>OV702288.1:606931063-611931063 GCA_916181665.1 Avena sativa
TCGCAAATGTAATTTAGTCCCTGCCTGAGTCTTCGACTCAACCAGGCACTCGGGGGCTACTCCCATAGGGAGCGCTGGTCGCGCACCCTATGATTATTTGTACAGAAATTTGTGTGTTGATAACATCCGCACTCGCAGCTCATGGCGACACCGCCTCATGATTTTTTCCCTACAAAGAGACCGCGTCTCCTGGGTCACCCGAATCGTCTCCGCGATGATAAAATTCAGATGCCGCGCTTACAGCGTGAAGGTAAGACCTGAATAAGGCCTGGCAGCGCATTAGCTGCGCACTACCAGAAACATATCCGTACCTACAGGTGCGATGAACATGCCTTGACGGACGCGTCGAGTGCTCACACCCATATAACTGGAATTCGACTCCTGTAAGACCTCCGTGGCTTGAGTCGAATTACGCCAGCACTTTTCCGGATTTGAGTCCGGGGACTCGAGTTCGAGTAGATTACGTTGTCTCACCCTAAGGTGGTTAACTGATACCGATACTTTAGTTACATCAGGCACGTATATCGATAATCCCTATGACACAAATAAAAACAGTTGAAATGTACTCATTCAGGCACTCGAAGACTTCAAAAAAAGTCCCAGTCGAATCTGCGATTCCACTAGACACTCGGGGGATACTGACATGGGTATACCCTACAGGTACTCGAGCTTGGTATATACGGTCCAAATATGCATAGGCCCACGGTGTTGCCAAGGCCCGTATGAAAGGACTCGAGTAACCTACGGACTCTCGATTGCTTGAAGAAAAAGAAGAAGCTAAAGATAGAAAGTTTGAAGGGGAAAACCCTAACTTGTAACCGACTCGACCTGCTACCCGAGACCTAGCCTATCTATATAAAGGCTAGGAGGGGGCAGCGAGGAGAACACACGCAACCCTAGTTTCCACAACCCTCGCCAGATTGCATCTGCGCACCATTGTAACTTTCGACTCCCTCGATAATTCCACGAGCAGACAAGCAGGAGTAGGGACCTCTACGAGGCCTGAACCTGGGTAAATCCTTTGTCCCCTGTGTGCTTGTTTGCTAGCCGATATATGTCTCCAGCGCTCCCTCCTTCTCCAAAACCCAAGTCCATAACAATGGGCATTGATGAGTTAAACCCTCGTCAGAGGGAAAACTTGCTGCTATGCTCATCATACCTTCCTCTTGGGGTTCCCAACAAGCTCGAATATATTTTGAGCCATCAAGCCTTTTTTCTGGCGCCGTTGCCAGGGAGTCAAGGACATCTTCACAAGGGAGTCCCTCACAACCAATCTCTTTACTTTGTTTTTTTGTTTAGCTTAGTTTATTTCTACTTTGTTTTCTTGTTTCTTTATCAAAAACATAAAAAAATAGTTGTACTCGTTTGCTTCTTTATATTAAAACACAACAAAAAAAAAATTAGTTCTTGCTATAGATGTTACCTCATTCTTTGCTCACCATGTTGATCCCTAAGTTCACACCAAAATACCTTTCAATAGGTAGTGGCTCCATAATTGGGAAAGATATTATTGAAGAATTCTTTAATCATATTAGCAAGCATGAGGATATTAAGGATAGATCCCTAGCAAAACTTACTCCAAATTATGAAATTGTTGTAGCTTCTTTAGTTCACATGTTGGAACCTAGGTTTGTTAACCTTAACCCCATAATGCAAGTAATGTTTCTTAAACTTAAAGATATTGAGGACACTGAAAAGAGAGATTTTATTCTAAAACTTTGCTTAAAGAATTCTATGATGTTGTTAAGGAAGCTAGAAAAGTCTTTGATAGTTTTAATATGCTAGGCTCATGTGTAGATGTTATTGGTACACGAGAAAAAATGGAAAAAACCAAACCTAAAGATGGGGAGGAAATTAAGACACCAATACCTTTTAAACTTGTAGGAATACATGAAGCCTTAGAAAAGAATTTTGATTGGATTGTTCCTGAAAACCCGTTTGACGAAAATTGTGAACCCAAGAGCATTGAGAGAGGATCCTCTAGAACTTAGTTGGATGAGATACCTTGCCTTGTTAAAGATATTTCTGGTATTGATCTTAATGCTTCTTCATTTGAGAATACTAGATTCATGATTCTTATGCCTAGCTTAAAGGCGTTAAAGAAAAGCACTTATTGGGAGATAACCCAAATTTTTTAGTCAATAAAATTTTCTTTTGTTGAGTCTTGGAAGTTATTGCTTCAGTAATAACCTCTCCTTATCATTTTTGTGTGGTTTTTGTGCCAAGAGTAACCTCTAATGAGAGAGAAGTAAGACTTGGGAAAGTTGCTATTCCAAAACAGATTTGTGTGCTTCGCTGTAAAAATTTGTGAAAAATCTCTGTATGTCGGATTGAGCTGTAATGTTTTGTGCTTCTGCCCTAGGTTGTTATCTAACTTTCGTTAGTTTAACACTTTTCTATTTGAGCAACATAAGATCTTCAAAAAAATCAGTTTTTACCTGCTGGTCTGTTTTGATAAATTTCTGCCATTATTTGCATTTGCCTCTTAATCTCTTTCTCTTTGAGTTCTCTTTGATCACTTGAACTTTTGAAAGGAAGTGATACAATAGCTTGTGTTTTAATGGAAGTTTTACTTGTGTTGAAACTGAACCCAAAGACTTATTACCTTAAGTACACTAATGTTGCTAATGAAGATTGTGTAAAGTTTTGTATGAAGGAAATTTTAAAGTGTAGGGAAGAACAATGTGATAAGATGAAGTATGGCAAAAGATCAAGCTTGGGGATGCCACCCGTGTCACCCTAAGAAATATTCAAGAAGTACAAGCGTCAAAGCTTGGGGATGCTCAAGGCATCCCCTTCTTCATCAATAAAAATCTCAGGTTTCTTCCAAACACTTCATTTTTATTGTTTCATGCACAATTGTGTTGTTCTTGGAGCGTCTTCGTTTTTGTTCTTCTTTTTCATTTGCTTAGTTTTCTTAAATAAATTGGTTGGACCCCCGTATTCATACATAGTTTCAAATAAGTTGATTTGGATTGGAAAAGAGTAGGAAAGTTCATGCTTATAAGTGGTATAAAAGGAGCTTGTTTTGACTGTGGCCTAGACTTTATCATGTCATGTTTGATATTGCTTTGACTTTATGCTCAGTGTTCATTGCTGTAGCATGACTTGTTATAAACAATTGAGATTGCTTAATGTGCCTTGAAAGAATCATGCGTTGTTTTAGCATATAAAAGTATAATATTATGGTATTCTCCTTTGATGCTTTATTTGGGTTGACTTGGCGCATGCTCACACCATGTTAAGACTATACCAAGTCACCATAGCCTCTATGATCATTTAGTTTTCGACTTGTAATATCACTTTATGCTTTAATTAATAATGGTTTATCACTTTGCATGATTATGGCCATTACTGCTCTCTTAGTTGGTCGCTCCCAGTCTTTTGCTAGCCTCCACATGTACCAAGTATGAGTTCCACTCATGCATCCAACTCCAAATAAAACCAAGTTATTCCAAAGAGTCCACCATACCTACCTATTAGCATTATTGATATTCCAAGTATATTCATGTTTTTATCTACCTTCCGAATTAAACTTGTTATGTAAAAATTAGTGATTAAAGCTCTCACGAACTTGATGGCACACTTTACTTTCTTGCACTTAATAAACTTGAACCATTGTGCCTTGCGTATATGCTTGCGCTTTGTAAGTTGTGAATTAGTAGAACCATGTTATCATGGGGAACACTTTCAACATTGCACTTTATTTAGCTGATATCATGTTCTTTTGCTTATGGATCTCGGTGGTGTGAAATGAAAGGGGAGCTTGTAAGTCTGATGGAGTTCGTATATGTGTTAGAGAAACACCTGGGCGGCTAGTCTAAGCCATGCCTAATCATGGTGGAAACGTACAACATAACCATAGTGAGCAATCTGTGAAGCATCCTCAATAAAAAAACCTATGCAAATAGGAAATAAAAAAACCCTATGCAAATAGGAAAGAAAATAAAGCCTATGCAAATAGGAAATAAAAGGATCGCTGAGATGCTCATTGTCTATTTACCTTGTCATTTTGATATAGGAAAGCTTCCGTATCATCGGGCAAAGGTTACCCCGTTGGCGGTTCTCTAGCATACACATGTACTTACAATTACAAGAACTTACCTGTGACTAAAGTTGAGTAGCATAAGGTTCGGTACTCGTAAGTAAGGGGCATGACATTTTCAGCTTATAACTTGTTAGGCATATCCTCATATTTGCTCACTTTAACCTTAATCACCTAAATATGCTTATGATAGGGGTAATGAGAGCTGAAAGCTAATAAGTACCATAATTTTTGGAAGCTCTTTATGAGACTTGAATCCCTGCTTCCTTCTATGAAGGGCCTTTCTTTTACTTTTATATTGAGTCTCCATCTTCTATCCTTATGCACCTATTGAGAGAGCATAGTGGTCATTCTTAGTTTAATGTGCATTGTCCCAAAACTTGTTGATTGATTCATAACTTTGATATTGCTTGTCCTTAAATTATTTGTATCTAGTCACCCTTATGAACTTTGAAGGTGTCCTATGCATTTATGTTTTGCTACACTATGAGGGACAAGCTCAATACCATTCTCATTATGTTTTCTATATGAGGAACAAACAAATATCTTTCAAAGCATTGATATTCATGAATCTTTTGTTTGTACCTTTTCATGTTACAACATAGTTGCTTGTCTTATTGTTAGAACTATATCTTTCATGCAATGTTAAAGTACTATGATCCCAGCTATCAATGTTTTACAAATACCTTGATCAAGATTATGATGGTGCATGTCACCTCAAAAATTATTCTTTTTTATCACTTACCTACTCGAGGACGAGTAGAAGTTAAGCTTGGGGATGTTGATACGTCGTAAACGTATCTATAATTTTTGATGTTCCATGCTTGTTTTATATCTACTTTCTTATGTTTTGTACACACTTTGGAGTATTTTTACACATTTTATGGAACTAACCTATTAACAAGATGCCACAGTGCCAGTTGCCTATTTTCTGGTGTTTTCGGTTTCAGAAAAGCTAGTAAGAAAATATTCTCGGAATTGGACCGGACAAAAGCCAAAGTCAATATTTTACCCGGAGAAACACGAAGTCCGGAGGGGAGATGAAGTGGCGTGATGACCCACAAGTATAGGGGGTGTATCGCAGTATTTTCGAGGGAAGTGAAACCCAATTTATTGATTCGACACAAGGGGAGCCAAAGGATATTTATAAGCCTTAACAACTAAGTTGTCAATTCAGCTGCACCTGGAAACAATCTTGCTCACAGCAGTTTATCAGTAGCAACCGTTTTGTAGTAGGAATAGTAAAGTAATAGAAGTAGCAAAAGCAAAGACAGAGAAACAATAGCAGTAAACAGTAGGATTCGAGTGCGGTAGGCATAGGGATGGATGGACGGGCGTTGCATGGACAAGATAATTCACATAGCAATCAGAACATAGGGCAATTGCAGATAAATAAGATAAAGCATCCAAGTACTAGATAATCCTAGGCATGTGTTCCATATATAGTCATACGTGCTCGCAATGAGAACTTGCACAACATCTTTTGTCCTGCCAGCCCGTTTGCAGCGGGGCCTCAAGGGAACTACTGCAATTAAGGTACTCCTTTTAATAGAGCACCAGAGCAAAGCATTAACACTCCGTGAACACATGTGATCCTCACATCAAAGCCATTCCCTCCGGTTATCCCGATTTCTGTCACTTCGGGGCCATTGGTTACGGATAACAACGTGTGTATACAACTTGCAGGTAAGACCAAAAACAATACTATCATAATGAATCAATAACATGTTTAGATCTGAAATCATGGCACTCGGGCCCTAGTGACAAGCATTAAGCATAGCAAGTCGTAACAAAGTCATAAAGCACTAATAGAAGATACTAGGCACCATGCCCTAACAATCTGATGCCATTACATGAACAGTCTCATCCAATCCCTACCATCCCCATAGACTACAGCGGGGGATTACTCACTCATAGATGGGGGAAACATGGATGGTCGATGGAGAAGCGATGGTGATGATGATGGCGATGATCTCCTCCAATTCCTCGTCCCGACAGGGTGCCAGAACGGAGTTTCTGGTGCTGTTTCGTGGAATCTGGTGGTGGCGGCGGAGCGGAACTCCTTCTGGTGGAATATTCATTTTCTGACTTTCCTAGAACCAAAAACAGCAGAAAACAGGCAGCTGGCACTGTGGCTCTTGTTCATAGGTTAGTCCAAAAAATCATATGAAAAGTACTCCAAAGTGTGGACAAAACACAAGAAAGTAGATAAAACCAAGCATGGAACATCAAAAATTATAGATACATTTGCAATGTATCAACATCCCCAAGCTTAACTCCTGCTCGTCCTCGAGTAGGTAAGTGATAAAAAGAAAGAATAATTTTTGAGGTGACATGCACCATCATAAACTTGATCAAAGTATTTGTAAAACATTGAAAGCTGGGATCATAGTACTTTAATCATAACATGAAAGATAGAGTTCTAACAATAAGACAAAGCAACTATATTGCAACATGAAAATGCACAAACAAAAGATTCATGAATAACAATGCTTTGCAAGACGTTTGTTTGTTTCACATAAAGAAAACATAGCATAGTGGTATTCAGCTTGTCCCTCATAGAGTAGCAAACTTAAATGCATAGGACACCTTCAAAGTTTATAATAGTGACTAGATACAAATAGTTTAAAACAAGCAAGATCAAAGCTATGCATCAATCAACAAGTCTTGGGACAATGCACATAGAACTAAGAATGGCCACTATGCTCTCAAAGTAGGTGCATAAAGGTAGAAGGTGGAGACTCAATATATAAGTGGAAGAAAGGCCTTCATAGAAGGAAGCAGAGATTCAAGTTTCATAAGCATCTTGAAGTGATTAAGGTTAAAGTGAATAAACTATGGTGTACATGTTTGACGAAGTATAAGTTAGAAATCTCATGTCCCTTGAATATGAGGGCCGCTCCTCATGCTACTCAAGTTTAGTCACCGGTAAGTTCTTGTCATCGTAAGTACATGTGTATCATAGAGAACCGCCAACGGGGTACCCTTTGCCCGATGATACGGAAGAATCCCCATATCAAAATGACAAGGCAAGCAGACAACGAGCATCTCAGCAATTTTCTTATTTACCATGGGAATATGGTGCTTTTTTCTCTATTTCCTCTTTTCTCATATCTCTTTTTTCTTTTTTTCTCTTTTTTTTCTCAATATCTGACTCTTTTTTTATAAGAAGAATGCTTCATAGACATCTCATTATGGTTACGCTGCGGGTTTCCACCATGTCAGCATGGATTAGACCAGCGGCCCAGGCGTTTCTCTAACACACATACATAACTCCATAGACTTACAAGCTCCCCTTTGATTTCACACCGACGACATCTGAAAGAACATTTCATGTTTTCCTATGTTTTGCGTGCTAGATAACAATACTGTGGAGACTATTCATGTGCGCTAAGTGTGCAAGAAGCTTTGAGGGGGGCCGGATTATCCGCCCCACCAAGGGCCGGATAATCTGGCCTACCTCATTGCTCAAAGGGAGCCAAGGCGCGTCGCTCGGAACCCGGTAAGATTTTCTCCCGGAAAATCCGAACTGGGGCAGTTTTTTTCCCCAGGCCGGATAATCCGGCTGTCGCATGGGCCGGATAATCCGGCCCCCAGTTTTTCAGCAAACGGAGCCAAGGCGCGTCGCTCGGTATCCGGTTGGATTTTCTGCCGAAAAATTCGAACTGGGGCAGTTTTTCCTCCCCAGGCCAGATAATCCGGCCTTCACATACGACCGGATAATCCGGCCCCCATAAGTTGATCAAGGGCAAGGTCGGCGCGACGCTCAGATAGGGGGCGGTTTATCTGCTGGATATTCCGAGTCTAGGACGGTGTTTTCCCCAGGCCGGATAATCCGGCCATCACTTGGGCTGGATAATCCGGCCCCCAAAGTGTCCAATGGCTGGTTTCTGAAGGGTGTATAAATACCCTTTCTTCCCCAACATTCAGAACTCTTGATTCATTCGAAATTGTCCATACATTGTGCAAGAGCTCTCATTCTTGATCTCCCACTTCAACCACCCGAAGGTCTTGATCTTTGGGGGAATTGAAGGAGGAGAAGTTCATCATCATCATCACGAATCAAGCGCTTCAACTCCTCTCCATTCATTTGGAGAAATCTCTGATCTAGTATTCTTGTCAATACCTAGATCTTGTTCATTGTATTTGATAACTTTGTTCTTGTGGCAGCTTGTTGTCATTTCGGGAGCCTCCAAGTTGTTGTTGAGTTGTTGCCCCGCTAGTTGTGTAAAGGCGCCGGTCCCCGCCTCGAAGGGTACCTATAGTGGGAAGGTGGATCAGGCCTTTGGTGGCGAGATCCATCGGAGAACAGGGTGAGGCCTATTGTGGCGTGGTGGTCTTAGTACCGCCCACCCCTCCAATGCAGACGTACTTCCCTTAACAAGGAAGGAACTGCGGTCAAACAAATCCTGTGTCTCCGCGTGCTTCACTTCGATTTACCCGTTCCTCTTCCACTCGCTCTTTACTCGCTAGTAGATAGGTTTGCATATAGGGAAATTCCACCTAATAGTTTATCTAGATAATTTACCCTTTGTGCTAAGCCTAAAATTGAAAAAGTATTAAAAATTGGTGTAGCACCTATTCACCCCCCTCTAGGTGCCCATACGATCCATTTCAATTGGTATCAGAGCCCCGACTCTTAATTCAGGCTTAACCGCCTAAGAGTAGTATGGGTACCAAGGATGATGGGAATGAGGCTGTGGATAAGGTCACAATGGATGATCTCAAGTCGTTGGAAACAACCTTGTTGAAATCCTTTGAGGCCAAGATGGAGGAGATGAATCAAATGATTGCTCGCCTCACATCATCCATAGCCCCATCTCCATTCTCCTCTGAGGCTCCCACACCATCATCTAAGGAAAAGGGTAACACTGGATCCAAGGATGATGATGCGGAAGGTGAAAACTTAATGGTTCCACCTCCAAGAAGGGAAGTGGTAAGGAGGAATATAGTGAGGATCGCCATGTATATTCCCCGACCCACCTATCCCTCATCCTCATATAAACAATAGGGGTGATCCACCTAAGCTCACTGCATCCTCTTTCAATCAATGGCAATTCCTAATGAAATCTCATGTTTGCAGCTCCTCTATTGAATTGTGGAGGATTATTGAAGAGGGTCTTCATATTGGAGATCAAACCAACCTAACGAGAAGAGAAGTTGTGGACAGCCAGTTGAATGCCACCGCTCTCCACATGATACAGCTGGGTGTGGGTCCCAAGGACATGCCACACATTGAACATCTCAACACAGCTAAAGAAGCTTGGGATGCTCTTACGGATCTCTTCGTTGGAAATGAAAGCATGAGAAGGAACAGGTATGATGCCCTTAGTAATGAAGCTGAGGGATTCTACATGTTGGATGGTGAAAACCATGAGGACATGTATAGAAGACTCAAGGGCATCGCTACAACATTTCGAAAGCATGGGGCCACTCACATTGATGATGCATGGATAAAAAGGAAATATGTGAGTGCCTTAATGCCTTTCGAGCCAACGGACTTGAAGAGCCTGCAAGGTAGACATAACTATCATCAAATGACATCCAATGAAGTCATACAAGAAATGGTGTCATTCAAAGTGGCAACAAAGAAAGCTGAAGATGCCCGTGCTCGAGCCATTGGAATGCAAAAGGGTGTCAATGTGGCTCTCAAAGCCAATGTTGTTGAGCAAGAGGAAGATGAAAGAGCTTTTAAGGGGACCTCCATGGAATGCCCGATGAAGTCAAACGTGCTCATGGTGAGTACATGGCATTTTATGCAAGGAACTTTTGGAAGGACCCTGCCAAAGCCAAGTCGGAACTTGAGCGCAAGAACGGGTCAAATGGAAGAAGAGAAAGTGGCCCAAGATTGAGAACTTGCTACAACTGTGGAGATAGAATGCACTTTGTAGCCGAGTGTCCATATCAAAATATAGAAGACAATGGTGGCAGGCTCATTCTTAAAGAGAAATCTAAAGCACCTAAGAAGAAGCCATTTATTAAGAAGAATGGCCCCTTCAAGAAGAAACCCAAGATCGTCTTAGTTGCACAAGAAGAATACTCCTCTGCAAGTGAAGATGAAGAGGATGATGATAGTTCACGCAAGGTGGCTGCTATAGCCACCACATCGACTCCTTCATCTCTCTTCGACTCGCCAAACGAGAACGTCATCAACAACAACGCCACTTGCCTAATGGTAAGAGGGTCCGAGGGCTATGCTTCCGGTGGTTCTAAATGGGTACTCGATAGCGGTTGCACGAGTCATATGACCAGAAGCAAGGAGATCATCACGGAGATGCGGCCAAACCATGATCACATAACCGTCTCCTATGGTGACAAGTCAAAATCTGAGGTATTGGGTCTCGGCAAAGTTGTGGTGGCTCACGATATCTCTCGTGGACGTCATGCTTGTTGAGACCCACAGGTACAACTTACTTTCAGTTCGCGCCCTTGGTAAGATGGGCTTTGCAGTTTATATTGATGCTGATTTGGTGGTACTCTTGTGGAGCAAGTCTCTAAAAGTTGCTTTCGTGGGATATGTCTAAAATGACATGTACGTGGTGGACTTTTCAGGGAAAACCACTATAGGCCCGATGTGTCTCTTCGGAAAGGCTGACGCGGGTTGGCTATGGCATCGCCGACTAGCCCACGTCAATATGAGAACTTTGCAAAGCCTCCACAAGGATGGCCACATTCTTGGACTAAAAGAAAATGTCTCGTTTGCCAAAGATCGTGTTTGCAGGGTGTGTGTTGAAGGGAAAATGCATGACTCACCTCATCGAAGGAAAACTATTATCTCTTCAAAAAGGATTTTGGAGCTCCTTCATGTGGACCTCTTCGGACCTCCATCTCATGCAAGCCTCGGTGGGAAGAAGTATTGTCTAGTGATTGTTGATGATTACTCAAGAGACACTTGGGTTTATTTCTTCAAGTTGAAGAGTGAAACTCAACAAACTGTCATAGACTTCACCAACGAGGTTCAACGTCAACACAACGTCCCCATTCTGGCTATAAGGAGTGGTAACGGCTCTGAGTTCAAGAACTACACCTTAAATGAGTTCCTAAGTGAAGAGGGGATAAGATATCAATATTCCGCTGCGTGAACCCCTCAACAAAATGGTGTAGTCGAGAGGAAGAATCAAACTCTAATGGATATGGCAAGATCAATGTTAGCCGAATTTAAATCTCCATATAACTTCTGGGCTGAAGCAATCTCTACTTCTTATCATTCATCCAACCGATTATACCTCCGCAAGATCTTGGACAAGACTCCATATGAAATACTTACCGGTAACAAGCCAAACATCTCATACTTTCGGGTATTCGGGTGTAAGTGTTTCTTTCTTATCAAGGGAGTTCGTTTATCCAAGTTTGAATCTAAGGCTCTAGAAGGTATTTTTGTTGGTTATGGTGCCAAATCCCACACTTATAGAGTCTACAATAAGCTCTCCGGAACTGTTGTAGAATCTTGTAGTGTGGTGTTCGAGGAAAATGATGGTTCCCGTGCGGAGCAAGTTGGTGTTTGTGATGCAGATGTTGAAATACCCCAAGATGCCATAAGAATAATGGGCGTGGGATTTTTCCGCCCCATTGAGGAACCCCTTGTGGCGGATCGGGAAGGACAATGCTCTACTCATATAGAGCCCTCATCTACACATACTAAACATGTTCCAACCACGGGGGCAACTTCTACACCATCTCCATAAACTGCTGAAGGTCAAGATGTTCCAGAAAGCTCCAGGCCGTATTTTCCGGTTGACACCGGATTATCCGGCCACCCCGCTCCAGCTGACCATATTGCTCCTGGTGGTGAAGATATCAACGCAAGCTCTAGGCCGGATTTTCCGGCAAGCCCCGGATTATCCGGACCCTCGCCAGGTTAAGCAAGCCCAGACTTCCTGATGAAGCTGCTACAAATACTCCCAGACCAGATTATCCGGCCTCTCCATCGGCCGGATTATCCGGCCCTGACTCACCGATTCATCAGCCTCCTGTTACGGCTACTGATTCACCTCAAGGGCACGCGTCACCACCACCTGCTGCTGATATTCCAGTTCCTGATCAAGGTCGAGTAAATGCTTCCAATGATGATTCAAGTGATGAATCTACTTCTCCAAGAGACAACAAACTTATTGAACTTTGTTGCAAGGCTCGAGCTGATCGTAACCTTGAGTTGAGGGGTCACACCCTCGACAAGGTTGTTGGTGATCTTCGACGAAGGGTTTCTACAAGATGAGAATTGGCCAGTTTTGGTGAGCATCAAGCTCATATCTCTATGGTGGAACCTAAGAAGGCCTTTGAAGCACTTGAAGATCCAGACTGGGTTGTTGCTATGCATGAAGAATTGAATAATTTCAAGCGCAACAAAGTCTAGAAACTCATGGAGAAACCCAAAGATTGCCGCAATGTTATCGGCACCAAGTGGATATTCAAAAACAAGCAAGACGAGAATGGCATTATTGTGAGGAACATGGCAAGACTTGTGGCACAAGGTTACTCCCAAGCTGAGGGCATTGACTTTGGCGAGACCTATGCTCTAGTGGCTCGCCTTGAGTCCATCTGTATCCTTCTTGCTTATGCTGCCCATAACAATTTTAAGTTGCAGCAAATGGACGTCAAGAGTGCCTTCCTTAACGGCCCTCTACATGAGTTGGTATATGTAAAGCAACCCCCAGGTTTTGAGGATCCTAACTTTCCGAATCATGTCTACAAACTCGATAAGGCACTCTATGGCCTTAAACAAGCCCCACGTGCGTGGTATGAGGACCTTAAAGAGCTTTTGTTAGATCGTGGCTTCGAAGTTGGGCAAATCGATCCCACTCTTTTTACTAAGAAGGTTAAGGGGGAGCTCTTCGTATGCCAACTATATGTAGACGATATCATCTTTGTTTCTACTAATAAAGCTTTTAATGATGAATTTTCAAAGCTTATGACTGACAGATTTGAGATGTCTATGATGGGGGAATTATGGTTCTTTCTTGGATTCGAGATCAAGCAACTTAGAGAAGGAACTTTTATTAATCAAGCAAAGTACATCCAAGACATTCTCAAGAGATTCAAGATGACGGGTCTAAATGGGGTCGCCACTCCGATGCAAACAAAATGTCATCTTGAACTTAACCCACATGGTAAAGATGTGGACCAAAAGGTATACCGGTCCATGATCGGCTCTCTTATTTACCTCTAAGCATCTAGACCCGATATCGTGTTGAGTGTGGGAGTGTGTGCAAGGTATCAAGCAGCTCCTAAAGAAAGCCACTTAGTGGCGGTCAAGAGGATCTTTCGATATTTGGTTCATTCCCCTAACTTTGGTCTCTGGTATCCTAAGGGCTCCAATTTCTGTTTATGTGGTTATACTGACTCAGATTGGGCTGGTGATAAGGATGATCGGAAATCCACTTCTGGAGCTTGTCAATTCTTGGGAAGATCTCTTGTATGTTGGTCCTCTAAAAAGCAGAATTGTATATCTCTCTACACCGCCGAAGCTGAATATGTTGCTGCTGCCAATGCTTGCACTCAATTATTGTGGATGAGGCAAACTTTCAAGGAATATGGTGTCAATTGTGACAAAGTGCCTCTTTTATGTGATAATGAAAGTGCAATCAAAATTGCGTACAATCCTGTTCAGCACACAAGGACGAAGCATATTGAGATTCGAAATCATTTTATTCGAGACCATGTTGCTCGCAGCGATATTGATCTATCCTTTGTGAGCACGAAGAACCAACTTGCGGATATTTTTACAAAGCCACTTCATGAAGCAAGATTCTGCTACTTGAGGAATGAGCTAAATATCATTGATTCTAGGAGCTTGTCTTGATTACCCATGCACTCACTCGTACATCTCAATCCTTCTTTGGTCTAGGTGTGGGCATGGATATAGGGGGAGGGTGGTCCTAACTCACTGGGCTAACCCTCCCCCCATAATGCCAACAACAAGATAAATCATTTCTCTTAATATCATGTTGTGATGTGTGAGCTTATTGATGAGTATTGGTCGTGAACCCAAGATATATCTTCGCAGTGTCACACCATACACTCCAACAAGGTGGCTTCAGCCACCGCCCTCTCCCTTGAGGAGAATTGGATCTTTTTGGCTGTTCTTTGCTATCTCATTTTCTTATGGGAATCACACTCACTCTTGGCTTTTATTTGATTTGAATCTTGCAATATTGAGTGTCTAGTACCATCTCAGTTTGGCTCTCTTAATCCTAAGCCTTTCCCTACCCCTAAGCCATCTATTCTAGCACACAAGTCCCTTGTACACCTTGTGGGGGTGTTGTTTGGGGACACGCGGGCCTGGTTCTGTGTACAACAGAATTCCAGATTTGAGGCCGGATAATCCGGCCCAAGTGTAGGCCGGATAATCCGGCCCTGGCGGAATTCGTCTTAAAGGGCAGGGATCGGGGGGAAGGGCTGATAACGAGCAGCACTTCTCCCCCAACCCTCTCCTCCTCCTCAGCCGCTGCCTGCAGTCCCTAACCCTCCCCGGAACCTCTCCGGCCACCGGATTTTCCGGGCCTCCCCAGATCTTCTTCTCCGCGCCTCCGGGTACCTTCTCCTCTGCATTCTTCCTCCAATGAGTGAGGGTAACTCCCTCTCTCCCCATCTTTGGCTAGATGTGTTACTTGTTGGGTGGAACGTTGTCTATAAGGATGCGTTTTCGCATAGAAATCGTAGTCTTGCAGTTTCTAGGCCCGATCTACTTTTTGCATTCAATCTAGGTGAAATCGAAATTTTCTGCCAGGGCCGGATTATCCGCCCCTGGCCAGGCCGGATAATCCGGCCTGACAGATTCGATTCTGGTTCAGTTTCACTATGGAGTATGCATTGGGTAGATTTGTCCTATGAACTTTTTGACTACTTTTTCCATGCTCTCTCCTGGACTTGTGTGTATGCTTATCCCCTTGCTATCGCCCTTATTCTCCTCACAGGTGGTTCCAGTGTTCCCAAGACCTAAAAGCGCCGCCCCCGTGCCAAATACTTTTGGGACGACGGACAGGGTAACTTAGTGGACGAAGTTGAGTTGATGAGGAGAAAGAACGAAGAGAAGCGCATGGCTGAACAAGCTAAGAGGACTAGGAAGGGGGTGTCCAAGAGGAAGGGCAAGGAGCCCAAGATCAACTACAGGACTTTGGATGCGGTCACCTATTCCTCCATCTGTCACCGTGACTTGTTTGCTGAGCTGCCTCGTGATGATGAGCTGGGGGATACTCGTTTTTGGTGTGCAGAACAGAAGGGTATCTATGAAGATGTGTATGCCAGGCTGAACATTAGGCCTATGCACCCACTGGTACTTGCTGATGCTTTGGAGAAGGATCATCTTGTGGATACAATGTTTGTGGCTGAGAGGATGGGGCTGCACCATCTCATGTCTCTCCGGTGCTCCTTTGACTCTGAGGTGGTGAAGCAGTTCTTCTCCACTTTGGTTATTTATGGGGATGAGCGTCGCACTATGAAGTGGATGACTCATGATTGGCCTATGACTGCTGATTTTCACGTGTTTGCTAAGGTTCTTGGATACTCTTTCCGCAGCAGGGATAGAGCCAGTGGCCACCACATCATCACCGAGCTGAAGCCCAACAAAGATGCAGCTCTCTCTCCTTGCACTGTGGACAATGGCATTATGGGCACTCTGGCTGGCCTTGCCCCCATCTATGTTGCCTTAGTGGGTCTCTTCCATGACTCCATTACTCCGAGTGGGGGCAACAATGACAGCATCCGTGGTCACCTTGTTCAGCTACTTCAATTTTCTCATGAGGTTGCCTCTTGCGAGGACGAGTCGGTGCAGTATAGGATGGATGTCATGGACTTCATTTACCATGAGTTGACTGATGCTATGTTCAACCATCTGTCCATTACCTATGCACCCTACATTATGATGCTCATCAGGCACCTGCTTCCTGCTGAGGAGTTCCACATTGATTCGGTGCATAAGGCCAAGAAGATCTACAACAAGGTTCGGAAGACCTCTCACCCCTCCTCTGCTCCTGAGGGCCTCATGAGGGATGCTCGCAGGCCCCCAGTGCCTCCCGTTGCCCGTGAGATCAAGCAGCTGAACTGGTTCTAGCGTAACATTCTGTGCATGGGAGTGGACACACGCAAGGGTCAGTACGAGGCATACAAGCAGCGCCATGAGTTGGCTCACTCCCAGCAGCTCATTCTCCACCATGTGTCCGGTGCTTTGATTGATTCTCTGGCTCCTACACCTCCCACTCCGTATGCTCGGTGGAACTCTTCCTCCGGGTTGAACTATGGTGAGCTGGAGTGTCACTTGTTCCCCTCTGCGCCCGCTGCTGATGATGAGGATGAGGAAGGTGACACAGAGGAGCTTGAACATGAGGATGAGGATGAGAATGAAGACGAGGAAGAGGACGAGGACGAGTACTACGAGTGATCCTATGGGGCGCTAGCATCGCTCTTCTCCCTTTTTGGTGTCTTGATGCCAAAGGGGGAGAAGTAGTTCTATTAGGGTGTCCTTGGATTTGCATGGGTCGGGCATAAGCACTTGAATTTTTCTATTCGTCATTTTCTTGCTTGTGCCCATTTAGCGTTGAACTTTAAATTTGTGGTTTGTGGTTGTTTGAGACTCTATGTGGTTGTCTAGATTATTATGCCTATGGATTTCATCTCATGGATTATGCGTATGGAGCTATCTATTCATATCCTATTGCTGGAGGTTTTTATCATAGAAGACGCTCATATTGGTTATCCGGTAATAATTGTGGCTTATGTCAAGGATGTCTTCCCTCTACCTCGGTGGTATGTGTATATTGCTCATATGTCTATGGAATAGATTCACCTATTTGTGTGCATTTGTATTCCAATGCAAAATTCTATTATGCACACATTGAGGGGAAGTCTCTTTCATGGTTATTACTGTTTGTCTTGTGACTTTCTCCTGCAAATCCTGGTATTGTCATCTAACACCAAAAAGGGGGAGATTGAAAGAACATTTCATGTTTTCCTATGTTTTGCGTGATAGATAACAATACTGTGGAGACTATTCATGTGCGCTAAGTGTGAAGGAAGCTTTGAGGGGGGCCGGATTATCCGCCCCACCAAGGGCCGGATAATCCGGCCTACCTCATTGCTCAAAGGGAGTCAAGGCGTGTCGCTCGGAACCCGGTCAGATTTTCTCCCGGAAAATCCGAACTGGGCGGTTTTTCTTCCCTAGTCCGAATAATCTGGCTGTCGCATGGGCCGGATAATCCGGCCCCCAGTTGTTGAGCAAAGGGAGCCAAGGCGCGTCGCTCGATATCCGGTCGGATTTTCTGCCAGAAAATCCGAACTAGGGCGGTTTTTCCTCCCCAGGCCAGATAATCCGGCCTTCACATAGGACCGGATAATCCGGCCCCCAAAAGTTGATCAAGGGCAAGATCGGCGTGACGCTCAGATATGGGGCGGTTTATCTGCCGGATATTCCGAGTCTGGGCGGTGTTTTCCCCAGGCCAGATAATCCGGCCATCACTTGGGCCGGATAATCCGGCCCCCAAAGTGTCCAACGACTGGTTTCTGAAGGGGGTATAAATACCCTTTCTTCCCCAATGTTGAGAACTCTTGATTCATTCGAAATTGTCCAAACATTGTGCAAGAGCTCTCATTCTTGATCTCCCACTTCAACCACCCGAAGGTCTTGATCTTTGGGGGAATTGAAGGAGGAGAAGTTCATCATCATCATCACAAATCAAGCGCTTCAACTCCTCTCCATTCATTTGGAGAAATCCCTGATCTAGTATTCTTGTCAATACCTAGATCTTGTTCATTGTATTTGATAACTTTGTTCTTGTGGCAGCTTATTGTCATTTCGGGAGCCTCCAAGTTGTTGTGGAGTTGTTGCCCCGCTAGTTGTGTAAAGGCGCCGGTGCCCGCCTCGAAGGGTACCTATATTGGAAAGGTGGATCAGGCCTTTGGTGGTGAGATCCATCGGAGAATAGGGTGAGGCCTATTGTGGCGTGGTGGTCTTAGTACCGCCCACCCCTCCAACACAGACGTACTTCCCTTAACAAGGAAGGAACTGCGGTCAAACAAATCCTGTGTCTCCGCGTGCTTCACTTTGGTTTACCCGTTCCTCTTCCACTCGCTCTTTACTCGCTAGTAGATAGGTTTGCATATAGGGAAATTCCACCTAATAGTTTATCTAGAGAATTACCCTTTGTGCTAAGCCTAAAATTGAAAAAGTATTAAAAATTGGTGTAGCACCTATTCACCCCCCTCTAGGTGCCCATACGATCCATTTCAACATCCATAGACAAAAGAGCATGATATCAACTAGGTACAAAGTACAAGTGCAATGTTGAAAGCGTTCCCCATGACAACATGGTTCTGCTAATCCCCAACAAATAAGTGCAAGCATATACAACATAGACGACACAATGGTTTAAGTTTATTAAGGGCAAGAAAAGTAAAGTGTGCCATCAAGTTAGTGAGAGCTTTAATCACTAGTTTTCTCATAACAAGTTTAATTCAGAAGGTAGATAAAAACATGAATATACTTGGAATAGCATAAGCTAATAGGTAGGTATGGTGGACTCTTTGGAATAACTTGGTTTATGGAGTTGGATGCATGAGTGGAACTCATACTTGGTTGCGGAGGCTAGCAAAAGACTGGGAGCGACAAACTAAGAGAGCAATAATGGCCATAATCATGCAGAGCGACAAAACATCATTGATCAAAGCATAAAGTGATACTACAAGTTGAAAACTAAAGGATCATAAAGGCTATGGTGACTTGGGATAGTCATAACATGGTGTTAGCATGTGCCAAGTCAACCCAAATAAAGCATCAAAGGAGAATACCACAATACTATGCTTTAATATGTTAAAACAACGCATGATTCTTCAAAGGCACATTAAGCAATCTCAATTGTTTATAACAAGTCATGCTAAAGCAAATAATACTAAGCATAAAGCCAAAACAATATTAAGCATGGCATGACAAAGCATAGGCCACAGTCAAAAACAAGCTCTCTTTACCACTTAAGCATGAACTTTCCTACTCTTTTCCAATCCAAACCAAACTATTTGAAAACCAATGTATGAAAGAGGGAGTCCAACCAATTTATTCAGCAAACTAAGCAAACAAAAAAACAAAATGAAAACCAAAAAGAAGACGCTCCAAGAACAACACAACAGTGCATGAAACAATAAAAATGAAGTGTTTGGAAGAAACCTGAGATTTTTATTGATGAAGAAGGGGATGCCTTGGGCATCCCCAAGCTTTGACGCTTGTACTTCTTGGATATTTCTTGGGGTGACACGCGTGGCATCCCCAAGCTTGAGCTTTAGTCCATCCTTCATCTCATTACTCATTCCATCCATACACCTGAAATTTTTCCTTCATACAAAACTTCACACAATCTTTATTAGCAAAATTAGTGCACTCAAGATAATAAGTCTTTAGGTTCAGTTCTAATACCAATAAAACTTCCTTTAAAACACAAGCTATTGTAGCACTTTCCTCAAAAAGCTCAATTCCCCAAAAGAACTCAAAAAGGAACCAACAAGAAGCAAATGCAAATAATGGCAGAAATCTGTCAAAACAGACCAGCAGGTAAAGACAATTTTTTTCGAAGACCTTATGTTGCTCAAATCGAAAAGTGTTGAACTAACGAAAGTTAGATAACAACCTGGGACAGAAGCACAAAAATTCATGCCTCAAAAGGACGTACATAAATTTTACACGAATTTTTATGGTGAAGCACAGAAATCTGTTTCGGGACAACAACTTTCCCAATCATTACTTCTCTCTCATTAGAGGTTCCTCTTGGCACAAAAAGCAAATAAAAAGGATAAGGAGGAGTTATTACTGAATAAATAACTTCCAAGACTCATCTAAAACTTTTGGGTTATCTCCCAATAAGTACTTTTCTTTAACGTCTTTAAGTTAGGCATGATAGTTTGAGAAGATGCTCACATATAAAATATGAATTGAAGTAAAAGAGAGCATTAAGAAGCAAATTCAAAGCACATTTAAGTCTAACTCACTTCCTATGCCTAGGAATCTTGTAAAGAAACAAGTCATGAAAGCACAAAGCAACAAGCATAGGAAAGCAAAACAAGTGCAACTTCAAAAATTTCAACATAAAGAGGGGAAACTTAATATTGTTGAGATACATAAAACCATGTTTCCCTCTCATAATAACTTTCAGTAGCATCATAAATCAAATTAACAATATAACTATCACATAAAACATTCTTATCATGAGCCACATGCATAAAAGAATTAATACTCCCCACATAAACATAGTCATTCTTATTAATTGTGGTGGGAGCAAATTCAACAAAATACTATCATTATTATTCTCATCACCATAATCATCAAATATAGGAGGCATATTGTAATCATAATTAATTTCCTCCTCAATAGTAGCTGGACTGAAAATATTATATTCATTATTGTAATCATCATATATTGGAGGTTTGGTATCATCATAAGCAATAGAATAGCTATCTTCCAAAGCTGGGGAACTAAAAAGATCATTTTCATAAAAACTAGCTTCCCCAAGCTTAGACTTTTCCATAGCATTAGTAATAATCGTGTTCAAAGAATTCATACTAATAACATTGCTATTAGCATGCAAATAAAGTTCCATAGGTTTTTTAATTTTCTCTTCAAACACTTCATGTCCTAACTCAAGATAAATACTATAAAGCTCTCTAATTTTTTTATTGTTTTCCATTAAGCCTAACTAGTGAAAACAAGAAACAAAAAGACAAAATTGCAGAATCTAAAGGAAATAACTTTGAGCACTCACACCGGAGGATGTGAGTACCTTTTACCTTACCTCCCCGGCAACGGCGCCAGAAAATAGTCTTGATGACCCACAAGTATAGGGGGTGTATCGCAGTATTTTCGAGGGAAGTGAAACCCAATTTATTGGTTCAACACAAGGGGAGCCAAAGGATATTTATAAGCCTTAACAACTGAGTTGTCAATTCAGCTGCACCTGGAAACAATCTTGCTCACAGCAGTTTATCAGTAGCAACAGTTTTGTAGTAGGAATAGTAAAGTAATAGCAGTAGCAAAATCAAAGACAGTAGTAACAATAGCAGTAAATAGTAGGATTCGAGTGCAGTAGGCATAGGGATGGATGGACGGGCGTTGCATAGACAAGACAATTCACATAGCAATCAGAACATAGGGCAATTGCAGATAAATAAGATAAAGCATCCAAGTACTAGATAATCCTAGGCATGTGTTCCATATATAGTCATACGTGCTCGCAGTGAGAACTTGGACAAAATCTTTTGTCCTGCCAGCCCGTTTGCAGCGGGGCCTCAAGGGAACTACTGGCAATTAAGACGCTCCTTTTAATAGAGCACCGGAGCAAAGCATTAACACTCCGTGAACACATGTGATCCTCACATCAAAGTCATTCCCTCTGGTTATCCCGATTTCTGTCACTTTGGAGCCATTGGTTCCGGACAACAACGTGTGTATATAACTTGCAGGTAAGACCAAAAACAATACTATCATAATGAATCAATAACATGTTTAGATCTGAAATCATGGCACTCGGGCCCTAGTGACAAGCATTAAGCATAACAAGTCACAACAAAGTCATAAAGCACTAATAGAAGATACTAGGCACCATGCCCTAACAATCTGATGCCATTACATGAACAATCTCATCCAATCCCTACCATCCCCATAGCCTATAGCGGGGGATTACTCACTCATAGATGGGAGAAACATGGATGGTCGATGGAGAAGCGATGGTGATGATGATAGCGATGATCTCCTCCAATTCCTCGTCCCGGTAGGGTGCCAGAACAGAGTTTCTGGTGCTGTTTCGTGGAATCTGGTGGTGGCGGCAGAGCGGAACTCCTTCTAGAAAAACGTCGAACCCTCCCTGAGTTTTTAGGTCAGAAGGCATCTTATAGGCGAAGAGGGAGATCGAGGGGGTGTCTGGGGCGGCCAGACCACCCCCTGGCGCGGCCAGACCCAGCCCACGCGGCCAGGTGGTGTGGCTGGGCCCCAGCCCCACTCCGTCTCATATTCTGACTCCGGGAGTCTTCTGGTGAAATAGGATTTTTGGCTTTTGTCCCGTCCAATTCTGAGAATATTCATTTTCTAATTTTCCTGGAACCAAAAATAGCAGAAAACAGGCAGCTGGCACTGTGGCTCTTGTTAATAGGTTAGTCCAAGAAATCATATGAAAAGTACTCCAAAGTATGGACAAAACACAAGAAAGTAGATAAAACCAAGCATGGAACATCAAAAATTATAGATACATTTGCAATGTATCATGGCGCACCAGGGCGGCCACACCTGTTGGCGGCGCGACCCGGGGGGCGCCACCAGGGGGTGTGGGCCCCCTGGTGCTCCACCGACCTTGCCCTTCGGCCTATAAAAGCCTCCTAGGATGAAAACCCTAAGGACCCGATCAAAATTCCACGAAAGAGTTTGTAGTCACCGCCATCTCCATCCCTAGATTGGGAGGGATCTTAAGCTCTTCCCGGCACCCTGCCGGAGGGGAGAGATCACCCTAGAGGCCTTCTTCATCACCATGATTGTCTCCGGTGTGATGCGTGAGTAGTTCATCTCTGGACTACGGGTCCATGTAGTAGCTAGATGGTTGGTTCTCCTCCTTTGTGCTACCGTGTTTAGATCTTGTGAGCTCCTTTCATGATCAAGATCATCTATTTGTAACCTTACATGTTGTGTTTGCGGGGATCCGATGGATATTGATATGCTATTTCAGATTGATTATTGATTCTATCATGTATATGTTATTTATGATCTTGCATGCTTTCCGTTTTTAGTAGCTATCTTGGCCAAGTAGATGCTAGCAACTCCAAGAGCGAGTATTTATGCTCGATAGTGGGTTCATGCCTCTAGTAATCTGGGGAAGTGACAGGAATCTCTAAGGTACTAGATGTGTTGTTGCTACTAGGGAGAAAACAGCAATCCTTTGTCCATGGGAAAATCGTATTGTTTACTTTACACACTTTGCTTAATGTAATTATCTATTGCTTGCAACCTAATACTGGAGGAGGTTCGGATGATAACCTGAAGGTGGATTATTAGTCATAGATGCAGTTGGATTACAGTCTATGTATAATGTTGTAATGCCCAATCAAATCTCATAGGAGTCAAAATGATTAGTATATGCATGGTATGCTTTCTCGGTGTCTGTCAATTGCCCCGCTGTAATTTGTTCACCTAACATATCATCTATCTTAAGGAGAATCACCTCTAGTGAACTATGGACCCCGGTCCATTCTTTTACCATCTATTTACTGTTTACTATTTACTTTCTGCAAGCAATTACTATCTTCCACACAATACGTTTAATCCTTTGTTTTCAGCAAAACCAGTGAGATTGACAACCTCACTGTAAGTTGGGGCAAAGTTCTGTGGTTGTGTTGTCTAGGATTCCAAGTTGGAAACAACACCTTGGAGTTGTTTCCTTGCTCCTACTGGTTTGATAACCTTGGTTTCATAACTGAGGGAAAACTTGCTGTTGTGCTCATCATACCTTCCTCTTGGGGTTCCCAATGATCTCGAATATATTTTGAGCTATCAATGATTACATTTCTATATTGTGTTGTGGTTTGACTAGTGGTTTGAGTTGTGGTCTCATTATTCTACATTGTCATTTGTGGTAATCCACATAATCTTGGACCATTGATTTGCTACTGAGATTACTAGGTGGTTCTATGGTTATTCAATTGTTGCTACTAATGTGATGTAGATGAGCCTTCATCAATTAGACTCTGGGATACTCTAGTAATTAACTATGTGCTTTATTAGCTTATATCTGTCTTGGCAGTGATGGAAAATATGATATTTGTCCAAAAGACAATACATGTATGCTGACTGGTATAGGCTATTGACTCTCATGTTTATTTGATGTCCATGAAATTATAGATAGATAATATTGATATGATTCCTGGCTTATATTAATGGTTAGGAAGATGATTTGATTGTATTACTTGTTGAAGCTTGCAGCTAATGCTTATTGGCATGATCTATTATCCACTATTCTTGGGGATATTTATGAAACTAGGATGCTATTGTGGTGCTTATAAATAATGGAGTGTGCCCAGTAGCAACCAGTTCATGGATTTGGCTATTACTGTATGCTTATACTTGTTGGCACTAGATTGAAATATGACTTAGCTTTGGTATGGATACCACTGTGAGGCCTCCTTTTGGATGGTACACAGTGGTAACCTCCACTAAATCATGATGTTGCCTTGAAGCTTTACTAGAGCTAAATCAATTATGCCTATACTGAGATTTGATGTGTTGCCTAGTTAAAGATTGTATTCTCCTATTGGCCCTTTGACCTTCCTGTGATGAGTATACACCCTAGTTGGGTGTAGCTCTAAGGATTCTGTCTGAACTAACAGATCATATTCTTTAAAATTGATAAGAACAGATAAAGAATATGATTTTTTTTGAACATATTCAACCTCCTGTTGGGGTTGATGTTGTTGTGGTGGCTCTGCTGCCTTTGTTCCTAGTGGTGTGCTTGCCTAGTTCCCACCTAGAACAGACTTGACCTTTTCCTAGATCTCCTTCTCCTCCTAGGCCCTACTTGCCCTTGATCTACACCTGGACTTCCCCCTCCTCTAGGTAACCATCTTGGTTGGTTTAGTTGGTGGTTTATGTGTGGATTTGATATTTTCCTTGGTGAGTACCAGTGCTGAAGTTAAGCTATGTTCTTGTTGTTCTTCTGGGTGGAAATAATTTGTAACAGAGCTTCCTCTGCTCACATGGCTATGTGCTTTTATTCAGTACCTACTTGCTCTTTGGTGTCAACAACACCACACTCTTGCATGTGTGAGTAAGCTATATGTGTGTTTGCCTGGTATGTGCATCAGCTCAAGTGGAAATATCTGAGATTAATCCATTTTTTACTTTTACTCCTCCGGTGAAACTTGTCCCTTTTTTCTTTGGGATGTGGTTCTGAGACAAAAGTGGATTGAGAACAGATATGCTCTTTTGGTGAAATTTGCCTTTATTTGCTCAATGAGGAAATATAACAGTGTACTTCACTGTTAATATCTGAGAGCAATTATACTAACAATAATATTTTCTTTAGTTTTGTTTTGTTTGTTTGCTTGCAGGTACAAGTTGTTATAAGAAGACTAAGAAGATGAAGATTTAGGACTTAGTTAAGAATTAGTATAGGTTTTCTTTTTACTACTTTGTAATTTCTTTTTATCCTTTTGTAAGAATAATGTAACATTTATATGATTCAATAAAGTATTTCTTTTCTTTACTTGTGTTCATCCATTTATGTAATAATTCTTACTTGTTTGTATTCTTTATATATTTTAAATATAGATTAAGAAAAGAATAAGAATTTCTATTTACTTGTATTTATTTGATTTATTTTTTAATGTCTTGTATTTCCTTTAGTTATATATGTATGGTGTAATATAATAATACTTCACATTAAAATACTTAAATGTATTTTAGAAAACAATAAACCTCTGAATGCTTTTGGGTTCAAATGTTTTGCCCCCCGTGTGTAATTCTTGGCTCCACCGTTGTATCAACTGTCTCCTTCCTTCTGTCTCCTTCCTTCTGTTTGCATAAATGACATTAATTATTCTATATACATCCCTTCTTAAACAGATTATCCCTTGTCAAAATGAGGTTCCTTAACATCAGCCAAATGCAAATTTTGACTTTAGAAATGCAATATAAAGGTTTTTCACATTATGACAACTCTTTTTAATCACATTTAAACAATTGAATTATTTGGTGTATCAGTTTCTTTTTTCACGGGTACGTGTACCGAAGACGCTCACATAGATGCACGTACACACGCAAACTCTACCCCTAGAAGCACATCCGAGACACTTAACTGGCATATCTTGAGATTGATGAAGTCACCATGGGTGAGCACATCACGTACCACCTGGGTGGGTAGGTTCTACTACACGGAACCTAAGGGCATCTCCATCGGGCCGACCCAACCAACTCGGGCGCGTTCGAACGTGTCCACGCGGAAGCGCGGGACGTGCACGGTCTTCCAGCGACCCGTATGGACCAACGCGTCCGGCTCGACCCATCCGTATACCTAATTGGGGCAATGGTTGGATCAGTCCGGACAACGCGTGCGGCCTCCCGTGTCCGACCATCACCTTTGGTGGTCCCTCTTGCTAGTGGCACACAGACCACTCCACTTCTCCCTTCAAAAAACCTCTCCCAAATTTCCACTGGCGGGGGCGGCAGGAAAGGCGATGGATCCCGCCGCCATGGCCGATGTTTCACCCTCCGGCATTCCCGCCGCCAAGAAGCGCGTCCGGCCAAAGTAGCTTGCCAAGAACATGACGGCGGAGGAGCGGAAAAGTGAGACGGAGAAGCGCGCAAGCCGGCGGCTTGCGATGTGGGCTCGACTCACCACATCCAAGTCAGATAAGGAGCGCCTGGAGGAGAACGAACGCTTCCTCGCCACACAGAACAGGGCCAACCACAACAAGCTGACAGTGGATGCTGCCAAGCACGCCGTGAACATGATAAAGCAGGAGGCGATGACCGCCGCTTTCGGTGGCACCGTGCCGTTCGGTGCCGTCGGCTCTATCCCCGGCCTGTCCATGGTCGGCGCATCCTCTACCAGCTCCGTCACGTCCACCCCTTGTGGCAAGCCTAGGACGCCAGACCCGCGCACACCTTTGCTCAGAGGCCACACTAGGAACGTCGCCTCGCTCTCCTGGTTCGTCCATTCCTGCACGGCATCGTCGGAGGCGGGAGTGCCCGCCATCGACCTCAACTGTACTCCAACAACCACGGACACAACCCCGGAGGCGCTCAAGAAGCAGCGATCCATCTCCGTTGCGGACATGCCGACGCCAGTCAACCTGTTTGTTTACAAATAACTTTGATGCGATAGATTACCCCCTCACGTACCCCCTTGTGTTGTTCCCCAGGGCGACGCTAGGGGCGATACCTGCGCCGCCGCCAGTCCCCCGCTCCTGATCCAATCGCCACCGCTGCCGCCGGCCCTCTCCACGGTGGCGGCGGGCCTAGCCTGCCGAAGGTGGCTAGGAGGGTGGTGCACCAGAGGCGGAAGTCGGAGCTGTTAGGGCGGCGGAGGCCAAAGTGCTGCGACCTGGGCGGCGTCCCTTGGTCGGGGTGGAGACGGCGGTTCCCCGTGGTGGCGATCTGGTGGAGGAGGCGCTGGTCTTGGGATTCCGTTGGAAGACCTCGATCGACCCTCTAACCCTAGTTGCCGGCGGGATCCAGGCGGGGCCATGGACCTTCTGGCCATGGTGGGCGCGAGCCGGAGCGGCAAAGTATGGTCGCAGGGCACGCTGGGAGATGGGTTCGATCTGGACCTTGATCCGATCTGGTAGTTGTCTCTGGTGTTGCCCTACCTTCTCCTTCGCTGTTCTGTTCGGCAGTGTGGGGGCCTATTGGTGTGCTTGAATAATGGTGGTGGTCCTAGGGTTCTTCTCGCGCGAAGATGAAGATTTGCTTGATGTTGGCCCTCGTTGATCTAGCTGGAGTGTCGAGTTCCGGAAGGCTCTGCCGGCGAACTCCCATGGGCGCATCAGGTCTGGAGATTGCTGGATCGGAAGGTAACCAGTCGTGTGCACCCATGTTTTTCTGGCCGTTTGGTTTCAGCGGGAACGTTGTGAAGGTCTGCTGTTTGTTACCATCATGTACCATTCTTCGAGTCATGGTGAAGTCAGACACGAAGAATGTCAGGAAAGCAGAAACATGGGGGCATCGATGGTGATTTGGGTCTTTGTGGTGACGACGAACTGGCTGTGTGATCTGTGACTCGCAACAACGACTGTTTGTGTGTGTGGGGGGGAGGACAACACGCGAGGAATTCCTAGTCTTACCTTGCAGGATGAAAATCTAAGGTCTGGCATTAATTGGTTGTGCCTGGCATATGGCCTTGTTGAAGGCATTGTTTTGCGAGTGAGAACTTTCTCCAGGGTGAAAACCTATGATCTTTGATCGGGCAACGACGGCGCTTGTGCACTGTTTCTTTCTTAAAGACGTTGTTATTGGAGTGGAGGACTACTGGTGTTGTTCTGGTGATGTTAATGTCGTTGCTTTGAGGAATTGTTCTTTGTAGCAGGACTTTTCTTTTTTTATAATTCTTCTTTCTTTTTTTAGGTTGTGTGCATCCGTAAAGCCGCTAGGGCATGCGTTGCTGCAGAGGCTAGGTATAATGGTATCTCCGCGATATTAATATATACTCCTTTAAAAAAAACTTTGCTGCAGAACTCAACTGAGTTTTTCCTCTTTTTTCTCGATTCGAGCATCCAGTATTTGATTTTGCGTGCTACACACGGTTCTCCTCGTCACATCCTTGATCTGCTGCAAAGTTTGTTGGAGATGCACATCATCGATGGCCAAAGCAGCATGGGAATATGTAGATGGATGAGACGCAAGGGAGTAGAAAGTTACGTTCAAGAAACGTCCAGGAGAGCCAAAGCACTAGAGAATAGGTCTCAAATGAATCTTATAAAATGTTGCCAAACATCTTAGCCGATCCGATATCTCGTCCAACCGACCTAGGCATGGTCATTGTCTTTTTTCTGAACGGGTGGTCATTGCCTTTTTGGAACGGAAAAATGAATACAGCTATGGAGTTAATATACAGATAGACAGCAAAGTGAGCTGTGCTCTGCTGGTTAGGGCATCTTCACCGGGCCGGTTAAAACGGGTGACTGAAATGATCCGTTTAGATCGGCCTGTGGTCGTTCTGGAGTCACGGTACGGCCTGTCCGGTCAGCTACGTCCAGCGGCGCGACCCAATGTTCGCGCCAGGCGTTTCTGGGCGCCATCGCTGGCCAAGGCTTTGCCAATAGTCGAACACTCAAATTCACAGGCAATAGCAGAGAAACTGACTATCAGATAATTGGCAGCCGCGTACCATCGCCCTTTGGACATCGCCAACTAGTGGCCAACCGTTCTGAAATGTGTAAAAGGAGGCAATATCATACACAATGTCCAAAAGAATAGCGGCTTCTCTGCCCAAAAGGCTGCAGCCGTTGTCGCCATTGCCGTTCAAGCATCGCGAGCCCGGATGGCCTGCTGCCTGCGAGTGACCCAAGCCCTGCAATCGGGGTCGGAGATGGTGTCCAGATCGGTGAGCATGATGGCATTCTGCTCGGCCATGATCTTGACTTTGGCCTCTTCCTCCGCCACTCTAGACCTGGCCTCAGCCTCCTTGGCCTTGGCTTCGGCCTCCATCACCTTTGCCTTGGCCTCGATCTCCATTAGTCTGTCCTTGGCGTTGGCATCATCCATCTCGATAGACCTCGTCTGGAGCTCGACAAAGATCTTGGTGATGGCCACTTCTCTTTGCGCTGCCTCTCTTCCCTCTCGGCGATGGCCTCTTCCTTCTTCTTCAAGATCTTCGTCAACGTCTCCTGGAATGCTAAGGAACCAGCCTGGCGGGCGATGTCGGCCTTTGTAGCCTTGTGGCCTCCAGGTCGGCAGGCATGGGCACCTACAGGGTTGGTGAAGCATTCGTCATTGTCGTTGTCTAGGTCGATGACACCGCCCGTAGAAGCATTGCTCTTGCCCTTCTTCTTGTTGTCAAGTTCTTTCCAAAGGGCGTAGCTAGTCTCCTATTTTTTCAGTCTTTGATCAACGTCCAACAATGAGGCAACGTGAAGGTCTTGTTGTCATTCACCTTTTTTGAAGTACTCCATTGCTTTCATGACCTACACATATTAATGCCAACAATGGCTTAATGCATATGCAAGACATCGACAAGGAGAGGAAGAGGTTTTACCATGTCAACCGACAACATGCTGCTTATTTTCCTTTTCGTCACCATCTCGTAAGAGCCTTGAAACTTGTTACACTCGGCATGGATGGTGCCCCATCGCTTGGAGAGAGAGATCATTTTGATCGCTGTAGAAGGCGTTCTTACCGAATTTTCTATGCTCATGAAAGAACCTGCCCACCTTTTTTCAGTACACAAAGGCCTTTTGCTCGGCGCCGCATAGTGGATCTTGCGAAACCTCCATCCATTGCCTTTTATAGGATCTTGTCCTCGTTGGTGGTGTAGATCGCGGTTCGTTGGCTCAACTTCTTGCTGTCCACGAGCGACGCCGCAAGTGAAGCGGCCAGCAACGCGGCAGTGACCCCCACGCCCATGGAAGCGCCATCATTTTCGAACAATGACTCGTTCGCAATGTTGTAGGCATCTTGCTGCGTCTCCTGCTGGGTCTCTGCGTCCTCGCCATAGCCGTCGTCATAGTCGTCGCCATGTCCATCGCCATGTCCGTCGCCACCTTGTCGTGCATGATGACGGCTATCGTTTGCATGGCGTCCTCGCCATCGTTTGCCACGAAATCTTACACCCAGTTTGGCCTAGATAAAGAGACGGGAACGGAGTGCTGGCAAAGGCAAAGAACTGTCACGATCATACCGTGTCGTCGTCAGTCGACGGCACGGCAAACATTCCGCCTAACAAAAATGAGATGTATGTGTCAGAAACAATAAAAAATGGACTCCAACCGCAGGGACTAGTGGCAGCACCACACGTGGAAATGCTAAAAATGAAAGTTACCATCCGACCATCATTGCAATAATCGTGCGGCCGCCTTTGTGTCTCGCCGCGGCACAAGCGCAATATAATTTTCATAAAAACTTATGCAACATACATTTTAACTTAATGAAATAACAAAGATATATGCAACATATTCTTTTTCTCAATTCGACTGATAAGGCATTTACATACAAAATTCAACAACGTAAGTAGTAGCATGTAAAACCAATAGAAAGAAAATCAAGATATAGGAGGCATAGCTCTCTCTTTTTTGCGACAAAAGGAACACATATTAGGCATAACGAAAAACCTCAAACACATGCAACATAGCCTAATTACTATCACAACTATAGCGAGGAAGCCGTATGCAATGGTAATCTAGGTGTGCGTGTGTTTTCTTAAGGAAGGCAAAAGATTTGCCTCGGTCTATTAATTAAGGAGAAAAGTCTTGACAAGATATAAAAATAAAGATAGCTGGTGGGATTACTCTGGGCATTTGGTATGTTCCTCTAAAAACATGGTTTACCGTGTGTAACTATTACTTCAGTTTGTCTTACTGAAAAGGTAACGGTTCTTCGTTGCCTCTAAAAAAAAGGTAACTGTCTTTGCCGTTTGCTAGAAGAAAAATGAAAAATGCTTGGGTACCGTCGGAGGACGGAACGTCTCCACGTCCTCCATCTCCCCGTTGCAACGCGTGTCCGTCCCTAGAGGGCCCACCACGATGTGTGCTTATCCCTTTCCTTGCAAGAGAGAGAGAGCCACATGGAAATTACCTCGCGTGCGCCGCCGCCTGCACCTGGTCGCTGTGCCTCGCCGCCTCCCATACCCGCTAATCACGCCGCCGCCTGCCAAAGCTCCTTCCCGACGTCGCCTGCCGGAGATCCTCCCCGACCGGAGCATATCTCCCTGCCACACCTACATGCTACTTTCCCATGCGCTCGCCTGTCCATGGACGTCGGCGAGCTCCTCACCAGCGAGCCCGTCAACCCCTGATGTGCCGCCGCCGCACCCGTCGCCTGAGAATCTGCCCCCGTTCCATTCCCCATCCCCAACCCCCTATTTCTTCTACCTCCGGTGAGAGTCATGAGCATCCCCGGCCCATCCCCAATCCCACGATGCGGCGCAGCTGCAAACCACGATCTCGAGCGGGAGCGTGGGAGCTCCGAGGTAGTCGAGCATGGTGAAGGTAGCCGGTGCTGCCCACCGGAGTTGGGTGCTGCAAGCGGGTACCGGTGTTGCTACCACCAGTTCCCGGATTTGCATCATAGAAGAAAAATTGCGTGCCTACAACCATTTTTTGGATTTTTCATTTTAGTAAGATTTTTTGTGCTAGAAACGTTATGTGATTTTGCATCATACAAGAATTTATTTGCTACAACCATTCTGCAATTTTGTAAGTCTCATCGGAGGACCTCGCTGGAATTTGTTTGCCACGATGCTACCATCGTATATTTTTTTGCTACATCCGTTCGGTGATTTTGCTATAAGAGTATAAAGTTTTTGCTACAAGTTTTTCAGCGAGAATCTCCGTCAAACTCGGTTTTGCTAAAATAAGGCAACATTTTTTTTTCAACATCTCCGGCGAGGTGTCCGGTGAAGTCTCCGGCGAAATAAGATTCGCTCAATAGTACAATGTTTTAGCTCCATATGTCCGGTGAATTTGCATTATTAGAAGGACTATTTTGCTACGTGATCTCCGGCGAGATCTCCATCGATGTCTCTGGTATTTTTTTTGGTACAGTCGTCATATAATTTTGCTACATTAGCGTATCTTTTTTGCTACGAGGATTCCGGCGAGATCTCCGGTGAGATCTCCAGCGAAGTCGGTCTTTCTCCTATTTTTTCCAGACGCATCGTTTTTTACAACACGCCGTAAAAAGGGAAGATTTTTTGCTACATAAAAACAAAAGTGGACACGTGTCAGCGGTACAAGCCGGAGGCTAGGACGCTGGCATCCTCCGGAGGACGCACAATCCTGTCCAAGAAAAAATGATGTGGTGATTTTGTCTTCTCGCAAAAAGGTGTCTTGGCACAGAAATTTATTTACTTGCATAATAGGTTTTCTCTCTTTACAAAAGATACTTAGTACTTTATCTTGTATGCACGCTGGGATCCTGGGCATCTATCTATAGTTCATCAGTGCATTCAGAACTTCGAAGGCTCTTATATCTCATACGCTGCGGCCTGAGAGTACAAACTAGTACTCCGTACTTTTAAATCCTTCTTCTAACCTTGCTAACAATTCTATGAGTAATGCTACACCTATAAAATTCTTTTACGGACGAAGCATACGGACGAGACGTGGTTCACCCGGATTGGATAGTTAGCAGCAGTTATTTCGACATTTCCTCACCTGATTCAACCAGGGATTGCCATATCAGTCCGTAACTATTGTGTCCGTAACTCTAGTATTACCGCAATTCTATTTATCCGCACTGGACTGCTTTTGATACCAGCTCGGCTTCTGTGCTCGGTTGGAGACCTGCCAATTGTCTTGTTTGGCCTTATGTACCTAGGTAGTAAATAGTACAACCAAGTCATTGTAGTGTAGTGGTAAGTATTCCCGCCTGTCACGCGGGTGACCCGGGTTCGATCCCCGGCAACGGCGTTTTTTTATTGCGGTTTCTCTTCCTTTTATTTAAGAACGAACATGTGTAGATCTGATACGGTCTCCGTCGACGGCACGCCGAAACTATTGTATTGCACCCATCCATCGCTTCTGCTCCCAATCTTGCGGATCGTCCATCCACCGGCGCATCCCTCTGTACTGCTGCAGGCTCCCGCTCCCGCTCCGCTCCCTTTTCAAGTGCCAAAACCGCTCCGCTCTCTTTTTTATTCCTGAGTAAACTGAATAGAGCGGTCTAATTCTTTCACCCCCTTCATTTTAGTTTCTGTTTTTTAAAATTACACGACTAGATCCTAAAATCTTTGATAAATAATTTACGCGAGGTCCTATTTTTGTCTGACCGCTTTGACCAATCTATGTGGCGTTTTGACCGCGGCCACGTCAACAGTATATTTACGAAAAGGCCCCCTGGTTATTATTTTTCATGCATGTTGTAGAGTATCAAGGCTCACCCGCATGAAGTCGCTCTGCCTCTCGGCGGTCATGGAACTCTTCCAGTAATCTTCGGCCAACTCAATGATCTTCAGAACTAGTTTATGAAACTGTCTGGAAAGCGAGACTAGCCTGGCGCTAGGATCAGCCCCGCTGATTGATCCAGGAGGAATGCAATCTTCATCGGGGTCGTGGGGAAACTTGAAGTCGAGCGCCCTGCTGCACTCTCTCTCAGTCACGCCATGCTCGCCCAGGAGGAACAGAAGCTTCGCGCGGAAGGTGGCGATCACGGCCGAGTTGGGGAAGGCCGCACGGTCCACGGAGGCAAGCGGACGTCACAGACAATCCCTCTTGTCGCTGGCCGCGTCGAGGCCACGGACGAAGTGCTCGGCGATGCCCATGGCATGCGGCCGCGCCGCGGGCGCCCCATCGCGCCTGAAGATGTCGAGCACACGATCGACTTCCGCAGGGACCGGCTTGTTCCTCAGAACGTCGATGGCTCTCTGCGCCCTAGACCTAGCCTCCAGAACCCTGTGGCCCGCGGTGGTGGTCTCGGGGCCGTGTAGGTCGTACGCCGTGTTGTACCTCACCAGGTCGACGGGGGCGGAGATGCCCAGCGTGCGACGGTACTCGGTCTCTGCCTCCCGCTGGAGAGAGGGTTTGGCGAGGGCGTGCCCGAGCATGGTGGCGATGTCGACGCAGTTAGGGACGAGATCCTTGGCGGCGGCGAGTGCGCGTTGGCGAAGCTGAGGTGCGCATCGACCAGGTCCTCCTCTGCGTTACGGGTGTGGATGGCGGCAGCAAAGTGGAGGTGCCCCGCGAGGCGGAGCGCGAGTGCCGATCTCAGGTGGTCGACAGCTAGCGCATCGGCCCGCCACAGCGTCGACGTGTTTGCCCTCGTGGTACTGCAGCAGAACCTCCCTGGCCAGAGAGGGGTGTGGAGAGAAACAAGGGTCATGTTTTAGAAGAAATACAACCGTGGGGGTTCTATCCGTAAATATGTAGGCTAACCGGTATGTCTCCTAACCCTCACTGCTGACATGGCAACGGTCAACGCGGGTCAAACCAATTTAGGACATCGCGTGAATCACTTATCAAAGATTTAGGACTTAGACGTGCAATTTTAAAGAATTAGGGCCAAAGTGAAGGTGAGACGAAAGAATTAGGACCGTCCATTCAGTTTACTCTTTATTGCTTGATCCTACAGCTTTGTGATACTTGCTCGCATTAGCTATGCAATTGCAAGTTTCTTTTGTGGGTTCAATTGCAAGTTAACTGTACCAGATAATGGATCCCGAAGAATCATCTTTTCTCTTTCTTTTTTTTTAGATACTGAATCATCTTTTCTCTGTTAAGGCTGGCGATGCAAAAATATATAATGTTGAGAGGAAGTCATCCAGAGAGTAACAAACCCTGTGGATATCTCGAGGTTCTAATTTGTTTCTCAATTCTCATACCGACCTTCTCTGGCAATAGGTAGTGAATGGAATTCTGCAACGAACGGACTAGGAGGAAGCAATAAAAATGCCAATCGGGATAGTTCCAGCTGATACGAATAATTCATTTTCGACAAGATACCAGGACAAAAATAAACTTGAAAACACTAAAACAGATTTTGGGTTTGCAATCTGTGCAGGCACAGGAAATGGCAAATCACTTCTGCATGAGACATGCTCAATTTCAAACTCTTTATTCGCTATTATCAGAGGTCATAAGCAGGCCTTGGATGTCTGCGCAATAGTGCAATGGGAGAAGAGTTTTCAGTGTACTCTCAGTTACCTGGGGTATGTAACCATCAAATCTACAAAGTTTAGTTCCAATCGAATTTTTCTGGATCTGACTCTTTTAGATAAAATTCAGGTTTGGTGGCTGATATCGACATCGAGTCCGAGAAATACAGGTGGATGTGGAGCGCGCGCTTCGACTTTTATGTGTGTATTCATATTTTCTTCAGAAAACTTGGAATCCATGGGAATTGAGCCCCCACATAATTCAGTAACAACTTCGTCTTGATTTATTTCAGGCTCTGGTTCACGTAATGAACTTAGGACGATGCCGTGGAAGCATCCATTTCGCGCCTGCCCCGGGCTACGAGGCGTACGGGGAGGCTGTCAAGCAAATCGGGAGTTCCACTGGGGAACGTCTGGAGCAGAACGGGGAGTCCCGGCCTCCCGGGTGTGTTCTTATCAAGGTCCATCACCCGAATTTCAAGGTTCAGACTGGAGATCCATCGATGGCCCGTTTGAGTCTGTGTGCATCAGCAACGTGCCATGGGCTGCCGAGACTGTCATGGCAGCTCCTCAAGCCAAGGTAATTTTTTCGAATGGTAACTGGATCTGGCTCTACTTTTTCCGAAAAAGGTGTGTGTTGAGTGCCGGTGTACTTTGCTTGACTCTTGCGAAAAAATGCACGATGTGGGTGTGATGCAGTTCTCAGATGCTATATGGATGCATTCGTAATCAAAGACTGCCCAAAGGCTGATCTTGTAGCCCTCAAGGTTAGTTTTTTTCTCGGTCACTAGCACGTCAACTAATTATGGATGCAACCCGATGAACTTACAATGATTCTGAATACTGTACCTCCTTGCTTGTACCTCCTTCCGAAAAGTAGTTTTTTCTCTGAAGAAAGAAACATCTTTAATTCGTCTTTGCAGGTGAAATCATTTCGGTTATCACCAAGACAACTTGTGGAGAATCCCAGAAGGGGTGGCATCATAGACGTGGACGGCGAGGTGATCGCCAGATGAGAAGCAACGTATGGTAGAAACCGGAATGAGATCCTCTGACGTGGGGAACCCTGCCATTCCCTAACTTTGGGTCGCTGACAGGTGGGACCCATGCCCTGCGGGACCCACACGTCAGTGACTCAAAGGCAGAATTGGCTACGTCAGGGGATCCATGTCCGGTAGAAACCAGCATCAAGATTTGATGGCTTACGGCCCTTCTCTTCAGCTCACCGTGCACCAAGGCTTGGCCACTATATATTGTCCCAAATGATCCTTTTGTCCCCTTCCTTCTCTAGAGATTGTCCATCTAAGTAAATTGCTTTATTTCTTGTTCGTAATTTCAAAGTAATCAATCATGTTCAAAGATAGATTAGTAAATTAAAAGGACGCACATTTGTGCATGACCCTTGCGAGATGAGCATTGGACGTGGCACATCAAAGCAACTATTTTCCCTTCATGACTCTTTTAAATATTTTTTCAAATAAGTGACTTGAGTCTTGAACCCTTTGATTTCCTCTATATGGTTAGTAGAAATAGAAGTATTAGAGGACACAGAAACTTTATTGATGTTAGAGGAATAAGGAAATCAAGTAATCCAACACAAGGTTTATCAATAGTATGACTACATGGATTATTAGGACTAGCACATGACAATATAGTATTTTGAGTAAAAGTTGTGCTAATGTCCAAATGAGGCTCACAAGATGTTACCTTAGTGAAACTTGCCTCACGAGTTAACTTTAGCCCATCATAGGAGATTAGAAGATCATTATTAGAGCCCAAGATCTTTTTATGACTTTCTTCCAATTTTCTATAATTGCTACTGCCCCCGTTCAAAAATATAAGACATTTTAGCGTTGTGAAATGAATGTATCTAGATGTTTTTTAGTGTATAGGTTCACGCCGAACCTCTACGAACCTATACAGTAAAAGACGTCTAGATACATTCGATTCACAAAGCTAAAACGTTTTATATTTCTAAACGGAGGGAGTAGTTAGCAACTCAAGTTGAGCCCTTAGCTCAATATTCTTCTTTAAAATAGACGTTTCACAAGAAGTAGAGTTAGTACCACAAGTATCATTAATAGATTTTTCTTTTTCAAGATTGTAAAATTCATTTTTTTATGTGAGGAAAAAATTAGAGTGTTTCTCCTCGGCTAGGTCTTGCTTAAGGAGATTGAATCTCCGACTCCCATCATCAAGATGGACCTCCAATTCATTAATGGTTTCCAATTGTTTATTAAAGGTTTCCATAACGTATTTGACACAAGCAACATCTTTATTATTACCACGAAGAGAAGTACACAAAAGGCATCTCACATAGAACAATACCAGTATCCTCATCAACATCATTATCATCATCACCACTCTCATCATTAGAATATGTGTTGGGAATCAAAGTAGGAGTTACCTTTGACCCTCTTGCGATAAGGCACATGCACGAGAGGATGAAGATGAGGATGTTCTTGAATCTCTATTCATGACCGTGTCTTGCTCCATAGAGTGTTTGGATTCTTCTACATTGGTACAAAAACAACTAGAGGAAATAGAAGCATTTTGTTAAAGGTAGCAAGACATATTAAGCATATCATCTACACTGGTATTTAAATAATTTATAGACGATATCCAAGAACTAGCAACACAAAATAATATAGAACCATTGTTGCAAGAAGTGTTTGAGTCCAAAATCTCTACACCATTAGCATTTATAGAACATGAATCATCGGCGTAAAGATAAACACTACCATCATCACATATGATTTATCCACTCACCATGACATTACCTTATAACTTGTCACGTGTAGGAAAAGCGGAAGGAATTGAAAAAGCTTCACGACTGTAGATGGAAGCAACTTGGAGTTCTTCATGATGTGAATGGGAAGTGGTCTCCTTGGAGAGACGATCGGTCTTATGAGAAATGGACCCATCAAATATTTCTTTAAGATCGGTCGGCATCTCATGATATGAATGATGCTTCATAAAGAGCATCAGAAAAACGGGGCTCAAAGATAATAAAAACGTATTAGAAACTTGAGCTTCGGGATGTAAATTTTCTCATTATCTACAGATAGATTTTGAGGATCCAACGGAGGAGAAAAACCTACATCTAGGAATCGCTCTATATTTGAAAAAACCGCTCTACATTTCGAAACAAGATCCAAAGATTACAAAGAGATTTCTCCACAAATATAATTTGTGCCATCGAAAATATTTGTGCCATTGTGCACTATACTATTAGCCGACATCTTTATTCTCTAGGCGGTAAAGCCTAAACAAGGAGAGACCTTGCTCTGATACCAATTGAAAGGATAGATATGTCGGTTAGAGGGGTGAATAGGCAATTTCAAAACTATTACAATGTTGGCTTGAAAGAATGAAGAATTAAACTAACATCTATTTTACAAGCACAAAACCTAAATACACTGCTCAACTAAGTGCACCCACAAAAAGTTAATCTAAGCAAGATAGCACAATATATAAATATATAACACAAGTGATAAGCAAGATATAAGTACTTCAAGCTCTATGGCTATCACAAGGAAAGCAAACTCGGGTACAGATAACCGAGGCACGCAAAGACAAAGATATATTCCTATGTTCTCTTACAAGTAAGGTATGTCACGTTGGATTAGTGTGAGATCCCATGAAGGATTTATCCATGCCACGAAGGGCACCTTATTCTCCGAGGCTATCCTGATGAAGGAATAACCTCTTTCCTTATGGCTAGCTTTTCCTCCAGTCTAGAGATGACCACTTCACAAGCTCCTCGAAGGAGAAGCCCAGGCCTCTTCACAATCTTCCAAGAAGAGGACACCACGACACCAACCGCCAAGCCAACTAGGAGGTCACCCTCCAAGAGTAACAAGCTCACGGTGTCTCACTCGAACAAATCGTAATGGATAGCTCAACACTTATGCAAGAATGCAAAGCAAGAACACCAATGTGTTCAAATCCTCCGCACTCAAATCCCACCAAAGCAACAAGTTCTAAGGAGGAATTAGAGAGAAAGAACAATGGTCTAAATCAACAAAAGACTCCAAGATCTAGATCCAATGGGTTCCCCTCACTAAGAGGAGGAATTGATTGTTGGGGATCTTAGATCTAGATCTCCGCTTCCAAATCCCTCAAAAAGATGCAAAATCATAGGAGGGAAGGGAGAGGAAGCAAGCTCAAGGGGGACAATAATGGAGGTCAATTTCATGCTCAAGAACCCTAGAAAAATGTTGGGGAAGAAGCACCTTTTATAGGAAAAGCAAATATAACCATTGGGGCAAAAAAATGAGTAGTTCAAACAAGTTCCGGTTGGCAAACCGGTCCCGCCAGACCTAGCGCCGGAATGGTTCCGGTCGGTCCGAACAGTTCCGGTTTTATCGAAAGAGTCTATTGATCAAATTTCCGGAAGGCAAACCAGTCAGCTGGACCTGGTTCCTGAATTTTTTGCCCCAGATCCGGTGGGTTGAAACTATCGCTGGAACCAAAACATGGCAGACAAAAACGGTGATAAATTTTGCGTCTGAACTCCAATTTTAGCAAACTTATACTTTTTGGAAGCTAAGAATAAGCTATATCTATTAGAGTCTATAAAACCCAAGAAAAGGTACGAGGTAAAATACCAAATAAGGAGAGGTAACAAACCTCCCTAAAGAAGAACTGGTAAAACCTCTGAACTCGAAAACGCAATAGAAGATGCATACGAATTCCATTTTCAATGAACTTCGGCTTGTTGAAGATCTAGCAACAAGAAAGAACCTCGCACAGAGAAAAACTAAGAAACAACGAGAATAATGGGATACAAAGTATGCAAAGGATTGAGCTTCCTAAGATGATGTGATCAAGTTACCCAACCAAAAGGCCCTCTTGATAGTGCGGCTATGTATCCTATAACCTGGTCTCCCAACAACCACCTTGAGGTCGGTAAAAGGAAAACCTAGAAAGGCCATACCTTTTTGTTGTGCATCCCGCTTGATCTTGATGACAACGTTTCAAGTTCCATCCAAGCTGGAATGCTTCACTTGATCATTCATGCTTCGTGAAGACTCATAATTTGCTCCCCATACACCACTATGGGATAGATTCATTAAGGCACGTCTTCACATGTCCATTATCACCAATATGGATACCAAACTTCAACCATATGATCTCCTTAAGATGCTTATATTGAACTTGCACTTCTCAACCTTGATGACAATCACTACTTGATGTCATCCTCTCATGAGCTATATGAAATCTTCACTTTTGAAGCATGCCCATGGAAAGATGCCTAGCCCATATAGAAAACATAAATGTACATATATAATGGGTTAGTTCATGAAGCATAATTGACAAGACTTATCATACCACAAGAGCCATGTGGTATATTCTTTATGCTTCATGTGTTGATCAACTTGAATTCAATCTTCACTCTTTATATTGGTAAACCATGTGTCTTATCATGCTCTATCTCAATATCTTGAGGTATATAAATAATTTTTCATTTGATTGCATGCTCTAAATCTTAGTCAACCATAGCTCAACTCATAAGGCTATCATGACACTGACTTAGAGCCATCTCTTGAATTATTCTATTGAGATCAAACTCTCAAGATCTTGAACATACGAGTTCCACACAATAATTCCATCTTCATTTCTTCTTCTTGATCATATCATATTATTCTCTTCCACTCGATGACCTTGAGGCCAATAATCGAGGTATATCTTTATCTTCATGGTATCCATACTTGAATCCAACACATGGACTATGAGCATTACCTATGGAATATTCCTTCATATAAAACTTAATGAAAGCGTTAATCCATAGGGGTTGGCACTAATTACCAAAACCACCCATAGGGGCAATGTACACTTACAGTACCGCAGGCGTCAGGCGAGAATATCATTTTGTGGCCCAAAAGTTGAGGCGCCCAGGCAAAGCGGTACCCAAGTTGCTTGTAATCCGCCGCGTTGACCACAGTTGGCGTGCCAAATACTCAGAGGGTCTTTTTCGGCACGAATTCAACTTTATGTTTCAATACAAAATATCAGGATAACGCCCGTCAAGTTGGCCCCCCTGTCAGTTTTCGCCGTTATGTCGCTGCCGTCGCTTAGGCGTGGTGGCTGTCACGTAGGCTTGCAGCGCTGGCGCAGTGGATAGGACAACACGACTGGCCCAATGTATTGACGTGACAAAACAGGACGCATATATCCTCATTATTATTATTTTTTGTTTACTTAGAAGCTGGAATGGCCACCGCCACGCGTCTCTCCATTGGACTTCCGTCCCCATCGTTAACCACTACCTTAGAAATGTATTGATGGTTCCACCATTCCCCCGTCTCGCAAAAACCACTCTTCTTCTTGTCTTCTGTCTTCTTTCCGTCTTCTCCTTGCCACCATGGAAGGTCGTCACACTCTAGAGACAAGCTTCATTGCCCATGACAATAAGAAGATAGACGTCGTCTATACCAATGAGGAGGATACAGTGGTGCGAGTCCTAAGGATGTACGAGGGTTGGCTTGAGAAAGACGAGGACAAGTTTGTGGGATTGGACCTCGAGTACACCTCGGAGGACCCATATGTCGAGAATGAAGTCGCCGTTGTTCAACTGGCCATGAGGAAACACGTCCTCATCTGCCACTTCTCCCTTTTTGTAGATCTGCTATCTGTAGTTAACCGCTTTTAGGGTTTTCTCCTCTTGTTCTTTATCCATTTGCTCATCTTGCAACTATTGAATTTTATTAGGACCAAATAAATTATGATAAGCCAATGTTGAGAGTTTTGATCTTGCATTTACTAAACTTTTTAAAATTATATTCAGATGATGATCTTGCATTGACAAAACATTTGTAGTTACAAATTTTGGTGATGACAAACTACATACTTTTAGGACTGACAAGAAGTGTCATGCGCTGTGCCGGTTCCTTGTAGAAAAAGGAATTGTTTTTTGCACTGTCGATAATAGTACTGATTTTTGGAAATTTCATCAAGAGGGAATTACAATTCCTGCGCACAAGTGGATCGATATTCAGAGTCTTGTCAAGATCATAGGCGAGGAAGGACATAACGTCTACACTTGCAACTAGAATGCTCGATGAGTCATACGACAGAATGAAGGAAGATTTCCCTACGGATAGGCACAATTTCTGGGACGAGTGGCCGTTGTCTGCGATAAACCTAAAGTATGCAGCCATAGATGCTTATGTGACCTACCATGTGTACAAGAATATCTATTTCTTTCTACGTTTCCTTGTGTTTTGCCCCAGTTGCAACAGGGAAGACGAGCTTAGGGGAGCCCTTTGTAGAAAATGCAGCATAGCTGAGTTTGATGCTGCATATGCAAAGAAAATGGCTGCATCTAAAGTAACTGACAGAGAAGCTACAACTGAAGTAGCAAACAAAGAGGCAACATCTTTTAGCGACAACAATCAGGCATATGATGCACCGCTAATTGTGCCACAGGATGCTGAAGATAGGGAAGCCAAGACAGATTCCAGGTGGGATGAACTTTGTGAGCTGTAAAGGGCCAATAATGTAAGAGACACCTGGAATGATGGCAGTTGGTCGCCTAGGAACTATGGCAAGCGCCTCAAGTGTTCTGATGAGAAGTGAATTAAATTTTACTCCTTTGTGTTATGTTTCTGTTTTGTGGAACTCAGTTAGCTTTTTAAGATGGCTAGCGCCTCAAGTGAGAGTAGTAAAATAAATTTTACTTCTTTCTGTTATGTTTCTGTATGTGTCTGGTAGCTTGTTAAGATGGCAGCTTGTTAACTCGCAGTTTGAAAGAGTACCTTTTTCCTCTCTCGCTAAATAGATATGTTTCATTTTTCCCAAATTGGTAGCAAATCTAGAGCAGCTTCTCTCTTCGATCATTCGTTCCCTTTTGGCGCTCTTTTTGGCCCGATCTGGTAGCAAATTTAGAGCAGCAAATCACACCAGGCAGAATACATTCATTCAGAAAACAAAACAAATGTTGATATAGATTTGCGTAGCTAAATAGGATATAGCGATAGAAAGTAGGTTGCTTAACGAGGTTCGATACATTAGCTGCTTAGCAGCCATTACACACAAAATATACAAAATCAAAAGAAGCTAATTAGCAACAGCAGCAACAGACATGTTCAACCCCTCCTTGCATGCGCCTGCGCCTCCACCTCCTCCCTATAGAGCTTCTGTAGGTGTTCCGCGTATGAAAACAATAAATTTTTATCCTATGCCCCTGAACCCCTGATGCTGCCAGGACCTATCTATTAGTAATACAGTAATGGGAGGGGCTTTTCGTGAACTTACCCTTGAAGACCGAAAAGCATTGTCAACACTCAGGAGAGCGTGGTTGATGTAGACGAGCCGAAGCCGACCTCAAGGTCGTGATGAAGTCCTTGCGCTCCAACAACTTGAGTGCCTCAAGTGCGACACCTCGCGGGGAGTTACACACGTCCGGTGCCTGACGATGACTCCCGCTTCCCCGATCTAGCAGTAGTTGTGGAAGTAGAGCTCCTGGATCCGAATCATGCAGCACGACGGCGCTCTGCGGTGAAGATGTTTCTCGTTCGCGTAGTCCGAACTTGGGACCACGGTCACGAGAGAGAGAGAGAGAGAGAGAGAGAGAGAGAGAGAGAGAGAGAGAGAGAGAGAGAGAGAGAGAGAGAGAGATAGAGAGAGAGAGAGAGAGAGAGAGAGAGAGAAAATATCAATTGGAGGTCTTCCCAAAAGTAAGAAGACCTTTATTGAATATTGTGTGTATTTATCTGGCCAAATACCCCACTATATATAGGGGAAAAGGAGGTACTACCTCCCTCAAAGTCCCGGAGTGGGACTAAAGGAGAGGAGGGGCAGCCTCTAGCCGGACCTAGTAGGCCCCACGCGGGGGCTTGGCCCAGCCGGCCACCCCCTTGCCCCTTCTCCCTCTCTCCTTTCCCTAATAGGCCCTCACCCCTCCGGGAATTGGCCCATTAAGCCTTTTGACCTTTTAAATTGATTTTCTCTTTATTAAATAATTATGAATAAATGATTAAATCAATATTTAACATTCATTCACATATTATTCAACCTCTGTGGCTATGGAACACTTCCACCTCCACTCCGGACTTCCTCCGGACTTACCGAAACCCTTCTGGTTTTCTCTCTACTATTTTTCGGCGATTCTACCGATCCTATAAATACTCTCTAAGCATCATCAAGCCCTTAAGCGTGATACCCCATAGTTCGGGAACACTCCAGACATGGTCGGGACACTCTCGGACCAATGATCAACAGAGGGACCTAGATGGCCATGTGACCCCTGTGCGTTCCATGAAGATCTTTCGTCGTTTGAACCGGGACAGTCGTGTCTTATTCCCTTTGTCTCTCGATACTTGCATTGCCCGAGATCTGATCAATGGCATCACCATGTCGTGTTTAATCTCGTTACCGAACAATGCTACTTAACTCGTTCCGACAAGTGATATACCTATGCTCAAATCACACGCTGCGCAACTATTGGATATATCTTCTCCGAGTGGGCCCTTGAGTATCTTTCTGTAACACCTTCGAATCGGCCCTATGCAAGTTTCAGCCCTTTTCGCCAAACCCGCATAGAAACGATTCAGAGGTGCCCACCAGGCACTTTCGTGCGGGTGGAAAACGAAGTAATATCATTACACAATAGTCCACGATGGAACCCACAAAACATATATACAACAACGACTCAACGTGTCATGAATATAGATATACAGTACAAAGATCCAAATCACCTTGAAAACGATACAGCGTCCGAGTACGGACAAGATGCAAATTGAGCTAAGAGCCCTGAAGAATAACCAATGGCGTCCATAACCCTGCCCAGGCCAAGCCGGAAGGGTAACCCTGCTAACGACGTCGATCTCAAAACCTGCTTAAACAAAAGGGGTGCCGACAAAGGGCAAAGGAAAAAGAGAGAGCGGTCAGTACTGAGGCCAGTACACGGCGAGGCTAGAATTCGGCGGTCCTCGCCTACATAGGTATGGTGGACTGAAGCGGCAGCGCGGCATGCACTAAACAACCTATAGAGACTCGAGATAACTGTCGGCTATCGGAGAGGGATAAGAAAGACCTATTCGGAACCAACCTGATTCTACCACCACACATACCCATCCTGGTATTTCCCCCTCGAGGCCAAACAAGGAAGTCAACCGAGGAACTCACACAGTTGGCAGTTTTATTCATTCCGTTATAGTTGCGGCAATTACTAGTCAAATATAGATAGCATGAGTCATCCTGATGTAATAAGCAGTGGGCAGTTTTAGTTAACCATTCCATTGTAGTTGCAACACTTACTAGTCAGATACGATTAGCATGAGATATCCCAAACCCAGCAGTTGTTGGTACTTTTATTTAGCCATTCCGTTGTAGTGAAGCTGATTACTAGTCATATCGGATGCCAGTCAAATTATAACAGTAAACTTTAGTTATAGTTGTCTATGATCGAGAACTGTGCTCCAAGTCGTCCATAACCGCGGACACGGCTTCTCGAAAAGATTTAACCCTGCAGGGGTGCACCAAAGTTTCCACACGCACCTACACCCTTGTTGTCAGATCAGGTAGGTACAAGATCACAAAACATACACCCAACGGTATGTCGACGGGGTTTCGGACACGACGTTTCCCAGACCCAAAGCAAGCACAGGGGCCACCCCACTAAGCTACCCGTAACGAAGTCGGCCGGTCTCCGAGACGGACTCAGGGTTTGTGTCGACGGCTGTAAACGACTGGGAACCCGAAAGTGTGACTGGGCTTGTCGATACAGCGAAAACGTGTCATGGTCCTAAACAGTACAGGTGCTCCACGCACAATCTTAAATAAAGCAGTAAAGCATGGCATAAGTACAGGATAGTAATAAAGCCCCAAACTACTTTGTGGCCCCCAGTACAGTACTTTGAAATCAGGTACTAAATCGATGGGGGTGCCCACACACCCCACCTGTGGTTAGCGCGCTCGATCTCGGAACAGGTGTCAAGAACTCGGGGTCCTACGGGACACCAGTGAGCGGTTAAAAAATAAATATTGTCTATTACCCACCGGTGCCTCTGCATTTACCTACTTTCAATTTTAGTTATTAAACAATAATTAAAGTCATGATCATCTCCAACATTAAACCTGCGGCAAAACTCCAACAACTGTGGTACTTGACGACACGCAACAGCACTTGAGCAAGCGACTACGACGCGCAAGTCCAACTATCTACCAATCAACAGGTAATAGGATGTGTCCAAGGCAATATAAGGCTGCAAGGGATATCACGGGTACGAAAACTAGAGCATCGCAACACAGATAGCAATAGATCAACAGGAGGGAATAAATACTATAAAAGTAAGATAGGTAGAAAGGGGGAGATGCTCGCCTGGAAAACATTGCCGAAGGTTCATAACCGAAGAACTTGTCGAAGCTCACAACATCTCATCGTCCTATCCGAGAAGAAGCAAACACTAAAAGGAACAAGCGGTGCAACAATTACAACTAATGCGGAAGAATCGGCATGATCATGATATGATGCATGATATGGCAAAGATGCGATGCAATTATACAATATTAAGCGAAACCGAGATTCCGACAATTAATTATTAAGTTCGTGTTGTTTAGATACCCCGCAATTTAAATGTTGTCTTAACATGGCAAAAGATAGCACCGGTTCGCTACACAAATTTAAATGGAGACAAACTAAGACTAGAATAGCCCGCATATGGTCTCCATATTTAATTATGAGGTGAATCGGCATAATGCCCCCAACCCACACGAGTATGTATGCACCCATGACAATTTAATATGCAACAAGATAGATGTTATATTACAAAATAGGGGCGGATAAGATAGGGGTCACACATCGGGTTCGGCAGATCTTGGGTCCGGGGGTTCGGGGTTCGACAGGGTTTGGATTCGCGACGGAGAACTTGTCGTGTCGGGAGGAAGGACTCGGCGGTCTTCGGATCCAGGGCCCGCATCCGGGAAGGAGTACTTGTCGCATCTGTGGTCTTCGGGTCGAAGAACTTGGCGCACCCGGGTTCGGTCTTCGGATCCAGGGTTCGGCTTTGGTGTCTGAGGAGGGAGAACTTGGCGTCCTTGTCGAAGTGCTTGGGTGTCGGTGTCGGTCCTGATTTGGTGCCATGGTCTTGGCATTACTCTCGGCGATCTACATGGCGTTGACTCCGCGAAGAAGAACTTGGTTTCGATTGCCGGTGTAGATCTTGTCAACAGGTACAAGATGACGGTACCACATCGTCACGCATGAAGAAGAAAGGCATTTTAGCACAAGTGCACTACAGACATCAGCACAGAACATAAAATGCCAGGAGCAAACGACACGAGTCGAACATGGACAGAAACAGAGGACCATGGTGACCATGCTGCGGTGGATGGAGGCGAGAGCGATGGGGGTTGGCGGCTCTGCTGGAACGCGGGGAGATGCGCCGGGAGGGAGAAGCGACGAGGATCTCCACGTGGGGCGATGTCCCTGGCGACGGTTGTTGCAGAGGCGAGGGAGGACGCCCGCGGGGAGGCGACTCGGGGTCCGGCGGGGTGGGGCAGCGAGGAGGGAGGCCGGCGCGAGGGGAGCGGGAGGACGCGGCGAGCTCCTGTCAGAGCTCGGCGGGGCAAGCCGCCGAGGGGATGCAGGGAGCGCAGAGGACGGTCGATGGGGAGACGACGCGGGCGCGGCGTCGGTCCTGGGCGGGGAAGAGCTCGCGGCAGAGCAGGTGAGGAGGTTCGCGGCGACGGGCTCGTGGATGACAACGCAGATGACCGGGGACAGGGCCCAGGCTGCAGGGCGGTCGCGGAGGGGGTCTGAGGCCGGCGGCGGCGGACGCGATCGCGGCCAGAGGTGCTCGGGAGAAGGGAGGCCAGCCAAGACGGCTGCTGCTGGTGATGGATTCCACGGTGGCGGGGTTGGACGGATTGGAGGAGAAGGCCACGGCGGCCGGGGCGCGGGGCTCGACGAGGTCCATGAGGATGGGGCTCAACGGCCGGGAGGAAGACGTCAACATGGCCGACACAGAGGAGAGAGGCGGCGCTGCGGGATCGAGGGCGGCTACCGACGGCGGGCTTGGGAGGAAGCAGGGCCGGCGAGCGGCGGAGGATCCGTTTGAGGAGAGGGGCGGCGGGGCCTGCAGCGGGAGGAGGGAGACGCGGACGGCGAGGTCAGGCTCACAGACGGGAAGCTACGGGGGTGAGGCCGATGGGGGCGTCGAGCTCGTACGGGAGAAGCGAGGAGGGCCCTGGCGGCGGGGAGCGAGCGCAGAAGGAGGGGGGAGAGGACCCGGATCGAGCGACGGGGTGGGACGCGTGCGTGTTGGGGTGTCCTCGCGGGGATCCCTCTAGGGGTGCGTGCGTGCTGCCGTGTCGTGTATGTGTGTGTGCACCCAGGTGTTTGTGGTGTGTGTGTGTCTCGCGTGTGGTGCTGCAGAGGGTGGCGGCGGGGTGAAGAGGTAGCCGGTGGTTAGGGTTGGTGGGGATGGGTTTGGTCTAGGGTTTGGTCTAGGGGGATAGGTTTAGGGTTTATTTTTGGTAGCAAATGGTCTGGCCGGTTGGGCTTTTGGGCCGGCCGGCTGGACTGCCTCCTGATAAAAATATTTTATTATTTTTTTATAAAACAAAACATTTTGAAATATAGTTTCAGATAAATACTAGATCCAGAAAAAGACCGAGGTTTCGCATTTGAATAAAGAGAGGGACATTTGCAGAAAATGAAATAGGGCTTTTAGTAAAATAGTTTTAGACAGATAGATGCATGCTGATGTCATGATGATGCACATAATACGAAACAACATCGATTTTTCTAGTAGCGGATTTACCCGGGGTGCTACACTTTCCATCACATGGACGGACAAATCCTGCTCTTGGCATATATTGCCTCTTCGATTTCCTCCGAGTACCTGAACACACCTTTATAACCACTGTATTAACAAGTGGCGCTTGATGCTATCTAAGCACTCTCGGGAGACAATGATTGATATAGCCTCACGATCTAAGGAATAGTCTACGAGGATCCATTTCTAATCATTGTAACTTGAACTTTGTGACATGATCGGGTCATGATGTTTAGGTTGGGTATTGGTTCATCATCTCATTCTCAGAATGAGTTGACTCCATTTCCAACTGGCATAAATGCCACATGATCAAGAAACATGATCATATGTTGACTAATGAACCAGTGACTAGAGTTTCACTGGGAACCCCTGGTTGTTTGTATATCACACGTGTATTGATGTTTCCACTCATTACAGTTATAGCATGATATAAAACTTAAATCATAAACTATATGAAATATGATAATAGTCCTCGTTACTATTTGTCTCTAGGGCATATTTCCAACAGTCTCCCACTTGCACTAGAGTACAAATACACTAGCTGCATTTGTTCTTAATCGTTGGCACCATAACCCGTGCCCTGAACATGCTTGCTCATGGAAGAGGTTGAGTCTTGGGTCTGTACTTTGCAGTCCCAAATCCTTTGCAACTTACTAATGTCACCTTGATTGACATTAATACTTTATCATCACATGATAACATCTGTGTGTATGCTTCGTCGCTATGGCAGCAGAACGAGGCCTGATTCTAGGAGCCTACAGTGACTTTAGATCAACCTCGAGGGCTTTCTCATGGGCACTATGCCCTGGGACACATCATTCTACGTTAAAAGCAAACTAGCCCCACCATAACATTATACAACACTTTAGATGGTACCCTTATCTATTATTATAAATGTATTCATCGAAACACTAGTGCACTCTGTGTAACTTTCGATGTTTTGTTCACCTTGCTTACTACTTGACTTTAATCGGTATATACAGGAGATTCCAACATATTCCCTTATAACCTAACCCTTTATGTTTTAAGATATGTCATCCTTTATGGACTTGGAAAATACGTCTACAGTTCTCTATTAGACACTGCGGACAAACTTAGCTCAATGTTCTGTGATTCGAACTTAATCACTTTCAAACGTTCCTTATTGGATTACATATTATGTTAAGTTATCATCATGGTTTTCTAAGATAGAACTGAAGGGAATATGCCCGAGAGGCAATAATAAAGTGGTTATTATCTTATTCCATGTTTATGATAAATGTTTATTTTGCATGCTATAATTGTATTGATCGGAAACATCAATACATGTGTGTTTAATAAACAAAAAGGGTTCCTAGTTATGCCTCTCTTATAAACTAGCTTGTTGATTAACAAGATGATCAAGGTTTCCTAATCATGGACATTGGATGTTGTTAATAACAAGGTCACAACATTAGTTGAATGATGTGATGAACATTCATCCGAAGTATAGCATTACGATCAAGTCATTATGTTTATATTGCTATAAAATCATACGAAGTAATCTTTATCCTTAGACCATGAGATCATGTTAATTGCTAACACCTGAAGAGTATCTTGATAACATCAAATGTCACACAGTAACAGGGTGACTATAAAGATGGGTTCAGTGCTACGAAGGTGTTATGTTGAGGCTCATGGATCAAGAGTGGAATTTTTCAATCCCGATGACGGATAGATATACTCTGGGCCCTCTCGGTGATATCACATTAAGATAGCTTGTAAGCAAGTGATGTGATCACTAGAATGTTATATCACGGGAACGAGAAAAGAGTGCATGTCGGCAACAAGATCAAACTAGGTATGGAGATACCGATGATCGAATCTCGGACATGTAATATATCGTGAGACAAAGGGATTTAGTTACTAGCGTTAAAGGTTCTCACGATCACAGAAGTCATCGTTGAATATGCAGGAGTTAGTATGGATCTCCAGGTCCCGCTTCTGATTATTGATCTGAGAGGAGTCTCAATCATGTCTGCATTATTCGCGAACCATAGGGTGACACACTTAAGAGTTACCGGACACCATTTTGGAGCACATATGTTTCAGACGAAAGAATTGCAAAGTGCAGGAATTGTTTCGATAGAAACCGGAAATTGTTTCGGGTAAAATTGCAGAAAGTGGTTCTGCATGTGATATTGAAATATTGCAAGGGGTTATATGTGAATGTTTGTTAATTAAAGTAATTAACAAAATTCTGAATAAATTTAATAAAAGAGTTTTATTAAATGAGAGAGCATTAAACTTGGAGAATTTTAATGCATTTAAAGTAGGGACATTAAAGGGGAATGTGAAGAGGCATTTTAATGTGGAGGGATTACCACCACATGAATGGGGGAGGTGAGGAGTCATCCCCCATGCGCCGGCCATGAAGTAGGGGCACCCCCCTCCTCCTATAAAAGGCCATCTTGCTCACAGCAGTTTATCAGTAGCAACAGTTTTGTAGTAGGAATAGTAAAGCAGTAGCAGTAGTAAAGTAAAGACAGTAGTAACAAAAGTAGTAAACAGTAGGATTCGAGTGCGGTAGGCATAGGGATGGATGGACGGGTGTTGCATGGACAAGACAATTCACATAGCAATCAGAACATAGGGCAATTGCAGATAAATAAGATAAAGCACCCAAGTACTAGACAATCCTAGGCATGTGTTCCATATATAGTCATACGTGCTCGCAATGAGAACTTGCACAACATCTTTTGTCCTGCCAGCCCGTTTGCAGCGGGGCCTCTAGGGAACTACTGGCAATTAAGGTGCTCCTTTTAATAGAGCACCGGAGCAAAGCATTAACACTCCGTGAACACATGTGATCCTCACATCAAAGCCTTTCCCTTCCGGCTATCCCGATTTCTATCACTCCGGGGCCATAGGTTCCAGACAACAACGTGTGTATACAACTTGTAGATAAGACCAAGAACAATACTATCATAATGAATCAATAACATGTTCAGATCTGAAATCATGGCACTCGGGCCCTAGTGACAAGCATTAAGCACAACAAGTCGCAACAAAGTCATAAAGCACTAATAAAAGATACTAGGCACCATGCCCTAACAATCTGATGCCATTACATGAACGATCTCATCCAATCCCTACCATCCCCATAGCCTATAGCGGGGGATTACTCACTCATAGATGGAGGAAACATGGATGGTCGATGGAGATGGTGGTGGAGATCGATGGAGATGGCTCTGGGGGCACTTCCCCGTCCCGACAGGGTGCCGAAACAGAGACTTTATGTCCCCCGAATCTCCCCTTCGGTGGCGGCGGCGCAGCGGAACTTTTCGTGGAAAAACATCGAACCCCCCCGAAGTTTTTAGGTCCGAAGGCTCCTTATAGGCGAAGAGAGAGGCCGAGGGGGTGCCTGGGGGGCCCACACCACCCCCCTGGCGTGGCCTGGCCTGGCCCGCGCCACCAGTTGGTGTGGCGACCCCTGGCTCTTCTCCGTCTCGTATTCTGGCTCCTGGAGTCTTCGGGTTAAATAGGATTTTTGGCATATTTTTCGGGATTTTTCCTGATAGTTGATTTTCTGCACAAAAAGTAGACACCAAGTCAATTCTGCTGAAAACAGCGTCAGTTCGCATTAGTTGCATCCAAATCACACAAGTATAGAGGAGAAACAATAGCAAAAGTGTTCGGGGAAGTAGATACGTTTTGGACGTATCAACTCCCCCCAAGCTTAGCTTATTGCTTGTCCTCAAGCAATTCAGTTGAAAACTGAGTGCGATAAAAGAACTTTCACGAACACATTTGCTTCATATGATGTAAATATTCTCAGCAATGCGATCAACTACTTAAATAGTTCATAATAAAGAGTATGCAACTGAGTCTACTTAATAGTCATTGTAAGCTATGAAGAGATTCCAACTCAAGAATAATAAGTAGCATGAAACACGAACATAAGCAACATTACAATGCTCATATAAAGGTATGATAGAGTGGTATCTCGCTTGACTTTGATTATGAATGCCAAGGCACCTCTGAAGTTCAAGTGATGACTAGAAGTAAAGATATCAAGGATACAAGCATCAAAGTCATAACACAAATAATCAAGTAATGGAGCAAACACAAAGAATGACAACTATGCTCTCAAGAAGGTGCTCAAAGAATATGTGGAGACTCAACAAGTAGAAGAAAAAGGTTTTGAATAATTTTGAAAGGCTTCCAAATGCTGAAAGTATGGTACTCGTTAGCTTTGAGCTCTCATTGCCCCTATCATAAGCATCTTTAATGTGGTTAAGGTGAAAGTGAGGTCCAATCTGAGTTATATGCTTGACAGACTATAAACTAAAAATCCTAAGTCCCTTGAGTATGAGGGCCGCTCCTCATGCTACTCAACTTTTAGTTAACGGTAAGTTCTTGTCATCGTAAGTATGTGCGTATCATTGAGAACCGCCAACGGGGTACCCCTTGCCTGATGATACGGAAGAATCCCCATATCAAAATGACAAGGCAAGCAGACAATGAGTATCTCAGCAATCTTCTTATTTACCATGGGAAAATGATGCTTTTTTCTCTCTTTCCTCTTTCCATAAATCTCCTTTTTTCTTTTTCTCAATAGCTATCTCTCTTTTTTTATAAGAAGAATGCTTCATAGATATCATTATGGTTACACTGCAGGTTTCCACCATGTCAGCATGGATTAGACCAGCGGCCCAGGCGTTTCTCTAACACACATACATAACTCCATGTACTTACAAGCTCCCCTTTTATTTCACATCGACGACATGCACAAACAAAAGAACAAGGTATCAACTGGGTATATATTTATAAGTGTTGAAAGCGTTCCCCGTGACAGCACGGTTCTGCTAATCCCCAGCCTATAATTTGCAAGCATATAACTTTCATGGAGAATTCACAATGCTTCAGGTTTATTAAGTGCAGGAAATAAAGTGTGTCATCAAGTTCGTGAGAGCTTTACTAACTAATTTTCCCATAACAAGCAAACATTTTATTCGGAAGAAAACAAGGCACATTGAATATGCACGGGAGTAGCAAATGACGCTAATAGGTAGGTATGGTGGACACTTTGGAAATATTTGGTTTAGGGAGTTGGAAACATGAGTAAAACACTAAGTGGAAGTGAAGGTTAGCAATAGTAAGGGAGTGACAAATGAGAGAGCAATAGCTGTCATTATCATGCTTGCAACAAAACAAGACAACTCATGGCATGAAAGTGATTCAAGATCCTCAAGGCAAAATAATTCGTCAAGGCTTAACTGATTATTACAGTCATGTGCATGCATGAGCATGTGCCAAGTCAATTCAAATGAAACATTCAGAGGAGGATACCACGGTGTCAACCAATTTATGAATAGAGCAATGCAAGCAAACATTCATAATACATGCTAGAAACTATTAGCGAGCTGGAGCTAATCATAAGAAAGCAAGAACTATTAAGCATCCAAAGAAAACATACACTCTACATGAACGGACTAAGAAAGCTCACAATGATGAGTATATGTACAAAAATGAAAACAAATAGAGTTCGTTACTAGCATCTTACCACACCTCAAGTTGTCATTGATCCTCATTATTTCTCTTCACTTGTGTGGCTTGAATAATAATATGAAACCAATATCCACTGAGGACTGCCGAAACCTGTAGCAAACTCACACAAACCAAAGAAGAACGACAAATATTTTTGGTGTTTTTGATTTTTAAACAAGAACCAAAATGGCAAAACAAACAAAGCAAAATTATTTTTGGTTTTTTTCGAATAGTTCAAACAAAGCAAAAAGGTAAAAACAAACCAAGGCAAAAAGAAGAAGCAAACCAAAGAGAAACAACAAAAATAGTTTTGGTCTTTTTGTGTTTTTAGAGAGCAAAAGCAAAGAAGAACGAAAACTAAAAAGAGAACGAAAACATGAATATACAAAGTACCGACGCAACATGATGTGGAGATGAGTGCGGTGTCGGCATACCTCCCCCCAAGCTTAGGCTTTTGGCCTAAGTGGGTATCAATCCATGTACGAATAGGGGTTCCAAGCGGGCGGATCTTGGTAAGAATGGTCGTAGCTGGGCCCATGAGAAGAAGAAGAAGCTCCCCAATCATAAGCGGGCTGCTGATATGAAGAACCTCCCTCATTCGAGGGCTGGACCGAATCATCCGTGACCTCTCTTCTAGTGTCCTGCTCCTGTTGGGAGAGTTCTCCCAAGTATGTGTCAAGATCCTCCTCAGTGAGGGACCATCCTTCCCTGTTATCAAGGTTAAACAAAATAGGTGCAGGCAAAAGAACAACACGCTCGGACTTGCTCTTTCTCCAACCAGCTTTGAGAAAGGTTATTTCATAAGACAACTCACTCAAACTAGCCCACGAGGAAATAAATTTATGTTGTATCATGGAATTAAGATCAAGCCTCTCTATGGGAAACTGTAGGTCTAGATGATGAGGCACTAAACCATGCAATGCTAGTAAACAAGAAGCAATGAGGCCTCCACAAATTCCACCTTTCTCACGGTTAGCAGCAAGACGGAAAGCTATCAAAGCACCCAAGTTGTAAGACCTATCTCGTCTAAGAGCAGCAGAGATAAATGCTAGATCAAACGAAGATAACTTATTGGCAGTTTTCCTAGCAAGAACACACTTGGCAATAAAGTAGGCAAAGTAGCGAATGGAGGGAAGATGAATGTTATGGATTTTTCCATTCTCCTTAGAGAAGCTACTCCTTGGCAAATTTCTGCATATAAATCCATGAGTGGTTCAGGTCTTTCTTGAATCTTCCTACATGATCCCCATTGAGGTACCTTAATAGCTGCACAAAAATCATCAAGAGAAAGGTTGACAGCAATATTGTAAATTTTGTAATGGACCATGGGGTTAGGCAAAGAGTGACTAAATTTTAAATCCTGCACCACAGACATGGTTAGCTTAACAAATTGACAAGGTTCATCTTCCAGAAAGCGCTCTAACCCTGCATTAGAAACCAAAGTGTGGAAATCTTGTAGAATTCCTGCAGCTCTCATGAACTCAGGGCATGGATAAATGGAGGGAAAAACTTCCTCCTCCCGATGGACCTTCATGAGCTCAGGCACCCAAAGCTCATGTTGGTTTAGGTGGTGTTCACTCATCTTCTATTCTGAAATTTAAACACCTTTTAAACAAGTGATTGCAAAGTAAATATAATGAAGGATTCTACTCACAGGGACTTGCAAGAGGCCTAAACATGCATCAAAACTATATCTCTAAGCATCAAACAAGCTTACAAGCTCTCATAACCAGTCACCTACAGCAGCAAAATACTCAACATATAATCCACTAAACACAAATCTACTTGGACAAGGGGAGGAGTCACATACCAGGGAACAAATGCTCCAAATTTTAGCAAGAAAGATGGGCTGAGCAAGGAGATCGAAAAAATCGAGAGCAAGCACAGAAAGAACGCGATTTTGAGCTATGAACTGGAGCTTACTCGGGAGAGAGAAGAAAGTGGCAGGTGAGAGAGGTAGTGGGGGGCCAGTGGTGGCCCACACCAGGGCATGGCGCCACCCAGGGCTGGCCGCGCCACCACATGGTGTGCCTGCCTGGTGGGCCCCCTGGTACCTACCAGGTACTCCTCTACCCCTTTTTTCATGTAAAAATTTAATATGAATTTTCAGAATTTTCCGAGACACTTTATTTTTGGGCATTTTTCAGAAATAGAAGAATGATTTTTCTAACAGACAGATTTTTTTCTTTTGTAAACATGATGCAAGGACAAAACAAGGCTAGAACTACAGAAGTTCTAACATGCAAGCAACTAACAACACAAAGAAAACTAAACGAAAACAAAAACTAAAATGCAAAGGATAGAAATAAACGGAGATAATCATAATGAAAACATTGTTTTGTTCAATGAAATCCTTTTGTTAACAAGGTTGATCAGGTCTTGCTACCAAAACAATTGCATATGAGACAAAACTTTGTATTCCACTAATGATTATGTTACCTCAACCTTGATAGCAATCGTCCCAATCATAATAGTTTCAAATTTTTCTCTTGGTATGGGACAATATATTTCTCCAACTTGAATGCCTTCAACATGTTCAATTGAACTCAAACCATAAGTCCTTTCAATCTTCTTGGGGAAATAGACAGTATTTTCCTTGTCATTAACATTGAAGGTCACCTTTCCTTGATTACAATTAATAACAGCTCCTGCAGTATTAAGAAAGGGTCTCCCAAAAATAATAGACATATTATCATCTTCAGGCATAAAAGTTTGAGAGGATGCTCTCATAAGAAATATGAGTTGAAGTAAAAGAGAGCATCAAGAAGCAAATTCAAAACACATTTAAGTCTAACCCACTTCCTATGCATAGGAATCATGTATGCAATAAATTTGCAAGGAACAAAGTGACAAGCATAGGAAGATAAAACAAGAGTAATTTCAAAACTTTCAGCACATAGAGAGGTGTTTCAATACCATGAAAACTTCCACAACCATATTTTCCTCTCTCATAATAATTTTCAGTAGCCTCATGAAGAAACTCAACAATATAACTATCACATGAAGCATGCTTTTCATGATCTACAAGCACTAGAGCTTTATCATAAACATCTTCAAAAGAATCCTCAGGAACATAACATTCATCCTTCTTTAGTAAGCATGGGGGACAATCAAATAATGTAAGGGATAAAGAGTTACTCTCATTAGAAGGTAAGCATGGGTAGCTAATCCATTCTTCCTCCTTTTCTTCATCACTCTCCTTCTCTTTTTCATCTAATGAGATTTCAGGTTCATCAATTTCTTCTTCCATAGGATCCTGCAAGACATTAGTCTCTTACATTTGTGGAAAGCATCTATTGGTATATTCAAGAATATAGCCATTTTCTTCCTTGTAATTCTCAAAGCGAAATTTAAGTATACCATAAACCTCATACTTATAAGGTGAATCATAAATATTTTCAAGCAAACTAGCAAGTTCAAATGCACCCTTCCAAGCAATAAATTCCTCAATTTGTTCCACATCATAAAGATCATAATTTCCCTTAACATAGGAACATATGGTAACATTATCATTATACTCACATTGAAAAGGGAGGTGTTTGTACCTCCTACAACAACAATATTTATCAAAGCAATAAGTAACATTATAAGTAGAGCACACGTTTCTAGCAATGGTATACAATCTATCAATTTGTCCCCATAAGTGTCCCTTTTTGTGACAAGCGGTGTTCCTTATAATAATATTTTTCATCTTCCGTGAACCCACCTTGCCAATAAGCTTCAGTTTCAAAGAAACCAACCATTCACAACAAGCATGATAAGGCAAGACAATAACAGTCCAACGAAAATAACAACTAGAGAAGGAACTACTTTTTCTTGTATTTTTGATAAAGAAACAAGCAAACAAGGAGAAAATAAACTTAGCTTGAACAATAGTGAATCCAAGTGAACTTGATAAATAAAGCTATGCTCCCCGGCAACGGCGCCAAAAAATAGTCTTGATGACCCACAAGTATAGGGGGTGTATCGCAGTATTTTCGAGGGAAGTGAAACCCAATTTATTGATTCAACACAAGGGGAGCCAAAGAATATTTATCAGCCTTAACAATTGAGTTGTCAATTCAGCTGCACCTGGAAACAATCTTGCTCATAGCAGTTTATCAGTAGCAACAATTTTGTAGTAGGAATAGTAAAGCAGCAACAGTAGTAAAGCAAAGATAGTAGTAACAAAAGCAGTAAACAATGGGATTCAAGTGCGGTAGGCATATGGATGGATGGACGGGCATTGCATGGACAAGACAATTCACATAGCAATCAGAACATATGGCAATTGCAGATAAATAAGATAAAGCATCCAAGTACTAGACAATCCTAGGCATGTGTTCCATATATAGTCATACGTGCTCGCAATGAGAACTTGCACAACATCTTTTGTCCTGCTAGCTCGTTTGCAGCAGGGCCTCTAGGGAACTACTGGCAATTAAGGTGCTCCTTTTAATAGAGCACCGGAGCAAAGCATTAACACTCCGTGAACACATGTGATCCTCACATCAAAGCCTTTCCCTTCCGGTTATCCCGATTTCTGTCACTTCGGGGCCATAGGTTCCGGACAACAACGTGTGTATACAACTTGCAGATAAGATCCAAAAAATACTATCATAATGAATCAATAATAAGTTCAGATCTAAAATCATGGCACTCGGGCCCTAGTGACAAGCATTAAGCACAACAAGTCGCAACAAAGTCATAAAGAACTAATAAAAGATACTAGGCACCATGCCCTAACAATCTGATGCCATTACATGAACGATCTCATCCAATACCTACCATCCCCATAGCCTACAAGGGGGATTACTCACTCATAGATGGGGGAAACATGGATGGTCGATGGAGAAGCGATGGTGATGATGATGGCGATGATCTCCTCCAATTCCCCGTCCCGGCAGGGTGCCAGAACAGAGTTTCTGGTGCTGTTTCGTGGAATCTGGTGGCGGCGGCGGAGCGAAACTCCTTTTGGAAAAACATCGAACCCCCCAAAGTTTTTAGGTCAGAAGGCTCCTTATAGGCAAAGAGAGAGGCCAAGGGGGTGCCTGGGGGGCCCACACCACCCCCTGGCGTGGCCTGGCCTGGCCCGCGCCAGCAGGTGGTGTGGCCACCCCAGGACTCTTCTCCGTCTCGTATTCTGGCTCCTAGAGTCTTCGGGTGAAATAGGATTTTTGGCATATTTTCCGGGATTTTTCCTGATAGTTGATTTTCTGCACAAAAAGTAGATACCGAGGCAATTCTGCTGAAAACAGCGTCAGTTCGCATTAGTTGCATCCAAATCACACAAGTATAGAATAGAAACAATAGCAAAAGTGTTCGGGAAAGTAGATACGTTTTGGACGTATCATTCATCTTCTTTTGACTTGTGTTTCTTATCAGGGAAAGGCATAGGTTTTTGGACCCAAGGTTCTCTTTCACTACCATGTTTCTTAGCAATAAAATCTTCTTTGGTGTATTTAGTATTCTTAGTGTGGTTTTCAGGTTCTTCTTCAACTTTTTCTTCATTAGGAACAACATTTTCTTCATTACCACTTTCAGTTTCAGCATCAGAGATAGATATACTATTAGGATCTATAGCAGGTTCAGAGGGTTCTACAATAGTTTTATGTTTCTTTTTCCTTTTCTTACGAGTAGAACCACTATTTTCAGCTTGTTGAGAATCCTGCTCAATTCTTTTGGGATTCCCCTCAGGATATAGAGGATCCTGGGTAGCAGCACCACTTCTAGTTCTAATTTCATAAGCATGTTTTTCTTTAGCAGCATTAACTAGCAAGTCGTTTTGCACTTTAACAAGTTGATCTATTTGAGTTTGAACCATTTGAAAGTGTATAACAATCAATTTAACATCATTAGAGGTTCTTTCCACAATATCTTTCAACTCAACAATAGCTCTAGTGTTTTCCATTAGATGATTTTGCACCCTTTTATTAAAGTTATCTTGCTTAACAATAAAGATATCAAATTCTTCTAAGCATTGATCAGGAGGTTTAGAGTAAGGGATAGCACCTTCATCAAAGTGTTGGAGAGAGTGTACCTCAATAGTGGGTGAGTAGGGAATAGGCTTACATAATTCTTCTATAGGAGGTAAATTCTTGACATCTGCAGCTTTAATTCCCTTCTCCTTGAGACATTTTTTAGCTTCCTTCATCACTTCATCATTTAATTCAATAACTCCCCTCTTCTTTGATGTTGGAATAGGCACAAGAATAGATGGTTTAGGTACAATTACTTGAGGTATAGCTTGTTTAGGAGGAGTCCAATCTTCATAATTCTTACTTATTTTAGCCATTAATTCCTCAGCTTCCTTAGGAGTCCTATTCCTGAAAACACAATCAGCACAACTATCTAGGTATGTCCTAGATTCCTCAGTTAGTCCATTATAAAATATATCAAGAAGCTCATTCTTAGGTAATGGACTTCCAGCATGTGCATGAATCAAAGCACAAAACCTTGCCCAAGATTCAGGCAATACCTATTTTTCTCCCTATTTGAAATCAAAAAGTTCCTGCAAAATAGCATGTCTAGCACTGGGAGGAAAATATTTCTGCAGGAAAGTACTAATCAAGCACTCAGGGATATCAATAGATCTAGGAGGTAAATTACTAAACCAAGTTTTAGCTTCTCCTTTCAGTGAAAAAGGAAAAATCTTAGCAACAAAGTAAGTACGCATCTTAATATCATCAAAAAACAAGCCACTCATGGTAGAAAGTTCATTCATATGTGCTACCGCACTTTCATTCTTAGTCCCACAAAAAGGTTCTTTCTCGACAATAGCTATGTAAGATAGATCAAGAGATAAATCATAATCTTCATCTGTAATGTTTATGGGAGAAGCAACAAACTTAGCAGCAGGATATAATTTGGGTCTACTAGTACGCCTCTCAAGGAGACTCTTAGCAGCGCTCCTATCATGGGTGTTCTTACATTCTTCAATAAACTCATCGGTCATCTCAACATAATCTTCTTCAATATCATAACTCTCACTAGACTCAGGTGAGCTAACAGGTGTGGTAGTGTCTTCACTAGGAGTTTCGGTATTTCCAGCTATAGTTCTAGCAATCGTAGCATCTAGGAAAGGACCTAATGAACCACTCTTATCAAGCACAGTAGAAGCAACATCATAAGCATCAGAAGTTTCAGATTCAGCAGTAGTAGCAGTGTGTGTAGCATGTGTATGTGGTGGTGTAATGAGCTTACTTATAACAGATGGTGAATCAAGAGCAGTAGAGGTGTTCAGAACCGTACCTCTTCTGGTAGTGGATGGTAAAATAGGAAACTTGCCATCACGAGACTTACCCATGATGGTAAAATAGTGAACTTGATAAATACATCTATGGTCCCCGACAACGGTGCCAGAAAATAGTCTTGATGACCCACAAGTATAGGGGGTGTATCACAGTATTTTCGAGGGAAGTGAAACCCAATTTATTGATTTGACACAAGGGGAGCCAAAGAATATTTATAAGCCTTAACAACTGAGTTGTCAATTCAGCTGCACCTGGAAACAATCTTGCTCACAGCAGTTTATCAGTAGCAACAGTTTTGTAGTAGGATTAGTAAAGCAGTAGCGGTAGTAAAGCAAAGACAGTAGTAATAAAAGCAGTAAACAGTAGGATTTGAGTGCGGTAGGCATAGGGATGGATGGACAGGCGTTGCATGGACAAGACAATTCACATAGCAATCAGAACATAGGATAATTGCAGATAAATAAGATAAAGCACCCAAGTACTAGACAATCCTAGGCATGTGTTCCATATATAGTCATACGTGCTCGCAATGAGAACTTGCACAACATCTTTTGTCCTACCAGTCCGTTTGCAGCGGGGCCTCTAGGGAACTACTAGCAATCAAGGTGCTCCTTTTAATAGAGCACCGGAGCAAAGCATTAACACTCCGTGAACACATGTGATCCTCACATCAAAGCCTTTCCCTTCCGGGTTATCCCAATTTCTGTCACTTCAGGGCCATAGGTTCTGGATAACAACGTGTGTATACAACTTGTAGATAAGACCAAGAACAATACTATCATAATGAATCAATAACATGTTCAGATCTGAAATCATGGCACTCAGGCCCTAGTGACAAGCATTAAGCACAACAAGTCGCAAAAAAGTCATAAAGCACTAATAAAAGATACTAGGCACAATTCCCTAACAATCTGATGCCATTACATGAACGATCTCATCCAATCCCTACCATCGCCATAGCCTATAGCGGGGGATTACTCACTCATAGATGGAGGAAACATAGATGGTCGATGGAGATGGTGGTGGAGATCGATGGAGATGGCTCCGGGGGCACTTCCTCGTCCCGGCAGGGTGCCAGGATAGAGACTTTCTATCCCTCGAATCTCCCCTTCGGTGGCGGCGGCGCAGCGGAACTTTTCGTGGAAAAATGTTGACCCCCCCCCCGAAGTTTTTAGGTCAGAAGGCTCCTTACAGGAGAAGAGAGAGGCCGAGGGGGTGCCTGGGGGCCCACACCACCCCCTGGCTCGGCCTGGCCTGGCCCGTGCCACCAGGTGGTGTGGCCACCCCTGGCTCTTCTCCGTCTCGTATTCTGGCTCCTGGAGTCTTCGGGTGAAATAGGATTTTTGGCATATTTTCCGGGATTTTTCCTGATAGTTGATTTTCTGCACAAAAAGTAGACACCAAGGAAATTGTGCTGAAAACAGCGTCAGTTCACATTAGTTGCATCCAAATCACACAAGTATAGAGGAAAAACAATAGCAAAAGTGTTCGGGAAAGTAGATACGTTTTGGACGTATTAGTTGTGGCGCTCGGACTTCCTCATGATCTTGAGATCGGCAAGTGTACGACTACATCAACCACGAGTTCCTACTCGTTAACAAAACTCGTTGTCTTCGAGGGTAAGTTCTCGTTGGATGTATGTCCACTCGTTGCTTTGTACCTAGTAGCTAGATCTTGGCGTGTAGTTCTCATCGTAGGAATTTTTTTTGTTTTCTATGCTGCGGACCCAACAGTGGTATCAGAGCCTGATCTATGCGTAGTTGCTTTGCACGGGTAATACACATATGTTTATATGTGGGCGATGATGATCATGTTATTGCATCTTCTATGTATTTTGGATATTGGTGGCATATTGGGATGAAGTGGCCCGGACCAACCTTACATGTCATCGTACATGAGACCGGTTCCACGACTAACATGCAACTAGTTTTGCATAAGTGGCTGGAGGGTGTCTGTCTCTCCTACTATAGTCAATATCTGATTTACAACGAGTTGCTAATAACTTGGTTATCCTCGTTGTGGTTCATGTTCGTAGGTAAGACCGGTTCTATCTCCGAAAGCCCTAAGCCACGTAAAACTTGTAATTGATAAATTAGAGGCGTCTAGTTTAGATCGTTGCTGGGCTAGTGTATTGATATGGTTTTGTTGTAAGTAGATGTATGATAGATACTCTTACAACACATTCAACGTGTAAGTTCCATAGACCTTGACCTTACACAAAAGGAATGATAGAGATCATACCACGATGTAAATGATAGAGATCAAATGCATGGACCATATCATCTCACTTTACACATTAGATGTTAGCATCTTATACTGCTAGTTTGGCGCTTTTGGTAGCATTGTAAGATGATCCCTCATTTAGATATCAAGATAAAATGTGTTCTTCCTTGAGTATGCACCGTTCTATGGATCGTGTTTTGAGACATCACGTGATGATCGGGTGTACTCGACTCTACGCTTTCATATAACGGGTGTAAGACAGTTTTACACACGCGAGTACTAAGGTTCTTACTTGGCGAGCCTAGCATGTACAGACATGGCCTCGGAACACGAACCGAAAGGTTAAGCATGAGTCATATAGTTGATATGATGCCCATATAGATGCTCGCCTTTGAAGTTGCACCGACTCACGTGATGATCGGACTTGGTGTAGTGGATTTGGTTCATGTAATCACCAAAAAGGCACGAGGGATGTCGTTTTTGAGTGGGAGTTTATTTCTAATTTGGATTAGTCGAACTAAATTTGTCACAAACTAAATCAAAGTGAATTTGCATAATTTGTTGTAGTCATTGGCGTCTATTCACTACCTTATGCTTAGTTTTAATTGAGATAATAGAACTATAGAATTCTGGATATTTACTTTACGAACTGGTATCGTATTGTTTTGAATGTCAATTTAAAATTTATAAGTCCTATTGCAAACTTTTAGCAAACTCTATTTACTCCATAAAGTTTAATAAGTAGTATTAAATCAAGTGTAAGAATTCCAATGTTAGTATCTAAAGTATCATGTTTGCCTCCATGATTATTGATATTCAAAAGTTGTTTTAATATCAAGATTATATAGGAGCTGGAAATTGTTTTAGAAACCATCATGTGTGAAAGATATTGTGATATCTAAAACAATGTTTTTGGTTGCATTATGATAGAGTATAATTTAGCAAAATACATGTTCTCATCTTGTATGAGAATTTGTGAAGGATGGAGATGCTAGGCATCCGAATCTCCCAAAAGGTTTTGGGAACTAAAATTATACTCGTCATTCTTCCTTATAGGCTATAGTAGCTTGATCATGAAAGTTGTCATGATAAGGATGAATAGAAGATGTAAGTAAAATGTTTACTACACTGATAGATTACTAAAGAATGGATTTTTGAAAGAACACCAAACATTTGATGATGGTGATCCACTTCAAAGTGCAAGTCCAAAGGTATTAGTATTTGACTATACACGCTTTGTACTATGTGTCATGTGAATGATACCACTATTGATGTTGATAGATTCTTTTAAAAGAAAAGGAATTGTTGAAAGATAATCTATAAAATATTTGGCAGAAAATAAAAGGTTGGAGATGTCCAACTTAGGTATATAGAAGATATACATGTTATGGCCGTATTCCTTGCTTATTAAACAATGTTGTTCTGAGGTATTGGATACCGATATTGGATACCGAATTGGTTGGTATGAAGTGTCATACAGGACAACGCAATTCATGAACTACAATGGCCTAAGTAACTAGCAAGAGAATAAGTGATGATGTTCATCGAAAACAAATAAAGTGTTATTGTGTTTTTCGTTGTCGTCAAACCTAGCCTTCAAGATTTGTTTTAATAATTGTTATTTTGTTCCGGTATTATGAGAACAATGGTTGTTAAAATAATTACTGTAACTACCTTGGTGAATTACGCTCTTAGTTACATGCCTGGATGAGCGAAAATGGTTAAAATAGTACGGTGGGGCCAAGGGCCACTCACAGGTAGACCTTTCGGCCGTCCTAACCATTTTCAGAACATCGGGACAAGAACGAGCGGCGTAATCGGCAGGCGAAGGGATCAACTACATACACAGATGAGTATGTATGAAAGCCACATACAACAGTCCTCAGAGCCATTCCATCTAAAAGAAATAGAAATATTGCAACGCCATACGGCAAGATCCAAATATCCTAGATAGAGATAATAATTTAGGATAGTTCCTCATACATCAAACATCATAGTATCAGGCGGAAGCGGAAAACAAGATCCGAGTACGGATAAGAAGCAAATCGGCATAATATGCCACATAAATAAACACATCCCGCCCATAGATCTCATGGATCCCCATTCCCGGAATCTCTACACCGAGTGATCGTTGCCAACATCGTCCGTCTCCTCCACCCAGTATCCATCTTGCGAGTACACATGTTCATCTGAATCAAACAATTTATCGTGTGAGACCCTAGGGGTACTCAGCAAGTCTTTATGCCTCTAAAGGGGACATATACCTGGGGTGACGCAATTGCAGGAAAAGATAATAACTAACAAGTCTATAGATACTCGCTAACCATCCGCCTAACCAATGATAGACGGATGTCCGTTAATTAGTAACAACAGTTATAATAGTATAATTAACAGATCCATCCTCCTTCTCGCTTACCAACGAGAAAGCGGACGAACAACCCCCCATCCGTTGGCAGTTTTATTAACCATTCCAGGAGTGTTGCACTATTTACTAGTCAGGTACTTAGTCAATTTAAAAGCGGTACTTTAGTTATACTTGTCTATGATCGAGAAACTGTGCTCCAAGTCGTCCATAACCACGGACACGGCTTTCAGAAAGATTTACCCTGCAGGGGTGCACAAATAGCAACACACACTCGATCAACCTCGGAAAAACCAAATCAAAACCCAACGAGGCATTCACGACAAAGCGATCACAGGATTCAGAAATGTTTCAGGGGGCCACCCCACTAAGCTACCCGCAACGAAGTTGGCCGGCTCCAGAACGGACCCAGGGTTTGTGTGGACGGCGGTAAACGACTGGGAACCCGAAAGTGTGACTAGGCTTGTTGATACAGTGAAAACGTGTCACGGTCCTAAACAGTATAGGTGCTCCACTCACAATCTTAAATAAAGCAGTAAAGCATGGCATAAGTATAGGATAGTAATAAAGCCCCAAACTACTTTGTGGCCCCAAGAAATAAGAATGAATCAAGCTCTAGCTCAGGGGGGGGTCCATAAGGCCTCCCGGATGTGGATAGTGCGAGTAGTCAAGGAACAGGAATCAAGTACTCGGGGTCCTACGGGACACAAGTGAGCATAAAGAACCAAATAGCAGATATTGCTCACCGGTGCCACTTTCATTAGTTATCCCATTACTACTCAGGTTAAGTTGTTTAGGTACCTCGTTATCCATCAGACTCTCACATACCCTACACATGCTGTTCTACGACCCGCATGGCTCAAACAACTCCTGTAGTAATGGCTCTTGGGATGGAGGAACAAGCTTCGGTGGGGTTTAAAAGTAAAGGCTATGCAGTATTTGGGTTCAATTTAATGCAATCATGACTCAATGATGCAAGAATAAGATAGAGGCAATAGGTACTATATGTATGCGAGCATGTGGTAGTGCTTGCCTGGCAGCTCAGTTGAAGCGAGAGTCGGATCTGGGTAGTACTCCTGGGATTCCTGATATATCCCCTGCTCAGCGTCTATTCAAAGAAGAACCAAACAAACAAGGGCCAACATAAATAAAGTGCACAAGAATATGTATTGAAATGCGACAAGCAAACAAGCATGCCATGATGAATGATGCACAATTGCATGGCAATAAAGTAGCATGGCATGGGTGAGGTGTGGGGTACAAGATTAAAGCATTTTATTAATTATTTAACCAAGTTTTATTGCCATAAAAAGTTCTGATTTTTAATAATGACATGATGCATGCTTCAATTCAGAACATGGAATGCATAGATAGAACGGGCTCGTCGCGCTGATCGATTTAGACATATTATTTGTCAAATTTGGAGTTATAAACCTAAAGTTATTAATTAATTAAGAAAAGGGCATTTTATTGTAATTTTAATCATCTCAAAATTTTAGAGTGCTCAAATGATATTTTGAAGGGCATATTTGAAATCCTCACATTTTTCTAATTCAAAAACATATATTACAACTTGAATTTGGAATTATCTTTTAAAAGATATGAAAAATAGATTTGAATTTGAATTTAAGTCAATTTTGAAAAAGGTTTAATTAAACAGCAAAGCAGAAAACCATTTTGTACTCACACAGACCTAGCCACAGACACCGCCAAGTGGGCCCGGGCTGATCTGGCGGTAACCGGCGCACCGAAGGATTTTCTCACTGCGACGATAGCCAGCCCGAGAGACTGATCTGTGGGTCCGTGAGGCAACGGGGCCCACGTGCCAGCGAGGGGGGTGTGGGTAGACCACGTGGCGTGGCAGGGAAGCGCGGGTTGAGGGTCTAAGAGCTGGGGGGCTTATCTGCAAGATTGCCAGGACGGCTAACAGGTGGGGCTCGGCGTACCGTGGGTTGATGCGTAACAAAAAGAGGGGGTTTTCTGTAAGATGGCCACGACCCCACTGTTTATCTGTTTCCTCTGTCAAAACTGACAGATCGGTGCTTGACCGACAGAGCGCGGCGCGTGCGCGTGGGGGCTCGACCCTGTGACCTGCGGTGTGCGCGACGAGGGCCTGTGCCAGTGCGGTGGGCTAACGGATGGTGACAAAGAGGTGGACGGGGCCTAGGTAATCCTCTACGGGGCGCGACACGGAACAGACGGCAGTGTCTGCCGTGCACCGAGGGCGCTCGGCGAAAGGAACAACGACGATAGGTGTCTCCGGCGAGGAAGAGGGTGTCAGGGAGGGGGAAGTGCTCACCGCGGAGCGATTGACGGTGGCGGATCGGTGCGGGGAGCAGCAGTTCGTCGACGTAGCAGGCGGTCGGCCGGAGTTAGGGTTTCGGTGGAAGACGATGGTTCTGGTGGTCCTGGTTCTCCTCCTCCTCGTTGGCATGTACTGGGCAACGTAGAATACGGCTACGGTCTTCCCCGACAACCATGTTCGCCACGCCACCGGCTTGAGCGAGAAGGGGAAGGTGAGGCCGACGGTGAACGACACGGCGGAGAGAGGAGGTAGCAGCGGTGGTGGGAGGAGAAGGCGAGGCCTGGGGTAGATCTGGCGAAGCAGAGGCGTGGGGTGGTGGATAAAGCGAGGGAGAGAGGGGAGGATGTCGTGGGGGAGCGGCTAGGGATAAAGGTGGCCTCGGCCACCTTTAGCTCTCCTCCCTCATGTGCTTGTCGTGCACGACCAGAGGCAGGGAGAGGGGCTGCCGGTGGGCCAGGGTGAGGGGAAGGAGGCCGGCTCGGAAGGTGGGGCCTCATGGCAGGGAGAGAAAGAGAGATAGAGAGAGGGGTAGAGCTCGGTTAGGAGCTAGGGTTGGAGGAATGGGGGTGGCTCAGGTTAGGGCTTTAGGGTTGGGGTAGGGCTTCTGCCTGGGAGGGTAGGGTGGATAGGTGGGCCTTGTTGTCCGAGAGGGAGAGGGAAAGCTTCGGCAGGGAGAGAGGAGAGAGGTGAGGTGAGGACTAGGGTAAGGGGTTAGGGTTGAGAGAGAGAAAAGAGAGAGAGAGAGACTAGGTGAGAGAGGGTAGGGTGTAGGGTGAGAAAGAGAGGAAGGGGAGGGTGAGAGAAAAAAAAGATGGACATGTGGATGATCTTACAAGCTCATGCAAGGCACTACACATGTGAGGTTGATGAGGTAGAGATGAAGAGAGAAAAAGAGAAGATCTCACAAGAGGAAGGTTCCACTCAAAACAAAGAAAACCAAAGAAAAGAAATGGTGTTGATGATGGTTGCATGGCCCATGCAAAACATTAAATGCCATGTATTATTCTTGTGAAAACAAAATAAATAATCATGGCATTTATTCATGTGCATTCTAATAATATGGAGAAGGCCAAGCTAAGAATTAAAAGAAGGTTCCATGTGGAGTGGATGGGGATGATCATCTTTGAATATATTTTGGACGTGCTAGTGTGTATATTCCACTATGTGCATATTATCCTCAAAATATTCCAACATGAACAACTTTCCCATATCAATCCATATGGAAGCATGTAGAATAGAAAAGGATCCATTCCAACCAACATGAGCTAGAGATAAAATCAAATAAAATGCAATGCTCACATATGGTGGAATGGTGGAATGGCGGGTGGTGACAAGAAAGGTGTTGGAGTTAATAAAAGATATGCCCCCAACTCAACTTGGGCATCAAGCATTTATCAAGAACCAAATACAATATATCAAGAGGCAAATACAATTAATAATGCATATGAGATAAGAACCAAATGAGAAGGGTTTTATATGATGCTCAAATGCAAGGAGGCATGATGACATGAGCATGATATAATTATGATGCAACAATTATATGTAGGAAGTAGCATATATATAGACTAGGCTAGTAGCCTTGCAATTGTTAGACAATTGGGATGCTACAACTCTCCCCCACTAAACAAGAATCTCGCCCCGAGATTCCTAGGAAAAAGAAAACAACACACGGAGAGGCGGGTGTTCGGAACGAAGGTGACCCTCACGTTCCCAAGTTGATGAACAACGGAAATGGTGCGACCACTACACCTTGCAAAACTTGGTAGACTTGTTGCGAGTCTTGCGTTTTGCTTGGAAAACAACGGGTTAGAAGAGTTGAAGGATTGTCGTGAGACAAAAAGGATAGGATGAACATAGCTCCGGTTTTCTCGAGAAACATGATAAAAGAATAGAACCACTTGTGAAAGAAATAGAAAGGACGATGTATCATGGATAAAGAAAAGACACACTGTTAGGATTAAAGATCGGAAGCTGCAAGTGCTGATGATTCTTGCCCTTGCCGGACAAAAAGAGCGACTTTGGAGAAGTTATCAACTACTATGAAAATAGCACTGTACCTTCCCTCAGAATTGCGAAGAGAAGTTCGGAACAATAACGCCTTCGAACATTAGAGTTCCTTGATATCAACTAAAAGATTTAGTTAGACATCGTCGGATTAGATTCTTCTTGCACCGGTAAGAACCAAAGGATCACGCAATTGAGGTGCGCGGATATAACTTCAAGACAAAGAGGTGATGCTAGATTATGGTGGAATCCCGAGAAGAAAGAATATAGAGGATCTGGAGTTTGTTGTACAGATACATATTGCTTTCTTTAACCTTGAGGCTAATGCAATAGATTTGCGATTGATGGCATCAACATAATTGGCTTTACCACAGAAAAAGAATTGATGAAACAAAGAGAGAGATAGTTTCCTTTCATCTAGTTTGGGAATGTCGAGCACCGGTAGAAAGACGAGGACAGAAAAGAGTTTGCATTTGTTTCCACCGGATAATTGATGATTTGCTCCCTCTAGAATAGACAAGACCACCAACAAGAGATTATTTCTTATGTTCTCCGAGAGAGCACTCCGGAAAATCAAGGACGAAAGTAGAAGTATCGAGGGATAAATGCCACTTCTAACTTCCGTGGAATGAGTGGAATCACATTAATTCACCAATTCAATGTACAAGAGCGAATGATAAAAGTAGTGGTATGGTAGCTACTCCATCCCGCACTCAAAGCATTACTCCGCACATGAATAAGAAAATCATGCACCCAACTACTAAACAAACTGAAGGTATTGACAAAAACTCATGGAACTCTGTCAGAAAACAAGGATAGATGCAGACGATTCACCGGATTCAAAGATAGATAAAGATGATGATGTTGTCTTCATGTCAAAAGTACCAAGCCATCGGAAAGATGTGAAGGAAGATTACGGAGAACAACTGCAAGATTCAACAGATAAAGGAAAAGATAGCACCAACTTGAACAGAAGGATTACAAAAGATCTGAAAAGTCTTCATGGCCTCCGGTGGATTGAGCATAGACGATAGAACGAGATGGTTCCAAAGATTACTTAACGATATAGAGGTGAAAAGACAACTCCATGTTCTTATTGAAATGATTGAGCAGTCTTGAGGAAATCTTAAGCGGAACGACAATGATAACTCGCCAACAAGGAAAACTCCGGGTTTGATTGAAGATGGAAGATGGAATTAACAATGGACTTGCTGATTCCAGAATTGAAGCGATCTATTTAGCAGAATGACGTGGTCGAGATAGGTGACTTCAAGAAGCCAGAATTTACACTTTGAGAACTTTACACACAGGCAGTGTTCACGAAGCTTGAGAGAAGGAGACACAGATGATCTTCCATGTACTTCCATTGATATAGAATAGACAAGCATATCATCAAGATATACCACCATGGGTTACCAAGATATTCCCAGAATACCAAGCTCAAAAGGTGGGAGAAACAGACAAATGCTCGAAATACTTTCTGAGCTCAACGCTCTTTGAAAGATTATTATTAAGAGCACGGGTTCATGTTGAAAGAGATGCACCGGCAGAATAGACTATCTGGTCCTTTGGAAGAGAACAAGAAATGCCACTTGGTTCACATCATCGATCGGGTCACCGGTTACAAAGATAAAGAGATCTTGGATAAAGAAACGATGATATCTCCTACCTTAAGCAAAGCTATCAGAGACGAAAAGATGCAATTCCCTCGTGTCAAAGAGAATTTTGCGGATATGGCGTTCAAAAAGATGTGAAGCATGATAAACAGATGATAGACCATCGTAGTGCCTTGAGAAAACTCCGGATTGCCCAAGATACTTGAATATGCTAAAGATATGGTCACGGTATAACTCAAAATCACAGGAGATAACCGCCACCATTGGAGGCTAGTGTCAATAGCATTTTCCATATTCCACTCATGATAAGTGTCATATAGCTATGCCGCGAACCAAATTACAATCACAAGCATCGGATCGACACACGTTATGTATTTATCCCAAAAGAATTGAAGAAAAAGGAAAACTCCCAGATCAAGCGCCAGTGACAAAAGAATGAATTAGCATGAACATGCCGATAAAAGGAAGATAGATAATGTTTTACACACGACTGAAGAGGAGTGTGGAAACACAGATGTATCAAAGAAAAAAAATTCGCATTTTTCGGCATTAAAATACCAATAAATGCGCAAAACCACTTATCAGATAGAGATTAGCAACTCCACATTCTGTGAAAGCATGCTGGAAGGAAGAACACCCTTAACAAGATTGCGCCGGTTAACAAAGAGTCGGATAGATCGCGTCGGTTTACAAAAGCCTGTCGGTATGGAGTGTACCAGCAGTTGATAACCAAAGGCAGATAGTGATAACATGTTGGATGCAACAGATAGACAAGGAATTACACACACACACACAACCTATGGTACTATGGAACCCAGAACACGTGAATCCTAGTTTGAATTTTAGAAGAGGATTGAAAACGTTACACTTCCTTACCAGAAAAGGGTGGGTGCGTGGGTAAGAAGAAAAATGGAAGCAGTCCTACTCTCACGTTTGTTTTTCCCTAGTATACATAGCTACCAAAAATATTTGCTAGACTGACAACGACCATTTGGCTGAGACCCTGAAGGGCGGGATGGTCTGATACCAATTGTAACTACCTCGGTGAATTACGCTCTTAGTTACATGCCTGGATGAGCGAAAATGGTTAAAATAGTACGGTGGGGCCAAGGGCCACTCACAGGTAGACCTTTCGGCCGTCCTAACCATTTTCAGAACATCGGGACAAGAACGAGCGGCGTAATCGGCAGGCGAAGGGATCAACTACATACACAAATGAGTATGTATGCAAGCCACATACAACAGTCCTCAGAGCCATTCCATCTAAAAGAAATAGAAATATTGCAACGCCATACGGCAAGATCCAAATATCCTAGATAGAGATAATAATTTAGGATAGTTCCTCATACATCAAACATCAGAGTATCAGGCGGAAGCGGAAAACAAGATCCGAGTACGGATAAGAAGCAAATCGGCATAAGATGCCACATAAATAAACACATTCCGCCCACAGATCTCACGGATCCCCGTTCCCGGAATCTCTACACCGAGTGATAGTTGCCAACATCGTCCGTCTCCTCCACCCAGTATCCATCTTGCGAGTACACCTGTTCATCTGAATCAAACAATTTATCGTGTGAGACCCTAGGGGTACTCAGCAAGTCTTTATGCCTCTAAAGGGGACATATACCAGGGGTGACGCAATTGCAGCAAAAGATAATAACTAACAAGTCTATAGATACTCGCTAACCATCCGCCTAACCAATGATAGACGGATGTCTGTTAATTAGTAACAACAGTTATAACAGTATAATTAACAGATCCATCCTCCTTCTCGCTTACCAACGAGAAAGCGGACGAACAACCCCCCATCCGTTGGCAGTTTTATTAACCATTCCAGGAGTGTTGCACTATTTACTAGTCAGGTACTTAGTCAATTTAAAAGCGGTACTTTAGTTATACTTGTCTATGATCGAGAAACTGTGCTCCAAGTCGTCCATAACCGCGGACACGGCTTTCAGAAAGATTTACCCTGCAGGGGTGCACAAATAGCAACACACACTCGATCAACCTCGGAAAAACCAAATCAAAACCCAACGAGGCATTCACGACAAAGCGATCACAGGATTCAGAAATGTTTCAGAGGGCCACCCCACTAAGCTACTCGCAACGAAGTTGGCCGGCTCCTAAATGGACCCAGGGTTTGTGTGGACGGCGGTAAACGACTGGGAACCCGAAAGTGTGACTGGGCTTGTCGATACAGTGAAAACGTGTCACGGTCCTAAACAGTACAGGTGCTCCACGCACAATCTTAAATAAACCAGTAAAGCATGGCATAAGTACAGGATAGTAATAAAGCCCCAAACTACTTTGTGGCCCCAAGAAATAAGAATGAATCAAGCTCTGGCTCAGGGGGGTCCATAAGGCCTCCCGGATGTGGATAGTGCGAGTAGTCAAGGAACAGTAATCAAGTACTCGGGGTCCTACGGGACACAAGTGAGCATGAAGAACCAAATAGCAGATATTGCTCACCGGTGCCACTTTCATTAGTTATCCCATTACTACTCAGGTTAAGTTGTTTAGGTACCTCGTTATCCATCAGACTCTCACATACCCTACACATGCTGTTCTACGACTCGCATGGCTCAAACAACTCCTGTAGTAATGGCTCTTGGGATGGAGGAACAAGCTTCGGTGGGGTTTAAAAGTAAAGGCTATGCAGTATTTGGGTTCAATTTAATGCAATCATGACTCAATGATGCAAGAATAAGATAGAGGCAATAGGTACTATATGTATGCGAGCATGTGGTAGTGCTTGCCTGGCAGCTCAGTTGAAGCGAGAGTCGGATCTGGGTAGTACTCCTGGGATTCCTGATATATCCCCTGCTCAGCGTCTATTCGAAGAAGAACCAAACAAACAAGGGCCAACATAAATTAAGTGCACAAGCATATGTATTGAAATGCGACAAGCAAACAAGCATGCCATGATGAATGATGCACAATTGCATGGCAATAAAGTAGCATGGCATGGGTGAGGTGTGGGGTACAAGATTAAAGCATTTTATTAATTATTTAACCAAGTTTTATTGCCATAAACACTTCTGATTTTTAATAATGACATTATGCATGCCTCAATTCAGAACATGGAATGCATAGGTAGAACGGGCTCGTCGCGCTGATCGATTTAGACATATTATTTGTCAAATTTGGAGTTATAAACCTAAAGTTATTAATTAATTAAGAAAAGGGCATTTTATTGTAATTTTAATCATCTCGAAATTTTAAAGTGCTCAAATGATATTTTGAAGGGCATATTTGAAATCCTCACATTTTTCTGATTCAAAAACATATATTACAAGTTGAATTTGGAATTATCTTTTAAAAGATATGAGAAACAGATTTGAATTTGAATTTAAGTCAATTTTGAAAAAGGTTTAATTAAACAGCAAAGTAGAAAACCATTTTGTAATCACACAGACCTAGCCACAGACACCTCCAAGTGGGCCCTGGCTGATCTGGCGGTAACCGGCGCACCGAAGGATTTTCTCACTGCGACGATAGCCAGCCCGAGAGCTGATCTGTGGGTCCGTGAGGCAACGGGGCCCACGTGCCAGCGAGGGGGGTGTGGGTAGACCACGTGGCGCGGCAGGGAAGCGCGGGTTGAGGGTCTAAGAGCTGGGGGGCTTATCTGCAAGATTTCTAGGGCGGCTAACAGGTGGGGCTCGGCGTACCATGGGTTGAGGCGTAACAAAAAGAGGGGGTTTTCTGTAAGATGGCCACGACCCCACTGTTTATCTGTTTCCTTTGTCGAAACTGATAGATCGGTGCTCGACCGATAGAGCGCGGCGCACGCGGCACGGGGCTCGACCCTACGACCTTCGGTGTGCGCGACGAGGGCCTGTGCCAGTGCGGTGGGCTAACAGATGGTGACAGAGAGGTGGACGAGGCCTAGGTAATCCTCTGCGGGGCGCGGCGCAGAACAGACGGCAGCGTCTGCCATGCACCGAGGGCGCTCGGCGAAAGGAACGGCGACGATAGGGGTCTCCGACGAGGAAGAGGGTGTCAGGGAGGGGGAAGTGCTCACCGCGGAGCGATTGACGGTGGCGGATCGGTGCAGGGAGGAGCAGATCATCGACGTAGCAGGCAGCCGGCCGGAGTTAGCGTTTCGGTGGACAATGATGGTTCTGGTGGTCCTGGTTCTCCTCCTCCTCGTTGGCGTGTACTGGGCAACGCAGAAGACGGCTACGGTCTTCCCCGACAACCACGTTCGCCATGCCAACGGCTTGAGCAAGGAGGGGAAGGTGAGGCCGACGGTGAACGACACGGCGGAGAGAGGAGGTAGCAGCGGTGGTGGGAGGAGAAGGCGAGGCCTAGGGTAGATCTAGCAAAGCAGAGGCGTGGGGTGGTGAAAAAAGTGAGGGAGAGAGGGGAGGATGCCGTGGGGGAGCGGCTAGGGATAAAGGTGGCCTCGGCCACCTTTAGCTCTCCTCCCTCACGTGCTTGTCATGCACGACCAGAGGCAGGGAGAGGGGCTGCCGGTGGGCCAGGGTGAGGGGAAGGAGGCCGACTCGGAAGGTGGGGCCTCATGGCAGGGAGAGAAAGAGAGAGATAGAGAGAGAGGGGTAGAGCTCGGTTAGGAGCTAGGGCATGAGGAATGGGGGTTGCTCGGGTTAGGGCTTTAGGGTTGGGGTAGGACTTCGGCCTAGGAGGGTAGGGTGGCTAGGTGGGCCTTGCTGTCCAAGAGGGAGAGGGAAAGCTTCGGCAGGGAGAGAGGAGAGAGGTGAGGTGAGGAATAGGGTAAGGGGTTAGGGTTGAGAGAGAGAAAAGAGAGAGAGACTAGGTGAGAGAGGGTAGGGTTTAGGGTGAGAAGGAGAGGAAGGGGAGGGTGAGATAAAAAAAAGATGGACATGTGGATGATCTTACAAGCTCATGCAAGGCACTACACATGTGAGGTTGATGAGGTAGAGATGAAGAGAGAAAAAGAGAAGATCTCACAAGAGTAAGGTTCCACTCAAAACAAAGAAAACCAAAGAAAAGAAATGGTGTTAATGATGGTTGCATGGCCCATGGAAAACATTAAATGCCATGTGTTATTCTTGTGAAAACAAAATAAATAATCATGGCATTTATTCATGTGCATTCCAATAATATGGAGAAGGCCAAGCTAAGAATTAAAAGAAGGTTCCATGTGGAGTGGATGGGGATGATCATCTTTGAATATATTTTGGACGTGCTAGTGTGTATATTCCACTATGTGCATATTATCCTCAAAATATTCCAACATGAACAACATTCCCATATCAATCCATATGGAAGCATGTAGAATATAAAAGGATCCATTCCAACCAACATGAGCTAGATATAAAATCAAATAAAATGCAATGCTCACATATGGTGGAATGGTGGAATGGTGGGTGGTGACAAGAAAGGTGGTGGAGTTAATAAAAGATATGCCCCCAACTCAACTTGGGCATCAAGCATTTATCAAGAACCAAATACAATATATCAAGAGGCAAATACAATTAATAATGCATATGAGATAAGAACCAAATGAGAAGGGTTTTATATGATGCTCAAATGCAAGGAGGCATGATGACATGAGCATGATATAATTATGATGCAACAATTATATGTAGGAAGTAGCATATATATAGACTAGGCTAGTAGCCTTGCAATTGTTAGACAATTGGGATGCTACAATTACCCTATTCCATAAAGGATGGATGAACTTTTACAAGCCTAGTGGGAGAAATCACATCCATAAACACTATTGCTAAAATGTTGCAAGACAAATGATTGAAAGATCACTTATGAAGTGACATCGCTGTTTAAATTATATTGGAAATAAAACATGAAGAAACTCCATGTTTATGGAATTTTGGAGTCTTTTGATTTTGATCAATTGACGCTGGTGAAACTTTCCTCGAGATAATTGAAACTCCGTTCATAGGGCAAAGAGGAACGAATGACTAGCTTATTGGAAATTGTACATGTTGATGTGCATAGTCCATTATGTGTGGCCATATGCGATGGATCCTTTTGCTTCATATGCTTTCTCCAGAAATTTAAGTGAATATATTTATATATTTACTTAATAAGGAAGAAGTATGAAACATTTGAAAATTGTTCAAAGACTTTCAAGATGAAGTGGAAAATCATTGTAATAAGAATATAAAGAGTTTATGATTCGATCATCAAGGAAGATATTTGAGTTACATGTTTAGCAAAAACACCTAAGATTTGAGGAATTGTTCCATAATTTGTGTTTCCTGATAAACCATAGGAGTATGGCATATTCGAGAGATCAAATCAAACCTTGTTTGACATGGTAAGATCAAAGGTGTCATTTATAAAACTGTCATTATGTTTTAAGGATTGAAGCTTTAGAGACTACCGCTTTTACACTGAAAAGAGAACCATCGTGATCCGTTGAAATGACACCATATAAGTTATGGTTTGGATAAAACCCGAATTGTCTTTTCTTAAATTTTGGTATGCTATGCATAAGTAAAATGTTTACAACCAAAGTCGGATAAGCACGTCTTTGTAGGTTATCCCAAAGAATTTTTTGGGAATTTCTCCATAACACCAAGGACAAAAGAGTTTGTTACTTGGAATGTCAAGTTTCTTGAGAAGGAATTTCTCATGAAAAGTTAAGTGGGAGGACAATAGAACTTTGATAAGGTTGTTGAACCTTAGCTATATGTGCTAAGTGGCACAGCGCCGGAAAGTGTCTTGATGGCGGACACAATGCTCATGGCTCCCGTGATTACAAAAGGTGTGATCTCCGAGATTAGAGTTCCTATTGAACCATGTGAGTCGGTAAGAATCAAATAGTAAGATTTGATAAGCAAGTCATTATTGTTTTGACAATGATGAACCGACTACATGCAAAGAAGCGATGATGGGCCCTGACTCCATAAAATGACTAGAAGTCATAGAATCCGTGATAGTATCCATATACGAGAAATCAAGTTTCTGAACTTGAAAGACCCACCAGAAAGGCATGAAGCCTATCGGTTGTGTTTGGATCTATAAATAAATAGACATGAATGTTTAACATCTATGAAATAGTCGACATGTCGGAAAGAAGTTGATGACAATGTTCAAGGAGTTGACTATGACAAGATTTGATCTTTCATAGCGATATTTAGTCTTGACGGATTAATGTAGCAACCACTACATATAATTTGATGTATGGTAGTTGAACAAATAAAACAATGTTCTTCTAATAGAATGGTTACCTAGGACGTGTACAAGACACGGTACGAAGGGTTTTTTTAATTCAAAGGATGCTAAAAGGGCATGCAAACTTCAATAGTTGAAGTAAGCATAGCGGAGTTGGAATCTTCACCATGATGAAACTGTTAAAAGAGTTTAAATTCATCGGAGATGATGAAGATGCTTGCATTTGCAAGAAATTAAGTGGGAGCGCTGAGACATATTTCTAATACATTATGTATAGGACATATTGTTGTTTGGAAATGATGTATCTTGTATTGACACAAGTTAAAAATTTCATTAAAATGAGATTTTGATGAAAGACTTGGGCAAACCTGGAATATTTGGCATCAATATCTATATGGATAGATTGATGTGCTAATATGGTTGTGCCAGACATACATATATGAGATATTGAAAGGGTTCAATATGGAAACAACAAGAAAGGTTCTTGCTCCATGGAAAGGATTGTATCAAGATTCAAGTGTTCCAACACTTGGTGAATAAAATCACATGAAGATTTTGATTGATTATACCGTGATATGTATATATCCAGAATGTCCTATGCTCTAAATGTTATGAGCACATACCATAATGATCCATAAAATGATCATTGGACAATAGTAAAGATATTCTTATGAGCTTTGGAAGAACTAAGAATATATCATGTATAAGTGACAAATAGTTAAAGATAGTTCATTGTAAAGTGTTACATTGATACTAGTTTTTTCACAAGATACAAATTAAATTTATCTCAATTTAGACTATGGGTGGCACAATATAATGGAAACGATGTTCCATGATGGATTTGGATGAGTTCCAAAGTTGAGACATTGTGACGGATACTACAACAAAAAGGCTAAGTATATGACTGCTATAGTAGCAGCATAGGAGGGCATTTGTGTTAAGTAGTTCGTTATCAAACTAGGTGTGGTTCAAAGTGGGATAATACTATGAAGATATATTGTGTGACAATAATATCAACATATTTTAATCGGAACAAACTAAAGGTCTCACCAAAGGACCAAATTTATACAATGCCATCTCATTTGAGAATGAGTGATGCGTAGAGACGCAAAGACATGCAAATACACACGGACCTGAAACTGTCAGATCCGGAGATTATTTTAACCACTAGCAATCGCGTATATGCAACACCAGAAAGCCATAGGTGTTCAATACGCAAAGTTTTTCAAACTAGATTATTGACTCTAGTGCAAGTGGGAGACTGAAGGGAATATGCCCGAGAGGCAATAATAAAGTGGTTATTATCTTATTCCATGTTTATGATAAATGTTTATTTTGCATGCTATAATTGTATTGATCGGAAACATCAATACATGTGTGTTTAATAAACAAAAAGGGTTCCTAGTTATGCCTCTCTTATAAACTAGCTTGTTGATTAACAAGATGATCAAGGTTTCCTGATCATGGACATTGGATGTTGTTAATAACAAGGTCACAACATTAGTTGAATGATGTGATGAACATTCATCCGAAGTATAGCATTACGATCAAGTCATTATGTTTATATTGCTATAAAATCATACGAAGTAATCTTTATCCTTAGACCATGAGATCATGTTAATTGCTAACACCTGAAGAGTATCTTAATAACATCAAACGTCACACCGTAACAGGGTGACTATAAAGATGGGTTCAGTGCTACGAAGGTGTTATGTTGAGGCTCATGGATCAAGGGTGGAATTTGTCAATCCCGATGACGGATAGATATACTCTAGGCCCTCTCGGTGATATCACATTAAGATAGCTTGCAAGCAAGTGATGTGATCACTAGAATGTTATATCACGGGAACGAGAAAAGAGTGCATGTCGGCAACGAGATCAAACTAGGTATGGAGATACCGATGATCGAATCTCGGACATGTAATATATCGCGAGACAAAGGGATTTAGTTACTAGCGTTAAAGGTTCTCACGATCACAGAAGTCATCGTTGAATATGCAGGAGTCAGTATGGATCTCCAGGTCCCGCTTCTGATTATTGATCTAAGAGGAGTCTCAATCATGTCTGCATTATTCACGAACCGTAGGGTGACACACTTAAGAGTTACCGGATACCATTTTGGAGCACATATGTTTCAGACGAAAGAATTGCAAAGCGTAGGAATTGTTTCGGGTAAAATTGCAGAAAGTGGTTCTGCATGTGATATTGAAATATTGCAAGGGGTTATATGTGAATGTTTGTTAATTAAAGTAATTAACAAAATTCTGAATAAATTTAATAAAAGAGTTTTATTAAATGAGAGAGCATTAAACTTGGAGAATTTTAATGCATTTAAAGTAGGGACTTTAAAGGGGAATGTGAAGAGGCATTTTAATGTGGAGGGGTTACCACCACATGAATGGGGGAGGTGAGGAGTCACCCCCCATGCGCCGTCCATGAAGTAGGGGCACCCCCTCCTCCTATAAAAGGCCACCCTCTTTCTCCTTCTTCCACACACCTCCTTGTGAAGGTTTTCTCTCCCCCTCTAGAATTATTCCCCATGGTTTCGGATTAGCGAGATACATGTTCCCGGTGGCATTTCGTCTGGAAGGAGTTGCTGCTTCCGCTGGATCGCTGGAGCGAGGAGGTGGAGGTTGTCCGGTGGCTTGAACGTGTGTGCGAGTACGGATGCGCTGCTGAGTTGCGACGCTCGGACTTCCTCACGATCTTGAGATCGGCAAGTGTACGACTACATCAACCACGAGTTCCTACTCGTTAACAAAACTTGTTATCTTCGAGGGTAAGTTCTCGTTGGATGTATGTCCACCCGATGCTTTGTACCTAGTAGATAGATCTTGGCGTGTAGTTCTCATTGTAGGAAATTTTTTGTTTTCTATGCTGCGGACCCAACGAGAACCTATGTCTCAACATAGTGGATGATGATCATCCTTTTATTTCTTTCAACCATTGATGTTTAAACTTAATACTATTCCTAACTTGAGTTATTAAGGACTAGCTCCTTAATAAACTTCTATTCCCTTTTCAGAATCCCTTAAGGAATACTACATAATATCATAATACACTTATTATCAACTTCTACACCTCATAAATCATTATTTATTGGCACTTGCACTTTTATTCTTAATGTGTCGAATACACACTTAAGAATCACTCCTATAAGCTCCCACTCAAAACATGTTCCTACCATATCTGGGTATGAGTCAGTACTCTTACTCAAACTATGTTCCTACATATTTGAATTTGAGACTTATATTGCTCCCACTCAAAAATATGCCATTCACATATTGTTTTAGGAAGACTTTCATAGCTCCCACTCAATTTCATGCAAATTGCATATCTACTCACTATTTTGAACAACTTCAAAATCCTTCAATCAAATATCAAACTTGGAGATTTACTATGAGATACTAGTACTTTTACTAGTTTTAAATCCACTATGTATTGTACTTTTGAATTCGTCCAATACTTGACAAATTGTACTTTTGTCATTCACCCCTTTTCCACTATGGCTTTGCAGTCATTTGGGAAAACTCAAGTAACCCCTTTTACTTGTGAGATTCAACAACAAATTGCTTTCTAATCTCAAGGGAATTTTGCTATGGGATTTCTCATAACCTTAGTTTACCATTATTTCCTTTGTAGTTCGTAGGTATGTCATATTCTGGTAATCATGACAAATGATTCACAAATGTCTCCATACAAGATATGGGCTACATTCTGAATCCTACTTTATGTAGTGAAAACACCAGTGGGGAAAACACAATGATCATTATCATTGATTCTTTCCTTCCGTGAAGAGAAACGTTCAGGAACGTTGTCCGCTGCGCTTCTCAACACTCTAATGCAGGGATTTGAATCCTCATCGTGTTTTTCACTATCTTCCAAAAGCTTCATAATCGAGAAATATCACTAAAAGTGAATTTTCTCAAGAATACACCAAAATTCAAGCAATACTAGTTTTTCTTCCCTTTTGGTTTCAACTATGGATTTTGTATTCAAAGTTTCCAATGAATACTCTACAAGGACTTATTCGCTATCGTTTTGGTTATATCAAATAACTCCAAAACTTTCATGACGATCCATACCAGATATGGAGCTGCTTTCACAAATTCAAATGGTTCACTATATATTCTAATTGAGTGCTAACTATTTCTAACTAATGGTCTCTACATCTACACTACAACGATTTATTTGGCGCCATCTATTCACCCATTTTGATATCTAATATCATATTGTGATGCTTTGCATTTTGACATTTCAAAACACTTTGCATTTCACAATTTCTTTTTTGCCATTCTTATAAAGTCGAATTTCATTACTATTGATCAAATCATAGTAATTAGATTCTCTTTTATCTTTAATACCCTTTGTTTGATGAAATAATTTGATCATATCAAATAGTTTCATACTTATGTTTCCTTTGGTAAACTTATTTACACATTTAAACAATCATATAATGATAATTACCATTTTCGTTAAGACACAATACATCGAATATGTATTTACTTTTAACAATTCATTAAACACTTTGTATTCAAGTAATACATGTGTTCAAGTTATTTTGCCAAACTTAGGCATGATTTATATGTGATAAGAAATCGAATGTCTTTTCACATATTATCACGTAACTTTGAATTTAAACAATGGTTTCATTCATTAATGAACATATCATTAAGTTGGGTATTTTAAGGCATTTCAATATTTTACAAATGTTCATGTATTATCAATTGGTTTCAAAACAAGGATAATTCACACGTAATCGAACAAGATATGAACACAAATAGAAATCATTCATAAAAGTGGAACAACTGTTTGTTACAAAATGATATGAATAACCATCTCACTAAGTGTGAGACACACTAAATAAGTTCACAATATTTTGATTACAATAATCATCCTAAAACATAAACTAAGTGATAAATGTTGAGGGAGAGCGTCGTTGGCCATCATCATCATGCAACATCACCTCCTCTCCAGCAAGCACCTCTCATGCAGAAGGACCTATTTTCTGCAAAACAGAACAAGTATCAAATATACTTAACACTGCAAATGTGTTCGCAAGATTATTACATTTATAAAATTGTATATCAAATATATACCTTTGTCATTGATGACGTCAGTGACAACGGGTTCAACCACCACATCTCTGAAATGTGATATGAACTCGTGGAAATCCTGTGTTTCCGCGTCACCTCTCATAATGCAAATCCTGACTTGTGCTTGGAAGCTTGGTGGCAGCGACCGCAACACAACTCCTATTGCAAAAGAGCTTGCGAACTAGTTGTCCAGGAAGTATGCCAGACTCATGTATGCATCATATATGCTCAACAAGTGATCATCCAGTGAGGAGCCTTCCTCCATCTTTATGGAGAGGAAGTCCCCCATCAGCTCATACTCCCATATGCTCACTTATTCCATGAAATGCGATCTCAGATGTGCCATAATCGTTTGGGGATTAAGACTTCCCACCATCAGCCATAGCCCATCTTCCATCTCGAGGCGCATCGTTACTGATATGAATGTGGCCATCACATGACAACGGCAACGGAGATCCCGCTGCTCCTGGGTCTCGTGAGAATAGGGTGGGTCCAAGTACATCTCGTAGATCATGTAGTCGGCCACTTTGTTCTCACCAAGGAGATCATAAAGGCGCATGACCCATGCAGAAAAGTTGGATCCATCTAACTTGAGCTTTTCTCCTTTTAACCAATTGTCAATAGGGAAGGTAATCTCGGGGAGAACCATTTTCTACATATATAATTGCAAAAGGAATTTAGACTAAGTTTATAATTAAATGAGGTAGTAATAACTCCACTCAGAAACACCTATCCCCATAAGGGTTCCTAGTGATAACACGACCCCTATCAGCCACCTCTCCCCCGATCAGCATGGCCATCAATGTGGGTTCAAGGGTAGACGCTAAACGCAGGTCATTCATGCGACTCGTGCTCGATCTTTCGACCATCCGTGTTCCGAGGCCATGTCTATATAGGCTAGGCTCACCAACTCAACTTTAGTGTATTCGTTGTGCAACATGGCTTACACCCACTGTATGCGAACATAGATATGTCTGACACTCGATCATCACGGCCTGCCTCATACCGAAGAACTTTCTTGGTGGTGCACGCTAAGGGAGAACACAATCATTGGTTATTTTAATAGGGATCATCTTATTAGGGTACCATCGAGTATCTAATACTAGCACACAATAAGATATACAAACAATAACATTGAATGTAAATGCGATGTGATATGGTCCTTCACTTCGTGATCTCCATCCGCCGTCACCGGATTCTGGCGCCAGGGTTCCGGCACCGTAGACACCAGGGTACCGGTGTCATTTCGGCGTGGTAGGTTGTCATATCCGTGACTATCTACTACTACGTAACATAAGGTAATCACTTTACCTTTGCCACAACCATATCACAAAGCAACGCCCCCTGCAAAACAAAGTTAGACGCCTCTACTTTAGCTTTGCATGTTTTACGTGGCTGAATGGGCTTTCGCACAAGAACCATTCTTACCTACGAACTTTCAACACAACGCTGATCAAGTAGTTATCTCTACTACACCCCCTTCGGGGCCCTTCGTTGCAAATGGTATACCAGCTAATGCGAGAGAGACAGACACCCCCCTAAGCCACTTTATACGGTACAAGTCGTATGTCAAGCATGGACCAGTCTCGCGAATGAACGCGTAAAGTTAGTTGGGGGCCGCTTCATCAAGCATGACTGCGGTATACACAAGTACACGTGGGAGGGTAACAACTAAAAGATCAACGCCCACATGCTACATCTCGTGTGTTCTACCCGTACTAGCATTACTACGCATAGATCTAGCTCTGATACCACTATAGGGGTTCCGCGTATGAAAACAATAAATTTTTACCCTATGCCCCCGAACCCCTAATGTTGCCAGGACCTATCTATTAGTAATACAGTAACGGGAGGGGATTTTCATGAACTTACCCTTGAATACCGAAAAGCATTGTCAACGCTCAGGAGAGCGTGGTTGATGTAGACAAGCCGAAGCCAACCTCAAGGTCGTGATGAAGTCCTTGTGCTCCAACGGCTCCAATGACTTGAGTGCCTCAAGTGCGACACCTCGCGGGGAGTTACACACGTCCGGTGCCTGACGATGACTCCCGCTTCCCCGATCCAGCAGCAGTTGTGGAAGTAGAGCTCCTGGATCTGAATCCCACAGCACGACGACGCTCTGCGGTGAAGATGTTTCTCATTCACGCAGTCCGAACTTGGGACCACGGTCACGAGAGAGAGATAGAGAGAGAGAGAGATAATATCAATTGGAGGTCTTCCCAAAAGTGAGAAGACCTTTATTGAATATTGTGTGTACTTATCTGCCAAATACCCCCACTATATATAGGGGAAAAGGAGGTACTACCCCCCTCAAAGTCCCGGGGTGGGACTAAAGGAGAGGAGGGGGAGGGGCAGCCGCCGGCCGGCCCTAGTGGGCCCCGCGGGGGGGGGGGGGGGGGGGGGGTTGGCCCAGCCGGCCATCCCCTTGCCCCTTCTCCCTCTCTCCTTTCCCTAATGGCCCCTCTCCCGTCCGCGAATTGGCCCATTAAGCCTTTTGACCTTTTAAATTGATTTTATCTTTATTAAATAATTATGAATAAATGATTAAATCAATATTTAACATTCATTCACATATTATTCAACCTCCGTGGCTATGGAACACTTCCACCTCCACTCCAGACTTATCGAAACCCTTCTGGTTTTCTCTCTACTATTTTTTGGCGATTCTACCGATCCTATAAACACTCTCTAAGCATCATCAAGCCCTTAAGAGTGATACCCCACGGTTCAGGAACACTCCAGACATGGTCAAGACACTCACGGACCAATGATCAACAGAGGGACCTGGATGGCCATGTGACCCCTGTGCGTTCCACGAAGATCTTTCGTCGTTTGAACCGGGACAGTCGTGTCTTATTCCCTTTGTCTCTCGATACTTGCATTGCCCGAGATCTGATCAATGACATCACCATGTCGTGTTCAGTCTCGTTACCGAACAATGCTACTTGACTCATTCCGACAAGTGATATCCCTGTGATCAAATCACACGCTGTGCAACTATTGGATATAACTTCTCTGAGTGGGCCCTTGAGTATCTTTCCGCCACATGTACAGGCAAATCCTGCTCTTGACATATATTGCCTCTACGATTTCCCTTTGAGTACCTGAACACACCTTTATAACCACTGTATTACCAAGGGGCGCTTGATGTTATCTAAGCACTCTCGGGAGATAGTGATTGATATAGCCTCACTGTATAAGGAATATTATATGAGGATCCATTTCTAATCATCGTAACTTGAACTTCGTGACATGATCGGGTCATGATGTTTAGGTTGGGTATTGGTTCATCATCTCATTCTCAGAATGAGTTGACTCCATTTCCAACTAGCATAAATTCCACATGATCAGGAAACATGATCATCTGTTGACCAATGAACCAGTGACTAGAGTTTCACTGGGAACCCCTAGTTGTTTGTATATCACACGTGTATTGATGTTTCCACTCAATACAGTTATACCATGATATAAAACTTAATCATAAACTATATAAAATATGATAATAGTCCTTATTACTATTTGTCTCTAGGGCATATTTCCAACAGCTTCCTCCACTTCTTGCTACCCAGTCCCTTAATCTTGGTGGCCTTGGGCTTGATTGGAGGCATGTGACCCTCTTAGATGGCCACCCGCTGGAGGTTTTGGAGGTGAATTCCATGAGTCTGGTGTTCAGCGATGTAGGTGTTGACGTTCACGGTCTGGCCGACTTTGGGGGTGCCGGAGCTCGAGCCCTCTGCATGCATCACGACGCAGTTGAAGTCGGTGCCGACGACTCTCGTCCTATAGAAGGGGAAACTGTAGATGATGCCAACAAAGAAGGCGTCGTACTAGCCGGCCTACAACCTCCTCAGCACCTGACAAGTCTTGGTGTGCCTGGACTCGTCATCGCTGCAGACGTCACTGCCGTAAACCTATTGGAAGAAAAAAGGGAGTATTAGATGATGTAAGAAGATCGAGCAATCGAAATACGAACAAGCGAACCCTAATAAACCTAGATCTAGCATCCAACAATGGGAACGGGAGAAGAACCAGGGAAGGGGAGCAAACCCTGGTTACCTCCGACCATGGGTCGTCAATGCCGGTGTTGTAGGGGTTCACCAGAGCGATGTACTCCTCTGGATCATAGGGGTCCTAGAAGAGCTGGATCTGCTCGTGACCAGCGGGAGCCTCCTTGCTAGTGGGGGCCTCCTCACCGGCGGCTATGTCGGTAGCGGGGACGGGGGCCTGGACGAGAATGGCGACTACCATCGATGCCTCGATAGGGGCCTGGACGAGGACGGTGGCTACTTTCAATGCATCAAGGGGGACCGGGACGGAGACAGGGGCCTCCTCACTGGTGGCCTTGGAGGCGACGATGGCCACATTATCCTCCTCCGCCATCGCCGACACGGATGGGGTTTTCTCGGGAGTTTGCAGAAGCTGATGGGACAGTGGAGAGGGTTGCGTGAGGAGAGTGAGCGAGAGTGAGAGTGGGTATGCAGAGAGGGATCTATAGTTAAGGTGAATGGAGGCAAGGCACGTTTCATTGCACTACGCCGCGTAGGCTACTGCACCGTGCACCGCAACACGTGCACGGTATGTCACGTTTTTCCTAGGCCATGCATGGCAGTTCTGTATTCAACCGCATGCAAAGGGCGCAGACACAATTTCTATGTACGAAGTATGGCACAAACATAAAATTGGCGATAATTAAAATGGGAAATGTAAAGGAGAAGGTAGGTGGATGTACGGCGAGATTTGTGGGGGTGTGATAGATTGGGTAGACGGATGTGTGGATGAGTGCGAGGGACTCGATGAAGGCGAAGACGTAAGATCTCCTCGAGGGCCCCCCTCCTCGAGACCTATTTCTCATCTCTTCGGCCTCCCGCTAACACGTGGAAGTTTCTTATGGTGGGGCCCAGTTGGAAGTGAGATTGAGAGCCGCTGTGTAAAAAAGTATATGTCTTATTAAAATCAAGTGGCAATAAATTGCAGCTGCCCGTCGACGACCGTGCACTCGATGACGCTTGTGTTGTCGTGTAGTAGTAGCAGTAGTAGGCTTTTCAGACTTGATTAAACATGACATGACCACTCGACGACTTTTTCCATGGACGGCTTCGTGTTCCTTCTTGTAGAAGTCTCGCTGAGGGAGATGTCTGTGCTGTCTCACGCTGTACTGTAAAGGGCACGACGTGTGCAACGATCCTTGTTGGATCACACAGGATCAATGGTTGGTGCGCATGATCCGTGTGACAACTATGACAACCAATCAGGGAGTAGCAGACAGAGTGAGCACAAGTTTGGGCTTCTACGAAAGAGAGAGAGAGAGCAAAACTGAGTATTATCAAAAACTAAGGGCAAAACTGAGTAGTATAAAAATGGAAAGTGAGTGTCTTGTACAATGAAATACATCATGGAATATATCAAATTATGCCAAGATGGATCCACTAGAGTTCATTGGATGTGTGTTCTTCTCATAAACCACATGGATCCACTAGAGTTCATTGCATGTGTGTTATTCTCATAAACCACATGGATCCACTAGAGTCATTGAATGTGTGTTCTTTTCACAAAACACATATGGATCCACCAGAGTCATTGCATGTCTGTTCTTTTCACAAACCACATGGATCCACTAGAGTTCATTGCATGTGTGTTCTTTTCACAAACCATGGATCCACTAGTGTCATTGCATGTGTGTTATTTTCATAAACCACATATGGATCCACCAAAGTCATTGCATGTGTGTCATTTTCATGAACCACATGGATCCACCAGTGTCATTGCATGTGTGTTGTTTTCATGAACCACAACTAGAGTCATTGAATGTGTGTTATTTTCACAAACCACATATGGATCCACCAGAGCCATTGCATGTCTGTTCTTTTCATAAACCACATGGATCCACCACTGTCATTGCATGTGTGTTCTTTTCACAAACCACTTATGGATCCACCAGTGTCATTGAATGTGTGTTCTTCTCATAAAGCAGCACTAGAGTCATTGCATGTATGTTCTTTTCATAAACCACATATGGATCCACTAGACTCATTGCATGTGTGTTCTTTTCATGAACCACGTGGATCCACTAGTGTTATTGCATGTGTTTTCTTTTCATGAACCACAACTAGAGTCATTGAATGTGTGTTCTTTTTAGAAACCAGATATGGATCTACCAGAGTGATTGCATGTCTATTCTTTTCACAAACCACATGGATCCACTAGAGTTCATTGCATATGTGTTATTTTCACAAACCACATATGGATCCACTAGTGTCATTGCATGTGTTTTCTTTTCATAAACCACATATGGATCCACCAGAGTCATTGCATGTGTGTTATTTCCATGAACCACGTGGATCCACCAGTGTCATTGTATGTGTGTTGTTTTCATGAACCACAACTAGAGTAATTGAATGTGTGTTATTTTCACAAACCACATATGGATCCACCAGAGTCATTGCATGTCTATTTCTTTTCATAAACCATATGGATCCACCACTATCATTGCATGTGTGTTCTTTTCACAAACCACATATGGATCCACTAGGGTTCATTGGATGTGTGTTCTTCTCATAAACCACATATGGATCCACTAGAGTTCATTGGATGTGTGTTCTTCTCATAAACCACATGGATCCACTAGAGTTCATTGCATGTGTGTTATTCTCATAAACCACATGGATCCACTAGAGTTCATTGGATGTGTGTTATTGTCATAAACCACATGGATCCACTAGAGTTCATTGGATGTGTGTTGGGGATATACTTTCCGGGTATCCTCATAGTTCCTCACTGACCAGGGTGGCCCACTTCGGGTTAGAGCTTTGCTTCACGGGCGGCCCAGTCAGGGAGAAAGACGGAGTCCAATCCGGCTACGGGAAGGCCTAGAAGACTTACCGACTTAGGCCCATAAGATTACTTGTAGTTCAAGATGTACTCTGCAACCGACTCTTAGTCGTAGCCGGATAGATCTCTCCTGTAAACCCTAGGCCGGATATCTATATAAGCCGTCCTAGGGAGAGCCTTTAGGGCAACACTCTAGACCCTCAATAGTCTACAATCTCAACTCGCACAGGCGAAACCCTTGTAACCCATATTCCGGCTCTGCCGTATTACTGGATTGCTAGCAGGAGTAGGATCCGTCCAAAGCCGGCGGATTTGAACCTGGGTAAACGTGTGTGCTCACCATCCCGGAACACCGTATGTCTCACACCCCTCTCTTCCGCACGCCTCGAGGACCCCCTCATGGCGTACTTGTCATCAATCCGATGACAGTTGGCGCCCACCGTGGGGAAAGTGAGCTTTGGATCTATGTTCCGAGCGGAATCTGCAAGAATCGGAATCGGCAAGACTATCACCATCGGTCGCATCCTCTACGCCAACGACGTCCCTCTCATCGTTCTCGACGAGACTTGGATTCCAGCGAGGGAGGTTGTGACTTCCTACACAATCATGTCTTTTGGCGAGATCGATGTTTACATAGTTTCGCTGAACCTGCCCCACCCACCCCAGCGGTGATGATAGAGGCAGAAGAATCTTCTGGGTCCCCTTTGTCCATAGAGGCAGCAGAGTTCCGGATCTCAGAAAACCCTAACGCTAAACCCGTCAAACAGTCCCTATGATGATTTGGCGATGAAAAGCATAAGGAAATAGCTAAGGAACTAGCACGGCTCGAGTTAGCCGGATTCATAGAAGAGGTCATCCACACTGAGTGGTCGGCCAATCCTGTAATGGTCCCTAAAAAGGACACCACTGATTTAAGGATGTGTGTTGATTATACTGCCTTCAACAAGGCTTGTCCAAAAGATCCGTTCGCTCTGCCTAGAATTGATCAAGTTATCGATTCTACGGGAGGCTCGGAACTCCTCTGTTTTCTCGACGCATATTCCGGCTATCACCAAATCCAGATGAAGGAATCTGACAAAGTCAAAACTTCATTCAGAACCCCCTTCAGAACCTTCTATTTTGTTACGATGCCCTTTGGGCTGAAGAACGCAGGAGCTACGTACCAGCGCACGATGCAGTGTTGCCTCCATGACCAACTCGGACGCAATGTACATGCATACGTGGATGATATCGCAGTGATGTCCAAAAAGAAGGAAACACTGATTTCCGACTTGGAGGAAACATTTGCCAATCTACAAAAATACAATATCATGCTTAACCCGAGGAAATGTTTCTTTGGAATACCAGCCGGAAAATTGTTAGGTTTCATCGTGTCTCAAAGAGGCATAGAGGTGAACCGGGACAAAATCAAGGCTATACTCAATATTTCAGGCCAACTCGCCTGAAGGACGTACAAAGACTAACTGGTTGTATTACTGCAGTCAGTCGGTTTGTAAGCCGGCTTGGTGAACGAGCTGCACCATTATACAAACTCCTGAAAAAGACCAAAGATTTTGTTTGGACTGATGAAGCTGAAGCTGCACTACAAGACCTGAAGAAAGTACTCTCATCTGTTCCTATCCTTGCAGAGCCAGAACCTCAAGAACCGATGTTGCTTTATCTTGCTGCGACAAATAAGGTCGTTAGTATCGTCATGGTAGTGGAGAAACCGGAGGAAAATCAAGAGCACCTGGTGCAGCGTCCGACTTACTTTGTCAGTGAAGTCCTGATAGAGTCAAAACAGCGGTATCCGCACTATCAAAAGTTGGATTACGGTGTCTTTCTAGCATCTCGTAAGTTAAGACACTATTTTCAGGAGCATCCGATTACCGTGGTGAGCACAGCTCCCATGAGAGACATAATCAACAATAGTGACGCCACAGGACGCGTCGCCAAATGGGGCATAGAGCTTTCAGCTTTTGATATTGAGTATAAACCTCGGAGAAAAATCAAATTCTAGATCCTTGCTGACTTTGTCGCTGATTGGACAGAGACGAAGGAGAACATGATCCTCCCTGAGTCAAAATATTGGACCCTCTATTTTGATGGGTCTAAGGCTCGAGGGGGCTCGGGGGCTGGCGTGGTGCTCAAATCACCCCAAGGAGATAAACTTCTATACGTGTTGCAGATCCACTTCACAACGACAAATAATATTGCCGAGTATGAAGCACTGCTACATGTAATCCGGATTGCTAAGGATATTGGCATCCGACGTTTGATGTGTTACGGAGATTCGGATCTTGTTGCTCAACAAGTGTCGGATATTTGTAATGCAAATAAGCACATGGCAGCATATAAAGCTGTCGTGGATGATCTATCTAAATCGTTCGAAGGGTTTGAAGTTCAACACATCCCTCGAGCAGAAAATGAGGAAGCAGACGCACTATCTCGGATAGGTTCTGCGCGTAAAGAGGTCCCGGATGGCGCTTTTTTAGAGCACCTCAAAGTTCCCTCAATAAAGGGAGTAGATGAGGAATATCCGACCAAATCCGACTCACCATTGATAGCAGTTCTGGCTGTAATTCCTAGCTGGACTCAACCCTACCTCGATTATTTGGTAGATGGCAAATTACCCGAAGACGAGGTGCTGAGCCGGAAGATCATCCGACGAGCAAAAGCCTATACTATAGTTAAAGGTGAGCTCTATAAGCGGAGTGTTTCTAGGGTTTTTCAGCGCTGTGTATCTCCGGAAGAAGGAGTGGAAATCTTAAGGGAAATCCACGAAGGCGAGTGTGGTCACCATGCTGCAGCCAAATCTTTAGTGGCAAAAGCTTTTAGACACGGATTTTTCTGGCTTACAGCTCAGGCAGATGCCGAACGATTAGTCAAGACGTGCAAAGGCTGCCAAAAGTATGCCAAACAAGCTCATGTTCCGGCTGATCAGTTGCGAACAATACCTATAACATGGCCCTTTGCGGTCTGGGGGCTTGATATGGTAGGACCATTTAAATGAGCTCCAAGTGGATTTACTCATCTCTTAGTGATGGTGGATAAATTCACCAAATGGATTGAGGCTAAACCTGTCACTAGTTGTGATGGAGCAACAACCAAAAGATTTGTCAAGGATGTTATAATCCGGTATGGTTATCCGCATAGCATTATCACGGACAACGGGAGTAACTTCTCTATGGGAGAATTGGCCGAATTCTGCAATGAGCATAATATCCGGCTTGACATTGCGTCAGTCGCACATCCACAGGCTAATGGACAAATTGAAAGAGCAAATGGTTTAATCCTACAAGGCCTAAAACCAAGACTCGAAGCACCACTACGACGTGCTGCGGGGGCTTGGGCAGAGGAGTTACCCTCTCTAATATGGAGTTTACGAACGACTCCGAACAGGTCAACCAGATACACACCTTTCTTCTTGGTCTATGGTGCAGAAGTAGTTCTTCCTAGTGATTTGATTCACACCTCTCCTAGAGTGTCCACGTATATTGAAGAGGATGCCGAGATTTCTTGACAAAACGATCTCGACTTAGTCGAAGAAGTTCGCATCATTGCTGAAATGAGATCTATAGCCTATCAGCAGAAGTTACGCAAGTATCATAGCCAGAGAGTCAGAAACAGATCTTTCAATAAAGGCGATTTGGTTCTCTGGCTTGTGCAACAAAGAAAGCACAAACTTTCCCCAATATGGGAAGGGACATTTTTAGTTAGTCGAGTATTGCACAATGGATCGTACTACTTAACTGACATGAGGCCAGTCGAAGAAAGACCTTCTACTAAGAAGAGAAAGAGAGCTGGAGGCAGTACAAATCCGGATGAGTTAGACAGACCGTGGAATATTGCTCAGCTATGTCCCTTTTATTCTTAGTTTATCTTTCTTTGTAATCATATATATGTACATGTTCTATGAGAAATAAAAGTTTTGGTTGCCTCAAGTTTTTCTGAGAAGTTTTTACCATCTTATTTCCAAATGATCATGTCATGGTCGAAAATCCCAGAATGCTTGAAAGTACTTTATGCTCATGTTCGTTCTGGTTTAGATTTCCGATTCTAAAACTGCTACCCTCGGGTATAACTCTAAAGTTTCTAGTCTTTACTTTGGTTATTTGTCTGATTACTGAATGCGGGCATTTTCCTAGTAGTGAATTGTTGGTACTAGAAGCCGGCTTTGTTTCCGAGTTTAAACTGGTTTAGCAATTGAGCTCCGTTGCTCGGCAAAGTTTCCGGCAGAAGGTTTATCCGGCTCACGAAAGGAACGAGGCAGAAAGCCAGATAAACGATAAGTATAGACGAAAAAATACAAGTGCTTATGAAAACATTTCAGGCACATGAATATTTAAAGCCAAAAGTGCTGAATAGATCAAAAGCTTAGCACTAGCAAAATTATAGTATTGCATAGTTACAAACCCATCATATTTTTCAGAATAATACAAATTTGTCTGGCAATCTATGATGCAGAAGGAGAAGAAGGATCTGCCGGCTCGCTGGATACACTGCCTTGGTATTGTTCCGAGATATCCACATCCAAAACGGTGTGGTCATCGTCAGAAACTTCTGCTGATTCTTCTGGAGGCGGAGGCGGAGTGTCCACGCGAGTGAAGAAAGGGGTTTCGTAGCTGGTCAAATCAGCCACGCGACACCCATATCCGGCACAGGAGTGCATGATGGCTTGAAGGTCCTGCTCCTGGCCGTCTTCATCTACTTTGCAGTACCCTCTGGTCACTTGCCATATTTCCATGTTTCCATGGTGGCTCATGACCATGGTGAGAGCGTTCTGCGCTGCAGTCCACGCGTAGGACATGTTCCAATCCTGAACAAGTTGCGGCATCTCCTTTGCCTTGTCCCGCACCTGAAAATCTGACATGTTGTGCATGTCCGGAATCTTGAGAGCTTCGCCAATGTCCTCAAGGGATTGGTGGAAGTCATGAAGCAGGTCACCGACTTGGGTAAGCCGGTGGGTGCGAGGCTCGGTGGAAGAAGAGTCCGTCAAGTTCAGAGGACCTATACACAAAACAAGTTAAGAAAAATCCGACATTGATAGAAGTCGAAGAAAGAGGAAAAGTCAGACAGATTGAACGTACCGAAAATGACGTCGTCAATTTTGGTCTTCTCTTCCCGAAGACTCTGGAGTTTAGCCCGGAGCGCCGCGGAAAGGTCCCTCTCTCTGCTAAGCTCATTATTGAGGTCCGAGATTTTTTGATCTTGAGCAGCGATCTTGCGATCACGCTCATCAGTAGCCATGGAGGAGGATTCAAGGATTTGAGCGATGCTTTTTTCATGATCCGCCTTGAGCTGATCCAGCTCTTGGCGAAGCTCCTTGTTCTCCACCACCAAAGTCTTGAGGTTCTCGGCCTCTTTAATCATGGCGCAGGATTGTTTTACAAGCGCTGTAAGTCAAAAAGAACAACAATTCAGGAAAAATTCGACTATGAAAACATGAAAGACAAGGTTTGAGTCTCGAAATGTTTACCTTCGGCCTCATCTTTGGAGACCTTAAGTTCAGCATTTTTAAGCCAGAGAACCTTTATCTCTCTCCGCTTCTCACAGACATTCTTCAAGAAATCCTGGTCATAGGAACATATTTTCTGTAAGTCAGAATACCCAAAGTCAGAAAGCTACTAAAGACTCGGGCCAATATTTTTGCTAATATCAACACGAGCCTTGGGGGCTACACTAGTTCGTTCTTTGGCATCCTAAGGAAGCATAAACCCGAATTATTTATCCTACTTCATGCTTGGGGGCTAGAGGATATGGTATGAAATAAAGGAAAAACAGGAGTTGGAATTTCGACTTACATATTGTTCGTGAGTGAGTTTATCCAAACTCACGTTCACTTCAGCGGCAACCTTCTCGGCGAGAGTGAAGGGAACCACTGGAGCTGTTGGAAGCTCACCGGTCCGTATCCTCTCGTTGCAAAGATGCACTTGTTCAAGAAGGTCAGAGTGTTTGATGTCCTCTTATGCTTCTTCTTCGGCAGATAAGTTTCTTTTCTCCAGGCATTGCCTGGCCAACCGCTAGATCTCTTCAGCAGATTTCCAGGACATGCCAAACTTGGCAAGTCCCGGATTGCTGATAAGGTTTTCGGCAAAGGTTTCTGCCGAGGGATCATTACCCAAAGAGGGTTCACCCTTATCTAAATCTGACTCACCCATGGTGACGTCAGTTTGTGATTCAAGGATCACAGGTTCCGATGAAGGAGCCGGGTCTTCTGCGGCAGCCGGAGAGATCACCAGCGTAGCGGAAGGTTGAGGGGAAGGAGTCGGAGGAGCCACGGCAGGAGAAGCTATGGTAAGCTTCGTCTGTCGCAGGGGCTTCGAAGAAGTTCCCTTCCCCTTGCCCTTGATGAGCTGTTTAGCTCTGAGAATGTGATAAAGTCAGAAACATTACATCTCAGAAGATAATTTGAATAAAGTACAAAGGCGGAAGTTGTGATTGAAAGTTACCTCTTCACGATAGGCACCTCCTTTGTGCCAACAGCCACTGTCGGAGCTTCGCGCTTCTTAAGCACAGCATCCGGCAATGGTACCACTTCTGTCTCCTGAGAAAACTCTGGAGGATATCCTTCGAGCGGAGGAAATTCCGACTCGGGGAGGTCAGCAAGCTAAAAAGAAGAAAACATATCAGTATTGCAATGCAACTCAAAGATTGAAACACATAAAAAGATGTACTGATAGAAGCTTACCGGCACTACGGGGTTTTCCGCCGTATGTATATCCAGAGAAACCTCCGGGATCCTCCTCTCGATCCGCTCCCTGATCAGCCACTTGATCTGGCTTATATAGCCATGTGTGGTGTAGGCTTTAGGGATGATGCGGAGGGAGTCTTTCTTGGACGACGTGATGGAGTGCATCAGTCGAGTTCCGTGGTACTGAAGGGGCTGGATCCGGCGTGAGACCCTGCATTGGACCAAGTCGGATCCCTTTAGTCCTTTGTGTTTGATCAAATATTCAATCCGCCTCTTAGCGAGGATCAGATCGTCAGTGAGAGACGGAGGAGCCTCGTCCCAAGACGGTTGGGCCGTGTCAGCTCCATCGATGAAAGCTGGCAAAGCAGAGGCTTTGCCGGGAGCTGGAATATCCCTATGATAAAAGAATGTGGCTGGCCATTGTTTGACCGAGTCACTAGCTAGGATTTTGGGGTATGCGCGCTCGCGTCTAAGCGAAAAACTAATAGTACCGGTGATGTAAGGAACACCGGCAGTGATAGAGTTTCTCCGGACATGAAAATAGTACCGGAATAAGGTCAAACTCGGCCTAATGCCGAGAAAGCCCTCACACAAAGAAGCGTAAGCGCTCATCTCTAATAGAGAGTTGGGAGGAAGATGGTGGAGTTGGACACCAAAATGGTCAATCACCTCAGAGAAGAACTCCGAGGGAGGGAATGACAAACCTCTATCGAGCTGGGTGCCACAGTGGACCCGCTCGTCGGCGCGCGGGTTGGGGACGGTTTCCTCGAAGCCGCTCCGCCAGTCGCCGGCGCGGAGGAGCCCTTCTGTCTCCACGTTCTGGAGCTTCTCATCGTCGAGTACGCAGGGGATCCAGACCCCACGGAAGCTTTCCTTCTTTGTCGCCGCTTCCGTCGCCGCCGTCGCTGCCGCTGCCGCCAAGCCGGAAGAGGAAGAAGAAGCCATTTCTCCGGCGAGTGGTTGACCTAGGATGGGCGGCACTGGGAGTTTTTTGGGGGAAAGCAGAGGAGCTCTGTGCGCGCAGGGAGAATTGGAGGAGAGGAAAAGGCAAAGGACAGGTGAAGAGAAGCGGAGAAGAATCCTTACCCCTTATATCCACCTAACCACGCCAAGATTCGTGCAAATGCTACAGTATAACCGCCACACGTTGTGGAAGGAACTGGGAAGGACCCACGTGATGATTACGTCACCTCGATCTCCACGCACGCATTGAAACGGCGCCTCGGTTCCGCGAACCGTGGACCCACCAACGGTCGTGCTGATAGAATGCCTATCAGATGACATGACTTGACCATGACTTGTGTCAAGTGGCGTTAGAGACCATGTTCCGGCTTAGTTTGAAATCAAGCTGGAAAATCCGAGTAACCTGTTGATAGGTCCGACTTATTTTTAAGACCCGGATCGTATTTTTTGTTGTGAAGTTTCAGGAACCCTTCAAGATTCTGCAAGCCGAAGATCAAGCTAGACGATGGTAAATCTGACTTTGGATCTTGGAGACTTCCGGGGGCTGCTGTTGGGGATATACTTTATAGGTATCCTCACAGTTCCTCACTGACTAGGGTGGCCCACTTTGGGTTAGAGCTTTGCTTCACGGGCGGCCTAGTCAGGGAGAAAGACGGAGTCCAATAGGGCTACGGGAAGGCCTAGAAGACTTACCGACTTAGGCCCATAAGATTACTTGTAGTTCAAAATGTACTCTGCAACCGGCTCTTAGTCGTAGCCGGATAGATCTCTCCTGTAAAACCTAGGCCGGAGATCTATATAAGTCGCCCTATGGAGAGCCTTTAGGGCAACACTCTAGACCCTCAATAGTCTACAATCTCAACTCGCACAGGCGAAACCCTTGTAACCCATATTCTGGCTCTGCCGTATTACTGGATTGCTAGCAGGACTAGGATCCGTCCAAAGCCGGTAGATTCGAACCTGGGTAAATTTGTGTGCTCACCGTCCCGGAACACCGTACGTCTCACACCCCTCTCTTCCGCATGCCTCGAGGACCCCCTCATGGAGTACTTGTCATCAATCCGACAACATTGTGTGTTCTTCTCATAAACCACATGGATCCACTAGAGTCATTGCATGTGTGTTCTTTTTATTAACCATAGCTAGAGTCATTGCATGCCTATTCTTTTCACAAACCACATGGATCCACTAGAGTTCATTGCATGTGTGTTCTTTTCCTAAACCACATATATATCCACCAGAGTCATTGCATGTGTGTTCTTTTCATAAACCACATATGGATCCACCAGAATCATTGCATGTGTGTTATTTTCATGAACCACATGGATCCACCAGTGTCATTGCATGTGTGTTGTTTTCATGAACCACAACTAGAGTCATTGAATGTGTGTTCTTTTCACAAACCACAGATGGATCCACCAGAGTCATTGCATGTATGTTCTTTTCATAAACCACATGGATCCACCACTTTCATTGCATGTGTGTTCTTTTAACAAACCACATATGGATCCACCAGTGTCATTGGATGTGTGTCCTTCTCATAAACCAACACTAGAGTCATTGCATGTGTGTTCTTTTCATAAACCACATGTGGATCCACCAGAGTCATTGCATGTGTGTTCTTTTCATGAACCACATGCATCCACCAGTGTCATTGCATGTGTGTTCTTTTCATGAACCACATGCATCCACCAGTGTCATTACATGTGTGTTCTTTTCATGAACCACAACTAGAGTCATTAAATGTGTGTTCTTTTCACAAACCACATATGGATCCACCAGAGTCATTGCATGTCTGTTCTTTTCATAAACCACATGGATCCACCACTATCATTGCATGTGTGTTCTTTTCACAAACCACATATGGATCCACCAGTGTCATTGGATGTGTGTTCTTCTCATAAACCGGCACTAGAGTCATTGCATGTGTGTTATTTTCATAAACAACATATGGATCCACCAGAGTCATTGCATGTGTGTTCTTTTCATGAACCACATGGATTCACTAGTGTCATTGCATGTGTGTTCGTTTCATGAACCACAGCTAGAGTCATTGAACGTGTGTTCTTTTCATAAACCACATATGGATCCACCAGAGTCATTGAATGTATGTTCTTTTCACAAACCACATGGATCCACTAGAGTTCATTGCATGTGTGTTCTTTTCACAAACCACAACTAGTCATTAAATGTGCGTTCTTTTCATAAACCACAACTAGAGTCATTGCATGTGTGTTCTTTTTATAAAACACATGGATCCATTAGAGTCATTTGCATGTGTGTTCTTTTCATAAACTACATGGATCCACCCGAGCCATTTGCATGTGTGTTCTTTTCAGAAACCACATGGATTCTAACCTTAGGAGAGCCCTAACCTTAGCCCCCAATGGTGGTCATTAGACCGAGTCTTCTAGAAGGCACGCCCTAACACAGTTGTTCTGCATGACGATTGTTACATACTGTTCGATAGGGGCGCTTGGACGATTGGGATGGTTCTTCGTAAGAGCGATCCACGAGTAGGCTATTCTATGACATGATTGGCCATGCTTATTGACCGCTTGCTCTAGACAAACTGGCAACACCGCGCGCTCCCCTTTTGCGAGTGTCATGAGTTCCGTGGGTCATGTGCTAGTGCCACATCCCCTTTACTTCTCTTGCTCCCATACTTCTCTTCCTTCCCCTCGAAGCCACTTTCCCCACTTCTCTCCCATCCTGCCGTAACCGCAAGCCGACGGCACCTCCAGCCATCTCTCCCGCAGCCACCCCAGTCCCCCACTCCCCTATCGCCATGGGTTCAAGGAGGGACGATGAGGAAACGTGTCGTGATGATAGGGACGGTGATTTCGATGTGAGTCGTCTCATCTCTAACATATGTGGCCATTTATCTATTTTGAGCTAGATCTACTTTGTTTACTCATGCATGTATGATGTGTTAGGCCAACCAGATGTTGTACGACTCTGATTATCACGGTTTAGCCGAGGAACACAATGTGGAGGAAGACAGTCCTCTCCTATGCAAACACGGATATGTGCCTGCTAAATTTGTAGCGTTCGAAGGACGAAACATAGGCATGAGGTTTTTAGGGTGTCAAGGACATCGTGCAATGTTGCAAGGCAGAAGTTGCGGTGTTGTCAAATGGGTAGATCCAGAGTGGCCCAAATTGATGCAGAAAACGTTGGACAAACTATGGGATATGACTGTTGAGTTGAAAGAATCCATAGTCAGCTCACTTCTTGAGAGTGCTGAGATGAAGTTATTTGACCATGTTGACACAACCAAGCTTAACCGAGATCTCAGGAGGGTGCAAGACAAGGTTAGCAAAGTCGAGAAGGAGAGGGACGTCGCATTGGTCCTGAAGGCTAAAGCAGAGCAAGAACTGACTCAAGCAAGGGATGAACTTCACCAGGCCAAAGTCCTACAGTTCACAACTATGAGTATTGACAAGTGCACGAGGATAAATGTAGAGAAACAATTGAAGCTATATAAGGAAGATGCTAAAAGGACAGAGCAGGCGATTCGATCCTTGCTCTCGCAGGAAGATGCGCATCGGGCTAAGATTAGGAAGATCAAGGAGATGTGTGATAACTAATTCTCTTTAGCTTGAGCTCCATACTTTTTTAAGTTGTAATAGTAGTACTTGTTGACCTAACGATCTGAACTAGTGGTCTCGGGGTCTTGGGAGAAAAAAATGGTCGCCTGTTAATCTGTCTTAGCCCTCCATTACTTCCTTTTGTCTGATGATTGAGGTATTCTGACATTGGTGGTTTGTTTAAATGTAATCTACGTGGATTGTGCCGCATGCAAATGGAACAACCACAATTTATAAAGTGGAAGCACGTACACCCTATTACTGGAAATCTGGGAGCTTCACCAGATGCAGGGAATGCAGGAGCAGGGAGGTGGTGAGATAGACAGGCTCAAGATTAGGCCAAAAAGTGGTATTGGTTTCCTCATCATCTGGGCATTATTGGTTGCCATTGTTGTTTATGTTGCCATGTCATTATGCAACAGCTGAAATAAGTTGTTGTTTCATGGAGTGTAGCAGCTTAAATAATTTATTTCTGTGCCACTTACAATCCATCGAATTTGGAGACCTCCTTCCCCTCAGCAATCGGAACCGGTGCTGCGTGTTTTCAGATAGTAGTGGCACAATCACAATTTCGGATTCAACTACTGAGTCGGGTGTTTCCAAACCCTAAGTCGATATACATTTTACTCCGAGAACGTGGGTAGATTGTTTCGCCCGACAAGTTCCACGCACAGAGCTCCGGAATACAACCGAATTACATATATAGGTTCAAGTTCAACACATTATTATGAATCTTCATTGCCAGCAGCCTTCTTCCCCCGTCTGGGTGCCAAGCCTTCATGTCCATAGGCTTCTTCATTTCATGCCTTCTTCCTCTTCCTTGGTGCCAATTTTCTTAGCTTCACGTACTCTGCATCACCGGGATAATCAACACCAAAATCGTGTACAACATCATCACTCCACTCGTTTATATTTTCTTCCGACAGTAAAATGACTGACCTGGCAGTCATGTTTCTAACCTTGCAGCGCTTCCTATCAAAGAAACAGGACTGTTGCATAACTGCCTAATATCTACAGAGTAAACAAAACAAAAATTACAATTAAGCACAAACATGCGAACCCCAAGAGACTTTTGCTTACCAGGAGCTAATTGGGTTCGAGCGACCACCCTGTCCAAGAATAGAAGGGCGACTCCTAGTTGCAGCAACTTCCACATCTAGTACATCACAATTCAGCTCAAAAATGCAAGCCGAAGCATACCTTTTCATCAACCCAATTAGCTGACTGTCACACGTTAGAGGAACCATGATGCCTCGTTCATCCATGAAGCTGAACTTTGCAGTCTGCTTCGGCCATATTTCAGCATGATTACGCAGAGCAGCAACCATACCAGGGATAGTGCAGATCTGCGCAGGCACTTCTTCCATCGTGATACAATGGTGTCCATACCACTTGCCCTTCACCCTTGCTAATTTAGAGTCGTACCTAAAGAGGGCTACCGTAACTAGGTAAAGGTGGTCCATGGAGATCCCACTTCACAGAAAACTGTGGACAAAATATGTTTATCAGCATTGGGCTAACAAACAAATTTAGGTTCAGTAGCTAGCTAGCAGTTATAGTTAGTGCGAATAGCAAAGAGAAGGGTAGCTCACCCGCATGTAGCCAGAACTTCTTCTTCCTTGGTAGTAGGATCTGCCATCCTCCGAGCTGCTCAGCTCGTCAATGGTGGAGGCAGGGTAGAGCTAGAGCCTCGCAATGGCGGATACGACATGCGCCATTAGAGCTCGGGATCAGCGAATGGGCACAACAACTGGGCGCAACAACTTGGTGCTAGAAGTCAAATGTCTGAAGGGATCGTCTGCCTAGAGGGTGGATTTCGACGCCGCCGGTGCTAGGGGAAAGGAGGGAATGGATTCGTGAAATTGGTCAACCCATCCAAGCTCGTTGGCACATTGGCGCTCGCGTCACAGACAGATGACCGGCATGTGGGTCCCTACGAGATGACTGCTTAGCTCGTCAGTGGTGGAGGCGGACTAGAGCCTCGCAACAGCGGCTACGGCATGCACCATTGGAGCTCGAGATCAGCGAACGGGCGTAACAACTTGGCGCCGGAAGTCAAATGTCCAAGGGGATCGTTCTGCTTGGAAGGTGGATTTCGACGCCGCCGGTGCTAGGGGAAAGGAGGGAATGGATTTGTGAAATTGGTCAATGCATCCAAGCCACTTAGAGCATCTCCAGTCGCAACTCCCAATTTAACCCTGGCGTAAGACCATATGGGGGGCGCCGGCGTAAGAACCGGCTATGGGGAGAGCCGGTCTCCAGCCGTAAACCCCAAATCGGCCCCCAAATTATAAATTTGAAATTCGAACAAGAAAAAATATGGCGGGTAGAACGGCCGATCGCCAATCGCATAGCCAAACATAAATAGTCTATGCGTTTAACGGTTACAAAACAAAGTCTCAACGATACCATCATCACAAATCGCTGCAAATCATCATAGTCTAGCAATCAAAAGAAGTCGCGCCGACATCACAAAGCATAGTGGCGAATCAGACGGCGACATCGACATCAACGACCGATGGGGGAGTGCATGTCGCCGGTGTGCTCGCAGGTGCTGGGGTAGTGGATGTCGGTGGACCTCGGACCTCGTACAAGATCGCGGTGCCGCGTTAGCACTCACGTCACAGACAGATGACCGACATGTGGGTCCCGACCGTCTACTTCATGGGGCAGTTTAACGAAATGTTTAAATTTGGTAGGGGTGAGATGAGTTTACCTCGAAATGGCCCCTCTTGGTAGTTGACAGCCCAAATTTGCGAAACGCGACAATTACAGGCAACTTGGGTACAATGATGCACTCACCCATGAACTTTCAGGCCGCAAACCAACAAGCCCGCATCGGGCGACGCGAGCTCGTTGGTGTCAGGTAGCACGGTCAACAAGGAAGAATAGAGGGCGGCACAAACGGTTCAGCGGCCGCCATCAATGAGGCAGGTCTTTGTCACTAGCATGTGGGCCAGGAGTAGACGGGAGGAGGACATTAGCGCTTTCCCTGCAAAAACACACGAGTATAAACAATGTTCTGATTTAGACCACGAATGCACCGGTCCAGGCCTACAGACGGTTTGTGCTTCCTCGGTGTGAGCTTGTTTTTGGGTCTTATTGTCGACGGACAGACAGCAAAATGCAATTCAAGACGCGCCGTTGGGTACGCCATTACTATACGAATTAAGCGTCAACAAAGTGATTCCAAGTAGAAGCATACGACAGGGAGATCCCATTATTAGTCCGTACCTATTTTTTCTTTGCAGCCAAGGATTGTCGTTTGGGCTGAAATTGAAGGAAGAGATGGGAGAGTTGAAGGCATTCGGAACGGATGTTAGGGTCCCCTGATTTCACATTTACTGTTTGAGGATGATAGTATTTTCTTTGCTCGATGTGCTCTGAGAAGTGTGGCAGCATTGAGTGATACGTTGCAGACTTACTATGATGGATCTCGGGAAAAAATAACCGGGACAAGTCTAGTATTATCTTTAGACCTCACTATCGCGATGAGGTGAAGAATGTGGTGATGGGTCAGATTGGGGTGCATAATGAGGCTCTCCAAGAAACATATCTGGGTATGCCTACTGTGGTAGGCCAATCTCCAATTGGATCCTTGAATTTCTTGCATGAAAGGATGTGGAAGCGGATGAATGGTATCTCAGATCGTCCGCTATCTCAAGCTAGCAGTAAAACTGAAAGGGAAATGGATGTCGCCTAGAGAGGGGTCAATAGGCATTTTAAAATTATTATGGTTTAGGCTCTAATAAATGCGGAATAAAACTAGCATTTAATTTATCAAGCCAAAACCTATATCCACTAGGTTCAACTAAGTGTACCAACAACCTATGCTAAGCAAGACAAGCAACAAGGTGATAACAAGATTAAATACTTCAAGCACGATGGCTATCACAATGTAAATTGCATAAGTAAGGGGCTCGGTTGAGAGATAACCGATGGACGACGAGATGATAATTTTTATCCTGAAGTTCACTTCCAAAGAAGCTACGTCTCTGTTGGAGAGGTGTGATGGTGCAATACTCTCTGAATGCCACAAATGGCCCACCGTGAGGTGTGGTGGCTCGATGCTCACCCAACACCACACAGAGACTCACCTCAAGATGCGAAGGCACGCAACTCAACAACGCCACAACAAGCTCACCCTATTCTCCCCTGAGCTCGCCACAAAGGCCTACCCATGATCCACTATGGGACACTTGAGGGCGGTCACCGAACCCGTACAAGGCTTGGGGAAATCTCCACAACTTAATTGGATGCTCCCAAGAACAATGCCACAACAGGCCTCAAGCTTGGGTAATCTCCACAACTCAATTGGAGGCCCCAAGAACAATGCCACAAAGGGCCATAATTTTGAGGAATCTCCACAACTTAATTGGAGGCCCCAAGAACTCACTACTACTCCACACAATCATCTAGGGTTCCAAGAACCCAAGAGAAACAAGCCCAAGAGCATCGAATCTCAAAGGAGAACTCAAACCTATGCACCAAATACAGAGGCAAGTCCTTCACTCTCAAATTCTACCAAATCTACAAAAGCTATTGGGAGAATAAGAGAGGAAGAACACAAGAGGATAACATAAAACTCTCCAAGATCTAGATCCCAAGGATTCCTTCACGGAGAAAGGATTTGGTTTGGTGGGGTTGTAGATCTAGATGTCCTCTCTCAAATCTCTCAAAAAGATGCAAGAATCATAGGAGGGGAAAGGGGAGAGGGCAAGCTCCTCAAGGTCAACAATGGAGGAGAGAGAGAGAAAAACAGACCAAAAGAACTTGTGCCCATGAAGGGGAAGAGGAGCCCCATTTAAAGGTCTCCCAGATCTGACCATTTGGGTCAAACCGCATCTGGCCGGTAGTACCGGTGAACCACCGGAAGTTCCAGCCAGCCTGGTTCCAACGGCTCAAAAACTCTTGAAAAGACCTGGTTGTACAGGACGGAAGTTCCGTCCGACTGGGCCAGAACTTCCGGCCGGTACTAATCGTCCACTACCGGCCAAGTACCAACAACTGGAAGCTACCAAACATAAAGCTTACTACGGGGTGCATAGGGCTGAGCGGAAGTGAGCCGGTAGTACCGGCGGCAAAATATGACCGAGCGGTTCTACCGATTAACTACCGGCCCAAGTTCCGGTAAATATGCATCAAAAACAGAATGGGTGCTGGGGGCGTTCCCATGCTCACCGGAACTAGACCGGTACTTCAACCAGTACTATCGGTGCCAAAAGTGGCATAGCGGTACTTCCAGTGAAGCAGAAGTAGCTTCGGTTAGGGAAACTCCAGAACCAAAACTGCCATAAATTTCACATCCAAACTCCAAATAAGATGAAACCAATTTTATTGGAAAGATAACAACGTGTATAATCCAACAAAATATCATGCATATATATGTGATACATCTCCCAAGGTGTGGAGCCAAAAAAACCGCAAGATCAAAAGCGCAATAAGATATTCAAGGGATATCCTTTTTGATGAGCTAGAGCTTGTTATGAAGATAACCACAAGCTCTAGATCTTCACATAGACAAGATCCAAAAACAACCAATAAACATGATGCTATGAATGCAAAGGTTTGAGATCTCGCCAAAGAAAACAAACGAGTTACTCACTCGAGAGCCCCTCTTGATAGTACATCTATCTATCCTAAACCTGGTCTCCCAACACTACAGGAGACCGGTAAAAAGAAAACCTATCAAGATCATATCTTTGCCTCGAGCATTCCATTTGAGCTTGATGTAGGCGGTCTTGTCTAACTCAAGATGGAACATCTTTCTTCATTGCTCTTGCTCGCGCTTTGCTTGATGTAGACTTGTGATTGCTCCCCCATACTCCATGGGGAAGCCTCCTATTTTAATTTGTCTTAAACACTCCATGATAACCGAGGATGGCAAGATTCAAGCATGTGATCTTCTAGAGATGGCATATCTTGAGCTTGCACTTCATTTATTGATGATGTCTTAAAGATATCCATGAGGAACTTCATCTTCTTTTTCAAGACACTCTAGATCTTCTTATTCTTCTTTTCTTCTTCATGATTCCAATAGGCACAAAGCCCTTGGAGATTGCTTTTTCTTCATTTTTCAACCTTGAAACCAACACATGACCCAAGTGATGCCAATGGACAAAACCTACAAGTGAAACTCAATTCACACATTAATCCATAGACATTGTCATTAATTACTAAAACCACACATGAGGGCATACAAGCCCTTTCAGAAAAGTTTCTAAAGGCGGTGATCCAGGCTATCCCCGCTTACATTGTGAGATGCTTCCAGGTCCCAGTGGCTAATTGTGACTCGATGAGACAACCTGTTGCAGATCAATGGTGGGGTAGAAAAGATGGTAGGAATAAGATGCATTGGCTGTCTTAGGGAGTGGATTTCAGCGCCTAAGTCTCTTGGGGCCTAGGTTTCCGAGACTTTGTCACCTTCAATCAAGAAATGTTGGGGCACCAAGCCTGGCACCTACTCACTGATCCTACCTCTCCATGCGCTCGTGTGCTTAAAGGTCGCTATTTCCCAAATAGCGACTTTTGGAATGCCCCTCGGCCTAGGGCATTTTCTTTTACGTGGAGAAGCATTTTATTTGGTATGGAACTGGTGAAGGAGGGTGTCCGTTGGAGGATCGACAATGGCATGAGTACAAGCTTGCTTACAGATCACTGGATCCCTGGCGTACCACCACTACATCTTAAAACTCTCACTCCTGTCCTGGAGGGTGCCACTATGAGTTGCCTGATTGATGAGGAACATGGCGGGTGGGATTCTGAGCGGGTGCGAAAGGGTAAGCCTTTGCCGTTTGCTCGAAGAAAACTTGATGTGCTGATTTTGGCTTTGCACATAAATATGTTATCTTGCATGCATGGTGAGATTCTCCACATACATAGTTTCTTAGTGTAGGCAGAACTTCAGAAGGCTCTCATATCTTAATATACTGTGGTCTGAGAGCCGTACGATCTAGCAGTAAATTCCCATACTACTCTCTCTATCCCAAATTAGGATACGTATAGTTTATAGTTAAAGTCAAACTTTTTAAAATTTGACCAACTATATAGAAAAATGTGATGACATTTATAATCCCTAATCAGTATTGTTAGAACCATTATGAAATATATCTTCATATGGTGTGCATTATATATTGTAGATGTTGACAATTTTCGCTATATAGTTGGTCAAAGTTTAAATTTATTGACTTTGATAAAAACTATGCCTTCTAATTTGAAAAAGAGGGGTACTAACATTGCCACCGAGCTGCTAATTCCTTTTATTTGTACTTGCTTTCTGCTCTTGGTAATTCGGTTTCTGCCATTCGTTAATGAATAATAAATGTTCTGTTTAGTTTTTGAACAATTAAGTCGTTGTAGTATAGTGGTAAGTATTCCCGCCTGTCACGCGGGTGACCCGGGTTCGATCCCCGGCAACGGCGATTGTTTTTGTTTTATCTACCTCTTTTATGATAAGATCGAACAGCAGTAGCTTTGCAGATCTGATAGCCTGATACAGTATCCATGGACGGCACGCCGAAACTACTGTAATTTACCCATCCATGATCCATCGCTTTTGCTTCCAGTCGTGCCGAGCGTCGATCCACCGGCGCATCCATCTGCCCTGCTGCAAGCTCCGCTGCCAAGTGCCAAAACCTTCGCCTCCCCCATCCCGCACGTTCTTTCTCTGTCTCCAACCACGCCATGGAAGACCGCCACGCCGCCGCCGCCGCCGCCTCGATGGTCCGCGTGAACGGCGCGCCTGCCGAGGCGACGCTCTGCACCGGCAGCCACCTGGAGCTCCGGTGGCGCTACAGCGCTGGCGCCGCGGCAGACAGGAGTCTCTCACTTGAAGGCGACGTGCTTGGCGTCGAGGCGAACGGGAAGGAGGTCGTCATCAGGGCTTTCGTGGCGGACGGCGCCGCGGCAGCCAAACTGTGCTGCGCCGCCGGTAAGGCCGGAGGGAAGAGGCGGCGGAGGAGGAGAGACTACGTGTTCGAGATGGCTGACGGCGAAGGCGCGGCAGCGGCGTGGGGCGACAGCCTACGGCGCTGCCTGGACTCGTTCGGTACGTGTCTCTTTGGCGCCTCCGCCGTCCTGATCATGATCAACTCTGTGTGCGAAAAGTCCAGATATTCTCTGACGGAGATTGCTGCTTCAACCTACCTAGATGGGAACGCGCTGTTTCTCAGCCTCTGTTTCCATCAGCTGTTTAGCTCAACGACAACCTAAACAATTCTCACTATCCTTGATGAACATGTGGTAGGCCGGCCGAAGAGATTGTTCGTCCTCGTCAACCCATTCGGAGGAAAGAGATGCGCGAACAAGATCTACGAGGCAGAGATCAAGCCCATGCTCGAAGCTGCCGGCGTCGAAATCACAATGCAAGGTTTCCCTCTCCCCCACCCACCCCGACACCCTAAAATCTTGGTCGTTGCAGTTACATTGATCCGTCCGGGTCGTGTTTTCTCGTTGTAGAAACCCAGTACCGGGGGCACGCTCGGGAGGTGGCATCTTCCCTTGACCTGGCCAGATACGACGGGATCGTCTGCGTCAGCGGCGACGGTGTCCTCGTCGAGGTTGCTGAAAATACCCGCTCCCTCGTGGATATTCTCGAGGTTCTACTAGTAACTTGTTTCTCATACCGTCCTTCTCTGGCATGGCAACAGGTAGTGAACGGAATTCTGCAGCGAACGGACTGGGAGGAAGCAATAAAAATGCCGATCGGGATCGTTCCAGCTGGTATGAACAATTCATCTTGTAGATCAGACAAGACACAGGTACAGAAGGTAATCTTGGAAACACTCAAACAGATATCTGGGCTTACAAATCTATGCAGGTACAGGGAATGGCATGGCCAAATCACTTCTGCATGCCGCAAGCGAGACGTGCTCAATCTCAGACGCTTTGTTCGCCATTATCAGAGGTCATAGGCAGGCCTTGGATGTCTGCACAATAGTGCAAGGGGAGAAGAGAATTTTCAGCGTGCTGTCAGTTACCTGGGGTATGCATGCAACCATTGAAAGTTTAATTCCAATGGAACTACCGTGCTTGCTGGATCTGACTCGTTCGGATAAAATTCAGGTCTGGTGGCCGATATCGACATCGAGTCGGAGAAATACAGGTGGATGGGGAGCGCGCGCTTCGACTTTTATGTGTGTGCTCTTATCTTCTTCAGTAGCTTCAGTCCTTTGTTAAATGAAGCCTCACATAGTAACAATTTCTTCTCGATTTATTTCAGGCTCTTGTTCGCATAATGAACCTGCGACGATACGGTGGAAGCATCCATTTCGTGCCCGCCCCGGGCTACGAGGCGTACGGGGAGGCTGTCAAGCAGGTCGGGAGTTCCATCGTGGAACCTCTGGAGCAGAATGGGGAGTCTCGGGTGTGTTCTTCAAGGCCCTCCAGCTGATTTTCAAGGTTCAGACTGGAGATCCATGGATGGCCCCTTTGTGGCTGTGTGCATCAACAACGTGCCATGGGCTGCGGAGACTGTCATGGCAGCTCCTGAAGCCAAGGTAAATTATTCCGAATGGTAACTGCATCCGGCTATATTTTCTTCTGAAAAAACTGTCTGTTCTGTGCTAGTGTACTTTGCTTGACTCTTGCGAAAATGCACGATGTGGGTGTGATGCAGTTCTCGGATGGCTATATGGATGCAGTCGTGATTAGGGACTGCCCAAAGGCTGATCTTGTAGCCCTGCTGCTGAAGATGAGCGATGGGAGCTATGTGAAGTCGCCATATGTTACATATCTCAAGGTTAGTTTTTTTTCTCGGTCAGCAAAAGAACGTTAGCCAATTATGGATGCAACCCGATGAACTTACAATGATTCAGAATAGTGTACGTCCTTCTGTAAAGTAGTTTGTCTGAAGAAAAAACATCATTAATTCGCCTTTTGCAGGTGAAATCCTTTCGGTTATCACCAGGACAGCTTATGGAGAATCCCAGAAGAGGTGGCATCATAGACGTGGACGGCGAGGTGATTGCCAGAGGAGAAGCAACGTATGGCAGAAACCAGCATCAAGATTTGATGGCTTATGGCCCTTCTCTTCGGCTCACCGTGCACCAAGGCTTGGCCACTGTATATTGCCCCAAATGATCATTTTCTCCTTCCATATTCAGAGATTGTACATCTTAGTAAATTGCTTTATTTCTTTGTTCGTAATTTCATAGTAATCGATCATGTTCAAAGAAAGATTACTAAAGTAAAAGGTTGCATGTTTGTGCATAACATCTCTGCACGATGAGATTCAATGTAGGCCAACACAAACTGTTGTCGACCTCGCTACCCCAGCACTTCGCCGAGTCGTGTTGCAGCTATCATTGTTGTAAGGCTCTTGATAGGACGCCATAGCTTGATGAGAAGCTAGGGCCTGTCGTGGCCTGGTAATCACTAGCAATGTCTTCAGTTCAGAGTTTAGGTTTTGTCATATTCAATGGAGGATATGACTGCGCGAACCTCTGCCAATGATTCAGAGGTGCTTCACATCATACCTTGAGGTAAGTCCAAATATAGACTCCAAATTAATGGAAAGAGTATGTCTGCAATTTTACAGACATTCTGGAGGACTTTTCTAGACTGTGTTTTTGTATTGTATCAACACCATCTGTAAAATATTAAGCTGGCACCTGCGGGCAAAACCGTCGAGAGATTTTTGTTGTGCATCGCAGTGCTGCTAACAACAAATATTTTTTGTTGGACAAGAAGGAGATTCTCATTGATTTGCTAAGTTTCGAGCTAGAGATGAAGGTTGAATTAGGAGCGATTTTGGAAATACCAATGTATCAAGTAGTTGTGGGAGATCGGAGTGAAACTCTTACATATGATTCGGGAAGATGGGAGACGACATATGCTACAAATTTTAGTAAATAAGTGTTCAAGCATAAAGGGTGCCTTTTGTTACGTTCTCAGGGGAAGCTTGTTCTGCAGGATGATCATGGGAATACAATTGATATGAAGCAGATAGACTTTTCGTTTAATGTTTCAGTGGGTTCTATCATCAAATTTCCTTGTTTCATGGTTGTGGTGGGTAGGAGATTGATTCAAAACAATAAATTTTATAAGAGAAAAGTTGAAAGTTTAGCTTAGAATCTGGGTGCTTCTGGGAGCAAAAACAATACTAATTCCAAATTGGTGATGGGAAGTGGTAGCCGGACAAAAGGGAATGAGCATGGTGTTTCAACATTGGTAATTTGAGAAACAATGATGATTAAAAAAAGGGTGGGCAATTGGTTTCAGAAGTTCAGTTAGGATCTTCGTCAAATGAGAGGAAATTGGGAGCTGAGGAAGAAGGAAATAATGGAGAAGATAAAGAGAATTCGATTGTAGGTGAAGGAGGCCCATTTGGCCCAACAATGTTAAAAGCCCGTTTAGGACATATATGGACAAGGACAACATCGGCTGGCTCGTGCAATTCCATTTCAGTTAGGATTTCAAGTTGGTCTTCCTTAATGGGGAGTGGCGGTGGAAGACTATATACATGTAGTGTTGCTCAAATAGCGAGGGGGAAGATGTTTCCAAGACAAGGAGGAGGCTTTGGGGGTGGCAGATTTCCTGGTTCTGGTCACGGAGGAGGGCTAGCTAGGGGTGGAGTATCCGTGGAGGGAATGGAGAAACAAAGGAAGGAACACTTTCCGCCAAGACAAGGGCAATGCCACTATGTTCAAAGACAGAGTTTGGATCAATTTGCGGAATGGGCCAATAATAATGGAGGTGGCAGTGATGGTCGCCCTCCATGGGTGAATGTTACCTGGAAGAGAATATAACCTCCAAAGATAACAAAGCCTGGAGAGAAATTGGAAGCTGATGATGTAAGTTCTCAAAAATGTTATAGATGTGGTCAACCTGGTCAGAAGTTAGTTCTCAAAAATGCGCCTTTAAGCACCGTGGATAATGTGATAGTTAAAATGGAACATCGGAAACCTTCTGCAGGAACCAAAGGGGTGTTGCCTCGTGAGTGGTTCCAAATCAGAGGGATTCCAAGAAACTATAGAAACATGGAGGTCGTGGCTTATGTGGGGTATTTAGTGGGAGTCACTCAAGAGATTGATGATAACAATATTGACAAGCATGAGCATGTTAGAGCAAAGATAATGGTGTTGGATGTTGAATAAGTTCCCGCAGTAGCACCATGGGTGCTAGGAAAATGTATGCATGACTTAAAAAAGTATGTGGTTGATGTTGAGGAAAATAATAACAAAGTGACCAAAGGAGATAAATATGATGTTGGTTCTAAGGGAAAAGGAATAGACAAGAATCTTGATCAGTTCATTGGACAATTTAAGAAAGGTGCGGGAAAAGATGGAAATGCTCTAGGATATGCTCCATCTAAGTTTATGGGAGATGCTCAAAAGTCATATAAGAATGAAAATACTACGCGGATGACCTATTAATAAATTGTGTGTCAGTTGGGGCAAAGGTGGCGTATCATAGTGGGGACACTGTTATAGGTACATAGTAGATTCATTTAGAGGGAAGAGATGAGGCTAATGGGGGAGATGATTAGAGCAAACAAGCTGACTAGGTGGAATATTAATGTTCAAAGTATGCAGATGGTGAGCCACGTCAGAGATGACGCAATAAGAAGGAAAAAATAAAAAAATTGTTTCCTTTCCAATTATAGGAATGAAGTTCCTTTAGTGGGGATTGATAACATTCTCATGCAACCGAAGCAAGGGCAAGTCAATTTTCAACTGTGGACCAGACTCATGAGTTTTTGGTGCCTAGGATGTTAGTGAAAGCATGTTATGTCAATAGTACAAGTATTATGCATGCTATGAGTGAGAAAGAAAATTGCCTAAAAACATTATCCATAATCTTTTGGGAACTTTCTGAATTTCTGATGATGAAGAGAAAGTTGTGATTAAGGATGAAAGTAAAGATCTCATGTCTCGTCTGCTTTTTTCGAGGATCAAGTGAAAAAAGAGGAGCATAAAGTTGATGACAAATAAATGAAGATGAAAGAGAAGGAAACCATAATTACATGTACTGGGCTTCGAGGGAGGCAAGGCAAACTTGAAGAAATTGCAAAGGAGAGAAAAATTAAGAGGAATCTAGAAGGAATCCTTTAAAAACATCAAATTCTTTTCTTCTTGACAAGATGATGGCATGGTTAATAGGGATTTATAAATGGGAGTTTTGATTAATGACAAGGATTTTGATAAAACTGCTTTAATGAAAGATTTAGACATAGCTAGACAAGATATTGATAATAGCTTTAATGAAAGATTTAGACATAGCTAGACAAGATATTGATAATAAAAATAAATAAAATGTTATGAACCTTAAAAATGAAGAAGCTGAGATGGCTCCTGATATTGTTTATTTGGAATGGAAAAATTCAAAAGATGATGATGATGGTTTTACTACTGGTGTGAATAAGAAAAGAGAGAGAAAGGTGACTCTTCAGTTACATAAACAACAACTGGGTGTTGTTGAGACTTCAAGTTCTAAGGGTAATTCACAGATTGGTACAACTAGAAGTCAGGCGAGGAAAAACATAAAATAATTTATCATGTCAACTTGTTTATGGAATAGTAGGTGTGTTTAGAAGAAAGGCATGTTAGGATCTGTCAAAGATATAGTTCAGGAATATGGTGTGGACTTTATTGGTATACAAGAAACCCTGATGATAAAATTGTGAGCTAGCTTTTTGATAAAGTTGGGTAGTTTTGGAAATTTTAAATGGAGTTGGGTTCCTTCTAATGGTAGATATGGAGGGATCTTGGGGTGTTTCAATCTAGATAGGTTTGATATAATTAATTTTCTCTCGTAAGTTATTTTTGAAGGCTAGGTATTTGAAAAAAAAAGGTAAACTATCAGTGGGCTCTAGTCATTATTTATGGCACAGAACATGAACAAGATAAATATAAGTTTTTAAGTGAGCTAGCCATTATGTGTTCTGATTAATCTGTCCCTCTCTTAGTGGTAGGAGATCTTAATTTGTTAAGATTTTCCTTTGATAAAAAAGAACACATTTAATCGCACGTTTAATTTAGTTATTATTCTGTACAAATTAAGAGATATAATAATGAATGGAGAAATATTTACTTGGACAAATAACCAGAAGGGTCCTACTTTAGAAAAAATAGATAGGGTCTTGGTGACTAAGGAGAGGGTAGTTATTTTTTTCCTCGCTTTGGTTCATAAGATTCTTGGGAACAATTCTAATCACAACCCTTTGATTATTATTCTTAATAATGAACATGTTAAACTTAATAGATATTTTAGGTTTGAGTTGCTTTTGTTGAAACAACCTGTTTTGCAAAGAGTAGAGCAAGCTTGGAAAGAACTAGTCAAAGGAAAACATGCATTAAACTGATTTTTCTTGAGAATGGAAAATGTTAAAAAAATCTTAAAGGTTGGGAGTTAATTTGACAAGTGATATGTTAAAAATAAAGAATTTTAGTTCCCCTTCAAGATTTGGATATCTTAGAGGATATTTAGGTCTTATATGCAATTCAATTAGCTCTTAAGGTTGAGTTATATAAAGCATTATTAGATTTATAAGAGACTGATGAACTTTATTGGTTAGCAGATTGAGTGGATATTGATTTCTAAAAGGGGATAATAACACTAAACCTTTAGTAGAGTAGCTAATGGTAAGAAAAGAAAATACTCTTTTCAGGATGATGGATGGTGAAATAGAGATCAAATTTCTAGTAGAAATTTTAGAACATGCAACCTTATATTATAAATAGTTGTTGGAAATGCCAATAACAAATCCTTTTACTTAGATCAGTCTCCGTGGCCTAGAGAGGAAAGAGTCAAGGATGAAGTTAATAGGGATATGTGAAGATTTAGTGAGGAAGAATTTCCATATAAATGAAAAAAGGTTGCTAGTTCAAATGGGTGGCCAATAGAACTACATCAGTAATAATGGTTGATAATTAAAACTGATTTGATGGTACTTTTAGGGAGTTTTCTGATAGAAAGCATGGTGTTAGTAGATTTAATTTTGGATTTATTACTTTGATCCCTAAAAAACCAGGGGCAGATAAAATCCAACAATTTAAGCCCATTTGTCTTTTAAACGTACTACTTAAAGGTTCAATAAATGTTCTACTTAAATTTTTCTCCAAAGTGCTAGCTATTAAATTTGACCATGTTTACTATACATGAAATCTAACATGAAGCAAAAATATAGGAAACAACTCCTTGTTGGCAAGGAGGATCAATGCCATTTGCATGGAGAGAAGTGTTGATTGATGCTTCTCCTAATAAGATTGTTATTTATCCTATGTCTTCATATAGGTTATGTGAGACTACTCCAGAGAAGTTGGTTTCTTTCTAGAGTAGGTTTTTCTGGCAAGGTGGTAGTACAGTGAGAAAATATAATTTGATTAGGTGGAAATTTATCTTTAAAGCAAAAAAGTAAAGGGGGCCCGGGAACAAAAAAATCTAGGAAAATGAATACTTGTGGAAGTGGTGGTGGAAATTCGAATATGGGAAAGGGCTTTGCCAATACATTGTAAATGCTAAATATGTGCATAGTAAACCAATAGCTTTTGTAGTGCATAAGCAAAGTGATTCTTCTTGTTGGGAAAATTTTATTAAAATTAAAGAGATTTACAAAGAGAATAGAAATATGAGAGTTGGTAGTGGGGAACAAACAAGTTTCTGAGATAATGCTTGGTACACAACCCAGTATTTAAAGAATGTTTTCCTTGTTTTTCTACAATGTGTATAAGTCGAAATTTTTTGTGGCTAAGGCTAGGGGAAGAAAGTTGGTCAAGAACATTAGTCAAGAAATTGAAAGACACGCTGATGACTTGTCCTTTGGGTGAGGGAAGAAATGAACCATTGTGGATGTTAAATAAAAGTGGGCTTTCCAGGGTTTTCGCTGTTAAATATATTTATAAAAAATTATTAGAAAATTATGTGAATAGGCCATGTAAGCACTTATGAAAAGCTAGAATTCCTCCTAAAGTTAAAATATATTGTGGCTTATCTGTCATAATTTGATAGCCACAAAAGATAACATGAGTAGGAGAGTATGGGTAGGTGATCTTAAATGCAGGTTTTGTGATGAGTGGGAAATGATGCATCATTTATTTTTTCTTGCCCTACAACAAAGTATACATGGAGTATAGTAAGTATTTCAACGGGGCCTAGAGATATACCAGGGAATTTCTTACAAAAATTCTTTTGGGTGGGGAAGTATGCAAGAGGTCTAGTAAATATTAATGTGGTGGGTTTGGCCATGTGATGAGCTTTATGGAAACTGAGGAATAGAGCTTGTTGTACAATACTTTAACATCATCCGCAGTCGTAGCGGTAGCGTCGTGAACAACTGGAACATCGCGGACGGTCAGACTAGAGATAAATTGAAGTAGCATCTAGTAGACTGACATTCCCCCGCAGTAGGAGCGGGAACATCATGGACGGTGTCGTGTCGCGGTAGCTGGGACTGTAGAGGAAGCTGATGATGCTCAAGCGAGGTGGTAGCCCTTGTGCCAATATCGAGAGAGCCGAGAGCGTGAGGCGGTGCCATGGTCGAGGTAGCCGTGCGAGGGGTCGCCATGGTCGACGTCGTGGTCGGGAATGTCGGTGTCGAGGTAGCCACACGTGAAGCCGCATGTGCATAGTGCGCGAGAAGGATGACGGAGACGCGTCGAGGCAGTCGTCGAGGGTATCGATGCCGAAGCCGATGCACTCCGAGCCGTCGAGGACGAGGTGCGGTTATGGTTTTGCCAGAACTAGGCACACATCGGGGACAAACGCACACTCCGATTTTGCTAGAACCGAGTATGCAAAGAAGAACTTGTAGGTGACACAGTCGAGTCAGTCGTAGAGGGGTCGATGCCGAAGAAGATGTTGTCGAAGCCGATGAAGACGAGGCGCCGATCCGAGCTTGACAGACTCGGGAACGCGTTGGGGGCGAAGGCACTCCCGGTGTTGCCTGTACCAGGCGTGCGGGGGCAGGGCCAACATGAACTTGTCACCATTTTAGAAAGACTAGCAGAGGAAGCCTCCAGAGTGGTTGCGACGCACAAAGCCATGAAGGGAGAGATGTCGGTGTTGTCCGCGGTTGTCGGAGTAGAGTAGCAGGTGGTGTAGTCGGGGATGAGGTGAGGACGCTGGCGGCAAAGTTGTAGTGGATGAAGACGTAGAAAGCGACGAAAATAGCGGCGACTTGGGGTAGTCATGCTGGATGCCTGGAGTGGCGATGGGGTAGTCGGCGGGACCTGCTACAACGTGAGATCGCCCTGCAGGTTACCTTGTGAAGTGCGGCGGCGGTGCTCGAAGTGGGCAAGGAAGAAACCTGGCGACGTGACGAAGACCATGTGTAGACTGCGACGATCCGCACATGTAGGAGATGGCATGGTGAAACCCGAGGACGTCGATGCACCGGAATGGCGAAGTAGACTGTGTGCAGCGACTCTACGACCCGAGGAGGCGGCATAGCTGCAGGGCGCAAGTCGGTGCAGAGGCTGGGAGACCACCAGCGACGTACAAGCCAGGGAAGGCGCGTTGGAAACCGGTAGCGTGGACCAATGGCAGCGGCGCTGCGACCCGAGGGGGCGATACAACGGCAACCCGTAGCTCGATCGGTGGTAGGCGCGTGCTCGGGGACATGCTTGGCGTAGACAAGCACGAGATAGATTGATCAGACCAACGGTGCGCCGTATGCGCCATGGCGTGGATGGCGCGTAGATCGGAGTCGATGACGGCGTTGTCAGTGAAGTCCCGGACGAATACGACGAAGAGGATCCGGGGGTGGCCGCGGTAGCCTTTCAAGGAAGGCGTAGCAGCCGTCCACGGTGCGCGGCAGCCTGTTGTTTGGCCGCGACAGCCTGCCGAGGCAGGCGCAACAGCGGAGGAGGCAGGCGCACGGGAGCGGTGTAGATCCTCGATGCCGATGGTCAGAGTAGAGGCACGGCGATGACGATGACGGTGGGATACTCAATCCAATCTAAGATCGGTAAACCAAAAAATAAAACCGATCAACAGATCGAAAAAAGACTTACAGGGCAGCCGATCACGGATCCGCAGACGAACCCTGCGTACGGGTTGCGCGGCCCCCGACGGAGATCGTCCTTCCCGGGGCGGCGTGGTGGAAGTGTGTTGCTCGGCTAGCGCGGCGCCATGGTGGGCGGTGGCGCTAGGGTTTGGGAATTGACGACGACGACGCTAGGTGGATACGGTGACGGCTAGGTCAAGGATCTTGTCGCTCTGATAACATGTAGAACGATAAAGAGGGATTGATAGAATATGTTGGATTTTATGCTAGTTCGATTTTGAACTATTGAGCATGACACCAGGAAGACACAGAGATAAATCAATTATCTTGGAAAGAGCTTGCACTTTGCAGCGGAACGTGTTATGAATCGCCAAGCACTCTACTGATTGAGCCACGGGAGGTCTCTTCTGATGGAGAAGAAATGAAAGGAGCGGGAAGTGCTGAGATGTGCATGTATAAATGTTGTATAAATGTTGTAGCTTTAGTTTGCTTCATTTTCCTCTTGTATTTTGCAATGCTACTATGTTGCATTATCGGTTGATAGTGGAACCTGGATTTTGTTACTCCATATGGGAAAAAAATCTAGACTCTAAATTCTGCTATGCAACACTAGAAAAATACTTCCATACCTAGCGCATCTTTGGGGGCGGCATAAGCGAAAAGAACCGGCAAAATTTAGATAGCCGACGTCACCATTTTATCACGACGGCTAGTTTTACGCCGTGGCGGCACCATACCAGCATATAATTGTGCCATGAAATGCGGTAATGAATAGCGGCGTGTGTTACTGCCGTCACACTTCAATGGAGGCACAAATTACTATGCGGGGTGGTTGTAACATAATTCACTATAACTGTTCAAATTTATGTCGCTGGCTGGTGGGTCTAGTTTCGGTTCCTTCCACACGAAGTAGAGAATGCCCGGCTGTCGCGTCCGCTCCGCCTTCGGACTTCATTACGCGCCACGTTCATCTGCCAACACCGATGTACAAAAGACGCGTATACTTATCTCCTCCCCATCTCCATCATCACTATCCACAACACTTGGCTCCTCATCTCCTGATCTCACCTTCGTTCGTCGACATCGATCATCATCATCCTCTTCATCGAGCGATCATGCCGCGAGGAGGATCAGGCCGCCGTGCTCCCATCGTGCACCACGATGCATTGCAAATATATCTATAATTTTTTATGCTCCATGCTTGGTTTTATCCACTTTCTTGTGTTTTGTTCACACTTTGGAGTACTTTTCATATGATTTCTTGGACTAACCTATTAATAAGAGCCACAGTGCCAGTTGTCTGTTTTTTGCTGTTTTTGGTTCCAGGAAAGTCAGAAAATGAATATTCTCGGAATTGGACGGGACAAAAGTCAAAGTGCCTATTTTTCCAGAAGACTCCAGGAGTCGGAATACGAGACGGAGAAGAACTAGGGGCTAGCCACACCATCCCTAGGCGCGGGCTGGGCCTGGCCGCGCCAGGGCATGGTGTGGGCCCCCCAGGCACCCCCTGGTCTCCCTCTTCGCCTATAAGAAGCCTTATGACCTAAAAACTCAGGGGGGTTCGACGTTTTTCCAGAAGGAGTTCCACTCCGCTGCCACCACCAGATTCCCCGAAACAGCACCAGAAACTCCATTCTGACACCCTGCTGGGACGAGGAATTGGAGGAGATCATCGCCATCATCATCACCATCGCTTCTCCATCGACCATCCATGTTTCCCCCATCTATGAGTGAGTAATCCCCCGTTGTAGTCTATGGGGATGGTAGGGATTGGATGAGATCGTTCATATAATGGCATCAGATTATTAGGGCATGGTGCCTAGTATCTTTTATTAGTGCTTTATCACTTTGTTGCGACTTGTTGTGCTTAATGCTTGTCACTAGGGCCCGAGTGCCATGATTTTAGATCTGAACATGTTATTGATTCGTTATGATAGTATTGTCTATGGTCTTATCTACAAGTTGTATACACACGTTGTTGTCCGGAACCAATGGCCCCGAAGTGACAAAAATCGGGATAACCGGAGGGAATGGCTTTGATATGAGGATCACATGTGTTTACGGAGTGTTAATGCTTTGCTCCGGTGCTCTATTAAAAGGAGCACCTTAATTGCCAGTAGTTCCCTTGAGGCTCTACTGCAAACGGGCTGGCAGGATAAAAGATGTTGTACAAGTTCTCATTGCGAGCACGTATGACTATATATGGAACACATGCCTAGGATTATCTAGTACTTGGATACTTTATCTTATTTATCTGCAATTGCCCCATGTTCTGATTGCTATGTGAATTGTCTTATCCATGCAACGCCCGTCTATCCATCCCTATGCCTACCGCACTCGAATCCCACTATTTACTGCTATTGTTACTACTACCTTTACTTTACTACTGCTGTTACTTTGCTATTCCTACTACAAAACTATTGCTACTGGTAAACTGTTGTGAGCAAGATTGTTTCCAGGTGCAGATGAATTGACAACTCAGTTGTTAAGGCTTATAAATATTCTTTGGCTCCCCTTGTGTTGAATCAATAAATTGGGTTTCACTTCCCTCGAAAATACTACGATACACCCCCTATACTTGTGGGTCATCAAGACTATTTTCTAGCGCTGTTGCCAGGGAGCATAGCTTTATTTATCAAGTCCACTTGGAATCACTATTGTTCAAGCTAAGTTTATTTTCGCCTTGTTTGCTTGTTTCTTTATCAAAAATATAAAAAAAGGGGTAGTTCCTACTCTACTTTTTATTTTTGTTGGTCTGTTATTGTCTTGCCTTATCATGCTTGTTGTCAATGGTTGGTTTCTTTGAAACTGAAGCTTACTGGCAAGGTGGATTCACGAAAGATCAAAAATATTATTATAAGGAACACCGCTTGTCACAAAAAGGGAAACACTTATGGGAACAAATTGATAGATTGTATACCATTGCTAGAAACGTGTGCTCTACTTATAATGTTACTTATTGCTGTGATGAATCTTATTGCAGAAAGAGGTATAAATACCTCCCTTTTCAATGTGAGTATAATGATAATGATACCATATCTTCTTATGCTAAAGGAATTTATGACTTTTATGATGCGGAACAAATTGAAGAATTTATTGCTTGGAAGGGTGCTTTTGAACTTGCTAGTTTGCTTGAAAATATTGATGATTCACCTTACAAATATGAGGTTTATGATATACTGAAATTTTGCTTTGATAATTACAAGGATGAAAATGGCTATATCCTTGAATATTTTAATAGATGCTTTCCACAAATGGAAGAGACTAATGCCTTGCAGGATCCTATAGAAGAAGAAATTGCTGAACCTGAATTCTCATTAGATGAAAAAGAGGAGGAGAGTGATGAACAAAAGGAGGAAGAATGGATTAGCTACCCATGCCTACCTTCTAATGAGAGTAACTCTTTATCCCTTATATTATTTGATTGTCCTCCATGCTTACTAAAGGAGGATGAATGTTATGTTCCTGAGGTTTCTTTTGAAAATATTTATAATAAAGCTCTAGTGCTTGTAGATCATGAAGAGCATGCTTTATGTGATAGTTATATTGTTGAGTTTATTCATGAGGCTACTGAAAATTATTATGAGAGAGGAAAATATGGTTGTAGAAGTTTTCATGGTATTGAAACACCTCTCTATGTGCTGAAAGTTTTGAAGTTACTCTTGTTTTATCTTCCTATGCCTGTCACTTTGTTCTTTGCGAATTTATTTGCATACATGATTCCTATGCATAGGAAGTGGGTTAGACTTAAATGTGTTTTGAATTTGCTTCTTGATGCTCTCTTTTACTTCAACTCTTATTTCTTATGAGAGCATCCTCTTAAACTATTATGCCTGAAGATGATAATATGTCTATTATTCTTGGGAGACCTTTTCTTAAACACTGCAGGAGTTGTTATTAATTGTAATGAAGGGAAGGTGACCTTAAATGTTAATGACAAGGAACATACTGTCTATTTCCCCAAGAAGATTGAAAGGACTTATGGTTTGAATTCAATTGAACATGTTGAGGGCATTCAAGTTGGAGAAATATATTGTCCCATACTAAGAGAAAAATTTGAAGCTATTATGATTGGGACCATTGCTATCAAGGTTGAGGTAACATAATCATTAGTGGAATACAAAGTTTTGTCTCATATGAAATTGTTTTGGTAACAAGACCTGATCAACCTTGTTAACGAAAGGATTTCATTGAACAAAACAATGTTTTCACCATGATTATCTCCACTTACTTCTATTCTATCCATTTTAGTTTTTGCTTATGCCTAACTTAAAAGCGTTAAAAAAAGTACTTATTGGGAGATAACCCAAAAGTTTTAGATGAGTCTTGGAAGTTATTAACTCTGTAATAACCGCTCTTTATCCTTTTTATTTGCTTTTTGTGCCAAGAGTAACCTCTAATGAGAGAGAAGTAATGATTGGGAAAGTTGCTGTCCCGAAACAGATTTCTGTGCTTCACCGTAAAAATTCGTGTAAAATCTCTGAACATCTTTTTGAGGCGTGAATTTTTAGGTTGTTATCTAACTTTCGTTTGTTCAACACTTTTTGATTTTAGCAACATAAGGTCTTCGAAAAAATTCGTCTTTACCTGCTGGTCTGTTTTGACAGATTTCTGCCATTTTCTGCATTTGCTTCTTGTTGGTTCCTTTTTGAGTTCTTTTGGGGAATTGAGCTTTTTGAGGGAAGTGCTACAGTAGCTTGTGTTTTAATGGAAGTTTATTGGTGTTAGAACTGAACTTAAAGACTTATTATCTTGAGTGCACTAATGTTGCTAATAAAGATTGTGTGAAGTTTTGTATGAAGGAAAATTTTCAGGTGTATGGAAGGAATGAGTAATGAGATGAAGGATGGACTAAAGCTCAAGCTTGGGGATTCCACGCGTGTCACCCCAAGAAATATCCAAGAAGTACAAGCGTCAAAGCTTGGGGATGCCCAAGGCATCCCCCTCTTCATCAATAAAAATCTTAGGTTTCTTCCAAATGCTTCATTTTTGTTGTTTCATGCATAGTTGTGTTGTTCTTGGAGCGTCTTCTTTTTCATTTTTCGTTTTGGTTTTTTGTTTGCTTAGTTTGCTGAATAAATTGGTTGGACCCCCTTTTCATACTTTAGTGTTCAAATAGTTTGGTTTGGTTTGGTTTAGAAAAGAGTAGGAAAGTTCATGCTTAAGTGGTAAAGAGAGCTTGTTTTTGACTGTGGCCTATGCTTTGTCATGCCATGCTTGATATTGTTTTGGCTTTATGCTTAGTATTCTTTGCTCTAGCATGACTTGTTATAAACAATTGAGATTGCTTAATGTGCCTTGGATGAATCATGCGTTGTTTTAGCATATTAAAGCATAGTATTGTGGTATTCTCCTTTGATGCTTTATTTGGGATGACTTGGCGCATGCTCACACCATGTTATGACTATCTCAAGTCACTATAAGCCTTTATGATCCTTTAGTTTTCGACTTGTAGTATCACTTTATGCTTTGATCAATGATGTTTTATCGCTCTACATGATTATGGCCATTATTGCTCTCTTGTTTGTCGCTCCCTTACTATTGCTAGCCTTCACTTACACTGAGTGTTTTACTCATGTTTCCAACTCCCTTAAACCAAATATTACCAAAGTGTCCACCATACCTACCTATTGGCATCATTTGCTACTTCCGTGCATATTCAATATGCCTTGTTTTCTTCCAAATAAAATGTTTGCTTGTTATGAGAAAGTTAGTTAGTAAAGCTCTCACGAACTTGATGGCACACTTTATTTCCTGCACTTAATAAATCTGAACCATTGTGACTCTCCATGAAAGTTATATGCTTGCAAATTATAAGCTGGGGATTAGCAGAACCGTGTTGTCACGGAGAACGCTTTCAACACTTGTAAATATATACCCAGTTGATACCTTGCTCTTTTGTTTGTGGATGTCGTCGGTGTGAAATAAAAGGGGAGCTTGTAAGTCCATGGAGTTATGTATGTGTGTTAGAGAAACGCTTGGGCCGCTTGTCTAATCCATGCTGACATGATGGAAACCTGCAGCGTAACCATAATGATATCTATGAAGCATTCTTCTTATAAAAAAAGAGAGAGATAGCTATTGAGAAAAAAGAAAAAAAGAGATTTATGAAAAGAGGAAAGAGAGAGAAAAGCACCATTTTCCCATGGTAAATAAGAATATTGCTGAGATACTCATTGTCTGCTTGCCTTGTCATTTTGATATGGAGATTTTTCCGTATCATCGGGCAAGGGGTACCCCGTTGGTAGTTCTCTATGATACACACATATTTACGATGACAAGAACTTACCAGTAACTAAAGTTGAGTAGCATGAGGAGCTGCCCTCGTACTCAAGGGACATGTGATTTTCAGTTTATAGTCTATCAAGCATATAACTCAGATTGGACCTCACTTTCACCTTAACCACATTAAAAATGCTTATGATAGGGGCAATGAGAGCTCAAAGCTAATGAGTACCATACTTTCAGCATTTGGAAGCCTTTCAAACTTTTCAAAACCTGTTCGTTTCCTTGTTGAGTCTTCACACATTCTATGAGCACTTTCTTGAGAGCATAGTGGCCATTCTTAGTCCTATGTGCATTGTCCCAAGACTTGTTGATTGATGCATACCTTGATATTGCTTGTTTTAAACTATTTGTATCTAGTCACTCTTGTAAACTTTGAAGGTGTCCTTTGCATTTATGTTTGCTACTCTATGAGGGACAAGCTGAATGCCACTATGCTATGTTTTCTTTATGTGAAACAAACAAACGTCTTGCAAAGCATTGTTATTCGTGAATCTTTTGTTTGTGCCTTTTCATGTTGCATCATAGTTTATTTGTCCTATTGTTAGAACTTTGTCTTTCATGTTATGATTGAAGTACTATGATCTCAGCTTTGAATGTTTTACAAATACTTTGATCAAGTCTTTGATGGTGCATGTCACCTCAAAAATTATTTTTTATTTTTATCACTTACCTACTCGAGGACGAGCAGGAGTTAAGCTTGGGGATGTTGATACATTGCAAATGTATCTATAATTTTTGATGCTCCATGCTTGGTTTTATCCACTTTCTTGTGTTTTGTCCACACTTTGGAGTACTTTTCATATGATTTCTTGGACTAACCTATTAACAAGAGCCACAGTGGCAGCTGCCTGTTTTTTGCTGTTTTTGGTTCGAGGAAAGTCAGAAAATGAATATTCTCGGAATTGGACGGGACAAAAGTCAAAGTGCCTATTTTTCCAGAAGACTCCAGGAGCCAGAAAACGAGACGGAGAAGAGCCAGGGGCTGGCCACACCACCCCCAGGCGCGGGCTGGGCCTGGCCGCGCCAGGGCATGGTGTGGGCCCCCCAGGCACCCCCTCGGTCTCCCTCTTCGCCTATAAGAAGCCTTTTGACCTAAAAACTCAGTGGGGTTTGACGTTTTTCCAGAAGGAGTTCCGCTCCGCCGCCACCACCAGATTCCATGAAACAGCACCAGAAACTCCGTTCTGGCACCCTGCCAGGACGGGGAATTGGAGGAGATCATCGCCATCATCATCACCATCGCTTCTCCATCGACCATCCATGTTTCCCCCATCTATGAGTGAGTAATCCCCCGTTGTAGTCTATGGGGATGGTAGGGATTGGATGAGATCGTTCATGTAATGGCATCAGATTATTAGGGCATGGTGCCTAGTATCTTTTATTAGTGCTTTATCACTTTGTTGTGACTTGTTGTGCTTAATGCTTGTCACTAGGACCCGAGTGCCATGATTTTAGATCTGAATATGTTATTGATTCGTTATGATAGTATTGTCTATGGTCTTATCTACAAGTTGTATACACACGTTGTTGTCCGGAACCAATGGCCCCGAAGTGACAGAAATCGGGATAACCGGAGGGAATGGCTTTGATGTGAGGATCACATGTGTTCACGGAGTGTTAATGTTCTGCTCCGGTGCTCTATTAAAAGGAGCACCTTAATTGCCAGTAGTTCCCTTGAGGCTCTGCTGCAAACAGGCTGGCAGGACAAAAGATGTTGTGCAAGTTCTCATTGCGAGCACGTATGACTATATATGGAACACATGTCTAGGATTATCTAGTACTTGGATGCTTTATCTTATTTATCTGCAATTGCCCTATATTCTAATTGCTATGTGAATTGTCTTGTCCATGCAACGCCCGTCCATCCATTCCTATGCCTACTGCACTCGAATCCCACTGTTTACTGTTATTGTTACTGCTATCTTTACTTTACTACTGCTGTTACTTTGCTATTCCTACTATAGAACTATTGCTACTGATAAACTGCTATGAGCAAGATTGTTTCCAGGTGCAGCTAAATTGACAACTCAGTTGTTAAGGCTTATAAATATTCTTTGGCTCCCCTTGTGTCGAATCAATAAATTGGGTTTCACTTCCCTCGAAAATACTGCGATACACCCCCTATACTTGTGGGTCATCAATGCCCCACCACCGGAATGTCGAGGTGGCTAGCGCACTCTCCGATGGACGTGCCTCCTTCCCAAGCCGCTCCACCCTCGGCTTCGCCAGTACCTTCTGCCAACCATGATATCTGGCACCGTCGTGCAGTGCTGCAGGATCCCGGCCCCTCCTCCTTCGGGGCCCACTCCTCCCGTGGCGTCTCCTCCTCTGATCCCTTCACCCAACTGCGGAGACAACAGAGGGAGAGGGCGAGGAGGATGATTCGTGAGAAGCGCAAGTCTTTGTGGCGGTGGAGCAGTTATCGAAGATGGAAGACGATGCAAAGAAAGCCCAGGAGGACGCGCAGTTCGAGATGGAGATGGAGTTGGCCATTGCCCGTTCCCTGCAGCAGCATTAGTCTGTAGGCGTGCGCGGCCAATCACCATGGGATGGTCGATCGCTCCGGCGTTGGCGGGCGGCATGCAAGAAGAAAGGGGCCGCCGCCGCGGGGTATGTAGTTTTATATTAGTAATATTTTGTAATGTGTATTCTATCTTTTGTTATCAATGTGTATAAAAGGGACGTTTAAGTGCAATTATGTCATGTTTTTATGTGAAACTAGCCGCATTATACCTTGCACGGCGGTATAATGCGCCGCGGTGTAGTGTAGACAGGACTAGGTTTCAGTTCGCTATGTCGTGACACGTGTTTCGCTGACTAGTAGGCCCCATCCCGGCTGACGGTTAGAATAAGAGTATCCGTCCCCCGTCTTCTTTATCTCTTCCTCTTCCCCAAACTCTATTCGTTCTAACAGCGAGCATGAGCACGGAGTGGTAGATGAAGGCGCGCAGGCCTCCCAGGCCTGGCCGGCCGCGGGGAACCACCAGCAGCCTAGACGGCCAACCGGTCAAGGTATGGCAAGACCAGACTCGTATTTTAGCCAAATTTCTATTTTCCCCATTTGGGACCTCTCGCGATTCGATGTCGATGTTTGCTTTGTATGTATCAGATCAAGCATGTAGGTCAGAACCGACTTGGCACGACATCTACACACATACAAAGACACGGTGCTAGTGCAGCCTGACTTCGTGTTGCCGCGTGGCGTTCGAGGGAACGGACCTCGGACACAGGTTCTTGGGTTGCCATAATTTTGAACGCACAAAATACTAGTTCATCTAGTGGTATGACCAGCCACACTCACTCTTGCTACAACACTTTATAATGACGTTGTAGTGGAAGCATGAGTTTCACAATGAGCTGCATGATCACGAGTACTTTGGCAGCCTATAGGAAGCAAAGCTTGAGCTCGAAGGGGAAAACATGAGCTCTAGTGGATGCACGCTGAGAAGATGGATGCATGAGGACCAGTTTAACTCATTTCTCCGAAACGTTGCGTTCAGTTATGGCCAGGCTAGATGTCCTTCAATTAACATGACTGGTAGTTAATCCTGTATTATGTACTATGTGAATTACCCAGTTTGTAAGTTGACAATGTGGTTTGTTTTACCCATGTACTTATATATGTATGTATTATTTTCGAGAAAATTTTCAATTTTTTATACCTAGCTCACCACTCTCGCACTTAGCAAAATATTCAGACTAGGTTCCCGCACTTGTCTCGTCGTCTCACTCAAAATACCCCTACCGCGCTGCTTCCACTATCGCCGTGCAGATCCCTGTCCGTCCATGCTGCTTACACCGTCGCTGTGCAGATCCCTGTCCCTGCCGTGCTCCTTCCACTATCGTCGTGCAGATCCCTATCCCACTGCGCTGCTTCCACCGTCGCAGTGCAGATCTCTATCCCTCCGCGCTACTTCCACCATCTCCGTGCAGATCCCTATCCCGCCGCACTTCTTCCATCGTCGCCTCCTTCCATCGTCGGTGTGCAGATCTCGGTCGTCTCTCCGCATTTGCGAGTACGCCCCCTACCTAAGGACAATGTTTCACTAGCTACTTGGATTGGTATATACTAGATCTGTAGGGCATGACATGGGGATCGCTAAAATAAAGTTCTTTAGGACAACTTGTATATTGGGTCAATGGATTCAGCTGTTCTCGCAAATTACGAGCTTAAGTGTCAAGCAAGAATTGTTAGGAACAATAAAATCGTCACTGATATGGGATTTGCAAATTGTTTCCTCATCCGATCGTCTGTTCTTTTAAAGATGAATAATGCAGAGGTAATTTGATGCATTTAAGTTAGCTAATTTGCTGAAAAGTGAAGTTGTGTTGTGTGTAATAAGTTGATTTTGCTGCATTTTATTTATTATCTGGCTCAGGTCATATCTGAAGAGGTATTCAATGTGCTGAAGCCTTGCAACGATGTACATAGCTAAATTCACATTTTTTATGTTGTGCTAATTGCTAAGATATGCTTACCGATTTACTGCGATGTATTGCATTTGTAGTATCTATCTCAGTCAGATCCTTTCACACTTACACAGTTTAGGAACGCATATGAATCATCATAATTGCTCAACACTTGCGCTGATGTATGCAGCTGGGTTTTACAATATCTAGTTATATGTGTTGTTTGTTGAACTACGCTTGCCGACTAACTTAGATGCAACACAATTTATAGTATCCAAGTCTTTCTGATCTCTCAGGAAGCAAGAGGCGTCTTCCTGACCATGTTGGCTGCTGTATACATCTCCAAGACAAAGAGAAATCTCAGGACAAGACTATAAGGCATCTCCGGGACACACTAAAACGTCAAGAGGGAGAGATTAGGCAACTGAAATAGAGAGTGGCCACGTCCACTTTGTGTATCAGTCAGTTGACTGCATGATGGAATACAACAATTTCAGTGCCCTTTGATGCTGCTAGTGAACTCTAAAAGTTTGGGTGTGAGCACTTCATCCCAGAGGTAGCTGATGTTGTTGACAGGGAGATCAACATGATGTTGTTACAGCTGGACACACAAGCTGAAGAACTTCTACAGTCGGCTATACAAGCAGATGAGAGCTTTACTCGAATGCAAGATCGTCATGCATGCTTGTACAAGCCTGATCCTGCAGAAGATGACTCTGACCTTGAGTCATACGATTATGAAGACAAGGAAAAGCCTTACCAGCGCGACCATGCTACTTTCTTATGGGAATAGTTTGAGATCTCTTTAGAAGATGATGTTTTTAAGTCATGTTCTATTCTGTTCAGGTTTATGTAGTACCGTAGAATTGATTGCTACCTATGTCATATTCGTACATGTTGTAAATTTGTGATGATATTTGAAGCATCATGTGTGATGCTTATTACGATTATCTGTGATTTCTATTAATTAAGCTAATGTAAACCAAAATATATAAACCGCTGGATAATTGCTACGCCTAGAAGCATCATTGGGGCACTAAATATTATGTTGTGCACCGGTTTGTAGGACGGCACTGAATTGTGCTATCGTCTCACAGCTGCCACGGCATGTACGCGGTGCCTCCCTACATGGGTCACGACGTAAATGCTTTGCTGTCGCAGAAGCGCTAGCTCGACGACTCACGTTATGCCGCCAAAAAAATCCACCGCTTTTGTAGGATGCCCGACACAGTTATCCATGACGGCTTTTTTGCCACGCAAGCGAGCGCGGCGACAAAGACTGCACCTCGACGTCTATAAGCGACAGCTTCCGAGCTCTTTGTAATGCAAGCCAAAATTAACTTTGAAACATATGCAAAAGGTATGTAGTGAAGTTGCATTGTAGGCAAGCCTTTAAGAAAGCACAAATGAGGGATATCTCCTAGTGATAGGCTTTACGGGAGGTCACATGACCAATCGACAAAGATGCATCTTATTTTGCGAACATATGCAAAAAGCTTTGTGTGTAGATTGCATTGAAGAAAATATAGAACAATTTTCGAAATATAACGATTCTGGCATCTTGGGATGCATTTATACACCCATGCATGGCTAAAGATTGGGTGGTCACACGCAGAAGAAGAGAGGAACAACGCCCTACGAGCCCATACAACTATCTCCAAAGAGCACCCAGCCCTACGGCAACAGAGATCTTCCGGAGCTCTATTTCGTCGGAGGTTCTGCGGCAAATAGTGGGGTCCATCTCCACTGCATGCTGGAAGACTCTGGAGTTCCGCTCCTTTCATAACATCCATAGCATGAGAAGTACCAAGGTGTTGAAACCTTTTATGTGATGTTGAGGTATAAGACACATCCAGTTTGTACGGAATCATGAAAACATCCATCCGGTGTGACAAGTCGCCACTAAAGGAACTAGTTGTAACCATGAATTGTGTTGTAGAGACCTTCTCGAAAATAAAAACTTTAAATTGGCTTCGCGTGTCAAGTGTAAACAAGCGCAAGAACTCATATCAACTGCAAGAGAGGTAGTGTCTCGTAGACCCCCTAATGACCCGACCAAGTAGTCTAGCTTTGTTAAATCTTGGAGGATAGCTTGTGACTGAAGCAGTTTAAGTGAGCAGCGACTTCACGGTAAGATTGGGCTTCCATGGAGTGAGATGATGGCAAAAATGGAACTAATTAGCATAAAACTTTGATTATCACAATGTACGAATACCATTTTCAAAGTTTTCATAGGGTAGGACCACATGCAAGTGTTGGAGTGATTCTGACGCTCCGGCCCTCAATTTTCTATGAAACCCTAGCTAGTGGCCCTCACATATCTATCCCTCTATAATTCTCCATACGATGATTGAACAATGGACTTGTATCATTATTTTTGTTAGGTTAGGTCATAGCAACATGAAAAACCAAGGTTAAACCCATGTTACCACAAGATTCTCTCCAGTTGAGCTGACCCAGGAGTTCCTAGTTGTAAGCCTAGAACTATCCTAAGTGTTCTCACATTTATGTGAAGGGCCCTCACCTGGGATGTGGGTCTTGGATATTTCAACATTCCATCATACTTTTATACATATGCTAGGGTTACATGTAAATTTTGGAGGGATTCCAACGCTTTGGTCCTCTGTTTATAGTGAAACCTAACCCGTGCCCCCAACAGATTTACCCCTCTAGAATTCTCCACACGACAGCATGTGCTCCTACAACTAGAATTTTATATTTAGTTAGGTTAGGTCATAGAAACATGGATAACTAAGTTTGAGCCCATTTTCTCACAAGATTCCCTCCGATTTACCCGACTCGAAAGTTTCCAGCTATAAGTCTAGAACTTTCCTAAGTGTTATCACATGTATCTGAAGCGACCCATATCTGGGATGATGTAGGTTTTGGATATTTCAATATTCCACCACACTTGTATACCTATGATAGGTTCACATGCAAATTTTGGAGGGATTTCGATGCTCCGGTCCTCAATTTCCAGCGAAACCTTAAACCATGGCCCTACGAATCTACCCCTTTGACCGGCTTCCCACAATGGTTGACCAATAGACTTTTATCTTTATTTATGTTATTTTAGGTTATAACAACACATAAAACAAGTTTGGATCCCATGTTACCATAAGATTCCCTTCAGTTGACCTGATATGGAAGTTTCGAGCTATAAGTCCAAAATTCTTCTAAGTGTTATCGCATACATGTGAACAACATGACCACACTTGGGAGCTAGATATTGCCTCTAAACCTCCTAACACACTTAACTACATATATTAGGGGAACATGCAAAATTTGGGAGGATTCCTACCCTCCGAAGCGCACTTTTGGGAGAAACCCTATCCCATGGGCACCTTAGGTGTATTACTACATATATATATGTGTCATTTTGTGTGATATATTACTAGGGAATAAAAGTATCATGCACCAGAAAAAATCAAATGCAAACATAACTAAAACATAGGAAATAGAAGCATTAATGTGGAAAAGGGGTATATGCCAACCGCTACTCATCAGGGCCGTTGGCATACATCTGAACTGGTCAGGTGTCTGCCGGCCGGTGGGTCGCCAATGCCACGTGGTTTTTGCATTTGCCAAAAGCTTAGTTTAAGCCGATGGTTGCCGTCGCCATACCTATCCATGTCTCGATGGCCGAACTTTGCCTACGGTGCCATCGGCATTCATTCAGCTACGCCGACTACTCTCTTGCTATAGGCATATAGGCCCATATGCCGAAGGCCCCTATAATCAGCCATCGATATACCGTTAGGCCGTCGACATTTAGCCCATTTCCTATAGTGGGTGTACATAAGTAATTCACCCAGCTACGCCGACGACTTTCTTGTGATGACGGTTTTGTCTAAGCTGCAGGCATCTAGACCCATATGCCGATGGCCCCGATAATCGGCTGTCGGCATTCAACCCATTTGTTGTAGTAAGTACAGAAGCAAACCCCACGAACCATTAGATTGAATCAAAATGTACTATCTTTATTTATCCGGAATACCATAACTCTGGCTATCCTCGGTACATAGCCATCGACAATATTTTACGATCAATTGTATCTTTTAGCAATGTCAATGATGCACTTCACAACCTGGTCAGGCGTAGAGAGCATTGCCATGTGACCCGCATCGTCGATCTCCATGACCTCATCCACCGGATTCTTCTCCACCATCCATCTCTGGATCTCCTCAGGAAGGGACTTGTCTTGCTTGCAGATTATATAGACCTTGCGCACCGAGCCGTAGAGATCCTTGGTGAATGGCGGCTGGATTTGCAGGTCTTCCAGGAAGAGCGAGCAGATTCGTACGAGAGATTTCCCAAGTGTAAGGTCCTGCCAAATTACCGAAGTTCTTAATTATAAGAGCTACGCTAAAACCAGATTCTATAATTTACTTGCATTTTTGTCTTTGTGATGACCAACTTAATTTGGGACCGTCAGAAACAAAATAGCCCACAGTTCGCGCACGTACCTCAGGTGAGCACAACTGATACATATTTTGTTCTATATACTGTGGCCCCAGCATGAAGGAAGCTGGGAGTTTTCCATCTGCATCTTGGGGTTTCAGCTCGTTGTCCAACGGGTTATAATCACTGCGCGCAGCATTCTACACGAAGGGAAAGGAAGAACAAAAAAGCATGTAAGCCACGATGTATATAAGTAAGGATATGAACTTTTATATGAAGTAGAGTTGACACCGTCAATCCAAGAATTTACCTTAAAGAGCACGTCCGATGGCGGTGACACGCAGTCCGGCATGAAGCCGGTGAGGAAAACCGCGGCGGCAACCTTCTCGGGGAACAGCTCCGCTGCGACCGCGACGCTTAGGCCTCCGAGGCTGTGGCCGACGAGCACTGCCTTCTCACCCTGCGGTAGCGACCGTAGCACGTCGAGTAGCGGCCCCGTGTAGTCGCGGAATGTCAACACCTCCGACAGCCGGCGGCCATCAACCCCCGACGCAGCGAGGTCCGGGGTTGCAACGTGGTATCTGAGCCCTGCCGCCGCTGATCGCAGCCGAGACGCCACCTTGTACCAGCACCAGCCACCGTGGCACGCGCCATGGACGAGGATGATGTGCTTGGCTCCACTGCCCCGAGCTGCGTCGTCCATGGATGCTTCCATTGCATGAACTATTCTATTGCTTTTTTGTAAGGTCCCGCGCGCCTTTCAAGTTATAAGGCTCTAGGCCCCATTGAGTCAGTATTTATTCTGAGTGACCAACTCGACAATCGCGAGTGGCTACTCATAGTTTATCCACTAGGGCGGCAATGCCTTTCCAAACTGAGATTTCAACTGGCCAATGATACTAGGGACGGCTATATGGAAGTATATATAATTTGAGGACAATTTGAAGTGGCCAAGTCCAAGGGGACTAGTGGCGGCTATATGGAAAGCTCAACACCCACGGATTTAACTCAAAGATACTTTGTCTTGCTACTCTTTCAGACTCATGTGTAGCTAGTTTTTGTTGATCTTTCTCCATGAAGCAAAAAATAATTCATGCTAAAAATACTAACGCCACAACCAGATTTTTCATTCAATGCATTAAAAATATTTAGTTCACTCTAGTAAATTTTTCTCCATATTTTGATGTTTTGGTCTGTTGTGGACAAATACTATAGTTTCGTTAGTTCACTGCAATCCTATTTTTACTCAAAACCACACTTAAATAGTATTTTGCTCATTATAAATCAGTGTATGATACATCACATACATATTTTTGTTCAGTATAATCAAATTATTTGTTCATTCAAGGACCACAAAAACATTTGAGTTACTTTAGTTTGTAATATTCTTCATGGTGAATATTTTTTTTATCATGAACAAAAACTATCAAAAAGGAAGAACAAGAAAAAGTAAGCACAAAAAAGGGAAATTTAAAGGGAAAAACATATAAATTAGGAGTAAAGCAACAATAGGAGCTTATTCACACTTTGAGGGGGGTTTGCAGTGATAACAAGAATTTTCTGCCAATCCCTCATTCATGGAAATATCCAGCAATCAGAAACTAGGAATAAGAGCATCTCCTGTAGAGTACCTAAAATACCAGGTAACCAAAAAATTACCGATATAGCGATTATGAGCAAAAAAAACTTGCTTCAACAAAACACCTAAATGGGACGGAGCACCTGATTTTTTAGGTGCCAAGCCTTAGGTCCTAGGTGGTCAACGAATCCAAGGCGCAAGCGAGCAACCACATCGGATAGGAAATATCAGCATAACACCACTCAGATCCGCTTCCCTTTCTATCTGCTCTGGCATCGATAACCGAACAAAGTCATCGCATCTCGTCTACCATGTTGTACTCCCTTTCCTCCTTGGAACCTTCATCGATAGATATGCTATTGGAAATATACCCTAGATGCAATAATAAAAGAGTTATTATTTATATTTTGCATTCCATAATTAAGTTTATTGCTCTATGCTATAATTGTATTAGTTTTGGATAATAAGTATTTGGAGAAAAAACCTAATACATGTGTGGAATTATAAACACCATATAAGATATCCCTAGTTTTGCCTCTAAGACTAGTTCATGTATCATTGATAGTCTTTGTTTCCTATCAATAGGAAAAATGCAAAGTGTTGCAGAGTTTGCGATGACATATGAGCGGCATTATTAGTGGAACAATGATGATGAATAGACCCAATTGATATACCATGAAAGACATCGTAACTATTGTTGTCGGTAGTTTCTCAAAGAAAATGTATTACTGCTACTAAGATTGTTCTACCATGATACTTATGGACATGGATACGATATGGATATAGTGGGATCTTCAAACATTACTTTGTTACTAGGTAACTATAAAGTCAACCTTCGTTCATACCGGATAGTATGCCAATGTTCTATCGGAAATGAGTAAAAGAGTACATGTGATGTAATGAGGATAATCTAGTGTTTTGCCTCGGATAACAAAGTTAGAAATACGACGATTCTGGAATCTTTGGATGCGGTTACACACTCATGTATGGATAAATATTGGGTAATCACACACTGGAGGAAAGAGAAACAAGGACCTACGAGCCCATACAACTATCTCCAAAGAGCGCTCATCCCTACAGCCGGAGATCATCTGGAGCTCTATTTCTTCGAAGATTCTGTGGCAAACAGTGGGGGCCATCTCCATTGCACGCTTGAAGACTCGGGAGGTCTACTCCTTCCACAACATCCATACTATGAGAAGTACCAGGGAGTCGAAACCTTTTATGTGATGTCGAGGTATAAGATGCACCCATTTTGTATCGAATCATGAAAAGTTCCATCTGGTGCGGCAAATCACCACTAAAGAAACTATTTGTAACCATGAATTGTGTTATAGAAAGTTTATAAGAAATAAAACTTTAAATTAGCTCAGCGTGCCAAGTGAAGAACGACAGGAACTCATATCAACCTCTGAAAGAGAGGTAGTGTCTCATGGGCCTCCAAATGACCCGACCAAGTAGTCTAGCTTTTTTGACAATCAATACCATATTATATTAATAGAAGAGAATTGTACATGGTAGAGATACATAAACTAACTCCATCGATTACAAAATAAAGTCAAAAATAAATGAGCAAATCTTCGAGGTCTTCATACTCTTTCTTCTTTCATGACACAATCTTGCACTTTTATGACGACAGTCGAATAAAACTAACATAAAATACAAACCACGAACTTATAAATACTAATGATGGTTCTCCCATAATTGTAAATTGTGCCGTAATGCCAAGACCACATGCACGCGCACGGCCATTAAAGTAATCAACCAATATCGGCAAGAGGAACCAACACCAATATTTCAGGGAAAATTAACCTAACAACTCGGTCAATGTCGTTGGGCTCCAAGAGTAGGAATCATCATTGTCGAGGACGTAGCAGCCGGGACAAATATTGCGAGGACAAACATCGCTGCAACCATGAGAAAAAATCTAAAACAGATTTGGCGAAACAAGATCTAAAGACCCATACCTAGAGAGTTTTGATCTTTCGGCACCACCATTGACATTAGGAAAGATATCTCGTTGTCGAACAAAGGACTGGAGATCGCTTATTATAGATGATGCTATCTTCATTGAGGCAGAGGCCAAGATGAAGATGTCTAGAAAAACCCTAACATAATCTGTTGAAAACACTACTTTTATTAAAACCCACTCATAGATTGGGTTCCCCACCCCTGTGACACTGACTAGGCCGGTCGGAGGAGGGGGAACCGACCTATGAAGGACACAGAGGTGGGAGGCGGCGGTTGTGTTTCCGTATGTGGGAGAGAAAATAATTGACCAAGTAGTCTAGCTTTGTTGAATGGTGGAGGGGGATAGCTTGCGACTGAAACATTTTCAAGAATGGTAGAAGCTAATTGAGCGGCTACTCCGCTGTTAGCTTGGGCTCCCATGGAGTAAGATCATCGCATAGAAGGGACTGATTAGCACCAAACTTTGATTAGGGCTACGTATACGGTTCGAAAGTACTAGCGGGGGGATGATCCCCGGTAGGTTCAAGCTATGGCACTAAGTAAGGTGGACTGAGATAATGTTGACCGACATATGGTGGTTGGTATAAGCCGGCATATCCTGGCCGACATACATAAGTTATGTCGGCTTAACATGTGTGCTCCCTTATTGCAGGAACAGGCCAGGTCGAGTTATCTCGGCTGGCACCAAGGAACCGGCTTAGGGGTTGGCGTATGGCACAATGTTATATGCCGGCCTCAAGGTCAATGCACTTGTCTATCCTAGGAATCCCGATATTGTCAGATGAGCGTGCCTCTGGTATTGCGGGAGCGTGACCGTGGCTTACGAGGGTGAAATCACGTCGAGGATATTCAGGAGGAGACCGTTGTTAGGAGCGGTAAGGGTCTGAAATGATAGGCGCGTCAAGTCCCATCGAGGGAATCCAACGAAGGTCCCACGACAAGAGGAGCATCTGGGCCCAGGGTAGCAAACTTTGTGCAGCATCCAGAGAGGATATTCGGTGCCACCTGTGCCCTAAAGTGTAACCTGGGCAACCCTTTATAAGGTGCACCAGGGCCTCCTAGATGAGGGTCGGTTCATTCATTCTCCATCCCCCCTAGTAGGAAGAGAGGGCACGTAGCAAAGAGCTTCTTCCTCCTTGGAGCGTACAGCTCAAGGAGCAACCTTGTATTACTTGAGATATATTGTGATATAGAGAGATAGATGCAGGAGTTATTGTGTGTGTTATATCGTGGGAGAGCATTGAAACCGGGTATATCGTGTGTTATTATGTGCGGTCTCCACCACACCATCCCTCCCGGATCCTCCGGTGTCCATACAGCCCCATCTTTAGCCGTCCAATGGCATCTGTCGTGACACTATCGCGACAAATACGAATGCAGCATTTTCAAAGTTTTTCAGATGCGGAGGTGTACAGAAGCAAACCCCACCAACCATTAGATTGGATCAAAATGTACTATTGTATCTTTATTTATTCCGCAGCATGGTAACTATGGCTATCCTCGGTACATAGCCACTGACGCTATTTAACTCAACTGTATCTTTTAGCAATGTCAATGATGCACTTCACAACTTGGTCAGGCGTAGAGAGCATTGCCATGTGATCCGCACCATCGATCTCCATGACCTCATCCACCGGATTGTTCGTCACCATCCATCTCTGGTACTCCTCAGGAATGGTCTCATCTTGCTTGCAGACTACATAGACCTTACGCACCGATCCATAGTGATCCTTGGAGAATGGCGGCTGGATTTGCAGGTCTTCCAGGAAGAGCGAGCTGATTCGCATGAGAGATTTCCCAAGTGTGAGGTCCTGCCAGATTAGCAAATTTCTTAATCATGACTCATGAGACCTATGCTAAACCAGATTCTCATTTACCAAGATTCAATTTGCAGTCCTTTTTTTAAATCACAATATAATTGCAGTCCTTCTAATGACCAACTCGGGACCGTCGGCCAAAAATAGCCACGTACCTCGGGTGAGCACAACTGATACAGCATTTGTTCTGTAGCTTGTGGCCCGAACATGAAGGAAGATGGGAGTTTTCCATCTGCATCCTGGGGTTTCATCTCGTTGTCCGACGGGGTGTAGTTCTCGCGCGCACCATTCTACATCAAGGGAAAGGAAGAAAAAAGCACGTGCCTCTTTAAGTATATATGAAGTAGGGTTGCCACCGTAAATCCAAGAATTTACCTTCAAAAGCACGTCCGATGGCGGCGACACGCAGTCGGGCATGAAGGCGGCGAGGAACACAGCGGCGGCGACCTTCTCGGGGAACAGCTCCGCTGCGAGCGCGACGCTCAGGCCCCCGAGGCTGTGGCCGACGAGCACGGCCTTCTCACCCGCCGGTAGCGACCGTAGCACGTCGAGCAGCGGCCCCGTGTAGTCGCGGAACGTTGGCACCTCCGACAGCCGGCGGCCATCGACCCCTGACGCAGCGAGGTCAGGAGCCGCGACGTGGTAGCCGAGTAGTCCTGCCGCCGCTGATCGCAGCCGAGACGCCACCTTGTACCAGCTCCAGCCTCCGTGGCACGCGCCATGGACGAGGATGATGTGCTTGGCTCCGCTGCCCCGAGCTGTCTCCATGGATGCTTCCATTGCATGAACTATTCTGGTGCTTCTTGTGAGCTCCGCCTCTGCGTTCCAAGTTTTAAGGCTTTCAGATACTGCACCGCAGCTTGACCTTCTTGGAATTGGAAGCCGGCCCCTTTGAGTCGAGTGACCAATTCAACAATCGCGAGTGGCCATACTGCATGCCATCACATCACTCCATATGTCAGCAGTCATACCTGCTCCACTTTGCTCAAGAAGAGGGACGTCATGTGATTGATTTCTTTGTACTCCCTTCGATCCATATTATTTGTCGTTGAAATGGATGTAACTATCACTAAAACATGTCTACATACACCCATTTGAGTGACAAGTAATATGGATCGGAGGGAGTAACAGATCTAGAGCACTACACTTACACTCCGTTTTTACTTGGTACTTTTAGACTGAAACAAATCGGGTCATAGATATGGTGAAGAAACCAAAGTCTAATCCTGGCTGCACGGCAATCCAAACTGAACGGTATATGGTGACGAAACCAAAGAGAAAATACTCATCCTGGCCGCACGGCAATCCAAACTTCGCAGAGGATATTTGTTTGAGAGGAAGTGAGCCTGGTTTCACGTTTCAGTTCCAATCTTATCCAACCCAAGCTGTTGCCGTACTCGGCGGAGGAAGCGAGCTGTGGCTATCCTGAACCTCTACAAGCGATTCAGACCTTCAGGATACTCCAAACATGAACTGCAAGGTACATCTACAGATTATATGCAGTTATGGAGCTCAGCCCTTCAGGAGTACTCCGTACATGGGGTCTCAAAGTACATTTCAGAAGTCAGCACACAACCGATAACTATTACAACCGGCACCAACTTAAGTATGTCTTCAACAAGGGATTACAAAACAATGGCAACAACTATACAGTAAATAAAAGATTTAAACCAAAGAGAAAGTACTCATCCTGGCAGCATGGCGATCCAAACTGAACTGGGAAGAAGAATATCTGTATGGCCGGATCAAAGTGAGCATTGTTCCGGTTTCAGTTCCAAGCTGAGCGAACCCAAACTGCTGTCGTACTCGGCGGAGGAAGTGACCGGTGGCTATCCTGAACCTCTACAAGTGATTCAGAGCTGCTTCAGTTGAGACCCTTCAGGAAATTCCAAACATGAACTGCAGAATTACGGGGCTTGGCCCTTAAGGAATACTCCGTACATGGGATCTCAAAGTATTGTACCTCTCATCACACAACCGATAATAATTACAGCCGGCGCCAATATAAGTATATCTCTTCAATGGAGTTCTCTCTTCAACATAGGATGACAAAACAATGACAACAACTATATACAGTAGAAGATTCAAATTTGGAAGCGTGTGTCCCAACACATGCGGTGAAGCTGTTGTGAGTGGAAGAACCATGCATGAAGCAATCAATGAAGAAGCAAACAGAGGGGTTGTCATCAGCGGCAGTGCGGACATAGTTGAAGTATAAGTGAGGTTGAGGCACTCCAATGATTGACAGGCAGTGGAGACAGGGTCGATGGGAAGATCATGGTGCTGGAACGAATGAATAATGATGTATATAAAAAAGTGGAGAAACGAAATAAATATTGCACAGGGTTATCTTTGCAAAGGCATTGGTGGAACCTTTACCTTTCTATTTCTTCATGGTTGTGAATGTGAAAATCACAATTCATTTGAATTCCTTCCAGCGGATATGCGCAATCTTTGGCCAGCTTTCTCCATCAGGTGCTCGGCAGCTCTGCTTTAAGAGTTCACAATCCCAAATGATTATGTGCTGAAGGGAGGATGGCAAATCTGGTAAAGACGATATGTTGGGGCAGTGGTAGATATCAAGTTTTGTCAAACTGGACAGGCACTTCAGATTTCCTGGCAGGGCCCTCATTTCAGACCCATAAAATCTCAAGCACTTGAGAGAGGTGAAATTTGGAGATACTTCAAATGACAAGAATGGCTCCTTGAATCCTTCAAGACAGAGAAATGGTGGAACCATAAAACCTTCAGCCGAGAGCATGTGGTTGAGCAATGCAGGGCTGCTAACATAGAGTGATTTCTGGACTCGAAAATGCGAAATGCACTTCGCGTCGAGCTTTGGTACACCTGTCAAATGTACGTTGAGAAGTTGCAGGGAAGATATGTTGAAAATATAAGCAAATTACCGTAATATTTAATCCGAAATAAGTAATAATAAATCATGACTATAAGTGCTGGAATTAATCTAATCATGTATACTAGCAGAATAAACGAACAGATCATATTCAACCAGAATAAACAGATCACATCTATTCCAAGAGCTAGTACAAGAAACTGCAACAGAAACTGAACTAGATAGGAACAGATTACGTACGGTGCTGGAGGAGGAATCGGGTTCGCGTTCAGGTTGGGGTTGAGGTTGACACCAGTGTCGTCAGCCATGGCGTCGATGTAGAGGCTGCTGATGTCCGGGAAGAAGTCCTCGTCGGGGAACGAGTGGTCGGTCGACGTGATGCCGTCAGTAGTCGCGCAGACGCGCTCCCCAAAAACCTGATAGCCCCTCACCCGTACAGGTTCACGAGAGGCGGTGGTTCCGGAGGCCTACTGTCCCGTCGTCCGGTGCACGCCGGAAGAGGGGATGGAGAAGGTGTAGCGGCGGCGCAAGGTTCTGGAGGCAGAGAGATGTGTATTTTCTCGTATTAGGGTTTTTGCCTAAGGCCGTTTATATATAGGCGCCGGTCGAATAAGACGTGGGGCGTAGCCCACGTCCGAGTAGTAACAGCCCACGTTTCCGGAAATACCGGAAACGGCTGACAGAAAAATAACTCGCACAATAATTTTCCCGAGCAGCAAAAAGATAAGATCGGCACCGAGGCACAATTCCGCAAACCGCGGCACGCGCGCGTCGTGACGAGGCGAGGCGAGGCGAGGCGGGGCGGGCGGCGGAGGAGGAGGAGCGTGCGTGTATGCCACTTCTCTTCACTCTCTTTAGGAGGTAGTGAAACACTCCACTATATATATTGGTCCAACTTCCTCTAAACTAGCAAGGTGGGACTAAACTTTGGTGCCACCCCTTGCTAGGCATGAATGGGCCAAGAGAATTTCAGAATTTGTATTAGGCTATGGGCCAAGGCCCACACCCAAATTCCAACAATCCCCCACAAATTCTCATAGGCACATATCATCACATCACATCAATCAGTTCCAGAGCATTGTTTATATACCGGTGCGAGGTGGAGACTGTTAAGTTGAACTTCCACTTAGAACTTCATGCTACACTAGATTGCAACTTGAATAGTGGACTATGCCTTGAACTACAAGTTTGGTGCGCACTAGTTTCACATAAGGTCTAGACCGATACAGGGCTGCCGCGAAGCTTCTCCGCGGTTTGGAGCTTATGCGTCATACTCCATGGCCTTTCATGAGTTTATTAGAGAGCACCCAACTCTCACGGACTGTGACGTTTGACAGTCAGACTCATATAGGTGTGTTCTTCAAAAGATGTTCTGCAGGACAACATCTTTGCTTAAACAAGCCACTCAGAACACATTAAGGTAAATACCAACCTGCCATGCAGAATAGGAGAGTATTGCATCTATACGGAGTGGTAGTATGCTATAAGGATACTCTCCTCCCAGTTGATCAACAGCTTGTCTCCCAACTCTACTTCACGGGATCTCCGATCACATAGAGCGGGTTACCACTGTGAGCAACTCAAAAAGTGGGTCTCAAACCCATCTCCCTCGATGCATTATTTATCACATTACGTGATAGACCCTTTGTGAAGGGATCTGCCAGATTTTTAGATGTTTGGATATAATCCAATGCAATAACTCCGGAGTTTCTCATTTTGCTGACAGATTTCAATCTCCTCTTCACATGTCTTGATGACTTCATATTGTCCTTAGAACTGTTTATTTTTATGATCACAATTTGGTTATCACAGTTCATAAGGATTGCGGGTATTGGTTTTTCAACCACAGGTAAGTTCATCAAGAGTTCACGAAGCCACTCTGCTTCAACAGTGGCTGTGTCTAATGCTGTGAGTTCTGCTTCCATAGTTGACCTCGTTAAGATGGTCTGCTTGCAAGACTTCCAAGAAACAGCGCCACCACCAAGTGTAAACACATAACCACTCGTGGCCTTAGTCTCATCAGCATCAGAAATCCAGTTTGAGTCACTATACCCTTCAAGTACCCTTGGATACCCGGAGTAGTGAATCCCATAGCTCGCGGTGCCTTTCAAGTAACGCAAAACCCTTTCAAGGACCTGCCAATGAACATCTCCAGGATTTGAGACAAATCGACTTAACTTGCTTACAGCAAAGGAGATATCAGGCCTCGTAGCGCTGGCTAAATACATAAGCGAGCCAATAATCTGAGAATATCTCAGCTGATCTTTAGCATCCTTAGGATCTCCCTGATTCTTTCGAACCAACACGCTAGGATCATATGGTGTAGGAGAAGATCTACATTCGCTATACCCAAAACGACTCAAGATCTTTTCCACATAGTGAGACTGAAGCAGTGTTATCCCACCATCATCATCTTTCAGCAGCTTGATGTTCAATATCACATCAGCCACTCCTAGATCTTTCATCTCAAAACAACGAGATAGAAAGTCTTTGACCTCATTGATAACATTAAGATTGGTCCCGAATATCAGTATATCATCAACATACAGACATAAGATGACTCCCTCGCCCCCACCATGGCGATAGTACACACACTTGTCAGCTTCGTTTACAATAAAGCCTTCATCAGTTAAAGTCCTTTCAAACTTCTCATGCCACTGCTTAGGTGCTTGCTTAAGACCATACAGAGACTTCAGTAACTTGCACACCTTGCCTTGTTGACCATCTATCACGAATCCATCCGGCTGATCCATATAAATTTCCTCATCCAACTCTCCATTTAGAAAAGCCGTCTTAACGTCCATTTGGTGAACGAGAAGATCATGCGAGGCAGCCAAGGATAGCAGTACTCGAATGGTGGTCAATCTAGCCACAGGTGAATAAGTATCAAAGAAGTCTTCGCCTTCTTTCTGGGTATAACCCTTGGCAACAAGGCGTGCCTTATACTTCTCAATAGTACCATCAGGTCTAAGCTTCTTCTTAAACACCCACTTACATCCTACAGGTTTGCACCCATAAGGACGATCAGTAATTTCCCAAGTTCCGTTTGCTATGATGGAATCCATCTCACTGCGAACGGCTTCTTTCCAGTAGTCAGCATCTTGAGATGCATAAGCTTCTGAAATAGAAGTGGGAGTATCATCCACGAGGTATACAATGAAATCATCACCAAAGGACTTCGCAGTCCTTTGTCTCTTACTTCTGGTAGGAGCTTCACTGTTATCCTCCACAGGATTATCAGGGTGTTCTATCGAAATGGTGGGTTCAGGAATTGTGATTAATTCTTGACTAGATAAACTAGGCATCTCCTGATTTGATGAACTAGACGAATCTTTCATGGGAAAGATGTCTTCAAAGAAAGTCGCATCATTCGACTCCATGATTGTACCAACATGCATGTCAGATACCACGGTTTTTGGTCCAAGCTTGCGCTTCTTGGGTATCGGCACATTCACTTTCGCCAAACAACCCCAAGTTCGTAAGTAGGAGAGTTTCAGCCTTTTCCTTTCCCATTCCTCAAATGGAGTAATGGTTTTGTTCTTTTTGGGAACACGGTTTAGGACATGACACGCAGTCTTTATCGCCTCCCCCCACCATTCCTTGGATAGACCCGATGTATCTAACATGGCGTTAACCAAATCAGTTAGAGTACGGTTCTTTCTTTCGGCCACCCCATTTGACTGAGGTGAGTAGGGAGGCGTCCTCTCATGGATAATACCATGCTCCGCACAAAAAGAATCAAATTCGTTGGAAAAATACTCTCCACCACGATCAGACCGAAGTCGCTTAATCTTTCGATCAAGTTGGTTTTCTGATTCAGCTTTATAGATTTTGAAGTGATTAAAAGCTTCATCTTTAGATTTCAGAAGATACACATAACAGTATCGAGTGGAGTCATCAATTAAAGTCATGAAATATCGCTTTCCACCTTTTGTCAACTCACCATTCATCTCACAAAGATCTGAATGTACTAGTTCTAGTGGTGCCAAATCTCGTACCTCGGCAGTCTTGTGAGACTTGCGAGGTTGCTTAGCTTGCACACATACTTGACACTTGGAACCTTTGACAGTAGTAAATTTCGGAATTAAATTCATATCGGCAAGCCGCGTCATGCACCCAAAATTAATATGACAAAGTCGTGAATGCCAAATATTGGATTCACTATCATTGCAAACATGATTAATAACTTGAGTACACAAGTCTGACAAAGATAAGCGGAACAAGCCTCCGCACTCATAACCCTTTCCAACAAATTGTCCACACTTTGAAATTACAACTTTATTGGACTCAAAGACTAACTTAAAACCATCTCGACACAGAAGAGATCCGCTGACGAGATTCTTATTGATTGAGGGAACGTGCTGCACATTCTTCAGCTGTACGATCTTCCCCGAAGTAAACTTCAGATCCACCGTACCAACACCTTGAACAGAAGCACGTGAGCCGTTTCCCATCAGCACGGAGCCAGCCCGTTCGACCTGATAAGAAGAGAACATGGAAATATCAGCACATACATGTATATTTGCACCAGTGTCTATCCACCAATCAGGTGAATTACAAACTGAAAGAACAGTGGGAAATATACCGTACCCAGCATCCTTCATCTCAATATCACCAAGAACAACATTAGCGGACTTGCCACTATTTCCATGTGGACGCTTGTCAAAGCGATTGGGGCAGCTAGAAGCCCAATGATTAGGATCACCACAGACATGGCAGGATCCTTTCTTCTTATACTCAGTCTTCTTCTTGAAGTTGGTAGTCTGTGCGGCCTTGTTTTTGCCATCAAACTTTCCTTTGCCATCACACCTGTTCTTATTCTTGAACTTGTGGGACTGGAAGTTGTTTTTCTGCACTACATGTGCGCTAGAACTTCCATCAAAGCCTCGAGGACGTGTATCTTTTGCTCTCGCCTTTTCTTCAACATGAAGAGATCCGATGAGATCCGAAACAGAAAACTCCTGTCTCTTATGTTTCAGAGAGGTAGCAAAGTTCCTCCAAGAAGGAGGAAGCTTAGCAATAATGCCTCCGGCCATGAACTTGTCCGGTAAGTTACACTTGAACTGCTCGAGTTCTTTGGCAAGGGACTGTATCTCATGAGCCTGATCCACGATGGGACGGTCATCAGTCATCTTGTAGTCATAGAATTGCTCCATGATATACAGTTCAGTGCCAGCATCCGAAACACCAAACTTGGCGTCCAGTGCATCCCACGCATCCTTGCCATTATCAAATGACATATAGGTGTCAACAATGTTGTCACCAAGAATATTGAACAAAGCCCCCATAAACATGGTGTCGACTTTCTGAAACGCTTCCTCCTGAACAGGAGAAAGGTCTCCCTCAGGTTTGCCAAGAGTGGCGCTATAGCAGCCTAGGTTTTTCAACCATAGAACTGCTCTCGTGCGCCATCTCTTATAATTGACACCGTCAAAAGGAGGTGGCCTTGTAGCCGCGGCTAAACCAGTTGAATTCAGTTGCCTATATTCAGGTTTTTGGATTGTTGAAAATATAAGCAAATTACCATAATATTTAATCCAAAATAAGTAATAATAAATCATGACTATAAGTGCTGGAATTAATCTAATCATGTATATTAGCAGAATAAACGAACAGATCATATTCAACCAGAATAAACAGATCACATCTATTTCAAGAGCTAGTACAAGAAACTGCAACAGAAACTGAACTAGATAGGAACAGATTACGTACGGTGCTGGAGGAGGAATCGGGTTCGCGTTCAGGTTGGGGTTGAGGTTGACACCAGTGTCGTCAGCCATGGCGTCGATGTAGAGGCTGCTGATGTCCGGGAAGAAGTCCTCGTCGGGGAAGGAGTGGTCGGTCGACGTGATGCCGTCAGTAGTCGCGCAGACGCGCTCCCCAAAAACCTGATCGCCCCTCACCCGTACAGGTCACCGAGGCACAATTCCGCAAACCGCGGCGCGCGCGTCGTGACGAGGCGAGGCGAGGCGAGGCGGGCGGCAGAGGAGGAGGAGCGCGCGTGTATGCCACTCCTCTTCACTCTCTTTAAGAGGTAGTGAAACACTCCACTATATATATTGGTCCAACTCCCTCTAAACTAGCAAGGTGGGACTAAACTTTGGTGCCACCCCTTGCTAGGCATGAATGGGTCAAGAGAATTTCAGAATTTGTATTAGGCTATGGGCCAAAGCCTACACCCAAATTCCAATAAGATAAGCCTTCAAGAAAGCACAGATCCAGGAGGTGTGTTACTGATAATGTTCTGAGGGAGGTCAGGTGACCAATCGACAAGGATGCTGAGCTTTTGCAGTCATACATGGAAAGCTCTCTCAGGTGCCGCAAGTCGCCACTGAAGAAATTTGCTGCAACCACACACTCATGTATAATGATTTTCTTAAGGGATGATGGCATAAAATCTGCTCCATGTGCTAGCTCCAGAGAAGGGCAGCTAAACAATGAAAAATCTGACAGAGAGGTGGCAGCTCGTAAGCCCCCTAATGATCTGAGACACCAGCAGGAGGTAATGGAAAGTTTCTTGAGCTTTGTCAAACGATGGAGAACTAATTGTGATGGAAGTGTAGTTAAAGTCATAATTTCCCTTAATGCCAATGATCTTAGTGAAGAAAGGCCATCAAGGCAAGCAGCCAAAGCTCCATCTGTAATATTGCATGCAGAAAGAGCAAGTCTGCAAAGTCCTGACGGTGCAACCAGCGACTGCCCTAAGCCCATTTCCTGAATGAGTCTCATTCTCTGCTCGTGGCAACAAACCCATGCCTTAATGATATCCATTTTTAGCATTATCGTGCCATTCTCTCTTTCTACGGCATTTGCAATTGTCTGAAGATGGGACATGTCAGTACCCGTCAATGTCATCAACTGCTTCAGCGATGAATGTTCTGATGCTAAAGCTGGTCTAATTCGCTTCCACATCAAAGCAAGTTGCGATTCCAAGTAATCTCTCCTTATGATTATCTCCCTTTGATCATGTTGTAGTTCATCGCTGACACTAAACATTAGCAGTGGGCAATCGATAATTGATAAAGATGTAAGGGATGATGGAAGACAAGATAATGTTTTCAAAGCTGAGATATTCTTGAGAAGCAGTCCACAGCAATGCCTAAAGAGCTCGGTATTGACTGGCAGGCTTTCTAGCCCACTACAATTAACAAGCGAGAAAGATTCCAAATTCTCAAAATATGAACCCTCAAATAACCAACTTGGGTACGTGGCAGATTTGTAACCCTCGATTTTGAGGCCCCTAAGCTGAGGCGGTGGCAATAAACCTTGTAGAATCTCCAACTGTAAACTATCATCTGCATTCATGCCATTATTGCAAGTCCACACAAGGCCCAACGTTTCAAGATGACTTTTCTGATATAGCTTCAACTCTAAGGCTTCATCCTTTCCAGTCACATTCTCGAGATTTATGACGTTTAAGCTGCCACCAAGCTCGTTCATGTCCCTCAGCTGTAGCAACTCATATCCCTTCTGCTTTTGCACGCGAAATTCTTGAAGATATTGGAGTGATGTTAACTTGCCTATGAAAGGTATTTGAGGCAGAGGTTTTGCTTCTGAGTTACTTTTTCTATTAATCCACCCTTCAAGATACTGTAACTTGCTTAAATTGCAGAGTTTGTCAGGTAAACTCTCAACTTTATGATTCAAATGAAGTAATTGTAAGTGGTAAAGAACACACAACGATCCAGGCAATTCAGTAACAGAAGTTTCAGTGAGGTTCAAATACCGAAGATGCTTCAGCTAACCAATAGATTCAGGTAGCCTGCTACTGTTGTAAAAGCACAAAGAGAGTACACGTAACTTCTTCAAATCATGCAGTACCTGATGGAAAATATCACTTGCATCATCTGTAAGTGGGTCAATGCAGATAACTGTGCGCAAATGATGTAGCTTGCAAATGTTGTGCTTATGTCGTTTCATACTCTCAACACGGACAGATAGATGTCGAACAGTGCATGGTATTTCTGTCACTTTATCATCTTCCAATCTGAAGCAGTCTTCTTTCGAGAGGGACTCTGCCAAATCATGAAGAAGATCATGCATAATGTAGCCTGGATGATTATATCTATCAGAAAATGGTTGCAAGAAAGACCCAGAAACCATCTCATTGAGGTAATGCTTTCCAACATCTACCATTCTCTTGTTCTGGTTGCCTGGATCAACAAGTCCCTCCGCTATCAGCAGGTGAACCAACTCATTAGTGTTATACTTGTACCCTTTTGGAAACAAGCTGCAATATACAAAGCATCTCTGCAGACGTGGATCTAACTTCTGATAACTTGTAGCATCTCAATTGTCTAACAATTGCTATGCTACTAGCCTAGTCTATATATATATATATGCTACTTCCTATATATAATTGTTGCATCATAATTATATCATGCTCATGTCATCATGCCACCTTGCATTTGAGCATCATATAAAACCCTTTTTTTTGGATCTTGTCTCATATGCATTTATCAATTGTATTTGGTTCTTAATAAATTGTATTTGAATCTTGATAAATGCTTGATGCCCAAGTTGAGTTGGGGGCATATCTTTCATTCAACTCCATCACCTTTCTTTGTCACCACCTTATAATTCCACCATCCTATGTACCCATGAGCTTTTATTTTCTTTTGGCATTTAATCTAGCTCATGTGGGATTTTTCCTTTGATTTTCAAAAACCCTCTCCCTCTCTCTCTCTCTTGTTTTGTTTCCTCACCAACAACTTGTGCTCAACCCCCAAGCCTCACCTCACTCCATAGCCATCTCTTGTCCCTTTTAATCAATTTTGCAAAAACTTCCAAAAGAGGTTATTTTTGGGCTTGTTTGAATCTGCAACAAAACCAAAACAAAACTTTTAAATAAATAAAAGAAAGAAAAATAAAGAGAAGCCCAGCAGCAGCCTCCCTACCTGGACGTGACGCAGCCCAGCTCCGGCCCGTTTCTTTCCCTCCTGGGCCGCTTCTTCTCTTTCCCTGGCCCGTACCGCTTCGCCGTTACCGCCGTCTTCCCCTGTTCCTCTTCTCCGTCGCCCGCCTCTCTCCTCTGCTCTGACGGAAGCGAGCAGGTGGCCGTCCTCCGCCATCTGCCGCGTCAGCTCACGCCCCCCGTACGCCATCTCCCCTCCTCCTTATCCTCGCGCCGAGCCGCGCCTTTTCCGAACCCTAGCGCCCTGCTCCGTCTCCCCTCTCCCTCTTCTCCGCCGTACCATGCCCGCCGCCAGTCAAAGAGCCACAACGCCGTTGCCGTCCTAGCTGGTGTCCGAGGACTTGCCGGGAAGCCCCGCCGCGGACCGTGGCGTCGTTTCCGCCTGCTAGGAGGAGCCAGGACCGCTCGGAGCTACCCCCTCGCCAGTGAGTCGTGCACCGCCGCCGCGACTTCGCCGTCCCCCTCCGCTCCGGCCGTCCCGTCCTCTGATTTCCGTGGGAATCAGGCGAGGTGAGCGCCCCCTCTTTCCCTTCCCCTTTTTCCTTCCCTCCGCGTGCCGGGCGCCGCCCGTTTTTGACCCCCGCCGTTGAGGTGCCCTGCCGGCGGGCAGTATCAGGCCGTGCGCTTCCCCTGTCCCTCGAAGCCCTCCGCCTGGTACAGTCCCCCTCCGACGAGCCTCCCTGAACGAGATCTGTAGCTGGAGATCCCCTCTTTATTTTTCGTTTTTGCGGCGAAGGCTATCTCACCGTGGTTGCGCCGTCGTCCTCGCCGGAAAACCTCGCCGCCGTCGGGCCGTCGTGGTTCAGTGCGTGTAGATTCAGTAAACGGCCGCGGCAGTTTTGCAAAAAGCCCCCATCACCTTTTGGCGATCACGCGCAGGTCCCCTGCGGCCTTGTGGACCCATCAGTCAGCCCCTGCTCTTTTACGGAAAACACCCCTGGGTTTTGTCTGCTTCACCCGCGCCCTGGATCGCCCACGTGGCAGTCGCCCGCTGGCCCGGGCACGCGTGTGTCCCCATCATCATCCAGCCCCACCAGTCAGCCTCAGTGGCTAGCCAGCCCGCGTACGAAAAAGGGCCGCTGTGCCGTTTTCGCCAGCTCAGCGCCGCGCCGGTTGCGGGCCCGCATGTCAGTGACTGTGGCTAAGTCCGGCTGGGTATTAAAAGTCGGCCTGTTCATCTGGTTTTAATAAAACAATTTATGTAACTGTTTAATTCAAATTTAAATCTGTTTTAAATAACTTTTAAATTAAAAACCTAAATAAAACAAATGATATATGTTTTTGAATCAGAAAAATGTGAGGAATTCAAATATGCTATTCAAAATAATGATTGAACACTTTAATTTTCGAGATAATTAAAACTACAATAAAATGTCTTTTCTTAATAAATTAATAACTTTAAATCCATAACTCCAAATTTGACAAATAATATGTCTAAATCGATCAGCGCGACGAGCCCGTTCTAACTATGTATTCCATGTTCTGAATTGCAGCATGCATCATATAAATAATAAGTATACAGCAAGTGTTATGAGAGCAAACCGTACTAAAAACTTAATAAAATGCTTTAATCTTGTACCCCACACCTCACCCATGCCATGCTACTTTATTGCCATGCAATTGTGCATCATTCATCATGGCATGCTTGTTTGGTTGTCGCATTTCAATATATATGCTTGTGCACGTTATTTATGTTGGCCCTTGTTTGTTTGGTTCTTCTTCGAATAGACACTGAGCAGGGGATATATCAGGAATCCCAGGAGCACTACCCAGATCCGACTCTCGCTTCAACTGAGCTGCCAGGCAAGCATTACCACATGCTTGCATACATATAGTACCTATTGTCTCTATCTTATTCTTGCATCACTGAGTCGCGATTGCATTAAATTGAATCCCAAGTACTGTACAGCCTTTACTTTTAAACCCCGCCGAGCTTGTTCTTCCATCCCATGAGCCTTTACTACAGGAGTTGCTTGAGCCATGCGGGTCGTAGAACAGCATGTGTAGGGTATGTGAGTGTCTGATGGATAACGAGGTATCTAAACAACTTAACCTGAGTAGTAATGGGATAACTAATGAAAGTGGCACCGGTGAGCAATATCTGCTATTTGGTTCTTCATGCTCACTTGTGTCCCGTAGGATCCCGAGTACTTGATTCCTGTTCCTTGACTATTCGCACTATCCACATCCGGGAGGCCTTATGTACCTCCCTGAGCCAGAGCTTGATTCATTCTTATTTCTTGGGGTCACAAAGTAGTTTGGGGCTTTATTACTATCATGTACTTATACCATGCTTTACTGCTTATTTAAGATTGTGCGAGGAGCACTTGTACTGTTTAGGATTGCGGAGTATTTTCGCGGTATCGACAAGCCCAGTCATACTTTCGGGTTCCTAGTCGTTTACAGCTATTGGCACAAACCTTGGGTCCGTCTCGGAGCCGGCCAACTTCGTTGCGGGTAGCTTAATGGGGTGGCCCCCTGAAATATTTCTGAATCCTGTGATCGCTTTGTCGTGAATGTCTCGTTGGGTTTTGATTTGGTTTTTCCGAGGTTGATCGAGTGTGTGTTGCTATTTGTGCACCCCTGCAGGGTAAATCTTTCTGAAAGCCGTGTCCGCGGTTATGGACGACTTGGAGCACAGTTTCTCGATCATAGATAAGTATAACTAAGTACCGCTTTTAATTTGACTAAGTACCTGACTAGTAAATAGTGCAACACTCATGGAATGGCTAATAAAACTACCAACGGATGGGGGTTGTTCGTCCGCTTTCTCGTTGGTAAGCGAGAAGGAGGATGGATCTGTTAATTATACTGTTATAACTGTTGTTCTTAATTAACGGACATCCGTCTATCATTGGTTTGGCGGATGGTTAGCGAGTATCTATAGAATTGTTAGTTATTATCTTTTGCTGCAATTGCATCACCCCAGGTTATGTCCCCTTAGAGACATAAAGACTTGCTGAGTACCCCTACGGTCTCACACGATAAATTGTTTGATTCAGATGAACAGGTATACTCGCAAGATGGATACTGGGTGGAGGAGACGGATGATGTGGGCAACGATCACTCGGTGTAGAGATTCCGGGAACGGGGATCCGTGAGATCTGTGGGCGGGATGTGTTTATTTATGTGGCATCTTATGCCGATTTGCTTCTTATCCGTACTCGGATCTTGTTTTCCGCTTCCGCCTGATACTCTGATGCTTGATGTATGAGGAGATATCCTAAACTATTATATTTATCTAGGATATTTGGATCTTGCCGTATGGCGTTGCAATATTTCTATTTCTTTTAGATGGAATGGCTCTGAGGACTGTTGTATGTGGCTTGCATACATACTCACTTGTGTATGTAGTTGATCTCTTCGCCTGCCGATTACGCCGCTCGTTTTGTCCCGATGTTCTGAAAGTGGTTAGGATGGCCGAAAGGTCTACCTGTGAGTGGCCCCGGGGGCCCACCGTACTATTTTAACCACTTTCGCTCATCCAGACATGTAACTAAGAGCGTAATTTACCGAGGTAGTTACATAACTCCACAATAGGGCTATCCTCGGCTCGCTTAAGTTGTCAATCCTTAAAGTTAGAGCATCTTTCCAGGAAGAAATATTCGTTTTCCCTTTCAACTGGGAACCCACAACTTTTGCAGCCAAAGGAGATTGTCCAAGCCTTTTAGCTATCTTCTCTGCAATCGCTTCTAGCCTTTGAAGCAACGGAGGGTTACTGATCTCCGCTCCAGTAAAGGCATAGTGTTTTAAGAGTGCCAAGAAATGAGCATCTTCCATGTTTTCCAGACAAAGCATCTTTGCACAGGAAAGAGCAGCAGGAAATGTATCCCGTCGAGAAGTTACCAAGACTTTGCTTCCCTTGTGCTGAGAAACTAGAGGAGCTAACAGTTGGTCCCATTCCATCTGACTACTCGAATCATCGAACCATACATCATCCAACACAAGCAAGAATTTCTCTGATTTTTGCAGTATGTCCCTTAATCGGCATTGGAGAGTATCCAGATTATCAAAACGTGGGCACTCCATCTTACCTGCGGATTCAATAATCTCCCGTGTATGACGATGAACATCAAGTCTGCGTGAGATGCACACCCACATCCGGACATCAAAATGTTCTTGTACCCTCTTGTCATTGTAAACATGTTGTGCCAAGGTGGATTTGCCCATCCCTCCTGGTCCAACAATGGCCAAACCCGAATATATAGCTGAATTAGTCTCAACACCATCCGGCTTGGTAAGAAGGTTTATTATATGATCACGATCCATGTCACGACCTATTACTTTCAGAGGTGGTAATGATGTGACCTGAGGAACAACGGTTTCTTGTACAATGGGGACCTCTGCGCTAGTGCCAGCTGGGAAGAGAAGTTCACAGAAATCCTTGGCCTTCGTCAAAATGGCCTTCAGTTCATTCAGCTGGCGAAGTAGCTTCTTGTTCTTCGGACGAAGATTGGACAACCTATTAGATGCAGCATGCAGAGGCTTCAGAATAGTGCTCATGGTGGCCGCATCCTGACCCTTCCCGCTCTTTGCCCTGCGCTCAAGGAGGTTGTACTCATGCTCGTCTAGCAGGTCTTCGGCCTTGCAGAAAGCTTCCTTGAGCTCTTGCAGCCATTTGTCCAGCTTGGCCCTGCGGTTCCTCTTGTCTGCTGCTTCAATTACCAGCTCGAACTGTGGCATGATGGTGGTCTCAAGAACCCCAAGGCACGTCGAAGCATTAGCGAGGAGTTTCTTCAAGATCGGCGATACCACCAATCGCAAGCCAGCAATAGCGAACGCCGCCTCCGCCATGGGATTGCAATTTATTTGTATTTGACTTGGGGGTAGAGGAGGGGAGGGGAGGGGATTGCTTTTGTCTTGTGAATGCACAGATCTTGTATGTGGTGTAAATACGCAAAATGGTGGAAATTAAGATTGTTTGCACAGGCAAAGGATGGCATATGTAGAAGAACAAAGACAAGGATTCTTGTTTTCCATTTTTTTTTCTCAGGGAACTCCTCTGTCTTTTGGGACAATAGACTTTTTGGGTGGAGTAGGTGGGGGATATAGGAAATTTAGGCGAAAGAACTCTAAAGCCTGGTATATTCCCCAGTCTTTCTCTTCATAGTTTTTGTTGAAAGTACTTACGATCTGATAAATGAACAACAAGAAATAGAGCGGCTTTTAGAAGGGGAGACTACTTGTACAGACAGCAATGGATAAAAAACCTGTTGAAATGGGAAACGGTGAGATAAATTAGTGCTTGAACGGATATAAGAAACAGACACCTGCAAGCATAATTTTATTTATTTCTCTATGTACATGAAATATTTGAGGAGGAAATCAGAAGGGGTGAGCCAGGGAACTAACAAGTAAACAGAAAACTTGAAGGTTGAACAGAAGATCAAGTGAAACTAACAAGTAAAGAGAGCAAACTTGGAAAGCTTACACAGAAAACAAGTGAAGGACAACGTTGCTGGAGTCGACGGGGCACGGGGGCGACGAGGCAATTGATGAAAGGATTTGGTAGATCGCCAGAGCTGGGAGAGGCGGAAAGGAGCAAGTGTTTGCTGCAAGACACAGAACAGATTAAAGTCCAAACTGCCGGCGAACAAGATGAAGACGCATATATAGATACATAAAGAGTAAAGCAGCTAGTTGCCTCTATTTTTTTAAGTTCAGCTGAGCTGGAGTCACTGAAAACCTACCCTATGGAACGACTCACCTAACCACTGATTAAAAACTACATTAATTGGTGTAAGCTATACTGAACAAAAACAAAGTAGCAGTTTATCATGTTATGAAAATACGACTTGGGCGGTTAGTCGCCTTATTCTAAGTTTACCTGAGCTGGACTTGCTGAAACCCCAACCACTGTGAATGGCTCACCTGACCTCAAACTGATAAGGCAGCACATTTCAAACTATACCTCCACAGTATTATTTTTCTCAAACATTCAGACAGACCAATCATGAAATGATGTTAGCCAGCACAAAAGGGCACACTGATGACATCTGAATAAGAAATTTTATCTTGATGAACCAGACTAGCTTTTTATAGAATACTGCCTACTTTCACATGTAAATTGGTTAAATTACTGGCTCCAAGGCATTTATGTTTTGTTTTTCAGAAGAATAAGTGAAGGGGGCATTTACCAGGGTGGTATGCTAGAATACTATAATGTTGGATAACACTATTGCTAACTACCAATCCATGTTGCAACTTGGTTATGCAACAGAAGGCACTTACAAGGGTAACGTTCCGCCAAACATTCACACTAATTTCCTCATATAATCCACAGAGAAGAAACGTATCCAAATGTTCTCTTAAGATACATCTCAGACCAAGCATGGCATATACAATGACACTACCATGAATGGACATAATAGAGGAACACGATACTGCATATATCAGGGCCCCTACAATCAGTATGAAACAATCAATTTATAGGGGCAACTTTCCACAAGACTGGCATTGGTGATGCAAACACAAGACTGGCATTCGTGATGCAAACACAAGACAATAACAACTCAGAACCAAGCCGACCGCTGCTCACAAGCCAGCAGTGGGCAGCAAGGCCATAAACGCACCGTAGGCTGAATTCAGGTCGAAGTTGAGATGCCTGGCCTCCTGCTCGGTGAGCTCGTCCCCGGCCCCCTCTTGTGCAGCTTGGCGAGCCACTCGTTCACCTTGACCTTCCCCTCGAAGTCCAGGGGCAGGACAGTGTCGAGCTTCCCCATAGAGGTAGAGAGGGTGGCATCATAGCTTGCGGATTGACCTTCCTTCACCATAGGCGTTTCTTATAGATTCATGTATTCTAAGTTTAGCCTATGAGAACTATTCTCCTTTATCTTCTTTTCTGGTCTTGTCGGCTATGTGCATTGTTGCTATGCAGAGGCCGGGTGTGGCCCTCATTGTTTTGTATCGCCTTGATGTAAACTGTGAAGGTTAATAAAAGCGCCACTTATCGGGAAAAAATAGAGGTAGAGAGGTCGTGGAGCAGGGGATGGACCTGGTCATTGGCGAGCATATTGAGCTTGACGGCGTCCATGGCGGTGATTAAGCTTTGCACGCACTGGGCGATGGCAGAGCCGGAGGCCGGCGCGGAGGAGGATGCAGCGGCAGCTCGGAGCTCGACGGTGGCAAGGACGCCGGACTGGACAAGATGGTTGAGGGGAAATCAGTCGATGCGGCGGGCCTGGACGAAGCGGCCCCGGCCACCGGCGAGGGAGGAGGATAGGACGGTGAACTGGGAGCTGGGCTTGAGGCAGTCGGCCCCGGACGCCTTGTTTCAGTTTCACTTCCAATCTGAGCCAATCCAAGCAGCTCAGCTGCCGTACTCAGCAGAGGAAGTGAGCGGTGGCTATACTGAACCTCTACAAAGATAACCTTCAGGTTCAGGGAACTCCAAACACCCCTCCAACCCCATGTTAGTTGATTTGGATTTATCTAGATTCGGATGTATGTAGTACTAAAACATGTCTAGATACATTCGAATCTAGATAAATTCGAGTCAACCAATATGGGTCGGAGGGAGTAGTACACGTTATATGAAATTATGGAGCTTAGCCCCCTTCAGCTGCAGGAGTAATCTGTACATGGGATCCCTCAGCACACAACAGCTAACAATTACAACCGGCACCAATCTAAGTACGTACTCCCTCTGTTTCAAAATATAAGATGTTTTAGCTTTATGAAAGGAGTGTATCTGGACCTCTTTTAGTGTGTAGTTCACTCTAAACCTCAATAAACCTACTCACTAAAAGCGGTCTAGATACACTCTTTTCACAAAGCTAAAACATCTTATATTTTGAAACGGAGGGAGGAGGGAGTATCTCTTAAACACATGATAAGAAAACATTGACAACAACTATTTACTATAGAAGATTCCAATTCACACACGCATGTCCCAAGTACCAACACATGCGGTGAAGCTGTCAAGATGGAAGAACCATATGCATGAATCAATCGATGAGAAAGCAACCAAGGGGCCATCATCAGCGACAGTGTGGACAGAGTTGAAGTATAAGTGAGCTTGAGGCGGTCCAACTCTTGACAGGCAGTGGAAACGAGGTTGCTGGAAGGGAGAGCACTGGCCTAGCAATAAATGAAATTTCTAAAATAAAGAAGTATTTGAAAAGTCAAAGAAATAAATATTGCAAAAGTGTATCTTTGCAAAGGCATTGGTGGGACCTTTTTACCTTCCCCTTTCTTTGTAGCTGTGAATGTGAATCACGGTTCATCTGAATTCCTTCCAGCGGATATGTGCAATCTTTGGCCAGCTTTCTCCATCAGGTGCTCGGCAGCTCTCCTCCAAGCGCTCACAATTCCAAACACATATATGCTGGAGGGAGGATGGCAGATCTGATAACAATGATATGTTGGGGCAATCATAAATATCGAGTTTCGTCAGACTAGAGAAGCACTTCAGATTTCCTGGCAGGGACCTCATTTCACACCCACATAATCTCAGGCACTTGACAGATGTGAAATTTGCAGATTCTTCAAACGACACAAATGGCTCCTTGCATCGTTCAAGAGAGAGAAATGGTGGAACTGTAAAACCTTCAGCCAAGAGCATGTGGTTCAGCATCACAGGGCTGCTAACGTAGAGTGATTCCTGGACTCTAAACTGTGCGATGCACTTCAGAGTTAGCTTCGGAACATCGATCAACTGTACATGCTGAAGCTGCAGGGAAGACAAGCCTTCAAGAAAGCACAGATCCGGGAAACCTCCTAGTGATAATGATTTGAGGGAGGTTAGATGACCGATGGACAAAGATGCAGAGCTTCTGCAGCCATACATGGAAAGATCTTTCAGGTGCGGCAAGTCACTATTGAAGAAATCCGCTGCAACCACACACCTGTATATACAGAGCTTCTCAAGAGATAACGGCATTAAATCTGCTCCACATGCCAAGTCTAAAGAAGGGCAAGAAATCAATCTTAACTCCGAAAGAGAGGTGGCGGCTCGTAAGCCCCCTAATGACCCGAGACACCAGCAAGATTTGATGAACAAGTAGTCAAGCCTTCTCAAATTTTGGAGGACATCTAGCTACGGAAGTGTAGTCAAAGTCATGATCTCCTCTAAGGACAAATGTCTCAGTGACGTGAGATGATCAAGACAAACAGCTAGTGCCCCATCTGTAATACTGCATGAAGAAAGATGAAGTCGACAAAGTCCTGATGGCGGGACCAGAGGCAGCCCGATGTTCCTTCCATAAATGAATCTCATCCTCTGGTCGTGGCAAGATATCCATGCACTGATGATATCCTCTTTCAGCATTGCTTCATCTTTCTCTCTTTCGACAGCACTTGCAATTGTTTGAAGATGTGACATGTCAGCATCCATTAATGCCATCATCTGCTTCAGAGATGAGTGTTCTGACAATATTACTTGCATAACTTCCTCTCCGGAATCCACCTCCCACATTGAAGCAAGTTGTGATGCCAAGTAGTCTGTTCTCATGACGTTCTCCCTCTGATCATGCTGTTCTAGTTCATCATTCATAATAAACATAATCAGTGGGCAACCTACAATTGACAAGACTGTAAGTGCTGCTGGAAGACATAATGTTTTCAGTGATGGGACATTCCTGAGCAGCAGTTTAGAGCAATGGCTAAATAGCTCTGTATTGAGTGGTAGGCTTTCTAACGCACTGCAATCAACAAGCTTAAAAGATTCCAAATTCTCAAAATGTATACCCTCGAGTAACCAACTTGGATACGTGGCAGAATTGAAACCCTCAATTGTGAGGCTCTTCAGTTGAGGCGGTGGAATCAAAACTTCTAGAGTCTCCAATTGTGAACTACCGTCCACATCTATGCCATCATTGCAACTCCAGGCAAGCTCCAAGCTTTCAAGATGACCTTTCTGATATAACTTTGACTCTAAGGCTTCATCCTTTCCAGTGACATTCTCAAGGTTTTTAATACTTAATGTACCACTAAGCTCTTTCATGTCTCTGAGTTGTAGTAACCCACATCCCTTCTGCTTTTGCACACAAAATTCTTTAACATGTTGAAGCAATGTTAGCTTGCCTATATAAGGGATTTGAGGCAAAGCTTCTTCAAACAACTTATATGACTCACTATACCCCTCAAGATGTTGTAGCTTGCTTAAATTGCAGAGCTTGTCAGGAAAACTCTTAACTTTATGGTTTAACTGAAGTAACTGTAAGTGATAAAGAGCACACAATGATCCAGGCAGTTCAGAAATGGAAGTTCTAATGATATTTAAATACCGAAGGTGCTTCAGCTCACCAACAGATTCAGGTAGCTTGCTACTATTGTAAAAACACAAATAGAGCACACGTAACTTCTTCAAATTTTGCAGTACCGGATCGAAAATGTCACTCACATCATCTGTAAGTGGGTCAATGCAGATAACAGTACGTAAATTATGCAGCTTGCAGATACTGTGACGATGTTGTTTCATACTCTCAATACGAACAGACAGATGTCGAACAGTGCATGGGATTTTTGTCACCTTATCATCCTCTAATCTGAAGCAGACTTCTTTAGAGAGCGACTGTGCCAAATCATGAAGAAGATCATGCATAATGTAGCATGTGTCCATAAATCTTTCAGAAAACGGTTGCAAGAAAGACCCAGAAACCAACTCATTGAGGTAATCCTTTCCAACATCTACCATTCTCCTGTTCTCATTGTGTGTATCAATAAGTCCCTCTGCTATCAGCAGGTGAACCAACTCATCAATGTTATACTTGTGCCCTTTCGGAAACAAGCTACAATATAAAAAGCACCTCCGCAGACGTGGATCTAACTTCTGATAACTCCACAACAGGGCAGTTCTGGGCTCCCTAAAGCTGTCAATCTTTAAAGTTAAAGCATCATTCCAGGCAGAGATATTCATTTTCCCTTTCAACTGGGAACCTACAACTTTTGCAGCCAAAGGAGATTGGCCAAGCCTTTTAGCTACCTTCTCTGCGATGGCTTCTAGCCTTTCAATCAGCTTCGGGTTTCTCATATTTGCTCCAGAGAAGGCATGGTGTTTGAAGAGTGCTAAGAACTGAGTATCTTCCATGTTTTCCAACCGAAACACCTTTTCACAGCAAAGAGCAACAGGAAATGTATCCCGTCGAGAAGTTACCAAAACTTGGCTTCCCGTATGCTGAGAAACTAGAGGAGCTAACAATTGGTCCCATTCCATCTGACTGCTTGAGTCATCAAACCAAACATCATCCAACACAAGCAGGAATTTTTCTGATTTTTGCAGTATGTCCCTCAATTGGCACTGAAGAGTATCCAGATTATCAACACGTGGGCACTCCCTCTTAGCTGCGGATTCAATGATCTCCCGTGTATGACGATGGATATCAAGTCTGCGTGAGACACACACCCACATACGGACATCAAAATGTTCTTGTACCCTCTTGTCATTGTAAACATGCTGAGCCAAGGTGGATTTTCCCATGCCTCCTGCGCCAACAATGGCCAAACCCGAATATATAGTTGAATTAGCCTCAGCAACAACCGGCTTTGTAAGAAGGTTTATTATATGATCACGATCCTTGTCACGGCCTATTACTTTCAGAGGCGGTAATGAGGTTGCCAGAGGAACAGTGGTTGTTTGTCCAATGGGGCTCTCTGCACTGTTACCAGCTGGTAAGCAAAGAAGTTCACGGAACTCCTTGCCTTTCGCCAGAATGGCCTTCAGTTCATTCAACTGGCCAATTAGCTTCCTATTCTTGGAGCGCAGATTGGACAACCTATTAGATGCAGCATGCAGAGGCTTCAGAATAGTGCTGATAGTGGAAGCATGCGGTGGTGAGGTAGCCTTCCTGCTCTTTGCTCTGCGCTCGAGGAGGTTGTACTCATGCATGTCGAGCAGATCTTCAGCTTTGTAAAAGGCTTCTTTGAGTTCTTGGAGCCACTTGTCCAGCTTGGCCCTATGGTTGCTCTTGTCAGCTAATTCAATCATCAGCTCGAACTGTGGCATGATGGTTGTCTCAAGTTCATGGAGCTCACTCGCCATGTCAACACCAAGGTAAGTGGAAGCATCAGCGAGGAGCTTCTTCAGGATCGGGGATGCTGCCAATTGTAAGCCAGCCAGCACCACCTCCGCCATGGTGTTGCAGATTTTTGGGGTAGTTTCAGCTAATTTATGGAATGCAAGGATCTCAGGTAATTTATGGAATGGTGGAAAGTTTGGAAGATTTTGAAGGGCAAACAATGGGAAACAGGTAAAGATGGGGGCTCCTTGGAGTCTTGGATAGTTGGATTCAGAAAGAGATGAAGGGATTTCCGATGAAGAACCTCTTATTGAGGGGGACAAGGGCAGAACATTAACATGTAAATCATGGTAAACAGGAGCAATAAAATTCCCCCTTCTTCCTTTTGGGCTTTTTTTTCTTTTTTTGTATGGAACTACACGAGGAAACGAAAAATGAGCAATAGAAGTGCTTCTAGAGGGGCAAACAAGCAGTGAAGACAGCAACAGATGAAAAACCTGTAGAAGCGAGAAATGATGAGATAAATTAGCGAATTGCAAGGACGAGAAAGAGCACAACCCAAACAGCAGATTTCGTTCTTTTTTGTGCCAACAGAAGTGTTTCTGGAGAAAAATAGAGGGGGGAACCTGCAAGTGAAAATAGCAAAGGAATTCCGAAACTTACACCAATGATGAATCTCAGAAGCAGAGTTGTTGGAGCGGCAAGGCGACGAAGGCGGATGCAAGGTTAGTGGAGAGGCAGATTGGAGCTAGTGTTGAGTTGCAAGAGGAATGAGATGCAGAACTCTCCAAGCAACAGGTCAACAAGACAACAGTTGATATGGTCCATGTACAGCGCTCTGATCTAGTTAGTAGCCCTTTTCTTAAATTCAGCTGAGCTGGACCACTAAAAAAATTAAACAGCAACCACTGTGGATAGCACACTAATCAATAAAGTACTCCCTCCGTTTCAAAATATAAGACATTCTAGCTTTGTGAAACGAATGTATCTAGACACCTTTTAGTGTATAGGTTCACTCCGAACCTCTACGGACCTATAAACTAAAAGACGTCTAGATACATTCGGTTCACAAAGCTAAAATGTCTTATATTTCTGAACGGAGGGAGTATATGCAAGTAGCCTAAGCTGAATAAAACAAGTTAAAGTTCATTCCTGCTAAAAAGTTACTCGGTCAACGAGCATATGTTGACATAATGGAGTATTCCCTCTGTTAGGCTTCACCAATCTGACTCACATCCTTCTGTACCATGTAGGAGTCAAAGAACTCAATAACTATCCTCTGACCGTGACAGGCCTGATGTTAGCACATCAAAGCCAACAATGTCAACATAATGGTGGGTCAGCTTACCTGCTTCTCCTATTTTATTCTCCATCACTACCACTGGCCTTCCACGCTTTCCAAGTGCCATTGTTTCCGTTTCGAAAGGTATGAGCGAGAATAAAATATGACTATATTGGTCTTCGCTCTACAGGGCATTCATGAAGAAAAAATTGCAAACGGGAATTCCATCAAACTGGGGTCATATGCCTCCATCAAATTGGGTCAGTGTATTGCATGGTAAAAAATGAAAAGAGATGATGGCAATGCTCCTGGTCACAACAATGTCCTTCTAAGCATCAACTCAGAATATAATTAGCTCGTTTGTTCATTGAAGCTCACAAATTTCGACGAGCTTTGAGGATCGCATATATAATTCAGTAGGAGATATGGGGTGTATGTGGAAACTTTTCTTGAATTAACTGTTTTCAACTAGAAAGAATATTCATATTGAATGTAAACAATATTTAAAGTTTACGCATCTTCCAAAATACAGATAGAAAATGCAGAAAAAACACCAAAAAGTCAGAAAATAGTATTACCTCCAATGTTCAAGCCATGCATGAGTATCTATTTGGCAAGCTAAGTAAAAACACGCTACTGAGCTAGTACAGTGAACATAAAGATTACCAATGTTCAAGCCACAAAAGGAAGCCTGCACTGCGCGTTTATGTTCTACTATTTCTCATTTCCTTTCTATCTTCTGGATTGTAACAAAGCTAAGGAAGAAATGATAGAACCTGTCTGGCCTGCACTAGAGTCCAATTGGATCATTCTTGCAAACTGAAAGATCAGAATATCTACTGGGTACGGGGTGAAGAAACATATCCAAATGAATAGACATATGCGAGCATTGTACCATGAAAAGAAACATTGCACATTTGCAATGTATACAGTCATCATGCCAGCATATAATCATTTCATATGAGTTTCCAAGAAAATGGCACTTTTAAATCGTTGAAAAACAGTGTCTAGTACAACCCAAATTACACATCTATGGCACTGAAGTAACGATCCAAAGACCCAGACAAAGTATAAATACAGCGCACTGCCTACTTCAAGTATGACTAACCGTTTAAACTACAGGAAGCCCTTGAAATATATAACTGCAAACAGGTAACATGATTTTGATCAAATCGGGTTCATAGATTACATTGTCAAAATGAGCGTACTTCTTGTATTACATTGATCTTGGCTAGCATGACAACTAAGAAAGAACAATGAAGAGAGATGAGACTTGACCTGGGACCAGATCATGTAGGGAAAAAATCTTTTCACCTGCCTCTGAATACCATGAAGATTTAGATAAAAATTAGATACGAATATGTGGAAAACAGGAAATGGTCATGTGCAACTAAAGTCCATATCTAGCAGTCCTTTTAACCATGCAAACGAAATAATATCAAACATTTCATGTTATAGTTCTAACCTTCACATGAATAAGAATATTTCTCTAGATAAACTTAAACTTTGCTTTCAAATAATTAATATATATACAAAACTTGCAGAATAAACTGATAAGCCAGCGCATTTCAAACTATACCTCCACAGTATCAATTTTCTCAAACCTTCAGACAGACCAATCATGAAGTGATGTTAGCCAGCACAAAAGGGCACACTGATGACATCTGAATAAGAAAATTTATCTTGATGAACCAGACTAGCTTTTTATAGAATACTTCCTACTTTCACATGTAAATTGGTTAAATTACTGCCTCCAAGGCATTTATGTTTTGTTTTTCGGAAGAATAAGTGAAGGGGCATTTACCAGGGTCGTATGCTATCATACAATAATGTTGGATAACACTATTGTTAACTACCAATCCATGTTGCAATTTGGTCATGCAACAGAATGCAAACTTACAAGGGTAACGTTCCACCAAACATTCACACTAATTTCCTCATATAATCCACAGAGAAGAAACATATCCAAATGTTCTCTTAAGATACATATCGGACCAAGCATGGCATATACAATGACACTACCATTAATGGACATAATAGAGGAACACGATACTGTATATATCAGGGATTCAGGGCCCCTACAACTACAATCAGTATGAAACAATCAATTTATAGTGGCAACTTTCCACAAGACTGGCATTGTTATCGACAAACAATATAGTGACAAACAAGTTATACATATCTATAACACTGCATTGGTGATGCAAACACAAAACAATAACAAAATACTAGAAAGGAACAACTCAGAACCAAGCCGACCGCTGCTCACAATCCAGCAGTTGGCAGCAAGGCCATAAACGCACTGTAGGCTGAATCCAGGTCGAAGTTGAGCTGCCTGGCCTCCTGCTCGGTGAGCTAGTCCCCGGCCCCCATCTTATGCAGCGAGCCACTCGTTCACCTTGACCGTCCCCTAGAAGGACGGGGGCAGGACAGTGCCGAGCTTCCAAAAAGAGGTGGAGAGGTCGTGGAGCAGGGGGCGGACCTGGTCATTGGCGAGCATATTGAGCTTGACGGCGTCCATGGCGGTGATGAAGCTCTGCACGCACTGGGCGATGGTAGAGCCCGAGGCAGGCGCGGAGCTCGACGGTGGCGGGGACGCCGGACCGGACGAGGCAGTTGAGGGCGAATCAGTCGAGGCGGCAGGCCTGGACGATGCGGCCCCGGCCGCCGGCGAGGGAGGAGGATAGGACGGCGAACTGGGAGATGGGCTTGATGCAGTCGACACCGGACGCCTTGTTTCGGTTTCAGTTCCAATCTGAGCCGCGGAGGAAGTGAGCGGTGGCTATGCTGAACCTTTACAAAGGTACCCTTGTGAACTCCAAACATGAACTGCGGAAGTTCAGCTACAGATTATATGAAATCATGGAGCTTAACCCTTCAGGAGTAATAATCCGCACATTACATGGTATCTCTCAGCACACAACAGCTAACAATTACTACAACCGGCACCAATCTTCAGGAGTAGTATCTCTTTATCACAGAATAAGAAAACAATGACAGCAACTACAGAAGATTCCAATTCACACACAGCGTGTCCCAAGTCCCAACACATGCGGTGAAGCTGTCAAGATGTGCATGAATCAATCGATGAGAAAGAAAACCAAGGGGCCATCATCAGCGACAGTGTGGACGGAGTTGAAGTATAAGTGAGCTTGAGGCACTCCAACTCTTGACAAGGTCCCCTTTCTTCGTAGCTGTGAATGTGAATCACAGTTCATCTGAATTCCTTCCAGCGGATATGCGCAATCTTTGGCCAGCTTTCTCCATCAGGTGCTCGGCAGCTCTCCTCCAAGCGCTCACAACGCCAAACACATATATGCTGGAGCGAGGATGGCAAATCTGGTAAACTCGATATGTTGGGGCAGTCATAAATCTCAAGTGCTGCCAGACTAGAGAAGAACTTCAGATTTCCTTGCAGGGACCTCATTTCACACCCACATAATCTCAGGCACCGGACGGATGTGAAATCTGCACATTCTTTGAATGTAACGGATGGGTCCTTGCATTTTTCAAGAGATAGAAATGCTGGGAGTGTAAAACCTTCGGCTGAGAGCAAGTGATTCAGCATTGCAGGGCTGCTAACATATAGTGACATCTGGACTCGAAATTGTGCGATGCACTCCACTGTTATCTTCGGAACATCTATCAAGTGTACGTGCTGAAGTTGCAGGGAAGGCAGTCCATTAAGCATACATAAATCTGGCAAATGGTATAGTGATAATGATTTAAGGGAGACTAGACTACCAACAGACAATGACGCAGTGCTTCTGCATCCAGCTATGAGAATATCACTCAGATGTGGCCAGTCACTGCAGAAGAAATCAGCTCCAAGTACACAGTTCATTACAGTAAGGTTGTCAAGGGATGATGGTATAACTTCTGCTCCACGTGCCAACTCTAAAGAAGGGCAGGAGATCAACCTGAGAACAGAAAGAGAAGTGGCAGCTCGTAAGCCCCCTAATGATCTGAGACACCAACAGGACCTAATGACCAGCCAGTCGAGCTTTGTCAAATGTTGGAGAATCTCATCTGATGGGAGTGTAGTTAAAGTCATAATCTCTTTTAAGATTAATCGTGTCAGGGAAGTTAGGCCACCAAGGCAAACAGCTAATGCTCCATCTGTAATGCTGCATGAAGAAAGATGAAGTCGACGAAGTCCTGATGGTGGAACCAGCGGCAACCCGATGCTCCTTCCAAAAATGAGCATTACCCTCTGTTCGTGGCAGCTTATCCATGCCTTGATGATATCCTCTTTCACCGATACCTTATCTCTTTCTAGAGAACTTTCAATGGTTTGAAGATGTGACATATCAGCATCCATAAATGTAATCAAATGCTTCATAGACGAACATTCTGACAATAGTATGCTCCTAATATCAGATTCTGGATCCGCCTCGCAGATCAAAGCAAGTTGTGATGCCAAGTGGTCTGTCCTCGGGATGCCCTCTCTCTGATCATGCTGTTCCAGCTCATCATCAGAAATGAATATAAGCAGAGGGCATTTATCAATTGTTAACTCTTCAAGGCTTGATGGAAGACAAGGTAATGTCTTCATGTTTGGGATATTCTCGAGGCTAAGTACAGAGCAATTACGAAAGAGCTCACTATTGGATGGTAGACCCTCTAACCCACCGCAATCAACAAGCTTAAAAGTTTCCATATTCTCAAAACATGAACTGCCTAGTAACCACCCTGGATATTTAGCAGCTTTGTAGCCTTCGAGTGTAAGGTGCCGAAGTTGGGGCGGTGGCATCAAACCTTCTAGAATCTCCAGATGTGAGTTAACATTTGCTATCATATCATTCTCGGAACTCCAGATAAGGCTCAAGCTTTCAAGATGACTTTTCTTGTGTAGCTTGGACACTAAAGCTTCCTCCTTCCCAGTAACATTATTGAGATCTCTCACATTTATACTGCCAGAGAGCTCATTCATGTCCCTCAGCTGTCGCAACTCATATCCTTTCTGCTTTATCACGGCAAATTCATCAAGTTGCTGGAGTGAAGTTAGCTTGCCTATGTTAGGAATTTGAGGCAAAGCTACTTTGTATGAATTATATATCCTATCATCATACCCTTCAAGATGGCGTAACTTAGTTAAGTTGCACAGTTTTACAGGAAAACTCATAACTTTGTGATTTAACTGAAGTATATGTAGGTGATAAAGACTACACAATGATCTCGGCAATTCAGAAATCAATGTTTTGATGATGTTCAGATACCGAAAGTGCTTTAACCGACCAACAGATTCTGGCAACTTGCTACTGTTGTAAGCTGACAAGTATAGCACGCGCAATTTCTTCAAATTCTGCAGTATCTGGTTAAAAACATCACGTACATCATCCATTAGTGGCTCAATACAGATTACAGTGCGTAAATGATGTAGCTTGCATATACTTTGCTTATGTTGTTTTATGCTTTGAACACGGACAGACAAGTGTCGAACAGTGCATGGTATTTCTGTCACCTTGTCATCTTCTAATCTGAAGCAGTCTTCTTTGGAAAGAGATTCTGCCAGATCGTGAAGGAGATCATGCATAACATAGTGTGTACCAATGTATCTCTGGCATACTGGTTGAAAGAATGAAACAGAGACCATCTCATTGAAGCAATCCCTTCCAATATCTTCAATTCTCTTGTTCACGTCACCCGAATCAACAAGTCCCTCTGCTATCCACAGGTGAATCAACTCTGTCATGATATACTTGTGACCTTTTGGAAATAAGCTGCAATATAGAAAGCATCTCCGCAAACGTGGGTCTAACTTCTCATAACTCCACAACAGAGCTCTCCTAGGTTCACTCAAGTTGTTGATAGGATCTCTAGATTTACTCTCATTGAAGAGAGGGGATGACACTAGGAGTTGGGGCAATTTTCTGGTTTTATTTCTCCACAAACTCACACACAAATGCCATGCCAACCACAGGGGTTGGGGATACATATTTATAGGCTGCTAGCCAGCCAAGAATATGCTAAATGCTAGTCCAAGATGCTAGTCTAAGATGCTGCCTAAAAGCAGTCAAGGATGCTTGGTCCTTGCTGCTCCTAACTGCCCGTCCTTGCTACAAGGACCATGTGTGTTACGGCCCCACAAAGACCAACAGTACAGAGACTTATTCATCATTCTCCCCCTAAGTCTTGTGCGTTGTCTTGTGGGAAGGCTGGACCATTCCAATCCTGGAGCAGAGTCCAAGGAACGTGATCCGCCCAAGAGGCTTGGTGAGTAGGTCTGCAAGCTGATCCTTGGTGTTGATGTAGCTTGCCGTGATGCTCCCTTCATCCAAACAGCGTCGGATGAAGTGGTACCTCACTCGGATGTGCTTGCTCCGTTCGTGGAATACGGGGTTCTTCGCCAGGGCCAGAGCGGACTTGCTGTCCACCATGAGCTGCACTGCGCTGGTGTCTCGACCGAGGAGATCACCAAGCAGTCGAGCAAGCCAGAGGGCCTGAGTGCAGGCAGTGGAGGCCGCTATGTACTCGGCCTCGCAGCTGGACATGGCCACCACCTGCTGCTTGACTGACTGCCAGCTCACGAGGCACTTGCCGAGGAAGAAGAGGATCCCGCTTGTGCTCTTGCTGGTGTCGATGTCGCCGGCGTGGTCGCTGTCGCTGTACCCGACGAAGTGTGCCGCCCCAGGGCACCTAGGGTAGTAGAGGCCGTGGTCGAGAGTCCCCGCAACGTAGCGGACGATCCTCTTCACAGACTGCTGGTGTTCCGTCGTCGGTCGCTGCATGAACCGACTAACGTAGCCGACGGAGAATGCCAAGTCCGGCCGTGTGTGGGCGAGGTAGCGAAGGCTCCCCACAAGACGCCGGTACTGTGTAGCGTCCACCTCCTCCGCCGTGCTGTCGCGGCTCAGTTTCAGCCTCTCCTCCATCGGGGTGAGAGCTGGGTTGCAATCGGTGAGCCCGGCGAGCTCAACGACGCGCTTGGCGTAGGCGGTCTGTCGAAGCGTGATCCCAGAGTGGTCCTGGTGCACCTCGATCCCCAGGTAGAAGGAGAGGAGCCCTAGATCACTCATCTGGAAGGCGGCCTTCATTTCTTCCTTGAACGCCGCCACCTCTGCATCCTTGGTGCCGGTGATGACCAAGTCGTCGACGTAGACACCTACCAACAGGGCATTTCCTCCATTGCCCCGTCGGTAGACGGCCGCCTCGTGCGGGCTTTGCCCGAAGCCCATCGTCTTGAGCGTGGAGTCCAGCTTGGCGTTCCATGCCCTTGGTGCCTGCCGCAAGCCATAGAGAGCCTTGCGTAGACGAAGTACCTTGCCCTCCTGGCCAGGAATCGCAAATCCCGGCGGCTGTTGCACGTAGACCTCCTCCTTCAAGTCGCCGTTGAGGAAGGCAGACTTGACATCCATGTGATGGACGCGCCAGCCCTCCTGAGCGGCTAGCGCAAGGAGGAGTCGCACGGACTCCATCCGTGCCACAGGAGCGAAGGCGTCGTCGAAGTCGACCCCCTCCTGCTGCAAGAAACCTCGGGCCACCAAGCGAGCCTTGTGCTTGACGATGGCGCCGGCTTCATCCCTCTTCAGCTTGAACACCCACTTAAGGGTGATCGCCCGGTGACCTCGAGGGAGGTCAGCGAGCTCCCAGGTGCGGTTCTTCTCGACCGCATCCATCTCCAACTGCATCGCGGCTCGCCATGCCGCGTCTTGCTCCGCTTCTGCAAAAGACCGAGGCTCACCGTCGTCACATGCAAGTTGCAGTTGCGCCTCCAGGTTGCGTGGCACCGGTCCCGGCACCGGCTGGTCGCCGAGAAGACCCTCCATCGTACGGTACCGCAACGGCTCGCCGTCGTAGTACGCGTCGATGCGCTCCTCGTCGTGAGCGAGCGGGGAAGCGAACTCCACCGGGCTGCGCTCGACGCGAGCTGGTGCTGGTGTAGACGCGCCCGGAGGTGTGACTGCTGGTGCCGGAGTGGACGTGCCTGGAGGTGTGACTGCTGGTGCCGGAGTAGACATGCCCGGAGGTGTGACTGCTGGTGCTGGAGCGCGTGGCGTCGGTGGCGTCGGCAGCTGTGGTGCCGTCGGTGTGACAGCCACCGGGACAGATGGAGACTTGGGAACTGAGGTAGACGCGCTCGGCGAGGAGGAGCTACCTGCTCTCCCGGCTCCCTCGAAGTGGACGTACTCGACAATGAAGTCGTCATACGTCGGAGTCGAGCCGTCGTCCACCGCCTTGTCCCACGTCCACCCTCGCCCTTCGTTGAACACAACATCTCGCGCCGTGCGCACACGCTGTGTCTTCGGGTCGAGGATGCGGTAGGCCTTCGAGCCCTCCGCGTAGCCGATGAACACTCTCGGAGTGCTCCTGTCGTCGAGCTTGCCGATGTGGCCGAGCTCCTTGGCGAACGCGAGGCAGCCGAAGACCCGTAAGTGGGAGACCGCCGGCTTGCGCCCATGCCAAGCCTCGTACGGCGTCTTGCCGTCAAGTGCCTTCGTAGGTGAGCGGTTGAGGATGTAGACGGCTGTCAGCACCGCCTCCCCCCAGAAGACAGCCGGCATCCCTCTCTGCTTGAGGAGGGCCCGGGCCATCCCCACAACCGTCTGGTTGCGCCGCTCGACGACGCCGTTCTGCTGCGGGCTGTAAGGGGCGGAGTAGTGGCGCTGAATGCCCTCATCAGCGCAGTACGACGCGAATTCAGTTGCTGTGAATTCGCCGCCGTTGTCGGTGCGCAGCACGCGCAGCTTGCAGCCGCACTCCGCCTCTGCAGCAACCTGCGTACGCCTGATGGCGTCCGCTGCTTCTCCCTTGCTGCTGAGAAGCACCACCCGCATGTAGCGGGAGAAGTCATCGACGAGCAGCAGGAAGTAGCGTCGTCCTCCCGGTGTGGCCGGAGTCACCGGTCCACACAAGTCCCCGTGCACGAGCTCGAGCTTCGCCTTAGCTCTGAAGCTCGCCTGCTGGGGGAAGGGGAGTCGCCTCTGCTTCGTCACCACGCAGACGTCGCAGAACTGCTCCACGTGTTCGAGGCACGGCATGCCTCGCACCATCTCCTTGCTGCTGAGCCGCTTCAGAGCCTCGAAGTGAAGGTGCCCGAAGCGCTCGTGCCACTGCCACGCCTCGTCGTCCCGACGGGCGGCGAGGCAGAGGGGCTGTGCCACCTGCACATCAAGGACATAGAGCCGATTTGCGCCTCTAGTTACCTTGGCAAGAAGGCGACGATGGCGATCCCAGATGCGCAGGATCCCGTGCTCGATCAGTACGCGCGAGCCGTTCTCATCCAGCTGTCCCAAGCTGATGATGGAGTTCCTCAGCGCAGGGATGTAGTAGACACCGGTGAGCATCCGGTGCTCTCCGGTCTTGGCGGCGAAGATGATGGAGCCGACGCCCTGAATCTCCACGGCGGAGGCATCTCCAAACTTGACGGAGCCTCGCACGTCGGAGTCGAGCTCGGCGAAGAACTCCCGTCGACCAGTCATGTGGTGGGTGGCGCCGGTGTCCAGGCACCACCCGCCAGTCTTGTCGGTGCCGGAACCATCGCCGAGAAGGGCGTGTGCCTTTGGCTCGTCGAGGTGGAGGGGAGCCGCTGCAGTCGGTGCCGCAGGGCGTAGCTCGATGCTCGCATGAGCCATGAACAAAGCCGGCTCCTCCTCTCCTGCCTGTGCGACGTGGGCCTGGCCGCGTCGTGGCTGTCGACACTCCTTGGCCCAATGGCCAAGCCGGCCATAGTTGTGGCAGGCGTCATCTTGGGCCAACTGGGGCCTGCCGGCGGCGCCTCCCCGGGCACCTCCGCGGGCGCCACCTTGCACCCTGACCTGGCCGTCTTTGCGCCCCTTGCGCGGTTTGCCGCGCCTGCGGCCACCTGATGCGGAAGAGGACTCCCCCTTCTTCCTGTCACCGTGGCCGGCGTCCCACCGCTCCCGAGTGAGGAGCAGCTTCCCAGCAGTGGTGATGGACCCTGAGGGAAGCTCTGGCTCGTCGAAGTCGACGACCTTGAGGCGACCGATTGCCTCCTCGATCGACATCGTGCTGAGGTCCAGCAGGGATTCGATCGAGCGAGCTATCTGCCTGTACTTCGTGGGGACGCAGCGAAAAAGCTTCTCGACAGCTTTTTCCTCGTTGTAGGTGGCGTCGCCGAACCGCTCCATCTTCTGCAGCAAAGTGTTGAGACGAAGAGCAAAGTCGTCGATGTCCTCACCTGGCTTGAAAGCCAGGTCGTCCCACTCCTTGCGGAGTGCCTGCAGGGCGGCCTTGCGAGCACGGTCGCTGCCGATGCGCGACGCAGCGATGGCCTCCCAGGCCTCCTTGGCAGTCCGCTTGTTGGAAAGCGAGAACTGCATCTCGGGCGGGACAGCGGCGAGGAGGGCGTCCAGCGCCCGTCGATCGTCATGGTGGTCGACGTTGGCATCCTGGACTGCCTCCCACATGTGTCGCACCTGGAGCCGGACCTTCATGACCGCGGCCCACTCGACGTAGTTGGTTTTGGTGAGGGTAGGCCATCCAGCACCGAGACCAACGTCCCTGACCACAGCCCGAACCTCGTAGAGGCCACGGTCTTGGTCGTTTCGGCCGCCGCCACCGTGCGCGCCTCCTCCTGGAGCGCCACCGCCATGCGCGCCTCCTCCTGGAGCGTCACCGCCGTGCGCGCCTCCTCCTGGAGCGCCACCGCCGTGCGCGTCTCCTCCTGGAGTGCCACCGCCGTGCGCGCCGCCTCCTGGAGCGCCACCGCCGTGCGCGCCGCCTCCTGGAGCGTCACCGCAGTGCGCGCCGCCTCCTGGAGCGTCACCGCAGTGCGCGCCGCCTCCTGGAGCGACACCGCCGTGTGCTTGGGCATGCTCGGCTGCCCACCGCGCCGTCCGCTCGTGGGCTGTGTCGACGCTGCTTCCGCCTGAAATGGAGCCGCTGATGCTGCCGCGCAGAGCCTGGGCCTCTGCCGCTGCTGTACGTGATGCCTCCACCGCTGCTGCTGCCTCTGCCTCCGCTCTGGCTGCTGCCAGTTCTGCCGCTGCCAGCCTTGACGCCCTGGCTGTCGCCACAACGGCTGCTGCTGCAGCCCGCTCACGCTCCTCTGCCGCGGCGAGCTCGGCCTCCTGCCGACGCCGCACGCTCGAGGTAGCCGAGTGCTGAGAGCGACCTTGGGACATGGCTGGCCGCTGGGGGGCTGTTGCGTGGAGGGAGAGCTGCTGCTAACGAGCTGCTGCTCGACTGCGCGGAAGGGGAGAGGCCACCAGCAACAGCTTGAGCTGCTGCACTTGCTCGCTGGGGCTGCTGCACACCCGGTGAAGGGGATGAGCAGGAAACACTCAGCCTACAAGACAACCTTGCTCTGATACCACTTGATAGGATCTCTAGATTTACTCTCATTGAAGAGAGGGGATGACACTAGGAGTTGGGGCAATTTTCTGGTTTTATTTCTCCACAAACTCACACACAAATGCCATGCCAACCACAGGGGTTGGGGATACATATTTATAGGCTGCTAGCCAGCCAAGAATATGCTAAATGCTAGTCCAAGATGCTAGTTTAAGATGCTGCCTAAAAGCAGTCAAGGATGCTTGGTCCTTGCTGCTCCTAACTGTCCGTCCTTGCTACAAGGACCATGTGTGTTACGGCCCCACAAAGACCAACAGTACAGAGACTTATTCATCAGTTGTCAATGTTTATAGTTCCAGCATCTTTCCATGTAGTGATACTTGTTTTTCCTTTCAACTGGGAACCCACAACTTTTGCAGCCAAAGGAGATTGTCCAAGCATGTTAGCAATTTTTTCTGACATGTCTTCTAGCCTTTCACGCAACTGAGCATTTCTAATTTCAGGTCCAGAAAAGGCATGGTGTTTGAATAGTGCTAAGAAGTGAGTCTCTTCCATGTTTTCCAGATGAAACACTTCTTCACAGCAAAGAGCAGCTGGAAGTGTATCCCTTCGTGAAGTTGCCAAAACTTTGCTTCCTGTCTGCTGACAAACTAGAGGAGCAAATAGTTGGTCCCATTCCATCTCATTGTTGGAATTATCGAACCAAACATCATCCAACACAAGTAGGAATTTCTTGGATTTTTGCAGTATGTCCCTCAGTTTGCACTGGAGAATATCAAGGCTATCAATGCGTGGGCATTCTCCCTTGGTGGTAGACTCGATAATCTCCCGTGTATGACGATGGACATCAAGTCTGCGTGAGATGCACACCCAAATTCTGGCATCAAAATGTTCTTCTATCCTCTTGTCATTGTAAACATGTTGTGCCAAGGTGGTTTTTCCCATGCCTCCAACTCCAACAATGGCCAGACCCGAGTACCTAGCCGTGCTAGACTCGGCAGCAGCCGTCTTGGTAAGAAGTTCTATTATATGATCACGATCCTTGTCACGACCAATCACCTCCAGAGGTGGTATTGATGTGGCCTGAGGAACAACGGATGTTGGTACCATGGAGCCCTCTACACTGTTACCAGCTGGTAAGCGAAGTAGTTCACGGAAGTCCTTCGCTTTCGTCAGGATGACCTTCAGTTCATTCAGCTGGCACAGTAGCTTTCTGTTCTTTGGGCGCAGATTAGACAGTCTGCTTGAGGCAGCACATAGAGGCTTCAGAATACTCATTGCTGGCAAGGAATTCTTCCAACTTTTTGCTTTGGACCTGAGGAGGTTGTACTCATGCTCATCCAGCAGGTCATCAGCCTTGTACAAGGATTCTTTGAGCTCCTGAAGCCATATGTCCAGCGTGGCCCTATGGTTGCCTCTGTCAGCTGCTTCAATCACCAGGGCAAATTGTGGCATGATGGTGGTCTCTAGTTCATGGAGCTCACGCACCATGTCCACACCAAGGTACAGTGAAGCATCAGCGAGTAGCTTCTTCAATATTGGCGATGCTGCCAACCGTAAGCCAGCCAGTGCTACCCCTGTCATGGAATTGCAGGATACTCTTTGTTGGCTACTGGGAAAGGGCTTTTGTTCAACGAACAAGATCTTGGTTGTCGTGTCAAGCTAGAAATTAGGAAGAATTTAAGAGGAAAAATATGGGACACAGGTTGAAGAACTCTAATGGCATACTTTGCTTTGTTGTTCCTTTTCCAAAATCTCTTTTTCTTTGGTGGAGATTGGGGGTTGGAAATAACAATGGGGAAATAAAGAGAAGAAGCAGGTGTATCTGAAGGTAAAATGGGAACAAAATCAAAGGGATGAAGATACTAAATGGTAGAAACTGACAAAGGTGAACAAGTAAACAATGGTAAAGGAGTGAGAACTCTAAAGCCCTGTTCAACGACTTGTCTTTGCTTTTTCCTTTTTTATTTTTTGGCATAGAATGACCCAAATAAATGTAGGCGAGCAATGGAAGAGAACTTCCTGAGGTGGGAATCAACCGGTGAATACAGCCATGGATAAAGTAGCTGCTGCAGTGGGGAATGATGAGATAAATTAGTCAATTGCAATATATCGAAAAATAAAAGATAAAATATATCCCAGCAAACAGTTTTGTGTATTCTTTACTGTGGACGAAAGTATATATACAGGAGAAGAAGTTAACACATCAAAGGAAGTTGGAATGCTTACAGAGATGAAGGAGTGAAGAACGACGAAAGCAGCGTTGCTGGCGCAAGCACGGCGATGGCAGGAATTCGAGGTTGCTGGTGAGGTGGAATGGAGCAAGTGTTGTAGACTTGTAATAAAAGAGAAATCAGGGGCAAAAGTGTCCAAATAGCAAGACATGAGACCGCAAAATATCTGATCCACTGGTGCACTGGAAGCGGGTAGTCAACTTCACATTCTACATCACGATTGTAAGGCCTTTGATGTCAGAAATCTGTGGCCCAGAATAAACTATGGCCTGACGGGTCTTCTATTTACAGGAAATCGAAAAAACACGGATGATTTCCATCGGACTGGGTCAATATATTACATGGTCAAAATAAAGGTGCTTCTCATACTCCCTCCGACCCATATTAGTTGATTTGAGTTTGTTTAGATTCGGATGTATCTAGATATATTTTAGTACCACATACATCCGAATCTAGAGAAATCCAAGTCAAATAATATGGGTCGGAGGGAGTATTATATTCTAGGAAAGTTTGATGGCCAAAGAAGAACAGTTAAGAGACTGACACTGAAAAAAATGTAACTACGAATAGGAAATGAGACTGAACTCCCTCCTAATCTATCTGAATAACAGTGATTATTTCAGGTAAAATGCTTCTTTTCACTTATTTGAATGGTCAAAACACAGGCAGTGTTCATTACTACGGAGTCATAAGTAGCGATCTCCTTACCATCCAAGGGAAATCCTGAAATGGATCTAGGAAAATGCCTGCAATGCACTGCCAATCATGTAGTGATGTTAACCAGCACAAGACCACACAATGAGTACATGTGGATAAGAGTAACTACCTAGAACAGACTTAAATCACCAAATTTACAAGAGAGATTCTGTAATGGATCCAGGAAGATGGCTGCAATGCACTGCCAATCCTAGTAATCAAAACTAACTCGATAAGCATAAGAGAAATCACCAAATTTACATGTAACAGATATAAATAATTGGATTACATCCTAACTGATGATAGGGTAACTACTGCCTCGTCAGTGTAATCAGTAAATAGGGCATTGCCATGTCGGTACCATACAACCATGTTGGAACACGCTATCATTACAGAACTATCCAATAAATGTGGCAATTTGGTTAACTTCAACCACTAACACGGCATTCTTGCCAATCTAAAGATCCAAATACCTTATAGGAGACACCAATGCAACTCACACTAATTTCTCCATATATGTGAGACAAATCACACATATGTATAGGATTGAATTACTGATGCAAAGACAAAAGGGCAACAAAACAGAAAAAGGACCAAATCAAAACCAAGACGATCCTTGCTCATAGGCCAGCAGTGGGCAGCGAGGCCAATAGTCCATGAACGCGCACCGTACGCTGAATCCAGGTCAAATTTGAGCTGCCTGGCCTGCTACAAGGTGAGGCACTCATTCGCCTCGAAGTCCGGTGGCAGGACGGTACCAAGCTTCCCCATGGAGGTAAAAGGTCGTGGAGTAGGGGGCGGACCTGGTCGTTGGTGAGAATATTGAGCTCGACGATGGCGAGGACGCCGGACTGGAGGAGGCGGTTGACGGAAACAGGGGCAATCGAGGCGGTTGACCCGGCGAGAGAGGGGTGGAGGGGGTTGAACTGAGATGAGCTTGAGGCAGTCGGCCTCGTCGGCGGGGCGGAGTGGAGGCTTCAGTTTCAAACTGAGATTTTGAGCCAACTCCCCACGCTTTCGCTGAATCGCACTCTAAGTCTGTAACTGCTCGAAAAAAAAATTCGGGAATAACTGCTCGAACTTTTCAGTGTACTGTAGGCTGATGAGAACTTACAGAAACTCTAGCAGGTCCCGTATAATAACCGCTAGGTTTTACTTCGCCATGGAAAAATGTTTCCGAGCAAATCCTGTATTTTTTTTACGATCCGTGGATAAACCCTCGTCTCGACCCCTAGATACAAGGGTTGCTGGGGTGGCCAGAGTGTGGAGAGTTTTTTTTTTTAACACGAGAAAGGCCCAGAAGGGCCCGGAAACATTGCATTAATCTTCCGCGGTGGGATTACAGATTACAAGGAGGTCCTTAGGAGAAGACACGGTTATAACAAAGACCTCCAATTTTACGCACAGGACCTCAGAAAGAAATGGCAAAACGCAATCAGGTCGCTCTCCACCGGACACAAACTTGAGCTTCCAATCGCAGGCGGCGTCGTCGCCTCCGGGGACTAGGCCACTTGGGGTGACGAAGACGGAGATTCCCGCGCCGCAGCTATCACAGGGCCTCCGAATCGGCAATTTAGCCTGGAGGTTGAAGATGAGATGGCACCAGGCAAAGGCTGGCACCAGAGCTCCGAGCAGCCGCCCTTTGGCTATAAAAGTCGACGGCGAGCCAGCACTTGACCGGCAAAGCGCTGCCGAGGATCTGCTCCCGAAGACTGCAACAATCTTCCCGATATCCCGCCTCCCAGATCGACAAAGGGCAGTCGCACGCCGTCGCACCTCTCCGACTCCATCCCCATGCTGGCGTTGAAGAGGAGCAGGACCTGCATCGCCTCGATCTGGAAAGGACACATAAGCGAGCTTATTGAAGGAGATCCTGATGCTGAAGACCATCTCCACCTCCGGCTCTGCCCACCAGAGCGCCGCGGAGAGGACACCAAGCATCAGGAGCCACCAGATTTGGCCCGCGCGACCCGGGAGCTCACTCCAGACGAGCATATAGCCCAAACGCCAAACAGGCAAATCTAGACTACAACCTAGACTACTAAAAGCGGAAGAAGCCAAACCACCTGAACCATCTTCTCACTGACTAGCGAGGCCGCCGGGGAGAGAGAAGGACAGGGGCGGCGGGGGAGGACGGGAGAGTTGTTAGCACAGGAGGGACATTTCACCTCCCCCTTCCCGCTTGCATGCCACCGCCACCGCCGATCTCCCCTCCCTCCCACTTGCTCTCTAGCGTCGCCACCCACCAGATCTGAAGCCATGGACCTCCACCAGCCTCCGGCCGCCACTGATGTGATCACGCAAACTCTACCTGCAACGGCCGCCTGCCGCCGGTTCCCCGACCGCCGGATCGGTTGCCCACATAATTGACGGCATCGGCAAGGCGAAGTGGAAGCGTTTGGACAACCATGTTGTCCCGTTGGTGGCCCAGTCGCAAGAAGCAACCGTCGTTGCCCCTCGTGCCCAAACCACAAAAGCCCACGCGGTCGGTGAAGAAGACAAAGCAGGTGGTGCACTGTAGCTCCCTTTCACCTGACGCTCAGACCCTGCCCATTGTTCAACCTCTGCCCATCGCCGCTATGGCTCCTTGCTTCGTTGCTCAGCCTCCACCCATCCACATCTCGGATGGCGTTGTCGACAATGGATCGGCAAGGTATGAACTTCGTCTCTCTCACGTTGCCATGCACAGAATTGATTGCTTTTTTCTTATACGCAAGTTGTATGCGATGTAGCTACGATGCTCACAATGCCACTACGGCGTATGTTAACCTTCTTAACACGAGCGTGGTCAACATTACCGAGCGGCAACTTGAATTCGACGATGACGATGACGAAGTCGACGACGCGGAAGCTGAATTGGAAGAGGTCGAAGAGGGGGTGTTCAATGAAGCCCAAGTAAAGACAACTAAGAAAAAAACAAGCGATGAACTACACCAAGATCGAGGACACTTGCTTGGTCCGAGCATGGTCACAAGTGTCCATCCATGCGGTGACCAGCACAGACCAAACCGGCAGCGCTATTGGCAGCGGATCGGATTGGATATTATCAAGTTTGATGAAAATTGTGAAATCACCTGTTTTATGCCCCGCGCAGAACTTATCCTTTCATGGGGCTGAGTTAATAGTTCTCTTTCACGGGTTGAATTTGAATTTGCAGGATCTATTCAGCGCAGGGCAGTTTTGGAAACATAAAACTCATTTTCCATGGATTGTAAACGTATTTTATGGGATCTGCTAGAGTTGCTCTTAGGCCTTGGTGCGAGGGCTGCTTCACATAGCACCCTAGGAAAATTCACAACATAAGCTGCAGAAGTTTAGCTACAGATTATACTCCCATCTGTCTAGAAATAAATGATTTAAATTTGTCTAAATTCGCATGTAGCTCGACAAACTTTACTGTATAGATACATATGAATCTAGACAAAGTGAAGTCCTTTATTGCCTAGACAAAGTGAAGTCACTTATTGCCAGACGGAGAGAGTACATGGAGATTAGCCCTTCTGGAGTACATCTCTTCAACACACAAAGATGACAACTGCTTCTCAAAGTACATCCCAACACACAACATATGAATTACAACCAGCGCCAATCTGACTACCTAAGTATCTCTTCAACACAGGATAACAAAACAACGACACCACCAACAATAGAAAACATAACGTGGAGCGGCTGAGAATGAACGAGCGATGCATGCACAACCGATGAACAAGGGAACTGGGCGGCCAGCACCAGCGAAAATGCAAAGGGAGTTGAAATTGTAAGTGAGAGGCACTCCAACTCTTGACAGGCAGTGGAGACAAGGTCGCTCGAGCGGAGAGCAATAAGCATGGGCCTGGGAATGAATGAAAAAATTGAAAATGAAGCATCTGAAAAATCGATTAATTGAAATAAATATTGCAAAAGGTTATCTTTGCAAAGGCATTGGTGGGACCTTTACCTTCCCATTTCTTCGTAGTTCTGAATGTGGATCTCGGTTCATCTGAATTCCTTCCAGCGGATATGCGCAATCTTTGGCCAGCTTTCTCCATCAGGTGCTCGACAGCTCTCCTTCAAGGTTCTACAACCCCATACGCCGAAGTGTTGGAGGGGGGATGGCAGATCTGGTAAAGATGGTATGTTGGGGCAATAACGGGTCTCGAGTTTCGTGAGACTGGAGAGGCACTTCAGATTTCCTGGCAAGGACCTCATCTCACACGACCCTAACCTCAGCCACTTGACCGATGCAAACTTTGAAGATTCTTCAAACGAAACAGATGCATCCTTGCATTTTTGAAGGGAGAGAAATGGTGGAAGTGTAAAACCTTCAGACGAGAGCATGAGGTTGAGGATCACAGGGCTGCTAACATAAAGTGCCTTCTGTACTCGAAACTGTGTGATGCACTCTGCAGTTAGCTTTGGGACATCCATCATCTGCACGTTGTGAAGTTTCAGGGAAGACAGTCCTTCAAGAAAGTACAGATCAGGTAGACCTTCTAGATATAATGATTCAAGGGAGGTCAAATGACCAATCGACAAAGAAGCAGAGCTTCTGCAGTCCAACATCAAAAGAAGTCTCAGGTCCGGCAAGTCAGCACTGAAGAAATTAGCTTCAACCACACACCAGCGTATAATGAGATTCTCAAGAGATAATGGAATTAAATCTGCTCCACATGCCAATTCCAAAAAAGGGCAGGAGACCAATCTAATGTCCAAAAGAGAGGTAGCAGCTCTTAAACCACCTAATGACCTGAGACACCAGCAAGATTTGATGAACAAAAAGTTAAGCTTTGTCAAATGTCGGAGGACATCTTGTGACGGAAGTGCGGTTAAAGTCATGATCTCCTCTAGGCTCAAATTTTTCAGTGAAGTGAGATGATCAAGGCAAACAGCCAATGCCCCATTTGTAATACTGCATGAAGAAAGATCAAGTTGACAAAGTCCTGATGGTGGGACCAGAGGCAGCCTGATGTTCCTTCCATAAATGAATCGTATCCTCTTCTCGTGGCAACATATCCATGCATTGATGAGATCCTTCTGCATTGCTTCGTCTTTCTCCGTTTCCACAACATTTGCAATTGTTTGAAGATGTGACATGTCAGAACCCATTGACATCATCAACTGCTTCAGAGATGAATGTTCTGACAATAATGCTTTCCCTATCTGGTTTTGAGAATCCACCTCCCATATCGAAGCAAGTTTTGATGCCAAGAGGTTTGTCCTCAAGATGTCCTCCCACTCATGATGTTGTTCTAGTTCATCACTGGAAGTAAATACAAGCAATGGGCACTTTTCAATCCCTAGTATTTCAAGGCCTGCTTGAAGACAAGGCAATGTCTTCAGGTTTGGCACATTCTCAAGCCTAAGTGTGTAGCAATTCCCGAAGAGTTCGGCATTGGATGGTAGGCCTTCTAACCCGATGCAATTAACAATCCTAAAAGTTCCCAAATTCTTAAAATATGAATCCACAAGAAACCAGCTGGGATATTTTGCCGAACTATAACCTTCGATTATGAGGCCTTGAAGTTGAGGCGGTGGCATCAGGCCTTCAAGAATCTCCAACTGTAAACTATCATCTGCATTTATGTCATTCTTATAACTCCATACAAGGTGCAAGCTTTCAAGGTAAGTTTTCTGGTGTAGCTTTGACTCTAAAGCTTCATTCTTTGCAATGACATTTTCAAGATTTTTAATATTTAAACAGCCACCAAGATCGTTCATTTCCCTCAGCTGCCACAACTCGTATCCCTTCTGCTTCTTCACAGAGAAATTCTGAAGGTGTTGGAGCGAGGTTAGCTTTCCTATGTTAGGTGTTTCAGGCTGAGGATGCTCAGATGGATAACCTATTTCACTGTTGCTCCAAAAAAAAAACGTGCCCTTCAAGATACTGCAACTTACTTAAATTGGAGATTTTGTCAGGCAAACTCTTAACTCTGTCACTGAACTTAAGTACCTGTAGGTGGTAAAGAGTACACAATGATCTCGGCAATTCAGAAATCAATGTTTTGATGATATTTAAATACCGAAGATGCTTCAGCTCACCAACTGATTCTGGCAATTTGCTACGGTTGTAAGATGACAAATATAGTACACGCAACTTCTTTAAATTCTGCAACATCTGATTAAAAACATCACTTACGTCATCCATCAGTGGATCAATGCAGATAACAGTGCGTAAATTGTGTAGCTTGCAAATGCTTTCCTTATGCTGCATCATACTCTCTAGACAAACAGATAGGTGTCGAATAGTGCATGGTATTTCTGCCACCTTATCATCTTCTAATCTGAAGCAGTCTTCTTTAGATAGTGATTCAGCCAAATCGTGAACCAGATCATGCATAACATAGGATGCACCTTTGTGTCTTGGATCTGCTTGAAAGAATGAAACAGAGACCATGTCACTGAAATAATCCCTTCCAAGATCTTCCACTCTTTTCTTCTTGTTGCACAAATCAACAAGTCCCTCTGCTATCCACAGATGAACTAACTCCCTAATGTTATAGCTATGGCCTTTTGGAAATAAGCTACAATATAGAAAGCATCTTTGCAGGTGTGGATCTAACTTCTCATAACTCCACAGCAGAGCTCTCATGGGATCGCTCAAGTTGTCCATCATTAGAGCATCTCCCCACGCAGTGACATCCTTTTTCCTGCTCAACTGCGAACCCACAGTTTTTGCTGTCAAAGGAGACCGCCCTAATCTTTTAGCAAGCATCTCTGCAATCTCTTCTAGCTTCTCGCGCAACCTTTGGTCTCCAATTTCTGCTCCAGAAAAGGCATGGGTTTTTGAGGAGTGTCAAGAACTCAGTATCTTCCATGTTTTCCAAAGGAACAATCTTTTTGCAGCAAAGAGAAGCGGGAAGTATATTTGATTGAGAAGTTACCAAAACTTTGCTTCCTATCTGCTGAGAAACTAAAGGAGCCAGGAGTTGCTCCCATTCCATCTCGTTGTCAGATTCTTCAAACCAGACATCATCCAATACAAGCAGGAATTTCTTTGATTTTTGCAGTATGTCCCTTAATTTGCACTGGAGAGTATCAAGATTATCAACACGTGGGCATTCCCCCTTGGACACGGATTCAATAATTGCTCGGGTATGACGATCAACATCGAGTCTGCGTGAGATGCACACCCACATCCTGACATCAAAATGTTCTTCAACCCTCTTGTCATTGTAAACATGTTGTACAAGGGTGGACTTTCCCATGCCTCCAACTCCGACAATGGCCAAACCTGAATATATAGCTGAGTCAGCGTTAACACCAACCGACTCAGTAAGAAGATTTATTATATTGTCCCTGTCCTTGTCACGACCGATAGCTTTCAGAGGTGGCAGTGATGTGGCCTGAGGAACAACAGCTCTCTGTACGACAGGCTCTACTGCACTGTTGCCTACTGGTAAGCGAAGAAGTTCACGGAACTCCTTAGCTTTCGCCAAAATGGCCTTCAGTTCATTCAGCTGCCCAAGTAGCTTCCTATTCTTGGAGCGCAGAGTAGACGACTGGTAGGACACAGCATGCAGAGGCTTCAGAATAGTGCTGACCGTGGAAGCATGTGGTGGGGAGGTGCCCTTCCCGCTCTTTACTTTGCGCTCGAGGACATTGTACTCATGCATGTCAAGCAGATCTTCGGCTTTGTAGAAGGCTTCTTTGAGTTCTTGGATCCACTTGTCCAGCTTGGCCCTGTGGTTGCTCTTGTCAGCTGCTTCAATCATCAGCTCAAACTGTGGCATGATGGTGGTCTCCAGTTCATGGAGCTCACTCGCCATGTCAACACCAAGGTAGGTGGAAGCATTAATGAGGAGCTTCTTTAGGATCGGCGATGCCGCCAATTGTAAGCCAGCCAACGCCACCTCTGCCATGGAATTGCAGTTCTTTGGGGGGTATATTCAGCTAATTTTGAGAATTTGAGAATGCATGGGTCTCAGGTGTAGTGTAAAGACACGAAATGGTGTAAACTTTGGAAAATGTCAACAACCAAATGGTGGGGGTTACTTGGATAGTTGGTTGCATGAGGCGATGAAGAAGCGTTTACTGAGGGGGACAGGTAAACAACGGTAAACTAGCAAAGAAGTGCTTCTGGAGGGGCAAACAAGCGGTAAAGGCAGACATGGATGAAAAACCTGTAGAAGTGGGAAACGACGAGATAAATTAGCGAATTGCAACGGCGAGCAAGAGCACAGCCCAAACAGGAGATTTTCCATTCTTATTTTTTGCGACAACAGAAGTATTTCTGGAGGAAAATAGAAGGGAAAACCTACGTAGTGAAAACAGCAAAGGAGTTCTGAAACTTACATGGATGATGGACCTCAGAAGCTGAGCTACTGAAGCGGCACGGTGACGAAAGCGGCTGCGAGATTGCCAGAGATGCAGATCAGAGCTAGTGTTGTATTGCAATGAGATGTAGAACTCTCCAAGCAGCAGGCCACCAAGACAACCCTAGATCTGATCCAGTGTACATCGATCTGATCCAGCTAGTTGCCATTTCTTAAAGCTGGGCTCGTTGGAAAAATTAAGTAGCAACCATAGTGGATAGCACACTAACCAGTAAAATATATGCAAGTAGCCTAAGCTGAATAAAAACAAGTGACAGCTCATTCCTGTTATGAAATTACTCGATCAACGAGCATACCTTGACATAATGTTGTATACTGTAACAAGTCTCCAAAAGCCAACAGGGATACATATCTCTCGGCAATGAGTAATAATATACTAATATATATAGAAACACCGAAGCTTCACCAGTTAGAATCACGTCTGTCTGCATACCATTTAGGAGCCAAAGAACTATCCTCTTTGTGATAGACCTGCTGTTAGCACATCAAAACCAACAAAGTCGATGAAATGGTGGGTTAGGTTACCTGCTTCTCCTATTTTATTCTCTATCACCATCACTGCCTTCCACACTTTCCAAGAGCCATTGCTTCAGTTGTAAAAGCTATGAGTAAGAATAAGCTATGACTATATGGTCTTCAATCTACAGGATAGTCATGAAAACGTTAAATTTGCAAAAGGGTAACATGATTTCGATCAAACTGGGTCATATGACCTCCATCAAGTTGGGTCAGTGAATTGTGTGGTCTAAAAAGGAGACACTTCTTATACTGTGTTAATCCTTAATAGTAGTATGACCAAAGAACAATGAAGAGAGACGATGACAATGCTAAACACAGGGAAGGAGGGATATGACTGGGCCAATCTCAGAATTATATTTAGTTTTCTTGTTCGCAGAAGCTTACAAATTTCAACGAGCTTTGAGGATTGTACATACTCCCTCGGTTTCAAAATATAAGATGTTTTAGCTTTGTGAATGAAATGTATCTAGACCTCTTTTAGTGTCTAGGTTCATCTAGTTTAGAGTGAACCTAGATACAAAAAAGGGTCTAGATATACTTCTTTCACAAAGCTAAAACATCTTATATTTTGAAACGGAGGGAGTATAATTCAGTAGAAGATATGGGTTTCACATTTCAACGAGCTTTGAGGATTATGTTCAGATTGCATGTAATATCCGACAGTTACACTTCTTCCAAAATTCAGAAAAATGCAGGAAACAGACCAAAACATCAGAAAATAAATGTTCACAGGGCATAATTGTGCTTAGGCCTTAATGTCCGTGAGTGTCTATCTGAAAAAAGTAGTAACAAACACGCTACAAACCTAGTCCAGTGAACTTTTAAAGATCACCCATGTTCAAGTTACAAAAAAAGCTACATTGCACACATAATTCTATTATTTGCCATATCCATGTTTTCTTTTAGATTGCAACAAAGCTAAGGTGGAATTGATAGAGCCTATCCAACACCCTCTGCAGTCTAATTGGACCATTCTTGCGAACTGAAAGATCAAAATATCTATTGGGTTTGGGAGAGAACAAACATTACCAAATAACAGATATATGCGAGCATTCTACAATGAATGGACATCACAGAGGATCATTGCACATTTGCAATGTACATAGCCATGATGCAACATAACCCATTGCTAAGAATCATATTTCCAAGAAAATGGCACTTGTATCATTTACAAACAGTGTATAGTACAATACAGATTACACCTCTCTATGGCACTGAAGTACTAATCCAAAGACAAGACCATAACAAAGTACTCAAATAAAGGAACCTGAAAGCCAAAAAAAAATTGAGATGAGACTAGGCCTGGTCAGAGATGTCCTCCAGCATCGCGCTGGGTTAAAGTATCACCTCCTTACCTGCCTGAATGAAGATGATGCTTTAAGATTAAAAAAGATAACTGAATGTGGAAAACTGAAAACACAGGCAGTGAGTGATGGAAGTTTATAGGTAGTAGTCTCTTCATCCAAACAAAACAAAATATCAAAGATTTTGTTGTTATGGTTCCAAAAAGATACATAGAAAATGATATAAATAGAACATAAGTAAATGTTCCAAAAGAGAGATCCAAAACACTATTTGGATTAAATCTTCAAATCACCAAATCATGTTCAGCACAGCTTCTGCGCTGTGAGTGAACGATGCCAAAAGCTCGGCCACTCTGCTTAAGGGAGTACCAGACAACACCACGAGCATCTTGGGGTTCCTTGACTGCCAGATGGCTGAGCTGCCTCTGACTTACCTGGGCATACCGCTAACTGTCAGGCAACCTACCAGCACCGAACTGCAGCCGCGGGTGTCCAAAGCTTCAGGCATGTTACCTACCTGGAAATCGTGGCTGATGAACAGATCCGGCAGGCTCGTGCTGATCAAAGCCCTGCTCTGCGCCATCCCAATTAACCAAATGATGGTGCTCGCACCCCCGAAGAAGGTACTCAAGCTTTTTTGAGAAGATCGAGCGCGCACCGCCACCAACAGAGGCCACTGCCATGTCAACTGGCGAGCCGTCAACCGTTCAATCTCTCATGGTGGACTGGGCATACAAGACATGGAGCGGACTGGGCTTGCGCTCCGCATGTGATGGCTTTGGTACAGCAGGACTGACGCCAGCCGCGCCTGGAGCAGCCTCGACTTGCAATTCTCCGCGAACGAGCAGGCCCTGTTCTTCACCTCCACCTTCTTGATCGTGGGCGACAGGCAGACCTGCAAATTCTTGGAAGATCGTTGGATCGACGGTCGCTCCATCAGCGAACTGGCACCACAGCTCTACGCCTGCATCCCCAAAAAAAGGAAGGTCAGAACTGTCGCTGATGGACTGCATGGCCACTCCTGGGCTCGCGACATCCAGGGCACATTTGGAATTCACGAATTGGGGCAATACCTGACAATTTGGCGCAAGCTCGAGCAAGTCACCCTCTCTGATCAGCCTGACCAACTGATTTTGGAAGTGGGATTCGAGCAGAATCTACTCTGCATGCTCCTGCTATCTAGCCTCCTTTCAGGGCTCCGTCAGGTGCAATGCCTGGAAGGTGATCTGGAAATCCTGGGCGCCACCAATCATCAAATTCTTTGCTTGGATAGCCAACAAGAACAGATACTGGACGGCCAACAGGCTATGCCAGCGCCGCCAGCGCCGCCCCCACTGTGTCCTATGTGACCAATAGCCGGAGACGATGCATCACCTGTCCTTTCTCGAGACAAGTATGGCACGAGACACCTCGTGGCTGCGGCTAACATACAGGCCACCTGACCATGACAACTCCCAAAATGACTGGTGGCTTGGTGCACGACAGGCCACACCCAAGCCAATGCACAAGGGCCTCACCTCGGCGACCCTACTGACAACCTGGATGATTTGGAAGAGCGCAACGCCTGCGTCTTCGACAGAGAAGAGCCCTCGGTGGCCCAGCTGTGCAACAAGATCAGAACTGAAGCTGCACTTTGGGCTCGTGCTGGAGCCACTGGCCTCCGGGTCTTCATCCCTCCCACCTGGGATGTACAATAATTTCACTGTAATGAATTCGTTGTTCCTCTTCGGAGGCTTGTAACCCAAACTCTCTCTTTGCAATGAAAAGAAACGCATAGGCTTTCTGTTTTCTTGGAAAATGAAGTGATGTTAACCAGCACAAGAAAGCACAATGATGATATCTGACTAAGGGTATGACATCTTGATGATCCACCGATTTCAATGAGCACAATGCCTACTTCAAATATGACTAAACCCTAAACTTAAATTGGGCATATTATAGCATTGACTTAATCCTACGTAAAAATAGGTTAACCAACTGCCTTAAGGCATTTAAACCTTTATTTTCTCGGAATAATCATCAAACAGAACATTTCTCAGGGTAGTATACTAACATCTATTGGACTAAACTATTCTTACAGAACTATCAAATCCATAATGCAATTTGGTTAATCACAAGAGTATGCGTAAATATCATGGCTTGATTTCAATACCAGAAACCTCTATATATTTATGCACCAGTCCAGAATGAGCCAGTGCACAAATTGAAGACATCAATGTGACCCATTACACCTGGACTAACTTTAAAACTGGATTGTTCTTGAGACCGAACAATTATAAGATCCCTCAGGACAGAACAATACAAATTACCACGTATTGCTCAATATTATTGACAGTGAAGAAGCGTATCCAAGGGAAAAGACATAAGCATTCTACCATATGAATGACATAACAGAGGAACAAAATACTGTCCCTGTAATCAGTATGAAGCAATCAATATATATAGGGGCAACTTTTCACAAGATTGGCATTGTTATTGACAAGCAATATATGTCGACCAAAATTACACATATTACACTGCATTAGTGATGCAAAGACAAGAGAACAGCAAAGCCAAAAGAAGGGAACAACTCAAATGCGCGCAGATAGTTGCTTACAAGCCAGCAGTTGGAAGCGAGGCCATGAAAGCACTATACGCGGAATCCAGATCAAAGTTGAGCTGCCTGGCCTGCTGTTCGGTGAGCTCGTCCCCAGCCCCCATCTTATGCAGCTTCGCAAGCCACTCGTTCACCTTGACCTTCCCCTCGAAGTCCGGCGGCAGGACAGTGCCTAGCTTCCCCATAGAGGTGGAGAGGTCGTGGAGCAGGGGGCGGACCTGGTCGTTGGCGAGCATATTGAGCTTGACGGCGTCCATGGCGGTGATGAAGCTCTGGACGCACTGGGCGATGGCGGAGGCGGAGGCCGCGGTGGAGGCCGGCGCGGAGGAGGATGCGGTGGCGGCGCGGAGCTCGACGGTGGCGGGGACGCCGGACTGCACGAGGCGGTTGAGGGCGGCGGGGCAGTCGAGGCGGTAGGCCTGCACGAAGCGGGGGATGGTGACGACCCCGGCGAGGGAGGAGGAGAGGGAGTTGAACTGGGAGATGAGCTTGAGGCAGTCGGCCTCGTAGTCGGCGGCGGAGACGAGGTCGCGCACGTAGGCGCGCTCCAGCTTCTCCGTGGCCTTGATGATCGCGTAGAGGTCCGCCAAGCTCTCCAGGAGCTCCCGCTCCCGCTTGTCGTTCCACAGCTTCACCTCCATCGGCGCCGGCGAGCGGATCGCGGGGCTAGGGTTTCGCCGTGCCGCGCGGGATTGGGGATTTGGGGGCGAAGAGGGGAGCGGGGAGGGGAAAGGACGAGTGCGGGGCGAGTTTGATTGGCTGAAGAATCTCGAGGGGTTAAGTGTAAACTGTACAGACTGCTTCCCCGCACGCGTTCGTTTGTCCTGCCTTTGTTCTGAAGTTTCCTCTCGCTGCCAGCTCCGCGCGAACCAAACGCGACGACGGAAGAACTGCACGGCAATTTCTACACCTTCAGCATAGATAGCGAGCCGGCTGGGATTGACTTCGTCGATCAATTTAGAATTTCTCCGACTCAGTTTTCCGTAGATGCTCATAGGGTAGGGTGTTTGTCGGCGAGTGTATACTCACATCTGTCGGTGTCTGCGTTGTACTGGGTTTTGCGGGAAAAAAATGTGTTTGGTAACATAGTATTTTCAACGTTTTCTTCGAGGATTTTTGTGGTACCCTCAATTAAATAATAGCCCTTTTATTTTCGTCCATCCAATGACCTAAATCGTTTTATATCAGTGCTAAAAAAGACTACTAGCACAATTTATACTACTGCTTCCTATGACAAAATCGGCGCCGGACGGAAAAAAAAAGCCCTAGACGGGCCCAGCCCAATAGAGTCACATGGCCGGGTAGTACTGCTATCGTGGAGAAAAACGACCGTAACCCTCGTCCCGACTTCAGGCGTGTGGTGTCACAGCCTTCCTCGCGACCGCCGTCTTCGATCCGATCTCCGATGCTCAGCTCCGGCGCCACCACCACTGTCGCCTCCGCCCCTCCTGCCATGTATACGACTCCTACGCCACCTACCACCCTCCGCCGTCCTCCTACCCAAAAGGACGACGATTGCGTGCTACAGGATGCCGACGCACGCAAGGACGTGGTGGCGGCGTTCCACGTTGCGCTCGGGTGCATCGAGGTAGACCTAGAGCAGCGGCTACGGATAAGAGGGCCGCCGAGTCCGCCATCTGAGGTCCCGCCTGGCGCGTTGCGCGTTCCCGACGGTGCGGATGGTGACCTGGCCTGCTCCGTGACTGACGCAATCGGCATGCACCCCGTGTTCGGCACCTTCGTGGCCAGAAGGTGGTGTCACTGGTGGTGACGCAATCAGCATGCACCCCGTGTTCGGCACGTTCCAATCTTGCAGGATGCTTAGGACAAGTTTACCTCGGAGATGAATGGTTGGAAGCGAACATGCCAGATTATTCTGCTAGCATTTTGCATTGCCATCTTGTTAGTTTTTGCATTTATTGATGTAAATATGCAGCTCTAGGTGTTATCTAGTACAAGTATGCCAAGTTGTCGGTGCAACATGCAGTTCAATAGAAGAGCTCCGTTGTTATGGTCGCCTTTTGAAAACGAGTTAGGTTCCAGCGTTTTTCCTTGTTTGTTTCATGGGAGGTAATCAGCGTAGCAGGACAAGCGCACATATACTCACCCCTATGAAAAGATGGCTAACCCTTTTTTTTTAGAAACACATTACAAACACGGACGCTCACAATGCGTACATATACTCACCCCTATGAGCACACGCACACACACTCTACCCCTATAAGCACCTCCGAGAGACTGGATCAGCGGGTCTTGAGATTGACGAAGTCACCGTAGGCGCCTCACTATCGATGGGAACATCGCCTCCAACTGAAAGAATATTCCGTCTTTATAAGACACCAAAGCGTCAAACCTGTGGTTTGAACTCTAGCAGGCTAGGAGTACCACTGCCCTCCTAACCATCCAACCACGGATTTTTTTTTTGCGATAAGAGGGGTGATATTAAAACAAGGCCCTTACAGGAAGATCCAGAACAAAGGCAAAATTACTAGCCTACCGAACATAGTCTCAGTTTTAGTTCTCTCGATCGCATATCGCATATGTCCCGCAAATTTTGTGGTCAGTTCACAAAGATTGGTGAACTTTCTTGATTCCGCCATCTTAACACTAGAAGGAAGGCCCTCATCTCGATACTCATGTTTGTGTCATGAGAGAGAGTTTTGGGCAACAAAAGCTCTATAACGTCAACCCGCATGCCAAATGGACACTTCATGGGCCAAAGTATTTGAGAGATTTAAATGTCGGGAGAGTTTTTTTTCTTTAGGGTGCAACCGCGGGGTAGTCCACCTGAACACAGTCTCATTTTCATTAAGAAAACAAGTTACATGGTAAAGTCGCCATGAGAGACCGCGGCTCGCGGGGTGGCATAATTCGGCCCTTCTGGCCCTCTGAACTTTTTCGAAAGCCTTGTGAACTCTCGGTTCTTAGTTAGTTTGACGAGGCAAATGTTTTGCCTTCCGTTTGCGCACGGTATGGATAGTCCAGGCCTCGTGTGTACTGATACTGTGTAATATAGTCAAGTTTCTGTTATGGAATGAACGAAACAAACGGTACGAACGAGCTAGGGTTGCAAGCGTCATCCGCTAGCGTCCCGCATAAGCAGAATTAAAGCAAAAGCACGATGTCATGCTATAACGGGATTAAAGAAGAATTAACGAAAACATCCATCTTGCATCCATAGTTTTAAAAACCGGACTTGTTCGGTGGTTTAACCGGAAAAAACCTGAAACAATGACCTCACTGTTTTTTTTAAAAGACACTGATCCAAATAGCAAAAAAAAACAGGAAAAAATGAACTTGTAACAGCGATCGAACTCAAGACATTATGCAACATAGGAATAACACCACATAAGGCACACCACCACTTGAACAAACCATGTTTTCTGATTACGTATTGAAATATACACTATATATATATATATATATATATATATGAAAAATACTTCTTACTCCCGGGTGTAACTATACCCACGTCATATATACTACCTTACGGAAGTATTTGTAATACTTTATCTATTTGAGTATGTTCATATACTATATCTAAGATACTTTCAAACAAGTTAGGTGAAAAAATTGCAAATACACCCATAGTTTACACTATATATGTAAAATACCGTCATATTTGTATGTACAAAAGGAGTATGTGAATAAAAATTACATACTATCAAAAAAGTAGTATATATACTGTCCAAATATTCGTATATACTTCATACTACCCATATATATGTTGGAGATATGCCCAAGAGGCAATAATAAAGTGGTTATTATCATGTCTTCACACTTATGATAAATGTTTACATACCATGCTATAATTGTATTAACCGGAAACATTAATACTTGTGTGATTTGTAAACTAAAATAAGAGTCCCTAGTAAAGCCTCTTGTTAAACTAGCTTGTTGGTTAATATATGATCATTGTTTCCTGATCATGAACATAGAGATGTTATTAACAACAGGATCATATCGTTAGGAGAATGGTGTGATGGACATACTCCTATAGATAAGCGTAGCATAAAGATCAAGTCATTTCAATAGTTCAATTGCTATATGCTTTCTGATACATAGTAACCTAATTCCTTCGACCATGAGATCATGCATATCACCTTTACTGGATGGATGCTTTGATGTCATCAAACACCACACCGTAACAGGGTGGCTATAAAAGTGGCATTGAGTGTTCGGAAAGTATTGGTTGAAACACATGGATCAAGAGTGGGATTTGTCCATCCACATGACGGATAGATATTCTCTGGGCCCTCTCGGTGAAATGTCATCCAATTAGCTTGCAAGCATGTGACTTGGTCACAAGGGATCACATATCACGGGAACGAGAAAAGAGTACTTATCAGTAACGAGGTTGAACTAGGTATGCATAGATACCGACGATCATAAACTTCGGATAAGTAAACTATCGTGAGACAAAGGGAAATTGGTATCGTATGTAAGTGGTTCATTCGATCGCAAAGTAATCGTAGAAATATGTGGGAGCCATATGAATTTCCAGATTCCTCTATTGGTTATTGTTCGGAGAAGTGTCTCGATCATGTCCGCATAATTCACGAACCGTAGGGAGACACACTTAAGGATTCGACGTTGTTTGAGTAGTTATGGTATTATGAGAAAGAGACCGAATGTTGTTCGGAGTCTCGGATGGGATCCGGGATATCACGAGGTGATCCGGAATGGTCCGGAGAATAAGATTCATATAAGGAAAGTCCCGTTTCGGAGTTCGGGAATGATTCCGGTGTTTTCATCGGGGATATTCTAGAAGGTTCCGGATTGTCCGGCACTCCGGGGGGGAAGGGGTACATGAATGTGTCATTACATATTGGAATGATTGCATCATGTACTAAGTGTTCTTGCTGTCCCAAATATAGGATTAAATTGAATCCTAAAACAGAAAAGTCAAATGTCCAGTTTGAAAGTCAAACTGCCAAAACAAGAAACTGTGGGAAACAAGCAAGAGGAGTTGGAACCAACCTGGAGGAGGAGTTGGACTCCTCCAGGCCGGCGCCCAGCCCAAGGCCGAGTTGGGGAGGGACTCCCTCCCTCCCCTGGCGCGCCCACACCCTCCCACCTATATAAGGAGGGGCAGGGCTCCCCTCCTAGACACACAAGTTTCCTATCCTCTAAACTAAACCCTAGATCTAGACCCCGGTTTAGAGCTATTCGGTTTAGAGCCTTCTAATTGGTTTAGAGCCCTCTAATTGGTGTGTCTAATTACTAGACCACTAATAGCCTCTCTCATAAGCTCCACCATACTCGCACCGGCTTAAGGCGAAGCCCTGCGGGATCTCCCCTCTACTTCCGGTACCACGCCGTTGTGCTGCCGGAATCGCGAGGAGAGTGCTACAACCTCCGCTGCCTGCTGGAACAAGGGAGAGGAAGGTCTTCGTCGAGTACCGAACGTGTGACCGACTGCGGGAGCGCTGCTGGAACGTGGCGCTGGAAGGATCGTCTACACGATCTTGAGATCGGAAAGAGTACGACTACATCATCCACGAGAATCTGCTCTCGTTAACCGCTTTGGAATCTTCGAGGGTGAGTTCCTCTATCGACTCGTTGCTACAATCTAGTAGATAGATCTTGGCTTGTTTGTTTGTATGCGATAGAAAATTTTTGTTTTCCATGCTACGAACCCCTACAGTGGTATCAGAGCCGTGTCTATATGTAGATCTGTTGCACGAGTAGAACACAATGGTCATTGTGGGCGTTGATGCTTTTATTGTTGATTGCTTCTTGTGTACTTTGTATCTTGCGGTATGTTGGGATGAAGCGGCCCGGGCTAACCTTACATGACATCGTTCATGAGACTTGCTCCACGTTTGACATGCAACTTGTATTGCATAAGTGGCTTTGCGGGTGCCTGTTTCTCCTAGCATAGTTAAGATCCAATTTACAACGGGTAATCAACAATGCTAGTATCAATGTTGTGGTTCTTGTTCGTAAGTTAGAACGACACTTATTGAAAGCCCCAAGCCACGTAAAATATGCAAAGAAAGTAGAGGCGTCTAACTTTGTTTTGCAGGGGTGTGCAGTGATGTGATATGGCCATGATTGTGATTATATTTGATGTATGCAATGTTCCTTATTGTAAGTTGGCAACCGGCAGGAGCAATATGGTTGTCTTTAATTTCTGTTAAGACCTGCGTGTCTATTCAAAATAGTTGTAATAGTTGATGCTGGTGGACGACAACCATGAAGAAGCATCATTGACCTTGATGCTATGCCGGTGATGATGGAGATCATGTTCGTGCTTGAAGATGGAGATCGAAAGCACAAAGAAGAAAGGCCATATCATATCACATATTATGAATTGCCTGTGATGTTAATCCTTTATGCATCTTGTATTGCTTAGTAGACGACGGTAGCATTATAAGATGATCCCTCATGCACATAAATTTCAAGTTCTAAAGTGTTCACCCTTAGTATGCACCGTTGCCAAAGCTTGCTGCTTCGAAGCACCACGTGATGATCGGGTGTCTTTGATTCCGCGGGTGAATACAACGTAAGCAAGCCAGATTTGCTTATGCGGTAGCTAAGGTTTGATCTTGACGAGCCTAGCATGTACAGACATGGCCTCAGGAACACGGATTACCGAAAGGTAGAGCATGAGTCATATAGTAGATATGATGAACATGTTGATTGTTCGCCATTGAAGCTATATCAATTCTCGTGATGATCGGTTTTGATGTGGTGAATTTGGTTCGTGTGATCACTAAAACAATGTGAGGGATATTGTTTTGAGTGGGAGTTCACCTAGATTAATTTAATTATTAATTAGAACTCAATTTATCATAAACTAAATCAAAGTGAATTTGCATAGTTGTTGTAGTCATTGGCATCCGTTTACCACCTTGCGCTTAGTTATAATTGAGATAATAGAACTATAGAATTCTGGTTAATTACTTTACGAACTGGTATCGTATTGTTTTAAGTGTTAATCTAAAGTTTAAAAGTCCTATTGCAAACTTTCAGTAAGTTCCGGTTACTCCATGAAGTTTAATAATTAGTATTATATCAAGAGTAACAATTCCAAGTGTTAGTATATAAGTATCATGTTTGTATCCATGATTCTTGATATTCAAAGGATTCTCTTAATATCAAGGTTATCTAGGATCTGAAAGAGTTGTTTCAGAAACCATGACGTGTGGAAGATATTGTGATATCTGAAACGAAGTTTTGGTTGCAACATGATAGAGTATAATATGGCAAAAGTCATGTTCTCATATTTGATGAGAATTTGCAAAAGGTTGGAGACACTTGTTGTCCTAATCCTCCAAAAGGTTTTGGATAGCAACATTATACTCATAATTCATCGTTATAAGCTAAAAGTAGCTTGATCATGGATAAATCCATGATGAGGGTGAATATTTGATGTAGGTGAAATGTTTACTACACCAAGAGATTACTAAAGAAAGGAATTTGAAAGAACACCAAATATTTGATGATGGTGATCTACTTCAAAGTGCAAGTCCAAAGACATTGGTATTTAATTATACACGCTTTGGACTATATGTCATATGTATGACTCCACTATTGATGTTAATAGATTCTTTCAAACAGAAAAGGAAATACTGAAAGAAAATCTCATAAATATATGGCAGAAAAGAAAAGACTAGAATCGTTCAGTTTAAGTATATAGATGATATACATGTTATGGCTATATTCTTTGCTTGTTAAACAATGTGGTTCTTAAGTATTTGATACTGAATTTGTTGGTGTGAATCGTCATACGAAACAACACAATTCATGAACTACAATGGCCTAAGTAACTAGCAAAAGAATATGTGATGATGTTCATCGAGAACAAAATAAAGGGTTATTGTGTTGCTTGTTAAACATCAAAGCTTGCCTTCAAAGATTTGTTTTATCAGGTATTATGAGAACAAAAGATTGTTCAAATAATTGCCGTAATCCATAAAAGATGGATGATTCGCAAATCTCGTTGGAGACATCACATCCATAAAACTAGTGCTAAAAATGTCGAAAGACAAATTGATTTAAAGATCACTTAGGAAGTGACATCGCCGTTTAAATTATATTTGAAAGAAAACATGAAGAAACTCCATGTTGATGGAATTTTGGAGTCTTCTGATTTTTGATCATATGACGCTTGTGAAACTTTCCTAGAGATAATTAAAACTTCGTTCATAGGCCAAAAGGGAACAAATGACTAGCTAATTGGAACTTGTACATATTATTGTACGAAGTCCATTATGTATAGTCAAGAGCGATGGATTTCAACTTCATATGCTTTCTCCGAAAATTTGAGTGAATATATGGATATTTTCTTAATAAGGATGAAGTGTGAAATATTTGAAGAGTTCAAAGACTTTCAAGATGAAGTGCAAAATCATTGTAACAAGAATATAAACAGTTTATGATAAAGATCATAAAGGAAGATATTTGAGTTACAAGTTTAGCATAATACCTAAGATTTAAGGAATCGTTCCGTGGATTTGCATTTCCCGAAACACCATAAGAGTATGGAGCGTTCGAGATATGTAATTAAACCTTGTTTGACATGGTAAGATCGAAAGGTGTAATTCATAAAACTGTCATTGTATTTTAAAGATTAAAAGCTTTAGAGATTACCGTTTTTCCACTGAAAAGAGCTCCATCATAATCCGTTGAAATGACACCATATAAAGTTATGGTTTGGGATAAAACCCAAGTTGTCCTTTCTTAAAACATTGGTATGCTATGCATAAGAAAGATGTGTGCAACCAAAGTCGGATGAACCTGTCTTTGTATAAACTGTTCCTCCATAAAACACCGGAGACAAAAGTGTTTGTTACTTAAAACGTCAAGTTTCTTTGAGAAGAAATTTTTCGTGAAAAGTTAAGTGGGAGGACAATAGAAACTTTGATAAGGTTAAAAGAACCTTAGCTATATGTGCAGAGTTGCGCAGCGCCGAAAAGTGTTTCGGAGGCAGCAACAATGCTCATGGTTCACGTACCTCAAAAAGGTTGTGGTCACGGAGATCCAAGTTCCTATTGAAACAAGTAGGTCGGATGAACAATCAAATACCAAGATTTGAGGGTTGAATCATTATTTGAGAATAATGAACCGACTACATGCAGAGAAGCGATGATGGGCCCTGACTCCGTAAAATGGCTTGAAGCCATAAAATCCATGATAGTTCCATACACGAGAAATCAAGTTTTGAACTTGAAGGACCCTCGAGAAAGGTGTAAGACCTTACAGTTGTGTCTGGATCTATAAAGAAATAGACATGGATGTTTTACATCTATGAAATAGTCGACATGTTGGGAAAGAATTCACAACAATGTTCAAAGGTTGACTATGACAAGATTTGATCTGTCATAGTGATATTTAGTCTAGACGGATTAATGTAGCAATCACTACATATAATTTTGTTATATGATAGTTGAATAAACAAAACAAGTTCTTCTAATAGAATCGTTACCTAGGCCATGTGCATAACACGGTCCATAGGGTTTTGTTAATTCAAAGGATGCTAAAAAGCATATGCAAATTTCAATGGTTGAAGTAAGCATAGCGGAGTTGGAATCTTCACTGTGATGAAACTGTTAAAGGAGTTTAAAAGTTCATCAGAGACGATGGAGATGCTTGCATTTGCAAGAAATTAAGTGGGAGCGCTAAGACATGTTTCTAATACATTATGTGGAAGACATATTGTTGATTGGAAATAATGTATCTTTTATTAACACATATTAAGAATTTCATCCCGATGAAAGACTTAGGCAAAACCCAAATATTTGGCATCAATAGACGCTAATATGGTTGTGCCAGAAGTACATAGACAAGATATTGAATGAGTTCAATATAGGAACTACAAGAAAGGTTCTTGTTGCACAGAAAGGATTGAATAAATTCAATGTTGATGATATATTCAAGTGTATTGACATTTGGTAAAGTGAAACAAATAATCAAGTATAGATTGATACTTGATGTATGAAATCACAAAGAGTATTTATATCAATCATACTGTGATATGTACAAATCCAGATATGTCCTATGCTCTAAATGTTGAGAGCATATACCAGAATGATTCGTAAGATGATCATTGGACAATAGTAAGGATATTCTTATGATCTTCTGAAAGAACTAAGAGTATAATATTTGTAGAAGTGACAAATAGATGGTTAGTTCATTGTAAAAGTACTACATTGATACTAGTTTTGTCACAAAGTACAAATTAAGTTTATCTCAATCTAAACTAAGGTGGCACAATATAATGGAAAGTGAGTTCCATAATGGATTTGGATGATTTCCAAAGTTAAGACATTGTGACAGATACTACAACAAAAGGCTAAGTATATGACTGCTATTATAGCAGCAAAAGAGGGCATTTGTGTCAAGTAGTTTGTTATCAAACTAGGTGTAGTTCACAGCGGGATAATACTATGAAGATATATTGTACGACAATATTGTCAACATGTTTTAACCCCAAAGAACTAAAGGTCACACCGAAAGACCAAATTTATACAAAGCCATCTCATTAGAGAATGAGTGATGCGTAGAGACGCAAAGACATGCAATTACACACGGACCTGGAAGTGTCAGATCCGGAGATCAGTTGACCACTAGCAATCGTGTACATACAACACCGGAAAGCCATAGGTGTTATATACACAAAGGTTCGAAACTAGATTATTGACTCTAGTGCAAGTGGGAGACTGTTGGAGATATGCCCAAGAGGCAATAATAAAGTGGTTATTATCATGTCTTCACACTTATGATAAATGTTTACATACCATGCTATAATTGTATTAACCGGAAACATTAATACTTGTGTGATTTGTAAACTAAAATAAGAGTCCCTAGTAAAGCCTCTTGTTAAACTAGCTTGTTGGTTAATATATGATCATTGTTTCCTGATCATGAACATAGAGATGTTATTAACAACAGGATCATATCGTTAGGAGAATGGTGTGATGGACATACTCCTATAGATAAGCGTAGCATAAAGATCAAGTCATTTCAATAGTTCAATTGCTATATGCTTTCTGATACATAGTAACCTAATTCCTTCGACCATGAGATCATGCATATCACCTTTACTGGATGGATGCTTTGATGTCATCAAACACCACACCGTAACAGGGTGGCTATAAAAGTGGCATTGAGTGTTCGGAAAGTATTGGTTGAAACACATGGATCAAGAGTGGGATTTGTCCATCCACATGACGGATAGATATTCTCTGGGCCCTCTCGGTGAAATGTCATCCAATTAGCTTGCAAGCATGTGACTTGGTCACAAGGGATCACATATCACGGGAACGAGAAAAGAGTACTTATCAGTAACGAGGTTGAACTAGGTATGCATAGATACCGACGATCATAAACTTCGGATAAGTAAACTATCGTGAGACAAAGGGAAATTGGTATCGTATGTAAGTGGTTCATTCGATCGCAAAGTAATCGTAGAAATATGTGGGAGCCATATGAATTTCCAGATTCCTCTATTGGTTATTGTTCGGAGAAGTGTCTCGATCATGTCCGCATAATTCACGAACCGTAGGGAGACACACTTAAGGATTCGACGTTGTTTGAGTAGTTATGGTATTATGAGAAAGAGACCGAATGTTGTTCGGAGTCTCGGATGGGATCCGGGATATCACGAGGTGATCCGGAATGGTCCGGAGAATAAGATTCATATAAGGAAAGTCCCGTTTCGGAGTTCAGGAATGATTCCGGTGTTTTCATCGGGGATATTCTAGAAGGTTCCGGATTGTCCGGCACTCCGGGGGGGAAGGGGTACATGAATGTGTCATTACATATTGGAATGATTGCATCATGTACTAAGTGTTCTTGCTGTCCCAAATATAGGATTAAATTGAATCCTAAAACAGAAAAGTCAAATGTCCAGTTTGAAAGTCAAACTGCCAAAACAAGAAACTGTGGGAAACAAGCAAGAGGAGTTGGAACCAACCTGGAGGAGGAGTTGGACTCCTCCAGGCCGGCGCCCAGCCCAAGGCCGAGTTGGGGAGGGACTCCCTCCCTCCCCTGGCGCGCCCACACCCTCCCACCTATATAAGGAGGGGCAGGGCTCCCCTCCTAGACACACAAGTTTCCTATCCTCTAAACTAAACCCTAGATCTAGACCCCGGTTTAGAGCTATTCGGTTTAGAGCCTTCTAATTGGTTTAGAGCCCTCTAATTGGTGTGTCTAATTACTAGACCACTAATAGCCTCTCTCATAAGCTCCACCATACTCGCACCGGCTTAAGGCGAAGCCCTGCGGGATCTCCCCTCTACTTCCGGTACCACGCCGTTGTGCTGCCGGAATCGCGAGGAGAGTGCTACAACCTCCGCTGCCTGCTGGAACAAGGGAGAGGAAGGTCTTCGTCGAGTACCGAACGTGTGACCGACTGCGGGAGCGCTGCTGGAACGTGGCGCTGGAAGGATCGTCTACACGATCTTGAGATCAGAAAGAGTACGACTACATCATCCACGAGAATCTGCTCTCGTTAACCGCTTTGGAATCTTCGAGGGTGAGTTCCTCTATCGACTCGTTGCTACAATCTAGTAGATAGATCTTGGCTTGTTTGTTTGTATGCGATAGAAAATTTTTGTTTTCCATGCTACGAACCCCTACAATATAGTCTCCGGTATGATAGATACTGCCTAAATAATGTAAAACACACGTGGGTGTAACTATACCCGGGTGTAATATAAATATGTCCTATATATATCTGAGTGGCGCTATTTGACATCCATGGTGTAGAATAGTTATTCTTCACCCACCCTCTATCTTTCAAACCATACATGATTTTTACGTCACGTAAATTTTTTCTTACCTCAGAAGTCAAGAAGAACATAAGAAAATTTAGACATGTCGTAAAAAAATTGTTTACATACCGTATAAAAATACGACATAAAATGCATATTTTCTATGTATTTTACACTATAATGACTCAAAAATAGTATTTTTATGTTATTTTTTTGCATTTCTAATAAATATGAACATAATTATTAGCATACAAAACATAAATTTGTGAGAAGATAAAAATATATGGGGCACATATTTTTATGTTCACTTGTTCAAAAATTTATGTTTTGTATACTAATAATTATGTTCATATTCATCAGAAACAGACAAAAATCGACATAAAAATATAATTTATGAGTCATTATAGTGTAAAAAACATAGAAAATACGCATTTTACGTCGTATTTTTATACGATATGTAAAAAAAAATTACGATATGTCTAAATTTTCTTATGTTCTTCTTGACTTCCGAGATAAGAGAAAATTTACGTGACATAAAAATCATGTACGGTTTAAAAGATAGAGGATAGATGAAGAATAACTATTCTACACCTTGGGTGTCAAATAGCGGCACTCTCTCTCTCTCTCTCTCTCTCTCTCTCTCTCTCTATATATATATATATATATATATATATATATATATCCTATTCAACATCTAGGGTGCAAAAAAGTTATTTTGCACCCCACATATTTTTATGTTCTCACGTACATAAATTTATGTTTTGTATACTAATAATTATGTTCATATTCATTAGAAACGCAAAAAAATCGACATAAAAATATGATTTATGAGTCATTATAGTATAAAAAACATAGAAAATTCGCATTTTACACCGTATTTTTTTACGGCATGTAAATAATTTTTTTACAAAATGTCTAAAATTTTTTATGTTCTTCTTGACTTCCGGGATAAGAGAAAATTTACGTGATATAAAAATCATATAGATAGGGGTGTCAAATAGCGCCACTATATATATATATATATAGAAAAAATCCTTCTTACTCCTGGGTGTAGTTACACCCATGTCTTATATACTCTCATACGAAAGTATACGTGATACTATATCGGTTCGAGTATGTTCATATACTACAGATATGATACTTCAAATCAACTTACTTGAAAAAATTCAAGTGGAGCCATAGTTTGCACTATATTTCCAAAATACCTTCATAAATAAGAGTATGTGAAATACTTATACATACTATCTCAAAAGTAGTATATATAATACCAAATAGTCTTATAATACTTCATACTACGTATACATACTCTTCGGTATGACAGATACTACCTAGATGGTGTGAATCGCACGTGGGTATAGTTACACCCGAGAGTAGTATGAATATGTCCTCTATATATCTATCTATCTATATATATATATATATATATATATATATATATATATATATATATATTTGGTCCAATAAGCCCGCTTAGTAATTTTTAGGGAGAAAAAAATAAAACGAACGTTTGGAGGAGCTGGATCATAACCTATCGTGACTTCTTATCCCGAACAGGAGGCCGCCCGCTGCTCCCCGCCAGCCGTCCTGTCCCCGGCCGCCCTCCGCCGCAGTTGTCCCCGGCCGAGAGCCGCCGCTCTCCCTCGGACAAACGCTGCCGCTCTCCCCCAGACGTGCTCTCCGCTGACGCAGCTCGATCCCCAAGATCGCGCCGATGTCCCTCTCCACTCTCTACACCCTGCCGTCGCCGCCGGTGTCGGGGAGGTCTCCTCCACCGCTATCCACTCGTGTTCTATATTATTTAGGAATTTGGACTAAATCAAATCATAGTTGTTCCCATACAATCTCCTGGACCATCAGCATGTACATATTTGTTTCTCTTGATGTAATTGTAAGATTAATGTTTATTTCGAGCAAAAATAGTTGAAGGATCAAATTTACATGTAGATGATTATTTCTAGCAATTTTGTTCAAAGAAGCAGATGCTATAGAGTTTTAATTGCTTACTTGGATATTGAGGTGTATGGTCTGTCCTTAGGATTTTGAGATGATAAAGGATCATGCTGACATGTGCAATGTGGCAGTTGATTGCACTGATTAAATTGAGATAACTTGTTGTTGTGTTATCGTTAGATGGACCATGCAGGCTAAAGATGCATTTGAACCTGAGAGGAATGTTAGTAGACATGTTTGGACTGAGTAGATGGATCGGTACCGCGATCTCCGCAACAAGGCTAATTTAGTTTTGTTTAAAGCTTCAATGAGCATGAAGAAATCATATAGAGTGATTGATTTTGTAAGTCTTTCGGATGAGGCTGAGAATGACGAGGATTAGCGAAAGTGATGACAAAATGGAGGCGACTACATTTGGTCCTTTGCCTGCATATTTTTCAAGGTCGAAACAAGTTTTCACGGGCAAAGTCAAGAATCCAATACTGATAAAACCGACAGGTACTCCATCTAAGAAGAGTCTGAAGGCATATCACAAGAGATTCAGTTCAAAGAACAAAGGTAAATAGAGGAAAACAAATATTTGTTTGTCCCAAAAATAATTGTATCTATACTATTCTGCCAATTGTTTTTCTCGGTATCAAATGCCATTATTTAGTGTCTCTCTGTTTTATTTATATAGCAGGTGATATTTGATTCGAGGAAACAAGTAATCAAGTCTGTGATACTTTATATTCCCATGAGTTAAAGAGCCAGATAGATTTTGTTGGGCACCACCTGATCTTGTTATGTACTGTACTATTTTCCTAGTAGTGTTTAAATGTTCTCACAAAAACATTTAGCGACAAGTTAATACTGCTAAATTAACTAATGTAACATGGGTTTTTGCTCAGGAAGTTTGAAGCACAAGCAGCATCTGGCAGAAATTATGGTTGCTAATGGCCGGTGTTTTTTCCAATCTGTACTATTTCCGAAGAATAACTAACAGAGTGCAAGTAGCAAGTAGCATCTGGCAGTGATCCATTAGGAATATTTTTTTAGTTTTTGCTCTGTGTTGATCTCCAATATTCAACTGATTGTTCAACATGCATGGGAACGGTGGAAAATATGTAAAGCAACAGGCACTGGGACAGATATTATGGCTTATTGATGTAGCCTTTTTCTCTGGTTTTTGAAGATGGTTCCGATTACTACTTACCAGATAGACGAGGACCAATTCCAAAGAAACAAAGCATCTAACATTAGGGTTAGGGCTGGCGACCATGGGAGCGACGGAGGAAAGCCAAGTCTAAGATGGTTTCGGAGTCATCGTTGCCTACACGACGTGGAGAGGAAGGAATCCCTGCGGGAGTCCGGCTGGGACACGCAGATGAAGAGGCGGCGCAGGCTGCTAATATAAAACCAATCTACGAGAGATCGGCAGCAACCAAAAACCCTACAAGCTACGAGAGAACAAGGGCAAAGATCGGCGGAAAATTGGATCAGCGTGAGATGGGATCTGCTGAGAAGGCGCAAGGAAAGGACGACGACATGAAGGGGAAGGAACAACTCGGGGGGAGTAATCCCTCAGGAAGATGGATCCGCGAGCAAGGGGAGGCCGATGCTCGAGCGACCCGGATGGATCTCGATAGGCGTCAGGTGGTACTTCTGGGGGCGCCACTGGATGGTGGGGGCGATCAAGGGGGATTCAGTGAGAATCCTTCCCGCCCGAAGCCGGCCAGGGGCAACGCCGTGGTGCCACTACTCCATTGGAGGCCATCCCAGGTCAGAGCTAGACGGGAAGAGGAGGATGGCAATTGGGATGATGAGGATCCCATGAACCAGGAACCGGGGCTCCACCAGGGACCGGAGGCACAGGTTGGAGGGCGCGTGGACAAGGAGGATGACGCCCACATAGAGTTTGATGAGGAGGACGAGGCGCCAGAAGCCGATCCACAGAACAAAAACCCATGGTAGTTCCTAGCAAGGTACATGGCCAACTACAGACCTAGTGCAACGGACATGTTCAAGAAACTCGCAGCGGAGGTGTGGTTCATCCGTGATGGAATTAAGTATTCAGAGAAAGGGAACAACTACTACATCGTTACTATTTTCTCACAAGGAGATTTTGATTTTGTTAACCGAGGTGGCCCATGGATTTTCAACAAGAACGCCTTACTTGTGAAGGCCATTGAGGATGATGTTTGTCCGTCAGAGATGGTGCTGAACACGGTACCTATATGGGTACGTTTTTACGATGTGCCGTGGGGAAAGCAGAAGAAGGATTACGGCATGAAGCTGGGTAATGGTATTGGAGAGGCGCTGGAGGTTATGGTGCCGAGCGCAGAGCATGATAGAAACGAGTTCCTCCGCGTAAGAGTGAACATACCGTACGATCGGCGGCTCCAAACGCAGGTCACAGCGGGTACCAAAGGGAAACCATGGACGTCTAGGACGTACAAACTGAAATATGAACGTCTATCCCACTAATGGGGCATAGGTTGTCGGTGTGTGAGAAGAAAAGAAGTGGAAGACCCTCGCTTGACTATGATGCGTATGAGCTCAGATGCAGCCCGTATAAGAAATTTGAACATCGAGCACATTTCATACCACCGGCCGGGCAGCCATCAGCGCGGCGAGGGCTGAGCTTTGCAACCTTTGGTACGGCGGAATCCCACAAGTCCTTGAATAAACGGAGCAGCTCGCAATCGCAGGAAATACACGGCCGGGAATCTGAAGAACATGTTAGCTCACATGATGGCCAAGGAGTAGACGACATGCCTCCTCTAGAGGATATTGAGGAGGAGCTGTCAGCACAGGTTGGAGCCATGCATGTGGATATCAACGTGCCGATTGAAGGAGCGGACCAGGTTGTGCATGGCAGGAACGTTGAGCCAATCGTCCAGGAGCCTGAGGACGAAGGCTTAGACACGGCAAACCAGCTAGAAGCACCGATAGCTGACTTACCTAAGGCGTTGACATGGAGAGAAACTGGGAGCAGCGCCGGACCTACACAAGGCCAGCGGATGGCAGACCAGGAGCAACATGCACCTGCACAGCAGACCACCCCTTTCCTTGCGATCCATCCGAACTTGGTTCAGTACATGCAGCATGCAACACTCAGCGGTGGGAGCTATGACTCTGGTGGTCATCGAAGCAGCGGCATGATACCGGCAATACGCAACCTATCCATGTCGACGGTACCTCTGAGCACTGAGGACACACCAATGGGGATCGCTGACTCGGTCCTGGGGAAACGGACAGCTGAGGAGGATGAAGTCCAAGGGCAGCGCCTAGAACTGTCTCTTGGGCGAGCCTACGACACGCAGCAGGGGGGACGACCAAAGAAAGGGAAGCAGGATGATGCGGGAGGCGCGTCTGGAAGGGGCGCAGCGCGAGGGAGAGGCTTGTCTCGGAGGGGACAAGGCTGGGCAGCAACTGGTCGGGGAACTACCAGTAAGCAGGCGAGATCACATCAGTGGTTTCGCCGGGATCAATGAATTGTCTATGTTGGAACTGCCGGGGCGTTGGAGGGGCCTCGACAGTTCGCGAGTTATTGTATCTCTCCAAGTCTTTGTGTCCTAAGTTAGTTTTTCTCTGTGAAACTAGACAAAATAAAAATAAAGTTCGCCGTCTTCGTCATAGGTTAGGGCTTAAGGGTTTTGCTGGTTTTAGTAGTGTTGAACAAAGTGGTGGACTAGCCCTGCTTTGGCATGAGAGTCTAAGTGTTGAGATTAAGGATATTAATGAAAGATATATTGATGCTTACATCCGGATTTCTCCTATCTCCCCTCAATGGCGTTTAACCTGCATATACGGGGAACCACGCGCCGAAAACCGTCATCTCATGTGGGAAAAACTCCGTAATCTAAAGAATTTGTCAAACCTTCCCTGGGCAATCATGGGTGATTTTAATGAGACTATGTGGCAAGAAGAGCACCTCTCTTTCACACCCAGATCAGAGCGGCAAATGGAAGCTTTCCGTGATGCTATTACATATTGTGAGCTAACGGATATTGGTTTTTCAGGTGCACCTTACACATATGACAACAAACGAAATGGGCACGCCAATGTCAAAGTCCGTCTTGACAGAGTGCTGGCCAACTTAGAGTGGAGAGACCTCTTCACGAACTCCATGGTCAAACATCTTGCTTCTCCGTGTTCTGACCATTGCCCCTTGCATGTGTGCATTGAACAAGAAGATATGGCAGTAAGGAGATCTCCTAGACGCCATTACGAGATTATGTGGGAGCGATCGCCGGAGCTGGCTGAGCGCATCGAACGTGCTTGGGAAAGCACAGGTGCAAAATCTAATCTTGAAGAGGTACGGCAAGGTCTGGATAAATTGATGACTGAACTGCAATCTTGGGGTAAGAGTAAGTTTGGCAACATTCGGAAGGAACTAGAAAGGTCACGCAAGAATCTGGAGAGGCTACAGCAGACGAATGCTGACCAGAGAGAAATCCGCCAGCTCACTGACCAGATGAACGATCTGCTATATAAAGAGGAGATGTTGTGGCTCCAACGGTCGCACATCTCTTGGCTAAAAGAAGGTGACCGTAATACAAAATATTTTCATCAGCGGACAGTGTGGCGGGCGCAGAAAAACAGTATTAAAGGACCAAAGGACTGTGAGGGGAATTGGCAGCGCTCCCCCTCTGCCATGGAACGAATGGCCACCTCTTATTTTAAGGAGTTATTCACTAGAGACCCGAGCCTCAACACTGATAATCTTTCTAACCTTTTTTAGGAAAAAGTGACTATGCAAATGAACGACAGTCTCTGTCGGGACTTCACAGAGGAGGAAATCGGAGATGCTCTCTTCCAAATACGCCCACTAAAAGCGCCGGGCACCGATGGATTTCCTGCAAGGTTCTATCAAAGAAACTGGGGCACGATTAAGGAAGAGGTGGTAAATGGAGTCAAGTTATTCTTCAACACTGGTAAAATGCCTGCAGGTATAAATGATACGGCTATTGTACTAATTCCCAAAGTTGACTTCCCAGAAACCTTGAAAGATTTTAGACCTATCAGTTTATGCACCGTTCTGTACAAAGTCATAGCCAAGTGCCTTGTGAATCGTTTACGACCTATCTTAGGAGACCTAATTTCAGCAAACCAAAGCGCCTTTGTCCCGGGCCGGCTAATCACAGATAATGCTCTAATAGCTTTCGAATGTCTGCATTTTATGGATCATAATGGCAACCGGGAGAATAATTTCTGTGCTTATAAGTTGGATCTATCCAAGGCTTATGATAGGGTGGACTGGAGTTTTCTAAAGAAAGTGATGGAAAGAATGGGTTTTGCCCACCGGTGGGTTGACTGGATAATGTCGTGTGTCACCACGGTGAACTATATGGTTAATTTCAATGGCACTCTTCTGGATTCATTTTCGCCTTCTCGTGTCCTACGACAAGGTGACCCCCTTTCACCCTTTCTATTTCTATTTGTGGCGGATGGTCTTTCGGCACTCTTACAAAATGAAATTCAGAATAACACTATCACTCCGGTACGGATTTGCCGTAGAGCTCCTGGAATCTCACATCTTCTGTTTGCAGATGACTCCTTATTATTTTTCAGAGCTAGTGTCGATGAAGCAACCCGAGTAAAGCATGTACTGGATGAATATGCGACAAGTACAGGACAACTGATAAACCTCTCAAAATGCGTGATTTTCTTTGATGCGTCATGCCCTGAAGCCACACGTGAAGAGGTTAAAGGAATCTTATCCGTTGAACATGATGCCTTTGATGCGAAATACCTTGGCTTACCAACCCCCCATGGACGGATGGATAAAGGAAAGTTTGAAAGCCTGAAATCGAGTCTAGCTAAAAGCCTACTGGAATGGGGCGACAATTACTTAACACAAGCAGCAAAGGAAGTGTTTATTAAATCGATCGCACAAGCCCTGCCCATCTACATAATGGGGGTTTTTAAACTGCCTTTTGGTCTTTGTGATGAGCTGACGAAAATGATTCGAAACTACTGGTGGGGGGAGGAGAATGGAAAGCGAAAAACACATTGGATGGCCTGGGAGAGCATGATGAGAAGCAAAGACAAAGGGGGAATTGGCTTCAGAGATCTACGCCTTTTTAACCAGGCTCTGCTGGCCCGACAGGCATGGAGGCTTGTGCAACAGCCCGACAGCTTATGTTCGCAAGTGCTTAAAGCAAAATATTACCCCAATGGCTCCCTCCTAGATACTGTATTCCCTGGTAACACATCGGCAACATGGCAGGCCATAGTGCATGGGCTTGCTTTACTTAAGAAGGGGATCATCTGGCGCGTAGGGAATGGCGCAAATATACGAGTTTGGAGAGACCCATGGATCCCAAGATCAACAGTATACACTCCAACCTCTATACAGGGAAGATGCCGGCTGAGATGGGTAGCTGATTTCCTAGATGCAAATGGATCTTGGAATGAAGCATTAATTCGCAGGTGGTTTATGCCAACAGACGTGGACTCAATCTTACAAATTGTTCCATCCCGAAGGAATGCAAACGATTTCATCGCCTGGCAACCTGATAAGAGAGGAGTATTCTCTGTCAGTAGTGCTTACAAGCTCGCTCATGCAGAACAGCTGATTGCACAGGGGGTGGGAGCTACGAGCTGCCGACCAACAGGCGAGAGGCCGATTTGGCGACTTATCTGGCAGTGTCCTGTCCCGCCAAAAGTGCGAAACCACGCTTGGAGAACTGCGACCAATGCCTTAGCTACACAAGAGAATATGCACACAAGAGGTATGAAGGCGACGCCCCTATGCCAGATCTGTGGCGCTGCCAATGAGGATACTTTCCATGCCTTTATTACCTGCCCTCCAGCTAGAAGTATGTGGCAAGCCATGCGTGATGTCTGGAACCTACCAAGTGATGATATGTTAATGCATACCGGACACGAATGGCTACTAAACCTGCTAGCTAAACTACCTGAACTTCAGCGTGCAATGATACTGATGCTAGTATGGCGAATATGGCATATTCACAATGAGATAACTCATGACAAACCGATGCCCTCAATCGAAGGATCCAAAAGGTTTCTCGAGAGCTATCTGGAGTCGCTGTTGGTGATCAAACAAAGCCCAAGTGCTGATTTAGCCAAGGGGAAAGCTGTGGTGTCGCTCATTCAGGGTTTTAGCAGCCGCAGCGAGCGACCCCAAGGAGGGCAGGAACGGGTGACAAAGTGGGTACCGCCACCGGAAGGAATGGCCAAACTGAACACTGACGGATCCTTTGTGAACTCGCATGAAGCAGGGACTGGCATGGTGCTGAGAGACCACACTGGGGCGGTCATTTTTGCTGCCTCGCGGAAGCTCAAATCCTGCGCGGATGCAACAGATGCAGAGCTTGCTGCCATTGAAGAGGGGATGGCATTGGCGCTGAATTGGACTCCCCTCGCTATTACCGTTGAATCAGACTGCTCCGAAGCCATTCACCTGATCAAGGAAAGCACACCCAATACCTCAGGATATGCAGCGAGAATACAGGTTATTCGGGAACTAGTTAGGGAGAGAGACACCAAGTTAATCAAGGTCTATCGTGAAGCAAACAGTGCGAGCCACGAAATGGCCAAACTAGGTAGAGTTCAAGGTAGAACAACCACATGGCTTAGAAACTTCCCCCCCGAGATTTCTGCAGCCATAAACTCAGATTGTAACTTTGTCTAGTATTAATATATTCTCTTTCCGAGCAAAAAAAAAAAAAAAAAGAAGAAGATGGTTCCGATTTTGGTAGAACAGGAGAAGTTCAGTTCCGTGAGTTCTAAAGATGGCTCAGATATTATGCCTTATTCTTATAACTTCTCCTGTTGCGTGAGTTCAGTGTAGTTCAGTTTTTATTTCTTACGAACTGAATTTCTCCTGTAGTAGTTATTTATGTTCGGTTTAAGTTATTCTAGTATTTGTCAGCAAAAAAAAAAAACAAGACATCTGATTTCTGTTATCATCTCTATTCTTTTTGGGAGAGGTTTAGTTTGCGTTGTACGCTGGAATTAAAGGGGCGCGCATGGTGGCGTTGCACGGGGACAAATTGGCTTGCATCGACATAATTCAGGTGAGGATATTCTAAAGAAGTGGCAAAACCTTGGGGTACGTATGTGACCAAATGATATGATGTCCACCACGGAGTGGTAGTAAATCAAACGAGTAGTGCAACAATTGTGGTATAAACATGTTTAAGACTTTGAAACAGATATTTCAATACTCTCTGTTTAAATAGTGAGAAATATTATTTGAGCTGCATAGAACACAACCATGAACCAGAATAATTTATAGTATTTCCTAAATTTACATTTTTCTTCTACAAATCTATTGCCTTGTGTTTTGTCATGCCCTATTTCATTCTCCCTGTAAGCAAAAAATTGTGCATATGGAGAGTCAAGGTTCCTCTCTAATTCAAAAATTTATTGTTCCTTATCATTGACTTGGTAGACCGATGAAGCCAATGCATCTTGTAGACTACTATTTGAAGCCGATGTGCAGTAGTTGACCATCTCTTCAGTATACTCATTGAGAAGGTCTTCCCGGATTGACAAAACACAGCCCTATGTACAGTAACAAGTGAGTGCATTGGATGAAGATTAATTATTGTACTTGAATAAAGAAGAAACATCACCTCTGGCACATTGCATTTTAGGATGCACACACGTTCGTAATTTGTGTGTAGTAAATGTGTCGAACCGCCGGTTCATGGTAGGAACATTGGAGTTCCGGCAGATCGCAATCTTCTTCCGTGGTCAGACATATTCGAGAAATTGTTTTACCCTACAGAGAACAGTGAACACATCAGTTATTAAAAAATTCAATGATCTAAATTACGAAAGAAAAAACTAGCCATTGAAAGAAGAAAACTAATCTGCAATAGAGCAATATGGTGAGGCCAGTTACATGTGGCAGCACCCTCGAAGAAAATTTTGATGTCTCAACCTGGCGCCATGAAGTGATTCGTTACCTTCCTTACATTTTTATGTGTTGATGGTTGCTGCATGATATATCGCAAGATGGTAAGTTATATGCCTACACTTCTAATATTTTGGTACAGTACAAATCACAGGATGGCAAATCTATTTGACATCCATGCCATTACTTTGGTCCGAGATTTCACGGTATTACCAACTTTTAGAAAAATCTGCAAATAACAGTCATGAATATGAAACAATTGATTGGACTATGCTCAAACAAGGGTGAGAAAGCGGTAGTTGTTTGAAATTTACTCAATCATGTAAGAACTAAAAGTGATATAGCATTTGAACAAGTTCCATGTCATGCACATGCAAGTTCATGTCTTCTCATCAAGTCTCAGAGAAGTTCAAACTTCAAACAAATTACATGTCTATTTATTTCTACAAAGTTCAGAGTACTTACATAGTTGAATTGAAACGGTCTGACATGCGACAGTGGCCGCACGCGACAACCCCAGCAGTAGCAGCAGCCTGGACGCCGGCAGTGCCACGAAGGTGTTGAACATGGGGTGCAAGTAGATGGCATCGCTCACTGCGCCAAAAAGGAGCGCACGAGCGATGGAGCCGGAGCGGGCCATGCCGCCATCCGCACCGGGTAACTCGCGGCGTGCCAAGCAGGGCATGAAATGGTGGAGTCCACGACCGTTCCATCCGCAGCCGCCCCTCCAGGTTAGCGTCGATGCACCCGAGTGCCATCTGGAATGCTGCCACCACCTCCTTGCGTGCGCCGGCATTTAGACTCCTTAGACAGATCAAATAGCGGTCACGCGTCCTTGATCCCCTGCTCCTGGAACCGTGACTACCTCGGACGCCTTGTACTATGACCTCCCTCCATTCCTCCCGATGCGGTGCGCACCTCCTCGGACCCCGCAGGATGATCTCCTCCGAGGTCATCATCATATCCAGGTTCAAAGAAAGCAGCAAAGTCAAGGACCTGCATGGGCGTATGCATCATAAGTAGTGTGGCTCATCAAATACATCAAGAATGCTTGCACAATTAAAACAGTACAGGTCAGGTGGTCCATGGAAAATCCTGTGAGATTTAATAGTATATCAATAATCATACTTGATTGAATAAACGTAACATGTAAACAATATTTTTCGGTATTGGTCTTTTGGACTGTTCCTGGAGAGTTTTCTGCCAAGGAAATTTGAACTTGGATCACACCAAGATAGAGAAATACCTGTACAAAGTTTTTCTTATCCACTGTCAACTGTCAAGCTGCGAAGCAGTCTGATTTTGAGGACACTAAACGAGACAGCAGTAAAAACAGTACTATCGCCACCAACGATGGCGCCACCATCTTCTCCCGCGCGTCGCTTCTCCAGCCCGCCGCTCGCATGCTCGCGATCTGTCCCGCTCACAGGACGCCGCTGCTGGCGACGCAACAACCACCGTTATCGTACTCGTCGGATCTTTGCTCTGCCACGTACAGTCCCTCCTTGCCCCCCCACAGCCACAGCCGGCGCCCACCCCACAGCCGCCGCCGACTCCCTCCACTGCCACGCTGCCCGCGCTGTCGAGTCCCTCCAAGGCATGGCCATCCCCCATCCCCATCGATGGAGGAGGGCGGTGCCGTGGGATCCGGGATTGAGGGTAGGAATAGTACAAGTCGGCAGGAGGCCCCAATGCCGCGGTCGCGCCGGAGCTGACCATCGTCGATGGGAGGCGGTCGTGCTGGAGCTGAGTCGAAACGAGGGCTACGAACTTACGATCCATATCAGTACCACCGGCCACTTGGGCTCTACTGGTTTAAAAAAATGTTACTCTATTAATTCACGGGTTTGAAAAAACGGTCATCGGTCTTAATATTCTAACGGGTATAGAAAAAGATGTTATGTAATTGTAGAAATTGTTCATACGTTTGAAAAATATTCATTGGTCTGAATTTTTTTAATTGGTCTAAAAAATGTTCATCGGTCTGAAAAAAGTATCGGTTGAAAAATGTACATACCATTCATAAGACTACAATATGTTCATGTGTTCCAAAAAATATTCATGTGTTTTTAAAGTCCAAAAAAGAAATAAGAGTATACAAAGAAAATAAGGAAAAGGAGAAAAGGAAAAATAAAACATGAACAAAATGAAAAATTGAACAATAAAAATAAAAGAAAGTAAAAGTTCAGCGGAAAATGAAATAAAACCTTTTGAATTAAAAGCCGTGACAAATTGAAGAGAAAAGCTAGAGGAACATTGTAAAATAAGAAGAAAGTTAAAAAAAACAAAGATATAGTGAAAATAAAAGAAAGAAGAAAACGTCCTTACAAAAATTTCATGTCCATATATCATTTGTGTTGCTCGTGGTTGCATTGCGCCATTTCGCTGTGTTTTTATTGTTAGCATCTCTGTTTTTTCCCTCATATACTATATGTCTGTGAGGTTGGTTGTGAGTGATCTTGTCGGAACAAGCCCCGTCACAACGAATCGTATACAAAACCATATATACACCAAGAAATAAGCAACCCAGCTATATAATAAACCCCGCTTTTTGCTTTAACGGCATGGATTACTCCTAGCTCCGAGCTCAACAACAGACAGTGTATCAACGTAGCGTAGTAAACAAAAACATTGTACCAACACAATGGCAGGTGGTACTGTCGGCACGGTCAATCATGTTCAACGCCTCTGAATTCCGAAAGCTTTGCTGCACTGCTGAATCTTGGGACACTGTTCCGTGCAACAACGTACTCCTAGCAGGAGTACTGTTGTCCCGACCTTGTTGGCAGTTGGCACGTTGTTAGGAACACTGTTCGGTAGTAGTATATCGACAGCAGTGAGTCAAGGGTAACACCAGGAGCACTGTTCTTCTCCAGCAGCACCAGGAAATAAATAAATTGCAAGTATACTTCTACACCAGTCGCAGAGTCTGCAGCTAGCTGAAAGGACATTCAGGCCCAGAAAGGCCTATTTGTGTAGTGTAGGGATACGTTGGTTGGAGTTGTACTAGGTATGCAGCCTAAAAGCCCATCCTATACTAATAATTCCATGATCCACCATAAAACTTGTGGGTTTTTTTTTTTTTGAAAAAATGCACTGCAGCCTAAAAAAAAAGTACTGTGTAGCCCGTACTGTCATCAGAATCTCCAACCTAAAACGAGCCCCATCTGAAACTCGGGCCTGAACCTGAACGAGCTTCATCGCTACTCGAGCCCTGTGATTCTCGCTCTCGCGGTCGGGAACTGCCAGATTTGTCAAAGCACAGCATCGATGTGTGCCTTGCGGCTTGCCCATCATCGTCTGTTTGCCCAAAAGTGACCACCAAACGGTGCAGCGCAGGCGAGGATATGTACTAGTACAGGCAAGAGACATCGCGATCAGGAAATGTTGGTGATGGCTGGAGGGATTAGGCAATGATGATGCGATTAATTAACACCGCTAGCGCTAGTACTACTCAACTGGACTGCCACGGCACTCAAGTCTGGGAATGGGGACAACCTAGATTAACAAATGAAGATAGACGGTACACTCACCTCCTTGGAAGCTTGGAGACTTGTTTAATTATCTTTCTGACAATACGGCGGGGAATCTAGGGCGATTTGTTTACGATAGGATATCAAAGGAAATCTCGGACGATATAACTTAATAAAGGAGACCAAGTCTACACAAATGATCGATTCAGTTCTCCATTGTGCATGATAGTTTGGAAGAGAAATAACTTGTATTGATTTAGATAATATTACAACGTTTATATAGAAGAGAGGAAGAGTCGGCCGGCCTAGGGTTGGGTCCTAAACCGACTTAGGCTAGAGTTCTACTCCAATACAAAACAAACTCTAATACCCCCCCCCCCCTCCCACGCGCAGTGTCAACGTCCGGTGCCACGATATTGAGACCGGAGCGAATGTCGATGAAGGACGAAGGATGTAGTCCTTTGGTAAAAATATCTGCAAACTGTGCACTCATTGGAACATGTAGAACACGAACTTCTCCAAGAGCAACTTTTTCCCGAACAAAATGAATGTCGATCTCGATGTGCTTGGACGACGATGTTGCACGGGGCTGGAGGCCATATAGGCAGCTGATATGTTGTCACAGTCGACAATAGTGGCGTGCTAGACGGGACGCTGAAGTTCCACAAGTAGTTGGCGAATCCAAACTGCTTCAGCAACAGCATGCGCAACCGCCTTGTATTCCGCTTCAGCCGAAGACCGGGAGACCGTAACCTGCCTTTTCGATGACCAAGAAACAAGATTATCACCCAAATAAACAAAAAAGCCGGATGTGGATCGTCGAGTATCTGGACATCCTGCCCAGTCTGCATCAGAATAAACTGTCCAGCTTGTTGGGGAGGATGAATTAAGAAGTAGACCATGATCAAGAGTGCCTTTTAAGTATCGAATAATCTTTTTGACATGAGCTAGATGGGGTAACGAGGATCATGCATATAGAGACATGCTTGCTGAACAGAATAAGAAATGTCAGGTCTGGTGAGAGTGGCGTATTGCAAAGCACCAACAAGACTATGATATAGAGTTGAATCGGGGACAGAATCACCTTCAGCTGAAAGTTTTGAGCCAACATCAGCTGGTGTACGACAAGGTTGGCAGTCTATCATGCCTGCTCGGTTTAAGAGATCAAGAATGTATTGACATTGAGAAAGAAATAGAGTAGAAGATGTTCTAGTGGCGGTAACACCGAGAAAATGATGAAGTGATCCTAAATCAGTCATAGAAAATTCTTTGTTGAGAAGAGTAATGATATGTTTAAGAAAATAATCAGAAGAAGCTGTAAGAACGATGTCGTCTACGTATAGAAGAAGATAAGCTGTGTGAGAGGAAGAATAAAAGATAAAAAGAGATGTATCAGATTTGGAAGGAATAAAGCCAATAGTTTGAATAAATGTAGCAAAAAGTTGAAACCAGGCACGAGGAGCTTGTTTGAGACCATACAAAGATTTCTTGAGAAGACAGACAAGATTAGGATTAGAGGAATCTTCAAAACCGGATGGTTGTTGGCAATATACAGTTTCATTGAGAGTTCCATTAAGAAAAGCATTTTTTACATCAAGTTGATGAATATACCAGAAAGAGGAGACTGCAAGACTGAGAATAATGCGAATAGTGTTGGGCTTAACAACAGGGGAGAAAGTTTCATCAAAAAACCTCTGCAAACCCAACGAGCCTTGTATCGAGCCAAAAACCCATCGGAGTTATACTTATGACGAAAAATCCACTTTTCCGAGACAATATTGGCGCCAGATGGTTTAGGAACGAGAGTCCATGTATTATTTTGAATAAGAGCATTGAACTCATCTCGCATGGCAGAGTGCCATAATGGATCGAGAAGGGCTTGTTTGTAGGAACTTGGGATAGGAGAAATCGAAGGAGTAGCCGAAAGATTGAGAAAACATCGGGGAATATGGAAGCCCCGTTTGCCACGAGTACACATAATATGATCATTTATAGGAATGGGTATTGGAACGGCATGAGAAGGAATGTGAGTAGTTGGGGAAGGAGATGATTGAGTAGGGGGTGTGTTTGAGGCGAGAGAGACGGAGTTGGATGATGTGCTAACGGGAGACTTTGCCGCGGCAGGAGAAGGATACGCGACAGGAGGTGAGGCTGCCGCAGCAGGGGTTTGGGAAGATTCAGCTGCCGCGGCATGGTTTTGGGGGGGGTTTGGCTGCCGCGGCAGGGTTTTGGGGGGTTTTGGCTGCCGCGGCAGGGTTTTCGACGGGAACAAAAACATGACGCGATATAGGGGCAGTAGATGTGGATAGAGGGGTAGGGACCATCGGTGACTGAATGGTCGAAAAGGGAAAAGTATTTTCATCGAAAGTGACATGACGAGATATAAGAACACGACCGGAGGAGGGATCAAAACATCGTGATCCTTTGTGATCATCGGATGGACCTAAATATATACATGGCAATGATCTTGGAGCGAGTTTATTGGCAGCAGTAGATGAAGTGTTAGGAAAGCAAAGGCAGCCAAAAACACGTAAATCAGAATAATCGAGGTGAGATAGAAAAAGAGATTGAAAGGGGGAATAAAGAGGACATATTTTGGTTGGTCGTATATTTAGAAGATAGGTGGCGGCCCGAAGAGCCTCAGCCAAAAACACGGTGGAAGAGATGCTTGAATGAGGAGAGTGCATAAGATGTCGTTGATAGACCGAAGAGAGCGTTCAGCCTTGCCGTTTTGAGGAGGAGTGTAAGGACACGAAAAACGAAATAGGATGCCTTGGGAGAGAAAGATAGTTCTGTTTTGGTTATTATCAAATTCTTTTCCGTTGTCACATAGGGAGGCCAAAGTGTGTTAGAACATATTGTCGAAAATTAAGAAAAAGTTGATGAACATCAGATTTAGCACGAAGAGGAAAGGTCCAAACATAATGAGAATAATCATCCAAAATAACGAGATAATATTTGAAACCAGAAACACTTGGTATTGGAGAGGTCCATAGATCACAATGTAACAATTCAAATGGAAAAGAACTATAGGTTGAAGAAGTGCCGAAAGGTAATCTAATATGTTTGCTGCATTGACATGCATTATAAACTAAGGAATCATGCGAAGAACTATCACTAGATATGTGAAACTCTTGAAGCAGGGAGGACATGGTATGTTTATTAGGGTGACCAAGACGACGGTGCCAAAGGATGACGGAGGCAATAATGGCTTTGAGGTGTGGAGGTGGGTGCGCCATGGAGAGGATAGAGATCGCCCGAACTATTGTAACGAGCGAGGACCGCCGCCGTTTTCAGATCCTTCACAGAGAAACCAAAGGGATCAAATTCGATGGAAACATTATTATCAATAGTAAATTGTCGAACAAATATTAGATTTTTAATTAATGAGGGAGCAGCTAGGATATTTCATAGAATAAAATTGGTGTTTGGATTAATGATGTAAGATTAGCCGGTTCAAGAGATGGGGATAGAAAATCCATCGCCAATGGTGATAGAAGAAAAAGGAGAGGAAGAACAAGCTAACAGAAAATCCATATTTGAAGACATATGCGAGGAAGCACCAGAATCAAAAATCCAATCCGTACCTTCGTAATTGTTGAGTGTAAAATTGTTCATGGCAGCGATGAAGGCGGCTTGGTCCTAGCTTGGTGGAGCGGTTGACAGAGCGGGAGACGCAGGCATGTACTGAGGAGCTGGAGTAGCATTGTACATGTAGGGCAGCGACGTCGGCGAGGCCACGTACTGAGGTGGCGCCTGATACGTCCATTTTGCATCACTATTCTATGTCTTAATTCACTATTATTCATTAATATATTTCATATTGAGAGGTGATACTTATGTTATTTCATCTATTTTTGCATGGTTGATGACTTTTGGAGCATGGACTGCTGCAGTCAGGATTCTGATGGAAAGGGTGCTGTTTGGAGGCAAAATTCGCGAAGATCAGAAAATTCAGGAAAATATACGGAAAATCCTATTTTTCCAAAAGACTAAGGATGCCAGAAGACAGAGTGGAGATGGGCCACAGGGGGCCCACACCACCCCATGGCGCGGGCAGCCGTAGGCCGCGCCAGGAGGTGGTGTGGCCACCCTGGCCCACTCCAGCCTCTCTCCTCTAGCGTATATCATCCTCCCGAAAACCTAAGACTCGGGGAGCAACCACATAAAGATTCCACTGCCTCTGCGGGGCGGAAAACACCGAGAGAGAAAGATCTCTCCAGCAGACAGATTTCTGTTGGGGGGAATTCCTCCCCGGAGAGGGGAGATCGTCGCCATCAACACCACCATCAAGCTGGACTTCATCGGGATCATCATCATCATCACCACCATCATCACCATCATCACCCTCATCACCATCTCCATATTGTTGTAACAATTGTGTTGAATCTTGCATTAGTTCATAGGGGAAACTTTTCCGGTGTTGATTACTCCTTGTAGTTGATGCTATTGAGTGAACCATTGAATTATTGTTTATGTTCAGATTGTTATACATCATTATTCCATCTCTGATCATGATTCATATGATGTCTTGTGAGTAGTTCGTTTTGTTCTTGAGGACATGGGAGAAGCACAAAGGAGGAGAACCAGCCATCTAGCTACTACATGGATCCGTAGTCCAAGGATGAACTACTCACGCATCACACCGGAGGCTTGCATGGTGATGAAGAAGTCCTCCAGGGTGAATTCCCCTCTCCGGCAGGGTGCCGGGAAGAGCTTCAGATCCCTCCCGATCTAGGGATAGATATGACGGCGGCTACAGACTCTTTCGTGGATTTTTGATCAGGTACTTAGGGTTTTCGTCCCGAGGGCAACTTATAGGCGGAAGGAGAGGCCGAGGGGGTGCTGTGGTCGGCCAGACCACCCCTGGCGCGGGTCAGGCCTGGCCGCGTGGCCAGGTGGTGTGGCTGGCCCCCAGCCCTTCTCCGTCTCGTATTCTGGCACTTGATCCCTTCCGGAAAAATAGGCACTTTGGCTTTTGTCCCGTCCAATTCCGAGAATATTCATTTTCTGACTTTCCTGGAACCAAAAACAGCAGAAAACAGGCAGCTGGCACTGTGGCTCTTGTTAATAGGTTAGTCCAAGAAATCATAATAAAAGTACTCCAAAGTTGGAACAAAACACAAGAAAGTGGATAAAACCAAGCATGGAACATCAAAAATTATAGATACATTTGCAATGTATCAACATCCCCAAGCTTAACTCCTGCTCGTCCTCGAGTAGGTAAGTGATAAAAAGAATAATTTTTAAGGTGACATGCACCATCAAAGACTTGATCAAAGTATTTGCAAAACATTCAAGGCTGGGATCAAAGTACTTCAATCATAACATGAAAGACAAAGTTCTAGCAATAAGCAAAGAAACTATGATGCAACAGGAAAAGGCACAAACAAAAGATTCATGAATAGCAATGCTTTGCAAGACGTTTGTTTGTTTCACATAAAGAAAACATAGCATAAAAGTATTCAGCTTGTCCCTCAATAGAGTAGCAAATATAAATGCATGGGACACCTTCAAAGTTCATAAGAGTGACTAGATACAATAGTTTCAAACAACCAATAACAAGTTATGCATCAATCAACTAGTCTTGGGACAATGCACATAGAACTAAGAATGGCCACTATGCTCTCAAAGTAGTGCATAAAGGTAGAAGGTGGAGACTCAATATAATGGTGGAAGAAAGGCCTTTGTAAAAGGAAGTAGGGATTCAAGTCTCATAAAGAGCTTCCAAAAATTATGGTACTTGTAGCTTTCAGCTCTCATTGCCCCTATCATAAGCATCTTGAAGGTGATTAAGGTTAAAGTGACACAACTAAGAGGATATGCTTGACAAGTTATAAACCGATATCTCATGCCCCTTACTTACGAAGACCGATCCTCATGCTACTCAACTTCAGTCACGAGTAAGCTCTTGTCATTGTAAGTATATGTGTATCATTAAGAACCGCCAACGGGGTACCCCTTGCACATGATATGGGAGCTTTCCCATAATCAAATGACAAGGCAAGCAGACAATGAGCATCTCAGCGATCTTTTTATTTGCTATTTGCATAGGTTTTTATTAAGGATGCTTCATAGAGTGCTCATTATGGTGATGCTGCAAGTTTCCACCATGATTAGGCATGGCTTAGGCTAGCGGCCCAGGCGTTTCTCTAACACACATACAAACTCCATGATCATACAAGTTCCACATTTATTTCACACCGCCGGGATCCGTAAGCAAAAGAACATAATATCAACGGGGTACAAAGTACAAGTGCAATGTTGAAAGCGTTCCCCATGAAACATGGTTCTGCTAATTTCAACTTATAAAGCACAAGCATATACACAACAAAGAAAGACCCAATGGTTCAAGTTTATGAGAGGCAATTAAGTAAAGTGTGCCATCAAGTTCGTGAGAGCTTTAATCACTAGTTTTTTCATAACAAGTGGAAGGTAAACAAAACGATGAATATACTTGGAATAGCATAAGCTAGTAGGTAGGTATGGTGGACTCTTTGGAATAACTTGGTTTAGGGAGTTGGATGCATGAGTGGAACTCATACTTGGTTGTGGAGGCTAGCAAAAGACTGGGAGCGACAAACTAAGAGAGCAATAATGGCCATAATCATGCAGAGCGACAAAACATCATTGACCAAAGCATAAAGTGATACTACAAGTTGAAAACTAAAGGATCATAAAGGCTATGGTGACTTGAGATAGTCATAACATGGTGTGAGCATGTGCCAAGTCAACCCAAATAAAGCATCAAAGGAGAATACCACTATACTATGCTTTAATATGTTAAAACAACGCATGATTCATCCAAGGCACATTAAGCAATCTCAATTGTTTATAGCAAGTCATGCTACAGTAAAGAATACTAAGCATAAAGCCAAAACAATATCAAGCATGGCATGACAAAGCATAGCCACAGTCAAAAACGAGCTCTTTTTACCACATAAGTATGAACTTTCCTACTCTTTTCCAAATCAAACCAAACTATTTGCAAACCAAAGTATGAAAGAGGGGGTCCAACCAACTTATTCAGAGAACTAAATAAACACAAGCAAACTAAAACCAAAACGAAAACGAAAAATAAGACGCTCCAAGAAAAACACAACTGTGCATGAAACAATAAAAATGAAGCGTTTGGAAGAAACCTGGAATTTTTATTGATGAAGAAGGGGATGCCTTGGGCATCCCCAAGCTTTGACGCTTGTACTTCTTGGATATTTCTTGGGGTGACACGTGTGGAATCCCCAAGATTGAGCTTTAGTCCATCCTTCATCTCATTACTCATTCCTTCCATACACCTGAAAATTTTCCTTCATACAAAACTTCACACAATCTCATTAGCAACATTAGTGCACTTAAGATAAATAAGTCTCAAGGTTCAGTTCTAACACCAAATAAACTTCCATTAGAACACTAGATACTGTAGAACTTCCCTCAAAAAGCTCAATTCCCCAAAATAACTCAAGAAGGAACCAACAAGAAGCAAATGCAGAAAATGGCAGAAATCTGTCAAAACAGACCAGCAGGTAAAGACGAATTTTTGCGAAGACCTTCTGTTGCTCAAATCAAAAAGTTTTGAACTAATGAAAGTTAGAAAACAACCTGGGGCAGAAGCACAAAAAATTACAGATCAATCCGACATACATAACTCTCTCAGGAATGTTTACGGCGAAGCACAAAAATCTGTTTCGGGACAACAACTTTCCCAATCATTACTTCACTCTCATTAGAGGTTACTCTTGGCACAAAAAACAAATAAAAAGGATAAGGAGAGGTTATTACAGAGGTAATAACTTCCAAGACTCATTTAAAACTCTTGGGTTATCTTCCAACAAGTACTTTTTTAACGCCTTTAAGTTAGGCATAAGAAGCAAAGAAAGAATCAAGTGTTCTCAAATGAAGAAGCATTAAAACCACTTTCTTGCCCTTATCTCTCTTATTTTTATTCTTAACCTTTGGGAAAATGTGATTGTTTGGTGGAGAAGAAAGGTGCATGGTCCCCTTTCCCACATCTATTATTGCTCTAAGGAGTTCTAATAGGGACCTTCCAAGTGTAATTTGTCCTTTTCCTACACATTCAATAACAAGATAATCAATAGAGATAGTTTTCCCAAGGATCTTTGTAAACACTCCTTCAGCTATTCCAAGAGGTAAAATGGTAGTATATTAGTAAGATATATTTCTTTTCCTCCCTCAATGAGCCCCCAAGTATTCAGAGATTTATAAATATCTTTGGGCATAATGCAAGATTCAGACATGATATCACAGCGAGCTTGAAAAGTTTCAGCGTTTATCTCAATCTTTACTATAGGGAACCACCTTGATGGTTCAGAGCTTATTGGAATATAATCATGCTGCTCCCTAAGCATATTATAGCACCCTTCTAATCTAGAAGTGCTAGCCTCAAGAGTATCCAACCTAGCAAATATTTTCACGAAAGAAGTATCAGTTTGGCTAGGCATGTTGTAAGTGAGGATCATATTCTTTATAGAATTAATAGCATCATCCTCATTACATTGGAGGAAATCTCCTCCCACAATAGCATCTAAAGCATATCTATAGCAAAGAGCAATCCCAAGGTAAAAACTGCTAAGGAACAAGCCTTGAATCATTTTAGGCTCAGTCTTTTCATGCAGATCAGAGATTCTAGACCAAGCTTCTTTAAAACGTTTCTCAATTCCTTGTTTAAAAGTGAGAATCATTTCCTCGGGTGACATAGTGATTGGAGAAAGGCCAGACATAGTGGCAACTCAAGGTAGGAACTAATTTTTTGTGTTTTCAAATAAGAAAGCAAAACAAGTAAAACTAATTTTTTTGTGTTTTTTGAAGAACAAAACAAGCAAACTAAGCAAAACAAAAACAAAAAAGTAAAGAGATTGGTTATGAGGGACTCCCCTTGTGAAGATATCCTTGACTCCCCAGCAACAGCCCCAGAAAATAGCTTGATGCGCTTGACGATCGACGTAGAGCTCGTTGGGAACCCCAAGAGGAAGGTATGATGAGCACAGCAGCAAGTTTTCCCTCAGTTATGAAACCAAGGTTTAATCGAACCAGTAGGAGCAAGGAAACACCCCAAAGGTGTTACTAGCTGAGCTTTGGCAGGGCGCACTACCGGTGCTAGTAGCAACGTGGAGACCTGCACAACACAACCACAGAACTTTGTCCCCAACTTGCGATGAGGTTGTCAATCTCACCATGTTTTGCGGAAAACAAAGGATTAAACGTATCGAATGGAAAGAAGTAAAAGTTTGCCGAAAGTAAACACAAAGCAGTAAACAATTGTAGATTGTATGTAAAGAAGAAGGACCGGGATCCATAGTTCACTAGAGGTGGCTCTCCTTAGATAGATAACATGCTGAGTGAACAAATTACAGCTGGGCAATTGACAAACACCGAGAAAGCAATACATGCATATACTAATCATCTCGACTCCTCTGAGACTTGATTGGGCATTACAACATAATACAAAGACCGCCATCCAACTGCATCTATGACTAATAATCCACCTTCAGGTTATCATCCGAACCCCCTCCAGTATTAAGTTGCAAGCAACAGATTATTGCTTTACGAACTGCGTGTAAGGTAAACAATACGATTGTTCTATAAACAAAGGATTGTTTTTTTCTCCCTAGTAGCAACGACACATCTAGTACCTTAGAGATTTCTGTCACTTCCCCAGATTACCAGAGGCATGAACCCACTATCGAGCATAAATACTAACTCTTGGAGTTGCTAGCATCTACTTGGCCAAGATAGCTACTAACAACGGAAAGCATGCAAGATCTAAAATAACAAAGACATGATAGAATCAATAATCAATCTGAAATAGCATCTCAATATCCATCGGATCCCCGCAAACACAACATGTATGAATTACAAATAGATGATCTTGATCATGAACGGAGCTCACAAGGTCTAAACATGAAAGCACAAAGGAGGAGAAACCAGCCATCTAGCTACTACATGGATCCGTAGTCCAAGGATGAACTACTCACGCATCACACCGGAGGCTTGCATGGTGATGAAGAAGTCCTCCAGGGTGAATTCCCCTCTCCGGAAGGGTGCCGGGAAGAGCTTCAGATCCCTCCCTATCTAGGGATGGAGATGACGGCGTCTACAGACTCTTTCGTGGATTTTTGATCGGGTACTTAGGGTTTTCATCCTGAGGGCAACTTATAGGCGGAAGGAGAGGCCGAGGGGGTGCTGGGGTCGGCCAGACCACCCCCTGGCGCAGGCCAGGCCTGGCCTTGCGGCTAGGTGGTGTGGCCGGCCCCCAGCCCTTCGCCGTCTCGTATTCTGGCACTTGATCCCTTCCGGAAAATAGGCACTTTGGCTTTTGTCGCGTCCAATTCCGAGAATATTCATATTCTGACTTTCCTAGAACCAAAAACAGCAGAAAACAGGCAGCTGGCACTATGGCTCTTGTTAATAGGTTAGTCCAAGAAATCATAATAAAAGTACTCCAAAGTTGGAACAAAACACAAGAAAGTGGATAAAACCAAGCATGGAACATCAAAAATTATAGATACATTTGCAATGTATCAGCCACCACCTGCTGAGAATGATGTTTTCAAAATACCTACAAGAATTATTGATCGTGTTGTGGATAACTACTATGTTGGGGATGGAACTTTCCATCCCGGTGATCATTTAATCTTTATACATGAATTATGCGGGTTGTTCAAGTGTGCAGGTATTACTACAGATCAAGTTAAGAAGAAGTTATTTTCATTATCGCTGAAAGGAAGAGCTGAGGAATGGTATAAACTGCTGAAGAATGGTCAAGCTTTGGAATGGGAGGAAATAGTGCCTCTCTTTTATTCAAAGTTTTATCCTCCTAGTGAGATTCATAAAGATCGCAATCAAATATACAACTTTTGGCCTCTTGATGGAGAGAGTACAGCTCAAGCTTGGGGAAGATTGAAGTTACTAATGCTCAAATGTCCCATTCATGAGCTCCCCAACAATATTATTATCAATAACTTTTATGCAAGGCTTCCTTTACATGATAAAGATTTATTGGATGCTTCTTGTGCTGGATCATTCACTCGTATGGAAGAAGAAGCTAAATGGGATCTTCTGGACCGTATTCAAGACAATGCTGAAGCTTGGGAGAATGACGAAGGTAGAAAGTCGGGTATAAATTATGATTATGAATGCATTGAATCTTTTATGGGAACTGATGACTTTCAAAATATTAGTAATATTTATGGTCTTGATTTGCAAGTTATTACGAATTGCTTTAGAGCTTTTGCTTCCTATATCAAAATTCCAAAAATAGGATGGAACAAATACCATTTACCTTACAAAGATATTGTTGACTATGCTCCTATTGGAAGTGCTGAGTATTGCATTATTGACCCCATCTTACCTGAACCTTATATTGAGAAGATTCCCTTCCCCTAAAAGGTAAAGGACCACCCTATGATAACTAATGTAATCACCAAAAGTGAAAGAAGAACTGTAAAACCTAATGAACAAATAAACATTGAACCTGTGGTAGCATTTGTGAAAGACCTTGTCACTAAAAGCATAGAAGATGGGCACATAGTCTTTTGTGAGGATGCTTCTAATATTGTTTCACATCCCAATAGAACTAAAAAGGCTAGTGTTCCTGTGCTTTCTGTTAGAATTGGTGATCATTGCTATTATGGTTTATGTGATATTGGTGCAAGTTCCGGTGCTATTCCTTATGAGCTTTACAGAGAAATTATGCATGAAATCAGTCCTTTCGAGTTGGAAGAGATTGATGTGGTTATTCACCTTGCTAATAGAGAGACCATCTCTCCAATTGGTATTGTACGAGACGTGGAAGTTCTTTGTGGTAAGATTAAGTACCCTGCTGATTTTCTAGTACTTGGTTCGACTGCTAGTAAAACCTACCCTATCATTTTTGGTAGACCTTTCTTGAGTACTTGTGGAGATATTATTGATTGCAAGAGGGAGACAATCTTGACTAAGTTTGATGGGGAATCTTATGAGTTTAATTTTTCGAAATTTGCTAAAGAACCTTGCGAGGTGGAAACCCATAATGAGGATTTTAGGGTTGAACAACTTGCTTCTATTTCTCTTGCTCCTAACAATGCTTTGCAGCAATTTATGGAAGATCATGAAAGTGAAATCTTTATGGAAGAAAGGAATGAGATTGACAGGATTCTCCGTGACCAACCTATGATGCTTAAGCACGACTTGCCTGTAGAAGACTTGGGTACCACGATGCCACCTAAAAAGGATCCGGTTTTCGATCTAAAACCTCTCCCTGATGATCTTAAATATGCTTATATTGATGATAAAAAGATATATCCTGTTATTATTAGCGCTAAACTTTCAGGGAAGGAAGAAGAAAGGTTATTGGAGGTTTTGAGGAAACACCGAGGAGCTATGGGCTATACTCTGGATGATTTGAAAGGGATTTCACCTACTATATGTCAGCATTCTATCAACATAAAACCAGATGCGAAGCCAGTAGTGGAGCACCAATGACGTTTAAATCCTAGGATGAAGGAAGTGGTAAGGAACGAGGTATTGAAACTCCTTGATGCTGGTATTATTTACCCTATTGCTGATAGTGAATGGGTTAGTCCTGTTCATTGTGTTCCTAAAAAGGGAGGTATTACCGTTGTCCCTAATGATAATGATGAGCTTATTCCTCAAAGAATAGTGGTAGGCTATAGGATGTGCATCGATTTTAGGAAAGTCAATAAAGTTACTAAGAAAGATCACTACCCGCTTCCTTTTATTGATCAAATGTTGGAAAGGTTGTCGAAAAAGACCCATTTTTGTTTTCTTGATGGTTATTTTGGTTTCTCTCAAATTGCTGTTAAACAGCAAGATCAAGAAAAAACTACTTTTACTTGCCCTTACGGAACTTATGCTTATAGACGTATGCCTTTTGGTTTATGTAATGCTCCTGCTACCTTTCAAAGATGCATGTCTGCTATCTTTCATGGTTTTTGTGAGGAAATTGTGGAAGTGTTCATGGATGACTTTTCTGTCTATGGAACTTCTTTTGATAATTGTCTGCACAACCTTGATAAAGTTTTGCAGAGGTGTGAAGAAACTAATCTTGTTCTTAATTGGGAGAAATGCCACTTCATGGTTAATGAAGGGATTGTTCTTGGGCATAAAGTTTCTAAAAGAGGCATAGAAGTTGATAGAGCTAAGGTTGAGGCAATTGAGAAGATGCCATGTCCAAGAGACATCAAAGGTATTCGTAGTATCCTTGGTCATGCTGGTTTCTATAGGAGGTTTATCAAAGACTTCTCTAGGATATCAAAACCTCTCACTAATCTTCTTCAAAAAGATGTACCATTTGTTTTTGATGATGATTGTAGGGAAGCTTTTGAAACTCTTAAGAAGGCTTTAACTACAACCCCTATTGTTCAACCACCTGATTTGAGTTTACCCTTTGAAATAATGTGTGATGCTAGTGATTTTGCTGTAGGGGCTGTCCTTGGGCAACGTATTGATAAAAAGTTAAATGTTATCAATTATGCTAGTAAGACCTAGACGCTGCTCAAAGGAATTATGCCACTACTGAAAAGGAATTTCTAGCTGTTGTTTTTGCCTGTGATAAGTTTAGACCCTATATTGTGGACTCAAAAGTAACCATTCACACTGATCATGCTGCTATTAAATATCTTATGACGAAGAAGGACGCTAAGCCTAGGCTTATTAGATGGGTACTGCTTTTACAAGAGTTTGATCTACACATAGTAGATAGGAGGGGTGCTAAAAAACCTATAGCTGATAATTTATCTCGTTTGGAAAACATCTCTGTTGACCCTATGCCTGTTAATGATAGTTTCCCAAATGAACAGTTAGCCGCAGTAGGGGTGAGCTCGCGAGGAAGCCCTTGGTATGCTGATTATGCTAACTTTATTGTCTCCAAGTATTTGCCTCCAACTTTTACAGCTTAGCAAAGAAGAAAGTTCTTCTATGATTTGAGGCATTATTTTTGGGATGACCCACACTTATACAAAGGAGTTGATGGTATTATGCGAAGATGTGTTCTAGAATATGAACAAAAGGAGATATTGCATAAATGTCATGGTAGTGCCTATGGAGGACATCATGCAGGAGATAGAACTGCACAAAAGGTACTACAATCAGGTTTCTACTAGCCTACCCTTTTTAAAGATGCAAGAAAATTTGTCCTATCTTGTGATGAATGTCAGCGTGTTGGTAATATTTCTAGATGCAATGAAATGCCTATGAACTACTCTCTAGTTATTGAACCTTTTGATTGTTGGGGATTTGACTTTATGGTCCTTTCCCTCCTTCGAAAGGCTACACTCATATTCTTGTTGCCGTTGATTATGTTACTAAGTGGGTAGAAGCTATTCCTACAAAGAGTGCTGACGGAGAGACTTCTCTAAAAATGCTTAAGGATGTTATCTTTCCTAGGTTTGGGGTGCCTAGGTATCTCATGACTGATGGGGGTTCTCATTTCATTCATGGTGGTTTTAGGAAGACCCTTGCTAAATATGATGTTAATCATAGAATTGCTTCTGCTTATCACCCCCAAACTAGCGGGCAAGTAGAGTTATCAAATAGAGAAATTAAATCTATCTTGCAAAAGACTGTTAATAGGTCTAGGAAAAACTGGTCTAAGAAGTTGAATGATGCTTTATGGGCTTATAGAACTGCTTACAAAAATCCTATGGGAATGTCTCCTTATAAAATGGTTTATGGGAAAGCCTATCACCTACCCTTAGAATTAGAACACAAAGCTTACTGGGCAGTGAAAGAACTAAATAGAGATTGTAAGCTCGTTGGTGAGAAAAGATTATTTGACTTAAGTTCTTTAGATGAATGGAGGAGTGTAGCCTATGAGAATGCTAGGCTCTTTAAGGAAAAATGTTAAAAGATGGCATGATAAGCGAATACTTAAGAGAGAATTTCATGTTGGTGAGAAAGTTCTATTGTATAGGTCTTGTCTCAGATTTTTTGCAGGTAAGCTACTATCAAAATGGGAAGGACCTTTCATCATTGAAGAAGTATACCGTTCAGGAGCAATAAAAATTTCTTCTCTAAAAGATAATACTACACAAGTAGTGAACGGATAGCGACTCAAACACTATATTGCTGGAGATTCTTACAATGAAGATGTTCAAGCCTTTCAAGTTATAACTCTAGAGAAATTCATTGAGGACTAAATTCAGAGACCTGCAGAGTTTGTTTTCATCTAGGTAACAGTTCTGGTAAGAAAAGTTCTGCGAAAATACAATCCAACTATATTTTTGCAGTTTTCAGTCGATAAGGAAAGCTACAAAGCGAGAAAGGGACGGAAACGGAGCCGGGGTGGCCCACACCACCTCATGGTGCGGGCCCACCCCTAGCCGCGCCACCAGGTGGTGAGGCCACCCAGGACTCCGCCTCCGACTTGTTTTCTCCCAGTACCTTCCGTTTGATACGAAACTTCGTAATATATAACCCCCCGGATCCCCCGAGGTCCGTATATCGTGTTTTCGTCGTGTTTTTGTTTCGATCTGTTTCTGCCAGGTAAAATCTCAGATTTGTAGCCCCAATGTCTTCCACTGGATCAGTTAAGGGAGATTCCTTGGAAGATTCATCCCAAGGAGTTATTGCTCGAAGGTGGGGAGGTTCGGATTAAAGAGGTTCAAGGCCCTAAAGGTGAAGGAAGTCTGGAGGACAGGATGGAAGCATTGGAACAAGAAGTCTTTAGGTACAAGAAGATGGCAGAGCGCGAAGTGGATATCATCCATAAGTTTTGTTCCGAACTCATCACCGAGCACCAAAAGGAGACTGCTGAACTCAAAGACGAAGTCCTCTCACTCCGCCAAACAACCAACAAACTGCAAGCACAGTTCTATGACGTTCAAAATCAAAACTGTGAGTATGAGGCCAGATTTAAACTCATAAGTGCTGCTGCAAGTTTCAGGATGTTGGAAACCACGATGTCCTTTATTGATGGGAAGCCCTTACCTTGGAAGACGGACAAAGATGAGAGGATACCACCACCACCGAAGGAGTAAATCGTCATCAGGTTTGGCATCCCCTTGGTTTGTTCCAAGCTTGGGGGAGTGCCGCGGTATCATATCACTATCTTCTATCTTTTTACCTTATTAGTAGAGTCATATCATGAATAGGGGAGTTATTATGTAGTATGGTTTGCATTATAGAAGTGTCCCCTCTCTCGTTAGATATGTATCCCTTGGTGTGAGTTGCCGTTAGGAATATTAATGAGAAGTTCTATCATTCACTCTTTTTCATAGCTTATATTAGTCTTCAATTCGTGGTTATATGATTGATCTTGTTGTTAGTATTGGTATCACTTTGAGATCATTGAGTTAATTTAGTTGGTTTTGGCAAACCTGGCTCGGTCAGTAGCAACACTATTTTTGAGAGTTGAATGAAAAAGATAAAGGTACTCTAAAGAAAAATTATTTCATCATATTTATTTCTTGATTTGCTCATAAGTTTAGTATTCTCTAGTTAAGATCTTTTGTGCTTCCAAGGAAGATTGCATGTTTGTCTTTATCACTTGTATGTTTGGTTGTTTCCTTCAACTCTTGTACTTGCTATCCAGCCTTGCTAGCCAAAAACCTATACTGAGAGGGTATTCTTCTCGTGCATCCACCACCTTTAAACCAAAACCTTTGCCATTTGTGTCCACCATACCTACCTAGTAACATTATTGCTATTCCAAGTAAATTCTTGTTTTATCTACCTTCCAAATTAAACTTGTTATGTGAAAATCAGTGATTAAAGCTCTCACGAACTTGATGACACACTTTACTTTCTTGCATTTAATAAACTTGGACCATTGGGTCCTTCTTTGTTGCGTATATGTTTGTGCTTTATGAGTTGAAGTTAGCCGAACCATGTATCATGGGGACCGCTTTCAACATTTCATTTGGTACTTTGTACCTAGTTGATATCATGTTCTTTTGCTTATGGATCCCGGCGGTGTGAAATAAGAGTGGAACTTGTAAGATCATGGAGTTTATATGTGTGTTAGAGAAACGTCTGGGACGCTAGCCTAAGCCATGCCTAATCATGGTGGAAACTTGCAGCATAACTATAGTGAGCATTCTATGAAGCATCCTCAATAAAAACCTATGCAAATAGCAAATAAAAAGATCGCTGAGATGCTCATTGTCTGCTTGCCTTGTCATTTTGATTATGGGATAGCTCCTGTGTCATGTGCAAGGGGTACCCCGTTGGCGGTTCTCAATGATACGCATGTATTTACAATGACAAGAGCTTGCTCGTGACTGAAGTTGAGTAGCATGAGGATCGGTACTCATAAGTAAGGGGCATGGGATTTCAACTTATAACTTGTCAAGCATATCCTCTTAGGTGTGTCACTTTAACCTTAATCACCTAAAGATGCCTATGATAGGGGCAATGAGAGCTGAAAGCTAGTACGTATCATAATTTTTGGGAGCTCTTTATGAGACTTGCAATCCCTACTTCCCTCTTTGAAGGGCCTTTCTTTTACTTTGTAGTTGAGTCGGTAAACCTACTCCCTTCTATCTCAGCAAGTATTTTGAGTTGTTGTGTTTCATTCATTCATATGTTGATTTATTCATTCATGTTTCTTATGTTCCTTGTTTTGCACATTGCTCTTATCCCGATGTTTACTACTTTGAAAGCTATCATTGAAAAACCAACTATTTGTGAACTCCAGCAAATTATCAACTATTCTTCGACCAAGAGCTAAGTTTGCCATTACCAATTATGATTCACTTTATGTATCTTTATTGTGTTTCTTTTACTTATTACAAGTTCAGTTATATAATAGTGAGTTGCCTTCTATTATGATCTATGCTTTGGATGAATGCGATGCTTCTTGTTCGTATTCTTTTATCGACTCTTCACTCCATAAACCTGAGGCCATGTTTATTGAGCTCAGTTTCGCTTGAGGACAAGCGAAGTCTAAGCTTGGGGGGAGTTGATACGTCCATTTTGCATCACTATTCTATGTCTTAATTCACTATTATTCATTGATATATTTTGTATTGAGAGGTGATACTTATGTTATTTCATCTATTTTTGCATGGTTGATGACTTTTGGAGCATGGACCGCTGCAGTCAGGATTCTGATGGAAAATGTGCTGCTTGGAGGCAAAATTCGCGAAGATCAGAAAATCCAGGAAAATATACGGAAAATCCTATTTTTCCAAAAGACTAAGGATGCCAGAAGACAGAGTGGAGATGGGCCACAGGGGGCCCACACCACCCCATGGCGCGGGCCAGCCTAGGCCGCACCACCAGGTGGTGTGGCCACCCTGGCCCACTCCAGCCTCTCTCCTCTGGCTTATATCATCCTCCCGAAACCCTAAGACTCAGGGAGCAACCACAGAAAGATTCCGCTGCCTCTGTTGGGCGGAAAACACCGAGAGAGAAAGATCTCTCTGGCAGACAGATTTCTGCTGGGGGGAATTCCTCCCCGGAGAGGGGAGATCGTCGCCATCAACACCACCATCAAGCTGGACTTCATCGGGATCATCATCATCATCATCACCACCATCATTACCATCAGCATCCTCATCACCATCTCCATATTGCTGTAACAATTGTGTTGAATCTTGCATTAGTTCATAGAGGAAACTTTCCCGGTGTTGATTACTCCTTGTAGTTGATGCTATTGAGTGAACCATTGAATTATTGTTTATGTTCAGATTGTTATACATCATTATTCCATCTCTGATCATGATCCATATGATGTCTTGTGAGTAGTTCGTTTTGTTCTTGAGGACATGGGAGAAGTCTTGTTGTTAGTAGTGGATTTGCGTTGAGAAAGATTCAATAGATTGTTATTTAAGTTGTGGTGTACTTCTTCCAGTGGTGTCATGTGAACGTCGACTACATGCCACTTCACCTATATGGGCCTAGGGGAATGCATTGTGTATTTGGCTACTAATCGTAGGGGTTGCCGGAGTGACAGAAACCTGAACCCCCGTTAGGAAACCATTGCACAAGGGACGTAAGGGTCTTAGAGTTTGAAACTGTGGTTAGGCTTCTACCTTAATTACTTTCTTGTACTTATGGATGTTTGCAAGGGGTATAATCACAAGTATGTATTAGTCTTGGATGGAGCGGTACATTAGTACAGGTTCACCCACACAACACTTAACAAGCTAAAGAAGATTAATCAACTATATGAAGCGAAAGCACTTGACAGTCTTCCCATGTGTCCTCAATAACGTTTGGTCATCTTAAGTAATACAACCGGCTTGTCCTTTGCTGCATAAGGGATTGGGCCACCTGCTGCATTTATTCCTACTGTCTTTTATTTACTCGTACTTTGTTTACTTGCTTTATTAAAAACCCCTAAAAATCTGTTTGCTAAGTATTTGCAGAGAATTCCTGATCCATACCACTAGCCAGCACCTTCTGCTCCTCGTTGGGTTTGACACTCTTACTTATCGAAAATACTGCGATACACCCCCTATACTTGTGGGTCATCAGCGCCATCTAGGACATGTAGGGAGGGGGTGGCGTCTGCGCGGTGTAGACTTGCTGAGGCTATCGTCCAAGGAGCCCGGGGGAACCGATTACAGGACGGAGCCCTGGACTCTAGGTTCTGGTGTAGGCGGGAGGGGCCCCGTAGGGAGACGGAGCGGACCAAGGCATGGACCACGCCTGAACAAGTCCAGTCCACGGGTCGTGCGGAGGTCGCCATGTCGGAGCCGATGGTGGTGCTGTCGAGGGCGCCGTAGGTGGAGCAGGAGCAGTTGGTCGAGGTTGAGGCGGTCTGTACATGGGATTCTTCCCGCGATAATTTGGACTTGGACGCCATCCAGGTGGGGGCTGCGGGGCTGCGTGGGGAGGCCGGCGGAGGGGGCTGGAGGGGGAGGCCGAGCCGCCGTGTGGAACACCTGAGCTTGAGTGGGGAGCGATGCTTTGCGAGCTTGCGTCGTGGCCTCCAGTTGGAGGAGTGATCGGACTTCAGCGAAAGTGGGATGCGGGCGCATCATCGGAATAAAGGCCACCTGCTTGTCGAATTGCTCACCGTGGCTGGCGAGAAGAGCATTGATGAGTGTGCGATCTTCAACAGGGTCGCCGAGCTCACGTAATTCGTCGCCGATAGCCTTGATCTTCTGGCATAGAACAGTGACAGAGGCGTCTCCTTGAGACATGGTGCGGAGCTCGGTATGTAGGGCATTGATGCGGGCGTTGCTATTATCCTGGAAAAGCTGTTGAAGAGAGGCCCATAGATGCGCGGCGGTGGCGTCGTCGTTGGAGACGAGATTGAAAAGCTCGGTGGATATGCGGGTGTAGATCCATTGTATAATTGCTAGATCATCTTGGACCCAGCGAGGATCGACAGGACGAGGCACCGAGTTCGGATCAACGTGATCACGAAGACCACATCGGCCGAGATGAACATGAAATAAGTGGTGCCAATGGTAGTAGTTGTGAAGTGCAAGATCTAGGGTAGTAGGTATGAACGGAGAGACGTCGGAGATTGTATCGGCTAAAGAAATTGGGGCTATTTGGATAGGATATTGTTGGGTAATAGGGGTAGAGGTGGAGATGAGGTGGAGGGGGAGGGTTTCACGCCGGCGGCGCGAGCTTCCGCCGCGGTCCAGAGAGGACCTTTCAACGGCGGCGATGGAGTAGGCGGAGCCATCTAGGTGCGGAAAAACCTAGGCGTCTGATATCATGATAGTTTGGGAGAGAAATAACTTGTATTGATTTAGACAATATTACAACGTTTATATAGAAGAGAGGGAGAGTCAGCCGGCCTAGGGTTGGGCCCTAAACCGACTTAGGCTAGAGTTCTACTCCAATACAAAACAAACTCTAATAGTGCAATCTAGGAGCAACTTTAGCCGCGCCTCCCAAACAGAAACCAAAGCCCGTTATAAAAAAAAAGAACCTAAAGGTCTATTAGAGCAACTCCAACATACGCTGAAAACAGGCCGCGCGTTAAAATAATTGTCAATTTAGCGCGCATGGAGCTAAAATTAGGGCTCCAACAGCCGCTGTAAACTAGCGCGCGCACAAAAAATTATCCAGCATGCTGCATCCGGCATACCAAATATAGTGCTTTGGCGAGCGCACGCGCAAATCTTCAGCGTGCGCGACAAAGCTCCAGCGCATCCGGTAGATGGATGTTTTGCGCGCGCTATATTTAGCGTATCCGGTGGGAACGTTGCCCATTTCACGCTGCAAAACTAGATCCAGCACATACCAAAATCATTTTACAGCGCCAAATTTTTCAGTGTATGTTGAAGTTGCTCTTAGACGCGCCGGATGGAAAACCACGCCCGTGCCCATCCCGGTATCCTAGTAGTGCTATCAAAATCCTCGCAAAAGAATGAACTCTCGTCACTGTACCTTCAACTTATATAGACATCCTCACATGGACCACACACACTCGTGGCACGTTGTAGGACTCCACACTCGTATCTGTTCTGATACATCCGAATGGGTACTAACCCCTTAATTGATGACACCCAAGGCACGACCAAGGTAGCAAGAGTCATAACTTAGACCCAAAGTATCTATCTCATGTCACGAGTAGCTACTCAGAATGAACCGTTGCTGAGGGGATTTATTTAATCAACTAATTCATGTCTGATTATGGATGGATCTGACAACTGTTTGATGAGAATTGGAATAAGTATATCACTCCAACAATGTATGGCTTTCGGGGAGTCGTGACGTCTCGAATCGATCAGTGTATGATACCCACAAGTATATGAATAGTTTTAGTCTTTGTTAGAAGTATTTGACCTCGAATAGATCGGTGTATGATATCCTCAAGATTCATTAATTAAGTTGTTTTAGTTTTCACAAAAGTAATACTTTAGAAACAACTTTCGTGTGATGTATCTCAGCCCTCGTCTAACGTAGTATGGCTAAGCACATCTAATCATACGGTGGCTCAACTTTCATGTTGGTGTTGAATCCTCACAAGCACAAGCATTGCACTCTTCACAATCTACATGATACAATTGCATACACCATAAACAATTATACACAACATAAACAAATGCACACATGCATGCATGATGATTTAATATTATATGGTACATTAGTTTATATTAGTCCTCTCGGCAGCAATAGATCACATGATGCATGCAGAAAGATTTTGATGCAATGGTATATTTTTTATTAAATCTACATTGCCGTTATAGGGGTTTTAGTAGATCTCTTGCAACTCATGTTTTAGTTGGAGAATTAAATATGGATCTGAAGTGTACTAGATAGAGGACATTAATTTCAACAATTAGCAATTGGATTCATCCTAAAAGGAGTTGTAGATCTTTTTCTATGACCCAATTACTATTAAGTTTATATCATTCAAAATCTTTGCTTCATCAAAAATTAGATCTAAGGCCATATTAATGTCCTACACGAAATTATGAATCCACACACATATTATTTATATTTTTTTGACCTATAATTAGTTTACTATGATTTATTTGCTCCAAAAAGACCATTAAACTAACTAAATTACTAGAGTAAACCTACACTTTAAAGTTGTATCTAATCTAATATTATTAAACTACGTTAAATTGTATTTAATTTGATATATCATACATAATTTTTGGATCTAGTATGAATTTCCTATGAATTTTTGAAATCAATCTATTTTTCTGAAATTTTAATTTCAAATTCTATTTTAGAATACACAGTCAACGTTGACTGGGCACACTAACTGGGCATCGACGTTGACGTGGCATTGACATGGCAGACTAGCAGTGGTGGAGTAGTCCAGGGGATGCGGACGAGGATGGTGGGGTCAGTGGTGTGGACAACGCTGGTGTTCGCTTCCTCTAGCAACGGTGAACTGCAGCCGACGGCGTGAGGTGGTTGCGGAGCTTCGGCGGCCTTGCGCGATTGCTGTGGTGCGCCTGCGAGGGGGGAAATGGGGTGAGGAGGCGCGGGAGAGGACGGGAAAAAAGATTGAGGGGAAAAGGACGGATCAGCGTGGGCGTGGAGGAGGGGCAAGGGCCAAACAAATCCGGTGTATATCCAGTGAATTTGAATCGCGAGGGAGGATCTCGTGTTCCTCCTGGAAACCAGTCGAAGGTGGAAGACGCCCAGGTAGGGCCCGCGCATCAGAGACATCGGCGAGGTGGAGCGGGCTGCGGGATATTTTGGGCTGGTTGGGTGTTGTGCGGTAGCGGGGTTAGTGGGTTGGCTGCGCACGCTAGATAGGAGTGGGCCGCTGCGGGCTAGCCCGTTTAGGTTAGTTTTTTTTTCTATTTTACTTCCTTTCTGTATAACTTTTGCATACTAACTTCGAATAAATTCATTTTTGTAATATTTCATTTAGTTTTAGGATCATTTTAGAATCCTTTTGTAATATTTCATTTAGTTTAAAAATACTGGATTTATATTATCCTATTTTAATTCTTCGTAAGAATAAAATAACACATTGCAATTAAGGCTTGGGTTTTCAAATTCATTTTTTTTTTGCAAATTTTTACATGGATACAATGCAATGCTCATGAAATGCAAATGCAAAAAAAAATCCAGTCCTAATTTTCTAAAATATTGAGATGTTACAAAACGCCTATCCACTATTAAAAGTGTCTCGTATATGACTTCTTGCTGCACCTTTTGGTACCTACCAATCTTACAGGCCAAACAGCTCCATTGAAAATCATAGATTTGCCTCCTTTTCTATTTAAAAGATTTATACGGAATAGTATTTTTTTTTAGTCGCAAGTAGGATGTACACATAATCTCTCAGAGAAAAACCGCTACACCATATATATGTGGTGCAACTAAAAAATAAATGTATATTACAGAAGTCACGTGTTTTCAGTTCCTACATGAGTAGCACGCCATAACACATGTGCCTACATTTTCAGAATTAAAAAACCAAGAGACCTTAGAAGTTTGAGTTTCACTACTTCCTCTGTTTCGAAATAGATATCGAACTTCTTTTAAAGTTTGGATGTATGTATTAAATAGTGACTATATTTATCTATTTTTTTATAAATCTCTGACATCTATTTTAAAACATGAAACAGAGGTAGTACTATTCATAAAACGACAACCAGAAGGAGGATGGCGTATGTTTGGTGCGAGTCCATGTGTGCCCTGCCTAAAGAAATAGCTAGTCAACACCGGAAAAAATAGTTAGTCAAAAAGTTGATCATACGTAGTTTTGCTTGTCAACGATGTTGTGGCGCGGGCCCATCGAGATACCTCAGCCGGTCCTTCTGCGTAGATGCTAAACGAGACTCGCGCGTATACACACCGTGCAACTCCGCGCTCGCGCGGCAGCTGCTTTTACGCTATTCGGGCTGTCACTCAAACGTACTCCATCCGTCACCGGCGTCATCGACGAGATATTAAACAGGGAGTACATTATTTGTTATATACTCTCTCTGTTTCAAATTACTCCGCAGCACGCTTATCTAGGTAGGCTAGTATTCTCTTATTTTTCGTTCAAAAAATTCCCGAAATTTTTGAAATAGCTAGTACACATTTCATACTATCTAGTTCAAAAAAATTAGGATTTTTTTGGATAAAAAATGAGGGAGAACTAGCTCACCTAGATAAGAGTGCGCGCGGAGTAATTTGAAACAGAGGGAGTAGTACGCACCTTGACACATTTGCAAATTGTTCCTCTTGTAGACCGTTCCGGCATGTGTGTTTGGTTCTTTGCCTTTGTATAGACCAAACATGCGAATAGTGACCAGAACTCGAAAAGAAATAGAACTTGGAAAGAGCATCTCCACTTAGGGGCCCTAAAGCCTCCTGAAAGGCTATCGGAGACGCCGGCGGCTGAACTCACGCCCAGTCCATTTTTAGTGCCGATGCGGCCCGGTTTGATAGCCGGTCGGCGCCCCAGGCCGAAGCCAACCCACGAGGGGCTAGCGGGGGCGCCGGATGCCGCGTTTTGGCGAGAAGGCGTGGGGAATATGGCGCGCCAAACGACTGGTCATCTCGGGCCACCCCTGTCAGCAGTGGCGGAGCCAGGATTGGAACAAGGCCCGGGCCAAAAACTAGGATAAAAAAACTTTGTAATAGTACGGAAAATTTGGTACGATAGCAAATATGGACATATATTTTTGAATCCATCGGATGGCTAAAAACTAGAAATAATAATAGGGAATATAAAAGATGGTACCAATTCACTCGTTCCATATGTATTTGCTAATTCGATTGATAGAAAATATATTTTCATCTTCTGTTCCTAAAACATGAAATCAATTACAAACAAGTAATCACTGAATTTGAAGCACGCAAGAGTTCTTTATCCTCAGATTGTAAAACAAGAACACTCCTAATTTCTAGACAAGAAATTACCTAATGAGAGAAACTGCAGATGGAGTTGAGGCGGATCGACAGAGGAGGTGGAGGTGGAGGTCGAGCCAGTGCCGCGAAAACAAGCGGTGCGGAAGGAGATGAGGGGGTAGGACCGCAGGTCGTAGGAGGCGGTGGCCACTGACGCAGGGCATGGCTCCGCGTGCAGGCCGAGAGCCGAGAGGCGCTGGCAACGACGACAAGACATCTTGCCGGCGTGGCCGTTTGGGCATGGCGGCGCGCAGTTCCCTCTGGTTGTGTTCCTTTCGCGAGCGAGACCGAACGAGCCAGTCACACGAGCAGCGACATAGGGACTCTGCCAAGTTGGGCTTGACGGCTTGACTTGTATTGCGCCCCGGGCCAAATACTTTTTTCAGAATAGTAGGCCAGAAACTTTCCTACACCCAGGGCCATGGCCCTTGTGGCCCCGGACGTGTATTCGCCCCTGCCTGTCAGCATCAGCGGCCGACGCACTCAGTCCGCGATCGTTCCATCTTCCTCCTCGCCTACCGTGCTCCAGTAATGGCGTTGTTGCTCGGCAATCAGCCTTTTGCATCCGATACGACCCGTCCGCCACGCCTCCCACCTCGCCTTCCGTGCCACCGCCCGCATTCAATTGCCGCGCCACTGCCTTGCGGATGAAACCCCCATCCTTCCCCGTGGATGCTCCATCCTCGCATCCCCCTCTGCCATCTTTCCTAGCCGATCCTTGTGTGTCCACGAGGCGCACGTTGTGGGAGGCGGGGTACCCAGCGCCGTCGGACGTGCGCTGCCCTAGCGGTTGGGTCCTCAGTGCCGGTGGCCGGTGATGACTGTAAGTGCACAGACCAATTATAGCTAGTTTCGAAGTAAAGATATCGAACTCACAGAGAGCTATTGGTAAAGGTCTTTATGCCCCTCGTTACTATCTACCAAAGGATACTTATAAGTTGTCTTTGATCTCAAGTAAAGGATGTTTGAAAGGTATATGGTTGTTTGCATAAAAGTAATTAAAACAAGTAAATTAAAACAAGTAACAAGTTTACGTGAAAGCATGGTTGAACTTAATAGGGCTAAAACATTCTCGGAGATGTATGATACACCACTAGCATAGTATTATTGTTATGTGTAATCAAGATAACATACTCCTTATGTCATGATATGTGTGGAGAAATCCCCATAATAAGATGTTCACGACAAGGCTCGTAAGAAGCCACTTTGTTGAGCCAAGCGTGAGGTCACCTCTAAATAACCACCGCGATATCTGAGAGCAATCACCCATACAGACCATCGCAATTAAGGGTTTCCCCATGGATATCGTAATTAGCTTAGGGAGTTCCTCTTTAATCCCCTTTGACCATGTAGGTTACGAGCCGGCACCAATCTATCACGGGGCATTTCGGGTACGCTTCCAAGACACGTCCAAAGTATTTATCCCTCCCTTTAGTCTTGAAGGAAAATGATATATGGTCAACTTCATATATCATCTAAAGAGAAATATCAAACACAAATCATAATTATATCATAGACAAGCAAGTCATACAGACACAAGAAATATCATCTTTATTACAAGTTTATAATGGTGCTAGGGTTTTCTCCATCTCCCCAAGAACAAAGAAACTATTTACTCATGGAAACAATCAACAACATCATCATAATCAAATAGATGGATAAAAGTACGATGGTAGATCTAATGCAAACCATAATTAAATCTGGAATTACAAAAAGATCTAATAGATAAAAGATGGGAGAGATGATGATAATGGAGATGCAGCGGTTGATGATAAAGGGGATGATGCGTTGTCTTCCAATGATCCGTGAAGCAGCCGGGATTTCAATCTAGCCAAGAGGAAGACAAAGATGCAATCAGAAAAACTAGATCATCTATTGTGTATCTATCTCATTTGTATATCTAGCAATGAATCCACGTAAAAATCATATATATGAGGTGTATGAATTATCCAAACAAATATCACTGATATCATACTATTATATATTGCTGCATAATCTGGGATTAGGTCGGTAGGGTGAAATCGTGTTCAATAGTACCAATCAGCATACAACTGTGTTTAAGTGTTTGTGATAATAGTTGAACACATATGAGAAAACAACACAACTCATTTGTTATCATACACAATCGCACACGAATTGCGTCGGAAAGGCGTATGTGAAAGTGTAGCACCCGGGAAATCCCTAATTATAAATTGCTTGTATCTTTAATTTGTGCATCATCATCACAATATCATACATATTTTGATCCTAAAGCCATTTTACTAAAACCCTACTTTTTGCTACATTACCTCTCCTTTTATTCAAATATATAAAACCCTAGTTATCCGCCTGAACACTATTTTAAAAGGGTTTTAAAAACAAAAAAAAATGTAAAAGTTGGTACAAGTAAATAAAAATAAACCCTAGACCTAATCGGCCAGGCCTTAAGCGCCCAACCGGTTGACCTAAACCTAGACCCAACCCACACAACCCGACCCACCCATCCGACACACACACGTCCACACACCCAGCCGGCGCCACCGAACACACATACACGTAGTGCTACACACACACCTACACGCAATCGCATGCTACCCACCATGTCGCTGACCCATGTCGCCACCAAACCCTGCGACCCCCTACCATCGCGCAAGGGAAAATAATTTTAGGTAAGAAGGGCATTTCTAGTCAAGGAAGTCTCGTTTTTTCTGTTCCTCGCGTACAAACCACTGATTTACTTGTATCCTGCCCACGAAAGCGTCCTTTATGGTAAAAGAGTACTCACCATAGGAGAGTGAATTTTTGGAACCATGGTATTTCTGAATCTGAAGCTTTACAATGTTCAAAACTTAATTTATTTGACTCCATAGTTAAGTTGGGTACTCTCATCAGTAAGTTCCGAACAATTATCAAATCTTTTTTTGAAACGAGACAAATGCTTTGCCTAATTATCAACTTTAGAGGGAATCATAGAAAAACACGTGTACTCTTCAATGAGAACTTTGTCATTTTCACGTGATGTACATACTTTCGAATCTACTCCCTCCGTTTTAAAATGTAAGATGTTTTATCTTTGTGAAAACTTTATCATTCTTCTTCACTAGGTGGTCAAAAAAATATTTGTAATTTTTATTATTTTAGCGCTCTTTATATTACTGTGAATGATTCTTAATAGATCGGATGAATTTTCGTAAAAACATGCGACATGGGATGGTGAGTACCCTTGTCCATATCCTATCTAGTACGGAGTACTACTCAGATGGTACAGCCTGCAAGAACGTGCCCAGGAGCGGGCATTCTTCACGGTTCGCGCGAGTGTGTACAAGACCGCAGCAATAAAGCCGTAGACAGCCCGGCGACCGAGAAGCTGAGAGAAGGCCAACGGGAGACGCAGCACCGCCGGGCAGGCGCAGCAGGCAGGAACAGGAGCAGGAGCAGGAGCAGGAGCAGGGCTGCAGCACTGCCAAACCCGACGGAAAACGCCCTGGCTCGCCGCACACAGGCGGGTCATGCCACGCGCAGGCGCGTCGCGAAAATTCGTAATCTCCACGCCGCGCAGCTCTCGGGCCCGCCGAGCCAGCCAGCCAGCCAGCCTCCGCGTCACCGTGCCTGCCTCGCAGGCGCGGGGCCCGCCGACACGCGCCCTTTTTGCCCTTTTCTCCGTTTTTCGCCAGCCACAGCCTCCCCACCGTATCAGGATCCAGCGTCGAGGCTTCACCCCTGGCCAGGGGCTCCACCGCAACCATGCGCGCGCCATGTCGAACGCTGCGTCGTAGGGCCGTGGAATCGCTTCGGGTCGGCCACGCTATCGAGCGAAAAGTCGGCAGACGTTTGCGCTTTTTTTTTTGCGGAAATGTTCAATCAAAAGGAAATGGGTATTACTACTACTACTAGGTGTGAACTGTGAGGTGACACACCCCACTGGATTTTTTAAGTTATCTCAAGTGGCAGATGAGAGCCCTTTTATCCGGGAACTATACTACTCAAGCATTAAGAATTTCCAAAAAAGAAAGCTAACATGACTAGCCGCTAATAGCACTCAGAACATTGGTAAGTGACATTAAGACATACTCCACTCTTAAACATAAAGCGGTATAAAACCCTAGAGTAGCTTAGTATAATCTTGCAACTCTTCCACAAATGGAAACAACTAGCATTGTGACCTAGGAATTCTTAGCCTGTTTTTGTACGATGCAGAGTTGTCGAACACTTTGGCATCCTTGGTTCATAAGAAAAGTGTAGGAAAATAAAGAATATGGAGAAATTCACCATTGACACTAATTATTTGTACGGATAAAAAAGGATGTAATAAGGAGAAAAAACAAAGCAAAAGCTACCTTGATTGCTTATCATCTTTATATTATTGCCATGCCTGCATGAAGTAAGAGGACATGATGTTTAGCGGCATGATAACATTCTAATTACAGTATTTCATGTCATAGTGTACTTTGATTTAATAGTTTCACACTGTTTTATTAGGATATTTTTTTTTCTAATTATGCAAGCTAAACACACATGTTTATAAAACTCTTGCTTTTTTGCAGTCACTATTTTGCACATGCATTCATATCATGTTCTTTATTTTCCCCTATTATTACCATGCCATAATCATGCAAAACCGATAGACCCCTAGGGCCCACATAGAACCAAACAAAACAACACTAGCTTGGTACTCTTGTTTCATTACCATCTTTAGTTCTTTCAACAAAACAATAGGAACGGTCCCATGATATTTATCACCTTTAGTTTGATCTAGAGACATGGAATGGCATCCTCATATGTGGCTAATAATGTAAAACTAATGTCCAAATTTATCAACCTATGCATGTTCCATACGAGTTATTCATCATAGAGAAAATGTGAAACAATGGAAAGATGGAGCCAATGTTCTACCCTTCTTTAAAAAAAAACTAGCTTGACCTATTGATACTCCTAACCTAGGTCATGTGAATTTGTGGGAAGCATATGCTATAGCAAACTATGGTTGATGTATCTTAGTTGAGATGAGATTTGGTCTTATATACATAACAAGTCATCGTGACCCATTTTCCCTAGAGTGAATTCGAGAATAGCGATCAATATAAGAATTTAGTTCTTCTATATTGTTATCTAATTAGATCTATGGTTGAAGTACTCACGAAACTCTCGTGGCATATCTACATACTTTTAGCTCGCCGCTTTCGGTTTAGTATAGTGGGCCTCTTACTGGACCGCATAAAACATAATATGTCACAATATAATGAGTTAGGCCCCATATAATGTCATATGTGGCCCACCGTACCCGAGAGGAATGGCCGTGCCCTAGGTCAGGCTAGGTACCCTTACTGAGATCCACCCCCCCCCCCCCGCCGCCGCTGCCGCCACCGCCGCCACCACCTTGTTCTCATGCATTTAATTGTAAAAAATCTAGTAGATATATTGTTCAAATCAATATCAATTTTTTCTTATAGCTATCCTCAAATTCTAGCTATTTCAATCTATTTGCACATTTTTCCGAATAGCAATAATGGAAAACAGTAGAGGCACAGTTGATGAATAGCGAGGGCTCGTGGAGAAGAGACGCACACAAACATAACCATCCTCCCATCCGTCCATAGGTTAAAAGCCCACAACACCAGCACAGGCCAGAGCTCCATCTCCTATCCTCCTCCTTCCCCCTCTCCACCTCTTCCTCCCCCTCCCCTCCCTCTCCAAAGCCCCCACAGCCATAGCCATCGAGAGGGGTGGAGTCGGAGCAGGAGGCATTCCTTGAAGACTGGGCGCCCCTTATCCAGATCCGCTTTTTCCGGCCGTTTCTCCGGCGATCTGGAGCAAGCCCCCCAAATCCCTCCTTCCAGAAAGGAGTCTCGCCTTTGCGCAGCTAGCTCTTGCCTTCTCTGCTTGTGGTTCTTTGCCTCGGATCATATATCCCCTTCCAGGAAAGAGGAGCCGCCTTTGCATTTATTCTTCGCTGGGCCTTTTGGGAGATCGCTCTCGTCAAGATTTGGTGGGAACCCAATTCGCCGCGGTTCCTTGTGGAAAGGCGCCGCTTTGGTTCCTGTTCCTCCACAGTTTCCCAACCTCTATAGTATTTCCCATCTCCTGTCCACCTACTTGCCTAACTTCCTTTTACTTTGATCCACCGGTTTTGCCTTCCCCGTATCGTCATCTGATCGGTGTCTAGTAGTTTCTTGATTTGACGCGGGCCAGATCGCTTTTCTGGTCCTTCTTTTTTTCCTGAGTTGTCAAGAGTTTGTTTCCTGTCCTTTGTGGGAGACATGGCTGCGGCGAACGGAGGCGGGGCGGCGCTGTTCAGCGAGGAGGAGCTTCAGGAGGTGACCGGGGTGCGCCTGGGCGAGGGCTTCGTGGAGGTCATGTGCGGATGCACCAGCCGCCGTTACGGCGACGCCGTAGGCCGCCTCCTCATCTACCCGTCTGGCGAGCTTGAGATTAGCTGCGATTGTACGCCCGGCTGCCGTGAAGGTTCGTGCCCCACCACCACCACCATACAACCCACGTCGCTTGTTTATTTTTTCCTTCACTTCTTGATTTCATGTCCGTGCATCGATGCACTGACGGTGTTTGGTCTTTTGGTCACGGCCTAAGTTGATCTGCATGCAATGCCGGTACATGCGCGTCGGCGCGGCTCCTGCGCGGCATCGCCTGACCTGTAGTACTACCTGGTACCATGCATTGTTGCTCTGGCTCGATGTTCTTGCTCTGGATCGTGTCAGGATATCTGTAGCGAGTAATGTCGCCTGCACTGCCATCATTCCTTCGGTTTACCTGAACCTTTAGCACATGTTCATGGAAGCGTTTCTTCCGTGGTACTTACTACCTGATGCACGTAGTTTGCATCGTGTACTCTCTTGCATGCTGCTGATGATGATCGGATTGCCTTCTCTGTTCACACAATGTACATCATTCAGACAAATACGCTGTTACTCTCTGCTTATTTTGAGGTCTCCTTTTGCATGTATCGGCTGCAGTAGTATGTTGCGTTTAGCTTAGCCCATGTTCCTGGCTTGGAGTTGCATGTACTAGTTGACTTCTATGTCTGTCACTGGAACTGACATCGGATGCTTGTGTTCGCATTGAATGGGCTGGGAAGATTTACTTCTGTCTCTGTTCTGTGTTGGTACCTGATCGTGCTAACATTTATTTCTGGCAGATGTCAATGATGCATTTTTCTTTTCCATATCTGATGTATGTCTTTCCATGTATCCGTACTGACCTTTGTAGACGATGATCATGCTACCACTGAGGGTTTTACTGTACACTGCACTATAGGTCATTCTGCATTGTCTGCATATTCGTATGAGTTCAGAGTCTGCATACATAATTCAGTGCCTCCGACCCAGAATATTTCTGGCACAGTTTAACAGTTATCCTCTTCTCATCTTTCATCAAGTGTGGGTCTTTATTTGATCTTGCCTCTTTCTTACCTTTCATGGAAGAGATGTGTGAAATAACATACATGGAAAAGAAAGGGATTGATAGCATCCTTTACTACTTGCCATATGGTAGCACCTTCCAGCTTTCAAGGATTTGTTTATGAAATCTAGATAGTAAGTGTGATTTAACAAAGGTGGGAGGCCCTGCATTCAAAATATGCAGTTCCTTATGCTAATAAGTTATATGACGGCGCCCTTCAGTAAGATGTCTGTGATCTGAGTGCAGACATGGGGTGCTTCTTGCTAAAAAATCACCCATCCTCTTAGGAAGTTACTTGTGTGAACGTGTAAAGTGCTCTCTTTGCAGGAGTGACATCTCACAGACGTTGCTCCCGTAGAGAAGTCATGTTTTTTAAGATTATTTCGTCGCGGCAGAACTTATTTTTACTGTTTAAATATTTCTGATATCACAATTAATTATTCAGGAAGAATTGCCATTGAAGTTTGTGCTTTGAAATTTCAGATAAGTTGACTCCTTCAGCGTTTGAGAAGCACTCTGGAAGGGAGACTGCAGGAAAGTGGAGGAACAACGTGTGGGCCATGGTTCAAGGAGAGAAGGTTCCACTCTCAAAGACAGTTCTGCTCAAATACTACAACCTGTCACACAATGGTTCAAACAAAGGCCGTAATGGACGTCTGTCTCACCGGGATGAGTTCATCCGTTGCACTAGATGTGACAAGGAGAGGAGGTTTAAGCTCAGGACCAAGGAAGAGTGTCGTGTTTACCATGATGCTCTTGCAAAGGTTAACTGGACATGTGCAGATTTCACAACTGACAGGTATGTGTGTTGCACCTGGAGGACAAAGGCTACAGGACTTTTTTTATGTCAACTTGATTGCTTCTGTGCTCTTTTCCTTAGAGTAGTGTGACCTGATATTTTTTATTGGTGTTATCCGGTCATTCTCATAGCTGCTATTTTTATATAGATTTCCTGGTAGATGGATTGATGTGAATTGATAAATACTAGTGGCTAGGTGGATTCCCTTTGTAGGCCCAACTTTGTAGAAAGTATCTTTGAGATGGTTGTTTGTCTCAACAGTGGAAAGTGACACCAAGTTAATAATACTCCCTCCCTCTGTTTCAAATTACTCCGCGCGCACGCTTACCTAGGTGGACTAGTACTCTCTTATTTTTCATCCAAAAAAAATTCTGGATTTTTGGTATACGTAGTACACATTTCATACTATCTATTTCAAAAATCTCAGGATTTTTTTGAATGAAAAATGAGGGAGTAATAACCCACCTACATAAGCGTGCCGGCGGAGTAATTTGAAACAGAGGGAGTAGTAATACTACTACTCTCCCCTCTTGCCGGATATCTGGCTAGATTTGCATGTATCTAATAGGTTTTAGTGTATAGTTACATGCGAATTTAGACAAATCTTTGACATATTTCGAGAGAGAGGGAGTAGTAGTACTACTAATCCATACCATTATTACTGGTACTGCCTGCTGTGTGCCGCAGGCTGCTGCAACCTAATATGCTATACCTGTGTTACTGAAAAAATTTGTAATTAAATCACCTTCACTAATTTTGCCAAGTATTTATGCAACTTCAAACGAAAGTACAAATGACTGCTTAGTAGACTTAACACAAATCTCTCTAGGAACTTGCAAGTAGAAATGGAAGCTGCTGCCTTGGTAGTGCATGTTGTGCAAGTTTCTTGCCTGCAATGTCAGTTCTCTGCACAGTGAACATCCATGTGGCCTGTAACTGCAATGCACGTTTACATAACAGCATATAAGAAAAAAAATATATAAAGGATGGTTTGTGGTCTACCGTTTTCCTTTTACTTGTTTTAAATCTAAAAGCAGGATCATTTGATTTGATTTGTATCACCTCTATCTTAGACACAGACTTTTTTATTGGTCACCTGTATTTCAATCTTATTAACTCGCCACGTATGTCAAATGAATTCATATCAGTACCCATCTGACTATCTCTTTGGTTGGCACCACCAGGATGAGCTGCGACGACGACGAGGAGCGAGGAAGCCGCAAGGTGCTCAAGGGCTGCCCCCGCGCGGCGTCCTGCACCGGCTGCATGAAGTGCGTCTGTTTCGGGTGCGAGATGTGCCGCTTCACCGAGTGCGGGTGCCAGACCTGCGTCGACTTCTACCGCAACTCCAAGGAGTAGGATCGATGATCCGCGACAACCATTCGTTCCATTCGTTGAGATGAGACCACCGAAAATCGCTTCCCCCTATGCCGAGGCTGCCATCCCTGGCGATCCGGAGGGGGGGACGGCTCTTAGTTATATACCTCGGCTTCACTGGGGTCCCTATTCCGAAACATTGTTCCTTTGTTTTATCTATTATGGCTGGCTTCTGTTTCCGTGAAAACAGACCTGGGGAAGCAAGCTAAGTACTGTTCGTTATAACTGGGATAAAATTTATCGACAGTCTATTTACATTGAATTGCATTCTACAGTGTCGGTGCCGTGCTTTGTTCGGTATATAATATCCTGCTGTTGCTGAGATAGTTGAGATGCACGGGCGAAAATTCATCTATGCTCTTGAGCACCAGTGAGCTTTTTTTTTTTTTTTTTTTTGAAAATTTTTGGAGCTGGCTGTGGCAAGTAGGTGATTTGTGCAAACGCCTGTGGCATGTACTACCTTCGTTTGGGATTATAAGTCCTGCGCGGATAACTAGTTTGTCAATTTAAACAACAAAATATACATATTATAGCATAAAAATTATACCACTAGATACCTTAAAGGTTATATTTTTTAATGGTATAATTTTTATGATATATAAGCTATATTTTGTTAGTCAAATTAACAACCTAGATATACGCGCAGGACCTATAATCCCGAACGGAGGGAGTACGTAGTACGTGTAACAGGTGGATGGGGACTGGCTGCAGTAATTTGGAGGGAACCTGCTGCCGCGACAGGACAGGACACAGGGCTGAGCGTGCGCTCTCAGTGGCCACTCGGAGTCGAGCCCCTGTGCTGTGCTGGGTGCCCCGCCGCGACCGGCACGCACGGCGAGCTGCGCCTGCGCCTGCGCCTGCGCGCGGCCTACCTACTCGCCCCGTGGACCGTGGTGTGTGTTGGGCGTGTTGGATGGTATGCGGCCTGTCAACCAACCAGGAGCAGCATTTGCATTGCAGCAGTGACTACGTGGTGGTAGTGGAAGAGGTGATAGGAGGAGGGCAGGGTGGATCCAGCCAAGAGATTCGCTCGACGAAACTGGCAAACATCAGAGGTGAACCCAGCTAGAGTGCTGTACGACGCAGAGGGGCTGACACCAAAGCTTTGTGGCCCAGAAAAGCAAACAGCCTCCAACGTAGCATGCATGCATGCATGCATCCTAGACGCGCTTCAGCGCTTGGCATCTTTTGCACGGCATACTCCAATCTGCCAGCGGCTGGTTCGTGCCGGCTAGTGGCCCTGGGCTGCCGGCTATTGTAAGGGCATCTCCACCGATTCGTCCGAAGCGGCCCACCCGCGGAAAACCGGTTCCAGCGGTCAGACCCAAATGATCAAGCATTCCGGGCCGTTCTCATCTTGGTCTGAATATGCACTCGGAATGCGTCGTCCCGGACGTGGCACGGACAATGCGCGTGTCCTCCCTTGTGTCGTCGCGTTCACGTACGGGTTCGCATGGCAGTGACCGCGTCCACGGCGTTGGCTCGTCTCCCGACGGCGGGAAAGGGTTTCTCCGCCATTTTGCGTCTGTTTTGGCTGGTTCCCGTCATTTCCAATAGGTTCCAGCCGCTTCGCGCGGGCTTTTCCGCCGTAGCGATTCCTCCGCTATAAAAAGGGACGAGCCTTGTGGAGTAGCGGCGCAGCACTACACCTCCGAAAACAACTATGCCTGGTCGCCCTCTTCCTCCCGGCACCCATCGCAACACACCCACTCACCTCCCTCCTCTTCCTCCCTACCCCCACGCAACCCACCCGATGGTCGTGCCACCGCCGACGGCGAGGATAGCAAGGACAACGAGGACAACGACGGTGTGGTGCCACAGTAGCGAAGCACCCGTAGGCCGCCGCCGCCGCCCTACAGAGGCAGGGTTAACCAGACCACCAACGAGCGCTTCAGTTTCGACGTCCTCGATCGCCTCTTCTATCCGCATCACATCCGGCGGAAAGAACTCTAGGAGGTGTACGTCGACTGCTTGCGCGCCTCCGTGCCAACCCTGGCGACTCAGCCATGCGAGCCCGCCTCGACCGAGCTCGGGAGGCGTTGGACGTAGAGAAGGCAATCTTCCGCTCACTCAAAGATGGGTGGGGTGTAACACCCTAGGGTTTTAGATCAGAGAAGAAGAGACCACAGGTGTGTGCATTGCATTCATGCATAGAAAATCTAGGTAATTTTTTCGCTTTTTGAATAAATTCAACAAAGGGATCGAGGTCTCTCTTATGTTGATGACTAGGATTAGGTCATCGACATAAGTGCGATGGATTTCGACATGATATTTGTGGAACATCTCAATTTTGGGGGAAAACGGTTTGAATTCATAATTTAAATGTAAACTCTACAATTCAAATACAGATGGTATATTTGGTTATAAAAACAATATGAAATTGAATTATAAAAAGTAATTGAAATTAAGATACAAAATAATTTACAAGTTACAAATTCCTGAAAAAGATAAAACTCAACTTTATTTAATAAAATACAAGAGCACATTATTCTCAAATAAAAAGAGGATTACAAAAAATGATAAAATAAAATCCTAAACTAATATCTAAACTATTTCTTCATCTTGTATCTTCTTTCTTCTTCACTTTAATCCTTCAATTTAATCCCTACAAAACAGCATAAAAGAAAACAACCAAAAAGAAAATAAAAAATAAGTTATTGTTAGTATTTTACTCTCAGATTGGGCAATTAAGTGCATTGCCAAGCTCATCATTGAGTAGTAATTTACAAAGGGGCCAAAGTGTCGAATAAGTTCTTATCAAATGTTTTGGCCTCGGACTAGTGCATCATAGGCATGTGGCAAGTTTCACCATGGGTAAGTAAAATAGGACAGTCAAATTAGGAAATGCCATTTTCTTTTATTCTCATCCACAAGAGAAAGATCCATAGCATGGAAACTTAAATCCATGGGACCCAACTGTAAGCAGCTTACACACATGCATGCAGCTGTGTGTTGTCAACACAATAACATCAGAAAGTAGATACAAATAGGAAGCAGGAGTAGCAAAGCTATTGGCTTACTTCTTCTTCCTCCATCACAAGAACACACCTAGTTCATCAAGATTTAATCAACGCATCACACCATTAGATCTTCTCCAAAACCAGCCAACCAAGGATCACCATGGTCACCTGAAGGAGCTTAAGGAGAACAACAAGAGCAAGCCAACAACATAGGAGGAGCAGGCCATCAATATATGGAGGAGGAGATCCAGGGGCAAAGAAAGAACAGGCCAAGGGATCAAGTAGTAAAGAACACTACTAGATCAGTCTGCCACACCACCAGGCATAGTAGGAGATCAACCACATGTCTTCCTAGATGTTCTATGAATGTCATAGTGTGGTAGTAATGCTGCAAATTATCATAGAGCCAATTAGAAACAATATAGCATCCGTTCTTATTCGCATCAGTGCCTCAACATGTATGCATCATTGGCAAAAGGGTCATGGCATCATTTTTATGGTGTAGATCATCAAGATTTGATGATGATGCTAAATACAAAGTAAAAGAACCACATAACTAGTCATATAGAGATGGATTTATTATTGTGCACACTCTTGTGAGGCACCATAGCAGTAAATCATCAATATGGAGGCTATATATGGCTATACTTGCCAAATGTTGGTACCAGGGGAGAAGAGAGGTGGTACCTAACTTTTGCAAGTATAGGGCTTGTCGGAGAGCAAGAAGATGGCAGCAAAGTTGCAGAGACGATGATGATCGTGACACACGTGGCACTGCGGTGCTGCGCCTGCGCCAAGCCACAACCAACAGCTCACCTGTGTTGAGGTGGGAGCTCCTGACCTCCCAGCAAGCATGAGCATGGCGGTAGAGCACCACCGCAGCCGCATCACCGAAACCCTACACCACCAGTAGGGGGTCAACGCGGCCACGAGAGGGGAAACCAGTCGGGTCAATTGTGGATCACTCTATGGAGCGGAGAAGTGCGTATCATTTGAGACAGTCGGTGGCATCCACGACGACCAGGCTCGCCAGAATGAAGCGGGCGATGGCGGCGTCAAGCGGAGCCAGGAGCGGAGCGAAGAGGCGTTAGCCCAACTAGGTGGGCCGGGGTAGGCCTAGTAAGCCTGTTGGCTAGGTTGGCGCATGGGTCAGGCCTAGTGGATTTTTTTGAAACACAAATAAGCAAAGAATATGGAAATTACAAAATTACCCAGTAAATACTTTTAGATATTGGAAAATGTAGAAAAATCCTACAAATACATATGATATATAAATATGTTCATAAAAATAATATCTTCCCAGGAAAAATATAACATTACTTGTTTGAGTTACATAAAACACAACTAAATATTTAAATTATTAAATCTCTTAATGAGATGAGAAAAATAAGAAAAATCCTAAAATAAATAAAATTCACTTTTGTGTATGAAAATTCACCTACTGTCCAGAAAAATACTAAAGTTGAGATTCGAAGTAATTTTGGTATTTCTAAAGTGAAGTGTTATAAAGGAATGTAAAATCCTTTTCTTACCTTAAAAAAAGAATGTATTTTATTTTATCACCTATAAACTAAAATAAATTGTTTAGCTCTACTTCAACCCTTTAGGATTTATTGCTATGAATAAATGATATTCTTTTCTTAATAATTTTAATCAAAATGTTTCTAATATAGTAAAATATCTTTTACCTTTACAAGTTGAGTAAAACATACAAAGAAAAATAAGTAATTAAACTCTTGATTGGAATGTCATTTTATGCACAATAGAATCTCTCGCGCGACGTTGACTTGTGCGGCCGCCTCTGCCGGATCGTCTCCGATCTCGATGAGGACAAGGATCTTGTCGATGGACCATTCCACCGGGTCGGTCGACGCTAGTGCATGTCGAACCCAACCATCATGACTTCCACGGCGGGAGGAGCGACGAGCGTGTTGCCGGCTGAGGGCCGCGGCTCTGCGACGAACACGATCTCCCGGGGAAACGCTCCGGAACAGTCGCGACGTAGACTGGCAGTTTGCCGAACAGCAACACGGTGCCATCCGCCAGAAAGGTGGAATCGGCGAAGCACGACTTGTTCTCGATAACGCAATCGAACTTGCCCAAAGTAAGCACGAGGTCGGAAGCCACGCGCTCACCAGCGGAATTACGGGATCCTGTGCGGAACAAGACTCCAGTCGTATCCATCTTGCCCCACGGTAGGCGCCAACTGTCGTCGTATGTGAAACGGTAGTGCCTGAGAAGGCTTGATAGAGGTGTGGGAACAAGTAGGGAAGCTAACGACGATGTCTGCATGCGGGATCGGATACGAGCATGTGTAGCGAGACATAAGACGTACCCAGGTTCAGGGCCCTCGTGGTGAGGTAACACCCCTACTCCTGCACGGACTGACTATCTGGATGAATAAGATGAACTACAAGCACTCCTCGAGTTGTATGTATGCTAACAATCTAACTGAGACCAACACTTGCTATGTATGCCCTACTTCCCCTTATATACTGTTGGGGAAGCGGTTACAACGGTCTGGCCGGTTGGCGGCTCCCACAGGCAGTCCCCAGCCGATTGGTCACCTATAGTGTCTCGCATCCTAACGTCTACTACAACACCCCGTCCCCTGTCCAGCACGGGTACAACGGAGGCCGCCTCGGCCGACACGGGCGACGGTCTCCTTTGTGGTTCCCGACGTCCGTGCCGCCATCCTCTGCTTTATGTCTCATGAGTAGCTAGCTAGGGTGCGGCGTATACTGTGCGCACATCGCCCTAGCCCCTTCGTCCTCTAGGATTGCTTCATCCGGCTGGGATTGTCTAGTCGGATCGGTACCTTGGAGATGTATTCTCATACGACTGCTTGGTCAGCCAGCTCGTACTGATCTTGGCCTTCTCTCCGCCTTATCTTTGGTTTTACATGTAGGGTTCGTAGCAGGTAAAAAAAAATCTACCGCAAGAATGCACAGAACCAAGATCCAATCTATGGAAAAGCCAAGATCTTATCTACGAGATAGGTGCAACGAGATATATGAGAACTAACCCTCAAAGATCCAAAGCGTTAATGAGATCGGATCTCGTGGTTGATGTAGTCGATCACTTGCCGATCTCATGATCACGTAGACGATCCTTCCGGCGCCGTGTTCCAGCAGCGCTTCCGCACTCGATCACACATACAGAGTCGATGAAGACCTTCCTCTCCCTGTTCCAGCGGGCAGCGGAGGTAGTAGATCCCCTCAGAATCCCAGCAGCACGACGGCATGGTGGTGGTGGTGGTGGTGGAGGAGAAATCCTGCAGCGCTTCGCCTAAGCTAGAGCAAGAGGAAGGAGGAGGAGGGTGGCGGCTAGGGTTGGGGTGGAAGGGGTAATGGAGAGGTGCCCACCCCTCCCCTTTATATATAGAGGGGGTGCGACCTAGGGTTCCCCCTTGGACCACTTCCCCTAGGGCCGGCGCAAGGGAGAGGGGGGAAGGAAAACTTCCCCCCCAAGTCTTGTGCCCTATTTTCTTGGGATTCAAGTTTATCGCCCTAAAACCTTCCGGAACCTTCCAAAACCTTCTACAAGCTTCGATTAAAAACTCCGGAACTTTTTCGAACCCCAGAAAATGACTTCCATTATATGAATCTTATTCTCCGGACAATTCGGGATCTCCTCATGATATCCTGGATCCAATCCGAGGCTCCGAACAACATTCGGTCTCCAACTCATATTCCATATCTACTTAAACATCATCGAACCTTAAGTGTGTCACCCTATGGTTTGCGAACTATGCAGACATGATCGAGACACCTCTCTTATCAATAACCAATAGTGGAACCTGGAGATCCATAATGGCTCCTACATATTCAACGATGACTTCGTGATCGAAATACCATTAACATATGATACTGATTCCCTTTGTCACGCGATACTCTACTTATCCGAGGTTCGATCGTCGGTATCTCCATAACTAGTTCAACATCGTTACCGATAAGTACTCTTTACTCGTATCGTGATATGACATCCCCTTGTGACCTAGCCACATGTAGGGGTTCGTAGCATGGAAAACAAAAATTTTCTATCGCATACAAACAAACAAGCCAAGATCTATCTACTAGATTGTAGCAACGAGTCGATGGTGTAACTTACCCTCGAAGATTCCAAAGCGTTTAACGAGAGCGGATTCTCGTGGGTGATGTAGTCGTACTCTTTCCGATCTCAAGATCGCGTAGACGATCCTTCCGGCGCCACGTTCCGGCAGCGCTCCCGCAGTCGGTCACACATTCGGTACTCGACGAAGACCTTCCTCTCCCTTGTTCCAGCAGGCAGCGGAGGTTGTAGCACTCTCCTCGCGATTCCGGCAGCACAACGGCGTGGTACCGGAAGTAGAGGGGAAATCCCGCAGGGCTTCGCCTTAAGCCGGTGCGAGTATGGTGGAGCTTATGAGAGAGGCTATTAGTGGTCTAGTAATTAGACACACCAAATAGAAGGCTCTAAACCAATTAGAAGGCTCTAAACCGCTGGCTAAAGCAATTAGAAGCTCTAAACCAAAACGGCTCTAAACCGGAGATTTAGAGGTAGGAACTTGTGTGTCTAGGAGGGGAGCCCTGCCCCTCCTTATATAGGTGGAGGGGGCCGGCCAAGGGGAGGAGAGTCCCTCCCCAAGTCGGCTTGGTGGGGCGCCGGCCAAGGGAGGAACCCTCCTCCAATTCGGCCTCCACCAATCCTCCTCTCTTCCCACTTCCCAAAATTGCCGTTTGACTTTCAAACTAGCCGTTTGACTTTTCAATTTAGGATTTGAATAAACCCTTTATTTTGGACAGCAAGAATACCTAGTACATGATGCAATCATTCCAACTTTCAATGACACATCCATGTACCCTTCCCCCCTCGGAGTGCCGGACATTCCGGAACCTTCTAGAATGTTCCCGATGAAAACACCGGAACCATTCCCCAACTCCGAAACGGGATTTTCCTTATATGAATCTTATTCTCCGGACCATTCCGGATCTCCTCGTGATATCCCGGATCCCATCCGAGACTCCGAACAACATTCGGTCTCTTTCTCATAATACCATAACTACTCAAAACAACGTCGAATCCTTAAGTGTGTCTCCCTACGGTTCGTGAATTATGCGGACATGATCGAGACACTTCTCCGAACAATAACCAATAGAGGAATCTGGAAATTCATATGGCTCCCACATATTTCTACGATTACTTTGCGATCGAATGAACCACTTACATACGATACCAATTTCCCTTTGTCTCACGATATGTTACTTATCCGAGGTTATGATCGTCGGTATCTCCGCATACCTAGTTCAACCTCGTTATTGATAAGTACTCTTTTCTCGTTCCCGTGATATGTGATCCCTTGTGACCAAGTCACATGCTTGCAAGCTAATTGGATGGCATTCCACCGAGAGGGCCCAGAGTATATCTATCCGTCATGTGGATGGACAAATCCCACTCTTGATCCATGTGTCTCAACCAATACTTTCCAAACACTCAATGCCACCTTTATAACCACCCAGTTACGGTGTGGTGTTTGATGTCATCAAAGCATCCATCCGGTAAAGGTGATATGCATGATCTCATGGTCGAAGGAATCAGGTTACTATGTATCAGAAAGCATATAGCAATTGAACTATTGAAATGACTTTATCTTTATGCTACGCTTGTCTATAGGAGTATGTCCACCATATCATTCTCCTAACGATATGATCTTGTTGTTGATAACATCTCAATGTTCATGATATGGAAACCACAATCATCAATCAACCAACAAGCTAGTGAAGTATAGAGGCTATACTAGGGACTTCAAATTAAGTTTACAAATCACACAAGTATTAATGGTTTCCTTGTTAATACTATTATAGCATGAATGTAAACATTTATCATAAACACAAAGATATAATAATAACTACATTTATTATTGCCTCTAGGGCATATCTCCAACAGTCTCCCACTTGCACTAGAGTCATCTAATCTAGATTACATGGTAATATACCGAACACCCATGGCAGTTTGGTGTTGGTCATGTTTTGCCCTCGGGAGAGGTTTAGTCAACGGATCCGCCACATTCAGATCTGTGTGTACTTTGCAAATCTTTATATCCCCATCCTGGATATGTTCTCGAATAGCGTGAAAACGTAGCTTGATATGCTTCAGCTTCTTGTGTGACCTTGGTTCTTGCGGATTGGCTATGGCACCCATGTTATCACAGTAGATAGACATTGGGTCCAGCGCACTAGGAACCACACCCAGCTCTGTAATGAACTCTTTCATCCATATCGCTTCTTGTGAAGCCTCTGAAGCAGCCATGTATTCCGATTCAGTTGAAGATCTCGCCACAACGCTTTGCTTTGCACTCCTCCAGCTAACTGCTGCACCATTCAAAATAAATACGTATCCGGATTGTGATTTAGAATCATCTGGATCGGTGTTCCAACTAGCATCGGTGTAACCATTAACAACGAGCTGTTCATCACCTCCATAAGAAAGAACCATATCCTTAGTTCTTCTCAAGTACTTAAGGATGTTTTTGACCGCTGTCCAATGATCCACTCCTGGATCACTTTGATATCTGCTAGTTAAACTAACAACATATGCGATGTCGGGTCTAGTACATAGCATGGCATACATTAGAGATCCTATGGCTGAGGCATAGGGAGTCTTACTCATCCTTTCTCTATCTTCTGCCGATGTCGGACTTTGAGTTTTACTCAAGGTCGTATTGGGCAACATGGGCAAGAACCCTTTCTTGCTTTCTTCCATTCCAAATATCTTTAGAACTGTGTCCAAATATGTACTCTGTGACAATGATATTTGGCGTTTCGATCTATCTCTATAAATCTTTATGCCTAATATGTAAGCTGCTTCGCCAAGATCCTTCATTGAAAAACTATTATTCAAATATTCCTTGACACTATTAAGAAGGTCTACATCATTCCTAATCAACAATATGTCATCCACATATAGTATTAAGAATGCTACAGAGCTCCCACTCACTTTCTTGTAAATACAAGCTTCTCCATAAGTTTGTATAAAACCAAAACTTTTGATTACCTTATCAAAACGTTGATTCCAACTTCGGGATGCTTGCTTCAATCCATAGATGGACCTTTGAAGTTTGCATACCTTGTTAGCATCTTTAGGATCGACAAAACCTTTGGGTTGCATCATATACAACTCTTCATCAATGTCTCCATTGAGAAATGCTGTTTTGACATCCATCTGCCATATCTCATAATCATAATATGCAGCGATTGCTAACATAATCCTCACAGACTTTAGCTTCGCTACCGGTGAGAAAGTCTCATCGTAGTCAACTCCTTGAATTTGTCGAAACCCTTTTGCGACAAGTCGAGCTTTATAGACAGTAACATTACCATCAGCATCTGTTTTCTTCTTGAAAATCCATTTGTTCTCGACAGCCTTCCGGCCATCTGGTAAGTCCACCAAAGTCCATACTTGGTTTTCATACATGGATCCAATCTCGGATTTCATGGCTTCTTGCCATTTATTGGAATCTGGGCTCATCATTGCTTCCTCATATGTCTCGGGGTCATCGGTGTTGTCCACCACCATGACATTCATAACGGAATCATACCAATCTGGAGTGGTACGAGTTCTCGTTGACCTCCGAGGCTCTGTAGCAACTTCAACCGAAGTTTCATGATCACCATCATTAGCTTCCTCTCTTATTGGTGCAGGCACCACAGGAACTTCTTCCGGTGCTGCGCTACTCGCAATTTCGAGAGAAGGTTCGACAACCTCGTCGAGTTCTACTTTCCTTCCAGTCACTTCTTTCGAGAGAAATTCCTTCTCTAGAAAGGATCCATTCTTGGCAACGAAGATTTTGCCTTCGGATCTATGATAGAAGGTATACCCAATAGTTTCCTTCGGGTATCCTATGAAGACGCATTTTTCCGCTTTGGGTTCAAGCTTGTCCGGCTGTAACTTCTTTACATAGGCTTCGCATCCCCAAACTTTAAGGAACGACAATTTAGGTTTCTTCCCAAACCATAATTCATACGGTGTCGTTTCAACGGATTTAGACGGTGCCCTATTTAAAGTGAATGCGGCTGTTTCTAATGCATAACCCCAAAATGATAGCGGTAAATCTGTAAGTGACATCATAGAACGAACCATATCTAATAGAGTTCGATTACGACGTTCGGACACACCATTACGTTGTGGTGTTCCCGGCGGTGTCAATTGTGAAAGTATTCCGCATTTCTTCAAATGCTCGCCAAACTCGTAACTTAGATATTCACCTCCACGATCAGAACGTAGAAATTTAATCTTCTTGTTACGTTGATTCTCTACCTCACTTTGAAACTCCTTAAACTTATCGAAAGTTTCGGACTTATGTTTCATGAAATAGATATACCCATATCTACTCAAGTCATCCGTGAAGGTAAGAACATAACGATAACCACCGTGCGATGCTACACTCATTGGACCACACACATCGGTATGTATGATTTCCAATAAGTCCGTAGCTCGCTCCATCATACCAGAAAATGGAGTCTTAGTCATTTTACCCATCAGACATGCTTCGCATCTTTCAAGTGATTCAAAATCAAGTGATTCAAGAAGTCCATCGGAATGGAGTTTCTTCATACGTTTCACTCCGATGTGACCAAGACGACAGTGCCACATATAGGTCGAATTATCGCTTGATTTCAAACGTTTAGCTTCAATGTTATTAAGATGTGTATTTCTACTATCGAGATTCAACAAGAATAGACCATCTATCAAAGGTGCATGTGCATAAAACATATTACTCATATAAATCGAACAACCATTATTCTCGGATTTAAACAAGTAACCGTCTCGCAATAAACAAGATCCTGATATAATGTTCATGCTGAACGCAGGCACCAAATAACAATTATTTAAGTATAAAACTAATCCCGATGGTAGATGAAGGGGTAGCGTGCCGACCGCGATGACATCAACCTTTGATCCGTTTCCCACGCGCATCGTCACCTCGTTCTTCACTAGCTTCCGTTTATTCTGTAGCACCTGTTTCGAGTTACAAATATAAGCAACCGAACCAGTATCAAATACCCAGGCACTACTACGAGTACTAGTGAGATACACATCAATAACATGTATATCAGATATACCTTTCTTCTTGATGTTGCCGTTCTTCAAATCCGCCAAGTACTTTGGGCAATTCCGCATCCAGTGACCTACTCCCTTGCAGTAAAAGCACTCAGTATCAAGCTTAGGTCCAGCCCTGGTCTTCTTCGTCGGCGTGGTATCTTTCTTACCACCCTTCTTGAAGTGTCCCTTTTGCTTAGACTTGCCTTTCTTGAATTTGGTGGTCTTATTGACCAACAACACTTGGTGCTCTTTCTTGATCTCCACTTCTGCAGATTTTAACATGGCAAAGAGTTCTGGCAACGTCTTGTTCATGTTCTGCATGTTGTAGTTCATCACAAAGTTCTTGTAACTTGGTAGTAGTGATTGGAGGACACGGTAAATCCCCAAAGCATTAGGAATCACAATACCCAAGCTTTGAAGTTTGTTTGCGTGCCCAGACATCTTAAGCACATGCTCACTGACGGAGCTGCCCTCTTCCATCTTGCAGTTAAAGAACTTTTCAGAAGCTTCATAACTTTCAATTGCCGCATGAGTCTCAAAAATCAATTTGAGATCCTCGACAATATCATATGGGTCTGAATCCTCAAACCTTTTCTGAAGCTCCGATTCCAAACCATACAAGATAGCACACTGAACTATGGAGTACTGATTCTTCCGAGCGAGGTAAACATTCTTTACTTCATCGGGAGCATCAGCTGCAGGTGGGTCACCCAGCGGTGCATCCAGCACATAGGTCAAATTACCAGCTGTGAGGACAATCCTCAAATTGCGGAACCAATCCGCGAAGTTGCTTCCATTGTTTTTCAACTTTTCTTTCTCTAGGAACGCATTAAAATTGATGGTAGGGGCTGCCATTGATCTACAACATATTTGCAATAGTTTAGACTAAGTTTATGACAAATTGAGTTCAAATTAATTAATGAAATTAAACTAGGTGAACTCCCACTCAAAACAATATCCCTCACATTGTTTTAGTGATCACACGAACCAAATCCACCATATCAACACCGATCATCACGAGAGTTGACATAGTTTCAATGGCGAACAATCGACATGTTCATCACATCTACTATATGATTCATGCTTTACCTTTCGGTGATCCGTGTTCCTGAGACCATGTCTGTACATGCTAGGCTCGTCAAGATCAAACCTTAGCTACCGCATAAGCAAATCTGGCTTGCTTACGTTGTATTCACCCGCGGAATCAAAACACCCGATCATCACGTGGTGCTTCGAAATAGCAAGCTTTGGCAACGGTGCATACTAAGGGTGAACACTTTAGAACTTGAAATTTATGTGCATGAGGGATCATATTATAATGCTACCGTCGTCTACCAAGCAATACAAGATGCATAAAGGATTAACATCACATGCAATTTATAATATGTGATATGATATGGCCTTTCTTCTTTGTGCTTCCGATCTCCATCTTCAAGCACGAACATGATCTCCATCATCACCGGCATTGCATCAAGGTCAATGACGCTTCTCCATGGTTGTCGTCCACCGGCTTCAACTATTACAACTACTTTGAATAGACACGCGGGTCTTAACATAAATTAAAGACAACCATATGGCTCCTGCTGGTTGCCGACTTACAATAAGGAACATTGCATACATCAAATATAATCACAATCATGGCCATATCACATCACTGCACACCCCTGCAAAACAAAGTTAGACGCCTCTACTTTCTTTGCATATTTTACGTGGTTTGGGGCTTTCAAAAGGTGTCGTTCTAACTTACGAACAAGAACCACAACATTGATACTAGCATTGTTGATCACCCGTTGTAAATTGGATCTTAACTATGCTAGGAGAAACAGGCACCCGCAAAGCCACTTATGCAATACAAGTTGCATGTCAAGCGTGGAGCAAGTCTCATGAACGATGTCATGTAAGGTTAGCCCGGGCCGCTTCATCCCAACATACCGCAAGATGCAAAGTACACAAGAAGTAATCAACAATAAAAGCATCAACGCCCACAATGACCATTGTGTTCTACTCGCGCAACAGATCTACATATAGACACGGCTCTGATACCACTGTAGGGGTTCGTAGCATGGAAAACAAAAATTTTCTATCGCATACAAACAAACAAGCCAAGATCTATCTACTAGATTGTAGCAACGAGTCGATGGTGTAACTTACCCTCGAAGATTCCAAAGCGTTTAACGAGAGCGGATTCTCGTGGGTGATGTAGTCGTACTCTTTCCGATCTCAAGATCGCGTAGACGATCCTTCCGGCGCCACGTTCCGGCAGCGCTCCCGCAGTCGGTCACACGTTCGGTACTCGACGAAGACCTTCCTCTCCCTTGTTCCAGCAGGCAGCGGAGGTTGTAGCACTCTCCTCGCGATTCCGGCAGCACAACGGCGTGGTACCGGAAGTAGAGGGGAAATCCCGCAGGGCTTCGCCTTAAGTCGGTGCGAGTATGGTGGAGCTTATGAGAGAGGCTATTAGTGGTCTAGTAATTAGACACACCAATTAGAAGGCTCTAAACCAATTAGAAGGCTCTAAACCGCTGGCTAAAGCAATTAGAAGCTCTAAACCAAAACGGCTCTAAACCGGAGATTTAGAGGTAGGAACTTGTGTGTCTAGGAGGGGAGCCCTGCCCCTCCTTATATAGGTGGAGGGGGCCGGCCAAGGGGAGGAGAGTCCCTCCCCAAGTCGGCTTGGTGGGGCGCCGGCCAAGGGAGGAACCCTCCTCCAATTCGGCCTCCACCAATCCTCCTCTCTTCCCACTTCCCAAAATTGCCGTTTGACTTTCAAACTAGCCGTTTGACTTTTCAATTTAGGATTTGAATAAACCCTTTATTTTGGACAGCAAGAATACCTAGTACATGATGCAATCATTCCAACTTTCAATGACACATCCATGTACCCTTCCCCCCTCGGAGTGCCGGACATTCCGGAACCTTCTAGAATGTTCCCGATGAAAACACCGGAACCATTCCCCAACTCCGAAACGGGATTTTCCTTATATGAATCTTATTCTCCGGACCATTCCGGATCTCCTCGTGATATCCCGGATCCCATCCGAGACTCCGAACAACATTCGGTCTCTTTCTCATAATACCATAACTACTCAAAACAACGTCGAATCCTTAAGTGTGTCTCCCTACGGTTCGTGAATTATGCGGACATGATCGAGACACTTCTCCGAACAATAACCAATAGAGGAATCTGGAAATTCATATGGCTCCCACATATTTCTACGATTACTTTGCGATCGAATGAACCACTTACATACGATACCAATTTCCCTTTGTCTCACGATATGTTACTTATCCGAGGTTATGATCGTCGGTATCTCCGCATACCTAGTTCAACCTCGTTATTGATAAGTACTCTTTTCTCGTTCCCGTGATATGTGATCCCTTGTGACCAAGTCACATGCTTGCAAGCTAATTGGATGACATTCCACCGAGAGGGCCCAGAGTATATCTATCCGTCATGTGGATGGACAAATCCCACTCTTGATCCATGTGTCTCAACCAATACTTTCCAAACACTCAATGCCACCTTTATAACCACCCAGTTACGGTGTGGTGTTTGATGTCATCAAAGCATCCATCTGGTAAAGGTGATATGCATGATCTCATGGTCGAAGGAATCAGGTTACTATGTATCAGAAAGCATATAGCAATTGAACTATTGAAATGACTTTATCTTTATGCTACGCTTGTCTATAGGAGTATGTCCACCATATCATTCTCCTAACGATATGATCTTGTTGTTGATAACATCTCAATGTTCATGATATGGAAACCACAATCATCAATCAACCAACAAGCTAGTGAAGTATAGAGGCTATACTAGGGACTTCAAATTAAGTTTACAAATCACACAAGTATTAATGGTTTCCTTGTTAATACTATTATAGCATGAATGTAAACATTTATCATAAACACAAAGATATAATAATAACTACATTTATTATTGCCTCTAGGGCATATCTCCAACACCACATGCTTGTAAGCTAATTGGATGACATTCCACCGAGAAGGCCTAGAGTATATCTATCCGTCATTAGGATGGAAAAATCCCATTCTTGATCCATGCGCTTCAACACATACTTTCAGAATATACCCAATACCACCTTTATAACCACCTAGTTACAAAGTGGCGTTTGATGTCATCAAAGAACTCATCCAGTGATGGTGATTAACACGATCTCATGGTCGAAGGATTAGGTTACTATGTATTTGAAAGCTTGTAGCAAAACGAACTTAATGACTTGACCTTATGTTATGCTTACTATAGGTGTGTGTCCATCACACCATTATCCTAATGATATGATCTTGTTATTAATAACATCTAATGTTCATGATCAGGAAACCATGATCATCTATTAATCAACAAGCTAGCTTAACAAGAGGCTTACTAGGGACTCTTTTATGTTTACAAAACACACAAGTATTAGTGTTTCCTATTAATACAATTATAGCATGGGATGTAAACATTTATCATAAACACAAAGATATAATAATAACCTCTTTATTATTGCCTCTTGGGCATATCTCCAACAGTCTCCCACTCGCACTAGAGTCAATAATCTGGATTACATAGTAATGTACCTAACACCCATGGCATTCTGGTGTTGGTCATGTTTTGCTCTAGGGAGAGGTTTAGTTATCAGATCTACCACATTCAGATTTGTGTGTACTTTGCAAATCTTTATGTCACCATCTTGGACATACTCGCGGATAGAATGAAAATGTAGCTTGATGTGCTTCAGCTGCTTCTTGTGTGACCTTGGCTCCTATGCATTAGCTATGGCACCCATGTTGTCACAATAGATGGCCATCGGGTCCAACACACTAGGAACTACACCAAGCTCAGTAATGAACTCCTTCATCCATATCGCTTCTTGTCCAACCTCCAAAGCAACTATGTATTCTGATTCTGTTGAAGATTTTGCCACAACACTTTGCTTGGCACTCCTCCAGCTCACTACTGCACCATTCAAAATAAATATGTATCTAGACTGTGACTTACAGTCATCCAGGTCGGTGTTCCAACTAGCATCGGTGTAACTGTTTATAACAAGCTCTTCGTCACCTCCATAAGAAAGAACCATATCCTTAGTCCACTTCGGGTATTTTAGAATATTTTTGACCGTTGTCCAGTGTTCCACTCTATGATCACTTTGATATCTGCTAGTCAAACTAATAGCATGTGCGATATCCGGTCTCGTACACAACATGGCATACATGATAAAGCCTATGACCGAGGCATAGGGGATCTTGCTCATTCTTTCTCTTTCTTCTACCGTAGCTAGACTTTGAGTCTTACTCAGGGTCTTACCTGGCAACATGGGAAAGAACCCTTTCTTGCTTTCTTCCATTCTAAACCTCTTTAGAACCTTATCTAGGTATGTACTTTGTGAAAGCACTATTAAGCGTCTTGATCTATCTCTATAAATCTTGATGTCGTGGTATTGCCGACGAGTACGCCATGGAGGGGGTCCTTACAGAGCGTGTTTAGAGAAGTGGGGTAAGGAGGTGAGTTGGCGGGTACGAGGTAACACAACTTATCCAGGTTCAAGTCCCACAACGGTGGCGAAACACTACTCCTGCTATAAATCACTATAATAACAATACGCCAAGTTATAGAGATCACTTTGCTGTGCGAGGAGTTGCATGTTGTGAGTATCAATCGTTGCCCTAAAGGCCCCCATAGGTCCGGTTTATAAAGGCACCAGAACCTAGGGTTATAGGAAAAGGACCTTGTCGGATAAGGTAAAGAGTCCTACACTAATACAAACTAGTCTTCGTGTCTTGCACTCCAAGGCTTCGAGTATGTCGGTGACTCCTGCATAGCCTTCCTTTATCCGGCATGGGCCTCCCTTCTGGATCCGTTTAACTGGGCCGCCTAGCAGGCCATAGGCCTTGCTACCAACTGTGGGCCACCTGGGTTAGCCGGATTAGAGACATGCTATGGTCATACCCATTTAGCATATCCCCAATAGTATCCCCCGAAGGACTTTGAGATCTTGCGTCATCTTGCCTATTAATCTTGAATGCTCTGTCTAGGTGATGCCGACAATCCGTCAAGCAATATCTCGAAGGTATCCCAAAGAACCGTGCAATCTTCTCCGCATTTGCAATGTAGTCAAAGATTCCTTGAATCTTTGTTTCCGGAGCCGGATAACTTCCGTATTTGATGGAATCTTCAGATGTGACCTCTTCGCTGCAACTGTCAAGAGGATGCCGTAGGGTACAACCCACGCTTCCTCAAAACTCACAGAAGGTAGGGAATTAATCATTATCTGTTTTCACGCGCGCGAAATCCAAAACGGTAAAGCGGCAAAGATGGAGGACGTGGTGAAATTTCCACACACGTTCATCTCCATGTTGGCAACACTCCGTCCGTCAGATCATTTTGCATGAATCTTGATGCTAGGTCTATATATTTTAATTGTGGCTAGGTTATTTTTCTTTACCTGCATTCTCCCATGTGTCTTCGTCTTCCTCTAGCCGCGCGACCGTTTGAGCTCTTTGATGGAAAATCATAACCAGAGCTTTCCCCTTTCTCCACCCTCTTCTACCTACACAATGGCCTTCAGCAGCTCCGCTCCCTTGACAGTGGCAACTCCCGGGGCTTCAACTGAGCCATCCCAAGGAGTGATTGTCACGCCGGAGGGGATCGTCGTTCCTATCTCCGCCATGGTGGAAACCACCGGCGGTGATCCAAAACAGGTGGCACCAGAAGCTGTAGAAGAAGATAATGACTCCCACAAGGGAGTGTGGAAGGTCTTTGACCTCTCTGCCGAAGATTTACAAGAACTCATTGCCGAGGAGTATCTCCCCACGATGAAGGTTTTGGTCTGGCAGCCGGCGCCGGACGACGAGGTCGCCCCTTCTCCCCAAGCCAGAGAGAAGGTGTACCTCAAATCTCAGCTGGTCTGTGGCGTAAGCCTGCTAGTCTCCGACTTCTTCCTGGATGTTCTTCATTACTTCCGGGTACTTCCCCACAATCTCTCTCCCAATAGCATCCTCGTACTAAGCAACTTTGTAGATTTGTGCGAGGGATATCTAGGAATCAAGCCTTGATTAGATCTGTTTGTCTATTTCTTTACCGTCAAGAGAGAGTCCATAGAGTCGAAAGATGAGTTGTGGATCTGCGGAGCTTTAAGATCCGTCCTAGCTGGCGCTTCCCCGACATCGTGGGCCATGAGTCTTGTAAGAACTAGCAGCGTACATTTTTTATGGCCCAGATATTCCTCTGCCCAACCGTCTAGAGACGTATCCCGACTTTGTTGATGGAGCTACCACCAAAGCACCCACCTGGAGGTCCCAAGCCTCCCTCCCATCCAACGAAGAAGCCAATCGCACCATAAGGCAGATCGAATGGCTCGTGGACGGAGGTGTCACTGGCTTGGACCTAGCCATGTGCTGGTTCACTAGGCGGATCCAACCTTTGCAGCACCGTGCCGAGTTGATGTGCAAGTACTCCAAGAGCTAGAAGGATCCTATGCGCATCTCGCAGGATAACTTCTCCAATGACTCCATCAAGCTCCGGCTAAAGGACATTGTCAAGGTGAAGGACAGGAAGCGTGGCTTCAAAATCACCTTCGATATGTTCGAATGCGGCAAGTTCCTAGAGGTAGCTTTTGTTTCCTTTGTTGCTTGTTATATACTCTAAGGTTTTTCCATCTTGAAGCCATCATACTAACACTCCCTTTGTCATGCAGCTGGCAACCTTGGCGGCGGATCAGATGGCCTCCCAGGTCTATGATTCCAAGCTGAAGGATATCCAAGTGGTGTCCGACAACGATGCCTCCAAGGACCATCCGACTCCGGCAGCCCAAAAGCGGAAGAGCTCCACCTCTGACGCTGCTGCCGAGGGCAAGAAGAAAAAGACAGAGAGTGGAGTCTCTAAGAAATCCACTGCTTCCTTAGAGGCTGAGAAGAATAAGAAATCCACCTGCATCCCCTTAGCTAAGGCGCCTACTGTGGTGTAAGTGCCTTCATTCTCCGACTTGTAAGTTTCATCTCACCCATTTAATTCATGTACTCATACTGAGTACGTTTCAGGAAGAAATCTGGTGTTGGCTTGAAGCGATCCTCCAAAGATATTGGAGGGTCCAAAAATATTCATGATATGCTGACCAAGGATATGGCAGCCAAGTCTTCTCATGCTACTGCTCCCCCTACTCCTGCCGCCAAGCCCATAACAGGCCCCACTGGGCCTTCGTCCCCCATCGTTCCTGAGACCTCCGCCATGGAGATAGATATCAATCCACCAACTGATGTCTCAGGTTCGGCCGGCATGGTCGTTGATCCCAGTGGACAGGCAACACAAGAGAGTACCTCCTCCAAAATGGCTAAAGCTCCGGCTAAGGATTCCATCGAGAAAGAGAAACAAGTAGTGGAGGGAGTGGAGGCAGAGGAGGCTATAGCAACAGACGAGGCGGGAGCCTCTGAGCCATCAACTGCCATTGTTACACAGCAGATGGCCAGAGCGTCATCCATGCCTCCAGCTTCAATAACTCCTCTGGCTGCGACTCCTCCAACATTGTGCCTGTATGATCTCATCCTTCAAGCAAATACTATCAATAAAAATGCTCGGACCTTCCATGATTCATATGCTGATTTGGCCAACAATCTGAGGGTTATTGCCATTGAAGTTTGTGAACTTTACTTATTTTACTTTGTAATATATCCCACTGTATCCCCCGAGCTCTTAGGCGGAAAACCATTGTCTTTTTGCCTGAGTGATCCAGAGAACTAATTGTAGAACTTGTCCATATAGCCCCCCAGTTTCTAGTTTAGAATGATAATTCCGACTAGATACTCTAAGAGAGAACATTAGTTGATTAAAATCTGATACTATAGCCCTCAAGCGTTTAGTTGAAACTAGATAGTTCCGACTAGATGCTCTAGAGAAACTAAGCATGTTATCTTCTTTGCAGAATGAGAATAAACATAGGATAACCGCCAATGAGAGGTTTGCTAAGTTGTGGAAGGAACTAGACCTTGAACAGGGTAAAACAGCCTTCTTGAAGCAACAGATAAAAAATAGCCAGAGTCTATTTTCTTTTAACAGCTCGCTACTTTCCTCATGGTTCCACTTCTGCCGACTTCTCATAAGCAAGGATCCAGCGCTAGACCCGGAGGTAACGCCCAAGGCACCGAGGAAAGCTAGGGGTCCTCCACTAGAGAGGCCTGAGAACGTGCTGAGGGAAGCTATGGATAGCTTGGTGAACCCGGTGGCAGCAGTGGTAGATCCGGCTCAGGCACAAGCCGAGCTAGAGGAGACCCGACGAAAGATACTGGAGGGCGCAAAGAAAATAGCAGCGGCTCAGCAGTCGTTGAACATGACGCTGCGCGAGTATGCGAAGGCAAACAAGGTTGATGCAGTAAGGGTCAAAGGGAAAAATCTCATAAGTGAGATGAACAGAGAAGGTGATGACGGACCAGAAAGGTCAGAAAACTATATGTCTGTAGGGTTGCCGAAGTATAGTACCCCGGCGAAGAACCTCAGAGCAGCAGATGCCGCGGCGTCTGAACTAGAGGGTCTCACAGGTGAAGCCCGTCAAAGATAGCAAGACCGGGTTAACGAGCTGGTTCGGATCACGAACAGGCAGAACGAGGAGCTGCTGAGAGGTAACCCGGAGAGGGTTGGAGCTTCCAAAATCATCCATTCGGCGATGGGTAACCCGGAGAAATCCGCTGGAGCCGCATCATCGCCTCATGGTGGCCCAAGGAGATAAGAGGTAGTAACCTCGGCCAGACGGAACAAGCAAATTGTTCCGTACGACCCAACGTGTGCGGGAAAAGAAAAAGATATGCGGAAAAACGATGATCGACGAAGTGTGAGCCGAGGTGAAGCTGGCCGAGGTAACCACGACCAAGGCAATGCCGGTCAAGGGAATGCTGCCAACGGCAATGCCAGACAGCGAAACTCGGCAGGAGCGGGTCAACCGCAGCAGCGGAATGCACCAAGGCAAGAGCAAAGTGCCGGCCGTGGTATGCAACAGAGAGGAGCCCAACGAGAGCAAGACCGATACAATGACGGAGACTCAGAGATGATGAATGCGGGATACGCAAGACCGGACTATCACGTGATAGGGTCGAGATTGGGAAGCAGAGATTTGATGCCGGATGACGCCAGGCTAAAACTGGATCGCCTGGATAGGTCGGAACAGATCGAATGTCAAGGTCCTCCGGGTCCAGCGTGCTTCGGACCCCGGATCATGAAGGAACCGCCAGTACCCAATTTCCAATTACCCAGGGGCACGAAGACATATGACGGCAGTACAAAGCCGGAGGATTGGCTGATAAACTACGCAACAGCTGTGAAAATTGCAACTGGCAACTTGAGATGGGCTGTACGATATGTACCCCAAATGTTGGAAGGTCCAGCTAGGGTTTGGCTGAATAATTTGCCACCCGGAAGCATCAATTGCTGGATAGATTTTGAAGAAATGTTTATCAGCAACTTCTCAAGTACATATCAGAGACCGAATAGACCGCAAACCCTGGCAATGTGCAAGCAGAGATCTAACGAAACGAACCGTGAATTCTTGACCCGGTGGTGTACCGTGAGAAACTCGTGTGAGGGAGTCATAGAGTCACAGGCTATAGCATGGTTCGCACAATGGTGCAGATATGGCAGCGAGTTGTGGATGAAATTGCAAAGGAAAATGCCAGTCACATTGGCAGAGATGATCTGGATCACGGATTCCTACGCTCTGGGTGATCCGACTCAACCTAGGATCGCATCGAACGAGTCAAATGAGGAGTACTATCCGAGGGACGGAGCCGGGTCATCCCGGAGGAACGATTACAGGGGAAAAAGGAGAGACAATAGACCGGACCATCGGTATGGTTCGCAACAAGTTGCGGCCGTGAATCAAGATCAGCCCGGAGCAGGGAGCAACGAACGCCAGAAAACGGGAGGGCAATGGACTCCTCGAAACGAAGGCAAGAAAACATGGACTCCGGAGTAGAAGAAGCAATGGCAAGAAAAGAAAGATCGCCCGAGGTATACCTATGAGTCAATGTTGGACCAGCCGTGTAAAATTCACACGCCAAATCCGAACAGCCCGGCGGGTCACACAACGAGGCAATGTGAGTGGATGCGTAAGATAGAACAAGGTGGTTCGGGGAATGCTCAGGCACCCCGGAATGATCAACCTCGGCAGGAGTTACCCCGGCAGCAATTGCTCTCCGGAGCAAACACGCAGCAACTGATGTTGCCTCCCCCTCCGCTGAGTTATGACAACAGTGAGAGAAGGGATGCAGTGCATCAGGTGGAAAACCAGCAACAACCGGATCAGAGGTACTCCGGAAACGAGGGAAGGAATGAGTACCGGGAACATCATCAGAGCTATTGTGTGTTCACAACAGAGGAAACAGATAGGAAGAGCTTGTAGCGCCGACATATGGAGGTTAACGCGGTTATGCCTGCAGTGACGAGGTACATGTCTTGGTCGGACCAGGAAATTACCTGGAGCGTCAAAGATGACCCCAAGCTTATGCCAAGTCCGGGCTCGTATGCACTAGTGTTAGATCCGACGTTCATTGGACCAAACATTAATGTGAGGTTCTCCAAGGTACTAATCGACAATGGCAGTAGCATTAACATCATGTATGCGGATACGATGCGCAAATTGGGCATCTCAGAGAACATGCTCCAGGCTACAAGAACAACTTTCCATGGTATCGTACCAGGCATATCCTGTGAGCCCATAGGCAAAGTCCGGGTCGACGTGCTATTCGGTACGAGGGATAACTGCCGAACTGAAAATCTGGAGTTCGAGGTGGTGAACTTGGAGAGCGCGTATCATGCGTTACTCGGGAGACCAGCACTGAGCAAGTTCATGGCAAGTTGCCACGTTAGTTATCTGAAGATGAAATTGCTCGGGCCAAATGGAGCAATCACTATCGCTAGGGATTTCCGACGTTCTATTGAGTGCGCCTCAGCCGGGTCTAACCTAGCCGAGTCACTTGTAATTGCCCAAGAGAAAAGAAAAATCCAAGAGGTGGCGACATTAGCTCAGTCCGCGCAGCAGTATATGCCGGTGTTAAGCAACCCGCATGAAGTGTTTCGTTTCAAGCCGCGAAGGACACCAAGAAAATTCTAGTGGATAACATGTTTCCGGAGCGTACCGTAACAATTGGTGTCGGGTTAACTGACAAATAGGAAATTGAGCTCGTCAACTTCCTCCGTGAGAATCGGGACATTTTTGCTTGGTCCACATAGGACTTGCAAGGTGTTCCGAGGGAGTTGGCCGAGCACTCTTTGAACGTAAGACCCGGAGCAAGGCCGGTGAAGCAGCCTCTCCGACGCTTCGCCGAGGATAGGAGAAAGGTCATTGGTGACGAGATAGCTCGGTTGCTAGCAGCAGGATTTATCATGGAAGTGTTGTATCCGGATTGGCTCTCTAATCCGGTGCTAGTAGAAAAGAAGAAGGATGATCCGAACGTGGCAGTGGTTTGGCGTATGTGTATCGATTACACGAACCTGAACAAGGCGTGTCCAAAAGATCCATTTCCACTGCCGAGGATAGATCAGGTCATTGACTCTACCACGGGGTGTGAACTGTTGTCATTCATTGACGCTTATTCTGGTTTCCACCAGATACCTCTGAACCCGGATGATCAAATAAAAACTGCCTTTATTACCCGGGGCTTATTGCTATCGCACTATGCCGTTTGGTTTACAAAACGCAGGAGCAACGTACCAAAGATGTATGCAAAAATGTTTGCACGATCAAATAGGTCAAAATGTACAAGTCTACGTGGATGATGTGGTTATCAAGACCAAGGAAATCGCAACGCTCCTTGACGACATAAGGCAAACATTCGCGAACTTGAGAAGATTCTGGATGAAGCTTAACCCGGAGAAATGCACTTTCGGTGTCCCGGATGGAAAATTACTCAGATTTCTCGTCTCCAGCCGAGGTATCGAGGTTAATCCAACTAAGATCCGAGCCATCGAATGAATGGAGCTGCCGAAGTGTCTCAACGACGTCCAGAAGTTCACAGGATGCCTGGCATCGTTGAGTCGGTTTGTATGTCGGTTAGGGGAAAAGGCACTGCCTCTCTACCAACTCATGAAAAAATCAGATAAATTCGTTTGGATGCCGCAGGCCGATGAAGCTTTTCCCACTTGAAAAAGATGTTGGCCACTGCACCAGTGTTAGCTTCTCCACTGTCGAAGGAGCCAATGTTGCTCTACATAGCCGCAACCAACCGAGTTGTAAGTGAAGTGATTGTAGTGGAGCGAGATGAAGAGGGTAAGTCGGTGCAGAGGCCAGTGTATTACTTGAGCGAGGTACTGTCTGCCTCAAAACAGAACTACCCGCATTTTCAAAAGGTGGCATACGGAGTTTATATGGCGGCAAAGAAGTTAAAGCACTACTTTGAGGAGCATCCCATCAAAGTGATATGCGAAGCCCCCATATCCGAGATAATGGGTAACAAAGATGCGAATGGCAGAATTGCGAAATGGGCAATTGAGCTAGCACCATACGCGCCCCAGTACGATAGGAGAGAAGTGATCAAGTCCCAGGCTGTGGCCGACTTTTTCGTGGATTGGGCCGAGGTACAATACGAACCACCGCCACCGGATCCGAACTACTGGAGGATGCACTTTGACGGATCGAAAACCAAAACCGGGTTAGGTGTCGGGGTTGTGCTTACCTCGCCAAAGAAGGATCAGCTCAAGTACGTATTGCAGATCCATTTCGCGGCATCGAACAATGTCACTGAGTACGAGGCTCTTGTGCATGGTCTCAAAGTGGCAAAGGAGATTGGCATACGTTGGATAATCTGCTTTGGCGACTCGGATCTAGTAATACAGCAAGTGTCCGGAGTGTGGGACGCCCTGGATCCAAACATGGCACTATACAGATTTCATGTGCAGAAAATCTCGGGTTACTTTGAAGGATGCGAATTTCATCATGTACCTTGCGTGGAAAATGAAGCCGTCGACATGCTGTCGAAGCTCGGATCGACCCGACAGGCAATTCCACCGGGTGTTGCATTGGAGCACCTCAGAAAACCATCTACCAGGCCGTCCCCAGGAACCGATTCAATCTATGTCCCGGAAAATGCGGAATCCGGAGCTGAGCCCATGGACATTGACATGGGAGGTAGTACGCCGAACCCGGGGACTACCTCGGCAAACCCGGGGATTATTCAGCGTGATCCGGCTGAAATTATGCTGGTGGATCGGATGGAGATTGATGAGGAGATGTTCCCTGCGCGAGCAGTACCAGCTTGGGCACTGCCTATATACCAATTCTTGAAAGATGGAACGTTACCCACTGAGGAAGTGCTAGCCAGGCAAACTCAAAGGAGAGCCAAAGCTTACACAATCATCAATTCCGAGTTGTACAAACGGAGTGTAACCAATGTCCTCCAGCGGTGTGTTGACCCGGAAGAAGGACTTGGCATCCTCCGAGATATACACCAAGGAGAATGCGGGCATCACGCCTCATCCCGGGCCTTAGTGGCAAAGGTGTTCCGGCATGGATTCTATTGGCCAAGTGCCTTGGAGCAAGCAGAAGATCTGGTGAGAAAATGCAATGGTTGTCAAAGGTACGCCACCAAGACACATATGCCTATGTCGGAACTCAAAACCATACCAATTACATGGCCATTTGCTGTGTGGTGCTTGGATATGGTTGGCCCGTTCAAACCAGCAAGAGGAAACATGACGCACATTCTGGTCATGGTGGACAAGTTTACAAAATGGATCGAAGTGAAGCCTATAAGAAAATGTGATGGAGCTACGGCTGTGACATTTCTCAAAGACATCATCTTGAGATACGGTTATCCTCATAGTATCATAACTGATAACGGCACCAATTTTGCTGAAGGAGCATTTGCACGATTCTGCCGAGATAAGAAAATCCGACTCGACATAGCCTCGGTAGCCCACCCCTCATCGAACGGACAAGTGGAAAGATCCAACGGATTAGTGCTATCCGGGATAAAACCCCGGCTCATTGAGCCGCTGCAAAGATCAGCGGGGTGCTGGATAGAAGAACTACCAGCGGTATTGTGGAGTTTAAGAACAACTCCGAATCGATCAACAGGCTACACGCCGTTTTTTCTGGTATATGGGGCAGAAGCTGTATTACCAGCCGACATAGAGCATGATTCGCCTAGGGTCACCCAATACACAGAAGCCGAAGTGCAAGAAGCCCGACAAAATGATGTTGATCTGCTGGAAGAAGCGAGAGAACTGGCACTGTCCAGATCCGCCATATATCAGCAAAATCTCCGATGCTATCATAGCCGGAAAGTGTGCCCCCGAGTCTTCCGGGAAGGCGATTTGGTGCTCCGGTTGGTACAGCGTACCACTGGCATGCATAAATTATCCCTCCCATGGGAAGGACCATTTATTGTGAGCAAAGCATTGCACAATGACTCTTATTATCTCATAGATGCAAAGCCACAGGAAAAGAACAAGGCGGACAAGTACGGAGAGGAATCCAAGCGATCGTGGAATGTAGCACTACTTCGTCCCTTCTAAACTTAGCTAAAAAGTGTATGTATCCGAGTCATCCTCATATGTCGGTATGTATGTCGGCAATGAGCTTATCGATGAAATAGCGGAGCCTCGAGCAGTAACTCGGGGACTGCCTTAATAAATGATTGTTGCTACTTTTTATGCGTTATCTAGAATGACTCGTTTCGCTTAACCCGAATTAGTAATGTGTGAGCACCAAAAACCCAACCCTTCGACTTGTTGTTGTCCAACAAGAATTGGCTTCATGGCGAGCAAGGGAACAAGTTTGGAATTGCGTAGCACATGAAAAACTACTAAGGAAACGATCCTATTCCAGCTAACGTTTGTTTTTTCGGACTAACCCCGTATTCACTTTCAAGCTATTATGTTGAATTATTTTGAGCCAATCCTCAAAGTTTCTTAGTATTGTTAAAATGATTCTTGAGGCTCGTATTCGTAAGTCGTAAAACCGAATCAAGGTAGACATGGATCAAGCCGGAGAGTTGGACGAACAAGAAAATGAAACTCGGGGACTACGCCCAAGTTAATCGGGCATACAAGCATAGTAGCAAAATATCATGTATTTAGCATACAATTGCACCCGGCATACCGGGGATCTGATAAATTCTGAAGTTTTTTCAACTAAGGAGCGGCAGGAGGAGGAAGTTCGGCGTCATCATCACTGTCTTCAATATCTGAAGCAACATCTTCTCCATCATCGCCCGACCCATCCTCCATGTTTTCCATCTGCTCCTCCTCGCCGGATTCCAGAAAGCTCGGCCCCTCAACCCAATCATGGACTGGAGAATATTCGACGAGGCTATAGGTGCAAGGCTGGCGCCGAGCTACCCACTCCGGATCATCGGTCCATTTGGATCCGGTGCGCCGGCGGGTGAGGAGGCTCAGATTGATTTTCTCATACCATGAAAGGATATGATGGAGAAGGGTATCTGTTGCGGCACGCCCGGCGGATTCCCTCCAGAGGTCAAGTTGCGTCTCAATCTCCATCAGTTTGTCGGCAAGGAGCGTGATCCTTTCCGGAGCGTCCTTGCTTGGCCAGAATGTGTTGAAGATCCGGACCGCAACGTCGAGGAGATCTTTCCCATAGTTCTTAATAGTTTCCACCCGAGCTGACACGCTAACCAACAGGTCCTCCATGTCTAAGGGGATGCTCTCACCGTCAGGAGCGATGGGAGTACCCCTCTCTTGGCGGAATTTGGCAACGGCAGCACTAGCGATGGTAGTACCCTCTGGAAAGTTATCTGAAAATAAGGAAATGGAGGATGCTGAAGCAAAGGCATATGAGCTAACCCGGAAAACTAGGTCGGACAAGGGGAAGAAACTTACGTGAGATATGGCGATGGATCCGAGTCAATTCCTTGATACAACTGTCACGTCTCTGGCGAAGTTGTTCAAGCTCGGCAAGCGCCGACCCAAGACGGACCTCGGGTTCCTTGAGCAGGTCCTGATCCTTGGAGATCTGGAGGGTAAAGCGCTCACGCTCTTCGGTGAAGTTCTGGCCAACTTTTTGGAGCTCGGTTTTGTGTTGGGCCTTCATCTTCTCCATCTTGGCCTTGAGTTTGGCTATTTCGTCGTCCTTGGTCTGGAGGAGGGCGAGCTCATCGTTCTTCTTCTTCAGCTCGGCTTGATGCTGTCCTGCTTGTTCGAGAAAATGCAGCATCATATCAGGCACGGGCACACTATCCTCAAGCGATGCTGAAATAGTGTGTTGACCCGGCAAAGCCGAGGAGTGAATGTTTGCCGAGCCAAGGAGAAGAAAGAATGGAAAACACAACAACGTTGGCCGAAAGAGGACATACCTCGGATTTCCTCCAAGTTCTTCCGCATAATTTTGTTTTCAGCCTCCACCCCAGCTGCAAAAAAACCGAATAAGGAGGTTAGTCCGGCAGAAACAAACAAAACGGTGAGGTGTTAAGAGAGGAAATTACCCCTCTTTTCATGCTCCGCGCCAAGTGCAACATGTTTTGCATGCAAGATCTTGTGGGTATCAAGCAGGCACTGAAACTCGGCGCTCCGGCGATTGGTGGTTACCTGACAAAGGCACAGGCGTGTAAAATTAGTTCGGTGCATATTCGAAGTGTACAAGATCCGGGCCAAGCGGAACTTAACCCGGCTCTAGGTGTGTGCATATTCGAAGTGTACAAGATCCGGGCCAAGCGGAACTTAACCCGGCTCTAGGTGTGTGCATATTCGAAGTGTACAAGATCCGGGCCAAGCGGAACTTAACCCGGCTCTAGGTGTGTGCATATTCGAAGTGTACAAGATCCGGGCCAAGCAGAACTTAACCCGGCTCTAGGTGTGTGCATATTCGAAGTGTACAAGATCCAGGCCAAGTGGAACTTAACCCGGCTCTAGGTGTGTGCATATTTGAAGTGTACGAGATCCGGGCCAAGCGGAACTTAACCCGGCTCTAGGTGTATATTTGAAGTTTACATGCAGCTACGTTGATCTTCTAAGGAGCATCCGGCCGAGTAACAAGTTACCCCGCCGGAGGCTCGGGGACTAATGGTTATTATCTACAGCAGGTAAAGAAGAAACGGCGTACCTCCATCATACGCCCAGCGAGGTTAATCGCCTTGGCGGCGGTATTCATCTGAGCGGAAAATTCAGCTGGGCCGAACTTTTCCGGGAGATCGTCATTGTAGACGAACTCCGCCTTGTTCCAGTTCATGACGAACTCGATGAGGATCGAAGGGTACCGTTCGCCAGTGGGCATGTGGGGCGCCACCAAGCCCTTTGCATGAGCTTCTTTCCTTTCGATCAGGGCAAGAGCTGGGCTAGTGTGAAGAACCATATGCTGCGATTCGGCTGGCTCGGCAGGAGGATCCGTCGCTGCTGGTGACTTCTTTGGAAGCATTGACGACAAAGTTCGCTGCCCCGCCTCGACGGAGGTAGACCTGCCTTTGGCTTGCTGGGAGGATGTGACCACAGTGGATTTGCCCTTGGAAGCCGCTGGAGTGGGTCCTCGCCGAGCTTGAGATGACTCGGACGAGGCAGATGAACTTGGCACGGGAGCTTTGGTGGCTGGCGCTGGAGCTGCTATTGGTTTCTTCGGAGCCGGGGCAGGCGCTGGTTCGGTGGCTGGTGCTGGAGCTACTGCTGGTGCTGGAGTTGCAGTAGACTTGGTAGTTGCTGGTTGCGGCAATGCCGAAGTGCCGGACGCCGTTGCCTCGGCCGATCCGACCCCTCCCGATCCAAGGTCGCGTCCCTCTGAAGAAGGTACTGCGGAACCCGGAGCGGCCTCAGAGCCCTCCGGAATAGGTCTCAGCGGGCGTGACTCATCGTCACGGGGAGGGGAAGGACTGGTCCGAAGAGGAGAGGAGATGCTCGATCCGCTCTGAGGGACCTCCATAGGAGCCCTGCAAGAGAATATAATGTCAGGAGTGAAATTACCCCGATGCAGGGAGAAGTGTGTTGCGCAGTGAAAAAGAACTTACGCATCCGAGGTCTCGGCCTCCTTAGGTTTCCGGGCCCTCCGTGCTAGGGCTTTGCCTGCCCGTTTGGAGGCAGTCTTGTCTCCGACCTTCTTTTGCCTTTTGGAAGGCTGAGAAGGTTCGGAAGAAGAACTTGACGCGAATCCGTGCTTCTTATTTGATGCCACCAGAACAGGCTCGCCCGTGGCAAGTGGAGAATCCTCGTGGATGTGCCCACCAGGGTTAGCTGATGCCGGGAAGGCAAAAGAAAGAGGGACAGCCTCAACAGGTTCAATCACATCGATATCCGAGTCATCCTCATCGTCGGGTCAATCTCTAAGAGAAGAGAATTTACCGCTAGGTCGTTTGGTGGCATCGGTTGTGGAGAGGAACATCTCCTGGTCCGGCTCCTCCTCATCCGGGATTTCTCGGTCCGGGGCCCACTTAAGGGTCGGATCCGGGCCATCCTCGAGGGTTTGCTGGAGAAACAGCTGGGAAAAAAGCACAAGGAGCAAAGTCAAAAATATGATAAGAACCGACATGAAATTGATCCGAAATAAATTTACCCCGCGAAGCTTACTGTGGGAGGGAGCCTGTCACGGCAGTAATGCTCGATTCCCCATGTCCATTCGGCGGAGAAGTCCTTATGGGTGGTGAAAAGAGCCTTGACCCGGCGGAAGATCTCCGTATTGCTCAACTCGAACGAGGAGGTTCGGTTGGGGTCGCGGCTGAAGCTCATGTGGCACAACTTGTGAGTGCGCCACTGGAGGGGAGAGATTCGGTTGCACACAAATGTGATCATGGCATCCTCGTTGCACAATCCAAGCTTCTTCAGCTCCGCAAACCTTTTATTTACTTGGTTGGCCAGAGCAGTAGGTTTTCTGTCGACCTCCTCCCAAAAATTCGTGTCCGGGGGACCCGGAGCGTAGGGCAGCAACCGGATCAGGTCTTCGGTGCCCTCGTTCCAGACGTAGAAGAAGGTCCGGGCCCATCCTTTGCAGGAGTCAAGCCCGGTGACCCGGGGAAAGATCGAAAACCTCCGGGGCGAGATCGAGGCAGCTCCGAACTGAGTGAGCTGCTTGTCCTCCGACTCAACGTGGATGTTGGGGACGACGTTGCGATGGAGGCCAAAGAACCGGATCCACAACTCCTTTGTGGGCCATAGTCTGGTGTAGCCCTCGATCGAAGAAACGAAAGCGGACAGAGAGGTGATGGCGTTCGCCGGGAGATGATGTGGTTGCAGGTTATAGGTCCGGACCCAGTCCCGGAAGAAGTCACTCACCGGAAGGCCAAATCCCCGTTGGAAATGGGATAGGAAAACAACGAACTCACCCGGATTGGGTGAGGGGGCCAATTCCGAGGAGGGGAGACGAGTGGCGACACCGGTGGGAATACGCCGGGTCCGGTAGAGCCAGTCGATGTCGTCCTCGCAGACCCACGAGCCGGCCCACGCGCCGCGGTCCGCCGCGCCGGCGTCCTCCTCCATCTCCTGCTCAACGACGATGAGCTCCTCCTCCGTCATCTCGATTCCGCTGTCCTTGCTGGAGCTGGCGGCGACGGGGCTCTGCGGTCTAGATTGACGAGGACCCGTGGCTAAGCAGTAGTGCACCGGTGGCTATGGTGCGGAGGCACAGAGAAGGTGCGGCGGCGGCACTGCTGCAACGGGCACTAGCGGCGGTGCGGTTGCGAGGAAGAAGAAGAGGAACGGGCGAGGGGGCGCAGGGATGGAAAAGTGCTAAGGAGCGTGCCCCTCCCCTATTTAACCGCTCCCAGTAATCAACGAGTGGGATCCTGCTGCGCTGGAGAGCCACACAGTGTGGCCGTGTATTACTAGCATCGACCAATCAGAGAGAAGCCACACCGGGGGCCGCAGAGTAAATATGATCCCATGACACCACGTGCAGTTGCAGTAAACGAGGAGACATACGTGACGTAACCCCCGCACAGTAATCACTGACATTTACTGCGCGGTTACTGCGCTGGCCCTTAAAATGAGGCAACGTAATGATTAACCTCTACGTGGGTTGGCGTACGAGAGAAGGAAGCAAGGCCCGGATCCGAGCCACGATGGTAACCCGGCCGGCAAGTGAAAACTTGAAATGTGCAGAGGGAAAGTAAAACCATAGGATCCGAGCCAAAATGGTAACCCGGCCGGCAATTGAAAACTTGGAACGTGCGAAGGGAACGTAAATCCATATAATCCGAGACAAGAAGTTAACCCGGAACTAAACGTCCGAAGCTTAGATACGAATGAATCTGATATGGCCTTAGCGACCAAGGCCGCTAAAGCCGCACCAGCTTCGGGGACTAATGTTGGGGGGATAACCCCGGGTAGGGTCACTCCGGGGTATAAGGGCCGAGTTAGCCGAGGGTCGGCAAGGTCAAAGCAGATGCTGGCCGAGTCACCTCAAGGCAGGCCGGATCACGGAGTAACCCGGGCCAGGGGGGACGCCTAACGTTGTCTCATCCGACTTAAGGAGTGAGTCGGAAATGCTCGTCTAACCTATATGCAGGAACAGGAGTGGCCGGATCTACTGTGATCCGGATCCTCACTTGGCTTCTAGGAGAAGGAAGGAATCTCTCTGGTCAAAAAAGAAGGTCCGGTGCATACTGGATAAGCGAATAAAGCAAGGGCAGGACCACCGGATCGTGGCCGACAAGGGTGACGACGCTCACGTCGGCTGACGCAGGTGCCGCAGAGGCTACGTTGCTAAAGCAAGGGTGACGCGGGGGAAAAGCACCCCTGTCGGGTTACTACTTTGGGAGGGGGCATATTCTTAGGAATATGCCTCCACGTATGCCCTAGGCCAGGACCGAACCACCTCTATATAAGGGGGGGTTGGGGTTCTGGTAAGGGGGTTGGAGCTTCTTTGATTAGGAGCAAGGAGAATTCTAGTTGGTTGGGTATTTTCAGATACATAGCAAGGAGAACACTAGTGGATCTAGGGTTCTAGGGCTAGTTAGTAGACAAGAGTAAGAGAGTTTCTTCTTCCTCCTCTTGTCAATACAGCTCGAGGAGCACTTGTAATCTTGGAGATTGAACATCAATACAAAGCTTCTGTGTAGAGAATCACTCTACTATCCCTCCCTGGATTCCCCTAGCGCATATTAGTCCCCACCTTTAGCCTATCCATGGCATCTGCCGTGACACCACCACGACAGCTTTCCATTTTCCACCTTACAGAAGCCATTGCCAAAGCCAAGAGCGTCGTTGGGCAATCCAAGCATATTCAAGAGCTCGAAAATGAGAATAAAATTTTGAAGAAAGACCTGGCTGAAGCTGTCAAGGGCCATGAAGATGCGATGAAGGCTATGCAAGAGTCTACTGACGCCGAGATGCAACGCCTGAAGAACGATATTGCACAACTCAAGGAACATAACCAAGTTGCCAAAGAGCAAAATGAGAGGAACCTTGAAATGTACAAGATAGTTCAGAAGGAGCATGACATCATGGCAAAGACATGCAAGCAAGCAGAGATCAGCATCTTTGGTAACTTTCCTCCGACTTTGTCAATTTTGTAAGATGGATATTTGTAATGTTGTACTTATGATCTTTATCTGTAACAAAAACACAGCCCCCGTTGGCTTAGACAACATGGGTGAAGGGGCTCCAGATCCAAAAGAATGCATGATTCTTGTCGGCAACTTCATCAACACCACCATCACACAAGCCAAGGAGATAGCCAAGAACTTGGACATGACCATCAAGGCGACAAACTTTGCAGCCAAGTACTCGGAAATCCTGTGCCAAACCCCTGAGAAAATCAAGGACTGGAAAGCCTCTTGTGTCCGGGCTGGTGCTAGGATGGCCTTGTCCTTGGTCAAAGCGCATTATCACAACACCGATATGGACCTGGTGACCTTCGGCATGCCGAAGCACGACGAGGACGGGAATATGATTGATAGTGATACTATATGGGATTCCCTTGCTGGCTACGACGCCAAGGTTGCCATGTTGACAAAGGCAGATGTCTTCGTGACTGTCGAGGTGATGGATGTTGACGTGCCTTCTACATAGTCTAGCCCTTCGCCTTCTGAATTTGATGATCTGTCCAGGCCTGGCTCTCCAGCTATTGATGATGTAATGAAGTCTCCTGCAGCAGAGCCATAAAAACTTTGATGTATTAAATGTATCTCTGCAGTGTGTATGCGGAAAAAACTTTTCTATTTGTAAGGCAGAAAAAACTTATACTCAAGTTTCCTGCTACTTATCTGTTTCCAACATGTATATATTTTTTAAGCAAGTGCTGGCTTATCCATTATTCTGGTTCATATGCTTGACCTTTCGTGAGAAAAGACTCGCAGCATATAACTATGCTCTCAGGTGATGATGCTTAATAGCACCATCAATAACCTAAGAGAAAAATCGCCGGATTTGAGTGCCGAGAAGTCACTACTCTGAAATCCACATAAAAACTTTAGAAAATGTGTACACCATAAAACTTAAGCTAATGCCCGTAGGCGGAATTTTTGTTGGGGATATACTTACCGGGTATCCTCACTGTGCCTCACTGACCAGGGTGGCCCACTTCGGGTTAGAGCTTTGCTTCACGGGCGTCCCAGTCAGGGAGAAGAGACGGAGTCCAGTCCGGCTACGGGAAGGCCCAGAAGACTTACCGAGATGGGCCTGTAGTGTTACTTGTAGTTCAAGATGTACTTTGTAACCGACTCTTAGTCGTAGCCGGATAGGTCTCTCTTGTAAACCCTAGGACAAATATTTATATAAGCCGTCCTAGGGAAAGCCTTTAGGACGACAACCCCTTACAATACTCTCAACTTGCACAGGCGAAACCCTTGTAACCCATATTCCGGCTCTGCCGTATTACTAGATTGCTAGCAGTAGTAGGATCTGTCCAAAGACGGTGGATTTGAACCTGGGTAAACTTGTATGCTCACTATCCTGGAATACCATAAGTCTCACACCCCTCTCTTCCGCACGCCTCGAGGACACCCTCATGGCGTACTTGTTATCAATCCGACGATAGTTGGCACCCACCATGCGGCAGGTGAGCTTTGGATCTGTGTTCTGGGCGGAATCTGCAAGAATCAGAATCGGTGAGACCATCACCATCAGTCGCATCCTCTACGCCAGCGACATCCCTCCCATTGTTCTCGACGAGACTTGGATTCCAGCTAGGGAGGTTGTGACTGCCTACACCATTATGTCTTTCGACGAGATCGATGTGTACATCAGCTTTGCTGAACCTGCCCCACCCACCCCAGCGGTGATGGTAGAGGCAGAAGAAGTTTCTGGCTCCCCTCTGTTCGCGGAGGCGGCTGAGTTCCGGATCCCAGAAAACCCTAATCCTACCCATCCCACACTTGTTGCAGAGATAGTGGAGAAAGCTGAGCCTGAAGCAGATCTCGTGGTGCAAGTCGAATCTGGAGTGGATCTCCCTAGAGAGGTCAAATCCCAGATCAACCCACCTGCCGGGGTCAAAATCCAGGAGGAACAAGTCAACAACGCTGGTTCTAGCTCTTCTAACGCCGGAACAGATCAACCCTTCCTAAGGCATACGTTGAGGCGCATGATGATGAAAGACGCAAGCGTGGATGAGGTTCTCGAAACAATCAGAATTTTTTAGGAAGCCCACAAGGAGAGCCGCAAATACCTCAGGACGCATACATCGCACTTTGTCGGATATGTTGGATCTGGATCTGGCTCTGTCGATGCTGGAGACAACAAAGACTCAGTGCTGGAAGCGATTGGAACAAACGTCGACTTACCAACATCTTTGGATGATTCCATGACGTCGGCAGATTTACGAAAGTTCTCCAAGGAATATGAAGCGGAGTACAACTCCAAAGCTGTAGAAGAAGGAGAAGCTATGGACAAAGGATCCAGAGAAAACTCTCCCAAAGCACAGGATAACATGGATCTCGGAGACAATCCCGATATCCAGATGTACGAAAGTACCGATCAGAGCTTGACTCTGGGAAACGGACCCAAAACCGTCTTTGTTACCTGCGCTGCCAACAAGGCAAAGAAGAAGAAAAAGAAAAACAAGACCCCGGCAAAAGATCCTCCAGTGGAGGAAGTGGTTGTCGAGGATTACAAAGAAGACTCGGATGGAGCTTTAATCCCAGACGAGCCCAACGAAGCGTTGGTAGATGGACACGTGGTCACCGCTGGTGCCCGTAAAGTCATCGATGTTGCATTGACCACACCTATCCCTACAGCGGCAGAACTTACTTCTGTGGAATTGGAAGAAAGGGCTCAGACCCTAGAAGCGCGTCGCCAAGTACTCCCCGATGAAGCCAAAAACATCGAGGAAGAGAAGAAGTGCATGGCTATAGCGGAGAAGCTCATCTCTCTGCAGCATCAGAAGACCCGGAAAGGCCACGTACGGGCCGACAAATTTCCAGAAGTCCGCAAGGTTCTCTTTGAGGGAGACCCGGGATGCTTCGGTTTGATAGCAATGGAGTTCTGGTGTACCCAACACCAGTGCAGAACACTGCTGCGGCTAGAGATATCCTAGCAAATAACCTAGGCCCAGAAGAGGTTCGTTTATGCATAAAGCTACTCACCAAGGGTCTGGAGCAACAGAACATCGCGAAATCCGGAAGCGGAAAACTGGTCTCTCAATCCGACCAACGTTGCATGGATCTGGCTTGGGATGATATTCGGCCCCAAAGGATGCCAGAATAGCATCACCATTCTGACCATCGAGAAGACAACTACTCAAGAACCGGATCTTCAGGCCAACGACATAGAACCGCACGTGACTGAAGCAATGTTGCTCCAGCCACAGAGCGAGACGCAATTGCAGCACTTTATCTGAGACACCCTCGAGAGTCAAACAATCGCAGAGAAGAAGACAAGGAGAAACGTCGGGAGGAGGACCGTCAAAAGATGCCACCTCCTAGACATACAAACCGGCGGGCTGAACCCCACGAGGCTATGAGGAACAACAGACGAAGGAACGACGGACACCATGCCGAGTCAAGCCGACATGGGGCTCGTCGTAACAAAGACCCTCCCGAAACCGGAATAATGACGCTCCGGATGGAGGCCGGCGATCAGCCAGAAACAATCCTCCTGATCCACCCTCTCCACCAAGTAGCCAACACAACGGCTCTCAAGGAGGGCGCCGTGGCGAAGGAGTTAGTGGCAGAAGTAGAAGTCCGTCTCAAAGGCACCACAGCCATAGCCGTCAACCAGGACAACGCTCTCTATCACCAAGTGACGCGAGATATCAGATCAACTCTAACATAGAGGAGCGGCGCTACGAGAACGATGAAAGCTATGTGGGTCCAAAATGCTTTGGATCACGCATTAGACAAACACACTTCCCGGAAGGATTTGCTATCTCAAGGATTATTCAGGCCTATGATGGTGTAGCTCGACCAAATACTTGGCTCCAGGATTTTTTCCAGGCTTGCTGCATCGCCAAAGGCGAAAATAGCTTGGTCGTAACCCGGTATATCCCACTTATGCTACGGAAGACGGAATGATCCTGGCTCAATGAACTTCCGGAAAACACCATCCACAACTGGTATGACATGCAAAGCGCGTTCTTTCGGAATTTCGAAGGCACATATCGGAGGCCCTGTACGGTAGGAGACCTGCAGCATTGCACCCAGAAAGCTGGAGAAACTTGCCAAGATTACCTCGGATGATGGATCGACACCAAGAACTCCTGTGAGGGAGTAAACGACCAAACTGCAATTGAAGCTTTCATTGTAGGACTCCCAATTGGTTTATTGCATCACCGCTTGAAGTGTGACAAGGTCACTGATTTGGGAGAGATGATAGAAACAACGAGCAAGTACGCAGATGCTAACGACGTGGAAGGACTACTGAACGTCCTAGCTGGTCCACAGTCGGCAAAACAACCAAAGCAATAAGCTCAGAAGTGCAAGAACACCTCGGAAGAAAAACCCAACACGGAAACAGCGGTTGTTACTACTACTTTCGGGTCTAGAGGACGAGGAGGGCGCAGCGGTGGCCGTGGACGCGGTCGTGGGACATCAAGGGTCCAGGGTAGAGGAGACCAGCAACCTGGCAAAACCTACTTGTGGGCCGACATTGCCAATAACCCATGCGGGTATCACTTAGATCCCAACAGGGGCTCTTCCCACACAAACACCGAGTGTCGTTTCAATGACGACATCAAGAAGGACGATACCGCTGGCTACAGGGCTAAGTGGAAGAAGGGAAAAAAGAATCCCAAAAAAGAGAAAGAGACCAAGGAAGATTCTGACATGGAGGAAGCTGATACTTCAAATCCCAAGTCGGATGGAAAGAAGAACTTCCCGACAAAGAAAGACACTTACGTCACTTTCCTTGGATCTCAACCAGCTAAGGTCAAGAAAGCAGTACTTCATGAACTCAACGCGACTATTCCAGCTATCCCACAATACTTGGACTGGTCGGAAGTGGCAATCACCTTTGACCGTGCTGATCATCCGCCTAAGTTGCACAAGCAAGGAAAATACGCCTTAATCGTCAATCCACTTATTGACGGCTATGGTTTCTCCAAGACTCTCATGGATGATGGCAGTAGCATCAATATTCTGTATGTCGAAACGCTACGCTGGATGCGGATCTCGGAGACACGGCTGAATCATAGCTCTGTGATCTTTCACGGAATTGTCCCAGGAAGACAAGCAAATTTCCTAGGAGAGATCACTTTGGATGTCACCTTTAGTACTCCAAAGAATTATCGGACGGAGGCACTTCCCTTCGAAGTGGTCTCGTTCAAGAGCACCTACCACGCTATATTCAGACGGCCGGCTTACTGGGCTTTTATGGCTCGTCCGTGTTACATTTAAAATATGATGAAAATTCCAGGTCCCCAGGGCGTGATCACCATCAGGGGAGACCCAAATAAGGCACAAGAGTGCGAGGACGGAAATGCTGCCTTTGCTGAAGCCGTGCTGCATGCCCAGGAGTACCAGGAGATCAAGAAGACCATCGACCCGTTCGAGATGCCCGCGACAAAGAAGGAGGTGACAAAGCCGACTCCGGAGTTCAAGGCATTTTAAGATATGAAGACGACACTGTTGAAGGATGATGACCCCTCCAAAGTGACCCAGATAGGTGTAGGTTTAGACCACGCATAGGAAAGCGCGCTCGTCAAGTTCCTCAAAGCAAATCAAGATATCTTTGCATGGCAGCCATCTGACATGACCGGAGTACCTAGGGAACTTGCCGAGCACTTTCTAAATGTACACCTAAATGCTAAACCCGTAAAACAGTCCTTACGACGTTTCGACGATGAAAAGCGAAAAGCAATAGCTAAGGAACTAGCCTGGCTCGAGTTAGCCAGATTCATAGAAGAGGTCATCCACACTGAGTGGTCGGCCAATCCTGTAATGGTCCCTAAAAAGGACATCACTGATTTAAGGATGTGTGTTGATTATACCGCCTTGAATAAGGCTTATCCCAAAGATCTGTTCGCTCTGCCTAGAATTGATCAAGTTATTGATTCTACGGCAGGCTTGGAATTCCTATGTTTTCTCGACGCATATTCCATTTATCACTAAATTCGGATGAAGGAATCGGCCAAAGTCAAAACTTCGTTCATAACCCCCTTTGGAACCTTCTGTTTCGTTATGATGCCCTTTGGGCTCAAAAATGCATGAGCTACCTACCAGCGCACTATGCAGCATTGCCTCCATGACCAAATCAGACACAATGTACATGCATATGTGGACGACATTGCGGTGATGTCCAAAAAGAAGGAAACCTTAATTTCCGACTTGGAGGAGACATTCGCCAATCTACGCAAATACAACATAATGCTTAACCCGAAGAAATGCTTCTTTGGAATACCAGCCAAAAAATTGTTAGGTTTCATCGTGTCACAAAGAGGCATAGAGGTGAACCACGACAAGATCAATGCTATACTCAATATTTCCAGGCCTACTCACCTGAAGGACGTTCAAAGACTAACTGGTTGCATTGCTACAGTCAGTCGATTTGTGAGCCGGCTTGGTGAAAGAGCCGCACCACTTTACAAGCTCCTGAAAAAGACCAAAAAGTTCGTTTGGACTGATGAAGCTGAGACTGCACTACAAGGCCTGAAAGCAGTACTTTCGTCTGCTCCTATCCTTGCAGCATCAGAACCTCAGGAACCGATGTTGCTCTATATCGCTGCAACAAACAGGGTCGTTAGTGTCGTCATGGTGGTGGAGAGACCTGAGGAAAAACAGGAACACCCGGTGCAACATCCGACTTACTACCTCGGCGAAGTCCTAACTGAATCTAAGCAGCTGTATCCACACTATCAAAAGCTGGCTTACGGTGTGTTCTTCGCATCCCGGAAGTTACAGCATTATTTTTAGGAACATCCAATTACCGTGGTGAGCATAGCTCCCATGAGAGTTATCATCAACAACAGCGATGCTATTGGACGTGTCGCAAAATGGGGCATAGAGCTTTCAACTTTCGTCATTGAGTATAAACCTCGTACAACAATCAAATCCCAAATCCTCGTTGACTTTGTTGCTGATTGGATAGAGACAACGGAGAATATGACTCTCCCAGAGTCAGAATACTGGACCTTGCATTTTGACGGGTCTAAGGCGCTCGAGGGCTCGGGGGCTGGCGTGGTACTCAAGTCACCCCAAGGAGATAAACTTTTCTATGTGTTGTAGATTCATTTTACGGCAACAAATAACATTGCTGAATATGAAGCACTGCTACATGGAATCCGGATTGCTAAGGATATCAGCATCCGACGATTAATGTGTTATGGAGATTCGGATCTTGTTGCTCAACAAGTGTCGGATATCTGTAATGCAAACAAACACATGGCAGCATATAGATCTGTCGTGGATGAATTATCGAAATCGTTCGAAAGGTTTGAGGTTCAACACATCCCTCGAACATAAAATGAGGAAGCATATGCATTATCTCGAATAGGTCTGCACGAAAAAAGGTCTCGGATGGTGCTTTCTTAGAGCACCTCAAATTCCATCTATAAAAGGAGTAGACGAGGAATATCCGACCAAATCCGACTCACCTTTAGTAGAAATTCTGGCTGTGATTCCTAGCCGTACTCAACCCTACCTTGATTACTTGGTAGATGGCAAGTTACCCGAAGATGAGGTTCTGAGGTAGTAGATCGTCTGACGAGTAAAAACCTATACAATAGTAAATGGTGAGCTCTATAAGCGGAGCATGTCTGGGGTTTTTCAGCATTGTGTATCTCCGGAAGAAGGAGTGGAAATCCTAAGGGAAATCCACGAAGGTGAATGCGATCATCATGCTGCAGCCAAATCCTTAGTGGCAAAAGCTTTTAGACACGGATTTTTCTGGCTTACAGCTAAGGCAGATGCCAAATGGCTGGTCAAGACGTGCAAAGGCTACCAAAAGTATGCCAAACAAGCCCATGTTCCGGCTGATCAGCTGAGGACTATACCTATAACATGGCCCTTCGCGGTCTGGGGGCTTGACATGGTAGGACCATTTAAACGAGCTCCAAGTGGATTTACTCACCTCTTAGTGATGGTGGATAAATTCACGAAATGGATTAAGGCTAAACCCACCACAAGTTGTGATGGAGCAACAACCAAAAGATTTGTCGAGGATGTTATAATACGATACAGTTATCCGCATAGCATTATTACGGACAACAGGAGTAACTTTTCAATGGGAGAGCTTGCTGAATTCTGTGATGAACAAAATATTCGGTTTGACATTGTGTCAATCACACATCCACAGGCTAATGGACAAGTTGAAAGATCAAACGGTTTAATCCTGCAAGGCCTAAAACCAAGACTCAAAGCACCACTACGACGTGCTGCGGGGTCTTGGGCAGAGGAATTGCCCTCTGTGATATGGAGCTTGAGAACAACTACGAACAGGTCAACCGGGTACACACCTTTCTTCTTGGTCTATGGTGCAGAAGAAGTTCTTCCTAGTGATTAGATTCACACTATGAACAGGTCAACCGCGTTGCTGCATATATTGAAGAGGATGCTGAAATTTCTCGACAAAATGATCTCGATTTAATCAAAGAAGTTCGCGTCGTTGTTGAGATGAGATCAACTGCCTATCAGCAGAAGTTACGCAAGTATCATAACCAGAGAGTCACAAACCGGTCTTTCAACAAGGGCAACTTGGTTCTCCGGCTTGTGCAGGAAAGAAAGCACAAACTTTCCCCAGTATAGGAAGGGCCCTTTTTAGTTAGCCAAGTGTTGCACAATGGTTCTTACTATCTAACTGATTTGTGGCCAGTCAAAGAAAGACCTGCTACTAAGAAGATAAAGAGCGCTGGAGGCAGTACTGACCCGGAAGAATTAGACAGACCGTGGAATATTGCTCAGCTACGTCCCGTTTATTCTTAAAATTATCTTTCTTTGTAATCATATATGTGTAAATGTTCAATGAGAAATAAAAGTATTGGTTGCCTCAAGTTTTTTCTGAGAAGTTTTACATTACTATCTTATTTCTGAATGATCATGTAATAGTCGAAAAATTCCAGAATACTTGAAAGTACTTTATGCTCATGTTTGTTCTGGTTATGATTTCCGATTCTAAAAATGCTACCTTCGGGTATAACTCTAAATTTTCTAGTTTGTACTTTGGTTATTTATCTGATTGCCAGATGTGGGCATTTTTCGAGTAGTGAATTGTTGGTACTGGAAGCCGGCTCTATTTCCGAGTTTAAACTGGTTTAGCAATTGAGCATCATTGCTCGGCAGAGATTCCATGTGGAAGGTTAGCCAAGTCACGAAAGGGACGAGGCGGAAAGCCAGATAAATGATAAGTATAGGTAAAATATAAAGTGCTTATGTGAACATTTTAGGCATGAAAAAATAAAGCCAAAAGTGCTAAATAGGAATATCAACTCTTAGCACTAGCAAAAGTATTATACTACTTAATTACAACCCGGATTGTTTCAGAATAACACGTTGTTTTTTCTGGTACTTTACGATGCAGGAGGAGAGATAGTAGCTGTCAGCTCACTAGAGACATCACCTTCGCCTTGATATCTTTCCGAGACGTTCAAATCCGACACGGTTTGTTCGTTGTCGGAAACTTCACCAGTTTCTTCGGTGGGCGGAGGAGGCGTCTCTACGCGAGTGAAGAAAGGAGTATCGTAGCTGGTCAAATCAGCTACGTGACACCCATATCCGGCACAGGAGTTCATGATGGCCTTGATATCTTGCTCCTATCCATCTTCATCCATAGTTGAATATCCTCTGGTTACTTGTCAGATTTCCATGCTTCTATGGTGGCTCATAACCATTGTAAGGGCGTTCTGTGCTGCGGTATGCGCATAGGACATGTTACTGTCCTGAACAAGCTGGGGAATCTCCTTGGCCTTGTCTCGCACTTCAAAGCCAAACATTTTATCCATGTCCGGAACCTTGAGTACTTTGCCAATATCCTCCAAAGATTGGCGGAAATCGTGAAGCAAATCGCCGACTTGGGTAAGATGGCTGGTGCGAGACTCGGTGGAGGAGGAATCCTGTAAGTTTAGTGGACCTACGCATATAAAGCAAAGGTCAGGAAAATATATTCGAATTTTAAAAATCGGAAAAACATAAAGTCAGAAAGAAGGAAAACTGAACATGACATTGTCAACTTTGGTCTTCTCCGCCCTAAGGCTCTGAAGTTCAGCCCGGAGTGATTCGGTGATGTCCTTCTCTCTGAATAGCTCATCATTGAGATCCAAGATTCTCTTATCCCGGATCACAACCTTACGATCACGCTCCTTGGTGGCCATGGAGGAGGATTCAAGGACTTGAGCAATGCTTTTCTCATGATCCACCTTGAGCTGATCCAGCTCTCGACGTAAGTCGGCATTCTCCACCTCCAGGGTCTTAAGATTTCCGGCCTCTTCAATCATGGCACATGATTGTTTAACTAGTGTTGTAAGCAAAAGAATAGTGGTTGAATAAATAATTCGACTATGAAAGCAAAAAAGAGGAAGGCTAAGGACTGAAATATTTATATTCAGCCTCATCCCTTGACACCTTTAATTGAGAATTTTCAAGCCGGAGAGCTCTGATCTTTGTCCGCTTGTTGCATATATTTTTCAACAATTCCTGGTTATATGAATTAACTTTCTGTAAGTCAGAATACCCAGGGTTAGAAGTCTACTAAAGACTCGGGCTAATATTTTTACTAATATTAGCACGAGCCTTGGGGGATACACTAGTTCGTTCTTTGGGATCCTATGAAATCATAAATCTGGATTGTCTATCCAACTTCATGCTTGGGGGCTAGAGGATATGATATTGAATAAGGAAAAAAGTGAGTTGGAATTCTGACTTACATATTGTTCATGAGTGAGTTTGCTCAAGCTCATGTTCACCTCAGTGGTAACCTTCTCGGAAAGGGTTAGCGGGATTACTGGTGGTGGCGGAAGATCGCCGGTTCTCAATCTCTCGTCGCGAAGACGGACTTTTTCAAGAAGTTCGGAGTACTTGACATCCTCTTCTTCTTGCGCTTATTCTTCGGCAGTGATAGTCCGGCTTTCCAAGCATTACTGGGCTAGTCATTGGATCTCCTCCACAGGTTTCCAAGAAATGCCAAGTTTGGCAAGACCCAGATTGCGGAGGAGGTTTTCAGCGAAGGTTTCTGCCGAGGGATCATTACCCTTAGAGGGTTCACCCTTATCAAGTTCTGAGTCACCCATGGTGACGTAAGTGTGCGAGCCGAGGATTGTTGGCTCTATTTGTTGAGCCGGATCTTCCGCAACGGGCGGAGATGGAGTAATCTACGACACTGCAGAAGGCTGTGGGGCAGGAGTCGGAGGTGCTGCGGCAGGAGAAGTCAAAGTGTGGGGCAGGAGTCGGAGGTGCTGCGGCAGGAGAAGTCAAATTCAGCTTTGACTGGCATAGGGGCTTCGACGAGCCTCCTTTCCCCTTGCCCTTGGTGAGTTGTCTAGCTCTGAAGAGGTAATAGAATGAAAATCATTACACTTCAGAAATAAATAGATTTAATACAAAGACCTTGTGAGGAAAGTTACCTCTTCACAACAGGCACCTCCTTTGTGCCAATAGAAACTACTGGAGCCTTACGCTTTCGGTTGAGGTCCTCCGGCAAAAGAGCCAACTCTGCATCATCCTGAGAGTACTCAGGAGGATATCCTTCGAGGGGAGAAAGCTCCGACTCAGGGAGGTTAGCAAGATGAAAAGGAAAAAAAGTATCTCAGTATTGCAAAACAATGTATAAGATGAACACATAATTCGAGTTACTGCTGGAAAACTTACTGGTGTCACGGGATCGTCAGCTGTGTGCATGTCCAAGGACAAGTACAAAATTTTCCTCTTGACCTGCTCCTTGGTCAGCCACTTGATTTGGCACTCATAGTCCTTTTTCGAGTAGGCCGTGGAGCAGATTCAGAGAGAGTCCGTCTTGCTCTTGGTGATGGAGTGCATAAGACGATCTCCATGATGCTGAAGAGGCTGAATCCAGCGTGCCAGCCAACAGCGCACTAAGTTGGATCCTTTCAGATCCTTGTGCTTCATCAGATATTCAATCCTCCTCTTTGCAAGAAGGAGATTGTCTGTGAGAGCCGGAGCATCCGCATCCCAGGACTCTTGGGGCATGGCGGCGCCGTCAATGAAAGCCAGCAAAGCAGTGGCTTTACCGGGAGCCGGTCTGTCCTTATGATAGAAGAACGTGGACAACCACTTTTTCACCGATTCGCTAGCCTTAATCCTAGGATAGACACGTTCTCTCCTAATAGAAAAGCTGAGCGTACCGGTAATGTAAGGATTACCGGCGGTGATGGAATTTCTCCGGTACCGAAGTAAAACCGGAAAATAAGAAGGCTCGGCCTAATGCCGAGATACCCCTCGCACAAAGAAGCAAAATAACTCATCTCTAAAATAGAGTTCATGGGGAGATGGTGGAGTTGAACTCCATAGTGATGTATGACCTCAGAGAAGAAATCTGAGGGTGGAAAGCTTAAACCTCTATTGAGGTCGGTGCCGAAATGCACTTTCTCGCCGGTGTTGGGGTTGGGGATGGTTTCTCCATAACCGCTCCTCTAGTCGTCGGCGTGGAGGAGTCCTTCGTTCTCCATGATGCAGAGCTTGGCATCATCGAGGATGCAGGGGATCCAAACCCTGTGAAAGCTTTCTTTCTTCGCCGCCACCATCGCTGCTGCCGCCGCCGCTGCCGAAGATGATGCTTCAGCCATTTTTTGGGCTCCGGTGACCTAAGATGGGCGGCGCTATGGGAGTTGGGGAGACAGAGGAACTCCGTTTCATGGGAAGCGTCGGGAGGAAGGAAGGGGCGCAAGTGCTGGTGAAGAAGATGGGAAGAAATCCTAACCACTTATATCATCCAGCTGCGCCAAGATTCGTGTAAACGCAATAGTGAAACATGCCACGCGTTGTGGAAGGAGTTGGGTAACCTCCTCGCGAGTATTATGCTGCCTCGATCTCCACGCATGCATTAAAACTATGCCTCGGTTCCGCGTGAAGCGGACCCACCAACAGTCATGGTGTCAGGAATGTCTGGCAGTGACGTGACTTGACCTTGACTGGCGTCAGGTTACACCAGAGACCAAGTTTTGGCTTAGTTTGAATTTCAAGCTGGAAACCCAAATAACATATTCATGGGTCTGACTCATTTTTGAGACTCGGATCCTATCCTTTCTTTTGAAGTTTCAGGAACCCTTCAAGATTTTGCAAGGCGAGGATCAAGCTAGACAATGATGAAATCCAACTCTGGATCTTGGAGGCTTCCGGGGGCTGCTATTGGGGATATACTTTCTGGGTATCCTCACTGTGCCTCACTGACCAGGGTGGCCCACTTCGGGTTATAGCTTTGCTTCACGGGCGGCCCAGTCAGGGAGAAGAGATGGAGTCCAGTCCGGCTAAGGGAAGGCCTAGAAGACTTACCAACATAGGCCAGTAGTGTTACTTGTAGTTCAATATGTACTCTGTAACCAACTCTTAGTCATAGCCGGATAGGTTTATCCTGTAAACCCTAGACCAGATATTTATATAAGCCGTCCTAGGGAAAGCATTTAGGGAGAGAACCCCTTACAATACTCTCAACTTGCACAGGCGAAACCCTTGTAACCCATATTCCGGCTCTGCCATATTACTGGATTGCTAGCAGGAGTAAGATCCGTCCAAAGCCGGCGGATTCGAACCTAGGTAAACTTGTGTGCTCACCGTCCCGGAATACCATACGTATCACACCCCTCTCTTCCGCATGCCTCGAGGACCCCCTCATGGCGTACTTGTCATCAATCCTACGACAGTTTTCATAAGTGAAAATGCAAACTTGCGCATAAAAGGGTTTATATGATCCAAAAATGAATAACTAAAGGAGGTAAAAGATTCAGGAAATATGAGTGAACCAAATGCTTTATTTCATTGATCATATAAGAAACTTATTACATAATATAAAATATGCTAAGTGTAAAAGGGATGTAGTTATGCTATGTTCCATGGCCGATCTGTCTCCGAGTAATGATTATCGGAGTCATGTTGCTTGCTCTTACTATTTTTTTGGCCTATCTTTCAACTCATGAATATCGATGAGGTAATAGGAACCATTGAGCAATGCTTTGCTTATGATGAACGGTCCTTCCCAAGGTGGGGATAGTTTGTGTGATTTCTCCTGCTTGAGTCTAAGCACCAGATCTCCCTCTTTAAACGAGCGATGTCTAACGTGGCGACTATGGTAGCCATGTAGCTTTTGCTGGTAGATGGCGGATCTCTAGCATGCTAGCATGTGATCTTCCTCGAGTAGGTCCATAGATAGGCGTCTGAATTCTTCAACGTCATCCTCCTTGTAGGCGGTGACTCTTGGTGCATCGTGGAGGATGTCGAATGGCAGGACAGCTTCTTCTCCATAAACCATGAAGAAAGGAGTCAAGCCAATGGATCTGTTGGGTGTTGTTCGTAAACTCCACAATACAGATGGTAATTCCTCCGCCCGGGCTCAAGCTGCTCTATGTAGCGGTGCCTCTAAGCGTGGCTTGATTCCGTGCAGAATTAGTCCATTGGCCCGTTTAACTTGCCCATTTCACTGTGGATGTGCCATAGATTCTAGGTCAAGGTAGATGGCTTTTTCATGACAGTACTCCTCAACTTCTCCGAGAGACAGATTTCTACCGTTGTTAGTGATGATGCTGTGTGGCAGACCAAATCTCACCACTAGATCCTGGATAGATTTTAGGGTTGTTGCCCCATTGAGCTTTCTAACGGGTTTAGATTCAATCCATTTTGTGAACTTATCCACTGCCACTAGCAAGTGTGTAAATCCACAAGGTGCTGTTTGCAAAGGTCCAACCATATCAAGCCCCCAGACTGCGAACGGCCAAGTTATTGGTATGGTTCGCAGTTCTTCAGCAGGAAACTGACACCCAAGACATGTTTTCACTAACTTTTTGGTGTCCGTCTTGGTAGTTAACCAGTAGAATCCTTGTCGGAAGGCCTTGGCACCAATGATTGGGGAGCAGCGTGATGCCCGCAATCTCCGAGATGTATTTCTCTAAGGATATCAATACATTGCTGCTGAGAGACGCATCGAAGGAAAACTCCTGTGGTACTTCTTTTGTATAGCTGTCCATCAATGGTGATGTAGCCTTTTGCTCTGTGTACTATTTGTCAGCTTTCGACTTCGTCGTTGGGAAAAGTTCCGTCTTGTAGATAATCCATGAACAATTTCATCTAAGCCAGAGAGGTCACTGTTACTGCATTAACAAATGAGTCCACTCTATCTGGGTTATCGGGGTCCGCTCCTTTCACGGATGGTGTCCATAAATGCTCTAGGAAAACACCTGGCGGAATTGGTCGACGGGACGATCCAAGCTTTGACAGCAGATCTACTGCCTCATTTTCCTCCCTTTTGATGTACTTCACTTCGTAGCCGTCAAAGCACTTGGCTATCTCGTCTACTTCGTCTCGATATGCCGCCATCATAGGGTTCCGTGCGTTCTAGGTGCCAGCCACCTGCTGAGCAACCAAGTCGAAATCTCCACAGCAAACTATGCGCTTGATGGAAATATCCTTGGCTACTCGAAGTCCGTGAATGAGGGCCTCGTATTCCGCCATGTTGTTCATAGCGTTGAAGTGGATCTGCAGGACGTATTGTAGCTTCTCTCTAGTTGGTGATTGTAGTAATACTTCAGCCCCCGAGCCATTGAGTAACTTGGATCCATCAAAATGCATGACCCAAAACTCTGGCTCTCGTACAGGAGTGTCTTCTGGCAGCTCTATCCAATCTGCAATAAAATCCGCCAATGCTTGTGATTTGATAGCGTCACATCTCTTGTAGGTGATTTCAAAGGCGACAAGTTCAATGCCCCACTTTACCACTCTCCCTGTAGCGTCGCTGTTATTGATGATGTCGGACAGCGGAGCTTTGCTCACCACTATAATCGGGTGCTCCTAGAAATAATGCATTAGCTTCCGTGAAGCAAGGAAAACTCCATAAGCTATCTTCTGGTAGTGCAGGTAACACTGCTTGGATTCGGTCAAGAACTCGCTCCTGTGTCCTGCATTGCCACTACACTCTCCGGCATGCCGAGGCTGCTCGCCCTGGTCACGTATAACGATACCGACCTAGGGACGCCTGGGAAGTGGCATGTTTGTGTGGTGGAAGGTTGTGGTTCCTCGTGACGCCGGGATGGCGGGGGTGGCCGCGATCGATGGGGTGAGCCTGTTCTCCATGGCTGGAGGATATGGGTATGGCATCAGTCCTGTTGCACGCATCCCTTCATCTTCGCTCTATGGAGCCTGTGTGGGATCCCTTGTCACGGGGAGATCTTGGCCTTCTGTGGTTGTTCAGCATTGACTGGCAAAGCTCCGGGTTGGACTCAAGTCTCTGTGAGGTGGTCTTTTCCTATTGCTTGCATGCCTTGGTGACGAGGTCGTACACCTGATCAACTGTTTCTGGTGACGTGTCTTGCTCTAGGAGGGTCTTGGCAACGGCTATGTTGAGGGTGGGAGTTGGCATTACTTGTATCCTCTCTGAATTGATGTAAGGGGTGCCTTTTGCCAATTTGGATCCTCCATATCCCAACTTGCACCAAACATCGGGGTCTTCAATGACGTGAGCCAGTGCTTTCTTTGCCTTGTGCTTCAGTAGCAATTGCTTGTACTCAGCCTCCATAGCTCTTGCCGCCTTGATAGATTGTTGCACCCTAGCCATGTCCTTGTCTAGCTGAGTGCCCTGTTCTACAATGCACTTGGCATCCGCTAGGATTTCTGCACACTTCTCATCAAGCTCCGTAATGCTCCAAATATGAGCCATGGTAATGGGCTCAACAAGGAGTGCACTGTATATCGCCTTGTTGGCGGGAGTAACCAATGGGTTGCTAGATGCAGACGTTGATGGTGGCGGTGGATTTGCTTGCTTGGTAATACTGGGGGCCGTGGTGAGTTCATGCACCTGCTGCGGGCGGATAGCCGGAGGAGGCATGGCTTTTGCCGGAGCCGGAGGCTCGGCGACCTTCTTCGTCGTTGCCGCTTAGGTAAACGCAAGTGTGGGCGGAGCTCTCTCATGTTCCAGATCTTGTCCGTCTTCTTCCATCACGTTCCCGATGGCAACTAGCACCTAGTGGGAAGTGTTGGCTTTCTCGGTGCGCTCCTCCTTCTCGATCTCCAACTCAATCTCCCTCATAAGAGCATCATATTCCTCCATTAGCGTCCGATCCGCCGCCATCCATATTGATGTCGGCGTATAATGCATCAAGGACGGAGTCGGAGTTGGCTTCGGTGTTGTCGATGGCAGAGGTAGAGGGTGATGGTGGTGGGCCGTTGTTTTGGTTGCCTCCTCCGGTTGCAACGGCGATCTCGGCCTCAGCCTCCTCATTGGCGCCTGCGTATTCGTTTACGATTGAGACCATCTTGCCGAGGGTGAGCGATCCGGAAGCTTGCCGCCTTCTGAGTGTATGCCGGAGGAGTGTCCCGGGCGTGAGACCTTACACAAAGTGGTATACGAGTTTTTCAGCACGATCACCTTCTAGGGTTTCCCTCACCCTCATTCATCTGGCAAAGTATTCGCGGGGAGGTTCCCCGTCCCTCTGAACGCATCTGGCCAGATCGAAGATGGTGACGACACCGACAAAGTGTGACCTCTGTGTCTCTAATTTTTAAACGCTCGGTGAAGCCAAGCGGATCCACGGGGTCCTTCCACCATTATATCCTGCACATGGGCGGTTTGGGTGGGCCTTGAATTTTCCTGATCTGAGACGCCATACTCTAGAGAGAGGTACGAACCAGATTCTTCCGTGAACATGTCCTGCCCGTAGACGGTCCGTGCGGGTCTTGACGAGTTTCTGACTTCATAGGAGTTAGGACCCGAGTCAGTTTCACCGATGAAGATGTGGATGTCTCTAAAGGGGATGATGGAGCATTGCGTAGGGTTCGTCTTCTCCGGCACCCATAATTCATCTGGAGGGACGATCGGGACATTGTGGGAGAAGAGAACGCGTCTGATGGCTACGGTGTCGCCGATTCCCGTGAAGACCTTGGACCTCGCCTGGTGTAGAGCTCGAAGCACCTCTTGCCCCATAGTGGGTGCCAACTGTCGTGGTATTGCCGACAAGTATGCCATGGAAGGGTCCTTATAGAGCGTGTTTAGAGACATGGGGTAAGGTGGTGAGTTGGCGGGTACGAGGTAAACAACTTACCCAGGCTCAAATCCCACAACAGTGGCGGAACTCAACTCATGCTATAAATCACTATAATGGCAATACGCCGAGTTACAAAGATCGGTTCGCTATGCGAGGAGTTGCACGTTGTGCGTATCAATCGTTGCCCTAAAGGCTCCCATAGGTCCGGTTTATAAAGGCACCAGAACCTAGAGTTACAGGGAAAGGACCTTGATGGACAAGGTAAAGAGTCCTACACTAATACAAACTAGTCTTCGTGACTTGCACTCCAAGGCCCCGAGTATGTCGGTGACTCCTGCGTAGCCTTCCTTTATCGGGCATGGGCCTCCCTTCTGGATCCATCTAACTGGTCGCCCAGCAGGCCATAGGCCTTGCTACCAACTGTGGGCCACCCGGGTTAGCCAAATTAGAGACGTGCTATGGTGATACCCATTTAGCATATCCCCAACACTTGATGCCTAAAATGTATGCAGCTTCGCCAAGATCCTTCATTGAAAAACTATTATTCAAATAGGCTTTGACACTTTCAAGGAGTTCTATATCATTCCCAATCAACAATATGTCATCTACATATAGTACCAGGAATGCTATAGATCTCCCACTCACTTTCTTGTAAATACAAGCTTCTCCAAAAGTTTGTATAAATCCAAAGTTTTTGATCACCTTATCAAAACGTTGATTCCAGCTCCGGGATGCTTGCTTCAGTCCATAAATGGAGCACTAAAGCTTGCATACCTTGTCAGCATCTTTAGAATCGACAAAACCCTTGGGTTGTACCATATACAACTCTTCCTCAATGTCACCATTAAGGAACGTCGTTTTGACATCCATCTGCCAAATCTCATAATCGAAAAATGCACCAATTGCTAACAAAATCCTCATAGACTTTAGCTTCGCTACCGGTGAGAAAGTCTCATTGTAGTCAACTCCTTGAATTTGTCAGAACCCTTGCGCGACATGTCGAGCTTTATAGACAGTAACATTACCATCAGCATATGTTTTCTTTTTGAAAATACATTTGTTCTCAACAGCCTTGCGGCCATCAGGTAGGTCCACGAAAGTCCATACTTGGTTTTTGTACATAGATCCAATTTCGTATTTCATGGCTTCTTGCCACTTGTTGGAATCTGGGCTCATCCTTGCTTCCTCATACGTCGCAAGGTCGTCGGTGTTATGCACCAACATGACATTCAAGACAGGGTCATACCAATCAGGAGTGGTATGAACCCTTGTCGACCTGCGAGGTTCAGCAGCAACTTTGTTTAAAGTATCATGATCATCATCATTGGCTTCCTCTCTTATTGGTGCAGGCGGCACAAAAGCATCTTCCGGTGCTGCGCTACTCTCAAATCCGAGAGAAGGTTCAACAACCTCGTCGAGTTCTACTTTCCTTCTAGTCACATCTTTCGAGAGAAACTCCTTTTCAAGAAAAGATCCATTCTTGGCAACGAAAACTTTGCCTTCGGATCTATGATAGAAGGTATACCCAATTGTTTATTTAGGGTATCCTATGAAGACGCATTTTTCCTCTTTGGGTTCAAGCTTGTCGGGCTGTAACTTCTTTAAATAAGCTTCACAGCCCCAAACTTTAAGGAACGACAACTTAGGTTTCTTACCAGACAACAATTCATACGGTGTCGTTTCAATGGATTTATATGGTGCCCTATTTAAAGTGAATGCAGATGTCTCTAATGCATAACCCCAAAACGATAACGGTAAATCTATAAGAGACATCATAGACCGAACCATATCTAAGAGAGTTTGATTATGATGTTCGGACACACCATTACACTGTGGTGTTCCCGGCGGTGTCAAACGTGAAAGTATTTCGCATTTCTTTAAATGCATGCCAAATTCGTAACTCAGATATTCACCTCCGTGATCAGAACGCAGAAACTTAATCTTCTTATTACATTGATTTTCTACTTCACTTTGAAATTCCCTAAACTTCTCGAAAGTTTCAGATTTATGCTTCATGAAGTAGATATACCCATATCTACTCAATTCATCCGTGAAAGTAAGAACATAACGATATCCACCACGTGACACTACACTCATTGGACCACACACATCGGTATGTATTATTTCCAATAAGTCTGTAGCTCGCTCCATTATCCCAGAGAATGGAGTCTTAGTCATTTTTCCCATTAGACATGCTTCGCATCTTTCAAGTGATTCAAATCAAGTGATTCAAGAAGTCCATCGGTATGGAGTTTCTTCATGCCCTTCACTCCAATGTGACCAAGATGACAGTGCCACATGTATGTGGAATTATGATTCAATTTTATTCATTTAGCATCTGTGTTATGAACATGTGTCAATAGGAATAAACCATTCATCTCAGGTGCGTGACCATAAAGGATATTACTCATATAAATCGAACAACCATTATTCTCAAACTTAAACGAATAACCGTCTCGCAATAAACAAGATCCAGATATAATGTTCATGCTTAACATAGGCACCAAATAACAATTATTCAAATTTGAAACTAATATCGAAGGTAGATGAAGAGAGAGCGTGCCAACGGCGATCACATCAACCTTGGAGCCATTTCCAACGTGCATTGTCACCTCATCTCTCGCTAGTCTTTGTTTATTCCACAGTTCCTGCTTCGAGTTACAAATATGAGCAACCAAACCAGTATCAAATACCCAGGCACTACTACGATTACTATTAAGATACACATCAATAACATGTATGTCAAATATACATTTCTTCTTGATGTTGCCGTTCTTCAGATCTGCTAGGTACTTGGGGCAATTGCGCTTCTAGTGACCCTCACTCGTGTAGTAAAAGCACTCAATATCAGGCTGAGGACCAGCTTTGGGCTTCTTAGCAGGCGTGTCAGCTTTCTTGCCGCCCTTCTTGAAGTTAACTTTGTTCTTAGGCTTGCCCTGCTTCTTGAAATTGGTGGTCTTATTGACCATCAACACTTGGTGCTCTTTCTTTATTTCTACTTCAGCAGTTTTCAGCATCGAGAAGAGTTCAGGCAACATCTTGTTCATGCAATGCATATTGTAGCTCATCACAAAGTTATTGTAACTAGGTGGCAGTGATTGGAGGACACGATGAATTCCCAATGCATTAGGAATCTTTATTCCCAAATCTTGGAACTTGTTCGCGTGCCTAGACATTTTGAGCACGTGCTCGCTAACGAAGCTGCCCTCTTCCATCTTCCAGTTAAAGAACTTCTCCGGGGCCTCATAGCTTTCCAAGGCCGCATGATTTTCAAATATAATTTTGAGCTCATTGATAATATCAAAAGGGTCATGGTGCTCAAAGCGCTTCTGAAGCTCTGATTCTAAACCATACAGGATGGCACACTAAACAGTGGAGTAGTGATTCTTCCGAGTGATCTAAACATTTTTTACATCATCGGTAGCATCCTCTGCAGGTGGGTCACCTAGCGGTGCATCGAGCACATAGGTCAACTGACCATCACTGAGGACAATCCTCAAGCCATGGAACCAGTCTGTGAAGTCGCTTCTATTGTTCTTCAGCTTTTCTTTCTCTAGGAACGCATTAAATTTGATGGAGGGGGTCGCCATGATCTACAACATATTTGCAAAGAGTTTAGACTAAGTTTATGACAAATTGAGTTCAAATTTAATTTTTAATTAACTAGGTGAACTCCCACTCAAAACAACATCACTCACGTTGCCTTAGTGATTTCACGAACCAAATCCACTACACCAAGTTCAATCTTCACGAGAGAAGATGTAGCTTCAAAGGCGAACAATCAACATGTTCATCATATCATTCATATGACTCATGCTTTATATTTCGGTATTTCGTGTTTCGAGACCATGTTTGTATATGCTAGGCTCGTCAAGGTTAACCTTAGTACCCGCATGTGCAAATCTGGCTTGCACACATTGTATGCACACGTAGAATCTATAACACCCGATCATCACGTGGTGCTTCGAAACAACGAGTCTTAGCAATGGTGCCTACTAAGGACGAACACTTTATTACTTGATATTTAGTGAGAGGGATCATCTTATAATGCTACCATCACGATCTAAGCAATACAAGATGCATAAAGTATTAACATCACATTTCTTCTCGTGCCTTTGATCTCCATCTCCAAAGCACGGACATGATCTCCATCATCACCAGCATGGCGTCAAGGTCAGTGGAACCGCTTCATGGTTGTCCATCATTAACAGCAACTATTACAACTACTTGGAATAAAGCTATTACATGATGAATAGACATGCAGGTCTTAACAAATTTAAAGACAACCATTAGGCTCCTTTCGGTTGCCATATTACAATAAAGATCATGTCATACATCAAATATAATCACAATATCATCATGGCCATATCACATAACATGCCCCTGCGAAAACAAGTTAGACGCCTCTAATTTTCTTTGCATATTTTACGTGGCTTGGGGCTTTCGAATAAGAACCGATCTTACCTATGAACAAGAACCACAACACTGATACAAGTGTTGTCAGATGCAAATTGTAAATTGGATCTTAACTATGGTGGGAGAGACAAACACCTGCAAAGCCACTTGTGCAATGCTAGTTGCACGTCAAGCATGGAGCAAGTATCATGTGCGCTGACGTGTAAGGTTAGCCCGGGCCACTTCATCCCACCATCCCTCAAGATGCAAAGTACACGCAAACAAAATGATAACAAAAGCATCAACGCCCACAAAACCATTGTGTTCTACTCGTGCAATAGATCTACGCATAGACACGGCTCTGATACCAATATAGGGTTCATAGCAGGTAAAACAAAAAAAATCTACCACGAGAACACACAAAACCAAGATCCAATCTATTGAAAAGCCAAGATCTAATCTACGAGATAGGTGCAACTAGATATATGAGAACTAACCCTCGAAGATCCAAAGTGTTAACGAGATTGGATCTCGTGGTAGACGTAGTCGATCACTTGCCGATCTCAAGATCGCGTAGATGATCCTTCCGGCACCGCGTTCCGATAGTGCTTCCGCACTCGGTCACATGTACGGAGTCGATGAAGACCTTCCTCTCCCTGTTCCAGCGGACAGCAGAGGTAATAGATCTCCTCGGAATCCCAGCAGCACGACGGCGTGGTGGTGGTGGTGGTGGAGGAGAAATCCTTTAGGGCTTCGCCTAAGCCAGAACAGGAGGAAGGAGGAGGAGGGTGGCAGCTAGGGTTGGGGTGGAAGGGGCAAGAGGGTGCCCAACCCTCCCCTCTATATATAGAGGGGTGCGGCCGAGGTTCCCCCCTTGGCCCAGTTCCCCTAGGACCGGCGCAAGGGAGAGGGGGAGGAAAACTCCCCCCCCCCCCAAGTCTTGTGCCATGTTTTCTTGGGATTCAAGTTTATCGCCCTAGAACCTTCCGAAACCTTCTGAAACCTTATAGAAGCTCCGATCAAAAAGTCTAGAACTTTTCCGAATCCTAGAAAATGACTTCCATTATATGAATCTTATTCTTTGGACAATTTCGGATCTCCTCATGATATCCTGGATCCAATCCGAGACTCCGAACAACATTTGGTCTCCAACTCATATTCCATATCTACTTAAACCACATCGAACCTTAAGTGTGTCACCCTACGGTTCGCGAACTATGCATACATGATCGAGACACATCTCCGATCAATAACCAATAGCGGGACCTAGAGATCCATAATGGCTCCCACATATTCAATGACACTTCATGATCGAAAGAACCATTAACATACGATACTGATTCCCTTTGTCACGCGATACTCTACTTATCCGAGGTTCGATCATCGGTATCTCCATACCTAGTTCAACCTCGTTACCGATAAGTACTCTTTACTCGTACCGACCCTGATCTTATGCTATGCTTACTATGGGTGTGTGTCCATCACCTCATTCTCCTAATGATATGATCTTGTTATTAATAACATCTAATGTTCATGATTAGGAAACCATGATCATATATTAATCAACAAGATATCTTAACAAGAGGCTTACTAGGGACTCTTTTATGTTTACCAAACACACAAGTATTAGTGTTTCCTATTTATACAATTATAGCATGGGATGTAAACATTTATCATAAACACAAAGATATAATAATAACCACTTTATTAATGCCTCTTGGGCATATCTCCAACATTACATCCGGCTGAGCTCTGTCAGCCGACCGATAGTTACATTGCCCCTATTCTTATCTGGCTAACCTACCTGGGGTGATCCCCCGACACCAACCACATGCATTGTTGGCCCATTTGTACCATGTTCCGAAGAAATGGCTACACGAAATCATATGTAGCAGACCCGAGTGCTGCAGCACATGAAATTTACATGGTCACCCAAAGACTCTGCAAGATCCCGCATAGATGTTCGAGTGACAATCGTACGGCAGCCCAGTTTGGAGGAGCTCGAAGAACTATCACCATCATTGGCCATTGCCTTAGGAGAAGTAACGAATAATTCAACACTCGCGACCTTAGAGGCCATGGTTTTTTCTTTTGTTTCATCTTTCATGGCCCCATTTGACACTCTATCAACAAGGAAAACAAGAATGATTGTTAACAAATGAAAGCAACCATGCTTGAATTATGCAGAGTAGTCAAAGACACTTACGTGCCAAAGTTATCCAGGTCAAAGATATATGAATCCTTCTTCTGCTTTTTGGCTGGAGGAGCAGGCAGTGTAGTCCAGAGGGGTACTGTTGGAATTGGCCTAGTAGCACTTACTTTAGGAGTGGGACCCTTCGGCATCTCTAGAATGGAGGCATCTGAATCTTCACTACGCAATCTCTTGCGACTGCCTCATCGTTGGACTCAGGGGCTTCCTGTGACTGAGCAGCAGGAACAAATGAGTTCAACTCGTCCAACTCCGTGCCTTCAGGAAGGTCCAAGTTCTTAGGAAAAGGAGGCATCATACCCCCAACTTTCCAAACCTCCAAGGGAAGCAATAGTGTCATCTGGTCAACACCACAATCACAAGAAAAGGAAAATATAAGCAAAATCATTACCTCTTGCACATAGTTGGTGGCGCTGAAAGGCAAGGTCGCCGAATCTACGAGGAGAGGCTCATCAGTAGTCAATTTGGTCAAAGACCTAACTTTCCTATCAATCTCCATGGAGGATAGATCTTCCGAAGAGGTGCAGGTTGGATCGGCAACACCGACCCAAAGGAACATTGGATATCCTCTGACTTGCAGAGGCTGCATGATACATTGCAAATGTATCTATAATTTTTGATGTTCCATGCTTGGTTTTATCTACTTTCTTGTGTTTTGTTCCAACTTTGGAGTACTTTTCATATGATTTCTTGGACTAACCTATTAACAAGATGCACAGTGCCAGTTGCCTGTTTTCTGCTGTTTTTGGTTCCAGGAAGTCAGAAAATGAATATTCTTGGAATTGGACGGGACAAAAGCCAAAGTTACTATTTTCCCGGAAGACTCACGGTGAGAGTCGGAGAGGGGCCATAGGGTGGCCACCCCCCCCTTGGCGCGGGTCAGCCCAGGCGCGCCAGGGCATGGTGTAGGCCCCCTGGCCGGCCACCGACCTTGCCTCTTTCGCCTATAAGAGCCTCCCGAGGCAGAAACCCTAAATCGTCAATCAGAAATCCACGAAAAGTTCCGCAGCGCCGCCGCCACCGAAGGGGAGATTCGGGGGACAGAAAGTCTCTGTTCCGGCACCCTGCCGAGATGGGGAAGTGCCCCCGGAGCCATCTCCATCGATCTCCACCGCCATCTCCATCACCGTTGCTGATTCCCATGATGAGGAGGGAGTAGTTCTCTCTCGAGGCTAAGGGTTCTACCGGTAGCTATGTGTTCATCTCTCTCTATGCATGATCATATTGTGATCATGAGCTTTGTAATCAAGTAGATCTACCTTGCTACTCAAGTGCTTTAATAGATCTCTGCTCTCCCCATGTGTGTGAAAGTGACAGCGTGCACACCATGGTGGCACTTAGGATAGAGATTTCAAATACTTGTTATGAGTTATATTTGGAGTTGGATGTCTTTATGAAATTGTGGTGTTTGTTGGACTCATCTAGTACTCAAGGTGACAGTGTGGGGTTTCTAGATGGGAAAGGCTTACTTTGAGGTGTGCTGTTATAGCCCTACCATCGGTTAGAGTGTCCAACCGGAGAGTAGTTCAGCGTAGTATCATAAAGAGAAGATATTTATATGAGAGTGTTCACTAGTGAAAGTATGATCCCTAGGCCTTGTTTCTAAGCATTGAAACACCGTTTGCTACTAGATCTATTACATTTTTGCTTGCTTCCTTCTTTATTTTAGTTTGCCTTTAGTCTTTTCCCACGTCAACCACACGACAGCAAGCTATTTTCTATCACTGTTACCACTTATAATTATCCATACCACTTGTATTTCACTATCTCTTCGCCAAACTAGTGCACCTATACACCTGACAAGTGTATTGGGTGTGTTGGGGACACAAGAGACTTCTTGTATCTTGATTGAAGGGTTGCTTGAGAGGGGATACCTTTGACCACTTCCTCCCTGAGTTTGATAAACCTTGGGTGATCCACTTAAGGGAAAACTTGCTGCTGTTCTACAAACCTCTGCACTTGGAGGCCCAACAACTGTCTACAAGAATACAAGTGCATAGACATCAAGCTATTTTCTGGCACCGTTGCCGGGGAGGAAAGGTAAAAGGTATTCACACCGGAGGATTAAAGAAGAAGAACCTCCCTCGGCAAACGCCTATTTTCTGGCACCGTTACCAGGGAGGTAAGGTAAAAGGTACTCACATCCTCCGGTGTGAGTGCTCAAAGTTATTTCCTTTAGATTCTGCAATTTTGTCTTTTTGTTTCTTGTTTTCACTAGTTAGGCTTAATGGAAAACAACAACAAAATTAGAGAGCTTTATAGTATTTATCTTGAGTTAGGACATTAAGTGTTTGAAGAGAAAATTAAAAAACCTATGGAACTTTATTTGCATGCTAATAGCAATGTTGTTAGTATGAATTCTTTGGACACCATTATTGCTAATGCTATGGAAAAGTCTAAGCTTGGGGAAGCTAGTTTCTATGAAAATGATCTTTTTAGTTCCCCAGCTTTGGAAGATAGCTATTTTATTGCTTATGATGATACAAAACCTCCAATATATGATGATTACAATGATGAGTATGATATTTTCAGTCCACCTACTATTGAGGAGAAAATTAATTATGATTACAATATGCCTCCTATATGTGATTACTATGGTAATGAGAATAATAATGATATCTATTTTGTTGAATTTGCTCCCACCACAATTAATAAGAATGACTATGCTTATGTGGGGAGTAGTAATTCTTTTATGCATGTGGATCATGATAAGAATGTTTTATGTGATAGTTATATTGTTAATTTTATTCATGATGCTACTGAAAGTTATTATGAGATAGGGAAACATGGTTTTATGCATGTCAATAATATTAAGTTTCCCCTCTTTATGTTGAAAGTCTTGAAGTTGCACTTGTTTTGCCTTACTGTGCTTGTTGCTTTGTGATTTCATGACTTGTTTCTTTACAAGATTCCTATGCATAGGAAGTGGGTTAGACTTAAATGTGCTTTGAATTTTCTTCTTGATGCTCTCTTTTACTCTCAATTCATATTTCTTATGTGAGCATCTTCTCAAACTATCATGCCTAACTTAAAGGCGTTAAAGAAAAGTACTTATTGGGAGATAATCCAAAAGTTTTAGATGAGTCTTTGAAGTTATTACTTCAGTAATAACCGCTCCTTATCCTTTTTATTTGCTTTTTGTGCCAAGAGTAACCTCTAATGAGAGAGAAGTAATGATTGGGAAAGTTGCTGTCCCGAAACAGATTTCTGTGCTTCACCGTAAAAATTCGTGTAAACACTCTGTACGTCCTTTTGAGGCGTGAATTTTTGTCCTTCTGCCCCAGGTTGCTACTTTCGTTAGTTCAACACTTTTCGATTTGAGCAATAGAAGGTCTTCGAAAAAATTCGTCTTTACCTGCTGGTCTGTTTTGACAGATTTTTGCCATTATTTGCATTTGCTTCTTGTTGGTTCCTTTTTGAGTTCTTTTGGGAAATTGAGCTTTTTGAGGGAAGTGCTATAGTAGCATGTGTTTTATTGAAAGTTTTATTGGTGTTGGAACTGAACCTAAAGACTTATTATCTTGAGTGCACTAATGTTGCTAATAAAGATTGTGTGAAGTTTTGTATGAAGGAAAAATTTCAGGTGTATGGAAGGAATGAGTAATGAGATGAAGAATGGACTAAAGCTCAAGCTTGGGGATGCCACATGTGTCACCCCAAGAAATATCCAAGAAGTACAAGCGTCAAAGCTTGGGGATGCCCAAGGCATCCCCTTCTTCATCAATAAAAATCCCAGGTTTCTTCCAAACGCTTCATTTTTATTATTTCATGCACAGTTGTGTTGTTCTTGGAGCGTCTTCTTTTTCATTTTCATTTTGGTTTTTTGTTAGCTTGGTTTGCTTAGTTTGCTGAATAAATTGGTTGGACCCACTCTTTCATACATTGGTTTTCAAATAGTTTGGTTTGGTTTGGAAAGAGTAGGAAAGTTCATGCTTAAGTGGTAAAGAGAGCTTGTTTTTGACTGTGGCCTATGCGTTGTCATGCCATGCTTGATATTGTTTTGGCTTTATGCTTAGTATTATTTTCTGTAGCATGACTTGTTATAAACAATTGAGATTGCTTAATGTGCCTTGGAAGGATCATGCGTTGTTTTAGCATATTAAAGCATAGTATAGTGGTATTCTCCTTTGATGCTTTATTTGGGTTGACTTGGCGCATGCTCACACCATGTTATGACTATCCCAAGTCACCATAAGACTTTATGATCCTTTAGTTTTCCACTTGTAGTATCACTTATGCTTTGATCAATGATGTTTTGTCGCTCTGCATGATTATGGCCATTATTGCTCTCTTAGTTTGTCGCTCCCAGTCTTTTGCTAGCCTCCATAACCAAGTATGAGTTCCACTCATGCATCCAACTCCTAAAACCAAGTTATTCCAAAGATTCCACCATACCTACCTACTAGCATATGCTATTCCAAGTATATTCATGCTTTTGTTTACCTTTCAAATTAAACTTGTTATGAGAAAACTAGTGATTAAAGCTCTCATGAACTAGATGACACACTTTACTTTTCTTTCCCTTAATAAACTTGAACCATTGTGTCGTCTATGTTGTATATGCTTGCACTTATTTGTTGGGAATTAGCAGAACCATGCTGTCATGGGGAACGCTTTCAACATTGCACGGGTACTTGTACCTAGTTGATATCATGCTCTTTTGTATATGGATGTCGTCGGTGTGAAATGAAAGGGGACCTTGTAAGTCCATGGAGTTATGTATATGTGTTAGAGAAACGCCTGGGTCGCTGGTCTAATCCATGCTGACATGGTGGAAACCTTCAGCATAACCATAATGAGATGTCTATGAAGCATTCTTCTTATAAAAAAAGAGTTCTATATTGAGAAAAAAAGAGAAAAAGAAAAAAAAGATTATGAAAATAGGAAAGAGAGAAAAAAGCACCATATTCCCATGGTAAATAAGAAGATTGCTGATATGCTTGTTGTCTGCTTGCCTTGTCATTTTGATATGGGGATTCTTCCGTATCATCGGGCAAGGGGTACCCCATTGGCGGTTCTCTATGATACACATGTAGTTACGATGACAAGAACTTACCGGTAACTGAACTTGAGTAGCATGAGGAGCGGCCCTCGTATTCAAGGGACATGAGATTTCCAACTTATACTTCGTCAAGCATATACTCCATAGTTTGTTCACTTTAACCTTAATCACTTCAAGATGCTTATGATAGGGGCAATGAGAGCTGAAAGCTATAAGTACCATAATTTTTGGAAGCTCTTTATGAAACTTGAATCTCTGCTTCCTTCTATGAAGGCCCTTCTTCCACCATTATATTGAGTCTCCACCTTCTACCTTTATGCACCTACTTTGAGAGCATAGTGGCCATTCTTAGTTCTATGTGCATTGTCCCAAGACTAGTTGATTAATGCATAACTTGATATTGCTTGTTTTAAACTATTTGTGTCTAGTCACTCTCATGAACTTTGAAGGTGTCCTATGCATTTATGTTTGCTACACTATGAGGGACAAGCTGAATACTATTATGCTATGTTTTCTTTATATGAAACAAACAAACATCTTGCAAAGCATTGTTATTCATGAATCTTTTGTTTGTGCCTTTTCATGTTGCAACATAGTTGCTTTGTCTTATTGTTAGAACTTTATCTTTCATGCTATGTTGAAGTACTATGGTCCCAGCTATCAATGTTTTACAAATACTTTGATCAAGTTTATGATGGTGCATGTCACCTCAAAAATTATTCTTTCTTTTTATCACTTACCTACTCAAGGACGAGCAGGAGTTAAGCTTGGGGATGTTGATACATTGCAAATGTATCTATAATTTTTGATGTTCCATGCTTGGTTTTATCTACTTTCTTGTGTTTTGTTCCAACTTTGGAGTACTTTTCATATGATTTCTTGTACTAACCTATTAACAAGATGCCACAGTGCCAGTTGCATGTTTTCTATTGTTTTTGGTTCCAGGAAGTCAGAAAATGAATATTCTCGGAATTGGACGGGACAAAAGCCAAAGTTACTATTTTCCCGGAAGACTCACGGAGCCATAATGAGAGTCGGAGAGGGGCCACAGGGTGGCCACACCCCCCCTTGGCGCGGGCCAGCCCAGGCCGCGACAAGGCATGGTGTGGGCCCCTTGTCCGGCCACCGACCTTGCCTCTTTCGCCTATAAGAGCCTCCCGGGGCAGAAACCCTAAATCGTCAATCAGAACTCCACGAAAAGTTCTGCAGCGCCGCCGCCACCGAAGGGGAGATTCGGGGGACAGAAAGTCTCTGTTCCGACACCCTGCCGGGACGGGAAAGTGCCCCTGGAACTATCTCCATCGATCTCCACCGCCATCTCCATCACCGTTGCTGATTCCCATGATGAGGAGGGAGTAGTTCTCTCTCGAGGCTAAGGGTTCTATCGGTAGCTATGTGTTCATCTCTCTCTATGCATGATCATATTGTGATCATGAGCTTTGTAATCAAGTAGATCTACCTTGCTACTCAAGTGCTTTAATAGATCTCTGCTCTCCCCATGTGTGTGAAAGTGACAGCGTGCACACCATGGTGGCACTTAGGCTAGAGATTACAAATACTTGTTATGAGTTATATTTGGAGTTGGATGTCTTTATGAAATTGTGGTGTTTGTTGGACTCATCTAGTACTCAAGGTGACAGTGTGGGGTTTCTAGATGGGAAAGGCTTACTTTGAGGTGTGATGTTATAGCCCTACCATCGATTAGAGTGTCCAACCGGAGACTAGTTCAACGTAGTATCATGAAGAGAAGATATTTATATGAGAGTGTTCACTAGTGAAAGTATGATCCCTAAGCCTTGTTTCTAAGCATTGAAACACCATTTGCTACTAGACCGGTTACATGTTTGCTTGCTTCCTTCTTTATTTCAGTTTGCCTTTAGTCTTTTCCCACGTCAACCACACGCCATCAAGCTATTTTCTATCACCGTTACCACTTATAATTATCCATACCACTTGTATTTCACTATCTCTTCGCCGAACTAGTGCACCTATACACCTGACAAGTGTATTGGGTGTGTTGGGGACACAAGAGACTTCTTTATCTTGATTGCAGGGTTGCTTGAGAGGGGATACCTTTGACCACTTCCTCCCTGAGTTCGATAAACCTTGGGTGATCCACTTAAGGGAAAACTTGCTGCTGTTCTACAAACCTCTACACTTGGAGGCCCAACAACTGTCTACAAGAATAGAAGTGCATAGACATCACTGCACTCAGAGTCGAAGTAAGGCCTAGATGATATCCACCCCAATGACCTCTTTGCCATGGACAAGTTGTATATCCAGCACTCGTTGATATAAAACCTCGACTTCTTCAGTTTCACCCGGCAGAATAGTTTTCTTACAGGATCGCTTCTTCTTCGTCTCAGCATTCACGTCGAAAGGGGCTAGGCCATACTCCTGACCTGCAAGCTTCTGATCGCGGATGTAGAACCACTTGTCTCTCCATCCTTGAGCAAAATTGACAAACCTGAAGTTGAAGTACTAAATGCCTAGGCTAACATATATACCGCACCCGCTGATGCCGTATACCACGAACCCAGATCCTGATTGCCTCTTCAATCCGTACAGCTTCTTGAAGAGGCCAAAGTGCGGCTCAATCCCGAGATAGCACTCGCTGAGGGTGATGAAGTAGGTGATGTGGAGAATCGAATTAGGAGTCAGCTGGTGTAGCTGAATAACGTATAGGAAAAGCAAGCCACAAACAAAATTGTCGAGGGGAAGAGAAAGCCCTCATGGAGGAAGGCAATAAACATCAATCGGTATCTGGCGGGGGGATCGAGGATTACCTCAGCATCGAGAATCTTGCATTTGGCCTCATCCATAGGAATGAGGTCTGCTTGATGGAGCAGCTGCAGATCGCATGCCTTCACCGTGGAGCACCACCACATGCCATTGGTGACGCGGTTCCCAACAACTTTCTTCTTGCCGGCGGTGGCACTCGATCTAGCGTCAGGGTGTTCTTGTTGCTTTTCCCCATCTTCGCGGTACACCTCCTCTGCCGAGACTACAAAAATAAACTTGGAAATTCTCGGAGAACATCCAGCGCAAGAACTAGGCTCAAAACAATGGCACAGTGTGTAGAGAAGCAAAGGAAAGTAATTAAGGAAGACGACAATGGAGATATGAAATTTTTACTGTCGCAACCTGTTACTTAACAGGGAGGGGACGCAATCCCGATGGTTGAAATCCCACCTTCCGACGTTTGGCGAGCATCGGTGCAAACGCGTGGCGGCACGTAAAATAAACCGTCGTCGCACGATCCCCACTACGTGCGAAAATTGACGAGACATGGTTAATACCCTAATCTACACCGTGACTAGTCCAATCCTGGTCAGCTTTTGGGGCCCACATTGTCAGGTTCCACCACACTGTTCACACTGACGGTTGAGCTCACCGTTTGACATCCATGACATCATCATGGCGAACAATCCTTAAAAAGGGGTGGAACCGATAACGACTCTTTCTTCGGCTGCCTACAAATACTAAGTTTTTGTTTGAGTCTACGACTCGATCATACACTCAGGGGCTACTCCTAAAAGGAGCGCTGCTCGTGCACCCTATGTACTTCCGGCTCTAGTGTACAGTCTCACAATCCTATGTTTCGGCTCCTCTTTCTAATCAACAATTCGACTACGGACTTGGGGGCTACTCCAAAAGGGAGTGTTGGTCACGCATTCGACAAAGTACAGCAGCTGACGACATTCGCAGGGCTATACAACTATAAAGTCCTTGTTCGAGTCTATGACTCAAACAAGCACTCGAGGGATACTCCCATAGGGAGCATTGGTCGCACACCCTATGAGAAAAAGGAAAAGTCAGGATATTTGTTCACTCGAACCTTTGTGTTGACTGCGTTCGCAGCATGGGTTCACACATCTATAATCGAAGCCCTTGGCGACTCTGCCCGACTGTGACATCAAGCTCAGAGACAATGTCTCTTGGGCCACTTGAATCACCTCCGTGGTGGAAAACATTCGGATGTTATATCTACGATGTAAAGATAAGACCTCCAGATATCATCTATTGTCCTGGTACCCGCATCCGCTATGTTCTACCAGATAAATACCATACCAACAAGTATGATGAAAAATCCCATCGGTCGCGTTGGGTATGTAATCATTATCATTGGAATTCGACTTAGTAAGGCCTCCGCGACATGAGTCAAATTACTCCAGAAATTTCTGAATTCAAGTCCGAGGACTCGAGTTTTAGTAGATGACATTGTCTTTGCCTGAGAACAATTAACTGGTCCGATCAGTTGGATGAGCCAAGAATGTACATCAACAATTCCTATGACTCAAACATATTTGACCCAATAAATATTTCAGATGATGAGCACATACTTCGGGCAATCGAAGACTTCAAAAGTAACCACTCGAATCCACGATTCGAATAGACACTTAGGGGCTACTAACATGGATATGCCATACGGGTGCCTAAGATTGGCCTACCCGGTTCAGCCCAGGGGAGGCCCACAATACGAATCGTGTCCCGTAATGAAGTCTGTTAAGGTTCAGGTGGCCTAGGCCCATGAAGGACGCAACTCCTTGGAGGATATGACAATGTTTAGATAGAAAGTTTAAAATAAACCCTAATATGTAACCGACTCGGTGGTATCCTAGGACCCGACCTCCTCATATAAAGGTTGGGAGGGAACCATGAGGAGGAACTACCGCAAACCCTAGAACAAACACCCGCTAGATTACATTTGCGCACCATCGCCATTAGGGCAACCTTATAACCTTCGGTTCTTCTTTAATCAAGAGCAGACAAGCAGGAGTAGGGTTTTCTCCGTTTTGCTTGCCTGTTAGCCGAACAAGATCTTTGGTGCTCCCCTCTTCCTCAAAACCAAAATCCATAAACTATGGGCATTGACGTGATCACCCCATGTCACAATTGTATTATCAAAATCATATGTCTTCATTACAATTGTATTTTATAGTTAAATTTTGTATTTTATTCAATAAGCTAAGAGTCTACTAACTCAAGATCATTAGGGTGATTCAGATATCTATCGACTACATTTGGAAAACAATGTGAAGTGCTTAACTTAGTGTAATAAATATTTTCCTCAAAACTTATTCTTTTTGCCACTTCAAACATAGACATTAGCAAATCTGTTAAGACTCACTAACTTCAAACATGACCATTTTTTGAAAAGATTGAAATCAATCAACATTAAACATCCATTATTAGTGTGCTTTACTTTTATATCTTATATGTTAAGTCTTAAACTCTTCAATGATATATTTGTTTGTGAAGTACACTTGAAGATAAACCAAATCTTAAACAAATCACCTAATCTCAACTCACTTTTAGTGTGGGCAGTTACTTCGAGGGTTTTACAAAATGCATAACATTCCTTATGCATAGTAGCATATTGTTTCTTTAAACCGGACCAATGATGCTGTTTTCAGATGTTGGATTTTATATTGTCTCGAAGACCGTGATTGCATAATCATGTAATCACAAAGGCAAATTCACACTTTCTCATGTCCTTTGGTTATTTTCTTTAAGTATTTGCAATCTATTATTGTTATCACCTGCATTTTGAAAAGGATGGCAGAAAACACTATTTTCATAATTAACTTGAAATATTAGTTACCGATCCAGGGTGATCAGTTAATCTATTATGACTGGCAATGGAACCATAGTTGCTCAGGAATGTATCATCTAGGACTCCAAAACCAATGTCAGTAGTGATTCTAGCGCCGTATATTTCACCTTAACCATGAGATCTGGAATAGGACGGAGAAGACAGTTGGATCTTCTTCCTTTCGTATGTCAACGGAAGACCTTAGCGTGACGATGGGATTCCTTACGATGATCCAGCAACATGGGTGGGCAACCTTAGGGCCCTACGATTTTGGTGTGTAGATTATCTGTGCGAGACTATTGGAGGTAGGTCGACCATTTTAATGGGTCCTAGCAGGGGCACAACTGACTTACAGAGTCTTCAGGGGCCTATCGGAGTTGTATAGGCCTATAAGGGGGCTTAAAAGAGATGTGGAAGTTTGAAGGATCGTGTTGGCATGTGGGGTCGTAGAGAAGAGAAATGATCAGCTTGGGTTCTTATACTGGGGTCCACTCCAAAGGAAGTGAGGACGAGAAAGATTGCACAGTTGTGCAACATGGATAAGGATCTCTCATGCGTAAAGCAACACACCTCTGCAGAGTGTAAAAAAGTATGACATGTTACTCCCTATTTCGGGAAGGAGCTATGAATGCGGCAGGAAAGGAACTCCATGAAGCTCTGGTAAACCTGTGAAGGCTGATGGACATAGCTTTTTAGAATAAAAGCAACCTTTGAAGAAATGTTTATAAAAAACTGCATAGTCTACTACCTTTGGTCCATGGCTATAGATAGTGCATCAAACACTCCTTTTTATTGAACTTGCTGAGTACGCTCTTACTCAATTGTACCTTCTTAACCCTTGCTAGATCTCGGAGAAATCAATGATGAACTCGGGAGGAGAACTACTTCGAAGATTTGAAGATATCCAGTAAGAATCAACATAATCGACGACTACATCAATAGCAATAAAAGAGAAGCTGAAGAGTAGAATATAAATAAATCCCTAGATACTATAATCTACTTCTGTAGAGCATTTTTATAGTAGCAATAGCAAGGCATACATATAGATTAATAGTAGTATTACTTCTAGAATAGGCTTCGAGTTGCTATTTCTAGTTTTCTTCTATGTAATGTTTTCCTCATTGTTGCGAGAAAGTCTTGGATCTTTAAAAGATTTGAGTTGTAGTTTATGGTCATGTCTTAGAGTCGTGATGTTTCTGTTGTACAACTCTGAGGGATGTAATACTAGTGAAACAGTGTTTCATTGGTGTTATCTCAAATGACTATAGTGCACTACATCATGCAATGGTATGTTGGATCACCACATGGGTCCTCTAGAGCCATATCTGATCCCTCCTAGCGAGACCTCCAAGCGGGGTTGCGGACCCACCTTCTGCCATGATGCCGGCGCACCAGCAACATCCACCTCCATCGGCGTACTATCTGCCGGGGCCATGGTCGCCGCCGCCTCTAACACCATATAATACAAGAAAAGTTGGCTTTTACGATATACGGTTTTCTTTTATTCTACCACGGATTTTTTGCGACCATGGTGGATCGCACCCTTCAACCATGGAAATTTCTTTTGTGGTAGATGTGTTTCGTCAACCCTATTGACTGCTAACGTCATGCAATCTGGCACATGGCAAGTGCCATAACATCTAGCTAGTGCGGTTAACGGCGAATAAAAACTATGGGAAACCAGACCCAGACGAGGACTCCTAAAAATTAAGTGGGCCGACCCATGGAAGAAGCCCAATAAGAAGATGGCCCGCTACTGTTTTGGTATACACGCGACCTTCACTTCCTAACGGGAGCCCATAACTTTGTAGCCCAGCCATGGCCTGTTAACATTCTGGCCCATTACTATTTCAGCATGTTGATGACATGCGTTGCTTACTTGGGGACCATCAATTTGCATCCCAAATGGCCTATTAATTTTCTGTTCTATTACTGTTTTGGTCTGCTGACAACCTGTGCTGCTTCACGATAGCCTTTTACTGTGCAGTCCAACGAAGGTCTGTTATACACACAACCCATTACTGTTTTGGCCTGCTATGGGCTCGGGCCGTTACTTCGGAGCTTTACTATACAACCCAATTTTCCCATCAATTTTTGGGTCCATTACTGTTTAGGCCTAGTAAGAGCCCAATAATTCAATCAAGTCCTAAAACGCAGCTGCTAATTACCGGTTGCTCACTATTAGGTACGTTATTGTTCTAGCCTACGAAAGGCCCAATAAATGGACAGGGCCCATAATCGTACATCCCATTTTTGGACCATTAATGTTCATAGTAGCTCGTGGACAGTAGCCCATTAACGTCTACTATAATTACATCCCATTTCGTTTTTGAACCGTCTGTTACCATTTTATCCTACTAACGGTCGAGCGAGGAACACCATACTACATCAACTAGGAAATTTGAAATTTACTACAAACTAGGACTTCAATAGAAACTAGATGAAGAACTAAAGTGTTGGGAATATTCCCTAGAGGCAATCATGTATGATGTTATTTCCAATGTATTTATAAAGTTATTAACTTGTCCTTGTATGAACATCTGATATGTATCATTGAATATGTATTCATCAAGTTATTCCCAATGTATTCATAAAGTTATTAAGTTCATATATGCTTTGTACACGCATCACCGAGTGTTCAAGGAAGGACGCGCACAACCATACAGATTCAATCCCTATCTATTCTGGATCTGCTAAAGGGAGACACGATCGGCATCCGGATTTGCCTTCACCCCACCATAGTCACAGAAAAGAAAAAGAGCATTCATGTCGTGATAGTCACCGCCACGAGGAACCGCAACCACGTTCACATACAAATATGCTACCCCCAAGGAGCTTAGGATACGATAATCCACAAGGTGGTATCATGATCTATGATAGCGGGGAACCACGCAGAAGCAAGGATGGTGGATGCAAGAATCAGCCACGCAACAACCAAGGCGGAAGGCGCAGTAATAATGAGCAGCCCAATGACCAAGGCAGATGCTTCCCTAGTGGTAGCAAGCGTGATGGTAAAGGTGTCTCTCAGGATGGCAGCCGAGGAGGACATCATGGTTCTCAAAGCAAAAGCAACAGAGCTAATCAAACAACCACCGTTGCCACCACCATCAAGTGGCCATCACGGAGGTGGAGCTAATGTCCCAGCTAGATCGCATACATCACAACATAATCCCCTTGCTCCCATGGCTCATGATGGCAACAATCAGGCACAACCTATAGTGCCAGGTCCAACATCTTTCTACCTTGTCCCAGAGTGCTTTGGCCCACACACACGTAGAGTGGTCGAAAGAAACATCAAGTCCTATGATGGCAAAGCCAGACCAAACACTTGGATGCAAGATTACTTCTATGCATTGGAACTAGGTGAAGGAAACCCAAATATCACTATGTGAGACCTCCCGCTTAGGCACAGCTAGGCGGTGGATCAACAACTAACTGGAAAAATCCATCCAATGTTAGTTTGATATGCAACTCGGTTCACCAAGAACTTCGTGGGCACGTAAAACCACCCTCACATAGCTGGAGATTTATGACGGTGTGTTCAGCAACCTAACAAGACTTCCAAGAACTTCCTTGATCGATGGTTAGACATGACGAATTCATGTATAACCGTTAGTGTAGAAACTGCTATGCCATTTATGGATGGTATCGAAGAAGGCTCTCTGATCCAGCATCATTTGAAGCGCAAGCAAGATTAAGGGAAACTCAACTTGCTCAAGATGATCAAAATTCACTAGCAGCTTTGTCGTAGCAGATGACAATGCTCGAGGTGCACTTAAGGCCACCACAATGGAGCCCAAGAAACCCAACAAGCACAAAGCTCCGCAAGAAGAGAAGAAAAATTCCGAGATGGTCGCCATGATGTTCGGAGGCCAAGGTCAAGGAAGACTATGTGGATGTGGGCGTGGAGGTAGTCATTGACAACAGCACAATGACAAATTCAAGCCCACCATTGCCCACCTTCCCCATTCATACGAGGAATATTGTGGCATGCCTTGTTTTGACCATCTCGATGCAAGCATCAAGTCCACGCATACAAACTGCACTTGAAAGTTTGTAAACGATCTCAAGGCAGACGTCAAAGCGGGGTACAAGCGTATCCGGAAGAACAGGACTCATGAAAAGGGCGAGTAGTAAAATGAGTCAAAGGATTCTGATGATATTGATGAAGAACAAGATCCCAAGCCTGACTCTATTGTGGGTGCTAGTCGCAAAGGTAAAAATCTGTTCAAGAAGAAAAGTGGTTTCTTCCACACCTTCCTTTGCACTATAGCAGTGAAAGTGCAAAAGTCATCCCTCGGGGTCCTTAACACCACTGTTCCCAAGATTCCCCAATACGTCAAAGGTTCAGAAGTTCCAATACTCTAGTATTGTAGGGATCATCCGAAATGATCCCTAAAGTCAGATGTTATGCCATGGTTGCTAATCCTTTGATTGACGGATATGAATTTACAAAGTGCCCCATGGACGGTAGAAACAACATCAAAATTATGTACATTGAAATGCTTGAAAAGTTGAAGCTGACCAAAACCCAATTGACACACATCAGCATCGTGTTTCACGGTGTTATCCCTGGGTGGCAGGCATAGTATTTGGGGAGCATCACCCTTAACATGGCATTTGGTGACGTCAATAATTCCAACAAGAGCCAATGATGTTCGAGATTGTTCCTTTCAAAAAGACATACCACGTCATCTACGGACTGCAGATCTACCACACCTTCCATGCACATCCTTGTTACATCTACAACAAGCTCAAGATGTTGGGACCCAATGGTGTTATCACCATCTCGGGAAGCTGCAAGAAGGCTTGGGACTTCGATCTAGGAGAGGACGCCTTCACACTTAGATTTGTTTTAGGCTGTGCACTCAGATTTCTTGACCCTATCTTCCATATCCTTTTTGTTTTAGGATGTGCACCCATATTTATTTCACAGGCTTCTTGTGTGGACTATTTTCTTGAACGAGCTTTTGATTTTTCCTTACTCTGTACTGAGATACATGTTCTAGATGCTATGCAATTCACTAGTATGGCCTTGATTAGGGAATAATGATCGCCTCCCTATCTCCCTCTACTCTACTACGTCGTATGCCATGCGTGACATTTGTGGGAAGGGTGAAAGGCTCATTACTTCACGAGAAGAAGATCTGAGTTAAGCTATCCACTTTTGTCTTTCCAATCTATTAGGTCCTTAGCTACTAGATCACAACTAATTGATTAAGATCAGGTTACCTTCATAGTAGCACTCATGGCATGAGCGTTATCAGCGATGTCCACCCGAAGAATGAGGCGACGGTCGACCGGACGATCGGCAGAAAGTCCGTGGTGCTTGGATGCATGGCATAGTAGGATAGCGTTACGGAACTGCTTCACCATCTACATTGGGAACGACTCGTTGCAACCACCTAGGGCTAGGGTCCTCACAGTTTGGTCGCCGAAGAAGCCCCACACAGTGTGTCTATAGTATAGGAGACAGCTGCTATTTTTGACATACCATCATGGTGTCACACAAGTTATACCCAACAATTAGTTATATATTTGCCTAGGTTTCTTTCAAATTACACCGTTTTCTTACTATTTAAATTGTCGGTGACCTTTATGTATAGTAATGTGTTTTATCTTCTACAGATCGTGCCCCCCTTTATCCGCTATGATCCCCGCTACATCACCAAGGTCTGCTATTATTATGTACCAGAAACTTACCTCTTGCTATTGAATTGTCCCTTACCACTCAATCTGCAATGAAGAAGATTAAAGACAATAATACTCTTGTCTTCATTGTTGACCTCGAGGAAAGAAAGAAGAAGATCAAGGATGCTTACATTTAAGCCAGGAAGGTCAACACCTTGATCAAGTTAGTATTTTTCTCCCATGTTCCTTAGGTCTGCACTGGTTTTATATGCTATGCCTTGCAACCAAGTGACCAAACATGCAAACCAGTCCCGATGACAAGATCACAAGAAGAAAACTAACGTGAAGCTGCCCCGAGACTACTATACTCTTGATGTTGCCAACAAGATTGACATCAATTGAAGTGAGAGGGTTCTGTAGTAGGCGCTTGTGTCCCGGTTTTGTGTGTTATCGGAGTTTTGTATTTGTTACCCTGTTACTACTAAGGGCCTCAGTGGCTGCATTGCCACCATATCGCTGCACACTGAATTTCATGCAATCGAAGTGACATGTTGAGATGATTTGAGATTTGCACTTCGTGGAATCGTGGTTGGCTTAGGTGATTTGAGACAGAAGTGAGAAATGAAATGAGATCCATTGGTATTTCAGAATAAACATATACATAGGTTAACCGTGCTTTGCTACTAATAACTGTTTTTGCTGTGTTTCCTTCTGTCTGTATGGTTATCTGATGGTTAAACTGATAAAACACAAGAGGCTTTGGACATAATATATCTGAAACTTCAACGTTCTAATGATATGTCCAAATCTTTTATTTACTCTGATTAATATTATGTCTCATAGCTTGGATGAGATATTGGCACACCTTCACTGCAAAAATGGGACCAAGACGAAAGATGTTTGCTCTCCTACAAATGTTGCTGCATGTATGTATCATTTTTATCTATTATGTTGCTTGCAATTTAGCTTTACGGTTGAATGATTTTGCATCCTTAGAAGAAGAGTCGTACACTTCAGAAGCCGGTTACTTGAAGCTTTTTGATTTGTCCGCAGTTTCATGTCTAATGATATCCACAACCATCAGACATGTACAACTTGTAATTACACCTAAATTGGAGTATACTCAGATTTGTGGTTCATAAAGAATTTCGAGGGAGCTGAAAAGTTTTTCCTGGATTAATGTACGATTGACATATCTTTCATAAATAGTTGGTTGTGTTAAAAGGTGCTATATCTTCATAAACAGTTGGTTGTGTTAAAAGTTCCATCGATGATTGTGCGGAGTTGAAGGAGGAGCCATCGAAGGACAATGGTGCATCTTCTACATTACCATGATTCCTCTATTTGGGAATCCCAAGGAAAGGGTAGGCCTTCATGGAGTGAGGTGAGGTGGCGATGGCGGTGTATGACTCTTCGCGTGCACCCGTACTGCACGGCCTTGGGCAAAACCGTGGCAGCATGCCTGATCGTAGACCAAGCCATGTACACGTTGAAACTAACTAGTTTTTGCGACAAGAAATTGCGTAACCAACAATTTACATTGTGCGCTCCGCAATGTAGTATTTCACTCTTCCATTGCAGCACGCACATGTTTCCTAGTCAAATTAAAACTACCAGCTCAAGAAAATGTAGACATGAATGTACCGCGTTCCTTCAAATCAAAACTAGGAATGTACAATGCAACCTTGGCCGACAGGTGGGCCTGACAGCACAAGCAGAAGAATATTCTGGGTAATAACGTTCTCCATGCAAGCTTGGCAGTGCTGGAAGAAACGCTGCTAGTACTAGGCCCCGCTGATCCCTCTCCCCTTTGGACCAGGGCCAACCTTTGAACTGTTTCGCCCATGCATCTCCCGTTTGCCTGCGCGCGCGCCACCTCAGCGACATGCGCGAGCGCAGTAACCGCCATCTCTCCTCGCTTCATAAATCCATGCTCGTCTCCTTCCCTCGGCTTCCGTTTCCTCCAAAAAATTACCTTCCTTCAGATCCAGTAACCGGAGAAGGGAGACACCTCCCTCACCATCGGCACTGTTCAGTCCGAGTCTCTAGATCGACCACGTACGATCGGCTGTTGGAATAGTTCTCTGGGAGGAGAAGATGGTGACCATGAAGTTGGGTTCCAAACCGGATATCTTCGTCCTTGAAGGCCTCACATGGTTAATCATCCCCACTCCCACTTTCTTTCTGAATGCGTTGATTCATCCCAAGTTTCTTGTATACATTTGGATGACAATTGATTCCACTTTCCTTTGCCAGTTCTACATCATCAAGCACATTCATTTTGCCAAAACTTTAGGACATGTTTTAATTTACTTTTGGTCAAGTCCTTTTTTTAATCCCAAGGCCCAAGACCATTTTTTGGATTGTAGGAATGTACAGGATTATAGTTCTTACAAAATTCTTCACAAACAATTTGGATCATATAGCAATGAATGATGCTGCCAAAGTTTCATGTGTCCAGTCCAAACGACCGTTCTTGTAATTGGTACTACTACGTGTTTTTCTTGTTTTACAATTGAATTGTTGCTAGATCCATGTGTTTTTTTCTAGTATTTTGTTTTCTTAATTCATGTTTGTATGTTTATTTACCCACATAAGCATCATTAAGTGAAGTGAAGATCGTGGGCATCGATAGAAATACATCCCGAATGCTCGATTAAATTTATCATATAGACAGTGCATGTTGCCTATTAAAAGCATCCACATCATTTATTAGACCATCTGCTGATCTGCAGTGTACGGAAAAATTGATGCAAAGGCTCCCATCGAATCGACTCCATACGATGCAACTAACTAATGCAGTATGTCAGACCAGAAAACCGGCGTATAACTTGTTAGTTCTGTTTGAACAATCAAAAAAATCACTTTTACTGTCACGGGCCAGGGCGCTCTTTCGGACTTGAGAATTGTCAGACTGCTTCATTTGCCCTCTAGTATATGACTACTAGTTCCATGATGCATGGAAGGCACAGTCGTAAACAGACGGAGCACGTACGCCTGCACTATCTGATAACATTTCCGATGTTTTTACACGTATCATCTGAACTTTTCCCCAGGAGAAGCATGACCGAGCTTGAGAGCGATGTTGTCGTCGAAGTAGGAGAGATGTCATTTTACCTCCACAAGGTTAGCACCAGTCCTTCTAAATCACCGTCGCATTATCGCATCATTCGTCAACTAAACTTCCCGGCCAGCTAATGTTTGTCGATCCGCATGCAGTTCCCGCTGCTGAGCCGGAGCGGCGTGCTGCAGCGTCTGATCAGCGACTACAATCCATCCTCGGACGACGACGGCGGCATGTGCACGCTGCAGCTGGACGACATCCCGGGCGGCGCCAAGGCGTTCGAGCTGGCCGCCCGCTTCTGCTACGACGTCAAGATCGAGCTCAACGCGCCGAACGTGGTGTCCCTCCGCTGCGCCGCCGAGTACCTGGGCATGACGGACGACTACGCGGAGGGGAACCTGATCGCGCAGGCGGAGTCGTTCCTCTCCGACGTGCTCGCCAACTGGAAGGACTCCATCAAGGCGCTGGAGACCTGCGAGGCCGTGCTCCCCGCCGCCGAGGACCTCCACATCGTCTCCCGCTGCATCACCGCGCTCGCCTCCAAGGCCTGCGCCTCCGACGCCGCCGCCTGGTCGTCCACCCACGGGCACAAGAACGCCAGCCTCGACAGGGACGCGCTCTGGAATGGCATCGGCACGGGCGACACGCCGCGCGGCGGCGCGTCCGCGGCCACGGACTGGTGGTACGAGGACGTGTCCTTCCTCAGCCTGCCCATGTTCAAGCGCCTGGTGCAGGCGATGGAGGCCAAGAGCATGCGCGCCGAGAGCATCGCGGGCGCCACCATGTTCTACGCGGGCCGGCTCCTCCCGGGCCTCAAGCGCACAGCCAGCTTCAGCAACGCCACCAGCAACGCAGGTAGCCGCAGCGTCACCCCGCGCGACTCCAGCGGCGGCGGCGGCGCGTCCGAGGGAGACCAGAGGTACTTCCTGGAGGAGATCGTGGCGCTGCTGCCGGCCAAGAAGGGCGTGGCGTCCACCAGGTTCCTGCTCGGCCTGCTCCGCACCGCGATGCTCCTGCACGCCAGCCCGCTCTGCAGGGAGAACCTGGAGCGCCGCATCGGGGCGCAGCTGGAGGACGCGTGCCTGGAGGACCTGCTCGTGCCCAACCTCGGCTACACCGTGGAGACGCTCTACGACATCGACTGCGTGCAGAGGATACTGGACTACTTCATGTCGTCCACGGACGGAGGGCTGGGCACCGGGTACACGTCGCCGGCGGCGCTGGTGGCCGAGGACCAGGGAAGCCAGCTGGGGCAGCTGGGCGCGTCCATGCAGGCCGCGGTCACGCCGCCCGCCGTGGCGCCGATCGCCATGGTGGCCAAGCTCATGGACGGGTACCTCGCGGAGGTGGCGCCGGACGCCAACCTCAAGCTGCCCAAGTTCCAGGCGCTCGCAGCCGTCGTGCCCGACTACGCGCGGCCTGTCGATGACGGCATCTACCGCGCCATGGACATATACCTCAAGGTGACGACACATTATCATTTCCAAACCATTTCACTCAAGTTTTTCAAAGATGAATCACCGTGACATTCGTGAGTTGTTGCGTCGGGCAGTCGCACCCGTGGCTGTCGGAGTCGGAGCGGGAGCAGCTGTGCCGGCTGATGAACTGCCAGAAGCTGTCGCTGGAGGCGTGCACGCACGCGGCGCAGAACGAGCGCCTGCCGCTGCGGGTGGTCGTGCAGGTGCTCTTCTTCGAGCAGCTCCGACTCCGCACCTCCATCGCAGGGTGGTTCTTCGTGTCTGACAACGCAGCCGCCGACGGCGCGCACCCGCATCACCCGGGCAACAGCGCCGGCGCCATCGTCCCCAAGGGCAGCAATGCCGCGGACAGCGGACAGGACGACGCCGTCATCGTCACGCCCGAGGGGAAGGGGAGCGAGGGCATGACCGACGTGAAGGCGAGGGTGTCGGAGCTGGAGAAGGAGTGCATGAGCATGAAGCAGGAGATCCGGCGGCTGGGGAAGCCCAGGAGGTCGTGGAGCATCCTCACCCGGAAGTGCGGCTTTGGGGCCAAGGTGCAGCAAGTGCAGCCTGCCATGAGCGGCAAATAGAGGCGCCAAAAGTATGAAATCTCAGCTTTAGATTTTTTTTTTCCTACCGTTTCAGTTGTTTTAAGCGGTAGATCTTCCATTTATTTCAAGTCTCAATTTCATGTTAGGCTTTCAGCTTTCTTGGCTACAGACTACGGTGGACTAGATTATATATAGTGTAATGCAATAAGGTTCTTCAGCTTTGCATGGAGAACTAGTATTAACACGATCCTGCAGTTAACTTCACATACATTAACCATACTTATATAGCACGAAAGAACAATCAAGCTCGTCAGAATTTTGATCTTGGAAGTTGCTCTAGGCAAGTCCCCTCACAAAGAAAAGAACAGGTAGGCAAAGTCTATTCCCAAAAGATTAAGCTACCTATAAGCACATCTGGACCTAGGTAAGAACAAGCACTGGTATATATATATTACAGGAGGCAAGAAGATGTTTAGCTACAAGTATTCTGGGCGACGCAGAGATATGTATAAGGATGTACAAGACGCCATCACGGATTGGCACACCCTGACCCTGTTCTCTTCGATTCATCAAGACCAATCCCTCAAAATGCTGATCGCATAGCGCCACGTGCTGCCTCTTGTCTCATCTGTGCAGCTTTTCCACTTCCACGGAAGTACATGTATACTTGCTGCATTTCAAATGACCAAGTTCAGAATGACAGTATCTCCCGGAAAAAAGGAACAAAAACGCACAACAAAAACCCACCTGGATGACAACAATGCTGAGCAGTGATTCGAGAACAAACAGTCCAAACCCAACAAAGTAAAATATCTGCCAAAAGAAAGTGGAATAACAATGTAAGTGACTAGTGAACTATCCTAGACGCACGATATGCATAACTAAGGCTGATTCGTGACAGATGCTTCATCAAGCACCCAGAAAATCAAAACATGGAAAACTCCTAATGACTGATGCTACGGATCTGTTACAGAATGTAAATACTTGGGTTCTGCTAGATAAGGGCCCTGATATCTCAACACTTTGAAGGGCATTTTGTGAACATGCAAGGAAAACCATGGAAAATTAACTTGAATTATACCGATCGCAGGTTAAAGGGGTGAAATACTTACCCCCACAATAGCACTGTTGCCTATGAGATCAATTGCCGGCAAAAACCCACTGTAAAACCAGAAAGAAGACAAGCAATTAAAAGTTAGATAATTTAAGCGAGTTGAAGATAGGAGATGATATCCAAGCATCACTGATTTAACAAACAGTTCAGAGCAGCAACAGAATTGGTCCAGGTACCCTAAAGAAATTGGAACAACACCTAACAATCATGGAAACGTAACAAAACAGTCCGCCACAGCTTTAGTAGCAGTACCTTTGATATGTAAATGTAGAACTAGTATATGCTAAGACTAGTGAAGAATAACAACACTCCCAAAATTCATTTAGAATGTACTCAGTGCATCCCAACTTTTCTGCTTAGCCTCAAATACCTAACCGATTTATGCATGACACAGGCAGGAGTGATATATTTAACACTTACGCAAAAGATTTTCCTTTGAAAGGAAATGGAGGAGAAACAGCTGACCAGATACAGAATACTATATGGATCTGGAAGGGGAAGATTATTAGCAATGAATGGAATATCAGCAATAAATATTTAGAAAAGTAATATTCAATGTAAGGATATTATTACCAAGTACAACAGAAAAAACCATCCAAACTTCAAAGCGCTTTCAGTCCTGTAACATGCATCTTGGTTGTATAAGGTACAAAATATAATGAACTATTTATATAAACAGCAAGAAGCATACACAAACCTCATGGCATTATAAAGCGGACGATACCATAACACATAGGCCCCAGGGACACCAGAGATGAAGTAGATAATGGCTAGCAACCAGATGATCACACCTATTAGAGGAATATGTGGATTTGTTTTAAGTGAGCATAACAGTTAACCAACAAGAAGCAGACAATTAAATGTGTTACTCGGCCATACCTTCCCCTTTAATCCATGCTGCTGTGGTTGCGATGATATTCCAGAAAAGGCATAGCGTCAATCCTGAATGGAATCAAAGTTTGCTAAAATTAGCACCTTTGATGGAGTTGATCTCTCCTCTCTCAATCTTAATAAATCATCTGGGACCTCCACTAAATGATTACTAGCATTTGCTGGCCATTTTGTTATAATGATGGGAAGTTCAAGGCATTACTAAGAACTGTATTTTGTCAACAAAGCATTGGTTAATAGTCCTCTTCCTTGGAAGTACAAACTGCTAATATACAACAAGTTTGTTGCAACCAAAATGGTCTTGAAACATCATTCTGTTTTCTCATATCACTTCTGGGAAGACAATGTCAGATTCACACTCCGGGAGATAGTGTGCCAATTAAATTTATTCAGGGGAAGTAAGTCCATTACTTGGACAGCATGTGAATGTCAGGTCCTCAGTAGGAATATTGTTTGCTATACTCGACGGAAAGTAAAGATCTACAAAATGATGGTTTAGCCATGTATTTTACTCCTTATATGGTACAACAAGAGTGGGAGGGGGGAGCCAAAGCAAGAACCAATACTTACCCAAGAGTGAACAAAATGCAAGGTATTGCATCCTTTGTAGGTGGATTGGTATTTCATTTGAAATGTCATGATGAATGATGGGCATAAATGGTGGCCAGTTTTTGTTTTCAATGACGATACCGGCTGCACATCAGAAGGAAGGTAGTATGACCTTGACAGGCAGAGGTAATGAAAAAATGGACTGTAACAGCAACAGCACAAGAACCATATTAGCTTAAATAGCCAATATCTTGACTGGCAGAAGTTTCCAGATAAACTCCCACATTAATCTGTGGAGCAAATATCTTGTTTGTTGCCTCTTTCACATCATTGCTACAAATATACAAAAATTAACCACAACTCAAAGAAAGAACTACCTCTAGCAGCAGCTTCTTCCCTTCTTTTCAATTCCTGGTTTCAGGAGAATATAAAATCAGATAGGATATTTGAAGACAGAAATACAAGTGAATGCTTGTGTCCACATCTAGGCTGTTTCAAACATGTGAAACATTGTCGAGGCAAGATCTTACTGATTGAGTAAAAAATATGCTAACTCTCTTGATTCAGCATATTGTTCATTTATGTAGAGAATTTTATCGACTGATTGTCTGAATTTAATGAAGAGATGGCTATATGAAATCTTTCAATAACAATAGATGGTTTCTACGAGCACTATCATCCTTCACCTCATAGACTTATATAAGTGTCGGCATAGATATCCCGCGCTTGCTCACTATTTCGAACTAAATATGCACTGTCATTTGATCAATTCTTAGAGTAGTGCAGACTACAGGGTGTCTGATCTCTGAGGAAAATCCATGGCAACTACGCATCAGCAGTTTCCATACTATCATGGTTACTACAACAACTCTTGACAAGCAAAGGCCATAGAAACTTCTTTTGGGATATACAGCTACATATGTAAGCACAATGATTTGACAACATCTGAGGCTTCGCTAAATATCATTCAGGAGAACTTAATAATTTACTTTAGCAGAGGGAAAATTGATAATTCCATGCACTAGAACAAACTTCTGAATCATAAGACCATGGTTTGAACAAAGTAATAGGTCAAATTAAATACAGGATAACATGTGGTCTGAGTATAAAGCTAAAATTTCAAGTTTCAAGTAATAGACACGTACCCTTTCTCTTTTGTTAAGCTCAGCCTCCTTCGACTGCAGTTCTTTCTCCTTTTGCTTTAAGTCCTACATCAGAACATAACATATACATATACACCGCATAAGCAATCGATGACATGGAATGAAAAAGAAATTATACTCAATTTTGAAATCAGTTAGTATCGAACAAATATTGGTGTGACGCATGTCCTTTCAATTCATCGTTAAAGCACATCTTGGTAAGTAAAAAATTAACAAGGTCGATGGAAGCACATGTACCTTTGTTGAATCAAGAGGTATGTCGACAGTAGCACCACGGTCATTATAGAATCCAGCTGGTTCATGAGGAAGAGGTGGCATCCGAGAATTAGAAGCCAGAGGTACGCTTCCTCCCTGTGGAACATGACACATTTGAAAAATCAACCAAACAATAGTTGAAGAAAACACAACCAAGTTAGAAGCTTATGCACAGCTCATACATCCTTGTCCGTGTTAGCTGGCACAACAATCCAAATTTAGAGTATAGAAAATGTTTCTTGTGTTAAATGGAACATATTCAGCAGCATACCGCAGATACATGCACACTCACCACAAATCATGACTACCAACAATTACACCAAATGATACCAGTACTAAGACAGTCTTCAATCTTCTTATGTTATCAACGATCTTTGACAGAAAATGTGCGACGAGGTATTCCGTTTTGCCGTATGGTGTTAAATAACTTGAAGTGCAGATCGCCTGCTTTCAAAGTATTACTCGTGTACTAAACTGCATACTAGTAATTGTTATCAGACAACAATTTCAAATTTTATCCCCATCCAGGCACCACCATATTTCTTTCTCCTTCGAGAACCCCATAAAAATACAGAAGAGACTAGGATGATTTTCAACCAAATTTTGCTCGCGATCAGTCAACAGAACAGAACACGCAGATGAACCCATACAAACATACATCAAATCCCCCTCTAACCCTAGCACCAGCGACTCGGCCAGATCCACCCAAGCGTCCAGCTAGCACGGCAGGGAGCGAAAGAGGCGTCACAGCCAGAAACCCGCCACCGCCTATCTCCAACGGCGATCCGGGCAAATTCCACACCTCCGCGGGCCAGGGGACGAGCTTATAGAAGACTAGACTAGCTGCGCCGCTGGTGGAGGCGCGGTGCGGGGCACCGCGAGCCAGCTGAAAATTAACTAGGCAACTACTCACCGCGAAGGGGTTGACGTCGTCCTCCTCGAAGGGGTTGCGGTCGTACCTCCCCGCCATGGCCTCCTTCCTGCTACTCCTCCTCCAGAAGCGGCGTGGCGGCGACGGCTGTGGCTGTGGTCGCGGCGGGTTCTCCGGCGAGGGGAAGGGGGGAGAAGTCCAACGCGGCGGTGGCAGACGACCAACTGCTTTGGACTTGCGCTTTTTAGGCGGTGTTATTATTTACGTGAGGAGGTGGGTTTGGAATGTGGATTTGTTGAAGGGGCTTATTTTTGTACTTCCACCTGCTGTGCAAATCTGACTGCCGTGTGTGACCTTGCGCGTGCTGGGTCCGTGGCCGACAGGTGGGCCCAAAAGGCAAGCAGGACTAAGGCTTGTTTTTAAGGTGCTAAGGACTAAAAGTTAAGGAAATGAAGGTTCTAGCGTGGAAGGCAGATTTGTCCTGACATAGCATTCAAGAACAAAACGGAGCTTTAGAAAGGGCTAACTAAACCACATCCTTGAAAAAATAGGGCTTACAAACGTTTTGAAAAGAATAATGTGAAAAAAACATGGCAAAAAGAGCACTGGTGGCATATTTGCCAGCCTTCCTTACCACAACCTAACCTGGAAGATGCCATCACTAAGGACAAAATGAAAAAGAATAAATTAACACCAAGAAAAACTAACAGCCAGCCAGCTGGTCATAGACTGCCCAAGGTTGTTCCCTTCGCAGCTAAGGATGGGTTCATGGGTTCACATTTTTGGAAATATTCAAACCAGCAGTCATTGGCAGCCAATTGGCAATTTCACTAAACAAAGGCCTGGTCAAAACATCCAGGCCGTACCAAACTATGGAGGAAACATGTTTGTCTTCAGCTCCTCGAGACTTCAGCCACACGGCTGACCGTGGAAATGAACGAACACCACAGAAAGTGAAGACCAAACAAAAAACTAACTAAAGCAGGCGTTTTCTCATTCATTTCCACACCCTCGTCCTCCGGGGGCTGTCCATGCAGTAAAATGGGGGTTAATTACAGACTGATGAACAGCCGAACTCACATATACAACAGTTGCCGGATACTCCAAGGCAGGCCAACACAAAATTACAAGGGCTCACTTGCGGAGCTACGATGACAACAGAGCTGCGTACTACGTAACCCGCCGCCTGTGGCGGTTCCATTTCTGTGCCAAAAAAAAGAATGGTATCTACTCCGACAGTAGCACTCTGTCGTATGGGATGAACTTGCGGGCTAACTTCAGAAGACCACTAGGTCTTGCAAGGACATGCTTAGCTCTTGAGCAAGTTGCGCGGATGGACCGCCCCGCCTGTGCCAACAGAGCAAGAGAAAAAAAAATTGAGAAGCATCAGACACGGCTGCTGCTTACGGTAGCGCATCGTTCTCCAGTTGCAGTGGTACACAAAGGAGTATAAAAACATGCATGGAATAAATGGCAGTGTCTGATGAAGGGGAGATAAGGGTAATACATCATCAATGGGCGTAGAGCTTGCAGGATTTTTTGCAAATGGTTAAAACACCGGGTGCAACGCTGCCGCCTGCATGACATCAGAGAAATTGATCACTACCACGTTTCTCTCTAGAGCAGATCTAGCTCCCAGCTAGGGTAACATGCTATGGACGACTGCAGTAATTATGCGGGTTACTCTAGGAAAACAGTTCTGCAGACATGTAAATTCACACGGTGTTCCTTGTAGCAACACGCAAGTCTTTGCAGCATCCCATTTTAACAACACTTAGCTCCCTTTCCAGAGTAAAGTAAGTGAACCTACATACCTCTGTTCAGCTTGAATATCTACTCCAACAGTTGAACTAGCTGACAATGTTGAATGGATAACAGGCCCAAAAATCTTTATAAGATCCAGTAATATTTCCAAAGAAACGATAGCATGCCTGCAAATTTTAGGCAAAGTAAGTATAAGACAAAATAGTTACCACTAAACTATTTTTTATTACTGTAGGATGCCAATATGTGCATGATTGGCTCATTCGCTCTTTGCAGATTTCAGGATAATTATATGGGTCTGAACAAACATTTAATGATCATCTGTTTCAATTGTATAGACTTGCAAGAAGATACTTGATTAATTGAATGCATCGACATTCTCTTGGGCATGCATGGGTGAATCTGCATCTGTGTTGCTATTTCCTAGATACCACAGTCCACTAAGAGAGCATGGAATGAAATTATACATCTGATAGATTACCGTTCAGTTTTGCTGTTCAGTAACCCGGCAAGAACAGGCAGAAAGCTTGAGAAGATATCTAGATTGAAAAGACCAAGTTTTCCCTTGAGAGTACTAACAACATCAGCTTGAACCTGTACAAACTCAACCATTAGTGGCCAACATATAATTTGAAGAACATGATGTACAGTCATCATACATCTCAAGAAAAGCTTACAGCAATATCAGGCAACTTTGCCACTGCAGCAATTGCTCCTTTGATACCATTTTGGGTAAAGACATGCCGCATCATCTGATAACATTAAGCATTAATACTATAATGATCCATCACAAATAGCGCATTTTGATCATTTCGCTGATCAACTATAGTTTAAAAGAACATGTGCATTCCATACACAGGCCTACAAGAAGTGAAGGATAACAGACTACTTTTACGAAATGTCACCAAATCATTGATAAATATCAAAATAAATATAAGCACATGTTAATGTTAAGCTTTCTAATTGCACTGAAGAGCCCACAGAAAGTTGAGCCAACTTCACACATCTCCAGTACAAGGATTTCACCTAACGGCGTGTATTTCGCTTTCTAAGTAACATGCACCGATATGTCAGGCCAAGTTTCATCTTCGTTGGTACTAGAAATTGCATACAAATCATTTCTCTAATCTCAATGGTATCAGCTAAAGTTCTTACAAGAATATTGAAGAACTTGTTCACAAGAAGTAAGGTGCAAACTAAAGGTTAGCCTGCCACCCACATGTTGCAGTACCAAATAAACTAGAGATACGCAAGATCATGCATCCAGTTGTTGGGTGTAAGTTCCCTGAGGTAGTAAGAAACAAGGTCAGCAAGTAAAGAACAGAAGGATCACCTCTAGCTTTGTCAACCGAGATTTCAGAAGATTTACGAATTCATCGTGGTTCTGCACCAAATCGACTGGGGTTACCTCGTCCACTGTTGACAAGTCTCTTTCATATGTCTGACTTGGTTCTGCCTATCAATTACAATCACCGCAAACCAAATAAGTTCAGCCAAAACAATGGCAAACACTAGAGAGACCAAATAGTAAAAGTAGAGCACTAGTATAGTCATATTTGTTTGACTTGGATTCTGTATAGAGTTTCTGAAAATAATATTGATGCAGTCTTCCAACAGCATACCACTATACTGTAAGTCAAGAAAACATCTTATATGTATGTGGTTTCAGAATATCCTTCATATTCTATCTCCAAATTACTAGTAGGGACTCGGGACTAAGGATTAAGAGTTCTAAATTATCATAACATGTAAAAACAAAGTACGCATGAAATTATTTATTGAGAACGAAATAATTCAGGATAGCAGTAATGGTTTAAGCAATCTTCAAAGTGGACATATTTTCAAGTGCAGTTTTGAAGAATCTTTTTTTAGCTTTGTATTTTGAAAATCGATACAGTACATATGTTAGGAGTTCCTAAACATTAACAATTCATTAATACCATTATACTGACGATTATGAAGTTAACTATAGTAAGAAACCATGAGAACATACCGAACTGGTGGGAGGGCTGTCAGCTCTCACTGTACGATCACCGCAAGAGCCAGTTGGAGGTGAACAATCAATGCTAGAGCTCTCTCTTTTTTCAAATCTCTCAACAAGAGACTTGGTTTTTCCTAATGGCACCGCGACTGCAAAAGGAGTTAACAATACCGTTAGAAAACTATCTTTAGGCCAAGTAGACTCAAGCTCCAGGGTGGATGCAAGACTGCACCCTTGATAACATCAGTTAACATAGAAACGCACCTCCTCGAACATATTTGACCCTGGTGGTTTCTGTCGTTGAGCATGGTGATTCAAATGCTGCTGTGAAAATAATTGTGATGCTAATCAGCAAAATGAGCAAAACCTGCAATATTTCAATGTTTAAGAACAAAGAAAAAAGAGCTATACACTTATCACTATTTGACTGCACTGGATGCCCCAATGACACTATTCTATCCATCTTTTCTGCTATTTGTGTAATATCTCCTTTATCTGTACCGTCAGAATCATGTTTCTTTTCGTATGGAGTTAGTCCAAAGGAGAACTTTAAGCCAGACAAACCCTCTGAGCAAACATCAGGCTCCGGGGACATGGATCTTACTGAGCTGACACTATCACCAGTACCACCACTAGATAGAAGTTTTGTTAAGTGAACTGGACTGCGAAAATCATCTGGGACTGCAGCTCTGCCTCTTCCTCTATTAATGCTGCCTACTGCTTTGTCCTCTAAAATGTCTCTGGGTACAGCAACAGGCACAGAAACAGACTGTGTTGTAGTGTAAATATCTTTTACATCCGCCAACTCTGCAGGGTGAAACTTCTTAGTGGCTGAAAAATTATTAGATACCCCGGCTCGTGATAGTAATGGCATGTCTCGCTGTACGAAAATCCGTTCTGCTGTTTTTGGATTGGTGGAAGGACTATCAGCTGGCTTCATACGTCGCACTGGAGTAGATGATTTGACAGATGAATCAGGCCTTCGAGGAATGGTGCTGATCTTATCTTTCTTTATTTTATCTGTACTTGCTGGAGTTAAATGTGAGGCCCGAACTCCGCTTTCAGCTGCTATCATAAGAAGAAGAGATATTATCACTATTGACTATGGAGGGCTTGGGTGAAAATCATATCAATGGTTTGAAGCCATACCAATCCCTGATTCCTGGACTTTGTATGAGCTTTTTGGATGTGCTGTTGCTACAGCACGAACAGACTTCACAGTGCTACCATTCGGTTTGACAGGATTATCATCTATAGAATGTACAAGCTCGGCAAAGAAATTTGATTTCGGCAAAACACCCAGAGCATAGGGTGCAATGAGCTGGGTCAAGAGATAAAAGTTAGGACATACAAGAAAGTACACACTGCACACAAAGAGTGACACTCACTGATATATCAGCAACCCAAACACCAACACGCCGTTCATGGTACGAACATCCCAACAGTTTTCCTTCATAAATACTAAGATCGGCTAAATTGTTCCACCCCATGTCAACAGCATCATGGCATCTTACTGGCTCCCAAGAGAATACCTAACAATGACCATGCAGTCAGCAAGTGCCACGCGAATAACAACAATATAACACATGAAAATCAAACCTACCTTTAAGCTTTGGTCTAATCCACAGAAGAGGGTTTTCCCATCTGGGTGAAAGACCATAGAACGTACACCAGTATCCTGTAAATTTAATGATATAATAACAGGAAGATGTATGTACTCATAATGGACGTTTTTAACACAGGAATAAAAACAAATGCACAAGAGATTAAGCAAGTACGAAATAGATAGAAGAGCATCATTGGAAATAACTAAAAATAATAATCATACAGAAATGTGAAAAGGGGCATCATCAAGTATTTCAAATAGAATAAAATTTCTTGTCCTCAAATTTGATTCAAGAAATTCTTATGGTGCGAATTTGAAAGAAAAAAATAGGTGGCAAAAGATGCACCACAGTTGCCATGTACTCTACTCGGTTACCATATGCACAAAGTTAGACTTGCACAAAAAATTCACTTGGTATAAGAAAAGCACTTGCAAGTACCTCGGGTCCAGCAGAACCTATCAATTCAAAAGTTTCAAGATCCCAAAACTTCACAGTTCGATCAGCTGAGCCTGGAAAATAACAGTGAACTGGCTAAGAATATACTCCAGCCTTCTACAACTTCATTCACTATAGGTAAGTCCAACAAGAAGACATATTTTTTATTAAAAAATGATGATGTTTCCAACTAGTACACGATTAAAATGGGATTCCTCAGACAGCCAACTTTGTCTTAGATGATACCAAACAATAAACAATTATTGATGATTCATGTTACAAAAGGACAATATGTTCACTCAGAGATCTCAAAGCTTTAAAATTTTGGTAGGAAAAGTCAGTACCCGTTGCAAGCAAAAATTCTTGAGGATGAAAATCGATGCATCGTACTTGACCACTGTGGAACTTGAAATCATGTAGGAGCTTTCCAGCTGTCAGATCCCACACCTTCACAATGTTATCTTCTCCACCGGTGACAATCCATCGTCCATCAGGTGTAAATCGGATAGATCTAATTGCTCCTCTGTGACCCTTATATGTATGGAGGCATCCTTTTTTCTTTATATCCCAGATCTTGAGATCTGTATCCGAAGAACCAGATGCAAAAAATTCGCCAAACGGATGGAATTCAACAGCAGTGCAACTCGATCTATGCCCAGTGAGAGACCGCACAACTGCATTTCAGTTCAGCACAATAATCAACATCCAGTTTCAGAAAAGCATAGTTCTCAGTATTAATGGGAAGTTTACTGTCTATTAACACAGCAAAAAGCCTATGATGTCACTTGCTATCGACAACATTAGCTTAGCTGAGATATTTAATCCAAAATACTAGTGTAATCATGTTGCATATGATCACGGAAGACATTTTAACAAAGATTTTGAAGGTTCATGACCCTATATATATAATCAATATTCTTATACAGCAACTCTGAAAATCAAACTTGCCCACTCTGACAGTGTTCTAACATTTGTATCAAAGTATATAGATTTTGGGGTGAACACACAGAGATATTATATAATGTAATTGCCATGCTCAAGAACTGTTCCTTAATGAAGAAATAAAAAAGGGGGAAAATCAATAGATAACCCTCTTTCGGGGTCTTATTCAAGTACCAACCGCACCTTTAGCTTCTTCTAAGTCCCAGAGCTTGATGGAGCCGTTTGATGAGCCAGCAAGCACAAGCACCTCTGCTGTATCAAACTCTACAGCTTCAACCGAGCTTGTGTGGCCAGACAAACTCTGTGGCGAACAATAGACATCCATTGAAACTCTCAACATGAATCAAATTCTAAAACAGTCAAAGAGAAGTGTATAATCATTATAAAATTTCATAGGGCACAAACCAGGAGAGGAGTCTGCTTCCCAATGGCCCACAGGTTGACCTTGCGGTCACTGCCACCGGTAATAAACACACGGCTTGACTTCTTGCCAATTGCCAAGGACCTAACTTCAGCATCGTGCGCCACAAACTCCTCTAATTTCGGATTACAAGTTAAGGAGAAGTCAAGTTTCAGCAATACATTTTCAGGACCGCTTTGATACAAAGAATTTCATAGGAATTTAGGTGGATTGTGTTTCTTGGGATATTTTTCTACAGACCGTGATTGCTTTGCAGTATTGAAAACGACAGTATCCATGCGGACGATGGCGCATGTAACTCCAAAGAAAAACTTTCATTGAGTCCAACTTCATGGAAAACGTTCAGTGTCTATGACGATTACGGCAAGTACCCCATCCTTCAACAAAATTTCAGCCATGTCCTGCCGTGCAACCAAATGACTCCTGACGATCATTTCAGTATTTTCAATGTACTAGTGACATTTAAGTCCTACAGTTTTCCTTTTCCCTGGTTTCTGAAATGCTGTAAATCAATGCTGGCAGTTCACAGGACTATGATTGGCAGTCAATTTATAGCTTCACAAATAATTGGTTAAACTACAGGGGGCAGCAACGGTTTTGGGGCTGAATCATCCAACGCGCATCAGCATCTAGCTTTTTATTTCATTTTTCCTCTTTGCGATGGAGCATTCAGTTATGGGGTCTCTTTAACCATAGTTACTTCGAAGGTAAAATACATTTTGATAATCTGGCAATCTAATTGGGCCAGAAGGGGGTAAAGTTGCAACTCCTCTAGGTTTAGCTTAGTCGCTTCAAGAAATGGCTGCCTTCATTCGTAATCTGGCAATCTAATTGGGCCAGAAGGGGTTAAGTTGCAACTCCTCTAGGTTTAGCTTAGCTGCTTCCAGAAATGGCTGCCTTCTTTCGCGGTAGATAGATTGCGATGACAGAGAAAACAGCTGGTAAATCTTTTCTGGAGAACCTACCTCCGTCGCTACAAAGAAACTACGAGCAAGAACAGAATACAAGAAATCGGGGGAAATACTACTCTCCCTCCACTGCTCCCGCAAATGCCTGCCCAGATTACTGCAAGAAACGGTGATGTTTCCCCCCGCGAGCTAAATCGGATCAAGAACAGGGGTAAAGCCGAGAAAAGGCACTCGACACAGCAGCGAGAGAGAAAAAAAGGATACGGAACTTGTAGCCGCGCTTCTCAGGGTCCATCCCTCCGCCTCTCCCCCACACCGGGCCACCCGCCCCCGGGCGCGAGGACGCGCTGGTCGTGGCGCCGTCGACGACGAGGAGGGGTAGAGCAAGGGCGGGACTGGGAATTTGGGATCCGAGTGGTATGTGGAGGCGAGAAGAGAGCCGCTCCGCCTTTCGCCTCTACTCGCAGCAGTGAGAACGATGGGTGTGGAGCGGCGTGGGTGGGTGGGGGAGTGGAGTTTCTGTCGTCGTTTTCTCTCTCCTTCCTTTTTTAGCTTTTTGGTCTCGTTTTTTTCTTTTTTTGTACCAAAGCGCGATAAAGGAAAGGTTCCCCTCCTCGCGTCCGTTGTGTTGGGGAAGGAGAGAAGAGAGACGACCCAAAAGTTCATGAGAATCTTGCTTAAGAAAACCTCTCGTGCACGACCGTCCTCTAGGAAAAGGTAATCTGCTAGACCTTTTGTGTTAGGCCTCAACAATGCAATGAGAGTGCTTCGTAAAATAAGAGGGTATCCCCGAGGAAAAGTATAATACCAAGAGGTACGTAAAACTCGTTTACAGTTCACTAAAAACGTGTTTTACCATTCGAAAACGGCTCGCGCGGAACAGAAACGCACAAATCAAACTGTAAAACGGTATCTTTTCGTGGGCATGTGAGTATCCTAAAAAGAAATTACCTTCTTCTTCCTCTTCCTGGTTGCCCGCGCCCCCGAGTCCAGCCCCGCACCGCTGCCCGGCACCCACCCATCTCACCGCCCCTCGCCCTCCCGACTCAGCGCCTCGTGCGCCGCCCGTCGTGCCGCCCCTGTGCAGGCTCCTTGTCGGCCGCCTGTGCCGCCCCTTGTTGGTCGCCGCTCGTCTAACATGGCTCCCATGGCATTGTGTGCGCACGTCTAATCCCGCCCCGTCATCCAACGCGCCCACGCAGATGCCCACATTCCCCTCGAACGCGTCCGCGCTGGCGCCGATGATGGTCGTGCCGCCCGTGTAGACGTCCCTCGTGGCGTCGCCCCTGCAGGCGCCTTCTCGTGGCCCCATAGCGGCGCTTGTGCTGACGTGGTCGTCTCCCATGGCCGTCGCTCGGATACTGCTAATGCCACTTACCGCAGCATCGACTCTTGCTCCTCAGATGCCTGCAACCGCACCGAGGTCCCGCGACGGAACAGTACTGAAGCCTCCAGAATTTTCCGTGACGCCAACTGAACTACCCTATACATGGCACACTCAGTTCGGTCGAGGAGCCCTCACATGTGCAGGTCGAGGTGAGGGTTTGTCTGCGGCCGATAAATAGTTTTACAGTTTTCGCGTGTTTCCAGATTCCGTTAGAGCGACAAATTTTTGCGAAAACCTAAAACTAACAGCTATTATACAGTTTTCACGTGTTTACGTGTCTCGGTTTTAAGAAATGCTTACGTGTCTCGGCTTAGCACATCACCTTCAACCTCTCGCCTCGCCATGCCTTCGCCATATCGCCTACATGAAGTCTCTCTAGTAACTTCATGACAATGCAAGGAGGTGGGACTCATGAGACGACGAATGCGGTGGTCTAGCTGCGATAGCAACCGAGTGGTATGGCTATGGTTGCGGCGATTCATGTCTGTCTGTCGTGGTGGTGTCACGGCAGATGCCATGGATAGGCTAAAGGTGGGGACTAATACACGCTAGGGGAATCTAAAGAGGGATAGTGTAGTGATTCTCCATATAGAAATTTGTATTGATTTCCTTTCAAGATTACAAGTGCTCCTGGAACTGTATTGGCGAGAGAAGGAAGAAGGAGCTCTCTTACTCTTGCCCACAGTACACCCCTAGAACCTTAACCAGAACCCTCTGGCCCCAAAGAACTCAACTAGTATCAAAGAAAACTCAACCTCCCTCCTAGAACCCTAGCCCCCCCTTATATAGAGGAGGCTCGGTCCCTGCCTAGGGCATACGTGGAGGCATATTCCTAAAAATATGCCTCCTCCCAAAGTGGTAACCCGACCGGGGTGCTTTTCCCCCGCGTCATATATGTTTTAGCTACGTAAGCCTCTGCGGCGCCTGCGTCAGCCGACATGGGCGTCGTCACCCTTGTCGGCCATGACCCGGTGGTCCTGCCCTTGCTTTCTTCGCTCATGCAGTGCGTACCGGATCTTCTTTTTGACCAGAGAGATTCCTTCCTTCTCCCAGAAGCTAAGCGGTGACCCGGATCATAGTAGATCCGGCCACACCTATTCCTGCATACAAGTTAGACAAGCACTTCCGACTTACTCCTTAAGTCGGACGAGACAATGTTAGGCGACCCCCCCTGGTCCGGGTTACTCCGTGATCCGGCCTGCCTTGAGGTGACCCGGCCAGCATACGCTTTGATCCTGCCGAATCTCGGCTAATTCGGCCCTTATACCCCGGAGTGACCCTACCCGGGGGTATCCCCCCAACATTAGTCCCCGAAGCTGGCCGCTAAGGCCATATCAGGTTCATTTATGTTCGAGTCTCGGACGTTATTTCTGGGTTAGCTCTTTATCTCGGATTATATGGATTTACGTTCCCTTCGCACATTCTAAGTTTTTACTTGCGGTCCGGGTTACCACTTTGGCTCGATCCGGGCCTTGTTTCTTTCTTTCATACGCCAACCCACATGGAGGCTAATCATTTCGTCGTCTTATTTTAAGGGCCTGCACAGTAACCGCCGCAGTAATTGTCAGTTATCACTGCGCGGGGGTCACGTCATGCCTGCCTCCTCGTTCACCGCATCAGCACGTCACGTCATGGGATTGCTTCTGCTCTGTGGCCCTCTGTGTGGCTCCTCTACGATTGGCTGTGGTGTGCAATACACAGCCACACCATGCGGCCTGTTGGCGCAGCGCGATCCCACTCACCCATTTCTGGGGGCAGTTAAGTAGCGGAGGGCGCACCCCTTAGCATTTTTCCCACTCCTGCGCCCCTCTGTCCATTGCTCTCCTCCTTCGTCTTCCTCGCGACCGCGCCGCCGCCAGTGCTTCTAGCAGTAGCGCCGCCGCCGTGTTTTTCCCGTGCTTCTGCTTCGCAGCCACCGCTGCGCAACCTCTTAGACACGGGTCCTCGCCAATCCAAGCCTCAGATCCCCGCCGCTGATAGCGCCAGCGAGAGCAGTGAATACGAGATGACGGAAGAGGAGCTCGTCGTCGCCGAGCAGGAGATGGAGGAGGACGCCGCCGCGGCGGACCGTGGCGCGTGGGGCGGGTCGTGGGTCTGTCAAGATGACATCGATTGGCTCTACCGGACCCGTCGCATCCCCACCGGAGTTGACGCCCGTCTTCCTTCCGCCGAACTGGCCCCCTCACCCAATCCGGGTGAGTTTGTCGTGTTCCTATCCCACTTCTAACGGGGATTTGGTCTGCCGGTGAGCGATTTCTTTCGGGATTGGCTTAGCACCTACCACCTGCAGCCGCATCATCTCCCAGCCAACGCTATCACCTCTCTTTCTGCCTTTGCCTCTACGATCGAAGGCTATACCGGACTATGGCCCACGAAGGAGCTGTGGATCTGGTTTTTTGGCCTCCGTCGCAACGTCATCCCCAACATCCAAGTAGAGTCGAAGGATAAGCAGCTCACCCAATTCGGAGCTGCTTCCATCTCACCCCGGAGACTTTCCGTTTTCCCCCGGGTTACCAGGCTTAACTCCTGCAAAGGATGGGCCCGGACTTTCTTCTATGTCCGGAACGCGGGCACTGAAGACTTGATTCGGTTGCTGCCCTATGCTCCGGGTCCACCTGACACGGAATTCTGGGAGGAGGTCCCCAAGAAGCCTACAGCTCTGGCCAACCAAGTTAACAAGAGGTTCGCGGAGCTGAAGAAACTCGGATTGCGCAACAAGGATGCTATGATCACGTTCGTGCGCAACCGAATCTCTCCCCTCCAGAAGCGCACCCACAAGTGGTGCCACATGAGTTTCAGCCGCGACCCCAACCAGACCTCCTCCTTCGAGCTGAGCAACATGGAGATTTTTCGCCGGGTCAAGGCTCTCTTCACCACCCACCGGGACTTCTCCGCCGACTGAACGTGGGGGATTGAGCACTTCTGTCATGACAGGCTCCCTCCCGCGGTAAGCTTCGTGGGGCAAACTTATTTCGGATCTAATATGTGTCGGTTTCTGTCGTATTTTTGACTCTGTTCTTCATGCTTTTTCTCAGCTGTTCCTTCAGCAAACTCTCGAGGATGGTATGGATCCGACCCTTAAGTGGGCGCCGGACCGAGAAATTCCGGATGAGGAGCCGGACCAGGAGATGTTTCTTCCTATGACCGACGCTACCAAACGACCCAGCGGTAAATTCTCTTCTCTTAGAGATTGGCCAGATGATGAGGATGACTCGGATGTCGACTTGATTGAACCTGTTGAGGCTGTCCCTCTTTCTTTTGCCTTTCCGGCATCAGCTAACCCCGGTGGGCATATCCACGAGGATCCCCCACTTGCTACGGGCGAGCCGGTTCCGGTGGCGTCGAAGAAGAAGCGCGGAGCCGCATCAAGTTCTTCCTCCGAACCTTCGCAGCCCACAAAAAGGCAAAAGAAGGCCGGAGACAAGACTTCCTCCAAGCGAGCAGGCAAAGCCCCGACACGTAGGGCTCGGAAACCCAAGGAGGCTGAAACCTCGGATGCGTAAGTCATTTTTCATTGCGTAACTCACTTTTCCTTGCATCATGGTGATTTCTCTTCTGACATTATTCTCTTCTTCAGTGCTCCGGTGGAGGTCCCTCAGAGCGGATCAAGCATCTCTTCACCACTTCGGTCCGGCCCTTCTCCCCCTCGTGACAACGAGTCACGTCCGCTGAGCCCTATTCTGGAGGGTTCTGCGGCTGCTCCGGGTTCCGTACTACCTCATCGAGAGGAACGCGACCTCGGAGCGGGAGGGGTCGGTCCAGCCGAGGCGACGACATCCACCACTTCGGCATCGCCGCAACCAGCAGCCACCGAGTCTATCTCAACACCAGCACCAGCAGCAGCTCCAGTACCGGTGACCGAGCCAGCACCAGCACCTGTCCCGGCAGCAAGGAAACCAACAACAGCTCCAAGTCCAGCTACAAGAGCTCCAGTGCCAAGTTCTTCTGCCTCGTCCGAGTCATCTCAACCTCGGCGAGGAACCACTCCAGCAGCCTCTAAGGGGAAATCCACTGCAGTTACATCTTCCCAGCAAGCTAAGGGAAAAAAGGCTCCGGATGCTACCAAGTCTACATCTGTCGAGGCTGGGCAGCGAACCCTATCGTCGATGCTTCCCAAGAAAGCTCCAGCCGCGAAGGATGTCTCTGCCGAGCCAACTGATGTGCAGCAGATGGTTCTGCACACCAGCCCAGCCCTTGCCCTGGTTGAGAGGAAGGAAGCGCACGCAAAGGGCTTGGTGGCACCCCATATGCCCACCGGCGAGCGGTACCCTCCGAGTCTTATTGAGTTCGTCATGAACTGGAATAAGGCGGAGTTCATCCACAATGATGATCTCCCAGAAAAGTTCGGCCCCGCAGAATTTTTTGCCCAGATGAATACCGCCTCTAAGGCAATTAACCTCGCAAGGCGAATGATGGAGGTATGCCGTTTCTCCTTTACATGCTGTAGATAATAACCATTAGTCCCCGAGCCTCCGGTGGAGTAGCTTGTTACTCGGCCGGATGCTCATTAGAAAACTAACGTAGCTCCATGTAAACTTCGAATATGCACGCACTTAGAGCCGGGTTAAGTTCCACTTGTCCCGGATCTTGTACCCTTTGAATATGCACACACCTAGAGCCGGGTTAAGTTCCACTTGGCCCGGATCTTGTACACTTCGGATATGCACACACCTAGAGCCGGGTTAAGTTCCACTTGGTCCGGATCTTGTACATTTCGAATATGCACACACCTAGAGCCGGGTTAAGTTCCACTTGGCCCGGATCTGGTACACTTCGAATATGCACACATCTAGAGCCGGGTTAAGTTCCACTTGGCCCGGATCTGGTACACTTCGAATATGCACACACCTAGAGCCGGGTTAAGTTCCACTTGGCCCGGATCTTGTACACTTCAAATATGCACACACCTAGAGCCGGGTTAAGTTTCACTTGGCCCGGATCTTGTACATTTCGAATATGTACCAAGCTAATTTTACACTTTTGTACTTCCTTCAGGTAACCACCAATCACCGGAGCGCTGAATTCCAACGCCTGCTAGATACCCACAAGATGCTACGTGCAAAACATGTTGCACTTATTGCAGAACATGAAAAGAAGGGTAAATTTCTCCCTTGGCAGTTCTCCTTTTTTCTTCATCTTCTTCTGCCGAACTAATCTCCTCATTCGGTTTCTGCAGTTGGGGTGGAGGCTGAGAACAAGATCATGCGGAAGAACTTGGAGGAAATCAGGGGTATGTCCTCTTTTGTCCGACCTCGTAGTGTTTTCCAATTCCTCTTCTCCTTGGCTCGGCAAACATTCATTTCTCGGCTCTGCCGGGTCAACATACTATTTCAGCATCGCTTGAGGATAGTGTGCCCATGCCTGATATGATGTTGTATTTTCTCGAACAAGCAGGGCAGCATCAGACCGAGCTGAAGAAGAAAGATGACGAGCTTGCTCTTCTCCGGACTAAGGACAACGAGATTGCCAAGCTCAAGGCTGAGATGGAGAAGATTAAGGCCCAGCATCAAACCGAACTCCAAAAGGTTGGCCAGAACTTCACAGAAGAGCGTGAGCGCCTCACTCTCCAGATCTCCAAGGACCAGGACCTACTTAAAGAATCCGACGTCCGGCTTGGGTCGGCGATCGCTGAGCTTGAACAGCTTCGCAAGAGACGCGGCGATTTCATCAAGGAGTTGACCCGGATCCACAGCCATATCTCACGTAAGTTCCTTTCCCTTATTCGACATAATTCTCCGGGTTAGCTCACATGTCTTTGCTTCAGCTTCTTCCTTTGCCTTGTTTCCAGACCACTTTCCAGAGGGTACACCTATTGCAAGCGCTGCTGTTGCTAAATTCCGCCGAGAGAGGGGTACTCCCATCGCTCCTGGTGGTGAGAGCATCCCCTTAGACATGGAGGACCTATTGGTCAGCCTGTCAGCTCGCGTGGAAATCATCAAGAACTACGGCAAAGATCTCCTCGACGTTTTGGTCCGGATCTTCAACACATTCTGGCCTAGTGAGAGCGCTCCGAAGAGGATCACACTCCTTGCCAAAAAGCTGTTGGAAATCGAGACCCAGCTTGACCTCTGGAGAGAGTCCGCTGGGCGTGCCGCAGCTGATACCATCCTTCACCACATTCTCACATGGTACGAGAAGATCGACCTCATCCTTCTTACACGCCGGCGCACCGGATCCAAATGGACCGATGATCTAGAGTGGGTAGCTCGGCGCCAGGCTTGCGCCTACAGCCTCATCGAATATTCTCCTATTCATGACTGGGTTGAAGGACCGAGCTTCCTGGAATCCGCTGGGGACGAGCACATTGAGAACTTTGAAGATGGGTCGGATGAGGACTGAGAAGATGCTGCTTCAGATATTGAAGACAGCGACGACGACGCCGAACTTCCTCCTCCTGCTGCTCCTTAGTTCAAAAAACTTGAAAATTTATCAGATCCCCGGTATGCCGGGTGCAATTGTATGCTGGATATGTGATATTTTGCTACTATGTTTCTATGCCGAATTAACTTGAGCGTAGTCTCCGAGTTTCATTTTCTTGTTCGTCCAATTCTTTGGCTCGATCCGTGTCTACCTTGATTCGGTTTTACGACTTACAAATCCGAGCTTCAAAAATTGTTTTAACAATACTTAGAAACTTTTAGGTTTAGCTCAAAATAATTCAGCATAATAACTTGAAAATAAATACAGGGTTAGTCCGAAAAACAAACGTTAGCTCGAATAAATTCGTTTCCTTAGTCGTTTTTCATGTGCTACGCAATTCCAAACCTGTTCTCTTGCTTGCCATGAAGCCAATTCTTGTTGGACAACAGCAAGTCAAAGAGTTGGGTTTTGGTGCTCACACATTACTAATCCGGGTTAAGTAGAACAACTTATTCCAGCTACCGCACAAGAGACAATAACAATAATTATTAAGGCAGTCCCCGAGTTACTGCTCGAGGCGCTGCTATTTCATTGATAAGCTCATTGTCGACATACATACCGACATATGAGACGACTCGAATACATACACTTCTTAGCTAAGTGTAGAAGGGACGAAGTAGTGCTACATTCCACGGTCGCTTAGATTCCTCTCCGGATCTGTCCGCCTTGTTCTTTTCCTGTGGCTTTGCATCTATAAGATAGTAAGAATCATTGTGCAATGCTTTGCTCACAATGAATGACCCTTCCCATGGGGAGGATAATTTATGCATGCCAGTAGTATGTTGTACCAACCGGAGCACCAGATCGCCTTCCCGGAAGACCCGGGGGCACACTTTCTGGCTATGATAGCGTCAGAGATTTTGCTGATATATGGCGGATCTGGACAGTGTCAGTTCTCTCGCTTCTTCTAGCAGATCAACATCATTCTGCCGGGCTTCTTGCACTTCGGCTTCTGTGTATTGGGTGACTCTAGGCGAATCGTGCTCTATGTCGGCTGGTAATACAGCTTCTGCCCCATATACCAGAAAAAATGGCGTATAGCCTGTTGATCGATTCGGAGTTGTTCTTAAACTCCATAGTACCGCTGGTAGTTCTTCTATCCAGCACCCCGCTGATCTTTGCAGCGGCTCAATGAGCCGGGGCTTTATCCCGGATAATACTAATCTGTTGGATCTTTCCACTTGTCCGTTTGATGCGGGGTGGGCTACCGAGGCTACGTCCAGCCGGATCTTCTTATCCCGGCAGAATCGCGCAAACGCTCCTTTAGCAAAATTTATTCCATTATCAGTTATAATACTGTGTGGATAATCGTATCTCAAGATGATGTCTTTGAGAAATGTCACGGCCGTAGCTCCATCACATTTTCTTATAGGTTTCACTTCAATCCATTTTGTAAACTTGTCCACCATAACCAAAATGTGTGTCATGTTTCCCCTTGCTGGTTTGAACGGGCCAACCATATCCAAGCACCACACGGCAAATGGCCACGTAATTGGTATGGTCTTGAGTTCCGACATAGGCATATGTGTCTTGGTGGCGTACCTTTGACAACCATTGCATTTTCTCACCAGATCTTCCGCTTGTTCTAAAGCACTTGGCCAGTAGAAACCATGCCGGAATGCTTTTGCCACTAAGGCTCGGGATGAGGCATGATGCCCGCATTCTCCTTGGTGTATATCTTGGAGGATGTCAAGTCCTTCTTCCGGGTCAACACATCGCTGGAGGACGTTGGTTACACTCCGTTTGTACAGCTCGGAATTGATGATCATGTATGCCTTTTCTCTCCTCTGAGTTTGCCTGGCTAACACCTCCTCAGCGGGTAACGTTCCGTCTTTCAGAAATTGGAATATAGGCAGTGCCCAAGCTGGTATCGCTCGTGGAGGGAATACGTCCTCATCGATTTCCATCCGATCCACCGGCATAACTTCAGCCGGATCACGCTGAGCAGTCCCCGGGTCTAGCGAGGTAGTCCGCGGGTCTACTGAGGCAGTCCCCGGGTCTCGCGTACTACCTCCCGTGTCAATGTTCATTGGCTCAGCTCCGGATTCCGTATTTTCCGGGACATAGATCGAGTCGGTTCCTGGGGACGGCCTCATAGATGGTTTTCTGAGGTGCTCCAATGCTACACCCGGTGGAATTGCCTGTCGGGTCGATCCGAGCTTCGATAGCATGTCGGCAGCCTCGTTTTCCACTCGGGGTACATGGTGAAATTCACACCCCTCGAAGTAACCAGATATCTTCTGCACGTGAAATTTGTATAGTGCCATGTTTGGATCTAGGGCGTCCCATACTCCGGACACTTGCTGCACTACCAGGTCCGAGTCGCCAAAGCATATTATCCGACGTATGCCAATCTCCTTTGCCACTTTGAGCCCGTGCACAAGAGCCTCGTACTCAGCGACATTGTTCGATGCCGCGAAATGGATCTGCAATATGTATTTTAGCCGGTCCTTCTTTGGTGAGGTAAGCACAACCCCGACGCCTAATCCGGTTTTGGTTTTCGACCCGTCAAAGTGCATCCTCCAGTAGTTCGGATCTGGTGGCGGTGGTTCGTATTGTACCTCGGCCTAATCTACGAAAAAGTCCGCCACAGCCTGAGACTTGATCGCTTCTCTTCTGTCGTATTGGGGCGCATAATGGGCTAGCTCAATTGCCCATTTTGTAATTCTGCCACTTGCATCCTTGTTACCCATTATCTCGGATATGGGAGCTCCACATATTTTTGATGGGGTGCTCCTCAAAGTAATGCTTTAACTTCTTTGCCGCCATATAGACACCATATGCCACCTTTTGAAAGTGCGGGTAGTTCTGTTTTGAGGCAGACAATACCTCGCTCAAGTAATATACTGGCCTCTGCACCGACTTACCCTCTTCATTGCGCTCCACTACAATCACTGCACTTACAACTCAGTTGGTTGCGGCTATGTAGAGCAACATTGGCTCCTTTGATAGTGGAGAAGCTAACACTGGTGCAGTGGCCAACATCTTTTTTAAGTGGGCAAAGGCTTCATCAGCCTGTGGCGTCCAAACAAACTTATCCGACTTTTTCATGAGCTGGTAGAGAGGCAGTGCCTTTTCTCCCAACCGACATACAAACCGACTCAACGATGCCAGACACCCAGTGAACTTCTGGACATCATTAAGACACTTCGGCAGCTCCATTCGTTCGATGGCTCGGATCTTGGTTGGATTAACTTCGATACCTCGGCTGGAGACGAGAAATCCGAGTAATTTTCCAGCCGGGACACCGAAGGTACATTTTTCCGGGTTAAGCTTCATCCGGAACCTTCTCAATTTCGTGAATGTTTGCCTTATGTCGTCAAGGAGCGTTTTGCCTTCCTTGGTCTTGATAACCACATCATCCACGTATACTTGTACGTTTTGACCTATTTGGTCGTGCAAACATTTTTGCATACATCTTTGGTACGTTGCACCTGCATTACGTAAACCGAACGGCATAGTGCGATAGCAATAAGCCCCGTACAGGGTAATAAATGCAGTTTTTATTTGGTCATCCGGGTTCAGAGGTATCTGGTGGAAACCAGAATACGCGTTAATGAATGATAGCAGTTCACATCCCGCGGTTGAGTCTATGACCTGATCTATCCTCGGCAGTGGAAACGGACCTTTTAGACATGCCTTGTTCAGGTTCGTGTAATCGATACACATACGCCAAACCACCGCCACGTTCGGATCGTCCTTCTTCTTTTCTACCAGCACCGGATTAGAGAGTCAATCCGGGTACAGCACCTCCATGATAAATCCTGCTGCTAGTAACCGAGCTATCTCGTCGCCAATGACTTTTCTCCTATCCTCGGCGAAGCGGCGGAGAGGTTGCTTCACCGGCCTTGCTCCGGGTCTTACGTTCAAAGAGTGCTCGGCCAACTCCCTCGGTACACCTTGCAAATCCTGTGTGGACCAAGCAAAAATGTCCCGATTCTCACGGAGGAAGTTGACAAGCTCGCTTTCCTATTTGTCAGTTAACCCGGCACCAATTGTTACGGTGCGCTCTGGGAACATGTCATCAACCGGAACCTTCTTGATATCCTTTGCGGCTTGAGATGAAACGCTGCCATGAGGGTTACTCAATGCTGGCATATACTGTTGTGTGGACTGAGCTAATGCCGCCACCTCCTGGATTTTTCTTTTCTCTTGCGCAATCACGAGTGACTCGGCTAGGTTAGACCCGGCTGAAGCGCACTCAATGGAACGTCGGAAATCTCCAGCAATGGTAATCACCCCGTTTGGCCCGGGCAACTTAATCTTTAGATAACTAATGTGACAGCTTGCCATGAACTTGTTCAGTGCTGGTCTTCCGAGTAACGCGTGATATGCACTTTCCAAGTTCACCACCTCAAACTCCAGATTCTCAGTTCGGCAGTTATTCGTTGTGCCGAATAGCACGTCGACCCGGACTTTGCCTATGGGCTCACAAGAGATGCCTGGTACAATGCCATGGAAAGTTGTTCTCGTAGCCTGGAGCATGTTCTCTGAGATGCCCAACTTGCACATCGTATCCGCATACATTATGTTAATGCTACTGCCATTATCAATCAGAACCTTGGAGAACCTCACATTGATGTTTGGTCCAATGAATGTTGGATCCAGCACCAGCGCATACGAACCTGGACTCGGCATAAGCTTAGGATGATCTTTGATGTTCCAGGTGATTTCCTGGTCCAACGAAGGCATGTACCTCGTCACTGCAGGCATAACCGCATTAACCTCCATATGTCGGCGCTGCAAGCTTTTCCTATCTGTTTCCTCGGTTGTGAACACACAATAGCTCTGGTGATGTTCTCTGTACTCATTCCTTCCCTCGTTTCCGGGGTACCTCTGATCCAGTTGTTGCTGATTTTCCACCTGATGCACTACATACCTTCTCTCATTGTTGTCATACCTCGGCGGAGGGGGAGGTAACATCAGCTGTTGCGTGTTCGCCTCAGAGAGCAATTGCTACCGAGGCAACTCCTGCCGAGGTTGATTATTCCGAGGTGCCTGAGCATTCCCCGAACCACCTTGTTCTATCTTACGCATCCACTCACATTGCCTCGTTGTGTGACCCGCCGGGCTATTCGGATTTGGCGTGTGAAACTTACACGGCTGGTCCAACATTGACTCGTAGGTATACCTCGGACGGTCTTTCTTTTCTTGCCATTGTTTCTTCTGCTCCGGAGTCCATGTTTTCTTGCCATCGTTTCTGGGAGTCCATTACCCTCCCGTTTTCTGGCGTTGGTTGCTCTCTGCTCTGGGTTGGTCTTCATTCACAGCTACAACTTGTTGCGAACTGTAACAATGATCCGGTCTATCATCTCTCATTTTTCCTCCGTAATCGTTCCTCCGAGATGACCCGGCTCCGTCCCTCTGATAGTATTCTTCGTTCGACTCGTTTGACGCGATCCTAGGTTGAGTCGGATCACCCAAAGCATATGAATCTGCAATTCGGATCATCTCTGCCAACGTAATTGGCATTTTCCTTTGCAATTTCATCCACAACTCGCTGCCATATCTGCGCCCTTGTGCAAACCACGCTATGGCCTGTGACTCTATGACACCCTCACACGAGTTTCTCACGGTACACCACCGGGTCAAGAATTCACGGTCCGTCTCGTTAGATCTCTGCTTGCACATCGCTAGGGTCTGCGGTCTATTCGGCCTCTGATATGTACTTGGGAAGTTACTGATAAACATTTCTTCAAAATCTATCCAGCAGTTGATGCTTCCGGGTGGTAAATTATTCAACCATACTCTGGCCGGACCTTCCAACATCTGGGGTACGTAACGTACAACCCATCTCAAGTTGCCAGTGGCAATTTTCACAGCTGTAGCATAGTTTATCAGCCAATCCTTCGGCTTGGTACTGCCGTCATACGTCTCCGTGCCTCTGGGCAACTGGAAGTTGGGTACCGGCGGCTCCTTCATGATCCGGGGTCCAAAGCATGCTGGACCCGGGGGACCTTGACATTCGATCTGTTCCGACCTATACAGGCGATCCAGCTTTAACCTGGCGTCATCCGGCATCAAGTCCCTGCTTCCCAATCTTGACCCTATCACATGATAGTCCGGTCTCGGGTATCCCGCGTTTATCATATCCGAATCACCGTCATTGTATCGGTTTTGCTCTCGGGGCGCACCTTTCTGTTGCATACCTCGGCCGGCACTTTGCTCTTGCCTTGGTATATTCCGCTGCTGCGGTTGACCTGCTCCTGCGGAGTTTCGCTGTCCGGCATTGCCGTTGGCAGCATTCCCTTGACCGGCATTGTCTTGGTCATGGTTACCTCGGCCAGCTTCACCTCGGCTCACACTCCGTCGATCATCATTTTTCCGTGTTTCTTTTTCTTTTCCCGCACACGTCGGGTCGTACGGGACGATCTGCTTGTTCCGTCTGGCCGAGGTTACTACCTCTTCTCTCCTTGGACCACCATGAGGCGACGATGCGGCTCCAGTGGATTTTTCCGGGTTACCCATCGCCGAATGGACGATTTTGGAAGCCCCGGCTCTCTCCGGGTTACCTCTGAGCAGCTCTTCGTTCTGTCTGTTCGCGATCCGAACCAGCTCGTTAACCCTATCTTGCTGTCTTTGACGGGCCTCACCCATCAGACCCTCCAACTCGGATGCAGCCGCATCCGCTGCTCTGAGGTTCTTCGCCGGGGTACTATACCTCGGTAGCCCCACGGACAAATAGTTCTCCGATCCTTCGGCCCCATCATCACCTTCTCTGTTCATCTCGCTCATGAGATTTCTCCTTTTTACTTTTACCGTATCAACTTTGTTTGCCTTTGCATACTCACGCAGCGTCATGTTCAGCGACTGCTGAGCCGCGGCTATTTTCTTTGCGCCCTCTAGTATCTTTTGCCTAGTTTCCTCTAGCTCGGCCTGTGCCTGAGCCGGATCTATCACTGCCGCTACCGGGTTAGCCAAGCTATCCATAGCTTCTCTCAGTACGTTCTCAGGCCTCTCTAGTGGAGGTCCTCTAGCTTTCCTCGGTGCCTTAGGTGTTACCTCGGGGTCCGGCGCTGGATCCTTGCTTGCGCCTGCACCTGGCGCAGTCATCATCACCTCCGCATGGTCCGGGGAGCGAGCGATACGCGCCCCGCGAGCCACAGTGAGGGGTGGTTCCCCCGCATCGACGACGCGACGCGGATGAACGCATGATACGTCCACAGCAACGTAGACCTTGTGCGCACCCAACTTGACGAAGAGGCCGTTGCGCGGAAGTGGGCGCGTGCCGAAGCAGCCAGCGTTGTCGCTGACGAAATCCAGCGCTCCAAAGCGCTGAACGAGCCCGGAGACAATGCGTTCGCCGGTGCCGATGAGGTCTCCCGTCCGGATCTTCACCCCTGCTAGCGCCGCTAGCCCCACGGTGGGCGCCAACTGTCGTGGTGGTGTCACGGCAGATGCCATGGATAGGCTAAAGGTGGGGACTAATACACGCTAGGGGAATCCAGGGAGGTATAGTGGAGTGATTCTCCACACAAAAGTTTGTATTGATTTCCTTTCAAGATTACAAGTGCTTCTGGAGCTGTATTGGCGAGAGGAGGAAGAAGGAGCTCTCTTACTCTTGCCCACAGTACACCCCTAGAACCTTAACCAGAACCCTCTGGCCCCAAAGAACTCAACTAGTATCAAAGAAAATTCAACCTCCCTCGTGGAACCCTAGCCCCCCCCTTATATAGAGGAGGCTCGGTCCCTGTCTAGGACATACGTGGAGGCATATTCCTAAGAATATGATAAGAATATGCCTCCTCCCAAAGTGGTAACTCGACCGGGGTGCTTTTCCCCCGTGTCATACATGTTTTAGCTACGTAAGCCTCTTCGGCACCTGCGTCAGCCGACATGGGCGTCGTCACCCTTGTCGGCCATGACCCGGTGGTCCTGCCCTTACTTTCTTCGCTCATGCAGTGCGTACCTGACCTTCTTTTTGACCAGAGAGATTCCTTCCTTCTCCCAGAAGCTAAGCGGTGACCCGGATCATAGTAGATCCGACCATATCTGTTCCTGCATACAAGTTAGACAAGCACTTCCGACTTACTCCTTAAGTCGGGCGAGACAATGTTAGGCAACCCCCCCCCCCCTGATCCGGGTTACTCCGTGATCCGGCCTGCCTTAAGGTGACCCGGTCAGCATACGCTTTGACCCTGCCGAACCTCGACTAATTCGGTCCTTATACCCCAGAGTGACCCTACCCGAGGGTATCCCCCAACACTGCCACATTGATCATTAATCAAAGTAGGGTCTCTACGAGAAATCTAGGGGCCTCCCAAGATCGAATAGGAATCTTGTTTCCGATGTCTCACCGGAGATGCTCTTATGTGAGTTTGTTTTGCTACACGAGATCGTATAATAAGGGCTACTAATTGTTACAAAATCTGAAGTGGTGTACTTAATTAATTACTCCATCGTGAAAATATGGTTTGGGACGGTATTAAATGACCTCTTACATAGCAGGTCACCGACAACCAAACACGGCCAAACACGTTGGATAAATGAAGTGGAAATGTCAATGCAGTTGATGCGAGAGCAGGACGAAGCTAGGGAAAAAATGCCACCGGGATCAGAGAGTGCCAATTTGGAGCCTGTCCTCCATCAAACAATCATGTGAAAAAAATTATAGCTGGATCAAACGCCAATTTAAAAACAGACTCCATGGAGCCCGCGTGCTCTAAAACCATTTTCCGACCGGGATCATGTCTATGTTTCCTCTATTTGGTTAGGGTCGTCTTCTCTAAATAATCATTATTTAGTGCGGTTTTGGTGTTTTTCACTGGGTCAGCTGACCCCAGCCCCTCCAAAGGCAGTTCCGTCCCTGTGGGAGAAGTGCACAGCAGTGACTGAAGTACTAGAGAGTACAGAGCTGGCATGATCTGGGTGCATGCTCTATGCCTCTATGCCAACGCAGGCACACAACAGTGCTTGTACCCCAGTGGACAAGCACAAAAAACGTTTTGTGCTCGTTTGGTGACCGGTCACTCGGGAGCAGGGGCCGACAGAAACCACTCCCCCGTGTTCTCTCCACCGATTTCCTTTCCCCTCCCGCTCGCAGACAAAATCCTAGGAGCCTAGGCGTGCGAGACCATGGACAACGCGCCGCGCTGCGGCAGGAGCAAGCAAGCACCGGGGCGGGATCACGAGGTGAGCCGCGCGACGTGGCCGGTCCCGGTCGCGCCTACCTGTGATACCAAGATGACGAGGCGGCGGCTGGCTGGCACATGCCGTGCTGGTGGGTGTCGTGTGCGAGGAAGATGGGCGGCGCGATGGCCCCTCGGTGGAGCATGTGACCACACCTATGCTTTGCCGGACTCCGGTGGCGACGACTCCGTGGCCGGCAAACGAGTCGCACGGAATCACAACACAATGCATTGACTCACCCTACCGCAGATAATGATTTGTTTTCAACGGTTTTATTATCTAAAATTTAATGTTTTCACATGGGCTACTGGAGTACTATCTTTTGTGAAAATGTTTTTAGATAATACCTCTTTTTGAATACCTTTTGGGAAAATATCTTTAGATAATACCATGTGAAAAGGTATATTTAAGATACAACACCAATCTCTCTTCTCCTTAAATATGATGCCACATCAACATTTTGCCTATAATTTCGTCTTAAGATACTTGCATTGTGAAAGTGTTTAGCAGGTGCTTGACAACTTTGACCTAGACGCTAGTATATAACTCTTGGCTTGACGGGGAATCAAAATCAGTAGTGGATCTATGTATAAGCTGTGGTCAGCTGACCCGCCGCTATTTTGTAAGAGCAACTCGAGCAGAGGCGCTATATGGCACATCCGCTAAATTAATCCTCGATATAACGCGCGCGGCCCATTTGCTCCTTCTAGCAGACGCGCTATATTTGGCGCACTCGAATTTTCAGCGCGCGTCATTTTTCCCTGCGGCGCCCCAAAATTGACGAACAGAGTCGAGCGCACGCTATCTATCTTGTTCGCGCGCGAAGAGCCAACCGCCATAGGAAAACTCCCCCCGTGCCCGCGCCCTCGATTTCGCCCTTGCCTCCTGCGCGGTCGCCGGCGACATAACGGGATGGACGAGTTCTTCGCAACTCCGCCGACCCCTTCGTACTTGGTCCCGGCCATAGTCGGCGCCCATCCGCCGCTGCCCGCGCAAACCCTAACGTCGTCGGCGCCGCCGCGAGCTCGCACAACCCCGCCCGCGTCCTGTTCATGCTGCCACGGCCGAACACCGCGCCCAACGAGGCGCGCCTCCGCCACCGCCAATGATGAAAGGAAGGACCGGAGCGGCCAGACCACTGCCGGGGTGGCGGCTGCCTAAAAGCCAGCGAAGAAGACAGTTGTCAAGCGCCCGGCCGCTCACGCGCGACCTCCTGCTCCGACGGCTAGCGCTTCACAGCAGCATGCGCCGCCGTCGGCGCCATCGGCCGAGGCACGGTTTAGCGCGTGCAACATGCTCGACCAAATGACAACAAGGTACAAAATTGCCTCTTTCTCACACTCCAATGTAGATGAATGTAGAAAATGATGTGTTTGTGCAATTGGATTGTAGTGTTGACGATGAAACATTAATGGCACAAATGAATATTGGCTCTTCTTTCGCACACTCCAATTTCGATGAAGAAAATGGTGGTGAAGAAGATGAGTTTGGAGTGGATGATCATGGCGAGGATTTGGTTGAACCGTTGAGAGGTAGGACGGTAAACTACACCACGGAAGAAGATAGGTTGCTTTGCCAAACTTGGTTGCATGTTGGCATGGACCCGGCGACCGGCACATACCAAACAAGAGATACATATTGGGCGAGAATGAAGGAGTACTTTGATGCACACAACACAAGTGAAAATGAGCGTACCAATTGTTCTCTTCGGTCCCTGTGGAGGATCATCAACATCGATTGTCAAAAATGGGTGGGCGCTTTGGCGGGGGTTGATGTAATCAATCCAAGTGGGACGAGTGATGTGGATACGGTAAGTTGATTAACTCAATCCATGTGGTTGTATGCATATTGTTGTTGTATGTATTAATCATTCTTGTCTTCTTATTATGTGTAGACGACCATAGCTCAAAATTTATTCAAGGGTGAGGGGAAGAAAAACAAGAAGGGCAAGAAAATTATAGGGAAGCCATTTGTATTAGCCCATTGCTTTGACGATCTCAAAGATGAGGAGAAGTGGAAGAGGCGTGATGGATTGGACGTGCACACAAAAGGGATAAATGCAACCGCCGAAGCCACCACTATCATAGATTATGATGCATCAAGTGATAACAATAAGAAGAGAAGCTCTACATACTCGGTTGCCCACACAAGAAGGCTAGTGCTTGGAAAAAAGGTGGCCAAAAAAATGAGGGGGAGAAAAGCTAGGGGTGATGATCTAGCAAAAGCTATGGAATCTATGGTGGCCGCAAGGCAACAAGCAAACGAGGATAAGAAGTTGGCTAGGAGCTTGGAGGCCGAGGCCGAGGCGCGGAGGGTGGCATTGGAGGAGAGGATGGCGGACGCAGGGGAGAGAAAGTTGGCATTGGAGGAGAAGAAGTTGGCCAATGAGGAGAATCAACACCTAGTGGAAGAAGAGAGGGAGCTCTTTTTAAAGGACACTACCAACATGGATGAAAGCCAAAAAGAGTATATAAACCTTGCTCGTGATGAAGTGTTGCTCAAAAAAGAATGATGGAAAACTACTTGAAGGCCCAAACCGAAGGGATGAATGCACCTACAAGTGGCTTTGGCGGCATGGGTGGCTTTGGCGGCATGAGTGGCTATGGCGGCATGGGTGGCTTTGGAGGCTTTGGGGCCATGGGGGCAACACCGAGTGCATTTGGAGGCATGGCACTGCCACAAGGAGGCTTTGGCAGAATGGCACCGCCACAAGGAGGCTATGGCGGCATGGCAGTGCCACAAGGGGGATTCATTGACTCCTTGGTGGATCCAACACGTACTACCAATGTTGATGCCCACAACACCGTCAAAGACTATGACGATGTTGACAAATGATGTGTTTGTGTGTTCTTTGAGTCATATTTGTGTTGAACTTGATTGTGTGCAAGTATCCTTTGCATTTGAACATATACTGTTCTCACAGGCGGATTCTCAGACCGCCTTTTTTCCGGATTAATCGATTTTACAAGATATGTCAGAGTTGCTCTTAGGCGTGCGGCCGAGACTCCCCTCCAAGGCTCCAATGCAAGAAGGATGTACACATATGCGATATTATGCTACATGCATGCAAATGCTCACTAGTGTATTACTATGACATGTGGGACTTGCCACTTTTTTAATCAGATCATGCTTATACTATAACAAAAGACTTTCTTTCTAGATGCCACGTCACATCAATACCATTCACAAGCTTGTAGAGTAAATGGTTTTAGGAGTTTGAGGTTGTGTTTTAACCGGTTTTTGAATTGAGGGTTGCAAATTAAACTATGGCATAAGTTCAGGTTTGAAATATGCACTTCTCTCGAAGATTTACTATGTCAACCAGCAACATGCCGCTTATTGGCTTTTCGTCATCGTCTCGTACGAGCCTTGAAACTTGCTACACTCGGCATGGATGGTACCCATCGCTTGGAGAGGGAGATATTACTGCGATCACTATAGAAGGCGTTTTTCCCGAACTTCCTATGCTCATGGAAGAACTTGCCCACCATTTTCCAATAGGCAAAGCCCATTTGCTCGGCACCGCATAGTGCATCTTGTGAAATATCCATCCAAACCTGACATAGGATCTTGTCCTCGTCGGTGGTGTAGCTCGTGGTTCTTTGGCTCAACTTCTTGCCGTTGACAAGTGACATTGCAAGTGTAGCGGCCAGCGATGCGTCCATAACCCCCTCGCCCATGGAAGGTTTCCAAACAATACCTCATCCTCAATGTTGTATGCATCTTGTTGAGTCTCTTGTTGGGACTCTTCATCCTTGCCATAATCGTCACCACCCTCATTGATCATGTCGTGCATGACGTCCTCGCCATTGTTGGCCACGAAATCCTACACACAAATTGGTCATCATATAGCGACGGGCGCATGCTACTGGCAATGGCAAAGAAATGTCGCCACCATACCGCGTTGTTGGCGAATGGCTGTTGGTCGGCCATTTCGTCGAATAGGTTGACTGATGCCGGCATGTCCGCAGCGGAGATGGCCCGCCTTCTTCGACGCCTCTAGGGTTGTGTCTGCGGCCATGGGAGTGCGGTTGAGGTCAACAGCGAGCTCTTCCATCTCCGACGACGCCATGGAGGGACATAAGAACCAGGAGAGCGCGGACACATTCCTCTCGTGGCCGTTAAGAGGCGGTGTGTGTGAGCCTGGCGTCCTGGGCTGAACTGGTTGCCAGCCGCTCGGCGTGGAAGTAACCGAGATAGTAGAGGACGTGTCAGCCATGGACATGCCGGGAACAATGAGGGTGCCACCGAAAGTGGCTCAGCGCCTCCTGATTCATGAGGATGATGGCCTGCTTGGCAGCTTCTGCTGCCAGCTCGTCAGCGTTGGCCTTGGACTGTGCGGCAAGGACGCACTCGTTCTCCTCCTGGTGCTGCACGTCGAGTTTAGCAGCGATGACTCGATCTTTCGCGGCTCCATGCTGGACATCGTGCTTCTCTGACTCAACTTTCCGCTCCTCCGTCATTATATTCTTGGCCAACTTCTTCGGTCGGCCGCACTTCTTGGCAACGGGACCGCTAGAGGGGGCAACATCGGCCGTGGCGGCGGGATCCATCGTCTCCGCTCCTGCTCCCGTTAGTGGAAATTTGGGAAAGGGTTTTTGGAGGGAGGAGTGGAGTGGTTTGTGTGCCACTAGCGGGAGGAACCGCCAAGGTGAAGGGAGGATGCGGGAGGACAAGCAGTTCGCAGCATAGAAAACAAAAAAATTCCTACGATGAGAACTATACGCCAAGATCTATCTACTAAATACAGAGCAACGGGTGGACATACATCCATGGAGAACTTACCCTCGAAGACAACGAGTTTTGTTAACGAGTAGGAACTCGTGGTTGATGTAGTCGTACGCTTGCCGATCTCAAGATCGTGTGGAAGTCCGAGCGCCGCAAATCAGCAACGCATCCGTCCTCGCACACACGTTCAAGCCACCAGACAACCTCCACCTCCTCGCTCCAGCGAATCAACGGAAGTAGCAACTCCTTCCAGACGCAAGGCCACCGGGAACATGTATATCGCTAATCCGAGACCATGGGGGAATATCTAGAGGGGGAGAGAGATCCTTCACGAGGAGGTGTGCTTTGTGAGGGAGGAGAGGGGGACTTTTATAGGATAGGGGGGACTCCTCCCCTACCATGGCCGGCGGCCAAGGAGGGAGTCCCCTCCTCTTCCTCATTCATTTGGTGGAAGCTCCACTCGCATCAATTCAAGCTCCACCCAAAGTTCCACTCACATGCATTAAATTTCCACCAAATTTAATGCAACTTTCAATTAATAAAACTCTTTTATTTATTTTATTCAGAATTTTGTTAATTACTTTAATTAACAAACATTCACATAAAACCCCTTGCAACATTTCAATATCACATGCAGAACCACTTTTTGCAATTTCACCCGAAACAATTCCGGTTTCTATCGAAACATTTCCTGCGCTTTGCAAACCTTTTGTCTGAAACATATGTGCTCCTAAATGGTGTCCGGCAACCCTTAAGTGTGTCACCCTACGGTTCGTGAATAATGCAGACATGATTGAGACTCCTCTCAGATCAATAATCAGAAGCGGGACCTGGAGATCCATACTGACTCCTACACATTCAACGATGACTTCTGTGATCATGAGAACCTTTAACACTAGTAATTTAATCCTGTTGTCTCATGATATAATACATGTCCGAGTTTCGATCATCGGTATCCAAATACCTAGTTTGATCTCGTTACCGACATGCACTCTTTTCTTGTTCCCGTGATATAACATTCTAGTGATCACATCACTTGCTTTCAAGCTATATTAATGTGATATCACCGAGAGGGCCCAGAGTATATCTATTTGTCACCGGGATTAACAAATTCCACTCTTGATCCATGAGCCTCAACCCACCTTTATAGTCACCCTGTTACGGTGTGACATTTGATGTTATCAAGATACTCTTTCGGTTTTAGCAATTAACATGATCTCATGGTCTAAGGATAAAGATTACTTCGTATGATGTTATAGCAATATAAACATAATGACTTGATCGTAATGCTATACTTCGGATGAATGTTCATCACATCATTTCACAAATGTTGTGACCTTGTTATTAACAACATCCAATGTCCATGATCAGGAAACCTTGATCATCTTGTTAATCAACAAGCTAGTCTATAAGAGAGGCATAACTAGGAACCCCTTTTGTTTATTAAACACACATGTATTGACGTTTCCTATCAATACAATTATAGCATGCAAAATAAACATCTATCATATACAAGGAATACATAATAACAACTTTATTATTGCCTCTCAGGGCATATTTCCTTCAGTCTCCCACTTGCACTAGAGACAATAATCTAGTTTACATAGTGATAAATCTAACACCCATGGAGTTCTAGTGTTGATCATGTTTTGCCCTAGGGAGAACTTTAGTCAATGGATCTGCTACATTCAGGTCCATGTGCACTTTACAAATCTTTATATCTCCATCATTGACATGCTCGCGGATGGAGTGAAACCGGCGCTTAATATGCTTGGAATTCTTGTGAGACCTTGGTTCCTTTGCGTTGGCTATGGCCCCATTGTTGTCACAATAGATCACCATTGGGTCCAATGCACTAGGAACCACACCTAGTTCCGTTATGAACTCCTTCATCCAAACCGCTTCCTGCGCCGCTTCTGAAGCAGCAACATATTCCGCCTCCGTCGTTGATCCAGCCACCACGGGTTGTTTGGAACTCCTCCAACTAACTGCTGCTCCGTTTAAGAGAAATACGTATCTGGATTGAGACTTCGAGTCATCCGGATCGGTGTCAAAGCTAGCATCGACATAACACTTAGCGACTAGCTCTTCTTCACCTCCGTATATAAGAAACATATCTTTAGTTCTTCTTAAGTACTTAAGGATATTCTTGACCGCTATCCAGTCTTCCGAACCTAGATCAGATTGGTACCTACTAGTCAAACTAATAGCATGTGCCACATCCAGTCTTGTACATAGCATGGCATACATTATAGAGCCTATGGCTGAGGCATAGGGGATCTTATCCATTATCTCTCTTTTTTCCGCCGTAGCCGGACTTTGAGTCTTACTCAATGTCTTGCCTTGCAACATAGGTAAGAACCCCTTCTTACTTCCATCCATATTAAACTTCTTTAATATCTTATCAAGGTATGTACTCTGCGATATCCCAATTAGGCGTCTTGATCTATCTCTATAGATTTTAATGCCTAATATATATGAAGCTTCACCAAGGTCTTTCATCGAAAATTTGCTGTTTAGATAACTTTTAACACTGTTTAAAAGATCTATATCATTTCCAATCAATAATATGTCATCCACATATAATATCAGAAATGCCACATTGCTCCCACTCACTTTCTTGTAAATGCAAGCCTCTCCATAAGTTTGGACAAATCCAAACTCTTTGATCACCTCATCAAAGCGGAGATTCCAACTCCGGGATGCTTGCTTCAGTCCATAGATGGATCACTGAAGTTTGCATACCTTATCAGCATCCTTAGGATCGACAAAACCCTTAGGTTGTATCATATACAACTCTTCTTCAATATTACCATTGAGGATCTCGCAGTTTTGACATCCATCTGCCATATTTCATAATGAAAATATACAACAATTGCTAACATAATCCTAACCGACTTAAGCATCGCTACGGGAGAGAATGTCTCGTCGTAGTCAACTCCTTGAATTTGTCGAAACCCCTTTGCGACAAGTCGAGCCTTATAGATGGTCACATTACCATCAGCAATATTTTCTTTTGAAAATCCATTTATTCTCAACGACCTTTCGATCGTGAGGTAAGTCCACCAAGGTCCAAACCTGGTTTTCGTACATGGATTCCATCTTGGATTTCATGGCTTTTTGCCATTTGTTGGAATCTGGGCTCATCATCGCTTCTTCATACGTTGCAGGGTCATCTATTTCATCAATCATGAAATTCATAATAGGATTGCCATACAGTTCAGGAGCTGCACGTGTCCTGCTTGACCCGCGAGGTTTGGTAGTGTCCTCTTTCGGAGTTTCATGATCATTGTCATTAGCTCTCTCTTCATTAGGTGAAGTCAACTCCGAAACAACTTCCGGTGCTGCGCTACTCGCCAATTCATGAAGAGAAGGTTCTATAACCTCTTCGAGTTCTACCTTCCGACTACTCACACCTTTCGCGAGAAACTCCTTCTCAACAAAGGATCCATTCTTGGCAACAAAAACCTTGCCCTCGAATCTGTGATAGAAGGTACACCCAATCGTTTCCTTAGCGTATCCTATGAAGATGCATTTTTCCGCTTTGGGTTCGAGTTTATCTGGCTGAAGTTTCTTCACATAAACATCGCATCCCCAAACTTTAAGAAATGACAGCTTAGGTTTGTTTCCAAACCATAATTCATACGGTGTCGTTTCAACGGATTTAGATGGTGCTCGATTTAAAGTGAATGCAGCAGTTTCCAGTGCATAACCCCAAAATGACAGTGGCAAGTCAGTCAGAGACATCATAGATCGAACCATATCCAATAAAGTACGATTACGACGTTCCGACACACCATTATGTTGTGGTGTTCCGGCAGGCACGAGTTGTGAAACTATTCCACAGTCTTTCATATGTGTGCTAAACTCGTAACTAAGATACTCTCCTCCACGGTCAGACCGTAGAAATTTGATCTTTCTGTTACGATGATTTTCCACTTCATTCTGAAATTCCTTGAACTTATCAAAAGTTTTAGACTTGTGTTTCATCAAATAGATATACCCGTGTCTACTCAAATCATCCGTGAAAGTAACAAAATAACGATATCCACCTCGTGCCGACACACTCATTGGTACACATACATCAGTATGTATGATTTCCAATAAATCTGTCGCCCGTTCCATTGAATCGGAAAACGGCGTTCTAGTCATCTTGCCCATAAGGCACGGCTCACATGTATCAAATGATTCAAAATCAAGTGATTCCAAAAGTCCATCAGAATGGAGTTTCTTCATGCATTTAACGCCAATATGAACTAGACGGTAGTGCCACATATATGCAGATATATCATCATCAAGTTTAATCCTTTTAGCATCAACATTATGAATATGCGTAATACTACTATCGAGATCCAACAGAAATAAACCATTCAACACAGGTGCATGACCATAAAAGATATTATCCATATAAATCGAACAACCATTGTTTTCAGACTTAAACGAATAACCACTTTGCATCAAACATGATCCGGATACAATGTTCATGCTCAGTGCAGGCACCAAATAACAATTATTTAGATTTATAACTAATCTCGATGGCATATGGAGAGGCAGCGTTCCGACGGCGATCACATCAACTCTTGATCCATTGCCGACCCGCATCGTGACCTCATCCCTTGCTAGCTGTCGCTTGTTCCGCATCCCCTGAATCGAGTTACATATATTAGCAACTGATCCCGTATCAAATACCCCAGGTGCTACTGCGAGTACTAGTCAAGTACACATCAATAACATGTATATCACATATACCTTTGTTTGCCTTATCGGTCTTATTGTCCGCCAAATACTTGGGGCAGTTGCGCTTCCAATGGCCAGTCCCCTTGCAATAGTAGCACTCAGTATCAGACTTAGGGCCAGCTCGGGATTTTTTTCAGGTGCGGCAACAGATTTGTGATACATTGCAAATGTATCTATAATTTTTGATGTTCCATGCTTTGTTATATCTACTTTCTTATGTTTTGTTCCAACTTTGGATTACTTTTCATACACTTTCTTGGACTAACCTATTAACAAGATGCCATAGTGCCAGTTGCCTGTTTTCTGCTGTTTTTGGTTCCAGGAAGTCAGAAAATGAATATTCTCGGAATTGGACGGGACAAAAGCCAAAGTTGATATTTTACCGAAAGACTCATGGAGCCAGAAGACGAGACGGAGAGGGGCCATAGGGCGGCCACACCATGTGGTGGCGCGGGCTAGCCCGGGCCACGCCACCAGGTGGTGTGGGCCCCTGGCCGCCCATCGACCTTGCCTCTTCGCCTATAAGAAGCCTCCCGATGCATAAACCCTAAAAAGTCAAGCCTCCAGCCATGAAAAGTTCCGCAGCGCCGCCGCCACCGAAGGGGAGATTTGGGGGATAGAAAGTCTCTGTTTCGGCACCCTGCCGAGACGGGGAAGTGCCCCCGGAGCCATCTCCATCGATCTCCACCACCATCTCCATCACCATTGCTGATTCCCATGATAAGGAGGGAGTAGTTCTCTCTCGAGGCTAAGGGTTCTACCAGTAGCTATGTGTTCATCTCTCTCTCTATGCATGATCATATTGTGATCATGAGCTTGTAATCTATAGATCTACCTTGCTACTCAAGTGCTTTATTAGATCTCTGCTCTCCCCATGTGTGTGAAAGTGACAGCGTGCACACCATGGTGGCACTTAGGCTAGAGATTTACAAATACTTGTTATGAGTTATATTTGGAGTTGGATGTCTTTATGAAATTGTGGTGTTTGTTGGAACCATCTAGTACTCAAGGTGACAGTGTGGGGTTTTCTAGATGGGAAAGACTTACTTTGAGGTGTGCTGTTATAGCCCTACCATCGATTAGATTGTTCAACCGGAGAGTAGTTCAGCGTAGTATCATAAAGAAGAATATATTTATATGAGAGTGTTCACTAGTAAAAGTATGATCCCTAGGCCTTGTTTCTAAGCATTGATACACCATTTGCTATTAGATTTGTTACATGTTTGCTTGCTTCCTTCTTTATTTCAGTTTGCCTTTAGTCTTTTTCACGCCACCAGGCTATTCTCTATCACCGTTACCACTTATAATTATCTATACCACTTGTATTTCACTATCTCTTCGCCGAACTAGTGCACCTATACACTTGACAAGTATATTGGATGTGTTGGGGACACAAGAGACTTCTTGTATCTTGATTGCAGGGTTGCTTGAGAGGGAATACCTTTTACCACTTCCTCCCTGAGTTCGATAAACCTTGGGTGATCCACTTAAGGGAAAACTTGCTGCTGTTCTACAAACCTCTGCACTTGGAGGCCCAACAACTATCTACAAGAATAGAAGTGCGTAGACATCAAGCTATTTTCTGGCACCGTTGCCGGGGAGGTAAGGTAAAAGGTATTCACACCGGAGGATTAAAGAAGAAGAACCTCCCACGGCAAACGCCTATTTTCTGGCGCCGTTGCCGGGGAGGTAAGGTAAAAGGTATTCACACCGGAGGATTAAATAAGAAGAACCTCCCACGGCAAACACCTATTTTCTGGCGCCGTTGCCGGGAAGGTAAGGTAAAAGGTACTCACATCCTCTGGTGTCGGTGCTCAAAGTTATTTCCTTTAGATTCTGCAATTTTGTCTTTTTGTTTCTTGTTTTCACTAGTTAGGCTTAATGGAAAACAAAAAAAATTAGAGAGCTTTATAGTATTTATCTTGAGTTAGGACATGAGGTGTTTGAAGAGAAAATTAAAAAACCTATGGAACTCTATTTGCATGTTAATAGCAATGTTGTTAGTATGAATTCTTTGGACACCATTATTGCTAATGCTATGGAAAAGTCTAAGCTTGGGGAAGCTAGTTTCTATGAAAATAATCTTTTTAGTTCCCCAGCTTTGGAAGATAGCTATTCTATTGCTTATGATGATACTAAACCTCCAATATGATGATTACAATGATGAATATGATATTTTCAGTCCACCTACTATTGAGGAGGAAATTAATTATGGTTACAATATGCCTCCTATATTTGATGATTATGGTGATGAAAATAATAATGATAGCTATTTTGTTGAATTTGCTTCCACTATAATTAATAAGAATGACTATGTTTATGTGGGGAGTATTAATTCTTTTATGCATGTGGCTCATGATAAGAATGTCTTATGTGATAGTTATATTCTTAATTTTATTCATGATGCTACTGAAAATTATTATGAGAGAGGGAAACATGGTTTTATGCATCTCAATAATATTAGGTTTCCCCTCTTTATGTTGAAATTTTTGAAGTTGCACTTGTTTTGCTCTCCTATGCTTGTTGCTTTGTGCTTTTCATGACTTATTTCTTTACAAGATTCCTAAGCATAGGAAGTGGATTAGACTTAAATGTGTTTTGAATTTGCTTCTTGATGCTCTCTTTTACTTCAATTCATATTTCCTATGTGAGCATCTTCTCAAACTATCATGCCTAACTTAAAGGCGTTAAACAAAAGTACTTGTTGGGAGATAACCCAAGAGTTTTATATGAGTCTTGGAAGTTATTACTTCAGTAATAACCGCTCCTTATCCTTTTTATTTGCTTTTTGTGCCAAGAGTAACCTCTAATGAGAGAGAAGTAATGATTGGGAAAGTTGCTGTCTCGAAACAGATTTTTGTGCTTCACCGTAAAAATTCTTGTAAAATATCTGTACGTCTTTTTGAGGTGTGATTTTTTGTGCTTCTGCCCCAGGTTGTTATATAACTTTAGTTAGTTCAACACTTTTTGATTTGAGCAACAGAAGGTCTTCGAAAAAAATTGTCTTTACATGCTGGTCTGTTTTGATAGATTTCTGCTATTTTCTGCATTTGCTTCCTGTTGGTTCCTTTTTGAGTTCTTTTGGGGAATTGAGATTTTCAAGGGAAGTGATACAGTAGCTAGTGTTTTAATGGAAGTTTATTTGGTGTTATAACTGAACCTTAAGACCTATTATCTTGAGTGCACTAATGTTGCCAATAAAGATTGTGTGAAGTTTTGTATGAAGGAAAAATTTCAGGTGTATGGAAGGAATGAGTAATGAGATGAAGGATGGACTAAAGCTCAAGTTTGGGGATGCCACGCGTGTCACCCCAAGAAATATCCAAGAAGTACAAGCATCAAAGCTTGGGGATGCCCAAGGCATCCCCTTCTTCATCAATAAAAATCCCAGATTTGTTCCAAACGCTTCATTTTTATTGTTTCATGCACAGTTGTGTTGTTCTTGGAGCGTCTTCTTTTTCATTTTTGTTTTGGTTTTTAGTTTGCTTGGTTTGCTTAGTTTTCTGAATAAATTGGTTGGACCCCCTATTTCATACATTGGTTTGCAATTGGTTTGGTTTGGTTTGGAAAAGAGTAGGAAAGTTCATGCTTATGTGGTAAAAAGAGCTTGTTTTTGACTGTGGCATGTGCTTTGCCATGCCATGCTTGATATTATTTTGGATTTATGCTTAGTATTCTTTGTTGTAGCATGACTTGTTATAAACAATTGTGATTGCTTAATGTGCCTTGGATGAATCATGCGTTGTTTTAGCATATTAAAGCATAGTATAGTGGTATTCTCCTTTGATGCTTTATTTGGGTTGACTTGGCACATGCTCACACCATGTTATGACTATCTCAAGTCACCATAGCCTTTATGATCCTTTAGTTTTCAACTTGTAGTATCACTTTATGCTTTGATCAATGATGTTTTGTCGCTCTGCATGATTATGGCCATTATTGCTCTCTTAGTTTGTCGCTCCCAGTCTTTTGCTAGCCTCCACAACCAAGTATGAGTTCCACTCATGCATACAACTCCCTAAACCAAGTTATTCCAAAGAGTACACCATACCTACCTACTAGCTTATGCTATTCCAAGTATATTCATGCTTTTGTTTACCTTCCAAATTAAACTGGTTATGAGAAAACTAGTGATTAAAGCTCTCACGAACTTGATGGCACACTTTACTTTTACTGCCCTTAATAAACTTGAACCATTGTGTCGTCTATGTTGTATATGCTTGCACTTATTTGTTGGGAATTAGCAGAACCATGCTTTCATGGGGAACGCTTTCAACATTGCACTTGGTACTTGTACCTAGTTGATATCATGCTATTTTGTATATGGATGTCGTCGGTGTGAAATGAAAGGGGAGCTTGTAAGTCCATGGAGTTATGTATATGTGTTAGAGAAATGCCTGGGCCGCTGGTCTAATCCATGCTGACATGATGGAAACCTGGGGACACAAGAGACTTCTTGTATCTTGATTGCAGGGTTGCTTGAGAGGGAATACCTTTTACCACTTCCTCCCTGAGTTCGATAAACCTTGGGTGATCCACTTAAGGTAAAACTTGCTGCTGTTCTACAAACCTCTGCACTTGGAGGCCCAACAACTATCTGCAAGAATAGAAGTGCGTAGACATCAAGCTATTTTCTGGCACCGTTGCCGGGGAGGTAAGGTAAAAGGTATTCACACCGGAGGATTAAAGAAGAAGAGCCTCCCACGGCAAACGCCTATTTTCTGGCGCTGTTGCCGGGGAGGTAAGGTAAAAGGTATTCACACCGGAGGATTAAATAAGAAGAACCTCCCACGGCAAACACCTATTTTCTGGCGCCGTTGCCGGGGAGGTAAGGTAAAAGGTACTCACATCCTCTGGTGTCGGTGCTCAAAGTTATTTCCTTTAGATTCTGCAATTTTGTCTTTTCGTTTCTTGTTTTCACTAGTTAGGCTTAATGGAAAACAAAAAAATTAGAGAGCTTTATAGTATTTATCTTGAGTTAGGACATGAGGTGTTTGAAGAGAAAATTAAAAAACCTATGAAACTCTATTTGCATGTTAATAGCAATGTTGTTAGTATGAATTCTTTGGACACCATTATTGCTAATGCTATGGAAAAGTCTAAGCTTGGGGAAGCTAGTTTCTATGAAAATGATCTTTTTAGTTCCCCAGCTTTGGAAGATAGCTATTCTATTGCTTATGATGATACTAAACCTCCAATATGATGATTACAATGATGAATATGATATTTTCAGTCCACCTACTATTGAGGAGGAAATTAATTATGGTTACAATATGCCTCCTATATTTGATGATTATGGTGATGAAAATAATAATGATAGCTATTTTGTTGAATTTGCTTCCACTATAATTAATAAGAATGACTATGTTTATGTGGGGAGTATTAATTCTTTTATGCATGTGGCTCATGATAAGAATGTCTTATGTGATAGTTATATTCTTAATTTTATTCATGATGCTACTGAAAATTATTATGAGAGAGGGAAACATGGTTTTATGCATCTCAATAATATTAGGTTTCCCCTCTTTATGTTGAAATTTTTGAAGTTGCACTTGTTTTGCTCTCCTATGCTTGTTGCTTTGTGCTTTTCATGACTTATTTCTTTACAAGATTCCTAAGCATAGGAAGTGGATTAGACTTAAATGTGTTTTGAATTTGCTTCTTGATGCTCTCTTTTACTTCAATTCATATTTCCTATGTGAGCATCTTCTCAAACTATCATGCCTAACTTAAAGGCGTTAAACAAAAGTACTTGTTGGGAGATAACCCAAGAGTTTTAGATGAGTCTTGGAAGTTATTACTTCAGTAATAACCGCTCCTTATCCTTTTTATTTGCTTTTTGTGCCAAGAGTAACCTCTAATGAGAGAGAAGTAATGATTGGGAAAGTTGCTGTCTCGAAACAGATTTTTGTGCTTCACCGTAAAAATTCTTGTAAAATATCTGTACGTCTTTTTGAGGTGTGATTTTTTGTTCTTCTGACCCAGGTTGTTATATAACTTTAGTTAGTTCAACACTTTTTTATTTGAGCAACAGAAGGTCTTCGAAAAAAATTGTCTTTACCTGCTGGTCTGTTTTGATAGATTTCTGCTATTTTCTGCATTTGCTTCCTGTTGGTTCTTTTTTGAGTTCTTTTGGGGAATTGAGATTTTCAAGGGAAGTGATACAGTAGCTAGTGTTTTAATGGAAGTTTATTTGGTGTTATAACTGAACCTTAAGACCTATTATCTTGAGTGCACTAATGTTGCCAATAAAGATTGTGTGAAGTTTTGTATGAAGGAAAAATTTCAGGTGTATGGAAGGAATGAGTAATGAGATGAAGGATGGACTAAAGCTCAAGTTTGGGGATGCCACGCGTGTCACCCCAAGAAATATCCAAGAAGTACAAGCATCAAAGCTTGGGGATGCCCAAGGCATCCCCTTCTTCATCAATAAAAATCCCAGATTTGTTCCAAACGCTTCATTTTTATTGTTTCATGCACAGTTGTGTTGTTCTTGGAGCGTCTTCTTTTTCATTTTTGTTTTGGTTTTTAGTTTGCTTGGTTTGCTTAGTTTTCTGAATAAATTGGTTGGACCCCCTATTTCATACATTGGTTTGCAATTGGTTTGGTTTGGTTTGGAAAAGAGTAGGAAAGTTCATGCTTATGTGGTAAAAAGAGCTTGTTTTTGACTGTGGCATGTGCTTTGCCATGCCATGCTTGATATTATTTTGGATTTATGCTTAGTATTCTTTGTTGTAGCATGACTTGTTATAAACAATTGTGATTGCTTAATGTGCCTTGGATGAATCATGCGTTGTTTTAGCATATTAAAGCATAGTATAGTGGTATTCTCCTTTGATGCTTTATTTGGGTTGACTTGGCACATGCTCACACCATGTTATGACTATCTCAAGTCACCATAGCCTTTATGATCCTTTAGTTTTCAACTTGTAGTATCACTTTATGCTTTGATCAATGATGTTTTGTCGCTCTGCATGATTATGGCCATTATTGCTCTCTTAGTTTGTCGCTCCCAGTCTTTTGCTAGCCTCCACAACCAAGTATGAGTTCCACTCATGCATACAACTCCCTAAACCAAGTCATTCCAAAGAGTACACCATACCTACCTACTAGCTTATGCTATTCCAAGTATATTCATGCTTTTGTTTACCTTCCAAATTAAACTGGTTATGAGAAAACTAGTGATTAAAGCTCTCACGAACTTGATGGCACACTTTACTTTTATTGACCTTAATAAACTTGAACCATTGTGTCGTCTATGTTGTATATGCATGCACTTATTTGTTGGGAATTAGTAGAACCATGCTTCCATGGGGAACGCTTTCAACATTGCACTTGGTACTTGTACCTAGTTGATATCATGCTATTTTGTATATGGATGTCGTCGGTGTGAAATGAAAGGGGAGCTTGTAAGTCCATGGAGTTATGTATATGTGTTAGAGAAATGCCTGGGCCGCTGGTCTAATCCATGCTGACATGATGGAAACCTGCAGCGTAACCATAATGAGCTGTCTATGAAGCATTCTTCTTATAAAAAAGAGTCCTATATTGAGAAAAAAGAGAAAAGAGAAAAAAAGAGATTATGAAAAGAGGAAAGAGGGAAAAAAGCACCATATTCCCATGGTAAATAAGAAGATTGCTGAGATGCTTGTTGTCTGCTTGCCTTGTCATTTTGATATGGGGATTCTTCCGTATCATCGGGCAAGGGGTACCCCGTTGGCAGTTCTCTATGATACACATATACTTATGATGACAAGAACTTACCGATGACTAAACTTGAGTAGCATGAGGAGCGGCCCTCGTATACAAGGGACATGAGATTTCTAACTTATAATTCGTCAAGCATGTACACCATAGTTTGTTCACTTTAACCTTAATCACTTCAAGATGCTTATGATAGGGGCAATGAGAGCTGAAAGCTATAAGTTCCATAATTTTTGGAATCCCTTTATGAGACTTGAATCCCTACTTCCTTTTATAAAAAGGCCTTTCTTCCACCATTATATTGAGTCTCCACTTTCTATCTTTATGCACCTATTTTGAAAGCATAGTGGCCATTCTTAGTTCTATGTGCATTGTCCCAAGACTAGTTGATTGATGCATGCTTTGATATTGCTTGTTTTAAACTATTTTTATCTAGTCACTCTTATGAACTTTGAAGGTGTCCTATGCATTTATATTTGCTACTCTATGAGGGACAAGCTGAATACTATTATGCTATGTTTTCTTTATGTGAAACAAACAAACGTCTTGCAAAGCATTGTTATTCATGAATCTTTTGTTTGTGCCTTTTCATGTTGCATCATAGTTTCTTTGTCTTATTGCTAGACCTTTGTCTTTCATGTTATGATTGAAGTACTATGATCCCAGCTTTGAATGTTTTACAAATACTTTGATCAAGTTTATGATGGTGCATGTCACCTCAAAAATTATTCTTTCTTTTTATCACTTACCTACTTGAGGACGAGCAGGAGTTAAGCTTGGGGATGTTGATACATTGCAAATGTATCTATAATTTTTGATGTTCCATGCTTGGTTTTATCTACTTTCTTATGTTTTGTTCCAACTTTGGAGTACTTTTCATACACTTTCTTGGACTAACCTATTAACAAGATGCCACAGTGCCAGTTGCCTGTTTTCTGCTGTTTTTGGTTCTAGGAAGTCAGAAAATGAATATTCTTGGAATTGGACGGGACAAAAGCCAAAGTTGATATTTTACCGGAAGACTCACAGAGCCAGAAGACGAGACGGAGATGGGCCACAGGGCGGCCACACCATGTGGTGGCGCGGGCTAGCCCTGGCCGTGCCACCAGGTGGTGTGGGCCCCCTGGTCGCCCACCGACCTTGCCTCTTCGCCTATAAGAAGCCTCCCGATGCATAAACCCTAAAAAGTCAAGCCTCCAGCCACGAAAAGTTCCGCAGTGCCACCGCCACCGAAGGGGAGATTCGGGGGACAGAAAGTCTCTGTTCCGGCACCCTGCCAGGCCGGGAAAGTGCCCCGGGAGCCATCTCCATCGATCTCCACCACCATCTCCATCACCATTGCCGATTCCCATGATGAGGAGGGAGTAGTTCTCTCTCGAGGCTAAGGGTTCTAACGGTAGCTATGTGTTCATCTCTCTCTCTATGCATGATCATATTGTGATCATGAGCTTGTAATCTATAGATCTACCTTGCTACTCAAGTGCTTTATTAGATCTCTGCTCTCCCCATGTGTGTGAAAGTGACAGCGTGCACACCATGGTGGCACTTAGGCTAGAGATTACAAATACTTGTTATGAGTTATATTTGGAGTTGGATGTCTTTATGAAATTGTGGTGTTTGTTGGAACCATCTAGTACTCAAGGTGACAGTGTGGGGTTTTCTAGATGGAAAAGACTTACTTTGAGGTGTGCTGTTATAGCCCTACCATCGATTAGATTGTTCAACCGGAGAGTAGTTCAGCGTAGTATCATAAAGAAGAATATATTTATATGAGAGTGTTCACTAGTGAAAGTATGATCCCTAGGCCTTGTTTCTAAGCATTGATACACCGTTTGCTATTAGATCTGTTACATGTTTGCTTGCTTCCTTCTTTATTTCAGTTTGCCTTTAGTCTTTTTCACGCCACCAGGCTATTCTCTATCACCGTTACCACTTATAATTATCTATACCACTTGTATTTCACTATCTCTTCTCCGAACTAGTGCACCTATACACCTGACAAGTATATTGGGTGTGTTGGGGACACAAGAGACTTCTTGTATCTTGATTGCAGGGTTGCTTGAGAGGGAATACCTTTTACCACTTCCTCCCTGAGTTCGATAAACCTTGGGTGATCCACTTAAGGGAAAACTTGCTGCTGTTCTACAAACCTCTGCACTTGGAGGCCCAACAACTGTCTACAAGAATAGAAGTGCGTAGACATCAATTTTCCGCCCTTCTTTCCCTTCTGCTTGCCTTTCTTGTCCTTCTTGAAACCGGTGGTCTTATTGATCATCAACACTTGATGTTCTTTCCTAATCTCCACTTCTGCAGTCTTAAGCATTGACAGAATCTCGGGAAGAGACTTCTTCATGCCCTGCATATTATAGTTCATAACGAAGCTCTTGTAGCTAGGTGGCAGAGATTGGAGAACACGATGTATGCCTAAGTCAATGGGAATCGTTATTCCCAAGGTGACATGGGTATACCCTACAGGTGCTCGAGCTTGGTATATATGGTCCAAATACATACAGGCCCACGGTGTCGCCAAGGCCTGGATGGAGGGACTCGAGTAACCTATGGACTCTCGATTGCTTGAAGGACAATAAGAAGCTAAAGATAGAAAATTTGAAGGGGAAAACCCTAACATGTAACCGACTCGACCTGCTACCCGAGACCTAGCTTATCTATATAAAGGCTAGGAGGGGGCGACGAGGAGGACACACGCAACCCTAGTTTCCACAACCCTTGCTAGATTGCATCTGCGCACCATTGTAACTTTCGACTCCTTAGATAATTTCACGAGCAGACAAGTAAGAGTAGGGACCTCTACGAGGCCTGAACCTAGGTAAATCCTTTGTCCCCTATGTGCTTGTTTGCTAGCCGATAGATGTCTCCAGCGCTCCCTCCGTCTCCAAAACCCAAGTCCATAACAATGGGCATTGATGAGTTAAACCCTCGTCAATTGGTGCCGTCTGTGGGAATTGGGAGTGCTGATGTTGCGGCTTCTTCGGCCCCGACAAATGTGATCTACAACTCTGCAACAGCAGAGATTCGCCAGCTTTTCGGCGCCTTTGACTTCACCGTCCACACGCCGGCTACTCGCCCGGCCTTCGAGTCCGTGGGCGACGGAATCAGCCTGGCGATTGGGAGCTTCCGCTTCCAAGTTGGTCAGATGGGCACGCTTTGCATGCCTGATCAGCCGACGGCACCAGCGATTGCCCCAGCATCATGGTTCCCTCCATCGATCAGCACCCTCAGTGAGCTCAATGCTCCGACGGTAGTTGGGAACATGGTCAGTGACAGCAGTCGCGACTCCGATCTAAGCAATCTGGCCACTGAAGATGGAACCCACGGTTTCGGATCTGAAAGTTGTGGAAGCAACAGCTTCCCAAATCACTTCATGTGCGCCGTCATCAACGCGGGCGACACCTCCGCCAACCGCTGTAATGATGGCAACACCGGCAACGGCACCGACCCGCCCAACGCCGGCAACGGCGCCAATGGAGGAGCAGTCGAACCTCCCAGCATAATCAACGAGCAAACCGGCGAACGCGTCGTGATCAGGCTCAACGAGGAAGAGTGGGAACACTGCCGCGAAGCCCTACGAGGTGCACCTCTACCCTTAGGGTCCCCGGAGGAACTGCTGATGGGCTACCACTGGCTCCTAAAAGAGGAATTCAAGCGCCAAAAACAAGCAATCGTGCAACTTGAGGCGCGTAAAAAGGCGGTGGACGAGTCGAGCCTTCGTCGCACTGGGCTCTCCTCCTACGGAGGATCCTCCTCAAGAGGCAACGAGCACCTCGCTAGGAAAAGGCAATCACGGATGGCTCACCTCACCGAACAAGAACGCATAGACGCCGCCAAAGTCCTCGACTTCGGCTCTATGACAGTCGACACAAGAGGCAACGTGGTTCCCAGGACACCACAGGCCGCGGTGACAGCGGCCACCATGTACCTTCTCCATAACCAGCCACCAGCTGGAGATCCCCGAATGGCCATGCACCGATCTACGATCGCGGGCCTGGGGCTAATCGAGGCCGCCCTCGACAAGGAACCGGTACCAGACCCGAAAAAGGGCAAAGCATTAGCAAAGCGCTACTCCTCACCCTCGTCCAACGATGACAGTCACGACCTGTCTAGGCGCCGCCGTTCACGGCGACACGATTGTGATTACGATGCACGCGATGAACTCACGCAGCGCAAGATCGACAAGTCAAGGGCACGACGTGCTCGGTCGACTGACTCGGAAGGAGAATATGGGGAGCTCTGCGGCGCCAGATGCTTCAGCAGATCCATCAGGCAAAAGCGAATGCCTAAAGGGTTCAAACTCCCATCAGAGAACCCGAAATTTGACGGTCTGCATGACCCAAGATCTGGCTGGAGGATCACATCTCCTCTGTCAGACTACATGGAGGCAATCGAAGTGCTGCCATGCAATGCTTGCAGCTACAGCTGTAGGGCGCCGCCCGGGCATGGCTCAATAACCTCCCACGCGGATCCATTCGCAGTTGGGATGAGCTGGTCTACAGCTTCGTGTGCAACTTTAAGGGCATGTACAAACGCCCCGCCTCAATCGAAGAACTGAGATGCTGCCAGCAAAGATCTGGGGAATCGCTGTGCTCCTACATCCAAAGGTGGTCCATCATCAAGAACTCCGCGGAGAACATCTCGGAAGACCGCGCGATTGATGCATTCAACGGTGGTGTCCGCCGCATGGAACTCAGGGAGGAGCTAGGACGCTCAAAGCCCCAGACCATAGACCACCTGATGGAGATCGTGAATCGGTGGGATGATGGAGAAGATTCGGTGAAGAACCGCGTTCACTCTGACGAGGAGGCAGAACTCGAACAAAGACGCGACCGCCGGAGTAAGCATCGCATGCGCGTCTACGACGATCGCGATGACGTCAACATGGTCGCATCCAGCTACGCCGATAGACGCGACGATAACCGCAACAGCGGATACCGCGACTCCGGGAAAACCACGCAAGTATGGCAACGCCGCACTCGCGATGAAGCACCCGCGACCTCCATCGAGGACAAACTGTCCGGGCCATGCACGGTACACTTCTACATCGACAAGCATGATGGCAAGAGAAAGTCTAGCCACCTCCTCAAGGACTGCCGCGAGTTCCTCAAGCTACATGAGGGATTGGTTCGAATGAACCGCAATGCAGTCGAAAGAGGCTATGGAGCCGCTCCAGGCGCCGTGGCACATGGCACACCACCACCACCACCTGGGCCACCCCCGAACGGAGCTGCACCGGACCAGCACCACGGAGGTGAACCGTACCCACGGGCCATGGGTACCATGATGATCCAAAAGGGGCGTCCCTCCAATAGGGTGCAGAAAGCCATCACTTGCCAAGTCAATTTGGCCACGCACTCACCACCATCCACCACTGAGTACCTCAGTGGTAGTGAGTCATGCATTACCTTCGACAAACGCGACCACCCGCCTCAAGTACCTCGCCCAGGTCATTGCCCCCTCGTACTCGAGGCGCAAATTGGAGGCTTTGACATGAGTCACGTCTTCATGGATGGCGGAAGCGGTATCAACCTCATATTCGCGAGTACCTTGCGAGCAATGAGGATCCCTCTAACCTGCTTGGAGGCATCGGACACAACATTCCACGGCATCGTCCCAGGAAAAGGCATATACCCCTGGGAAAAATCAACCTCGACGTCATATTCGACATGCCGAAGAACTTCCGGCGCGAGCGCATCGACTTTGAAGTTGTCGACTGGCCCTCACAATATCACTACATCCTCGGACGCGTCGCGTTCGCTAGGTTCATGGCAGTACCCCACTATGCCTACCTGCAGATGAAAATGCTAGGTCCCAACGGCGTCATCACGATCAACGGGAGCTTCGAGCGATCTGACAGTTGCGACAGGGAATTCAACAGAATATCCCAGTCCTTCGGCATGCAGGAGGAGCTCGCACGATTGAAGGAAACGACAGACAATAGTCTGCCCCCCCTGAGTAGGCCAAGCTCACCTGACCTCTCCTTTGACTCATCTGTGCACACAAAGAAGGTGCAGGTCCATCCATCAGATCCCGCTAAAACGGCCCTCATCGCCAACAACTTGAGTCCCGCATAGTAACTCGCGCTCGTCGAATTCCTCCGTGAGCACTAGGAAATTTTCGCCTGGTGTCCCGCGGACATGCCAGGAGTTCCCAGGGAATTCGCCGAGCACGCACTCAACGTCAACCCCGATGCAAGGCCAGTCAAGCAAACAATCAGGCGACTGCCTGAGCCACGGGCACAGGCAGTCGGAATGGAGATCAACAGACTCCTCGAGGCCAAATTCATACGCGAGATCAAGGAAAGCACTTGGCTCGCCAATATGGTGCTGGTGCCAAAAAAGGACACAGATATCCTGCGGATGTGCGTGGACTTCACTTCTTTAAACAAGCACTGCCCAAAACACTTCCCGCTATCAAGGATCGACCAAATCATCGACTCCACCGCTGGATGCGAGCGCCTCTGCTTCCTCAATGCCTACTCAGACTGTAATCAGATTCGAATGAAGGAGGAAGACCAGGAGAAGACCGCGTTTACAATGCCCTTCGGCGTGTTTTGCTACAACACAATGCCCTTCGGGCTAAAAAACACAGGAGCCACGTACCAGCGGTGCATGCAGGCTTGCCTCAAGGAGCAACTAGGTCGCAACATCCAAGTCTATGTCGACGACATAGTAATCAAAACCAAGGAAGAAGCCTCTCTAATCAACGACTTGCGCAAAACCTTTGCCAATCTCGATCGTTACCGGATAAAGCTCAATCCGGACAAATGCGCCTTCGGCGTACCCTCTGGGCAGCTGCTCGGGTATCTCATCTCTGCGAGAGGGATTGAGGCAAACCTGAAAAAGATAAAGGCCATACTGGCCATGGAGAAGCCAAAGAACATAAGAGGCGTTCAACAACTAGCCGGGCAAATTGCGGCCCTCAGTCAATTTATCAGTCGAATGGGAGAAAAGGCACTGCCCTTCTATTAGCTCCTCCGCAAAGCTGACAAATTCGAGTGGACCAATGAAGCGCAAGAATCATTCGAAGACCTCAAGCGCCTGCTATCCACCTGGCCAGTATTGGTAACTCCACGAGAAAGGGAACCACTGCTGCTGTACATCTCCGCCACCAACCAAGTGGTTAGCACGGTGCTCGTCGTCGAGCGGGCTGAGGAAAACAAGGTCCATGGCGTACAACGCTCGGTGTACTACCTCAGCGAGGTCCTCACGCCAACAAAACAACGGTACCCGCACTACCAGAAGCTGGCCTACGACGTCTTTATGACTGCCCGGCGACTGCGCCATTACTTCCAGGAACACCCAATCGTGGTAGTCAATGACGCCCCATTGGGACATATCCTCAATAACCCTGACGCCACAGGGTGAGTCACGCTTTGGGGAATCGAACTGTCTCCACGAGACATCACATATGAAAAGCGCGGCGCAATCAAATCACAAGTTCTCCCTGACTTCCTCGTACATTGGATGGAAAACCAACTCCCAAACAAGCCAGACATGTCCTACCTCTGGACAATGCACTTCGATGGATCCAAGAGGAAAGATGGTGTAACACCCTCAAATCGACCCTATGCAAGTTTTAGCCTTTTCCGCCAAACCCGCATAGAAACGATTCAAGGACGCCCACCAGGCACTTTCGTGCGGGTGGAAAACAAAGTAATAACATTATACAACAGTCCTCGATGGGACCCACAGAACGGATATATACATCAACGACTCCATGAGTCAAGAATACAGATATATAATACAAAGATCCAAATCACCTTGGAAACGATAGAGCGTCCGACTACGGACAAGATGCAAATGGGGCTAAGAGCCCTGAAGAATAACCAATGGCATCCATAACCCTGCCCAGGCCAAGCCAGAAGGGTAACCCTGCTAACGACGTCGATCTCAAACCTGCTAAAACAAAAGGGGTGCCGACAAAGGGCAAAGGAAAAAGAGGAGCGTCAGTACTGAGGCCAGTACATGGCGAGGCTAGAATTCGGCGGCTCTCGCCTACATAGGTATGGTGGGATGAAGCGGCAACGCAGCGGCACTAAACAACCTATAGAGACTCGATACAACTGGTGGTTATCAGAGAGGGATAAGAAAGACCTATTCGGATCCAACCTGAAGCTAACACCAAACAAACCCATCCTGGTATTTCCCCCTCGAGACCAAATGAGGAAGTCGGACCAAGGAACTCGCACAGTTGGCAGTTTTATTCATTCGATTATAGTTGAAGCACTTACTAGTCAGATATAGATAGCATGAGTCATCCCGATAGCGTAAGTAGTGGGCAGTTTTAATTACCTTTCCGTTGTAGTTGGAACATTTACTAGTCAGATATAATTGTCCTGAGGAATCCCTAAACCCAGCAGTTGTTGGCACTTTTATCACATTCCATTGGAGTTGCAAATACTTACTAGGCATATATAACAAACAACCCAAATCCACCAGTTGTTGGCATTTTTAATATCCATTCCGTTATAGTTGAATCTGATTACTAGTCATATATTAAGTCAAGTTTATAGCACTACTTTAGTTATGCTTGTCTATGATCGAGATACTGTGCTCCAAGTCGTCCATAACCGCGGACACGGCTTTCAGAAAGTTTTACCCTGCAGGGGTGCACACATAGCAACACACACTCGATCAACCACGGAAAAACCAACTCAAAAACCAACGAGGCATTCACGACAAAGCGATCACAGGATTCATAAATATTTCAGGGGGCCACCCCACTAAGCTACCCGCAACGAAGTTGGCCGGCTCCGAAACGGACCCAGGGTTTGTGTGGACGGCTGTAAACGACTGGGAACCCGAAAGTGTGACTGGGCTTGTCGATACAACGAAAACGTGTCACGATCCAAAACAGTACAGGTGCTCCGCGCACAATCTTAAATAAAGCAGTAAAGCATGGCATAGGTACAGGATAGTAATAAAGCCCCAAACTACTTCGTGGCCCCAAGAAATAGAAATGAATCAAGCTCTAGCTCAGGGGGGTCCATAAGGCCTCCCTGATGTGGATAGTGCGAAAAATCAAGGAACAGGTATCAAGTACTCGGGGTCCTACGGGACACAAGTGGGCGTGGAAGAACCAAATAACATCTATTGCCCACCGATGCCTCTGCATTAGTTATATCTAGCATTTTAATAGTTGTAAATAAAGACATGATCATCTACACCATTAAGCATCTCCACCATTAACATCTGCCAGCATTTCAACAACTGTGGTACTTGACAACACAAGTTCGCACCTGAGCAAGCAACTACGACTCGCAAGGCCAGCTATCTACCAAACACGGGTAATAGGAGGTGTCCAAGGCAATATAGAGGCTGCACGGGATATAACTGGGGTATGGAAACTAAAGCATCGCGACACGGATAGCAATAGATCAACCGGCGGAAATAAAGACTATAAATGCAAAATAGGTAGAAAGAGGGAGAATGCTCGCCTGGGAAACACTGCCGAAGGTTCATATCTGGAGAACTTGTCGATACTCGCATCAACTCATCGGCCTAATCCGCGAAGAAGCAAACACTAGAAGAAATACCGGATGCAATATTTAATACTAAGGCAGAAGAATCGGCATGTTTATGATATGATGCAGATACGGTGCAATTAGGCAGTATTAAGCGGAACCGGGGTCCCGACAATTAATTAGGTGGTTCATGTTGTTTAGATACCCCGCATTTTAAATGTTGTATTAACAAGGCAAAAATATGGCATTGGTTCGCTACACAAATTTAAATGGAGTCTGGAATAAGACAAAAGTATCCCGCATATCGACTCCATATTTAATTATGAGGTGAATCGGCATGATGCCCCCAAAACCCATGATATGTGTGCAAGCATGACTATTTAATATGCAACAAGTTTTATATATAGCATTTATAAAATAGGGGCTCAGGAAAAGGTTCACACATCTGGGTTCGGAAGATCTTGGGTTCGAGGGTCGACGGGATCGGGTTTGGTATCCGAGAAGGAGGTCTTGGCGTCTCAGGAAGGCAACCTTGACGTTCTGGGATCGAGAGCTTGGTACTGATGATGGGGTCTTCGAGTAACGCCATGTACTTTCTTCGGCATCTAGCCGGTCTTGTCGACAAGGAGATCATGCCGCTTGGTGGGTGTTCTCCGTGTTCGGTTGTGCTTTGGCATCATATAGACAAATCGAAACACGACGAGAGGAACTTCATGTGCACATGTGGTAACGGAACAGGTCCCTAACTTGAACAAAAATAAAACACGGAGCAACTCGGGTCTTGGGCATCACGTGTGCGACACAGGAGGCGGCCATGTGCTCGGACGGTGACCGAGGTTACCAGGCTGGCGGCTGGTGGGGAGGTTGAAGCGGGACCGGGCACCGGTGACGGGGCGCTGCAGGGCCGAGGCGGAGCTTGGTCGCAGAAGCGGCCCGACGGCGGGGACGGCGAGGCCGACGCGGGAAAGAGGTCAGAGGGCGGCGGCCTGACGAGCCTGGCAGCGGGGTCGTGCGATGGCGGCACTCTGCGGCTGGAACGAGCGGAGAGGCCGGCAGGGTGGAGCGGACGAGGAGGGAGACGAGCTCGGGCGGCGGCCGTCGAGGCGAGGAGCGGTGGACCAGGGCCCGAGGAAGGGCGCGTCGGAGATGCGGCCGGGGCCGGGGAGGATGCGGCGGCGGGGCGCGTGTCCTCTACGTAGACGAGGCCCAGCGGCGGGGTCGTGGGGTATACGGGGTATATGGGGTAGACGGGGTAGACGGGCCGCCGACGGCGGCCAGGGCACACATGGCAGCGAGGGGGAGGAGAGGGCGAGCGGTGGGAAGCGGCGCGGTTGGTGGGGCGAGGCCACGTGGGGAACCGCGCCGGCGGAGGTGAGAATCGAGGAGAGGAAGGGAGAGACGCGAGGTGGGGTTGGGGCGAGCGGAGGTCTGTGGGTGGGGCCAGGGTTGTCGGGCGGGCGGACCAGGTGGTGTGGGGACGGGCGTCCGAGCGGGTTGGTGAGGCGAGAGGGAGAGGAAGGAGCGGGAGCCGGGCGTGGCTGTCCAACCGCGGGGTGGGCCAGGCAGGTGGCGTGTCCCGGGGCGGGGTGGGGAGCGTGCGTGGCGTGTGCCTGCGTGTGTGTGTGCGTGTGAGTGGGGATAGGGGGGTGAGGTGGCGACATGAGATTAAGGGGGCGAGGTGGCTGTGTGAGGTGGAGGAAGGGGATTGGATGGGGTGAGGCGGAGGAAGGGTGGGTAGGCTAGGTTTAGGTAGAAAAGGGTTTGGGGGATCTGGGTTAGATAGGATTTTTATCTGGAGGTGGCCGGCTGGGCTTTCGGGCCTGGCTAGCTGCCTCCCAAAAATAATTTAAATATTTCATTTATTAAAAACGAGGCTTTAGCAAACCGTTGATAGACAAAACAAAATATTCCGAAGAACCGAGGTTTTAATTTGATTAAAGACAGGAATATTTAGAAAACGAAACTAGGCTTTTAGAAAATAGTTTTTAAACAAACCATGCATGATGATGACGATGCTCAAATGCAATGTGGCATGATGACATGAGCATGCAGTCATGATGATGCAATGCACAAAACAACGCGATTTTCTAGTAGTGGTTTTTGCGGGATGCCACAGATGGAGCAGGAGCAGGTGTCATACTGACATCGCCTCAAGGAGACAAGCTGAAATACGTCCTGCGAATGCAGTTCACAGCCTCAAACAACGAGGCTGAATACGAGGCCCTGTTACACGGGATGAGGATGGCAAAAGCCTGCGGCGCAAAGAGGCTAATCATATATGGCGATTCCAAGCTGGTCGTCAACCAAACAATGCACGAGTGTGACGCACTGAACGACAACATGATCGCATACCGCGACCTCTACGACACACTTGAAGGAGACTTCGATGGTTGCGAGCTGCGACACATAGGTCGCGAAAGCAATGAGGAGGCGGACGCACTCGCCAACATAGGCTCCACCTGCGCACCCATACCACCTGGGGTATTTCTCGAGCGCATATGCGAATGCTCCATCAAGCCAAAGGCCACAGAGAAGAAAACAAGCACAGCAACGGACTCGGGGGCTACGCCACCCAATGTGCCAATGACACTAGATGACTTAGAGCTCGACACAGGACTCGAGGGACCTATGAGCGTCATGATGATTGAACAATCCTGGACGCAGCCGTACATTACGTACCTCCTGAGCAAGCGCCTACCGGACGACCCGACAGACGCACGACACATCGCGTGACGCTCCAAGGCATTCGCCGTTATCAACGGTGAACTGTATAAACGCAGCATCACAGGCGTGTTACAACGATGCGTCTCCCTAGCCGATGGAAGAGCAGTCCTCCTCGACATCCATGAAGGTACCTGTGGGCACCACACCGGCAGTCGTGCCCTCGTTGCCAAAGCTCTACGAGCTGGATTTTACTGGCCCACGGCCATGCGCGATGCCAAGGATATAGTCCAAAAGTGCAACGCTTGTCAGCGATTCGCGGACAAGCCACACGCACCAGGCGCAGAACTCCGGCCTATTCCATTGGCCTGGCCCTTCGCCCAGTGGGGACTCGACATGGTTGGCAAACTTCCAAGGTCCTCGCAAGGAGGCTACGTCTACCTCTTGGTCGCAGTCGACAAATTCACCAACTGGATTGAGGCCATGCCAGTGACCAAGCAATCAGGGCACATCGCAGTCAAGTTCTTTGAGTCCATCGTCTACCGCTTCAGCGTGCCGCACAACATCATCACCGACAACGGAACGAACTTCACATCCAAGGAGTTCCAAGAATTCTGCGAGAACCTGGGGATCAACATCAGCTACGCCTCAGTAGCACACCCACAGACCAACGGTCAGGTGGAAAAGGCAAACGGGCTAGTCTGCAGCGGCATCAAGAAGCGACTCCTCCGACCACTCCAACAAGCCGCGGGCTGCTGGCCAAACAAACTGCAATCCGTACTCTGGAGCCTGCGTACAACTCCAAACAGCGCCACCGGCTACACACCATTCTTTATGGTACACGGAGCAGAGGCAGTACTACCCGCCGAGGTACGGTACAAAGCGCCACACATAGTCGCCTACAGCAAGCAGGAGTCATCCCTCGCACTCGAAGACTCTGTCGACCTCCTTGACGAAGCAAGAGAAATCGCCACAAAAAGATCTACGATCTACCAGCAGAACCTGCGCAACTACCATAGCAAAAGGCTTCGCCCCAGATCCTTCGTCGAAGGTGACTTAGTCCTGCGACTGAAGCAACAGGGGCATCTCAAGCTCGAGTCCCCCTGGGAAGGACCTTACGTGATTACAGAAGTAATCCCAGGTGGCGCCTATCGCCTTCAAGATTTAGAGACAGGAGTCGCACACTCCAACCCTTGGAACGTCGCACAACTGTGACGCTTCTACCCTTAGTCATTTTTCTTTACTTTTGCATCGCAAATAAGGCTATTCAGCCAAGGCTACTTAGCCGCACATTGTACTTCGTACTATTCTTCTAATAAATAAAAGCTAAGTGCCCCAAAACTCCGTGTTCTCCTTTACTTTGTCAATTTTCATACTCGGGGGCTACGCCACCCTATACACATATGTTCTTCGAACAATAACGCGACATCCTGAGTAGCTGGCACATCAATCGAACCCCTTAACACAAACTCAACCCAGCTGCAACGCACCTGACATGTTGACAAGGGAACGATACAAAGATGGCTAGGCTAACGAAAAGGACTCGCATAAGTGCAATGCACCCCATGCTTAAAGCTATTTGTACACATTCAACAGTAAATTATCTACAAATGTATACGAGCTTTACAACACTAGTACACTTATGTGCAGGATACATATTTGGCTACCCTTGCAACAGAAGAACATTAGTCTGTTCCTCGAAGAAGTCGACGACCTCCTCGGCTGGACGATCCACCGCCTGATAATGCGGCACCATGTTCCAGGAAGATCCTACTGGTGGCACCGGTGGCCCAGAGGCAATGGCGGCGACATCCACGTCAGGCCTGTGCAAACGCACCATGGAAAGGGCAGCCTTGGCACCAGCCACCAACTGCTGCCTCACGCACTCGCGAACCGTGGACATATCTTGAAATTTGGTCAGGAGAGCCAGCAGGCTTGATGGAGTATCATCCAGCGGGAACATCGCCCGATAGATGTTCTTCAAACATGACTGCGACTTCTTCAGAAAGAGCAGCACTCACGAGGCACGATCCTGCAGGGTCACCAATGCAATCGCATGATCATGATCTACCTAGAAGTATCCACTCTCCTGCAGTTGCTCCTGGGTGAGATCATGAAGACGGATGGCAATCCTATCCCTCTCCTCCTGCGGATGGCGTGCGCTAACAACTACACGAAGGAGCATCAACAACATGAGTACAACGTACCATTGCGATTCACTACAAAGGAAAAGACGAGGATGAGCAAACTAACACTTAAACTGGTCGCCCAGTTGCGTCACCTCGCCAAGCAGATATTGCTCGCGGGCGGAGGATTTTTCAGCCTTTGACTTCCACATGTCCGTGCTACCGTGGATCACGGGCAATTCACGCTCCAGTTGCTTAATGCGATCATGAAGTCGCGAAAGCAAGAATAGCTCCTCTACCCTGGAGCATCGAAAGGAGGAACGACTGGCTCGTTCGGAAGCACATCCTTGAGGGTGTACTTTGTGACCAGTCGCACCCTCTTATCTACCTCACTCGTGGACATGCCATCAGCAGACACGCGAGTGTCATCATCAGCGCCACCCCATTGAAACATGGGATGGACCCTAGCCTGGAGAGGCTGGACGCGACGACACAGCCAAGTCCTAACAAGGGCGCAGCCTCCCTCTTCTGCGCCTATGCGACTCTCGAGGTCGCAGACGCGCTGATATAGCACGTCTGTCTCCGCGAGTTCAGAAGGCATGATCACGTTCTTCCAAGAATGCATCTTCTTGCAGGGAGTCGCGGGATCGAAAGGCGTGAGTCTAAAGTGCTCGTCCTTGGCCTTCTGGTCGCGAATATAGAACCATTTGTCCCTCCATCCCTGGACGGACTTGGTAAGTTTGATATCGAAGTAGGTGGCGGATGGGTCGACGTGGATTCCGCAACCACCTACGTCGTAAACTAAAGAGCCAGATGCAGACTGACGCTTCAATTTAAAGATGCGCTTGAAAAGACCAATGTGTGGCTCGATTCCGAGCCAGCACTCGCAGAGAGTGATGAAACAAGTGATATGGAGGAGCGAATTTGGGGATAGCTGATGGAGCTGGAGCCCATAGAAACAAAGAAGACCCCAAAGAAAGGGATGAAGAGGCAAGGAAAGACCGCGAATGATGAATGCAAGAAACATCACTCGAAAACCAGCGGGAGTAGTAGGAATAGTCTCACCGCTGGGGACGCGCGCATCGGCGCCTGCCGTAGAGATAACTCCATCTTGACGAAGAAGACGGAGATCTGACGCCTTGATGATAAAGGGGAGCCATGCGCCATTGGTCACGCGGGTGCCCGCGACTTTCTTCTTCCCGACGGCGGCGGTGCTGGTGCCTGCAGTAGCGGAGCCACCCTTCTTCTTCGCTGTAGCGAGGGTGGCCGTGGAATCAGCGGCAGCGCCTCCCCTCTTCTTCCCCATTGCGCGGCGGCGATGTGAGCGAAGGAAGTAGCTCGGGAACGAACGGAGTTGGTCCAACGTCATGGAGAAGACGGGCATAGGGGAAAGCAGAAAAGCAACAGCAATGGTGACGGCAACAAGGAAGAAAGAGCGCAGATGGGAAATTACCGGCGCATCATCGCTACTTAACCCCTGGGAGATGCAATCCAACGGCTGACAAAAACCCTATTGGACGCGTGGCACGCATCGCATTGGACACGTGGAGAAGAGGAAGCGCGAACTGTCCCCCCACTTCTACCATTACGCACAGAAATCGAGGAGGCACAGTTAAAAATAAGATTACGCACGCCCAGTCAAATCAAGGTCAGAAAGTGGGACCCACCGCACGTCATGTCCCGTCAAAATCGCTCACGCGGGCAACTAAGGTCATACAAGCGTCAGCACTGACGTCACCAAGGCTATGCAGTGGAAAACTTCGACTATTTTTAGTCCTTGCTGGAGTATTCGACTCCACCAAGCACTCGGGGGCTACTCCCATAAGGAGCGCTGGCCGTGTACCCTACGACTTTTTCTTTTTCTTGTTGCAGGAACATGGACAATCACAAAAGCAAACCCAACCACTCGAAACACAGTTCGATTATGGACATGTGTTACTCCCATAGGGAGCACCGGAAACAAGCAGGCAAAAGACGACAACAGTCGCAAAAGTGTTTTAGTACCTTCCTGAGTCATCGACTGAAACAAGCAAGCAAAAGACGACAGCAGTCGCAAAAGTTCTTTAGTCCCTGCCTGAGTCTTCGACTCGACCAGGCACTCGGGGGCTACTCCCATAGGGAGCGCTGGTCGTGCACCCTATGATTATTTGTACAAAAAACTGTGTGTTGATAACATCCACACTCGAAACTCATGGCGACACTGCCTCATAATTTTTCCCCTACAAAGAGACTGCGTCTCCTGGGTTACCCGAATCGTCTCCGCGATGATAAAATTCGGATGCCGCGCCTACGGTGTGAAGGTAATACCTGAATAAGGCCTGGCAACGCATTTAACTACGCACTACCAGAAACATATCCGTGCCTACAGGCACGATGAACATGCCTTGACGGACGCGTCAAGTGCTCACACCCCTATAACTGGAATTCGACTCCTGTAAGACCTCCACGGTCTGAGTCGAATTACACCAGCACTTTTCCGGATTCGAGTCCGGGGACTCGAATTTGAGTAGATTGCGTTGTTTCACCCTAAGGTGGTTAACTGATACCGATACTTCGGCTATATCAGGCACGTATATCAACGATCCCTATGACACAAATAAAAACAATCGAAATATACTCATTTAGGCACTCGAAGGCTTCAAAAAGTCCCCAGTCGAATCTGCGATTCCACTGGACACTCGGGGGTTACTGACATGGGTATACCCTACAGGTGCTCGAGCTTGGTATATACGGTCCAAATACATACAGGCCCATGGTGTCGCCAAGGCCCGGATGGAGGGACTCGAGTAACCTACGGACTCTCGATTGCTTGAAGGACAAGAAGAAGCTAAAGATAGAAAGTTTGAAGGGGAAAACCCTAACTTGTAACCGACTCGACCTGCTACCCGAGACCTAGCTTATCTATATAAAGGCTAGGAGGGGGCGACGAGGAGGACACACACAACCCTAGTTTCCACAACCCTTGCCAGATTGCATCTGCGCACCATTGTAACTTTCGACTCCTTCGATAATTCCACGAGCAGACAAGCAGGAGTAGGGACCTCTACGAGGCCTGAACCTGGGTAAATCCTTTGTCCCCTGTGTGCTTGTTTGCTAGCCGATAGATGTCTCCAGCGCTCCCTCCTTCTCCAAAACCCAAGTCCATAACAATGGGCATTGACGAGTTAAACCCTCGTCACAAGGACACAAGCTTATCAGCGTACCCAGACATTTTGAGTACGTTCTTACTAACCGAGCTGTTCTCCTCCATCATGCAGCTAAAGAACTTTTCAGAAGCATTATAACTCTCTACGGCAGCATGGGCATCGAAAATCATTTTCAATTCTCCCATGGTATCAAAGGCATTGCCATTTTTGAAACGTTTTCGAAGTTCTGGCTCTAGCCCATACAGTATGCCGCAATGAACTAAGTTGTGGTCCTCCTGACGAGTTATATAGACATTATTTTCCTTGTCAGGGGCATCAGGAGCTGGTGGGGGGCCTAGCGGCGCCTCTAGCAGATATTGCTTTTGTGCAGCAGTGAGGAGAATCCTCAAATTCATAGCCCAGTTGGTGAAGTTGCTACCATTCGCAGCAAGCTTCTCTTTCTCCATGAACACATTGAAATTAAAAGTAGGTGGTGCCATCTACAACAGAATTTGTAAAGTTTATTTAGACTAAGTTTATGATAGATTGAGTTCAACTAATCCAAATTACTAATAAACTCCCACTAAAAAACGACATCCCTCGTGTCTTTTTAGTGATTACATGAACCAAATCCACTACACCAAGTCCGATCATCAGGTGAGTCGGTGTAGCTTCAAAGGCGAGCATCTGTATGAGCATCATATCAACTATATGGCTCATGCTTAACCTTTCGGTCCGTGTTCCGAGGCCATGTCTATACATGCTAGGCTCGCCAAGTAAGAACCTTAGTACTCGCGTGTGTAAAACTGTCTTACACCCGTTGTATGAAAGAGTAGAGTCGAGTACACCCGATCATCACGTGATGTCTCGAAACACGATCCATAGAATGGTGCATATTAAGGAAGAACACATTTTTATCTTGATATCTAAATGAGGGATCATCTTACAATGCTACCAAAAGCGCCAAACTAGCAGTATAAGATGCTAACATCTAATGTGTAAAGTGAGATGATATGGTTCATGCATTTGATCTTTATCATTTGCGTCATGGTATGATCTCTATCATTCCTTTGTGTGTAAGGCCAAGGTCTATGGAACTTACACGTTGAGTGTGTTGTAAGAGTATCTATCATACATCTACTTACAACAATACCACATCAAGACACTAGCCTAGCAACGATCTAAACTAGACGCCTCTAATTTATCAATTGCAAGTTTTACGTGGCTTAGGGCTTTCGGAGATAGAACCGGTCTTACCTACGAACATGAACCACAATGAGGATAACCAAGTTATTATCAACTCGTTGTAAATTAGATATTGACTATAGTAGGAGAGACATACACTCGCCAGCCACTTATGCAAAACTAGTTGTATGTCAGTCGTGGAATCGGTCTCATGTACGATGACATGTAAGGTTGGTCCGGGCCGCTTCATCCCACTATGCTACCAATATCCAAAATACATAGAAAATGCAATAACATGATCATCATCACCCACATATAAACATATGTGTACTACCCGTGCAAAGCACCTACGCATAGATCAGGCTCTAATACCACTGTTGGGTTCGCAACATAGAAAACAAAATTTTTCCTACGATGAGAACTATACGTCAAGATCTATCTACTAGATACAGAGCAACGGGTGAACATACATCCATGGAGAACTTACCCTCGAAAACAACGAGTTTTGTTAACGAGTAGGAACTCGTGGTTGATGTAGTCATGCGCTTGCCGATCTCAAGATCATGTGGAAGTCCGAGCGTCGCAAATCAGCAGCGCATCCGTCCTCGCACACACGTTCAAGCCACCGGATAACCTCCACCCCCTCGCTCCAGCGAATCAGCAGAAGTAGCAACTTCTTCCAGACGCAAGGCCACCGGGAACATGTATCTCGCTAATCCGAGACCATGGGGGAATATCTAGAGGGGGAGAGAGATCCTTCACGAGGAGGTGTGCTTTGTGAGAGGAGAGGGGGACTTTTATAGGAGAGGGGGGACTCCTCCCCTACCATGGCCGGCGGCCAAGGAGGAAGCCCCCTCCTCTTCGTCATTCATGTGGTGGAATCTCCACTCACATCAATTCAAGCTCCACCCAAAGTTCCACTCACATGCATTAAATTTTCACCAAATTTAATGCAACTCTCAATTAATAAAACTCTTTTATTTATTTTATTTAGAATTTTGTTGATTACTTTAATTAACAAACATTCACATAAAACCCCTTGCAACATTTCAATATCACATGCATAACCACTTTCTGCAATTTCACCCGAAATAATTCCGGTTTCTATCGAAACAATTCCTGTTTCTATCGAAACATTTCCTGCGCTTTGCAAACCTTTTGTCTGAAACATATGTGCTCCTAAATGGTGTCCGGTAACCCTTAAGTGTGTCACCCTACGGTTCGCGAATAATGCAGGCATGATTGAGACTCCTCTCAGATCAATAATCAGAAGCGGGACCTGGAGATCCATACTGACTCCTGCACATTCAACGATGACTTCTGTGATCGTGAGAACCTTTAACGCTAGTAATTTAATCCCTTTGTCTCATGATATAATACATATCCGAGATTCCATAATCGGTATCCAAATACCTAGTTTGATCTTGTTACCGACATGCACTCTTTTCTCGTTCCCGTGATATAACATTCTAGTGATCACATCACTTGCTTGCAAGCTATCTTAATGTGATATCACCGAGAGGGTCCAGAGTATATCTATCCGTCATCGGGATTAACAAATTCCACTCTTGATCCATGAGCATCAACATAACACCTTCGTAGCACTGAATCCACCTTTATAGTCACCCTGTTACGGTGTGACGTTTGATGTTATCAAGATACTCTTCCGGTGTTAGCAATTAACATGATCTCATGGTCTAAGGATAAAGATTACTTCGTATGATGTTATAGCAATATAAACATAATGACTTGATCGTAATGCTATACTTCGGATGAATGTTCATCACATCATTTCACAAATACTGTGACCTTGTTATTAACAACATCCAATGTCCATGATCAGGAAATCTTGATCATCTTGTTAATCAACAAGCTAGTCTATAAGAGAGGCATAACTAGGAACCCCTTTTGTTTATTAAACACACATGTATTGACGTTTCCTATCAATACAATTATAGCATGCAAAATAAATATCTATCATATACAAGGAATACATAATAACAACTTTATTATTGCCTCTCAGGGCATATTTCCTTCAGTCCGGGCCAACATAATCATGGCCCAAATTTGGTGCATAGATGGATTGGACCGCGCGACTCGGCCTAGATGGGTCGCCACGCTAGACCGGCACCCAACTGTCCGCCAGTCCGCGCGGACAAGTTTGAACGCGTTCAGACCGTTTGGATCGGCCTGATGAAGATACCCTTAGGAGCTCTTTCTCTTTTTAGGCGGAAGTATGTGGACACAAGATGAGTTCAAAAGAAAATACTTCCTCCATCCCAAAATAAGTGATTTACAATTGTTTAGATTCACATGTATCTGAACTTGTCTTAGTATATATATACATGTGAATCTAAATAAAGTCAAGTTACTTATTTGATGGAGGGAGTATTTTTATTTTAGGAGAGGTGCATGTGCATGTATTTTTTAACTCTTTTAGTTGAAAAAAGTGGACGTTACCCGCAAAAGAAATAAAAATTGGACATGAATATTTTGAACTATTCATCAAAAATACATTTTTTTCACCATAGTGATATCTTCAAAATTAGTTTCATGGTTTAGGTGATCTTTATCTTACGCGCTAGTTGTACTTTTCGTCTTGGTGTGTACTTCATGTTACTATGTGTTTCCACCCCAGTGTGTGTGAGGCATGTCACCCGTCCGGGTTTGAGGCCGGGTCCGCCCCCCCATACCTGTCCTGTTTGTGTAGTCGGGTCCATAGTTTCTCTAGACTCGACCCGACGGGTACCCGGGTCGTTCCCATGTCCTAGGCGGCGGCGATGACAATGATGATGGGTGGGTGGACCGGTGGTGGCCTGGTGGGGGGACGCGTCGATGAGCCGGTGGTGGGTGGGTAGGTGAGGCTATTATTTTTCTATAGACAATGATGGTTGGGCCAATATTCTCATGTCACATAGCGGGTCCGCGGGTACAGGTACGGCCCCCATATATGTCCCATATAATTTGGTGAGTCCAATTTTTTACCAGACCCGTCTCATTTAAGGCAGGTACCTATCGGGTTTGCGGGTTTCGGGCCCATTGCCGTCCCTAGCGTGAGAAGGAATGAGGCACCCGTTTTTGTATAAAAGACAATAATTTACACTGAAAAATCCCTAAATTGTTTGTTTAAATCGTGGACCATTTCACCGTCCCACTACTCTCGTGTTGATATCTTCGATCTCAATGTGGTAAGTTATAGGGAATATTGTGGGGGCACAAATGTCTTCCATGCATTCCTCTAAGTTTTATGCTCCGCTATATTAATATAGCAACCACCCGGTACAATGTTTCGAATAATGCTGGGTAGAATAATATAAGCCGACATCGGCAGTGCGACGAAAATAGAGATAATTCGCCACCATTACGCCCTCTGGAGAAGGACAACCACACGTCTAGCATTCAAAAGCGCCGCGTACCAAGCAACACCTCCGAGAAATGAAGTGACGACGACGACACTGCTGCCCAGACAGGTCCCAGGGTTTCCCCCGGTACGCCACGGGAGGTGGGGAAGAGATACACCCGACGCCCTTCGGGAAGGACGGAGATACCCGCAGGCGTCACCACGTCGGTGTCAAAGTGATAAAGATTTCTCCCAACCTCTCAAAAGGGACTCTTTTAGAATCGACTGAAATAGAGAGAAATAATGCATATGACACAAAAGAGACTCTTTTAGAATCAACTGAAATAGGTCTGTTCATCCTAAATAGTGAATATAAAAATGCTTCCTTTTGCACTTCATGTTTTCATTTAGGAAGTGTGTGGCATAGTAATTATTCCCCTGCTAAATTAGGGGAATTTCTGAATTCTGAGCGCGAGGTCAGGGACGGGCTAAAGCAGCAGATCGACTCAGTAACGGCGTCACACGGAAGGAGAAGCAGACAATCACATAGCTGGCTATTCAGAGTATCCGGTGGCAATTCCTGGCGAAGCTCTTTCGATTCAGAGCGTGGTTGAACATTAGTAGCGTTGGACTCTGCCTCGGCACACCTTTTGCGGTGAGCAAGTGCCATAGCAGCCCACCAAGGCAAGGTGAGATGTGTTCTTATGTCATGTGTGCTGTAAGTGTAAACAATTGTTGGAATTCTAGGGACCTCTTTCATTAAACAATCCTGATTCTTGGCATCTTTTTCCTTGGCAATGAGCTAAGATTTGTACTTCACGATCAAAGACGGCGAGCAAAAAAGAAATACATTTAACGACACATGTTTAGACTTAACAAAAATAGGTTGAAGTGTATCCTCTTATACATATCGCTGACACAAATTTATCTCGCTGAGATAGATTTTCACTCCCGTTGCAAACATGTTTACTAGGAGATCTTGGGCACGTCTTTCCTGTGGTTTATTATCGCAGTGTGACTTTTTCGGCCCGAATCATGCCTCGTGTTGCGAGCGCTTCTTTAAAGACACGGTCCAAGAAAACCATCGAAAGAACCCTAAAAAAAACGCTGAACTCGTGCAAACCCCCATTCCTCCTGACTCGAAGCGCATCCGTGCAGAATAGTATCCTTTGCGAACTTCAAAAGCACCCGTTAAGCACACGTGCTTTTTTTTTGAAACATCATATATTAAGCATGCAAGCCGTCCCATTAAATTTTTAGTCCCCTTAGATACCCTGGTAGAAAAAAGAGTGCGTCTAAAACTTGTAGCCCATTACAAAATTGTTACATCGTTTATCAAGTGATTCAAAAGATAACTAGGGAGCTCATCGACTCAATTACAGGATAATTTATTCAAATAACTATCCCTAGATATCTCATGAGCTACTTTGTTTGCTTTCCTCGGGCAATGGTTAAAGGAAACGCTCCCAGTTGAAGCAATAATATCAATGCAATCAGCATAAACAGCAGCCGGCTCACTCCACCATATATCATCTCCATTGCAGGCATTAATAATCTCTATAGAATCTGATTCAGCTTGGATAGAAGAATAACCGAGAGAACTAGCCAATTTTAGACCCTCTCTCATAGCAATAGCTTCCGCCATCAATGCCGAAGCCACATGTGGTATAAAAGTATTTGATGGCGCCACAAATTGACCTTTGTAATCGCGGAGAACAGCACCCACTGATCCTGCACAAACATCTGAATGTAACGCTGCATCCACATTCAATTTGAGGTGTCTAGGAATTGGCTTCGTCCATTTAGCACTCACAACGCTGCCGCTAGGATTTAGTGATTTTGCATTGGATGTTATAGAAAGAATGGACATCTTATAGTGGTAAACCAGAGGTACTGACTCATTATGTGTTCGCTGCCGCCGAATCCACCATAAATACCAGGAGGCAACACAAATAGTCTCTTTAAGCCCAATATCTGTAAAGCCTGGGAGAACATTGTCATGGTCCCGAAGAATAATTTCAAGCACCGTGGAACCTGACCGGTCTTGTTTCTCAGCTTCTAAAATGATATCGGCCACCCCTAGGTTCTCCCAGATATCTTTCGCTGCCTAACAATTAAATAGCAAATGTGATATATCCTCTGGCCCCTGTCTACAAATGGGACACTCACCTGAATCACCAATGTGTCGGTTGTAAAGAATTGATTTAAGAGGGATAATGCCATGGAGCGCAAGCCAAACAAATATCTTAACTTTACTTGGTATTTTCAGACACCAAAGGATCTTCCAGACAGGGTTTGTAGCCACCGTACCAGGTAGTACTAGCTGTCCAGCGGAAGGGCCAAACTGATATCTCCATTGAATGTAATACCCTTATCTGACAGTGTACTTGCCATGCTTAGTAGCTCCCCATGCAATGAAATCATCAAAATCGTGAGTGTGAAGTGGAATCTGGAGAATACGGCCTGCATCGACCACTCCAAAGAGCGAATTAACAAGATTCACATCCCACAGTCCTAAATATGGATCAATGAGGTCACACACTTTAGTGTACACCGCCCCTCCTCTTTGGGAGATCACCCTTTTATTTAGACTACTCGGGATCCAGGGATCACTCCAAATATTTATCTTCTCCACATTGCCAACTCTCCACACATAACCTCTTTTGAAGGTAGAAACACCAGCTAAAATACTTTGCCAAGTGAAGGAAGAACCCGCCTTTGGTCCTGCTTTTAGGATATCCCCATCCGGATAATACTTTGCCCGCAGAACTCTAGCACATAAAGACTCAGACTCATTAATAAGTCTCCACACTTGCTTTGCCAACATTGCAAGATTAAATGAGTGAAAATCTCTAAAGCCCATGTCTCCCTCCTTTTTGGGGTAACACAGTTTCCATCACGCAAGCGAGTGCATCTTATTGCTATTTTCATCATCTCCCCACCAAAACTTGGATATAGCATCCATCATTCTTTTACACACTCCTTTTAAAATCAAGAAGACCCACATAGCATAAACTGAAATAGCTTGAGCAACAACTTTTAAAGGAATCTCCTTCCCCCAATAGATAGCAACTTCTCCTTCCAGCCATTTATTCTCATAATAATTCTTTCAATAAAATGCTCAAAGCAATCACTTCTGTTAGCCCTAACAATTGCAGTGAGACCCAAATATTTATCAGACAAGGCGTCCGTGTCAATGTGATGAGTCTCGCAGATTTCATTAGCAACGCCATAGTTGTTGCCACACGACACGCGACACGCTCCAGGAGCCATCGAGACAGACTTGGCCTTGGGCTGGGCCAAGTAGCCGGCAAGAAACTGGGGAGGTATTCGTATTGCTTTGTTGCTGCGACTGAGAGCTGAACAGTACCCGCAAAGTTTATACTAGTACTAGTATGTTGTTGCAACAGTGGGCGATGGTACACTGCAGCGTTACAAAATAAAGGAACTGCGGACACTCTTTGCAAACTCATGAACGCTGTTCTAGAAGTTGCTCAGTTGCTGTATGACTTGCTTTGCTAGTTAATACTGCTATGCAAGGCCATCTCTAGCGCGGCACGATCCAAACAGTCCTTTGGACTGTGTGGCTGGAGCGTGGGCTCACGGTATAGGGCAGTGATGCGTCTGCGCGGGCGCGTCGCGGACAACGCGCATGTTCTCCCTCATAGACCACGGGCCCACATGGCAGCGCTCCGACCGCAGAAGACTGACCGGAGACAGCAACCATGGCCATCAACATCGTCACCGACTGACGCGACGACGCCTGAATTACTATCTAGACATTGAAGCCGAAGCCTCTAGAACCTGTGCATGCATTGATGGTCAATGTTTCTTATACTGCCCCGCATCCATTCCCCGTCGCTCCATCGTCTGCGCCATTTCCCAAAAGAACCACTATCAACGCAACCGGTGCCAACGAAGATGCTGTCGTGGCTGAAAAAGTCGGCGAACGACCACGAGGCTGGCGGGTCGAAGGCGCCGCCATCGTACACCAACGCCACCACCAACGCCAGCGCCGCCCCGCACCCGTGCTTCCCTTATCCTGCCGCCGCCACCACTGGTGGCAGATTTCGTCGAGCCACAAGCCGTGGCTGCAGCGGCGCGTTACCGACCGCCAACGCAGCGGGAAATCGACCGCTTGTACGTCTCGTAACAATAGTGCTAGCGGCGGTGGAGGGAGGTTGACCCGTGCGACCACCACGACGTCAGCCTCCCCGGTGGATGGCACCTGAACCGGAGCAGGATGCCAGTGCCGCTAGCGCCAACGAGCGATGCAGCGTTGGAAACGGAGATGGCCCGTCGCATCTGGCGGCTACCCTAGGTGTCGTGGTACGACCACGCATACGAACAGAAGGAATCCTCGGGGGGACTTCCTCCGCTGGGAGCATTAGGCACGAGCAGCGACGGAGGTGCGCGACTTCCAAGACGGTGAGGAGGACTACAACAACCTCTTCGCAGGCACCGATGAGGACGAGGATGGGGACGGGGACGGGGTAGTCTTCGTGGTCAAGCAGGAGGTGGAGCTGCCGCGTGACTACGACGAGGACGCAGCCACCCCCGCGCGATCGAGGAGTCTAGGGTGACCGAGGAGGCGCTTTGGGAGGGGCTGGATGGCGTCATCCAGCTATGGGAGGGCCAGACGGATCTACCACATCTACCTTCACTACCACCGCACATGCCGCACATGCCTTGTGGGAGGGCCAGACGCTTTGTCTGCCACCTCTGCCATAGGACAAGTGGTCAGCATGGTATGTGATGCAATAGCAGATGCCACCGACGCAGCCCACGTGGCCGCAGCAGGGCCATGGACACCACCACCGTACGACCTCATTGAGGACGAGTAGGCGCCGCCGCCGCCGTCGACGATAGTGCAGGAAGCGGCTGTAGCCCTAACCGTAGCTAGGGCTTAGCCTTTCTTTTATTTCCTATGTGAAGTATATCTATGAAAATGAATGAAATATTTTATAACTTTCGCGTGCTTTTATTTTGTCCAAATTTTAATTATTTTCGTCTTGGAAAACTAGCTTGTGCGGACAAGGTGGTGCCGTTGTGGGCACGGGCCTGAGAGACCGAGCGCTCAAATTCTATCCGCGAGTCGATCCAAATGGATCAGGTCGGATAATTTGAATGTCCATAAATGTGTGTTGTTTTTAAACTTAAGACCTTGGCCCTGCGTTAAATTAATAACGCCGATAACAGCATGCAGAGTGCGATTACAAACAACCCAGGCCACAATGATTACAAGCAAGCAAAAGAAGAACAATACAAGCACATCTCAGAACACCTAACCCACTACTCAATACCGAGGGCACCAAGGAGGTCGAGGTCAAGGAAGACACTGCCGTGAACCACCAACTACGCCAATCGGACATACCTAGGTCCATCCTCCGTCGTCTTCGCCTCCGGAGAAGGGACCCCTTGTCCCTCGCCCTAGATCGGAGGGCACCGAACTGTCGGGAGGCAAAGAAGTTCCCCCAAGAACACGACGACACAACGCGACGAAGGTAGCCGGCAAGAAGACGAGGCCACCGAGACAAAGCAACGAAACCACCACCACCAGAGACGCCTCAGCACCATGACGAGGCTACTGGACGAAGGAGCACCAAAGAAGAAACGACCAAAGCAACCATCCCCCGTTGTTGGACAGGACCACCATAGCGAGGTCGCATGCTGGCCAAGTACCGTTGCTACCATAGAAGGGAATCCTTTCCCCTCTTACCCAGGCTCGAGGGCGTCGGCCCACCGGCATGTAGGGGCCTTGGAGTAGCAAAACATCAGTCCAGGTACCTGCCAGACACACGGGGCAATCATCGCCGAACAAGAAGCATCGCGACGCCCACCACCAAACACGGGACTCAAGCATCTCGCTGCAGTCCCCAAGACGGTGCCTCCAAGAAGGGGAACGACGAGCGCCGCCGCCACCGTCCGAGCAGGGAACCAGGATTTTCAGCCATGCAGCAGAGAGGAAGAGAGGGACGGTACCTCGACGAAGCCCTCAAGAAGGAGAACGGTGCCGGAGGCATCGACAGCGTCGTGGCCCACCGCAGCCAAGGGTTTCCCCCAGTACCCGCCCCTGGAGAACCCCACCTACCGAGCTCCAGGAGCGAGCACCGCCAGACTCCAAAGAGGACAGGGGAGCCGAGACTCGTGCCCAAAGAGCTTAACCTTCAGATCTGGAGCCAGGGTCAACGGTGGCCCACGCCACAACCTCCGACCGCCGCATCCTCGTCGCCCGCGTGGCCGAGAGAAGCGGAGAGCACATATCCGGCCACCACCCACCGCAGGTCGATGCCGTCCTCACCACCCGGGGCCACCGCCCCGGCAAATCGACGCCCTCAAGCACGGGAGGGGTGATACGTCCAAAACGTATCTACTTTCCCGAACACTTTTGCTATTGTTTCTCCTCTAAACTTGTGTGATTTGGATGCAACTAATGCGGACTAACGCTGTTTTCAGCAGAATTGTCTTGGTGTCTACTTTTTGTGCAGAAAACCAACTATCAGGAAAAATCCGGGAAAATATGCCAAAAATCCTATTTCACCCGAAGACTCCAGGAGCCAGAATACGATACGGAGAAGAGCCAGGGGGTGGCCACATAACCTGGTGGCGCGGGCCAGGCCAGGACGCGCCAGGGGTGGTGTGGGCCCCCCAGGCACCCCCTCGGCCTCTCTCTTCGCCTATAAGGAGCCTTCTGACCTAAAAACTTCGGGGGGGGGGGGTCGACGATTTTCCAGAAGGAGTTCCACTCCGCCGCCACCACCAGATTCCATGAAACAACACCAAGGGAGTAGCTTCTCGAAGGAGAGTGGAAAAATCTGTAACATTCATCTTCCCTCCATTCGCTACTTTGCCTACTTTATTTCCAAGTGAGTTCTTGCTAGGAAAACTGCTAATAAGTTATCTTTATTTGATCTAGCATTTATCTTTGCTGCTCTTAGATGAGATAGGTCTTACAACTTGGGTGCTTTGATAGCTTTCCGTCTTGCTGCTAACCGTGAGAAAGGTGGAATTTGTGGAGGCCCCATTGCTTCTCGTTTACTAGCATTGCATGGTTTAGTGCCTCATCATCTAGACCTACAGTTTCCCATAGAAAGGCTTGATCTTAATTCCATGATACAGCATAAATTTGTTTCCTCGTGGGCTAGTATGAGTGAGTTATCTTATGAAATAACCTTTCTCAAAGCTGGTTGGAGAAGGAGAAAGTCCGAGTGTGTCGTTCTTTTGCCTGCACCTATTTTGTTTAACCTTGATAACAGAGAAGGATGGTCCCTCACTGGGGAGGAGCTTGACACGTATTTGGGAGAGCTCTCCCAACAGGATCAGGACACTAGAAGGGAGGTCACGGATGATTCGGTCTAGCCCTCGAATGAGGGAGAGTCTTCATATCAGCAGCCCGCTTATGATTGGGGAGCTTCTTCTTCCTCTCATGGGCCCAGCTACGACCATTCTTACCAAGATCTGCCAGCTTGGAACCCCTATCCGTACATAGATTGATACCCACTTAGGCCAAAAGCCTAAGCTTGGGGGGAGTGATACATTGTAAATGTATCTATAATTTTTGATGTTCCATGCTTGGTTTTATCTACTTTATTGTGTTTTGTTACAACTTTGGAGTACTTTTCATATGATTTCTTGGACTAACCTATTAACAAGAGCCACAGTGCCAGTTGCTTGTTTTCTGCTGTTTTTGGTCTAGGAAAGTCAGAAAATCAATATTCTCGGAATTGGACGGGACAAAAGCCAAAGTTCCTATTTTACCGGAAGACTCACGGAGCCAGAAGCAGAGACGGAGTAGGTCCAGGGCCTAGCCACACCATATGGTGGCGCAGGCTAGCCCTGGCCGCGCCACCAGGTGGTGTGGGCCCCCTGGCACTCCACCGACCTTGCCTCCTTCGCTTATAAGAGCCTCCCGATACCAAAACCCTAGAGAATCAATCAGAAATCCATGAAAAGTTCCGTAGCACCGCCGCTGCCGAAGGGGAGATTCGGGGGACAGAAAGTCTCTATTTCGGCACCCTGCCGGGACGTGGAAGTGCCCCCGAAGCCATCTCCATCGATCTCCACCGCCATCTCCATCACCATTGCTGATTCCCATGATGAGGAGGGAGTAGTTCTCTCTCGAGGCTAAGGGTTCTACCAGTAGCTATGTGTTCATCTCTCTCTCTATGCATGATCATATTGAGATCATGAGCTTGTAATCTATAGATCTACCTTGCTACTCAAGTGCTTAATAGATCTCTGCTCTCCCCATGTGTGTGAAAGTGACAGCGTGCACACCATGGTGGCACTTAGGCTAAAGATTACAAATACTTGTTATGATTTATATTTGGAGTTGGATATTTCTATGAAATTGTGGTGTTTGTTGGAACCATCTAGTGCTCAAGGTGACAGTGTGGGGTTTTCTAGATGGGAAAGACTTACTTTGAGGTGTGCTGTTATAGCCCTATCATCGATTAGAGTGTTCAACCGGAGAGTAGTTAAGAGTAGTATCATAAAGAGAAGATATCTATATGAGAGTGTTCACTAGTGAAAGTATGATCCCTAGGCCTTGTTTCTAAGCATTGAAACACCGTTTGCAACTAGATCTATGACATGTTTGCTTGCTTCCATCTTTATTTCAGTTTGTCTTTAGTCTCTTCCACGCCATCAAGTTATTTTCTATCACCGTTACCACTTATAATTATCCATACCACTTGTATTTCACTATCTCTTCGCCGAACTAGTGCACCTATACACCTGACAAGTGTATTGGGTGTGTTGGGGACACAAGAGACTTCTTGTATCTTGATTGCAGGGTTGCTTGAGAGGGGATACCTTTGACCACTTCCTCCTTGAGTTCGATAAACCTTGGGTGATCCACTTAAGGGAAAACTTGTTGTTGGTCTACAAACCTCTGCACTTGGAGGCCCAACAACTGTCTACAAGAATAGAAGTGCGTAGACATCAGGGAGGTACGCCGACACCGCACTCATCTCCATATCATGTTGCGTCGGTACTTTGTATATTCATGTTTTCGTTCTCTTTTTAGTTTTCGTCCTTCTTTGCTTTTGCTTTCTAAAACCACAAAAAGACCAAAAATATTTCTGTTGTTTCTCTTTGGTTTGCTTCTTCTTTTTGCCTTGGTTTGTTTTTCCCTTTTTGCTTTGTTTGAACTATTCGAAAAACCCAAAAAGATTTTGCTTTGCTTGTTTCTCTCTTTTGGTTCTTATTTAAAAATCGAAAAAACCAAAAATATTTGTCGTTCTTCTTTGGTTTTTGCGAGTTTGCTTCAGGGTTCGGCAATCCTCAGTGGATATTGGTTTCATATTATTATTCAAGCCACACAAGTGAAGAGCAATAATGAGGATCAATGACAACTTGAGGCATGGTAAGAGGCTGGTAACGAACTCTATTTGTTTTCATTTTTGTACATATACTCATCACTGTGGGCATGCTTTGTCCGTTCATGTAGAGTGTATGTTTTCTTTGGATGCTTAATAGTTCTTGCTTTCTTATGATTAGCTCCAGCTCGCTAATAGTTTGTAGCATGTCTTATGAATGTTTGCTTGCATTGCTCTGTTCATAAATTGGTATGACACCGCGGTATCCTCCTCTGAATGTTTCATTTGAATTGACTTGGCACATGCTCACGCATGCACAGGACTGTGATAATCAGTTAAGCCTTGATGAATTATTTTTCCTTGAGGATCTTGAATCACTTTCATGCCATGAGTAGTCCTGTTTTGTTGCAAGCATGATAATGACAGCTATCGCTCTCTCGTTTGTCGCTCCCTTACTATTGCTAGCCTTCACTTCCACTGAGTGTTTTACTCATGTTTTCAACTCCCTAAACCAAATATTTCCAAAGTGTCCACCATACCTACCTATTAGCATCGTTTGCTACTCCCGTGCACATTCAATATGCCTTGTTTTCTTCCGAATAAAATGTTTACTTGTTATGGGAAAATTAGTTAGTAAAGCTCTCATGAACTTGATGGAACACTTTATTTCCTGCACTTAATAAACCTGAACCATTGTGAACTCTCCATGAAAGTTATATGCTTGCAAATTATAGGTTGGAGATTAGCAGAACCGTGCTGTCATGGGGAACGCTTTCAACACTTGTAAATATATACCCAGTTGATACCTTGCTCTTTTGTTTGTGGATGTCGTCGGTGTGAAATAAAAGGGGAGTTTGTAAGTCCATGGAGTTATGTATGTGTGTTAGAGAAACGCCTGGGCCGCTGGTCTAATCCATGCTGACATGGTGGAAACCTGCAGCGTAACCATAATGATATCTATGAAGCATTCTTCTTATAAAAAAGAGAGAGATAGCTATTGAGAAAAAGAAAAAAAATAGAGTTTTATGAAAAGAGGAAAGAGAGAAAAAAGCACCATTTTCCCATGGTAAATAAGAAGATTGCTGAGATAGTCATTGTCTGCTTGCCTTGTCATTTTGATATGGGGATTCTTCCGTATCATCGGGCAAGGGGTACCCCGTTGGCGGTTCTCAATGATACGCACATACTTACGATGACAAGAACTTACCGGTAACTAAAGTTGAGTAGCACGAGGAGCGGCCCTCGTACTCAAGGGACTTGGGATTTTCAGTTTATAGTCTGTCAAGCATATAACTCAGATTGGACTTCACTTTCACCTTAACCACATTAAAGATTCTTATGATAGGGGCAATGAGAGCTCAAAGCTAACGAGTACCATGCTTTTAGCATTTGGAAGCCTTTCAAATTATTCAAAACCTTTTCTTCTACTTGTTGAGTCTCCACATATTCTTTGAGCACCTTCTTGAGAGCATAGTTGTCATTCTTTGTGTTTGTTCCATTACATGATTATTTGTGTTATGACTTTGATGCTTGTATCCTTGATATCTTTACTTCTAGTCATCACTTGAACTTCAGAGGTGTCTTGGCATTCATAATCAAAGGGCAAGCGAGATACCACTCTATCATACTTTTTTATGAGCATTGTAATGTTGTTTATGTTTGTGCTTCATGCTACTTATTATTCTTGAGTTGGAATCTCTTCATAGCTTGCAATGACTTTTAATTAGACTCAGTTGCATACTCTTTATTATGAACTGTCTAAGTAGTTGATCACATTGCTGAGAATATTTATATCATATGAAAGAAATGTGTTCGTGAAAGTTCTTTTATCGCACTCAGTTTTCAACTGAATTGCTTGAGGACAAGCAATAAGCTAAGCTTGGGGGAGTTGATACGTCCAAAACATATCTACTTTCCCGAACACTTTTGCTATTGTTTCTCCTCTAAACTTGTGTGATTTGGATGCAACTAATACGGACTAACACTGTTTTTAGCAGAATTGCCTTGGTGTCTACTTTTTGTGCAGAAAACCAACTATCAGGAAAAATCCAGAAAAATATGCCAAAAATCCTATTTCAATCGAAGACTCCAGGAGATAGAATACGAGACGGAGAAGAGCCAGGGGGTGGCCACACCACCTGGTGGCGCGGGCAAGGCCAGGCCGCGCCAGGGGGTGGTGTGGCCCCCCTAGGCACCCCCTCGGCCTCTCTTTTCGCCTATAAGGAGCCTTCTGACCTAAAAACTTTGGGGGGTTCGACGTTTTTTCAGAAGGAGTTCCGCTCCGCCGCCACCACCAGATTCCACGAAACAACACCAAAAACTCTGTTCTGGCACCCTGCCGGGACGGGGAATTGGAGGAGATCATCGCCATCTTCATCCTTCGCTTCTCCATCGACCATCCATGTTTCCCCCATCTATGAGTGCGTAATCCTCCGCTGTAGGCTATGGGGATGGTAGGGATTGGATGATATCGTTCATGTAATGGCATCAGATTGTTAGAGTATGGTGCCTAATATCTTTTATTAGTGCTTTATGACTTTGTTGTGACTTGTTGTGCTTAATGCTTGTCACTAGTACCCGAGTGCCATGATTTCAGATCTGAACATGTTATTGATTCATTATGATAGTATTATTTCTGGTCTTATCTACAAGTTGTATACACACGTTGTTGTCTAGAACCTATGGCCCCGAAGTGACAGAAATCGGGATAACCGGAAGGGAAAGGCTTTGATGTGAGTATCACATGTGTTCATGGAGTGTTAATGCTTTGCTCCGGTGCTCTATTAAAAGGAGCACCTTAATTGCCAGTAGTTCCCCAGAGGCCCCGCTGCAAACGGGCTGGCAGGACAAAAGATGTTGTGTAAGTTCTCATCACGAGCACGTACGACTATATATGGAACACATGCCTAGGATTGTCTAGTACTTGGATGCTTTATCTTATTTATCTGCAATTGCCCTATGTTCTGATTGCTATGTGAATTGCCTTGTCCATGCAACGCCTGTCCATCCATCCATATGCCTACCGCACTCGAATCCCACTCTTTACTGCTTTTGTTACTACTGTCTTTGCTTTACTACTGCTGCTACTTTACTATTCCTACTACAAAACTGTTGCTACTGATAAACTGCTGTGAGCTAGATTGTTTCCAGGTGCAGTTGAATTGACAACTCAGTTGTTAAGGCTTATAAATATTCTTTGACTCCCCTTGTGTCGAATCAATAAATTGGGTTTCACTTCCCTCGAAAATACTGCGATACATCCCCTATACTTGTGGGTCATCAAGGGGCCCTCCCAACCTCCGCGCGAAAGCCGTGGGGACGAATCCCCGTTGCCCCTACACTGGAGCCGCGCGCCATTCGGTCGGCGGCCCTCCGGGGGCGACGAGGAGGGTGGAGGAGGATGGGGGAGGTGGCGACGGGCTAGGGTTAGGGCATCTCCACTGGCCCGACCCAACCCGCCCGGGCGCGTCCGAACGCGTCCGCACGGACGTCCGTGCCGTGCGCGGTCTCCCAGCAGCATGATCCATCCGGATCGACGCGTTCAGCTCGACCCATCGGCGCACCTAATTTGCGTGACCGTTGCGTCGGCCCGAACACGGGCGGGTCACGGGCGTGTCCTCCACCGCGCTTCTACTGGCCCACCCGTCAGCGTCTGTAGCGAGTTAGAGGCAACCGCAACACCGATTTAGACGCAACCGCGGTGAGTTCGACCCGTGGGGTCCCCCTGACCACCCCATAGGTGAACCCGCCTCCGACGACACCGTCAACCACTCCGATGCCGACCTCGGCGATGACGACGTTGGCATCATCGTCAAGGAGGAGGAGTCGTCCTCTGCATCTGCCGCCACGCACCTGCCCCCGAATTACCAGGAGCTCCTGGCGTGGGGCTATGACGAGGACGCCTTCCTCGAGCAGGCCAGTGCGCAGGAGGAGGACCGGATGTGGGACGGCTACCCGAAAGCCGTCCAGCTCACCGGCCTAGTAGCGCAGATGAATAAGGGGCAGCCGCTGCCACCACCACCACCCCCACCGCAGCCGCTACGGGCGTGGGCTGCTCCGCCCGGGCCGGGGTGGTCCGCTCCACCGGCGCCTGGGTAGTATGCTCCGCCCGCACCGGCTAAGACGGATGCGTGGCCGGCGTGGTCAGAACCTAGGGCCAGTTTTTTTTACATTTTTTGAATGTAATATTTTGTATAATTACGTACGAAATTTGTCGGTTTATGCACGAAATGGTCGGTTTGAAATTTGAAAAAAAAGCATGGCCAGGAACAGACAGATGGATCGCGCAGGTGAGCGGGGCTGTCCAGACAGACCGGATCGCGACCCCAAAGCAATCGCGGTCCGATACAAACGGAAAGAAACAGACCATTACGGTCGTCCGTTTGGGTCGGCTCGGTGGAGATGCCCTCGGTCCCCTCGGTGAAGGTTCGGAGAAAGTAACAAAAATTGTGGGGCCAGTTGCATTATCTCTCGTGGAAACAAGCCGCTTCTAGTAGCAGGCGTGCAGCCCGGGTTTCCGTTCTCATCGCAGTAGTATGGACGCACTCTGTTGCGTGTTCCGTGTTCGCACGAGCACGACCCATTCAATAGCGTAGGTACGCGTAGCTGCACGCATCGCAGGGCTCGGCGGTTCAGCCTAGCTCTGCGACAGGAGGGTGTCCGGGAGGTCCAGCCGTGTAGCGCACTACCGTCGACCGTCGTGCGTGCGAGCCTGCGACTCTGCGAGGGACGACGGGGCAAGGCGACATGTGACCCCGTTTGGGCAGAAGAAGGTAGTGTCCTACAGTAGGTACCTAGGAAAGTAATTGGGGTCAGTACGGTCGCGTAGGGTGAGCTTCCTGAATTTCCCCATCGACGGCACATGCTCCGAGGGTACGAGTGGTCAAGAATCAAGATTGAGGCCGGAGCTAGCTGGGCTAGAAAGTGAGGGGGTGATTGGGCGTCGTCAACACATCATCCTGCACGGTGGTCCGAATCTGTTGACTCGTAGTACTGTTTTTCTTACCTGTCCTGGAGTTGGTACCACGTCGGTACTGTACAAGTGTCCCCGCACGAAATGAAATGCTCGTACTAGTCGTACTCCAATCGTTCTTAACCTTTGTTTGTTTGAAGAGGAAGAGACGATCACCACATCACATCACAGCGGAAAAGAGGATTATGCGCGACTATTTGCTCGTGTGCTGAATATTAGTCCATATGTAGTACTCCTTCGGTCTAAAAATCTAACTTGAGACGGTGGGACTACAATTTAAAGATTTTCAGCAAGCTGTTTAGTTTGATAAAAAATAGTATATTGTAGAACAAATCTTATTATCTAAAATGAGATAATTGTTAGAAATAATGGGCTAAAACATTAGACACATATGTATTTGGCTCAATTTGGTGGCAGCTCACATATGAAGGAGCTAAAGTTTAATCTCACACAAAAATTTGGAGGAGAGTTACACCATCTTATAAGGTGGAGTATTTCACCATTTTGTAAGTGAGTGAGAAGAGAAATACTACACGCGCGCTCCTCCGACGACGACGCTCGCCCACCCGCCCGCCCAAAGCGTGCGCGCGCGCCGAAGGTTGCAGGAATCTCGCCGAGTCGAGCTTTATTTTTGCTGGGTGTGCGGGTTTTCCGAGCTATGCCGCCACCGTAGTCTACTCCATCTAGCACGCCGGCGTGCACTGGCGGACGGAAGAACAGGTCTCCTGAACCACTCGCCTTTGCGATCATGTACGGGAGAGGGCAAAAAGGTTTTTTGGGAAGCGCTCCGCGCGACTACTCAAGTTCATCATCACGACGCGTCTTCCTGGGCGTCAAGAGTATCCGCGTGCGCGACGTCTGTTACATCGTCTTCTTGGACATGCTACATCAGTCTCTAAACCACCGACGACTTCATCGGCAACCGATCGGTAGGTATATGTGATCTGATCTGTTGTCATAGCATGGTTGTTCTTGTGTATGCACTGCTACTGTTTACGTTGATGAATACATCTAGTATATTAGAGTTTCACGTTTTCGTAGCTGGTGTAGTCATGATTTATATATCAAAATTTATTATAGAAATTATGCCTACTGATCCAACAATCCAAAAACTTTATTATAGGCAATTTTCTGAGTTAAACATGGGACACTTGGCCGATGCGATGAAACCGAATAAGTTTACCGGTGTTCATTTAGAGAGGTGACAATATAAGACCACGATGTGGCTGCAAGCTCTCTGAAAGTATTCAAGGCTAGTGAGGGTATACCTGAACGAACTATATCTGACGAGGCTCAGAACAAGCTTAAAGGAAACCAATCTTGATTTTATGGGATGCGTTCTGAGTGTTCTTGACAATAAGCTGTTTGATGTGTACATGCACATCAAAGATGGAAAAGAGCTTTAGGAGGCACTGAACGCTAAGTTTGGTGTAGCAGATGCTGGTAGTAAATTGTACATCATGGAGAACTTTCATAATTACAGGATGGTTAACAATTGTTCTATAGTCGAACAAGCTCATGAGATACAGTGTTTGCCAAGGAGCTTGAAATCTTTAAGTGTATCTTACCCAATAAGTTTGTGGCTGGATGCATTATTGCAAAGTTGCCTTCTTCATGGAGGAACTTCGCCATAACTCTCAAGCATAAGAGACAACAGATATTGGTTGAAAACTTGATAGCGTCTCTTGATGTTGAGGAGAAGACTCGGGCTAAGGACACTGCTAAGAAAGAAGGCGAGGGTCAGTCTAGTGCCAACATGGTACAGAAGAAGACCTTCGGCAAGAACAAAGGGAACTATAGCCCTCCTTCAACAAGTCTAAAAGGACTACAACCTTCAAGAAGAAGAAGAAGAAGCCAAACAAGGGTGAGCTGGGTTGCTATACATGTGGAGAGCTCTGCCACTTTTTCGAGGACTGCCTAGTACGTGCAGATCATAGAGGCAAAAATGGGAAGACTGTCAACATCGTTACCCCTAGCAACACGGATGGTTCGCTCGAGTTTCCTCCGTCCAAACAAGGAATTGATCACATGCTTTTGTTTCATGGTGTTGGCACGATGGATCTGAAGTTTACTTCCAGAAAGATCGTGCAGCTAAGGAACGTGCATCATGTCCCTACTATGAACAAGAATCTCGTTAGCGGTTCCTTTCTATGCAGAGATGGGTTTAAGGTTGTCTTAGAGTCTAATAAAATCGTTGTTTCGAAACATAGACAATTTATTACTCCCTCCGTTCCTTAATATAAGATGTATAGCTTTTTATGAAAAAAAATCATAATACAAGGTGTATAGAGATTTTTGGGATTTTTTCTCTTATTTAGGAGGCAATTATTCTGACCAGGAGAGAGAGGATACCCATATTTCGTATGTTCCCTCTGTATCACGTCAATCACCTGGGGTATTCACGTACGAAAGCAACGAAATTTGCCCTCCCAAACTGTGCGCTAATATTCGTGCAAGAAAACTATACACCTTATATAAGGAACAAAGGGAGTAGTAAAGGTTATGAGGTTGGAGGCTTGTTCGGTTTCTCTCTTTTAGAGTTTTGTAATAAATCCATGAATCATATTTGTGGCGGTGTTAATGATGAGATATCAGTGTTTGGCATTCTCGTTTATGTCACATTAATTTTTGCTTGATGTCTGGCATGTCTAACATGAGTTTAATTCCGAATTTTACTATTGCCAAAGGTTGTAAGTGCCATAATTGTGTGCAATCAAAGCAACCTCGAAAGCCTCACAAGGTTGCCGAGGAGAGAAACTTGACACCTCTAGAACTCATTCATTCTAATCTATGCGAGATGAATGGTATGTTGACAAAAGGTGAAAAGAGATATTTCATGACATTGATTGATGATGCGAAGATACTTCTATGTTTATTTGTTGCGCACTAAGATGAAGCTTTAGACTACTTTAAAATTTATAAAGGCGAAGTTAAAAATCAACTAGAGAGAATGATCAAACGTCTTAGGTAGGATTGTGGTGGTGAATATTTTCCCCAAAACTTTGACGAAATCTATGAGGAACATGGCATTATTCATGAGAGTAAGTCTCCCTACATGCCCCAATCAAACGGGGTTGCCGAGAGGAAAAACCACACGCTGACTGACTTGGTGAATTCCATGTTAGCCATTGCTGGTCTATCAAAGGCATGGTGGGGGAGGCTTTATTGACTTCATGTCATGTCCTGAATAGAGTTTCTAACAAGAATAAAAAAGACCCCTTATGAGGAGTGGGATGGGAGAAAACCATCACTTTCTTATTGCGCACTTGGGGGTGTTTGGCAAAGGTCAACATAGCCATTCCCCAGAAACACAAACTTGGACCTAATACAGTGGATTGTATGTTTCTAGGATATGCTCCGGTGGAGTGTAGGATAGCTATAGATTTTTAGTGGTTAAATATGTGGTTCATGATATGCATGTTGATACTATAATGGAATCTCGTGATGCAACATTCTTTGAGAATATGTTTCCTATGAAAGATATGCATAGCATTAGTAGAATTTCTTCTGAAATACTTCCTGAATCTAGTGCATCTATTGAGAACTCTGAACAATCACATGAGGAAGTCCCTTAGAAGGATGACGATGAACCTCCCACGAGGAGTAAAATTTCATTGTGTACCTTGTGGACGATACTCCCAGATCCATTGCTGAGGCATATGCATCTCCTGATGCAGATGTTGGAAAGAAGCTGTCCAAAATGGGATGGACTCGATTCTTTCTAATGGAACATGGGATTATTAGAAAGACCCTATGGCTATAAACCTGTGGGGTGTAAGTGGGTGTTCAAGAAGAATCAAAGGCCTGATGGTACTATTGAGAAGTACAAGACACGACTTGTAGCAAAGGGATACACATAGAAAGAAGACGAAGATTACTTTGACACCTATTCACCTGTCGCTAGATTGACCACCATTCGAGTACTACTGTCCCTGGCTACTTCTTATAGTCTTCTCATTCATCAAATGGATGTGAAGACAGTTTTACTTAATGGAGAGTTGGAAGAGGATATCTATATGGATCGGCCAGATGGGTTTGTGGTAAAAGGTGAAGAGACAAAGGTGTGAAAGTTGTTAAAATCTTTATATGGCCTGAAATAAGCACCTAAGCAATGGCATGAGAAGTTTGACAGAACTCTATTTTCTACTGGCTTTGTCATTAATGAGGCTGATAGGTGTGTGTACTATCGCCATGGTGGGGGTGATAGTGTTATATTACGTTTGTACGTGGATGATATTCTGATCTTTGCTACAAACATGAATGTGATAAATGAAGTCAAGTCTTTCCTATCAAAGAGTTTTCACATGAAAGATCTAGGAGAGGCTGATGTGATTCTGAACATCAAGATTATTAAGAATGGGAATAGGATTACTTTAACGCAATCTCATTACGTTGAGAAGTTCTTGAGTCGTTTTGGCTTTATTGATGGCAAGACTTCTCCAACACCTTATGATCCCAGTTTGACATTGCGAAAGAATAGAAAGGAACCAACAAACCAGTTGAAATATTCACAAATTGTTGGTTCTCTAATGTACTTAGCAAGCGTTACAAGACCCGATATCTATTTTGTTGTGAGCAAGTTGAGTAGGTTCATGTCTAACCTGGGTATTGATCATTGGCATGGACTTGAAAGGGTCATGCGCTATTAATGTGGTACAATGAGCTATGGGATTCACTATTTAGGGCACCCTGCTGTGCTTGAAGGATATAGTGATTCGAACTAGATCTCTAACATTGATGAACTCTGCGCCACGAGCGGGTATGTGTTTAATCTTGGAGGTGGAGCAGTCTCATGGAGATCTCATAGACAGACCATATTGACGAGGTCAGCTATGGAAGCAGAACTTACTACTTTAGAAACAACCACTTGAAAGGGAAGGTATGCCCCATGTGTGGTTTTGGTAATTAATGACAATCTCTATGGACTAATGTGTAAATTGAGTTTCACTTGTAGGTTTGTCCATTGGCATCGCTTGGACCATGTATTGGTTTCAAGGTTGAAAAAAGAAGAAGCAATGTCCAAGGGCTTTATGCCTTTTGGAATCTTGTTGAAGAAGAAGAAGAACAAAATCAAGTATGTCTTGAAGAAGAAGAAGAAGATGGAGTTCCTTATGGCCATATTCAAGACATCATCAAGAAATGAAGTGCAAGCTCAAGATGCACCATCTCTAGAAGATCTCGTTCTTGAAGCTTGCCATCCTCGGCGATCATGGAGTGATGAAGACAAGTTCAAAGAAGAGTCCCATGGAGTATGTGGGAGCATTTCACAAGTCTTGATCAAGCAAGAGCAATCAAGAAAGGAAATCCATCTTGGGAAGGTCAAGATGGTCTACGTCAAGCTCAAGTGGATTGCTCTAGGCAAAGTAATGAACTTGATAGGTTCTATTTTTACCGGTCTCTTGTAGTGTTGGGAGACCGGGTTTAGGATAGATAGCCGTACTATAAATCAAGAGGGGCTCTCGAGTGGGTGACTCGATCGTACCTTTCAGAGAGAGCTCAAACTTTTGCATACAAAGCATCATCTTTCTTGGTTGTTGTTTGGTTCTTGTCCATGTGAGGATCTAGAGCTTTTGGTTATCTTCATAACAAGCTCTAAGTTCATCAAAAATGGATTTCCCATGCATATCTTATTGCGTTTTTTGATCTTGTGAGTTTTTTGGCTCCATGCTGATACATTGCAAATGTATCTATAATTTTTGATGTTCCATTCTTGGTTTTATCCACTTTCTTGTGTTTTGTCCACACTTTAGAGTACTTTTCATATGATTTCTTGGACTAACCTATTAACAAGAGCCACAGTGCCAGCTGCCTGTTTTCTGCTGTTTTTTGGTTCTAGGAAAGTCAGAAAATGAATATTCTCGGAATTTGACGGGACAAAAGCCAAAGTGCCTATTTTTCCGAAAGTCATCAGATGCTAGAGTACGAGACGGAGAGGGGCTAGGGGGCCACCACACCACCTGGCCGCGCGACCCAGCCTGGCCTGTGTCAGGGGGTGGTGTGGCCGCCTCAGGCACCCCCTCGGCCTCCCCTTCCGCCTATAAGTTGCCCTTGGGACGAAAACCCTAAGTACCCAATCAAAAATCCACGAAAGAGTCTATAGCCGCCATCATCTCCATCCCTAGATCAGGAGGGATATGAAGCTCTTCCCGGCACCCTGCCGGAGAGGGAAATTCACCCTGGAGGCCTTCTTCATCACCATGCAAGCCTCCGGTATGATGCGTGAGTAGTTCATCCTTGGACTATGGATCCATGTAGTAGCTAGATGGCTGGTTCTCCTCCTTTGTGTTTCATGTTTAGATCTTGTGAGCTCAGTTCATGATCAAGATCATCTATTTGTAATTCTGCATGTTGTGTTTGTGGGGATCCGATGGATATTGAGATGCTATTTCAGATTGATTATTGATTCTATCATGTCTTTTTTATTTGTGATCTTGCATGCTTTCCGTTGTTAGTAGCTATCTTGGCCAAGTAGATGCTAGCAACTCCAAGAGTTAGTATTTATGCTCGATAGTGGGTTCATGCCTCTGGTAATCTGGGGAAGTGACATAAATCTCTAAGGTACTAGATGTGCTGTTGCTACTAGGGAGAAAACAACAATCCTTTGTTCATAGAACAATCGTATTGTTTACTTTACATGCAGTTCGTAAAGCAATAATCTATTGCTTGCAACTTAATACTGGAGGGGGTTCGGATGATAACCTGAAGGTGGATTATTAGTCATAGATGCAGTTGGATGGCGGTCTATGTATAATGTTGTAATGCCCAATCAAGTCTCAAAGGAGTCAAGATGATTAGTATATGCATGTATTGCTTTCTCGATGTTTGTCAATTGCCCCGCTGTAATTTGTTCACCCAACATGTTATCTATCTTAAGGAGAGCCACCTCTAGTGAACTATGGATCCTGGTCCTTTTTTTTTACATACAATCTATAAACTGCTTACTGCTTTGTGTTTACTTTCTGCAAACTTTTACTTCTTTCCATTCGATACGTTTAATCCTTTGTTTTCCGCAAAACAGGTGAGATTGACAACCTCATCGCAAGTTGGGGACAAAGTTCTGTGGTTGTGTTGTGCAGGTCTCCACGTTGCTACTAGCACCGGTAGTGCGCCCTGCCAAGGCTCAGCTAGCAACACCTTTGGGGCGTTTCCTTGCTCCTACTGGTTCGATTAAACCTTGGTTTCATAACTGAGGGAAACTTGCTGCTGTGCTCATCATACCTTCCTCTTGGGGTTCCCAACGAGCTCTACATCAACATCGCACCAGCATTTTTCTGGCGCCGACACTGAGCCATCACATGCCTTGGGAGATATCTCACATATATATATATATATATATGGTATTTTCTCCCTTGGTGATACCCAATATTTTACACGTCATTATCTTTCCAACAAAATTGGTTTCATCTTGTTTGGAGTTCGGATGCGAAAGTTATTATAGTTTTGGTTTCTGAAGTTTCCCTGACCGGAAGTTCCAGCGAGCCACTGGTAGTACCGCTAGGGCATTTTTGCCGCCAGTAGTACCGGTGTAAATTCCGACCCCACTTTCGGTCACCCCGATTTTGGTTCAGTACCTTCTCTATTTTGGTCGCGTCTATTTGTCGGAACTTCGACCGGAATTTCAGGCGGTAGTTCCGGCCAGGATTTTTTCCTCTTTTGCGCTACTGTTTTGGACCGTTAGCTGGGTTCCACCGATAGTACCGGCCATCCACCAGTACTACCGGCCAGGGTCATAAAAATCCCAAACGGTCAGATCTGATAGCCCTTTAAAAGGGGCTCCTCTTCCTCTTCGTGGGAACTAGTTCTTTTGGTCCGTTTTTCACTCTCTCTCTCTCCTCCATTGTTGACCTTGAAGAGGTTGTCCTCTCCCCTTCCTCCTCCTATAATTCTTGCTTCTTTTTGAGGGATTTGAGAGAGGAGATCTAGATATACAACCCTCACCAAACCAAATCCCTTCTTTGTGAAGGAATCCTTGGGATCTAGATTTTGGAGAATTTTGTGTTATCCTCTTGTGTTTTTCCTCTCTTATTCCCCCAATGGCTTCTGTAGCTTTGGTGGAATTTGAGAGTGAAGGACTTGCCTCTTGCATTTGGTGCATAGGTTTGAGTTCTCCTTAGAGATTCGACGAGTTCAAGCTCTTGGGCTTGTCTCTCTTGGGTTCTTGGAACCCTAGATGGTTGTGTGGAGTTGTGGTGTGTTCTTGGGGGCTCCAGTTGAGTTGTGGAAATTCCTAAGCTTGTTGGCCTGTTGTGGCATTGTGGAGCCTTTGTGGCATTTCTTGGGAGCCCTCAAATTGAGTTGTGGAGTTTGCCCCAAGCCTTGTACGGGTTCGGTGACCGTCCTCAAGTGTCCCATAGTGGAACATGAGTAGACTTTTGTGGCGAACTCATAGGCTAATAGGGTGAGCCTTTTGTGGCGTCGGTGAGTTGCGTGCATTCGCATCTTGGGGTGAGGCCTTGTGTGGCATTGGGTGAGCATCGAGCCACCACACCTCAGGGTGAGCCATTTGTGGCGTTCGAAGTATATTGCGCCATCGCACCTCTCCAATAGAGATGTATCTTCTTTGGAAGTGAACTCCGGGAAAAAACAAATCATCGTCTTCGCGTCCATCGGTTATCTCTCAATCGAGCCCTTTACTTATGCAATTTACATTGTGATAGCTATCGTGCTTATCTTGCTTAGCATAGGTTGTTGGTGCACTTAGTGAACCTAGTGAATATAGGTTTTGGCTTGATAAATTAATCGTTAAGTTTAATTTCGCATTTATTAGATCCTAAACCGTAATATTTTAAAAAATACATATTCACTCTCTCTAGGCGACCATTTCCCTTTCACCACTGTTGAGTCAGAATGACTGCGTGAGCTCTTGCTGGATTTGCCTGTGGTTTAAAAACCCGTGCCGGCAATCGTTTTGAATTATGACAACCAAATTGTTATTATCAAAGTGAACAATTCTAAGGATAACGCGAAGTCATCAAGACACGTAAAGAGACGTTTTAAATATGTCAGGAAATTGAGAATCCGGAGTAATAACTGTTACGTATATTCAAACAGATAAAAACCTGATAGATCCCTTTACAAAGGGACTATCACGAATTGTGATAGAAAATGCATCGAGGGAGATGGGGTTGAGACCCATGGATATCACACCATAGTGGTAACCCAACCTATGTGATCGGAGATCCCGTGAATTAGGATCTAGGAAGAACAAGCTAGTGGTTTGACTGAGGAGAGTATTTTGTAACCCTCTCTATGTGAAGATACATAACTCTCAAAATGTGTAAGGCAGGTTGACAACATGCCTTAATGTGTTTCTGTTGGCTATAGCTAGGGAAGATGCCGTCCTACAGGGCATTCTTAAAAGAACACACCTATATGAGCTCGACTGTAAACGTCACGGTCTATGAGACCTGGGTGGTCTCTAGTAAACTCATGAAGATACCAGGGAGTATGACGCATATACTCCAACACGCTCTGATAGACGTATCTCAAGATTCTGGGCGGAAGTTTAACTTAACAGTCTCTGTTAAAACACTGGTATATAAACAAGTAGAGAGGATTGACAAATCTTCAAATGGGCATTTGAGATCTGGTGGGGGATTGTTAGAAATAATGGGCTAAAACATTAGACCAATGTGTGACTTTAGATTTTTCCTAAATCTCAAAACCCATGTGTGTGGAACCATGTGTGATTTGGCCCAATTTGATGACAGCTCAGATGTGAGTAGAGTGAGAGGTAAAGTTTAGTCACACATGGAAAGTTGGAGGATAGTTACACCATCTTATAAGGTGGAGTGTTTCACCACTTTGTAAGTGAGTGAGAAGAGTAGTGTTATACGCGCGCTCCTCCTCCGATGATGCCGCTCGCTCGCCCGCTCGTCTGGTGACGACGCGCGCGCGCGGTGGGTTGCGGGAATCTCGCCGAGCTGAGCTTTATTTTTGCTGCTTGGGAAAACTCATGCAGTTTTGACAAACATGTCAATAGTTAGTAGATTCAGGTCTCTCCCGGATCATGGGCTATCTGTAATCGACCTGAACGTGCGTAACGTGGGCTTGGTCCACGACGTGCCCTATGCGGGTTTCCCGGTCCGCTCTATAGAAGCGCATGTGCGGCTTCCACCACGAACACACTGAAAACCAATCTAGGGTTTTGCCTCCTCGCTGTTTGCGCTGCCACCGTAGTCTACTCCATCCCGCGCGTCGGCGTGCACCGGCGGACGGGAGAGCAGGTCTCCGGAACCACTCGTCTTTGTGATCCTGTATGAGAGAGGGCGAATAAGGTTTTTGGGAAGCGTTTCGCGCGACTGCTCAAGTTCGTCATCATGGCGCGTCTTCCTGGGCGTCAAGAGCATCCGCGTGTACGGCGTTTGCTACGCCGTCTTCTTCGACATGCTACATCAACCAACATCGACTTCATCGACAACCGACCGGTACGTATATTGTGATCTGATATGTTGCCATACCATCGTTGTTCTTGTGTATGCACTGCTACTGTTTACGTTGATTAATACATCTAGTATGTTAGAGTTTCACGTTTTTGTAGCTCATGTATCCATGATTTATATATCGGAATTACTTGTGGAAATTATGCCTACTAATCCAACAATAATCACATTGTACACGAGAAGTAACATTTGTGATCTAAACAAAAGATAATTAAGATGAATAGTGCCCAGGTTGGATACCATGCATAGAATATGAATTTGTCTTTTTCTTAGAGGTCACAAGAGGTCCTAGATTGTTATGAATATTTGCACATGCGCATCATATAGTTTGACCTAAGTCCATGAATTATTTCATAGTTTCATATAATTTGGAAAAAGGAATAATAGAGGAGAGGGAGAGGGTATGGGGTGCACAAATTGCCAAAATGGTTTTTCGTTCACATGTATAAATCTCGGTGGTTATACCATTCTGATTTCATATTGAGTGAAATTCTTCACACCTACTAAAATTATCACGAAAGTAACATATAGGTCATACTTTCCATTCATGAGTATAAATTTCATGGTAGGTACTATTCTGATTTTATATCAAGTAAAGTTCTTCGCATATCTTGCAATTATCAAATACAACACTATGTGAAACAAGCTATATGATATGGCACATTAGCAATTCTGATAAACAGGCTATATGATATGGCACATTAGCAATTCTCATAACAAGATAAACAAGCTAAAATTGTGATGATAAAAATAATCGAAGTGGCACAAAGACATTCACTATGCGCCGAGTTTCAATCCTTGAGAGGTCCTACCTATACATTTGGAGAGGCTTGAACACAAAGTTTCAATGGCGATTAAGTCTTCACAAACTTAGAGGAGAAATCTACAAACTTGGATGCTCCTGAGTGATAGCAATAATATAGGAGTCCCCACAACTACAAGAGTAACAAGCATGATGAGGGGTCGGGATACGGTTAAACTATTGCTCAATTGGATTTTGGATCTATGATTAAATCTTTGTTTTCCTAACTTAGATGCGTGCTTGGGGAAAAGTGAGAGAAGGTAGATATCAACAGGCTCGCACAAATTTGACGGAAGGGTAAGATAGTATGGTACAAAGGATATGATTTCAAAGCCTCCATCTCACACAAGGTCCCCTATTTATCTATTCCTCGTTGCCACATGATGGGACATGTATTGATAGGCTAGGAGAAATGTGACGGTTATAAACACTAAATATGCTCGGAACTTCCAAAAAATAGTTTGGAAAGTACTAGGACATGTGAAAATTTGAACGATTGAGGGGAAAGACACTTTCTCGACAAAATTATATTCCCTCTGCTTCATACTAATTGTTGTTGAATCTGATATATCTAGACATGTTTTAGTGTTATATACATCCGATCCAACGAGAATTAATATGGATCGGAGGGAGTACATGGTACCCAGAGGTACTGAGTCGTCTAGAAAACCTCATGAAACCACAACCCCTTCAAAGTACATGGCATGAGCACACAAATGTTCTGAAATAAAAACACAAAGTGGCTTTCCATGGAAAAGATGCAATGGTTGGCAATACAGGAAAATTCGGTCGTAAGTTCTAGATTGAATGGAACCACCTCTGAAAGCAGACTGAACGTCCTGGCTGGGAGGTTCCATGAAAACTTAGTTCCGAAGTTCCAAACATACAGTGGTGATTGTTTGGCAGAAGAAGAATAGGAGTATCAGAAGTGAAGGAAAAACTTCACACGATTATTCCTGATAAAATAAAAAAGAGCATGAAAAACATTCTTCATGGTGGGTTCTCTTTATCACTAATGTGGAGGTTCCTTCAATAATTGTCCGGTGGTTTTCAAGAAAGTGAATGCATGGAGAAGAGAGAGAAAACATGTTGGATTCTGGAAGATTTTCTTTGATAGTCTTGCAAATTTTACAAGATGACAATCGACAATTCGCTAGAAAGTATATACAATCTAAGCTTTATGGTAGCCATCCTGACTTATCATTTGTAAGGTCAGCAATGAGTTATCCAATTATCATGGGAACTAAAACCCGCAACACCTATAAATTAGTTAGTTATGTAGTTGCCTTGTCATTAATTACTTAAAACACTCTAGCGGTACTAGATGCACTTTCAATCTCACCATTTTTAGTGATTTACGACAACACGATTAAAGACGATTAAAGATTCGAGATTGAAGAAGAGTGTGGATTTTAATCCTAATCATCTACGTTGAGCTCCCCATAAACGAGTGCACTATTAAGAACTCCTTTTGTAATGCAAGTGCACATCACATAGAGAAGTATGAAAGATGTTCACCCAAATAGCTCAAAAAGCATGCAAGAATTACCCAAGACCCATGACATTGATAGTTCGGGGGCAACTACCCTTATCGTGCTTGCTTCTCCTCCGGTCTCTAATGAGACTCATGTGTAGGATTTGAATCCGTTGACATTGTTGGAGATGGAGAGATGTCATCATCGTCATTACCACCAGAACTAGAGCTTGAGGTATCATCATCGTTGTCTTCATCATCTTTATTTCTTCTTCCTGGTGTTGTGTGCCCTGAGTTGCATTTTGATCTTCATGCACATTTTCTCTAAATAGGCTTTCCTGCCGCTATATTAATATAGCAACCACATGATACAACGAGCAAGCTGGAGCCGCAGCACAACCAAGCCCAAAAGAAAATAAAGAGAACAAAAGAAAACCAAATGCCGACATTGGCACTTCGAAGAAACAAAGACGACCCTCAGCCATTGCACCCTCCGGACAAGACCCACCGCGCTCCTGGCATTCGAACCGTCGTGTACCAAACAACACCTTCACCAAGGAATGCGATGACGATGCCACTTCTGCTAGACTGGTCCTAGGGTTTCCCCTGGTACACGGAGGGGAGTGGCAAGGAGGTATACCCGACGCCTTCAAGAAGGAGTAGTGATACCACATGCGTCTGATACGTTGCTAACGTATCTATAATTTTTGATGTTCCATGCTTGTTTTATATCTACTTTCTTATGTTTTGTCCACACTTTAGAGTATTTTTACACATTTTCTGGGACTAACCTATTAACAATATATCACAGTGTCAGTTGCCTGTTTTCTACTGCTTTTGGTCCAGAAAAGCCAGAAAATGATTATTCTCGGAATTGGACGGGACAAAAGCCAAAGTCAATATTTTACCGAGGGGAACACGAAGCCAGAAGACGAGAGGGAGAGGGGCCAGGGGCCGAAGACATTTTGCGGCCCGAAAGTTGGGGTGTCCAGGCAACGCGGTACCCAAATTGCTTACAATCAGCCGCGTTGCCCAAAGTTGGTGTGCCAAATACTCAGAGGGTCTTTTTCGGCATGAATTCAACTTTATGTTTCAATACAAAATATTAGGCTAACGACCATCAAGTTGCCCCCCCTGTCAGTTCTCGCCGTTATGTCGCTCCCGTCGCTTAGGCGGGGTGGCTGTCACGTAGGCTTGCAGCGTTGGCACAGTGGATAGGACAACACCCCCTGCCTAGTGTATTGACGTGACAAAACAGGGCACATGTATCGGCGTTATAATTATTTTTTGTTTACTCAGAAGCTGGAACGGCCACCGCCACGTGTCTCTCCTTAGACTTCCATCCCCGTTGTTAACCACTACCTTAAAAGCGCATTGACGCTTCCACCGTTTCCCTGCCTCGCAGAAACCACTCTTCTTCTTCCTATCATCTGTCTTCTTCCCGTCTTCTCCTTGCCGCCATGGAAGGTCGTCGCACTCTAGAGACAAGCTTCACTACCCATGACAATAAGAAGATAGACGTTGTCTACACCAACAAGGAGGATATAGTGGTGCGTGTCCTGAGGATGTACGAGGGTTGGCTTGAGAAAGACGAGGACAAGTTTGTGGGATTGGACCTCGAGTACACCCCGGAGCACCCATATGAAGGGAGTGAAGTCGCCGTCATTCAACTGGCCATGAGGAAACACGTCCTCGTCTACCACCTCTCCCGGTTTGTAGATCTGCTCTCTGTAGCTAACCCGCTTTTAGGGTTTTCTCCTCTTGTTCTTTATCTATTTGCTCATCTTGCAACTACTGGATTTTATTTAGGACCAAATAAATTATGACAAGAGAATGTTGAGAGTCTTGATCTTGCATTTACTAAACTTTTCAAAATTATATTCAGATAATGATCTTGCATTGACAAAATATTCATAGTTACAAATTTTGGTGATGACAAACTACATACTTTCAGGACTGACAGGAATTGTCCGGCGTTGCACCAGTTTCTTGTAGAAAAGGGAATTGTTTTCTGCACTGTCGACAATACAACTGAGTTTTTGAAATTTTATCAAGAGGGAATTATAATTCCTGCGCAAAACTGGATCGATATTCAGTGTCTTGTCAAGATCCTAGGGGGCTCGAGGAAGGATAGAATAGCATCACTCGCAACTAGAATCCTCGATGAGTCGTACGACAGAATGAAGGAAGATTTTCTCTTTTGGAACGATTTCTGGGACGAGTGGCCGTTGTCTGTTATAAACCTGAAGTATGCAGCCATAGATGCTTACGTGACCTACCAGTTGTACAAGAAGATCCATTTTTTTCTATGTTACCACGTGTTTTGTCCTATTTGCAAGAGGGAAGACGAGCTTAGGGGAGCCCTTTGTAGAAAATGCAGAATAGCTGAGTTTGAAGCTGCATATGCAATGAAAATGGCTGCATCTGAAGCAACTGACAGAGAGGCTGCAGAAGCAGCTGAAAGAGAGCTTGCAGCTAAAGCATAAGCAGCTAAAGCATAAGTAGCTGACACAGAGGCTGCAGCTGAAGCAACAAACAGAGAGGCTGCATCTTCTAGCGGCAACAATCAGGCATGTGATCACCCCTAAATGTGTCGCAGGATGCTGAAGATAGGGAAGCCAAATCAGATCCCAGGTGGGACAAACTTGCATTTCGTGAGTTGTGGAGGGCCAATAATATAAGATCCACCTGGAATGATCGCAGTTGGTCGCCTAGGAACAATGGCAAGCGCCTCAAGTGGTCTGATGAGAAGTGAATTAAATTTTACTTCTTAGTGTTATTTTTCTGTTTTGTGGAACTCAGTTAGCTTGTCAAGATGTCTAGCGCCTCAAGTGAGAGTAGTAAAATAAATTTAACCCTCTTTGTGTTATGTTTATGTATGTGTCTTGTAGCTTGTCAAGATGGTAGCTCGTTAACTAGTAGTTTGAAAGAGTACCCTTTTCCTCTCTCGTTAAACAGATATGTTTCATTTTGCCCAAATTGGTAGCAAATCTAGAGAAGATTCTCACTTCGATAATTTGTTCCCTTTTGGACCTCTTTTTGCCTCCGATCAGGTAACAAATCTAGAGCAGCAAATCACACCAGGCAGAATACATTCAGAAAACAAAACAAATGTAGATATAGCTATGCGCAGCTAAATAGGATATAGCGATAGAAAGTAGGTTGCTTAACGAGGTTCAATGCATTCAGCTAGAAATAGGATGCAACCAAAATATAGAAAATCAAAAGAAGCTGCTTAGCAGCAGCAGTCGCCGCAGCAGCAGATACATTCAAGGACACATCCAACCCGTCCTTCATGCGCTCGCGCCTCCGCCTCCTCCCTCCGGTGCTTCCTCCACTTCTTGCTGCCCAGTCCCTTGATCTTGGGGGCCTTAGGCCTGATTGGAGGCATGCGACCCTCTTTGATGGCCACCCGCTAGAGGTTTCGGAGGTGAATGCCGAGAGCCCATTGTTTAGCAATGTAGGCGTTGATGTTCATGGTCTCGCGCTCGCCGCCTTTGTGGATGCGGGAACCCGAGGCCTCTACATGCTTCAGTAAGGAGTTGAAGTCGGTGCCGGCGAGACTCACTCAGCAGAAGGCGATCCCCTTGCAGAAGGGGCAGCGCCAGGAGGCGCCCCTGAAGAAGGCGTCGTACTGGCCGGCCCACAGCCTCCTCAGCACCTGACGAGTCTTGGTGTGGATGGACTCGTCATCGCTACAGACATCGCTGCCGAAAACCTATTGGAAGAAAAGGAAAATGGGGGAATAGATGATGTAAGAAGACCGAGCAATCAAAATGTGAACAAGCGAATCCTAATAAACCAAGATCTAGCATCCAACAATGGAAATGGTAGAAGAACCAGGGGAGGGGAGCAAACCCTAGTTACCTCCGACCATGGGTCATCGATGCCGGTGTCATAGGGGTTCAGCGGAGCGATGTACTTATCTAGATCGTAGGTGCCCAAGAAGTGCTTGATCTGCTTGTGACCGGCGGGGGCCTCCTCGCCGGCGGGGGCTCCTCTTTGGTGGCCCCGTCGGTAGCGGGGATGGGGGCCTGGACGGGAACAGCGGCTGCCATCGATGGCTCGACTGGGGCCTGGACAGGGACGGCGGCTGCTTTCAACGCGTCGAGGAGGGACCGGCAAGGAGACAGGGGCATCCTTGCCGACGGCCTCGGAGGTGACGATGGCCACCTTATCCTCATCCGTCATCACCGATGCGGACGGGGTATTCTCGGGAGTTTGCGGATGCTGGTGGGATAGTGGAGAGGGTTGCGTGGGGAGAGTGAGCGAGAGTGAGAGTGGGTGTGCGGAGAGGGGCTCTATAGTTAAGGTAGATGGAAGCAAGGCACATTTCGTTGCACTACCGTGCAACACGCCACACAGTCTACTGCACCGTGCACCGCGACACGCGCACGGTACGCCATGTTTTTTCCCGGGCCATGCATGGCAGTTCTGTATTGAGCCGCATGCAAAGGGCGCATACACAAGTTCTATGTACGAAGTTTGACACGACCCTAAAATTGGCGATAGTTAAAAGTGGAAATGCAGAGGGGAAGGTAGGTGGCTGTACGGCAAGATTTGTAGGGTTGTGCTAGATCGGGTAGGGAGATGTGTTGATGACTGCGAGTGACTCGATAAAGGAGGAAACGTTAGGTCTCGTCGAGCTTAGCTCTTCGGCCTCCAGCTAGAGCGTGCAAGTTTCTTACGGTGGGGCCCAGTTGGAAGTGAGATTGAGAGACGCTACGTACAAAATGGGATATGTCTTATTAAAATCAAGTGGCAATAAATTGCAGTTGTCCATCAACGACCGTGCACTCGATGACACATGTGTTGTGGCATAGTAGTAGCAGTAGTAGGCTTTTTCAGACTTGATTAAACATGACATGACCGCTCGATGGCTTTTTCCATGAACGTCATCGTGTTCCTTCTTGTAGAAGTCTCGTTGAGGAAGACGTCTGTGTTGTCTCACGTTGTACTGTGAAGGGCACGACGTGTGCAACGATCATCGTTGGATCACAAAGAATCAATGGTTGGTGCGCACGATCCGTGTGACAACTGTGACAACCAATCAGGGAGTAGCAGACAGAGTGAGCACAGGTTTGGGCTTCTACGAAAGATAGAGAGAGGGGGGCAAAACTGAGTAGTATCAAAAAACCAAGGGCAAAACTGAGTAGTATAAAAATGGAAAGTGAGTGTCTTGTACAATGAAATACATCATGGCATACATCAAATTATGCCAAGATAGATCCACTAGAGTTCATTGGTTGTGTGTTCTTCTCATAAACCACATGGACCAACTAGAGTTCATTGCATGTGTGTTATTGTCATAAACCACATGGATCCACCAGTGTCATTGCATGTGTGTTCTTTTCATAAACCACATGTTGATCCACCAATCTCATTGCATGTGGTCTTTGTATGTGTGTTCTTCTAAACAAACAAAACATGGATCCACAGATATCATTGCATGTCTTTTCTTTTCATTAACCACACCTAGTGTCATCGCATGTCTGTTCTTCTCACAAACCACAAAAGGATCCACCAGTGTCATTGCATGTCTGTTCTTCTCATGAACCACATCTAGAGTCATTGCATGTCTGTTCTTCTCACAAACCACATAAGGATCCACTAGTGTCATTGGATGTGTGTTCTTTTCATGAACCATATACAGTGTCATTGGATGTCTATTCTTTTCATAAACCACATAAGGATCCACCAGTGTCATTGGATGTGTGTTCTTTTCATGAACCACACCCAGTGTCATTGGATGTGTGTTCTTATCACAAACCACACATGGATCCACCAGTGCCATTGCATGTGTGTTCTTTTCATGAACCACACCCAGTGTCATTGCATGTCTGTTCTTCTCACAAACCAGACATAAGGATCCACCAGTGTCATTGCATGCCTGTTCTTTTCATGAACCACACCCAATATCATTGCATACCTGTTCCTCTAAACAAACCACACATGGATCCACTAGTGTCATTGCATGTTTGATCTTCTCATGAACCACACACAGTGTCATTGGATGTCTATTCTTTTCATAAACCACATAAGGATCCACCAGTGTCATTGCATGTGGTCATTGCATGTGTGTTCTTCTAAACAAACCACACATGCATCCACCAGTGTCATTGGATGTGTGTTCTTTTCATGAACCACACCTAGTGTCATTGCATGTGTGTTCTTCTCACAAATCACACATGGATCCATCCAGTGTGATTGCATGTCAGTTCTTCTCACAAACCACATAAGGATCCACCAGTGTCATTGCATGTCTGTTATTTTCATGAACCACATAAGGATACACCAGTGTCATTGCATGTCTGTTCTTCTCATGAACCATAGCTAGAGTCATTGCATGTCTGTTCTTCTCACAAACCACATAAGGATACACCAGTGTCATTGCATGTCTGTTCTTCTCACAAACCACACACAAATACACCAGTGTCATTGCATGTCTGTTCTTCTCATGAACCACAAACAATCCACATAAGGATCCACCAGTGTCATTGGATGTGTGTTCTATTCATGAACCACACCCAGTGTCATTGGATGTGTGTTCTTCTCACAAACCACATAAGGATACACCAGTTTCATTGCATGTGTGTTCTTTTCACAAACCACGGCTAGAGGCATTGCATGTGTGTTCTTCTTAGAAACCACATAAGGATACACCAGTGTCATTGCATGTGTGTTCTTTTCACAAACCACAGCTAGAGTCATTGCATGTGTGTTCTTATCAGAAACCACATAAGGATACACCAGTGTCATTGGATGTGTGTTCTTTTCATGAACCACACCCAGTGTCATTGGATGTGTGTTCTTATCACAAACCACACATGGATCCACCAGTGTCATTGCATGTGTGTTCTTTTCATGAACCACACCCAGAGTCATTGCATGTCTGTTCTTCTCACAAACCACATATGGATCCACCAGTGTCACTGGATGTGTGTTCTTTTCATGAACCACACCCAGTGTCATTGCATGTCTGTTCTTCTCACAAACCACATAGGGATCCACCAGTGTAATTACATGTCTGTTCTTCTCATGAACCACATCTAGAGTCATCGCATGTGTGTTCTTCTCACAAACCACATAAGGATACACCAGTGTAATTGCATGTCTGTTCTCCTCATGAACAACATCTAGAGTCATTGTATGTCTGTTCTTCTCACAAACCACATAAGGATCCACTAGTGTCATTGGATGTGTGTTATTTTCATGAACCACACACAGTGTCATTGGATGTCTATTCTTTTCATAAACCACATAAGGATCCACCAGTGTCATTGGATGTGTGTTCTTTTCATGAACCACACCCAGTGTCATTGCATGTGTGTTCTTCTAGCAAACCACACATGGATCCACCAGTGTCATTGGATGTGTGTTCTATTCATGAACCACACCCAGTGTCATTGGATGTGTGTTCTATTCATGAACCACACCCAGTGTCATTGGATGTGTGTTCTTCTCACAAACCACATAAGGATACACCAGTTTCATTGCATGTGTGTTCTTTTCACAAACCACGGCTAGAGGCATTGCATGTGTGTTCTTCTCAGAAACCACATAAGGATACACCAGTGTCATTGCATGTGTGTTCTTTTCACAAACCACAGCTAGAGTCATTGCATGTGTGTTCTTATCAGAAACCACATAAGGATACACCAGTGTCATTGGATGTGTGTTCTTTTCATGAACCACACCAAGTGTCATTGGATGTGTGTTCTTATCACAAACCACACATGGATCCACCAGTGTCATTGCATGTGTGTTCTTTTCATGAACCACACCCAGAGTCATTGCATGTCTGTTCTTCTCACAAACCACATATGGATCCACCAGTGTCACTGGATGTGTGTTCTTTTCATGAACCACACCCAGTGTCATTGCATGTCTGTTCTTCTCACAAACCACATAGGGATCCACCAGTGTAATTACATGTCTGTTCTTCTCATGAACCACATCTAGAGTCATCGCATGTGTGTTCTTCTCACAAACCACATAAGGATACACCAGTGTAATTGCATGTCTGTTCTCCTCATGAACCACATCTAGAGTCATTGTATGTCTGTTCTTCTCACAAACCACATAAGGATCCACTAGTGTCATTGGATGTGTGTTCTTTTCATGAACCACACACAGTGTCATTGGATGTCTATTCTTTTCATAAACCACATAAGGATCCACCAGTGTCATTGGATGTGTGTTCTTTTCATGAACCACACCCAGTGTCATTGCATGTGTGTTCTTCTAGCAAACCACACATGGATCCACCAGCGTCATTAGATGTGTGTTCTTTTCTCAAACCACAACTAGAGTCATTGCATGTGTGTTCTTCTCACAAACCACATAAGGATACACGAGTGTCATTTCATGCGTGTTCTTTTCACAAACCACAGCTAGAGTCATTGCATGTGTGTTCTTATTACAAACCACATAAGGATACACCAGTGTCATTGCATGTGTGTTCTTTTCATAAACCACAACTAGAGTCATTGGATGTCTGTTCTTTTCATAAACCACATAAGGATCCACCAGTGTCATTAGATCTGTGTTCTTTTCATCAACAACACCCAGTGTCATTGGATGTGTGTTCTTCTCACAAACCACACATGGATCCACCAGTGTCATTGCACGTGTGTTCTTTTCAGGAACCACACCCAGTGTCATTACATGTCTGTTCTTCTCACAAACCACATATGGATCCACCGGTGTCACTAGATGTGTGTTCTTTTCATGAACCACACCAGTGTCATTGCATGTCTGTTCTTCTCACAAACCACATAGGGATCCACCAGTGTCATTGCATGTCTGTTCTTCTCATGAACCACATATGGAGTCATCGCATGTGTGTTCTTCTCACAAACCACATAAGGATACACCAGTGTCATTGGATGTGTGTTCTTTTGATGAACCATATCTAGAGTCATTGCATGTCTGTTCTGCTCACAAACCACATAAGGATCCACCAGTGTCATTGGATGTGTGTTCTTTTCATGAACCACACCCAATGTCATTGCATGTCTGTTCATCTCACAAACCACATAAGGATACACCAGTGTCATTGGATGAGTGTTCTTTTCTTAAACCACAACTAGAGTCATCGCATGCATGTTCTTCTCACAAACCACACATGGATACACCAGTATCATTGCATGTCTGTTCTTCTCATGAACCACAGCTAGAGTCATTGCATGTCTGTTCTTCTCACAAACCACATAAGGATCCACCAGTGTCATTGGATGTGTGTTCTTTTCATGAACCACACCTAGTGTCATTGGATGTGTGTTGTTCTCACAAACCACATAAGGATACACCAGTGTAATTGCATGTGTGTTCTTTTCACTAACCACAGCTAGAGTCATTGCATGTGTGTTCTTCTCAAAATCCACATAAGGATACACCAGTGTCATTGGATGTGTGTTCTTTTAATGAACCACTACCAGTGTCATTGGATGTGTGTTCTTATCACAAACGACACATGGATCCACCAGTGTCATTGCATGTGTGTTCTTTTCATGAACCACACCCAGTGTCATTGCATGTATGTTCTTCTCACAAACCATATGTGGATCCACCAGTGTCACTGGATGTGTGTTCTTTTCATGAACCACACCCAGTGTCATTGCATGTCTGTTCTTCTCACAAACCACATAGGGATCCACCAGTGTCATTGCATGTCTGTTCTTCTCATGAAACACATCTAGAGTCATCGCATGTGTGTTCTTCTCACAAACCACATAAGGATACACCAGTGTCATTGGATGTGTGTTCTTTTGATGAACCATATCTAGAGTCATTGCATGTCTGTTCTGCTCACAAACCACATAAGGATCCACCAGTGTGATTGGATGTGTGTTGTTTTCATGAACCACACACAATGTCATTGGATGTCTGTTCTTTTCATAAACCACATAAGGATCCACCAGTGTCATTGGATGTGTGTTCTTTTCATGAACCACACCCAGTGTCATTGCATGTGTGTTTTTCTGGCAAACCACACATGGATCCACCAGTGTCATTGGATGTGTGTTCTTTTCACAAACCACATCTAGAGTCATTGCATGTGTGTTCTCCTCACAAACCACATAAGGATACACCAGTGTCATTGCATGTGTGTTCTTTTCACAAACCACAACTAAAGTCATTGCATGTGTGTTCTTCTCACAAACCACATAAGGATACACCAGTGTCATTGCATGTGTGTTCTTTTAATGAACCACAGCTAGAGTCATTGTATGTGTGTTCTTCTCAGAAACCACATAAGGATACACCAGTGTCATTGGATGTGTGTTATTTTCATGAACCATACCCAGCGTTATTGCAAGTCTGTTCTTCTCACAAACCACATATGGATACACAGTGTCATTGCATGTCTGTTCTTCTCATGAGCCACAGCTAGAGTCATTACATGTGTGTTCATTGGATGTGTAATTGCATGTAAGTTCTTCTCATAAACCACATAAGGATCCACCAGTGTCATTGCATGTCTGTTCTTCTAAACAAACCACACATGGATCCACCAGTGTCATTGGATGTGTGTTATTTTCATGAACCACACCCAGTGTCATTGCATGTTTGTTCTTCTCACAAACCACATAAGGATACACCAGTGTCATTGCATGTGTGTTCTTTTCATGAACTACAGCTAGAGTCATCGTATGTGTTCTTCTCACAAACCACACATGGATACACCAGTGTCATTGCATGTCTGTTCTTCTCATGAACCACAACTAGAGTCATTGCATGTCTATTCTTCTCGCAAACCACATAAGGATCCACCAGTGTCATTGGATGTGTGTTCTTTTCATGAACCACACCCAGTGTCATGGCATGTGTGTTATTCTAGAAAACCACACATGGATCCACCAGTGTCATTGGATGTGTGTTCTTTTCACAAACCACAGCTAGAGTCATTGCATGTGTGTTCTTCTCACAAACCACATAAGGATTCACCAGTGTCATTGCATGTGTGTTCTTTTCACAAACCACAGCTACAGTCATTGCATGTGTTTTCTTCTCACAAACCACATAAGGATACACCAGTGTCATTGCATGTGTGTTCTTTTCAGAAACCACAGCTAGAGTCATTGGATTTCTGTTCTTTTCATAAACCACATAAGGATCCACCAGTGTCATTGGATGTGTGTTCTTTTCATGAACCACACCTTGTGTTATTGGATGTGTGTTCTTCTCACAAACCACACATGGATCCACTAGTGTCATTGCATGTGTGTTCTTTTCATGAACCACACCTAGTGTCATTGCATGTTTGTTCTTCTCACAAACCACATATGGATCCACCAGTGTCACTGGATGTGTGTTCTTTTCATGAACCACACCCAGTGTCATTGCATGTTTGTTCTTCTCACAAACCACATAGGGATCCACCGGTGTCATTGCATGTCTGTTCTTCTCATGAACCACATCTAGATTCACCGCATGTGTGTTCTTCTCACAAACCACATAAGGATACACGAGTGTAATTGCATGTCTGTTCTTCTCAAGAACCACATCTAGAGTCATTGCATGGGTATTCTTCTCACAAACCACATAAGGATCCACTGGTGTCATTGGATGTGTGTTCTTTTCATGAACCACACACAGTGTCATTGGATGTCTGTTCTTTTCATAAACCACATAAGGATCCACCAGTGTCATTGGATGTGTTTTCTTTTAATGAACCACACATAGTCTCATTGCATGTGTGTTGTTCTAGAAAACCACACATGGATCCACCAGTGTCATTGGATGTGTGTTCTTTTCACAAACCACAGCTAGCGTCATTACATGTGTGTGTTCTTGTCACAAACCACATAAGGATACACCAGTGTCATTGCATGTGTGTTCTTTTCACAAACCACAGCTAGAGTCATTGCATGTGTGTTCTTCTCACAAACCACATAAGGATACACTAGTGTCATTGCATGTGTGTTCTTTTCACAAACCACAGCTAGAGTCATTGCATGTGTGTTCTTCTCAGAAACCACATAAGGATACACTAGTGTCATTGGATGCGTGTTCTTTTCATGAACCACACATGGATCCACCTAGTGTGATTGCATGTCAGTTCTTCTCACGAACCACATAAGGATCCACCAGTGCCATTGCATGTCTGTTCTTTTCATGAACCACACCCAGTATCATTGCATGTCTGTTCCTCTAAACAAACCACACATGGATCCACTAGTGTCATTGCATGTGGTCATTGCATGTGTGTTCTTCTAAACAAACCACACATGGATCTACCAGTGTCATTGCATGTGTGTTATTTTCATGAACCACACCCAGTGTCATTGCATGTCTGTTCTTCTCACAAACCACATATGGATCCACTAGTGTCACTGGATGCGTGTTCTTTTCATGAACCACACCCAGTGTCATTGCATGTCTATTCTTCTCACAAACCACATAGGGATCCACCAGTGTCATCGCATGTCTATTCTTCTCATGAACCACTTCTAGAGTCATCGCATGTGTGTTCTTCTCACAAACCACATAAGGACACGCCAGTGTCATTGCATGTGTGTTCTTTTCATGAACCACAGCTAGAGTCATTGCATGTGTGTTCTTCTCACAAACCACATAAGGATACACAAGTGTCATTGGATGTGTGTTCTTTTCACAAACCACAGCCTGTGTCATTGTATGTCTGTTCTTCTCACAAACCACATAAGGATACACTAGTGTCATTGGATGTGTGTTCTTTTCATGAACTATAGCTAGAGTCATCGCATGTCTCTTCTTCTCACCAGTTACATACCATTCGACCGGGCTGCTTGGACGATTGGGATGGTCTTCATGAGAGCGATCCGTGAGTAGGCTGTTCTATGGCATGATTGGCCACGCTTGCTCTGGACAAACTGGCAACATTGGGTGCTCCCCTATTGCGAGTGTCACGACTCACGAGTTGAGTGGGCTATATCCCAGTGTCATGTCCCCATTACTTCTCTTCCTCCCCGTACTTATCTTCCTTCCTCTCGAATCCACTTTCCCCACTTCACTCCCATCCTGCCGTAGCCACCAGCCAACGACGCCTCCATCCCAATCCCCTCTCCGGCAGCCACCCCCCTCCCCTCTCGCAATGGGTTCAAGGGGAGATGGCGAGGAAACACGTCGTGATGACAGGGACAGTGATTTCGATGTGAGCCGTCTCATCTCTATCTCTATCATCTGTGGCCAGTTATCTATTTTTTGAGCTAGATCTACTATGTTTACTCATGCGCGTATGATGTGTTAGGCCAACCAGACGATATATGGCTCCAACTATCACGGTTTAGTGGATGAAGACAGTCCTCTTCTATGTAAACATGGACATGTGCCCGCTAAATTTGTAGCGTTTGAAGGACGAAACGCAGGCAGGAGATTTCTATGGTGTCAAGGACTTCGTGCAATGATGCAAGGTAGAAGTTGCGGTGTTATCAAATGGGTAGATCCAGAGTGGCCCAAATTGATGCAGAAAACGCTGGACAAACTATGGGATATGACTGTTGAGTTGAAAGAATCCGTAGTCAGATCACTTCTTGACAATGTTGAGATGAATCTATGGGACCCAGTTGACACGACCAAGCTTAACCGAGATCTCAGGAGGGTGCAAGACAACGTTAGCAAAGTCGAGAAGCAGAGGGACGTGGCGTTGGCCTTGAAGGATAAAGCAGAGCAAGAACTAACTCAAGCAAGGAATGATCTTCACCAGGCCAAAGTCCTGCAGTTCACAACTACGAGTACTGACAAGTGCATGAGGAAAATACAGAGAAACAATTGAAGCTGTCTAAGGAAGATGCTAAAAGGAAGGAGCAGACGAATCGATCCTTGCTCTCGCAGGAAGATGCGCATCGGGCTAAGATTAGGAAGATCAAGGATATGTGTGATAACTAGTTCTATTTAGCTTGAGCTCCGTGCCTTTTTAAGTTGTAATAGTAGTACTTGTTGACCTAGCGGTCTGAACTAGTGGTCCCGGAGTCATGGGAGGAAAAAAATTGCTCTCCCGTTAGTCTGTCTTAACCCTGCATCACTTCCTTTTGTCTGATCATGGTGATATTCTGACATTGGTGGTTTGTTTAAACGTAATCTACGTGGATTGTGTCGCATGCAAATGGCACATTCACAATTTATAAAGTGGAAGCACGTACACCCGGTTAATGGAGATCCGGGAGCTTCGCCTAACGTAGGGGATGCAGGAGTAGGAAGGCGGTGAGATAGACGGGCTCAAGCGTCTGGGCATTATTGGTTGCCATTGCTGTTTATGTTGCCACATCATTGTGCAACATCTAAAATAAGTTGCTGCTTCGTGGAGTGTGGCAGCTTAAATAATTTATTTCTGTGCCACTTACATTCCGTCTTATTTGGAGACCTCCTGCCCCTCAGCAATCGTGGAACCGGTGCTGCGTGTTTTCAGATAGAAGTGGCACAATCACAATTTCGGATTCAACTACTGACTCAGGTGTTTCCAAACCCTAAGTCCCGGTATATTTTACTCAGAGAACGTGGGTAGATTTTTTCGCCCAGCAACGTGCCACACACAGTGCTCCAGAATTTAATAGAATTACATATCTAGGTTCAAGTTCAACACATTACTATGCATCTTCATTGCCAGCAGCCTTCTTCCGCAGCTTGGGTGCCAAGCCTTCACGTCCACTGGCTTCTTCCTCTTCCTTGGTGCCAATTTTCTTAGCTTCACGTACTCTGCATCGCCGGGACAGTGGGCACCAGAATCGTGTCCAACATCATCTTTCCACTCGTTTTTAATTTCTTCGGGCAGCAAAATGACTGACCCGACAGTCATGTTTCTAACCTTGTGACGCTTCATGTCAAAGAAACAGGACTGTTGCATAACTACCCAATATCTACATAGTAAATGAAACAAAAATTACAATTCAGCACAAACATGCGAACCCCAAGAGACTTTTGCTTACCAGGAGATAATTGGGTTCGAGCGACCACCCTGTCCAAGAATAGAAGGGCGACTCCCAGTTGCAACAGCTTCCACATCTAGTACATCACAATTCAACTCAAACATGCAATCCGAAGCATACCTTTCCATCAACCCAATTAGCTGACTGTCACACATTAGAGGAATCATGATGCCACGTTTATCCATTAAGCTCAATATTGCAATCTGCTTCGGCCATAATTCATCATGATTACGCAGAGCAGCAACCATACCAGATATAGTGCAGATCTGTGCAGGCGCTTCTTCCATCATGATACAATGGTGTCCATACCACTTGCCCTTAGAGTCGTGCCTGAAGAGGACTACCGTAACCAGGTAAGGGTGGTCCGCGGAGATCCCACTTGACAGAAAACTATGGACAAAATATGTTTGTCAGCGTTGGGCTAACAAACAATTTTAGGTTCAGTAGACAGCTAGCAGTTATAATTAGTGTGAATAGCAAAGAGAAGGGTATCTCACCCGCTTGTAGCCAAACTTCTTCTTCCTTGGTAGTAGGATCTGCCATCCTCCGAGCTGCTCGGCTCGTCGGTGACGGAGGCGGGCTAGATCCTCGCAACGGCGGCTACGGCATGCGCCATTGGAGCTTGGGATCAGCGACTAGGCGCAACAACTTGGCGCCGGAAGTCAAATGTCTGAAGGGATCGTCCTGCCTGGAGGGTGGATTCTGACGTCGCCGGTGCTAGGGGAAAGGTGGGAATGGATTTGTGAAATTGGTCAACGCATCCAATCCACTTAGTTACTCGATTTTCCTAAGAGGTTGCCACGTTGGCGCTCGCGTCACGGACAGGTGACCTACATGAGGGTCCCGACCATCTACTTCACGGGGCAGTTTAACGGAATGTTTGATTTTGGCAGGGGTGAGATGAGTTTGCCTTGAAATGGCCCCTCTCAGTAGTTGGCGGCCCAACATTTCTAAATGCGGCAATTTCAGGCAACTTAGGTACCGCGGTGCATTGGCCTGCGAACTTTGGTACCGCAGACGAACAGGCCCTAGGGGACGGCCACACCACCTGGCCCGCGCGGACAGGCCTGGCCCACGCCAGGGGGTGGTGTAGTCGCCTCGGGCACCCCCTCGGCCTCGCCTTTTGCCTATAAGAAGCCTCCGATACAGAAACCCTAAGTTCCCGATCAAAATTCCACGAAAGAGTATGTATCCGCCGCCATCTCCATCCCTAGATCGGGAGGGATCTGAAGCTCTTCCCGACACCCCGCCAGAGGGGAGAATTGCCTAGAGGCCTTCTTCATCACCATGCCTGCCTCCAGTGTGATGCGTGAGTAGTTCATCCCTGGACTACGGGTCCATGTAGTAGCTAGATGGTTGGTTCTTCTCCTCTGTGCTATCATGTTTAGATCTTGTGGGCTCCGTTCATGATCAAGATCATCTATTTGTAATCATACATGTTGTGTTTGCGGGGATCCGATGGATATTGAGATGTTATTTCAGATTGATTATTGATTTATCATGTCTTTGTTATTTGTGATCTTGCATGCTCTCCGTTGTTAGTAGCTATCTTGACTGAGTAGATGCTAGCAACTCCAAGAGGGAGTATTTATGCTCGATAGTGGGTTCATGCCTCTAGGAATCTGGGGAAGTGACAGAAATCTCTAAGGTACTAAATGTGCTATTGCTACTAGGGAGAAAACAGCAATCCTTTGTTCATTGAACAATCGTATTGTTTACTTTACACACTTTGCTTAATGCAATTATCTGTTGCTGGCAACTTAATACTGGAGGGGGTTCGGATGATAACGTGAAGGTGGATTATTAGTCATGGATGCAGTTGGATTACGGTCTATGTATAATATTGTAATTCCCAATCAAATCTCATTGGAGTCAAGATGATTAGTATATGCATGTTTTCTCGATGTTTGTCAATTGCCCCGCTGTAATTTGTTTACCCAACATGTCATCTATCTTAAGGAGAATCACCACTATTGAATGATGGCTCAGTGTCGGCGCCAGAAAAATGCTGGTGCGATGTTGATGTAGCTCGTTGGGAACCCCAAGAGGAAGGTATGATGAGCACAACAACAAGTTTACCTCAGTTATGAAACCAAGGTTTAATCGAACCAGTAGGAGCAAGGAAACACCCCAAAGGTGTTGCTAGCTGAGCCTTGGCAGGGCGCACTACCGGTGCTAGTAGCAACGTGGAGACCTACACAACACAACCACAGAACTTTGTCCCCATTTTGCGAAGAGGTTGTCAATCTCACCGTATTTCGCAGAAAACAAAGGATTAAACGTATCGAATGGAAAGAAGTAATAGTTTGCAGAAAGTAAACACAAAGCAGTAAAAGATTGTAGATTGTATGTAAAGAAAAAGGACCGGGATCCATAGTTCACTAGAGGTGGCTCTCCTTAAGATAGATAACATGCTGGGTGAACAAATTACAGCGGGGCAATTGACAAACATTGAGAAAGCAATACATGCATATACTAATCATCTTGACTCCTTTGAGACTTGATTGGGCATTACAACATTATACATAGACCGCCATCCAATTGCATCTATGACTAATAATCCACCTTCAGGTTATCATCCGAACCCCCTCTAGTATTAAGTTGCAAGCAACAGATTATTGCTTTACGAACTGCGTGTAAAGTAAACAATACGATTGTTCTATGAACAAAGGATTGTTTTTTTCTCCCTAGTAGCAACATCACATCTAGTACCTTAGAGATTTCTGTCACTTCCCCAGATTACCAGAGGCATGAACCCACTATTGAGCATAAATACTAACTCTTGGAGTTGCTAGCATCTACTTGGCCAAGATAGCTACTAACAACGGAAAGCATGCAAGATCACAAATAACAAAGACATGATAGAATCAATAATCAATCTGAAATAGCATCTCAATATCCATCGGATCCTCGCAAACACAACATGCATGATTACAAATAGATGATCTTGATCATGAACGGAGCTCACAAGATCTAAACATGAAAGCACAAAGGAGGAGAGCCAGCCATCTAGCTACTACATGGATCCGTAGTCCAAGGATGAACTACTCACGCATCACACCGGAGGCTTGCATGGTGATGAAGAAGGCCTCTAGGGTGAATTCCCCTCTCCGTCAGGGTGCCGGGAAGAGCTTCAGATCCCTCCCGATCTAGGGATGGAGATGACGGCGGCTACAGACTCTTTCGTGGATTTTTGATCGGGCACTTAGGGTTTTTGTCCCGAGGGCATATTATAGGCGGAAGGAGAGGCCGAGGGGGTGCTGGGGTCGGCCAGACCACCTCCTGGCATGGGCCAGGCCTGGCCGCACGGCCAGGTGGTGTGGCCGGCCCCCAGCCCTTCTCCGTCTCGTATTCTGGCATCTGATGACTTCCGAAAAATAGGCACTTTGGCTTTTATCCCGTCCAATTCCGAGAATATTCATTTTCTGACTTTCCTGGAACCAAAAACAGCAGAAAACAGGCATCTAGCACTATGGCTCTTGTTAATAGGTTAGTCCAAGAAATCATATGAAAAGTACTCCAAAGTTGGAACAAGACACAAGAAAGTGGATAAAACCAAGCATGGAACATCAAAAATTATAGATACATTTGCAATGTATTAGTGAACTATGGACCCCGGTCCTTTCTTTTACCATCAATCTACAATCTACTATTTACTGTTTTCTGTTTACTTTCTGCAAGCAATTACTATCTTCCACACAATACGTTTAATCCTTTGTTTTCAGCAAAACATGTGAGATTAACAACCTCACTGTAAGTTGGAGCAAAAGTTCTGTGATTGTGTTGTACAGGATTCCAAGTTGGAAATAACACCTCGGAGGTGTTTCCTTGCTCCTACTAGTTTGATAACCTTGGTTTCATAACTGAGGTAAAACTTGTTGCTGTACTCATCATACCTTCCTCTTGGGGTTCCCCAATGATCTCAACATATTGAGTAAGCAAGGGGAGTCTTTCACAACCGATCTTTTTACTTTGTTTTATTTGTTTTGCTTAGTTTATTTCTGCTTTGTTTGCTTGTTTCTTTATCAAAAACACAAAAATATTAGTTGTACTAGTTTGCTTTCTTTATTAAAAACACACAAAAAATTTATTAGTTCATACCTTATGTTGCCACTATGTCTAGCATTGCTCCAATCACTCTGTCACCCGAGGAAATGATTTTTACTTTCAAACAAGGAATTGAATAGAGTTTCAAAGAAGCATGGTCTAGAATCTCTGATTTACATGAAAAAACTGAACCTAAAATGAATCAAAGCTTGTTTCTTAGCAGTTTTTACTTTGGAACCGCTCTTTGATATAGATATGCTTTGGATGCTGTAGTGGGAGGAGATTTCCTCCAGTGCAATGAGGATGAAGCTTTAAAATCCATAAAGAAGTTCGTCTTAACATATAACTTGCCTACCAAATCTGATTCTTCCTTTATAAACATATTTGCTAGATTGAATACTCTTGAAACCCACACTGCTAGTTTAAAAGAATCCTATAACATGCTTAGAGAACATAATGATTATGTTCCAATAAATTCTGAACCCTCCAAATGGCTTCCTACATTAAAAGTTGTTATAAATAATGAAACTTTTCATGCACGCTGTGATATCATGTCTGAATTATGTCTTATGCCTAAAGATATCTATGAATCTTTGAATCTTTGGGGACTTTATAAAGGGGGAGAAGGAATATCTCTTGCTAATAATGCCACCCTATTACCCATTGGAATAGCTGAAGGAGTGTTTACAAAGATTTTAGGGAAAGTGGTGTCTACTGATTATCTTGTTATTGAATGTGTAGGAAAAGGACATATTACACTTAGAAGATCCCTACTTAAACTCCTTAGACCAATAATAGATATGGAAAAGAGCATCATGTACTTTGCTTGTCCACTAAACAATCACAGTTTCCCTAAGGATAAGAACAAAGGTAAGAAAGGTAGGGGCAAGAAATCTGGTTTTTAATGCTTCTTCGTTTGAGAATACTTGATTCTTTTCTTGCTTCTTATGCCTAACTTAAAGGCTTTAAAGAAAAGTACATATTGGGAGATAATCCAAAAGTTTTAGTTGAGTATTGGAAGTTATTGCTTCAGTAATAACCTCTTCTTATCATTTTTGTGTGGTTTTTGTGCCAAGAGTAACCTCTAATGAGAGAGAAGTAATGCTTGGGAAAGTTGTTGTCCCGAAACAGATTTTTGTGCTCCGCTGGAAAAATTCGTGAAAAATCTCTGTACGTCTGTTTGAGCTGTAATTTTTTGTGCTTCTGCCCCAGGTTGTTATCCAACTTTTGTTAGTTCAACCCCTTTAGGTTTGAGCAACATAAGGTCTTCGAAAGAATTGGTTTTTACCTGCTGGTCTGTTTTGACAGATTTCTGCCATTATTTGCATTTGCCTCTTAATCTCTTTCTCTTTGAGTTCTCTTTGATCATTTGAACTTTTTAAAGGAAGTGCTACAGTAGCTTGTATTTTAATGGAAGTTTTACTTATGTATAGACTGAACCAAAAGACTTATTATCTTGAGTACACTAATGTTGCTAATGAAGATTGTGTGAAGTTTTGTATGAAGGAAATTTTCAGGTGTAGGGAAAGAATGATGTAATGAGATGAAGAATGGACTAAAGCTCAAGATTGGGGATGCCACCTTTGTCACCCCAAGAAATATAAAAGAAGTACAAGTGCCAAAGCTTGGGGATGCCCAAGGCATCCCCTTCTTCATCAATAAAAATCTCAGGTTTCGTCCAAACACTTCATTTTTATCGTTTCATGCACAATTGTGTTGTTCTTGGAGCGTCTTCGTTTTTGTTTTTGGTTTTCGTTTGCTTAGTTTGCTTGAATAAATTGGTTGGACCCCCTCATTCATACATTAGTTTTCAAATAAGTTGGTTTGGATTGGAAAAGAGTAGGAAAAGTTCATGCTTAAGTGGTAAAAAGGAGCTTGTTTTTGACTATGGCCTATGCTTTGTCATGTCATGCTTGATATTGTTATGACTTTATGCTTAGTGATTTTTGTTGTAGCATGACATGTTACAAATAATTGAGATTGCTTAATGTGCCTTGAAAGAATCATGCGTTGTTTTAGCATATTAAAGCATAGTATTGTGGTATTCTCTTTTGATGCTTCTTTTGGGTTGACTTGGCGCATGCTCACACCATGTTAAGACTATCCCAAGTCACCATAGCCTCTATGATCATTTAGTTTTCGACTTTTAATATCACTTTATGCTTTAATTAATGATGTTTTGTCACTTTGCATGATTATGGCCATTATTGCTCTCTTAGTTGGTCCCTCCTAGTCTTTTGCTAGCCTCCATACCAAGTATGAGTTCCACTCATGCATCCAACCCCAAATAAAACCAAGTTATTCCAAAAAGTCCACCATACCTTCCTATTAGCATTTGTTACTCCAAGTATATTCATGTTTTTATCTACCTTCCGAATTAAACTTGTTATGTGAAAATTAGTGATTAAAGCTCTCACGAACTTGATGGCACACTTTACTTTCTTCAACTTAATAATCTTGAACCATTGTGTCCATCTTTGTTGTGTATATGCTTGCGCTTTATAATCTGAAGTTAGCAGAACTATGTATCATGGGGAACGCTTTCAACATTGCACTTATTATTCCGTTGATATCATGATTCTTTTGCTTATGGATCCCAGTGGTGTGAAATAAAAGGGGAACTTGTAAGATCATGGAGTTTGTATGTGTGTTAGAGAAACGCCTGGGCCCTAGCCTAAGCCATGCCTAATCATGGTGGAAACTTGCAGCATAACCATAATGCGCACTCTATGAAGCATCCTCAATAAAAACCTATGCAAATAGCAAATAAAAAGATCGCTGAGATGCTCATTGTCTGTTGCCTTGTCATTTTGATATGGGATAGCTCCTGTGTCATGGGGCAAGGGGTACCCCGTTGGCGGTTCTCTATGATACATATGTACTTACAATGAGAAGAGCTTACTTGTGACTGAAGTTGAGTAGCATGAGGTTCGGTACTCGTAAGCAAGGGGAATGAGATTTAAACTTATAACTTGTCAAGCATATCCTCTTAGTTGTGTAACTTTAACCATAATCACTTTAAGATGCTTATGATAGGGGCAATGAGAGCTGAAAGCTAATAAGTACCATAATTTTTGGAAGCTCTTTATGAAACTTGAATCCCCGCTTCCTTCTATGAAGGCCTTTCTTTTACTTTTTTGTTGAGTCGCCATCTTCTATCTTTATGCACCTATTGAGAGAGCATAGTGGCCATTCTTAGTTTAATGTGCATTGTCCCAAGACTTGTTGATTGATTCATAACTTTGATATTGCTTGTTCTTAAACTATTGGTATCTAGTCACCCTTATGAACTTTGAAGGTGTCCTATGCATTTATGTTTTGCTACTCTATGAGGGACAAGCTGAATACCATTCTCATTATGTTTTATTTATGTGAAACAAACAAACGTCTTGCAAAGCATTGCTATTCATGAATCTTTTGTTTGTACCTTTTCATGCTACAACATAGTTGCTATGCCTTATTGTTAGAACTATATCTTTCATGCTATGTTAAAGTACTATAATCCCAGCTATCAATATGCCTTGATCAAGATTGTGATAGTGCATGTCACCTAAAAAAATATTCTTTCTTTTTTATAACTTACCTACTCGAGGATGAGCATGAGTTAAACTTGGGGATGTTGATACGTTGATAACGTATCTATAGTTTTTGATGTTCCATGCTTGTTTTATATCTACTTTCTTATGTTTTGTCCACACTTTGGAGTATTTTTACACATTTTCTGTGACTAACCTATTAATAAGATGCCACAGTGCCAGTTGCCTATTTTCTGTTGTTTTTGGTTCCAAAAAAAGCCATAAAATGAATATTCTCGGAATCAGACAGGACAAAAGCCAAAGTCAATATTTCACTGAGGGGAACACGGAGCCAGAAGACGAGACAGAGAGGGGCCAGGGGCCAGCCACACCACCTGGCCGTGCGGCCAGGCCTGGCCCATGCCAGGGGGTGGTTTAGCCGCCTAGGGCACCCCCTCGGCCTCCCCTTTCGCCTATAAGAAGCCTCTGATACAGAACCCTAAGTACCCTATCAAAATTCCATGAAAGAGTCTATAGCCGCTTCCATCTCCATCCCTAGATCGGGAGGGATCTGAAGCTCTTCTCGGCACCCTGCCAGAGGGGAGAATTCACCCTGGAGGCCTTCTTCATCACCATGCCTGCCTTCGGTGTGATGCATGAGTAGTTTATCCCTAGACTACGGGTCCATGTAGTAGCTAGATGGTTGGTTCTTCTCCTTTGTGTTATCATGTTTAGATCTTGTGAGCTCCGTTCATGATCAAGATCATCTATTTGTAATCATACATGTTGTGTTTGCGGGGATCCGATGGATATTGAGATGCTATTTCAGATTGATTATTGATTCTATCATGTCTTTGTTATTTGTGATCTTGCATGCTCTCCATTGTTAGTAGCTATCTTGGCCGAGTAGATGCTAGCAACTCCAAGAGGGAGTATTTATGCTCGATAGTGGGTTCATGCCTCTAGGAATCTGGGGAAGTGTCAGAAATCTCTAAGGTACTAGATGTGCTGTTGCTACTAGGGAGAAAACAACAATCCTTTGTTCATTAAACAATCGTATTGTTTACTTTACACACTTTGCTTAATGCAATTATCTGATGCTTGTAACTTAATACTGGAGGGGGTTCGGATGATAACCTGAAGGTGGATTATTAGTCATAGATGCAGTTGGATTACGGTCTATGTATAATGTTGTAATTCCCAATCAAATATCATAGGAGTCAAGATGATTAGTATATGCATGTATGCTTTCTCGATGTTTGTCAATTGCCCCGCTGTAATTTGTTCACCCAACATGTCATCTATCTTAAGGAGAATCACCACTAGTGAACTATGGACCCCGGTCCTTTCTTTTACCATCAATCTACAATCTACTATTTACTGTTTTCTGTTTTCTGCAAGCAATTACTATCTTCCACACAATACGTTTAATCCTTTGTTTTTAGCAAAACAGGTGAGATTGACAACCTCACTGTAAGTTGGGGGCAAAGTTCTGTGGTTGTGTTGTGCAGGATTCCAAGTTGGAAACAACACCTTGGAGGTGTTTCCTTGCTCCTACTGGTTCGATAACCTTGGTTTCATAACTGATGGAAAACTTGTTGCTGTACTCATCATACCTTCCTCTTGGGGTTCCCAACAAGCTCAACATATTGAGTAAGCAGCGTCACCGCATCAGTGTCGGACAAAGCCGACGGGGATTTCTCCCAACCCCAAAAAACCAACACCCTGGGTGTTCCGTACCGCTCCACCCATCCAGCCGCCAACCTCAGCAAGCACCACAGCGGGAAAGGCGCCATCTTCGGCATCTCAGTGTTGATCTCAAAGCGAGACCTCAAGGTCCAAGGGAAGTGACACTAGGAATGGGGGCAGCAACATCGCATCCACGCGGGAGGGAACTACCTCCACCGCAATCGCGGTACCTGACCGGACGCGGTGACAGGGACACACCAGGACCGCCTGACCCGGTCGGGACCAAAAGGTCCCGCAAAGCCCCCATGTCCATGCTGTAGCAGGGGTGGCTGCGAGCACCGCCACCATCCAGACCCACTGCCGTTGTTCTGCACCTCTAGGGAGTTGAGCCCGCTTGTTGAGCCTCTGGCCCGCCCTAGCCCAGATGAGGCCCAAAGGGGTCCAGATCTAGGCCGAGCAAGCCCTGCCTGCCGACCGCCGCTCGCTGCGTCGTTCCGCCGCCCAAGAGCAGCACCACCGCGCCTCCTCCCACTCCGCCCACGGATCCCACGCCGCCGAGCGGAACCGCCGCTGCCGAGGAGCACCGCCTACATCCAGGACCCACGCCCCTTCCGCACGCCGGGGAAAATCCATCCCGCCACTGCTAGCCCCACGCGGGCAACGACCGATGGTCTAGGCCAGCAGTAGCGGCAGCAGGAAGTGGAGGGGAGGGGGCTGGGGCGGGGAGAGATGGTGGCGTCCACCCGTCGCCCGCGGGGAGGTGAGCGAGCGAACGAGACGAAGAGTTTTTCCCCCTTGGTGGTACAGTACTGTCGCGGCAAATCAAGGTTCTCCCCATCTTCATGCACATTTTTTACATAAAAAACTTCTTTATCAAGGTTCTCCCATCCGCAATGTTTGGTGCTTGAGAGTCTTTATGAAAGGGTTTCGTGGCATAAAACAAAAATTTAAGTACATTGGAACACACCTAGAGCAAGGATCTATCTAAGAAGTAATACGGTAATGGAGAGAAGACAACATTAAAAATTTCCTTATAGACTGTGAGCGTCTAACGCTCATGCAAGAACATGGATGATGTAGTTGTAACCGTCCGACCTCAAGGTCGCGAAGATCTTCGCAAGTCATCCCTTGTCCAGGTCCTCGTACGACGCTCTGGTGCCACTAATGATAGCACCCCGAGATTTCACACACGTGCCACAACGTTGTTGTCTCTTACGTGTGTAGTCCTTTCTTGGGACCACACCACCACAAAAGACAACGATAGAGAAAGAGGTATTCCTCTAAGGAAGGGAAATTCCTTAGAAAAATATTGGTATTAACCGGTGTGTTTATTCACACCCATGGACACCCATTTTTATCGGTGAAGGGAGGTGTACCCTTCCTAAAGGCTTCCCATGTGGGTCTAGATAATAAAGGGAGAGGGAAGGAAGCTGGCTGGGCAACTTGCAGCGGCCCAGCAGCCAGCAGCGGCAGCAACCCGCAATAGCCCTAGTCGGGTGGGCCGCCCACACGGGTGTGGCCTGTGGGTGCACAATGGCCCGTTGTGGCAAGGCGGTAGGGAGGCAGCGGCCGGGTGGGCATTGGCGCGGCCTACCGCACGCCTGCTCGCTAGTGCTTGACCCTGCACCCGAGTTGGGCCGGGAGGCCATCCTGCGAGCGGCGGCAGGCCGCGCGTCACCCTGCCCTCGCCTACACGGATGGGCCAACCTGGGCCCAGCGGCAGCGGCGGCTTGTGCTGCCTTTTCGGGTAGCTTTCTCCTAGTACGATTTCCTCCGGGGTTTTGGCCCTATCAAGGAAGTTTCCCTATAAATATTAATTTAATTATTTATTTGATATATATTAATTCATAATTAACATATATAAATGCATACTATAAATTGCTATTTATCTAAAACATCTTTCGATTCTTTCTCGAAACAACTTCAGATGATATAATTTTATTGTTAGTTGGCATAAATGTGCCATGATCAAGAAATGTTGATCATCAGCTGCCCAATGAACTAGTTAAATAGAGGCTATTAGAGACTTCTGGTTTATTTATATATACCACACGTGTATCAATGTTTTCTCTTGATACAATTATAGCATGATATAAAACTATTATGAACTAATGAGATATGATAATAAACATTTTTATTATTTGCCTCTAGGGCATATCTCCTTCAGTCTCCCACTTGCAATAGAGTATAAAAAATCTAGTTAGATTGTTGCTAATCATAAAACCATATCATATATGTGTTTATTGATCATGCTTGCTTATGGAAAACTTCCTGTCCTAAATATGTGTTACCAGATTCATAAGGTCCTTTTTGCAAATCATTAATGTCACTTATTTGACATTCACACCATTATCATATAATGTGTTGAAGCATTTTGTTTTTGGTGACAAAGTGAGACTTTAGTTTTCTAATATATACAATGATGGTCTATCAGTCAATTGGACTTTCAATGTTATCATGTATAACTATAAAGACACTTAGTCGAAAGTCGAACTTTCTTAACCAAAACCATACTTGTTAATACTGAAGTATTCTAATACTTCTATAACTGTGCAGATTTAATCAAAGCGCAATACTTTCGGATTTGTTGTCCAACCATGCTCAGGGCCGGTCCTAAGATTTTTGGGGCCCGGGGCGAGACAAAAAACTTGAGGCCCTTAATATAGACATATTAAAAACTAAAAAAGTGTTGTCAATAATATTTAAATGCATCAAAAATATGTATGCATATCAAATAGTTTATACATATTACCTTAGGAATTTATCCTAACATTTCTCAATGCAAAAATAACTTATGACAAGGTCGATGTCAACCAATAATTTTTCATAGATGCAAAATGTTTCTAAACCATTAAATTTCTGTTGAGTCATTGTTGACCTCAAACGGTTCTTCAATAATTTTGGCTTTGAAAATTTTGTGAAGATTATCTCTCTATTATTGTACCAAGGCAACTACTTCATTTGCTCTTATTTTAGCATTACCACGTGAATGTTTTCTTGACGAGAGCTACATAATAACATAAAACACTGAAAAAATTACTCCCCTAACTATATTAATGGCCTTAACTTTATGAAGATTTGTATATATCTAGTTGAGTATTTAGATTAGATGCATTTATATGTAGGCAAAGTTGCGAACATTAATATATACTGAAGGAAGTACATCAAATCTCAAAGAAAGAAAAGCTATGTATCATGTATGCGAAGACATAAACAGAATAATAATACAGTACAATAATCTAAAATTGGTCAAATCGGAATGACATACATACGGGAAAGTAGAGCAGTATGGGGATCGAGGGCCTAGGAATTAAAATCGGCAAGAGGACGATCGGAATAGGGAGGAATTTAGGCGAGTCCGATGGTGATCGATCACAGCAATCGCTGGAGGGTGCGGCTGCGGGATGCCTGATAGGGATATGAAGAGGCGAGTTTTAGTCGATCGATGTTGGACGCTTTCTTTCAGGCGCGATGGGCGAGGTTGCCACAGCCTGCTAGTTCGCTGGTTGCCTCCCTAGGCCAGTATCAACACTCCATACTTAAGAATTTTCTTACGCTGGTCTAGCAAAGCGGAAGTCCAATACATTTTTTTAGCTAGGCGAGACCTTACAGCTGCACGTAGACTTAGCCTAACAAACCTGGGAAGGGGCCCCTAGATTTTTGGGGCCCGGGGCGGCCGCACACCCCGCCCCTCCCAGGGCCAGCCCTGACCATGCTTTCACTGCATTTAAACTTTACTATGCTTTAGTCATTAACTCGAAAATCACTTTAGAATCTGTTCTTTACATCTAAGAACATGTGTCACATTATATCAAGTATACAACATGGTTTCGCATGGAAAAACTATGGCTAAGGCATATGTGATGCAATGCATCATTATGCTTGTTTTAACCATTGTTGTGAATACCGAGTCAATAATCGGTGCTTCTCCTAGTTCCACAAGTAAGAATCTTTCATTTTTTGCTTCTTTCGATTCCGAATCCTTTCAGAATCTTAACTAGGACCCTCCAAACTTTTCAGAATCCTTGAAGCACTTTTGACATTTATTATTTATCAAACATACTAATCTATCCACATAGATCCTCTATGTTTAACATATGTTAATTTTCATCCATCTAATGATAATCATTTCTAATACCAAACACATCATTTTTAATATGCCAATCACATATGTAAGAACCTTGTTACGCTCCCCACTCAAATTTATCATCAATATTTGATAAACTAGGATATCACTCAGCTCCCACTCAAATATGTTATCCACATATTTGACTTGGAAAACAGCTTAGCTCCCACTCATTCTATTGTAATCACAGACTCTCTCGATAATTTTGGTTTATCCAAAATTCTTTGATCTTTCATCAAATCGAGAATTTTATGTCACAAGATACCAGCAATCGCACGATTTGCCAAAACTTGCCTATTGTACTAGTTACAACCTTTTTTTTCAAAATCTTGAAGACTTTGCAGTTTTGATCAGTCGTTTATCAATATCCAAATTAGAATAATTGCTGACTGAAATCCAACAGACATTAAGCATCACTACACATTATAGTAAATCTCTTGAATATGTCAAAAGGCATTCTTTATGACAAATTGAGCCTTTATATCTTCCTTTTAAGTTTCATGTTGTTCCTTTCAACTGTGCAGTTTACTAGGAAGGATTAAGTAAAAGCTATTACTTAATGAGATCAAGTAACATTTTACTTCGCAATCTCAAATGTAACTTAATTTGGGATTTCATGACTCTTAGTCATTTCTTGTACTTAGGTCCATCATTCTTTCTTTCTAGTTCGAAAGTATGTCTTATTTGAATAACAAGACAAGTGAATCAAGAACGTAATTATGCAAATGGCAGAACAATTTCTTGAATCCTACTTTCTTTAGCAAAAGTATCAGCCGAAACATTAGGATATTTTATAACAAGTTCCTTTCCTTGTAGAGTTTTGGTTCTGGAACATATTCCATTGCGCAACTCGAGAATCTAAGGTAAGGTCAATAACCTTGTTTTTGAGCTTTCACTTTCTTCCACTTATGTATTCTCAAGAGAACATTCTTTTGAGAAAATACCAGACCGAGACAAACTTTGTCTCCTACGAAATTGTATTCAAAGTTATCTAAGAATACCCTACAAATTTTTACTTATTCGCAATGATCTTGAATTATATTTCGTCTCTAGAAACTCGAACTTGCCATATCTCATATGGTGTCGTTTCCACGAATCTTTTAGATGTTCCTTATACTTTAAATTGAGTGTTTACTATTTCAATGTATAACTCTAACATCTAACGTTAAACCAGTAGAAGATTGTTTTAGACCATATATATCAAATGCACTATGACTATGATGTTTTAGACACATCAACATGATTTGATTTGTTCAATCACCATAATTTGGGAAATAGTTTCGTAAGTCCTTATGCCAAAATTCTCAACTTGAATACTCAGTCACTTGGATCAAATCACAGAGACTTTGATATTCTTGTTAATTTCAATATCCATATTTATACTGAAGGTTTGGATATTTTGGCAAAAAAATATTTTATGTGTTTCAGAAATGCTTTATTATTAAGCAGACAAAGGATGGAATAACTTGTTCATAATCACAATGCGAATCATAAAACAAATTATTCATAGAAAAAGAGAAACTGATTGTTTCTCATTAATATAAATAATCGTCTCGCAATAAGAAAGACACTCTAATGCGGTTCACAAACTCGATTATAAAGCTTTCATTCAAATCTACAATCCTAATGATAAACTTCGAGGTAAGGAACATCATAGGCCATCAACTAGATTGCTTGTCGACATCACGCCATCAACACCTCATTCCAGTTTGTAACTCTCATGCAGAGGGTCTTGTTTTCAATAAAACAAGAGTAAGCATCCAATACTTAGGAAACTACATAAATATTTCATGGAAACTTCTATTACTTGTATATCAACATATACCTTCTGTGTTGACAACAACTTGGTAGTCCTCAGCTTGGATATGATCTCATGAAAGGTATACGATATCTCGTTCACGACATAGTCGGTGATGATGTCTTTGTAGCTGGGAGGAAGTGAACGCAACACCCCATCTATCGCAAAGTCCTTAGTCAACCAGTTTCCCATGGCACCCTTAAAACGCTCATGGACTTCTTCTATGGTGTCCAGGTGGCTTTCCAAGCTAGAGTTTTTTCCATCTTAATAGAAGTAAACTTGTTCATGTACTCATATCGCATGCGTCTGACTTGAGATGGGAACATGCTCTTCAATCCATTGAACATATCAAATGTGTCGATTTTATGGAAGGGCACTCTCAAGCCATATTCCATGGCATGGATAATGGTGTACTTGGCGACCATAAATGTGTCGTGACGGTCATGAAGAGTCGCATCTTCACTGCCGTTGGACTCGTCGAGGAAATCTTTCAGGGGTTCACGTAGGACATAGAGAAGATGATTTTATTTGAGGATCTCCCTGAGGCATTGGTACCGGTCGATGAAATTCGACCATCTAGCTTAAAGTTTCTCCCTGTTCATAAATGGACTAAAGGTGTCCTGAACTCTAGGAATGGCCATAATCTACAAGGCATTTGCAAAGGACTTCAGACTAAGTTCATAATATGAGTTCAAATTTGCAATCATATTTACAAATGATCTCCCACTTAAACTATCATCGCTAAGACAGTTTAGTGATTACACGATCCCTTTACACCACATCATCCCTGATCGTCATGACCTTTGAGCGGCTGCCAGGGTGGACTATATTCGTCGATCACATCATCCATGTGACTCGTGCTTGATCTTTCGATCTACTGTGTTCTGAGGCCATGTATGTACATGCTAGGCTCACCAACCCAACCTTAGTGTATTCGTAGTGCATATATGGATTGAACCCACCATATGTGAACGTTGAGATATCTAGCACCCGATTGGCACAGCCTGCTTCATAACTACAAACTTTCTTGGTGGTGCACACTAATGGGAGAACACTACATTGGTATTATTTAGGGATCATCTTATTTAAATGCTACTATTGTGTATCTAATACTAGCAAACAAACAAGATGCACACAAAGATTAAACATCACATGTAATCTGTATGGGATATGTCATGGTTGTCTTTGTGCTCCTTGATCTCCATCAGGTGCTCCGGCATGATCTCCACCAGGCCACCAGTTTAACAGCAAGTCCACGATGCCACCGGTCTTGTCGTTCATCATCATGATGACTACTACTATACAACTTAGTAATAGGAAAGTAAACTACCTTACCTTGTTCACGACTATAACCATATCACATCATAAGCCTTCCTTGCAACATAAATTTTGATGCCTCTACTTTATGTATTGCAGTGTTTACATGGCTGTTAGGATTTTTGCAATAGAATGTTTCTACCTACGAACTTCCAACCACAATATGGATCCAATAGTTGTTTATACTACACCCCTCCTAGGTCCTTACATTGTAAATGCTATATCAACTACTGTGAGAGAGAGACACCCTCTAGCCACTTATACGGTACAAGCCGTATGTGGAGCATGGAACCAGTCTCGCATAAGATTATGCGTAAGGTCGGTCTGGGCTACTTCATCAAATAGTGTCGTGATATAAACAAATACACGTGGAAATGTAAGAACTGGAGGATCAATGCCCACATTCAACATGTGTCTATCTGAACTAGCATACTACACATAGATCGGCTCTGATACCACTGAAGAGGTTCTGTGGCAGAAAACAAAAAATCCTACGTTGGAACACACCTAGTCAGGATATATCTAAGAAGTAATGCAGTAACAAAGAGAAGATAACGATAACATACCCTTGTAAACCGTAAGCGTATAATGCTCATGCAAGAACATGGATGATGTATTCGTACATGTCTGACCTCAAGGTCACGAAGCTCCTCGCAAGTCACCCCTTGTCCAGGTCCTTGTACGATGCTCCAGTACGACTAATGGCAGCACCCCGGAGGTTTCGCACATGTACGGTGCAAGATGGCAACTCCCATTCTCTGATCCTTGCCAAGGTTGTGGAAGTAGATCTCCTCGACAGAATCACTGTAGCACAATGGCATGCCATAACATTGTTGTCTCTTGCATGTATAGTTCTTTCTTGGAACCGCGCCACCGCAAAAGGCAACGAGAGAGAGAGGTATTCCTCTAAGGAAAATTGCCTTAGAGAAATATTGGTATTAACCGGTGTATTTATTCCCACCATGGGCACCCCTTTTTATAGGAGAAGGGGGGTATACCCTTCCCAAAGGCTCCCCATGTGGGACTAAACAATAAAGGAAGAGGGAGGGCAGCCGGCTGGTCCAACCCACAGTGGCCCAGCAGCCCGCAACAGCCTTTGTCGAGTGGGCCAGCCACCCGCGCGATGCTCAGTGGCTCGCTATGGCGAGGCAATGGGGAGGCAGCGGCTAGGTGGGCCTTGGCGCAGCCCATCGCGTGCCTGCTCGTCAGCGCCCGACCCGACGTCCGAGTTGTGCCGGGAGGCCATGGACCATGACCGGCAAAAGGCTATTTTCCGCCCGCACCTCACCCTTCCCTCGCCAGCCTGCATGCATAGGTTGGCCTGGGCCCAGCGGTAGCAGCGGCTTGTGCTGCCTTTCTGGGTAGCTTTTTTCTGTAGGATGATTCCCTCCGGGGTTTTGTCCATGTAGAGAAAGTTTCCCTATAAATATTAATTTAATATATATTAATTCATAATTAACATATATAAATACATATTATAAATTTCTATTTATCTGAAACACCTTTCGGTTCTTTTACTTTATTCCTTTGAATAACTTTGGATCCTTTTTGAAATGATTTCGGTTCTCTCATTTCTCTCTTCTGTGATTCCATATTATAGAAAGATCTCTAGGCGTCGTAATGCCCTTAAGTGTGTTATTCCTACGGTTAGGGAATGGCACAACCATGATCGAGACGATCTTGGATCAATGATCAATAGCAGGACCGAGATGTCCATAATGACTCCCATGCATTCAACAAAATAACATCATGTTGAACCATAAACTTCACATCCAATTCCCTTGTTACTTTGATACTGATTTGTACGAGATCCGATCATATCAGGATATCTTGTTCAATCTCATTCCATCAAGTACTATTTTACTCGTTCTTGTGATATTCCATTTCCATGACCTAGTCATACGCTGCGGAGCTTATGGATGTAATTCACCGAGTGGGTCCAGTGTATCTTCCCGTCATACAAGTGAACAGATCCGATCTCGATACATACGCCTCAACAAGCCCCTCTAGAATACCTAACATACACCTTTATGGTCGTCCAGTTACGGTCATGATGGTTGATGCAGTCAAAGCAGCCTCGGGTGACAGTGATTAAATATAATCTCACAGTCTAAGGATTAAGACACTCTATTTTAGACAATTTCAACTATGAACTATGTGACATGATCGTGTTGCAACAATCCTTGATGGGTAATGTCCATCACACCATCTTCATATGATATGACTTTATTGTCATTATGCATAAATGCACCATGATCGTGCTGCCCAATGAACTAGTTGAATAGAAGCTACTAGGGACTTCTGGTTTGTTTATATACCACACCTATATCAATGTTTTATTTCGATACAATTATATCATCATATAAAACTATTATGAACTAATGAGATATGATAATAAACAACTTTATTATTTTCCTCTAGGGCATATCTCCTTTACTTTAAGCAACCTTAGACCTCTTTCCATGCTTATACCTTCGCAGGTAGGTACATCATAGGATGTTGACTCTCATCCATCCTATTCTGCCATAGACGAGTAAATCATAAATTACATATGTAGTCCTCCAACATACCACTGGCCAAAGTTAACCTTGTCCTTTTATCAACGACATCAAGTGTTTTTAGAGCAACCATGTATTTCATTAATGAAAAATCAAGTTACAAGAAGCAACACACGTGGAAACTAAAAGTCAAACAGGGATAAAATAATTATCCTGGAAACTTTAGAGATAAAATCCTAGTTATTTGTCCAAAGCTTTTTTTCAAGTGCTTCTAAAGTACTTCTTGATCTTCCATTTAGACACGTCAAAGCAAGTGAACTAAATTTTAAGCACCTAACCATGGCCCACAAGTTAAAGAAGGCAAAGAAAAAGATAAAGTCAAGGAGAAAGAGCATGATAATGGTTGATACATGAGAGGGTTTGGTCCATCGTCAGATTTCTTTTTGCAGGTAGGTACATCATAGGATGTTGACTCTCATCCATCCTAATCTGCCATAGACGAGTAAATCATAAATTACATATGTAGTCTTCCAACATACCACCGGCCAAAGTTAACCTTATTCTTTTAACAACGACATCAAGTTTTTTTTAGATCAACCATGTATTTCATTAATGAAAAATCAAGTTACAAGAAGCAACACCGTGGAAACTAAAAGTCAAACAGGGATAAAATAATTATCCTGAAAACTTCAGAGATAAAATCCTAAAAGATCAAGAAATACAAAATGATTTCTAATACTTTTTGTAGCCACAGAAGCCAGCGGCCGCCGCCCAGTTCCAGTGCCACCGAGACGCACACTGGAAGGGATGCTGAGTCTTTAGCATTGCCAGATCTAAAAAAAGTACGATCACCAACGAGGCTTTGTGGGTTGATCAACAGGTATGTTGCATGCAAAAAGGCACATGTAATTATGGAACGTCCACCAGGCACGTCCTTATGTTGTCTTGAACCAAGATTTATCGCCTTTCATTGATGCAATCGGAGAAGAACAACAGATCCACCACCCTCGGACCCATATCCTTGCTCCAGAGCAACCATTTCGCCATGGCCGCCAGAGTCATCGTGCATAACAACGAACACTGGTGACACATTGAGAAACAGATCTCACTAGATCCGAAGAACTGCGAGAATACCAAACTGTCGATACGAAGGATCGACCAATGCATGTCATCGCCGGTGTGGGAGTAGAGTTGATGCAAATTTATTTTCCCGGACACCACTGCCACCACCCCAACAACGCACAATAGTAGGATAATCCTAGCCCTAACTACTAAGTAGAGAAACAAGGTCCTCTCTTCCTCCTGCCACCGAAGCAGCAAGTGGAGGGAGTGGGGACCAGCGCTTTCTGCGGCTTAGATTTGGAGGAGCGAGGGAGGGAGTTTTTGCCACCGCATGTACCCGATGGAGAGACGCTCAATGACATCAAGTTGTGAAAGTTCTCGTAGACATGTACCCATTTACTCTCAATTGTGTCAAAATAGGGGGCTTGTTACTTTGCGGCCTGAAAGTTCGGAGGACAAGGCATAGGGCGGTCTGAGTTACTTGTAATTGCCGGGTTTCGCAAAGTTGGGCTACCAAACACCGAAAGGGCCCATTTCAAGGTAAACTCATCCCACCCCTACCAAATTCAAACATTCCGTTAACTGCCCTGTGAAGAAGACGTTCGGCACCTCCATGTCACTACTTTGTCCATGACGTGAGCACCAACGCGGCAACAATGTAGGAAAAACAAGAAACTAGACCACACTCCTTAGTGTGTTGACCAAATTCACAAATTCACTCGCTCCTTCGCATGAACCCTAGCCCTGGCGGCCGCGAAATCCACTCTCCACCTAGAACGATCCCTAGGGACATTTGCCTTCCAGCACAAAGTTGTTGTGCCCACTCGCTAATTTTGATCTATAATGCCACATGTCATGCCCACCGTTGCGAGGCTCTATCCCAACTCCACAGCCGAACAAGCTGAGAAGCATGGACGAAGGCAGATCATCCTACCCTGGAAGAAGTGTTGGATACATGCAGGTCAATGGCGGATCTAGAATTTTGACGCAGGGTGGTGCATCTCCAAAAAAAATAAGTGAACTAAAGCATGGCCAACAGAACTAGCATATAATTTTAAATATAATAGCATGGCTTTACAACATGTAGTAACTCTCATAAAAAGTTTGAATTTTGCATAAGATAGGCCTACATACCTTCAAAGGTTAAGAAGACTATTCTTATGGGGTTTACGCCTTGTCATGGTCATGAATGTCTCAATTATATCCTCTTCATCCACTTAGGAGAAAGTATCTCGCTCAATGTATGTGACTGGACAATCATCCAAAAGACTATCTCACCCATCTTATTTCTTAGCTTGTTCTTGACTAAACTCATTGCAGAAAATGCTCTTTCAACATTTGTTGTCGCCACCGGAAGAAGCAATACCAATTTGAGAAGCGAGTACACTAAATTATGAACTACATGTCTCCTTGTTTCTACAAGCTTAACCGAAAGATCAACAAGGTTTTCAAGGCCTTGGAAGTTTTCATCCGTCCTCATGTCATCAATATAGTTCTCAAGTTGTAGTTCAAGGTACATCAAATATTGAGGTTTGAAATCATCGGGGTAGAAGTTAGCAAGTCGGCATACCTTATGTGCATCAAAAGAAGCAAATGAGTTGGCAGGACTCAAAGCCAACATACAAGAAAGCAGCTCCATGTTGATATCATCAAACAGATAATCAAGCTCTTGAATAATTTGATCAACAATCCCAAGATAAACTTCTCTTCTAAAGTGATCATCATTTGTTTGAGGTCAAGAAAACCGTGTTGAGCCTCCATAAGGCACATAATGATCATACATTGCGGGAACTTGAATGTCATGTTTATTGCAAAATAATGTGACCTTTTGAAGGAATGCATCCCACCCATTAGAGCCCCATCGAGTTTCACCTGGCCTAGGTAACCCCATTTCTTGATTTAATCCCCTTCTAGTTTCTAGTTCACCACATTCAATCACTTTCATAATATTCTGAAGTGTAGTATTCCGAAGCATGTCATGACGCTTACAAGAAACTCCAAAAATTCCAAGCAAGAGAGACACTTGATCAAAGAACCACGCACAATCGCTATTTCTGTAACATCCCATCATTAGAGCTTAGAAATAAGCTGAGCTCAGGTGTGTGCATTGCATTCATGCATAGAAAATCTAGATAATTTTCGTGCTTTTAAATAAAACTTGTCAAAGTGATTGAAGCTTCTCTTAACTTGGTGGAACTGAAGTATATCATCAAGTTGATTGCGATAAGTTTCAATATGACCTTTGTTAAAACCTTACTTTGGCTAAATATGATTTTATCTGAGGGTAGATCAAATGTAATAAAACAAAGCCACAACACATTATTTAATGATTAATACATGATCTTATAGAGATCATATCATGGTATTCATTAAACGAACGCTTGAATACCAAATCGATTATGTAATCAAGTAAAGAAATTCAATAACTAAACCATGATATACTTGCTTACTATAGTTATGTATACCATGAGCACCATGATAGTTCCTAAACACTAACCTCTTATCACAAATAGAGTAGAAAGGAAGTCAAGCCAAGACCATTTACCACATATATTTATTGTCATATTAAAAGATGACATCCCTATTTAACCAAGTCCTAGAGTCAATTGATCATCAATGTTGAGTGATCAATTCCTGATCTAGAACTTATTAACCTTTAGCCTTGACCTACAAGCTTAACCGAAAGATCAACAAGGTTTTTGAAGGCCTTGGAATTTTTCATCTTCCTCATGTCACCAATATAGTTCTCAAGTTGTAGTTCAAGGTACATCAAATCTTGAGGTTTGAAATCATCGGAGTAAAAGTCAACAAGTCGGCGTACCTTATGTGCATCAAAAGAAGCAAATGAGTTGGCGGGACTCAAAGCTGACATATAACAAGCAACTCCATGTTGATATCATCAAACAGATTACCAAGCTCTTGAATAATTTGATCAACAATCCCAAGATAAACTTCTCTTCTAAAGTGATCATCATTTGTTTGAGGTCGAGAAAACCGTGTTGATCTTCCATAAGGCACATAATGATCATACATTGCAGGAACTTGAATTTCATGTTTATTGCAAAATAATATGACCTTTTGAAGGAATGCATCCCACCCATTAGAGCCCCATCAAGTTTCGCCTGGCCTAGGTAACCCCATTTCTTGATTTAAACCCCTTCCAGTTTCTAGTCCACCACATTCAATCGCTTTCATAATATTCTGAAGTGTAGCATTCCGAAGCATGTCATGACGCTTACAAGAAACTCCAACAATTCCAAGCAAGAGAGACACTTGCTCAAAGAACCATGCACAATCACTATTGCTGTAACATCCTAGGATTAGAGCTTAGAAATAAGCTGAGCTCAGGTGTGTGCATTGCATTCATGCATAGAAAATCTGGATAATTTTCCTGCTTTTAAATAAAACTTGTAAAAGTGATTGAAGCTTCTCTTAACTTGGTGGAACTGAAGTAGATCATCAAGTTGATTGCGATAAGTTTCAATATGACCTTTGTTCAATCCTTACTTTGGGTAAATATGATTTTATCTAAGGGAAGATCAAATGTAATAAAACAAAGCCACAACACATTATTTAATGATTAATACATGATCTTATAGAGATCATATCATGGTATTCATTACAAGAAAGCTTGAATACCAAATCAAGTATATAATCAAGTAAAGAAATTCAATAACTAAACCATGATATACTTGCTTGCTATAGTTATGTATACCATGAGCACCATGATAGTTCCTAAACACTAACCTCTTATCACAAATAGAGTAGAAAGGAAGTCAAGCCAAGACAATTTACCACATATCTTTATTGTCATATTAAAAGATGACATCCCTATTTAACCAAGTCCTAGAGTCAATTGATCATCCATGTTGAGTGATCAATTCCTGATCTAGAACTTATTAACCTTTAGCCTTGACCTACAAGCTTAACTGAAAGATCAACAAGGTTTTCAAGGCCTTGGAATTTTTCATCCTTCCTCATGTCATCAATATAGTTATCAAGTTGTAGTTCAAGGTACATCAAATCTTGAGGTTTGAAATCATCGGGGTAGAAGTCAGCAAGTCGGCGTACCTTATGTGCATCAAAAGAAGCAAATGAGTTGGTAGGACTCAAAGCCGACATACAAGAAAGCAACTCCATGTTGATATCATCAAACAGATTATCAAGCTCTTGAATAATTTGATCAACAATCCCAAGATAAACTTCTCTTCTAAAGTGATCATCATTTGTTTGAGGTCGAGAAAACCGTGTTGATCTTCCATAAGGCACATAATGATCATCCATTGCGGGAACTTGAATGTCATGTTTATTGCAAAATAATGTGACCTTTTGAAGGAATGCATCCCACCCATTAGAGCCCCATCGAGTTTCGCCTGGCCTAGGTAACCCCATTTCTTGATTTAATCCCCTTCCAGTTTCCAGTTCGCCACATTTATTTGCCTTCATATATTCTGAAGTGTAGCATTCCGAAGCATGTCATGACGCTTATAAGAAACTCCAACAATACCAAGCAAGAGAGACACTTGATCAAAGAACCAAACACAATCACTATTTTTGTAACATCCTAGCATTAGAGCTTAGAAATAAGCTCATCTCAGGTGTGTGCATTGCACTCATGCATAGAAAATCTGGATAATTTTTGTGATTTTAAATAAAACTTGTCAAAGTGATTGAAGCTTCTCTTAACTTGGTGGAACTGAAGTAGATCATCATGTTGATCGCGATAAGTGTTTCAATATGACCTTTGTTAAAACCTTACTTTGGGTAAAGATGATTTTATCTAAGGGTAGATCAAATGTAATAAAATAAAGCCACAACACATTACTTAATGATTAATACATGACCTTATAGAAATCATATCATGGTATTCATTACAAGAACTCTTGAATACCAAATTGAGTATATAATCAAGTAAAGAAATTCAATAACTAAACCATGATATACTTGCTTGCTATAGTTATCTATACCATGAGCACCATGATAGTTCCTAAACACTAACCTCTTATCACAAATAGAGTAGAAAGGAAGTCAAGCCAAGACCATTTACCACATATCTTTATTGTCATATTAAAAGATGACATCCCTATTTAACCAAGTCCTAGAGTCAATTGATCATTAATGTTGAGTGATCAATTCTTGATCTAGAACTTATTAACCTTTAGCCTTGACCTATTGTATTGACCTTACAAAGTATTAAAGTAAAATATTTAGGAGAAGGAACTAGTTGTGGTAAAGTGTGCCATCATCAATGGGATGAGATCCTTAGTGGTGATGGAACCATTTGATGTTGGAGGAGTTAACTCACTCATGAGTTAATTAGAAGAAGAATCTAAACCAAGTAATTAAGAATTTATAAGAAAGCTAGTAATAATAGAGTATCAAATGATAATCTTGTTAAGCCAAGTAGGTATAAACCCAAAGTAAGCTTCATTAACAAGATAAATCCTATATAGAGACCAGGTGTAGCCCAAGCTTACTACTTATTTGAAGATAGATTTAAACTAGACAATTAGAAACCTAAGCTTAGTGTACTTAATGGATGGTGGTCATTATTCTCAATTCACTTGAGGATAATTAACCAGGTGTTGAAGAGTTGATATTAATAAATCCAGCTATACTTAATCTTAGTTAGATAAGTCCTCTAGCTTGATCAAGATAAGTCAAGCTAGGGTATGATGAATTTTAGAACCTGAGTTGTATTGAGTAGTTGGAAGCCTAGTATTTTGCTCAAGCTTATACAAGGACAAAATTGTATTATGGGAGTAGTACCATACCTCTTCCAGGGGTACCAAGCAAGAGAGACACTTGATCAAAGAACCACACACAATCACTATTTCTATAACATCCCAGCATTAGAGCTTAGAAATAAGTTGAGCTCAGGTGTGTGCATTGCATTCATGCATAGAAAATCTGGATAATTTTTGTGCTTTTAAATAAAAATTGTCAAAGTGATTGAAGCTTCTCTTAACTTGGTGGAACTTAAGTAGATCACCAAGTTGATTGCGATAAGTTTCAATATGACCTTTGTTAAAACCTTACTTTGGGTAAAGATGATTTTATCTAAGGGTAGATCAAATGTAATAAAACAAAGCCACAACACATTACTTAATGATTAATACATGTTCTTATAGATATCATATCATGGTATTCATTACAAGAACTCTTGAATACCAAATTGAGTATATAATGTCAGGGGGATGATCCCCGGGTACCCCATCCGAATAAGAAACAGGACAGTCAGATCGGGTCCGGCTGACTAGATGCAGCCGGACATAACAGGATGGGCCGGCTACCACCTAGTAGCCAGATCAGAAAGAGGCAGTCGGATACGACGACGTAGCCGGATCCAATCAGAGAGACATGACGACGTACGTATCAGTGCATGATACGCCCTGTACGATGACAAGACGGGCAACCACCTGCCCATGCCGAAGACTTTGCATGGGTGACACTAGAATAGTGTCCTGTGCTGACGACGGGCTCGCACAACGTCCACTGTTCCTACGATAGCCATACCGCTCATACACCGAAAAGACAAGCCATGCTGGACACTGTAGATGACTAGTCGGCTGGGACCCGCTTGTGGGGCCCGCCAGTTGGACTAGCCAGCGAGACCCTTGCCTCTCTGCCTATATAAGGAGGGGCAGGGCCTCAGTAGAAGGGGTTGGTGTCAGTGCATTTAAGGCAGTAGCTAGCGGATACAGCTCGAGGAGCACTTGTAGCTCGTGTATTCCACATAGTCAGATCCGGCAGGAGTAGGGGATTTACCTCATCACGAGGGCCCCGAACCTGGGTACTTCTTGCGTCCCGCTACGCTCGCTTGTATCCAATCCCGCCTGTGAACGTCGTCGACAGCTTCCCTGCTAGTCCCCACACCTCTATCTAACCTCCCCAGGTACTGCCGTTCCCAATACAACGACATATAATCAAGTAAAGAAATTCAATTACTAAACCATGATATACTTGCTTGCTATAGTTATCTATACCATGAGCACCATGATAGTTCCTAAACACTAACCTCTTATCACAAATAGAGTAGAAAGGAAGTCAAGCCAAGACAATTTACCACATATCTTTATTGTCATATTAAAAGATGACATCCCTATTTAACCAAGTCCTAGAGTCAATTGATCATCAATGTTGAGTGATCAATTCCTGATCTATTACTTATTAACCTTTAGCCTTGACCTATTGTATTGACCTTACAAAGTATTAAAGTAAACTATTTAGGAGAAGGAACTAGGTGTGGTAAAGTGTGCCATCATCAATGGGATGAGATCCTTAGTGGTGATCAAACCATTTGATGTTGGAGGAGTTAACTCACTCATGAGTTAATTAGAAGAAGAATCTAAACCAAGTAATTAAGAAGTTATAAGAAAGCTAGTAATAATAGAGTATCAAATGATAATCTTGTTAACCCAAGTAGGCATAAACCCAAAGTCAGCTTCATTAACAAGATAAATCCTATATAGAGACCAGGTGTACCCCAAGCTTACTACTTATTTGAAGATAGATTTAAACTAGACAATTAGAAGCCTAAGCTTAGTGTACTTAATGGATGGTGGTCATTATTCTCAATTCACTTGAGGATAATTAACTAGGTGTTGAAGAATTGATATTAATATATCCAGCTATACTAAATCTTAGTTAGATAAGTCCTCTAGCTTGATCAAGATAAGTCAAGCTAGGGTATGATGAAGTTTAGAACCTGAGTTGTATGGAGTAGTTGGAAGCCTAGTATTTTGCTCAAGCTTATACAAGGACAAACTTGTATTATAGGAGTAGTACCATACCTCTTCTAGGGGATTGATATCACTTGGGATATAGTGAGGATTGTAATCTTGCAAGCCCTGGAAGTAGATGCAAGGTGAATATAAAAGGAGTTAATGGATGGAGTTTGAAATAGCTACATTGATAGATTCAGTAGAGGTAGCTAAGAAATAGAAGGTATATATTAGAGTAAGATGTAGAATGAGTATTGTTGAAGTGACATGACCGTGTCATCATATGATGATGGATATGGTGGAGTCAGATGACTAGTCATTTAGGCAGAGGAGATCTTAGTGAATAAAATGAGAGATCTATATAGAGTATATTTAGGAAAGGAAATTCTTAGCTAAAGCCAAGCTGAATGAAGTATAAATATAGGATTTCCATAGAAGCCTTAAATCAATATCATATCAAGCTATGACAAGTCCCATGTTTACCTCTTTGTCCAAAACCCTAGAATTAAGTTGGAAGAGTAGCCATTTCCTATTTCTGGGCATTCATTGAGTAACATCTATTAGACAAATGGAAATTCTAAGAGATAAGTAGAATACAAGTTTGGTATTGCATTGATGCAAGCCTTGTCCACCTTATTATCTTAAACCCTATTAGAAACTTAGAAGAATAGAACCATCAAGACCACATTAGTAGATAATCTCAGTATCTCACTCTAAGTTAAGAGATAATCCATGGTCACCAAACATGATGGCAGTATGTCCTAGCCCGTAATCTTTATCCATATCCATAATAGAATATGAGTCTATTAAATCCTCTCAAAACTTATGATAACTACTTGTAAATGTACATTTTCACTTCTCCATTAATGATTGGTATTGATCCATAATGACTTAACCAAGATTTCTCTATGGTAATTCTAAACACTAAAAACCAAGTAAGTTTTGAATAGGACAAATCACCAAATTTTGAGAACCATGAGATTTAAACCACCATGCATAATGGTTGTTATGTGATGCTAAGTAAGAATAAGCTCTATGGGTATCATTTACCATCTCAAATCCTTACCATAACAATTATCATGGTGAAAACAAAATCACTTTTATAAGGCTTTTGTATAATAAACAAAACATTAAACCCCTAAGGGATAAATGTTGTTATTAAGAAAATACTTTCCTAATAGTTTAAATTTATGAAAAATCATGAAAATTATAAGCACCACTTAGTCTCAAAGATTCCTGCAGTATTTTATTTGTTCCATAAATTTTTGGATACTTTAAACACTGAGAAAACCATATTTGAAATGGTTTTGTAAAAACAAAAAATAGAAAAAGAATATGAAAAAGGGAGAATTGCCAGCAGAACCTGCCCACAGCCCCCACTTCTTCCCGCGCCTATCTATCGCTCGCGAGCAACCACAGCCACACCCCACTCACTCCGCTAAGGACCAGTATCAGCCCAACTAGGACAGCCCGGATCACCTCTCTCTTTGGCTGACAGGTGGGACATCAGCTTGGACTGCGGGTTAATTCTTGGAAAACATAGGGGGTTTGGTGCAAAGTGACCATCGTCGTCATCCTCACGCACATAGGCACCTCCTTGTGTGCTTCCGATGCTGTTCACTGTTGTCAGCATGTTTCGACCACCACGATGCTCGTTGTCGCCCGGGAGAGGGATAAGAACACCACCGCGACGCCTCACTCGTCCTTATCCTCACTTCACTCTCTATAAATCCCAACATGGCCGAAACCCTAGCTCTCGGCCACCTCAAATAACCATCGCTCTGGTCTTCCCTGTGACCCGACGATCAAGCTCGGAGCACCTCCATGTTCTCCTGCATCGACTAGCCGGAGAAAACGAGCTAGGGTTCTCGGAATTGAGCCCCACAACATATTCTTCCCGAAGTTCAACCGCCATCGTCCACCTTGATTCTGGCCCTAATTCGCTTCACCAGCACCACCGACATGCTTAGGGTAAGCTTGCGGTCTTCCTAGACCTCTCCATCGTCTTGCTCCCGATCCATAGCAAGCTCCCGCTGTAGCTCACCATCCGCCGCCGCAGTAGCTAGTCTCCATCATAGCTCTCGTGACCATTTGCTAGCGGCACAACCAGTACTAGAATCACCTTAGTCGACTCTTTCTAGCACACCAAACCATGCTAGCTGGGATGACATGGATCATCGCCGGCGACCACCATCTGGTGGTTGAGGTTGCGCTGACGTCACAATAACGTCATGCTCACGTCACTCCGAGCCATGTCAGCAGGTTTGACTGGTCCATGCCTAGGTGGCATGCCAACATGGTCAGTACCCCACATGTCTATGACTTAGGCTAGGGTTAGTATTGGTGTAAAAAGTATTTCGCTATTTAAAAATTCAATTAGAAAATGATTAAATCTTATAAATTCAATATCTTTTGTTTTATAATTCAGAAAAATATATAATATATCAAATTGTTTAGGAAAATAAACTCTATAATCTAAATCTATTATTATACTTTATTTTCCAACTTAAATGAAATAGTTATTATTAATTCGCAAATATTCTATTAATTGTAAATATTTTAAAAAGCATATTCTATTATTGAAAATTCATAAAAATAAGTATAAGTTGTTAAAATTCTTAGAAAAGCAAAATATACAATTATAAACTTGTTTCATACATTTTTGTGTCACTTAACTAAACATTTATTATTTAGTAAGTAATAAAAATTATAAAAATCATATCTTATTATTTAAAATCATAAAATACATATAATATACCAAAATGATCACAAAAATAAAAGCTACAAATTAAAAGTATCACCTTTCATATTTGAAGTAAAACAAAATGTAAGGGTTTAATAAATTTTATTTAAACCTTCTTCCTTTATTTTAATTCATTAAGAATATATAGAACTTTTTCTTATGTCTTTACTACAATTAATTTAAAGCCTAAAGTGTAGGGGTTCCGCGTATGAAAACAATAAAATTTTACCCTACGCCCCTGAACCCCTGAAGTTGCTAGTACCTATCTATTAGTAATACAGTAACAGGAGGGGATTTTCGTGAATTTACCCTTGAAGACCAAAAAGTGTTGTCAACGCTCAGGAGAGCGTGGTTGATGTAGACGAGCCGAAGCCAACCTCAAGGTCGTGATGAAGTCCTTGCGCTCCAATGGCTCCAACGACTTGAGTGCCTCAAGTGCGACACCTTGCAGGGAGTTACACACGTTCGGTGCCTAACGATGACTCCCGCTTCCCTGATCCAGCAACAGTTGCGAAAGTAGAGCTCCCGGATCCAAATCTCGCAGCAAGACGGCGCTCCACGGTGAAGATGTCTCTCGTTCGCGCAGTCCAGACTTGGGACCACGGTAACGAGAGAGAGAGGGCGGGAGAGACAAAATATCAATTAGAGGTCCTCCCAAAAGTGAGAAAACCTTTATTGATTATTCGTTGTGTTTTATTTGGCCAAATACCCCCATTATATATAGGGGGATGGGAGGTACTACCTCCCTCAAAGTCCCGGGGTGGGAATAAAGGAGAGGATGGGGGAGGGGTGGCACCGCCGGCCACCCCCATGGGCCTCGTGCGGGGGGGGGGGGGCTATCCCACTAGGGCGCCGGCCACCCCTTGGCCCCTTCTCCCTCTCTCCTTTCCCTAATGGGCCCTCTCCCCTCCAGGAATTGGCTCATTAAGCCTTTAACCATTTAAATTGATTTTTATCTTTATTAAATAATTATGAATAAATGATTAAATCAATATTTAACATTCATTCACATATTATTCGACCTCTGTGGCTATGGAACACTTCCACCTCCACTCCGGACATCCTCCGGACTTACCGAAACCCTTCCGGTTTTCTCTCTACCATTCTTCGGTGATTCTACCGATCCTATAAACACTCTCTAAGCATAATCATTCCCTTAAGCGTGATACCCCACGGGTCGGGAACACTCCAGAAATGGTCGGGACACTCTCGCACCAATGATCAACAGAGGGACCTGGATGGCCATGTGACCCATGTGCGTTCCACGAAGATCTTTCATCGTTTGAACCAGGACAGTCGTGTCTTCTTCCCTTTGTCTCTCGATACTTGCATTGCCCGAGATATGATCAATGACATCACCATGATGTGTTCAATCTCGTTACCCAACAATGCTACTTGACTCGTTCCAACAAGTGATATCCCCGTGATCAAATCACACGTTGCGTAGCTATTGGATATAACTTCTCTGAGTGGGCCCTTGAGTATCTTCCCGTCACATGGACGTACAAATCCCGCTCTTGACATATATTACCTCAACGGTTTCCTCCGAGTACCTGAACACACCTTTATACCCACTGTATTACCAAGTGGCGCTTGATACTATGAAAGCACTATCGGGAGATAGTGATTGATATAGCCTCACGGTCTAAGGAATAGTCTACGAGGATCCATTTCTAATCATCATAACTTGAACTTCGTGACATGCTCAGGTCATGATGTTTAGGTTGGGTATTGGTTCATCATCGCATAATGAGTTGCCTCCATTTCCAACTGGCATAAATGCCACATGATCAGGAAACATGATCATCTGTTGACCAATGAACCAGTGACTAGAGTTTCACTGGGAACCCCTGGTTGTTTATATATCACACGTGTATTGATGTTTCCACTCAATACAGTTATAGCATGATATAAAACTTAAGCATAAACTATATGAAATATGATAATAGTCCTTACTACTATTTGTCTCTAGGGCATATTTCCGACATAAAGTGTAATAACAAACCCAATTGATGCTTATATGAAGTCAAAATACATCCAAACATTTTAGGATATATTTCTTAAAACTACCATTTGAAACAATTGTATCTTATTTTCTAAAAGATGTTTTAAATTGAAAATCATCAAAATAATATTTTGACTTATTAAACCCTTATAATACCAATTTCCTTACAAATTTATGATTACATATTAAAATCTAATGGTAACTCATAAGTAATCCAATGAGAATGTTGTTTCCATGTTCACAAAATATAATCATTAAGTTCCAAAGGGATGAAATATTCCACTCACTTATAACATCAACAAAACCCTACTCAAATAAATGTAGTACTATTTTGATCTAAACTTTAATAAAGTATTAAGAAGTTTTGAAGGGAATAGAATGTGGTACCATCTTATATTAGTGCTCTACAAATTCCAAATGCTAATAAGATGCTTAACTCAATCAAAACAATGATTTCTTTAAGAATAAGAAATAAACCCTAGTAGTATCTGCTTACAGGTTTAATTGCTTTCACTTACTTAAATACATTTCTCTTCAAAAGTTATTCTCTTAAGACACATTAAAAGTAATTCTTAAGCATTCTCAAAAATACTTTAATGAGTAACAATTTCTAGATAAAAAGCCTTTGAATACCATTCCACACTTAAGTGCTCTATTATTGTATGCTACTTATTGTACATGTATGTTGTTTCACACACTCTCACAAGCCTTAATAAGAAGTACAAGTGTGAAACTAATCTAAAAGGGCAACACATTCTAAATAAAACATTCCCTGTTTCCAAACCCTAGATCATAGACGATTATTCTAGGGATTCCAGTTTTATAACTTGCATTACATTACTTATGCATAATGGCATCTTGCTTCTTTAAACATTAGTCCTTATCGGACCAATGATATTGATTTCAGATATTGGATCTTCTTTTGTTCTGAAGACCGTGATTGCATAATCTTGCAACCGCAAAGGCAAGTTCACACTTTCTCATGTCCTTTGGTTATTTTCTATCAAATACTTGTAACATAAATGTTGTTATCACCTGCATTTCAAAAAGGTCAAAAAACACTATTTTCATAATAATATGATTATGGATTATTTACCAAGTGGTAATAATCTTCTATTATAGTTCTAGTGGTAACGGAACATAATATCTAGGACTTAATCAACCAATGTCGCGAGTGATTCTTGCACTGTATAATACGCATTAACCATAAGATCTACAATGGCTCTAGGGAAGTCAGCTAGATCTTCTTCCTTTCGCATGGACGGATGACCATCTCATGTGGCTGGTGTCCTTCTGAGGCTCATCATGGGTGGGACCCCTTAAGTCCCTGCGATTTTGGTGTCTAGACTATCTATGAGCGGCTGTCGGAGGTATAGTTGGTCCTTTATGGAGCTTGCCAGGGGCACAACCATCTCATAGAGTCTTTAGGGGCCTATCAGAGTTGCAGCTTGCCCCAAAGGGGGCTTAACAAAGGTATGGTTTGGCCTAGGGGGCATGTCTTCATGCGGGTCATGGAGAAGGGCAGTGATTGGCTTGGATCTTAGACTGGGCATGTCGTTGTATTGGGAACGGCAGTACCCGGGGAGGTTAGTTAGAGGTGTGGGGACTAGCAGGGAAGCTATCGACAGTGTTCGCAGGCGGGATTGGATACAAGCGAGCGTAGCGGGACACAAGAAGTACCCAGGTTCGGGGCCCTCGTGATGAGGTAAAGCCCCTACTCCTGCCGGATCTGACTATGTGGAATACACAAGCTACAAGTGCTCCTCGAGCTGTATCTGTTAGCTACTACCTTAAATGCATTGAGACCAACCCTTTCTACTGAGGCCCTGCCTCTCCTTATATAGGAAGAGAGGTAAGGGTCTCGCTGGCTAGTCCGACTGGCGGGCCCCACAGGCGGGTCCTAGCCGACTAGTCATCTATAGTGTCCAGGATGGCTTGTCTTTTCGGTGTATGAGCGGTATGGCTGTCGTAGGCACAGTGGACGCCGTGCGAGCCCATCGTCAGCACATGCCATTGTTCCAGCGTCACCCACGCGAAGTCTTCGGTATGGGCGGGTGGTTGCCTGTCTCGTCACCGTACAGGGCGTACCGTGCACTGATACGCACATCGTCCTGTCTCTCTGATTGGATCTGGCTACGTCGTCGTATCCGGCTGCCTCTTTATGATCCGGCTACTGGGTGGTAGCCGACCCATCCTGTCCTGTCCGGCTGCGTCTGGTCAGCCGAACGCGATCCGACTGTCCTGTTTCTTATTTGGGTGGGGTACCCGAGAATCATCCCCCTGACACTAGCCCCCGAGCGCGTGTGGATTCCGCCTTTAGGCGAAATGTGTGCGCGCTCCTTCTTGCTTTTCGAATTTTTCATCCGGCTGAGCCTGGTGGTTGCGCTACCCGTGACGTAAGTGCTGACACCGGCCACGCGCGCACGCGCCATCATTGCCCTGTGGCGGGAAGTGTAACGTCCCGTCGCACGTCGCCTCGGGGAACTGCTGTCTGGCGCTTCGGTTCTCGTTCTAGGATCTTCTGCGCATCTTGTCCTGGCACACGGGATCTAGGCGGCGGTTGGGATGTGGGTTGCCCGGATGTGCGCCATGTGGCCCTGCCGACGGTTGCCCTTTCGATCCTTCAAAGGGACGCCGCGGGGGAGGCCGTTCTTTTCCTTCACTCTCCCGCTGCAATCTCCTTCTCCCTCGCGTTCTCTTGCTCCTGCGCCCTTGCCCTCTGCGCCGCCAGCTCGCCGTCGTCGACGTTACGGGCCACCGTCACTCCTCCGTTGCCTCTCCTCTCCCTCAGCCGGAAATGGCCGCTGACCGTGGAGCCTGGTGCGGCTCCTCCGTCACCGAGGACCAAATCGCGAAGTATCGCGCGACCCGCGTCCTCCTGCCGGCGGAGGAGGTGGCGGTGCGGTTGGCACCGGTGGGGGAGGTGTGGCCGCATCCGGCAGAGGGGGAACGTGTCATCTTCCTTTCGTACCTGGCGCGCGGGTTCATGCTGCTGCTGCATCCCTTCTTTCTCATTTTCCTGGCCTTCTTCGACCTCTGCCTCCACCACCTTGGCGCCAACGCAATCGGAACGCTGGTGCACTTCATGGCATTCTACGAGAGTTACCTCGGGATCCAGCCGGATCTCGGGCTCCTCTGCCGGCTCTTCCGAGTTCGGCCGCAGCTGTCGTACACGAAGGCCCCGCTAGTCGTCTGCGGTGGCGCCTCCACATACTCCCGCACCCAATCCGGCTACCCAAAATTCTTGCTCCAGGACACGGTACAGCTATGGCAGCAGTCGTATTTTTATGTCAAGAATGTCACCGACGTCGATCGGATAAACCTGCCGGCCTTCCAAGACGTCGAGTCTAGCCGGCAGCACTGGGACCTGAAGATCTACGGCGACAAGGCGGAGACGGATGCGATGTTGGCACGCATGCGCTCCCTTGTCACCTGCCAGCTGACCGGTCGGGACATCACTCTTAGGTGGATGTCCCGGCTGATAATGCCGCTGCAGCAGCGGGCGCACAAGATGTGCTTCTACTCCGGCCGGCTGGACCTGACCCGGCTGTCGCGCCATGATCCCCACTACAACAACTTGAAGGAGTGGTTGTGGACGATCAGCAAGGAGCGGCTGCCGGAGAACTGGAAGTTCAGCCTGGCGCCCTACAGCCGGGAGAACCGCGCGCCCCTGGTAAGTTCTCGTAGCCGGAATTTTTGCTTATTCCCTCTGTGTTATCTCCTTGTTCTGTCTGATTGACCTCTTGCATTCGTTAGATCTTCGCTTGCATCCTTCGCGAGGAGGGCGAGGCTCTCCTCGAGGTATTCACGCCGGACTTGCCCGAGCCGCGCACTCGGCGATCCAGCGAGTAATCGGATGGGGACGGCGACGCCTTCCCTAGCCGGAACGACGAGCCGGACGCCGACCCGCACGCGGAGGTGCACGACGAGGAGGAGGCCAGGCCGACTGCGGAGCCGGTGACGCGCTCTGAGACGGATGGCGAAGCAGGTGGGAGCGGCTCCAGCCGTTCCGGCTCCTGCCGGCCTGTGGCGGAGGAGCCGGTCCGGCGCCCTGCCGCCAAGCCATCTTGGCCGGAAGAAAGGGCCGCCCCTGGTTGTGCCGGGGTACGTTTTTCTCCCCCATCCTTCGGTGCTTTCTGTCTATTTGCCCTCTTTCTTGCTTTTCTGACTTTGGCTTGTTTTGCTCTTGCTTTTTCCTCCTTCTCTTTAGCGCGCTGGTTTCTTTCGGAGCCACGAGCCCGGCCCGGACGCCAGCCGGGTCGCCGCCTCGCATCCCGACTGATCCAATCGGCGCCTCTCCTTCCTCTGAGGCGCAGCCTCTGCCTCCTCCTCAAGCTGAGCCGGCTGCCCCCTCCCAGCCGAAGGGTCCCCAGCCGGAAGCGGATCGCTCCCAGCCAGAAGGTTCCTCCGCGGGCGCGCGAGGGGCTGCTGGCAAGGAGCTCGTCGTTGTTGGCAACGACAACTCCGACGAGGAGCTCGGGGAGGAGTGGCGAACAGCGGTGCTCGCGGCGAAGGAGTCCTTGGCTGTCAACGCCATGGACGACGACGCCTCCTCCGCTGCTTCGCTGTCGGATCTTGCCGTCACGCTCGAGCTGGCGGTGAAGGAGATCCGGCTGCTTGAGGCCACAGCCGGCGGGAGACGGACCCTGGAGCAAAAGCTTGCTGCCGCCAAGGGGACCTCCCATAGTAAGTTCGCTTTATCCGTCTGGCTCTCTTTTTTTCTGATAGCCGGCTTCATTGCAGCTATCCTCCCAGAGATCGATCGCTTGAAGAAAGCGAACGACTGGCTAAGCAGGTCTAAGTCCACTCTGTGCCTGCAGAACAAGGATTGGCACGCGCAAGTAGACGGCTTGGAGGCCACCGTCAAGGAGCGCGACGCCTCGCTCGCTAGCCGAGCCGAAGCCTTCTCCCTTCTCGAGGCCCAGAACAAGGACCAAGAGAAGGAGATAAAACGGCTAGCGGTCAAGGAGAAGGCGCTGGTGGAGGAGCTGATGCAGGTCGGCCACACTGCCAAAGGTGAGTTCTTTCTTCCGTCTTCTTTTCTTTCCGGATCCGGTAGCCGGATCTGACTCCTCTTTTCTTACAGCCTTTTACCCCGGCATAGACCTGCTGGCCTACAACCGGCTGTAGGAGAACTGGCCGGGAGCGCAGCCGGCGACTCAGGAGCTTGTCGTCCTTCTTGGCGAGGAAGCTGCGAAGCTTCGTTAGGCGGTGCGGGACGTCTTCTCCTTCGTGTGGCTGGAGGCTCCGGTTCCGGAGACGATGGCGCAGCTGGCAACGAAGATGGGAGAGGTACCGACTGCGGTGGACCGGCTGCGGGACCTGGCGACGCGGGGTGGAGCGGAGATGGCCCTGGCGACGCGGGGTGGAGCGGAGATGGCCCTGGCTCTGATGCTCTCCTGGTATAAGGAAGCTCGCGTCGAGAAGATCGACGGGGGCTTCCGTGCCGGAGCTGATCTTGCTGCCATCCGCTAGGCCCATCCGGAGCTTCGTGGGTCCGCCATCAAGATCGCCGACTATGTGGACCCGGACGAGGTGCTCACCTACTCGGAGTCCACCGGCACTCCGGATGTGGAGGTCCCGGTGCCGCCGCCTGCCAGTGCTGGAGCCGGATCGAGCACTGCGGCTCCCCCTCTGCCCCCAGCTTCTGCCGGCCAAGAACTCTCCCACGGCAAAGGCCCTGCCGTTTAGCTGCTGCCCCGAGATGCCGGGTGTATTTGTCTTGTCTTGTATGTTTGTGAACTTTGTTCGTTTGTACCGGCTATCTGTGATGCCGGGTAACTTATGAGAGCTTCGTCTCCTTCTTGTTTATTATTGTTGAAATTCTTGAATCTTCCTTGTGTGTTGAGTTTTCCTTTTACGTATTCTGACCGACTAACTTAGTCCGGCTACACACCTTTAGCTGGGCGACCTGCACCTCCAGTGGGGGCGCGCACGCGCACCCACTGGGTGTAGTCCCCAAGATTCGGAGTAGCTGGCGTAGCCAGGTGCTTCGAGTCTTTCCTATTTCTGCCAAGTCTTCTAACTTTATCCGACTGGCCCCGTCCCAGTCGGCCGCTTTCGTCGGCTGGATGCCTTCATCCGGGGGAACTAACCTTCCAGTGGGGGCACGCGAGCGCACCCACTGGGTGTAGCCCCCGAGATTCGGAGTAGCTGGCGTAGCCAGGTGCTTCGAATCTTTCTTGTCTTTTCTTGCTCCCGCCCTTGCCCTCACCTGGGCTCCGAACGGCCGGCTAAACGCCCTTAGCCGGTCAGGAACTACAAGATTCCACTGGAGGCGCGCGAGCGCACCTAGTGGGTTTAGCCCCCGAGATTCAGAGCGCTTGATGAAGGCAAGGACTTCGAATCTTCTTTCCTTCTCCTGAACTCCGACTCGAAGTAGTCGGACAAGAATGCACATATGCATACACACATCTTCACAGGTTAATTGGTTAGTCTGTCAAATCATAGCCGGAAAACGGCTTATCTTTTCAAAAACTGGCTTGCTCCTTTCTACACACTTAGTCGCCTTCTCGTGTGTTCTGCTGTTTTTGCTGCGTCCTTGCCGGGCAACCGGGTTGCGGTCTGCAGCCGGAATCGAAGGGAGCTGACAGTACATTACGCACGGTACTAGCGGCTTAGCTGTTGGATTGGTGTGAGCTAGTTGCGGGGCCGGGATGCCCGATCTGTCACGCCTCTTCCCTGTTTTTCGTGTGGGATGCCTCGGGCTTTTGCTCTTGCTAGCCGGACAGCCGGGTTGCGGTCTGTAGCTGAGACGAAGAGTGGGCCTCTGACATCATCGCACACTACTCAGCCGGTTTGTTGGCTTAACAGGCCGGGCCAGCCGGCGAGCCCCCGGGTAGGGGTTGCCGGAGCCAGAAAATTTGAACCGAAGAACAAGTGCGCACACATTTCTAGAAGGAGCCCCGAGATTCTCGTGGGATTCCGCATTTTCATTCATGTGGTTTTCGGGATACATACACTGCCTGGCGACTAGGTGTAAAACGGGCGCAGCAGGGTCGCGTTCCAAGGACGTTCGGTCTCCTCGTCCGATTTGTGCACCTTGTTCTTGCACGGCTGCTATGCGTCGATGAGGTAGTAGGAGTCGTTGGGCAGCGCCCGGCTGATGATGAAGGGGCCCTCCCAGGGTGGTGATAGCTTGTGCGTGCCCTTCGTGTCTTGCACCAGCCGGAGAACTAGGTCGCCCTCGCGGAATGCGACTGGGCGGATCCGGCTTGAATGGTAGCGGCGTAGTCGCTGCTGGTACAGGGCAGATCTGGACAGGGCCAGCTCGCGGGCCTCCTCCAGGAGATCCACCCCGTCCTCCCGTGCCTCCTTGTTGGCTTGCTCGTCGTAGAGGAGCTTGCGAGGGGAGTCGAATTCGATGTCGGCGGAGAGGACGGCTTCCGATCCATAGACCAGGAAGAATGGCGTGTAGCCGGTTGACCTATTCGGTGTGGTGCGGAGGCTCCACAGCATAGCCGGAAGTTCTTCGATCCAACATCCGGGTGACCGCTCCAACGGCTCGATGAGACGTGGTTTGATGCCGGCTAGCACCAAGCCGTTTGCTCGTTCGACTTGCCTGTTGGACTGCGGGTGTGCAACGGAGGCGAGGTCTAGCCGGATGCCCTTGTTGCTGCAGAACCGGGCGAAGGCCCCCTTGGCGAAGTTCGTGCCGTTGTCGGTGATGATGCTATTGGGGTAGCCGAAGAGGTTGATGATGTCGGTGAAGAAGGTAACAACCGTCGCTCCATCCAGCTTCCGGATAGGCTTGGCCTCGATCCACTTTGTGAACTTGTCCACCGCTACCAGCAGGTGGGTCATTCCCACGCGAGCTCGCTTGAAGGGCCTGACCATGTCGAGGCCCCAAACTGCAAAGGGCCAGGTGATCGGTATGGTCTTGAGCACCAAGGTTGGCATGTTCCTGAGCTACCCGAAGCGTTGGCACCCGTTGCACGCGCGGACCAGCTGCTCGGCATCCTCGAGGGCGGTGGGCCAATAGAAGCCATGGCAAAACGCCTTGACTATCGCCCTTGACGAAGCGTGGTGCCCACACTCACCCTGGTGGATGTCCTTGAGTAGCCGGTAGCCTGTGTCTACATCGACACATCGTTGGAAGATACCAGATACACTGCGCTTGTACAGCTCGCCGTTTATGATGGTGTATGTATGCGCGTGGCGTCGGATTTGCCTGGCCTCTACCTCGTTGTCCGGGAGTTCGCTGTTGGCGATGTAGTTCATGAAGGGCTGTGCCCAGGATGGCACTTCCCGGATGACGAGGAAGCTCCTGCCCTCCGGCGGACGGGTGTCGGGGGGTCATCTGGGTGGAATATCCGGGACGGCAGCCCCCCAGCCATTGGGCGAGCCGGCTGCCCCCGGGTCTTGCGAGCCGGAGGGCACTGCCTGGCTGGAGTTGGCGCGGGTTTTCTTCTTTGGCGGTTCTGCTGGCTCCGTTTCCACTGCTCTGGCCGCCAGAACGCTCCGGCTGCCTCCGTCGATGAGGACGTGCGAGAATCAGTAGGTGCGCGCGTTGGAGACGATGAGGGGGTCGAGTACCATGGCGTAGCCCCCGAGAGTCGGGAGATGCTCAGGCTGATCTGCCGGGCTCCAGGTGATGGGGGTTTCCGACCAATTCAGGTACTGGGGGACCGGAGAAATGATGGCATTGACCTCCTTAGAGCGTCGCCTGTGGCTGTGCTTGTCGTCCTGCTCTGTCTCGAATATGTGGTAAGCGGCGTGCGGCTGGGGGTAGCCGTTGTTGTTGTTGCCACAGTTGCCGTCATTCCCGGCTCCCCTAGCCGGCGGTGGGGGTCCACCTGGTGGGGGAGGTGGGAGACGAGGCTGGTTGCCCTGGTCCTTTAGCTGGCGAGTCCAGCTGCAGTTCCGGGTGGTGTGGGTAGCCGGTTTGAAGGGACCGCTATGTCACTTGCACGGGCCGTCAATCATCTGGTCAAAGGTGAGCCGGGGCTTCTGCCTTCTTGCGTCGTTAGTCGGTGCGCCGGGCGCACCCTCCACAACATTGACCTGCCACGCGTGGTAGCGAGGCTTCTGTTGTCCGGCCTGGCGGTCCCCATGGAACCGGTTGTCGTTGTCGTGGCGTCTGGAGGATGCGGCTTCACCAGTCGGGTTGCTCGGACGGTCGCGAGCCGGCTCCGTGGGAGTCGGACGGCCGTCCGCGTTTACTCGGAGGGGCTTCTTCATGGCGGCATCCGCCATGGCGTTCTGGTCCGCAACCGTCATGAGCTCCGCCATGGTTTTCGGCTCGTCACACAGTAGCCGGTGGCGAAGCATGGTGCCCTCTCGGTATCCTTCGATGAAGAAGTTGATGGCTTGGCTTTCCAGAATGCCCTCGCAAGTGTTGCGGAGCTCCGTCCACTTGGCGAGGTATTCGCGGTCGGTCTCGCGGTCCCCCTGGACGCACAGGGCCAGGTCGCGCGGGCGTCCTAGACGCTTGTACGTGCCGTTGAAGTTGCGGACGAACACCTTCTCGAAGTCAGGCCAGGCATTGATGCTGTTGGGCGCAAGGCTATTGAGCCATGTCCTTGCCGACCCGGTTAGCATGAGAGGGACGTAGCGCACAGCTGTGCGCTTATTCCCGTGGGCGATGCTGACTGCCGTAGCGTAGTCGGTCAGCCAGTCTTCCGGCTTCATGCTGCTGTCGTACTTGGGGGTGTCCCTGGGCAGGGAGAATTTATCCAGAAACGGCTTGTTCCGGATGCAGGGTCCGAAACAAACCGGACCGGTAGAATCTTCCTCTTCCGTGATGCGTGCTTGAGCGAGGAGCTCGATGCGGTCGCGGGCATCCGGACAATCCGGGTTAGGCGCGCCCACCCGACCTGAGAGGCGGGAACCGGCTGGTCTGGGTGCTCCGGCTGGTGGTGGGGGAGGTGGCGGGTTGCTGTTCACCGTCTTCTCCTGGCATGGCTGGCCCCTATTGCTGGAGCTGCGACGCCTGCTGCGGGCCCTGGGCGGCTGAGGGGAGGACGCCTGCTGGGTGTCGCGCGGTGTGCCCCTGCTGTTGGCACGTAGCTTGCCTCCTCTGGAGTAGCTAAGGTCCTCCTGCGTCTGCCGGTTAGCGCCGGCCTGCTCGTCCGCGACGCGGAGGAGCTCCTGGACGCGAGCGTGCTGGCGGGCTCGCTCCTCGCCCTCCAGGCTGGGTAGTTCTTCTGCTGCGGCTCGCGCCGCGCGCAGGTTCTTGATGGGCGTGCTGTAGGTGGGCCGCGTGAGGGCAGGCGCGGGATCCGGTTCTCCGTCCTTCTCCATCCTACCGCCCAGCTCACCGCCCCGACGCCGTACCTGGCCGCACCGGCTCGGCTCCACGGTAGCCGGAGTGAGGCCGTGCGCGCGGTCGTACTCGCGCCTAGCGATCTCCAGTTGCTTCTGGGCTGCTGCCAGTTCCATGGCCTCCTAGAGGAGGATCTGTCTCTCCATGGTGAAGTTGGCCTCCGCCTCCTCTGGGTTGTCCCCGAGGTTAACCCGTGTCAGGAGCCGATCAATGGCATCCTCCACCGGATTCCGATGCTGCGAGGGAGCGGAAGTTCCGACCTCGTCCACGCCTCGCTCCTGCGGCTGGCGGGGATGCGAGCTGGATCCGGCCATCATGACCTCCACGCCGCGAGGCGCGGCGGAGGTGCTGCCGTCTGAGCACGGCAGCCCCGTGACAGAGACGATTTCCCTAGGGAAACGCTCCGGGACGGTGGCGATGTAGATAGGGAGATCGCCGAATAGCAGGACGGTGTCGTTCGCTGGGAAGGAAGCTCCAGCGAAGCAGGAGGCGTTGTCGATGGCGCAGTCGAACTTGCCAATCGTGAGTACCAGGCCGGAGGCCACGTGCTCACCGGCTAATGTGCGGGGTCCCGTGCGGAACGTGACTCCGGTCGAAGCCATCTGCCCTACGGTGGGCGCCAACTGTCGTTGTATTGGCAACGGTAGTACCTGGGGAGGTTAGTTAGAGGTGTGGGGACTAGCAGGGAAGCTATCGACGGCGTCCGCAGGAGGGACTGGATACACGCGAGCGTAGCAGGGCGCAAGAAGTACCCAGGTTTGGGGCCCTCGTGATGAGGTAAAGCCCCTACTCCTGCTGGATCTGACTATGTGGAATACACGAGCTACAAGTGCTCCTCGAGCTGTATCTGTTAGCTACTGCCTTAAATGCACTGAGACCAACCCTTTCTACTGAGGCCCTGCCTCTCCTTATATAGGAAGAGAGGCAAGGGTCTCGCTGGCTAGTCCGACTGGAGGGCCCCACAGGCGGGTCCCAGCCGACTAGTCATCTACAGTGTCCAGCATGGCTTGTCTTTTCGGTGTATGAGTGGTATGGCTGTCGTAGGCACAGTGGACGCCGTGCGAGCCCGTCGTCAGCACAGGCCACTGTTCCAGCGTCACCCACGCGAAGTCTTCGGTATGGGCGGGTGGTTGCCCGTCTCGTCATCGTACAGGGCGTACCATGCACTGATACGCACGTCGTCCTGTCTCTCTGATTGGATCCGACTATGTCGTCGTATTCGGCTGCCTCTTTATGATCTGGCTACTGGGTGGTAGCCAGCCCATCCTGTCCTGTCCGGCTGCGTCTGGTCAGCCGGACGCGATCCGACTGTCCTGTTTCTTATTCGGGTGGGGTACCCGGGATCATCCCCCTGACAGGGCCCCATACCAAGGAAGTATGGACAAGCTCATGACTTGGATGTGCAACAAGGCTAAGGTCTGTTATGGGTAAAGCAACGCACCTGTGCAGAGTATAAAAAGTGTGGCATGTTACTCCTTGTTCTAGGAATGAGCTGTGAACGTTGCAGGAAAGGAACTCCATGAAGTTCTAATCAACCTGTGAAGGCTGGCAGACATAGTTTTTCAGAATAAAAGCAATCTTCGAAGAAATGTTTACGAAAACCTGCATAGCCTATGACCTATGGTCTTTGGCTATAGCTAGTGCATCAAACACTCCTTTTTAGTGAACTTGCTGAGTACGCTCATACTCAACCATATGTTCTTAACCCTTGCTAGATTATAAAGCCAATGAAGACGTCGTCAACACCAATCTATGCTCAAGGAATCAATATCAAAAGCCCAAGTTCTTAAATGAAGTCAATGGAGTCAAGAGTTACATCAACTAAAGTGAATACGAAGTTCCTGATTAGATAGGTGTACAATATCTAGCCTTAGAACCTACTTCTATAGAGCAATGCAATAGTAGCATTTGCAAGCCACATAGTTTAGAGACTAGTCTAGTAGTGAAGAAATTTGGTTCTTCTTTGTAAGAAATTGCTTTCTTCCTCCTTAACCTAGAATGTTCTCTAGATCTTTTGTAAAGAGTCGAGTTGTAACCTATAATCATGTCTTGGACCTGCTATGTTTCTATTGTACCACTCTGAGGGATGTAATACCAGTGGAACGATGTTTCATTGGTGTTATGTCAAAGACTATAGTGTACTACATCATGTAGTGGTATGCTGGGTCACCATAATTTCCCTTGGCAATAGCAACAAGAACTAGTTGTAGTTGATGTGCAAAACAATGTACATAATAAGCAGAAGGTGACTCTTTCATGATAAGTGTTTTCAAACCTTTAATTTCTCCTCTCATGTTGGTAGCCCCATCATAACCTTGCCCGCGGATTTGAGTAATAGCCAAATGATGTTGCACAAGTAATGATTCAATTGCTTTCTTGAGTGACAATGAGGTGGTATCACTTACATGGACAACTCCAAGAAAGTGCTCACGTGGTCTTCCTAACTTATCAACAAAACGTAAGCATAGAGCCAGTTGTTCTTTATGTGACCCATCACTTGACTCATCAGCTAGTATAGCATAGTGATCATCACCAAGTTCTTCAATAATTTGCTTTCTAGTTTGTAGTGCACAACATTGTATAATTTATGTTTATATCCTATGGCTAATCAATGTGCAATTACCTGGCGCATTCTTCAAGACAAACTTATTCACCTCTTCACTATTTTCTGCAAGCAATTTCAATAGCTCAACGAAGTTACCTCTATTGCTAGACTCTTCACTTTCATCATGTCCTCGAAATGTCAAGCCTTGGTGAAGAAGAAACTTCAAGCATCTAAGTGAATACTTCAACCTGATCTTGTAAAGACGTAAGTCCTCACTATTCACTTTCACAAGAAGATCATCAACTGCTACATGAGGATTTATGAACAAGTTGTATTTCTCTTGGGCTTTATTGTGCACACTTGTCACACCACAGACATGCTTCACAAGTGCATCATCTTTATTCCAATTATTCCAACCACCATCGGTAAATGCATTGGTTCCCTTACTACTAGTTTTTTTTATCTTTGAACAAGTAGCATACAAAACAAAATGCAGCCTCATTCTTTGGACTATACTCAAGCTAATGATGTTTATGGAACCAAAAAGGATTGAATGAACAAGGTCTTCCACCAATTAACCTTTAATTAAATGCAAGTGAATAATATTGGTATGCGCCTTTAAGAATATATGCTCGCCAAAACGAATCTTGGTCATTAACTGGATAATCTGCAATGGGAATTCTTTCCCCGGGATCTTGTGTTAGCCGATTAATATCATAAACCGGTGGCGGTGGAGAAGATGGCATGGGATTCACAATTTCTTCAATAACCTCCTCTTCAATTGATTCTTCAATTTGCTATTCCATGAAAACCTCTTCAATTTTCTCTTCCGCCACATCCGCTGCTCGGGAAGGAGATGAAGAAGCCCTTATCTTTGCCTTTGCCGCATGTCTCTGATATAGAGACGCAATTGTCGGCATGTCTCCATCCCTCTTCATTCTTCAACAATTCTACAACAAAATTGTTCAAATCATTTTAGTAATTGTCTAAAATTTGACATCAATCCTAAACAACCAATTCTGCCTTAGTAAAACTTGGGGAACCAATTCTCTAAAACAACTCTTTGCTCAAATCTGAATATCTGAAATGAATGAAATGCAAGCATAAAAGGGGTTGCTGCTACATACCTCTATTGTTGCAGGCCTAGACCATGGCCAAAACAACGGGAGTAGTGGACAGTGGGGCGTCGCGCCGCTGTCGGCCAGCCAGCTAGGGTTATGTGAGAAGGGTGCCATGCTGGCTACAGCCTGGGGAGCAACGGGCGCCGGAGGATGGACCGCGGGCGGGGGGGGAGCCAGGGAGGAGCGGTGGGGACTGGGGAGGAGGCTCCATGCGCGGTACGCCGGACACCGGCGCCTGGAATCAGCGACACGGGAGGCGGGACGACGGGGGGCAGAGGCAGAATGCGGTATCAAATAAAAGAGGAACAAACAAATTATTTGGGCTTTTTCCTTTTTTCCTACTAGGTATATGGGCCGGACTAAAATCCCAGGGTGGTCCGCGCACCAGCCTGGCCACCCTATGGATCCACCTATGATGCGCATGAGCAATGATGGCCCAAAATATATCGAGCTCGTTAAGGAACCCCAAGAGGAAGGTATGATGAGCACATCAGCAAGTTTTCCCTCAGTATGAAACCAAGGTTATCAATCCAGTAGGAGCAAGGAAACACCCCAAAGTTGTAGCTAGCTGAACGTTGGTAGGGCGCACTACCGGTGCCAGCAGCAACGTGGAGACCTGCACAACATAACCATAAAACTTTGCTCCCAACTTGCGATGAGGTTGTCAATCTCACCGGTTTTGCTCAAAACAAAGGATTAAACGTATCGAATGGAAGAAAGTAATAGTTTGTAGAAAGTAAACACAAAGCAGTAAACAATTTGTAGATTGAATGTAAAAGAAAGGACTGGGCTCCATAGTTCACTAGAGGTGGCTCTCCTTAAGATAGATAACATGCTGGGTGAACAAATTACAGCGGGGAAATTGACAAACACCGAGAAAGCATATAAGCATATACTAATCATCTTGACTCCTTTGAGACTTGATTGGGCATTACAATATTATACATAGACTGCCATCTAACTGCATCTATGACTAATAATCCACCTTCAGGTTATCATCCGAACCCCCTCTAGTATTAAGTTGCAAGCAACAAATTATTTCTTTACGAATTGCATGTAAAGTAAACAATACGATTGTTCTATGAACAAAGGATTGTTGTTTTCTCCCTAGTAGCAACAGCACATCTAGTACCTTAGAGATTTCTGCCACTTCCCTAGATTACCAGAGGCATGAACCCACTATAGAGCATAAATACTAACTCTTGGAGTTGCTAGCATCTACTTAGCCAAGATAGCTACTAACAACGGAAAGCATGCAAGATCACAAATAACAAAGACATGATAGAATCAATAATCAATCTAAAATAGCATCTCAATATCCATCGGATCCCCGCAAACACAACATGTATGGATTACAAATAGATGAACTTCATCATGAATGGAGCTCACAAGATCTAAACATGAAAGCACAAAGGAGGAGAACCAGCCATCTAGCTACTACATGGACCCGTAGTCTAGAGATGAACTACTCACGCATCACACTGGAGGCTTGCATGATGATGAAGAAGGCCTCTAGGGTGAATTCCCCTCTCCAGCAGGGTGCCGGGAAGAGCTTCAGATCCCTCCCGATCTAGGGATGGAGATGACGGCGACTACAGACTCTTTCGTGGAATTTTGATCGAGTACTTAGGGTTTCCGTATCAGAAGCAATATATAGGCGGAAGGAGAGGCTGAGGGGGTTCCTGGGGCAGCCAGACCACCCCCTGGCGCGGGTTAGGCCTGGCCGCATGGCCAGGTGGTGTGGCCAGGCCCTAGCCCCTCTCTGTCTCGTATTCTGGCTCCAAGTGTCCCCCCGTAAAATAGTGACTTTGGCTTTTGTCCCGTCCAATTCCGAGAATATTCATTTTTTGACTTTCCTGGAACCAAAAATAGCAGGAAACAGGCAGCTGGCACTGTGGCTCTTGTTAATAGGTTAGTCCAAGAAATCATATGAAAAGTACTCCAAAGTGTGGACAAAACATAAGAAAGTAGATAAAACCAAGCATGGAACATCAAAAGTTATAGATACATTTGCAATGTATCAACATCCCCAAGCTTAACTCCTGCTCGTCCTCGAGTAGGTAAGTGATAAAAAGAAAGAATAATTTTTGAGGTGACATGCACCATCATAAACTTGATCAAAGTATTTGGAAAACATTCAAAGCTGGGATCATAGTACTTCAATCATAACATGAAAGACAAAGTTCTAGCAATAAGACAAAGAAACTATGTTGCAACATGAAAAGGCACAAACAAAAGATTCATGAATAACAATGCTTTGCAAGACGTTTGTTTGTTTCACATAAAGAAAACATAGCATAATAGTATTCAGCTTGTCCCTCATAGAGTAGCAAATATAAATGCATAGGACGCCTTCAAAGTTCATAAGAGTGACTAGATACAAATAGTTTAAAGCAAGCAATATCAAGGTATGCATCAATCAACTAGTCTTGGGACAATGCACATAGAACTAAGAATGGCCACTATGCTCTCAAAGTAGGTGCATAAAGATAGAAGGTGGAGACTCAATATAATGGTGGAAGAAAAGGCCTTCATAGAAGGAAGTAGGGATTCAAGTATCATAAAGAGCTTCCAAAAATTATGGTACTTATAGCTTTCAGCTCTCATTGTCCCTATCATAAGCATCTTGAAGGTGATTAAGGTTAAAGTGACACAGCTAAGAGGATATGCTTGACAAGTTATAAGCCGAAATCTTATGCCCCTTACATACGAAGACCGAACCTTATGCTACTCAACTTTAGTCACAAGTAATCTCTTGCCATTGTAAGTACATATGTATCATAAAGAACCGCCAACGGGGTACCCCTTGCACATGATATAGGAGCTATCCCATAATCAAATGACAAGGCAAGCAGACAATGAGCATCTCAGCGATCTTTTTATTTGCTATTTGCATAGGTTTTTATTGAGGATGCTTCATATAGTGCTCATTATGGTTATGCTGCAAGTTTCCACCATGATTAGGCATGGCTTAGGCTAGCGGCCTAGGCATTTCTCTAACACACATACAAACTCCATGATCTTACAAGTTCCACTTTTATTTCACAACGCCGGGATCCATAAACAAAAGAACATGAAATCAACGGGGTACAAAGTACAAGTGCAATGTTGAAAGCGTTCCCCATGATACATGGTTCTGCTAACTTCAACTTATAAAGCACAAGCATATACGCAACAAAGAAGGACCCAATGGTTCAATTTTATTAAGGGCAAGAAAAGTAAAGTGTGCCATCAAGTTCGTGAGAGCTTTAATCACTAGTTTTCTCATAACAAGTTTAATTTGGAAGGTAAACAAAAACATGAATATACTTGGAATAGCATATGCTAGTAGGTAGGTATGGTGGACTCTTTGGAATAACTTGGTTTAAGGAGTTGCATGCATGAGTGGAACTCATACTTGGTTGCGGAGGCTAGCAAAAGACTGGGAGCGACAAACTAAGAGAGCAATAATGGCCATAATCATGAAGAGCGACAAAACATCATTGATCAAAGCATAAAGTGATACTACAAGTTGAAAACTAAAGGATCATAAAGGCTATGGTGACTTGAGATAGTCATAACATGGTGTGAGCATGCGCCAAGTCAACCCAAATAAAGCATCAAAGGAGAATACCACTATACTATGCTTTAATATGCTAAAACAACGCATGATTCATCCAAGGCACATTAAGCAATCTCAATTGTTTATAACAAGTCATGCTATACTAAGCATAAATCCAAAACAACATCAAGCATAGCATGACAAAGCATAGGCCACAATCAAAAGCAAACTCTCTTTACCACTTAAGCATAAGCTTTCTTACTCTTTTCCAATCCAAACCAAACTATTTGAAAACCAATGTATAAAAGAGGGGGTCCAACAAATTTATTCAGCAAACTAAGCAAACTAAGAAAACGGAAAACTAAAGCGAAAACAAAAAAAGAAGACGCTCCAAGAACAACACAACTGTGCATGAAACAATAAAAATGAAGCGTTTGGAAGAAACCTGGGATTTTTATTGATGAAGAGGGGGATACCTTGGGCATCCCCAAGCTTTGACGCTTGTACTTCTTGGATATTTCTTGGGGTGACACACGTGACATCCCCAAGCTTAAGATTTAGTCCATCCTTCATCTCATTACTCATTCCTTCCATACACCTAAAATTTTTCCTTCATACAAAACTTCACACAATCTTTATTAGCAACATTAGTGCACTCAAGATGAATAAGTCTTTAGGTTCAGTTCTAAAACCAATAAAACTTCCATTAAAACACTAGCTACTGTAGCACTCCCTCAAAAATCTCAATTCCCCAAAAGAACAAAAAAGGAACCAACAAGAAGCAAATGCAAAAATGGCAGAAATCTGTCAAAACAGACCAGCAGGTAAAGACGAATTTTTTCGAAGACCTTCTGTTGCTCAAATCAAAAAGTGTTGAACTAACGAAAGTTAGATAACAACCTGGGGCAGAAGTACAAAACTTCATGCCTCAAAAGGATGTTGAGATATTTTACACGAATTTTTACGGTGAAGCACAGAAATATGTTTCGGGACAGCAACTTTCCCAATCATTACTTCTCTCTTATTAGAGGTTACTCTTGGCACAAAAAACAAATAAAAAGGATAAGGAGTGGTTCTTACTGAAGTAATAACTTCCAAGACTCATCTAAAACTTTTGGGTTATCTCCCAATAAGTACTTTTCTTTAACGCCTTTAAGTTAGGCATAAGAAGCAAGAAAAAGAATCAAGTGTTTGAAGAAGCATTAAAACCAAATTTCTTGCCCTTACCTCTCTTACTTTTGTTCTTAACCTTCGAAAACATATGATTGTTTGGTGGAGAAGCAAGGTGCATGGCCCCCTTTCCCACGTCTATTATTTCTCCAAGGAGTTCTAGTAGGGACCTTCCAAGTCTGATGGCTCGAATGTTTCTCCTGGATTGTAAAATACTAGATGAGGTAGCTGCTTCCACTCGTAGTCACCCTGCTAGTCTTGGTCAGGGTGGTCTAACTCGAAGCCTGCTTCTATTAAGAAAAATGTGGTTCCTCATTCGCGTCATGCTTCTGTTGTGCAAACTTCTCGTATGAGTACTCGTATTGCTGTTGTGGAAAACCCTGTTGTGGATGCATGTCGTGCTTCTGTTTTGGAATCTACTGGTACTGGTCGTCTTCGTGGTGTTGTTGCTCTGGCTACTGCTGACCCAATACCTTCAGTTGTTGAGGAAACTAAGGCTTCGAGAGGCTACCCCGCTATTGTTGCCAAAACTGCTATCTTGGGTGTTGGTCCTCCTCGAACTCATGGTGAATTTCAGCGTGTTGTTGCTGCAGCTACTCAAAGCCCTGTTGTTGTGGAGCAAGCTCATGTTTTGGACTGTACTATTGCTCGAAGCCCTCCTATGTGGAAACTGATCATGGTCGTCATAGTAGCAAATTAGCAGTTGCTTCTATTGTAGGTGCCATTTGTGTTACACCTCATGCTGATACTTTCACCGAGGTTTCTCCAGCTACCGATGACTCTGGTGTTGGCGTCGGTGGCATTGTACCTTGGTCAGATGGTGCCAATAGACCTATTGAACCTCTTAGTGATTTTGGTCCTGCAGAACCTAATGATGGGAAAGTACACGTTTGTATCGGTATCGAGAAGTTCACTGCAAAATTATATGATGACACAGAAAAAATCGTCAACGACATTGAATTGGTCATTGGCACACATGATCCTGAAGTGGTACAATTATCTGACCTAATAGCAGCGTTACGTGCGAAGGTGGCATGGGGGTCCTTGCAGGAAGAACATTTGGCATATTTTTGTAACAAGACCAAACAGCCTGTACCATTGAAAGTTACCAGTGATTTAGCCATACCATTTGCTAGGACAAGTCATAAACGGTAAGTGTACATGTTCGCAATGGTGCAAATGGTTGGACAGGAATTGCAGTTCGGCCATAATGCATATGCACTTTTAAAAGACATGCTTGTCTTGATCGCTGGCATCACTCGTGGTTGTGCGACTGAGGTTAGCTTCGAAGATAGGAGAGTCTTACAGAGGAGCATCATAAAGAGGAGCAGGAAGAGCATCCCCAGAAAGAGTTCCCCAAAGAAGAACATCACCAAGCAGACCACGCTAGAGAAGAGTACACCCAAGAGTTGCACAAAAAATGTCACCACGCCGCAGAGTACACCCCTGGTATACAGTCATAATGCCACACCGAACAGTAGCAGCAAAAAAGGTAAGAGGGCCAGCATGGTGGTGAACGAGGTGGTGAACACACCCAGGAGTAGCAGCAAGTAGGCTAAGATGGCTAGCAGAGAGGATACCACTGCCAATAGTGGCAGCCAAAATGTTAACTTGAATAGGAACACGCCACAGAGGTCCGACAATAATGCTAGCACGAAGGAGAACACTCCCAATAGTGCTAGCAAATGGGCTAATTCGAAGAGGAACGCGCTGCTGCGTTCAGGCAATGGTGCCAGCATGCAAGAGCCAACACCTGTGAGGGGAAGCAGGAAGGATATCACACCCAAGAGTAGCAGCAAAAAGGCTAGTTTGATGAGGAACACAATGCATAGATCAAGCCCTAATGCTACCATTGATGACTGCAAGTGCATAGATCGTTTGTAGCTAGTTTCAAAATAAAGATATCGATCCCACATGGAGTAGGAGTCTAAAGTATAATAACTCTTGAATTAAATATTGCAATAGAAATGCTAAATAAAGTTTTAAGTAATAAGATAAAATGCGAGTATTGTGTAAAAAGGTGTTTGGGGGGTAGTATAAGAGAACAGTAAGTAAAGTAAAGTAACTAAACACAGAAAAAGTAAGTATCGCGTATGTAAAAGAGATTTGGAACTGCAATAGGGAAAAAGCGTTCTCAGGGAGTAGCGGATACACCACTAGCATTATAAAGAGCTAAAATAAAGATTATTGTCATGAACATTCTCAACTATGTATGTGTGGGAGGAACTCCGTATTTGGAAAAATAGGCAACAACCACTACTCACACCATCCTCATAACCACAACAGTTAGCAATCGACATCAATCGAATTACTACGCTATTAAGGGACTTAATCCCATAGGATGTATCCCATGGCATGGATAGTGTTCCGTGAGTTTCCTCCATTCCCAAGTTGATACGTAAGGGGTGCAAATAGCTTTATAGTCACTGTAAGTGCTAACACACCTCCGTCTACCAACAAGTAGTTCCCTCCATCAAGTCCCCATGAGAGGCAAATATTGAGAGGTCGACTTCTCTCAACATCAAGATGAAGACAATCTAACACATGGTCACAGTGATGAATATCATCATAAACTTTATATTATTTCAATCTCATACTAGGGTTTCTCCATCTCTCCAAGAACTAATGATCTACTCAGACAAGGAGGCAATCAACACCATGGCAATAACAATGGAAACTATCATAGATGAATAGTACTTGTATAAATCCACAACGAGTACGGGAATTACAACAGGATCTAGACAAGATGTAGATGGGATGGATGGAGATGGTGGTGATGCAATGGTTGACAATGAAGATAGATGCCTTAGCCTCCCGGATCGCTACAGGGCGAAGATGGGTCCCTGGTGGACGAGTTCCCCCTCCAGATGCCTGCCGGAGGTGAGGTTTCAGCGATTTCTGGTTGTTCTGTATGTTGTCTCTCTGATCCAGTTGCACGGGGTGAAACTATTTGAGGAGGCAGTGGTGGCGCCAACTATACGGCGGGAACTATACGACCGGAAAATTTATTCCCGCCATATAGTTTGTCGTTAAACCATATGTATGCTTTGTTCGCTTCGGGTTTTCTTCTGGTGTTATTGATATTTACCAAATAAGCGATTTACATTGTTTTTGACTCCTTTTCTCCCCAATACAACTGCTCCAAGAATTGTGTCCATTGTATCCATGATCTGTCCTGATCCTGGTGAAAATATAGATAAAATGTGCACGCGACACCGTAAAATACTAAGATCCTATATCTACAATGCAAAATAATAATATAAAACATGATGCAAATATGCACTCATCAACTTCCCCAAGCTTAGACTCTTGCTGATCCCGAGCAAGTTTACCTTTAATGGATGTGATCCCCATATTCATGAAGCTGAGTCGATAAAATAAATGAGGCAGTTGCAGCATGTGTTTATCATATATGATACATGGGAATAAGTTCATGAATAGTACCTTACTCGAACCATATGAATAGTATTAGCAGGTTTCCACACCTTAGTGATCAACAGTTCATAAAATATGGATCTCAACATAATGTAAAAGTATATGGTTCAACCGAATGAGTTAGCGAGGTAGTCCCAAGTGTTTTTTGATTAACATATTCACTTGGGATTTAAAATCTCAAACGCTTCTTTGTCATACTACAATATAGTGGTGTATGCCTATTTGCTCTTTGCACATTTGCCCTTTTTCTTCTTTCTTTTATTCTCTTTTGTATATATGCCCACACTTTTGTTTAAGTGTTGTGCAAAGGATCTAGCCATACATTCCACTTCATGTAGGAATTCAAAGTTTAACGATCTCAATTACCAAATTCCAATTATATATGACGCACTCTTCATAGCTTGAAGATTCTACCTCATATTGATCTCACTCTAATTTGATAACACTTTTTATTTTCCTTTGTTCAAGGTTTCTTTTTCAACTTAACTTATTAGATATTTTTTTTGTTTTGTAAATCAAACCGTAGACTTACAACATATTGACCAAATTATCTTTTATGTTCCATTAACACTAATGGTGTGGAAGACTCCTATTGCTATCATCAAGTGTAAGTAAAATTATACTCAAGCCATTCATATATCCAATAAGACAAGCACAAACTCAATATTTCTCCATATATGATAATAAACTCGGAATTTCATAAAAGGGATCGACTATTCCTGAAGGGAATTCTAATGATGCAAACTTTATTTCTAATTTGGAGTAATGCAAAACTAAAATAGTAATGTAAAACTTATAAGATAGATTGCAAGGTCTTAAAGATCTCCCCAAGCTTGGAATGAAGTCAGGTGGGATCAAATAATCCCTTGCGATTATTTGATACTGTGATTATTGTAGATCACTGTGGTGCCATGACATGTAACACCGCGATGCGTAGCTTATTGTTGGTATCCTCCAGAGCAGTGATGCGGTTGTAGCACCTACGCAAATAAGATTGTAGAGTCTCCACTTTATCTATGAGCTTAGTCACCAATGGGAAGAGATCATCCTTCTTCTCTATCTCCTTGAGACGATGGAAGACTTCAACGCGATGGAGTAGCTCCTCCTTTTGATATATCTGCAGTGCTCGCACACGATCCTTGGTCCTAGGAATAGCTTCTTCTTCCTCATCCATAATTGATGGATCAGGGAAGTGGAAACTGTTCCTCCACTCTTCTTGAGGCTTCACCCTCATATGAGTACCAATGGTAGGCTTCAAGAGTGGCGCCTTCACTCCCTTGCTAGCACCTGCACCAATATTAGGTAATTCCTTACGCTTGTGCGGCCTGGGGTCCATGGCGATGAACTTGACCGTCTCCACGCGCCCTTTTCCATGCGGCTTGTGACCTTCTCTCTCTTCTTGAGCTCTCTTCATTGCCGCCCAGTTGATCTCCGGGGGATCATAGACATCATGGGGGATGTAGACATCAATCACATCTTCATCAGAATCATTGTTGTACAAGCTTGGCTCGACGTACTCCTTGTACCCCGGGCTAAACCTCTCCACCTCCTCGTCACCGTCCTCCATGGATGGGCTGCTAGAGCAGTCCCTGGAAGGAACAATGAGACCCAGGGGTTTCCCACGGCCTGGGATGGGATAACGCATGGCCAGATTGTTTCCTGGTGATTATGATTACAGAGAGCCAATGGTAGTATATAAGGGGGGTCAGAGATCGGTAAAACTCGCGAGAAACACCAAATTCTCGCCCAAGAAAAGAATCTTAATGAAAAAGGGAAAGAAATCATGGATTTGGAGGAGTCCTGCCATGTAACGACCAACTATACGGGCGCGGCCCGTATAGCTCCGGCCGTATAGTTGGTTCCGGGCAGATATTTCCAAATATCTCGAGTCGAGGTTGATTAAGTTATAACTTGGAACCGACAATACCGTTTTTTTATCGAGGGAAAAACAAAAAAGCAAACGAAAATGTCTGAGAGTTTAACGACCAACAATACAGCCAGAATTTTAACTTCAGTCGTATAGTAGCGACAGTATAGATACATACATAAAAAATCAAAAGTGTCTGAGAGTTCAACAACCAACTATAGGCCGTATTTTTATCTCTGGTCGTATAGTTGCGACCGTATAGATCCACACATCAAAAACAATTTCACGAAGAAGATACAGAGGGTTTAACGACCAACTATACGGCAGGAGATTTTTCTCTGGTCGTATAGTTATGCCCGTATAGTTGGTAAAAACCTTCAGAAACTTCAAAAAAACACGAGTAATTCAAAGGCGAAAATTTCAGAAGTAAAACATGTGAAGACAAATCACTTATTTGAGTAAGAATACTTACCTTAGACATATCGTTTACTTAGTCGAGGATGACAGGCTCCTCCAACAACAAAGACTTCTTCTCTTTTGTAGAAATTGACCTTAGTTCATTTAATAATTCTCGTAAGCGAAAATCACCAGGACTAAAGTTCCTCTCAATAAGATTAATGTATTGTTGGGCAAATATGGACACTGCATCCAACATCTTTATTTCTTGCCTCTGAAGGAAATATGCCCTGAGAGGCAATAATAAAGTTATTATTATGTATTCCTTGTATATGATAGATGTTTATTTTGCATGCTATAATTGTATTGATAGGAAACATCAATACATGTGTGTTTAATAAACAAAAAGGGTTCCTAGTTATGCCTCTCTTATAGACTAGCTTGTTGATTAACAAGATGATCAAGGTTTCTTGATCATGGACATTGGATGTTGTTAATAACAAGGTCACAACATTTGTGAAATGATATGATGAACATTCATCCGAAGTATAGCATTACGATCAAGTCATTATGTTTATATTGCTATAACATCATACGAAGTAGTCTTAGTCCTTAGACCATGAGATCATGTTAATTGCTAACATCAGAAGAGTATCTTGATAACATCAAACGTCACACCGTAACAAGGTGACTATAAAGGTGGGTTCAGTGCTACGAAGGTGTTATGTTGAGGCTCATGGATCAAGAGTGGAATTTGTCAATCCCGATGACGGATAGATATACTCTGGGCCCTCTCGGTGATATCACATTAAGATAGCTTGCAATCAAGTGATGTGATCACTAGAATGTTATATCACGGGAACGAGAAAAGAGTGCATGTCTGTAACGAGATCAAACTAGGTATTTGGATACCGATGATTGAATCTCGGACATGTTTTATATCATGAGATAAAGGGATTAAGTTACTAGAATTAAAGGTTCTCACGATCACAGAAGTCATCGTTGAATGTGCAGGAGTCAGTATGGATCTCTAGGTCCCGCTTCTGATTATTGATCTGAGAGGAGTCTCAATCATGTCTGCATTATTAGCGAACCATAGGGTGACACACTTAAGGGTTGCCGGACACCATTTAGGAGCACAAATGTTTCAGACAAAAGGTTTGCAAAGCACATGAAATTATTCGATAGAAACAGGAATTGTTTCGATAGAAGCCGGAATTGTTTCGGGTGAAATTGCAGAAAGTGGTTCTGCATGTGATATTGAAATGTTGCAAGGGGTTTTATGTGGATGTTTTTTAATTAAAGTAATTAACAAGATTCTGAATAAAATAAATAAAAGTGTTTTATTAATTGAGAGTTGCATTAAATTTGGTGGAAATTTAATGCATGTGAGTGGAATTTTGGGTGGAGTCAAAATTTATGTGAGTGGAGCTTCACCACATGAACGAGGAAGAGGTGGGGGCACCCCCCCATGGCCGCCGGCCATGGGAGGGGAGGAGCCCCCCTCTCCTATAAAAGGCCCCCCTCTCCTCCCTCACAAAACACACCTCCTCATGAAGGATCTCTCTCCCCCTCTAGATATTCCCCCATGGCCTCGGATTAGCGAGATACATGTTCCCGGTGGACTTGCGTCTGGAAGGACTTGCTGGTTTCGCTGGAGCGAAGAGGTGGAGGTTGTCCGGTAGCTTGAACGTGTGTGCGAGGACGGATGCGCTGCTGATTTGTGGCGCTCGGACTTCCACACGATCTTGAGATCGGCAAGCGTACGACTACATCAATCACGAGTTCCTACTTGTTAACAAAACTCATTGTCTTCAAGGGTAAGTTCTCCATGGATGTATGTCCACCTGTTGCTCTGTATCTAGTAGATAGATCTTGGCGTATAGTTCTCATCGTAGGAAATTTTTGTTTTCTATGTTGCGAACCCAACAGCCTCTGCATAATCTGCAACTCAAATTCTTGAAGTAAAAGGATCCAATGGATCAGTCTTGGCTTATGATTTTTCCTCTCAAGGAGTTCTCTTAAACCATCACGATCCGTGTGAACTCTTACTTTTGCATCAACTATGTAAGAACGAAATTTATCACAAGAGAAAAATACAGGAAAAAGTTCCCTTTCTTCCTTAGGATAATTATTTTGAGCACTATTAAGAGTTGTACTAGCATGATGTATAATATTAAATCCGTGACCTATATGTTGTCCCAGAGTTACTCCTATAGCATCATCACTAGCTTCACATATTAAGTCAAAATTTATATCCCAGATAGGTGGTTTAACGATAGGAGCATGGGATAAAGCATATTTAAGTTTATTAAAGGCTACAAGACATTTAACATCAAAATTAAATCTTACTCCCTTTTGCAGAAGGTTAGTCAAAGGTTTAGATATTTCAGAGAAATTTCTAATGAACCTTTTATAAAAACCCACATGACCAAGGAAACTTCGTATACCTTTTATATCCCTAGGTTGTGGCATTCTCTCTATGGCCTCAACCTCTTAGCTCTATCCACTTCAATTCCCTTATCTGATACCTTATGTCCAAGGACTATACCTTCTTTGACCATAAAATGGCACTTCTCCCAGTTTAGAACAAGATTGGTCTCTTCGTAGTGCTACAAAGCTCTTTTGAGATTATCCAAGCAACTAGTAAACGAAGTTCCATAGATAGAAAAGTCATCCGTAAATACTTGCATTATCAGTTCTATAAAATCTACATGCATCTTTGAAAAGTAGCTGGAGCATTACATAAACCAAAAGGCATACGTCGGTAAGCATGTAAACCATAAGGACTGATAAAAGTTGTTTTAAGTTGGTCATCAGGATGAACATCTATTTGAGAAAAACCAGAGTATCCATCCAAGTAGCAAAAATGAGTGTGGTTTGCCAACCTCTCTAAAGTTTGATATATGAATGGTAAAGGATAGTGATCTTTCCTTGTTTCTTTATTCAATTTCCTGAAATCTATACACATCCTATGTCCAACAATTGTTCTAGTAGTTATCAATTCATTGTTTTCATTAGGAACAACGGTAAAACCACCCTTCTTAGGGACACAATGAACAGGTCTTACCCATTCACTTTCTTTTACAAGATAGATTATACCTGCGTCCAGTAGGCGTACTATTTCTTTTCTTACCACTTCCTTCATTTTGGGCTTCAGTCGCCTATTAAATTCTTCAACAGGTTTAGAACTTCCTACATGAATATTCAATGGACGGTTATCATGGGACTAATGCCCTTCAAATCATCCATTGAGTACCCAAAGGCCTTGCGATGCTCCTGAAGTATTTTCATGAGTTCTTCTTCTAGATCCCCTGAAAGTTTAGCACTAATAATAATAGGAAATTTATTTGTATCATCTAAAAATCTATATTTAAGATTATGTGGTAGAGTCTTTAACTCTGGGGGTGGTAATTCTTCGTCCTCTCTCTTTTCTGGCTCTTCGAAAGCCTCATTAGTTGGAGGCCCTATAATGGGAAGTGAATCGAATTCACCTTCTAGTTCTTATAGGGACTTATCCTCCATAACTATTTCTTCATAATTTAAGTCTTCATTTATTTCTTCTTCTTGGTTACTAAAGAAGAGATCTGCCATTTCCTCAATAGTCTTCTCTTTCTCTTCTTCTTGTATTTGTGGAGGTTTGTCTTTAAATTTGGAAAAGTGGAATTCTTTTTCCGCTCCCCCAAGCTTAAGAGACACAATCTCCTTTTTGAAATCAACATTGGCACCTACATCACTCAAAAAGTTCCTTCCAAATATAATGGGGCAAAAAGTGTCAGCTAGCATATCAACAACTGCAAAATCTATAGGAATTTTTTTATTGCTAATTGTGACAGTTGCATATTCAACTACTCCGATTGGAATTCTAAGAGTTCTATTGGCTAACATGATTGTCATATCAGTATTTTCAATTGTAGCAGGTTCTATTTCTTCTTTTATTTCTAAATAGAAATCATAAGATATAACATTAACTTCGGTGCCAAGATCACATAAACCATAATGCAAGGTTTCTTTAAATATGCAAGGAAGAATAGGCTTACCCACATCTTTTACCTTTGCTTTACCTTCAACAAATACGGAAGTCTCTTCATCAAGTTCAACTATGTTACAATAATGTGCATACATAGCCATAATTGCTTCCTTGGTTACCTCTTCATCTTTGGTTTCTTCTAGATGTTCCTCAACTTCTGGCATACTTTCCTCTTCTTCTCATGTACTGCTTTGACATGCTCATATTCAAAAATACGCTTCTTTATAATGTTAGGGAAAGGTATCTCATATGTTGGTTCTAGGGAGGTTAGTGTTGCTTTAACTTCTCTTTTCTTCTCAGGTTCGGGTGGCGGATCATACTTGACCAAACCCTCTTTTGAAGCTTTTATGTTTTCTGTAAAAGCTTTTATAAATTGCAACACAAGATCTGAGTCCAGATAAAGTTCTTTAGATAATTCTTTAACACGGTCCTTTTTATTATAGTCATGAATACAATCATGATCTATTTCTATGCCTCATTTGCTTCCTGGACCAAAATTCCATGAAACTCTATGATTGCGAATTCTATTAAGTAAAGCCCAAGCTTTAGTTATAGGAAGATTCATAAAGGCTCCTTGCGCGAAAGAGTTTAGTTCAACTTTATTAGGTTCAATTAAACCACCATGAAAGATATGTAATAAATACCATTCAGGCAAATCATGATGAGGACATAAACGAAGTAAATCTTTAAATCTGATATAAGCTCTTACTAGTCCTTCATTAGGACGGTTCCTCCAAGTCATTATAAGATGCCTGATTCCAAAAGATTTTGATAATGGATAATATTTTGCTAGAAACTCACAGGCTAAATTATCCCAAGTAGTAGTGGCTTCTGGGGGTAGAGATCTATACCATGAGAGAGATGTACTAGTCAAAGTCTGACTAAAAGTTTAACCCTTACCTCATTAGAAGTATATCCCATTGATTGCAAAGTTCCACATATATCTTTGAAGCATGCGATGTGCTCATATGGATCAGGATCTTCTTCCTCTCTAGTAAATTGCTTCTTGTGTAGAATACCAAGTAATAGAGGATTTATTCCGAACCCCCTTGTCTTCTTGTTGGAGTTGTCTCTTTTATTAATATGATAAGGCTTCCCAAAGTGGTTGAGTGGGTTAGCACTAGCCATATGCTCAAACTCCATCATGTTGGTGGAAACCTGTAACTCAAAACAAAACTTAGCAATACAAAAATAAATAAGCAAAAACTAAAAGACCTACATCGCTTAGCTCCCTGGCAACGGCGCCAGAAAATAGCTTGATGACTGCAAGTCACAGATCATTTGTAGCTAGTTTTGAAATAAAGGTATCGATCCCACAGAGAGCAGGAGTCTGAAGTCTAATAACTACTGAATTCAATATTGCAATAGAAATGCTAAATAAAGTTCTAAGTAACAAGATAAATTGCGAGTATTGTGTAAAAAGGTGTTTTGGGGTTTTTAGTATAAGAGAACAGTAAGTAAAGTAAAGTAATTAAACACAAAAAGTAAGTATCGCGTATGTAAAAGAGATTTGGAACTACAATAGGGAAAAGCATTCTCCGGGAGTAGCGGATACACCACTAGCATTATAAAGAGCTAAAATAAAGATTATTATCATGAACATTCTCAACTATGTATGTGTGGGAGGAACTCCGTATTTGGACAAATAGGCAGCAACCACTGCTCACATCATCCTCATAACCACAACAGTCAGCAATCGACATCAATCGAATTACTGCGTTATTAAGGGACTTAATCCTGTAGGATGTATCCCATGGCATGGTGCGGTGACCTAGCATACCACTGCATGATGTAGTACACTATAGTCATTGACATACCACCAATGAAACACCGTTCACTAGTATTACACCCCTCAGAGTGGTACAACAGAAACACAGCAGGTCCAAGACATGACTATAGATTACAACTCGACTCTTTACAAAAGATCCAGAGAACACTCTAGGTTAAAGAGAGAGAAAGAACTTCTTACAAAGAAGAACCAGAAATAATAACTCAGAAATATCTAGTAACTAAGACTAGCATCTAAACTATTTGGCTTGCCATTGCTGCTATTGCAATGCTCTACAGAAATAGGTTTTATGGCTAGAGAATCTACTCCTATCTAAACCGACACTTTATCTTCACTTCAGCTGATGTATATGTTGACTTCATTGACTTTATTGAAGAACTTGAGTTGTCGATGGTGGTTTCTTGAGCAGAAATTGATGTTGACATTGTCTTCAACAATTTAGAATCTAGCAAGGGTTAAGAAGGTACGGTTGAGTACGAGCGTACTCAGCAAGTTCACTAAAAAGGAGTGTATGATGCACTATCTCTACAGCCACAGACCAAAGGTCGTAGGCAATGCAGGTTTTCGTAAACATTTCTTCAAAGGTTGCTTTTATTCTGAAAACTATGTCCAACAGCCTTCACAGGTTGACCAAAACCTTCGTGGGGTTCCTTTCCTGCCACGTTCGTAGCTCCTTCCCAGAACAGGGAGTAACATGTCACAATTCTTACACTCTGTAGAGGTGCGTCACTTTTCCCATAAGAGACCTTAGCCTTGTTGCACAACCGAGCATACTTTCCTGTCCACAATTCCGTGATGTGGGGCCTAGTCTAAGATCCAAGCCAATCGCTGCCCTCTCCACGACCCCGTATGAGACACGATCCCCTGAGACAACTACCATGGTTACTCTTTGGGTAGCCTCTCGGAGACTCCGTACGCAGCTCTGTCTGGCGGTCACCATCAACTATGGTGAACTCAAACCCAGTCAGAGATGCATAGATAATCTAGACACCTAGCTCGTGGGGAACTAAGCGGTCCCACCCATGTGCTAGATTCTCTGGAACTCCACGAGAAATCAACAACCTCACGATAAGGTCATTCGTCCATACGAAAGGGAGAAGATACAACTGACTTTCCCGTCCCATTCCAAGTCTTATGGTTGACGCGTAATATACCACTAGAACTGTATCAAAATATTATTATGTTCCTAGATATTATGTTCCTTTACCACTAGAACTGTATCAAAAGATTATTACCATGTGGTAAATAAACCATAATCATATCATTATGAAAATAGTGTTTTCTGACCTTTCTGAAATGCAGGTGATGACAACATTTGAGTTTCAAGCATTTGATAGAAAATAATCAAAGGACATGAGCAAGTTGTGAACTTGCCTTTTGTGATTGCAATATTATGCACTCACAGTCTTCGAGATAATAGAAGATCCAAATTCTGTAAATAACATCATTGGTCCGGTAAGGACTAATGTTTAAAGAAGTAACATGCAACGATGCATAAGTAATGTAATGTAGTGTGATAAACACGAATTCCCGGAATAGTCGTATCTAATCTAGGGTTTAGAGTTTATGATGAGTTCTTTGGAATGTGTTGCACTTTTAGACCAGTTTCACACTTGTGCTTCTTATTAAGGCTTGTGAGAGTGTGTGTGAAACAATAAATAAATACAACAAGTAATATGCCATATTAAAACACTCAAATGGGCATGGTATCTGAAATATTTCTTAAACAAGATTAAGAGTCCATTAGAGCTTTTAAATAGGTGTTCAGGGATTACTTTTAACGTTTCTTAAAAGAACAACTTTTGAGGAAAATATTACTTTACAAAGTAAAAATGTATTTAAACTTCAAGCTAATACTTTAAGGTTTTCTTATTAGCTAAGATTATTAGAAAGGAAGACATTACTACATTAAACAATCATAGTATAAGTGGATGCATTTACCTCTCTATCTTAGAAATTAATGGTTATACTTAACAAGTAAATAATAGGTATTACTTCACTTACTTTGGAATTTGGTTTAAATCTTTAAGTGGTTTTCTCAAACTGGTGAAAGAATTAGTAAATAAAAGTTTGGTTATGTTACAAGCGCATAGGATTCTTGTGATAAACAATATACTATTTTAATTGATTTTATAATTGGTAAAAATCTTTTAGGAAAACTAAAATACCCTTAATTTGAGATGATAGTTTTAGTAGTTACATTTTAAAATGGTTTTACCTATGTTACCTTCACTTAACATTAATTGACTTGTTATTACATTTTTTTAAACTTCAAACCAATAATGCTAAAGAGAATAGTAATGGTTTATATATTTTTAATGAATTAAAATAAAATAAAAGGGTTTAAATAAGATTTATTAGACCTTTACCTTTTATTTCACTTCAATTATGAAAATGATATTTTATGGTGTAGATTATACTTTTGTGATCAATTTGATATATTATAGGTATTTTTGTGATTTTTAAATAATAAGATATGATTTTTATAAGTTTTAACACTTTATAAATACTAAATAAATAATAAATATTAGTTAAGTGATACAAAAATAATTGAAACAAGTTTGTAAAGGTAGATTTTGTTTTTATAAGAATTTTGGTATATTATTTATATTTTTCTCATTTACCAATATTAAAATATTAATTTTCAAAATGTTATTACTTATAAAATCTTTATTAAATAATAATTATTTAAATAGTTAACACAATGATATTTGATAATAAGTTTATAATATAGAGTTTAATTTTCTGAACATTTTGATATTTTATATATATTTCTGAATTATAAAACAAAAGATATTCAATTTTTAAGATTTAACTATTTTCCTAAATTCCTAAAATGTGTTTATATATAAATTTATATTGTTTATTCATTTCTTATTGAATTTTAACCCAAATAGTACTTTTCATACCGCCCTAAACATACCCTAGGTCACTGACCAGTGGGTCAGTGGCCACGTCATTACTAGAACTGAAAATAACAAATAAAATGGCCTTATGACATCGACACGACGGCATGATGACATCACTCTAGCTCGATCCTCCCAGGTAGATAATCGATCCATAGATTGAGAGCCTGCAGGGCAAAACAGAGATTACTACGCGGCAGAGTAGACCAAGGCGGTCCTAGGGGTGGTACCACCGCCCAATTTTGGTCACCGGAGTTACTCCGGTGACCCCTTATTGCGGCGGCCGACGACGGATTCCGGCGGTAGATGAAACCAAGAGACGAGGATGAAATCAGAGAGGTGTGCAAGCACGAGTAGCTCACCCTGAAGCTATAGAGCGTGATGGCGAGACCGGAGGAGCACTATAGCGGCGGGAATCAACGATTAACAGCGTCGGAGAAGAAGCGGTCGGGAAGCTTGACTAGAGCGCGCGGCTGCGATTCCTTTCGTGAGATGACCAAGATAAGCATGGGGTATGCAACGGTAGCCTCGGCTTGCTCCGGTGTGACCGGAAACAACGACGCGGCGGATCACCGGTGAGGTTAGGGTTTCCGGTACAGAGGTGAGGAGAGAGAGGAATGCTGGATAGGGTTCGTCCTTGGCGGCGCGGAGGCGACTTTATAGGCGACCAGGGGCGGCGGCGCGGATCTTGGCACACGCCGGCGGCGAGGGCACGGCCAACGAGCTGTTGGCTCGATCGAGAGGTGGACGACGACTAGAAGAACACGACGAAACGTTACCAGGCCAGGTGGGACGACTTGGGCTACATAAGGGCTGTGGCAAAGGTTGCGTAGCAAGTTTCTCCAGCTGGTCGTGAGTGACAGATAAGTGAGAACTTCTCTGGGCCATGGGCCGATACTACTGCGCGATTTTTTTCCTTTTATATTTCGATTGAATTTCCTGTTTTCTTTTTCTATTTTCTGTTTTAGTACAAACTATTTCGAATATGAATTCCATAAGAGTTAAAAATGTGCAGAAACTTTGTAAGTCATGAATATTATTGTTTGTAGAATTTTTAATCATCTTCTCTTAATTTCTTATTGGGCAACAAAATATATTCATTATATTAAAAGCCCTTCTCATTAAGAAATATTGATAAGGAGTAGGGTTTTAGGAATTGGGTTCTTATACATAAGTTTTCATAGAAATGATTCTGGTTTCACTTGACAATCTTAATGGTACTGATTTGGGATGTTTATCCATGTATGTAGAATCTTGTTCCTACTTATCTAAATACATTATAAAGGATTAATCTTTGTGGTTCATTATAGGATGATTTGGTTTTCATGGTTCTCCATATTTGGGGATTTTCCCAAATCCAATTCTACTTGATTTGCAGAGTTTAGAATTACCATAGAACACTTTTGGTTAAGTAATGATGAATCAATATCAATCATTGGTACAGAAATACTAAGTTTTATTCAAATATAGGTACATGGGTTTTGAGAGGATTTAATAACCCATATTCTATTATAGATAGGGACAAGGATCAAGGTTTAGGGATACTACATCTAAATCTATGAATGGTTTCGATATCTCCACATAGAGTGAGATATTGGAATTACTTAATAATGGGATCATGATAATTTATCATTCTAGGTTCCTATTAGAGTTCATGACAATCAAATGGACAAGGCTGTCACTAATACTCTCTCAACTAGTATTCTACTCATCTCTTAGACCTTTCATTTGATTAAGAGATACTATCCATTGGCTGCCTAGAGATAGGAACTAGTTTAACTACCCTCTTCATTCAAAAGTTTAGAACAAAGAGGTATACATGGTTCTGTTCATGGCTTGACATGATCTTGGTTAAGGCTTCTAAAGAATCCTTACCTTAATACCTCACTAAGGATACCTTGAGATAAGGAATTCCTTTCCTAAATATACTCTATATACCTCTCTTATCTTATTCAAAAAGATTACATCTTCCTGAATAAGACAATCATCTGTCTCCACCATATCCATCATCATATGATGACATGGTCATGCCACTTCAACATTAATCCATTCAACTCATATTATATACTTCATCAAACTCTAGCTTGACTTCTAATGATTAAGCTAGATGATTCAGCTTACCAGGCTTTACCTGATTCGGTATACTCTTAAGTATTTTTCAACACCTAGTTAGCTATTCCCAAGTGACTTGAGAATAATGACCACCATCATTTGATCAAACAAACCTTAGGCTCCTATTTGTCTGATCAAGATCTATTTTCAACTAAGTAGTAAACTTGTATTAGTCTCTCTATAGATTTATCTTGTTAAGCAAGCTTATTCTAAGTCTATATCCACTTGTCCTAACAAAATTGTTATCTAATGTACTAATACTACTAGCTTTCTCATAGCTCCTCAATCACTAGCTCAACCCTTGAGTTTAGGTACTGCTTCTAGTTAACTCATGAGTGAGTTAACTCCTCCAACATCAAATGGTTTGGTCTCCACTAAGGATCACATTCCATTGATGATGGTACACTCAACCATATCTAGTTCTGCCTTCAGATTAATTTACTTAAGGTATTTGGAAGGTCAACACAATAGGTTAAAGCTATGAGTCAATAAGTTCTAGATCAGGAATTGATCACCCAATTTTGATGATCAATAGATACTAGGACTTGGTTAAATAGATATGGCACCTCTTAATATCATATTAAGAGTATGTGTTGGATGGTCTTGGCTTGAATTCCTTTCTACTCTATCTGTGACAAGAGTTAATGTTTAAGAACTACCATGATACCCAAACAAGTGTTTCAAGATTTAGTTATAGAGTTTCTTTTACTTAAGTTATATACTTAACTTGGTATACAAAGTTTATGGTAGGTAATATCTTAATATCATCCTGAGAATATTAAGTATTCATCCTTGAGTTGTGGTATGGAATACCATGTAATGATCTCTAGCAGATCAAGTACTCCTTATTAAGTAGTGTGTTGTGACTTAGTTTTACTACATTTGAGCTACCCTCAGATCAAATTATATTACCCAAAGATAAGGTTTTAGCAAAGGTCATATTGAAACTTATCGCAGTCAACTTGATGATCTACTTCAGTTCCACCAAGTTAAGAGAAGCTTCAATCACTTTGACAAGTTTTATTTAAAAGCGCGAAAATTATCCGGATTTTCTATGCATGAATGCAATGCACACACATGTGTTCAGCTTATTTCTAAGCTCTAATGCTGGGACGTTACAGACTCTCCCCCTTAAAATAAACTTCGTCCCCGAAGTTTGTACTCTCTTGCGTTTCGGAATGAGGAGTTGACTTGTATTAATCACAACATTTCTCAACTCCATTGTGATTATAGTTGGGGATAATTGTGGTATCCCGTATCCAGATCTGTTTCCTTGAATCATACTCATACTTGGCAACTTCGAACTATCATTCCTAATTTATCTGATGGTTTCTGTTACGATAATCCCTTGGTTTATGTGCTTACAGTTCTATTTAGAATTGGTTGTGGACACATTTCATCCATTCCAATCTGGTTTTCCTACTACACTACACTGGACTTTTTTTTGGTAGACTCTCCTCCTTCTTAAGGAACTTACCAACTATTTCCCCTTTATAACTAGTCCACTAGGTTTAATCTATTATATCTCCTTTGATCTTTCATCTGGACATACTCTAGAGAGTACTCTTATACAAATGATTTCTTATAACCTTATGAGAATAAGGCTTAATCTCACCATAATTTTTTACTTCTCCAACCTTTAGTCAGCAAGTTAGACAACAACACTTCAGTGTTTATTGTTTAGTCTCCCCCTTGGGGTTTTCTAATGGTTTCTAATCTGTGAGTATAATATACATTAACTCGATAGTAATGATATTGGTCTCTATCTAGCTTATACTTACCTATATAAGGTCTCGTGAAAGAATCTACGGTACACCCACATAGTAATGGATCTTCGTAATGAATCTTCCAATGCTGCTTGTCTTACACTTAACCTTCTGGACATTTTCGCTTTGGTAAACCAGATTTCACGAAGCGTCTCGAAAGACGATCTTTTAATTTCATACTTCCTTAGATCTAACTTAACTTAGGCCGAGTTTTATGCTCTTTAAATTACACAAAGATGACCTACTTAACTAAACCGCTAGGATACCAGCTACAGATACCAACTACGGATACCAGCTGCGGATCCTCCTAGGTGTATGGATTACCCTACGGTTTTTGACTTCTTACTGGCATCCTCTCTGAGTTTGTCAGAGCTTGAATACCACCTTTGTTTCAAGACTTCTTTGCACTGATTCATGATACTTCCATGAACCTGGTACAACTACTTCATTAGCTTCTTAGCAACATCACCTATCTTAAGTGAACTTAAATTCATCCTTCATGTTGCTCTCCCCCTTTTTCTGCACTAATAATCCTTCTTATTACCAGCTCATAGTGAGTTGAGATTGATCCATCCGTCAAAATAGTGTTAATACTACTTATCTTCAGCTTCCTTCTTCATGCAAGTCTTCAACTTTATCTTCGGAACTCGTCACTCCCTTACACGAATTCCCTGATTCCTTAAATGAATGTACGAAGCATCTTATACAACTAATAATGTATTGACTTACCACTTGCTTCATTGCGATTGACTTGAGTCATGGTCTCAAACTTCCGTTTTCCTGAAGATGTACCTTCTTTAATAACACCCTCCTTTGAAGATGATCCAGGGGATTTTAGGTTTCCTCCTACGGATGTTCCATATTTATCCCTATGTTCTGGATAACATGATTTCTTGTGTCCTATAATTCCACACTTGTTACACTTTCCTAGAAATGCTCTTGCATTTCTCTTCATTGGAGTAGGATGAATGTTTGGACTAGATGGTAGCCCCATTATTGGTCCTATTCCTCCTGTTGACAACCCACGAGTTAACGGTCAGTTTAGGCAGTTCATCATCATGTGTCTAGGTTCTCCACATTGGTAACATAATATCTTAAGGTTTGAGCACTCCTTAATAACGTGGCCCATGATTCCACAATTGTGACACATCTTATTTGTGTTGTACATCATATGTGGATCCGTACATGTTGTCGTTTGTTTTTGAACTTTCTTCCTCTTTCCTTCAGGTACAACAATCTCATCACCTTCTGATATATGTGCACTATCCAATAATTCCTGAAACTCCTTTGTACGCACAATCCTAAGATGCATCCTCATAACTGCTTGTAGTCCCTTCATGAACTTCCTTTGTTGTTTCACCTCCATGTTTACTTCCGCTCTAATGTACTTGGATAAACGATTAAACTCCCGTACATGTTTCAGAACTAGAAGATTCTTCATTTCTAAGGTTTCATCCTCCTTCCTTTTCCCATTGTTCTGATGAACAAATTCTTCACAAAACTTCTTTTTGAACTCACCCCAGGTACTAACACCTTATCCCAATACATGGCTGCAGTTCCAGTCAATAGATAAGTTGCATATCGCACCTTTTCTTCATCCTTACATCCCACACTTTTAAGCTTTCGAGATGTATCCATTAGCCAATTTTCCGCCTCCAAAGGTTCTTCTACCATGGAAAAACTCCAAGGCTTGGTTTGTAAGAACCTCACTAGTTTAACCCTTGGATATACTTCCTCAGGTTGCTTCTCTTGCCTTTTATTTAAAGTCTCCTTATAGAATTGATCATGCCTCTCTATTTCAGCATTTCTCCTGTCTTCCATACCCTTCATATACTGAAGAACTCCTTCGTTGGGAATTAAATGCGGCATTTGAATTTCTACTTCCTTTGGAATTGGATCTCTAACCTCCTTTTGTTGTGTTAACATCATCTCATGATCCTTCACCTTCCCTTCCTCAGAGTGATAATTCGCCTCTCCCTCATGTGAACCCATTTTCCCCACTAGACCTATCCATCAAGTAAGAACTCCATGAAACAACATGCATATGCCCATAAAGTTCCACTTCATGCATAGACCTAGTCAATCAAGAAGATGCAAGAAAAACCAAAAATCCAAATGTGGAACATATCACACACATCACTTTAAGCCTAGAATATAATAGTTGAGTATAATACCTCTATAATTCAGGCTTAGTTGTGTAGTATATGACACCTCCTAGTATAGGTTTACTTTGTGATGCTTAGCACTTAGGGGTTAAACTACTCTTTGTCTCATTACTTACCCAATTTGCTCAGTTGCAACAGGATAATCTTGAGCAAAGTGGTCTCACTTTGGTTCTGACTAACCACTTACCTTTCTTTTGGGACTACTAAAGACTACCAATCTTCCATTCTATCATAAACTATCCTCACATGATCTCTCAAAACTACTAACAAAATTGTAGTTACTACCTTAATCCAAAATTATCGTAATATTATAATACCTTATGACTTATATCATAGACCTACACCGTTCTTTACTTACTGTTGTTACAAGATTATTTACTAAGTACTTGTCCTAATTACAGATTTATCATGGTCTCGGAGCTATTCTCGCCACGAACTTGTCCAGATTTACCTAATCATCATGATTAAAGAGCTAATCTCACCATGACGACTCTTCTTCTTAGCTTACTATTAATGATTCTTAACAATATTCTACTCCATCACATGGAATTCTCAAGTAAACGCCACATGATTTACTTGCAATTGTATTTATACATACTCTAATGGTCTACCCTGTATGGTATAATGGTATCAACTAGTGATAAGGTTCTTCGAATTTACAGAAATTCTAAATGTAGACTCCATCACTAATACTACTTCACATGATATCCTAATCTTAGTCCTGATCTTCTTTGATATTTTATCTTACTTAAGATATCTTAGTGGTGTTATACTTATTTAGATCTATACTAAAATGACATTTCTCTAGAGAATACATATAACTAATCCTTAAGAAAGATAATAAGAACATCCAACTTAAGTGTGACAAGGTTTACCCTCAAGTGGATATCCATCACAAGTCTTGGTTTAGATAAAATGGCTCCTATAGTCACTATCCAACCTACAGATCTTCCTAAAAGGGTTTTAATCCTAAGGTCAAAGCATATGCTCTGATACCAGCTGCGGTGACCCAACATACCACTGCATGATGTAGTACACTATAGTCATTGACATAACACCAATGAAACACCGTTCACTAGTATTACACCCCTCAGAGTGGTACAACAGAAACACAGCAGGTCCAAGACATGACTATAGATTACAACTCGACTCTTTAAAAAATATCCAGAGAACACTCTAGGTTAAAGAGAGAGAAAGAACTTCTTACAAAGAAGAACCAGAAATAATAACTCAGAAATATCTAGTAACTAAGACTAGCATCTAAACTATTTGGCTTGCCATTGCTGCTATTGCAATGCTCTACAGAAATAGGTTTTATGGCTAGAGAATCTACTCCTATCTAAACCGACACTTTATCTTCACTTCAGCTGATGTATATGTTGACTTCATTGACTTTATTGAAGAACTTGAGTTGTCGATGGTGGTTTCTTGAGCAGAAATTGATGTTGACGTCATCTTCAACAGTTTAGAATCTAGCAAGGGTTAAGAAGGTACGGTTGAGTACGAGCGTACTTAGCAAGTTCACTAAAAAGGAGTGTATGCTCTACAGCCACAGACCAAAGGTCGTAGGCAATGCAGGTTTTCGTAAACATTTCTTCAAAGGTTGCTTTTATTCTGAAAACTATGTCCGACAGCCTTCACAGGTTGACCAGAACCTTCATCGGGTTCCTTTCCTGCCGCGTTCATAGCTCCTTCCCGGAACAGGGAGTAACATGTCACAATTCTTACACTCTGCAGAGGTGTGTCACTTTTCCCATAAGAGACCTTAGCCTTGTTGCACAACCGGGTGTACTTTCTCGTCCACAATTCTGTGATGTGGGGCCCAGTCTAAGATCCAAGCCAATCGCTGCCCTCTCTGCAACCCCGTATGAGATACGATCCCCCGAGACAACTACCACGGTTACTCTTTAGGTAGCCTCTCGGAGACTCCGTACGCAGCTATGTCTGGTGGTCACCATCAACTATGGTGAACTCAGACCCAGTCAAAGATGCACAGATAATCTAGACAGCTAGCTCGTGGGGAACTAAGGGGTCCCACCAATGTGCTGGATTATCTGGAACTCCACGAGAAATCAATAGCCTCATGATAAGGTCATCCGTCCATACGAAAGGGAGAAGATACAACTAACTTTCCCGTCCCATTCCAAGTCTTATGGTTGACGCGTAATATACGGCACTAGAATCACTGGCGACATTGGTTGTTAAGTCCTCGATATTATGTTCCTTTACCACTAGAACTGTATCAATAGATTATTACCATGTGGTAAATAATCCATAATCATATTATTATGAAAATAGTGTTTTCTGACCTTTTTGAAATGATGGTGATGACAACATTTGAGTTTCAAGCATTTGATAGAAAATAATCAAAGGACATGAGCAAGTTGTGAACTTGCCTTTTGTATTGCAATATTATGCACTCACGGTCTTCGAGATAATAGAAGATCCAAATTCTGTAAATAACATCATTGGTTCTGTATATAATCTGGGGTTTAGAGTTTATGATGAGTTCTTTGGAATGTGTTGCACTTTTATACCAGTTTCACACTTGTGCTTCTTATTAAGGCTCGTGAGAGTGTGTGTGAAACAATAAGTAAATACAACAAGTAATATGCAATATTAAAACACTCAAATGGGTATGGTATCTGAAATATTTCTTAAACAAGATTAAGACTCCATTAGAGCTTTTAAATAGGTGTTCAGGGATTACTTCTAACTTTTCTTAAAAGAACAACTTTTGAGGAAAATATTACTTTACAAAGTAAAAAGTATTTAAACTTAAAGCTAACATTATTAAAAAGGAAGACATTACTACATTAAACAATCATAGTATAAGTAGATGCATTTACCTCTCTATCTTAGAAATTAATGGTTATACTTAACAAGTAAATAATAGGTATTGCTTCACTTACTTTGGAATTTGGTTTAAATCTTTAAGTGGTTTTCTCAGACTGGTGAAAGAATTAGTAAATAAAAGTTTGGTTATGTTACAAGTGCAAAGGATTCTTGTGATAAACAATATACTATTTTAGTTGATTTTATAATTGGTAAAAATCTTTGAGGAAAACTAAAATACCCTTAATATGAGATGATAGTTTTAGTCGTTACATTTTAAAATGGTTTTACCTACGTTACCTTCACTTAACATTAATTGACTTGTTATTACATTTTTAAACTTCAAACAAATAATGCTAAAGAGAATAGTAAAGGTTTATATATTTTTAATGAATTAAAATAAACGAAAAGGGTTTAAATAAGATTTATTAGACCTTTACCTGTTATTTCACTTCAATTATGAAAATTGATATTTTTAAGGTGTAGATTATACTTTTGTGATCAATTTGATATATTATAGGTATTTTTGTGATTTTTAAATAATAAGATATGATTTTTATAAGTTTTAACACTTTATAAATACTAAATAAATAATAAATATTAGTTAAGTGATACAAAAATAATTGAACAAGTTTGTAAAGGTAGATTTTGTTTTTATAAGAATTTTGGTATAATATTTATATTTTTCTCATTTACCAATATTAAAATATTAATTTTCAAACATTATTACTTATAAAATCTTTATTAAATAATTATTATTTAAATAGTTAACACAATAATATTTGATAATAATTTTATAATATAGAGTTTAATTTTCTGAACATTTTGATATATTATATATATTTTTCTGAATTATAAACAAAAGATATTCAATTTTTAAGATTTAACTATTTTCCTAAATTCCTAAAATGTATTTATATAAAAATTTATATTGTTTATTCATTTCTTATTGAATTTTAACCCGAAGAGTACTTTTCATACCGCCCTAAACATACCCTAGGTCACTGACCAGTGGGGTCAGTGGCCACGTCATTACCAGAACTAAAAATAACAAATAAAATGGCCTTATGACATCGACACGACGTCATGCTGACGTCACTCTAGCTCGATCCTCCCAGGTAGATGATCGATCCATTGATCGGGAGCTTGCGGGGCAAAACAGAGATTACTATGCGGCAGAGTAGACCAAGGCAATCCTAGGGGTGGTACCACCGCCCAATTTTGGTCACCAGAGTTACTCCGGCGACCCCTTATTGCGGCGCCCGACGATGGATTCTGGCGATAGATCAAACCAACAAACGAGGATGAAATCAGAGAGGTGTGCAAGCACAAGTATCTCACCCTGAAGCTGTAGAGCATGATGGCGAGACCGGAGGAGCACTGTAGTGGCGGGAATCGACGATTAACGGCGTCGGAGAAGAAGCGGTCGGGAAGCTCAACTAGAGCGCGCGGTTGCGATTCCTTACGTGAGATGACCGAGAGAAGCATGGGGAATGCAACGGTAGCCTCGGCTTACCCCGGTGCGACCAGAAACAGCGACGTGGTGGATCACTGGTGAGGTTAGGGTTTCTGGTACAGAGGGGAGAGAGAGAGGAACGCTGGCTAGGGTTCATTCTTGGCAGCACGGAGGCGACTTTATAGGCGACCGGGGGGCGGCACGGATCTTGGAGCACGCCGGCTACGAGGGCACAGCCAGCGAGCTGCTTGGCTCGATCGAGAGGTGGACGACGACTGGAAGAACACGACAAAACGTTACCGGGCCAGGTGGGCTGACTTGGGCTGCATATGGGTTGTGGAAAAGGTTGCGTAGCAAGTTTCTCCAGCTGCTCGCGAGCGATAGATAAGCGAGAACTTCTCTGGGTCGTGCGTCGATACTGCTGCGCGGTTTTTTCCTTTTCTATTTCGATTGAATTTCCTGTTTTCTTTTTCTATTTTCTGTTTTAGTACAAGCTATTTTGAATATGAATTCCACAAGAGTTTAAAATGTGCAGAAACTTTGTAAGTCATGAATATTATTGTTTGTAGAAGTTTTCATCATCTTCTCTTAATTTCTTATTGGGCAACAAAATATATTCGTTATATTAAAAGCCCATTTCATTAAGAAATATTGATAAGGAGTAGGGTTTTAGGAATTGGGTTCTTATACATAAGTTTTCATATAAATGATTCTGGTTTCACTTGACAATCTTAATGCTACTGATTTGGGATGTTTATCCATGTATATAGATTCTTGTTCCTACTTACCTTCATAAAGGATTTATCTAAATAAATTATAAAGGATTAATCTTTGTGGTTCATTATAGGATGATTTGGTTTTCATGGTTCTCCATATTTGGGGATTTGCCCAAATCCAACTCTACTTGATTTGCAGAGTTTAGAATTACCATAGAACACTTTTGGTTAGGTAATGATGAATCAATATCAATCATTGGTAGAGAAATACTAAGGTTTATTCAAATATAGGTACATGGATTTTGAGAGGATTTAATAACCCATATTCTATTATAGATAGGGACAAGGATCAAGGTTTAGGGATACTACATATAATCTATGAATGGGTTGGATATCTCCACATAGAGTGAGATATTGGAATTACTTAGTAATGGGATCATGATAATTCTATCATTCTAGGTTCCTATTAGAGTTCATGACAATCAAATGGACAAGGCTTTCACCAATACTCTCTCAACTAGTATTCTACTCATCTCTTAGACCTTGCATTTTACTAAGAGATACTATCCATTGGCTGCCTAGATATAGGAACTGGTTTAACTACCCTCTTCATTCAAAAGTTTAGAACAAAGAGGTGGACATGGTTCTGTTCATGGCTTGACATGATCTTGGTTAAGGCTTCTAAAGAATCCTTACCTTAATGCCTCAGGATACCTTGAGATAAGGAATTCCTTTCCTAAATATACTCTCTATACCTCTCTTATCTTATTCACAAAGATTACATCTTCCTGAATAAGACAATCATCTGTCTCCACCATATCCATCATCATATGATGACATGGTCCTGCCACTTCAACATTACTCCATTCAACTCATATTATATACTTCATCAAACTCTAGCTTGACTTCTAATGATCAAGCTAGATGATTCAGCTTACTAGGATTTACCTAATTTGGTATACTCACAAGTGTTGGGGGGATACCCCCGGGTAGGGTCATGCCGGGGTATAAAGGCCGAGTTAGCCGAGGTACGGCAAGGTCAAAGCGAATGCTGGCCGAGTCACCTCAACGCATGCCGAATCTCGGGGTAACCTGGACCAGGGGGTGTCCACCTAACTGGGTCTCAACCGACTTAAGCCGTAAGTCGGATAGATGAATCTAACTTGTATGCAGGAACAGGTGTGGCCGGATCAACTACGATCCGGGTCATATCAAGCTTCTAGGAGAAGGAAGGTATTTCGCTGGTCAAAGGTAACCCCGGTACGCATAGCATGAGCGAAGCGGACAGAGGCAGGACCACCGAGGCATGGCCGACAAAGGTGACGACACCAATGTCGGCTGACGCAAGCGCCGCAGAGGCTCACGTAGCCTCTGCATGGATGACGCGGGGGAAAAGCGACCCGGTCGGCTTACTATTTTGGGAGGAGGCATATTCCCTAGAATATTCCGCCACGTATGCCCTAATTGGAGACCTAGCCACCCCTATACAAGAGGGGCTAGGGCCTCTATAGAAAGGGTTGACCTCCATTGGCTAGATTTCACTTGGTTCCTGAGGGCTAGCTAGCGGTGAGAGTAAGAGAGTTCCTTCTTCCTCCTCTCTCCAATACAGCTCGAGGAGCACTTGTAAACCTTGGAAGTGAGTCAAATACAAACCTTCAGTGTGTGGAATCACCTCACTATCCCTCCCTGGATTCACCTAGTGCATTTAGTCCCCATCTTTAGCCTACCCATGGCATCTTCCGTGACACCACCACGACAGTTGGCGCCCACCGTGGGGCTAGCAGCGCTAGCAGGGGTCAAGATCCGGACGAGAAACCTCATTGGCACCGGCAAACGCATCGTCTCTGGGCTCGTTCAGCGCTTTGGAGCGCTGGACTTTGTCAGCGACAATGCTGGCTGCTTCGGCACGCGCCCACTTCCGCGCAACGGCCTCTTCGTCAAGCTCGGCGCGCACAAGGTCTACGTTGCTGTCGATGTGTCGTGCGTTCATCCGCGGCACGTCGTCGAGCCAGGGGAGCCACCCCTTAGCATGGTTCACGGGGCGCGTATCACTCGCTCCCCAAACCATGCCGAGGTGATGATGATTGCGCCTAGTGCAGGCACAAGCAAGGATCCGGCACCAGATCCGGAGGTAACGCCTAAGGCACCGAGGAAAGGTAGAGGTCCTCCACTAGAGAGGCCTGAGAATGTGCTGCGGGAAGCGATGGATAGCTTAGAAAACCTGGTAGCAACAGTGGTAGATCCGGCTCAGGCATAGGCCGAGCTAGAGGAAACTAGGCAAAAAATTCTAGAAGGAGCAAAAAAGATAGCCGCGGCTCAGTAGTCGTTGAACATGACGCTGCATGAGTACGCAAAGGCAAATAAAGTAGATGCTGTAAAAGTGAAGAGGAGAAATCTCATGAGTGAAATGAACAAAGAGGGTGATACTAGGATTGAGGAGTCAGAGAACTATCTATCCGTGGGGCTACCGAAGTATAGTACCCCGGCGAAAAACCTCAGAGCAGCGGATGCAGCTGCGTCCGAGTTAGAGGGTCTAACGGGTGAAGCCCGTCAGAGACAGCAAGATAGGGTCAATGAGTTGGTTCGGATTGCGAAGAGGCAAAATGAGGAATTCCTCAGGGCTAACCCGGAGAGAGCTGGGGCCTCCAAGATCATTCATTCAGCGATGGGTAACCCGGAGAAATCCGTTGGAGCTGCATCGTCTCCTCATGGTGGTCCTAGGAGAGAAGAGGTAGTAACCTCGGCCAGGAGAAACAAACAGATCGTCCCGTATGACCCGACAAGGGCAGGGAAAGCAAAAGAAGTACAGAGAAACGATGATCGACGAAGTGTGAGCCGAGGTGAAGCTGGCCGAGGTAACCGCGACCAAGGCAATGCCGGTCAAGGAAACGCTGTAAATGGCAATGTCGGACAGTGCAACTCGGCAGGACAGCCGCAGCAGCGGAATATACCAAGGCAAGAGCAAAGTGTCGGCCGAGGTATGCAACAGAGAGGTGCTCCACAAGAGCAAGACCGGTATAACGGTGGAGATTCGAAAATGGTAAACGCAGGATACCCAAGGCCGGACTATCATGTGATAGCGTCAAGATTGGGAAGCAGGGATTTGATGCCTGATGATGCCAGGTTAAAACTGGATCGGCTGTATAGGTCGGAGCAGATTGAATGTCAAGGTCCCCTAGGTCCTGCGTGTTTTGGACCCCGGATCATGAAGGAGCCTCTGGTACCCAACTTTCAGTTACCTAGAGGCACAAAGACGTATGACGGCAGTACTAAGCCAAAAGATTGGTTGATAAACTATGCTACGGCTGTGAAAATTGCTACAGGCAACTTGAGATGGGCTGTGAGATACGTACCCCAGATGTTGGAGGGGCCAGCAAGGGTATGGCTAAACAATTTTCCACCCGGAAGTATTAACTGCTGGATCGATTTTGAGGAAATGTTTATCAGCAATTTCTCAAGTACGTATCAGAGGTCGAATAGGCCACAGACCCTAGCTATGTGTAAGCAGAGACCGAACGAGACGGACCAAGAATTTTTAACCCGGTGGTGTACCGTGAGAAACTCGTGTGAGGTTGTGATAGAGTCACATGCCATAGCATGGTTTGCGCAAGGATGCATATACGCGAGCATGTTGTGGCAAAGATTGCAAAGGGATATGCCAACTACATTGGCAGAGACGATCCGGATTGCAGATTCGTATGCTTTAGGTGACCCGACTCAACCTAGACTCGTCTCAAACGAGTCAAATGAGGAGTGTTACCAGAGAGATGGAGCCGGGTCATCCCGGAGGAATGATTACCGGGGTAAAAGAAGGGATGACAGACCGGATTACCGGTATAATTCGCAACAAGTTGCTGCTATAAATCAAGATCAGCCCGGAGCAGGGGGAAATCAACGTCAGAAAACTGGAGGGCAACAGTGGACACCGAGAAATGATGGCAAGAAAACTTGGACGCCAGAGCAAAAGAAACAGTGGCAGGAAAAGAAGGACCGTCCGAGGTATACTTATGAGTCAATGTTGGATCAGCCGTGTAAATTTCACACGCCAAATCCGAGTAACCCAGCGGGTCATACAACGAGGCAATGTGAGTGGATGCGTAAGATAGAACAAGGTGGTTCGGGGAATGCTCAGGCACCTCGGAATGATCAACCTCGGTAGGAGTTACCCCGGCAGCAACTGCTCTCCGGAGCGAAGACACAACAGCTAATGTTGCCTCCCCCTCCGCCGAGGTATGACAACAATGAAAGAAGGGATGAAGTGCATCAAGTGGAAGACCAACATCAGCCGGATCAGAGGTACCCCGGAAATGAGGGGAGGAATGAGTACAGGGAGCATCATCAGAGTTACTATGTGTTTACCACTGAGGAAATAGATAGAAAAAGCTTGCAGCGCCGACATATGGAGATCAATGCGGTAATGCCAACAGTGACGAGGTATATGCCTTGGTCGGACCAGGAAATTACCTGGAGCATCAAAGATCATCCCAAGCTTATGCCAAGTCCTGGTTCGTATGCGCTAGTGCTGGATCCGACATTCATTGGGCCTAACATCAATGTAAGGTTCTCCAAGGTACTGATTGACAATGGCAGTAGCATTAACATCATGTATGCGGATACAATGCCCAAGTTGGGTATCTCGGAGAACATGCTCCAAGCTACAAGGACAACTTTCCATGGCATTGTGCCAGGTATTTCTTGTGAGCCAATAGGCAAAGTCCGGGTTGACGTATTGTTCGGCATGAGAGATAACTGCCGAACCGAGAATTTGGAGTTTGAAGTGGTAAACTTGGAAAGTGCGTATCACGCGTTACTCGGAAGACCAGCACTGAACAAGTTCATGGCAAGCTGCCACATCAGTTATCTGAAGATGAAGTTGCCCAGGACAAATGGAGTGATTACCATTCCTGGATATTTCCGACGTTCCATTGAGTGTGCGTCAGCCGGGTCTAACCTAGCCGAGTCACTCGTAATTGCGCAAGAGAAAAGAAAAATCCAGGAGGTGGCAGCGTTGGCTCAGTCCGCGCAGCAATATATGCCGGCGTTAAGTAATCCGCACGGTAGCATTTCTTTCCAAGCCACAAAGGATACCAAGAAAGTGCATGTTGATGATATGTTCCCAGAGTGCACCGTAACAATTGGTGTCGAGTTAAATGATAAATAGGAAAGCGAGCTCGTCAACTTCCTCTGTGAGAATCGGGATATTTTTGCTTGGTCCACATAGGACTTGCAAGGTGTTCTGAGGGAGTTGGCTGAGCACTCTTTGAACATGAGACCCGGAGCAAGGCCGGTGAAGCAACCTCTCCGCCGCTTCGCCGAGGATAGGAGAAAAGTCATTGGAGATGAGATAGCTCGGTTACTAGCAGCAGGATTTATCATGGAAGTTCTTTACCCGGATTGGCTATCTAATCCGGTGCTGGTGGAGAAGAAGAAGGATGATCCGAATGTGGCAGTGGTTTGGCGTATGTGTATCGATTACACGAACCTGAACAAGACATGTCCAAAAGATCCATTTCCACTGCCAAGGATAGATCAGGTCATAGACTCAACTACTGGATGTGAACTATTGTCATTCATTGATGCATATTCTGGTTTCCACCAGATACCTCTGAACCCGGATGATCAAATAAAGACTGCATTTATCACCCCGTATGGGGCTTATTGCTATCGCACCATGCCGTTTGGTTTACGTAATGCAGGGGCAACGTACCAAAGATGTATGCAGAAATGTTTGCATGACCAAATTGGTCAAAATGTACAGGTGTATGTGGATGATGTGGTTATCAAGACCAAGGAAAGCAAAACACTCCTTGACAATATTAGGCAGACATTCGCGAACCTAAGGAGGTTCCGGATGAAGCTTAACCTAGAAAAATGTACCTTCGATGTCCCGGCTGGAAAATTACTCGGATTCCTTGTCTCTAGCCGAGGTATCGAAGTTAATCCAACTAAAATCCAGGCCATTGAACGAATGGAACTGCCGAAGTGTCTTAACGATGTCCAGAAGTTCACTGGTTGCCTGGCATAGTTAAGTCGGTTTGTATGTCGGTTGGAGAAAAGGCATTGCCTCTCTATCAACTCATGAAAAAGTCGGACAAGATCATTTGAACACCGTAGGCCAATGAAGCCTTTATACAATTAAAGAAAATGTTAGCCACTGCACCAGTGTTATCCTCCCCACTATCAAAGGAGCCAATGTTGCTCTATATAGCCGCAACCAACCGAGTTGTAAGTGTAGTAATTGTGGTAGAGCGCGACGAAGAGGGTAAGTCAGTGCAAAGGCCAGTGTATTATCTGAGCGAGGTATTGTCAGCATCAAAGCAAAATTATCCGCACTATCAGAAAGTGGCGTATGGTGTGTATATGTCGGCAAAGAAGCTAAAACATTATTTTGAGGATCACCCCATCAAAGTGATATGTGAAGCTCCCATATCCGAGATAATGAGTAACAAAGATGCAAGTGGCAGGATTGCAAAATGGACAATTGAACTAGCTCCCTATGCGCCACAATATGACAGAAGAGAAGCAATCAAGTCTCAGGTTGTGGCCGACTTTTTTGTGGACTGGGTCGAGGTACAATATGAACCACCGCTACCAGATCCGAACTACTGGAGAATGCATTTTGACGGGTCAAAAACTAAAACTGGGTTAGGCGCCGGAGTTGTGCTTACCTCGCCAAAGAATGACCAGTTTAAGTATGTGCTACAGATCCATTTCGCAGCGTCGAACAATGTCGCTGAATATGAAGCACTTGTGCATGGGCTCAAAGTGGCAAAAGAAATTGGGATACGTCGGATCCAATGCTTTGGCGACTCGAATTTGGTAGTTCAGCAAGTGTCAGGGCTATGGGACGCTCTTGATCCAAACATGGCATTATACAGATTCCATGTGCAGAAAATATCTGGTTACTTTGAGGGATGCGAATTTCGCCATGTACCCCGGGTGGAAAACGAGCCTGCCGACGTATTGTCGAAGCTCGGATCAACCCGACAAGCAATTCCACCGGGTGTAGCATTAGAACACCTCAAAAAACCATCCATCAGACCGTCCCTAGAAACCGACTCGATTTATGTCCTGGAGGATCTAGAGTCCGGAGCTGTGCCCATGGACATTGACATGGGAGGTGGTGAGCGAGACCCGGGGACTGCCTCAGCAAACCCGGGGACTGCTCGGTGTGATCCGGTTGAAGTTATGCCGGTGGATCGAATGGAAATTGATGAGGATGTGTTCCCCGTGCAAGCAATACCAGCTTGGGAACTGCCTATATTTCAATTCCTGAAAGATGGAACGTTACCCACTGAGGAGGTGCTATCCAGGCAAACTCAGAGGAGACCAAAGGCATACACAATCATCAATTCCGAACTATACAAAAGGAGTGTGACCAATGTCCTCCAGCGATGCGTTGACCCAGAAGAAGGGCTTGACATCCTCCGAGATATACATCAAGGGGAGTGCGGGCATCATGCCTCGTCCCGAGCCTTGGTAGAAAAAGCTTTCCGGCATGGATTCTACTGGCCAAGTGCCTTAGAACAAGTAGAGGATTTGGTAAGAAAATGCAATGGTTGTCAGAGGTACGCTACCAAGACACATATGCAAATGTCGGAGCTCAAGACCCTGCCAATCACATGGCCATTCGGCGTATGGTGTTTGGACATGGTTGGCCCGTTCAAACCAGCAAGGGGAAATATGACTCACATTTTGGTCATGGTGGACAAGTTTACAAAATGGATTGAAGTAAAGCCAATAAGAAAATGTGATGGAGCTACGGCCGTGACGTTTCTCAAAGACATCATCTTGAGATACAGTTATCCTCACAGTATCATAACTGATAATGGCACAAATTTTGCGGAAGGAGCATTTGCGCGTTTCTGCCGAGATAAGAAGATCCGGTTGGACGTTGCCTCGGTAGCCCACCCCGCATCGAACGGACAAGTGGAAAGATCCAATGGATTAGTATTATCCGGGATAAAACCCCGGCTCATTGAGCCGCTGCAAAGATCAGCAGGGTGCTGGATAGAATAACTACCAGAAGTACTGTGGAGTTTAAGAACAACTCCGAATCGATCAACAGGCTATATGCCATTCTTTCTGGTATATGGGGCAGAAGCTATATTACCAGCCGACATAGAGCATAACTCGCCTACGGTCACCCAATACATAGAAGCCGAAGTGCAAGAAGCCCGGCAAAATGATGTTGATCTGCTGGAAGAAGCAAGAGAATTGGCATTGTCCAGATCCGCCATATATCATCAAAATCTCCGACGCTATCATAGCCGAAAAGTAAGCCCCCGAGTTTTCCGGGAAGGCGATCTGGTACTCCAGTTGGTACAACGTACTGCTGGCATGCACAAGTTATCCCCCCCATAGGAAGGGCCATTCATTGTGAGCAAAGCATTGCACAATGATTCTTATTATCTTATCGATGCAAAGCCACAGGAAAAGAACAAAGCGGACAGGTCCGCCGAGGAATCTAAGCGTCCATGGAATGTAGCTCTACTTCGTCCTTTCTACACTTAACAGAGAAGTATATGTATCCGAGTCTCTCATATGTCGGTATGTATGCCCGCAATGAGCCTATCAATGAAATGCTGGCACCTCGAGCAGTAACTCAGGGACTGCCTTAATAATATTTGTTGTATTCTATTGTTTGTACGTCGGCTGGAGTAAGTTGTTCTACTTAACTTGGATTAGTAGTGTCTGAGCACCAAAAACCCAACTCTTCGACTTGCTGCTGTCCAACAAGAATTGGCTTCATGGCAAGCAAGAGAACAAGTTTGGAATTGCCTAGCACATGAAAAACGACTAAGGAAAAGAATTTAATCGAGCCGACGTTTGTTTTTCGGACTAACCTTGCGTTTACTTTTAAATTTATTATGCTGAATTATTTTGAGCTAATCCTAAAGTTTCCAAGTATTGTTAAGACAATTTTTGAAACTCGAACTCGTAAGTCATAAAACCGAACCAAGGTAGACGCGAGCCGAGCCAAAAGATTGGAAGAACGAGAAAACAAAACTCGGGGACTACGCCCAAGTCAATCCAGCATAGAAACTTAGTAGCAAAATATCACTTGTGCACTCAATACAAATGCACCCGGCATACCGGGGATCTGATGAAATTTAAAAGTTTTTTCGATCAAGGGGTAGTAGGAGGAAGTTCGGCGTCATCTTCGCCCTCCTCAACGTCCGAAGCCTCGTCATCTTCGTCTTCATCCGAGCCATCTTCAACGTTCAGCATTTTCGTCACCGGTGACTTCCAGGAAGCTCGGTCCCTCATTCCATTCATGAATGGGAGCATATTCGATGAGGCTATGGGCGCAAGCCTTGCACCGAGCTACCCACTCCGGGTCGCTCGTCCATTTGGATCCGGTGCACATGCGCGCTAGGAGGTTGAGGTCGATCTTCTCGTACCACGTAAGTACGTAGTGGAGAACGGTCTCAGCTCTGGCGCGTCCATCGGATTCCCTCCAAAGATCGAGCTGGGTCTCGCATTCCATCAACTTTTCAACAAGAACTGCGGTTCCTTCCGGAGTGTCTTCTGCAGGCCAAAACATGTTGAAGATTCGGATTGCAACGTCAAGGATATCCCTGCCATAGTTCTTGATGATTTCCAAGCGAGATGACAGGCTGACCAACAGGTCCTCCATGTCATAGGGAATCTCTTCAGCATCAGGAGCAACGGGAGTACCCCTCTCTCGGCGGAAATTAGCAACAGCGGCGCTCGCAATGGTAGTGCCCCCTGGAAATTTGCCTGAAAAGAGACAAGAGAAGCAGGTAAAGAAAACACATGTGAAGTAACTCGGAGAAATATGCCGGATAAGGGAAAGGCACTTACGTGAAATATGGTTGTGGATCCGGTCAACTCCCTGGTACAGTCATCATGCCTTTTGCGAAGCTGCACAAGTTCAGTATTCGCCGACTCAAGTTTGACGTCGGCCTCCTGGAGAAGATCTCGGTCCTTGGCAATCTGGAGATTGAGGCGCTCGCGCTCTTCAGTATAGTCCTGGCCAGCCTTTTCAAGTTCGGTTTGATGTTGTGCTTTCAGCTTCTTCATATCTGCCTTGAGCTTGGCAATTTCATCATCTTTGGCTCAGAGGAGGGCAAGCTCATCGTCTTTCTTTTTGAGCTCGGCTTGATGCTGCCCTGCTTGTTCGAGAAAATGCAGCATCATATCAGGCACGAGCACACTATCTTCCAGCAATACTAAAATAGTTTGTTAACCCAGCAAAGCCGGGTATGAATGTTTGCCGAGCCAAGGAGGAAAGGAGATAGAAAGTAGAGCAAGGTCACACAAAAGTAACTTACCCTTGATCTGGTCAAGCTTCTTCCTCATTATGGTATTCTCAGCTTCCACCCCAGTTGCGAAAACTGAATGACGGGTTAGTTCGGCAGAAAAAGATGAAAGAAAACAGAAAAATGTTAAGAAGAGAACTTACCCCTTTTCTCGTGCTCAGTGAGAAGTGCACTACGTTTTGCACGCAGCATTTTGTGAGTGTCCAGGAGACGCTGAAACTCAGCGCTCCGGCGGTTGGTGGTCACCTGAAAAGAGTACAGAAATATAGCTTAGTCTTGTGCATATTCGAAGTGTACAAAATCCGGGCCAAGTGGAACTTAACCCGGCTCTAGGTGTCTGTATATTCGAAGTGTACAAAATCCGGGCCAAGTGGAACTTAACCCGGCTCTAGGTGTGTGCATATTCGAAGTGTACAAAATCCGGGCCAAGTGGAACTTAACCCGGCTCTAGGTGTGTGCATATTCGAAGTGTACAAGATCCGGGCCAAGTGGAACTTAACCCGGCTCTAGGTCTGTGCATATTCGAAGTGTACAAAATATGGGCCAAGTGGAACTTAACCTGGCTCTAGGTGTGTGCATATTCGAAGTGTACAAGATCCGGGCCAAGTGGAACTTAACCCGGCTCTAGGTGTGTGCATATTCGAAGTGTACAAGATCCGGGCCAAGTGGAACTTAACCCGGCCCTAGGTGTGCGCATATTTGAAGTTATCAAGGAGCTACGTTAGTTTTCTAAGGAGCATCCGGCCGAGTAACAAGTTACTCCCCCGGAGGCTCGGGGACTAATGGTTATATCACTAATATCTACAGCATGCTAAGGAAAAGGTTAAGTAACGTACCTCCATCATCCGACCCGCAAGGTTAATTGCCTTAGCGGCTGTGTTCATTTGAGCAGAAAACTCGGCGGGACCGAACTTCTCCGGGAGATCATCGTTGTGGACGAACTCCGCCTTGTTCCAGTTGTTCACGAACTCGATCAAGGTCGGAGGGTATCGTTCGCTGCTGAGCATGTGAGGCGCCACCAAGCCCTTGGCATGTGCTTCCCTCCTCTCAACCTAAGCAAGGGTCGGTCTGGTGTGCAAAACGAGTTGCGCGTCAGCTGGGTCGGCAGGGACGTCCTTCGCTGGTGGAGTTTTCTTCGAGAGAATGGACGCGAGTGTGCGCTGTCCAGCCTCGATGGACGTTGCCCTGGTGGCGTCAGGGGCCTTCTTGCCCTTAGGCTACTGCTGAGAAGTGGAAGTTGTTGCAGTAGATTTACCCTTGGAAGCTGCCTTGGTGCTTTCTCGCCAAGACTGAGAAGACTCGGACGAGGCGGAGGGGCTTGGTGCTGCTGCTGTTGCTTTGGCTGCTGGTGCTTGAGTTGGTGCTGGTGCTGATGTTGGTTTCTTCTTCGGTGGGGGTGCTGAGGTAACCTCGGTGGTAGCTGGTTGCAGCGGAGCCGAAGTAGTGGGGTCCACTGCCTCGGCAGAGCCAGTCTCCCCGCTCCAAGGTTGCCCTCCTCTTGACGAGGTGGGCTGGAACCCGGAGCAGCCGCTGAACCCTCCGGGATGGGGCTCAGCGGGCGTGAATCGTCGCCACGAGGGGGAGAAGGGCTGTGTCGGAGCAGGGAGGCGATTCCGGATCCACTCTATGGGACCTCCACCGCAGCCCTGCCAAATCGAACAGCATCGGATGAGAAACTATAACAATAGAAGAGCAAGTAAATGGTAGAGGGAAAAGAGGCTTACTCATCTGAGGTCAGGGGCTCCTTGGGCTTCCGAGCTCTTCGTGCTGGGGCCTTGGTTGCCGGCTTGGAGGCAGTTTTGTCCCCGGACTTCTTTCGCCTTTTGGTTGGCTGAGAAGGTACGGAGGAAGAAGTTGATGCGGCTCCCCTTTTCTTCTTCGGCACAACCGGAACAGGATCACCCACGGCAAGGGGAGGGTCCTCATGGATCTGCCCACCGGGGTTAGCTGATGTCGGAAAAGCATAAGAAAGGGGGACAATGTCAAATGCTTCCATCACCTCAACATCCGAGTCATCTTCATCGTCAGGCCAATCTCTAATGGAAGAGAGTTTACCGATGGGTCGCTTGGTTGCGTCCATCGCCGGAAGGAACATCTCCTGATCTGGTTCTTCCTCGTCCGAGGTCTCCCGGTCAGGCGCACATTTAAGGGTGGGATTGGTGCCATCCTTGATAGTTTGCTGAAGGAATTGCTAAGGGAGAGAAAAGTCGACAGAGTTAAAAATATAACAACGACCGACATAAGATTTAATTCAGAAAAGGTTTGCGGCACGAAGCTTACCACGGGAGGAAGCCTATCTCGGCAATAGTGCTCAATTCCCCATGTCCACTTAGAGGAGAATTCCTTGTGGGTGGTGAAGACGGCCTTGACCCGACGATAGATCTCTGTGTTGCTCAACTCGAAAGACGAGGTCCGGTTGGGGTCGCAGCCCCAGCTCATATGGCACACTTTATGAGTGCGTTTCTGGAGAGGGGAGATCCGGCTGCGGACGAATGTGATCATGGCGTCCTCGTTGCGCAACCCGAGCTCCTTCAGCTCCACAAACCTTTTGTTGACCTGGTTGGCCAAGACTGTGGGCTTCTTGGGGACAACGTCCCACAACTCCGGGTTAGGAGGACCCGGAGTATAGGGGCGAAGCCGGATCAGGTCTTCGGTGTCGTCATTCCGAACATAAAAGAAAGTACGGGCCCATCCCTTGTAGGAGTCTAGCCCGATAACCCGGGGAAAGACGGAGAACCTCCGGGGAGAAATGGGTGCAGCGCCGAACTGCGTAAGCTGTTTGTCCTCCGGATCTAGATCTACATTCGGAATTATGTTCCGACGAAGGCCAAAGAACCGGATCCATAGCTCCTTTGTGGGCCATAATCTGGCATAGCCTTCGATCGTGGAGGCGAAAGCAGAGAGAGATGTGATGGCATTGGCAGGAAGGTGGTGCGGCTGGAGTTCATAGGTGTTCAACCAGTCATGAAAAAAATTGCTAACTGCTAAACCGAATCCCCGCTGAAAATGTGACAGGAACACCACATACTCACCCGGGTTGGGTGAGGGGGCAAGTTCGGCGGAGTCAAGGCGAGCGGTGACGCCTGCGGGGATGCGCCTGGTGCGGTAGAGCCAATCCAGGTCATCCTGGCAGACCCAGGATCTAGCCCACGCACCACGGTCCATCGTCGCAGCGTCTTCTTCCATCTCCTGCTCGGCGATGATGAGCTCTTCTTCTGTCATCTCGAGGTCGCTGCCCTCACTGGCGCTAGCGGCGGAGGGTGGAAGCGGCCTGGACATACGAGGACCCATGGCGGAGGAGGTGCGCAGCGGCGGCGGTGACGCAGATGCGTGTGGAAACAGTGCAACGGCGGCGCTGCTTCTCAAACGCGGTGGCAGCGGCACTGTCACAGAAGAGGACAAGGAAGAAGAAAGGGCAGAGGGGCGCGGAAATGGGGAAAGGACCCAAGGGGCGCACCCCTCCCCTATTTAACCGCTCCCTCAGTGAGGTAGTGGGATCGCGTTTGCGGGCGGGCCACATCGTGTGGCCGTGTACAAACCAGATTGACCAATCAGCATCGAGCCACATGGAAGGCCACAGGGCGCAGCGGATCCCATGACATGACGTTATGATGCAGTTAACAAGGAGGCAGGCATGATGTGACGTGCGCTACAGTGATAACTAACAATTACTGCGGCGGTTACTGTGGCTGGCCCTTAAAATGAGGCGATGTGATGATTAGCCTCCACGTGGGGAAGTGTACGAGAGAGGGAAGAATGACCCGGATGATAATGTGGTAACCCGGCCAGCAAGTGAAAACTTGGAATGTGCCAAGGGAAAGTAAACCCATGGAATCCGAGATGAGGAGGTAACTCAGAAATGAAACTCAAAGCTCAGTGAAATTGAACCTGCTGTGGCCTTAGCGGCTAAGGCAACTAAGGCCGCACCAGCTTCGGGGACTAATGTTGGGGGGATACCCCCCGAGTAGGGTCATGCCGGGGTATAAAGGCCGAGTTAGCCGAGGTACGGCAAGGTCAAAGCGAATGCTGGCCGAGTCACCTCAAGGCAGGCCGAATCTCGGGGTAACCCAGACCAGGGGGTGTCCACCTAACTGGGTCTCAACCGACTTAAGCCGTAAGTTGGATAGATGAATCTAACTTGTATGCAGGAACAGGTGTGGCCGGATCAACTACGATCTGGGTCATATCAAGCTTCTAGGAGAAGGAAGGTATCTCGCTGGTCAAAGGTAACCCCGGTACGCACAGCATGAGCGAAGCGGACAGAGGCAGGACCACCGAGGCGTGGCCGACAAAGGTGACGACACCAATGTCGGCTGACGTAGGCGCCACAGAGGCTCACGTAGCCTCTGCATGGATGACGCGGGGGAAAAGCGACCCGGTCGGCTTACTATTTTGGGAGGAGGCATATTCCCTAGAATATGCCTCCACGTATGCCCTAATTGGAGACCTAGCCACCCCTATATAAGAGGGGCTAGGGACTCTGTAGAAAGGGTTGATCTCCATTGGCTAGATTTTACTTGGTTCCTGAGGGCTAGCTAGCGGTGAGAGTAAGAGAGTTCCTTCTTCCTCCTCTCTCCAATACAGCTCGAGGAGCACTTGTAAACCTTGGAAGTGAGTCAAATACAAACCTTCAGTGTGTGGAATCACCTCACTATCCCTCCCTAGATTCCCCTAGTGCATTTAGTCCCCATCTTTAGCCTACCCATGGCATCTGCTGTGACACCACCACGACAACAAGTCTTTTTCAACACCTAGTCATATATTCCCAAGTGACTTGAGAATAATGACCACCATCATTTGATCAAACCAAGCTTAGGCATATATTTGTCTGATCAAGATCTATTTTCAACTAAGTTGTAAACTTGTATTAGTCTCTCTATAGATTTATCTTGTTAAGCAAGCTTATTCTAAGTCTATATCCACTTGTCCTAACAAAATTGTTATCTAATGTACTAATACTACTAGCTTTCTCATAGCTCCTCAATCACTAGCTCAACCCTTGAGTTTAGGTACTGCTTCTAGTTAACTCATGAGTGAGTTAACTCCTCCAACATCAAATGGTTTGATCTCCACTAAGGATCACATTCCATTGATGATGGTACACTCAACCATATCTAGTTCTTCCTTCAGATTAATTTACTTAAGGTATTTGGAAGGTCAACACAATAGGTCAAAGCTATGAGTCAATAAGTTCTAGATCAGGAATTGATCACCCAATATTGATGATCAATAGATACTAGGACTTGGTTAAATAGATATGGCACCTCTTAATATCATATTAAGAGTATGTGCTGGATGGTCTTGGCTTGACTTCCTTTCTACTCTATCTGTGACAAGAGTTAATGTTTAAGAACTACCATGATACCCATGGTAAGAGTAACTATGGCAAACAAGTGTTTGAACATTTAGTTATAGAGTTTCTTTTACTTAAGTTATATACTTAACTTGGTATACAGAGTTTATGGTAGGTAATATCTTAATATCATCTTTAGAATATTAAGTATTCATCCTTGATTTGTGGTATGGAATACGATGTAATGATCTCTAGCAGATCAAGTACTCCTTATTAAGTAGTGTGTTGTGACTTAGTTTTACTACATTTGATCTACCCTCAGATTAAATTATATTACCCAAAGATAAGGTTTTAGCAAAGGTCATATTGAAACTTATCGTAGTCAACTTGCTGATCTACTTTAGTTCCACCAAGTTAAGAGAAGCTTCAACCACTCTGATAAGTTTTATTTAAAAGCGCGAAAATTATCTGGATTTTCTATGCATGAATGTAATGCACACGCATGTGTTCAGCTTATTTCTAAGCTCTAATGCTGGGACGTTACACATGGATAGTGTTCCGTGAGTTTCCTTGATTCCCAAGTTGATATGTAAGGGGTGCCAACAGCTTTATAGTCACTGTAAGTGCTAACACACCTCCGTCTACAAACACGTAGTTCCCTCCATCAAGTCCCAATGAGAGGCAAACATTGAGAGGTCGACTTCTCTCAACATCAAGATGAAGACAATCTAACACATGGTCACAATGATGAATATCATAATAAACTTTATCTTATTTCAACCTCATACTAGGGTTTCTCCATCTCCCCAAGAACTAATGATCTACTCAGATGTCAACACCCGGATTTTTAATCCCAGATGTCCGTATGCCATACCTCGCAATCCCAGGATTACCATTTTTGTGAGACATAACGGATTGGATATCACAGTACATCATCCATTACAAACCATACATAAGGTCTTACACAAATAAGGATCTCATGATCCAGTCTTAATACAACAAGCATCGGAAATAAAAGATAAGCGTAGCGGTGGGGTCCATCTTCAGGGGCACAGGCAATGCTGACGAAGGCAGATAGTCCTAGTTATCATAGACGTCCTGCTGGCCATCATCTTGATAGTCTCCTTCATAGTCTGCCCATGAGAATAGCCAGGGACAAAATCCATGAGTACTCTTTAAGTACTCACAAACTACCACTAACAAGTAAATATAGTGGTTATAATGCATATAAATTTCCAGCTAAGCCTCTCCTGCGAGGGAACTAATACTAATGTATATAAATTTCCAGCTAAGCCTTACCCAATTCAGGTAATGTGGTTGTACGGTAAATTTGGAATGGTGTCGCATCCGAATCCAACCATCGGTTTTATAAAAGGGTTAAAGCTCATGCCTCAACATTTTCATTATCGTAAATCATTTGTGTTTCTCAACACATGTCAAAACATCTCAATAGAATGACTCATCATTCCAAGGTTTTCACAATTCATTTTCACCCATTGTTCCCATCTATAGTGACTGAAGTTTTTATCTACTCTAAACTACTAATTTAAGAGTGTTCACTAATGTGGAAATGATGGGTTCAATCTCATGCCATAGAATGACATCTAAAGGGTTCTAAATAGGTCAAGTTTTATACTCTTTATGCTACCTTCAAACAAGTAAAGAGCTTTGGGTAAAGTAAAGGAAGTAAAACTTGTAAATAAGACTTGGGGTAACTAATAGTCAAAGTGATATGACTCAAGCATGCCTATAGCATCTTGGATCAAGTTAACTAACTTAATTCTAGCTTGCTACAATAGCTTGCACTGTTAATGGTGGCTTGCCTTGGTTGGTGCAGTGGTTGAAGTTTTCTTCTTCTTGGTAGAACTCCTCCTCCTCGTAGATTTGGTCGGTACTATTGTCTATAAATACATACGGAGTACAGAATCACCAAACAATACTTAACTAGTCTAATTATCACTCTAAGGCATAAATTTGATGATCTATTATCATCACAAGCATCAGAAGTTTAATTTAATAGTTTCACTCTTTTTAATTTAGAAAAGTAATTTCTACTCATTGAAAAATTAACTAAGATTTAATATTCACCACTTAAAATATGGGATCATGTGGACACATGTCATCACCACATATTCTAACATGTGGGAATGAGATTTAAGGGTTGGATCATAATTACTTTGGTTTAAGTTCATTATTTAATGATTTAAAGTGACTAGAAATGCCTATATAGCATTATTTTGGTACTAGTCCAAAGTCACTGTATGTAAACCTTATATTATTACATATTCAGATAGGTATGATGAATTGTGAATTTTGAGAGTTGGAAACAACTCAAAACCTATCTTGGTTGATTTTACAAAAATGTTACAAGGTGCAAAGGCTTCTGTTTTGTTATTTTTACTAGGAGACATCTATAACTCTAATTGGATTAAATGCAATGGGCTTGGATAGATCATTTCAATACCTTTCAGACAAAATTGGTTTCATGCAATTTGGAGTTGTAAATCTCTCGGAATTGATTTTCAAACTCAGAGGCAGAACTAAGTTTAAACTAAATAGGAAAATTCTAATTCAAACTAACTGGGTCGCGCGCGAAACTCTAACGGGCCGGCCCAGTGTCACTCCGCAGCGCGGGGCTCAGCTGACAGGGGGTCCACCGGTCAGCGGCCCATAACGCGCGAAGCGGTACAGGGCAAGGTGGGACGTTGGATTAGAGTGGGGATCAACGACTGTGGCTTGTCGTCAACGACGGACCTGTCACCAGCGAGCTCGAACCCTAGCAGCTCGGTGGGGGTGCATAGGTGGTGTACCAGGGCTCCAGCAAGGTCGGCGAGGCGGGCAAACGGACTGGTGGTCGACGGCGAGCTCAAGGACGGTCGAGGCAGCTCCGGGGGTGGTCGCAATCAGCGACGCCCTTCTCCTCCAGAGGTGGCCTGCTCTGGTGCAATTCCGGTGAGCTGGTGCTCCCCTTGCTCCGGCTAGTGGTGTGGGATGATCAGTGAGGTGAGGGGAGTGGAGTGGTGTGCTGCAAACGGCTGGGGGTGCCCTCCTTTTATAGGCTCAACGGCGAGACCGAGAGGGATGGGCAGGCGACGGTGGCGACATGGCTACGGGCGGCTAGCAGCATGGCTGAGGGTGGCGATCGACGGGTGGTCTCCTGGAGGTGTTCTAGGAACTTAATGCTAGCTTAGGGGCGGTGGTATGCGGTCGGGGGCAGCTGGCGCTCTGAGCGGTAGAGGCGACAGTGTCCACGGCGAGCGGTAGCTGTGGTGCATTGGGCGGCGAACGGGTGTGTCCGGCGTGTTCCCTGGGTCGTGGCGAGGCGGTGGGCGCGGGCTGCAGTCGAGCGGAGGCTTGTTCATGTGTGCCGGGTGTGGCGCTCTGGCGCGTGCTCAGCATGGCGCGGTGGCACTGGGCGCGTGGATTGCTCGGTGGTCCACGGCTGGGCCTGACTCGAGGAAGGGACAGAGGGTGGCGGTGAGGTCCTGGCTACCTCCTAGACATGGCGAGAGAGGGGGAGGTGGTCTGCTGGGGTGAGTGCATGATCGGCCGACGAGTTGGTGCTCGGGGTGGCTCGGCACTGTGGCTAGGGACAAGGGGGTGAGGTGTTAATGGTCTGGTTAGATCATGAGGGAACAAGGGGATTAAATGGAGATTATTTGGGAGCAAAACCCTCTTCAAAATAGTGAGCTAGGATTTAGAGTTTAACCCTGCCTGCCAAGTGTTTGATTAAATGGTTGCAAGAAATAAACTTTGGAATTTTGAAAAGATTTTTGGTGGGTTTGCTAGGCATAAGCTTGAGACTCTGTGGTTGCTTGGGTTTTGAAAATTGAGCTTGTTTGAGTGGTTTTGAAATAGTGGGATCTTCCCATATGAAATAGATTCAATTTTAAACTGTCAATTAAAATTAGCATTTGAATGTTTTTAGCAGATCACAAAGTGGGCCTTGGTACCTCATTATCTGTACTATCAAGGGGTGTAAAGATCCACAAATGTTTCTGTTAAGTTTGGAGTACTAGGAATAGCCAAAGTAGGCATGATAGTTAATTTGGCCAAAATGACCATTCACCTCAATTATTCATTTTGAGTTGTTTTTCTTTGGGAAAAGTTTGGGAATGATTTAGATGATGTTTATTTCACCTAAGAAACATTTTACAAGCAAAGAATCATAGAACCATGGAAATTCAAATCAACTCCTAATTTAAATGCACATACACATGAATACTTTCATATTTTTAAGGGCTTTCTATTTCCGTGCCCTCGGGTCCTTAGTTGTGCTTAGTTTTCCCCAGCTCCTTAGTTTTTCCTCAGTTTTCCCCAAGACCTTGTCTGAAACCATCACAGGTGCTGTAACGGCCGGTTGCCCGATGGTTGACCATTATCTTCTGACTAGTGGGGCCACGTAGCCCGCAAAGACACGCCAGACCATCCATCTTTGTTTGACCGTAAGCATCGCTGTATCCCTGACCAAAACGCGAACGAGTGGGGCTTCGGTATATCGAATGACAAGTGGGGCCATGACGCTGATACAAGGGGCAATACACGGGTAGGATTAGATTTTTAAACGGAGCTCTACAGCGATGGCACAGAGGAGGTGGCCTGCGGGGTGCCGAGATGAGATCGACGTCCACAAAGAACTGCATGAGGCGAGACCAGACGCATTAGATATATATGAACTAGACGCGTTTAACCATGCAAATAAGAGAAGAAATGGTTGACGACATCGACGACTACCTCAAAACTTTGACTGACCGTGTCGGACACGAACGCGAGCAATGTAGAGAAAACTAGTGTCTCTCCTTTCTGGCGTGTATAGATGGGTGCTAGAAGAGTGTGGTGACGAAGGGAAAGACCTCGCGGTGGTCTGTGGCTTCCAGCATAGCGGGGCGGCATGGCCGTGCCCACAGTGGCGTGCATGCATGTTCGGCATTGGCATCAGCATGTACGTTCGGCATTGGCCTCGGCGGTATCTCTGGTGTGTCAGTGATCGAATGAGGGGACGGGATTGAGGGTGCATCCCGACGGTGACCTAGCAGTGGCGGCGAGCATAGCCGTTCTGACCATGCCGATATCGGCATTGGCATCGTTTGGAGGCTGTGGTGCTCGAATCAAGGTGGGATTTGTTTCTTGTACGCCAAAATGAATTTGAAACAAGTTTCATGTTGAAGGTTAGGTAACAAAAGTTTGTAACTAAAAATTATACTAGCGTCATGGTGAGGTTATTTTTGATAGAGCTATACGGTTGGGCAAACTTTTTTGACACTTTTTAGATAGGGTTCCTTGTTGTTACACGTATGGCATCATGTATGGCAAATTTGGGGTCATTTGGAGATGTTCGAAAAAATCACTTTGCTTAAGCGCATGCCGTTTCGTCTCACTGAAACCAGCTTTTCTAACAAGGTGATTTTTTCTACCTTCTCTAAATGACCTCCAATTTCATACAACTGATCTTCTATACATAGATAGATAGATTGTTTCGTTTTTACATTTTTCGAACTTTTTATTTACCTTTATAATACCCAATTGATTTTCAGGTCAAAACCTCGAAAAACAGCATCATGTATGGCATCATTTTCACCCTAAATTTCAAATTTTGTGAAACTTTCCCTTTTAGATATTCCTTGTTGTTATAGGTATGGCATCATGTATGCCAAACTTGGTTAGGTATCACTGAAACCAGCTTTTGTAACAAGTTAGGTTTTTTCGACCTTCTCAAAAGGGATTTTTTCTACCTTCTCTAAATGACCTCAAAAATCATATAGACGATCTTCTATACAAAGATAGGTAGATTGTTTCGTTTTTACATTTTTTTGAACTTTTATTTCCCTTTATAATACCTATTTGATTTTCAGGTCAAAACCTCGAAAGTTAACATAAGTAGATGGTGAACCCTCCCAAACTTCAAATACAGAGATAGATAGATTGTTTCGTTTATCATTTTTACCGTGAATAGTAATGGCTACAAGAAATCGGTGATGGTTTATCATTTTTTGCGTGAAAAGTAATGGCTACAACAAATTGGTGATGGTTTATCATTTTTTGCGTGAAAATTAATGGCTACAAGAAATCGGTGATGGTTTATCATTTTTTGCGTGAAAAGTAATGGCTACAACAAATCGGTGATGGTTTATCATTTTTTGCGTGAAAATTAATGGCTACAACAAATCGGTGATGGTTTATCATTTTTTGCATGAAAAGTAATGGCTACAACAAATCGGTGATGGTTTATCATTTTTTGCGTCAACGGTCGGCGGGCACGATCCGCGTGACATGGGCTAGACCAATCAGGGCAATGTTGCATGTCTGCGAGAATTTGTGAAGGGAGAGGGCAAAACTGATTAGTATCAAGAAACCAAGGGCACCTGAGTAGTAAACAGACTAAGGGATTCAAATATGAGATTTAAAAAATGGAAAATGCGTGTTTTGTACAATGAAACCCATCTTGGCCTACCTCAAACTATTTGCAATACAAATATACATGAGTGTGAGAATTGTGGCCTCATTTAGACAAAGTATGTTTTGGGGAAAGCTGTTTTGGGAAGGGCTTATTATGGAAAACCATGCACCTTCATAGTTACTAGGTGATTTGAGAAGTGGAAATTTGTGGTAAAACTTGATTTATCTATGACTTATCTATGATTTGAGAAGTGGCAATTTGTGGTAAAGACTCCATGAGTAAGTGCCACTCTTTTTTGGAATTTTTTGCACATTAAATGACTCATTTAACTAGTTAATCCCATTTGTTGACTCTCTGTTGACCAGCCACTTGAGGGTAAAACTGAGCATATTGCACTAGCCAGTATTAGCACTCAAGGGGAAAACTGAGCACACAAAAAATACTAGTATAAGACTCGAGGGTATACCTGAGTATATCTAAATTTCCAGGGTTAGGACGCGTGTTGCGGTGCAGAAATGGAAGACGTGCAATCGTTGACGCGTAGACGCGGGTCGTGGTGCAGAAGTCGAAGACGTGCAATCGTGGACGCGTGTCGTGTTGCAGAAGTCCAAGACGTGTAGACGTGCAACGGTGGACGCGTAGGACGCGGGTCGCATTAACCATCCCTCGCCTTTATAGACGCCTCCTCCCACTATCTCTGTCACTCTCACTCGCTCACGCAACGCCGCCTCTCTCACGTCCCATCATCTTCTCCAAAGCAAAAAACCCTCTCCCTCTCCCTCTCCTCTGCCGGCGAGATGGACAAGGAGAATGCCAATCCGATCGTCCACGACGCCGTCGGCTCCAAGCGCGACGCCTCCCTCTTCGACGCCGTCCCCTCAACGGCCGTCGCCGCTGCCGCCGCCGCCGGTGCATCGGAGGCTGCTGCCGCCGGTGGCGGTCAGATCCCGCCGGGATGGGACCCCTACGAGGAGGTGCCGTACGTCCCGCCCCCGAACCCCTATGACACCTCCATGGAGGACCCATGGAACGAGGTAACTACGGTTTGCTTCCTTTTTTGTTCCCCATTCCTTTTTGAACCCTATTTTTGCCGGTGTAGATGGATCTGTAGATGGATGGGTATTGGGTTAATATTTGCGCCGATTTTATTCCATTTTGTTTTGATCCCTTCTTGATTTCGTTTAAGATTTGGGGTTCGGCCATTCGGTTAATTTATGCAAGTAATAATGGGATCTCAATCAGTTAATTTATGCAAGTAATCATGGGATCTCAATCAGTTATTTTATGCAGGAATCAAAAGATATCAACCGTTTAATTTTGCAAATAATCTAGAATGTGTTCAAGTTCAGATCTGGAATCTGTTTCTTTGCCTATGATGAATCATTGGGCACAAATTTTTACAGGGAGGGTTCAGCGAACCATTGTTGTGTACAAATCTGTTGTGCATGAGCTTTGGTTCGCTAAGACCATCCATGTAGATATATAATCGTGTCCATTCTAACTGAGGCTGCCTCAGTTTTTCCTAACTTTGTTATCATGCATCTTAGTCATTGTTTTAACTCATTCACTCATAGTTTCCGTTTGATATGGATCAGGTGTCTAGCAGCGACGTCGGTAGCGACGACGAGCACCATGACACCAAGACTCGCCAGGTGCTGCGGAGGCTGCAGGTCGGACAGTACATCTCCTACTTCGCCAAGGGTGTCTACAGGTGCCCCTTCTACACTAGGATACTCGGCGGCACCGACTTCAACTGCCTCCTCACGCATGCCGAGAACATCGGCAACACCTTTCCCAAGGTCGGCACGACGGTGAACGCCTACTCCTTCCGCGCCAAGCACAAGGCGCTCGGCATGCACCTCCGCAGTTTCTAGCGGGTGGAGATCTCTGTCGGGCGCATGCCTCCGCTCAAGCCCAAGGCTCCCAAGGGGAGCAACAAGTGGAAGCAGAGGCAGATGGGGTAGGCGGAGTCCTGGACGTGTGCTGCTGCTGCCTCCTATTTTGTTGTTAGCTAGGGATCCCTTGTTGTTATGTTGTTAGTATGATGGTGTTATGAAGAACCTTGAACCTGTGACTATGTTTGGCTGTTGTATGCAGCTTATTATCTAGGGAGGGATCCCTATTATCTATCCCTATTCTACTATATGACTATGTGAATTTATCGTACATTACCCTGCAGATGCTTCTAGATTTAACTACATACGTATGGACCAGATGGAGTACTAGATTTGCTACCATATTGGGCAAACAACGAGGGCCAAAAGGCACAAATAATTGAAGAAAGACATAAATGCAAGCTTCTCTAGATTTGATACTAATTAGGTGAAAAAAGAGAGAGAGAAGGAGGGGGAAAAGGTACTCTTAAAAGGGAAAATGCCAATTTGGGCCGAGAGAGACAAAACCCAGCTCCTGCTCACGTGCAACCAAACACGGTCTCGCCCTGTCCCACGCGGTCCCTTTCTACCAGCCCCACGCGACGCGGCCCCACACGACGCGGCCCCACACGTCAGCACGGAACGGTCAACTAAACGGGAATCCTGCCGTCTGAGCTCCTTCTGCGGGTTTCAAACAAGGACTTGGGGAAAACTTAGGAAAAACTAAGGAGCTAGGGAAAATTGAGTACAACTAAGGACCCGAGGGAACGGAAATAGAAAACCCTATTTTTAAATGGAAAAGTTTTTGTTAACCCTAATTTTGAGGATTTGGATCTTGATTAGCTTGGATTAAAGTTTTGGGATGTTATAAACCTTCCCCCCTTAAACAAAATCTCATCCCGAGATTTACAAACAAAACTAGGAACTAAAGAGATCTGGGAACTCTGTCCTAATGTAATCTTCACGCTCCCAAGTGGCTTCCTCCTCGGTATGGTTGCTCCACTGAATCTTGAGAAACTTGATACTCCTGGTCCTGGTGGTTCTGTAGGCTTCTTCTAAGATACGGATGGGCACTTCCCGATAGGTCAGGTCATTGTTGATCCCTACAGCTCTGTGATCGATGTTCTTGAAAACTTCAGTCTTCTCGGGCACTTCCAAGCATTTGCGAAGTAACGAGATATGGAACACATTGTGGATGGCTGACATCTCTTCAGGCAGTTCTAGTTGATACAATACTTCTCCTCGACGGTTCAGAATCTTGAAGGGTCCGATATATCTGGGGGCTAACTTTCCTTTCAGACTAAAGCGTTGAGTTCCCTTCAATGGTGAAACCTTGAGATACACAAAATCTCCGACATTGAAAGTCAGGTCTCTCCTTCTCTTGTCAGCATAACTCTTCTGTCTGGATTGGGCGGTCTTGAGGCGCTCACGGACTTTGTGAACTTTCTCTTCTGCTTCCCGGAGAATGGCGGGTCCAAAGATCTGACTCTCTCCTACTTGCAACCAATGCAAAGGGGTACGACACTTTCTTCCGTATAGGAATTCAAAGGGTGCCATCTGCAAACTAGTTTGATAACTGTTATTATATGAGAACTCTGTGAAAGGCAGGCAGTCTTCCCATTTTGATCTGTATTCCAACACACAAGCTCTAAGCATATCCTCTAAGATCTGGTTGACTCTCTCAGTCTGTCCATCAGTTTGTGGGTGATAAGCGGTACTGAAGTTCAACTTGGTTCCCAATCCTTCTTGGACTTTCTGCCAAAATCTCGAGGTAAACTGAGTTCCTCGATCTGATATGATGGTCTTGGGGGTTCCATGCAGACTGACAATCCTAGCAATATACAGTTCTGCTAACTTTACACTTTGGTAGGTAGTCTTGACAGGTATAAAGTGGGCTACCTTGGACAGTCTATCAACTATGACCCAGATTGAGTCATTTCCCCTACTAGAAGTAGGCAAACCGGTGATAAAGTCCATTCTGACGGAATCCCATTTCCATTTCGGAATCTGCAATGGTTGCAATAGTCCTGCAGGTCTCTGATGCTCTGCTTTCACTCTTTGACAGATGTCACACTTGGCGATGTAGCTTCCAATTTCTCTCTTCATCTTGTGCCACCAAAATTGTTCTTTCAAATCCTGATACATCTTTGTTCCTCCGGGGTGGATAGAATAAAGAGTATCATGAGCTTCCTTCATGATAACTTGCTTCAACTTCGAATCTGCTGGTGCACAGATACGTCCTTCGTACCACAATACTCCTTCTTCGTCTTTCGTGAATCCAGGTACCTTTCCTGTACCAATACAACGTTTGATTCTGTCGATACTTTCATTCCCCTTCTAGGCTTCCTTGATTTGGCTAATCAAAGTGGGTTGAAGTTCAATGCTAGCTAGGAATCCTTTGCTAACTAATTCAGTCATGAACTGCTCCAACTCTTCATACAAACTTGGTTGCTTCTCCTTGATCATGGTATTTAGCCTACACGGCAATCTGCTAAGAGCATCCGCTACCACATTGGCTTTGCCTGGGTGATAGTGAATGTCAAGGTCATAATCCTTGATTAACTCTATCCATCTCCTTTGTCTCATATTCAGCTCCTTTTGAGTGAAAATATACTTCAAGCTCTTGTGATCTGAGTAAATCTCACAGTGATTACCCATCAAATAATGACACCATGTCTTCAATGCTAGAACCACAGCTGCTAGCTCAAGATCATGGGTTGGATAGTTCTGCTCATGCTGCTTCAGTTGTCGAGACAGATATGCGATGACTTTGCCTTCTTGCATCAATACACATCCTAGACCAATCTTGGATGCGTCACAATACACATCAAACGGCTTCTTGATGTCTGGCATGACCAATATTGGGGTTGATATCAATCTCTTCTTCAGCTCCTAGAAACTGGCTTCACATTTGTCAGTCCATTCAAACTTCTTGTCCTTCTTCAACAATTGGGTCATGGGTCTGGTGATGCTTGAGAATCCTTCTACGAACTTGCGGTAGTATCCCGCTAATCCGAGAAATGCGCGGACTTGGGTTTGAGTGGTTGGAGCTCCCCATTCTTTGACATCTTTAATCTTGGTGGGATCAACAGAGACTCCTCTAGCAAACACAATATGTCCTAGGAATCCTACTTCTTTCAGCCAAAACTCACACTTGCTGAACTTGGCATATAACTGATGCTCTCTCAGGGTTTCTAGGATGATTCTCAGATGTTGCTCATGCTCTTCTTCTGACTTGGAGTAGATAAGGATGTCGTCAATAAACACAACTACAAACTTATCTAGGAAGTTCATAAAGATCTTATTCATGAGATTCATGAAATAAGCAGGGGCATTGGTTAATCCAAAAGACATAACCGTATACTCGTATAAACCATAGTGAGTAGTAAAGGCGGTCTTCGAAATATCCGTTGCACGAATCTTAAGTTGGTGATAACCAGTCCTAAGATCAATCTTTGAGAATACCTGTGCTCCAGTCAACTGATCAAATAGATCCTCTATCTTTGGCAAGGGGTACTTGTTCTTGATGGTAACGTCATTCAACTTTCTGTAATCTGTGCACAGACGGTTGCCTCCATCTTTCTTGTCGACGAATAACACGGGTGATCTCCATGGCGATGCGCTTGGTTGAATCAAGCCTTTCTCTAACATGGCATCCAACTGCTTCTTCAGTTCCACTAACTCTGAGGGGTTCATGCTATAGGGTCTCTGGGCTATGGGTCCGGTTCCGGGTATTAGTTCGATAATGAACTCAATATCCCTATCCGGGGGCATACCTGGCAATTCATCTAGGAATACGCCGGGGTATTCACAGACTACTCTGACTTGGTCTATGGTGGGCAGGGCTACACTCTTGTTGCACTTGAATTGACGGGGTAAGGTTTCAGAGATATGCTCTACTGTTACTCTAGAACTACTGGTCATGGTGATGGCTTTCTTAGCACATTCTATCAGTCCTTTATGCCTTGACATCCAGTCCATACCTAGTACTACTTCCAATCCTTTGGTTCTGAGTACAATTAGGTTGGCATAAAAATCTATCCCATGTATTCTGATAGGCACAGCTTTGCAAATTTTTCTAGCTTTTGTAGTTGAACCGGGGATTTGAACTATCATGACATGCTTCAGGTTGGTTGGGTGAATCTTACTAGTGCATGCAAATTCTTCGGTGACAAATGAATGCGATGCTCCCGAATCAAACAATACTCTTGCTAAAACTGAGTTGACAGAAAACATACCCAGCACTACATCTGGCGCTTCCTGGGCTTCTTCTGCGTTCATGTGGAAGAGACGGCCGTTGCGGTTGTGAGGGTTCCCTGGGGCAAATCTTCTTCCTGGTTGAACACGACGCTCCTGCTGAGCTGGGGCATTCACATTGGCATTGGCTGCAGTCTTCTTGGGACACTCATTGGAGTAGTGACCCTTCACTCCACACTCGAAACAAGTGATCTGGGACTTGTCCTTGACTGTGACAGGCACATCATTGCTGCCAGTTCTGGGTGCAGTTTTGTTGTTGTTGTTGTTGTTGATGTTGTTGTTGTTCTTGGGAGGTGCACGGTTGAAATTGTTGGCATTGCCGGAGTTGTGATTGTTTCCTCCGGACTTCACATTGCCTCCGCTACGGTTGGGGTAGCTTGGGCGAGACGTTGGGGGTCGGTTGTTCCTTGGTGCATATCCCGATGATGGGTTGGGACGATACTTCTGGTGACTGCTGGTTCTAGATTGCTGCATCATGCGACGCTTGCGGTTGTCGTTTGCCTGGTTAATCTTCCCTTCCATCTGAATGGCAGAGTCGATTAGTTCTTCGAGATCCTCGAAACGGATGTTGACGAGGACAGTCTGCATCTCATCATGCAGTCCATTCAGGAATCTCTCCTTCTTCTTGGCCTCCGTGTTGATCTCATCAGGTGCATATCTGGCAAGTGACAGGAATCTGTCATGGTACTCCACCACAGTCATTCTTCCTTGCTTCAATCCGCGGAATTCATCCCTCATTCTGTTGACTTCGAATGCTTCCCATGTCATCACTTGACCATGGTTCATATTGCAGATACTATTCCACCAAGCTCTTGCATCTCCTGCTAGGTAGTGGGTGGCGAAGAGAACTTTCTCATTTTCATCAACTCTTGCAACTTCTAAGTTGTTTTCCATCGTCTGTAACCAGTCATCCGCATCTAATGGGTTTTCAGATTGGCTGAAGATTGGGGGATTGGTGTTCTGGAATTTTTTGAGTTTGGATCCCTGGTGATCCTGATTTCCATGTCCTTGGTTGTTGAGAGCCATCTGGGCGATCTACTGCAATGTTTCTAAGTTGGCTTGGCACTCTGCCCTACTTGCTTCACGGTCTGCGATGAGATTCTGCAAGATCTGCAGCATTGGGTCTTGCGACGAGTTGCTCCCTCCTTGGTTTCCACGAGTCATCTGAAGATTGAGATAGATATAGGGGTAAGAGGGAAATTCTAAGGTTCATGGTTTTGGTTTCAACTCTAAAACTTTGAGTTAGACTCAGGTTTTTCAACTAACTTCATTTTCATTCATGCAAATAAGCACACGATACAACACACACCACAACAATCAAAGGAAAACAGATGGTTTAAAGAACCATTCTGTAAGCTACGATACCATGGGACCGATACATCTCATGCTACGACAGTGCTCTAGTGCATCTACTCATCGTCGATGAAGTCAGAGTCCTCATCATCAGTGTAGAAGTCCACAGCATCTTCCTCCAGAAAATCATCATCGTTGCTGAGGTAAGAATCCATGTCTCCCTAGATGTCTTCACCCTCATCTTCTTCTTCCTTGGCGGCAAGCTGAGCTTCGTGCTCCTTGACGGTCTTCTCGAGGTCAGCCACCTTCTTGCAAAGACGGGCGATGGTGCGATCCTTCTTTGCACGCTGGCGGCAAAGAGACTGGCGATGTTGGACGAGTAGCACGAAAGTCTGGGCCTTCTGGTCAGCAATGGCACGGTTCTGGTTGGCTAACTCCCTAGCATTGTCTAGTTCCTGCTGTCGGTCATGCAGCAAGAAGTCAAGATTCTCCACTTGATGCCTCAGCTCTAGGTGACTTGGCATCTCCATCGGCATTCCCATGAAGTCACGTCTTGCATAGTGAGCAAAACGGGTTCCTTAGATTTGGTTGACACTGAGGGCACATAGACGTGCGAGAGCTTCATGCATTGCCCTGGCTAATCCATCTAGCCAGTTGTTCTCTCTTACAGAGAACTGAATTCTCCTAGAAGTTGGTGCTTCAATGCTTCCTCTAAGATCTGTGGTGACTAGCCATTGTAAGTATCCTCCTAGGGGTCCTGGAAGTTGAGCTCCAAGAAACTCCAGATGTGGACGTCCCAGTAACTCCGATAGTGAATCCAGATCCCTCTCGAAGATCAGCTGACCTCCATTTCCCAACTGGTAAAACTTGCTGAACTGAGTCTCCATCTACAAGAATTAAGGATGAGAAAGTTAGTGAAGTGATCAAGTGTGTCAAATTTTAAGTAGTAATGTAAGAATTTTGAGGAACATGAATTTTTGAGAAAGAATGAGTTCACAAGGATAAGAGAGGAAATAGTTTTTCATAAATACTCACTTTGGTTTTGAAACTAAGTTTTTGTTTGGACGTCCATTCTAACTAGGGTCTCCTATGGTCAGGATGGCTCTGGTACCAACTTGTCAACACCCGGATTTTTAATCCCAGATGCCCGTTATGCCATACCTCGCAATCCTAGGATTACCATTTTTGCGAGACATAACGGATTGGATATCACAGTACATCATCCATTACAAACCATACATAAGGTCTTACACAAATAAGGTTCTCATGATCTAGTCTTAATACAACAAGCAGCGGAAATAAAAGATAAGCGTAGCGGTGGGGTCCATCTTTAGGGGCACAGACAATGCTGACGAAGGCAGATAGTCCAAGTTATCATAGACGTCCTGCTGGCCATCATCTTGATAGTCTCCTTCATAGTCTGGCCATGAGAATAGCCAGGGACAAAATCCATGAGTACTCTTTAAGTACTCGCAAACTACCACTAACAAGTAAATATAGTTCTAAGTCAAAGTGTTAACCCTATGTTCAACTATAAGGTTAAGTTGAAACCTAAGCTGAGTTCAGAAGCAAAGAAAGATAAAGTAAAGTCCTAGAATCACTTAAGTTGGTAAGCTATTGTCATAAACACAACCCTGTTGTGGTCAAGTCAAGATTCATCATTCATTTCATAAATTGTTTGGAAAACATCTAACAATGAAACAGTATGGCCATTCCAACTATCCATAACCGCGGACGCGGCTATTCGGATAGTTTGACACTCTGCAGAGGTGGTATACTTTCACCACAAGATTCGATACATCTGTCAGGGATAACCCTGAATCATCATACTTAGTATACAGATAATCAAACATAACCTTCCCTTTACACACCCTAGTATAAGCACCTCTCCTATGAGCATGGCCTCCCAACCATGACCATCAGTCATCTTGGGCACTGCATAGGTGGACAACATTGAGAGGTAGCCTCAGCTCAAACCTCTCCCGCGAGGTAACTATAACTAATGCATATAAATTTCCAGCTAAGCCTTACCCAATTCAGGTAATGTGGTTGTACGGTAAATTTGGAACGGTATCGCATTCGAATCCAACCATCCGTTTTATAAAAGGGTTAAGGCTCATGCCTCAACATTTTCATCATCATAAACCATTTGTGTTTCTCAACACATGTGAAAACATCTCAATAGAATGACTCATCATTCCAAGGTTTTCACAATTCATTTTCACCCATTGTTCCCATCTATAGTGACTCAAGTTTTTATCTACTCTAAACTACTAAGTTAAGAGTGTTCACTAATGTGGAAATGATGGGTTCAATCTCATGCCATAGAATGACATCTAAAGGGTTCTAAATAGGTCAAGTTTTATACTCTTTATGCTACCTTCAAACAAGTAAAGAGCTTTGGGTAAAGTAAAGGAAGTAAAACTTGTAAATAAGACTTGGGGTAACTAATAGTCAAAGTGATATGACTCAAGCATGCCTATAGCATCTTGGATCAAGTTAACTAACTTAATTCTAGCTTGCTACAATAGCTTGCACTGTTAATGGTGGCTTGCCTTGGTTGGTGTAGTGGTTGAAGTTTTCTTCTTCTTCTTGGTAGAACTCCTCCTCCTCGTAGATTTGGTCGGTACTATTGTCTATAAATACATACGGAGTACACAATCACCAAACAATACTTAAATAGTCTAATTAGCACTCTAAGGCATACATTTGATGATCTATTATCATCACAAGCATCACAAGTTTAATTTAATAGTTTCACTCTTTTTAATTTAGAAAAGTAATTTCTACTCATTGAAAAATTAACTAAGATTTAATATTCACCACTTAAAATATGGGATCATGTGGACACATGTCATCACCACATATGCTAACATGTGGGAATGAGATTTAAGGGTTGGATCATAATTACTTTGGTTTAAGTTCATTATTTAATGATTTAAAGTGACTAGAAATGCCTATATAGCATTATTTTGGTACTAGTCCAAAGTCACTGCATGTAAACATTAATATTATTACATATTCATATAGGTATGATGAAATGTGAATTTTGAGAGTTGGAAACAACTCAAAACCTATCTTGGTTGATTTTACAAAAATGTTGCAAGGTGCAAAGGCTCTATTTTGTTATTTTTACTAGGAGAAATCTATAACTCTAATTGGATTAAATCCAACGGGCTTGGATAGATCATTTCAATACTTCCAGACAAAATTGGTTTCATGCAATTTGGAGCTGTAAATCTTTCTAAATTGATTTTCAAACTCAGAGGCAGAACTAAGTTTAAACTAAATAGGAAAATTCTAATTCAAACTAACTGGGTCGCGCGGGAAACTCTAACGGGCCGGCCCAGTGTCACTCCGCAGCGCGGGGCTCAGCTGACAGGAGGGTCCACCGGTCAGCAGCCCATAACGCGCAAAGCGGTACGGGGCAAGGTGGGATGTTGGATTAGAGTGGGGATCAACGTCTGTGGCTTGTCGTCGATGACGGACCTGTCGCCAGCAAGCTCGAACCCTAGCGACTCGGTGGGGGTGCATAGGGGGCGTACTAGGGCTCTAGCAAGGTCGGCGAGGCAGGCAAATGGACTGGTGGTCGACGGCGAGCTCGGGGACGGTCGAGGCAGCTCCGGGGTGGTCACAATTAGCGGCGCCCTTCTCCTCCAGAGGCGGCCTGCTCCGGTGCAATTCCGGCGAGCTGCTGCTCCCCTTGCTCCGGCTAGTGGTGTAGGATGATCAGTAAGGTGAGGGGAGTGGAGTGGTGTGCTGCAAACGGCTGGGGGTGCCCTCCTTTTATAGGCTCGACGGCGAGACCGAAAGGGATGGGCAGGCGACGGTGGCGACATGGCTACGGGCGGCTAGCGGCATGGCTGAGGGTGGTGATCGACGGGTGGTCTCCTGGCGGTGCTCTAGGAACTTAATGCTGGCTTAGGGGCGGTGGTATGCGGTCAGGGGCGGCTGGCGCTCTGAGCGGCAGAGACGGCAGTGTCCACGGCGAGCGGTGGCTATGGTGCGTTGGGCAGCGAACGGGTGTGTCCGGCGTGTTCCCTGGGTCGTGGCGGAGCGGTGGGCGCGGGCTGCGGTCGAGCAGCGGCTTGTGCACGCGTGCCGGGTACGGTGCTCTGGCGCATGCTCGGCATGGCGCGCTGGCACTGGGCGCGTGGATTGCTCGGTGGTCCACGACTGGTCTTGGCTCGGGGAAGGGACAGAGGGTGGCGGTGAGGTCCTGGTTACCTTCTACACATGGCGAGAGAGGGGGAGGTGGTCTGCTAGGGTGAGTGCATGATCGGCCGGCAAGTTGGTGCTCGGGGTGGCTCGACACTATGGCTAGGGACAAGGTGGTGAGGTGCTAATGGTCTGGTTAGATCATGAGGGAACAAGGGGATTAAATGGAGATCATTTGGGGGCAAAACCCTGTTCAAAACAGTGAGCTAGGATTTAGAGTTTAACCCTGCCTTCCAAGTGTTTGATTAAATGGCCGCAAGAAATAAACTTTGGAATTTTGAAAAGATTTTTGGTGGGTTTGCTAGGCATAAGCTTGAGACTCTGTGGTTGCTTGGGTTTTGAAAATTGAGCTTGTTTGAGTGGTTTTTGAAATAGTGGGATCTTCCCATATGAAATAGATTCAATTTTAAACTGTCATTTAAAATTAGCATTAGAATGTTTTTAGCAGATCACAAAGTGGGCCTTGGTACCTCATTATGTGTACTATCAAGGGGTGTAAAGATCCATAAATGTTTCTGTTAAGTTTGGAGTACTAGGAATAGCCAAAGTAGGCATGATAGTTAATTTGGCCAAAATGACCATTCACTTCAATTATTCATTTTGAGTTGTTTTTCTTTGGGAAACGTTTGGGAATGATTTAGATGATATTTATTTCACCTAAGAAACATTTTACAAACAAAGAATCAAAGAACCATGGCAATTCAAATCAACTCCTAATTTAAATGCACATACACATGAATGCTTTCATATTTTTAAATGGAAAAGTTTTTGTTAACCCTAATTTTGAGGATTTGGATCTTGATTAGCTTGGATGAAAGTTTTGGGATGTTACATCAGACATGGAGGTAATGAACATCATGGCAATAACAATGGAATCTATCATAGATGAATAGTACTTGTATAAATCTACAACGAGTATAGGAAGTACAACAAGATGTAGATGGGATGGATGGAGATGGTGGTGATGCAATGGTTGACGATGAATATCAATGTCTTAGCCTCCCGGATCTGAGTAGGGCGAAGATGGATCCCCGGTGGACGAGTTCTCCCTTTAGATACCTTCTGGAGGTTCGGTTTCGGTGATTTCTGGTTGTTCTGTATGTTGTCTCTCTGATTCAGTTGCACGGGATGAAACTATTTGAGGAGGCAGTGGCGGCGCCAACTATACGGTGGGAACTATATGGCTGGAAAATTTATTCCTGCCGTATAGTTGGTCGTTAAACCATCTGTATGCTTTGTTCGCTTCGGGTTTTCTTCTAGTGTTATTGATATTTCCCAAATAAGCGATTTATGTTGTTTTTTACTCCATTTCTCCCCAATACAACTGCTTAAAGAATTGTGTCCATTATATCCATCATTTGTCCTAATCTTGGTGAAAATAGACATAAAATGTGTGCATGAACACCGTAAAATACCAAGATCTTATATCTACAATGCAAAATAATAATATAAAACATGATGCAAATATGCACTCATCAACCAACACGAATGATACCATCAGGAAGGATTCCATCGGGAAGGATGATGTACATAAGAAGAGAAAGAGGGTTCTGTACAATCAAGATGAAATAGAATCTGATTATTGTTTGTCTGCTGACGAACATGGGATAGATGATAGTGTAAGGCTACCCCATGTGATTGCAGCAGCAACAGAGCATCTGGGAGAAAACAGAGTTGCCCTGGAGGTAGATTGGGTCAATGTTTCGGTCCATGTAGGTGGAAATGATGGTGCAGCCCCACCCCTAGGATTCAATATGATATGTGTAGTATTAGGCATTGGTGAGGATGTTGAAGATTCTGAATCAGATGTAAAAGATGGCACTATAGAGGATCAATAATCTGGTGATGATGAAATAGACGAGACACTTAAGGAATGGGCTGGCATTCTAGTTGTTGATTTGGGTCCTAACATAGAAGGGATGATATATCACCACGAGGATCCTATAATTACGGTTGACACCGAGTTCAGCAGCATGCATGAATTCAGGATGTCGTTTCGGCATTTTTTGTATCAAGGGGGAGTTTGATGTTCATAGACTGAAGATCACATCCCAGAGGTATGAGGCTGTTTGAAGGTTAAAGTGGAATAATGGACCGGTGGTGATACCTTGTCCATGGAGGATCGCAGCCAGAGCCCTACTTGCAGCAAAGGCAATTAGGGTATTCGGGCAACGAATGGAGCAAACATTTTAACTTTCTTATTTTTTCCCACTCTCTAGCTACAGTTTTTGCGCAAGATCTTTCTGGCAACTCTGCTTATATTGCAAATCAATCTATGTTGCAGGTGAAAAAATTGGTCCCTCCCCACATGTGTGCGATAGGGAGCATGCTGAAATCCTCAATGGCTGATAGGGAGTGGATGGCTTGACAAACTATGTCCATACTAAATGATAACCCTAAGGAGACCGAGAAGAATATTCAGACTAGACTCATTGCTAAATACAATATTGTGCTACCGTATTACACGGTTTGGAAAGGTAAAGAGAAAGCTCTGAAAGTCTTGCATGGGGATTGGACTAATAGCTTCAGAATGCTATACAACTTCAAGGTTGAGGTACATGCTAGGTGTCTAGGTAGTGTTGTGGATATTGACACTAAATCGGAAGGTGGTAAAATCTATTTCAATAGATATTTTATGGTGCTTAAAGCTTGCATCCAGCGATTTAAGGACAACTGTAGGCCATATCTAAGTGTAGATAGTTCTGTCCTAACTGGCAAATGGAAAGTCGGCATGGCATCTATGACAACACTTGATAGTCACAACTGGATGTTTCCAGTGGCATTTGGGCTGTTCGATATAGAGACAGAGGAAAACTAGGTCTGGTTTATGAGGCAGCTGAGGAGATCAATAGGACACATAGATCCATTGGCTATATCCACAGATGCATGCAAAGGACCAACGAATGCAGTGAAGGAGGCATTACCGCGAGCTGAGGGTAGAGAATGTCATTCCCACCTGATGCTTAACTTGTACAGGCACTACGTAGGCGGCGTATTTGGTTACATGTTTGCTACTGGTAGAGCTTACAAAGCTGGGCACTGCGAATATTTCATGAGCAAGGGTTTTTTAGAAGCCCCTGATTTTCCATGGTACTAAGCAACACATCATTCGTAACTATGGAAGAGGAGTCAGTTCAACCTTGACGTCAAAGTTGATTACAGAAACAACAACCTAGCTAAAGTCCTGGATAACTGGGTGAAGGACATAAAAGTACGTCCTATTTATATGTTGATGGACATCATACGGGGTATGATCATGAAGTTGTTAAGTATAAGGAGAGAGATTGGTCGGAGACTTAGAGGCCATATGCTACCGCCTGTTGTACAACAACTGCATAAGAGAAGCCGATGACTTAGTCATCTTAGGGTTCTCCCGTCAAACAACAACAACTGTGAGGTAGTGGATATGTCCAAAAAAAGGCCACATGGATGTTGTGAACATCGAGCAACGAGAATGCACCTTCTTAGAGTGACAGCATACCGGGAAACCATGCGACCACACATTGGTCTTCTTGGTGAAGAAAAGAACTATACCACATTTGGATCAATATTTTTCTGACCACTTCTCTTTGGAAAATTTTAGAGCCGTGTACGCTGGCTCCGTCGAGCCCTGTACAGACCCATCTCGGTGGCCACAAGTCCAACCGAGTCTCCAACTGTGCCATCTAGTAACAAAAAGGGGAGGAGGAAGACCCTAGATGAATAGGTTTAAGAATTTTATAGAGAGGTTGGGTTTGGCTTTTAGTGGTAGCAAGAAGGATAATAACGGATGCAAGATCTGCCATCTTATATGCCATAGAGCAACGGGGTGTCCTCTTAATGCTCCTAAACCTAGGTATGAGATGGTACCTATAGAAAAATTTGGTGGTACTTTATACATATTTAGGTACTTAACCGTGTCATGTGTTTTGATAGGAAGCGCAAGGTAAGAAACCTGACTGCTGACTCAGTGATTTTGCTATGGGAAGAAAATCAAAGCGAGTTGAGTGATGATGCTAGCATGATTCTGGTGATGATTGGCCTGACTTCCCTTGACCCGGAGATGCAGAGTATGTGATGGTAAGAAAGTTGGTACCCCATGGCATGTACCTAGCCTAGGTACACCATGGGGCACCCCAAAACATTTTTTCCCAAAAATTGAGTGTGTTTTCTAGGGTACCTACAGTTAGAAACCACCATTACCGGGGCGTAACTCAAGAAAAATACAGTATATGCTTGCACCATGAAATCAATACCAACCTCCCAGGAATGGCCATCCATCATGATGTACCATGCGTGGAAATTTCCTCCGGGCCTTGGGCACGCTAAATTCTTACACCTCCTTTGGAAAATCACCGATTTTTTGGACTCGAGAAATGGGAAGTCAAGATTTCTTCATTTAACCCTAAAACATCTAGTTGGAGAAGTTCCTTAGAATGCCAAGAGGGAGCTAGGTCCCGAGTTTGGGTTCAATCCATGGAGTGGTGCCATGTTTTGGGCAGTGGGGTGGGGGTCTAGGGTTGAAAACCAAGTTAACTCCTACTCGATAGCCATCTGGGTGGTGCATCGGGTTCCAAAAGTCCCGTTATGTATTGTTTATGATTTTTTGAGGGTAGTAGGTCACATATAAGGGCTACTCGAGCTGGTTGCATTTTTTTTGATTTTTTTTGAATTTCCTTTGCTGGGGATTCGGAAAATTGGCAAACCCGGCAAACCCGTTGGCATGCGCAGCCACACAAGGGTAAGTGCAATCTTGAACCTAGGCATGTACCTAGCTTAGGTAACCCATGGGGCACCCTAAAACATTTTTGCTCGAAAATTGAGTGTGTTTTCTAGGGTACCTATAGTTAGAAACCACCATTACCGTGGCGTAACCCAAGAAAAATATAGTATATGCTTGCACCACAAGATAAATACCAACCTCCCGGGAATGGCTATCCATCATGATGTAGCATGCGTGGAAATTGCCTCGGCGCCTTGGGCACGCTCAATTCTTACACCTCCTTTGGAAAATCATCGTTTTTTTGGGCTCGAGAAATGGAAAGTCAAGATTTCTTCATGTAACCCTAAAATCTATAGTTGGAGAAGTTGCTTAGAATTCTGAGAGGAAGCTAGATACCAAGTTTGGGCTCAACCCATGGTGTGGTGCCATGTTTTGGGCAGTGGGGTGGGGGTCTAGGGTTGAAAGCCAAGTTAACTCCTACTCGATTGCCATCCGGGCAGTGCACCGGGTGCCAAAAGATCTAGTATGCCTAGTTTATGATTTTTTGAGGGTATTGGGTCACAGATAAGGGCTACTCAAGCTGGTTTCATATTTTTTTGATTTTTTTTGAATTTCCTTTGCCGCGGTACAGAAAATGGGCAAACTCGGCAAACCCGATGTCGTGCGTAGCCACGCAAGGGTCAGTGCAATCTTGAACCTAGCCATGTACCCAGCCTAGGTACCCCATAGGGTTCCCCAAAACATTTTTTCCTGAAAATTGTGTTAGTTTTCTAGGGTACCTATAGTTAGAAACCATCGTTATCGGGAAGTAACTCGGGAAAATACAGTATATGCTTGCACCGCGAGATAAATACCAACCTCCCAGGAATGGCCATCCATCATGATGTAGCATGCGTGCAAATTACCTCGGGGCCTTTGGCACGCTCTATTCTTGCACCTCCTTTGGTAAATCACCGTTTTCGGACTGAAGAAATGGAAAGTCAAGATTTCTTCATGTAACCCTGAAATCTCTAGTTGGAGAAGTTGCTTTGAATGCCGAGGGGGAGCTAGGTGTTGGGTTTGGGATCAATCCATGGAGTGGTTCCATGTTTTGGGCAGTGGGGTGGGGGATTGATAGCCAATTGATAGTACTCAGTTTTCCCCTCTCACCAAAGCCCAAACTCGTCCTCACTTGGCTGCTACGCCTGATTGGTCGAGATAGTTGTCACACAGATCGTGCCCACCCAAAGTTGATCCTCTATGATCTAACGGGCAAGATATCCCCCTTCCTCTCTGTGCCCAACCACTCTATCTACGTGAAATAACGAGTTTGCCATCAATACTTTACTTCCATAAAAAATAGAGGGAAGGTGTATAATTTTCGTATATACGTGTTTATGCATTACTTTTGATTCTCTGAAAATTATAAACTATTTAGATTTTTATATATTTAGGAAGATAAACTCTCAAAATTGAGTGTGTTTTCTAGGGTAGTGAGGGGGACACGTAGCGGCGCGTCCGTCTATCCGGTTGCAACGCGTCCACCATGGCACAAGTACGGTGCACCGTAATGTTGTGTCAGCAGGGGTCGAATGATGCACCAGTTGCACGCATTATGCCCTTCACACTACAATGTGACAACACACGGACGTCCAGTAGCTGCTATCGGGCTAGGCACCCTACCCTTGCTTTAACCGTTGGGTTTTTAGGCGTCCCTCCTTGAGACGCTTCTACGAGAAGGAAACGATCAAGCCCTAAATTAAATAATCCTCCGAGTGGTCATGTCACGCCTAATAGCATATGAAAATCCTAATACTGCTCAACATCAGCTGTACACGGCAACGGGCCTCACAGTGTGCGTTCATCCACCGATGTCCTAGCATGTCGCATCACTGGATTTTACTAAGGTATATCCCATTCTTTATGTATCGCGCCTGCAATCTCACTTCCAGCTAGGTCCCACCACATGAACCGTCCACGCGTCAGCCAGAGGCCGAATAGATCCCTACCACGACACCAATTGGGCCTCTTGGAGGAGGGCCCTTGGAAGATACCTAACAATACCCCGCCTTTAAAACTACTCCTCTGCATCGTCTCCCTCGCACGCATCGACCCCTTCTCCCTGATCTAGCAAAACCCCACAAACCTCACCTACAGCTAGAGGCCAAGCAATTGCCTACCGCGCCACCAACCTTCTCCCTTCCGATGCCATCAAGCGAGTACGTGGAGGTAAGTCTGTGGGCGATGCCGCCGGGCTGCTTGCGCCTGCTACGGCTGATGCGGTGCCTCCTACCGCAGATCAGGATGATAAGCGTGCAGCCTAGGGCGAGATGTCCATCCAGTTCAACCCTTATGAGGATGATGTGCTCGCCGGTGCAGATGACTAAGGATCCCTCAATGAGGACGAGGAGTTCGACGAGCATGCTCCGCTTGTGTACTCGAAGGTACATCTATTTCTCCATGTTTCAGGTTTACTGTTCATATTTTTTGCTCGGGTTGTAGATGTACTAGTACTAAATCTGTTCATGTACTCCGTATTCTACTACTACTGATCAGATGCACCGTACAACCCGCTCCATGCAAAGATTTAGTCTCTTATGAATTAATCCACATTCCAGATTTATTAAGTTACCAAGAATACCAACAGTCTTAATTTAGGAGCGAGTTGTGGAGACAGCCGCAATAAACCTGTATAAATATGCTGTGGTCGTAATTACTAGTTTGTGCGATTTTTTGATCAAGTAGACTAAGTGAATTTATTTTGCTTATCTCTTTTGCATTTTGCACATTACAGGTAGATTCTAGTGACGAGGACTCTGACAAGGAAGGCAGGGACAACAAGAGCCGCCACATCTTGAAGAAGATCAAGAGCGGGGTCCCTTTCTGCACTCTACTTGGGATCTCAAGTGCCCCTTCTGTAGAAAACGAAACGAGTCAATCCGAGGATTGACAGCATGATTCCGCATACGGTTGGCATCGGTAAAAGCTCCGCGAGTAGACATAAGGCAGCATCCAAGTCTAAGCATGCTGCGTATGAAAATTCCTGAGGGAGTATGTCAAGACCGGCCTGGTGTCCCCATACTTCGGGATCAGGATCGACAACTTCAAGCTGGCGAAGAAGTGACAATGTTGCCTCCTCCGGCACCTAATAATTTTAATTTTAAGTTATTCTTCTGTTGCTAGAACCTGAAACTATGTGGTGTGTTGAACCTGATGCTCTATCATTGTTTGTGTGTGTTGCAACCTTGTTTGATCGTGCTTGCATAAAATGACCACAGAAAAATTCCGTGGGGCATAATGATGACAAATAAATTTAGCTCTATGTTTTGTCATGTCACGTTAAGTCGCGTCAGCACTGCGCACGAGCTGCACAGCGGTAATAGGATGGTGGACTCCGTGATGCTTCTCACGGTCTTCACGTCGCCCCTTCTCGATCCCCACACCATGGCCACATCGCCTACCCGTCCTGCCGGGCAAGACCATCCAATCGCAGCCCTACGATTCAAAACTGACGGTGCTCGCCCGGTCTTCTTGGTAGGTAAAGACCATAGTAATTGTAAATGGTTTACGATGCCTGACCCACCTCCCTCCCCTTTTACGCAGCGGCTCCCGCCGCTGCAGCACAACACTGTGCAAAAATCCCCAACGCCTTCCACCACCGATGCAGCCACCGCAAGAATGATCGAGGCCATCACCGTCATGCCATACCACCGCAAAAATTCTCTCTGCGCCACTCCCTGATCCTAGCCACCTCCACCTATGCTAGGCCACCGCCACCATAGTTGCTATTGCCATGGACGTAGAGTACGGCGTGTTCAGCAACGGGAACAACTTCACCGATAGGTACACCAATGCGTCAACGTAGGTGGCCAAGGTCATTGCAATGTACGAGTGGTGGCTACAGGAGCCAATGGACAAGTACAAGATCATCAGCCTTGACCTGGAGTATACATGCGATAGGAAGAGGAAGGTGCTCCTACAGCTATCCATGTGCGATCACTGCCTCCTATACCAAATGGGTATGCCCGGAGCTTCGCGAGTTCCTGCGGAGCAGGGAGATCTGCTAGATCTAATTTGCCAGTGTCAACATCACGAATGACACTCCAAAGCTAGAGTGGGATCTCCTGGTTCATGTTGCCAATCACGTCGATCTCCAGCATGTGTGGAGGTACCCTGACGATGATACAGGGAAGGCCGGCATGGCTAGACTAGCTGTCGATATCATCGACCACGTAAGAAGAACAAGTTCCCGAAGCACCTGAACGATTGATGGGAGTGGAGGTACGTGGATCACATTGCAATCCGGTACGTAGCCAGGGACGTGCACATCTGCTACGAGATGCTTAACAGGATCAGGCAGATGAGTGAGTGTGTTGCTTACTACTACTAGTTTATCTCGCATGTATTTTGTAAGCATTCTTTGTAAGAATGGCTCTGGTATGATCCTTGTGCTACCGTAATAACCAATATGAATTACATTTCCCCTTTTAGTTATTCTTACCATCAATTTTAGGACCGTGTTAAAATTCATACTTAGAAATTATGAATGTGCCCTTTGCATGCGGCATAATCCAATACTTACATGCCCGTTGTGGCCGAACCAGGCCTTGGCCCACCCAGCTCTACCCCAAATACTAAAGAGAAAAGGAAATTTTGGCACATGAAAGAAAAAATCTGATATTTTCTTTGGGTTGGCCCACCTAACAATCTAGCTAAAGCTCCTCCAATGTTACTAAACATTCACAAACTAAGGACATGTTTCCAATTCAACGATGTCGTAGTGGGACAGTCATAAATTGTGAAAGCAGATGTTTGCAAAAACAGAGCTTGTAGAAAACATGTTCGCATAAACACAACAATCATAAACATAGATAATATTTATAAATATAGTGGCACACAGACACAACATTGGAAAACCTACGACTATACTGCTTCAACCTAGTTATCCTGCACTAACATACTATGTCCAATGGTCCCAGCCCATTGGACTACATGGCGAGGAGAGCACATATCCCTGGTTGACTTCGAGCGCTTGTACCAGCTTCTAGACTCGTCGACATTCTCACACCTGGGGAAGACCACTTGCCATGATTGTGGTTTGAGGTGGATTTGCCTAGAATGAAACAATTCGATATGGCGGTACAACTCGTGGCTGACATATCCATCAATTGTAGCATACATCAGGTTAAGATCACAGAGCGCCTTATCTCCCAGAAATTGTGCCCTACACGCCTCCACGAGCATTTCTATAATTTTGACTTCATGTCAGCGTACCACGGGTCGATCAACTCGACTGCAGGAGCGGTCATTCCAGCCCTACTGCCCTTCTCTAGGATCTTGTAAATATCTTAGATGTCCACTCTATACCTATCTTGGATCACAATACCGGCTGACGAGCCCTCAAGCAGTTTCTTGTCAGTCCTGATGTCAAAACTAGTAAATGTTATCTCTCTGTTAACGAGAAAGTCATGAAAGTGCGACTTAATCGTTTTGCCCTACCTGCAGTAGAATGAATTCAGACATAAAATGTTAGAGGATTTAAGATCATCAAGCATCTTAATCGCGTGCTATTATTTGGCCCCAAATCAGCATCACATAGTAGCAAGCATGCGTCAAAACAAGAACATCTAACGTATCTCAAAATATAGCAACAACTAGTGCAAACAGACAGACATTGGTGCTTCAGGAACAAAAGAACAAAGACATGCACCTGATCCCACCCTGCTCCTCCTCACTATGAGGCTGGTATACAAGGATGTGCCCCATCATGGAGAGTTGCACCACGATGATCCTAGCATAATCGTGGCTGTACTCGAGGTTCATACCAACGAACCTACGGGTTTTGAACCGCAACCACTCCACGTACATGGCGAGAGTCTTCTTCACTGTCTCAGGGTCGGTGGTGTAGAGACAACGATCTTCTTCCCACCATGCACTTCTACCTGGAATTCTGAAGTCGCCATCCTACCATCATTTCGGACATCTGGCGGATGCCTCCATGGGTCCATGGCCACAATCAAGAAGGAAAGGAGACGGAGGAAAAGGATGAGGCCGCGGTTGGGGAAATGGAGTGGCTCGGGGAGAAGTGGAACTACTTATTGCAAGTTTGCAACCGCCCTTCTCGGGTCGTACCATGTCGAACATGTGGAAGATGAGGGGACGCACGAACATTCATAGTGGGGTGGAGGAAAACGACAGTTTTCATGGCAACCTTTATTGCGCCCATGCCACTAGCGCTACCTAAAATTGCATCCATGCCACTTGCATGCAGGGGAATCGAGGTCTCCCATGCACGATCTAAGTCAAATGTAGTCACGATTTCCCGCGCCTACCTTCATGAGCTGACATGTGGGGTGATACCTTTTCTACTTGATTAATTTTTTCACTGCCTCTAGATGGTTCCCGTACCTGTCCACCATAATTACAGCACACCCTTCCTTGTCTTCCACGCGGACATGATAGGTGGTGGCGGTTCCTCACCCATAACTCAAACAACTGCTCCCCCTCCCTCCCTTAATCCATCCCCACCTGAATCCATCCTCTGCAGATCCCACCACTTCCACTAGTCTGCCGGTTTCCATACTCCATTTTCCGCTATGGAGTGGAATAGGTATTGGGGTAGTAGCAGGCTAAAGCGGAACTCAGACTCCGACGACGAGGATGGCCGTGGTCACCACCACCAGGAATGGGGATGGGGAACCTCTGCACTGTGAACATGGAGAAACTCTCCACAGGGCTCGACATCATCTCCATCGGTCGCGTTGCTTGTAGCATCCCTAGCTACCGCGCCACGATGCAGGGCGACCCCAATCTCCCGTTCGGCATGCTAGGCCTTCTTTACCCTGATACAGCAAATGGACAAACGACCACGACTTCTACGTAAGTTCCAATCTTTTGATGATTGCTTCATTCATATCGTTGATGCATATGTTCTGAAATTTCACCGAAATCCGATGTTCCATCTGTCGAATATGTTGTGTGCACTCGCATTTTGAATAAATTTAACCACTTAAGACTTTTATGTACAGCAGAAGCTATGCTCGTAATTGATATTTCGGTATTTTTGTAGTGACACGGTCATAATTTATGCGAGCGTTGAGGAGATAGTCGTGATAAACACTACTAGTATAATCTAAGGGTCAAGGTGTTGGTATTTTCGTAGTGACATAGCCATGCTAGATGATTTTACCAACTTGCATCAAACTTTGCAGAATTTTCATGCAAAACTGATGTTGTTGGATAAGGGGTCAGCACCAGCAGTGGTGAATATGAAGGAGGAAGACGAGACGGAAATGGGAGATGAATAGAACTAGGTGGGTGGCAACGGCGAGTGGATTGTCCTCATATCCGCTGATCGGATAATTTTGACTCTCAAAAATGTGTATAGATCGATGAGATTTACACTACCATCTTTGGAAGGTGTCGGAATTACTCTACCCACGCCCAACTGGATGCCCAAGTCCGAATTTGCTTACTCGTACAACCTGGGAGAACTAGAGCTCTTGAATGGTACATCTCCTATGGAGGCCCCGCATGTGTATGTGAAATGGGAATACGACGTCATGGCGGTGCTCGACAAGGTAACCGCATTCATTAGATACCCTGGTGACAAGGAATGGATAATCTTGCGTGATGACTACCTACGGCCGGAGAAGTATGTCGATGCCATCTTCATCGGTGGTAGCTATAGGCCCGACACACCCCATCGCATTTACATGGCCACTGAACCTAGCAGTGTCGTGCGTCTGTGGGAGACGTTCACCTAGGGTGAGTCATGTTGTCATATAGCATGTAAAATCCCATTCAATATTCCACTTCAAGCTTTGTTAGCGACCATCGTACTGACTGTAAGTAACATGTAGGTACACACGTGATACGTCCAAAATATATCTACTTTCCCGAACACTTTTGCTATTGATTTTCCTCTAAACTTGTGTGATTTGGATGCAACTAACACGGACTGACGTTGTTTTCAGCAGAATTGCCTTGGTGTTTAGTTTTTGTGCAGAAAATCAACTATCAGAAAAAATCCCGAAAAATATGCCAAAAATCCTATTTCACCAGAAGACTCCCAGAGCCAGAATACGAGACGGAGGGAGCTGGGCCCAGGCCACACCACCTGGCCGCGCGGGCTAGTCCTAGCCGCGCTAGGGGGTGGTCTGGCCGCCCCAGACACCCCCTCGGTCTCCCTCTTTGCCTATAAGATGCCTTCTGACCTAAAAACTCAAGGGGGTTCGGCGTTTTTCCAGAAAGAGTTCCGCTCCGCCGCCACCACCAGATTCCACGAAACAGCACCAGAAACTCCGTTCTGGCACCCTGCCAGGACGAGGAATTGGAGGATATCATCGCCATCATCATCACCATCGCTTCTCCATCGAGCATCTATGTTTCCCCCATCTATGAGTGAGTAATCCCCCGCTATAGGCTATGGGGATGGTAGGGATTGGATGAGATCGTTCATGTAATGGCATCAGATTGTTAGGGCATGGTGCCTAGTATCTTCTATTAGTGCTTTATGACTTTGTTGTGACTTGTTATGCTTAATGCTTGTCACTAGGGCCCGAGTGCCATGATTTTAGATCTGTACATGTTATTGATTCATTATGATAGTATTGTTTATGGTCTTACCTACAAGTTGTATACACATGTTGTTGTCCGGAACCAATGGCCCCGAAGTGACAGAAATCGGGATAACCGGAAGGGAAAGGCTTTGATGTGAGGATCACATGTGTTCACGGAGTGTTAATACTTTGCTCCGGTGCTCTATTAAAAGGAGCACCTTAATTGCCAGTAGTTCCCTTGAGGCCCCTCTGCAAACGGGCTGGCAGGACAAAAGATGTTGTGCAAGTTCTCATTGCGAGCACGTATGACTATATATGGGACACATGCCTAGGATTATCTAGTACTTGGATGCTTTATCTTATTTATCTGCAATTGCCCTATGTTCTGATTGCCATGTGAATTGTCTTGTCCATGCAACGCCCGTCCATCCATCCATATGCCTACCGCACTCGAATCCTACTGTTTGCTGTTGTTGTTACTACTATCTTTACTTTACTACTGCTGTTACTTTACTATTCCTACTACAAAACTATTGCTACTGATAAACTGCTGTGAGCAAGATTGTTTCCAGGTGCAGCTGAATTGACAACTCAGTTGTTAAGGCTTATAAATATTCTTTGGCTTCCCATGTGTCGAATCAATAAATTGGGTTTCACTTCCCTCAAAAATACTGCGATACACCCCCTATACTTGTGGGTCATCAAGACTATTTTCTGGCGCCGTTGCTGGGAGCATAGCTTTATTTATCATGTTCACTTGGATTCTCTATTGTTCGCTGCTATCCATCCATCATGGGTAAGTCTCGTGATGGTAAGGTTCCTATTTTACCATCCACTACAAGAAGAGGTACGGTTCTGAACACCTCTGTTGCTCTTGATTCACCATCTGTTATGAGTAAGCTCGTTACACCACCACATACACATGCTGTTGGAATTATGCCCTAGAGGCAATAATAAAGATGTTATTATTATAATTCTTGTTCATGATAAAGTTTATATTCCATGCTAGAATTGTATTAAGCGGAAACTTTAATACTTGTGTGGTTTGTGAACAACACCGTGTCCCTAGTACGCCTCTATGGACTAGCTCATTGATCAATGATGGTTAAGGTTTCCTAACCATAGACATGAGTTGTCAATTGATAATGAGATCATATCATTGGGAGAATGATATGGTGGACAGACCCAAACTAAGCGAAGCAATTAGATCGTGTCATTGTGTTCATCTTTGCGAAGCTTTTCTTATGTCAAATATTGTATTCCTTAGACCATGAGATAATACAACTCCCTGGTATCGGAAGAAAGCTTTGAGGCCATCAAACGTCATCCTATGAGAGGGTGATCATAAAGGTGTCTCTCAGGTGATCGGAAAGTATCTGTTGGGTTGTATGTATCGAGATGGGATTTGTCCCTCCCAAGTCGGAGAGATATACTTCGGGCCCACTCGGTAATCGATATCAACACCGCTTGCAAGCATGTGGTTAAGGAGTTAATCACAAAGTGATATTGGATTACGGAACGAGTAAAGTACTTGCTGTGAACGAGATTGAACTAGGTATGACGATACCGACGATCGAATCTCGGGCAAGTAAAATATCGCGAGACGAAGGGAATATGTATATGGGATTGATTGAATCCTGGCATCGTGGTTCATCCGATATGATCATCGATGAATGTGTAGGAGTCAATATGGGTGCCCAGACCCCACTGTTGATTATTGATAGAAGATCATGTCTGCATATTCTCGAACCCGCAGGGTCACACACTTAACGTGTCTCGACGCTAGGATAGATTGGATAATTGGTTTATGAATTTTTGTTCGGAGTCTCGGATGGGATCCGGGACATCACGAGAGGTTCCGGAGTGGTCCGGAGAATAAGATTCATATAAGGCAGTGCAGTTTTTGGAGTTCGGAATTGTTCCGGATTAATCGGTATTGTACCGGAAGCTTCTAGAACCTTCCGGAAGGGGGCCAACGTGGTCCCACCTTCCGGGAGGGGGCATGGGCCTATGAGGGAGTGTCCTGGCCGCATTGGGCCAGGGGCACAAGGCCCCATAGGGCCCAGCCGATCCTAGATAAGTTTAAACTCGTTTAAACTAGAGATAGGGTTTCTAGATAAGGGAAAGTTTAAATCGTTTAAACTAGAGATAGGCTTGGAGGATGGGCAAGGGCTGGCCGCACCCCCCCTCTATATATAGAGGGCTGGTGCGCCCCCTCCCCCCAACCTACACCTTCCTCCAAACCCTAGTTGCCCTGCTGCCCTCCTCTCTCCCTCCCGACTGTTTGTAGGCGAAGCCCTGCTGCAGAAATTCTCCACCATATACACCACGCCGTCGTGTTGTAGATCCAATCTATCTCTCCACCCTACTTGCTGGTCCGAGGAAGGAGTAGACGTCGAGGTGCTGCACGTGTGCATCTCATGAAGGCACCGCCACTTGTGGTGCTAGATCGGATCGGATCGCGAGGAGGAGAAGCGAGTACGACTACATCACCCACGTTCCGACGAACGTTCCGCTGTGCGAATCTTCAAGGGTATGAAGATCTAATCCAATCTCTCTCGTTGTTTGCATCTCCTAGATTAGATCTTGGCTTTCCCTCTGTTCGCTTCCGTAGAAAATTTTGATTTACTATGCTGCGAAAACCTTCACATGCTACACACACCGCTACTACTGCTGAATCTGAAACTTCTGATACTTATGATGTTGCTTCTACTGTGCTTGATAAGAGTGGTTCATTAGGTCATTTCCTAGATGCTACGATTGCTAGAACTATAGTTGGAAATACTGAAACTCCTAATGAAGACACTACTACACCTGTTAGTTCACCTGAGTCTAGTGAGAGTTATGATATTGAAGACGGTTACGTTGAGATGACCGATGAATTTTTAAAGAATGTAAAAACACCCATGATAGGAGCGCTGCTAAGAGTCTCCTTGAGAGGCGTACTATTAGACCCAAATTGTCTCCTATTGCTAAGTTTGCTGCTTCTCCCATAAACATTAAAGACAAAGGTTATGATTTCTCTCTTGATCTATCTTACATAGCTATTGTTGAGAAAGAACCTTTTTGTGGGACTAAGAATGAAAGTGCGGTAGCACATATGACTGAGCTTTCTACCATGAGTGGCCTGTTTTCTGATGATATTAAGATGCGTACTTACTTTGTTGCTAAGATTTTCCCCTTTTCACTGAAAGGAGAAGCTAAAACTTGGTTTAGTAATTTACCTCCTGGATCTATTGATAGCCTTGATTGCTTGATTAGTACTTTCCTTCAGAAATATTTTCCTCCTAGTGCTAGACATGTTGTTTTGCAGGAACTTTTTGATTTTAGACAGGGAGAAAAAGAGACATTGCCTGAATCTTGGGCAAGGTTTTGTGCTTTGATTCATGCACAGGCTGGAAGTCCATTACCTAAGAATGAGCTTCTTGATATATTTTATAATGGACTAACTGAAGAATCTAGGACATACCTAGATAGTTGTGTTGATTGTGTTTTCAAGAATAGGACTCCCAAGGAAGCTGAGGAATTAATGGCTAAAATAAGCAAGAACTATGAAGATTGGACTCCTCCTGAACCAGCTATACCTGAAGTAATCATACCTGCACCTACTATTCCTATGCCTATTCCAACATCAAAGAAGAGGGGAGTTATTGAATTAAATGATGAAGTGATGAAGGAAGCTAAGAAATGTCTTAAGGAGAAGGGAATTAAAGCTGTAGATGTCAAGAATTTACCTCCTATAGAAGAATTATGTAAGCATATCCCCTACTCATCCACTATTGAGGTACACTCTCTCCAACACTTTGATGAAGGTGATATCCCTTACTCTAAACCTCCTGATCAATGCTTAGAAGAATTCGATATTTTTATTGTTAAGTAAGATAATTTTAATAAAAGGGTGCAAAATCATCTAATGGAAAACACTAGAGCTATTGTTGAGTTAAAGGATATTGTGGAAAGAACCTCTAATGATGTTAAAATGATTGTCAAACACTTTCAAATGGTTCAAACTCAAATAGATCAACTTATTAAAGTGCAAAAAGACTTGCTAGTTAATGCTGCTAAAGAAAAACATGCTTATGAAATTAGAACTAGAAGTGGTTCTGCTACCCAGGATCATCTATATCCTGAGGGGCATCCCAAAAGAATTGAGCAGGATTCTCAACAAGCTAAAAATAGTGGCTCTACTCGTAAGAAAAGGAAAAAGAAACATAAAACTATTGTAGAACCCTCTGAACCTGCTATAGATCCTAATAGTATATCTATTTCTGATGCTAAAATTGAAAGTGGTAATGAAGAAAATGATGTTCCTAATGAAGAAAAAGTTGAAGAAGAACCTGAAAAGCACACTAAGAATACTAAATACACTAAAGAAGATTTTATTGCTAACAAACATGGTAGTGAAAGAGAGCCTTAGGTTCAAAAACCTATGCCTTTCCCTAATAAGAAACAAAAGTCAAAGGAAGATGAACACTATAATAAGTTTTGTGAGTGGATGAAACCTTTATTCCTACAAATTCCTTTGGCTGATGCTATTAAATTGCCTCCTTACTCAAAGTATATGAAGGATATTGTCTCGAATAAAAGGAAGATCCATAATGAAGAAATTTCTACTTTGCTTGCTAATTATTCCATTAATGGTAAGGATCCTAAGAAACTTGGAGACCCGGGGATTACAACTATCCCTTGCTCTATTAAGAATAGTTATGTTAGAATTGCTTTGTGCGATTTAGGAGCTGGAGTTAGTGTTATGCATTTCTCTCTCTATAAGAGACTTCAACTAGAAAAATTAATACCAACTGATATATCTTTGCAAATGGCTGATAAATCTACCACTATTCCTGTTGGTATATGTGAGGATGTACCTGTTCAAGTGGCTCATAATTGCTTGATATTAACTGATTTTGTTGTGCTTGAAATGCCTGAATATGATAATATGTCGATTATTCTTGGGAGACCTTTTCTTAATACTACAGGAGCTGTTATTAATTGTAATCAAGGAAAGGTGACCTTCAATGTTGATGACAAGGAACATACTGTCTATTTCCCCAAGAAGATTGATAGGACTTATGGTTTGAATTCAATTGAACATGTTGAGGGCATTCAAGTTGGAGAAATATATTGTCCCATACCAAGAGAAAAATTTGAAACTATTATGATTAGGACCATTGCTATCAAAGTTGAGCTAACATAATCATTAGTGGAAACAAAGTTTTGTTTCATATAAAATTGTTTTGGTAACAAGACCTAATCAACCTTGTTAACAAAAGGATTTCATTGAGCAAAACAATATTTTCACCATGATTATCTCCGCTTACTCCTATTCTATCCATTTTAGTTTTTGCTTTCGTTTAGTTTTCTTTTTTTGTTGTTAGTTGCTTGCATGTTAGAGTGTCTTAGAACTTCTGAAGCTCTAGACTTGTTTTGTCATTGCATCATTCCAAAAAAATCTTTCTGTCAGAAAATCATTCATCTATACCTGAAAATTTCCCAAAAATAAAGTGTCTCAAAAAATCCCAGAAAATTCATATTAAATTTTTACGTGAAAAAAGGGGCAGAGGAGTGTCTGGAAGGTACCAGGGGGGCCCACTAGGCAGGCACACCACCTGGTGGCGCGACCAGCCCTGGGGCGCGCCAGCCTATGGTGTGGGACACCCCTGGCCCTCCACTCACTCTCTCACTTGCCACTTTCTTCTCTCTCTCGAGTAAACACTAGTTCATTGCTCGAAATCGCATTCTTGCTGTGCTTGCCCTCGATTTTTGATCTCCTTGCTCAGCCCATCTTTGCTGCTGAAATTTGGAGCATTTGTTCTCTGGTATGTGACTCCTCCGCTTGTCCAAGTAGATTTGTGTTTAGTGGTTTATATCTTGAGTATTTTGCTGCTGTAGGTGACAGGTTATGAGATCTTCTAAGCTTGTTTGATACTTAGATATATAGTTTTGATGCATGTTTAGGCCTCTTACAAGTCCCTATGAGTAGTGCCCTTCATTATATTCACTTTGCAATCACTTGTTTAATAGGTGTTTAAATTTCAGAATAGAAGATGAATGAGCATCAACTAAACCAACATGAACTATGGGTGCCTGAGGTTATGAAGGTTCACTGGGAAGAGGAAGTTTTTCCTTCCATTTATCCATGCTCTGAATTCATGAGAGCTGCAGGGATTCTCCAGGATTTCCACACTTTGGTTTCTAATGCGGGATTGGAGCACTTTTTGGAAGATGAACCTTGTCAATTTGTGAAGCTAACCATGTCTATGGTGCAGGACTTTCAATTTAGTTACTCTTTCCCTAACCCCATGGTCCACTACAAAATTTACAATATTGTTGTCGACCTTTCTCTCGATGACTTTTGTGCAGCCATTAAGGTACCTCAGTGGGGATCATGTGGAAGGATTAAAGAGCGACCTGCGCCACTCATGGATTTATACGCTGAAATTTGCCAAGGGAGCAGCTTCTCGAAGGAGAGAGGGAAAATTCGTAACATTCATCTCCCCGCCATTCGCTACTTTGCCTACTTTATTGCCAAGTGTGTTCTTGCTAGGAAAACTACCAATAAGTTATCTTCATATGATCTAGCATTCATCTCTGCTGCTCTTAAACGAGATAGGTCTTACAACTTGGGTGCTTTGATAGCTTTCCGTCTTGTTGCTAACCGCGAGAAAGGAGGAATTTGTGGGGGCCTCATTGCTTCTCGTTTACTAGCATTGCATGGTTTAGTGCCTCATCATCTAGACCTACAGTTTCCCATAGAAAGGCTTAATCTTAATTCCATGATACAGCATAAATTTGTTTCCTCGTGGGCTAGTTTGAGTGAGTTGTCTTATGAAATAACCTTTCTCAAAGCTGGTTGGAGAAGGAGCAAGTCCGAGCGTGTTGTTCTTTGGCCTGCACCTGTTTTGTTTAACCTTGATAACAGGGTAGGATGGTCCCTCATGGAGGAGGAGCTTGATACGTACTTGGCAGAGCTCTCCCAACAGGAGCAGGATACTAGAAGGGAGGTCACAGATGATTCGGTCCAGCCCTCGAATGAGGGGGAGTCTTCATATCAGCAGCCTACCTATGATTGGGGAGCTTCGTTTTCTTCCCACGGGCCTAACTACGATCATTCTTACAATGACCCGCCTGCTTGGAACCCTTACCCGAATCTGGATTGATACCCACTTAGGCCAAAAGCCTAGGCTTGGGGGGAGGTACGCCGACATCGCACTCCTCTCCATATCATTTTGCGTCGGTACTTTGTATATTCATGTTTAGTTCTCCTTTTAATTTTCGTTCTTTCTTTGCTTTTGCTTTCTAAAACACAAAACGACCAAAAATATTTCTGTTGTTTCTCTTTGTTTGCTTCTTCTTCTTTTTGCCTTGGTTTGCTTTTCCCTTTTTGCTTTGTTTGAACTATTCGAAAAACCCAAAAAGATTTTGCTTGCTTGTTCTTCCTTTTTTGGTTCTTGTTTTAAAAATCAAAAACACCAAAAATATTTGTTGTTCTTATTTGGTTAGTTTGTTGCAGGGTTCAGCAAGTTCTCAGTGGGATTTGGTTTCATATTATTATTCAAGCCACACAAGTGAAGGGCAATAATGAGGATTAATGACAACTTGAGGTGTGGTAAGAGGCTGGTAACGAACTCTATTTGTTTTCATTTTTTTACATATACACATCATTGTGGGCATGCTTAGTCTGTTCGTGTAGGGTGTATGTTATTTATGGATTCTTAGTAGTTCTTGCTTTCATATGATTAGTTTCAGCTTGCTAATAGTTTGTAGCATGTCTTATGAATGTTTGCTTGCATTACTCTATTCATAACTTGGTATGACACCGTGGTATCCTCCTCAGAATGTTTCATTTGAATTGACTTGGCACATGCTCACGCATGCATATGACTGAAATAATCAGTTGAGCCTTGATGAATTATTTTGCCTTGAGGGTCTTGAATCACTTTCATGCCATGATTAGTCCTGTTTTGTTGCAAGCATGATTATGATAGCTATTGCTCTCTCGTTTGTTGCTCCCTTACTATTGCTAGCCTTCATTTACATTGAGTATGTTTTACTCGTGTTTCCAATTCCCTAAACCCAAATATTCCCAAAAGTGTCCACCACACCTACCTATTAGCATCATTTGCTATTTCCGTGCATATTCAATATGCCTTGTTTTCTTCCGAATAAAATGTCTGCTTGTTTTGGGAAAGTTAGTTAGTAAAGCTCTCACGGACTTGATGGCACACTTTATTTTCTTGCATTTAATAAACCTGAACCATTGCGTACATCTGTGTTGCGTGTATGCTTGCGCTTTATAAGTTGAAGTTAGCAGAACCATGTATCATGGGGAACGCTTTCAACATTGCACTGGTACTTAATACCTCGTTGATATCATGATTCTTTTGCTTATGGATCCTGACGGTGTGAAATAAAAGTGGAACTTGTAAGATCATGGAGTTTGTATATGTGTTAGGGAAACGCCTGGGCCGCTAGCCTAAGCCATGCCTAATCATGGTGGAAACTTGCAGCATAACCGTAATGAGCATTCTATGAAGCATCCTTAATAAAAATCTATGCACATAGTAAATAAAAAGGTCGCTGAGATGCTCATTGTCTTCTAGCCTTATCATTTTGATTATGGGATAGCTCCTGTATCATGTGCAAAGGGTACCCCGTTGGTGGTTCTCTATGATACATATGTACTTACAATGACAAGAGCTTACTTGTGACTAAAGTTGAGTAGCATGAGGTCTGGTACTCATAAGTAAGGGGCATGAGACTTTAGCTTATAACTTGTCAAGCATATCCTCTTAGTTGTGTCACTTTAACCTTAACCATTTAAAGATGCTTAGGGTTTTTAGGGTTTAGGGTTACTTAATACCTCGTTGATATCATGATTCTTTTGCTTATGGATCCTGACGGTGTGAAATAAAAGTGGAACTTGTAAGATCATGGAGTTTGTATATGTGTTAGGGAAACGCCTGGGCCGCTAGCCTAAGCCATGCCTAATCATGGTGGAAACTTGCAGCATAACCGTAATGAGCATTCTATGAAGCATCCTTAATAAAAATCTATGCACATAGTAAATAAAAAGGTCGCTGAGATGCTCATTGTCTTCTAGCCTTATCATTTTGATTATGGGATAGCTCCTGTATCATGTGCAAAGGGTACCCCGTTGGTGGTTCTCTATGATACATATGTACTTACAATGACAAGAGCTTACTTGTGACTAAAGTTGAGTAGCATGAGGTCTGGTACTCATAAGTAAGGGGCATGAGACTTTAGCTTATAACTTGTCAAGCATATCCTCTTAGTTGTGTCACTTTAACCTTAACCATTTAAAGATGCTTATGATAGGGGCAATGAGAGCTCAAAGCTAACGAGTACCATACTTTCATCATTTGGAAGCCTTTCAAACTTTTCAAAACCTTTTTCGCTTTCCTTATTGAGTCTCCACATATTCTATGAGCACCTTCTTGAGAGCATAGTTGTCATTCTTAGTGTAATGTGCTTGCCTCAAAACTTGATCATTTGTGTTATGACTTTGATGCTTGTATCTTTGATATCTTTACTTCTAGTCTTCACCTGAACTTCAGGGGTGCCTTGGCATTCATAATCAAAGGCAAGCGAGATACCACTCTTTCATACCTTGTTATGAGCATTGTAATGTTGCTTATGTTTATGTTTCATGCTACTTATTATTTTTGAGTTGGAATCTCTCCATAGCTTGCAATGCTTATTAAGTAAACTTAGTTGCATACTCCTTATTATGAATTGTCTAAGTAGTCGATCACATGCTTAGAATATATACATCATATGAAGCAAATGTGTTCGTGAAAGTTTCTTTTATCGCACTCCGTTTTCAACTGAATTGCCGGAGGACAAGCAATAAGCTAAGCTTGGGGGGAGTTGATACGTCCAAAACGTATCTACTTTCCCGAACACTTTTGTTATTGTTTCTCCTCTAAACTTGTGTGATTTGGATGCAACTAACACGGACTGACACTGTTTTCAGCAGAATTGCCTTGGTGTTTAGTTTTTGTGCAGAAAATCAACTATCAGGAAAAATCCCGGAAAATATGTCAAAAATCATATTTCACCAGAAGACTCCCGGAGCCAGAATATGAGACGGAGGGGAGCTGGGCCCAGGCCACACCATATGGACGCGCCAGGGGGTGGTCTGGTCGCCCCAGACACCCCCTCGGTCTCCCTCTTCGCCTATAAGATGCCTTCTGACCTAAAAACTCAAGGGGGTTCGATGTTTTTCCAGAAAGAGTTCCGCTCCGCCGCCACCACCATATTCCACGAAACAGCACCAGAAACTCCGTTCTGGCACCCTGCCGGGACGGGGAATTGGAGGAGATCATCGCCATCATCATCACCATCTCTTCTCCATCGACCATCCATGTTTCCCCCATCTATGAGTGAGTAATCCCCCGATGTAGGCTATGGGGATGGTAGGGATTGGATGAGATCGTTCATGTAATGGCATCAGATTGTTAGGGCATGGTGCCTAGTATCTTCTATTAGTGCTTTATGACTTTGTTGCGACTTGTTATGCTTAATGCTTGTCACTAGGGCCCGAGTGCCATGATTTTAGATCTGAACATGTTATTGATTCATTATGATAGTATTGTTTATGGTCTTATCTACAAGTTTTTATACACACGTTGTTGTCCGGAACCAATGGCCCCGAAGTGACGGAAATCGGGATAACCAGAGGGAATGGCTTTGATGTGAGGATCACATGTGTTCATGGAGTGTTAATGCTTTGCTCCGGTGCTCTAGTAAAAGGAGCACCTTAATTGTCAGTAGTTCCCTTGAGGCCCCGCTGCAAACGGGCTGGCACGACAAAAGATGTTGTGCAAGTTCTCATTGCGAGCACGTATGACTATATATGGGACACATGCCTAGGATTATCTAGTACTTGGATGCTTTATCTTATTTATCTACAGTTGCCCTATGTTCTGATTGCCATGTGAATTGTCTTGTCCATGCAACGCCCGTCCATCCATCCCTATGCCTACCGCACTCGAATCCTACGGTTTGCTGCTGTTGTTACTACTGTCTTTACTTTACTACTGCTGTTACTTTCCTATTCCTATTACAAAACTGTTGCTACTGATAAACTGCTGTGAGCAAGATTGTTTCCAGGTGCAGCTGAATTGACAACTCAGTTGTTAAGGCTTATAAATATTCTTTGGCTCCTCTTATGTCGAATCAATAAATTGGGTTTCACTTCCCTCGAAAATACTGCGATACACCCCCTATACTTGTGGGTCATCAACACGCAGTCTCGTGTCTCATTCAAGCTCCGGTGATCGAAGATCTAGTAGTAGATGCCGATCATCGATCACGGCACTGGTTCCTGGCACCTCTCGGAGGCGACGCGAAACAGGATGTTAAACTCATGTGGATTCATATCAGGGGAGCACTAAACAACGTTGGCGATAAAATAGAGCATATGGGGACACTACTTTCTTCGTGCCCATCCTTGAAGTGTAACGTTTTCTCGAGGTCCGCATGCCCATCCAAAGCCCCAATAGAATAAGTCTGGAGCAGAGTCGAAAATCTGAAGGGACAAACTGTGTTTGTTGGGATCAACTACCCTTTCTTCCTCGGAGCCCCTGGAGGTGTTGAACGTGTGATTGCTCATGCAGCCCTAGGTGCCGTTGTTGTTGCTGCTACTACTGGTGGTGGAGCTGACGAAGAGCTAGTTGATGATGTTGTTGTTGTAGCCGATGGTGGTGGTGGAGCTGACGAGGTACTTGCTGATGTTGATGTCGGTGCCGACGATGAACAATCTAAGGCTGTTTCTGGAGTCTAGGAAGAACATGCGGTGTTGTTGCCGAGGTGCCAGCACTTCCAATGTTCAGAGCAGACTGTGTGTTTGCTGCACACTCGTATGCCTATCATGTTGGCCCTCCAGATCCTAGCTGGAGTTGAATGCACGTCACGGGTGGCCTTGCCATTGGCTCATCAGTGGGGTTGTATGGCTTATGCGATGATTATTCATGGCCAAACGCAACGTTCTGGTTTGTTTCGACGGTGCTACCAGCAACCGGGACCTAGTGCTCGACTGGCAGATCCAAACACCATATATCTTTATCTTTAGTTTTCCCCTTCGTTCTACGAAGTAATACTTCTATGTTCACAAGACTCAGTTATGCTTATTTGTGTAAGACTAAGCTTTGCTTACTTTTGTAAGAACAAGTTAAGAGACTATATGTGTAAGACTAAATTAGGTATGTAATATTCAATGAAGCCTATATTTGTGTGTGACTCTAGCTTGGTCACTAATGTGACTAGCTTTTCTTTTCTTGCGCCTAACAACAGAATTATAGCATAGAACAGACAAAGATAATGCGCATACCAGACATTTTTCTCAAAATAGGACAACAACCACTTCAAGTTAATTGCAATTTCAAGATTACTGCCTAGGAAAAGCAATTGAGTCGCTCATGTATTTGTTCCCATTTTTTTGGCAATGGTTGATGAATTCCACTCTCTTGGTAACAAGCTTCGTGAACAAGCCCTTGGTGATGCAATGCAAAGTACAGAGCATGGTCTTCTTCGTCATTCCATTTAGGTTATGTCTGTTTCTTCATCACAGAGCTACTAATCTCGGGAGGAGGGCAGGGTCGAGCAGGTGCGGCCATGGCGAGGGTGAGCTCCGGTTTGGGAGGAAGAGGGCGGGGCCGAGCTGGTTCGGTCATGGCGAGGGCGAGCTCCAGTTCAGGAGGAGGGCGAGGCCGAGCAGGTTTGGCGAGGTGCCGGATCTCGCTCCTGAAGGAATTGGCCTCCCAGCTCCGTGTCATGGTCGCGACCACATGTCGCTGCTCTGTAGAAGAAGGCGGCGTCAAGAAGAACGGGCAATTGATGAGGGTGCCAACGCTACAAGTCTACATGGCAGCCATGATGGCAGCGACATAACGGTCAAAATAGACAGGAGGAGACTCATTTTGACGGACGTTAGCGGGATATTTTGTATTCAAACGTTTTATTGATTTTGTACCGTAAAACACCCTCTAGGCAATTGGCAACCTAACTATGGATAGATCGATCCAATATCAAGAAACTTGGATCCTGCTATGCCTTGGTGAGTCAACTTTCGAGCCCCAAATTAAAAACCTCTAAAATAGGAGAACAACACTATAGTTTAGGACTCATTTTCGATCGAATACATACAATTACACATCTTGTATTCTAGAAAAAAAGGGAGTATGTGCTTACGTCCTGTTCTTCTTTTTGTCTGGTAACCACACTTACTCATATTTTAAATAGAATTTGAGAATTCGCTACTCCCTCCGACTCAAATTACTCCCTCCGTTCCGGTTTATTAGACACGCACGTAGTTTAAAAACAATTTTAACTATTTATTTTAGTCAACAAATTTTACATAATATGTCATAAAAATTATACCATCGGATTTATCTTCAAAAGAAGTTTTCAATGATATATTTTTTGAGACACATATTGCACGTTTTATTGATAAAAAATGATGATCAAAGATATTTTTTAAACTAAGTGCGTGTCTAATAAACCGGACCGGAGGAAGTAATTGACATAGATTTGTTAGATTCGATTATATCTAAACATAATTTAATATTAGATATATTCCTATCTTGATAAATTTGAGTCTCCTAATTTAGATAGGAGGGAGTATATTAGTCGAAAAAAAACAATTCACTGTATTGTGGCATATATATGCACAAGTTTTCCATTTTCTAGAAATCCCCTTAGCGTCTTAACCGATATTGCTTGCCTCCACAGGCATGTTTGCACGTGTCATTCTGGTCAAAATACGGATATATTCTGTGGAGTGTCGTAGCCATTAAGGCCAGTATTTGCCACTTCCGGCTTCACTATTAACCGTAGACACTGACTTTACAACCCTATAGCATCCTCGCCCAAATCGAAGCACCCCGGAGCGAAGCCTTTCCGAACCCAACCACCAACACTACCGCGGCAGTTCCACAAACTGAGTACAACCGCCGAATCCATCGCCGGAGACAGCTGCCCAACGTGCCGGACGCAGCTGCTGGAGAGATGGGCTGCTGCTTCAGCAAGAAGCGCATGAAGCATCCCGACGGTTCTGCTGACCTCCCTCGTCGCTACAAGCCGGAGGACCGCGACCCGCCGCCCCCGCCGTCGCCGGAGGAGGAGAAGGTCAAGGAGGTGCTCTCGGAGACGCCGAGCACCAAGGTGACGGTGGAGCCCAAGCCCGTCGCAAATGTCGTGGCGGTGGAGGAGCAGGAAGTGTTAAAGGCGAAGGCTGGCGCAGATGCCGCGGTGAGCGATCTCGGCAGCTGCTTCTCGATGGCCACCGACGAGAGGTCCGAGGCAGCGTCCGAGTCGTCGGTCGCGACCAGCTCGGTGGCGGGGCCGGAGCGGTCGCCGGGGAAGCCGGCCAGGAGGCGCCCGGTCTCCGGCGAGCTGGGGCTCGCCCGGCGTGACCGCGCTGTCGCCGCCGCCGCATACGGCGTCCGGTCCCGCAGCTGCCGCGCCTCTCCTTCCCCTCCTCCGCGGCGGGAGCCTCCGCCACGGGACCGGTCCGTGCGGAGGTCGCCGTCGCCGGCGGCGAAGCGGCCGTCGCCGGAGCAGCATCGGGGCGCCAGCCCGGCCGCGCCCCTGCAGCGGAAGCCGCCCGTCCCGAGCAGGCGCGCCTCGCCGCATCGCGCGCGGGAGTCTCCTCCACCGCAGCCGGAAGAGGACGCCGTCACCGCGGGAGGCGAGGACGACAGAGTCGCGGGCGACAATGCCAGCGGTAATGGTCAACAAGGCCACGGCGACAGCGACGGCGAGGGGAAGGAGTCGCTGGAGAACCCGCTGGTGTCCATGGAATGCTTCATCTTCCTCTGATAGCGCCTTGCTGATCTGATTTCCCGCTGTTTCCCTTCGAACTAATCCTTGCTTAGGTGATGTAGCGTGCTGATTACTTAAGCTTCGCGTAGTAGTACGTAGTAGAAAAGAAAGTTGGTTCGCGGTGATGTGCCGCTGCCGCCATGTTCCATCGAAATGCAGGTAGCTTTTGGCCATTGCGTTCGGTGGGGGGGCGTCATCTTCGGCTTTTGTGGGTAATTCCACTTGTATTCTGCCGAGCTATTTTACCGATTGTCAAAGCCTACTTCCCACTACTTCCAATCACAATTGCTGCAACATTACCTTCATCCGATCCTTGAGAAGTTTGGAGAGTAGGCATTTCAAAGAAAAGTCAGTCGTGTTTCCATGCTGTCTCATACTCTCAAACATTGCAAATCGCACTTTGGCTGTGGTCCAATCTGGACCGGTGTGCATGCCACCACAGCCTGATGATGACCTCGGCTGTTCAATAAGACTTGAAGTGCGTCAGATATCAGAGTTGAGACATCGGATGCTTTTGCAGCTCATCACTGCTGCCCCCATCACAGCCACGCCATCCCACGGTGGGGTGTCACCGTCATCGAGCAGCGATTGTCTCAGGAACATCCACGCAGCTTTCTGATCTAATCAGAAGGAATCAGATCTGCAAAGAGCGCATCAGCCTAGGCGAAACAGATCTGCGCGCGCGCGTTGCCCCCTCGTCCCCGTGCGTTGCATTTGCATCCGATGTGACGATGGCGATGGCATCAGATATATTCTGCTCGTCCGTCCCTCCGCGAGGTGTCGCGCGTCGCGTGGGTGGCGCGAGAAGGGTGTATGCACGCGCGCGCGCCAAATGAGATCACGAGATCCCGCCTTGTTTTCTTCCGCTGCACCGTCCTACTACCTTTCTCTGGCTTGCGGGCAAGGAAGACCAGCAGAATTGACGTGTCGGCGCAGGCTGCTGACCCAGACCCCCACCCGCTGCTCTGCCTCTGCTCGCGTCCCGCCCTGTGTCTGTACTGCACTGTTGTGTACGTGCTTGCAGCTGTCAGCCACGGCTGCGTTGGACTGTTGGTTCGCGTCTCAACGTCCCGCTGACAGCCGCATTGTGCGCGGCACCGAAGCGGTACGACATATCCCCGTCCGGCTTTATCCATCCGTGCATTTAATTTGCGTGATCACTGCATCGGTCCGGACAGCGCGCTGCCTCACGTGTCCGACCACTTGTTCACCGGGCCTGTAGCCAGTGGCACAAATACACTCCTTCCTTCAAAACCTCGCCTTCCATATCCCGCTCGAAGAGCAGACGCAACTAGCTGCCGTCGCCATTGACGGCGCCCTCCCCCCCTCCCGGCGGCCCCGGTGGCCCCGGCGTGATATCGAGCAGGACGACTGCAAGCCGCGCGGCGCCGAACTTGATTGGACGCTCCACAGGCAAATCCGCCGCCCCGGCCTCCACCTCTACATTGGAGGCACACGACATGTTCAGTCGTTTGCCGAGGTGCGTTCACCGGCCTTTTCTTGGTAATCTAGTCCACTGCGGGAGTTGGTAAAGCCATTGACGGCAATGTACTTGACAAATGGGTACCAGGCGAAAGGCGATCGAGTTCTTCTATAAGAATTACGTCGAGTCATCGTTCGAGGAGGAGTCCGACGAGACCAAAATTCTTCTGGCGGTTGTATAGATGGTGCACGACAACTACCTCCTCCCACCGCGTAGAGGTGGCTCAGCGAAGCGGCGCGAAGCCAACCATGAACGCAGATCGGGAAGAGGGGCACATACGTCTTTACAAGGACTACTTCCATCCAACTAATCCAGTCTTTAAAAAGAAGGCATTTCGTCGCCGCTATCGGATGTCCAGAAACCTGTTCTTGGACATACTCAATGGGGTGAGGGAGTACGACGACTACTTCGAGGCCAAGTACAATTGCACCGGTAAGCTTGGCTTCTCCTCCTACTAGAAATGTTCAGCTGCCATTCGGCAGCTTGCATATGGAGTGCCCGGTGATCTCCTCGACGACTACATGCGCATGAGCAAGTCTACATGTCATGAGGTCATGTATAGATTCTGCAGCGCAATTTGCGTCAGAGGCACACCCATGACCGGCTTCAACTAGATTTGGTTGAGCATATATAGACTCGTGCAGGAAACCAAAATGCTTAACCCTTTATTTGTTTTCTACAATTTAAGTGGCATTTGGTTGTTTTTTATCGAGCCATATGAGTGTGAACTATTCATATGCAAGCACTATTTTAACTATATTATCTAAGCTCGTTTATTTGCTTATCAAAATATACATTTATCTATGTAAATTGGCTCTGAACTATTCATATATAAAGGGTCAGGACTGGACCATTTCTATTCGTTTGGGTCGGCCGCAATCACTTTAAGGCCGCGGTCTGGCCTGTCCGGGCGACCGCGCTCAGCGGCGTGACCCAAATGTCCACGCCTAACCAGCGCTATCAAGCTGGCCTTTGCATATGAATAGTTTAGACAAATTATACAGACAAATGTATATTTTGACAAGCAAATAAACTAGATTAAACAATATAATAAAAATAGTGTTTACATATGAATAGTACACAATGGCATTGTTCAATAAAAAATAATCAAATGTCACTCAAATTGCAGAAAACAAATTAGGGATTAAGCATTTTGATTTCCTGCACGAGCCCATATATAGTCAACCAAATCTAGTTGAAGTTGGTCATGAGTTTGCCTATGACGTAGATTTCCATGCACTTGAATGAATTCTTCCCAAAAGGCTACACCTGGCTCTAGCTTAACCAATTGACCCTAGAAATCACAGTATTGATCCAATATGTCGTCATTACGCTCGTCCTCGACGATCATATTGTGCATGATTATACAAGTAGTCATCACATCCCATACCCTCTCTGTGCTCCAGGTTCTAGCAAGGTATCGAACAATGGCTCATCTTGACTGAAGCACACCAAATGCCCGCTCCACATCCTTCCTAGCGGTCTCATGCTCTTTCGCAAAGCTCTTGCATTTCTCATATCTAGGGTTGCGGATTGTATTCACAAAAATGGCCCGGGATGGATAGATACAGACAGCTAGATAGTACCCCATATCATATGCATTTCTATTGATCTCATAGAAAACTTGTGGGGCATTGCCTTCTGCCATCCTAGCAAACACCGGAGACCTCTACAGCACATTGATATCATTGCTTGATCCAGCCATGCCAAGAAAGGAGTGCCAAATCCAGAGATCATGTGATGCAACAGCCTCAAGTATGATGGTGCAACCCTCAGCATGCCCTTTGAACTGCCCTTGCCAACTAAAAGGACAGTTCTTGCACTGCCAATGCATGTAGTCGATGTTGCCAAAAACCCCATTGAGTATGACCAAGAATAGGTTCTTGGAGATCCGATAGCGGCGATGGAATGCCTTCTCTTTAAAGGCCGGATTAGTTGGGTGGAAGTAGTCCTTGTAAAGGCGTATGTGTCCCTCTTCCCAGTCGTGTTCATGGTTGGCTTCGCGCTGCTTCGATGAGCTACCTCGACGCGGCGGGAGGAGGTAGTGGTCGTGCACCATTTGTGCAGCTGCAAGCAGAATTTTGGTCTCCCCGTCGGACTCCTCGTCGGATGACGACTCGACGAAATTCTTGTAAAAGAACTTGATCCCCCTTCGACTGCTACCCATCTGTCCAGCAGGGTACTGCCAATGGCTATGCGAACTCCCGCAGTGGACCAGATAACCAAGAAAGGACCGGCGAACGTACCTCAGCAAATGATCGAGCAGGTTGTACACGTACAATTGATATACGGAGGCCGGGGAAGGCGAGATGGCCTCTGGAGCACCCAGTAAACTCCAGCAACGCACGTGGCCTGCGGTCGGCCTGCTCGATGTCGCATGGGGTGACGGCGGCAGCCAACAGTGGTGGTGGCGGCAGCTGCGCCTGCTCTGGTCGCGGGATATGGAATGCGAGGGTTTGGGGGAGGAGTGTCTTTGTGCCACTGGCTACAGGGCCCGGGTGAACAAGAGGGCGGACGCGCGAGGCCGCGCGCGCTGTCCGGGCCGACTCAACGGTCATACAAATTAGGTACGCCGATGGATCGAGCTGGACGCGTCGAGCCGGATGGGTCGTGCTGCTGGGAGACCACGCACACCACGCACGTCCGCACGGACGCGTTTGGATGTGCTCAGACGGGTTGGGTAGACCCTGTGGAGATGAACTTAGGGCACGTGCACTTAATCGATCCAAATCAGCCACGCAGACTGTATGATTCGGTCATGCGTCACCCCATGGATAGAATTTGGATCGCGTAGCGGCACGACCCATCTGTCCGCGGTAGTCGTTTGACCCATCCTGTCTGCGGTAGTTATATCAGCGCAGGCCATTTAGTCAATACTTTTCACATTTCAGCACAAACATAGACAAACATATAAATTGGCAAACAAATAAAGTGACAAACATGTGCCATTCCCTCCAGACACCGTCAACAAGTGGCAAGTTCATCTCATATGTTCAAAATAAGACAAATATCATACAATTTGTCCAAAAAGTGGCAAGTTTCTACCAAGTGGGATCATCTATGTCATTGCCCTTCAAGCATCGCGAGCATAGACGATATTTTTCTTCTTCTTGCTCCAAACCCTCTGGTCGGGGTCGGAGATGATGTCCAAGTCGGTGAGCATGATCTTGTTCTCCTCGGTCATGACCTTGGATTCGGCCTCCAAGAGCTTGCTATTGGCATCGGCCTCCATGACCTTTGTCTTGGCCTCGTCCTCCAAGAGCTTGGTGGTGGCCTCGGCCTCCATGGCCTTTTTATTGTCCTCAGTCTCTCTCTTTTTGCGCCACCTATCTTCCCTCTCGCAAATGGTCTCTTCCTTTTTGCCCAGCAACTCCCTTATGGTCTCTTGGAACGCCAATGCACCAGCTTGACGGACGATGTTGGTCTTGGTAGCCTCATGTCCTGCAGGCCGGTGGGCACGACCAGCAAACACCATACCATCAACTGCAGGTTTGCCAAGGCATCCACCATTGTCATCAAGGTCGATGACACTGTCCATTAACGCATTGCCCGCCATTGCCCTTCATCCTTGCATGAAGTTCTCGCCAAAGGGCATAGCTAACTTCCCACTTTTGGTGTTCTTGATCAACATCCAACAATGTCTCAATGTGAATGTCTTGTTGTCATTGGCAACCTTGAAGTGCTCCAGAGATTTAATAACCTACACATATGGATGACAACAATGGCTCAATGCATATGCAAGGTACGTCGACAAGAGGAAGAGGTTTTACCATGTCAACCGCCATGAGCCCTCTTATTGCCCTTTTCTTCACCGTCTCGAATGAACCTTGGAATTTTCTACACTCAGCATGGATGGTACCCTATCTCTTGGAAAGGGAGAGATCATTCTGATCGCTAAAGAAGGGGTTTGACACGAACTTCCTATGCTCATGGAAGAATTTTCCCACTTTTTTCCAATATCCATATCCCTTCATATCGGTGCCGCATAGGGGATCTTGTGAAATCTCCATCGAAGCTTGGCATAGGATCTTGTCCTCTTTGGGGTTATAGCTCGTGGTCCTTTGGCTCATTTTTTTGCCCTCGATAATTGATGAGGCAAGTGATGCAGCTAATGTCACGGTCATGATTCCCCCGCTCATGGATGGGCCTTTTTTTCATACAATGGCTCATCCACAATGTCGCAAGCATCTTGTTGATTCTCCTATTCAGTCTCATATTGGGTGTAGCCCTCGTCGCCATCGTGCCCACGCTCGTTGATCATGTCATGCATGATGGCCTCTCCATTGTTGTCATAAATTCCTACACACAAATTGGGGAATGTTCCTTTGTGGCCCGAAAGTTCCCGGGCGAGAGCATCACGGTACCAAAGTTGCCTGTAATTGCCGCGTTTCGCAAAGTTGGGCTACCAACTACCGAGAGGGGCCATTTCGAGGCAAACTCATCTCAACCCTACCAAATTCAAACATTTCGTTAAACTGCCCGTGAAGTAGACGGTCGGGACCCACATGTCGGTCATATGTCCGTGACACGAGCGCCAACGTGGCAACCTTTTAGGCAAATCAAGGAACTAAGTGGCTTGGTGCGTTGACCAATTTCACAAATCCTCTCCCTCCTTTCCCCTAGCACCGGCGGCATTGAAATCCATCCTCCAAGCAGAGCGATCCCTTCAAACATTTTACTTCCGGCGCCAAGTTGATGCGCCCATTCGCTGATCCCGAGCTCCAGTGCCACACGCCTCCGCCGCCGTTGCGAGGATCTATCCTGCCTTCGCCGCCAATGATCTGATCAGCACAGAGGATGGAAGATCCTACTACCGAGGAAGAAGTAGTTCTAGCTAATTGCGGGTGAGTTACCGCTATTTACAGTAGGTGTGATCTGGCTTTAGATATTGTTTAGGCTGGTTGCAATTTAGGTTGTGTTTAGTGCGAGTGCAAATTTTATGCCTCATTTTATTACTCTCAAGTTTACTGAGGATTGTAATAATCTGTTGTAATTCGCAGTTGTAAGTTGTTTGAGGATTGTTACAAACCGAGCATCTATCAGAATTACTACACGAACATGAAAAAATAGTTAAATTGTAAGAGGTACAACACACGATCTTATGGAAACAGGGAAAACATTCATTGTATTACACATGCACCATAGAACTTGCATAATTCATAGACGTTCATTCAACAAACTGAACACAAAAAGAGATGACCTGAAGAGAATACATCAGGAGCAGATCCACACGATCCATCAATCTGACGGATAGCCGTCGGAGTAATCGTGGTGGTTGGCACCATCCTCGCCATAAGGCGGCACCATCTCTAGCTCAGAATGCTCGAAACTTCTGTAATACTCCGCCAGCAATCGACTGAGTTCGAAAGGACGGTCATTAATCTGTAATCCTCCTACTCCATACCCATGTACAACCCTTGGCTCCTCTTCCCACGCAAGAGCCTCAAAGTTTTAAGATCTAATCTCGGATAGGTCCGTATAGTATATGCTGCCTACACATATTGCTATAGGTGCTACACATATTGAGACTTCTAGTGATTCGTTGTGAGTAGTGCAATGAGGTCCATGGTTTACCAAAGTTTCGAAGAATCACTTATTATTTATCTTGATACATGCCTAGATGTAACTTTCATCTTGGATTGATTTATCATTGCTCATACTCACATGAAAACTGAAGTGCAAATGAGTTGACTCAACAAACATCCGGCTACCATGTTATTCATGATATATTTCATATTCCACAAGAGCGAATGCTTTGTTTCGCTAGCATCAGTAAGGCCGAATTGGAGACCACTGTTTCGGCCACTAATGAAAGATCTAGTGTAGGTGAAGATACAGAACAGAGGAAGCCCATTATTGATTATATGCAAAATGTGAACTAAAGGATGAACATGACAGTTCGGGTCTTCAGATACTCTTTAACATGCGAGGATCATTGTTGGAGTTGTTCATGAAGACATTCATTATATCCATCAAATCGTTAAGATGAAAGTGGTTGTTCCTGAAGGAAAACATTTGCAGAACTTATACCCAAGTGACAACAAGCCTGGACATAAAATGGCAGATATATATTTATCGCCCTTGGCACATATGGCCAATATAGAGTTATCGCCCTAAGACAACCAATGGCCGATGGAGTGTTGACATTGTCCTTAGACTAAAAGTGGAGCAAGTTATTTTCTGGCACGCAAGCTCTGCCAGAAAACAGGGGGCATGCAAGCTCTGCCAGAAGACTTACCGACATAGGACTGTAGTGTTACTTGTAGTTCAAGATGTACTCTGTAACTGACTCTTAGTCGTAGCCGGATAGGTCTCTCCTATAAACCCTAGCCCGGATATTTATATAAGTCGTCCTAGGACAAGCCTTTAGGGCACCCCACAATAGTCTGCAATCTCAACTCGCACAGGCGAAATCCTTGTAACCCATATTCCGGCTCTGCCGTATTACTGAATTGCTAGCAGGAGTAGGATCCGTCCAAAGCCGGTGGATTCGAACCTGGGTAAAATTGTGTGCTCACTGTCCCAGAATACCGTATGTCTCACAGCCCTCTCTTCCACACGCCTCGAGGACCCTCTCATGGCGTACTTGTCATCAATCCGACGATAGTAGCAGCTTCATGGGGCGGAGAGGTTGCTCGCATGGCTTGGGTGGCAATCTTGTGTCGCTAGTGTGGCGAGGTTGTCGGCTCGATCGACGCGCCTTAGAGGAGGTGATGACCCACAAGTATAGTGGGTGTATCGCAGTATTTTCGATAAGTAAGAGTGTCGAACCCAATGAGGAGCAGAAGGTGTTAGCTAGTGGTATGGATCAGGAATTCTCTGCAAATACTTAGCAAACGGATTTTTAGGGTTTTTTGATAAATCAAGTAAATAAAGTACGAGTAAACAAAAGACAATAAGAATAAATGCAGCAAGTGGCCCAATCCTTTATTCAGAAAAGGATAAGCCGGTTGTATTCCTTAAGATGACCAAATGTTCTCGAGGACACATGGGAAGACTGTCAAATGCTTTCGCTTCATATAGTTGATTAATCTTCTTTAGCTTGCTAAGTGTTGTGTGGGTGAACCTGTGCTAATGTACCGAGCTTCCTACGACTAATACATACTTGTGATTATACCCCTTGCAAACATCCGTAAGTACAAGAAAGTAATTAAGGTAGAAACCTAACCACAACTTTAAACTCTAAGACCCTTACGTCCCTTGTGCAATGGTTTCCTAACGGGGGTTCAGGTTTCTGTCACTCCGGCAACCCCTACGATTAGTAGCCAAATACACAATGCATTCCCCTAGGCCCATATAGGTGAAGTGTCATGTAGTCGATATTCACATGACACCACTAGAAGAAGTACACCACAACTTAAATATCAAACTATTGAATCTTTCTCAACACAATTCCACTACTAACAACATGACTTCTCCCATGTCCTCAAGAACAAAACGAACTACTCACAAGACATCATATGGATCATGATCAGAGATGGAATAATGATGTATAACAATTTGAACATAAACGATAATTCAATGGTTCACTCAATAGCATCAACTACAAAGAGTAATCAACACCGAGAAAGTTTCCCCTAAGAACTATGCAAGATTCAACCCAATTGTTACAGCAATATGGAGATGGTGATGAGGGTGTTGATGGTGATGATGGTGGTGATGATGATGATGATCCTGATGAAGTCCAGCTTGATGGTGGTGATGATGGTGACGATCTCCCCTCTCCGGGAAGGAATTCCCCCGACAGAAATCTGTCTGCCGGAGAGATCTTTCACTCTCAGTGTTTTCCGCCCCGCAGAGGCGGCAGAATCTTTCTGTGGTCGCTCCCCGAGTTTTAGGGTTTCGGGAGGAATATATACGCCAGAGGGGAGAGCCAGAGGTGGGCCAGAGCGGCCACACCACCTGGTGGTGCGGCCTAGGGTGGCCACGCCAGGGGGTGTTGTGGGCCCCCTGTGGCCCATCTCCACTCCCTCTTCTGGCTTCCTTCGTCTTCTAGAAAAATAGGATTCTCCGTCTATTTTCCCGGATTTTCTGATCTTTGCGAATTTTGCCTCCAAACAGCACCTTTTCCATCAGAATCCTGACTGCAGCGGTCCATGCTCCAAAAGTCATCAACCATGCAAAAACAGATGAAATAACATAAGTATCACCTCTTAATATGAAATATATCAATGAATAACAGTAAATTATGACATAGAGTAGTGATGCAAAATGGACGTATCAACTCCCCCAAGCTTAGACTTTGCTTATCCCCAAGCGAAACTGAGCTCAATAAACATGGCCTCAGGTTTATGGAGTGAAGAGTCGATAAAAGAATACGGACAAGAAGCATCATATTCATCAATACATAGATCATAATAGAAGACAACTCACTATTATATAACTTAACTTGCAATAAGTAAAGGAAACACAATAAAGATACATAAAGTGAATCATAATTGGTAATGACAAACTTAGCTCTTGGTCGAAGAATAGTTGGTAATTTGCTAGAGTTTCACAAATAACTGATTTTCAATGATATCTTTCAAAGTAGTAATCACTAAGATAAGAGCAATGTGCAAAACAAGGAACATAAGAAACATGATTGAATAAATCAACATATGAATGAATGAAACACAACAACTCAAAGTACTTGCTGAGATAGAAGGGAATATGTTTACTGACTCAACTAAAAAGTAGAAGAAAGGCCCTTCGCAGAGGGAAGTAGGGATTGCAAGTCTCATAAAGAGCTCCCAAAAATTATGATATTTATTAGCTTTCAGCTCTCATTGCCCCTATCATAGGCATCTTTAGGTGATTAAGGTTAAAGTGATCAAATATGAGGATATGCATTGACAAGTTGTAAATTGAGAATCTCATGTCCCTTGAATACGAGGGCCGCTCCTCATGCTACTCAAGTTTAGTCACCGGTAAGTTCTTGTCATCGTAAGCACATGTGTATCATGGAGAACCGCCAACGGGGTACCCCTTGCCCGAAGATACGGAAGAATCCCCATATCAAAATGACAAGGCAAGCAGACAACAAGCATCTCAGCAATCTTCTTATTTACCATGGGAATATGGTGCTTTTTTCTCTCTTTCCTCTTTTCTCGTCTTTTTTTCTTTTTCTCTTTTTCTCAATCTCTATCTCTTTTTTTATAAGAAGAATGCTTCATAGATGCTCGTTATGGTTACGCTGTAGGTTTCCACCATGTCAACATGGATTAGACCAGCGGCCCAGGCATTTCTCTAACACATATACATAACTCCATGGACTTACAAGCTCCCCTTTCATTTCACACCGACGACATCCATAGACAAAAGAACATGATATCAACTAGGTACAAAGTACCAGTGCAATGTTGAAAGCGTTCCCCATGACAGCATGGTTTTGCTAATTAAGAACTTACAAAGTGCAAGCATATACGCAACATTGGTGAGCACAATGGTTCAAGTTTATTAAGTGCAAGAAAATAAAGTGAGCCATCAAGTTCGTGAGAGCTTTAATCACTAATTTTCACATAACAAGTTTAATTTTGAAGGTAGATAAAAACATGAATTTACTTGGAATAGCAATAACGCTAATAGGTAGGTATGGTGGACACAAATGGCATGGATTTTGGTTTAAAGGATTGGATGCACGAGAAGAATTCCCTCTCAGTACAGTTTTTTGGCTAGCAAGGTTGGGTAGCAAGTATAAGATTTGAAGGAAACAAACAAACATACAAGTGATAAAAACAAACATGCAATCTTCCTTGGAAGCACAAAAGATCTTAACCAGAGAATACTAGACTTATGAGCAAATCAAGAAAGAAAGATGATGAAATTATTTTTCTTTAGAGAACTTTTATCTTTTTATTCAACTCTCAAAAATAGTGTTGCTACTAACCGAGCCAGGTTTGCCAAAACCAACTAAATTAACTTAATGATCCCAAAGTGATACCAATACTAACAACAAGATCAATCATATAACCATGAATTGAAAACTAATATAAGCTATGCAAAAGAGTAAATGATAGAACTTCTCATTAATATTCCATAACGGCAACTCACACCAAGGGATACATATCTAATGAGAGAGGAGACACTTCCATAATGCAAACCATCCTACATGATAACTTCTCTATTCATGATATGACTCTACTAAAAAGGTAAAAAGATAGAAGATAGTGATGTGATACCGCGACACTCCCCCAAGATTGGAACAAACCAAGGGGATGCCAAACCTGATGACGAATTACTCCTTTGGTGGTGGTGGTATCCTCTCGATGAGCTCTTTGATCAGTTTCCCCAAGTCCTCGATCTCAAAGGTGAGATTGCGAATAAGCTGCGAGTTTTGCTCAATGCGGCTCATGATCACGTCGGGTTGCGAATTCCAGCTCTTGTAATTCTTTCCCCACTCTTCCTTCTTGAAGTCTTCTTTTCCTGCATGGCTAGAACGAGGCAAATCCCAATTGGAGGGTAATTTCTCCTTGGGCATATTCTGGTATTGATACTCATGCATAAGGGTATGGAAAGGATTCTTGGCGTGTGGGGGAAGTGACCAGGGATCTGAACGGTGATGAGGAGGCTTCCCTCCAATTGACATAGTCCTGGCAGGGTTTGCCACCACTCCAATGCTTGAATGGTAGTGTCGGTGTGGTTTGCCTCCTCTTCATCTTCACTCTTGATCTCCTTCTCCTTCCCGGGGTCTTGTAGATCCTCCTCCATAGGCTCCTTCCCTTTATCCTTGGCAGACACCATTGTGCTCCTAAGCTTTCAAAGATAGTTCCTGGCAGAAAACAGATCGAAACAAAAACACGACGAGAACACGATATACGAACCTCGGGGGACCCGGGGGATTATATATTACGGAGTTTCACAACAAAAGAAAGGTACTGGGAGAAAAACGAGTCGGAGACGGAGGCTGAGGTGGCCACACCACCTGGTGGCGCGGCCAGGGTGGCCCGCGCCACAGGGTGGTGTGAGCCACCCTGGCTCCACTTCCGTCCCTATTTCGCTTTGTAGCTTTCCTTATTGTCTAAAAACTGCAAAAATATAGTTGGATAGTATTTTTGTAGAACTTTTCTTACCAGAACTGTTACCTATTTGAAAACGGACTCTGCAGGTCTCTGAATTTGGTATTTAGTAGATTCTTCCGGAGTCACCACTTAAATAACATCAATATCTTCATCTTCATACACTTATTGCGAGTCATGAGACCTTTCACTTTCTCATTACACCATTATCTCCAGTACCTAGAAATTTCTTTCACACAAAACTTCACACAGTTCTCATTAGCAACATTAGGATAAGTGAAGTGGTAAAACCTCTTGAGTCAAACTTCAACTGAAAACCATAAAAACATAAGCTACTGTAGCAACTCCTTCCGAAAACCCAAAAAGAATTCAAAAAGGAAATCAAATAAAGAGGCAAATGCAAGAGTGGCAAAATCTGTCAAAACAGACCAGCAGGTAAAGATTATTTTTTTCGAAAATCTTCTGTTGCTCAAATAAAAAAGTGCAAAACTAACAAAAGTTAAATAACAACCTGGGGCAGAATCACATAAAATTACAGCTCAATCCGACATATAGAGATCTCTCACGAATTTTTACGGTGAAGCACAAAAATCTGTTTCAGGACAGCAACTTCCCCAAATATTACTTCTCTATCATTAGAAGTTGATCTTGACACAAAAACCACAAAATGGATAAGGAGAGGTTATTACCAAGGTAATAACTTCCAAGACTCAAAGAAACAAAAACAAACTGAAAGCAAAAATAAATTGGTTGTCTCCCAAAAAGCTCTTTCTTTATAGCCATTAAGATGGGCATGATAATTTTGATGATGCTCACATAGGAATATGAATTGAAGTGAAAGAGAGCATTAAGAAGTGAAAATACACACGTTTAAGTCTAACCCACTTCCTATGCAAGGGAATTTTGTAAACAAACAAGTTGTTGAAACCATAGGCTACTTGCATAAGAAGGCAAAACAAGTGCAACATAAAAACTTTCAGCATAAAACGAGAAAACTTGATATTATTGGGATACATAAGAATACTTTTCCCTCTCTCATAATAACTTTCAGTATCATGCATAAAATTAACAATATAACTATCACAAGGACCATCGTAGCAATGATTACTTATTCTAACAGAAAACACAGGAATACTAGCTCTCATAACACTACTATGTGAAACAATATTAGAGGTATCCTTACAAAGGATAGTGTGTCCCTCTTCTTCATACTTAGTAACAAAGTATTTCACATTTGCTATTATGGGTTCATCAACCATTTCTTTATCAGGTTCAACAGCTTTATGTGTACTTTCATTAACCATACTAGCTATCATAGAATGTTCCTTTATCTTAACTGGGAAAGGCATTTTCTCAATGTAAGGTTTGGGTAACGCATGATTAGCAGTATAAACTTCAGTATTTCTCGCAGGAACATTCTTAGCAACATCTTTATAAGGTTCATGATAGTTATTCCACTTCTTTTTAGGCACTTCAATATAGGAAGCAAAAGCCTTAAAATAAGAAGAAATAGCTTGAGAGTCTAGACCATAAGCATTTTTAATATTTTGAAAGTCATCAGTTCCCATAAAAGATTCAATGCATTCATAATTATAATTTATACCTGACTTTCTACCTTTGTCATTCTCCCAAGCTTCAGCATTGTCTTGAAAACGGTCCAGAAGATCCCATTTAGCTTCTTCTTCCATGCGAGTGAATGATCCAGCACAAGAAGCATCCAATAGATCCTTATCATGTAGAGGGAGCCTTGCATAAAAGTTATTGATAATAATATTGTTGGGGAGCTCATGAATGGGACATTTGAGCATAAGTAACTTCAATCTCCCCCAAGCTTGAGTTGTACTCTCTCCATCAAGAGGCCAAAAGTTGTATATTTGATTCCGATCTTTATGAATCTCACTAGGAGGATAAAACTTTGAATAAAAGAGAGAAACTATTTCCTCCCATTCAAGAGATTGACCATTCTTCAGCAGCTTATACCATTCCTCAGCTCTTTCTTTCAGTGATAATGAGAATAACTTCTTCTTAACTTGATCTATAGTAATACCTGCACACTTAAACAACCCGCATAATTCGTGTATAAAGAGCAAATGATCACCAGGATGGACAATTCCATCCCTAACATAGTAGTTATCCATAACACGATCAATAATTCTTGTAGGTATTTTGAAAGCATCATTCTCAGCAGGTGGTGGTTCCTCTACTACCTTAGCAGTGGTAGTAGCATTACGAAATAAGAAACTCAACGAATTATCCATAATGAAAATAAAGCAACTAACACAAGTAAACTATACTCATAGTAGAAGTTTACTTTACCAGTTCCACTCTCCAATAGTGCTTCACTCCCCGACAACGGTGCCAGAAAATAGTCTTGATGACCCACAAGTATAAGGGGTGTATTGCAGTATTTTTGATAAGTAAGAGTGTCGAACCCAACGAGGAGCAGAATGTGCTAGCTAGTAGTATGGATCAGGAATTCTCTGCAAATACTTAGCAAACATATTTTTAGGGTTTTTTGATAAAGCAAGTAAATAAAGTACGAGTAAACAAAAGACAATAAGAATAAATGCAGCAAGTGGCATAATCCTTTATTCAGCAAAGGATAATCCGGTTGTATTACTTAAGATGACCAAACGTTCTCGAGGACACATGGGAAGACTGTCAAGTGCTTTCGCTTCATATAGTTGATTAATCTTCTTTAGCTTGCTAAGTGTTGTGTGGATGAACCTGTGCTAATGTACCGACCTTCCTAGGACTAATACATACTTGTGATTACACCCCTTGCAAACATCCGCAAGTACAAGAAAGTACTTAAGGTAGAAACCTAACCACAACTTTAAACTCTAAGACCCTTACGTCCCTTATGCAATGGTTTCCTAACGGGGGTTCAGGTTTCTGTCACTCCGACAACGCCTATGATTACTAGCCAAATACACAATGCATTCCCCTAGGCCCATATAGGTGAAGTGTCTTGTAGTCGACGTTCACATGACACCACTAGAAGAAGTACACCACAACTTAAATATCAAACTATTGTATCTTTCTCAACACAATTCCACTACTAACAACATGACTTCTCCCATGTTCTCAAGAACAAAACGAACTACTCACAAGACATCATATGGATCATGATCAGAGATGGAATAATGATGTATAACAATCTGAACATAAACGATAATTCAATGGTTCACTCAATAGCATCAACTACAAAGAGTAATCAACACCGAGAAAGTTTCCCCTAAGAACTATGCAAGATTCAACCCAATTGTTACAGTAATATGGAGATGGTGATGAGGGTTCTGATGGTGATGGTGGTGATGATGATGATGATGATCCCGATGAAGTCCAGCTTGATGGTGGTGATGATGGCGACGATCTCCCCTCTTCGGGAAGGAATTCCCTTGGCAGAAATCTATCTGCCGGAGAGATCTTTCTCTCTCGGTGTTTTCTGCCCCGTAGAGGCGGCGGAATATTTCTGTGGTCGCTCCCCGAGTTTTAGGGTTTTGGGAGGAATATATACACTAGAGGGGAGAGCCAGAGGTGGGCCAGGGCAGCCACACCACCTGGTGGCGCGGCCTAGGGTGGCCCGCGCCAGGGGGTGGTGTGGGCCCCCTGTGGCCCATCTCTACTCCCTCTTCTGGCTTCCTTCGTCTTCTGGAAAAATAGGATTTTCCGTATATTTTTCTGGATTTTCTGATCTTCGCGAATTTTGCCTAGAAGGTGACTGAGTCGTGCGACATTGTGGCTCGAGTGCGAGCGGTGGCATGTCGGGATGGCGGTCCTAGAAGGTGTTGTTGGTGGTCCGCTTGGTGTGGCGGAATAGCTATATGTGGGGGTGGCGGCCCCGAGTGTTGATGGCTCCTCAGAGGGTTGGATTCTTCATCTTCGTTCGAGCCCCATGTCTGCTCCTCCCATAACAGCACGACGTTTCTCTCCTGTGGTGGTGTTTAACCATCTTGTATTGGCGAAGTGGTGCTTTCAACTTTCAGTTTCGTTGTTCTTAGGTCTTGGGCTTTGGCCCCGTGGCGAGTTGGGTGTGGGCGTGGCCCTGTGGTGTTGTCGTTGTTGTTTGGTTTTTGCCGGTTTTCCGCGAATAAACTGGGCACCTTCTTCGTAATTAATGAAAAAGGCAAAGCTTTTGTCTCCATTTAAAAAAAACTACACCAAGATGATTTGGTTGAACTAACTCTAGCACAGTAGTGTCTTAGAGCAAGTATAATAAAGTACAATCAGCATGCTATAAGAATTTAAATACTATATTTGTGCTGAGTTTGTTGGCACTTGTTTTGGGCTCGTAGCTAACCAAGACAAATGGAGAGACACTTGGAAAGCTCACTTGGAGGATTATTAATCATTATCAAAGAGGCACCGTATCAAGTCAAGCCATGATCAGGCTTAATAGCCGATTATGCTAGTGTTCACAAAAGACTTGGGGATTGATATATGGAGGCTTCCACTATGACTCCTTTAAGATGGTCTCAAGTGAAAAAGTGCCGAACATGAAAGTTATGCGTCTCGTCGAAACAAGCAACTTTCGATTTTGATTCATCATGATCCGAGTTAGTATGCAAAATTGAGAGCCAAAATATTGCCAAGACCAAATTTCCACGGTGTGCTCGCCGGACCACAGACTAGGTCTGTCCTTTGGCATGAATTATGCCAAAAAGTGCATTAGCGAACTTATTTTCGTGCGATCTGCATAAATCGGTCAAGATTTATTCGGATGAAAGTGATAAGCATGAAAGTTCTTTAGTTTTTTGTGATGAACAACTTTGCTTTTGGAGTCCTCTTCATCTGAGCAAGTATGTGGCCTCTACATTCAAGATACGGCCGAATTGAGTTAAATTCGTTCGGTCTAAATCCGAGTTTTATACGAAAAGAAGAATAAAAGTCCGTCAATACAAGAACATATTAAAAAGTGCCAAACATCAAAGTTGTTCGTTGTTTCGAGACGCACAACTTTGCTTTTTACGATATTTTGATCTGAGCTCGTCTACTACCTCAAAATCGGGCCAAAATGTACATACCAGTTTTTGACCGAACAGTTACGAAAAGTTCGGACCAGATCATCCGAATTTTACCCCAAATAGGGTTTTGGACGTGATTCCAAGCCTATTTCTTGCACGGAAAGTCCAGCCGCTCCTTATATACACGAGGGGCGACGGCCGATTGAAACAACATCAATCGAACAAACAAATCTACTACTTTTTCGTGTTCATCTACTTTTTATCCCTCTCCCTTGTATCTTGCTTCTCGTTCTTCCGCACTTCTTCATATCGGAGGGCTACGAATCCACGAGGCTCTAGGGGCAGTCAGGCCGACCTAGGACACCCCATAGCCGCCGTGACACCCTGACGGGGTCCCTCCCGGGCGAGCGGGGTTTCGGGTCTTTAAAAGCGCCCGCCGGACTGTCTTGCGTACCGCGCTTCCGGCGAGCCTCCCACGGCGCGTGCTGCCGCGCATCGCGCTCGGCGCCAAGGGTACACGGTGACGTGTTCGTGTACGAACAGAGTTGGATGAGAGAGAAGAGGAGAGAAGATGTTTTTGCTGTAGGATAAGAGCGAGCTGCAACACATGCTCTAGGCACTTTGTAAGAGTGTCAAGTGAACCATATATTAAAAAAGTAGTACTTTTTTATACCTAGTTATTCTATATATTGACTATAAGCTAGCTATAGATGACATGGTAAAGACGTATAGCTAACAATTAACTCTACTATTGTTCTTGCTCTCAGATCGATAAGAGGACTTTTTGCATGTCATTCTGAAATGTCTAAAGTGTAATAACGTCATGCGAAACTTGCTGAGCCAAATTTCACGAATGAGGCCGACTCTCCTTGGATTGGTGCCTCTGTCGGAGCTCTTATTTCCCGTCTAAGCGTGCGCTAATAGGCTACGCTCGGGCCTGTTCTCTTCATGGGCTGCACCAATACGACCCAAAACTAACAAGTATTGTTTCAATTTTTTCTTTAATGTTATGTTTTGTTTTTCCTAAATATGTTTTAAAATATGAATATCTCTACTACGTAAAAAGAATAAATTTCCTCTGTTTCCTCCGATCGCTGGTTTCGTCCAACGCTTTTTAATAAACCTATTTTGCCCTCCCACCGAATCACATCAGGCATACGTCCGTCCTTCCGTCAAACTTTCGTCGCCACGAATCCACACACACCTTCCACCCCCACCTTCCAAGCACGTGGCCGCCGCCGCTGCCGGCCTCCACCGCTCCACCTCACGATGTCGCCTCCTTTCTCCTCACGTGCGACCGCCGGTGCAACGAGCTAGCCCCACCTCGGCCCTTACCGCTCAGATCCGCCTCTAACTTGCCCCCCCCCCCCCCCCCCCCCCCCCTGCTCCCACCGCTAGGTCGCAACGAACTAACCATCTCCCCACTCCGAACTTCTTCACCGTCATCTGCAAACTACACTTCCCCACCAGATCCACTCCCGTATGATGCAGTACCGTAGGGATCTCCTGGTTCCATGACCAATTCCGGCAGTGGTGCAGAGGAGGTCGTCAGCACAGTGCCATTACTGAATTGATTCCCCCAACTGTGTGTATCTCAGGCAATGATTAGCGATGTATGGACCTTGGGCAACCAATTGGTTTTTTCTGCTACACCAAATTTTCTTGGCTGGTGACTGAAGGTAAGTACGAGTACATATCTATATCTTCTTATAAAGTAGACCCCCACTAAGTGTCATTTAAGTTTGTCTATCAGCACATGCAACCTATCGACATCATCGCAATTTTAGAGCCGTACGATTGGAATAATCTCACCGTCCACTGACTCGGTGCTCCAGCGTTACAAAGTTTGTACCGTGTCTAGGACATGCAAGGCTTCCAGGCTGTAACATCGTGAACAATATTTTAACTGATTTTCTCACGCCGATAAACAACTCTTCTTCAAAAACGGTTCCTCTTCACCACAACCAAACCCAGCTTAATATTCTTTGTGGTGCGTCTGCTCCCGGCCCCTTCACATTCCGATTTCCACGGCTTCCTCCCTGTGTTAATTTGTAACTGCAGCAACCAGTATATATACTCCTTTCCATGACTCCATCTCTTCTAGAGCGAATACCTAGCTATCCCGGGGGAAACCAGGCGGCGCTGATTCCTTCGTTGCTTTCTAAGCTAATGCGCATGCGCGAGGATGCTGGACAAGGGCGTAGGCTAATTCTGCTCTACCATCACAAAAAGTTGTACCACTCACCGCTCTGATTACCATCTCTCTTCTTAGTATGCTACGATGATCCCTACCTGCTCATCCCATGCATCTAATTTCTTTGCAGGACTAGATCTATTTTGCTGGGATTACCTTGGAACCATGCAGAAACTGAAAAGGAATGAATTCATTTTCACGGTATTCAAATGCCACCTACTATGCGTCTATGCCCTTTCCCCCATTAGTTAGACATTCTGTGATTGCTTTCATGAGGATTTTGTGTGTTGCTAGAGATTGTTAACCCATGTAAGGCTCTAAACTCAAGATAATTGTATATGGATTATGGTTTAACTGTCCTTGAGTTATATAATAGTATATCAGTTTTCCATTTTGCTTTGGGATAATTAATCTTGAACCATTTCCCGTGTTATTTGCAAGTTACAAGAGGGGCGTCCTTCGATTCTGAATTCAAACCAATACCAACCTATAGAACCGTCAAACCAGCAAAAATTTCTATGGTGCACAGAATGCTTTGTTGTAGGTGAAATCCAGCGTTGACGATGCAGATATAGTTGAAGACATCTTCAAAAAGTTCAGAACTTGGTTAGACATCTTTAGATTTTTCTTACCTTATGTTGCTAGGAAGGCAACTAATTCAATGTACATATGTATTGTTTGTCATATTTTCAATTGCAAATTGCACGATGCATCATATTCATATAATCGTTGAAATGGGTAGACCACTACTCCATGCAAAGGAGCATTCCTTATATGGACTTATGGCCAAGTTTTTTTGCGGGCACCTTTTGTGCATGTTCTTGCCGATACATTGCTTATTATTCTGTGGCATTAACATTAAGATGTACTATGGGATAAAGCAACGTTTATTTAGAATACACTCCAGCAGATGCTCCAGGCAGAGGACTGGAGTCATTGCCTCGATGAAACCACAAATCCTCTCAATAACTATATGGTTGGTTAAAACCTTTGATCTTTTTTGTATTACTATTATTGATAAATACAATTACAAATTTTCACAGCAACGCGTGGGGTATCCTTCTAGTTCTCCCTACAACATGTGTCGTCTGTCTCGATGTTTCAACTTATATATATTAGTCCGTTTATTCAGCTGCAAGATTGATTACTATAGTCGACCAATTGGAGCTAAATTTTGCTTTGCTTGCTTCTAATCACTGCTTGTGGCTAGCCTATTCGTTCCCCCTTCTCTTAGCCTATAAAAAAGACACTGGTGTTGAAAGTTGAAACTAAGAACAGAAGTTGGCATCAATGCTTTTATTATATTATCAAAGGTTAGCCACACCATGGATTTTATTATTAAAGAAGTAGCAGCAAAGCACTTTGTTAGAAAATATGGGTGCTTAAAATTTTAGAGATATCATAAAGCATCCAAAATCCTTGCGGTAGTATTTTTATCTGTTGGATACATGTTTATAATTACATGCAAGACCCTATTTAGAAAATTATTTGCAATATATTGCTTGGCGCATGTTGAGAGGAGTTGATGGGTTCATGTTATGAATTTTATTGGTGGGATTACATGGCATGTTTCCTGTCTTCATAATGTTACAGTGATGGACTTATGTCCTGTCTCTAATGCAACTTTGATGGGTACACGCTAGCGGTACTCATAAATTAGAAGTTATTTTTACATGCTTTGCATACACGAATGGCCGGTGTTGCATTTTTTTAATTCTATTTCTGAAACCACTCTGCCTGCAAAGAGAATGACTTTGTGATGAGACAGTTACTTCTTAGCAATATATGCTTGATGGACTAAATATATCGAGCTCGTTGGGGAACCCCAAGAGGAAGGTATGATGAGCACAACAACAAGTTTTCCTCAGTAAGAAACCAAGGTTATCAATCCAGTAGGAGCAAGGAAACACCCCAAAGGTGTTGCTAGATGAGCCTTGGCAGGGCGCACTATCGGTGCTAGTAGCAACGTGGAGACCTGCACAACACAACCACAGAACTTTGCCCCCAACTTGCGATAAGGTTGTCAATCTCACCTGTTTTGCTGAAAACAAAGGATTAAACGTATCGAATGGAATGAAGTAATAATATGTAGAAAGTAAACACAAAGCAGTAAACAGTTTGTAGATTGTATCTAAAAGAAAGGACCGGGGTCCATAGTTCACTAGAGGTGGCTCTCCTTAAGATAGATAACATGCTGGGTGAACAAATTACAGTGGGGCAATTGACAAACATCGAGAAAGCATACAAGCATATACTAATCATCTTGACTCCTTTGAGACTTGATTGGGCATTACAATATTATACATAGACCGCCATCCAACTGCATCTATGACTAATAATCCACCTTCAAGTTATCATCTGAACCCCCTCCAGTATTAAGTTACAAGCAACAGATTATTGCTTTACGAATTGCGTGTAAAGTAAACAATATGATTGGTCTATGAACAAAGGATTGTTGTTTTCTCCCTAGTAGCAACATCACATCTAGTACCTTAGAGATTTCTGTCACTTCCCCAGATTACCAGAGGCATGAACCCACTAGCGAGCATAAATACTAACTCTTGGAGTTGCTAGCATCTAGTTGGCCAAGATAACTACTAACAACGGAAAGCATGCAAGATTACAAATAACAAATACATGATAAATCAATAATCAATCTGAAATAGCATCTCAATACATCGGATCCCCGCAAACACAACATGTATGGATTACAAATAGATGATCTTGATCATGAACGGAGCTCACAAGATCTAAACATGAAAGCACAAAAGAGGAGAACCAGCCATCTAGCTACTACATGGACCCGTAGTCCAGAGATGAATTACTCACGCATCACACCGGAGGCTTGCATGATGATGAAGAAGGTCTCTAGGGTGAATTCCCCTCTTTGGCAGGGTGCCGGGAAGAGCTTCAAATCCCTCCCGATCTAGGGATGGAGATGACGGCGGCTACAAACCCTTTCGTGGATTTTTGATTGGGTACTTAGGGTTTTGGTATCGGAGGCAATATATAGGCGGAAGGAGAGGCCAAGGGGGTGCTGGGGTCGGCCAGACCACCCCCTAGCGCGGGCCGGGCCTGGCCACGCGGCCAGGTGGTGTGGCCAGGCCCCAGCCCCTCTCCATCTCATATTCTGGCTCCAGATCTCTTCCAGTAAAATAGAGACTTTGGCTTTTTTCCCGTCCAATTCCGAGAATATTCATTTTCTGACTTTCCTGGAACCAAAAACAGCAGAAAACAGGTAGCTGGCACTGTGGCTCTTGTTAATAGGTTAGTCCAAGAAATCATATGAAAAGTACTCCAAAGTGTGGACAAAACACAAGAAAGTAGATAAAACCAAGCATGGAACATCAAAAATTATAGATACATTTGCAATGTATCAACATCCCCAAGCTTAACTCCTGCTCGTCCTCGAGTAGGTAAGTGATAAAAAGAAAGAATAATTTCTGAGGTGACATGCACCATCATAAACTTGATCAAAGTATTTGTAAAACATTCAAAGCTAGGATGATAGTACTTCAATCATAACATGAAAGACAAAGTTCTAGCAATAAGACAAAGAAACTATGATGCAACATGAAAAGGCATAAACAAAAGATTCATGCATAACAATGCTTTGCAAGACGTTTGTTTGTTTCACATAAATAAAACATAGCATAATAGTATTTAGCTTGTCCCTCATAGAGTAGCAAATATAAATGCATAGGACACCTTCAAAGTTCATAAGAGTGACTAGATACAGGTAGTTTAAAACAAGCAATATCAAGTTATGCATCAATCAACTAGTCTTGGGACAATGCACACAGAACTAATAATGGCCACTATGCTCTCAAAGTAGGTGCATAAAGATATTAGGTGGAGACTCAATATATAAGTGGAAGAAAGGGCTTTCAAAGAAGGAAGTAGGGATTCAAGTCTCATAAAGAGCTTCCAAAAATTATGGTATTTATAGCTTTCAGCTCTCATTGCCCCTATCATAAGCATCTTGAAGGTGATTAAGGTTAAAGTGACACAATTAAGAGGATGTGCTTGACAAGTTATAAACTGAAATCTCATGCCCCTTACTTACGAAGGCCGAACCTCATGCTACTCAACTTTAGTCACAAGTAAGCTCTTGTCATTGTAAGTACATATGTATCATAAAGAACCGCCAACGGGGTACCCCTTGCACATGATACATGAGCTATCCCATAATCAAAATGACAAGGCAAGCAGACAATGAGCATCTCAGTGATCTTTTTATTTGCTATTTGCATAGGTTTTTATTGAGGATGCTTCAAAGAGTGCTCATTATGGTTATGCTGCAAGTTTCCACCATGATTAGGCATGGCTTAGGCTAGCGGCCCAGGCGTTTCTCTAACACACATACAAACTCCATGATCTTACAAGTTCCACTTTTATTTCACACCGCCGGGATCCATAAGTAAAAGAACATGATATCAACGGGGTACAAAGTACAAGTGCAATGTTGAAAGCATTCCCCATGATACATGGTTCTGCTAACTTCAACTTATAAAGCACAAGCATATACGCAACAAAGAAGGACCCAATGGTTCAATTTTATTAAATGCAAAAAAGTAAAGTGTGTCATCAAGTTCGTGAGAGCTTTAATCACTAGTTTTCTCATAACAAGTTTAATTTGGAAGGTAAACAAAAACATGAATATACTTGGAATACCATATGCTAGTAGGTAGGTATGATGGACTCTTTGGAATAACTTGGTTTAACGAGTTGGATGCATGAGTGGAACTCATACTTGGTTGTGGAGGCTAGCAAAAGACTGGGAGCGACAAACTAAGAGAGCAATAATGGTCATAATCATGCAGAGCGACAAAACATTATTGATCAAAGCATAAAGTGATACTACAAGTTGAAAACAAAAAGATCATAAAGGCTATGGTGACTTGGGATAGTCATAACATGGTGTGAGCATGCGCCAAGTCAACCCAAATAAAGCATCAAAGGAGAATACCACTATACTATGCTTTAATATGTTAAAACAACGCATGATTCATCCAAGGCACATTAAGCAATCTCAATTGTTTATAACAAGTCATGCTACAACAAAGAATACTAATCATAAAGCCAAAACAATATCAAACATGGCATGACAAAGCATAGGCCATAGTCAAAAAGAAGCTCTCTTTACCACTTAAGCATGAACTTCCCTACTCTTTTTCCAAACCAAACCAAACTATTTGAAAACCAATATATGAAAGACGGGGTCCAACCAATTTATTCAGCAAACTAAGCAAACGAAAAACCAAAACGAAAACGAAAAAGAAGACGCTCCAAGAACAACACAACTGTGCATGAAACAATAAAAATGAAACGTTTGGAAGAAACCTGAGATTTTTATTGATGAAGAGGGGGATGCCTTGGGCATTCCCAAGCTTTGACGCTTGTACTTCTTGGATATTTCTTGGGGTCACACGGGTGGCATCCCCAAGCTTGAGCTTTAGTCCATCTTTTATCTTATTACTCATTCCTTCCATACACCTGAAATTTTTCCTTCATACAAAACTTCACACAATCTTTATTAGCAACATTAGTGCACTCAAGATAATAAGTCTTTAGGTTCAGTTCTAACACTAATAAACTTCCATTAGAACACTAGATACTGTAGCACTTCCCTCAAAAAGCTCAATTCCCCAAAAGAACTCAAAAAGGAACCAACAAGAAGCAAATGCAGAAAATGGCAAAAATCTGTCAAAACAGACCAGCAGGTAAAGACAAAAAATTTCGAAGATCTTCTGTTGCTCAAATCAAAAAGTATTGAACTAACGAAAGTTAGATAATAACCTGGGGAAGAAGCACAAAAATTCACGCCTCAAAAGGACCGACAGAAATTTTACACGAATTTTTATGGTGAAGCACAGAAATCTGTTTCGGGACAGCAACTTTCCCAATCATTACTTCTCTCTCATTAGAGGTTACTCTTGGCACAAAAAGCAAATAAAAAGGATAAGGAGTGGTTATTACTGAAGTAATAACTTCCAAGACTCATCTAAAACTTTTGGGTTATCTCCCAATAAGTACTTTTCTTTAACGCCTTTAAGTTAGGCATAAGAAGTAAGAAAAAGAATCAAGTGTTCTCAAATGAAGAAGCATTAAGACCAAATTTTGTTTTCATAGGAGAGGCAAAAGAAATCTTCTCTCTCTTCTTAGGGAAGTGTTCTATACCTTTCTTGAGTGGGAGTTGATATTTAATGGTGCCTTCTTTCATATCAATAATGGCACCAACAGTTCTAAGAAAATGTCTTCCCAAAGTAATAGGACAAGAAGCATTGCATTCAACATCCAAAACATAGAAATCAACGGGGACATAGGCATTGTTAACCATAATAAGAATAGCATTAAGACTCCCCATGAGTTTCATTTTAGCATTATCATCAAGTGGGACATTCAAACAACAATCTTCAAGTGGAGGCAAATCAAGCATATCATAAATCCTTCTAGGCATAATAGAAACACTACTATCAAGATCACATAAAGCTTTGAAATCAAAGTCATTCACTTTCATATTAATGATGGGTTCCCAACCATCTTCTTGTTTTATAGGAATAGAAGCTTTATGTTTCATCTTTTCTTGTTTAATCTTTATGAGAGCATCAGTAATGTGTTTTGTAAAGGCCATGTTCATAACACTAGCATTAGGACTCTTAGCAAGCTTTTGTAGGAACTTAATAACTTCAGAGATATTACAACCATCAAGATCAAAATCAAATTTATCATCTAAAGTAGTAGAACTATTACTAGCCTCAACACTAGTGGTAGTGATAGTAGAAACACTAATGTTTCTAGCAATTTCATCTTCTTTTTCCCACTTAGCATGTAATTCAGCTAATAGTCTAACATTTTCATCAATTCTCACTTGTATGGCATTGGTGGCTGCAAAGGGATTATCATTAGTTTCAGGTTTAGCAGCCATTTTATTAATCAATGAAGATTGAGCTTCAGACAAAGATGCTATATTTCTTTCAGCATTAGAGAGTTTTTCCTCAATAGTTTTATTGAAAGCAGTTTGCTTACTAATAAAGTCTTCAAGTTCAGAGGGAGCACTCCTATTATTGTTGTAGGAATTTCCGTAAGCATTACCATTGTTGGGAGTATATGGCTTATAATTTTTGTTACCAAAATTAATCCTGTAGGCATTGTTGCTAAAATTGTTATTTCTTATGAAGTTCACATCAACTTGCTCTTCTCGAGCAACCAAAGAGGCTAAAGGAACATTATTTGGATCAATATGGGCTTTCCCATTAACAAGCATAGACATAATAGCATCAATCTTATCACTCAAGGAGGAGGTTTCCTCAACAAAATTTACCTTCTTACCTTGTGGAGATCTTTCAGTATGCCATTCAGAGTAGTTAACAATCATATTATCCAGAAGCTTTATTGCAACACCCAAAGTAATGGTCATAAAGGTACCTCCAGTAGCAGAATCCAATAGGTTCCTTGAAGAATAGTTCAATCCTGCATAAAAAGTTTGGATGATCATCCAAGGAGTCAGTCCATGAGTGGGACAATTCTTTACCAAAGATTTCATTCTTTTCCAAGCTTGAGCAACATGTTCATTATCAGATTGTTTAAACTTCATTATTTCACTTGTCACAGATATAATCTTAGCAGGAGGATAGTATTTTCCAATGAAAGCATCTTTGCATTTAGTCCAAGAATCAATACTATTCCTAGTTAAGGAATTCAACCACTCTTTAGCTTTTCCTCTCAAAGAGAAAGGAAACAATTTAAGCTTAATAATATCTCCATCTATATCCCTATGCTTTTGCATCTCACAAAGTTCAACAAAGTTATTTAGATGGGCAGCAACATCTTCATTACCAATACCAGAAAATTGTTCTCTCATAACAAGATTGAGTAAAGCAGGTTTTATCTCAAAGAAAATAGCTTCAGGCACAGGTGGAGCGATAGGTGTACTCATTAAATCATTGTTGTTGGTGCTAGTGAAGTCACACAACTTAGTGTTTTCAAGAGTAGTCATTTTTTTGTGTTTTCAATAAAGAAAGCAAACTTGTAGAACTAATTTTTCTGTGTTTTTGATAACAAAAAAAGCAAACAAAACAAAAAGAAACTAAGCAAAACAAAAAATAACAAAGTAAAGAGATTGGTTATGAGGGACTCCCCTTGTGAAGATGTCCTTGACTCCCCGGCAACGGCGCCAGAAAAAGTTGTTGATGGCGCGTGGTTGATGTGGGAGCTTATTCTTCTTCACTCCTCGGCAACGGCACCAGAAAAAGTTGTTGATGGCCCAAATATATCGAACTCGTTGGGGAACCCCAAGAGGAAGGTATGATGAGCACAACAACAAGTTTTCCCTCAGTAAGAAACCAAGATAATCAATCCAGTAGGAGCAAAGAAAGGACCGGGGTCCATAGTTCACTAGAGGTGGCTCTCCTTAAGATAGATAACATGCTGGGTGAACAAATTACAGCGGGGCAATTGACAAACATCGAGAAAGCATACAAGCATATACTAATCATCTTGACTCCTTTGAGACTTGATTGGGCATTGCAACATTATACATAGACCACCATCCAACTGCATCTATGACTAATAATCCACCTTCAGGTTATCATCCGAACCCCCCTCTAGTAGCAACATCACATCTAGTACCTTAGAGATTTCTGTCACTTCCCCAGATTACCAGAGGCATGAACCCACTAGCGAGCATAAATACTAACTCTTGGAGTTGCTAGCATCTAGTTGGCCAAGATAACTACTAACAACGGAAAGCATGCAAGATTACAAATAACAAATACATGATAAATCAATAATCAATCTGAAATAGCATCTCAATACATCGGATCCCCGCAAACACAACATGTATGGATTACAAATAGATGATCTTGATCATGAACGGAGCTCACAAGATCTAAACATGAAAGCACAAAGGAGGAGAACCAGCCATCTAGCTACTACATGGACTCGTAGTCCAGAGATGAATTACTCACGCATCACACCGGAGGCTTGCATGATGATGAAGAAGGTCTCTAGGGTGAATTCCCCTCTTTGGCAGGGTGCCGGGAAGAGCTTCAAATCCCTCCCGATCTAGGGATGGAGATGACGGCGGCTACACACTCTTTCGTGGATTTTTGATTGGGTACTTAGGGTTTTGGTATCGGAGGCAATATATATGCGGAAGGAGAGGCCAAGGGGGTGCTAGGGTCGGCCAGACCACCCCCTAGCGCGGGCCGGGCCTGGCCACGCGGCCAGGTGGTGTGGCCAGGCCCCAGCCCCTCTCCGTATCATATTCTGGCTCCAGATCTCTTCCAGTAAAATAGAGACTTTGGCTTTTTTCCCGTCCAATTCCGAGAATATTCATTTTCTGACTTTCCTGGAACCAAAAACAGCAGAAAACAGGTAGCTGGCACTGTGGCTCTTGTTAATAGGTTAGTCCAAGAAATCATATGAAAAGTACTTCAAAGTGTGGACAAAACACAAGAAAGTAGATAAAACCAAGCATGCAACATCAAAAATTATAGATGCATTTGCAATGTATCAATGCTACTGCCAAATCCAATGTTTAGTTTGAAAAATCGTATTGCACAGGCTATTGGAGTTGAAAAGTTATATCAGTGTTGGTTGACATGTCATACTGGGATCTCTGCACATCAATGGTTTTACATGTTAATCATGCTCTACAAGGTGTGATACTAATCTTTTAGGCAACCCGCAGACCACTCTATCTGGATGTGGCCTCCACTATTGTCCTCCCATCCCTCCAGCGGAAGCCACGATGTGGTCTACATTGTCGCTACCACTGCCACTGCCTCTCGACAGCACATATGATTAGGGTAATGCAAATCTTCATGTTTTTCTGAACTATTTTTTATACTTTCTCCTTGCTTTGGATTGTGGAATACTATTGTGTATTTATTGGTGTGTTAGGTTCAATTTTTACAATACTTTCCCTTGTAGATTTGCAATCTCTAGCTGCATTTGAATGTCAAAACCATGTACATATAGGCTGCAGTTTACACAAGCAGCAGACCTAGAGGATCATTATTGCTTATGAACCTTTCTCCATAACTAAAACTTTGTATTTTCAGTCCTCTTGTTCTGATTCCCCTACTCGTTCAGCCTCAGTTACTGACAATGACAGCGTGTTTGGCAATTTTGAGGAAAGAGAATGGGAGTTTAAATAGGGGGTTAACTGGGATATTAAGGGTAGCAAGTTGATTATCAATCTCAGTCCCATGTTTGGTACGTGCTGGATATTTGTAGGGGGAATTGACATGGACATGAAGATATTTTTCTTTTCGTGAGTTTATGAACCGCCATGACCGCGTAGAGCTGGGCGACGTGCAGCGGTACACGCCGACGTTGTTGAGCATGTAGCTTGTCGGAATTCATTACCCGGACGAAACATCATGATATTCGCACTTGATGGATGATGAATCCTTGTACTCAGTTAATATGCACATACAACAAACGTATGGAAGTAGCTTCAATCGATTCGTCCACCAACTAGCTATGAAGACTGATTAGCTGAATTCACTCGTTTCTCTCGTATGTAACTTGACTTACAGACAAACACTTCAGTGGCTTGCTGCCTGGTGTATGCCGGAGGCTTCACCGGCTTGACGTGGTACACAGCTGGGACAAGAGATAACCTCAGAAGTGGCGACATGCCATAACTTGGACGGGAGTCACTCCTTACCGTAAGCTCTTATTTCAGTTTTATAGATTCTTGGTGCCATGGAAACTTGCCATTGCCATACTTCACCAACTTTTACTACCTGAAAGGCTACATAGAGTGGGGTGTATTGAGAACCTGAAAGAAGAACTAATTTTCCTTAGTTGGTCGTGAAGATGTATTCCTAAGTTGTTCAATATTTAAGAGTGAAGTACCGAAGCTTACTCTGCGTCCATTTTGCCAAAGCCAAAGACTTCCCTAATGCAGCTAACATAATTGGCAATCATGCACGACAGTAAAACAAAATGTATGCGATTAGTTAATTTATAGCCTTGTGAATTAAATTCTATTAGATACCCCTTGTCAACAGCCACTGATACTTGATAAATGAGATGGATTAGTGTGTTCTTGCAGGTAGAGTTATGTTTCTATACAAAAAGGAAAATTAAGAAGGATGGATACAAAAAATGGAAGCTCAAAGATGCGATTACTGTTCAGGTGGAGATGCAACAATCAAATTGCAGTAGATAATCACAAATGTTACCAATTGAATCAGAAACTCGGATAATAATTAATGTTTTCGACGGAATTCTAGGTAAGGTTGTACTGACATTAAACTTATTTAAATATACGCAATGCACTTTTCCTCTAATATTGCATTTTATATCCCTTAAGTAAAATAGATGAAAGATGTAGAAATTTTCCTTTTAACAATCTCAAATTTTTATGAATGATTCTTTACTAAAGAAGCATTGTAAATCATATACTGCTGCAATGATTATCCTTGCTTGTTTAAACTGTACTACTCCCTCCGTCTCAAAATAGATGTTGCAGATTTGTCAAAATTTGGATGAATCTAGACACTATTTAGTATATAATATATCCAAATTTTGACAAATTTTTGATATCTATTTTGAGACAGAGGGAGTAGAAGATAAGACATATCAGACATGTATTGTTGAACCAGGGAGAAGAAAGTTGATCCTTCAGCTGATATGCAAGGAAGGTAATGGACTCCATGGCTGTCGAGGTTTGAGAACAGAGCATACCCCCGCCAAAAATTGTAAAAGTCATATTTTGGTAGTCAAATTCATGGTGTGTGTAACCTTATTAGTTTCCATACAGAATACAGATTTTGCATGTAACCCTGTTCATACATGTGTGTGCTTGTTTAGGCCCATGCGACTTGTGTGTTGCACTCAAAAGATTCAATTAGTTTCAGCTGTAGGAGATATACACCAAATATTTGGAAGATTTCTATGGGTTTCTAAATCTTGGTAGTTTCGGTGGGTTTCAGCTACACAATCTGACCATTTGAATGTTTCTGTGGGTTTCTGAACAAGGTTATAGAATATGTTGAATATTTGGTCCAGTTTGATGTGCTAACAAATGCATTTATTTCGAAATATAGGTGGAAATCCTGATTCACTGTCCAACTTGAGCATAATGGGTTTTTCTGTGGTAGCAATTTGACATACATAAGTAAAACTTGTGATTTCTTCGACAATTGCCATGTTGACACATGGTCACGGCTATGGATAGAAGAATTTGTGCAAGCGTTTGACTACATGTCTATTGGTGTATGCCAGACACAAGAATTTCCTTTTTGTTATCTATCTTTTGTTGTCCATAGTAATTCCTAGGAATTCACTTTTGATATCTTACAATTCCCAGCCACGTATTATCCGGCTGAACTTTATTCCCCTTCTTGTCATGCACTACATGAAACCAAATCACTTGAAACATGATTGACAAGAAAATACATGTCTTGCTGAACTTTATTTCACTAGAAATACAATATACAATAAAATATATTTATGTCTTGCTGAACTTTATTTCTAACTCAACTTTATTTCACTGGAAATACAATATACGATAAACTAGTCATGTCTTGCTGAACATCATTTCACACACTAGAACATACATGTCTTCAACTATTATATCAACTACGTCAGCTAGAATATCACTCCATTTTGATCTACCACATATAACTTCAAATTATTTTTTGCAAGGTATCGAGCAAATCCTCCTTGTCATTCAACTGAAATGCAGTTTGATCTAAGTGTAATGCAGATTGATTCCCATCAATTCTCTGCGGTCAAAAAAAAAAGAACAATCAGTACATAGACGGCTGGGCTGGTTCACTGAATTTATAGAGACTGAGATGACGGCTGGGCTGCTTTATCTGAATTTTATCTGCTTTAAGCTGAAACAAACATCCCCTAAAACGAGTTAACTACATATGTACAGCTGAACATTAATCTTTTAACCAGCTCGGTCGAGTATTCCTCTCAAACGCACTATTCTCGGTTAGTAAGTTGGTCGCTATGAATCAAAAAGAGAAAAGAAAAGGTGAACAAAGATATCGATCTAGCTCAGGCTATGTAGGCGGGTGTCTTTGTAAATTTAGAGACACAAAGATATATATTCAGATTTTTTTTGTCATGGGCGGTCAATAGCTCACTGTTGGAGATATGCCCAAGAGGCAATAATAAAAGTGGTTATTATTATATCTTTGTGTTTATGATGAAAGTTTACATCCCATGCTATAATTGTATAATTAGGAAACACTAATACTTGTGTGTTTTGTAAACATAAAAGAGTCCCTAGTAAGCCTCTTGTTTAACTAGCTTGTTGATTGATTGATGATCATGGTTTCCTGATCATGAACATTGGATGTGATTAATAACAAGGTTATATCATTAGGAGAATGATGTGATGGACACACACCCATAGTAAGCGTAGCATAAGATCAAGTCATTAAGTTCGTATTGCTGTAAGCTTTGAAATACATAGTAACCTAATCCTTCGACCATGAGGTTATGTTAATCACCATCACCGGATGGGTACTTTGATAACATCAAACGCCGCTTCGTAACTGGGCGGTTATAAAGGTGTCATTGGGTATTCTGAAAGTATGTGTTGAAGCGCATAGACCAAGATTGGGATTTGTCCATCCATATGACGGATAGATATACTCTGGGCCCTCTCGGTGGAATGTCATCTAGATAGCTTGCAAGCATGTGACTAGGTCACAAGGGATGACATAACATAGAATGAGTAAAGAGTACTTATCAGTAACGAGGAAGAACTAGGTATGAAGATACTGACGATCAAACCTCGGATAAGTAGAATGTCGCGAGACAAAGGGAATTGGTTTCATATGTTAATTGGTTCAATCGATCACGAAGTAATCGTTGAGTATGTGGGAGCCGTTATGGATCTCCAGATCCCACTGATGGTTATTGATGGGAGAGGTGTCTTCATCATGTCTGCATATTCACGAACCGTAGGGTGACACGCTTAAGGTTCGAAGTTGTTTGAAGTAGATATGGAATTTGCGTTGGAGACCGAATGTTGTTCGGAGTCTCGGAATGGATCCGGGACATCACGAGGAGATCCGGAATGGTCCGGAGAATAAGATTCATATATTGGGGATCATTTTCTAAGTTAGGAAATGTTCCGAAGTATTTGTATGGAGATTCTAGAAGGTTTCGGAATGTTCTGGAAGGTTCTAGAGGATTTCTTGGAGTTTGCTTGAAAACCAAGAAAGGGATCAAAGAAACCAAGTGGGGCTAGACACGGATTCGTGGGGGAGGAGGATTCCTACCCCTTCCCACCGCCGGCCCAAGGAGGGGAGTCCTACTATGACTCCCCCTCCCCAGGCGCGCCTCCCTCCTTTAAATAGAAGGGAGGGGGCGCCCCCTCTTGCACCTTGTCTCATAACTCCCAATCTCAGCCGCCTCTCTCCTCCACGTTTCTTCTGCACAGGCATAGGCGAAGCCCTGCAGAATTCTCATCTCCACCACCACGCCGTCGTGCTGCTGGGATTCCGTGGAGAAGATCTACTACCTCCGCTGCTCGCTGGAACAGGGAGAGGAAGGTCTGCTTCGACTCTGCACGTGTGACCGTCTGCGGAAGCGCTGCCGAAACGCGGCGCCGGAAGGATGTCCACACAATCTTGAGATCGGCAAGTGATCGACTACATCATCCACGAGATCTAATCTCGTTAACGCTTTCGGTTCTACGAGGGTTAGTACCGATCTATCTCGTTGCTCATGTCTAGTAGATTAGATCTTGGCTTTTATCTAGATTAGATCTGGGTTTTGTTCGTTCTTGCGGTAGAATTTTTTTGTTTTCCATGCTACGAACCCATCAGTGGTATCAGAGCCTTGTCTATGCGTAGATCTGTTGCACGAGTAGAACACAATGAGGTTGTGGGCGTTGGTGCTCGTGCCGTCTTTTGCTATATGTGTACTTTGCATCTTGCGGTATGGTGGGATGAAGCGGCCCGGGCTAACATTACATGTCATCGTACATGAGACTTGCTCCACGCTTGACGTGCAACTCGTATTGCACAAGTGGCTTTGCGGGTGTCTGTCTCTCCCATCATAGTAAAGATCAAATCTACACTTTGCACTTGATAGCACTTGTATCAACGTTGTGGTTCAGTTTCGTAGGTAAGATGCGTTCTTAGTCGAAAGCCCAAGCCACGTAAAACTTGCAAAGAAAATTAGAGGCGTCTAACTTGTTTTTGCAGGGGTTTTGTGATGTGATATGGCCTATATGTGATTGTGATTGTATTTGATGTATGCAATGATCCTTGTTGTAATATGGCAACCAGCAGGAGCCTAATGGTTGTCTTTAATTCTGTTAAGACCTGCGTGTCTATTCATCTTGTAATAGCTTTATTCCAAGTAGTTGTAATAGTTGCTGGTGATGATGAACAATCATGAAGCGGCGCCACGGACCTTGACGCAATGCTGGTGATGATGGAGATCATGTCCGTGCTTTGGAGATGGAGATCGAAGGCATAAGAAGAAAGGGTCATATCATATCACACTAATTATGAATTGCCTGTGATGTTAATCCTTTATGCATCTTGTATTGCTTAGATCGCGACGATAGCATTATAAGATGATCCCTCTCACTAAATATCAAGTAATAAAGTGTTCGTCCTTAGTTGGCACCGTTGCTAAGAATCGTCATTTCGAAGCATCTCGTGATGATCGGGTGTGATAGACTCTACGTGTGCATACAACGGGTGCAAGCCAGATTTGCACATGTGGAAACTAAGGTTAATCTTGACGAGCCTAGCATGTACAGACATGGTCTCGGAACACGGAACACCTAAAGGTAGAGCATGAGTCATATGATTGATATGATGAACATGAAGATTGCTCGCCAATGAAGCTACATCATCTCACGTGATGATCGGACTTGGTGTAGTGGATTTGGTTCGTGTAATCACTAAAACAACTACGAGGGATGTTGTTTTGAGTGGGAGTTCACCTAGTTGATTTAAGAATTAAATTAGAACACTATTTCTCATAAACTTAGTCTAAATTACTTGCATATTTGTTGTAGATTATGGCGAACGTTTCCATCAATTTCAATGCGTTCCTAGAGAAAGAAAAGCTTAAAAACAATGGAAGCAATTTCACGGACTGGTTCCGTGGACTGAAGATCGTCCTCAGGGCTGGTCAGTTGACCTATGTGCTCGAAGCACCGCTAGGTGACCCACCTGCAGAAGATGCCACCGATGACGTAAAGAATGTTTATGCCACTCGGAAACATCACTACTCCACAGTTCAGTGTGCCATCCTGTATGGTTTAGAATCGGAGCTTCAAAAGCGTTTTGAGCACCATGACCCATTTGAAATCATTAAGGAGCTCAAACTCATATTTGAGACTCGCGCGACCATGGAAAGCTATGAAGCTTCCGAGAAGTTCTTTACCTGCAAGATGGAAGAGGGTAGCTCCGTTAGCGAGCACGTGCTCACCATGTCTGGGCACGCAAACAAACTCCGAGAGTTGGGGATACCGATTCCTAATGAATTGGGGATTCACCGTGTCCTCCAATCACTGCCACCAAGTTACAAGAACTTTGTGATGAACTACAATATGCACTGCATGAACAAGACGTTGCCTGAACTATCGTCCATGCTGAAAACTGCTGAAGTGGAGATCATGAAAGAACACCAAGTGTTGATGGTCAATAAGATCACCAATTTCAAGAAAAGGGGCAAGCCTAAGAACAAGGGCAACTTCAAGAAGGACGGCAAGAAAGCTGCCGCACCTGCTAAGAAGCCCAAGGCTGGTCCTAAACCTAAAACTGAGTGCTTCTACTGCAAGGGTGCTGGTCACTTGAAGCGTAACTGCCCCAAATACCTGGTGGATCTGAAGAACGGCAACATCAAGAAGAAAGGTATATTCGATATACATGTTATAGATGTGTATCTTACTAGTAATCGTAGTAGTGCCTGGGTATTTGATACTGGTTCGGTTGCTCATATTTGTAACTCGAAACAGGAGCTGCGGAATAAACAAAGACTGGCGAGAGACGAGGTGACGATGCGCGTTGGAAATGGCTCCAAGGTTGATGTGATCGCCGTCGGCATGCTCCCTCTGCATCTACCATCGGGATTAGTTTTAAATTTAAATAATTGTTATTTGGTGCCTGCGTTAAGCATGAACATTATATCTGGATCTTGTTTATTGCGAGACGGTTACTCTTTTAAGTCTGAGAATAAAGGTTGTTCGATTTATATGAGTAATATCTTTTATGGTTTTGCACCTGAGATGAATGGTTTATTCTTATTGAATCTCGATAGTAGTGATACACATGTTCACAACATAAATGTTAAACGAATAAAATTGAATGATAATTCTACATACATGTGGCACTGTCGTCTTGGTCACATTGGAGTGAAGCGTATGAAGAAACTCCATTCTGATGGACTTCTTGAATCACTTGATTTTGAATCACTTGAAAGATGCGAAGCATGTCTAATGGGAAAAATGACTAAGACTCCATTCTCTGGAATAATGGAGCGAGCTACGGACTTATTGGAAATAATATATACCGATGTGTGCGGTCCAATGAGTATAGCATCGCGTGGTGGATATCGTTATGTTCTCACTTTCACGGATGACTTGAGTAGATATGGGTATGTCTACTTTATGAAACATAAATCCGAAACTTTCGAGAAGTTTAAGGAACTTCAAAGTGAAGTGGAAAATCATCGTAACAAGAAGATTAAGTTTCTGGTTCTGACCGCGGAGGTGAATATCTGAGTTATGAGTTTGGCATGCATTTAAAGAAATGTGGAATACTTTCATAGTTGACACCGCCGGGAACACCACAGCGTAATGGTGTGTCCGAACATCGTAATCGAACTCTCTTAGATATGGTTTGGTCTATGATGTCTCTTACAGATTTACCGTTATCATTTTGGGGCTATGCATTAGAGACAGCCACATTCACTTTAAATAGGGCACCATCTAAATCCGTTGAAACGACACCGTACGAATTGTGGTTTGGAAACAAACCTAAGTTGTCGTTCCTTAAAGTTTGGGGTTGCGAAGCATATGTAAAGAAGTTACAGCCTGATAAGCTTGAACCCAAAGCGGAGAAATGCGTCTTCATAGGATACCCTAAAGAAACAATTGGGTATACCTTCTATCATAGATCCGAAGGCAAAGTTTTCGTTGCTAAGAATGGATCCTTTCTGGAGAAGGAATTTCTCTCGAAAGAAGTGACTGGAAGGAAAGTAGAACTCGACGAGATTGTTGAACCTTCTTTCGGAGTTAAGAGTAGCGCAACACCGGAAGATGTTTCTGTGCCGCCTGCACCAACTGGAGAGGAAGCTAATGATGATGATCATGAAACTTCAAACAAAGTTACTACTGAACCTCGGAGGTCAACGAGGGTTCGTACCACTCCTGAGTGGTATGACTCTTCCTTGAACGTCATGTTAGTAGACAACACTGATGACCCTGCGACGTATGAAGAAGCTAAAGTGAGCCTAGATTCCGACAAATGGCTAGAAGCCATGAAATCCGAAATGGGATCCATGTACGAAAACCAAGTATGGACTTTGGTGGACTTACCGGATAGCCGTAAGGCTGTCGAGAACAAATGGATTTTCAAAAGAAAAACAGATGTTGATGGTAATGTTACCGTCTATAAAGCTCGACTTGTCGCGAAAGGGTTCCGATAAATTCAAGGAGTTGACTACGATGAGACTTTCTCACCAGTAGCGAAGCTAAAATCTGTGAGGATTATGTTAGCAATCGCTGCATATTTCGATTATGAAATTTGGCAGATGGATGTCAAAACGGCGTTCCTTAATGGTGACATTGAGGAAGAGTTGTATATGGTACAACCCAAGGGTTTTGTCGATCCTAGTGATGCTGATAAGGTATGCAAACTTCAGCGCTCCATTTATGGACTGAAGCAAGCATCCCAGAGTTGGAATCAACGTTTTGATAAAGTAATCAAAAACTTTGGATTTATACAAACTTATGGAGAGCTCTGTAGTATTCCTAGTACTATATGTAGATGACATATTGTTGATTGGGAATGATATAGAACTTCTTAATAGCGTCAAAACCTATTTGAATAATAGTTTTTCGATGAAGGATCTTGGCGAAGCGGCATATATTCTAGGCATCAAGATTTATAGAGATAGATCAAGACGCCTAATAGCGCTTTCACAAAGTACATACTTAGACAAAGTTCTAAAGAAGTTTAGAATGGAAGAGAGCAAGAAAGGGTTCGTGCCCATGTTGTCAGGTAAGACCTTGAGTAAAACTCAAAGTCCAGCTACGGCAGAAGATAGAGAAAAGATGAATAAAATTCCCTATGCCTCGGCCATAGGTTCTATCATGTATGCCATGCTGTGTACGAGACCGGATATAGCACATGCTGTTAGTTTGACTAGCAGATATCAAAGTGATCCTGGAATGGAACACTGGACAGCGGTCAAGAATATCCTAAAGTACCTGAATAGGACTAAGGATATGGTTCTTTCTTATGGAGGGGATGAACAGCTTGTTGTAAACGGTTACACTGATGCTAGTTGGAACACCGATCCAAATGACTTGAAGTCACAGTCTAGATACGTATTTATTTTGAATGGTGCTGCAATAAGCTGGAGGAGTACCAAGCAGAGCGTTGTGGCGAAATCTTCAACTGAATCGGAATACATAGCTGCTTCGGAGGCTGCACAAGAAGCCATATGGATGAAGGAGTTCATTACTGAACTTGGCGTGGTTCCCAGTGCGTTGGAACCGATGGCCATCTACTGTGACAACACAGGTGCCATAGCTAATGCACAGGAGCCAAGGTCACATAGCAAGCTAAAGCACATCAAGCTACGGTTCTATGCTATTCGCGAGTATGTCCAAGATGGTGACATAAAGATTTGCAAAGTACACACTGATCTGAATGTAGCAGATCCATTGACTAAACCTCTCCCTAGAGCAAAGCATGACCAACACCAGAACGCCATGGGTGTTCGGTATATTACCATATAATCTAGATTATTGACTCTAGTGCAAGTGGGAGACTGTTGGAGATATGCCCAAGAGGCAATAATAAAAGTGGTTATTATTATATCTTTGTGTTTATGATGAAAGTTTACATCCCATGCTATAATTGTATTATTAGGAAACACTAATACTTGTGTGTTTTGTAAACATAAAAGAGTCCCTAGTAAGCCTCTTGTTTAACTAGCTTGTTGATTGATTGATGATCATGGTTTCCTGATCATGAACATTGAATGTGATTAATAACAAGGTTATATCATTAGGAGAATGATGTGATGGACACACACCCATAGTAAGCGTAGCATAAGATCAAGTCATTAAGTTCGTATTGCTGTAAGCTTTGAAATACATAGTAACCTAATCCTTCGACCATGAGGTTATGTTAATCACCATCACCGGATGGGTACTTTGATGACATCAAACGCCGCTTCGTAACTGGGCGGTTATAAAGGTGTCATTGGGTATTCTAAAAGTATGTGTTGAAGCGCATAGACCAAGATTGGGATTTGTCCATCCATATGACGGATAGATATACTCTGGGCCCTCTCGGTGGAATGTCATCTAGATAGCTTGCAAGCATGTGACTAGGTCACAAGGGATGACATAACATGGAACGAGTAAAGAGTACTTATCAGTAACGAGGAAGAACTAGGTATAAAGATACTGACGATCAAACCTCGGATAAGTAGAATGTCGCGAGACAAAGGGAATTGGTTTCATATGTTAATTGGTTCAATCGATCACGAAGTAATCGTTGAGTATGTGGGAGCCGTTATGGATCTCTAGATCCCGCTGATGGTTATTGATGGGAGAGGTGTCTTCATCATGTCTGCATATTCATGAACTGTAGGGTGACACACTTAAGGTTTGAAGTTGTTTAAAGTAGATATGGAATTTGCGTTGGAGACCGAATATTGTTCGGAGTCTCGGAATGGATCCGGGACATCACGAGGAGATCCGGAATGGTCCGGAGAATAAGATTCATATATTGGGGATCATTTTCTAAGTTAGGAAATGTTCCGGAGTATTTGTATGGAGATTCTAGAAGGTTTCGGAATGTTCTGGAAGGTTCTAGAGGATTTCTTGGAGTTTGCTTGAAAACCAAGAAAGGGATCAAAGAAACCAAGTGGGGCTAGACACGGATTCGTGGGGGAGGAGGATTCCTCCCCCCTTCCCACCGCCGGCCCAAGGAGGGGAGGCCTACTAGGACTCCCCCTTCCCAAGCGCGCCTCCCTCCTTTAAATAGAAGGGAGGGGGCGCCCCCTCTTGCACCTTGTCTCATAACTCCCAATCTCAGCCGCCTCTCTCCTCCACGTTTCTTCTGCACAGGCATAGGCGAAGCCCTGCAGAATTCTCATCTCCACCACCACCACCACGCCGTCGTGCTGCTGGGATTCCGTGGAGAAGATCTACTACCTCCGCTGCTCGCTGGAACAGGGAGAGGAAGGTCTGCTTCGACTCCGCACGTGTGACCGTCTGCGGAAGCGCTGCCGAAACGCGGCGCCGGAAGGATCGTCCACACGATCTTGAGATCGGCAAGTGATCGACTACATCATCCACGAGATCTAATCTCGTTAACGCTTTCGGTTCTACGAGGGTTAGTACCGATCTATCTCGTTGCTCATGTCTAGTAGATTAGATCTTGGCTTTTATCTAGATTAGATCTGGGTTTTGTTCGTTCTTGCGGTAGAAATTTTTTGTTTTCCATGCTACGAACCCATCACTCACCTTTGTTGATTGCCTCTTCCCATAAGCAACTAAGGTAACCTAGCACATCAGCAAATCTGCCACTACCACCGTCGTCGACAAAGCCATCGCCACCGCCGCCACAATCACCGCCCTTTCCTGTAGTCACAAACTGACGCTCGTGAGTCGACACCATGCCCCGTGCTTGCACCTACACTCTCCACACGCTTGTGAGTCGACACCGCCATCGTGCCTCTCTGTTCACGCCGTGGCCGACACCGACGCCTTCACCTTTGCCGCTCGCGCACTACCTACAGGGTTGGGGAATTGGGAACTGATATATATCCTGCTAATTTGCACACCCATGGAGCTGGCGTTTTAGCTCACGGCTGCTTATGATTGTTGAACCTATTATGAAAATTCATCAAAAACAAATTTCAAAACGTCAAAGAAATCTGAAAGAAAATTTTGTGTGGACATCTAGACATTCTATGTTTACACAAAAGTTTTAGAGAGAGAAGAATACTTAATATAGCTTGTGTACAAAAAGACAAAAAAAAAAGTCCGTCAATAGTCATGTTGGAGCATTGAAATCTAACTATTTATATGGGACACAACAAATGCTTTGTCCTGAAAACTTGTGTGCGGACATAAAATAACCAGATGTACGTTGTGGATATTATTTCTATATTTTTAACATTTTAAAATATATTTTTAGATAATAGATTTATTTGCATCCGTGAGCTAAAATAATGGATTTCCAGACCTAGGAGGTTTCTACACAATTAGTACACGTCGGCGCTTGCCCCTTTGATACCGTGGCACCACACGATTTCAACACCAGAGGCCTTTTGTACCAATTTGTTATACCAGTATGTCCCATCTTGCGGGTAGTTGTATAAAAGTGTACTTGAGACACAACTTCTTGTTGTACCGTTGGTCAAAGTATGTTGCCTTTTTTAATGCATATAAAAGCTATTACTGAAGTCATCTCTATTGGTTATATTTTGTATTTAGTTACATTTTAGGCAAAGTAGACTTTTTCAATATTATATTACCATCTCTTTCCATGCCTATGTAGCATTTTTACATTTGTTTGAATGGAGAAAGGCCCCCAAGGGCCTAGAGAGCGCCGCATTGATTCAACACGGCTACATTTACAACAAGGACCCCAAAGAAAAAATATATTACACCATGGTCCTCAAATAACATGTAGAGGATCTCAGAAACTTCTGAGCAAACACGATCCAGTCCCTCTGCCTTGCTTCCCACAATCTCAGCCGGAAGCCACCGGCAACCATCATCTTTCTCACTAGGGACAACACAACTTGGTAGGAAGAAGATAAAATGTGCCATCGTCGTTCCGGCGATGAAGGGCCTCCTTGGTCGGAGGTTGAAGAAATGCCTCGCAAGCGTTCCAAGATGCCATCCCGGGGCATCAAAGATCGATGGTCTCCTGAGAACCACCGTAGAACATCCATAGAACGCATCACAATCTCCACTGCTTGGCAAAGATTCTCCTCGCAACACGCCCGTGCCAGTACTTCTCTCCTCACCACCATGGCCTGCCAGAGAAGATTAGTAAGGCCGTGCTGAAAATGTGAGCACACCAAGCCAACTAACCTTATCAGGGGAGCCGCTGGAGCCAAAGATCACCACTGCCTCCGTCTCTGGCCATGGGACCACGCAGTGGGGTTCTTCTTCACCATCCGTCAAAGGATATGGTCAGAACGACCCAACACCAATCTCCCATGCCGCCTCCCGCATCCTGCAAGCACCGCCTCGTCCTCCTCCCACCCCTCGCCACCAATGTCGGCCAGGGGGAGTAGGGCAACGCTAAGTTGTCAGATCCAGAGGCAGCAGAAGAACTTATGCAGAGGGCCTCCGCCCACATCAGCATCGTCGGTGCTCTCCAACCTTAGAAGCTCGCCAGACCACTGCGAAGATGGCGGGCCGACACCGTGCAGCAACACCAGAGGAGATAGACCCGACAACATCTCTCCATTCGCCACAAAGGCAGACACATGAAACCCTAAACCTAGACCTATGACACCTACGGTGAGAAGCCAAGCACCTAACCTAAACAACGGTGCCCGATGACCTCCTCCATGTCCACCTCGACCGGTGGCGCCGACGAAGGGAGAGGAGTGAGGCACTAGGAAACATAGGGGATTCTCAAACCATGGGAGGGGAAGGAAGGAGAGTAAATAATAAATAATCATGTAGCATCTTTACATGTGCAACGAAAAAATACATTATTACCCGTGGCCGCACGGGCATTTTACTAGTTTTAAAGAAAAAATATCTTAAAAATCTGAACATTTTTTAAATAGGATCAATTTTCGAAACTAGACATTTCAAAAATCTATATATTTATCAAGTTGGAACAATTTTCAAAACTAAAACATTTTCAAACCTTTTCTAAAACCAAGACATTTTTTAAAATTTCAAAATTGAACACTTCTAAATTTGAACATTCTTAAAATCGGGTCATTTTAAAAATGTAAACACATTTCAAAAAACATTTTAAAATAAAAAGTAAAAATACCCCCTCTATCCTAAAATATAAGTCGTCTAAGAATTATTCAAAAGTTAACATTTTCTAAGTTTAACCAAGATTATACATAAAAATATGAATATTTATAATACTGAAATAATATCAATAGATTCACTATAACATATATATTTTTTAATGTGTCCACTCAATATTATAGATGCATATATTTTTTCTAAATATTTTATCAAATTTAGTAAGATTTAACTTTTAACTGATTCTTAGTCAAATATTTCGGAGGAGGAGTAGAAAATAGAATAAAAAAAACTGCTGACGAGAAGCTGCTTTAATGAGCCGGCTCAATGCAGGTTCCCGTGCGAGCGGAGCCTATTAACATGCTTTGGGCAGCAAATAGGATTCCTCGCCTGGGCCGCTGTCATTTGCCATGCCAAGTGTTGGGCTACTAGTTTCTCCTTTTTGCAAAACTACGTATTGGACTCGTCCTAGTTTGGACCAGGACGCTTTGAGCCAGGCTTGGACTTGGGGATGTATTTAGGGGCCCGTTAATTAGGCCGTGGCACGCAGAAAGCCCACCGAGCCGAAACACAGGTGCGCGCTCTGGCCCTCAGATTCGCGTCGTTGTCGCACAATTTACATCGAACAGCCCCTCAGAACGATTTGCACAAGAAAGAAAAAAACTCCGAGAACGAAGCACGCCGACTTTTGTGGAAAATAACATGGATCGGAACCGCAGATTCGTTCCTAAGAAAAACAGGCCGCGAATTTCACAGCTAACTTCAACGACGTAAGCGAAACTTCACCTGGAAAGTACCAGTTGTACTAGTACAAGCACCGGGGAGCTCCTACATCCTAGTAGTAGTATGTTCTTGCTTGCGCAAGGCCGTGTGAAACGGGGACGGTTTTTCCTGGAAAAAATACGGACGCGTCAATACAGGGGCTCGTGTTTCTTCCCAAGCGTCAATACGGACGCGTCGGTGCGTGCTTGCGGTTGACGCGGCCTTTCCCCATCGTACGAGCCTCCTAGTAGGCTTGATGCCTCGAACTGATCGGGAAACCGGGCAACAGTTTCGGCCCCTTGCGCGCTTGCGCCGACGACGACGACATTATCCTGTTCTTTACATCGCCTGGTGGTCCCAAAAGAAGCATCTCTGTCGGTGGAGTCCACGGGCCAGCGAAGTCGTCCCTCCCTCCCCGAGCCCCGAGGGAAAAGGATTTGCTGCGATCAGTTCAACCCAGACCTCAAGGGGAAAAGGATTTCCAAGAAATGTCTGTATACACGAGTGCTTCCAGACTCTCCAAAGAGAAAGAAAAGCCAGAGCGCGTTCATCGAAAATGGACGGTACTCGTGTCCGTACACTCGTCTGAGTGAGCAATTACTCCTACTCACTCACGGCGCCAACCTCATAGCCGTGGAGCGCACGGATACCTTTTGTTCAGAGCAGGGTACTCCTAGTCCTAGGCGCCAGTGAACTGCTGGAGTGCAGTGTGTGAACAGCCGAACATGGCTGTGGACTTTTGCTTCCGCCGTCCGCCGGGTCTGGTTCCAGCGATGTCCCGTGGTACTAGCACTAGCCGTCTAGCTGCTTCGCCCGCGCCTGCAGTGGCGGAATCCTAGAGGGACTCGAAACTAACAACTTCCACCAAAGCCGTAACTTTTCCCAACTGCCCGCTAATTGAAATCAGAACCGCACTGCTACTGCATCGCGCGCACGGAGCCATCGGGTGGGATTGGGGATTGGGAATCCGCTCTCAATCTTACATGCAGCCCCTTGTCAGGTGTGTGAATTAGGAGCCGGTGTAGGATCCAGGGATTTATGTGATATACTCCCTGCCCCTCAAATACTACTTCCTTCGTTTCAAATTATAAAATGTTTTATGGTTCTTTTTTTGAAACTCGTATCTAAATGCTTTTTAGTGTGTAGGCTTGGAGCATACAAGTGAACATATATACACTAAAAAGCGTCTAAACACATGTATTTCGAAAAAAAACTAAAATATTATATATTATAACGAAGGGAGTATGTCATTATACAATAAACAAAAAGGTCGGCATTTCATCTTGTGCAATCAGGGAAGACATTGATCCTTTTTACCTTTCATTCCGCCCTCCTCATCACCAGTCTTTCTCTACCAATGCCCATCCCAACGAAATCGGTTTGCAAAAACCCACTATAAGATCTCCGAACCAGGAACCATCACACATTTACTTAGTCCATTATCATTATTAGCGGTCTATTAGAAAATATCTCATATTATTACGAAATTTCGTTGGAACACATTTAATGTTAGATATGGTCTGATTTATTGAACTAGATGGTTAAATTTAAACTTGATATGGACAATCATGTAAAGTAATCATCAAATTAAGTTTTGGTATTTATGTCAAGAAATTATCAAAGTTATGGATACTAATGGTAATCATTGCATGTGTAATATACTTTCTTACTCAACTAATATGGTAAGGATTTCGTGAGTCTCTATTAATTTAAGCAACTAATCAGAACACTTGAAATCTTATATGACTTGTTTTGACCAAGTATTGTCACCGTACCGTTTATTTTTCTATTACAAAAGGAAGGCATGATATGAATTATTAAAATAAATAACTAAAAAACACATATATTTTCCCATCACAATTATATATTGTTCATTTTTTTTCTGACATCTCAGATCTCATTTGTCAATATTCGTGATTGGGCAAACCACAAATGGTAGTACGCAATTAATGGTTATGTGTATGTTATCCCTATAATTTTGTATATGAACATGGCTAGTGTCTTCTTCTCTATAGCAATGCAATATCTGTTTATATGCTAAAAGACCCTCATTTGAATTGATCTTTAAAATACTAGCACAAAAAAGCATATCCACACATAATTGTCGAATTAGATTCTAAGAGTACCTACAAGTTAAGCTAGACATATTAGAGAACCGAATGTCGGCATGTACGAGGATTGGAGACTGATATGTTGGGTTTGTTCACGTTTTAGTGGATCGGCTCTGATACCTCGTATAACGATCACTCTCTGCTATGATCTCAGTTTTATTTTTTCGAACAATTCCTTGTTTTATTAATTCTTTAATATTAGCTTCATTCATGTTTTGGATAGTCTCATTATTAATTTATAGACTCGTTAATTAATTTGTAGACTCATTAATGCTTGTTGACTCATTCATTATCGAGAAGCTTCAGTATCTTCTTTATTTTTAGACTCATTAATTCTTGGAAAGTATGATGCTATGATAAGATAGCTAGTTATCACAAGTATATCTTCTCTTATTTAATGCCATGTCATACCATTAAAATGCATAGTTGCTATTGCATGTAGTTGGTTATTCCCACTATGCGTAGTCTTATACGGAGTACATATACATAGGAGCACACACGAATAATGATTGCGACACGACAACAGGTGTTATGTGTGTCTTGATCACAAGGAGAGGGACTTAATGGTCGCCGTACATATGAATCATTCGAATCTCACCGCAATAGCTACTGCGCCATACGGTCTACCCTAGTTAGTAGTCTCGGTATCTATTCGGGGTGTTGCTACTTCTGTATTTTCTTTTTATCTTTGATTTGTTTTGTAAGAGATTTTTCTCGTCACTTTGAATTGGCTCACCTGTATAGATTTATTAATAAAGCTGGACGAAACGTGTTTCAAAACCTAGAAGTTAAGCTAAACCATGGCTATGAGAGAATTGAATGTCATATGACTTGTGCTAGGTTTGTTCACATTTTGGTGGATCGGCTTGAGGTCACTCTCCGGTATGATCTCAGTTTCATTATTGGTTCTTTAAGATTACTACTCCGGTATGATCTCTCCTGGAGTATTCAGCTTGATTCAGTTTATACATAGGAGCACACAGCAACCATGAATGAGACATGGCACGCACGTGGGGCGGGGCTTTATAGCCGCCGTACAGCTGAATCATCCAGATCTCACTGCAATAGCTGCCGCGCGAGAGGAAAAACAAACACCAACGTGCTATGCTACCACTGTCTCCCGTTTGCCAGGCATGATGTCCAAAACCCAATTCCACATCTTCATGGACAGGTCAGACTCCTGGTCCCGGGTCTCTCCTCCAGAAAAATCCGTGCCACCCGCGCGGGCCCGATCCACGGGCTCGAGTCGAGAGGTTGGACGGGGCCCGGCCCTCCTCGTGTTCTCCACCACCACCCCTGGAACCCAAAACCGAGCCGGTCTCCGCGACTCCACCGCGTGGTGCACATGCCGGGGGACTGCCAGGAAATTTAACCCCCCGCAAAACCGATTCCGGTTCCTATTCTGCCATTCCCAAAACCCCCTCTACCGTCTACGCACGCCGACCCTTTGTTTTTTTTCCTTTTATAAAAATCCCCAGGCCCGGATCGATTTTTCCCCTTCGCAGCCAGCCAGCCAGCCAGCCTCCTCCTCCTCCGCCCCTTTTCCACCACTTCGACGCGGACGGCATCTCAAGCCCACCGCGCCGCAGCCGCCCACCCCAGCCGCGATTAAAAACGAGAGAGAGAGAGGGAGGAGAAAAGCAGGCGGCTGCGTGTCCGTGGCGAATTGCATGATCGAATCGCGCCGCGGCGGATGATGGCGGAGGAACCGGCGATGGATTTCGACGGCGGATTCGGCGCCGAGGACAACCTCTCCATGCCCCTCGGCGACTTCATGGCCTTCCTCGAGAGCGAGCCCGCGCCGGAAGAGGACGGGGACGACCCGCAGCAGCAGCAGCACGAGGTGCGTCGATTCTACCGTCCGGTTTTGCCCTAATTGGCCACTTGCTGGCCTAGTCGGATCCAATTCGGTAGGCAGGGTTGGTCGGGCCGGAGGTTCCGTTTGGGCTAGGGTTTTGGATTGCGTCGGAGCCGACGCGTCTGAGATTTTGGGACGCTCCCCTCCCCTCCCCCTGAGTACCTGCAATTTACGATGCCTCATCAGCCAAAGCGTGATCAAGCCTAGCGAGTCAAGGGATTCGTGCGACTTTTCAGTGTGGAGAGTTATTTCGTCGCTTCTTCTTTTTTGTACTTACTACATAAGTGAAACACGCCTTGTCGATCCTACAAGCCCACTTCGAGTATGAGATGCAATTAAGTTATACCCTCTATATCTCTTCGTTAAATGTTGGTGGGAAATGATCTCCATCTTTCCCAGTTTGGACCCAAACACAAGCATTGGGTGCTGCCTTTGTCACCGGAGACAGTTGACGCATTAGGGTCCAACGGTAGAGCGTTTGATCACTGGTCTAGCCTGTGGTAGTACTGTGTCATTCATCCAGAGGTAAGGGTATCGGTGGCAGCTGAGTTGATGGGGGTGATGAGGTGAGAACTTGATTGGTAGTAAAGTGTCTATGATGAGATGTGTACTAGTTAGGTCATTGACGGTCGCAGGTCAGGAGGACGAAGATGATTGTAAAGGGGTTGAAGGTGGCTTTACATTTTCTCTCTTATTGTATTCGCATATCAGCCCCCAATCCTCATACACGCTGTTTGATATGTGCACTTGTGCAGGGTGGACATGGATGCACATACGCATCCACCTATACTTTCTGGTTGTCCTGACCTCTAGTGTGAGAACGCTTAAGTTTTGTTGCGAGCATGCAGCTAGTTTTTTTTTTTTGACCTGCTTGGGTGTGATCACTTATATGTAGCAATAGTTGAACTGAATATTCTAAGCTAGCTGTAACTGTCCTATAAAACAAGGTGAATTGGTTTGATTTGATTTGGTGCGGGGGATGTATATTTGGTTCTATGCGTGAGTGACTCAATGCTGTAAGATATATTATCCCTTGTTTTTGTGGTGAAAGGTGTTTCCCCTGTGTATTTTGGATTAAAAGGTGACTTTTGGGAGGCCAGCTTGTTACTTGAACTACTTGATTGTTTGAAAATGTGACAGTAAGCTGTTGGATGCTAGAGTTTTTGAATTCATCCACAGTATTGTGTCAAGTTTGCTGTTGGGTAATCGGACCACATGGTCTTTTTCTCTAGCAAGACCAGAACAAAAAATACAGATTAAAAAATGTTTGCTCTATTATTTCTACTGATCGTCTGTTTGACCAAAACACCTACATTTTTATACTGTTTGTGGTCAGAAGTTGCAAGATTGTGCATCTATATCCAGGGCAAGCTATCTCAGGCATTGAATATTTTTTGGTCAAGCTTTATCAGATTGTGTCTCTTATCTCATATTCCCTCATCAAAGCACATCATTGTTATTCAAATGCAGGCCAATCAAAGTTGCTTAGAGGTCCCAGTGGATGGCACCGGTTTTGAAAGTGGGTTTGAAAGCCATGAAGGTATAATGAGCTTCTCATGTTACCACATTTTTTTACGAGATTCATAGTTTTTTTTTCTACATAATCATTATTAAGCTATCCCTTTATTAATATTAGATTTTTTGGAGGATGGAGTATTGTGGTCAAACTACTCGCATATAGACTCTTCACAGTACCAGATGGAACCGATGATGGAACAGCGAGATGGGACTTTTGATAACTCAGATGCTAAGCCTTATGGTTTGCTTGACAATGGTGAGAAACACGAAGATGGCTTTAAAGTGACGCCTAATCTTCACCTCTCTATAAAGTAATATTTAGCTGGCCATTTCTTTGTAGATTTATCTGGAAACTCTTGGACCAACAATCATGACAACCAACCTTTACCAAGGGACTCACTATACCATATAAATGCTGTTGAAGAAGCAAATGCATCTCCCTACGAAGTTCTCTCAAAATCTTCATATGTGGGAGAGCAAATGTACTTTGGCCAAACACAGGTCAAAGCAGAGAACTTAGAGAGCATGGGGCCACAAATGAATACCTGTATGTCAAATTTCTCTTTGGCAATATATAGCTTGCATCATCTGAGTATAAAGAACATATTATTCATTTGATATCTACTGCAGATTTGCCATGTAACGAGTTCCCAGGGCAATCTGGTTTGAGTGAAGTCAAAAGCGAGGATACAGGTGCAATATTTGATAATACTGGTCAGGAGGGTAATAATTTTGGACCGGCGAACATGTTCTCTGTTGACCATAATGCAGCTATACCTAATATTTCTTACCCTGAGCTGAATATTGGCGAGGCGACCGGAAGCATGAACAATGGCAACAGCAGTTGCCTAACTGGACAAGGAGAATATCTGCAGGGGAAGTATGTGGAATGTCCTAAACAAGAGTATGGTTCTCTTGATATGGTTGGTGAAATGTCACAGCATGATTTGCCACAAAACAATCAGTCCTATGAGATGGAACAATTCCCGCAGAATGTGGGTGAAAGCAGTTTGATGCAGACGGGCTCTCCGGATCAACATTGTGATGATACATCATTATCAGATTACTACATGGATGTGTCTTCCCCAGAGTCATTATCCTGTGAGCAGATTCAATCTGAATATATTGGTTTCAAGAGTGAGTCTAGCACTGACTCTTCTCCGGTGCCCTCAAGCAGAAACTCTACCACAGAGGACGCCGATAAATATTCAGAAGGAGCAACGAAACAGCTGCTGAACTCCAAGTTGGTTCCTATCAGTCACCAACACCCATATAGGAGCATGACGGATCAAATGCCTCCATCTTTTTATGAACATTATGATATTCATGGAAGTGGCAACTCTTCTACTCCGGGGGGTCTGTCAAGAAGTTACTTTGGTGCAAACGTCAATGGCGATTCTGATTTACTTATCCTGGGTAGCCATCGTGCTCCTGGTCATATATTGCCACTCCAGGGAAGACTGAATAACTTTCAACAATCTTTGTCAGCAAGTCCTGTTGTTCCCCGGTTTGGAGGGATGCCATATAAGCCAAATGATGAAAGGGTGACTCTACGACTTGCATTGCAGGTTACAGATCCCTCTGCACTGTTCGATCTTTCTTTTCGTTCTTATTAACTTTGTTCTACCCTGCTGCCACAAATCACTAAATCATTTGCTGAATGGGTTACTCAATATCCTCAATGCAGTTTTTCATAAGCAGCACCTAGAGTAATGAAATGCAAATTTTTAGTTTGTTGACTATAGGCATTTGGATACTCTCTGATAATGTTTTTCCATCTATACTTCATGTTGGTAGTTAGTAATTTATTACTACCTCAGTTTCAAAATATAAGCCTTTTTAGCTGTTCAATTTGAACTGTTAGAAAGGCTTATATTATGAAACAGACGTAGTAGTTGGCAAGTTTGAATATGCTTGTTCTTGAGTTTCCTAAACCATTTTTGTACTGGTAACTGTTGGTGATTGTGTTTCATATTTCATTTGCTATCCTAGGAGCATAAACATTGGCTTTGACTTTATTGACATGAAAACTTTGTGTTTGAACATTGGATCTACCTGATGATAGTGAGAGTAGCATCATTTGATATTTACATTCTTTTCTTGCATCTAGTTGTCTGCTTCTTCAGTCTGCTTAACATATTGGATGTTTGCCAGGATATATCCCAGCCAAAGACGGAGTGTAATCCACCTGATGGGGTTTTATCAGTTCCTTTATTGAGGCATCAGGTACACCTTACAATCAATATTGTGGTTCCCTGAAAATAGTGTCAAACGCTTCTGGGTAATTAGTATTATATTTATTTGGACAGAAAATTGCTTTGTCATGGATGGTGCAAAAGGAGAAAAATAGTTCACACTGCTCTGGTGGAATTCTTGCAGATGATCAGGTATATTAGTTAGTTTCTCTTTCTCCCCTTCATTCAGAAAAGTTGTCAAGCATGTCTTATATGTCATCTGATGCTTTCAGGGCCTGGGTAAAACTATATCAACTATATCACTGATACTGACAGAAAGATCACCAGCACCAAGATCATCTGCCATTAAGCAAGAGCCATGTGAAGCTGTAACACTTGACGATGACGATGACCCTGCTGAACTTTGTTTAAAAAGGTCACATACATGTAGCTCTGAAGTGACAAGCACTACAGTCAAGACAGAGAATCATATTGTAGAGATTAAGAGCAGGCCAGCTGCTGGGACTCTGGTTGTGTGCCCGACAAGTGTGCTACGGCAGTGGGCAGAAGAACTGAGGAACAAAGTTACCAGTAAAGCTAATTTGTCCTTTCTAATATATCATGGTAGCAACCGTACGAAGGATCCTAATGAGCTTACTAAATACGATGTTGTGCTAACTACGTACTCTATAGTAAGTATGGAGGTACCAAAGCAATCAAGTCCTGATAGTGACGATGAAGAGAATGGGAAGCCAGACAGATATGGCGTTCCTGTCTCAGGCAGCAAAAAGAGGAAGCCTTCCTCTTCTAAGAAAAACAAGAAGGCCACAATTGAGAAGAGTAGTTTGCCTGAGAGACCTCTTGCTAAAGTTGCATGGTTCAGGGTTATTCTTGATGAAGCACAAAGTATTAAAAATTATCGAACTCAGGTTGCTAGAGCTTGCTGGGGTTTGCGAGCCAAAAGAAGGTGGTGCTTGTCAGGGACACCAATACAGAATGCTGTTGAAGATCTCTTCAGCTATTTTAGATTTCTCAGATACGAGCCATACTGTGGATACAAGAAATTTTGCGCCCTGATAAAAATGCCAATCAGTAGGAACCCAGTTACTGGTTACAAGAAGCTGCAAGTTGTTTTGAAGACAGTAATGCTGCGTCGGACTAAAGGTCAGTAACTGAACATATTATTTATGTTCTCCATCTCTTAGCCTGTGCATATCTAGGTTTTTTTTGTTTTGTCAAATCCCAACGATACTGATTGTACTTGAACCACATTTCACATTTGATATTTTAATTGTAGACAACAACTGCTTAAATTTGTGAAAATAATAGTTGTATCAAACATACTCCCTCCGTCCTGAAAAGGATGTCACAGTTTTTTCTAAATTTGCATGTATCTAGACGCATTTTAGTGTATAGATACATGCAAGTTCAGATAAATCTACGACATCCTTTTCAGGACGGAGGGAGTATTAGAAAATGATGATGGTTCAGCTAAATGCTCTCTTCATATCAAAATATAGTGCATATGAGTATTGTAGCAAGTTAGATTGAATTTTGAAAAAGTTTATGGAAAAAAACCAATATCTATAACATGTACTCCCTCTATTCCAAAATATAAGATGTTTTAGCCATTTTATTAAACACATGTATCTAGACGCCTTTTAATGTGTAGGTTCGGAGCAAAATGAGTGAACCTACACACTAAAAGGTGTCAAGATACATGTTTCAGAAAAAGGCTAAATCATCTTATATTTTGGAACCGAGGGAGTAATCAATATCATTAGATCCAGCATGAAACGTATTTTTCTATTGTATTTATTTGGTAGTCGCTCTGTCCTGAAATAAGTGACTTGCGTTTGTCTAGATTAGTGTACATGCGAATCTAGACAAATGCATGCCACTTATTTCTGGACAGAGGGAGTACTTTAGATGTTGATATTTTTTCCTGTAAACTTGGTCAAACTTAAAAGGTTTGACTTACAGAAACTAATATGCACTATATTTGGACATTGAAGGGAGTACTAATCTTTCACCAAATAACACACTGAAGAGTTGGAGCTGCTAATGTCTTTGGACGATTGATGAAAATATCTTTGTGATTGCTATAAGATAGGATGACCTCAAATAATAAATTAGCAGGACAAGCCTAATTTGTACGATACAAAATTTCCATTTTCTTTCCACCTTTAATGTTCTAAAAATGGGTCTTCTAGGCCATATGCAACAAGTAGTATTATATTGGCGACTGGTCAAATACACGATCCATATTTTTTAGGACATTCCCACATTTAAAAAATTCTGTCCCTGTGTGATTTTATCGCTATTGCTGGGTTTTCAATTCCGCATAGATCTGGCACTCTGCAATTTCTGTGCTATATTCCTTGCTCCAACATAGGTGATCTGTGGTCCCCATGTTATTAAATTCTATAATTGATGTTGAAAGATATATTTGTTTGTTAATGTAGCGACAATGCTTGATGGAAAACCAATCATTAACCTACCGCCGAAAACTATATCTCTCAAGGCTGTGAACTTCACGAGTGAGGAGCGTGCATTTTATAACACTCTAGAAGCTGAATCACGAGAACAATTCAAGGTGTGTTAATCATCCACTTCCTAATGCTTTTTATTTATCCTTACAATATCTTGATATTTCGATCTTGCTAATTCTCCATGAGATATGGGCATATTTTGAACTGAGTGATACATTCTTAAATCAGTGGGATTTTATTCTTAATTATGAAAGTTATTCCCTTGCATTGTTGCAACGCGACACAGATATATTTGCTTAGTTTCCTCCTATGCTTGGAATATACAAATTACATAACCCTACATACGTGAAATTAAGGTACCTGGAGAACAAGTAAGTTAGATATAGATGATTATCAATCAGTATTAGTGAGAAAAACATTTATGAGGTAGGAACTAGGAACTTTGTTTGACCACTCAATTCATCTTTAATTCATATCAAGTTGGTGATGACATTTGTATATGTGTTGATGTATTCAATTCATAAAGGACCCTACATATTTGGTCAGTTGCTCACTAGTCTAAGCTAAGAACTTCTCTGCAGGTCTATGCAGCTGCTGGCACTGTTAGGCAAAACTACGTTAATATCCTACTGATGCTTTTACGGCTCAGACAGGCATGTGATCACCCTCACCTAGTAAAAGGTCATGAGTCTAGCTGGTCGTCCTCATTGGAGACTGCGGGCAAACTTACGATGGAACGGCGACAAGAATTGCTGGTTTGCTTGCAATCTTGTTCTGCAATATGCGCACTCTGCAATGTAAGTGATTTTTCCTCTTTTCTTCCTGCATCTATAGTTATGGTATCTGTATGTTTACTCTTTTTATCTGCACCATGTTCCACGATATCTCATTTGCTATTATCAGGCTGCGGAGGGCAGTCTATCATAATTTATTTGAATAGTTGTTTATTACAGACTCAAGAGTTCTGAGTTTCTTAGTGGCCGTCGGACCAACTGCTATTTGTTATCACCAAGATGTATCACAAATTCACACATGCAACAATAGGAATTGTTAGTGCATTATGCTGGGGTATTGGTTGTGAGAGAAGCATTGAAAGATAGTGCAATTTCTTGTGTCAGCATACACCGGAGATAGAAAAAAGGGAAATCTTTCTGGAAAGGAGATACCACTTGGCTTGATTCCAGTTTCTTGTCCCCAGCTTGTTTTTTCCCTACTCACTCCGTCTAGAAATAAGATACTTGAGTTAGTTTAGATTCGCTTGTATCTAGACATGTTTTAGTATATAGATACATCCAAATCTAGATAAAACCAAGTCATTTATTTCTGGACGGAGGGAGTACTATTCTTCGTCAGTAACTTCTAAGGCCTAGTTTGGCAACAAAGTTTTTCTAAAACTGAAGTATATCAATACCATAGTATTTTAGTGGCCTAGCAAAGCAATACTTTAGTTTTTCTCCTTTCTCAGTTTTAGAAAAAAGAGGGTTTGACCTCTTTCTCAAATACTTTAAAGAACCATAGTTTTGGAGAATACTTAAGTTTTAAAACCATATTATTTGTTGGATCCAAACACCGCAAAGTATTCCCTCAATACTTTAAACATACTTTGATGCCAAACAGGGCCTAATTCTTAGTGAATTAAATTGTGCAGGATGCACCAGAAGATGCTGTTGTTACTACATGCGGTCATGTTTTTTGCAACCAGTGCATATTGGAGCAACTTACTGGTGATGACAGCATATGTCCAGTCTCCAATTGCAGAGTCCGACTTAATGCAACTTCATTGTTCTCCCGAGGCACCCTTGAATTCTCTTTGTGCAAAATAACCAGTGAATTCCAGTCTGATGATTCCTGTACAGAGATGGTACATACTGAAAATCAAACCGGGATTGATTCATCTTACGCATCTTCTAAAGTGAGGGCTGCCATAGATATTATTCTCTCATTGCCGAAAGTTGATCCCACCCAAGACACGAAGACAACAGAGAAGGCCATTGTTTTCTCTCAGTGGACCAGAATGCTGGATTTGCTAGAGATTCATTTGAAAGCTTCTCATGTGTCGTACCGGAGGCTTGATGGAACAATGTCTGTTGCTGCTCGGGAAAGAGCTGTGAATGACTTCAAGACAGTCCCAGAGGTTTGTATTCAATGGCATTTTGTACGTGCAAACTTCAGCGTATTACAATTTATTCTCTCTTGATTTCTGCTGTTGGCAGGTTTCTGTCATGATTATGTCTCTCAAAGCCGCGAGTCTTGGTCTTAACATGGTGGCTGCTTGTCATGTGCTTATGCTCGATCTTTGGTGGAATCCTACAACTGAGGACCAAGCTGTTGATAGAGCACATCGTATTGGCCAAACACGACCGGTCACAGTATCAAGGTTAACTGTACAAGATACCGTTGAAGATCGTATTCTGGCGCTCCAGGTAAATTCGAGACCATCAGCCGCAAGACACTTGATTTTGTATTGTATGGCTAACCATCCGTATTCTGTGGCTGGATATTTTACTAGTAAGAAAAATAGGATCCAACAAATCCCGGTGACTTCAAAATCTCGTTTTTTTTCTTGCTCCTATGGCCCAGTAAGAAAAATAGGATCCAAACACCGCAAAGTATTCCCTCAAAGTATATGGGCCATAGGAGCAAGAAAAAAAACCCGGTGACTTCAAAATCTCGTTTTCTCTAAGGATTGTCGTCTCAGATGAAAAAAAACCATATAATGAACCTTTCAAAAACTTGAAAAATTGTCAACCACCTTTGACTGAACCATTGAGTAGGTGGCTTCACCAGTTCAATCACCATTCAGTTTAATACTCCCTCCATTTTAAAATATAAGATGTTTTAGCTTTTTGAAAAAAGTGTATCTAGACCTCTTTTAGTGTGTAGATTCATTTAGGTTTGGAGTGAACCTACACACTATAAGGGGTCTAGATACACTTCTTCCACAAAGCTAAAACATCTTATATTTTGAAACGGAGGGAGTATATGTGTAGGATACTGGCCTGCTCCAGCCCTCACCTAGCAAGATTCATTTGGAATTAACTAATTTCATTTTACTGGGATCCCATAGGACCTACTCGAACAATAGGTTGACACCAGATACGTCTTTTGTATGAATCCCATTTCCTGCTTTGAGTTTCTACTCATATTGATTTCAACCCTTCCCATTGATGATGCACCTACCCAGTGAGAGAATATTTATGATTTATAAATGCACTGTCTCATATAGTGCTTACTAACCTATATTATTTCTCAGGAGAAAAAACGGGAGATGGTAGCTTCTGCTTTTGGGGAAGATAAATCTGGTGGCGGTCAGACTCGACTGACAGTGGACGACTTGAATTATTTATTCATGGTTTAGCATCACCTCCTGAGACAGAACGCAGTTTTGCTCATGGAATGGTGTAATAGGCAGTAATAGATAAATATATCTCAGGAGAGGTAACAGATAGCATTTCTCTAGGGATTACTAGTGCTTTTAGATTGTACAGGTGCTGAGATTTTGTAGTTGAAAGGTGTCATTGTAATTGCTAGATCATCCAATTCTTTTCGCACTGCAAGTAGGGATGGTGCATCATCATCATCATCATCATTAGGTAAATTTTCAATCGGCTACAATAGTCTGTTTGACTATCATCATGAAGATAACGAAGGAAAAATGTCGTTAGCTAACTCGATATTTGTACATAGTTTTTCACCAGCACATATAAACTTGGTTTGGCTTTATTGCATCTGCTCGGTGTGGTTGTATGCGATAAACTATATTAAAGTGTGCTTGGGCTAACTTATTTGTACATGGTATTCACCAGCACATATAAATTTTGTTGGCTTTATTGCCATCTGCTCGGCGTGGTTGTATGCGCTAAACTATAGTAAAGCGAGCTTGTGCTGTTTGCATTTTGATCTCGTTTATGGGGATGCGTGTCGATCCATTCGATCCTGTTTTGTCTTTCCACGGGACCCTCCGGCCAACGGTGATGGGACGTGGTTGGCTCGTTTCAGGAGTAGCAATTCTACGTTTTGGTCTCGTGCCACGAGGGTTCTACTAGCAGCTTGTCAGTACTCTGCAATTAACATAGAATAATATGTCAAACTGTGGCAAAATATATTTTGCTGTCTTTTTGACCGATAATCGAACACTTTTTGATGTTACACAAACCAAACCAGAATTAATCACACCACCATGGGTACACGAAAATTCTTGTGAAAGCTACTATGTTCAACTCCCAAAATACATGATCAAGCTATGTTCAACTTCCAAAATCAACATTCATGGCTCCAGAAGTCTGTCCCTCACTGACGGCCCACTGCCTTGATACTCGTTAACACTTGGGGGATCGGTGCTCGATGAACCTCCAACTGATACCAGAGCAGCCAAGTCAGGCAAAGGGAAGAACGTTGGCACCGGCATCTTCAGTGCTAGCACAGGCAGTGGCGCCTCGAATTTCAGCACATTCAGGGCCTGCCTGATGCTTGGTCTATGCGTGTAGTCAGGATGAGCACACCATAGTCCGACCACCATCAGATGCTCCATCTGCTTCTTGTCGAACTCTCCCTTCAACCTCCAGTCTGCCGCTTCAAGAAGGGCGTTCTTCCCATACAGCTCCCACACCCATGGCACCAGCCTCGCCTTGCTCGGCTCCTCGGTTAGCTCAGCTGGCCGCCGTCCGCAAGCAATTTCCAGTGCCACGACGCCAAAGCTGTACACGTCCGACTCCTGACTCGCCTTGCCTGTCATCACGCTCTCTGGCGCCAAGTAGCCCAATGTGCCAGCCAGGACGGTGGTGTAGGGCTGGCTGCCATGATCGACGAGCTTGGCGAGGCCAAAGTCACCGAGCTTGGCACTGAAGGTGCCATCCAGCATCACATTGCTCGGCTTGATGTCGCGGTGCACGATGCACTGCAGGCACTCCTCGTGGAGGTAGAGCAGCGCCGACGCGAGGCCCAGAGCAATGTCATACCGCGTCGGCCAAGTGAGGAGCACACCCTTGCCGTAGAGGTGGTGGTCGACGCTGCCATTGGGCATGAGCTCATACACAAGCAAGAAGTCGCCACGGTGCTCATGGCACCACCCGACGAGCCTGACCAAATGGCGGTGGCGCAGCTGGCTGATGATGCGAACCTCGGCCGCGTACTCCTTGCGCCCCTGTGTCGACCCCTTGGAGACCCTCTTGATGGCCACCTCCAGATTAAGCTCCTTCAAGAAACCCCGGTAGACTGCACCGAACCCGCCCTGCCCGAGCTTCCTCTCCTCTGAGAAATTCTTGGTCGCTGCCGCCAATTCGGCGTACCTGAACCGTCTCGGCCCGCTCTCCACGACGAACTCATCGCCCAGCTCCTCGTACCAGATGGCATCATCGACGTCAATGTCGCCATAGAGGACGGGTTCTCCAGCCTTCCTCCATTCCCTGGCGAACCAAACAACCCCTGCACCGATGAACACAACAAGGAATCCGCAGACTCCTAATGCCACCCACAGCACCATCGCCCCCTTCTCTGGGTCGACACTGGAGGTGAAATCCCAGTACAGCACCTTGTGCAGCTCCGCGGCCTCGCCCGTGGCGGCGGAGAAGCCGACGGCCACGGCGTCGGGCAGGTGGTCCCTCAGATCGACGGCGTACCACAGGACGACGTCCGTGGGGGGCGCGTCGCCGTAGGAGAGCGCGACGGTGAGGTTCTTGGTGTCGCCGTCGTAGGCGACGCGCGCGTGCGCCGTGCGGCCGTCCTTCATGCTGGTGGGCCAGTCGGCGGTGGCGGCGGAGACGATGCCGCCGAGGTTGATGCCGACGTGGTCGTCGCTGGGGTCCCAGTCGTTCCTGAAGGTGTCGAACTCGATGGCGACGAGGGGGAGGACCCCGTCGCGGGCGGAGGAGTTGAAGAGGCCGAGGAGGCCGCCAGCGGAGCTGTTGGGGAGGACGGAGGGGAACGGGGAGAGGAAGAAGGCGAGGCCGTCGCCGGATGCGGCGGAGGGCTCGGGAGCGGAGATGGCGAAGGAGAAGGCGGAGGCGAAGGAGGCGGGGCGGCGGGAGACGGGGTCGGAGAGCGGGATGGGGCGGGAGTAGTAGGCCCGGCCGGCGCTGCTGGTGAGGGGCCCGACGCGCTCGTCGCGGGTGAGGCGGATGAACTTGTTGAAGAAGGCGTCGCCCTGGAAGGAGATGCCCGACGGAGCCGCGTCCGAGGCGGCGGTGAAGTTGTAGGTGAAGGAGAAGTGCGCGGCGGCCGGCGGCAGGAGGACGGAGAGGAGGAGGAGGAGGAGGAGGAGGAGGGAGGGGACGGCGACGGAGATCCCCATGGAGAATGAAAGGGGGAGGAAAAGGCCTCCGTCGGCTTGAGTTGGGCGAGGGCTCCGGAGAATGACAGGGAGCTGTACATGGGGCCGGCCGGGGTTGACTCACCAATGAGCAAGGCATGGGCTGGATTACAGAAGGCTTGGATTGAGTGGTTCTGTCGTTCTTCGCTACGTGCACATTGTTCCATTTTTTTTTCCTTTTTTTTTGTTCCAATGGCAGGTCTGTCTAGTAAACTCCATCACAAAAGAGAAGGGAAAACTCTGTCTAGAACAGTTGCGCAGTCATCTATGAGAAACCAAGATTCACGTAAACATGAGTTCAAGATCAGCAACTTCAGTTACGAATTCCAGATGATGCATCCGATGCTTGTCTCAGCCAGTGTGCTACATAAACAGAGTGCGGAATCAAAAGCTATTGAATCGTGGCAGGTTTCGAGAAAATGTTTGGCATGTATTCTTGGCAGCATCCTGTAAAAAGAAAGACAAGATTAGCTACTGGATCTCAAACTTAGGCAAGAAACGAAAAGCATGTAGGAGAACTTCCTCCTTTAACCTGTTCCTTTCTTGCATGAACTGTGTGTCTCAAGGAAAACACAAATCATAGGGGGAGCCCCCCCTGTTCCTTTCATCCTTCAATAGAGAGGAAATATTCTACATACACTGAAGCTGAGCAATACATAGAACAGAATACTTCAATCTGTGAACAATAATATGCAAGCATGCAACAGGTCCCGGGCACAAACATGTAATACTAGTGGAACTATCTCATTTCAAAATACTCTCTTACCAGCACCTCCATGTACTAATGATTTAACTCAGCATTTGCTTTAACTATTCAGAACCATGTAAATTAGTCAAAAAAAAGAGATTTGGGAGCACAAAGACACCACTGGAAACTGAAAAGGCTGCTTCCAGCTATAGTATACACAAATATACTTCCAATATGAAGATTAGAGCTTATGCAATAATCTCATAGCAGAGCAGCATAGCATTTACTTTCTAAACAAACAATAACAGAGTTTTTTAAGCAATTTATTGTCACACAGTTTTTCATCACAACCTTGCACTTGTCCTTAGGTCTTTCAATTATCAGAGGCGGTAGAATCCAAGCATGATGTGACTGAGCGCCCGAGCCTATCTCCATCTCCACCTTCCTAACTACCTGCGAGAATTTACCACCCACAACAATCTTCTAATTCTCAGCATCTAAAGAATTTATTTATCATCTCAGAATTGCGCAGTGAAGTGATTAATCAACCAGATCTAGACTGCCCAACTATCTCGGCGACAACAAAAACACTAATCCACATTAAAAAAGACATATGTGATTTGGAGAGATTATTCTTTACCTTCCTATCTAGTTGTCAGATATCAATCTCTTTCATCCTAAATTTATCATCTCCTAATATAAATAATTGATCATGGAATCAGTTCAGATAATGCAATATCTGTTCGTGCTCAATGGCAGCACAGTTAAAATAAATGACACTTGTACTGATATACCACAAAAACCAGTTCATTTGATAAGTATGGGCTAGAGAATTGTGAAGAAAGATCTTACAAACGAAATCCTGGAACGTCGAGATTGGCCACTTCTTTTGTAAGCCACAATCCACGGAATCTAGGTTGATAGCACATAAAGATCTCACGACTTACTGGATCCTTAAATACGTCAGATGCAAGAACCATGATGTCATCAGGTACATCATCCATGGAATGGAGCGCTTCAAAGCATCTTGACATCGAGTATTCTTGCCCCTGTGCCATTGCTTGTTTCTTTGAGCTAGTCTGTGCTATCTTCAGATCAATATAAGCTGAAATGGTTTCATCAAGGGGTGGGATTGATCCATCCTTACGTTTCTTAGGTCTTCCATGTTATATGTTGATCCAAATTCTACAAAGTATAGGCCAACTTCTGACGAGTGGAGCGAGGCCCGTCGCCGGGAGGCTTGGGCCGAGTGTAACGAGTCTGAAGTTGGCCCACACCGTGCCCAACGGGGACGCCTGTGGGGGGTGCGGGGGGCGACAGCCCCCCGCGGTACGGTACGGATCGTCGAAGACCTAGGTTTCCACCGATATATAAACCCCTTGTAAGCCGCCGGTTGGGATAGTTGTATCTGTGAAATCCCCGGCGTTTGTAAACACTCCTCGATATAGTGAAGTTTCGCTGGCTGGCGCCCGTGGTTTTTTCCTCTCTTTGTTGGAGAGGTTTTCCACGTTAAATCTGTGTCTCCTTGCTGTGTTTTTCGTTTTCGTTCTTCGTTATCTTCTTGTCGCGATTGTAACAAGTGGTATCAGAGCCCCAGGTTCTAATCTAGGGTTTGCGACATGTCGTCATTGAAGTTCGATCTACCACAGCTGGACTACACCACAAGATTCTCCTTGTGGCAGGTGAAGATGCGGGCGATTCTCGCCCAAACTTCTGATCTGGATGAAGCGCTGGATGGATTCGGTGAAAAGGATGCTAAGACCTGGTCCGCTGAAGAGAAGCGGAAGGACCGTAAGGCTTTGTCTTTGATTCAACTTCATCTGTCCAATAATATTTTGCAGGAAGTACTGGAGATGAAATCTGCTGCTGCCCTATGGGAAAAACTGGAAACGATCTGCATGTCAAAGGATCTAACCAGTAAGATGCATGTGAAGATGAAGTTGTTCTCGCATAGATTGCAGGAAGGTGGATCGGTAATGAATCACTTATCTCTTTTTAGAGAGATTATTTCTGATTTGCAATCTATGGAAGTAAAATATGATGATGAGGATCTAGCCCTATTACTCTTATGCTCGCTGCCTAGTTCTTATACACACTTTCGTGATACAATGTTGTTGAGCCGTGAGAAGATAACCCTTGATGAAGTGCAAGATGCCCTCAAACAGAGGGAAAAGATGAAATCTATGGTGCAGGCAGATGGGGCGTCCTCCAAGGCTGAAGCTCTGCAGGTTCGTGGTAGGACCGAGCAGAGATTTAACAACCATGGCAACCGAGATAAGAGCAAAGACGGCAGAGGTCGTTCGAAGTCCAAGGGAAAGGACAAGTTCTGCAGGTATTGTAAGAAATCTAATCATGTTATTGATGATTGCTGGAAGCTGCAGAATAAGGAGAAAAGGAACGGTACTTACCAACCGAAAGATAAGGATCAAGGCAATGGTAAGGCTGCTGTTGTTTCTGATAGTTCTGATGGTGAATGCTTAGCTGTTTTTGCTGCTTGTGCTTCTCGTGATGATGAATGGATACTTGATACTGCATGTTCGTTTCATATTTGCTGTAACAAAGATTGGTTCAGTTCATATGAGTCTGTGCAGACTGGAGATTTTGTGCGTGTGGGGAATGACAACCCATGCCATATCGTTGGTGTTGGATCTGTTAAGATTAGGACACATGATGGCGTGACACGCACGTTGAGTGAGGTGAAGCACATACCAAGCATGGCCAGAAATTTGATCTCCCTGAGTACCATGGACGTTGATGGATACAAGTATGCCGGTGGGCATCGAGTTCTGAAGGTATCAAAAGGTTCTCTTATTCACATGATAGGTGATATGAATTCTGCTAAATTATATGTTCTTAGAGGTAGCACTTTGCCTGGTATTGCTGCTGCTGTTACTTCTAATGATTCTGATGATTGTGGTAAAACACATCTATGGCATATGCGTCTTGGGCATATGAGCGAACAAGGCATGGCAGAGTTGGTCAAGAGAGAGCTGATTGATGGTTGCAACTTGAGTAAGTTTGAGTTCTGTGAGCACTGCATCTTTGGTAAGCATAAAAGAGTTAAATTCAATGCTTCCGTTCACACCACCAAAGGCATATTAGATTATGTGCATGCTGATGTATGGGGTCCGTCCCGTAAGACTTCTATTGGTGGTGCTAATTATATGCTTACTATTATTGATGATTACTCAAGAAAGGTGTGGCCTTATTTTCTAAAGCATAAATCTGATGTTTTTGATGCTTTTAAGAAGTGGAAAGTTATGGTTGAAAAACAGACTGAGAAGAAGGTAAAGGTACTACGTACTGACAATGGTATGGAATTCTGTTCTAATGAGTTTGAGGAGTTTTGCAGTAACGATGGCATGATCAGGCATCACACCATCCCATATACTCCTCAGCAGAATGGCGTGGCAGAACGCATGAACAGAACCATCATCTCGAGGGCTCGTTGTATGTTGTCTAATGCAGGTATGCATAGGCGTTTCTGGGCTGAAGCAGCCAACACAGCGTGTTACCTCATCAACAGGTCACCTTCTATTCCACTTGAGAAGAAAACTCCTATTGAGGTATGGTCAGGTTCACCTGCTGATTATTCACAGTTGAGAGTTTTTGGTTGCACTGCTTATGCTCATGTTGATAATGGAAAGTTAGAGCCTAGAGCTGTCAAGTGCATATTCCTTGGTTATGGTTCAGGAGTTAAGGCATATAAACTATGGAACCCTGAAACAAAAAAGATTTTGTTGAGTAGGAACGTTGTTTTCAATGAATCCGTTATGTATCATGACAGCTTGCCATCAGATCCCTCTCCTGTTGCTATTGGAGAGGAGGGAGTTCGTGTGCAGGTGGAGCACCTGCAGAAAACTGTTGATAATAATGCTGTTGTTGATGATACTCATGAGGAAAATATTGATGATGATGTTGTTCAGCACTCACCTACTGTTTTGCAGCAGCCACAGGAATCTATTGCTGCTGATAGACCGAGACGTAACATAGTTCCACCTCGTCGTTTAATTGAAGAGTGTAATCTTGTACATTATGCTTTGAGTTGTGCTGAACAGGTGGAGAACGATTCTGAACCTGCTACATATAATGAAGCCATTGCATCCGTTGACCGCGAGAAGTGGGTATCTGCTATGCAAGAAGAGATGCAATCGCTTGAGAAAAATGGCACATGGGATGTTGTGCGCTTGCCTAAACAAAAGAAGGCGGTCCGCTGCAAGTGGATCTTCAAGAAAAAGGAAGGTCTATCTCCCAAAGAGCCTTCAAGGTACAAGGCAAGGTTAGTAGCAAAAGGGTTCAGCCAGATTCCTGGTATTGATTACAATGATGTGTTCTCTCCAGTTGTGAAGCATAGTTCCATTCGTACTTTCTTTAGTATTGTGGCTATGCGTGATCTTGAGCTTGAGCAGTTAGATGTCAAGACTGCTTTTCTGCATGGAGAGCTTGATGAGGAAATATACATGGACCAACCAGAAGGGTTCATAGTGCCTGGTAAAGAGGATTTTGTGTGCAAATTAAAGAAGTCTCTTTATGGCTTAAAGCAATCTCCAAGACAGTGGTATAAAAGGTTTGATTCATTTATGATCTCACATGGTTTTGAGAGGTCTAAATATGATAGTTGTGTTTATATCAAGTTTGTTGATGGGTCACCTATATACTTGCTGCTATATGTTGATGATATGTTAATTGCTGCCAAGGGCATGAAAGAAATCACTACTTTGAAGGCACACCTAAGTAGTGAGTTTGAGATGAAGGATCTTGGTGATGCTAAGAAGATCTTAGGTATGGAGATTACCCGAGATAGAAAATCTGGTTTGTTATTTCTTAGTCAGCAAAGTTACATTAAGAAAGTTCTTCATCGTTTTAATATGGATGGTGCCAACTCAGTTAGTACTCCTATTGCTCCTCACTTTAAATTGTCAGTTTCTCAATGTCCTACTACTGATGAAGAGTTTGAGTACATGTCAAAGGTGCCATATTCTAGTGCTGTTGGTTCTTTGATGTATGCCATGGTTTGTTCTCGTCCTGATTTATCATATGCTATGAGTTTGATAAGTAGATACATGGCTAATCCTGGTAAAGAACATTGGAAGGCTGTTCAGTGGGTTTTCAGGTACCTTCTTGGCACTTCCAATGCTTGTTTGAAGTTTGGCAGGACCGGTGAGGGACTCGTTGGCTATGTGGATTCAGATTTTGCTGCCGATTTGGATAAGAGAAGATCTCTCACAGGTTATGTGTTTAATGTTGGAGGTTGTGCTGTTAGCTGGAAGGCTACATTGCAGGCTGTTGTTGCACAATCTACTACTGAAGCTGAATACATGGCTATTGCTGAAGCTTGCAAAGAATCTGTTTGGTTGAAAGGTTTGTTTGCTGAGCTTTGTGGAGATGATTCTTGCATTACTTTGTTTTGTGACAGTCAAAGTGCCATATACCTTACAAAAGATCAGATGTTTCATGAGAGAACTAAGCACATTGATGTCAAGTACCATTTTGTTAGAGACATTGTTGCTCAAGGTAAATTAAAGGTATGCAAGATCAGCACTCATGATAATCCTGCTGATATGATGACTAAACCTGTTCCTGTTGCTAAGTTTGAGCTTTGCTCGAACTTAGTTGGTTTAACTGATTAGCCCAAGTGGCTATTGGCGCCGAAAGTATTTGCTTTGTTTGTTCAGGGAGATGGTTGCTGTTGATGCTACAAGGAGGAATTTGTCTCAAGGTGGAGTTTGTTATATGTTGATCCAAATTCTACAAAGTATAGGCCAACTTCTGACGAGTGGAGCGAGGCCCGTCGCCGGGAGGCTTGGGCCGAGTGTAACGAGTCTGAAGTTGGCCCACACCGTGCCCAACGGGGACGCCTGTGGGGGGTGCGGGGGGCGACAGCCCCCCGCGGTACGGTACGGATCGTCGAAGACCTAGGTTTCCACCGATATATAAACCCCTTGTAAGCCGCCGGTTGGGATAGTTGTATCTGTGAAATCCCCGGCGTTTGTAAACACTCCTCGATATAGTGAAGTTTCGCTGGCTGGCGCCCGTGGTTTTTTCCTCTCTTTGTTGGAGAGGTTTTCCACGTTAAATCTGTGTCTCCTTGCTGTGTTTTTCGTTTTCGTTCTTCGTTATCTTCTTGTCGCGATTGTAACATTCCATTTGTGTGGGATTGATCCATCCTTACGTTTCTTAGGTCTTCCATTTGTACCACAATCTGCACTCCCTGAGTTTGAAGGTTCTACACTTCTTGGTCCTTGTAGATCTACGCCAACCTCATCATCATCCGAATCTTCTTCATGGAGATCTTGTGGCATTGGCTGGTCATCATTTCTTCCACCGACCTCATCTCTTCCATCAACAAAGGTCTCATTATGATGCAATACTTGACCTGTGGAGGCATCCTTTCTTTGAGGGACTTGGTGCGTTTCTTCCCTGGGACGTTTCCACGAAGTACTCTTGCTTCCGATCGCAACCCTTAGACCATCAAGATCAGGAGCTCTAATAGAAGTGAAGCAATGTTTTTTCTCAGCAAATTGTCCTATTAAGATAACAAAATAGTTTATGAGAAATAAATTTCCATGACATCACAAATCATTTGGGAAGTTACCTTCATATAATTGATCCCATGAGTCATACAATGGGAAACTCCTATTCTCATACCTCCTGAACTTGGGGTCCCCCGCAATTTTTTTCGGGCCTTTTTTACGGTACCTTTTACTTGTTATGGGAGAGAGACAAGTATGAAACCATCGGATAGCTAAGATTGTCCGATGGAGATTAGGCCCATTAGCCCTAATTACTAAAATATTTTTCCAAAAAAGAGAGTAAAATCCATCAACCTTAGCTAAACTTGGCACCCTTTTTCAGTACGGTCATTGATCTTAGAAATACATGATTTACGGTCACTAAATATGGTGACTGTCTCATTGCGGTCATTGGGCTCCTGTACAACGACATATTCGTCGACGTGACGGGTGTTAACCAGTTCAAACAGTATAACTTTTGCAGAAAAGCTCTCCCTTAAATCAAGCCCAAGTCTAGAGACAAACAGGTAGGGTCCTTTGGTCAGACTGGCAGGTGGGCCTGCCAGCGTCCCCTCTAAGGCAAGGAATATCTGCAGCACGCTAATTTTGAAGCCCCATAACTAAATCATGATCAGCTGTGTGTAACAGACTCACGCTTAACAGTTCGAACACCAAATTCAGACGTGAATGCTCCTTGTAGGCCAAATAGTCGTTAGAAATTATTAACAGGTCGAACACCAAATTCAGACGTGAATCGCAACCATCATGGCTGAAGCAAGAGACACCTAGCTAGCTCATACTGTGCTCTGTGCGAGCTGTGCCTCCCTGTCTCCTATTCCGTGCGGGTGAGGAGAATCGGCCATGAACATCATCCAGGATTAGCACGCACAGCGAGGAACCTGCACTGCACGAAGGCAGTGTCCGCCATGGCCCTGTTGTCCTAGCCTCGGCTCCTCGCACTCCCAACGTGGCCATCCAAATCGTGCCTCCCACGCGACGAGATGCAGAGGGGAGGCGGCGAGATCCCCTGCTCCGGTGGTCGACGACGACGGTGGAGGAGGACACGCGAGAGTCATGAAGAGCACCAGGAGGATCCCCGCGTTGATCTGGTTCGGATGGTGGTAGCGCCATCTCCAAAAAGTCACCAGAGAGCGACCGGCGATGAGGACCTGTGGCGGCCGAGACGAGGTCAACGATGACAGAGACCTAGGAGATGGAGAGCGGCCGGTGATGAGGAGCTGCGAGGCTCCACGTATGCGTGACTCGCGGGCACGAGCAGCGTTGATTATTAAGTCTAATTTCCATAATTAATATCAAAATATAAATCATGACGGTAACCACTACTACAATCATGTGAAACTTTAACATACAATCAATATGAGCAATACTAGTGCATACGTAACAGATCGGATCATAATATACGTACTGATCAGTTGTCGATGAAGTCATCGTTGGTGCAGTGGTTGCCGTAGTCTGTCGAAGAAGACGACGTTGAATACGAGTCGCTAGTGGATCAGGAGATCGTCTAGGAAGACGCACCGTGATGACGAACTTGAGCAGTCGCGCAGAGCGCTTCCCAAAAACCTTATTCGCTCTCTCTCGTACATGATCGCAAAGACGAGTGGTTCACTGGAGACCTGCTCTCCTGTCCGCCGGTGCATGTTGACAAGCGGATGGAGTAGACTACGGTGGTGGCGCAAATAGAGAGAATGCAAAACCCTAGATTGGTTTTCGGTGTAATATGGCGATAGCCACGCAGGACTTCGCTTCCCAAAAACCTTATTTGCCCTCTCCCATATAGGATCACAAAGGTGAGTGGTTCCAGAGACCTTCTCTCCAGTTCGCCGGTGCACGCAAACAAACAGGATGGAGTACACTACGGTGACGGCGCAAACAGAGAGGAGGCAAAACTGTAAATTGGTTTTCGGTGTACTATGGCGGTAGCTGCGCAGGACTTTATATAGAGCGGCTTAGGAAATCCTAACGAAGGCGAACGTGGGACGAATCCATGTTGCGCACTCTCGGGTCGGTTACAGTAGCCCACGATCCGGGAGCGACCCGAATAGGCTAACAGTTGACATGTCTGTCAAAACCTCACAATTTTCTTGAGTAGCAAAATAAAGCTCGGCTCGACAAGATTCCCGTAACCCGCCGCGCGCGTGTTGTGCGTGTGTGCGTGCGAGCGGCGGTGATGTCGAAGGAGTAGCGCGCGTGTATCTCTCTTATTGTCACTCATTACAAAGTGGTGCAACACTCGACCTTATAAGATGGTGCAACTCTCTTTCAACTTCCCATGTAAGACTAAACTTTAACTCCCACTTCACTCTCCGTGAGCTGTCTCAAACATGGGCCTTAACACATGTGAGTTGCCACAAAATGAGCATTGAGATTTAGGAAAATTTGAAATACACATGGGCCTATTTAGTTTAGCCTATTATTTCTAACAATCCCCCACCAGATCTCAAATGCCCATTTGAAAATTTGGCAACCTCGCTACTTGTTTATATACCAGTGTTTCAGCATAGACTATTAAGTTGAACTTCCGTTTGGAATCTTGAGCTACGTCTATCAACAACTTGAACAATGGACAAATATTAAATTGCAAGTTTGGTGCAAATAGATTTCACTTAAAATCATAACCAGTACCCGGCTGCCAGTAGCCTATCCCGCGGGTTGGAGCATATGCCTCATACTCCATGGTCCCTTCATGAGTTTACTATAGATCACCCAAGTCTCATAGACCGCGACGTTTATAATCGAGCTCATATATGTGTGTTCTTTCAAGAATGCCCTGTAAGATGATATTTTTGCTAGTTAAAGCCAACGGAAACATATTAAGGCATGTTGCCAATCTGCCTTACAGATTATGAGAGTTATACATCTTCACATAGAGAGGGTTACAAAATACTCTCCTCAGTCAAACCACTAGCTTGTTCTTCTCAGGTCCTAGTTCATGGGATCTCCAACCACATAGGTTGGGTTATCACTGTGGTGTGATATCCATGGGTCTCAACTCCATCTCTCTCGACGCATTTTCTATCACATTTCGTGATAGTCTCTTTGTAAAGGGGTCTGCCATGTTTTTGTCTGTTTGAATATATGTAACAGTAATTACTCTCGAGTTTTTCAATTTCCTGACAGATTTCAAACGTCTCTTTACGTGTCTTGATAACTTCGCGTTATCTTTATAATTGTTTACTTTAACAATGACAGTTTGATTTTCACAATTCAAAAGGATTGTCGGCAAAGGTTTTTCAACCACAAGCAAGTCCATCAAGAGCTCACGCAATCATTCTGACTTAACAATGGTTGTGTCTAAAGCAATAAGCTCTTCTTCCATAGTTGACCTCGTCAATATTGTTTGTCTACGATATCTCCATGACACTGCGCCACCTCCAAGGATAAACACCTAGCCGCTCATGGCGTAGAGTTCATCAATATCAGAGATCCAGTTCAAATCACTATATCCTTCAAGCACAACAGGGTGCACTAAATAGTGAATCCCATAACTCATTGTACCACATAGATAGCGCATGACCCTTTCAAGTGCATGTCAGATCAATACCCGTGTTAGACATGAACCTACTCAACTTGCTCACAGCAAAAGAGATATCGGGTCTTGTAGCGCTTGCTAAGTACATGAGAGAACCAACAATTTGTGAATATTTCAACTGATATGTTGGTTACTTCTTATTCGTTCGTAATGTCAAACTGGGATCATAATGTGTTGGAGGAAATATGAGTTTTGGGAGATTGGTCAAAGTAAGTTTATTTGAGGGGATGATGTTAGCTAGGAGTGGGGCGATTTTCGAATTTTGAACCCGTCGCTAGTGGTTCTTCGGCTCACCAACGTTCCCTTCCCCTGGGACGGCCGTGACGGACCTCCATGATGTCGTGGCCTGCCTCCTCTACGTCGCCTCCGCTCTGGTGGATAGCCTCGTCGGCCTCGATCTCGAGGGCTGCTGCCCGGGCTGGTCAGCGGCATCGGTCTTGCTCCGCCTGCCGGAGGGGCAACTCGTTCTCCTGAACACGACCAGTGTGGTGGTGGACGCTCGAGATATGTAGCATAGCAAATTCGTCCATCTGGAAGGGCCGCTGATCTTCCCGGTGCATCGTGTCATGCTTGGCCGCCGCGTTCTTCTACCACCACACGAGACGCCCCCGTCGTTGCTTTCCAGGAGGCCGTCCCCTCCTCCCCCTTGGCCGATGTTACTGGAGCGGGTGGCGGAGCTGGCAAATCTGCGTGGGCTGGCATGGGAGATGTTGAGAAGAAGCTAGAGACGGAAGACATGCTGGCCTCAGAGTCATCACTAGAGCTGGGAACAATGCCACGAGTTGAGGATTGTCCTAATGGCAAGCTTGGGGTGGCGATGACGAGATGCCCATCTCCCCTTCTGCTTCCCTCATTAGGGTCCGCTCCGGCGGTGCCGCAACAGGGCATGGGTGGAGTAGGGAAAGGGCCGAGGCGGGCTGGGCCCTTGGCGGGCCAGCGGGTGGGGCTGTTGAGGGGAGGGCTGGCTAGGCCACTTGTGGGCCGATGCCCGCTAGTAGCCTGGACCGGCCAACCAGTCATGGCTTGACCTACACTCCGCGCAGGGCGTCGGTAAGGCGCCCTGTCTAGCCTAGGAGTGGCCCAACACTGTGCGTCACTCATTTTCGGCCCCGATCCAGGAAAACCTAACGCGCACTATTCAGTCGCGTTCTTCCTCTAGTCCCCAGGCGCCCCATATCGCAGTCGCCGTCGCCGCCTCCCCTCCCTCGACATCATGCCCGCGCTCGTACTTTGCGGTGCTGATGGCATAGCGTGACTAGAGCCTCTCGATGGTTCCCTGGCCCGGTTCCCCTTGCCGTGTTCACGCCCGCTCTCTGCCACAAGACTTACCCGTCGGCTCTCGCCACCAGCAGCCCTCCCGCCGCCACCCCAGCACCTACCGCCACCCGACCGCTGCTCACTGCCGCCGGGGAGGTTCCTGCCGCCCCGCCGAGCCTCCCGTTCCCCGCCTCGTGACCGACGCTGCCTGGAGGAGCCGTAGCCTCATGCGGGTAAGCCTCTGCCGCCTCCTGATACAGAGAGGGAGGAGCGCCTCAGGGCCTCGATGTTGCAGGAACGGGGTGTGCTGGACAGGCCTCGCCAAGGCGCGGGTCATGCCGATGCTAGGCACTAGAGAGAGGGGCAGGACCGGCCTCGCTCGAACCAATCGCCTGCTCCGAGTCGGGAGGGTGAGGGCATGGAAGTGGTAGGTCCCAAGAAGAAGAAGAGCAAGAAGAAGAAGAAGGGCCAGCGGACGAGTCTGTGCCACCATCCGCACCAGTTGGCTTCGGGTTGGTGGTTGCCGGATTGGGCGTGGGTGGCTGTGCACGGGAGTGTCTGGAGTACTATGGCCATGTGGTGGATGGCGGGTTCTACTTCATTGACATGGGTGGGCTGATGGAAATATGCCCTAGAGACAAATAGTAGTAAGGACTATTATCATATTTTATATAGTTTATAATTAAGGTTTATATCATGCTATAACTGTATTGAGTGGAAACATCAATACACGTGTGATATACAAACAACCAGGGGTTCCTAGTGAAACTCTAGTCACTGGTTCATTGGTCAACAGATGATCATGTTTCCTGATCATGTGGCATTTATGCCAGTTAGAAATGAGGTCATCTCATTCTGAGAATGAGATGATGAACCAATACCCAACCTAAACATCGTGACCCGATCATGTCACGAAGTTCAAGTTATGATGATTAGAAATGGATCCTCGTAGACTATTCCTTGGACCGTGAGGCTATATCAATTACTGTCTCCCGAGAGTGCTTAGATAGCATCAAACGCCATCTGGTAAAACGGTGGTTATAAAGGTGTGTTCAGGTATTCGGAGGAAACCGTAGAGGCAATATATGTCAAGAGCGGTATTTGTCCGTCCATGTGATGGGATGATACTCAAGGGCCCACTCGGAGAAGTTATATCCAATAGCTACACAGCGTGTGATTTGATCATGGGGATATCACTTGTCGGAACGAGTCAAGTATCATTGTTCAGTAACGAGATTGAACACGACATGGTGATGTCACTGATCAAATCTCGGGCAATGCAAGTATCGAGTGACAAAGGGAATAAGACACGACTGTCCTGGTTCAAACGACGAAATATCTTCGTGGAACGCACAGGGATCACATGGCCATCCAGGTGCCTCTGTCGATCATTGGTGCGGGAGTGTCCCGACCATGTCTGGAGTGTTCCCGAACCGTGGGGTATCACACTTAAGGGCTTGATGATGCTTAGAGAGTGTTTATAGGATCGATAGAATCACCGAAGAAAAGAAGGGAGAAAACCGGAAGGGTTTCGGTAAGTCCGAAGGATGTCCGGAGTGGAGGTGGAAGGTGTTCCATAGCCACAGAGATTGAATAATGTGTGAATGAATGTTAAATGTTGATTTAATCATTTATTCATAATTATTTAATAAAGAAAAAAAATCAATTAAAAGGTCAAAGGCTTAATGGGCCAATTCCTGGAGGGGAAAAGGCCCAAGAGGGGATCCCACCGCTAGGAAGGGCCTAAGGGGTGGCCGGCATCCCTAGTGGGCCTTTCCCCATGTGGGGCCCATGGTGGGGTCTGGCCGGCGCGCCACCCCACCCCTCTCCCATGATTAGTCCCACCCCGGGACTTTGAGGGAGGGTGTACCCCCTCCTTCCCCTATATATAGTGGGGTATTTGGCCTAGATAAATACACCAATAATCAATAAAGGTCTCCCCACTTTTGGGAGGACCTCTAATTGATATTTTCTCTCCCCTCTCTCTCTCTCGTGACCATGGTCCCAAGTCTGGACTGCGCGAGCGAGAGACATCTTCACCGCGGAGCGCCGTCGTGCTGTGGGATTCGGATCCGGGAGTTCTACTTCCACAACTGCTGCTGGATCGGGGAAGCGGGAGTCATCATCAGGCACCGGACATGTGTAACTCCCCGCGAGGTGTCGCACTTGAGGCACTCAAGTCGTTGGAGCCAAGGAGCGCAAGGACTTCATCATGACCTTGAGGTCGGCTTCGGCTCGTCTACATCAACCACGCTCTCTTGAGCGTTGACAACGCTTTTCGGTCTTCAAGGGTAAGTTTGCAAAAAGCCCTTCCCGTTACTGTATTACTAATAGATAGGTCCTAGCAACTTCAGCGGCGTAGGGTAAAATTTTATTGTTTTCATACGCGGAACCCCTACAGTGGTATCAGAGCTAGATCTATGCGTAGTAATGCTAGTATGGGTAGAACACACGAGATGTAGCGTGTGGGCGTTGATCTTTTAGTTGTTACCCTCCCACGTGTACTTGTGTATACCGCAGTAATGCTTGATGAAGCGGCCCCCAACCGACTTTACGCGTTCATTCGCGAGACTGGTCCACGCTTGACATATGGCTTGTACCGTATAAAGTGGCTTAGGGGGGTGTCTGTCTCTCTCGCATTAGTTGGTGTACCATTTGCAACGGAGGGCCCCGAAAGGGGTGTAGTAGAGACAACTACTTGATCAGCGTTGTGCTGAAAGTTCGTAGGTAAGAACGTTTCTTGTGTGAAAGCCCATTCAGCCACATAAAACATGCAAAGATAAAGTAGAGACGTCTAACTTTGTTTTGCAGAGAGGGTGTTGCTTTGTGATATGGTTGTGGCAAAGGTAAAGTGATTACCTTTTGTTACATAGTAGTAGATAGTCACAGAGGTGACGAACTACCACGCCAGAAAGACACCGGTACCTTGGTGTCTACGGCACCAGAACCCTGGCGCCGGAACTCGGTGATGGCGGATGGAGATCACGACGTGAAGGACCATATCACATAGCATTTACATTCAATGTTATTGTTTGTATGTCTTATTGTGTGCTAGTATTAGTTACTCGACGGTAGCCTAATAATATGATCCCTGTTAAAATTACCAACGATTGTGTTCCCCCTTAGTGTGCACCACCAAGAAAGTTCTTCGGTATGAGGCAGGCCATGATGATCGGGTGTCAGGCATATCTACATTCACATACAGTGGGTGCAAGCCATGTTGCACAGCGAATACACTAAGGTTGAGTTGGCGAGCCTAGCATGTACAGACATGGCCTTGGAACACGGATGGTCGAAAGATCGAGCACGAGTCGCATGAATGATGTGACCGACGTTTAGCGTCCACCCTTGAACCCACATTGATGGCCGTGATGATCGGGGAAGATGTGGCTGATAGGGGTCATGTTATCACTAGGAACCCTCATTGGGGATAGGTGTTTCTGAGTGGAGTTATTGTTAACTCATTTAATTATAAACTTAGTCTAAATTCCTTTTGTAATTATAAATGTAGATGGGACCCTTCGTGTTGGCAATTGATTGGTTAGAAGGAGAGAAGCTCAGATTAGATGGATCAAACTTCTCCATATGGGTTGCCAGTCTCCATGTTCTCCTTAGCGAGAACGACGTGGTCGACTACATACTCGACGGGATGGATTTGGATCAGCCCACTGACCTTGAGACCCCAGAGGAGCGGAAAGACCGCTATCCCCATCGTGAGATGGCCTCCTATATTTTAGTTGTGATGCGTTTCGGAATGGTGGACGAGCTGTGGCCTTTCGTGGGTGATGTCAACCCTCGTTCGGTAAGGCTATAGCTTAGGACACATTTCGTGGAGCAGACACACATTTGGGAGCATGAGCTGATGGGAGACTTCCTCTCCATTAAGATGGAGGAGAACTCATCACTGGACGACCACTTGGAGCACATGCATGATGTGTACATGAGGCCTGCATACTTCCTGGACGTCTGGATTACGGGCTCTTTTGCAAACACTGATGTGCTACCGTCGTTGCCACCAAGCTACCAAGCACAAGTCAGGACTTGCGTAATGAGGGGCGACGCGGAAACAATGGAGTTCCACTAGTTCATGACACATCTCAGGAATGTGTTGGTTGAACCAGATGTCGCTCAGGTCGTCAACGACAAAGGTATATATTTGATATATAGTTTTATAAATGTTATAATCTTGCAAAGATATTTGCAGTGTTAAGTATATCTGATACTTATTATGTTTTGATGAAAATAGGTCCTTCTGCATGAGAGGTGCTTGCTGGAGAGGAGGTGACGTTGCGTGTTGATGGCGAGCATGATGATGATGGCCGACGACACTCTCCCTCGACATTTATCATTTAGTTCATGTTTTAGGATGATTATTGTAATCAAGAGATTGTGAACTTCTTTAGTGTGTCTCACACTTCGTGAGACGATTATTCATATGAGTTTGTAACAAATAGTTGTTCTGCTTTTATGAATGATTTCTATTCGTGTTCATACCTTGTTTGATTACTTATGAATTATCCTTGTTGTTTGAAACTAATTGATAATACATGAACATTTGTAAAATATTAAAATGCCTTGTTTAAAAATACCCAACTTAATGATATGTTCATTAGTGAATGAAAAACCATTATTTAAATTCAAAGTTATGTGATAATATGTGAAAGTCATTCGATTTCTTATCACATATATATCGTGCCTAAGTTCGGCAAAATAACTTGAACACCATGTATTACTTGAATACAAAGTGTTCAATGAATTGTTAAATAGAATACATATTCAATGTATTTTGTTTTGACAAAAATGGTAATTATCATTAATTGATTGTTTAAATGTGTAAAGTAGTTTACCAAAGGAAACATGAATATGAAACTATTTGATTTGATCAAAGCGTTTCATCAACAATGGGTATAAATATAAAAGGGAATCCAATTACTATGATTTGATCAATAGTAATGAAATTCAACTTTATAAGAATGGCATAAAAGAAAATTGTGGAATGCAAAGCGTTTTGAAACGTCAAAATGCAAAGCATCACAATGTGATATCAGATATCAAAGGGGTTGAATAGAAGGCACCAAATAAATCGTTGTAGTGTAGATGTAGATACCATTAGCTTAGAAATAGTTAGCACTCAATTAGAAGGCAGTGAACCATTTGAATTCGTGAAAGTTTTGGGGTTATTCGGTATAACCAAAACAATAGCGAATAAGTCCTTGTAGAGTATTCATTAGAAACTTTGAAAACAAAACCCATAGCTGAAACCAAAAGGAAATCAAGATTCGTATTGCTTGGATTTTGGTGCATTCTTGAGAAAGCTCACTTTTAGTGATGTTTCTCAATTATGGAGCAAATGGGAAATAGTGAAAAACACGATGAGGATTCAAAACCCTGCATCAGAGTGTTGAGAAGCGCAACGGACAACGTTCCTAAATGACTCTCTGCATAGAAGGAAAGAATCAATGATAATGATCATTGTGTTTTCCCCACTAATGTTTTCACTATATGAAGTAGGGTTCAAAATGTAATCCATATCTTGTATGGAGACATTTGTGAATCACTTGTCATGATTTTTGGAATATGACATACCTACGAACTACTAAGGAAATAATGGTAAACTAGAATTATGAGAAATCCTAAAAACAAAATTCCCATGAGATTAGAAAGCAATTCGTTGCTGAATCTCACAAGTAAAAGGGGTTACTTGAATTTTCCCGAATGACTGCAAAGACAGAATGGAAAAGGGGGTGAATGACAAAAGCACAATTTGTCAAGTATTGGATGAATTCAAATGAATTTGATTCATGTGTGCTAAATGTCTAGCGGATTTAAAACTGGTGAAGTACTAGTATCTCATAGTAAATCTCCAACTTTGATATTTGATCAAAGGATTTTGAAGTTATTCAAAATAGTGAGTGGATATGCAATTTGCATAAAATTGAGTGGGAGCTATGAAAGTCTTCCTGAAACAATATGTGATTGACATATTTTTAAGTGGGAGCAAATATAAGACTCAAATTCAAATATGTAGGAACATATTTTGAGTGGGAGCTTATAGGAGTAATTCTTAAGTATATTAAGGATGAAAGCGCAAATACTTATAAATAATGATTTATAAGATGTAGAAGTTGATAACAAGTGTATTATGATATTATGTAGTATTCCTTAAGGGATTCTGAAAGGGGTTTCGGAATAGAGGTTAATTAAGGAACTGGTCCTTAATAACTCAAATTAGGAATAGTATTAAGTTTAACATTAATGGTTGAAAGAAAGAAAAGGATGATCGTCATCCAATATGTTGAGACATAGGTACTATCTTAGTAAACCATGATGATAACTTAGCATAATATGTGATCCAAATAAGGAACGTTTGAAAGTGATTAAGTTCGAATCATAGAACATTAAGCTAAGTTTGTCCACAGTGTCTAGTAGAGAACTGAGGATATATTTTCCAAATCCATAAAGGATAACATATCTTAAAACATAAAGGGTTATGTTATAAGGGAATATGTTAGAAACTCCTGTAGATACCAATTAAAGTCAAGTAGGAAGCGAGGTGAACAAAACATCAAAAGTTGCACAGAGTGCACTAGTGTTTCGATGAATACATTTATAATAATAGATAAGGGTACCATCTAAAGTGTTGTATAATGTTATGGCGGGCCTAGTTCACTTTTAACGTAGAATGATGTGTCCCAGGGCACAGTGCCCATGAGAAAGCTCTCAAGGTTGATCTAACGTCACTGTAGGCTCCTAGAATCAGGCCTCGTTCTGCTGCCATAGCAACAATGCATACACACAGATGTTGTCATGTGATGATAGAATATTAATGTCAATCAAGGTGACATTAGTAAGTTGGAAAGGATTTGGGACTCTAAAGTACAGACCCAAGACTCAACCTCTTCCATGAGCAAGCATGTTCAGGGTACCGGGTATAAGGTGCCAATGATTGAGAACAAAATGCAGCCAGTGTATTTGTACTTTAGTGCAAGTGGGAGACTGTTGGAAATATGCCCTAGAGACAAATAGTAGTAAAGACTATTATCATATTTCATATAGTTTATAATTAAGTTTTATATCATGCTATAACTGTATTGAGTGGAAACATCAATACACATGTGATATACAAATAACCAGGGGTTCCCAGGGAAACTCTAATCACTGGTTCATTTGTCAACAGATGATCATGTTTCCTGATCATGTGGCATTTATGCCAGTTGGAAATGAGGTCATCTCATTCTGAGAATGAGATGATGAACCAATACCCAACCTAAACATCGTGACCCGATCATGTCACGAAGTTCAAGTTACGATGATTAGAAATGGATCCTCGTAGACTATTCTTTAGACCGTGAGGCTATATCAATCACTGTCTTCCGAGAGTGCTTAGATAGCATCAAACGCCATCTGGTAAAACAGTGGTTATAAAGGTGTGTTCAGGTATTCGGAGGAAACTGTAGAGGCAATATATGTCAAGAGCGGGATTTGTCCATCCATGTGACGGGAAGATACTTAAGGGCCCACTCGGAGAAGTTATATCCAATAGCTGCGCAGCGTGTGATTTGATCACGGGGATATCACTTGTTGGAACGAGTCAAGTAGCATTGTTCAGTAACGAGATTGAACACGACATGGTGATGTCACTGATCAGATCTCGGGCAATGCAAGTATCGAGTGACAAAGGGAATAAGACACGACTGTATGGGTTCAAACGACGAAAGATCTTCATGGAACACACAGGGGTCACATGGCCATCCAGGTCCCTCTGTCGATCAATGGTGCGGGAGTGTCTCGACCATTTCTGGAGTGTTCCTGAACCGTGGGGTATCACGCTTAAGGGCTTGATGATGCTTAGAGAGTGTTTATAGGATCGGTAGAATCACCGAAGAAAAGAAGGGAGAAAACCGGAAGGGTTTCGGTAAGTCCAGAGGATGTCCGGAGTGGAGGTGGAAGGTGTTCCATAGCCACGGAGATTGAATAATGTGTGAATGAATGTTAAATGTTGATTTAATCATTTATTCATAATTATTTAATAAAGAGAAAAATCAATTAAAAGGTCAAAGGCTTAATGGGCCAATTCCCGGAGGGGAAAAGGCCCAAGAGGGGATCCGACCCCTAGGAAGGGCCTAAGGGGTGGCCGGCGGCCCTAGTGGGCCTTTCCCCACGTGAGGCCCATGGTGGGGGCTGGCCGGCGCGCCACCCCACCCCTCTCCCATGATTAGTCCCACCCCGGGACATTGAGAGAGGGTGTACCCCCTCCTTCCCTTATATATAGTGGGGTATTTGGCTTAGATAAATACACCAATAATCAATAAAGGTCTCCCCACTTTTGGGAGGACCTCTAATTGACATTTTCTCTCTCCCCCTCTCTCTCTCTCGTGACCATGGTCCCAAGTCTGGACTGCACGAGTGAGAGACATCTTCACCGCAGAGCGCCGTCGCGCTACGGGATTCGGATCTGGGAGCTCTACTTCCGCAACTGCTACTGGATCGGGAAAGCGGGAGTCATCGTCAGGCACCAGACGTGTGTAACTCCCCGCAAGGTGTCGCACTTGAGGCACTCAAGTCATTGGAGCCAAGGAGCGCAAGGACTTCATCATGACCTTGAGGTCGGCTTCGGCTCGTCTACATCAACCACGCTCTCCTAAGCGTTGACAACACTTTTCGGTCTTCAAGGGTAAGTTCATGAAAAGCCCCTCCTGTTGCTGTATTACTAATAGATAGGTCCTAGCAGCTTCAGGGGTTCAGGGGCGTAGGGTAAAGTTTTATTGTTTTCATACGCGGAACCCCTACATGGGCTCCCGATGACTGTCCCAGAGACGTTGACGATGGTGACAGTGCTTCTAGTCCAGGACCCCCTCTGTCAGTGGAGGTGAACGAGGCCCTGCTCCAGGACGAGCTCAGCGCGGTCCTCCCGGGCCATGAGTGGCCTGTTCGTCGCATCTCCGCCACCGAGTTTGCGGTCTCATTCCTGTCAGTGGCGATCCTATGTATGTGTTGAAGGAGATATGCCCTAGAGGCAAATAATAAATAGGTTTTTATTGTCATATCTCAACTAGTTTATAATAGTTTCATATTGTGCTATAACTGTGCCAAGTAGAAACATTGGTATAGGTGCGGTATGAAACAACAAAGTCCCTAGTAGCCTCTATTCATACTAGTTCATTGGTCACGAAGATGATCTGGGTTTCAAGATCATGGGCATTTATGCTGACTGACAACGGGATCATATCATTGGAGAATGATGTGATTGGATATTCCTCGAAGGATTGCAACACGATCAAGTCATATAGTTCATTGTTGCAATAGCTATACCTAGACTCCTTCTCCTTAGACCGTGAGCTCATATTACTCACTATTTCCCGAGGCTGCTTAGACTGCATCAAGCGCCACTTGGTAATACAGTGGTTATAAAGGTGTACGTTGGGTATTCCGAAGGAACAGTAGATGACATGTGACTGCAAGATCGGGATTTTTTCGCCCACATGACGGGTAAAGATACATACGGCCGGCTTGGTGAGATTACATCCATAAATGTTGCAACATGTGACTCGGTCACGGGAAGGTAATATCACGGTAACAAGAAAATAGAACTTGTTGTGAACGAGATTGAACAAGGTATGGGATACCAATGATTGGATCTCGGACAAGTTGTATCGAGAAACAAAAGGAAGAGGATGCTACATTTAGCGGTTCAAACGACATTGTCATCAGGAATGCATAGGGGTCACATGGATATCCCTGGTCCCTCTGTTGATCATTGATTTAGATCATGTCTAGAGCATTCCCGAGCTGTGAGAGGATACACTTAAGGGTACGATGAGAGCGATCATTCGTAAGATGGAATCATAGTAGAGAAAGAGAAAGCCAAAATTGTTCCGCAGAGAGATCCGAAGTTGTTCGGAGAAAGAATAAAGGACCGGAATCATTCCGGGAATTCCGAAGTCGTTCGGAGGATATAGAAAGAGGAACCGAAAGGTGTTTCGGGTTGAATTAGGTTTTGTAATAGGTATTTACATATTAATTAGTGTAATTAATATTAAATATAATATTAAAATCTAATTTGAAGGGTTATTCCACTAATGGGCCAAACTTCCTAGTGAATAAAGGCCCATGAGGGAAAACCAAGGAGGGAAGGGCCAAGGGCCAAAGGGCCAAGGCCCAGGCGCCTCAAGGGGGCCCACCCGGCCAGCCTAGGGCTGTGCACAGTGTGGGGCCCTGATACATTGCAAATGTATCTATAATTTTTGATGTTCCATGCTTGGTTTTATCCACTTTCTTGTGTTTTGCCCACACTTTGGAGTACTTTTCATATGATTTCTTGGACTAACCTATTAACAAGACGCCACAGTGCCAATTGCCTGTTTTCTGCTGTTTTTGGTTCCAAGAAGTCAGAAAATGAATATTCTCGGAATTGGACGGGACAAAAGCCAAAGTTACTATTTTCCTGGAAGACTCACGGAGCTAGAAGGAGAGTCAGAGAGGGGCCACAGGGTGGCCACACCCCCCTTGGCGCGGGCCAGCCCAGGCCGCGCCAGGGCATGGTGTGGGTCCCCTGGCTAGCCATCGACCTTGCCTCCTTCACCTATATGTTCCTCCAAAGGAAAAAACCCTAGATCGTCAAGCCTCCAGCCACGAAAAGTTCCGCAGCGCCGCCACCACCGAAGGGGAGATTTGGGGGACAAAAAGTCTCTATTCTGGCACCCTGCTGGGACGGGGAAGTGCCCCCGGAGCCATCTCCATCGATCTCCACCACCATCTCCATCGCCGTTGCTGATTCCCATGATGATGAGGGAGTAGTTCTTCCTCGAGGCTAAGGGTTCTACCGGTAGCTATGTGTTCATCTCTCTCTCTATGCGTGATCATATTGTGATCATGAGCTTTATAATCAAGTAGATCTACCTTGCTACTCAAGTGCTTTAATAGATCTCTGCTCTCCCCATGTGTGTGAAGTTGACAGTGTGCACACCATGGTGGCACTTAGGCTAGATATTACAAATACTTGTTATGAGTTATGTTTGGAGTTGGATGTCTTTATGAAATTGTGGTGTTTGTTTGAACCATCTAGTACTCAAGGTGACAGTGTGGGGTTTTCTAGATGGGAAAGATGAACTTTGAGGTGTGCTGTTATAGCCCTACCATCGATTAGAGTGTTCAACCGGAGAGTAGTTAAGAGTAGTATCATAAAGAGAAGATATTTATATGAGAGTGTTCACTAGTGAAAGTATGATCCCTAGGCCTTGTTTCTAAGCACTGAAACACCGTTTGCTACTAGATCTGTTACATGTTTGCTTGCTTCCATCTTTATTTCAGTTTGCCTTTAGTCTTTTCCATGCCATCAAAGTATTTTCTAGCACCGTTATCTTATATCCATACCACTTGTATTTCACTATCTCTTCGCCGAACTAGTGCACCTATACACCTGACAAGTGTATTGGGTGTGTTGGGGACACAAGGGACTTCTTGTATCTTGATTGCAGGGTTGCTTGAGAGGGGATACCTTTGAACACTTCCTCCCTGAGTTCGATAAACCTCGGGTGATCCACTTAAGGGAAAACTTGCTGCTGTTCTACAAACCTCTGCACTTGGAGGCCCAACAACTGTCTACAAAAATAGAAGTGCGTAGACATCAAGCTATTTTCTGGCGCCGTTGCCAGGGAGGTAAGGTAAAAGGTATTCACACCGGAGGATTAAAGAAGAAGAACCTCCCACGGCAAACGCCTATTTTCTGGCGCTGTTGCCGGGGAGGTAAGGTAAAAGGTACTCACATCCTCCGGTGTGAGTGCTCGAAGTTATTTCCTTTAGATTCTGCAATTTTGTCTTTTTTTCTTGTTTTCACTAGTTAGGCTTAATGGAAAACAACAACAAAATTAGAGAGCTTTATAGTATTTATCTTGAGTTAGGACATGAAGTGTTTGAAGAGAAAATTAAAAAACCTATGGAACTTTATTTGCATGCTAATAGCAATGTTATTAGTATGAATTCTTTGAACACCATTATTGCTAATGCTATGGAAAAGTCTAAGCTTGGGGAAGCTGGTTTTGATGAGCATGATATTTTTAGGCCCCCAAGCATGGAGGAGAAAATTTACTTTGATGATACTATACCTCCAATATATGATGATTACAATGATGAATATGATATTTTCAGTCCACCTACTATTGAGGAGAAAATTAATTATGATTACAATATGCCTCCTATATTTGATGATTATGGTGATGAGAATAATAATGATAGCTATTTTGTTGAATTTGCTCCCACCATAATTAATAAGAATGACCATGCTTATGTGGAGAGTAATAATTATTATATACATGTGGATCATGATAAGAATGTCTTATATGATAGTTATATTGTTAATTTTATTCATGATGCTACTGAAAGTTATTATGAGAGAGGTAAACATGGTTTTATGTATCTCAATAATATTAAGTTTCCCCTCTTTCTGTTGAAAATTTTGAAGTTGCACTTGTTTTGCTTTCCTATGCTTGTTGCTTTGTGCTTTCATGACTTGTTTCTTTACAAGATTATTTTTCATAGGAAGTGGGTTAGACTTAAAAGTGCTTTGAATTTGCTTCTTGATGCTCTCTTTTATTTCAATTCATATTTCTTATGTGAGCATCTTCTCAAACTATCATGCCTAACTTAAATGCGTTAAAGAAAAGTACTTATTGGGAGATAACCCAAAAGTTTTAGATGAGTCTTGGAAGTTATTACTTCTGTAATAAGCGCTCCTTATCCTTTTTATTTGCCTTTTGTGCCAAGAGCAACCTCTAATGAGAGAGAAGTAATGCTTGGGAAAGTTGCTGTCCCGAAACAGATTTTTGTGCTTCACCGTAAAAATTCGTGTCAAATCTCTGCACGTCCTTTTGAGGCGTGAATTTTTGTGCTTATGCCCCAGGTTGTTATAACTTTTGTTAGTTCAACACTTTTTTATTTGAGCAACATAAGGTCTTCGAAAAAATTCTTCTTTACTTGCTGGTCTGTTTTGGCAGATTTCTGCCATTTTCTGCATTTGCTTCTTGTTGGTTCCTTTTTGAGTTCTTTTGGGGAATTGAGCTTTTTGAGGGAAGTGATACAGTAGCTTGTGTTTTAATGTAAGTTTTATTGGTGTTGGAACTGAACCTAAAAACCTATTATCTTGAGTGCACTAATGTTGCTAATAAAGATTGTGTGAAGTTTTGTATGAAGGAAAAATTTCAGGTGTATGGAAGGAATGAGTAATGAGATGAAGAATGGACTAAAGCCCAAGCTTGGGGATGCCACGTGTGTCACCCAAAGAAATATCCAAGAAGTACAACCGTCAAAGCTTGGGGATGCCCAAGGCATCCCCTTCTTCATCAATAAAAATCCCAGGTTTCTTCCAAACGCTTCATTTTTATTGTTTCATGCACAGTTGTGTTGTTCTTGGAGCGTCTTCTTTTTTGTTTTCGTTTTGGTTTTTCGTTTGCTTTGTTTGCTTAGTTTTCTGAATAAATTGGTTGGACCCCCTCTTTCATACATTGGTTTTCAAATAGTTTGGTTTGGTGTTGGAAAAGAGTAGGAACGTTCATGCTTAAGTGGTAAAGAGAGCTTGTTTTTAACTGTGGCCTATGCTTTGTCATGCCATGCATGATATTGTTTTGGTTTTATGCTCAGTATTATTTGCTGTAGCATGACTTGTTATAAACAATTGAGATTGCTTAATGTGCCTTGGATGAATCATGCGTTGTTTTAGCATATTAAAGCATAGTATAGTGGTATTCTCCTTTGATGCTTTATCTGGGTTGACTTGGCGCATGCTCACACCATGTTATGACTATCCCAAGTCACCATAGCCTTTATGATCCTTTAGTTTTCAACTTGTAGTATCACTTTATGCTTTGATCAATGATGTTTCGTCGCTTTGCATGATTATGGCCATTATTGCTCTCTTAGTTTGTCGCTCCCAGTCTTTTGCTAGCCTCCACAACAAAGTATGAGTTCCACTCATGCATCCAACTCCCTAAACCAAGTTATTCCAAAGAGTCCACCATACCTACCTATTAGCTTATGCTATTCCAAGTATATTCATGCTTTTGTTTACCTTCCGAATTAAACTTGTTATGAGAAAACTAGTGATTAAAGCTCTCACGAACTTGATGGCACACTTTACTTTTCTTGCCCTTAATAAACTTGAACCATTGTGTCGTCTATGTTGTATATGCTTGCGCTTTATAAGTTGAAATTAGCAGAACCATGTTTCATGGGGAACGCTTTCAACATTGCACTTGTACTTTGTACCCCGTTGATATCATGTTCTTTTGCTTATGGATCCCGGCGGTGTAAAATAAAAGTGGAACTTGTAAGATCATGGAGTTTGTATGTGTGTTAGAGAAACGCCTAGGCCGCTAGCTTAAGCCATGCCTAATCATGGTGGAAACTTGCAGCATCACCATAATGAGCATTCCATGAAGCATCCTCAATAAAAACCTATGCAGATAGCAAATAAAAAAATCGCTGAGATGCTCATTGTCTGCTTGCCTTGTCATTTTGATTATGGGAAAGCTCCCGTATCATGTGCAAGGGGTACCCCGTTAGCAGTTCTTAATGATACACATGTACTTACAATGACAAGAGCTTACTCGTGACTGAAGTTGAGTAGCATGAGGATCGGTCTTCGTAAGTAAGGGGCATGAGATTTCGGTTTATAACTTGTCAAGCATATCCTCTTAGTTGTGTCACTTTAACCTTAATCACCTTAAAGATGCTTATGATAGGGGCAATGAGAGCTGAAAGCTATAAGTACCATAATTTTTGGAAGCTCTTTATGAGACTTGAATCCCTACTTCCTTTTATAAAGGCCTTTCTTCCACCATTATATTGAGTCTCCACCTTCTATCTTTGTGCACCTACTTTGAGAGCATAGTGGCCATTCTTAGTTCTATGTGCATTGTCCCAATACTTGTTGATTGATGCATAGCTTTAATATTGCTTGTTTTAAACTATTTGTATCTAGTCACTCTTATGAACTTTGAAGGTGTCCTATGCATTTATGTTTGCTACTCTATGAGGGACAAGCTGAATACTATTATGCTATGTTTTCTTTATGTGAAACAAACAAACGTCTTGCAAAGCATTGTTATTCATGAATCTTTTGTTTATGCCTTTTCATGTTGCATCATAGTTTCTTTGTCTTATTGCTAGACCTTTGTCTTTCATGTTATGATTGAAGTACTATGATCCCAGCTTTGAATGTTTTGCAAATACTTTGATCAAGTTTATGATGGTGCATGTCACCTCAAAAGTTATTCTTTCTTTTTATCACTCCTACTCGAGGACGAGCAGGAGTTAAGCTTGGGGATGTTGATACATTGCAAATGTATCTATAATTTTTGATGTTCCATGCTTGGTTTTATCTACTTTCTTGTGTTTTGTCCACACTTTGGAGTACTTTTCATATGATTTCTTGGACTAACCTATTAACAAGAAGCCACAGTGCCAGTTGCCTGTTTTCTGCTGTTTTTGGTTCCAGGAAGTCAGAAAATGAATATTCTCAGAATTGGACGGGACAAAAGCCAAAGTTCCTATTTTACCGGAAGACTCACGGAGCCAGAAGGAGAGTCGAAGAGGGGCCACAGGGTGGCCACACTACCCCATGGCGTGGGTCCACCTAGGCCGCGCTAGGGCATGGTGTGGGCCCCCTGGCCGGCCATCGACCTTGCCTCCTTCGCCTATAAGAGCCTCCCGATACCAAAACCCTAAGGCGTCAATCAGAAATCCACGAAAAGTTCCGCAGCGCCGCCGCCACCGAAGGGGAGATTCGGGGGACAGAAAGTCTCTGTTCCGGCACCCTGCCGGGATGGGGAAGTGCCCCCGGAGCCATCTCCATCGATCTCCACCACTATCTCCATCACCATTGCTGATTCCCATGATGAGGAGGGAGTAGTTCTCTCTCGAGGCTAAGGGTTCTACTAGTAGCTATGTGTTCATCTCTCTCTATGCATGATCTTATTGAGATCATGAGCTTGTAATCTATAGATCTACCTTGCTACTCAAGTGATTTAATAGATCTCTTCTCTCCCCATGTGTGTGAAAGTGACAACGTGCACACCATGGTGGCACTTAGGTAGATATTACAAATGCTTGTTATGAGTTATATTTGGAGTTGGATGTCTTTCTGAAATTGTGGTGTTTGTTGGAACCATCTAGTGCTCAAGGTGACAGTGTGGGGTTTTCTAGATGGGAAAGATGAACTTTGAGGTGTGCTGTTATAGCCCTACCATCGATTAGAGTGTCCAACCGGAGAGTAGTTCAGCGTAGTATCATAAAGAAGAATATATCTATATGAGAGTGTTCACTAGTGAAAGTATGATCCCTAGGCCTTGTTTCTAAGCATTGAAACACCGTTTGCTACTAGATCTGTTACATGTTTGCTTGCTTCCATCTTTATTTCAGTTTGCCTTTAGTCTCTTCCACACCATCAAGCTATTCTCTATCACCGTTACCACTTATATTTATCTATACCACTTGTATTTCACTATCTCTTCGCCGAACTAGTGCACCTATACACCTGACAAGTGTATTGGGTGTGTTGGGGACACAAGAGACTTCTTGTATCTTGATTGCAGGGTTGCTTGAGAGGGGATACCTTTGACCACTTCCTCCTTGAGTTCGATAAACCTTGGGTGATCCATTTAAGGAAAAACTTGCTGCTGTTCTACAAACCTCTGCACTTGGAGGCCCAACAACTGTCTACAAGAATAGAAGTGCGTAAACATCACTTAGCCTCCTGGATCTGTGCAGGGCGAAGATGGATCCTTGGTGGATGAGTTCCCCCTCCAGATGCCTTCCGGAGGTGAGGTTTCGGTGATTTCTAGGTGTTCTGTATGTCGTCTCTCTGATCCAGTTGCATGGGGTGGAACTATTTGAGGAGGCGGAGGCGATGCCAACTATACGACCGGAACTATACGGCTGGAAAATTTAATCCGGTTGTATAGTTGGTCGTTGAACTCTCTGCCTCCATTATTCGCTTCTGGTTTTCTTCTGGTATTATTAATATTTCCCAAATAAGCGATTTACGTTGTTTTTGACTCTTTTTATCCTCGGTACAACTGCTCCAAGAATTGTATCCATTGGATCCATCATCTGTCCTGATCTTGGTGAAAACAGACATAAAATGTGCACGCGAGCGCTGTGAAATACCAAGATCCTACATCTACAATGCAAAATAATAGTGTAAAACATGATGCAAATATGCACTCATCAACTTCCCCAAGCTTAGACTCTTGCTCGTTGCGAGCAAGTTTAGCTTAATGGATGTGATCCTCATATTCATGAAGCTGAGTCGATAAAATAAATGAGGCAGTTGCAGCATGTGTTTATCATATACTATACATAGGAATAAGTTCATGAATAGTACCTTACTTGAACCATCTGAATAGTATTAGCAGGCTTCCACACCTTAGTGATGAACAGTTCATAAAAGATGAATCTCAACATAATATAAAAGTATCTGGTTCAATCGAATGAGTTAGAGAGGTAGTCCCAAGTGTTTTTAGGATCAACATATTCACTTGGGATTCAAAATCTCAAAAGTGTTTCTTTGTCATACTACAATATGGTAGTGTATGCCTATTTTCTCTTTGCACACTCGCTCTTTTTCTTCTTTCTTTTCTTTGTATGTATATGCTCACACTTTTGTTTTAAGTGTTGTGCAAAGAAGCTAGCCATACATTCCACTTCATGTAGGAATTCAAAGTTTAACGATCTCAATTATCAAATTCCAATTGTATATGAAGCATACTTATGATTTGAAGATTCTACCTTGACTTGTTCTCACTCTATCTTGATAGCACTTTCATTTTCCTTTGTTCAAGGTTTATCTTTCAACTCAATTGTATAGATAATTTTTCTTTGTAAATCAAACCTTAGACTTACAACATATTGACCAAATTATCTTTATCTGTTCCATTGATACCAATGGTGTGGAAGACTCCTATTGCTATCATCAAGTGCAAGTAAAATTATACTCAAGTCATTCATATATCCAATAAAACAAACACAAACTTAATATTGCTCCATATATAATAATAAACTCAGAATTTCATTAAAGGGATCGACTATTCCTAAAGGGAATTCTAATGATGCAAACTTTATTGCTAGTTTGAACTAATGCAAAAATAGTAATAAAAACTTATAATATAGATTACAAGGTCTTAAAGATCTCCGCAAGCTTGGAATCAAGCCAGACGGGATCAAATAATCCCTTGCGATTATTTGATACCGTGATTGTTGTAGATCATTGTGGCACCATGGCATGCAGTATCTTCTCTTCACAGTCCAGCCTGAGACAGAGGGATTGATTGATAGCTTCTAATTATTTAACACACAGCTTGTAGAAAAGATTGTTCCTCTCCAGCACTTTCACTTGTTCTTTAATGAACTCATTGTTATCCTAAAGTATTTGTAGCGCCTTGAGACTCATGGAAAAACCTGCTTCGGTTGTTCGCTTGATATCTTCATCAAGTTTGTCAAGATAAAGTCGCAACAATCAAAGGTGTTTGGGCATCCCTGGCTTCTCCTTGTCCAACTCTTCAATCTTCAGCTCTAGGACCTTCAAATCCCTCTTCTGACACCCATGGTCAGCGTCGAGGAACTCTATAGGGATGGTCTTGATCTCCTTGCCTTGCTCGCTATTTCTCCTGATCTCCATAGGAGCCTTTCTTTGTGGCTTGTATCTCTTGGTTGAGAGTCCTCACGTGTGAATAAGAGGTAGATTGGTTTCTGGAGATTATGATTAGAGAGAGATACAATGGTCATATATAAGGGGGGTCAGAGGTCAGTAAAACTCGCGAGAGACACAAAATTATTGCCCAAGAAAAGAATCTGAACGAAATAGGGAAAGAAACCATGGATTTGGAAGAGTCCCGCCCCGTAATGACCAACTATACGGGTGCGGACTGTATAGCTCTAGCCGTATAGTTGGTTCCGGGCAGATATTTCCAAATATCTCGAGTCCAGGTCGATTAAATCACGACTCGGAACCGACAATAGCATGTTTTTTTAAGATAAATATCGAAAAGACAAATGAAAAGTGTCTGAGAGTTTAACGACCAACTATATGGCCGGAATTTTGGCTCCGGTCATATAGTTGCGACCGTATAGATACAAACATCAAAAATCAAAAGTGTCTTAGAGTTTAACGACCAACTATATGGCCAGAATTTTGGTTCCGGTCGTATAGTTGCGACCGTATAGGCTTAGATATCGAAAACAATTTCGTGAAGATGATACAGAGAGTTTAACGACCAACTATACGACGGGAGCTTCTTCTCTGGTCATATAGTTCCGCCCGTATAGTTGGTAAAACCCTCTAAACTTTAGAAAAACACAAGGGATTCAAAGGCAAAATTTTCAGAAGTAAAATTGGAAGAGAGATCATTTATTTGGGTAAGAACACTTACCTTGTACTTACCGTTTGCTTATTCGGGGATGAAAAGATCCTCCAACAACAAAGACTTCTTCTCTCTTAGAGGAATTAACCTTAGTTCACTGGGTAATTCTTGTAAACAAAAATCACCAGGACTAAAGTTCCTCTCAACAAGATTGGTGTCTTGCTGGGAAAACATGGACACAACATCTAACATCTTTATTTCTTGCCTCTTTATAATCTGCAAATCAAATTATTGAAGTGAAAGAATCTAATGGATCAGTCTTGGCTTATGGTCTTTCCTCTCAAGGAGTTCTTTTAAACCATCACAATTCATATGAAATCTTACCTTTTCATAAACTATGTAAGAACGAAATTTATCACAAGAGAAAAATACAGCAAAAAGTTCCCTTTCTTCCTTAGGGTAATTCTTCTAAGAACCATTTAGAGTTCTACTAGCATGATGTATAATATTAAATCTACGACCAATGTGTTATCCTAGAGTTACTCCTGCAACGTTATTACTAGCTTCACATATTAAGTCAAAGGTTGTATCCCAGATGGATGGTTTAATAACAAGAGCACGAGATAAAACATTTTTGAGTTTATCAAAGGCTTCAAGACATTTATCGTCAAAATTAAATCTTACTCCATTTTGCAGGAGGTTAGTCAAATGTTTAGATATTCTATAGAAATTTCTAATGAACCTTCTATAAAAACCCACATGACCAAGGAAACTTCTTATACCTTTAATATCCCTAGATTGTGGCATTCTCTCTATTGCCTCAACCTTAGCTCTATCAACTTCAATTCCCTTACCTAATACCTTGTGTCCAAGGACTATACCTTCTTTGACCATAAAATGGCACTTCTCCAAGTTTAGAACAAGATTTGTTTCTTCGCAATGCTGCAAGACTCTTTTGAGATTATCCAAGCAACTAATAAATGAAGTTCCATAGACAAAAAAGTCATCCATAAATACTTCATTATAAGTTCTATAAAATCCGCAAAAAATAGCAGTTATGCATTTTTGAAAAGTAGCTGGAGCATTACATAAACCAAAAGGCATACGTCGGTAAGCATGTAAACCATATGGACTAATGAAAGTTGTTTTAAGTTGGTCATCCGGATGAACAACTATTTCAGGAAAATCAGATTATCCGTCCAAGTAGCAAAAATGAGTATGGTTTGCTAACCTTTCTAAAGTTTGATCTATGAACGGTAAAGGATAATGATCTTTCCTAGTTTCTTTATTTAATTTTCTGAAGTCTATGCACATCCTATGCCCAACAATAGTTCTAGTAGGTATCAATTCATTGTTTTCATTAGGAACAACAGTAAAACCGCCTTTCTTAGGGACACAATGAACATGACTTACCCATTCACTTTCTTTAACAAGATAGATTATACCTGCGTCCAGTAGGCGTACAATTTATTTTCTTACCACTTCCTTCATTTCAGGCTTCAATCTTCTATTAAATTCCGCAACTGGTTTAGCACCTTCTTCCATGAATATTCGATGGACAGTTATCATGGGACTAATGCCCTTCAAATCATCCATTGAGTACCCAAAGGCCTTGCGATGCTCCTTAAGTATATTCATGAGTTCTTCTTCTTCTTCTCCTGAAATTTTAGCACTAATAATAAAAGTTAATTTATTTGTATCATCTAAAAACCTGTATTTAAGATTATCTGGTAGAGTCTTCAACTCTGGGGGTGGTAGTTCCTTGTCCCCTCTCTTTTCTGGCTCTTCAAAAGCCTCATTAGTTGGAGGTCCCATAATGGGAAGTGACGAATTCATCTTCTAGTTCTCCTAGGGACTTGTCCTCCATAATTATTTCTTCATAATTTGGATCTTCATTTATTTCTTCTTCTTGATTACTAAAGAAAAGAGCCGCTATTTCCTCAATGGTTTTCTCTTCCTCTTCTTCTTGTGGAGGCCTATCTTTAAATTTGGAAAAGTGGAATTCATTTTCCGATCCCCCAAGCTTAAGAGACACAATCTCCTTCTTGAAATTAACATAGGCACCTATATCACCCAAAAAATTCCTTCCAGATATAATTGGGCAAAGAGTGTCAGCTGGTATATCAACCACTACAAAATCAATAGGAAAGCTTTTGTTGCTAATTGTGACAGTTGCATCTTCAACTACTCCCATTGGAATTCTAAGATTTTTATTGGCTAACATAATTGTAATATCAATATTTTCAATCGTAGCCAATTCTGTCTCTTCTTTTATTTCTAAGTAGAAACTATAAGATATAACATTAAATTCAGTGCCAAGATCACATAAACCATAATGCGAGGTTTCTTTAAATATGCAGGGAAGAATAGGCTTACCCACATCTTTTACCTTTGTTTTACCTTCAACCAATATGGAAGTCTCTTCATCAAGTTCAACTATGTTACAATGTGCATACATAGCCATAATTGCTTTCTTGGTTACCTCTTCATCTTTGGTCTCTTCCAGATGTTCCACGACTTCTGGCATACTTTCTTCTTGTTTTCCTGTACTGCTTTGACCTGTTCATATTCAAGAATATGCTTTTGTGCAGTGTTAGGGAAAGGCATCTCGTGTATTGGTTCTAGGGAGGATAGTGTTGCTTTATCTTCTCTTTTATTCTTAGGTTCGGGTGGTGGATCATACTTGACGGGACCCTCTTTTGGAGCTTTGATATGTTCTGTAAAAGCTTTAACAACTTACAACACAAGATCTGAATCCAAGTAAAGTTCCTTAGATAATTCTATAACATGGCCTTTTTATTATAGTCATGAATGCAATCATGCTCTATTTCTATGCCTCCTTCACTTCCTAGACCAAAATTCCATGAAACCCTATGATCATGAATTCTATTAAGTAAAGCCCAATCTTTAGGTATAGGAAGATTCATAAAGGCTCCTTCCGCGAAAGAGTCTAGTTCTATTTTATTAGGTTCAATTAAACCGCCATAAAAGATATGCAATACGTACCATTCAGGTAAATCATGATGAGGACATAGACATAGTAAATCTTTAAATCTAATATAAGCTCTTACTAGTACTTCATTAGAGCGATTGCTCCAAGTCATTATAAGATACCTGATTCCAAAAGATTTTGATAATGGATAATATTTTGCTAGAAATTCACAGGCTAGATTATCCCAAGTAGTAGTGGCTTCAGGGGGTAGAGATCTATACCATGAGAGAGTTGTACTTGTCAAAGTCTAACTAAAAAGTTTAACCCTTACCTCATCAGCGGTATATCCTGTCAATTGAAAAGTGCCATCTATATCTTTGAAACATGCAATATGCTCATATGGATCAGGATCTTCTTCATCTCCAGTAAATTGCTTCTTGTGTAAAATACCAAGTAGTAGAGGATTTATTTCAAACCCCCTATCTTCTCATTGGAGTTGTCTCTTTATAAATATCATAGAGCTTCCCAAAGTAGTTGAGTGGGCTAGCACTAGTCATATGGTCAAACTCTATCATGTTGGTGGAAACCTGTAACTCAAAACAAAATTTAGCAAGACAAAAATAAATAAGCAAAAACTAAAAGACCTACAACGCTTAGCTCCCCGACAACGGTGCCATAAAATAGCTTGATGACTGCAAGTGCACAAATCGTTTGTAGCTAGTTTCGAAATAAAGATATCGATCCCATAGGGAGCAGGGGTCTAAAGTCTAATAACTCTTGCAATAAATATTATGATAGAAATGATAAATAAAGTTATAAATAACAAGATAAAATGTGAGTATTGTGTAAATGGGTATTTTTGGGTTTTAGGTATAAGATCAACAATAAAGTAAAGTAAAATAACTGAATACAGAAAGTAAGTATCACGTATGTAAGAGAGATTGGAACTGCAATAGGGGAAAAAGCGTTCTCAGGGAGTAGCGGATACACCACTAGCATTATAAGGAGCTAAGATAAAGATTATTATCATGAACATTCTCAACTATGTATGCGTGGGAGGAACTCCGTATTTGGACAAATAGGCAGCAACCGCTGCTCACATCATCCTCATAACTGCAATAGTCAGCAATCGACATCAATCGAATTACTGTGCTATTAAGGGACGTAATCCGTAGGACGTATCCCATGGCATGGATAGTGTTCCGTGAGTTTCCTCGGTTTCCCAAGTTGATACGTAAGGAGTGCCAATAGCTTTATAGTCACTGTAAGTGCTAACACACCTCCGTCTACCAACAAGTAGTTTCCTCCATCAAGTCTCCATGAGAGGCAAATATTGAGAGGTCGACTTCTCTCAACATCAAGATGTAGAAAATCTAACACATGGTCACAATGATGAATATCATAATAGACTTTATCTTATTTCAATCTCATACTACGGTTTCTCCATCTCCCCAAGAACTAATGATCTACTCAGACATGGAGGCAATCAACATCATGGAAATAACAATGGAATCTATCATAGATGAATAGTACTTGTATAAATTCACAACGAGTACAGAAATTACAACAAGATATAGACAAGATGTAGATGGGATGGATGGAGATGGTGGTGATGCAGTGGTGGATGATGAAGATCGATGCCTTAGCCTCCTGGATCTGCGCAGGGCAGAGATGGATCCTTGGTGGATGAGTTCCCCCTCCAGGTGCCTTCCAGAGGTGAGGTTTCGGTGATTTCTGGTGTTCTGTATGTCGTCTCCCTGATCTAGTTGCACGGGGTGAAACTATTTGAGGAGGCGGAGGTAGCGCCAACTATACGGCCGAAAAATTTATTCTGGTCGTATAGTTGGTCGTTGAACTCTCTGCCTCCTTTATTCACTTCTGGTTTTCTTCTGGTATTATTAATATTTCCCAAATAAGATATTTACGTTGTTTTTGATTCCTTTTCTCCTCAGTACAACTTCTCCAAGAATTGTATCCATTGGATCCATCATCTGTCCTGATCCTGGTGAAAACATACATAAAATGTGCGTGCGAGCGCCGTGAAATACCAAGATCCTACATCTACAATGCAAATAATAGTGTAAAACATGATGCAAATATGCACTCATCACCTCTTACGGCAGCCTCCAGGCTGCGCCGTCCCCCGGCCCCGCGTCCACCTCCCCCGCCGCCTTCCCGACACAGCGTCCGTCTGGCGGGGTCCAGGGCCAGGCTGTATGGACTAGAGCCCATGATGGAGGAGCGCGTGACTCGCCGTGGACCGCCTGTGATGAGTTCCCAGGTACTTCCTGCGCCCCTCCCCTTTTGGTTCCCAGTCCCTCTAGCTCCTCTGGTTCTAGGTTCTCTGTGCTCACCGACGTCTCTCTGGCTCACCTGGGTAAAGTGGCTGATGAGTGTGGGATTGTCTTCTGCAGCGAGAAGGGACCCAAGGTTGATCAGATTGCTGCCATTCAGGCGAGGGATGGGTACGAGGGTGCGATCTCCACTGCCCATGCATGGGATGCACGGGAACGTGAGTGCGCCCTGATCCTTGTAGAGGCTAGGTCATCAGGACCTGGGCTTAGCAGGGATCCACCTCCGGCCCCTGATGACATGGAGGTCCCCATGAAGCCAGCCCCCTCGGGAAGGCCTCACGGGAGACAACCCAAAGTGACGGAGAAACCTCATCCCTGGAGTCGTGCCCGTTCGGCCCCATAAGGGGACCCCTCCGCACTAAGTTGTTCTAGATGGACATCCTGCATGCCATCTAGGCATTCATTTGGACATCTAGGGGTTTGGGAACAATGGCCGTCGCTGCCAAATAAAGGAATACTTGCACATTGAGGCTCCAGATATTGTCGGGCTTCAAGAGACGATCCGTCAGGACTTCACCATTACTGAGTTGGAGGGTCTTAGCTGCTGCAGATTCATCTGGTCTTGGCTGCCGACTAATGGCCACTCGGGAGGGATCCTCCTAGGGGTGAAGGAGGACACCTTTGAGGTAGATGATATGGACCGCGAGGAGTTCTTCGTGAGCATGTCACTCACCCATAGACAATCTCGCTTCAAGTGGGAGATGATCATTGTCTATGGCCCCACGGACCATAGGAGGTACGCTGCGTTCCTGCAGGAGCTCAAGTTGAAAGTGGAATGGTCTAATATCCCTGTGGTGGTAGCTGGGGACTTCAACCTTATACGTTCCACTGACGGCAAGAGCTCAGCACATGTGTACCTCCCTAGTATGCGTGTGTTTAATGATTGCATCGCCGATCTTGCATTGCATGAGATAGTGTGAGTGGGCGGTAGATATACATGGACTAACAAGCATCTAGATCCGATCTATAGTGTACTTGATCGCGTCTTCATGTCAGTGGATTGGGAGGTTACCTTCCCGCTTTGCTCCCTAAGGGCGGTCACCAGGATTGGGTCCAATCATACCCCCTCCTCTTATCCTCGGGAGGAGGTCCACCCTCGAGATTGAACCGCTTCCACTTTGAAACCTTTTGGCTCCAGAAGACGGGGTTCGTGGAGGCAGTTTGGTTTAAGTGGCTAGAATCCACCACCGCTCCTCCTCGAGTTTATTGTGCGGTAGACACTTGGCACCACTGTGCCAAGCTCGCACGGCAATTTATGAAAGGATGGGGTCAAACCTTAGGGACCAGAAGGAGGCCCTTCTGCGGGAGATCCAGGCCCTTGACCTGGAGGCCGACCAGGTCGGTCTCTCGGTGGAGGCTTGGTCCCATAGGTACTCCCTTGAGACCTCCATTATCGAGATCTACAAAGGAGAAGAGGCATTTTGGCGATAGTAGAGTCGTTAGAACTGGACTCTCCAAGGGGAGTCGAACACGACCTACTTCCATGCTATTTCCAATGGCAGGGGAGGAGGAAGTGTTCGATCCCCTGCCTCTGGGAGGGAGACACTCTTTTGGGCCGTATGAGGTGGCCGCGGCTCTGAAGTCCATGAAGTCCGGATCGACGCCAGACCTAGATGGTCTTCCGATGACTTTCTTCCAGACCTTCTGGCCCAGCTGCAGCCTATGATGATGCAGATGTTTCAGAAGTTCTATACAGGGACCCTTGTGATGTATCGTCTGAACTTTGGTGTGATCACCTTGATCCCGAAGGTAGTAGGGGGCACAGGTATCTGCCAGTTTAGTCTGACCACAGTGATCAATGTCATCCGCAGTGATCCATGATGCCATCCTTGATCATGAAATTATTCATGAAATGAAGGCATGCCGCCAGAAGGGAGTGTTCCTTAAGTTGGACTTTTAGAAGGCCTATGACCGATTGGACTGGGCCTTCTTGAGACTAGTCCTGGAGAGGAAGGGTGTTGATGACAGGATGATCTACTGGATTATGCAGTTTGTGATGAGTGGTAGGACAACAATCAATATTAATGGGGAGATTGGCCCATACTTTAGTCCATCCTGTGGAGTTAGGCAGGGGGATCCTATTTCCCCCTATTGTTTAACTCCACGGTTGATACCCTAGCAGAGATTTTGGATAGAGCCAAAATCACTGGCCACATCTCGGGTGTGGTGGGGCATCTTATTCCTGGAGGTGGTATCTCTCACCTCCAATACGCGGACGATACTATGATCATGGTGCATGGCTCGGATCTCGACATTATTAACCTTAAGTTCCTGCTTCTCTGCTTCGAATCCATGTCAGGGCTAAAGATTAACTTCGACAAGAGTGAGGTCATGATTCTAGGGTATTCAGAGGAGGATCAGTAGTGCATTGCCGATAATTTGAACTATAAGCTGGCATACTTCCCTATCACCTATCTAGGGATGCCCATCCGAGAGACTAGGGTCCTGATCAAGGACCTTGCACCCCTAGTCACGAGGGTCCGGTACAAAGGCGAACCCTGGCAAGCTAGGCTCATGACCAAGGAGAGCAAGACTGTCCTGATCAAATCATGTCTCTCGAGCCTACCCATGTACCAGATGGGGCCGTACCTTCTACCGGAGGGGACTCATGCAGACTTCGCCAAGGAGTTGTCTAGGTTCTTTTGGGCAGCAAGGGATGGCCACCGGTGGTACCATATGGTTAAATGGGCAGACTTATGCGCCCCCAAATGCCTTGGGGGCATAGGGATTCTTGAATCGTGCCGCTTTAATGTGGCCCTGATGCTAAAATGGGTCTGGTGCATCCTTAGGGATGATGGGGGCTGATACGTCGATTTTGCATCACTATTCTATATCATAATTCACTGTTATTCATTGATATATTTCATATTAAGAGATGATACTTATGTAATTTCATCTGTTTTGCATGGTTGATGACTTTTGGAGCATGGACCGCTGCAGTCAGGATTCTGATGGAAAAGGTGTTGCTTGGAGGCAAAATTCGCGAAGATCAGAAAATCCGGGAAAATACATGGAAAATTCTATTTTTCCAGAAGACGAAGACTGCTAGAAGGTGGAGTGGAGATGGGCCGCGCCAATAGGTGGTGTGGCCGCCCTGGCCCACTCAAGGCTCTCTCCTTTGGTGTATATTATCCCCATGGAACCCTAATACCGGGGGAGCGACCACAGAAAGATTCCGCTGCCTCTGCGGGGTGGAAAACACCAAGAGAGAAAGATCTCTCCGGTAGAAAGAATTCTGTCGGGGGAATTCCTTCCCGGAGAGGGGAGATCGTCGCCATCAACACCACCATCAAGATGGACTTCATCGGGATCATCATCATCATCACCACCATCATCTCCACCAGCACCATCATCACCACTTCATACCGCTGTAACAATTGGGTTGAATCTTGCATAGTTCTTAGGGGAAACTTTCCCGGTGTTGATTACTCCTTGTAGTTGTTGCTATTGAGTGAACCATTGAATTATCGTTTATGTTCAGATTGTTACATATCATTATTTCATCTCTGATCTTGATCCATATGATGTCTTGTGAGTAGTTCATTTGTTCTTGAGGACATGGGAGAAGTCATGTTGTTAGTAGTGGAATTGTGTTGAGAAAGATTCAATAGTTTGATATTTAAGTTGTGGTGTATTTCTTCTAGTGGTGTCATGTGAACGTCGACTACATGACACTTCACCTTTATGGGCCTAGGGGAATGCATTGTGTATTTGGCTACTAATCGTAGGAGTTGCCGGAGTGACAGAAACCTAAACCACCCGTTAGGAAACCTTCGCACAAGGGATGTCAGGATCTTAGAGTTTAGAGTTGTGGTTAGGTTTCTATCTTAATTACTTTCTTGTACTTGTGGATGCTTGCAAGGGGTATAATCACAAGTATGTATTAGTCCTAGGAAGGTCGGTACATTAGCACAGGTTCACCCACACAACACTTAGCAAACTAAAGAAGACTAATCAACTATATGAAGCGAAATCACTTGACGATATTCCCGTGTGTACCCGAGAACGTTTGGTCATCTTAAGTAATACAACCGGCTTGTCCTTTGCTAAAGAAAGGATTGGGCCACTTGCTGCATTTATTCTTATTGTCTTTTATTTACTCGCACTTTATTTACCTGCATTATCAAAACCCCCTAAAAATCCGTTTGCTAAGTATTTACAGAGAATTCCTGCTCCAAGCCACTCGTCAACACCTTCTGCTCCTCGTTGGGTTTGACACTCTTACTTATCGAAAATACTGCGATACACCCCCTATACTTGTGGGTCATCAGGGGCCTCTGGCTCCAGCTCATCAAGGCCAAGTACCTCCGTGGCCAACCTCTTTTAGCTTGCGAACATCGGGAGGGATCCTAGTTCTGGCGGGCCATTCAGGATATTAAGAACTTCATTGGGCATGGCATCTCCTTTGCCATTGGCGATGGGTGGAAAGTGCGCCTGTGGCTCGACCCATGGCTCCTGACGTCCCTGTTGTGCAAGCAGTTCCCCATGTTGTACGCCATCACCGCCTCCCCGATGATCCTCGTACCCGAGGCCTTTCAAGAGGGTCGCTGGAACATCTTGTTCTGGGGGGCCTTTAGCATGGCTGAGGCGGAGGAATATCAGCGCCTAACGGCTGCCCTTCCTGCCTCCGTAGTAGGACGCGGCCTCCTAGCGGCTGACCCCGGGTGGGGAGTTCTCGGTGAGCTCGGCATATCGAGCCCTCTTCCAGGGCCCGGAATTGCGGCGGACCTCGCCCATTTGGAAGGCCCATCTTCCCCTTAGTATTCGCATTTTCATCTGGCAGCTCCTTCGTGATCGCCTGCCATCGGGGGTGGAGGTGGCTAAGCGCAATGGCCTGGGAAACGATTTGTATCCCCTATGTGGGACTCCGGAGACATGTGCCCATATTATGTTCTCCTGCTCGGCGGCTCAGTTTCTTTGGAGTTTTATCAGGGAGGCGCTGGGGCCCTCTTTGCAGGCCTAGGATCTCGGACAGTTCCTGCAGGCCGAGGCAAACTGTGCTGGAAGGAGACGCCGCCTCTTCTAGCTCGTGTTCATGGACCTAGCCTAGACCTTGTGGAACGCGAGGAACAAGATGGTGATTGATCGGATTTACCTCTCCCGTGTGGCTGACTCGATTTTTTTCTCTTATCGCCTTCCTTCAGCAGTGGTCCCTGCTGGTGCGAGAGCGTGACCGAGAGGCTCTCGATGACACTCTTCGGGCCTTGAGGATGGCGGCGCTCCCCTTCTCGGAGCCGGATCGCTCGTGATGATGGCTACCCTAGGCGGCGGCTAGAGTGTTTTTGTAGCTACATCTCTTTCCTTTAGCTTTGGGCTTTGATGTGCTGTGGCCCTAGCGGACGTGCACCTTTTTATGTTTTATGTTGGCCTCGGTCGGTTGTCTTGGTTGGATGCTTGTGTGAACCTGGATTTTGCTTTATTTATAAAGCGGGGCAAAAGCCTGATTCAAAAGAGATCATAAGGTGTTGGAGAAGTCTTGCCATAAATAAAGCCAAATCAGCTCAAGACCTTCTCAACATAATAAGATTGCGTTAAAATAATCCCATTCCCGTTCTTAATAAGCTTTATATTCAGAATCACATCATCCTCTCCTAGATCTTTCATATCAAAACTCTTTGACATGAAAGACTGAACGCTTTGTCGTGCAAAGTCACTGACATATCCAGTGTCTTTTTCGGACCCCAAGAATGGATTGGATCGAAACGACTTTCCTGCTTGAAAATAGGGGCCCCTTTGTGTCTGTATGAATCTCCATTTATCACTTTCATGTTTGTACCAAAGATCAGAATATTATCCACTTAGAAACATAATATAACACTATCGCCCCCATCATGGTGATAGTACACACACCTATCAGCCTCATTAATAAAAAGCCAGTAGAAAGTAGAGTTCTGTCAAACTGCTCATGCCATTGCTTGGGTGCTTGTTTCAGGCCATACAAAGATTTTAATAACTTGCACACCTTTGTCTCTTCCCCATTTACCACAAACCCATCCGGATGATCCATATGGATCTCCTCTTCCAACTACTCTCCATTAAGAAAAGTTGTATTCACGTCCATTTGATGAACGAGAAGACCATAAGAGGCAACCAGAGACAGTAATACTCGAATGGTGGTTAGTCTAGCAACAGGTGAATAGCCGTCAAAGTAAACTCCACCTTCTTTCTATATGTAGCCTTTTGCTACAAGCCGTGCCTTGTACTTCTCTATAGTACCATCATGCCTTAGCTTCTTCTGGAACACCCACTTACATCCCACATGTTTACAACCATAAGATCGTTCTGATAATTCCCAAGTTCCATTAGAAAGAATCGTGTCCATCTCATTTTGGACAGGTTCTTTTCAATCATATGCATTAGGAGATACATATGCCTCAGCAATGGATCTAGGAGTATTGTCCACAAGGTACACAATGAAATCATTGCCAAAAGATTTTGCAATCCTTTGTCTCTTGCTCCTTGTGGGAGGTTCATCAACATCCTTCTCAAGGATTTCCTCATGTGGTTGTTCAGAATTCTCAATAGATGCACTAGATTTAGGAAGTATTTTAAAAGAAATTCTACCAGTACTATGCATATCTTTTATAGGAAACATATTCTCAAAGACTGTTGCATCACGAGATTCCATGTCACATCCCAAATTTTAGAACGGGAAAATTTCATACGTTCATGGCATTGCATCATGGCATTAATGCAAAATTTATTTCCAAAACCCTATTTTGAATTTTTTTGATATGTCAAAAGGCTCCTACAAGATATCAACTAAGAATTTTATAAATCCAATATTCTTGATCAATAAAAAATACTACAAACTGACCCCTGCAATGACCTACTAAATAATAGAAAATTTTAGAAAAAAAATTGAGCTCATTTGGAGCTATTATGGAAAAGATATAAAAAAATAAAGTTAGGAAAAAAAATAGAATTTACAAGGATTTATAAATCCTCTATTTTATTTGGACATGAATAACGTTCATTGTCATACTAAAACAATATACTCTAATCTACTGATGGGACATAAAGGAAGAGACCATATTGGCGACCTCGGCGCTGATGCCGGGAACATCGGAGACAATGCGTACTGTGCACGTGTCGGCCGCATGGCGCGTCCTCTGCGGCACGACACTGTAGATGAACATCCGGCTAGGGCCCGCATGTGGGACCTGCCAGCCAGCCACATCTACGATGTGCTAGAACGAAGTGTAGTTGACGCGATGAAGCGCACAATTTCACTTAGTACAATATAGTTGTTCAAATTTTCTAAAAAATCTGTATCACTTGGTTTTCTTTGCCATTGTATCGTTCTTTTGTCAAGCTTAAAGGATGCAGCAAGGCACACATTCAAAGCAAGGCACGCATTCATGGTGATGATCTTATTCAAAGAAAGAGGTGAACTCATATTTTATTGTTTCGATATGTAGGGTAACATTCTTCCATTGATCTTATTCAGCAGGTTCAGTTGTTATGTCAAACTAAAGTTAATTACCATAGAAAAGTCTGAAGTGTCAATTATTGCCGTTGTTTATATGGAATCCATGAATGGACATATATTCTTGCATATTTCTTAAACGATGGTTTGTGCTCGGCTCTACGGGGAGGGACATCTTTAGTTTCAATGGTGCCCTTCATGTTGGCATTCAGCTTTAGCCATTAAAATAAAATGCATTAGCGCTCAACTTGAACCCTTTAAGAGGTGACCTTCATATTAGAGTTGATTTCTATGCAAGAATATAAGACGAAAGACTTTAGAGAAAGAATTTGTAATTTTTTACTCTATCCTTTTTTTATACAATGTTATCATGAATATGATCTATAGAAAAATATAGAAAACTAAGTTCAAGTTTCAATAAATGTCTATATTTCCTTGTATTTTCAAACATTCTTTCTTCACTATGGAGTTATGGACTAGCGCGTTAGCGCGCTTTCACGGTCTAGTGACTGGTATATCCCATACAACGAGAAAATAAAAGGATCACCGCAGTTTACAGCCACTACATTGGGCTAGACCTCCTCGAAAGTAGGCTTTTATTATTGATTTCATGAAAATCTATATCTATATTTATATTTATACCTAATAATAAAGGAAGGAGTGTTTCTCGTCATTCCTATACTTTTTTGGACCGGTTTATCCCTGCAGTTCGATATATTACACCACTTGCCACCTACAAGTTGTTCACGCATCTGTTTTGTTTTTTTGACCCGCAGCCGTGGAAACGAACATGCTGACTTTGTTAACTTAAACCTCCCACCCAAGTTTCCTCAAATATATTGAGTGAATTAATCGTTTTGTTATCGAGCGGCTGGAGCTCTGACTTTGTCGAGATCCTTGGAGCTATGAGCTTGGTTTATCCATTCCTTGGGATGCCATGCGGCTGCTCCGTCGCAGCGCTGCGGTCCGCCGCGACGTCGGTGGTTTCTCTATCGGCCTCCTATGAGCTTAGCTTATCTACTCCTCCGGATGCCATGCCGCTGCTCCCTCGTGGCACCACGGTCCTACACGACATCGGTGGTTTCTCTGTCGGCAGGGACGGCGACCACATGATGGAGAGGTGCGCATCGGCGAGAGCTTGCAGCCGAGGATGGAGAAGCCGGTGTAGGCAGGAAATGGCGTCGTGCACAAGGATTGGAGGGGCAGGGCCACCCTGATTACAACACAAGATGGCGTCAGCCCACGAGCCAGACCCAGGAAGAATACGAAGTCTAATTTCCTCAAGCACGCACACGGATAAGACGCGAGACAGTTGATGAGGGATATAAGTTTTGATCGGACCAAGCCGGCATAACAGTATCGGTGGGGAAGGCTCGTGGTCGGGGATGTAGAGGCGTGGGGCCACAGTGGGCCCATCTAATTTTTTACTACCATTGTACCGGTACCCCACAACGGAACATTTTCTCTGTATATATGGCCCAACCCAGCGCGCTTCCTCTCGAACTCTCAATCCCGGACACGAGCCCCTGCTGCTTTTATCAAATAAATAGTCCCACATTCAAAAAAAATAAAAAATAATCCCACATTCATCTCTAAAAAAAAATAAAAAAAATAGTCCCACATTGCTCCCTTAAACCGAGATCCACCTGTTTATATACTTCACAGATTGCCCTTAATCAACAAGCTTGTCTGAAATTCGTTGATGCCTGAGACGATTAGAGATATAGACGGACAAACGTAGAAACGGAACAGCGATCAAGGCAAGCGCGGAGGCGGGCTCAAGGTGACCTAATTTTGTTAGCATCCTCGCAAAGTAGAAAGCCGAGCAGGAAGAAACAAACTTCAAGAGAGAAGAAAGCAAACCCTAGCCGCCTCCTATCCAATCGATCGATCGGTCTCGGCCATCTCATCTCATGGCGCTACGCTACCTCGTCACGAGGCTGCGGACCCCGGCCGCTGCTGCTCTACGGACGTCGTCGGTATTCCCCGTCTCGCCGGCGACGCGTTATCGGCGCTTCTGTGCACCCCCTCATCAGGTTCGTTCGCCGCTCCCTGTACCCAATTGGAGATTTTCTATTGCGCATGTTCCGATATGATATCCAACTCCGGATTTAAATCTCTTGTTATGGCGGATTTCGTCACCGGCTCGGAAAGTTTCACCTGCACATATGCACAAAACTCCCTTTGTGGTTGGGTCCTCCACGATAGTAATTTTACTGGCTTGGGGCTGTTAACTTGATCCCGGGGGTTGAATTAGGGTCGCTTGTTAGATATTTGCCTCACGGTATGTATTGCTGCTCTTGTTGTGGAGCGATGTACAAATGCATCACGTTTGTTTAGATGCAAAAGAAACGCATTTGGATTCTATCTAGAGGTCACTAGACTAGGGTTTCTTGCAAAGACGATTTCCAATCCCCTTGACAATAACAGCCCTTTTCGTTATGTCCAAGTATGTTGTTATTTATTAAATTTGTGAAGAGTAAACATCCTATCAACCTGCATCTGGGTGTATCATTATCAAGTATGTCTTAACGACTGAATGGCAAATCAAGCTAAACCATGTCTTAATTCATATTTCTTACCAAATGGAATGCCCTTTTGTGAAGCATCCAATTAGTTTGTGTGAAGAAAAATGAATACTTGCATAGACTGGCGAGGCTGCAACATAAAGATGTGTGTAGTTGTTAAATGACGTGGATTAATTCCTTGTCTTTCTTTTTATCACTTGTATTAGGAAACATGCCCGTGTGTTGCAACATGAAATAAAAAATTGAGTAGCGAGGAGAACATATGAATAAACACACATCAATTAGAACTTCATGAACACGTGCCGACAGAAATTCATGAACACACGCTGAGGAACCATATCATTTTGATTTCTAAAGGAGTATAAACTGGGTATCATTTTCATAATCAGAATTATCATGAGTAAATCATACGATCCTATCAATCTCGCTTGAGTGATAGAAATCATTTGCCAATTGAATTGTCATGTTATAGGTGAAGTTAAACACCGAGGAGAAGGCATTCATTAGCAAAGTCAATGCAGGCGGAGGTGACATTAGTCAAATAAGCCATCACTTCAAATTATTAGAATTTACGGTGGCGATGCGCAATCCATGTGTGCATGCTGCAGCCTCTACCTCGCTAGCTTCTACACTTGAACTTGATAATATAAAGTCTTGTTTTAACACAATGGTTAGAGCAAAGAAACTTGGTACAATATCATGTTGTATTAAACAAGCAACACAAGAAACATCATATTACTTGATATGCTCTTATAACAAGAGTGGCCTGGAACCCATGCGAGCATCTCGAGCTCACCATGGCTCGCTGTAATCCATGCTTGCAGGCTGCAGCCTCATCCCCGCTAGCTTCTACCTTAAACTCTGAAAAAAATAAAACGTTGTTAAGGAAGTTGGGCGCGGCGACACGCCACCCCTTTGAGGTGATATCCACCTTCGTAATCTATTGAGAATTTTTTTTCTCCTATATCCTTGAATAAGTGTGCCAACTATAATCTATGAGTACAAAATGCTTTGATGAAAAGAAGCGTAGAAGCATCAACAGCCAGATTGCATTATAAGTACGCCAGGTGAATTTTATTCCATAGCTGAGTTTGCATGTACACAATTGGAGGACCAAAAACCAACTTTGTATTACAAACAAACAAACTAAATGGTACATATTTAACTAATCCGCTTGGATCAATACATCATATAATACATACAGCTAGTTTAGTGCTTTAACCTGGCTCAACATCAATACAATGCCCGGGGAATCCGTCCAGACCACCTAGTAAAGTGGTAAGAGATAGTAAAACTGTAAGAGTAGAGCAATGACAGGAATGTGACTGAAAAAATTCTAGCTTGACCTAAAGCTCAGATTTCTTGCATTTTTATATGCATGGAGCGTCTACAGCTTCGCCCCTGTGTACGTCCTCGTCGAGCTCCGGATATATGACACAACTCCTTGCCGGCAGTATACCTCCGCTCGTCCACAACACCGACCGCCGGAGCTGCGGATGTGCTGGGGATTGGTTGGTCGGGATAGGGGTGGGACGAACGACAGACTAGAGCGCATGGGCGAGGTGAGCAACGGGAGTTATTTTCTCACTCGTTTTTTTTCTGCTGTTGGTTTTGCGGGACATCGCGAGCTCGGACGAAGGGTACGACATAGTGGATCTGTGGCAGAAAACGGAACAGTCATATTTTTTTTAGATAGTAGAGAAACCATCCCATTTGCTCAGTATGGTTGCACTATACTGGCAACTTCGTTTGTGCATAGATGTATCTGTATCAATTTCTTTGCAGTTATATGAACACTTGAACGGCAACTTTGCACCTTCGTTGTCATGTCAGCTTATTGTTGATTCGCTACTTTGTTTGTAGGATGAATCGCATGGCAAAAGAATTTTGAATGTTGAACCAGCTAATGCAGAGGAGATGATGCGTGAGACAGAATTGCTAAGTAGAAGGGTTGATGAAACTCTGGCACGTCTGTGGTAAATCCACTGTTGCTTTATCTGACTCATATCCTAAGTAAAGTATATGCAGTTTCTTGTTGGAGATATGGAATGATATAACAGAATATATTTTAACTCCATGGTTCTGAGTATACTATCTTTCCTATTTTTTTTTGAAGGGAGTACAATGAGAAGATCGCACCATCAGCTCTTCAGGTTTTTTGTAAGAGAGTGGTGACCATTGTTTGTGCTGCTGGTGCAGTTCAACTCGCAGACTGGGCAATTCCTTCACGTACGACTACAGTTGGGCCTTCTAAGTGAGGGCACTTTGTTGCAACAATGTTGCATGTCTCGAAAAGGAACTCGGTGTTCATGTCCTGACTGTTAGCTATCCATCTATTAGACTCTGCTTATGATGGTTAAGTATTGCTACTCAACTTTATGGCTTGACTAGCAGCAATCTGTTCAAGTCCGATGTATCAAGACTGCTTATAATGTATCAAGTGGATCCCGAGCCGATCTTACCTTGGCTCGCAAACCCCAAGTTTGTCTATAAAGAGCTAAACTAATTGTATTTTTTCTATAATGGATTTCTTATGTGGAAACTAATGGATTGGGCCTCGTTGCTAAGTGCTACAAAATATGGTGTATCTAAAGATTTAATTTGTGCCCCACCCTCAAGGGATCTCACAGCGATTTACCCTTCTTTGTCGTCGGATGGGATCCTGTGGAGCATCTTGGCCATTCAGTCCCGCTAGATCAAGCCATGGAACTCCTTTGTTTTGGCCTGTCAGTCACCTGGGGTGGTTTTGGGGTGGGTCACGCATGGGATCATTAGATGGGAGTGGGCTGGTCAATGCTACGGGGTAGAACGTGGGGGTGCCTCTCCATTCTCCCCAATCCCCGCATCGTCCTCTCCCTCCAATCCGCCCCTGGTCCCTCCCGGTCCTCCTCCTCTCACCCCCTTGTGCCGCCAACCACCTCCCCGTCTTCTCCACCCAGCCCGCAGCTGCCTTGCTGTCTGGTTTCTCCGCAATTGAGCTCCTCGCTATGATGTCGCGTTGTCCAGCTCCTCTACCACCGAGCCTCCTTCCCGAGGTGCTAGGGTTTCAGGTGGCAAGAGGAAGAACGCGGGCCGCCGCCTCAAATCTCTCCCATCAGGCTCCCATGGAGCCCCGCGGCGGCAGGGACTGCCACATCTAGACTCGAAACGTACATGTCCTTCTCTTCCTCATGTTTTTCCTCCTAATAATCTTCCTCTTCCTCCTCTCTCTCTATCTATCTTACTAACTCCCCATATTTTTGTGCAGATTCAATGTATATTTGCCTACAAGGTGTTTGACAAAATTTCAAGTTGGTTATTCTTATGTTTTGTTTCATAGTCATCTAATTTTTTCTTGGTTGAGCATAGATACAAAGTCAAAACTGAATTATTTGGCCAACCGATTTAAGTATTTGTTAGCACTTCTATGGACCTATATATTGTGCCTTTGATTTTGGTTGGAATAGAGTTCTAATATCATTCCATTAAGATATCGGATGGGTTGTCCTTTGTTGTTCTTCTTGATGAAATTGTGAATTGCTTTTAGTGGCAGCGAAAAGTAGCAACATGTTGTTCCATTAAGATCTAAACCGAAAAGTAGTAGCCAGGACAACATGGAGCTCCAAGATCTAGAACCATGAGTTGAGAAGTTGATGGGTTTAGGAAGGACATGATCGATTGTGGTTGCAAGATGTTATTTTTCGGTCTTGAAAGGTAAGTTGAGTATTCAAGAAAACATTCTGCTTATTTCCTTTGGCCATGTATTTTTCAATGATGTATGAAGTAATGCGCCAGTGGAAAGCGATACCACAACTAGACCGATGGTGCAAGCCCTAGGTCGAAATACTCTCTTTTCTCATTTATGTTAGATGAATTATTACTTGTTTTTATTTTGGTTAGGATTTTAGTTTCAGTTGGTCCATATTATTCGGATGTAAGATGTCTCATGTTTAGTTTTGTTTCAATCCATAAGAACAATGTGTTGCTATGTTTATTTCATTTTATTGAGATGGTTGATTGGATTAAATAGATATGTTGTGAAATAAATTGATTTACTTTGTATTTGGAAGCATAGGCAAAGGAGTTCTCATGCTCAATGATTTTCTGCGAGGCCCGTGATTCAGCGAGGTCAGAGGGTTGCATAGCATCTGTAGCGTAAATCTAGGGCGGACAGGGCGATCCGAGTGTTACTGGTTAGGTTCTGAGTAGATTAAAATAACTTGTCCTTATGAAGTGTAGTTTAATGGCATGAACAAAGTTGACACTGCCAAAAGTAGGACAAGAGACAAAAAATCTGGCACATGTACCGAATCCATGGCCTATTTGTTTTATACTTTTCCCTTTGTTGTTCTTCTTGATGAAACTATGAATTCTTTTTTTCTTATATGCATCCTGAAAGTGATAAAATTAAATGGGTTCGGTAGAATAAAACACATTTTTTCCTAGCTAGAGCGCCGCGAAGCTCAAGATCTATCTATTAGTCAATGAAGTAACATGAGGGGTTATGATTACATACCCTTGTAGATCGCAACGCGATTAACATCCCACGGGAAACATGGATGAAGTAGACGATCGTAGCCAACCTCAAGGTCGCGAAGCTCCTCACACATCACCTCCTGGTCATTGTGCGACAACCATGGCCCCTCTAATGGTGTTTCTGTCCGAGTACTCGCACCCGTACAGTGTCTAGCGATGACTCCCGTTCTCCTTGATCCAACCGTGATGCGGAAGCAGATCCTCTGGAACCGGGATCCAACAACGCGACATCGTGACAACTACTAGCTATAGAAATGATGTTGCGAGTGCTGATAATCAGCTTTTCTGCATTTTGATCAAACTTCACATAGTTCTAACGAGGCAGGATTGGCACGAACCACATTGGCGCCTCGAACATTTGCTCCATATGTTCTGCTCCTGTGTAGTTAACAGATGAACCTATGGCCCCTGATTAACGTGCATGCGACCCTAATATGGAACTGGCTGTGGGCGATGTTGGGAGCACACATGTGTAGCAAACACACAGTCTGCTCTGAACACTGGCAGAGCTTTGTCAGCATCGACAACATCATGTTCGAGGTTTGTAGGAGGCTCGAGGATGAATGGATGGTTGATTTCCACAAACACTGATCTCCCTTTAAGATTGTTCCTTATGATCCAGTCCGGTGCCACAGGGTCATTCAGATGAAGGGCCCTCTAGAAAATGTGACAACGGAGCGAGGGATAAGAGAGCAGCTCTCTACCCATGTATGATACTGGATCATCATGGCAGCTGGTTCGTGCGCCCCTGGTGTGAATCCACAGGATATCACAGCCAAGCTTTGCCAAGTACTAGCTGTGTAATGCAATATCTTCAGCCTCAACATCATCACCGGCTTGGATGTTTGCTAGCTCTTCAATTACTAGAGGACGTATGACACACAGACCTGCAAGTATACCTGTGAGTGCATTTCAGTTAGCAAAAGTATCAATAACAATGGAGTTATAAGTCATTTATAAATTTTACTTTTAAATAACGGGACTCACTCCACTTGTTTGGTTCCTAGACCAGAACATCTCCTCACAGTTTTTTCACCGCATATATGTGATCAATAGAAACACTTATTAGACTCATGGCAATGGCATCGACATACTTTACTGGTGCAAGATAGTCGCTCCGAAGGATAATCTAGTCCCTGTGACTAGGAAAATCTATGGTAGCAATGAATTTGTTAAATACCACCATCGCGTTGTAGTGCCATTAGTTGTCAAATCTGTACGGTTTCTCTGTTATTTGTATCTTTAGCAGCTCGATACTCACATGCTTGTAGCTGTAAGTTCATGGGGGGCTAGGGAAACACTGGTTATCCGATGGATAAATATCAACATGCTGCACATGTGGTAGCTCGATACATGTCATACTGTAGACATTTTGGAGGTACTAGCACCCCTAGTGCTTTGCAATCGCAATCGATTCTCCGTTGGCACCAACCTAGCGACCCTTGTTATCAAATCCTTCACCATTCCAAGTTTAGGGCATGTCATCATCAACTGTTACAAATGCTTCTAGTGTTGGATTGTCTAGTGGCATCAGCAACGCGTCAATGCCCTGCAATAGATTTTCTTCATATCTAGGGGCATGCAAGGTGTTCGACAAAGGGGGAGTGCTAGCAAGCTTTTAGAAAAACTACTATCTAAAAGATGCAAAAAAGTGATGAATAAATCATGCATGCAAACAAACACATCAAGGAATAAGATCTTGTTTGCATTAAAGAAGAAGTGCAGAAATATGAAAGTTTCCTATGGTGGCACTGTTTGGCCGTTTGGTTCAGAAGAATGGACCAGAGGAAAAAACACATGAATTTTTCCTACTATTGATTAACAAAATTAGGGGCCTCTGTCGATCAATGGTTTAAAAAAACACAGGAATAGGAAAAACACAGGATTGATATGGCATGTACAGTAAATTCGTTTCATACTAGGAATTAAAAGCGCATGAATTTTGTAACAGGTGTATTTGGATGCTGCATAGAAAATAAACACAGGAGTTCTGCAGGAATATAGTGTGACCGCATTGGACTTCTCAAAGGAGAAGTAAAATGAGGTTGGAGCTCATGTTTAGATTCTTATGGAATGAAGGGAATATGAACTAAGAAGGTACTTCATAGGAATTTGATATCTTCCAAAATTCCTATGGGTTAGGATCCTCCAAAATTCATATGCAATTCTTCATATCCAACTTGGACCTCATTTTCAAATTCCTACGTGCGCAAAGAACAAGAATGAGGTCCCAATAGACACAATAACATCATAAATATACTCTCCCATGAGGTTTGACTTTGATTTTACCATGTTTTAAAGGAATTATACGTTTTTGTATTCATGTAAACCAAACAGCCAACTTTTTACAGAAATCTTGTGTTTGTCAAACACATGGAACTTAAAATATAAGGACAGCCTTGATTGGCCAATACACCTTCTGTTATGGGTATCAACAATCCTGGTTGTTCTTGTGTTTTCAGTTTAGTATGTTTGGAGGAGAGAGGGGGGACACTGAAACAAAAGTCTTGGGCCTCTTTGGATCACAGAGTTAAGAACACATGAATGTCACAGGGTTGCTGGTGAAAACCAGGCGATTTTAAAACGTCGAAAAACTACCTACGTGAATGGCATGTTTCTATCCTACACACATGATGAGAGTTGAGGCTCAAGTAGATGTTCCAATTCCTACGGGATTTAAGCATAGGGGATGCAGTTTAGAAGAATTTGGGTAGCACCATTCTTTTGATCCAAATGCAAGCCATAGGAAAGAATCTAAGGATTCGAATCCTACAAAATCATGCAAAACTATTTTTTACCTGCTCGTCACGGTCTAGTGGCGATGTCTGTGGGTCAGGGTGAAGTAGGGAGGGCAAACCAAATGGGAGACCATGATCTTCTACAATCCCTCGACGCATGCCAACCATGCCATGAGCCAGGCGAGCGGTGCTCAAAATATTGGCACGACTGGTGATGTTGCTCAGTGGTCCGTAGTGGAGGTTACCCAATACCATTGCCTAGCTGTAGCACTTATATATATCTTACGCTTCATCGCTCTAGACGGACGAACTGCTTGATGTCATTCCGGGGAAGAGTACCGCAGAAGATTAATGGGGATGAGTTAGCAGTTTCTACCTTTCTGCAAGGGTGGAGAGGGGATACGATGGTACACAAGCGGCCAGAGCGGCAGAGGAAAACGATGAGGGGCGCACAGTTTCTTAGCAAAAAAAGATGGGGGTGGGTGGTTCTACTGCAGTTTTTGGATCGACTAACACGTGACATTAACATAGATGCTTATGCATAAAGGAATAATAACATAAAATTAGATATATTTCTTGAACGCTCTGGTCTGCAACGCTAGCCGCTAGTTTGAGGCGCTATTGTTTTTTTCCTGTCGGTAGCTAGGGCATAATCGCAAGGCAAATCACATCGTGCCAAAGGAAAAAGTTCAAAATGTCCTGAAATTTGTTTTGCGTGTGGGGATGGTGATGAGGAACTGAAGGAGAGAGAAAACATAATTTTTTTTGAGTGCATCTATACTACTACTATAGTAAAGGTCCTGAAATTTACTACTACATACTCCGTACTACAAGTACTACTAGGTGACTGTACCATGTACCTCGTGTCAGGAAGCAATCACATCTTTTCTCTGATATCACACCATCTTTAACTCCTCCTCTTATTCTCCTCTTTGATGCTCTCTCGAGCTGTATCCTTTGTGCTCATAGTTTCTCTTTTTGCTCTTTGTTTTTTCTACAGAAAATACATATTCTTCCTACTTGCTTTACATAAAGTACGCTCCTGTCACTTGGAAAATTGTTTTTTCTTTTCCTAATGGTTAGAAACACCTAGTGGCAATATTGTTTACCATGCCAAGATTCATCCATCTAATCCCAAATATGGGAACATCATGGACGGCGGGAGTGTATTTTACATCAAGGACCTAAAAAAGGTAAAATTACATCGAGATCCATACATTTAGCACGAAGCACGCTAAAATTAAGCAAGAAAAATAGTCGGGTCGGCTCTTTATTGAAAGATCAGCTGATATAGCTATACTCTTCATACTAGTTCCTCTATGTTTGTTTTCAAAATATTGCCAAATTTGGCGGCATGCAAATTTTTGGATATGGGATCATCAACACAAAGTATCATGTAGATATGGCCATGACCTTGGTCGCTTGGCTTGAAATCCAAGAATATTCACACTCATTGACAACTAAGCTTAAATTTGTTTAAATTTTATCACTTACTTGGACGGTGGGAGTACATTTTACATCAAGGACCTGAAAAGGGGAAATTACATCGAGGTCCATACATTTAGCATGAAGCACCATAAAATTAAGCAAGGAAAACAGTCAAGTTCGACTCTCCTTCTCGAGAGAGCAATTGATCGAGTACATTTTTACCATACTCTTCATACTACTTCCTCTTTGATAGTTTTCAAAATATGGCCAAATTTGACGGCAGGCAAATTCTTGGATATGGGATCATCACCAACATAAAGTATGATGTAGATATTGCCATTACCTTGGTCATTCAGCTTGAAATCCAAGAATGTTCATACTCGTTGACAACTAAGATTAAATTCGTTTAAATTTTACCACTTACTTTTAGGTTTGAATTTTACACGGACGGGGGGGGGGGGGGGTACATTTTACATCAAGGACCTAAAAGGGGAAAATTACATCAAGGTCCATACATTTAGCACAAAGCATCCTAAAATTAAGCAAGGAAAACAGTCGGGTTTGGCTCCTTATCGAGAGAGCAGCTGATCGAGCCATACTCTTCATACTACTTCCTCTTAATTTATTTCCAAAATATGGCCAAATTTGGCGGCATACAAATTCTTGGATATAGGATCATCATGAGCATAGAGTATTATGTAGATATGGCCATGACCTTGGCTGTTCGGCTTGAAATCCAAGAATCTTCATATTTATTAAAAACTAAGATTAAATTTCTTTAAATTTACCACTTACTTTTAGGTTTGAATTTTACACGGACAATGAGAGTACATTTTACCTCAAGGACCTAAAAGGGGATAAATTACATTAAGGTCCATACATTTAGCACGAAGAAGCACCCTAAAATTAAGCAAGGAAAATAGTCGGGTTTTCCTCCCTTCTCTAGAGAGCAGCTGATCGAGCCATACTATTCATACTACTTCCTCTTCGTCTGTTTTTAAAATATGCCAAATTTAACGGCATGCAATTTTTTGAATATGGGATCATCAACATAATGTATGATATAGATATGGCCATGACCTTGGTCGTTCGGCTTGAGAACCAAGAATGTTCATACTCATTGACAACTAAGCTTAAATTCATTTAAATTTTACCACTTACTTGGACGGTGGGAGTACATTTTGCATCAAGGACCTAAAAACCAAAAACTACATCGAGGTCCATACATTTAGCATGAAGCACCCTAAAATTTAAGCGTGGAAACAGTCAGGTTCGGCTCTCCTTCTCGAGAGAGCAGCTGATCGAACCATGCTCTTCATACTACTTCGTCTTCGTTCATTTTCAAATATGGTCAAATTTGCCAGCATGGAAATTCTTGTATATGGGATCATCATCAACATAAAGTATGATGTAGATATGGCCATGAACTTGATCATTCGTCTTAAAATCCAAGAATGTTCATACTCAGTAATAACTAAGCTTAAATTCGTTCAAATTTTATCACTTACTTTTAGGTTCAAATTTTACACGGATGGTGGGAGTACATTTTACATCAAGGACCTAAAAGGGGGGAAATCACATTGAGGTCCATACATTTAGCGCAAAGCACCCTAATATTAAGTAGGGAAAACAGTTAGATTCGGCTCATTCTCTAGAAAGTAGCTGACCGAGCCATACTCTTCATAGTAATTTCTCTTAGTTTGTTTTCAAAATATGGACAAATTTGACGACATGCAACTTATTGGATATGGGATCATCAACATAAAGTATGATGTAGATATGGCCATCACATTGGTCGTCTAGCTTGAAATTGAAGAAAGTTCATACTCATTGAAAACTAAGCTTAAATTCGTCTAAATTTTATCACTTTCTTTTACGTTCGAATTTTACACGAACAGTGGGAGTATATTTTACATCAAGGACCTAAAAAACAGAAATTACATCTAGGTCCATACATTTAGCATGAAGCACCCTAAAATTAAGCAAGGAAAATAGTCGGGTTCGGCTCCTTCTCTAGGGAGCAGCTAATTTAGATATACTCTTCATACTAGTTCCTCTTCGATTGTTTTCAAAATATTGATAAATTTGGCGGCGTGCAAATTTTTGGATATGGGATCATCAACATAAAGTATGATGTAGGTTTGTCTTGAAATCAAATAATTTTCATACTCATTGAGAACTAAGTTTAAATACGTTTAAATTTTACCACTTACTTTTATGTTCAAAGTTTACACGGACGGTGGGAGTATATTTTACATCAAGGGCCTAAAAAGATAAAATTACATTGAGGTCCATACATTTAGCATTAAGCACCCTAAAATTAAGCAAGAAAAACAATTAGATCGGCTCATTCTCGAGAGTGCAGCTAATCGAGTCATACTTTTCATACTACTTCCTCTTTGTTTTATTTTAAAATATGGCCAAATTTGGTAGCATGCAAATTCTTGAATATAGGATCATAGACATAAAGTATTATCAAAACCAAAGAATAATTAATAATGTGTGTATTATACTTTTAATAACGCGTGTTTCTGGATACATGTAACATGATCCCACACAAAAATATTATTTTTATTCTTTATTTGAAATATTATAAAAAACTTGTCAACTTTGTCAGGATGCGGATGCATAGCAAGAACATGAAATTTTGAGAACTTTTAGTGGTTTTCGATGTACCGAATTCCTGCTTAGCTTCAAAATATTTTTAGAAAATTACAAGAGCAATAAATCGCGCTTACTAGTAGTTAAAATTTGACACGGTCGGTGGGAGTGCAGTTTACATTAACGACCTCAAAAAATAAAAAATTACATAGAGGTCCATACATTTAGCACAAAGGTCACTAAAATGAAGCAATGAAAAGAAGTTGGTTCCGGATCCTTCTCGAGCGAGGGCTGAGCCATACCCTTTGTACTACACCTATTGTACTTTCGAACCAGCATGTTGCGGGTGTGCTTGGTGGCTTCCTCTTCGCAGGGTGTGAAATGGAACGATAATGGAGTACTACGGAGTAGTAGGAAAGCTGGCCAGTTCCTAATAAAGTGCATCGAATGCGATGGGTTATACTGCATACAGTATAAACAATCCCTTGTGCACCACTATCTTTTGAATAACCTTCCCTTTGTGTGATTGGAAAGAAAGTGAAATTTTTGAAATCGGGAAAGTTTGAACTCTGAGTCTAATACTATGCCGCCAAGCCCCAAAATGGTGCTACGTATAGAGTAGAGACTATTGCATTCAACAGAACATTTAGAAAATTATAAATATTGGATGAATTATTAAACTTTTATGAATATGTAAGTTCTTACAAATTTGTTAATTAATGGGAGTACTAACAAGGCTGGCCCAACTGTCTATTATGTTGTCAGTAGCGCTAAATATGTTAGATGACCAGGTGGTGGAAATTGTAACAGATCAGACCAATAGCTGGTGAAAACTGCAAAAAATATATTCAAGTGGTGGTTTGTGTAACATATGGAGCAGGACATGGTAAAATCTGCGATATCCTCTTCCTACATATGCACACCAAGGCAGATGACCAACACGCTAGAGAATCTTCTAAAAAACACTCCATAGACACACACACATAGCACGGCCGTACCAAGACACACGTGCGTAGCGCCACATTGTGGGACTCGGGAGAGATCAGCCGACCGGTGCGCGCGGGGATCTGCACACGAGGGGAGAGGGAGGATGGATGGTAAGAGATATCGAAGAAGAGAGAAAACATATAATTTAATACTACTAGTAGTAGGTAACCGTACCTCGTGACAGAAACCCGTCAAACAAGCTTTACTCATTGACAACTAAGCTTATATATGTTTAAATTTTACCACTTACTTTTAGGTTCGAATTTTACATGGACGGTGGCATTAAATTTTACATGAAGGACCTAAAAGGTGAAAATTATATCGAGGTTCATCCATTTAGCTCGAAGTACCCTAAAATTAAGCAAGGTAAATAGTCGGGTTCGGCTCCTTCTCGAGAGAGAAGCTGATCGAGCCATACTATTCATACTACTTCCTCTTTGTTTGTTTTCAAAATATGGCCAATTTTGATTGCATGCAAATTCTTGGATATGGGATCATCAACATAAAGTATTATCAAAACAAAAGAATAATTAAATGTTTGTATTATACTTTTTATAACGCGTGTTTTGGATACATGTAACATGATCTCACACAAAAAATATTATACTTTTTATTATTTATTTGAAATGTTATCAAAACCGTGTCAACTTTATCTGGGTGCGGATACATAGAAAGCACATGAATTTTCAGATCTTTCGGTGGTTCTCGATGTACCGAATTCTTGCTTAGATTCAAAATATTTTTGGAAAATTTTAAGAGAAATCTATCGTGCTTAGTTGTATTTAAAATTTGACAAAGTCGGTTGGAGTATAGTTTACATCAAAGACCTCAAAAAATAGAAAATTACATAGAGGTCCATACATTTAGCACAAAGAGCCATAAAATGAAGCAATAAAAAGCAGTCAGGTCTGGCTCATTCTCGAGCGAGCGGATGAGCCATACCCTTCGTACTATTCCTACTGTACTTTCGAACCAGCGTGCTGCGGGTGTGCTTGGTGGCATCCTCTTCGCAGGGTGTGAAATGGAATGAGGATGGAGTACTATGGAATAGTAGGAAAGCTGGCCATATCATAATGAAGTGTGTCAAATTCCATGTGACGTAATGCATATAATAAAAAAATCCCATGTGCATCACTATGTTTTTAATAACCTTTCATCCGAATGTTTGGGAAGGAAGTGAAAATTTCGAAATCGGGAAAGTTTAAACTCCGACTCTAATAATCCATTTTACCGCCAAGCCCCAAAATGGTGTTACATATAGAGTAGAGACTATTATATTCAATAGATCATTAAAAAATTATAAATATTGGATGAATTATTAACCTTTTATGAATATGTAAGTTCTTACAAATTTGTTAATTAATGGGAGTACTAACAAGGTGGGCCCAACTATCTGTATGTTGTCACCAGAGCTAAATAGGTTAGATGACCAAGTGGTGGAAATTACAACAGATCAGACCAACAACAATTGGTGAAAACTTCAAAAGAAATGTCCAAGTGGTGGTTTGTGCAACACATGGAGCAAGACATGGTGAAATATGTGATGTCCTCTTCCTATATATGCACACCAAGGCATCTTACCAACACGCTAGAGACTCTTCTAAAAAAACACGACAGATACACAACACACACATAGCGCGGTCGTACAAAGGAAGACGTGCGCTGTGCCACGACGTGGGACGAGGGAGAGATCAGATGGTCCGTGCGCGCGGGGCTCTACACAGGAGGGGAGAGGGAGGATGGATGGTGAGAGACAACGAAGGAGAGAGAAAACATATACTTTAGTACTACTAGTAGTAGTACATGTACCTCGTGTTAGAAACCCATCAAAATAGCTTTACTCTGACATCGCACCGCCTTCAACTCTTCTTCGTTGCTCTTGTGCTGCCTCCTATTTAGTATATTCTCATATAATCTCTTCTTGCTCTTTGTTTTTCCTCTATTTTTTCTTTGGCAGCTTTGGGGTTAATTTTCTGGTGCCCCTGGTTTAGTAGAAGTACGGACTACTCAAGTTCCTCTTTGTCTAAAAATTGGGTCTGTGGCATTCATATCGAAAATACTCGTGCTTGCTTTACAGCAAAATAATTCCGTTCACTGGGTATATTTTTTCTAACGAGGAAACTACCCCGAAGTACCAAGAAGATGCACGTTAAACCCAAGGGTGAGCATAAATATTACATAGTGATCCAGGAAGAAAACCAAAATACATCCAGGACCTAGACTTTTACAACACAGACCCTAAAGATACACTCAGAAATTTTAACATGTTTTTTATAATACTAGTTCGAAACTCGCACCCCCAACAATGTTTACCATAACAAGACGCACCCATCTACCAAGTATGGGAATATTATCATGACTATGATGTAGATATGGCCATGACCTAATCGGTTGTTCAGCTTGAAATCCAAAAATATTCATACTCATTGACAACTAAGCTTATCAAAACCAAAGAATAATTAATAATGTTTGTATTATATACTTTTTATAACACGTGTTTTTGGATACGTGTAATAGGATGCCACACAAAAAATAGTATAATTTTTATTCTTTATTTAAATGTTATCAAAACCGTGTCAACTTTGTCGGGATGCGGATGCATAGCAAGAACATGATTTTTTTAGAACTTTCAGTGGTTTTCAATGTACCGAATTCCTACTTAGCTTCAAAAGATTGTTTTGGAAAATTTGAAGAACAATCTATCATGCTTACTTTTAGGTTCGATTTTTACACAAACTATGGCAGTACATTTTACATCGACGGCCTAAAAAGGTAAAATTATATTGAGGTCCATACATTTAGCACGAAGCACCCTAAAATTAAGCAAGGAAAATAGTCGGGTTCAACTCCTTCTCAAGAGAGCAGCTGATCGAGCCATACTCTTCATACTACTTCCTCTTCGTTTGTTTTCTAAATATGGCCAAATTTGGCGACATGCAAATCCTTGGATATGGGATCATCATCAGTATAAAATATGATGTAGATAGGGCCATGCCCTTGGTCCTTCGTCTTGAAATCCTAGAATGTTCATACTCATTGATAACTAAGCTTAAATATATTTAAATTTTACCGCTTACTTTTAGGTTTGAATTTTATACGGACGGTGGGAGTATATTTTACATTAAGAACCTAAAATAGGGGAAATTACATCGAGGTCTATACAATTAGCACAAATCATCCTAAAATTAAGGAAGGAAAACAGTCGGGTTCGGCTCCTCGAGAGAGAAGCTTGATACGTTGCAAACGTATCCATAACTTTTTATGTTCCATGCTTGGTTTTATCTACTTTCTTGTGTTTTGTTCCAACTTTGGAGTACTTTCTATACACTTTCTTGGACTAACCTATTAACAAGTGCCACGGTGTCAGTTGCCTGTTTTCTTCTGTTTTTGGTTCCAGGAAAGTCAGAAAATCAATATTCCTTGAATTGGACTGGACAAAAGCCAAAGTCGATATTTTACCGGAAGACTCACAGAGCCAGAAGACGAGACGGAGAGGGGCCACAGGGTGGCCACACCATATGGTGGCGCGGGCCCTGGTCACGCCACCAGGTGGTGTGCCCCCCCTGGCCGCCCATCGACCTTGCCTCTTCGCCTATAAGATGCCTCCCGATGCAAAAACCCTAAATCATCCTTCCTCCAGCCACGAAAAGTTCCGCAGCGCCGCTGCCACCGAAGGGGAGAGTCGAGAGACATAAAGTCTCTGTTCCGGCACCCTGCTGGGACGAGGAAGTGCCCCCGGACCAATCTCCATCGATCTCCACCACCATCTCCATCGCCGTTGCTGATTCCCATGATGATGAGGGAGTAGTTCTCTCTCGAGGCTAAGGGTTCTTCCGATAGCTATGTGTTCATCTCTCTCTCTATGCATGATCTTATTGAGATCATGAGCTTGTAATCTATAGATCTACCTTGCTACTCAAGTGCTTTAATAGATCTCTGCTCTCCCCATGTGTGTGAAGTTGACAGTGTGCACGCCATGGTGGCACTTAGGCTAGAGATTACAAAATACTTGTTATGAGTTATATTTGGAGTTGGATGTCTTTATGAAATTATGGTGTTTGTTGGAACCATCTAGTGCTCAAGGTGACAGTGTGGGGTTATCTAGATGGTAAAGGCTTACTTTGAGGTGTGCTGCTATAGCCCTGCCATTGATTAGAGTGTCCAACCGGAGAATAGTTAAGAGTAGTATCATAAAGAGAAGATATTTATATGAGAGTGTTCACTAGTGAAAGTATGATCCTTAGGACTTGTTTCTAAGTATTGATACACCGTTGGCTACTAGATCTGTTACATGTTTGCTTGCTGCCATCTTTATTTCAGTTTGCCTTTAGTCTCTTCCACGCCATCAAAGTATTTTCTAGCACCATTGTCTTTTATCCATACCACTTGTATTTCACTATCTCTTCGTCGAACTAGTGCACCTATACACCTGACAAGTGTATTGGGTGTGTTGGGGACACAAGAGACTTCTTGTAGCTTGATTGCAGGGTTGCTTGAGAGGAGCTACCTTTGACCACTTCCTCCCTGAGTTCGATAAACCTTGGGTGATCCACTTAAGGGAAAACTTGATGTTGTTCTACAAACCTCTGCACCTGGAGCCCAACAACTGTCTACACGAATAGAAGTGCGTAGACATCAAGCTATTTTCTGGCGCCGTTGCCGGGGAGGTAAGGTAAAAGGTACTCACATCCTCCGGTGTGAGTGCTTGAAGTTATTTCCTTTAGATTATGCAATTTTGTCTTTTTGTTTCTTGTTTTCACTAGTTAGGCTTAATGGAAAACAAAAAAAAAATTAGAGAGCTTTTTAGTCTTTTTCCTAATGTAGTACATGAATTGTCTAAAAAGAAAATTAAAAAACCCATGGAACTTTCTTTGCATGCTAATAACAATGTTATTAGTATGAATCTTTTGAACACCTTTATTACTAATGCTATGGAAACGTCTAAGCTTGGGGAAGTTGGTTTTTATGAAAATGATCTTTTTAGTTCCCTAGCTTTAAAGAAGAAAATTTGCTCTGATGATACTTTATCTCCCATATGTGGTAATTCTAATGATACTTGTGATATTTTAAATCCACATACTGAAAGCATCCCTTTTAAAATACCTATAAAAATTGTTGAACGTGTTATGAATAACTGCTATTTTGGAGATGGAACTGTCCATCCTGGTGATCATTTACTCTTTATACATGAATTATGCGAGTTGTTCAAGTGGTATGAGCTACTAGATGATCCTCATCACTTGGAGTGGAAGGAACTTGAATCTCTCTTTTACTCTAAATTTTATCCTCCTCATGAAATTCATAAAGATAGGAATTACATTTATAATTTTCATCCACATGATGGAGAAAGTATTGCCCAAGCATGGGGAGATTGAAGTCACTAATGCTCAAATGTCCCATTCATGAGCTCCCCAGTAATATTGTTATTAATTATTTTTATGCAAGGCTTTTAGGACATTACAAGGACTATCTAGATACTTGTTTAGAGGGATCCTTCACAAGTAAGGAGGTCAAAGCCAAGTGGGATCTTCTTGAAACAATTCAAAGCAATACCGAAGATTGGGATAACAAAAAAGGTAAAGAACCAGGTATAAACTATGAGTATGATTGCATTAAGTCTTTCACTGAAACTACTGATTTTCAAGAGCTTAGTACTAAATATGGTCTTGATCCTCAAATTCTTGTTGATTGTTGTAGGACCTTTGCTTCTCATATTAATGCTCCTAAAGAAAAATGGGACATGTATCATGAGCCTTATAAAGACACTTGCATGGAAAATGAAATTGTTATTAATGATAGCAATAAACATGCTCAAACCTCTGAAAGTACTACTTCTTATAAGCATGTTAATTTTTGTGGAATACATAGACCTTGTGAGAATAATCAAATTGAAGAAGAATATTGTATCACCCATAGGAATGAAAAAACTAGAACATGGTATAGGGCTCTAAATGATCTTAGTAAAAAAGTTTGTGCCCTCTATCCTTTTATTTGTGAACTTTGTTTTGAAGTGGGTCATTTAAATTTTCAATGCTCAGGCCATAATAATAGCCCTTCTAATCCAGTGAGTACTGCAAGTTTGTATTGTGATGACATGATCACTCCTAATCAGCATGATGAACTTACATTATTTTTGGGGTGTGAAGAGTTATCAAGAAAAACCTCTTTGGTAGATATGAGTGCTTTTGATATGAATAGCGTCCTGCATGGTTGTCATCTTTATTGTGTTGATAATTGCCACACAAATACTTACATACAAAATATTATAAAAGATGAGGTTTTACCAAAATATGACAGGACTAATATGTGTTTTGATCTTATTAATGAAAATGGGGAATCCTCCAAAGTTTCTTCTATTGTCTCTAACAATAAACCAGGGTATATGGAGAAGCTTCCTTTCAAGCCTCTCCCTCCTAAAGAGAAGAAGAAAAAGAAGAAAAGGAGGAGTAAAAGGAGAGAGGAAACAGTATTTTCCCCTAAGCATGTTGCTCCTATTATAGTTTTTGATGAGTCTGAACTCGATGATGTTCCTATGCCTATTACCTATAGTAGTGATCATGATTGGGAAAAGCACACTACTTTTCATATTGAAAATATCTTTGGTACCAATTCTGAAAATGATGATTGCTGTACTATTAGTGCTATCCATGTTCCTTCCAATGATGACATGTTTACAAATGAACACACTTTGGAAGATAATTATTCTATTGCTTATGATGATACTACACCTCCAACATATGATGATTACAATGCTAAATATGATATTTTCAGTCCACCTACTATTGAGGAGAAAATTATTTATGATTACAATATGCCTCCTATATTTGATGATTATGGTGATGAGAATAATAATGATAGCTATTTTGTTGAATTTACTCCCACTATAATTAATAAGAATGACTATGTTTATGTGAGGAGTATTAATTCTTTTATGCATATGGCTCATGATAAGAATGTTTCTTGTGATAGTTATATTGTTAATTTTATTCATGATGCCACTGAAAGTTATTATGAGAGAGGGACACATGGTTTTATGCATCTTAATAATATTAAGTTTCCCCTCTTTATGTTGAAAGTCTTGAAGTTGCACTTGTTTTGCTTTCCTGTGCTTGTTGCTTTGTGCTTTCATGACTTGTTTCTTTACAAGATTCTTATGCATAGGAAGTGGGTTAGACTTAAATGTGTTTTGAATTTGCTTCTTGATGCTCTCTTTTACTTCAATTTATATTTCTTATGTGATCACCTTCTCAAACTATCATGCCTAACTTAAAGGCGTTAAAGAAAAGTACTTATTGGGAGATAACCCAAAAGTTTTAGATGAGTATTGGAAGTTATTACCTCTGTAATAACCGCTCCTTATCCTTTTTATTTGATTTTTGTGCCAAGAGTAACCTCTAATGAGAGAGAAGTAATGATTGGGAAAGTTGCTGTCCCGAAACAGATTTTTGTGCTTCGTTGTAAAAAATCATGTAAAATCTCTGTACGTCGTTTTGAGGCGTGAATTTTTGTGCTTCTGCCCCAAGTTGTTATCTAACTTTCATTAGTTCAACACTTTTCTATTTGAGCAACAGAAGGTCTTCGATAAAATTGGTTTTTACCTTCTGGTATGTTTTGATAGATTTCTGCCATTATTTGGATTTGCTTCTTGTTGGTTCCTTTTTGAATTCTTTTGGGGAATTGAGCTTTTTGAGGGAAGTGATACAGTATCTTGTGTTACATTGGTGTTGAAACTGAACCTAAAGACTTATTATCTTGAGTGCACTAATATTGCTAATAAGGATTGTGTGAAGTTTTGTATGAAAGAAAAATTTCAGGTATGGAGAGAATGATGTAATGAGATGAAGAATGGACTAAAGCTCAAGCTTGGGGATGCCACCCCGTGTCGCCCCAAGAATTATCCAAAAAGTACAAGCGTTAAAGCTTGGGGATTCCCAAGGCATCCCCTCTTCATCAATAAAAATCACAGGTTTCTTCCAAACACTTCATTTTTATTGTTTCATGCACAGTTGTGTTGTTCTTGGAGCGTCTTCTTTTTATTTTTTATTTTGGTTTTTTGTTTTCTTGGTTTTCTTAGTTTTCTGAATAAATTGGTTGGACCCCCTCTTCCATACATTGGTTTTCAAATAGTTTGGTTTGGATTGGAAAAGAGTAGGAAAGTTCATGCTTAAGTGGTAAAGAGAGTTTGTTTTTGACTGTGGCCTATGCTTTGTCATGCCATGCTTGATATATTTTTGGATTTATGCTTAGTATTCTTTGCTGTAGCATGACTTGTTATAAACAATTGAGATTGCTTAATGTGCCTTTGAAGAATCATGCGTTGTTTTAGCATATTAAAGCATAGTATTGTGGTATTCTCCTTTGATGCTTTATTTGGGTTGACTTGGCGCATGCTCACACCATGTTATGACTATCCAGAGTCACCATAGCCTTTATGATCCTTTATTTTTCAACTTGTAGTATCACTTTATGCTTTGATTAATGATGTTTTGTCGCTCTGCATGATTATGGCCATTATTGCTCTCTTAGTTGGTCGCTCCCAGTGTTTTGCTAGTCTCCGTAACCAAGTATGAGTTTCACTCATGCATCCAACTCCTAAAACCAAGTTATTCCAAAGAGTCCACCATACCTACCTACTAGCATATGCTATTCCAAGTATATTCATGTTTTTATCTACCTTCCGAATTAAACTTGTTATGAGAAAACTAGTGATTAAAGCTCTCACGAACTTAATGGCACACTTTACTTTTCTTGCCCTTAATAAACTTGAACCATTGTGTCGTCTATGTTGTATATGCTTGCACTTATATGTTGGGGATTAGCAGAACCATGTTGTCATGGGGAACGCTTTCAACATTGCACTTGTACTTTGTACCTAGTTGATATCATGCTCTTTTGTCTATGGATGTTGTCGGTGTGAAATGAAAGGGGGGCTTGTAAGTCCATGGAGTTATGTATGTGTGTTAGAGAAACGCCCGGGCCGCTGGTCTAATCCATGCTGTCATGGTGGAAACCTGCAGCGTAACCATAATGAGCTGTCTATGAAGCATTCTTCTTATAAAAAAGAATCAGATATTGAGAAAAAAGAGAAAAAGAGAAAAATAGAAAAAAGAGAGATATATGAAAAGAGGAAAAAGCACCATATTCCCATGGTAAATAAGAAGATTGCTGAGATGCTCGTTGTCTGCTTGCCTTGTCATTTTGATATGGGGATTCTTCCGTATCATCGGGCAAGGGGTACCCCGTTGGCGGTTCTCTATGATACACATGTACTTACGATGAGAAGAACTTACCGGTGACAAAACTTGAGTAGCATGAGGAGCGGCCCTCGTATTCAAGGGACATGAGATTTCCAACTTATACTTCATCAAGCATATACACCATAGTTTGTTCACTTTAACCTTAATCACTTCAAGATGCTTATGATAGGGGCAATGAGAGCTGAAAGCTAAAAAGTACCATAATTTTTGGAAGCTCTTTATGAGACTTGAATCCCTACTTCCTTCTATGAAGGCCTTTCTTTTACTTTTATGTTGAGTCTCCACCTTTTATCTTTATGCACCTACTTTGAGAGCATAGTGGCCATTCTTAGTTCTATGTGCATTGTCCCAAGACTTGTTGATTGATGCAAAGCTTTGATATTGCTTGTTTTAAACTATTTGTATCTAGTCACTCTTATGAACTTTGAAGGTGTCCTATGCATTTATGTTTGCTACTCTATGAGGGACAAGCTGAATGCCACTATGCTGTGTTTTCTTTATGTGAAACAAACAAACGTCTTGTAAAGCATTGTTATTCATGAATCTTTTGTTTATGCCTATTCATGTTTCAACATAGTTGCTATGTCTTATTGTTAGAACTTTGTCTTTCATGCTATGTTGAAGTACAATGATCCGAGCTATCAATGTTTTACAAATACTTTGATCAAGTTTATGACGGTGCATGTTACCTCAAAAATTATTCTTTCTTTTTATCACTTACCTACTTGAGGACGAGCAGGATTTAAGCTTGGGGATGTTGATACATTGCAAACGTATCCATAATTTTTGATGTTCCATGCTTGGGTTTATCTACTTTCTTGTGTTTTGTTCCAACTTTGGAGTACTTTCTATACACTTTCTTGGACTAACCTATTAACAAGTGCCACAGTGCCAGTTGCCTGTTTTCTACTGTTTTTGGTTCCAGGAAAGTCAGAAAATCAATATTCTCGAAATTGGACCCGATAAAAGCCAAAGTCGATATTTTACTAGAAGACTCACGGAGCCAGAAGACGAGACGGAGAGGGGCCAAAGTCGATATTTTACGTTGTTCTAGCCCTAGCCGTGCCACCAGGTGGTGTGGGCCCCCTAGCCGCCCACCAACCTTGCCTCTTTGCCTATAAGATGCCTCCCGATGCAAAAACCCTAAATCATCCATCCTCCAGCCACGAAAAGTTCCACAGCGCCGCCGCCACCGAAGGGGAGATTCGAGGGACAGAAAGTCTCTATTCCGGCACCCTGCCGGGACGGGGAAGTGCCCCCGGAGCCATATCCATCGATCTCCACCACCATCTCCATCGCCGTTGCTGATTCCCATGATGATGAGGGAGTAGTTCTCTCTCGAGGCTAAGGGTTCTACCGGTAGCTATGTGTTCATCTCTCTCTCTATGCATGATCTTATTGAGATCATGAGCTTGTAATCTATAGATCTACCTTGCTACTCAAGTGCTTTAATAGATCTCTGCTCTCCCCATGTGTGTGAAGTTGACAGTGTGCACGCCATGGTGGCACTTAGGCTAGAGATTACAAATACTTGTTATGAGTTATATTTGGAGTTAGATGTCTTTATGAAATTGTGGTGTTTGTTGGAACCATCTAGTGCTCAAGGTGACAGTGCGGGGTTATCTAGATGGTAAAGGCTTACTTTGAGGTGTGCTGTTATAGCCCTACCATTGATTAGAGTGTCCAACCGGAGAGTAGTATCATAAAGAGAATATATTTATATGAGAGTGTTCACTAGTGAAAGTATGATCCCTAGGCCTTGTTTCTAAGTATTGAAACACCGTTTGCTACTAGATCTATTACATGTTTGCTTGCTGCCATCTTTATTTCAGTTTGCCTTTAGTCTCTTCCACGCCATCAAAGTATTTTCTAGCACCGTTGTGTTTTATCCATACCACTTGTATTTCACTATCTCTTCGTCGAACTAGTACACCTATACACCTGACAAGTGTATTGGGTGTGTTGGGGACACAAGATACTTTTTGTAGCTTGATTACAGGGTTGCTTGAGAGGGGATAACTTTGACCACTTCCTCCCTGAGTTCGATAAACCTTGGGTGATCCACTTAAGGGAAAACTTGCTGCTGTTCTACAAACCTCTGCACTTGGAGGCCCAACAACTGTCTACAAGAATAGAAGTGCCTAGACATCAAATCTCATCAAGCCATACTCTTCATACTACTTCCTCTTCGTTTGTTTTCAAAATATGGCTAAATTTGGCGGCATGCAAATTCTTGGATATGGGATCATGAATCATCAGCATAAAGTATGATGTAGATATGGCCATGGCCATGGTCATTCGGCTTGAAATCTAAGAATGTTCATACTCATTGACAACTAAGCTTAAAAATGTTTAAATTTTACCAATTACTTTTAGGTTCGAATTTTACACGGACAGTGGGAGTATAGTTTACATCAAGGACCTGAAAAGAGGAAAATTACATCGAGGTCCATACATTTAACACAAAGCACCCTAAAATTAAGCAAGGAAAACAGTCAGATTAGGCTCCGTATCGAGAGAGCAGTTGATCGAGCCATAATCTTCATACTATTTTCTCTTCGTCTATTTTGAAAATATGGCAAAATTTGGCGGCATGCAAATTTTTGGATATGGGATCATCAACATAAATTATGATGTAGATATGGCCACCATGTTTGTCGTTTGGCTTGAAATCCAAGAATGGTCATACTCATTGACAACTAATCTTAAATACATTTAAATTTTACCACTTATGTTTAGGTTCGAATTTTACACGGATGGTGGGAGTACATTTTACATCAAAGACTTACAAAAGGTAAAATTATATCGAGGTCCATACAGGTAGCGCGAAGCACCCTAAATTAAGAAAGGAAATAGTCGGGTTTGGCTCCTTCTTGAGAGAGAAGTTAATCAAGTAATACTCTTCATATTACTTCCTCTTTGTTTGTTTTCAAAATATGGCCAAATTTGGTGGCATGCAAATTCTTGGATATGGGATCATGAATCATTAGCATAAAGTATGATGTAGATATGTCCATGACCTTGGTCATTCGGATTGAAATCCAAGAATGTTTATACTCATTGAAAAATAAGCTTAAATACGTTTAAATTTCACCACTTACTTTTAGGTTCGAATTTTACATAGACGGTGGGAGTATATTTTACATCAAGAACCTAAAAAGGGCGAAAATTACATCATGATCCATACATTTAGCACGAAGAACCCTAAAATTAAGCAAGTAAAATATTTAGGTTGGCTCCTTCTCGAGAGAGCAGTTGATTGACCATACTCTTCATACTACTTCCTCTTCGATCGTTTCCAAAATATGGCCAAATTTGGTGACATGAAAATACTTGGATATGGCATCATCATCAGCATAAAGTATGATGTAGATATGGGCATGACCTTGATCATTCAGCTTGAAATCCGAGAATGTTCATACTCATTAACAACTAAGCTTAAATACGTTTAAATTTACCCCATACTTTTAGGTTCGAATTTTACACCTACGGTGGGAGTACATTAATCACCAAGGACCTAAAAATGGTAAAATTACATCGAGGTCCATACAATTAGCATGAAGCAACCTAAAATTAAGGAAGGAAATAGCTAGGTCGGCTCCTTCTCGAGAGAGAGAAGCTGATTGAGCCATACTCTTGATACTACTTCCTCTCCGATCGTTTTTAAAATATGGCCAAATTTGGCAGTATACAAATTCTTGGATATGGGATCATTAGGAACATAAAGTATGATGTAGATATGGCCATCACCTTGGTCGTTCGGCTTAAAATCCAAGAATGTTCATACTCATTGACAAGTAATCTTTAATTCATTTAAATTTTACCACTTAGTTTTGGTTTCGAATTTTACACGGATGGTGGGAGTATATTTTACATCAAGGACCTAAAAAGGGGAAATTACATCAAGGTCCATACATTTAGCATGAAGTACCATAAAATTAAGAAAGGAAAACAGTCGAGTTGGGCTCATTCTCGATAGACGAGCTGATCAAGCCATACTCTTCATACTGTTTCCTCTTTGTTTGTTTTCAAAATATGGCCAGTTTTGGCGGCATGCAAATTCTTGGATATGGGATCATCATCAGCAAAAAGTATGATGTAGATATGGCATGACCTTGGTCGTTCGGCTTGAAATCTAAGAATGTTCATACTCATTGATAACTAAGCTTAAATTTGTTTAAAGTTTACCACTTACTTTTAGGTTCGAAGTTTACATGGATGATAGAGTACATTTTATATGAAGGACCTAAACAAGGTAAAATTACATCGGGGTCCATACGTTCAGCCTAAAATTAAGCAAGGAAAATAGTCAGGTTCGGCTCCTTCTCAAGAGAGAAGCTAATCAAGCCATTCTCTTCATACTACTTCCTCTTCATTTGTTTTCAAAATATGGCCAAATTTGGCTGCATGCAAATTCTTGAATATGGGATCATCAACATAATGTATTATGAAAACCAAATAGTAAGTATTAATGTTTGTATTATACTTTTTATAACGCATGTTTTTGGATACACGTAACATGATGCCACACACAAAAAATTATAGTTTTTATTCTTTATTTGAAATGTTATCACAACGGTGTCAACTTTGTCGGGATGCGGATGCATAGGAAGAAAACAATTTTTTGAGAACTTTCGGTGGTTTTCGATGTACCAAATTCCTGTGTAGCTTTAAAAGATTTTTGGGAAAAATTTAAGAGCAATCTATCACACTTACTTGTAATTAAAATTTGACACGGTCGGTAGGAGTACCGTTTACATTCAAGACCTAAAAAAATATAAAATTACATAGAGGTCCATACATTTAGCACAAAGGGTCCTAAAATGAAGCAATGAAAAGCAGTCGGGTCATGTTCCTCTCGAGCGAGCGGATGAGCCATACCCTTCGTACTACTTCTACTATACCCTTCGTACTATACAATATTCTGGAGAAAACAAGCAAGTCTCACTTTGGAAGCACGCGAGGGGACCTCACAAAAGCTTTAACGAGCAACTATACGGCGGGAATATTTTTACGGCCGTATAGTTCTCGCCGTATATTTGCCACCGCCTCTATCTTGTAAAAATGGACAACTTCCATGAAGGGACCAAGGTCGAAAACACAACACAGCAGCTGCCATATCATCTAGAAGGGGGAAATAGGAGATCCGGTGAAGAAGAAGACGTTCTTCATCTGGCTCCACAATCTTCAACCTCCTAGCCAATACACCCCCATAGCCACTAGTTGTACTTGATAGAGAGAGGGATATCCACCTTGCAAGACTAGGGGTTGAGATTGTTTCTTCCCATCTTGAATTGTGTTGGATATTTTTCTATTCTTATTGTGGATCTCCACGGCAATACCAAGACAAATTCCCTTTATTTAATTATATTGATGATCCGTTCTTCTCTCATGTGTGAGTAATTTCCTTGGGCATGGTAGATGTAGGGGATTGGTGAGATGTGATGTTCCTTCATATATTTTCTGTTAGTTTGTGATTGATTCTAATTACTATATTATATGTGCTTGACTATCTGTGGGATGCCTAATGCTTGTTGTCCAATTAAGGGCCCAAACAACATGATGCTTTGTTTTACACAGATAAGATATTGTTCGCTAGTGGACCGGCGACCCTCGGGTGACACGGGGATATCAATGGAAAACTAGTAGACTCGAGGATAACGAGGAACCACTGTGCTTATTGCATTAGTCCGATCCAAGGAGCTTAATCGCTAAGCGACCTGAAGGTCTTAATCATCTAGTGTTTGACCATGGTTTTGGTAACAGGCTAGTAGGATTACTGAAGTTGGGATGAAATATACCAAGAGGAGTTCCGACTAATTATGGGTTGCTTGCCTACACATATATTTATAAGATTATAATTATTACATTTATTATTCGTCCACCTGGCACAATCACTATCACCATGAACTGAATCTCCCCACGCCTTCTTTTGCCATCTACAGGAAACAACAAACAATCAAGTCATTCTTTACTTTTATGCTTTACATTTCTGAAGTTTACATTTTAGTTCTATTTAAATACATCTCATTTAATCAAAACCCAATTCCTTATTTCAACACTTGCAGTCAATTCACTCGAAGACCTGTGACAACTTCGGGTGTGACAGAGACTTCACCCATAAACACTTACCTTTGGGATCCCTATGGAATCTATATTATAACTTCGAAACTAGATACAAACGATCTGTGCACTTGCAGACATCAAGCTATTTTCTGGCGCCATTGCCGGGGAGCTAAGCGCTAAGTGTTTTTCTTTTGACATTTCAGGTGTTGCTACTACAAAATGTTCTCCCTAGGAGACAAAGGGTCTACAAGCTCTGGTAGGACCTATCTACCGGATTATATTGAGCGCGTGCCTGCTCAAAGGCGTGAAGCAATTATTGAAAAACTTTTAAGATCAAATAAAGTTGTACTTGAAAACTTGAGTGATATTATGGAAATCATGTCTATTTACAGGACAACTCCTATGAAACCTGAGAAAACTCTCAGGGAATATAGTGCTCCAAGTTCTGAATTTCTTAAACAACCAATAGAGTTCCCTAATCCTGGAGTTAGAGAATATTGATTTGATGGTGGAATTATTAAAATTTTGCAGGAGAAAGCTTTTAGTGGAAGGGAAGATGAAGACCCAGGAAGGCATATTAGAGAGTTCGACGATGTGATAACATCGCTTGGACCAAAAGGTTTGCCAAGAGACTTCTCTCGTCTTAAATTATTTCGATGGTCTCTTAAAGGTAAAGCTCTAGTCTGGTTATATTCTCTCCCTCGCCATTACATTAAATGTTGGGAAAACTGTATTGTTAAATCCATAAACAGGTTTAATCCTTTTAAAAAGGTAACTGAGCTAATAAAGAGCATAGGAAACTTTAGTCAGAACATGGGAGAAAACTACCCACAAGCCTGGGAATGATTCTTTGGAATGATCAATAGTATTCCTAATCATGGCTATTCTGAACTAACTATTTGCCATTTATTTCACCATGGTCTTAATACTCAATGTAGAGAGTTGCTTGACTTCTCAGCAGGAGGATCAATAAATACTTTGACTATTAAAGAATGTTTGGAATTGATGTCTACTAGGGCTAAGCATGATTCTTTATATAATCCTGATTTTGGCACTAAGCTGGAAGAAAGGATACTTTGGATAACTCCAGATCTTATGCCTGAGATACGCAAAATTATGAAATAAAAAAGTATACCTTCTGAACTTGTAAGGAAAACAAAGTAGATTTGTTACAAGTTTTAATTGAAGAAGATGAAACTAGAAAAGTTTTTCAAGAATTAAAACATCGACAAGTAAAATCTCATAATAACTTGCATAAGCACTTTCAAAAACACAAAAAGATTTTGGTAGAATGATGACCCACAAGTATAGGGGATGTATCGCAGTATTTTTGATAAGTAAGAGTGTCGAAACCAACGAGGAGCAGAAGGTGCTGGCTAGTGGTATGGATCAGGAATTCTCTGCAAATACTAAGCGAACGAATTTTTAGGGTTTTTTGATAATGCAAGTAAATAAAGTACGAGTAAATAAAAGACAGTAGGAATAAATACAGCAAGTGGCCCAATCCTTTATGCAGCAAAGGACAAGCCGGTTGTATTACTTAAGATGAGCAAACATTCTCGAGGACACATGGGAAGACTGTCAAGTGCTTTCGCTTCATATAGTTGATTAATCTTCTTTAGCTTGCTAAGTGCTGTGTGGGTGAACCTGTGATAATGTACCGACCTTCCTAGGACTAATACATACTTGTGATTATACCCATTGCAAACATCCATAAGTACAAGAAAGTAATTAAGGTAGAAACCTAACCACAGCTTTAAACTCTAAGACCCTTACACCCCTTGTGCAATGGTTTCCTAACGGGGGTTCAGGTTTCTGTCACTCCGGCAACCCCTACGATTAGTAGCCAAATACACAATGCATTCCCCTAGGCCCATATAGGTGAAGTGTCATGTAGTCGGCGTTCACATGACACCACTAGAAGAAGTACACCACAACTTAAATATCAAACTATTGAATCTTTCTCAACACAACTCCACTACTAACAACATGACTTCTCCCATGTCCTCAAGAACAAAATGAACTACTCACAAGACATCATATGGATCATGATCAGAGATGGAATAATGATGTATAACAATCTGAACATAAAAAATAATTCAACGATTCACTCAATAGCATCAACTACGAAGAGTAATCAACACCAGGAAAGTTTCCCCTAAGAACTATGCAAGATTCAACCCAATTGTTACAGCAATATGGAGATGGTGATGAGGGTGCTGATGGTGATGATGGTGGTGATGATGATGGTGATCCCGATGAAGTCTAGCTTGATGGTGGTGTTGATGGCAACGATCTCCCCTCTCTGGGAAGGAATTCCTCCAGCAGAAATCTATCAGCTGGAGAGATCTTTCTCTCTTGGTGTTTTCCGCCCCGCAGAGGCGGCGGAATCTTTTTGTGGTCGCTCCCCGAGTATTAGGGTTTCAGGAGGATTATATATGCCAGAGGGGAGAGCCAGAGGTGGGCCAGGGCGGCCACACCACCTGGTGGCGCGGCCTAGGGTGGCCTGCGCCAGGGAGTGGTGTGGCCCCCCTATGGCCCATCTCCACTCCTCCTTCTGGCTTCCTTCGTCTTCTGGAAAAATAGGATTTTTCGTATATTTTCCCGGATTTTCTGATCTTCGTGAATTTTGCCTCCAAACAACACCTCTTCCATCAGAATCCTGACTGCGGCGGTCAATGCTCCAAAAGTCATCAACCATGCAAAAATAGATGAAATAACATAAGTATCATCTCTTAATATGAAATATATCAATGAATTACAGTGAATTATGATATATAATAGTGATGCAAAATGGACGTATCAACTCCCCCCAAGCATAGACTTTGCTTGTCCCCAAGCGAAACTGAGCTCAATAAACATGACCTCAGGTTTATGGAGTGAAGAGTCGATAAAAGAATACGGACAAGAAGCATCACATTCATCAATACATAGATCATAATAGAAGACGACTCACTATTATATAACTTAACTTGCAATAAGTAAAGGAAACACAATAAAGATACATAAAGTAAATCATAATTGGTAATGGCAAACTTAGCTCTTGGTCGAAGAATAGTTGATAATTTGCTGGAGTTCACAAATAACTGGTTTTCAATGATAGCTTTCAAAGTAGTAATCACCAAGATAAGAGCAATGTGCAAAACAAGGAACATAAGAAACATGACTGAATAAATCATCATATTAATGAATGAAACACAACAACTCAAAATACTTGCTGAGATAGAAGGGAATAGGTTTACTGACTCAACTAAAAAGTAAAAGAAAGGCCCTTCGCAGAGGGAAGCAGGGATTTCAAGTTTCATAAAGAGCTCCCAAAAATTATGATACTTATTAGCTTTCAGCTCTCATTGCCCCTATCATAGGCATCTTTAGGTGATTAAGGTTAAAGTGATCAAATATGAGGATATGCTTGACAGGTTGTAAGTTGAAAATCTAATGTCCCTTGAATACGAGGTCCGCTCCTCATGCTACTCAAGTTTAGTCACCGGTAAGTTCTTGTCATCGTAAGCACATGTGTATCATGGAGAACCGCCAACGGGGTACCCCTTGCCCGATGATACGGAAGAATCCCCATATCAAAATGACAAGGCAAGCAGACAACAAGCATCTCAGCAATCTTCTTATTTACCATGGGAATATGGTGCTTTTTTCTCTCTTTTCATAATCTCTTTTTCTTTTTCTCTTTTTTTCTCAATATCAGACTCTTTTTTTATAAGAAGAATGCTTCATAGATGCTCATTATGGTTACGCTGCAGGTTTCCACCATGTCAGCATGGATTAGACCAGCGGCCCAGGCGTTTCTCTAACACACATGCATAACTCCATGGACTTACAAGCTCCCCTTTCATTTCACACCGACGACATCCATAGACAAAAGAACATGATATCAACTAGGTACAAAGTACCAGTGCAATGTTGAAAGCGTTCCCCATGACAGCATGGTTCTGCTAATTCACAACTCACAAAGCTCAAGCATATACACAACATAGATGGGCACAATGGTTCAAGTTTATTAAGTGCAAGAAAGTAAAGTGTGCCATCAAGTTCGTGAGAGCTTTAATCACTAATTTTCACATAACAAGTTTAATTTGGAAGGTAGATAAAAACAAGAATTTACTTGGAATAGCAATAATGCTAATAGGTAGGTATGGTGGACACAAATGGCATGGGTTTGGTTTAAAGGAAGTGGATGAACGAGAAGAATTCCCTCTTAGTATAGGTTTTTGGCTAGCAAGGCTGGGTAGCAAGTATAAGAGTTTAAGGAAACAAACAAACATACAAGTGATAAAAACAAACATGCAATCTTCCTTGGAAGCACAAAAGATCTTAACTAGAGAATACTAAACTTATGAGCAAATCAAGAAAGAAAGATGATGAAATTATTTTTCTTTAGAGTACTTTTATCTTTTCATTCAACTCTCAAAATAGTGTTGCTACTGACCGAGCCAGGTTTGCCAAAACCAACTAAACTAACTCAATGATCCCAAAGTGCTACCAATACTAACAACAAGATCAATCATATAACCACGAATTGAAAACTAATATAAGATATGCAAAAGAGTAAATGATAGAACTTCTCATTAATATTCCATAACAGTAATTCACACCAAGGGATACATATCTAACGAGAGAGGGGACACTTCCATAATGCAAACCATCCTACATGATAACTTCTCTATTCATGATATGACTGCTAAAAAGGGTAAAAAGATAGAAGATAGTGATATGATACCGAGGCACTCCCCCAAGCTTGGAACAAACCAAGGGGATGCCAAACCTGATGACGAATTACTCCTTCAGTGGTGGTGGTATCCTCTTGATGAGATCTTTGATCAGTTTCCCCAAGTCCTCAATCTCGAAGGTGAGAGTACGAATCAACTCCGAGTTGTGCTCGATGCGGTGCATGATCATGTTAGATTGTGGATCCCAGATCTTATGATTCTTTTTCCACTCTTCCTTCTTGGAGTCTTCTTTCCCTGCATGGCTAGAACGAGGCAAATCCCAATTGGAGGGTAATTTCCCCTTGGGCATGTTCTGGTGTTGATGCTTATGGAAAAGATTCTTGGTGCGTGGAGGAAGTGACCGTGGAGCTAAACTGTGACGCAGAGTTTTCCCTCTAGTTGACATCCGTGCATTCCTCCTGACCCTGACAGATCTTGCTAACACTCCAATTCTTGCAATGGTAGTGCCGGTGTGCTTTGCCTCCTCTTCATCTTCACTCTTGATCTCCTTCTCCTGCCCGAGGTCTTGGGGATCTTCCTCCATAGGATCCTTCCCCTTATCCTTGGCGGACACCATTGTGCTTCTAAACTTTCAAGAATAGTTCCTGGTAGAAACAGATCGAAACAAAAATACGACGAAAACACGATATACGAACCTCGGGAGATCCGAGGGATTATATATTACAAAGTTTCATATCAAAAGGAAGGTACTGGGAGAAAACGAGTCGGAGGCGGAGTCCGGAGTGGCCACACCAACTGGTGGCGCGGCCAGGGGCAGGCCCGCGCCACAGGGTGGTGTGAGCCACCCTGGCTACGTTTCCATCCCTCTTTCGCTTCGTAGCTTCCCTTATTGACTGAAAACTGCAAAAATATAATTTTGACAGATCTTTCGCGGAGCTTTTCTTACTAGAACTGTTACCTATTCAAAAACGGAGTCTGCAGGTCTCTGAATTTGGTCCTTGATAAATTTTTCCGGAGTTATAACTTGAAAGGCATCAACATCTTCATTGTAAGAATCTCTAGCAATATAGTGCTTGAGTCGCTGCCCATTCACTACTTGTGTAGTATTATCTTTTAAAGAAGAAATTTTTATTGCTCCCGAACGGTACACTTCTTCAATAATGAAAGGTCCTTCCCATTTTGACAGTAGTTTTCCTGCAAAAAATCTGAGACGAGACCTATACAATAGAACTTTCTCCGAAATTCTCTCTTAAGTATTCGCTTGTCATGCCATCTTTTAACTTTTTCCTTAAAGAGCCTAGCATTTTCATAGGCTTCACTCCTCCATTCATCTAAAGAACTTAAGTCAAATAATCTTTTCTCACCAGCAAGCTTACAATCTCTATTTAGTTCTTTAACTGCCCAGTAAGCTTTGTGTTCTAATTCTAAAGGTAGGTGACAAGCTTTCCCATAAACAATTTTATAAGGAGACATCCCCATAGGGTTTTTGTAGGCAGTCCTATAAGCCCGTAAAGCATCATTCAACTTTTTAGCCCTGTTTTTTCTAGATCTATTAACAGTCTTTTGCAAGATGGATTTAATTTCTCTATTTGATATCTCTACTTGCCCACTAGTTTGGGGGTGATAAGCTGAAGCAATTCTATGATTAACATCATATTTAGCAAGGGTCTTTCTAAAACCACCATGAATGAAATGAGAACCTCCATCAGTCATGAGATACCTAGGCACTTCAAACCTAGGAAAGATAACATCCTTAAGAATTTTTAGACAAGTCTCCCCGTCAGCACTCTTCGTAGGAATGGCTTCTACCCACTTAGTAACATAATCGACGGCAACAAGAATATGAGTATAACCTTTCGAGGAAGGAAAATGACCCATAAAGTCAAATCCCCAGCAATCAAAGGGTTCAATAACTAGAGAGTAGTTCATAGGCATTTCACTGCGTCTAGAAATATTACCAACACGCTGACACTCATCACAAGATAAAACAAATTTTCTTGCATCTTTAAAAAGGGTAGGCCAGTAGAAACCTGATTGCAACACCTTTTGCATAGTTCTATCTCCTGCATGATGTCCTCCATAAGCACTACCTTGACATTTATGCAATGTCTCTTTTTGTTCATATTCTGGAACACATCTTCGCATAATACCATCCACTCCTTCTTTATATAAGTGTGGGTCATCCCAAAAATAATGCCTCAAATCATAAAAGAACTTTCTTCTTTGCTGAGCTGTAAAAGTTAGAGGCAAATACTTGGAGACAATAAAGTTAGCATAATCAGCGTACCAAGGGCTCCCTCGCGAGCTTACCCCTACCACATCCAACTGTTCATTTGGAAAACTATCATTAACATGCATAAGGTCAAAGGAGATATATTCCAATTGAGATAAATTATCAGCTACAGGGTTTTCAGCACCTTTCCTATCTACAATATGTAGATCAAACTCTTGTAAAAGCAACACCCATCTAATAAGCCTAGGCTTAGCATCCTTCTTCGTCATAAGGTACTTAATAGCAGCATGATCAGTATGAATGGTGACTTTTGAGTCTACAATATAGGGTCTAAACTTATCACAAGCAAAGACGATAGCTAGAAATTCTTTTTCAGTAGTAGCATAATTCCTTTGAGCAACGTCTAGAGTCTTACTAGCATAATGAATAACGTTTAGCTTTTTATCAATTCATTGCCCAAGGACAGCACCTACAGCAAAATCACTAGCATCACACATTATTTCAAAGGGTAAAATCCAATCAGGTGGTTGAATGATAGGAGCTGTTGTTAAAGCCTTCTTGAGAGTTTCAAAAGATTCCTTACAATCATCATCAAAAACAAAGGGCACATCTTTTTTGAAGAAGATTAGTGAGGGGTTTTGATATCTTAGAGAAATCTTTAATAAACCTTCTATAGAAACCAGCATGACCAAGGATACTACGAATACCTTTGATGTCTCTTGGGCAGGGAATTTTCTCAATTGCCTCGACTTTAGCTCTATCCACTTCTATGCCTCTTTCAGAAACCTTATGCCCAAGGACAATCCCTTCATTAACCATGAAGGGGCATTTCTCCCAATTAAGAACAAGATTAGTTTCTTCACACGTCTGCAGAACTTTATCAAGGTTGTGCAGACAATTATCAAAAGAAGTTCCATAGACAGAGAAGTCATCCATGAACACTTCCACAATTTCCTCACAAAAACCATGAAAGATAGCATACATGCATCTTTGAAAAGTAGCAGGAGCATTACATAAACCAAAAGGCATACGTCTATAAGCATAAGTTCCGTAAGGGCAAGTAAAATTAGTCTTTTCTTGATCTTGTTATTTAACAGCAATTTGAGAGAAACCAAAATAACCATCAAGAAAACAAAAATGGGTCTTTTTAGACAACCTTTCCAACATTTGATAATAAAAGGAAGCGGGTAATGATCTTTCTTAGTACCTTTATTGACTTTCCTAAAGTCAATGCACATCCTATAGCCTACTACTATTCTTTGGGGAATAAGCTCATCATTATCATTAAGCACAACAGTAATACCTCCCTTTTTAGGGACACAATGAATAGGACTAACCCATTCACTATCAGCAATAGGGTAAATAATACCAGCATCAAGGAGTTTCAATACCTCATTTCTTACCACTTCCTTCATCTTAGGATTTAAATGTTGTTGGTGCTCTACTACTGGCTTTGCATCTGGTTCTATATGGATAGCATGCTGACATATAGTAGGTGAAATCCCTTTTAAATCATCCAGAGTATAGCCCATAGCTCCTCGGTGTTTCTTCAAAACCACCAATAACCTTTATTCCTCCTTCTCTGAAAGTTTAGAGCTAATAATAACAGGATATATCTTTTTATCATCAATGTAAGCATATTTAAGATCGCCAGGGAGAGGTTTTAGATCGAAGACCGGATCCTTTTTAGGTGGCAACGTAGTACCCAAATCTTCTACAGGCAAGTTATGCTTAAGCATCTTAGGCTGATTACGGAGAATCTCGTCAATCTCATTCCTTTCTTCCATGAAGATTTCACTTTCATGTTCTTCCATAAATTGCTGCAAAGCATTGTTAGGAGCAAGAGAAATAGAAGCAAGTTGTTCAACTCTAAAATCGTCATTACGGGTTTCCTCTTCACAAGGTTCTTTAGTAAATTTCGAAAAATTAAACTCATAAGATTCCCCATCAAACTTAGTCAAGATTTCCCCCTTTTGCAATCTATAATAGCTCCACAAGTACTCAAGAAAGGTCTACCAAAAATGATAGGATAAGTCTTACTAGCAGCTGAACCAAGTACTAGAAAATCAACAGGATACTTAATCTTACCACAAAGAACTTCCATGTCTCGTACAATACCAATTGGAGAGATGGTCTCTCTATTAGCAAGGTGAATAACCACATCAATCTCTTCCAATTCGCAGGGACTGATTTCATGCATAATTTCTCTGTAAAGCTCATAAGGAATAGCACTGGAACTTGCACCAATATCACATAAACCATAATAGCAATGATCACCAATTCTAACGGAAAGCACAGGGACACTAGCCTTTTTAGTTCTATTAGGGTGTGAAACAATATTAGAAGCATCCTCACAAAAGACTATGTGTCCATCTTCTACGCTTTTAGTGACAAGGTCTTTCACAATTGCTACAACAGGTTCAATTTTTAGTTGTTCATCAGGTTTTATAGTTCTCTTTGTACTTTTAGTGATTACACTAGTTATCATAGGATGGTCCTTTACCTTATCAGGGAAGGGTTTCTCGATATAAAGTTCAGGTAAGATGTGATCAATAGTGTAAAACTCAGTACTCCCAACAAGTACACAGTCAGCAATATCTTTATAAGGCGCATGGTACTTGCTCCATCCCCTTTTTGGGATTTCAATATAAGAAGCAAAAGCCTTAAAGAAATTTGTAATAACTTATAAATCAAGACCATAAGTATTATTAATATTTTGAAAGTCATCAGTTCCCATAGAAGATTCAATGCATTCATAATCATAATTTATACCTGACTTTCTACCTTTGTCATTCTCCCAAGCTTCAGCATTATCTTGAATACGGTTTAGAAGATCCCATTGATGATCCACAAGTATAGGGGGTGTATCGCAATATTTTCGATGGAAGTGAAACCCAATTTATTGATTCGACACAAGGGGAGCCAAAGAATATTTATAAGCCTTAACAACTGAGTTGTCAATTCAGCTGCACCTAGAAACAATCTTGCTCACAACAATTTATCAGTAGCAACAATTTTGTAGTAGGAATAGCAAAGTAACAACAGTAGTAAAGCAAAGACAGTAGTAACAAAAGCAGTAAACAGTGGGATTCGAGTGCAGTAGGCATAGGAATGGATGGACGGGCGTTGCATGGACAAGACAATTCACATAGCAATCAGAACATAGGGCAATTGCAGATAAATAAGATAAAGCATCCAAGTACTAGACAATCCTAGGCATGTGTTCCATATATAGTCATACATGCTCGCAATGAGAACTTACACAACATCTTTTGTCCTGCCAGCCCTTTCGCAGCGAGGCCTCTAGGGAACTACTGGCAATTAAGGTGCTCCTTTTAATAGAGCACCGGAGCAAAGCATTAACACTCCGTGAACACATGTGATCCTCACATCAAAGCCATTCCCTTCTGGTTATCCTGATTTCTGTCACTTTGGGGCCATAGGTTCCGGACAACAACGTGTGCATACAACTTGTAGATAAGACCAAAAACAATACTATCATAATGAATCAATAACATGTTCAGATCTGAAATCATGGCACCCGGGCCCTAGTGACAAGCATTAAGCACAACAAGTCGCAACAAAGTCATAAAGCACTAATAAAAGATACTAGGCACCATGCCCTAACAATCTGATGCCATTACATGAACGATCTCATCCAATCCCTACCATCCCCATAGCCTACAGCGGGGGATTACTCACTCATAGATGGGGGAAACATGGATGGTCGATGGAGAAGCGATGGTGATGATGATGGCGATGATCTCCTCCAATTCCCTGTCCCGGCAGGGTGCCAGAACGGAGTTTCTGGTGCTGTTTCATGGAATCTGGTGGTGGTGGCGGAGCAGAACTCCTTCTGAAAAACATCGAACCCCCCAAAGTTTTTAGGTCAGAAGGCTTCTTATAGGCGAAGAGGGAGACCGATGGGGTGCCTGGGGCCACCACACCATGCCCTGGCGTGGCCAGGCGCAGCCCGTGCCTGGGGGGTGTGGCTAGCCCCTGGCCCTCCTCCGTCTCATATTCTGGCTCCTGGAGTCTTCTAGAAAAATAGGCACTTTGGCTTTTGTCCCGTCCAATTCCGAGAATATTCATTTTCTGACTTTCCTGGAACCAAAAATAGCAAAAAACAGGCAGCTGGCACTGTGGCTCTTGTTAATAGGTTAGTCCAAGAAATCATATGAAAAGTACTCCAAAGTGTGGACAAAACACAAGAAAGTGGATAAAACCAAGCATGGAGCATCAAAAATTATAGATACATTTGCAATGTATCACCCATTTAGCTTCTTCTTCCATGCGAGTGAATGATCCAGCACAAGAAGCATCCAATAAATCGTTGTCATGTAGAGGGAGCCTTGCATAAAAGTTATTGATAATAATATTGTTGGGGAGCTCATGAATGGGACATTTGAGCATTAGTAACTTCAGTCTCCCTGAAGCTTGAGCTGTACTCTCTCCATCAAGAGGCCAAAAGTTGTATTTTTGATTCCGATCTTTATGAATCTCACTAGGAGGATAAAACTTTGAATAAAAGAGAGGTACTATTTCCTCCCATTCAAGAGCTTGACCATTCTTCAGCAGCTTATACCATTCCCTAGCTCTTCCTTTTAGTGATAATGAGAATAACTTCTTATTAACTTGATTTGTAGTAATACCTGCATACTTGAACAACCCACATAATTCATGTATAAAGAGCAAATGATCACCAGGATGGACAGTTCCATCCCCAACATAGTAGTTATCCATAACACGATCAATAATTCTTGTAGGTATTTTAAAAGCATCATTCTTAGTAGGTGGTGGTGCGTCTACTACCTTAGCAATGGTAGTAGCTTTACCAAATAAGAAACTCAGCGAATTATCCATAACAAAAATAAAGCAACTAACAGAAGTAAACAATACTCACAGTAGAAGTTTCCTTTACCAGTTGCACTCTCCAATAGCACTTCACTCCCCGGCAACGGTGCCAGAAAATAGTCTTGATGACCCACAAGTATAGGGGGTGTATCGCAGTATTTTTGATAAGTAAGAGTGTGGAACCCAACGAGGAGTAGAAGGTGCTAGCTAGTGGTATGGATCAGGAATTCTCTGCAAATACTAAGCAAACGGATTTTTAGGGTTTTTTGATAATGCAAGTAAATAAAGTACGAGTAAATAAAAGACAGTAGGAATAAATGCAGCAAGTGGCCCAATCCTTTATGCGGCAAAGGACAAGCCGGTTGTATTACTTAAGATGACCAAACGTTCTCGAGGACACATGGGAAGACTGTCAAGTGCTTTCGGTTCATATAGTTGATTAATCTTCTTTAGCTTGCTAAGTGCTATGTGGGTGAACCTGTGCTAATGTACCGACCTTCCTAGGACTAATACATACTTGTGATTATACCCCTTGCAAACATCCGTAAGTACAAGAAAGTAATTAAGGTAGAAACCTAACCACAACTTTAAACTCTAAGACCCTTACGTCCCTTGTGCAATGGTTTCCTAACGGGGGTTCAGGTTTCTGTCACTTCGACAACCCCTACGATTAGTAGCCAAATACACAATGCATTCCCCTAGGCCCATATAGGTGAAGTGACATGTAGTCGATGTTCACATGACACCACTAGAAGAAGTACACCACAATTTAAATACCAAACTATTGAATCTTTCTCAACACAACTCCACTACTAACAACGTGACTTCTCCCATGTCCTCAAGAGCAAAACAAACCACTCACAAGACATCATATGGATCATGATCAGAGATGGAATAATGATGTATAACAATCTGAACATAAACAATAATTCAACGGTTCACTCAATAGCATCAACTACGAAGATTAATCAACATCGGGAAAGTTTCCCCTAAGAACTATGCAAGATTCAACCCAATTGTTATAGCAATATGGAGATGGTGATGAGGGTGATGATGGTGGTGGTGATGATGATGATGATGCCGATGAAGTCCAGCTTGATGGTGGTGTTGATAGCGATGATCTCCCCTCTCCGGGAAGGAATTCCCCCAGCAGAAATCTGTCTGCCGGAGAGATCTTTCTCTCTCGGTGTTTTCCGCCCCGCAGAGGCGGCAGGATCTTTCTCTGGTCGCTCCCCGAGTATTAGGGTTTCGGGAGGATTATATATGCCAGAGGGGAGAGCCAGAGGTGGGTCAGGGTGGCCACACCACCTGGTGGTGCGGCCTAGGGTGGCCCACGCCAGGGGGTGGTGTGGGCCCCCTGTGGCCCATCTCCACTCCTCCTTCTAGCTTCCTTTGTCTTATGGAAAAATAGGATTTTCCGTATATTTTCCCGGATTTTCTGAACTTCGCGAATTTTGCCTCCAAACAGCACCACTTCCATCAGAATCCTGACTGCAACTGTCCATGCTCCAAAAGTCATCAACCATGCAAAAATAGATGAAATAACATAAGTATCATGTCTTAATATGAAATATATCAATGAATAATAGTGAATTATGATATAGAATAGTGATGCAAAATGGACGTATCATAGAACTCACGAAAAACTATGATAATATTGGCCAAGAAATAAAAATATTCCATAGGTATCTTAGTATGATTGAAACCCAGTGTGAACAAATAACATTTGGTTATCAATTTTTTCTTCGCGATGATAAAGATATTCCTGTTTCTACTAATGTTGTCACAAGAAGGGGTGCAGTTGTTACAGGACCCTTAGGACCACCGAAATATGAAGCTGAAAAAGAGCGAAAGGAAAAATCCTTGCTCGAAGCAAGCCAAGAACATGATACACTGGTGGGCCCTCAAGATGAAATTGAGACACAAGATCAAACCAAGGAGGACCAAAAAGATGCACAAGATGACCATTATGACTCCGATGTGGAGACGATTGATCCAAGAGAAGAAAAAGAGATAAGCAAGAAAGATGAAGTTGTTGTAGTAAAAAACAAGAAAAGCAATAAGCAACAACAAAAGAAAGCGACAAAAGAGCCTGACCCCCCACAAAAAAGTAAAAGACAATAGTAAGTCAGGTGAGAAAAATTTCCTTAACCAGATCGAAAAAGAAAGCACCAAATCAGGTAATTTATAATTCTTTCACAAAGGCACTTAGTGACCTTTGTCTAGAAATTCCATTTGCCGATGCAATCAAAGTTCCTACTTATAGTAAATTCCTCCATGATATATTTAGTACAAAGAAAGAAATAACTAAAACTGTTGCCATGGTAACCAGTTATCCTGCTAATGGGGAGTTGTTGTCTAAGTCTGGAGATCCCAGAATACCAACTATTTCATGCTCAATAGGTAAAACTGATATTCACAATGCCTTGTGTGATCTAGGGGTAGGAGTTAGTGTAATGCCATACTCCCTTTATAAAAGGTTAGGATTAGGGGAGTATTCTCCTACTACTATCACTTTACAGATGGCTAACAAGTCCACTAAACAACCCGTTGGTATGATTGAAGATGTTCTACTTAGAATAGATGAGCCTGTTATTCCCACTGACTTTTTTATTCTTGAGATGCCTGAAGATGAAAGATTATCTATAATACTTGGAAGACCTTTCCTTAGTACTGTAGGTGCATCAGTTGATTGTGCCGAAGGAAAGATAATTTTCAATGTTTATGATGCTGAAATCATCCGGTATTTTCCAAAGAAGCTAGAAGCAGGAGAAAGAAATATTCCACCGGCAAAACGAGTTCATGTGGTAAGTGCCTTCGACAAGGGGAAACCCAAGGTAAGAATTCGAGAACAAAGAAGAGGTTGATTTACTCAACCATTCTTAAATAAAATGCTTAATGGGAGTCAACCCATCTCGTCAATAAAATAGATTAGAGAATAAAAAGTTCATCGCATTCCTACCACTTTTTCATAGGCTTTCTTGCGGAAGTGCGCCCGTGAAGATGGAGCTATCAAAAAGTAGTAGAAACATTGACTGGATGAGTATAGAATAATAATAAGAATAAAAAGTTTGAGTTTTTCCATCAACAGAAGCTAAAATTTTGCTATTAATATGCTAATGTTGGTCGATAGTTTCTACTATCAATTTTCTGTAAAAAATAAGGTATTTCGTTAAGTTTTGGGATAAGAAGCTATTCTCGAGGAAATGGAATTTTTTTGATGTATACAGAAGGTTTAACGACCAATTATACGGCAGGAATAAAAATTCCGGCTGTATAGCTCCGGTCGTATAGATATTTTTGCCATCAACAAATTTTCTTCGAAGACACAGAGAATTTAGCGACCAACAATACGGCGGGAATAAAAATTCTGGTCGTATAGATATCGATGCCTTCGTACAAAATTCTCTGAAAGGTACTGAGAGTTTAACGACTAACTATACATCGGGAATAAAAATTCTGGCCATATAGCTCCAGTCGTATAGATATCGATGCCTTCATAAAAATTTATCCTAAAGGTACTGAGAGTTTAACGACCAACTATATGGCAGGAATAAAAATTCCAGCCGTATAGTTCCGGTCATATAGATATCGATGCTAGTTTTAGAAATTTATCACGAGTGGCAGACGGTTTAACGACCAACTATATGGCGGGGTCATTGTGATCGGGCCATATAGTTGCGTCCGTATAGATGATTTCTGTATAAAGAAACCCTAGTTGGCGGCTTCGCTGCAACTATACGGGCGGAACAACATCACCCAACCGTATAGTTCCGGCCGTATAGTTTGGTGCGACCACAAAATCGCACTGGGGTGGCTAGGTCTTCCTCCTCTTATCATTATTTCTCTCTCCAATCCTCTCAAAATCCACCTAGAACTCTTAATTCTTCATGGATTTTGTTCGTTTGAGTGGGGGAATCAACAGATTGGTATGTCTCTCTCCCTATCTGTGCTTTATTTTTAGATTTCCATGGTTGAAACTCTCACATTGATCTAGTGGATGAACTCAAGCTTATTTTGCTTTTCCTATTAATTTCTCATGTTAGGATTGAATTTTTCCATGTAGAATCATTCATAGACATGTAGAAACTATATGCCTAAGGTTTTATGGTGAAATTTTCCAGTGCATCACGATGATCAAAATTGGTAACCTCTTTCGTTCGAGCAAGGACCAACGTGGTGAGGGCTTGAGCTCGGGGTCCCGAGCCCCGTGCAACTCCAAGTTGGAAATTGTCTCATTGAGGAAGGTGCTGCCCACATGATGGCCGACCACAACTTTCTCACTGCGGTAGGGTTGAAGGAGGATTTCGACCTAATGTGCAGCAAGGCGGGGTTTGCGGTACTTGGCTTCGCAAGCCACAATACCTATGCCAAGCTTACCCATGAGTTCCTTCCCTCCTTCGACGACGACCACAGGGAAAAAGGTAATATGTGCACGATAAGCTTCACCATGAACCGACAACACTATGACATAAGTTTCGAACAATTTTGCAATGCTTTCAGCTTCCCTCATACTAGGGAGCCCATTGTTACTAACCTCTATAGCATCAAAATTGGAGATTTGGGAGGTTATTTCTGTTAATGGTGGCAGGCACTTTTATCAGAAGAAGATGTCCACCATTCAGAACCCAACCATCCGCTACTATGATCTATTCCTCGATAACACACTACTAGGAAGAGCTGACACAGGCTCCATGGCCGATGCGGACATGGCAATGATCACCAAATCTCTCTTCCCCACTTCACTGCAAAGCCCCATCCCTACGGCTCTACTCATCCAGCACTTCCGCCACCAAAGTAACAAGACCAAAGGTGATATTCGCATTGGTGGATTGGTAACCCACCTTGCCTATGCATTAAATATTGTACTACCTGTAATGGAACCTATTGACGGCTCCAAACTCATGGACGTCAAGTATTTGACTGCTAGTGGCTTCCTTGGTGTTTACCATGCTAACCGGAGGCTCCGAGCATATCAATTCAATTATCTTGGTGATGCACAGGGTGAGCAAGTTTAGTTGCCCTGCCCCCAAGCCTTCTCAATTGTGGAGAAGGACACTTGGATCCTCACCAAGGACCAAGTGACGGAGATCATGGCAATTCTCCAGCTCGAGGAAGATGAAGAAGAAGGGCAGTAGGATGAGGAGGAGAAGGAGGAAGAGCAGGGACACAACCCTACTTGGGAGGGATAGCAGCAGCAGCAAGAGCGAGCTTGGGACTCGTGGCCCAACTAGCCACAACAGGGGTACAACTACGTCCCCAATCAGGAGTTCCAACAGCTCAACCAACGGGTTGGGGAGATTGACCACACTCTTCAGAAAGTGAATGAAGATGTGAATACTTTGACTCACAACTTCAGTCACTTCATGACCCACTTCCCCGACTACTACCAGCAGTATCCGCACCAGCCGCCAAATGATGGCAACAACCGAGCCTAGCAATAGCCTAAGCTTGGGGGAGGTTTGAAAACCTCCAAACTTTGCATTCATATTTTTATTTCTTCTTTTGATTTATTTTTATTTCTTTAAATTTGCATGTTTATTTTCAGCTTTGCATGTCTAAACCAAAAATACAAAAAATTAGTTGTAACTTTATTTGCAAGTTCACTTCTTTGTTTCTCTCGGAGATTGCTTAATTTCAGGTGACTTGGCAATAGGGAAACATAGAGGGGGTTCGACTCAAATACGAGAACGAAGAAAGCAAGAAGAGGTATCACATTCCTTTCATCATCCTTTCTGCAACCTTAATTTGATCCTACAATTATTTACTCGCTTGCACTGAGAGTCACTCCCCGCTTAGCTTGTTAGCCTATAAATTCCATTCCTTAGTCAGTGTCTCCTTTTTAGCTTTGAAACAATGAGCAATGAATTTGGTTAAAAATACTTCTTACATTTTTACAACAAGAAAAGGCATCTGAAGATGACTGGAGTGCATGTTCAGCCCAAAGGATTTAATTTTAGAACTACTCCATCCCATTTGAGCTTAATATAAATAGACATGATAGTACCCTTGATTAAAATTGTTTGATAAAATGGATGCTTCGAAGTAGTAGAAATTATGCCACTACTTTTTCTAATAATTACCGTAAGATATTGCTTTACGCGTGTCATTACAACTCTATCGTGCTCCATGGGGAACTATTAACTCCGCTGGCCAACAAATGATCTAAATGTGGGAAACCACTTGATTTCGGCTATTGAGTTATGTAAACGTCTGTAGCAGCAATGCTATGACGGATAATTTTTTTAGTCTCCTTATGGTTTCACGTGCCAAGTGAAGTTGTAGTACTCCTCTGGCCCATTATTGCTCAACAATTATTTAGTGGCATGGTCACGAGTGCATAACACAGCCCAATTAAACATGATAAAAATAGTGGCATGATTTCTCTATGAAAGAGCTAAAGTTTTTGGAAGGCAAAAGAAAAGAAAGAGGTGCTTTGATAGTCTTAAAATTTTGACATGGGAGTAGATGAGTTGTTCTTAAATTAAATATTTTGATGCCAACTTGAGTACTCATAATTGATTAAACAAACATGAACAAAAGGTTTTCATCTCTCAACAAAGAGAGACACCAAAAGAATTTGTCTCACCTTCCTAGCTAAACTTTTGACACTTGCTTGGGTATATGATTTATTTGACAAGATATACGTGGTTAGGAAGTGGACTAAGTGCAATCTTGTGAATACTTGTATGATCATATTTAAGATTGTAGGGATTATGAAGAAAAGAATTTGACACCAATTCAAACTTGTGAGTTCTTTTATTTTCAGTCTCGAATCTCCGCTATTCTTCCTTATTTCCTTGTCACTCGAGGGCGAATAACATCTAAGCTTGGGGGAGTTGATAGCTATGAGATTCGACACATTTTTGATGGCTTTTATTGATGGCTTTCTCCCAGATTTGATCCTTTTCTGGCTTTACCTAACGCTAATACTTTGGTAGCAAAGAAAACTTGGTTTTTAATGTGTATTTCAGGTTCTGAACGTCAACAGAAGGTTTTAACCAGAGAAACACAATATTCTGGAGAAAACAAGCAAGTCTCACTTTGGAAGCACATGAGGGGACCTCACAGAAGCTTTAACGAGCAACTATATGGCAGGAATATTTTTCCGCCCGTATAGTTTCCGCCGTATAGTTGCCGCCGCCTCTGTCTTGTCAAAAGGGACAACTTCCATGAAGGGAACAAGGACAAAAACACAACACAACAGCCGCCATACCATTCAGAAGGGAGAAAGAAGAGATTCGAAGAAGAAGGGGAAGACTTTCTTCATCTCTCTCCACGATCTTCGACCTCCTAGCCAATACACCCCCATAGCCACTACTTGTACTTGAGAGAGAGAGAGGGCTCCCCACCTTGCAAGCCTAGGGTTTGAGATTGTTTCTTCCCATCTTGAATTGTGTTGGATATTTTTCTATTCTTCTTGTGGATCTCCACGGTAATATCAAGAAGAATTCCCTTTATTTAATTATATTGATGACCTGTTCTTCTCTCATGTGTGAGTAATTCCCTTGGGCGTGGGAGAGGTAGGGGATTGGTGAGATGTGATGTTCCTTCATATATTTTCTGTTAGTTTGTGATTGATTCTAATTACTATATTATATGTGCTTGACTATCTGTGGGATGCCTAATGCTTGTTGTCCAATTAAGGGCCCAGACAACATGATGCTTTGTTCTACACATATAAGATCTTGTTCGCTAGTGGACCGGCGACCCTCGGGTGACACGGGGATATAAATGGAAAACTAGTAGACTCGAGGATAATGAGGAACCACCGTGCTTATTGCATTTGTCCGATCCAAGGAGCTTAATCACTAAGCGGCCTGAAGGGTCTTAATCGTCTAGTGTCTGACCATGGTTTTGGTAACATGCTAGTAGGATTATTGAAGTTGGGATGAAATCTACCAAGAGGAGTTCCGGCTAATTATGGGTTGCTCGCCTACACATATATTTATAAGATTATAATTATTACATTTATTATTCGTCCACCTGGCACAGTCACTATCACCATGAACTGAATCGCCCCGCGCCTTCTTTTGCCAACTGCAGGAAACAACAAACAATCAAATCGTTCTTTACTTTTATTCTTTACATTTCTAAAGTTTACATTTTAGTTCTATTTAAATACATCTCATTTAATCAAAATACAATTCTTTATTTCAACACTTGCAGTCAATTCACTCGAAGACATGTGACAAATTCGGGTGTGATAGAGACTTCACCCATAAACACTAACCTTTGGGCTCCCTGTGGGATCGATATCTGAACTTCGAAGATAGCTACAAACGATCTGTGCACTTGTAGAGATCAATGATTCACCCATATACTCCCAAATAAGGGAACATCATGGATGGTGGGATACATTTTACATTAAGGACCTAAAAGGTAAAATTACATCAAGGTCCATACATTTAACACGAAGCACCCTAAAATTAAGCAAGGAATATAGTCGGGTCAGCCTCTTCTCAAGATAGCATCTGATCAAGCCATACTCTTCATACTACTTCCTCTTCGATCATTTTCAAAATATGTCCAAATTTTATGACTTGCAAATTCTTGGATATGGGATCATCATCAGCATAAAGTATGATGTAGATATGACCATGACATTGGTCGTTTGGCTTGAAATCCAAGAATGTTCATACTCATTAACAAGTAGCCTTAAATTCGCTTAAATTTTACCACTTACTTTTGGGTTTTAATTTTACATGGACGGTGGGAGTACATTTTACATCAAGGACCTAAAAGGGGAAAATTACATCGAGGTTCATAAATTTAGCAAGAAGCAGCCTAAATTAAGCAAGGAAAATAGTCGGGTTTGGCTCCTTCTCGAGAGAGCAGCTGATCGAGCCATACTCTTTATACTACTTCCTCTTTGTTTGTTTTCAAAATATGGCCAAATTTTGTGGCATTCAAATTACTGGATATGGGATCATCATCAGCATAAAGAATGATGTAGATATGGCCATGACCTTGGTCTTTTGGGTTGAAATCCAAGAATGTTCATACTCATTGAAAACTAAGCTTCGATAAGAAAGATGTCCCATGGGTGAAACTGGTTTGGCAATATTATCCAGATGGAGCAACTTAGGCTGCTAAACTCTATGGATCCTTTGTTGGAGGGATATAAGGAAACTAGTTCTAGAATATAGAAACATCTGTAATATTAAGATCTCAATGGGAGACTCGACTTTATTTTGGTCAGACTCCTGTCATGGAAAACATTTGCAACAATGCTTTCCCAGACTATTCTCTTATGCTCTAGATGCAAATCTTACAGTCAAAGAGGTTGTCAGCTCTACTAATTTTTCTCATCTTTTCTATGTGCCCCTATCCCACCAGGCATTCTAAGATCTCCAACAAATACAATCAATTATCACAAATACAGAGCTATCTGCAACTGAGCCTGATGAACGGATTACAATCTGACAGGATGGTGATTATACTGCCAATAGGTACTATTATCATTGTTTTAAAGATACGGAGGCAAGTAGAATCTACTCATGGATTTGGAAGAGCAAGGTCATGCTCAGAATCAAGGTTTTTGCTTGGCTAATGATTAGTGATCGACTGAATACTAGAGAAATGCTCAAAAGAAGGAACTGTAATGTTACCAATGAATTTCATTGCGTTATATGTCCATGTCATGTGATGGAGGACTGGATGCACTTGTTCTTCTACTATAACTTCAGCTAGAGAATATGGAGTTATTTACACATTGGTTGGGCAGATGGTGATATGTTTAAGGAGATTTTCTTTAAGACCGGGAAGGAATTTGGGCAGCCGTTCTTTGCTGAGGTGGTTATCCTGGCAACATGGCACATTTGGAAATAAAGGAACTCTGTAGTTTTCGAGCATGTCATGCCCTCTTTCCGCTCCTAGAAGCGAGCGTTTGTTCATGAAGTAACCCTACATGTGTATAGCGCGAAATCCAAACATTCCCTGGCCTTGTCAAGATGGATTTACAGCCTAGTATAGCTTCTTGTATAGCTTTTAGGCCTAGTAGTAGTTTTAGCTTCCTTCTGTTGTTTTTTCTTTTGGACTGTACCTTTCCCTATTTGTTTTCTCTGTTTTGAGTAATAAAATGTTGTGGGGCCAAGCCCCATAGTCCGATTCAAAAAAAATTACCACTTACTTTTAGGTTTTAATTTTACATGGACGGTGGGAGTATATTTTACATCAAGGATATAAAAAGGGGAAAATTACATCGAGGTCCATACATTTAGCACAAAGCACCCTAAAATTTAGCAAGGAAAATAGTTGTGTAGGCTCCTTCTCGAGAGAGCTGTTGATCGAGCCATACTCTTCATACTACTTCCTCTTCGATTTTTTCAAAATATGGCCAATTTTGGCGGCATGCAAATTCTTGGATATGGGATCATCATTAGCATAAAGTATGATGTAGATATGGCCATGACCTTGGTCCATTCATCTTGAAATACAAGAATGTTTATACTCATTGACAACTAAGCATAATTGTATTTTGTGTTGTTCTTTATATGTCATATTCTTGATAATTGTCTTTTGTCCTATTCTGCTTAGTTATGGAATATTCTTGATGACGATGATTGATGTCTGCAAGAGCATAGATCGTCTGTAGCTAGTTTGGAAGTTCATATATCGATCGCATAGGGAGCCCGAAGGTAAGTTTTTATTGGTGAAGTCTCTGTCACACCCAAAGTTGTCATAGGTCTTTGAGTGAATTGACTGCAAGTGTTGAAATAAGAATGGGGTTTTGAGTAAATGCGATAAATTTAAATAAAACTAAAATGTAAACTTCAGAAATATAAAGCATAAAAGTAAAGAACGACTTTGTTTGTTTGTTGTTTCCTGCAGATGACAAAAGAAGGCGCATGGAGATTCAGTTCATGGTGATAGTGACTGTGCCAGGTGGATGAGTGGTAAATGTAACAATTATAATCTTATAGAGATATGTGTAGGCGAGCAACCCATAATTAGTCAGAACTCCTCTTGGTAGATCTCATCCCAACTTCAATAATCCTACTAGCCTGCTACCAAAACCATGGTCAGACACTAACCGATTAAGATCCTTTAGGTTGCTTAGCGATTAAGCTCCTTGGATCGTACTAATGCAATAAGCACAGTGGTTACTCGTTATCCTCGAGTCAACTAGCTTTCCATTGATATCCCCGTGTCACCCGAGGGTCGCCCGTCCACTAGCGAGCAAGATCTTATATGTGTAGAACAAGGTATCATGTTGTCTAGGCCCTTAATTGGACAACAAGCATTAGGCATCCCACAGATAGTCAAGCACACATATTATAATAATTAGAATCAATCACAATCTAACAGAAAATATATGAAGGCACATCACATCTCACCAATCCCCTACATCTCCCATGCCCAAGTGAATTACTCACACATGAGAGAAGAATAGATCATCAATATAATTGAATAAAGGGAATTCGTCTTTGTATTACCGTGGAGATCCACAGTAAGGAATAGAAAAATATCCAACACAATTCAAGATGGGAAGATACAATCTCAAACCCTAGTCTTGCAAGGTGGAGATCCCTCTCTCTCTCTCAAGTACAAGTAGTGGCTATGGGGTGTATTGTCTAGGAGGTCGAAGATCATGGAGCGAGATGAAGAACGTCTTCTCCTTATTCTCCGGATATCTTTTTCCTCCCTTCTGGATGGTGTGGTGGCTATTGCGTTGTGTTTTTGTCCTCCGTCCCTTCATGGAAGTTGTCCCTTTTGACAAGATAGAGGCGGCGGCAACTATACGGCCGGAAAAAATATTCCCCTGTATAGTTACTCGTTAAAGCTTCTGTTGACTCCTCTTGCATGCTTCCAATGTGAGACTTGCTTGTTTTCCCCAGAATATTGTGTTTATCTAGTTAAATCCTCCTATTGACGTACAGAACCTAAAACACACATTAAAAACCAAGTTTTCTTTGCTACCGAAGTATTAGTATTAGGTAAAGCTAGAAAACGATCAAATCCGGGAGAAAACCATCAAATGAAGCCATAAAATGTGTCAAATCTCACAGCTATCAACTCCCCCAAGCTTAGATGTTGCTCGCTCTCGAGTGACAAGGAAATAAAGAAGAATAGCTGAGATTCGAAACTGAAAATAGAGGAACTCACAAGTTTTATTGGTGTCAAATCTTTTTCTTCACAATCCCTGCAATCTTAAATATAATCATACAAGTATTTAAAAGATTGCACTGAGTCCACTTCCTAACCACGTGTATCTTGTTAGCAAATAAATCATATGCCCAAGCAAGTGTCGAAAGTTTAGATAGGAAAGTGAGACAAATTTTTTGGTCACTCTCTTTATAGAGAGATAAAAGCATTTTGTTCTTGATTGTTTACCAAATTAAGAGTACTCAAGTAGGCATCAAATTATGTAATTTGAGAACAACTCATCTATCCCATGTCAAAATCTCAAGACTATCAAAGCACCTTCTTTCTTTTCTTTTGCCTTTCAAAAACTTCAGCTCTTTCATAGAGAAATCATGCCACTAGTTTTATCATGTTTAATTGGGGTTGTGTTGTGCACTCGTGACCATACCAATAAATAGTTGTTGAGCAATAATGGGCTAGAGGAGTACTACAACTTCACTTGGAACGTGAGACCACGAGGAGACTAAAAATTTGACACGTGATACCATTGCTGCTACAGACGTTTACATAACTCAATAGCCGAAATCAAGTGGTTTCCCACATTTAGATCGTTCACTGGCCAGCGGAGTTAATAGTTCCCCATGGAGCACGACAGAGTTGTAATGACACACGTAAAGCAATATCTTACGGTAATTATTAGAAAAGGTAGTGGCATAATTTCTACTACTTCGAAGCATCCGTTTCATCAAACATTTTCAATCAAGGGTACTATCAAGTCTATTTATATTAAGCACAAATGGGATGGAGTGGTTCCAAAATTAAATTCTTCGGGCTAAACATGGACTCAAGTCATCTTTCAGATGCCTTTTCTTGTTGTAAAAATGTATGAAGTATTTTAACCAAGTTCTTTGCTCATTATTTCAAGGCTAAAAAGGAGACACTAGCAAAGGAATAAAATTTATGGGATAACAAGCTAAGTGTGGAGCGTCCTCAGTGCAAGCGAGTAAATATTTGTAGGATCAATTTAAGGTTGTAGAGAGGATGATGAAAGGAATGTGATACCTCTTCTAACTTGCTTCATTCTTGTATTTGAGTCGAAACCCCTTTATTCTTTCCGATTGCCAAGTCACCTAAAATTAAGCAATCTTCGAGAGAAACAAATAAACAAACTTGCAAATAAAATTACAACTATTTTTTTGTATTTTTGATTTAGACATGAAAAGATGAAAGTAAACATGCAAATTTGAACTAAATAAAATAAATTAAAATAAGAAAATAAAAAATATGAATGCAATGTTTGGAGGTTTTCAAACCTCCCAAAGCTTAGGCAATTGCCAGGCTCAGTTGTTGCCATCATTTGGCGGCTGGTGCGGATACTGCTGGTAGAAATCGGGGAAGTGGGTCATGAAGTGACTAAAGTTGTGAGTAAAGTGTTCACATCTTCATTCACATCCTAAAGAGTATGGTCGATCTCCCCAACACGCTGGTTGAGCTGCTAGAACTCATGGTATGGGACATAGTTGTACCCCTGTTGTGGCTGGTTGGGCCACGGGTACCATGCTCCTCCTTGCTGATGCTGTCCTTCCCAAGCAGGGTTGTGTCCCTGCTCTTGATCCTGCTCCTCATCATCCTGCTGCCCTTCTTCTTCCTCCTCAGACTGGTGCTTGGCCAAGATTGCCATCACTTGGTCCTTGGTGATCCAAGTGTTCTTGTCCACAATTGAGAAGGCCTGGGGGCAGGGCAACTGAACCTGCTCACCCTGTACATCATCAAGGTAACCGAATTGATATGCTCGGAGCCTCTGGTTAGCATGGTAAACACCAAGGAAGCCCCAAGAAGTAAATACTTGACATCCATAAGTTTGGAGCCGCCAACAGGTTCCATAACATGTAGTATAATGTTCAATGCATAGGCAAGGTGGGTTACCAATCCACCAATGCAAATATCACCTTTGGTCTTGTTGCTTTGGTGGCGGAAGTGTTGGATGAGTAGAGCTGCAGGACTGGGGTTCTGTGGTGAAGTAGGGAAAAGAGCCATGGTGATCATTGTCATGTCCGCATTGGCCATGGAGCCCGTGTCACCTCTCCCTAGTAATGTGTTGGCGATGAATAGAGCATAGTAGCGAATGGTTGGGTTCTAAATGGTGGACATCTTCTTCTAATAAAAATGCATGCCACCATTAACAGAAATAACCTCCCAAGTCATCCCACTTGTGATGCTATAGAGGTTAGTTATATTGGGCTCCCTAGTATGGGGGAGGCTAAAAGCATGGCAAAATTGTTCAAAATTTATTTCATAGTGCTACCGGTTCATGGTGAAGCTGATAGTGTACATGTTACCTTTCTCCTTCTGGTCGTCGTAGAAGGAGGCAAGGAACTCATGGGTGAGCTTAGTGTAGGTGTCGTGGCTTGTGAAGCTGATCACCGCCAGCCCCGACCTACTGCACATGAGGTTGAAGTCCTCCTTCAACCCTGCTACGGTGAGAAAGTTGTGGTCGGCCCAACTTGTGGGCAGCACCCTCCTTGCTGAGATAATGTCCAACTTGGAGTTTCACGAAGCTCGGGACCCCGAGCTTGAGCTCTCACCCCGTTGGCGCTTGCTCGAACGAAAGAGGTTACCGATTTTGTTCATCATGATGCACTGAAAAATTTCAGCATAAAACCTTAGGCATATAGTTTCTATATGATATATGAATGATTCTACGTGGAAAAATTCAATCCAAACGTGAGAAATTAATAGGAAATACAATATAAGCTTGAGTTCATCCACTAGATCAATGCGAGAGTTTCAACCATGGAAATCTGGAAATAAAGCATGGATAGGGAGAGAAATATACCGATACGTTGATTCCCCCACTCAAACAAACGAAATCCACAAAGAATCGAAAGTTTTAGGTGGATTTTGAGAGGTTTGGAGAGAGAATATGAGAGAAATAATGAGGAGAGGAGGAAGACATAGCCTCCCCGGTGCCATTAAGTGGTCGCGCCGACCTATACGACCGGAACTATACGGGTGGGTGATGTTGCTCCGCCCGTATAGTTGCGGCGGTGCATCAAACTAGGGTTTCTTTATTCAGAAAATAGCTATACGGGTGCAACTATACGGGCGGATCAAAATGATCCCGCCGTATAGTTGGTCATTAAACCGTCTGCCTCTCGAGATAAATTTTTAAAACTAGCATCGATATCTATACGACCAAAGCTATACGGTCAGAATTTTTATTCCCACCGTATAGTTGGTCGTTAAATTCTCAGTACCTTTCGGATGAAATTCTTATGAAGGAATCGATATCTATACGACCGTAGCTATACGGCCGGAATTTTTGTTCCCACCGTATAGTTGGTCGTTAAACTCTAAGTACCTTTCAAAAATCTTTGTACGGAGGCATCGATATCTATACGACCGCAGCTATATGGCCGAAATTTTTATTCCCGCTGTATAGTTGGTCGTTAAACTCTTTGTGCCGTCGAAGAAAATTTCTTGATGCAAAGATAACTATACGACCGGAGCTATATGACCGTAATTTTTTAATCCCGTTGTATAGTTGGTCGTTAAACCATCAGTAAACATAAAAAAAATTCGATTTCTTCAAGGATACCTTCTTATCCCATAACTTAGCGAAATACATAGTTTTTAGCAGAAAGATGATAGTAAAAACTGTTGACCAACACTAGCATATTAAAAACAAAATTTTAGCTTCTGCAAATAGAAAACTCAAACTTTTATTCTTATTATTATTCTCTACTGATTCAATCGATGTTTCTACTACTTTTTGACAGCTGCATTTTTACGGGCACGCTTCCGCAAGAATGTCTGTGAAAAAGTGGTAGGAATGCGATGAACTTCTTATTCTTTATTCTACTAAATTGACGAAAATGGGTTGACTCCTATCAAGAGTTTATTGAGAATGGTTGAAGAACTCAACCTCTTCTTTCTTCTCGAATTCTTACCTTCGGTTGGCCCTTATCAATGGCACTTACCACATGAACTCGTTTTGCCGGTGGAACATATCTTTCTCCCGCATCTTGTTTCTTGGGAAAATACCAGATGATTTCAGCATCATATACATTAAAGATTATCTTCCCTTCTGTACAATCTACTGATGCACCTACAGTACTGAGGAAGGGTCTTCCAAGTATTATAGATAATCTTTCATATTCTAGCATTTCAAGAATAATAAAATAAGTGGGAATAACATGTTCATATATCCTAAGTAAGACATCCTTAATCATACCAACGGGTTGTTTAGTGGACTTGTCAGCCATCTATAAAGTGATAGTAGGAGGAGAATACTCCCCTAATCCTAACCTTTTATAGAGGGAGTATGCCATTATACTAACTCCTGCTCCTAGATCACACAAGGCATTGTGAATATCAGTTTTACCTATTGAGCATGAAATAGTTGGTATTCTGGGATCTCTAGACTTAGACAACAACTTCCCATTAGCAGGATAGTTAGTTACCATGGCAACAGTTTCAGTTATTTCTTTCTTTCTGCTAAGAATATCATGAAGGAATTTACCATAAGTGGGAACTTTGATTGCATCCGCAAATGGAATTTCCAGACGAAGGTCACTAAGTGCCTTTGTAAAAGAATTATAAATTACCTCATCCGGTGCTTTCTTTTTTCGATCAGGATAAGGAAGTTTTTTCTCACCTGACTTACTCGTGTCTTTTACCTTTTTCGGGGGGTCAGGATCTTTCATTACTTTCTTTTGTTGTTGCTTATTTATTTTATTCTTTTCTACTACAACAACTTCATCTTCCTTACTTGTTTCTTTATCTTCTCTTGAATTAACCATCTCTACATCAGAGTTATAATGATCATCTTGTGCATCATTTTGGTCTCCCTTTGTCTGCTCTTGCGTCTTAGTTTCATCTTGAGGATCCACCAATGTATCATCTTCTTAGCTTGCTTCAAGCAACGCTTTTTTCTTGCGCTCTTTTTCAGCTTCATATTTCGGTGGTCCTAGGAGTCCTGTAACAACTGCACCCCTTCTTGTGACAACATTAGCAGAAACAGGAATATCTTCGTCTTCACGAAGAATTTTTTTGTAACCAGATGCTATTTGCTCACACTGGGTTTCAATCATACTAAGATACTTATTAAATAATTTTATTTCTTAGCCTATCTCATCATAATTTTCTGTGAGTTATGCCAAAATCTTTTTATGTTTTTGGAAATGCCTATGCAAGTTATTATGAGACTTTACTTGTCGATGTTTCAATTCTCGAAAAACTTTTCTAGTTTCATCTTCTTTAGTAAAAACTTGGAACAAATATTCTTTGTTTTCCTTAGCAAGTTTAGAAGGTATACCTTTTTATTTCATAGTTTTGCGTACCTCAGGCATAAGATCAGGAGTTATCTGAAGTATCCCTTTTTCTGGCTTAGTGCCAAAATCAGGATTATATAGAGAATCATTCTTAGCCCTATTAGACATTAATTCCAAACATTCTTTAATAGTTAAAGTATTTATTGATCCTCCTACTGAGAATTCAAGCAATTCTCTACATTGAATATTGAGACCATGATAAAATAAATGGCAAATTGTTAGTTCAGAATAGCCATGATTAGGAATACTATTGATCATTCCAAAGAATATCTCCCAGGCTTGTGGGTAGTTTTCTCCCATGTTCTGACTAAAATTACCTACGTTCTTTCTTAGTTCAGTTACCTTTTTAAAAGGAATAGACCTGTTTATGAATTTAGTAATGTAGTTTTCCCAACATTTAATGTAATGGTGAGGGAGAGAATATAACCAGTCTAGAGCTTTACCTTTAAGAGACCATCAAAATAATTTAAGACGTGAGAAGTCTCTTGGCAAACATTTTGGTCCAAGCGATGTTATCACATCGTCAAACTCTATAATATGTCTTCCTGGGTCTTCATCTTCCCTTCCACTGAAAGCTTTTTCCTGCAAAATTTTAATGATTCCACCATCAAATCGATATTCTCTAACTCCAGGATTAGGGAATTCTATTGGTTGTTTAAGAAATTTAGAACTTGGAGCACCGTATTCCCTTAGAGTTTTCTCAGGTTTCATAGGAGTTGTCCTGTAAATAGACATAATTTCCATAATATCACTCAGGTTTTCAACTTCAACTTTATTTGATCTTAAAAGTTTTTCAATAATTTCTTCACGCCTTTGAGCAGGCACGCGCTCAATATAATCTGGAAGATAAGTCCTACCAGAGCGTGTACACCCTTTGTCTCCTAAGGAGAACATTTTGTAGTAGCAACACCTGAAATGTCAAATGACAAACACTTAGTGCTTAGCTCCTCGGCAACAGCGCCAGAAAATAGCTTGATATCTGCAAGAGCATAGATCGTTTGTAGCTAGTTTCGAAGTTCAGATATCGATCCCGCAGGGAGCCCGAAGGTAAGTGTTTATTGGTGAAGTCTTTGTCACACCCGAAGTTGTCACAGGTCTTCGAGTGAATTGACTGCAAGTGTTGAAATAAGAATGGGGTTTTGATTAAATGTGATAAATTTAAATAAAACTAAACTGTAAACTTCAGAAATATAAAACATCAAAGTAAAGAATAACTTTGTTTGTTTGTTGTTTCCTATAGATGACGAAAGAAGGTGCGAGGAGATTCAGTTCATGGTGATAGTGCCTTTTCCAGGTGGACGAGTGGTAAATGTAACAATTATAATCTTATAGATATATGTGTAGGCGAGCAACCCATAATTAGCCGAAACTTCTCTTAGTAGATTTCATCCCAACTTCAATAATCCTACTAGCCTGCTACCAAAACCATGGTCAGACACTAGACGATTAAGATCATTCAGGTTGCTTAGTGATTAAGCTCCTTGGATCGGACTAATGCAACAAGCACAGTGGTTACTCGTTATCCTCGAGTCAACTAGCTTTCCATTGATATCCCCGTGTCACCCGAGGGTTGTCGGTCCACTAGCAAGCACGATCTTATTTGTGTAGAACAAGGTATCATGTTGTCTAGGCACTTAATTTGACAACAAGCATTAGGCATTCCATAGATAGTCAAGCACACATATTATAATAATTAGGATCAATCACAATCTAACGGAAAATATATAAAGGCACATCACATCTCACCAATCCCCTACATCTACCACGCCCAAGGGAATTACTCACACATTAGAGAAGAACAGATCATCAATATAATTGAATAAAGGGAATTCGTCTTTGTATTACCGTGGAGATCCACAATAAGGAATAGAAAAATATCCAACACAATTCAAGATGGGAAGAAACAATCTCAAACCCTAGTCTTGCAAGGTGGAGATCCCTCTCTCTCAAGTACAAGTAGTGGCTATGGGGTGTATTGCCTAGGAGGTCAAAGTTCGTGGAGCGAGATGAAGAACGTCTTCTCCTTCCTCTCCAAATCTCTTCTTCCTCCCTTCTAGATGGTGTGGCGGCTGCTGCGTTGGGTTTTCGTCCTCTGTCCCTTCATAGAAGTTGTCCCTTTTGACAAGACAAAGGCGACGACAACTATACGGCGGGAAAAAAATATTCCCGCTATATAGTTGCTCGTTAAAGCTTCTGTTGACTCCTCTTGCATGCTTATAAAGTGAGACTTGCTTTTTTCCCCCAAAATATTGTGTTTCTCTAGTTAAATCCTCCTGTTGACGTACAGAACGTGAAACACACATTAAAAACCAAGTTTTCTTTGCTACCGAAGTATTAGCGTTAGGTAAAGCTAGAAAACAATCAAATCCGGGAGAAAACTATCAAATAAAGCCATAAAAATGTGTCGAATATCACAGCTATCAATGATGCAGGGTTCTGTTTTGGTACTTAGATGATGCATTGTTTTGTTTAGGAATTTCCATGACGCGTTGTGCTGTTTTGGTTTTTTTTATGATGCATTGTGTCCTGTCTCCTCACTATGTTTTTTGGACATTTTGATCTGTGTTCTGTTGTTTAGGATTAAATGATATGCCTTCTAGTTGTTCAGGTTATTTCAATGACCCATCAATTTAGATAATTTTGATTATGTGGACACTGCTTATTAAATTTAATTACATGATACATTGTGTTGTTTTGGTATTTTTGATGATGCACTGCATACATGCTGTTTTGTCTATCCAGATAATCCATTGTTCTGTGTTATCCATTCAGATTATGCATTGTGCTGTTTAATCAATCTAATTAATTGGTATGCCTTTTAGTAGATGTTTAGATAATTTTTTGAGGACCCATCGGGTTAGGTGATTCTGATGATGCATTGTGCTCTTTTGGTAATTTAATTTACTTGATACCTTGTGCTATTTAGGTAATTTTGTTGGTGCAATGACGCATTGTGGTCTTTAGTCAATTTATACAATGCATTCTAGTGTTTTGGTAATTCAAAAGGACTAACGCAAGGGTAATTTTCATGTAGGATAGCCTAGTTGTAATGCCAAAATTAGACTACATTCTTGACCGGAGTGCTCTAGCTCTAGGTGGCTATGAAGATGCACTCCCTATCATACCAAGGGAGTTGAAGCTGCCGGGCAGGAGAGTGGAGGCCTTGGCAAGGGCAAGTGCTTCCAGGCCAGTCGCTAGTTCTTCTAAACCGAGAAGACGCCCTAGGTCGGTCGGACACCATGCCACCGCGCATCGTCCTAGGCGCTTCTACATCCAATTAGTCCAGCATGACTTGTATATGCTTATCATCCCAACTTACGTCAAGCGTTACATGAAGGGACGCCCTACCCATAGCTAGTGGTGGTCCAAGCATGCAAGGAATGTGAGTGGGTTGTCCATGCCAACCGCAACAAAGACCAGATCATCCTGGACAAAGAGTGGACTACCTTTGCTACTTTCCATGAGTTGATGGAGGGTGACTGCCTTATGTTCAAGGTCACTGCAGACGGGTTCAAGATGAAAATCTATGACCGCATCACCTCCGGCCAGAAGATGTTCGTCTGTTGTGGGCATGCTCATCTTGATTAAGGGCCTCTTTGGATCAAAGGATTTTCATAGGAATTCAACCCATATGATTTTTCATAAGGAAGCCCTTTGGATGAAAGGAATCATACCTCCAAAATTCCTATGGATTTCATTCCTACACCCCAATCCCATAAGAATTTCAACACCCACTTTTTTTACACTCATTCACATAGGATTGAGGCAATTTTCCTGTGTGTTTCTTGTGTTTCATACAAATGACTTTAATCCTATAGATTTCCTCTGTTTTGTACATGTGACCCGGTTAAATTCCTGTGTTTTGAAATCCTGTGATCCAAAGAAAGTTGCAGATTTCCTTTGTTTTGCAATCCATTTTTTGTACCTGTGACCCAGTCAAATTCCTGTATTTGGAAATCCTGTTATCCAAAGAAGCCCTAAGTTCTCTTTAAATTTTCTGTTCAATCTTTTGGTGACCATTTGTGATGATTATGCGTCAAGCCCTAAGTATATTTAATGTGACTACTAGTACCACTACAACAACTACTACTACGAGCAAGAATAGCGTGAGCCGTTACTAGACGTGGCTAAGAAATGTACTAGATTTTTTTGCGAATCTACTAGAAATTTACTAGACTTGCCGGCATCACTTATGTATATCGAAAAACCAATCCTTAAGATGGGACCCAATTAGTACAACATAATCCAATTGATTGCACCACTATGTATCTAGCCAAGCTTGTCCATAAGCTAGGACCCACCACGTGTAAGAGTTGCCATCTCAAACATTGTTGTGATTGGAATTTGTTTCTATTGCTATTTGTACCTAATAATAATATTTTAATGCTTATGGACTACCCACAAGGTTCACCTTTAAGTTTTTGAGCTTATGGATAGCTTATGGATAGGCTCCACTATGTATGTGAAACTTGATAGATTGTGGCCAACATAGTGGACGCCCTAAGAAAATAAAATCTGCTCCACTGTTTAGACCAGGTAGGGGACCCACTCATCTTAGTAGAAAGAAACAATAAAGAAAACACTTTTTATGAGTTACTCCATCGCGCTTACTAGCTGAACAACCAAATAAAAAACATGTCTCTCGGATGGAATCTTGTCCACTGCTTTGACAAGACATTAATACAGAACTTTGGGTGGGTCGTAAATATTTACAGCTAGTATCTTGATCACTAGTATGATGGTCTAACCATAGTCTACTTCGGTACACATAGGTTTTCCTTGCTACTGTGGCAGAGCCTTCATCCTTCCTGCTGGGTCTTGGATGGACTGACGAGATTGCCCAAAGGGCGATGACGAGACCCATACCTTGACATCTTGCCTCCACTATTTAATCTCCTCCTACTAGTACTACCTTGCTCTACCTTCACAGAAACCATTTTCTTCCACTGATCATCTCTTGCTTCTTTACTTCTTCATCCAGCGATGTCACAAAATAACCTGTCTCATTGAAAGAATAGCAAGATGGTGGTAGTTAGAGACGTGGAGACATCTCGCCGGCAGGGGACCTGTAGGCTCGGACCGAGAAAGGGGACCAGCCATGGGGCGATGGCTCGTCTTTACGCATGTATCCTAAGAGTGTCTATCATGGGGACCAAGAGTCCGGGTAGGTTTGTACTTCCATTGATTCCTGGGTTGTCTGCTTCTACTATTGAACTGTCTCTGTACATCTTCTAGGGCAGGCGGATCAAGCATCGAATTTTCTCCCACACGGGTCGATAGCACAGCAGATATCTCTAACACGTACAATTACATCATGCCCACTCTCGATCCAAGAAGACAGGTAGGCACTATACATGTATTGGTGTTTTATGTTCTTCTCTGCATGCACTCCATGCTCTCTTATTGATGATGCATTTTCCATGCAGGAAGTCAGGGCAATAATCTCGGCCAAAGTAGATGAAATCAACAGCCATAACATCAACATTCTGCAGACAGAACTTTGAGCTCAACCTGGAGTGTGATCGCCTCTGAGTCGATTTGGCTTTTCAAAATAAGCTCTCACCATCTTACGAGAATGACTCCTCGATGCTTTGCGCTGAGTGCGAAAATTTAAAGAAGGAAGTCCTGGAGCTTTGCAGCCAGCGGCTACCATTGCGGAAGTCGTCGAGGTCATGCCCCACTAATTAGGAAGATAGAATCCATCTCATGTTGGCTGTCGAGGTCACGACCACTACGTAGGTCATCGAGGTTGTGCCTCCGTAGGGCAGCCATAGTGTTGCAATCGCCGAATCTGAGTCAGGTAAAGATTTTTCATTGGAGTAGGATCTAGGAAGGGAGAAGACTTCCCCTAGCCCTATTTTTTTCTTTTGGGTGCATGGATCGTTTTTTCTCATCCGTCTTTGCATAATTATATTGCACTCTTAGTAATTGAATGCGCTCTGTGGAGCTTTTGTAACGATATACTTGTTGTATAGTAGTCACTATTTAGTATACATATACATTCAAATTCAGTCAAATATATGACATCTTTTTAATTAGGTTGGAGGGCATTATCAAAAAAATTAGGATGGAGGGAGAGTATGTCTAGTGAATCAAAACAATTAAATTGTTAATGAGTGATCTTTAAATTTGGTCATACTTCTACTTTGTCAGATGTATAGGGATCTAGTATCTAGTATACTATCAACTGTTCTGCCTCCCTATATGTGGGCTCTACGTCGATGAGTGAGTTGTTGGGTGATTTTTTGATAAAGTGTGCTCTTCCCTATTAAAATATTGTGGTTATGATATAGGAGAGGTAATTTAGGGTTGCTGCTGGAGATAAGAAAATCTTAGGGGAAGCATCTTTTTAGGCTAGTCATAGTGCAAATAACTTCATGAGTAACTAAGGGTCCAACTCAGCAAAATTGCTTATGTGGTAGAGAGTTAATCACACATACAAAGGTGAAATGAGTCTATTACCTAATAAATGAACTACTCCTCTATTAACATAGACTAATAACTTATGCATGTTATAGTTTATGTTACTCTCCACTATGACCAACCTTTAGGATAGGCCCCTACATACACACATAGGGGAGAAAATGTAGGCATGCTACTGGACTTGCACTTAACTTACAAGTTTTGTTCAACATTGTTCTCTTCTCTGCTTCCTTTTTCATTTCTTTATTGCACTAGACATTGTGTATAGTACTAGACTCATCTGAGGAATCTTTTTCTTACTCAACTTCTCCACCGTTTAGACATATATATAAGGCTTCTGGCATCCGTAATGTAGAGGTGAAGTTTTGCCACAAGGTAGGACCCACATAACTTATCATATTGCTTCATGCAAGAGAGAGGAGAGAGGGAAAATCATGTTTCTATTCCTTATGGGCAACCCACAAGCTTGAGGTGCACCTTAGGCTGCAAGACATGTTTATTTTATCCACAATGTATAAGGTGAACCTTAGGCTTTTTTGCACATTGCGGATGCCTGACTCAAAAAATTTAGTACGCTGCATACGCTTTAGGAGGAGGTGTCTATCTAGAAAAGAAAATGCACCGTGAGCGTCAAGGACACCCAACTATTATCTGGAGCACTTTGATTCACAGGCATAGCTACCCCTATAGTATACCTAGGGACACCCAGATTTCTTGCATAGGCATTCGTGCCAGAGCCTTCACAGGGAAGGTATCTGCTCGGTCCCGTTGATTTTGGATTGGATGGACAAGATTGCTAGACACTAAACTGTGTCTGCCTGGTTGTTCCTATTACTACTACATAAAATACACTTCTAAAACAACACTATAACTTAGAAGTCTGGTTATGATTGCAAAGTACAGTATGAGTGAGCTGCGTTGATTAGCGAGAGTCATCAGCTGCGGGGGCCTCAACCGCACAAAAAAGGTTATAAAAGAAATGGAGCTTGTGCGCACATGCATGCAACTCAGTAACTAGATTGTGATCAACACATATACGAAGAGAGTACGATTCGTAATATTATCAACCCAATAGAATCCACTTATTACTACACGAAGCATGCAACTCAGTAATCTAATATCATGCACGTAAGCACGTAAGTACTTTTTTAGCTGCATGCATTCACTCCTAAAAAAGGAGTACATTAGTAAAAGTTTGAACTCATGGACGGCCAAAATCACATGTCCCCCAGCTAGCCCGATTAATAGTGTGCTACTACTACATTGTGGCCTACACATTTAACCCTATAGTCTACTCTAGGACACCTAGTGATTGCTTGCATAGGCGTCCGCACCAGAGCCTTCGAAGGGAAGGTATCCCATCTGGCCCGTTGATTTTGGATGGACGGACAAGGTTTCTAGATGGCCAAAATCACGTGGTCCCAACTCCCTCGTGCCCTCCATTTCAAACACTGTGAAATTTCTCACGCCCCTTGATTTCAAACAATACTAATTAATAGTATTTCCCTCTAAGTTCGGTACTAGTACCAATATATTTCAAAAAATGATTCTTACCCACACACATAAAGCAAAATGCTCAAAAAAACTAGCCCCGCTCACACTCTCTTTCCTCTTCGACCACCGCCTCTAGTGGCCAAAACCTCCTACAACACTTCTCTAGCTGGCTTTGCCCGCCGGAACTCGACACCATGCAATCCTCACCCACCAGTATACTAGAGCTACATTAGCTGCAGACTCATCTAATGCACCATTGCCGCTTCATCGATGTCCAGTGCACCTGATCTAGGTCACTGAGTCTGTCATCCACCGCACTTGAACTCCTTTCCCCATTTTCATCTCCACGGTGCTGAATCCACCAATGACTGCGCAAGATCTGCTGTAACAATGCCGACATCCACCCCAACTATACCGTACCGGAGCCGCTATGCAGTGCACCGATTCTGCCTCAGCGATGCTCTCACCCACCACACTCATGTCGGCATCGAGCACCCAAGATCTGCTTCCCGACGCAAATAGGAAATACAACCGCAGCACCCTCGGTGACATGGTTGTCACCCTCGTGGGTACGGATGATGCTTAGAAGCCTATCCAACCATGGTAACCAAATATCCAACTCTTTTTTGTTTTGTTAGTAGTACAGCAGGTTCAAGCTTGTCGCAGTGAACTACATTTTTGTAATCATGCTACACACCAAGCCAATGTGCATGCATGTTCTTCGTGCTACATACTAGGTCACTAGACATGTTGGTTTGTATTCGCTACTCTACAAATTTCAAAGTAATAACATGTTCTTAGCTACTCCGTACATAGTAATTGCCTGCTATCATGTAATTCTTGCAAAATTCAAAGTCAGTGGAAAATATTAGTGTGGATTCCCTGCCCTACAGTTATTGTTGCCATCTGGTTCGTCTTGAGATAAGTTCATGTTATTATTTTCTCCTTGGATTCATTATGCTATCATGTAGTACCTATTTAAACTCTTCATACTAATTCAATTATAATTTTGTTGTTGCCATCTACTTCTTCAAAAGCTGCAACACTAACTATTTTCTTTTTCTTACATAGAGCTCAAAATGGAACAATGAACATGTTGGTTTGCATAGCCTCTTCTACAGGTTCACAAGCGACACCATTATTTTCTTATCTGGTGCTAGTTCGTCCTAAGTAACGGCATAACTGTCCTCTACTATGCAATTCGCTCGTGGTTTGCATTCCTTCTCTACAGGTTCTCTTATAATGCCATTATAATTTCTATCTAGTTGATTCTGAGCTATGACAGTAAATGCATGCCATTGTGTATCTCGCTGCAAATTCGGAGTCACCCAATGTCTCTTGCATTCCAGGATATATGGCTGCCTCCATATATATTTGTTGAAATGGCCTGGCTATTTTATGTTTGCTAAAATTCTAAGAAACACTATGTTTGATTTCTCAGTTTAGTTATAGGAACACATGTGTAATGCATGCTTGTCCTGTTCTATAGGTTCACAAACGATGCTATTATATTTCGTATCTTGTTTTGGTTCATCCTAAGAAATGGCATAACTATCATCTACTATATAGTTCACTTGTGGTTTGCATTCCTGCTCTACAAGTTCTCGAATGATGCTGTTATAATTTCTATCTGGTTGATTCTTAGCTATGACAGTAACTGCATGCCATTCTCTAGCTCACTGTAAATTCTGACTCACCCAATGTCTCTTACATTCCAGGATATACAAATGCTTCCATATACTCCCTCCGGTCCATATTAATGTTCTCAACCTTGTCTAGATATGGATGCATCTAGTCTAAACATTTAACTAGATACATACGAATCTAGATAAAGTTGAGGCCATTAATATGGACTGGAGGAAGTATATTTGTTGAAATGACCTGGTTAGTTTATATTTGCTGAAATTCTAAGCCACACACATTGTTTGATTGCTTGTTTCACAGTAGACACACTTGTTTAATGCTTGCTTGTCTTTTTTTTGACGTGATGGTCAATAATGGAACCATTTACCAGTAGTAAACTCCAGTTCATAGCTCCTGTCATATCAGTTAAATGAGTAGTTTGTCTTATTTGATGTATTAACTTGTTATTACTTAGTTTCAGACTACAATTATTGCTATCACCACCAAAGAGGGAGCTACAAGATCATGTATCAAGGTGGTTTTCCATTGTAGCTGTCACACTCAAAAGGGAGATGCAGGTGATAGATTGAGAAAGAAAATTGAGGACTCTACTGTTAACTTGATTGTCAACTGAAATGCCGAATTTTCTTTCCGTTGAGTTGATAATATGTAATAATTTTAAGAAGTTTGCAGCTGATGTAATATCTAGATAACTCGCATAGGCCATGCAGGCATTTAGTTGACGGCATCCACACATGGCGGTAGGCGGTACCATAAATACGCCAGCCAGGTCGATTAGGGAACAGTATAAGGCTTTGTTATTGGCCCGTCTTGTATTGGACCGACGATGAATAGTAAAAGATGCCCACTAATTATACACCTTTTATGATATTGGCATGGGCTTCATAAAGTCCGAAACTATAAAAGACCGTAAATGTAATGGGCTAACCAACAAGCGGGAACTAGCAATAGTAACATGCCAGAACAGTAATAGGCCATAACAGTAATAGACCATAACAGTAACAGGACATAACACTAACAAGCCAGAGTTGCAATAGGCCAGAACAGTAACAGAACTAAACAATAATAGGCCAGAAGAGTAATAGACCAGAACAATAAAAGGCTAGAACAGTAACATGCCGAAAAAATTTACCAAGCAAGAACAGTAACATGCCGGAAAAATTACCAGGCCAGAACAGTACCAGACCAGAACAGTAAGAGGCGGCTTGTGGGACTGAAAAGTTTACGAACAGAATAGTAAAAGGCCAAAGAAGGGTCGTTAGTAGGCGGCCCACCATGGGCTGTAAGAATAGTGAGAAACCGACCGTAGGCCTTAACAGTATCATACCGACTTGACGCATGCCGCTAATGGGCCGCACAGTATTCAACCAATGTGGGCATTCTATTGGGCTAACTTGGGCCTCATGAAGGCTGAAACAGTATTGGGCCTAAAAGTTTATGGGCCATAGTAGGATGCAGTACCGAACCCATTTCAAATAGTGCAGACAAAACAGTAACATGACGACTTCTTATTGGGCTCTCGTAATGGGCCAGCCCACTTCATAATTAGCATGCTTGGCAGGGCTTGACTTCTACCATGGTTTCTATGACCATTAATGGTGGTAACTAGGCGTTAACGGTGTTTTCCACGTGGCATCTTGCATGATGCGAGCAGTCAACATGGCTGGCAAACAGATCTACGACAGAACAAGTTTTTGTGGCTGAAGGGTGCGATCCGCCATGGTCGGAAAAACCATGGTAGATTCATTTGTGACGGGGCTTTTACCACGGCCATCCATCATAGAGGACTTTTTAACCATGAAAAACAGGCCTTCAACCATGAAAATCACCCATTGTAAAAGCCAAATTTTCTTGTAGTGCACATCGATCTTGCCGTTGCCGTGAATGTCCACGAGGTAGTAGGCGTCATTTCCTAGGACTAGTTTAATGGTGAATGGCCCCTCCCAAGGGGGAGAGCTTGTGCATGCCCTTATTTTCTTGGATGTGATGCACGACAAGGTCACCCTCCTAGAAGGTGAGGGTCCATACTCGGTGGTTGTGGTAGCGATGCAGGCCTTGCCGATAAATGGCGGTGCGGGAGCGAGCTAGGTTGCACGCCTCGTCGAGCAAGTAGATCCTATTTTGAAGGGAGACTTCGTTGTATTTCTCCGTGTAGTTGATGACTCGAGGCGAGTCATGCTCGCGGTCGGTGGGCATGACTGCTTCAGTGTCGTATAACATGAAGAAGGGGGTGAATCCTATCGAGCGGTTGATAGAGGTGCATATTCCCCATAGCACTGAGGGGAGTTCCTCGACCCAATAGCCTGGCGTGTGCTCGGGGGGGACCTGCAGTCGCGGATTTAGGCCATGGAGGACACTCTGTTTGGCCTGCTCTGCTTGGCTATTTAACTCGGGATGGGCAATTGAGGCAAGGTCAAGTCGGATCCCGTGCTCTTGGCAGAGTTCTGCCATGGCGCCCTTGGCAAAGTTTGTGCCATTATAGGTGATGTTGTTGTGTGGTTAGCTGTCCTGGTAGATGAGATCATGGGGGAATTTCATGGCGGCATTCCCGTCGCACTTCTTGATGGTCTTCGCCTCAACCCACTTTGTGAATTTGTCGACTGCGAGGTGAAGCCTGATGCCACGGTTTTGAACCGCCCCACCATGTCACTGCCCCAGACAATGAATGGCCATGTGATGGGGATGGTCTTGAGAGCTAAACTAGGTATGTGTGTATGGTTGGTATACTTCTTGCACCCGACGCAGTGTTGGACGATGTATATTGCATGGGCATGGGCGGTGAGCCAGTAGAAGCCGTAGCGCATGGCGTTGGCGACTAGCGAACTTGTGGCAGCCTGGTGGCTATAGTCCCCGACGTGGATGTCCAGTAAGATCTTGCAGCCCTCCACTAGTGAGACGCAACATTGGAATACACCGGTCACGCTCCATTTGTGGAGCTCGCCGTTGATGATGACGAAGGACTTGTAGTGGCGCACGATCATTCGTACTTTGGTCTCATCCTTAGGCAGGATATTGTGCTCGAGGTAGGCGACATAGGGCTAGGTCCAATCGCTTGATTATGTGATCATGGCAACTATGGTGGAGTTGGGCTCTAGTGGGATGCCGATGTCGATCTCCTTAGGTGGAGAGACTAAGGGCGTATCGATGATGTCGAGGAAGACGCCCAGTGGTGGTGCTTGGCAAGGTGACCCAATGCGTGAGAGCGCATCAACTTCTTCGTTCTTCCACCAATCAATCCACTCGACGGAGTAGTTGGCGAAGTAGCCTCTGAGGTGGTCCACTTCTTGGTGGTAAGTTGTCATGTTGGGGGTGACGGTGTTGCAGGTCGACGAGGTCGGAGCCGCCGTAGCACTTGAGGCGATTGATGCTCATCTCCTTGTCATCTCGCATGCCATAGAGAAGGGCCTCGTACTCGGCCATGTTGTTGGTGCAGGGGGTGAAGTTGATCTCCAACACATAGAATAGCTTGTCGCCTTTAGGAGAGGTTAGTACGACTCTGGCCCCTGCCCCGTCCGTGTTTTTGGACCCATCAAAGTGCAAGGACTAGTAGTGGTGGTGGGGCAACCGCTCTGTCTGTTGCGCCTCCTCCCAGTCAGCGAGGAGGTCGACTAGGGCTTGTGACTTGATGGCCTTGCGGGGCTCGTGCTTGATGTTGTGGACACCGATTTCGACGGCCCACTTGGCGACTCGCCCTGTCGCGTCACGATTGCAGATGATGTTTTGCAGCGGGGCGGAGGAGATAATCATTATAGGATGTTCCTGGAAGTAGTGAGGGAGCCGCCATTGCGCTCGGAAGGCCGCGTAAACCAGTTTCTGGTATTGCGGATAGCGTTGCTTCAAGTCGGTGAGGACCTCGCTGAGATAGTAGCATAATTATTTTTCCATGCAGGTTTAAAAGGAGTGTGAGCTATAAAATTAACATAATTAACATCCGTAGCCATAGCATTAACTTGGGTATCTTCTTTACCCTTTACTATGCTAAGGAGCTCGTCTACCTTAGATGTAAGCTCTTCATTATTTACCTCGTTAATTGAACTTACTCTGTTCGAGGTTCTCTCCACATGCCATTAGGCATGGTTGTTTTGCATATCATTAAGTAAATACTTTGCAACACTCACTTGCTTTCCCATGATTGTTCCTCCTGCTGCAGTATCTAGCATAGACTTAGACATTGGGCTAAGACCATTATAAAACAAATGTAATATAAGACACTCTTCCATCCTATGAGTTGGACAGTTCATTACGGCTTCTTTCATCCTTTCACACGTAAGAACTAGTGGCTCATGGTCTTCTTGTCTAAAGCTTGTAATGTTGGATCTTAGCTGCATAGTTTTAGCTGGGGGGGGGGGGGAATTTAGTCATAAACAAGTTAGTGCATTCCTCCCAAGATTTAATAGTGCCCTTTGGTAGAGCTAGCAACCAATCCTTAGCCTTTCCTCTAAGAGAGAAAGGAAACAATCTTAATTTAACAACATTCAGATCTACATCCTTAATACGCATCATGTCACAAATTTCAGTGAAAGTGTTTAAGTGCAAACCCGAATCTTTAGCAGATGAGCCCCCAAATTGGTTTTGTTGAACCAAACTTAAAAGGTTAGGCTTTATTTCATATGTTTCCGCATCAACTGTGGGATGAGTGATAGGTGCACGAATAAAATCATCAGTGTGAGTAGCATACTCCCCTAATCTCTTTTGAGCCATGGCTCTTATATTTTTGGTATTTTTAAGTAATGAAAATAAATAATAAGTAACTATTTTTTTGGGTTTTCAAATAGATAAGAAGAAAGTAAACTAATAATAAGAATTAAACTACAAACTAATAATAAAACTAAAAACAAGGTCTCTAGTTACCTCACCAGGATAGCGAATTGCTTCCCCGACAATGGCGCCAGAAAAAGGGTTGATACCTTAAATCTGGTTGATACCTTTAATTCGGATTCATGATTGATACCTAGGTTTAATCTAACCTTGGAAAGCAATGCTAAAAGGAAATTAAAAGGACACGTCTACAAGACTTTGTTTGTTCCTTTTACCTTAGCTTACCGGACTAGTCTAGTTTACTTTATAATGGGTTGAATTAATGGATGGAGATAGGCCAGGGTTGAAGATGCACCTGGAGCTACACATCATATGGGATAAAAGATAATAATAAGCATATTCATGTATAATGTTTGAATGGAGATAATCTCTTGTGGGCAACACATCCTAATATACTAGAGCCCATGTGATGTAGTGGGCATAGCAATAGTCTTTTCATCCAACCGAGTGCACACCGAAGCAACATGCTACAAACGATTATTAAGTGTAAAAAACAGATCAAAGCTTTAAGTGGTGATGTTGTTGTGATCCCAAATGGGTCGCTAAGTGAAGACCGTACTATCCTTTTTATCACTTGGGTTCCTATGAGTTTGCTGCTAGCCAAGTATCTCACCTCAAACCTTTATCAATCTATGGGATCTTGGGTACCTACAAGTCCATAGATTGAGACAAGAGACAAAGAAAGAAAAGATGCAAATCTCAATTGTAAACAACATACAATACTCCCATGATCTAGATACACATAATCGCAGCAAGGTTTCTCCCCAATCCACAGCCCGTGAGGACTACTGACTCATAAAAAATAGATCGGAGATAGAAAACATCATACAAATACTTAGATTGAAATCAAATATTCTTACAATGTTCACCAAATCACAAGGAGATCTAAAGTATAAAGAAATGGCTATGGCTAGTGCATTGGATGGATGGTGGAAGTGATGAACAAAGGATGGACAATGGCATGGATCTCCTTTGGTGGTGTTGTGATGTAATCTGAGAATGACGGCTCTCTGGCCGGCGGCTGGAGCCTCAAAATATATAGGCATCTTCGTGAAAGTTGTAGGGTTTGACGAGACGAAGACATCGCCACATGGTATGGGCGGACCCTTCCTGTACTAGTGGTCGTTAAGCGTGCTGATGCCCTAGACTAGCTTCCCAATTACTTGGCCGTGTTGACTTCCTCAAAAACCTTCATTTTGACTCCTGATTTCACATTAAAAACCGTGATTTCCTGCACAACATAATTCAAAGAGATGTTTTGCATATCTTTGCAATGATTAGTCATTAGTGGCAAGCATTGTGAGTTTCTTGGCAATTGATTAACCAAAAACAATGTATAAACGCAGCGGAAGATGGCTAATTTTGGAGCCATCAACTTCCCCAAAGCTCAAACCTTGATCGCCCTCGAGCAACAAGAACCAAAAGAACTATAAGGAATCCAGCATTTAAACTTGAAACAACGAGAATAAGAATTCACTTACGGTTGGTAGTCATATGCGCTCAACACTTCATTCATTTGCGAGGCTTCTTAAAGTTAGAGAGATGACAAGAATACTATATAAGCTTTGGTAAGTCAAGACAATCAAAGTAAAGTTTAATATAAGTATAAGTAACTAGAAGTGTGGAAATCAATCCAATTCTTCTCATTAACTCTTAGCTTGCCAAGGAACACTAGGATGTTTAAATAGCATAATTGAGTAAGAGAATTTCATGTCCTAAGTAGTATAACAATGAAGTATCTTATTTACACCCACATAAATAAATCAAGTCTATCAAAAACACTTCTAATCCAATCATTGTTTTTCAAGAAACACTCGTAAAGTAGTAATAAGACCATGCCAAGGGCTTGTTATGTGGATCCTCATAGATATCTTTTTTTTCTTTTATTCTTTCAAGGATCACTGAATGTTTCTTTTGCAAGTGTTTGCACAACCTTTGAGAGTACCAATACTTTTGCCCATATATTGACACGTATGCCACTCATGTCATCAACTCATAGCCGAAATCTGGGGTTATACCGTAGATCGTTCAAAAGCTAGCACTATAAGAAAAGTTGGCTTTTACAACGGACAATTTTCGTGGTTGAAGGCCCGTTTTTCATGGTTAAAAAGTCTTCTACGACGGATAGCCTTTGTGGTAAAAGCCCCGTCACAAAAGAATCTACCACGGATTTTTTTGGGCTGTGGCGGATCACACCCTTCAGCCACGAAAACTTGTTCCATTGTAGATCTGTTCGCCAGCTGCGTTGGCTGCTGATGTCATGCAAACCTCCACGTGGCAGCCACGGTTAACAGTCACAGAAATTGTGGAAGAAGCCAGGCCCAACCAAGTCCTGCTAAATATTTAGTGGGCCGGGGAAAAGATCCCAATAAGAAGACACCTAGTTACTTTTTCGTCTTGCACTGTTTGAAATGGGCCCAAAAGATGCGGCCAGTAGCAGCCCGTCAATTTTAGGCCCGTAACTATTTCGGCCTACAAAATCCCACATTGTTTGAATACTGTGCGGCCCGTTAACAGCTTGCGTCAAGTCGGTCCGATATTGTTAAGGCCTACGGTTGGCCCATCACTGCTCTCGCAGCTTGTCTTGGGCCGCCTACTAATGGCCCATCTTTGAGAAGGTCCGATACTGTTCTGGCCTTTTACCATACCATCCGTCAACCTTTCAGGCCCACAGGCGGCCTACAACTATTCTGATCTGGTACTGTTCTGGCCTCGCAATATGTTCGGTCTATTACTGTTCCTATCTAGTATTTTTTTTTGGCACGCTACTGTTCTAGCTCGTTATTGTTCTGTCCATTTACTATTCAAGTCCATTACTGTTGGTCCTTTACTGTTTTGTCCTATCACTTTTCTAGTATGTTCCTGTTCTAGCCCATTACTGCTTTGGCCCGTTACCGTGTTGTGTTGTCACTGTTCTGGCATGCTGGTGTTCTGGCCTGTTAGTTTTGTCCTATTACTATTCTAGCATGTTGCTGTTCTAGCCCATTATTGTTCTAGCATGTTACTGTTCTAGCTTGTTAATATTACTACTTGCCACCTAAGGGTAGGCACGTTACGGTCACGGACACCTACAGTTTCGGCCTTTCTGAAGCCCATGCAAATATCATAAAAGGAGTATAATTAGCGAGCATCTTTTATTGTTCATGGCAGACCCAATACAAGAAGGGCAAATAACAAAGCCCTATATTGTTACCTGATTGCCCTGGTTAGCACAGTTATGGTACTGCCTACTACCATGCATGGACGACGTCAAATAAATTCCTACATGGCCTATGCGAGTTATCTAGATATTACATTAGCTGCAAACTTCTTAAAAATATTACATAATATCAATGCTCCGGAAAGAAAATTCAGCATTTTAGTTGACAATCATGTTGATTGCATTGTCCTCAATTTGCTTTCTCAATCCATCAACTGCATCTCCCTTTGAGTGTGACAGCTACATTGGAAAACCACCTTGAGACATGATCTTGCAACCCCCTCTTTGGTGGCAATAGTAATAATTGCAGTATGAAACTAAGTACTAACAAGTTAATATAGCAAACAAGACAAACTACTCATAGCTAAGAATGAACGAGATAGAAATTATAACCGCATAATACGAACTTGTAGAGAAGGAATGCAAACCACGAATGAACTATATAGTAGAGGTTAGTTATGCTGTTGCTTAGGACAAACTAGAACCAGATACGAGATATAATGGCGGGGCTTGTGATCCTATAGAATAGGACAAACAAGCATTAGACAAGTGTGCCTACAATTAAATGAGCAATCAAACAAAGTGTTTCTTAGAATTTTAGCAAATATAAACTAGCCAGCTCATTTCAGCAAATATATTTGGAAGCAGTGATATCTCCTGTAATGCAAGAGATGTTGGGTGACTCGGAATTTGCGGTGAGCTACACAATGGAATGCAGTTACTGTTGTAGCTAAGAATGAATCACATAGAAATTATAACCGCATCATATGAGAACTTGTCAGCAGGAATGGAAAACACGAATGGACTATACAGTAAAGAATAATTATGTCGTTGATTAGGACGAACCAGCACTAGATACAGAAAATATATAACGGCATCGCTGGTGAACCTGTAGGCTGTACAAACCAACATGTTCAGTGTTCCCTTTTTGAGCTCTATGCAAAGAAATATAAAATAGTTAGTGTTGCAGCTTTTGAAGAACCAGATGACAACGACAAAATTAAAATCGAACTAGTACGAAGAGTTTGAGAGGGTACTACAAGATAGCAGAACGATGCCAGGGAGGAAATAATAACAGGAACTTAGCTCAGGAATAACCAGATAGATTCAGTAACTATGGAGCAAGGAATCCACACTAAGATTTTCGACTGACATTATATTTTGCAAGAACTACACAATAGCAGGCAATTACTGATGTACGTAGCAGCTAAGATAAGAACATGTGCATAACAAAATAATAGACATGTGCATGACTTGAAATTTGTAGAGCAGCGAATGCAAACCAACATGTATAATGACCTTGTACGTACTAGCACGAAGAACATGCATGCCTAGTGACTTGTATGTACTAGCACGATTACAAAAATGAAGTTCAGTGCGATAGGCTTGAACCTGCTATACCGATGATAAAACAAAAACAGGTTGGACATTTGGTTACCTTGGTCGGAGAGGCGTCTAAGCATCATCGATATCGTGCGAGTGATGTCCAAGTCACCGAGGGTGCTGTGGTTGAGGTGGTTGTTGGTGTCGGGGAAGCAGATCTTGGGCGGTCGATGCCGGTGCAGTCAACGACGATGACCGTGTAGCTGGTATTGAGCGGTGGATATGGAACTTGTTGAACTAGATCCCGTCTGGTGGACAACAGTGAAGCTGCTCTGGTACGGTTTGGTAGCTTTCGGTGGCAGGGAAGCAGCGCGTGGGCGGTCAAAGACGCCATAGGCGTGGTCAGCGATACCACAGCTCTGGTGGAGTGGCAGAGAGACCCAGTGAACTAGATACGATAGGGTGGGCATCGATGAAGCGACTCCGGTCACTGTGGAATTGCCACCGAGCAGTGCACGCGGTGGTCGTGGAGGTGAGGGCGTGGGAGAGAAGCCTAGGATTTTGGGAGGGCCAGCGGCAAAAAACTACACGAATCGAGACTATGGAGGTGAACAAAAAAATAATTACAATCGTGCCCCCAAGCTACCGACTTTAGCGTACCCATAGGGCGTCTAAACAATGGGTAGAATAGGAATTTTAAAGTCAAAAGTTTTTGAAATGGAGGGGCGCGAAATGCTTCAAAGTCGGTGTCTGGTTTTGCCGCTCGATTGAGATTTAGAATTTGCCTAATAATAAAAAAATGGAAATCCCCCGATGGAAGATTTTGCCTCAAAGTTTTTGAAATGGTGGGGCGGGAAATGCTTCAAGGTCGGTGTGCGATTTTGTTGGTCGACTGAGATTTGAATTTGGCTACCAGATAAATAATAATAGAAAAATGGTACTCCATGGTGGGAGATTTTACCTCAAAGTTTTTGAAATGGTGGGACGGGAAATGCTTCAAGGTCACTGTGTGATTTTGCTGCTCGACAGAGATTTTGAATTTGGCTACCAGACAAATAATAATAATAGAAAAATGATACTCCATAGTGGGAGATTTTGCCTCAATTTTTTTGAAATGGTGGGCTGGGAAATGCTTCAAGGTCGATGTGTGATTTTGTCGTCCGATTGATATTTTGAATTTGGCTACCGGACAAATAATAATAATATAAAAATGGTACTCCATGATGGGATATTTTGCCTCAAAGTTTTTGAAATGGTGGGGCGGGAAATGTTTCAAGGTCGTTGTGTGATTTTGCCGCTCGATTGAGATTTTGAATTTGGCTAAATGACAAATAATAATAATAGAAAAATAGTACTCTCCGGTGGGAGATTTTGTTCAGATTTTTTGAAATGGTGGGGCAGAAAATGCTTCAAGGTTGGTGTAGACTAGTACTCCATCAGTGGGATATTTTGCCTGTAAATGTTTGAAACGGTGGGGAGCGAAACACATATGAGTCAGTTGGGATTTTGTCGCTCGATTTTACGATTTTGAATTTGGCTAGCAACAAAGTAATAATAGAAAAAGATAGTTGTATACTAGTACGCTATCTGGTTAGGAATTGAAGGTCGAGAGTCACATCAACTGACCATCCATTACATAATTGCGTAGAACATTGGTAAATTTTGCCGCTCAACTGAGATTTTGAATTTGGCTAGCGTATAAGTAATAATTCGAAAAAATGGTACCCCCATGTTTAGGAATAAACAAAATGGTCACATCAACTGATAATCAATAACAACCATATTCTTGTAGAAAAAATAATGATGACTCCATCTGCGAAATTGTTTGGGCTGTAAGTTTTTATCCTCGATTAAGATTTTGAATTTGGCTATAGTCCTAGTAACAAAAATTATGAGCAAAACCCCACCACCCAACCCAGCAATTTCACAATCTCCATTGGTCATCAGTATGATAGATCAAACGGAATTTCGCAGTATTCGAAAGATTAAACATGGGGACCAAAAATTTCGGTGTAGGCAGAAGCTTTTGCCTCTCGATTTAGAATTTGCATTTGGTGACATTTCAAGTAATAAGTGCTAGTAGACCGTACTTCCCTATGTTCACGTATCCAAGGCCTGGTCACATCAACTGGTCATCCAGAACCTTGCTCAAAGTAGCCTTTTTCTGGACGGAGGGGTAGAAAATTGGATACCATGATCTCAGATTCAAAAATATTATGAGGGACAGCGGGAAGATTTGCCGCTCGAGTACGGCTTTGAATGTGACTAGTCCAAGTAATAAAATAGAAAAATTGTATAAGGTCTTTTTTGCAGGTCGTACTCCATCTGTTCATCAATCCATTCAGGCGTGAAAGAAAATGTTGAGCTCCGATTCAAAGATATAGTTCCATTTATCACATGACGCATATGAATATGGTGTGCAACAAAGGGCTAAGTCATTGTTTTGAGAACCTGAACCTTATGATCAATGATCTAGGATAGCATCACTTGTAACATAATGTACTGTATCATACTAGTACATATTGGTGCATCCACACATAACCAGTTTGATCGCTTCCACACGAGAAAATTGCAGCTAACACCAACATTTGTCATTTGTTGCACAAAACACAAAAACAATTTCTTCTTTGCATCTAACATAGTTTGTGGCTTAATTTTTTGCTCCTAGCCCAAATGAACTACTTAAGTTGTTCACATGTTGGTAAAATAAATTGTGGAGGATGCAATTTTTTACTACAATTCTATGTGTAACTATACTTTAAAAATATGAAAAAGTGTTTTAAGTATAAAAAAATCATGCAAAACTGACAAGGATACATACACATGCATTCTACATACGTGTTAAGAGTATATCTAACCCATCTCCAAAAAATTATATGAGCAAAAGTCTCCCTATGCTTAAGAGGAGCAAATATACTCCTCTAAATTTTGCCGCGGAACCGATCCCCAATAATTTAGAGGAGTAATTTTTTTGGAGCAAAGTTTGCAAATCTGAGCGCATGAATACATGGAAACATGTCACATAAAGATTCATAGTTCATATATATCAATAAATTAGTCATACATAGTAATAGCATCATCCTAATTTGCTAAAATCTCACGTCAACTCATACTTAACAAGATGAATAAGAGAGAAGCTCAATGTTCATACACCATTATTCATACATGCAAGCTCCATTTATTCATAGATTTCGTACATTAGAGCAAATTACTAGCAAAGTCTACCTATTCATAATCGATACTAATGACCTTTCATCTCTACTAGTTCTTTCATTGAAATTGGCATGTATTTCTTCCTGAAATTGTTGGAAAGGTTGGTCGGCTCCAACAATTGTTTGATGATGCCAAGCAAAGTACAAATCATTGTCGTCATCCTCGGACCATGGAGCTTCTCTCTTCTTCACCTTTCTACGAAGAATCATCTAGATTAGAAAATTGACGAGCTTTAACCAAAAATGCTACAAAGAACCCTGGAGCTTATCTCTTCCTCACCTTGATCCAGTGGTGCCAGTATGGGAAGGTGCCGGTGCAGGTCCAAGGGCTGGTGCCGGTGTGGCTGCTGGTGCCTGATCCAGAGCTAGTGGCGATGCGGGTGCTCGCGGCGGCGCTCCCTACGATCTCGGCCGGGGAGTTGCAACGGCGTGTAATCATACTGGAGGGTGCTTGGCCTCGAGGATCCGATCGTAGCCCAGTGAATCCCGGCCATGGTGCGTCAAATCCGGCGAAGCTCGGTGGCGCACTTGTAGCCGGGGAAAATGGCTCGTGGCCGGGGAAAATAGGCTACCAGGAGAAGCACAAAGGGTAGCTGGCCATCGGTGGAGCATAGATTCGGCAAAGGGCAGCAGGAAGGGAAGCTGGCAGGCAGTGGACGGGCAGGTGGGGGAGAAAAAATAAAGGAGTCGAGGTCGTGGTGGCAAGTCCTATATTTATTCTCCTCTAAATGGCAATAGGGGTTAGGTTAGGTTCGGTGCGGTGCGGCTTCGGCTTCGGCCGTTAGTGGAGTAAATTTACTCCTCTATGGCAGTTTTGGGCATGGGTTAGAGATGCTCTAACAAGCAGGTTAAGATGTTTATTTGGGCCAGGTGCAAAAAATTAAGCCACAAACTATGCTAGCCACAAAAAAGGTCTTGTTTCTGTGTTATGTGCAACAAATGCCACAAAGACTAGTGTTAGATTCAATTTTCTCCATCCATACATATATTAATACACAACAATCCAACCTTGCAGCATATAAAGCACCAATATTAAGCAAGCTAGAAATCCACAGATCACGGATTTAGGAATCAAACTACTTCCATATTGGTGCATTATGTTCCCCAAGGGTACCTCCACTCCAAAATTGATACTATAAGGATCTTTAGCAAGCTAAAATAGCTTTGCTAAAAAGGGATATATTTTGAAACATAGATAGTACATTATAAGGTACCATACATATTATAGACATGTCGCACCAAGAAAACAACCCAAGTTCATAACAAGTGCAGACTAGTGCACTAACAAAATACTTTCAGCTTCAGGTTCCATTTCACGACAAAGGGACTGAGCTGAGCTGTTAGTGCTCAACCAAAAATACTGAGCATATTCATGACTTTCTCCTTATTTTATATGGAGTGCTCTAGCCTAATTAAAATTTCTTCTAACTTTGCAATCAAACATTCATTGTATACACTTAGGGAAAATGATAACAATTGTTCAACTTGGAGTTGTTCCTCTAGAACTTGAATATGCAAAGAAATGGACTTGGAGTTGGACTTGAACTTGAACTTGGACTTGGATGAGCTCGCTAGGAACCCAACATTAAACAACAACATATTCTTGGCTATAACACCGTGTTGTAGTACCTTGGAAAATAAATCCACACATTCTTTTGGAGTTTTTACTGAATAGTCTTTCCTAGGATTTGCTAGCTCCTCTTTCAATTCAGCCTAGAAAGTTGATAGACACGTGTAAGAGAAGTGAAGTTACTACAGAGAAACATGCAGGTAGGTTTAACATGTGCATGAACTGCTATAATTGGCAGTGCTGATAACGCATCTTATACACTACAGTAAAAAGATCATTTTGTCATGTATCTTTTTTTGATATCATTTACTAATAGGACTAAAAATGTGGCTTTCTGTGTAAACACTATGAGGTGCATGATATGCCAAGTGTTTGTACAATTCATAACTTTAACTGACTTTAGTTGCAAATTATGAAGGAAAATGAAAACAAAACTGAGAAGCGGTCCAAGCAAGGTTGCATATCAAACTTATACGTACAAATCATTGCAAGTGCAACATCACAAAATGTAGAGAAGACTTACAACAACTTTCTTTACAATGACACCATACCTATTCGTCTAGCATTCTTCAAATTTCTCTAGCAGAGTTAATTGTTTTTTGGATCCCCGTTAGACTTCGTCTGCATTTGGACAAGAAAAAATAAATTGCATCACATGGTGGAAATGGAGGTTAAAATATAAGATGCATACAGATTCCACAACATCAATTACATACTTATTTAAAATATACAGTACAAAACAATAGGTCCTTACCAACTGGTAGAGGTGCCCAATTATGCTGCGAGATCCTGTACGACTTAGTACTCGTAGTTTATTACGTGTAACATCCCAAAACTTCAATCCAAGCTTATCATGATCAAATCATCCAAAAATGGGGTTAACAAAAACTTTTCCAAATTTAAAATAAAAGCATTCATATATGTGTGCATGTAAAATAGGAGTTGTTTTGAATTGCCATGATTGTGTGATCCTTTGCTTCTAAAATGTTTCTTAGGTGATTTAAACATCATCTACATCATTCCCAAACTTTTCCTAAAAGAAATCAAATCAAAAAGAATTAAAATGAAGGAATGGTCATTTGGACAAATTTAACTCTCATACCTACTTTGGCTAGTCCTAGTACTCAATTCTTAACAGAAACAATTCTTGACCTTTGCACCCCTTGCAAGTACACATAATGAGGTACCAAGGCCCACCTTTTGATCTTCTAAAAACCTTCTGTAAACTATTTTAAATGACAGTTTAAAATTGAATCTAATGCATATGCATAGATCACCCCTATTTCAAAAACCATGTATTTGAGCTCCATTTTCAAAACCCTTGCAACCAGAGACTACCTAGCACTAGTGGAGATCACTCAAAAAAAATTCACTCAAATTTCAAACTTTGGTCTCTTGCGGCCATTTCATCGAACAGGTGGCAGACACAGATCAAACATTTGTCAAAACACTATAGTGTGCAGTGCTTCTTATCACCATTTGGGCCTAACTCGTTCCCCTTGTCCCCCTAGCTCAAACCCCGGCCCTAGCTCTCTCTCCCTCTCCCCTAGCTGCTCCAGTGCCAAGCCGCCCGATGCCATGCGCTAGGTCGACCATGGACAGCTCGCACAAAGCCGCCCCGTGCTCTCCTTCGCCCGCTGGCAGACAGGCGCCATCACACCGCACCGCCTCGAACAGCCCCCGACCAAAATCGAGCGGAGGACTACCCCTAGTTGCTCGTGCCCACGTCTCTGTCCGCCATGCCGATCACCCCGGAGCGCCGCGCCCGCCAGAGCAGCACCGGCCTCGCCAAGCCCTAGCCTTGCGTGGCAGCACCCGCAGCAGGCCCAACAACTGCCCAGACATCCTTGTTCGCAGCCTCACGACCAGCAGCCCCGAGGAACCGCGTCGAACACCGCCGCCCGCGCCCAGTGCACCGCCCGCTCCCGACCAATAGAGATAGCCCCTTGCCGTGCCATCAAGTCATAGAGGATCGCCAGGAGACCGGCCACCGTCCGCCTACCTCTCCCATGCCCTTAGCTCGCTGTGTCGTCACCCATGTCGAGATCTGCCCATGCCGCTCTGCACCCTTCGCTCGCCTATATAAGGAGGCCTCCCCAGCAAGCTCTCTTCACACCATTCTCATCCCCACCTCTCACTCTCACTCCCCACAGCCAGTCGGAGCCGCTCGAGCACCAGGACGCCGGAATTGCAGCCGGAGCCGCCGCCTCGGGAGGAGAAGGGCGTCGTTGATCCAGGCCATCCCAGGAAGCGCCGCTTGTACCAAGAGAACCGTCGTCGTCTTCCACTTTGTTCGCCCGCATCGCCGACCTCGCTGGAGCCCCGGTACGCCCCCACTGCACCCTCACCGACCGCGCTAGGGTTAGCTCCCGTCGTGTCCTATTCCGATGAGGACGATAGCTATGAGCCGTCGATCTGCCCTCTAATCGCACGACCACCTTTCATCCATACCCCTTCGGTACCCCCTGTTCCACTGACGGGTGGGACCCTCACTTAAGCCAGCCCGCGACGCTGCGCGGAGCGCAGTGGGCCGGCCCATTTCATTCCCGCGCACGTTTCAAATTCAAATTAGGAATTTTCCTTTTAGTTAGAATATAGTTTCTGTCCAGTGTTTCAAAATTCAATTCTGTGAGTTTGACAAATCCAGATTGCATGAAACTAATTTTGTCTGAAAGGTATTGAAAAGCTCTATCCAAGAGCGTTGGCTGTAATTCATTTAGAGTTATAGATTTCTCCTAATAAAAATAAGAAGACAGAAGCTTTTGCAACTTGAAACATTTTTGTAAAATCAACCAAGTTAGCTTTTGAGTTGATTCCAACTCTCAAAAATCACATTTCATCATATCTACCCAAATATGTAATAATATTAAGGTTTACAGGCAGTGACTTTGGACTAGTACCAAAATAATGCTATATAGGCATTTCTAGTCACTTTAAATCATTAAATAATAAACTTAAACCAAAGTAATATTGATCCAACCTTTAAATCTCATTCCCACATGTTAGAATATGTGGTGAGGACATGTGTCCACATGATCCCATATTTTGGTGGTGAATATTAAATTTTAGTTAATATCAATGACTAGAAATTACTTTTCCAAAATAAAAAGGTTGAAACTATTGAATTAAAACTTGTGATGTTTGGGATGATAATAGATCATCAATTGTGTGGTTTAGAATACTACTTAGCCTAAGTTAAGTATTGTTTGGTGATTGTGCACTCCCTATGTATTTCTAGACGCTAGTACCGACCAAGCCTTCGAGGAGGAGGAGTTCTACCAAGAAGAAGAAGAAGACTTCAACCACTGCACCAAGCAAGGAAAGCTATTAGTGGCAAGCTAACCCTTGCAAACATGCTTTAGTAAGCTATTGTAGCAAGCTAGAATAAAACTAGATAGTTTAGTAAAGACGCCTTAAGCATACTTTAATCACACCCCCTTAGTTTACACAAAGTTCTTTAATTAATTTTGAAGGTAGCATAAAGAGTATAAAACTTGACCTAATTAGAAACCCTTAGATGTCATTCTATGGCATGAGATTGATCCCACCTTTCCACCTTAGTGAACACTCTTAACCTAGTGTTTTAGAATAGATCAAACTTGAGTCACTTTAGATGGGAACACTGGGTGGAAATGAGTTATGAAAACCTTGGAATGATGAGTCATTCTATTGAGATGTTTTGACATGTGTTGAGAAACACAATTGGTTTATGATGATGAAAATGATGAGGCATGAGCCTTAACCCTTTTTATAAAACTGATGGTTGGATTCAGATGCGATACCATTCCAAATTTACCGTACAACCACATTACCTGAATTGGGTAAGGCTTAGCTAGAAATTTATATGCATTAGTATTAGTTCCCTCACGGGAGAGGTCTGAGCTGAGGCTACGTCTCAATGTTGTCCACCTATGCAGTGCCCAAGATGAGTGATGGTCATGGTTGGGAGGCCATGCTCATAGGAGAGGTGCTTGTACTAGGGTGTGTAAAGGGAAGGTTATGTTTGATTATCTGCATACCAAGTATGATGATTCAGGGTTATCCCTGACAGATGTATCGAATCTTGTGGTGAAAGTGTACCACCTCTACAGAGTGTCAAACTATTCGAATAGCCGCGTCCGCGGTTATGGACAGTTGGAATGGCCATACTGTTTCGTTGTCAGATGTTTTCTAAATAACTTGAAATGAATGATGAACTTTGACTTGACCACAACAGGGTTGTGTAGATGAAAATAACTTCCCAACTTAAGTGATTCTAGACTTTTATTTTATCTTTTCTTGCTTCAGAATTCAGCTTAGGTTTCAAACTTAACTTGATAGTTATTCTTTCAATTCAGTACTTTAACTTAGAATCATAACCCTTGCTAGTAGTAGTTTGCGAGTACTTAAAGAGTACTCATGGCTTTTGTCCATGGCTATTATCATGGCCAGACTATGAAGGAGATTATCAAGATGATGGTCAGCAGGACGGCTATGATAACTAGGACTATCTGCCTTCGTCAGCATTGCCTGTGCCCCTGAAGATGGACCCCACCGCTACGCTATCGTTTATTTCCGCTGCTTGTTGTATTAAAGACTGGATCATGAGTTCCTTATTTGTGTAAAACCTTATGTATGGTTTGTAATGGATGATGTACTATGATATCAAATCCGTTATGTCTCGCAAAAATGGTAATCCTGGGATTGCGAGGTATGGCATAACGGGCATTTGGGATTAAAAATCCGGGTTATGACATTACGGCTAGAACAGTTCCTTTGAGCGATGACCTACAAAATGGGACTTGTAAAACACATGCATAAATACGAATTAACAATGCGATCTAGTCTCAATCTTCTAAAAGCATACCTCATTATTTTGATCAAGCCAGTGGTGGATAAGATCACCCCACTAATCGTCAGTCATGTGATCCACATGAGGTGTTCTTGTAACATCCTTAAAACACTTGCCAGAGAAGTGTTGCTTCTTTAGCCTGTGGCACTACTGGCGCAAACATGCGGAGAATATGCTTTTGAGAACAACCTTTACTTCCTCGCTATTCTCATCGAACATGAACAATCTCTATAGACAATAATGAGGAGCATATATAACAAAAGACAAGCTAAGAAGACAAGGGTAGAGCAATGGAGTATGTCCAAGAGACAGATGGCTTACATGTAACTTCTTCAGTAAACCTTCAAAATGCTCGGGGGTATTTTGGTGGTGTTTCCATGAGGGGAAGATGGGAATATCATTCCTCACGAAAATGCCTGTGATCGATGCTATATAAGCAGATTCATGTGGATCCAGTGGCCTTCTGAATCCTGCTATAGATGTGATCAAAAGTCTTGATTTAGTTATTTCAAGCATCTGCTCAAGATTTTTTTCCATCGTCTGTCGTCGGATTGATGACAAGTACGGCATGAGGGGGTCCTCGAGGCGTGCAGAAGAGAGGGGGGTGAGACGTACGGTATTCTGGGATGGTGAGCACACAAGTTTACCCAGGTTCGAATCCGCTGGCTTTGGACGGATCCTACTCCTGCTAGCAATCCAGTAATACGGTAGAGCCGAAATATGGGTTTCAAGGGTTTCACCTGTGCGAGTTGAGATTGTAGACTATTGAGGTGTTCTAGTGTTGCCCTAAAGGCTCTCCCTAGGACGGCTTATATAGATACCCGGCCTAGGGTTTACAGGAGAGATCTATCCGGCTATGACTAAGAGTCTGTTACAGAGTACATCTTGAACTACAAGTAACATCATGGCCTAAGTCGGTAAGTCTTCTGGGCCTTCCCGTAGCCGGATTGGACTCCGTCTTCTCTCCCTGACTAGGCCGCCCGTGAAGCAATGCTCTAACCCGAAGTGGGCCACCCTGGTCAGTGAGGAACTGTGAGGATACCCAGAAAGTATATCCCCAACATAGTCGCCCCCTTGTTAATCTTCGTCGTAGTGCAACTAAAAAATTACATCAAAAAATCAATGTATACATATTACATATAAAATGACATGCTACTACTAGTCTCTGAACTCATAACAAATTTGGTGTCACGCTCATTTGCATGGGAGTATATGTCTCTGTTAGTACTAAACATCATTGGGAGATCATTACTAGTTCGTTGCTGAGAACCTGCTGTTGAAACTGGTTTTGTTGCCAATTCTTCCTAGGTAACCAGATTAGCTACTGGTGGTTGTGGGATGTGTATTTTTTATTTGCAGCCGCCAGTGCAACTGGACCAACTGGTGTGGGATTAGGATGAAACTTTTTATGCTGATGTTTTGCATTATTGTCTTTTTTGGCCTTGTTGCCATTTTCAACTAGATTAAGTAGAGTCTGAGACCTTGTTCTGACTCTGTTTCCTGCATTGGAAGCAAATAGCTTTTGAGATTTATCATGGAATCGTGTGAAAAAAGAGGAAATTATTAGGAGTACGTGCAGAGGTTGACAGCTTGAAAAGCAATGATTCCCATCACGACTCTAATACAGTAACTTACTTACGCTATGAGTACTCTAACCATATGTCACCCTGAGTGACAAGAAAACACATGAAGTTCCAATACAATCGACTGACCTGTAGGCTTGATGCGGTGACCCAACACACCACTACATGTGTAGTACAATATAGTCGTTGACATGACATCCATAAAACACCCTTCCGTAAATATCACATCCCTCAGAGTGGTATAACAGAAATATTGCGGGTCCAAATTACAATCATACACACTTCATTATTATTACAATACCATAAATTCGAGACTTCAAGTGATTCAAACTTACAAACCCAAATAACTTATTTCATAATTTCAGCGGAAGAACGAAAGACACAACGGTAATAAAGACGTGAACTCAACAGCTTATTCTATAGGGTTCGTGTTGCTTGGCTCAACCTAGGTAACTACACTCCAACCTGACAACTACTTCGACTCATTGTCTTTAGCTCCATAGTGTATCTCGTAGTCCACCCCTTCAATTCCACCGAACAGATCCGGCTCTTCATAGTAGACATTGTTCTGGACCTCCATAGCATACACCTGGTCATTCTTCTGGCCCTCAAAGTCTAGCAAGGGGTTCAAAGGAAAGAGTGAGTAACAACGTTACCTAGCAAGTTCACTATATGCAAGTTGGGAAGTTTGATGCTTTAACTAACACCTCAGACTATAAGTCCTTGGTACTATGCAGTTTTGGTAAACATTTCTTCAAAGATTGATTTTATTATCAAAAACTATGCCCATCAGCCTTCACAGGTTGACCAGAACTTCATGGAGTTCCTTTCCTGCCGCGTTCGTAGCTCCTCCCCGGAATAGGGAGTAACATGTCATAGTTCTTACACTCTGTAGAGGTGTGTTGCTTTACCCATAAGAGATCAACTCCTTGTTGCACAATCGGGCGTACTTTCCCATCCACAATTCCGTGATGTGGGGCCTAGTAGGTGATCCAAGCCAATCACTGCCCCTCTTCGTGACCCCGCATGAAGACACGACCCTCTAGGACCTACCCCACCTCTGTTAAGCCCCATATAGGACCGGCTATAACTTTGGTAGGCAGCTAAAGACTCTATGAGACGGTTATTCCCTAGCAAGCTCCCTTAAAGGTCCAGCTAAACCACTGACAGCCTCTCAAGATAATCTAGACACCAAAATCACGGGAAACTAAAGGGTTCCACCCATGTGCTAGGTTTCTCCACGAGAAATCCTCAGCCTCATGATCAGGTCATCCGTCCATGCGAAAGGAAGAAGATCCAGCTGACTTCTCTATCCCATTCCAAATCTTATGGTTAACGCACAATATACGGCGCTAGAATCACTAATGTCATGGGTTATTATGCCCTAGTTGTTCGACCATTGGAATCCTAGATTCCACTGTCATTCTTAGTATTTATCATCACTTAGGATGATAATAGCATTCATTTGTTTGCGTAAATATTTATTTTCTATCTCTTTTAGAATATAGGTGATAACACACAATGTTCAAATAATTTCATAAAGAATCTTCAAAGAACATGAGAAAGTGGTGAACTTGCCTTGTGACTGTAAGGTAGTGAAGTCGGATACTTCCACCTGACCTTGAGCTCCGGTTTCTACAAAAAACCATTATTACCCGGTAAGGACGATATTTAAAGAAGCAATATGCAATGCATAGTAATGTCATGCCATTATTTCTTTTTTATTTACGTGTTTTACCCAGCTTGTAAAGGTTTTAAGTTTCTTTTAATTGATAAAAGAAAAGCATTACTCAAGAATCATTAAATTCATATTATTTTGATATTTAGCATTTTTATAATAACTAGTATTATTCTAAGAGTTTAAAAATGTATTTATTTAATTTTTAACACTTTTAAATATTTAACTTAAATTCCTTTGAGGAAATAAAACTTTATTTTTATCACACTTGATTTACTTTTCAAAAATACAAACTAGTATTTTTCTATAATAGTACTGCCCTTTAGAATCTTAAAAATGAGTTTTATTCAATTTTAAGTGTTTTGTATATTTTCTATAAACTTCTAGAAGGAATATATACATTTTTAATAATAGATCTATATTTAATTACTTAAAATTACTATCTATTATTTTTGTTGGATAGAGGATATTTTGTGATTTCATAAATATATTATTTGTATTTTTAGGATTTTTATTTATTTTTTCTAGAGCCTAATTTATCTCAGGGATATATTTGTAATTCGGTATTTTACATAAGTCCTTCTTTTAAAACACGGGCCTGACCCGACCCGCTTGGGCTGGTCAAACACCCCTGGGTAGTACTAGGCTGCTCACACCCGGCTCGGTACCACCCACTCGGTCTCTCTTCTCTCTCTTCTCTCTCGCGTGACATCCTCTCTGGCCGCTCGATGTCGCCGTCACCACGGGTGATTCCGGCCGCCCTAGGCCGCTGTGTCCGTTGTCGCGGTGGAAGACGACACGGATAATGCCGCTGCTAGACGCTGTCACGCTCGATCTGGCGCTGGCATTCTCCGCTGGCCGCGCTGACCCCCACCTCGTGGCTAGGGTTTGGGGTCCACCGTGCTCTGGCGCTCCCTCGATGACGGTGTGGTGCTCGTGGCGCCGCTCTTCCATGGCTACCACTGTTGTGTGCAGGCGCGGGTTGCAGCGCCCCCTCGGGGTGCTCCCCGTGCAACCACCTCTCTGCTGCCGGCCTCCTCTCTGCTTCCTCTTCGATAACCTTACGAGGACCTCGAGTAAGTGCCCTATTCTCTTCTCTGTGCTCTACCTTGCCTCTATTCTATGCCTTGTGGTCACTTGCGATGGATTTCCCCATTTAGGTTTCATCCCTAAATTCCTAGGGTTCATTCTCCCCACAGTGGTGATTTAACATAACTCTAGGGTTAATCTTGCCTATGCTAATCCTTTGATGTTGATCTACTGTTAGTGTAGTGTCAATCTCTATTGAGCATGTTTGTTACTTTGTTCTCTATCAGAGAACACTCTGCTAATCATGCTTTTGTTACCCTGTTCTCTGTCATAAACTATCTGTGAAAGCATGCTTAGTTTAATGTGGATGCCCAAGTTGTTGTGGTTGTGGATTTACTCCTCTTGAGTTGAGTTGGGATGCTCTCTGTACTGATGCTTGGTTAATTGCTTACTTGTGAAGCACTAATGTGTTCAGTCTCAGGATTTAATCCTATTACTATGTAAATCTAAAGTTACTAGTGCTAGTCTCTGCTCTGTGATTAATAAGGAGATGATTTATAAATATATGATTCATATATGCTTGTACGAAAGTGAGTAAACTTACACTACTAGAGAAAAGCTTATAGCAGCACCCCTTACCGCCGGCGAAATGGGAACGTGCTCGCCGGCGGTAAGGGCTTCCAGACCTGCGTACTGTTACCATCAACGACACACACTGGTCATGTCGGGGATACCACAAGTACCGCCAGTGAACAGATCCCGTACACGCCAGGGATAGGGTGGGCCGCGTGCCCCCGGCTGGGCCGCCACGTACCACCGGCGAATCCGACAATGCACGCGGTGGGCTGCGTTCCCCCCGATGGGTCGCCATGTACCGATGGCGAAACGACCCGCAGGCGCCAGGGGTAAGTGGGACGCGAGACCACCTATAACAGCTTCTCTCAACAAATCCCCCCAACGAAAATCCGATCCCCCAATCTCGCAATCCCTAGCTGCAGCCCTCGCTCCGCCGTCGTCGTCCCGCGTCTGATCCCCCTCGCCGCCGCCGTCGCCGTCCAACGTCCGCCGAAGGGAAGGAGGAGGAGGCCAGTCCTGGGCTCCTTCGTGCTGCCACTACCCCGTCCGCGTCGCCACCTCGTCGACGACCACCTCCCCCATCCGCGCCGCCACCTCGTCGACGACCACCTCCCCGTCCGCGCCGCCACCTCGTCGACGACCACCTCCCCATCCGTGCCACCACCTTGTCGACTACCACCCCCCCATCCGCCCCGCCACCTCGTCAACGACCACCTCCCCCATCCGCGCCGCCACCTCGTCGACGACCACCTCCCCCATCTGCGCCGCCACCTCGTCGATGACCACCTCCCCCATCTGCGCCGCCACCTCGTTGATGACCACCTCCCCCATTTGCGCCGCCACCTTATCGATGACCACCTCCCCATCCGCGTTGCCACCTCGTCGACGACCACCTCCCCCATCCGTGTCGCCACCTTGTCGACGACCACCTCCCCCATCTGCGCCGCCACCTCGTCGACGACCACCTCCCCCATCCGCAGGTACATGTCACCGAGTTCCCTATGCTAATTGTTGGAGATATGCCCAAGAGGCAATAATAAAAGTGGTTATTATTATATCTTTATGTTTATGATGAATGTTTACATCCCATGCTATAATTGTATTATAAGGAAACACTGATACATGTGTGTTTTGTAAACATAAAAGAGTCCCTAGTAAGCCTCTTGTGGAACTAGCTTGTTGATTAAATGATGATTATGGTTTCCTGATCATGGACATTGGATGTCATTAATAACAAGGTTATATCGTTAGGAGAATGATGTGATGGACACACACCCATAGTAAGCATAGCATAAGATCAAGTCATTAAGTTCGTATTGCTATAAGCTTTCAAATGAATAGTAACCTAATCCTTCGACCATGAGGTTATGTTAATCACCATCACCGGATGGGTGCTTTGATGACATCAAACACCGCTTCGTAACTGGGTGGTTATAAAGGTGTCATTGGGTATTCTGAAAGTATGTGTTGAAGCGCATGGACCAAGATTGGGATTTGTCCATCCATATGACGGATAGATATGCTCTGGGCCCTCTCGGTGGAATGTCATCTAGTTAGCTTGCAAGCATGTGACTAGGTCACAAGGGATCACATAACATGGAACGAGTAAAGAGTACTTATCAGTAACGAGGTAGAACTAGGTATGGAGATACCGACGATCAAACCTCGGATAAGTAGAATACCGCGTGACAAAGGGAATTGGTTCGTATGTTAATGGTTCTATCGATCACGAAGTCATCATTGAGTATGTGGGAGCCATTATGGATCTCCAGATCCCGCTGATGGTTATTGATCGGAGAGGTGTCTTCATCATGTCTGCATATTCACGAACCGTAGGGTGACACACTTAAGGTTCGAAGTTGTTTTAAGTAGATATGGAATATGCGTTGGAGACCGAATGTTGTTCGGAGTCTCGGATTGGATCCGGGACATCATGAGGAGATCCGGAATTGTCCGGAGAATGAGATTCATATATTGGGGATCATTTTCTAAGTTAGGAAATGTTCCGGAGTATTTGTATGGGGATTCTAGAAGGTTTCGAAATGTTCCGGAAGGTTCTAGTAGATTTCTTAGAGTTTGCTTAAAAACCAAGAAAGGATCAAGGAGTCTTTGTGGGGCAAGACACCGATTCATGGGGAAGGAGGATTCCTCCCCCCTCCCAATCCGCCGGCCAAGGAGGGAGGGGAGTCCTAGAGGACTCCCCCTCCCATGGCGCCTCCCTCCTTTAAATAGAGGGGAGGGGGCGCCACCCCCTAGCACTCTCCCATAACAAACCCTAGCCACCGCCTCTCTCCTCCTCCTTCGCTCTGCTCCGGCTTAGGCGAAGCCCTGCAGAATTCTCCACTCCACCACCACCACCACACCGTCGTGCTGCTGGGATTCCGTGGAGAAGATCTACTACCTCCGCTGCTCGCTGGAACAGGGAGAGGAAGGTCTGCTTTGACTCCGCACGTGTGACCGACTACGGAAGCGCTGCCGGAACGCGGCGCCGGAAGGATCGTCCACACGATCTTGAGATCGGCAAGTGATCGACTACATCAACCCCGAGACCTTATCTCGTAACGCTTTCGGTTCTACGAGGGTTAGTACAGATCTATCTCGTTGCACATGTCTAATAGATTAGATCTTGGCTTTTATCTAGATTAGATCTGGGTTTTGTTCGTTCTTGCGGTAGAAATTTTTTGTTTTCCTTGCTATGAACCCATCAGTGGTATCAGAGCCGTATCTATGCGTAGATCTGTTGCACGAGTAGAACACAATGGTTTTGTGGGTGTTGGTGCTCGTGCCGTCTTTTGCTTTGTGTACTTTGCATCTTGCGGTATGGTGGGATGAAGCGGCTCAGGCTAACCTTATATGTCATCGCACATGAGACTTGCTCCACGCTTGACGTGTAACTTTCTTTGCACAAGTGGCTTTGCGGGTGTCTGTCTCTCCCATCATAGTATAGATCCAATCTACACTTTGCACTTGATAGCACTTGTATCAACGTTGTGGTTCAATTTCGTAGGTAAGATCCATTCTTATTCGAAAGCCCCAAACCACGTAAAACATGCAAAGAAAATTAGAGGCGTCTAACTTGTTTTTGCAGGGGTTTTGTGATGTGATATGGCCATAATGTGATTGTGATTATATTTGATGTATGCAATGATCCTTGTTGTAATATGGCAACCGGCAGGAGCCTAATGGTTGTCTTTAATTCTGTTAAGACCTGCGTGTCTATTCATCTTGTAATAGCTTTATTCCAAGTAGTTGTAATAGTTGCTGGTGATGATGGACAACCATGAAGCAGCGCCACTGACCTTGACGCAATGCTGGTGATGATGGAGATCATGTCTGTGCTTTCGAGATGAAGATCAAAGGCATAAGAAGAAAGGGCCATATCATATCACACTAATTATGAATTGCCTGTGATGTTAATCCTTTATGCATCTTGTATTGCTTAGATCGCGACGGTAGCATTATAAGATGATCCCTCTCACTAAATATCAAGTATTAAAAGTGTTCGTCCTTAGTTGGCGCCGTTGCTAAGACTCGTCGTCTCAAAGCATCTCGTGATGATCGGATGTGATCGATTCTACGTGTGCATACAACGGGTGCAAGCCAGATTTGCACATGCGGAAACTAAGGTTAATCTTGATGAGCCTAGAATGTACAGACATGGTCTCGGAACACGGAATACCGAAAGGTAGAGCACGAGTCATATAAGTGATATGATGAACATGAAGATTGTTCGCCGATGAAACTACATCCTCTCTCATGAAGATCGGACTTGGTGTAGTGGACTTGGTTCGTGTAATCACTAAGACAATGTGAGGGATGTTGTTTTGAGTGTGAGTTCACCTAGTTAATTTAAGAATTAAAGTTGAACTCAATTTATCATAAACTTAGCCTAAACTACATGCAAATTTGTTGTAGATTATGGCGAATCTCTCCATCAATTTCAATGCGTTCCTAGAGAAAGAAAAGCTTAAGAACAATGGAAGCAACTTCACGGACTGGCTCCGTGGTCTGAAGATTGTCCTCGGGGCTGGTCAGATGACCTATGTGCTCAAAGCACCGCTAGGTGACCCACCTACAGATGATTCCACCGATGACGTAAAGAATGTTTACGCCACTCAGAAAAATCATTACTCCACAGTTCAGTGTGCCATCTTGTACGGTTTAGAAAAGGAGCTCCAGAAGCGTTTTGAGCACCACGACCCGTTTGATATCATTAAGGAGCTCAAGCTCATTTTTGAGACTCACGCGGCCGTGGAGAGCTATGAGGCCTCCGAAAAGTTCTTTACCTGCAAGATGGAAGAGGGAAGCTCCGTTAGCGAGCACGTGCTCACCATGTCTAGGCACGCAAACAAGCTCCAAGAGTTGGGGATAACGATTCCTAATGAGTTAGGGATTCACCATGTCCTCCAATCACTGCCACCGAGTTATAAGAACTTTGTGATGAACTACAATATGCACTGCATGAACAAGACATTGCCTAAACTATCGTCCATGCTGAAAACTGCTGAAGTGGAGATCAAGAAGGAGCACCGAGTGTTGATGGTCAATAAGACCACCAATTTCAAGAAACAGGGCAAGCCTAAGAAAAAGGGCAACTTCAAGAAGGACGGCAAGAAAGCTGCCGCACCTGCTAAGAAGCCCAAGGCTGGTCCTAAGCCTGAAACTGAGTGCTTCTACTGCAAGGGTGCTGGTCACTAGAAGCGTAACTGCCCCAAGTACCTGGCGGATCTAAAGAACGGCAACATCAAGAAGAAAGGTATATTCGATATACATGTTATTGATGTGTATCTTACTAGTAGTCGTAGTAGTGCCTGGGTATTTGATACTGGTTCGGTTGCTCATATTTGTAACTCGAAACAGGAGCTGCAGAATAAACGAAGACTGGCGAGAGACGAGGTGACGATGCGCGTTGGAAATGGCTCCAAGGTTGATGTGATCGCCGTCGGCATGCTCCCTCTACATCTACCTTCGGGATTAGTTTTAAATTTAAATAATTGTTATTTGGTGCCTGCGTTAATGTGGCATCCCGCTAAAACTACTACTAGAAAATCGCGTTGTTTTTGTGCATTGCATCATCATGACCGCATGCTCATGTCATCATGCCACATTGCATTTGAGCATCGTCATCATCCTGCATTTGTTTGACTGAAACTATTTTCGAAAAACATATTTTGTTTTCTAAATACCCCGCCTTTATTTCAAATCCAAAACCCGGGTCTCCGGATTATTTTGTTTCGACTACCAATGGTTTTCAAAAGCCCCGTTTAAAATAATAAAATAATTAGTTTATTTTTAGGGGGCAGACGTACCGGGCCGATCCGACCCAGTCGGCCACCCCCAGTATAAAACCAGTCCACCCAAAACTTTTCCTACCTAACTCTATCCTAACCAGCCCCCCTCCACATCACCCCGGCCAACCACGTCACGCCACATCACGCCTGGACCAAACCCCACCAATCTCCCGCTGCCACCTGCCCCTCCACCACCACGCACCCACCCCGACCCGCTCCCCTGGCCAACGCCCTCCCCCTGGCCCCACCTCTTTTCCCGCTTTTTTCTGCCGCGGTCCACCCCACCTGGGCGCGCCGTCCCACCGACAGCCTCGGCCCGCGCGCGCCTGCCCTGGACCCACTCCCATCCCGCGCGCCTCCCCAGGTCCACCTCACCCGACAACCCTCTCCCCCGGGCCCCACCACGCGCACTCCAACCACCCCGGCCCCGCTCCTGGCCCACCCTGCACGCGTCCCTTGCGCGTCGCCCTCTTCCCCGCGGTCTCCTCTCTCCTCCTCCCGCGACCCTCCCCTCGACCAAGCTCGGCCCCGCCGCCTCGCGCGTCCTCGCTTCGACCGGGTCGGCGAGCGCCGCCCTCTCCCCCGCGCTCCCCCGCCGGTTCTCTCGCGGGCCCCGACGCCCTCGTCTTCCTGGAACCGCCATGGTGCCGCCCACCTCGCCGTCCTGCTCAGTCCGCCATCGGTGGACCTCCTCGACCATCCCGGTCGCCTCCCGCGCGCCGTCGCCCGCAGGCCGCCGCCGCCGCGACGATCTTGGCCTCCTCCCGCGTCTCCCTCCGCTCCGGCCCGCGCCTCCTCGTCGTCAACCCTCGCTGCCGCCAGATCCCCATCCGCGACCGCCTCAAGCGCCTCCGGCGTCTCTCACCATTTCTGTGCGCGGGCGCGCCCTTCTTCTACCTTGGCGGTCGCCGACCTGCTCCCCCTCGAACTTCTCCTGTGTCAGTCTGCCACCGAGCACGCCATCTGCATATCTGCGGCCTATGCCAGTTCATCGGTGCGCCCCCAAGTTCGACGGTCTCGTGAACCGACGCCCCGCCCGCGAGCCTGCTTTGCCTCTGCGTTTTGCTTTTATCTCGTCACCTACCAGCTTGGGCACGTACCATCGCGTGCGCGTACCTGCCGAATTGTTGTCCGCAGCTCGGATACCATCGACAAGCTCCTCCGCAGAGAACCAATGCCCAATGTTGGGGCCGACAAGATCATCTCGTCGACAGGGCCGATCCGATGCCGAACCAAGATATCCACGGACCCGTCAAGATCTCCGCACCGAACCCTCGAGGCCTTCCACACGGAACACCGAGAACTCCTCCCTGAACGCCAAGGTCGTCGACATGGATACGCCAAGTTCTTTCTCTCGGACCTGAAGACGCCGAGACCCAGGACGCCAAGATCGCCACGAGAACGACAAGTACTTCATCCTGAACGCCAAGACCGACCCGATACGAGGACTCGACAAGATCTTCGTGACGACAAGATCGACACCGACCAAGGCGGATCCGATGTGCCCCCGACGCCAACCAAGTTCTTCCTCTCGGATGCGACAAGATCGACTTCCGTTGTCCGAGACCGATCTCGTTGAGCCGTTCTCCCGTCGAACCCTGAGACCGACCCCGAACCCCTCGGAGCCAAGTTCGCCAAACCCTAATGTGTGACCCCTATCCGAGACCCCTCATATTTTTATAATATATGATATACTTGTTGCATATTAAATTGTTCATGCATGCATACATATCTGTGGGTGTTTCGACGATTCACCTAAATTAAATATGGAGGCCATATGCGGGCGAAACTAGTCTAATATTGCCTCCATTTAAATTTTTGCATCGAACCGGTGACATGATTTTTGCCATGTTAAGACAACATTTAAATTGCGGGTATCTAAGCAACATGAACCACCTAATTAAATGTCGGGACCCCGGTTCCGCTTAATATTGCTCCTTGCATCGCATCTTGCCATGTCATACATCATCCATGCATCATGCCCGATCTTCTGCCGTAGTATTAAATAGTGCACTCGGTGTTTTCTTCTAGTGCTTTGCTTCTTCACGGTTAAGGCCGTTGAGTTGATGCGAGTGTCGATCCGATCTTCGGATGAACCTTCGACAATGTTTTCAGGCGAGCACCTCCCCCTTTCTACCTATCTTACTTTTATAGTCTTTATTTCCTCCTGTTGATCTATTGCTATCTGTGTTGCGATGCTATAGTTTTCGTACCCGTGATATCCCTTGCAGCCTTATATTGCCTTGGACACATCCTATTACCTGTTGTTGGTAGATAGTTGGACTTGCGCGTCGTAGTCGCTTGCTCTGGTGCTGTTGCGTCTCGTCCAGTACCACAGTTGTTGGAGTGTTGCCGCATGTTTAATGTTGGAGTTGGTCAAGACTTTAATTACTGTTTAATAACTAAAATTGAAGTAGGTAATGCAGAGGCACCGGTGGGTGATAGACAATATTTGGTTTCCGACCGCTCACTGGTGTCCCGTAGGACCCCGAGTTCTTGACACCTGTTCCGAGATCGAGCGCGCTAACCACATGTGGGATGTGTGGGCACCCCATCGATTAGTACCTGATTTCAAAGTACTGTACCGGGGGCCACAAGTAGTTTGGGGCTTTATTACTATCCTGTACTTATGCCATGTTTTACTGCTTTATTTAAATTGTGCGAGGTACTGCACACTGTACTGTTTAGGATTGCGGAGTGTTTTCGCGGTATCGACAAGCCCAGTCACACTTTCGGGTTCCCAGTCGTTTACCGCCATTGGCGCAAACCCTGAGTCCGTCTCGGAGACCGGCCGACTTCGTTGCGGGTAGACTTAGTGGGGTGGCCCCCATGTACTTGCTTTGGGTCTGGGAAACGTCATGACTTAGGCCCCGCCGACATACCGATGGGTGTATGTTAATTGATCTGGCAAAAAGGGTCGAAGTGCGTGTGGATACTTTAGTGCACCCCTGCAGGGTTAAATCTTTTCGAAAAGCCGTGTCCGCGGTTATGGACGACTTGGAGCACAGTTCTCGATCATAGACAACTATAACTAAAGTTTACTGTTATAAATTGACTTATTTCCGATATGACTAGTAATCAGCTTCACTGCAACGGAATGGCTAATTAAAAGTACCAACAACTGCTGGGTTTGGGATATCTCATGCTAATTGTATTTGACTAGTAAGTGTCGCAACTACAATGGAATGGTTAAATAAAACTGCCCACTGCTTATTTTATCAGGATGACTATCTATACTTGACTAGTAATTGCTGCAACGATAACTGAATAAATAAAACTGCCAACTGTGTGAGTTCCTCGGTTGACTTCCTCGTTTGGTGTCGAGGGAAAATACCAGGATGGGTATGTTTGGTGGTAGTATCAGGATGGTTCCGAATAGGTCTTTCTTATCCCTCTCTGATAGCCGACAGTTATATCGAGTCTCTATAGGTTGTTTAGTACATGCTGCGCTGCCGCTTCAGTCCACCATACCTATGTAGGCGAGGACCGCCGAATTCTAGCCTCGCCGTGTACTGGCCTCAGTACTGACCGCTCTCTCTTTTTCCTTTGCCCTTTGTCGGCACCCCTTTTGTTTAAGCAGGCTTTGAGATCGACGTCGTTAGCAGGGTTACCCTTCCGGCTTGGCCTGGGCAGGGTTATGGACGCCATTGGCTATTCTTCAGGGCTCTTAGCTCAATTTGCATCTTGTCCGTACTTGGACGCTCTATTATTTCAAGGTGATTTGGATCTTTGTCTTGTATATCTGTATTCTTGACTCATGGAGTCGTGTTGTATATATATCTGTTCTGTGGGTCCCATCGAGGACTGTTGTGTAATGTTATTACTTCGTTTTCCACCCGCATGAAAGTGCCTGGTGGGCACCTTTGAATCGTTTCTATGCGGGTTTGGCGAGAATCGCTAAGACTTGCATAGGGCCGATTCTGAGGGTGTTACAGAGTGGTATCAGAGCTCAGCAGTTGCGATACCCCACAAGTACAGCCTATAGGATAACCTAGCTAACGGCCACAGTAGAGTGTCAAAACTATTTTGCAAAAATCGGTTGGATAGATCTGATTAGGTCTGCTTTTACTCCTTACCCCTCTGCTATTCTCCTCTTACCTCTGCGTGTTTTGAATCCGCTCTCTTACCTTTCTTCGAGTCCAGGATTTCCGTGGTTGGGTTCCGTCGTACCTTCAAGGTTTCGCTCCCTCCTTTGGTAACGGTGCTGCTACATCTGGTCTTCATGCTATCCGAGGAATCCTTCGTCTGGTGGACTTCTCTTTGCTCCTTCTTGTGCCTCCCGGTGTTTCTGACGCGACGACATCATCTGCGCCAGACCCGATGCAGAGTCTGCATCACTCCTTTGTTTCTGAACCTCGATTGTCGAGATCTTCAGTCTGATTCCGAGAATGGTTGCACACTTTTCTACTGATTGTGCGGAGTAATAGTTTGGGTGCGTGATGGATTGGCCCCCATGCCGACTACCCCTTCTATTCGCTTTTGTACATTGAAGTAGATGAGAATGCATCGGTTCCCTCTTTCTATCAAAGCTAGAGGTGGCTTTATTTGTTGATACCTCTACCTTCGACCTCTTGTTCCCGGAGTGTTCTCCCGACGAACACGGACAACGACCTCTTGTTAGTGGTGTCACGAGGATCTACACGAAGCGAGAAGACGCAGATCGCCGACCTTCCTTCCGGTACCATGAGGCGGATCTCGAGGGCGAGATCCATTGTTAGTGGTGTCGAATTGTGGCATCCCGCTAAAACTACTACTAGAAAATCGCGTTGTTTTTGTGCATTGCATCATCATGACCGCATGCTCATGTCATGATGCCACATTGCATTTGAGCATCGTCATCATCCTGCATTTGTTTGACTGAAACTATTTTCGAAAAACATATTTTGTTTTCTAAATACCACGCCTTTATTTCAAATCCAAAACCCGGGTCTCCGGATTATTTTGTTTCGACTACCAATGGTTTTCAAAAGCCCCGTTTAAAATAATAAAATAATTAGTTTATTTTTAGGGGGCAGCCGTACCGGGCCGATCCGACCCAGTCGGCCACCCCCAGTATAAAACCAGTCCACCCAAAACTTTTCCTACCTAACTCTATCCTAACCAGCCCCCCCTCCCCATCACCCCGGCCAACCACGTCACGCCACATCACGCCTGGACCAAACCCCACCAATCACCCGCTGCCACCTGCCCCTCCACCACCACGCACCCACCCCGACCCGCTCCCCTGGCCAACGCCCTCCCCCTGGCCCCACCTCTTTTCCCGCTTTTTTCTGCCACGGTCCACCCCACCTGGGCGCGCCGTCCCACCGACAGCCTCGGCCCGCGCGCACCTGCCCTGGACCCACTCCCATCCCGCGCGCCTCCCCAGGTCCACCTCACCCGACAACCCTATCCCCCGGGCCCCCCCACGCGCACTCCAACCACCCCGGCCCCGCTCCTGGCCCACCCCGCACGCGTCCCCTACGCGTCGCCCTCTTCCCCGCGGTCTCCTCTCTCCTCCTCCCGCGACCCTCCCCTCGACCAAGCTCGGCCCCGCCGCCTCGCGTGTCCTTGCTTCGACCGGGTCGGCGAGCGCCGCCCTCTCCCCCGCGCTCCCCCGCCGGTTCTCTCGCGGGCCCCGACGCCCTCGTCTTCCTGGAACCGCCATGGTGCCGCCCACCTCGCCGTCCTGCTCTGTCCGCCGTCGGTGGACCTCCTCGACCATCCCAGTCGCCTCCCGCGCGTCGTCGCCCGCAGGCCGCCGCCGCCGCGACGATCTCGGCCTCCTCCCGCGTCTCCCTCCGCTCCGGCCCGCGCCTCCTCGTCGTCAACCCTCGCCGCCGCCAGATCCCCATCCGCGACCGCCTCAAGCGCCTCTGGCGTCTCTCACCATTTCTATGCGCGGGCGCGCCCTTCTTCTACCTTGGCGGTCGCCGACCTGCTCCCCCTCGAACTTCTCCTGTGTCAGTCTGCCACCGAGCACGCCATCTGCATATCTGCGGCCTATGCTAGTTCATCGGTGCGCCCCCAAGTTCGACGGTCTCGTGAACCGACGCCCCGCCCGCGAGCCTGCTTTGCCTCTGCGTTTTGCTTTTATCTCGTCACCTACCAGCTTGGGCACGTACCATCGCGTGCGCGTACCTGCCGAATTGTTGTCCGCAGCTCGGATACCATCGACAAGCTCCTCCGCAGAGAACCAATGCCCAATGTTGGGGCCGACAAGATCATCTCGTCGACAGGGCCGATCCGATGCCGAACCAAGATATCCACGGACCCGTCAAGATCTCCGTCACCGAACCCTCGAGGCCTTCCACACGGAACACCGAGAACTCCTCCCTGAACGCCAAGGTCGTCGACACGGATACGCCAAGTTCTTTCTCTCGGACCTGAAGACACCGACACCCAGGACGCCAAGATCGCCACGAGAACGACAAGTACTTCATCCTGAACGCCAAGACCGACCCGATACGAGGACTCGACAAGATCTTCGTGACGACAAGATCGGCACCGACCAGGGCGGATCCGATGTGCCCCCGACGCCAACCAAGTTCTTCCTCTCGGATGCGACAAGATCGACTTCCGTTGTCCGAGACCGATCTTGTTGAGCCGTTCTCCCGTCGAACCCTGAGACCGACCTCGAACCCCTCGGAGCCAAGTTCGCCAAACCCTAATGTGTGACCCCTATCCGAGACCCCTCATATTTTTATAATATATGATATACTTGTTGCATATTAAATTGTTCATGCATGCATACATATCTGTGGGTATTTGGGGGTGTTTCGACGATTCACCTAAATTAAATATGGAGGCCATATGCGGGCGAAACTAGTCTAATATTGCCTCCATTTAAATTTGTGCATCGAACCGGTGACATGATTTTTGCCATGTTAAGACAACATTTAAATTGCGGGTATCTAAGCAACATGAACCACCTAATTAAATGTCGGGACCCCGGTTCCGCTTAATATTGCTCCTTGCATCGCATCTTGCCATGTCATACATCATCCATGCATCATGCCCGATCTTCTGCCGTAGTATTAAATAGTGCACTCGGTGTTTTCTTCTAGTGCTTTGCTTCTTCACGGTTAAGGCCGTTGAGTTGATGCGAGTGTCGATCCGATCTTCGGATGAACCTTCGACAATGTTTTCAGGCGAGCACCTCCCCCTTTCTACCTATCTTACTTTTATAGTCTTTATTTCCTCCTGTTGATCTATTGCTATCTGTGTTGCGATGCTATAGTTTTCGTATCCGTGATATCCCTTGCAGCCTTATATTGCCTTGGACACATCCTATTACCTGTTGTTGGTAGATAGTTGGACTTGCGCGTCGTAGTCGCTTGCTCTGGTGCTGTTGCGTCTCGTCCAGTACCACAGTTGTTGGAGTGTTGCCGCATGTTTAATGTTGGAGTTGGTCAAGACTTTAATTACTGTTTAATAACTAAAATTGAAGTAGGTAATGCAGAGGCACCGGTGGGTGATAGACAATATTTGGTTTCCGACCGCTCACTGGTGTCCCGTAGGACCCCGAGTTCTTGACACCTGTTCCGAGATCGAGCGCGCTAACCACATGTGGGATGTGTGGGCACCCCATCGATTAGTACCTGATTTCAAAGTACTGTACCGGGGGCCACAAGTAGTTTGGGGCTTTATTACTATCCTGTACTTATGCCATGTTTTACTGCTTTATTTAAATTGTGCGAGGTACTGCACACTGTACTGTTTAGGATTGCGAAGTGTTTTCGCGGTATCGACAAGCCCAGTCACACTTTCGGGTTCCCAGTCGTTTACCGCCATTGGCGCAAACCCTGAGTCCGTCTCGGAGACCGGCCGACTTTGTTGCGGGTAGACTTAGTGGGGTGGCCCCCATGTACTTGCTTTGGGTCTGGGAAACGTCATGACTTAGGCCCCGCCGACATACCGATGGGTGTATGTTAATTGATCTGGCAAAAAGGGTCGAAGTGCGTGTGGATACTTTGGTGCACCCCTGCAGGGTTAAATCTTTTCGAAAAGCCATGTCCGCGGTTATGGACGACTTGGAGCACAGTTCTCGATCATAGACAACTATAACTAAAGTTTACTGTTATAAATTGACTTATTTCCGATATGACTAGTAATCAGCTTCACTGCAACGGAATGGCTAAACTAAAGTACCAACAACTGCTGGGTTTGGGATATCTCATGCTAATTGTATTTGACTAGTAAGTGTCGCAACTACAATGGAATGGTTAAATAAAACTGCCCACTGCTTATTTTATCAGGATGACTATCTATATTTGACTAGTAATTGCTGCAACGATAACTGAATAAATAAAACTGCCAACTGTGTGAGTTCCTCGGTTGACTTCCTCGTTTGGTGTCGAGGGGAAATACCAGGATGGGTATGTTTGGTGGTAGTATCAGGATGGTTCCGAATAGGTCTTTCTTATCCCTCTCTGATAGCCGACAGTTATATCGAGTCTCTATAGGTTGTTTAGTACATGCTGCGCTGCCGCTTCAGTCCACCATACCTATGTAGGCGAGGACCGCCGAATTCCAGCCTCGCCGTGTACTGGCCTCAGTACTGACCGCTCTCTCTTTTTCCTTTGCCCTTTGTCGGCACCCCTTTTGTTTAAGCAGGCTTTGAGATCGACGTCGTTAGCAGGGTTACCCTTCCGGCTTGGCCTGGGCAGGGTTATGGACGCCATTGGCTATTCTTCAGGGCTCTTAGCTCAATTTGCATCTTGTCCGTACTCGGACGCTCTATTATTTCAAGGTGATTTGGATCTTTGTCTTGTATATCTGTATTCTTGACTCATGGAGTCGTGTTGTATATATATATCTGTTCTGTGGGTCCCATCGAGGACTGTTGTGTAATGTTATTACTTCGTTTTCCACCCGCACGAAAGTGCCTGGTGGGCACCTTTGAATCGTTTCTATGCGGGTTTGGCGAGAATCGCTAAGACTTGCATAGGGCCGATTCTGAGGGTGTTACAGTTAAGCATGAACATTATATCTGGATCTTGTTTATTCCGAGACGGTTACTCTTTTAAGTCTAAGAATAAAGGTTGTTTGATTTATATGAGTAATATCTTTTATGGTAATGCACCTGAGATGAATGGTTTATTCTTATTGAATCTCGATAGTAGTGATACACATGTTCACAACATAGATGCTAAACGAATAAAATTGAATGATAATTCTACATACATGTGGCACTGTCGTCTTGGTCACATTGGAGTGAAGCGTATGAATAAACTCCATTCTGATGGACTTCTTGAATCACTTGATTTTGAATCACTTGAAAGATGCGAAGCATGTCTAATGGGAAAAATGACTAAGACTCCATTCTCTGGTATAATGGAGCGAGCTACAGACTTATTGGAAATAATACATACCGATGTGTGCGGTCCAATGAGTGTAGCATCGCGTGGTGGATATCGTTATGTTCTCACTTTCACGGATGACTTGAGTAGATATGGGTATGTCTACTTTATGAAACATAAGTCCGAAACTTTTGAGAAGTTTAAGGAATTTCAAAGTGAAGTGGAAAATCATCGTAACAAGAAGATTAAGTTTCTGCGTTCTGCCTGCGGAGGTGAATATCTGAGTTATGAGTTTGGCATGCATTTAAAGAAATGTGGAATAATTCCGCAGTTGACACCGCCGGGAACACCACAGTGTAATGGTGTGTCCGAACGTCGTAATCGAACTCTCTTAGATATGGTTCGGTCTATGATGTCTCTTACAGATTTACCGCTATCATTTTGGGGCTATGCATTAGAGACAGCCGCATTCACTTTAAATAGGGCACCATCTAAATCCGTTGAAACGACATCGTACGAATTGTGGTTTGGTAAGAAACCTAAGTTGTCGTTCCTTAAAGTTTGGGGTTGCGAAGCGTATGTAAAGAAGTTACAGCCTGATAAGCTTGAACCCAAAGCGGAGAAATGCGTCTTCATAGGATACCCTAAAGAAACAATTGGGTATACCTTCTATCATAGATCCGAAGGCAAAGTTTTCGTTACTAAGAATGGATCCTTTCTTGAGAAGGAGTTTCTCTCGAAAGAAGTGACTGGAAGGAAAGTAGAACTCGACAAGGTTATTGAACCGTCTCTCGGAGTTGAGAGTAGCACAGCACCGGAAGATGTTTTTGTGCCGCCTACACCAACTGGAGAGGAAGCTAATGATGCTGATCATGAAACTTCGTGCGAAGTTACTACTGAACCTCGCAGGTCAATGAGAGTTCGTACCACTCCTGATTGGTATGACTCTGCCTTGAACGTCATGTTGGTGGACAACACTGATGATCCTGCGACGTATGAAGAAGCTATGGTGAGCCCAGATTCCGACAAATGGCTAGAAGCCATGAAATCCAAAATGGGATCCATGTACGAAAACCAAGTATGGACTTTGGTGGACTTACCGGATGGCCGTAAGGCTGTCGAGAACAAATGGATTTTCAAAAGAAAAACAGATGCTGATGGTAATGTTACCGTCTATAAAGCTCGACTTGTCGCGAATGGGTTCTGACAAATTCAAGGAGTTGACTATGATGAGACTTTCTCACCAGTAGCGAAGCTGAAGTCTGTGAGGATTTTGTTAGCAATCGCTGCATATTTCGATTATGAAATTTGGCAGATGGATGTCAAAACGGCGTTCCTTAATGGTGACATTGAGGAAGAGTTGTATATGGTACAACCCAAGGGTTTTGTCGATCCTAGTGATGCTGACAAGGTATGCAAACTTCAGCGCTCCATTTATGGACTGAAGCAAGCATCCTGGAGTTGGAATCAAAGTTTTGATAAAGTAATCAAAAACTTTGGATTTATACAAACTTATGGAGAAGCTTGTATTTACAAGAAAGTGAGTGGGAGCTATGTAGCATTCCTAGTACTATATGTAGATGACATATTGTTGATTGGGAATGATATAGAACTTCTTAATAGCGTCAAAACCTATTTGAATAATAGCTTTTCAATGAAGGATCTTAGCGAAGCGGCATATATTCTAGGCATCAAGATTTATAGAGATAGATCAAGACGCCTAATAGCGCTTTCACAAAGTACATACTTAGACAAAGTTCTAAAGAAGTTTAGAATGGAAGAGAGCAAGAAAGGGTTCGTGCCCATGTTGTCAGGTAAGACCTTTAGTAAGACTCAAAGTCCGGCTACGGTAGAAGATAGAGAAAAGATGAATAATATTCCCTATGCCTCGGCCATAGGTTCTATCATGTATGCCATGCTGTGTACAAGACTGGATATAGCACATGCTATTAGTTTGACTAGCAGATATCAAAGTGATCCTGGAATGGAGCACTGGACAGCGATCAAGAATATCCTAAAGTACCTGAATAGGACTAAGGATATGGTTCTTTCTTATGGAGGTGATGAACAACTTGTTGTAAATGGTTACACTGATGCTAGTTGGAACACCGATCCAGATGACTCGAAGTCACAGTCTGGATACATATTTATTTTGAATGGTGCTGCAGTGAGCTGGAGGAGTGCCAAGCAAAGCATTGTGGCGAAATCTTCAACTGAATCGGAATACATAGCTGCTTCGGAGGCTGCACAAGAAGCCATATGGATGAAGGAGTTCATTACTGAACTTGGCATGGTTCCCAGTGCGTTGGACCCGATGGCCATCTACTCTGACAACACAGGTGCCATAGCTAATGCACAGGAGCCAAGATCACATAGCAAGCTGAAGCACATCAAGCTACGTTTCCATGCTATTTGCGAGTATGTCCGAGACGGTGACATAAAGATTTGCAAAGTACACACTGATCTGAATGTGGCAGATCTGTTGACTAAACCTCTTCCTAGAGCAAAGCATGACCAACACCAGAACGCCATGGCTGTTAGGTATATTACCATGTAATCTAGATTATTGACTCTAGTGCAAGTGGGAGACTGTTGGAGATATGCCCAAGAGGCAATAATAAAAGTGGTTATTATTATATCTTTATGTTTATGATGAATGTTTACATCCCATGCTATAATTGTATTATAAGGAAACACTGATACATGTGTGTTTTGTAAACATGAAAGAGTCCCTAGTAAGCCTCTTGTGGAACTAGCTTGTTGATTAAATGATGATTATGGTTTCCTGATCATGGACATTGAATGTCATTAATAACAAGGTTATATCGTTAGGAGAATGATGTGATGGACACACACCCATAGTAAGCGTAGCATAAGATCAAGTCATTAAGTTCGTATTGCTATAAGCTTTCAAATGCATAGTAACCTAATCCTTTGACCATGAGGTTATGTTAATCACCATCACCGGATGGGTGCTTTGATGACATTAAACACCGCTTCATAACTGGGTGGTTATAAAGGTGTCATTGGGTATTCTGAAAGTATGTGTTGAAGCGCATGGACCAAGATTGGGATTTGTCCATCCATATGACGGATAGATATGCTCTGGGCCCTCTCGGTGGAATGTCATCTAGTTAGCTTGCAAGCATGTGACTAGGTCACAAGGGATGACATAACATGGAACGAGTAAAGAGTACTTATCAGTAACGAGGTAGAACTAGGTATGGAGATACCGACAATCAAACCTCGGATAAGTAGAATATCGCGTGACAAAGGGAATTGGTTTTTCGTATGTTAATGGTTCTATCGATCATGAAGTCATCGTTGAGTATGTGGGAGCCATTATGGATCTCCAGATCCCGCTGATGGTTATTGATCGGAGAGGTGTCTTCATCATGTCTGCATATTCACGAACCGTAGGGTGACACACTTAAGGTTCGAAGTTGTTTTAAGTAGATATGGAATATGCGTTGGAGACCGAATGTTGTTCGGAGTCTCGGATTGGATCCGGGACATCATGAGGAGATCCGGAATTGTCTGGAGAATGAGATTCATATATTGGGGATCATTTTCTAAGTTAGGAAATGTTCCGGAGTATTTGTATGGGGATTCTAGAAGGTTTCGGAATGTTCCGGAAGGTTCTAGTAGATTTCTTGGAGTTTGCTTGAAAACCAAGAAAGGATCAAGGAGTCTTTGTGGGGCAAGACACGGATTCGTGGGGGAGGAGGATTCCTTCCCCCTCCTAATCCGCCGGCCAAGGAGGGAGGGGAGTCCTACTAGGACTCCCCCTCCCATGGCGCCTCCCTCCTTTAAATAGAGGGGAGGGGGCGCCACCCCCTAGCACTCTCCCGTAACAAACCCTAGCCGCCGCCCCTCTCCTCCTCCTTCGCTCTGCTCCGGCTTAGGCGAAGCCCTGCAGAATTCTCCACTCCACCACCACCACCACACCGTTGTGCTGCTGGGATTCCGTGGAGAAGATCTACTACCTCCGATGCTCGCTGGAACAGGAAGAGGAAGGTCTGCTTCGACTCCGCACGTGTGACCGACTGCGGAAGCGCTGCCGGAACGCGACGCCAGAAGGATCGCCCACATGATCTTGAGATCGGCAAGTGATCGACTACATCAACCCCGAGATCTAATCTCGTAACGCTTTCGGTTCTACGAGGGTTAGTACAGATCTATCTCGTTGCATATGTCTAATAGATTAGATCTTGGCTTTTATCTAGATTAGATCTGGGTTTTGTTCGTTCTTGCGGTAGAAATTTTTTGTTTTCCTTGCTACGAACCCATCACTAATATGTACACTGTTTAGAGTAGAATGCTAATATGTACATTGTTTAGAGTATAATGCTAATGCGCGCTAGTAGCGACTTCTGTTCTTTTAACACCATATTGCTAATATGTACACTGTTTAGAGTAGAATGCTAAGATGAAATGCGCGCAAGTATGTTACTAAAATGTAGTATTACTACATCATATTACTAATATGTACACCATATTGCTAATATGTACACTGTTCTTTTAACACCATATTGCTAAGATGAAATGCGTGCAAGAATGTTACTCTACTATTACTACATCATATTGCTAGAATCACGAATTTAGAGTAGCACGTACACTATTTTTGCTAATATGTACACTATTTAGAATAACACGAATTTAGAGTAGCATGTACACTATTACTACACTATTTTTACTACATCATATTGCTAATGCTTGTCTCTGTTTAAGTAGTATGTCGAAGTGGGAGCCGAAGTACCGTGGTGTGTATAAGAAGCCGACGAGGATCCCCACTTGGGAGGCTAGGATCACCATCAATGGGATTAGGCGCCACCTTGGGACATGGCAGTCCCCCGAGGAGGCGGCACGTGCCTATGACTGCATGGCAGTCCAGCACAGAGGGGATAGGGTGACCCTCAACTTCCCCGAGGATCGAGCTAGGGCCATTCAGAATAGGCCCGTGGGTATGAGAGTCGCCACGAGGGTGGAGGAGCAGGAGCACCAACTGGTCGAGAGACAGCTTGTTAACCCCTTGGTCTAGATGCTCCGCGTAGATCCTACGGTGATGGCGCAACGGTATGAGGTCTTGACGACCATTACGCGCCAGCAGCCCGTCTAGGAGGCAGGTCCCTCTACGTCCGATGGTGTGGGTTCCTCCACCGCGCGCCCTCAGGGCCCGTACTACGGGTTCAGCCCCGACGATTTCACCGTCACATGCACGTCGTCTGCTGACCTAGGTTCCTTAGGTTTGTCGTCCGACGATGACGGCAATGATGCCTGATCTAGCTATACTCTATCATATATTACTTTAAGACTCATCCTGCTAGACTTTGTCATATATATTACTCTACTAGATGTAGATCAGCTACTTGTCATATATATTACTTATCCTGCTAGACTTTGTCATATATATATATTACTTATCCTGCTACTTAATTACTTATAACTATGTTTACTATGCGTCTTCTTTCTAGATAAATATATAGAATGGATCAAGTGTGCAACAACTATGCACAACCATTGGGCAAGTTCCTGGATAAGAAGTTCCCCATAGTTCTCTCTATCGGGTTTGAGGCTAGGACGGTATGTGCTCTGTGAGATACACAGTATCATGGATGTATATATATAGAATTGAAAATAAACCATGGACTTTGTTGTATTGTTATTGTTTTACTCAGTCAATCCCTTGCGCTTGGTGACGAGACTTCATGGACTATTTCCATAGAAACACGATGGACAATGTCATGGTTGAGGTCACTTTGACGTCAGATGCTGATCTCGACAGGAGTTATGTGGTTACAGTGACCAACATAGCGATCAGGACATCTTTCACCATATCGCTCCCTACGAACTTTGGTGTTAGGACGGTATGTTCTCTGAAATTCATGTGGAGATTTGTAAATATAAATATGTTCAATGAAAATCACGACTAATTGTTTTGTCCTATGTGTTTGTATAATATTTGCTAGTTGGAGTCCAAGTTTGAACCATATGGTCACTTTCTACACTTGTGTGAACTGTTTGAATGTTATTGATGCATGGTTTGAACATTTGTGTGTTTCCTATATCTGTTTTGTGTATTCTGTCATTATCCTGTGTATTCTATCAATATTACAGTGTATTCTATGTAATTTCGATCTATTTTTTTACTCCTGGTAATTTTACCACCAGCAAATTCCTAATGCACCGGCGATGAGGACTTAGCCCCGGCGTATATAGCTGCTCGCCGTCGGTAGAGGCATATTACCACCGGTGAATTACGAAGGCATCAGTGATGCGGACTTACCGCCGGTGAGGTGGTTGCCGGCGAGCACCAATGCGCCGGCGATGACCCTTTTATGTTCGCCGGCGGTAGGGTTTTATCTACTAGTGTTAGTGGTTTCTGTACAGTGTGGCCTAGTGATACACAGCGTTGGTCTTTACTATCCTTTCTAAAATAAAGTGTCTATTTATGATTCCTAAATCATTTAGGAAGATCATTATCTTTGTTGAAGAGGATATGCTTGAGCTTGTACTCAAGCAGATATGAACCTGCTAGGTACAGAGGTGCTACCCTTCTGGAAATGTGCCCTGTACTAGCAGCTGTGATGTGTATCTATCTAGATAAAAATAGATCATAGTGGTAGTGATGTTGGTCCGAGACCCTGCCTGTGCAAGAACACATGCCTTATCTGGCTGTTTATTATCTGTTGTCCAATATGTCCACTTATCATGTGCTTGCAATAAAATGAATGTGTAAGATGGAAAATGATTAGATATAAATGTTGGGATATACCCTAGTAACCTTGTCTTGATGTTGCCTTTTACTTCTAGCGTGTGGTAGCCCTTGATTTGTTTTGGCTTCCTCTTGGCCTTGTCTTGCTCCTCCTGGTGTTGTTTCTCCTGTGTGGCCTTGTTGTCCACCTAGTACAGCCCCCTCCTCAAGTCACCATCTTTGCTGGTCATCTCCTAGGTTTTCTGTGGTGGAAAGTGACTTGATCTCCGTGGTATGGTTGCAAGATATGGTGCTGTTCTTAGATGTGCTGGTGACAAACTATGGTTGCACTCTCTACAAAGTGAATAGCAAAGCTTGCTTTGCGCTATGCTGCTGTGATTTAAACTGCCCCTTTGCTCTCTGCTGCTGACACCTCAATGCATGCATTTAGGTGTGTGAGTTGCTTCACTATTTTCTTTGGCTATGGATGAGATCAAGTAAATATGGTTCAAACTCCCCCATCCTTTTACTATTACTTATCCTGGTGAAACTTACCACTTTTCTACTTGGCTTATAATGTGGCACTAGAGCTATTTGCTTAAAAGAAATGATACTACACATTGGTGAAACTTGCCCCTTTTAATTACTATATGATGTAATATGAATAGTGCACTTCACTGTTTACCACTGAGAGTAAAACTAATTAACTAATCTTTTGTTTCTATTTGAGTGGTTTATCTTATTTTGCAGGAACAAGATCTGGATTGTCAAGACTTAGTATAGGAATAGATAGGTACTATAGATTCGTATTGTAATATCCTTCTATTCTTATTGTAACGAGCCTTGTAATAATATTTTTATGATTTAATAAAGATTCATTTTATTGGACTCTATTCCTTGTAATATTGTGTCTTGGTATAAATATCTCCATTTGTAATCTTATTATGGAATAAAGAAAAGAAATAAGAATTCATTTCTTATTTGAAGTTTCTTGTCTTAAATTCATATTATTGTTTAATATATAATCAAACTATGTTAATATATCCTTTTGAAAATACACTTTATGTTTCTAACTTCTAATTTTCAAATATTCCTCAAATGGTTTAAATTTCAAATTTGAATTCAAAATATTTCCCCCCAAAACACAATAATGCCTAAAGGTCATGTCAATATTTATAGCAATCACTTCAGAGAGCTATTCCTACCTCTTGTTAGTGAAAGAAACTCTGATCTCTTTAGGTTTTTATTTGGCGAAAAATTTACCCCGATTTTACAGATGAATGCATGCATATGCACAGATTCCTATTTCTACCCTCCGTTGGTTCCTAAATGCTGGGTTGTTACAGACTTCCACCCTTAAATTAAACTTCGTCCCGAAGTTTGCTGATGTGTACCTAAATAGTTCTGAATATGCTTCTTTTAAATCATCCTCTTTCTCCCATGTGGCTTCTCGCTCCGGGTGATGTTCCTATTGTACTTTGTGGTATTTGCTTGCCCTGTTTCTCAACCTTTTCTAGTTCTCTTCTAGAATTTTACAGGGTTTCTCAACATAAGTCAAATCTGCTTGTAACTCAATTTCATGATGTGTAATTGCATCATTGGAAACTCTAAGACATTTCCGTAATTGTCACACATGGAAAACATTATGAACTTGAGCCAATCTTTTTGGTAACTCAAGAGCATAAGCTATTGTTCTATCCCGACTCAGTATCTTAAATGGTCCAATATATCTTGGACTTAGTTTTCCTTTGACTCTGAATCTCTTAACTCACTTCTTTGGACTTACTTTGAGATATACCATATCCCCCACTTCTAGATGCCATGATCTCCGACTTTGATCAGCATAATTCTTCTATCGACTTTGAGCTATCTTCAATCGATCTCTAATAACATCGATGATATCTTGCTTCTCCTTGATATAATCTGGTGTGAATTCCTTGCTATTACTAGGTTCGTACCAACATATTGGTGATCTACATCTTCTCCCATAAAGTACTTGATATGGTGCTGCTTTTAGACTACTTTGATAGCTATTGTTGTAAGAAAATTCTGCCAATGGTAGATGATCTTCCCACGAACCTCCAAAATCTAATGCACAAGCTCTAAACATGTCCTCCAAGATCTTATTGGTTCTTTTTGTTTGGCCTCCAGTTTCTGGATGACAGGCTGTGCTGATGTAACATCCCAAAACTTTAATCCAAGCTTATCAAGATCCAAATCATCAAATTTAGGGTTAACAAAAACTTTTCCAATCAAAAATATGAAAGCATTCATATGTATGTGCATTTAAAAATAGGAGTTGTTTGAATTGCCTTGTTTAAGTGATCCATTGCTTGTAAAATGATTCTTAGGTGAAATAAACATCATCTAAATCATTCCCAAACTTTTCCCAAAGAAAAACAACTCAAAATGAATAATTGAAGTGAATGGTCATTTTGGCCAAATTAACTATCATGCCTACTTTGGCTATTCCTAGTACTCAAAACCTAACAGAAACATTTGTGGATCTTTACACCCCTTGCTAGTACACATAATGAGGTACCAAGGCCCACTTTGTGATATGCTAAAAACAATCAAATACTAATTTTAAATGACAATTTAAAATTGAATCTATTTCATATGGGAAGATCCCACTATTTCAAAAACCACTCAAACAAGTTCAATTTTCAAAACCCAAGCACCCACAGAGTCCCAAGCTTAGTACTAGCACACCCACCAAAAACCTTTTCAAAATTCCAAAGTTTATTTCTTGCGGCCATTTTCATAAACACTTGGCAGACAGAATTCAAACAAAACAAAATTCACTATTTTAAATAGTGTTCTGGCCAAACTTGTCTCCCATTTGACCCCCTTTTGCTAACATTTTCCCCTCTTGATGAAACCAGGGCATAATCGCCCCATCCCCTACCTCTTAGCAGCATGGCCATGCCAAGTCGAGCCCCACCTCGCCGGCCAACTTGGTCGCCCCCGCAGCAGACCGCCCCCCTCTCTCTCGCCATGTCAAGGAGATAGCCCGCACCTCACCGCCGCCCACTGTCCCCTCCCCGAGCCAGGCCCAGCCGTGGACCACCGAGAAAACCCCGCGCCCAGTGCCACCGTGCCATGCTGAGCACGCACCAGAGCGCCGCACCCGGCACACGTGCACAAGCCGCCGCTCGATCGCAGCCCATGCCCACCGCATCGCCACGACCCAGGGAGCACGCTAGACACCCCCATTCGCCGTCCAACGCCTCACAGCCACCGCTCGCCGCCGAAGCCGCCGCCTCTGTCGCTCAGAGCGCTAGCTCCGCCCGACCGCTTACCACCGCCCCTAAGCCCGCATTAAATTTCTAGAGCACCGCCAGGAGACTGTGCGTCGATCGCCACCGTCGCTTGCCCATCCCTCTCAGTCTCGCTGTCGAGCCTATAAAAGGAGGGCACCCTAGCCGTTTGCAGCACACCAGTCCACTCCCCTCACCTCACTGATCGTCCCACACCTCTAGCCGGAGCACGGGGACCAGCAGCTCACCCGAATTGTACTGGAGCAGGCCGCCTTTGGAGAAGGGCGCCGCTGATTGCGACCACCCCCGGAGCTGCCTCGACCGTCCCTAAGCTCGCCGTCAACCACTAGTCTGTTTGCCCACCTCGCCGTCATCGCTGGAGCCCCGATATGCCGCCTATGCACCCCCACTTAGCCGCTAGGGTTAGAGCTCGTCGGCGACAGGTCCGTCGTCGACGACGATCCACAGCCGTTGATCCCCACTCTAATCCAACGTCCCACATTGCCCCGTACCGCTTCACGTGTTAGGAGCCGCTGACTGGTGGACCCCCCTGTCAGCTGAGCCCCCCGCCGCGGAGTGACACTGGGCTGGCCCGTTAGCATTTCCCGCGCAACCCAGTTAGTTTGAATTAGGATTTTTCTTTTTAGTTTAAACTTAGTTTTATCCCCTAGTTTGAAAATCAATTCAGAGAGATTTACAAATCCAAATGAAGTGATTCCAATTTTGTTAGAAAACTACTAAAAAGATCTATCCAAGCCCGTTGGATTTAATTCATTTAGAGTTATAGATCTCTCCTAGTAAAAATAATAAAACAGAAGCATTTGCACCTTGCAACATCTTTATAAAATCAACCAAGTTAGCTTTTAGTTGATTCCAACTCTCAAAAATCACATTTCATCATACCTATATGAATATGTAATAATATTAAGATTTACATGCAGTGACTTTGGACTAGTACCAAAATAATGCTATATAGGCATTTCTAGTCACTTTAAATCATTAAATAATGAACTTAAACCAAAATATTTATGATCCAACCCTTAAATTACATTCCCACATGTTAGAATATGTGGTGATGACATGTGCCCACATGATCCCATATTTTAAGTGGTGAATATTTAATCTTAGTTAATTTTTCAATGAGTAGAAATTACTTTTCTAAAATAAAAAGGAGGAAACTATTGAATAAAACTTGTGATGCTTGTGATGATAATAGATCATAAATTGTATGCCTTAGAGTACTAAGTAAACTAGTTAAGTATTGTTCGGTGATTTTGTACTCCGTATGTATTTATAGAAGATACTACCGACCAAGCTTACGAGGATGAGTGCTACCAAGAAGAAGAAGAAAACTTCAACCACTGCACCAACCAAGGCAAGCTATTATTGGCAAGCTAACCCTTGCAAAACTTACTTTAGCAAGCCACCATTAACAATGCAAGCTAATCCTTGCAATCTAGATAACCCAAGAAAAGATGCTTTAGGCATGCTTTGATCCTACCACTTTTTGACTACTAGTTACCCCAAGTCTTATTTCCAAGCGTTATTTCCTTTACTTCACACAAAGTCCCTTACTTGTTTAAGGTAGCATAAAGAGTATAAAACTTGACCTATCTAGATAACTTTAGATGTCATTCTATGGCATGAGATTGATCCCATCTTTCCACCTTAGTGAACACTCTTAACTTAGTAGTTTAGAGTAGATAAAAACTTGAGTCACTTTAGATGGGAACACTTGGTGAAAATGAATTATGAAAACCTTGGAATGATGAGTCATTCTATTGAGATGTTTTGACATGTGTTGAGAAATACAAATGGTTTATGATGATTAAAATGTTGAGGCATGAGCCTTAACCCTTTTACAAAACTGATGGTTGGATTCAGATGCGATACCATTCCAAATTTACCGTACAACCACAATACCTGAATTGGGTAAGGCTTAGCTGGAAGTTTATATGCATTAGTATTAGTTCCCTCGTGGGAGAGGTTTGAGCTGAGGCTACCTCTCGATGTTGTCCACCTATGAAGTGCCCAAGATGACAGATGGTCATGGTTGGGAGGCCATGCTCATAGGAGAGGTGCTTATACTAGGGTGTGTAAAGGAAAGGTTATGTTTGATTAACTGCATACTAAGTATGATGATTCAGGGTTATCCCTGACAGATGTATCAAATATTGTGGTGAAAGTGTACCACCTCTGCAGAGTGTCAAACTATTCGAATAGCCGCGTCCGCGGTTATGGACAGTTGGAATGGCCATACTGTTTCGTTGTCAGATGTTTCCAAAACAACTTATGCATGAATGATGAATCTTGACTTGACAACAACAGGGTTGTGCTTATGACAATAGCTTCCCAACTTAAGTGATTCTAGAACTTTATTTTATCTTTCTTTGCTTCAGAACTCAGCTTAGGTTTCAAAGTTTACCTTATAGTTAAACTTAGATTTAGCACTTTAACTTAGAATTATACTACTTGTTAGTGGTAGTCTGCGAGTACTTAAAGAGTACTCATGGCTTTTGTCCCTGGCTATTCTCATGGCCAGACTATGAAGGAGACTATCAAGATGATGGCCAGCAGGACGGCTATGATAACTAGGACTATCTGCCTTCGTCAGCATTGCCTGTGCCCCTGAAGATGGACCCCACTGCTACGCTTATCTTTTATTTCCGCTGCTTGTTGTATTAAGACTAGATCATGAGATCCTTATTTGTGTAAGACCTTATGTATGGTTTGTAATGGATGATGTACTGTGATATCCAATCCGTTATGTCTCGCAAAAATGGTAATCCTGGGATTGCGAGGTATGGCATAACGGGCATCTGGGATTAAAAATCCGGGTGTTGACAAGTTGGTATCAGAGCCATCCATAGGAGACCCTAGTTAGAATGGACGTCCGAACCAAAAACTTAGTTTCGAAACCAAAAGTGAGTATTTACGAAAAACTATCTCCTCTCTTATCCTTGGGAATTCTTTCTTTCTCAAAAATTCATGTTCCTCAAAATTCTTACATTACTACTTAAAATTTGACACACTTGATTACTTCACTAATTTCCTCATCCTTAATTCTTGTAGATGGAGACTCAGTTTAGCAAGTTTTACCAGTTGGGAATCAGAGGTCAGCTGATCTTCGAGAGGGATCTGGATTCACTATCGGAGTTACTGGGACGCCCACATCCGGAGTTTCTTGGAGCTCAACTTCCAGGACCCCCAGGAGGAGACCTACAGTGGCTAGTCACCGCGGATCTTAGAGGAAGCATCGAAGCACCAACTTCCGGGAGAATTTAGTTCTCCGTGAGAGAGAACAACTGGCTAGATGGATTAGCTAGGGAAATGCATGAAGCTCTCGCACGTCTATGTGCCCTTAGCATCAACAAAATCCAAGGAACCCGTTTTGCTCACTATGCAAGACGTGACTTCATGGGAATGCCGATGGAGATGCCAAGTCACCCAGAGTTGAGGCGTCAAGTGGAGAATCTTGACTTCTTGTTGCACGACAGACAGCAGGAACTGGATAATGCCAGGGAGTTAGCCAACCAGAACCGTGCAATTGCCGACCAGAAGGCCCAGACCTTCGCACTGCTCATCCAGGACCGCCAGTCTCTTCGCCGCCAGCGTGCCAAGAAGGATCGCACCATCTCCCGTCTTTGCAAGAAGGTGGCCGACCTCGAGAAGACCGTCAAGGAGCAGGAAGCTCAGCTTGCCGCCAAGGAAGAAGAAGATGAGGGTGAAGACTTCCAGGGAGACATGGATTCTTACCTCAGCAATGATGATGACTTTCTGGAGGAAGATGTTGTGGATTTCTATAGTGACAATGAGAACCCCGACTTCATCGACGATGAGTATATGCACTAGAGAACTGTCGTAGCATGAGATGTATCGGTCCCACTGTATCGTAGCTTGCAGAAGGGTTCTTCAAACCATCTGTTTTCCTTTGTTTGTTGTGGTGTGTGTTGTATCGTGTGTTTGTTTGCATGAATGAAATGGAGTTAGTTGAAAAAGCTGAGTCTAACTCAAAGTTTTAGCTTTGAAACCAAAACCATGAACCTTAGAATTTCCCTCTTACCCCTATATCTATCTCAATCCTCAGATGACTCGTGGAAACCAAGGAGGGAGCAGCTCGTCGCAAGACCCGATGCTGCAGATCTTGCAGAATCTCATCGCAGACCATGAAGCAAGCAGGGCAGAACGTCAAGCCAACTTAGCAACACTATAGCAGATCGCCAAGATGGCTCTCAACAACCAAGGGCATGGAAATAAGGATCACCATGAATCCAAACTCAAAAAATTTCAGAATACCAATCCCCCAATCTTCAACCAATCTGAAAACCCATTAGATGCTGATGACTGGTTGTAGATGATGGAAAACAACCTAGAAGTTGCAGGAGTTGATGAAAACGAGAAAGTTCTCTTTGCCACCCACTATCTAGCGGGAGATGCAAGAGCTTGGTGGACTAGTATCCGCAATATGAACCATGGTTAGGTTATGACATGGAAAGCATTCAAAGTCAAGTTCAGCCGCACTATCGTGGTGGTGTCACGGCAGATGCCATGGATAGGCTAAAGGTGGGAACTAATACATGCTAGGGGAATACAGGGAGGGATAGTGGAGTGATTCTCCATGCAGAAGCTTTGTATTGATGTTCTAACTCAAAGATTACAAGTGCTCCTTGAGCTGTATTGACAAGAGGAGGAAGAAGAAACTCTCTTACTCTTGCCTCCTATCTAGCCCAAGAACCCTAGATCCACTAGTGCTCAACCTACTAGAATTCTGCCCACTCTGTATCCCAGAAAAACCCAACCCCTCTACCAGAACCCTAACCCCCCTTATATAGTGGTGGTTCGGTCCTGGCCTAGGGCATACGTGGAGGCATATTCCTAAGAATATGCCCCCTCCCAAAATAGTAACCCGACAGGGGTGCTTTTCCCCCGCGTCACACTTGCTTTAGCGACGTAGCCTCTGCGACGCCCGCGTCAGCCGACGTGAGCGTTGTCACCCTTGTCGGCCACGATCCGGTGGTCCTGCCCTTGCTTTATTTGCTCATCCAGTACCCACCGGACCTTCTTTTTTGACCAGAGAGATTTCTTCCTTCTCCTGGAAGCCAAGCAAGGATCCGAATCACAGTAGATCCGGCCACACCTATTCCTGCATATAAGTTAGACAAGCATTTCCGACTTACTCATTAAGTCGGATGAGACAACGTTAGGCACTCCCCCTGGCCCGGGTTACTCCGTGATCCGGCCTGCCTTGAGGTGATTCGGCCAGCATCCGCTTTGACCTTGTCGACCCTCGGCTAACTCGGCCCTTATACCCCGGAGTGACCCTACCCGGGGGTATCCCCCCAACATTAGTCCCCGAAGCTGGTGCGGTCTTAGCGGCCTTGGTCACTAAGGCCACATTAGGTTCATTCATATTCGAGCCTCGGACGTTTAGTTCAGGGTTAACTTCTTGTCTCGGATTATATGGATTTACGTTCCCTTTGCACGCTCCAAGTTTTCACTTGCCGGCCGGGTTACCACTTCGGCTCGGATCCTATGGTTTTACTTTCCCTCTGCATATTTCAAGTTTTCACTTGCCGGCCGGGTTACCATTGTGGCTCGGATCCGGGCCTTGCTTCCTTCTCTCATATGCCAACCCACGTAAAGGTTAATCATTACGTTGCCTCATTTTGAGGGCCTGCACAGTAACCGCCGCAGTAACTATCAGTGATTACTGTGCGTGGGTTACGTCACGCCTGTCTCCTCGTTTACCGCAACTGCACGTCGTGTCATGGGATCGTATTTACTCTGTGGCCCCCGGTGTGGCTTCTCTCTGATTGGCTGATGCCGATGATACACGGCCACACCGTGTGGCTCTCTGGCGCAGCGCGATCCCACTCATCGATCACTGGGGGCAGTTAAATAGGGGAGGGGCGCGTCCCTTAGCACTTTTCCATCTCCGCGCCCCTTTGCTCGTTCCTCTTCTTCTTCCTCGCGACCGCGCCGCCGCCAGTGCCCGTTGCAGCAGCACCGCCGCCGCACCTTCTCCGCGCCTCCACACCGCAGCCACCGCTGCTCAACTGCTTAGCCACGGGTCCTCGTCAATCTAGACCACAGAGCCCCGCCGCCGCTAGTTCCAGCGAGGACAGCGGATTCGAGATGACGGAGGAGGAGCTCATCGTCGTCGAGCAGGAGATGGAGGACACTGGCGCGGCGGACCGCAGCGCGTGGGCTTGTTCGTGGGTCTGCCAGGACGACCTCGACTGGCTCTACCGGACCCGGCGTATTCCCACCGGCGTCACCGCTCGTCTCCCCTCCTCGGAATTGGCCCCCTCACCCAATCCGGGTGAGTTCATTGTTTTCCTATCCCACTTCCAACGGGGATTTGGTCTTCTGATGAGTGATTTCTTCCGGGACTGGGTCCGGACCTATCACTTGCAACCACATCATCTCCCGGTGAACGCCATCACCTCTCTGTCCGCTTTCGTCTCTATGATCGAGGGCTACACTGGACTATGGCCCACGAAGGAGCCATGGATCCGGTTCTTCAGCCTCCGTCGCAACGTCGTCCCCAACATCCATGTTGAGTCGGAGGACAAGCAGCTCACTTAGTTCGGAGCTGCCTCGATCTCACCCCGAAGATTTTCAATCTTTCCCCGGGTCACCGGGCTTGACTCCTGCAAAGGATGGGCCTGGACCTTCTTCTACGTCCGGAACGAGGGTACCGAAGACTTGATTCGGTTGCTGCCCTACGCTCCGGGTTCCTCGGACACGGATTTCTGGGAGGAGGTCACCAAAAAACCTATAGCTCTGGCCAACCAAGTCCACAAAAGGTTCGTGGAGCTAAAGAAGCTCGGATTGCGCAACGAAGATGCCATGATCACATTCGTGCGCAACCGAATCTCTCCCCTCCAGCGGCGCACTCACAAGTTGTGCCACATGAGCTTCAGCCGCGACCCCAACCGAACCTCCTCGTTCGAGTTGAGCAATACGGAGATCTTCCGCCGGGTCAAGGCTCTTTTTACCACCCATAAGGATTTCTCCGCCGAATGGACGTGGGGAATCGAGCATTACTGCCGTGACAGGCTCCCTCCCGCGGTAAGCTTCGCAGGGTAAACTTATTTCGGATCAATTACGTGTCGGTTCTTATCATATTTTTGACTCTGCTCTTTGTGCTTTTTTCTCAGCTGTTTCTCTAGCAAACCTCGAGGATGGTACAGATCCGACCCTTAAGTGGGCCCCGGACCGAGAAATCCCGGATGATGAGGAGCCGGACCAGGAGATGTTCCTCCCCACGACCGACGCCACCAAACGACCCAGCGGTAAATTCTCTTCTCTTAGAGATTGGCCCGACGATGAGGATGACTCGGATATCGACATGATTGAACCCGTTGAGGCTATCCCTCTTTCTTTTGCCTTCCCGGCATCAGCTAACCTCGGTGGGCATATCCACGAGGATCCTCCACTTGCCACGGGCGAGCCTGTTCCGGTGGCGTCAAAGAAGAAGCGCGGATCCGCGTCAAGTTCTTCTTCTGAACCTTCTCAGCCTACCAAAAGGCAAAATAAGGCCAGAGACAAGACTGCCTCCAAACGGGCAGGCAAAGCCCCGACACGGAGGGCCCGGAAACCTAAGGAGGCCGAGACCTCGGATGCGTAAGTCATTTTTCACTGCGCAACACACTTCCTCCTGCATCGGGGTAATTTCACTCCTGACATCATTTTCTTTTGCAGGGCTCCTATGGAGGTCCCTCAGAGCGGATCGAGCATCTCTTCTCCCCTTCGTTCCGGTCCTTCCCCTCCTCGTGACGACGAGTCACGCCCGCTGAGCCCTATTCCGGAGGGCTCTGCGGCCGCTCCGGGTTCTGCAGTACCTCCTCCAGAGGAACACGACCTCGGAACGGGAGGGGTCGGATCGGCCGAGGCAACGGCGTCCGCCACTTCGGCATTGCCGCAACTAGCAACCACCAAGTCTACCGCAACTCCAGCACCAGCCACCGAACCAGCGCCTGTCCCGGCTCCGAAGAAACCAACAGCAGCTCCCAGTCCTGCTACCAAAGCTCCCGTGCCAAGTTCGTCTGCCTCGTCCGAGTCATCCCAAGCTCGGCGAGGAACCACTCCAGCAGCTTCCAAGGGAAAATCCACTGTGGTCACATCCTCCCAGCAAGCTAAAGGCAAGAAGGCTCTGGATGCTACCAAGTCTACCTCCGTCGAGGCCGGACAGCGAACCTTGTCGTCAATGCTTCCAAGAAGTCACCAGCAGTGACGGATCCTCCTACCGAGCCAACTGATTCGCAGCAGATGGTTCTTCACACCAGCCCAGCTCTTGCCCTGATTGAGAGGAAGGAAGCTCACGCAAAGGGCTTGGTGGCACCCCACATGCCCACTGGCGAACGGTACCCTCCGAGCCTTATCGAGTTCGTCATGAACTGGAATAAGGCGGAGTTCGTCTACAACGACGATCTCCCGGAAAAGTTCAGCCCCGCTGAATTTTCCGCTCAGATGAATACCGCCGCCAAGGCCATTAACCTCGCTGGGCGAATGATGGAGGTACGTTGTTTCTTCTTTACATGCTGTAGATAATAACCATTAGTCCCCGAGCCTCCGGCGGAGTAACTTGTTACTCGGCCGGATGCTTATTAGAAGATCAACGTAGCTGCATGTAAACTTCAAATATGCACACATTTAGAGCCGGGTTAAGTTCCACTTGGCCCGGATCTTGCACACTTCGAATATGCACACACCTAGAGCCGGGTTAAGTTCCGCTTGGCCCGGATCTTGTACACTTCAAATATGCACACACCTAGAGCCGGGTTAAGTTCCGCTTGGCCCGGGTCTTGTACACTTCAAATATGCACACACCTAGAGCCGGGTTAAGTTCCGCTTGGCCCGGATCTTGTACACTTCAAATATGCACACACCTAGAGCCGGGTTAAGTTCCGCTTGGCCCGGATCTTGTACACTTCAAATATGCACACACCTAGAGCCGGGTTAAGTTCCGCTTGGCCCGGATCTTGTACACTTCAAATATGCACACACCTAGAGCCGGGTTAAGTTCCGCATGGCCCGGATCTTGTACACTTCAAATATGCACACACCTAGAGCCGGGTTAAGTTCCGCTTGGCCTGGATCTTGTACACTTCAAATATGCACACACCTAGAGCCAGGTTAAGTTCCGCTTGGACCGGATCTTGTACACTTCAAATATGCACACACCTAGAGCCGGGTTAAGTTCCGCTTGGCCCGGATCTTGTACACTTCAAATATGCACACACCTAGAGCCAGGTTAAGTTCCGCTTGGCCCGGATCTTGTACACTTCAAATATGCAACAAACTAATTTTACACTCCTATACCTTTGATAGGTAACTACCAATCACCGGAGCGCCGAATTTCAGCGCCTGCTTGATACCCACAAGATCTTGCGTGCAAAACATGTTGCACTTGGCACGGAGCATGAAAAGAGGGGTAATTTCCTCCCTCAACACCTCTCCGTTTCACTTGTTTCCGCTGGACTAACCTCCTCATTCAGTTTTTTGCAGCTGGGGTGGAGGCTGAAAACAAAATTATGCGGAAGTACTTGGAGGAAATACGAGGTATGTCATCTTTCGCCCATCCTTGTTGTGTTTTCCATTTCTTCTTCTCCTTGGCTCGGCAAACATTCACTCCTCGGCTTTGCCGGGTCAACATACTATTTCAGCATCGCTTGAGGATAGTGTGCCCGTGCCTGATATGATGCTGCATTTTCTCGAACAAGCAGGACAACATCAAGCCGAGCTGAAGAAGAAGAATGATGAGCTTGCCCTCCTCCGGACCAAGGACGACGAAATAGCCAAACTCAAGGCCGAGATGGAGAAGATGAAGGCCCAACACAAAACCGAGCTCCAAAAAGTTGGCCAGAACTTCACCGAAGAACGTGAGCGCTTTACCCTCCAGATCTCCAAGGACCAGGACCTGCTCAAGGAATCTGAGGTCCATCTTGGGTCGGCGCTCGCTGAGCTTGAACAACTTCGCCAGAGACACGACAGTTGTATCAAGGAGTTGACCCGGATCCATCGCCATATCTCACATAAGTTTCTTCCCCTTGTCCGACATAGTTTTCCGGGTTAGCTCATATGCCTTTGCTTCAGCATCTTCCCTTTCCTTATTTTCAGATCACTTTCCGGAGGGTACTCCCATCGCCAGTGCTGCCGTTGCCAAATTCCGCCGAGAGAGGGGTACTCCCGTCGCTCCTGATGGTGAGAGCGTCCCCTTAGACATGGAGGACCTGTTGGTCAGCGTGTCAGCTCGGGTGTAAACCATCAAGAACTATGGGAAGGATCTCCTCGATGTTGCGGTCCAGATCTACAACACTTTCTGGCCAAGCGAGAGCGCTCCGAAAAGGATCACACTCCTTGCTGAGAAGCTATTGGAAATCGAGACACAGCTTGATCTCTGGAGAGAATCCGCCGGGCGTGCCGCAGCAGATACCCTCCTCCATCATATCCTTACATGGTACGAGAAGATCGACATGAGCCTCCTCACACGCCGGCGCACCGGATCCAAATGGACCGATGATCCGGAGTGGGTAGCTCGGCGCCAGGCTTGCGCCTACAGCCTTGTCGAATATTCTCCCATCCATGACTGGGTTGAGGGGCCGAGCTTTCTAGAATCCGGCGAGGAGGAGCATATGGAGAACGTGGAGGATGGATCGGGTGAGGATGGAGAAGATGCTTCTTCAGATATTGAAGACAGTGATGACGACGCCGAACTTCCTCCTCCTGCCGCTCCTTAGTGGAAAAAACTTGAAAATTTATCAGATCCCCGGTATGCCGGGTGCAATTGTATGCTGAATACATGATATTTTGCTACTATGCTTGTATGCCGGATTAACTTGGGCGTAGTCCCCGAGTTTCATTTTCTTGTTCGTCCAATTCTCCGGCTCGATCCGTGTCTACCTTGATTTGGTTTTACGACTTACGAATCTGAGCCCCAAGAATCGTTTTAACAATACTTAGAAACTGTGAGGCTTGGCTCAAAATAATTCAACATAATAATTTGAAAGTAAATACGGGGTTAGTCCAAAAAAACGTTAGCTGGAATAAGATCGTTTCCTTAGTGGTTTTTCACGTGCTACACAATTCCAAACTTGTTCCCTTGCTTGCCATGAAGCCAACTCTTGTTGGACAGCAACAAGTCGAAGGGTTGGGTTTTTGGTGCTCACACATTACTAATCCGGGTTAAGCGAAACGAGTCATTCCAGCTAACGCATAAAAAGTAACAACAACCGTTTATTAAGGCAGTCCCCGAGTTACTGCTCGAGGCCCCGCTACTTCATTGATAAGCTCATTGCCGACATACATACTGACATATGAGATGACTCGGATACATACACTTCTTAGCTAAGTGTAGAAGGGGCGAAGTAGTGCTACATTCCATGGTCGCTTCGATTCCTCTCCGGACCTGTCCGCCTTGTTCTTTTCCTGTGGCTTCGCATCTATAAGATAGTAGGAATCATTGTGCAATGCTTTGCTCACAATAAATGGTCCTTCACATGGGGGATAATTTATGCATGCCAGTGGTATGCTGTACCAACCGGAGCACCAGATCGCCTTCCCGGAAGACTCGGGGGCACACTTTCCGGCTATGATAGCGTCGGAGATTTTGCTGATATATGGCGGATCTGGACAGTGCCAGTTCTCTCGCTTCTTCTAGCAGATCAACATCATTTTGCCGGGCTTCTTGCACTTCGGCTTCTGTGTATTGGGTGACCCTAGGCGAATCATGCTCTATGTCGGCTGGTAATACAGCTTCTGCCCCATATACTAGAAAAAACAGCGTATAGCCTGTTGATCGATTCGGAGTTGTTCTTAAACTCCACAGTACCGCTGGTAGTTCTTCTATCCAGCACCCCGCTGATCTTTGCAGCGGCTCAATGAGCCGGGGTTTTATCCCGGATAATACTAATCCGTTGGATCTTTCCACTTGTCCGTTCGATGCGGGGTGGGCTACTGAGGCTACGTCGAGTCGGATCTTCTTGTCTCGGCAAAAGCGCACAAATGCTCCTTCCGCGAAATTCGTTCCATTATCAGTTATAATGCTGTGTGGATAACCATATCTCAAGATGATGTCTTTGAGAAATGTCACGGCCGTAGCTCCATCACATTTTCTTATAGGCTTCACTTCGATCCATTTTGTAAACTTGTCCACCATGACCAGAATGTGTGTCATGTTTCCTCTCGCAGGTTTGAACGGGCCAACCATATCCAAGCACCACACAGCAAATGGCCATGTAATTGGTATGGTTTTGAGTTCCGACATAGGCATATGTGTCTTGGTGGCGTATCTTTGACAACCATTGCATTTTCTCACCAGATCTTCTGCTTGCTCCAAGGCACTTGGCCAGTAGAATCCATGCCGGAACGCCTTTGCCACTAAGGCCCGGGATGAGGCATGATGCCCGCATTCTCCTTGGTGTATATCTCGGAGGATGCTAAGTCCTTCTTCCGGGTCAACACACCGCTGGAGGACATTGGTTACACTCTATTTGTACAGCTCGGAATTGATGATTGTGTAAGCTTTGGCTCTCCTCTGAGTTTTCCTAGCTCGCACTTCCTCAGTGGGTAAGGTTCCATCTTTCAAGAATTGGTATATAGGCAGTGCCCAAGATGGTATCGCTCGCGTAGGGAACATCTCCTCATCAATGTCCATCTGATCCACCGGCATAACTTCAGCCGGATCACGCTGAACAGTCCCCGGGTCTGGCGAGGTAGTCCCCGGGTTTACTGAGGCAGTCCTCGGGTTTGCCGAGGTAGTCCCTGGGTTCGGCGTGCTACCTCCCATGTTAATGTCCATGGGCTCAGCTCCGGATTCCGCGTTTTCCGGGACATAGATTGAGTCGGTTCCTGGGGACGGCCTGATAGAAGGTTTTCTGAGGTGCTCCAATGCTACGCCCGGTGGAATTGCCTGTCGGGTCGATCCGAGCTTTGACAGTATGTCGGCAGCTTCGTTTTCCACGCGAGGTACATGGTGAAATTCGCATCCCTCAAAGTAACCCGAGATCTTCTGCACATGAAATCTGTATAGTGCCATGTTTGGATCCAGGGCGTCCCACACTCCGGACACTTGCTGTATTAATAGATCCGAGTCGCCAAAGCATATTATCTGACATATACCAATCTCCTTTGCCACTTTGAGTCCATGCACAAGAGCCTCGTACTCAACGACATTGTTCGATGCTGCGAAATGGATCTGTAATACGTACTTGAGCTGATCCTTCTTTGGCGAGGTAAGCACAACCCCGGCACCTAACCCGGTTTTGGTTTTCGATTCGTCAAAAGTGCATCCTCTAGTAGTTCGGATCTGGTGGCGGTGGTTCGTATTGCACCTCGGCCCAATCTACGAAAAAGTCCGCCACAGCCCGAGACTTGATTGCTTCTCTTCTATCATACTGGGGTGTGTAAGGTGCTAGCTCAATTGCCCATTTCGCAATTCTGCCATTCGCATCTTTGTTACCCAATATCTCGGATATGGGGGCTTCGCAAACTAGTGCTTTAACTTCTTTGCCGCCATATAAACACCGTATGCCACCTTTTGAAAATGCGGGTAGTTCTGTTTTGAGGCAGACAATACCTCGCTCAAGTAATACACTGGCCTCTGCACCGACTTACCCTCTTCATCACGCTCCACTACAATCACTGCACTTACAACTCGGTTGGTTGCGGCTATGTAGAGCAACATTGGCTCCTTTGACAGTGGAGAAGCTAACACTAGTGCAGTGGCCAACATCTTTTTTAAATGGGCAAAAGCTTCATCGGCCTACGGCGTCTAAACGAATTTATCTGACTTTTTCATGAGTTGGTAGAGAGGCAGTGCCTTTTCTCCCAACCGACATACAAACCGACTCAACGAGGCCAGGCACCCAGTGAACTTCTGGACATCGTTGATACACTTCGGCAGCTCCATTCGTTCGATGGCTCGGATCTTAGTTGGATTAACCTCGATACCTCGGCTAGAGACGAGAAATCCAAGTAATTTCCCAGCCGGGACACCGAAGGTACATTTCTCCGGATTAAGCTTCATCCGGAATCTCCTCAAGTTCGCGAATGTTTGCCTTATGTCGTCAAGGAGCGTTGTGCTTTCCTTGGTCTTAATAACCACATCATCCACGTAGACTTGTACGTTTTGACCTATTTGATCGTGCAAACATTTTTGCATACATCTTTGGTGCGTTGCACCTGCATTTCATAAACCAAACGGCATAGTGCGATAGCAATAAGCCCCGTACGGGGTAATAAAGGCAGTTTTTATTTGATCATCCGGGTTCAGAGGTATCTGGTGGAAACTAGAATAGGCGTCAATGAATGACAACAGTTCACATCCCGCGGTAGAGTCGATGACCTGATCTATCCTCGGTAGTGGAAATGGATCTTTTGGACATGCCTTGTTCAGGTTCGTATAATCGATACACATACGCCAAACCACTGCCACGTTCGGATCATCCTTCTTCTTTTCTACCAGCACCGGATTAGAGAGCCAATCCGGATACAGCACTTCCATGATAAATCCAGCTGCTAGCAACCGAGCTATCTCGTCACCAATGACCTTTCTCCTATCCTCGACGAAGCGTCGGAGAGGTTGCTTCACCGGCCTTGCTCCGGGTCTTACGTTCAAAGAGTTCTCGGCCAACTCCCTCGGAACACCTTGCAAGTCATGTGTGGACCAAGCAAAAATATCCCGATTCTCACGGAGGAAGTTGACGAGCTCGCTTTCCTATTTGTCAGTTAACCCGGCACCAATTGTTACGGTACGCTCCGGAAACATGTTATCCACTGGAATCTTCTTGGTGTCCTTTGCGGCTTGAAACGAAACGCTTCCATGCGGGTTACTTAACGCCGGCATATACTGCTGCGCAGACTGAGCTAATGCCGCCACCTCTTGGATTTTTCTTTTCTCTTGCGCAATTACGAGTGACTCAGCTAGGTTGGACCCGGCTGAGGCGCACTCAATAGAACGTCGGAAATCCCCAGCGATAGTAATTGCTCCATTTGGCCCGGGCAACTTCATCTTCAGATAACTGACGTGGCAACTTGCCATGAACTTGCTCAGTGCTGGTCTCCCGAGTAATGCATGATATGCGCTTTCCAAGTTCACCACCTCAAACTCCAGATTCTCAGTTCGGCAGTTATCCCTCGTGCCGAACAGCACGTCGATCCGGACTTTGCCTATAGGCTCACAGGAGATGCCTGGTACGATGCCATGTAAAGTTGTTCTTGTAGCCTGGAGCATGTTCTCCGAGATGCCCAACTTGCGCATCGTATCTGCATACATGATGTTAATGCTACTACCATTGTTGATCAGTACCTTGGAGAACCTCACATTAATGTTCGGTCCAATGAATGTCGGATCTAACACTAGTGCATACGAGCCTGGACTTGGCATAAGCTTGGGATGATCTTTGACGTTCTAGGTGATTTCCTGGTCCGACCAAGGCATGTACCTCGTCACTGCAGGCATAACCGCGTTAACCTCCATATGTCGGCGCTGCAAGCTCTTCCTATCTGTTTCCTCTATTGTGAACACACAATAGCTCTGGTGATGTTCCCTGTACTCATTCCTTCCCTCGTTTCCGGAGTATCTCTGATCCGGTTGTTGCTGGTTTTCCACCTGATGCACTGCATCCCTTCTCTCATTGTTGTCATACCTCGGCCGAGGGGGAGGCAACATTAGTTGCGGCGTGTTTGCTCCAGAGAGCAATTGCTGCCGGGGTAACTCCTGCCGAGGTTGATCATTCCGGGGTGCCTGAGCATTCCCCGAACCACCTTGTTCTATCTTACGCATCCACTCACATTGCCTCGTTGTGTGTCCCGCCAGGCTGTTCGGATTTGGCGTGTGAAACTTACACGGCTGGTCCAACATTGACTCATAGGTATACCTCGGATGGCCCTTCTTCTCTTGCCATTGCTTCTTCTGCTCCGGAGTCCACGTTTTCTTGCCATCATTTCGAGGAGTCCATTGCCCTCCCGTTTTCTGGCGTTGGTTGCTCCCTGCTCCGGGTTGATCTTGATTCACTGTTGCAACTTGTTGTGAACTATACCGATGATCTGGTCTATCGTCTCTCCTTTTTCCCCTGTAATCGTTCCTCTGGGATGACCCGGCTCCGTCCCTCGGATAGTACTCCTCATTTGACTCGTTCGACGCGATCCTGGGTTGATTCGGATCACCCAAAGCATATGAATCCGCAATCCGGATCATCTCTACCAACGTGACTGGCATTTTCCTTTGCAATTTCATCCACAACTCGCTGCCATACCTACACCCTTGTGCGAACCATGCTATGGCCTGTGACTCTATGACTCCCTCACACGAGTTTCTCACGGTACACCACCGGGTCAAGAATTCACGATCCGTTTTGTTAGATATCTGCTTGCACATCACCATGGCCTGCGGTCTATTCGGTCTCTGATATGTACTTGAGAAATTGCTGATCAACATTTCTTCAAAATCTATCCAGCAATTGATGCTTCCGGGTGGCAAATTATTCAGCCATAACCTAGCCGAACCTTCCAACATCTGGGGTACGTATCGTACAGCCCATCTCAAGTTGCCAATTGCAATTTTCACAGCTGTTGCATAGTTTATCAACCAATCCTCCGGCTTTGTACTGCCGTCATACGTCTTCGTGCCCATGGGTAATTGGAAGTTGGGTACCGGCGGTTCCTTCATGATCCGGGGTCCAAAGCACGCTGGACCCGGAGGACCTTGACATTCGATCTGTTCCGACCTATACAGGCGATCCAGCTTTAACCTGGCATCATCCGGCATCAAATCCCTGCTTCCCAATCTCGACCCTATCACATGATAGTCCGGTCTTGCGTATCCCGCATTCATCATCTCCGAGTCTCCGTCATTGTATCGGTTTTGCTCTCGTTGTGCTCCTCTTTATTGCATACCTCGGCCGGCACTTTGCTCTTGCCTTGGTATATTCCGCTGCTGTGGTTGACCTGCTCCTGCCGAGTTTCGCTGTCCGGCATTGCCGTTGGCAGCATTCCCTTGACCGGCATTGCCTTGGTCGTGATTACCTCGGCCAGCTTCACCTCAGCTCACACTTCGTCGATCGTCGTTTTTCCGCATCTCTTTTTCTTTTCCCGCACGCGTTGGGTCATACGGGACGATCTGCTTGTTCCGTCTGGCCGAGGTTACTACCTCTTCTCTCCTTGGGCCACCATGAGGCGACGATGCAGCTCCAGCGGATTTCTCCGGGTTACCCATCGCCGAATGGACGACCTTAGAAGTTCCAACTCTCTCCGGGTTACCTCTCAGCAGCTCCTCGTTCTGCCTATTCGCGATCCGAACCAGCTCGTTAACCCGGTCTTGTTGTCTTTGACGGGCCTCACCCGTCAGACCCTCTAGCTCGGATGCAGCGGCGTCTGCTGCCCTGAGGTTCTTCACCGGTGTGCTGTACCTCGGCAACCCCACAGATAGATAGTTTTCCGACCCTTCTGGTCCATCATCCCCTTCTCTGTTCATCTCACTCATGAGATTTTTTCCTTTTACCCTTACTGTATCAACCTTGTTTGCCTTTGCGTACTCGCGCAGTGTCATGTTCAATGACTGCTGAGCCGCTGCTATTTTCTTTGCGCCCTCCAGTATCTTTTGCCGAGTTTCCTCTAGCTCGGCTTGTGCCTGAGCCGGGTCTACCACTGCTGCTACTGGGTTAGCCAAGCTATCCATAGCTTCCCTCAGCACGTTCTCAGGCCTCTCCAGTGGAGGTCCTCTACCTTTCCTTGGTGCCTTAGGTGTTACCTCCGGGTCCGGCGCTGGATCCTTTCTTGCGCTCGCACCTGGAGCAGTCATCATCACCTCCGCGCGGTCCGGGGAGCGAGCGATACGCGCCCCGCGAGCCACAGTGAGGGGTGGTTCTCCTGCATCGACGACGCGACGCGGATGAACGCAAGACACGTCCACAGCAACATAGACCTTGTGCGCACCGAGCTTGACGAAGATGCCGTTGCGCGGAAGGGGGCGCGTGCCGAAGCAGCCAGCGTTGTCGCTGACGTAGTCCAACGCTCCAAAGTGTTGAACGAGCCCGGAGACGATGCGTTCGCCGGTGCCGATGAGGTTTCCCGTCCGGATCTTCACCCCTGCTAGCGCCGCTAGCCCCACGGTGGGCGCCAACTGTCGTGGTGGTGTCACGGCAGATGCCATGGATAGGCTAAAGGTGGGGACTAATACACGCTAGGGGAATCCAGGGAGGGATAGTGGAGTGATTCTCCAAGCAGAAGCTTTGTATTGATGTTCTAACTCCAAGATTACAAGTGCTCCTTGAGCTGTATTGACAAGAGGAGGAAGAAGAAACTCTCTTACTCTTGCCTCCTATCTAGCCCAAGAACCCTAGATCCACTAGTGCTCAACCAACTAGAATTCTGCCCACTCTGTATCCCAGAAAAACCCAACCCCTCTACCAGAACCCTAACCCCCTTATATAGTGGTGGTTCGGTCCTGGCCTAGGGCATACGTGGAGGCATATTCCTAAGAATATGCCCCCTCCCAAAATAGTAACCCGACAGGGGTGCTTTTCCCCCGCGTCACACTTGCTTTAGCGACGTAGCCTCTACGGCGCCCGCGTCAGCCGACGTGAGCGTTGTCACCCTTGTCAGCCATGATCCGGTGGTCCTGCCCTTGCTTTATTCGCTCATCCAGTACGCACCGGACCTTATTTTTTGATTAGAGAGATTCCTTCCTTCTCCTGGAAGCCAAGCGAGGATCCGGATCACAGTAGATCAGGCCACACCTGTTCCTGCATATAAGTTAGACAAGCATTTCCGACTTACTCATTAAGTCGGATGAGACAACGTTAGGCGTCCCCCTGGCCCGGGTTACTCCGTGATCCGGCCTGCCTTGAGGTGATTTGGCCAGCATCCGCTTTGACCTTGCCGACCCTTGGCTAACTCGGCCCTTATACCCCGGAGTGACCCTACCCGAGGGTATCCCCCCAACACGCACCCATGTGTCGCGGGGTCTAGTCAACCGAATGAGAGCTGAGTTTCACGAATTGAAGCAAGGAAGAATGACTGTGGTGGAGTACCGTGACAGATTCCGGTCACTTGCCAGATATGCACCTGATGAGATCAACACGGAGGCCAAGAAGAAGGAGAGATTCTTGAACGGACTGCATGATGAGATGCAGACTGTCCTTGTCAACATCCGTTTTCAGGATCTCGAAGAGCTAGTCGACTCTGCCATTCAGATGGAAGGGAATATTAATCAGGCAAACGAGAACCGCAAACGTTGTATGATGCAGCAATCTGGATCCAGCAGTCAACAGAAGTACTGTCCCAACCCCTCACCAGGATATGCACCAAGGAACAACCGAACCTTATGTTGGAATTATGCCCTAGAGGCAATAATAAAGATGTTATTATTATAATTCTTGTTCATGATAAAGTTTATATTCCATGCTAGAATTGTATTAAGCGGAAACTTTAATACTTGTGTGGTTTGTGAACAACACTGTGTCCCTAGTACGCCTCTATGGACTAGCTCATTGATCAATGATGGTTAAGGTTTCCTAATCATAGACATGAGTTGTCAATTGATAATGAGATCATATCATTGGGAGAATGATATGGTGGATAGACCCAAACTAAGCGAAGCAATTAGATCGTGTCATCGTGTTCGTCTTTGCGAAGCTTTTCTTATATTGTATTCCTTAGACCATGAGATAATACAACTCCCTGGTATCGGAAGAAAGCTTTGAGGTCATCAAACGTCATCCTATGAGAGGGTGATCATAAAGGTGTCTCTCAGGTGATCGGAAAGTATCTGTTGGGTTGTATGTATCGAGATGGGATTTGTCCCTCCCAAGTCGGAGAGATATACTTCGGGCCCACTCGATAATCGATATCAACACCGCTTGCAAGCATGTGGTTAAGGAGTTAATCACAAAGTGATATCGGATTACGGAACGAGTAAAGTACTTGCTGTGAACGAGATTGAACTAGGTATGACGATACCGACGATCGAATCTCGGGCAAGTAAAATATCGCGAGACGAAGGGAATATATATATGGGATTGATTGAATCCTGGCATCGTGGTTCATCCGATATGATCATCGATGAATGTGTGGGAGTCAATATGGGTGCCCAGACCCCGCTGTTGATTATTGATAGAAGATCATGTCTGCATATTCTCGAACCCGCAGGGTCACACACTTAACGTGTCTCGACGCTAGGATAGATTGGATACTTGGTTTATGAATTTTTGTTCGGAGTCTCGGATGGGATCCGGGACATCACGAGAGGTTCCGGAGTGGTCCGGAGAATAAGATTCATATAAGGCAGTGCAGTTTTTGGAGTTCGGAATTGTTCCGGGTTAATCGGTATTGTACCGGAAGCTTCTAGAACCTTCCGGAAGGGGGCCAACGTGGTCCCACCTTCCGGGAGGGGGCATGGGACTATGAGGGAGTGTCCTGGCTGCATTGGGCCAGGGGCACAAGGCCCCATAGGGCCCAGCCGATCCTAGAGAGTTTAAATCGTTTAAACTAGAGATAAGATAAGATAGGATTTCTAGATAAGGGAGAGTTTAAATTGTTTAAACTAGAGATAGGCTTGGAGGAGAGGCTAGGGCTGGCCGCCCCCCCCCCCCCCTCTATAAATAGAGGGCTGGTGCACCCCCCCTCTCTACACACCTTCCTCCAAACCCAGTTGCTCTGCTGCCCTTCCTCTCTCCCTCCCGACTGTTTGTAGGCGAAGCCCTACGGCAGAAATTCTCCACCATATACACCACGCCGTCGTGCTGTAGATCCAATCCATCTCTCCACCATACTTGCTGGTCCGAGGAAGGAGGATATGTCGAGGTTCCGCACGTGTGCATCTCACGGAGGCACCGCCACTTGTGGTGCTAGATTAGATCGGATCGCGAGGAGGAGAAGCGAGTACGACTACATCACCCACGTTCCGACGAACGTTCCGCTGTGCGAATCTTCAAGGGTATGAAGACCTAATCCAATCTCTCTCGTTGTTTGCATCTCCTAGATTAGATCTTGGCTTTTCCTCTGTTCGCTTCCGTAGAAAATTTTGATTTACTATGCTGCGAAACCCTTCAGTGGTATCAGAGCTAGATTTATGCGTAGATGTGATTCACGAGTAGAACGCAACATGGTTGTTGCGGGCGTTGATGTTTTCTGTTGCAAGCCTCTTGTTTGTGTTCTTCTTATGACGCGGGATAGTGAGATTGAAGCGGTCCAGGCCAACCTTACGCGACGTCGTTCGCGATACCGGCTCCGCACTTGACGTGTGGCTTGTACCATACATGCGGCTGGTGGATGTCAGTTTCTCTCACTATAGTTGTCATGGGATTAACACCGGAGTTTGGCAACCATAATATCACCGTTGTGGCTTTCCGTAGGTAAGAATCGTTCTTAGCATCTACTCCCATAAGCCACGTAAAACATGCAACAACAAAGTAGAGGCGTCTAACTTGTTTTTGCAGGGAGTGTTTTCTGTGATATGGTATGGCCCAAGATGTGATGTGTATATTGTATGCGATGATCATGTTTTGTAATGTTTCACGACTTGCATGTCGATGAGTACACAACCGGCAGGAGCCATATGGTTGTCTTTATAATTGTGTATGACCTGCGAGTCAACTTCTTATACGCCATGTAATAGCTTTACTTTATCGCTAAGTAGTTAGCAATAGTTGTAGTTGCTATTCGTGGTGGAGGCAATCATGGTGGAGTGATGGAGATCATGCCGGAACGCACAAGATGGAGATCATTGCGCGAAGATTGGCTATACCATGTCACATAAAGTTATATGCATGTGATGTTTATCCTTTTATGTATCTTATTATGCTTAGATCGCGACGGTAGCATTATAAGATGATTCCTCACTTAAAGATCAAGATAAAAACTGTGTTCTCCCCAAAGTATGCACCGTTGCGAAAGTTCGTCGTGTCCAAGCATCACGTGATGATCGGGTGCTATAGACTCTACGCTCACATACAACGGGTGCAAGCCAGTTTTGCACACGCGGAAATACTTGGGTCTAACTTGACGAGCCTAGCATGTACAGACATGGCCTCGGAACACAAGAACCGAAAGGTTAAGCATGAGTCATATGAATGATATGATCGACACTTCGTTGTCCACCATTGAAACCACATCTCTTCTCGTGATGATCGGATTAGGTGTGGTGAATTTGGATCGTGTTCACTAAACAACTTGAGGGATGTTGAATTTAGTGGGAGTTCATCTAGTAATTTGATTAAGTTGAACTATTTATCATGAACATAGTCTAAATTGTACTTGCAAATACTGTAGATCCAATGGCCAAGTCCAACTTCAACTTCAACGTTTTTGCTGAGATAGAAAAGCTTAGAAACAATGGGTCTAACTTCACCAAATGGTTCCGCATTCTGAGAATCATTCTCGCTGGCGGACAAAAGGACTATGTCCTTGAGAAAGCACTAAGTGACGCCCCTGCTATAGATGCGCCGGCTGATGAAAAAGCTGTTTATCAGTCGCGCAAGGATGATTATGATTTGATTAAGATCGCCATGTTGTATGCTATGGAATCGAATCTTCAAAATCGTTTTGAGGAGTTCGCCGGGCCCTTTGAGATTCTCGAGGAGCTGAAAAACATTTTTCAGACTCAAGCCCATTCTGAGAGATATGAGATCTCTGAGAAGTTCTTTAACTGCAAGATGGAGGAAGGGAGTTCCGTTAGTGAGCACGCCATTAAGATGTCGGGCTACACTCAACGCCTTGAGCAACTGGACTGCAAGATTCCAGAGGAGCTCAAGATTGACAGGGTTCTGCAATCACTCCCTCCCAGCTACAAAAGTTTTGTAGTGACTCATAATCAGATTGGTTCCACTGATACGATCACCGAGCTCTTCGCAAAGCTGAAGGCTGCGGAGGTGGACATCAAGAAGGATAATCATGTGTTGATGGTCAACAAGCCCTCCTTTAAGAAAGGTAAAGGTGCAAAGAAGCCCTTCAAGAAAGGCGGCGGCAAGCGCGTTGCCCCTGCTGAGAAGAAGCTCAGGTCTGGTCCTAAGCCGGACACTGAGTGCTTCTATTGCAAGGACAAGGGTCACTGGAAGCGCAACTGTCCGAAGTACTTAGCGGACAAGAAGGCTGGCACCATCAAAGGTATATTTGATATACATGTTATTGATGTTTTCCTTACTAGCCCTCGTTGTAGTGCCTGGGTATTTGATACCGGTTCAGTTGCTAATATTTGTAACTCGAAACAGGAGCTACGGAATAGACGGCGGCTTGCGAGGGATGAGGTGACGATGCGCGTTGGCAACGGATCAAGAGTTGATGTGATGGCCGTCGGCACGCTCTCCTTAGTTTTACCTTCGGGATTAGTTTTAAACCTTAATAAATGTTATTATGTGCCTGCGTTGAGCATGAACATTATTTCTGGATCGTGTTTATTGCAATACGGTTATTCATTTAAATCGGAGAATAATGGTTGTTCTATTTATATGAGTAACATCTTTTATGGTCATGCACCTCTTGTGAATGGTTTATTTCTTCTAAATCTCGAAAGGGATGAAACACACATCCATAACATTGAGGCTAAGAGATGCAAAGTAGATAGTGATAATACTACTTATTTGTGGCACTGTCGTCTAGGTCATATTGGTGTAAAGCGCATGAAGAAACTCCATTCTGATGGACTTTTGGAGTCTCTTGATTTTGAATCATTTGACACATGCGAATCATGCCTCATGGGCAAGATGATCAAAACCCCGTTCTCCGGTATGATGGAGCGAGCAACGGACTTGTTGGAAATCATACATACCGATGTATGCGGACCGATGAGTGTTTCGACGCGCGGTGGATATCGCTATTTTCTCACTTTTACCGATGACTTAAGTAGATATGGGTATATCTATTTAATGAAACATAAGTCTGAAACGTTTGAAAAGTTCAAAAAATTTCAGAATGAAGTGGAGAACCATTGTAACAGAAAGATTAAGTTTCTACGATCCGATCGTGGGGACGAATATTTGAGTTATGATTTTCTCACGCATCTCAAAGCAAGTGGAATCGTTTCACAACTCATGCCACCCGGAACACCAGAGCGCAATGGTGTGTCTGAACGCCAGAATCGAACCCTATTAGATATGGTCCGATCGATGATGTCTCTTACTGATTTGCCGTTATCATTTTGGGGTTATGCATTAGAAACCGCTGCATTCACTTTAAATAGGGCTCCATCTAAATCCGTTGAGACGACACCGTATGAACTGTGGTTTGGTGCTAAACCTAAATTGTCGTTTCTTAAAGTTTGGGGATGCGAAGCTTACGTCAAGAAGTTGATGCCGGACAAGCTCGAACCCAAAGCGGAGAAATGCGTCTTCATAGGATACCCTAAGGAAACTATTGGCTATACCTTCTATCACAGAACCGAAGGCAAAGTGTTTGTCGCAAAGAACGGTTCCTTTCTTGAGAAGGAGTTTCTCTCAAAAGAAGTGAGTGGGAGGAAAGTAGAGCTTGACGAGGTTATTGAACCTTCTCTTGAGTTGGAGAGTAGCGCAGCACCTGAAATTGTTCCAGTGCCGCCTGCACCAACAATAGAGGAAGCTAATGACAAGGATCATGAAGCTTCGGACGATGCTGCTACTGAACGTCGCAGGTCGACAAGGTCGCGTGCCCCTCCTGAGTGGTACGACAACCCTGTCTTGACTGTCTTGTTAGTAGAAGACAGTGAACCTACGAACTATGAGGAAGCGATGATGAGCCCAGACTCTGAGAAATGGCTAGAAGCCATGAAATCCGAATTGGGATCCATGAGCGAAAACCAAGTATGGACTTTGGTGGACCCTCCTAGCGACCGAAAGGCCGTTGAGTGCAAATGGATCTTCAAGAAGAAAATGGACGCGGATGGTAATGTTACCGTCTATAAAGCACGGCTTGTTGCGAAAGGTTTTCGACAAGTTCAAGGTGTTGACTACGATGAGACTTTCTCTCCCGTAGCGATGTTTAAGTCCATTCGGATTTTATTAGCAATTGCTGCGTTTCATGATTATGAAATATGACAAATGGATGTCAAGACTGCTTTCCTCAATGGCAACATTGATGAAGAGTTGTATATGATGCAACCCGAAGGTTTTGTCGATCCTAAGGATGTTGATAAAGTATGCAAACTTCAGCGTTCCATTTATGGACTGAAGCAAGCGTCTCGGAGTTGGAACCTTCATTTTGATCAAGTGATCAAGAGCTTTGGATTTGTTCCAAATTGCTACGAAGCTTGCATCTACAAGAAAGTGAGTGGGAGCTCGGTGACGTTTCTGGTACTATATGTGGATGACATATTGATTATTGGAAATGACATCGACATGCTTAACAATGTGAAGAGTTATTTGAATAAGTGTTTTTCAATGAAAGACCTAGGTGAAGCTGCTTATATATTGGGCATCAAAATCTATAGAGATAGACAAAGACGCCTGATAGATTTAAGCCAGAGTACATACCTAAACAAAGTTCTGAAAAGGTTCAGAATGGATAAGGCATTGAAAGGTTCAGTGCCTATGTTGTCAGGTAAGATATTGAGCAAGGCTCAGTGTCTAGCTACGGTAAATGATAGGGAAGCTATGAGCAAAGTGCCTTATGCCTCGGCCATAGGTTCCATCATGTATGCCATGCTGTGTACTAGACCGGATGTGTCCAATGCTCTTAGTTTGACGAGCAGATATCAAAGTGATCCAGGAGTGGAACACTGGACAGCCGTGAAGAACATCCTAAGGTACCTAAATAGGACTAAAGAAATGTTCTTAGTCTATGGGGGTGATGAACAGCTCGTCGTAAAAGGTTACGTTGATGCTAGTTTCGACACCGACAAGGATGATTCTAAATCTCAGACAGGATACGTGTATATTTTGAATGGAGGAGCTATGAGCTGGAGAAGCTGCAAGCAAAGGGTGATCGCGGGATCTACAGTAGAAGCAGAATACATGGTTGCTGCAGAAGCATCAAGTGAAGGAGTTTGGATCAGAAACTTCATCACTGAGCTTGGCGTGGTTCCAAGTTCATTGGACCCACTAGAGATATTGTGTGACAACACTGGCGCCATAGCACTCGCTAAGGAACCAAGATATAATCCAAAGACCAAGCATATCAACCGCAAGTTTCATATAATCCGAGATTATATAGCAGATGGAGATCTGAAGATCAGCAAAGTACATACAGATCTGAATGTCGCAGATCCATTGACTAAACCTCTTCCACGTGTAAAACATGATCAGCACCTCAGTGCCATGGGTGTGAGATTGTTGCCAAATGTAAACTAGATTATTGACTCTAGTGCAAGTGGGAGACTGTTGGAATTATGCCCTAGAGGCAATAATAAAGATGTTATTATTATAATTCTTGTTCATGATAAAGTTTATATTCCATGCTAGAATTGTATTAAGCGGAAACTTTAATACTTGTGTGGTTTGTGAACAACACTGTGTCCCTAGTACGCCTCTATGGACTAGCTCATTGATCAATGATGGTTAAGGTTTCCTAATCATAGACATGAGTTGTCAATTGATAATGAGATCATATCATTGGGAGAATGATATGGTGGATAGACCCAAACTAAGCGAAGCAATTAGATCGTGTCATCGTGTTCGTCTTTGCGAAGCTTTTCTTATATTGTATTCCTTAGACCATGAGATAATACAACTCCCTGGTATCGGAAGAAAGCTTTGAGGTCATCAAACGTCATCCTATGAGAGGGTGATCATAAAGGTGTCTCTCAGGTGATCGGAAAGTATCTGTTGGGTTGTATGTATCGAGATGGGATTTGTCCCTCCCAAGTCGGAGAGATATACTTCGGGCCCACTCGGTAATCGATATCAACACCGCTTGCAAGCATGTGGTTAAGGAGTTAATCACAAAGTGATATCAGATTACGGAACGAGTAAAGTACTTGCTGTGAACGAGATTGAACTAGGTATGACGATACCGACGATCGAATCTCGGGCAAGTAAAATATCGCGAGACGAAGGGAATATATATATGGGATTGATTGAATCCTGGCATCGTGGTTCATCCGATATGATCATCGATGAATGTGTGGGAGTCAATATGGGTGCCCAGACCCCGCTGTTGATTATTGATAGAAGATCATGTCTGCATATTCTCGAACCCGCAGGGTCGCACACTTAACGTGTCTCGACGCTAGGATAGATTGGATACTTGGTTTATGAATTTTTGTTCGGAGTCTCGGATGGGATCCAGGACATCACGAGAGGTTCCGGAGTGGTCCGGAGAATAAGATTCATATAAGGCAGTGCAGTTTTTGGAGTTCGGAATTGTTCCGGGTTAATGGGTATTGTACCGGAAGCTTCTAGAACCTTCCGGAAGGGGGCCAACGTGGTCCCACCTTCCGGGAGGGGGCATGGGCCTATGAGGGAGTGTCCTGGCTGCATTGGGCCAGGGGCACAAGGCCCCATAGGGCCCAGCCGATCCTAGAGAGTTTAAATCGTTTAAACTAGAGATAAGATAAGATAGGATTTCTAGATAAGGGAGAGTTTAAATTGTTTAAACTAGAGATAGGCTTGGAGGAGAGGCTAGGGCTGGCCGCCCCCCTCTATAAATAGAGGGCTGGTGCGCCCCCCCTCTCTACACACCTTCCTCCAAACCCAGTTGCCCTGCTGCCCTTCCTCTCTCCCTCCCGACTGTTTGTAGGCGAAGCCCTGCGGCAGAAATTCTCCACCATATACACCACGCCGTCGTGTTGTAGATCCAATCCATCTCTCCACCATACTTGCTGGTCCGAGGAAGGAGGAGACGTCGAGGTGCTGCACGTGTGCATCTCACGGAGGCACCGCCACTTGTGGTGCTAGATCGGATTGGATCGCGAGGAGGAGAAGCGAGTACGACTACATCACCCACGTTCCGACGAACGTTCCGCTGTGCGAATCTTCAAGGGTATGAAGATCTAATCCAATCTCTCTCGTTGTTTGCATCTCCTAGATTAGATCTTGGCTTTTCCTCTGTTCGCTTCCGTAGAAAATTTTGATTTACTATGCTGCGAAACCCTTCACCTTAGTGTCTCGCCCAAGCTACCCCAACCATAGCGGAGGAAATGTGAAGTCCGGAGGAAACCATCACAACTCCGGCAATGCCAACAATTTCAACCGTGCACCTCCCAAGAGCAACAACAATAACAACAACAACACTGCACCCAGAACTGGCAGCAATGATGTGCCTGTTGCAGCAAAGGACAAGTCCCAGATCACCTGCTTCGAGTGTGGAGTGAAGGGTCACTACTCCAATGAGTGTCCCAAGAAGACTGCCGCCAATGCCACTGTGAATGCCCCAGCTCAACAGGAGCGTCGTGTTCAACCAGGAAGAAGGTTTGCCCCAGGGAACCCTCACAACCGCAACGGTCGTCTCTTCCACATGAACGCAGAAGAAGCCCAAGAAGCGCCAGATGTAGTGCTGGGTATGTTTTCTGTCAACTCAGTTTTAGCAAGAGTATTGTTTGATTCGGGAGCATCGCATTCATTTGTCACTGAAGAATTTGCATGCACTAGTAAGATTCACCCAACCAACCTGAAGCATGTCATGATAGTTCAAATCCCCGATTCAACTACAAAAGCTAGAAAAATTTGCAAAGCTGTGCCTATCAGAATACATGGGATAGATTTTTATGCCAACCTAATAGTACTTGGAGCCAAAGGATTGGAAGTAGTACTAGGTATGGACTGGATGTCAAGGCATAAAGGACTGATAGACTGTGCTAAGAAAGCCATCACCATGACCAGTAGTTCTGGAGTAACAGTAGAGCATATCTCTGAAACCTTACCTCGTCAATTCAAGTGCAACAAGAGTCTAGCCCTACCCACCATAAACCAAGTAAGAGTAGTCTGTGAATACCCCGACATATTCCTAGATGAATTGCCAGGTATGCCCCCGGATAGGGATATTGAGTTCATTATCGAACTAATCCCCGGAACCAGACCCATAGCCTAGAGACCCTATAGGATGAATCCCTTAGAGTTAGTTGAGTTGAAGAAGCAGTTAGATGCCATGTTAGCAACAGGCTTGATTCAACCAAGCGCATCGCCATGGAGATCACCAGTGTTATTCGTCGACAAGAAAGATGGAGGCAATCATTTGTGTACAGATTACAGAAAGTTGAATGACGTCACCATCAAGAACAAGTACCCCTTGCCAAAGATAGAGGATCTATTTGATCAATTGACTGAAGCCCAGGTATTCTCAAAGATTGATCTTAGGACTGGTTATCACCAACTTAAGATTCGTGCAACGGATATTCCGAAGACCGCCTTTACTACTCATTATGGTTTATACGAGTATACGGTTATGTATTTTGGATTAACCAATGCCCCTGCTTATTTCATGAATCTCATGAATAAGATCTTTATGAATTTCCTAGATAAGTTTGTAGTTGTATTTATCGATGACATCCTTATCTACTCCAAGTCGGAAGAAGAGCATGAGCAACATCTGAGAATCATCCTAGAAACCCTGAGAGAGCATCAGTTATATGCCAAGTTCAGCAAGTGTGAGTTTTGGCTGAAAGAAGTAGGATTCCTAGGACATATTGTGTCTGCCGGAGGAGTCTTTGTTGATCCTGCCAAGATCAAAGATGTCGAAGAATGGGAAGCCCCAACCACTCAAACCCAAGTCCGTGCATTTCTCGGATTAGAGGGATACTACCGCAAGTTCGTAGAAGGATTCTCGAGCATCGCCAGACCCATGACCCAATTGTTGAAGAAGGACAAGAAGTTTGAATGGATAGACAAGTGTGAAGCCAGTTTCCAGGAGCTAAAGAAGAGATTGATATCAGCCCCAACTTTGATCATGCCAGACATCAAGAAGCCATTTGATGTATATTGTTATGCATCCAAGATTGGTCTCGGATGTGTATTGATGCAAGAAGGCAAAGTCATCGCGTATCTGTCTTGACAACTGAAGCAGCATGAGCAGAACTATCCAACCCATGATCTTGAATTAGCAACCGTAGTGCTGGCATTAAAGACATGGCGTCATTATCTGATGGGTAATCGTTGTGAGATTTACTCAGATCATAAGAGCTTGAACTATATTTTCACTCAGAAGGAACTGAATATGAGGCAAAGGAGATGGATAGAGTTAATCAAGGATTATGACCTTGACATTCACTATCACCCTGGCAAAGCCAATGTGGTAGCAGATGCTCTTAGCAGATTGCCGTGTAGGCTAAACACTATGATCAAGGAGCAGCAACCAAGTTTCTATGAAGAGTTGGAGTAGTTCAGAACTGAATTAGTTAGCAAAGGATTCTTAGCTAGCATTGAACTTCAACCCACTTTGATTAGCCAAATCAAGGAAGCCCAGAAGGGGAATGAAAGTATCGATGGAATCAAACATCGTATTGGTACAGGAAAGGTACCTAGATTCACTGAATACAAAGAGGGAGTACTGTGGTACAAAGGACGTATCTGTGTGCCAGCAGATTCGGAGCTGAAGCAAGTTATCATGAAGGAAGCTCATGATACTCTTTATTCTATCCACCCCGAAGGAACGAAGATGTATCAGGATTTGAAAGAGCAATTTTGGTGGCACAAGATGAAGAGAGAAATCAGAAGCTACATAGCCAAGTGCGATATCTGTCAAAGAGTCAAAACAGAGCATCAGAGGCCCGCAGGACTGTTGCAACCACTGCAGATTCCGGAATGGAAATGGGATTCTGTCGGAATAGACTTTATCACCGGTTTGCCTACTTCCAGTAGGGGAAATGACTCAATCTGGGTCATAGTTGATAGACTGTCCAAGGTAGCACACTTTATACCTGTCAAGACTTCCAACCAAAGTGCGAAGCTAGTAGAGCTATACATAGCTAGGGTTGTTAGTCTGCATGGAACCCCCAAGACCATAGTATCAGATCGAGGAACACAGTTTACCTCGAGATTTTGGCAGAAAGTTCAGGAAGGTTTGGGAACCAAGTTGAACTTCAGCACCGCGTATCACCCGCAAACAGATGGACAGAATGAGAGAGTCAACCAGATCCTGGAGGATATGCTTAGAGCTTGTGTGTTGGAATATGGATCAAAATGGGAAGATTGCATGCCTTTCGCAGAATTCTCATATAACAACAGTTATCAAGCTAGTTTGCAGATGGCACCATTTGAATTCCTATATAGAAGAAAGTGTCGTACCCCTTTGAATTGGTCACAAGTAGGAGAGAGTCAGATCTTTGGACCCGACATTCTCCGAGAAGTCGAAGAGAAAGTTCACAAAGTCCGTGAGCACCTCAAGACCGCCCAGTCTAGACAGAAGAGTTATGCTGACAAGAGAAGAAGAGACCTAACTTTCAATGTCGGAGATTATGTATATCTCAAGGTTTCGCCGTTGAAAGGAACCCAATGCTTTAGTCTGAAAGGAAAGTTAGCCCCCAGATATATCAGACCTTTCAAGATTCTGAACCGTCGAGGAGAAGTATCGTATCAACTGGAACTACTTGAAGAGATGTCAGCCATCCACAATGTGTACCATATCTCGTTACTTCGCAAATGCCTAGAAGTGCCAGAGAAGACTGAACTTTTTAAGAACATCGATCACAGAACTGTGGAGATCAACAATGACCTGACCTATCGTGAAGTGCCCATCCGTATCTTGGAAGAATCTTACAGAACCACCAGGACCAGGAGTATCAAATTTCTCAAGATTCAATGGAGCAACCATACCAAGGAGGAAGCCACTTGGGAGCGCGAAGATTACATTAGGACGGAGTTCCCAGATCTCTTTAGTTCCTAGTTTTCTTTGTAAATCTCGGGACGAGATTTTGTTTAAGGGGGGAAGGTTTGGAACATCCCAAAACTTTAATCCAAGCTTATCAAGATCCAAATCATCAAATTTAGGGTTAACAAAAACTTTTCCAATCAAAAATATGAAAGCATTCATATGTATGTGCATTTAAAAATAAGAGTTGTTTGAATTGCCATGTTTAAGTGATCCATTGCTTGTAAAATGATTCTTAGGTGAAATAAACATCATCTAAATCATTCCCAAACTTTTCCCAAAGAAAAACAACTCAAAATGAATAATTGAAGTGAATGGTCATTTTGGCCAAATTAACTATCATGCCTACTTTGGCTATTCCTAGTACTCAAAACCTAACAGAAACATTTGTGGATCTTTACACCCCTTGCTAGTACACATAATGAGGTACCAAGGCCCACTTTGTGATCTACTAAAAACAATCAAATACTAATTTTAAATGACAGTTTAAAATTGAATCTATTTCATATGGGAAGATCCCACTATTTCAAAAACCACTCAAACAAGTTCAATTTTCAAAACCCAAGCACCCACAGAGTCCCAAGCTTAGTACTAGCACACCCACCAAAAAGCTTTTCAAAATTCCAAAGTTTATTTCTTGCGGCCATTTTCACAAACACTTGGCAGGCAGAATTCAAACAAAACAAAATTCACTATTTTAAATAGTGTTCTAGCCAAACTTGTCTCCCATTTGACCCTCTTTTGCTCACATTGTCCCCTCTTGATGAAACCAGGGCATAATCACCCCACCCCCTACCTCTTAGCAGCATGGCCATGCCAAGCCGAGCCCCACCTAGCCGGTCAACTTGGTCGCCCCTGCAGCAGACCGTCCCCCTCTCTCTCGCCATGTCTAGGAGATAACCCACACCTCACCGCCGCCCACTGTCCCCTCCCTGAGCCAGGCCCAGCCGTGGACCACCGAGAAAACCCCGTGCCCAGTGCCATCGCGCCATGCCGAGAACACGCCAGAGCGCCGCACCCGGCACACGTGCACAAGCCGCCGCTCGACCGCAGCCCGTGCCCACTGCGTCGCCATGACCCAGGGAGCACGCCAGACACCCCAATTCACCGTCCAACGCCTCACAGCCACCGCTCACCGTCGAAGCCGCCGCCTCTGCCGCTCAGAGTGCCAGCTCCGCCCGACCGCTTACCACTGCCCCTAAGCCTGTATTAAAGTCCTAGAGCACTGCCAGGAGACCGCGCGTCGATCGCCACCCGTAGCCATGTCGCTAGCAGCCCGTAGCCATGTCACCACCATCGCCTGCCCATCCCTCTCGGTCTCGCCGTCGATCCTATAAAAGGAGGGCACCCCCAGCCGTTTGCAGCACACCACTCCACTCCCCTCACCTCACTGATCGTCCCACACCTCTAGCCGGAGCACGGGGAGTAGCATCTTGACAGAATTGTACCAGAGTAGGCCGCCTCTAGAGGAGCAGGGCATCGCTGATTGCGACCATCCCCGGAGCTGCCTCGACCGTCCCTGAGCTCGCCGTTGACCACCAGTCCATTTGCCCGCCTCGCCGTCGTTGTTGGAGCCCTGGTACGCCCCCTATGGACCCCCACTGAGCTGCTAGGGTTAGAGCTCGTCGGAGACAGGTCCGTTATCGACGACGATCCACAGCCGTTGATCCCCACTCTAATCCAACGTCCCACATTGCCCCGTACCGCTTCGCGTGTTAGGAGCCGCTGACAGGTGGACCCCTTGTCAGCTGAGCCCCGCGCCACGGAGTGACACTGGGTCGTCCCGTTAGCGTTTCCCGCGCGACCCAGTTAGTTTGAATTAGGATTTTTCTTTTTAGTTTAAACTTAGTTCTGTCCCCTAGTTTGAAAATCAATTCAGAGAGATTTACAAATCCAAATGAAGTGATTCCAATTTTGTTAGAAAACTACTGAAAAGATCTATCCAAGCCCGTTGGATTTAATTCATTTAGAGTTATAGATCTCTCCTAGTAAAAATAATAAAACAGAAGCATTTGCACCTTGCAACATTTTTATAAAATCAACCAAGTTAGCTTTTGAGTTGATTCCAACTCTCAAAAATCACATTTCATCATACCTATCTGAATATGTAATAATATTAAGATTTACATGCAGTGACTTTGGACTAGTACCAAAATAATGCTATATAGGCATTTCTAGTCACTTTAAATCATTAAATAATGAACTTAAACCAAAATATTTATGATCCAACCCTTAAATTACATTCCCACATGTTAGAATATGTGGTGATGACATGTGCCCACATGATCCCATATTTTAAGTGGTGAATATTTAATCTTAGTTAATTTTTCAATGAGTAGAAATTACTTTTCTAAAATAAAAAGGAGGAAACTATTGAATAAAACTTGTGATGCTTGTGATGATAATAGATCATAAATTGTATGCCTTAGAGTACTAAGTAAACTAGTTAAGTATTGTTCGGTGATTTTGTACTCTGTATGTATTTATAGAAGATACTACCGACCAAGCTTACGAGGAGGAGTGCTACCAAGAAGAAGAAGAAGAAGAAGAAGAAAACTTCAACCACTGCACCAACCAAGGCAAGCTATTATTGGCAAGCTAACCCTTGCAAAACTTACTTTAGCAAGCCACCATTAACAATGCAAGCTAATCCTTGCAATCTAGATAACCCAAGAAAAGATGCTTTAGGCATGCTTTGATCCTACCACTTTTTAACTACTAGTTACCCCAAGTCTTATTTCCAAGCGTTATTTCCTTTACTTCACACAAAGTCCCTTACTTGTTTAAGGTAGCATAAAGAGTATAAAACTTGACCTATCTAGATAACTTTAGATGTCATTCTATGGCATGAGATTGATCCCATCTTTCCACCTTAGTGAACACTCTTAACTTAGTAGTTTAGAGTAGATAAAAACTTGAGTCACTTTAGATGGGAACACTTGGTGAAAATGAATTATGAAAACCTTGGAATGATGAGTCATTCTATTGAGATGTTTTGACATGTGTTGAGAAAAACAAATGGTTTATGATGATTAAAATGTTGAGGCATGAGCCTTAATCCTTTTACAAAACTGATGGTTGGATTCGGATGCGATACCATTCCAAATTTACCGTACAACCACAATACCTGAATTGGGTAAGGCTTAGCCGGAAGTTTATATGCATTAGTATTAGTTCCCTCGCGGGAGAGGTTTGAGCTGAGGCTACCTCTCGATGTTGTCCACCTATGCAGTGCCCAAGATGACAGATGGTCATGGTTGGGAGGCCATGCTCATAGGAGAGGTGCTTATACTAGGGTGTGTAAAGGAAAGGTTATGTTTGATTGTCTGCATACTAAGTATGATGATTCGGGGTTATCCCTGATAGATGTATCGAATCTTGTGGTGAAAGTGTACACCTCTGCAGAGTGTCAAACTATTCGAATAGCCGCGTCCGCGGTTATGGACAGTTGGAATGGCCATACTGTTTCGTTGTCAGATGTTTTCAAAACAACTTATGCATGAATGATGAATCTTGACTTGACCACAACAAGGTTGTGCTTATGACAATAGCTTCCCAACTTAAGTGATTCTAGAACTTTATTTTATCTTTCTTTGCTTCAGAACTCAGCTTAGGTTTCAAACTTAACCTTATAGTTAAACTTAGATTTAGCACTTTAACTTAGAATTATACTACTTGTTAGTTGTAGTTTGTGAGTACTTAAAGAGTAATCATGGCTTTTGTCCCTGGCTATTCTCATGGCCAGACTATGAAGGAGACTATCAAGATGATGGCCAGCAGGACGACTATGATAACTAGGACTATCTGCCTTCGTCAGCATTGCATGTGCCCCTAAATATGGACCCCACTGCTACGCTTATCTTTTATTTCCGCTGCTTGTTGTATTAAGACTGGATCATGAGATCCTTATTTGTGTAAGACCTTATGTATGGTTTGTAATGGATGATGTACTGTGATATCCAATCCGTTATGTCTCACAAAAATGGTAATCCTGGGATTGCGAGGTATGGCATAACGGGCATCTGGGATTAAAAATCCGGGTGTTGACAGCTGAAATCCAACTTTGATCTCAGTGCTTCATGTAATTGTTTCCAAAATGCTGAAGTAAACACAGATCCTCTATCTGATACAATCTTCTTGGGTAATCCGTGCTTACTTACTATCTCCTTGACATAGATTTCTACTAACTTTTCGGCATTATCTTTTTGATTTACCGGGATAAAATGTGCACTTTTTGTGAATCTATCCACAGTCACCCATATCATATCCTTCCGCTTCGGTGTCATGGGTAATCCTGTGATAAAATCCATACCAATTTCTTCCCATTTCCATTCCGGAATTTCTAAAGGTTGTAATGGGCTTGCTGGACTTTGATGTTCTTCTTTTACCCTTTGCCAAGTATGGCATTCAGATACATACTTTGCAATATCCCTTTTTATGTTATTCCACCAGAATAATTCCTTAAGATCCATGTACATCTTCGTACTCCCTGGATGGAATGAATATGGTGTCTCATGTGCTTCTCGGAGTATCACCTCTCTGATCTCCGGTACATCTGGTACACAAAGACTGTTTTGGAACCATAAAGATCCATAATATCCTATGTGAAAAACTAACTTTTGTCCTTCGAAAATTCTTCTGATTTCTTCAGCAATAAATGGATCATCAAGTTGATGTTGATAGATCTCATGATGAAGATCACTGCTTTGCTCTTGTATAACCCTCATGGTAGCTAAGCCTACATGAACTTCTGTCCTTAAGAATTGTATTTCTAACCTTTCCAAATCCATTTGCAACTCTTTTGGTAGTTCTCTATTGATGGGTTGAGTATCCGTACTCTTCCGACTTAAAGCATCTGCTACTACATTGGCCTTTCCTGGAGTATAGTTAATTGTAAGATCATAATCCTTGATCAACTATAGCCATCTTTTCTGCCTCATATTCAGCTCCTTCTGAGTAAAGAAATATTTAAGACTTTTATGATCTGTGTATAGTTCACACCTTGCTCCATAGAGAAAATGTCTCCATCCCTTTAAAGCCAAGACCACTACTGCTAACTCCAAATCATGTGTTGGGTAGTTCACTTCATGACGTTTGAGTTGTCTAGACCCATAAGCAATTACCTTGCGATCTTGCATTAGCACACATCCAAGTCCTTCTTTGGATGCGTCACAATATACTGTGTAATCTTTTTCGTTTTTTGGTATAGCTAGGATTGGTGCGGTTGTTAATCTGGTTTTCAATTCCTCAAAACTTGCTTTGCACTTCTCATCCCATATGAATGGTGCATTCTTTCTTAGAAATTTGGTCATTGGTCTAGCTATCTTGGAAAAACCTTCAATGAATCTCTGATAATAGCCTGCCATGCCTAAGAAACCTCAGATTTGTTTCACATTAGTTGGTGCATTCCATTCCAATACTGATTGAACTTTGGACGGATTTACCGCAATTCCATCCTTACTGATTACATGACCAAGAAATTCTACCTTGTCCAACCAAAATTCACACTTGCTGAATTTAGCATACAGCTTATGTTCTCTCAAGATTTGCAACGCTATCCTCAAATGATCAGCATGCTCTTCTTTATCCTTTGAGTATATCAAAATGTCATCAATAAACACTATGACAAACTTATCCAGATACGGCATGAAGATTTTGTTCATCAGGTTCATGAATATTGTTGGTGCATTGGTCAATCCAAAAGGTACGACGAGGTACTCATGATGTCCATACCTTGACACAAATGTTGTTTTTGAAACATCTTTAGGTTTCATTTTTATCTGATGGTATCCTAATCTTAGATCAATCTTGGAAAATACTCTAGCTCCTTTGACTTGATCAAATAGATCTTGAATTCTTGGCAATGGATATTTGTTCTTGATGGTAACATTGTTGAAAATTCTGTAATCACCACACATTCTTTGTCCTCCATCAATTTTATCCACCAAAATTACTGGAGTTCCCCGTGGGGATACACTTTCCTGAATAAATCCTTTTCTGGCAAACTCATCAATTTGCTCCTTAAGCTCTTTTAATTCTTTTGGTCCCATCTTGTACGATGCTTGGGCTATTGGTGCTATACCAGGTATCAGGTCAATAGTGAACTCTATTTCTCAATCAGGTGGCATTCCTAGTAACTTTGCTGGAAAAACATCTTGAAATTCCTTCACAATAGGAATATCTTCCAATTTGACCTCCTTCAATGATTTCAATTGTAGATCTACCATAATATGACTATGTTTATCTACCTGATAGACTATCCTTCCTCCACTTGGACACTTGATTGAAACGATTTATCCTCACAGTTGATCTGAGCCCCATACTCAGCCATCCAATCTATTCCCAACACTACTGCTATTCCCCTTAATGGAATCACATAAATATCCGCATAATAGGTTTGGCCACAGATTGAGATAAGTTTATTTAATTTTATGTTTCTAACTACCACGATCCCTCCAGCGGTAACTACGGTCATATGTTTTTCTAATGGTGCTCTTCTAATCCCGAACTTATCACAAAATTGTTCAGATATGAATGAAGTAGTTGCACCCATATCAAATAGAACTTTTCCAGGATTTGTGAGAATATTGAGCGTACCTATCACCACTTGATCCGAGTTATCCACCTCCTCCAAGGTTGTGCAATTCAGCTTTCCAGTAGGTCTGCCTCTTGCCATTGTCGTTTTTGACAAAATTGCTCCTCTCTTAGGCTATCCACCTCCGTCTCTTGCTTGACCACCGACTGATGTAGGCCAACCACCTGGTGGTTTCTTGGGACAATCGGGCTTCATGTGCCCCTTCTGACCACACCCATACCATATGATCACCGGCTTTAGGCAATCCCTACTAAAGTGCCCTGGAAGCTTACAATTGTGACAAATGACATTCCTCCTGGTTATGGTTGCACCATGATTGGGGTTGTTACCATTGTTAAAGGACCTATTTCGAGCTTTGAACTCCATATTAGGTTTAGGTTTACTTGCTTGGATCCTCTTGGTTTCCTTCTTTGCTCTCTTCCTTCCATCCTCTTGGACATTCCTGTAATCATCCTCAAAGGTTATGGCTGCATCAAGTAGCTATTGAAAAGTCGCTTTATTGGCTAGCCTCAGCTGCATCTTCACAAATGGATTTAAACCACGTAGGAAACGCTTTTTCCTCTTTTCCTCGGTGCTCACTTCATCCTCAGCATAACGAGATAGTTGACTAAACTCATGGATGTACTTCATGACACTGGTATATCCCTGCTGAATCTCTTCAAACTCCCTACGCTTCAGTTCAATAACACTTTCCAGAACATGATATTCACGGAATCTCTGCTTAAACTCCTCCCAGGTATACTCCCTTCCTGGAGGTTGCATTGCTAACTGATTCTCCCACCATGATGTTGCAGGTCCAGTTAAGAGATGTGTTGGATACCTCACCTTTTCCTCATCATTGCATCCTACAGTTTTCTACTTTCTCTCTGTATCTGCTAGCCAATCCTCTGCATCCATTTGCTTAGGGGATGATGCAAAAGGTAATGGCCTTGCATTTTTAAAGTCAGAAAGACTCACACCACGTCCTTCAGGTTCCCTTTGATGTCCCACTCGATCCACTAATCCCTCCATAAACTTGTTCTGGGACTCTTGCATCATCTGCATGTATTGCATAAAGTTCTGTTCCATCAACGGCCTCATTGGTGGTGGTGGTAAATTTGCCTGCATTTTGGTATCTTCATCCGCCTTTTCCTTAGTTTCGTGCTCCATGCCCTGCTGTTCGGTCTCGTCCTCTACACCTGTTTCCATACCCCATAGTCCTGTAACATAAAGTGAGCACTCATAATTACATCATGCATATGTGTTCTGAGCTCAACTTCATGCACAGAACTAGTCACACAAGGGAAAACAAGATCCAAATAAGAACCAAATATGCATTTCACATATTATACATTACAAACAACATAGTTAGTACAACGCCATTACAAGCCCATACCATTTAGGTATTACAAACTCATGTGGACGTTATCCCACTTATTTAGTTACATCAAGTGCTCAGACTCTAACTTCCGTATCCCCACTGGAATACTCGTCCTCAAGGTCACGCTCCCCAAAAGTTGTGATGTTCATTGTACATACCCGGAATACAACCGTGCTGACGTGAAGTAAGACGCATCGTATGTGGAACGACTTGCCTCTTCGATGGACAATACTCAGTATCAGAAGTATCCAGACTTGACAAATCATCCAGTTGAAGTGCGTCCATACCTTCCAACTCACCTGAGGTATCTTCAAAATGATCCTCATCACTATCTTCTTCAATCTCCTCCTGCATCCCGACTATAGAATCATCTACAGAATATTCCGCTTCCGGTGCTCCCCAAGTACTCTGCTGGGTACAATAGACCTCAGCTATAATTGCATAGTGCATGTTATCTAGAGTAGGATAATGTTCTGGTGACTCAAACACCCTTTCTTTAGGATCTTCCTCATCAGACTCTACATCCTCTACATGGACATCCCTTCCGTCAACAGAATAAGATCTCACTCCCATGCGACTAGTTTGCCCGGTATCCCCAACCGAGTCTTCCATTGGAATAGGATTTCCGGCAGATCCATCCATCGATCTGTATCTCCATCCTTCGGAATTTCCAATAGGTAGTTTTGAGTCCTCGATTCCCCAAGAATTATGTGGTACTGGATGACTAGTGCACTCATTAGGATATCTAGTGGGTTCTGGCATAGGTGAATAAGGATATGGTGTAAAAGATACTAGATCTATAGGTATATCCTTAAAAGTTGGCATAACCCTACCCATTGCTTCGTTCTCTAGTTGAGATGCTAACTTCTCCCTTCGTTCAGGATTAGTCAAATCCTCTAACATATTAATCTGACCCTCTACAATAACCTGATGTGTCTTATACAAAGACCCAACTATCAGTCGATACTGCTCCATAAACTTGGAAGCTAGTTTTGGATGCTTCTTTACTAAAGTAAGATGATCCGGAACTGGTTCCCTGTCTATATAGTCGTGAGGAATCACAGAATATGTGCTTCCAGCTAACTCTTGTGCCTTGTGCTCCTGAACATTGGATATCACCTCCAGAATAGCAACATGGTATGCTGCTAGGTGACTTCTACCTTCACCCATAGGTAAATTGTGATATAAACCAAGCTTATCTGGTAGTTGGATGCTAACATGATATTTGGCTAACATACGCCCATCATGGTATGTCATGGTACTATCTGGAATAGTAGTTGTGTAACCAAAATCCATTAGAAGTTCTCGAAGCTATTTAGTTAAAGTCCCCTAATAATCATCGAGAGTTTCCTCTTTCCTTACCAAAGTCCGTCTTGGGAACTTTGGTGCCATTTTAACTGTATACAAAACATTCATAATTAGTAACCAATAGTTGTAATGATGCATCATAATAAAGAATTATCGCACTAAAAATATATCGAAATATTCCTGATACGTCCAAAACGTATCTACTTTCCCGAACACTTTTGATATTGTTTCTCCTCTATACTTGTGTGATTTGGATGCAACTAATGCGGACTGACGCTGTTTTCAGCAGAATTGCCTTGGTGTCTACTTTTTGTGCAGAAAATCAACTAGCAGGAAAAATCTGGGAAAATATGCCAAAAATCCTATTTCACCCGAAGACTCCAGGAGCCAGAATACGAGACGGAGAAGAGCCAAAGGGTGGCCACACCACCTGCTGGCGCGGGCCAGGCCAGGCCGCGCCAGGGGGTGGTGTGGGCCCCCCAGGCACCTCCTCGGTCTCTCTCTTCGCCTATAAGGAGCCTTCTGACCTAAAAACTTCGGGGGGTTCGACATTTTTCCAGAAGGAGTTCCGCTCCACCGCCACCATCAGATTCCACAAAACAGCACCAGAAACTCCGTTCTGGCACCCTACCGGGACCGGGAATTGAAGGAGATCATCGCCATAATCATCACCATCGCTTCTCCATCGACCATCCATGTTTCCCCCATCTATGAGTGAGTAATCCCCCGCTGTAGGCTATGGGGATGGTAGGGATTGGATGAGATCGTTCATGTAATGGCATCAGATTGTTAGGGCATGGTGCCTAGTATCTTTTATTAGTGCTTTATGACTTTGTTGCGACTTGTTATGCTTAATGCTTGTCACTAGGGCCCGAGTGCCATGATTTCAGATCTGAACTTATTATTGATTCATTATGATAGTATTGTTCTTGGTCTTATCTACAAGTTGTATACACACGTCGTTGTCCGGAACCTATGGCCCCGAAGTGACAGAAATCGGGATAACCGGAAGGGAAAGGCTTTGATGTGAGGATCACATGTATTCATGGAGTGTTAATGCTTTGCTCCGGTATGACTATATATGGAACACCTTAATTGCCAGTAGTTCCCTAGAGGCCCCGCTGCAAACGGGCTGGCAGGACAAAGATGTTGTGCAAGTTCTCATTGCGAGCACGTATGACTATATATGGAACACATGCCTAGGATTTTCTAGTACTTGGATGCTTTATCTTATTTATCTGCAATTGCCCTATGTTCTGATTGCTATGTGAATTGTCTTGTCCATGCAATGCCCATCCATCCATCCCTATGCCTACCGCACTCGAATCCCACTGTTACTGCTTTTGTTACTACTGTCTTTGCTTTACTACTGTTGTTGCTTTACTTTTCCTACTACAAAACTGTTGCTACCGATAAACTGCTGTGAGCAAGATTATTTCCAGGTGCAGCTGAATTGACAACTCAGTTGTTAAGGCTGATAAATATTCTTTGGCTCCCCTTGTGTCGAATCAATAAATTGGGTTTCACTTCACTCTAAAATACTGCGATACACCCCCTATACTTGTGGGTCATCAAGACTATTTTCTAGCGCCATTGCCGGGGAGCATAGCTTTATTTATCAAGTTCACTTGGATTATCTATTGTTCATTGGTATCCATCCATCATGGGTAAGTCTCGTGATGGCAAGGTTCCTATTTTACCATCCACTACAAGAAGAGGTACGGTTCTGAACACCTCTACTGCTCTTGATTCACCGTCTGTTTTGAGTAAGTTCCTTACACCACCACATACACATGCTACACACACTGCTACTACTACTGAATCTGAAACTTCTGATACTTATGATGCTGCTTCTACTGTGCTTGATAAGAGTGGTTCATTAGGTCCTTTCCTAGATGCTACGATTGCTAGAACTATAGTTGGAAATACCGAAACTCCTAATGAAGACACTGCCACACCTGTTAGCTCACCTGAGTCTAGTAAGAGTTATGATGCTGAAGAATATTATGTTGAGATGACTGATGAGTTTATTGAAGAATGTAGGAACACTCATGATAGGAGCACTGCTAAGAGTCTCCTTGAGAGGCGTACTATTAGACCCAAATTATCTCTTGATGCTAGATTTGCTGCTTCTCCCATAAACATTATAGATGAAGATTATGATTTCTCTCTCGATCTATCTTACATAGCTATTGTCGAGAAAGAACCTTTTTGTGGGACTAAGAATGAAAGTGCGGTAGCACATATGAATGAACTTTCTACCATGAGTGGCTTGTTTTTTGGTGATATTAAGATGCGTACTTACTTTGTTGCTAAGATTTTCCCCTTTTTGCTGAAAGGAGAAGCTAAAACTTGGTTTAGTAATTTACCTCCTGGATCTATTGATAGCCCTGAGTGCTTGATTAGTACTTTCCTATAGAAATATCTTCCTCCTAGTTCTAGACATGCTATTTTGTAGGAACTTTTTGATTTCAAATAGGGAGAAAAAGAGGTACTGCCTGAATCTTGGGCAAGGTTTTGTGCTTTGATTCATGCACAGGCTGGAAGTCCATTACCTAAGAATGAGCTTCTTGATATATTTTATAATGGATTAACCGAGGAATCTAGGACATACCTAGATAGTTGTGTTGATTGTGTTTTCAGGAATAGGACTCCTAAGGAAGCTGAAGAATTAATGGCTAAAATAAGCAAGAATTATGAAGATTGGACTCCTCCTAAACAAGCTATACCTGAAGTAATTGTACCTGAACCATCTATTCCTGTGCCTATTCCAACATCAAAGAAGAGGGGAGTTATTGAATTAAATGATGAAGCGATGAAGGAAGCTAAGAAATGTCTTAAGGAGAAGGGAATTAAAGCTGCAGGTGTCAAGAATTTACCTCCTATAGAAGAATTATGTAAGCCTATTCCCTACTCATCCACTATTGAGGTACACTCTCTCCAACACTTTGATGAAGGTGATATCCCTTAATCTAAACCTCCTGATCAATGCTGAGAAGAATTTGATATCTTTATTGTAAAGCAAGATAACTTTAATAAGAGGGTGCAAAATCATCTAATGGAAAACACTAGAGCTATTGTTGAGTTGAAAGATATTGTGGAAAGAACCTCTAATGATGTTAAAATGATTGCTAAACACTTTCAATGGTTCAAACTCAAATAGATCAACTTGTTAAAGTGCAAAAAGACTTGCTAGTGAATGCTGCTAAAGAAAAACATGCTTATGAAATTAGAACTAGAAGTGGTGGTGCTACCCAGGATCCTCTATATCCTGAGGGGCATCCCAAAAGAATTGAGCAGGATTCTCAACAAGCTGAAAATAGTGGTTCTACTCGTAAGAAAAGGAAAAGGAAACATAAAACTGTTGAAGAACCCTCTGAACCTGCTATAGATCCTAATAGTATATCTATCTCTGATGCTGAAACTAAAAGTGGTAATGAAGAAAATGAAGTGCCTAATGAAGAAAAAGTTGAAGAAGAACCTGAAAACCACACTAAGACGACTAAATACACTAAAGAAGATTTTATTGCTAAGAAACATGGTAGTGAAAGAGAACCTTGGGTCCAAAAACCTATGCCTTTCCCTGATAAGAAACAAAAGTCAAAGGAAGATGAACACTATAATAAGTTCTGTGAGTGGATGAAGCCTTTATTCTTGCAAATTCCTTTGACTGATGCAATTAAATTGCCTCCTTACTCAAAGTATATGAAGGACATTGTCTCGAATAAAAGGAAGATCCCTAATGAAGAAATTTCTACTTTGCTTGCTAATTATTCCTTCAATGGTAAGGTTCCTAAGAAACTTGGAGACCCAGGGATTCCAACTATCCCTTGCTCTATTAAGAATAGTTATGTTAGAACTGCTTTGTGTGATTTGGGAGCTGGAGTTAGTGTTATGCCTTTCTCTCTCTATAAGAGGCTTCAGCTTGAAAAATTGATTCCAACTGATATATCTTTGCAAATGGCTGATAAATCTACCACTATTCCTGTGGGTATATGTGAGGATGTACCTGTTCAGGTGGCTCACAATTGCTTGATATTAACTGATTTTGTTGTGCTTGAAATGCCTGAAGATGATAATATGTCTATTATTCTTGGGAGACCTTTTCTTAATACTACAGGAGCTGTTATTAATTGTAATCAAGGAAAGGTGACCTTCAATGTTAATGACAAGGAACATACTGTCTATTTCCCCAAGAAGATTGAAAGGACTTATGGTTTGAATTCAATTGAACATGTTGAGGGCATTCAAGTTGGAGAAATATATTATCCCATACCAAGAGAAAAATTTGAAACTATTATGATTGGGACCATTTCTATCAAGGTTAAGGTAACATAATCATTAGTGGAGTACAAAGTTTTGTCTCATATGAAATTGTTTTGGTAGCAATACTTGATCAACCTTGCTAACAAAAGGATTCCATTGAACAAAACAATGTTTTCATTATGATTATCTCCGTCCTTTGCATTTTAGTTTTTGCTTTCGTTTAGTTTTCTTTGTGTTGTTATTTGCTTGCATGCTAGAACTTCTGTAGTTCTAGCCTTGTTTTTTTCCTTGCATCATGTTTCCAAAAGAAAAAATTTTGTCTGTCAGAAAAATCATTCTTCTATTTCTGAAAAAAGCCCAAAAATAAAGTGTCTCAAAAAATTCCAGAAAATTCATATTAAATTTTTACATGAAAAAGGGGCAGAGGACTACCTGGTAGGTACTAGGGGGCCCACCAGGCAGGCACACCATGTGGTGGCACGGCCAGCCCTGGGTGGCACCATGCCCTGGTGTGGGCCACCCCTGGCCCCCCACTACCTCTCTCACCTGCCACTTTCTTCTCTCTCCCGAGTAAGCTTCAGTTCATAGCTCAAAATCGCGTTCTTTCTGTGGTTGCTCTCGATTTCTTCGATCTCTTTGCTCAGCCCATCTTTCTTGCTGAAATTTGGAGCAATTGTTCCTTGGTATGTGACTCCTCCCCTTGTCCAAGTAAATTTGTGTTTAGTGGATTATATGTTGAGTATTTTGCTGCTGTAGATGACTGGTTATGAGAGCTTGTAAGCTTGTTTGATGCTTAGAGATATAGTTTTGATGCATGTTTAGGCCTCTTGCAAGTCCCTATGAGTAGAATCCTTTATTATATTTACTTTGCAATCACTTGTTTAATAGGTGTTTAAATTTCAGAATACCAAGCATGAACAACCATACTTTTGGAGAGATATTTGAGAGTGATGCACCTAGGAGGTCGAGGCCCTCAAGAACAGCCTCTCAAGCTAGGCCATCATACAATGAAGATCTCATTGCAACTCCTATTGGTAGTGAAAGGGAAGATGGGGATGCTCACCCATCCTCTTTTCCTTGTTTTACTTTCTTGCAAGCTGCAGGTATTCTTGATGATTTCTTGCTACTGATTGAGAGGGTTGGCCTAACCTCTTATATGCAAGATGAGAGTGCACAATACGCTATGCTCACCAAAAATTTTGTTGAGAGCTTCTCATTTACTAACACATCCTCATTCCACTATCTCTTTTAAAATCTATGATATGCCCTTCACCATGCCTTTGGAGAGATTTTGCAGTATTTAGTTGTGCGTATGACGGGGACCGTGAAGAAAATTCAAGGGCGACCCACTGATTTGTTGGAGCTTTACCGAGGGGTGACCAATGATGATGACCGTGTGGCGCAACGCGGAAAGATAAGAAATATCCAACTCCCTGCTCTTAGATACTTTGCATACTATCTTGCCACTAGTGTATTAGGTAGGGAGAACACTAGTAATATCTCCAACTATCACTTAGATTTCCTTGCTGCTGCGCTCAACAATGATACTCGGTACAATCTTGGCTCGCTTATTGCTCGCCGCCTAGCTGCTAGGGGGCCTATCTATGGGGGCATCATTGCCTCGCGTGTAGTCAATGCATTAGGTCTTTCAGTGGATCCCGATGATGCTATGCTAGCACCACAGAGGCTCGACCTTGTTGCCATGAAAACTCATCACTTTGTCACTACTACCTCTGATTTGAACAATCTAGTATATAGGATGCTTTTCACTGACGGGGATGAGAGGGAGATCCTCTTGCCACAGCCTGCTTTGTTTAGTGTTGACAGGAGACCGTGGTCGTGCTCCAAGGAGGAGGTGGACGAGCAGCTTCGCTTGTTGGGTTTCCACGAGCAGCACCAGGAGGATGCGCCCTCCTATGATTACTCCGCATATTATGGAGGGGCATACTCAGGCTCGCACCAGGACGAGGGTACCTCCTCGTCGTACCCCGGTGACACTTCATCCTGGCCAGCTTGGGATTGATACCCACTTAGGCCAAAAGCCTAAGCTTGGGGGGAGGTACGCTGACACCGCACTCATCTCCATATCATGTTGCGTCGGTACTTTGTATATTCATGTTTTCGTTCTCTTTTTAGTTTTCGTTCTTATTTGCTTTTGCTTTCTAAAAACACAAAAATACCAAAAATATTTTTGTTGTTTCTCTTTGGTTTGCTTCTTCTTTTTGCCTTGGTTTGCTTTTTTCCTTTTTGCTTTGTTTGAACTATTCGAAAAACCCAAAAAGATTTTGCTTTGCTTGTTTCTCTCTTTTGGTTCTTGTTTAAAAATCAAAAACACCAAAAATAATTGTCGTTCTTCTTTGGTTTTTGCGAGTTTGCTTCAGGGTTCGGCAGTTCTCAGTGTATTATTGGTTTCATATTATTATTCAAGCCATACAAGTGAAGAGCAATAATGAGGATTAATGACAACTTGAGGCATGGTAAGAGGCTGGTAACGAACTCTATTTGTCTTCATTTTTGTACATATACTCATCTTGGTGAGCTTGCTTAGTCCGTTCATGTAGGGTGTATGTTATCTTTGGATGCTTAGTAGTTCTTGCTTTCTTGTGTTTATCTCCAGCCCGCTAATAGTTTGTAGCATGTCTCATGAATGTTTGCTTGCATTACTCTATTCATAAATTGGTATGACACCGTGGTATCCTCCTCTGAATGTTTCATTTGATTGACTTGGCACATGCTCACGCATGCACATGACTGTAATAATCAGTTGAGCCTCGATGAATTATTTTGCCTTAAGGATCTTGAATCACTTTCATGCCATGAGTAGTCTTGTTTTGTTGCAAGCATGATAATGATAGCTATTGCTCTCTCGTTTGTCGCTCCCTTACTTTTGCTAGCCTTCACCTCCACTGAGTGTTTTACTCATGTTTCCAACTCCCTAAACCAAATATTTCCAAAGTGTCCACCATACCTACCTATTAGCATCGTTTGCTATCTCCGTGCATATTCAATATGCCTTGTTTTCTTCTGAATAAAATGTTTGCTTGTTATGAGAAAGTTAGTTAGTAAAGCTCTCACGAACTTGATGGCACACTTTATTTTCTTGCACTTAATAAAACTGAACCATTGCATCCTTCTTTGTTGTGCATATGCTTTCGCTTTATGAGTTGAAGTTAGCAGAACCATGTATCATGGGGACCGCTTTCAATGCTTCATAGGTACTTTGTACCTAGTTGATATCATGTTCTTTTGCTTATGGATCCCGGCGGTGTGAAATAAAAGTGGAACTTGTAAGATCATGGAGTTTGTATGTATGTTAGAGAAACGCCTGGGCCGCTAGCCTAAGCCATGCCTAATCATGGTGGAAACTTGCATCATAACCGTAATGAGAATTCTATGAAGCATCCTCAATAAAAATCTATGCACATAGTAAATAAAAAGATCGCTGAGATGCTCATTGTCTGCTTGCCTTGTCATTTTGATTATGGGATAGCTCCTGTGTCATATGCAAGGAGTACCCCGTTGGCGGTTCTCCATGATACATATGTACTTACAATGACAAGAGCTTACTTGTGACTGAAGTTGAGTAGCATGAGGATCGGTCTTCGTAAGTAAGGGGCATGAGACTTCAATTTATAACTTGTCAAGCATATCCTCTTAGTTGTGTCACTTTCACCTTAACCACATTAAATATGCTTATGATAGGGGCAATGAGAGCTCAAAGCTAACAAGTACCATACTTTCAGCATTTGGAAGCCTTTCAAAATTATTCAAAACATTTTTCTTCTACTTGTTGAGTCTCCACTTATTCTTTGAGCACCTTCTTGAGAGCATAGTTGTCATCCTTTGTGTTTGTTCCAATACTTGATTATTTGTGTTATGACTATGATGCTTGTATCTTTGATATCTTTACTTCTAGTCATCACTTGAACTTCAAAGGTGCCTTGGCATTCATAATCAAAGGCAAGCGAGATACCACTCTATCATACCTTTCTATGAGCATTGTAATGTTGCTTATGTTTGTGCTTCATGCTACTTATTATTCTTGAGTTGGAATCTCTTCATAGCTTGCAATGACTATTAAGTAGACTCAGTTGCATACTCTTTATTATGAATTGTCTAGGCAGTTGATCACATTGCTGAGAATATTTACATCATATGAAGCAAATGTGTTTGTGAAAGTTCTTTTATCGCACTCAGTTTTCAACTGAATTGCTTGAGGACAAGCAATAAGCTAAGCTTGGGGGGAGTTGATACGTCCAAAACGTATCTACTTTCCCGAACACTTTTGCTATTGTTTCTCCTCTATACTTGTGTGATTTGGATGCAACTAATGAGGACTGACGCTGTTTTCAGCAGAATTGCATTGGTGTCTACTTTTTGTGCAGAAAATCAACTATCAGGAAAAATCCGAGAAAATATGCCAAAAATCCTATTTCACCCGAAGACTCCAGGAGCCAGAATACGAGACGGAGAACAGCCACGGGGTGGCCACACCACCTGCTGGTGCGGGCCAGGCCAGGCCGCGCCAGGGGGTGGTGTGGGCCCCCCAGGCACCCCCTCGGTCTCTCTCTTCGCCTATAAGGAGCCTTCTGACCTAAAAACTTCGGGGGGTTCGATGTTTTTCCAGAAGGAGTTCCGCTCCGCCGCCACCATCACATTCCACAAAACAGCACCAGAAACTCTGTTCTGGCACCTTGCCGGGACGGGGAATTGGAGGAGATCATCGCCATCATCATCACCATCGCTTCTCCATCGACCATCCATGTTTCCCCCATCTATGAGTGAGTAATCCCCCGCTGTAGGCTATGGATGAGATCGTTCATGTAATGGCATCAGATTGTTAGGGCATGGTGCCTAGTATCTTTTATTAGTGCTTTATGACTTTGTTGCGACTTGTTGTGCTTAATGCTTGTCACTAGGGCCCGAGTGCCATGATTTCAGATCTGAACTTATTATTGATTCATTATGATAGTATTTTTCTTGGTCTTATCTGCAAGTTGTATACACACGTCGTTGTCCAGAACCTATGGCCCTGAAGTGACAGAAATCGGGATAACTGGAAGGGAAAGGCTTTGATGTGAGGATCACATGTGTTCATGGAGTGTTAATGCTTTGCTTCGGTGCTCTATTAAAAGGAGCACCTTAATTGCCAGTAGTTCCCTAGAGTCCCCGCTGCAAACGGGCTGGAAGGACAAAAGATGTTGTGCAAGTTCTCATTGCGAGCACGTATGACTATATATGGAACACATGCCTAGGATTGTCTAGTACTTGGATGCTTTATCTTATTTATCTGCAATTGCCCTATGTTCTGATTGCTATGTGAATTGTCTTGTCCATGCAACGCCCGTCCATCCATCCCTATGCCTACCGCACTCGAATCCCACTGTTACTACTTTTGTTACTACTGTCTTTGCTTTACTACTATTGTTGCTTTACTTTTCCTACTACAAAACTATTGCTAATGATAAACTGCTGTGAGCAAGATTGTTTCCAGGTGCAGCTGAATTGACAACTCAGTTGTTAAGGCTGATAAATATTCTTTGGCTTTCCTTGTGTCGAATCAATAAATTGGGTTTCACTTCCCTCGAAAATACTGCGATACACCCCCTATACTTGTGGGTCATCAATTCCCAATTGAATATTCATCATATAATCTAGAGAACTCTTTACCGTTGCCCTAAGACTCCTACAGGTAGTTCCCTTTACTAGGTTTCCAATGTAAGGTCAAAGCAATTGCTCTGATACTAGCTGCGGTGACCCAGCATACTACTACATGTGTAGTACACTATAGTCGTTGACATGACATCCACAAAACACCGTTCCGTAAATATCACATCCCTCAGAGTGGTACAACAGAAACATTGCGGGTCCAAATTACAATCATACACACTACATTATTGCTACAATACTAGAAATTCGAGACTTCAAGTGATTCAAACTTACAAACCCAAATAACTTATTTCATAAGTTCAGTGGAAGAACGAAAGACACAACGGTAATAAATACGTGAGCTCAACAGCTTATTCTATAGGGTTCATGTTGCTTGGATCAACCGAGGTAACTACACTCCGGCCTGACAACTACTCTGACTCATTGTATTCAGCTCCATAGTGTATCACGTAGTCCACCCCTTTGATTCCACCGAACAGATCCGGATCTTCATAGTATACATTATTCTGTACATCCGTAGCATACACCTGGTCATTCTTCTGGCCCTCAAAGTCTAGTAAGGGGTTCAAAGGAAAGAGTGAGTAACAACGTTACCCAGCAAGTTCACTATATGCAAGGTGGGAAGTTTGATGCTCTAACTACCACCTCGGACTATAAGTCCTTGGTACAATACAATTTTGGTAAACATTCTTCAAAGATTGATTTTATTACCAAAAACTATGCCCATCAGCCTTCACAGGTTGACCAGAACTTCATGGAGTTCCTTTCCTGCCATGTTCGTAGCTCCTTCCCGGAACAGGGAGTTGATGTCTATGCACGCTTCTATCCTTGTAGACAGTGTTGGGCCTCCAAGTGCAGAGGTTTGTAGAACAACAGCAAGTTTTCCCTTAAGTGGATCACCCAAGGTTTATCTAACTCAGGGAGGAAGTGGTCAAAGGTATCCCTCTCAAGCAACCCTGCAATCAAGATACAAGAAGTCTCTTGTGTCCCCAATACACTTGTCAGGTGTATAGGTGCACTAGTTCGGCGAACAGATAGTGAAATACATGTAATATGGATGATTATAAGTGGTAATTGCAATCTGAAATAATAGTGGCAGCAAGCAAACATGTAACATGACTGATTGTAAACAGTGTTTCAATGCGTAGAAACAAGGCCTAGGGATCATACTTTCACCAGTGGACACCCTCATATAAATATCTTCTCTTCATTATGCTAACATGAACTACTCTCCGGTTGGACGATGTAGGGCTATAATAGCACACCTTAAAGTTCGCATTCCCCATCTAGATAACCCCTCACTATCACCATGAGCGTTAGATGGTTCCAACAAACACCATAATCTCATAGAGACATCCAACTCAAATTATACTCATGATAAGTATTTATGTAACCTTAGCCAAAATGCCACACGGTGTGCACACTATCAACTTCACACACGTGGGAATAAGTAGAGATTAATTAAAGCACTTGAGTAGAAGAATAGAAACTAGATTACAATGCTCATGATCTCAATAAGATCACGCATTTAGAGAGAGAGAGATGAACACATAGCTACTTGTAGAGCCCTTAGCCTCGAGAGAGAACTACTCCCTCCTCATCATGGGAGTCAGCAACGGCGATGGAGATGGCGGTGGAGTCGATGGAGATGGATCCGGAGGCACTTCCCTGTCCTAGCAGGGTGCCGGAACAAAGAATTCTATCCCCCAAATCTCCTCTTCGGTGGCGGTGGCACCGCGGAACTTTTCGTGGAATTCCGATCTTGTCTTTAGGGTTTTTGTCCCGGGACACTTTTATAGGCGAAGAGGCAAGGTCGGTGGGCGCCCGAGGCGGCCACACCACCCCCGGCCTGGCCCGCGCCACCAGGTGGTGTGGGCCCCTCGTGGCCCCTCTCCTTCTCGTCTTCTGGCTTCGTGAGTCTTCCGGTAAAATAGGAAGTTTGGCTTTTGTCCCGTCCAATTCCGAGAATATTTCTTTACGTGCTTTTCTTAAACCAGAAACAGCAGAAAACAAGCAACTGGCACTGTGGCATCTTGTTAATAGGTTAGTCCCAAAAAATGTATAGAAGTACCTCAAAGTATGAACAAAACATAAGAAAGTAGATATAAAACAAGCATGGAACATCAAAAATTATAGATACGTTTACGACGTATCAACATCCCCAAGCTTAACTCCTGCTCGTCCTCGAGTAGGTAAGTGATAAATAAGAATAATTTTTGAGGTGACATGCACCATCATGATCTTGATCAAGGTATTTGTAACACAATGATAGCTGGGATCATAGTACTTTAACATAGCATGAAAGATATAGTTCTAACAATAAGACATAGCAACTATGTTGTAAAATGAAAAGGTACAAACAAAAGATTCATGAATAACAATGCTTTGAAAGATGTTTGTTTGTTTCACATATAGAAAATATAATAAAAGTGGTATTCATCTTGTCCCTCATGGTATAGCAAAACATAAATGCATAGGACACCTTCAAAGTTCATAAGGGTTACTAGATACAAATAATTTTAAGAACAAGAAATATCAAAGTTATGAATCAATCAACAAGTTTTGGGACAATGCACATTAAACTAAGAATGATCACTACGCTCTCTCAATTGGTGCATAAATATAGAAGATAGAGACTCAACATAAAAGTAAAAAGAAAGGCCCATCATAGAAGGAAGCAGCGATTCAAGTTTCATAAAGAGCTTCCAAAAATTATGGTACTTATTAGCTTTCAGCTCTCATTGCCCCTATCATAAGCATCTTTAGGTGATTAAGGTTAAAGTGAACAAATATGAGGATATGCTTGACAAGTTATCAGTTGAAAATCTCATGCCCCTTACTTACGAGCACCGAACCTCATGCTACTCAACTTTAGTCACGAGTAAGTTCTTGTCATTGTAAATACATGTGTATCATAGAGAACCGCCAACGGGGTACCCCTTGCCCCATGATACAGGAGCTATCCCATACCAAAATGACAAGGCAACAGATAATGAGCATCTCAGCGATCTTTTTATTTGTTATTTGCATAGGTTTTTATTGAGGATGCTTCATAGAATGCTCACTATGGTTATGCTGCAAGTTTCCACCATGATTAGGCATGGCTTAGGCTAGCCGCCTAGGCGATTCTCTAACACATATACAAACTCCATGAGCTTACAAGATCCCCTTTTATTTCACACCGCCAGGATCCATAAGCAAAAGAATCATGATATCAACTAAATAAAGTGCAATGTTGAAAGTGTTCCCCATGGTAACATGGTTCTGCTAATTCACAACTTATAAAGCGCAAGCATATACGCAACATAGATGGGGACAATGGTTCAAGTTTATTAAGTGCAAGAAAGTAAAGTGTGCCATCAAGTTTGTGAGAGCTCTAATCACTAATTTTCACATAACAAGTTTAATTCAGAAGGTAGATAAAAACATGAATATACTTGGAATAGCAATAATGCTAATAGGTAGGTATGGTGGACTCTTTGGAATAACTTGGTTTTATTTGGAGTTGGATGCGTGAGTGGAACTCATACTTGGTACATTTGGAGGCTAGCAAAAGACTGGGAGCGACCAACGAAGAGAGCAATAATGGCCATAATCATGCAAAGCGACAAAACATTATTAATAAAAGCAAAAAGTGATATTACAAGTCGAAAACTAAATGATCATAGAGGCTATGGAGACTTGGTATAGTCTTAACATGATGTGAGCATGCTCCAAGTCAACCCAAATAAAGCATTAAAGGAGAATACCACGATATTACGCTTTAGAATGCTAAAACAACGCATGATTCTTTCAAGGCACATTAAGCAATCTCAATTGTTTGGAACAAGTTATGCTACAACAATAATCACTAAGCATAAATTCAAAGCAACATCCAACATGACATGATAAAGTCTAAGTCACAGTCAAAACAAGCTTCCTTTTGTACCACTATAAGCATGAAACTTCCTACTCTTTTCCAACACCAATTGAAAACTAAAGCTAAACGCAGTGCTAGCAAAGGAGAACACTCACAGAACAATAAGAGTGAAAACTAGAGTGTTCTAGGCAATGAATAACGGGGTGTGTCTCTCTCCAAAAGAAGTGTGTTGGGATCCAACCAACTTATTTAAGAAAACCAAACAAAAGAAAACTAAAAACAAAAACAAAAACAAAGACGCTCCAAGAAAAACACAATTGTGCATGAAACAATAAAAATGAAGTGTTTTGGGAGAAAACCTGAGATTTTTATTGTTAAAGAAGGGGATGCCTTGGGCATCCCCAAGCTTTCACGCTTGTACTTCTTGAATATTTCTTGGGGTGACACGGGTGGCATCCCCAAGCTTGAGTTTTTGTCCATACTTCATATCATCACATTGTTCTTCCCTACAATTTAAAATTTCCTTCATACAAAACTTCACACAATCTTCATTAGCAACATTAGTGTATTCAAGATAATAAGTCTTTGGGTTTAGTTTCAACACCATTAAAACTTCCATTAAAACACAAGCTACTGTAGAAATTCCTCCTAAAAGCTCAAGTGATCAAAGAGAACTCAAAGAGAAAGAGATTAAGAGGCAAATGCAAATAATGGCAGAAATCTGTCAAAACAGACCAGCAGATAAAAACCGATTTTTTCGAAGACCTTATGTTGCTCAAATCGAAAAGTGATAAACTAACAAAATTTATATAATAACCTGGGGCATAAGCACAAAAAATTACAGCTCAATCTGATGTACTAAGACTTCCACGATTTTTTATAGTGACGCATAGAATTCTGTTTCGGGACAACAACTTCCCCATATCTTACTAACCTCTCATTAGAGGTTATTCTTGGCACAAAAACCACACAAAAAAGGATAAGGAGAGGTTATTACAGAGGCAATAACTTCCAAGACTAAATAAAACAAAAATAAACTAAAAGTAAAAATATAATGGGTTGTCTCCCAAAAGCTCTTTCTTTATAGCCATTAAGATAGGCATGATAATTTCGATGATGCTCACATAAGAAATGTGAATTGAAGTAAAAGAGAGCATCAAGAAGCAAATATATAACAAATTTAAGTCTAACCCGATTCCTATGAAAAAAATCTTGTAAAGAAACAAGTCACGAAAGCACAAAGCAACAAGCATAGGAAAGCAAAACAAGTGCAACTTCAAAATTTTCAACATAAAGAGGGGAAAATTAATATTCTTGAGATACATAAAACCATGTTTCCCTCTCTCATAATAACTTTCAGTAGCATCATGAATAAAATTAACAATATAACTATCACATAAAACATTCTTATCATGAGCCACATGCATAAAATAATTATTACTCTCCCTATAAGCTTAGTCATTCATATTAATCATAGAGGGAGCAAATTCAACAAAATAGCTATCATTATTATTCTCATCACCATAATCATCAAATATAGGAGGCATATTGTAATCATAATTAATTTTCTCATGAATAGTAGGTGGACTGAAAATATCATATTCATCATTGTAATCATCATATATTGGAGGTATAGTATCATCAAAGTAAATTTTCTCCTCCATGCTTGGGGGACTAAAAATATCATGCTCATCAAAACCAGCTTCCCCAAGCCAATCACTTCCCAGTAGGTGATCCAAGCCAATCACTGCCCCTCTCCGCGACCCAGCATGAAGACACGACCCTACAGGACTTGCCCCACCTCTGTTAAGCCCCATATAGGATCGACTATAACTCTGGTAGGCACCTGAAGACTCTATGAGACGGTTATGCCCTGGCAAGCTCCCTTAAAGGTCCAACTAAACCACTAACAGCATCTCAAGATAATCTAGACACCAAAATCACGGGAAACTAAGGGGTTCCACCCATGTGCTAGGTTTCTCCACGAGAAATCCTCAGCCACATGATCATGTCATCTATCCATGCTCAAGGAAGAAGATCCATCCAACTTCTCTGTCCCATTCCAAATCTTATGGTTAATGCGCAACATACGGCGCTAGAATCACTGATGTCATGGGTTATTATGCCCTAGTTGTTCAAACATTAGAATCCTAGATTCCACTGTCATTCTTAGTATTTATCATCATTTAGGATGATAATAGCATTCATTTATTTGGGAAATATTTATTTTCTATCTCTTTTAGAATATAGGTGATAACACACAATTTTCAAATACTTCCATAAAGACTCTTCAAAGGACATGAGCAAGTGGTGAACTTGCCTTGTGACTATAAGGTAGTGAAGTCGGATACTTTCACCTGACCTTGAGCTCCGATTTCTACAAAAAAACCATTATTGCCCAGTAAGGACAATATTTAAAGAAGCAATATGCAATGAATAGTAATGTCATGCCATGATTTGTTTTTTCTTTGCGTGTTTACCCACCTTGTAAAGGTTTTAAGTTTCTTTTAATTGATAAAAGAAAAGCATTACTCAAGAATCATTAAATTCATATTATTTTGATATTTAGCATTTTTATAATAACTAGTATTATTCTAAAAGTTTAAAAATGAATTTATTTAATTTTTAACTCTTTTAAATATTTAACTAAAATTCCTTTATAGAAATAAAAGTTTATTTTTATCACACTTGATTTATTTTTCAAAAGTACAAACTAGTATTTTTTTCTCTAATAGCACTTCCCTTTAGAATCTTAAAAATGAATTTTATTCAATTTTAAGTGTTTCGTATATTTCTTATAAACTTCCATAAGGAATATACGCAATTTTAATAATAGATCTATATTTAATTACTTAAAATTACCCTAGATCGTCAATCAGAAATCCACGAAAAGTTCCGCAGTGCCACTGCCACCGAAGGGGAGATTTGAGGGACATAAAGTCTCTGTTCCGGCACCCTACCAGGACGGGGAAGTGCCTCCGGAGCCATCTCCATCGATCTCCACCACCATCTCCATCACCATTGCTGATTCCCATGATGAGGAGGGAGTAGTTCTCTCTCGAGGCTAAGGGTTCTACCGGTAACTATGTGTTCATCTCTCTCTATGCATGATCATATTGTGATCATGAGCTTGTAATCTATAGATCTACCTTGCTACTCAAGTGCTTTAATAGATCTCTGCTCTCCCCATGTGTGTGAAAGTGACAGCGTGCACACCATGGTGGCACTTAGGCTAGAGATTACAAATACTTGTTATGAGTTATATTTGGAGTTGGATGTCTTTATGAAATTGTGGTGTTTGTTGGACTCATCTAGTACTCAAGGTGATAGTGTGGGGTTATCTAGATGGGAAAGATGAACTTTGAGGTGTGTTGTTATAGCCCTACCATCGATTAGAGTGTTCAACCGGAGAGTAGTTAAGAGTAGTATCATGAAGATAATATATTTATATGAGAGTGTTCACTAGTGAAAGTATGATCCCTAGGCCTTGTTTCTAAGCATTAATACACCGTTTGAAATTAGATCTGTTACATGTTTGCTTGCTTCCTTCTTTATTCTAGATTGCCTTTAGTCTTTTCCATGCCATCAAGCTATTTTCTAGCACCGTTACCACTTATAATTATCTATACCACTTGTATTTCACTATCTCTTCGCTGAACTAGTGCACCTATACACCTGACAAGTGTATTGGGTGTGTTGGGGACACAAGAGACTTCTTGTATCTTAATTGCAGAATTACTTGAGAGGGAATACCTTTGACCACTTCCTCCCTGAGTTCGATAAACCTTGGGTGATCCACTTAAGGGAAAACTTGCTGCTGTTCTACAAACCTCTGCACTTGGAAGCCCAACAACTGTCTACAAGAATAGAAGTGCGTAGACATCAAGCTATTTTCTGGCGTCGTTGCCGGGGAGGTAAGGTAAAAGGTATTCACACCGGAGGATTAAAGAAGAAGAACCTCCCACGGCAAACGCCTATTTTCTGGCGCCGTTGCCGGGGAGGTAAGGTAAAAGTACTCACATCCTCCGGTGTGAGTGCTCGAAGTTATTTCCTTTAGATTCTGCAATTTTGTCTTTTTGTTTCTTGTTTTCACTAGTTAGGCTTAATGGAAAACAACAACAAAATTAGAAAGCTTTATAGTATTTATCTTGAGTTAGGACATGAAGTGTTTGAAGAGAAAATTAAAAAACCTATGGAAATTTATTTGCATGTTAATAGCAATGTTATTAATATGAATTCTTTGAACACCATTATTGCTAATGCTATGGAAAAGTCTAAGCTTGGGGAAGCTAGGTTTTATGAAAATGATCTTTTTAGTTCCCCAACTCTAGAAGATAGCTATTCTATTGCTTATGATGATACCAAACCTCCAATATATGATGATTACAATGACGAATATGATATTTTCAGTCCACCTACTATTGAGGAGAAAATTGATGATTACAATATGCCTCCTATATTTGATGATTATAGTGATGAGAATAATAATGATAGTTATTTTTTTGAATTTGCTCCCACTATGATTAATAAGAATGACTATTCTTATAGGGAGAGTAATAATGTTTTATGCATGTGGCTCATGATAAGAATGTTTTATGTGATATTTATATTGTTAATTTATTTATGATGCTACTGAAAGTTATTATGAGATAGGGAAACATGGTTTTATGCATCTCAACAATATTAAGTTTCCCCTCTTTATGTTGAAAGTCTTGAAGTTGCACTTGTTTTTCTTTACTATGCTTGTTGCTTTGTGCTTTCATGACTTGTTTCTTTACAAGATTCCTATGCACAGGAAGTGGGTTAGACTTAAATGTGCTTTGAATTTGCTTCTTGATGCTCTCTTTTACTTCAATTCATATTTCTTATGTGAGCATCTTCTCAAACTATCATGCCTAACTTAAAGGCATTAAAGAAAAGTACTTATTGGGAGATAACCCAAAAGTTTTAGATGAGTCTTGGAAGTTATTACTTCAGTAATAACCGCTCCTTATCCTTTTTATTTGCTTTTTGTGCCAAGAGTAACCTCTAATGAGAGAGAATTTATGATTGGGAAAGTTGCTGTCCCGAAACAGATTTCTGTCCTTCACCGTAAAAATTCGTGTAAAATCTCTGTACGTCCTTTTGAGGTGTGAATTTTTGTGCTTCTGACCCAGGTTGTTATATAACTTTACTTATTTCAACACTTTTCGATTTGAGCAACAGAAGGTCTTCGAAAAAATTCGTCTTTACCTGCTAGTCTGTTTTGACAGATTTCTGCCATTATTTGCATTTGCTTCTTGTTGGTTCCTTTTTGAGTTCTCTTTGGGGAATTGAGCTTTTTGAGGGAAGTGCTATAGTATCTAGTGTTTTAATGGAAGTTTTATTGGTGTTAGAACTGAACCTAAAGACCTATTATCTTGAGTGTGCTAATGTTACTAATAAAGATTGTGTGAAGTTTTGTATGAAGGAGAAATTTCAGGTGTATGGAAGGAATGAGTAATGAGATGAAGGATGGACTAAAGCTCAAGCTTGGGGATTCCACGCGTGTGACCCCAGGAAATATCCAAGAAGTACAAGCGTCAAAGCTTGGGGATGCCCAAGGAATCCCCTTCTTCATCAATAAAAATCCCAGGTTTCTTCCAAACACTTTATTTTTATTGTTTCAGCGTCTTCTTTTTCATTTTCATTTTGTTTTTTCGTTTGCTTGGTTTTCTTAGTTTGCTGAATAAATTGGTTGGACCCCCTCTTTCATACATTGGTTTTCAAAGGGTTTGGTTTGGATTGGAAAAGAGTAGAAAAGTTCATGCTTAAGAGGTAAAGAGAGCTTGTTTTTGACTGTGGCCTATGCTTTGTCATGCCATGCTTGATATTGTTTTGGCTTTATGCTTAGTATTCTTTGATGTAGCATGACTTGTTAGAAACAATTGAGATTTCTTAACGTTCCTTGGATGAATCATGTGTTGTTTTAGCATATTAAAGCATAGTATTGTGGTATTCTCCTTTGATGCTTTATTTGGGTTGACTTGGTGCATGCTCACACCATGTTATGAATATCCAAAGTCACCATAGCCTTTATGATCCTTTAGTTTTCAACTTGTAGTATCACTTTATGCTTTCATTAATGATGTTTTGTCGCTCTGCATGATTATGGCCATTATTGCTCTATTAGTTTGTCGCTCCGAGTATTTTGCTAGCCTCCATAACCAAGTATGAGTTCCACTCATGCATCCAACTCCAAATAAAACCAAGTTATTCCAAAGAGTCCACCATACCTACCTATTAGCAATTGCTATTCCAAGTATATTCATGTTTTTATCTACCTTCCGAATTAAACTTGTTATGAGAAAACTAGTGATTAAAGCTCTCACAAACTTGATGGCACACTTTACTTTTCTTGCCCTTAATAAACTTGAAACATTGTGTCGTCTATGTTGTATATGCTTGCACTTATTTGTTGGGGATTAGCAGAACCATGCTGTCATGGGGAATGCTTTCAACATTGCACTGGTACTTTGTACCTAGTTGATATCATGCTCTTTTGTCTATGGATGTCGTTGGTGTGAAATGAAAGGGGAGCTTGCAAGTCCATGGAGTTATGTAAATGTGTTAGAGAAACTCCTGGGTCGCTGGTCTAATCCATGCTGACATGGTGGAAACCTGCAGCGTAACCATAATGAGCTGTCTATGAAGGATTCTTCTTATAAAAAAAGAGTCAGATATTGAGAAAAAAAAGAGAAAAATAAAAAAAAGATTATGAAAAGAGGAAAGAGAGAAAAAAGCACCATATTCCCATGGTAAATAAGAAGATGCTGAGATGCTTGTTGTCTGCTTGCCTTGTCATTTTGATATGGTGATTCTTCCGTATCATCGGGCAAGGGGTACCCCGTTGGCGGTTCTCTATGATACACATGTACTTACGATGACAAGAACTTACCGGTGACTAAACTTGAGTAGCATGAGGAGCGGCCCTCGTATTCAAGGGACATGATATTTCCATCTTATACTTTGTCAAGCATATACTTCATAGTTTGTTCACTTTAAACTTAATCACCTTCAAGATGCTTATGATAGGGGAAATGAGAGCTAAAATCTATTAAGTACCATAATTTTTGGAAGCTCTTTATGAAACTTGAATCCCTACTTCCTTATTTGAAGGCTTTTCTTCCACTTTTATATTGAGTCTCCACCTTCTATCTTTATGCACCTACTTTGAGAGCATAGTGGCCATTCTTAGTTCTATGTGCATTGTACCAAGACTAGTTGATTGATGCATACCTTGATATTGCTTGTTTTTAAACTATTTGTATCTAGTCACTCTTATAAACTTTGAAGGTGTCCTATGCATTTATGTTTGCTACTCTATGAGGGACAAGCTGAATACTACTATGCTATGTTTTCTTTATGTGAAACAAACAAACGTCTTGCAAAGCATTGTTATTCATGAATCTTTTGTTTGGGCCTTTTCATGTTGCATCATAGTTTGTTTGTCTTATTGCTAGAACTTTGTCTTTCATGTTATGATTGAATTACTATGATCCCAGCCTTGAATGTTTTACAAATACTTTGATCAAGTTATGATGGTGCATGTCACCTTAAAAATTATTCTTTCTTTTTATCACTTACCTACTCGAGGACGAGCAGGAGTTAAGCTTGGGGATGTTGATACATTGCAAATGTATCTATAATTTTTGATGTTCCATGCTTGGTTTTATCTACTTTCTTGTGTTTTGTCCATACTTTGGAGTACTTTTCATATGATTTCTTGGACTAACCTATTAACAAGTGCCACAGTGCCAGTTGCCTGTTTTCTGCTGTTTTTGGTTCTAGGAAAGTCAGAAAATGAATATTCTCAGAATTGGACGGGACAAAAGCCAAAATTCCTATTTTACCGGAAGACTCACGGAGCCAGAATACGAGACGGAGGAGGGTCAGGGCCTGGCCACACACCCCCAGGCGCGGGTACCCCTAGGCTACGCCAAGGCATGGTGTGGGCCCCCTGGCCGGCCACCGACCATGCCTCCTTCGCCTATATATTTCCCCCGAGGCAAAAACCCTAGATCGTCAATCAGAAATCCATGAAAAGTTCCGCAGCGCTGCTGCCACCGAAGGGGAGATTCGGGGGACAGAAAGTCTCTATTCTGGCACCCTGCCGGGATGGCGAAGTGCCCCTGGAGCCATCTCCATCGATCTCCACCACCATCTCCATCACCATTTTTGATTCCCATGATGAGGAGGGAGTAGTTCTCTCTCGAGGCTAAGGGTTCTACCGGTAGCTATGTGTTCATCTCTCTCTATGCATGATCATATTGTGATCATGAGCTTGTAATCTATAGATCTACCTTGCTACTCAAGTGCTTTAATAGATCTCTGCTCTCCCCATGTGTGTGAAAGTGACAGCGTGCACACCATGGTGGCACTTAGGCTAGAGATTACAAATACTTGTTATGAGTTATATTTGGAGTTGGATGTCTTTATGAAATTGTGGTGTTTGTTGGACTCATCTAGTACTAAAGGTGATAGTGTGGGGTTATCTAGATGGGAAAGATGAACTTTGAGGTGTGTTGTTATAGACCTACCATCGATTAGAGTGTTCAACCGGAGAGTAGTTAAGAGTAGTATCATGAAGATAATATATTTATATGAGAGTGTTCACTAGTGAAAGTATGATCCCTAGGCCTTGTTTCTAAGCATTAATACACTGTTTGCAATTAGATCTGTTACATGTTTGCTTGCTTCCTTCTTTATTTCAGATTGCCTTTAGTCTTTTCCATGCCATCAAGCTATTTTCTAGCACCGTTACCACTTATAATTATTTATACCACCTGTATTTCACTATCTCTTCGCCGAACTACTGCACCTATACACCTGACAATTGTATTGGGTGTGTTGGGGACATAAGAGACTTCTTGTATCTTGATTGCAGAATTGCTTGAGAGGGGATACCTTTGACCACTTCCTCCCTGAGTTCGATAAACCTTGGGTGATCTACTTAAGGGAAAACTTGCTATTGTTCTACAAACCTCTGCACTTGGAGGCCCAACAACTGTCTACAAGAATAGAAGTGCGTAGACATCACTTTCCTAGAACCAAAAACAGCAGAAAACAGGCAGCTGGCACTGTGGCTCTTGTTAATAGGTTAGTCCAAGAAATCATATGAAAAGTACTCCAAAGTGTGGACAAAACACAAGAAAGTAGATAAATCCAAGCATGGAACATCAAAAATTATAGATACATTTGCAATGTATCACTGACCCCCACCACGTGGCTAGGGTTTGGGGTCCGTCGTGCTCTGGCGCTCCCTTGATGACGTTGTGGTCCTCGTGGCACTACTCTTCCACGGCTTCCACTACCGTGTGCATGCGCGGGTTGCAGTGCCCCCTCGGGGTGCTCCCATGCCGCCACCTCTCTGCCGCCGGCCTCCTCTCTGCTTCCTCTTCGATAACCTTATGAGGACCTTGAGTAAGTGCCCTATTCTCTTCTCTCTGCTCTACCTTGCTTCTATTATATGCCATGTGGTCACTTGCGATGGATTTCCACATTTAGGGTTCATCCCTAAATTCCTAGGGTTCATTCCCCCCATAGTGGTGATTTAACATAACTCTAGGGTTAATCTTGCCTTTGTTAATCCTTTGATGTTGATCTATTGTTAGTGTAGTGTCAATCTCTATTGAGCATGTTTGTTACTCTGTTCTCTATCGGAGAACACTCTGCTGATCATGCTTTTGTTACCCTGTTCTCTGTCATAAAACTCTCTATAAAAGCATGCTTAGTTTAATGTGGATTCCCAAGTTGTTGTGGTTGTGGATTTACTCCTATGGAGTTGAGTTGGGATGCTCTCTATACTAATACTTGGTTAATTGCTTACTTGTGAAGCACTGATGTGTTTAGTATCAGGATTTAATCATGTTACTATGTAAATCTAAAGTTACTAGTGCTAGTCTGTGCTCTGTGATTGATAAGGAGATGATTTATAAAGATATGATTCCTATATGCTTGTAGGAAAGTGATTAAACTTAGTGGTTTCTATACAGTGTGGCCTAGTGATAGACAACGTTGGTATTTATTGTCCTTTCTAAAATAAAGTGTTTATTTATGATTTCTAAATCATTTAGGAAGACGATTATCTTTGTTGAAGAGGATATGCTTGAGCTTGTACTCACGCAAATATGAACCTGCTAGGTACAGAGGTGTTACCCTTCTGGGAATGTGCCATGTACTAGCAGCTGTGTTGTGTATCTATCTAGATAAAAATAGATCATAGTGTCAGTGATGCTGGTCTGAGACCCTGCCTGTGCCAGAACACATGCCTTATCTGGCTGTTTATTATCTGTTGTCCAATATGTCCACTTATCACGTGCTTGCAAGAAAATGAATGTGTAAGATGGAAAATGATTAGATCTAAATGTTGGGATATACCCTAGTAGCCTTGTCTTGATGTTGCCTTTTACTTCTGTCTTGTGGTAGCCATGGATTTGTTTTGGCTTCCTCTTGCCCTTGTCTTGCTCCTCCTGGTGTTGTTGCTCATGTGTGGCCTTGCTGTCCACCTAGTACATCCCCCCTCCTCAAGTCACCATCTTTGCTGGTGATCTCCTGGGTTTTTTGTGGTGGAAAGTGACTTGATCTCATGGTATGTTTGCAAGATCTAGTGCTGTTCTTGGATGTGCTGGTGACAAACTATGGTTGGGATCTCTGCAAAGTGAATAGCAAAGCTTGCTTTGCTCTATGCTGATGTGATTTAAACTGCATCTTTGCTCTCTGCTGCTGACACCTCAATGCATGCATTTAGGTGTGTGAGCTTCTTCACTATTTGCTTTGGCTATGGATGAGATCAAGTAAATATGGTTTAAACTCCCCCATCCTTTTACTATTACTTATCCTGGTGAAACTTACCACTTTTCTACTTGGCTTATAATGTGGCACTAGAGCTATTTGCTTAAAAGAACAGATACTACACATTGGTGAAACTTGCCCCTTTTAATTACTCTATGATGTAATATGAATAGTGCACTTCACCGTTCACCACTGAGAGTAAAACTAATTAACTAATCTTTTGTTTCTATTTGAGTGGTTTATCTTATTTTGCAGGAACAAGATCTGGATTGTCGAGACTTAGTATAGGAATAGATAGGTATTATATATTCTTATTATAATCTCCTTCTATTCTTCTTGTAAAGAACCTTGTAACAATATTTTATGATTTAATAAAGATTCATTTTATTGGACTCTATTCCTTGTAATATTCTATCTTGGTGTAAATATCTCTATTTGTAATCTTATTATGGAATAAAGAAAAGAAATAAGAATTCATTTCTTATTTGAAGTTTCTTGTCTTAAATTCATATTGTTGTTTAATATATAATCAAACAATGCTAATACATCCTTTTGGAAATCCACTTTATGTTTCTAAATTCTAATTTTCAAATATTCTTCAAATGGTTTAAATTTCAAATTTGAATTCAAAATATTTCCCCCCAAAACACAATAATGCCTAAAGGTCATGTCAAAATTCATACCAATCACTTCAGAGAGCTATTCCTACCTCTGGTTAGTGAAAGAAACTCTGGTCACTCTAGGTTTTTATTTGGCGAAAAATTTACCCCTATTTTACAGATGAATGCATGCGTATGCACAGATTCCTATTTCTACCCTCTGTTGGTTCCTAAATGCTGGGGTGTTACACTTGACTATAATACTAATAACAAAACTAGCAGGGCCCGCCAGGTTATACTCTAAACAAGGAGCCATGACATACTGATTCGGCTCAGGACATCAGCTAGAGTTGATGTATACTAGTTGTGCTATCTATAAACCTTTACGCCCCAACTAGAATCATTTTAGGAGATATTCCACAGATGTCAGAGGAGCTTCATAACGATGGTGATGAAGGCTATAGCAAACTTTAGTAAAGATCAAGTATATGAGCAAGAATGCAGTACACTACAACAAATGACGAAGTACTTTTGATAGTAATAAGGTGCATAACGAAAGGAAGCATAAACTGTGCAACAACCTTCGTATGGGGAGGAGACGAGTTTACGCTTTGCGTTGGTGCGGTCGAACGGGGGGGGGTGTTGTTTGGCCATCTCTTTGGTGCCAGAGACCAGGGAGTCCGTGAAGCAGATGGGACTTTGCGGCGGCCGTATCGTGTTTGTCGGCAATGTTGTGCATGCTCTGGCGCAGTGGTCGTCAGCATGGGGAAGCCGCTCCATCTTGATAAACAAGGGAGTGGTGCCTTCAGTCATAACGGTACCTAGTGAGGAGGTTATGGTGGTGGGGAGGGACAGCGGTGCGAGGCCATATGTGTGGGAGATGCTCCGGCTCTGAGGTCGAGTGAGAGATGTGAGATACTGCGTGTTTTATATGTATCACAAGGGCGCCGATAGTAGGTTTGAAACTTTTGAATTGCGTGGTCCTGGGTAGTTCAAAGAAAAACCCGCCAATGGCATGGAAATTTTGGTAATCTCACTTTAGAACGAGATGAACCCGCCAAAAAATTTGGCGATCTCTACTCTATGATTATTGCTACACTAGCTAGGAGCCGATATAGAGGAAGTGCATCGAATGCGATGGGAGATATGAACGCACCAGTAGCCTTTCCCATGTGTAGACTCCATGTAGTCCCTACTGTGAAAAGCTATGCGCAGTCACGAGCACGACCTCTGCTTCAATCACTCCTACTCTCATTAGGGTCCGTTTGATTCAAAGTATTTGCCTAGGAATTTTGTAGTATTAAATCCTATAGGAAAATTTCCTTCGATGGCTATTTGATTTGTAGGATTGATTTCCATAGGATTTTTTCCTAAGGATTCCTTTGTACTAGTTTTCATAGGAAATCAAACATCCACACATATCTCCTTTTCAGATTCCTATGGTGTAATCAAACACACTTTGGTTCATATGAATTCCTATAGGATTGGAGTGGGCATGACATTGCAATCCTACATTTTTTCTACTCCTACGATTTTTCTATCCTACGAATCAAACATGTACACTCCCCCTTTTGGGAAAAAATACTATGTACTATACTACCTCCATTCCGGTTCATTAGCCAAATACGTACTCGAAGAAAATAATTTGACCATAAATTTGGTCACCAATTTATGAATTATATGTCACAAAAATAATTGTACCATTAGAATCGTCTTTCAAATATAAATAAAATAGTAAAAAATTATTAAATATAATTATATATTATTGAACAAATTTACGGACAAACTATGTTCTTGAAGTAAGTATTTGCATAATAATTTGTACGTGCCTTGCACGTGAGATGTGTGCATTCTCTTGTGACACATTTAGCTTTGTTCACATGGTTGGTGTTTGTATCAACCTTATCTGATCCGTAAACTGTACTTAGTACTTGGTTTTTAATAAAAGGGATTTGTGCATCCTTTGAGTGCAGAGGTTGCGGTATCCCCATTTCGAAAAAGCAAACGTGAGACTCAAATAAAAGACTATCATGTCATCTCTAGCTATGAGATGGAAAGTATGACATGTCATCACTTATAAAATTATAATAGGTTAAGCTCAAAATACTATTATAGAATTTTGAGCCACATCATATACATAAATTATTGGGTGTATACTTGGTTCTTGGTACATAATAATACTCAAAAAATTGTAACATGCTTAGAGAAATGACAGAGAAGATTCTAGAATGGCAGAGAATTGTGTTTTGAAGTTTTACCACAATGTTCATTGTGCTAAATACTATCCATTGAATCTTCTAGATGCTAGAATGGTAAAGATCCAGAGGTTAGATATATTGCGATTTGCCAGTCTTCATCTAGCAGTCAACCATCAAAGTTATTCGTACACTATATAGTAGTAAGATAAGATAAGAAAGTTCGACCTAGTTTCACGATATCGTTTCCTTTTTCTATAGTTTCCTTTTTCTTTTTGCGACGGACTCGCTGCAGTTGAGTCGGTCCAAGAACTTCCACATAATTTTGGGTGTGTGCTAGGGCACAAGGGGCACAGTCGTTGTCACATAAAAACTAATACATGCGTATTTTTTTCATTTTTCATGGATTTGTTCCATTTTTCTGTAATAGGGTGACAAATTGAAGGGAAGATTATTGATAGAATATTCATTCGTCATCTTGTTCTTGCAACTCTCCTCTTTTTACTCATATATGTATCTCTCTCCCCTCTTTATTAGATCCTATGTACTCCCTCTATTCCAAAATATAAGATGTTTTAGCTTTCTTGAAACGAATGTATCTAGACACCTTTTAGTGTGTGGGCCTCTCTCCTTAAGAGAGAATTATCCCACCAGGTTAACACTATGCAGAATGAAGGCCATGTCTGTAGCTAACACATAATCCTACACCCTTTGTATCAAAATAGATGTCGCAAGTTAGTCAAAATTTGGAAGAATCTATATACTACTAAATAACTAAATAGTGTTTTCTAATTTTGTTGACCAAATTATAGCACACATGCAGTTCAAGGTCGAATTAATTTGACAAAATCACCCAAAACTCTTTTAAATGGCTAAAAAAGTGGTTATCCCTTCAATGTATAAATTGTGGAGAGTGTATATATGTTCAGGAGGGATCCCCAGTAGTTACCTCTTCCTTCCCTTGTAAGCATTGGCGCAAAGATTATACTACACTGTAGCTGTACATAGACAAAGTTGGGGTCCTGATCTAGAGTCACCATCAATGGAATACCACTGCCATCAGAAGGACCAAAAACAAAGATGGCGAAAGAATGGAGCATTTTTTTTGGAGTAAAGAAGAATGAAGTTTTTGAGCAAGTGAAGTTGGTGAGATGCAGCATGACAACGATGGCAAGGTAGCTACCGCTCGGCACGGAAGCGATAATAACTAATTATAGTATAATAGGAAAGATAATCACACCCAAAATTGGCTCTAGCAACATTCTGGCTGGTAATGCATGTTCACGACCATACATTCATACTACTAATAAATGTTTTTCAATTTACTGGGGCCATTTGGCAATGTATATATCCGATCATGAACTAGTCCCTCTGTTCCATAATATATAAGCCTTTTTCGTAAGCTGTTTTAGCTCTGTAAATAGGCTTATATTGTGAAAACAGATGGAGTACTAACTAAGGTCTTCCATGTGCCGGATCATTGATGGAGATTGACGAGAGTTTCACGCTTTTGCTTTACCAACTCAGCCAGGAGCTTGTCCTTCTGGCCCTCGAGGTCATGGATCTGTTCGAAGCTTATGCCTAGCATATCCACCATGCCGATGTTCTGCCGCTTCAGCTCGTCACGCGCAATCAACTATTCCATGGCGAGATTCCTGAGGAGGCTAAGCTCGACCTTGTCAGCGGCGAGTTTGGAGTAAAGTCTAGTGCACTCCTTGACAAGGGCGCTTCTGTCCTCTGTCTTGACATAGAAATCGCCCATCACCTTTATCACCATAAACTCGATCTCAAAGCCAATATTCTGTTAGATGAACAAGGAGCATAAATTCAGAAGTTTACCCAGAGAACTATCAAGGAAGAGAGACACGGAATCACAATTCAAATGATTTCTTACCTTGCGGCTGTACCGATTGGCCTCCATCAGTGACGGTGAAGATGATTCTGCAGGCAGGAGTGCCGCGGGAATGTGAAGTCCGCTTGACCTAAAACAACATTGAGAAAAAATGTACTAGTAGGGAAATGAGCAAATCAAGAAATGGTCAAAGACATGGAAAGTTGCCCAAGCATGGAGATTTACCTGAAGGTATCGGTCTCCATTAGCGACGGTGAAGATGATTCTGCAGGCAGGAGTGCTGAGGGAATTCGAAGACCGCCCGACCTAAAAACACCATTGAGGAAGAATGTGCTTTTTTAAGGTAAATGAGCAAATCAAGAAACAGTCAAAGACATGGAAAGTTGCACAAGAACTGAGATTTACCTGAAGGTATCTGTCCCTGACTATGGTGGCTTCGAAGAACCTTGAGTTCAAAACCTCTCGCCTATAGCCGAGGGATTCGACTGGGGCCTTTGATTGTTGCATCGCTTGGTACCGGTAGTAACATAATGGTAGAACGACAAGCCAACTTCTTCTCTTCTGCCAGCTTTGCCGTCGCGGCATGAGCCCTTCTATGGCGTGACTTGTTCCCGGTCATGCGGATGAAGTAGCATAGCAAAAAGGAATGAAAACAAGCAAAGCAATCTGGCAGAGAAGACCTATAGTCGCGAAGAGGAGGAGGAAGAAGGTCGAGTCTGTGAGAGGTGGCCTCCCCATCTCCACGCGAGTAAAAAAACATTTCCATTTAGATACAATACTTGACCAGAAATCGAAGAGACAGTCGTAATAGGTGAAACTAAAAAATATATTTTTAATTTCGAGACATGTCCATAAAGTATCGGGTGTATATTTGGTTCTTCTACTTTGTACTGTATCATGTAGAAATCAACCTAGCTACTCCTACCTAATACTCGACATGCTCTAGAGAAATGATGAAAAAGATTCTAGAATTATTGAAAAATGTGTTTTGAGATTTGTGCATAGAGTTCATTATGCTGAGACTAACAATAGAATCTTCTAGATGCTACTCCCTCGTTCACAAATATAAGACATTTCATATTTGTAAAATGAATGTATCTAGATGTCAAGACATCTAGATACATTCATTTTACAAAGCTAAAATATCTTATATTTCTATACGGAGGGAGTAGAATGGATATATGATCCAACGGTTAATTAGCAATATTGAGATTCACGAGTCTAGATCCAACAGTCAAAGTTCAAAGTTATTTGTATCGTACACTATACAGTGTGATATTCTTTTCTCTACTACTATAATAGAGCAGTTTTAAATTGGATCCATATCACCAATCCTGACCATTGGGTTGTTAGATCCAATGGTTTAGAGCAGCTGTATTCGTGTTGAACAGGTAGTACGTACCTACAGCAAACTCCACCATGTTCTAGAACAATCATGTCACCCCCCCAAATTTCATAGCACATTAGGTTGTATTCTCAATATGTGTAGATAGTTATTATTAATAGCACCAATCCTGACTATTGGGCTGTTAGATCCAATGGTTCGGAGCAGCTAGATTCGTGTTGAACAGTACTTATAGACAATATTGAGGATATCGTTTATCATTAACTTCTCGGTCAGTCTGAAATTAGTGATTTTTGGGTTTATCGGCCGATTTATCGGGTGATAAATTGATTAATCGGCTTACCGGTCATCCCGTGATAAGCGATAAATTGGCATATCGGATGATTTTTTGAATAGTGCCTATAGAGCAGACTCCACCATGTAACCCCCCCCCCCCCCCCAAAAAATAAATCATAGCACAGTAGGTTATATTCTCAATATGTGTAGATAGTTATTATTAATAGACGTAATGTATGACTTTTTATCTAACAAGACTATTGGTTAATAATAACAACTTAATGTTTGTTAAATCACATTTCAATAGTATATACGTGTGCGGCTCATGCCTTTTACTAATAGACTTTATGTATGCCTTTTCTTCTAACAAGACTATTGGTTAATAATAACAACTTAATGCTTGCTAAATCACATTTCATATAGTATATACGTGTGTGGATCATGCCTTTTACTAGTAGACTTAATGTATGCCCTTTTTTCTGTAACAAGACTATTGGTTAATAATAACAACTTAATGTTTGATAAACCACATTTTATATAGTATATACGTGTGTGACACATGCCTTTTACTAGTCCATTCTAGATAGTATCTACTAGAAGATACACTATGGATAGCACATTATTTTACCCACTATAGTATTCGAATAACTTAGAATATTGACCATTGGATCAATACTCGTGAATCCCAATATTGTTAACTGGTTGGATCTTCTTTTCCATTCTGGCATCTTGTAGATACTATTGATAGACTTTCTTATTGTATCTTACCACTATATTTTTTACGAATAACTTTGAATATTGATCGGTTGGATCAAAACAAGCGAATCTCAACATTGCCAGCCATTGGATCTACTGTTCCATTCTAGCATCTCTAGGAAATACTATTGTTTATCTTATCTTATCTTACCTCTATATAGTGTACGAATAACTTCGAATATATTGACCGTTGGATCAAGACTCGCGAATCTCGACATTGCTAGTCGTTGGATCTTCTTTTCCATTCTACTAGCTAGCATCTCTACTAGAAGATATTATGGATAGTATATCTTTAGCACAATGAACGCTATGCACAAACCTCAAAATACACTACTCCATCATTCTACTCCCTCTGATCCAAATTATTATTCTCAGATTTGTCTAGATTCAGATGTATCTAGCACTAAAACATGACTAGATACAACCAAATCTAGACAAATCTGAGAATAATAATTTGGATCGAAGGGAGTAGAATAATCTTCTCAGGCGTTTCTCTAGACCATATGTTACCAAAATTTTCAAGTATTAAGTATATAGATAATAAACATTTACTTCTACATGATACAAAGTACAAGAACTAAATATACACCCATACTTTATAGATAATATCAATCAAATTTAATTTTTGTGATCTAGCTTTACCTATTATATAACAAAATCTTACCACTATATAGTTTGCGAATAACTTTGAATATTGATCGGTTGGATCAAAACTCGTGAATCCCTTGCCAGCTATTGGATCTTCTTTTCCATTCTAGCATCATATCTAGAAGATACTATTGTTTACTAGTCTAAAACCACTACATATTGTATGAATAACTTTGAATATTGACCATTGGATCAAGACTCGCAAAAACCAACATTTCTAGCCGTTGGATCTTTTTTTCCATTCTAGCATCTAGAAGATTCTATTGATAGTCTTTACCACAATGAATGCTATGCACAAACCTCAAAACATACTTCTCCATTATTCTAGAATCTTCTCCCTCGTTTCTCTAGACCATGTTACCAAAATTTTCAAGTTTTAGATAGCTAATAAACGTTGACTTCTACATGATATACAAAGTATAAGAACCAAATATACACCCATACTTTATAGATGTTGATCAAATTTATAAAAAAATTCTGCTTTACCTATTATAATATTATATAGTGATGTATGCTAGACGTCTATTATCTGAGTCTCACGTGCAGGGCACGTGCAAAGTACTAGTAAAAGGCACGTGTTGCATACGTATATCTATACTATTATAATAGAGCGGTTTTGAATTGGATCCATATAGTACCAATCCTGACCGTTGAGCTATTAGATCCAATGGTTTAGAGCAGCTGGATTCGTGTTGAATAGTTCCTAGAGCAAACTACACCATGTTCTAGAACCATCATGTCACCACCCCCAAAATTTCATAGCATAGTAGGTTGTATTCTCTCTACTATTATAATGGAGCAGTTTTGAATTGGATCCATAGCACTAATCCTGATCATTGGGCTGTTAGATCCAATGGTTCAAAGCAGCTGGATCGTGTTGAATAGTACCTAGAGCAAACTCCACCATGTTCTAGAACTATCATGTCACCCCCCCCCCTCCAAATTTCATTGCACGGCAGGTTGTATTCTCAATATGTGTAGATAGTTATTATTGCATTTTTTATCTAACAAAACTATTGGTTAATAACAACTTAATGTTTGGTAAATCACATTTCATATAGTATATACGTATGTGGCACGTGCCTTTTACTAGTACTGTATGAAATGTGATTTAACAAACATTAAATTGTTATTAACCAATAGCATTTTACCATGTTACTAAAATTTTCATGTTTTAGATAGCTAATAATTGTTGACTTCTACATGATATACAAAGTACAAGAACGAAATATACACCCATAGTTTATAGATATTGACCAAATTTATATTTTTTCTGCTTTACCTATTATAATTTTATACAGTGATGGTATGTCATACGTCTATTATATTAGTCTCACATGCAAAGCACGTGCAAACTTACTAGTAGTAGAGATATAGTGTACGAATAACTTTGAATGCTGACCGTTGGATCCAGACTCGCGAATCCCAATATTTCCAACCTTAAGATCTTGATGGGGATATGCCGAATGGGGTATGCCCAGCAGGACGTTCCGATAGGGCCAAAGGCCTCACGAGTGGGCCTACAGGATGGTGACTGGAACGTGACTGAGAAGAAAGCCCGGCGACTAGAGACTGAAGGCCCAGAAGCGTAGTGAAGCCCAGTCGAATTAGGTCAAAGCCTCCGAATGCTTAGCTAGTTCGGTTGTAAACACTGTAAACTCTAGCGAGGTACCCCTATATAAACCTCCCTAGGGTCCCTTGTGTACTCACGTTCCATCATACACCCCTTCGAGCGACTAACTGCTTAGACGCTGAGCTCGCCACCCCTGTAACTTGCTCTCTGCCAATACAATCTAGCAGGAGTAGGTCTTTACCCTCTGGGGGGCGAACCTGGGTAAACTCATGTGCATCCGCACCCATCTCGCACCGCAGATAGCCACCAGCTCTCGCCCCCGATCTTATCAATCGCTACCCTTGGTAGCGACTGCCATGGTCATTCCCACGGCAGTGGCACCGACCTTGGGGCCTAGCCGGACTGGCTTGAGTTCTGCAGCGAGACCGTACTCGCCAATCGATCAGCCGATCACCACCGGCCGCATGATCGCCAGCGGCAGGATCCTCCAGATCCTGCCCAGCAGCTACATCCCGGCATCACGCCTGATCACCCACAGCGCGGTGATGCCGGTCGGCACCATCAACCTGTTCGTCGGCTTCACCGACGCAGTCGACCTGGCTGGGACGATGATCGTCAGCGGGTCCCCGCCACGCCACGATCTGCTCTTAGAGGAGCAGGTTTGCTCCATCAGCCTCCTCGCCACCGAGTACGACTTGGCCACCAACAACGCAGTCGGGTTAACGCCGCCACGGACGACGCGGCTCTCCACGACGAGGCCGACTCCATGACCCCCGCCTCGGTCGATGGATCCATCACCATCGCTTCACGGGAGGACTCCATCACACGGGTCTCCAATCCTAAGGACTTCAAGGACTACTCCATCCTTGGGATCTTCGATTCCAATTCTGGCTCGGAGTCCCCCAAGGACTTCCGTGCTAGATCCAATCGCTTCAACGTGATCTACATGGCGGGCAGCACGGCCACCCTGCCAGATCCATTCTCCACGTCGATCCCGCCAACCGCCACGGCGACAGAGGTGGAGGAAGCCCGCTTGCGCCTGGAGAAGGTGACACGCAAGGAGCTCGCCGAGCCCGAGAAATTCCGCCTTGAGCGGGACACAGCGCAGGAGTTGTCGCTCTACCATCAGCGCTGCATCAGGACCCACCTACATTCCAACATCCAGGGCTGTGTCCTGAACTTCAACGATGAGGGCAACCCCACACGTGCGGCCAAGCACGAATACTGCGAGAACGCGCCACCCGGTGTATGGCGTTGAGGCCGTAATGCCAACCGACCTAGAGCATGACTCACCTCGGGTCGCCAACTATGTGGAGTTGGCAAACGAGATCACCCGCCAAGACGGAATCGATTAGCTCGACGAGGCACGTGACCTAGTTCGCTCCCGCACCGCCATCTACCAGCAGGGACTCTGCCGCTACCACAGCCGCCGAGTCCGGACCCGCACCTTCTAGGAAGGCGACCAGGTCCTACGACTGGTCCAGGACAAGAAGGGCATGCACAAGCTTTCTCCCCCATGGGAGGGGCCATTATCCATAGGGCGAATCCTCGGCAACGACACCTACTACCTCATCGACATACGAGGCAATGGCCAGCTCGAGTTCGGGAGGCCATGGAATGTAAACCTCCTCCGGAAGTTCTATACATAGAACTCAAACTTGTACTTAGTGTCTATATAATGAAATCATTTAGGATCGCACAAATTGGGTCTACTCGCCATCTTCTTGTGCCACTCGCACTCGTACATTCAGCAGTACACTACCTACAGAAGTCAACCCTTGGCCGCACGACTGGCACGGCTAAGTAGTGCGATCCAAGGGCACAGAAGATATTCGGGCCTTGTGTCATCCACGAACACGCCACCCCAGAGCCACCATCGGAGTCGCCTCGCTCGACTGGCCTACCGGGCCAAGACGACCGATAAACGCTTCTTACAGCGACCTGTCCTCCCCATCCTCGTGCAAAGCGACTCGAACGGTTAAGTACCACGCACAGGGACTTCACAACAAGAAACCTCACGCGGCTCGGGGACACACCAAGTAAGAGAGCTGCCTTGGACTCGCCACGCGACTGGCTTTCCGAGCCAGGGGGAGAGACGCGTTACAAACAACGCATCAGACCCTTACGTACGATGGGCGCACACCTAGAACGACTAAGTATCATGCTCGGGGACTCTCCTAGACCGACCCTACTTGCGCCTGGGAAAACAGCTAAGTACAAAGCCCCCTCAGAATCGCAAGGCGACTGGCCCCATACACCATGACAAATCAGCGCCAATCATAATAAAAATTCAAAGCAAACACACATGCACTTAAATAAGGTAAACCCCACTAAAGGGCGGACGCGCTCGGGGACTCGCCCACATAAAAATCAACAACACACAGGTTTAACCATGCATTGCGAGTCAATTGACTCCTCTTACTTCCATACATAAATATTGTTCATATTACAAAAGTGGCCACTCGGCATATCTTACAAAAGACCCCTAGGGAAGCAACTCATTTTGCACGCTCTGACGAGGAAGCGCCACCATCACCCTTGACCCGGATATACGGCTCCCACGGGTTCGTTGGGTGCATCGTTAGTGACTTCGACAATGCCGACCGGAAGGGCTGCTCCAACTTCAGGTCTCGGTGCTCTGGCTCGGGGTCGCCAGGCGCCACCACCCGTCTCCTGGTAGGGTAACGGATCTCCCATCGCCAACACCCGCTCCATGAATGGGGCAGCCTTGGCGGTTCAACCTCAGGACCTCCGAGATCTCCACCGACCACTCGCAGAAGGATAGCCGCTGGTAACATCGTCAAGGTCGAAGTCGTCGGGGAAATGAGCGAGCCCAAGGATCAACGCCGTGGTGGCCCCGCGCCTGAAGGCCGACCGCGCCATGCACTCTACAATGGCATGTGCCTCCTCCAGATAGCGCCAAACTTCAGTCAACCCACTAGGAATAACCTCGATGGGGAACATACCTTGGAGCACGGCCTGGACGCATAGAGCTGAGGCAGTGGCTGCGTTCACCACTGCAGTCACGCATTACGAGGTGTTGTAGGTCTGCACCACCGGGTCGCTTTGACCTATAAGGGATGCAATGTCAGGAACCCAGCGTGACTAAGGACCATCCCGCTCGGGGACTCGCCGCATACAAGAAAGAATAGAAGGGACACTTAGCAAGAAGCTTACGGCAGTTCTCCGTCACATGCTTTTCGAGGGCACCAAGGTCACCCTGCAATCTGAGGATGACCGAGTCGGCGGCCTTCCGCTCCTCCTCTGCTGCAGCGACTACGGCCTTAGCCCTCTCTTCATAAGAGATCATCGACGCCTTCACCTCCTCCAGCTCCTTCACCAGCGAGTCGATTCGCCCCTTCGTCGTATCCAGTTCAGCAGCCGGAACATACCCCTCACGGGCCTTGGCAATCGCAGCCAGAAGTCCATCTACGTAGCAAGGGCAACACAAGTCAGTCTCACGTAAGCAGCAACAGCTTGAGATTGCCAAACGGAACAATAACTCACCAGCAGTTACTTGGAGTCATCGGTTGGCCTCATGTGCCACCCACAGGTCACGCTCCAGGCGCTCCTTCGCAACTTGCCGGTTGGATGATTCCCTCTGCAGGCCCTACCAACAGAACGACATTCAGCAACTGGACAACCAAAAAATCCAGTGCCTAGCCCCTGAAATTCAGCGACTAGCCACTCGGGGACTGGACAACCAAAAGCTCCAGTGCCTAGCCGCTGAAATCTAGCGACTAGACACTCGGGGATTGGATAACCAAAAAGTCAAGTGCCTAGCCGCTGAAATTCAGCAAATAGACACTCGGGGACTGACGACTAGAAGATTTAAGCGCCCAACCGCTGAAATTCAGCGATTAGGCGCTTGGGGACTGGACATACCTGAATGGCGGCACCAAGCATATTATGAAGTTTGCTGGCATCCGTCGAAGGAACCACGAAGGATGTATGCCCGCGACACGACCCGATGTCTTCATCAACGATCTCTGGAATTTGCGGAGACTGAGCTTCCTCCGCGGAAGGGAGCGCCTTCGCCAGGAAGCACAGAAATGCTGTAGCCGCCCTCGCCGGGGTGCTAGCCGTTGGAGCTAGTGGCTCTGATGACAAGGTGACCTTGGCCGGTTCCGACTGAGTGGCTATCACCTCTTCAGCACTAGCGGTGGAGTCACCCTATTCCGTGTTGCCCCCCGTCGCAGCGGCGGTGACGTCCCCCTTCTTCTTCTTCTTCACGCCTTCAGCCGAGGTGTCTTCTGCAACAGGTTTCCTCTTCTTGGAGGGACCGGCTTCCCCCTCGGCATCAACTGGTGGAATCTTAGCCACCGAAGGGCGACCTATTTTCTTGGCGCTAGACCTGCGAGATCGCCATGGTCATCAAAGAAATCACGCATAAAAGCATCAAAGGCACAGAAAAGAGAATGCTAGACTTACTTGGCCACCGGAAGGAGATGCAGCCCCGTGCTAATGCGGGCAGGCTTATCCAGCTCCGGACCCAGCTTCCGCGAGAGCCCCTTCTCGAAGACACTCGCGGCCCATAACACCGCGGGCTTCTTTGACGACCAGGCTGCGGTTGCAGGAACCTCCGGCCCAGACAACGCGGTCATTCCCATCGGTGGCGGCGACCTCAATGTCGTAGCTTCAGCAGCACCTGGTTCCGAGGCAGCCGGGACCGTTGGCGTGATCGTCGCGACCAGAACCTCCGTCTCAACCACCATGTCTGCAGCTTCTGATCCAATCATCAGAGTTGTGTCCTCCGGGATCTTGGGCGAGGTTTTGGTCACCTCATCATCGGACTCGTCATCTGACCCCAAACGCCACCACCGACCTGGGTGGTGACACCGGCTTCGGTGTAGGCTTATTCACGGGCGACTTCAATTTTCACACGGGCTTTGCCGGGGTGGCCGTTCGCCGTGAACTATGCTCCTGCAAAATTGCATCATCATCATCGCGTTCATCAAGACTGCGACTCGCCTCGATCTCGCGTTGCTTCTGCATGCAAGTCTTGCAGGCTGCGGGTGTTGGGGTAGGAACCTCTCTCTCCTCTTCTTCGCTCTTGGAGGATTCCCCTTTGGTCCCTTCCTCGAGTTCCTTGGGAACCTCTTCGTCGAGTGGGGGAAGCCAGCCTTCGAGGACCTGTAACAACTGAGAATGGGCAAGAAAGAGTGATCTGATTAGGGGCCACGAGTGAACATTACAAGCCGCGATTGCAAATTGCCCCGCGAGAGTCATGACTAAAGAAAAAGGTAACGAGAGCGGCTTACCGTAGGTGTCTCGTTCTTCTCAGGCACATACAGGACGAGCCCAGCCGACGTGGTGGTAAACTCCACATCGGTGATCTTCTTCAAGGCGTCCTTGTAATCTACGACGTCCCACGGCTCCTTTCTGGTCCGAGAAGGATCATTCTTCCTGGTGTATTCGTACATCCAGTGGGGCCGGGTCGCCAATGGGACCAAGCGCCGCCCGAGCTAGTAGTTGTACAGATTGATCGTCATCAACCCCTTGTCCTTCAGCGCCTGGATCTGGTCCATCATCTCCGCGACGGCCATCCTCTGATCGTCGGGGAGCCTAGCCGCGATCAGCTGGCGAGGTTCGCTTCTCTCCGTGACATACTCGGGAAGCGTCACTTCATCGGAGGGGGTGGATTCCTTCACGTAGAACCAACTCTTCTTCCACTCGCTCGCGGTCTTCTTTGGCAGCAGAAGCTTGAAGAAGTTTGCCTTCGGCTTCAGCTGAAATGTGATGCCGCCTGCCGCCAAGATGGGGCCGCCGGATCCGTCACGCTCGATGCAGCCGTGGAACAGCTCCAGCCACAACTGGAAGTAGGGGCGGCATCCAAGATAACACTTGCAGGAGGCGACGAAGATCGCCAACTGCTCGATACTATGCGGACCAAGATCTGACGGCTTGATCGCGTAGTACGCGCAGAATCATCGAAAGAACATGGAGGTGGGGAACCCCAGGCCCCTCTCCAGGTGGCTCAGGAAGCATATGAACTCATCGGCGTAGGGCTTCGGCTCAGTCTTGGAGGACACGCGAATTTGCCAACTCCCCTTGTAGAGAACCCCCACGTCCTCGAACGACTTGAGCTGCATTGTGGTACACTTGGATTTCCCCCACAGATCCCGTGGAGGCGCCATTCGGGAGAAGTTGGGGATGCTTGGTCTGGAAATTCTAGATCGAAGGAAGACGAAGAGACTAGGGAGTACAGGAGCAAGGAATGCGGAAGAAGATTTGTGAGCCTCCTCGCCACTCTCCTTATAAGGATAACGCTACCCGCCAATCTCGGGATAGCCATTACCCACAGTAATTACGCCGAAGTTATCGTTGGATTACCCAACAGCTAGTTTGATAGAATTGGTGGTCCAACTTCTTCTATTTGACTCGCTTGCTAATACGCCTAGCCCATTCGGCAGAGGTGGCGACTTGAGTCTAAATCCATTCGCCAATGCTGCGACTGAAGCTTTGGTCAGCGAGTTCTCTCCTTCTTTGAGGGAGCCCATCACCGATTCAATTGGGTGTCCAAATTGGACTCGCCTACTCCGACTGCCAAATGAACCCCTGCGCTAAATCGACACTAGCCTCAGGGACTATTGATGGGGATATGTCGAATGGGGTATGCCCAGCCGGACGTTCCGATTGGGCTAAAGGCCTCACAAGTGGGCCTGCAGGACGACGATTGGAACGCGACTGAGAAGAAAGCCCGGTGACTGGAGACTGAAGGCCCAGAAGCGTAGCTGAAGCCTAGTCGGATTAGGTCAAAGCCTCTGAATCCTTAGCTAGTTCGGTTGTAAACACTATAAACCCTAGCGAGGTACCCCCTATATAAACCTCCCTAGGGTCCCTTGTGTACTCACGTTCCATCATACACCCCTTCGAGCGACTCGTTGCTTAGACGCCGAGCTCGCCACCCCTATAACTCGCTCTCCACCAATACAATCTAGCAGGAGTAGGTCTTTACCTTCCGGGGGCTGAACCTGGGTAACTCATGTGCATCCGCCCTCATCTCGCACCGCAGATGGCCGCCATCTCTCACCCCCGATCTTATCAATTGCTACCCCTGGTAGCGACTGCCGTGGTCATTCCCACGACAGATCTTCTTTTCCATTCTAGCATCTAGAAGATTCTATAGATAGTCTTTAGCATAATGAATGCTATGCACAAACCTAAAAACACACTTATCCATCATAATAGAATCTTCTCCCTCGTTTCTCTAGACCATGTTACCAAAAATTTCGAGTGTTAGGTAGCTAACAATCTTTGACTTCTACATGGTGATACAAAGTACAAGAACCAAATATGCACCCATACTTTATATATGTTGATAAACTTTATAATTTTTTGTGCTTTACCTATTATAATTTTATATAATGATGATATGGCATACATCTATTATCTGAGTCTCATGTGCAGGGCACGTGCAATTTACTAGTATTATCTTACCATTATATAGTGTACAAATAACTTTGAATATTGACCATTGGATCAACACTCACGAATCCCAACATTTCCAGCCGTTGGATCTTATTTTCTATTCTAGCATCTAGAGGATTCTATTGATAGCCTTCATCACAATGAATGCTATGCACAAAACTCATAACACACTTCTACATCATTCTAGAATCTTCTCTCTCATTTCTCTAGACCATGTTACCAAAATTTTCAAGTTTTAGATAGCTAATAACCGTTGACTTCTATATGATGATACAAAGTACAAGAACCAAATATACACCCATACATTATAGATGTTGATCAAATTTGTAAATTTTTGTGCTTTACCCATACTATAATGGAGCAGTTTTGAGTAGGATCTATAGCACCAATCCTGACTATTGGGCTGTTAGATCCAATGGTTCAGAGCAGCCGGATTCGTGTTGAATAAGTAGTACCTAGAGAAAACTCTACCATGTTCTAGAACCATCATGTCACCACCCCCAAAATTTCATAGCACAGTAGGTTGTATTCTCAATATGTGTAGATAGTTATTATTAATAGACTTAATGTGTGCATTTTTTCTCTAACAAGACTATTGACTTAATGTTTATAAATCACATTTCATATAGTATATATGTGTGTGGCACGTGCCTTTTACTAGTATAGTGATGATATATCATATGTCTACTATCTGAGTCTCACGTGCAACTTACTAGTCTCTTTAGCACAATGGACACTATGCACAAACCTCAAAACACACTTCTCGATAATTCTACAATCTTCTTCGTCATGTCTCTAGAGCATGTGGAGTACTAGGTAGCTAATAGGTTGATTTATACAGGATACAAAGTACAAAAACTGTCCAAGTGGTAGTTTGTGCAACACATGGAGCAGGACATTGTGTAATCTGCGATGTCATCTTCCTATATATGCACACCAAGGCAGCTGACCAACATGCTAGAGTCTTCACAGGAAAAAAAGGAAAAACAGGCCACACACACATAGCACGGCCATACCAAGGCATGCGTGTGTGGCACCATGCAGTGGTATGAGGGAGAGATCAGTCGGCCGGTGCACGCAGGGCACTGCATAGGAGGGGAGAGAGAGGATGGATGGTGAGAGACAGCAAAGGAGAGAGAAAACATAGTAGTACTACTAGTAAGTAGTAATGTGCTACTAGTAGTAGGTACATGTACCTCGTGTCAGAAACCCGTAAAGCTAGATTTACTCTGACATCGCACCGCCTTCAACTCCATCACTGCTCTCACGCTACCTCCCGTTTATATTCTCTAATAATCTCTTCTCGCTCTTCTTTTTTTCCTCTGTTTTTTCCTTGGCAGCTTTGGGGTTAATTTTCTGGTGCCCCTAGTTCAGTATATGTATGCAATACTCAAGTTTTGCACAATAGTCCGTTTTGTCTGAAATATGGGTCTAGGGCATTCAGATCCAAAATATCCATGCACAAAATAATTCCGGTCACTGGGAACTTTTTCTTTTTCTTTCTAACGAGGAATCTGCCCCGAAGTACCAAGAAGGTGTGCGTTAAATCCAAGGGTGGGCATAAAAATTACATAGCAGTCCAAAAAGGAAACCAAAATACATTTGGGACCTACACTTTTACAACACGGACCCTAAACCTACACTCAAAAATTTGAACATGTTTTTCCTAATACTAGTTTGAAACTCCCACCCCAACATTATTGTATACCATGGCAAGAACACCCAACTACCAAATATGGGAACATTATCATGAACTATGATGTAGATATGGCCATGACCTAATCGGTCATTTGGCTCGAGAAACCCACGAGTGCTCAGGCCATATCTAATGTGACGACGGATTTTTCGAATGTTTCAAATCTCATGTTTACCGTTTTTTCCTGGCAGGTACTACACACGAGAGGATGTCATGCGGACCCTTTTCGTTTATTCATTTTTCTTTATATTCTTTGTTTTTTAAATCCGTGTAAGAGTTGTCAGCATGAAATTTCATATATATATCAAGATATTGAGTCATTTAGAAATCTCGACGATTTTCAAGATATTGACCGACCGTGTACACCTACAAAATAGTTTCATAGTATAACTTCAAGAGCAATATTTGTGAGTGTGTGTTGAGTGTGTGAGTGTGTGTGTGTCCTTCTTCTTCTCGGGGTGTCACATGGAGCAACAAGAGTAGTATATCTTACCACTATCTTATATTTCCATTATCTTACCATTTTATAGTGTACGAATAACTTTGAATGTTGACCATTGGATCAAGACTCATGAATCCCAACATTTCCATTCGTTGGATCTTCTTTTCCATTCTAGGGCATGTTTGATTCAAAGGTTTTACATGGGAAATTTATAGGATTAAATCCCATAAGAAATTTTTCTATAATGGTTGTTTGATTTGTATGATTGATTTTGATAGGAAATTTTCCTAGGGAATCCTTTGCACTAGATTGCATAGGAAATCTAACATCCATGCCCAAACCTCTTTCTTAGAATCCTTTTTCCTTTGATGGAATCAAACAAACTTTCTTGCATATATATGGGTTCCTATAGGATTAAAGTGGGCATGACATTCTAATCCTATGTTTTTTCTATTCCTATGCTTTTCCTATCCTACGAATCAAACAAACCCCTAGTATCTAGAAGATTCTATTGATAGTCTTCAGCATAATGAATGCTATGCACAAACCTCAAAACACACTTCTCCATCATACTAGAATCTTCTCCCTCATTTCTCTTGACCATGTTACCAAAAATTTCAAGTGTTAGGTAGCTAATAATCTTTGACTTCTACATGATGATACAAAGTACAAGAACCAAATATACACCCATACTTTATATATATGTTGATCAAATTTATAAATTTTTATGCTTTACCTATTATAATTAAGAGCTACATCCATAAAGTACCAGGTGTGTATTTGGTTCTTGTACTGTGTATCATGTAGAAATCAACCTACTATTAGTTACCTAATACTCGACATGCTCTAGAGTAATGAAGAAGATGATTCTAGAATTACCGAGAAGTGTGGTTTGAAGTTTGTGCATAACATTCATTGCGCTAGAGAACATCAATAGAATCTTCTAGATGCTAGAATGGATAGAAGATCCAACTTAATTTTAGCAGTGTTGGGATTTGCCAGTCTTGATCCAATGGTCAAAGTTCAAAGTTATTTGTACACTATATAGTGGTAAGATAATATTATATAATAGGTTAAGCTCAAAAAGTTATAAATTTGATGGACATTTACAAAGTATGGGTGCATATTTGGTTCTTGTACTTTGTATCATGTTGAAGTCAATATAGAAGTCAATGTTTGTTAGCTATACCTAATACTTCAAATTTTGGTAACATGGTCTATTGAAATATCTGAAAGATCCTAGAATGATAGAGAAGTGTTTTGAGGCTTGTGCGCATATCATTCATTGTGCTAAACACTATCAATAGAATTTGCTTCTAGATGCTAGAATGGATTGAAGATCCAACTGTTTGCAATGTTCGGATTTGCCAGTCTTGATCCAACAATCAAAGTTCAAAGTTATTCATTCGTATAATATATAGTTGTAAGATTATATAATAGGTAAAGCTCAATAAATTATAAATTTGATCTACATCATCTATAAAGTATATAGGTGTATATTTGCTTCTAGTACTTTGGAAGTGTTTGGTTCCTAGCCACAATTTGCCAAGCCAAAGTTTGGCAATTTGGTATGTGTTTGTTTTTTGCCATAGTTTGGCTTGCCACACTTTATTAAACACTAGTAGCGTTTATTATGCTAAAGACTATCAATAGAATGTTCTGGATGCTAGAATGGAAAAAATATCCAACATCTAGCAATATTTGGATTTGCTTGTCTTGATCTAATGGTCAATGTTCAAAGTTATTCGTACAATATATAGTGGTAAGATAAGATAAGATACATCCCATCACATTCGGTTCACTTCATCAATAAGATCTGGCTAAATTGAGCACCACATGTATTTCCTTTGTTAAGCAAGTACAAGTGTTCTAGTACTCCGTACGAAGAGTATGACTTGGCTAGTGGGTGGAGAATGAGAACTAGACCTGACTCCTTTTCCATACTTATTTTCAGGGCCCTTTGTATTAAATATGTGGACTTGTATGTAATTTTCTTTTTTTGAGGTCCCTAATGTAACATGCACTTCCACTGACCGTGTTAAGTTGTGAATTGAAGTATCTTGCTCCCTCTAGGCCCACCCTACTTGAAAAATGCCACCACCCCACATTTCTTACCACTATATAGTGTACGAATAACTTTGAATATTAACCGTTGGACCGAGACTCGCGAATCCGAACATTACCAGCCATTGGATCTTATTTTCCATTCTAGCATCTATAAGATACTGATGATAGTCTTTAGCAAAGTGAATGATATGCACAAATGTCAAAACACACATCTCCATCATTCTAGAATCTTCTCCATCATTTCTCTAGACCATGTTACCACAATTTTCAAGTATTAGGAATAGCTAATAAATGTTGAGTTCTACATGATACAAAGTACAAGAACCAAATATAGACCCATACCTTATAGATGTTGATCATATTTATAATTTTTGAGATTTACCTATTATATAATAATCTAACCACTATATAGTGTACAAGTAATTTGAACTTTGGCAGTTGGATCAAGACTGGCAAATCCTAGCATTGCAAAACATTGGATCTTTATATCCATTCTAGCATCTACTATAAGATTCTAGTGATATTCTTTATCACAATGAGCGCTATGCACAAACCTCAAAACACACTTCTCAATAATACTAGAATATTCTTCATCATTTCTCTAGAGCATGTTGAGTATTAGGTAGATAATAGGCTGATTTATATAGTACATGATACAAAGTATAAGAACCAAATATACACCCGATACTTTATGGACGTGACTCAAAATTATAATTGTTTTTGAGCTTTACCTATTATGATTCTATAAAAAATGATATGGCATACTTCCATTATCTGATTCTCATCACGTGTCCAACGCACATGCAACTTACTAGTTAGACAAAGTGGACAATACCTTTCTTACACTTCCCTAGTTTTAGCATTTTTCAAGCTTCGTAGCTAATTTCGCCCACTTAGAGGACTTTATGTTGATTTAACAAAATTAGGTGAGATATGAACTACAAGTAAGCGCGATAGGTTTGCTCTTGAATTTTTCAAATGTCGTTTGAAGGTACAAAGGTTGTCAATATACCAAGAACCACCGCGAGTTTTGAGAAATGCAACTATCTTCGTGCTAAGAATCTACTTCATGCATACAAAATTGATAATGTTTTGAAGGCATGGAAATAAAATAAAGAAATTATAACAAACCAAATACTTTTATGTGGCGTCCTATTACATGTATTACTTTCCATTATTACCATTTTCATGGCACATAGTGCACGTGACATGGTAGGTCATCATGCGTAAATCTTTTTTTTTCGTTAAATTGGCAAAAAGTCACTGAAGTGTGCGAAGTTAGCTAGGAAGCTTGAAAATCCTAGTACTAAAAACATGGGAATTATAAAGAAACCACATGGTCCACGGTCCACTCTGTGTGATAATTGGGGTGGTGGTATTTTCTATTAACTTTGTTAGGACCCGTAGGAGCGAGGTGCACAGGCGGTGCAATGTCATAGAAAAGCTGCTATGGGTTCCTGACACGAGGTACATAATACGAGGAGTAGTAAAATGCAATGAGATGGAGGGAGTAATTTCTAGCACCCTAGTTATTGCAGCCCCTAATTTCTGGCATCCAGATCGCCTTTTCTCTCTGCATGCAGTACAAAACGACCTGTGCATGAGCACGAAGGAAAAAATAAACCAATGGGGAGAGAATTACGGTGAAGCTAAGATGCTAGCTCTAATGTTCCCAAGATTTTCTCACCGATTTTCAAGGCCATGTCTTGGTACCAACAAAATAGTCACAAACAGAGGGAGTACAGTACTACTACTATTAGTACATGTTTTTTTGAACAGGCAGTAATAGTACTCCATGTTAAGTGGGGATTTGGCTATGTGAGAGGTCGCACAATTGCCAAGATAAGCATGCAGGCTTGGTTAGGTAGGCACTTAATACTTGAAGGTCAACTAGACCGGTGGTAGTACCTTGCTCCGTTGATTGCTTGTAGGAGTACTACTACTAGTATATATGTACTACACTTCCAAAAGCAAGAGTACAAAAGTACCTAGATTGAGTAGCGGTGGAGTCTGACGCAAAGCGATATCCAGAGAGAGAGCGAGAGAGAAGGAAAGATGGAGGTTGTGTGGGCGAGCGCCATCCGTCCAATGGAGAAAGCCAGGGACGCCCACCCCCAGGTAGACTCTTTGCAGTGCCTCCATGTCATGATGGCACACGCCGTGGCACGCACCCATTCTGATGCCCTCTTTGTAGCCTGGCTCAAGAAGATGGTGGACTCTTTCCTTACCAGCTTTGGCGTCATCACAGGCATGGTGGATGACCTCACTGCCCGCCTTCAGGCCATGCACCGTGACGCATACCCAACAGGTACATTTGCCACAATGCATGCTACTGACAACGATATCGCTTTCTTCTATGGACTTCATTCATCTAGCCTACCTATAACTGACTTTTAGCCCCAATTTTTTGTCCAGGTGATCAGCCCTAGGTTGTTGTTGTGCTCACCGCTTCCCTGGCTGGTCTCTCTGGAGACGATCCTATTTCGCACACTAATGGCCCTGCAGCTTTCCGAGGCTTTTCCCACTGCACCGGGAGACGTCTACATGGAGGTAGCTGTTATCGCGCAGCGTCTTGCCCATCACGATGAGATGGACCTCTTCATCAACCTCCTTGAGCGGTTTGTATTCCAGGGCACGTCGGGCGTGAACAACACCCGCACGACCACCATCCTCCGTCGTAGAGATATCCTCGACATCTTTGCAAAAAAACATGTCAATCTGGCAGGTACCATTGCTCCTCGTGGCATGGGCAACTGAGGTTGAAGAAGAAGGACATCTCAAGGATTTCGATGTAATTTTATTTTTTGTGAGGTGCTTTGTACTGTTCGATGTTTCTTTTAATGCCAGGATCCTTTTTGCAAAAAAAGGAGAACGGAAGACGTATGATGATGCTCCATGGTTACTGTCACTATGTCATTTATATGGACAGATCGCATGTGGGTTTAACAAACATTAAGTAGTTAACAAACATTATGTTTTTATTAACCAACATCCTTGTTAGAGAAAAAAGGTATACATTAAGTCTATTAATAATAACTATATACACATATTGAGAATATAGCCTACGGTGCTATGGAATTGTTTTGGGGAGGAGTGTGACATGATGGTTGTAAGCATGGTGGAATTCGCTCTGGCTACTATTCAACACTAACACATGGAGCAAGACATTGTGAAATCTGTGATATCCTCTTCCTATATATGCACACCAAGGTAGCTGACCAACACGCTAGAAACTCTTCTCAAGAAAAAAGGAAAAAACAGGCCACACACACAGCACAGTCGTACCAAGGCACACATGTGCGGCGCCACGCAGTTGGACGAGAGAGAGATCAGCCGGCCAATGTGCGTGGGGTGCTGCATAGGAGGGGAGAGAGATGATGGGTGGTGAGAGACAGTGAATGAGAGAGAAAACACAGTAGTACTACTAGTAGTAAGTAGTACCGTGCTACTAGTAGTAGGTACTTGTACCTCGTGTCAGAAACCCGTAAAACTAGCTTTACTCTGACATTGCACCGCCTTCAACTCCTTCACTGCTCTCGCGCCGCCTCCCGTTTATATTCTCTAATAATCTCTTCTCGCTCTACATTTTTTTCCTCCGTTTTTTTCTTTGGCAGCTTTGGGATTAATTTTCTGGTGCCCCTTGTTCATTAGAAGTACGGACTACTCAAGTTTTGCACAATAGTTCTTTTTGTCTGAAAATTGGGTCTAGGGCATTCAGATCCAAAATATTCATGCGCAAAATAATTCTGGTCACTGGAACTTTTTCTTTTTGTTCTAATGAGGAATCTGCCCCGAAGTACCAAGAAGGTGTGTGCTAAATCCAAGGGTGGGCATAAAAATTACAGAGAGGTCCAAAAAGAAAACCAAAATACATCTAGGACCTACACATTTACAACACGGACCCTAAAGATACACTCAGAAATTTTAACATGTTTTTCCTAATACTAGTTCGAAACTCCCACCCTAGCATTATTGTATACCATGGCAAGACAAACCCATCTACCAAATATGGGAACATTATCATGAAGACATGAACTATGATGTAGATATGGCCATGACCTAATCGGTCGTTCGGCTCGAGAAACACTCGAGTGTTCAGGCCATATCTAATGCGATGATGGCTTTTTTGAATGTTTCAAATCTCATGTTTACCATTTTTTCATGGTAGGTACTACACACGAGAGGATGTCATGCGGACCCTTTTCGTTTATTTATTTTTCTTTATATTCTTTGTTTTTTCAAATCCGTGTAAGAGTTGCCAACATGTAAATTCATATATATCAAGATATTGAGTCGTTCAGAAATCTCGGCGATTTTCAAGATATTGACCAACCGTGTACATCTTCAAAATAGTTTCATAGTATAACTTCAAGAGCAATCTTTGTGAAACTTGCTTGAAGTTCAAAATTAACCTAACTTCGGTTTAAGTGGGCGAAATGACATAGGAGCGAGGCTTGAAATCGCAAACTAGGGGATTATGCATAAATCACGTTGCGCTTTCTCCGTAAAAAGATATGTGGATAATTTTAGGTGTGGTATATATACCACACGCTTCCAGATCAAATCTGACCTAATTTATATAAATTCGCTTAAAGTCTTTCAAGCAAGTGGGTGAATTTGTTAGCACATAACAATAAAAGGATTATATAGGCCAAATAAATTTAAGAGAAATATATTGCGAGCTTGCAGTACAAAAATTGACCTAATAAGTTCCACAAGTTAACCTAAAATATCATTTAAGTGGGCAATGTTAGCAAAAAAGATTGGAAAAACATAAAAGGGTGAAAGAAGTGTATCTAGACCTAACAAGTTCCCAATATTTCTAGCCGTTGGATCTTCTTTTCCATTCTACTCCCTCTGTTTTAAAATATAAGATGTTTTAGCTTTGTGAAAGAAGTGTATCTAGACCCTTATAGTGTGTAGTGTTTAGGCTCACTCCAAAACTATATGAACCTAAAAACTAAAAGGGGTCTAGATACAATTCTTTCACAAATTTAAAACATCATATGTTTTGAAATGGAGGGAGTAGCATCTACAAGATTCTATTGATAGTCATCATCACAATGAATGCTAGCAGGCACAAACCTCAAAACACACTTGTCCATCATTGACAACTAAGCTTATCAAAACCAAAGAATAATTAATAATGTTTGCATTATACTTATTATAACATGTGTTTCTGGATACACGTAACAGGATGCCACACAAAAAATACTACACATTTTACTCTTTATTTGAATGCTATCAAAACCGTGTCAACTTTGTCGGGATACAGATGCATAGCAAAATAACATGATTTTTTCCAGAACTTTCGGTGGTTATCGATGTACTGAATTCCTGGTTAGTTTCAAAAGATTTTTGGAAAATTTTAAGAGCAATATATCATGCTTACTTTTAGGTTTGAATTTTACACGGATGACGATGGGAGTACATTTTACATCAATGACCAAAAAAGGTAAACTTACACTACGGTCCATACATTTAGCACGAAGCGCCCTAAAATTAAGTAAGGAAAGCAGTCGGGTTCGACTCCTTCTTGAGAGAGGAGTTGATCGAGCCATACTCTTCATACTACTCCCTCTTTGTTTGTTTTCAAAATATGGCCAAATTTGGCGGCATGCAGATTCTTGGATATGGGATCATCATCAGCATAAAGTATGATCTAGATATGGCCATGACCTTAGTCGTTCGTCTTGAAATCCAAGAATTTTCATACTCATTGACAACTAAGCTTAAATACGTTTAAATTTTACCACTTACTTGTAGGTTCAAATTTTACAAAGATGGTGGGAGTACATTTTACATCAAGAACCTAAAGAAGGGGGAAATTACATCAAGGTGCATATATTTAGCATGAAGCACCCTAATTACATCAAGGTACTATTGATATTATTTCTTATCTTATCTTAACACAATATAGTGTATGAATAACTTTTAATATTGACCGTTGCATCAAGACTCGTAAATCCCAACATTGTTAGACGTTGGATCCTCTTCTTTCCATTCTATCATATAGAAGATAATTTCGATAGTCTTTCTTATCTTATCTTACGACTACATAGCGTACGAATAACATAAACAACATTCACCGTTAGATGGATCAAGGGCTCATGAATCCCAACATAAATTGCATCTTCTTTTCCATTCTATAGCATCATATAGAAGATATTATTGTTTATCTTATCTTAACTTATCTTATCACTATATAGTGTACGAATAACTTTGAATATTGACTGTTGTATCAAGACTCATGAGTCCCAACATTGCGATCCATCGGATATCCTTTTCCATCTTATCATCTTGAAGATACTATTGATAATTCTAGAATCTTCTTAGTCATTTCTGCAGAGCATGTCGAATATTTGATAGCTAATAGGTTGGTCTCTACTCCCTATGTTCTGAAATATAAGATGCTTTAGCTTTTGTGAAACGAGTGTATATAGACACCTTTTAATTTGTAGGTTCACTTGGAACCTACACACTAAAATGCGTCTAGATGCATTCCTTTTACAAAAGCTAAAACATCTTATATTTAGAATGGAGGGGGTACATGATACAAAGTGCAGGAACCAAATGTACACCCGATACTTTGTGGATGTGGCTCAAAATTATAATTATTTCACCTATTATAATTTGATATAAAAATGATATGTCATACTTCTATTATCTGATTCTCACGTGTGCAAGACATGTGCAACTTTATACTAGTAAGTTGCATGTGCCCTGCATGTGAGACTCAGGTAATAAGCATCTGACATATCATCACTATATAAAATTATAACTGGTAAAGTAGAAGAAATTATAAATTTGATCAACATCTATAAAGTATGGGTGTATATTTGGTTCTTGTACTTTGTATATCATGTAGAAGTCAACGATTATTAGCTATCTAAAACTTGAAAATTTTGGTAACATGGTCCAGAGAAACGAGGGAAAAGATTATAGAATGATGGAGAAGTGTGTTTTGAGGTTTGTGCATATAGCATTCATTATGATGAAGACTATCAATAGAATCTTCTAGATGCTAGAATGGAGAAGTAGATACAACGGCTAGAAATGTGGGATTGGTGAGTCTTGATCCAACGGTCAATATTCAAAGTTATTCGTACACTATATAGTGGTAAGATAAGATAAGATACATCATGGATGGCCTAAGTCTACAAGGCTTAAAGACATGTTTATTTTCTCCACAACATATAAGGTGAACCTTAGGAAATACCACATAGGCCTTAAGATGTGCTTTTTTGCATATTGCGGATGTCCTTAGCCATGAGAGCATCTCCAACATCATTGCAATTTTTGATTGCTAAAAATTAGCTATAGGAAGAGGAAAGAGAAGGTTCAGCAATCCCAAAAATCCTGCTTTCCTAGCCTTCCTATAATACTAGTAAGTTGCGCATGCCATGCACGTGAGACTCATATAATAGACGTCTGACATATCATCACTATATAAAATTATAATAGGTAAAGCAGAAAAAATATAAATTTGATCAACATCTATAAAGAATGGGTGTATATTTGGTTCTTGTACTTTGTATATCATGTAGAAGTCAACGATTATTAGCTAACTAAAACTTGAAATTTTTGGTAACATGATCTAGAGAAACGAGGGAGAAGATTCTAGAATGATGGAGAAGTGTGTTTTGAGTTTTGTGCATAGCATTCATTGTGATGAAGCCTATCAATAGAATCGTCTAGATGCTAGAATGGAAAAGAAGATCAAACATCTAGAAATGTCGGGATTCGCGAGTCTTGATCCAACAGTCAATATTCAAAGTTATTCATACACTATATAGTGGTAAGATAAGATAAGATATAGCAATTGTAATTTTTTATGTGTGTGATAACGGGTGGGGCGAGTATGTCATACATACAACACAATAGCACATATATATATACTCCCTCCAATCCATATTAATTGACTCACATTTGTCTAGAATAGTGACGGATGTAGGATTAAATCTGAGGTGTGACATGCTCAATTTTCATAGATTTCATATCATGTATAAGTATTTTTTTTTAACACATAGAATTAGACTAATTGCTACAATATCAAAGAATATGCATTTGTTAGGGGGTGCCATGGCACCCATGGCACCCCCACTGGATACGCCCCTGGTCTAGATACGGATGTATCTAGCACTAAAACTTGACTAGATACATCCGTATCTAGATGAATCTAAACCAATAAATATGGGTCAGAGGGATTATATGTTTGTAGCACATCTCGCTCTCATACATATACTCGTACTAAAACATGTCATGTATATGTAAATGTATATATACATGCCTACAGATATTTGGTCACTCACACGCGCAAACAGCTACACATATACATATATATGGCCGCACACCACACACGCGTACATACACACGTACAAATACATGTACACATGGCCACACAAACGATAGCATATGCAGCACACACTAGAACGTGTGCACGGACACTAGCACACACATACACTATGCAACACACCCTCGTACATTACGAATGGTCTACAAGGTTTGTCCCACTTGTCAATGGGACAGAAGGGAGGAAGAGGACCTGGATTGCCATAGTTTAGGATAGGATAGGAAGTGGTATGTTGGATTGGTAAATACTATACCAAGTGGGAGGCCAAATATACTCAGCTTGCTATTTTTTGGGTAGGGGACCACTTTTAGCCATGTTGCTGGAGCAGTGTTTTTGAGCCAAATTGCTAAAATAGAAATTGTGGGAAAATATAGGAAGACTCTTGGAGATGCTCCGAGAATCTTTTTGCTAGACTCTCATGTTGTGCAACAGACTCGTTTCTAGCTAGGCAAATATTCTCTAAGCGATAGCTTAAAAGCAACACTGCATAATGAAACACCAGGTGTACCATTCTTACGCGTGCGTGGGTGTGGTGTTTGACCATTTGCACACTGGTGCAGTAACGAAAAGATACATGCAAGGTATTGCATGCAAAGATTCAACACAACATAGATCACAGTAGAGTGAATTCTGAGCAGAGACTAGACTCGACGTGTTACAGTGCACTCGTACTCAATGCATGTTGCCGGACCTGTGTCAGTTATTTCTCCTAGAGCGGAATATGAATAGGGTTCCACATATTCTCCGACTTCCCACACTGGTTTGGGTTCCCCATGGTGGAGTTGAAGGAGATATGCCCTAGAGGCAAATAATAAATAGGTTTTTATTGTCATATCTTAATTAGTTTATAATAGTTTCATATTGTGCTATAACTGTGCCAAGTAGAAACATTGGTACAGGTGTGGTATGAAACAACCAAGTCCCTAGTATCCTCTATTCATACTAGTTCGTTGGTCATGAGGATGATCTGGGTTTCAAGATCATGGGCATTTATGCCAATTGACAACGGGGTCATATCATTGGAGAATGATGTGATGGATATTCCTTGAAGGATTGCACCACAATCAAGTCATTTAAGCGCAACACTTGGGGCGCTTAAATGTCGTGAGTCAGAGCTGCTGCACGATGAAGAAGGAGCAAGGGGTGACCTACGAGGAGCTTCGCGACCTTGAGGTCGGCTACGAGTATGACTACATCAACCACGTTCCCCTCGAAACGTTAACCGTGTACGGTCTACAAGGGTATGTATTCTCTATGCATCGGCTGTTACTGCATTACTACATAGATAGATCATGGGCAGTTTTGGGGGTTCCAACGTCAGAATTTTTTTGTTTTCTACTGTGGATCCCCTTCAATGGTATCAGAACCGATCTATGAGTAGGAGTGCTATACGGCTAGTACGCACAAGTATTGTGCGGGCATTGGTCCCTTAGTTGTTACCCTCTAACGTGTACTTGTTTATATCGTGGTATTGTTTGATGAAGCGGCCCGGACCAACCTTACGCCTATTCGTACGCGAGACTGGTACCACGCTCAACATACGTGTTGGGGGGATACCCCCGGGTAGGGCAACGCCGGGGTATAAGGGCCGAGTTAGCCAGGGTATGGCGCGGTCAAAGCAAAGTGCTGATCGGGTCACCTCAAGGCAGGCCGAATCACGGTGTGGCCCGGCCCATGGGGCATTGCCTTAACAATGGTCCGGCTGGCATAAGATCTATGCCGGCCATGCCTATTTGTTTTGCAGGTAAGTGGGTAAGCTGGATTAGCTATATGCTAGTCAGATTATCTTGGCTTCAAAGAGAAGGAATCCCCCGCTAGTCAAAAGGTGGCTTTATTAGCTGAAGCATGTGCAAAGTAAAGTAAAGGAGAGGACCAGCGGGTCAGTGGCGACCAAGGTGACGCGGGCAAAGCCGGATGGCGTAGCCCGTGACGCCAAAAGACAAGGGTGATGTTGTGGGTTACGTCCAAAGCCCGGACAAGCCGTTAAAGAAGAATAAAGAAGCATATGTTTTATTAAAGGAGCATATTCGTGGAATATGCTGCCACCTGTGCCCTAGAATTGTAACCCGGGCTCCCCTATATAAGGAGCATCAGGGCCTCCATAGAGAGGGACGGCATTTAGAGGAATCACTCTCTGTCTAAGGTAGAACTCGAGGGCTAGTTAGTGAGGAGTAAGAGACATTGTCTCCTTCTTGCTAAGGGCCTCAAGAACACTTGTAAACACCATTGATAGAGAGAATACAAGAACTTCCGTGCATGGAATCACCACGTTCTCCCTCCCTAGATTCCCCTAGCACTCATTGGCCCCATCTTTAGCCTATCCATGGCATCTGCTGTGCCACCACCACGACAGTTGGCGCCCACCGTGGGGCTATCGGTGCTAGCAGGGGTGAAAATCCAGACAGGAAACCTCTCAAGCACCGGCGAGCGTATCGTCTCAGGCTTAGTTCAGTGCTTTGGAGCATTGGACTACGTCAGCGACAATGCGGGAAGCTTCGGCAGGAACCCTCCACCATGCAACGGCGTCTTCATCAAGCTTGGCTCGCACAAGATCTACGTCGGGGTGGATGAGTCCTGCGTTCACCCGCGACACATCGTCGACGGTGGCAAACCATCTCTCAGCGCCGCCCATGGAGTGCGTATCACTCGCCCCACTAACAGCGTTGAAGTCCTGATGACCGTGCTAGATGCGGGACCAAGCAAAGATCCGGCGCCAGAGCCACAGGTAATGCCCAAACAGACCAGTTCTAGGTTTCCTCCGCTAGAGAAGCCAGAGAATGTGCTCCAGCAAGTGATAGATAGCTTAGCAACACCAATAGCACCTATGGTAGATCCAGCTCAGGCACAAGTTGAGTTAGAGGAAACTAGGCAGAAGATGTTAGCTGGAGCAAAGAAGGTAGCTGAGCTACATCAGTCGCTGAACATCACCTTGAGAGAGTACGCTAAGGCGAACCGTATCGATGGAGTGAAAATCCGAGGCAGAAACCTGATCACTGAGATTGACAAGGAGTACGAGCCTAGGCTGGGTCGGACAGCTACTATAGTGACAGGAGGGCTGGACCGGTACAGTACCCCGGCAAAGAACCTCATAGCAGTAAACGCGGCCGCTTCTGAGTTAGAAGGTTTGACCGGTGAGGCTCGACAGAGGCAACAAGAGAGAGTGAATCACTTGTTAAGGGTCACATGCCAAAAAAATGAAGAAATAAACAAAGCTAACCCGGCACCACCAGGAGCTTCACAGGTGGTACATTCGGCCAGAAATAACCCGGCAATATCCAGAGGAGCCGCATCATCTCCAGGTCATGATCCTAGGAGAGAAGAAGTAGTGGACTCCGGGAGAAGAAACAAGCAAATGGTGCCTTATGACCCGGTAAGAGCTGGAAATGGAAAGGCAATGCAAGTTGATGAGGATCGCCACAGTACCAGCCGGGGTGTGGCTGCCCGGGGTAATCATGACCAAGGCAATGCCGGTCAAAGAAATGTTGCCAACAGCAATGCCGGACAGCGTAATCCTGTGGGAGCGGGGGGAAATGTGCCTCAAGCGCAACAGCGTGAACCTCGGCAAGGAGGTAGTGCAGGACAAGCAGCAAAACAGCATCCTGCACATCTGGATCAAGAAAGATACAATGATGGTTATTCGGCTATGGTTAACGATGGATACCCCAGACCAGATCATCATGTAATTGGATCACGGTTGGGAAGCAGGAACTTGCAGCCAGATGATGTGAGGTTGAAGTTGGATAGGATTTATAGGTCGGAGCAAATCGAGTTACAAGGTCCACCGGGTCCAGCGTGTTTCAGGCCCCGGATCATGAATGAACCACCAGTGCCGAACTTCCAGCTGGCCAGGGGAACCCGGACCTATGATGGAAGTACCAGGCTAGAGGATTGGTTGATTGACTATGCCACAGCCGTCAAGATCGTGACGGGGAATTTGAGATGGGCGGTAAGATATGTACCACAGATGCTGGAAGGACCAGCGCGGGTTTGGCTGAACAATTTGCCACCAGGGAGTGTCAACTATTGGTAGGATTTCCAGGAACTATTTGTTAGCAACTTCTCAAGCACTTACAAGAGACCCAATAGACCGTAGACCCTTGCACTATGCCGGCAGAGACCGAATGAGCCAGATAGAGATTTCCTGACTCGGTGGTGCAATGTGCGAAACTCGTGCGAAGGGGTGATTGAATCACAAGCAATTGCATGGTTCGCTCAGGGATGCAGGTATGGGAGTATGTTGTGGCAAAGGTTACAGCGAGATATGCCAACCACCTTGTCCAAAACGATCTGGATTGCAGATTCATATGCCTTGGGAGATCCAACTCAACCTCGGCTAATGTCTAGCGAAGCAAATGAGGAGTATTACAACCGAGATATCTCCGGGTCATCAAGGAGGAATGATTTCCGAGGAAAAAGAAGGGATGAGCGTTCGGATTATCGATATAATTCACAGCAAGTTGCAGCGGTGGACCGGGATCAGCCTAATGCCGGAGCAAGCCAACGCCAGAAAACTGGAGGGCAAAACTGGCAGCAGAAAAGCGAAGGGAGAAAGCCATGGACCCTGGAGCAGAAAAAGCAATGGTAGGAACGAAAGGATAGGCCGAGGTATACGTTCGAGTCTATGCTAGACCAAACTTACAAATTGCATACGCCAAGTCCGAACAGTCCAGCGAATCAGACGACCCGGCAGTGTGAGTGGGTGAGGAAGTTGGAACAGGTGGGTTTAGGGAATGCTCAGGCACCTCAGAACGAAGCACCTAGAAATGAAACACCCCGGGCACCGTTACTAACAGGGGAAACGGACAGCAACTGATGCTGCCACCACCTTCACCAAGGTACAAAAATCCGGAAAGAAGGGAAGATGTACATCAAGTAGGCAATAACCAGCAATAAGGCCAAGGTTACAACGAGAACGAGGGACGAAATGAGTACAGGGAACATCATCAGAGCTATTGTGTATTCACCACGGAAGAGAATGACCAGAAAATCTTACAGCACCGGCATATGGAGGTGAACACAGTAATGCCGGTTGTGCCGAGATATATGCCTTGGGCGGACCAAGAGATCACATGGAGTATCAAGGATCACCCAAAGATCATGCCAAGCCCAGGAACCTACGCTCTAGTCTTGGATCCGACGTTCATCGGACCGAATCTCAACGTGAGATTTTCCAAGGTATTGATTGACAATGGCAGCAGTATCAACATTATGTACAAGGATACCATGCACAAGTTGGGGATAACAAACAACATGTTGCAAGCGACAAGGACCACTTTTCACGGTATTGTGCCAGGTATCTCTTGTGAACCAATTGGTAAGGTCCGGGTTGATGTGTTATTCGGCATACCGCACTAAGAACTTAGAATTCGAGGTAGTAAATCTGGAAAGTGCTTATCACGCGTTACTGGCAGGCCAGCGTTGAGCAAATTCATGGCAACTACCCACGTCAGTTACCTTAAGATGAAGTTGCCCGGACCAAGGGGTGTGATAACTATATCAGGGGACTTTCGGCGTTTGATCGAGTGTGCATCGGCCGGATCTAATTTAGCCGAGTCACTTGTGATAGCTCAAGAGAAAAGGAAAATATTGGAGGTGGCGGCATTGGCTCAATCCGCGCAACAACATATGTCGGCCCTGACCAACCCACACGGGAGCGTGTCGTTCCAAGCGGCTAAGGATACGAAGAAAGTGCCAGTTGATGATCTGTCCCTATAGCACACCGTTACCATAGGTGCCGGGTTAAGCAACAAATAGGAAAGCGAGCTCGTCAACTTCCTCCGTGAGAATCGGGATATCTTTGCTTGGTCTACACAAGATCTGCAAGGTGTACCAAGGGAGTTGGCTGAGCACTCATTAAATGTAAGACCCGAGGCTAAGCCGGTAAAGCAGACTCTCAGGCGTTTCGCAAAAGATAGAAGAAAAGTAATTGGAGATGAGATAGCAAGATTGCTAGCGGCTGGATTTATCATGGAGGTTCTCTATCCGGACTGGCTCTCTAATCCGGTGCTGGTGGAGAAAAAGAAAGATGATCCGAACGTGGCAGTGGTATGGCGCATGTGTATTGATTACACGAACCTGAATAAGGCATGTCCAAAAGATCCATTTCCACTCCCTAGAATAGATCAGGTCATAGACTCAACTGCCGGATGTGAGCTACTGTCATTCATTGACGCGTATTCTGGTTTCCATCAGATACCCCTGAATCCAGATGATCAAATAAAGATAGCGTTCACTACCCCGTATGGGGCTTATTGTTATCGAACCATGTCGTTTGGATTACGTAATGCAGGAGCAACGTACCAACGATGTATGCAAAAATGCTTGCATGGCCAAATAGGTCGGAATGTGCAGGTGTATGTGGATGATGTGGTGATAAAAACCAAGGAAAGTAATACACTCCTTGAGGATATCCGGCAGACGTTCGGGAACTTTAGAAGGTTCCGAATGAAACTGAACCCGGAGAAGTGCACCTTCGGCGTACCAGCCGGAAGGTTACTCGGTTTCTTAGTATCTAGCCGCGGCATTGAAGCTAACCCAACGAAAATCCAGGCCATAGAAAGAATGGAGTTACCAAAGTGTCTTAATGATGTCCAGAAGTTCACTAGTTGCCTGGCATCATTGAGTCGGTTTGTATGTCGGCTGGGAGAGAAGGCCTTGCCCCTCTTCAGTTAATGAAAAAGCAGATAAGTTCACATGGACGCCACTGGCGGATCTTGCATTTCGAGAATTGAAAAAGGTGCTATCTACCGCGCCAATCCTAGTTTCACCCCTACCTAAGGAACCAATGTTACTTTACGTAGCCGCGACCAACCAAGTCGTAAGTGCAGTGATCGTAGTGGAGCGCAAAGAGGAAGGAAAGTCGGTGCAAAGGCCGGTGTATTATCTGAGCGAAGTATTGTCAACGTCAAAACAGAACTATCCTCATTATCAGAAGATGGCGTACGGCATATATATGTCGGCCAAGAAGCTCAAGCACTAGTTCGAGGAACACCCCATCAAGGTGATATGTGAGGCGCCTATTTCGGAGATCATGAGTAACAACGATGCAAGCGGCAGAATAGCAAAGTGGGCAATCGAATTAGCTCCATACGCGCCACAGTTCGACAGAAGAGATGCTAGCAAATCACAAGCGGTGGCGGATTTCTTTGTGGACTCGGCTGAAATGCAATACGAGCCACCCGTGCCGGACTCCAATTATTGGCAAATGCACTTCGACGGATCGAAACTAAAAGATGGATTAGGCGTTGGGGTAGTGCTTACCTCGCCCAACAAGGATCAACTGAAGTATGTCCTACAGATCCATTTTAGTGCCTCGAATAATGTGGCGGAGTACGAAGCATTGGTACATGGTCTCAAAGTGGCAAAGGAAGTGGGGATACGTCGGATACAGTGCTTTGGAGACTCGGACTTGGTGGTGTAGCAAGTGTTTGGAAACTGGGATGCCCTGGATGCTAACATGGCCTTGTATAGGTTCCATGTCTAGAAGATAATCGGGTTTTTCGAAGGGTGTGAGTTCCATCACGTACCTCAGAGCAAAAATGAGGCAGCAGATACACTGTCCAAGCTAGGCTCATCCCGGCAACCCATTCTGCCAAATGTGGCCTTGGAACACTTGAGAAAACCGTCTATCACACCGTCACCCGAATCAGATTCAATTTATATCCCGGCGCTCATCAGATCAGGAGCTGCACCTATGGAAATAGAATGGGGAGGCACCTCAGCAAACCCGGGGACTGCTTTAGCAAACTCGGGGACTGCTTCAGCAAACCCGGGGACTGTGCAGCTTGATCCGGTGGGAGTTATGTCAGTGGATGCGATGGAAGTGGATGAGGAACCATTTCCCGTCTGACCTATACTGTCTTGGGCCAAGCCAATTTTTGATTTCCTGAAAGAGGGAATCTTGCCGGATGATGAAATAAGTTCGAGGCAAATTCAGAGAAGGGCAAAGGCTTATACCATTATCAACGCTGAATTATACAAAAGGAGTGTGACAGCGGTACTACAACGGTGCGCTGATCCGGAGGAAGGACTCGACATACTCCGAGATATTCACCAAGGGGAATGTGGCCACCATGCCTCCTCAAGGGCCTTAGTAGCAAAGGTTTTTCGGCATGGATTTTATTGGCCCAGTGCTTTGGAGAAAGCAGAAGACTTGGTGAGAAAGTGTAACGGTTGTCAAAGATACGCCACGAAAACTCACCTACCAATGTCGGAGCTGAAAACTATCCCAATTACCTGGCCATTTGCCGTATGGTGCCTAGACATGGTAGGACCATTTAAGCCAGCTAAAGGAGGGATGACCCACATGCTGGTCATGTGGATGAGGAACCATTTCCTGTCCGACCTATACTGTCTTGGGCCAAGCCAATTTTTGATTTCCTGAAAGAGGGAATCTTGCCGGATGATGAAATAAGTTCGAAGCAAATTCAGAGAAGGGCAAAGGCTTATACCATTATCAACGCTCAATTATACAAAAGGAGTGTGACAGCGGTACTACAACGGTGCGTTGATCCGGAGGAAGGACTCGACATACTCCGAGATATTCACCAAGGGGAATGTGGCCACCATGCCTCCTCAAGGGCCTTAGTAGCAAAGGTTTTCCGGCATGGATTTTATTGGCCCAGTGCTTTGGAGAAAGCAGCAGACTTGGTGAGAAAGTGTAACGGTTGTCAAAGATACGCCACAAAAACTCACCTACCAATGTCGAAGCTGAAAACTATCCCAATTACCTGGCCATTTGCCGTATGGTGCCTAGACATGGTAGGACCATTTAAGCCAGCTAAAGGAGGGATGACCCACATGCTGGTCATGGTTGACAAGTTCACCAAATGGATCAAAGTGAAACCAATTCGGAAATGTGATGGGGCAACAGCAGTAAGATTCCTCAAGGATATAATCTTAAGGTAGGGCTACCCCCATAGCATCATAACTGATAACAAGACAAATTTTGCCAAAGAAGCATTTGCGAGGTTCTGCCAGGAAAAGAAGATTCGGTTAGATGTCGCCTCAGTCGCCCACCCCGCATCGAACGGGCAAGTGGAAAGATCCAACGGACTGGTATTTTCCGGGATAAAACCCCGGCTCATAGAGCCGCTGCAAAGATCAGCAGGGTGCTGGATAGAAGAACTACCAGTGTTACTGTGGAGTTTAAGAACAACTCCAAATCGATCAACGGGCTATACGCCATTCTTTCTGGTATATGGGGCAGAAGCTATATTACCAGCCGACATAGAGCATGACTCGCCTAGGGTCACCCAATACACAGAAGCCGAAGTGCGCAAAGCCCGGCAGAATGATGTTGATCTACTGGAAGAAGCGAGAGAAATAGCCTTGTCCAGATCCGCCATATACCAGCAAAATCTCCGACGCTATCATAGCCGGAAAGTAAACCCCCATGTTTTTCGGGAAGGTGATTTGGTTCTAAGGCTAATACAGCGCACTGCTGGCATGCATAAGTTACCCCCCCCCATGGGAAGGGCCCTTCATTATGAGTAAAGCTTTGCGCAATGATTCCTACTATCTTATTGATGCACAACCCCAACAAAAGAACAAGGCGGACAGGTCTAGAGAGGAATCCAAAAGACCATGGAACGTAGCATTGTTGCGTCCTTTCTACACCTGAGAGGTGAATGTATCCGAACTACTCATATGTCGGTATGTATGTCGGCAGAGAGCTTATCAATAAAATCTTTGCTACCCCGAGCAGAGACTCGGGGACTGCTATAACACTTGTCTTGTTTTCATATTCTTTATGTCGGCTGGGTTAAGTCGCTTATGTCTTAGTTGGATTAGTAATGTATTAGCACCAAAAACCTAACTCTTCGACTTTGCTGTTGTCCAACAAGAATTGGCTTCATGGCAAGCAAGAGAACAAGTTTGGAATGGCAAAGCACATGAAAAACAACTAAGGAAGAAGAGCTTAAGCGGGCCGACATTGGTTTTTTGGCTAACCCTTAGTTTGTTTTCTTCACTAAAATGCCGAATCATTTTGAGCTAATCTCAAGGTTTCAAGTATTGTTAAGTCAATTTTTCGAACCTCGGACTCGTAAGTCAAAAAATCGAATCAAGGTAGACGCGAGCCGAGTCAGAAATTGGAGGAACAAGAAAATGAAACTCGGGGACTTTGCCCATGATAATCCGGCAGTAAAAACTTAGTTCGAAACATGAAATTGTAGCACAAATAAACCAAAGTATTTAATTACATCTGCGCCCGGCATTCCGGGGATCTGATAAATATGACAAGTGTTTTTCAAGGGGTAGAAGCAGCAGGAGAATCATCTATTGAGGGAGGTACTCCGGAATGTGCTGGAGGAGCACTGGCTTCAGCTTCGTCCTCCAGGTCAACTTCGTTGTCCTCCGGATCTTTAGCCTCGTCGCCTAACTCGGAGCCCTCGCTCTCACTCCCTTCTTCAGCTCTAGAGACAATCTCGTCATCAGCATCATCAAGGAAGCTCGGCCCCTCATTCGAGGCATGGCAAAAGGAGTACTGGATGAGATTGTTCGCACTGGCCTGGTGGCATGCGATCCACTCCGGATCCTCGCACCACTTAGACCCTGTGCGCATATGCTTGAGCAATGCCAAGTCAATCCCTTCATACCATGAAAGCGCAAACTTCAGAGCGATGTCGGCTCCAGCCCGTGCCGCAGATTCGCGCCACAGGTGTAGTTGAGTGTCACATTCCATGAGTTTGGCTATGAAGTCTAAAGTTTTCTTGGGAATGGTCTCACTGGGCCAGAGGTAGCCAAACATCCGTGTTGCCGCTGGGATAATGTCTGTGCCAAAATTCTTTACTATGTCGAGTCGAGCGGTGAGACTCGCCAGGAGATCCTCTGTGGTATAAGGAATTGGCTCGGCATCAGGCCCAACAGGAACTCCACGCTGCTCACGGGATTCACTTACGGCGGAGGCAGCGAATGTGTCGCTCTCTGGAAATTTACCTAAGGATAAGAGGAGCAATGTTGAGCGTCAGACCAAATCCGAATTGTAACGAATCAAGCAAGAGCGGAGAACTTACGTGCAATCTGGAAGAGAAGCCGCTGAAGCTCGGAATTAGTGTTGGCATTGTGGACCCAGAGTTTTTCATACTTAGTGATTGCCGATGTAAGTTTGACGTCGGCTTCCTCTAGTAAACCCTGGTCCTTAGAGATTTGCGTAACTAGACGCTCCTTCTCTTCGGCAAACTCCTGATCGGCCTTCTCTAGCGCGGACTGATGAGAGCTCTTGAGTCTCTGGATTTCGGCATTTAGCCGAGTAATCTCCTAGTCCTGCTGCTGGAGCCGAGCTATCTCAGCATCCTCCTTCTTCAGTTCAGCTTCATACTTCCCTGATTGTTCCAGGCAGTGGGCCATCAGTTCAGGCATAGGAACACTGTCCTCAAGAGCAACTGCAACATGATCCAGAGGACCCAAAATATGAGTGTCCACCAGATAAAGTATGGAGGGTACAATGATCATGCGAAGGGGATGAAACTACCTTTGATCTCCGCGAGATTCTTCCTCATGATTTTTTTCTCAGCCTCAACCTCGGCTATGTAATCCGAACAAAACATTCATATAAGCTCTAAGAAGTTTGAATGAACAAGGAAGGGAGAGAAATGGAAACTAACCCCTCTTCTGGTACTCCTCCAGGAGTTTACCATGACGCCCGCGTATGTCTTTGTAGGAGTCCAGTAGGCGCTGGAACTCAGCGAATCGGCGGTTAGTGGTAATTTGAAACAAGAAAGAGACAAAAGTTCAGAGATAGTGGAAATTATTCGAAGGTTACAAGATCCGGGCCAAGTGGAACTTAACCCGGCTCTAGGTGTGTGGATATTTGAAGTCTACAAGATCCGGGCCAAGTAGAACTTAACCCGGCTCTAGGTGTGTGGATATTTGAAGTCTACAAGATCCGGGCCAAGTGGAACTTAACCAGGCTCTAGGTGTGTGGATATTTGAAGTCTACAAGATCCGGGCCTAGTGGAACTTAGCCCGGCTCTAGGTGTGTGGATATTTGAAGTCTACAAGATCCAGGCCAAGTGGAACTTAACCCGACTCTAGGTGTGTGGATATTTGAAGTCTACATGATCCAGGCCAAGTGGAACTTAACCCGGCTCTAGGTGTGTGGATATTTGAAAACTACATGATCCGGTCCAAGGGAACTAGACCCGGCCCATAATTTAGTGCAAATTAATGACAATAGGAACAGAAGTTAGGGAGCATCCGACCGAATAACAAGTTATTCCCTCGGAGGCTCGGGGACTGGGATATACCTACAAATGCTAAGTTATGAAAAGCATCAACAGCAGAGAAAAAGGATTACCTCCATCATCTGGCCAGCCAGGGAGATAGCCTGAGTGGCGGAGTTCATTTGCACGCTGAACTCAGCAGGGCCAAACCTTTCTGGGAGATCGCCCTGAGGGTCGACGATGTTGGCGTTGTTCCAGTTCTTCACATACTAAAGGAGATGTGGATTGTAACTCTTGGCACTCGCATAATGGCTCGTCACTAGGCCCTTCACATGGGCCTCGCCTGGCGAATTGAGCCGCGGTGGGGCTGGTGTGCAAAACCAGCTGTTTGCTGCCCTCTGATCCGGAAGCTGGCCCGGACGAAGCTGACCTGGAAGTCTTTGTTGCTTTGCCGGATGAGGGTTGAGGAGCGTGTTGAAAGAAATCAGTGATTGAAGGGGCAGACCCGGTGGGGGCAGAAGGAGCTTTCCCCTTAGGAGGCTTGGAGGCCCTTGCAGCGGTTGTTCCTGCTGCTGCTGCTGGTGCTGTTGGTGCTGGTGCTGCTATTACTGCTGGTGGTGTTGTTGTTGCTGCTGCTGGTGTTGTTGCTGGTACTGGGGATACTGGGGGCGGCACCGATGAAGCTGGCGCCTCAACGTTGGGCACAGAGGCCGAAGAGCTAGGCAGATCCGGCATTGCCATATCCAGATTCGTCCTACTACCCCCCACGTCGACGTTTCCCTCCTCTTGACGAGGTGGACTCTGGTCAGGCGCGGCCACAGAACCCTCATGAATAGGGCTAAGCGGACGTTGGTCATCGTTGCGGGGGGAGAGGGATTGCTCCGGAGTGGGGAGGCTATGCTGGAACCGCTCTGGGAGATATCCACAAGAGCTCTAAAAAAAGGAAGGACAGCAAGTCAAAAAGAAAGAACCAATCAGAGACAAAGGCAAGCAATGGAAGAAATCGAGATAGAAATGCTAAAAGGACTTACTCGTCAACGGTAGGAGGAGCCCGAGGATTGGGTGCCTTCTGGACTATGCTCTTGGCGGCAGGCTTGGCTGAGGGTTTAACCCCGGGCTTCTTTTGCCTCTTATTGGGCGGCGGCGCCTCCGAAGCTGCGGCCGGGGTAGCTGCGCGCTTCTGGGAAGGGACCAGGGCCGGGCCACCGGTAGCAAGTGGACGAACCTCATGGACCTGAGCGTCTGGGTTAGCTGAACATTCGAACATAAGCCAGGTGCAAATAAGAGATAAGAACCGGATCAAGTACCTCAAGGACCTCAACATCTGAATCATCATCATCTGGCCAATCCCTTAGAGAAGAGGCCTTACCAGCGCTGTGTTTGATGATGTCCGGGGCAGGCAAGAAGGCCTCCGGGTCAGTCTCCACCTCGTCTACCTCGGGGCGGTCCTCCAGCCACTTGCTGGCCAGAACCTCGCCATCCTCCAACGTTTGCTAGAGAAATCTCTAAAAGAATAATAGCCAATTTACAAAGGGAAATCAACATACAAAGAAAACCTGGATAGCAAAAGAAGGTTAACTTACCCTTGGAGGAGGGTTGGCACAAGTGAAGGGCTCAAGTCCCCACTCCCAGGCCTCGGTGAACTCCTTCTCCATGTTGAAGACGGCCTTAACCCGGCGGTAAACCGCCGAGTTATCCAGCTCAAAAGAGGAGGTCCGGTGAGGGTCAAGAGGACCGCTAAGGTAGCAAATCTTGTGGGCTCGCTTCTAGAGGGGGAGACCCGGCTGCGGAGGAAAGTGATCATGATATCCTCCCCCCCGGAGATGCTCCTTAAGCAGCTCCATGATCCGGCGAGCCACTTGATTCACCAGGGTCGTTGCGCGCTTGGGAATGCTTTCCCATCGCGAAGTGTCCGGAGGACCGAGTCTGAAGGGGAGCAGCTGGATCTGGTCCTCCTTGGTGGCGTTCCGGATGTAGAAGAAGGTCCAGGCCCAGCCCTTGCAAGATTCGAGCCCCGTGACCCGGGCGAAGACGGACTGTTTCCGGGGAGAGTTGGAGGCGGCGCCACACTGGGTCAGGTGCTTGTCCTCCGGGGCATGCTCCTTGTCCGGTACCACATTTCTCCGCAGACCAAAGAACTTGATCCATAGTTCTTTGGTTGGCCAGAGGCCGATATATCCCTCAATGCCGGAGGCAAAAGAGAACAGAGAGGTGATAGCATTTACGAGAAGATGATGCGGTTGCAATTTGTAGGTAGAGATGAAATCGAATAAGAAATCAGATGTGGGAAGGCCGAAGCCGCGTTGGAAATGCGACAAGAAAACTACGTACTCCCCAGATTTGGGGGTGGGAGTAATCTCACCGGAGGGGAGGCGGCAGGCGACGTCGGCGGGGATGCGACGGGAGGCGTAGAGCCAAGCCAGGTCCTCCTCGCTGGCGATGGAGCCATCCCAGCATCCGCGCTCGTGGCCCTCCGTCCCTTCCTCCTGTTGCGCCACCATTGCATCTTCTGCTTCAGTCATGGCGAGATTGAAGCTTTCGAGGGGATAACCTGAGTAATGGTAGCTGGAAGAGGGGAAACAGGAAGCGCAAGGCCCCGTGGTGACGAGTGGCACTGGAAACGGTGGCGCTGGCGTGAAATACCGCTGGAGCACGGTCGCAGTGGCGCTCGAGGAGAAGAAAACCGGCGGCGGTGGAGTCGCAGTGAAGAAGAGAGAGAGCAGGGGGTGCGATGCGAATGGGGGAACTTCCCCTGGGAGTGCATCGCACCCTCTACTTAACCGTGCCACAAGCGTCGTGGGATCCTTTGCGGGTGACATGCCGCACACAACGAGCGTGTATGCGGATAAGGCAACCAATCAGAGCAAGGCCACAGAAGGGGCCACGGGAGAAAATGATCCTATGACGGGACATGGCGTTACAGTTAACGAGGCGCTGCAGTGATGAGGCGTTTACAGCAGTTATGCCTGACGCAGCGACAGTAACCGGCGCGGTAAATGCGCATGGCCTTTAAAATTAGGCAAATGATGATTACCCTCCACGTAGGATGTGGAGAAGCGTACGAGAGAACGAAAGGAAACCCGGATAAGCAAGCAAAATACCTAGCCAATGAGGAGTAACCCGAAAAGAGCGAAAGGATCGCAAGAGAAGAAACTCCAGGCTATGAGACAACTCGGCCCAAAGAATAAAGGATTCGGATATGGGAACCTACTGTGGCCTTAACAACTGAAAAGTTGCTAAGACCACACCAGCTTTGGGGACTAATGTTGGGGGGATACCCCTAGGTAGGGCAACGCCGGGGTATAAGGGCCGAGTTAGCCGGGGTACGGCGCGGTCAAAGCAAAGTGCTGACCGGGTCACGTCAAGGCAGGCCGAATCACGGTGTGGCATGGCCCGTGGGGCATTGCCTTGACAATGGTCCGGCCGGCATAGGATCTATGCCGGCCATGCCTATCTGTTTTGCAGGTAAGTGGGTAAGCCGGATTAGCTATATGCTAGCCGGATTATCTTGGCTTCAAAGAGAAGGAATCCCCCGCTGGTCAAAAGGTGGCTTCATTAGCTGAAGAATGTGCAAAGTAAAGTAAAGGAGAGGACCAGCGGGTCAGTGGCGACCAAGGTGACACGGGCAAAGCCGAATGACGTAGCCCGTGACGCCAAAAGACAAGGGTGATGTTGTGGGTTACGTCCAAAGCCCGGACAAGCCGTTAAAGAAGAATAAAGAAGCATCTATTTTATTAAAGGAGAATATTCGTGGAATATGCTGCCACCTGTGCCCTAGAATTGTAACCCGGGCTCCCCTATATAAGGAGCACCAGGGCCTCCATAGAGAGGGACGGCATTTAGAGGAATCACTCTCTGTCTATGGTAGAACTTGAGGGCTAGTTAGTGAGGGGTAAGAGCATTGTCTCCTTCTTGCTAAGGGCCTCAAGAACACTTGTAAACACCATTGATAGAGCGAATACAAGAACTTCCGTGCATGGAATCACCATGTTCTCCCTCCCTGGATTCCCCTAGCACTCATTGGCCCCATCTTTAGCCTATCCATGGCATCTGCCGTGCCACCACCACGACAATACGGCTTGTACGATATAAGTGGCTAGCGGGTGTCTGTCTCTCATTCGATAGTTGATATAGCATTTACAACGGAGGCCCCTGAAAGGGGTGTAGTATAGACAAATATTGGATCCATGTTGTGGTTGGAAATTTTGTAGATTAGAAACGTTTCTATTGCAAAAGCCCTAACAACCACGTAAAACTTGCAATAGATAAAGTAGAGGCGTCTAACTTTATTTTGCAGGAGGGCATGTGATTATGATATGGCATTGGTCATTACAAAGGTAAAGTAGTTTACTTTACTGTTACTAAGTAGTATAGTAATAATCATCGTTTCGATGGATGACCTAGTGGCGGCGTCCTGGACTTAGCGTCAAACCAAGGGCAAGATGGAGACCATGCCGGAGCACTCGATGGAGATCAAGGCGCGAGAAGAAGGACCATATCATATCACATTATACATATGATGTTGATACCTGTTTTACATCTTATTGTGTGCTAGTATTAAGATACCCAACGGTAGCAAATAAGATAATCCCTATTTAATTCCAATGTTCCGTGTTCCCCTTGTGTGTGCACCACCAAGAAAGTTCTTCATTATGAGGCGACCTGCGGTGAGCAGGTGTTAGACATATCTATGTTTGCATACAGTGGGTGTAAGCCATGTTGCACAGCGAATACACACAAGTTAGATTTGGCGAGCCTAGCATGTGTAGACATGGCCTCGAAAGATCGAGCATGAGTCACATGGATTATGTGATTGGCATTATTGAATGTCTACCTTTGATACTGCACTCATGGTCGTGACGATCGGGGGAGGTGCATAGGATAGGGATCATGTGATCACTAAAATCGTCCAGGGGATGACAATTTTAGTGGAGACCAATTATAAATTGATCTCTTATTATAAACTTGGTCTAGATGTCTGTTTGCAAATATCTTATTAGATAACGGCCTATCCCATTTAGGTCCTTTGCAACCATGGGAATATATTGCTTAATGTGCAACTTAGCAAAAGGGTCCAACTTCATAGATTAATACCCACGCTTGAGGGATATCCTCGTAAAAGGTGATATTCTCTTCTTGATACAATAACCATTAGGAGATAATTCGATGACTCAGGAATGTTTGTGCTTTCTCCATAATCATCCAATAAGCCATTCTCCATTCGATGGAGAGTTGGTCTACATTTTGTATTCTACATAATAAGGCACATAGAGTATGAGTCATTGGATGGGTTTTCCTCCATTATGGATGAAAAGGGATGTTTGGAAAAACACTTAGCAATCTTGAATTAGAGTTAAGAACTCTTAGAAGGGCTTGATTGCAAAAGGAGGTCATGGATGAAAAAGGTATATGTTAGATATACAGAATTATAAATGTGGTTCTTGCAAAACTCGTTGCAATTTGCAAAGTATTTGATACTTGTCCCGTTTTGTGAAAACAGGAGGATTTGCTTGAGAATTGCTGGATTTGAGGCAATGTGGCTTGATGATGGCAAGCAAAACAGTTGATGGCCGACGTCACCTCTTTCCTCAAAGTTTATCATTTGGATTAGTGGACTTGAATATAATTTTGTAATCCTTGTTTGTGTGTCTTGTTTTTGGCGAGACGATTATTCATATGAACAAGTTACAAGCCAGTTTGTACTATTCTTATGAACAATACCGTTATGGTCACATTACGATTATAAATAAGTTATTCTCATCACTATGTTAATGATAATAGTTTAAACATTTATAAAGGATTAGAATTCTAAAAGATATCCAAAGTTTAATAATGAAATGACACTATAGTTTAAGTCATTTTGGTTATTGCATGTTCTTTATGAAGATTGGGGTCCTAGATGCTTAATCTAGAGACTTTGCAAAACCATGTCTCTTGGGCAGAATGACTAAAACTCCGCATTCTGGTAAAACGGTTATATGCGAAGAAATGTTGAATCTTATACATAGTGATGTATCATATTTTCAACAAATAGTGGAAATCATTAGTTAATTGTGGACTTAAGTGAATAAGCATTTTTACTTGATAAAACATAAGTTTGAAACGATTTGAATTGTTCAAATGAGTTCATAACAAAGAGGAGTTGAATTAACAAGTCTCTTCGATTTGATCGACACGACTAAAGTATTCAAGTTAAGTTTAGTATAAAAGAGACTTGTGAAAGATGTTTCACAAATTATGATAATTGGACGAATTCAAACTGTGTTGAAATGTCTAAACATCATAATCATTTTGTATTAGATACATATTATCTCTTATCGGGGTTATAATTATCGTTTAGAGTTAGAGATCGAAATAAGCAAAACACTCATTTGAAATACAAAGGAACATCTAAAAGATTCGTGGAAACAACACCATTAGTGTTATGGCAAGTTCGAGTTTCTGGAGATTTCAATAAGTCTAAGTCGTGGAGAATAAACAAGTCTTTGTAGAGCATTTTTAGGAAGCTATGAATGCATCTTCCACAAAGGGGAAAACCTGTTGTTGTCCAAAGGTTGACGTGGCTTGATAAAGATATAGGTGGAAGGAAGTAAAAGATCAAAACAAGGTATTTAACCTTACCTCCGAATTGTTGAGTGGCGCAGTGGAATTTGTTTCATGAAACCAAACTCTACAAATGGAGGAGAAACTATAGATAATGATCATAAAGTTTCAAGTAAATACATTTACTAAACGAAAGTAGGATTCAACTATATATTCTACAAGTTTGTGGAATTATATTATTGATTCACTTGTCATGTTTTGAGCAAGACATACTTACTAAATACAAAGAAGCGTGATGGACCTAAGTACGAGAAATGAATGGCCATTGAAATCTCGTTAGTGGAATTCTCGATTTGATAGTGATCAAGGAATTTTGGAATGTCCAAGATTGTCGAGAGGACCTGGATTTGAGTGGGAGAAAATCAGCTTGGCTAATTCATAATATGTAGCTGACATATTTTGAGTGGGAGCTAAGTGAAATCCCTGGATCTCAAATATGAATGTAATATTTGAGTGGGAGTGTGAAATCATTCTGTGATATGTGGACAACATATGTGAATGATGTGATTGGTGTTAATAATATTTAAATAGATAGATCAGGATGAAGTTGAAGTTATTAAACAAGAAAATCTATCGAGATAGATTAGTGAGTTTAATAAACACTAAATGTCGAATACTTCCTGGACTTAATTCTGAAAGATGTTCAGAATATCCTAAGACAAGATTCTGAAGAAGCTCAGAATGGAACAAGGTGAGAAGTAAGTTCTTACTATATGAAGCATTGAATTAGTATTGCAACTATGGTTGAAAGAAATAAAGAGATGCGTTGCATCTCATATGCCTCAGTCATAGGTTCTTCCGCATAACCATATTGTATACTCGATATAATGTGACCCGAGGTTCTGGTTGGAAGGACAAAGTCTTAACTATAAGAGCATGTCTTTAAGTGATTCCTAAGTTGATCACTGAACCAGAATTAAGTTTGTACATAAATGGTAAGAAGCAATGTAAGTGGCATAAATGCATTTCATGCACTAGGATCTACATAGATATAGAAGTATAAAGGCTCCATCTGATGTGATGTATAATGTTATGGCAGGGCTAGTTCGCTTTTAACGTAGAATGATGTGTCCTAGGGCCCAGGGCCCATGAGAAAGCCCTCAAGGTTGGATCTAAAGTCACTGTAAGCTCCTGGAATCCAGCCTCGTTCTCCTGCCATGACTACAGTATATACACAAAGGATAGCAAAATGTGTTTCGAAGTTTAGATGACAACAGTGAAAACTACCGTCATTATAAACACTAGAAACAAAGTCTCACTTTGTTGCCAAACAAATACTTCGACCCATTATAAGATAATGGAGTGAATGTCAAAATTAGGAAGACATTAACGATTTGCAAAAGACATAATGATCTCGTAAAACAGAACATGGACATGACGTTTCCCATGAGCATGCATGATCAGTAAACGCATATGTTATATGGTTTATATGAGTAAAATGCGAGCTAGATTATTTGTACTCTAGTGCAAGTGTGATACTGAAGGAGATATGCCCTAGAGGCAAATAATAAATAGCTTTTTATTGTCATATCTCAATTAGTTTATAATAGTTTCATATTGTGCTATAACTGTGCCAAGTAGAAACATTGGTACAGGTGTGGTATGAAACAACCAAGTCCCTAGTAGCCTCTATTCATACTAGTTCGTTGTTCATGAGGATGATCTCGGTTTCAAGATCATGGGTATTTATGCCAATTAACAACGGGGTCATATCATTGGAGAATGATGTGATGGACATTCCTCGAAGGATTGCAACACGATCAAGTCATATAAGTTCATTGTTGTAATAGCTAAATCTAGACTCCTAATTCCTTGGACCGTGAGGCTATATCAATCACAGTCTCTCGAGAGTGCTTAGATAGCATCAAGCACCACTTGGTAATACAGTGGTTATAAAGGTGTGTTCAGGTACTCGGGGGGAACCGTAGAGGCAGTATATGTCGAGAGCGGGATTTGTTCACCCACATGACGGGTAAAGATACATATGACCGGCTTGGTGAGATTACATCCATAAATGTTGCAACATGTGACTCGGTCACGGGGATGTAATATCACGGTAACAAGAAAACAGAACTTGTTGTGAACGAGATTGAACAAGGTATGTGATACCAATGATCGGATCTCGGACAAGTCGTATCAAGAAACAAAAGGAATATGGATGCTACATTTACCGGTTCAAATGAAATTGTCATCAGGAATGCATAGGGATCACATGGATATCCCTGGTCCCTCTATTGATCATTGATTCAGATCATGTCTAGAGCATTCCCGAGCCATGAGGGGATACACTTAAGGGTACGATGAGAACGATCTATTGTAAGACAGAATCACAGTAGAGAAAGAGAAAGCTGGACTTGTTCCCCAGAGAGATCCGAAGTTATTCGAAGAAAGAATAAAGTAAAAGACTGGAAAAGTGTTTTTGAATAAATGGGAATTTAAATATACATTTATTATATGTTAATTATGAATTAATATATTCTAAATAATATTTAAATTAAGATTTATAAAAGCAACTTTCATATTAGACTAAATCCTCGGAGGGAAATAGCCTAGAAGAAAAAGCTGTAGAAAAAGAAAAAGGGAAAAGAAAATAGTTCAGCCAAAGTGAGCGGTGGATATTATCCGCCGCACGGGGCAGCAAGCAGCTAGGCTGCACGCGCGGGCGAGCGGTAAGTACTACACGCCGATCAGGGCGGTGCAGCGCCAGGCGTCGCGCGAGTCGCCGACGGGCCGCGAACGACCGGCCGGCCCAAGCCAGGGCCGCCTCTCTCCCACTGCCTGGCTTGTTGCTAGGCTGCCGGGGGGCAGCGCCGGCCCACCCGGGGCACCAGCTGCTGCTCTGCCAGCTAGGCCTCGATGGCGCCCAGGGCCCACCCGGGTTGGCACCCCTTTGCAGTTGGGCTGAGAGCATTTGGCCCATCCAGCTGAGACAAAATCCCTGGTATTTTTCCTTTACTAATAGTCCCACATGGCTAACCTAATGGGGAGGGCACACCCCCTCCGCCTATATAAAGGGGTGCCCATGGGTGGGATTACACACACCAATATTTGGAGAAGTCCTTTAGTTGACTTCCTCCTTCCCTCTCTCTCTAGCCCTTGTGACCATGGCCCCAAGTCTAGGCTGTGCGAATGAGGCACACCTGCAGCACACTATTGCACTGCAGGGATTCCTAGCCGGATATCAACTTCCGACTCCCGGCAGGATCGGGGAGCCAGAGGTCTCATCGTGCACCGGATGTGTACGAAGACACGAGGCACAACACTTGGGGCGCTTAAATGTCGTGACCCGGAGCTGCTGCACGATGAAGAAGGAGCAAGGGGTGACATGCGAGGAGCTTCACGACCTTGAGGTCGGCTACGAGTACGACTACATCAACCATGTTCCCCTTGGAACATTAACCGCGTACGGTCTATAAGGGTATGTATTCTCTACGCATCGGTTGTTACTACATTACTACATAGATAGATCCTAGGCAGTTTTTGGGTTCCAGCGTAGGAAATTTTTTGTTTTCTGCTGCAGATCCCCTTTAGGAGTAGTATGGAGTACTCCAATACGTATACAGTATTCATCGATCTAGATTTACTGACGCGTGAGGTCCAGCTTAGGGTAGGTCATTGATACATTGCAAATGTATCTATAATTTTTGATGTTCCATGCTTGGTTTTATCTACTTTCTTACGTTTTGTCCACACTTTGGAGTACTTTTCATATGATTTCTTGGACTAACCTATTAACAATATGCCACAGTGCCAGTTGCCTGTTTTCTGCTGTTTTTGGTTCCACGAAAGTTAGAAAATGAATATTCTCAGAATTGGACAGGACAAAAGCCAAAGTTCCTATTTTACCGGAAGACTCATGGAGCCAGAATACGAGACGGAGGAGGGCCAAGGCCTGGCTACACCCCCCCCCCCCCCCCCAGGCGCGGGCTAGCCCTAGCCACGCCACCAGGTGGTGTGGGCCCCCTGGCCGGCCACCGACCTTGCCTCTCTCGCCTATAAGAGCCTCCCGATGCAGAAACCCTAAGTAGTCAATCAGAAATCCATGAAAAGTTCCACAGCACCGCCGCCATCGAAGGGGAGATTCGGGGGACAGAAAGTCTCTGTTCCGGCACCCTGCTGGGACGGGGAAGTGCCCCTGGGGCCATCTCCATCGATCTCCACCGCCATCTCCATCACTATTGCTGATTCCCATGATGGGGAGGGAGTAGTTCTCTCTCGAGGATAAGGGTTATACCTATGCATGATCTTATTGAGATCATGAGCTTTTAATCTATAGATCTACCTTGCTACTCAAGTGCTTTAATAGATCTCTGCTCTCCCCTTGTGTGTGAAAGTGACAGTGTGCACACCATGGTGGCACTTAGGCTAGAGATTACAAATACTTGTTATGATTTATATTTGGAGTTAGATGTCTTTATGAAATTGTGGTGTTTGTTGGACTCATCTAGTACTCAAGGTGACAGTGTGAGGTTTTCTAGATGGGAAAGATGAACTTTGAGGTGTGATGTTATAGCCCTCCCATCGATTAGAGTGTTCAACCGGAGAGTAGTTAAGAGTAGTATCATAAAAAGAACATATTTATATGAAAGTGTTCACTAGTAAAAGTATGATCCCTAGGCCTTGTTTCTAAGCATTGATACACCATTTGCAACTAGATCTGTTACATGTTTGCTTGCTTCCATCTTTATTTCAGTTTGCCTTTAGTCTTTTCCACTCCTTCAAGCTATTTTCTATCACCGTTACCACTTATAATTATCTATACCACTTGTATTTCACTATCTCTTTGCCGAACTAGTGCACCTATACACCTGACAAGTGTATTGGGTGTGTTGGGGACACAAGAGACTTCTTGTATCTTGATTACAGGGTTGCTTGAGAGGGATACCTTTGACTACTTCCTCCCTGAGTTCGATAAACCTTGGGTGATCCACTTGAGGGAAAACTTGTTGCTGTTCTATAAACCTCTGCACTTGGAGGCCCAACAACTGTCTACAACAATAGAAGTGCGTAGACATCAGTCATCCTGTTAGTGTGGGTTACACCGACCCCCTTCCTCGCATATCGCGATGCCGCTCGCCCGCCCACTCGGACTAGTCTACCCGCATCATGCACAGGGCCGCCTTTTTTAAACAAACTCAAAGCCTCGAGTGCCCCTCGCAACCCTCACCAGCGACTAGGTTTAGCCTCGTCGCGCCCTCAAAGTCCCTCCTCCCAAAACCCATCACCGGCACGATGGTGAGTCCACCATGGCGGGGAGCCGGTCCAGGCAACCCTGTTCGCAACTGGTCAAAGTTAGATGATGATGCTCTCCGTGTAATCGCTAGTCGATCCGATCCTCTTAGCATGTCCCATTTTTCCAAGGCCATCCTAGATCTATACCTTTCCCTCAAACGTGTTGCGCTCCAGAAGTCGCTCTACTTCCCCTATAATTATCCTTCCCCTCTGAACTACTATCCATCCTCTTCCCCATATCCCGCTATTATTAAGAAGGGAGTGATTAATGCCAACATGATACTGCTAGTCCGCTCTTCAATGCCAGCCCCATCATTGTCCCAAAATCTGGCTGTGATTATTTCGCTGGTTTTAGCCGCAATTGGGTAGCCATGATTGATCTCGCTAGTCATCCTGGTACCAGAAAATCATTAGTACGCGTTTGGTGGATTTGTATACTAGGACCATCATTTCAGTCCCGTCACTCGAAATTGTCAGGTTTCGGGGTACACGTGTAGGTTTATTTTCGTATCGAAAGGCCATTACCAGGCTACTTAAGATACATATTAATTGGTAGTGAACCTCAGATGTCCACCTGCTGCAACAAGTGGTTGTACAAGCTCTCATCGTGGTGTTCGATAAGTTCATTGCCATCCTAGACATGGAGCAGTTTTTAAGGGGCGATACATGTAGTGTACTAAGGACAATAATCTTGCCTCGAGAAGCTATGTGGATGTTGTGTGGGCGGATGATATTATCTTTGCTATATGGAATGATGGTTCTGTTTTTACATGGTGGTAATCCCTTCAAATACGGTGAGTTTAGTACCAAATTGTAGTTACTGCTCTTTTTTTACTTGCTTCTATTACTGTGTTTAGCATAGCACGAGCTAATGGCTACATTACATATTTGTTGTCTATTGAGTGGACTGGATAGGTGTTGATGCAGATCCTATGAAGGTGTGCAGGCCCCAATAATAGACGAGGATGAGCACACTATGCCGAACGACAATGTTGATGGCCAAGATTGTGGTTGCGTAGATTCTCGCCCGTGCTGGTTCCTGGCTTATTTCAGGCCAACACTAATGTGAATACACATCCGGGGCAAGCAGACCACTTCCAAGGATAAGATTAGTCACCAAGGTAGGACATTCAAAGTGTATCCATTGCTTCGGTGCCATATCTTCTAGAGGGTAGCAGCCCAACGCACCAGCAGCTACCACCGCGACCTTCCTCAGCCGGAGTAGGTTCAAAGCCATCTCCGACATGTTTCTCTCTTCCTAGGTCTAAATCATCCCCGTATTGTGTTTGTGAACAATGGTGTGATGCATGGCCCTCACACAAATCACATGTCGTTTGGGAGTTTAGGCTTCATGTGTACATTGCTTCTGATCACCTAAGTTTTGGAGACTAGCTATATGCCGGTGCTTTGGATTCGTCTACCCGTTTCTAACCGGTCAGCACTATAACCTATGATAGTAGGGGGCGTGTTGTTGTATTGGGAACGGCATTACCTAAGAAGGTTAGATAGAGGTGTGGGAGCGAGAAGGGCAACTATGACGGTGTCCGCAGGTGGGATTGGGTACGAGCGAGTGTAGCGGGACACAGGAAGTACCTAGGTTCGGAGCCCTCGTGGTGAGGTAAAACTCCTACTCCTGCATGTCTGACGGTATATGTGGGTATAATCTGGCTACAAATGTGCTCCTGGAGCTGTATCTCAGATGAACTGGACTAACTAGTAGAGTGCCTGTGTGTATGAGTGAGAGTGAGAGAGAGCTAGCAGGGAGTGAGCTAGGTAGCGATCGATGTGTCTCTGCCTGAGTGAGTGAGTCCCTCCCTTGCCTTATAAAGGTGGCCCAAGGGACATGGTGGGACCCACTTGCCTAACTAGGCAGTTTGCTATGTCATCCACTAGTGTCATGTACAGTGTACAGGGTACATGCATAGTGCAACACTAGTTAGTAGGTAAGCAACATGGCTTGGTGTCTTCGGTCTTGTCGATGTCTGGTCCTTCTGCCTTTACGTAAGTAGCTGCTAGTCCTTCTTATCTTCTAGTCTTGGTCGTGGGGAGGAGTAGCAGCTGGGGTAGCCGAACTGCAGGGGGAGATCGAGTGGATTGATCCCCAATGAACCACCAGTGGTCGATCCGGCTGGGGCGCTGGGGCGAGCCGGCCTGGAGGGGGCGTCGAGGCCTAGCCGGGTGAGGAGGACGCGGCCCAGCCGGGGCGGCCAACCCAGCCGGATGGTGGAGTAGGTGGCCTAGCCGGGGAGGAGGAGGCCCATCCGGGGGAGCCGGTCAAGGGGGCAGCCAGGAGCTGAGGGAGCCCAGTCGGGCTAGGACGGCAGTGGCCCATCTGGGCGAGAGCACCAGTAGCCCAGCTAGGGCGAGGGAAGTGTCGGGGCCGGACGGGCCGGCTAGCCCATTGGCGGGGCGCGGCAGTCGGACAGGGCAGAGGGGGCCAGCCGGGGGAGGCCGAGCCGGACAAAGAGGGTGGCACCGTGATGGGCCGGTTGGAAGGATGCAGCCGGCCCGGATTGTGCCAGGTGGTGTTTTCCTTTTATATTTCGCCTGTTTTTGCCCCATCTTGAGTGCTTATTTGGGGTACCCGGGGATAATCCCCCCAACACTAGCCCCCAAGCGTGCTCTGATTACACCCGGAGGGGGAAAGCTCAAAAAAACTTGATGTTGTCGTTGTAGATGAAGTTCTTGAATGGCGTCCGGGTGGACACCTCCGGCCCAGGAAGCAACACAACTCCCACGGGGGCACACGAGCGCACCAGCGGGGTGTAGCCCCCGAGATTCGGAGTAGCTGGCGGAGACAGATGCTTCGAATCTTATCTTAATCTCGACTCAGCGCAGTCCGTGCAAAACAAACACACAAGAACGAATTGATTGTGAGTATATCAACATATAGTACACATGATATCAACCGGATAACGGTTTTGTTTTTCAAAAACTAGCTCGCGCTTTTATGAACACTTAGTCACTTTTTCGTGCACTCTGTTGTTTACGTTGTGTCCTTGCCGGGCAGCCGGGTTGCGGTCTGCAGCCGGAATTGAAGGGGAAGCTGACAATACATTGCGCACGATACTGGAGGCTTAGCAGCCGAAAAATACCAACTAGGCACAAGGCTGGAATGTCCAATATTTCGCATCCTTCACCTTTTTCATGTGGGATGCCTCAGGCTTTTGCTCTTGCTAGCCGAAAAGCCGGGTTGCGGTTTGTAGCTGAGACGAAGAGTGGGCCTCTGACACCATTGCACACTACTTAGTCGGTTTACAGATTTAGCAGGTCGGGCCAACCGGCAAGCCACCGGGTAGGGGTTGCCGGCGCCGGAAAACTAAAAGCAGGAAACAAATCAACACCTAGCGAGCCCTCGAGAGTTGCTCGAGGTCCGAAAACACTCACATTGTAGTTGTCGGTATAGTAGGGTCGAAGGCGCGATTCCGCAGGCCTTCCAGGTGCTAAAATTGTCCAACTGGTGTTCCATCCAGATAGCCTGGCTCCAGTCGTACTGGCAACCAAACGTGACGTAGCCGAATTCGGTTACTAGCCGGTCAGACAACCAAATGCGTTAGGACACGCAGAGCTGGCCCGACCCAGCCAGAGCGGGGTCCAACTGGCCAAACCTCCAACCAAATAGGACGAAGTCGTGCTGAGTCAGCCCAACTCAGCCGAAACGGGCCAGAACCGGACGAATCGGGCAGGCCAAATGGGGTCAGCCAAACTGATTAACCAACCAGTCAGAACACCATAGCCGGATCTGAATTTTTCTTGTTTCTTTTCCAGCCAGATTAGGCTTAGCCGAATTTTCTCTATTATTCTCTCACTTTTTTCTCTTTCCTTTTCTTGTCAACCGGATGACAACTAGCCGGCCCCCTTTTTTCTTAGCCGGCTGACGAAACCGGCGCCTCTCCATTTTTTACCTTCCCAACCGGCCACCACTTAGCCGTACTTCTTTTTCTTTTTTCTTTTTACTCTTTCTACTTTTTCCTTTTCTTTCCTAATCGGCAGCCGGCCTTCTCTCTTTTCCTCTTTTCTTCCTTTTGCCAACCGTCCAACCTTCCCAGCTGGCCCCACCTCTTCCGTTTTTCTTTTTCTTTTTCTTTTTCTCCTCCTAATTTCTCAACCGCACTGCGGTTCCTCTTTCTCCTCAGCCGGCCAACCATCTCCGTCCTCCCGATTCTTCCTCTGTCGGCTCGCGGTGTACACGGGCACGGGGAGGCCGGCACGCACGCGCTACGTAGGACGTGTGCCGCAGCACGGCGAGGCGTGCGAGGGAGCGGAAGAGCTCGCGGAGGCGGGCGACTGGGTACGCCGGTGGAGGGGAGTTCGAGCGGGAGTGGCTGCTCCTGGCTCGGCGGACGAGCGCGGCCACGTGGAGGATCTCCTGGCAGCGGGTGCGCAACAGCGACTTAGCGACGCACGCAGGCGGATGGGGCGGCGTGAGGTCACCGACCGACGGTCGCTGTGTACGAGCGGGAGGTGCAACCAACCGCGACGGACGGCGGCAGTGCGTCGTGTGGGGGCGTACGCGGGTGCGGTGGGCAGGGAGGAGGGGCGGCGATGCAGGGTGGACCTGGCGCGGACAGAGGTACGATAGACGTGGTGGCGCTACGCTCGCACGGCGGTGCGGATGGGGGCCCCGTGAGCAGAGGAGCTCAACGGGGAGGAGCCTAGCGGTGGCATGGCCCTGCTGTAGGTGGTGCGGCGGGCAGGTGCGGGCGCGCGCATGGCCACGACAGCGATGGAGCTCGGCGGTCGCGCGAGGGAGCTTGACGGGGAAGGGGCCCGAAGCGCGGTGGCGGTGGCCGCCACGGACAGTGCTGCAGCTGACACGGACGAGGCACGAAGACACGGACGGACGCGCTGAGCTCGCCGAAGAGGTTGAAGGCGGGTACGCCGGCGTGCGCTGGTGCTGCAACCAACGCGGCCGGATGCAAGACGCGGACGAAGCCGCTGAGTCCCATGTGACTTGACGAGACGGAGGCGACGATGGCGCAGAGGCAACGGCGAGCCCCCGAGAGACCCGACGAAGCGGAGAAGAAGTTGACGACCATAGCTCGACAGAGGCGGCGAGCTCCGGGCAACTCGAAACGGTGTCGGTGATGACGATGAAGAGGTCCCGTGCGGAACGGGCTTCGGCCGTAGCCATACTCTCCCCACGGTGGGCGTCAAATGTCATTGTATTGGGAACAGCATTACCTAAGAAGGTTAGATAGAGGTGTGGGAGCGAGCAGGGCGACTGCGACGGTGTCCACAGGTACTGCTAAGATTTCAGGTGTATGGAAGGAATGAGTAATGAGATGAAGGATGGACTAAAGCTCAAGCTTGGGGATGCCACGCGTGTCACCCCGAGAAATATCCAAGAAGTACAAGCGTCAAAGCTTGGGGATGCCCAAGGCATCCCCTTCTTCATCAATAAAAATCCCAGGTTTCTTCCAAACGCTTCATTTTTATTGTTTCATGCATAGTTGTGTTGTTCTTGGAGCGTAGGTTTCTTCCAAACGCTTCATTTTTATTGTTTCATGCATAGTTGTGTTGTTCTTGGAGCGTCTTCTTTTTCGTTTTCCTTTTGGTTTTTAGTTTGCTTGGTTTTCTTAGTTTGCTGAATAAATTGGTTAGACCCCCTCTTTCATACATTGGTTTGCAAATAGTTTGGTTTGGTTTGGAAAAGAGTAGGAAAGTTCATGCTTATGTGGTAAAAAGAGCTCGTTTTTGACTGTGGCCTATGCTCTGTCATGCCATGCTTGATATTGTTTTGGCTTTATGCTTAGTATTCTTTGCTGTAGCATGACTTGTTATAAACAATTGAGATTGCTTAATGTGCCTTGGATGAATCATGCGTTGTTTTAGCATATTAAAGCATAGTATAGTGGTATTCTCCTTTGATGCTTTATTTGGGTTGACTTGGCGCATGCTCACACCATGTTATGACTATCTCAAGTCACCATAGCCTTTATGATCCTTTAGTTTTCAACTTGTAGTATCACTTTATGTTTTGATCAATGATGTTTTGTCGCTCTGCATGATTATGGCCATTATTGCTCTCTTAGTTTGTCGCTCCCAGTCTTTTGCTAGCCGCCACAACCAAGTATGAGTTCCACTCATGCATCCAACTCCCTAAACCAAGTTATTCCAAAGAGTCTACCATACCTACCTACTAGCTTATGCTATTCCAAGTATATTCATGCTTTTGTTTACCTTCCAAATTAAACTTGTTATGAGAAAACTAGTGATTAAAGCTCTCACAAACTTGATGGCACACTTTACTTTTCTTGCCCTTAATAAACTTGAACCATTGTGTCGTATATGTTGTATATGCTTGCATTTATTTGTTGGGAATTAGCAGAACCATGTTGTCATGCGGAACGCTTTCAACATTGCACGGGTACTTTGTACCTAGTTGATATCATGCTCTTTTGTCTATGGATGTCGTCGGTGTGAAATGAAAGGGGAGCTTGTAAGTCCATGGAGTTATGTATATGTGTTAGAGAAACGCCTGGGCCGCTGGTCTAATCCATGCTGACATGGTGGAAACCTGCAGCATAACCATAATGAGCTGTCTATGAAGCATTCTTCTTATTAAAAAAAGAGTCCTATATTGAGAAAAAAGAAAAAAAGAAAAAAAAAGAGATTATGAAAAGAGGAAAGAGAGAAAAAAGCACCATATTCCCATGGTAAATAAGAAGATTACTAAGATGCTCGTTGTCTGCTTGCCTTGTCATTTTGATATGGGGATTCTTCCGTATCATCGGGCAAGGGGTACCCCGTTGGCGGTTCTCTATGATACACATGTACTTACAATGACAAGAACTTATCGGTGACTAAACTTGAGTAGCATGAGGAGCAGCCCTCGTATTCAAGGGACATGAGATTTCTAACTTATACTTCGTCAAGCATGTACACCATAGTTTGTTCACTTTAACCTTAATGACTTCAAGATGCTTATGATAGGGGCAATGAGAGCTAAAATCTATAAGTACCATAATTTTTGGAAGCTCTTTATGAAACTTGAATCTCTGCTTCCTTCTATGAAGGCCTTTCTTCCACTTATACATATTGAGTCTCCACCTTCTATCTTTACGCACTTACTTTGAGAGCATAGTGGCCATTCTTAGTTCTATGTGCATTGTCCCAAGACTTGTTGATTGATGCATAGCTTTGATATTGCTTGTTTTAAACTATTTGCATCTAGTCACTCTTATGAACTTTGAAGGTGTCCTATGCATTTATGTTTGCTACTCTATGAGGGACAAGCTGAATACCACTATGCTATGTTTTCTTTATGTGAAACAAACAAACGTCTTGCAAAGCATTGTTAGTCATGAATCTTTTGTTTGTATCTTTTCATGTTGCAACATAGTTGCTATGTCTTATTGTTAGAACCTTGTCTTTCATGCTATGTTAAAGTACTATGATCCCAGCTTTGAATGTTTTACAAATACTTTGATCAAGTTTATGATGGTGCATGTCACCTCAAAATTATTCTTTCTTTTTATCACTTACCTACTCGAGGACGAGCAGGAGTTAAGCTTGGGGATGTTGATACATTGCAAATGTATCTATAATTTTTGATGTTCCATGCTTGGTTTTATATACTTTCTTATGTTTTGTCCACACTTTGGAGTACTTTTCATATGATTTCTTGGACTAACCTACTAACAAGATGCCACAGTGCCAGTTGCCTGTTTTCTGCTGTTTTTTGGTTCCAGGAAAGTCAGAAAATGAATATTCTCAAAATTGGACGGGACAAAAGCCAAAGTTCCTATTTTACCAGAAGACTCACAGAGCCAGAATACGAGACGGAGGAGGGCCAGGGCCTGGCCACACCCCCCAGGCGCGGGCTAGCCCTAGCCGCGCCACCAGGTGGTGTGGGCCCCCTGGCCAGCCACCGACCTTGCCTCTCTCGCCTATAAGAGCCTCCCGATGTAGAAACCCTAAGTACTCAATCAGAAATCCATGAAAAGTTCCGCAGCACCGCCGCCACCGAAGGGGAGATTCGGGGGACAGAAAGTCTCTGTTCCAGCACCCTGCCGGGACGGGGAAGTGCCCCCGGAGCAATCTCCATCACTATTGTTGATTCCCATGATGGGGAGGGAGCAGTTCTCTCTCGAGGCTAAGGGTTCTACCGGTAGCTATGTGTTCATCTCTCTCTATGCATGATCTTATTGAGATCATGAGCTTGTAATATATAGATCTACCTTGCTACTCAAGTGCTTTAATAGATCTCTGCTCTCCCCATTTGTGTGAAAGTGACAGCGTGCACACCATGGTGGCACTTAGGCTAGAGATTACAAATACTTGTTATGAGTTATATTTGGAGTTGGATGTCTTTATGAAATTGTGGTGTTTGTTGGACTCATCTAGTACTCAAGGTGATAGTGTGGGGTTTTCTAGATGGGAAAGATGAACTTTGAGGTGTGCTGTTATAACCCTACCATCGATTAGAGTGTTCAACCGGAGAGTAGTTAAGAGTAGTATCATAAAGAGAAGATATTTATATGAGAGTGTTCACTAGTGAAAGTATGATCCCTAGGCCTTATTTCTAAGCATTGATACACCGTTTGCAACTAGATCTGTTACATGTTTGCTTGCTTCCATCTTTATTTCAGTTTGCCTTTAGTCTTTTCCACTCCTTCAAGCTATTTTCTATCACAGTTACCACTTATAATTATCTATACCACTTGTATTTCACTATCTCTTCGCCGAACTAGTGCACCTATACACCTGACAAGTGTATTGGGTGTGTTGGGGACACAAGAGACTTCTTGTATCTTGATTGCAGGGTTGCTTGAGAGGGATACCTTTGACCACTTCCTTCCTGAGTTCGATAAAACTTGGGTGATCCACTTAAGGGAAAACTTGCTGCTGTTCTACAAACCTCTTCACTTGGAGGCCCAACAACTGTCTACAAGAATAGAAGTGCGTAGACATGAGTCATCCTGTTAGTGTGGGTTACACCGACCCCCTTCCTCGCATATCGCGATGCCGCTCGCCCGCCCACTCGGACTAGTCTACCCGCATCATGCACAGGGTCGCCCTTTCTAAACAAACTCAAAGCCTCGAGTGCCCCTCGCAACCCTCACCAGCGACTAGGTTTAGCCTCGTCGCGCCCTCAAAGTCCCTCCTCCCAAATCTGGCTATGATTATTTCGCTGGTTTTAGCCGCAATTGGGTAGCCATGATTGATCTCGCTGGTCATCTTGGTACCAGAAAATCATTAGTATGCATTTGGTGGATTTGTATACTAGGACCATCATTTCAGTCCCGTCACTCGAAATTGTCAGGTTTCGGGGTACACGTGTAGGTTTATTTTCGTATCGAAAGGCCATTACCAAGCAACTTAAGATACATATTAATTGGTAGTGAACCTCAGATGTCCACCTGCTGCAACAAGTGGTTGTACAAGCTCTCATCTTGGTGTTCGATAAGTTCATTGCCATCCTAGACATGGAGCAGTTTTTAAGGGGCGATACATGTAGTGTACTAAGGACAATAATCTTGCCCCGAGAAGCTATGTGGATGCTGTGTGGGCGGATGATATTATCTTCGCTATATGGAATGATGGTTCTGTTTTTACATGGTGGTAATCCCTTCAAATATGGTGAGTTTAGTACCAAATTGTAGTTACTGCTCTTTTTTTACTTGCTTCTATTACTGTGTTTAGCATAGCACGAGCTAATGGCTACATTACATATTTGTTGTCTATTGAGTGGACTGGATAGGTGTTGATGCAGATCCTATGAAGGTGTGCAGGCCCCAATAATAGACGAGGATGAGCACACTATGTCGAACGATAATGTTGATGGCCTAGATTGTGGTTGCGTAGATTCTCGCCCGCGCTGGTTCCTGGCTTATTTCAGGCCAACACTAATGTGAATACACATCCGGGGCAAGCAAACCACTTCCAAGGATAAGATTAGTCACCAAGGTAGGACATTGAAAGTGTATCCATTGCTTCGATGCCATATCTTCTAGAGGGTAGCAGCCCAACGCACCAGCAGCTACCACCGCGACCTTCCTCAGCTGGAGTGGGTTCAAAGCCATCTCCGACATGTTTCTCTCTTCCTAGGTCTAAATCATCCCCGTATTGTGTTTGTGAACAATGGTGTGATGCATGGCCCTCACACAAAGCACATGTCGTTTGGGAGGTTAGGCTTCATGTGTACATTGCTTCTGATCACCTAAGTTTTGGAGACTAGCTATATGCTGGTGCTTTGGGTTCGTCTACCTGTTTCTAACCGGTCAGCACTAGAACCTATGATAGTAGGGGGCGTGTCGTTGTATTGGGAACGGCATTACCTAAGAAGGTTAGATAGAGGTGTGGGAGCGAGCAGGGCGACTGTGACGGTGTCCGCAGGCGGGATTGGGTACGAGCGAGTGTAGCGGGACACAGGAAGTACCCAGGTTCGGAGCCCTCGTGGTGAGGTAAAACTCCTACTCCTGCATGTCTGACGATATATGTGGGTATAATCTGGCTACAAATATGCTCCTGGAGCTGTATCTCAGATGAACTGGACTAACTAGTAGAGTGCATGTGTGTATGCGTGAGAGTGAGAAAGAGCTAGCAGGGAGTGAGCTAGGTAGCGATCGATGTGTCTCTGCCTGAGTGAGTGAGTCCCTCCCTTGCCTTATAAAGGTGGCCCAAGGGACATGGTGGAACCCACTTGCCTAACTAGATTGTTTGCTATGTCATCTACTAGTGTCATGTACAGTGTACAGGGTACATGCATAGTGCAACACTAGTCTGTAGGTAAGCAGCATGGGCTTGGTGTCTTCGGTCTTGTCGATGTCTAGTCCTTCTGCCTTTACGTACATAGCTACTAGTCCTTCTTATCTTCTAGTCCTGGTCGTGGGGAGGAGTAGCAGCTGGGGTAGCCAAACTGCAGGGGGAGATCGAGTGGATCGATTCCCAGCGAACCACCAATGGTCGATCCGGCTGGGGCACTAGCGGAAAGCCGGCCTGGAGGGGGGCGTCGAGGCCTAGCTGGGTGAGGAGGATGCGTCCCAGCCGGGGCGGCCTGTCCAGTCGGATGGTGGAGTAGGTGGCCCAGCTGGGGAGGAGGAGGCCCATCCGGGGGAGCCGGTCAGGGGGCAAGCCAGGCTGGGGCGGCAGTGGCCCATCTGGGCGGGAGCACCAGCAGCCCAGTTGGGGCGAGGAAAGCGCTGGGGCTGGACAGGCCGCCTAGCCCATTGGCGGGGCGCTGCAGTCGGACGGGGCAGAGGGGGCCAGCCGGACAGAGAGGGTGGCACCATGGTGGGCCGGCTGGAAGGATCCAGCCAGCCCGGATTGCGCCAGGTGGTGTTTTCCTTTTATATTTAGCCTGTTTTTGCCGTTCTTATCCGCCTTGAGTGCTTCTTTGGGGTATCCGGGGATAATCCCCCGACAGGGCAACAAGTTCAACACACATGCGTCCATGTGGTTCGTGCCTCATCTTATTGGCTTAAGATTGCCCTGACGATGGCTCTTGTTGCTCGAGAAGATATGATGTGAGGCATTGGTTCTTGGTACTCATAACTTATATGGTTGGGATGATACAATTTGTTTTCCTCCTCTCACTCTTTTTTCTATTGTTGGTTTCACCTATCCTTTGTAAATCTCAATGCATCCAACATTTCGTCAAACCAAAACTTTGTAAGTTTGAACATGTGCTACTTATGCAGTACAGAGTAGTATACATTGCGCAACCAGCTCCTCTAATGTTAGGGAAAAGAAAGAAGGAAAATCAGTGTACTATAGCTTAATTACCTCATTATAATCTACAATTAAAATATAATTGTTGTAGACATAAAAAGCCGAGACTAAATTTTATTATATCATAATTTGGCTTGTACGTAATAGTAACTCAATACTACATACTAGTCCCTCCATTTCAAAATATAAGATATTTTAGCTTTGTACAAGGAGTGTATCTAGACCCCTTTTAGTGTCTAGGTTCACTCCAAACTTACATGAACCTACACACTAAAAGTAGTCTAGATACAGTCCTTGTACAAAGCTAAAACATCTTATATTTTGAAACGGAGAGAGTACTTCCATACCGGTTTAATGGGATGTATACCTACGTACTACCTCCATCCCAAAGCTTAAGTTTTTTTTGAAAATTCAAGCTACGGAAAGTTTGACCAAACTTCTAGAAGAAAGTATGTATTAGCCCAATCAACCGGTATGGAGGGAGTAACATAGATTTGCATTATACTCCATCCATACTAGAGCTTAAGGCTTATTTTTTTTGGAAAGTCAAGGTACGAAAATTTTGACCAAACAAAAGAAAAAATTATTAAGAACTGCTACGTATGATATTATATAGATACCATGTAAAAATATGTTTCATAATGTATCAAACAATATGAATTTAGTATTGTAAATATTAATATTTTTCTCTGAAAACTTGGTCAAACTTCACGTAGTTTGACTTTAAAAAAAATATAAGCCTTAAGCTCTAGGATGGAGGTAGTATAAATTAATTTTACGATATTTAGGTCTTAACTGTATTGTTTGGAAGAAGGAAAGTTAGGGTCCTACGACTTCTCTAAATTTTCTTCTACAGTATAAGTTAGAGGATCTGTATAACTTGTTTCTTGTCAAAGATCGTGGTAAATATAGTTTTAGTTCCACTTCTCGCGCCCGAGGTACAAATTAGTCCCATATCTTTCAAAGTGGACAAAATCAATCCCAAAACATGTATCCCTAGTTTCAAGTTAGCTGAAATCTTACCAACTTTGATTCTTTTCTTATACACTTCATAATCTATATGCATCAATTGTTTTATATGTGACGATTCAACTTGAGAATTGCGAAGTACGTTGGATGAGCACATGAACATATGATGATCACATATCATGTCAAATTCCGAAGATTTTAGCTTCAGCACATGGGCTTTTCTGTAAACAACGATGCCTCGCGTGGGCCCATAAATTACCCTAACCTCGCTTTTCTTATCTTATCTTACATCTTACAACTATATAGTATACGAAGAACTTTGAACATTGGTCGTTGAATCAAGATTGTCAAATCCCAAAATTGCTAGCGGTTGTATCTTCTTTTCCATTATGGGATCTAGAAGATTCTATTGATAGTGTTTAAGACAATGAAATTTATGCACAAACCTTAAACACATGTTACCAAAGTAGCTAATAAAGGTTGAAATCTACATTATATAAAGCACAAGAACCAGATATACACCCAATACTTTATGGATCTAGCTCAGAAGTATAATTATTTTTTCGAGCTTTACCTATTATAATTTTATAGTGATGATATGTCATACTTTTATTATCTGAGTCTGACGTGCAAGGTAGGTGCAACTAACTAGTATGGACTAACCCGCAAAACTTCCCAGTAAGGACAACTCAACACGGTCAAATTCGCTCAGTTCATTCAAATTCCATCCAATCCGTTTGAAATAGACTAAACTGCGCCTGGGGTGCAAGGTGTGGGGCAAGTTTTACCCCATTTACAAGATGTGAGACTAATTTGCACCCCGGATGTAAGAAGCGGGACTAAAAGTGTAGCTCCTTGTCAAACTAGCTTTCCATGGGCATAGAATTGACAAAGTGAATATAGAGCTCGTTCTTACAGGGAATGGACCGTGTTCCGACAAATCCTTGCAGGGTCCTTGTTGTAATTTTGTGGGACCTGGTTGTGTCTCCTTGTTTTATTATGGTCCTTTCTATAAAATGTACCTATATCTTCATTACCACTATGTGTGAAAAAACCACACCATAAGCCAAAAAATTACACCTTAAGAGCTATCCATATGCATAGTGGAGCTTGTCCACAAACCAAAAAGCTTAAGGGTGACCCATAAGCTTATGGGTAGTCCACAAGCACTAAATAATAATATCTAGTATATATAGCAATATAAAACTAATTTTAGTCACAAGAATGTGTGTCGTTAGCTTATAAATGTAGGTCGTAGCTTATGGTCAAGTTTGTCTACACACATTATGGTGCAATCAATTAGCTTATGGTGTAGTATGTGGGACCATATTATCGACAAGTTTTTCCACATACATAGGTGATGCACTAATACAGATCTCGTTCCGTGAAAAAAGAAATACATACCTCGCCCATGCAAGTAAAATAAAAATACAAAGCTCGGATTTCTGAATTATAGTACGACCCGTACCCTAGGCATCTAGTACTAGGGAGTCAGGCCGGTCACAGTCTCCTCCAAATTAACTACTTTGACCGTCTAGACGTCTACCAGTAGTACTAGGGAGTAGGGAGTCGGCGGGTCACTGTCTCCTCTAAATGCAGCTGGGGAGCGCATGCTCGTGTTGATTAATCCAGCTTTTCCCCCCTTGCCTATTCCCCCTGCCCCCTCCAAGGCGTCTTCCCCTTCTCTTCCCGGTGTCTTCCCCTTCTACACCATGCGGCGCTGCTGCCGCCATATGCCGCTTTTGGATTCTCTTCCGCATCTTGCTCGGGCAATTGCCACTGTCGATTCCCCCTCTCTTCCGAAACCCCAAACAATGAAATACAGATGCTGCCTTGCGATGGCGTCAGTGACCAAGAACACTGAGCATGATTCTGAGCTTTTTCATGACGTGTTTACCGAAGGCCCCTTTGAAGAACTCATAACCCGATGCTACATCATCACCGCCGCCAGCCTAATCGGTTCGTCCAAACTTTTTCTTGACTCTGCGAAAGCTAGTGCAACTCTGGATGCTTCAATGCCATTTGGCCTCCCATGTTTTCTTCATTCCCCCTAACGAAGGGACCGCTAGATTTCTTGCATTACTTCAAAATTGATAGCCTCCCATGCAAGTTGTCGCCGCTGGACAGGTTCTCCTCCGATGCTATGGTACCAGGCTATACTTCTGGGCAGTGGGTAGGCGCCAATGTAGATTGGATTGCCACAGCTGGCTTTAGAGGCAAGTTGGATCTTTGCAACATGTACACTCATTGCACGATTCCTCTCCCAGCATTGTCGTTCCAAGAAACAAACCAGCCAACCATGTTCTTGTTGGATAATGATCTTCCAGCTGTAATGCAGAAGATTTCTATTTGCCAAGTTCCCACAGCTGCTGCGAGATATAAAGATTTCTCGGTTGTTGTAGTCTTCAACATCATAATTGCCATCCTTCAGGGCGGTGATGATAGATGGACAGTTCTTCCACTTCCTCTTAACCACACCCTGAGCCCTTAGAGTTACAATGATGGAATTACCCACGACAGACTGGTGTTCGCCACAGCTCTTTATGGCAACGTTCATTGTCGGGGGGATGACCCCCGGGTAGGCCAAGACAGGCTCAGCTGGCCGGATCCAAGGAGCTCTGGCCGCCTAGGCCCAACATAAGGAGCCACAGCCGGGTGGAAATCTCCACCCGGTCCGCATTCAAGTTTCCCCGGGTGGCCTGTCTAGCCGGGTGGCCAGAAGAACCGGCTGGGAGGCCGCTCCTAGCCAGCCACCTCGGATCCGCTAGTTTAGGTACAGTAGGGGCGACGCTCCTTGCTGAGCGCACCTCTGACCGGACAGGCTGGCTCGCCCAGTCGGCGCTACCAGACAACTGTGTCAAAGCTTGGGGGTTGACGAGTAAAGCTCCGGCTAACGGATAAAGAGCTGGCTGACGGAGAAAGCACGAGCTGACAAGTAAAGCAAGGAAAACAGAAACGTTTGGACGTTTTGGTTGCGCTCGCTCACCCAAGGCTAATGACCAAAACCTGAAGTATCGTGCAGTATGCCTACTAGCTACCCCTTCGACTCCGGCTCATAGCCGGCAAGGGCACAACATCAAATTGGCCAATGCTCACTAAGAAAAGGGCAAAGTCATCAGCCTAGTGCGAAACAGCACGATTTTAGAACATGAAGCTGCAATTGCCTTCGTGGGATCCTTTTGTTATTCATTTCCCTAGAAAGAAGAAATCCAAGCGTGATGAAAAGGAGGCCATCACTTTGAAGGCCAATTACTTTGGAGTGGGTGTTCCACTCATCTGGCCTAAGTGGGTATCGTCAAGGTCAAGCTATTGACCATAAAAGAGCGCTCCATAGGAGGAAACCCATGTGAAATAAAGGTTTGAGTAAAGTTTTTAGTTTTAGTTTAAGTTTATGTTTAATAAAGAGTGCTAGAAAACTCCATTTGGAGAGAAGAAGTTCGATAGTACTTGAAATTCTGTTTTATTCATGCTATTGTTGGTTGACAATATTTACTGTCAATTTTCTGTCAAAAACAAGGTATATCATTAAGTTACAGGAAAAGAAATAGTTTTCGTAGTAACAGAAAAGTTTTGATGCACATAGAGAGTTTAACGATGACCTATACGGCGGAAATAAAAATTCCGGCCATATAGTTCCGGTCGTATAGATATCCTTGTAATCGAAAAAATTCTGCAATATGTACTGAGAGTTTAACGACCAACTATACGGTGGGAATAAAATTCCGGCCGTATAGCTTTGGTCGTATAGATATCAGTGACTCCGTACAATTTCTTTTCATATGTACTAAGAGTTTAACGACCAACTATACGGCGGGAATAAATTTTTTGGATGTATAGTTCTAGTCGTATAGATATCGATGCCTTTGTATATTTTGTTTTGCAGGGACAGACAGTTTAACGACCAACTATACTGCCGGAACATTTTGTTCCGCCCGTATAGTTGCGTCGCCAGGAGAAAACCCTATTTTTTGACAAAAGGCCAACTGTACGGCTGGAACACCTTGTTCCAACCATATAGTTCCGCTCGTATAGTTGTGTCCGACCACAAAATCACACGGGAAGGTACTTCCAACTCCAAAACATCAATCATTTTTCTTTCTTTCACCTCCAAACTCTCTCAAAATCTCAAGGGATCTTCATCTCTACTCAATTTCGTTCGCTTTCCTCGCACACAAGTGATCTATGGTATGTTTCTCCTCCGACCCTCAAATTACTTTTTGCAAATTCATCTTCGATCTATTGCCATTATCAATCTAGGGTAAGACCTACTATGAACTAATTGCCTTGATTTTCTTGCCTAGATTATTATTTGAGGAGAATTCTTTAGTGTGCTATGATGATGAATATGATGCACTTACTGTTGTTGGATCAAAAAGGTTTATTTTTGCCTTTCTTCAATGTTTTTGATGATGAACACAAGGAGCCAAACTCGTACTCATGCCACCGCTAGCGCTTCTCGGGCTGCCGCTCAGGAACGCATGGGGATATGGTTCGGGGATGAGGTCCATTGTGATCGCTTCAACGGGATAAATAACCACGAAGTGAAGGCCACCAAGTGGGCTTGCCCCATTATATTGAACCAACTAAGTATTTTTTATGACTTCAATTTACTTTGCAATAGAGCTGGCCTGCAAAACTTTGTGTACAATGATGTACCTACTTATCGCTGCTTAACCATTGAAATTTTAAGCTCGTTGCAAAGAACCGTTAAGCAATGGCAAGGAGATGATACTATTTCTTTCCGTCTGATAAACAACAACTACACTTTAACTTTAGATTAATGGTGCGCATGTTTTAATTTGCCAAACAATGATATTCATGCTTTTACGCGCATCTTTTACTGGCTTAGAACCTACCCCTGAACAATACTATAATGGAATGAGTTTCACTACTAGAATAAACAAGGGGAAGAATATTCAACATCCTGCAATTCCCTATTTGTTCTGTGTTATTGCTAACACCTTGCGGACACGTAATGAGTTCACGAGACTCAACAAGGAGGACATCCTAGTCCTTGCAAAGGCTGCTTACATCAACTGCGGCTTGTCACTCAACTTGGGCGCCATCCTTGTGTGCTACCTGGAGCACCAAGCCTCCCAAAGCCAAGGACCAATCACTGATGGAGGCATCATCACCATGCTTGCCACTTGCCTAGGCATCGACCTAGGTAAGTTGCAACCCGTGCTAGGTTAGACACGTGTTGGTTTCTCCATTTTGAGAGCCTGTGGAATGCTCACTAGGAGAGGTGGTGTTTATTATCTGCATATTGCTGGAGCTGGGCGTATTTACCCCACGCCTTTGCCTAATGGTCTTTTATCTATCGAGGAAGGACGTTTGCTATATGATTTGCAGGTTGAGAAACACCAACCCGAGGAAGAGATTCCGGAGGAGGATGAGGACCAAGAGGAGGAGCAAGAAGTTCCTTACCAAGAGGAGCAGCCACAAAACTAGTTCGCCACTTACCAAGATTTCCAAGGACTTGGAGGGACTATGGAGAGGATGCATAGCCTCTCTTTGAACCTCCGAAAATCAACAAGTAACCTCTCAACTCAATTTGTGAACTGGAGTAACGACTTTTTCCCGCCACCACAATAAATTGAAGGGCTTGCAAAAGCCTAAGCTTGGGGAAGTTTCCTCGTGTATCTTTATGTGGCGTTCATTTGCTTTTATTTATTTTAGAGGTTTTATTTTTATTTGAGTTTATAAGCACTCGTGTTGGTTTCCCTAACACATTATTTTTAGTTCTTTCTATTTTGCTTTCAAAATTTTCTAGCCAAGCTTTGCCGCCAATTTTTTATTCTTTAAAGTCCCTCGCTTAAAAACCGCAAAAAGATTTCTCCATTTTCCTTATTTTCCCTCTTTCTTTTCTTTCCACCTCGAGGTCTTCATATATTTGCAGGAGAGTGGTTGACTTCGAGTTTCCAAGAAACAAATAAAAAAGGAAGAGAGAAGTGGAACTGAACATGAGAGGTATGCCTTATGACTCCCCACTTTTGAAGTTTGAGAAACCCATGCTAGTTAGTAGTAAATGTTGAGATATTATATTGGTGGAGTGAGTCTTTGTATTGTAGTAAGATTTTCGTTTGCATGGGTATTTAATTGGGTACGTTTTGTTCTAGCTCTCGTAATTAACCAAGTCTTGCCTAAAAATTGCTAAACAATTGTAATAAGAAAAAGTCTCCCAATTGAAGGCTTGGGTGTTGTAGTGCTTAGTCTTGAAGGCTTATTTCTAGAGACACTCAACACCACTGAAAATTCTAATTGACTTAATAGCTCTCTTTGAAAGAATTTGTTCGACTGAATTAATGTTTAGCAGTTTTTGTGAGCATGCCAAAGTTTGACTTGTTAATCATAAGAATGATATAGCTTTACACGTGTGAAACTTCATGGGATGCCAACAACTCCACTGGCCTACGAACGATCTTCATGGAGGAAACTCCTAGATTTAGGCTATGAGTTGATTAAATACTTGTAGCAGCAATGCTATAGTGGGTAAGATTCTTGGTACTCCCGGGTATCTGTAATCATGCTGGAATCACTCCTATGGCTGTTATGAGAAATCATTATGCAAAAGGAACAAAAACCTTAGTGATTCCACGAGTGTCCATCACAACCCGATAAACTAATAAAATTTTTTGGCATGCTCTCAATTACTTAAAAACTGAAATTTTTGAAGGACAATGAATAGAAAAGTAGTGCTTGAAAAGTCCTGATTTATTGATGTGGGAGAATTGAGATACTCTAGTATATATGCTTTTCATGACAACTCTCACACTCTTAATTTACATGATTATATTTTACTATTCAAAGGTAAGCCTATGAGTTGATTACTTGACATGGAATAAAGTTTACTCATTTGAATCATCCATGTTTACAATAATTTTGTTGCGCTATAAGGATGCATGAAACCTGTATGATATGCTTGCCATTACTCTATCTATGCTGAAGTTTTTCAGATTTATGAAGTGGAGGAAACACGAGACTACTAATCATGAGTAAGATCACCATCTTGTTATTTTAGTTTAAATGCCGAGTTCCTTTTTGATTTTGGTTTTCTTGCTCGGGTACGATCAAGTTTAAGCTTGGGGAGGTTGATGGCTCTAAAATATAGCCATCTATGTCCACATTTAAACTAGATTATTACTCATATTCTTGATGAAATATCTCTCTAAACCCTGCCACTAATGCTAATATTCAAAGGGGTATGCAATCCTTTCTTTTATATTTTACTGCACAGATGACATCGTTTAAAGGAGGGAACCACTACATTAAAGTCAAAGATACGAGATTTCCAGCAACCAGAACAAACCAGGAGCCGTACAACAGAGGCATACGCTTTAACGACCAACCATACGACCGGAGCAAAAAATCTAGTCGTATAGCTCCGGTCGTATAGTTGGCGCCACCACCATTAGGTCAAACAGAACAACTTTCATGAAGTGACCCCTATATAAAGAAGCCTCGGGCGACGAGAAAATCTCTCTCGCCCTATCCCAAAGAAGCCAGACCTCGCCAAAAATCCGCCTCCAGATCTCCAAACCCTTCTCCATCTCCATAGCCATATTCCACCACTTGTAATAGTAGATCTCTTCTCCGATTGGCGACATTGTAATACTATTGCTATCAATCTTATGATTTTCATTACAATGTTTGTGATTGTTGATCTCATCTCTATGTGTGAGTAATTCTCCTTGGGCTAAGGGCTTCGGCCTAGCCATGTAGCAAGTGTGCATGTTATTTATCATAGATGGGATCGTGTATTAGTTTGTATGACATGATGATTATTGTATCCTCTCTTGCCTCAATCCAAGGACTTGTTAAGTACCCAAGACCCCGAGGGTTGAGCCAGGTATAGGGAGTATGAGTGATAACTGATCTACAGGTTGGGAACCCTAGTGATAGAAGGGGTAGTACGGCTGTATGTGAGGGATTTGCTTGGGATTAATGGTGACATCACTATGCATATCATTAGTTCTCTTTCTTCTATGGATGAGACTAGTAGGTTATTGCTATAAGCGGTTGCGAAGACAATAGCAATTATGGATGCACTACCCACATATAATTTTTCTTGCTCTAACAAGTACACACATACTTTATTTCTATCTTTTATTTCCATTAGATGTTTTGCACAACTACAGGTGAAACCGAACGCCCTAGGCCCTCTCTCCATCATCGACAACAACAAAAAGACGCAAGCTATTGGTCTGGTAAAAACACAAAAGGAATTCTAAAACTCCCAAAGGTCCGTTAAAGTAACTTCACTATGCATTCGCTTCCCGAGGATTCGATAACCTAGGTCTACCAGGGAAAAAGAAGCTACACTACATTCGTAATCCGGATCAAAGGTATTACTTATGCACTTTACATTGTGATAGCCTTCGTGCTTGAAGTAATCTATCTTGCTATCAGCTTTTTGCTCGTCTTGCTTAGCATAAGTTGTTGGCGCACATAGGTGAACCATTTTATATATAGGTTCTATGCTTGACAAAGTAAACGCTAGTTTTATTCCGTCTTTGTTAAGCCCTTTTCGTAAAAAAATAACCGCCTATTCACCCCCCCCCTCTAGGCGGCATCTGTGATCTTTCAACTAGGTCCATGCCCGTGATGCCAAGAGGAGACAAGGATGCCCCAGGAGCCAAGACCCCCAAGCATGAGGCCTAAAAGAGGAGAAGTAAGAAGCCACTCCAATAGCACCGGAGTCTCCATAGCAGCAATATCGGAGTCTCCGCCAGACCGGAGTCTCCGCCCTCGCCTCGACCAACCCGCACCTGCAAGGTTCTAGAACCCACCCGGAGTATCCGTCGTCAAACCGAAGTCTCCGCCCCTCCTACCATGGAGTCTCCTTCCTAAGTGATGGGCCTGCGAGCCTTGGAGCTAGGCCTCAACCCATGTACCCCTCTATTATGCCTAAACTACCCCTAGCTCATGGCTGGCCTATATATGCCTCCACTCCCTCCTTGAAACACGAGAGATGATGATGAATTGAGTTTAGAGTAATGCCTTAGGACAAACCCTAGATGGGAACCCCTCTCATTAGATTATCTATGTGTTGTATCAAGGCCTTATTAATTGAAGTCATCAAGGCGCTCTTCTAGTTCTCGATCTCTCCCATGTATGGATTCTAGTAGTTCTTGGTCACTCCCCTTTGGGATTCTACTTGGTTGCTACTCTCTCCCTATGTGTGATTCTATCAAGAGCTATCCAATCTCTTGCAAGAGATTCTACCTTTGGTCTCTCCCTCTGTGATTCTATTGGGTTGGTGGTTCGAGCCAATGAGAGCAAATTGGATTGTATTTGGTGTCGTGTGCATTTGTATCAATTTCCCCTTGCGTGTTCATCGTGTTCTTCGCTCCCTCCTCCAAATCCCCTCGAATCTATGAAGATCGGGTAACCCTAGGGTAAATCCCACAAGGGATCCATAACAGGCCGTGAGTATACTTGTAGTTTAATGTACTTTGATTTTTAGTATCCTTATACTTATGTGTATTTTGGTTGTGAGTACACTTGTACTTTCGTGTACTTCGGCTTTTAGTACCTTTGTACTTACTTGTATTGTTGTACATCATGTACTTTAGCATCCTTTTGTTTTATTATACTTTGTATTTGGAGTACACTTGACATGGGTATGCTCGATAGGCACCCAACTACAGCGTACCTAGTGCGGCTCGACGGAAGGCCCACTCGACGAATTGCCAAGGTCCATGACGCCTATGACGGTTCGAGTGGTATGAAGCCCATATGGACACGGACTCCCAACATATAAGACAATAAAAGGTCAAGACTAGAGTTCTACTCTAACTTGTAACCAACTCGTATTGGTACCTGAGACCTAGCCTTCCCATATATAAAGGCTAGGAGGGTCCAACGAGGAGGACACGCTACGACACAATAGATCTAGACATCGCGACTCCCACAATACACAATAAACAATAGATCTAGACATCGATCTCTCGCACATACGCCAGATCCAATCTGCGTGACACCGCCATCGGCGACATTGTAATCCTATGGATCATCATCAATCAAGAGCAGACAAGCAGGAGTAGGGTCCTCTACGAGGCCTGAACCTGGGTAAATCTTGTGTCCCTGTGTGCTTGTTTGCTAGCCGATCAAGACTTCCAGCGCATCCCTCCTTCTCCAAAACCCAAGTCCATAACAATGGGCATTGATGAGTTAAACCCTTGTCAATACTTGTACTTTGTACTTTTGATAGTGTATTTCTATACTATTTTTGTACTTTAGTATTCTTGTATTTTCGGTAGTATACTATGTACTTGTATGTGCATGACCATATTGCGATTCAATTCCGTTTGTTCCTTCTTGCAGGCCTGGCTAGTTAGCCACGTGGCGAGCGCGGAAGAGCTCGTGTGAGAGGAGCCACCAAACCTTTGTAGAGGTTCGTCTTTTTCTAGCCATACGCTTTTCGACAAAAAAATTTATCCACAACCCAACTAAAAATTTCCATTGGTCTGGATTGCTCCAGGTCAGCCCAGTTTACCATAGTAGTTGTTGGCCCATGGGCTCACAGGAGACGGGGAGATGCGTTAGGTCCCTTTTTTGAGATGCATTAGGTCCCTTCTTCTCCATAAATCTCCGAGTTGACAGGAGATAGTAGATGCTGGCCCATGGGGCAAAATGGACAAAACTGACCCAAATTTGAAACAAATTCACAAAATAAACTCTAGGTGAAATTATTTTCCTCCACTGACCCTTTTGGGTAGCGCCCAACGGTGAGGTGCTATACTCTACAGTGTAGCGCCTAGCTCACAAGCACTATTCCCCTGCCAGCGTGGTGGTTGTGTGGCCTGGCCTGGCCCCACCCAAGCCGTATAACGCCTAGGTGCTAATCCCCTAAGTGTAGCGCCTTGATCCTAGGCGCTACATTTTGGAACTTATCCCCACGCATGTGGCCTCCCTCCCACCCCGATGCACTCCCACTCCCATCTCGTCCCAGGCAGAAGAACACCTGGGCGGTGCCCCCAGTTTCCCTCTCTCCTCCCTCCCTCAAATCCCTCAGACCTGAAGCTTCTTTTGGTGGATTTCGACCCCTCCCAAGCTGCTAGAGGTACCCTCTCTCATTTCCCTCCGATTTGACCGATTAAAATCTTTCATTTGGTGGGATGTGGGTTGAAACCCTAGAAATTCAATTTGGTAATAAATGTTTGGAAATTTGTTGGGTGCATTGGCCAATGTTGGGTAGAATGATGTCTATGAAACATTTAATTAGGTTTAGGGTTGTTGGAATGTTAGGGTTAGCTTTATTGGAATGTTATGGTTTTGTTATGTAAGGATGGGTGTTCTTGTTAGTTATAGGTTTGTTAATGAGACTAGTATATTTTTGTCCATCTTGGCATGGGTAGTTAATGAACATATTCTCCTATGTGTTAGGGATGGCGAGAATTGTTCATGTTCATTGCTGACTCGTGTAATAACGAGCTCGTTGGGGAACCCCAAGAGGAAGGTATGATGAGCACAGTAGTAAATTTCCCTCAGTTATGAAACCAAGGTTATCAATCTAGTAGGAGCAAGGAAACACCTCAAAGGTGTTGCTAGCTGGACTTTGGCAGGGCGCACTACCGGTGCCAACAGCAATGTGGAGACCTGCACAACACAACCACAGAACTCTGTCCCCAACTTACAGTGAGGTTGTCAATCTTACCGGGTGTGCTGAAAGCAAAGGATTAAAGGTATCATGTGGAAGAAAGTAGTAGTTTGCAGAAAGTAAACAGAAATCAGTAAACAGTTGATTGTAGATTGATGGTAAAAGAAAGGACCGGGGTCCATAGTTCACTAGTGGTGGCTCTCCTTAAGATAGATGACATGTTGGGTGAACAAATTACAGCGGGGCAATTGACAAACATCGAGAAAGCATACATGCATATACTACTCATCTTGACTCCCTTGAGATTTGATTGGGCATTACAACATTATACATAGACCGTAATCCAATTGTATCTATGACTAATAATCCACCTTCAGGTTATCATCCGAACCCCCTCCAGTATTAAGTTACAAGCAACGGATAATTGCATTATGCATTGCGTGTAAAGTAAACAATATGATTGTTCTATGAACAAAGGATTGTTGTTTTATCCCTAGTAGCAACAACACATCTAGTACCTTAGAGATTTCTGTCACTTCCCCAGATTACTAGAGGCATGAACCCACTATCGAGCATAAATACTAACTCTTGAAGTTGCTAGCATCTACTTGGCCAAGATAGCTACTAACAACAGAAAGCATGCAAGATCACAAATAACAAAGACATGATAGAATCAATAATCAATCTGAAATAGCATCTCAATATCCATCGGATCCCCGCAAACACAACATGTAGGAATTACAAAGAGATGATCTTGATCATGAACGGAGCTCACAAGATCTAAACATGATAGCACAAAGGAGGAGAACCAGCCATCTAGCTACTACATGGACCTGTAGTCCAGAGATGAACTACTCACGCATCACACCGGAGGTTTGCATGGTGATGAAGAAGGCCTCCAGGGTGAATTCTCCCCTCCAGCAGGGTGCCGGGAAGAGCTTCAGATCCCTCCCGATCTAGGGATGGATATGACGGCGGTATAGACTCTTTCGTGGAATTTTGATCGGGTACTTATGGTTTCTGTATTGGAGGCAATATATAGGCGAAGGGGAGGCTGAGGGGGTGCCGGAGGTGGCCAGACCACCCCCTTGAAGGGAATATGCCCGAGAGGCAATAATAAAGTGGTTATTATCTTATTCCATGTTTATGATAAATGTTTATTTTGCATGCTATAATTGTATTGATCGGAAACATTAATACATGTGTGTTTAATAAACAAAAAGGGGTTCCTAGTTATGCCTCTCTTATAGACTAGCTTGTTGATTAACAAGATGATCAAGGTTTCCTGATCATAGACATTGGATGTTGTTGATAACAAGATCACACCATTGGTGGAATGATGTGATGAACATTCATCCGAAGTATAGCATTACGATCAAAGTCATTATGTTTATATTGCTATAACATTGTAAGAAGTAATCTTAGTCCTTAGACCATGAGATCATGTTAATTGCTAACACCGGAAGAGTATCTTGATAACATCAAATGTCACACCGTAACAGGGTGACTATAAAGGTGGGTTCAGTGCTACGAAGGTGTTATGTTGAGGCTCATGGATCAAGAGTGGGATTTGTCCATCCCGATGACGGATAGATATACTCTGGGCCCTCTCGGTGATATCACATTGAAATAGCTTGCAAGCAAGTGATGTGATCACTAGAATGTTATATCACGGGAACGAGAAAAGAGTGCATGTCGGTAACGAGATCAAACTAGGTATGGAGATACCAATGATCGAATCTCGGACATGTAATATATCGCGGGACAAAGGGATTTAGTTACTAGCGTTAAAGGTTCTCACGATCAGAGAAGTCATCGTTGAATGTGTAGGAGTCAGTATGGATCTCTAGGTCTCGCTGCTGATTATTGATCGGAGAGGGGTCTCGATCATGTCTGCATTATTCGCGAACCGTAGGGTGACACACTTAAGGGATACCGACACCATTTGGAGCAAATATGTTTCAGATAAAGATTTAAGAAAGCGCTGGAATTATTTCAATAGACACCGAAACTGTTTCGGGTGAAAATGCTGAAATTGGTTCTGCATGTAATATTGAGCTGTTGTAGGGGGTTTTATTTGAATGTTTGTTAATTAAAGTAATTAACAAAATTCTGAATAAAATTAATAAAAGAGTTTTATTAAATGAGAGAGCATTAAATTTGGAGAAATTTAATGCATTTAAAGTGGGGACTTTAAAAGAGAATGTGAAGAGGCAAATTTATGTGGAGGGGGTTACCACCACATGAATGGAGGAGGTGAAGGGTCACCTCCATGGGGCGCCGGCCATGGGATGGGTACCCTCCCCTCCTCCTATAAAGGCCCCCCTCTCCTCACTTCTCACACACACCTCCTTGTGAAGGATCTCTCTCCCCCTCTAGTATTATTCCCCCATGGTCTCAGATTAGCGAGATACATGTTCTCGGTGGCTTTATCTGGAAAGGAGTTGCTGCTTCCGCTGCTTTGCTGGAGCGAGGGACGGAGGTTGTCGGGGTACCGGACGTGTGTGTGATCACGGATGCACCACTGCTGGACTTGGTGGTGCTGGAGCTGGATCTGATGGACGTGCTGGAGCCAGACCTGCAGGACTTCATCACGATCTTGAGATTGGCAAGTGTACGACTACATCAACCACGAGTTCCTACTCGTTAACAAAGCTCGTTGTCTTGGAGGCTAAGTTCTCCATGGATGTATGTCCACCCGTTGATTTGTACCTAGTAGATAGATCTTGGCGTGTAGTTCACACCGTAGGAAATTTTTTGTTTTCTATGCTGCGGACCCAACAGTGGTATCAGAGCCTGATCTATGCGTAGGTGCTTAGCACGGGTAGTAAACATATGTTGATATGTGGGCGATGATGATCTTGTTATTGCATCTTCTATGTATTTTGGATATTGGTGGCATAGTGGGATGAAGCGGCCCGGACCAACCTTACATGTCATCGTACATGAGACCGGTTCCACGACTGACATGCAACTTGTTTTGCATAAGTGGCTGGCGGGTGTCTGTCTCTCCTACTATAGTCAATATCTGATTTACAACGAGTTGCTAATAATTTGGTTATCCTCGTTGTGGTTCATGTTCGTAGGTAAGAACGATTCTATCTCCAAAAGCCCTAAGCCACGTAAAACTTGCAATTGATAAATTAGAGGCGTCTAGTTTAGATCGTTGCTGGGCTAGTGTCTTGATATGGTATTGTTGTAAGTAGATGTGTAATAGATACTCTTACAACTCACTTAACGTGTAAGTTCCATAGACCTTGGCCTTACACATAAAGGAATGATAGAGATCATACCACGATGCAAATGATAGAGATCAAATGCATGGACCATATCACCTCACTTCACACATTAGATGTTAGCATCTTATATTGCTAGTTTGGCGCTTTCTGTAGCATTGTAAGATGATCCCTCATTTAAATATCAAGATAAAATATGTTCTTCCTTAAGTATGCACCGTTCTATGGATCGTGTTTCGAGACATCACGTGATGATCGGGTGTTCTCAACTCTACGCTTTCATGCAACGGGTGTAAGACAGTTTTACACACGCGAATACTAAGGTTCTTACTTGGCGAGCCTAGCATGTACAGACATGGCCTCGGAACACGGACCGAAAGGTTAAGCATGAGTCACATAGTTGATGTGATGACCATATTGATGCTCGCCTTTGAAGCTACACCGACTCACGTGATGATCGGACTTGGTGTAGTGGATTTGGTTCATGTAATCACCAAAAAGGCACGAGGGATGTTGTTTTTGAGTGGGAGTTCATTTCTAATTTGGATTAGTCGAACTCAATTTTTCATAAACTAAATCGAAGTGAATTTGCATAATTTGTTGTAGTCATTGGCATCTGTTCACTACCTTATGCTTAGTTTTAATTGAGATAATAGAACTATAGAATTCTGGATATTTACTTTATGAACTGGTATCGTATTGTTTTGAATGTCAATTTAAAGTTTATAAGTCCTATTGCAAACTTTCAGGAAACTCTATTTACTCCATGAAGTTTAATAAGTAGTATTAAATCAAGAGTAAGAATTCCAATGTTAGTATCTGAAGTATCATGTTTGCCTCCATGATTATTGATATTCAAAAAGTTGATTTAATATCAAGATTATATTGGAGCTGGAAATTGTTTCAGAAACCATCATGTGTGAAAGATATTGTGATATCTGAAACAATGTTTTTGGTTGCATTATGATAGAGTATAATTTAGTAAAATACATGTTCTCATATTGTATGAGGATTTGTGAAGGATGGAGATGCTAGGCATCCGAATCTACCAAAAAGGTTTTGGGAACTGATATTATACTCGTGATTCTTCCTTATAAGCTATAGTAGCTTGATCATGAAAGTTGTCATGATAAGGATGAATAGAAGATGTAAGTAAAATGTTTACTACACTAATAGATTACTAAAGAATGGATTTTTGAAAAAACACCAAACATTTGATGATGGTGATCCACTTCAAAGTGCAAGTCCAAAGGTATTAGTAGTTGACTATATACGCTTTGTACAATGTGTCATGTTGATGACACCACTATTGATGTTGATAGATTCTTTTAAAAGAAAAAGGAATTGCTGAAAGAGAATCTATAAAATATTTGGCAGAAAATAAAAGGTTGGAGATGTCCAACTTGGGTATATAGAAGATATACATGTTATGGCTATATTCCTTGCTTGTTAAACAATGTGGTTATGAGGTATTGGATACCAAATTGGTTGGTATGAAGTGTCATACAGGAGAACGCAATTCATGAACTATAATGGCCTAAGTAACCAGCAAGAGAATGAGTGATGATGTTCATCGAAAACAAATAAAGTGTTATTGTGTTTTTCGTTGTCATCAAACCAAGCCTTCAAGATTTGTATAAATAATTTTTATTTTGTTCCGGTATCATGAGAACAATGGATGTTCAAATAATTACCGTATTCCATAAACGATGGATGAACTTTTACAAGTCTAGTTGGAGAAATCACATCCATAAACACTATTGCTAAAATGTCGCAAGACAAATGATTGAAAGATCACTTATGAAGTGACATCGCTGTTTAAATTATATTGGAAATAAAACATGAAGAAACTCCATGTTGATGGATTTTTGGAGGTTTTGATTTTGATCAATTGACGCATGTGAGACTTTCCTCGAGATAACTGAAACTCCGTCCATAGGCCAAAGAGGAACGGATGACTAACTTATTGGATATTATGCATGTTGATGTATATAGTCCATTATATGTAGCCATATGCGATGGATCTTTTGCTTCATATGCTTTCTCCGAAAATTTGAGTGAATATATTTGTATATTTACTTAATAAGGAAGAAGTATGAAACATTTGAAAATTGTTCAAAGACTTTCAAGATGAAGTGAAAAATCATTGTAACAAGAAAATAAAGAGTTTATGATTCGATCATAAAGGAAGATATTTGAGTTACATGTTTAGCAAAAACACCTAATACTTGAGGAATTGTTCCATGATTTGTGTTCCGATAAACCATAGGAGTATGGCATATTCGAGAGATAAAATCAAACCATGTTTGACATGGTAAGATCAAGGGTGTCATTTATAAAACTGCCATTATGTTTTAAGGATTGAAGCTTTAGAGACTACCGCTTTTACACTGAAAAGAGCACCATCGTGATCCATTGAAATGACACCATATGAGTTATGGTTTGGGATAAAACCTGAATTGTCTTTTCTTAAATTTTGGTATGCTATGCATAAGTAAAATGTTTACAACCAAAGTCGGATAAGCACGTCTTTGTAGGTTATCCCAAAGAATTTGTTGGGAATTTCTCCATAACACCGAGGACAAAAGAGTTTGTCGCTTGGAACGTCAAGTTTCTTGAGAAGGAATTTTTTGTGAAAAGTTAAGTGGGAGGACAATAGAACTTTGATAAGGTTGTTGAACCTTAGCTATATGTGCTAAGTAGCGCAGCGCCGGAAAGTGTCCCGGTGGCGGCCACAATGCTCATGGCTCTTGTGATTACAAAAGTGTGATCTCGGAGATTAGAGTTCCTATAGAACCGTGTGGGTCGGTAAGAATCAAATAGTAAGATTTGATAAGCAAGTCGTTATTGTTTTGACAATGATGAACCGATTACATGCAAAGAAGCGATGATGGGCCCTGACTCCATAAAATGACTAGAAGTCATAGAATCCGTGATAGTATCCATACACGAGAAATCAAGTTTCTGAACTTGGAAGACCCTCCGGAAAGGCGTGAAGCCTATCGGTCGTGTTTGGATCTATAAAGAAATAGACATGGATGTTTGACATCTATGAAATAGTCGACATGTCGGAAAGAAGTTTACGGCAATGTTCAAGGAGTTGACTATGACAAGATATGATCTTTCATAGCGATATATAGTCTTGACGGATTAATGTAGCAACCACTACATATAATTTGGTATATGGTAGTTGAATAAACAAAACAAGGTTCTTCTAATAGAACGGTAACCTAGGACATGTACATGACATGGTCCAAAGGGTTTTGTTAATTCAAAGGGTGCTAAAAGGGCATGTAAACTTCAATAGTTGAAGTAAGCATAGCGGGTTGGAATCTTCACCATGATGAAACTGTTAAAAGAGTTTCAATTCATCGGAGATGATGAAGATGCTTGCATTTGCAAGAAATTAAGTGGGAGCGCTGAGACATATTTCTAATACATTATGTAGAGGACATATTGTTGATTGTAAATGATGTATCTTGTATTGACACAAGTTAAGGATTTCATTAAAATAAGATTTTGATGAAAGACTTGGGCAAACCCAGAATATTAGGCATCAATATCTATATGGATAGATTAAGGCGCTAATATGGTTGTGCCAGACATACATATATGAGATATTGAAAGGGTTCAATATGGAAACAACAAGAAAGGTTCTTGCTGCATGGAAAGGATTGTATCAAAATTCAAGTGTTTCAACACTTGGTGAGTAAAATCACATGAAGATTTTGATCGATTATACCATGATATGTATATATCCAAAATGTCCTATGCTCTAAATGTTATGAGAATATACCAGAATGATTCATAAGATGATCATTGGACAATAGTGAAGATATTCTTATGAGCTTTGGAAGAACTAAGAATATATAATGTATAAGTGACAAATAGTTAAAGGTAGTTCATTGTAAAGTGTTACATTGATACTAGTTTTGTCACAAGATACAAATTAAATTTATCTCAATTTAGACTATGGGTGGCACAATATAATGGGAAGGATGTTCCATGATGGATTTGGATGAGTTCCAAAGTTGAGACATTGTGACGAATACTACAACAAAAAGGCTAAGTATATGACTGCTATAGTAGCAGCATAGGAGGGCATTTGTGTTAAGTAGTTTGTTATCAAACTAGGTGTGGTTCAAAGTAGGCTAATACTATGAAGATATATTGTGTGACAATAATATCAACATATTTTGAGCCGAACGAACTAAAGGTCTCACCAAAGGACCAAATTTATACAATGCCATCTCATTTGAGAATGAGTGATGCGTAGAGACGTAGAGACATGCAAATACACACGGACCTGAAACTGTCAGATTTGGAGATTATGTTAACCACTAGCAATTGCGTATATGCAACACCAGAAAGCCATAGGTGTTCAATACGCAAAGTTTTTCAAACTAGATTATTGACTCTAGTGCAAGTGGGAGACTGAAGGGAATATGCCCGAGAGGCAATAATAAAGTGGTTATTATCTTATTCCATGTTTATGATAAATGTTTATTTTTCATGCTATAATTGTATTGATCGGAAACATCAATACATGTGTGTTTAATAAACAAAAAGGGCTTCCTAGTTATGCCTCTCTTATAGACTAGCTTGTTGATTAACAAGATGATCAAGGTTTCCTGATCATAGACATTGGATGTTGTTGATAACAAGATCACACCATTGGTGGAATGATGTGATGAACATTCATCCGAAGTATAGCATTACGATCAAATTCATTATGTGTATATTGCTATAACATCGTACGAAGTAATCTTAGTCCTTAGACCATGAGATCATGTTAATTGCTAACACCGGAAGAGTATCTTGATAACATCAAACGTCACACCGTAACAGGGTGACTATAAAGGTGGGTTCAGTGCTACGAAGGTGTTATGTTGAGGCTCATGGATCAAGAGTGGGATTTGTCCATCCCGATGACGGATAGATATACTCTGGGCCCTCTCGGTGATATCACATTGAAATAGCTTGCAAGCAAGTGATGTGATCACTAGAATGTTATATCACGGGAACGAGAAAAGAGTGCATGTCGGTAACGAGATCAAACTAGGTATGGAGATACCAATGATCGAATCTCGGACATGTAATATATCGCAGGACAAAGGGATTTAGTTACTAGCGTTAAAGGTTCTCACGATCACAGAAGTCATCGTTGAATGTGTAGGAGTCAGTATGGATCTCCAGGTCCCGCTACTGATTATTGATCGGAGAGGGGTCTCGATCATGTCTGCATTATTCGCGAACCGTAGGGTGACACACTTAAGGGATACCGACGCCATTTGGAGCAAATATGTTTCAGATAAAGATTTAAGAAAGCGCTGGAATTATTTCAATAGACACCGAAACTGTTTCGGGTGAAAATGCTGAAATTGGTTCTGCATGTAATATTGAGCTGTTGTAGGGGGTTTTATGTGAATGTTTGTTAATTAAAGTAATTAACAAAATTCTGAATAAAATTAATAAAAGAGTTTTATTAAATGAGAGAGCATTAAATTTGGAGAAATTTAATGCATTTAAAGTGGGGACTTTAAAAGAGAATATGAAGAGGCAAATTTATGTGGAGGGGGTTACCACCACATGAATGGGGGAGGTGAAGGGTCACCTCCATGGGGCGCCGGCCATGGGAGGGGTACCCTCCCCTCCTCCTATAAAAGGCCCCCCTCTCCTCACTTCTCACACACACCTCCTTGTGAAGGATCTCTCTCCCCCTCTAGTATTATTCCCCCATGGTCTCGGATTAGCGAGATACATGTTCCCGGTGGCTTTATCTGGAAAGGAGTTGCTGCTTCCACTGCTTTGCTGGAGCGAGGGATGGAGGTTGTCGTGGTACCGGACGTGTGTGCGATCACGGATGCACTGCTGCTTTGCGGTGCTGGACTTGGTGGTGCTGGAGCTGGGTCTGATGGACGTGCTGGAGCCGGACCTGCTGGACTTCATCACGATCTTGAGATCGGCAAGTGTACGACTACATCAACCACGAGTTCCTACTCGTTAACAAAGCTCGTTGTCTTCGAGGGTAAGTTCTCCATGGATGTATGTCCACCCGTTGCTTTGTACCTAGTAGATAGATCTTGGCGTGTAGTTCACACCGTAGGAAAATTTTTGTTTTCTATGCTACGGACCCAACACCCCTAGCGCAGGCTAGGCTAGGCCGCGTGGCCAGGTGGTGTGGCGGCCCCCTGTCCCCTCTCCGTCTCGTATTCTGGCTCCTTGTGTCCCTCGGTGAAAAACTGACTTTGGCTTTTGTTCCGTCCAATTCCGAGAATATTCATTTTTTGACTTTCCTGGAACCAAAAATAGCAGAAAACAGGCAGCTGGCACTGTGGCTCTTGTTAATAGGTTAGTCCAAGAAAGTGTATAGAAAGTACTCCAAAGTGTGGACAAAACATAAGAAAGTAGATAAAACCAAGCATGGAACATCAAAAATTATGGATACGTTAGCAACATATAAACATCCCCAAGCTTAACTCCTGCTCGTCCTCGAGTAGGTAAGTGATAAAAAGAAAGAATAATTTTTAAGGTGACATGCAACATCATAAACCTGATCAAAGTATTTGTAAAACATTGATAGCTGGGATCATAGTACTTCAATCATAACATGAAAGACAAAGTTCTAACAATAAGACAAAGCAACTATGTTGCAACATGAAAAGGCACAAACAAAAGATTCATGAATAACAATGCTTTGCAAGACGTTTGTTTGTTTCACATAAAGAAAACATAGCATAGTAGCATTCACCTTGTCCTTCATAGAGTAGCAAACATAAATGCATAGGACACCTTCAAAGTTCATAAGAGTGACTAGATACAAATAGTTTAAAACAAGCAATATCAAAGCTATGCATCAATCAACAAGTCTTGGGACAATGCACATAGAACTAAGAATGGCCACTATGCTCTCAAAGTAGGTGCATAAAGATAGAAGGTGGAGACTCAACATAAAAGTAAAAGAAAGGCCTTCATAGAAGGAAGTAGGGATTCAAGTTTCATAAAGAGCTTCCAAAAATTATGGTACTTATTAGCTTTCAGCTCTTATTGCCCCTATCATAAGCATCTTGAAGGTGATTAAGGTTAAAGTGACACAACTAAGAGGATATGATTGACAAGTTATAAGCCGAAATCTCATGCCCCTTACTTACGAATACCGGACCTTATGCTACTCAACTTTAGTCACAAGTAAGATCTTGTCATTGTAAGTACATATGTATCATAGAGAACTGCCAACGGGGTACCCCTTGCACATGATATAGGAGCTATCCCATAATCAAAATGACAAGGCAAGTAGACAATGAGCATCTCAGCGATCTTTTTATTTGCTATTTGCATAGGTTTTTATTGAGGATGCTTCATAGAGTGCTCATTATGGTTATGCTGCAAGTTTCCACCATGATTAGGCATGGCTTAGGCTAGTGGCCCAGGCGTTTCTCTAACACAAATACAAACTACATGATCTTACAAGTTCCCCTTTTATTTCACACCGCCAGGATCCATAAGCAAAATAACATGATATCAACAAGGTACAAAGTACAGGTGCAATGCTGAAAGCGTTCCCCATGATACATGGTTCTGCTAACTTAAACTTATAAAGCGCAAGCATATACGCAACAAAGATGGACGCAATGGTTCAAGTTTATTAAATGCAAGAAAAGTAAAGTGTGCCATCAAGTTCGTGAGAGCTTTAATCACTAGTTTTCTCATAACAAGTTTAATTCGGAAGGTAGATAAAAACATGAATATACTTGGAATAGCATATGCTAATAGGTAGGTATGGTGGACTCTTTGGAATAACTTGGTTTTAGGAGTTGGATGCATGAGTGGAACTCACACTTGGTTATGGAGGCTAGCAAAAGACTGGGAGCGACCAACTAAGAGAGCAATAATGGCCATAATCATGCAGAGCGACAAAACATCATTAATCAAAGCATAAAGTGATACTACAAGTTGAAAACTAAAGGATCATAAAGGCTTATGGTGACTTGGGATAGTCATAACATGGTGTGATAATGCGCCAAGTCAACCCAAATAAAGCATCAAAGGAGAATACCACAATACTATGCTTTAATATGCTAAAACAACGCATGATTCTTCCAAGGCACATTAAGCAATCTCAATTGTTTATAACAAGTCATGCTACAGCAAAGAATATTAAGCATAAAGCCAAAATAATATCAAGCATGGCATGACAAAGCATGGGCCATAGTCAAAAACAAGCTCTCTTTACCACTTAAGCATGAACTTTCCTTCTCTTTTCCAATCCAAACCAAACTATTTGAAAACCAATGTAAGAAAGAGGGGGTCCAACCAATTTATTCAGCAAACTAAGCAAACCAAGCAAACGAAAACCAAAACGAAAAACGAAAAATGAAAAAGAAGACGCTCCAAGAATAACACAATTGTGCATGAAACAATAAAAATGAAGTGTTTGGAAGAAACCTGGAATTTTTATTGATAAAGAAGGGGATGCCTTGGGCATCCCCAAGCTTTGACGCTTGTACTTCTTGGATATTTCTTGGGGTGACACGCGTGGCATCCCCAAGCTTGAGCTTTAGTCCATCCTTCATCTCATTACTCATTCCTTCCATACACCTGAAATTTTTCCTTCATACAAAACTTCACACAATCTTTATTAGCAACATTAGTGCACTCAAGATAATGGGTCTTTAGCTTCAGTTCCAACACCAATAAAACTTCTATTATAACACAAGCTACTGTAGTACTTCCCTCAAAAAGCTCAATTCCCCAAAATAACTCAAAAAGGAACCAACAAGAAGCAAATGCAAATAAAGGCAGAAATCTGTCAAAATAGACCAGAAGGTAAAGATGATTTTTTTCGAAGACCTTCTGTTGCTCAAATCGAAAAGTGTTGAAATAACGAAAGTTAGATAACAACCTGGGGCAGAAGCACAAAAATTCACGCCTAAAAAGGAGGTACAGAGATTTTACACGAATTTTTATGGTGAAGCACAGAAATCTGTTTCGGGACAGCAACTTTCCCAATCATTACTTCTCTCTCATTAGAGGTTACTCTTGGCACGAAAAGCAAATAAAAAGGATAAGGAGCGGTTATTACTAAAGTAATAACTTTCAAGACTCATCTAAAACTTTTGGGTTATCTCTCAATAAGTACTTTTCTTTAACGCCTTTAAGTTAGGCATAAGAAGCAAGAAAAGGAATCAAGTATTCTCAGATGAAGAAGCATTAAAACCAAATTTCTTGCCCTTACCTCTCTTACTTTTATTCTTAACCTTGGGGAACATATGATTGTTTGGTGGAGAAGCAAAGTGCATGGTGCCCTTTTCCACATCTATTATTGCTCCAAGGAGTTTCAATAGGGATCTTCCAAGTGTGATGTGTCATTTTCCTACACATTCAATAACAAGATAATCAGTGGAAACCATTTTCCCTAGGATCTTTGTAAACACTCCTTCAGCTATTCCAATGGGTAATATTGTGGCATTATTAGCAAGAAAATTTTCTTTTGCTCCTTCAGAAAGCCCCTAAAGATTCAAAGATTCATAAATATCTTTGGGCATAAGACAAAATTCAGACATGGTATCACAGCGAGCATGAAAAGTTTTATTATTTATAGCAACCTTTACTATGGGAAGCCATTTTGAGGGTTCGAAATTTATTGGAACATAGTTATGATGCTCTCTAAGTGTATTATAGCAATCTTTCAAACTAGCAGTGCTGGTCTCAAGAGTATTCAATCTAGCAAATATGTTTATGAAGGAAGAATCAGATTTGCTAGGCAAGTTGTAAGTAAAGACCAACATCTTTATGGCATTAACAGCATCATCCTCATTGCATTGGAGGAAATCTCCTCCCACTACAGCATCCAAAGCATATCTATAGCCAAGAGCGATTCCAAGGTAAAAACTGCTAAGGAAGAAGCTTTGAGTCATTTTAGGTTCAGTTTTTTCATGTAGATCAGAGATTCTAGACCAAGCTTCTTTGAAACTTTCTTCAATTCCTTGTTTGAAAGTGAAAATCATTTCCTTAGGTGACATAGTGATTGGAGAAAAGCTAGACATAATGGCAACTTAAGATAGGAACTAATTTTTTTGTGTGTTTTTAATAAACAAAGCAAACTAGTAAAACTAAATTTTTTGTGTTTTCGATAAAGAAACAAGCAAACAAAGCAAAAATAAACTAAGAAAAACAAAAATAACAAAGTAAAGAGATTGGTTATGAGGGACTCCCCTTGTGAAGATGTCCTTGTCTCCCCGGCAACGGTGCCAGAAAATCACTTGCTGACTCGTGTAATAACGAGCTCGTTGGGGAACCCCCAAGAGGAAGGTATGATGAGCACAGCAGTAAGTTTACCTCAGTTATGAAACCAAGGTTATCAATCCAGTAGGAGCAAGGAAACACCTCAAAGGTGTTGCTAGCTGGACTTTGGCAGGGTGCACTACCGGCGCCAGCAGCAATGTGGAGACCTGCACAACACAACCACACAACTTTGTCCCCAACTTACAGTGAGGTTGTCAATCTCACCGGTTTTGCTAAAAACAAAGGATTAAACGTATCATGTGGAAGAAAGTAGTAGTTTGTAGAAAGTAAACAGAAAGCAGTAAACAGTTGATTGTAGATTGATGGTAAAAGAAAGGACCGGGGTCCATAGTTCACTAGTGGTGGCTCTCCTTAAGATAGATGACATGTTGGGTGAACAAATTACAGCAGGGCAATTGACAAACATCGAGAAAGCATACATGCATATACTACTCATCTTGACTCCCTTGAGATTTGATTGGGCATTATAACATTATACATAGACCGTAATCCAACTGCATCTAGGACTAATAATCCACCTTCAGGTTATCATCCGAACCCCCTCCAGTATTAAGTTGCAAGCAATGGATAATTGCATTACGCATTGTGTGTAAAGTAAACAATACGATTGTTCTATGAAAAAAGGAATGTTGTTTTCTCCCTAGTAGCAACAGCACATCTAGTACCTTAGAGATTTCTGTCACTTCCCTAGATTACTAGAGGCATGAACCCACTATCGAGCATAAATACTAACTCTTGGAGTTGCTAGCATCTACTTGGCCAAGATAGCTACTAACAATGGAAAGCATGCAAGATCACAAATAACAAAGACATGATAGAATCAATAATCAATCTGAAATAACATCTCAATATCCATCGGATCCTCGCAAACACAACATGTAAGAATTACAAATAGATGATCTTGATCATGAATGGAGCTCACAAGATCTAAACATGATATCACAAAGGAGGAGAACCAGCCATCTAGCTACTACATGGACCCGTAGTCCAGAGATGAACTACTCACGCATCACACCGGAGGCTTGTATGGTGATGAAGAAGGCCTCCAGGGTGAATTCTCCCCTCCGGCAGGGTGCCGGGAAGAGCTTCAGATCTCTCCTGATCTAGGGATGGAGCAGCGGTATAGACTCTTTCGTGGAATTTTGATCGGGTACTTAGGGTTTCTGTATCGGAGGCAATATATAGGCAAAAGGGGAGGCCGAGGGGGTGTCGGAGGCGGCCAGACCACCCCCTGGCGCGGGCCAAGCTGGGCCGCGCGGCTAGGTGGTGTGGCGGCCCCATGGCCCCTCTTCGTCTCGTATTCTGGCTCCTTGTGTCCCTCGGTGAAAAACTGACTTTGGCTTTTGTCTCGTCCAATTCCAAGAATATTCATTTTCTGACTTTCCTGGAACCAAAAACAGCAGAAAATAGGCAGCTGGCACTGTGGCTCTTGTTAATAGGTTAGTCCAAGAAAGTGCATAGAAAGTACTCCAAAGTGTGGACAAAACATAAGAAAGTAGATAAAACCAAGCATGGAACATCAAAAATTATGGATACGTTGCGGCAACGTATCATTCATCATGTAGATAAGGATGATTTTTTCAAAGGCAACATAGAATCGGACCCGGATGAGCTAGACACGGTGTTTGAGCATAGTCCCACCTACGCTGAGGTCTTGGATCAAGTTAGGATTGAATTGAAATGGATGGACACAAGTGATGTTGTTAAGTTGGAGGGAAGACATGATGTGGGTTTGGGAATGCATATCCATTGGAAGACCATGTGTATCTACTCCGAGCCCCGTTGGGTTGCATACAAGGAGGTGGTGGCCGAATCACTAGGCAAGGCTCTTGAATTATTTGCCACCAAGAAGGTTGATAGTTCTTTGCACTTGGACTTGAACCGTCTTGCCTCCCCATTGGATTCTAGGAGCCCCCCACCCTTAAACGAAGAGCTATTGAGCGAACCTCCCTAGACCCAAACATTGAGCCCGATTTCAAAGGACCAAGAAGAAGTGTTGGAAGAGGACAATGATGATTATGGGCGCGATGAGAATGAGGTTGAGCTCCATGATAACAATGTTGGAGATTTGGACAAATATATTACCAAAGAGAACATGGACCATGACATCCCGTATACTCGAGGCTATGCATCGGACTCGGATAATGATGGTCCCGAAGAGCAAGTTGACAAGGAGGGGTTCACAACTAGAGAGGCCGAGATCCACGATACCATATTGGGGCGGGACCATTGGGTATCTTTTTTTCGTGATGTTAGTCTTGTGGATGAAGCCACAGTTGATGGCGTCAAGGGCATAGTGCTTGGACCAAGGACAAGTTCTTATCGGGATGATAATCAAGAGAATAATGGCTTTTCTCGTGGATCGAGGTTCAAGACCTTGTTGGAATTTAAGCAATGGATAAAGGACTTATCGGTTAAGCATCATAGTCCTTACACGATCGTGCACTCGGACGTGAAGAAGCGTTACATGGTTAAGTGCGAGGCGGATGGATGTCCTTGGATTGCGCACGCGAGACCAATCAAGGGAGGTCCTGATTGGCACATATCTAGTTGTGTATCAACTCACATGTGCCGAGGCCCGATGGTGGATGGCAGGGATGTGAAGCATGAGCACCAAAAACTCACCTCCGAGTTCCTCCCTTATAGGCTTTCCAATGACATCGCGTCTTTTCCAATAATGACCATCAAGATGGTCATGGAGCTTGTGAATCCCTCTTTCACTATGAGGTGAAGTACATGAAGGCATGGAAGGAGAAGCAAGCCGCATTCAAGATGTTGTACGGTGATTGGGAGGAATCTTATAACCAAATCCCTAGGTTGTTGGGAGCGATGGCCAATGCTAACCCGGGCATGGTTCATGTGATTAAACCTTATGGGAACAAGACAAGGATAATAAACGAAAGAACTGTTCGAGTATTTGGCCATGCATTTTGGGGTTTAGAGCAATGTGTTCGGGCTTTTGAACATTGTAGGCCTGTTATCTCCGTTGATGGCACCTTTTGACTGGACAATTCAAGGGCACTATCTTGATTGCAATAGGTAACGATGACAACAACCGATTGGTTCCTTTGGTGTTTGCTTTCGTGCAGGCGAAAAACAATGACAATTGGGAGTGGTTCTTCCATCTTTTGAGAACCAAGGTATTACCCACTCAAAGGGAAATATGTGTCATATCTGACTGTCATCAAGGAATTCTCAATGCGGTGATGATTGACATTCCCGACCATGCTCCGTTGCACCATCGATAGTGTATGAGACACTTTTGTGCAAACTTCTATAGGGCATGCAAGAGCAAGGACTTTTTCGATGATCTACAGGTTTGTTGCCTCACTTTTATGGAACATCGTTTCTCAAATTTGTACAAAAAATGATCTTCAACAAAGAAGAGTTTCTCGATAGGAACATTAGAGATAGGGCAAAGTGGGCATGAGCTTTCGAGGATGGTGGCCAGAGGTACGGTCAAATGACAAGCAACATGGTAGAATGCTTCAACAAGTTGCTCAAAGGTGTCCGTGCATTGCCCGTCATGGCAATAGTCCGATATATATTCGACAAGATGAATGAGTATTTTCTAAAATACTCAGCTGAAACAGACAGGCAGATTACGGGAGACTATAAGAACAAGCATAAATACAAGTACCCACCTAAGATTGACGATTGGATGGAATTTCAGTCAAGGAAAGAGGATTCCCAAGTTGTCATAGAATTTGATAATGACAAGCTAATTTACCAAGTTACGGAGCCAGGACGAACCATGACTAATGGTGTCCAACACGGAGGCCAAGCGTTCAAGGTCTCGCTCAAGACTTGTGAGTGCACATGCGGAAGGCCATCGTTGCTTCATCTTGCATGCTCACACTTGCTAACGATAGATCACATGCGACATTTGTACTATAATCATCCGCTCATGGTGAGACAGTCTAAGTTCTCTATCGAGACTACTAAGAAGACATGGTCCCCAAGATTTCACCCATACTTGGACCAATCACAATGGCCGGAGTACCATGGAATTCAACTATGTCCCGATCCGAAATGGAAGGTGATTAAACGTGGAAGACACAATACAAAGCGCTTTAGGAGTGACATGGACAGATAGGCTGTGGTGGTGGTCAAGAAACAGGCAACGACCAATTCCAAGAACCTCGTGAGAGAGAGCGGTGTGGAACATGCAATGGTGAAGGGCATAATGCAAGAAAGTGTCCCCAAAGGAAGAGAGCAAAAGGAAATGAAGCAAGCACAAGCCAACCGAGTTGTAGCCAACAAGTCCCAAGCCAATCGAGTTATAGCCAAAAAGTCCCAAGCCAAGGGCGAACTAGCCAACAAGTCCCAAACCAAGGGCGAACTAAGCCAACCGAGAACTAGCCAACAAGTCCCAAGCCAACCGAGAACTAGCCAACAAGTCCCAAGCCAACCGAGAACTAGCCAAAAAGTCCCAAACCAAGGGAGAACTAGCCAACAAGTCCCAAACCAGGGGAGAACTAGCCAACAAGCTCCTATGCAACAAAGAGGTCGACAACTTGGGCTTAGAAGAGGGTGTGGTGGTTTTAATCCGGCTAGTATGATAGGTTACTTGGCATGAACAAATCCGTATAGGTATGTCGTACTATTGTATATCCTTATATATTGAAATATTCCACTAGTGTTAAAAATGTTCACATTTATGCTTATTTTACTAACTTTTACCTTTCATCCTTATTATAGGTATGGCGACTCAACCCAACAAGGACAATGATGGGAAAGGTGTGAATTACTCAAAAGTGTGGGTGGATGCTTTATTTTTTGAGAGACAGAGGAAGGAGAAAGAGGAAGAGGGAGGAAGTTGAGGAAGAGGAAGAGAGGAAGCGGAATGAGAAACTTGCTCATGAATTTGAGTTGGTGGTTCAACTTGCTCGTGATTTGAGGAAAAGAAATGAGGAAGAGGACAAGATGAACAGGATAAAGGAGAAGGAATATGAAGAGAGAAAGAGGAAAAAGGAGGAGGAAGATGAAGAGAGGAAGAGGAAGGCCAATCATAAGCCACCTTGCACCGATCAAGAGGAAAGGCTAGTGAGGTCGTTTCATACATCTGAGGCCCATGGAAAGGAGGTTCCAATTTGTTGGTGCGAAGATCCTTGCATTGTTAAGAAGTATATCAACTACAATTCTGATACTAGAGGCCGTAAGCTCTTCATGTGTCCCAACTACTCTCGCTCTCCCGGGCATACCCGCAACCTGTACGAGACTCCACCGGTATGTATAAAGCCATTTAGTTTAAGAACTCCTATTCCGTATCATCTAACTAACGTACACTCTTTTCTTGTAGTCTCCCCCTCCACTATGAAAGTACTACACTTGGATAGATCTTGAGCAAGATGAAGCTACATTGGCTATTATGGATATCGAGGGTCGAATAGTTAGACACTAGTACCATGAAGCTGTGCGTAACAAGGAGGCGACGGAGAAGCGTAAGCAATGTGAGGACGAGCATCGCAAGAAATAGGAGGAAGAGAAGAGCATCGCTAAGGAGGCTCGTGTGGTGGAGAGGCAAAAGAAGCGTGAAACAGCGAGCCGCTCCATGGCAGAAGACCAAGAGCGCAACAAGAAGGGAAAATGGCCTCGTGTTCTAGACTTCTAGACGGAAGCCCCGGCGGAGGCTCATGGACTTTGAGCATGTCCAACTTTGAGTATGTCATGAACTTTGAGCATGTCGTGAATTTTGAGTATGTAAAGCCCCTTAAGGGGAAAACGCCATGTATTAGGTGCTTCTATTCGAGTATGTCGTGAACCTTGTGTTATTTTGCATGTGTCAACCATTGTGGCTTTTATGTTATCTTGTAAAATGTTTTGTATTTTGTGTTATCTTGCAAACTTCTATCTCTCACAAACTATTATTTATGAACTGAATTCAGTTTTGAGGTGTAGAGCCTACATGAAAGGCGCTATGGCATTGATTTTTCTAACTCCCCAAACTAATAGAGAGAAAATCGATAGCGCCAGCCAAAATTTCCCTAAGTCGATGTGTAGCGCCTAAGACCAAGGTGCTACACCTCGAAACATAGCGTCTAAGTCCAAGGCGCTACACATTGAGTTAGGGGAATTTTTGTCTAGCGCTATCGATTTGCTCTCTGTTAGTTTGGGGGCTAGAAAAATCAATGGCATAATGCTTGTCAGGTAGGCGCTACACCTCTAAGCATAGCGCCTGTCAGGTAGGCGCTACACAGCATAGCGCCTTTCAGGTAGGCACTACACCTCGAAGCATAGCGCATGTCAGGTAGGTGCTACACCTCGAAACTAATTCAGTTCATAAACATCAGTTTGTGAGGAAGTTCACATCAGCTATGTGTATACATAGTACAAAGTACACAAAACATACCAGTTCACAATAGAAGATAGTGCAATACATATTACAAAGTGCAATACAACATCAAAGTACATAGAACATAGTGCATACACATATAACATAGTGCATAGAACATAGTGCCAGCACATAGTACTCGGCATAGTGCAATACAACATCAAAGTACAATGACATAATACTCGGCATAGAACTACTTCCGTCAACGCTTCCTTGGGCGTCGACCCCTCCTCAGAGGTATCTTCTTTGTCACTTCCTCTTCTTCTTGCGAGTCGTCATCATAGTCTAGACCTCTCATCCTCCTACTAGCTCTTGACCTCCGTGGTGGCTCGTCTTCGACAACATTTGCCTTTCCTTTGTTATGGAAGTCATCTGGTGTGAAGCGATGGAACTCTTTACTTGTATTCAACAAGTAAGCGGAACGAATCCGGCCTCCTCCGTCTCATTCTCCATACGAGGCAACTACATGTATCAAATGTATGGCTAAGTAAATATATGGCAAACAAACCAAAAACAATAAATGCAAACATACCTCATCATCCGTATGAGCCGTCGAGGTGGTCTCATCCTCTTCGTCATCCTGAAGATAAGCCGCCAGGTCAGAAGTCGACTTGGACCTAGAATGTGATGGTGTTTTGTACTTGGTATTGCGACAAGCTAACATGTTAGATAATCAATGCATATTTTGCACCGAGCACTATAAGAAAGTAGAGGAGATGTCAAAGCAGGTAACACAATATCCCCGTAAGAGGACTCGTTTCATTTTCATCCGTACCTTGAGGAATGCTCGAAGTATGCCTTCGCCCTTTTCCCCGCTGGGGTATCATCGAGAATAGCCTCAGTTTCGTCGGCATGTTTCTTTATCTCCTTTCGCTACAGAGTAAAGAACACGAACATGTTAGGCAAGGAAAATATGGAAAGTAATGGAAGGGCAAGGAAAACTTTACCGCAAAGTTGAGCGAGGAAGAATTAGGATTTCTGTCCCCTCCCTAATAAGCCTATTGTATTCGTTGTAGGCAAGCTCGTCAAACACGTACGACTCTTCCAATATTTCCTCCTCGTAGGACGGCGGGCAAATAGAGACACGAGTACTTTCAAGAAACCACCGGAGATAGTTGTTGAATGCAATTGGGCAATGAGCTCTTCCACTATTCCATTCACTTTGTTGATCCTTCTCCACACAAATCAAGAACTCCATGACATACTTCCTATGATGGTGATCCCACTTCTTGATCTTCCTCTGCCTTTTCCTATCCAACCTGCATAACAACAAAGAACTATATTAGTATAACCAAATAGAATATGACGATGCAATTAGGCACAAGTTCTCGTGCTAACTAGCCTATGAAGCTCATTGTCGGTGTCCTTCCACGTCAGAGGGTGACTCTGAAATAACCTGAACTTCCTCATCACACGGTGTGGCAGATGCTACTCAACAGCCCAATTGCAAATTAATGGGAAGCACATGAGCCAAAGACGTTTTCCTCCAAGCACTTCGGGTTAAGATCAAAACCAACTGCAACACAAAAATCTTCCCCGCCACCATAAGGCTCCCACTCCACCTGCAACATATCACAAGAACATGTTTTTGTTGATTTTGACTCGTGGGTAAAACATTCTGGGAAGTGATGTAAAGATAAACATTTACATGCTCGGGCGTAAGCGCATCAAACTCGTTCGTGTACTTCATTTACATGGCATCAACATTGCTTGTCATCTCCGACACGACATCCCACTTGTACGCCAAAGTGGGGAGGCGTAGAGGGTGTCTCCCAAACTCCGACCAAGGAAGGTAGCTCGCCTGTTCCGGACGCCCAACTGGTAAGCGATCCTAGCTCCATACTGAGAGGAGAACCATAGCACCACCTATTCCGGCGTTGTCGCTTGAACTACAACAAGCATTGTCCAACTGCAAGTAAACAAAAAAGGTCAGGATAGGATGTGTGGAGTGGAAATGTACAAATGAACTAAGTGTGAACAAGTGATTACCTGCTGATACAAGTAGGCAAGATCCACTGAACCACAGCTAATATTGTTGTCAAAGTGTGATAGAGCCTTTAGTCACATCCACTGAGCGGTCCAACCTCTGTTGTCAGCAAATAGAGTTCTAGAGATGACATACCACACATACACACGAGCATGTATCTCGATCATGTCAACCTCGACTGGCTCTAGGCAATGCGCAAAGTTCTCCACAATCCACAAGTATGTCACGCCTGGTGGGACTCTATCTTTACTCTTGTCTTCAAGTTCTTCAGGAGCCATACCAATAATTAGCTGCATATCATGGCGCCACCCGTCAGAATCTGTGTTCATACATAAAGGGTTCCCCGCGATAGGAAGTTCAAAGATCATAGAAACACCTGAAGAGTAGGGGTGATCTCGCTAGTCCAGAGGTGGAAAGTGTGCGTCTCCAGCCTCCACCGATCGACAAGTGCGGTGATAGCAACCACATTGAGGTTTGGCGTCGACCGGCTCACAAGCGTGGTGAAAGGAAGGAGGCCTAGCTGCTCGATGTACGGGGTGTACTAGTCGTCATACGGCATTTCACTCGAGGACGCGCCATGAGACCGAATATTGAGGGGTTGAAGCTTCTGCATACATACAAGTCAAAACATTATGCTTCTTTACAGGTCCAACACAATTGAATCAATAGAAAATTTATGATTTTATTACCATATGTTTCTTCGCCATCAAGTATCCCCGGTGTTGAACATCATAATAATCGTCAAGTAGCCACACCATCCTAAATATATATTGCAAACATCAAGAAATATGTGAGTGGTTCGTCCTATGTTGCCATTGTTTCAATTTCTACAAGAAACTACAAAGCATATGGAACCATCTAGACCTAGGGTTCATCATATGCAACCATCTAGACCTAGGGTTCATCATATACAATACAAATCAACAACACACATGCATTCCACAACAAATACAACTCCTAAGTAACCAAAAACATGCACAAATCGGCCAAAACATGAATCCATCTAGACCTAGGGTTCCAAACAAATGTGGCTAAATTGTGAAAGATTCATTGGATGAAAAAGATAGGATCAGAGGAGAATACCTTGAGAGGGAGATTGAGGACCAAATCCACGGGAAAATCCTTCAGATCCGATGTTTTTGGGACAAGATTTGAGGGGGAAGGGAGAGAGGAACCAGGGGTGCCTCCCCTCTGTTCTTCCTTGCGTCTAGGAGTGGGAGTGCATCGGGGTGGGGAGAGAGGCCGCACACGTGGGGCTAAGACCCGAAGTGTAGCACCTAGGAGCAATGCGCTACACTTAGGGGCTTAGCGCCTATGCGTTACATCGCGTAGCTTAGCGTCTAGGTGTTATACGGCTCAGGTGGGGCCAGGCTAGGCCACGCTGGCAGGAATATAGCGCCTGTGAGATAGGCGCTACATTGTAGAGTAGCATGCCTCATTGTTGGGCGCTACCCAAAAGGACCAGTGGAGAACCCAGAGTTTATTTTATGAATTTATTTCTCAGTTCTGTCCATTCTGCCAGCCCATGGGCTCACGGGAGATTTGGAGATGCGTTGGGTCTTGTTCTCCGTAAAGCCGCGAGTTAACGGGCTCACGGGAGATTTGGAGATGCGTTGGGTCTTCTTCTCCGTAAAGCCGCGAGTTAGCAGGAGAAAATGGCATGCAAAAGAAAATCGAGAGAGGAGAAAATAGAAAGAAACTTCGAGAGAGAGGAGAGAGAGGAAACCAAACCCTAGCCTTATCCTTAACCCCGATCGATCTCGTTCTCATGGCGCTGCGCCACCTGGCAACGAGGATGCGGACTCCGGCCGCTGCTGCTCTCCGGTCTCCGGCGGTGGGTCACCGGCGGCGCGCTCTCAGCCCTTCTCAGCAACAGCCCATCAGGTTCGTTTCCCTCTTACTTTCTGTTATTCACGGAATTCCTCACCGGAGTATCTCTTGTATGCTGTTCTTTCTCGTCGTGGGCAATGTACAAGACTACGAGATGCATAACGTTTCTCTTTATGCAAAAGAAACTCATTTTCGTTCTCCTAAGAGGTCACTATCCTAAGCCTTTCTAGCAAAGGCGATTTCAAATCCTTGACAATAACAGCCCTTGCCTTATATGCAGGTATTTTATTAGGCGGTTTATATTTTGTACTTGCCTGTTATCTTTCAATGTACGAAGAGATAAACATCCTATCAACCTGCATATTGGGTTGCACTTGCCTGTTATCTTAATGTACGATGAGATAAACATCCTATCAACCTGCATATGTGGCAAGCCAAGTTAAAGCATGATTTAATTGATGTTTTCTTCCCAAATTAAATGCTTTTCGTAAAGCATCTAGGCAGTTTGTGCGAAGCATAATGAACACTTGCATAGACCAACAGGGCTGCGATCCCTATATAGATGTGCGAAGTGGAAATGACGAGAGAAAATTGCACATAACACCAATGTTTGGTGGTGTTGTTGCACAAAATACAGAATCAAAACCCCAGTTGCAGCTGACCCTATGTTTTCATCTAATTCGTTGCCGATAGCCCAAAGAGAGGTGATTTAGGCCCTGAACACGTATACACATGTTAGCCACTGTATTTCTCTACCGTATACTGTAATATACTTTTTTTTAAAATGGACAGCATAACTGTAGAAAATACAGAGATTTTTTATGCACATACAAAATATTTGAGCATCAGTTACAGAATGTATATCATAAGTGAAATGATGTGCTGGTACTTCAGAACCTCCAAAATTAGTGTCCCATGGCAGTCTACGAGTTCCAAATCAAGTCACAACACATTACAAGTTCTCATTACAGTGTCCTCGCACATACAAAATATTTAGTGTTGCATTTCATACGAATTCAAGGACATAATGCTTCATTGCTCTCCCTCTTGCATTTCTTCCGCCTGTTGCGCATCACGACCTGCTGTGGAGTAGCCATACAGTTTGACCAAGTAATAGTAGCAATTTTGACACTTCCATCTTGACCTTCATCTGCACTTGGCCTTCTCTTTTTCTTTTTCCTCCCTGGTTTGGTTGCAAAGAGAGGAGGTTCTATGTCTACTGTATCTGTTTTAACCCAGTCATGTGGTGCTGGTATAGGATATATCATTGGCTTGTAGGTGGCTGTATACATTGGCTTTTTGAAGAACTCGCTAACATAATCTTCAGGGAACTCCCTAGTCATATAGATAGCTGCTATTGCATGTTTGCAGGGAACTCCAGTCAAGTCCCATTTGAAGCAGCCACAAGTCTTGCTGTGCAGGTTCACAAATTGTATATTATGGGCACCGGTCTCCACTCGCCAAATGTCATTTCCTGCATTGGCTGCCATTGGATACCTAGCCCACACCTTTTCTGTCTCTAGTAGTTCAACATAATGTGGTGTAATTTCCCATTGAGAAAGAGCACCACCATTTCTCCTAACTTGAAATCTAGACATTAGCTTGGTAAGAATTTGGTCCATCATAGTGACTATGGGTTTGTTCCTCTGATCTAAGATGAAGCTATTGAATACCTCGATTATTGTTGACAACTAGATCTGTCTTACATGTTGTATCCATAGCATGGCGTGCCCAGTGCTTTGTTGGAATTCTACTAAGCCATTTCCATGCGTCTAAGCTCTCTTCTTTAAGTTTATTCATCATTGCAATCATATGGTTAGAGTGAGTTAAGGCATAAGCAGCAGCATCTACAATCTTTTTAAGGTCACTTCCTCTAAAACCAGCTAGCTGGAAATTAGCATAGATGTGTCCAAGACAGAAGCGATGCTCACATTCTGGAAATATTTGGTTTACTGCATTTAAGAGCCCCTTTTGACGGTTAGATATGAAAGTAAATGGCCCATACTTGTGCCACCACCTAGAGCAGATCTTAGCTGAAACAAAAACCAACACCATGTCGATGTCTCCTCTTTTCCCACTACTCCAAAGGCAAGGGGGGACATGTTATTGTTCATGTCCCTTGCAGTTGCTGCTAGTACCTAGTATTTGGAACCCATTGCCCAACTTCAGAAAACAGCCACACCTGCCAAATACAATGGTAATTGGTAAGCCACAATTTATAAAAAGCAAATAACAATTGTAGAGTATGTCGTTCACATCTTACCAATAAATGGTCTGCAGCCTTGTAAGAATCCTTCCACTTGTGCATGCAAGCAATAGAATAGGCCAGTTGTGCATGCAACGACTACCAGGGTTTGTGTTTAGCACGGTCTGGAGGTAATCTCTTAACCTATAGTATTGTTGCTCATGATGTCCATTAATTGACACTATTGCTTTATTCTTTGCCCTGTAAGCCATATGCTTGGAAATGGATACATCGTAGCCCTTCCTAACCATGTCCATGAACGCTGATATCTTCATATCTGGGTCACTTCTTATCTGGTCTTTGTAATTCTTGCTCAGCCATACACTATTTATCCTTGAAGATTCATTAGTCTTGCCACATGTGTGAGGCAAGACAAGTTGCTGAATCACATATGCAGTCTCTCCCATAATGGTTGATGTCATAGCAACAAATGGGCATGTGCCACCAGACTTGCAACAAACTGTGATCCTATCCTTGTCATTTCTCAAATATTCCTAGTCCCTTTGGTGAACAACATGATAGTTTAAGAGTGCCCTCCTAAACCGATGGACATCTTTAAAGCAAATATTAAGCAGAAACTGATAGTCTTCATTCAATATCGATTCATCATAATATGTTCTCTTTGTTCTAGACACGGTGTTTCCATCCACGGCATGATTATCATCACTTGAATCCACTAGCTCCTTGCAGTCATCACTATCTTGGTCACTAAATGTGATGCCCGCATCCTCTACCACTCTTTCTATTGCCCTTCTCTTTGCCGCCCTTGTCATCTCTTTCTTATACTTGGCATCTTTAACAAAAACTTCCTTCTAATTTCTGCCGTAGAGTCGTAGACCTTACTACTTCTACAACAGCTTCTTGGATTGGTGTTGGGAAACATTCCTCAACATCAGCGTCACCTTCACAGCGTTTTAAGGAAGTAGTCGTAAATTTCGCAATCTGAATCAACATCTTCTTCTTCCATGTTGCCTGACTGTGAATCCACATAGAACCCCAACCTACAAAATTAAATAACAAGGTGTATAAGCTCGTGCAATTGACACCGATAAACAGAAGCTCCAAAATTAATGCGCATCCTGAAACTAAAAATCTCTTCCAATTTGCACACATTCTTTCATCTCATTGCACAATCATGTAAATGCTCTTGCAATTGACAACATCAAATCACAAAATTAAGCAAGCCACTACACTTATATGTCGATCTGAACCCCAAATTTGGGGGCAACCTAGGGTTCTTCAGTCCCAACTAACCCTAGCAAAGGGAGTCTGATTCCCAAAAAAATCACCAATTGAGAGGGGAAATTTACCCACTGAAGGAGAACATATCCTTGTGATCCCTCGTCCTTGACGCCGATGTGCCGCCGCCTCCTTCATCTCTGGGTAGCAACAGCGGGGGCAACGCTTGAGTAGGTCTGCGAACGAGATGTGCTCCTCCAATTCGATCTCCCTCGTCACCGGTGCTCCACCTCCACCGCACCTTCATCATTGGTTCTCATCTCCCGCCTCTTGACCAGGTGAACTCCTGTCCCGACTCCCGTGTCGAGTGTAGAAGAGGAGCACTCGGTTTGGGTTCTATCGAAACGATACAGAGACAGAGTAGAGGATACATAGAGAATACAGTGGCCCACATGTCTAACATGTTATGGGCCTAAATCACTATCTGCAACGGATTAGACAAAAACATGTGGTCAGATGCAATTGGGGATTTGATTCTGTGTTTTCTGCAACAACAGCACCAAACTTTGGTGTTATGTGCAATTTTCTCGAATGATGATGATGATTATTGCCTTCTTCTTTTGTTCATCACTCAGAAACCATCTTATTTCTATATATCCTTAATGATTCTCATAATATAAAATTCGTGCTTTTATCGCGTCCTGACTTTGGTATGAGAAATTCCAAGACAACTTCAGCTCCAATGATTTGTTTTTTCTTACACTGCATATTGCCATCCAACGCTTATTACGTGTCATTGCAGGGTGAATATGAACTGATGAATGCTAGAAAGAAGTACCAACTTTATCTGGCCCACCTTGAAAGTGTGGAGAATGATCTGAACTATGTGAGGTATGAAGCTACAAGTTACTGTTGTAGATTTCAGCTGCAACTTATTGTTACATTATTTCAACTCCACTTATCCTTCTGCTTTCTCCAACTTTATGAAGGGTGTTCACTGAGAGGGTTGAAAGGATGAACAGGATCATGGGCTGGTCCTTCAAGTTCGTGTTTCTGCCTGTATCTGCACTGCGTATTGCTCTGAAAGTGATGCAGTAGGCGATCCATGGTCATTCGCTGCTTGGTTTATGTATTACGTATGAGCACTCTTGGCCTGTCTTCTGTCTTCTGCATGATGAGAACAGATTTTGTCTGTTGGCAACTGTTATGTATGATATGAATACCCAGTTTATGTCTGTTTGTAGTAGTATGTGAGACCATGAGAGAAAGGTGAGGCTGTTTCTAGTACAAAAATGTTTTTTATGTTTTATCATGGTAGTGTATAGAATAAGGGTAGGATGCTCCTTTGATGCTCACTGCTTGAGATGTACAACCACTGTGTTCGGTTTACCTCTTACAGTACATGGTGAGGTTACTAATCATCCTCCAACATATGTTTGTTTCTGTCGCAGTTCCATTTTGTATTAACTATGGAGGCGTATGTTTTGCTACTGGAGCAAAATTTAGCCCGATATACCTCGTGTCATGTGGCATATACTGATAAATTCTTAATTCATATGTGCGGTAAGAAACTGTGGACTGTAGTTTGTGCTACCTTTCCCGTTGAAGGAATAGGTTATAAAGTGAGAGCTTGGTTTCAACCATCTGTTCTTCACCCACTGATGTAAGTAGTAGTTATATCCCCTGGAAGGGATACATGTTCTTGAACCGTGAGATCTACTCGTGCAGGAAGCAGTGACATTGCATGCTTTTTCTCGTCCCCGACAACGATTTTGCGGGAGAAGAACAGTCACGTCCACCCGATCTCCGCACCTGTTTCTCACATGCGCACGTGTACTCGTTGTCGTTGGCTGCAGGTTATCAGCCTGGAGGAGATCAAAGAAGCGACGTTGAAGTTCTAACACCCCCGGTCCCTCTGTTTTGCTTGACGGCTAGTGTCGGATTATGTACAGTATGTAGTATCTGTAACAAATGAATGTTATGGCTTGTCATATTTTGTCTGGCCTTCTCGCTCTGAGAAAAATTGTAATCTTGTCAACTTTCGCATTGACTGCGTGTTTTGGTGTGAAGCATACTGCATGAGAAAGAAAACTGTGTCAAATATCTGATGTTCAGTTCTGAGATTTTTTACATCTATGTTTTGAGCACATTGTTTTTTTACAGTTGTTTGGAGCACAGTTACCGGTTTTCCATCTCCATTTCGATTCATAGAAGCAACTGTTTTTTCTTATATCAATGGAGATTTTCTAAAGTTTATAAATTACGCCGTACAGAGGTTAGAGCTACATAGTTGCTTTTCAAAGTCTTGTGTTTATTGCTATATAGTGCAATCTTTAAAAAAAATCTAGTGGGACTAGGCTGCTCGGCTACATATGTTGAAACTCTAGATATAAGGTCTACGTATCAGTATATAAGATAGGGAATGAGTATACCCGATACAATGCTATACGTGCTGACTTAACAGATAGGATACATGTATTAGGTATAAAAAGCATGTCTATATCCTGTCCATACGAATGCAGATACCCACGTCATAGATAAAATTGCCATCCATAGTTAGAGTAGGCGTCTGCGGTCTGCCCAGATGCGGAGCTCTACATCTAGCCCAGATCTTAGCTCGTAGGTTCTCCGGCGGTGCCCCCCCTACTCCTCTGGTCGGAGCTGAGGGCGGTGACGGCGACCACCGCGTCTTCAAATAAAAGGGCTTTGTCCTGCCTCCTCGTCTTGGTTGACTCCAGTTTCGTCTGCCTTCTCCGTCCGACCATGGTGGCAAGGGGATGAAGGTGGGGAACTCGGTGGCGCGGCGACCTGGAGGCGGTGGGGGAGTGCTCGTTCGAGTGTTTGTGCGTGGCTATGAACAACCGGATTTTTAAGTCCAGATGCTGTTATGCCGTACATCGCAATCCCAGATTACTATTTTTGCGAGACATATAACAGAATTGATAGTACAGTACCTCATCCATTACAAATCATAATAGTCTTACAAAATAGTTGATCACATGATCAAGTCTTAATATACATCAAAGCAGCGGAAATAAACGTAGTAGAGACTCCATCTTCATTGTCACATGCAATGCTGACGATGGGAGATGATCCTAGTTATCGTAGACATCCTGTTGTCCGTCCTCCGGATAGTCCTCTTCATAGTATGGCCATGGGAATAGCCAGGGACAAAGCCATGAGTACTCTTAAAGTACTCGCAAACTATCACTAATGTAAGTAACACAATTCTAGTAGGAATCCTAAGCTCTAGGCTTATTTGCAATAGGCCAGTTTTATATCAGAAGTACTTTGTAGTAAATACCTATTTTAGTTATCTAGATTACTCAAGTGGAAATCTAGTTTCATGTCCATAATCCTGTTGTGGTCAAGTTAAAGTCATCTTTCAAGTCACAAGTCATTTTGAAAACACCTGACAACGGAACAGTATGGCCATCCAACTGTCCATGACCGCGGACGCGGCTATTCGAATAGTTTGACACTCTGCAGAGGTGGTACACTTTCACCACAAAATTCGATACATCCGTCAGAGATAGCCCTGAATCATCATACTTGGTATGCGGATAATCAATCCTAACCTTTCAATTACACACCCTAGTATAGACACCTCCCCTATGAGCTTGGCCTCCCAGCCATGGCCATCTGCCATCCCGGGAACTGCAAAGGTGGACATTCATATTCACGAGGTAGCCTCAGCTTATCCTCTTTCCGCGAGAGAACCCATACTAAGACACATAAACTTCCAGTTAAGCCTTACCCAACTCAGGTATTGTGGTTGTACAGTAAAGTTGGAATGGTATCGTATCCGAAGCCAACCATCAGTTTTTATCAAAGTCAAGGCACATGCCTCATTCAGTATCATCTTCAAATCATTGTGTTTCATAACACATGTCAAAACATTTCAATAGAATGACTCATCATTCTAAGGTTTTCATAATCATTTTCTCCAAGTGTTCCCATCTAAAGTGATCAATATTAGTTTATCACTAGCAACTATTAATGAGGGTATCACAATTGAAGGGTACTAGCCAAGTGTAACTACCTAAGTCTAGCTCTATGCTCCTGATAGCATCTGCCCTATTTTTTCACTAATCACCAATTAATTAACTATTTGATAAACTTTGGTAAAGGGAAGAAAAGGTAAAGCTTGCAAATAAAACTTGGAATTTGGTATAATTAGGGTTGCATCACCCTAGCAAATATAATGTATCTTGCATAGGTTAACTTGCATAGTGGGGCTTGCATAGTTTAGCTTGCCTTGGTTGGTACAGTTGTCGAAGTTCTCCTCTTCTTCTTCGTAGAACTCTTTCTCCTCGTAGCCCGGCTTGATACTAGCGTCTATAAATAGATACGAGGTACACAATCACCAAACAATACTTATCTACTTCTATTTAGCACACAAAGGTTCATACTAGAGGATCTAGCATCATCTCAATCACCACATGAATTAATGACATAGTCTTATTTATCTTATTTTAGAAAAATGCAATTTCTACTCATTAAAAAATACTTAAGATTTAATATTCTCCAATTAAAATATGGGATCATGTTGACCATATCATCACCATATATTCAACTACTTGGGAATGTGATTTAAAGTGGTTGGCATATATTACAAAGTTGAATATTACTATTTAATATAATTAAAATGACTAGAAAATGAATATATAGCATTTTTTAATACTAGCCTATGACTACTGCATGTTAAACTAAATATTTTTACATATTCAGAAAGATCATGGCAAATGTGTTTTTTGAGAGTTGGAATCAACTCAAAAGCATCTATGGTTGATTTTATAAAAATATTTAAAGTTGTAAAAGTCTCTGCCTCTCTATAACTTTAAACTGTTTGAATCCAATGGGAATGTTTAGAGATTTTTATTTCCTTTCTAACAAAATTGGAATCATGTATTTTGGTTCAGTAAATCTCCTCGAATTCAATTTTGAAATCAACTACAGAATAGGGTTTTTGAATAAAAGGAAAATCTAAATTTGAATTCGTAGGCACCGCGCGGGAACGTTACTAGGCCAGCCCAACTACACGGCGTGCGCGCATCGGGCTGCACTTGCGCTGGTCCCACCTGTCAGCAGCTATTCTAACGTGAAGCGGTATACGCGAATCTAGGCCACACAATTAGAGAGTGATCAACGACTCAGCGTCATCGTCTCCGTCGCACGGCGCACGCGGGATTCAACCCTAGCTCTACGGTGGGGGTCGTTGGGGGCTTACCAGGGCTCCAGCTAGGTCCGGCGAGGTGGGCGAACGAGCTGGTAGACGACGGAGGTTTGAATGTGAAGGAAATATGCCCTAAGAGACAATAATAAAATTGTTATTATATATTCCTTATACATGATAGATGTTTATTTTACATGCTAGAAATATATTGATTCGGAAACATCAATATATGTGTGTTTAATAAACAAGAAGGGTTCCTAGTCATGCCTCTCTTATAGACTAGCTTGTTGATTAACAGGATGATCAAGGTTTCCTGATCATGGACATTAGATGTTGTTAATAACAAGGTCACACCATTGGTGAAATGATGTGATGAACATTCATCCGAAGTATAGCATTACGATCAAGTCATTATGTTTATATTTCTATAACATCATACGAAGTAATCTTTACCCTTAGACCATGAGATCATGTTAATTGCTGACACCGGAAGAGTATCTTGATAACATCAAACGTCACACCGTAACAGGATGACTATAAAGATGGGTTCAGTACTACGAAGGTGTTATGTTGAGGCTCATGGATCAAGAGTGGAATTTGTCAATCCAGATGACGGATAGATATACTCTGGGCCCTCTCGGTGATATCACATTAGGATAGCTTGCAAGCAAGTGATGTGATCACTAGAATGTTATATCACGGGAACGAGAAAAGAGTGCATGTCGGTAACGAGATCAAACTAGGTATGGAGATACCGATGATCGAATCTCGGACATTAATATATCGAGAGACAAAGGGATTTAGTTACAAGCGTTAAAGGTTCTCACGATCACAGGAGTCATCGTTGAATGTGTAGGAGTCAGTACGAATCTCCAGGTCCCGCTGCTGATTATTGATCAGAGAAGGGTCTCGATTATGTCTGCATTATTCGCGAACCGTAGGGTGGCACACTTAAGAGTTACCGGACACCATTCTGGAGCACATATGTTTCAAATAAAAGAATTGCAAAGCGCAGGAATTGTTTCAATAAAAACCGGAAATTGTTTCAGGTGAAATTGCAGAAGGTGGTTCTGCATGTGATATTGAAATATTGCAAGGGGTTATATGTGAATGTTTGTTAATTAAAGTAATTAACAAAATTCTGAATAAATTTAATAAAAAGAGTTTTATTAAATGAGAGAGCATTAAATTTGGAGAAATTTAATGCATTTAAAGTGGAAACTTTAAAAGGGAATGTGAAGAGGCATTTTGTGGAGGGGTTACCACCACATGAATGGGGAGGTGAGGGGTCACCCCCCCATGCGCCGGCCATGGAGAGAGGGGGCCCCCCTCCTCCTATAAAAGGCCACCCATTCCCTCCTTCATCCTCACACCTCCTTGTGAAGGATCTCTCTCCCCCTCTAGAATTATTCCCCCATGGTCTCGGATTAGCGAGATACATGTTCCTGGTGGCATTTCGTCTGGAAGGAGTTGCTGCTTCCGCTGGATCGCTGGAGCGAGGAGGTGGAGGTTGTCCGGTGGCTTGAACGTGTGTGCGAGTGCGGATGCGCCGCTGAGTTGCGGTGCTCGGACTTCCTCACGATCTTGAGATCGGCAAGTGTACGACTACATCAACCACGAGTTCCTACTCGTTAACAAAGCTCGTTGTCTACGAGGGTAAGTTCTCGTTGGATGTATGTCCACCCGTTGCTTTGTACCTAGTAGATAGATCTTGCCGTGTAGTTCACACCGTAGGAATTTTTTTGTTTTCTATGCTGCGGACCCAACAAAATGGTGGTCGCGGTAGCTCCTAGGGCGTCTCCTATCGCTGGTTCCGTTCCTCCACAACAGCGGCATGCTCTGGTGAAATTCCGGCGATGCAGTGCTCACCTTGCTCCGGGGATGGGTCAGAGGGGGTCCTGGGTGAGAGGTGAGTCGAGTGGTGTGCGTTTTGAGGCACGGGGCGAGGTCTATTTATACCCCCGGCGAGGGAGCATCGGGGCATGGCTCGGCCTCGTCGACGATGTTGCTACATGGCGCTATCGGCATGGCCGAGGGTGTAGGTCGATGCAGGGTTCCCGTGACGATCGTCATGCGCATAGTGGCACGGCGAGGCGTGGTCTTAATCGGACGGGGACGTCCATGCTCTGCTCATGTACCACGGGTGTTCGTCAGGGCGTACAGTGGTCATGGGTCGCGCGGCGTCAAACGGGCTTGTCTGGGAGGTCGCTGGCATCGCGGCGATTGCATTTATGCAAGGAGAGAGCGAGGCGCGGCGTGGTTGCGAGGGACGGCTCGGTGCTCTGGCGTGCGCGTCAGCATGCCAGAGAGATAAATGGGCGCGGCGATGCTGGCTTCTCCACTGGCTGTCGTTGGCCGAGGCGTGTATTGGCGAGTGCGGTGAGGTCGGGGCTGCCTTCTAGACATCGTGGGTGAGGGCAGTGAAGCGTGTAGCGTCGCGTCCATGTCCGACCGGCATGGCATGCTCGGGTACGGGCTGGCACTAGTCATTTGGGCGAGTGAGAGAGGCTCAATTGCACCGGCTGGTACTAGGGGTGATCGTGGGCTAGTAGTGGAGTTGTGTCGAGTACAAGGATGATCACTAGATTGACCCAAACAGTGTATAGTTGGTACATCTGTACTGTGCTTGCTAAGTGCTCGATCAAATGGCCGCATGAAATAAACATTTGAATTTTTCAATTCTTTTTGGTGGGTGTGTTGGTCATATGCTTGAGTGTCTCTGGTTGCAAGGATTGGTCAAGTGGAGAAACTTTGAGTGGTTTTTGAAAAATGACTATCTTGATGTCAATGATGGATTCAATTTTGAAATGTCCTCTAAAAGAATTTGAATTTGTTTCTGTAAGTTTTGAAAATTCACTTGGGTTCATTTTTACTTGGTCTAGCAAGGGGGAAAAGAAATAGAATTTTTTCTGTTTGAAATCATTTACTAGAGATGCCCAAAGTGGCTAGGTGTTAACTTTGGCAAAAAAGACCATTAGGTCATATGCCTCATAATTTGATTTTCTTTTGATTTGATTTGGTTTCAATTTAACCTAGATGATATTGTTTTGATCTTTAAACTAATTCTCAATATCTATAACAAACAAACATGGCATAACATGCATTCATATATCATTAATAAACACACATGCATTCATATAGTGTTTAATAGTAAAAGTTTTTGTTAACCCTTATTTTGGTTAATTAGAAATTGATATTCTCATTTAATATTTTTGAGATGTTACAGCGGCGCTCGGCGACGGCTACCCTTGCCACTGTCGCTACTTCTGCCTCCTCCGGTCGGCCAAGGAAGCAAGGGGATGATGCAGGTAGCGGCGTGGCGGATGGCTACCTTCCTCGACATCTCACGTGGCCAGCGGGTCTTCCTTTCAAGTCAAGCCCTCCCTTTTCTCATGGCCGGCCGTGGGGCGGGGGTGAGGAACGGGGTGTCCTGGTGCGTCTGGTGTACTGTTGGCTTTATCGGTGGCTGCAATTTCTTCCTCGAGCGGATTCCATGGCGGTGATTGGCTTCTGGCTCTGACTCTTCCTCCTGCGTGGAGGCTTCTGGCTCCTGCCGCAGGAGCTCGGCCACTCCCCCTTTCCAAGTGGTTCGTCCCTGGCGAGGAGGTGTTGGCTTGCGGCGTCGAGTCTCGCCGGAGTGGATAGCGACAGGAGCTTTCGTTGATGTCCGCTGGATCTTAGTGTTTTGTTTCGCTGCTCCTACGTCTGCGCCAGCGGGAGGTTCGATGGCCGGCTTTGAGGTCACCGGTGGTGGGTGGCGGTGGCAACAGAGGACCTGAGTGCTTTTTATCTCTGTGTCCTAGGTGTTTTTTGTCTTTTGTAAAACCCTTATCTTCTTCTTAGAGCGAGTGTTGAAATGGGCTTTATTGTAAATTCGTACCCGGCACATTGGTTCTTAATGCAGCTCCTGGGTCTTTTTGACCCTTTTCGTTAAAAAGAAATCTCGCAAAAGTATGAGAAGATAAGAAAAGAAGGCCGCCGCGAAGAAGCGACGAGACGAGAGGATGGAAGCCACGACATGCCACCTCGTTTTGTCGTGACCGGACCCGCACTCCAACTTCCCCGTGTGGGACAAAGAATTGCGCCGGAAGGAATCGATCGCCGTCACCCCCGGAGTGGATCACGACTAGACCCTCGAGATCACACCGGGCAAAACCAGGACGTTTCGCGCCATTGCACCCCGCCCCACGCGATCTCCCCCAGCCCCAGCGCGCGCGCGCCACGCCACGCCTTCCGCTCCACTGCTCTCCTCTCCCCTCCCGCCACGCTCCCTTTCCGTCCCGTCCCGCTCCCGCCCATCACCTCACAAAGCAAAAACCATCGGTCGCCACGGCACCCAACCAAGCTAGCGACCCACGCGCCCACAAATATTCCTCGCTTTTCCCCCTCTTATCTCCCCTCCTCCCCATCCCCACCACCACCACCACCACAGCAACCCGGAGAACACGTACCGGAACCAGATTCCATTCCTCTCTGCCTTTTTATGCGTGGAGCAGAGTCATCCCCTCTGCAGCTCAGCCGCCAGGCCCTGTCCGCAGCATGTGCCATCCGGGGCTGCCGCCTCTGCCGCCGGGCTGCGCGGTGGCCAGGAGGCGGGCGCGGCCGGCGGCGGGAGTAGTGTCGCCCACGCCTGTGCCCATGCCACAGCGGCAGATGCACACGCACCACTACTGCGTGTGCTCGCCCACCGCGCACCGGGGCTCGTTCCGCTGCCGCTGGCACCGCGGCACCTACCAGTGGGGCAGCGGCCGTGGGAGGGCGGCGGCGGCGCTCGGGGCCCTGCCCTAGCCGACGCGTGCGAGGATGCTGTCGCCTACACCGCTACACGGCCACGCGGCCGGGCACGTGCCGCGCTCCCAGAATGAATGCGTACGTGTTCTCTCCTCGGCTCTTGGCGCCTCCTTCCCCACAATGCTCGTCGGCTCATGTAATTGTACATACTGTGCATAGTTGTCAGAAGAAATTCCATACAAACAGACAGGCTTAACATACATCTGGTAGATTTGTTCTGAAAATAGCATCACATGGCTGTTACTCCATCCACACATGAAGGACAGCAATGTGCAGTCGTGTGCGACCGTTCCAAAATCAATCAAAAATTTAGCTCATGCATCATGATACAGAGAAAATATGTAGCAAGCAGAGTATATGTATGCGTCAGTCCATTGTGATCCGGCCTGGGCCTCCCTTCAGCGAGCGGTGCAGAGGCCTCGATCGTTTGAACCCGAATATGTCGGTAATCCGGTATGTTTTGGGCGGATCAGCTTCGGCGGCCGCCTTCTTGAACTCTGCCAAATGGTTGCCGCTGAAGACTTGCACGCTTACTGTCTTCCTTTGGGGCGCACCAACTTTTATGTACCGGTCGAAGAATTCGATGAATTCTTCCTTCTTCAGCTCTCTTAGGAGAGCAACCTGCATATGTTATTTTCAGGTCAAATGTCCTGCATGTCGAAGACACAACACTAGTATTGACCATTTCTGTCCTGTTTGCTTTATATTCGACACAATTTACGCTTATCGCGGTTGTGCATTGTTGCCTGAGGCGAAATCACTTACCTCGGACTCAACCCTATCAAACTTGAGAGTTCCGGCTTCAATCTCTCCCCAGTAGAAGCCAGCTTCCTCCCACAAGTTTTTGAATTTCTCCAGTTTCGAATCAATAAGTGATTTGGCATTTCTCTGTCATAAGGACATGGCAGTGCCAACATGAGCTACATTAATGCACAAATACATTTGTATTTTTGAAAAAGACACCAGTGAGCTAATTTAGTAAAAATATTGATCATATCGTGAATACAGTGTATTGCGAATTAGATGTAAATTTTGAATGGTGCATCAGTTAGTTCTGAAGCTAAGTGAAGCCACTAACCTTGAAATCCTTGTCAGACAGCTCATGGATTTTGATTTCGAACGTCTTAAAGAATTCATCAATTCTAGCATCAAGATATGAAGGGTCCTATGGTTCCATTATAAGATCAGTAGGAGAAAGCAGCAGAAAATTTGTCATCTTTATTAACTGTATCTTTGAACCTGTACCTTCACTGTGGATTGGATAAGAACTTGGATTGCCCGGACTCCACGGTCAGATCTAATGGATTAGGATATTTGTAGTAAGCTAGGATCGTAAATGATCAACAGAAACAAAATCTACAGGTTTCTCCTGAAAGAATTATACCTTAGAGAAAGACTTGCTATATATCCAAGTTGCTCAACAGTCCGCAGCTGATTGAAAGCAGGCTGGCTAGCAATTAGACAGAACAACTGAAGCTTGATGTTCGAAATGGCGTCGTCCTGATGGACCTGAATATATTGATGATGCTTAGCAACCTGGCATGCTTCGTTCCGTACAACGTTATGCACTCGACAAGAGTCAGTTCTATTTTATTTGGATATTGTAGTACTCCTTAAGAACAACAATTTTTTAAGGAAGTTAATAGAACATAAACATTGCCATATGTTTTACACATCTAGGAACGTCACACTCAGTCGCGCTGCTGTACTTTACCGATTTGATATGCTATTGACTCGTTAGAGCATCACTCGGTGGCTCAAGCATGCCCTAGCTCCTTTCACAAACGGGTGTAAACTAATTTTCTGTCCTTTTTTTCTCGGACATGCACCCAAATGTGTGTCGCTTTGTATTAGAATAAAATGTTGAGACGACACGAAGCATACAAAACAGAACCATAAAAGCAAAGGAAAGAGCCTAGGCTAGCATAACAGAGCAAAGCGGAAGAAAAAACAGAGCATGAACAAAAAAACTGCACACCTAGCTAGTTCAATCAGACGTCCCCTTATGACTTGGTGACTGAAGACCGAGTCAACAGTCATGATCAGTACTAGTCATCCAGGAGGCAGTTATTATTTATATATTCGAATAGTTTTTGCAACATTCTTGATCTCATTTTCAGCATGGATTGTTTCAAGAAATTTGACAGTATATATGTTTTGATTCCTGGCAATCGTCACATGATGTCTCACATAAGCTAGCAGTAGCAGAACATATCCTAGAATTAGAGATAATTTAAAAGAATAAAGAAGCGCTGTGCAAAAGAAATGAGTGGCATGAAACTCAATTTCCTTAGTAAATATCAGTATAGATATAATGACAAAAATGAAGTAAAATCTTTGAGATATTGGTACAATAGTTGTTTTACAGGGCACAGTCCATATAAACATCCTAAAATCCAGTATACGGATCTCGATAGAAGTATGATGTAGTTCCGAGTTGCTGGGCCTGGGTTAAAGTAGACTAATATCTAAACACATAAATGCAGTGGAAGGGATGTCTCTATGAGAAAATGCCACATCCGATCAAATTCTGGTTGCTGTCAGGGTTTGCTAGCACAGAAGACTACATTTGATATGCCAAGTGCCAACATTCCTCCACAATGTTCCAAGTCCAACTACTACTGGGTTGATCGTTACCAGCAATTAGCTGGCAACATGATCACTGAATAGTTACCAGCTCGGTGATCATTTGTTTTGCAACTAACATTAGAAGGTACTTATCATTGACAAGTAATCACTTTGGATAACATTAGCTGCATTAAGGTTAGGAAGGAGCCTATACCTGAATATACTGGACAATCGATGAATTCTCATTCTTCATATTTAATCCTTCGATTTGGTAGTAGCACTTTAACTCATTTTCAAGCATGATAACCCTTTTGATCAGATATTGTGATGGAGACATGGATTTGAATACAGAATTGGGGGTATTAAATATAGTATCTTCAATCTCTTGGACGATAGACTCAGCCTCACCTGGTTCAATGTTCCCTACAAGAAGTTGTAATGATAAGCATAACTAGGACTGCATTCCAGTCCAGTAATTAGAAATACATTTCCTTGATTAACATGAAATTTTAACAAACCTTGAACATAGCATTCCAAATATGTCTTCGATAGCAAGTGTGGCACAAACTCGGCAAGAGAATCTGCCTCAAGCTTAGAAAGAGCTTGGAGTTTCTCAGCCACAGGCCATTTGTTCTCCAATATTAATGAGACATAGTACAAAGCTTGAGAATATGGTTGTCTGAAGTTAAAATTTTGGTAATCCTTCACAGAAGTTTCCTATCATGGTAAGATGATGGTAAAAGAATAGCCATGAAAGAAATCATCACAGTAGTTCAAATACCAATTAAGAATCTAAAGGGAAAGATTATTTCATAAACTGAAATCAACCATCGCGAGAATCCGTAATATTACTGCAACTTCGTAAGTACATTTTGTAATACCCTGGCCCAAAATTTATTACAAGGAGAAACCCCACGTGGGATAAGAACACATGGGTAGCACCTCGTTCGGGCTTCCAGACTTGTGTTCTTGCGAAAGGGTTAGACCCTATATGCTACAGTTGGCCTAAAAGATATTGTATGCTAGTATAATGTTGTGAAGAGTGCGCCAAAAGACATGCAACTAATAAGTATTAAAAAAATGTACAATGCAATTAGACTGAATTTGACTACTTTACAGAATGTGCCATGGGTGATAAATAAATAACTAAATAAAGAGAAAGCGCAATGTTAATAACTAGGATTATTATTAAGATTATTATAAAAGCACAATTTGGAGTGTAGACAACTATGAATTTTAATACTTTGTGTATATATCTACATGGATGTACTTGTGAAAATGAACCTGTGGACTCCCAAACCTTTGTTATTTAACTACATGTTTGGAAGAACCTAAAAGGTTACCATAAATTTCAAACTAGTATGTTGAAAAATATGCAAACAAACAAATCATATTATGTATGCAATGTGTTGTAGAGCCCTTTATGTTTTGGTTCTAGCAAATATCATGTCCACAATTTAAAATTGACAAGGCAATCCAAGGATCCCATCTGACCTTCAAGGCAGAAAACCTGTTTGATTTGACTTCAAAGTTCGCTATTTGCTTCATTATGGCATGTAGAAGAACTCGCATCTTGTCATTATAACCGCGTATGAAGACCTTTAAGAATACAGGTAAATGTTTGAATTGGAATTCAAACCATATACATACAACATGATGAACAATTATCTGTCTAGAACACTAGGTAGAAAATAGGAAGGAATATAGCAACAGAACAGAACCTGGAATCCAGTAGAGGTAAGATATATTGAATAGAATAAACCCGCAATTCGAGCATCATAAGCTGCAAACGGAAGAAACTGAGAGTTCACATTTGACTTAAAGTTGGAGGGAGCAATCACGAAACGGACAGTTTAATACATTAAAACAATTGTATTCACATAATTTCAGAATCATTGCTTACCATAAGCATTCAAGTAATCAGCTAACAAATCAACAAAGAGACGTGTAGATACTGCTGCTTCGGGGGAGTGGCTTGAAAGTGGACAGTGGAAATCAACTCTAATGTAAACCTTCGGAGTGAAGAACAACATGTCGGGCTTATACCACAACTGCGAAAGTGGTGTCTTCCTTAACACTGTCGGAAATTTAACCTGGTAAACAATTACGATTTATCAAAATTAATATACTTTGTGGTATTTGAAATCTTAAGTGATTCATATAAAGTGTATTAATGTGAGCTAAAAACATACACGCAGATCCAAGTTTTACCTTGCCGTGCACTTCTTTCAGAGATAAATCCTTTGGAATGAAAATATTAGGCTTTGGGAGATGGAGCATCTCAGCAGGAGCTTTTTGGATCCATTGCTGGCAAATAGAGGCATAAGATGGGAAATAAAAAAATTCTTGGAACATGAGATTAGCGTGCTTGTTCGGGGATTTGTGGGGGCGAGTTGGCAAACCTGTATCATCTGAGGAGTGACGTTCTCAACAGAATACAATGTATTGTACCAGGGCTCAGCACAATCAGTAGATCCTTCAAACTTTTTAGACTGACACAGTATTCTAGACATTGAGAGAAGTAATTGCATCAAAGAAAAAAGAAATGCATGATATTTAACTTTGCTTTGGATGCTAATTGATGTGCATAACTGTAGATTATTCAACACATACACTTATCAGCAAAATATTAGATCCAGGAGATGAAGTAATGACGTGGACAATTCTTTATTGACGAGTGCTAGTACCAGTTAGCTAGTAATTTAGCTACGCTAAGAATATGCATATATAAATTTATATGTTGATATAAGATAGTATGCATATATAAGCTGGAACAATCAAAATAGTCATGTGAACTATGTAAGCATACCTTACTCTTTCCGGTGATAACTCATCAAGTATCTTATTTATTGTACGTGGTGCATACTTCGACGGCAACGATGCTCCAACCAGCCATTCCTCTGGTGGGAACAACTGCAAGCCAGTTCACAAGTATTTCAAATAGAATAAATAAAACCCTTCTGAAGCACCAAAAAAAGTTGCAATTCCACAAAGTTTGGGCCCATTGAAATCTTAGATGTTGAGTATGTTGAAGTGTATAAGTGGATTGAAGGCCCTTTGCATCAGTTTGGAGTGTTGGTTGAACTGGTTGACTCATCAATTTAATATGGTTACAGAGCATAAGGTCTTGAGTTCAAGTACTAGCTTTCATAATTTATTAAAAAATTGCTCGTATGCTCCCTTTGAGTCCACATGTAGGCCTCTTGTGCCATACCCCTGAGATTGTTCTATTCACATGTTGACTTCTTCGCATCACCTGGATAGTGCATGAAGGTTGACATGTTACAGTATATGTGGATTGCACTAGCCCTTTGCATCAACTTTTGATTGTGTTGGTTAGTGCATGAAGGTTGACATAGTACCAGAGCCCAAGATCTTGAGTTCAAATCTAATTTCTAGTAGCCCTCCTTTGTGTCCGTATATACGCTTCTCAAGTCATACCTCTGAGACTATTCTATTCGCATTTGACTTCCCTGCATCACATGTGAGAGGGAGTGTTAGAGTATATGTGGATTGCTCTAGCCATTTCCATCAGTTCGGATTGTTGGTTGTGTTGGCTAGTGCATGAATCTTGGCATGGTATCAATGCCTAAGGTCTCAAGTTCTACTCCTGGCATTCAAAATTTATCCTAAATTTTTTGTTGCCCTCTCCATCCACATAGAAGGGATCTTGAGCCTACTTTGAGTTTCTAAGTGTTGACTTGTCTTTCTTCTCACATATGAGGGGTGTGCTGAAGTGTATAAGTGGATTGCACGCCCAATGTTAACAGAGTAGGTTGTACCCGAAATTGTCATTCATTACACCCCAAGATATCGATCAGAATTCAGAATAAAATTATTGATAACAAGGATTTGTAATTTCTGAAATATGTAATGAGCTCTAGAGAAATGTACCAGCATGTTGGAGACAACATTTTTCACATAACTGATTGGACGAACTTTGTCTTGATAGTGGAATGCCGTTTCTTTTATTGACACAAGCTAGAAAATAGTAACATGTTAGCATGTACATTTATATAACCAAATGTAAACCATATTTTCTTTTCACTATGCTTAAGACATGCACAATGTATCATACTACGAAATGCTTCAAAAAAACACCAAGGGTAATGAAAATTTAACGCGATGAGGTTGTTTTGTTACATATCAGTCCATTGATGCAATGTTCATATTTAAACTAACTAGTAACTACATATTGCAATCATAATCCATCAAATAACTTTGCATCATTATATAAATGATTTTTTTTGTAAATTACCTCATCAAATATCCATTCGTGGATACCATCTTCTTTTAATAGGCGAAGGTATTTGAAGACCAACCCAATGATATCATCCATGTGTTCTGAAGTCATTGTATGTGAACATAAGGGACTTCCAAAATAATACCAAAATGTGCTTAAATTCACAAAATGAAACGGTCGTTTCACTGCCAAGAGAAAAAAAAAATGAAGATGGAAACTCACCATGGCCTGAATCAGTGAGCCTCATGCTTACTGAGAAAAAGGAGTATTCATTGCTGTCACTGCCAGCACCAGCCGTCAAGTCCATGGCCCATCCTAATGTAGTCAAAATTGGACATGCCACATGTTACAAAGTTGACACAAGAAACTAAACAAGGACCAATGTTTGAGAACATATAATGCCGGCAAAAGGATATTTACAACAATATATTGTTGAAATTTACTTGCCTAATTCCTTTATAATGTGGAAGATAGATCCCTCGCCTTCATGCCCAATGAGACGTCCAAGATAACGGCAAGGACCTTCTTTGTAAAATTGAATGTTAGGTGTAACTGGCCACAATATTCTTAGGTAGTCGCCTTCTTTTATCGGGATTGCTTTGACAAGAAGCTGCATGATAACAAAGAAGTATGCTAAATTTCAAAATCATTTGCCATTATTTTATTTTATTTTATCGTGTTTGTATTTGTTTAAAGTTACCTGCAAATGTTCTGCCGCGAGAGGTTGACTTGGACATTTGAATCTTCTCTGGTCAGTGTTTTTGACGTTACTAAACAAGCTTTCAACTAAGCTTTGGATGCAATCAAGACTCTCTACAAAATCATTTCATCAGTAACAAATAGGTTTAAGTATGCCAAACTTGACTAACCTGCAATATTTACCCTTTCCATAAACAACAAGGTGCATAGTATTTGCTGAATAATTCTCATAAAACTTGAGAAGCTCAAGTCTGATGTCCAAGCCCCTCTCTTTTGGTTTAGTCTCCAATGTTTCCCAACTTCCTGATGTAATTAGATAACACAATTTCAAATAAGATTGAAACCCCACAAGGATGTTTGTTTTACAAGAAGATATAAATATATATTTATGTATAGATATGAACAGTTTGACATTCTGTCGATGTGAATCAAAAAAGTTATCTTTGAATTTGACAGATATATTTATAGGTTGAACACAGGAAACAGAAACATTCAATTGTTTTACATCCTTAGTAGTCAAGCAATGCAAAAAAGAAATCCAATGAGCTGGATGAGTATTAGCAATGTCTAAACATCAAGAATTTCTTACCAGTACCAAATTTATGGTAAGGGTGATCTTTTGAAGCCAGATGCTTTAGAAGCTGTGGGAAAAAAAGTTCATAACTGAAGTAACAGTGCAGTAGGGCTAAAGTCGTCATGACTTTATGCAAATAAATTAGGCTTAGATACAAAGTAAATGGCATTCTGGATATAAGTCAGGGTATTATCGTGCCAAATATGGTTATCCGGAAGCTGAACCACACCTTGTATGTAAAGAGAATACACATTCAAAACGCCAATACTTTGGCAATACAATTTCTAAAGCAGACACAACACAGTGTTGCAAGATGGAATGTCTGATGTATCTAACTACGAAGGTGGCATGGTATTGTAGAGACTCGGTTCAAAAGGTACACGCCGGCCTTTGGTGCGACTACCTATCTTCATGTAGCTTGTAAAAACCTATTTCTCTCGTTTAAAAAAACTACGAAGCTTTGAAGTACCTGATGCATCCTCCAGCTGTCCAACAACAAATTTTTCTTGTGTTCTGTAAGAGCATCCAAACATAATGTTTGTCAGCATATGTTCCTTACTACTCTAAAAAAAGTGACCACGACAGGCTGAAATCGATGTTATAAAGCAACTGCTCACCCGAATCAACAGCCTTGATCTCTCTAAGAACAGCATCCTGTGACATCAGAGGCTTTATGAAGAACTGGGCAAATCTGCACAACAGAAATCACCTCCTTATTTATTGTTTTAAAAAGCATGAAAATCTGTAGCACAGAAATAATAACATTATCCAACGTGCATGCACTGACTGAACAAAATACTAGAAGAAAGTTTACCTATCTAAGGCTTCTTCAAAATCGTCCACGTTAACATCAAAAAAGAAATTCGTTGTCTCCGAGGATGTAAAGGCATTGAAAGAACCACCATGCTGATATTTTTTACGACATACATAAATACACAAAATAACATATAATCCAAGTAAATTGCATGTAACTTACAAGCAATTAAAAATATTCAAGTTGTTCCGAAAGAATTATACTCACAGGGTTCCAGTAATAAATTCATAGAAGGAGCAGACCACTTCACAAAGTTATGATGGGATTACAAAGTTGTTGCTAGTCGGGAGGTTATACAAGCTAATTTTATGTACACGGCACCATAGCGTATTGAAAAGTATCCAGTTTAGCTTAAGAGCTAGGTGTATTTGGTTTCAGAGCGCGGCAGGCTGCAATTTGGGCCTTATGCACGAACATAGTTTTTTCAACTGAGAAAGCATGACCACACCACAGTCCAGAGTTTATGGCAAATAGATATCATCTGGTCCGCGCTTTGCAATCACAATGGCATAGCAGGTGGACTACCGTGCAAGTGTAATAGCCTTGCACAATGTTAACTGCAAAGCACTGATGTCAGTCATAATGCGCCACTGGCACCTATCATATCCTAACACCTATCATATCATAACACCTATCATATCCTAACATATTCCATTTCTCTTTCTTATTCATCTTATGTGTTATTTCATGACTGGCTCAGGATCTTCTAATCTGATGCAGGGAACACTACACCTGGGTCACAACTCTTAATAACCTGCTAAAGTGTGATTAATACTTGCAAACATTTGATGAAACTCAAACGGGTTTGAATGTTTTCATGGAGTTTATTACGGAAGGTACCTCCATGATATATTTCGTGTAATCATGTTCTCCCGGGTATTTCTCGCTGGCATAAAATAGCATATGCTCTGCAAGAAAGACCATGGTTACAAATAAATCGGAACAAAAAATAAAACATAAAAATGGTTACGATAAAGTAAAATTTTATTTGATGCAACCAACATTTTTTTATCAGCTATATCGAGTAGAATTATCTTCTTTTCTTATCAGTTATAGGTATAAATACCGCATGTGAGAAAAAATATCAACAGACTTGTGGAGTGAGCATTGAGCAAGGTACAAATGATCCTACTAGGCAACAACATGTAGGGGCGAAAATATGCCACACAAGCATTCATGATTGATAAAGTATTTATTGGGGGAAGTGAAACTCCTCGCGGGTGGTCCGCACGTGGGCGACACTGGAGGCGCCGACCCTAACCCTAAGAAAATCTCCCTTCGATGGTCCTCTCCGGTTCTTGCCGCCGCGGTGCCGGCGGTGGCGGTCACGCCTCGTAGAGGCGGCGGACGCCCCCCTTCGTGCGCCTTGTCGACCTTCCTTCACGCGGGGAGGTCATGACCGGGGCGGCACGAACAGTAGGCTCCTGTGGGACACTGGAGGCGCCGACCCTAACCCTAAGTAAATCTCCCTTCGGCGGTCCTCTCCGGTGGTGGCGGCGTCTAGCCCTTGGCGACGGCGCTGCTCCTCTAGGTGCTATGGACTCGGCCTGGTCTGTTCATTCTGTTCGCCAGAAGCTGGTCAACGGTGTTGGGACTGCTAGATCGGCATGGATAATGGTGGCGGTCCTAGGGTTTCTTCCGCGCGAAGACGAACATCTGTTTGCTGCATGTCTTCATTGATCTGTCATGGAGTGGTGTGTTCCGAAAGGCTCCGCCGGCGAACTCCCATGGCCACATTATGCCTAGAGTTTGCTAGCTCGGAAGGAATTCGGTCATGCACACTCGTGTTTTTTGCTGACCATTTGGTTTTAGAGGGAGCGTTGCGAAGCTCTTCTATATGTTACCATCATGTGTCATGTCTTTGACGATCCATGGTGAAGTCAGATGCGGAGAATGTCATGAAGGCAGGGACCTGAGGGCTAGCGATGGTGGTTTGAGTCTTTGTGGCGATGGGGATCTGGCTTGATGATTTGTGGATCGCATCAACAACTGTTAAAGGGGTGACAACACAAGGGAAGTTCACAGTCTTACCTCGCAGGGTGAAAATCCAAGGTTTGGCCATAATTGGTTATGTCTGGCAATGGCCTTTGTGAGCGAGGACTTTCTCCCGAGTGAAAACCTATGATCTTTGATCGGGCAAGGATAGTGCTTGTGCACTGTTTCCTTCTGCTTTGGAGGCGTGATTGGCTCGTAGATGTCCCCTGTACCAGCTCGAGGGGATCGATAGCTCTGTACTGTGCCGCCTGTGGGAAAATTGTGCACTTATGCTTGCCTGTGAGGCATGCATCACAAAGTTTCTTAGGGTGCTCGATGCGTGGAAGGCCACACACCATGCCCTGGCTCGCGAGGCACTCGAGCCCCTGGAAGTGGTGGTGGCCGAACCTGGTGTGCCAGATCCATGCCATCTCACCAGCGTGCGCCAGTAGGCAGATGGGCTCGGCGATCTGCAGCTTGATGGGGTAGAGCCTATTCCGTGCACACGTCACGTGAATGATCACCTTCTTCTCGCGATCCCGCACCATCATGATCACTCCTTCGATGTGCGTTGGGCACCCGATTTCATTGAGTTGGACGATACTGACGACATTGTTGCGGAGGCGAGTAATCTAGTACACATTGGTAAGGGCGCGGTATTGCCTTTATGTCACGCCGAAGAGGACAGAGCCCCTACCCTAGATGTCGACGAGGGAGCCATGCTGAACTTCACGGACCTTGTGACCTTAGTGTCCATGTCAGCGAACGCCTCAATGTTGCTAGTCATGTGGCTGGACGCACCAATGTCTAGGAACCACACAACATATGTGTCATTCATACGACTGGGAAATTCGACGCGTGCACGCTCTTCATTGAGGAAAACATGCAGCCCATGCGCGGTGGCAGCCACGTTCTCTCCAAAGTCATTGTCGGGGACTCGCACAACTATTAGAAGAGCAGGATCCGGTTCATCCTTCCCCGCCAAAGAGATGTGCATATGCCTCATCATCCTTCTTCTTCTTGCGGTATTCACCGGCCCAGTGCCCTTTCTTGCCGCAATATCTGCACTTGTCATCCTTGGACAGGCCGCCTCTGCGCACTCCATCATTGCCGCCACTTGGGCTCCTTCTTCTGCTTGCCGCTGGAACCAGATCCGCCTGATCCGTCCGATTTACGGTGTTTTGATGCGCGCGTCATTCCTCCTCGGCGAGCAACGGGTTTTTCGACGCCGTCGATGGTGTCGTTGAGCTCATACCCCTCATCGGCAGTGATGAGCCAGCCACGGTGCTCCTCGATGGTGAGCTCCTTGAGCTTCATTGTCTATTCGATGGCCATCACCATCGGGCGGTACTTATGTGGAACGACACGCTGGAAAGCACTCTTTGTACTCGTCGACCGGATCACTTAGAAGCTCCAGATAACCGATGATTGCAGTTAGCCGGAGTGCAAACCCCTCAATTGACTCACTAGTTTTGAACTGAAGTTCCTCGTACTCGTGGCGACGAGTTTGTGCCTTCACCTCGCTGACACGCTCGCATCCGAGGAGCATGGTCTTCACTGCCTCCCAAGCTATGTGTGCGCAATCCTTCGACGCTAGGGTCCTGACCAGCTCCGGTGGAGCAACGCGTAGGAGTGCCGCCAGCGCCGCCCGATCATCTTCTAGATCGTCGGTGCCGTGCTCAACCACGAACCAGAGATGCTGCGCTTGCGTCTGCACATGCATAACTATTGCCTGCTCGACATAGTTAGTTTGTGTTAGTGCGGGGTACAGTGCTGAGGCCGTGCTCTCCCGCACGAGCGCACCATGGGCTCACCACCACCATGCCTCCCAGGACTATCCCGAGGGGCGTCGCCTTGCGACCAGCTGCAGCGTCCTTGACCCATTGCCTTCTCCCTGCACTCCCTTTCCGTGGATTTCGATATGGCTCTGATGCCAATTGTGAGCACAAACTCTCGATTTTTCTCAATCTCTCAACTCTAAGAATGTTTGAAGAAACTAAAGATAAAATGGCGAGAGAGGTTTTGGCGCAGCATACATCTTGCTGATTTTCTGTCTTTCCTTTGAACGCACAGACTAATGGGGTAAACCTCTTAAGTGAATAACTGACACTCTCCTAAGGGCACGTAGACGCTAGCGTAGAAATCCTGACCGTTTTGTATAATTCCTGTCCGATCTCAGGATTAGGCTTAGCGTCAGCGCTAACTCAGCCGCCGGCGCTCCACTTTTTCCGTCGAACAAAACGATTCAGCCAGGATCATATCAAACTCTAGGATTTATTTTCCACGATAACTAATTATTTTTGGCTACTTAAACGTCTGTATAAGAGGCTAGCATAGTACATGCCCTAAGGGCATCTCCAACGAGTAGAAAAACTATTGATTTACCGCATGGAAGGCTAAAATAGACGCTCCAGTGTAAAATAGCGCGTGCGGTAAAATATTTTCAGTGGGCGGCAATTTGTGCTATCGCTTGCCGCGTCTAGCGCTCGCACTCCAGCTTGCCGGAAAACTAGACCAGGCGGGCGAACTCTCAACTGCCATCCTGAAAAATCTACGCTTCGCACCGTATTGAATTGATGCACTAGTCAACTATTCCAAAAATCCAAACTGATGGAAAGGGCTAGACTATATATTTTAACACTTCCCCTCACGTCTAGCCTGAATAAATGGGAAGACACTAGACGTGGGTAATTGGGGACCGCAACTATTTGGAGTAGATTAAATAGTGCGTTAGCCGGGGTTTGAACTTGAGACCTCCTAGCTCTGATACCATATTAAATTGATGCACTAGCCAACTATTTCAAAAGTCCGAACTGATGAAAAAGGCTAGGCTATATATTTTAACACACCGCTCCTGACTCGCGCCGCGCCGACGATATTCCAGCGATGGACGGCTACAATGGCTACACTTATTATGGATCAGAGGTAGTGCTAATTCTCAGTGTAAACTGGTAGCAATTTATTAAATTCTAGTTACAACTCATGTGTAACTCCAACGTTACACCAGTTCGGGAGGTATATCAATGGTGAAAGAGGTGACCGAGACTTAAAAAGAAGTTCTCAAGCTAGAACTAGCAAATCCGAACTATATTCTGCAATTTACGAGTAAATATTATCAAGAACCCAGCCTGCCTAGGTGTGCCAGCGAGCGAACGAACGAGCAATTCCCACCCAACCAGTGAGATGAGAATACTCGCTCCAGAATCGGAGGGAGTGAACTGACCGAGGAAGTGCGCGAGGCCCTCGAGCCCCTCCGGGTTGCTGAACGAGCCCACGCCCACCTCCATACACGCCGCCGCCTACGGAAAAAAAAACACAGCCGAACGAATCAGGCGAAACCGATCGAATCAACCGGCGGCGAGCATGCTCTGCTCCCGCGACGCTGGCGCGGAGACGACGAGAGATGACCTTGTCGGTTTCGGCGTCGCTGATGATGAGGCACTCGAGCGCGTTGGGGAGCACCACGCGTCGGTACTCCCGCTTGTCGCTCCGCGCGCGGATGAACTCCACGTCGTTGCCTGCCGCCGCCGCCATCTCCACTCGCTCAAACCCCCGCGCTTCTCTCCCCCGGTCGTCCTCGCTCGACTCCAATCTCCAACGGTGGACTGAATCACTGAAGGCTAATGGGGGAACAGGTTTGTCGTCCCTGTCGTCTCGTCTCATCAGTACGGAGTAGTATATGCAATGCAGAAGGTGGGTGGGTGGCTTCGCTGACTGTGCGCGGTGAGGGCATCTCCACCGAGGCGACTTGACTGAAACAGTCTGTTTCTATCCGTTTAAAACGGTCCGTGGATATGTTTTTAGATCACGGTCCGATCTGTCCGATCAATCGCGTCTGGCCAATAACTTTTTTCTTTTTCCATATTTAAACATAAAGTATATAGAAAAATGTATATGTTGACTATATTAGGTAATCTAATTAAAGTAGTCCTTACATATTAATAGTTCACACTCACATGGTTCAATAAAAACTAACCAAAAGTCAGTTAAATTATAGAAAACGAATAAAGGATTAACCGTTCAGGTTTTCCGCACGAGCTCATATATGCTTAACCAAATCTAGTTGAAGCCGGTCATGAGTGTGTCTGTGATGCAAATTTTCATGCACTTGCATGAATTCTTCCTAGGACGCTACACCTAGCTCTGGCTCAACCCATTGATCCTGAAAATCTCAGCCTTGGTCTAAGCTCGTCCTCGACGATTATGTTGTGCATGATCACACAAGCAGTCATCACATCTCACATCGTCTCCGTGCTCTAGGTTCTAACAGGGTTTCGAACAATAGCCCATCTTGACTGAAGCATACCAAATGCTCGCTTCACATCTTTCCTAGCGGTCTCTTACTTTTTCGCAAACCTCTTGCATTTCTCATCTCCAGGGTTGCGGATTGTCTTCACAAAGGTGACCTAGGATGGATAGATACCGCCAGCTAGATAGTACCCCATATCATATGTATTGCCATTGACCTCATAGGAAATTTTTGGGGCATTGCCTTCTACCAGCCTAGCAAACACCGGAGACCTCTGTAACACATTGATGTCATTGCTTGATCCAGCCATACCAAAAAGGAGTGCCAAATCCAGAGGTCCCGTGATGCAACAGCCTTAAGTATGACGGTGCAACCCTCCGCATGCCCATTGAACTTCCCTTGCCAACTAAAAGGATAGTTCTTCCACTGCCAATGCATGTAGTCGATGCTGCCAAGCATCTTAGGAAACCCCCTACTCCCGTTGATGGACAGAAGGCGGGCAGTGTCTTTGGTGTTTGGCTCTCTCAGATATACTTTGCCAAACACCGCTACAACTGCACTGCACAATCTATACATGACCTCATGGCATGTGGACTCGCTCATGCACATGTAGTCATTGAGGAGATCACCGAGCACTCCATATGCAAGCTGCCGAATGGCAGCAGAACATTTCTGGTAAGAGGAGAAGCCAATCTCACCAGTACAATCGTACTTGGCCTCGAAGTAGTCGTCGTACTCCCTCACCCCAAGACCGGATTAGTTGGGTGAAAGTAGTCCTTGTAAAGGCTTATGTGCCCCTCTTCGCGGTCACACTCATGGTTGGCTTCGCGCCGCTTCGCCGAGCCACCTCTACACGGTGAGAAGAGGTAGTGGTCGTGCACCATCTGTGCAGCTGCAAGCAGAATCTCGGTCTCACCGTCGGACTCCTCCTCAGACGATGACTCGATGAAATTCTTGTAGAAGAACCCGATTGCCCTTCCACTTCTTCCCATCTGTCTAGTACACGACCGTCAATGGCTATACCAACTCCCGCAGCGGACCAGACAACCAAGAAAGGAGCGGTGAACGCACCTCACGCAAACGACCGGACAAGTTGTGCGCGTCCAATCGATAGGAGGAGGCCGGGACGGGCAGGATGGCCCGCGGCGTGTCCAGTCAACTCCGGCAACGCGCGTGGCCTGCGGTGGAGCTGCTCGATATCGCGGGGCCGACGCGGCAGCGGGCAGTGGCGGCGGTGACGGTTGCGCGCGCTCTGGCCACGAGATATGGAGAGCGAGAGTTTGGGGAGGAGTGTCTTTTGTGCCACTGGCTAGAGGGCCGGGAGAACAAACGGAGGACGCACGAGGACGAGCGTGCTGTCCGGAATGACCCAAGAGTTGCCCAAATTAGATGCATGTATGGGTTGGTCCACGCGAGTTTGTCCGGATGGGTCGCACCGTTGGACCGCCGCGCAACGGTGAACCCGTCCGCTCAGACTAGTTCGAACGCGTTGGGTCGCCCCGATGGAGATGCCCTGAAGGAAGTCATTTTTCTACCGGCGAATGACGTGCTCGCGACATCGCTAGAGGGGCCTTCAATCCATAGTGTCAACACCCGGATTTTTAATCCCAGGTGCATGTTATGCCATACCTTGTAATCCTAGGATTACCATTTTTGCGAGACATAACAGATTGATATCATAGTACATCATCCATTACAAACCATAATAAGGTCTTACAAATAAAGGATCTCATGGTCTAGTCTTAATACAAATCAAAACAGCGGAATAATAAACGTAGTAGTGGGCTCCATCTTCAGGGTCACAGGCAATGCCAACGATGGGAGATGATCCTAGTTATCATAGACATCATGTTGTCCATCATCCTGATAGTCCTCCTCATAGTCTGGCCACGGGAATAGCCAGGGACAAAGCCATGAGTACTCTTTAAGTACTCGCAAACTATCACTAACAAGTAAGGTGGCTCTAGTAGGAATCTTAAGCTCTAGGTTTATTTGCAAAAGGCCAGATTTATCTAAACAGAGTTTAGAAATAAAGGAAGCTAAGTTAAGGTTCTAAATCACCTAAGTGGGAACTTAGTTTTCATGTTCACAATCCTGTTGTGGTCAAGTCAAAGTCATAATTCAATTCACAAGTCATTTTTGAAAACATCTGACGACGGAACAGTATGGCCACTCCAACTGTCCATGACCGCGGACGCGGCTATTCGAATAGTTTAACACTCTGCAGAGGTGGTACACTTTTACCACAAAATTCGATACATTCATCAGGGATAACCCTGAATCATCATACTTAGTATGCGGATAATCAATCATAACCTTTCAATTACACACGCTAGTATAGGCACCTCCCCTATGAGCTTGGTGGACATCATCAAGAGGTAGCCTCAGCTCAAACCTCTCTCGCGAGGGAACCCATACTAAGGCATATAAACTTCCGTCTAAGCCCTACCCAATTCAGATATTGTGGTTGTATGGTAAAATTGGAATGATATCGCATCCGAACCCAACCATCAGTTTTTTTTGTAAAAGGGCTAAGGCTCATGCCTCAACATTTTCATCATCAAACCATTGTGTTTCTTAACACATGTCAAAACATTTCAATAGAATAAATCACATTCCAAGGTTTTCATAATCATTTTCACCAAGTATTCCCATCTAAAGTGATCAACTTTTATACTTAGCACTAGCCACTAAAGTTAAGAGTGTTCACTAATGAGGGGTGCTAATCTTTAATCTCATGCCATAGAATGACATCTAAGTATAACTAGATAGACCTAGTTTTATATTCTTTATGATATCTATACTAAAAGTAAAGAACTTTGGTAAAGTAAAAAGAATAAATCTTGCAAGTAAAACTTGGGATAGGTATAATCAAAGTGGTATAACCAAAGCATGCCTAATGCATCTTGCATAGGTTATTTTGCAAGGATGACTTGCATAGATAACTTATAGTATTAGGCTTGCATAGTTAACTTGTATAATTCTAGCTTGCTCATAATAGCTTGCATGGTTAAGAAACTTGCAAGTGTTAGCTTGCAAGGTTCTAGCTTGCTTAGTAATGATGGCTTTCCTTGATTGATGCAGTGATTGAAGTTTTCTTCATCTTCTGCTTGGTAGTACTCCTCCTCCTCGTATCCTTAGTCGGTACTATCGTCTATAAAGGAATACGGGGTACACCATCACTAAACAATACATATCTATTGCTATTTAGCACACTAAGGCTCACAGTTGATGATATAGCATCATCACAATCATCACATGAAATAAGGACTTAGTCTTATTTATCTTACTTTACAAAGGTAATTTCTACTCATTGAAATTAATTAAGATTTAATATTCTCCAATTAAAATATGGGATCATGTGGACACATGTCATCACCACATATTCTAATACATGGAATGTGATTTAAAAAGGTTGGTCATATTTTACAAAGTTTATAATTATCATTTAATAGATTTAAAGTGACTAGAAATGACTATATAGCATTATTTTGGTACTAGTCCAAATTCACTATATGTAAACCTAAATATTTTTACATATTCAGATATATCTCATCAAATGTGATTTTTGAGAGTTGGAATCAACTCAAACGCATTTATGGTTGATTTTTGAAAAATATTTGTAGTTGAAAAAGTCTTTGTCTTGTTATTTTTACTATAGCTTATCTCTAACTCCAAATGACCTAAATCCAACGGGCTTGGATAGATGATTTAAATACCTTTCTAAAAAAATTTGAATCATGCAATTTGGTTTAGTGAAACTCTCTGAATTAATTTTTGAATCTATGGACAGAATAGGGTTTTAACTAAATTGGAAAATACTAATTTGAATTGCTGGGATATGCGTGGGAAACTAAATGGGCCGGCCCAATCTGCACTGCACAGCGCAGCGGGCTGCTGACAGGGGGTCCACCAGTCAGCGACTTAAACTACGCGAAGCGGTATCTACGAATCTGAGCCGTGCAATTAAAAGACGATCCAACGACGAAGAGTCATCATCGACGACGAACTGCTCCGACGAGGAAATTACCCTAGCGCGGCGGTGGGGGTCTGGCGGGGCTCACCTGGGCTCCAACTAGGGCCAGCGATGGGGGCGAATGGGGTTGTCGTGGACGGCGGTTCCAGCAGTGGTCGCGGCAGGTCCTGGGGTGGTCGCAATCAACGACGCCCTTCTCCTCCAGCAGCGGCGGGCTCCGGCCAAATTCTGGTGAGGGAGAGCTCGCCTTGCTCCAGGGAGAAGTGTGGGAGTGTTTGTGAGGAGTGAGGAGGCTGTTGGTGTGGAGAATGGAGGCGGGAGAGGCCTCTACTTATACTACGGCGAGGGGACCGAACGATGTGGGCTCGGGCTCGTCGGTGACGATGCTACAAGCGGCTAGCGGCGCGGTTGAGGGTATGGGGTGGTGCATGGTTCCCTGGCGATCCTCTATGGCTTAATGGCGCGGCGCGGGGCGGTGTGGATTGGTCGGGAGCGTGCGGCGCTCCGCACGGACGCAGAGGTGTTTGCGACGGCGTGCGGGAGCTACGGTTCACGCGGAGGCAAACGGGGGTGTCTGCGGGGTTATGGTGATCATGGCGAGTGTGAGCGTGCGCGACAAGGGTGAGGCGCGGTCTGTGCGAGGCGGTCGGCTACGGCGAGCTGGCGCGCTCTAGGCATGGCGCAGAGACGGTGGGCGCGGCGTAGCTAGGGTGGTCCAGGGCTTGGCAGTGGTCGTGGCTTAGATAGGGGGTGGCGGTGGATGCTCGCATGTCTGGTGCGCATCGTGGTTGAGGACGACGTTGCTCCTGGCGCGTTGTCCACTGTCGGCCGGCGACGACCAAACTTGGGCAGCGCTCCACTATGCATAACGGCTCAGGGGGGATTGGTCAGGGTGCTGCTCGACACTAGAGGAGACAAGGGAGTGAAGAGGAGACACTGGGGTGGAGGATTACTACTCAGAACAGTGAAGTTAGGCAGGTGATTAGTTTATGTAAGCAAGGTGTTTGTTGTAATGGCCTAAAGAAAAATACTTTGGAATTTTTGAATGATTTTTTTTGAGTGATCTATACTTAAGCTTGAGTGTCTATGGTTGCTTGGATTTGCCAAGGGGAATTGGTTTGATGGGTTTTTGAAAAAGTGTGATCTTACCACATACACTTGATTCAATTTCCAAATGTCCTTTAAATTGATTTGGGAAATGTTTTTGTAAGTTTGTAAAGTGGGCCTTGATACACTTTTACTTGGTCTAGCAAGGGGCGAAAAGAAGTGAAAAAGTTTCTGTTAGAAATTATCTTCTAAGAACACTCAAAGTGGCCTAGTGGTTAACTTATGTCAAAATGACCATTTGCTTTATTTATTTATAGTTGATTTCTTTTTCTTTTGATTTTGTTTGTAATTGGCCTAGATGATGTAGTATTCACCTTTAAACCATTTCTCATCATTTATAGCAATCAAACATGGCAATTTCACTCAATTCTACACTAATGCAAAACACACATGCTTTCATATCTAAATTTGTAATAAAAGTTTTTGTTAACCCTAACTTTGGGTGATTAGAACTTGATAATCTTGATTAGAAGTTTTGGGGTGTTACAAACCTTCCCTCCTTAAACAAAATTGAAGGAGATATGCCCTAGAGGAAAATAATAAATAGGTTTTTATTGTCATATCTCAATTAGTTTATAATAGTTTCATATTGTGCTATAACTGTGCCAAGTAGAAACATTGGTATAGGTGTGGTATGAAACAACAAAGTCCCTAGTAGCCTCTATTCATACTAGTTCATTGGTCACGAAGATGATCTGGGTTTCAAGATCATGGGCATTTATGCCGATTGACAACAGGGTCATATCATTGGAGAATGATGTGATTGGACATTCCTCGAAGGATTGCAACACGATCAAGTCATATAGTTCATTATTGCAACAACTATACCTAGACTCCTTCTCCTTAGACTGTGAGATGATATCAATCACAGTATCCCGAGAGTGCTTAGATAGCATCAAGTGCCACTTGGTAATACAGTGGTTATAAAGGTGTGTTCAGGTACTCAGAGGAACTGTAGAGGCAATATATGTCAAGAGCGGGATTTGTTCACCCACATGACGGGTAAAGATACATACGGCCGGCTTGGTGAGATTACATCCATAAATGTTGCAACATGTGACTAGGTCATAGGGATGTAATATCACGGTAACAAGAAAACAGAACTTGTTGTGAACGAGATTGAACAAGGTATGGGATACCAATGATCGAATCTTGGACAAGTTGTATCGAGAAACAAAAGGAAGAGGATGCTACATTTAGCGGTTCAAACGACATTGTCATCAGGAATGCATAGGGGTCACATGGACATCCCTGGTCCCTATGTTGATCATTGATACAGATCATGTCTAGAGCATTCTCGAGCCGTGAGAGGATACACTTAAGGGTACGATGAGAGCGATCATTCGTAAGAACAGAATCACAGTAGAGAAAGAGAAAGCTGGAATTGTTCCGCAGAGAGATCCGAAGTTGTTCGGAGAAAGAATAAAGGACCGAAATCATTCCAGGAAAGATCCGAAGTTGTTCGGAGGAAATCGAAAGGGAAGCGAAAGGTGTTTTGGGTCAAGACAGATTTTGTAATATGTATTTACATATTAATTAATGTAATTAATATTAAATATAATATTAAAATCTAATTTGAAGGGGTATTCCACTAATGGGCCAAACTTCCTAGGGAAAAAGGGCCCATGAGGGAAAACCGAAGGAGGGAAGGGCCAAGGCCCAGGCCCCTCAAGGGGGCCCACCTAGCCATCCTAGGGCTGTGCGCGGGGTGGGGCCCACCCCTGGTCGGCTGGCCCATGCGGCCCATGAGCCTTCCCCCCTCTCTCCCTTGTTTAATCCCACATGGGAAACCCAAAGGGGAGGGCACACCCCCTCCCCCTATATAAAGGGGTGCCCATGGGTGGTATGAGAGACACCAATATTTGGAGAAGTCCTTTGGTTTACTTCCTCCTTTCCTCTCTCTCTATGACTTGTGACCATGGCCCCAAGTCTGGGCCGTGCGATCGAGGCGCACCTGCAGCACGTCGTTGTGCTGCAGGGATTCCTAGCCGGATATCAACTTCCGCACTCCCGGCGGGACCGGGGAACCGGAGGTCTCATCGTGCACCGGATGTGTACGAAGACACGAGGCGCAACACTTGGGGTGCTTAAATGTCGTGAGCCGGAGCTTCTGCATGATGAAGATGAAGAAGGAGCAAGGGGTGACCTGCTGATGCGCTCGACTTTCGACGTAGAGCTTGTTGGGAACCCCAAGAGGAAGGTATGATGAGCACAGCAGTAAGTTTTCCCTCAGTTATGAAACCAAAGTTTAATCGAACCAGTAGGAGCAAGGAAACACCCTAAAGGTGTTGCTAGCTGAGCTTTGGCAGGGCGCACTACCAGGCCTGGCTGCGCGGCCAGGTGGTGTGGCCGGCCCCTGGCCCCTCTCCGTCTCGTATTCTGGCACTTGATCCCTTCCGGAAAAATAGGCACTTTGGCTTTTGTCCCGTCCAATTCCGAGAATATTCATTTTCTGACTTTTCTAGAACCAAAAACAACAGAAAACAGGCAGCTGGCACTGTGGCTCTTGTTAATAGGTTAGTCCAAGAAATCATAATAAAAGTACTCCAAAGTTGGAACAAAACACAAGAAAGTGGATAAAACCAAGCATGGAACATAAAAAATTATAGATACATTTGCAATGTATCAACATCCCCAAGCTTAACTCCTGCTCGTCCTCGAGTAGGTAAGTGATAAAAAGAAATAATTTTTGAGGTGACATGCACCATCAAAGACTTGATCAAAGTGTTTGCAAAACATTCAAGGCTGGGATCATAGTACTTCAATCATAACATGAAAGCCAAAGTTCTAGCAATAAGCAAAGAAACTATGATGCAACATGAAAAAGCACAAACAAAAGCTTCATGAATAACAATGCTTTGCAAGACGTTTGTTTGTTTCACATAAAGAAAACATAGCATAATAGTATTCAGCTTGTCCCTCAATAGAGTAGCAAATATAAATGCATAGGACACCTTCAAAGTTCATAAGAGTGACTAGATACAATAGTTTCAAACAAGCAATAACAAGTTATGCATCAATCAACTAGTCTTGGGACAATGCACATAGAACTAAGAATGGCCACTATGCTCTCAAAGTAGGTGCATAAAGTTAGAAGGTGGAGACTCAATATAATGGTGGAAGAAAGGCCTTTTGTAAAAAGGAAGTAGGGATTCAAGTCTCATAAAGAGCTTCCAAAAATTATGATACTTAAAGCTTTCAGCTCTCATTGCCCCTATCATAAGCATCTTTAAGTGATTAAGGTTAAAGTGAACAAACTATGGTGTACATGCTTGACGAAGTATAAGTCAGAAATCTCATGTCCCTTGTATACGAGGGCTGCTCCTCATGCTACTCAAGTTTAGTCACCGGTAAGTTCTTGTCATCGTAAGTACATGTGTATCATAGAGAACCGCCAACGGGGTACCCCTTGCCCGATGATACGGAAGAATCCCCATATCAAAATGACAAGGCAAGCAGACAACGAGCATCTCAGCATTCTTCTTATTTACCATGGGAATATGGTGCTTTTTTCTCTCTTTCCTCTTTTCATAGTATCTTTTTTTCCTTTCTCTTTTTTCTCAATAAGACTCTTTTTTTTATAAGAAGAATGCTTCATAGACAGCTCATTATGGTTACGCTGCAGGTTTCCACCATGTCAGCATGGATTAGACCAGCGGCCCAGGCGTTTCTCTAACACATATACATAACTCCATGGACTTACAAGCTCCCCTTTCATTTCACACCGATGACATCCATATACAAAAGAGAATGATATAACCTAGGTACAAGTACCAAGTGCAATGTTGAAAGCGTTCCCCATGAAAGCATGGTTCTGCTAATTCCCAACAAATAAGTGCAAGCATATACAACATAGACGACACAATGGTTCAAGTTTATTAGAGGCAATAAAGTAAAGTGTGCCATCAAGTTCGTGAGAGCTTTAATCACTAGTTTTCTCATAACAAGTGGAAGGTAAACAAAAGCATGAATATACTTGGAATAGCATGAGCTAGTAGGTAGGTATGGTGGACTCTTTGGAAAAACTTGGTTTAGGGAGTTGGATGCATGAGTGGAACTCATACTTTGTTGTGGAGGCTAGCAAAAGACTGGGAGCAACAACTAAGAGAGCAATAATGGCCATAATCATGCAGAGCGACAAAACATCATTGATCAAAGCATAAAGTGATACTACAAGTTGAAAACTAAAGGATCATAAAGGCTATGGTGACTTGTGACAGTCATAACATGGTGTGAGCATGCGCCAAGTCAACCCAAATAAAGCATCAAAGGAGAATACCACTACACTATGCTTTAATATGCTAAAACAACGCATGATTCATCCAAGGCACATTAAGAAATCTCAATTTTTTATAACAAGTCATGCTACATCAAAGAATACTAAGCATAAAGCCAAAACAATATCAAGCACGGCATGACAAAGCATAGCCACAGTCAAAAATGAGCTCTTTTTACCACATAAGCATGAACTTTCCTACTCTTTTCCAAACCAAACCAAACTATTTGCAAACCAAAGTGTGAAAGAGGGGGTCCAACCAACTTATTCAGAAAACTAAGCAAACCAAGCAAACTAAAAACCAGAACAAAAACAAAAAATAAGATGCTCCAATAGAAACACAAATGTGCACGAAACAATAAAAATGAAGCGTTTGGAAGAAACCTGGGATTTTTATTGATGAAGAAGGGGATGCCTTGGGCATCCCCAAGCTTTGACGCTTGTACTTCTTGGATATTTTTTGGGGTGACACGCGTAGCATCCCCAAGCTTGAGCTTTAGTCCATCCTTCATCTCATTACTCATTTCTTCCATACACCTGAAAATTTTCCTTCATACAAAACTTCACACAATCTCATTAGCAACATTAGTGCACTTAAGATAAATAAGTCTTAAGGTTCAGTTCTAACACCAAATAAACTTCCATTAGAACACCAGCTACTGTAGCAATTCCCTCAAAAATCTCAATTCCCCAAAGGAACTCAAGAAGGAACTAACAAGAAGCAAATGCAGAAAATGGCAGAAATCTGTCAAAACAGACCAGCAGGTAAAGACGAATTTTTTCGAAGACCTTCTGTTCCTCAAATAAAAACGTGTTGAACTAACGAAAGTTATATAACAACCTGGGGCAAAAGCACAAAAAATTACAGCTCAATACGACATACAGAGCACTCTCAGGAATTTTTATGGTGAAGCACAGAAATCTGTTTTAGGACAGCAACTTTCCCAATCATTACTTCACTCCCATTAGAGGTTACTCTTGGCACAAAAAGCAAATAAAAAGGATAAGGAGAGGTTATTACAGAGGTAATAACTTCCAAGACTCAACTAAAACTCTTGGGTTATCTCCCAACAAGTACTTTTCTTTAACGCCTTTAAGTTAGGCATAAGAAGCAAAGAAAGAATCAAGTGTTCTCAAATGAAGAAGCATTAAGACCAAATTTTGTTTTCATAGGAGAAGCAAAAGAAATCTTTTATCTCTTTTTAGGAAAGTGTTCTATACCTTTCTTGAGTGGGAGTTGATATTTAATGGTGCCTTCTTTCATATCAATGATGGCACCAACAGTTCTAAAAAAAGGTCTTCCCAAAGTAATAGGACAAGAAGCATTGTATTCAACATCCAAAACATAGAAATCAACAGGGACATAGGAATCATTAACCATAATAACAACATCATTAAGACTCTCCATGAGTTTCTTTTTAGCATTAGCATCAAGTGGGACATTCAAATAACAATCTTCAAGAGGAGGCAAATCAAGCATATCATAAATCCTTCTAGGCATAATAGAAACACTACTATCAAGATCACACAAAGCTTTGAAATCAAAGTCATTCACTTTCATATTAATGATGGGTTCCCAACCATCTTCTTGCTTTATAGGAATAGAAGCTTTATGTTTCATCTTTTCTTCTTTAATCTTTATGAGAGCATCAGTAACGTGTTTTGTAAAAGCCATGTTCATAGCACTAGCATTAGGACTTTTAGCAAGATTTTGTAGGAACTTAATGACTTCAGAGATATTGCAACCATCAAGATCAAAATCAACTTTATCATCTAAAGTAGTAGAACTATTACTAGCCTCAACACTAGTGGTGGTAATAGTAGAAACACTAATGTTTCTAGCAATTTCATCTTCTCTTTCCCACTTAGCATGTAATTCAGCTAATAGTCTAACATTTTCATCAATTCTTACTTGTATGGCATTAGTAGCTGCAAAGGGATTCTCATTAGTTTCAGGTTTAGCAGCCATTTTATTCAAAGTAGATTGAGCTTCAGCCAAAGATGCTATATTTCTTTCAGCATTAGAGAGTTTTTCCTCAATAGTTTTATTGAAAGCAGTTTGTTTACTAATAAACTCTTTAAGCATAACTTCAAGTTCAGAGGGAGCACTCTTCTTATTGTTGTAAGAATTTCCATAAGCATTACCATTGTTGGGAGGATATTGCTTATAATTGTTGTTACCAAAATTGTTCCTATAAGCATTATTACCATAAGCATTGCTGCTAAAATTGTTATTTCTTATGAAGTTTACATCAACTTGCTCTTCTTGAGCAACCAAAGAGGCTAAAGGAACATTATTTGGATCAATATGGGCTTTCCCGTTAACAAGCATAGACATAATAATATCAATCTTATCACTCAAGGAGGAGGTTTCTTCAACAGAATTTACCTTCCTACCTTGTGGAGCTCTCTCAGTATGCCATTCAGAATAATTAACCATCATATTATCCAATAGTTTTGTTGCAGCACCCAAAATGATGGTCATAAAGGTACCTCCAGCAGCTGAATCCAATAGGTTCCTTGAAGAATAGTTCAATCCTGCATAAAAAGTTTGGATGATCATCCAAGCAGTCAGTCCATGAGTGGGACAATTCTTTACCAAAGATTTCATTCTTTCCCAAGCTTGAGCAACATGCTCATTATCAAGTTGTTTAAACTTCATTATTTCACTTTTCATGGATATAATCTTAGCAGGAGGATAGTATTTTCCAATAAAAGCATCTTTGCACTTAGTCCAAGAATCAATACTATTCCTAGTTAAGGAATTCAACAATTCTTTAGCTTTTCCTCTCAAAGAGAAAGGAAACAATTTCAGCTTAATAATATCACCATCTATATCCCTATGCTTTTGCATCTCACAAAGTTCAACAAAGTTATTTAGATGGGAAGCAACATCTTCATTACCAATACTAGAAAATTGCTCTCTCATAACAAGGTTGAGCAAAGCAGGTTTTATCTCAAAGAAAGTATTTTCAGCCACAGGTGGAGCAATGGGAGTGCTCATAAAATCATTGTTGTTGGTGCTAGTGAAGTCACACAACTTAGTGTTTTCAAGAGTAATCATTTTTTTGGGTTTTCAAATAAGAAAGCAAACAAGTAAAACTAATTTTTTTTGGATTTTTGAAGAAAAAAACAAGCAAACAAAGCAAAAAGGAAACTAAGCAAAACAAAAACAACAAAGTAAAGAGATTGGTTATGAGGGACTCCCCTTGTGAAGATGTCCTTGACTGCCCGGCAACGGCGCCAGAAAATCGCTGGTGCAGTGTTGACGTGGGAGTTTCTTCTTCTTCGTTCCCCGGCAACGGTGCTAGAAATCGCTTGATGGCTCAATACACAGCGCCTAGAAAAGTGCTTGGTGCGTGGTGTTGATGTAGAGCTCGTTGGGAACCCCAAGAGGAAGGTATGATGAGCACAACAGCAAGTTTCTCTCAGTTATGAAACCAAGATTTAATCGAACCAGTAGGAGCAAGGAAACACCTCAAAGGTGTTACTAGCTGAGCTTTGGCAGGGCGCACTACCGGTGCTAGTAGCAACGTGGAGACCTGCACAACATAACCACAGAACTTTGTCCCCAACTTGCGATGAGGTTGTCAATCTCATCGTGTTTTGCAGAAAACAAAGGATTAAACGTATCGAATGGAAATAAGTAAAAGTTTGCAGAAAGTAAACACAAAGCAGTAAAAGTTTATAGATTGTATGTAAAGAAAAGGACCGGGATCCATAGTTCAATAAAGGTGGCTCTCCTTAGATAGATAACATGCTGGGTGAACAAATTACAGCGGGGCAATTGACAAACACCGAGAAAGCAATACATGCATATACTAATCATCTTGACTCCTTTGAGACTTGATTGGGCATTACAACATAATACATAGACCGCCATCCAACTGCATCTATGACTAATAATCCACCTTCAGGTTATCATCCGAACCCCCTCCAGTATTAAGTTGCAAGCAACAGATTATTGCTTTACGAACTGCGTGTAAAGTAAACAATACAACTGTTCTATGAACAAAAGATCGTTGTTTTCTCCCTAGTAGCAACAACACATCTAGTACCTTAGAGATTTCTGCCACTTCCCCAGATTACCAGAGGCATGAACCCACTATCGAGCATAAATACTAACTCTTGGAGTTGCTAGCATCTGCTTGGCCAAGATAGCTACTAACAACGGAAAGCATGCAAGATCTCAAATAACAAAGACATGATAGAATCAATAATCAATCTGAAATAGCATCTCAATATCCATCGGATCCCCGCAAACACAACATGTATGAATTACAAATAAATGATCTTGATCATGAACGGAGCTCACAAGATCTAAACATGAAAGCACAAAGGAGGAGAAACCAGCCATCTAGCTACTACATGGATCCGTAGTCCAAGGATGAACTACTCACGCATCACACCGGAGGCTTGCATGGTGATGAAGAAGGCCTCCAGGGTGAATTACCCTCTCCGACAGGGTGCCGGGAAGAGCTTCAGATCCCTCCCGATCTAGGGATGGAGATGACGGCGGCTACAGACTCTTTCGTGGATTTTTGATTGGGTACTTAGGGTTTTCGTCTCGAGGATAACTTATAGGCGGAAGGAGAGGCCAAGGGGGTGCTGGGGTCGGCCAGACCACCCCCTGGCGCGGGCCAGGCCTGGCCGCGCGGCCAGGTGGTGTGGACGGCCCCTAGCCCCTCTCCGTGTCGTATTCTGGCACTTGATCCCTTCCAGAAAAATAGGCACTTTGGCTTTTGTCCCGTCCAATTCCGAGAATATTCATTTTCTGACTTTTCTGGAACCAAAAACAACAGAAAATAGGCAGCTGGCACTGTGGCTCTTATTAATAGGTTAGTCCAAGAAATCATAATAAAATCACTCCAAAGTTGGAACAAAACATAAGAAAGTGGATAAAACCAAGCATGGAACATAAAAAATTATAGATACATTTGCAATGTATCAACGGGTTGGGGCGATACTTCTGAGTATTATGGGATCCAGTCTGGTGCATCATCCCGCGCTTCCGGTTGTCATTAGCTTGGTTGATCTTCCCTTCCATATGAATGGTAGAGTCTACAAGCTCTTCTAGATTCTCAAAACGGATGTTGACTAACACCGTCTGCATCTCATCATGCAATCTATTCAGGAACCTTTCCTTCTTCTTGGCTTCGGTGTTGATCTCATTAGGGGCATATCTAGCTAACGCCAGAAATTTGTCACGGTACTCAACTACCATCATCCTTCCTTGCTTCAGTTCTCTGAACTCATCTCTCATCCCGGTGACCAAACCTTGGGGCACATGGGTGCGGCTGAACTTGATCTTGAAGGCTTCCCAAGTCATCATCTGACCGTCGTTCATGGTATGGGTGCTATTCCACCAGGCTCGTGCATCTCCTGCCAGATAATGAGTGGTAAACAGTACCTTCTCATTGGCTTGAACTCTTGTTACTTCCAGATTGTTCTCCATGGTTTGCAGCCAATCATCAGCATCTAAAGGGTCTTCAGACTTACTAAAGATAGGGGATTGGTATTCTGAAAGTTTTTGAGCTTGGATCCATGGTGATCCTGGTTTCCATGGCCTTGATTATTGTGGGCCATCTGAGCTATTTGTTGCAGAGTGGCTAGGTTGGCTTGGCGTTCTGCTCTACTGGCTTCACGGTCAGAAACTAGCATCTGAAGAATCTGCAGCATCGGGTCCTAAGATGAACTGCTTCCTCCGGAGATTCCACAAGTCATCTGAAGATTGAGATAGATAATGAGATAAGAGGGAAATTTCTAAGATTCATGGTTTTATTTTCAAAAAGCTTTAAACTTTGAGTTTGACTTAGGTTTTGCAAACTAACAACTTCCTCTCATTCATTCATTCAAAGCACACAATACAAACACACACCACACACAAATGGAAAACAGATGGTTTTAAGAACCATTCTGTGAAACTATGATACGGTGGGACCGGTACAACTCATTCCTACGGTAGTGATCAAGTGCATCTAGTCATCATCAATGAAGTCGGAATCATCATCATTAGTGTGGAACTCCATGGCATCATCCTCCAGGTAGTCGTTGTCATCACTGAGGCAAGAGTAAAGATCCCCTTGGATATCTTCACCTTCCTCCTCCTCCTTTGCTTCAAGCTAGATTTCCTGTTCACGGATGGTCTTCTCGAGAGTGGCCACCTTCTTGCAAAGACGATCGACGGTGCGATCCTTTTTCTCACGCTAACGACGAAGAGAATGGCGCTCCTTGGCGAGAATGGTGATGGTCTGGTCCTTCTTGACTGTAATGGCTTGGTCGTGGTTGGCGTAGTTGCGAGCATTGTCCAACTCCTTCTGCCTATCATACAACATGAAGTCGAGATTGTCCACCTGGTGCTTCAACTCTGGGTGTCTTGGCATCTTCAAAGGCATTCCCATAGAATCACGCCTTGCGAAGTGAGAAAAGCGAGTTCCCTGGATCAAGTTGATGTTTTGTCCACATAGACGGGCAAGAGCTTCATGCATAGCCCTGGCTAATCCATCTAGCCAGTTGTTCTCCCATAGGGTGAATTGAATCTTCTCAGAAGTGGGTGCTTCCATCTTGCCTCTGAGATCTGCAACTACCAGCCATTGTAGATCTCCTCCTATATGATCGTTGAGTTGGGCCCCGAAGAATTCTGGATGCGGGCGCTCAAGATACTCTGACAGTGCATCTAGATCCCTCTCAAATATCAGTTGGCCTTCGTTGCCCAACTGATAGAACTTGCAATACTGGACTTCCATCTATAAGAATTTTGGATGAGTAAGTTAGTGAGGTGATCAAGTGTGTCAATTTTTATATAGAATTGCAAGAAGTTTTGAGGAACATGATTTTTTTGAAAGAATCAAGGATAAGAGTGGGAATAAGTTTTCATAAATACATACTTCCTTTGTTTTTGAAACTAAGTTTTTGTTCGGACGTCCATTCTAACTAGGGTCTCCTATGGTCAGGATGGCTCTGATACCAACTTGTCAACACCCGGATTTTTAATCCCAGATGCCTGTTGAGCCAGACCTCGCAATCCCAGGATTACCATTTTTGCGAGACATAATAGATTGATATCACAGTACATCATCCATTACAAACCATAAGGTCTTACAAATAAAGGATCTCATGATCCAGTCTTAATACAAATCAAAGCAGCGGAATAATAAAGGTAGTAGTGGGCTCCATCTTCAGGGTCACAGGCAATGCCAACGATGGGAGATGATCCTAGTTATCATAGACATCCTGTTGTCCATCATCCTGGTAGTCCTCCTCATAGTCTGGCCACGGGAATAGCCAGGGACAAAGCCATGAGTACTCTTTAAGTACTCGCAAACTATCACTAACAAGTAAGGTGGCTCTAGTAGGAATCTTAAGCTCTAGGTTTATTTGCAAAAGGCCAGATTTATCTAAACAGAGTTTAGAAATAAAGGAAGCTAAGTTAAGGTTCTAAATCACCTAAGTGGGAACTTAGTTTTCATGTTCACAATCCTGTTGTGGTCAAGTCAAAGTCATAATTCAATTCACAAGTCATTTTTGAAAACATCTGATGACGTAACAGTATGGCCACTCCAACTGTCCATGGCCACGGACGCGGCTATTCGAATAGTTTGACACTCTATAGAGGTGGTACATTTTAACCACAAAATTCGATACATCCATCAGGGATAACCCTGAATCATCATACTTAGTATGCGGATAATCAATCATAACCTTTCAATTACACACGCTAGTATAGGCACCTCCCCTATGAGCTTGGCCTCCCAGCCATGGCCATCTGCCATCCTGGGCACTGCATAGGTGGAGATCATCAAGAGGTAGCCTCAGCTCAAACCTCTCCCGCGAGGGAACCCATACTAAGGCATATAAACTTCCAGCTAAGCCCTACCTAATTCAGGTATTGTGGTTGCACGGTAAAATTGGAATGGTATCGCATCCAAACCCAACCATCAGTTTTTTTTTGTAAAAGGGCTAAGGCTCATGCCTCAACATTTTCATCATCAAACCATTGTGTTTCTTAACACATGTCAAAACATTTCAATAGAATGAATCATCATTCCAAGGTTTTCATAATCATTTTCACCAAGTATTCCCATCTAAAGTGATCAACTTTTATACTTAGCACTAGCCACTAAAGTTAAGAGTGTTCACTAATGAGGGGTGCTAATCTTCAATCTCATGCCATAGAATGACATCTAAGTATAACTTGATAGACCTAGTTTTATACTCTTTATGCTATCTATACTAAAAGTAAAGAACTTTGGTAAAGTAAAAAGAATAAAGCTTGCAAGTAAAACTTGGGATTGGTATAATCAAAGTGGTATAACCAAAGCATGCCTAATGCATCTTGCATAGGTTATTTTGCAAGGATGACTTGCATAGATAACTTATAGTGTTAGGCTTGCATAGTTAACTTGTATAATTCTAGCTTGCTCATAATAGCTTGCATGGTTAAGAAACTTGCAAGTGTTAGCTTGCAAGGTTCTAGCTTGCTTAGTAATGATGGCTTGCTTTGATTGATGCAGTGATTGAAGTTTTCTTCGTCTTCTGCTTGGTAGTACTCCTCCTTCTCGTATCCTTGGTCGGTACTATCGTTTATAAAGGAATACGGGGTACACAATCACCAAACAATACTTGTCTATTTCTATTTGGCACACTAAAGCTCACACTTCATGATCTAGCATCATCACAATCATCACATAAAATAGGGACTTAGTCTTATTTATCTTACTTTACAATGGTAATTTCTACTCATTGAAATTAATTAAGATTTAATATTCTCCAATTAAAATATGGGATCATGTGGACACATGTCATCACCACATATTCTAATACATGGGAATGTGATTTAAAAAGGTTGGTCATATTTTACAAAGTTTATAATTATCATTTAATAGATTTAAAGTGACTAGAAATGCCTATATAGCATTATTTTGGTACTAGTCCAAAGTCACTACATGCAAACCTAAATATTTTTACATATTCAGATAGATCTCATCAAATGTGATTTTTGAGAGTTGGAATCAACTCAAAAGCATTTATGGTTGATTTTTGAAAAATGTTTGAAGTTGAAAAAGTCTTTGTCTTGTTATTTTTACTATAGCTTATCTCTAACTCCAAATGATTTAAATCCAGTGGGCTTGGATAGATGATTGAAATACCTTTCTAACAAAGTTTAAATCATGCAATTTGGTTCAGTGAAACTCTCTGAATTGATTTTTTTATCTATGGACAGAATAGGGTTTTAACTAAATTGGAAAATACTAATTTGAATTGCTGGGCTACGCGCGGGAAACTAAACGGGCCGGCCCAATCTGCACTGCACAGCGCAGCGGGCTGCTGACAGGGGGGTCCACCAGTCAGCGAATTAAACTATGCAAAGCGGTATCTACGAATCTGAGCCGTGCGATTAAAAGACGATCCAACGACGGAGAGTCATCGTCGACGACGAACTGCTCCGGCGAGGAAATTAACCTAGCACGGCGGTAGGGGTCTAGCGAGGCTCACCTGGGCTCCAGCTAGGGTCGGCGATGGGGGAGAATGGGGTTGTCATGGACGGCGGTTCCAACGGTGGTCGCGGCAGGTCCTTGGGTGGTCGCAATCAACGACGCCCTTCTCCTCCAGCAGCGGCAGACTCCGGCCGAATTCCAGCGAGGGAGAGCTCGCCTTGCTCCGGGGAGAAGAGTGGGAGTGTCTGTGAGGAGTAGGGAGGGTGTTGGTGTGGAGAATGGAGGCGGGGGAGGCCTCTACTTATACTACGGCGAGGGGACCGAACGGCGTGGGATCGGGCTCGTCGATGACGATGCTATAGGCGGCTAGCGGCGCGGCTGAGGGTAGGGGGTGGTGCATGGTTCCCTGGCGATCCTCTCTAGCTTAATGGCACGACGCGGGGCGATGTGGATTGGTCGGGAGCGTTGATACATTGCAAATGTATCTATAATTTTTGATGCTCCATGCTTGGTTTATCCACTTTCTTGTGTTTTGTCCACACTTTGGAGTACTTTTCATATGATTTCTTGGACTAACCTATTAATAAGAGCCACAGTGCCAGCTGCTTGTTTTTTGCTGTTTTTGGTTCCAGGAAAGTCAGAAAATGAATATTCTCGGAATTGGACGGGACAAAAGCCAAAGTGCCTATTTTTCCAGAAGACTCCCGAAGCCAGAATACAAGACGGAGGAGGGCCAGGGGCTGGCCACACCCCCTAGGCGCGGGTTGGGCCTGGCCGCGCCAGGGCATGGTGTGGTGGCCCCAGGCACCCCCTCGGTCTCCCTCTTCGCCTATAAGAAGCCTTCTGACCTAAAAACTTCGGGGGGTTCGACGTTTTTCTAGAAGGAGTTCCGCTCCGCCGCCACCATCAGATTCCACGAAATAGCACCAGAAACTCCGTTCTAGCACCCTGCCGGGACGGGGAATTGGAGGAGATCATCGCCATCATCATCACCATCGCTTCTCCATCGACCATCCATGTTTCCCCCATCTATGAGTGAGTAATCCCCCGCTGTAGGCTATGGGGATGGTAGGGATTGGATGAGATCGTTCATGTAATGGCATCAGATTGTTAGGGCATGGTGCCTAGTATCTTATATTAGTGCTTTATGACTTTGTTGCGACTTGTTGTGCTTAATGCTTGTCACTAGGGCCCGAGTGCCATGATTTCAGATCTGAACTTCTTATTGATTCATTATGATAGTATTGTTCTTGGTCTTATCTGCAAGTTGTATACACACGTTGTTGTCCGGAACCTATGGCCCGAAGTGACTGAAATCGGGATAACCGGAAGGGAATGACTTTGATGTGAGGATCACATGTATTCACGGAGTGTTAATGCTTTGCTCCGGTGCTCTATTAAAAGGAGCACCTTAATTGCCAGTAGTCCCTAGAGGCCCCGCTGCAAACGGGCTGGCAGGACAAAAGATGTTGTGCAAGTTCTCATTGCGAGCACGTATGACTATATATGGAACACATGCCTAGGATTGTCTAGTACTTGGATGCTTTATCTTATTTATCTGCAATTGCCCTATGTTCTGATTGCTATGTGAATTGTCTTGTCCATGCAAAGCCTGTCCATCCACCCCTATGCCTACCGCACTCGAATCCCACTGTTTACTGCTTTTGTTACTACTGTCTTTGCTTTACTACTACTGTTACTTTACTATTCCTACTACAAAACTGTTGCTACTGATAAACTACTGTGAGCAAGATTGTTTCCAGGTGTAGCTGAATTGACAACTCAGTTGTTAAGGCTTATAAATATTCTTTGGCTCCCCTTGTGTCGAATCAATAAATTGGGTTTCACTTCCCTCAAAAATACTGTGATACACCCCCTATACTTGTGGGTCATCAAGACTATTTTCTGGCTCCGTTGCCGGGGACCATAGCTTTATTTATCAAGTTCACTTGGATTCTCTATTGTTCGCTGCTATCCATCCATCATGGGTAAGTCTCGTGATGGCAAGGTTCCTATTTTACCATCCACTACAAGAAGAGGTACGGTTCTGAACACCTCTGTTGCTCTTGATTCACCGTCTGTTCTGAGTAAGTTCCTTACACCACCACATACACATGCTACACACACTGCTACTATTGCGGAATCTGAAACTTATGATGCTGCTTCTACTGTGCTTGATAAGAGTGGTTCATTAGGTCCTTTCCTAGATGCTACGATTGCTAGAACTATAGTTGGAAATACTGAAACTCCTAATGAAGGCACTACCACACCTGTTAGCTCACCTAAGTCTAGTGAGAGTTATGATATTAAAGATGGTTATGTTAAGATGACTGATGAGTTTATTAAAGAATGTAAGAACACCCATGATAGGAGCGCTGCTAAGAGTCTCCTTGAGAGGCGTACTATTAGACCCAAATTGTCTCCTGATGCTAAGTTTGCTGCTTCTCCCATAAACATTATAGATGAAGATTATGATTTCTCTCTCGATCTATCTTACATAGCTATTGTCGAGAAAGAACCTTTTTGTGGGACTAAGAATGAAAGTGCGGTAGCACATATGAATGAACTTTCTACCATGAGTGGCTTGTTTTCTGATGATATTAAGACCCGTACTTACTTTGTTGCTAAGATTTTTCCCTTTTCACTGAAAGGAGAAGCTAAAACTTGGTTTAGTAATTTACCTCCTGGATCTATTGATAGCCCTGAGTTCTTGATTAGTACTTTCCTACAGAAATATTTTCCTCCTAGTGCTAGACATGCTGTTTTGCAGGAACTTTTTGATTTTAAACAGGGAGAAAAAGAGGTATTGCCTGAATCTTGGGCAAGGTTTTGTGCTTTGATTCATGCACAGGCTGGAAGTCCTTTACCTAAGAATGAGCTTCTCGATATATTTTATAATGGACTAACTGAGGAATCTAGGACATACCTAGATAGTTGTGCTGATTGTGTTTTCAGGAATAGGACTCCAAAGGAAGCTGAGGAATTAATGGCTAAAATAAGCAAGAATTATGAAGATTGGACTTCTCCTAAACAAGCTATACCTGAAGTAATTGTACCTGAACCATTTATTCCTGTACCTATTCCAACATCAAAGAAGAGGGGAGTTATTGAATTAAATGATGAAGTGATGAAGGAAGCTAAGAAATGTCTTAAGGAGAAGGGAATTAAAGCTGCAGATGTCAAGAATTTACCTCCTATAGAAGATTATGTAAGCCTATTCCCTACTCATCCACTATTGAGGTACACTCTCTCCAACACTTTGATGAAGGTGATATCCCTTACTCTAAACCTCCTGATCAATGCTTAGAAGAATTTGATATCTTTATTGTTAAGCAAGATAACTTTAATAAAAGGGTGCAAAATCATCTAATGGAAAACACTAGAGCTATTGTTGAGTTGAAAGATATTGTGTAAAGAACCTCTAATGATGTTAAAATGATTGTTAAACACTTTCAAATGGTTCAAACTCAAATAGATCAACTCGTTAAAGTGCAAAACGACTTGCTAGTTAATGGTACTAAAGAAAAACATGCTTATGAAATTAGAACTAGAAGTGGAGCTGCTACCTAGGATCCTCTATATTCTGAGGGGCATCCCAAAAGAATTGAGCAGGATTCTCAACAAGCTGAAAATAGTGGTTTTACTCGTAAGGAAAGGAAAAAGAAACATAAAACTGTTGTAGAACCCTCTGAACCTGCTATAGATCCTAATAGTATATCTATCTCTGATGCTGAAACTGAAAGTGGTAATGAAGAAAATGTTGTTCCTAATGAAGAAAAAGTTGAAGAAGAACCTGAAAACCACACTAAGAATACTAAATACACCAAAGAAGATTTTATTGCTAAGAAACATGGTAGTGAAAGAGAACCTTGGGTCCAAAAACCTATGCGTTTCCCTGATAAGAAACACAAGTCAAAGGAAGATGAACACTTTAATAAGTTTTGTGAGTTGATGAAGCCTTTATTCTTGCAAATTCCTTTGGCTGATGCTATTAAATTACCTCCTTACTCAAAGTATATGAAGGACATTGTCTCGAATAAAAGGAAGATCCCTAATGAAGAAATTTCTACTTTGCTTGCTAATTATTCCTTCAATGGTAAGGTTCCTAAGAAACTTGGAGACCCAGGGGTTCCAACTATCCCTTGCTCTATTAAGAACAGTTATGTTAGAACTGCTTTGTGTGATTTGGGAGCTGGAGTTAGTATTATGCCTTTCTCTCTCTATAAGAGGCTTCAGCTTGAAAAATTGATACCAACTGATATATCTTTGCAAATGGCTGATAAATCTACCACTATTCCTGTGGGTATATGTGAGGATGTACTTGTTCAGGTGGCTCACAATTGTTTGATATTAACTGATTTTGTTGTGCTTGAAATGCCTGAAGATGATAATATGTCTATTATTCTTGGGAGACCTTTTCTTAATACTGTAGGAGCTGTTATTAATTGTAATCAAGGAAAGGTGACCTTCAATGTTAATGACAAGGAACATACTGTCTATTTCCCCAAGAAGATTGAAAGGACTTATGGTTCGAATTCAATTGAACATGTTGAAGGCATTCAAGTTGGAGAAATATATTGTCCCATACCAAGAGAAAAATTTGAAACTATTATGATTAGGACCATTGCTATCAAGGTTAAGGTAACATAATCATTAATGGAGTACAAAGTTTTGTCTCATATACAATTGTTTTGGTAGCAAGACTTGATCAACCTTGCTAACAAAATGATTTCATTGAACAAAACAATGTTTTCACCGTGATTATCTCTGCTTACTTCTATTCTATCCATTTTAGTTTTTGCTTATGCCTAACTTAAAGGCGTTAAAGAGAAGTACTTATTGGGAGATAACCCAAAAGTTTTAGTTGAGTATTGGAAGTTATTACTTCAGTAATAACCTCTTCTTATCCTTTTTATTTGCTTTTTGTGCCAAGAGTAACCTCTAATGAGAGAGAAGTAATGATTGAGAAAGTTGCTGTCCCAAAACAGATTTTTGTGCTTCACCGTAAAAATTTGTGAGAGAGTTCTGTATGTCGGATTGAGCTGTAATTGTTTGTGCTTCTGTCCTAGGTTGTTATATAACTTTCGTTAGTTCAACACTTTTTGATTTGAGCAACAGAAGGTCTTCGAAAAAATTCGTCTTTACCTGCTGGTCTGTTTTGACAGATTTCTGCCATTTTCTGCATTTGCTTCTTGTTGGTTCCTTCTTGAGTTCTTTTGGGGAATTGAGCTTTTTGAGGGAAGTGCTACAGTAGCTAGTGTTCTAATGGAAGTTTATTTGGTGTTAGAACTGAACCTTAAGACTTATTTATCTTGAGTGCACTAATGTTGCTAATAAAGATTGTGTGAAGTTTTGTATGAAGGAAAAATTGCAGGGGTATGGAAGGAATGAGTAATGAGATGAAGGATGGACTAAAGCTCAAGCTTGGGGATGCCACGCGTGTCATCCCAAGAAATATCCAATAAATACAAGCGTCAAAGCTTGGGGATGCCCAAGGCATCCCCTTCTTCATCAATAAAAATCCTAGGTTTCTTCCAAACACTTCATTTTTATTGTTTAATGCACAGTTGTGTTGTTCTTAGAGTGTCTTCTTTTTTGTTTTTGTTTTGGTTTTTAGTTTGCGTGGTTTGCTTAGTTTGCTGAATAAATTGGTTGGACCCCCTCTTTCATACATTGGTGTTCAAATGGTTTGGTTTGGTTTGGAAAAGAGTAGGAAAGCTCATGCTTAAGTGGTAAAGAGAGCTTGTTTTTGGCTGTGGCCTATGCTTTGTCATGCCATGCTTGATATTGTTTTGGCTTTATGCTTAGTATTCTTTGTCGTAGCATGAATTGTTATAAACAATTGAGATTGCTTAATGTGCCTTGGATGAATCATGCGTTGTTTTAGCATATTAAAGCATAGTATAGTGGTATTCTCCTTTGATGCTTTATTTAGGGTTGACTTGGCGCATGCTCACACCATGTTATGACTATCTCAAGTCACCATAAGCCTTTATGATCCTTTATTTTTCAACTTGTAGTATCACTTTATGCTTTGATTAATGATGTTTTGTTGCTCTGCATGATTATGGACATTATTGCTCTCTCGTTTGTCGCTCCCTTACTATTGCTAGCCTTCACTTTCACTGAGTATGTTTTACTCAAGTTTCCAACTCCCTAAACCAAATATTGCCAAAGTGTCCACATACCTACCTATTAGCATCATTTTCTACGTCCGTGCATATTCAATATGCCTTGTTTTCTTCCGAATAAAATGTTTGCTTGTTATGAGAAAGTTAGTTAGTAAAGCTCTCACGAACTTGATGGCACACTTTATTTCCTGCACTTAATAAACCTGAACCATTGTGAACTCTCCATGAAAGTTATATGCTTGCTAATTATAGGCTAGGGATTAGCAGAACCGTGCTGTCACGGGGAACGCTTTCAACACTTGTAAATATATACCCAGTTGATACCTTGCTCTTTTGTTTGCGGATGTCGTCGGTGTGAAATAAAAGGGGAGCTTGTAAGTCCATGGAGTTATGTATGTGTGTTAGAGAAACGCCTGGGCTGCTGGTCTAATCCATGCTGACATGGTGGAAACCTGCAGCGTAACCATAATGATATCTATGAAGCATTCTTGTTATAAAAAGAGAGAGAGAGATAGCTATTGAGAAAAAAGAGATTTACGAAAAGAGGAAAGAGAGAAAAAAGCACCATTTTCCCATGGTAAATAAGAAGATTGCTGAGATACTCATTGTCTACTTGCCTTGTCATTTTGATATGGGGATTCTTCCGTATCATCGGGCAAGGGGTACCCCATTGGTGGTTCTCAATGATACGCACATACTTACGATGACAAGAACTTACCTGTAACTAAAGTTGAGTAGCATGAGGAGAGGCCCTCGTACTCAAGGGACTTGGGATTTTTAGTTTATAGTCTGTCAAGCATATAACTCAGATTGGACCTCACTTTCACCTTAACCACATTAAAGATGCTTATGATAGGGGCAATGAGAGCTCAAAGCTAATGAGACCATACTTTCAGCATTTGGAAGCCTTTCAAACTTTTCAAAACCTGTTCATTTCCTTGTTGAGTCTCCACACATTCCATAAGCACTTTCTTGAGAGCATAGTGGCCATTCTTAGTTCTATGTGCATTGTCCCAAGACTTGTTGATTGATGCATACCTTGATATTGCTTGTTTTAAAGCATTTGTATCTAGTCACTCTTGTAAACTTTGAAGGTGTCCTATGCATTTATGTTTGCTACTCTATGAGGGACAAGTTGAATGCCACTATGCTATGTTTTCTTTATGTGAAACAAACAAACGTCTTGCAAAGCATTGTTATTCATGAACCTTTTGTTTGTGCCTTTTCATGTTGCATCATAGTTTCTTCGTCTTATTGCTAGAACTTTGTCTTTCATGTTATGATTGAAGTACTATGATCCCAGCTTTGAATGTTTACAAATACTTTGGTCAAGTCTTTGATGGTGCATGTCACCTCAAAAATTATTCTTTCTTTTTATCACTTACCTACTCGAGGACGAGCAGGACTTAAGCTTGGGGATGTTGATACATTGAAATGCATCTATAATTTTTGATGCTCCATGCTTGGTTTTATCCACTTTCTTGTGTTTTGTCCACACTTTGGAGTACTTTTCATATGATTTCTTGGACTAACCTATTAACAAGAGCCACAGTGCCAGCTGCTTGTTTTCTGCTGTTTTTGGTTCCAGGAAAGTCAGAAAATGAATATTCTCGGAATTGGACGGGACAAAAGCCAAAGTGCCTATTTTTCCAGAAGACTCCCGGAGCCAGAATACGAGACGGAGGAGGGCCAGGGGCTGGCCACACCTCCCAGGCGCGGGCTGGGCCTGGCCGCGCCATGGCATGGTGTGGTGGCCCTAGGCACCCCTCGGTCTCCCTCTTCGCCTATAAGAAGCCTTCTGACCTAAAAACTTTGGGGGGTTCGACGTTTTTCTAGAAGGAGTTCCGCTCCGCCGCCACCATCAGATTCCACGAAATAGCACCAGAAACTCCGTTCTAGCACCCTGCCAGGACGGGGAATTGGAGGAGATCATCGCCATCATCATCACCATCGCTTCTCCATCGACCATCCATGTTTCCCCCATCTATGAGTGAGTAATCCCCCGCTGTAGGCTATGGGGATGGTAGGGATTGGATGAGGTCGTTCATGTAATGGCATCCGATTGTTAGGGCATGGTGCCTAGTATCTTCTATTAGTGCTTTATGACTTTGTTGCGACTTGTTGTGCTTAATGCTTGTCACTAGGGCCCGAGTGCCATGATTTCAGATCTGAACTTCTTATTGATTCATTATGATAGTATTGTTCTTGGTCTTATCTGCAAGTTGTATACACACGTTGTTGTCCGGAACCTATGGCCCCGAAGTGACTGAAATCGGGATAACCGGAAAGGAATGGCTTTGATGTGAGGATCACATGTGTTCACGGAGTGTTAATGCTTTGCCCCGATGCTCTATTAAAAGGAGCACCTTAATTGCCAGTAGTTCCCTAGAGGCCCCGCTGCAAACGGGCTGGCATGACAAAAGATGTTGTGCAAGTTCTCATTGCGAGCACGTATGACTATATATGGAACACATGCCTAGGATTGTCTAGTACTTGGATGCTTTATCTTATTTATCTACAATTGCCCTATGTTCTGATTGCTATGTGAATTGTCTTGTCCATGCAACGCCCGTCCATCCATCCCTATGCCTATCGCACTCGAATCCCACTGTTTACTGCTTTTGTTACTACTGTCTTTGCTTTACTACTGCTGTTACTTTACTATTCCTACTACAAAACTGTTGCTACTGATAAACTGCTGTGAGCAAGATTGTTTCCAGGTGCAGCTGAATTGACAACTCAGTTGTTAAGGCTTATAAATATTCTTTGGCTCCCCTTGTGTCGAATCAATAAATTGGGTTTCACTTCCCTCGAAAATACTGCGATACACCCCTATACTTGTGGGTCATCAAGCGTGCGGCGCTCCGCACGGGCGCAGAGGTGTTTGCGACGACATGTGGGAGCTACAGGTCGCGCAGCGGCGAACGGGGTTGTCTACGGGGTTGTGGTGATCATGGCAAGCGTGCGCGGCGAGGGCGAGGCGCAGTCTGTGCGAGACGGTCGGCTACGGCGAGCTGGCGCGCTCTGGGCATGGCGCAGAGACGGTGGGCGCGGTGTAGCTAGGATGGTCCAGGGCTTGGCAGTGGTCGTGGCGGTGGATGCTCGCGTGTCTGGTGCGCGTCGTGGTTGAGGACGGCGATGCTCCTGGTGCGTTGTCCACTATCGGCCGGCGACGACCAAACTTGGGCGGCGCTCCACTGTGCATAACGGCTCAGGGGGATTGGTCTGGGTGCTGCTCGACACTAGAGGAGACAAGGGAGTGAAGAGGGGACACTGGGGTGGAGGATTACTGCTCAGAACAGAGAAGTTAGGCAGGTGATTAGTTTGTGTAAGCAAGGTGTTTGTTGTAATGGCCGAAAGAAAAATACTTTGGAATTTTTGAATGAAATTTTTTGAGTGATCTATACTTAAGGTTGAGTGTCTATGGTTGCTTGGATTTGCCAAGGGGAATTGGTTTGATGGGTTTTTGAAAAAGTGTGATCTTACCATATACACTTGACTCAATTTCTAGATGTCCTTTAAATTGATTTGGGAAATGTTTTTGTAAGTTTGTAAAGTGGGCCTTGATACACTTTTACTTGGTCTAGCAAGGGGTGAAAAGAAGTGAAAAAGTTTCTGTTAGAAATTATCTTCTAGGAACACTCAAAGTGGCCTAGTGGTTAACTTTTGTCAAAAGGACCATTTGCTTTATTTATTTATATGTGATTTATTTTTCTTTTCATTTTGTTTGTAATTGGCCTAGATGATGTAGTATTCACCTTTAAACTATTTCTCATCATTGATAGCAATCAAACATGGCAATTTCACTCAATTATACACTAATGCAAAACACACATGCTTTCATATCCAAATTTGTAATAAAAGTTTTTGTTAACCCTAACTTTGGGTGATTAGAACTTGATAATATTGATTAGAAGTTTTGGGGTGTTACACATAGTTTTTAAATATCCTTTTGCCCCGATATATTAATATAGCAACCACACAATACAATCAAGATAGTCTCAAAACTTAAGAAAATATTGGACGACAGCAAACACACGCCCGAAAGAAAACAAAGAAGGAACACAATGGAGATGGAGGTGGATCAACTAAACGCCGGTAACCTGCAACCGCTGCGCCCTCCAGAGAATTCCTACCATGCTCCTTTCCCCAACTCGTCGAGTACCAAGCAACACCCTCAAGAGGGAGAGCAACCGCTGCTGCTCAGACCAGAGATGGTCCTAGGGTTTCCCCGGCACACAGAGGGAGGTGGAAGAAGGGTAGCCACGACGCCCTCTAGGAAGGAGAGATGCCACCCACGGGCGGCACCACGTCGGTGTCGGCCAAGCCAACAAGGATTTCTCCCGAAAACCCTATCCACAACCCTCGGACCATCCGTTGCACAGGAGCCCCGCGAGGACGAGGCCTCACCACCACCAAAACTTGTCGTCCATGAGCATGCGCCACCACGGTCACGAAGCTACCATCGTCAGCTCACCGAGATTTCCATCGCGAGGTCTACAAAGCAGCGACAAAAAGTAGCTAGAATCAGGCCAGCAGAACCGTGTTCGCGCAGGGGGGAACTACCTCCACCGTCTGGGCGGTAGTCGATCGGACGCGACCATAGACACCCCAGTCCCAGTTAGATCCAGCTGGATCCAGCGGATCCGTGAAGCCCCCGCGGGGGCACACCAGTCCCAAGAGGGTCCAGTCGGGCCCAGACGAGCCCGCAAAGTTCGCCGCCGCACTGCAACAAGCCCGAGCACGGCGACCGCTGGATTCCTGCACGAGCTACCCTGCTGCTGCCCGTAGATCAAGCAGAGGGCAGGGCAAGTCAGCCCGCCCCAGACCCAAATGGAGCCCTAGGGGCCAGATCTGGGCTGATTGGGGCTGGCTAGCACAGCCTCGTCGCTGCCTGCTACCCGCAGTGTCGCCTCGCTGCCCGTAGCCACGCCGTGTCGCCATCTCCCGCACATCGTCGGACCATCGTCGCCGGGGAGGATGGGACCCCGATCCCGCCTCCACCAACTCGGGGAGGGGACAGACCGCCGCCGCCTCCCGGGATGCGCCCGGAGGTGCCTGCCGGCAGCGGCGACAGGTAAGAGCTGGATGGAGGGGAGGTTGGACGGGATGCGAGGGAGGAGTCCCCGTCGTCCTGGGCGAGAGGGATGGGTTTTTTTCCGCCCCTTGACCAGCCAAAGGAGACAATCCACAGTTCTCCGTAAACATCACCCGTCCTTAGCCAGGATAATAATTTTGAAGAAGCATTACGCAGCCTAAAAGATAATAATTTTGAAAATGCTTTCGCTTTCTACGGAGGAAAGTTCGGTATGAACAACTCATCGATCAATCTGACTCGTCTCCCACAACTTAGAAATCACTCTAGTGGCAGAACGTGCTGTGAAGTTTGATTGTACACGCCGACATTATCGAATCAGTGTAATGACTCAGGCAAAATAGAGAGAGAAAAGTTGTCTTCTGGACAAAAAAAAATTGGAAGGAAGAAAGGTTCTTTTAAAATTTTATTTAAGAACACTTGAAATTTTCAGCCTGGTAGAAAGTCTTAATAGTGAGTATGAATCCGTAGTTCCACTTTTCTTCATCCACTATCTATTTCGTGTATGGATAGTGAGTATGAATCGTAATTCCATTTACTTGGCTCACATCCTCGATGATATGGAACGAAAGGAACACACCGGATCTTCCACGCAAACAAGGGCCGTCTTTGGTGATCTTCGACAAAATCAAGAAAGAGGCAAAACTTTAGGTAACCACGGGTGCGATGTGTTTGTGTGATATCACGACGAGAGAGTGGTCAGGTTGTAATAAAAAAAATAGCCCTTGTCAAATTTTTGCTTAACTAATTTTACCTCGGTTCTTTTGAATCATAGTTCCATTTTCTTTACATTTTTACCAACTACTCCTGGCACCGGCGGAGCTAGTAGGGGGTCGAGGGTGGGCGACCGACCGGCTCATATCAGAGCAGAAAAAATCCAGCTAGGAAAAAAATTGGTGGCAGGAAAATAGAGGAACGAGGCGTAACGTGTCAAGTGAAATCCCACCAAAGTCCTGTTTATAGTTAATTTGTCAAATTCTAGTGTAAATTTTTAGACTAGATTTGAAAAATGAACTAGAAGTAAAATTTTGCTGGGATCCCACTTGACATCCTAAACGGGCCTGACTCCCGACCGGTCGTGTTCCTCGCGAGTTAGCAATCCAAAATCCCTAGCCACGTGCTCCTCTCCCCACGCCAGGTCAGCCGCGTCCCCTCTCCCGCTCGGCCAGCCGTGCCTCCTCTCCCGCCGGCCGCCGCCACACCCGCTTCCCACAGCGCCACCGCGCATCAGTATGTAGCAGGCAGCGCACAGGCAGCTCCCCGCCACTGCCCGCCATGTCTTGCCCCGCCACCAGCGCCACACACATCAAGCCCCGCTCTGATGGATGCCGATGAGGAGGCCGAGTGGATACATGCCGAGAAGGAAGTAACAGTTACAACACTAGCTCTAGCTCAGGAGGAAGAGGCATCAATTTTAAGAAATCTCAATAGAGCACGCCACTAGCAGGTTAATTTTCCTTTGAGACTTCAGATTTTAGTTTTACTTTTGATGTCTACTTGTCTAGTGACTAGTAATGTGTAAAAGATTGCAGAAAGATTGATTTCGTTTTCAATGTTGTAGGAAGAAGTTTCTGAAGTCTTTGATTTAAGCAAATGCTGTTGCTGATCCTGGAGTTCGGAAACCAATTAAGGAATATGGTACCCCTCAAATCAGAGATAAAATGAGTTGAGCATATTTGTCGAGAGGCTGTAATTGTTTAATTGGTAATAATTTTTTCAAAACAAAATTTAATCCTAAATTTTTGACTTGCCAACATGGATAGAACTTAATGGTACGATACTATCTTATCAAAATGTAGTTCTATTTTGTATGTTTTTTATAGTTATTTTGTAGTTGTACTTGATGAAATATGCAAATTTAATCAGTTTAGACTTTTTTTGTTGATGAATACACTTGCTTTTTCTGTCAATTTTTTTTTAGTTTTGAACGACACAACACGTGCTCGGTTTCGCGGGAGAAAAGTATAGGTACCACCTGCTTCGAAGAAGCTCCCAGCAAGTTACTGAGAATGAATATTTCTGCCCTTTGTGCCATAAAAATCTGGGAACAGCCGAGCATCTCTTCACAGAATGTCCATATAGCAACAAGGTTTGTGACACCACGGTGCGGGCTGACGGAAGTCTTTTTTCTACGACGTGCTCGCGACATCGCGATAGGGGCCTTCCATCCGCAGTTCTCCTCCGCGCTCCTCACCTGTCGCCAGCCGGGCTGCGTAGGCGCTGCCTAAAAAATACTTTTGAAGAAGCTTTGGTACGAAAACTCATCGAGCAATCTGACTCGTCTCCCACAACATAGAAATCACTCTAGTGGCGGAACGTGCCGTCAATTGTACACGGCGACCTTATCGAACCAGTGTAATGACCCGGCAAAATAGAGAGAGAAAAATTGTATTTTGGACAAACAAAATTGGAAGGAAGAAATTTTCTTTTGCATTTTCATTTAAGAACACTTGAAATTTTCAGCCTGGTTACAAAGTCTTAATAGTTAGTATGAATCCGTAGTTCCACTTTCTTTCTTTGGATCCAATCTATCTATTTCATGTTCCAGGTACTAGAATAGTGAATATGAATCGTAGTTCCATTTACCTTTGCTCACATCCTGGATGATGTGGAACGAAAGGAACACTCGGGGTCTTCCACGCAAACAAGCGCTGTCTTTGGTGATCTTCGACAAAATCAAGAAAGAGGCAAAACTTTGGGTAACCACGGGAGCAATGTGTTTGAGTGATATCACGACGAGGGAGTGATCGGGTTGTAATATAAAAAAATCGTTTGAGCCGCTGTCAATTTTTTGCTTAATTAATAGATGGGATCGACAAAGTTTTTACCTCCGTTCTTTTGAAATCATAGTTTCATTTTCTCCAAAGTTTTACCAACTGCTCAGGGCCATTCCTTTTGCAGGACACAACACGTGCTTGGTTTCGCGGGAGTAAAGTATAGATCACGGGCGGAGGCAGGATTGAGCATTAAGGGGGGCCAACCATGTTAATCTTTTGTTAGAGGGGGCAAACATGCAATTTTCTCCAAAATCATACCTAATCAAGCTCTATTATGCTTTAAAAAATCCCTTGCAGTACCGTGCATAGCAGGGCCATGGCACCTGCTGGTCGCCTAGCTCCGCCACTGGTATAGATACCACCTCTTTCGAAGAAGCTTCCAACGAGTTACTTCTTCAACGTCAATGGGAGAATGAATATTTCTGCCCTTTGTGCCATAAAAATCTAGAGACAGCCGGGCATCTCTTCACAGAATGTCTATATAGCAATAAGGTTTGGGACACCATGGTGACTTGCCTCAAGCTCGCACCCCTGTCTCCGAATAACAGGATTGGCAAAGACCGCACTATCCAGGAATGGTACAGATCCATGGTTGCCAATCAAACAAAAGCTCGGCGAATGATAATCTCCCCGACGACCAAGATGATTTATTGGGATTTATGAAAGGAGCGGAACTGGAGAATTTTTGATAAAAAAGAGCTACCACTTCCAGTCTTGATCACCAAAATTACAGATGAAGCAAACATTTGGAGGTTAGCTATAATACACACCTGACCTCTTTGAGATTCAGGGGAGCTTGCTTTGCTATAATACACAAGCTACGGGACAAGATACACTACAAAACTAAGTAAGCTGACGTGATTGATGTCTTGATGAGCATGACAAGTAAGCTACGGAAGCTACAGAACAAAACTTGCTGAAGTAAGCTGACTTGATTGACCAGCATGGCAAGTATCTTCTGAACCTGGTCAAGTGACAATGTATCAGCTTATGACACGGCTCCATCCTCCAGGACACCATTGAAGACGTAATGCACAAATGCAGTTACAAGTCTTAACATCAGCAGCTTTATTTGCTACATAAAAAATAGTTCTATTGGTCCGTCTGATCAAGCTCATTCCAATTGCGAATATGTATTTGCATATTGAATGTAACAACAAAACATATCAATGTGGAATGAGACTCTGTAACATCCCAAAACTCTAATCCAAAGTTAATCAAGATTAAATCTATCCAATTTAGGGTTAACAAAAACTTTTCCATTTAAAAATCATTAAGCATTCATATGTGTGTGCATATAATTTAGGAGTTGTTTTGAATTGCCATGTTAGAGTGATCCATTGGTTGTAAAATGATTCTAAGCTGAATTAAACATCATCTAGATCATTCTCAAGCAAATCCCAAAGAAAAACAAATCAAAAAGAATAAAATAAGCAAATGGTCATTTGTGCCATTTTAATCACCTAGCCTACTTTGGCTATTCCTAGAACTCAAATCTTAACAGAAACAATTGTGGATCTTTGCACCTCTTGCTAGTACAAGTAGTGATGTACCAAAGCCCACTTTGTTTCATCCCAAAAACTTTCAAACACTAAATTTAAATGACAATTGAAAATTGAATGTAGTTCTAATGTATAGATCACACTTATTCAAAAATCACTCAAATGAACTCCATTTTTAAATCCCAAGCAAACCTAGATGCTTGAGCATAAGTTACATCACTTCACCAAAAATCAGCCCAAAATTCAAATATTTTATTCATGCGGCCATTGTGTCGAACAGGTGGCATGCACAAGAATTCTGCCTAACTATTACTGTGTGTAGATCAATGCTTTATCGAGTGTTTGGCCCTCATTTGGTTCCCCTGTCCCTCCTAGCTCTAACAAAACCCCCACCGACCTACCCCTAGGCCTGGAGCAGCAGTGGAGCGCCGCCACTTTATGGTCACTGCCGGCCAGAAGCGGGCAACGCGCCAGAGACCGCATCGTGCCGTTCCAGCACCACCACTAGCTCCGACCAACCCTACAGCCGCCCACGGTCCACCCCCTCGATCAACCCCAGCCCCTGGACCACTTCCCAGCAGCGCCGCCCTTTCTCTCTACGAGCAAGCCAGAGCGCGATAGCCGCCAGCACGCAGCAGACCGCCCCTTGACCCCATACCGCGCACGCCGCTCCGCCTCGACCCCAGCACCCCGCCAGACACGGTCGTGCACCGCCGTGCGACCCATAGTCGCCAAGCGCCGCGTCGAGCACCGCCTCTGTCTCCCAGAGCGCGCGACGCTCCCGACCATATGCCACCGCCCCTAGCCGCGCCATTGCGCCGTAGCTGACCGCCAGGGAATCGCCCACCGTCCGCCTACCTCACCCACGTTGATAGCCCCTGTACCGCCCTCGCCGGAGACGCCTGCCCACACCCCTCAGTCTCACCGTCGTGCCTATATAAGCAGGCCTCCCCAGCACGAATTCCTCACACTATTCCACTCTCCTCTCTCCCCTGAACATTTCCCCTCTCTCGCCGGAGCCGCTCGATCCATAATTTGCCGGAATTGCATCGGAGGAGCCCGCTGCAGAGGAGGAGACGCTGCCGTCAATTTCGTCCATCGCAGCCCCTGCCGTGACTTCGCCTGAGTCCGCCGTCGCTGTCCAGTTTGATCGCCCGCCTCGCCGCACTAGCTGGAGCCCTAGTACATCCCTAGTAGATCCCCACCGGCCGTTTAGGGTTCGGTCTCGCCGGCGGTGAGTCCATCGTCGACGACGACTGTGAACCGTTGATCCACGTTATAATCGTGTGGCCCAGATCGCTAGATACCGTTTCGGGTTTTAAGTCTCGCTGACAAGCGGGACCAACCTATCAGCCGCCCTCTACGCCACTGAGCGTCACTGGGCCGGCCCATTTCCTTTCCTGCGCGACCCAGTAATTCAAATTTAGACTTTTCTATTGTGGTTTAAACTCAATTCTGTCCCTTAGTTCAAAAATCAATTTAAGAAGATTTACTAAACCAAATTGAGTGATTCCAATTTTGTTGGAAAGCTTCTGAAAGATCTATCCAAGCCCGTTGGATTTAATTCATTTAGAGTTAGAGATATTTCCTAGTAAAAATAACAAGACAAAAGCATTTGCACATTCAAACATTTTTATAAAATCAACCATAATAGCTTTTGAGTTGATTCCAACTCCCAAAAATCATATTTAACCATAACTATTTAAATATGTCATAATATTAAGTTTTACATGCAGTGACTTTGGACTAGTACCAAATTAGTGCTATATATAGGCATTTCTAGTCACTTTAAATCATTAAATATTAAACTTAAACTTATTAAAATGTGATCCAAACTTTAAAGCACATTCCCATATGTTAGAATATGTGGTGATGACATGTGTCCACATGATACCATATTTTAATTGGAGAATATTAAATCTTAGTTATTTTTAATGAGTAGAAATTACTTTTTTAAAATAAAAAGAATGAAGCTAGTTAATAAAACCTTGTGATGCTTGTGATGATAGTAGATCATCAAATCTGTACCTTAGAGTACTAAGTAGACTAGTTAAGTATTGTTTGGTGATTGTGTATACCGTATGTATTTTATATACAATAGTACCGACTAAGCTTTCGAGGAGGAGGAGTTCTACCAAGACGAAGAGGAAGAAAACTTCAACCACTGCACCAACCAAGGCAAGCTATTGTTAGCAAGCTAGAATTACGCCAGATAATCTAAGCAAGATGCATTAGGCATGCTTTGGTTATACCACTTTGACTAGTACCTACTCCAAGTTTTATTTTCAAGCTTTTACTTTCTTTACTTTACCAAAGTCCCTTACTTGTTTGAAGGTAGCATAAAAAGTATAAAAAGTGACCTATCTAGATAACCTTAGATGTCATTCTATGGCATGAGATTGAGATTACACTACAAGAAATTCGGTATATTGCAACAATATTTATTGCTACAGCCACATTTTGTTGCAATAAAGTGCAATATTGCCATGAATTTCCTGTTTGTGGTATTAGGATGTTCATATTGCCACGAACGAGTTTTGTCGCAATAAATACTATTTTTGTTGCAATAGAGGCTCCATATTGCAACAATCTGCATGACCATTGCAATATGGCTCCGATATTGTGACAACCAAATTTCGTTGCGCGAATTAATCATTTTGATGCAATAGGAACTAGGTCTCGCAACAGAACAATTATTTGTGGTAATATTCAGAAACATATCGCGACAACTATATCATGTTGCGATAGGTTCCAATATTGTTGCAAAAAATATCCATCTATTGCAACAGAATACGTATTTGTCGTAAAAGTGTATATTTTTTGCCCTAATGTTGTTGTGTCGTAATAACTATTGTTTACTACGATAAGTTGTGCATCCGTGACAGTATGTAGAGGATATTGCAAAAACCCACTATTGTAGCAATAAAGAGCAATCTATCGCAATGATATTCCATACAGTCAATTGATGTGGACCACTTGGGTCCATAGTTTAAAAAACCAGACCGGTGATCGAACTAGTAAGGCTGTCGGTTCAGGATTTAACGGTCGAACCATAAGTTTACCGGTTCACTAACTATTTTTTAATATATAAAATAATATATTTTACCTATAAATACCGCAATAAATAAATATTTATGTATGTAAAAGTAATTTAGACTTAGCATAATAATATACATATGAGCATCAACAACAATAACCACTTAGCACCATGAGATTCAGCTTTCACTACTTGGAAAATTCTTATAGGTGGTGGGACTCATGTCTCAGGAGCACGGCCAATCGCCAGCGGACGGCTGTACCTGCGCGGCTGTACCCAAACAACATCACGACCACGTGGCCGGGCGGCTGAATATCAGGAAGTCTCGGAGCTTGGACTTACCTAATTGAAGGTTGAAGATGAACACGAAGGGGAAAAGACTATCAAAGGGGGAAGGTATACTTTTTTTTCTAGATTTTTGCATATGGGTAGAACACTTGTCTTACTGATGAATTTGTGAATTGTGATATGTAGATTTGAGAAACAAATTGTACCGCTTGCTAGTGGCACTAGCTCTAAGCACAGGGACATGAAATAAATAAATAAATAAATAAGGGAAAAAAGAGACGGAATTTTTTTGGGCATTACTTCTACGTGTAGGATCATACAAATTAATAACTTATTATCTAGATAACTTTTTATTTTTCGCATTTTTTAAAGGTTTTATAGGTTTCGCCCGGCCTCAATTGTTTTTCGTCCTCCGCCACTGCCTCCACCCCGCCTCGCCTCCGCGTCCACCACCCGCCTCCTCATCCCTCCACCCCGCCTCGCCTCCGCATCCCGCCCAAAACCCTAGGCGCGGCCGCCTCCCCGCACCCTCCTCTCGATCTAGGATTTCCGCCCGTCGTGGCGCTAATGGTGGACGCGTGCGGCAGCTGGTCGTGGGACGTCCCGTCCTTCCAGCCGCCGCCGCCGGCCGCTGCCGCGATGCCGCCGGCCTCGCCGACTGCCATTCCCCACGCGCCGCCGGTCGCCATGGTGGCGCGCTCTTACGAGGGGCCTCCCTAGTCGTGGGACGTCTCCTCGGGCTTCCGCACGCCTCCCCCCAAATCCCAGCGACGCTGTGCAAATTGGTCGGCCTCTCGCTGGTAGCCTCGCCGCCCCATGCTCCAGCACGACCGCGAATCGACATCTGCGGCGTCTCGGAGCTCCTCCTAGCCTCGGATGGCAGCCGATATAAACGCTGGCTTTGTGTTGGATGCATTGTGTGATGCTGCTGACCGTGTGTGAGATAGCTGCGGTTTCATAGAGCATCAGAATTCAGAGCAGGTAATCTCCCGAATATTACTATAGCTACGATTTATCTGTATTTTGTTGGTAAGTGGTGTTTTGTTCCTTCTTGGATTGAAAGTGGTATTTTGCCCTAATGGCGTAGATAAATTGAGTACTTTAATTAAGTTTCTTGATAAAGAAGAGTGGAATGCTTGGTCTCCTGTATGTCAAAGAAATGTCTGTCCCTGTGAAATATACACTATGTGCGCATTATTTATACATGGTGTTTGAAATTAAGTTCTCTAATGATAATGGGTGAAGGATATAAAAGAAGGATGTCTAGGACTGGAGTATTGCACTGATGCTGTCCTAACTTGCTGCATGCAACCTAAGCGAGCTTATTATCTGGAATTGAAATGTAGAGCAAATATTAATTATTAGTTTTTCTATCACTGGAAATATTAGTACTACCTCCGATCCAAATTAATGTTCTCAGATTTGTCTAGATTCGAATGTATCTAGCTCTAAAACATGACTAGATACATCCGAATCTAGACAAAGCTGAGAACAATAATTTGGATCAGAAGGAGTAAGTTTTTTCTACTACATACATCTTACAATACCAATTACAATAACCCTATTCTTCAATGTATGCAAATAGAAGACATTAGTTTTGGGTTGTGCATGTCAGTGAGAACGTGGAGTTCGATCAGTAAATGTTATTCTACCCTGTGTATAGCATGCTTCCTGTTGAAAGCCCTCCTTTTAAAATTTCAAATGCATACTGAAATTATGCAACACAATTTAACTTGATCACCTGATGGATTTTTAGAAGATGCACCTCACCAGCACCGCTAAAGACAGGACAGACAGTTAGGAATGGAAGTTTATGAATGCGATAAGAGAGTCATGCATGCATGCTTTAGAAAGTACATTAATACAGCCGTCTAATCCATGTGATGTATTTTCTTTTCTCATGCACTTTGTATGTTCACTTCTCAGATGTATTGATCTATCAGTATTTAGTATGGGAGTCACCAAGCTTAGTACATCGGAATATAATTTTTCACAGCTGCAACTATTTAGAATAAAATTTTATGCTCCTTCGCCATTAATGAAACTTCAGCTGATTTGATAGAAAATGTTAACTACATCTCTTATATGCCGCATCTTTGCTTCAAAAAGTAACACTGTTATACACTCGTATGGAAATGGTGGCAAGTATATGCAGACCGAAAACTGTGGATTATGGTTACCACATTCCACGTAGTTTTAATAAGGAATTTAAGAATGCAAGAAAAATAGTTTGGGCCAGTAACTCTAATTCTAACGATTTCTCTTTGGCCTTTCCTCTCTTATGTCTAAGAAAGCTAATATTATCACTCCCATTATTTTTCACCTTTAATTTTTTCAGAATTGTTTGGGTGCATGGCAAGTTGACAGAAAGTATTGGGAACTGGCCTCTTCCTGGATCACAATCATCCTAAAGGGAGGTTTAAGTAAATTGTATCCATATTAAGTGTTGCACTGTTGTTTTCTCTTTAATATTTTGCCCTTTTCTCTGATATAAAAGGAGCATGAAAAGAACTACTTATCCTGAATAATTTCTCCTTCTCAAGTTCTATAATCACCTCTTCTTCTGCTCTCCTTAGTTCTATCTTGAGCCTTGCCTTTTTTGTTCTTCTTTTTCATATACTCCCTCCGTTTTAAAATATAAGATGTTTTAAATTTGTGAAGATAATGTATCTAGACATTTTTAGTGTGTAGATTCAGAGTGAACCTCTTCGAACCTACACATTAAAAGACGTCTAGATACATTATCTTCACAAAGCTAAAACATCTTATATTATGAAACGGAGGGAGTATTAGTCAACAGTTTCATGGAGAAAACCTTATAACCATCATAGAATATAAAATACATAGTTTCCTCTCTTTTCTTGCATGGTTTCTTCTTATTTGTTGGATCCCAGTACAAAATTATTCTCTCTGGTAGGTTCTTAGTAAACATTCACTATTCTTTCATTAAATGCCGTCTCTCAGAATCTAGAGTACTAGACATATTTATTTTACTTGAATTGTACCACACCGCAGGATTGGGTACTATCAAAAAACTAGATTATTTCTGTGCATTGACTTTGTCGTAGATAAGAAATATTTTTTCGGTTTATTGTGCACATGAGAGAAGCTTAAATTTAGTTGTGGGTTCCTGGGCTACCAAGTTCAGTGAGATGCAATCACTAAAGGTTGGACAGAAACAACCTATGCTTTTCATTCCCTTGTCACTCAAGAAGATAGCACAGTGGTCTGTACGTACTACTACATGAATCTGAAACTTCCACTATGCTGCAGAAATTCTGAATGGAAATAAAGTCAGGAGATCAACTAATTCTCTGGAGAGTGGAACTAATGGCACGTGGGTGACAAAAATGATGGTTGCATAATGTATGCCTTTCATACAACGCAAGTACATGGAACACATATATCATCCAAGCCTGCATGTCCTGATAGCCTAAGAAGGAGAAGATCCTTATCAGCTTGCAGGTTCCTGTTTAGAATGATAAAATCATGTTACTTATATATCTCCCTGTCTACCGATAAAGTTAAGGAAGATTGTAAGATGATAATTTGAGTCTTCCTTCATTGGGGTTATAGTATGTCCAGAGATGACATTTGAATATTTTCCCTATGACAGAAAAATAATCCATATTTCCCTACACTGATAATCCATAATTTTAATCTTCACTGAGATTACAGAAAAATATTAGGATCTATGGTAACAAAGAAATATTATGACATAAATTTTCATAGAGAATTAATTTTATATTGTATATATCTTCTAATAAATTTTGATTTTTTTCAGAGTAACTAGCCAGTGCGGAGGCACGGGTTGACGACTAGTGTGTATAATTCCACATATCCTCGAGTTAGGTCATTGGACTATTGTTCCTATGCTTTGCTTAGATATGCACTAGAATAACAAAGTTGATCATGTTTTCATACATGTGTTGGATATTTCTCTTACTACCTTTACACTTCTTACTAACTAGGGAACATGCAAAAACGTGATTGAAATAGCAGTGTCGTGAGTGTGGTTGTTTGGTTTGCAGGAGAAAACGTAGCCATATAATGCGGGGAGAGAGCTTGTGCTCCTTTGGTACTGATTTCTTGCAGTAGCATAGGAATATTTTGGTTCTAGAGAGATAAGATTAGATGATAACTGGCAGAATGATAATAAAGAGTACTCAGGTAATGATAAGTTATTACTGACTTCTTATGATCAAGAAAAAGATGGAAGCTACTTGGCCAAGTAGCACTTCTGTTTAAATATTCATTTGTTGTCCTGTAGGTTTGAAACACACATCTATGTTTGCTTAAATGACAGGAATGTAGGAATTTTAACCTGTAGCTTTCCATGCAACATTTGGCTGTAGGTTTGAAGTACACATATATGTGAGCTTGCTTGTTTCCATATTTGTTAGGTTATCTTTTTTTGGGTTGCCTGGTGTCTGTGGTGTGCTTGCTCTGTAGATACTTGCCACAATATTGCACGGCTAGTGACAGGTTACAGTATGGTGGGTCTGATCATGGGCTAGCACAATTTGATTGTACATTAACTTGGATATGATCTAGTTCTTATGTGTGCTAATCCCTGGTGATTTATTTCACCAGCTATGCTACTTCTTGATGGGTTCTAGCTACTGGTCTTTGGGAAAATTGATATTCTATCTATTATAGAAAAATATCTCTATTACAGCTAGGATCTGATCATGTTTCTTTGTTTTCTTTTATTTTTGTTACATTTTGCAGGGATAAAGTGAAGAAAAAGAAGAAAAGATTACTAGAAGAGTAGTTTTAGGCTTTTCTTTTATTTTCTTGTAATTTTCCTTTTATTGGATACTTGTAAAGACACTGGTAATATTCTTACTGTAATAAAAAGCATGGTTTCATTTCATTTCTTGTTTTTAAATTATTTTTCCTTCTCGTCGCGAATATTTTGTCTGTTGTGATAACTATCTGTCACCACCAAAAATAGTATGTTGCAACTTTTTGTTACCATATTTGGAGAGTTGTTGCCATAAATTAATGCCACAAACATAGGGCTTGTGGTAAAAGGGGTGTATCCACGAAAACAAGAGTTGTTGCTACAGGGTTTGGGTCTATTGTAACAATTGGCTACTGCTACGAAGAGCATGCGCCTCGAAACAAGTGTTGTTGGAATAGGCTATCGCCACAAATGCCTATCACCACAAACAAACGATCGCCACGGTTTTTATGGCTGTTGCATTAATCTATCCCCACGAACCAAATTGTGGCATTAAGCATGGGCTACCACGACAAAAAATATGGCAACTTGTCACATGGTCATTGCAATAGCATGCTTTCTTGCCACCATCTGGTTTTCGTGGCAATAACTTATTACTACGCGTCCTGTCGCAACGCTTGGCAACGAAAGTCATGTCGTGGCAATAGGTACATATTGCCACAATTTGGCACTTATTGCCGCGAATCTTTTTGTTGCAATAGACCTGAATCCTTGTAGTGTTAGCATCCCACCTTAGTGAACACTCTTAACTTAGTAGCTTAGAGCTAAATCAAAACTTGAGTCACTTTAGATGGGAACCCTTGGTGAAAATGAATTGTGAAAATCTTGGAATGATGAGTCATTCTATTGAGATGTTTTGACATGTGTTGAGAAACACAAATGGTTTATGATGATGAAAATGTTGACGCATGAACCTTAGCCCTTTATAAAAACTGATGGTTGGGTTCGGATGCGATACCATTCCAATTTTACCGTACAACCACAATACCTGAATTGAGTAAGGCTTAGCCGGAAGTTTATATGCATTAGTATTAGTTCCCTCACGGGAGAGGTTTGAGCTGAGGCTACCTCTCAATGTTGTCCATCTATGCAGTGTCCAAGATGACAGATGGTCATGGTTGGGAGGCCATACTCATAGGAGATGTGCTTATACTAGGGTGTGTAAAGGAAAGGTTATGTTTGATTATCTACATACTAAGTATGATGATTCAGGGTTATCCCTGGCAAATGTATCGAATCTTGTGGTGAAAGTGTACCACCTCTGCAGAGTGTCAAACTATTTGAATAGCCGCGTCCGCGGTTATGGACAGTTGGAGTGGCCATACTGTTTCGTTGTCAGATATTTTCAAAACAACTTATGAAATGAATTGTGACATGACTTGACCACACCAGAGTTGTGATTACGACACTAGCTTCCCAACTTAAGTGATTCTAGAACTTTACTTTATCTTTCTTTGTTTCTGAACTCACCTTAGGTTTGAACTTAACTTTACAAATAAACTTAGAGTTAGCAATCCCACTAGAACTACCTTACTTGTTAGTAATAGTTTGCGAGTACTTAAAGAGTACTCATGGATTTTGTCCCTGGCTATTCCTATGGCCAGACTATGAAGGAGACTACCAAGATGACGGACAGCAGGACGGCTATGATAACTAGGACTATCTTCCATCGTCATCATTGCCTGTGCCACTAAAGATGGACCCCACTGCTATGCTTATTATTTATTTCGCTGCTTGTTGTATTAAGACTAGATCATGAGATCCTTTATTCGTGTAAGACCTTATATTGGTTTGTAATGGATGATGTACTATGATATCCAATCTGTTATGTCTCGCAAAAATGGTAATCCTGGGATTGTGATGTATGACATAACAGGCATCTGGGATTAAAGATCCTGGTGTTGACAAGTTGGTATCAGAGCCATCCTGACCATAGGAGACCCTAGTTAGAATGGATGTCCGAACAAAAAACTTAGTTTCAAAACCAAAGTGAGTATTTATGAAAAACTATTTCCTATCTTACCCTTGGGAATTCATTCTTTCTCAAAAAAAATCATGTTCCTCCAATTCTTACATTACTACATAAAATATGACACACTTGATCACTTCACTAACTTCCTTTTCCTTAATTCTTGTAGATGGAGACTCAGTTCAGCAAGTTCTACCAGTTGGTCAACGGAGGACAACTGATCTTCGAGAGGGATCTAGATTCATTGTCTGAGTTATTGGGACGCCCAGATCCGGAGTTTCTTGGAGCTCAACTTCCTGGACCCCCAGGAGGAGATTTACAATGGCTAGTCACCGCTGATCTTCGAGGAAGCATAGAAGCACCAATGTCCGAGAGAATCCAGTTCTCCGTAAGAGAGAACAACTGGCTAGATGGATTAGCCAGGGCAATGCATGAAGCTCTCGCACGTCTGTGTGCCCTGAGTGTCAACCAAATCCAAGGAACCGCTTTGTTCACTATGCAAGGCGTGACTTCATGGGAATGCCAATGGAGATGCCAAGTCACCCGGAGTTGAAGAGTCAAGTAGAGAACCTTGACTTCCTGCTGTACGACCGCCAGAAGGAATTGGACAATGCTAGGGAGTTCGCCAACCACAACCTTGCCATTGCCGCCCAGAAGGCCCAGACTTTCTCACTGCTTGTCAAGGACCGTCACTCTCTTTGACGCCAACGCGAAAAGAAGGATCGCACCATCGACCGTCTTCGCAAGAAGGTGGCCGACCTCGAGAAGACCATCAAGGAGCAAGAAGCTCAGCTTGCAGCAAAGGAAGAAAAAGAGGAAGGTGAAGACATCCGGGGAGATATGGATTCTTACCTCAGCAATGATGATGACTTTCTAGAGGAGGATGTCGTGGACTTCTACACCGATGATGAGGACTCCGACTTCATCGATGATGAGTAGATGCACTAGAGCACTGTCGTAGCATGAGATGTATCGGTCCCAATGTATCGTAGCTTGGAGAATGGTTCTTAAAACCATCTGTTTTCCTTGTTGTGGTGTGTGTGTGTGTGTGTGTTTGTATCGTGTGCTTGTTTGAATGAATGAAATGGAGTTAGTTGCAAAACCTGAGTCAAACTCAAAGTTTTAGCTTTGAAACCAAAACCATGAACCTTAGAACTTTCCCTCTTACCCCTTTATCAATCTCAATCTTCGGATGACTCGTGGAAACCCCAGAGGGAGCAGCTCATCGCAGGACCCAATGTTGCAGATTATGCAGATGTTAGTTGCAGACCGTGAAGCAAGCAGGGCAGAGCGCCAGGCCAACTTAGCAACACTACAGCAGATAGCCTAGATGGCCCAAAACAACCAAGGGCATGGAAATCAGGATCATCAAGGATCCAAGCTAAATTTTTTCCAGAATACCAATCCCCCAATCTTTAGCACTTCGGAGAACCCATTAGATGTTGATGACTGGTTGCATACGATGGAGAACAATTTGGAAATAGCCAGAGTTGATGACAACGAGAAAGTTCTCTTTGCCACCCACTACTTGGTAGGAGATGCAAGAGCCTGGTGGAACAGCATCCGCCTGATGAACCATGGTCAAGTGATGACATGGGAAGCCTTCAAAATCAAGTTCAGTCGCACCCACGTGCCACAAGGCCTAGTCGCCAGAATGAGGGATGAATTCCGAGAGTTGAAGCAAGGCAGAATGACTGTAGTGGAGTACCGTGACAAATTCCTGTCACTTGCGAGGTACGCACCTGATGAGATCAACACGGAGGCAAAGAAGAAGGAGAGATTCCTGAACGGACTGCATGATGAGATGCAGACTGTCCTCGTCAACATCCGCTTCGAGGATCTCGAAGAGCTAGTCGACTCTGCCATACAGATGGAAGGGAAGATTAACCAGGCAAACGAAAACCGCAAACGTCGTATGATGCACCAAGCTGGATCCAACAGTCACCAGAAGTACCGTCCCAACCTGTCTGCAGGGTATCACCAAGAAACAACCGACCCCCCATGTCTCGCCCAAGCTACCCCAACCATAGCGGAGGCAATGTGAAGTCCGGAGGAAATAGCAACAACCCCGGCAACACCAGCAATTTCAACCGTGCACCTCCCAAGAGCAACAATAACAACAACAACACTGCACCCAAAACTGGAAGCAATGATGTGCCCGTGGCAGCGAAAGACAAGTCTCAGATCACTTGTTTCAAGTGTGGAGTGAAGGGTCACTATTCCAATGAGTGCGCCAAGAAGACTGCCGCCACTGCCAATGTGAATGCCCCAACTCAACAGCAGCGTCGTGTTCAACCAGGAAGAAGATTTGCCCTAGGGAACCCTCACAACCGCAACGGCCGTCTCTTCCACATGAACGCCGAAGAAGCCGAAGAAGCGCCAGATGTAGTGCAGGGTATGTTTTTTGTCAACTCAATTTTAGCAAGAGTGTTGTTTGATTCGGGAGCATCGCATTCATTTGTCACCGAAGAGTTTGCATGCACTAGTAAGATCCACCCAACCAACTTGAAGCATGTCATGATAGTCCAAATCCCTGGTTCAACTACAAAAGCTAGAAAAATTTGCAAAGCGGTGCCTATCAGAATACATGGGATAGATTTTTATGCTAATCTAATAGTACTTGGAACCAAAGGATTGGAAGTAGTACTAGGAATGGATTGGATGTCAAAGCATAAAGGACTAATAGACTGTGCTAAGAAAGCCATCACCATGACCAGTAGCTCTGGAGTAACAGTAGAGCATATATCTGAAACCTTACCTTGTCAATTCAAGTGCAACAAGAGTCTAGCCCTACCCACCATAGACCAAGTCAGAATAGCCTATGAATACCCCGACGTATTCCCAGATGAATTGCCAGGTATGCCCCCGGATAGGCATATTGAGTTCATTATTGAATTAATCCTCGGAACCGGACCCATAGCCCAGAGACCCTATAGCATGAACCCCTCAGAGTTAGTAGACTTGAAGAAGCAGTTGGATGCTATGTTAGCAACAGGCTTGATTCAACCAAGCGCATCGCCATGGAGATCACCAGTGTTATTCGTTGACAAGAAAGATGGAGGCAACCGTTTGTGCACAGATTACAGGAAGCTGAATGACGTCACCATCAAAAACAAGTACCCTTTGCCAAAGATAGAGGATCTATTTGATCAGTTGACTGGTGCCCGGGTATTCTCAAAGATTGATCTTAGGACTGGTTATCACCAACTTAAGATTCGTGCAACGTATATTCTGAAGACTGCCTTTACTACTCGTTATGGTTTATACGAGTATACGGTTATGTCTTTTGGATTAACCAATGCCCCTGCTTATTTCATGAATCTCATGAATAAGATCTTTATGAATTTCCTAGATAAGTTTGTCGTTGTGTTTATCAACGATATCCTTATCTACTGCAAGTCAGAAGAAGAGCATGAGCAGCATCTGAGGATCATCCTAGAAACCCTGAGAGAGCATCGGTTATATGCCAAGTTCAGCAAATGTGAATTTTGGCTGAAAGAAGTAGGATTCCTAGGACATATTGTGTCTGCCAGAGGAGTCTCTGTTGATCTCGCCAAGATCAAAGATATCGAAGGATGGGAATCCCCCACCACTCAAACCCAAGTCTGTGCCTTTCTCGGATTGGTGGGATATTACCGCAAGTTCGTAGAAGGATTCTCGAGCATCGCTAGACCCATGACCCAATTGTTGAAGAAGGACAAGAAGTTTGAATGGACCAACAAATGTGAAGCGAGTTTCCAAGAACTGAAGAAGAGATTGATTTCAGCCCCAATATTGATCATGCCAGATATCAAGAAGCCATTTGATGTGTATTGTGATGCATCCAAGATTGGTCTCGGATGTGTATTGATGCAAGAAGGCAAAGTAATCGCGTATCTGTCTCGGCAACTAAAGCAGCATGAGCAGAACTATCCGACCCATGATCTTGAATTAGTAGCCATAGTTTTAGCATTGAAGACATGGCGTCATTATCTGATGGGTAATCGCTGTGAGATTTACTCAGATCACAAGATCTTGAAATATATTTTCACTCAGAAGGAGCTGAATATGAGGCAAAGGAGATGGATAGAGTTAATCAAGGATTATGACCTTGACATCCACTATCACCTCGTCAAAGCCAATGTGGTAGCGGATGATCTTAGCAGATTGCCGTGTAGGCTAAACACCGTGATCAAGGAGAAGCAACCAAGTTTGCATGAGGAGTTGGAGCAGTTTAGAACTGAGCTAGTTAGCAGAGGATTTTTAGCTAGCATTGAACTTCAACCCACATTAATCAGCCAAATCAAGTAAGCCCGGAAGGTAAATGAAAGTATTAACGGAATCAAACGTTGTATTGGTACATGAAAGGTACCTGGATTCACTAAAGATGAAGAAGGAGATTTGTGGTACAAAGGTCGTATCTGTGTGCCATCAGATTCGGAGCTGAAGCAAGTTATCATGTAGGAAGCTCATGATACTCTTTATTCTATCCACCCCGGAGGAACGAAGATGTATCAAGATTTGAAATAGCAATTTTGGTGGCACAAGATGAAGAGAGAAATCGGAAGCTATATAGCCAAGTGTGACATCTATCAAAGAGTCAAAGCAGAGCATCAGAGACCTGCCGGACTGTTGCAACCATTGCAGATTCTGGAATAGAAATGGGATTCCGTCAGAATGGACTTTATCACCGGATTGCCTACTTCTAGTAGGGGAAATGACTCAATATGGGTCATTGTTGATAGACTGTCCAAGGTAGCTCATTTTATACCTGTCAAGACAACTTACCAGAGTTCGAAGCTAGCAGAGTTGTACATTGCTAGAATTGTTAGTCTGCATGGAACCCCCAAGTCCATAGTATCAGATCGAGGAACCCAATTTACCTCGAGATTTTGGCAAAAAGTCCAAGAAGGATTAGGAACCAAGTTGAATTTCAGAACCTCTTATCACCCACAAACCGATGGACAGACTGAGAGAGTCAACCAAATCCTAGAGGATATGTTGAGAGCTTATGTGTTAGAGTATGGATCAAAATGGGAAGACTGCCTGCCTTTCGTAGAATTCTCATATAATAACAGTTATCAAGCTAGTTTGCAAATGGCACCATTTGAGTTCCTATACGAAAGAAAGTGTCGCACCCCTTTGAATTGGTCGCAAGTAGGAGAGAGTCAGATTTTTGGACCCGACATTCTTCGAGAAGCCGAAGAAAAGGTTCACAAAGTCCGTGAGCACCTCAAGACCGCCCAATCCAGACAGAAGAGTTATGCTGACAAGATAAGGAGAGACCTGACTTTCAATATCGGAGATTTTGTATATCTCAAAGTTTCACCATTGAAGGGAACGCAACGCTTTGGTCTGAAAGGAAAGTTAGCCCCCAGATATATTAGGCCCTTCAAGATTCTGAATCGTCGAGGAGAAGTATCATATCAACTGGAACTACCAGAGGAGATGTCAGCCATCCACAATGTGTTCCATATCTCGTTACTTCGCAAATGCCTAGAAGAACCGGAGAAGACCGAAGTTTTCAAGAACATCGATCACCGAGCTGTTGATATCGACAAGGACCTGACATATCGTGAAGTGCCCATCCGTATCTTGGAAGAAGCTTACAAAACTACCAGGACCAGAAGTATCAAATTTCTCAAGATTCAATGGAGCAACCATACCGAAGAAGAAGCCACTTGGGAGCGAGAAGATTACATTAGGACAGAGTTCCCAGATCTCTTTAGTTCCTAGTTTTCTTTCATAAATCTCGGGACGAGATTTCTTTAAGGGGGAAGGTTTGTAACATCCCAAAACTCTAATCCAAAGTTTCAAGATCAAACCTACCCAATTTAGGGTCAACAAAAACTTTTCCATTTAAAAATCATTAAGCATTCATATGTGTGTGCATATAATTTAGGAGTTGTTTTGATGTGCCATGTTGGAGTGATACATTGGTTGTAAAATGATTCTAAGCTGAATTAAACATCATCTAAATCATTCCCAAGCAAATCCCAAAGAAAAACAAATTAAAAAGAATAAAATAAGCAAATGGTCATTTGTGCCATTTTAAGCACCTAGCCTACTTTGGCTATTTCTAGAACTCAAATCTTAATAGAAACAATTGTGGATCTTTGCACCCCTTGCTAGTACAAGTAGTGATGTCCAAGACCAACTTTGTTTCATCCCAAAAACTTTCAATCACTAAATTTAAATGACAATTGAAAATTGAATGTAGTTCATACGTATAGATCACACTTATTCAAAAACCACTCAAATGAACTCCATTTTTAAATCCCAAGCAAACCTAGATGCTTGAGCATAAGTTACATCACTCCACCAAAAATCAGCCCAAAATTCAAATATTTTGTTTATGCGGCCATTGTGTCGAACAGGTGGCATGCACAAGAATTCTGCCTAACTATTACTATGTGTAGATCAATGCTTTATCGAGTGTTTGGCCGTCATTTGGTTCCCCTGTCCCTCCCAGCTCTACCAAAAACCCCACCGACCTACCCCTAGGCCTGGAGCAGTAGTGGAGCGCCACCACTTTATGGTCACCGCCGGCCAGAAGCGGGCAACGCGCTAGAGACCGTGCTACGCTGTTCCAGCACCACCACTAGCTCCGACCAACCCTACTGCCGCCAACGATCCACCGCTCGATCAACCCCAGCCCCTAGACCACTCCCCAGCAGCGCCGCCCTTTCTCTCTGCGAGCAAGCCAGAGCGCGCCAGAGCGCGATAGCCGCCAGCACGCAGCAGACCGCCCCTTGACCCCATACCGTGCACGCCGCTCCGCCTTGACCCCAGCACCCCGCCACACACGGCCGTGCACCGCCACGCGACCCACAGTCGCTGAGCACCGCCCCTGTCTCCCAGAGCGCGCGACACTCCCGACCATATGCCACCACCCCTAGTCGCGCCATTGTGCCGTAGCTGACCGCCAGGGAACCGCCCACCGTCCGCCTACCTCACCCACGCCGACAGCCCCCTATACCGCCCTCGCCGGAAACGCCTGCCCACACCTCTCGGTCTCACCGTCGTGCCTATATAAGCAGGTCTCCCCAGCATGAATTCCTCACAGCATTCCACTCCCCTCTCTCCCCTGAATATTTCCCCTCTCTCACCGGAGCCGCTCAAGCCATAGTTTGTCGGAATTGCACCGGAGGAGACGTTGCCGTCGATTCTGTCCACCGCAACCCCTGCTGTGACTTCGCCTGAGTCCGTCGTCGCCATCCAATTCGATCGCCCGCCTCGCCGCACTAGCTGGAGCCCTGGTACGTCCCCAGTAGACCCCCACCGGCCGTTTAGGATTCGGTCTCGCCGGCGACGAGTCCGTCATCGACGACGACTGTGAGTTGTTGATCCATGTTATAATCATGTGGCCTAGATCGCCAGATACCGTTTCGGGTTTTAAGTCTCGCTGACAAGCGGAACCAACCTGTCAGCCGCCCTCTGCGCCACTGAGCATCACTGGGCCGGCCCATTTCCTTTCCCACGCGACCCAGTAATTCAAATTTAGACTTTTCTATTGTGGTTTAAACTCAATTATGTCCCTTAGTTCAAAAATCAATTCAGAAAGATTTACTGAACCAAATTGAGTGATTCTAATTTTGTTGGAAAGCTTCTGAAAAGATCTATCCAAGACCGTTGGATTTAATTCATTTAGAGTTAGAGATCTCTCCTAGTAAAAATAACAAGACAGAAGCATTTGCACATTCAAACATTTTTATAAAATCAACCATAATAGCTTTTGAGTTGATTCCAACTCTCAAAAATCACATTTAACCATACCTATTTGAATATGTCATAATATTAAGATTTACATGCAGTGAGTTTTGACTAGTACCAAATTAGTGCTATATAGGCATTTCTAGTCACTTTAAATCATTAAATATTAAACTTAAACTTATTAAAATGTGATCCAAACTTTAAAGCACATTCCCATATGTTAGAATATGTGGTGATGACATGTGTCCACATGATCCCATATTTTAATTGGATAATATTAAAACTTAGTTATTTTCAATGAGTAGAAATTACTTTTCTTAAATAAAAAGAATGAAGCTAGTTAATAAAACCTTGTGATGCTTGTGATGATAGTAGATCATCAAATGTGTACTTTAGAGTGCTAAGTAGACTAGTTAAGTATTATTTGGTGATTGTGTATACCGTATGTATTTTATAGACAATAATACCGACCAAGCTTTCGAGGAGGAGGAGTTCTACCAAGAGGAGGAGGAAGAAAACTTCAACCACTACACCAACCAAGGCAAGCTATTGTTAGCAAGCTAGAATTACGCCAGATAATCTAAGAAAGATGCATTAGTCATGCTTTGGTTATACCACTTTGACTAGTACCTACTCCAAGTTTTATTTTCAAACTTTTACTTTTTTTACTTTACCAGAGTCCCTTACTTGTTTGAAGGTAGCATAAAAAGTATAAAAAGTGACCTATCTAGATAACCTTAGATGTCATTCTATGGCATGATATTGAGATTAGCATCCCACCTGAATGAACACTCTTAACTTAGTAGCTTAGAGCTAAATCAAAACTTGAGTCACTTTAGATGGGAACCCTTAGTGAAAATAAATTGTGAAAACCTTGGAATGATGAGTCATTCTATTGAGATGTTTTGACATGTGTTGAGAAACATAAATGGTTTATGATGATGAAAATGTTGACGCATGAGCCTTAGCCCTTTATAAAAACTGATGGTTGGGTTTGGATGCGATACCATTCCAATTTTACCGTACAACCACAATACCTAAATTGAGTAAGGCTTAGCCGGAAGTTTATATGCATTAGTATTAGTTCCCTCGCGGGAGAGGTTTGAGCTGAGGCTACCTCTCAATGTTGTCCACCTATGCAGTGCCCAAGATGACAGATGGTCATGGTTGGGAGGCCATACTCATAGGAGATGTGCTTATACTAGGGTGTGTAAAGGAAAGGTTATGTTTGATTATCTACATACTAAGTATGATGATTCAGGGTTATCCCTGGCAGATGTATCGAATCTTGTGGTGAAAGTGTACCACCTCTATAGAGTGTCAAACTATTCGAATAGCCGCGTCCGCGGTTATGGACAGTTGGAGTGGCCATACTATTCCGTTGTCAGATATTTTCAAAACAACTTATGACATGAATTGTGACATGACTTGACCACACCAGAGTTGTGATTACGACACTAGCTTCCCAACTTAAGTGATTCTAGAACTTTATTTTATCTTTCTTTGTTTCTGAACTCAGCTTAGGTTTCAACTTAACTTTACAAATAAACTTAGAGTTAGCAATCCCACTAGAACCACCTTACTTGTTAGTAATAGTTTGCGAGTACTTAAAGAGTACTCATGGCTTTTGTCCCTGGCTATTCCTATGGCCAGACTATGAAGGAGACTACCAAGATGACAGACAGCAGGACAACTATGATAACTAGGACTATCTTCCATCGTCAACATTGCCTGTGCCACTGAAGATGGACCCCACCGCTACACCTATTATTTATTCCGCTGCTTGTTGTATTAAGACTGGATCATGAGATCCTTTATTCGTGTAAGACCTTATATTGGTTTGTAATGGATGATGTACTGTGATATCCAATCTGTTATCTCTCGCAAAAATGGTAATCCTGGGATTGCAATGTATGGCATAATCGGCATCTGGGATTAAAAATCCGGGTGTTGACAGACTCTCAGGTGCCCTATTAGCTACGGTATTTCCAAAATTTGGAAGGTCAAAAAGTACGAGTAATACATCTTAGGAATGCAATCTTGCTAAACAAAAAATCCCTAGGGTTTTGCAGGTAGTTCGCGAACTTCGCAATGTTGTGAAGCAAGAGCGCCCTAGTCTCCTTTATGTGATGGAGACAAAGATATCAATAAGATGTGTGGAAAGTATGCAGCAATCTTTGGGTTTTGCAGGCTGTTTCGTGGTAGAAAGTGATGTGCTTGAGTGGAGGAATTGGGTTGTTTTGGTCAGCGGAGGTGTCCGTTGATGTCAAGAATTTTAGTCTGCCATATTGATGTTGTGGTGAGAAGAATGGACCGACCTGATCTAGAATGGAGATGGACGGGATTTTATGGAGCATCGATGGTGGAGGATAGACGCCATAGTTGGCGTTCACTCCGTACACTGCATGAAATTGAGCACTTGACATGGCTGTGTGTGAGAGAGATTTCAACGAGACTCTATACGCTTCTGAGAATTTAGTAATAAAGGCCATATGCATCAGTCGATGCAGAGGCCGGGGACTCCCCCATTTCTAAAAAACGCTTCTGAGAATTTTTCCAGAGCAGCAAGGCCTGAGTAACAAATGCGAGCTTTCAGAGAGGTGGTCAAAGATTGCTCATTCCAGGAAATAGGTTGGTCTGGAGTGGAGTATACTTGGGATAATGGGTAGATGGGTGAGGCAAACGTTAAAGCTAGAATAGATAGATCTTTTGGGAATGTAGCCTTTCTCAACATGTTTGCGGATACATGGGTTTGGCACATTGTTACTACGGAGTCATATCACTGTTTTGTACCCACTGAACTTTGTGAACATCTGGCCAAGGGTAGGTCGAGGGGGCCTAACCAGTTTAGATACGAGGATGTGTGGCAGACACACGTTTACTATGATCGCTTGGTCCTAGATCAATGGAGGAAAAGGGGATGGACAAGAGGGTCTGGTTGGTGTTGTACATGCGTTGAATGATATGCAAAGTAAACTGAGTGCATGGGGAATGAAAGAGTTTGGAAGTTTGGCACTTAAATTATGTAAACTTCGACAAAGACTTGATCATCTGCGTGGACAATCTGTGGGTCATGGGCCGACCGATGAAGAAATGGTGGTGCTTAGAAAATTGTGTGAGGCGCTCAAATAAGAGGAGATCTAGATGCAGCAACGATCTTGTGTACGGTGGTTACGAGAAGGAGATCGGAACACCATGTACTTTCATAGGCACGTTGCACATCCAAGCGGGTGAACAAAATTGGAAATCTTGTGCGGCCTAATGGCAGTACATGTGAAAATTGGGAAGTGACTTGTGAAGAATTCCAGGCCTTTTATCAAGAACTTTACAAATCTCAAGGTTTTAGGAATATGATGAACTTTTGGAATTTCTTCCTACTCAAGTTAATCATGCAATGAACGAGGAGCTTGACAAGGTCTTTACGGCTGAGGATGTCAGTTGTGCAATGTTCCAGATGGCTCCCTCCAAAGCACCGGGTGTGGAAGGATATACGGCGGAGATTTTCCAGCAGCATTGGGAGGTACTCCAAGATGACATAGTGACAACTATTCTGGGGTTTCTAAATGGTGGAAAACTTCTGATTGGAATGAACAACACTTGTATTACATTAATTCTAAAGGTGAGCCATCCTTAGTGTATTTCTTAGTATAGACCAATTTATCTATGCATAGTACTGTATAAAATGGAAGCCAAGTGCATTTCGAATAGGGCTAGAGGGTTTATGGAGGATGAAAGTGCATGTGTGCCCCCATGTGTGGTTCTGGTAATTAATGACAATCTCTATGGACTAATTGTCGTTGTATTGGGAACGGCAGTACTTGAGAAGGTTAGATAGAGGTGTGGGGACTAGCAGGGAAGCTATCAACGGCGTCCACATGCGGGATTGGATACAAGCGAGCGTAGCTGGACGTAGGAAGTACCCAGGTTCGGAGCCCTCGTGATGAGGTAAAACTCCTACTCCTGTCGGATCTGACTATGAGGGATATACGGGCTACAAGGGCTCCTTGAGCTGTATTCTAGCTAGTGCCTTAAATGCAATGAAAAACCAACCCTTTCTACTGAGGCCTTGCCTCTCCTTATATAGGCAGAGAGGCAACGGTCTCACTGGCCAGACCGACTGGCAGGCCCCACAGGCGGGTCCCAGCCGGCTGGTCATCTACAGTGTCCGGTATGGTGTGTCACATCGGAGTATGAGCGGTATAGCTGTCGTAGGCACAGTGGACACCGTGCAAGCCTGTCGTCAGCATCGGGCCACTGTTCCTGCGTCATCCCCACAAAGTCTTCGGTATGGCCGAGTAGTTGTCGGTCTTGTCATCGTACAGGGCGTACCGTGCACTGATCCACACGTCGTCATGTCTCCTTGATTGGTTCCCGCTACATCGTCATAGTCGGCTGCTTCTTGCCGATCCGGCTACCATGCGATAGCCGGCCTGTCTTGCCCTGTCCGGCTGCATCTGGTCAGTCGGACGCGATCCGTCTGCTCAGTTTCTTGTCCGGTTGGGGTACCTGGGGATCATCCCCCTGACACTAGCCCTCGAGCGCGTGTGGATTCCGCCCTTAGGCGAAATGTGCGCGTCCTCCCTTTTGATTTCGAATTTGTGTCCGGCTGTGCCTGGCGGTTGCGCTACCCGTGACGTCAGCGCTGACGCCGGCCATGCGTGCACGTGCCATCATTGCACTGCGGCAGGCAGCGTAACGTCCCGTCGCACGTCGCCTCGGGAAGCCGCTGCCCGGCACTTTGGTTCTCGCTCCGGGATCTTCTGCGCATCCTGCCCTGGCACACGGGATCTAGGCGGCGGTTGGGGTGTGGGTCGCCCGGATGGCCACCACGTGGCGTCGTGGGCGGTTGCGTTTCCGGCCCTTTAAAGGGATGCCGCGGGGGAGGCAGTTCCCTTCCTTCGCTCCCCCGCTGCAGTTTCCTCTTCCCCAGTGCACTCCTGCCCTTTGCGCCCTTGCTCTTCCGTCGCTGTGGCCCACTGCGCCGCCCGCTCGTCGTCATCGACGCTACGGGCCACCGCCATTCTTCCGTCGCCGCTCCTCTCCATCAGCCGGAAATGTCCGCTGACCGCGGGGCTTGGTGCGGATCCTCCGTCACCGAAGACCAGATTCAGAAATACCGCGCCACCCGCGTTCTCCCGTCAGAGGAGGAGGTGGCGGTGCGGTTCGCGACGGCGGGAGAGGTGTCGCCGCACCCAGCGGAGGGGGAGCGTGTCATCTTCCTCTCTCATGGCGCGCGGGTTCGCCTTGTCGGTGCACCCCTTCTTCCTGACCTTCCTGGCGTTCTTCGATCTCCGCCTCCACCACCTCGGCGCCAACGCAAGCGGGACATTGGCGCATTTCATGGCCTTCTGCGAGAGCTACCTCAGGATCCAGCCGGATCTCGGGCTCTTCTGCCGGCTCTTCCGAGTCCGGCCGCAGGTGCAGTTCACGCAGGGGCCGCGAGACGTCTGCGGCGGCGCCTCCATCTACTCCCGCTCGCAGACCGGCTACCCCAAATTACTTCTGCACGATACGGTACGACTGTGGCAGCAGTCATATTTTTATGTGAAGAACCTCACCAACGTCAACCGGATCAACCTTCCGGCCTTCCAGGACGTCGAGTCCAGCCGGCAGAACTGGGACTTGAAGTTCCACGGCGACAAGGCAGAGTCAGATGAGATGCTGAAGTGCATGCGCTCCCTCGTCCACTGCCGGCTAACCGGCCTGGACGTCACCCTCAGCTGGATGTCCCGGCTGATGATGCCGCTGCAGCAGCGAGCGCACAAGATGTGTTATTACTCCGACCGGCTGGACCCGACCCGGCTGTCACGCCGCGATCCCCTCTACCACAACCTGAAGGAGTGGGTGTGGACGATCACCAAGGAGCGACTGTCGGAGAACTGGAAGTTCAGCCTGGCGCCCTACATATTTGAGAACCGCGCGCCCCGGGTAAGTTCTTCTAGCCCGTTGCTTCTTTTGTATTTCTTGCACTTCTTTCTTGTTTCGTCTGACTGATCTCTTGTATTCGGCAGATGTTCCCTTGCATCATTCGCGAGGAGGGTGAGGCTCCCCTCGAGGAGTTCACGCCCAACTTGCCCGAGCCGCGCGCTCGGCGGTCCGACGAGGAATCGGGCGGGGATGGGGATGCCTTCCCCAGTCGGAACGACGAGCCGGCTGCCGACCCTCACCCGGAGGTTGTTGAGGAGGAGGAGGACGCGTCGACCACCGACCCGGCGCCGCGCCCTGCGACGGACGGCGAAGCTGGTGGGAGCGGCTCCCGTCATTCCGGCTCCCGCCGGTCTGCCGCGGAGGAGCCGACTCCCAAGAGGAGCCGGACCAGCACCCTGCCACCGAGCCACCTTGGCCGGAAGAAGGGGCCGCCTCTAGTTGTGTCAGGGTACGTTTCTTCTTCCCTTGCCTTCATCATTTTCTGCTTGCTTCCTTTTTTTCTTCCTTCTCTGCCTTTGGCTTATTTGCTTTCCTTTCTTTCCTTCCTTCTTCTGCCCTCTTAGCGCGCTGGTTTCCTTTGGAGCCGCGAGCCCAGCCCGAGCGCCGACCGAGTCACCGCCCCGTGCTCCGACTGCGCCAGCCAGTGCTCCTCCTTCTTCTGAGGTGCCGCCTCCGCCTCCCCCTCGAGCTGAACCGGCTGCCCCAGCCGGATCAGAGGTCCCTCACCCGGAGGCGGAGTCTTTGCAGCCGGATGGCTCTTCTGTGGGCGTGCGGGGGGCTGCCGGCAAGGAGCTCGTGGTTGTCAGCGACGACAACTCCGACGAGGAGCCGGGGTAGGAGTGGAGGACGACGGTGGTCACCGCGAAGGAATCCTTGGCCGCCAACGCCGTGGATGACGATGCTTCTTCTGCCGCCTCGCTGAAGGACCTCGCCGCCACACTCAAGCTGGCGGTGAAGAAGATTCGGTTGCTGGAGGCCGCAGCCGGCGGGAACCGTTCCTTGGAGCAGAAGCTCACTGCCTATGTTGTCAGGTAAGATATTGAGCAAGGCTCAGTGTCCAGCTACGGTAAATGATAGGGAAGCTATGAGAAAAGTGCCTTATGCCTCGGCCATAGGTTCCATCATGTATGCCATGCTGTGTACTAGACCGGATGTGTCCAATGCTCTTAGTTTGACGAGCAGATATCAAAGTGATCCAGGAGTGGAACACTGGACAGCCGTGAAGAACATCCTAAGGTACCTAAATAGGACTAAAGAAATGTTCTTAGTCTATGGGGGTGATGAACAGCTCGTCGTAAAAGGTTACGTCGATGCTAGTTTCGACACCGACAAGGATGATGCTAAATCTCAGACAGGATACGTGTATATTTTGAATGGAGGAGCTGCGAGCTGGAGAAGCTGCAAGCAAAGCGTGATCGCGGGATCTACAGTAGAAGCGGAATACATGGCTGCTGCAGAAGCGTCAAGTGAAGGAGTTTGGATCAGAAACTTCATCACTGAGCTTGGCGTGGTTCCAAGTGCATTGGACCCACTGGAGATATTGTGTGACAACACTGGCGCCATAGCACTCGCTAAGGAACCAAGATATCATCCAAAGACCAAGCATATCAATGCAAGTTTCATATAATCCGAGATTATATAGCAGATGGAGATCTGAAGATCAGCAAAGTACATACAGATCTGAATGTCGCAGATCCATTGACTAAACCTCTTCCACGTGTAAAACATGATCAGCACCTCAGTGCCATGGGTGTGAGATTGTTGCCAAATGTAAACTAGATTATTGACTCTAGTGCAAGTGGGAGACTGTTGGAATTATGCCCTAGAGGCAATAATAAAGATGTTATTATTATAATTCTTGTTCATGATAAAGTTTATATTCCATGCTAGAATTGTATTAAGCGGAAACTTTAATACTTGTGTGGTTTGTGAACAACACCGTGTCCCTAGTACGCCTCTATGGACTAGCTCATTGATCAATGATGGTTAAGGTTTCCTAACCATAGACATGAGTTGTCAATTGATAATGAGATCATATCATTGGAGAATGATATGGTGGATAGACCCAAACTAAGTGAAGCAATTAGATCGTGTCATCGTGTTCGTCTTTGCGAAGTTTTTTTATGTCAAATATTGTATTCCTTAGACCATGAGATAATACAACTCCCTGGTATCGGAAGAAAGCTTTGAGGTCATCAAACGTCATCCTATGAGAGGGTGATCATAAAGGTGTCTCTCAGGTAATCGGAAAGTATCTGTTGGGTTGTATGTATCGAGATGGGATTTGTCCCTCCCAAGTCGGAGAGATATACTTCGGGCCCACTCGGTAATCGGTATCAACACCGCTTGCAAGCATGAGGTTAAGGAGTTAATCACAAAGTGATATCGGATTACGGAACGAGTAAAGTACTTGCTGTGAACGAGATTGAACTAGGTATGACGATACCGACGATCGAATCTCGGGCAAGTAAAATATCGCGAGACGAAGGGAATATATATATGGGATTGATTGAATCCTGGCATCGTGGTTCATCCGATATGATCATCGATGAATGTGTGGGAGTCAATATGGGTGCCCAGACCCCGCTGTTGATTATTGATAGAAGATCATGTCTGCATATTCTCGAACCCGCAGGGTCACACACTTAACGTGTCTCGACGCTAGGATAGATTGGATAATTGGTTTATGAATTTTTGTTCGGAGTCTCGGATGGGATCCGGGACATCACGAGAGGTTCCGGAATGGTCCGGAGAATAAGATTCATATAAGGCAGTGCAGTTTTTGGAGTTCGGAATTGTTCCGGATTAATCGGTATTGTACCGGAAGCTTCTAGAACCTTCCGGAAGGGGGCCAACGTGGTCCCACCTTCCGGGAGGGGGCATGGGCCTATGAGGGACTGTCCTGGCCGCAGTGGGCCAGGGTCACAAGGCCCCATAGGGCCCAGCCGATCCTAGATAAGTTTAAACTCGTTTAAACTAGAGATAGGGTTTCTAGATAAGGGATAAGTTTAAATCGTTTAAACTAGAGATAGGCTTGGAGGATGGGAAAGGGCTGGCCGCACCCCCCCCTCTATATATAGAGGGCTGGTGTGCCCCCTCCCCCCAACCTACACCTTCCTCCAAACCCTAGCTGCCCTGCTGCCCTCCTCTCTCCCTCCCGACTGTTTGTAGGCGAAGCCCTGCTGCAGAAATTCTCCACCATATACACCACGCCGTCGTGTTGTAGATCCAATCTATCTCTCCACCCTACTTGCTGGTCCGAGGAAGGAGGAGACGTCGAGGTGCTGCACGTGTGCATCTCACGGAGGCACCGCCACTTGTGGTGCTAGATCGGATCGGATCGCGAGGAGGAGAAGCGAGTACGACTACATCACCCACGTTCCGACGAACGTTCCGCTGTGCGAATCTTCAAGGGTATGAAGATCTAATCCAATCTCTCTCGTTGTTTGCATCTCCTAGATTAGATCTTGGCTTTCCTTCTGTTTTCGCTTCCGTAGAAAATTTTGATTTACTATGCTGCGAAACCATTCAGTGGTATCAGAGCTAGATCTATGCGTAGATGTGATTCACGAGTAGAACGCAACATGGTTGTTGCGGGCGTTGATGTTTTCTGTTGCAAGCCTCTTGTTTGTGTTCTTCTTATGACGCGGGATAGTGAGATTGAAGCGGTCCAGGCCAACCTTACGCGACGTCGTTCGCGAGACCGGCTCCGCACTTGACGTGTGGCTTGTACCACACATGCGGCTGGTGGATGTCAGTTTCTCTCACTATAGTTGTCATGGGATTAACAACGGAGTTTGGCAACCATAATATCACCGTTGTGGCTTTCCGTAGGTAAGAATCGTTCTTAGCATCTACTCCCATAAGCCACGTAAAACATGCAACAACAAAGTAGAGGCGTCTAACTTGTTTTTGCAGGGAGTGTTTTCTGTGATATGGTATGGCCCAAGATGTGATGTGTATAATGTATGCGATGATCATGTTTTGTAATGTTTCACGACTTGCATGTCGATGAGTACACAACCGGCAGGAGCCATATGGTTGTCTTTATAATTGTGTATGACCTGCGAGTCAACTTCTTATACGCCATGTAATAGCTTTACTTTATCGCTAAGTAGTTAGCAATAGTTGTAGTTGCTATTCGTGGTGGAGGCAATCATGGTGGAGTGATGGAGATCATGCCGGAACGCACAAGATGGAGATCATTGCGCGAAGATTGGCTATACCATGTCACATAAAGTTATATGCATGTGATGTTTATCCTTTTATGTATGTTATTATGCTTAGATCATGACGGTAGCATTATAAGATGATTCCTCACTTAAAGATCAAGATAAAAACTGTGTTCTCCCCAAGTATGCACCGTTGCGAAAGTTCGTCGTGTCCAAGCATCACGTGATGATTGGGTGCTATAGACTCTACGCTCACATACAACGGGTGCAAGCCAGTTTTGCACACGCGGAAATACTTGGGTCTAACTTGACGAGCCTAGCATGTACAGACATGGCCTCGGAACACAAGAACCGAAAGGTTAAGCATGAGTCATATGAATGATATGATCGACACTTCGTTGTCCACCATTGAAACCACATCTCTTCTCGTGATGATCGGATTAGGTGTGGTGAATTTGGATCATGTTCACTAAACAACTTGAGGGATGTTGAATTTGGTGGGAGTTCATCTAGTAATTTGATTAAAAGTTGAACTAGTTATCATGAACATAGTCTAATTTGTACTTGCAAATATTGTAGATCACATGGCTAAGTCCAACTTCAACTTCAACGTTTTTGTTGAGAAAGAAAAGCTTAAGAACAATGGGTCTAACTTCACCAATTGGTTCCGCAATTTGAGAATCATTCTCTCTGGCGGTCAAAAGGACTATGTCCTTGAAAAGGCGTTAGGTGACGCCCCTGCTGCAACTACGCCGGCTGATGAGAAAGCTGTCTATCAGTCACGCAAAGATGATTATGGTGTGATTAAGAGCACCATGTTGTTTGCTATGGAACCGGAACTTCAAAATCGTTTTGAAAACTATCCCGGGCCCTTTGAGATTCTCGAGGAGCTGAAAACCATGTTTCAGACTCAGGCCCGTTCTAAGAGATATGAGATCTCTGAGAAGTTCTTTAACTGCAAGATGGAGGAAGGGAGTTTCGTTAGTGAGCACGCCATTAAGATGCCGGGCTACACTCAACGCCTTGAGCAACTGGACTGCAAGATTCCAGAGGAGCTCAAGATTGACAGGGTTCTGCAATCACTCCCTCCCAGCTACAAAAGTTTTGTAGTGACTCATAATCAGATTGGTTCCACTGATACGATCACCGAGCTCTTCGCAAAGCTGAAGGCTGCGGAGGTGGACATCAAGAAGGATAATCATGTGTTGATGGTCAACAAGCCCTCCTTTAAGAAAGGTAAAGGTGCAAAGAAGCCCTTCAAGAAGGGCGGCGGCAAGCGCAATGCCCCTGCTGAGAAGAAGCTCAAGTCTGGTCCCAAGCCGGACACTGAGTGCTTCTATTGCAAGGACAAGGGTCACTGGAAGCGCAACTGTCCGAAGTACTTAGCGGACAGGAAGGCTGGCACCATCAAAGGTATATTTGATATACATGTTATTGATGTTTTCCTTACTAGCCCTCGTTGTAGTGCCTGGGTATTTGATACCGGTTCAGTTGCTAATATTTGTAACTCGAAACAGGAGCTGCGGAATAGACGGCGACTTGCGAGGGATGAGGTGACGATGCGCGTTGGCAACGGATCAAGAGTTGATGTGATGGCCGTCGGCACGCTCTCCTTAGTTTTACCTTCGGGATTAGTTTTAAACCTTAATAAATGTTATTATGTGCCTGCGTTGAGCATGAACATTATTTCTGGATCGTGTTTATTGCAAAACGGTTATTCATTTAAATCGGAGAATAATGGTTGTTCTATTTATATGAGTAACATCTTTTATGGTCATGCACCTCTTGTGAGTGGTTTATTTCTTCTAAATCTCTAAAGGGATGAAACACACATCCATAACATTGAGGCTAAGAGATGCAAAGTAGATAGTGATAATACTACTTATTTGTGGCACTGTCGTCTAGGTCATATTGGTGTAAAGCGTATGAAGAAACTCCATTCTGATGGACTTTTGAAGTCTCTTGATTTTGAATCATTTGACACATGCGAACCATGCCTCATGGGCAAGATGATCAAAACCCCGTTCTCCGGTATAATGGAGCGAGCAACGGACTTGTTGGAAATCATACATACCGATGTATGCGGACCGATGAGTGTTTCGACGCGCGGTGGATATCGCTATTTTCTCACTTTTACCGATGACTTAAGTAGATATGGGTATATCTATTTAATGAAACATAAATCTGAAACGTTTGAAAAGTTCAAAGAATTTCAGAATGAAGTGGAGAACCATCGTAACAGAAAGATTAAGTTTCTACGATCCGATCGTGGGGGCGAATATTTGAGTTATGATTTTCTCACGCATCTCAAAGCAAGTGGAATCGTTTCACAACTCATGCCACCCGGAACACCACAGCGCAATGGTGTGTCTGAACGCCGGAATCGAACCCTATTAGATATGGTCCGATCGATGATGTCTCTTACTGATTTGCCATTATCATTTTGGGGTTATGCATTAGAAACCGCTGCATTCACTTTAAATAGGGCTCCATCTAAATCCGTTGAGACGACACCGTATGAACTATGGTTTGGTGCTAAACCTAAGTTGTCGTTTCTTAAAGTTTGGGGATGCGAAGCTTACGTCAAGAAGTTGATGCCGGACAAGCTCGAACCCAAAGCGGATAAATGCGTCTTCATAGGATACCCTAAGGAAACTATTGGGTATACCTTCTATCACAGAACCGAAGGCAAAGTGTTTGTCGCAAAGAACGGTTCCTTTCTTGAGAAGGAGTTTCTCTCGAAAGAAGTGAGTGGGAGGAAAGTAGAGCTAGACGAGGTTATTGAACCTTCTCTTGAATTGGAGAGTAGCGCAGCACCTGAAATTGTTCCAGTGCCGCCTGCACCAACAATAGAGGAAGCTAATGACAAGGATCATGAAGCTTCGGACGATGCTGCTACTGAACGTCGCAGGTCGACAAGGTCGCGTGCCCCTCCTGAGTGGTACGGCAACCCTGTCTTGACTGTCTTATTAGTAGAAGACAGCGAACCTACGAACTATGAGGAAGCGATGATGAGCCCAGACTCTGAGAAATGGCTAGAATCCATGAAATCCGAATTGGGATCCATGAGCGAAAACCAAGTATGGACTTTGGTGGACCCTCCTAGCGACCGAAAGGCCGTTGAGTGCAAATGGATCTTCAAGAAGAAAACGGACGCGGATGGTAATGTTACCGTCTATAAAGCACGGCTTGTTGCAAAAGGTTTTCGACAAGTTCAAGGTGTTGACTACGATGAGACTTTCTCTCCCGTAGCGATGTTTAAGTCCATTCGGATTTTATTAGCAATTGCTGCGTTTCATGATTATGAAATATGGCAAATGGATGTCAAGACTGCTTTCCTCAATGGCAACATTGATGAAGAGTTGTATATGATGCAACCCGAAGGTTTTGTCGATCCTAAGGATGCTGATAAAGTATGCAAACTTCAGCGTTCCATTTACGAACTGAAGCAAGCGTCTCGGAGTTGGAACCTTCGTTTTGATCAAGTGATCAAGAGCTTTGGATTTGTTCCAAATTGCTACGAAGCTTGCATCTACAAGAAAGTGAGTGGGAGCTCGGTGACATTTCTGGTACTATATGTGGATGACATATTGATTATTGGAAATGACATCAACATGCTTAACGATGTGAAGAGTTATTTGAACAAGTGTTTTTCAATGAAAGACCTAGGTGAAGCTGCTTATATATTGGGCATCAAAATCTATAGAGATAGACCAAGACGCCTGATAGCTTTAAGCCAGAGTACATACCTAGACAAAGTTCTGAAAAGGTTCAGAATGGATAAGGCATTGAAAGGTTCAGTGCCTATGTTGTCAGGTAAGATATTGAGCAAGCTTCAGTGTCCAGCTACGGTAAATGATAGGGAAGCTATGAGCAAAGTGCCTTATGCCTCGGCCATAGGTTCCATCATGTATGCCATGCTGTGTACTAGACCGGATGTGTCCAATGCTCTTAGTTTGACGAGCAGATATCAAAGTGATCCAGGAGTGGAACACTGGACAGCCGTGAAGAACATCCTAAGGTACCTAAATAGGACTAAAGAAATGTTCTTAGTCTATGGGGGTGATGAACAGCTCGTCGTAAAAGGTTACGTCGATGCTAGTTTCGACACCGACAAGGATGATGCTAAATCTCAGACAGGATACGTGTATATTTTGAATGGAGGAGCTGTGAGCTGGAGAAGCTGCAAGCAAAGCGTGATCGCGGGATCTACAGTAGCAGCGGAATACATGGCTGCTGCAGAAGCGTCAAGTGAAGGAGTTTGGATCAGAAACTTCATCACTGAGCTTGGCGTGGTTCCAAGTGCATTGGACCCACTGGAGATATTGTGTGACAACACTGGCGCCATAGCACTCGCTAAGGAACCAAGATATCATCCAAAGACCAAGCATATCAATGCAAGTTTCATATAATCCGAGATTATATAGCAGATGGAGATCTGAAGATCAGCAAAGTACATACAGATCTGAATGTCGCAGATCCATTGACTAAACCTCTTCCACGTGTAAAACATGATCAGCACCTCAGTGCCATGGGTGTGAGATTGTTGCCAAATGTAAACTAGATTATTGACTCTAGTGCAAGTGGGAGACTATTGGAATTATGCCCTAGAGGCAATAATAAAGATGTTATTATTATAATTCTTGTTCATGATAAAGTTTATATTCCATGCTAGAATTGTATTAAGCGGAAACTTTAATACTTGTGTGGTTTGTGAACAACACCGTGTCCCTAGTACGCCTCTATGGACTAGCTCATTGATCAATGATGGTTAAGGTTTCCTAACCATAGACATGAGTTGTCAATTGATAATGAGATCATATCATTGGAGAATGATATGGTGGATAGACCCAAACTAAGTGAAGCAATTAGATCGTGTCATCGTGTTCGTCTTTGCGAAGTTTTTTTTATGTCAAATATTGTATTCCTTAGACCATGAGATAATACAACTCCCTGGTATCGGAAGAAAGCTTTGAGGTCATCAAACGTCATCCTATGAGAGGGTGATCATAAAGGTGTCTCTCAGGTAATCGGAAAGTATCTGTTGGGTTGTATGTATCGAGATGGGATTTGTCCCTCCCAAGTCGGAGAGATATACTTCGGGCCCACTCGATAATCAATATCAACACCGCTTGCAAGCATGAGGTTAAGGAGTTAATCACAAAGTGATATCGGATTACGGAACGAGTAAAGTACTTGCTGTGAACGAGATTGAACTAGGTATGACGATACCGACGATCGAATCTCGGGCAAGTAAAATATCGCGAGACGAAGGGAATATATATATGGGATTGATTGAATCCTGGCATCGTGGTTCATCCGATATGATCATCGATGAATGTGTGGGAGTCAATATGGGTGCCCAGACCCCGCTGTTGATTATTGATAGAAGATCATGTCTGCATATTCTCGAACCCGCAGGGTCACACACTTAACGTGTCTCGACGCTAGGATAGATTGGATAATTGGTTTATGAATTTTTGTTCGGAGTCTCGGATGGGATCCGGGACATCACGAGAGGTTCCGGAATGGTCCGGAGAATAAGATTCATATAAGGCAGTGCAGTTTTTGGAGTTCGGAATTGTTCCGGATTAATCGGTATTGTACCGGAAGCTTCTAGAACCTTCCGGAAGGGGGCCAACGTGGTCCCACCTTCCGGGAGGGGGCATGGGCCTATGAGGGAGTGTCCTGGCCGCATTGGGCCAGGGGCACAAGGCCCCATAGGGCCCAGCCGATCCTAGATAAGTTTAAACTCGTTTAAACTAGAGATAGGGTTTCTAGATAAGGGATAAGTTTAAATCGTTTAAACTAGAGATAGGCTTGGAGGATGGTCAAGGGCTGGCCGCACCCCCCTCTATATATAGACGGCTGGTGTGCCCCCTCCCCCCCAACCTACACCTTCCTCCAAACCCTAGTTGCCCTGCTGCCCTCCTCTCTCCCTCCCGACTGTTTGTAGGCGAAGCCCTGCTGCAGAAATTCTCCACCATATACACCACGCCGTCGTGTTGTAGATCCAATCTATCTCTCCACCCTACTTGCTGGTCCTAGGAAGGAGGAGACGTCGAGGTGCTGCACGTGTGCATCTCACGGAGGCACCGCCACTTGTGGTGCTAGATCGGATCGGATCGCGAGGAGGAGAAGCGAGTACGACTACATCACCCACGTTCCGACGAACGTTCCGCTGTGCGAATCTTCAAGGGTATGAATATCTAATCCAATATCTCTCGTTGTTTGCATCTCCTAGATTAGATCTTGGCTTTCCTTCTGTTCGCTTCCGTAGCAAATTTTGATTTACTATGCTGCGAAACCCTTCAAGAACAAGGACCAAGAGAAGGAGATCAAATGGCTGGCGACGAAGGAGAAGGCTCTGGTGGAGGAGCTGATGCAGGTTGGCCACACGGCTAAGGGTAAGTTCCTCTTTTCCGCCCTCTTTTCTTTTCGGATCCGGTAGCCGGATCTGACTCTCTTTTCTGACAGCTTTTTACCCCGGCATAGACCTGCTGGCCTACAACCGGTTGCAGGAGAATTGGCTGGGAGCGCAGCCGACGGCCCAGGAGCTCGTCGTCCTTCTTGGCGAAGAAGCTGCCAAGCTTCGTCAAGCGGCGCGGGACGTATTCTCCTTCTTGTGGCCGTAGGCTCCGGTTCCGGAGACTATGGCACAACTGGCTGCGAAGGTGGGGGAGGTGCCGGCTGCGGTGGACCGGCTGCGGGACTTGGCGGCGCGAGCCAGAGCGGAGATGGCTCTGGCCCTCATGCTCTCCTGGTACAAGGACGCCCGCGTCGAGAAGATCGACGGAGGCTTCCGTGCCGGCGCTGACCTTGCCGCCATCCGCTAAGCCCATCCAGAGCTCCGCGGATCTGCCATCAAGATCGCCGACTACGTGGACCCCGACGAGGTGCTCACCGACTCGGAGTCCGTCGGTACTCCTGATGCGGAAGGCCCGATGCCGCCGCCTGCCGGCGCCGGGACCGGATCGAGCTCCGCGCCTCCTCCTCCGCCTGAAGCTTCTGTTGGTCGAGATGCTCCTCACGGCAAGGGCCCTACCGCTTAGCTACTGCCCCAGGATGCCGGGTGTATTTGTCTTGCTTTTGTTATGTGTGAAACTTGTTTGTCTGTGCCGGCTATCTCTGATGCCGGGTAACTTATGGGAGCTTCGCCTCCTTTTTGTTTGTTAATATTGAACTCTTGAGTTTCCTTTAACTTGTGTGTCTTGAATTTTCTTTCAATATTTTGCTGGCTAACTTCATTCGGCTAACTTCGTCTGGCTACACACCTTTAGCCGGAGGAACTACACCTCCAGTGGGGGCGCGCTAGCGCACCTACTGGGTGTAGCCCCCGAGATTCGTAGGAGCCGGCGTAGCCAGGTGCTTCGAATCTTCCTTCTCTTTCCCAAGTCTTCTAACTTTATTCGACTAGACTCGTCTTAGTCGGCTGCTTTCGCTGGCTGAACACCTTAAGCCGGAGGAACTAACATTCCAGTGGGGGCGCGCGAGCGCACCCACTGGGTGTAGCCCCCGAGATTCGGAGTAGCTGGCATAGCCAGGTGCTTCGAATCTTTCTTTCCTTCTCTTGCACCTGCCCTTGCCCTCACCTGGGCTCCGAACGGCCAACTAAACGCCTTTAGCCGGTCAGGAACTACAAGACTCCACTAGGGGCGCGCGAGCGCACCCAGTGGGTGTAGCCCCCAAGATTCGGAGCGCTTGATGAAGGCAAGGACTTCGAATCTTCTTCTCCTTTCCTTCCTGAATTCCGACTCAAGGTAGTCAGACAAGAATATACATACACATACACATATATCCTCACAGGTTAATAGGTTAGTCTGCCAAATTGTAGCCGGAAAACGACTTGTTTTTTCGAAAACTAGCTTGTGCCTCTCTAGCCACTTGGTCGCTTTCCCGTGTGCTGTGCTGTTTTCGCTGCGTCCTTGCCGGGCAGCCGGGTTGTGGTCTGCAGCCGGAATCGAAGGGAGCTGATAGTACATTGTGCATGGTACTAACGACTTAGTGACCGGATTGGTTTAAGCTAGTTGCAAGGCCGGGACGCCCGGTCTGTCGCGTCTCCTCCCTGTTTTTCGTGTGGGATGCCTCGGGCTTTTGCTCTTGCTAGCCGGACAGCCGGGTTGCGATCTGTAGCTGAGAGGAAGAGTGGGCCTCTGACATCATCGCACACTACTCAGTCGGTTTGTTGACTTAGCAGGCCGGGCCAGCCGGCGAGCCCCCGGGTAGGGGTTACCGGAGCCAGAAAATCAGAACCTGAAAGCAGGTGCGAAAACACATTTCTAGCAAGGAGCCCCCGAGATTCTCGTAGGGGTCCACATTTTCATTCATAGGGTTTGCGGGATACATACATTGTCTGGCGACTAGGTGTAAAACTGGCGCAGCAGGGCCGCATTCCAGGGACGCTCGGTTTCCTCGTCCGATTTGTCCATCTTGTTCTTGCGCAGCTGCTGCGTGTCGATGAGGTAGTAGGAGTCGTTGGGAAGCTCCCGGCTGATGATGAAGGGGCCCTCCCAAGGTGGTGATAGCTTGTGCATTCCCTTTGTGTCTTGCACCAGCCGAAGAACCAGGTCGCCCTCGCGGAACGCGACTGGGCGAATCCGGCTTGAATGGTAGCGGCATAGTCGTTGCTGGTATAGGGCTGACCTGGACAGGGCCAGCTCGCGGGCCTCCTCTAGGAGGTCCACTCCGTCCTCCCGCGCCTCTTGGTTGGCCTTTTCATCGTATAGGAGCTTGCGCGGCGACTCGAACTCGATGTCCGCGGAGAGGACGGCTTCCGATCCGTAGACCAGGAAGAACGGGGTGTAACAGTTGACCTGTTCGGCGTGGTGCGGAGGCTCCACAACACAGCCGGAAGCTCCTCGATCTAGCATCTAGGTGACCGCTCCAATGGCTCGATGAGACGCGGCTTGATACCGGCCAGCACCAAACTGTTTGCCCTTTCGACTTGCCCGTTGGATTGCGGTGAAGGAAATATGCCTTGAGTGGCAATAATAAAGTTGTTATTATGTATTCCTTGTATATGATAGATGTTTATTTTGCATGATATAATTGTATTGATAGGAAACATCAATACATGTGTGTTTAATAAACAAAAAGGGTTCCTAGTTATGCCTCTCTTATAGACTAGCTTGTTGATTAACAAGATGATCAAGGTTTCCTGATCATGGACATTGGATGTTGTTAATAACAAGGTCACAGCATTTGTGAAATGATGTGATGAACATTCATCCGAAGTATAGCATTACGATCGAGTCATTATGTTTATATTGCTATAACATCATACGAAGTAATCTTTATCCTTAGACCATGAGATCATGTTAATTGCTAACACCGGAAGAGTATCTTGATAACATCAAACGTCACACCGTAACAGGGTGGCTATAAAGATGGGTTTAGTACTACGAAGGTGTTATGTTGAGGTTCATGGATCAAGAGTGGAATTTGTCAATCCAGATGACGGATAGATATACTCTGGGCCCTCTCGGTGATATCACATTAGGATAGCTTGCAAGCAAGTGATGTGATCACTAGAATGTTATATCACAGGAACGAGAAAAGAGTGCATGTCGGTAACGAGATCAAACTAGGTATGGAGATACCGATGATTGAATCTCGGACATGTAATATATCGAGAGACAAAGGGATTTAGTTACAAGCGTTAAAGGTTCTCACGATCACAGGAGTCATCGTTGAATGTGTAGGAGTCAGTACGGATCTCCAGGTCCCGCTGCTGATTATTAATCAGAGAAGGGTCTCGATCATGTCTGCATTATTCGCGAACCGTAGGGTGGCACACTTAAGAGTTACCGGACACCATTTTGGAGCACATATGTTTCAGACGAAAGGATTGCAAAGCGCAGGAATTGTTTCAATAGAAACCGGAAATTGTTTCGGGTGAAATTGCAGAAGGTGGTTCTGCATGTGATATTGAAATATTGCAAGGGGCTATATGTGAATGTTTGTTAATTAAAGTAATTAACAAAATTGTGAATAAATTTAATAAAAAGGGTTTTATTAAATGAGAGAGCATTAAATTTGGAGAAATTTAATGCATTTAAAGTGGAGACTTTAAAAGGGAATGTGAAGAGGCATTTTAATGTGGAGGGGTTACCACCACATGAATGGGGGAGGTGAGGGGTCACCCCCCATGCGCCTGCCATGGAGAGAGGGGGCACCCCCCCTCCTCCTATAAAAGGCCACCCATTCCCTCCTTCATCCTCACACCTCCTTGTGAAGGATCTCTCTCCCCCTCTAGAATTATTCCCCCATGGTCTCGGATTAGCGAGATACATGTTCCTGGTGGCATTTCGTCTGGAAGGAGTTGCTGCTTTCGCTGGATCGCTGGAGCGAGGAGGTGGAGGTTGTCTGGTGGCTTGAACGTGTGTGCGTGTGCGGATGCGCTGCTGAGTTGCGGCGCTCGGACTTCCTCACGATCTTGAGATCGGCAAGTGTACGACTACATCAACCACGGGTTCCTACTCGTTAACAAAGCTCGTTGTCTTCGAGGGTAAGTTCTCCATGGATGTATGTCCACCCGTTGCTATGTATCTAGTAGATAGATCTTGGCGTATAGTTCTCATCGTAGGAAAAATTTTGTTTTCTATGCTGCGGACCCAACAGTGGTATCAGAGCCTGATCTATGCGTAGGTGCTTTGCACGGGTAGTACACATATGTTTATATGTGGGCGATGATGATCATGTTATTGCATCTTCTATGTACTTTGGATATTGGTGGCATAGTGGGATGAAGCGGCCTGGACCAACCTTACATGTCATCGTACATGAGACAGCGGTCCATGACTGACATGCAACTAGTTTTGCATAAGTGGCTAGCGGGTGTATGTCTCTCCTACTATAGTCAATATCTGATTTACAACGAGTTGCTAATAACTTGGTTATCCTCGTTGTGGTTCATGTTTGTAGGTAAGACCGGTTCTGTCTCCGAAAGCCCTAAGCCACGTAAAACTTGCAATTGATAAATTAGAGGCATCTAGTTTAGATCGTTGCTGGGCTAGTGTATTGATATGGTATTGTTGTAAGTAGATGTATGATAGATACTTTTACAACTCACTTAACGTGTAAGTTCCATAGACCTTGGCCTTACACACAAAGGAATGATAGAGATCATACCACGATGCAAATGATAGAGATCAAATGCATGGACCATATCACCTCACTTCACACATTAGCATCTTATATTGCTAGTTTGGCGCTTTTGGTAGCATTATAAGATGATCCCTCATTTAGATATCAAGATAAAATGTGTTCTTCCTTAAGTATGCACCATTTTGTGGATCATATTTTGAGGCATCACGTGATGATCGGGTGTTCTCGACTCTACGCTTTCATACAACGGGTGTAAGACAATTTTACACACGCAAATACTAAGGTTCTTACTTGACGAGCCTAGCATGTATAGACATGGCCTCAGAACACGGACCGAAAGGTTAAGCATGAGTCATATAGTTGATATGATGCCCATATAGATGCTCGCCTTTGAAGCTACACCGACTCACGTGATGATCGGACTTGGTGTAGTGGATTTGGTTCATGTAATCACCAAAAGGACACGAGGGATGTCGTTTTTGAGTGGGAGTTCATTAGTAATTTGGATTAGTTGAACTCAATCTATCATAAACTTAGTCTAAATATATTTTACAAATTTTGTTGTAGATGGCACCACCTGCTTTTAATTTCAATGTGTTCATGGAGAAAGAGAAGCTTGTTGCGAATGGTAGCAACTTCACCAACTGGGCTATGAATTTGAGGATTCTCCTCACTGCTGCACAAAAGCAATATGTGCTAGAGGCGCCGCTAGGCCCCCCACCAGCTCCTGATGCCCCTGACGAGGAAAAGAACGTCTATATAACTCGTCAGGAGGACCACAACTTAGTTCATTGCGGCATATTGTATGGGCTAGAGCCAAAACTTCGAAAACGTTTCGAAAATGGCAATGCGTTTGATACCATGGGAGAATTGAAAATGATTTTTGATACCCATGCTGCCGTAGAGAGTTATAATGCTACAGAAAGGTTCTTTAGCTGCAAGATGGAGGAAAACAGCTCCGTTAGGGAGCACGTACTCAAAATGTCTGGGTACGCCGATAAGCTTGTGTCCTTGGGAATAACGATTCCCATTGACTTAGGCATACATCGTGTTCTCCAATCTCTGCCACCTAGCTACAAGAGCTTCGTGATGAACTATAATATGCAGGGCATGAAGAAGTCTCTTCCCGATCTTCTGTCAATGCTTAAGACTGCAGAAGTGGAGATTAGGAAAGAACATCAAGTGTTGATGATCAATAAGACCACCGGTTTCAAGAAGGACAAGAAAGGCAAGCAGAAGGGAAAGAAGGGCGGCAAATCTGTTGCCGCGCCTGAAAAGAAACCCCGAGCTGGACCTAAGTCTAACACCGAGTGCTACTATTGCAAGGGGACTGGCCATTGGAAGCGCAACTGACCCAAGTATTTGGCGGACAAGAAGGCCGGCAAGGCAAACAAAGGTATATGTGATATACATGTTACTGATGTGTACTTGACTAGTACTCGCAGTAGCACCTGGGTATTTGATACTGGATCGGTTGCTAATATTTGTTACTCGGTTCAGGGGCTACGGAACAATCGACAACTAGCAAGGGATGAGGTCACGATGCGGGTCGGCAATGGATCAAGAGTTGATGTGATCCCCGTCGGAACGCTGCCTCTCCATATGCCGTCGGGATTAGTTATAAACCTGAATAACTGTTATTTGGTGCCTGCACTGAGCATGAACATTGTATCCGGATCGTGTTTGATGCAAAGTGGTTATTCGTTTAAGTCTGAAAACAATGGTTGTTCGATTTATATGAATAATATCTTTTATGGTCATGCACCTGTGTTGAATGGTTTATTTCTGTTGGATCTCGATAGTAGTATTACGCATATTCATAATGTTGATGCTAAAAGGATTAAACTTGATAATGATATATCTACATATATGTGGCACTGCCGTCTAGGTCATATTGGCGTTAAACGCATGAAGAAACTCCATTCTGATGGACTTTTGGAATTACTTGATTTTGAATCATTTGATACATGTGAGCCATGCCTTATGGGCAAGATGACTAGAACGCCGTTTTCCGGTTCAATGGAACGGGCGACAGATTTATTGGAAATCATACATACTGATGTGTGTGGACCAATGAGTGTGTCAGCGCGAGGTGGATATCGTTATTTTGTTACTTTCACGGATGATTTGAGTAGATACGGGTATATCTATTTGATGAAACATAAGTCTGAAACCTTTGAAAGGTTCAAAGAATTTCAGAATGAAGTGGAAAATCATCGTAACAGAAAGATCAAATTTCTGCGGTCCGACCGTGGAGGAGAGTATCTTAGTTACGAGTTTAGCACACATATGAAAGACTATGGAATAGTTTCACAACTCACGCCTGCCGGAACACCACAACGTAATGGTGTGTCAGAACGTCGTAATCATACTTTATTGGATATGGTTCGATCTATGATGTCTCTGACTGACTTGCCACTGTCATTTTGGGGTTATGCACTGGAAACCGCTGCATTCACTCTAAATAGGGCACCATCTAAATCCGTTGAAAAGACACCGTATGAATTATGGTTTGGAAACAAACGTCACACCGTAACAGGGTGACTATAAAGATGGGTTTAGTACTACGAAGGTGTTATGTTGAGGCTCATGGATCAAGAGTGGAATTTGTCAATCCAGATGACGGATAGATATACTCTGGGCCCTCTCAGTGATATCACATTAGGATAGCTTGCAAGCAAGTGATGTGATCACTAGAATGTTATATCACGGGAATGAGAAAAGAGTGCATGTCGGTAACGAGATCAAACTAGGTATGGAGATACCGATGATCGAATCTTGGACATGTAATATATCGAGAGACAAAGGGATTTAGTTACAAGCGTTAAAGGTTCTCACGATCACAGGAGTCATCGTTGAATGTGTAGGAGTCAGTACGGATCTCTAGGTCCCGCTGCTGATTATTGATCGGAGAAGGGTCTCGATCATGTCTGCATTATTCACGAACCGTAGGGTGGCACACTTAAGAGTTACCGGACACCATTTTGGAGCACATATGTTTCAGACGAAAGAATTCCAAAGCGCAGGAATTGTTTCAATAGAAACCGGAAATTGTTTCGGGTGAAATTGCAGAAGGTGGTTCTGCATGTGATATTGAAATATTGCAAGGGGCTATATGTGAATGTTTGTTAATTAAAGTAATTAACAAAATTCTGAATAAATTTAATAAAAAGGGTTTTATTAAATGAGAGAGCATTAAATTTGGAGAAATTTAATGCATTTAAAGTGGAGACTTTAAAAGGGAATGTGAAGAGGCATTTTAATGTGGAGGGGTTACCACCACATGAATGGGGGAGGTGAGGGGTCACCCCCCCCCATGCGCCGGCCATGGAGAGAGGGGGCACCCCCCCTCCTCCTATAAAAGGCCACCCATTCCCTCCTTCATCCTCACACCTCCTTGTGAAGGATCTCTCTCCCCCTCTAGAATTATTCCCCCATGGTCTCGGATTAGCGAGATACATGTTCCTAGTGGCATTTCGTCTGGAAAGAGTTGCTGCTTCCACTGGATCGCTGGACCGAGGAGGTGGAGGTTGTCCGGTGGCTTGAACGTGTGTGCGATTGCGGATGCGCTGCTGAGTTACGGCGCTCGGACTTCCTCACGATCTTGAGATCGGCAAGTGTACGACTACATCAACCACGAGTTCCTACTCGTTAACAAAGCTCGTTGTCTTCGAGGGTAAGTTCTCCATGGATGTATGTCCACCCGTTGCTTTGTATCTAGTAGATAGATCTTGGCGTATAGTTCTCATCATAGGAAATTTTTGTTTTCTATGCTGCGGACCCAACATGCGGGTGCGCAACGGAGGCAAGGTCCAGCCGGATGCCCTTGTTGCTACAGAACCGGGCGAAGGCCCCCTTGGCGAAGTCCGTGGCGTTGTCGGTGATGATGTTGTTGGGGTAGCCAAACCGGTTGATGATGTCGGTGAAGAAGGTGACAATTGTCGCCCCATCCAGCTTCCGGATGGGCTTAGCCTCGATCCACTTTGTGAACTTGTCCACCGCCACCAGTAGATGGGTCATACCCGCGCGTGCTTGCTTGAAGGGACCGACCATGTCGTGGCCCCAAACCGCAAAGGGCCAGGTGATCGGTATGGTCTTGAGTACCAAAGTTGGCATGTGCCTGAGCTGCCCGAAGCGCTGGCACCCATTGCACACGCGGACCAGCTGCTCAGCGTCCTCGAGGGTGGTGGGCCAATAGAAACCATGGCAAAACGCCTTGGCGACTATCGCCCTTGATGAAGCGTGATGCCCGCACTCGCCCATGTGGATGTCCTTGAGTAGCCGGTAGCCCGTGTCTACATCGACACATCTTTGGAAAATGTCGGATACGCTGCGCTTGTACAGTTCACCGTTGATGATGGTGTACGTGTGCGCACGGCGCCGGATTTGCCTGGCTTCCACCTCGTCATCCAGAAGTTCTCCGTTGGCGATGTAGTTCATGAAGGGTTGTGCCCAGGATGGCACTTCCCGGATGACGAGGACGGTGCCGCCCTCTGGTTGACGCATGTCGGGGGGTCGTCCAGGTGGACTACCCGGGACGGCAGCCCCCGAGCTGCTTGCCGAACCGGCGGCCCCCGGGTCTTGCGAGCCGGAGGGCACTGCCTTGCCGGAGTTGGTGCGGGTCTTCTTTTTTGGCGGCTCTGCTTCTGCCGCTCCGTCAGCCGGAGCGCTTCCTGCCCAGGTGATGGAGTCCGACTCTGGCGACAGGTTGATGGAGGGCTTGCGCAGGTGCTCCAAAGAGACCCCTGGTGGGATCGCCTGCCTGGTGGATCCGATTTTGGAGAGCGAATCAGCTGCCTCGTTGTTGACGCGAGGGACGTGGTGAAATTCGCATCCGTCAAAGGAGGCTCTGAGCTTCTGAATGTGGAACCGGTAGAGGGCCATGTTTGCGTCTCTGACGTCCCATTCTCCGAACACTTGCTGCACCACTAGATCCGAATCACCGAAGCACAGGATCTGGTTGACACCGATCTCCTTGGCCAGCCGGAGGCCGTGCACCAGTGCCTCGTATTCGGCTACGTTGTTGGAGGCCTTGAAGTGGATCTGCAGCACGTACTCCAGTCGGTCTCCCTTGGGCGAGGTGAGCACGATGCCGGCTCCCAAGCGCCCGAGCATCTTCGACCCGTCAAAGTGCATCTTCCAGTGGTCTGAATCTGGAACCGGTGGGAGATACTGGGTTTCAGCCCAGTCGACGAGGAAGTCCGCCAATGCCTGCGACTTGATCGTGAGTCGGGGCTCATACTGGATGGAGTAGGCGGCGAGCTCGATGGCCCATTTGGCGACTCGGCCGGTGGCGTCCTTGTTGCCGATGATTTCTGAAAGGGGTGCGGTGCACACGACCTTAATCGGATGCTCCTGGAAGTTGTGCTTGAGCTTCTTGCATGCCAGGTACACGTCGTAGCACATCTTTTGGTAGTGGGGGTAGTTCTGCTTGGAGAGGGAGAGAACCTCGCTGAGGTAGTAGACGGGCCTCTGAACCAGCTGAGCCTTGCCTTCCTCGGGGCGCTCCACCACCAGGACGACGCTGATAACCCGGTTGATGGCTGCTATATAGAGCAACATCGGCTCCTTGCTAGCCGGCGTGGCTAGAACCGGCGCTGTGGATAGCATGCGCTTGAGGTCGTGAAATGCGGTGTCGGCTTGCGAAGTCCAGGAGAACTTGTCCGTCTTCTTCATCAGCTGGTACAGCGGGAGTGCCTTCTCCCCTAGCCGGCTGACGAAATGGCTGAGGGAGGCCAGGCATCCGGTGAACTTTTGGACTCCAAGCAGGATCCTGGGCGGCTGCATCCTCTCAATTGTCGCGATCTTCTCCGGATTTGCCTCGATGCCTCGTTGTGATACGAGGAAACCGAGGAGCTGACCGGATGGCACTCCGAAGACGCACTTCTCTGGGTTCAGCTTCATCTGGTACTGCCAGAGGTTGCCAAACGTCTCCCCCAGATCCTCGAGGAGGGTGCGTTTCTCCTTGGTCTTTATGACCACATCGTCCACATAAGCATGCACGTTTCAGCCTATCTACGAGTGCAAGCATTTCTGCATGCAGCACTGATAGGTAGCGCCTGCATTCTTTAGACCAAAAGGCATGGTTACGTAGCAGAAAGCCCCGTAGGGGGTGATAAATGATGTCTTAATCTGATTAGCCGGGTTTAGCTGGATCTGATTGTACCCGGAATAGCAATCTAGAAAAGACAACAAATCACACCCGGCCGTGGAATCGATGACTTGATCGATACGGGGCAAGGCGAAGGGGTCTTTTGGGCACGCCTTGTTCAGGCTGGTGCAGTCGATACACATGCGCCATGTCTTGTTCTTCTTCAGCACCAGGACTGGGTTTGCCAACCAGTCCGGGTGGTACACTTCCATGATGAACCCGGCTGCAAGGATCCGGGTGATCTCATCACCGATTATCTTCCTCTTCTCCTCTGTGAACCGGCGTAGAGGCTGCTTTACCGGCTTGGCATCCGGCCACACATGAAGTGAGTGCTCGGCGAACTCCCTCGGCACACCCGGCATGTCCTTGGGGGACCATGCAAAGATGTCCCGATTCTCACGGAGGAAGTCGACGAGCGCGCCTTCCTATTTGCTGTCCAAGCCGACACCGATGGTGACGAACTTAGTCGGGTCGGAGGGGTCGAGCAGGATCCTCTTCGTCTCCTTTGCTGGCTGGAAAGTTCCTTCGCCAGCCGGTTTGCTGCTAGCCGGCATGTCCTGCTGGGCCATGGCCACATTGCGCATGATCATGCGCTTCTCCTCGGCTATGATGAGGGCCTCCGCCAGTTTGGAGCCGGTTGAGGCGCACTCCATCAACCGCCTGAAGCAGCCGACGACGGTGATCACACCGTGGGGTCCCGACATCTTCGTCTTGAGGTACGCGTAGTGGGGGGCGGCCATGAACTTGGCGAGGGCGGGGCGCCCGAGGAGAGCATGGTAGGAGCTCGTCAGGTTTACCACCTTGAACCAGATCGGTTCGCAGCGGAAGTTCTCCTCAGTCCCAAAGATGACGTCTAGCTGGATTTTCCCTAGCGGGGCGCAGGCTGGCCCCGGCAGTACGCCGTGGAACGTCGTGGTAGTCAGGCGCAGGTCGCTTTCGCGAATGCCCAGCTTCTCCAGCAAGGACTGGTAGAGGAGGTTGAGGCTGCTGCCTCTGTCGATAAGGACGCGTGAGAATCGGCAGGTGCGCGCATTGGAGACGATGAGGGGGTCGAGCATCATGGCGTAGCCCCCGGGAGTCGGCAGCTGTTGTGGCTGGTCTGCACGGCTCCAGGTGATGGGGGTTTCCGACCAGTTCAGGTACTAGGGGACCGGAGAGGCGATGGCATTGACCTCCTTGGAGCATCGCCTGCGGCTGTGCTTGTCGTCCTGCTCCGTCTCGAAGATGTGGTAGGTGGCGTGCGGCTGGGGGTAGCCGTTGTTGTTGTTGCCGTCGTTGCCATCATTACCGGCTCCCCTAGCCGGTGGTGGGGGTCCGCCCGGAGGGGGAGGGGGGAGACGAGGCTGGTTACCCTGGTCTTTTAGCTGGCAGGTCCAGCTGCAATTCTGGGTGGTATGCGTAGCCGGTTTGAAGGGACTGTTATGCCACTTGCACGGGCCGTCAAACATTTGGTCGAAGGTGATCCATGGCTTCTGCCTCCTTGCATCGTTAGTCGGCGCGTCGGGTGCGCCCTCCACAGCATTGACCTGCCGCGCGTGGTAGCGGGGCTTTTGTTGTCCGGCCTGGCGGTCCCCGTGGAACCGGTTGTCGTTGCCATGGCGCCTGGAGGATCCGGCTTCGCCAGCCGGATTGCTTGGGCGGTCGCGAGCCGGCTCCGTAGGAGTCGGATGCCTGTCAGCATTTACTCGGAGGGGCTTCTTCATGGCGGCATCCGCCATGGCATACTGGTCCGCAACTGTCATGAGCTCCGCCATGGTTTTTGGCTCGTCACACAGTAGCCGGTGGCGAAGCATGGTGCCTTCTCGGCAACCCTCGATGAAGAAACTGATGGCCTGGCTCTCCAGGATGCCCTTGCAAGTGTTGTGCAGCTTCGTCCATTTGGCGAGGTACTCGCGGTCGGTCTCGCGATCACCCTGGACACACAAGGCCAGGTCGCGTGGGCACCCCGGACGCTTGTACGTGCCATTGAAGTTGCGGATGAACACCTTCTCAAAGTCTGGCCAGGCATTGATGCTATTGGGCACAAGGCTGTTGAGCCACGTCCTTGCCGACCCGGTTAGCATAAGAAGGACGTAGCGCACGGCTGTTGTCCGACCCGGTTAGCATAAGTCGGTCAGCCAATCTTCTGGCTTCATGCTGCTGTCGTACTTGGGGGTGTCCCTAGGCAGAGAGAACTTATCCGGAAATGGTTCATTCCGGATGCGGGGTCCGAAACAAACCGGGCCGGTAGAATCTTCCTCCTCAGCGAGGAGCTCGATGCGGTCACGGGCATCCGGACAATCCGGGTTGGACGCTCCCACCCGGCCCGAGAGACGGGAACCGGCTGGTCTGGGCGCTCCGGTTGGTGGAGGTGGAGGCAGCGGATTGTTGTTCACCGTCTGCTCCTGGCGCGGCTGACCCGTGTTAACAGAGCTGCAACGCCTGCTGCGGGCCCTAGCCGGCTGAGGGGAGGACACCTGCTGGGTGTCGTGTGGCGCACCCCTGCTGTTGGCAGGCAGCTTGCTCCCCCTGGAGTAGCTGGGGTCCTCCTGCATCTGCCGGTTGGCGTCAGCCTGCTCGTCCACGATGCGGAGGAGCTCCTGCACGCGAGCGTGCTGGCGGGCTCGCTCCTCGCCCTCCAGACTTGGTAGTTCTTCTGCCGCGGCTCGCGCCGCGTGCAGGTTCTTGATGGGCGTGCTGTAGGTGGGCCGGATGAGGGCGGGTGCGGGATCTGGCTCCCCATCCTTTTCCATCCTACCGCCTAGCTCGCCGCCCCGGCGCCGCACCTGGCCGCGCCGGCTCGGCTCCGCGGTAGCCGGAGTGAAGCCGTGCATGCGGTTGTACTCGTGTCGGGTGATCTCGAGTTGCTTGCGGGCTGCCGCTAGCTCCATGGCCTCCTGGAGGATCTGTCTCTCGATGGTGAAGTTGGCCTCCGCCTCCTCCGGGTTATCCCCGAGGTTAACGGCATCAGGAGCCGATCAATGGCATCCTCCACCAGGTTCCGAGGCTGCGGAGGAGCAGAAGTTCCGACCTCGTCCGCGCCCCGCTCCCGCGGCTGGCGGGGGTGAGAGCTGGAGCCGGCCATCATGACCTCCATGCCGCAGGATGCGACAGAGGCGCTACCGCCTGGACGCGGCAGCTCCATGATAGAGACGATTTCCCTAGGGAAACGCTCCAGAACGGTGGCGACGTAGATAGGGAGGTCGCCGAATAGCAGGACGGTGCCGTTCGCCGGGAAGGAGGTTCCGGCGAAGCAGGAGGCGTTGTCGATGACGCAGTCGAATTTGCCGAGCGTGAGCACCAGGCCGGAGGCCATGCGCTCACCGGCTGAAGTGCGGGGTCCCGTGCGAAACGTGACTTCGGTCGAAGCCATCTTGCCCCACGGTGGGCGCCAACTGTCGTTGTATTGGGAACGGCAGTACCTGAGAAGGTTAGATAGAGGTGTGGGGACTAGCAGGGAAGCTATCGACGGCGTCCACATGCGGGATTGGATACAAGCTAGCGTAGCTGGACGCAGGAAGTACCCAGGTTCGGAGCCCTCGTGATGAGGTAAAGCTCCTACTCCTGCCGGATCTGACTATGAGGGATATACGAGCTACAAGGGCTCCTTGAGCTATATTCTAGCTAGTGCCTTAAATGCAATGAAAAACCAACCCTTTCTACTGAGGCCTTGCCTCTCCTTATATAGGCAGAGAGGCAACGGTCTCACTGGCCAGACCGACTGGCGGGCCCCACAGGCGGGTCCCAGCCAGCTGGTCATCTACAGTGTCCGGTATGGTGTGTCACATCGGAGTATGAGCGGTATGGCTGTCGTAGGAAAAATAGACGCCGTGCGAGCCTGTCGTCAGCACCGGGCCACTGTTCCTGCGTCATCCTCGCAAAGTCTTCGGTATGGCCGAGTAGTTGCCGGTCATTTCATCGTACAGGGCATACCGTGCACTGATCCACACGTCGTCCTGTCTCCTTGATTGGTTCCGGCTACGTCGCCGTAGCCGCTGCTTCTTGCCGATCCGGCTACCATGCGATAGCTGGCCTGTCTTGCCCTGTCCGGCTGCATCTGGTCAGCCGGACGCGATCCGTCTGCTCAGTTTCTTGTCCGGTTGGGGTACCTGGGGATCATCCCCCCGACACTAATGGTTTAATTGAGTTTCACTTGTAGGATTTGTCCATTGGCATCGCTTGGGCCATGTGTTGGTTTCTAGGATGAAAGGTGAAGAAATAAAGAAGAAGAAATGCCCAAGGGCTTCGGGCCTATTGAAATCTTGTTGAAGAAATAAGAAGTTTGCAGGTTGATCAAGACAAGGGCAAAGAGTCGATTCAAGATAGATCAACACTCAAGAAGAAATGAAGAAGTGCAAGATCAAGGTGCGCCATATCTAGAATATCTTATGCTTGAATCTTGCCATCCTCGGTAATCATGGAGTGATGAAGACAAGTTCAAAGAAGAGTTTTCCCCATGGAGTATGGGGGGGCAATTCGCAAGTCTTCATCAAGCGAACGCAAGAAAATGCAATCAATAAAGATGTTCCATCTTGATGAAGACAGTATCATCTACATCAAGCTCAAGTGGAATGCTCAAGGCAAATGTACGATCTTGATAGGCTTTTATTTTGTCGGTCTCTTGTATTGGGAGACCGGGTTTAGGATAGATAGTTGTACTATCAAGAGGGTCTCTCGAGTGAGTAGCTCGATCGTATCTTTTAGAGAGAGCTCAAACCTTTGCATACATGACATCATATTTCTTGGTTGTTGTTAGGATCTTGTCCATGAGAGGATCTAGAGCTTGTGGTTATCTTCATAACAAGCTCTAGTATATCATAAACAGATTTCCCTTGAATATCTCGTTGCATTTTTTATCTTGCGGGTTTTATGGATCCACACCTTGGGAGGTATCTCACATATTTATTCATGATATTTTCTCCCTTGGTGGTATCCAATATTTCCAACAAAATTAGTTTCATCCTTTTTGGAGTTCGGATGCAAAAGTTATAGCAGTTTTGGTTTTGGGGTTGTTCCTGACCGGAAGTATCGCTGCCTCACCGGAAGTACTGCTAGGCCTATTTGGTGTCGGTAGTACTGGGTGAAGTACCGGGCTAGTTCCGGTGAGCATGGGAATGCTCACAACACTTGTTCTGTTTTTGATGCATATTTACCGATTCTTGGGTTGGTAGTTGACCGGAAGTACCACTCGGGCATAGTTTGCCGCCGGTACTACCGGTGAAAGTATCGGCTCACTTCCGCTCAGCCATGTGCACCCCGCAGTAAGATTTCTATTTGGTCGCGTCTATTTGTCAGTACTTGGCCGGTAGTGTACCGGTAGTACCGGCCGAAAGTTCCGGCCCGGTAGTCGGGCAGAACTTCCGGCCTGTACAACCGGGTCGTTTCAACTACTTTCGATCCATTGGAGCCAAGGCTGACCGGAAGTTCTGGTGGCTCACCGGTACTACTGGCCAGGCGCATTTTGACCCAAATGGTCAGATCTGGGAGTCCTTTAAAAGGGGCTCATCTTCCCCTTAATGGGACTTATCTCTTTTGGTCCATTTTTTCTCTCTCTCTCTCCCCTCCATTGTTTACCTCGAAGATCGTTTCCTCTCCCCTCCCCCTCCTATGATTCTTGCACCTTTTTGAGGGATTTGATAGAGGAGATCTAGATCTACAACCCCACCAAACCAAATCCCTTCTTTATGAAGGAATCCTTGGGATCTAGATCTTGGAGAGTTTTGTGTTCTCCTCTTGTGTTCTTCCTCTCTTATTCCCCTAATAGATTTTGTAGCTTTGGTGGAATTTGAGAGTGAAGGACTTGCCTCTTGCATTTGGTGCATAGGTTTGAGTTCTCCTCGGAGATTCGGCGAGTTCAAGCTTGAGAGCTTGTTTCTCTTGGGTTCTTGGAACCCTATACGGTTGTGTGGTAGTGGTGTGATACCCTTGGGGCCTCCGTTTGAGTTGTGGAGATTCCTCAAGGTCGAGGTCATTGTGGTGATTCTTGGGATCCCTCCAATTGAATTGTGGAGTTTGCCCCAAGTTTTTACGAGTTCGTTGACCACCATCAAGTGTCCCATAGTGGATCATGAGTAAGCCTTTATGGTGAGCTCACGAGAAAATAGGGTGATCCTATTGTGGCGTCGGTGAGTGGCATGCCTTCACATCTTGGGGTGAGGCCTTGTGTGGCGTTGGGTGAGCATCGAGCCACCACACCTCAAGGTGAGCCATTTGTGGCGTTCGGAGAGCATTGCACCATCGCACCTCTCCAACGGAGACGTAGCTTCTTTGGAAGTGAACTTAGGGATAAAAATCATCGTCTCCATGTCCATCGGTAATCTCTCAATCGAGCCCTTTACTTATGCAATTTACATTGTGATAGTCATCGTGCTTGAAGTATTATATCTTGCTATCACCTTGTTGCCTGTCTTCCTTAGAATAGGTTGTTGGTGCACTTAGTTGAACTTAGTGGTTTTAGATTTTGTGCTTTGATAAATTAAACATTAGCTTTAATCCGCATTTATTAGAGTCTAAACTGTAATTATTTTAAAAGCCAATTCACCCCCCCCCCTCTAGGCGACATCCATTGTCCTTTCAGAGGAGATCATTGGAGAGGAACAGAGTGCTTTCATTCCTGGATGTTTGATTAGTGACAATGTTCTAATTGCATACGAGAGTGTACATGCGACGAAGAGAAGGAAAAAAGGAAGGACATTGTTTGTGCAGTCAAACTCGACATGACGAAGATATATGATCGAGTTGAGTGGCACTATTTATAGGTTGTTATGCTGAAACTTGGGTTCAGTGTTAATTTTGTATGGCTCATGCTGAAGTGTGTGACCTCTATGAGACTCATCATATGGGTAAATGGTGAGTTACTACCATATTTTATACCAACCAGAGGGTTGTGGTAAGGGGGTCCAATGTCTCCATATTTATTTCTGTTGTGTGGTGAGGGGTTCACTTTTGAAAGGATATAGATGTCACCTAGAGGGGGGTGAATTGGCGGTTTAAAAACTTTTTCGAGATGGGCTTAATAAAGGCAGAATTAAACTAGCATTTACTTTGTCAAGCACAAAACCTAGAACAACTTATGTGCACCAACAACTTATGCTAAGCAAGAGAACCAACTATGTGATAGCAAGATATAGACTTTAAGCACGAAGGCTATCACAAAGTAAGGTGCATAAGTAAGAGCTCGGGTATAGAGATAACCGAGGCACGCGGAGACGACGATGTTTTACCGAGTTCCTCCTAATAATGGAGTACGTCTCATTTGGAGAGGGGGTGGTATCAAACCACCAACGCCACAAAAGGCCTCCCTTATTCTCCAATGAATCTTACCCCAATGGGATCGATCCACCCTTCCACTATATCGGCAACCTTCGAGGTGGTAGCCGACACCTTTACACAAGTTCGAGGCACACATCCACAACTTAATTGGAGGCTCCTGAATCTAAGCAGACTGTCACAACAATCAAAGACAAGCTTGTAAGAACCAAAACAAGGCCTAGGGTTTCCAATGAAACCCTAGAGCAAGGGGGCCTCAAGTGAATGAGGGGGAAATGAAGGTCTCTCTTGGTGAAGCTATAGATCAAGGCCTGCTCCTTCGATTCCCCAAAGACCAGGGACTTTGGGTGGTTGGAGAGGGAGATCTTAGAGTTTTGGTGGCTCTCAAATGGTGTTCTTCTTCTTATTCTTCAGGAATGAGCAGGCTCTCAAGGTTGAAGAAGGGGCCTATTTATAGCCCCCCAGAAATGTAGCCGTTGGAGCCACTTAACCCGGACTATCCGGCTAAATCGCTTCGGACAGTCCGGCCAAACCGGACAGTCTAGCCACAGTGCACCGGACACTCCGACCTGGCAAAGAATTCGGCCAGAGTCTTGGCAGTGTCCGGGTAGAGTCCGACCTGGGTCACTGAATGTTTGCACCCTCTAAGGAATCCTTTGGGCTGGATACTCCGGCTGATACCAGCCGGACATTTCGGCTAGGCTGGATACTCCGGCTGAAATCTACCAGATAGTCCGGCACAGGCTTGATTCTGCATGCTGGAGATTCGAGTCTGAAAACCTGCCAGAGGCAAAACTGATAGAAACAACAAAACTGTAATGATCATAACATTTGCATCCGGACTCCGATTGACCCGAAACCAATTTTGTTGGAAAGGGGGTAACAAGAGCTACCCAACAAGAGAGAGCATTTCATGTATTATGATGTGAGATACCTCTCTTGGTGAGAAACCAGAAAAACCTCCAAGATCAAAAATGCAATAAGGTATAAAGGGAAATCCGTTTTTGTTGAACTAGAGCTTGTTATGAATTACCACAAGATCTAGAACCTCACATGGATAAGATCCAAATAAGAACCAAGAAATATGATGCCAAGTATGCAAAGGTATGATCTCTCTCCGAAGGATATGATCTAGTTACTCACTCGAGAGCCCCTCTTGATAGCATGGTTATCTATCCTATAAACCGGTCTCTCCAACTAACACCACGAGACCGGTAAGAAGGAAACCCTATCAAGACCATACCTTTGCCTTGCGCATATTCCACTTGAGCTTGATGATGACGATCTTCTCCACCTCAAGATGGAACACCTTTCTTGATTGCGCTAGCTTGGCGAAGACTTGAAAATTGCTCCCCCATCCTCCACTATGGTAGAACTATTCTTTTGGGCATATCATCTTCCCATATCCATGGTCACCATAGGATGGCAAGCTTTAAGCACATGACCTCTTCGAGATGGCTCATCTTGAACTTGCACATCATTTCTTCTTTCTTCATTATGTTGGTGTCTTGAAGGTACATAATAGATATCACTCCAACTTTATTCTTTAAGACACACTTGCTATAGGCCCAACTCTTACTTGAGCAATCTCCAAATCACTCATTGAAACCTTGGTCAACACTTGATCTTCTCTACTTTCTTCTTCTCCCAACCTTGAAAAGCCAACCTATGGTTCAAGCATTGCCTATGGACAAATCCTACAAGTAAAAACTCAATGCAAACATAAGTCCATACAAATTGTCATCAATTACCAAAACCACACATGGGGGCACACATGCACTTTCAACTTCTCTTCTGAATCGTTATGGAGGAGCCCTAGTGGATAAGGGGATGCGAGTGAGTTCTCGGTCGCCTTGGATCAATCATGTGCTCTTTGCTGGCGATAGTCTTATCTTTATGAACGCAAAGGTGCAAAGTGCACAAATATTGAATGAGATTATGCAAATTTATGGTGATTGTTCTGGTCAGTGGGTTAATAGAGACAAAAGCTCAATTTCTTTAGCCCAAATACACCTGAACCAGTTAGGCTCTCTCTGAAACAGATTTTGGTTATTCCAGTTGAAGCTTCTAGTTAGCACTATTTGAGCCTACCTACAGTTATAGGTCGCATTAGTAGCGGGACGTTTGATCATCTTGGCGAATGAGTCCGAAGAAAAATGCAATGAGGCTTGGAGTGGCTAGTTTCGTGTGCTAGTAGGGGGTGTTTTTGAAAGCAGTTATTCAAGCTATCCCCACCTTCAACATGTGTTGTTTTATGTTGTCAAAGAAAGTTTGCAAACAGCTTTGGTCATATATGGCCACATTCTAGTGGAGTAGTCTCTTGATTGCTGCTCGATGCATTCGATTGCCTAGTATGCTATGGTATTGCCAAAGTGCAAAGGCAGGATGGGTTTTGAGGATTTGGTGATGTTCAACTTGGTTCTACTAGGCAAGCATGGATGGAGGTTGATTACTCACCTGAATTATCTTTGTTGTCAAGTGCTGAAAACCAAATACTTCCCGGTTGTGGATTTCTTGCAGGCTACAGTTCCCCGGAGCTCATCCGTGACGTGGAGAGCGATTGTAGATGGAAGGGTAGCGTTAGAGGGGGGGCTGGTAAAATGTATTGGACACGATTCACCAATGGCAGTGTGGACCGAACCATGGATTCCTGGCACCAAAACAAGAGTTCGGTCAGTTCAAACTAGTTTAGATGATGAACATGGATCAATGGATGAGCTCACCATGGTGTCCGATCTTACTGATACTGATAAATGGACATGGAAAATGGAGGTGATCAGAAGGAATTTTATTGTGCCCGAGGCAGATACAATTCTTAATATTCCGCTAAGGCATGGTGGTGGAGATGATTTTTGCGCCTGTGGATTGGTGAAGTCAGGTAACTACACTGTCAAATCATCATATCGATCTCTAATGATGCATAACGAGCATATTTATCTAGCATAAGGGACGGCTACGGGTACCTCAAATGCCGATAAACATGTGCGGTCTCAACTCTGGAAAGTGCAAGTTGTTCTAAAGGTTCATGTCTTTTGGTGGCATGTGATCCGTGGGATCCTACCTATCGAGAGGACGCTCTAGTATAGACACATCGTTGTACCAGCACGTTGCAAGATTCTCCTATCAGCTATTGAGGAATTAATGCATGCATTGGTGCAGTGTTCCCATGCAGAGAATTTTTGGAGAGAAGTGAGAAAATGTCTAGATATGAAGCTCCCAGCACTTCACCCGGATGCATGGACTAGATATATAGTATGTGATGCTATAATTGTTGATACCTTCGATCCGGATTCAAGGATGTACTATAATAGTCTTTTTCCCTAGTAGACCTAGGTTTAATCGAACCTTCGGAAACAATGCTAAAAAGGAATTTAAAAGGACATGTCTGCAAGACTTTGTTTTTTCGTTTTACCTTCATTTACCGGACCACTCTAGTTTACCTTATATCGTGGGTTGTTTAAATGGATGGAGATATGCCAGGGTTGAAGATTCACCTGCCGCTGCACATCATATGGGATAAAAGATAATAATAGGCACAATCATGTGCAATGTTTTAATAGAGATAATCTTTGTGGGCAGCACATCCTACTATACTAAATCCCCTGTGAGTCACAGGCATAGCAATAGCCTTTTGATCCAACTGTTGCACCACGAAGTACCGGGCTACAAACAATTATTAATTGAAAAACACAGATCGGAGCCTTAAGGAGAGATGTTGTTGTTGTTCCCGAATGGGTCGCTAAGCGAAGACCGTACAGCCCATTATGTCACTGGGTTTCCTATGAGATTGTTGTTAGCCAAATATCTCACCTCAATCCTTTATGGATATCAGGGGTCTTGGGTACCTACAAGTCCAAAGATCGAGGCAAGAGACAAAGAAACAAAAAATACAAATATCTTATTCAAACAAAACACAATGCTCCCATAGATTAGATGCATATAATTGTTGCAAGGTTTCACCCTAAACCGCAACCCGTGAGGACTACTCACTCTTAACAATAATATCAAGGATAGAAAACATTGTGCAAAATACTTAGATTGAAATCAAATATTCTTACAATGGTCGCCGAATCACAAGGAGATCTCAAGTACAAAGTAATAGCTATGGCTAATGGAGAGGATGGAAGATGGAGGGGATGAACTATGGTGTGGGTCTCCTTTGGTGGTGGTGTGATGCAATTTGAGAATGGTGGCCCTCTGCATGGCGGTTGGGACATCAAAATATATAGACACCTTCACGAAAGTTGTAGTGTTTGACGAGACGAAGCCACCGACACATGGTACGGGCGGGCCCTGCCCATACCAGTGGTCGTTATGGACCCTGACGCCTGGTTATTGCTCTAGGATAGCTTGGCCGTGTAGACTTCCTCAAAATCTTCATTTACGACTCCTGAATTTGCATTAAAAAGCGTGATTTCCTGCACAACACGATTCAAATCAATGGTTTGTATATCTTTACAATAATTAGTCATTAGTGACAAGGCTAGAGAGATTCTTGTCAATTGCTTAACTAAAAACAATGTTTAAACGCGGGAAAAGATGGCTATTTTCAGAGCCATCAATTGTCGATGATGACCTAGCCAAGATTGTCACAGTTATGTGCGCAATATGGACATCGCATAACAATAGTACTCATGACAAGGGTGGTATTGATCCTGTGCAGTCTATGAAAATGACGAAGGAGGCTCTTGCCATGTTAGAAATTATGAGGCAGCACGCTCGCATTTTATCTAGTCATGGGTGGAGGCAGCCTGAGGTTGAATGGGTCAAGATAAATACAGATGCTAGTGTTTCCTTTGAGGATCTTAAAGTTGGAGCGGGAGGTGTGGCGAGATACCCTTCTGGCTTCCTTGGTGCATGGAGAAAGCTCTATCTGGGTGTTATTGATTCGATGATCGATGAATCTCTGGCTCTCTGCGATGGGGTGATTTTTGCTAAGCTCCGAGGATTTTTGCGAGTGATTATGGAAAGTGATTGCAAGGAGGTGGTGGACCTCTAGGACTCGCAAGATGGTTCCCACACTGCTATAGCGCCTATCTTACAGGAGATTGAAGGGATCGTTGTTTCTTTTTCTTCGTTTGTAACCCAACATGTTTTGAGATATGCCAACACTCCCGCGCACCTTTGTGCTAAGCACTCTTGCACATTGGAGTCCACGAGTTGTTGAATGGACTCCATGCCTAGTTTCATTGTTACTTGTATCTAGGATAACAACCCTAGTGTAGTTTAATAAAGCACTTAGGTTTCTATGCAAAAAAATAATCCATAGGGTTTATTTCATCCAAGTTGGCATTTGAAAAATAACAGGACTAGTTTTCCTTGAGGAACTGCCACTAGAGAGGCGCAATGAGAAAAGGTTTAAGCCATCACCTAGGGCGGGTTAACAAGGCACATGTATCTGTTCATTTTAGAGAAGAATACAGCTAGATGGGGTTCATGCTTTCTAAGAAGAAACTGGATAGGGTTTAGGGTTCATGAGCTTTATAGAAAGAAACCGGATGGGGTTTCATTCAAGGTCAATTTTGAAAAGGCTTATGATGAAGTAAAATGACCCTTTTTACAAAAAAAATGGTGTGAACGAAAGGGTTTGAACATGGTGTGAGTTGATTACATGTTTGTTCAAGATGGTAGTGTGGGGACAAGGGTCAATAACAACATTGGACATTATTTCCAAACTAAAAAATATTGAGGCAAGGTGATCCTCTTGCTCCTCTCCTTTTTAATATTGTGGTGGACATGTTAGCAATCCTAATTGCAATGGTAAAAGCTGATGGCCAAATTGGTGGACTTGTAACTCACTTGGTTGATGGTGGATGTCTATTTTACAATATGTTGGTGTTGGAAATATGCCCTAGAGGAAAATAATAAAGGATGTTTATTATCATATTTCATGATAGTTTTATACCATGTTATAACTGTATCAATCGGAAACAAAGCAAGTCCCTAATAGCCTCTATTCAGCTACTTCATTGGTCAACTAGTAATGAAGGTTTCCTGATCATGGGCATTTATGTCAATTGACAATGAGGTCATATCATTAGATAAATGATGTGATGGACATGCACCCAATATAAGTATTGCAACACGATCAAGTCACAAAGTTCATCGTTGCAATAATTAGAAACTAAGTATCCAACTCCTTAGACCGTGAGATCATATCTAATCACTATCACTTGAGGCAGCCTTGACTGCATCAACCGTCACACCATAACAGGATGATCATAAAGGTGTCTATCAGGTATTACAAAGGAATATGTTGAGGTGTATGCACTGAGATCGAGATTTGTTCTCCCGCGTGACGGGAAGATATACCGGACCACTCAGTGAGATTACACCCATAAAGCTACACAGCGTATGACTAGATCATAGGGATGGAATATCACGGGAACGAGTTAAGCAGCACTTGCCGGTAACGAGATTGAACAATATATGGTGATATCAATGATCAGATCTCATAAAAGTCAGGTAACAAAGTAACAAAGGGACTTGGACTCGTCATTTATAAACGTCATTGATATCATGGAATGCATAGGGGTCATTTTGGATATCCATATCCCGCTGATGATCATTGATCCGAGAAGCGTCTCGATCATGTCTATGATGTTTCCGAACCGTAGGGTAACACACTTAAGGGTTCTACGACGCCCGAAGATCGTTTTGGAATCATCGGGATCACCGAAAGAAAGAAGAGAGAAAGCCAGAATTGTTCCGTGAGAGTTCAAAGGATGTTTGGAGTGATCCGAAGGAGTTTCGGGTCATAGGGAATTTAATAATATGTATTTTATATTAATTGTCGAAATTAATATCTAAAATTAATATAAGGGGCAACCCACCTTAATGGGCCAAACCCCGAAGGGAAAGGCCCAAGAGGGCTATCCACCCCAAGAGGCTTGGCCGCCAGCTGTCCTGGGGCATGAGGGCGCGCGGAGTGGGGCCCACCCACCGCCGGTCGCCTCCCCTCCTTGGCGCCACCTCCCTCCTCTCCTTTAGTCCCACCGCCGGTCGCCTCCCCTCCTTGGCGCCACCTCCCTCCTCTCCTTTAGTCCCACCGTCGGCCGCCTCTCCTCCTTGGCACCCTAGAAAAATTATTGTTTTCTACTATGAACCCCTTCAGTTGGATGATACGATGCTTTTCATGGAGCACGACTTCCACAAATCCGTTAACATGAAAGTGATTTTATGCATATTTGAACAATTATCTGTCCTTAAATTAATTTTCATAAAAGTGAGACATTTTTTTTGGAAAGGCAAAGGAGGAAGAGAGTCAACGCAAACAAATTTCAGTTGTGAAAGTAGGTCTCAACCTTTTAGAACTTATGTGTTCCTATTCATTATAGAAGGCTCTTAAATGGCTAACAGAAACCGACAGAAGACCGCTTTGAAGAAATATGGGATGCCAGCAAGGGAATTTTCTCTATACTAGGATAGTATTGTCCTTATCAATTCCATTCTTACTAGTTTAACGATGTTCATGTTATCATTCCTAGAAATACCTAAAAGGGTAAGGAAATGGACTTTTATAAATCTCTCTTGTTCTAATAAATTGATGATCTGAAAATAAAATATGAGTTAACTAATTGGAATATTATTTGTCACCCAAGGACCAAAGAGGTTTGGGGGTGGAGGTCAAGGAATTAAAAAACAAATGTTTACTATGCAAATGGATACATAAACGTTTGAATGGAGGAGGCATTCGGTAAGAGCTACTTCATAGTTAGTACAGAATGAGACTATTTCCCAAGTCATGGTGAAACCCACTTATTCAACCCTTTGGAAAGAGCTTATAGGTATTAAGTAAGAATTTTTATTTGTGAAAGGATCTTTTGTGGTTGGGGATGCTTTAAAAACCCGCTTTTGGAGAGATACATGGTTAGCAGACAAACTTTTAGCTCAAGCATACCCCCTCTCTATATAAAATTGTGTGACGAAAACAATGTTTTGCTGGCACATGTTTTAGCCAAGGTTTATTTGAATATTGAGTTTAGATGAACTTTGACTAGGAATACATGGAACATATGGTTACACTTGGTTCATCGATTGATGAATGTGCATATATCAAATGAACCAGATTCTTTTGTGTAGAGTCTCACATCTACGTGAAATTTTATGGTGAGTCCATGCATGCCGACCTTTTGAATGGTCACACTATATTTCTCCGTAGATGTCATTGAAGATAAAGATCGTTATATGGTTTCTATATAGAAAGGCCATGTTAGCAAAAGTATTACACGTCTTGTTTGGGGTAGTAGAGTTTGATTTTAATCTTCCACGACAAACTAATATCACGATTTTATTTAAGAATTGGTTGAATGAAATGGATAAAATTAACAAAGCAATAATTCACGCGGGTGTTTGTGCTTTGTTATAGTCTATGTGGAACTTTAGGAATGATCCGGTGAATAAGACTGGAACTATTAACTTTCTGCACGTTATCTTCAAGGCTATTGGATCCATATATTGTCATATCTTCTTCCGAAGGGGCAGCGGGAGCCTATGCATATTGGGTGCAGCCGTTTGGAGAAAGTTTGCACGAGATATCGACAACAAGACTGGCTGGCGGCATTTTAATATGATAGATGTCGTTTAAACATTGCCTAGCTTTTTTCCGACGGCTCATTTCTTACAGAGTTCGTTTTGTAATCATTGGAGACAACTTTTTCATCTCTACCATGTATGTTCATCATTCCTACAATACATCGTGATACTGATTGTCAAAAAATAATTAGTTGCTCAGGGACGATGAATCATTATAAGCTTCATTTCTGCGCATGCTGCCTTTTGCGATATTCCTGAGTCGTTTTTTTTTGCGGGCGATAATCCTGAGTCGTTGATGTGACGATCTTAATGAAGAAGTTCACAAGCACGAGCCATACTACAGCGTTCCAGATCAATGCAAAAGAGAAAACATACTTTTTTTAGCCAATGCGGTCATATCCGCGGTCCGATTAGATAGAAGAGAGTGATCTAGTTTATAAGGAAAACCTAGTCAAAAACATACAAACTATACATTGCCCTGTTTAGGAGAAAAACCAGGACGAAAAACCACACATACGAGGGCCACCAAAACACAACAAACACACACCTCCATCTCCAGGGTTGCCGACTTACACACCACTCGACACCAAAACCGCACACGAGCCGCAACGCAGCACGACCCAGCCGTTTCGTAGCCCTTGCCACCCATTCAACCGCCTGCATACCTCGAACATCATGACAAATCCGGGACCACCACCCCGACATAGCAGCTAGCTCGTCCTTCGCATTGCCCGAAGACGAACCAGCCGGGTCGACGAACTCGCTATCCACACAGGTCTCCTAGTCATCACCCAATCCACATATGACTATCGCTGAAGGGGAGACCAAGGCCACCGCCTCGACGTGCCACCACCATCTAGAGCCGCTGCTACGTCGGGGTGGTGGCCACGAACACATAGCCATTTGCCTAACCGCCGCGAACCGTCGCACCACGAGGGCCAAGAGATCCAAGTTGACGCCTCCAATAAGGTAGTGATGCGTTCACCACCGTTGCCCACTCCTGGTGCAACTTAGTTTTTCACCTAGCGATCTTAGAACTAATCACGTTAGCCAAAATCGAGAACTCCACAACAAAGAAATCAAGAAGGAGAACGACGCGTGAAGGTGTCGTCGGCGTCGGCATCGACCAAGATCCATGCATGGATTTCTCCCGGAGCACGATTCGACCGCAAAGTGCCAAGAGCCGCAAGTCAAGAAGAGTGGCGTTGTTTCTGACCGTCGTGTCTGCCACCACACACCGGAACCCCACCGTGGCACCTCACTCCATAGTGGACTCCCCCGTGCCACCTGCCTTGACCTTGTCCTAGGGCCGCTGCCTAGCCTCCTCATCTCGCAGCCGCCGCTCAAAGAAAGTTGTCGCCACGGTGTAGGCATCCGCTAAAGGACACAACAACACACAGCAGAACCTGCGAGCCATGCATCATGCCTCTCCTGCACCTCCACGCCATGACACATCGCCCACATCCATCCTACACCCATGTCGTCGCGCATCCATCTCCACACCCCGAACTCAACCGTCCCCGGTCCTCGTCACCTGCACCAGGGACCACCCAGCCGCTAGTAGCCAGCGCAGCCCCGAGCCGAGCGTTGCCCGTCACCTCCGGTCATAGTCCCTCACCAAAGCTTCATGAGGAGCCGGGAGAGGAGGAAGCCGCCCCGCCACCACCTTCCCTAGGGATAGGACGGCTTCGGCGGCGGCCCCTCGGGCATCAGCGATGCAGGGGAGGGAGTAGGGGGTAGTTCCTACTATGGCTGCTAGGGTTTCCCCATGACAATAAACTATCAAATTCCAACTATATCCGATATAGTTGGAATCTGATAGTTTTCCAACTAAGATTGCTTGATTTCATAAATAAGAGGAGCACAAAAAGTAATATTGATCACTTGTAATTTGGATGTTCTATTAAGATGAGAAAAGTAAAATAAGCATTACATTGAAAACTAAAATTGGTATGTATTAGAAGTACATCATTGTATCGTGACTTTAGTGAACTTGTTATTTGATTACAGTAAAAGTTTTTTGGTGGCAACTCACACAATTTAAATTATGCATGGACTTTTGGATGAGACAGCTCGCAATATTCTTTATTTTTTGACAATCAATACCATGATATATTTATAGCAGCGAATAGTACATGATAGAGATAGAAGAGCTATCTCTAGAGATTAGAAAATAAAATCTAAAAGAAACGAGTAGATCTTCGAGGACTTCAAACTCTTTCTTCTTTCATGGATATCAAACCACGAACCCATAAATACTCTCATAATTTTTATTTTACGTCACAATGCCAAGGCTAGGTGCACAGCGCAGCTATTAAAATAATCAACCAACATCGGTAAATTTGTTACTCCATACATGAAGAATAGCATCACATGGTTACTACAGTTTGATTTCTACAGCTGGTAGATTTGTTATGAAAATAGCATCACATGGTTGCTCCATACATGAAGAATAGCAATGTGCAATCGTGTGATCGTGTGTGAGCATTCGAAAATCAATCAAAAATTTAGTTCATGCATGCGCACAGGCTATATACTATGCATCAATATATGTAGCAGAGTATATGTGTCAGTCCATTGTGATCCGGCCTGGACCTCCCTTTAGCGAGCGGTGCAGAGGCCTTGATCGCTTGAAGCCGAATACATCAGTAATCCGGCAAGTTTTGGGCGGCTCGGCTTCGACGATCGCCTTCTTGAACTCTGCCAAATGGTTGCCGCTGAAGACTTGCACGCTTACTGTCCGCCTTTGAGGCGCATCAACTTTTATGTACTGATCAAAGAATTCGATAAATTCATCTTTCTTCAGCTCTCTTAGGAGAGCAACCTGCATATGTTATTTTCAGGTCAAATATAATGTGGGTCAAAGACACAACACTAGTATTGACCATTTCTGTCCTTTTTTGCTTTATATTCAACACAATTTTCACTTATCGTGGTTGTCCATTGTTGCCTGAGGCTAAATCACTTACCTCGGACTCGATCCTATCAAACTTGAGAGTTCCAGCTTCAATCTCTCCCCAGTAGAAGTCAGCTTCCTCCCACAAGTTTTTGAATTTCTCTAGTTTCGAATCAACAAGTGATTTGACATTTCTCTGTCATAAGGACATGTCAGTACCCACATGAGATACATCATACATTTGCATTTTTTTAAAAGACACTAATGTGCTAATTTAGTCAAATACTGATCATATCGTGAGTACTGTGCACTGTGAAAGGGATAAAAAAATTGACAGGTGCATCAGTTAGTTCTGAAGCTAACTGAAGCCACTAACCTTGAAATCCTTGTCAGACAGTTCATGGATTTTGCTTTCGAACGTCTTAAAGAATTCATCAACTCTTGCATCAAGATATGAAGGATCCTACGAATTCCAGTATAAGATCAGAAGGAGAAAGCAGCAAAAAGCATTGTCATACTTATTACCCTTGTCTTTGAACCTGTACCTTCACTGTGGATTGAATAACAACTTCAAGTGCCCAGACTCCACGGTCAGATCTGATAGATTAGGATATTCATAATAACCAAGGATTGTAAATGATCAACGAAAATAAATCTACAGGTTTCTTCTGAAAGAATTATACCTTAGAGAAAGACCTGCTATATACCCAAGTTGCTCAACAGTCCGCAGCTGATTGAAAGCAGGCTGGCTAGCAATTTGAGAGAACAGCTGAAGTTTGATGTTCGAAATGGCGTCGTCCTGATGGACCTGAATATATTGATGATGCTTAGTAATCTCGCATGCTTCTTGCCGTAGTACGTTATGCATTTGCATGAATGAGTTCTACTTTATTTGGATACTACAGTACTCCTTAAGAACAACAATTCTTTAAGGAAGTTAATAGAACAAAAACATTGCCATATGTTTTACACATCTAGGCACGTCACAGTCAGTCATGCCGCTGTACTTTACTGATTTGATATGCTATTGACTCGTTAGAGCATCACTTGGTGGCTTAAGCATGCCCTAGCTCTTTTCACAAACAGGTAAAGATAAGTGTACACTAATTTTCTGTCCCTTTTTTTCCCGAACATGCACCCAAAGAAAAAAAAACTGCACACTTAGCTAGTTCAGTCAGGCGTCCCCTTACGACTTGGTAACTGAAGTCTGAGTCGACAGTCATGATCAGTACTAGTCATACACGAGCCAGTTATTATTTATATATTCGAATAGTTTTTGCAACATTCTTGATCTCATTTCAGCATGGATTGTTTCAAGAAATTTGACAGTATATGTTTTTTGATTTCTGGCAATCGTCACATGATATCTCACATAAGCTAGTTGCTGTAGCAGAACATATCTTAGAATCAGAGATAACTTAAAAGAATAAAGAAGCGTTGTGCAAAAGAAATGATTTTGGCATGAAACTCAATTTCCTTAGTAAAGACCAGTATAGATAATGAAAAAAACGAAGTAAAATCTTTGAGATATAAGTAGTTGTTTTACAGGGCACAGTCCATATGAACATTTTAAACGTTTGGAGAAATGATTTATTCTTCAGATAAATCCAGTCTACCTTATAAATCCAATAATGTTTTAGTTGGAGAAATTGGCAACAATTTCGCATGTAAGACATACCACACATAACTGTTCAAGCACGAAAAAGTAGGTTGATCATAACCAATAATTAGCTGAAAGCAGGATCGCCGATTAATGACAGGTTGGGTGATCGTTAGTTTTGCAACAAACATTAGAAGGTACTTACCACTGACAGGTAGCCGCTTTGGATAACATTACCTGCATTAAATTAAAAGAGGGGGGGGGGCTATACCTGAATATATTGGACAATCGATGAATTCTCATTCTTCGGATTTAATCCCTCGATTTGGTAGTAGCATTTTAACTCATTTTCAAGCATGATAACCCTTTTGATCAGATATTGTGATGGAGACATGGATTTGAATAAAGAACTGGGGGTATTAAATATAGTATCTTCAATCTCCTGGACAATAGACTCAGCCTCACCTGGTTCAATGTTCCCTACAGGAAGTTTTAATGATAAGCATAATTGGCTTTGCATTCCAGTCCTTGGAAATACATTTCGGTGATTAACATGAAATTAACCAAACCTTGAATATAGCATTCCAAATATGTCTTTGATAGCAAGTGTGGCACAAACTTCGCCAGAGAGTCCGCCTCAAGCTTAGAAAGAGCTTGAAGTTTCTCGACCAATGGCCATTTTTTCTCCTCCAGTATTAATGAGAGATAGTATGAAGCTTGAGAATGGGGTTGGCTGAAGTTAAAATTTTGGTAGTCCTTAACAGAAGTTTCCTGTGATGGTAAGATGTTGGTAAAAAGTTAGCCATGAAAGAAATCACCAATTAAGAATCTGAATGGAAATAATATTTCATGATCTGAAATCGACCATCACGAGGATCCATAGTATTACCACAACTTGATAAGTAAATTTTGCAATACCCTGCCCAAAATTTGCTGCAAGGAAAAACCCCAGTTGGGATAATGAGCATGCATTGGTAGCACCTCCTTTGGGCTTTCCGTAATTGCTTCGCCCAAAAGGGTCAAACCCTCGTATGCTAGTTTTATCATAATCAGTACGTCATGATAACTGCACCTAACAAAATGTCACTTACTAAGTTATACCATGCAATTATACTGAGTTTGACCGTTCCACAGAATGTGCTACTGGTGCTAAAATAAATAAATCCTAACTGATATTATTATTAAGATTACTGGATTACAATGTAAGCACAACGCTGAGTCTGAACAATTGTGATTTTTTAATAAATTTTGACTTTCTAGGTATATATCTAGATTAATGTACTCCCTCCGACCCAAATTAGTTGACTTAGATTTATCTAGATTCAAATGTATCTAGACTTGTTTTAGTGCTAGATACGTCCGAATCTAGACAAAACCAAATCAACTAATTTGGGTCGGAGGGAGTACTTGAAATGAATCTGTAGGCTCCAAAATCTTTTTTATTTAGCTACGTGTTTGGTAAGGGGTTGCCATAAAAAACTTCGAACGGGTATGTTGCAAAAGACGCAAGCAAATAATCATATTATGTGTGTGGAGTGTTGTGGAAACCTTTATGCTTTTGGTTCAAGCAATATCATGTGCACGGCTTAAAATTTGACATACCTCAGCTTTGATCATCTATCAGTTGCAAGTCAATAGATGACCAGTGTTTAAGAAAATGAAATTCAATGGTCTTTTAAGTTGATCCACACAAAGTTGATGACAAAGGGACCAGATAAATATAAATGACCCATGTAAAATTATGACAACTGACAAGGAAACCCGAAGATCACATCTCACCTTCAGGGCAGAAAACCTGTTCGGTTTAACCTCAAAGTTCACTATCTGCTTCAGTATGGCATGCAAAAGAACTCTCATCTTGTCATTATAACCACCTAGGGAGACCTTAAAAAATAGACAGGGAAAATATTTGAATTGGAACTCAAACCAAATACATACAGCATGAAAAGAGCAATGTATCTGTCTGGAACACTAGTAGGAAACAGGAAGGAACATGGTAACAGAACAGAACCTGAAATCCAGTAGAAGTAAGATATATCGAATAAAATAAACCGGCAAGTTGAGCATCATAAGCTGCAAAAGGAACAAACTAATTGAGAGTGTATATTTTGGACTTAAAGTTGGAGGGAGCAATCCCCAGATGGACTGTCAGTATGGTAAAATATGTTATTCAAATAATATAAGAATTAATTCTTACCATAAGCATTCAAGTAATCGGCTAACAGATCAACAAAGAGACTTGTAGATACTGCTGCTTCGGGGGAGTGGCTTGACAATGGGCAGTGGAAATCAATTATAATGTAAACCTTCGGAGTGAAGAACAACATGTCGGGCTTATACCACAGCCGTGAAAGCGGTGTCTTCCTTAATACTGTCGGAAATATAACCTGGTGAGACAGTTATGTTTTATCAAGATTATTTGAAGTTTTAGAAGATTCATATAAAGTGCGCTAATGTGAACACAGAACATATAAGTAGCTCCAAATTTTACCTTGTCCTGCACTTCTTTCAGAGATAAATCCTTTGGAATGAAAATGTTAGGCTTTGGGAGATGGAGCATCTCCGTAGGAGCTTTTTGAATCCATTGCTGGGAAACAGAGGCATAAGATTTAAAATAAAATAATTTTTTGAACATCAGATTAGTGTCTATATGTGCATGTTGGGGGTGGGAAGGGGGGGAACCTGTATCATGTAAGGAGTGATGTTCTCAGCAGAATATGATGTATTGTACCATGGTTCAGCACAATCAGTAGATCCTTCAAACTTTTTAGACTCGAAGAGTATTCTAGAGACAAAGAATAGTATTGCATAGTAAGAATAAATGCATGATAGTTAGCTTAGCATTGTATGCTAATTGAAGTCCATATCTACACATGATTTGATGCATAAACTTATCAGCAAAATAGTAAGTTCATGATATGAAGTAAGGCCGTGCCCAATTCTTTATTGATGAGTCACGGTATCAGCTAGCAATTTTCTAACGCCAGACATCTGCATATATGCCTTTACATGTTGACATTGAAGATATGATGCGTATGGAAGCAGGAATAATAAAAGCAATCATGCACACTGTGTAAGCATACCTTACTCTTTCAGGTGACAACTCATCAAGTATCATATTTATTCTACTTGGTGCGTACTTCGACGGCAATGATGCTCCAACCAGCCATTCCTCTGGTGGAAATAACTGCAAGCCAGTTTGCAAGTATTTCAAATAGAAGAAAGAAGACAGTACTGAAGCACAGAAAAAGGTGCAGTTCAACAGATTCTGGACCCGCCGAAATCCTAGATGTTAAGAGTATTTGGTACTTGAAATTGTCATTCATCAAACATCTCCCCAAGATATATATCAGAATTTAGCATTCAAAATTATTGATTGCAAGGATTTGTAACTGCTGAAATATGTAATGAGCTCTAGAGAAATGTACCCGCATGCTTGAGACAGTATCTGTCACATAGCTGATTGGATGAACTTTGTCTTGATAGTGGAATTCTGTTTCACTTACTGACACAAGCTAGATAATAATAAACATGTTAGCATGTACATATGTGTAACTAAATGCAATGCTTTTCACTATGCTTAAGACATGCACAAAAATTCACATTACGAATTGTGGCAACAAACAACCTTGGGTAATAAAAGTTAAACCCAATGAGCTCGTTTTGTTACACATCAGAGTCCACAGGTACAATGTTCATTAAATAATGAACGTAACTGCATATTAGAATCATAATCCATCAAATAACTTCGCATGATGATTATATAAATGATGTGTCTGCCAGTTACCTCATCAAATATCCATTCGTGGATACCATCTTCTTTTAATAGGTGGAGGTATTTGAAGATCAATCCAATGATATCCTCCATGTGTTCTGAAATCATTGTATGTGCACATAAGGTACTTGCAAAATAATACCGAAATATGCTTAGAATCACGGAATGAAATGGTTGTTTCACTTCCAAGAGAACAGAATGAAGATGGAAAGTTACCATGGCCAGAATCAGTGAGCCTCATGCTTACTGAGAAAAACGAATATTCAGTGCTGTCACTGCCAGAGCCAGCGGACAAGTCCATGGCCCATCCTAATGTAGTAAAAAATGGACATGTCACAGGTCACAAAGTTGACACAAGAAACTAAAAAAGGACCAATGTTTGGGCAGATAATGCCAGCAAAAGAATATTTACAACAATATACTGTTGAAATTAACTTGCCTAATTCCTTTATAATATGGAAGATGGATCCCTCGCCTTCATGCCCAATGAGATGGCCGAGATAACGGCAAGGACCTTCTTTGTAAAACTGGATGTCAGGTGTAACTGGCCATGATATTTTTAGGTAGTCGCCTTCTGTTATCGGGATTGCTTTGACAAGAAGCTGCATGACAACGAAGAAAATATGCTAAATTCCAAAATCATTTGCCATTCTTTTATTTTAGTTAGGTGTATTGGTGTTTGTTTGAAGTTACCTGCAAATGTTCTGCTGCAAGAGGTTGACTTGGACATTTGAAGCTTCTCTGGTCAGTGTTTTTGACGGTACTAAACAAGCTTTCGACTAAGCTTTGAATGCAATCAAGACTCTCTACAAAATCATTTTACTATCAGTAACAAATAGGTTTAGGTATGCCAGAATTGACTACCTGTAATATTTACCCTTTCCATAAACAACAAGGTGCATAAGATTTGCTGAATATTTCTCGTAAAACTTGAGAAGTTCAAGTCTGATGTCCAAGCCCCTCTCTTTGGGTTTAGTCTCCAATGTTTCCCAACTTCCTGATGTATTAGATAGCATAATTTTAAATAAGATTCAAACTCCACAAGAAGCTTTTTTATTAGGGATGCACAGCAAGATATAAACATATATATGCATGAACAATTTAATTATTCAACATTCTTTCGACGTGAATTTAAAATGTGATCTCTGCATCTGATAGATATAGTAATAGGTGGAACACAACAAAAGAAACATACTGTTGTTTTACATCCTCAGTAGTACAGCAATACAGAAACAACAGTCACAATGAGCTGGATAGTATTAGCACGATCTGAACATCAGGATTTTCTTACCAGTGCTGAATTTATGGTAAGGGTGATCTTTTGAAGCCAGATGCTTTTGAAGCTGTGGAAAAAAGATTCAAAACTGAAGTAAGAGTACAGGGCTAAAGTTGTCAGCAATTTCTGCGAATAAATAAGGCTTAGATGCGGAAGTGAATGGCATTCTGAGTATAATTCAGGCTTATAACGTGCCGAATATGGTTATCTGGAGGTTGAACCATTAGCCATTGCAGTTTATAAAGAAGATACACAGTGTTGCAAGATGGAATATCTGATGTATCTAACTACGAAGGTTGAGACTTTTTAAGTACCTGATACATCCTCCAGCCATCTGACAACAAATTTTTCTTGTGTTCTGTAAAAACAACCAAACATAATGTCAGCCAGAATGTGTTTCTTACTGCCCTAAATAAGTAAGACAAGTATAAATATGAAGTGATCATGACAAGCTGAAATCGATGTTACAGAGCAACCGCTCACCCGAATCAACAGCCTTGATCTCTCTAAGAACAGCATCCTGCGACATCAGTGGCTTAATGAAGAACTGGGCAAATCTGCACAACAGAAACCACGTCCTTATTTCATGTTTAAAAATAATTCAAATCTGCAGCACAGAAATCATAACCTTAATCAACATGCAAGCATTGTCTTACAAAATACTACAAGAAAGTTTACCTATCTAAGGCTTCTTCAAAATTGTCCACATTAACATCAAAATAGAAATTTGTTGTCTCCGAGGATGTAAAGGCATTGGAAGAACCACCGTGCTGATATTTTTCACAACATACATAAATACTCAACAAAAACATATAGTCCAAGAACATTGCATGTAACTTCCAAGCATTAACAAAAAATCAAGCTGTTCCAAATGAATTATACTGACAGGGTTCCAGTATAATAAAATCATAGAAGGAGCGTACTCATTTATAGAGTTATGATAGGATCACAAAGTTGTTCCTAGTCGGAAGATTATATAGTAATAATTTTCTGTACAGCATTCCTCATGCCCTGTAATGATACCACAGCACCATAGCATATTGGCGAGTATGCACCTTAGCATAAGAGCTAGGTGTATTCATGGACGGATACATATAGGGTCATGGGTGTACAAATGTACACCCAATTTTTTTGGCAAACAAAATCATATGTATAATGCATAACAGGTGTATGTAGAAATAGTGTTGTAGTTTGAGCAAAACAGGTACCTAACATCAATCTAAACTTAAGATATTATGATTTTGTAGTATTTTTTTCTTTAACTTTTACAAAAAAATCTTTTTGAACACCCAAGCTCGAGAACCTGGATCCGTCCCTGGGTGTATTTGGTTTCAGAGAGCTGCATGCTGGAGTTTGGGCCTTACGCATGAACAGAGTTTTTTCAACTGAGAAAGCATGACCACAGTCCACAGTTTATGTTAAATAGATATCATTTTGTCCGCACTTCTCAATGATAATGGCATAGCAAGTGGGCTAGTGTACAAGTGCAATAACCTTTGCACAATGTATGCAAAGGACTGATGTCAGTTTTTATTTTAAACGAGGAGCACTTATGTCAGTCATAATGCGCCACTTGGACCTAACATATTCCTTTTTTACTTTCTTGTTCATCTTCTGTGTTATTTTCTGACTGGCTCAGGATCTTCTAATATGATGCAGGAAACACTACACCTGGGTGAAAACTCTTACAAACCTGCTATCAAGTGCGTACTTGCGAACATATGGTGAAACGAAACTGGGCTGAATGTTTTCTTGGAGATGATTAATAGAAGGTACCTCTGAGATATATTTTGTATAATCTTGTTCTCCAGGGTACTTCTCGCTGGCATAAAATAGCATATGCTCTGCAAGCAAGTCCATGGTAACAAATAAATCAAAAGAAAAGGAAAACGTAAAATGGTTAACAGAGAGTAAAATTTGATGCAACCAAAGTTTGATCATGGTAATCATTTTCTCCATACAATTTTTTTACTATGTTAGAATTGCCGGTGCACTATGATCTACTGAGGACCGCGCACTCACACCAAGATGACACCACATGATTTGTGAATGAGGTACGCCGACACTCCTATATCTCTGGGGCATAGGACTAGAAGTGATCCTCCATTGATACCCCGACACCGGCCGGCAAAACTCGGCGAGTCCCCCTTGCGAGCCTGTTGCTATGTCTTCTTAGTTAAAACTTGCGGTATTCCCCTCATCGTACATAGGAGGCTTAAGATATATATAGTGTTCGACTCCAACATATTTAACCCTGGCCACACTACTTACAACTAGAAGTCTGAGATTTGTAGATTCGACACATACTATTCTACTACTGTACTTTGTACTGGACCAAAAAAAAATAACTGCAAGAGTATTGTGTCACGCAGAAAATCGACTTTTCATTTTGAGTTTTTTCCTGCAATATAAGCCCAGCACGTTAGCTCACATGCAAAAAAAACTGGTACTGCTCCCCGAATGTGTATCGAGTAGAATTATCTTGTGATGTTACCAGTCATGGGTAGAAATCACACGCCAGACAAAAGATCAACACGGACTCGTGGAGTGAGCACTGAGCAAGCTGCAAGACCCTACTGTGCAACAACGTGCAGGGGCACAGTCCAGCTAGCAGACAGGCTCCCATATCCTGGAGCGGTGGAGCCTGGCCAACCAAATTCGTGTCTCACATGAAATTGTTGGATCGTTCAATAAACGCAGTCCTTTCTTGCACATGGGCCTATACGCATAATGATAGTACCAGTACTGTACTGACATTAATTATCAAACGGATTTTGGTTTGACACTTAAAAAGAAAAGCAACATCAGTTGCAAATGTTGCAGTAAATGGAACGGCTAGAAGGCTATCGTACTCCTCTACCCTTATCGCTGCGATGGGGGAAACTAGTCGCAGCACATTTTGGTCAGGCCCTTTACTCTGGACCGTCGAGGGCGGGATCGGACGGTCAGAACACGTCTGGTGACACTCGACCAATCACTGGCTCAACTTTTGTACAGTAGTACCACTAGTGTCTAGTAGGAACATCCATTGACCTGATTGCAAATCTGCAATTTCATCATTGGCACCCAGAAAAGCCCAAAGAGACAAAGCATTCCTGCCTCTCTCGATTCTATCGAGACAAAATTCGAGAACCCAGCCGGATCCCGAAAGCGAGAGGCTCGAGAGCAAATCGCGGGGCAGGAGCACCGCGCTGGGGCCAAAGCCCAGGTGTTCCCAACGAACAAACAATCCCCATCCAACCACTACCACCACCGGCTCCAGGAATCCGGTGGTTCGTTAGATCACGCGCACGCAACAGATGAGATGCCGCGCTCGCCCGAGCGAGATGGCCGACGGGGGACAACGAGGAGGAAGGGGAGTGAGAACTCACCGAGGAAGTGCGCGAGGCCCTCGAGCCCCTCCGGGTCGCTGAACGAGCCCACGCCCACCTCCATACACGCCGCCGCCTGCGCGCACACAAAACAGAACCCCAATGAATCAGGCGTGAACGATCGAATCATCAGCCGGCGGCGAGCATTCTCTGCTCCCGCGACGCTGGCACGGGGGGCGAGCGAGAGAGGAGTCGCCGGGACGGGGGGGACGGACCTTGTCGGTTTCGGCGTCGCTGATGAGGAGGCACTCGAGCGCGTTGGGGAGCACCACGCGCCGGTACTCCCGCTTGTCGCTCCGCGCGCGGATGAACTCCACATTGCCCGACGCCGCGGCCGCGACCGGCACCGCCATCTCGACTCCTCGCTGTAAACCCGCCGCTCTCCCCTGGTCGTCCGTCCTCGCTCCAATCTCCAATGGCGGATTGGACGGCAGGAGGATTAAGGCTTAAGCTAGAGGGGGTCCTGGACTCCTGGTACTATTCTATGGTTTGTCCTTGTCGTCGTCTCGACTCGAGTAATATATGCAGAGGCACGGCAAGCGGGGGAAGGGGTGGGTGGCTTCCTTCGCTCGTGGCAGGCAGGAGTCTCGACTCGAGTCCTCGCGACGCCGCGATGGGGACCTTCCCCAGTTCTCCTCCGCCGCTCGATTGGCGATAGCTAGCCGGGCACGGCAAAGAAAAATTGGAAGAAACTTTTTGTTTTTTATTATGGATGGACGGATGGAGAAAACTCAGGTAGTATGAACAAATTCATCGACCAATCTGACTTGTCCTTATCACTCTCGTGTCAGTTTCGATTGTACATGACGACCCAGCTGCCAGCCTTGGATTGGAGTCCTGCTCCAGAACAGCGAGTTTTCCCTACTTGTTCTCCAACTTCTGCGGCGCATGGCGCTAGATTCCAACTAAGCAAGAAGCACGACCAAGATGATAACTCGGACCCAACTGCTCACGACCATTCCGTTTGGATGGTACTCCGTAATACTACTTGCTCGATTTCGCCAAAGGTACAACTTCTTGGAACAAGTTCCCAAGACAGGACTACGACAGAGAGAGGTTACACTAGCATTTCATTTCACTTAGATCGGCTTGCTGAGGTGTAATCGCACCGCACACCTGACCTTTTTGAGAGTCAGGGTATTCGCTTTGCTGAAAAGTCAGAAGCTACAGGACAAAATACACTACAAAACTAAGCTAACGTGATTGACGAGCACGACAAGTATCTTCTGTATGGTACTATCAGTTTATGCCATAGTTCTAGGGCACCATTAAAGAAACACCACAATCTCAATATCAGCAGCTTTATTTGCCAGGCAATAATTTAAAGTCATAATGTTCCATTTGATCTAGCTCACTCGAATTGCGAATATGCATTTGCATATTGACAACAAAACACATCACTGGAATATTCTCAGGCGCCCTATTGGCTACCGTATTTCCAAAATAGGAAGGTAAAAGAAAGTACTAGTAATACATCTCAGTAATGCAATCGTGCTAAAACAAATCCCTATAAGTGTCCCCCAAGTTGGCGTCTCAAAGAATAACAGGACTGATTCTTCCTCGAGGAACTGCCTCTAGAGAGGCACAATGACAAAAGGTTGCGGCCATCTCTTGGGGCAGGTTAGCGAGGCCCATGTATCTGTTCACTGTACAGAAGAATACAACTTCTACCAGCGCAGGTACCATCTGCATAGGGCTTAGCCAGGCGTCAAGGCTACTGAGGAGAACATTCACAACTTGCGTCTGAATAAATACAACAACTTTCTTCGTTAGTTAGTTTTAGAATGGCTCAGGGACGAGGAACCGGTAATGAGCTCCATCTCTATGTCCTGCTGCCTTTTGCGATAATCCTGAGCTGTTGATGTGACGATCTTAATGAAGAAGTTCATCAGCACGAGCCATACTACGGTGTTCCAGATAAATGCAAAAGAGAAATTCCACTGTTTATCCTGTACACATGATTAGATATACAAAATCAATGAACAAATAAAAGAGAGAAAACGAAACAAAAACATATGTCTAGAGAGCTCTCAAATGACATAGAAATGAAGATACCAACCTCAGTTTGTGAAGATGGTGAGAATGACGCCGGTGGTGATAAATACTTCTCCTTTGCAGCGTGGAGTTTGGCAATCACAGATGGCAAGTTGGCAGAAAACCCAGGAATGTGGCCAAAGATCCAGATTAATTCCTTTTCCATAAGGTACAAGAGTTGGTTGTTGCATAACGAGATGATAAACAGTGTCTGAAAAAGTCAGAAGGTAAATTCATGCGTCAGTACAGAGAGACTGCAAATATTCATGTCAATCCACCAAATAATAAGGTGGCAATCTAACAATAAACTAAAATGATAAGAAAGTTAAATGTAGTTGCAAATTGATAGTTTTCCAACTACTTTGCTTGATTTCATCAATAAGAGGAGCACAAAATAATTAATATTATATCACTCGTATTTTGTATGTTCTACTGAGACAAGAAAACTAAAATAAGCATTACGTTGAAAAATAGATAGTGGTCTGTATTATAATACTAGTAAGCATGCCCATGCGTTGCACCGGGAGAGAGAAATCTATGTCATGAATGCACACGTAGTAAGTTCCTACAGTCTCACAGAAACAAGCCAGCTTCAACGCGTCCATAGGGCGCTACATGTTGGCCGGCACGGTTGCCTACTCTATTTGTCGCTTCAACCAGGCCACTGATACGGGTGAACCGGTGCCAGCAAAGGCATGCGTCGACATTGCCCCCTCACCGTACTCCATGAAGGTCTTTGCCTCCCTCGGAGTTGGGAGTAGATGAAGTAGAGAAGGTTGAATAAATCATTGGGAGATTAATTGGGATGCAGATACGCGGCGCCGCTGAGGCCTTTGCCGAATAATTTCCATCAATTTGAACCTATGTGTATGTGGGCTTAGTATTGAATGATTGATTAAAAAATCCAGCTTTACCCACCAATTTGGTACATGAGAAATTTCTATATCTCGAGAATTTCATGAGTGAACAAATTAGTGTGAAAATTAATACCCACAATCTGTTCCCTCACAATCGGTTCTCTCACTTTAGGCAAGGTGTGGCTGCTTGTTGATCAGCTTGCTGATGTCCAGCCAATTTGCGGCGTATATAAATTGGTGTGGCTCGGATTAGGGGGGCAGGGTGGGACGAAATTCGCGTAGCCGTCACTTTTTTTCTTTTTCTCTATTTCTTTCTTTCTTTGGGCATTTCTTTCCCACTCGCCTATTCCTCGTCCTCAGCCTCATCGGGCGGACCAACCAAGCCCACCTCGTGATCATGGTGGTCTTTCTTATGCGTGAGTCCGGCACAACGTATGTGTCATGCATGCGACCAGATTTAGTCTAGCCATAGCAAACCATCTAGTTGCTCCATTCTATCAGTACTTAAATAGAGGCATTAGCGACAGTATTACCCATAGGGAACATGTGAAGCTAATAGGAGGGGAGAGTTCAGCCGACCTTTAGCTTGTCGAGCTTGCAGGAAAGGCGGTCGGCGACCTTGTTGTGTTGTTTGAAACGGAGGCCGAGGATGGGCAGGGGCGCGCGACCTGGGACCTGGCCGTGTCGCTAACGTGTGTCGACACAGTGCACCGTTGTATGCCTCACGGGCGAGAACAAAGGCATCACAACGCCAGCCTCACGCCACTGCAGGTTAATTAGTTGGCTTGGGAACACCCTGAAGACATTGCAGTGGCCCCATGAACCGAGGCGCCCAGGCTGCGGATGGCCGAGAATCATCAGCAGACGCCCTGAAGACCATCTCAGTGGCCGGCTACACCGAGGCACTCAGGCTGCGGATGACCATGATCATCAACTTATGGGGATAGGTTAGCTGCTGCCGCAATAGTGAGTTTGATCTGGGATGTGCGGCTCTCCGTGGGGCAGAACCGGAGGCCGAGGATGGGCGGAGCAGCATGTGTTCTCCGTATGCCTGCGGCGTCAGTCAAAACCTGCAAGCAGCGAGCAGCGAGCCGGCCAATCCGGACGACGTCAGCGACTCGCTTGGTGAAAGCGAATATGGAACCAGCAATGACTGCTACGGAGTAGATGCATTGCAGTAGTATTGTTTTTCTGATCCTTGGTGGTAGGATCTAGGGTTCTACCGAGTCTAGGGCGGAGGTTGTAGGGAAAGAGGGGCGTGGAGTGGAGGCGAGGGTGTGCTCGCCGACGGCTGGGCGCCGTCGTGCGTGAGGAGGAAGGCGGCGCAGGAAGTGGAGGCGGCTAGGGTTTAGGGTTCCGGCTCCTCAGGGAGCATAAGATAACTTGTGGGCTAATCCCCTAACTAAGCTTGCCCATTGGGCCTCCTCCAAGTATACGTGAGCCCGGTCATAACATCTCTCCCCGCCTGCGCAAACAGCTCGTCCTCGAGCTGGTAGTCGGGGTAGTGTTGGCGAAATTCATCACGCGGCTCCCAAGTGGCCTCCTCCGGAAGGCCCTCCCACTGAATCAGCAAGTACCACACTCCGCGACGTAGCTGGGCTCGCAACACCTTCGCCGGGCTCGGAAGAAGACGCCCGTCGGAGGTCGGAGGAAGTGCTGGCGTCGCTGCTGGTGTCTCCCCACGGTAGGGCTTTAACAGCCCCACATGGAAGACGTCGCGGATGCGAGCCCCGGCCGGAAGTTGAAGACTAGGCCAGTTGCCCTATGCGCTCCAAGATGACGAACGGCCCGGCGTAGCGAGGGCCCAGCTTGCGCTTTGCACGCGGATCCAAGGACTGAGTGGAACGGTGAAGAAGGCGCAGCCACACCCAATCACCCACCGCAAACTCCAGCTCGCGATGGTGGCCGTCTTAGTAGTGCTTGGCCAGTTGCTGGGCCTGAATAAGACGTTGCCGCACCTCAGCAAGCATCTCGTCGCGGCTGCGTAGAAGCTCGCCCGCGGCTTCCGTCCGTGCTGTCGTCGGGTCAACCGGCAGTATGGGCAAGGGCGGACGGCCATAGACCACCTCAAATAGCGTGGCGCGCAGGGCGGAGTGATAGGAGGTGTTGTAGCAGTACTCCGCCCACGCGAGCCAATCCACCCAAGCGCGAGGACGATCACCTGTGACACAACGCAAATACATGGTAATCACCTTGTTGACCAGCGGCCCGAAACGGAGGAGACAGAGCTCGTGAAAACGCTCCCAAGGGGGCATGTCGCCCTCGTCCTGCTCGAGGGAGTAGTACCACGTCTGTGCGACACCCCGGAGGTGGTAGGAGGCGAGCCAGGTGCGGTCCGACGCGAGGGTGCGCTGCCCGCAGAAGAACTGCTCGCACTGGTTGAGCCAGTTGAGAGGGTCCGCCGTACCGTCGTAGGTGGCGAAGTCGATCTTGGCGAATCGCGGCGGCGTCAGTGTGTTGCCGCCATGGCCGGATAGCTCGGCGCGGCCCGCGAAACCCGACGCGGTGGCGTCCAGAAGGGTGGGCGCCGGCTGGTCCCCAGCCGTAGTGTAGACCGGCGGGAGTGACGACCCGGACAGCCAGGCCGGTAGCGGAGATGGCGACGATGGGAAGCGGATCTGCTGGATTGGGACGCCGCCCGGGGTGGTTGAAACCGGCCAAGTATTGAACGGCGACTGCCACTGCTGCCACGGCAGGGAAGACATGGGCGGCAGGAGACCGACGTGGTGGTGGCGGCCGCGGTAGGGCCCAGCGGCGCGGACAGGTGGAGCTGCGGCATGGTGAGGGGCAGCGAGGCGTCGGTGATGGGCAGCGGTGAAGACATGATCGAACAAGAGCAATCTGATACCAAGGTGGTAGGAGCTAGGGTTCTACCGGGTCTAGGGCGGAGGTTGTAGGGAAAGAGGGGCGTGGAGTGGAGGCGAGGGCGCGCTCGCTGGCGGGGCGCCGTCGTGTGTGAGGAGGAAGGCGGCGCAGAAAGTGGAGGCGGCTAGGGTTTAGGGTTCCAGCTCCTCGGGGAGCCGGGCAATAGAAATAGTCTTATTGCTTAATCTTCCACGTAGTGTTTACAACTGTTTATATAATGAAAATAAGATAACTTGTGGGCTAATCCCCTAACTAAGCTTGCCCATTGGGCCTCCTCCGAGTATACGTGAGCCCGGTCATAACACTTGGTTTGTCCATGAACCGTGCCTGCCTAGACCACAAGCGAGGTGGAGTTCGATGGCATAGCGTGCACATTACGGAGGGAATTAGTGTTTTTTTAACGCTGCGTTATTAAACCAACCGTATAACTCATGAATGGCAGTGGCGGGTAATAATCTTAAACTGGTAAGGGTAGAACGGTCCCAAAAAAGCGGAACCCGTAAGAAACACTTCGTACTTTATTATTATTAGGTATAGAAAGTACACCAAAGCACCGTTTCATGCAAACATTGGTGAACTTATTATTTGATCACGGTAAAAAAAATTGAGTGAAAATTCCAGTATAACTCACACCATATTCTGCAGAGATTACAAACAATAACCAATGTAGCCATGTGAGTTGCAATTAAAATTAGGCATGGCCTTTTGGTTGAGACACTATGCAAGATTTCAAGAGTCTGGTTCTAACTGGACATAACATAACGGAAAAGTCATGGTCACATAAATTGCACCATAAAATATTACGAAATAATGAAGTTACTACATGATTGTCTAATAGAAACTTAACGCAGACCAGTAGACTAAATCACTGGAAGACAAGTAAAGGTGACAAAAAGTAATGAAGAGTGTGCTACCAAGAGAAAAGAAAAGTAACATCAAGAAAAATAATGGATAGATGGAAAACCTGGATATGAGTCTTGATTATGGCCTTCCCAATCAAAGTTGCAAAGAAGAACTCCCAGAAGGGTATGCCAAATTGACCACACATAATACCAGCAAGGTCAAAAAGCGGGTTTGGAACCTAGGAAACACAAAGGAAATAAAATTATATGGTAAAAACTATATATCCATTGCATATTAGTATTTGGAGTTTAACTTCAGCATAGAAGAAATTCCATTAACTTATTTTATGCACCAAATAGAAAAATAGAGTTGAAGGCAAAATATGCAAAAACTACATGGACGATCCACTTCGGAAGCATAATTTTAACAAGATGCAGTAAACAAACAGTACATGTATTTTGACAGAACTCATTAATTGTACTCCTTCCATCCTAAAAAGGATGTCACAGATTTGTCTAGATTCATATGTATCTAGACAGGTTTTAGTGTATAGATACATGTGAATCTAGAGACAAATTTGTGTATCAAAAACATTGCTCATGTGTGTTGACACGATAGGATGTCAGAGATGGTATAGACCACTAACCGAAGCAAGTATCAAGATAGTGAAGAAGTTGAGGTGCTGAGAGTGAGAAAGAAGCCAGCGTTTTGTACGATTCAGATTGGATGCAATTGCACCATCTTCTGTTGAAGGAGCAACATCCAGCTCCTTGACAGCATCTAACTCACTTCCTGACAAACGAGCTGCAACATGGGATATCATTTACTCAGTATGGACAGCTTGACAAAGACGAAGCTGGAGATAATGAAGGCTGCAGATTTCAAGAACGCACAAGCTATGTTTTGCTACAGATTATTCCCTATAACTTAATATGCATCCATATCACTAATTTATGGCCCTTAAAAAATTAACTCCAGCATGTCAAGGAAAATGAGTAAACAGAATGAAGAGTTACATCAGACGTGACTATGGAGAGTGATAAAGTAACAGCTTCAAAAGCTGTTTTGTACCCCATTGATAAGAATGAAACCAGTACTGTTTTCCTAGATTTGACAAAGAGTCTTAAGATTATGGAAGAGAGGAAAATAAACAATAGTGCATAATATTAATATGTATATTACTGAAGCTGGTGGAGTTAGGTACCTACGAAAGGCCACAAGTCAAAAGGTAAGTGGATATAATAATGATGGCCCACATGTTACGTAATAGAGTACAAAAGTAGACACCATCAGACAGTGTTCAAGGGAAGTCGGTTTAGAAACAATACAGAAATAACTAATATTATCTGCATATAGATCAAATAATGATGTACAGCTGTAAAGCATCCAAAGACATATAAGTACTATTCAGAATAAAATGCATTGCACAATTACCAGCTCGTGATATAAAATAAGGAGGGAGCTCGCCAAGTGCTGTCCCGATACCCCAAAGAACAGCTTCCAACTGAACCTGAGGGAGTAAATCAAAGACCGGGATCATCACTGAATGATCTGATGCACGGTACATTGGCGATCCAAATTCCGAACACTTTTTATCAAGCCATGATGGTGCCTGTTTAAGCTGTATGGTATCATATGGAGCAGTCTTCAAATCAATCCGACCACATTGAACAGCCTTAATAGTGAAGAGAGCAATATGGGGCCCAAGATATAACACAAATGTATGCAAACCTGAACCTGCATTTCAAACGCTAATTCCATTAAAAAAAACTCCTTGCTCCGGACAAACAAAATAAACTTTGAAGTTCCATTTTTCAACCTCAACACTAGGCATGCATTCATTTCTTTTAGTGTTGGCATAGATAGAGGTGAACCTCTGAGGCTATAGTATAAGACAACTGATAATTAAGTGAGCATACAAAACTAACTAAACACGGTATATGCTTTATCATTTCTAAGTAGCCTAATAATTAGGAGTTTGCCTAAAAGATGGCTTGAAATCATCTGAAATTCTGACGCATATGCTACTAAAAACATGAATACAGCAAAAATATCCGTCTTCAGGTGCAAAAGAGAAGGCCATGAATGATAATATCATGCAGTAGTCAACCTCCAAGATGGCTGGTGCAGGCACTAGTCACTGTGAAAACTTAGTCCCAACACTGTAAATGTCAGATTAACTCCTAACTCTACTATATAACTTGGCAATGCTGCACCTTTTGCTCTCCTCCCTGATTATACCTTTAGAGATTTTCTTTGTGTACAAACTTCTTGAGACTTCCCTCAAGGTCTAATAAGGTCAACATTTCATATTATGGAGGGTGATAATTATTTTGTATGAACATAGAAATAAGTAAAGAGCTGTAAAAAAATAACTACAGAAATAAAAAATAAAGAATGGGCCATTTCCAAATTATTTCCAGCTAACTAATTCAAGCCCAGCAGATGCTTTGGCCATGTTTTACTGACCGTGTATTTTAACAATAAAAGGTAAAGCGTTTCTAGGACTAAAGTGGAACAGTAATGGAGTTAATTAACACAATATTCATCTGTACTTCCTTTTCTATATATAATTGGACTAAATAATCTTGAGAGATCTAAGAACACTTGCCTAGTCCGATTGACGAGGCCACACCTAGTGAAACCCACCACAACACAAATCTAGCATAATTAAGGAACTCCTGCACATGCTGCATAGAGATCAGAAAATGAACATTAGCACTCAAATAGTTTACAACATACACTGTCTAGTGTTATTATGTCAGCCTACTCATAACAACGCAAGTCAAATATGTAATAAAGTTGCCCCTAGCAAGTAATGTAGCACACCTTTTTGTGCAGACCATCTGTAACCAGAAGTGTAACCCCAGGAATTACCACCAAAACAATCAGGACAACAAACAAAGCACCTTTACTCAGGATATATGTTGCTAATCTTTTCAAGTATTGCAACATAGCTAACATGAAAAAGTGCAATGTCCTGAATGGGTGCTTTGTAAGAGTCAAATTCTCCAATTCCAATTTATGTTTCTCCCGGATTTCTGAAAATAAAGAAATAAATCAGTATACAGAAACACATGTCAACTTGAAATAAAGAAATAAATCAGTATACAGAAACACATGCCAAAAAAAACATGCTAGGACTCTAGTAGGACCTATGGATAGTTCATATGACCATCAGCAAATGAATCAACCTGCTATCCAATGTTCATTTGCTAATGAGGAGGATTGGATGAACCATTAAGGCACTGCAGTGGAGTAGTCAACATCTTGAGGATTTTTCACATGATATAGTAGTTACATGCAAACAAAAGTAGCCTAGTAAATTGGGGTGCTTGATTAGCTTTCTCTCACATATTAGTTGTGATAAATGACAACCAACGTCATTTGCAGTGCAGCCAAGTTCTACACAGGTTGATGGTGTGGAATACAGAGCTAACTCAGCTATCCAGCAATCAACACTAGACATCACTGAATTGAAGAAACCACAATATTACTATGTCAAGTAATGAACACATTGGCCACAATTACATGAGAAATCGTTTCTATTGCTCTAAAAGACGCTGCGCTCCACCCCACTTAGCGCCTATGCGGGGTTATACGGGTACCTACGTGGCAGTGCAGGAGGGTGGCACCGTGCGCCTAGGTGGGCTTGCAGCCGCCTTGACAACACTAAATTACCTTCCCACAATCCTTAAATTAATGCTCCACCTCGAATAAAAACTTAATGTAGGAAATAGACATCCATTCAGACTCTACTAACTTCCATAAATACATGTTTGATACCATTAACACCTCAACCGCACTAGTCAAGTGTACAAAGTTATAGCAGAGTTACACAATATTGCATAGGTTCATACTCAAACTCTCCGCTCCCCAAACGCTAACAGAACAAAAAGCCTGACGTACTATGTACACCTTATGTCACAGTGCGCTGACAGACACCTGACGTCTAGCACTTCCCCCCTCGGGTATATCCCCAATCCAGCTCCATTCCAAATCCCAACTCTCAATCGGTGTCAGCTACCCCCGATCCGAGAGAAAAAAAAGCTGGCAATGCATTGGCCCGGCCGTACACGGAGAAAAACAGAGGCGCGGATCTCACCGGAGATGACGCCGTCCGCACCCCTCGACGAGCCCCGAGTGGGCGCCGGCGCCGGCGCCGCCGCCGTGATCTTCCGTCGCCCCATCGCTCCCGTCGCGGCGCGGAAACCCTAGATCTCGAGGCTCCGGTGTACGGGACCCACCATGGGACGCCGGGATCAGAGTCGAAGCTCCACCTACGGAGGCTCGGGGGGCGGTCGGAGAGGGAGCCTGATCGCACGCAGGCACGGCGAGATCGGGGAGGGTGGCGGTTGGGTCAGGGCGGAGCGCCGAACTAATGGCGTGGTGGCTCCCGTCGCGCGGCTCGCTTTTTTTATATTTTCTCCGGCCGGGTTCTTCCCCCGAGGGCCGTTGTTTCCGTTGCTGCGGGTGAGGCGGACTCGAGTGCTTGCGAAATCTGGAGTCGTTTCTTGGCTGAACCGAGCGCTGCCCGCGGGGCCCGCGCGTTTGTCCCTTCTGGGGGTCCCGCGCGTCAGCGACGGTACGTGACGAGGGGAGAAGTGCGCGGAGACGTGTGGGGTTCCGCGCCGGTGGACGGGAGTGGGAGGTGAGCGGGAGACGTGCACGGGGAGGTGGGTGCGGGGCGTGGGCGAGGAGAGAGAGCCTAGCTCTAGCTAGCTACTTGTCGTTTGCTTGCAAGGCGTTCCAAGGCATGGAGCACGGCGGTAGAAAAAGGGTGCTCCGGGAATAAAAAACAAGGAAGATGCTTTTATCTCGATCTCCCATGTTGGGTCAAAGGTCACTCCGACCAATCTCGCAAGAACATGAGCGGACGCCGCTAGCAATGGAGCATCCCAACCGCGCGGTCCATTTCGAACATCAATTGTGTCTGAATTTTTCGATTTAAAGGGTCAAGGTCGCAGTGTTCTCCCTTGTAGACGCGTGTGTCCAACAGGGAGAGCATTTTTGGAAACATTTCTCACGGCAACTTCAGCCACGGATGTGAATGCGTGGCCATAGAGTCCATTTTTTACAGTTTTGGTTTCAAACAGACCATGGGGCTATTATTTCACGGTTATACATATAAATTATGCAATTCTCCGTATAACTAATACAATTGGATAACGCAATCTAATACAATTGGATAACGCAATCTATTGTCCATACAAATAACACATATAAATAATTTTACATATTAAAAAGTTCAACACACCAACAATAAAACTATTGGTGGCTTAGATGGGGTTCGGTCACGAATTTCATGTTAAGTATGTAGCAATGCTTGGAATGTTCTTGCTCCTGGATGAGGCCCAACTAAATCCTCACGGAACTCCCAATCTTGATCAAAGTATGTCATCACGCTCATCCTCTACAATCATGTTGTGCATAATCACGCAAGCAGTCATCACCTTGTTTATCCTCTTACCTCTCCATATTCTTGTAGGGAACCGAGCAATGGCCCAACGAGTTTGTAGCACTCCAAATGCTCGCTCCATGTCCTTCCTACGCGCCTCTTGCTTTTAGCAAACCTACGCTCAGCCTTGTCAGTGGGTTCGCGGATTTTATTCACAAATATGGACCACTCAGGATAGATATCATGGGCATTGCTACAAAGTCGATCTCTGGAGCATTGCCTTCTACAAGACTAGAAAATACCGGAGAGGGCTGCAACACATTTGATATCATTGCAAGAACCTGTCATGCCAAAAAAAAGTGTCAAATTCAAAGATCATGCGATGCTACTGCCTTGAGTATGACTGTGCACCCCGGTAGATGGCCTTCGAATTGTTCGTGCCAACCAACTGGACAATTCTTCCACTCCTAATACATGCAATCTATGCTACCAAGCATGCCAGAAAACCCTCTTGCCTCATTGATAAAAAGTCGGGCAGTGTCCTCCATCATTGGCTCTCTCAAGTACCAATCGTCAAATGCCTTAACAACAGCGCGGCAAAACCTATACATGGACTCGAGGGCTGTGGAATCGCTCATGCGGATGTACTCATCAACGAGGTCAATGATAACACCGTAGGCAAGCATCCCAATCACTGAAGTGTATTTTTGGTAGGAAGTAAAGCCAAACTTACTGGTGGCATCTTTCTTCAACATGAAATAATCATCTACGACCTTGACTCCCTAAAGGATCCTCGTGAATACATGCCTCCTCATCCGAAATCGCGTCTGAAACTGAGTCGGAGTGTACAACGCAATGATGTGGTGGAAGGAGTCATTGTACAGCCAGGCGTGGTCGGAATCCCGATCCCGATCCAATGCAGTTGGCTGGCCCTTCAAAGAGCCCATGTATTGTGGGAGCGCATCTACTTGGAGTTTCTCGATGACTGCGAACGTGGCCACGATGATCTCGGTATCAACATGGGAGGATTAGTCGGATGTAGCGATGAAATTCTTGTAAAAGAATTCGTCTAAGCTATCCATGGTGATCTACGTAACAAATAGGCCCTAGTCACAACAAGAATTACCTACAATGTTGCGAGATTGTCAACAAAATGAAGTGGCCAAACGTACCAGTCTCCTGTCCGCAAATGGTTGAATAGGTCGTGGGTGTGATGCTCCTAGCCGCGTTCCTCCGACAACCGGCCCTGGCGATGCCTGGACAACTCCGGCCTCCAAACAACGGCGAGAGAAGGGATCCGGGTCGAACGACCTACTGGCTGTCGAAGAGGGGTGGCCGAATCTGGCGGCGGTGGCTGCCGGCAACACGAGGAAGGGAAGAGAAGGGACTTAGGATTGGATGTGGGGAGTAGTGGGGAATTTTTGCCCTGACGAGCGGGTCATGGAGGACAAGATGAGGACGCTTCCGCTGCTCGTCGTCCGTGCGCGCGAGCGCAAATGCTGCCCTGATTCGGGCCATGAATGCACCCGTCCGAGGCCTGTGGACGTTTGCCCCCCCCCCCCTCCCTCCCCACCCGGGCTGGGAGCTATTTGGGGGACTTGTTGTCCGCGAACAGCATTTAGGACAAACCAAAAGCCAAACCGTTGGGTAAGCTCTTAAGGAGGCTAACTTCTTATAAGCGGAGCGAGGCCTGTTGCTAGTATGGATTGTTGGAGACCTAGTTTTTCACCTATTGTAAGCTATCGGCTAGGATGAGTCGTATCTAAGATAATCCCCGACGTTATGTAAACACTCGTCATATAGTGAAGTTTCGTTGTCTGACGTCTGTGGTTTTCCCTCTCTTTGTTAGAGGGGTTTTTCACGTTAAAATCATGTGTTGTCTGTTGTGATTTTATTTTCGTTCTTCGTTATTTTTTTGTCGCGTTTATAACAGTAGCTGTTTGACAACGCGCTACCGTGAAAAACCAGTTAGCGGAGTGCAAATCTAGATAACCGTGCGACATCTAATTGGAAATGAATGGAATACTATAAATCTAGAGTAGTAAACCATGGTTATGCGGGTGTATGATTCTGATAGCAGGTATTCAAAGTAAAAAATGTTGTCAATATGAAGGTCCACAAATTGTTCATACATTACACAAATGTTAGTTTGTTTCTGATCATAATAATGGTATCATGTTGGTCTATAGAAAAATTAAAATAATAGATAAAAATGACATCGGTGACTTTGAAGTGGTATCACCTATCAGATAGACCAATTTATTCACCAATCACGTAAACCAATTTGTTTCACCAATTAGTCAATTAATAACTAATAAACATTGTTTGAAATATTGATGATTTACTCGCTCATATATTAGAACAAATTTGGAACGACGAATACGATCCTCACCTCGTGAAAAAATTAGGCAACTCATTGCGTGGTTGCCTGTTGTATTGCTAGAAATTTTTTTAGAGGATAAAGTTGGGCTAGATGGAGCCGTGACACTTTAATTGAGTCATGGGATGGCGAATAGGTGGTTTGTGGGGCTTGATCGCGATTTAAACATGTGAGAGGTGGATTTAAACCGAATAATGACTGGATATTCAGGTCACGTACACTTTATATCTGAATTCTTTGTGCCAAAAATAATGAGTATATTTGAGATGTTCAACTTAACAACAAACGTCAAAGTTCATGTTTAGTTTTATCACCTAAATACTCGAGGATGAGCATAGGTTAAACTTGGGGATATTGATACATGTAAAATGCATACATGAACTTTGTAGTTTATTATCACATATTTCAACATATTTTGCATCATATACAATGTTATATTCATGTTTTATATTAATGTATAGAGATTTGCCAATGATCTTCTTTATTTGGTTTATAACTCTACAGCATAGTAAAATCTCATTTTACATATTTTTAACTTTCAGGGAGCTAAATGAAGACAAATGGACATGAGATTTTTTTGATAATCATTTTTCATCAAGAAACGCATCTGGAGCACTGAAACCTCACGAGCGGAGGGCATAGGGCCAAAAGGAGGCTAGTGGCGTGGCAGAGGAAGCATGTCACCTACCATTTTCCCTTCCTAGAGTGTTACTAGTGAAAGGATAGAGATATCGCCTAGAGGGAGGTGAATAGGCAATTTCAAAACTATTACGGTTTTGGCTTGATAGAATGCGAAATTAAACTAATGTTTATTTTACAAACACAAAACCTAAATACACTAGGCTCAACTAAGTGCACCAACAACAAGTTAAGCCAAGAAAGATAGCACAAGATAAATATACCACAAGTGATAAGCAAGATATAAATACTACAACCTCGATGGCTATCACAAGGAAAGTAAGCTCGGATATAGAGATAATCAAGGCATGCAGAGACGAAGATGTATTCCCGTATTCCCTTACAAGGTACGTCACGTTGGAGAGATGTGGGATTCCAAGAAGGATTTCCCAACGCCACGAAGGCTCACCTTCTTCTCCCGAAGGAATAGGCCCTTTCCTTATGGCTAGCTTTTCCTCCACTCTGGAGATGGCAAGCTCCACAACCACTTCACAAGCTCCATGAAGGAGAAGCTCGGGTATTTTCACAATCTTCCATGAAGAGGACACCACAGCACCAACCGCCAAGCCAACTAGGAGGTCACCCTCCAAGAGTAACAAGCTCACGGTCTCTCACTCGAACAAATCGTAATGGAGAGATCAACACTTATAAAAGAATGTAAAGCAAGAACACCAAGGATGCTCAAATCCTTCACTCTCAAATCCCACCAAAGCAACAAGTGCTAGAGAGGAATTAGAGAGGAAGAACAATGGTGGAAGTCAACCAATGACTCCAACATTTAGATCCAAAGGGTTCTCCTCACTTAGTGGAGGAATTGATTGGTAGGGATTGTATATCTAGATATCCTCTTCCAAAGCCCTCAAAAAGATGCAAGAATCATAGGAGGGAAGGGGGAGGAGGCAAGCTCAAGAGGTTCAACAATGGAGGTCAATTTCGTGGTCAAGAACACACAAAAACGTTGGGGGAAGAACCCCTTTTATAGGGGAAAGCAAATATAGCCGTTGGGAGGAAATCTGTGAAAACTTGGTTTAAAAGTCGGTTGGACCGGCCCCAGAACTGGGAAACTCGGTCCCCAGGCTTGAGGACCGGCCTACAAACCGGAATGGCTCTGTTTGCCAACTCGGAATAGACTCGGTCACAAAAACCGGAAAATCTGGTTTCATATCCGGTCTAACCGGCGCTGGCGCCGGACCGTCCGGTGTGGGAGTCGGTTTGAATCGGATCCACAACCAGGATGAAACAGACTTCACGAAAAACAAAATAACTTTTGCATCCGACTCCGATTTCAATGATCTTGGGCTTGTTTTGACGAGGACAACAAGCTCTACAAGGTGGTGCATAAAAACATCATAGTCCAACAAAGGAGGGTAGAACAAAATTAAGAAAGGTATGAAGCCTCCCTATGAGAAGAACCGGTAAAATCTTCAAAATCGAAAATGCCATAGAAGATGCATACAAATTCCGTTTTCGATGAACTTGGGCTTGTTGAAGAGCTAGAAACAAGCTCAATAACCTCACATGGAGAAACACCAAGAAGAAACAAAATAGGAAGATGCAAAGTATGCAAAGGATTAAGCTCCCTACAACGATGTGATCAAGTTACCCAATCAAAAAACCCTCTTGATAGTGCGGCTATCTATCCTATAACCCGATCTCCCAATAACCACCTTGAGTCCGTTAAAAGGAAAACCTAGCAAGGCAATACCTTTGCCTTGCGCATCCCGCTTGATCTTGATGATAACGCTTCAAGCTCCATCGAAGCCGGAATGCATCACTTGATCATTGTTGCTTTGTGAAGACTCATAATTTGCTCCCCCATACACCACTATGGGATTGCTTCATTAAGACACGTATTGACATGTACATTATCATCAATATGGACGGAAAGCTTCAAGCAAATGATCTTCTCGGGATGCTTATCTTGAACTTTCCCTTCTCAACCTTGATGACGATCACCACTTGATGCCATCCTCTCATGGGCTATATGAGATCTTCACTTTTTAAGCATGCCCATGGAAAGATACCTATCCCATCTAGAAAATGCAAAGGCACATATATAATGGGTTAGTTCATGACGCATAATTGACAAGGCTTACCCATACCACAAGATCCATGTGATACATTCTTTATGCCTCATGTGTTGACCAACTTGAAATCGCTCTTCACTCTTTGTATTGGTTAACCAAGTATCTTCTCATGCTCCATGTAAATATCTTGAAGTACATAAAGAACTCTTCATTTGATTACATGCTCTAAATCATAGTCAATCATAGATCAACTAATGAGGCTATCATGACACCGACTTAGAGCCATATCTTGAATTCTTCTATTGAGATCACACCCTCAAGATGTTGATCATATCATATTCTTCTTCAACTCGATGATCTTGATGCCAATACTCAAGGTATATCTTTATCTTCATGGCATCAATACTTGAATCCAACACATGGACTACAAGCATGACCTATGGAATATTCCTTCATATAAAACTCAATGAAAACATTAGTCCATAGGGATTGTCATTAATCAGCAAAACCACACATACGGGCAATTAACCTTTCAATCTCCCCCATTTTGGTAATTGATGACAATCTCAACAAGATGGTTTATATAATGAATATTAGAAACAAGTACGCAACTTATCCGAGAATAAGTTGTATACAAGAGGTTGTATTTTCTATGGTTAAGTAACACAAAGATACTAGCTCATATCAAAACTGATTCTACTCACACAAACTACAACTAATGCAAGAGATGTGAGTAGAACCAACATATACAGAGCAAACTCCCCCACAATATATGCACGTGTGATGAACTTGAATTTCATTGCATACATTGTCAAGCATAACCTTTGGGAGAGTTTCCGCTATATATTCAACCATGCAAAACATAATAAAGATGAAATGCATGAAAGGCAAACACTTAAGAACAAACCAACCTTAAGTACAAAACTATTTCCCTTAAAATCCTCTAAACTTCTCCTCCATTGACAACAAGTGCCAAAATGGTTGACAAGATTAGAAGGACAATATAGTATGTGTTCCTACCCAAGGTGTGCATTACTCGTAATATGAGTGAAAACATATGCACATATTCAATGACGAATACTTGGAGGAAATCAAAGTATATTGAGGATCAAATATTGCTAAGAGGATAACAAGGTGAAGAAACTTCAACGGATGAAGTAAGCAATCAAGAGATACAAATAATCTAACGGACAAATAGTGCTCTAAATTAAATAAGGAAGCTCCCCAAGGTTCGTGCATAAATTAGTTGTTTCTTTTGAATATAATATGCACAAACATGGAATCCTCACTCCCTCTATATCATTTAGAACACAACCAAGATACAAGGAGTATAGATATAAATCAATACACTTGCCAATACAAGATTAAGTCCAAAAAAAACCAAATATGAGATATGAGTGCGTGAAGATGCAATAAAAGTAAACCGAGCACTCATAAATCAAGACCTTACCAATACCATTAAAAACCAAGAGGATAAGAGAGATGGTCGGAAAACTGCGAGGATATCAAGGCGAGAGATTAACACTCTTGTGTATATAACTTTCTAAGTGGACAAAACATGAGAATAATCCACAAAGAAATATCCACACATAAGAGGTTAATAAAAATAAGAAAACATGATATCCAAGAGGAAGTCATAAGATATACCAAAAAATTATATTTAGCTTAAGTGCATATATAGCCCATGGCTCTATTTTCTCTCATGGTATATCAATGAACTTCACCAAAGAAAAACGAAAACATCACAACTAACACTAAGGGAACAATTGCTAGTTGAGATATTTTGAGAAAGGTAACAAGTAGCAGAATGAAGGATTCAAAGCAATTTCAACAATATTGCACATGAGAGTACCTTGAGGAATTGATATGCAATAAATTGCTAGAAGGCGTATTTGGGATTGGTGAATCATGAGCATGATTTTATATACTCCCTATTATATGCATCATCTCAAATTACTCACACAAGCAATAAGGATAGAAAAGTATTTCAAAGATCCTTGCAAGAATCACAACATTTATAAACAAATAAATTCATGCCAAGATGCAACCTACAAGAGATTGGATGGAAGAATAGTATGCATGAATAAGATACTTGTTATCGAGATAGCAATGGTATGATGTAGTAGATAAGAATTGTTCAATCAGCATAGCTTGGATCCAATTATCATGTGGTGACAACACCTTCCTCATAGATGAGACAAGCATCCATTGCATCTCCAATGTACCTAAAACAACATTCAAGTACATCTTGGTCCCCAAACTTATTGGGTCCAAAGTGGTTAGACTAACCACAACACATAGGACATACTCCATAAAAATATGTGCATATTTAGAGATGAAATTTGAATTTCATGCACATCATAGCCATTTAAGGATTTGATGGAATATACCCTATATATTGGATCAAAGAAACCAAAACATGATTATAAGATATACATTTAGTAAACATGTATGCACGAGACTTTCAAGATCCAACGAAGATATAATTTGGACAAAACACCAAAATATTCAATAAGGCATACAAGGTGTGACAAAACACATTTGTTGTCCAGACTATATCAAAGAATCAAATTAACACAAGATTTGTTCAACAAATGAACCAAGCAAAAACTATTGAGCATAAAAGATGAAATAAAAACACAAATGCTCGAAGATTTATCTCATTTAAGCAAATAAAATAGAGAAGAAAGAATGAGATAACAAACTCCCAAAAGAGTAAGGTTTCAACAAATAAACCAAACCCTTAACACTTTTCACAATGGCACAAGGTTCCGAGAAGAAAAGGTTTGTCTTCCAGTAAAAACACATTTGATAATAATCAAAAACACCAACAAAGAGATGTTCAAAAGCCAAGGAAGACAATGGGAGCCACAATAATTTTTGGAAAGAAAAAAGCAATAAGAGGTGAAATCCAAGGTGAAGATGATCCACAAATGCTACCACACCCAAGTATATCAATTGTCGAAGACAATGAGTGTATTGGAATTTATTTCCGGTGGTATATTGCACGGTTATTAAAGAATCTTCACAACTAAAAGCATAGGATAGGAATAAAAAGATTAAGCACTATGCAAAGATAGAGATTCTTGATAGCTTCAACTAGTCACATAATCATGCAAAGCAATGATTAGAATAACTTGAAGCAAATGGTCTCCCAAATAAGATATAGAGATGTGCATTTGAGGAAGGCCACACCAAGAATTTCATACTCAAGCAAAGACCAAAAAGACGAGCAATAAAAGCTTCTAACAAAATTTAGGACCTTGTTCGAGCTAACATGTCACCTAGATACAAGATAATCAACAATATCAACTCTAAGTGGCACCACCTCATATGTTCACATTTCCTAGGATTGTGATATGCAAAAGAAGCATATTACTCCCCCATAATGTGGTATTCATTTTTTTCTTAATAAGAGGAAAAACAACCTCAACTAGAGATAATTAATGGACATTTAGAATTTGAATTTCTCATGAGTATGACACACCACATAGTGACTAGATAAGCTTGCGATATCAATACTAAGTGGTATTACTCATGTACATATATTTTAAGGTATGAGAGATGCGCGAGGCATATGACTCCCCCAAAATAGGATGTTCCATTAACCACTCGAAAAGAGCCAAATAAGATATCATCAAGATGCATTAGAGGCTTGATACGTCGTAAACGTATCTATAATTTTTGATGCTCCGTGCTTGTTTTATACCAACTATCTTATGTTTTGTCTACATTTTGAGATACTTTTATGTATTTTCTGGAACTAACCTATTAACAAGATGTCGTACTGCCAGTTGCCTGTTTTCTGCTGTTTTTGGTTTCAGAAAAGCTGGAAAAGAAATATTCTCGGAATTGGACCGGACAAAAGCCGAAGTCAATATTTTACCAGAAGACTCACGGAGCCAGAAGACGAGACGGAGAGAGGCCAGGGGATGGCCACACCACCTGGTGGCGCGGGACAGGCCAGGTCATGCCAGGGGGTGGTGTGGGCCCCTCAGTCCTCCACCGATCTTGCCCCTTCACCTATATATTCTCTTAGGACGAAAACCCTAAGAACCAGATCAGATTTCCACAAAAAGTTCTACAACACCGCCGCCACCGAAGAGGAGATTAGAGGGACAAAAGTCCCTGTTTCGGCACCCTGCCGGGACGGGGAAGTGCTCCCGGATCCATCTCCATCGACTCCACCGCCATCTCCATTGTTGTTGCTGACTCCCATGATGAGGAGGGAGTAGTTCTCTCTCGAGGCTAAGGGCTCTACAAGTAGCTATGTGTTCATCTCTCTCTATGCATGATCTTATTAAGATCATGAGCTTTGTAATCTATAGATCTATTCTGCTACTCAAGTGCTTAAATTAATCTCTGGTTATCCCCACGTGTGTGAAGTTGACAGTGTGCACACCGTGTGGCACTTCGGCTAAGGTTACATAAATACTTATCATGAGTATAATTTGAGTTGGATGTCTCTATGAGATTGTGGTGTTTGTTAGAACCATCTAGCGCTCAAGGTGACAGTGAGGGGTTATCTAGATGGGGAATGCGAACTTTAAGGTGTGCTGTTATAGCCCTACATCATCCAACCGGAGAGTAGTTCAGGTTAGCATCATAAAGAGAAGATATTTATGTGAGAGTGTCCACTAGTGAAAGTATGATCCCTAGGCCTTGTTTCTAAGCATTGAAACACCATTTACAATCAGTTTTGTTACATGTCTGCTTATGATATGCTCATCGTTCGACGTAGAGCTTGTTGGGAACCCCAAGAGGAAGGTATGATGAGCACAGCAGCAAGTTTCCCCTCGGTTATGAAACCAAGGTTTAATCGAACCAGTAGGAGCAAGGAAACACCCCAAAGCTGTTACTAGCTGAGCTTTGGCAGGGCGCACTACCGGTGCTAGTAGCAACGTGGAGACCTGCACAACACAACCACAGAACTTTGTCCCCAACTTGCGATGAGGTTGTCAATCTCACAGTGTTTTGCAGAAAACAAAGGATTAAACGTATCGAATGGAAAGAAGTAAAAGTTTGCAGAAAGTAAACACAAAGCAGTAAAAGATTGTAGATTGTATGTAAAGAGAAAGGACCGGGATCCATAGTTCACTAGAGGTGGCTCTCCTTAGATAGATAACATGCTGGGTGAACAAATTACAGCGGGGCAATTGACAAACACCGAGAAAGCAATACATGCATATACTAATCATCTTGACTCCTTTGAGACTTGATTGGGCATTACAACATAATACATAGAGCGCCATCCAACTGCATCTATGACTAATAATCCACCTTCAGGTTATCATCCGAACCCCCTCCAGTATTAAGTTGCAAGCAACAGATTATTGCTTTACGAACTGCGTGTAAAGTAAACAATACGATTGTTCTATGAACAAAGGATTGTTGTTTTCTCCCTAGTAGCAATAGCACATCTAGTACCTTAGAGATTTCTGTCACTTCCCCAGATTACCAGAGGCATGAACCCACTATCGAGCATAAATACTAACTCTTGGAGTTGCTAGTATCTACTTCGCCAAGATAGCTACTAACAACGAAAAGCATGCAAGATCACAAATAACAAAGACATGATAGAATCAATAAACAATCTGAAATAGCATCTCAATATCCATCGGATCCTCGCAAAGACAACATGTATGAATTACAAATAGATGATCTTGATCATGAACGGAGCTCACAAGATCTAAATATGAAAGCACAAAGGAGGAGAACCAGCCATCTAGCTACTACATGGATCCGTAGTCCAAGGATGAACTACTCACGCATCACACTAGAGGCTTGCATGGTGATGAAGAAGGCCTCCAGGGTGAATTACCCTCTCCGGCAGGGTGCCGGGAAGAGCTTCAGATCCCTCCCGATCTAGGGATGGAGATGACAATGGCTACATACTCTTTCGTGGATTTTTGATCGGGTACCTAGGGTTTTCGTCCCGAGGGCAATATATAGGCGGAAGGAGAGGCCGAGGGGGTGCCGGGAGCGGCCACACCACCCCCTGGCGCGGGCCAGGCCTGGCCGCATGGCCAGGTGGTGTGGTGGCTCCCTGGCCCTTCTCCGTCTCGTATTCTGGCACTTGTTCCCTTCCGGAAAAATAGGCACTTTGGCTTTTGTCCCGTCCAATTCCGAGAATATTCATTTTCTGACTTTTCTGGAACCAAAAATAGCAGAAAACAGGCAGCTGGCACTGTGGCTCTTGTTAATAGGTTAGTCCAAGAAATCATATGAAAAGTACTCCAAAGTTGGAACAAAACACAAGAAAGTGGATAAAACCAAGCATGGAACATAAAAAATTATAGATACATTTGCAATGTATCAGCTTACTGCTACTATTATTTCAGATTGCAATTACCACTTATAATCATCCATATTACTTGTATTTCACTATACTTCGCTGAACTAGTGCACCTATACACCTGACAAGTGTATTGGGTGTGTTGGGGACACAAGAGACTTCTTGTATCTTGATTGCAGGGTTGCTTGAGAGGGATACCTTTGACCACTTCCTCCCTGAGTTCGATAAACCTTGGGTGATCCACTTAAGGGAAACTTGCTGCTGTTCTACAAACCTCTACACTTGGAGGACCAACACTGTCTACAAGGATAGAAGAGTGCGTAGACATCAAGGCTCAAAACAAAACACACGATTAAATGATGTGCCAAACACCTATACATACTTGAATACATAAAAAAAGAAAGCATGAGGCACAACAAATACAAACACATACTTGGTATAAAACCAAAACATGTAAAGGGGCAAGTAACATACAATATAAAAGAGTCGAGTTCGAGTTACCGCAAAGAGGCGCATTGGGTATATGGTAGGGAGATGATAATCCTTATAACTTGGCTTAATCAAATATAATATATGAAGATCCCTTAATTCTTCATGAGTTATCCAAGTCTCCAATGCCCTCCAAAAACACCTATTGATCAAGTTTGAGCTTGTTGGTCCCCAACCAAGTTGGGTCCTAAGAGGTTAGTCACAATAGGCTTGGCAACCCAAATGGTTCGTTTCTTGACACCACTTTGAGTTCCAACAAACTTGGCAAACACATTGCCATCCTTATCCTTCCCAAGAGAATAATCATCATCAACAATGATAGGGTTAGATAAGGTACCATTTGAACATGAAGAGGCAAAGTGCCCCTTCTCACAAGATTGTAGTAACAAGTGCTCCCCTTTCTCTTCTTCATTAATTTCTTGGCTTGAGGAGCCTTATCTTGATTCTTCTTGGGAAGTGGCCTAGCTTCAACTTGAGGTCGAGATTGGGCTTGACCTTGAACTTGTGGTCGCTTCCCTTGCTGCTTCTCACTCAAGTGTTTTTTCCTTAATGGAAAAGATCTTACATGATGTCCTTTAACCTTGCACTTGAAGCAAATAATCTTGGCCGAATTCTTGACTTGGTCTTGGCCCTTCTTCTTGTTGCTCTTGGACTTGTTCTTGTTACTGGAGTTGAATCCAAGTCCACTTTTATCATTGGGGTATTTTTGCACACTCAAAATATTATCGAGTGTGGATTTTCTTTCATGACACTTTTCCAAGTATTTCTTCAAAGAAGTGACTTGTCCCTTGAGCTCTTTGATTTCCTCTACATGGTTAGTAGAAATAGAGGTACTAGAGGAAGTATAAGCTTCATTGTTAGAGCAACAAGGCAAAGAAAGTAATCCAACACAAGGTTTATCAATAGTATGACAAGAAGGATCACTAGGACTAGCACATGGCAAATAAGCATTTTGAGTAAAAGTTGTGCTAATGTTTGAATGAGGCTCACAAGATGTTACCTTAGTGATACTTGCCTCACGGGATAACTTTAGCCCATCATAGGAGATTAGAAGATCATTATGAGAGCCTGAGAGCATTTCATGACTCTCTTCCAATTTCCTATACTTCCTAGTTAGCAACTCAAGTTGAGCCCTTAGCTCAACATTCTCCTTTAATATAGATGCTTCACAAGAAGTAGAGTTAGTAGCACTAGCATCATTAATAGATTTTTCCTTTTCAAGCTCATAAGATTCAATTTTTTGTGTGAGGAGACAATTAGTGTGCTTTTCCTCTGCAAGCTCTTGCTTAAGGAGATTGAATCTTCAACTCCCATCATCAAGTTGGAAATCTAACTCCTCTATGGTTTCCGTTTGTTTAGTTATGGTGTCCATAACATGTTTGAGACAAGCAATGGCCTTATTATTACCATAATTAGAGGTACACAAAAAATTCAACTCAAGCACAAGAGCACTAGTATCCTCATCGAGGTCATCATCACTGTCATCATTATCATTGCTATTATCTAGAGAAGATATGTTGGGATCCAAAGTAGGAGATACCTTTGATCCTCTTGCCATAAGGCACATGTGAGCACGGGAGGATGAAGATGAGGATATTGTTGAATCTCCATTCATGATTGTGTCTTGCTCCATAGAATGTTTGATTTCCTTTACATTGTTAGATACACAATTAGAGGAAATAGAAGAGTTTTGCACATGGGAATAAGACAAATCAAGCATATCATCTACATTAGTACTCAAATAGTTTCTAAACGATATGCAAGTACTAACAACACAAGGGGATATAGAACTATTGTTGCAAGAAGTGTTTAAGTCCAAACTCTCTACACCATTATCATTTACAGAACAAGAATAATTGGTGTAAAGAGAAACACTACCATCATCACATATGATTTTCCACTCACCATACCATTACCTTGTGACTTGTCACATATAAGTGAACTGGAAAGAATTGAAATCTCATCGCGGTCGGAGGTGGAAGCAACTTGGAGCTCTTCATGATGTGAAGGAGAAGATAGCTCCTCGGAGAGACCACCGACAATATGATAAATGGAACCACCAAATATTTCTTTAAGCTTGGTCCACTTCTCATGAGACGACTTGCGCTTTACAATCGTCAAGTACAATTTAACTGTGGGGCTCAAGGAGAAGATAAGCTCATTAGATACTTGAGCTTCGAGATGTAAATTTTTCTCATCCTCTAAAGATATATTTTGAGGATCCATTGTAGGAGAAAAACCTACATCTAGAAATCGCTTAATATTTGGACACAAGGTCCGAAGATTACAATGCAAGCAATTTCTCCATAAAACATAATTTGTGCTATCAAAGATAATTGTGTCATTGTACACTATACTGTTGGAAATATGCCCTAGAGACAAATAATAATAAGGATTATTATCATATTCCATAAAGTTTATGATTAAGTTTTATATCATGCTATAACTGTATTGAAAGGAAAGATCAATACACGTGTGATATATAAACAACCAAGGATTCCCAGTGAAACTCTAGTCACTAGTTCATTGGTCAACAAATGATCAAAGTTTCCTAATCATGTGGCATTTATGCCAGTTGGAAATGGAGTTAACTCATTCTGAGAATGAGATGATGAACCAATACCCAACCTAAACATCATGACCCGGTCATGTCACAAAGTTCAAGTTACGATGATTAGAATAGACCTCATAGACTATTCGTTAGACCATGAGACTATATCAATCATTGTCTCCCGATAATGCTTAGATAGCATCAAACATCACTTGGTAATACAGTGACAATAAATGTGTGTTCAGGTATTAGGAGGAACCGTAGAGGTAATATATGTTAAGAGCGGGATTTGTCCATCCGTGTGATGGAAAGATACTCAAGGGGCCTGATGGCCCAAGATATCTCGAGCTTGTTGGGGAACCCCAAGAGGAAGGTATGATGAGCACAGTAGCAAGTTTTCCCTCAGTTATGAAACTAAGGTTTAATCGAACCAGTAGGAGCAAGGAAACACCCCAAAGGTGTTGCTAGCTGAACTTTGGCAGGGCGCACTACCGGTGTTAGCAGCAATGTGGATACCTGCACAACACAACCACAAAACTTTGCCCCCAACTTACAGTGAGGTTGTCAATCTCACCAGTTTTGCTGAAAACAAAGGATTAAACGTATTGTGTGGAAGAAAGTAATTGCTTGCAGAAAGTAAATAGAAAGCAGTAAACAGTTGTAGATTGATGGTAAAAGAAAGGACCGGGGTCCATAGTTCACTAGTGGTGGCTCTCCTTAAGATAGATAACATGTTGGGTGAACAAATTACAGCGAGGCAATTGACAAACATCGAGAAAGCAATATGCATATACTACTCATCTTGACTCCTTTGAGATTTGATTAGGCATTACAATATTATACATAGACCGTAATCCAACTGCATCTATGACTAATAATCAACCTTCAGGTTATCATCCGAACCCCCTCCAGTATTAAGTTGCAAGCAATAGATAATTGCATTACACATTGCGTGTAAAGTAAACAATACGATTGTTCTATGAGCAAAGGATTGTTATTTTCTCCCTAGTAGCAACAACACATCTAGTACCTTAGAGATTTCTGTCACTTCCCCAGATTACTATAGGCATGAATCCACTATCGAGCATAAATACTAACTCTTGGAGTTGCTAGCATCTACTTGGCCAAGATAGCTACTAACAACGGAAAGCATGCAAGATCACAAATAAAAAAGACATGACAGAATCAATAATCAATCTGAAATAGCATCTCAATATCCATCGGATCCTCGCAAACACAACATGTATGAATTACAAATAGATGATCTTGATCATGAACGCAGCTCACAAGATCTAAACATGAAAGCACAAAGGAGGAGAACCATCCATCTAGCTACTACATGGACCCGTAGTCCAAGGATGAAGTACTCACGCATCACACCGGAGGCTTGCATGGTGATGAAGAAGGCCTCGAGGGTGAATTCTCCCCTCCGGCAGGGTGCCGGGAAGAGCTTCAGATCCCTCCTGATCTAGGGATGGAGATGACGGCGGCTATAGATTCTTTCGTGGAATTTTGATCGGGTACTTAGGGTTTCTGTATTAGAGGCAATATATAGGCGAAAGGGGAGGCCGAGGGGGTGTCAGAGGCGGCCAGACCACCCCCTGGCGCAGGCCAGGCTGGGTCGTGCGGCCATGTGGTGTGGTGGCCCCCTGGCCCCTCTCCGTCTCGTATTCTGGCTCGTTGTGTCCCTTGGTGAAAAACTGACTTTGGCTTTTGTCCCGTCCAATTCCGAGAATATTCATTTTCTGACTTTCCTGGGACCAAAAACAGCAGAAAACAGGCAGCTAGCACTATGGCTCTTGTTAATAGGTTAGTCCAAGAAAGTGTATAGAAAGTACTCCAAAGTGAGGACAAAACATAAGAAAGTAGATAAAACCAAGCATGGAACATCAAAAATTATGGATACGTTAGCAACGTATCAACATCCCCAAGCTTAACTCCTGCTTATCCTCGAGTTGGTAAGTAAAAAAAGAAAGAATAATTTTTGAGGTGACATGCACCATCATAAACTTGATCAAAGTGTTTGTAAAACAATGATAGCTGGGATCACAGAACTTCAATCATAACATGAAAGACAAAGTTCTAACAATAAGACATAGCAACTATGTTGCAACATGAAAAGGCATAAACAAAAGATTCATGAATAACAATGCTTTGCAAGACGTTTGTTTGTTTCACATAAAGAAAACATAGCATAGTGGCATTCAGCTTGTCCTTCATAGAGTATCAAACATAAATGTGTAGGACACCTTCAAAGTTCATAAGAGTGACTAGATACAAATAGTTTAAAACAAGCAATATCAAAGCTATGCACCAATCAACAAGTCTTGGGACAATGGACATAGAACTAAGAATGGCCACTATGCTCTCAAAGTAGGTGCATAAAGATAGAAGGTGGAGACTCAACATACAAGTAAAAGAAAGGCCTTCATAGAAGGAAGTAGGGATTCAAGTTTCATAAAGAGCTTCCAAAAATTATGGTACTTATTAGCTTTCAGCTCTCATTGCCCCTATCATAAGCATCTTAGGTGATTAAGGTTAAAGTGACATAACTAAGATGATGTGCTTGACAAGTTATAAGCTGAAATCTCATGCCCCTTACTTACGAAGACCGAACCTCATGCTACTCAACTTTAGTCACAAGTAAGCTCTTGTCATTGGAAGTACATATGTATCATAGAGAACCACCAACGGGGTACCCCTTGCACATGATACAGGAGCTATCCCATAATAAAAATGACAAGGCAAGCAGACAATGAGCATCTCAGCGATATTTTTATTTGCTATTTGCATAGGTTTTTATTGAGGATGCTTCATAGAGTGATCATTATGGTTATGCTGAAAGTTTCCACCATGATTAGGCATGGCTTAGGCTAGCGGCCTAGGCGTTTATCTAACACAAATACAAACTCCATGATCTTACAAGTTCCCCTTTTATTTCACACCGTCGGGATCCATAAGCAAAAGAACATGATATCAACAGGGTACAAAGTACAAGTGCAATGTTGAAAGCGTTCCCCATGATACATGGTTCGTCTAACTTCAACTTATAAAGCGCAAGCATATACGCAACAAAGATGGACGCAATGGTTCAAGTTTATTAAGTGCAAGAAAGTAAAGTGTGCCATCAAGTTCGTGAGAGCTTTAATCACTAATTTTCACATAACAAGTTTAATTCGGAAGGTAGATAAAATCATGAATATACTTGGAATGGCATATGCTAATAGGTAGGTATGGTGGAATCTTTGGAATAACTTGGTTTTAGGAGCTGGATGCATGAGTGGAACTCACACTTGGTTATGGAGGCTAGCAAAAGACTGGGAGCGACCAACTAAGAGAGCAATAATGGCCATAATCATGCGGAGCGACAAAACATTGTTAATCAAAGAATAAAGTGATACTACAAGTTGAAAACTAAAGGATCATAAAGGCTATGGTGACTTGGGATAGTCATAACATGGTGTGAGCATGCGCCAAGTCAACCAAATAAAGCATCAAAGGAGAATACCACAAATGTATGCTTTAATATGCTAAAATAACGCATGATTCTTCAAAGGCACATTAAGCAATCTCAATTGTTTATAACAAGTCATGCTACAACAAAGTTCACTAAGCATAATCCAAAACAATATCAAGCATGGCATGACAAAGCATAGGCCACAGTAAAAAAACAAGCTCTCTTTACCACTTAAGCATGAACTTTCCTACTCTTTTCCAATCCAATCCAAACTATTTGAAAGCCAATGTATGAAAGAGGGGTTCCAAACAATTTATTCATCAAACTAAGAAAACTAAGCAAACGAAAACCAAAATGAAAAAGGAAAAAGGAGACGCTCCAAGAACAACACAACTATGCATGAAACAATAAAAATGAAGTGTTTGGAAGAAACCTGGGATTTTTATTGATGAAGAAGGGGATGCCTTGGGCATCCCCAAGCTTTGACGCTTGTACTTGGATATTTCTTGGGGTGACACGCATGGCATCCCCAAGCTTGAGCTTTAGTCCATCCTTCATCCCATTACTCATTCCTTCCATACACCTGAAATTTTTCCTTCATACAAAACTTCACACAATCTTTATTAGCAACATTAGTGCACTTAAGATAATAAGTCTTTAGGTTCAGTTACAACACCAATAAAACTTCCATTTAAACACAAGCTACTGTAGAACTTCCCTCAAAAAGCTCAATACCCCAAAAGAACTCAAAAAGGAACCAACAAGAAGCAAATGCAAATAATATCAGAAATCTATCAAAACAGACCAGCAGGTAAAGACGAATTTTTTCGAATACCTTCTATTGCTCAAATCGAAAAGTGTTGAACTAACGAAAGTTATATACATACCTGGGACATAAGCACAAAAATTCACACCTCAAAAGGACATACAGAGATTTTACACGAATTGTTACGGTGAAGCACAGAAAGCTGTTTCAGGACAGCAACTTTCCCAATCATTACTTCTCTCTCATTAGAGGTTATTCTTGGCACAAAAAGAAAATAAAAAGGATAAGGAGCGGTTATTACTGAAGTAATAACTTTCAAGACTCATCAAAATTTTTGGGTTATCTCCCAATAAGTACTTTTCTTTAACGCCTTTAAGTTAGGCATAAGAAGCAAGAAAAAGAATCAACTGTTCTCAAATGAAGAAGCATTAAAATTGATACCAGAAATATCTTCAACGAGGCAAGGTATCTCATCCAAATAAGTTCTAGAGGATCCTCTCTCAATACTCTTGGGTTCACTATTTTCATCAAACGGGTTTTCGGGAACAATCCAATCAAGATTTTTTCTATGGCTTCATGCATTGCTACAAGTTTGAAAGGTATTGGTATTTTAATTTCCTCCCCATTAGGTTTGGTTTTGTTCATCTTTTCTCGTGTACCAATAACATCTACACATGAGCCTAGCATATGAAAACATTCAAAGACTTTTCTAGCTTCCTTGGCAACATCATAGAATTCCTTAAGCAAAGTTTCTAGAATAAAATCTCTCTTTTCAGGGTCCTCAATTTCCTTAAGTTTAAGACACATTACTTGCATTAAGGGGTTAAGGTTAACAAATCTAGCTTCCAACATGTGAACTAAAGAAGCTGCGGCAATTTCATAGTTTGGAGCAAGTTTTGCAAGGGATCTATCCTCAATATCCTCATGTTTACTAACATGATTAAAGAATTCTTCAATATTATCTTTTCCAATTATAGAGCCACTACCTATTGAAAAGTCTTTCAGGGTGAATTTAGGTATCAACATGGTGAGCTAAGGAAGAGGTAACAACTATAGAAAGACTTAATTTTTTTGTGTTTTTAATAAAGAAAGCAAACTTGTAAAACTATTTTTTGTGTTTTTGATAAAGAAACAAGCAAACAAAGCAAAAGTAAAACTAAGCAAAACAAAAATAACAAAGTAAAGAGATTGTGTCGTCGGATTGATGACAAGTACGCCATGAGGGGGTCCTCGAGGCGTGCGGAAGAGAGGGGTGTGAGACGTACGGTGTTCCAGGACGGTGAGCACACAAGTTTACCTAGGTTCGAATCCGCCGGCTTTGGACGGATCCTACTCCTGCTAGCAATCCAGTAATACGGCAGAGCCAGAATAGGGGTTACAAGGGTTTCGCCTGTGCGAGTTGAGATTGTAGACTATTGAGGGTGCCCTAAAGGCTCTCCCTAGGACGGCTTATATAGATATCCGGCCTAGGGTTTACAAAAGAGATCTATCCGGCTACGACTAAGAGTCGGTTACAGAGTACATCTTGAACTACAAGTAATACTATGAGCCTAAGTCGGTAAGTCTTCTGGGCCTTCCCGTAGCCAGACTAGACTTCGTCTTTTTCCCTGACTGGGCCGCCCGTGAAGCAATGCTCTAACCTTAAGTGGGCCACCCTGGTCAGTGAGGAATTGTGAGGATACCCGGAAAGTATATCCCCAACAGCAGCCCCCGGAGGCCTCCAAGATCCAAAGTCGGATTTATCATCATATAGCTTAATCTTCGGCTTGCAGAATCTTGAAGGGTTCCTGAAACTTCACAACAAAAAATACGATCCGGGTCTCAAAAATAAGTCGGACCTATCCACAGGTTACTCAGATTTTCCAGCTTGATTTCAAACTAAGCCGAAATTTGGTCTCTAACGCCACCTGCCACAAGTCATGGTCAAGTCACATTATCTGACAGGCATTTCGTCAGCACGACCGTTGGTGGGTCCGCGGTTCGCAGAACCGAGGCGCCGTTTTAGTGCGTGCACGGAGATCGAGGCGACGTAATCATCGTGTGGGACCTTCCCAGTTCCTTCCACGACGCGTGGCGGTTATACTATAGCATTTGCATGAATCTTGGCGCAGTTAGGTGGATATAAGGGGTTAGGATTTTCTCCTTCTCCTCTCACCTGTCCTTTGCCTTTTCCTCTCCTTCCAATCTCTCTACGCGCATAGAGCTCCCCCATTCCTCCCCCAAAAACTCCCAGCGCCGCCCCTTTTAGGTCAACTACTCACCGGAGAAATGGCTTCATCTTCCTCTTCCGGCTTAGCGGCAGCGGCGGCGACGGAAGCGTTGGCGGAGAAAGAGAGCCTCTGTGGGCTCTAGATCCCCTGCGCGCTCAACGACGAGGGTCTCAAGAACATGGAGAAAGAAGCGGCTTCGGGGAAATCGTCCCCAACCCGTGTGACGGCGAGCGGGTCCACTTCGACACCCACCTCGACATAGGTTTGTCCTTTCCTCCCTCGGGGATCTTCTCCGAGGTGATTGATCATTACGGAGTTCAACTCCATCATCTTCCTCCCAACTCTCTTTTAGAGATGAGCGCGACGCTTCATTGTGTGAGGGCTTTCTCGGCATTAGGCCGAGTTTGACTCTATTCCGGTACTATTTTCATGTCCGGAGAAACTCCATTACCGCCGGTGTTCCTTACATCACCGACACTATTAGTTTTTCGCTTAGACGCGAGCGCGCGTATCCCAAAATTTTAGCCAGTGACTCGGTCAAACAATGGCCAGCCACATTTTTCTATCATAGGGATATTCCGGCTCCCGGCAAAGCCACTGATTTGCCGGCTTTCATCGACGGAGCTGCCACGGCCCAACCATCCTGGGACGAGGCTGCTCCGGCTCTCAACGATGATCTGATCCTCGCTAAGAGGCGGATCGAGTACTTAATCAAACACAAAGGACTGAAGGGATCCGACTTAGTCCAATGTTGGGTCTCACGTCGGATCCAGCCCCTTTAGTACCACGGGGATCGACCGATGCACTCCATCACGTCATCCAAGAAAGACTCCCTCCGCATCAGCCCCAAATCCTACACCACACAGGGCTACATAAGCCAAGTCAAGTGGCTGATTAGGGAGCGGATCGAGAGGAGAATCCTAGAGGTTTCTCTGGATATGCACACGGCGGACAACCCCGTAGTGCTGGTAAGCTTCCGTTAGTACACCTTTTTATGTGTTTCAATATTTGAGTTACAGTGCAATGCTGATATGTTTTCTTCTTTTCAGCTTGCTGACCTCCCCGAGTCGGAACTTGCTCCGCTCGAAGGATATTATCCGGAGTTCTCTCAGGAGGTAGAAGTGGTCCCATTGTCGGATCTTGCGCTCAAGAAGCACAAAGCTCCGATAGTGGCTGTCGGCACAAAGGAGGTGGCTATCGTGAAGAGGTAACTTCCAATCACAATTTCCGCCTTTGTACCTTACTCGAATTTCTTTCCGAGATGTAATGTTTCCGACTTTACTACAATGTCAGAGCAAAACCGCTCATCAAGGGTAAGGGGAAGGGAATTTCTTCGAAGCCCCTGTGATAGACGAATCTCACCATAGCTTCTCCTGCCGTGGCTCCTCCGACTCCTGCCCCTCAACCTTCTGCAACGCCGGTGACCATTCCTTCCCCGGTCGTCGTAGAAGATATGGCTCCTTCGACGGAGCCTGCGATCCTTGAATCGCAAACTGACGTCACCATGGGTGAGTTAGATCTAGATAAGGGTGAACCCTCTTTGGGTAATGATCCCTCGGCGGAAAACTTCGCCGAAAACCTCATGAGAAATTCGGGACTTGCCAAGTTTGGCTTGTCCTGGAAATCTGCTGAAGAAATCGAGCGGCTAGCCAGGCAATGCCTGGAGAAAAGAACCTTATCTGCCGAGGAAGAAGCGTAAGAAGCAGAGGACGTCAAGTTCTCCTACCTTCTTGCCCAGGTGCGCCTTCGCGATGAGAGGATTAGGACTGGTGAGCTTCCAACAGCCCCAGTGATTCCTCTGACTCTCGTCGAGAAGGTGGCCGTTGAAGTGAACGCGAGTTTGGATAAACTCACTCTCGAACAATATGTAAGTCGGAATTCCAACTCCTATTTTTCCTTTATTTCATATCATATCCTCTAGCCCCCAAGCATGAAGTAGGATATATAATCCGGGTTTATGCTTCATTAAGATGCCAAAGAATGAACTAGTGTAGCCCCCAAGGCTCGTGCTGATATTAGCAAAAATATTAGCCCGAGTCTTTAGTAGCTTTCTGACTTTGGGTATTCTGACTTACAGAAAGTATGTTCCTATAATCAGAATTTATTGAAGAATGTTTGTGATAAGCAGAGAGAAATCAAGGCTCTCCGACTTAAAAATGCTGAACTTAGAGTTGCCAAGGATGAGGCCGAAGGTAAACATTCCGAGACACAAACCTTGTATTTGTATTTTCAATGTCGAATTTGTTCTTGAACTGTTGTTCTTTTTTGAGTTTCAGCGCTGGTGAAACAATCCTGTGCCATGATTGAAGAGGCCGAGAACCTCAAGACCTTGGTGGTGGAGAACAAGGAGCTTCACCAAGAGCTGGATCAGCTCAAGGCAAATCATGAAAAAAGCATTGCTCAAGTACTTGAGTCCTCCTCCATGGCTACTGAAGAGCATGATCGCAAGATCGCTGCGCAAGATAAAACAATCTCGGACCTCAAGAATGAACTTAGCAGAGAGAGGGACCTGTCCTAGGTGCTCCGGGCTGAACTCCAGAGTCTCCGGGAGGAGAAGACCAAAATTGACGATGTCATTTTCAGTACGTTCCATGTGTCTAGCTTGTCTTTTTCTTTGACTTCTATCAATGTCAGATTTTTCTTAACTTGTTTTGTGTATAGGTCCTCTAAACTTTATGGACTCTTCCTCCACCGAACCCCGCACCCACCGGCTTACCCAAGTCGGTGACCTGCTTCATGACTTCCGCCAGTTCCTTGAGGACATCGGCGAAGCTCTCAAGATTCCGGACATGCACACCATGTCGGATTTTCAGGTGCGGGACAAGGCAAAGGAGATGCCACAACTTGTTCAGGATTGGAACATGTCCTACGCGCGGACTGCGGCGCAAAATGCCCTCACCATGGTCAGGAGCCACCATGGAAAGATGGAAATTTGGCAAGTGACCATAGGGTACTGCAAAGTAGATGAAGATGGCCAGGAGCAGGACCTTCAAGCCATTATGCACTCCTGCGCCGGATATGGGTGTCGCGTGGCTGACCTGACCAGCTACGAGATCCCTTTCTTCACCCGCGTGGACACTCCGCCTCCTCCTCCAGAAGAATCAGCAGAAGTTTCCGATGATGAACGCACCACCTCGGATGTGGACATCTCAGAACGATATCAAGGCGGTGAAGGGTTTCGCAGCATAGTAAATCAAAATTTTCTACGGAAGCGAACAGAAGGAAAGCCAAGATCTAATCTAGGAGATGCAAACAACAAGAGAGATTGGATTAGATATTCATACCCTTGAAGATTCGCACAGCGGAATGTTCGTCGGAACGTGGGTGATGTAGTCGTACTCGCTTCTCCTCCTCGCGATCCGATCCGATCTAGCACCATAAGTGGCGGTGCCTCCGTGAGATGCACACGTGCAGCACCTCGACGTCTCCTCTTTCCTAGGACCAGCAAGTAGGGTGGAGAGATAGATTGGATCTACGGCACGACGACGTGGTGTATATGGTGGAGAATTTCTGCAGCAGGGCTTCGCCTACAAACAGTCGGGAGGGAGAGAGGAAGGGCAGCAGGGCAACTGGGTTTGGAGGAAGGTGTAAGGGTGTAGGAGAGGGGGCGCACCAGCCCTCTCTATATAGAAGGGGGGTGCGGCCAGCCCTAGCCTCTCCTCCAAGCCTATCTCTAGTTTAAACAATTTAAACTCTCCCTTATCTAGAAATCCTATCTTATCTTATCTCTAGTTTAAACGATTTAAACTCTCTAGGATCGGCTGGGCCCTATGGGGCCTTGTGCCCCTGGCCCACTGCGGCCAGGACAGTCCCTCATAGGCACATGCCCCCTCCCGGAAGGTGGGACCATGTTGGCCCCCTTCCGGAAGGTTCTAGAAGCTTCCGGTACAATACCGATTAATCCGGAACAATTCCGAACTCCAAAAACTGCACTGCCTTATATGAATCTTATTCTCCGGACCATTCCGGAACCTCTCGTGATATCCCGGATCCCATCCGAGACTCCGAACAAAAATTCATAAACCAATTATCCAATCTATCCTAGCGTCGAGACACGTTAAGTGTGTGACCCTGCGGGTTCGAGAATATGCAGACATGATCTTCTATCAATAATCAACAGCGGGGTCTGGGCACCCATATTGACTCCCACACATTCATCGATGATCATATCGGATGAACCACGATGCCAGGATTCAATCAATCCCATATATATATTCCCTTCGTCTCGCGATATTTTACTTGCCCGAGATTCGATCGTTGGTACCGTCATACCTAGTTCAATCTCGTTCACAGCAAGTACTTTACTCGTTCCGTAATCCGATATCACTTTGTGATTAACTCCTTAACCACATGCTTGCAAGCGGTGTTGATATTGATTACCGAGTGGGCCTGAAGTATATCTCTCCAACTTGGGAGGGACAAATCCCATCTCGATACATACAACCCAACAGATACTTTCCGATCACCTGAGAGACACCTTTATGATCACCCTCTCATAGGATGACGTTTGATGACCTCAAAGCTTTCTTCTGATACCAGGGAGTTGCATTATCTCATGGTCTAAGGAATACAATATTTGACATAGGAAAAGCTTCGCAAAGATGAACACAATGATACGATCTAATTGCTTCGCTTAGTTTGGGTCTGTCCACCATATCATTCTCCAACGATATGATCTCATTATCAATTTACAACTCATGTCTATGGTTAGGAAACCTTAACCATCATTGATCAATGAGCTAGTCCATAGAGGCGTACTAGGGACACGGAGTTGTTCACAAACCACACAAGTATTAATGTTTCCGCTTAATACAATTCTAGCATGGAATATAAACTTTATCATGAACAAGAATTATAATAATAACATCTTTATTATTGCCTCTAGGGCATAATTCCAACAGTCTCCCACTTGCACTAGAGTCAATAATCTAGTTTACATTTGGCAACAATCTCACACCCATGGCACTGAGGTGCTGATCATGTTTTACACGTGGAAGAGGTTTAGTCAATGGATCTACGACATTCAGATCTGTATGTACTTTGCTGATCTTTAGATCTCCATCTGCTATATAATCTCGGATTATATGAAACTTGCGGTTGATATGCTTGGTCTTTGGATGATATCTTGGTTCCTTAGCGAGTGCTATGGCGCCAGTGTTGTCACACAATATCTCCAGTGGGTCCAATGCACTTGGAACCACGCCAAGCTCAGTGATGAAGTTTCTGATCCAAACTCCTTCACTTGACGCTTCTGCAGCAGCCATGTATTCCGCTTCTACTGTAGATCTCGCGACCACGCTTTGCTTGCAGCTTCTCCAGCTCACAGCTCCTCCATTCAAAATATACACGTATCCTGTCTGAGATTTAGCATCATCCTTGTCGGTGTCGAAACTAGCATCGACGTAACCTTTTACGACGAGTTGTTCATCACCCCCATAGACTAAGAACATTTCTTTAGTCCTATTTAGGTACCTTAGGATGTTCTTCACGGCTGTCCAGTGTTCCACTCCTGGATCACTTTGATATCTGCTCGTCAAACTAAGAGCATTGGACACATCCGGTCTAGTACACAGCATGGCATACATGATGGAACCTATGGCCGAGGCATAAGGCACTTTGCTCATAGCTTCCCTATCATTTACCGTAGCTGGACACTGAGCCTTGCTCAATATCTTCCCTGACAACATAGGCACTGAACCTTTCAATGCTTTATCCATTCTGAACCTTTTCAGAACTTTGTCTAGGTATGTACTCTGGCTTAAAGCTATCAGGCGTATTTGTCTATCTCTATAGATCTTGATGTCCAATATATAAGCAGCTTCACCTAGGTCTTTCATTGAAAAACACTTGTTCAAATAACTCTTCACATCATTAAGCATGTTGATGTCATTTCCAATAATCAATATGTCATCCACATATAGTACCAGAAACGTCACCGAGCTCCCACTCACTTTCTTGTAGATGCAAGCTTCGTAGCAATTTGGAACAAATCCAAAGCTCTTGATCACTTGATCAAAACGAAGGTTCCAACTCCGAGATGCTTGCTTCAGTCCATAAATGGAACGCTGAAGTTTGCATACTTTATCAGCATCCTTAGGATCGACAAAACCTTCGGGTTGCATCATATACAACTCTTCATCAATGTTGCCATTGAGGAAAGCAGTCTTGACATCCATCTGCCATATTTCATAATCATGAAACGCAGCAATTGCTAATAAAATCCGAATGGACTTAAACATCGCTACGGGAGAGAAAGTCTCATCGTAGTCAACACCTTGAACTTGTCGAAAACCTTTCGCAACAAGCCGTGCTTTATAGACGGTAACATTACCATCCGCGTCCGTTTTCTTCTTGAAGATCCATTTGCACTCAACGGCCTTTCGGTCGCTAGGAGGGTCCACCAAAGTCCATACTTGGTTTTCGCTCATGGATCCCAATTCGGATTTCATGGCTTCTAGCCATTTCTCAGAGTCTGGGCTCATCATCGCTTCCTCATAGTTCGTAGGTTCGCTGTCTTCTACTAACAAGACAGTCAAGACAGGGTTGCCGTACCACTCAGGAGGGGCACGCGACCTTGTCGACCTGCGACGTTCAGTAGCAGCATCGTCCGAAGCTTCATGATCCTTGTCATTAGCTTCCTCTATTGTTGGTGCAGGCGGCACTGGAACAATTTCAGGTGCTGTGCTACTCTCCAATTCAAGAGAAGGTTCAATAACCTCATCTAGCTCTACTTTCCTCCCACTCACTTCTTTCAAGAGAAACTCCTTCTCAAGAAAGGAACCGTTCTTTGCGACAAACACTTTGCCTTCGGTTCTGTGATAGAAGGTATACCCAATAGTTTCCTTAGGGTATCCTATGAAGACGCATTTCTCCGCTTTGGGTTCGAGCTTGTCCGGCATCAACTTCTTGACGTAAGCTTCGCATCCCCAAACTTTAAGAAACGACAACTTAGGTTTATCACCAAACCACAGTTCATACGGTGTCGTATCAACGGATTTAGATGGAGCCCTATTTAAAGTGAATGCAGCGGTTTCTAATGCATAACCCCAAAATGATAACGGCAAATCAGTAAGAGACATCATCGATCGGACCATATCTAATAGGGTTCGATTCCGGCGTTCAGACACACCATTGCGCTGTGGTGTTCCGGGTGGCGTGAGTTGTGAAACGATTCCACTTGCTTTGAGATGCGTGAGAAAATCATAACTCAAATATTCGCCCCCACGATCGGATCGTAGAAACTTAATCTTTCTGTTACGATGGTTCTCCACTTCATTCTAAAATTCTTTGAACTTTTCAAACGTTTCAGATTTATGTTTCATTAAATAGATATACCCATATCTACTTAAGTCATCGGTAAAAGTGAGAAAATAGCGATATCCACCGCGCGTCGAAACACTCATCGGTCCGCATACATCGGTATGTATGATTTCCAACAAGTCCGTTGCTCGCTCCTTCATACCGGAGAACAGAGTTTTGATCATCTTGCCCATGAGGCATGGTTCGCATGTGTCAAATGATTCAAAATCAAGAGACTCCAAAAGTCCATCAGAATGGAGTTTCTTCATGCGCTTTACACCAATATGACCTAGACGACAGTGCCACAAATAAGTAGTATTATCACTATACTTTGCATCTCTTAGCCTCAATGTTATGGATGTGTGTTTCATCCCTTTCGAGATTTAGAAGAAATAAACCATTCACAAGAGGTGCATGACCATAAAAGATGTTACTCATATAAATAGAACAACCATTATTCTCCGATTTAAATGAATAACCGTCTTGCAATAAACACGATCCAGAAATAATGTTCATGCTCAACGCAGGCACATAATAACATTTATTAAGGATTAAAACTAATCCCGAAGGTAAAACTAAGGAGAGCGTGCCGACGGCCATCACATCAACTCTTGATCCGTTGCCAACGCGCATCGTCACCTCATCCCTCGCAAGCCGCCGTCTATTCCGTAGCTCCTGTTTCGAGTTACAAATATTAGCAACTGAACCGGTATCAAATACCCAGGCACTACAACGAGGGCTAGTAAGGAAAACATCAATAACATGTATATCAAATATACCTTTGATGGTGCCAGCCTTCTTGTCCGCTAAGTACTTCGGACAGTTGCGCTTCCAGTGACCCTTGTCCTTGCAATAGAAGCACTCAGTGTCCGGCTTAGGACCAGACTTGAGCTTCTTCTCAGCAGGGGCAGTGCGCTTGCCGCCGCCCTTCTTGAAGGGCTTCTTTGCTCCCTTACCTTTCTTAAAGGAGGGCTTGTTGACCATCAACACATGATTATCCTTCTTGATGTCCACCTCCGCAGCCTTTAGTTTTGCGAAGAGCTCGGTGATCGTATCAGTGGAACCAATCTGATTGTGATCAACTACAAAACTTTTGTAGTTTGGAGTGTCAATCTTGAGCTCCTCTGGAATCTTGCAGTCCAGTTGCTCAAGGCGTTGAGTGTAGCCCATCATCTTAATGGCGTGCTCACTAACAAAACTCCCTTCCTCCATCTTGTAGTTAAGGAATTTCTTAGAGATCTCATATCTCTCAGAACGGGCTTGAGTCTGAAACATGTTTTTCAGCTCCTCAAGAATCTCAAAGGGCCCGGCGAACTCCTCAAAATGATTTTGAAGATCCGATTCCATAGCATACAACATGACGATCTTAATCAAATCATAATAATCCTTGCGCGACTGATAAACAGCTTTTTCATCAGCCAGCGCATCTATAGCAGGGGCGTCACCTAGCGCTTTCTTAAGAACATAGTCCTTTTGTCCGCCAGACAGAATGATTCTTAGATTGCGGAACCAGTTGGTGAAGTTAGACCCATTGTCTAAGCTTTTCTTTCTCAGCAAAAACGTTGAAGTTGAAGTTGGACTTGGCCATGTGATCTATAGTATTTGCAAGTACAATTTAGACTATGTTCATGATAAATAGTTCAACTTAATCAAATTACTAGATGAACTCCCACTAAATTCAACATCCCTCAAGTTGTTTAGTGAACACGATCCAAATTCACCACACCTAATCCGATCATCACGAGAAGAGATGTGGTTTCAATGGTGGACAACGAAGTGTCGATCATATCATTCATATGACTCATGCTTAACCTTTCGGTTCTTGTGTTCCGAGGCCATGTCTATACATGCTAGGCTCGTCAAGTCAAACCCAAGTATTTCCGCGTGTGCAAAAACTGGCTTGCACCCGTTGTATGTGAGCGTAGAGTCTATAGCACCCGATCATCACGTGATGCTTGGACACGACGAACTTTCGCAACGGTGCATACATGGGGAGAACACAGTTTTATCTTGATCTTTAAGCGAGGAATCATCTTATAATGCTACCATCGCGATCTAAGCATAATAAGATACATAAAAGGATAAACATCACATGCATATAACTTTATGTGACATGGTATAGCCAATCTTCGCGCAATGATCTCCATCTTGTGCGTTCCGGCATGATCTCCATCACTTCACCATGATTGCCTCCACCACGAATAGCAACTACAACTATTGCTAACTACTTAGCGATAAAGTAAAGCTATTACATGGCGTATAAGAAGTTGACTCGCAGGTCATACACAATTATAAAGACGACCATATGGCTCCTGCCGGTTGTGTACTCATCGACATGCAAGTCGTGAAACATTACAAAACATGATCATCGCATACAATATACACATCACATCTTGGGCCATACCATATCACAAAAAACACTCCCTGCAAAAACAAGTTAGACGCCTCTACTTTGTTGTTGCATGTTTTACGTGGCTTATGGGAGTAGATGCTAAGAACGATTCTTACCTACGGAAAGCCACAACGGTGATATTATGGTTGCCAAACTCCGGTGTTAATCCCATGATCACTATAGTGAGAGAAACTAACATCCACCAGCCGCATGTGTGGAACAAGCCACACGTCAAGTGCGGAGCCGGTCTCGCGAATGACGTCGCGTAAGGTTGGCCTGGACCGCTTCAATCTCACTATGCCGCGTCATAAGAAGAACACAAACAAGAGTCTTGCAACAGAAAACATCAACGCCCGCAACAACCATGTTGTGTTCTACTCGTGAATCACATCTACGCATAGATCTAGCTCTGATACCACTGAAGTGTTTCGCAGCATAGTAAATCAAAATTTTCTACGGAAGCGAACAGAAGGAAAGCCAAGATCTAATCTAGGAGATGCAAACAACGAGAGAGATTGGATTAGATCTTCATACCCTTGAATATTCGCACAGCGGAACGTTCGTCGGAACGTGGGTGATGTAGTCGTACTCGCTTCTCCTCCTCGCGATCCGATCCGATCTAGCACCACAAGTGGCGGTGCCTCCGTGAGATGCACACGTGCAGCACCTCGACGTCTCCTCCTTCCTCGGACCAGCAAGTAGGGTGGAGAGATAGATTGGATCTACAGCACGATGGCGTGGTGTATATGGTGGAGAATTTCTGCAGCAGGGCTTCGACTACAAACAGTCGGGAGGGAGAGAGGAAGGGCAGCAGGGCAACTGGGTTTGGAGGAAGGTGTAAGGGTGTAGGAGAGGGGGCGCACCAGCCCTCTATATATAGAGGGGGGGTGCGGCCAGCCCTAGCCTCTCCTCCAAGCCTATCTCTAGTTTAAACAATTTAAACTCTCCCTTATCTAGAAATCCTATCTTATCTTATCTCTAGTTTAAACGATTTAAACTCTCTAGGATCGGCTGGGCCCTATGGGGCCTTGTGCCCCTAGCCCAATGCGGCCAGGACACTCCCTCATAGGCCCATGCCCCCTCCCGGAAGGTGGGACCACGTTGGCCCCCTTCCGGAAGGTTCTAGAAGCTTCCGGTACAATACCGATTAATCCGGAACAATTCCGAACTCCAAAAACTGCACTGCCTTATATGAATCTTATTCTCCGGACCATTCCGGAACCTCTCGTGATATCCCGGATCCCATCCGAGACTCCGAACAAAAATTCATAAACCAATTATCCAATCTATCCTAGCGTCGAGACACGTTAAGTGTGTGACCCTGCGGGTTCGAGAATATGCAGACATGATCTTCTATCAATAATCAACAGCGGGGTCTGGGCACCCATATTGACTCCCACACATTCATCGATGATCATATCGGATGAACCACGATGCCAGGATTCAATCAATCCCATATATATATTCCCTTCGTCTCGCGATATTTTACTTGCCCGAGATTCGATCGTTGGTACCGTCATACCTAGTTCAATCTCGTTCACAGCAAGTACTTTACTCGTTCCGTAATCCGATATCACTTTGTGATTAACTCCTTAACCACATGCTTGCAAGCGGTGTTCATATCGATTACCGAGTGGGCCCGAAGTATATCTCTCCAACTTGGGAGGGACAAATCCCATCTCGATACATACAACCCAACAGATACTTTCCGATCACCTGAGAGACACCTTTATGATCACCCTCTCATAGGATGACGTTTGATGACCTCAAAGCTTTCTTCCGATACCAGGGAGTTGCATTATCTCATGGTCTAAGGAATACAATATTTGACATAGGAAAAGCTTCGCAAAGATGAACACAATGATACGATCTAATTGCTTCGCTTAGTTTGGTTCTGTCCACCATATCATTCTCCAACGATATGATCTCATTATCAATTTACAACTCATGTCTATGGTTAGGAAACCTTAACCATCATTGATCAATGAGCTAGTCCATAGAGGCGTACTAGGGACACGGTGTTGTTCACAAACCACACAAGTATTAATGTTTCCGCTTAATACAATTCTAGCATGGAATATAAACTTTATCATGAACAAGAATTATAATAATAATATCTTTATTATTGCCTCTAGGGCATAATTCCAACAGGCGGCACATCCAGCGAGACGGCAGCTCCTTCATCTCCTCCTGCATCATAAATTGCCAGAAATATTTGTATTATCCTGAAAAACATGATGCGTCTGTAAATGTAAAGTACTATGATTTTGCTAGTGCTAAGCTTTTGATCTATTCAGCACTTTTGGCTTTAATTTTTTGTGTGCCTGAAATGTTTACATAAGCACTTGTACTTTTTCGTCTATACTTATCGTTTATCTGTCTTTCCGCCTCGTCCCTTTCGTGAGCCGGCTAAACCTTCTGCCGGAAACTTTGCCGAGCAACGGAGCTCAATTGCAACCAGTTTAAACTCGGAAACAAAGCTGGCTTCCAGTACCAACAATTCACTACTCGGAAAATGCCCGCATCCAGCAATCAGACAAATAACCAAAGTAAAGACTAGAAACTTTTATAGTTATACCCGAGGGTAGCAGTTTTAGAATCGGAAATCTAAACCAGAACGAGCATGAGCATAAAGTACTTTCAAGCATTCTAGGATTTTTGACTATGACATGATCATTCGGAAATAAGATGGTAAGAACTTCTCAGAAAAAACTTGAGGCAATCAAAACTTTTATTTCTCCCAGAAAATGTACATATATATGATTACAAAGAAGGATAAGCTAAGAATAAAAGGGACGTAGCTGAGAAATATTCCACGGTCTGTCTAACTCATCCGGATTTGTACTGCCTCCAGCTCTCTTTCTCTTCTTAGTAGCAGGTCTTTCTTTGACTGACCTCATGTCAGTTAAGTAGTACGATCCATTGTGCAATACTCGACTAACTAAAAAGGGCCCTTCCCATACCGGGTAAAGTTTGTGCTTTCTTTGTTACACAAGCCGGAGAACCAAATCACCTTTATTGAAAGATCTATTTCGGACTCTCTGGCTATGATACTTGCATAACTTCTGCTGATAGGCTGTAGATCTCATTTCAGCAACGACGCGAACTTCGTCGACTAAGTCGAGATCATCTTGTCGAGAAATCTCGGCATCCTCTTCAATATACGTGGCCACTCTAGGAGAAGTGTGAATAAAATTACTAGGAAGAACTGCTTCTGCATCATAGACCAAGAAGAAAGGTGTGTATCCGGTTGACCTGTTCGGAGTTGTTCATAAACTCCATATTCTAGAGGGTAATTCCTCTGCCCAAGCCCCCGCAGCACGTCGTAGTGGTGCTTCGAGTCTCGGTTTCAGGCCTTGTAGGATTAAACCATTTGCTCTTTCGACTTGTCTATTAGCTTGTGGATGTGCGACTGATGCAATGTCAAGCCGGATATTTTGCTCGTTGCAGAATTCAGCTAATTCTCCCATAGAGAAGTTACTCACATTGTCCGTGATAATGCTATGTGGATAACCATACCGGATTATAACATCCTCGACAAATCTTTTGGCTGTTGCTCCATCACAACTAGTGATAGGTTTAGCCTCAATCCATTTGGTGAATTTATCCACCATCAGGTTAGTAAATCCACTTGGAGCTCGTTTAAATGGTCCTACCATATCAAGCCCCCAGACCGCAAAAGGCCATGTTATAGGTATTGTTCGCAGCTGATCAGCCGGAACATGAGCTTGTTTGGCATACTTTTGGCAGCCTTTGCACGTCTTGACTAATCGTTCGGCATCTACCTGAGCTGTAAGCCAGAAAAATCCGTGTCTAAAAGCTTTTGCCACTAAAGATTCGGCTACAGCGTGGTGACCACACTCGCCTTCGTGGATTTCCCTTAAGATTTCCACTCCTTCTTTCGGAGATACACATCGCTGAAAAACCCCAGAAACACTCTACTTATAGAGCTCACCTTTAACAATAGTATAGGATTTTGCTCGTCGGATAATTTGCCGGCTCAGCACCTCGTCTTTGGGTAATTTGCCATCTACCAAATAATCGAGGTAGGGTTGAGTCCAGCTGGGAATCACAGCCAGAACTGCTATCAAAGGTGAGTCGGATTTGGTCGGATATTCCTCATCTACTCCCTTTATTGAGGGAACCTTGAGGTGCTCTAAAAAAGCACCATCCGGGACCTCTTTCCGCGCAGATCCTATCCGAGATAGTGCGTCAGCTTCCTCATTTTCTGCTCGAGGAATATGTTGACCTTCAAATCCTTCGAACAATTTAGATAGACCATCCACAACAGCTTTATATGCTGCCATGTGGTTATTTGCATTACAAATATCTGACACTTGTTGAGCAACAAGATCCGAATCTCCGTAACACATCAAACGTCGGATGCCAATATCCTTAGCAATCCGGATTCCATGCAGCAATGCTTCATACTCGGCAATATTGTTTGTCGCTGTGAAGTGGATTTGCAACACGTATAAAAGTTTATCTCCTTGGGGTGACTTGAGCACCACGCCAGCCCCCGAGCCCCCGCGAGCCTTAGACCCATCGAAGAAGAGGGTCCAATATTCCGACTCAGGGAGGATCATGTTCTCCTTCGTCTCTGTCCAATCAGCGACAAAGTCGGCGAGGATCTGGGATTGATTGCTGTCCGAGGTTTATACTCAATGTCAAAAGATGAAAGCTCTATGCCCCATTTGGCGACGCGTCCTGTGGCGTCACTGTTTTTGATTATATCTCTCATGGGAGCTGTGGTCACCACGGTAATTGGATGCCCCTGAAAGTAGTGTCGTAACTTACGAGATGCCAAAAAAACACCGTAAGCCAATTTTTGATAATGCGGATACCACTGTTTTTACTCTGTTAGGACTTCTCTGACAAAGTAAGTCGGACGCTGCACCAGGTGCTCCTGATTTTCCTCTGGTCTCTCCACTACCATGACGATACTGACGACCTTATTTGTCGTAGCAAGATAAAGCAACATCGGTTCCTGAGGTTCCGGCGCTGCAAGGATAGGAGCAGATGAGAGTACTTTTTTCAGGTCTTCTGGTGCAACTTTAGCTTCATCAGTCCAAACAAAATCCTTGGTCTTTTTCAGGAGTTTGTATAATGGTGCGGCTCTTTCGCCAAGCCGGCTTACAAATCGACTGACTGCAGCGATGCAGCCAGTTTATCTTTGTACGTCCTTTAGGCGAGTTGGCCTGGAAATATTGAGTATAGCCTTGATTTTGTCCCAGTTCACCTCTATGCCTCTTTGAGACACGATGAAACCTAACAATTTCCCGGCTGGTATTCCAAAGAAGCACTTCTTCGGGTTAAGCATGATGTTGTATTTTCGTAGGTTGATAAATGTTTCCTCCAAGTCGGAAATTAGGGTTTCCTTCTTTTTGGACATTACTGCAATATCATCCATGTATGCATGTACATTACGTCCGAGTTGGTCATGGAGGCAACGCTGCATCGTGCGCTGGTACGTAGCTCCTGCGTTCTTCAGCCCAAAGGGCATCGTAACAAAATAGAAGGTTCCGAAGGGGGGTATGAATGAAGTTTTGACTTTGTCAGATTCCTTCCCGGATTTGGTGATAACCGGAATATGCGTCGAGAAAACAGAGGAGTTCCGAGCCTGTCGTGGAATCGATAACTTGATCAATTCTAGGCAGAGCGAATGGATCTTTTGGACAAGCCTTGTTCAAGGCAGTATAATCAACACACATCCTTAAATCAGTGGTGTCCTTTTTAGGGACCATTACAGGATTGGTCGACCACTCAGTGTGGATGACCTCTTCTATGAATCCGGCTAACTCGAGCTATGCTAGTTCCTTAGCTATTGCCTTACGCTTTTCATCGCCAAATCATCGTAGGGACTGTTTGACGGGTTTAGCGTTCGGGGTTTACATTTATAGAGTGCTCGGCAAGTTCCCTAGGTACTCCGGTCATGTCAGATGGCTGCCATGCGAAGATATCTTGATTTGCTTGGAGGAACTTGACGAGCGTGCTTTCCTATGCACTACCTAGGCCTACGCCTATCTGGGTCACCTTGGAGGGGTCATCTTCCTTCAACGGCGTCTTCTTCGTCTCTTTTGATGCCTTGAACTCCGGATTTGGCTTTGTCACCTCCTTGTTTGTTTCGGGCATCTCGGATGGATCTATGCTCTTCTTGATCTCCTGGTACTCCTGGGCATGCAGCATGGCTTCAGCAAAGGCGGCATTTCCATCCTCGCACTCTCGCGCTTTCTTCGGGTCTCCCCTGATGGTGATCACGCCGTTGGGACCTGGAATTTTTATCATATTGTAAATGTAACACGGACGAGCCATAAAAGCCTAGTAAGCCAGACGTCCGAATATAGCATGGTACGCGCTCTTGAACGGGACCACTTCGAAGGAAAGTGCCTCCGTCTGATAGTTTTTTGGAGTTCCAAAGGTAACATCCAGAGTGATCTCTCCCAGGGAATTAGCTTGTCTTCCTGGGACAACTCCGTGAAAGATCACAGAGCTATGGTTCAGCTGTGTTTCCGAGATCTACATCCGGCGTAGCGTTTCGACATAGAGAATATTGATACTACTACCACCGTCCATGAGGGTCTTGGAGAAACCATAATCGTCAATCAGTGGATTGACGATTAAAGCGTATTTTCCTCGCCTGTGTAACTTAGGCGGATGATCATCGCGGTCAAATGTGATTGCCACTTCTGACCAGTCCAGATACTGGGGGACAGCCGGAACTATTGCATTGAGCTCGTGTAGAACTGCTTTCTTGACCTTTGCTGGTTGAGATCCGAGGAAAGTGACATAAGTGTCCTTCTTGGTGGGAAAAGTTTTCTTCCCTTCCGACTTGGGATTTGAGGCATCAGCTTCCTCCATGTCGGAATCTTCCTTGGTCTCTTTTTCTTTTTCGGGATTATTCTTTCCCTTCTTCCGCTTAGCTTTGTAGCCCGCGGTGTCATCTCTTTTGATGTCGTCATTGAAACGACATTCGGCGTTGGTGTGGGATGAGCCCCCATTGGCGTCTAGGTGATGCACACATGGGTTATTGGCAATGTCGGCCCAAGAGTAGGTTTTGCCTGGTTGCTGGTCTCCTCTACCCTGGACTCTTGAAGTTCCACGCCCACGCCCGCGGCCTCCGCCATGTCCTCCTCGTCCTCTAGACCCGAAAGTAGCAGTGACCACTGCCGTTTCCGTGTTGGGTTTTTTCTTCCAAGGTATTTTTGCGCTTCTGAGCTTGTTGCTTTGGTTGTTTTGCCGACTGAGGTACAGCTAGGGCATTGAGCAACCCCTCTGCATCGTCATCAGCATCTGCATACTTGCTCGCTGTTTCTATCATCTCTCCCAAATAAGTGACCTTGTCACACTTCAAGCGATGACGCAGTAGACCAATTGGGAGACCTGCAATGAAAGCTTCAATCACAGTTTGATCATTTACTCCTTCACAGGAGTTCTTGGTGTCGATCCATCATCCGAGGTAATCCCAACAAGTTTCTCTGGCTTTCTGGGTGCAACGCTGTAGGTCTCCGACCGTACAGGGCCTCCGATATGTGCCTTCGAAATTCCGAAAGAACGCACTTTGCATGTCATACCAGTTATGGATGGTGTTCTCCGGAAGTTCATTGATCCATGATCGTGCCGTCTTCTGCAACATAAGTGGGAGATATCGGGTTGCGACCAGGCTGTTTCCGCCTTTAGCGATGCAGTAAGCTTGGAAGAAATCCTGTAGCCAGGTATGTGGCCGAGCAATGCCGTCATAGGCTTGGATATGTCTTGAAATAGCGAATCCTTCCGGGAATCTTGTAGCTCTGATGCGTGGTCCGAAGCACTTTGGGCCCACGTAGATATCATCGTTTTCATAGCGCTGTGCCTCTATGTTGGAGTTGATCCTGTGCCTTGCGTCATTCGGGGATAGTGATAGTCCCGAATGTCAGCTGTGGCCGCGCTGCCTTGGAGCCGGACTTCAGCTTCTACCACCACCTCCTCCACCACGTCGTCCTCCTTGGGAGACATTGTGATGACTGTGTGGTGGAGAGGGTGGGGCAACTAGATAGTTTTCGGCTGATCGCCGGCCTCCGCCCGGAACGTCATTATTCTGATTCCGGGGAGGGTCTTGACTACGACGAGTCCCCTGCCGGCTTGTCCCGACATGGTTTCCGGCGTTTCTTCATCCGTCGTTCCCACCATTGTGGGGCTCAGACAGACGGCTTGCATGTCTAGGAGGTGGCATTTTTTGACGATCCTCTTCCTGACGTTTCTCTTTATCTTCTCCCTTTCGATCGTTAGATTCTCGTCGGGGAGGATTCCTCGGATTCAGAGCAGCGATGGCCTCTTTCTCGGCCGCTGGTGCGACGTTGCCCCAGTCGCGTGTAGTCCTGTGATGCTGTCCTGACGATCCAGTTCTCGAATAATTGTCCTCCCATTGTTCGGGGCAATAATGCTGCTCCGGAACGCAGTGGGGTCTTACGTCAGCCCATGCCGGATCTGTGCGACATTGGTCGGAATCCGAGACCAGTTTTGGACTTCTGGACAGGGCGACCTTTTGCTGCCCTAGTCCCTTGTTGAGTAGTTTGATACCCAAACGGATCTCCTCTGGTCCTAGATTAGCCGATAGAATTTCTCGGGCTGCCACGGTATTCTATACTGGGGTTGTTTATACCCAATCTCCTTTGCTATCTTTCCATGGCTTCCCCATCTCATCTCCGAAAAGGACGACACGGATATGTGGGAATTGGTCGTCATTGGTATGACGCTTCCGTGTATTCTGATGCAACCGAGACATGTAATCCTTAGTTGCCATGCATTTCTTCTCCTCCTCTATGTTTTTGGCTTCATCCAGGACTTGTTGACGACGCGCTTCTAGGGCTTGGGCCCTTTCGTCCAGCTCTTCAGCAGTAAGTTCTGCAGCTGAAGGGATGGGTGTGGTTAATGCAGCATCGATGAGTTTACGTGCACCTTCAATGATCACGTGTCCATCCACCGATTCTTCTTTTTTTGGCTCTTCTAGGATAAGTGCTCCATCCGAGTCTTCTTCGTATTCCTCGGCAATCACATCCTCTGCCAGAGGGTCTTTTGCCGGGGTCTTATTTTTCTTGTTCTTCTTCTTTGCCTTCTTGGCAGCGCCGGTAGCAAAGACGGCTTTGGGTCCGTTTCTCGGAGTCAAGCTCTAATCGGTACTTTCGGACATCTGGACCTCGGGATTATCTCCGATGTCCATGTCATCCTGCGCTTTAGGAGAGTGTTCCCCGGATCCTTCATCCATGGCTTCTCCTTCTTCTGGAGCCTTGGAATTGTACTCCTCTTCATATTCCGTGGAGAACTTTCGGAAATCTGCTGACGTCATCGATTCATCCGAGGATGCGGGTACGTCGACGTTTATTCCAATTGCCTCCAGCACAGAGTCATTGTTTTCTCCAGCATCAGCAGCCGGATCCAGATCCTACATATCTGACAAAGTGCGACGCGTTCTTCCTGAGGTACCTGCGGCTTTCGCGGTCAGCCATGTTGAAACTTTTGATGGTCTCGAGGATTGCATCTGCGCTTGCATCTTGTAGTATCATTCATCGCAGTGTGTACCTGAGGAAAGGCTTGTCTGTCCCGGCGTCATCAGAGCCGGAATCAGTGTCGTTGACTAGCTCCTCCTGAATTTCGACTTCCACGGGTGGGTCGATCTGGGATCCGGCTCCTCCAGGGAGATCCACTCTAGATTCGATTTGGACCGCTAGGTCTTCTTCAGGCTCAGATTTCTCCACTATCTCCGCAACTGGTGCAGGCTGGGTGGGTTTAGGGTTTTCTGAGATCCGGAACTCTGCCGCCTCCGCAGACAAAGGGGACCCAGAAGATTCTTCTGCCTCTATCATCACCGCTGGGGTGGGTGGGACAGGTTTAGCGAAACCGATGTAAACATCGATCTCGCCAAAAGACATGATTGTGTAGGCAGTCACAGCCTCCCTAGCCGGAATCCAGGTCTCGTCGAGAACGATGAGAGGGACGTCGCTGGCGTAGAGGATGCGTCCGACGACGATAGTCTCGCCGATTACGATTCTTGCAGATTCCGCTCGGAACACAGATCCGAAGCTCACTTTCCCCACGGTGGGCGCCAACTGTCGTCGGATTGATGACAAGTACACCATGAGGGGGTCCTCGAGGCGTGCGGAAGAGAGGGGTGTGATACGTACAGTGTTCCAGAACGGTGAGCACACAAGTTTACCCAGGTTCGAATCCGCCGGCTTTGGACGGATCCTACTCCTGCTAGCAATCCAGTAATACGGAAGAGCCGGAATAGGGGTTACAAGGGTTTCGCCTGTGCGAGTTGAGATTGTAGACTATTGAGGGTGCCCTAAAGGCTCTCCCTAGGACGGCTTATATAGATATCCGGCCTAAGGTTTACAAAAGAGATCTATCCGACTACGACTAAGAGTCGGTTACAGAGTACATCTTGAACTACAAGTAACACTATGGGCCTAAGTCGGTAAGTCTTTTGGGCCTTCCCGTAGCCGGACTGGACTCCGTCTTTCTCCCTGACTGGGCCGCCCGTGAAGCAATGCTCTAACCCGAAGTGGGCCACCCTGGTTAGTGAGGAACTGTGAGGATACCAAGAAAGTATATCCCCAATAGATTGGTTATGAGGGACTCCCCTTGTGAAGATGTCCTTGACTCCCCGACAACGGTGCCAGAAAAATCTTTGATGGCCCAAGATATCTCGAGCTCATTGGGGAACCCCAAGAGGAAGGTATGATGAGCACAACAGCAAGTTTTCCCTCAGTTATGAAACCAAGATTTAATCGAACCAGTAGGAGCAAGGAAACACTCCAAAGGTGTTGCTAGCCGAACTTTCGCAGGGGGCACTAACGGTGCCAACAGCAACGTGGAGACCTGCACAACACAACCACAGAACTTTGCCCCCAACTTACAATGAGGTTGCCAATCTCACCAGTTTTGCTGAAAACAAAGGATTAAACGTATTGTGTGGAAGAAAGTAATTGCTTGCAGAAAGTAAACAGAAAGCAGTAAACAGTTGTAGATTGATGGTAAAAGAAAGGACCGGGGTCCATAGTTCACTAGTGGTAAAAGAAAGGACCGGGGGCATTACAACAGTATACATAGACCGTAATCCAACTGCATCTATGACTAATAATCCACCTTCAGGTTATCCTCCGAACCCCCTCAAGTATTAAGTTGCAAGCAACAGATAATTACATTATGCATTGCGTGTAAAGTAAACAATACGATTATTCTATGAATAAAGGATTGTTGTTTTCTCCCTAGTAGCAACAACACATCTAGTACCTTAGAGATTTCTGTCACTTCCCTAGATTACTACATGCATGAACCCACTATCGAGCATAAATACTAACTCTTGGAGTTGCTAGCATCTACTTGGCCAACATAGCTACTAACAACGGAAAGCATGCAAGATCACAAATAACAAAGACATGATAGAATCAATAATCAATCTGAATTAGCATCTCAATATCCATCGGATCCCCATAAACACAACATGTATGAATTACAAATAGATGATCTTGATCATGAACGGAGCTTACAAGGTCTAAACATGAAAGCACAAAGGAGGAGAACCAGCCATCTAGATACTACATGGACCCGTAGTCCAAGGATGAACTACTCACGCATCACACCGGAGGCTTGCATGGTGATGAAGAAGGCCTCCAGGGTGAATTCTCCCCTCCGGCAGGGTGCGGGAAAGAGCTTCAGATCCCTCCCGATCTAGGGATGGAGATGACGACGGCTACAGACTCTTTCGTGGAATTTTGATCGGGTGCTTAGGGTTTCTGTACCAGAGGCGATATATAGGCGAAAGGGGAGGCCGAGGGGGTGCCGGAGGTGGCCATACCACCCCCTGGCACGGGCCAGGCTAGGCCGCGTGGCCAGGTGGTGTGGCGGCCCCCGGGCCCCTCTCTGTCTCGTATTCTGGCTCCTTGTGTCCCTCGGTGAAAATTTGACTTTGGCTTTTGTCCCGTCCAATTCCGAGAATATTCATTTTCTGACTTTCCTGGAACCAAAAACAGCAGAAAACAGGCAGTTGGCACTGTGGCTCTTGTTAATAGGTTAGTCCAAGAAAGTGTATAGAAAGTACTCCAAAGTGTGGACAAAACATAAGAAAGTAGATAAAACCAAGCATGGAACATCAAAAATTATGGATACGTTAGCAACGTATCAGGGCCACTCAGAGAAGTTATATCCAATAGCTGCACAGCGTGTGATTTGATCACAGGGATATCACTTGTCAAAGCGAGTCAAGTAGCATTGTCTGGTAACGAGATTGAACACGACATGGTGATATCATTGATCACATCTCGGGCAATGCAAGTATCGAGAGACAAAAGGAATAAGACACGACTGTCCCGGTTCAAACAACGAAAGATCTTCGTGGAATGCACAGGTGTCAAATGGCCATCCAGGTCCCTCTGTCGATAATTGGTCCAGGAGTGCCCCGACCATGTCTGGAGTGTTCCTGAACTGTGCGGTATCATGCTTAAGGGTTTGATGATGCTTAGAGAGTGTTTATAGGATCGTTAGAATCACCGAAGAAGAGAAGAGAGAAAACCGGAAGGGTTTCAGTAAGTCCGGAGGATGTCCGGAGTGGAGGTGGAAGGAGTTCCATAGCCACGGAGATTGAATAATATGTGAATGAATGTTAAATATTTATTTAATCATTTATTCATAATTATTTAATAAAATAAAAATCAATTAAAAGGCCAAAAAGGCTTAATGGGCCAAATCCTGGAGGGGAAAGGGCCCAAGAGGGGGCCGAACCCCTAGGAGTGGCGAAGGGGGTGGCCCACGGCCCTATTGGGCTAGCCCCCCATGTGGGGCCCATGGGGGGTAGTCGGCGACGCCTTTCCCCACCTCCTCCTCCTTTAGTCCCACCCTGGGACTTTGAGGGAGGTTGTACCTCCCCTTCCACTATATATAGTGGGGGTATTTGGCCAAAGAAATACACAGAATAATCAATAAAGGTTCCCTCTCTTTTTGGGATACCTTCTAGTTGATTCTCTCTATCTCTCTCTCTCCCTATCTCTCCCTCTCATGACCATGGTCCCAAGTTTGGACTGCACGAACGAGAGATATCTTCACCGCAGAGCGCCGTCGCGCTGCAGGATTCGGATCTAAGAGCTCTACTTCCGCAATTGCTGCTGGATCGAGGAAGCGGGAGTCATCGTTAGGCACCGGATGCATGTAACTCCCTGCGAGGTGTCACACTTAAGACACTCAAGTCATTGGAGCCATAGGAGCGCAAGGACTTCATCATGACCTTGAGGTCAACTTTGGCTTGTCTACATCAACCATGCTCTCCTGAGCATTGACAACGTTTTCGGTCTTCAAGGGTAAGTTCACGAAAATCCCCTCCCGTTACTGCATTACTAATAGATAGGTCCTAGCAACATCAGGGGTTCAGGGGCGTAGGGTAAAATTTTATTGTTTTCATACGCGAACCCCTACATATACTACTAGCCGACATCTTTACACTCTAGGCGGTGAAGCCTAAACAAGGAGAGACATTGCTCTGATACCAATTGAAAGGATAGAGATGTCGCCTAGAGGGGGGTGAATAGGAAATTTCAAAACTATTATGGTTTTGACTTGATAGAATGTGGAATTAAACTAATGTTTATTTTACAAGAACAAAACCTAAATACACTAGGCTCAACTAAGTGCACCAACAACAAGTTAAGCTAAGCAAGATAGCACAAGATAAATATATCACAAGTGATAAACCAAGATATAAGTACTTCAAGCTCGATGGCTATCACAAGGAAAATAAGCTCGGGTATAGAGATAACCGAGGCACGCAAAGACGAAGATGTATTCCCGTGTTCCCTTACAAGTAAGCTACGTCGTGTTGGAGAGGTGTGGGATTCCACGAAGGATTTCCCAACGCCACGAACGCTCACCTTCTTCTCCGAGTCTATCCCACGAAGGAATAGGCCCTTTCCTTATGGCTAGCTTTTCCTCCACTCTAGAGATGGCAAGCTCCACAACCACTTCACAAGCTCCACGAAGGAGAATCCCGGGTCTCTTCACAATCTTCCATGAAGAGGACACCGCGACACCAACCACCAAGCCAACTAGGAGGTCACACTCCAAGAGTAACAAGCTCATGGTATCTCACTCGAACAAATCGTAATGGAGAGATCAACACTTATGCAAGAATGCAAAGCAAGAACACCAAGGGTGCTCAAATCCTTCACTCTCAAATCCCACCAAAGCAACAAGTGCTCGGGAGGAATTAGAGAGGAAGAACAATGGTGAAAGTCAACCAATGACTCCAATATCTAGATCCAAAGGGTTCCCCCTCACTTAGAGGAGGAATTGATTGGTGGGGATTGTAGATCTAGATCTCCTCTTCCAAAGCCCTAAAAAAGATGCAAGAATCATAGGAGGGAAGGGGGAGGAGGCAAGCTCAAGAGGTTCAACAATGGAGGTCAATTTTGTGGTCAAGAACACACAAAAACGTTGGGGAAGAACTCCCTTTTATAGGGGAAAGCAAATATGGCTGTTGGGAGAAAATCTGTGAAAACTCGGTTTAAAAGTCGGTTGGACCGACCCTAGAACCGGGAAACTCGGTTCCCAGGCCGGAGGACCAACCTACAAACCGGAATGGCTTTGTTTGCCAACTCGGAATAGACTCGATCGCGAAAACCGGAAAATCCGGTTTCAGATGCGGTCTAACCGGCGCTGGCGACGGACCGTCCGGTGTGGGAGTCGGTTGAACCGGATCCACAACCGGGATGAAATAGACTTCACGAAAAACACAATAACTTTTGTATCCGGACTCCGATTTTGATGACCTTGGGCTTGTTTTGACGAGGAAAACACGTTCTACAAGATGGTGCATGAAAAAATCATAGTCCAACAAAGGAGGGCAGAACCAAATTAAGAAAGGTATGAAGCCTCCCTATGAGAAGAACCGGTAAAACCTTCAAACTCGAAAACGCCATAGAAGATGCATACGAATTCCCTTTTCGATTAACTTGGGCTTGTGGAAGAGCTAGCAAGAACCTCACATGGATAAAAACCAAGAAGCAACAAAATAGGAAGATGCAAAGTATGCAAAGGATTGAGCTCCCTCCGACGATGTGATCAAGTTACCCAACCGAAAGCCCCTCTTGATAGTGCGGCTATCTATCCTATAACCCGGTCTCCAAACAACCGCCTTGAGACCGGTAAAAGGAAAACCTAGAAAGGCCATAAATTTTCCTTCCGCATCCTGCTTGATCTTGATGACAACGCTTCAAGCTCCATCCAAGCCGTAATGCATCACTTGATCTTTGTTTCTTCGTGAAGACTCATAGTTTGCTCGCCCATACACCACTATGGGATTGCTTAATTAAGACACGTATTCACATGTACATTATCACCAATATGGATGGCAAGCTTCAAGCAAATGATCTTCTCGAGATGCTTATCTTGAAATTTCCCTTCTCAACCTTGATGATGATCACCACTTGATGCCATCCTCTCATGGGCTATATGAGATCTTCACTTTTGAAGCATGCCCATGGAAAGATACTTATCCCATACAGAAAATGCAAAGACACATATATAATGGGTTAGTTCATGATGCATAATTGACAAGGCTTACCCATACCACAAGATCCATGTGATACATTCTTTATGCCTCATGTGTTGACCAACTTGAAATCACTCTTCACTCTTTGTATTGGTCAACCAAGTATCTTCTCATGCTCCGTCTCAATATCTTGAGGTACATAAAGAACTCTTCATTTGATTACATGCTCTAAATCTTAGTCAACCATAGCTCAACTAATGAGGCTATCATGACACCAACTTAGAGCCATATCTTGAATTCTTCTATTGAGATCACACTCTCAATATGTTGATCATATCATATTCTTATTCAACTCGATGATCTTGATGCCAATACTCAAGGTATATCTTTATCTCCATGGCATCCATACTTGAATCCAACACATGGACTATAAGCATGACCTATGGAATATTCCTCCATATAAAACTCAATGAAAACATTAGTCCATAGGGATTGTCATTAATCACCAAAACCACACATAGGGTCAATTACCCTTTCAACCAGTCATCCATATTGATCCCTATATTGAAGTCTTTACCTAAAAACATCTGTAAAAGATCCCCCATCACGATCTCATAACGGAGGTGGAGAAAACACAAAAAACATGAAATAGAGCAAAAACCAGCGAAGATTGGAGAAGAAAACGCCGTTGGAGCCATCCCAAGTTGGATCTCCACCTTCTCCAACATCTTCAACACTATGTCCATGATGAAGAGGGAGTAGTCCGCCTCTAGAATATGGTTTTTGATAGTAGCTTGATCTATATTTCTCTTGCTATCGTTGTCTATTACCATATGAGTTTTCAAACATGATTATGGTCATACATATAATTTCTATTATGTGTAAGATATATTGGTAGATGCATATTATGTAATCCGTTCTTTAGTACTTGTTTTGATCATACTGGTATGCAAGAGCATGTGTGGGGGCATGTGTATTAGTTGGATTAACATGATGGTGGCGATTGGACATTGATAGAAAGTTTAAGATCCACTATTGTTTTTCCCTTTGTTTTGTTACCTTAGTGGGTAAAGTGAATGCATGTGTTATAATTGTCTTGTCATAGTAAAGATGTTCTTGTTTGCTCAAGGTAGCACATTTGTTATTCAAACATTATGTCAAAGTACCTAAAAATTATACTCTGTTTATTCTTAACTATAGATTGCATGGGTTTTTTCCTTTCTAGATAAGTATAAGTAAGATGTGTTACATCATATTTATATTATAACGTGATGTACATATGAATGTTAATCAAACACATAATGAAGTTCTAAATAATATATTATATTATCCGTGAGTAGTTTTATGCCCACGATGCTTTATGAGAAAGCATAAAAGTGAAACCTTGCAACCCGGTCCATTTTTTATTATAAGAAACCACTTTTACTTATTTTTATTGTCCTTCATATTTTTTTGCAAGAATTAAATTCGAAAATATAAAAATACTTTTACTTTCTACAAGCATAAACAAAAAGTCAAAATGAACTTTACTTTATTATTACTTTCTTGTATAAATATAGATTGATTTACTATTTATTATTCTATTGTTTTATTTCAGTTTGACTAATACGAAATCTTGTGCTTGAAAACCACACAATGCAGTTGGGGACACAAGGAGAAAACTTTGTTTTGCTAGTTGCTTGAAGAGGATAAAAGAAGAGGTTGTCTCAATTCTCCGATATTCCGATATAAACCCTCGAGTCACCCTTCTGGAAAAACGCTTGCTATAATACTCTGCACTTGGAGTTCCAAGGAGTTGGTACACACATATTTATTGCCATCAAGAACAATTTTTGACGTTGTTGTTGGGAACTTGAGGAAGTACCATCTCACAAAGGGTAGTGCATAGATAATTCCTACGGGAATTGTTCGAACATTTTCTGTCACTATCACGTACTTGTGCAAATACCTAAACTTGGGAAGGTTGCACCACTATGATCTTCACTTGTCCTTTAGATCTACAAAGCAATTTTATTTTTTCTTGTTTTGTATTTTCTTGTTCTTTTGTTTGTTTACTCTTTAGTTGCGGTTACCCAGCATATCACTTCATGATGTAGTATACTATAGTCATTGATATAACACTCACGAAATATCATTCCGCAAATATTACATCCCTTAGAGGTACAACAGAAACAAAGCGGGGCCATAAACATACATTATTATTATAACCAGAAATTACATGATGACTTCGAGATCCTCCTAGGTCCATAGAGGTTATCCCGATGACTCGGAGCTAAACTATAACAACTTGAGAACAAGTTAAAGATGCAAACTAAAGTTTAACATAATACGATATTAACAACTAGAAGGTAGATATCTACAATACTAGACTCAACTAACTATTTCTGACACATCTATGCTTCAGATTCTTTAGTCTCAATTCCATAGATGCTTTCATAGTTGATTCCTTCAACGCTTCCACATATTTCTGGCTCCTCATAGCGGGATTCTGTTTGATCTTCAACTGAGTGGAGCGTTTCCTCTTCTTGGTCTTCAATGTCTTCAGAATATACCAAGGGTTAAGAAGGTATGTTGAGTACGAGCATACTCAGCAAGTTCACTAAAAAGGAGTGTCTAATGCACTATCTACAACTACAAACCAAAGGTCGTAGGTTATGCAAGTTTGCATAAACATTTCTTTAAAGGTTCCTTTTATTATGAACAACTATGTTCGTTAGTCTTCGCGGTTTGATTAGAACTTTGTGGATTTCCTTTCCTATAGTGTTCACAGCTCCTTCCTGGAATAGGAAGTAACATGTCATAGTTCAAATACTCTATAGAGGTGTGTTGCTTTCTCCATGAGAGACCAATTCCTTGTTGCACATCTGGGAAGCTTACATGTCCACACTTCCTATGGTGTGGGGCCTAGTAATTGATCCAAGCCGATCACTGCCCTTCTCCACGACCATGTATGCCCACACTCTTGCTAGCTCAGGACAACGGCCGAGCCGGTTTACATTCCTGAAGATAGAAATTCATCGTATACAACAAATACTGGGGAATTGATGGTTCCCACCCTTGCATGTGCCTAAATGTAGGATCACGGCTCTGGTAAAGTTGTCCGTTGATATACAAAAGGAAGAAGATCCAGCTGACTTCCCTAGAGCCATATAGATCTCATGGTTAATGCATGATATACATCGCTAGAATCACTGGCGACATTTGTTGTTAGATCCTAGATGATACTTTTTTGTGCAAATGGAACCTCCACCAATACACAAGCCATACAATGGTTCTATTTGCTCGCCATACTAGATTACCACCACACGGGCCGATAACCAATAAGTTAGATTATTATGAAAATAGTATTTTTTGTCACCCTTTTTGAAGTGTAGGTGATAATAGTAGTAGATTGCAAATACTTGATAGAAAATAATAAAAGGACATGAGAAAGTGTGAACTTACCTTGATATGGTGAAGTAATGTAGTCGAGTGGTGCCTCCAATTAGTAAATATATAAGATTATGGATTTGAAAGGATCACATAATATTGATGGTAAGTAAACCAATTATCACCCAAAATATATAGATAATGACACCTGGTTAACTTAATTTCACATGTATATCAAACATTCATGTTAGCTGTGTATGTTCTGGCTTAAGACAGATTCAAAGAATATAGGGTGTCAAATGGGATCTCGCCAAAATTCCACCTTTAGTTTATTTGTCAAAAATTAGTGTAAATTTTTGTTCAAAATTTGAACTGGATTTTGACAAATAAAGTAGAAGTGGGATTTATACTGGACCCCACTTGACACTTTAAAAAGAATGTAGCATGTAGCTAGACATTGTCTATCATGTTGTCGATATGAAAATGCTCCACATTTCACACGTCGCATGTCAGTATCACACCGTAATTATTTTCTACGAGTAACATCTCACTATCTCAACATACCAATATATGTAGTTCCCTTTCGTGCTACAGAAAAACAACCATTTGCATCTTGCACCTCCTATGAATCAATGATGCTCTTCCACATTATTCTGCTACTCTGAACTTACCTAGAACAAGAAACTACCCTGGGTAAGCATTCACTTTGACTTAATACACTTCATAGATTATCATATAAATTTACATCCACATACGTTTTTGTAACTAACTGCCTAAAGCGGCTCAACTACCTACAAGAGAAGAACCATCAGCCAAAACCTATGATATATTTTCAATCGGGGGATAATTCTGCCCAGAAACAATTGAGCTGGCTAATACAGTACCTTGGTTCAGGGAGCTGCCCAGAAACAATCAAAGGATCATATGTGTTCATGGAGTGTTAATGCTTTGCTTCGGTGCTCTATTAAAAGGAGCACCTTAATTGCCAGGAGTTCCCTTGAGGCCCCGTTGCAAACATGCTGGCAGGACAAAAGTTGTTGTGCAAGTTCTCATTGCGAGCACGTATGACTATATATGGAACACATGCCTATGATTATTTAGTACTTGGATGCTTTATCTTATTTATCTGCAAATGCCCTATGTTTTGATTGCCATATGAATTGCCTTGTTCATGCAACGCCCGTCCATCCATCCCTATGCCTACCGTGTTTTAATCCTACTGTTTACTGCAATTGTTACTATTATCTTTACTTTTACTACTGCTATTACTTTACTATTGCTACTACAAAATTGTTGCTAATGATAAACTATTGTGAGCAAGATTGTTTCCAGGTGCAGCTGAATTGACAACTCAGTTGTTAAGGCTTATAAATATTCTTTGGCTCCCCTTGTGTCGAATCAATAAATTGAGTTTCACTTCCCTCGAAAATACTGCGATACACCCCCTATATTTGTGGGTCATCAAGACTATTTTCTGGCGCCATTACCGGGGAGCATAGCTTTATTTATCAAGTCCACTTGGAATCACTATTGTTCGCTACCATCCATCCATCATGGGTAAGTCTCGTGATGGCAAGGTTCCTATTTTACCATCCACTACAAGAAGAGGTACGGTTCTGAATACCTCTGTTGCTCTTGATTCACCATCTGTTATGAGTAAGCTCCTTACACCACCACATACACATGCTACACACACTGCTACTACTGCTGAATCTGAAACTTCTGATACTTATGATGTTGCTTCTACTGTGCTTGATAAGAGTGGTTCATTAGGTCCTTTCCTAGATGCTACGATTGCTAGAACTATAGCTGGAAATACTGAAACTCCTAATGAAGACACTACTACACCTGTCAGTTCACCTGAGTCTAGAGAGAGCTATGATATTGAAGACGGTTATATCGAGATGACCGATGAATTTATTAAAGAATGTCAAAACATCCATGATATGAGTGCTATTAAGTGTCTCCTTGAGAGGCGTACTATAAAATCCAAATTGTCTCCTAATGCTAAGTTTGTTGCATCTCCCATAAACATTAAAGATAAGGACTATGATTTCTCTCTTGATCTATCTTACATAGCTATTGTTGAGAAAGAACCTTTTTGTGGGACTAAGAATGAAAGTGCAGTAGCACATATGACTGAGCTTTCTACCATGAGTGGCATGTTTTCTGATGATATTAGATGCGCACCTACTTGGTTTAATAATTTACCTCCTGGATCTATTGATATCCCTGATTGCTTGATTAGTACTTTCCTGCAGAAATATTTCCCTCCTAGTGCTAGACTTGTTATTTTGCAGGAACTTTTTGATTTTAAATAGGGAGAAAAAGAGATATTGCCTGAATCATGGGCAAGGTTTTGTGCTTTGATTCATGCACAGGCTGGATGTCCATTAACTAAGAATGAGCTTCTTGATACATTTTATAATGGACTAACTGAAGAATCTAGGACATACCTGGATAGTTGTGCTGATTATGTTTTCAGGAATGGGACTCCCAAGGAAGCTGAGGAATTAATGGCTAAAATAAGCAAGAATTATGAATACTAGACTCCTCCTGAACCAGCCATACCTGAGACAACTATACCTGAATCAACTATTCTTGTGCCTATTCCAACATCAAAGAAGAGGGGAGTTATTGAACTAAATGATGAAGTGATGAAGGAAGCTAAGAAATGTCTTAAGGAGAAGGGAATTAAAGCGACTAATGTGAAAAAAAATTACCTCCTATAGAAGAATTATGTAAGCCAATCCCCCACTCATCCACTATTGAGGTACACTCGCTCCAACATTTTGATGAAGGTGATATCCCTTACTCTAAACCTCCTGATCAATGCTTAGAAGAATTCGATATTTTTATTGTTAAGCAAGATAATTTCAATAAAAGGGTGCAAAATCATTTAATGGAAAACTCTAGAGCTATTGTTTAGTTGAAGGATATTGTGGAAAGAACCTCTAATGATGTTAAAATGCATGTCAAACATTTTCAAATGGTCCAAACTCAAATTGATCAGCTTATTAAAGTACAAAAAGACTTGCTAGTTAATGCTGCTAAAGAAAAACATGCTTATGAAATTAGAACTAGAAGTGGTGCTGCTACTTAGGATCCTCTATATCCTGAGGGGCATCCTAAAAGAATTGAGCTGGATTCTCAACAAGCTAAAAATATTGGTACTACTCCAAAGAAAAGAAAGAAGAAACATAAAACTATTGTAGAACCCTCTGAACCTGCTAAAGATCCTAATAGTATATCTGTCTCTGATGCTGAAACGGAAAGTTGTAATGAAGAAAATGATGTTCCTGATAAAGGAAAACTTGAAGAAGAACCTGAAAGGCACACTAAGAATACTAAATACACTAAAGAAGATTTTGTTGCTAAGAAACATGGTAGTGAAAGAGGGCCTTGGGTCCGAAAACCTATGCCTTTCCCTAATAAGAAACACAAGTCAAAGGAAGACAAACACTATAATAAGTTTTGTGAATGGATGAAACCTTTATTCTTGCAAATTCCTTTGACTAATTCTATTAAATTGCCTCCTTATTCAAAGTATATGAAGGATATTGTCTCGAATAAAAGGAAGATCCCTAATGAAGAAATTTCTACTTTGCTTGCTAATTATTCCTTTAATGGTAAGGTTCCAAATAAACTTGGAGACCCAGGGATTCCAACTATCCCGTGTTCTATTAAAAATAGTTATGTTAGAACTGCTTTGTGTGATTTGGGCGTAGGAGTTAGTGTTATGCCTTTTTCTCTCTATAAGAGACTTCAATTGGAAAAACTAATACCAACTAATATATCTTTGCAAATGGCTGATAAATCTACTACTATTCCTGTTGGTATATGTGAGGATGTACCTGTTCAAGTGGATCATAATTGCTTGATATTGACTGATTTTGATGTGCTTGAAATGCCTGAAGATGATAATATGTCTATTATTCTTGGGAGACCTTTTCTTAACACTCAGGAGCTGTTATTAATTGTAATCAAGGAAAGGTGACTTTTAGTGTTAATGACAAGGAACATACTGTCTATTTCCCCAAGAAGATTGATATGACTTACAGTTTGAATTCAATTGAACATGTTGAGGGCATTCAAGTTGGAGAAATATATTGTCCCATACCAAGATAAAAATATGAAACTATTATGATTCGGACCATTGCTATCAAGGTTGAGGTAACATAATCATTAGTGGAACACAAAGTTTTGTTTCATATAAAATTGTTTTGGTAACAAGACCTGATCAACCTTGTTAACAAAAGGATTTCAATGAACAAAACAATGTTTTCACCATGATTATCTTTGTTTACTTTTATCTTTTCTAGTTTTTGCTTTCGTTTAGTTTACTTTTCTGTTGTTAGTTGCTTGCATATTAGAGTGTCTTAGAACTTCTGATGTTTTATCTTTGTTTTGTCATTGCATCATTCTAGAAACTTTTTTCTGTCAGAAAATCATTCATCTATACCTAAAAATTTCTCAAAAATAAAGTGTCTCGAAAAATTCCAGAAAATTCATATTAAATTTTTACGTGAAAAAAGGGGTAGAGGAGTGCCTGGAGAGTACCAGGGGGCCCACCAGGCAGGCACACCACCTGGTGGCGCGGCCAGCCCAGGGGCGCGCCTGGCCATGGTGTGGGCCACCCCTGCCCTCCACTCACTCTCTCACTTCCCACTTTCTTCTCTCTCCCGTGAAAACATCAGTTGTTTGCTCGAAATCGCGTTCTTGCTGTTCTTGCCAACGATTTTTCGATCTCCTTGCTCAGCCCATCTTTGCTGCTGAAATTTGGAGCATTTGTTCTGCGGTATGTGACTCCTCCGCTTGTCCATGTAGTTTTGTGTTTAGTGGTTTATATCTTGAGTATTTTGCTGCTGTAGGTGACAAGTTATGAGAGCTGGTAAGCTTGTTCAATGCTTAGAGATATTGTTTTGATGCATGTTTAGGCCTCTTACAAGTCCCCATGAGTAGTGCCCTTCATTATATATTCACTTTGTAATCACCTGTTTAATGGATGTTTAAATTTCAGAATAGAAGATGAATGAGCATCAACTCAACCAACATGAACTAAGGGTGCCTGAGGTTATGAAGGTTCACCGAGAGGAGGAAGTTTTTCCTTCCATCTATCCATGCTTCGAATTCATGAGGGCTGCAGGAATTTCCCAGGACTTCCATACTTTGGTTGCTAATGTAGGATTGGAGCACTTTGTGGAAGATGAACATTGTCAATTTGTGAAACTAACTATGTCTATAGTGCAGGACTTTCGATTTAGTCACTCTTTGCCTAACCCAATGGTCCACTACAAAATTTACAATATAGCTATCGACCTTCCTCTTGATGACTTTTGTGCAGCTATTAAGGTACCTTAGTGGGGATCGCGTGGAAGGATTAAAGAGCGACTTGCACCACTCATGGAGTTATATGCGGAGATTTGCTAAGGGAGCAGCTTCTCAAAGGAGAGTGGGAAAATCCATAACATTCATCTCCCATCTATTCGCTACTTTGCTTACTTTATTGTCTAGTGTGTTCTCGCTAGGAAAATTGCTAATAAGCTATCCTCTTATGATCTAGCATTCATCTCAGCTGCTTTAAAACGAGATAGAACTTACAACTTGGGTGCCTTGATAGCTTTCCGTCTTGCTACTAACCGCGAGAAAGGTGGAATTTTTGGAGGCCTCATTGCTTCTTGTTTATTAGCGTTGCATGGTTTAGTGCCTCATCATCGAGACCTACAGTTTCCCATAGAAATGCTTGACCTTAGTTCCATGATACAGTATAAATTTGTTTCTTCTTGGGATAATTTGAGTGAGTTGTCTTATGAAATAACCTTTCTCAAGGCTGGTTGGAGAAGGAGTAAGTCCGAGCGATTTGTTCTTTTGCCTGCACCTGTTTTGTTTAACCTTGATACCAGGGTAGGATGGTCACTCACTGAGGAGGTGCTTGATATGTACTTGGGAGAGCTCTCCCAACAGGAGCAAGATACTAGAAGGGAGGATACAGATGATTCGGTCCAGCCCTCATATGAGGGGGAGTCTTCATATCAGCAGCCTACCTATGATTGGCAAGCTTCTTCTTCTTCCCAAGGTCCTAACCACGATCATTCTTGCAATGACCCGCCTGCTTGGAACCCTTACTCGCATTTGGATTGATACCCACTTAGGCCAAAAGCCTAAGCTTGGGGAGAGGTACACCGACATCACACTCATCTCCATATCATTTTCATCGGTACTTTGTATATTCATGTTTCGTTCTCTTTTTAGTTTTAGTTCTCTCTTTATTTTTGCTTTCTAAAAACACAAAAAGACCAAAAATATTTTTGTTGTTTCTCTTTGTTTGCTTCTTCTTCTTTTTGCCTTGGTTTGCTTTTCCCTTTTTTGCTTTGTTTGAACTATTCGAAAAACCCAAAAAGATTTTGCTTTGCTTGTTCTTCCTTTTTGGTTCTTGCTTTTAAAAATCGAAAACACCAAAAATATTTGTTGTTCTTCTTTGGGTTTGTGAGTTTGTTGCATGGTTCAGCAGTCCTCAGTGGAATTTGGTTTCATGTTATTATTCAAGCCACACAAGTGAAGGGCAATAATGAGGATTAATGACAACTTGCGGTGTGGTAAGAGGCTGGTAACGAACTCTATTTGTTTTCATTTTTGTACATATACTCATCATTGTGGGCATGCTTAGTTTGTTCATGTAGGGTGTATGTTATTTATGGATGCATAGTAGTTCTTGCTTTCTTATGATTAGCTCCAGCTCGCTAATAATTTGTAGCATGTCATATGAATGTTTGCTTGCATTGCTCTATTCATAATTTGGTATGACACTGTGGTATCCTCCTCTGAATGTTTCATTTGAATTGACTTGGCACATGCTCATGCATGCATATGACTGAAACAACAATCAGTTAAGCCTCGATGAATTGTTTTGCCTCAGGGGTCTTGAATCACTTTCATGCCATGATTAGTCCTGTTTTGTTGCAAGCATGATTATGACAGTTATTGCTCTCTTGTTTGTCGCTCCCTTACTATTGCCAGCCTTCACTTGCACTGAGTATAAGCTTTACTCGTGTTTCTAACTCCCTAAAACCAATATTGCCAAAAGTGTCCACCATACCTACCTATTAACATCATTTGCTATTCCGTGCATATTTAGTATGCCTTGTTTTCTTCCGAATAAAATGTTTGCTTGTTATGAGAAAGTTAGTTAGTAAAGCTCTCACGAACTTGATGGCACACTTTACTTTCTTGCACTTAATAATCTTGAACCATTGCGTCCATCTTTGTTGCATATATGCTTGCGCTTTATAAGTTGAAGTTAGCAGAACCATGTATCATGGGGAACGCTTTCAACATTGCACGGGTACTTTGTACCTCGTTGATATAATGATTCTTTTGCTTATGGATCCCGGTGGTGTGAAATAAAAGGGGAACTTGTAAGATCATTGAGTTTGTATATGTGTTAGAGAAACGCCTGGGCCACTAGCCTAAGCCATGCCTAATCATGGTGGAAACTTGCAGCATTACCATAATGAGCATTCTATGAAGCATCCTCAATAAAAACCTATGCAAAAAGCAAATAAAAAGATCGCTGAGATGCTCATTGTCTGCTTGCCTTGTCATTTTGATTATGGGATAGCTCATGTATCATGTGCAAGGGGTACCCCGTTGGCGGTTCTCTATGATACATATGTACTTACAATGACAAGAGCTTACTTGTGACTGAAGTTGAGTAGCATGAGGTTCAGTACTCGTAAGTAAGGGGCGTGAGATTTTAACTTATAACTTGTCAAGCATATCCTCTTAGTTGTGTCACTTTAACCTTAACCATTTAAAGATGCTTATGATAGGGGCAATGAGAGCTTAAAGCTAATGAGTACCATACTTTCAGCATTTGGAAGCCTTTCAAACTTTTCAAAACCTTTTTCATTTCCTTGTTGAGTCACCACCCATTCTATGAGCACCTTCTTGAGAGCATAGTTGTCATTCTTAGTGTAATGTGCTTGTCTCAAAACTGGATTAATTGTGTTATGACTTTGATGCTTATATCTTTGATATCTTTACTTCTAGTCCTCACTTGAACTTAAGAGGTGCCTTGTCATTTATGTTTGCTCTACAATCAAAGGCAAGCGAGATACCACTCTATCATACCTTGTTATGAGCATTACAATGTTGCTTATGTTTTTGTTTCATGCTACTTATTATTTTTGAGTTGGGATCTCTTCATAGCTTGCAATGACTATTAAGTAAACTTAGTTGCATACTCCTTATTATGAATTTCCTGAGTAGTTGATCATATGCTGAGAATATATACATCTTATGAAGCAAATGTGTTTCTGAAAATTTCTTTTATCCCACTCAGTTTTCAACTAAATTGCTTGAGGACAAGCAATAAGCTAAGCTTGGGGGGAGTTGATACGTCCAAAACATATCTACTTTCCCAAACACTTTTGCTATTGTTTTTCCTCTAAACTTGTGTGATTTGGATACAACTAACACAGACTGACGCTGTTTTCGGTAGAATTACCTTGGTGTCTAGTTTTTGTGCAGAACATCAACTATCAGGAAAAATCTCGGAAAATATGCCAAAAATCCTATTTCACCAAAAGACTCACGGAGCCAGAAGACGAGACGGAGTAGGGACACGTGGGGCCCACACCACCTAGCCGTGCGGGCCAGCCCAGGCCATGCCTAGGGGTGGTGTGGCCGCCTCGGCTGCCCCCTCGGCCTCCCTCTTCGCCTATAAGTTGCCTCTTGACCTAAAAAGAAGGGGGGTTCGATGTTTTTCAAAAAAGAGTTCCGCTGCGTCGCCACCACCAGATTCCGTGATTCAGAACCAGAAACTCCGTTCTGGCACTCTGCCGGGATGGGGAATTGGAGGATATCATCGCCATCATCATCACCATCGCTTCTCCATCGACCATCCATGTTTCCCCCATCTATGAGTGAGTAATCCCCCGTTGTAGGATATGGGGATGGTAGGGATTGGATGAGACCGTCCATGTAATGGCATCAGATTGTTAGGGCATCGTGCCTAGTATCTACTATTAGTGCTTTTTGACTTTGTTGCAACTTGTTATGCTTAATGCTTGCCACTAGGGCCCGAGTGCCATGATTTCAGATCTGAACATGTTATTGATTCATTATGATAGTATTGTTTATGGTCTTACCTGCAAGTTGTATACACACGTTGTTGTCTGGAACCAAAGGCCCTGAAGTGACAGCAATCGGGATAACCGGAGGGAATGGCTTTGATGTGAGGATCACATGTGTTCACAGAGTGTTAATGCTTTGCTTTGGTGCTCTATTAAAAGGAGCACCTTAATTGCCAGTAGTTCCCTTGAGGCCCCACTCCAAACGGGCTAGCAGGACAAAAGATGTTGTGCAAGTTCTCATTGCGAACACGTATGACTATATATGGAACACATGCCTATGATTATTTAGTACTTGGATGCTTTATCTTATTTATCTGCAAATGCCCTATGTTTTGATTGCCATATGAATTGTCTTGTTCATGCAACGCCAGTCCATCCATCCCTATGCCTAACGCGCTTTAATCCTACTGTTTACTGCAATTGTTACTACTGTCTTTACTTTTACTACTGCTATTACTTTACTATTGCTAATACAAAACTATTGCTACTGATAAACTATTGTGAGCAAGATTGTTTCTAGGTGCAGCTGAATTGACAACTTAGTTGTTAAGGGTTATAAATATTCTTTGGCTCCCCTTGTGTCGAATCAATAAATTGGGTTTCACTTCCCTCGAAAATATTGTGATACACCCCCTATACTTGTGGGTCATCATTAGTTGTGGGCTATATGCCCATAGGAAGAAGAGGTGGCCAGGATCTTACCAGCCAGATCCAGTTCTTCTTATGGTTGCTCACCAGAGTACTTTATGTCCTTGGTGGATGGGTGGCGGCGGTGGTTACCAACTCTTCTACGAATAAAGTTGCTCCTGGTGCTTTTGTCAAGTTTTTGCCGCAAGATCCAGTCCATTCTCCAGCCGACCATGGTGGAGGGGGGAGTTGGGTGTGGTCTGGTGACAGTGGCGAGACGCGATTGAGACCCCTCTCAGATCAATAATCAGAAGCGAGACCCGGTGATCCATACTGACTCCTACACATTCTACGATGACTTCTGTGATCGTGAGAACCTTTAACTCTAGTAACTAAATCCCTTTTGTCTTGCGATATATTACATGTCCGAGATTCGATCATCGGTATCTCCATACCTAGTTTGATCTTGTTATCGACATGTACTCTTTTCTCGTTCCCGTGATATAACATTCTAGTGATTCATCACTTGCTTGCAAGCTAACTAATGTGATATCACCGAGAGGGCCTAGAGAATATCTATCCGTCATCGGGATGGACAAATCCCACTCTTGATCCATGAGCCTCTACATAACACTTTCGTAGTACTGAACCCACCCTTATAATCACCCTTTCACGGTATGACGTTTGATGTTATCAAGATACTCTTCCAGTATTAGTGATTAACATGATCTCATGGTCTAAGGACTAGGATTACTTTGTTAGATGTTATAGCAATATAAACACAATGACTTTGATCGTAATGCTATATTTCGGATGAATGTTCATCACATCATTCCACTAATGATCTGACCTCGTTATTAACAACATACAATGTCCATGATCAGGAAACCTTGATCATCTTGTTAATCAATGAGCTAGTTTATAAGAGAGGCATAACTAGGAACTTTCCTTTTGTTTATTAAACACACATGTATTAACCTTTACAAATTAATACAATTATAGCATGTAAAATAAACATCTATCATATACTTGGAATATGTATCATAACAACTTTATTATTGCCTCTCAGGGCATATTCCCTTCAGTCTCCCACTTGCACTAGAGACAACAATCTAGTTACATGGTGATAAATCTAACACCCATGGAGTTCTGGTGTTGATCATGTTTTGCTCTAGGGAGAGTTTTAGTCAACGGATCTGCTATATTGAGATTCGTATGTACTTTACAAATCTTTATATCTCCATCCTTGAAATGCTCACGGATGTAGTGAAATCGGCGCTTAATATGTTTGGAATTCTTGTGAGACCTTGGTTCCTTTGCGTTGGCTATGGCTCCATTGTTGTCACAATATATCACCATTGGATCCAATGCACTAGGAACCACACCCAGTTCGGTAATGAACTCCTTCATCCAAACTGCTTCATGTACTGCTTCTGAACCAGCAATATATTCCGCCTCTGTTGTTGACCTTGTTACCACAGGTTGTTTGGAGCTCCTCCAACTAACTGCTGCTCCGTTCATTAGAAATACGTATCCGGATTGAGACTTAGAGTCATCCGGATCAGTGTCAAAGCTAGCGTCGACATAACAATTAGCGACCAACTCTTCTTCACCTTCGTATACAAGAAACATTTCCTTAGTCCTTCTAAAGTACTTAAGGATATTCTTGACCGCTATCTAGTGTTCCAAACCTGGATCAGATTGGTACTTACTAGTCAAACTAATAGCATTTGCCACATCCGGTCTTGTACATAGAATGGCGTACATTATAGATCCTATGGCTAAAGCATAGGGGATCTTATCCACTATCTCTATTTCTTTCGCCGTAGCCGGACTTTGAGTCTTACTCAATGTCTTGCCTTGCAACATAGGTAAGAACCCTTTCTTACTTTCGTCCATTTTAAACTTCTTTAAAATCTTATCAAGGTATGTACTCTGTGATAACCCTATTAGGCGTCTCGATCTATCTCTATAGATCTTTATGCCTAATATATATGACGCTTCACCAAGGTCCTTCATAGAAAATTTGCTGTTTAGATAACTTTTAACACTGTTTAAAAGATCTATATCATTTCCAATCAATAATATGTCATCCACATATAATATCAAAAATGCCACATTGCTCCTACTCACTTTCTTGTAAATACAAGCCTCCCCATAAGTTTGGACAAATCCAAACTCTTTGATCACCTCATCAAAGCGGAGATTCCAACTCCGTGATGCTTTCTTCAGTCCATAGATGGATCGATGACGCTTGCACACCTTGTTAGCATCCTTAGGATCGACAAAACCCTTTGGTTGTATCATATACAATTCTTCTTCAATATTACCATTTAGGAACACAGTTTTGACATCTATTTGCCATATAATCGAAATATGCAGCAATTGCTAACATAATCCTAACTAATTTTAGCATCGCTATGGGAGAGAATGTCTCATTGTAGTCAACTCCTTTAATTTGTCGAAACCCTTTTGCGACAAGTCGAGCTTTATAGACGGTTACATTACCATCAGCATCAGTTTTTCTTTTGAAAATCCATTTATTCTCGACGACCTTTCGGTCGTGAGGTAAGTCCACCAAGGTCCAAACCTGGTTTTCGTACATGGATTCCATCTCGGATTTCATGGCTTCTAGCCATTTGTTGGAATCCGGGCTCATCATTGCTTCTTCATACGTCGCAGGGTCATCTATTTCATCAACCATGAAATTCACAATAGGATTCCCATATAGTTCAGGAGCTGCACGTGTCCTGCTTGACCTGCGAGGTTCGGTACTGTCCTCTTTCGGAGTTTCATGATCATTATCATTAGTTCCTTCTTCATTTGGTGAAGTCAACTCCGGAACGACTTCCGGTGCTGCGCCACTCGCCATTTCATGAAGAGAAGGTTCATTAACCTCTTTGAGTTCTACCTTTTGACTATTCACACCTTTCGCGAGAAACTCTTTCTCTAGAAAGGATCCATTCTTGGCAACAAAAACCTTGCCCTCGGATCTGTGATAGAAGGAATACCCAATTGTTTCTTTAGGGTATCCTATGAAGACGCATTTTTCGCTTTGGGTTCGACTTTATCCGGCTGAAGTTTCTTCACATAAACATCGCATCCCCAAACTTGAAGAAAATGATAGCTTAGGTTTGTTTCCAAACCATAATTCATATGGTGTCGTTTCAACGGATTTAGACGGTGCCCGATTTAAAGTGAATGTAGTGGTTTCTAGTGCATAACCCCAAAATGACAGTGGAAAGTCAGTCAGAGACATCATAGATCGAACCATATCCAATAGAGTATGATTACGACGTTCCGACACACCATTATGTTGTGGTGTTCCGGCAGGCGTGAGTTGTGAAACTATTCCACACTCTTTCATGTGTGTGCTAAACTCGTAACTTAGATACTCATCTTCACAGTCGGACCGCAGAAATTTGATCTTTCTATTACGATGATTTTCCACTTCATTCTGAAATTCCTTGAACTTTTCAAAGGTTTCAGACTTATGTTTCATCAAATAGATATACCCGTATCTACTCAAATCATCCGTGAAAGTAACAAAATAACGATATCCACCTCGCGCCGACACACTAATTGGACCGCATACATCAGTATGTATGATTTCCAATAAATCTGCCGCCCGTTCCGTTGAACCAGAAAACAGCGTTCTAGTCATCTTGCCCATAAGGCATGGCTCACATGTATCAAATGATTCAAAATCAAGTGATTCTAAGAGTCCCTCGGAATGGAGTTTCTTCATGCGTTTAATGCCAATATGACCTAGACGGCAGTGCCACATATATGTAGATATATCATCATTAAGTTTAATCCTTTTAGCATCAACATTATGGATATGCGTATGAGTATTATCGAGATTCAACAGAAATAAACCATTCATCACGGGTGCATGACCATAAAAGATATTATTCATATAAATCGAACAACCATTGTTTTCTGATTTAAATGGATAACCGCTTTGCAATAAACACGATTCGGATACAATGTTCATGCTAAGCGCATGCACCAAATAACAATTATTTAAGTTTATCACTAATCCCGATGGCATATGGAGAGGCAGCGTTCCGACGGCGATCACATCAACTCTTGATCCATTGCCGACACACATCGTGACCTCATCCATTGCTAGTTGTTGCTTGTTCCGCAGCCCCTGTATGGAGTTTCATATATTAGCAACTGATCTGGTATCAAATACCCAGGTGCTACTGCGAGTACTAGTCAAGTACACATCAATAACATGTATATCACATATACCTTTGTTTGCCTTTTCGGCCTTCTTGTCCGCCAAATACTTGGGGCAGTTGCGCTTCTAATGGCCAGTCCCCTTACAATAGTAGTACTCGGCATCAGACTTAGGGCCAGCCTGGGATTTCTTTTCAGGCGCAACAACATATTTGTTGCCCTTCTTTCCCTTATGTTTACCCTTCTTGCCTTTCTTGAAACCGGTGGTCCTATCGACCATAAACACTTGATGTTCTTTCCTAATCTCCACTTCTACAGTCTTAAGCATTGACAAAATCTCGGGGAGAGTCTTCTTCATGCCCTGCATGTTATAGTTCATCATGAAGCTCTTGTAGCTAGGTGGCACAGATTGGAGAACACGATGTATGCCTAAGTCAATGGGAATCGTTATTCCCAAGGACACAAGCTTATCGGCGTACCTAGACATTTTGAGTACGTGCTCATTTACGGAGTTGTTCTCTTCCATCATGCAGCTAAAGAACTTTTCTGAAGCATTATAACTCTCTATGGCAGCATGGGTATTGAAAATAATTTTCAATTCACCCATGGTATCAAAGGCATTGCCATTTTCGAAACGCTTTCGAAGTTCCGGCTCTAGCCCATACAGTATACCGCAATGAACTAAGTTGTGGTCCTCCTGACGAGTCACATAGACATTATTTTCCTTGTCAGGGGCATCAGAAGCTGGTGGGGGGCCTAGCGGCGCTTCTAGCACATATTGCTTTTGTGCAGCAGAGAGGAGAATCCTCAAATTCATAGCCCAGTTGGTGAAGTTGCTACCATTCGCAGCAAGTTTCTCTTTCTTCATGAACACATTGAAATTAAAAGCAGGTGGTGCCATCTACAATAGAATTTGTAAAGTTTATTTAGACTAAGTTTATGATAGATTGAGTTCAACTAAACTCCCACTCAAAAACAACATCCCTCGTGTCTTTTTGGTGATTACATGAACCAAATTCACTACACAAAGTCCGATCATCACGTGAGTCGGTGTAGCTTCAAAGGCGAGCATCTATATGGGCATCATATCAACTATATGACTCATGCTTAACCTTTCGGTCCGTGTTACGAGGCCATGTCTGTAGATGCTAGGCTCGCCAAGTAAGAACCTTAGTACCTGCGTGTATAAAACTGTCTTACACCCGTTGTATGAAAGCGCAGAGTCGAGTACACCCGATCATCACGTGATGTCTCGAAACACGATTCATAGAACGGTGCATACTTAAGGAAGAACACAATTTTTATCTTGATATTTTAATGAGGGATCATCTTATAATGCTACTAAAACGCCAAACAAGCAATATAAGATGCAAACATCATATGTGTAAAGTGAAATGATATGGTTCTTGCATTTGATCACTATCATATGCATCATGGTATGATCTTTATCATTCCTTTGTGTGTAAGGCCAAGGTCTATGGAACTTACACGTTAGGTGTGTTGTAAGAGTATCAACTATACATCAACTTACAACATTATCATATCATGACACAAGCCCAGCAACGATCTAAACTAGACGCCTCTAATTTATCAATTAGAAGTTTTACGTGGCTTAGGGCTTTCGAAGATAGAACTGTTCTTACCTACGAACATGGAACCACAACGATGATAACCAAATTATTAGCAACTCGTTGTAAATAAAATATTGACTATAGTAGGAGAGACATACACCCACCAGCTACTTATGCAAAACTAGTTGCATGTCAGTCGTGGAACCGGTCTCATGTGCGATGACATGTAAGGTTAGTCCGGACCGCTTCATCCCACTATGCCACCAATATCCAAAGTACATATAAGAAGCAATAACATGATCATCACCTCCCACATACTCTTATGTGTTCTAACCATGCAAAGCACCTACGCATAGATCAGGCTCTGATACCACTGAAGGGTTTGCAGCATAGAAAACAAAAAATTTCCTACGGTGTAAACTACACGCCAAGATCTATCTATTAGGTACAAAGCAACGAGTGGACATATATCCAACGAGAACTTACCCTCGTAAACAACGAGCTTTGTTAACGAGTTCAAGCCCTCGTAGACATATATCGTGAGGAAGTCCGAGCGCCGCAACTCAGCAGTGCATCCGCACTCGCACACACTTTCAAGCCACCGGACAACCTCTGCCTCCTCACTCCAGCGATGAAGCGGAAGCAACAACTCCTTCCAGACGAAATGCCACCGGGAACATGTATCTCGCTAATCCGAGACCATGGGGGAATAATTGTAGAGATGGAGAGAGATCCTTCACGAGGAGGTATGAGGAAGAAGGGTGAGAGGGGTGGCCTTTTATAAGAGGAGTGGGTACCCCTCCCCATGGCCGGTGCCCCATGGGGGTGACCCCTCACCTCCCCCATTCATGTGGTGGTAACTCCCTCCACATTAAAATGCCCCTTCACATTCTCTTTTAAAGTCTCCACTTTAAATGCATTAAATTTCTCCAAATTTAATGCTCTCTCATTTAACAAAACTCTCTTATTAAATTTATTCAGAATTTTTCTAATTACTTTAATTAACAAACATTCACATAAAAGCCCCTGCAACATTTCAATATTACATGCAGAACCAATTTCTGCAATTTCACCCGAAACAGTTTCGGTGTCTATTGAAATAATTCCAGCGCTTTGTAATTCATTCGTCTGAAACATATTTGCTCCAAATAGTGTTGGTGTCCCTTGAGTGTGTCACCCTACAGTTCGTGAATAATGCAGACATGATCGAGACCCCTGGAGATCCATACTAACTCCTACACATTCTACGATGACTTCTGTGATCATGAGAACCTTTAACGCTAGTGACATGGGTATACCCTACAGGTACTCGAGCTTGGTATATACGGTCCAAATACATACAGGCCCACGGTGTCGCCAAGGGACGGATGGAGGGACTCGAGTAACCTACGGACTCTCGATTGCTTGAAGGACAAGAAGAAGCTAAAGATAGAAAGTTTGAAGGGAAAAACCCTAACTTGTAACCGACTCGACCTGCTACCCGAGACCTAGCCTATCTATATAAAGGCTAGGAGGGGGCGGCGAGGAGGACACACGCAACCCTAGTTTCCACAACCCTTGCCAGATTGCATCTGTGCACCATTGTAACTTTCGACTCCTTCGATAATTCCACGAGCAGACAAGCAGGAGTAGGGACCTCTACGAGGCCTAAACCTGGGTAAATCCTTTGTCCCCTGTGTGCTTGTTTGCTAGCCGATAGATGTCTCCAACGCTCCCTCCTTCTCCAAAACCCAAGTCCATAACAATGGGCATTAACGAGTTAAACCCTCGTCAATTGGCGCCATCTGTGGGAATTGGGAGTGCTGATGTTGCGGCTTCTTCAACCCCATCAAACGCGATCTACAACTCTGCAACAGTGGAGATTCGCCAGCTTTTCGGCGCCTTCGACTTCACCGTCCACACGCCGGCTACTCGCCCGGCCTTCGAGTCCGTGGGCGACGGAATCAGCCTGGCGATTGGGAGCTTCCGCTTCCAAGTTGGTCAGATGGGCACGCTTCGCATGCCCGATCAGCCGACGGCACCGGCGATTGCCCCAGAATCATGGTTCCCTCCATCGATTGGCACCCTCAGTGAGCTCAATGCTCCGGCGGTACTTGGGAACATGGTCAGCGACAGCAGTCGCGACTCCGATCTAAGCAATCTGGCCACTGAAGATGGAACCTACGATTCCGGATCTAAAAGTTGTGGAAGCAACAACTTCCCAAATCACTTCATGTGCGCCGTCATCAACGTGGGCGACACCTCCGCCAACCGCGGTAACGGTGGCAACACCGGTAACGGCACCGATCCACCCAATCACGGCAACGGTGGTAACAACGGCAACGGCACCGACCCGCCCAACGCCGCCAACGGCGGCAATGGAGGAGCAGTCAAACCTCCCAGCATAATCAACAAGCAAACCGGCGAACGCGTCGTGATCAGGCTCAACGAGCAAGAGTGGGAACGCTGCCGCGAAGCCCTACGAGGTGCACCTCTACCCTTTGGGTCCCTGCAGGAACTGCTGATGGGCTACCACTGGCTCCTAAAAGAGGAATTCAAGCGCCAAAAACAAGTAATCGCACAACTTGAGGCGCGTAAAAAGGCGGCGGACGAGTTGAGCCTTCGTCGCGCTGGGCTCTCCTCCTACGGAGGATCCTCCTCAAGAGGCAACGAGCACCTCGCCAGGAAAAGGCAATCGCGGATGGCTCACCTCACCGAACAAGAACACATAGACGCCGCGAAAGTCCTTGACTTCGGCTCTATGATAGTCGACACGAGAGGCAACGTGGTTCCCAGGACACCACAAGCCGCGGTGACAGCGACCACCATGTACCTTCTCAATAACCAGCCACCGGCGGGAGATCCCCGAACGGCCATGCACCAATCTACGATCGCGGGCCTGGGGCTAATCGAGGCTGCCCTCGACAAGGAACCAGTACCAGACCCGAAAAAGGGCAAAGCATTAGCAAAGCGCTACTCCTCGCCCTCGTCCAGCGATGACAATCACGACCTGTCTAGGCGCCGCCGTTCACGGCAACACGATCGCGACTACGATGCACGCGATGAACTCACGCAGCGCAAGATCGACAAGTCAAGGGCACGACGTGCTCGGTCGACTGACTCCGAAGAAGAAGACAGGGAGCTCTGCGGCGCCAGATGCTTCAGCAGATCCATTAGGCAAAAGTGAATGCCTAAAGGGTTCAAACTCCCATCGGAGAACCCAAAATTTGACGGTCTGCAGGACCCCAAGATCTGGCTGAAGGATCACATCTCCTCCGTCAGACTACATGGAGGCAGTCGAAGTACTGCCATGCAATGCTTGCAGCTACAACTGCAGGGCGCCACCCAGGCATGGCTCAATAACCTCCCACGTGGATCCATTCGCAGCTGGGATGAGCTGGTCTACAGCTTCGTGCACAACTTTAAGGGCACGTACAAACGCCCCGCCTCAATCGAAGAACTGAGATGCTGCCAGCAAAGATCTGGCGAATCGCTGCGCTCCTACATCCAAAGGTGGTCCATCATCAAGAACTCCGCGGAGAACATCTCGGAAGACCGCGCGATTGATGCATTCAACGGTGGTGTCTGCCGCATGGAACTCAGGGAGGAACTAGGCCGCTCAAAGCCCCAGACCATAGACCACCTGATGGAGATCGCGAATCGGTGGGATGATGGAGAAGATTCGGTGAAGAACCGCATTCACTCTGACGAGGAGGCAGAACTCGAACGAAGACGCGATCGCCGGAGTAAGCGTCACATGCGCGTCTACGACGATCGCGATGACGTCAACATGGTCGCAGCCGGCTACGCCAATAGACGCGACGATAACCGCAACAGCGGATACCGCAGCGGCGGATACCGCGACTCCGGGAAAACCACGCAAGTATGGCAACACCGCACTCGCGATGAAGCACCCGCGACCTCCATCGAGGACAAACTGTCCGGGCCATGCACGGTACACTTCTACATCGACAAGCTTGATGGCAAGAGAAAGTCCAGCCACCTCCTCAAGGACTGCCGCGAGTTCCTCAAGCTACATGAGGGATTGGTTCGGATGAACCGCAATGCAGTCGAAAGAGGCTACGGAGCCGCTCCAGGCGCCGTGGAACATGGCGCACCACCACCACCCGGGCCACCCCCGAACGGAGCTGCACCGGACCAGCACCACAGAGGCGAACCATACCCACGGGCCATGGGTACCATCATGATCCAAAAGGGGCGCCCCTCCAATAGGGTGCAGAAGAACATCACTCGCCAAGTCAATTTGGCCACGCACTCGCCACCATCCACCACTGAGTACCTTAGTGGTAGTGAGTCGTGCATTACCTTCGACAAACGCGACCACCCGCCTCAAGTACCTCGCCCAGGTCATTACCCCCTCGTACTCGAGGCACAAATTGGAGGCTTCGACATGAGTCGCGTCTTCATGGATGGCGGAAGCGGCATCAACCTCATATTCGTGAGTACCTTGCGAGCAATGAGGATCCCTCTAACCTGCTTGGAGGCATCGGACACAACGTTCCACGGCATCGTCCCAGGGAAAGGCGTATACCCCCTGGGAAAAATCAACCTCGACGTCAAATTCGGCACGCCAAGGAACTTCCGGCGCGAGCGCATCGACTTTGAGGTCGTCGACTGGCCCTCACAATACCACTGCATCCTCGGACGTGTTGCATTCGCTAGGTTCATGGCAGTACCCCACTACGCCTACCTGTGGATGAAAATGCCAGGTCCCAGCGGCGTCATCACGATCAATGGGAGCTTCGAGCGATCTGACAGTTGCGACAGGGAATTCAACAGAATCTCCCAGTCCTTCGGCATGCAGGAGGAGCTCGCGCGATTGAAGGAAACGACAGACAACAGTCTGCCGCCCCTGAGTAGGCCAAGCTCACCTGACCTCTCCTTCGACTCATCTGTGCACACAAAGAAGGTGCAGGTCCATCCATCAGATCCCGCTAAAACGACCCTCATCGCCAACAACTTGAGTCCCGCATAGGAACTCGCGCTCGTCAAATTCCTCCTGGAGCACTGGGAAATTTTCGCCTGGTGTCCTGCGGACATGCCAGGAGTTCCCAGGGAATTCGCCGAGCATGCACTCAACGTCAACCCCAATGCAAGGCCAGTCAAGCAAACAATCAGGCGACTGTCTGAGCCATGGGCACAGGCAGTCGGAATGGAGATCAACAGACTCCTCGAGGCCAAATTCATACGCGAGATCAAGGAAAGCACTTGGCTCGCCAATACGGTGCTGGTACCAAAAAAGGACATGGATATCCTATGGATGTGCGTGGACTTCACTTCTTTAAACAAGCACAGCCCAAAAGATCACTTCCCGCTACCACGGATCGATCAAATCATCGACTCCACCACTGGATGCGAGTGCCTCTGCTTCCTCGATGCCTACTCAGGCTATAACCAAATTCGAATGAAGGAGGAGGACCAGGAGAAGACCGCGTTTACAATGCCCTTCGGCGTGTTCTGCTACAACACAATGCCCTTCGGTCTAAAAACGCAGGAGCTACGTACCAGTGGTGCATGCAGGCTTGCCTCAAAGAGCAACTAGGTCGCAACATCCAAGTCTATGTCGACGACATAGTAATCAAAACCAAGGAAGAAGCCGCTCTAATCGACGACTTGCGTGAAACCTTCGCCAATCTCGATCATTACGGGATAAAGCTCAATCCGGACAAATGCGCCTTCGGCGTACCATCTGGACAACTGCTCGGGTATCTCATCTCCGCGAGAGGGATTGAGGCAAACCCGAAAAAGATAAAGGCCATACTGGCCATGGAGAAGCCAAAGAACATAAGAGGCGTTCAGCAACTAGCCGGACGAATCGCGGCCCTCAGTCGATTTATCAGTCGAATGGGAGAAAAGGCGCTGCCCTTCTATACCTCCTCCACAAAGCTGACAAATTCGAGTGGACCAATGAAGCGCAAGAAGCATTCGAAGACCTCAAGCGCCTGCTATCCACCTCGCCAGTATTGGTAACTCCACGAGAAAGGGAACCACTGCTGCTGTACATCTCCGCCACCAACCAAGTGGTTAACACAGTGCTCCTCGTCGAACGGGCCGAGGAAAACAAGGTCCACGGCGTACAACGCCCGGTATACTACCTCAGCGAGGTCCTCACACCAATAAAACAGCGGTACCCGCACTACCAGAAGCTGGCGTACGACGTCTTTATGACCGCCCGGCGACTGTGCCATTACTTCCAGGAACACCCAATCGTGGTAGTCAACGACGCCCCATTGGGACATATCCTCAATAACCCTGACGCCACAGGGCGAGTCGCGCTTTGGGGAATCGAACTGTCTCCACGAGACATCACATACGAAAAGCGCGGCACAATCAAGTCGCAAGTTCTCCCTGACTTCCTCGTACATTGGATGGAAAACCAACTCCCGGACAAGCCAGACATGTCCCATCTCTGGACAATGCACTTCAATGGGTCCAAGAGGAAAGATGGAGCAGGAGCAGGTGTCATACTGACATCGCCTCAAGGGGACAAGCTGAAATACGTCCTGCGAATGCAGTTCACAGCCTCAAAAAACGAGGCTGAATACGAGGCCCTGTTACACGGGATGAGAATGCCAAAAGCCAGCGGCGCAAAGAGGCTAATCATATATGGTGACTCCAAGCTGGTCGTCAACCAAACAATGCACGAGTGCGACGCACTGAACGACAACATGATCGCATACAGCGACCTCTACGACACACTTGAAGGAGACTTCGATGGTTGCGAGTTGCGACACATATGTCGCGAAAGCAATGAGGAGGCGGACGCACTCGCCAACATAGGCTCCACCTGCGCACCTATACCACTTGGGGTATTTCTCGAGCGCATATGCGAACGCTCCATCAAGCCAAAGGCCGCAGAGAAGAAAACAAGCGCAGCAACGGACTCGGGGGCTACGTCACCCAATGAGCCAATAACACTCGATGACTTGGGGCTCGACACAGGACTCGAGGGTCCAACGAGCGTCATGATGATCGAACAATCCTGGACGCAGTCGTACATTACGTACCTCCTCAGCAAGTGCCTACCGGACGACCCGACAGATGCACGACACATCGCGCGATGCTCCAAGGCATTCGCCGTTATCAATGGCGAACTGTATAAACGCAGCATCACAGGCGTGTTACAATGATGCGTCTCCCTAGATGATGGAAGAGCAGTCCTCCTCGACATCCACGAAGAGACCTGCGGGCACCACGCCGGCAGTTGCACCCTCATTGCCAAAGCTCTACGAGCTGGATTTTACTAGCCCACGGCCATGCGCGACACCAAGGATATAGTCCAAAAGTGCAACGCTTGTCAGCGATTCGCGGACAAGCCACACACACCAGGCGCAGAACTACGGCCTATTCCATTGGCCTGGCCCTTCGCCCAGTGGGGACTCGACATGGTTGGCAAACTTCCAAGGTCCTCGCAAGGAGGCTACGTCTACCTCTTGGTCGCAGTCGACAAATTCACCAAGTGGATTGAGGCCATGCCAGTAACCAAGCAATCAGGGCACAGCGCAGTCAAGTTCTTCGAGTCCATCGTCTACCGCTTCGGCGTGCCGCACAGCATCATCACCGACAATGGAACGAACTTCACATCCAAGGAGTTCCAAGAATTCTGGGAGAACCTAGGGATCAACATCAGCTACGCCTCAGTAGCACACCCACAGACCAACAGTCAGGTGGAAAAGGCAAACGGGCTCGTCTGCAGCGGCATCAAGAAGCGACTCCTCCGACCACTCGAACAAGCCGCGGGCTGCTGGCCAGACGAACTGCAATCCGTACTCTGGAGCCTGCGTACAACTCCAAACAGCGCCACCGGCTACACACCATTCTTTATGGTACACGGAGTAGAGGCAGTACTACCCGCCGAGGTACGGTACAAAGCGCCACGCGTAGTCGCCTACAGCGAGCAGGAGTCATCCCTCGCACTCGAAGACTCCGTCGACCTCCTTGACGAAGCAAGAGAAATCGCCGCAGAAAGATCCACGATCTACCAGCAGAACCTGCACAACTACCATAGCAGAAGGCTTCGCCCCAGATCCTTCGTCGAAGGTGACCTAGTCCTGCGACTGAAGCAGTAGGGGCATCTCAAGCTCGAGTCCCCCTGGGAAGGACCGTACATGATTACAGAAGTAATCCCAGGTGGCGCCTATCGCCTTCAAGATTTAGAGACAGGAGTCGCACACTCCAACCCTTGGAACGTCGCACAACTGCGATGCTTCTACCCTTAGTCATTTTTCTTTACTTTTGCATCGCAAATAAGGCTATTCAGCCAAGGCTACTTAGCCGCACATTGTACTTCGTATTGTTCTTCGAATAAATAAAAGCTAAGTGCCCCAAAACTCTGTGTTCTCCTTTACTTTGTCAACTTTCATACTCGGGGGATACGCCACCCTATACACATATGTTCTTCGAACAATAACGCGACATCCTGAATAGCTGGCACATCAATCAAACCCCTTAACACAAACTCAACCCAGCTGCAACGCACCTGGCAGGTTGACAAGGGAACGATACAAACATGACTGCAACTTCTTCAGAAAGAGCAGCACTCGCGAGGCGCGATCCTGCAGGGTCGCTAACGCAGTCGCACGATCATGATCTACCCAGAAGTATCCACTCTCCTGAAGTTGCTCCTGGGTGATATCATGAAGACGGATGGCAATCCTATCCCTCTCCTCCTGCGGATGGCGTGCGCTAACAACTACACGAAGCAGCATCAACAGCATGAGTACAACATACCATTGTGATTAACTACAAAGGAAAAGACGAGGATGAGCAAACTAACACTTAAACTGGTCGCCCAGTTGCGTCACCTCGCCAAGAAGATATTGCTCGCGGGCGGCGGCTTTTTCAGCCTTTGACTTCCACACGTCCGCGCTATCCCGGATCACGGGCAATTCACGCTCCAGTTGCTTAACGCGATCACGAAGTCGCGAAAGCAAGGAAAGCTCCTCTACCCTGGAGCATGGTGGTGCCATTGTATCCTCAAGAGATGGCGAGTCCGGGGTTCCCCCCATAGGACCACTTGATGTACCCTACCAAAAATCAAGCCAGAGGCAAATAAGGCGACCAACTCAAAAGTCAAAAGTAACAGATGCATTTAGGACCAGCATAAAAGTATCTACAAACACATTCACCAACAGACATGTTCTCCAATCAAAAGAGCAATTCATCAACTATTACAAAGAAACCAACTACGAGGTAGCTGGCTTCTTCGACTTCGATGACCTCGGGGGCTTCATCAAGTCCGTGGCAGTATCAGATGCCACTGACTTTCCGCCGGCCCCTGAGGCCGAAGTTCTCGCCGCCTTTTTGCACGATTGAGCTCCTCCGAATACTTGGCAACAGTGTTTATCAAGGAATGGCCATATTTGGCACAGGCAGTCGCAAAAGGAGCGAATACTACCTGCTGACCATCCGCGCCAACAGGCATCGTCTTCGACACGGCAGAAGGATCTACTTCGACTCCGTGGGCTTGCACCATGGCAAGCGACATGGTGGCGCCAGCTGCGCGGAGGGAGTTCTTGTACGTGGCAGGCACACCCCCAGCGAGCGACTCCACCAGCTCCTCCACATTATTGACCAGCTCTGCCTTCGGCATCATCTCCTCCCGGAGGTGACTCAGGGTGGCCTTGGCCTTGGACAGCGTATTTTGGACAGCGGTGCTACGATCCTCGACCGTAGATACCGCGCCCGCCAGAGCATCATCGCGACAAAGGGCTTGTGGATCAAAACTCAAGCCGCCAGCATCTACACCAAAATACACACATGGATCAAAATTCTAGTGCCACCGGCACTACAAAGGAAGAGAAGAACATCAATAAAATATCTACCAGTAAAGGTACCTGAGAGGGCCTTGGTGACTGAGAACAGTTGCTCCTCGAACAACTTCTCCCTGGCCGCAAAGGAGGCGCAGAGATCCTCTTCGCGCTTTTGGGATTCATCACAAGCCGCGATTGCCTCGTCGCGCCCCTTCACAGCTGCGGCTAGCGTCTTCTCCAACATGGCGACATCGCGCAGTAAAGCGTTATGCTCAGCTATATGGCAGTCAATAATTGGCTGTCAGTCAATTATACCAAAACAGAGAGAAGACGAAAATAATAAGTATAGAACACTCACTTTCGACAACGCGATGACACGTCTCCAGCATTGCATGCTGGCGACCCATCGCCATCACCTGCTCCGCCACTTGCGCGGCCTCCCTTACAAGGAGCTGTTGCACAAAGCAAGGAATCAGAGAGGGCAACAAAAGGCGATTGACTACCACATTAAAAAAGAAGGAAAGCTATACTTACATGGTCCTCTAGCGACTCCGAAGAAGTTTGGTGAACCGTCATCCGAGCAACTACTCGATGCTCCCCTACGTGAGGAGAGCTCGAAGAATTGTGCCCGGAGTGGGTCGCCGCCGGAGAAGGAGCGCGCTCGACCTCTACCTTGGCCCTTGAAGTCGCGACTCCCGATTCCTTCAAAAATTCGACGTCGCCAGAAGATGACGACGCCTCTTGACTGCAAGACAAAATCCGCACTCAGAAAGGGCAAACTCCAGGGTAAAGCCAGCAAGAAGAAAACAGAGAAGAATGAATGCACTAACAAAATTACCAGTCAAATTTGTCAAGATCAAACGTGGCCTTCCCCAACTCCGACGAAGACTCCTTGGTCAATCGCATCTTCTTGCGAGAATACGATGCCACAGCCCTCACAGGAACGGCGGGAATTGGCGACTCCACGCCAACAACCGTGCCTCCTAGAGTTGAAGGAGTCGATTCGTCGGAATCCCCGCTACACGAACGCTTGCGAGTATCCCGGCTCTCGGACTCGGGGGATTCCTCTTCCACATCAGAAGGGACAGTCGACTCAGACTCGTCCTCTTCCAAAGCTTCACGAGGAATAATCCCCTCAGGGAGGGGAGTTATACAAGGCGATACCGCCCACTCCTGCATGCAAACAGTAAAAGATCAGCAAACATAACAGATAAGCAACAAAAAACGCAATCGAGAAAATAAGCTACTACGTAGCACAACTGTACCTCAGGAGGGGGATTCGAAGCATCGAAAGGAGGAACGACTGGCTCGTTCGGAAGCACATCCTTGAGGGTATACTTCGTGACCAGTCGCACCCTCTTATCTACCTCACTCGCGGACATGCCATCAGCAGACACGCGAGTGGCATCATCAGCGCCACCCCATTGAAACATGGGATGGACCCTGGCCTGGAGAGGCTGGACGCAACGATGCAGCCAAGTCCTGACAAGGGCGCAACCTCCCTCTTCTGCGCCTATGCGACTCTCGAGGTCACAGACGTGCTGATATAGCACGTCTGTCTCCGCGAGTTCATAAGGCATGATCATGTTCTTCCAAGAACGCATCTTCTTGCAGGGAGTCACGGGATCGAAAGGCGCGAGTCCAAAGTGCTCGTCCTTGGCCTTCTGGTCGCGAACATAGAACCATTTGTACGTCCATCCCTGGACGGACTTGGTAAGCTTGATATCGAAGTAGGTGGCGGATGGGTCGATGTGGATTCCGCAACCACCTACGTCATAAACTAAAGAGCTAGATGCGGACTGAAGCTTCAATTTAAAGATGCGCTTGAAAAGACCAAAGTGTGGCTCGATTCCGAGCCAGCACTCGCAAAGAGTGATGAAACGAGTGATGTGGAGGAGCGAATTTGGGGACAGCTGATGGAGCTGGAGCCCATAGAAACAAAGAAGACCCCGAAGAAAGGGGTGAAGAGGCAAGGAAAGACCGCGAATGATGAATGCAAGAAACATCACTCGAAAACCAGCGGGAGGAGCAGCAATGGTCTCACCGCTGGGGACGCACGCATCGGCGACTGCCGCAAAGATAACTCCATCTTGGCGAAGAAGACGGAGATCCGACGCCTTGATGATAGAGGGGCGCCATGCGCCATTGGTCACGCGGGTGCCCGCGACCTTCTTCTTCCCGCCGGCGGCGGTGCTGGTGCCCGCAGCAGCGGAGCCACCTTTCTTCTTCGCCGCAGCAACGGTGGCCGCGGAATCAACGATAGCGCTTCCCTTCTTCTTCCCCGTTGCGTGGCGGCGATGTGAGCGAAGGAAGTAGCTCGGGAACGAATGGAGCTGGTCCAGCGTCATGGAGAAGATGCGCGCAGGGGAAAGCAGAAAAGCAACAGCAATGGCGATGGCAGCAAGGAAGAAAGAGCGCAAATGGGAAATTACCGCCGCAGCATCGCTACTTAACCCCTAAGAGATGCAATCCAACGGCTGATAAAAACCCTATTGGACGCGTGGCACGCATCGCGTTGGACACGTGGAGAATAGGAAGCGCGAACCGTCCCCCCACTTCTACCATTACGCGCGGAAATCGAGGAGGCACAGTTAAAAATAAGATTACGCACGCCCAGTCAAATCAAAGTCAGAAAGTGGGACCCACCGATCGTCACGTCCCGTCAAAATTGCTCACGCGGGCAACTAAGGTCATACAAGCGTCAGCACTAACGTCACCAAGGCTATGCAGTGGAAAACTTCGACTATTTTTAGTCCTTGCTAGAGTATTCGACTCCACCAAGCACTCGGGGGCTACTCCCATAGGAAGCGATGGCCGTACACCCTACGACTTTTCTTTTTCTTATTGCAGGAACATGGACAATCACAAAAGAAAACCCAACCACTCGAAACACATTTCGATTATGGACATGTGTTACTCCCATAGGGAGCGCCAGAAACAAGCAGGCAAAAGACGACAGCAGTCGCAAAAGTATTTTAGTACCTGCCTGAGTCATCGACTGAAACAAGCAGGCAAAAGACGACAGTAGTCGTAAAAGTGTTTCAGTACCTGCCTGAGTCATCGACTGAAACAAGCAGGCAGAAGACGACAGTAGTCGCAAAAGTTCTTTAGTCCCTGCCTGAGTCTTCGACTCAACCAGGCACTCGGGGGCTACTCCCATAGGAAGCGCTGGTCGTGCACCCTATGATTATTTGTACAAAAAACTGTGTGTTGATAACATCCACACTCGAAACTCATGGCGACACCGCCTCATAATTTTTCCCCTACAAAGAGACTGCGTCTCCTGGGTTACCCGAATCGTCTCCGCGATGATAAAATTCGGATGCCGCGCCTACGGCGTGAAGGTAAGACCTGAATAAGGCCTGGAAACACATTTAGCTGTGCACTACCAGAAACATATCCGTGCCTACAGGAACGATGAACATGCCTTGACGGACGCGTCAAGTGCTCACACCCATATAACTGGAATTCGACTCCTGTAAGACCTCCGCGGCCTGAGTCGAATTACACCAACACTTTTCTGGATTCGAGTCCGGGGACTCGAATTTGAGTAGATTGTGTTGTTTCACCCTAAGGTGGTTAACTGATACCGATACTTCGGTTATATCAGGCACGTATATCAACAATCCCTATGACACAAATAAAAGCAATCGAAATGTACTCATTTAGGCACTCGAAGGCTTCAAAAAGTCCCTAGTCGAATCTGTGATTCCACTGGACACTTGGGGGCTACTGACATGGGTATACCCTACAGGTACTCGAGCTTGGTATATACGGTCCAAATACATACAGGCCCACGGTGTCGCCAAGGGCCGGATGGAGGGACTCGAGTAACCTATGGACTCTCGATTGCTTGAAGGACAAGAAGAAACTAAAGATAGAAAGTTTGAAGGGAAAAACCCTAACTTGTAACCGACTCGACCTGCTACCCGAGACCTAGCCTATCTATATAAAGGCTAGGAGGGGGCGGCGAGGAGGACACACGCAACCCTAGTTTCCATAACCCTTGCCAGATTGCATCTGCATACCATTGTAACTTTCGACTCCTTCGATAATTCCACGAGCAGACAAGCAGGAGTAGGGACCTCTACGAGGCCTGAACCTGGGTAAATCCTTTGTCCCCTGTGTGCTTGTTTGCTAGCCGATAGATGTCTCCAGCGCTCCCTCCTTCTCCCAAACCCAAGTCAATAACAATGGGCATTGACGAGTTAAACCCTCATCAGCTAGTAACTAAATCCCTTTGTCTTGCGATATATTACATGTCCGAGATTCGATCATCGGTATCTCTATACCTAGTTTGATCTTCTTACCGACATGTACTCTTTTCTCGTTCCCGTGATATAACATTCTAGTGACCTCATCACTTTCTTGCAAGCTAACCAATGTGATATCACCGAGAGGGCCTAGAGAATATCTATCCGTCACCGGGATGGACAAATCCCACGCTTGATCCATGAGCCTCTACATAACACTTTCGTAGTACTAAACCCACCTTTATAATCACCCTTTCACGGTGTGACGTTTGATGTTATCAAGATACTCTTCCAGTATTAGTGATTAACATGATCTCATGGTTTAAGGACCAGGATTACTTTGTTAGATGTTATAGAAATATAAACACAATGACTTTGATCATAATGCTATACTTCGGATGAATGTTCATCACATCATTCCACTAATGATCTGACCTCATTATTAACAACATACAATGTCCATGATCAGGAAACCTTGATCATCTTGTTAATCAACGAGCTAGTTTATAAGAGAGGCATAACTAGGAACTTTCCTTTTGTTTATTAAACACACATGTATTAACGTTTACAAATTAATACAATTATAGCATGTAAAATAAACATTTATCATATACTTGGAATATGTATAATAACAACTTTATTATTGCCTCTCAGGACATATTCCTTTCATATCTAGCCTTGGTGATGGCCACGCCATGCTCGAGAGCCCGTGGAGCCCGAGCTTCTTCAACCGCCACTGCGCAGCGATCCATGTTTTTGGTGTCGTCCCTGGTGTCGGAGACGATGACCATGTGCTGAGGCGAGCGTGTTGCGGTATGCAGCCACGCAGGGTCTGGATCGCTTTTTAACGACAACCTGTTGGGTGCTTGCTATTAATCTTAGGGACCTGACACTAGTAGAAAATGGACCTTTGGTCCAGGGGTATTAGTCCCGGTTTTGCTACAAACCGGGACTAATGCCTCGGTCCCAACGGCTAGATCTGGCCCGAGGGGGTGGCAGGCACTAGTCTTGGTTCGAACGGAACCTTTAGTCCCGGTTCGTGTAACAAACCGGGACTAAACCGGGACTAAAGGTGGACCTTTAGTCCCGGTTCTAGACACGAACCGCGACTAAAGGCCTGGCTATATCTTCTTCCTCCACCTGCCCGAGCCACCATTTCAAGATGGTGGCTCCTCTCTCTTTCTTGCTTCAAGCTCGAGTTCATGCCCAATTTTCTCTCAAGATTTGTCTATATTTTGTGGTGCCCCATCTATCCAAAGGTTCTAAAAGGTGAGCAACTTCATCCTTTGAACTCTCATTGCTATATTAGCTCATTTCATGCTCTATCTTGTAGATGGATTTGCGGATTTAGTTTGGTAGTAATTTTTGCAATGATAACATGAGATCGATGTTTAGATTCTATCTATCTTGTATTAATGTAAGGAACTCTAAGGTAAATATCACAATATGTGGATTCTATTTATATATCTTGTTTTGGCACATAGTCTCAAAATTTGATTTTAGAAGCACACACATGCGGAGTTCATCATTCTAACTAGCTGGGCAAAATACCCTTCTTCGTCTACCTGCCTTCAACAAACTAAAAAAATTGTAACAAAGATAGGGTTAATTCATAAAAGCTTGATAAGAAGACATCACAGTACATCTTCGAGAAGCTCCTCTATGGCGAGCTCCTCGAAGATGTCTGAGGACAGGATCCTAAGATATCTTCGAGAAGCTCTGCCGTAGTGGTGTCCCTCTCGCACCATCTTGGAGTTAATAACTTCTCTAGCTATAGATTAATACGCCGGATAACTAAAACAATTCACATATTAGGGAGTGCCTCTATGGCGAGCTCCTCGAAGATGTCTGAGGACGGGATCTTAAGACATCTTCGAGAAGCTATGCCGTAGTGGTGTCCCTACTCTCGCACACCATCTTTCAGTTTATATCTTCTCTAGCTAGATCAGTATGCTGGTGGAGCTAACTAATTTCACATATTAGAGAGTGCCTCTACGGCGAGCTCCTCGAAGATGTCTGAGGACGAGGTCCTAAGACATCTTCAAGAAGCTCCGCCGTAGTGGTGTCCCTGGTCTCGCACACCATCTTGCAGTTCTTCACAAGAATGCATACCTATTTATAGATTAAGCAACACAACATAGTGTCGGGCACTGAAGACATAATGTCAACACACTCACCCCTAGTGCTGCCACCCACCCAAAATAGTATCGTCATTTACTGGCTTAGTGTTGCCCACTGAGAACATAGTGTCGACATGTTGTCGCCACATCCACATTTAGTCCCGGTTGGTGCCTCCAACCGGGACTAAAGGTTCATCATATCTTTAGTCCTGGTTGTTGGCTTTAATTTTGTTTTTAGACTAGTACTAATTTTATCATTATGATTATGTTTGATGTACTTAATTAATTATATAATGCAGATGAGCCGGCAATGGATGTACGCTGACCGACTCTCTAGCGAGTTCATTAAAGGCGTGCATTCTTTTATCATTGTGGCCGAGGCAAACAAGCGGAATGGTTTTATGTCTTGTCCATGTGGTGTCTGTCAGAATCATAAGGAATACTCTTCCTCAAGAGTCCTTCATAGCCACCTGTTTCGGTCCAGTTTCATGACCGGCTATAATTGTTAGACCAAGCACGGAGAAAGAGGGGTTATGATGGAAGACAACGAAGAAGAAGAGAATGATAACGACTATCCTACTATGTCCCCTGAGTACGATTGTACTATAATGGAAGACATTGATGAAGAAGAAGATGAAGAACGGGCATCAGATCTGCCTGATGATGATCTTAGTCAGGCCATTGCTGATGCCCAGGAAGAATGCGTAACTGAAAGGGATAGGTTGAAGTTCAAGCAAATGTTAGAGGATCACAACAAATTGTTGTACCCAAATTGTGAAGATGGGCGCAAAAAACTAGGAAGCATGCTGGAATTGCTGCAATGGAAGGCAAAGAACGGTGTGACTGACAAAGGATTTGAAAAGTTGCTGAAAATAATAAAAAAGTTGCTTCCAAAGGATAACGAACTGCCCGCCAGTACCTACGAAGCAAAGAAGGTTGTCTGCCCTATAGGATTAGAGGTGCATAAGATACATGCATGCATTAATGACTGCATCCTCTACCGTGGCGAGGATTATGAGAATTTGGATGCATGCCCAGTATGCACTACATTGCGTATAAGATAAGACGAGATGACCCTGGTGACGTTGAGGGTGAGCGCCGCATGAAGAGGGTTCCTGCCAAGGTGATGTGGTATGCTCCTATAATACCACAGTTGAAATGTTTGTTCAGGAACAAAGAGCATGCCAAGTTGTTGCGATGGCACATGGAAGACCATAAGAAAGACGAGATGTTGAGACACCCTGCTGATGGGTCGCAGTGGAGAAAAATCGAGAGAGAGTTCCCGGACTTTGCAGGTGACGTGAGGAACTTATGGTTTGGTCTAAGTACAGATGGTATGAATCCTTTTGGGGAGCAGAGCTGCAGTCATAGCACCTGGCCTATGACTCTGTGTATCTATAACCTTCCTCCTTGGTTGTGCATGAAGCGGAAGTTCATTATGATGCCAGTGCTCATCCAAGGCCCGAAGCAACCCGGCAACAACATTGATGTGTACCTAAGGCCATTAGTTGAAGAACTCTTACAGTTGTGGCACGGACAAGGTGTACATGTGTGGGATGAGAACAAGCAGGAGGGATTTGACCTACGCACATTGTTGTTCATAACAATCAATGATTGGCCTACTCTTAGGAACATTTCAGGACAGACAAACAAGGGATACAATGCATGCACACATTGTTTAAATGAGACTGAAAGTATATATTTGGATAAATATAAGAAGAATGTGTACCCGGGGAATCGTCGTTTTCTTCCGCCCACGCACACCCTAAGAAAGAAAGGTAAGCATTTCAATGGTCAGGCAGACAACCGATGTAAGCCTATCCGTCGTACTGGTGATGATGTATTTGATATGGTGAAGGATTTAAAAGTAATCTTTGAAAAGGGTCCTGGTAGACAATCTGTTCCGAAGGACGATGTAAGGCACGCACCCATATGGAAAAAGAAATCTATATTTTGGGAGCTACCCTATTGGAAAGTCCTAGAGGCCCGCTCTGCAATTGACGTGATGCACCTGACGAAGAATCTTTGCGTGACGCTGCTAGGCTTCTTGGGCGTGTATGGGAAGAGCAAATATACACCTGAAGCACCGCAGGACCAACAACGTATGAAAGACCGAGACGGCATGCACCTAGAGCTGTTTGAAGGTACTGCCAGCTACGCTCTTACCAAAGAAGAGAAGGAAATCTTTTTTGAAGTCCTTTACAGTATCAAGGTCCCGTCTGGTTTCTGGTTAAACATAAAGGGAATAATAAATATGGTAGGGGAAAAATTTCAAAACCTAAAGTCTCATGACTGCCACGTGCTTATGACCCAGCTGCTTCCGATTGCATTGAGGGGACTTCTGCCGGAAAATGTTCGAGTACCCATTGTGAAGCTATGTGCGTTTCTCAATGCAATTTCTCAGAAGGTAATCAGTCTAGATAGTCTACCAAGGTTAAAAAAAGATGTGGTCCAATGTCTTGTCAGCTTCGAGTTGGTGTTCCCACCATCCTTCTTCAATATTATGACGCACCTCCTAGTTCACCTAGTCGAAGAGATTAACATTCTCGGTCCTGTATTTCTACACAATATGTTTCCCTTTGAGAGGTTCATGGGAGTCTTAAAGAAATATGTTCATAACCGTGCTAGGCCAGAAGGAAGCATCTCAAAGGGATATGGAACAGAGGAGGTCATTGAGTTTTGTGCTAACTTTATTCCTGACCTTAAGCCCATCGATGTTCCTGAATCACGACATGAGGGTAGACTTAGTGGAAAGGAACGCTAGGAAAGAAAGCAAGGATATGTGCGGACGAACATTCTCTCACTAAAGCACACTACACAGTTCTGCAAAGTTCCACCTTGGTGGCTCCATATATTGAGGAACACAAGAATATTGTACACTCCAACAACCCGGGGAAGCCTGACTTCTGGATTAGAGATGAACACATGAGGACTTTTGGTGGTTGGTTGTAGACACATCTCATGAATGACATAAATGTTGGACAGCAGTTGTACTTGTTGGCTAGGTCAACATCTTCGACTATATTGACTTTCCAAGGGTACGAGATAAATGAGAATACATTTTACACGACCGCCCAAGATAAAAAGAGCACCAACCAAAACAGTGGTGTCCGATTTGATGCAACAGACGAGAATGGGCAAAATGATACATATTATGGTTACATAGAGGAGATATGGGAACTTGACTATGGACCTTATTTTAAGGTCCCATTGTTTCGGTGCAAATGGGTCAAGCTGACAGGAAACGGGGTTAAGATAGACAAGAAATACGGAATGACAACAGTGGATCTCAACAACCTTGCGTATAGAAATGAATCATTTGTCCTAGCCAATGATGTGGCTCAGGTTTTTTATGTGAAGGACATGTCTACCAAACCGATAAAAAGAAAAGATAAGCAAAAGAATACAGCATACGATGAGCCAAAGCGCCACATAGTTCTTTCAGAAAAAAGAAACATCGTGGGGGGTGGAGGATAAGACAGACATGTCAAAAGATTATGGTAAGTTTCATGAAATTCCGCCCTTCGCTGTGAAGGATGACCCAAGCATCCCGTTAAGTAAGAAAGATGCTCCATGGTTACGGATTAGAAGAAAACCCTAACAATAGAGATGTGTGGATGTTGGTGATGTACAATATTATTAGACCTTTATTTTTAATGATATGCTTATATATATATGGATATGAACTGTCTCGATCTCAATAGGTAGTATTGCAACTTGCTGTGGCCAGACATTTATTAATATTAAAACGTAAAAATTAGTCATAATCATATCTAGCCCTGTAGTACACAGCTTCAGGGTCGTCTTCGGAATTGTCATCGTCACCGTCGTCGCTCGTAGCACGCGGCTAGATCCTCAGCCCTTCCCCAGCTTGTGCACGGGGGAACAGGGGAGGGGGCACCTGCCACTCCGGTCTCAGATTCACGACGCGCGGGGGAGGGGGCTCCCGGATGATGTAATTAAGTCTCTAGCTCTGCTTGTTTAATTCATTGCAGGTAAGTATACTCACTATATTCTTTTGTACGCTATATATAATGATGCAGATTGAAGATTCTCGAATGTAAAAGAAAGGTTATCAACGGATTTAGGTTCATTGACCCACATCGAGTTAATGGAGTTGTTCTAAAGGATAAGCCACTGGAGACCGAGAAAAACTTTCTCCGGTTTCTCACAAACCAGCATTTCTGTAATGAAATACTATTTCCTTACCACTTCGGGTGAGTGTGTTATTATCTTTTACACATTAACTCTTGCTTACTCGATGTTCAGTGTAATGATGAGTTACTGATGTATGTAAACCTTGCGTAGCTATCACTGGATTCTTCTAAGCATTTCAGTTGACTTGGGAAGAGTTCACATCATGAACTCACTAAACAAAGATATGGAAGAGCACCGCATCATTATCGATACGCTCCAGAGGTAATTTCAACCATTATCGCACTATATCAATTTCTTTCGTTTATTTTCTGGAATATCAAGTAGTTATTAACTTATACATTCATTTTTTTTGTCGGGTAGGGTTTGGAAACGGTTCAAGAACAAGGTCTGTGGTCAATGGCGTGAGGAGCTATTTTTTAAATTGGTCTCGGTAAGTAGTACGAGCTAGGTCCGCGCATCTATTTAATTCTAGTTTACATAGTTTTATCATGCTAGAGTTATTATTTGACTGAATTATATTCTTGTAAAGTGCGCGAGGCAGCCATAGGGGACTAATCTATGTGGATTCTACGTGTGCGAGTTCGTTCGCATCACTACTGAGAAGCCCTTGAAAACTGTTCGAGTAAGTAAACAATATATTCACCCTTTATTTTTATTACAAAAAGTTGCGTTGAGTCTAATTCATATGATCTCCTTCTTTATAGTTAGACGCGGTGCGGGACAAGCTTCTACCACAGGACTGCCTACTAGCAATCCAAGAGGAATTGGCTAGATTTTTTATCGACGAGGTCATAGACTCATACGGAGAATACTATATAGATAGACCCTAAAGCATCCGTGTAATGATCCATGTAATCAAATAGACAGGCTCTGGACCCGGTTGTGACTCCATGTAATGATAGACCTCCATGCATGTATATGCTTGTAAGAGAAATTATATTATATATGCATCAACGTATACAAGTACTGTGTAGTAGCGTTGTGTATATACGAAAACTTGTCTGTAATAAAAACACATAATGAAAAATAATTATACACAAAACACAAAATGAAAAGAAAAACACAAAACCATAAAACCCCATCTCCTGTCGTGGCAGCCAAATGACCCAAAATGCTGTCGCGGTAGGGAACCTTTAGTCACTAAATGTCCTCCAGCCTAGCGCGGCTCACAGGGCCACGTGGTACACCTCTAGTCCCGGTCCGTAACAGAACCGGGACTAAAGGCATGACCTTTAGTCCCGCTTTGGCAGTCCCGATTTGCAATTCGGCTAAAGATCCTTACGAACCGGTGCTAATGGCCTGGTTTCTACTAGTGTGGGTGTAATTTACTGTTTTCTTTCTGCTTTTTTAATCGCAGTATCTAAGTCCTTGGGACCTATCTAAGTGCGCAAAAAAAAAAAACCCTGGATACCCTCCAACAGTGATAAGCAGTGTAACAATCATCCCCTTTCCCTTGGAGCAATAGCTGCTTCTAACCTTTTCGGCTTGGGCGCTGATTGATGATTATATATGCGTGTGAAGCCAAACAGAGCAGACTTTACACATTTGATACATCAGCCGCGTAGACCACCACCACCTCGCAATCTCTCGATCGGGTGACGTGGGTGTATGTATCCCGATAGGTCCACCCTAACCATGGATAATCCAGAAAACAATAGGTAGACAAAGTATATCTGCACACTTATTCTTTCCCCCGATGTGACGTGGTGCTTGCGGATCTTTCAGGTGGACGGGCCATCGATCGCCCGATAGCCACACGCGCACGGGCGCAACGCAACCACGCCTACACGATGCACGTGGATAACGAGCTGCTAATGAGACAGCAGGGGGCCGGGCCGGATATCGTCGGTGAGACTTGACGAGCGTCGGTTTGTCGATGCACGTCTTCTCTCTCTCGGTCTCGGTGTCTACATGGTGTGGTGTTGCTTGCGCGGTTGCGCGCTCGTCTGGTTAACTTGTATGATATGCCGTGCGTCGTAAGATTTACCATACATGTGGATGCAGGCGTTTCCACGTACTAGGCCTGCGTTCGTTGGTGGGTGTAGCTGAACTGAACATCGATCATGCGTGCATGATGCCTGGCCAGGACTGGCCAGGCAGGAAAATGGAGGAGCTCTAGAGAGAAGCGTCCTGCTTTGGTGAATAGCCGGTCTCTGCATAGTTAAGATGCACACCCAACGCAAGTCTGAGATGAGAAGCATACGATCGATCGGCCGGTGAGCAGTATGATCGATCGGCCGGACAGGTGAGCAGTATGATCGATCGGCCGGACAGAAGAAACAAATTAACGTGCCGGTGGCTTATTATGGCTCTGTTTCACGCATCGTTGACGATGACTTTTGTGTTACTTTCTTGATTAATATTCTACACTACTTTTTCCTTAGTAAGAGAAGGCTCCGGGCATGGTGAAAGTCTCGTGCCCGATCCATCAGGCACCATATAATACGGCGCGCACGCACGCACGCACGCACGCACACGCGATAGCTTATTCTTTCACCTCTGTCGGGAGCGCGAGCTAGCGCCTCAGAGTGAAAGGTCGTACTCGCAAGTCGTAAGCGCGCGCGGGAAAGATCCGCGAGAACGACCGCGTACCCGTACGGAGATCACCGCCGGCCGCATGGCATGATTGATTGAGGTGCAAGGGTGTCTGGTGTGGCAGAGCGAGCGGTCACTCCAGAGTCCAGTGACTGCGAAGGAAGAGCTGCGTGCGAGAGCGAGAAATACTTTACCCAAGTGTAAAGCAAGCAGCAACACACACGCGCACCACACCAACCTCAACCCGCCTTGCCCGGTTGCCCCCTCTACAGTTCTTCCCGCACGCCCATCACGATTTCGGACCCGTTTTGGCTGCGGATATATATAGGGAGGGGGCAGAGGGCGGCCCAGAGCGGCCAGAAGAGCATATGGGGTGGCTCCGGTCCGTCGTCTCCCCGCTGAGGAAGCTCTGGTGCAACAAGAACACGAGGCTGCAGCGGAAGAGTATGTTCGGCGCATCCTCCATCATCACTCGCTGTTCTTCAGGTTCCTGATGTATGGCGATGCTTAATCGATCGTTTGTTTTTTTTGGCTGCAGAGAGAGGGATCTACATCCTGTACGACGACGTCAAGTCGTGCCAGTGCGAGGACGTGCACGTGCTCTGGTCCATCCTCGTGGAGTCCCACGGCCTGCCGCCCCCGACGCCGACGACCGTGCTCAGGCTGACCCGGTGATCGATCGTGGGAGCTGCATCATCTGTCGGGCGGTCGATCGGCACCCCCTGTCCTGCCTGAATAAGGAATGACCGGCATGGTGTGGCCACGGCCGTGTCTCCATGGGCGGTGAAGTGTTGAACTACTAGTATAGCTAGCATGTGCTTCCGATGCTTATAGGAGTTACTACATTAATCTGGCCTTCGTCCAGCGCCTCTTTTGGAGCTGCTGGGACGACAGAGAGTGCCCTTCCCTTCGGTAGAAGAAGACTTGAAGCTGCTGCGTCTGCGTCGCGGTTTGCTTCATGAATGGTGAGCGTGGTGATAGGCTCATCCGAGCGCACCCCTCTTTTGAGTTATGAGTTTTGAGTTCCCCCATTGCTGACACGAAAGAAAAATCTTCAGTAATTGTTCGAATCTACGAGTGCCAATTATGTGTTTTCCTGTCGCTCTTTGCTTGCGCACATGAAAATTGTGCTTTCGGTCTTTCTCGCTTGCTTTTTGCTTTTCTGTTCGAGGGGGCAACTCTGTTTCGCTTGCCGTTTGCCGATGCTGGGGCGGTAGTCTCAGTGAGTGGGCCATAACAGAGGCACGGCCTATCTGGCCATGGAGGAATTGGGCCATAACAGAGGCTGTGCCGAGTTAGACTACATTTGCAAAGCCTACTTGCTGGGCTGAGCCTAGCAAAGAGAAGATTATCCGCGAAAAAAGAGGAGAGTTTTTTTTACATGAAAAGAGCTCTAGTTTTGTACTCACCTTTTGTACGGACGATCAGATGTTTTTTTTTAACGGGTAAGGCCTAGAAGGGCCTAGAGACTGCATTAACTGGCGGCGGGTGGTACAGTTACAAACACGACCTCAGAAAAAAAAAGCAACGAGGCCCTCTAGATATGCAAAGAACACCCTAACAGGAATCGCACAAACGCGATCGAGTCCAACTACTCCGACGACGACCGGGGATCTCCAAGCGCGGCCGCCACTGCGCCCACCGGGGACGAAACCACTTGGGGGAGCAGCAGCGATGGACGCCTCGCCGGGATCCAGGAAGAGCCTCCCGATTTGGAGGAAGAATGAGCTCTAGCCACGCAGGCTGAGCGCAACAGGGCCACCCCTGTGGCCGCAAGAAGCAGCGACGCACCATCGCCATTGCTGAGGAACTGCTGCAAAGGGCGCAGTCTCCAGGGACCCTCGGTACCATCTCCATGCGTCAGCAAACTCACCACCAGCAACAACTTCTCCCTCGCCTCCACGGTCAGCCGAGAAGAGGAGCGAAGTAGCAGATGCGCCAAGCAGACAGAGACAGCACCAAGCACGGGATCTCGACGGAGAGGAGGAGTCACACACGACACAGCCCTTCCCCTCGCCTCCACGGTAGGCCAGAAGGGGCGGCGCAGTGCCACTCACCCAACCCCACGGAGAGGAACGCCCGCCGAGACCCAGCTTCACCTCGCCACCACGGCCGGCCTGAAGCAGATCCACGGCGCCATCCCTCACCGCCACAAGAAACCCAAGATACACCGCAGCTTTATTCGGGGTTGCCTTGCTCACCGTCGCCGCCGCTAGCTCTGGCCACCGGAGCAGCGAAACAGAGGGGCAAGACCCTAGGCCCCATATCTGGCTGCCACAGACTAGGGAGAAGCAGCCGACGGGCAGAAGGCCCACAGCAAGCAGACACGCTGCAAATCTAACCCTAACTACTCCGGCGCCACCTCCCGGCCACCGCTTACCGGCTAGTCCTGCAAGGGCGCCATCAGAGGGGCCCGGTGGGAGGAGAAAGGGGACTCTTAAAACTTGCCTCTAGGTTCGTGCGGAACAGGGGAAGGGGTATTGTAACAGACCCGAACCATGATGATGCTTTTCTTTTGAGATGGACGTTGGGATCCTAGACTAAGGAAGTTCTCAGAAAATGAGAATTTTTAGTTGCCAAACGATCCGTATTTCACCTATGAGCGCGACACGCTGTGTACTAGGGTTGCGAATCGGCAACCCGCGAGAGCTCGTGAAAGCAAAATTTAGTTTAAACTAGAGAAAATTTAATTAAAAAAATTGAACTAGACTAATAAATTTTGTCTACGAAGTGGGTCGGATCGGGTGCCGCTTCGCAACCCTACTGTGTACCCGTCTGTTGCACTTACTCTGATCATGTCGTAGAAAGAAAACATGTCTTTTTTTCGAGAACCCGCAACGGAAGTGCGCGTCTTTGTATTAAGCTGACAAGAATGCCAAAGAATGGCTACAACTCTATACTTGTCTTTCGGCTTACAACACACTCCTACAACGATGACAAGCTCGCATTGCCCAACCTCTATCCAAGAATGGCGAGGAGGAAGAGCACTGAGCATCCAAGCCACGTACAACTAACACCAAACACCACCATAACACGACCAAACCCCGAAGAGCCCAGACCAACGTACCACTACATGCGTCTAGAAGATGAAGCGAGCGAATGGCAGGGTCCGACCAAAATTGGAAAGGAGTCGACTAGAGAGTGTCGACGATGGCGTACATTGCGCCCGAAGACTCGCCTTGAGTAGTAGCTAACACCAGCGAGGCAACCATCTCCGAGTGCCAAACTAGGGACACCCCTCACAACCAAAGCAGCGTCTTCATGAAGGAAAACGACGTGGTTGCGCCGCCGCTGCTCGGTCCGGCAAGGCAGACCTAGGGTTTCCCCCGACGTTGCGGGGAGGAACGGCCAGGTCCAGGATCACGCCTCCAAGGAGAAAAATGGCATCCACAGATGTCACCGTGATCCGCATCGAACACACCGAGCAGGGTTTTCACCCGGACCAAAGACCGCACCCCCGGCGAGACGGAGACAAGCCGAGATTAGCTGTTGGAATTATGCCCTAGAGGCAATAATAAAGATGTTATTATTATAATTCTTGTTCATGATAAAGTTTATATTCCATGCTAGAATTGTATTAAGCGGAAACATTAATACTTGTGTGGTTTGTGAACAACACCGTGTCCCTAGTACGCCTCTATGGACTAGCTCATTGATCAATGATGGTTAAGGTTTCCTAACCATAGACATGAGTTGTCAATTGATAATGAGATCATATCATTGGGAGAATGATATGGTGGACAGACCCAAACTAAGCGAAGCAATTAGATCGTGTCATTGTGTTCATCTTTGCGAAGCTTTTCCTATGTCAAATATTGTATTCCTTAGACCATGAGATAATGCAACTCCCTGGTATCGAAAGAAAGCTTTGAGGTCATCAAACGTCATCCTATGAGAGGGTGATCATAAAGGTGTCTCTCAGGTGATCGGAAAGTATCTGTTGGGTTGTATGTATCGAGATGGGATTTGTCCCTCCCAAGTCGGAGAGATATACTTCGGGCCCACTCGGTAATCGATATCAACACCGCTTGCAAGCATGTGGTTAAGGAGTTAATCACAAAGTGATATCGAATTACGGAACGAGTAAAGTACTTGCTGTGAACGAGATTGAACTAGGTATGACGGTACCGACGATCGAATCTCGGGCAAGTAAAATATCGCGAGACGAAGGGAATATATATATGGGATTGATTGAATCCTGGCATCGTGGTTCATCCGATATGATCATCGATGAATGTGTGGGAGTCAATATGGGTGCCCAAACCCCGCTGTTGATTATTGATAGAAGATCATGTCTGCATATTCTCGAACCCGCAGGGTCACACACTTAACGTGTCTCGACGCTAGGATAGATTGGATACTTGGTTTATGAATTTTTGTTCGGAGTCTCGGATGGGATCCGGGACATCATGGGAGGTTCCGGAGTGGTCCGGAGAATAAGATTCATATAAGGCAGTGCAGTTTTTGGAGTTCGGAATTGTTCCGGATTAATCGGTATTGTACCGGAAGCTTCTAGAACCTTCCGAAAGGGGGCCAACGTGGTCCCACCTTCCGGGAGGGGGCATGGGCCTATGAGGGAGTGTCCTGGCCGCATTGGGCCAGGGGCACAAGGCCTCATAGGGCCCAGCCGATCCTAGATAAGTTTAAATCGTTTAAACTAGAGATAAGATAGGGTTTCTAGAAGGAAGAGTTTAAATCGTTTAAACTAGAGATAGGCTTGGAGGATGGGCAAGGGCTGGCCGCACCCCCCTCTATATATAGAGGGCTGGTGCGCCCCCTCCCTATGGACACACACCTCCCTCCAAACCATAGTAGCCCTACTGCCTTCCTCTCTCCCTCCCGACTGTTTGTAGGCGAAGCCCTGCTGCAGAAATTCTCCACCATATACACCGCGCCGTCGCGTTGTAGATACAATCTATCTCTCCACCATACTTGCTGGTCCGAGGAAGGAGGAGACGTCGAGGTGCTGCACGTGTGCATCTCACGGAGGCACCGCCACTTGTGGTGCTAGATCGGATCGGATCGCGAGGAGGAGAAGCGAGTACGACTACATCACCCACGTTCCGACGAACGTTCCGCTGTGCGAATCTTCAAGGGTATGAAGATCTAATCCAATCTCTCTCGTTGTTTGCATCTCCTAGATTAGATCTTGTCTTTCGCTCTGTTCGCTTCCGTAGAAAATTTTGATTTACTATGCTGCGAAACCCTTCAGTGGTATCAGAGCTAGATCTATGCGTAGATGTGTTTCACGAGTAGAACGCAACATGGTTGTTGCGGGCGTTGATGTTTTCTGTTGCAAGCCTCTTGTTTGTGTTCTTCTTATGGCGCGGGATAGTGAGATTGAAGCGGTCCAGGCCAACCTTACGCGACGTCGTTCGCGAGACCGGCTCCGCACTTGACGTGTGGCTTGTACCATACATGCGGCTGGTGGATGTCAGTTTCTCTCACTATAGTTGTCATGGGATTAACACCGGAGTTTGGCAACCATAATATCACCGTTGTGGCTTTCCATAGGTACGAATCATTCTTAGCATCTACTCCCATAAGCCACATAAAACATGCAACAACAAAGTAGAGGCGTCTAACTTGTTTTTGCAGGGAGTGTTTTCTGTGATATGGTATGGCCCAAGATGTGATGTGTATATTGTATGCGATGAACATGTTTTGTAATGTTTCACGACTTGCATGTCGATGAGTACACAACCGGCAGGAGCCATATGGTTGTCTTTATAATTGTGTATGACCTGCGAGTCAACTTCTTATACGCCATGTAATAGCTTTACTTTATCGCTAAGTAGTTAGCAATGGTTGTAGTTGCTATTCGTGGTGGAGGCAATCATGGTGGAGTGATGGAGATCATGCCGGAACGCACAAGATGGAGATCATTGCGCGAAGATTGGCTATACCATGTCACATAAAGTTATATGCATGTGATGTTTATCCTTTTATGTATCTTATCATGCTTAGATCGCGACGGTAGCATTATAAGATGATTCCTCACTTAAAGATCAAGATAAAAACTGTGTTCTCCCCAAGTATGCACCGTTGTGAAAGTTCGTCGTGTCCAAGCATCACATGATGATCGGGTGCTATAGACTCTACGCTCACATACAACGGGTGCAAGCCAGTTTTGCACACGCGGAAATACTTGGGTCTAACTTGACGAGCCTAGCATGTACAGACATGGCCTCGGAACACATGAACCGAAAGGTTAAGCATGAGTCATATGAATGATATGATCGACACTTCGTTGTCCACCATTGAAACCACATCTCTTCTCGTGAAGATCGGATTAGGTGTGGTGAATTTGGATCATGTTCACTAAACAACTTGAGGGATGTTGAATTTAGTGGGAGTTCATCTAGTAATTTGATTAAAAGTTGAACTAGTTATCATGAACATAGTCTAATTTGTACTTGCAAATATTGTAGATCACATGGCTAAGTCCAACTTCAACTTCAACGTTTTTGCTGAGAAAGAAAAGCTTAAGAACAATGGGTCTAACTTCACCAACTGGTTCCGCAATCTGAGAATCATTCTCTCTGGCGGTCAAAAGGACTATGTCCTTGAGAAAGCGTTAGGTAACCCCCCCCCCCCCCGCTGCAACTGCGCCGGCTGATGAGAAAGCTGTCTATCAGTCGCGCAAAGATGATTATGGTGTGATTAAGAGCACCATGTTGTTTGCTATGGAACCGGAACTTCAAAATCGTTTTGAAAACTATCCCGGGCCCTTTGAGATTCTCGAAGAGCTGAAAACCATGTTTCAGACTCAGGCCCGTTCTGAGAGATATGAGATCTCCGAGAAGTTCTTTAACTGCAAGATGGAGGAAGGGAGTTCCGTTAGTGAGCACGCCATTAAGATGTCGGGCTACACTCAACGCCTTGAGCAACTGGACTGCAAGATTCCATAGGAGCTCAAGATTGACAGGGTTCTGCAATCACTCCCTCCCAGCTACAAAAGTTTTGTAGTGACTCATAATCAGATTGATTCCACTGATACAATCACCGAGCTCTTCGCAAAGCTGAAGGCTGCGGAGGTGGACATCAAGAAGGATAATCATGTGTTGATGGTCAACAAGCCCTCCTTTAAGAAAGGTAAGGGTGCAAAGAAGCCCTTCAAGAAAAGCGGCGGCAAGCGCGTTACCCCTGCTGAGAAGAAGCTCAAGTCTGGTCCTAAGCCGGACACTGAGTGCTTCTATTGCAAGGACAAGGGTCACTGGAAGCGCAACTGTCCGAAGTACTTAGCGGACAAGAAGGCTGGCACCATCAAAGGTATATTTGATATACATGTTATTGATGTTTTCCTTACTAGCCCTCGTTGTAGTGCCTGGGTATTTGATACTGGTTCAGTTGCTAATATTTGTAACTCGAAACAGGAGCTACGGAATAGACGGCGGCTTGCGAGGGATGAGGTGACGATGCGCGTTGGCAACGGATCAAGAGTTGATGTGATGGCGGTCGGCACGCTCTCCTTAGTTTTACCTTCGGGATTAGTTTTAAACCTTAATAAATGTTATTATGTGCCTGCGTTGAGCATGAACATTATTTCTGGATCGTGTTTATTGCAAGACGGTTATTCATTTAAATCGGAGAATAATGGTTGTTCTATTTATATGAGTAACATCTTTTATGGTCATGCACCTCTTGTGAATGGTTTATTTCTTATAAATCTTGAAAGGGGTGAAACACACATCCATAACATTGAGGCTAAGAGATGCAAAGTAGATAGTGATAATACTACTTATTTGTGGCACTGTCGTCTAGGTCATATTGGTGTAAAGCACATGAAGAAACTCCATTCTGATGGACTTTTGGAGTCTCTTGATTTTGAATCATTTGACACATGCGAACCATGCCTCATGGGCAAGATGATCAAAACCCCGTTCTCCGGTATGATGGAGCGAGCAACGGACTTGTTGGAAATTATACATACCGATGTATGCGGACCGATGAGTGTTTCGACGCGCGGTGGATATCGCTATTTTCTCACTTTTACCGATGACTTAAGTAGATATGGGTATATCTATTTAATGAAACATAAATCTGAAACGTTTGAAAAGTTTAAAGAATTTCAGAATGAAGTGGAGAACCATCGTAACAGAAAGATTAAGTTTCTGCGATCCGATCGTGGGGGCGAATATTTGAGTTATGATTTTCTCACGCATCTCAAAGCAAGTGGAATCGTTTCACAACTCACGCCACCCGGAACACCACAGCGCAATGGTGTGTCTGAACGCCGGAATCGAACCCTATTAGATATGGTCCGATCGATGATGTCTCTTACTGATTTGCCGTTATCATTTTTGGGTTATGCATTAGAAACCGCTGCATTCACTTTAAATAGGGCTCCATCTAAATCCATTGATACGACACCGTATGAACTGTGGTTTGGTGCTAAACCTAAGTTGTCGTTTCTTAAAGTTTGGGGATGCGAAGCTTACGTCAAGAAGTTGATGCCGGACAAGCTCGAACCCAAAGCGGAGAAATGCGTCTTCATAGGATACCCTAAGGAAACTATTGGGTATACCTTCTATCACAGAACCGAAGGCAAAGTGTTTGTCGCAAAGAACGGTTCCTTTCTTGAGAAGGAGTTTCTCTCGAAAGAAGTGAGTGGGAGGAAAGTAGAGCTAGACAAGGTTATTGAACCTTCTCTTGAATTGGAGAGTAGCGCAACACCTGAAATTGTTCCAGTGCCGCCTGCACCAACAATTGAGGAAGCTAATGACAAGGATCATGAAGCTTCGGACGATGCTGCTACTGAACGTCGCAGGTCGACAAGGTCGCGTGCCCCTCCTGAGTGGTACGGCAACCCTGTCTTGACTGTCTTGTTAGTAGAAGACAGCGAACCTACGAACTATCAAGAAGCGATGATGAGCCCAGACTCTGAGAAATGGCTAGAAGCCATGAAATCCGAATTGGGATCCATGAGCGAAAACCAAGTATGGACTTTGGTGGACCCTCCTAGCGACCGAAAGGCCGTTGAGTGCAAATGGATCTTCAAGAAGAAAACGGACGCGGATGGTAATGTTACCGTCTATAAAGCACGGCTTGTTGCGAAAGGTTTTCGACAAGTTCAAGGTGTTGACTACGATGAGACTTTCTCTCCCGTAGCGATGTTTAAGTCCATTCGGATTTTATTAGCAATTGCTGCGTTTCATGATTATGAAATATGGCAAATGGATGTCAAGACTGCTTTCCTCAATGGCAACATTGATGAAGAGTTGTATATGATGCAACCCGAAGGTTTTGTCGATCCTAAGGATGCTGATAAAGTATGCAAACTTCAGCGTTCCATTTATGGACTGAAGCAAGCGTCTCGGAGTTGGAACCTTCGTTTTGATCAAGTGATCAAGAGCTTTGGATTTGTTCCAAATTGCTACGAAGCTTGCATCTACAAGAAAGTGAGTGGGAGCTCGGTGACGTTTCTGGTACTATATGTGGATGACATATTGATTATTGGAAATGACATCAACATGCTTAACGATGTGAAGAGTTATTTGAACAAGTGTTTTTCAATGAAAGACCTAGGTGAAGCTGCTTATATATTGGGCATCAAAATCTATAGAGATAGACAAAGACGCCTGATAGCTTTAAGCCAGAGTACATACCTAGACAAAGTTCTGAAAAGGTTCAGAATGGATAAGGCATTGAAAGGTTCAGTGCCTATGTTGTCAGGTAAGATATTGAGCAAGGCTCAGTGTCCAGCTACGGTAAATGATAGGGAAGCTATGAGCAAAGTGCTTTATGCCTCGGCCATAGGTTCCATCATGTATGCCATGCTGTGTACTAGACCGGATGTGTCCAATGCTCTTAGTTTGACGAGCAGATATCAAAGTGATCCAGGAGTGGAACACTGGACAGCCATGAAGAACATCCTAAGGTACCTAAATAGGACTAAAGAAATGTTCTTAGTCTATGGGGGTGATGAACAGCTCGTCGTAAAAGGTTACGTCGATGCTAGTTTCGACACCGACAAGGATGATGCTAAATCTTAGACAGGATACGTGTACATTTTGAATGGAGGAGCTGTGAGCTAGAGAAGCTGCAAGCAAAGCATGGTCGCGGGATCTACAGTAGAAGCGGAATACATGGCTGCTGCAGAAGCGTCAAGTGAAGGAGTTTGGATCAGAAACTTCATCACTGAGCTTGGCGTGGTTCCAAGTGCATTGGACCCACTGGAGATATTGTGTGACAACACTGGCGCCATAGCACTCGCTAAGGAACCAAGATATCATCCAAAGACCAAGCATATCAACCGCAAGTTTCATATAATCCGAGATTATATAGCAGATGGAGATCTGAAGATCAGCAAAGTACATACAGATCTGAATGTCGCAGATCCATTGACTAAACCTCTTCCACGTGTAAAACATGATCAGCACCTCAGTGCCATGGGTGTAAGATTGTTGCCAAATGTAAACTAGATTATTGACTCTAGTGCAAGTGGGAGACTGTTGGAATTATGCCCTAGAGGCAATAATAAAGATGTTATTATTATAATTCTTGTTCATGATAAAGTTTATATTCCATGCTAGAATTGTATTAAGCGGAAACATTAATACTTGTGTGGTTTGTGAACAACACCGTGTCCCTAGTACGCCTCTATGGACTAGCTCATTGATCAATGATGGTTAAGGTTTCCTAACCATAGACATGAGTTGTCAATTGATAATGAGATCATATCATTGGGAGAATGATATGGTGGACAGACCCAAACTAAGCGAAGCAATTAGATCGTGTCATTGTGTTCATCTTTGCGAAGCTTTTCCTATGTCAAATATTGTATTCCTTAGACCATGAGATAATGCAACTCCCTGGTATCGAAAGAAAGCTTTGAGGTCATCAAACGTCATCCTATGAGAGGGTGATCATAAAGGTGTCTCTCAGGTGATCGGAAAGTATCTGTTGGGTTGTATGTATCGAGATGGGATTTGTCCCTCCCAAGTCGGAGAGATATACTTTGGGCCCACTCGGTAATCGATATCAACACCGCTTGCAAGCATGTGGTTAAGGAGTTAATCACAAAGTGATATCGGATTACGGAACGAGTAAAGTACTTGCTGTGAACGAGATTGAACTAGGTATGACGGTACCGACGATCGAATCTCGGGCAAGTAAAATATCGCGAGACGAAGGGAATATATATATGGGATTGATTGAATCCTGGCATCGTGGTTCATCCGATATGATCATCGATGAATGTGTGGGAGTCAATATGGGTGCCTAGACCCCGCTGTTGATTATTGATAGAAGATCATGTCTGCATATTCTCGAACCCGCAGGGTCACACACTTAACGTGTCTCGACGCTAGGATAGATTGGATACTTGGTTTATGAATTTTTGTTCGGAGTCTCGGATGGGATCCGGGACATCATGGGAGGTTCCGGAGTGGTCCGGAGAATAAGATTCATATAAGGCAGTGCAGTTTTTGGAGTTCGGAATTGTTCCGGATTAATCGGTATTGTACCGGAAGCTTCTAGAACCTTCCGGAAGGGGGCCAACGTGGTCCCACCTTCCGGGAGGGGCATGGGCCTATGAGGAAGTGTCCTGGCCGCATTGGTCCAGGGGCACAAGGCCCCATAGGGCCCAGCCGATCCTAGATAAGTTTAAATCGTTTAAACTAGAGATAAGATAGGGTTTCTAGAAGGGAGAGTTTAAATCGTTTAAACTAGAGATAGGCTTGGAGGATGGGCAAGGGCTGGCCGCACCCCCCTCTATATATAGAGGGCTGGTGCGCCCCCTCCCTATGGACACACAGCTCCCTCCAAACCCTAGTAGCCCTGCTGCCTTCCTCTCTCCCTCCCGACTGTTTGTAGGCGAAGCCCTGCTGCAGAAATTCTCCACCATATACACCGCGCCGTCGCGTTGTAGATCCAATCTATCTCTCCACCATACTTGCTGGTCCGAGGAAGGAGGAGACGTCGAGGTGCTGCACGTGTGCATCTCACGGAGGCACCGCCACTTGTGGTGCTAGATCGGATCGGATCGCGAGGAGGAGAAGCGAGTACGACTACATCACCCACGTTCCGACGAACGTTCCGCTGTGCGAATCTTCAAGGGTATGAAGATCTAATCCAATCTCTCTCATTGTTTGCATCTCCTAGATTAGATCTTGGCTTTCCCTCTGTTCGCTTCCGTAGAAAATTTTGATTTACTATGCTGCGAAACCCTTCATTAGCTGGCCTGCAACACCACCACATGAAGCAACAGGATGCCAACGGAGGAGAGTGTAGCCCACCGCATCGCTGCAGCAACTACCCATGACACACCGAGAAAGAGACCGAGATGGTCTGATCCAAGCACCATGGTTCGTTGCCGCCACCGGAGCAACAACTCCGGCCACTACCGTTGCCGTCTGAGGACCGACGAGGAAGAAGACCACAGATTCAGGGTAGAGCCAGCGCGTCCTGGGGGTAGGGCCCGCCGAGACCATCTAGGCCCGCCGATCCCATCGGTGCCTGGGCGTGCACGGGCGCCGCCAACACACCACGCCAGCATGCCCCATCAGCTCCGCCGCGCCTCCACCGAGCGCCAGCAAGCAGCCGCCCGCGCCGCCATAACCCGTCAGATCCGCGTCGACCTGGGCACTCCTCCGCGACGAGCGCCTCCACGGCGAGCTCCCCTAGCCCCTTGATGACCCACAAGTATAAGGGGTGTATCGCAGTATTTTCGATAAGTAAGAGTGTCGAACCCAACAAGGAGCAGAATGTGCTAGCTAGTGGTATGGATCATGAATTCTTTGCAAATACTTAGCAAACAGATTTTTAGGGGTTTTCGATAAAGCAAGTAAACAAAGTACGAGTAAATAAAAGACAGTAGGAATAAATGCAGCAAGTGTCCCAATCCTTTATGCAGCAAAGGACAAGCCAGTTGTATTTATATAGATGACCAAAAATTCTCGAGGACACATGGGAAGACTGTCAAGTGCTTTCGCTTCATATAGTCGATTAATCTTCTCTAGCTTGCTAAGTGTTGTGTGGGTGAACCTGTGCTAATGTTCCGCCCCATCCAACACTAATACATACTTGTGATTATACCCCTTGCAAACATCCGTAAGTATAAGAAATTAATTAAGGTAGAAACCTAACCACAACTTTAAACTCTAAGACCCTTACGTCCCTTGTGCAATGGTTTCCTAACGGGGGTTCAGGTTTCTGTCACTCCGGCAACCCCTACAATTAGTAGCAAAATACACAATGCATTTCCCTAGGCCCATATAGGTGAAGTGTCATGTAGTCGACGTTCACATGACACCACTAGAAGAAGTACACCACAACTTAAATAACAATTTATTGAATCTTTCTCAACACAACTCCACTACTAACAACAAGACTTCTTCCATGTCCTCAAGAACAAAACAAACTACTCACAAGAAATCATATGGATCATGATCAGAGATGGAATAATGATGTATAACAATCTGAACATAAACAATAATTCAATGGTTCACTCAATAGCATCAACTACAAGGAGTAATCAACACCGAGAAAGTTTCCCCTATGAACTATAGCAAGATTCAACCAATTGTTACAGCAATATGGAGATGGTGATGAGGGTACTGATGGTGATGATGGTGGTGGTGATGATGATGATGATCTTGATGAAGTCCAGCTTGATGGTGGTGTTGATGGCGACGATCTCCCCTCTCCGGGAAGGAATTCCCCCGGCAGAAATCTGTCTGCCAGAGAGATCTTTCTCTCTCGGTGTTTTCCGCCCCGCAGAGACGGCGGAATCTTTCCGTGGTCGCTCCCCGAGTCTTAGGGTTTTATGGGGATGATATACGCCAGAGGGGAGAGGCTGGAGTGGGCCAGGGTGGCCACACCACCTCCAGGCGCGGCCTAGGCCTGCCCGCGCCATGGGGTGGTGTGGGCCCCCTATGGCCCACCTCCACTCCATCTTCTGGCAACCTTAGTCTTCTGGAAAATAGGATTTTCCGTATATTTTTCTGGATTTTCTAATCTTCGCGAATTTTGCCTCCAAACAGCACCTTTTCCATCAGAATCCTGACTACAGCGGTCCATGCTCCAAAAGTCATCAACCATGCAAAAATAGATGAAATAACATAAGTATCACCTCTCAATACGAAATATATCAATGAATAATAGTGAATTAAGACATAGAATAGTGATGCAAAATGGACGTATCAACTCCCTCCAGGCTTAGACTTCGCTTGTCCCCAAGCGAAACTGAGCTCAATAAACATGACCTCAAGTTTATGGAGTGAAAAGTCGATAAAAGAATACGGACAAGAAGCATCACATTCATCAAATACATAGATCATAATAGAAGACAACTCACTATTATACAACTCAACTTGCAATGAGTAAAGGAAACACAATAAAGATACATAAAGTGAATCGTAATTGGTAATGGCAAACTTAGCTCTTGGTCGGAGAATAGTTGATAATTTGTTGGAGTTCACAAATAGCTGGTTTTTCAATGATAGCTTTCAAAGTAGTAAACATCAAGATAAGAGCAATGTGCAAAACTAGGAACATAAGAAACATGATTGAATAAATCATCATATGAATGAATGAAACACATCAACTCAAAATACTTGCTGAGATAGAAGGGAATAGGTTTACTGACTCAACTACAAAGTAAAAGAAAGGCCCTTCGCAGAGGGAAGCAGGGATTGCAAGTCTCATAAAGAGCTCCCAAAAATTATGATACTTACTAGCTTTCAGCTCTCATTGCCCCTATCAAAGGCATCTTTAGGTGATTAAGGTTAAAGTGATCAAAAATGAGGATATACATTGACAAGTTGTAAGTTGAGAATCTCATGTCCCTTGAATACGAGGGCCACTCCTCATGCTACTCAAGTTTAGTCACCGGTAAGTTCTTGTCATCGTAAGCATATGTGTATCATTGAGAACCGCCAACGGGGTACCCCTTGCCCGATGATACGGAAGAATCCCCATATCAAAATTACAAGGCAAGCAGACAACAAGTATCTCAGCAATCTTCTTATTTACCATGGGAATATGGTGCTTTTCTCTCTCTTTCCTCTTTTCATAATATCTCTTTTTTTATTTTCTCTTTTTATCAATCTCTATCTCTTTTTTATGAGAAGAATGCTTTATAGATACTCGTTATGGTTACGCTGCAGGTTTCCACCATGTAAGCATGGATTAGACCAGCGGCCCAGGCGTTTCTCTAACACACATGCATAACTCCATGGACTTACAAGCTCCCCTTTCATTTCACACCGACGACATCCATAGACAAAAGAACATGATATCAACTTGGTACAAAGTACCAGTGCAATGTTGAAAGCGTTCCCCATGACAACATGGTTCTGCTAACTCACAACTTACAAAGCGCAAGCATATACGCAACATAGATGAGCACAATGGTTCAAGTTTATTAAATGCAAGAAAGTAAGGTGTGCCATCAAGTTCGTGAGAGCTTTAATCACTAATTTTCACATAACAAGTTTAATTTGGGAGGTAGATAAAACAAGAATTTACTTGGAATAGCAATAATGCTACTAGGTAGGTATGGTGGACACAAATGGCAAAGGTTTTAGTTTAAAGGAGATGGATGCACGAGAAGAATTCCCTCTCAGTGCAGGTTTTTGGCTAGCAAGGCTGGGTAGCAAGTATAAGAGTTGAATGAAACAAACAAACATACAAGTGATAAATACAAACATGCAATCTTCCTTGGAAGCACAAAAGATCTTAACTAGAGAATACTAAACTTATGAGCAAATCAAGAAAGAAAGATGATGAAATTATTTTTCTTTAGAGTACTTCTATCTTTTTCTTTTCAACTCTCAAAAAGGTGTTGCTACTGACCGAGCCAGGTTTTCCAAAACCAACTAAATTAACTCAATGATCCCAGAGTGCTACCAATACTAACAACAAGATCAATCATATAACCACGAATTGAAAACTAATATAAGCTATGCAAAAGAGTGGATGATAGAACTTCTCATTAATATTCCATAACGGCAACTCACACCAAGGGATACATATCTAACGAGAGAGGGGACACTTCCATAATGCAGACCATACTACATAATAACTCCTCTATTCATGATATGACTCTACTAAAAAGGTAAAAAGATAGAAGATAGTGATATGATACCGCGGCACTCCCCCAAGCTTGGAACAAACCAAGGGGATGCCAAACCTGATGACGAATTACTCCTTAGATGGTGGTGTCCTCTTGATGAGATCCTTGATCAGTTTCCCAAAGTCCTTAATCTCGAAGGTGAGAGTACGAATCAATTCCGAGTTGTGCTCAATGCGGCTCATGATCATTTCAGTTTGTGGATCCCAACTCTCGTGATTCTTTTTCTGTTCTTCCTCCTTGAAGTCTTCTTTTCCTGCATGGTTATGGATTAAGGTATGGAAAGGATTCTTGGTGCGTGGAGGAAGTGACCTTGGAGCCAAACTGTGACGGGGAACTTTCCCCCCAGTCTGCATCCGTGCCGTCCTCCTAACCCTGGCAGGTTTCACCACCCCAATGCTTGCAATGGTAGTACCGGTGTGCGGGCATTGGCCTTGCTCCTCTTCACCTTCACTCTTGATCTCCTTCTCCTTCCCGGGGTCTTGGAGGTCTTTCTCCATGGGCTCCTTCCCTTTATCCTTGGCAGACACCATTGTGCTTCTAAACTTTCAAAGAGTATGTCCTGGCGGAAACAGATCGAAACGAAAACACGACGAAAACACGATATACGGACCTCGGGAGATCCGGGGGGTTATATATTACGAAGTTTCATAACAAAAGGAAGGTACTGGGAGAAAACGAGTCGGAGGCGGAGTCCAGAGTGGCCTCACCACCTGGTGGCGCGGCCAGGGGTGGGCCCGCACCACAAGGTGGTGTGAGCCACCCTAGATCCGTTTCCATCCCTTTTTGCTTCGAAACTTTCCTTATTGACTGAAAACTGCAAAAATATAGTTGGATTGTATTTTCACGGAACTTTTCTTACCAGAACTGTTACCTAGTTGGAAACAGACTCTACAGGTCTCTGAATTTGGTATCTAGTAGATTCTTTCGGAGTCATCTCTTGAATCATCAATATCTTCATCTTCATACACTTATTACTTGAGTCATAAAACCCTTCTTTTTCTTATTACACCATTATCTCCACTTCCTGAAAATTTCTTTCACACAAAACTTCACACAGTTCTCATTAGCAACATTAGTATAAGTGAAGTGATAAAACCTTTTGAGTCCAATCTTCAACTGAAAACCCATCAAAACAAAAGCTATTGTAGCAACTCCTTCTGAAAACCCAAAAAGAATTCAAAAAGGAAATCGAATAAAGAAGCAAATGCAAGATTGGCAAAATCTGTCAAAACAGACCAGCAGGTAAAGATCAATTTTTTCGAAAATCTTATGTTGCTCAAATCAAAAATTGCCAAATTAATGAAAGTTAAATAACAACCTGGGGCAGAAGCACAAACAATTACAGCTCAATCCGACAGACAGAGATCTTTCACGAATTTTTACGATGAAGCACAAAAAATCTGTTTCGGGACAGCAACTTCCCCAAATATTACTTCTCTCTCATTAGAGGTTGATCTTGACACAAAAACCAAACAAAACGGATAAGGAGCGGTTATTACCGAATTAATAACTTCCAAGACTCAAAAAAACAAAAACAAACTGAAAGCAAAAACAAATTGGGTTGTCTCCCATAAAGCTCTTTCTTTATAGCCATTAAGATGGGCATGATAATTTTGAAGAAGCTCTCATAGGGATATGAATTGAAGTGAAAGAGAGCATTAAGAAGCAAAAACACACACGCATTTAAGTCTAACCCACTTCCTATGCAAGGTAATTTTGTAAACAAACAAGTTATTGAAACCAGAGGCAACTTGCATAAGAAGGCAAAAGAAGTGCAACATAAAAACTTTCAGCATAAAACGAGGAAACTTGATATTATTAAGATACATAAGAACACTTTTCCCTCTCTCATAGTAGCTTTCAGTATCATGCATAAACTTAACAATATAGCTATCACAAGGACTATCATAGCAATGATCACTTATTCTAACAGAAAACACAGGAATACTAGCTCTCATAACACTACTATGTGAAACAATATTAGAGGTATCCTTACAAAGGATAGTGTGTCCCTCTTTTTCATATTTAGTAACAAAGTCTTTCACACTTGCTATTATAGGTTCATCAACCATTTGTTTATCAGGTTCAATAGCCTTATTCATACTTTCATCTACCATGCTAGCCATCATAGAATGTTCCTTTACCTTAACTGGGAAAGGCATTTCCTCAATATAAGGTTTAGGTAAAGCATGATTAGCAGTATAAACTTCAGTATTTCTTGCAGAAACACTCTTAGCACTATCTTTATAAGGTTCATGATACTTATTCCACTTCTTTTTAGGCACTTCAATATAGGAAGCAAAAGCCTTAAAATAAGAAGCAATAGCTTGAGAGTCTAGACCATAAGCATTTTTAATATTTTGAAAGTCATCAGTTCCCATAAAAGATTCAATGCATTCATAATCATAATTTATACCTGACTTTCTACCTTTGTCATTCTCCCAAGCTTCAGCATTGTCTTGAATACGGTCCAAAAGATCCGATTTAGCTTCTTCTTCCATACGAGTGAATGATCCAGCGCAAGAAGCATCCAATAAATCCTTGTCATGTAGAGGGAGTCTTGCATAAAAGTTATTGATAATAATATTGTTGGGGAGCTCATGAATCGAACATTTGAGCATTAGTAACTTCAATCTCCCCCAAGCTTGAGCTGTACTCTCTCCATCAAGAGGCCCAAAGTTGTATATTTGATTCCGATCTTTATGAATCTCACTAGGAGGATAAAACTTTGAATAAAAGAGAGGCACAATTTCCTCCCATTACAGAGCTTGACCATTCTTCAGCAACTTATACCATTCCTCAGCTCTTCCTTTCAGCGACAATGAGAATAACTTCTTCTTAACTTGATCTGTAGTAATACCTGCACACTTGAACAACCCGCATAATTCGTGTATAAAGAGTAAATGATCACCGGGATGGACAGTTCCATCCCCAACATAGTAGTTATCCATAACACGATCAATAATTCTTGTAGGTATTTTGAAAACATCTTTCTCAGTAGGTGGTGGCTTATCTACTACCTTAGCAGTGGTAGTAGCATTACCAAATAAGAAACCCACCGAATTATCCATAACGAAAATAAAGCAACTAGCAGAAGTAAACAATACTCACAGTAGAAGTTTTCCTTTACTAGTTCCACTCTCCAATAGCGCTTCACTCCCCGGCAACGGCGCCAAAAAATAGTCTTGATGACCCACAAGTATAGGGGGTGTATCGCAGCATTTTCGATAAGTAAGAGTGTCGAACCCAACGAGGAGCAGAAGGTGCTGGCTAGTTGTATGGATCAGGAATTCTCTGCAAATACTTAGGAAACGGATTTTTAGGGGTTTTCGATAAAACAAGTAAACAAAGTACGAGTAAATAAAATACAGTAGGAATAAATGCAGCAAGTGGACCAATCCTTTATGCAGCAAAGGACAAGTCGGTTGTATTTCTATAGATGACCAAACGTTCTCGAGGACACATGGGAAGACTGTCAAGTGCTTTCGCTTCATATAGTCGATTAATCTTCTCTAGCTTGCTAAGTGTTGTGTGGGTGAACCTGTGCTAATGTACCGCCCCATCCAAGACTAATACATACTTGTGATTATACCCCTTGCAAACATCCGTAAGTATAAGAAATTAATTAAGGTAGAAACCTAACCACAGCTTTAAACTCTAAGACCCTTACGTCCCTTGTGCAATGGTTTCCTAACGGGGGTTCAGGTTTCTGTCACTCCGGCAACCCCTACAATTAGTAGCAAAATACACAATGCATTTCCCTAGGCCCATATAGATGAAGTGTCATGTAGTCGACTTTCACATGATACCACTAGAAGAAATACACCACAACTTAAATAACAATTTATTGAATCTTTCTCAACACAACTCCACTACTAACAACAAGACTTCTCCCATGTCCTCAAGAACAAAACAAACTACTCACAAGACATCATATGGATCATGATCAGAGATGGAATAATGATGTATAACAATCTGAACATAAACAATAATTCAATGGTTCACTCAATAGCATCAACTACAAGGAGTAATCAACACCGGAAAAGTTTCCCCTACGAACTATAGCAAGATTCAACCAATTGTTATAGCAATATGGAGATGGTGATGAGGGTACTGATGGTGATGATGGTGGTGGTGATGATGATGATGATCTCGATGAAGTCCAGCTTGATGGTGGTGTTGATGGCGACGATCTCCCCTCTCCGGGAAGGAATTCCCCTGGCAGAAATTTGTCTGCCGGAGAGATCTTTCTCTCTCGGTGTTTTCCGCCCCGCAGAGGCGGCGAAATCTTTCTGTGGTCGCTCCCCGAGTCTTAGGGTTTCATGGGGATGATATACGCCAGAGGGGAGAGGCTGGAGTGGGCCAGGGCGGCCACACCACCTCCAGGCGCAGCCTAGGCCTGCCCGCGCCATGGGGTGGTGTGGGCCCCCTGTGGCCCACCTCCACTCCATCTTCTGGCATCCTTAGTCTTCTGGAAAAATAGGATTTTCCGTATATTTTTCCGGATTTTTTGATCTTCGCGAATTTTGCCTCCAAACAGCACCTTTTCCATCAGAATCCTGACTGCAGCGGTCCATGCTCCAAAAGTCATCAACCATGCAAAAATAGATGAAATAACATAAGTATCACCTCTCAATACGAAATATATCAATGAATAATAGTGAATTAAGACATAGAATAGTGATGCAAAATGGACGTATCACCCCTTTAGAGGTGAGGGCGCCCGCCGCCACCGCGGGGACGACATGTGGCAACGGCGGCGGAGGGGGTGGAAGGTAGGAGGGCTCCCGACAGTGACGGTTTTTGGCTCCCCCGAGTCGCCCGTGCGGAGCGACGCGAGGGACGATGGTTTTTCTCTTATAAGGTAAGCATCTCAAGAAAACATGTCTTAAACGTGATACAACCATGTTGCCGGAAGCTGGGCAACTAGGGATGTCGTTTTCTATCCTACATTCTTCCGGGACAAGCTGGGCTACTAATGAAATCGGTCTGATCGGATACCTGCATGACCCGTGTGATGTCGCCATCGTGAGTCTTAAAACTGCCTAGAGGCAGGCCGGGTGACAACGTTCGAATTTGCCGTTCTCTTGAAGCCTGGCTCGGTCGAGCAAAAAAAATCCTGGATGCTCGTGTGGGAAACGGGAGGGAGACAGCGCGTCCCTTCTGGAATACGCGTCATAAATCCCCTCATCACCCACTCCTCTCCCTCTCTACTCTTTTATCATTCTCCTCCCTCTATTATTTCACTGTCACTGACGAATCTCTCGCTCATCATCGACACATGCAGTCACATGCGGAGAGCAAGATCTGGGTGACCTCAACATCTATGTATTCGTCATCCGTACATGTTGCTTCGTGTTGAACAATCTGCTGCATCTGTGTGCTTCGTAGGGTTGGCAATGGCGGTAAGCTCCGCCCCCTTCTTATCTGAGCCATTTTGACGGTAGATCTACATGCGTTGTAGATGTGCATTTTCAAGGTATTTTCGATTAGGGTTTATTGTTGATGCTTTGTTTTGTTTTTGGAAATATCGAGTCATCCGTTTCTTGGCCTCCTGTTTTTAAGAGTAGGATTTTAGATTCGTACTTATCCTACGCGTTGAAGTGACGACAAATCTTGCATAAAGAGTTGTTGATGATTAAAATGTGTGTGTTATGCACTTACTGAATAGGATTATTGAACCAAGTGGTGTGTACAATGCTTGTGCATTCGACTAGGTTTACTAACTCTGCCTTTGAAAAAGGTGTATGTCCAATGCCATATGCAGGAAGAATCTGAATCTGCACAACACACACTATACGAGGCAATGTTTTCACTTTTCTGAACTAACAATGTTTAGGATAGTTCCACATGCAACAATGTATGCACTTTGCTGAACCAACGATGTTTAGGACAATGTTTCCACTTTTGTACCTAGTATTTTTGCCCAAAGAGAAAATATTACGTGTTGCTATCGTTCTTCTGTTTGCTATGCCAATAAACAAAAACTCACATAGTGTGATTTTAGGAAAGGGTAATCAAACCTAGTTATGTGTACAAAGCCATATTGCTTGTGTATTGCGATTTGATTCGCTCACACCATCCCTAAAAATGTTGTGTACATATATGAGGCAACATACCTTGCCATTTCCAGCTGTTTTGTGTTTTGCCGATAAATACCTAGTTATGGTTCGGTGACCATGTTATTTCTTTACCTTCCTGATTATTTTTTTCCTACTTGCAAGCTTTGAAGATTGATGCCCTAGGGAGAATGCTCACAACGACTTAGCCACTAGGATGAGCGAGTGACCCTAACCCAGTTCTGCAAGGTGCTGATAGCACCTGCTCTAGGATTGCTTTCTATCCCAGATGCATTCAGGGCTTATTTGGACAACGTCCCAAAGAAGGTCACACTAAAGATGATGTCTAAGGATGGCGATGAAGCAGGTTTGGACGGATATACCAAAACCAAATTCAAATCCAAATCCAAATCCATGAATCGCACTCCTGCCTGCCCATGAAGATATCCATGGGCATAGATGTCGCCCCGGATCAAACCCGTCGGATATCCATGTATCCATGGATATCCATTGGTTTACACGTTATATACATAATCATAACAACATTCAACATTCAACATAACTACGACATTATAGCAAATTTCGATAGCATTTCAGCAAATATTATATGGATAATACATAGGAATATCAAAGCAACAACATTTTAACCACATAGTACTTACATATGTCAAATCTCGCACAGTAACACAACAAAGTACGTAGATGTCTCATAACAGTCTCACAGAACATGTGGGTCCCATGTGTCAGCCGGGTATCCATTCGATATCCATGGAGCAAAACCACTATCCATGTCCGTCCCATGAATTAGCGGATATCCGCCCTATGAAATTCGTGGGCATAATTAGTCCTCCATAACCTTAACCGTCGGGTCGGATATCCGTCGATACCCAGATCGGTGGATAAAATTTCCATCCTTATTGATGTCTGGATGCCAATGGGACATCACGATCAAAGATGTTAATTGGAAAACTTGATTCAATCAAGGTTGTCCAGCTCTCCTAACCTGAAGATCGATTACTTGCTGTCCTTCAAGAAGATCTTTCCAAAGATGTACAAGACGAGCATCCACAACTATAGTCTACAATCAAGCTGGGACTATCAAGAGGTGCCCTCAACACCCAGAATTATTCAGGACGGTCGTCAAGTAGCAGTGAGTTCTGTCTACTGGCATGTTGATATTAGTACATGTGGGTTTTAGTAAGTAGTAAACTCCAGTCTTGTTGTAAACTTTCGGCTTCATCGTCGTGAACTAGTAATCTGATCTACATTGTCTTATTTTGTAGTCGGTAACCTCACCTCTCTCCAAAAGAGGTTACCATAAAAACAATGGTGCAGGCAACCAAACACACTGCAAACTGCAATAGTCTTGCGTCTATACATGCATCCAGACAACTAAACAACAAAATTCTTGTCTTTGCTAGATGCAAAAAAAAGTATGCAAGCTATCAAATGGGTTGCACAACATTGCCCAGCCTCTGTTTTCCTCTGGCCCTACCCACCAACACCCTGATAGGATGGGCCGACAAACTAATGCATGCTACCAAACTCGTCCTAGATGTCGTTCGTTGTGCCTACAATGAGGACATCATGCCGTATACCCTTTTTTCCCCGAAAGGTGCACAAAAGTTTTCCGAGAAAGATTCATATACTCCCTCCGACTCATATTAGTTGACTCAAATTTGGCTAGATACGAATGTATCTAACGCTAAAACTTGACTAGATACATTCGTATCTAGATGAATCTAAGTCAAGTAATATGAGTCGGAGGGAGTACTTACATATATGTGCTCTGTTTATGCGTAAAATTTCATAAAATATTTTAGTTTATGAGTTACTCGAAAGACATGTATGTGGCTCCTTCTTACATGCACATGTACAATTTTTACAAGTATAATACCATTCGTAAATACATAATTTCTGAGTGGAATTATAGATAGATCCACATTTTGTCGTTTATGTGTAGCCCTAAATAAAAAGTTCCCTCAATGGAATTTTGCATGCACACATTTGACATTTGTATGGATATGTAACATGTTCATATTTTCTGAAAAAATTAGAATATATTTTGGTTGTCTATTAAACCATTTCACTCAAAATTTACTTTGTATGTACGTGGATTCTCTTTCTCAAGAAAAAAATAAGTAGTGTTTATTTGTGGTGTTGAGAATTTTGTTTTCTTCATTTTAGTCTTCTTTTGTGATCCATGTGGTTAATGAGGATCTCATTGTTCCAATTTCAAACTGCCGTGCGCATGTTTTTTTTCAAAATAGGGGATCCCGGCCTCTGCATCGTAGGGTGCACACAGACCTTTTATTAGAAACAATCCGTAGCACAAAAGTATTACAGTTCACGGGTCAGAAAGGGTTGATACAAACATCAACCATCCGAACAGCTAAGGGTCTCACAAGAGATAAATGACAACAACTAGACATTTGTCAATCTATTAGAATGACACCAAGAAGACTGGCTGAAGAAATCTGAAGTAACCGCCACAAGCCAAGTGCATCCAGAAACCATGGTTTGTCGCATGTGGAAGATATATGTCTTTGTTCAAGGATCTCCGTTGATGAACAAAAGTGTTAGAGACTATCTCCTCAATTTTCATCACGCATAGACCAACTTTGGACTAATTGTACACGATACTTAATAATGTGAATCAGATATAAAAAGAGCAAACTTAAAATATTTGATATGCATATTTTCCCCTAAAAGTATATTAGTCGACAAGTTGTTCTTACTTAAATTAATAGCCCTCATGGCGAGTATTGCATCAAATAGGTTGTCAACATGTAGGCAAAGCCAATCATAGTAACGAGAAATGAGAAGTCAAATCACATAGGTGCAATGAGAAGACCATCTTCATGATGATGACACACACGAAGCAAATTCTCGGGGATTCTTTGCCAACAACCAATAATCATTCTTGAAGGAGGATTCGAGGCTTGGTTGGTTGACATGATTGTATAAACGCAATAATAGGGAAACCAAAAGAGATTCATGTGCAGAACAGAAGATTCAAAATCAAAAGAATTTTGTTAAGTTGGAGGATTTTCTTCACAAAAATAGGAAAAAAGCACAAGAATCCTTATAAACATTACGAAATCAAAGTCAAACCATATATATACAAAAGTAAAATTATCATGTTATTATGTCACTAATTACCTTGGTCTTGTTTTTCGTGCATACACATTTGAAAAGGGAGGTCCAAGTGAATTGTCATAGTTTCGCGTTCTCGTTTGAAACTGATATATTTTACCATGTTTTTCCAATGCTCCGTTCACTTGGACCGAAAAGATGAATAGCACCGGCATAGAAAAAAAGTTCATATTCGTGTGTTATTCTTGCAAAAAGAATTTCTTCGAACGGAATACAGTAGGTCCTCAATATCGTCGTCACCAGATGCAAATGAATAAAGTCCATTCAACACTCTCCCGGTCGAGGACCACTGTGACAGCGGTAGGATGGTCCGACGGTAAAATCCTTCTCGAGCGAAAATACCCGTGGACGACATTCCTTTGTAATTGTACCGCGCGCGCGGAGGCCAGCCAGCACCCAGCACAAAGAATTTTTATGTAGTCCATAATACAAAGAATTTGATGTTGCGATTTCACATGCTCGTGGGATGCAAAGTTAACTACGTCCAGATTATTCTTAGATTTTTCTAAAACATATATTATGTATTTCGTGTTCGTTTGTGTGATTTCAGATCAGTCTCTTTCGATTTACGGTTGTCATCATTGACGATGGTTGGTGCTCTGATGCGCTAGTCCTTTGTGACCTTAGCACGACTACAACGAGCTCTTCTACGACAAGCTTTGTCCGACTCCAATGATGAAGAGACGATGATGGCGGCGTGTCTTCGGCTCGTGCTAGTGTTTGTAGTCATCGCTATGTGGTACATTGACCTATTTGTAATTTTTATTATTTGTGGATCTCTTTATACTGCTGTTGATGACTTTGATTGGTGGAATTTCGCCAAAAAAAATGTACATATGATTTTTTAAATTTTTTTAAAAACGAAAGGAGCAATCGAGTTCGGGAGCCGGAACACTTTTCGGTTATTATGGCCCTAATTACTTCGGTCTAGTTTTGGTACGTCCAAATTTGAAAAAGATGTCCAAGTGAATTACAGCCTTGCATTTCACGTTTGAAACTGACAATTTTTTTTTCTCGCAAAAAAAAAGAAACTGACAATTTTTACCATACTTTTCAATGCTCCGTCGTAGAGAAATTTCCGATAACTTTTTCTTCGAACCAAATACACTAGGTCCTTAATATCGTCGTCACCAGATCGATGCAAATGAATAAAATCCATCGACACTCTCCCGGACGACTGACAGCAGTAGGATGGTCCGACGGTAAGATCCTTCTCGAGCGAAAATACCCGTGGACGGCATTCGTTTTTACCGCGTGCGCGCAGAGGCCAGCCAGCACCCAGCACGGCAGAGTAGTTGGTTGCCACCATGTGCCATTGCCGGCTGCCGCGTGAATAATTCGCCGCTCCAGCGCAGCAACGGGCCCCGCACCAACTCCCGCCACCGGCGCCGGAAACCACTCACGCACGCGCCATGAACCGAAGCCAGCCACGCGCCAGCCGGCCGTCCTCCCGTTCGGCGCCAGCTTATATTAGGCAGGCCGCCTAATCACAACGGCCCCCCACGCAGCTGTATATAACCGCCTCTCCCCCTCCATTACCGTCCATCCAAACAATCAGCGCCACCAGCATCAGCAGCAGCAACAGAGCTCCAAGCTTCTCGCAGCACCTGCTCGTTCCTCGCGGCGTCAGGCAAGAAGCTAACCGACGGAGATGGCAGCGCAATTGAAGGCCCAGATCCTCGCCGCGGCCGCCGTCGCCGCCGTCGTCGCCTCGTCTCTCGTCTGCACGGCCTCCGCGGCCGAAGGGCCCGGAGCCGCTCCGGGCCCCACGTCCGGCGCCACCGCTGCCGCCCCGGCCTTCGCCGCCGTGTCGCTCGCCGCCGCGGCTCTCGGCTACCTCTTCTGCTAGGCGAATGCGCCGCGTGGCGGTCGTCGCCGGCCGCACGCGGAATGCTCCGCGCATGCTTGTGTTCGTTCCGCGATTTGTTGTGAATTCATGAGTGCTCGGTTGCGATTCTTTTCTTGGTTTCGGATCTGTAGTTTGATCATGTGTATACTGTGACGAAATTAAATTCATATGTTCTCTGTTCATGCGTTTGCGACTCCCCTGCCCGTACGGACAGCAACACACTCTGCTTCTGTTTAAGCATGTGTATAGGTGATCCCGACTCGCGCGAAATCTGTTGCCATCTCTACTCTGGACCATTTTTAACACAAATTGGATGCAATGTACAGTTGCTAACCGTCTGCTGCCTGCACATCTTTAAAAAAAAAAGTTGCTCTCTGCTCATTCGAAAATCTAATCGGCGAGATGTTTCTTCTCCAAAATGGAGGATAACCCACGGCCTAACGCAGCTACAACTTAGACAAAACTTGTTGTCTACTCACCATTCAGATCAATTCGATGGTTGTCCCACACTCTCACTGAGGCATGTTATGATTGGCTCCCCCCTCCTTCGTCGATGACGAGATGTGATTTCATGTCGTGAGTTGTATTTCTAAATTTCCCGACGACATAATGAAATTTAGAAATACAACTCACGACATGATTGATGCTACACCTACACGACGTAGGTGTGATAATTCCTGACCTAACCCTTCTCCCGGGCGGCGGTGGCGCTGCGCCGCCCCCGGGGTCTTACCCGCCGCCCCTCCTCAAGTCCCCTCCCACATCACCCTCCCCTTCCGCCGCTGTCGGAGGAGTCGCCTGCCAAAGGCTACGCGGGTGGCGGCGGTGGAGCGTCTGCTGGTTGCGGCCAGGGGTGGGAGGCGGCGCCCTCCTCTCCTCTCCTCTGATCTGTGGTGGCGTGTGGTGTTGGCAGCCAAAGATCGCAGGGGCGATGGTCGATCTTGACCTCCTTTGCACCGGCGATGAAAGAAGCGGCGCCATCGCGTCATCTGGGCGGCGGCCTCGGGCATGGCTGCGGAAACTTCCTCCTCTAGAGGTGGATGGCCACGTTGGGATCTGGTGTGGAGGATCTCGGGATCTCGCACCGATCTCGGGTGGTGGATTTCTAGACGGCGTCGAGTATGGAGGGGACATGACAGCCGGTGAAAACCGAGCCTTGACTCTGATCTTGGCGGACGATGGCGGCGTCACTAAACATCGTTACCTTGTTAGAGGCATCATCTTCGCTGGTGTCGTCACTTTACTCGAGTTGTTCCGAGGGAAACCCTAGATCTGGGTCTCCCGGATCGGATGATGGCGACGCTTGGTGTCGGTTCCCCTCTTGAGGGCATTGTTTTTGGAACAAACATTGGCTATAGGTCATTGCCACTCTTGCTGCTCTGGGGAAACCCTAATCTGGTTATCCGGATCAGGCAATGGTGGCGCTTTGGTGTCGTATTCTCTCTTGGGAGCTTTGCTTGTGGTGCAGCGCTAGATGGCAGAGGCTGGTGGTGGAGCGGCTTCATCTTGCACGGAGGCTCTAGTGGAGATGTCAAGTCATGCATAACCGTCAGGTGCTACGCTCAGTCATGCCTAGTGCGGTAGGTGTTACGGACGACAGATCTTCTAGAGGTATCTAGCTGCGGCGGTTGGCGAGACTCGGCGGCATGGCGCCAAGAGGTCTCGGTGGTGATCGCACGTGCTTGTTGATGGAAGTGCGCATGGCGGTGGTTCCATCTGGCGTCATGGCGGCGTTGATGGCAGTCCTTGCAAGGTCTTTGCATCGATCTCTCCTGAAGATGGATTGGCGGAAGACAGCGGTAGCAGGAGATTCAGCGTGCACGATGGTGTGCGCTACGGATCAGCTGGACCAGTTTGTGCTCCTGATCCGCCGTGGGGCGGTTTTCGGGACCTCTTGTACATTGATGATGTGTTGGTGTTGCGGTTAGAGTGTTCTGACATGGTCACCCCTTCATCAAGTTGTTTTTTGAGAGGTGGCTTCGATTGATCTTTGTATTCTCTTTATAAGGTTTCGTTGAATAATAAATAAAGCAGGTTGTGTGCATCTTTTTGATGCAGAGACCGGGGGTAATACCTCCATTTCGAAAAAAAGTTGCAGCATAGCTATATGAACATTAGCATGAGCAGAATTAGCAGATGTAGTTTGGATTGAACATTAGCAGATATAGTTGTAACATGAACATTAGCATTAGCAAATTTAGTTGTAGCATAGCTAGATGGTGATAATTGCATTGTATTTTTTTGTAGATTGGATGCTGAATTTTGGGAAGTGAGATTCCATTTTATTGGTGAAGATAATTTAGAAAGAACAATTAGCAGGTCAGATATTACTATGTTGAACTTGTTAGCACTGATAGAAGGCCATGGTTATGAGTTCAGGAACTACATGTACTATGTTAAAGAGAAAGGAAAAGGGAAGGCATGGAGGTAGTGGACACCATGTCAAAGGTTTGCAACATGCTAGAGTTGTATGAACATGAGCGGGTTCTCAATATAACTGTAATAAAGGACAAAGCTCCATGGCTAGTTGGACTAAACTTGGAAGAAGCTTCAACCCCAGCAACTTTAGATGTTCCTGTAGTTTTATCAGTTGATAGAGAGGGTGCGACATTCATTTCAGAGTCAAATGATGTTGAGGAGGGAGAAGATCTGGTTCCTGTTGCAGTGGATTTCTCTGATGTGCTTTTCTTTGGCACACAACAGAGCTGCAATATGAGTAAGGGCAAATAAATAATCCCACTTGATGATAACTCTGGAGAGGAAGAATAAGTAGGATTTACTGATAATTTCAACTGGTGTGAAGTTAGAAGGGAATAGGATGACATTGCTATTGCTTCTAAGCTTGAATATATAAAGAAGTTGAAGAAGGGGAAAGATAAACATGATATGATAGCTGAAGATTCAGAGGACAAGGAAATATTAGACAAGTTGGGATAAGTGAAGAAGCAGAGAGATGATCCTTTCATGCATATAGAAGGGGAGACAGATGTGGAAAAGCTTTTTTCAGATAGATGAAATATCTAAGCCAGAGGAAATCATTTAACTAGAAAGGAAGAAGAGTAAGCCAGTGAGGTCTGGCCCAACTAGTAGTTCACATCATGAGGATGTGGCTGAAGATATGAACTATTTCATGCCATCATCTGATGAAGAAAGCATCCCAGATGATTTACCAGATAGGATGATGGACATGTTGTGAAGTGGGCACTGCCAAGTGGGAGGAAGGGAAAGCCGAAGAAGCCAAAGAAGAGAGTGTGGTATGATGAGACTAGGGCAGACCCACATGAGCAATTTGGATTGAAACTTTGCTTCAAAGATGTTTATCAATTTAGGAAAAATCTCTTATGATCTATCACATAGCTCAACTTAGGAACTTTTCTTACTAGAGGAACAATAAGGATAGAATCATAGCGTAGTGCTCTGAAAGGGACAAAGGTTGTCCATTCTATTTGACAGCCTCACATATTAAACATGAGAAGACATTTTGTATTAGGAAAATAAGAGCACGACACACTTGCATTTCCCATGGAGAAAACACCAAGGTCACAATTGATTAGCTTGCACATCAATCAGAGCAAGCAGTTAGAACTGATCCCAACACATGTGTTGACACACTAATTGACAATGCCAAGCTGAAGTGGGGAGTGGAGGTTCCTAAGATCAAAGCTTATAGGCAAGGAAGAAGGCATTTATAGTGGTGATGGGTGACCAGAGGGCCGAGTACACTAGAATCAGAGACTATCTCCAAGATGTCATTAATAGCAATCCTGGTAGTAGGTGTATTGTGACAACTGTGAATCTAGTTGAGCATCCAAGTGAAAATCCTAGGTTCCATGGATAGCAATCCCTCCTCAACATCTTTTCCAATGATAGAAATCCCGCCTCAATGCTTCAAAGGAAGGTTTTCTCAATGGTTGTAGACCATTCTTAGGTACAATATATGATTCCTTATTATGTTGCTTTACTGCTGCTATTGCCATGTTGTTTCAGTGGTGATATTGCCATGTAGTAGCACTTTCTGGTTTTTATTTAATCACCTTTGTTACAAACTTGGTAGGTTTAGATGTCTACTTCATCAAGTTGAGCACAGGTCAACAGATACTAGCTACAACTAGGAGAGATGGCAACGATAACATCTTTCCCATTGCATTTGGTGTGGTTGATAAAGAAGATTTTGCTAGCTGGTCCTCGTTTTTGAGAGAGCTGAGATACTGCATTGGGGAGGCTAGTAAATTTGGACATTACACTATAATCTCTGATAGGCAAAAGGTGAGCTTTCTTTCCATTAAATCTCAATAGTAGATTATGTTACCTATGTTCCATTGCATAACCTAGAGTACACCTTTGTTTACTTATGGAGAAACTGTTACTTTTTATACTAGGGGCTCCTAAAAGAAATTTCACTTGTGTTTTCACACTCTCCTCAAAGGTTTTGTTTGAGGCACATTTATGCCAACTTCCAATCTGCTGGCTTTAGTGGCCCAGATCTCAAGAAGTACATGTTTGCAACTAGTTATTCATACACAAAACTTGCAATGGAGGCAATGAAGAAAGACTGTGTAGAGGCATACAAATTGGATGATGGAAATCCCTGTGGAGACATGGGCAAGGCTTGCCTTTGACACCATTTGTAAGACTGATCTTGTTGTTAATAACCTCAGTGAGGTGTTTAACAAAATTATTCTTGATGTGAGGAACAAACCAATTAGAAGAATGCTGGAAGGGATTAGGAACAAGCTCACGGTGAAGTACAGTGGAGTAAGAAGCAAGGTTGAAAACACTAGGTGGTAAATTACACCACATTTGCTGAGAAGCTAGAAGAGGCCAAGAAGTGGTCAAGGGAGTGCACAACAAAGAATTCTGATGTAGGCTTGTGGCAAGTTCCCAATGCTAGAAGGAATTGTGTAGTTAACCTGATTAACAATACATGCTCATGTAGAAAGTGGGATGTCACTGGCATTCCCTGCAACCATGATGTGTCTACTATTATGAAAATGAGGTAGCACCCAGAGGACTATGTGGTTGATTTTTCCAAAAGCCAATGTACAAGCAAGCTTACCAGTATGTGATCTACCCTGTACTTGGCCCTGATGACTGGACTAGAACAAGCACACCAGACATTGAACCACCGGTTTTTAGAGACAAGCCAGGAAGGAAGCAAACAGTTAGAAGGAAAGGGCAGTTTGAGGTTCCAGCACCTAGGGATACCTCAAGAATGGGTAGCATTACCTGTAGTAATTGCAAACAAATTGGACACAGGTACACTGCTTGTCATGCCCCTTTGAGGCTAGAGTTGCAGCTGAGAAAATCCAGCCACCAGGTGAACTGCAATTTTCTTATTTCAATTTTCATACTACATTATGCTCATTTGAACTGACTAACATGGTTCTTTGCTTTGTATAGGCTACTAGGGAGAACTACCAGGCCACTACATCAGGCACTACACCAATTCCTCCTGCTGCTAGTACCAGGACTCCAACCAGTTCACCTGTGACTACTACTACCAGGCCTCCTACCAGCTCACCTATGTCTACTACTACTAGGCCACATGTCCCTCCTACTACCAGGACTCCTACCAGTATGCCAACTTCCTCTACTCCAACTGCTGGCAGCAGAAAAGGAGCAAGAGCTGGCTTCATTGCACCAAGAACTTCTACCCTAGGAACCTCATCTAGGCCATCTAGAACAATCAAGCCCACCCAGAAGATCAAGGAGTACCTGAATGCTAGTGACATTGATAAAATGTCTCCTGCTGATAAAAAAAGATGTGAACTATGTCTTTCAACCTAGTAATTGAACTATTGGTTTGTAATGCTATTTGAACAAATATGTTGGTTTGTAATGCTATCTGAACAAATATTTTGGTTTGTAATGCTATCTGAACCTATGGTATTGTAATGCTATTTGAACCTTTGTCACTGTGTCTGTCTGCTCCCTTCCCATGTGAAAGATTACGGATGTCGCCTATAAGGGGGTGAATAGGCGATTAAAACTTCTATGAGATGTGCTTAACAAAGGAGGAATAAAACTAGTGTTTTCTTTTGTCAAGCACAAAGCCTAGATATACTAAGGTTCACCTATGTGCACCAACAACTTATGCTAAGCAAGACAAGCAACAATACGATAGCAATATAATTACTTCAAGCACGATGGCTATCACAATATAAAGTGCATAATTAAAGAGCTCGGGTATAGAGATAACCGAGGCACGCAGGGACGGCGATGTTTTACCGAGTTCCTCCCAACAAGGGAGTATGTCTTGTTGGAGCGGTGGGCGGTACTAAGACCACCAACGCCACTGATACGTCCATTTTGCATCACTATTCTATGTCATAATTCACTGTTATTCATTGATATATTTCGCATTGAGAGGTGATACTTATGTTATTTCATCTGTTTTTGCATGGTTGATGACTTTTGGAGCATGGACCGCTGCAGTCAAGATTCTGATGGAAAAGGTGCTGTTTGGAGGCAAAATTCGCGAAGATCAGAAAATCCGGGAAAATATATGGAAAATCCTATTTTTCCAGAAGACGAAGGAAGCCAGAAGGGGGCTGGAGATGGGCCACAGGGGGCCCACACCAACCCCTGGCACGGGCCAGCCTAGGCCGCGCCACCAGGTGGTGTGGCCGCCCTGGTCCACCCCTGGCACTCCCCTTGGCGTATATTATCCTCCTGAAACCCTAAGACTCGGGGAGCAACCATAGAAAGATTCTGTCACCTCTGCGAGGCGGAAAACACCAAGAGAGAAAGATCTCTCCGGCAGACAGATTTTGGCCAGGGAAATTCCTTCCCGGAGAGGGGAGATCATCGCCATCAACACCACCATCGAGCTGGACTTCATCGGGATCATCATCATCATCACCACCATCATCACCATCATAACCCTCATCACCATCTCCATATTGCTGTAACAATTGGGTTGAATCTTGCATAGTTCATAGGGGAAACTTTCCCGGTGTTGATTACTCTTTGTAGTTGATGCTATTGAGTGAACCATTGAATTATTGTTTATGTTCAGATTGTTATACATCATTATTCCATCTCTGATCATGATCCATATGATGTCTTGTGAGTAGTTCGTTTTGTTCTTGAGGACATGGGAGAAGTCATGTTGTTAGTAGTGGAGTTGTGTTGAGAAAGATTCAATAGTTTGATATTTAAGTTGTGGTGTACTTCTTCTAGTGGTGTCATGTGAACGTCGACAACATGACACTTCACCTATATGGGCCTAGGGGAATGCATTGTGTATTTGGCTACTAATCGTAGGGGTTGCCGGAGTGACAGAAACCTGAACCCCTTAGAGTTTAAAGTTGTGGTTAGGTTTCTACCTTAATTACTTTCTTGTACTTACGGATGTTTGCAAGGGGTATAATCACAAGTATGTATTAGTCCTAGGAAGGTCGGTACATTAGCACAGGTTCACCCACACAACACTTAGCAAGCTAAAGAAGATTAATCAACTATATGAAGCGAAAGCACTTGACAGTCTTCCCATGTGTCCTCGAGAACGTTTTGTCATTTTAAGTAATACAACCGGCCCGTCCTTTGCTGCATAAAGGATTGGGACACTTGCTACAGTTATTCCTACTGTCTTTTATTTACTCGTACTTTGTTTACTTGCTTTATCAAAACCCCCTAAAAATCCGTTTGCTAAGTATTTGCAGAGAATTCCTGATCCATACCACTAGCTAGCACCTTCTGCTCCTCATTGGGTTCGACACTCTTACTTATCGAAAATACTGCGATACACCCCCTATACTTGTGGGTCATCAAGACTATTTTCTGGCGCCGTTGCCGGGGAGTGAAGCGCTATTGGAGAGTGGAATTGGTAAAGGAAACTTCTACTGTGAGTATTGTTTACTTCTGCTAGTTGCTTTATTTTCGTTATGGATAATTCGCTGAGTTTCTTATTTGGTAATGCTACTACCACTGCTAAGGTAGTAGATAAGCCACCACCTGCTGAGAATGATGTTTTTAAAATACCTACAAGAATTATTGATCGTGTTATGGATAACTACTATGTTGGGGATGGAACTGTCCATCCCGATGATCATTTACTCTTTATACACGAATTATGTGGGTTGTTCAAGTGTGCAGGTATTACTACAGATCAAGTTAAGAAGAAGTTATTCTCATTATCACTGAAAGGAAGAGCTGAGGAATGGTATAAGCTTCTGAAGAATGGTCAAGCTCTGGAATGGGAGGAAATAGTACCTCTGTTTTATTCAAAGTTTTATCCTCCTAGTGAGATTCATAAAGATCGGAATCAAATATACAACTTTTGGCCTCTTGATGGAGAGAGTACAACTCAAGCTTGGGGGAGATTGAAGTTACTAATGCTCAAATGTCCCATTCATGAGCTCCCCAACAATATTATTATCAATAACTTTTATGCAAGGCTCCCTCTACATGATAAGGACTTATGTGCTGGATCGTTCACTCGCATGGAACAAGAAGCTAAATGGGATCTTCTGGACCGTATTCAAGATAATGCTGAAGCTTGGGAGAATGACAAAGGTAGAAAGTCAGGTATAAATTATGATTATGAATGCATTGAATCTTTTATGGGAACTGATGACTTTCAAAATATTAAAAATGCTTATGGTCTAGACTCTCAAGCTATTGCTTCTTATTTTAAGGCTTTTGCTTCCTATATTGAAGTGCCTAAAAAGAAGTGGAATAAGTATCATGAACCTTATAAAGATATTGCTAAGAGTGTTCCTGCAAGAAATACTGAAGTTTATACTGCTGATCATGTTTTACCTAAACCTTATATTGAGAAAATGCCTTTCCTAGTTAAGATTAAGGAACATTCTATGATAGCTAGTATGGTTAATGAAAGTATAATCAAAGCTGTTGAACCTGATAAACAAATGGTTGATGAACCTAGTTAAATATGAAGAAGAGGGACACACTATCCTTTGTAAGGATACCTCTAATATTGTTTCACATAGTAGTGTTATGAGAGCTAGTATTCCTGTGTTTTCTGTTAGAATAAGTAATCATTGCTACGATGGTCCTTGTGATAGTTATATTGTTAAGTTTATGCATGATACTGAAAGTTACTATGAAAGAGGGAAAAGTGTTCTTATGCATCTCAATAATATCAAGTTTCCTCGTTTTATGCTGAAAGTTTTTTGTTGCACTTCTTTTGCCTTCCTATGCTAGTAGCCTCTAGTCTCAACAACTTGTTTGTCTACAAAATTCCCTTGCATAGGAAGTGGGTTAGACTTAAACGTGTGTATTTTTGCTTCTTAATGCTCCCTTTCACTTCAATTCATATTCCTATGTGAGCATCTTCAAAATTATCTTGCCCATCTTAATGGCTATAAAGAAAGAGCTTTTTGGGAAACAACCCAATTTGTTTTTGCTTTCAGTTTGTTTTTTGCTTCTTTGAGTCTTGGAAGTTATTACTTCGGTAATAACCTCAGCTTATCCGTTTTGTTTGGTTTTTGTGTCAAGATCAACCTCTAATGAGAGAGAAGTAATATTTGGGGAAGTTGCTGTCCCGAAACAGATTTTTGTGATTCACCGTAAAAATTCGTGAGAGATCTATGTATGTCGGATTGAGCTGTAATTGTTTGTGATTCTGCCCCTGGTTGTTATTTAACTTTCGTTAGTTTTGTACTTTTTGATTTGAGCAACAGAAGATTTTCGAAAAAAATTGATCTTTACCTGCTGGTCTATTTTGACAGATTTTGCCACTCTTGTATTTGCTTCTTTATTTGATTTCCTTTTTGAATTATTTTTGGGTTTTCAGAAGGAGTTGCTACAGTAGCTTATGTTTTGATGGTTTTCAGTTGAAGTTGGACACAAAAGGTTTTATCACTTCACTTATACTAATGCTGCCAATGAGAACTGTGTGAAGTTTTGTGTGAAAGAAATTTCCAGGAAGTGGAGATAATGGTGTAATAAGGAAGAGGGTTTTATAACTCAAGTATTAAGTGTATGAAGATGAAGATATTGATGTTATTCAACCGGTGACTCCGGAAGAATCTACTAACTACCAAATTTAGAGACCTGTAGAGTCTGTTTTCAAATAGGTAACAGTTCTGGTAAGAAAAGTTCCACGAAAATACTATCAACTATATTTTTGTAGTTTTCAGTCAATAAGGAAAGATACGAAGCGAAAGAGGGACAGAAACGGAGCCAGGGTGGCTCACACCACCCTGTGGCGCGGGCCCACCCCTGGTCGCGCCATCAGGTGGTGTGGCCACTCCGGACTCCGTCTCCGACTCGTTTTCTCCCGGTACCTTCCTTTTGTTATGAGACTTCATAATATATAATCCCCCGGATCTCCCGAGGTTCGTATATCGTGTTTTCATCGTGTTTTTGTTTCGATCTGTTTCTGCCATGACATACTCTTTGAAGGTTTAGAAGCACAATGGTGTCCGCCAAGGATAAGGGAAAGGAGCCTATGGAGGAGGATCTCCAAGACCCCGAGTAGGGGCTGGTACCTTTAGTCACTTGCCCTACATCAACGGAATCCCTACGAGTCACTAAGGAGTTCTGCAATAAGTACCGAGACTTGAGGAGGAAGGTGGACAAGCTTCAATGGGAGAATAATAGGCTTCGCAAGATGCTGGAAGATTTCCTCCCGTCAACTAAGAAAATATTACCACCACCACCAAAGGAGTAATTCGTCATCAGGTTTGGCATCCCCTTGGTTTGTTCCAAGCTTGGGGGAGTGTCGCGGTATCACATCACTATATTCTATCTTTTTACCTTATTAGTAGAGTCATATCATGAATAGAGAAGTTATTATGTAGGATGGTTTGCATTATGGAAGTGTCCCCTCTCTCGTTAGATATGTATCCCTTGGTGTGAGTTGCCGTTACGGAATATTAATGAGAAGCTCTATCATTTACTCTTTTGCATAGCTTATATTAGTTTTTAATTCATGGTTATATGATTAATCTTGTTGTTAGTATTGGTATATGATGGCTCTGAGTATGGCGCCCAGAAAAATGATGGAGCAATGATGATGTAGAGCTTGTTGGGAACCCCAAGAGGAAGGTATGATGAGCACAGCAGCAAGTTTCCCTCAGTTATAAAACCAAGGTTTAATCGAACCAGTAGGAGCAAGGGAACACCCCAAAGGTGTTACTTGCTGAGCTTTGGCAGGGCACACTACTGGTGCTAGTAGCAACGTGGAGACCTGCACAACACAACCACAGAACTTTGTCCCCAACTTGTGATGAGGTTGTCAATCTCACCGTGTTTTGCGGAAAACAAAGGATTAAACGTATCGAATGGAAAGAAGTAAAAGTTTGCAGAAAGTAAACACAAAGCAGTAAAAGATTGTAGATTGAATGTAAAAGACAAGGACCGGGATCCATAGTTCACTAGAGGTGGCTCTCCTTAGATAGATAACATGCTGGGTGAACAAATTACAGCGGGGCAATTGACAAACATCGAGAAAGCAATACATGCATATACTAATCATCTTGAATCCTTTGAGACTTGATTGGGCATTGCAACTTTATACATAGACCACCATCCAACTGCATCTATGACTAATAATCCACCTTCAGGTTATCATCTGACCCCCCTCCAGTATTAAGTTGCAAGCAACAGATTATTGTTTTACGAACTGCGTGTAAAGTAAACAATATGATTGTTCTATGAACAAAGGATTGTTGTTTTATCCCTAGTAGCAATAGCACATCTAGTACCTTAGAGATTTCTGTCACTTCCCCAGATTACCAGAGGCATGAACCCACTATCGAGCATAAATACTAACTCTTGGAGTTGCTAGCATCTACTTGGCCAAGATAGCTACTAACAACGGAAAGCATGCAAGATCACAAATAACAAAGACATGATAGAATCAATAATCAATCTGAAATAGCAGCTCAATATCCATCGGATCCCCGCAAACACAACATGTAGAATTACAAATAGATGATCTTGATCATGAACGGAGCTCACAAGATCTAGACATGAAAGCACAAAGGAGGAGAACTAGCCATCTAGATACTACATGGATCCGTAGTCCAAGGATGAACTACTCACGCATCACACCGGAGGCTTGCATGGTGATGAAGAAGGCCTCTAGGTGAATTCCCCTCTCCGGCAGGGTGCCGGGAAGAGCTTCATATCCCTCCCGATCTAGGGATGGAGATGATGACGACTACAAACTCTTTCGTGGATTTTTGATCGGGTACTTAGGGTTTACATCCCGAGGGCATCTTATAGTCAGAAGGGGAGGCCGAGGGGTGCCTAGGCTGGCCACACCACCCCCTGGCGCGGGCCAAGCCTGGCCGCGCGGCCAGGTGGTGTGTCCACCCTCTGGCCCCTCTCCGTCTCGTATTCTGGCACTTGATGACATCCAGAAAAATAGGCACTTTGGATTTTGTCCCGTCCAATTCCGAGAATATTCATTTTCTGACTTTCCTGGAACCAAAAACAGCAGAAAACAGGCAGCTGGCACTGTGGCTCTTGTTAATAGGTTAGTCCAAGAAATCATATGAAAAGTACTCCAAAGTTGGAACAAAACACAAGAAAGTGGATAAAACCAAGCATGGAACATCAAAAATTATAGATACATTTGCAATGTATCAACATCCCCTAGCTTAACTCCTGCTCGTCCTCGTGTAGGTAAGTGATAAAAAGAAAGAAATTTTTTTGAGGTGACATGCACCATCAAAGACTTGATCAAAGTATTTGCAAAACATTCAAAGCTGGGATCATAGTACTTCAATCATAACATGAAAGACAAAGTTCTAGCAATAAGACAAAGAAACTATGATGCAACATGAAAAGGCACAAACAAAAGATTCATGAATAACAATGCTTTGCAAGACGTTTGTTTGTTTCACATAAATAAAACATAGCATAATAGTATTCAGCTTGTCCCTCAATAGAGTAGCAAATTAAATGCATAGGACACCTTCAAAGTTCATAAGAGTGACTAGATACAATAGTTTAAAACAAGCAATATCAAAGTATGCATCAATCATCTAGTCTTGGGACAATGCACATAGAACTAAGAATGACCACTATGCTCTCAAAGTAGGTGCATAAAGGTAGAAGGTGGAGACACAATATAATGGTGGAAGAAAGGCCTTTGTAAAAGGAAGTAGGGATTCAAGTCTCATAAAGAGCTTCCAAAAATTATGGTACTTATAGCTTTCACCTCTCATTGCCCCTATCATAAGCATCTTGAAGTGATTAAGGTTAAAGTGAACAAACTATGGTGTACATGCTTGACGAAGTATAAGTCAGAAATCTCATGTCCCTTGTATACGAGGGCCGCTCCTCATGCTACTCAAGTTTAGTCACCGGTAAGTTCTTGTCATTGTAAGTACATGTGTGTCATTGAGAACCGCCAACGTGGTACCCCCTGCCCGATGATACGGAAGAATCCCCATATCAAAATGACAAGGCAAGCAGACAACGAGCATCTCAACATTCTTCTTATTTACCATGGGAATATGGTGTCTTTTTCTCTCTTTCCTCTTTTAATAGTATCTCCTTTTTTTTCTTTTCTCTTTTTTTTCAATATAGGACTCTTTTTTTGTAAGAAGAATGCTTCATAGACAGCTCATTATGGTTACGCTGCAGGTTTCCACCATGTCAGCATGGATTAGACCAGTGGCCCAGGAATTTCTCTAACACATATACATAACTCCATGGACTTACAAGCTCCCCTTTCATTTCACACCGACGACATCCATATACAAAAGAGCATGATATCAACTAGGTACAAGTACCAAGTGCAATGTTGAAAGCGTTCCCCATGACAGCATGGTTCTGCTAATTCCCAACAAATAAGTGCAAGCATATACAACATAGACGACACAATGGTTCAAGTTTATTAAGGGCAAGAAAAGTAAAGTGTGCCATCAAGTTCGTGAGAGCTTTAATCACTAGTTTTCTCATACCAAGTTTAATTTGGAAGGTAAACAAAAGCATGAATATACTTGGAATAGCATAAGCTAGTAGGAAGGTATGGTGGACTCTTTCGAATAACTTGGTTTAGGGAGTTGGATGCATGAGTGGAACTCATACTTGGTGGTGGAGGCTAGCAAAAGACTAGGAGCGACAAACTAAGAGAGCAATAATGGCCATAATCATGCAAAGCGACAAAACATCATTGATCAAAGCATAAAGTGATACTACAAGTTGAAAACTAAAGGATCATAAAGGCTATGGTGACTTGATATAGTCATAACATGGTGTGAGCATGCGCCAAGTCAACCCAAATAAAGCATCAAAGGAGAATACCACTATACTATGCTTTAATATGCTAAAACAACGCATGATTCATCCAAGGCACATTAAGCAATCTCAATTGTTTATAACAAGTCATGCTACAGCAAATAATACTAAGCATAAAGCCAAAAGAATATCAAGCATGGCATGACAAAGCATAGGCCACAGTAAAAAACAAGCTCTTTTTACCACAAAAGCATGAACTTTCCTACTCTTTTCCAAACCAAACCAAACTATTTGCAAACCAATGTATGAAAGAGGGGGTCCAACCAATTTATTCAGAAAACTAAGCAAACCAAGCAAACAAAAAACTAAAATGAAAACAAAAAAGAAGACGCTCCAAGAACAACACAACTGTGCATGAAACAATAAAAATAAAGCGTTTGGAAGAAACCTAGGATTTTATTGATGAAGAAGGGGATGCCTTGGGCATCCTTAAGCTTTGACGCTTGTACTTCTTGGATATTTATTGGGGTGACACGCGTGGCATCCCCAAGCTTGAGCTTTAGTCCATCCTTCGTCTCATTACTCATTCCTTCCATATACCTGAAATTTTTCCTTCATACAAAACTTCACACAATCTTCATTAGCAATATTAGTGCACTCAAGATAAGTCTTAAGGTTCAGTTATAGCACCAAATAAACTTCCATTAAAACACTAGCTACTGTAGCACTTCCTCAAAAAGCTCAATTCCCAAAAGAACTCAAAAAGGAACCAACAAGAAGCAAATGTAGAAAATGGCAGAAATCTGTCAAAACAGACCAGCAGGTAAAGACATTTTTTTCGAAGACCTTATGTTGCTCAAATAAAAAAGTGTTGAACTAACGAAAGTTAGATAACAACCTGGGGCAGAAGCAAAAAAATTCACGTCTCAAAGAGACGTTCAGATATTTCACAAGAATTTTTACGGTGAAGAACAGAAATCTGTTTCGAGACAGCAACTTTCCCAATCATTACTTCTCTCTCATTAGAGGTTACTCTTGGCACAAAAAGCAAATAAAAAGGATAAGGAGCGGTTATTACAGACTTAATAACTTCCAAGACTAATCTAAAACTTTTGGGTTATCTCCCAATAAGTACTTTTCTTTAACGCCTTTAAGTTAGGCATAAGAAGCAAGAAAAAAAATCAAGTGTTCTCAAATGAAGAAGCATTAAGACCAAATTTCTTGCCCTTACCTCTCTTACTTTTATTCTTAACCTTGGGGAAAATATGATTGTTTGGTGGAGAAGATAGGTGCATGGTCCCCTTTCCCACATCTATTATTGCTCCAAGGAGTTCTAATAGGGACCTTCCAAGTGTAATTTGTTCTTTTCCTGCACATTCAATAACAAGATAATCAATAGAAATCGTTTTCCCAAGGATCTTTGTAAACACTCCTTTAGCTATTCCAAGAGGTAATATGGTAGCATTATTAGCAAGAGATATTTTTTTCCTCCTTCAGTGAGCCCCCAAGTATTCAGAGATTTATAAATATCTTTGGGCATGAGGCAAAATTCAGACATGATATCATAGCGAGCTTGAAAAGTTTCAGTGTTCATCTCAATCTTTACTGTAGGGAACCACTTTGATGGTTCAGAGTTTATTGGAACATAATTGTGATGCTCCCTAAGCGTATTATAGCAATTTTCTAAGCTAGTAGTGCTAGTCTCTAGAGTGTTCAACCTAGAAAATATTTTTGCGAAAGAAATATCAGTTTGGCTAGGAATGTTGTAAGTGAGGATCAATTTCTTTATAGCATTAGTAGCATCATCCTCATTACATTGGAGGAAATCTCCTCCCACAACAGAATCTAGAGCATATATATAGCAAAGAGCAATCCAAGGTAAAAACTGCTAAGGAACAAGCTTTGAGTCATTTTAGGCTCAGTTTTTTCATGTAGATCAGAGATTCTAGACCAAGCTTCCTTAAAACTTTCCTCAATTCCTTTTTTAAAAGTGAAAATCATTTCCTCGGGTGACATAGTGATTGGATCAAGGCTATCATAGTGGCAACTCAAGATAGGAACTAATATTTTTTTGTGTTTTTTTTAAGAAAGCAAACTAGTAAAATTATTTTTTTTGTGTTTTTTATAAAGAAACAAGCAAACAAAGCAAAAAGAAAACTAAGCAAAACAAAAATAACAAAGTAAAGAGATTGGTTATGAGGGACTCCCCTTGTGAAGATGTCCTTGACTCCTCGGCAACGGCGCCAGAAAAATGCTTGATGGCTCTGAGTATGGCGCCCAGAAAAATGCTGGAGCAATGATGATGTAGAGCTCGTTGGGAACCCCAAGAGGAAGGTATGATGAGCACAGCAACAAGTTTCCCTCAGTTATGAAACCAAGGTTTAATCGAACCAGTAGGAGCAAGGAAACACCCCGAAGGTGTTACTAGCTGAGCTTTGGTAGGGCGCACTACCGGTGCTAGTAGCAACATGGAGACCTGCACAACACAACCACAGAACTTTGTCCCCAACTTGCGATGAGGTTGTCAATCTCATTGTGTTTTGCGGAAAACAAAGGATTAAACGTATCGAATGGAAATAAGTAAAAGTTTGCAGAAAGTAAACACAAAGCAGTAAAAGATTGTAGATTGAATGTAAAAGACAAGGACCGGGATCCATAGTTCACTAGAGGTGGCTCTCCTTAGATAGATAACACGCTAGGTGAACAAATTACATCGAGGCAATTGACAAACATCGAGAAAGCAATACATGCATCTACTAATCATCTTGACTCCTTTGAGACTTGATTGGGCATTACAACATTATACATAGACCGCCATCCAACTACATCTATGACTAATAATCCACCTTCAGGTTATCATCCGAACCCCCTCTAGTATTAAGTTGCAAGCAACAAATTATTGCTTTACGAACTGCGTGTAAAGTAAACAATACGATTGTTCTATGAACAAAGGATTGTTGTTTTCTCCCTAGTAGCAACACCACATCTAGTACCTTAGAGATTTCTGTCACTTCCCCAGATTACCAGAGGCATGAACCCACTATCGAGCATAAATACTAACTCTTGGAGTTGCTAGTATCTACTTGGCCAAGATAGCTACTAACAACGGAAATCATGCAAGATCACAAATAACAAAGACATGATAGAATCAATAATCAATCTAAAATAGCATCTCAATATCCATTGGATCCCCGCAAACACAACATGTAGAATTACAAATAGATGATCTTGATCATGAACGGAGCTCACAAGATCTAGACATGAAAGCACAAAGGAGGAGAACCAGCCATCTAGCTACTACATGGATCCATAGTCCAAGGATGAACTACTCACCCATCACACCGAAGGCTTGCATGGTGATGAAGAAGGCCTCCAGGGTGAATTCCCCTCTCCGGCAGGGTGCCAGGAAGAGCTTCAGATCCCTCCCGATCTAGGGATGGAGATGATGGCAGCTACATACTCTTTCGTGGATTTTTGATCGGGTACTTAGGGTTTACGTCCTGAGGGCATCTTATAGTCGGAAGGGGAGGCCGAGGGGGTGCCTGGGCTGGCCACACCACCCCCTGGCGTAGGCCAGACCTGGCCGCGCGGCTAGGTGGTGTGGCCACCCTCAAGCCCCTCTCTGTATCGTATTATGGCACTTGATGACATCCGGAAAAATAGGCACTTTGGCTTTTGTCCCGTCTAATTTCGAGAATATTCATTTTCTGAATTTCCTGGAACCAGAAACAGCAGGAAACAGGCAGCTGGCACTGTGGCTCTTGTTAATAGGTTAGTCCAAGAAATCATATGAAAAGTACTCCAAAGTTGGAACAAAACACAAGAAAGTGGATAAAACCAAGCATGGAACATAAAAAATTATAAATACATTTGCAATGTATCAGTATCACTTTGGGATCATTGAGTTAATTTAGTTGGTTTTGGCAAACCTGGCTCGGTCAGTTGAACACTATTTTTGAGAGTTGAATGAAAAAGATAGAAGTACTCTAAAGAAAAATAATTTCATCATCTTTCTTTCTTGATTTTCTCATAAGTCTAGTATTCTCTAGTTAAGATCTTTTGTGCTTCCAAGGAAGATTGCATGTTTGTTTTTATCACTTATATGTTTGTTTGTTTCCTTCAACTCTTGTACTTGCTACCCAGCCTTGCTAGCCAAAAACTTGTACTGAGAGGGAATTCTTCTCGTGCATCCACTCCTTTAAACCAAAACCCCATGCCATTTGTGTCCACCATACTTACCTATTAGCATTATTGCTATTCCAAGTAAATTCTCGTTTTATCTACCTCCCAAATTAAACTTGTTATGTGAAAATTAGTTATTAAAGCTCTCACGAACTTGATTGCACACTTTACTTTCTCGCATCTAATAAACTTGAACCATTGTGCCCATCTATGTTGCGTATATGCTTGCGCTTTATGAGTTGTGAATTAGCAGAACCATGTTGTCATGGGGAACGCTTTTAACATTGCACTGGTACTTTGTACCTAGTTGATATCATGTTCTTTTTTCTATGGATGTCGTCGGTGTGAAATGAAAGGGGAGCTTGTAAGTCCATGGAGTTATGCATGTGTGTTAGAGAAACGCCCGGGCCACTGGTCTAATCCATGCTGACATGGTGGAAACCTGCAGCGTAACCATAACGAGCATCTATGAAGCATTCTTCTTATAAAAAAGAGTCCGATATTGAGAAAAAGAGAAAAAGAAAAAGAGATTATGAAAAGAGGAAAGAGAGAAAAAAGCACCATATTCCCATGGTAAATAAGAAGATTACTAAGATGTTTGTTGTATGCTTGCCTTATCATTTTGATATGTGGATTCTTCCGTATCATCGGGCAAGGGGTACCCCGTTGGCGGTTCTCTATGATACACATATGCTTACGATGACAAGAACTTACCGGTGACTAAACTTGAGTAGCATGAGGAGCGGCCCTCGTATTCAAGGGACATGAGATTCTCAATTTACAACTTGTCAATGCATATCCTCATATTTGATAACTTTAACCTTAATCACGTAAAGATGCCTATGATAGTGGCAATGAGAGGTGAAAGCTAGTAAGTATCATAATTTTTGGGAGCTCTTTATGAGACTTGTAATCCCTGCTTCCCTCTGCGAAGGGCCTTTCTTTTACTTTTTAGTTGAGCCAGTAAACCTACTCCCTTCTATCTCAGCAAGTATTTTGAGTTGTTGTGGTTCATTCATTCATATGATGATTTATTTAATCATGTTTCTTATGTTCCTTGTTTTGCACATTGATCTTATCTTGATGTTTACTACTTTGAAAGCTATCATTGAAAACCAGTTATTTGTGAACTCCAGCAAATTATCAACTATTCTTTGACCAAGAGCTAAGTTTGCCATTACCACTTATGATTTACTTTATGTATCTTTTTTGTGTTTCCTTTACTCATTGCAAGTTGAGTTATATAATAGTGAGTTGTCTTCTATTATGATCTATGTATTGATGAATGTGATGCTTCTTATCCGTATTCTTTTATCGAAACTTCACTCCATAAACCTGAGGTCATGTTTATTGAGCTCAGTTTCGCTTGGGGACAAACGAAGTCTAAGCTTGGGGGGAGTTGATACGTCCATTTTGCATCACTATTCTATGTCAAAATTCACTGTTATTCATTGATATATTTCGTATTGAGAGGTGATACTTATGTTATTTCATCTGTTTTGCATGGTTGATGACTTTTGGAGCATGGACCGCTGCAGTCAGGATTCTGATGGAAAAGGTGCTGTTTGGAGGCAAAATTCGCGAAGATCAGAAAATCCGGGAGAATATACGGAAAATCCTATTTTTCTAGAAGACAAAGGAAGCCAGAAGGGGGGATGGAGATGGGCCATAGGGGGCCCACACCACCCCCTCGCGCGGGCCAGCTTAGGCCGCGCCACCAGGTGGTGTGGCCGCCCTGGTCCACCCCTGGCACTCCCCTCTGGCGTATATTATCCTCCCAAAACCCTAAGACTCGGGGAGCAACCACAGAAAGATTCCGCCGCCTCTACAAGGCGGAAAACACCAAGAGAAAAAGATCTCTCCGGCAGACAGATTTCTGCCAGGGGAATTCCTTCCCGGAGAGGGGAGATCGTCGCCATCAACACCACCATCAAGCTGGACTTCATCAGGATCATCATCATCACCACCACCATCATCACCATCAGCACCCTCATCACCATCTCCATATTGCTGTAACAATTGGGTTGAATCTTGCATTAGTTCATAGGGGAAACTTTCCCGGTGTTGATTACTCTTTGTAGTTGATGCTATTGAGTGAACCATTGAATTATTGTTTATGTTCAGATTGTTATACATCATTATTCCATCTCAGATCATGATCCATATGATGTCTTGTGAGTAGTTCGTTTTGTTCTTGAGGACATGGGAGAAGTCATGTTGTTAGTAGTGGAGTTGTGTTGAGAAAGATTCAATAGTTTGATATTTAAGTTGTGGTGTACTTCTTCTAGTGGTGTCATGTGAACGTCGACTACATGACACTTCACCTATATGGGCCTAGGGGAATGCATTGTGTATTTGGCTACTAATCGTAGGGGTTGCCGGAGTGATAGAAACCTGAACCCCCGTTAGGAAACCATTGCACAAGGGACGTAAGGGTCTTAGAGTTTAAAGTTGTGGTTAGGTTTCTACCTTAGTTACTTTCTTGTACTTACGGATGTTTGCAAGGGGTATAATCACAAGTATGTATTAGTCCTAGGAAGGTTGGTACATTAGCACAGGTTCACCCACACAACACTTAGTAGGCTAAAGAAGATTAATCAACTATATGAAGCGAAAGCACTTGACAGTATTCCCATGTGTCCTCGAGAACGTTTGGTCATCTTAAGTAATACAACCGGCTTGTCCTTTGCTGCATAAAGGATTGGGCCACTTGCTGCATTTATTCTTACAGTCTTTTATTTACTCGTACTTTGTTTACTTGCTTTATCAAAAACCCCTAAAAATACGTTTGCTAAGTATTTGCAGAGAATTCCTGATCCATACCACTAGCCAGCACCTTCTGCTCCTTGTCGGGTTTGACACTCTTACTTATCGAAAATACTGCGATACACCCCCTATACTTGTGGGTCATAAGCCACCAAGGCCTCACCCTATTCTCTCGAGCACCCACCACGCGGGCAAGAACCCGCTCCACTATGGGACACTTTAGGGCGGTCACCAAACCCGTACAAGATTGGGGTTATCTCCACAACTTAATTGGAGGCTCCCAATAATCGCCACCAAGGCCTCAATCTTGGGGGAGCATCACAACTTAATTGAAGAACCCAAGCACATGCCACAAAGGCCACACAACCGTCTAGGGTTCCAAGAACCCAAGAGGGACAAGCTTCAATGAATATCACCGAACAAATCCTCCGGAGAGAACACACACCGATGCACCAAATGCAAAAGGCAAGAACACCACAAAGATGCCCCAAATATTCACTCTCAAGTTCCAACAAGGCTACCAAAGCACTTGGGGGAACAACAGAGGAAGAACACAAAAGGGGAATACAAAATTCCCCAAAGATCTAGATCCCAAAGATTCACTCACAAAGAGGTAAATTGGTTTGGTCAAGATGTGGATCTAGATCTCCTCTATCAACCCCTCAAATATTGGCAAGAATCAATGGAGGAGGAGAAAAAAATCAAGCTCAAGGATGTGTCAAAGAAAAGACAAAGGCTTGACAAAAGAGGAAGAAGAAACTAGAGAAAAAAGAGAGAGAAGGCTATATATATATGGGGCCAAGGATTATATCCTGTTGGAGCTAGAACCGGCCTGGGCCGATAGTACAGAAATGGGCCGGTACTACCGGATCCCACCCAGGCGAGCGAACATCAGCAGCAAGACAATGCACAATGAGCAAGTAAGGCAGCCAGGTCAACGACACGGGGCGATCGGGAGCTGCTAGTGCGCTACCCGCGCAGGCGAAGCGCGCAGCGAGCGGCTGGGAGCTAGGCAGGAAGCGACGCGAGGCTGGGGAGCAGGCTGGGCCGACCGGTACTACCGGGCCAGGCTGGTAGCACCGGATCGAGCCACCGGACGGGGCAGAGGCAAAAGGGCACCGCTCAGGGGCCCGCTCAGCCCAAAAAGATCTTTTTAAATACAAAACGGCAAATACCCCAAAAATCATAACTTGGGCTAGGAGACTCCTATTGACCCGAATCCAATTGCGTTGGCAAGAGGACAACAAGAGCTACCCAACTAAGACTGGAAATATTGGATATCACCAAGTGAGAGGGTATAAAGTAGTATAATGTGAGATACCTAACTCGGTGAGAATGCGGAAAACCACCAAGATCAAAATCGCAACAAGATATAAAAGGGAGATCCAATTTTGATGAACAAGAGCTTGTTATGAGGATTACCACAAGCTCTATATCCTCACGTGGATAAGACAATAAACAACCAAATATGATGATGCAAGTATGCAAAGGTTTGAGCTCTCTCCAAACGATATGATCGAGATACTCACTCGTGAGCCTGATACGTCCATTTTGCATCACTATTATATGTCTTAATTCACTATTATTCATTGATATATTTCGTATTGATAGGTGATACTTATGTTATTTCATATGTTTTTGCATGGTTGATGACCTTTGGAGCATGGACCGCTGCAGTCAGGATTCTGATGAAAAAGGTGCTGTTTGGAGGAAAAATTCGCAAAGATCAGAAAATTTGGGAAAATATACAAAAAATCCTATTTTTTCAGAAGACTAAGGATGCCAGAAGACAAAGTGGAGATGGGCCACAGGGGGCCCACACCACCCCCTGGCGCAGGCAGCCTTAGGCCACGCAAGCAGGTGGTGTGGCCACCCTGGCCCACTCCAGCCTCTCTCCTCTGGCGTATATCATCCTCCCAAAACCCTAAGACTCGGGGAGCGACCATAGAAATATTCTGCCGCCTCTGCGGGACAGAAAATACCGAGAGAGAAAGATCTCTCCGGCAGACAGAATTCTGCCGGGGGAATTCCTTACCGGAGAGGGAAGATCATCGCCGTCAACACCATCATCAAGCTGGACTTCATCGGGATCATCATCATCATCACCACCACCATCATCACCATCAACACCCTCATCACCATCTCCATATTGCTGTAACAATTGGTTGAATCTTGCATTAGTTCATAGGGGAAACTTTCTCGGTGTTGATTACTCTTTGTAGTTGATGCTATTGAGTGACCCGTCGAATTATTGTTTATGTTCAGATTGTTATACATCATTATTCCATCTTTGATCATGATCCATATGATATCTTGTGAGTAGTTTGTTTTGTTCTTGAGGACATGGGAGAAGTCATGTTGTTAGTAGTGGAGTTGTGTTGAGAAAGATCCAATAGTTTGTTATTTAAGTTGTGGTGTACTTCTTCTAGTGGTGTCATGTGAATGTCGACTACATGACACTTCACCTATATGGGCCTAGGGGAATGCATTGTGTATTTGGCTACTAATCATAGGGGTTGCCGAAGTGACAGAAACCTAAACCCCCGTTAGGAAACCATTGCACAAGGGATGTAAGGGTCTTAGAGTTTAAAGTTGTGGTTAGGTTTCTACCTTAATTACTTTCTTGTACTTACGGATGTTTGCAAGGGGTATAATCACAAGTATGTATTAGTCCTAGGAAGGTAGGTACATTAGCACAGGTTCACCCACACAACACTTAGCAGGCTAAAGAAGATTAATCAACTATATGAAGCGAAAGCACTTGGCAGTCTTCCCATGTGTCCTCGAGAACGTTTGGTCATCTTAAGTAATACAACCGGCTTGTCCTTTGCTGCATAAAGGATTGGGCCACTTGTTGCATTTATTCTTACTGTCTTTTATTTACTCGTACTTCGTTTACTTGCTTTATCAAAAAACCCTAAAAATCCATTTGCTAAGTATTTGCAGAGAATTCCTGATCCATACCACTAGCCAGCACCTTCTGCTCCTCGTTGGGTTCGACACTCTTACTTATCGAAAATACCGCGATACACCCCCTATACTTGTGGGTCATCAAGACTATTTTCTGGCGCCATTGCCGGGGAGTGAAGCGCTATTGGAGAGTGGAACTGGTAAAGGAAACTTCTACTGTGAGTATTGTTTACTTCTGCTAGTTGCTTTATTTTCGTTATGGATAATTCGCTGAGTTTCTTATTTGGTAATGCTACTACCACTACTAAGGTAGTAGATAAGCCACCACCTGCTGAGAGTGATGTTTTCAAAATACCTACAAGAATTATTGATCGTGTTATGGATAACTACTATGTTTGGGATGGAACTGTCCATCCCGGTGATCATTTGCTCTTTATACACGAATTATGCGGGTTGTTCAAGTGTGCAGGTATTACTACAGATCAAGTTAAGAAGAAGTTATTCTCATTATCACTGAAAGGAAGAGCTGAGGACTGGTATAAGCTGCTGAAGAATGGTCAACCTCTGGAATGGGAGGAAATAGTACCTCTCTTTTATTCAAAGTTTTATCCTCCTAGTGAGATTCATAAAGATCAGAATCAAATATACAACTTTTGGCCTCTTGATGGAGAGAGTACAGCTCAAGCTTGGAGGAGATTGAAGGTACTAATGCTCAAATGTCCCATTCATGAGCTCCCCAACAATATTATTATCAATAACTTTTATGCAAGGCCCCCTCTACATGACAAGGATTTATTGGACGCTTCTTGTGCTGGATCATTCGCTCGCATGGAAGAAGATGCTAAATGGGATCTTCTGGACCGTATTCAAGACAATGCTGAAGCTTGGGAGAATGAAAAAGGTAGAAAGTCACGTATAAATTATGATTATGAATGCATTGAATCTTTTATGGGAACTGATGACTTTCAAAATATTAAAAATGCTTATGGTCTAGACTCTCAAGCTATTGCTTCTTATTTTAAGGCTTTTGCTTCCTATATTGAAGTGCCTAAAAAGAAGTGGAATAAGTATCATGAACCTTATAAAGATATTGCTAAGAGTGTTCCTGTAAGAAATACTGAAGTTTATACTGCTAATCATGTTTTACCTGAACCTTATATTGAGAAAATGCCTTTCCCAGTTAAGATTAAGGAACATTCTATGATAGCTAGTATGGTTAATGAAAGTATAATCAAAGCTGTTGAACCTGATAAACAAATGGTTGATGAACCTAATTAAATATGAAGAAGAGGGACACACTATCCTTTGTAAGGATACCTCTAACATTGTTTCACATAGTAGTGTTATGAGAGCTAGTATTCCTGTGTTTTCTGTTAGAATAAGTAATTATTGCTACGATGGTCCTTGTGATATTTATATTGTTAAGTTTATGCATGATACTGAAAGTTACTATGAAAGAGGGAAAAGTATTCTTATGCATCTCAATAGTATCAAGTTTCCTCGTTTTATGCTGAAAGTTTTTATGTTGCACTTGTTTTGCCTTCCTATGCTAGTAGCCTCTGGTCTCAACAACTTGTTTGTCTACAAAATTCCCTTGCATAGGAAGTGGGTTAGACTTAAACGTGTGTATTTTTGCTTCTTAATGCTCTCTTTTACTTCAATTCATATTCCTATGTGAGCATCTTCAAAATTATCATGCCCATCTTAATGGCTATAAAGAAAGAGCTTTTGGGGAGACAACCCAATTTGTTTTTGCTTTCAGTTTGGTTTTGTTTCTTTGAGTCTTGGAAGTTATTACTCCGGTAATAACCGCTCCTTATCCTTTTTGTTTGGTTTTTGTGTCAAGATCAACTTCTAATGAGAGAGAAGTAATATTTGGGGAAGTTGCTATCCTGAAACAGATTTTTGTGTTTTACCGTAAAAATTCGTGAGAGATCTCTGTATGTCAGATTGAGCTGTAATTTTTTGTGCTTCTGCCCCAGGTTGTTATTTAACTTTTGTTAGTTTTGTACTTTTTGATTTGAGCAACGGAAGATTTTCGAAAAAATTGATCTTTACCTGCTGGTATGTTTTGACAGATTTTGCCACTCTTGCATTTGCTTCTTTATTCAATTTCCTTTTTGAATTCTTTTTGGGTTTTTGGAAGGAGTTGCTACAGTAGCTTATGTTTTGATAGTTTTCAGTTTAAGTTGAACTCAAAAGGTTTTATCACTTCACTTATACTAATGTTGCTAATGAGAACTGTGTGAAGTTTTATGTGAAAGAAATTTCCAGGAAGTGGAGATAATGGTGTAATAAGGAAGAGAAAGGTTTTATGACTCAAGTAATAAGTGTATGAAAATGAAGATATCGATGATATTAAAGTGGTGACTCCAGAAGAATCTACTAGATACCAAATTCAGAGACCTGCAGAATCCGCTTTCAAATAGGTAACAGTTCTGGTAAGAAAAGTTCCACGAAAATACTATCCAGCTATAGTTTTGCAGTTTTTAGTCAATAAGGGAAGCTACGAAGTGAAAAAGGGACAAAAACGGATCCAGGGTGGCTCACACCACCCTCTGGCACGGGCCCACCCCTTGGCGCGCCACCAGGTGGTGAGTCCACCCCGGACTCCGCCTCCGACTCGTTTTCTCCTAGTACCTTCCTTTCGTCATGAAACTTCGTAATATATAATCCCCCGGATCTCCTGAGGTTCGTATATCGTGTTTTCGTCGTGTTTTTGTTTCGATCTGTTTCTGACAGGTAGAGTCCTAGATTTGGAGCTACAATGTCTTTCTCTGGATCAGCTAAGGAAGATTCTTTAGAGGATATCATCAACCCATACATGAGAGAGTTGAAGATTCATCCCAAGGAGTTGTTGCTTGAAGATGGGGAACTCCGGATAAAAGAGGTTCGATGCCCTAAAGGTGAAGGAAGTCTGGAGGACATGATGGAAGCGCTGGAGCAAGAAGTCTTTAGGTACAAGAAGATGGCGGAGCGCGAAGTGGATATCATCCATAAGATTTGTTCCGAACTCATCACCGAGCACCAAATAGAGACTGCTGAACTCAAGGATGAAGTCCTCTCACTCTGCCAAACAACCAACAAACTGCAAGCACAGCTCTACGATGTTCAAAATCAAAACTATGAGTATGAGGTTAGGTTTAAACGCATAAGTGCTGCTGCAAGTTTCAGGATGCTGGAAACCACGATGTCCTTTGTTGATGGGAAGCCCTTACCTTGGAAGTTGGACGAAGATGAGAGGATACCACCACCACCAAAGGAGTAATTCTTCATCAGGTTTGGCATCCCCTTGGTTTGTTCCAAGCTTGGGGGAGTGCCGCGGTATCACATCACTATATTCTATCTTTTTACCTTTTTAAGTAGAGTCATATCATGAATAGAGAAGTTATCATGTAGGATGGTTTGCATTATGGAAGTGTCCCCTCTCTCGTTAGATATGTATCCCTTGGTGTGAGTTGCCGTTATGGATTATTAATGAGAAGTTCTATCATTCACTCTTTTGCATAACTTATATTAGTTTTCAATTCGTGGTTATATGATTGATCTTGTTGTTAGTATTGGTATCACTTTGGGATCATTGAGTTAATTTAGTTGGTTTTGGCAAACCTGGCTCGGTCAGTAGCACACTATTTTTGAGAGTTGAAAGAAAAGATAAAAGTACCTTTAAAGAAAAATAATTTCATCATCTTTCTTTCTTGATTTGCTAATAAGTTTAGTATAGTTAAGATCTTTTGTGCTTCCGAGGAAGATTACATGTTTGTCTTTATTGCTTGTATGTTTGTTTCCTTCAACTCTTATACTTGGTACCCAGCCTTGCTAGCCAAAAACCTGTACTGAGAGGAAATTCTTCTCGTGCATCCACCTCCTTTAAACCAAAACCTTTGCCATTTGTGTCCACCATACCTACCTAGTAGCATTATTGCTATTCCAAGTAAATTCTTGTTTTATCTACCTCCCAAATTAAACTTGTTATGTGAAAATTAGTGATTAAAGCTCTCACGAACTTGATGGCACACCTTATCTTCTTGCATTTAATAAACTTGAACCATTGGGTCCTTCTTTGTTGCGTATATGCTTGTGCTTTATGAGTTGAAGTTAGCAGAACCATGTATCACGGGGACCGCTTTCAACACTTCATTGGTACTTGTACCTAGTTGATATCATGTTCTTTTGCTTATGGATCCCGGCGGTGTGAAATAAAAGTGGAACTTGTAAGATCATGGAGTTTATATGTGTGTTAGAGAAACGCCTGGGCCGCTAGCCTAAGCCATGCCTAATCATGGTGGAAACTTGCAGCATAACTATAGTGAGCATTCTATGAAGCATCCTCAATAAAAACCTATGCAAATAGCAAATAAAAAGATCGCTGAGATGCTCACTGTCTGCTTGCCTTGTCATTTTGATTATGGGATAACTCCTGTGTCATGTGCAAGGGGTACCCCGTTGGCGGTTCTCAATGATACACGTGTATTTACAATGACAAGAGCTTACTCGTGACTGAAGTTGAGTAGCATGAGGTTCGGTACTCATAAGTAAGGGGCATGGGACTTCAATTTATAACTTGTCAAGCATATCCTCTTAGTTGTGTCACTTTAACCTTAATCACCAAAAGATGCCTATGATAGGGGCAATGAGAGCTAAAAGCTAGTAAGTATCATAATTTTTGGGAGCTCTTTATGAGACTTGCAATCCCTAATTCCCTCTGCGAAGGGCCTTTCTTTTACTTTTTAGTTGAGTCAGTAAACCTACTCCCTTCCATCTCAGCAAGTATTTTGAGTTGTTGTGTTTCATTCATTCATATGATGATTTATTCAATCATGTTTCTTATGTTCCTTATTTTGCACATTGCTCTTATCTTGATGTTTACTACTTTGAAAGCTATCATTGAAAACCAGCTATTTGTGAACTCCAGCAAATTATCAACTATTCTTCGACCAAGAGATAAGTTTGCCATTACCAATTATGATTCACTTTATGTATCTTTATTGTGTTTCCTTTACTCATTGCAAGTTGAGTTATATAATAGTGAGTTGTCTTCTATTATGATCTATGTATTTGATGAATGTGATGCTTCTTGTCCGTATTCTTTTATCGACTCTTCACTCCATAAACCTGAGGCCATGTTTATTGATCTCAGTTTCGCTTGGGGACAAGCGAAGTCTAAGCTTGGGGGGAGTTGATACATCCATTTTGCATCACTATTCTATGTCTTAATTCACTATTATTCATTGATATATTTCGTATTGAGAGGTGATACTTATGTTATTTCATCTGTTTTTGCATGGTTGATGACTTTTGGAGCATGGACCGCTGCAGTCAGGATTCTGATGGAAAAGGTGCTGTTTGGAGGCAAAATTCAAGAAGATCAGAAAATTCAGGAAATATACAAAAAATCCTATTTTCCAGAAGACTAAGGATGCCAGAAGACGGAGTGGAGATGGGCCACAGGGGGCCCACACCACCCCCTGGCGCGGGCAGCCTTAGGCCGCGCCAGCAGGTGGTGTGGCCACCCTGGCCCACTCCAGCCTCTCCCCTCTGGCGTATATCATCCTCTCGAAACCCTAAGACTCGGGGAGCGACCACAGAAAGATTCCGCTGCCTCTGCGGGGTGGAAAACACCGAGAGAGAAAGATCTCTCCGGCAGACAAATTTCTGCCGGGGGAATTCCTTCCTGGAGAGGGAAGATCGTCGCCATCAACACCATCATCAAGCTGGACTTCATCGGGATCATCATCATCATCATCATCACCATCAGCACCCTCATCACCATCTCCATATTGCTGTAACAATTGGTTGAATCTTGCATCAGTTCATAGGGGAAACTTTCCCGGTGTTGATTACCTTTGTAGTTGATGCTATTGAGTGAACCGTTGAATTATTGTTTATGTTTAGATTGTTATACATCATTATTCCATCTCTGATCATGATCCATATGATGCCTTGTGAGTAGTTCGTTTTGTTCTTGAGGATATGGGAGAAGTCATGTTGTTAGTAGTGGAGTTGTGTTGAGAAGGATCCAATAGTTTGTTATTTAAGTTGTGGTGTACTTCTTTTAGTGGTGTCATGTGAACGTCGACTACATGACACTTCACCTATATGGGCCTAGGGGAATGCATTGTGTATTTGGCTACTAATCGTAGGGGTTGCCGGAGTGACAGAAACCTGAACCCCCGTTAGGAAACCATTGCAGAAGGGACGTAAGGGTCTTAGAGTTTAAAGTTGTGGTTAGGTTTCTACCTTAATTACTTTCTTGTAATTACAGATGTTTGCAAGGGGTATAATCACAAGTATGTATTAGTCCTAGGAAGGTCGGTACATTAGCATAGGTTCACCCACACAACACTTAGCAGGCTAAAGAAGATTAATCAAATATATGAAGCAAAAGAACTTGACAGTATTCCCATGTGTCCTCGAGAACGTTTGGTCATCTTAAGTAATACAACCGGCTTGTCCTTTGCTGCATAAAGGATTGGGCCACTTGCTGCATTTATTCTTACTGTCTTTTATTTACTCGTACTTTGTTTACTTGCTTTATCAAAAACCCCTAAAAATTCGTTTGCTAAGTATTTGCAGAGAATTCCTGATCCATACCACTAGCCAGCACCTTCTGCTTCTCGTTGGGTTCGACACTCTTACTTATCAAAAATACGGCGATACACCCCCTATACTTGTGGGTCATCAGAGCCTCTCTTGATAGTATGACTATCTATCCTAAACCCGGTCAACATGAGACCGACAAAAGGGAAAAACCTATCAAGAATACCTTTGCCTTGAGCATCCTTTGGCCTTGTCTTTATCGATCCATAAACACCGAGGATGTCAAGCACCAAACATGAGATCTTCTAGGGATGGCACATATTGAGCTTCCACAACACATCTTCTTCTTCATTTCATCGACCTTGAAGCCAACACATGCTTCAAGCGATGCCAATGGACAAATCCTACAAGTACAATTTAATACACACATTAGTCCATAAAGATTGTCATTAATTACCAAAACCACACATGGAGGCCCACATGCTCTTTCACCATGGTTTGAAATAAGAAGACCAACAGTACCAGGTCATAACATATGGAGCATTGAAACATAGGACCAATAATACCAGAAGTACCTTATTAAAGCTACCAGGTCACAACAACAGAAACATTACAGCATAGTACCAACACTATCATAAGTACCAAATTACAACATTAAAGGTTCAAACTTAGTACTACCAACAGAAACATTGCACTAACATTCCATTACACCAACAAAAGCATCAAACTAAATTACTCCTCATCAACAATTATCTTGATCCTATTCAGCTTGGTCTTCTAAGCTTCCTTAAGATGGAACAGATCATAGATAGTGCACTCAATTCTTTTCTTCCTTCATTGCCTGCTTCTCCTCCTCAAATTCTTTCCGCCTAACCCTGATTATATCATCCTAAGACTTCTGAACAGTCTTAAGCATCTCAACCTCACTCTTCAATTTATCTCTTTCTTCCTCCATCTCTAGCAGTGCAGCTTTTTCCTTCAAATGCAGGCAGGGAGCTAGTTTGATTTCAGCTTTTTCTGCCCTTAACCTGGCCATGTGTGCAACTAAAACCCTTTGCTCAGTAGCTTCAACAAACTTGTTGACATCAACCATCATACCAGAGTATTTCTTCTGTATCTTATTCTTCTCATCAGTGAGCTCCTTCACAACCTTCTCATGCTCAACAGTCTGATCTAACATAGCAGAGTTGTTCCTACTGTATATTTCCCACAGTTTAGCTAAAGCATGTTGTAGAGTATCAATCCACTCTTTATCTAACCAAGACTGAAATCCACAATTCATTGCTTGCTGCAAACACAAAGGATGCACACAGAATAGGTCAACATACTGAAAATCCACTAAAATTTATATTTAGCATGAACGTTGATACTATATCATTGGTCTAGTTAAATAGTACATCATCTAATTGAACACTAGATCAAGGTTAGATCAAGAGGCTATAATTAACACCAAATTAAAGCCATAGATTACAAAATCTAATGACTACTACATGAACAGATGGGTTGATCTAGTGTTCATTACAGATCACCAGAACAAAACATGAATACATGACTTACATTTTCAATTTGACAGAGGAAAAACCTCCTTCCAGTGTCCTTCAAATGCAACGCATTTGCGCGGCGGGAGCTTGTGGCCACGAAAGAGCTCCTGGCAACCCACCGCAATGCAACAAAAAGTTGGATCATCCAGGGTGTCAGGTGCAAAATCGAGAGGGGTGACATCCTAATCGGTGGAAACAGAACATTAGATGGCTAAATCGATGAAAAAAAGATAAAATCCCAAAATCGGATGAACCCTAACCCTAGATAGAACATGTCGGCACTAGATCTTACCTGTAAGTACAATTGGTTGGAAGAAGACCCCGTCCCAGCTGGGCATGGCGACGACGACGACGGGCGTGGTGGCGGGAGCAGCACAAAGACAAACGATAGCGAGGGTGCGACGACGGCAAGACCAGTGCGGCTAGCTCGTCTGGTTCGATGGCGCCAGTGAGTGAGTGAGGGTTTGGTGGAAGAATAACGAGCCCAGCCCTACTAACAGGTGGGCCCGGCGCCCGCGACGTTAACGGGCATCAACGACCTTGTCTGAGCGCCGTCTGGGGGTGGCCACGTCAGCCTGCCACTGGGGCCGGGGTGTCAGTTCCCGTGTCAATTCGGCTCCAAATGTGTTTTAGTGTTTTTTTGCTAGCAACCAACCAAAATATGGTGGGATTTTGTCTCGCAGATGTAAAGTGGTGGTGTTTGGTAAATTTTAACATAATTGTGGTGGTTTTATGCTATATACTCTTGATCCGACAGACCTCGAGTTGACCAGGTTGATGATGATGACCTGGCAGGGGCGAGATCCCTAGCAACAATGACTCCCGCGGGGCACATGCTCTATCCTCTTCATGGAGGCATCATAATGATCTTGTTTGTTCTTTCTCATCGCGAGTAAGTACAAGAAAAACCCTGAATCCAACTCACTTGGATCAGGTGGCGGCACCATGGTGTAGTTTCCTCCTTGGGGACCTTCCGTAGCAGAACTAGACCAATGTCGACCAGGGTTCATTGAAGCGTCAGAGCTTCTTTGGTGGTTGTTCTTTAGGCCATCAGGAGGGCGTCCATTTTTTAGTAAATCTGATTTTCATATTTTTTTGAGGGAAATCTGATTTTTTTTTTTGAGAATCGGGAAATCTGATTTTCTTATCTGGCATTTTCGGATATTTGTGCTCCTACTCGGAAAATTTTGGGCCGCGTACAGTTTTCACGTCGCAGAAGTAAGAAGTGGGCTGCTTCTCTCATTGGAGCCCAGCCCAAGCCCCGTGTTCTGTAGCAGACGAAAAACAATCTCCAAATCGCCACGTAGTCCTCCGTCCGGTCGGAACCGTCTCCAGCTGACCGCCGCTGCCGCCGCCGCCTACATTCAAGTTCCTCCTTTCCAGCCCCAGAGATATTTCTCGCCACAGAGGACTCGTTCGATGTCGGCGTTGAGAGAGAGCACCGCGGCGACCGGAGATCAGGAGGAGTGAGGGTGCGCGCGCGTCAGCGCGCCGCGGCCACTCAGGTAACGACTGACGACAATGAACATTGTACCGAGCTGGAACAAGCTGGATAACTAGAAAAGGATAATTTATACAGATAGTAAAACCACTTTGGATCCTGCCTTCCTCTCACCCCCCATAATTTCACGCTTTTTTTCCTATGCTAACAAGAGGAAATAAATGAAATTATAAGCAATAGTGCTTCACATCTATCTTCCTTCCCCATAATGCTAGAAAGATACTACAGTATGTCTTTTGTGTTTACCTATGTGTCAGCATTTGCAAATGTTGTACAAATACTTATAAAGCACACAATGGAGAAGGAGAACAATAGCAACTATATATTTAACACATGGTTGCTTCATTTCGAACTATAAGTGACTGAGTGAGGAACCTTAGATAGGGCAGGGGCTTGGTAGGTGCTGTAAAGAGGGAAATGTCACAAGCATTTTACATGATTTCGGTGTGCATCTGGCGAGCTGATTTGTAGGACATCGGGCCAACATGTTTAGGGTACAGTCGAACTAGATTGTGCATTCATGGATGCACTGGGTATTTTAGTGGTCGGGTAGGGATCTTGTTATCTTACACATGATAGAATGAGACAAGATTACCTGTCTGCGTGTTAAAATGATCCTTAGATCCTGCCTTCTTCGTAAGATTACATAAGCTATCTTTGATGATAAAATGGGTAAGACAGGATCTTTCAATGGCTATTAATCTCTAAAGACACATTACTTCACAAACACGATTTTGTAAAAATCAAATGGAAGGCTAAAATCATTTGTTGGGACAAATGTTGAGAGTGCTAACCGCTGAAGTGAGAAAAAAACACTAGACATGTACAACTTAAAACCATTTGCTTCACTTCAGAAGAATGACTCTATACAAACAAAACAGAAGGTTATAATCATGATTCCTGTTGCCTTTGCCATTCTTGAATTGCAAAACGAAGGCCATTGTTTGGTATTAACTCATGGTGTCTGAAACTGAGGTAGGTTCCGGGGGACATTTTTTGGCCACTTCGAAGCCAGTCCTTGATGGCCTCACCTTCATATGTGAATCCATCAGAAGCAATATGTGGATCCCTCATGATCTCCTGAAAGTATTAGAAAGATGCATGTTATTTACGCCAACTACATAGAGCTGCTTTGATGTTTCTTTTAATCCACCACCTCACTTTCCATAACATACCTGTGTAATTGGACAGATGAAAAACGGTGGTGGCTGGCATTTTTTGTCTGGACAGTTCATCATAGTTTGCAGGACACCCCAGGCCTCCTTTGCAAGATCAGGCCGCTCCTTTCTGTCGAGCCGGCAACATCTCAGTGCCAGCCTTGCCAACTCTTCAGTGTACTCAGGTGGCCATTCCCCTGCAGAAGTATCAATTATATCCTGCATCATCTCATTCCTCAAGGCTGCCTCCACCTCATTCAGAAGGCCTAGGGGGACCTTTCCAGTTAGCAATCGCAGCAGAACTACTCCAAAGGAGTAGACATCTGACTGTGCTGTGAGCTCCCCTGAGGCAGTGTATACTGGATCTATGTATCCCATTGTACCTTTAATTTGGTCTGTTTGGTGGTAAGGGGTTACAGTGGTGTTTGTGAGATTCAAGCGACGGGAGATCCCAAAGTCTGCCAGTTTGCAAACAAGGCTAGTGTCAAGAAGGACATTGTCAGGCTTCAGATCACCATGGGCAATGCCTTTTGGTTTGTTGGAGTGGAGGAAGATAAGTCCCGTGCAGATGTCGGCAGCAATTCTGATGCGCGTTCGCCACGAGAGTGGCTTTGTTTTGTTCTTGCACTGCAAGCGGTCCTCTAGGCTTCCGTTCGAGAAGAATTCGAAAACCAATGCTTTGGCCTCCCTGCACACTCCTATCAGAGTGACCAGGTTTGGGTGCCTCATCCTACATAGTGTTTCTACCTGCGATATGTTGGAAAATCAAGTATTTAGATGCTCCTCCTTTCTATTCTTTCAATTCTCAATCTTGATCTGATGAAATGAATGTATGAACATTACCTCATCATTGAACTGTTTCTCTACTGCCGTGCCTTCACAGTGGAATTTCTTTATAGCCACAGTAGTATGACGGAGAAATCCTTTGTAGACGCTTCCACATCCGCCTTGCCCAATTTGTTTGGAGTCATCAAAGTTGTTGGTTGCTTCTTTTATCTCTTCGTAGCTGAACTCTGTCAAGGCACTAGTAGAGCGAAGTACAATGTTATCGATTATTTGGCGCATCTCTTCAGCTTGTCTAACAGCATGGTCTTTGTCGAGCTGCAGCTCTTCCATTAGAGAATTGGCCTGGAGAAGCTTGTTCTCCAGTTCTTCCCTTTGCTCATTTGCCTTCTGCAGCTCGTTGAATATATGGATATGCTGTTTTTCGAGGCCAGTCTTTTCTCTGGTCAGTCGTTCCTCTACCTCCTTTTTTTCTTTGCGGAGTGAATTCTCCCGTGCTTTGAACTGCAAGAAGACAATTTTGTTACTTTATAGACGCATGTACCACCAAGTAGTGGATAACTAGAAGTATGTGGCAGTAACAAATAGCATACCATGATAGAAGCTTCAAACAGATCTCTCTCGGCTTTCTGCCGTCCCTTGGATGCTTCCTTTCTTGAGCGCTCTAGCTGATTGTGCACTCGTTGCAGTTGGTCAAACACTTCATTTTGTATACTTTCCACCTGTAAAATATTACTTTTCTCTGAATTTAATACTAATTGTGACAACATTGTCCAATAACTATTACAACTGAGACGAAAACCAAAGACTTTGTTGTTCAACCTAAATTGGGATGATAGGGCAATATAGCAGTAATATGTGTTATGCTTAGAGAACTGTGCTCATTCCAATAAGGCTTACCATGGAGTGCCGATGTTCTTCAGAGCTTGCAATTGAAACAGGTGCTGGTGATCCATCTATGCTGTCCAAATCCTTCAGACTCCATGAGGATCCTCCACTGCTTCGCTGGCTGGAATTCAGAGACAAACCTGTTGGTGTCATATGAATCGACTGCTGCCTTGCAGCTGACATGTTCTCGACACTGTCTGGTATTAATCCAGACACACTGTCTGCTATCAATCCAGACAACGTATAACTAACTGAGTTGGACCGTCGTTGAAGGGCTTGTTCATCTTTAGAGCCTAAGGAACCTGGGTGCCCTAGTGGAAGTGATAGGGATCTCGGAGTGAACTCGGATTGATCTGAGACAGAGCTTGCACAGCTGCTTCGAGGTGACTCTACTTGTGCAGAAAGCCGATTTGCCTCCCTGAAAGATGATGAAGAACCATGGCACCATTGTTTTGTCAGGCTGGAAATAATTTTGAGTAGTTGCTCGAGATAAAAATTACAAATTTTGTAGCATTTGCTTTAGGTTGATTTGAGGGCTGCATGACATTCATACCTAGAGCAAGCAAGAGCCTCTTTGCAAATATAGAAGATCTGGCAATATGGTTTGGCCTGTAGATGCACAATCGCTGCAACTTTTGATTTCGGTATTGTTCTCTTCCTGTCCATGAAAGATTCATAATCAACATAAATACTTAAATTATATGTTAATTGGAATATTTGACTTCTACTTTAGACTTTAGACAGAGGGGGAGATTATAATTAATAAAGCCGTAGTTTATTATTGTGAGTTTAATTGTCCATTTTGATTCTCGTTTGCTTACTAAGTACACAGGAAAGCCAGATTTTGCATCGTGTTATACTAACTTACAAAGGCATTCTTTTGAGCTAAAAGTTTTGACTAAGTGGTCCTGGTGCATATCTTATTGCCACTTGTTAGAACACCGGAGGCATTCACAAAAAATAAGATATTTACATACACAGAGTTGAGCATATAAGTACATGACTCAATTTGTGTTCTGCTCATTGAAACAGTGCAGTTGGGAATAATTGTGATTTGTATTTGTTAACTAAACCTCTTGATGAAGCTGAAATATTGCATCTGGTCATACGCTGAGATGGAAGATGTTCCCATAACAAGCTTTGTAATGTGATTCTGATCAATGAGCTCAATAATGCCAGTTGCAGGACTGTTCTTCTCTATCACCAGTGTTTCAGCTTGCACCTGTAATCTTTTTTTGGTGAGATGACATATAACTTGAAGTTGCAAGTGCATATATGATTTCAAAAATTCATATAGCCTTACTGAATTAGTTAACTGACCTTCATCGACACTCTGCAGAAATCGAGGTACTGGTTTAAAAGTGTGTTCATCTCCTCCTTCTCATTCGTCCTGTATGCTTTGAGTTTCTTTTCTTCGAGATGGCTTGCAGGAACCTTGCATAATTCTGCGCTTACGGTAATGCCAGAGGTAATCAGGAGGGCTGAGTGCTTTCTAAGATTATAATATGACAGAAACAGCAGTTATGTGACAACACTAGTTTTGCTTCTTGCTAAATTCAGCTGTATCATTTTTGCGGAGCAATATCTTGGCAAGCATAGGATTGAAAAGAACAAATAGATGGGATTCGAATCGAGTAAGAACAAGGTTATTTTTGAATTTTTTGAGTTTGGATATAAATAACACGGAAAGCAATTGCTATGTTGATTCCTTGCTTCTCAATGAGTTATTGTAGATGAGGTTAAAGTCAAAAGTGAAGTGATGGAAGTTTGATGCCTTTACCGGTCATAATTCTCTCGGCAGGGTGGTGGACATGCAGAAGGACAAGCTTGAGGTCGCCGGCCAGGAGGTTCCGAGCGGCCCAGCGGAGGTTGGACCTGCTATCCTTGAGGTCCTTCCCAACAGCCACGTACAGCTTCCCTTCACCGCCGCCGTCCTCCTCGATCTCTCTGAGGCTGGCGCCCCTGTGAGCATTGGACGGCGACCGCCCGCTCCCTTCATGCGTGAACATCCTCTCCACCTCGGGCCGCGGTGAGCGAGGAGACATGCGCGGCAGCAATGGTGACTGTGGCAATGAAGAGAGAGAGGCGTGCGCGCTACTGACCACAGCCATGGATGCTCAACCAACAGTTTGTGCATATATGTTTGGTAGCAGACCAGTGAGAGCAGCAGCGAGTAAGCAATGTCTTTAGAGAGGAAAGGGGGAGAGAAGACAAGACAAGAGTGAGCAAGTGTGTACCCTTAAGAGTCTGTTGGTGTTGGAGGCCAAGGAGACAAGGCAGAAAGAAGCACGGAGAAACCAACAAATGACGTCTTTCTCTGTTTATTGCGCTTGCCTCTCAGCCCGAGGTAAAAACAACGAAACCGATCTTCCCGGGCTGAAGGTTCTCCAGTTGAGGAAATTATTTTTCTTAGGCATGACTGATGACAGTTACCGAGAAGCTTCCTGCTCTCTATAGCTCTGGACTTCCTATATATAATTGGTTGCTATCTCTTCCTGAAAAGAAGTTCTGCTAAAGTTTGATCAAGTTTATAGAAAAAACAGTCTGTGCTATGATATTACATCGAATATCATACAAGGGTATATTTCATGATGTATCTAATGATATTGATCTGAATATGTGGATGTTAATGGTTTCTTCTGCAAATGTGGTCAATCATTACATCATTTGACTTCTAAAAGGAACAAAGGCAGTACTTTTTTGCTGCCTGTTGGTCATGGTCAACCGGACAGCTCCTTGCTTAGAAACTGATCCGAGATCTGAACTCTGAGGACTTGCTGGCTGAGACCAGGTCAAGTCACACCCTTCTGGTCAGCTGCCTTTACTGATCAGGGCTGCAGTATAATGTGCTTGTAGTAATAAATATGTACCTTAAAGCATAGAGAAGTGATTGAAAATGGGAGGAATCTGAGGAATATCCGCCGACCGATGCTTCTGTCTGTTTAATTGACTGATTAACTGTGTTGTCGTTTTTAGTTGGTGTGTTTTAAGGTCCGTCTCTTCCGATCTACATTGGTCGGCGATGGTTGCTACTCTGGTGTGTTGATCCTTTAGGGTCTTAGCACGACGACTTTCCATCTGTTTACTACAATAAGCTCTACTATGATAAGCTTTGTCCGGCTTCGGTGATAGAGGGGTGAGGACGGCGACGCGCCTTTGGCTCGTGCCAGTGTTTGTAGTCATCGCTAGGTGGTCCATTGACCTATTTATAATTTTTTTTTCAAAATAGGGGAGACCCGGCCTTTGCATCAGTCATGCACATAGCCTTCTTTATTTCCCAAAGTGTCAAGATATCAAATATTACAATTCACGGATCACACAACATGTACACATAAACTAGCCAACGGAAAAGTAAATAGACACGTCTATGCATCATGTAGTCGTTTAGTAGGCTGCCATCCAGTTTGGCTGTAGATAGCCCGCGCCACAGCTTCCAACCGTTGGCCACCAGCACGCATAGGCTCCCGTTGCGCCTCCGGAAGCAAAAGTGACCAGTCATGGATCCAATGTGATATCATACGGACAACCTGTAAAAAATGAGAGTTCATACTCTTATTAAAAACAATATCGTTTCGACAGTTCCATATAGCCCATATCAAAGCGCACATCCCAATTCTAATTCGAGATTTTGATATTTTATCTACTCTATTTAACCAATTTCCAAACATATTTGTAACGTTGGTTGGGTGGTATGTCAAACGTGAACTGAACCACTCTCCAAATGAGACGAGCAAAGGAATAGTCAAAAAATAACTGGTTGATTGATTCCGCCGAATCATAAAATGCGCATTTCTTACAACCATCCCAGTTTCGACGAGCTAGATTATCTTTAATAAGAATGACTTTTTTATGAAGGAACCACAAAAAATCCTAACTTTTAGTGGCATTTTAATTTTATTACTTTTAGAACTCTTTGTACTGCTATTGATGATTATTAATAGATTGGTAAAATTTCGCAAAGAAAAAAGATGATATGTTTGTTCTATTGATCGAGTACAGGATGGAATTCATCAGGAAGCTGCTTTTTTGGGTACCGTCACGATTTTTTCCTAGGGCACCAGGAAACTACTTTTTTGGGCCACATCACGATTTTTTTGGTAATCCAATTTGGACATGCTAGTAGTTTATGGTAATATCACTATTACCATTCAAAATTTCAAATCGTGTTGATTATAACTAACTAGAATTAGCTATGTAGATAAATGTTATCTAGACAAAGTTGAGTGAATTAATTTAGATCTGAGTGAGGACAATTATCTTATACTCTCATCTTCAGCTAGAATTTATAAATGCAAAGATCGAAAAAGAATTTATAAATGCAAAGAGTTAAGATAATCATATTCATATTATGGAGTGAGTATGAAGCATTGAAGTTTTAAAAAATGTGCTTAACATCCTACATATGTCGTAAATAAAGAATCTATTCCTTTTAAAGTTTAATGACATGTTTTTAATTACTTGCAAAAAATAATGACATATTTTTAATGTTACTTATCATTTTATATTGACTATTTGGACTGAACTACCAATAATTGCTATTAGGCATAATTTCTCTCTTTTTGTTGTGGTTATTGAGGAACTTTACAGCTTGGAGAGAAATATGTACTCCCTTTCGTTCAGTTTAACAATCATACACGTAGTTTAAAAAAAATTGATCATTAATTTTATCAATAAAATATGAGATATATGCAACAAAAAACCTATAGCATTAGATTCATATACAAAATACCGTTTGCAATGATATAATTTTTTTTGACATATATCTCATATTTTATTGATATTTTTGTTAAAGTTTTTCTTAAACTACGTGGTTGCCTGTTAAATGAAAACGGATGGAGTAATAAATATATGACGACCATCTAGAAATAAATCGAGAATACTTGTGAATGGCCAGTCCACGTGGTACCCACATGTGTACGAGCTCATTTATACCAAGCTTGAATAATACTACCTCCGTTTTTCTATTCGGATGACGAAATTTTGCCCACTAGCATTCCTATGGCTTTCCTAGATAGATTTTTCTATTTGGATGATGAAATTTCGCCCACTCGTGTTCTCAGAACCCATTTTTTGCCAAAGTTGGCCAAACTTTTATACGGCTTTCCCAGGCCGAATCCGACGCGCCGTTGCCTGGAAACTTCGGATGAAGCAGAAACGGCGGGAAAAAACTTGCACTAGTGGCCCTGACATGTCAGCGAGAGAACGCCGTTCTCATCCTCATCACCTCGGCCCCCATGTCGGACTGGCAGATAGAGCAATGGCCGCCTGTACAATCGCCTATGCGGCAGCGTAATGGCGCACCACTGCCTGCCCGTCTTCCTGCCTTATCCCCGTCCTCGCTGCTACACCCTTCGCGCTCTCGTCACACTTTACTGACATGGCTATAAATACATGCCATCCTTGTCGTCTTCAGAGCACACGCCTTCACCTCCATTTCCTCCCCAATCTACACAGTTCTAGACGAAGAAAACCTCGGCGGAGAATAGCTTCGGCCGCCGGTTGCTCTAGCTGTGGGAGACGCGACTTCTCTACAAGGCTGGCTTCGGCCGCCTTCGCATGCACTAGGATTTTTTTAGCCTAATGTAAGTGCGATTATATATCCGAATTTGACAAAATATTTACGAACTTGCCTGTAATGTAATACAATCACCTAAATTAGTATGAAATTTGCTCAGTTTAGACAATCTTTGGGCGAATTCCATAAATTTTGCAAACCACACATGGGAACGCAAGTGGGAATTCAACAATTCTTGGGTCGAAAGTTGCATCCATCCGGCATTTTTTAGCGCTGGATTCCGTCTGGGAACGCCCAACTTATATTTTTTTTCAAAAGTTAAACTACATATCGACCAAGTTTTTAGAAAAAAATTAGTAGTTGCAATAATAAATTCATACCCTTTGATATATCATGAAACATATTTTCACATGATATTTATAAAATAAAATATTGTATCATAGTTCTTGATAATTTTCTGAAAATTTGGTTAAATTTTCCCTTGACTTTTCAGAAAACTATAAGGCTTAAACTTTAAAACGGAGTAGCAACGAGTGTGGAACTAACGAGCCGAAGGAATTGGCGTGTAGAGTTGACAATAAAATATGGGTCCCACAAACCAGGTTTTTGGCATTGGGCGATTAATGTGGTGATGCCTAATGCCAATGATGTCGTATGTTTAGTATGCCCTCCGGTTTAGTTTAGTTTAACAAAAAACTTTGACCATGAATTGCTACAATAAAATCTTTACAATAAAAAATCTATAAAAAGTATAGAGGTAGGTTCGTGAGCACAACTTTTCCGCCCGACATTTGTTAGACGAATTTGCCCCTCGTATTCCATGGTTTTACTAGCCATACCACCGCTAACTAAAAGTCGGTTCGACCGCTACTCTGCTTCTCTCCCGGGCTGAAGGTCGTGCGTCAGCACCACATCGACGAGGGAGCCTGGCACGGGCACCGGCCGTCGCCTCCAAGAGCACACCGGCTGTTAGGCATACATGACAGGGTACTTCTCTTTTATTTGATCGTCATTGGGATGAACCTCACCAAAGGTTTTGTGATCTCCACAAAGACCCTTGCTCTCAGGTATTTTGCAGGATTAATGCGCCCATCGTTGACAATCACCGTAAACGGTGGGCTTCCAACTTTCTTAGCAACTCTTTTCGATAAATCTTTCTTCCTCATCACTCCATCTGGCGGCCCTTGGATACGTGCCCAAACTGGAACCTTGTCCATCTTATACTCTTGGGGATTTGTGAATCTGTCACACACATCAGACAACACGTCTGCATTACGAAACAACCAAGGCCCCTCATCAATAACTCTGTTCCAATCTCCTAGGCATTGAAATTGGGCAAGGAAAAGGTTGGAGCTCACAACTTTGAAAGTGACATCCTGTGTCGAAGCCCAGGCATTACGCATCATTTTGAACAGTTCCACGTGACTAAAAGGTTTGGTTGTGTGAACTTTGAAGATTCCAAGCCATCGCACCTCCTTGATCAAACCATCAAGTTCTTCCGAGAAGTCCAGATCTTCCTCCTCGTCTCCATAAGTACTAAGGCCCTCAAACTTATCCTCGAAGTCAAGATCAGCCATACTGGTCTTCCCTTTCTCCCCCTTACTCGCATCAGAGCTTCCCCCTGCCTTCCCTTCCTTCGACTTTCCCGACACCAGATCCGCCATGCCGCCCTACCACGAAGAGTATGGGGGACTGTGACACCCCGCTATAACCACTACTAGAAAATCGCGGTGTTTTTGTGTTGCGCATCATCATGACCGCATGCTCATGTCATCATGCCACATTGCATTTGAGCATCGTCATATCATCATGCCACATTGCATTTGAGCATCGTCATGTCATCATGGTTTGTTTAAAAACTATTTTTTTGAAAAACCTATCTTTGTGTTCTAAATATCCCCTCTTAATTTCAAATCAAACCCCGGTCTCTTCCGTATCTTTTATTTGTCTAAAAACTATTTATAAAATATTTTAAAAATTAAATAAAAATAAAATATTTTTTTAAGTGGGGGAGGCAGCCAGCCGCCAGGCCCAAGGCCCAGCAGCCAGCTACCTACAACCCCACACACTCGAAAAACCCTAACCCACACCTACCTACTCCCCACAGCCGCCAACTCCCTCCTGCCCTGCCGCCACTCTCTCTCTCTCACCCCGCCTGGCCCCACCTCCTCCTCTTTCCCGCCCAGCCACCAACTCCCACCCACCTGGACGCCGATCCCCACCCACCTACCGTATGCTCCTGCTCGCCCCTGCCCGAACGGCCCACCCGTCCACCCCGACAACGCCAGGTAACCAGCCCCACACCGCCCGTCGCCCCACTCCCCGCGCAGACACGCAACACGCCAGCCCCCCCACACATCGCCAGCCTGGGCCCACTACCCATCACGAGCGACGCGACCCCCCACGCTCCTCTCTCCCCGCGTGGACCCACCCCGCTCTCTCCCTCGCCAGCTTCCTCTCCCGCAAGCCCCGCTCCACCTACCCCGCCGCCTGCGCGCGCCTGCCTCCGGTCGGAGCCCCGCCTCGCCTCGGTGCCTCGCGCCGCCCTCCGTCGTCTCGCCGTGCGCCTCCACCAGGGCTCGACCTCGCCTTTCCCGCGCCTTCCCTTTCGTGGCCATCCTCGCGCCGGCCTCCGCCTCTTGCCGCTGGTCTCGTCCGTCCCCGCCGCGGGCCTCCGCCTCTGCTTCCCCGAGCCGCCGCCTGCAGCGAGCTCCGCCTCGACCTAGTCGGCCCCAGCTCTCCCTGCCGTCGTGCTCCTCGCCGACCTCCTCGCCACCGTCGACCCGGGCCCCGTCGCCGGCCACCTCCCTCGCCTCCTTACCCTATCCATGCGCGCGTCCCTGGTCGTCCTCGCCTCTGTCGCCGGCTCCTCTGCTCTGCCGCGCTCAGAGCCGCCACCTGCGAAGCTCGCCGTCGGCCGTCCTTCTCCAACGCCTCCCCGAGCCCTTCTACCCCATGGCGACCTCTCCTACGTTCGCCTTCGTCTGCCACACCTTGCGCCGCGACGCCGTCCTCGCCTTGGCCGCGAGCCCCTCGTCCTTGAACCTCTCTACAGCGACGACCTCCACCTCACGGACCGAGCGGGGCTCGAGCTCCTCTGTCATCACCCTGCAAGATCGTCGCACCCTTGTCTCCTTGTCTCCTTGCGCCGTAAGCCCTCCCAGGTGCCCTCGTCTCGAAGCCCGACACCACTCGTCCGTGCGGCTGCTCAGGTCCCCATGTGAAGATGTGGGGGTGTTCTGCTGAATGTGTTCGCGCGGCTGCTACTATGACCATGATCTGCTACCACGGGTCAACGAGAAGTAACGATGACACAAGCTACCTCTCGGTGGACAAAGCTGGACAAGAGCCTCGGTGTGCCACGAACAAACTACTTCTAGGATCAACATCCGACAAGATCTCCTTCCCGTACCTAATGACGTTAAGATCTCCATCACGGAATAACAAGATCGACTACCCGGATCTCAAGATCTCCTTCGTGGAACGCCACGTTCTTCTACATGGATCCGGTGGCCGAGACCTCGAGCGCGCCGACACGGATCCGAAGACCGAACCCGAAGACCACAGATGCGACTAGTACTCCTTCCCGGATGCGGGGCCCGGATCCGAAGACCGCCAAGATCGCCACCGGGATGCCAAGTTCTCCATCCTAGGACGCCATGCCCCTCCGAGGATCCGGCACCGCCGGTACGACAAGATCTTCTTCTCGGGACATCGAGTTCGCCATCATGGATGACAAGCACGCCTTCATGGAACCGAAGACACGGAAACCGCAAGACCTTCTTCCCGGAGCGCCGAGTTCTCCATCCCGGAACGGCAAGATCGACCGCACGGGACACCAAGATCTCCCGGCGCCAAGACCCGAGTCTGACACCGACAATCAAAACCATAGAACCGACAAGTTCGCCTACACGGACACCGAGCGCCAAGATCTTCTCCTCGGAACGCCATGATCTCCTTCACAGATCCGAAGACCCTGAACCCCGGAGTCTGAACCTCGCTTCCCGTCGAACCCTGAGACCGAACCCCAAACCCCCGAAACCCAAGATCTTCCGAACCCAGATGTGAGACCCTAAGCCCCTATTTTTATAATATGACATATACCTGTCGCATATTTAAATCATCATGCTTGCATACATGTCATCTGGTGGGTTGGGTTAAATAGTCGATTCACCTAAATTAAATATGGAGTCTATATGCGGGCTATTCTAGTCTTATTCCGGACTCCATTTAAATTGGTGTAGCGAACCGATGCCATGTTTCGCCCTGTTAATACAACATTTAAAATTGCGGGGGTGCTAAATAACTTGAACCGTGTAATTAATTGTCGGGACCCCGGTTCCGCTTAATACTGCCTAATTGCACCGCATCTGCATCATATCATAATCATGCCGGATCTTCTGCCGTAGTATTAAATATTGCATCCGGTGTTTCTTTTAGTGCTTTGCTTCTTCGCGGATTAGGCCGATGAGTTGATGCGAGTATCGACAAGCTCTCTGGATATGATCCGTCGGCAGTGTTTCCTAGGCGAGCATGTCCCCCCTTCTACCTATTTTGCATTTACAGTCTTTATTTCCTCCTTTTGATCTATTGCTATCCGTGCCATGATGCTTTAGTTTCCGTACATCAGTTATACCCCGTGCAGCCTCTATATTGCCTTGGACACCTCCTATTACCTGTGTTTGGTAGATAGCTGGCCTTGCGAGTCGTAGTTGCTTGCTCAGGTGCGATCTCGTGTTGTCAAGTACCACAGTTGTTGGAATGCTGGCAGATGTTCAATGGTGGAGATGATCATGACTTTAAATACAACTGTTAAATTGCTAGATATAACTAATACAGAGGCATCGGTGGGCAATAGATGTTATTTGGTTCTTCCACGCTCACTTGTGTCCTGTAGGACCTCGAGTACTTGATACCTGTTCCTTGACTATTCACACTATCCACATCCGGGAGGCCTTATGGACCCCCCTGAGTCAGAGCTTGATTCATTTCTATTTCTTGGGGCCACAAACTAGTTTGGGGTTTTATTTACTATCCTATACTTATGCCATGTTTACTGCTTTATTTAAGATTGTGCGTGGAGCACCTGTACTGTTTAGGATTGCGGAGTGTTTTCGCAGTATCGACAAGCCCAGTCACACTTTCGGGTTCCCAGTCGTTTACAGCCATTGACGCAAACCCTGGGTCCGTTCCGGAGCCGTCCAACTTTGTTGCGGGTAGCTTAGTGGGGTGGCCCCCTGAAATATTTTATGAATCCTGTGATCGCTTTGTCGTGAATGCCTCGTTGGTTTTTCCGAGGTTGATCGAGTGTGTGTTGCTATTTGTGCACCCCTGCAGGGTAAAACTTTCTGAAAGTCGTGTCCGCGGTTATGGACGACTTGGAGCACAGTATCTCGATCATAGACAAGCATAACTAAAATAGTGCTATAAATTTGACTTAATATATCTGACTAGTAATCAACTTCACTATAACGGAATGGATATTAAAAATGCCAACCACTGGTAGACCTGGGTTGTTTTGCTATACCTTCCTAGTAAGTATTGCAACTCCAATGGAATGTGATAAAAGTGCCAACAACTGCTGGGTTTTGGGATTTCTCAGGACAATTATATCTGACTAGTATATGTTCCAACTACAACGGAATGTTAACTAAAACTGCCCACTACCTATGCTATCAGGATGACTCATGCTATATATCTGACTAGTAAATGCTGCAACTATAATGGAATGAGTAAAATTGCCAACTGTGTGAGTTCCTCGGTCCGACTTCCTCGTTTGGTCTCGAGGGGGGAAATACCAGGATGAGATTGTCTGCTGTTAGCTTCAGGTTGGATCCGGATAGGTCTTTCTTACCCCTCTCTAATAGCCGCCAGTGATACTGAGTCTCTATAGGTTGTTTAGTGCTGCTGCGCTGCCGCTTCAGTCCACCATACCTATGTAGGCGAGAGCCGCCGAATTCTAGCCTCGCCGGGTACTGGCCTCAGTACTGACGCTCCTCTTTTTCCTTTGCCCTTTGTCGGCATCCCTTTTGTTTTAGCAGGTTTGAGATCGACGTCGTTAGCAGGGTTACCCTTCCGGCTTGGCCTGGGCAGGGTTATGGACGCCATTGGTTATTCTTCAGGGCTCTTAGCCCAATTTGCTTCTTGTCCGTACTCGGACGCTGTATCGTTTTCGAGGTGATTTGAATCTTTGTATAGTAAATCTGTATTCTTGACTCATGGAGTCGTGTTGTATATATATCTGTTCTATGGGTCCCATCGAGGACTGTTGTGTAATGGTATTACTTCGATTTCCACCCGCACGAAAGTGCCTGGTGGGCGTCCTTGAATCGTTTCTATGCGGGTTTGGCGGGAAGCGCTAAATCTTGCATAGGGCCGATTTGAGGGTGTTACAGGGACAGCGGAGAGGTAAGCTACATCGATCCCCTGGAGACAAGGGTGATCCCACGTCGATCGCTGTGATTTTGGTGACTCAGGCGGTGCGCCGCCAGAGGATATCAAAACCCTAGGGGGGAAAAATTCACCTAGTTGTGGCCCTTCTTTAGTTGATTGTTGATGGTAGTTTTTGGGTGGACTTCAACCTAAGGTAGAGTGGCCGCTGGTCCATTTCTATTCGTTTCTTTATTCCGAACGAGCAAGGAGGATAAGTTTATGATTACATAACTTTAAATTCACAATCATTACTCAGGATTTGGTACGTGGAAATTTAAACTTCAGTGATCCATTCCATGCAGCAACCAACATGATCCGTTTTTCATATGCAAACTTATAAAAAAACTGTTGTTAAATGGACCATGTGCAAGCTCTAAACAGTGCTCTTAATATTTCTTGTTAACTGAAAACTTCGATGTACGCAATTATTTCCTTTTCATGTTTATATATTTTACTGACCATGAACGTCACACGATCATGCCGATTACCATCCTGGATTCCTATCCCCTTATTTATCTATAAGCTTGGTTCATAACTGAAATTGGCCTACTTGCCAGCTTGGTTTATTTATCTAAGCTTGGTTTATAACTTGTTGTTTGTTTTCCTCTCGTAGTATAATAAAAAACGTTGCCAACGGGAAAATGATCCCTCTATTGGTCATACGTTGTTAGGTAGGTGAGATATCCGGTTTATTCATGCCTCAGCGGCGACTCGAAAGTCTGCCATTGCTGGGACTCGAACCCGAATGGGCTGGCCTCCACACCCGGAGTATCAGCCACCAGGCCAGCGCCTAGTTCTCTCTCGTAGTATAATATCCCTTTCGGAATTCTTTTACCCTTCAATTGCAAAGAAGTATGAGTTGAAGCCTGATGCTGAAACAATGGACTTGCTCAACACTGTAGGCAGGCAGAAGTAGGTGATCACTCCAGACCATCACTTATCATGTGATGTCTCCTTGACATGTGTGTTGTTTGTTTTAGTGGTAGGTTATGGTGGTTTCAAAAGTCATGTTTGGAGATCCTCATGAGAAGATATGCCAAGCTATCCATGACATCACCATGAGCTGCCTGGTTATAGGGAGCAGGGGCCTTGGCAAGCTCAAGAGATTATGGTCAAGGGATTCTTTTTCTTGAGGCATGTTGCTTGTTTGATTATAACATGGCGGTAATCTAATTTTGCATCTCTGAATTGCAGGGTGCTCTTAGGCACCGTCAGCGATTACATTGTGAACCACCCATATGCCTATCATTTCATCGCAAATATCCACATATGTTTTAGTTTGTTGTCCTACTGAACAAGCACTATTATGTGTAATAATAGACAATTATCCTGCTGAAGATACCCTGTTGTATGTGCATGTGTTATGTAGGCTTGTGTAGTTATATTCAGCTTCACGTGCTAAATTTTCTGATGCACGCTGAGGTTCATACAGTCTCTCTTGCATGGGCTATGTCCATTGCAGATGCTAGTACTTCAAGCACTAAAAAAATACTAAAATGATAGATATGAACAAGCAACGGGAAAAAAATAGAAGTGTTGGCATTTTTCTTCTAGCATTACAAAGGGAACTTGAATCTAAGGTGTCCACTTTGGTGGCATCCCACTTGACACCCTAAATCCATGGTAGTTGTGCAAGGAATGTACATTTTCCTGCAAGTACAAACAAACAAGATTTTTGATCCAATAGGCGAAGAAGAACACACTGTAAACAGTTTGGAATTCATTGAGTAAACATTTTTGTATCACCATTCCTTGTGATACCTAACACAATCTGGGTTTCTTGTGAGCAGCTGGTTCCATGGTGGTAGGCTTTTCATGTGGTGTCTTAAACATGTTCCGCGCCTCAACTAAAAGACTCGGAAAGCTCTGCATCAATTGGAGGTACTCACCGGATGTCGCAACCATCTTGAAATTGTCACCGTCGGCGAGGAAATCGAAGCACCTAGATTTGAGTTTGGGGCAGAGATGGTCCTCTGCCAGCTCTAACATTGAAACCACGCTATCTATGGTGATACAGCCAGCAATTAGCTTGGCCTCACAAATCTTTTTTAGACTATCTATCCTGTACCTATCGGCAGCTATAAGTAGATGTTGATATGCTGCCACGGTAGATGAAACATCCTTTCTAGAAGCATTAGGCAATGAACCATGGTACAAGTAATGTATCATAGATCTGAAGGTAGAGGCCTCCATGTCTTGGATGATGATAGAGGTCATCTTACTTTCAGCCATCGGGCCAAGGAGCTCTGCTTTAAAGACTGGCGATCGGGCCGCGAGCACCACACGGTGAGCACTGAAGCTCTCCCCTCTGACATCGAAGGAAACATCAGTGAATTCTTGTTTCTCCGACATAATGGCCAGATCATGACCTAAATCCGGGAGCTCCTCCTCTTCCAACGATGAGGCCGGAAGTGTCCAGTCCATGTCGACGGAGCACAGCAAGTCGAAGTAGTTGTCCACCACACAGCTCGCCCTGACGTCGTCTATTTCTGCTTCCAGGAACCGACGGAGAGAGACGTCCCAGGTTTTCCCGATCGAAGGCGCCGGTGAGCCGGTCTTGTCGAGCAAAACCATGGACACCTTGGCAGCGGCTTCCAGAACGGGGTAATCCGAGAAACCGAGACCGAACATGACCTTGGTGCTCGTTTGTCCAGGGCAGTAAAATGCTAGGCATTCGCGCCCAGCGACGGTGGTCGACCTCCATTGTAGGGACCGGATAGGGCGGCCATCCTCTGGCGACGGGAGCCTTACCCGGAAACGGAAGGTGTGACTCTCTTTTGTAGGGACGATGCGGCAATCGGATGACTCGCCTCCAGCCATTACTAACCGCGCGATGGTCTGACCTGGCAGCGATCGGCGATTTGCGATCTGCGGCGGCGAGCGGATCTGACGCAGGCTGCGGCCCGGCGTGCGCGACGAGTACGATTGCACTGCGGCTAGGTTTGGGACTCGGTAATTCCTTACGCTTTTCCTTAAGGGACGCCAACGACTCGGGAAGGCGGGGGCCGTTGCTGCGTACTGAGTTCTATTTGGAAACGGGACGCAAGTACTCCCAAGCAGATCCTGATTTGAATTCCACTTTGACTGAAAAAAACATGGTGACCTTCAATCTGAGCTCTAGTCCTGAGTGTGTCCCCATTTTTTTTGCCAGTTTTTCTTTTTACCATAATTTTTAATCGAAATTAGAGCCATTAGGAAAGTAGAGGACCGATACCTCGGACAATCCAAGTCGGTACGAGGCTTAGGGGAGCTGAGAGACGTTGTCGATGGTGTTTCTTGGCGGTGAACGATAGTGCTTGATGCGACCACTCACACATACCAAGAGGAGGACCAAGGTGAAGCGTACAGAGATTAGAAGCTCACCAAGATCTCCATCCGATGGTCGATGGTTCCGTGGACACATGAGGACGATAACACGACCAACCTTGGCAGCGGCCGAAGCAAGCACACATGAAGGACGGGCTCTAGGACGTGCGTCCGCTCGGGGAGGATGTCAGCAATTTCAGGGGACAATGTGGTCCTCCAGAAGGAGGACCGAGAGGCGGTAGGGAAGACGATTCAACGATGAATGCTACCTAAAGGAGGCGGAACTACATGGCAAAGGGATTGATGTATTTGCAATCCAAACCTATTGGTTATCTGTAGGAAATATATTTGAATCCACTCGGTCCTATTTTTTCATTTTGAAAACCTCCAGTGGTCCTGGTGTCATGGATTTGATATGCGAATATCTTTGTGTCTTCAAAAACTTGACTATATTACTGATGTAATTATTTTTATATTATTAGTCCATATATTTTGCTATTCCGCAGCATCGCGCGGGCATACAACTAGTATGAGATAGTATATGTTAGCAAAATTATACCATTGCAAACTTCTTGTGAATATGAATCCAATAGTATAGGTATCATGACATATATCACATATTTTATTGATAAAATTAATGGTCAATGTTTGTCCTAAACTAACTAGAGGGAGTATCATAAACTGTGTGGCTGCTGCCCCTAAGCGTAACGTAAAAAACTATATAGCAACATCGGTTATGATGAATACGTTAGTCAAAAAACATTATCGTTTTAGCAGTGGATATGTATACAGGCTCTGCATTCATAATCTCAGCCGTCGGTCTGCTTTGGAAAGCGTGCCAAAAAAAAGACGGAAAGCACAGGAGCACTCCTCACAATGGTCATAGAGTAGTAAAATGTGGTGCGCGAACAAATCAGAACATACACCCAACAACTTCATATACAGGACACAGAGTGACAAGCTCTGTCAGCAATTCAACTCATGATACGACCGCTGGAATGCTGGTCAAGCAGACGCACGAGCGCAGCTCAGCAGAAGAGGTACCCAACGGCAGCGGCAACGAGCGTGCCGACGGCGAAGCCCGGGGCGGTCGCGGCGGCACTTTGGGCTGGGGCTGGAGCCGGCGCATCGGCAGCCGTGGCAACCCCGACCAGGGACGAGGCCACGATGGCGGCGGCGCAGGCAGCGGCGAGGATCCTGAGCTTGAGGGTGGCCGCCATTTCTTCTCTCTAGCTTCTTGCTGTATGCTGCGGAATCAGCTGGAGATATGTGAGCAAAGAACAGGAAGCTAGCGATTGAGTTGGGTGCTTTGGGATGAGAATGAAGAGTGGGACACGTCGGGTATATATAGCTACGATCGGAAGGTTTTTGGCCTGATTTATTTAGGAAGGATCGTTGGCTGGAACCGCAACTTTCAGTCTGTCGTTCACAGGCTGTGCAAGCCGGCGGTTTTTAAATTTAGGCTCTGAGATGCTCACCAAATGGTGATTGATGGTTGACAATGATTAGTTGGTTTGCTGTTTATGATTGGTTATTTTGTTGTGGTGGGCACTACCATGTGCAAATGCCAACTGGTACAGATGGTTATTAGTCGTGCCACTGCTAGCTGGCTATGGTCTCTCTCTAGATGGATGGTCACTCTGCGTATTTTAAAAGTGGAATTATATTGTGACAACCTTTAGGCGATGTGAGGATCATACAAAATGACAGTCGATTTATGGTTACACATCTCTAACTTTACCTCTTTTGTGCTACATTAGGGATCATCTGTCGAGTTGACCAAGGCATGCACAATTCTTTGAGGCTCAAGTGATGAGCGGTATTAGATACATATACCCATGTAGTAGAAGGTTCTTTTTTGGGGGCCAAACTTCAAATCCTAGCCGGTAGGAAATTGCCCTACGACAGGAAGGAGGAGAAGTTGAGAATCAACTAGAGAAGTGACAGTAATTTGGATACATTCTAACAGAAATTCATGAAATCAACAAAAATTCAAATTTTCACCCAAATGTGAATCTTTCGATTAACGTTTTTGGAAACAATTATTGGTAATTATTTGAATATTATTAAAACATCACATGGGTTTGTTGGGTCAGACCGGGATGTGCCTCCCCTTTTTTGCAAGGCCGCAGCTTGGACCCCCGTCACTACAGGAGAAATCAGAGACGCCGACGGCCAGAACACTACGCCGACGACCATTTGTCGGGGCCATCGGCGTAGAGGCCTGCCCCGGCCAGCTGCCCACCACGGCCGTCGGCGGAGACTCGGCCGTCGGCGTAGGCAAACAAACCCTCGGCGTAGAGGAGCTGTCGGCATAGCAGGCCCGGGTGTGCCGACGGCGGCCCTCGGCGTACCCCCAGCCCTCGGTGTAGCCCCAGTTCGGACACGGCGACGAGAACGGCGTTAGGTAGTCAGTCTGTGCCGACGGCCAGGCCGTCGGCGTAGGTCTTAGACTTCCTATGCAGAGTTGGTTGGCCTTGGGGGCGCTACGCCGACGGCTAAGCCGTCGGCACAGCCTCCCTATTTTCCTTCATTCTGTTTTAGCCTTATATTTGGTACTAATTTATATATTACTCCCACTGTAGTCATTTGTACCGTTCCAATAGCAGTCTCCATCGACGTAATTGCAGGAATCCCATGAAAACTTGTGTGTTGTCCTAAAATACCTGAACAAGTGGGGTGAAAGACAGTCCGCGCGCATGCGATAACAGTTCGAAACAAACTCAAACTGTAAAGAAGGTCAGACCGGGGATCTAAACATTGCATCCATGGACCTTCCACCACACTTGGACACATATACTAGGTCCACGTGCAAGTTCCAGTGGGATTCCGGAGCTCCGGCGGTCCTTTTCCAGCGAAACCCTAGCCGGTGGGGCCCGCGGGTCGACCCCTGTAGCTTTCTTTGTACGAGGTTCAGACAACGCGTTTTTTTGTTGGTTTAGCTTTGTTTAGGCCATATCTACATGGAAAACAAAGGTTGGGACCTTATAGCACATGCTAGCCTCCGGTATACCCGCAGCGGGACTGTTACCCCTACATGTCCAGGAATCTACTAAGTGTTATCGCACGCGGGTCTACCCCTGTAGCTTTCTTAGTACGAGGTTCAGACAACGCGCTTTTTTGTTGGTTTAGCTTTGTTTAGGTCATATGTACATGGAAAACAAAGGTTGGGACCTTATAGCACATGCTAGCCCCCCGGTATACCCGTAGCGGGACTGTTACCCCTACACGTCCAGAAATCTACTAAGTGTTATCGCACGTATGTGAAGAAGATCAGACCGGGGATCTAGACATGGAATCCATGGACCTTCCACCACACTTGGACACATATACTAGGTCCACGTGCAAGTTCCAGTGGGATTCCGGAGCTCCGGCGGTCCTTTTCCAGCGAAACCCTAGTCGGTGGGGTCCGCGGGTCTACCCCTGTAGCTTTCTTTGTACGAGGTTCAGACAACGCGCTTTTTTGTTGGTTTAGCTTTGTTTAGGTCATATCTACATGGAAAACAAAGGTTAGGACCTTATAGCACATGCTAGCCCCTCGGTATACCCGAAGCGGGACTATTATCCCTACACGTCCAGAAATCTACTAAGTGTTATCGCACGCAGGTCTACCCCTGTAGTTTTCTTAGTATGAGGTTCAGACAACGCGCTTTTTTGTTGGTTTAGCTTTGTTTAGGTCATATCTACATGAAAAACAAAGGTTGGGACCTTATAGCACGTGTTAGCCCCCCGGTATACCCGCAGCGGGACTGTTACCCCTACACGTCAAGGAATCTACTAAGTGTTATCGCACACGGGTCTACCCGTGTAGCTTTCTTAGTACGAGGTTCAGACAAGACGTTTTTTTGTTGGTTTATCTTTGTTTAGGTCATATCTACATGGAAAACAAAGATTGGGACCTTATAGAAAGGAAATGGAAAAAGGAGGAAAAAATAAAATTAAATATATTAAACATGAGAAAATAAAAATGAAACTAGAAAATCTCAATGATATAATAAAAGAAATAAAAATAGAGAGAAAAAAAATCTGTTGGTCTGTGCCGACGGCCAAGCCGTCGGCACAACCATGAGAAAATAAAAATGAAACTGGAAAATCTCAATGATATAATAAAAGAAAAAAAATAGAAAAAAAATATGTTGGTCAGATCGGTGAATAAAAGGTTGGACTATGCCGATGGTTTGGCCGTCGGCACAGCCAGGGTTCCAACTTATCCCCCCCCCCCGCGTCAGTCGCTCCCGCACGCACACTGCTCACGCTTCCACACAGCCAGGGTTTGACCCGCTCCAACTTATCCCTCGCGTCGCCGCTACCGAACCGCCGCCACCGCTGCCGAGCCGCCGTCGCCTCGCGGCCATGACCTGCGAGCCCGACCTGGCCCCGCGGAGCTCCCCCGGCTGCCGCCGCCCCTGCCTCACGGGCTCCCTCTCCTGTGGCCCCGACCTCCCTCTGCACCTCGCCGGTAGCGTCGTGCGCCCCGCCGGCGCTCTGCTCGCGGGCGCCGCCGTCCTCTGCTCGCGAGGCCCTCCTCTGCTCGCAGGCCTCCTCTGCTCGTGCGGCCGCCGCTGGGAACCTCCTCTGCTGCGAGCTCCCGCCACCAAGGTAAACCCTCTAGTCTTTTTTTGTTCTCTGTTTTAGGTAGTTAAGTTAGTATATATGATAGTTTTAGTATATATGGTAGTTTAGTATATTAGGTAGTTAAGGTAGTTTAGTATATATGATAATTTTAGGTAGTTCAGTTAGTATATTAGGTAGTTTAGATAATTTTAGGTAGTAGCAGTAGGTTTTAGGTTGCTTGGCGTTTTGCCGGTAGTGGGCTTTTTGCCCGGTAGGGGTTGCGGTGCTTCAGATTTGAGCGGCCAGATCTTGAGGTTTCTAGGCCAGATCTTGAGGTTTCTAGGGTTTCTAGGTTTCTAGGGTTCCTCCTTGTGCCGACGGTCTTCGTGACCCGTTTATTGAAAAAAGGTAGTTTAGATAAATTATGTGAGCTAAATAGGTTAATTTATTTGTGTTTGCAATCTGCAGACTTTGAGGTGGACACTAGGCCCCGTCGGAGAGGTTGCTGTCCTGGAGGTCGTCACCACCCTGCAAATCAGATCCCGACGTCGTCCCGGAGGTTTCCATCGGAGAGGTCGCCGTTCTGCTACTCGACCTTCCTTGACTATTCGCTCACGCTTCGAGGGTATAAATCTTGCGCCCATCTTGTAATGTACCTAGGTTTTATTTTTGTGTCTAGATCACCAAGTCAGTCGCGAAACCTAGGCGTCTCCCGTTCGAAAGGGTTACACGAATAAATATGCATTCGATCGCATATTTAAAACTGTAACTCTTTTGAATTGTCCACGTTTTTTGAATAGCCGGAGGATGTGTAGATTGTATATGTTCTCCACGGTCTACCCCGAACCGAGGCAGGATTTCGGCGGCACACCCACGTTGTTCTCCGGATGCACATTCCTCTCGGCATTTTTGTCGAGACGTGTATCGGGAGAACAGCGGGGAGGTGCTGCCGAAATTTTGTCTCAGTTCGGGGTAGACCGTGGAGAACGTATCCAATCTACACATCTTTGGGTGGGATTAGGACATATCTTTTCCTATTAGACATGTTAGGTGTATGCATGGAATAACAACGCAAGATTTGTGTATTTAGTTTGATGTCATTAATTAAAATGAAATGTTATATTTGTATTGTGGCTCCCGATGAACAGAGGATGGCTGGTAATGGTTGGATGTACAGTGGCCGTACTAATGCGCTTGAAAGAACAAAGGAGTGGGTATGGAAGACCAATTTTCTGGTGAAGGAGTTAGCGTGTGGTTCAAAGGTAGTTCGTGCAAGGTGTCCTTATGCTCATTGCATGAGGCTTCATCGTCAGACAAAGGATGATATGAGTAAACACCTATGGCAATATGGGTATATGCTTGACTACGAGCCTTCAGTCGACTTTTCTTAGTACGAATGTGATGGAGCCGAGGTGATGCGGCAGCGGATCGATGGCATTGAGGATGATGGGATTAGAAACTTGCTAGAGGATCTTCGTGATGCCGACATGCCAGATTCGCCACCTCCACAGGAGGAATCGCCAGAACCGGAGGAACCAGAGGAACCAAGTCAACCGGAGGAACCGGAGGCAACCGCGAAGGCCTTCTTTGATATGATGGCCTCGGCTAAGAGGCCTCTATATCCGGTGCGAAAGTGTCTCATCTCGATGCCATCTCGCAAATACTAGCCGACAAGTCACCGAGCTAAAGAGTCATGACTATCGTATATGGATTGAGCGGCTGATGCCAGTGATGGTTCGAGGGTATCTCCCTGATCATGTATGGCGAGTGCTCCCGGAGTTGAGCCATTTCTTTCGCACTCTTTGTGCTAAGCAAGTATCTCCCGGGCTGATTGAGAGGCTGCAGGAACTAGTGCCAGAGTTGCTATGCAAGTTGGAGACGATCTTTCCGCCAGGCTTTTTTACTCCGATGGCACATCTCATTGTGCACCTCGCGAACAAGGTACTCTTGGGTGGACCAGTGCAGTTTCGTTGGCAGTTCTATATTGAGAGAGAGTTTAAGTATATTCGGATGAAATGTGGAAACAAAAGTAAGATTGAAGCATGCATAGCTGAGGCAACTCTGATCGGGGAGATAGCAGACATGACGACAAAGTACTATGCCGATGATGTTCCCACTCTGCATAACCCGATCACTCGGTACAATGTCAACGAGTTGGAGGAAGACCCCAAGATCCCACTCTTTCAATCTCCCGGTGGCAAGTCCGGTGCTGGAAAAGAGTACTTATTGAAGCCGAACGAAAAGGAGGGCATAATGTTCTATGTGCTCATGAACATGAAGCATGAACTTATCAGTTTCATGAGGTAAACTAATGAACAAATTACTTATTCCAACTAGTAACTTGGTTTCGGTCTAACACGCGTTTTCTCCTTTTAGCCAATTTAAGGATGAACAATGGTCGGAAATGAGGGATCCCAGTGTCGCGGAGCTGGACACTCTTCTAAAAGATGGTGCCCCGGGAAATAAAAATTTCGTGGCTTGGTTCAGGGCCAAAGTAATTTCTAACCTGTCCCTCTTTCCTTGCAGTCCGTGACTTGTCCCTATTATTACACATATCCGTCTTACCTTGCAATCCGTGACATGTAGGGAGCTGATCGCAACGTTGAGATGACGAATGAGATTCGATGTGTTTCACAGGGTTGTAGCCGTAGAGTCATGAGGTATCAGAAGTACGATGTTAATGGGTACCACTTTCATACAGAGTTTTACCAGAACAATCAGCCTAATGCAAAAACTATAAATACCGGGGTCTTCACCGGAGGAACCGATGAAGTTGATTACTATGGGATATTAGAGGACGTATACGAGCTGACGTCCGAGACAAACATAAAACTCAAGCTTGTTGTGTTCAAATGCCACTGGTTCGACCCCATCGATGGACAAAGAAGTACCCCTTCCATTGGGTTAGTTGAAGTTAGGCCTTCAACCACCTATAGCGGAGCCGATATGTATATAGTGGCTCACCAAGCCAAGCAAGTTTATTATTTGCCCTACCCATGCAAGAAAGAGGAACTCCAGGGTTGGGAAGTCATCTTCCAGGTATTGCCACATGGTAAGATACCCATGCCCAACGCCGACGATTACGTCAACATTGACCCTATAACATACGAGGGAGTTTTCTATCAAGAGGAAGAGAACTTCGAGGGTTTTGACATACAAGTGGGTCATGAGGGCCTCGAGAATGATGCACAAACTCGTGGTGAGACAGTGGTGCATTTAAAGGACGTTGATATGCTCACCAAGTTTCATCAGGCGAATTTCAACACTGATGATCCTCCACCGTGCGACCAGCCTTACTACTCACGTGATAGTGATACTGATAGTGAAAATGAGAACAACCAAGTACTTTATGATAGTGATGATTAGAGGTGAGGGTCTTTTATGTCTTTATGCTTAGTATTTATTTCTCAACATGCTTCTTAATTTCATTATGTCTTTATTTATACTTAATTGTTTACTCTTTCTCAATGCAGGTGATTGACCAATGCCTTGGGGGAGCAAGGAATCAACAGCCTCCCTTCTCAAGTTGATGAACCAAGAGAAGATTACCCAAAGGGGAAGGGTACATCGTCCCAACCCGCGCTACCCGAGAGCCGAGGACCCACCTCCCTCACAGGGAGAACTTCCCCCGACAGGAGGACGAGGACAAGCACGAGGAGGTGTAGCCTCGAGTACATACTCATCTCCCCCATTGTTTATGAATTACGTCTATATTTTTTATGTCTTCAAGCTAAATTGTTTACTCTTTCTCAATGCAGGTGCAAGACTAGATTCAGAGGATCCAGACTCGTCTCCCCCGTGGCGTGTTGCTCGTTTGTCTGACTTACCCTCCGCTTCTGGCACCGTGGCTTCACAGTCAGATTCGGACGAGGAGTTGGAGGGGATGTCGGATGAGGAGGCGGAGGGTGAGGCGCCGCCGGAGGGTGAGGCGCCACCGAAGAAGTTGCCGACTCGTGGGGAGGCGCGTGTCCCTACAAAGGAGCCTCTCCCGGAAGAGAGACCTATGATTGAGCCCTATGGCAAATAGTAAGTGACTTTACTAATTTGATCACCATCGTTCTTTTTTTCACCATCATGCTAACTCATGCTTTTGGTCATAACAATTTGGCATGTACTAATGTTTGTTTATTGTGCAGCAATTGGACACATCCTAAGGGGGTCTGCCACCCTAATAGCTTGCTTGGATCTTTGATTAGGAAGTATTGGCCGGGCTTGTACACTACAGTCCCCAACAGCCAGAGGAAGCTAGCTTGGTTTTGGACGTACTATGAGGCCTCCACCGATTGCCCGGGCTTCGGGAGTGCTGCTGATGCTGTGATTATCAGCTTTTGGGTAAGGCATACTTTTGCTCACCATCGTGCTAACTCATTACTTTTATAATTATTTTGCCCACCATCGTGCTAACTCATGACTTGGGTTGCATGATTGAAGGTCTTCTATCAGGTGAGACCTGAGCATCAGGTGGCGGCGGAGAAGACTTTGCTTGCAGCTTGTCGGAAGTTGACAACGCAACAATGGTACAACACCAACAATACGTTGATCAATCACTTCCAAGCTGAGCACGGTCTTAAGATACGGAAGGATGAGATTGCCAAGGGTCATAAGCCAAAAATGACGGTGGCTGATTTCATGACGGTAAGTAGATTATCAATGAGAAGTTCCATAGATGCTAAGTTCCCATTGCATTATCTGTTCTTCAAATAAGTGTTGTGGTTTCAGGTTATGCCAATGTGGTGTGAACACAAAAGAAGACGCTTTTGAGGTGTTGGCTAGTAGGTGGATCGATGAAGACCCTAACTTCGAGGTCGTGAGCAAGCGGAACAAGAAAACCGCGGCAGTATGGGAACACACAGCGGGGGAAGCCGCAACCATGGTCTCTTCAAGAAGTACTTGGTATATACATACATGGAACAACCTGCATTTATTTCCTATCATGTTATTAGTTGACACACATAATTAACATTTCTTTGGCGATGCAGGTGGAGATGGAGGGGGAGGTTGATAGCCCTATTACCGACCTAGTCGTGTGGGAGAAGATGAAGACGAAGAAGCCCGACCTACAGCAGCCTCAACCCCAGCTTTCCTAGTACTACGACAATGCCAAGGAGAAGCTCAACATCTACTGTGAGAAGCTCAAGGGTTTGCATCCGGAGGTGGATGAGCCCATGCACGTTGAGGTCGATGAGACTGCATTGATCATGGCGAGCCACGGCAAGCCGCATGGCCGTTTCAACATTCTTGATGCGGTGGTCTAGCCTACCATGACCCTCACACAAGTCAAGGCTACCCTCACCCCCGATCACCCCTCTATCGCGCCTCGTCCTCGGCCTACTACCTCCACCGTCGATGTAACTGTTTCTCATTTTCACCGTCTTTCCGCAATTTGATCCTAAATGGCTAAGCTGACGAGATTCTTTATTTTTGAAATTGTAGCATGATTTCCAGGATGCCTACAAGGCCATTCAGGCAAATTATAGCAGGGAGTATGATGCATGGCTTGAGCTGAGAGCAGAGTGCGATGCGTACTCTAGGAAAGTGACGGCTGTAAGTTTTAACCTTTACTTTTGCAAATGATGACAAGTCCCACTTCCTCTACTTTGAGCCTTTATTTCTGCAACGACTGACATATAACTATCCTGTAGGCGATGAATCACTATTTTACCACTGGACAGCGGGTTTCAGTAGAAGGTGATCAGCCACCTGATCCTGGGATGCCGCCTCGCTGCATATCGATGGAAGATTTCGCTGCTAGATACTACGGAGGGACCTCGGTAAGTTCTTTGACAAACCACTTGTTACCGCTTTCATATGCCTCGCAAGTTGCTAAGTTTTGCTCAAACATGTAGGACACAGGATGCTTCGGGACAACACCCTTTGGTCGTGCCCCGATCTCGCCTAGTCCGCCACGCGATGGCGCACAACTTCGTCTCATGGCGCCTGATGGTTCAGCTAGTGGTTCTACTTCCCCGATGGCACGACGTGCGTCTCCTGAGCTCGAGACGGGAAGCCTTGGGCTCCTTGACACACCGACACATACACCGAGTTCGAGACCATGATCATGGACATGGTTAGAGCTAGAGCTAGATCTTGATCTTGTGTATGCACTTGTGATGATGTTGTTTGGATAACGAATATGTTTTGTGGATGATTGTGTTGTTGTTTGGATGATGATGGATATTGCAATATCATGTTGATTGCTTCAATATTTTATTTGTGAATTTTAAAATTATTTTGCTGGTGCTAAAATGGATGTAAAATTGAAAATAATCAAAAAAAATGCCAGGAAGCTTGCTGCCACCCAGGCCGACCAGCCTATTATGTGCCATATGGCACAGGCTGTGCCGACGGCCAGGCGCTCGGCGTAGCAGATGGGCCTATACCGACGGCCTGGCCATCGGCACAGATGGGCATCGTCGCTCCCCAGACTGGGCCTGTGCCGACGGCCGGTCTATCGGCGTAGGAGGACACGCGGCGGGCTCTGGCTACGTCCTGGGCGGGACCTGTGCCGTCGGGGCTCGGCCGTCGGCGTAGCTTCCGGGCTGGGCCGTTAGCAGACGGCCGTCGTCTGGCAAGGTGGGTCCCGCCGCAGAAATTGTGCCGAGAGGGTTCTCCTACGCCGACGGGATTTTCGCTACGCTGACCAGGTGGTACGCCGAGGGGGCTACGCCGACGGCCACCGTCGGCACAGCCTGTGCCGACGGCTAAATTGGGCTGTGCCGACGGCAGCCGGCCATCGGCGCCTCCACCGTTCCTGTAGTGTGTTACAATTTGCATGGTTATTTTCTTAGGTTGGGTTGGAAATGGTGTTTACTTTTAGTTTGCCAAAAACATACTACTCACTTTGTTTCGAATTAGATACAGTGATTTGTCTATATTTAGATGTATCTAGTCATGTTTTAGTGTATAGATATATTAAAAAATTAGACAAATCTTCAGTTCGTGGCGGAGGGAATAGAATATGGAACAGAAGCTGTATATGATTGTGCTAGTAAAAGAATTTAACAGACACTGTTAGTGTTCACAACGAGATTGTTACAGCAGTGAACATGTACAGGCTTTGTATTCATATTATATAAGTGTGCACACAAGTGCGCCATAGTGCGCCATAGTAAAATGTGGTACATCAGCCGATCGGAAACATAAACCAAACAGCACCACATACATAAACACAGCGGCTAAACAAGCTGCGTGGATACGACTGTTGGATTGCTGGTCCAGCAGACGCAGGTAGAAGCGCACGGGCGCAGCTCAGCAGAAGAGGTACCCAACGGCGGCGGCAACGAGCGTGCTGGCGGCGAAGGCGGGGGCTGTCGCCGCGGCGCTTTGGGCTGGGGCGGGAGCCGGCGCATCGGCAGCCGTGGCAACACCGACCAGGGACGTGGCCACGACGGCGGCGGCGCAAGCAGTGGCGAGGATCCTGAGCTTGAGGGTGGCTGCCATTTCTTCTCGCTAGGTTTTTGGTGGATGCGTCAGAATTATCTGAAGATGTGTGAGCAAAGAACAAGAAGCTAGCAATCGAGCTGGGTGCTTTGGGATGGGAATGAAGAACGGGACACGTCGGGTATATATAGATGCGACGTGTGATGGTTTAGGCTTCGGTCTGCTTTTATTTAAGAAGATTTGTTGGCTGGAATTGCAGCTTTCCGTCTGTCTCACAGGCTGTGCAAGTGGTTGCAGTTTTGAGGCTTTGCTGTGATCACCAAATGGGTGATTGATGATGGTTCACAATGATTAGTTGTGGTGGTTTGCTGTTTTCTATACTTTGTTGTACTATTGTTGAGTTGAGCACCACCATGTAACTGCCAACTAGTACAGATAGTTATCATCCGGCCAGCTGGACATGGCTTGGGATCCCCCTAGGTCGGCTCTATATTTTTTGGGGCCCTTGGGCGAAGTCCAAAAAAAGGGCCCTAATAACAATATATATGTACGTATAACTAGATATATAAACGATATATGTGCCAATTTTACTTGCAAAACATTTAAAAGCATATAACCACATGTTCATAGTCGAGATGTCTATAAATAATGTCAAGCAGTAAAGCATTGTGATATTTAGATAGAAAAAATAAAAATGGTAAGAAAATATAACAAGTATTTCATGCTAGCGAATACCTAAAAAAAACTCCTAGGGTTTATAACAAGTACGTATAACTAGTTAGTTATTTACCGTTTTCCGGGGATTGTTCAATGGCCTCAAGATCTACATTTGAATTATTCTCATCATCTTCTCCAAGATCAGATTCTTGCCTTTGATTATTATTGTTGACATCAACACTATTTTTTGTTGGAAAAAACTTATTTAAAGCACCTCTTTATGAATCAATAAGCTGATTCTCTCTCTTTCTTTTCCTCTTTTTCGCAGCACCCGACAATTGCTTCCCCATCGTAATACCTATCATAGATTGTAATCTTAAAAATTATAACCCTAATTGACTATGACTAATTGAGGGGTTAATTAGAACTTAGAAGGATTAGATGAGAGATTAATTACTAATTAGAAGGCGTAAACTTACAGAGAGCAGCTAGGCGCGTGTCCTGTGATGGAGAGAGAGCAGCAGAGTGCTGGGCGAGACCGCGAGAGACGGAGTCACGGACAGGGGCACAGGGCCTGGTGTAACATCCCAAAGCTTTAATTCAAGCTTATAGAGATCCAAATCATCAAAATTTAGGGTTAACAAAAACTTTTTCAAATTAAAAATGAAAGCATTCATGTGTATGTGCATTTAAATTAGGAATTGATTTGAATTGCCATGGTTCTGGGATTCTTTGCTTGTAAAATGTTTCTTAGGTGAAATAAACATCATCTACATCATTCCCAAACTTTTCCTAAAGAAGAACAACTCAAAATGAATGATTGAAGTGAATGGTCATTTTGGCCAAATTAACTATCATGCTTACTTTGGCTATTCCTAGTACTCAAAACTTAACAGAAACATGTGTGGATCTTTACACCCCTTGATAGTACACATAATGAGGTACCAAGGCCCATTTTGTGATCTGCAATTTTTTTTCAAATGCTAATTTTAAAATTGAATCTATTTTATATGGAAAGATCCCACTATTTTAAAAAACACTCAAACAAGCTCAATTTTCAAAACCCAAGCACCCACAGAGTCTCAAGCTTATTCCTAGCAAACCCACCAAAATCTTTTCAAAATTCAAAAGTTTATTTCATGCGGCCATTTCATCAAATACTTGGCAGGCATGATTTACACCCTAATCCTAGCTCACTGATTTGAACAGGGTTTTGCCCCCAAATGATCTTCATTTAATCCCTTTGTCCCCCCAGGGTCTAACCATGCCATTAGCATCCATCCCCTACCCCCCTACTGGCAAAGCCATGCCATGCCGAGCCACCTCTCGCCGGCCGACCATGCACTCACCCCAACAGACCACTTCCTTCTCTCTCGCCATGTCTAGGAGGTAGCCAGGACCTCACCGCCACCCTCTGTCTCCTGCCCGAGACAAGCGCAGTAGTGGACCACCGAGGAGAGCCCGTGCCCAGTGCCACCGAGCCATGCCGAGCACGCGCCAGAGCGCCGCACCCGGCACGCGTGCACAAGCCGCCGCTCGACCGCAGCCCGCGCCCACCGCTCTGCCACGACCCAGGGAACACGACGGACACGCCCATTCGCCGCCCAATACACCATAGCCACCGCTCGTCGTGGACACCGCCGCCTCTGCCGCTCAGAGCGCCAGCTGCCCCCGACCGCATACCACCGCCCCTATGCCCGCATTGAGTTCCTAGAGCACCGCCAGGAGACCGCCTGTCGATCGCCACCCTCAGCCATGCCGCTAGCCGCCCGTAGCCATGTCGCCACCGTCGCCTGGCCATCCCTCTCGGTCTCGCCGTCGAGCCTATAAAAGGAGGGCACCCCCAGCTGTTTGAAGCACAGCACTCCACTCCCCTCACCTCACTGACCGTTTCCCACCTCTAGCCGGAGCAGCGCGAGCACTTGCTCGCCGGAATTTGGCCGGAGTAGCCCGCAGCAGAGGAGGAAGGGGCGCCGCTGATTGCGACCACCCCCGGAGCTGCCACGACCGTCCCTGAGCTCGCCGTCGACCACCAGTCCGTTTGCCCGCCTCGCCGACCTTGCTGGAGCCCTGGTACGCCCCCTATGCACCCCCACCGAGCCGCTAGGGTTCGAGCTCGCCGGCGACAGGTCCGTCGTCGACGACAAGACACAACCGTTGATCCTCAGTCTAATCTAATGGCCCACATCGCCCCGTACCGCTTGGCGCGTTATGAGCCGCTGACTTGTGGACCCCCCTGTCAGTTGAGCCCCATGCCGCGGAGTGACACTAGGCCGGCCCGTTAGAATTTTCCGCGCGACCTAGTTAGTTTGAATTAGGATTTTTCTTTTTAGTTTAAACTTAGTTCTGTCTCTGAGTTTGAAAATCAATTTAGAGAGTTTGACAAATCCAATTTGCATGAAACCAATTTTGCCTGAAAGGTTTTGAAATGATCTATCCAAGCCCGTTGGATTTAATTCAATTAGAGTTATAGATCTCTCCTAGTAAAAATAATAAAACAGAAGCATTTGCACCTTGCAACATTTTTATAAAATCAACCAAGATAGATTTTGAGTTGATTCCAACTCTCAAAAATCACATTTCACCATACCTATCTGAATATGTAATAGTATTAAGGTTTACATGCAGTGACTTTGGACTAGTACCAAAATAATGCTATATAGGCATTTCTAGTCACTTTAAATCATTAAATATTGAACTTAAACCAAATTAATTATGATCCATTCCTTAAATCACATTCCCACATGTTAGAATATGTGGTGATGACATGTGTCCACATGATTCCATATTTTAAGTGGTGAATATTAAATCTTAGTTAAATTTTCAAGGAGTAGAAATTACTTTTCTAATTTAAAAAGAATGAAACTAGTGAATTAAACTTGTGATGCTTGTGATGATGATAGATCATCAAATGTGTGTCTTAGAATGCTAATTAGACTAGTTAAGTATTGTTTGGTGATTGTGTACTCCGTATGTATTTATAGACGATAGTACCGACCAAGTCTACGAGGAGGAGTTCTACCAAGAAGAAGAAGAAAACTTCAACCACTGCACCAACCAAGGCAAGCCACCATTAGCAATGCAAGCTAACACTTGCAAGTATAATGCTTAGCAAGCTAGGATTAAACTAGATAGCTTAGCAAGATGCTATAGGCATGCTTGAGTCATATCACTTTGACTATTAGTTACCCCAAGTCTTATTTACAAGCTTTACTTCCTTTACTTAACTCAAAGTTCTCTACTTTTTGAAGGTAGCATAAAGAGTATAAAACTTGACCTATTTTAGAACCCTTTAGATGTCATTCTATGGCATGAGATTGAACCCATCATTTTCCACCTTAGTGAACACTCTTAACTTAGTAGTTTAGAGTAGATAAAAACTTGAGTCACTTTAGATGGGAGCACTTGGTGAAAATGAATTATGAAAACCTTGGAATGATGAGTCATTCTATTAAGATGTTTTGACATGTGTTGAGAAACACAAATGGTTTATGATGATGAAAATGTTGAGGCATGAGCCTTAACCCTATTATAAAACTGATGGTTGGATTCGGATGCGATACCATTCCAAATATACCGTACAACCACACTACCTGAATTGGGGAAGGCTTAGCTGGAAATTTATATGCATTAGTATTAGTTCCCTCGCGGGAGAGGTTTGAGCTGAGGCTACCGCTTATGATGTCCACCTATGCAGTGCCCAAGATGACTGATGGTCATGGTTGGGAGGCCATGCTCATAGAAGATGTGCTTATACTAGGGTGTGTAAAGGGAAAATTATGTTTGATTATCTGCATACTAAGTATGATGATTCAAGGTTATCCCTGACAGATGTATCGAATCTTGTGATGAAAGTGTACCACCTCTGCAGAGTGTCAAACTATTCGAATAGCCGCGTCCGTGGTTATGGACAGTTGGAATGGCCATACTATTTCATTGTCAGATGTTTTCCAAACAACTTGAGATGAATGATGAATCTTGACTTGACCACAACAAGGTTGTGTTTATGATACTAGTTTCCTAACTTAAGTGATTCTAGAACTTTACTTTATCTTTCTTTGCTTCTGAACTCAGCTTAGGTTTCAAACTTAACCTTATAGTTAAACATAGAGTTAGCACTTTGACTTAGAACTATTTTACTTGTTAGTGGTAGTATGCGAGTACTTAAAGAGTACTCATGGCTTTTGTCCCTGGCTATTCTCATGGCCAGACTATGAAGGAGACTATCAAGATGATGGCCAGCAGGATGGCTATGATAACTAGGACTATCTGCCTTCGTCAGCATTGCCTATGCCCCTGAAGATGGACCCCACCGCTACGCTTACCTTTTATTTCCGCTGCTTGTTGTATTCAGACTGGATCATGAGATCCTTATTTGTGTAAGACCTTATGTATGGTTTGTAATGGATGATGTACTGTGATATCCAATCCGTTATGTCTCGCAAAAATGGTAATCCTGGGATTGCGAGGTATGGCATAACGGGCATCTGGGATTAAAAATCCGGGTGTTGACAAGTTGGTATCAGAGCCATCGTGACCATAGGAGACCTGATACATTGCAAATGTATCTATAATTTTTGATGTTCCATGCTTAGTTTTATCCACTTTCTTGTGTTTTGTTCCAACTTTGGAGTACTTTTCATGCTTAGTCAGAAAATGAATATTCTCGGAATTGGATGGGACAAAAGCCAAAGTGCCTATTTTTCCGAAAGGGATCAAGTGCCAGAATATGAGAGTGAGAGGAGCCAGGGGCCAGCCACACCACCTGGCCACGGGGCCAGGCCTGGCTCGCGCCAGGGGGTGGTCTGGCCGACCCCAGCACCCCCTCGGCCTCTCCTTCCGCCTATACGTTGCCCTCAGGACGAAAACCCTAGGTACCCGATCAAAAATCGACGAAAGAGTCTGTAGCCACCGTCATCTCCATCCCTAGATTGGGAGGGATCTGAAGCTCTTCCCGGCACCCTGCCGGAGAGGGGAATTCACCCTAGAGGCCTTCTTCATCACCATGCAAGCCTCCGGTGTGATGCGTGAGTAGTTCATCCTTGGACTACGGATCCATGTAGTAGCTAGATGGCTGGTTCTCCTCCTTTGTGCTTTCATGTTTAGATCTTGTGAGCTCCGTTCATGATCAAGATCATCTATTTGTAACTCATACATGTTGTGTTTGCGGGGATCCGATGGATATTGAGATGCTATTTCAGATTGATTATTGACTCTATCATGTCTTTGTTATTTGTGATCTTGCATGATTTCCGTTGTTAGTAGCTATCTTGGCCAAGTAGATGCTAGCAACTCCAAGAGTTAGTATTTATGCTCGATAGTGGGTTCATGCCTCTGGTAATCTGGGGAAGTGACAGAAATCTCTAAGGTACTAGATGTGTTGTTGCTACTAGGGAGAAAACAACGATCCTTTGTTCATAGAACAATTGTATTGTTTACCTTACACGCAGTTCGTAAAACAATAATCTGTTGCTTGCAACTTAATACTGGAGGGGGTTCGGATGATAACCTAAAGGTGGATTATTAGTCATAGGGTCTATGTATTATGTTGTATTGCCCAATCAAGTCTCAAAGGAGTCAAGATGATTAGTATATGCATGTATTGCTTTCTCGGTGTTTGTCAATTGCCCCGCTGTAATTTGTTCACCCAACATGTTATCTATCTAAGGAGAGCCACCTCTAGTGAACTATGGATCCCGGTCCTTGTCTTTTACATACAATCTACAATCTTTTACTGCTTTGTGTTTACTTTCTGCAAACTTTTACTTCTTTCCATTCGATACGTTTAATCCTTTGTTTTCCGCAAAACACGGTGAGATTGACAACCTCATCGCAAGTTGGGGACAAAGTTCTGTGGTTGTGTTGTGCAGGTCTCCATGTTGCTACTAGCACCGGTAGTGCGCCCTGCCAAAGCTCAGCTAGTAACACCTTTGAGGTGTTTCCTTGCTCCTACTGGTTCGATTAAACCTTGGTTTCATAACTGAGGGAAACTTGCTGCTGTGCTCATCATACCTTCCTCTTGGGGTTCCCAACAAGCTCTACATCAACACCGCCATCAAGCAATTTTCTGGGCGCCGTGCATTGAGCCATCAAGCGATTTTCTGGCGCCGTTGCCGGGGATCGAAGAAGAAGAAGAAACTCCCACGTCAACGACACGCCATTAAAAGACGATTTTCTGGCGCCGTTGTTGGGGAGTCAAGGACATCTTCACAAGGGGAGTCCCTCATAACCAATCTCTTTACTTTGTTGTTTTTGTTTTGCTTAGTTTCTTTTTGCTTTGTTTGCTTGTTTTGTTCTTCAAAAAACACAAAAAATTAGTTTTGCTTCCTTATTTGAAAACCCCCAAAAAAATGACTACTCTTGAAAACACTAAGTTGTGTGACTTCACTAGCACCAACAACAATGATTTTATGAGCACACCTATTGCTCCACCTGTGGCTGAAAATACTTTCTTTGAGATAAAACCTGCTTTGCTCAATCTTGTTATGAGAGAACAATTTTCTGGTATTGGTAATGAAGATGCCGCGTCCCATCTAAACAACTTTGTTGAACTTTATGAGATGCAAAAGCATAGGGATATAGATGGTGATATTATTAAACTGAAATTGTTTCCTTTCTCTTTGAGAGGAAAAGCTAAAGAGTGGTTGAATTCCTTAACTAGGAATAGTATTAATTCTTGGACTAAATGCAAAGATGCTTTTATTGGAAAATACTATCCTCCTGCTAAGATTATATCCATGAGAAGTGAAATAATGAAGTTTAAACAACTTGATAATGAGCATGTTGCTCAAGCTTGGGAAAGGATGAAATCTTTGGTAAAGAATTGTCCCACTCATCGACTGACTGCTTGGATGATCATCCAAACTTTTTATGCAGGATTGATCTATTCTTTGCTACTAGGGAGAAAACAACAATCCTTTGTTCATAGAACAATCGTATTGTTTACATTACACACAATTCGTAAAGCAATAATCTGTTGCTTGCAACTTAATACCGGAGGGGGTTCGGATGATAACCTGAAGGTGGATTATTAGTCATAGATGCAGTTGGATGGCGGTCTATGTATAATGTTGTAATGCCCAATCAAGTTCCAAAGGAGTCAAGATGATTAGTATATGCATGTATTGCTTTCTTGGTGTTTGTCAATTGCCCCGCTGTAATTTGTTCACCCAGCATGTTATCTATCTTAAGGAGAGCCACCTCTAGTGAACTATGGACCCCGGACCTTTCTTTTACTATCAATCTACAAACTGTTTACTGCTTTGTGTTTACTTTCTGCAAACTATTACTTCCTTCCATTCGATACGTTTAATCCTTTCTTTTCAGCAAAACCGGTGAGATTGACAACCTCATCGCAAGTTGGGGGCAAAGTTCTGTGGTTGTGTTGTGCAGGTCTCCACGTTGCTACTAGCACCGGTAGTGCGCCCTGCCAAGGCTCAGCTAGCAACACCTTTGGGGTGTTTCCTTGCTCCTACTGGTTCGATTAAACCTTGGTTTCATAACTGAGGGAAACTTGCTGCTGTGCTCATCATACCTTCCTCTTGGGGTTCCCCAACGAGCTCTACATCAACACTGAGCCATCAAAGCACTTTTCTGGCGCCGTTGCCGGGGATTCAAGGACATCTTCACAAGGGGAGTCCCTCATAACCAATCTCTTTACTTTGTTATTTTTGTTTTGCTTAGTTTACTTTTGCTTTGTTTGCTTGTTTCTTTATCAAAAACACAAAAAATTTAGTTTTACAAGTTTGCTTTATTTATTGAAAACACAAAAAGATGACTACTCTTGAAAACACTAAGTTTTGTGACTTCACTAGCACCAACAACGATGATTTTATGAGCACACCTATTGCTCCACCTGTGCCTGAAGCTACTTTCTTTGAGATTAAACCTGCTTTACTCAATCTCGTTATGAGAGAACAATTTTCTGGTATTGGTAATGAAGATGTTACTGCCCATCTAAATAACTTTGTTGAACTTTGTGAGATGCAAAAGCATAGGCATGTAGATGGTGATATTATTAAGCTGAAATTGTTTCCTTTCTCTTTGAGAGGAAAAGCTAAAGAATGGTTGAATTCCTTAACTAGGAATAGTATTGATTCTTGGACTAAATGCAAAGATGCTTTCATTGGAAAGTACTATCCTCCTGCTAAGATTATATCTATGAGAAGTGAAATAATGAAGTTTAAACAATCTGATAATGAACATGTTGCTCAAGCTTGGGAAAGAATGAAATCTTTGGTAAAGAATTGTCCCACTCATGGGCTGACTGCTTGGATGATCATCCAAACTTTTTATGCATGATTGAACTATTCTTCAAGGAACCTATTGGATTCTGCTACTGGAGGTACCTTTATGACCATCACTTTGGGTGCTGCAACAAAACTTCTGGACAATATGATGGTTAATTATTCTAAATGGCATACTGAGAGAGCTCCACAAGGTAAGAAGATAAATTTTGTTGAAGAAACCTCCTCCTTGAGTGATAAGATTGATATGATTATGTACATGCTTGTTAATGGGAAAGCCCATATTGATCCAAATAATGTTCCTTTAGCCTCTTTGGTTGCTCAAGAATAGCAAGTTGATGTGAACTTCATAAGAAATAACAACTTTGGCAACAATGCTTATGGTAATAATGCTTATAGGAACAATTTTGGTAACAACAATTATAAGCCATACCCTCCCAACAATGGTAATGCTTATGGAAATTTTTACAACAATAATAAGAGTGCTCCTTCTGAACTTGAAGTTATGCTTAAAGAGTTCATTAGTAAACAAACTGCTTTCAATAAAACTATTGAGGAAAAACTCTCTAATGCTGAAAGAAATATAGCATCTTTGGCTGAAGCTCAATCTACTTTGAATAAAATGGCTGCTAAACCTGAAACTAATGAGAATCCCTTTGCAGCTACTAATGCCATACAAGTAAGAATTGATGAAAATGTTAGACTATTAGCTGAATTACATGCTAAGTGGGAAAGAGAAGATGAAATTGCTAGAAACATTAGTGTTTCTACTATTACCACCACTAGTGTTGAGGCTACTAATAGTTCTACTACTATAGATGATAAAGTTCATTTTGATCTTGATGGTTGGAACATCTCTGAAGTTATTAAGTTCCTACAAAAGCTTGCTAAAAGTCCTAATGCTAGTGCTATGAACATGGCTTTTACAAAACACATTACTGATGCTCTCATAAAAATTAAAGAAGAAAAGATGAAACATAAAGCTTTTATTCCTATAAAACAAGAAGATGGTTGGGAACCCATCATTAATATGAAAGTAAACGACTTTGATTTCAAAGCTTTGTTTGATCTTGATAGTAGTGTTTCTATTATGCCTAGAAGAATTTATGATATGCTTGATTTGCCTCCTCTTGAAGATTGTTATTTGAATGTCCCACTTGATGCTAATGCTAAAAAGAAACTCATGGGGAGTCTTAATGATGTTGTTATTATGGTTAATGATTCCTATGTCCCTGTTGATTTCTATGTTTTGGATGTTGAATACAATGCTTCTTGTCCTATTACTTTGGGAAGACCTTTTCTTAGAACTGTTGGTGCCACCATTGATATGAAAGAAGACACCATTAAATATCAACTCCCACTCAAGAAAGGTATAGAACACTTCCCTAAAAAGAGAGAAACGATTTTTTTGCTTCTCCTATGAAAACAAAATTTGGTCTTAATGCTTCTTCATTTGAGAACACTTGATTCTTTCTTTGGTTCTTATGCCTAACTTAAAGGCGTTAAAGAAAAGTACTTGTTGGGAGATAATCCAAGAGTTTTAGATGAGTCTTGGAATTTATTACCTCTGTAATAACCTCTCCTTATCCTTTTTATTTGCTTTTTGTGCCAAGAGTAACCTCTAATGAGAGTGAAGTAATGATTGGGAAAGTTACTGTCCCGAAACAGATTTCTGTGCTTCACCGTAAAAATTCCTGAGAGAGTTATGTACGTCGGAATGAGCTGTAAGTTTTTGTTCTTCTGCCCCAGGTTGATATCTAACTTTCGTTAGTTGAACACTTTTTGATTTGAGCAACATAAGGTCTTCGAAAAAATTCGTATTTACCTGCTGGTCTGTTTTGACAGATTTCTGCCATTTTCTGCATTTGCTTCTTGTTAGTTCCTTCTTGAGTTCTTTTGGGGAATTGAGCTTTTTGAGGGAAGTGCTACAGTAGCTAGTGTTCTAATGGAAGTTTATTTGGTGTTATAACTGAACCTTGAGACTTATTTATCTTAAGTGCACTAATGTTGCTAATGAGATTGTGTAAAGTTTTGTATGAAGGAAAACTTTCAGGTGTATGGAAGGAATGAGTAATGAGATGAAGGATGGACTAAAGCTCAAGCTTGGGGATGCCACGCGTGTCACCCCAAGAAATATCCAAGAAGTGCAAGCGTCAAAGCTTGGGGATGCCCAAGGCATCCCCTTCTTCATCAATAAAATTTCCAGGTTTCTTCCAAACGCTTCATTTTTATTGTTTTATGCACAGTTGTGTTTTTCTTGGAGCGTCTTCTTTTTCGTTTTCGTTTTGGTTTTTAGTTTGCTTGGTTTGCTTAGTTTTCTGAATAAGTTGGTTGGACCCCCTCTTTCACACTTTGGTTTGCAATTAGTTTGGTTTGGTTTGGAAAAGAGTAGGAAAGTTCATGCTTATGTGGTAAAAGAGCTCGTTTTTGACTGTGGCTATGCTTTGTCATGCCATGCTTGATATTGTTTTGGCTTTATGCTTAGTATTCTTTGTTGTAGCATGACTTGTTATAAACAATTGAGATTGCTTAATGTGCCTTGGATGAATCATGCGTTGTTTTAGCATATTAAAGCATAGTATAGTGGTATTCTCCTTTGATGCTTTATTTGGGTTGACTTGGCACATGCTCACACCATGTTTTGACTTTCACAAGCCACAATAGCCTTTATGATCCTTTAGTTTTCAACTTGTAGTATCACTTTATGCTTTGATCAATGATGTTTTGTCGCTCTGCATGATTATGACCATTATTGCTCTCTTAGTTTGTCGCTCCCAGTCTTTTGCTAGCCTCCACCATAAAGTATGAGTTCCACTCATGCATCCAACTCCCTAAACAAGGTTTTTCCAAAGAGTCCACCATACCTACCTACTATCTTATGCTATTCCAAGTATATTCATGCTTTTGTTTACCTTCCACTTGTTATGAGAAAACTAGTGATTAAAGCTCTCACGAACTTGATGGCACACTTTACTTTATTGCCTCTAATAAACTTGAACCATTGGGTCCTTCTTTGTTGCGTATATGCTTGCGCTTTATAAGTTGAAGTTAGCAGAACCATGTTTCATGGGGAACGCTTTCAACATTGCACTTGTACTTTGTAGCCCGTTGATATCATGTTCTTTTGCTTACGGATCTCGGCGGTGTGAAATAAAAGTGGAACTTGTAAGATCATGGAGTTTGTATGTGTGTTAGAGAAACGCCTGGGCCGCTAGCCTAAGCCATGCCTAATCATGGTGGAAACTTGCAGCATCACCATAATGAGCACTCTATGAAGCATTCTCAATAAAAACCTATGCAAATAGCAAATAAAAAGATCGCTGAGATGCTCATTGTCTTCTTGCCTTGTCATTTTGATTATGGGAAAGCTCCTGTATCATGTGCAAGGGGTACCCCGTTGGCGGTTCTTAATGATACACATATACTTACAATGACAAGAGCTTACTCGTGACTGAAGTTGAGTAGCATGAGGATCGGTCTTCGTAAGTAAGGGGCATGAGATTTCGGTTTATAACTTGTGAAGCATATCCTCTTAGTTGTGTCACTTTAACCTTAATCACCTTCAAGATGCCTATGATAGGGGCAATGAGAGCTGAAAGCTATAAGTACCATAATTTTTGGAAGCTCTTTATGAGACTTGAATCCCTACTTCCTTTTACAAAAGGCCTTTCTTCCACCATTATATTGAGTCTCCACCTTCTAACTTTATGCATTTACTTTGAGAGCATAGTGGCCATTCTTAGTTCTATGTGCATTGTCTCAAGACTAGTTGATTGATGCATAACTTGTTATTGCTTGTTTTAAACTATTGTATCTAGTCACTCTTATGAACTTTGAAGGTGTCCTATGCATTTATATTTGCTACTCTATTGAGGGACAAGCTGAATACTATTATGCTATGTTTTCTTTATGTGAAACAAACAAACGTCTTGCAAAGCATTGTTATTCATGAATCTTTTGTTTGTGCCTTTTCATGTTGCATCATAGTTTCTTTGCTTATTGCTAGAACTTTGTCTTTCATGTTAGGATTGAAGTACTTTGATCCCAGCTTTGATATTTTGCAAAAACTTTGATCAAGTCTTTGATGGTGCATGTCACCTCAAAATTATTTCTTTTTATCACTTACCTACTCGAGGACGAGCAGGAGTTAAGCTTGGGGATGTTGATACATTGCAAATGTATCTATAATTTTTGATGTTCCATGCTTAGTTTTATCCACTTTCTTGTGTTTTGTTCCAACTTTGGAGTACTTTTCATATGATTTCTTGGACTAACCTATTAACAAGAGCCATAGTGCCAGCTGCCTGTTTTCTGCTGTTTTTGGTTCCAGGAAAGTCAGAAAATGAATATTCTCGGAATTGGACGGGACAAAAGCCAAAGTGCCTATTTTTCCGGAAGGGATCAAGTGCCAGAATACGAGACGGAGAGGGGCCAGGGGCCGGCCACACCACCTGGCCGCGCGGCCAGGCCTGGCCTGCGCCAGCGGGTGGTCTGGCCGACCCCAACACCCCCTCGGCCTCTCCTTCCGCCTATAAGTTGCCCTCGGGACGAAAACCCTAGGTACCCGATCAAAAATCCACGAAAGAGTCTATAGCCGCTGTCATCTCCATCCCTAGATTGGAAGGGATCTGAAGCTCTTCCCGGCACCCTGCCAGAGAGGGGAATTCACCCTAGAGGCCTTCTTCATCACCATGCAAGCCTCCGGTGTGATGCGTGAGTAGTTCATCCTTGGATTTCGGATCCATGTAGTAGCTAGATGGCTGGTTTCTCCTCCTTTGCTCTTTCATGTTTAGATCTTGTGAGCTCCGTTCATGATCAAGATCATCTATTTGTAATTCATACATGTTGTGTTTGCGGGGATCCGATAGATATTGAGATGCTATTTCAGATTGATTATTGATTCTATCATGTCTTTGTTATTTGAGATCTTGCATGCTTTCCGTTGTTAGTAGCTATCTTGGCCAAGTAGATGTTAGCAAGTCCAAGAGTTAGTATTTATGCTCGATAGTGGGTTCATGCCTCTGGTAATCTAGGGAAGTGATAGAAATCTCTAAGGTACTAGATGTGCTGTTGCTACTAGGGAGAAAACAACGATCCTTTGTTCATAGAACAATTGTATTGTTTACCTTACACGCAGTTCGTAAAGCAATAATTTGTTGCTTGCAACTTAATACTGGAGGGGGTTCGGATGATAACCTGAAGGTGGATTATTAGTCATAGATGCAGTTGGATGGCGGTCTATGTATTATGTTGTATTGCCCAATCAAGTCTCAAAGGAGTCAAGATGATTAGTATATGCATGTATTGCTTTCTCGGTGTTTGTCAATTGCCCCGCTGTAATTTGTTCACCCAGCATGTTATCTATCTAAGGAGAGCCACCTCTAGTGAACTATGGATCCCGGTCCTTGTCTTTTACATACAATCTACAATCTTTTACTGCTTTGTGTTTACTTTCTGCAAACTTTTACTTCTTCCCATTCGATATGTTTAATCCTTTGTTTTCCGCAAAACATGGTGAGATTGACAACCTCATCGCAAGTTGGGGAGAAAGTTCTGTGGTTATGTTGTGTAGGTCTCCACGTTGCTACTAGCACCGGTAGTGCGCCCTGCCAAAGCTCAGCTAGTAACACCTTTGAGGTGTTTCCTTGCTCCTACTGGTTCGATTAAACCTTGGTTTCATAACTGAGGGAAACTTGCTGCTGTGCTCATCATACCTTCCTCTTGGGGTTCCCAACGAGCTCTACATCAACACCGCCATCAAGCAATTTTCTGGGCGCCGTGCATTGAGCCATCAAGACCCTAGTTAGAATGGACGTCCAAACAAAAACTTAGTTTCAAAACCAAAGTGAGTAGTTATGAAAAACTATTTCCTCTCTTATCCTTGTGAACTCATTCTTTCTCAAAAATTCATGTCCTAAAAAATTCTTACATTACTACTTAAAATTTGACACACTTGATCACTTCACTAATTACCTCATCCTTAATTCTTGTAGATGGAGACTCAATTCAGCAAATTCTACCAGTTGGGAAACGGAGGTCAGCTGATCTTCGAGAGGGACCTGGATTCACTGTCGGAGTTACTGGGACGCCCACATCCGGAGTTTCTTGGAGCTCAACTTCCAGGACCCCCAGGAGGAGACCTACAGTGGCTAGTCACCGCAGACCTTAGAGGAAGCATCGAAGCACCAACTTCTGGGAGAATTCAGTTCTCTGTGAGAGAGAACAACTGGCTAGATGGATTAGCCAGGGCAATGCATGAAGCTCTCGCACATCTATGTGCCCTCAGCATCAACAAGATCCAAGGAACCCGTTTTGCCCACTATGCAAGACATGACTTCATGGGAATGCCGATGGAGATGCCAAGTCACCCAGAGTTGAGGCGTCAAGTGGAGAATCTTGACTTCTTGATGCACGACAGACAGTAGGAACTGGACAATGCCAGAGAGTTAGCCAACCAAAACCGTGCCATTGCCGACTAGAAGGCCCAGACTTTCGCACTGCTCGTCCAAGATCGCCAGTCTCTTTGCTGCCAGCGTGCAAAGAAGGATCGCACCATCGCCCGTCTTTGCAAGAAGGTGGCCGACCTTGAGAAGACCGTCAAGGAGCAGGAAGCTCAGCTTGCAGCCAAGGAAGAAGAAGATGAGGGTGAAGACATCCAGGGAGACATGGATTCTTACCTCAGCAACGATGATGACTTTCTGGAGGAGGATGTTGTGGACTTCTACACTGATGATGAGGACTCCGACTTCATCGACGATGAGTAGATGCACTAGAGCACTGTCGTAGCATGAGTTGTATCGGTCCCACTGTAGCGTAGCTTACAGAATGGTTCTTCAAACCATCTGTTTCCCTTTGATTGTTGTGGTGTGTGTTGTATCGTGTGCTTGCTTGCATGAATGAAAATGCAGTTAGTTGAAAAACCTGAGTCTAACTCAAAGTTTTAGCTTTGAAAACCCCAAAACCATCACCATGAACCTTAGAATTTCCCTCTTACCCCTATATCTATCTCAATCTTCAGATGACTCGTGGAAACCAAGGAGGGAGCAGCTCGTCGCAAGACCCAATGCTGCAGATCTTGCAGAATCTCATCGCAGACCGTGAAGCAAGCATGGCAGAGCGCCAAGCCAACTTAGCAACATTGCAGCAGATCGTCCAAATGGCTCTCAACAACCATGGGCATGGAAATCAGGATCACCAGGGATCCAAACTCAAAAAAATTTAGAACACCAATCCCCCAATCTTCAGCCAATCTGAAAACTCGTGAGATGCGGATGACTGGTTATAGACAATGGAAAACAACTTAGAAGTTGCAAGAGTTGATGAAAATGAGAAAGTTCTCTTCGCCACCCACTACCTGGCGGGAGATGCAAGAGCTTGGTGGAATAGTATCCGCAATATGAACCATGGTCAAGTGATGACATGGGAAGCACTCAAAGTCAAGTTCAGCCGCACCCACGTGCCGCAAGGTTTAGTCAACATGATGAGAGATGAATTCCGCGAATCGAAGCAAGGAAGAATGACTGTGGTGGAGTACCGTGATAGATTCCTGTCACTTGCCAGATATGCACCTGATGAGATCAACACGGAGGCCAAGAAAAAAGAGAGATTCCTGAACGGACTGCATGATGAGATGCAAACTGTCCTCGTCAACATCCGTTTCGAGGATCTCGAAGAACTATTCGACTCTGCCATTTAGATGGAAGGGAAGATTAACCAGGCAAACGAAAATCGCAAGCGTCGTATGATGCATCAGTCTAGATCCAGCAGTCACCAGAAGTACCGCCCCAACCCTTCACCAGGATATGCACCAAGGAACAACCGACCCCCAACGTCTCGCCCAAGCTACCCCAACCGTAGCGGAGGCAATGTGAAGTCCGGAGGAAACAATCACAACTCCGGTAATGCCAACCATTTCAATCGTGCACCTCCCAAGAACAACAACAACAACAACAACACTGCATCCAGAACTGGCAGCAATGCTGTACCTGTCGCAGTCAAGGACAAGTCCTAGATCACTTGTTTCGAGTGTGGAGTGAAGGGTCACTATTCCAATGAGTGTCCCAAGAAGACTGCATCCAATGCCAATGTGAATGCCCCAGCTCAGAAGCAGCGTCGTGTTCAACCAGGAAGAAGATTTGCCCTAGGGAACCCTCACAACCGCAACGATTGTCTCTTCCACATGAACGCAGAAGAAGCCCAAGAAGCGCCAGATGTAGTGTTGGGTATGTTTTGTGTCAACTCAGTTTTAGCAAGAGTATTGTTTGATTCGGGAGCATCGCATTCATTTGTCACCGAAGAATTTGCATGCGCTAGTAAGATTCACCCAACCAACTTGAAGCATGTCATGATAGTTCAAATCCCCGGTTCAACTACAAAAGCTAGAAAAATTTGCAAAGCTGTGCCTATCAGAATACATGGGATAGATTTTTATGCCAACCTAATTGTACTTGGAACCAAAGGATTGGAAGTAGTACTAGGTATGGACTATATGTCAAGGCATAAAGGACTGATAGACTGTGCTAAGAAAGCCATCACCATGACCAGTAGTTCTGGAGTAACAGTAGAGCATATCTCTGAAACCTTACCCCGTCAATTCAAGTGCAACAAGAGTGTAGCCCTGCCCACCATAGACTAAGTCAGAGTAGTCTGTGAATACCCCGATGTATTCCCAGATGAATTGCCAGGTATGCCCCCGGATAGGGATATTGAGTTCATTATCGAACTAATCCCCAGAACCGGACCCATAACTCAGAGACCCTATAGCATGAACCCCTCAGAGTTAGTGGAACTGAAGAAGCAGTTGGATGCCATGTTAGAGAAAGGCTTGATTCAACCAAGCGCATCGCCATGGAGATCACCAGTGTTATTCGTTGACAAGAAAGATGGAGGCAACCATCTGTGCACAGATTACAGAAAGTTGAATGATGTCACCATCAAGAACAAGTACCCCTTGCCAAATATAGAGGATCTATTTGATCAATTGACTGGAGCCCACGTATTCTCAAAGATTGATCTTAGGTCTGGTTATCACCAACTTAAGATTCGTGCAACGGATATTCCGAAGACCGCCTTTACTACTCGCTATGTTTATACGAGTATACGGTTATGTCTTTTGGATTAACCAATGCCCCTGCTTATTTCATGAATCTCATGAATAATATCTTTATGAATTTCCTAGATAAGTTTGTAGTTGTGTTTATCGACGACATCCTTATCTACTCCAAGTCAGAAGAAGAGCATGAGCAACATTTGAGAGTTATCCTAGAAACCCTGAGAGAACATCAGTTATATGCCAAGTTCAGCAAGTGTGAGTTCTGGCTGAAAGAAGTAGGATTCCTAGGACATATTGTGTCTTCCGGTGGAGTCTCTGTTGATCCCGCCAAGATCAAAGATGTCGAAGAATGGGGAGCCCCAACCACTCAAACCCAAGTCTGTGCATTTCTCGGATTAGCGGGATACTACCGCAAGTTCGTAGAAGGATTCTCAAGCATTGCCCGACCCATGACCCAATTGTTGAAGAAGGACAAGAAGTTTGAATGGACTGACAAATGTGAAGCCAGTTTCCAGGAGCTAAAGAAGAGATTGATATCAGCCCCAATATTGGTCATGCCAGACATCAAGAAGCCGTTTGATGTGTATTGTGACGCATCCAAGATTGGTCTAGGATGTGTATTGATGCAAGAAGGAAAAGTCATTGCGTATCTGTCTCGACAACTGAAGCAACATGAGCAGAACTATCCGACCCATGATCTTGAGCTAGCAGCTGTGGTTCTAGCATTGAAGACATGGCGTCATTATTTGATGGGTAATCGCTGTGAGATTTACTCAGATCATAAGAGCTTAAAATATATCTTCACTCAGAAGGAGCTGAATATGAGACAAAGGAGATGGATAGAGTTAATCAAGGATTATGACCTTGACATTCACTATCAGCCCGGCAAAGCCAATGTGGTAGCGGATGCTCTTAGCAGATTGCTGTGTAGGCTAAATACCATGATCAAGGAGAAGCAACCCAGTTTGTATGAAGAGTTGGAGCAGTTCAGGACTGAATTAGTTAGCAAAGGATTCCTAGCTAGCATTGAACTTCAACCCACTTTGATTAGCCAAATCAAGGAAGCCTAGAAGGGGAATGAAAGTATCGACGGAATCAAACATCGTATTGGTACAGGAAAGGTACCTGGATTCACTGAAGACAAAGAAGGAGTACTATGGTACAAAAGACGTATCTGTGTGCCAGCAGATTCGGAGCTGAAGGAAGTTATCATGAAGGAAGCTCATGATACTCTTTATTCTATCCACCCCGGAGGAACAAAGATTTATCAGGATTTGAAAGAGCAATTTTGGTGGCACAAGATGAAGAGAGAAATCGGAAGCTACATCGCCAAGTGTGACATCTGTCAAAGAGTCAAAGCAGAGCATCAGAGACCTGCAGGACTGTTGCAACCATTGCAGATTCCGGAATGGAAATGGGATTCCGTCGGAATGGACTTTATCACCGGTTTGCCTACTTCCAGTAGGGGAAATGACTCAATCTGGGTCATAGTTGATAGACTGTCCAAGGTAGCTCACTTCATACCTGTCAAGACTACCTACTAGAGTGCGAAGCTAGCAGAACTGTATATTGCTAGGATTATTAGTCTGCATGGAACCCCCAAGACCATCGTATCAGATCGAGGAACCCAATTTACCTCAAGATTTTGGCAGAAAGTCCAAGAAGGATTAGGAACCAAGTTGAACTTCAGTACCGCTTATCACCCGCAAACTGATGGACAGACTGAGAGAGTCAACTAGATCCTAGAAGATATGCTTAGAGCTTGTGTGTGGAATACAGATCAAAATGGGAAGACTGCCTGCCTTTTGCAGAGTTCTCATATAACAACAGTTATCAAGCTAGTTTGCAGATGGCACCCTTTGAATTCCTATACGGAAGAAAGTGTCGTACCCCTTTGAATTGGTCGCAAGCAGAAGAGAAAGTTCACAAAGTCCGTGAGCACCTTAAGACCGCTTAATCCAGACAGAAGAGTTATGCTGGCAAGAGAAGGAGAGACCTGACTTTCAATGTCGGAGATTTTGTATATCTCAAGGTTTCACCATTGAAGGGAACTCAACGCTTTAGTCTGAAGGGAAAGTTAGCCCCCAGATATATCGGACCTTTTAAGATTCTGAACCGTCGAGGAGAAGTATCGTATCAGCTGGAACTGCCTGAAGAGATGTCAGCCATCCACAATGTGTTCCATATCTCGTTACTTCGCAAATGCTTGGAAGTGCCCGAGAAGACTGAAGTTTTCAAGAACATCGATCATAGAGCCGTAGAAATCAACAATGACCTGACCTATCAGGAAATGCCCATCCGTATCTTATTAGAAGCCTACAGAACCACCAGAACCAGGAGCATCAAGTTTCTCAAGATTCAGTGGAGCAACCATACCGAGGAGGAAGCCACTTGGGAGCGCGAAGATTACATTAGGACAGAGTTCCCAGATCTCTTTAGTTCCTAGTTGTCTTTGTAAATCTCGGGACGAGATTTTGTTTAAGGGGGGAAGGTTTGTAACATCCCAAAACTTTAATCCAAGCTTATCAAGATCCAAATCATCAAAATTTAGGGTTAACAAAAACTTTTCCAAATTAAAAATGAAAGCATTCATGTGTATGTGCATTTAAATTAGGAATTGATTTGAATTGCCATGGTTCTGGGATTCTTTGCTTGTAAAATGTTTCTTAGGTGAAATAAACATCATCTACATCATTCCCAAACTTTTCCCAAAGAAGAATAACTCAAAATGAATGATTGAAGTGAATGGTCATTTTGGCCAAATTAACTATCATGCCTACTTTGGCTATTCCTAGTACTCAAAACTTAACAGAAACATGTGTGGATCTTTACACCCCTTGATAGTACACATAATGAGGTACCAAGGCCCACTTTGTGATCTGCAAAAATGTTTCAAATGCTAATTTTAAATGATAGTTTAAAATTGAATCTATTTCATATGGGAAGATCCCACTATTTCAAAAACCACTCAAACAAGCTCAATTTTCAAAACCCAAGCACCCACAGTGTCTCAAGCTTATTCCTAGCAAACCCACCAAAAATCTTTTCAAAATTCAAAAGTTTATTTCATGCGGCCATTTCATCAAACACTTGGCAGGCATGATTTACACTCTAATCCTAGCTCACTGTTTTGAATAGGGTTTTCCCCCCAAATGATCTTCATTTAATCCGTTTGTCCCCCAGGGTCTAACCATGCCATTAGCACCCATCCCCTACCCCCTACTGGCAAAGCCATGCCATGCCGAGCCACCCCTCGCCGGCCGACCATGCACTCGCCCCAGCAGACCACTTTCCTCTCTCTCGCCATGTCTAGGAGGTAGCCAGAACCTCACCGCCACCCTCTGTCTCCTGCCCGAGCCAAGCGCAGTAGTGGACCACTGAGGAGAGCCCGCCATTTTCCTTTTTAGTTTAAACTTAGTTCTGTCTCTGAGTTTGAAAATCAATTCAGAGAGTTTGACAAATCCAATTTGCATGAAACCAATTTTGCCTGAAAGGTTTTGAAATGATCTATCCAAGCATGTTGGATTTAATTCAATTAGAGTTATAGATCTCTCCTAGTAATAATAATAAAACAAGAGCATTTGCACCTTGCAACATTTTTATAAAATCAACCAAGATAGATTTTGAGTGGATTCCAACTCTAAAAAATCACATTTCACCATACCTATCCGAATATGTAATAATATTAAGATTTACATGCAGTGACTTTGTACTAGTACCAAAATAATGCTATATAGGCATTTCTAGTCACTTTAAATCATTAAATATTGAACTTAAACCAAAGTAATTATGATCCAATCCTTAAATCACATTCCCACATGTTAGAATATGTGGTGATGACATGTGTCCACATGATTCCATATTTTAAGTGGTGAATATTAAATCTTAGTTAATTTTTCAATGAGTAGAAATTACTTTTCTAATTTAAAAAGAATGAAACTAGTGAATTAAACTTCTGATGCTTGTGATGATAATAGATCATCAAATGTGTGTCTTAGAATGCTAATTTAGACTAGTTAACTATTGTTTGGTGATTGTGAACTCCTTATGTATTTATAGACGATAGTACCGACCAAGTCTACGAGGAGGAGGAGTTTTACCAAGAAGAAGAAGAAAACTTCAACCACTGCACCAACCAAGGCAAGCCACCATTAGCAATGCAAGCTAACACTTGCAAGTATAATGCTTAGCAAGCTAGGATTAAACTAGATAGCTTAGCAAGATGCTATAGGCATGCTTGAGTCATATCACTTTGACTATTAGTTACCCCAAGTCTTATTTACAAGCTTTACTTCCTTTACTTAACTCAAAGTTCTCTACTTTTTGAAGGTAGCATAAAGAGTATAAAACTTGACCTATTTTAGAACCCTTTAGATGTCATTCTATGGCATGAGATTGAACCCATCATTTTCCACCTTAGTGAACACTCTTAACTTAGTAGTTTAGAGTAGATAAAAACTTGAGTCACTTTAGATGGGAGCACTTGGTGAAAATGAATTATGAAAACCTTGGAATGATGAGTCATTCTATTAAGATGTTTTGACATGTGTTGAGAAACACAAATGGTTTATGATGATGAAAATGTTGAGGCATGAGCCTTAACCCTATTATAAAACTGATGGTTGGATTCGGATGCGATACCATTCCAAATATACCGTACAACCACACTACCTGAATTGGGGAAGGCTTAGCTGGAAATTTATATGCATTAGTATTAGTTCCCTCGCGGGAGAGGTTTGAGCTGAGGCTACCTCTTATGATGTCCACCTATGCAGTGCCCAAGATGACTGATGGTCATGGTTGGGAGGCCATGCTCATAGAAGATGTGCTTATACTAGGGTGTGTAAAGGGAAAATTATGTTTGATTATCTGCATACTAAGTATGATGATTCAAGGTTATCCCTGACAGATGTATCGAATCTTGTGATGAAAGTGTACCACCTCTGCAGAGTGTCAAACTATTCGAATAGCCGCGTCCGTGGTTATGGACAATTGGAATGGTCATACTGTTTCATTGTCAGATGTTTTCCAAATAACTTGAGATGAATGATGAATCTTGACTTGACCACAACCGGGTTGTGTTTATGATACTAGCTTCCCAACTTAAGTGATTCTAGAACTTTACTTTATCTTTCTTTGCTTCTGAACTCAGCTTAGGTTTCAAACTTAACCTTATAGTTAAACATAGAGTTAGCACTTTGACTTAGAACTATTTTACTTGTTAATGGTAGTATGCGAGTACTTAAAGAGTACTCATGGCTTTTGCCCCTGGCTATTCTCATGGCCAGACTATGAAGGAGACTATCAAGATGATGGCCAATAGGACGGCTATGATAACTAGGACTATCTGCCTTCGTCAGCATTGCATGTGCCCCTGAAGATGGACTCCACCGCTACGCTTACCTTTTATTTCCGCTGCTTGTTGTATTCAGACTGGATCATGAGATCCTTATTTGTGTAAGACCTTATGTATGGTTTATAATGGATGATGTACTGTGATATCCAATCCGTTATGTCTCGCAAAAATGGTAATCCTAGGATTGCAAGGTATGGCATAACGGGCATCTGGGATTAAAAATCCGGGTGTTGACACCTGGTCGCGGCAGGGTCACGGAGAGCCGGCCGCCGGGGGACAGACGAACTGACTCGCGATCGCGAGTGACGAAGATGACCCCCTGTGGGCTGTGGCGACAGACGAACTGACTCGCGAGACGGCCAGACGGGCGACAAACGAGAGTACGAGACCCGACCCCCCGGTCCCCGTGATCCCAGACGGCCATGGGATCGATCTCCCTCTCCCGATCGGAAACAGGCCCAGCCCAGCACATACGTGTACATTTTTTTCTGTTCAGCGCCTAGGCCTGCTGCCCTGCAGAAAAATTCTTGGCCCCCCGGGCCTGGGCCCTTGGCGGTCGCACAACCCTGCCATGGGCCAGAGCGAGGCCCGGCTCCTCCTTCCCGCGTGCACGGACATGGGTGCACATAGTGTAGAATCCATTTGGAAAGAATAATAAAAGATAACTTACTGCTATGTACGAAAATGTATGACCAGAAATTATTTCTACCGCCTTTGAGAACATTTGTATCTTATATAGTCATCTCGCTTTCTCAAAAGAAGCCGTATACTACATGGATCCACCCTCCCCATGGACATGGATGCACATAGACATAGTGCAGTATTTTGTTTTGCAATGTCAAACTATATAAGGTCATGTTTAAAAATAATTAACCTATAAAATTTATAGAAATAATGTTTCACGATACCTGTAATAGTAGATAGTTTTTTTATTAACTTGGTCAAACTTTAATTTTTTTATTTTTGAAAAAACTACACGTCATGTTTTGAGCACAGAGGAAGTACAATCTTATACTCCCTCCGTTCCTTAATATAAAGTGTATAGTTTTCTTATACAAATATTAGCGCACAGGCTGGGAGGACAAATTTTGTTGCTTTAGGACGTGAATACCCCAGTTGATTGACGTGATATAGAGGGAACATACGAAATCTAGTATCCTCTCTCTCTCCTGATCGGATTGATTGCCTCCTAAATAAGAGGGAAAAATCCCAAAATTCTCTATACACCTTATATTATGGATTTTTTCACAAAAAACTATACACCTTATTTTATTTTATTTTTCACGAAAACACAAAAGCTTTGCGTTTCGATGCATTGATAGATCAAGAAAGAGTTGACATACAGGCCCAGAAAGGACCAACACCCGCGCCATACAACTCAACCCAAGGAGACAGCGCAAAGCAAAGCCAAGCTAATCTAAGGGAGTATCTGGCGCAGCCCTCGTGCCCCAGCCTCGGCCCACGACTTAGCCTCCGCTTTGATCATGTCGACCAGGGGGGCCACCGAGAGGGACTCGTTGTTGAAGACGATCGCGTTCCGATGCTTCCAAATCCACCACGCCGTAAGCATTATCACGGACGTGGTTCCTTTGTGCATTTGACGTGGGTTGGACCGCACCACCAGCTCCCACCACTCCGCGAAGGGGCCTTCAGCAGCCGGAGGTCCAGCGGTAGATCGGATTCATGACAGGACCTCATGCCAGATAGTCCACAAGAACGGAGGGAGTATTAGGCTTCTCTCGTACTTAGAGGAATGAATGAACCATCTTTGAATTGTATTACTACTTTCTTACCCTTATCTTTTATTTTATTCTTGAAGTCCAAAAGCAGTTTTCAATCATCAAACTTTGCAGCATTTACATTTATTTCATTGCCAACTCTACATGTAAAATCAACTCTACATGTAAAATCTTTTAGCTCTTTGTTGGTTGGATACTCGTTACTTATCAAATCAAAACAAGAAATAACCGAACTCCTGCACTTATAAGTATCAGGTGGTACGAGCAATCCCACTAGTAGTGCATTCCAACTTATGGCATATATTACATATTTTATTGCCAAAATAATGAACAAAGTTTTCCTTAAACAATGTACGTGTCTGTTAAACTGAACAGGAAGAAATATCATAAACAGTGTGCTGCTCTAAGTGCATACGTAAAAACTACTGTATATAGCAGCATCGGTACGATTGAATACGTTGGTAAAAATATATTATCGTTTTAGCAGTGGGGATATGTATACAGGCTCTTCAAGAGTCATAGAGTAGAAAAATGCAGTACGTCAACAAATCCAAACATACAGCTGGACACAGCGGTTAAACAAGGCCGCGTGGATACGACCGCTGAAACGCTGGTCAAGCAGACGCACGGGCGCAGCTCAGCAGAAGAGGTACCCAACGGCAGTGGCAAGGAGCGTGCCGACGGCGAAGGCCGGGGCGGTCGCGGCGGAACTTTGGGCTGGGGCTGGAGCCGGCGCATCGGCAGCCGTGGCAACTCCGACCAGGGACGAGGCCGCGACGGCGGCGGCGCAGGCACCGGCGAGGATCCTGAGCTTGAGGGTGGCCGCCATTTCTTCTCGCTAGCTTCTTGGTGTATGCTCCGGAATCAGCTGGAGATATGGGAGCAAAGAAGAGGAACACTCCGCACGGGTGCTTGGGATGAGAATGAAGAGCAGGACAGGTCGGGTATATATAGTTGCGATCGGAAAGCTTTAGGCTTCCGTCTGATTTATTTAGGAAGGATCGTTGGCTGAAACTGCGGCTTTCGGTCTGTCGTTCACAGGCTGTGCAAGCCGGCGGTTTTTAAATTTAGGCTCTGAGATGGTTCACCAAATGGTGATTGATGGTTGACAACAATGATGAGTTGGTTTGTGTTTATGATTGGTTATTTCGGTGTGGTGGGCACTACCACGTACAACTGCCAACCAGTGCAGATTGTTATCAGTCGTGGCTGCTGGCTATGTCGCTCCGCTTATTTTTTGCAGGGATAGAAAACCTCGGAGCACCTCTAACGGACCCGTAAACACGTGAAAACTGTAAATAAATCGTCACTTTACGGTTTTCGCAAAATCTACCGCTTTAGCGGAACATGTAAAGACCTGAAAATTGTATTATTTTTACGGTCTGTGGAGAAACACTCCGCACGCACGGTACTTTCCCAGCGCGGGAGGCTGAACGAGCATACCCTGTATCGCTCCCCTTGTTCGCGCGTCAGGGACATTTCACTTTCCCCTTTCCCGCTTGCGCCGCTGCCGCCGCTCCTGATCTCCGTCCTCACTCGCTTTCCGCCGTTGGTGCGCACCGGATGCAAACCCATGGACCCCAGCGAGCAGCAGCCCGTAGGTGCTGAGGCCGCGGCGCCTCAACAACCTAGCACCGCCACCAGATTTGTCGTTGGAGCTCCGCCAGTTGGATTCGTTGCCAAGATGATCGCTGCCGGAGTCACCTCGAAGAGGAAGAGGCTAAGGAACAACGGCGCACCGATGGTCGGTGCTGCGGCGACAGCGGACTAGCCCAAGGTACTTGCAACGAAGAAGAGGAAGCAACATGTGCACCGCATGGGCCTCCCTCCCATCGATCATCCTCAACAGTCGTTGGTCGCTCAGCCTCAGCAGGATCCCGTCGCCGCTCAGCAGCCGGCCGCCGCCGCGCCTTCGGCAAGGTATGACCTTCGCCCTCTCATATGTGTCGTTAATGAATTGATGTTGTTCTTAATCTTAATTCGTTGTAGCTATAATGCACACGAGGCCACGACATCGTTCATCGACATGCTAAATGATAGTGCGGTAAACATCACCAGCCAACTGCTCCAGTTTGGCGATGATGCAGTCGAAGAAGAGGAAGGCAAGGCTGAACTGGAAGAGATTGAGGAGGAGATTTTCGACGTAGCTCTAGCAACGTCAACAAAAAAGAAGAGGACGGTGAACTACACCAAGATCGAGGACACTTGCTTGGTGCTGGCATGGTCCCAAGTGTCGATCGATGCGGTGACCGTCACGGACCAAACCGGCAAGCGCTATTGGCAACGCATCGAAGATAAGTTCTTCAAACTTATGCCTCACATTGCCTATCTAGTCGCTCGATCGTATCGGTGTCTGCAAGGGAGATAGGATGCCATAAAACCGACTTGCAGTCGTTGGGCCAGAGCTATGCAGCAAGTGAGAAACAACCATCCAAGTGGCGCCACTTCGGATGACTATGTGAGATCGTTGTTCTTCCCTTTTTCATTAACCCATCGTGCAATTAGGAATGAATTGATTATAACACCCTCGAATCAATCCTACGCAGATTTCAGCGATTACAGCCAAACCCGCATAGAAACGGTTCAATGATGTCCACCAAGTGTGCCGGTGGAAAACAAAGAAGTACCATTATTCAATAGTCCATGATGGAAGCCACAAGAACATATATATACAACAATGACGCAGCGAGTCAAGAATACATAAATACATTACAAATATCCAAATCACATTGAAAATAATACAACATCCGAGTACGGATAAGATGTAAATTGGACTAAGAGTTCAGAAGAATAACCAATGGCGTCCATAACCCTGCCAGACCAAGCCGGAAGGCTAACCTTGCTAATGTCATCGAACTCATACCTATTAAAGCAAAAGGCGTGCCGACAAAGGGAAAAGGAAAAGGGAGCGGTCAGTACTAAGCCTAGTACCCAACGAGTCTTGGAATTCGGCGGCTCGCTCTACATGTCTATGGAGGACTGAAGCGGCAGTAAAGTATGCACTAAACAACCTATAGAGACTCGATATAATTGTCGGCTATCAGAGAGGGATAAAATAGACCTATTTGGAACCAACTTGATACTAACACCAAACATAAATCATCCTCGAGTTTCCCCCTCAAGTCCAAATAAGGAAGTCATTCCAAGGAATCCACACAGTTGGTAGTTTTATTTAAACATTCCATTAAAGTTGCAACACTTATTAGTCACATATATATAGCATAAGACATCACAATATCACCAATTGTTGGTATTTTTAATTAACCATTATGTTGTAGTGGAGCTGATTACTAGTCATTCCAAAGAGTCAAATTTATAGCACTACTTTAGTTTGAGTTGTCTACGGTTGAGACATTGTTCTCCAAGTAGTCCATAACCTCAGACACGGTTTTCGAAAATATTTACCCTGCAGGGATGCACAAATAGCAATACACGCACGATCAATCTCGGAAAAAACCAAATGAAAAGAAACGAGTCATCACGATAAAGCATTCACCATATTCAAAAATGATTTCAAGGGGTCATCCCACTAAGCTACAGACAAAGAAGTCGGCCGGGTTTCAAGATGGACCTAGGGTGGATCATTCATGGTGACCTTACTCCCAGCCTCACTACCATCTTCCTTAGTACCCATACTCTCTTAGGCGGTAAATCCCGAATAAATAGCCGAGGCTCTGATACTAATTGAAATGAAACATATGGGCACCTAGAGGGGGTCGGGAGGGGGGGTGAATAGGTGCTACACCAAATTTTTATTCCTTTTCAATTTTAGACTTAACACAAAGGTAAATTATCTAGATATGCAACTAAGAGGAATTTCTCTATATGTAAACCTAACTACTAAGCAAGTAAAAGCAAAGTGAGTGAAACGAGATAACCGTAGTGGAGCACGCGGAGACACATGATTTGTTTTACCGTAATTCTTTCCTTGTTAAGAGAAGTACGTCTGTGTTGGAGGGGTGAACGGTACTAAGACCACCATACCACAATAGGCCTCACCCTGTTCTCCGATGGATATCACCACCAAAGGCCTGATTCACCTTCCACTATTTGGCACCCTTCTAGACGGGAACCGGTGCCTTTACAACTCTAGCAGGGAACACATCTACAACTAAATTGGAGGCTCCCGTGATGACAACAAGCTGCCACAAGAACAAATTAATCAATAACCGAAATTGAGATCTAGATATTTGCGAGAAATACTAGATCAAGAATCGTCCAAGTGAATGGAGGGAATTGAAGAGCTTGATTGGTGCCGATGTAGATTGGAGCCTGTTCTCCGATGGTCGAACTTTGTAAGGTCACTGTGAGCAGCTCGGAGGTCTGTTTTAAGCGTGTTGTAGCTCGTTTTGAAGATGGGATCTAATGTTGAACGGTCCCTGGATGGGGAAGCTCTAGATAGACAAGAATATTATGTTGAATACGGGCATATACCACTGGTTTAAGATGACGAAACCGACAAGAAATTCAGCCACGCGTCTGAGATATGAGCTCGACTTGGACGGATGATTTCGAAGGATGTAGATCGCGATTTGAACGAAGTTTGATGAGTTAGCAAGAAGGATCTACCGAGAACAAAACCCGTTGAGGCTGATTCGCCAGACGCGGAGCAGGGACGCCGGAAAAGGGACGGGTACAGACAGGAACAGAGGCGCGCTGTAGAGCTACTAAACCTGCTGAAACTGAACCCCCGTCAGCGTTTCCTGAACTTCGGTGGCGGACGACATGAGGTGGCTCTAGCGACGGTGACCATGTAACGGTGGCGGAACGCAAGCAACGGTACAAGTAAAAGAAGAGGGAGGCACCGTGATCGATTCCCTCTGGAACCAGAGCTATATGCGGCTAGAGTAAGGCGGGGACGGCTCCGTGGCGGCGGTGCTGCTCGTCCGCGTTAGAGATGATGAAGATTAATGAGTACTCGGTCGCCATGGACTCTCCTGCGATGCTCATTTGATGATTTAGGGGAGGGTGATGCTTCACCGCTACGTGAAGGTCTTGTGGGGTCGAGGGAGGACGGTAGTGGGGATGTCGGTGGTGGCGCTCCTGGGCTCCGCCAGGAAGAAGAGGAAGGCGACGCTCCGGGCACGGCTAGCGGCTCCTGCCAAGTGCGTTCGACACGGGCATCTACGACGGAGCTGCTGCTGGCCTCACCTTAGATCGGGGCAGTGCATGGCTCCGGGGAAACGATGAGGTTCAGAGGCGGCTCGGTGGTCGTCTGCATAAAAGGGGGGAAATAAGCTGCGGCACGAGGAGGGAGAAGGGCTAGGGTTCACTAGGCGCGGCGTTGCGGCTTAAGGAGGCGTCACGGAGTGACGCGGATGACGGGGCGGGATGCCCACCCTCTCCCTCCATCAGAGCCTCAAAGAGAGGGAGGGCCACGAGGGGAAGACAGTGAACAAGACGGCAATGGTGAAGGGGTATCAGGCCGGATGAGCCAGCCCAAGTGCGAAGGGGAAGCTGTGGCGACGGCCACTATGTTGGTGGGCTAGGCTGTGGCCAGGTATGATCCTCTCCCTTTTCTATTTCTTGTTTTATTTTGTTTAACTTGTTTGTTTCATTTCAAACAACATTTGACTCATAAATCTGTTGAAACTTGCAGAAATTTTTGAACAAAGGAAGGTCGCAACTACAAAGGAGGCAAGAGGGAAAAATAAAAGGGGAAGATGATACCCACATACATAATATGTGTACGTGTCAATTTGGGCAGTTTACTAGATTAGAGGTTTTAGAAAAAGAATAAAAGCATTTGATAAAATATGGAACCCTAGCAATGGGTTCCCACATGTAGAATTTTTTTGGAGAGAGGTGAAAAGAGGGAGAGAGATATTTAGTGATAGCAACAACACAAGCAAGACAAAAAAATACAAGATTTAATATGATGCTCAAATGCAAGGTGGCATGATGACATGAGTATGATATTATAGTATGATATTATGCAATGCACTTAAAGTAAAACAACAACAAATTATAATTGAGGAATTTCTAGGGTGCTATTGATTTAATATTGTGCAAATTACAAACCATTTAATATTGTGCAATTTACAAACGAATTTCCCAAGAAAGGTACAAGGCAATGAAGGGCTCCAAGAAAAAGCCGTTCAACCTTCACCATTGTTGAAACTTGCTTGAGCATATGCTAAAATGAAATTTGTGGGATCAAGAAACTACAACGAAGAGGGAGACCATGAAGGAATTGGACAATGCTAGTGATGATGAATATGGAGGAAGGAACATTGGTAAGGCGGAAGGCAACAAGAAGGTGAAGGAGAGGATTAAGCTTGAAGCCGACTTATCTTCTCTGGGGGATAAGATTGATGAGATGGTGAAGTCGAAGGAAATGTTGATGACAAAAACGCTGAAGATGAAGATGATAATGCATGACAAGAAGATGGTGATGAAGTAGTCAAGGTGGAAAGCAATCCGAAGAGATGCCAAGTACACGACCGAGCTAGATGAGAAGAGGCTCAAGATAAAAGAGGCCAAGGCAATGAAAGAGCTCATGTCCGTGGAGAAGGAGATCATGATGATCGATACCTTGACGATGAATGCAACTCAATTGGAGTTGCATTAAATGATGATTTCTAACATCTTGGAGAGAAGGAAGCTTGCTCATGAAGGGGGTGGAGCATCAGCAAGTGTTGTTGACGGAGTTGTGCATGATGGGCTCAACAATGATATGGTTTGATGATCTCTTGCATTCATCTTGGTCGATTCTCATTTTTTTTGGATTCAATGGTTGAACATTGCCCAATCTATGTTAGGGTTGTTGTGATCTCAACAATTTGATGTATAAACTTTGAACCATTGCATTGCATCGTTTGACTGTTCGAGTATTCATCAGTCGACAGGCGGCGTAGAACGGAACCCGTAAAACTAGACCTGAAACGAACTTAAAATGACGTTTGCCATGCCTTGTAAACACGATTTACAGTTCATGTTTTTTACAGTCACCATTAGAGCTGCTCTTAGAGCATCTCCACTCCGCCCCCGTATATGGGCTCCGACGGTATCAATTTTTCGCCCATATGGGGAGGCGTCGGCTATTTTCTGAATTTAAGAGGGACAGTATTCCCAGCCACGCTCCCAATAGCACGTCTACCATCTATTTACATATTCTAGATAGATAAAACAAAGGGCTATCACCGGTGAGCTCAGCACATCGCAAGCTCCACCTTCCGCTCCTAGTCGACTATGCCGCTTCCACTTCTTTTGTCGCTGTCTTCATCCTCAGCCACGTCAACATTCTCCTCCTCTTTGTCGGAATCGAGGTCGACGATCCCGGCGGCCTTCGCCATCCTCATGAATTATTCACGGCGCACCACGTCGGGTTCATGGCGCACCGCGTCGATAGCGGTGTAGATCGTACACCCGTGCACCACCTAGAAGTGCTGCTTCCCTTCGGAGTTGCGCAGATCCGGGTGGAGCTCCCGCCGGTGAGACCAGCACACATCGCAAGCTCCTTCTCCTTCTCCTTGTTGAACCGCTTCGGCCAGTACATGCTCGTCGGTGAGTACCGGGACATTGTCCTCTTCCACTCCGACAGCTCACATCGGCGCTCTTTGATCTGCATCGCCAATTCGGTGCCACGCAAGGGCGGCACCACGGGCACACCTGCGTAGCTGAGCCGGCAGCCGTTCGGAAGTGTCGCGCGCAGCGGCGCGATGATGTCGTAGTGGGTGAACATCATAGCCTCATAGAAATTGTGGTTGGGCCTCTCCATGGCGGCGGTGGGAGGGGGAGGGAGCAGGAGGAGGGGCGCCTAGATATAGCGGGGAAAAGGGCGGTAAGGCAAAGCGAGAAGGGGCAGAAAGGGCGGGAATGAAGGGGCTCTGTGGTTGACGCGCCTTTCTCCCACTGCCAGGGCTGGCCCGCGTCGTTTTCAGCTACATCCGGTGCCCCCGCTATCCTCCCTGTGGGTTGGGTTCAGCCTGGGGGCGCCGGATGCCAAAATAGGCCGCGCCGATGCTAAAAAATAATTGAGGTCCCGGTCTGGGCGTGATTTTGAGCGCCGACACCCTTGATAGCCCTTTAGGGTCCCCCAATGGAGATGCTCTTAGTGCCGCCAAAACATTTTGGTACCCAAGAAATTTCTCACTTCAAGCATGTGGTGATGTTTTTTGAAGGGCTCATGTGTCGCTCCCAATGGGCAACACGGTGCGAGCTGAAACCCTAGCCGCAAATCACCAAGTCCTCTCTCTTGGGCCTCGCCCTCGCCGCGGCAGGACCTTCTAATCCAAGCCATAGCACACGAGCTCAGGATCATGTTGTTTTTCTTCCCTAGGGACCTCACAAGAGATTATGGCCATTGAAGCTTGTTGATGCTACACTCCTGGTGGCTTGGAGCATCTGGTACTCATGCAATGAAGGTACTCATGATAAACCCCAGCCGTCGAGTGAAGGTTCTAAACAGTTTCTATACAACTATCGGGAGACCTCGGAAATTATGCTGTATATACCTACAGATGCCTTCTTGAAGGGTAAGGCCCGGCGATTGATTCTTTCAACCAATGCTGCCCTCTGGTGAAAGCTAAGGAACCTCCTGATAAACCGTGGTGTAAACCGCCGGTGGGCTGGGTGAAGCTCACGGTGGATGGATCTTTCAAAGCTACTAATAGTAACGGAGGAACGTGTATGATTCTGCGGGATGAGCATGGTTCAATTATCTTCTCAGCATGTCGTTTCTTCCCTAGATGCGAAGAAGCCTTTGAAGTGGAGCTGCAGTCATGTCGTGAGGGTCTCCAACTGGCCCTCCCTCGTACAAATCTTCCGATCATCATCAATTCTGATTGCAGCCAGTTAGTCTCTGCTATCAATTCAAGTGTTTTAGATAGATCTAGGCATCTCCATATCATCTCTGAGATTAAAGATTTAGCTAGTCAAGATAAACTTTGCAAGTTTGTAAAAGTGGATCGAGGCATATTAGGGTGAGCCACTGTCTTGCGAATTTTTCAAGGACAGAGTGTCGTACTGTTACTTGGCTCAGTTCGGGTCCTGACGTTGTTCTTCTGGAACTCGAATTAGAGGCGTTTGTAATACCTGCTGCTTAATAAAGAAAGAAGAGGGGCTGCGCCTGCCCTGCATTGGACGAACCTGAACTTCATTCTGGAGACGGACTGTGCAGAGGCTGCTGAACTGATCCGTGAGACTATTCCTAATACTTCAGTCTACGCCTTGAAAGTCAGTGCCATCAGTAAGTTGTTAAGGGAAAGAGAAATTGGTATAGCTAAGGTTAGTCGTGAGGTTAATGTGGTGAGCCACGAACTAGCCAAGCTTAGTAGGATTAATGGTAGAACTGAGTTTTCGCTAAGGGGCTTCCCCCAGGAAGTTGGCGTAGCTGTTGCCAATGACTGTAAAGTTTATCTTGAATTAATAAAGTTCTCTTTCCCCCACAAAAAAAGTATAGATGTAGAAAACTTTAGCAGCATTGGTATGAATGAATATGCTAGTCAAAAAGCATTATCTTTTTAGCAGTGAATATGTATACAGGCTCTGCATTCATTCATATATAATTGTGTACACAAGAGTCGTAGTGAAATGCAGTACGTCAACAAATCAAAACATACACGCAGGCCCAGCAGCATCATATACAGGACACAGCGGTTAAACAAGGCCGCGTGGATACGACCGCTGAAACACTGGTCAAGTAGACGCACGGGCGCAGCTCAGCAGAAGAGGTACCCAACGGCAGCGGCAACGAGCGTGCCGACGGCGAAGGCTGGGGCGGTCGCGGCGGCACTTTGGGCTGGGGCTGGAGCCGGCGCATCGGCAGCCGCCGCAACCCCGACCAGGGACGAAGCCGCGACGGCGGCGGCGCAGGCAACGGCGAGGATCCTGAGCTTAAGGGTGGCCGCCATTTCTTCTCGCTAGCTTCTTGGTGTATGCTGCGGGATCAGCTGCAGATACGCTTTGGGACGAGAACGAAGAGCAGGACACGTCGGGTATATATACCTGCTCCCGTCTGATTTATTTAGGAAGGATCGTTGGCTGAAACTGCAGCTTTCGGTCTGTCGTTCACTGTGCAAGCCGGCGTTTTTTAAATTCAGGCTCTGAGATGGTCACCAAATGGTGATTGATGGCTGACAATGATTAGTTGGTTTGCTGTTTATGATTGGTTATTCCGGTGTGGTAGGCACTACCATGTGCAACTGCCAACTGGTACAGATGGTTATCAGTGGTGGCAGCTGGCTATGTTGTCATCGTCGGTCTCTCGATGGATGGTCGCTCCACGTATTTTGTGCAGGGACAAAAAACCTAAGTGCCGCAAAACATTTTGGTACCCAAGAAATTTCTCACTTCAAGCATGTGGCGATGTTTTGTGAAGGGCTCATGTGTCGCTCCTGACGGGCGACCCGGTGTGAGCTGAAACCCTAGCCGCAAGTCGCCAAGTCCGCTCTATCGGGCCTCGCCCTCGCCGTGGCGGGACCTTCTACTCCAAGCCATAGCACGCGAGCTCCAGGTCATGTTGTGTTTCTTCCCCAAGGACCTCACGATCCACGCCGTGATGCATCCCTCTGTTGGCCTGCAGTGGAGCCGGTGCTGGTGGTGGTGGTGGCTGGCCTAGCCCGCTCATCTCGGATCGAGTCGTTTTGGCATCGGATTTGCCCGTAATATGCGCATCACTGCTGATCCTGTCATCGATGAAGGTATCACTCATGGTGGTGGTTGGAGTTATTCATCTTGTGGCGGTACATGCCTACTTTGTCTAGATCTATTTGTCTTGTTCTTGGATCTATGAGTAGGGGTGGGTGAAGTGGTGGTGGTCATGAAAGGGGTTCGCAACACAAAATATTATTTTTTCTTAACTAGCGCAACACCATATGGCAGGATCTATCTAGGAGTAATGATGTAACAGAGAAGGTTTTGGTGATATTACACTTGTAGTTCAAAAGCGTTTAACGTTTATGACAACGTGGATGATGTAGTCGAACGACGTAGCCGGCCTCAAGGTCGTGTTGCTCCTCGCACGATAATCTAGGTGCCACAAGTGGCATCACCCTCGTGGTCTTGCATAAGTCCGATGTTCGACGATGACTCCCGTACTCCCTGATCCAGCCCGGATGCGAAAGTAGACCTTCTGAAACCAAGGATCCAGCAACGCGACGGTGTGCTGAAGATATGTCATCTCCCACGCGCATAGTTCTTCTTGGAACCGCACACACGAGAGCCAACGAGAGAGAGAATCCCTAAGGAAAACTTCCTTAGAGAATATTATGTGTGTTTTCCCTGCCATAAGAGTCTTCTTATATAGGGGAAAGGGGAGACCCTTCCTTGCCAAGTCCCGAGGTGATTAAAGGAGAGGGAGGGGAGGAGGCGCAAGGGGAGGCAGCCGGCTGGTATGGGCCCCACGCGCCTGGCCCTTGGGAGGCCGACGGCCGGGGTGGCCCCAGCCCGCGCGCCCTAGCCCATGGCGGTGGGGGCTTACCGCTTGGGCCTTTCCCTCCGGGGATTGGCCCATTTAAGGTGGGATGCCCCTTAAGATTAATTTTAAATATTTATTTAATATTAATTCCTTTTGACCCGAGATACCTTTCGGTTCACCCTGAACCACTTTGGATCCTCCCGAAATGATTCCGGTTCTCTCACGAAACACTTCCAACATTCTCATCTCTTTCTCACGGCACAGTCATATTACGTCGAGTATACAATATGATTATATAGAAGACCCTATGACGGAAGCATATGAGATAAAAATCATCTCATATCTTCCCTTTTAACCATTGTTGTCATACCAAAATTAACTCAGTGCTCCACCTAGATATACAAACAAGAAATACTTTCTTAGTTTGTTTCATTCTGAACTTCTTCCGAATCTTATCTAGGACATTCTGAATAACTTTAGAATCAAATACATGAAACATTTCAACTATAATGTTTATTAAATGTATTGATCCATCTCGATAGATTTCAATGTTTAATACTCGTTCAACTCCATCCATCAAATATTTACTATATCATTAAATAACTATCAATACCAATTACATCATTCACCATATGTCAACTATGTATATAAGAATGTTGTTACGCTCCCACTCAAATATGTCATCCATATATGAGATCAGGGAATTCACTTAGCTCACACTCAAAATATGCCATCTACATATTAAGATTCAGGCAAGCTATTTAGCTCCCACCCAATTTTATGTAAGTGCAGGTCTTCTCGATAATCTTGATAATCCAAAAAAAAATTGATCATCCATCAATTCGAGAATTCCAGCTACGAGACACTAGCACTCATATGATTGACAAAACTCCTGCTTGTTGTACTAGTTACAGCTCTTCTTCAATTTTGTCATTGAAGAACATGCACTTTTGACAACATCACTATCAATTATCAAAGGTGTCCTAGCAAAGTTCTAGAGGTGTCCAAGAGCCCTTGATCAAAGAGGCATCTGTCTGATTGCCTAAATTGCATACCCACCACTATATATTGAGGAGAAACCTTGTTTTTGGAGGCATCCATCCATAGCTTCCTCCCTCTTTGCAGCCGCCAAGGAGGGGAAGGAGCCCCTCCACACCAGAACCATCTCCAAGGAAGAAGAAGGACCAAGGGGCCGCTGCCCCAAGGGCCACGCCCTCCTTGGTGGATGTCAGCGCATCCCTGCCAGTGCACCGCCTCCTTTCCTCGTCGTGGCCGCCTCTCCCCCTTGGAGAGTCACCTATCCATCACCATATACAGCAACTCTCCATAATCTCCTAATGTAATCTCTTGGAAAACATGATATGTGATACAATCTATTATTTTCCCATGATTTATTGTGTCTCTATGTTATTTTTTTGAGTAGTGAATTGTTTATGGAAATTGTAAAATAGTTCGTTGATGGTTGCATACAAGTATATGTTATCTTCTATGATGATCTTGTGTAATAATATATGGGTGCACACATATGTTGAGAAATACATAAGGTTGTCACCGTTGCATGTTGATAGGATGAGGGATAGCCAAAGATTGACAGAAACCGTGTCTCAAGTCTTATTAATAGGGGGTGTAATCATGGGGACCTTAAAGCTAACAACAGTGGTTGGACTTTATGTCTTAATAATTTTCTTGTTTGCACGGTAACGATCTTGGGGTCACTAGGGGTGTAATTGCACATGTATATGGCTGCACCTATCTATGACCCCTCTCTAAAAGAAACAATAAAAATGCTCTCCATGTGCTTCACTAATTGCGACAACCAAATGAATGAAATAATAATATGCTTGACACTTTCTCCCTTGAGAAACTTGCTCATACGTCACTAGATCCACTTTACTTGCAATAGTATACTTATAGTATTTACTTCCAACAATTCACTATTTTCTAGTTAGTAGCAAAAACAACCACACACACACTCTAGTTCATAGAATTGCATAGAAGACCATATAAGTGGGTTATAGGGCGTTAGATAATAAATATTTTACCTTCAGCTCCTCATAGGTTCGACACTCAAATACTTATCGAGTTGTACTATGGTGTTCCCCTGCACTTGGGGCTTATCAGAGAGATACCATCATAGGCACAACCTTTCATAAATTTTCTCGCTAGAGGAGAGCCCTTGGATGAAGAAGTTGCAGTAAGGAAAATCGTATGCCGCACCCGCGCATACACCATCATCAACAATGAAATGTACAAGCACAACATGGACGACATATACCAGCGCTGCATAGATCAAGAATAAGGCATCCGGCTCCTCATGGACATCCACCAGGGAGAGTGCGGCCATCATTCTTCATCAAGAGCCATAGTTGCCAAGGCATTTATCCATGGTTTTCTACTGGCCATCTGCACTAGAGGACACCGAGAAAATGGTGCGAGCGTGCAATGGTTTCCAGCACTTCAGCCAACAGAAGCACATGATGACTACAACTATCAAGACAATTCCCATCACCTTGCCATTTGCCGTCTTGGAGCTTGACAAGGTCGGCCCCTTCAAGACTGCGCGATCCATCTTGACACATCTCCTAGTGGTGGTGGAAAAGTTCACCAAGTGGATCGAGGCAAAGCCTATAGTCCCACAACAATCAAAATTTTCAAGGATATCATCACGTGATACGGCTACCCCCACAACATCATCACTGACAAGGGCACAAACTTTGCTAAGGGGACCTTCACGCGACCCTGTCGAAACAAGGACATCCGGCTATACCTGGCGTATGTCACCTACCCTCAGTCCAATGGGAAATGTGAAAGGGCAAATGGTTTGGTTCTAGATGGCATCAAACCCTGGCTGGTGGAGCCACTGATAAGATCACCCGGTTGCTAGATAGATGAGCTGTCAGTTGTGCTATGGACCTTGCAAGCATGTGACTAGGTCACAGAGAATGTTATATCATGGGAACAAGAAAAGAGTACTTGTTAATAACGAGATCAAACTTGGTATGTGGATACCAATGATCGAATCTCGGACAAGTAATATATCACGAAACAAAGGGATTTATTTATGACGTCAATGGTTCTCATGATCACAAGAGTCATAGTTGAATGTGTAAGAGTCAGCATGGATCTCCGGTCCCGCTATTGATTATTGATCGGAGAGGTGTCTCGATCATTTATGCATTATTCGCGAACCGTAGGGTGACACACTTAAGGTATACCGATACTAAATGGGCAGATATATCATACAAGAGAAATGATTTGAAAACGCTGAAATTGTTCCGATAATCACCAGAATTGTTTCGAGTCAAATTGCTGAAATTGGTTTCAACTGTAATATCGAGATAATGCAAGGGGGTTTATGTAAATGTTTGCTAATTAATGTAATCAGCAAAATATTTATATAAATAAATAAAAAATGGTTTTATTTAATAATAAATTGCAATTAAATCAAGTGGGAATTTAATGCAAGTGAGTGGAGTGAAAATTCATGTGAGTGGGATAAGTGGAGACTCCACTCACATGAATGAGGGAGAGGTGGGGGAACCCACAATGGCTGCCAGCCATGGCCTTGGGGGCTACCCCTCCCCTATAAAAGGAGGTGGTGATCTCCTCTCATCTCACACCATTCTTGTGAAGGATTTCTCTCTCCCTCTAGTAGTTACTATGTTCTTCGGACTAACGATGAAAATATTCTGGTAGTTACACTAGTGGGATCTGCTGCTTCCGCTGCTCTGCTAGAGTGAGGGCGTGAGGTTGTCGAGAATCCGAACATTTGCTCGATCACGGATGCACTACTGGTTTGCAGCGCTCTTCTACTCGATCTTTAGATCGACAAGAGTTCGTCTACTTCATCCACGAGATTAATTGGTGTAAAGCTTTTCGGTCTTCGAGGGTATGTTCTCTATGGATGTAGATCTACCCGTTGCTTGCATCCAGTAGAAAGATCTTGGTGCTTAGTTGTTCATATCGTAGAAAAAATTTGTTTTCTATGTTGCGAACCCAATAGTGGTATCAGAGCCATATCTATGCGTAGATGTTTTGTACAATAGAATATATATATAAGTATGTGGGCGCTGATGATCATGTTGTTGCATCCTCTCTGGCCCATGGATCCATTGTTTCTTGTATATACACATGTTGGACCATCATTTGATTATTTGTCATCACTAGTAAGAAAGTAGCTATCACTGAATTTCATAGCAGTGGCGCACCTCTACGGTGATGCACCACACAGGTGACTACCCGTGGCGTACCAGGAAGGAGTGCGTCACTAGTAGTCCAATTTCCTATGGTGCATCACCAAAACAGTGCACTACAGATAAAGTCTAGGCCAACCCAATAAAAAGGTGCCAGGTTACAAGTGGAGCACCTGGGAGGGATGCGCCACTGGTATTCAACACTTAGCCAAATACCCCTCTTGGATCACCTTTTTAGTTTTGTAAAAAATAAAAGATAATGATAAAAATTTAAAAATCTAATATCTTTTAAGATGTAGTTATATTAGGAGATCTAGTTGTTAGGAAAATTAACAAACATAGATTTTAAGATTGTATGGTTAATGTTTGTTTTATATTTTGTAGTATGAACTACCAGACGTGAACTGGTTCTGGCTCTTACTCCACCTAGTAATTGAGATATTTTTGACGGATTATTTTGCCGGGAGGGGATGTTGACCCGTGTGAAGCAATGTAAGCCAATTTCGCTATGCATAGCAACAATCAGACCGCAAACTCCAGTGCAAGCCCCTACACGAACAGCATGCCAGAGAATGCACAGGTCGGCGGCCCCGTGCACGAACATCTAATACTCTCAAAGCAACGTGTTGTCGTGTTAGTTTATGAGTAGTTTATTGGGTTTTTTAGATCTTTAGTGGGTTGCAGCCCACGGGGGCACAGGCTATCACATTTATCCTTGAGCTCATCGTGCGTACGTAGAGGTTATTTCCCCGGCCCATCTTGTGTTGGAACTTTGTTTTTGTAATTTATAATACTGTAAAATAGATGCACATTTCCGTACGTAGAACTTCGATATACTGGGCCGGTCTTGGTTAAATTTTGAAGAAATTTCGAAGATAAAAACACGAGCTAGCTAAATGGTACTCCCTCCGTTTTAAAATATAAGATGGTTTAACTTTGTGAATAAAGTGTATCTGGACTCTTTTTAATGTGTAGGTTCATTCCAATTCTAAATAAACCTACACACTAAAAGTGAACTAGATACACTCTTTTCACAGAGCTAAAACATCTTATATTTTAAAACGGAGGGGTAGATAATACATAGCTACCAACCAAGGCTGGCCCTATTTTATTGCGCATGCATATGAATCATCACTTATAGTGTCTACTCAGGGTGGGCCGCTTCCCCTCGCCACAAGCTCTGACCAGTGCTCGAAGCAATAAATCCAGTACAGACAATCGTAGGGTGCTCGTGTGCACCGGGGGGCATCTTTCCAATCTTGGTGATTGTTGCCAATACAAAGCTCCTGGGAGTTCCCACATATCAGTGAGCTTTTCTAACTCTCGTAGCATTAGGGATCGGTGTTCTCATGCCCACGGGATACGAGGTAGCCAGAAAATAAAAGAGTAAGCTTTCGTAACTGAGGCAACTTATCTCGGGACGCAGGCTTGGGAGGGGTTCGTGGGGAGCTCAAGTAACAACGGCAGTGAAGATGAGCTTTGACGATGAGGAGAAGAACCATTCCAAGAAGAGCGTAATTCACACGTTAAAAGATCTGCCTTTATAGGTTTGTTTTGATACTTTATACGAATGTTTCTACCGAAATATTTGATCACTGGACAACTTTGCATGTTTTTATGTGGTCAAGGCGAGGGGAGCTGTCACGCCCTGAGACCGGCTCTAGAAAAATGACAGCTGCCACGCGTATATAGACTAGGAGGCCCATATACTCGTAAGACTAAAAAAACAGCATAAGCCGGTACAGTGAATCTCGAGAAAGTCAAACAAATTTTACTACATTTATAAAATAATACAACTAGATTCTCTATTTCGTTTCTCGCCCATCGTTCCAGTCTACTCCTCGGAAGTTCGCATCTTCCCCACGATAGAAAGTTAGCATCGACTTCAGCTAAAAAACATAGGGGGCCCAGGGTGAGTACGAGATGTACTCAACAAGTTGGTAGTTTACTAATCAAAAGATATTAAATACTATATATAGTAAAAATTGAAGATATTTAAAAGGAATCCACAAAGATATCAATGGCCATGATTAACGAGAGAGATAAACCGAACGGATTATCGAGAGAGAGAAACAAAATATCAATGGAACTGGATTTGCAAGATGACGGATTTAGTATCGGTATCACATATGACATAAGCCTTCCCTACCCGGGAGTCACAGGGATGAATATCCACGCTTTTACACTCTGCAGAGGGGTACTCCGATGTCGACAGTCTCGACTAGAACTACAAAGGCGCTAGCCCATTAGGACTCGGACACCTTGACCTACTCATGTCGGTCGCTCTTACAGATCCATCATCGACACTGTCCCGAATAAGAACCGTCCCTAACGGAGAACTCAGACAGTCCCATATCTGAACTGTAACCGGTACAATACGTTTGTCGTCGTGACACCAATACCAAAAGAAGCAAGATATATGGACAAAACAATGAAATTAATTGCTGACATATCAGCCAATAAGATATCTCATGCATCGGCATGAGTTCCCGTAGGTTATACCAATTCAATCAAGATTAAGAGACCCTCCATGACTCTTCCCAATAACATAATGATCAAGAGGACTGAAAATCAGGGTGCAACCATACTAATATGGTAACATGGATTCAACAATAAAACAAGGATTCAAGTGATACACGAAGGAGATACAAGTGAAATGGGAGTAAGGAGTTAGCAACCACTACTAGGAGACCTTTTAGCAATCCGGGAGGGTATATTTTTTGTGTGTGGGTGTGGTTGGACGATCTTTTAGCAATCATATTCGTTTTGGCTTGGAAAACACAGTTTGAGCGTACGTGTGCACATCGCGTTCTCTCTTTCTATCCCTCCTGTCCCCAAACATTCGATGGCGAAATCACAATCTTTTGCATAATCGGTCTATTATAGTGGGATCGGGGTCAACCATTCATTGCCTCTTTGAATCCATCCGCTAACGTCCAAAAAAAGGCATCACATGTCAAGATCTTTTCATACAACGGCGGCACTCGATCTACACTTACGTTTTGGTTCCGCCTCCAAACCCGATGTTGATTCCTGCGTGTTGTCCATCCAAATCAGGAGATTAGTAGGAATGTAACCGAGAAACAGACGTAGTGGTGGTGGACCTGGCGTACGTGGTACGCGTTGGCTATTGTCGGAGCCCAAAGGGGAGAGAGAGAGAGAGAGATCTCAAGTGTGTGCATGCACAAGAGCTTTGTACATACGGCTAGCTAGTGACTGATGTAGAGAGATCACATGCAAAGCGTGGTTGCACAAGAGCTTTGTGCCGATGGTGCCAATCCTTTTCCACCGTCAACGTCGACATGGCCGGCACGATCGGCCCGCCCCATGGAGATCGAGATTAGTGAAATTATCTTATATTAGCAAAGGTGCACGTGCGTTACACCAGAACAGTACATGAAACACAGGGTACGCCGATGGCCGAAAGCCATCGACCTATGCTAAATTGTCGTCGGCGTAGATCTATATGCAGACGGCAGCCATGGGTTTAGCACAGCGTCGGCATAGACACATTTATCGTCGACGTAGTAAAGTCGTTGGCATGACGGCTCTGCCTTCGCCGTCGGTATAGACCAGATAGGCGCCACCTAGACAGCTAACGACCGTTTGAATACGCTAACGGCTTAGCCGTCTAGTTCTTTTTTTCAAATTTTTACCAATTTTTTTTCAATATTTTTCATGATATTTTAAATTGTTTGACTTGTTAATCTCACATGGTATATTTTAACTCTAAGCACACTTAATCTCAGATCAAATTGTACTCGGAATCAAACTTCTCAATCGGTCACCCATCCTCATACTACTCCAGCCCAGTACGCTCAACTTCTCCGTTCCTTTTGAATGAGTTTTTGAGAAAGAAATTAGACATTGCTGATAATAATACTCCCTCCAACCCAAATTAGTTGACTCTCGTTTGTCTAGATACGGATATATTTAGTGCTACATACATCCGTATCTAGACAAATATGAGTCAACTAATTTAGGTCGGAGGGACTACCATATCAATCCTCTTAACCCTTGACCATGATGTCACACGTTTTTATTTTTTAAAATTTCAAACAAGAATGAATAAATAATAATAATCTTGAATTCAAATGACAATAAAATGATTTTCTTTTTTTCCTTGTTCATTTAATATTGAATAATTCATATCTACAAATTTGTAAATCGAAATTTGATAAATAATATATCTAAATCAATTAGCAAAATGAGAGGAATCCAAATATGACATCCTATCATCTTTTTTAATCATAAATCATGTCTTTTTAACACTGCATCAACTGAAACTTTTATTTGGTGGTTGCTTCACAAAATACCCTGTTTTTGGCACTCGAAAAATGGAAAATAGCTTTTTGATGCGGCGAAAAGGAAAAATTCCCCCTTTAATATTGTTCACCATCCCAAGATGCACATTTGTGCACAATATAAGCACATTATCACAAACCGTGTCGCGATTCGCCATAAGATTGGTCGTCTGATCTGAAAGGCATAAAACCTTGAACATGATAGCTCATTTCTAAGAAGGTTTTTTTGAGATATTTTTAATATTCCAAGTTTGATATTTTTCAAATATATCACATAATATGACACCACACGAAGGTTTTATATTGTTTGAATTGTATGCCCATTTCAAACTATGGTCAAAACGGCATGCATGAAGATTCTTAGATCAGGGCTAAGCCTGACTAAAACTTGCAGTGGATCTCTGATAAAATAGCATATTTTGAACCTAAAAATGATTTTTCCAAAAAATCATGAGTATTAGATCAGGTACATATAGTTCAAATCTGACCCACTTCCTACCGATTCAACAGAAATTTATCTTTTTCACGAGGGGTGGACGAAAAGGTTTAAGATACCTTGATTAGGACATTGTTCATGGAAGGTGGTCTAGTATTTTTTAAAAATAGGGTGGTACTATTTTAAAATTTCATTTAGTGGTTGCTTAATAAAACAGCCTATTTTTAGCACTCGAAAAATAAAAAATAGTTTTTTGATGCGACGACAAGGAAATCTTCCTCATGTAATATTATTCGCCATCTCAAGATGCACGTGTCTACACAATATGGGCAAATTATGAAAAACTATGCCACGAAACTAACCATAACATTGGTCGTCTGGTTTGAAAGCCATGAAACCTTGAACATGATAGCTTATTTCTAAAAAGTTTATTTTGAGATATTTGCAATATTCAAAGTTTGATTTTTTCCCTTACAAATATGTCACATAGTATGACATCACGCGAAGCTTTTATATTGTTTGGATCATTTTTAAATTTCTTATTCCCGTTTTAAACTATGGTCAAAATGGCGGGCATGAAGATTCTTAGATCAGGGTTGAGCCTCGCTAAACTTACAGTGGATATATGTAATGAAATAGCATATTTTGAAACTAAAAATGAGCATTAAATTTTGCACCTATAGTTTAAATCTGACCAACTTCCTATCGATTCGGCAAAAAATTATTTTTTTCATGAGGGATGGACGAAAAGGTTTAATATACCTCAGTTGAGAAATTGTCCATGAAAGGTGGTCTATTTTTTAAAAAAAATAGGGTGATACCATTTTAAAACTTTCATTTGGTGGTTCCTTCACAAAACATCCTGTTTTTGGCCCTCAGAAAATAGAAAATGGCTTTTTGTTGCGATGAAAAGGAAAACTTCCTTCTGCAACATTGTTCACCATTCCAAGATATACCTGTGTGCACAACATAGGCACATTATCACAAACTATGCCGCGATTCTGACCATAACATCGGTCGTCTGGTCTGAAAGCCATGAAACCTCGAACATGATAGCTCATTTCTGAGAATTTTTTGAGGTATTTGCAGTATTCCAAGTTTGATATTTTTTTTTGTAAATATGTCATATAATGTGACACCACATGAAGGTTTTACATTGTTCAGATCGTTTTTGAATTTCTTATGAACATTTCAAACTATGGTTAAAACATCGGATATGAAGATTCTTAGATCGAGGCCCAGTCTTGCTAAACTTGCACTGGATCTATGATGAAATAGCATATTTTAAACCTAAAAATTATTTTTTTTTCAAAAATTCATGAGCATTAGATCATGTAGCTGTAATTCAAATCTTACCCACTTCCTGCCGATTCGGCAGAAATTTGCCTTGTTCACGAGGGGTAGACGAAAAGGTTTAAGATATCTCGGTTGAGAAATTATCCATGAAAGGTGGTCTAGTATTTTTTTTAAATGGAGTGATACCATTTTTAAACTTTCATTTCGTGGTTATTTCACAAAACACCCCTAACACTCAGAAAATAGAAAATGACTTTTTGGTGCGATGAAAATGGAAAACTTCCTCCTGCAAAATTGTTCGTCATCATAAGATACATGTGTGCACAATATGGTCATATTATCACAAACTATATCGCGATTTTAGCCATAACATTAGTCATCTGTCCTGGAAGACATGAAACCTCGAACATGATAGCTCATTTATGAGATTTTTTTGAGATATTTGCTATATTTCAAGTTTGATATTTTTTCTTGTAATATGTCACATAATATGACACCACGCGAAGGTTTTACATCGTTTGGATCTTTTTTAAATTTTTCCGTTTCAAACTATGTAATGTTTTATATTTTACTTAATTCTTATTCAACACAAATATGTAATGTAGGATTAATGTGGTAAAATAGAAAAGAGCTATGCCGGCGTCAATGTGGAACCTAGGTTGACGGCTTAGCCGTCGGCGTAGGTCTGACGCCGTCACACCGCCATCACGGTCGAATCCGTACACCGACGGCCCGTGCTACGCCGACGGTTGTCGTTGGCCCTCCATTGCCTACGCCGACGGTCCTCCTAGACCGACGACCAGTTTGCTCGGCTGCCCATCTCGAGACCTACGCCGACGGTCCCGACAAATAGTCGTCAGCGTAGCGGCTGGGCATCGACGCCTTGTTCTTTTCATGTAGTAGGAGAAACAAATACTCAAGAGCTCCGATAAACCATTTTGTGTTGTATCTTCTCCACGTGGCCATCATCGTAGATGGTGGTCATGTTTTTGCCTATTCACTGAAGTATCATTAGTACAGATTCTAGAAAATAAGGATTAAATGGGCAAATAAATTAGCAAGATGAGCCTACGAAGATTGATCGACCGAAGAATTTGCCTGCCCTATCCAACAGACTGCATGCTCTCGTAGCTTGCTTTATGATTAACACAAATACAACTTGGCTATTTATTGAAGGGGCGATGCTATGCGTCCCCCGGGATCAAAACTTCCGATCCCCCGGGTCCAGAGTGATCAGTTGACTGGTGCCAGAGTGTTTTCTAAGATTGATCTTAGAACTGGTTATCATCAACTCAAGATTCGTGCAACGGATATTCCAAAGACCGCCTTTACCACCAGATATGGATTGTATGAGTACACTGTCATGTCTTTTGGATTAACCAATGCCCCTGTTTATTTCATGAATCTCATGAATAAGATTTTTATGAACTTCCTGGATAAGTTTGTCGTTATTTTTATCGACGATATTCTGATCTATTCCAAGTCAGAAGAAGACCATGAGCTACACTTGAGAACCATCCTAGAAACCCTTAGATAACATCAGTTGTATGCCAAGTTTAGCAAATGTGAGTTCTGGTTAAAGGAAGTAGGATTCCTAGGACATATTGTGTCGGCAGGAGGAGTCGCTGTCGATCCCGCCAAAATCAAAGATGTTGAAGAATGGAAAGCCCCAACCACTCAAACCCAAGTCCGCGCATTTCTCGGATTAGCGGGATATTACCGCAAGTTCATTGAAGGATTTTCGAGCATCGCAAGACCGATGACCCAATTATTGAAGAAAGATAAGAAGTTTGAATGGACTGACAAATCTGAAGCAAGTTTTCAAGAGCTCAAGAAGAGATTGATTTCAGCCCCAATATTGATTATGCCAGATATCAAGAAGCCTTTTGATGTGTATTGTGATGCATCCAAGATTGGTCTCGAATGTGTGTTTATGCAAGAAGGCAAAGTCATAGCATATCTGTCCCGACAACTGAAGCAGCATGAGCAAAACTACTGATGTGTTTATTCATTTTTGATGTTCCATGCTTGTTTAGTATCTACTTTCTTATGTTTTGTCCACACTTTGGAGTACTTTTATGCATTTTCTGGAACTAACCTATTAACAAGATTCCACAGTGCCAGCTGCCTGTTTTCTGCTGTTTTTGGTTCCAGGAAAGTCAGAAAATGAATATTCTCAGAATTGGACGGGACAAAAGCTAAAGTCGATATTTTGCCGGAAGACTCACGGAGCCAGAAGACGAGACGGAGAGGGGCTAGCGGTTGGCCACAGCATGTGGTGGAGTGGGCTAGCCCTGGCCGCCCCACCAGGTGGTGTGGGCTCCTGGTCCACCCACTGACCTTATCCTTTCGCCTATAAGAAGCCTCTGATGCAAAAACCCTAAAGAGTAAAGCTTCTAGCCACGAAAAGTTCCGCAGCACCGCCGCCACAGAACGGGAGATTCGGGGGAAAGAAAGTCTCTGTTCCGGCACCCTGCCGGGACGGGGAAGTGCCCCCGAAGCCATCTACATCGATCTCCACCACTATCTCCATCGTCGTTGCTGATTCCCATGATGAGGAGGGAGTAGTTCTCTCTCGAGGCTAAGGGTTCTACCGGTAGCTATGTGTTCATCTCTCTCTCTATGCATGATCATATTGTGATCATGAGCTTTGTAATAAAGTAGATCTACTTTGCTACTGATGGCTCGGTGTTGATGTAGAGATCGTTGGGAACCCCAAGAGGAAGGTATGATGAGCACAGCAGCAAGTTTCCCTCAGTTATGAAACCAAGATTTAATCGAACCAGTAGGAGCAAGGAAACACCCCAAAGGTTTCGCTAGCTGAGCCTTGGCAGGGCGCACTACCGGTGCTAGTAGCAACATGGAGACCTGCACAACACAACCACATAACTCTGTCCCCAACTTGCGATGAGGTTGTCAATCTCACCGTGTTTTGCTGAAAACAAAGGATTAAACGTATCGAAAGGAAAGAAGTAATAGTTTGCAGAAAGTAAACAAAAAGCAGTAAACAGTTTGTAGATTGTATGTAAAGAAAAGAACCGGGATCCATAGTTCACTAGAGGTGGCTCTCCTTAAAATAGATAACATGCTGGGTGAACAAATTACAGCGGGGCAATTGAAAAACATCGAGACAGCATACAAGCATATATTAATCATCTTGACTCCTTTGGAACTTGATTGGGCATTACAACATTATACATAGACCGCCATCCAACTGTAGCTATGACTAATAATCCACCTTCAGGTTATCATCCGAACCCCCTCCAGTATTAAGTTGCAAGCAACAGATTATTGCTTTATGAATTGCGTGTAAAGTAAACAATACGATTGTTATATGAACAAAGGATTGTTGTTTTCTCCCTAGTAGCAACAGCACATCTAGTACCTTAGAGATTTATGTCACTTCCCCAGATTACCAGAGGCATGAACCCACTATCGAGCATAAATACTAACTCTTGGAGTTGCTAGCATCTACTTGGCCAAGATAGCTACTAACAACGGAAAGCATCGAAGATCACAAATAACAAAGACATGATAGAATCAATAATCAATCTGAAATAGCATCTCAATATCCATCGGATCCCCGCAAACACAACATGCAGAATTACAAATAGATGATCTTGATCATGAACGGAGCTCACAAGATCTAAACATGAAAGCACAAAGGAGGAGAGACAGCCATCTAGCTACTACATGGATCCGTAGTCCAAGGATGAACTACTCACGCATCACACCGGAGGCTTGCATGGTGATGAAGAAGGCCTCCAGGGTGAATTCCCCTCTCCGGCAGGGTGCCGGGAAGAGCTTCAGATCCCTCCTGGTCTAGGGATGGAGATGACGGGAGCTACAGACTCTTTCGTGGATTTTTGATCCGGTACCTAGGGTTTTTGTCCCGAGGGCATCTTATAGGCGGAAGGAGAGGCCGAGGGGGTACCTGGGCTAGCCACACAACCGCCTAGCGTGGCCAGCCTTGCCCGAGCGGCCAGGTAGTGTGGTGGCCTCCTGGCTCCTCTCCGTCTCGTATTCTGGCATCTGATGACTTCCGGAAAAATAGGCACTTTGGCTTTTGTCCCGTCCAATTCCGAGAATATTCATTTTCTGACTTTCCGGGAACCAAAAACAGCAGAAAACAAGCAACTGGCACTGTGGCTCTTGTTAATAGGTTAGTCCAAGAAATCATATGAAAAGTACTCCAAAGTGTGGACAAAACACAAGAAAGTGGATAAACCAAGCATGGAACATCAAAAATTATAGATACATTTGCAATGTATCAACATCCCCAAGCTTAACTCCTGCTCGTCCTCGAGTATGTAAGTGATAAAAAGAAAGAATAATTTTTGAGGTGATATGCACCATCAAAGACTTGATCAAAGTATTTGTAAAACATTCAAAGCTGGGATCATAGTACTTTAATCATAACATGAAAGACAAAGTTCTAGCAATAACACAAAGAAACTATGATGCAATAAGAAAAGGCAGAAACAAAAGATTCATGAATAACAATGCTTTGATGATGTTTGTTTGTTTCACATAAAGAAAACATAGCATAATAGCATTCAGCTTGTCCCTCATAGAGTAGAAAATATAAATGCATAGGACACCTTCAAAGTTCATAAGAGTGACTAGATACAAATAGTTTAAAACAAGCAATATCAAGTTATGCATCAATCAACTAGTCTTGGGACAATGCACATAGAACTAAGAATGACCACTATGCTCTCAAAGTAGGTGCATAAAGGTAGAAGGTGGAGACTCAATATATAATGGTGGAAGAAAGGCCTTCATAGAAGGAAGCAGGGATTCAAGTCTCATAAAGAGCTTCCAAAAATTATGGTACTTATAGCTTTCAGCTCTCATTGCTCCTATCATAAGCATCTTGAAGTGATTAAGGTTAAAGTGAACAAACTATGGTGTACATGCTTGACAAAGTATAAGTTAGGAATCTCATGTCCCTTGTATACGAGGTCCGCTCCTCATGCTACTCAAGTTTAGTCACCGGTAAGTTCTTGTCATCGTAAGTACATGTGTATCATAGAGAACCACCAACGGGGTACCCCTTGCCCGATGATACGGAAGAATCCCCATATCAAAATGACAAGGCAAGCAGATAGCGAGCATCTCAGCAATCTTCTTATTTACCATGGGAATATGGTGCTTTTTCTCTCTTTCCTCTTTTCATAATCTCTTTTTTTCTCTTTTTCTCTTTTTTTCTCAATATAGGGCTCTTTTTTTATAAGAAGAATGCTTCATAGACAGCTCATTATGGTTACGTTGCAGGTTTCCACCATGTCAGCATGGATTAGACCAGCGGCCCAGGCGTTTCTCTAACACATATACATAACTCCATGAACTTACAAGCTCCCCTTTCATTTCACACCGACGACATCCATATACAAAAGAGCATGATATCAACTAGGTACAAGTATCAAGTGCAATGTTGAAAGCGTTCTCCATGACAGCATGGTTTTGCTAATCCCAAATAAATAAGTGCAAGCATATACAACATAGACGACACAATGGTTCAAGTTTATTAAGGGCAAGAAAAGTAAAGTGTGCCATCAAGTTCGTGAGAGCTTTAATCACTAGTTTTCTCATAACAAGTTTAATTTGGAAGGTAAACAAAAGCATGATTATACTTGGAATAGCATAAACTAGTAGGTAGGTATGATGGACTCTTTGGAATAACTTGGTTTAGGGAGTTGGATGCATGAGTGGAACTCATACTTGGTTGTGGAGACTAGCAAAAGACTGGGAGCGACAAACTAAGAGAGCAATAATGGCCATAATCATGCAGAGCGAAAAAATATCATTGATCAAAGCATAAAGTGATACTACAAGTTGAAAACTAAAGGATCATAAAGGCTATGGTGACTTGAGATAGTCATAACATGGTGTGAGCATGCGCCAAGTCAACCCAAATAAAGCATCAAAGGAGAATACCACAATACTATGATTTAATATGCTAAAACAACGCATGATTCATTCAAGGCACATTAAGCAATCTCAATTGTTTATAACAAGTCATGCTACAACAAAGAATACTAAGCATAAAGCCAAAACAATATCAAGCATGGCATGACAAAGCATAAGCCACAGTCAAAAAACGAGCTCTTTTTACCACATAAGCATGAACGTTCCTACTCTTTTCCAAACCAAACCAAACTATTTGCAAACCAATGTATGAAAGAGGGGGTCCAACCAATTTATTCAGAAAACTAAGAAAACCAAGCAAACGAAAAACCAAAACAAAACGAAAAAGAAGATGCACCAAGAACAACACAACTGTGCATGAAACAATAAAAATGAAACGTTTGGGAAAAACCTGGAATTTTTATTGATGAAGAGGGGAATGCCTCAGGCATCCCCAAGCTTTGACGCTTATACTTCTTGGATATTTCTTGGGGTGACACGCGTGGCATCCCCAAGCTTGAGCTTTAGTCCATCCTTCATCTCATTACTCATTCCTTCCATACACCTGAAAATTTTCCTTCATACAAAACTTCACACAATCTTTATTAGCAACATTAGTGCACTCAAGATAAATAAGTCTTAAGATTCAGTTCTAACACCAAATAAACTTCCATTAGAACACTAGCTACTGTAGCACTTCCCTTAAAAAGCTCAATTCCCCAAAAGAACTCAAAAAGGAACCAACAAGAAGCAAATGCAGAAAATGGCAGAAATCTGTCAAAACAGACCAGCAGGTAAAGACGACTTTTTTCGAAGACCTTCTGTTGATCAAATAAAAAAGTGTTAAACTAACGAAAGTTAGATAACAACCTGGGGCATAAGCACAAAAATTCACGCCTCAAAAAGACGTTCAGGGATTTTACACGAATTTTTACGGTAAAGCATAGAAATCTGTTTCGGGACAGCAACTTTCCCAATCATTACTTCTCTCTCATTAGAGGTTACTCTTGGCACAAAAAGCAAATAAAAAGGATAAGGAGCGGTTATTACTGAAGTAATAACTTCCAAGACTCATCTAAAACTTTTGGGTTATCTCCCAATAAGTACTTTTCTTTAACGATTTAAGTTATGCATAAGAAGCAAGAAAAAGAATCAAGTGTTCTCAAATGAAGAAGCATTGAAACCAAATTTTTTGCCCTTACCTCTCTTACTTTTATTCTTAACCTTTGGGAAAATATGATTGTTTGGTGGAGAATACAGGTGCATGGTCCATTTTCCCACATCTATTATTGCTCCAAGGAGTTCTAATAGGGACCTTCCAAGTGTAATTTGTCCTTTTCATGCACATTCAATAACAAGATAATCAGTAGAAATCATTTTCCCAAGGATCTTTGTAAACACTCCTTTAGCTATTCCAATAGGTAATATGGTAGAATTATTAGCAAGAGATATTTCTTTTCCTCCTTCAGTAAGCCCCCAAGTATTCAAAGATTCACAAATATCTTTAGGCATAAGACAAAATTCAAACATGATATCACAGCGAGCTTGAAAAGTTTCAGTGTTTATCTCAATCTTTACTGTAGAGAGCCACTTTGATGGTTCAGAATTTATTGGAACATAATTATGATGCTCCCTAAGCGTATTATAGCAATCTTTTAAGCTAGTAGTGCTAGTCTCAAGAGTGTTCAATCTAGCAAATATTCTTGCGAAAGAAATATCACTTTGGCTAGGCAAGTTGTAAGTAAGGATCAATTTCTTTATAGCATTAATAGCATCATCCACATTACATTGGAGGAAATCTCCTCCCACAATAGCATCTAAAGCATATCTATAGCAAAGAGCAATTCCAATGTAAAAACTGCTAAGGAACAAGATTTGAGTCATTTTAGGCTCAGTTTTTTCATGTAGATCAGAGATTCTAGACCAAGCTTCCTTGAAGCTTTCCTCAATTCCTTGTTTAAAAGTGAAAATCATTTCCTCGGGTGACATAGTGACTGGAGAAAGGCTAGACATAATAGCAACTTAAGATAGGAACTAATTTTTTGTGTGTTTTCAATAAAGAAAGCAAACTAGTAAAACTAATTTTTTGTGTTTTTGATAAATAAACAAGCAAACAAAGCAAAAAGAAACTAAGCAAAACAAAAATAACAAGGTAAAGAGATTGGTTATGAGGGACTCCCCTTGTGAAGATGTCCTTGACTCCCCAGCAACGGCGCCAGAAAAATGCTTGATGGCTCGGTGTTGATGTAGAGCTCGTTGGGAACCCCAAGAGGAAGGTATGATGTGCACAGCAGCAAGTTTCCCTCAGTTATGAAACCAAGGTTTAATCGAACCAGTAGGAGCAAGGAAACACCCCAAAGGTGCGCTAGCTGAGCCTTGGCAGGGCGCACTACCGGTGCTAGTAGCAACGTGGAGACCTGCACAACACAACCACAGAACTTTGTCCCCAACTTGTGATGAGGTTGTCAATCTCATCGTGTTTTGCTGAAAACAAAGGATTAAACGTATCGAATGGAAGGAAGTAATAGTTTGCAGAAAGTAAACACAAAGCAGTAAACAGTTTTTAGATTGTATGTAAAAGAAAAGGACCGGGATCCATAGTTCACTAGAGGTGGCTCTCCTTAAGATAGATAACATGCTGGGTGAACAAATTACAGCGGGTCAATTGACAAACATCAAGAAAGCAATACATGCATATACTAATCATCTTGACTCCTTTGAGACTTGATTGGGCATTACAACATTATACATAGACCGCCATCCAACTCCATCTATGACTAATAATCCACCTTCAGGTTATCATCCGAACCCCCTCTAGTATTAAGTTGCAAGCAACAGATTATTGCTTTACGAATTGCATGTAAAGTAAACAATACGATTGTTCTATAAACAAAGGATTGTTGTCTTCTCCCTAGTAGCAACAACACATCTAGTACCTTAGAGATTTATGTCACTTCCCCAGATTACCAGAGGCATGAACCCACTATCGAGCATAAATACTAACTCGTGGAGTTGCTAGCATCTACTTGGCCAACATAGCTACTAACAACGGAAAGCATGCAAGATCACAATTAACAAAGACATGATAGAATCAATAATCAATCCAAAATAGCATCTTAATATCCATCGGATCCCCGCAAACACAACATGCAGAATTACAAATAGATGATGTTGATCATGAACGAAGCTCACAAGATCTAAACATGAAAGAACAAAGGAGGAGAACCAGCCATCTAGCTACTACATGGATCCGTAGTCCAAGGATGAACTACTCACGCATCACACCGGAGGCTTGCATGGTGATGAAGAAGGCCTCCAGGGTGAATTCACCTCTCCGGTAGGGTGCCGGGAAGAGCTTCAGATCCCTCCCGATCTAGGGATGGAGATGACGGCGGCTACAGACTCTTTCGTGGATTTTTGATCCGGTACCTAGGATTTTCGTCCCGAGGGCATCTTATAGGCGGAAGGAGAGGCCGAGGGGGTGCCTGGGCTGGCCACACCACCCCTTGGTGCGGCCAGGCCTAGCCCGCACAACCAGGTGGTGTGGTGGCCCCCTGGATCCTCTCCGTCTCGTATTCTGGCATCTGATGACTTTCGGGAAAATAGGCACTTTGGCTTTTGTCCCTTCCAATTCCGAGAATATTCATTTTCTGACTTTCCTGGAACCAAAAACAGTAGAAAACAGGCAGCTGGCACTGTGGCTCTTGTTAATAGGTTAGTCCAAGAAATCATATGAAAAGTACTCCAAAGTGTGGACAAAACACAAGAGAGTGGATAAAACCAAGCATGGAACATAAAAAATTATAGATACATTTGCAATGTATCAGCTACTCAAGTGCTTTAATAGATCTCTGCTCTCCCCATGTGTGTGAAAGTGATAGCGTGCACACCATGGTGGCACTTAGGCTAGACATTACAAATACTTGTTATGAGTTATACTTGGAGTTGGATGTCTCTATGAAATTGTGGTGTTTGTCGGAACCATCTAGTGCTCAAGGTGACAATGTGGGGTTATCTAGATGCGGAAAGGGAACTTTGAGGTGTGCTGTTATAGCCCTACCATGGATTAGAATGTCCAACCAGAGAGTAGTTCAGAGTAGTATCATAAAGAGAAGATATTTTAATGAGAGTGTTCACTAGCGAAAGTATGATCCCTATGCCTTGTTTCTAAGCATTGAAACTCCATTTGCAACTAGATCTGTTACATGTTTGCTTGCTTCCATCTTTATTTCAGTTTGCCTTTAATCTCTTCCACGCCATCAAACTATTTTCTCGCACCGTTGTCTTATATCCATACCATTTGTATTTCACTATCTCTTCCCCGAACTAGTGCACCTATACACCTGATAAATGTATTGGGTGTGTTGGGGATACAAGAGACTTCTTGTATCTTGATTGCAGGGTTGCTTGAGAGGGATACCTTTGACCACTTCCTCCCTGAGTTCGATAAACCTTGGGTGATCCATTTAAAGGAAAACTTGCTACTGTTCTACAAACCTCTACACTTGGAGGCCCAACAACTGTCTACAAGAATAAAAGTGCGTAGACATCAAGCTATTTTTTGGCACCGTTGCCGGGGATGAAAGAAGAAGAAGCTCCCACGTCAACCACACGCCAGAAGCTATTTTGTGGCGCCGTTGCCGGGGAGGTAAGGTAAAAGGTACTCACGTCCTTTGGCTACTAAGCTATCTTCTAGTACGGTTGCTGGTGTGTGAGTGCTCGAAGTTATTTCCTTTAGATTATGCAATTTTGTCTTTTTGTTTCTTGTTTTCATTAGTTAGGCTTAATGGAAAACAACAACAAAATTAGAGAGCTTTATAGTATTTATCTTGAGTTAGGACATGAAGTGTTTGAAGAGAAAATTAAAAAACCTATGGAACTTTATTTGCATGCTAATAGCAATGTTATTAGTATGAATTGTTTGGACACCATTATTGCTAATGCTATGGAAAATTCTAAGCTTGGGGAAGCTAGTTTTTATGAAAATGATCTTTTTAGTTCCCCAGCTTTGGAAGATGGCTATTCTATTGCTTATGATGATACCAAACCTCCAATGTATGATCATTACAATGATGATTATCATATTTTCAGTCTACCTATTGAGGAGAAAATTAATTATGATTATAATATGCTTCCTATATTTGATGATTATGGTGATGAGAATAATAATGATAGCTATTTTGTTGAATTTACTCCCACTACGATTAATAAGAATGACTATGCTTATAGGGAGAGTAATAATTATTTTATGCATGCGGCTCATGATAAGAATGTTTTATGTGATAGTTATATTGTTAATTTTATTCATGATGCTACTGAAATAGTTATTATGAGAGAGGGAAACATGGTTTTATGCATCTCAATAATATTAAGTTTCCCCTCTTTATGTTGAAAGTCTTGAAGTTGTACTTGTTTTGCTTTCCTATGCTTGTTGCTTTGTGCTTTCATGACTTGTTTCTTTACAAGATTCCTATGAATAGGAAGTGGGTTAGAATTAAATGTGCTTTGAGTTTGCTTCTTGATGCTCTCTTTTACTTCATTTCATATTTATTATGTGAGCATCTTCTCAAACTATCATGCCTAACTTAAAGGCGTTAAAGAAAAGTACTTATTGGGAGATAACCCAAAAGTTTTAGTTGAGTCTTGAAAGTTATTGCTTTAGTAATAACCTCTCCTTATCATTTTTGTGTGGTTTTTGTGCTAAGAGTAACCTCTAATGAGAGAGAAGTAATGCTTGGGAAAGTTGTTGTCCCGAAACAGATTTTTGTGCTTTGCTGTAAAAATTCGTGTAAAATATCTGTACATCGGTTTGAGCTGTCATTTTTTGTGCTTCTGCCCCAGGTTGTTATCCAACTTTCGTTAGTTCAGCAACTTTTGATTTGAGCAACAGAAGGTCTTCGAAAAAATTGGTTTTTACCTGCTGGTCTGGCACCTTTTGATTTGAGCAATAGGAGGTCTTCGAAAAATTGGTTCTTACCTGGTGGTCTGTTTTGACAGATTTCTGTCACTATTTGTATTTGCTTCTTGTTGGTTCCTTTTTGGGTTCTTTATGGGGAATTGAGCTTTTTGAGAGAAGTGCTACAATAGCTTGTGTTTTAATGGAAGTTTTATTGGTGTTGGAACTGAACCCAAAGACTTATTATCTTGAGTACACTAATGTTGTTAATAAAGATTGTGTGAAGTTTTGTATGAAGGGAAAATTTTAGGTGTATGGAAAGGATGATGTAATGAGATGAAGAATGGACAAAAGCTCAAGCTTGGGGATGCCACCTGTGTCACCCCAAGAAATATCCAAGAAGTACAAGCATCAAAGCTTGGGGATGCCCAAGGCATCCCCTTCTTCATCAATAAAAATTTCAGGTTTCTTCCAAACACTTCATTTTTATTGTTTCATGCACAGTTGTGTTGTTCTTGGAGCGTCTTTGTTTTTGTTCTTAGTTTTTGTTTGCTTAGTTTGCTGGAATAAGTCGGTTGGATTCTAACACACTTCTTTTGGAGAGAGACACACCCCGTTATTCATTGCCTAGAACACTCTAGTTTTCACTCTTATTGTTCTGTGAGTGTTCTCTTTTGCTAGCACTGGGTTTAGCCTTAGTTTTCTTGTGCTTTCATCTTAGAAATTTTTAGTTCTTCCTTTTGTATTTGTGAGACAAGCTTACTGGTCTTTATTTATTATTATCTTTGTGAGTTCTTTCAAATAAGTTGGTTTGGATTGGAAAAGAGTAGGAAAGTTCATGCTTATAAGTGGTATAAAAGGAGCTTGTTTTGACTGTGGCTTAGACTTTATCATGTCATGCTTGATATTGTTTTGGCTTTATGCTTAGTGATTATTGCTGTAGCATGACTTGTTACAAATAATTGAGAGTGCTTAATGTGCTTTGAAAGAATCATGCGTTGTTTTGGCATATTAAAGCATAGTATTGTGGTATTCTCATTTGATGCTTTATTTGGGTTGACTTGGCGCATGCTCACACCATGTTATGACTATCCAAAGTCACCATAGCCTTTATGATCCTTTAGTTTTTGACTTGTAATATCACTTTATGTTTTAATCAATGATATTTTGTCGCTTTGCATGATTCTGGCCATTATTGCTCTCTTAGTTGGTCGCTCCTAGTCTTTTGCTACCCTCCATAACCAAGTATGAGTCCCACTCATGCATCCAACTCCATTAAACCAAGTTATTCCAAAGAGTCCACCATACCTACCTATTAGCATTTGCTATTCCAAGTATATTCATGTTTTTATCTACCTTCCGAATTAAACTTGTTATGTGAAAATTAGTGATTAAAGCTCTCACGAACTTGATGGCACACTTTACTTTCTTGCATTTAATAAACTTGACCCATTGTGTCCATCTTTGTTGCGTATATGCTTGCGCTTTATAAGTTGATATTAGCAGAACCATGTATCATGGGGAACGCTTTCAACATTGCACTTGTACATTGTACCCCGTTGATATCATGTTCTTTTGCTTATGGATCCCGGCAGTGTGAAATAAAAGTGGAACTTGTAAGATCATGGATTTTGTATGTGTGTTAGAGAAACGCCTGACCAGCTAGCCTAAGCCATGCCTAATCATGGTGGAAACTTGCAGCATAACCATAATGAGCACTCTATGAGCATCCTCAAAAAAAACCTATGCAATTAGCAAATAAAAAGATCGCTGAGATGCTCATTGTTTGCTTGCCTTGTCATTTTGACCATGGGATAGCTCATGTATCATGTGCAAGGGCTACCCCGTTGGCGGTTCTCTGTGATACACATGTACTTACAATGACAAGAGCTTACTTGTGACTAAAGTTGAGTAGCATGAGGTTCGGTCTTCGTAAGTAAGGGGCATGAGATTTCGGCTTATAACTTGTCAAGCATATCCTCTTAGTTGTGTCACTTTAACCTTAATCACTTAAAGATGCTTATGATAGGGGCAATGAGAGCTGAAAGCTAACAAGTACCATAATTTTTGGAAGCTCTTTATGAGACTTGAATCCCTGCTTCCTTCTATGAAGGCCTTTCTTTTACTTTTATGTTGATTCTCCACCTTCTATCTTTATGCACCTATTGAGAGAGCATAGTGGCCATTCTTAGTATAATGTGCATTGTCCCAAGACTTGTTGATTGATGCATAACTTTGATATTACTTGTTCTTCAACTATTTGTATCTAGTCACCCTTATGAACTTTGAAGGTGTCCTATGCATTTATGTTTGCTACTCTATGAGGGACAAGCTGAATGCCACTATGCTATGTTTTCTTTATGTGAAACAAACAAACGTCTTTTAAAGCATTGTTATTCATGAATGTTTTGTTTGTGCCTTTTCATGTTACAACATAGTTGCTATGTCGTATTGTTATAACTTTATCTTTCATGCTATGTTTAAGTACTATGATCCTAGCTATCAATGTTTTATAAATACCTTGATCAAGATTATGATGGTGCATGTCACCTCAAAAATTATTCTTTCTTTTTTATCACTTACCTACTCGAGGACGAGCAGGAGTTAAGCTTGGGGATGTTGATACGTTGCAAACGTATCTATAATTTTTGATGTTCCATGCTTGTTTAGTATCTACTTTCTTATGTTTTATCCACACTTTGGAGTACTTTTATGCATTTTATGGAACTAACCTATTAACAAGATGCCACAATGCCAACTGCCTGTTTTCTACTGTTTTTGGTTCCAGGAAAGTCAGAAAATGAATATTCTCGGAATTGGACGGGACAAAAGCCAAAGTCGATATTTTACCGGAAGACTCACGGAGCCAGAAAATGAGACGGAGATGGGTCAAGGGTTGGCCACACCATGTGGTGGCTCGGGCTAGCCCTGGCCGCGCCACCAAGTGGTGTGGGCCCCTAGTCCACCCACCGACCTTGCCCTTTCGCCTATAAGAAGCCTCCGATGCAAAAACCCTAAAGAGTAAAGCCTCCAGGCACGAAAAGTTCCACAGCGCCACCGCCACCGAAGGGGAGATTCGGGGGATAGAAAGTCTCTGTTCCGGCATCCTGACGGGACGGGGAAGTGCCCCTAGAGCCATCTCCATCGATCTCCACCACCATCTCCATCGTCGTTGCTGATTCCCATGATGAGGAGGGAGTAGTTCTCTCTCAAGGCTAAGGGTTCTACCGTTAGCTATGTGTTCATCTCTCTCTATGCATGATCATATTGTGATCATGAGCTTTGTAATCAAGTAGATCTACTTTGCTACTCAAGTGCTTTAATAGATCTCTGCTCTCCCCATGTGTGTGAAAGTGACAGCGTGCACACCATGGTGGCACTTAGGCTAGAGATTACAAATACTTGTTATGAGTTATATTTGGAGTTGTATGTCTCTATGAAATTGTGGTGTTTGTTGGAACCATCTAGTGCTCAAGGTGACAGTGTGGGGTTATCTAGATGCAGAAAGCAAACTTTGAGGTGTGCTGTTATAGCCCTACCATGGATTAGAGTGTCCAACCGGAGAGTAGTTCAGAGTAGTATCATAAAGAGAAGATATTTATATGAGAGTGTTCACTAGCGAAAGTATGATCCCTAGGCCTTGTTTCTAAGCATTGAAACTCCATTTGCAACTAGATCTGTTACATGTTTGCTAGCTTCCATCTTTATTTTAGTTTGCCTTTAGTCTCTTCCACGCCATCAAGCTATTTTCTAGCACCGTTGTCTTATATCCATACCATTTTTATTTCACTATCTCTTCGCCGAACTAGTGCACCTATACACCTGAAAAGTGTATTGGGTGTGTTGGGGGCACAAGAGACTTCTTGTATCTTGATTGCAGGGTTGCTTGAGAGGGATACCTTTGACCACTTCCTCCCCGAGTTCGATAAACCTTGGGTGATCCACTTAAGGGAAAACTTGTTGCTGTTCTACAAACCTCTGCACTTGGAGGCCCAACAACTGTCTACAAGAATAGAAGTGCATAAACATCAACTACCCTACCCATGACCTTGAGCTAGCAGCCGTAGTTTTGGCATTGAAGACATGGCGTCATTACTTTATGGGTAACCGCTGTGAGATTTATTCGGATCACAAGAGTCTAAAGTATATTTTCACCCAGAAGGAGTTGAATATGAGGCAAAGGAGATAGATAGAGTTAATCAAGGATTATGACCTTGACATTCACTGTCACCCCGGTAAAGCCAATGTGGTAGCGGATGCTCTTAGCAGATTACAGTGTAGATTAAACACCATGATTAAGGAAGCCCAACCAAGTTTGCATGAAGAGTTGGAGAAGTTTAGAATGGAGCTAGTTAGCAAAGGATTTTTAGCTAGCATAGAACTTCAACCCACTTTGATCAGTCAGATCAAGGAGGTGTAGAAAGGAAATGCAAGTATCGACGGAATCAAGCGTCGTATCGGTACAGGGAAGGTACCCGGATTCACCGAAGATGAAGAAGGAATTTTGTGGTACAAAGGATGTATCTGTGTGCCAGCAGATTCCGAGTTGAAACAATTTATCATGCAAGAAGCTCATGATACTCTTTATTCTATCCACCCCGGAGGAATGAAGATGTATTAGGATTTGAAGGAGCAATTTTGGTGGCACAAGATGAAGAGAGAAATCGGAAGCTACATCCCCAAGTGTGATATCTGTCAGAGAGTCAAAGCGGAACATCAGAGACCCGTAGGACTTTTGCAACCATTGCAGATTCCAGAATGGAAATGGGATTCTGTCGGAATGGACTTTATCACCGGTTTGCCTACTTCTAGTAGGGGAAATGACTCTATTTGGGTCACAGTTGATAGACTGTCCAAGGTAGCCCATTTTATACCTGTCAAGACCACCTACCAGAGTTCGAAGCTAGCAGTGTTGTACATTGCTAGAATTGTCAGTTTGCATGGAACCCCCAAGACCATAGTGTCAGATCGAGGAAACCAGTTTACCTCAAGATTTTGGCAAAAAGTCCAAGAAGGAATAGGAACCAAGCTGAACTTCAGCACAGCTTATCACCCGCAGACCGACGGACAGACTGAAAGAGTCAACCAAATCTTAGAAGATATGTTGAGATCTTGTGTTCTAGAATATGGATCAAAATGGGAAGATTGTCTGCCTTTCGTAGAATTCTCATACAACAACAGTTATCAAGACAGTTTGCAAATGACCCCATTTGAATTTCTATATGGAAGGAAGTGTCGTACCCCCTTGAATTGGTCGCAAGTAGGAGAGAGTCAGATTTTCGGACCCGACATCCTACGAGAAGCAGAAGAGAAGGTTCACAAAGTCCGTGAACACCTCAAGACCACCCAATCCAGACAGAAGAGTTATGCTGACAAAAGACGTCGAGACCTGACCTTCAATGTCGGAGATTTTGTGTATCTCAAAGTGTCACCCTTGAAAGGAATGCAACGTTTTCAACTGAAAGGGAAATTAGCCCCCAGATATATTGGACCCTTCAAGATTTTGAATCGCCGAGGATAAGTATAATATCAACTGGAACTGCCAGAGAAGATGTCAGCCATCCATGATGTGTTCCATATCTCGTTACTTTGCAAATGCCTAGAAGTTCCGGAGAAGACCGAAGTGTTCAAGAACATCGATTACCGAGCCATAGATATCAACAAGGATCTGACGTATCGTGAAGTACCCATTTGTATTTTGGAAGAAGCCTTCAGAACCACCAGGACCCGGAGTATCAAGTTTCTCAAGATCCAATGGAGCAACCATACTGAAGAAGAAGCTACTTGGGAGTGAGAAGATTACATCAGGATTGAGTTTCCGAATCTCTTTAGTTCCTAGTTTTTCTTAAATCTCAGGACGAGATTTTGTTTAAGGAGGGAAGGTTTGTAACACCGCAAAAATACTAATCAAGATTATCAAGTTCTAATCACCCAAGTTTAGGGTTAACAAAAACTTTTATTCAAAAATCTATATGAGTGCATGTTTGTTTTGCATTAGTGTATGATTGAGTGAAATTGCCATTTTTAATTGCTACAAATGATAAGAAATGGTTTAAGGATGAATACTACATCATCTAGGACAATTACAAACAATTTCAAAAGAAAAAGAAATCAAATATAAAAGATATGAGCAAACGGTCATTTTGACCAAAGTTAACCACTAGGCCACTTTGAGTGTTCCTAGAAAAGAATTTCTAACAGAAACATTCCCACTTCTTTTCACTCCTTTCTAGACCAAGTAAAAGTGAACCAAGGCCCACTTTACAAACTCACAGAAACTATTTCCAAATCCATTTAAAGGACAGTTGAAAATTGAATCATGTTCATATGGTATGATCACCATTTTACAAAAACCATCCAAACCAATTCACCTTGACAAACCCAAGCAACCAAAGGCTACCAAGCATAAGTTTAGATCACTCACCAAAATTCATTTAAAAATTTCAAACTTAATTTCTTTCGGCCATTTAATCAAACACCTCGTAGACACAAATCACACTCTGGCTAACTTCACTATTTGGGGAATTGATCACTCAACCAAATGCCCCCATTGCACTCCTCCTGTCTCCCCCAGCCTCTAGCCGCACCAGACACGCTCCCCCTTGGCCGTTTTGCACCAGTGAAGCGTCGCCCGAAGCCAGCCTCGCCGGTCGACAATGGACAGAGCGCCACGGACCATGCCGCCCTCTCAACCGACACACAGGAGACAGGCGACCGTCCATCGCCACCCCCTATACAGCCCTCGATCACAGCCAGGCCCTGGACCACCCCAGCATCGCCGCGCCCAGTGTCTATATGCCGTGCTGACAGCGCGCCAGAGCGCCAGAGCCGACCAGCTCGCCCGCGCCGCCCCTTGCCCTCACCTTGCGTGCACTAACTTGCCATGATCATAGCCACCTCCCAGACACCCCCGTTCTCCGCCGCGCAACCCGTAGCACCCGTGCGCCGTCTCGAACACCGCCGCTCCCGCGTAGAGCATCGCACGCGCCCGACCATCCCAGACCGCCCCATGCCACACCTTTAAGCCAGTGATGACCGCCAGGGAGCACTGCACCGCCCCCTACCCACCGCCACGCCGATAGCACACTGTACCGCCGTCGCCGGAGAAGCCAGCCCATCCCGCTCGGTCCCCTCGTCAGTGTATAAATAGAGGCCCTCTCCGCCTCCATTCTCCACACCAACATACTCCCCACTCCTCACTGACCCTCACACACTTCTCCCCGGAGCAAGGCGAGCACCGCTTCACCAGAATTTGGCCGGAGCCCGCCGTTGCAGAAGGAAAAGGGCGTCGTCGATTGGAGCTGCCCCAGGAGCCGCCGCGACCACCGTTCCAACTGTTGTCGTTGACAACGTCATTGGCCCCCATCACCGACCATAGCTAGAGCCCAGGTAAGCCCCACACGACCCCCACCGCAGCATTAGGGTTAAAACCTCGCCGGAGCTGTTCATCGTCGATGATGAACCTCAGTCGTTGCATCACTTTCTAATCGTAGGGCCTAGTTTGAAAGATACTGTTTCAGGTTAATATAGTCGCTGACTAGTGGGACCCCCTGTCAGCAGCCTGCTGCGCCGTGCTGTGCAGATTGGGCCGGCCCAGTAGATTTCCCGCGCAGGCATGTGAATTCAAATAGTTATTTCCCTTTTTAGTTTAAACCAGTTTCTTCCAGTAGATTAAAAAATCAATTCAAAGAGATTCACTAAACCAAATTGCATGATTCAAATTTTGTTAGAAAGGTTGTTAAATTGTCTATCCAAGCCCGTTGGATTCAAATCATTTGAATTTAGAGATCACCTATAGTAAAAATAACAATACAGAGACTTTTTCAACTTCAAACATTTTTCAAAAATCAACCATAAGTGCTTTTGAGTTGATTCCAACTCTCAAAAATCATATTTGACAAAATCTATCTGAATATGTAAAAATATTTAGGTTTACATGCAATGACATTGGACTAGTACCAAAAGGATGCTATTTAGGCATTTCTAGTCACTTTAATTCTATTAAATGATAATCTTAAACTTTATAAAATATGATCAACACTTTAAATCACATTCCCATGAATTAGAATATGTGGTGATGACATGTGTCCACATGATCCCATATTTTAAGTGGAGAATATTAAATCTTAAGTATTTTCAATGAGTAGAAATTACTTTTCTAAAATAAAATAAATAAGACTAAGCCTTTATTTCATGTGATGATTGTGATGATGCTAGATCATCAAGTGTGAGCCTTAGTGTGCTAAATAGAAGTAGTTAAGTATTGTTTGGTGATTGTGTACCTCGTATTCATTTATAGATGATAGTATCGACCCGGGATACGAGGAGGAGTACTACCAAGAAGAAGAAGAAGAGGAGAACTTCAACCACTGCACTGCTCAAGGCAAGCTAGAGTTATACAAGTTAACTATGCAAACCATCACTACTTGCAAGTTAGAACTATGCAAGCTACCACTTGCAAAATTGCATAACCTAAGCAAGATGCATTAGGCATGCTTTGGTTATACCACTTTGATTATACCAATCCCAAGTTTTACTTGCAATCTTTATTCTTTTACTTTTACTAAAGTTCTTTACTTTTAGTTAGTGCTTTGTGAGTATTTGGAAGAATAGTATAGATACCATAAAGTGTATAAAACTAGGCCTAAGTAGTCATACTTAGATGTCATTCTAAGGCATGAGATTAGAATTGGATAGCTACACTTAGCACCCCTCATTAGGGAATACCCTCAACTTTAGTGGCTAGTACTAAGCATAAAAGTTGATCACTTTAGATGGGAATACATGGTGAAAATGGTTATGAAAACCTTGGAATGATGATTCATTCCATTGAGATGTTTTGACATGTGTTGAGAAACACAATGTTTTGATGATGAAAATGTTGAGGCATGAGCCTTAGCCCTTTTACAAAAGCTGATGGTTGGGTTCGGATGCGATATCTTTCCAATTCAGCCACAATACCTGAATTGGGTAGGGCTTAGCCGGAAGTTTATATGCCTTAGTATGGGTTCCCTTGCGGAAGAGGTTGAGCTGAGGCTACCTCTTGATGATTGTCCACATATGAAGTGCCTAGGATGGCAGATGGCCATGGCTGGGAGGCGAAGCTCATAGGGGAGGTGTCTATACTAGGGTGTGTAATTGAAAGGTTATGATTGATTATATGCATACTAAGTATGATTGATTCCGGGTTATCCCTAACGGATGTATCGAATTTTGTGGTGAAAGTGTACCACCTCTGCAGAGTGTCAAACTATTCGAATAACCGCGTCCGCGGTCATGGACAGTTGGAGTGGCCATACTGTTCCCTCGTCAGATGTTTTCAAAATGACTTGTGACTTGAACTATGACTTTGACTTGACCACAACAGGGTTGTGAATATGAAAACTAGGTTCCCACTTAAGTGTTTTAGAACATTAAATTAGTTTTCTTTACTTCTAAACTCAGTTAGAAATAAACCTGGCTTGTTACAAATAAACCTAGAGCTTAAGATTCCTATTAGGACTACCTTACTTGTTACTGATAGTTTGCGAGTACTTAAAGAGTACTCATGGATTTGTCCCTGGCTATTCTCGTGGCCAGACTATGAGGAGGACTACCAGGATGATGGACAGCAGGAGGTCTACGACAACTAGGATCATCTCCCATCGTCAGCATTGCCTATGATCCTGAAGATGGAGCCCATTATTACGTTTATTATTCCGCTGTTTTGATTGTATTAAGACTGGATCATGAGATTCTTTATTTGTGAGACCTTATTATGGTTTGTAATGGATGATGTACTGTGATATCAATCTGTTATGTCTCGCAAAAATAGTAATCCTGGGATTGTGAGGTATGGCATAACAGGCATCTGGGATTAAAGACCCGGGTGTTGACACTAACTATTGGGCATTTATGCCCATAAAGCCAAAGCATGCAAAATGCGGCGCAGCCCTCACGCGAGAACACATTGAGCTAAATACACTTTTAGTCCCACATCCCACTTACTGCGAAGTGGACAAAACTAACCCCATAATTTGCAACATGGTGCAAATTATTCCATTTTGACAAAATTCGAGCGAATTTAACCGAATCAAGACCAAATCGAGCGAGCTGACTTGTCCTGACCGAGGGGTTTTTGCAAAAAATCCTAGAAAAAATTCTGCCATGATTTTGAGGCCACGATTCAGGATTGACGTGAGGAATCGGCGGTGCGACGATTCTGAAGAAACCCTACACTATCTAAGGTGACTCGGCGACATGGCGACGACAGGGGATGGAGGAGCAAGGAGACCAGGGGCACGATGGAGGGGCCTATTTTCCAGCGTCCGTTGGAGGTGGGGCTATTCATGCAGGAGCTAGAGGATGTGGCAAGGCTAACAGAGCAACGGCGACAACACCCTCTATATAACAGAGTTAAGCTGTTACACCTCAAGCTCGCGTCGGAGGAGGATAGAGAGTTGATGGCAGATCCAGGATGGAGGCCGGTCCTTCCCACCAACATGAGCATGTAAGTGCAGGTATTCATCCTCCAGTGCAAGATTGACGCAAGTAACGGGCGGCCGTCGGCACTATCTAGGACAAATCCTTGTGTTGTATTGAGAAATCCTGATAGGTGACTTGTATTAATCAACTTCGATCTGGAAAATGTTAACTGTGGTGTATTGATAAATTTTAGAGAATAAATATTGCAAATCGTGTAAGGTGACTTGTATTGATATTTTCCATTGTATTGATCCTTTTTAGAGAAGAAGAAGAAGGGAGAAAGTAAGGAGGATAAAGTACCATCAGGAAGATGCCAGAGGATAAGAAGGGACAAAAATAAGAAGAAGGCCTGAAAGAAGTGAATCATGAAGAAGAAGTATAGAAGATCATGAAGAAGAAGTAGAGAAGAAGCAAAGTAGATGTTTAGGGTAGTAGTAGTATTGTAGTTAAATGTATGTCTCTTTGTTTGCCAAACCATTCTAAGATGTTCCATTGTTTAATAACAGGAGCACGTTGATCAATTTCGTGTTCTGGCATATCTTTCTGTTATGAATTTCTTTGGTTGCTGGATTTACATAAAAGTTAATCAACATGCAGGTCTTGCCACACCTGAGATTAATGTGTGCAAGATGTTTGAATTTATAATAAAATGGCATCTTCTTCTACTCGGTCCATTGTCTGTCATGTTTTTGTAGTAATCAGAATGTGAGATCAAATAAAGATGAGGCAAGCAGCTGAATAAAAGTGGACATGAACCTAGTACATGTTAATATAACAAGGCACAACAAGATAACTACATAGCAAGATAAGAAGATTCAAGATATCTGTAAACATTCAAGATATAGGAAGATAGCTACATAGCAAGATAAGAAGAAAAAATCATCATTCAAAATGACATTGTACTACCAATATATATGTCAACATTATCCATCATTCACCAAAAGTTGTGGGCATCATCCAAAGCTAAAATGAGGTAGAAAAAGCAATATCTATGATCATAATTGCTATATGTCTTCAAGTGGTAGTGCATTTTGAGTTAGAGGAACTTCACGTGCATCAAAATCTTGTGAGATGTCAAGATTTAAATCAGGTAGCTTACTAGCTCTTCTCTGCTCTTCATCACCAAAGAACAAGAGATGAGCACTGCTAGGACCTGTCTTGTATGATCCTCTCCTTGCTTTTCTTCCTCTACCTTATTCTTGAGAATTAGAAACATTGTTGGTACCTTGCCTGACTCTAATGTTGTAATGTTGCATTTCCTTTTCTTCCCCTTTTCTCTCCCTCTACTGCTGCTACCTTTTCCTCCTCCTGGTGCTTCCTTGTCTGCTAGTGCCCTTTTTGTGCCACTCCTGCCTCTTCCTCTCAAGCTTCCCTAGTTGATGCAGTAGTTACCCTTTCTCTTGCAGTTGGAATGCTCTCCCTAACATCTGCTATGAAAACATTCTCGAGCAATGGGCCAAGAAACCTGCTGATTGGCACATGCTCCCTCTCCTACAAAACGAGGTATGTAAGCTAACTAAAAAGTAAAAGAGCACTACATTTTCTAAATATGGAAATACATAGTGAATACCTCTTGTTGCATCATGTAGACCATGATATTCCTCTTGTTGTGTAGGAACCATAGAAGGGTTTGGTGTGTGTGGAATAACATGTTACACATAAACATAGTATAAATTACCTACTGCATTCCACTAGCTACCATAATGTAAATACAATATTACCTTGGAGCAGGTCTTTGGCCCAATATTACATCTAGTATAAGTCCCTCAATGAAATTAGTTTGAACAACAAACAAGATAAGTGTCTTATGGTACTTGCTAGCATTTATCATATCCCTAATGTGCGACTGCTCCTCAACAAGCACCAATCCATCGCATAGATCCTTGTTAGGAAACAACCAATAGAATGAGGTCCTCTCATCTCTCTCACAACCTAATATTCTTAGAATTTGATTAATCACCAAGAATCAACAATCAAATTATCAAAATGAAAAGTGGCTACCACAACATATTCCAAATTATGCCTCAATCCACAGAAAACCTCATTCTGAACTACTTCTATTGAGAACATTCCACAGTCTTCACCTGGATACATAACTGCAAAGAAAATACACATAGACAAATGTAAGTAAGTAATTAATGGCTAGTATACTTCAAACTTTGCAATAAACTACTACTATAAATAAGTAAGTAAGTAAGTAATGGCTAGGACATGTTAGCAAAAAGATTATTCAGAGTTCAGTTACCAAGCCCTCCTTTCAAATTGACTTCCTAGCTCAATAAACAAAGAAATACTAATATGAAACAAGCATTTCACATGATCATGTTCACATGCACATATCATGTTCACATGATCATGTTCACCACCGCAAAAGAAAACTACAAGAAAGCCATGAGAACAAAACCACCTTATTAGTCAATTTACTCACACATCAAAATATATGGCAGTACAAAAATGATGTGGTAGTACAATTTTTCATACATTATATACGTAATTTGCTGAAAATAACTACAACTCGATAAACTAAGCTTGACTGGATTTCATACATCCTATCTGTAATTTGAAAGAACTATCTATAATTTCAAACAGAGGGTACACGCACTTATATTTATGCATTCTCAACTGAAACGGAGGGTACACACACTTATATTTACACACACATACTAGAGTGGAGTAAAAATATGCTCAAATTTCAGTTAGATAAATCTGGCAGTGCAACTGAAACTGCACACACATTCAGTTAACTGAATGTTGCACTGTCGGTTGTAGTTAACTGAATTTTGACAAACTTGCCCATGCTTTACTTCAAAAATGAACAACAAATAGATGCAACGACCTTACAATGGTAGTAAACAATAGTAAAAAAAAAGGTCACATATTTTTTAACCTAATTCAACAGAATCCACCTCCACTGACGATCAATTTTGCAATAGCGGAGAACAGGAAAACGATCTTCTATTAATCGGCCTTAAACAACGAACTTAGGACTTCTAAGCCATCGGCCACTTCTACTAGTACCTCTCTGACGAATTGACCATCTAAAGCACCATAGGGTCGACACGATCGTCAGCCCACCGCTGCCTACACCACCAGCACCGCCACGAGAGGGATAGAAGGAGGGAGCGGGCTCAAAATTTGTACCGTAATGCGGAGGATCCTCGCCATGTTCTCGGTAGTGCATCACCCTCGTGATCTACTCTCTTTCCCTACGCGAACGACCTCGCCACCTTGCCGACGCCGCCCACCAAGTGCTCTAGCTTTCTCGGGCCCGCATTTTCTGCGTACCTCGACCAAGAAAGAGCAAGCGAGGCGGTTTTGGTAAAATTACCATGGACACCACGGCGTGGGAGGAGGAACGAACGAAAAGAGGGCTTTTTTGCAAAAAAAAAGTGTGGTCGGGACAGCTCAGCTGCGCTCGGTTTCATTCGGCTTCGCTTAGATATGCATAAATTTCGTTAAAATGGACTAATTTTATTCGGTTTAGTAGGAAGGCCAACGGTCTTTAAAAAATATTGGAACCAAAACTGTCGAAGAGAGAAACCTTCCTTCCGGTATGGATTCGTTCGGTAATTTTCACCGCGGCACCACACGACGCAAGCAATCCCATTGTAGCATCCAAGGTAGCAACGGTAGGCAAACGCGGAAAGTCATTTCTAAAATTAACTTCCAATGAAGGAGTCTCATCTACCATCCTTTCTACTTTAAGATTTGTGCATTTCTCTAGTTTTTTTCTAGCCCGTACGTGGATGACGTCATGCTAACCTTACTAACTGAAATAGAATTGAAACAAACTGAAACATTAAAACAGTCTGCAAACAGTAAAAAAAAGTTTTAGAAGTTTCAGAAGTGAAATCGATTGAAATATTATTGAAACAGTCTGTGAACGGTACAACAATGTTTTATAAGATTCATAAGTTTCAATTTTTTTACAAATGTTTCTATTTTTCTGGGCAGCTCGTGCCTGCTAACGTCACGCTGACGTTGTGCTGACGTCAGCACTACGTTAACTTTAGAAAATCCTTGTTCCTGCATGCGCCGCTGCTTACAAAAGGAAGGTGTGTTGGTGTTGTCAACAATGGGCAACACAGCCGTTAAATTCCCGGCCTATTTCGCGTTCTAGGCCGGAGTGCGTCGGTCGACGGCGCCCATGGATCAGCCGCTGATGTCAGGCCCGGCCAAATCGCCGTCACGTTCGGAGGTGCTGCCCTTCTCATTCCCCGGCGTGGGGAATGCCAGCTCGTCGGCGTCGAGCAGGAAGTTGTCCAGCGCTGCCAGCTGGCCGGCTAAGGGATGGGACGAGGAGAGCCACGACCCGTGGAAGCAGGAGGGCGGCGGAAAAGGGGGCCGCCGCGTCCAGGATTTCAGCTTCAAGAACCGGCCGTCGGTGGAGGTCAGCGGCGAGGACCCGCCCACGCGCCTCATCGGGAACTTCCTCCGTGAGCAGATTGCGTCCGGAGTGGAGCTGTCTCTCGACCTCGACCTCGATGATCTGGAGGTGGAGATGGATGAGCTCGGGAAGTACTCCCGGGAACGGGAGGCGCGTGCCCACCACAAGCAGAGCTCGTCGTCTGACTCCGACGACGGCGAGGTGATAGGCCGCACATCGGCGTCCACTCCCGCGGCGTCAATGGACGTACAATGACCGTGAATGGACGTACAATGCAGGCATATATACTTGGCAGACTTGATGCGCTTCATGAAGCAGGAGGAAGCCATCAAAGCTATGCATCTTTTCGAAGGAGCACAGGAGCATTGTAGGGTCAGCAAGAGGTCTCTCAAGAACTGGGTGGTAATGATCTGGTCCCTCTTAGTTGCATCAAGGATTATCATTGACTCATGGCATCAATATGCGCTCGTTTCCTCTGTAGGTGAACGCATTCAGAGAGCGCAAAGCTCTTGCCTTAACGCTTAACGACACGAAAACTGCAGTTAACAAGCTCAACCTGATGGCCAATGTTGTTGTTGGCCTCATAGTGTCTGTTATCTGGCTTCTTATTCTTGGAATAGCAACCACGCATTTCTTTGTCTTCATCGGTTCACAACTTGTTGTGGCAGCCTTTGTATTTGGAAATACTATGAAGACAATTTTCGAGGCCATAATATTCTTATTTGCGATGCATCCTTTTGATGTCGGCGACCGGTGTGAAATCGAAGAAGTGCAGGTAATGGATATCTTCTTCTTTCCCCCTTTCTTTGATTATTGAAAAGGGAAAATATCCCGACATCTGCATAAATCTATGCACAAAATACCAGCTTACTACAACACTACTATCCAAAGTATTATAAATCACAGAGGATCGATAGAAAGATCAACCGGTGAAACAAAAAAAACATGTAGCACTTATGCATCACTAACTCTATTATTGGACCAGCATCGACACGGGTTGCCTATATCCTTTTTATTAGAATGTTACCATTGCGTTATTTGACTCAAGTTTAATCACTTGAATTTCAGGTCGTTGTAGAGGAGATGAATATCATGACAACGGTCTTTCTCCGTTATGATAACCTGAAGATCTATTATCCAAATAGTGTACTGGCCACCAAACCTATTTTTAATTTCCACAGGAGTCCAGATATGGGAGAAGGCATTGACTTCTCTATTCATGTTGCCACACCTTTGGAAAAACTGGCCTTAATGAAAGAAAGAATATTACAGTACCGCTTCTATTTATTAGTTATCTCACTTTGATATTCCATCCTCTCACTAGGTAGGTGGACATGTTGATTCTTGTGGGAGCGTTTGCATTTGTAATTTATAGTGCCATTTTGCTGCTGATCTTTACGACATGGGAACGACTAACCAATTTTTTCCCGTGTGGCTCCAGTTACATCGACTCCAAGAAGGAACATTGGTACCTCGGCGCAATGGTTGTGCTCCGAGATGTTGATAACACCAACAAGCTAAAAGTGTCAATATGGCTCCGACACACACTCAACTTCCAGGACATGGGGATGAGGTTCGTGAGAAGGGAACTGGTGCTCCAAGAGATGATTAGAGTCTTGAAGGACCTCGACATCGAGTACCGGATGTTGCCCCTCGATGTGAATGTGCGGAACGCACCCCTCTTCAGTCCACAAGGATGCCAACAACATGGAATTATTCCTAAAGTAGCTCCTACACGAAAAACACCTTAATAGAGACCACGTATACCACCGTTTTTCATTTTTAGAGAAGGAACTTCATCTCGACTTCATTAACAAAACCATGTAGAGGTTCAGTACGCCTTCGGAAAATAAAATGCTGAATTATAAAGCGTTACATGCCATATGACTTAGACCCTGCAAGAGCCTTTATTTCCTTCTCCATCCCAATCATCAATAAAATGATAGATATAATGCACAAAGGTGATGAGTCCAGTAGGTAAAATCCATGAAAACAATATTTCTTGCATGTCTTCCGAATCACATAGAAAACTGCATGTAGTTATAAGTTTATAACAACCATAAGCTTCTTCTGAGATTCAGAGGAACTAGCAAAAAAACTAAACACATTGAGTAAGTTTCAGTTGGAACTTTAGAAAAATTAAAAGTGCATCGAAATGTAATTCCCTCCACCAATCTATTGAGTGTTATCCACATATCCACGGTGATCCACATATCCAATTGGATGTTTTGCCAAGCAAAAAGTAGAAAACCCACTGGTCATGGTAGGGGATTTCAATTGTATCCGCTTGCTAGACGACAGGAGCTCGGTAGATATTGATATCCCGAGGATGCAGATGTTCAACGATTGCATTTTTGATATCTTAGAGATATCACTAGAGTGGGGGCCAGATTTACCTAGAACAATAAGCAGTTGGCACCGATTCGAACTGTCTTGGATCGTGTCATGGTATCAGTTGAGTGGGAAGTGGCATTCCCTCTGTGCTCACTCTGCACTTACCAGGATAGGCTTCAACCTTTCCCCCTCCTGCTTTCTATTGGAGGGGGCACTCCATCGTGTATGAACCGCTTCGAAAACTTCTGGCTCGCTCAACCAGGTTTCGTGGAAGCGGTAAAGAAAAAGTGGTTTGCAGCAGCGGTGCCCCCGCCATAGGTTTTGTGAAGTGGACGTTTGGAATCACTGCGCCATGATGGCCTGGAAATTCATGACAGGTTGGGGGCCTAATCTTGGTGTGGCTCTAAGACGACAGAAGGAGTCTATCCTAAGCAAGAGTCAAGTCCTGGATCGCATCACAGATGACCATGGAATCTCTGCTGAGGATTGGGCGTGTCTCTATACCCTTGATCCTCCCTGCTAGAGATCTATAAAGGGGAAGAACCTTCTAGCATCAAAGAAGCTGACAAAACTGGTTTTTCAAGGAGGATGCAAATACAACTTATTTCCATGCGATTGACAATGACAGATGTAGGAAATGCTCGATCTCCTGCCTTTGGGATAACGAGAGGCTCCTCAAGGACCCTGGGGAACTATTTGCCCATATTTACTCCTTCTACAAGGAGCTCTTCTTAGAAGGACCCCGAACTAGGGTCGTGTTAACAGACGACTTCTGGACAGACAATGCTAGAGTCACCGCGAATGAGAATGTGGAGCTCACCCTCCCATTTCTTCTGGAAGAGGTAGATAGGGTGGTTAGATCGATGAAAGCCAACTCGGCCCCAGGTCCGGACGACCTTCCTGTGGCCTTTTTACAGAATTTCTGGGGAACATTTCACGAGGTGATCATGCCTATTTTCTAGGAGTTCTATATAGGAACTTTGGTCAAGTCCCGCCTGAAATTTGGCATAATTACTTTGATTCCCAAATTAGTGGGAGCCACATATATCCGCCAATTTAGGCCGATCACGGTAATAAATGACATCCAACACATTCTCACCAAAGAATGTGCCTCGCGTATCGCCCTGTTATGGAGCGCCTGAGCCACCCTTATCAGTTTGCATTCCTCAAAGGTCGACTGATTCATGATGGGGTCTTGGCCCTCCATGAGATCATCCACAAGGTGAAGACCAAGAGAACGATGGGGGTCTTCCTGAAATTAGATTTCAGAATGCATATGACCATCTGGACTGGCGATTCTTGCGCCAGGTGTTGATCATGAGAGGGTTTGATGACCGCCTTATCACCTGGATCATGCAATTTCTTATGACTGGGAATAATGCGATTAACATAAATGGGGTGGTGGGGTCATACTTTGTGACATCCCAGCATTAGAGGTTAGAGATAAATAGAGACCAGGTGTGTGCATTGCATTCATGCATAGAAAATGTGGATAATTTTCATGAATTTGATTAAAACTTGTCAAAGTGATTGAAACTTCTCTTAATTTGATGGAATTGAAGTAGATCATCAAGTTGAGTCTCATAAGTTTCAATATGATCTTTGCTAAAACCTTATTTTGGATAAAGGTAATTTGATCTATGTATTAGATCAAATGGAACAAAATCAAAACAACAACGCATTACTTAAGGATCAAATATCAGATTTTCTAGACATCACATCATGGTATTCCTTACAACAAATTTATAGATACAAAATAAATTACATAAACCAATTAAAATAAATTCATTAACCAAATCTTATTCTATAACTTGCATATCAATCCCTGCCATGAACATCATGGTATTTTCTTACACATTAATTAAACTTATATCACCAACGAGCGCCGCGTGCCATCGCCGCCACACAGTAGTCCGGGCCTCATCAAGCCCAAGAACATGGTATCGGCGCCGGCTCTTCGGCGAGGTCACGAGAGCATGAGCCGTGGTCGACGTCGCACGATGCTGTCTGTAGTACGATGAAGTTGAAGGCGTCGGACGATGCTCAAGACTACAACGACGTGCCACCATCGTCGTTGGAGTTCGCACTCGTCTGTTCCAAGATCTAGGCGGGTGCGGGAGTAGGTAGAGCACTAGCGTCGGCTCATGGATCGTGTTGCGCGCCACGAGGCCCATCTCAACCATCTCATGTACCATTATATATTATCCCTAAGCCCTAAACCATAGACACTAAACACTAAACCCTAAAACCCTAAACCCCCAAACCCTAAACTCTAAAACCTAAACCGCGTCAAACATACCAGCAGACTGCGGTGGGGTGCACCGGGGCGCACGCTCGCCTAAACCCTAAAACCCCCAAGCCAAAACACTAAACCAAAAATCTTAAACCTGAAACCTTAACCCTAAACCACAAACTCTAAACCCTAAACCCGAGACCCTAAACACTAACCCCTAAATTCTAAACCCTAAACCCTAAACACTAAAAACTAAACCACGCCAAACATACCAACCACCCCCGCCGTGTATTCTCCCGCCGTAATGGGAGCTTTTGGGTCCCATAAAGGATGGCGCATGTGTCGTCTTCCTTGTCGGCATCGGCGTCACACTCGCAAAGGTCCGCTCCGAGCACCCTCCCTCTCTGCTTTGTCGTGCAGCTCGCTCCTGTAAAGGACGGGCCAAGATGATGTGTCGGGTTTTTCCGTGTCGATGGTGATGACGCTTGCGAGTGCCATTCCCTTCCATGCAAGCACCAGCATGGAGCCTTTGCCTTTTCTCATCTTGGTCTCATGTATGCAGGGTGAAAAGTCCGCGGGTGAAAATCTAAACCCTCTTGATGTTGTCCCCTCTTTTAAAGCGTTGTTAGAGTGTTAATCTTAATGCATTAGCCAACTATTCAAAAAAACAACATGATGAAAAGGGTTAGGTGATCCAATTAAACACTTCAACAACTTCCTCACGTGTGACAGGAAGACAAGTTAACACATATAAACTTAGAGGACAGGATCAAGAGGCCAATACGTGGACGAAGGGTGCACCAACAATTTTTAGAAAAAATGCGCCATAGAGGACTCGAATCGAGATCTTAGCGTTGTTATCATGTCAAGTTTCAGGCACTAACCAACTATTCTAATATATCGTTCTAATGGAAAGTGCTTGACAATCCACTTATACATTTCAACACAGTGTGACGGAAACACTAGTCAACACGTGTAAACTCAAAAGTTTAACTCAAGATGACGTGGATGGAGGGGGCACCAACGATTTCTTTTTTTGGAAAAAATTGCACCACTCGAACTCGAGACCTTGGCTTTGATTCCATTTCAACCTTCCTGCACTAATCAACTATTCAAAATACTGATCTGGTGAAAAGCACTAGACAATCTACTTATACATTTCAAACCAAAATAAGCTATTGTTCATTCAGATTGTCACATAGCTGTATACAAGTCTCGTAGTACAACGTGTACGTCAAACAACAAGGACAGAAACCCAGCTGCACCACATACAGGACACAGCCATTAAACAAGGCGTGGATACGACTGATGGACTGCTGGTCCAGCAGACGTACGTACGCAGAGGCGCAGCTCAGCAAAAGAGGTACCCAACGGCAGCAGCAACGAGCGTGCAGATGGCGAAGGCTGGGGCGGTCGCGGCGGCGCTTTGGGCCGGAGCTGGAGCGGGCGCGTCGGCAGCCGTGGTAACGCCGACCAGGGACGTGGCCACGACGGCGGCGGCGCCGGCCGCGGCGAGGATCCTGAGCTTGAGGGTGGCCGCCATTTCTTCTGGCTAGCTTCCTGGTGGATGCTCTCAAGATGTGTGAGCAAAGAACGGAATGCTTGCAAGATGGGAGATTTGGGATGAGAATGAAGAGGAACAAATCCCGTATATATATCCCCGATCGGAAGTCTCTGGTCTGGTTTGTTTAGGAACGATTGTTGGCTGGAACTGCAGCTTTCAGTCTGTCTTTCACAGGCTGTGCTATGATCACGAAATGGGTGATTGATGATTCAGAATGATTAGTTGTTGCGGTTTGCGGTTTTTGTTATATTTTGTTATTTTGGTGGGTTGAGCACCACCATGTGCAACTGCCAGCTTGTACAGATATATATCACCGGTGCCACTGCCAGCTGGTTATGTCTGGAACTCTGCATCGATGGTCGCACGGCCGAACTCGAGAAATATCAATACGCCACCTTTGTTTTGTTGACACGTGAATTATACATATCGTATTCTTTCTTTAAAAAAATAATGTATAATATTCTTCGACTCTTCTCAATCTTGACCTCAATTAGCCTGACGTGCGAAATGACCGGTCCATAACTTCAAAACACGAAACTAGAAAAGCTATTTGTTGTTTTCCATTTTCCGTTGGTTGATACATGTCCCAATCTTAGCCTGTGTGCATCACTGATGCAGAGACTGGGACTAAGTTCCCGCCGCTAGGTTCCCCTTCCTCCTCCCAGTTCCACCTCGTCGTCGCCGGGGGATGTAACCGGCTTGGTCTGCGGGGCTGACGGTGGCGGCGGGGTGCCTCCTCGCGTGTGTGGGTGTGTGTGTCGCATCGTGTGCGTGCGTCTTTGGTCCAGGCGGGCTGGACTGACCATGGGCGCTAGCGGCGGTGCGGATTGCAGTGGAGGCGGATCTGGAGGGGGGGTGCGGTGGTTGCTGCATCCCTGCGACGGCGCGATGGAGTCTGGACTCTCGGCCATGCCTTGTTGCAGGTCAGGCATCTTGAACATCCAGCGTCGGCGAATCTGTCATCAATCTTGTTCTCGGAAGATCTGCGCCAACGCTGCTCGCCTAGGAGATGCCACCTCGGGTGCGCAGATCTAGATCTGGCTCTGATGAGAAGGTTGGTTGACCTAGGGTTCCTCTTATGCAAAGATGAACACCTTCCTGAGGCTGGTCCTTGATCTGGCTAGAGTGGGGAGTTTCGGAAGGCTCTTTCAGCGAATGTACCAGCGCTCCTATGCCTGTAGTTTGCTGGATCGGGTGGTATTCGGTCGTGCGCACCCATATTTTATTCTGACCCTTTGGTTCAGGAGGGAGCGACGTGAAGCTCTGTCTTTGTTGCCTGTTCGATGAATTTTTGTGCATAAATCACAGTGTCCTCAGAACATACTAATTGGTGAATTTCGAGTACAAGTAAAGATTCATCGGAGACAATATGCATGTGCATGGACTCTTTAGCTAGTTGATCGACCCTGCATGCATGCATGTGGGTCCGAGCGACCAGTTGGAGGTCCACAGAATATCAATCGGTTATGTCCCTGGCTGATGGATCAATCTGCATATATACGCATGTGTTCTTGCCTTCACCGAAACAACCAGCCGAAGAGTCCTCCAAGGCGAGGTATAGATCGTCTAGGTACGTACACGGACCCTGGTGGTAAGGCTTACCTGGTTCACCGATGGATTTTGTACGTACACGAGTCAATCACGTGTTAACCTCCAAGTTCTAGAAGATGAAGAGATAAATATTTTAAAGGGCGTCTGGCTGGAGCGATCTAGGAAGTTTGTTCCGTAAAACATGGTCGCGTCCTTATCTTGGCGTTGGGCTGGCGCCTATAAAAGCCAGGGGCCGGCAAGCAACAGAAAAAAAAAGGCGAAGAGGAGGACGGGGGCAAGACATACGCACGCAGCAGAGAAGAGAGAAGATCGCATCTGGAGATCGAGGACGCGCGGCTGGACAAAAACAAGAAAACTCAGAAGGAAGCAATTTGCTGCTGGAGACCTCGCACCTGGCCGGACGCGGGGAGATTGCAGCTGATCGGCAGACTAGCACGTGGAGGAAGAGGATGACCATGGAGGCGAGAACCATCTTCTCCAATGGTGAGGCTCCCGTATGATTCTTTTCTTCTCCTTTCCCAGGTAGCATCACGGAGGTCTTGCACGAGTATCACGTTCGCCGCCACGGAGCTCACTGACGCGCCCCGCCAATCGGTGCGGCAGTAGCTCGTGGCCGGAGCAGAGGAGCACGAAGCCATCATCAGCCCAAGTCCCCCACACGGAACAGCGCTAGTCCATCGGAGCTCGCCTACGATGCAGCCCGCCGCACCGGCAGACACACCAACAAAACTCGCCATCGCCACCGGTGGCCGGAGGCATGGAATTGTCCATGTCCCGTCAGCCCGAAGTCGGAGTTGATGGCGATGATGCTGCGAAGCCCTCGACGTACAGCCACCCCTCGACGCCGGACGTACAGGTGACGCCCGGCGTATAGGTGATACATCTCGGCTCCACGATGTACGTACAAGCACGGGCCACGCTCAGCCGGACGGACAGGCACGGCGGACAGGACTACAGGTTCAGAAGCAAAGTAAACTGGCGTACGGGTAGAGAAGCTGCTAATCGGCCTTGCTAGGCATTCACGCAACGATACGGTTGTGCATAGCTGCACGGTCTAATCGTGATGTGCTTTCATGCGCTGTCTTATGAAAAGAGATGGAGACTACATCATGTAGATGTCACCATAGAAGCCCGACGTGATGCAAGCATGCTCTTCTCGGATGGTCCGGCGCAACTCCACCTTTGACGTACAAGTTCAGCGGAGTGGCCAGTCTTGCATGCGGTGTACGACGGCGTCCACTGCCGCTCGGCTATTCGCGGCGCAGTGAGGCGACTTCAACACCACTTCTCCGCCGTTCGTGAGACGGTGCCATCAGTCACGCCGGCTGCCATAAACTCGGCGCTGCGTCGAGACGAAGGACCGACCACGCCGGCCATGCCGATATGAGCGACACACTGGTCTCCTTACAAAATACTCCCGCAAGGCATACCCCTTGCACACCCCGACGAAGCCGCAAGATCGTCAAGAAGTCCTAGCCAAGCGGACTGCATCCATCTAAATCAACAACTCTTCATCGCCGTTCAAGACTGACGAGGCGCAACGGCGAGGACGGGCGAGGCCGGAGCAAAGGCCACGCTTTCAGCGGCGCGTGTACCGACGAGGACACGGGCTCTGCCGCTGCCCACACACACCATCACCACCACCATATATGCAGGACGTGAAGCGAAGACGACAAAGATGACCACACGGCTTAATCGGAGGTGTCTCGCGGCGTAACCCGCGGGAGTAATTAATCGGGACCCTTCCGAGGCCCCGGGAACCAGGAGATCCTACAATCGCCGTTGTCAGGCTGGCCGCGCTAGTAGGCCACGGAGCGCAAATCCTCGGGAATTGTATTTGTTATCTCAAATAATTAATGAAATACTGTTCCCACCTATTTTGTTTTCTTTGTGTATTTATTATACACTGGCACGCCCGCACTTTTCCTTTATCTTACCGTACCCCGGTGCGCATGAGAGAAACTACCGCTCCTGCACATACCCGCGGAGGCGTTTAGTACGTTTTTTCTCGTGTCAAACATTGCCATCAATAGAGGTTCGAGTCGCCGCACTGTTGAGGGACTTGCTTGGTGTTCTGGGCTTCATAGCAGCAGTATGTAAGTGGGGGCGACAACATAGGTGAAGTTCAGAATCTTATCTTTCAGGATGAAAATCCAAGGCCTGGCCTTAGCTGGTTGTGCCTGGCAATGACCTTGTTGAAGGCATTGTTTTGAGAGTGGGGATTATCTTCGGGGTGAAACCTAGATCTTTGATCGGGCGACGACGGTGCTTGTGCATTGTTTCCTTCTTGAAGGCGTCGCTTTTGAAGAGTTTGGAGTTCAGGTGTTGTATTAGTGATGGTTGTACTATTGCTGCTAGGACCGGAACATTGTAGTGGGTCTTTTATTTTCTTAGTTTTCTTTCTCTTTTATTGGTTGTGTGTATCCGTAATATCAACAGGGTATTGCGTTGTTGCAGAGGCTATGTGTAATTGGTATCTTTGATATTAATATATGTTTCTTTCAAAAAAAAATCAAAAAAATAAGCTATTGAGTATTTGCAATTTAAACCGGGGTACAAATTTGCCGTCAACACAGAAAGAAGAGAGGAAACTTACATCGTTTAACAGAAAACTCATATCCTTTTTCTGACCTCTAGAAACATATTTCTGCTCTATCCATCCCCCATGCCGACCAAGATTTTTTTTTATCATCTTCTTCTTCTTTTTAAGCAGGAAGAACACCAATTAGTAGTGGTGCCCAAGCCCAACACCTATCGTTCAAACTTCCAATGACACGGTGGCTTTTATCTCCTTTTTGAGAGAGAGGATGTACTTTTTTTTAGAACGAGTAAATGACTATGCACTTAGCTAATGTGCTTGTTCTACAGCCGCCAGGAGAGAGGCGATGAGCTAGCTAAAACCCATCTAGGGTTTCGCCTCCCTCAACGATGATATCGTCGGTCCGCTTCGTCTCCGGTGTCACTGAGGCCTTGGAGGTGTGGACCATGGCTTCTCGTTGGCAAAAGATTTTTCGTACTTTGTTTAGTCGGTTTTTGGTATCTTCTTCGACATATTGAAGGTGACGGTTACGTCCTAAAGTCGGAATCCACTATCCTCGCTTCAGTAGTGCATATAGCGCCCATGGAGAATGCGTGGAAACGTTTGGCGGATCTCTTGGTATCCGGTCTGTTTTCATGTTCGTTGGTTTGTTTAGACTTACGGTTGTTATCACTGACAATGGTTGTTGCTCTGGTACATTGGTCCTTTGTGGCGTTAACACGACGACTTCTCGTCGGTCTACTACGACAAGCTTTGTCCAGCTTCGGTAATGGAGGGGCGAGGACGACGGCGCATCTTCGGCTCACGCTAGTGTTTGTAGCCGTCGCTAAGTGCTCCAATTACCTATTTGTAATTTTTATTACTTTTGCGTCTCTTTATATTATTGTTGATAATTATTAATAGACCTATGGAATTTTGGAATCTACTTTGGAACTGAGAAAAGAAGGGAAAACTTGTATGTGCTTCTTCTTGGCTCGGATGAGGGCGGAGGGCCTAATCCGAACAAGATCGAGAGAAGCAGAATAGTTTACGTGACGTCAGCCGACTGAGATTGTGCGCGCCCTATCCAGCAGTCCGGCCGTGGCGGAGAAGGATTCTTCCGAGCTTCGTAACTGAGTTGTACTAAATCAACATCAATCGTCGCCCAGTACATAAATCCTCACCGATCATTGAACCCACATCAATCGGCCTCTTCTCTCTTCTGTACCTACCAACGCCGGCCAACATGTTGGATGATCACTGAGATTTCACCAAGAGCACCCGATCAAAATCGGGGCTACACTACAATCATGGAGTCACCGCCGTTTAAAACCGGCCAAGGCAAATATCCGATCGGCGCGCTCCCAGACGACCTCCTCCTTGGAATCGTTGAACGCCTCGACCTGCCTGAGGCGGTCCGTGCCGCGGCGGTCTCGACGCGGTGGCGGCACCTCCCCCACCAGCTCTCGCGCCTGCACCTCAACGTCGACGACTTCCTGCAGGGAGCCACCACGCCGCTCGAGACCATGGACGCGTTCACGGGTGCGACACGGAGGTTGCTGCTGCCTGACCCTGAGTGCAAGTGCGACTGCGAGAGCAGGCGTGCCGTCAAGACCCTCCGCCTCTGCTTCTACCTGTCAGTCCCTCACCTGAGCTCCATCGGCCGCGCCGTCGAGGACACCGTGAGCCGTGGCGACACCGAACGCTTCGAGTTGGAGTTAATCAGGCCTTCCTCTGACCTGATTTTCCCTCTGGAACTGGACACCGAGTCGGGGCAGCGGTTCATGGCGTTCTCCCGCGCCTGCCCCGTCGCCTTCCGCTGGCTCACGGGCCTATCCCTAACGAGCCTCGAGTTCGGGGACTCCGACCTGCCCAGCCTCATCGGCGCTTGCGACAAGCTCAAACACCTAGGGGGCTGTTTGGTTTGTGCCTGTGCTAGCCCCGCCAAACCTGGGCAAGCCAAATAATTGGCGGACGATTCTGCCGCCACCAGCTTGCCAACAATTTGGCCCAGAATTGAACTAGAGGAATAGTGGTGGGCTGGGCGCACCAAAAATTTGGTAGCCATCCAAACAAGCAACTAAGCGTGGTCAACGACCAATTTTTTGGACGGGCAGGCCCCGGCTCCAATCCAAACAAGCCCCTATCGGGGATAGTGCTCAGAAGACCAACGTGGTGTGGGAACCATCCAAGGATCTGAAGCACCTCAAGTTGAAGTTTCTGCTAATGATAGGGTTTGAGGAGGAAGACATGGTGACCAACTATATAAGGCTTGTCATGGAACGGGCTGTGGGGTTGAAGAGAATCAGGCTGCAGAGTCTGACCTGCAAGGCGTGCGATACCATGAACCTCGAGTCACCGAAAACATCCCAAGCAGAGGATGAAGCTCGCAAGCATCGGATTAAGGAGCGACTCACACGTGGATCCTCCTCGACGGTGCAGATAATAATTCGTTGAAGGAGATAGTCGAGGAATGTCAATAGTCTCACCAATGAAGTGCTCACAGCTGCTGCTGGACTGACGATAGTGTATGAGACACTGAGGCCCAGTCAGTGGTAATTTATCTCCTATTATTTAAAGTATAATATAGGTAGCCAGGAAATACTTAATCTGTTTCATAATATAATTTAGTTTGCCAAAACATTCTACATTGTGCAACAGAGGTAGTTATTGATTCTTGTGGACTGCAATCGTCTCTTCGGGACATATGTCAAAATTCATATAGTGCAAACATGTTAGATATCTTTTTAGTTTGTCACGTTACGTCGCATTGTAACCTTCCCCGATCTTTTCTCTCTCGGTTCTTGATATGTATACGTACATGAGTATGGAGAGTCTCCACCTGACGTAAGACTGCCCCTTGTATACGCCACGGATGGGGCTATTCCATCGATGCTATAACACGTAACCGAGGCCCCTAGCCGGGGTCATCGTTCCTGCCAAGCTCGATATGGCATCAAAGCGAATCCTCTGAAAGACCTAGCCACCACAAGAACCAAGAACCAATATACAATAAAAACACAAAGCCACGACGATCTCCTCCGCGCCACCATGGAATCCTCCTCATCCTCCTCGGAGATGATGCCTTGGCCGCCGCCCTAGGTTCCCTTCCCACCTTAAAACTATCTCGGAGCAATTTTTGTTCTAGAAAGCTCTTGTGCTCCCCCTCTACGAGGGCAGGGGGCGTGTCCCGCTTTGCGCCAAAGCGGAGGGGCTTGGTGGTGGCGCGACTACACAGGGCGGCTCAGCCGGCGGCTGGTGCCTGAGGTTTCCGGTGGGGCGGCGAAGAAGAGGCTGCGGCGCGCCGCCGTTGCGGTCATCGGCTGCCGGTGCGTGATCTAGTTCTTCTCCTGGGTTGCGATCGGAGTCTGACTCCTCGCTGCGAAGGAACGGCCGCGCCGCGGCCAACGCATCGTCGAAGGAGCAGGTCGGCATGGTAGGGGTGGGGACTGGAGACCTAGGGGATGCTCTAGTTGGGGGAAAGAGGTGGAGGTTGCCGAGTTGTTTGTGTCGCTGGGCCACTGACCAACGGTTGCCAGTTGCCACTCCACTCTCAGTGGATAGAGCATTTTGCCTAGAGAGAAGGTCGTCGAGAATAGAGAGGCGTGTCCGGCCGAAGAGTCATGTTTTCTGCTGATGATAGGGTTCGAGGAGGAAGACATGGTGACCAACTTCATCCAATTTGAAGTTTCTGCTGATGACAGGGTTCGAGGAGGAAGACATGGTGACCAACTATATAAGGCTTGTCATGCAACGGGATGTGGGGTTGGAGAGAATCAGGCTGCAGAGTCTGACCTGCAAGGCGTGCAATGCCATGAACCTCGAGTCACCGGGAACATCCCAAGCAGAGGATGAAGCTCGCAAGCATCGGATTAAGGAGCGACTCACACGTGGATCCTCTTCAACGGTGGAGATAATAATTCGTTGAAGGAGATGGTCGAGGAATGTCAATAATCCCACCAATAAAGTGTTCGACGATAGTGTATGAGACATTGAGGCCAAGTCAGTGGTAAGTTATCTCCTTTTATCTAAGGTATAATATAGGTAGCCAGGAAATACTTAATCTGTTCCATAATGTAAATTAGTTTGCCAAAATCATTTTACATCGTGGAACGTAGGTAGTACTTGATTCTGGTGGACTGCAATCGTCTCCTCTCGGGACATATATCAAAATTCATATAGTGTAGACATGTTAGATATCTTTTTAGTTTGTCATGTTACGTTGCATTGTAACCTTCCTCGATCTTTTCTCTCTTGGTCCATATGTATACGTACATGAGTACGGAGAGTCTCCACCTGACGTAAGACTGCCCCTTGTATCCGCCACGAATGGGGCTATTCTATCGATGCTACAACACGTAACCGAGGCCCCTAGCCGGGGTCATCGTTCCTGCCAAGCTCGATATGGCATCAAAGCAAATCCTCTCCATGACCTAGCCACCACAAGAACCAAGAAACAATCTACAACAAAAAAAAAACAAAGCCGCGACGATCTCCTCCGTGCTGCCATGGAATCCTCCTCGGAGATGACGCCCTGGCCGCCGCCCTAGGTTCCCTTCCCACCTAAATACTAACTCGGAGCAATTTTTTGTTCTGGAAAGCTCTTGTGCTCCCCCCTCTACGAGGAGCGCAGACGATCGGCCTGCTCGATGGCTCCGACATTGCGCCCGCCAAAACCTTGGAGGTCGAGGATGCTGAGAAGAAAAAGACAACCGTCGTGAATCGATCGTACTCCACTTGGCTCGCCCGAGACCATCACGTGATGGGTTGGATTCTCAACTCCCTCTCATTGGATATCCTTGCTGATGTCCTTGAGCATGTACCATTGTTGAGGTTTTGGCCACGATCTCCGCCATGTTCTCTTCCGCCTCACGATCGAAGGTCACACACTTGCGGACTGCCCTCAACAAAACCAAGAAGGAGTTGACAACCGCGCAATACTTGTTGGAATATGCCCTAGAGGCAATAATAAAGTTTTCATTATCATATTTCCTTATTCATGATAAATTTTTATTCTCTATGCTATAATTTTATTAACCTGAAACATAATACATGTGTGGTTACATAAATAACACCATGACCCTAGTAAGTGTCTACTAGACTAGCTCATTGATTAAATAATGGTTAAGGTTTCCTAACCATAGACATGTGTTGTCAATTAATAACGAGATCATGTCATTAGGAGAATGATGTTATGGACATACCCAAAACTAAGCATAGAATTTGATCATGTCACTAAGTTTATAGCTTTCTGAATGTCAAGTATCATTTTCTTAGACCATGAGTCCCTAGTACCGGAAGCATCCTTTGTGAGCATCAACCATCACTTCGTAATTGGGTGATCATAAACGTGTTCTTCAAGTATCTCATAAGGTACTTGTTGGGTTGCATGGATCAAGACTGAGATTTATCACTCCATGTGACAGAGAGATATCTTTGGGCCCTCTCGATAACACAACATCCTAATTATCTTGCAAGCATGTGACTAATGAGTTTAGTCATGGAGATGTTGTATTACGGAACGAGTAAAATAAAAATTGCCGGTAACGAAATTGAACTAGGTATGGTGATACCAACCATCGAATCTCAGGCAAGTAACATACTGCAAGACAAAGGGAATTGTATACGGGATTGTTTGATTCTTCAACATCATGGTTCAACCGATGAAAGATCTTCGTAGAATATGTGGGAATCATTATGGACATCCATAATCCCGCTATTTGTTATTGATCGGAGAGGTGTCTTGATCATGTCCACATGTTCTCGAATCCGTAGAGTGACACACTTAACCTTCGTTGGCATTAGGGTTGAAATGAGATATTAAGATGGTCATATCGAATTTTGATTCGGAGTTTCGGATGGGATCTAAGACATCCGAGGACATTATGAATAGTCTGGAGATAAAAAAAACATATGGAAAAGCATTTTCAGGGTTACCAAAAAAATTCAGGATTTTTCGATGTTGTACCGGAGGTTCTAGAAGGTTCCATAGGGTACCATAGTGGGACCCACCTATCCTGAATGACCCTCATGGATTGAGGGGGTGCATATGCGCACATGGGATAGGCGCAACAGCCCCCAAGGCCCATGCGGCTAGATCGAGTGGATAGGATCAAATCCCTTGAAAATAGGGAGGTTATCTTGGGGAAAGACCCCCATTTTTTGGCTGACCTAGTGCCTAGAGGAGGGGCCAAGGAAGCCCTCCCCATGCCTATATAATAGGGAGGGGAGGTCTGGGGCGCAGCACATCAACCCTAGCCGTCGGCTCCTTCCCCCCTCTCTCTCCCATACACTCCTCCACGCAAAGTTTAGCGAAGTTCTGCTGGATTTCCACCATGCTTACGCCACCAAGTTGTCTTGCTACCGGGATCGATCTCATCTACCTCTCCCCCTCGCTTGCTGGATCAAGAAGGAGGAGACGTCATCAAGCCAAACATGTGCACATCTTGGAGGTGTCGTACGTGCGGTGCTTGATCGAATTGGATCGCGAAGAAAGTACGACTACATCAACCATGATCTTTTGACCGTTATAGCGCGTGTTTGTTGGGATTTCACATACGGAATTTAAAAAAATTCGGTACTACGAATACACCAAGATCGAGCTATGCAAGAACACAATACATAAGAGATCTAGCGTCCACCAACGTTGTAGCGGAGATTCCTTTATCGAGGAAGGAGTTGGTGATGTGCTCGATGTAGGATCATGGATATGATCCGTCCGAAAGTATCCACACGTCCAATGATCTTGTACCAGCAGAGCTTCGCTTTACTTTAGAGTTTTTTTTTAGTGCTCTCTCAACCCATTTACTACCTGACAAGTGCAGAGTTTTTTTTTTTGAGTGCTCTCTCAACCCATTTACTACCTGACAAGTGCCGACTCTCCGACAATAGGATTATCGAGATTGCCCAACCTCTTCAGCGAGTGGGCTGGATCGTGTAAACCTGATTTGTCTTTATATATTGTGCCTGTATAAATCTATCTGTAGGATTGATTCTCCTGTAAAGTGGAGAGCCGATTGGGTATCTATTTGGTTTTTAGGTCTTACATATGTGTAAGTACATGCGTTGTTGCATCATCTCAATTGCGCAATTTATGTTCTTTTGCTCTTATTTGCCTTCATTAATTCAGAGTTTTGTTGACACAAGTTCTCAAAGAGCAATCTGTTATATTGCTGCTCTCAGTAAATCAGGAGTACCAGAGATCGCACAAACTCCTGTTTCTACAGTTGCTTTAATCTGCCAAAAACAAATTTACAGGAGCTTACTAATGTTAACAATTTTCCAGTTAATGCAACAAACAATCTATGTTGTCCAGATAACTTACTACGCCTAAATGCAAGTCAATGGTATCTGGAAAACTTCGAAACAAGTTGATGCATTACAGTACATCCCTGATTTGGTGTAGAGTACAGTTCCGGTAATTCTTTGATGTTCTGGTCTTTTAACTTCCAGTTCTATTATTGGTGTCGATGCATCCATAACATTTTTCTTGAGACTTGTGTATAAACATCAATACACCATGTATCTATAAGATAATCACAGTATCATCCTTTTTACAAGGGGAGAAACAAGAAACCATTTAATCAGAAATGCAGCCAATTCCACACTGTAACTGAAGCATGAGTTGTTCGGCATTCTGTTGCTCTGACCTGCCTTCAGGGATTGTGCTGCTAGTACAAGTTTTCAGTGTCAGTTTACCTGACAAGAGGCTCAATGTTGATGCAATAGACAGATTTATTAGACACCTCGAAACTGATGCTTAAGGTGGCTCATGAATGGGCTCTGTAGAAGAATTGCAATCTAAGATGTTTTGTAATCTGATGCATGCAGCTTGCTACATATGTTCGTTAATGTCATCAGTGGAGAGAATTTTGCAGTTACTAATATGCAGCAAGTTCTATGCTGTCAAGGCAGATAATTCGATGTCCTATATCCTGGTACAGTCTTTGATTTCCTAAAATCTTAAAATCAAATTTTGTTGGATACTTGTCCTCCTTTATTTGATGTACATACAGTACATTTAAAAGTAATTACATGATGTCCTGGTCATTTAACGTGTAAGGACACTGGAGAGTGTTGGTGTTGATAATATAAGCAAAACAATACTGCGACTTATGTACATACATCAATACACTAGGTATATGATAATCACAATTGCATACTTTTTCACAGGGTAAATGGTAAATCCACCCTGATGTTTGTGAAATCATTTATTCAATTCCTGCAGGTTTATCATTCCATATCTCTCGTGTTAACCATATGCCGAGATCATAACACAAAGCAGCTACTTGACAAGGCCTAGGCTGAGGATGCCGAAGGAGGTACGAGGCCAGTCCTTCTCCTTGGCCTTGGTCAGCATGGCTCTGCCCCAGGACACCCACCCCTCCCATGGCATCCTCTTGTCCCAGCTGCTCCCCCACTCCAGCAGCAGCTTTAGCCCTTCTTCCGCCTGCTCTTGCGCTTCCTCGTACATCTCCGTGTTGAGGCATACCTGTGCGAGGACCAGCCGAGGTTCCCCAACAAACGGGTTCTTGGCAATGCTCTGTCGGAGGAGCTCCTCGACTTTGCACCGGTCTGTAGCCTCCTCGTCGCTGCATACTGCCTCCCAGTAGAGTTCTCGTGCTGCCTTCTGGTCATCGGCGTCGAGCACCTTGGTGCAGCCATCGAATACTGGAGGGATCACTAGGGCGATGTCCTCGTCACGGGCAGCCGAGTCATCAACTTCTTGGCTGGCGGTATGTGCTCGGTGAGCTATGTATATCTCCTCTTCGCGAACGATGAGGCTGTAGAGCGCGCCCATGCGGGAGATGGACGTGGTCCAAAGGCCAGGCTTGCCGGTGCCTGGCCACAGGGACGTCCAGGTATTGCCTCTGAACTCAAGGCGGCCATTGGTGTTGTCAAAGAGGCGGTCCTGCCAGTCGAACAGCTGGTCACTGAAGTCTGCCATTGTCATCAGAAGGAATGTGGCCGCTACACGCCTAGAGAGTGCCACATCCTCACCAGTCCTGCAGGGTATTGGTTCACATCAAAATTTTCATTTGGTTTGGATAAGGAATAGGGAGTAGTTTGCTTAGCACTTTTCTTTCACTTTACTCGGCCGCATAGTCTGAATTTTGGATAAGATCCAGAATAGATATTTTTAGTATACATTGCGGTGGCTAGTAGTTGATTATGAATTACGTACTTTGACAACATTGGTTGCAGCAGAAATATAAATAAATAAATAAATAAATAGAAATCTTCCAGACTTCCAAGTTAACATGTATGGGCAAGTTACCACATGATGTTCTAAATTATCTTGGCAAGACTGTAAATAGTGTAGTACTAACTTTTCTGTGACAGTAAAATGAAATTTTACCTCTACGAGAGTCGCACGACAACAAAATTTTCTTATCATTTCTTGATAGGTTAAGATAGGTTATAAATTCTTGATAAATACTGTATAAACGCCTAATTGGGTAATCCATCATAAAACTTGTAACGGTCAACTAGATTAGAGTACTTGATCCTCAATTTTTAAGCTAGTACTATCTTGTATATCTGAATGAACTCTATATATCTGTCAGTATTGCCAAACACAGCACAACGATGTTCAGTTCAGTATCCGTGACTAGTGAACATGAGTTCACTGAAACAAGCAGCAGCAGAAATGCTATCACAATATAGAACAGACCTGATGTGCTTGACAGTGACACCGGCGGCCGGGAGGAGCCGCTGGATCTTGCGGCGCCAGGGCTCGTCCTCCTGGAACACCCCTTGTCGCGCGTCCCGGACGGACTCCTCGGAGCGGGCCAGGTCAGCCACGAGGTCCTCGTCGGCGTAGTGGAAGAGCAGGTCGTCGTGTATGATCTGCTGGCGCGGGACGACGCAGAAGAGGTGGACGAGCCGCTCGGCTTCGTCCCCCACGACGCCGGCGACGCGGGCGCGGCCGACGTCTGGCTCGAAGATGGCGAGGTTGACGTAGGAGTTGGAGTAGGCGGAGTGGTAGAGGCCGCACCGGCACACGGCGTCGGGGGCCGCCCAGAGGCGGAGGATCCGGTGGACCTCGAGGAGGTGGGCCAGGAAGGTGCCGTGCTTGTGCCAGCACTCGCCCGCGCCGGCGACGCGCAGCACGGCGGCGAGGGCTGGGAGGGCCGGGTCGGAGTCTGACTCCTCGCCGCGGAGGAACGGCCGCGCCGCGGCCAGTGCGTCGTCGAAGGAGCGGGCCGGCATGGTGGGGGTGGGGACTGGGGACCTGGGGGACGCTCTGGTTGGGGAAAGAGGTAGAGGTTGCCGAGTTGTTTGTGTCGCTGGGCCACTGACACTGACCAGCGGTTGCCAGTTGCCACTCCACTCTCAGTGGATAGAGCCTTTTGCCTAGAGAGAAGGTCGCCGAGAATAGAGAGGCGTGTTCGGCCGAAGAGTCATGTTTTCTTTTTCATTTATTTACTTTTTGTGAGCAATCCAATTAGGTAATTCTTATATACTAACATAAAAACAATCTGATTTCAGTTTTGATTCGAACCAGCCTCGTCCCATTTTAATCTCTCAACGCTCAAAGCTATTACTTTAAAAAAGTTTGGTGCAACTAAGTTTAGAAAAGAATTAGATCATAAAAAAAATGTTAAAAAAGGGGAAAGTTTGATGCAACTAGAGAGCAAAACAACAAAGGTTTGGGAGATGGAAAGGGAGTCCACCCACGATACAAGAAACATTGCTTAACTTTCGGTCACATTTTTAGAATAATATAGAAAAATGCGGATAAATGCATTGCGAGAGAATCTTCAATAGCATGTCTCACATGTCTGAGCATTACTCAACTAGCCCGGGCATCTCACAAAGAGCATCATGAGTTTGGAATCCACTCCGCATAGTCCACATTAGCGTTTCTATGTTTTAGGTATGTCCCTTAGAAGTGTTGGAATTTCGGCTAATATGGCCCAGTACATTTAGTATATTACAATAATTTCTGAAATCTCATAAACCTATTTGGACATTCATGCATGGCAAAGATGAGACAAAAGTTTGATGTCACATTACTAGTTGAGTGAGAGTTTGACCTCCTTATACGGGAGGTTGCTCCACCACTTGTAAAAGCTCGAGAAGAGAAGAGATATATACACGTGCTCCTAAAGTGATTTTGCGCTAGTGGGTTTTTAAACGAACTTAGTGGAGATTGAATACGAATTCAGTGAAGGCTTTTCGGCTCCGGTCGTGCATGTTCATTTAGTCTCATGGTTGTTCTTTCCATCTCTCATCGTGACCTATTCGTCTCTCTATGTCGTGCCTATCAAAGGAAGAGGTCGCTCCTCTCCTCAAATGCGCAACAAATCCACCACCTCCAATTTCAGAGAACTGAGCAGTATTTAGATCTTCCACATACCATCTTGCGGCGTGCACAATGAGCCTAGTATAAACACGTTACTTAGAGACGTCAATTTCCCATAGGCCTCATCCGGTTTCTCGTTCTGGCTCAAGCGCATAGCTTCTAAGAGCACACCACCTGAGCTGGTTTTTCTTTACGGCTCTAAGATACGAGACCTCAGACGGTGCAAAAAAAGGCCTCTAACATGTACAAGATCAAGACGGCCTGTATTTCTGACCGCTTGCAAGAACTCCACAACCTCAGACGGTCTATACTAGGGATCGTGTCCAATAGTCAGGCGACCTGAGTCGGATTCTATCAAAGACCATCTTCAGAACTAGTGTGCCTCGAAGTAGCTTTTAAAGTGACTGTATCTAGTGTGTGTAAACTATTTTAAATAATAGCATGCTAATTCGAACTCGATCAAAGATGACATGACACGTAGTCATGATTCAGCAGACAGGTTGACACATTAACTAAAAAACTATAGCAGCTCAATCACGATACATTAGCTAGATAGTTGTGGAAATCCATACAAATTTAGCCATTACACATTATGGTAGTACATACAAAGTGTCGTCCATAAATTAATCAGCTAACATAATTAGTACACTCTAACAAATCAGGATTGCATTTATAATCGACCGCCTGGTGGAAGTTGCTGAACCAGAATATGTATCGCTCATTATCTCTTTCATCAAAGCAAAAAAGGATAATGCTATCCTGCTTTAGGTTAAAGCTTCTCACAATCTTCTCTCATTCAGTCGTCAAGATTGCATTTGACCTAGCTCTCATCTTCATCCTAACCATCTTTGGCTTTTTACTCTTCATTGGCCAAACATGGACATCAATAAATTCATTAAGGCGATTCTTTAGGTTTTCTTGTGAACTCAGCTCCAAATGTCTGGACAAGTACAGAGAATTGAAGAATTAGCATGCTTGTGATTACTGTAAGTATTTAAATATCACAGGGTAGCTTGTTGATAATATGATCAAGAATATATCATATTACCAGTTTGCACTTCTTTTTCATGATACATGAATAGGGCGGCCTGTAGACGTAGTACTTGATTTTTGGTGGAAATTCGGGTTTACACCAGTCTAAAAGGAAGTCTACATAAAATTCTTTAAGATACATGCCGTTTCCAAAAGGCTCTGCTTATCAAAATCAGTGCCCTCCTTATGTTGAGGCCCTGATGCAACAACACACAATTTTTTTAATACGGTGGAATATTAATGTCTACCGTCTAAACGCATACAAAACAAATGACTATAATTTTGATTTTTTTGATACCTCTAAACTCAATCCTCTCAGTGGACTCTTTATTTATTGACTGGAATTCAAAACCACCAAAGTTAATGCGAAAACTGGCATCGCTAGAGAGCGTGACTACATCGTCATTGCAGGTTCCCATCTGTTAAATAGATATAGATAGAGAGCATCTTAATACAATCAAGATGCAAGCAGACTAATGAAGTGATAATTAAATCTCGATTGTTGAAATGACAATTGCATATTTGAGATTTATACAAGGGGAAAAGATTTGGGACAGATGCAGGCCGGCTAGGAGAGACTCTCTTGACAACGTCGTCGGGTCTTTACAGCTCGGTAACCTTGAACCTTAAATTCGAGAAGCAAAATGACAAATTCTATGGCAAAATGACTAAATCAAAGCTGCTGATTTAGGGTTTTGGGGGTTTGATTTTCACGCATACCTACCTGGACGACGAAGGGGTCCTCAGAGGCAAGGGAGAGCGTCCACACCGCAGGGGACCGGAGGTGGCGGTGGTGGAGGGCGGCAGCGGTGGACAGTGGTCTGGGCAGGCGGGGAAGAACAAAAGTGGCATAAATCTAAAATATTTATCCAAATATTTTTAGATATTTGGCGCCAAGTACTAGCCTTAGATGGCTGCAAGTGTAAAAAGTCTCTAAGAACGTCCGTTCTCCGAATATTTCACATTTTTCCACCAATTACTTGATGACTAGTAATTTGAAAAGAGCTAATATTCAGAACTCTGGCATTTGATTATCCTAAAATTTAAGAATTATTCATAATTTAAAGGCAAAAAAAAGGTGTGTATACATGTTTGCTAGAGTGAAATTGAGTCCCCAAAGACTAAATAAGGTTCATAAATTAAAGAAAATAATTTGCATAGTACAAACCTTGGATCTTTACCCTGAATGCCATGACGACTAGTGTTCATGCGCTTTGCTGCAGAGAAATAAGGTGCAAGTGTTTTGAATTTTGTTAATTTAAATGTTTAATCACGAAGTGAAATCATTTAGTTACTTAATTATGAAATTTTCACCAATATAACCTTTTTCATGTATTCTTTGAAGGAAATCTCGTTGAGTAAATATTGGATATCCTAATATATTTAGAACTCTGGATTTTGTTAATCCTAAATTTTGAGAATAATTCATAATTTAAAGGCAAAGGAAGGTGTTTACACATGCTTGCTAGAGTGAAATTTAGTCCTAAGAGTAAATGAGATTCATACCATGTTGTAGAGAAATAAGGTGCAACTATTTTGAATTTGACTAATTCAAATATTTAATGTCGATGTGAGATCATTTAGTTACTTCAATACGAATTTTCCACCAATTTAAAATCTTGTTGATGTATTCCTTGACAATTATAATATAATAGCACTAGAAATATTTGATAGTGTGCATGAGCATGATCAGTAATATAATTGAACACTAGAAATTTTAAAAAAATCCGTATAAAGGAGTAGATTAATATATATACGAGGTTCACCAGAGACACCGCGGATATATTGTCTTATATGCAACCAGGTAATAATTAACTTAAACAAAATAAAAACAAAGACAGCAGCAGGAGGTCGGGACACGGAGACGCCTAGCAGGGGCAGCGGTAGAAGGCCGGGACAGCCTACTCGAGGAGATACAGGCCAGTCCTGACATATTCCCGAAGGAATTTGCCGACGGTTGTGTGTCGTGCCAAGTTTTTTGGCTGATGCCTTCGGCCTCAGCTTTTGCCACCACGTGTTGGATCATGCTATCGAGATCCGCATCGATGGCTTTGTCATAGAATGGGCAAAATAGTTTTCCCCTACGGTAGAAAGGGATTTTCCCATATCGTAACCGCATCAGCACGTAGCGTCTCTTGTTGTCTCTGCAGTACTTGCTAGAGTCCACGTCATCAGAATCCTCCTGTTAATTTTTAATAATGTAACTTAGAACTCATACATATGATTGAATTGTATCACAACACATATCAAAGAGAATGCATCTCAGTAATATATAGTTTGATCAGTTCATATTTATCTGAACAAAATGAAAATTAATTAGATTAGAGTATATATAGAACAAATATTGCGGTCTCATAAGTTTCTTCATGAATGCGTAAGCAAACCAAGTACCAATTTCATAACCTATTGTTCTTATACATTGTCTCGGGTCGCTAACTCATTCTTAAAAAATTTGACACCAATGTATCTGCCTCTCTTTTGGGAAAAGTTTGAATCATTGGCAAAAATAATAAATTGAAATATAATCCTACAAAACAATATTCAAGGATATATATATTCAGATAAAAACAATTCTAAATATTGTAATTATAAATAACAAAAAACTAAACAATCTTGAGATCTATGTAGAAACAACTTATGATCAAAACCATGCATATACATATGTATCATACGAATCATTCAAATATCAGAAACAATTCAAACATGATAAATATAGTTCCATATGAGAATAAATCAAGGATATCATAACTTTTTTCATAAATGGAGTTGGCAAACCAAAGTACCAACAGCACAACCTTTATTGTTTGTGTACATTGTTGCCTCAGGTTCACTAACCCATCCCTAAAAAACGACACCAACAAATGTGTCACCACTACACTCTTTTAGGACAAATTTCAATTATCGGCCTCAGTAAGAAACTGATACATTGCAAATGGATCTATAATTTTTGATGTTCCATGCTTGGTTTTATCTACTTTCTTGTGTTTTCTCCACACTTCGGAGTACTTTTCATATGATTTCTTAGACTAACCTATTAACAAGAGCCATAGTGTCAGCTGCCTGTTTTCTGCTATTTTTGGTTCCAGGAAAGTTAGAAAATGAATATTCTCGGAATTAGACGGGACAAAAGCCAAAGTGCCTATTTTTCCGGAAGACATATGATGCCAGAATACGAGACGGGGAAGGGCTAGGGTCCGGCCACACCACCTGGCCGTGCGGCCAGGCCAGGCCCGCGCCAGGGGGGTGGTCTGGCCAACCCCAGCACCCCCTCGGCCTCTCCTTCCGCCTATATATTGCCCTCGGGACGAAAACCCTAAGTACCCGATCAAAAATCCACGAAAGAGTCTATAGCCGCCGTCATCTCCATCCCTAGATCGAGAGGGATCTGAAGCTCTTCCCGGCACCCTGCCAGAGAGGGGAATTCACCCTGGAGGCCTTCTTCATCACCATGCAAGCCTCCGGTGTGATGCGTGAGTAGTTCATCCTTGGACTACGGATCCATGTAGTAGCTAGATGGCTGGTTTCTCCTCCTTTGTGCTTTCATGTTTAGATCTTGTGAGCTCCGTTCATGATCAAGATCATCTATTTGTAATTCATACATGTTGTGTTTGCGGGGATCCGATAGATATTGAGATGCTATTTCAGATTGATTATTGATTCTATCATGTCTTTGTTATTTGTGATCTTGCATGCTTTCCGTTGTTAGTAGCTATCTTGACCAAGTAGATGCTAGCAAATCAAAGATTTAGTATTTATGCTCGATAGTGGGTTCATGCCTCTGGTAATCTGGGGAAGTGACAGAAATCTCTAAGGTACTAGATGTGTTGTTGCTACTAGGGAGAAAACAACAATCCTTTGTCCATAGAACAATCGTATTGTTTACAGTACACACAATTCGTAAAGCAATAATCTGTTGCTTGCAACTTAATACCGGAGGGGATTCGGATGATAACCTGAAGGTGGATTATTAGTCATAGATGCAGTTGGATGGCGGTCTATGTATAATGTTGTAATGCCCAATCAAGTTCCAAAGGAGTCAAGATGATTAGTATATGCATGTATTGCTTTCTTGGTGTTTGTCAATTGCCCCGCTGTAATTTGTTCACCTAGCATGTTATCTATCTTAAGGAGAGCCACCTCTAGTGAACTATGGACCCCGGGCCTTTCTTTTACTATCAATCTACAAACTGTTTACTGCTTTGTGTTTACTTTCTGCAAACTATTACTTCCTTCCATTCGATACGTTTAATCCTTTATTTTCAGCAAAACCGGTGAGATTGACAACCTCATCGCAAGTTGGGGGCAAAGTTCTGTGGTTGTGTTGTGCAGGTCTCCACGTTGCTACTAGCACCGATAGTGCGCCCTGCCAAGGCTCAGCTAGCAACACCTTTGGGGTGTTTCCTTACTCCTACTGGTTCGATTAAACCTTGGTTTCATAACTGAGGGAAACTTGCTGCTGTGCTCATCATACCGTCCTCTTGGGGTTCCCCAACGAGCTCTACATCAACACTGAGCCATCAAAGCACTTTTCTGGCGCCGTTGCCGGGGATTCAAGGACATCTTCACAAGGGGAGTCCCTCATAACCAATATCTTTACTTTGTTATTTTTGTTTTGCTTAGTTTACTTTTGCTTTGTTTGCTTGTTTCTTTATCAAAAACACAAAAAATTTAGTTTTACAAGTTTGCTTTCTTTATTGAAAACACAAAAAGATGACTACTCTTGAAAACACTAAGTTTTGTGACTTCACTAGCACCAACAACGATGATTTTATGAGCACATCTATTGCTCCACCTGTGCCTGAAGCTACTTTCTTTGAGATTAAACCTGCTTTACTCAATCTCGTTATGAGAGAACAATTTTCTGGTATTGGTAATGAAGATGTTACTGCCCATCTAAATAACTTTGTTGAACTTTGTGAGATGCAAAAGCATAGGCATGTAAATGGTGATATTATTAAGCTGAAATTGTTTCCTTTCTCTTTGAGAGGAAAAGCTAAAGAATGGTTGAATTCCTTAACTAGGAATAGTATTGATTCTTGGACTAAATGCAAAGATGCTTTCATTGGAAAGTACTATCCTCCTGCTAAGATTATATCTATGAGAAGTGAAATAATGAAGTTTAAACAATCTGATAATGAACATGTTGCTCAAGCTTGGGAAAGAATGAAATCTTTGGTAAAGAATTGTCCCACTCATGGGCTGACTGCTTGGATGATCATCCAAACTTTTTATGCATGATTGAACTATTCTTCAAGGAACCTATTGGATTCTGCTGCTGGAGGTACCTTTATGACCATCACTTTGGGTGCTGCAACAAAACTTCTGGACAATATGATGGTTAATTATTCTAAATGGCATACTGAGAGAGCTCCACAAGGTAAGAAGGTAAATTCTGTTGAGGAAACCTCCTCCTTGAGTGATAAGATTGATGTTATTATGTCTATGCTTGTTAATGGGAAAGCCCATATTGATCCAAATAATGTTCCTTTAGCCTCTTTGGTTGCTCAAGAAGAGAAAGTTGATGTGAACTTTATAAGAAATAATAATTTTGGCAACAATACTTATGGTAATAACAATTATAAGCCATATCCTCCCAACAACGGTAATGCTTATGGAAATTCCTACAACAATAATAGGAGTGCTCCCTCTGAACTTGAAGTTATGCTTAAAGACTTTATTAGTAAGCAAACTGCTTTCAATGAAACCATTGAGGAAAAACTCTCTAATGCTGACAGAAATATATCATCTTTGTCTGAAGCTCAATCCTCTTTGATCAATAAAATGGCTGCTAAACCTGAAACTAATGATAATCCCTTTGCAGCTAATAATGCCATACAAGAAAGAATTGATGAAAATGTTAGACTATTAGCTGAATTACATGCTAAGTGGGAAAGAGAAGATGAAATTGCTAGAAACATTAGTGTTTCTACTATCACTACCACTAGTGTTGAGGCTAGTAATAGTTCTACTACTTTAGATGATAAATTTGATTTTGATCTTGATGGTTGCAATATCTCTGAAGTTATTAAGTTCCTACAAAAGCTTGCTAAAAGTCCTAATGCTAGTGCTATGAACATGGCCTTTACCAAACACATTGCTGATGCTCCCATATAGATTAAAGAAGAAAAGTTGAAACATAAAGCTTCTATTCCTATAAAACAAGAAGATGGTTGGGAACCCATCATTAATATGAAAGTGAATGATTTTGATTTCAAAGCTTTATGTGATCTTGATAGTAGTGTTTCTATTATGCCTAGAAGGATTTATGATATGCTTGATTTGCCTCCACTTGAAGATTGTTATTTAAATGTCCCACTTGATGATAATGCTAAAAAGAAACTCATGAGGAGTATTAATGATGTTCTTATTATGGTTAACAATTCCTATGTCCCCGTTGATTTCTATGTTTTGTATGTTGAATACAATGCTTCTTGTCCTATTACTTTGGGAAGACCTTTTCTTAGAACTGTTGGTGCCATTATTGATATGAAAGAAGGCACCATTAAATATCAACTCCCACTCAAGAAAGGTATAGAACACTTCCCTAAGAAGAGAGAGAAGATTTCTTTTGCTTCTCCTATGAAAACAAAATTTGGTTTTAATGCTTATTCATTTGAGAACACTTGATTCGTTTTCTTGCTTCTTATGCCTAACTTAAAGGCGTTAAAGAAAAGTACTTATTGGGAGATAACCCAAAAAAATTAGATGTGTCTTGAAGTTATTACTTCAGTAATAACTACTCCTTATTGATACATTGCAAATGTATCTATAATTTTTGATGCTCCATGCTTGGTTTTATCCACTTTCTTGTGTTTTGTCCACACTTTGGAGTACTTTTCATATGATTTCTTGGACTAACCTATTAACAAGAGCCATAGTGCCAGCTGCCTGTTTTCTGCTGTTTTTGGTTCTAGGAAAGTCAGAAAATGAATATTCTCGGAATTGGACGGGACAAAAGCCAAAGTGCCTATTTTTCTAGAAGACTCACGGAGCCAGAATACGAGACGGAGGAGGGCCATGGCCTGGCCACACCACCCCCAGGCGCGGGCTAGGCTTGGCCGCGCCAAGGCATGGTGTGGTGGCCCCAGGCACCCCCTCGGTCTCCCTCTTCGCCTATAAGAAGCCTTCTGACCTAAAAACTTTGGGGGGTTCGACGTTTTTCCACCAAAAGTTCCGCTGCGCCGCCACCACCAAAGGGAAGATTCGGGGGTCAGAAAGTCTTTGTTCCGGCACCCTGCCTGTTGGGGGGATACCCCCAGGTAGGGTCACTCCGGGTATAAAGGCCGAGTTAGCCGAGGTTCGGCAGGGTCAAAGCGGATGCTGGCCGGGTCACCTCAAGGCAGGCCGGATCACGGAGTAACCCGGACCAGGGGGGTCGCCTAACATTATCTCGGCCGACTTAAGGAGTAAGTCGGAAGTGCTTGTCTAACTTGTATGCAGGAACAGGTATAGCCGGATCTACCATGATCCGGGTCCCGTTTAGCTTCTCGGAGAAGGAAGGAATCTCGCTGGTCAAAAAGAAAGCCCGGTACGCACTGCATGAGCGAAGCAGGCAAGGGCAGGACCACCGGGTCATGGCCGACAAGGGTGACGACGACCGTGTCGACTGACGCGGGCGCCGCAGAGGCTCATGTAGCTAAAGCATGTATGACACGGGGGAAAAGCACCCCGGTCGGGTTACCACTTTGAGAGGAGGCATATTCTTAGGAATATGCCTCCACGTATGCCCTAGGCAGAGACCAAACCACCTCTATATAAGGGGGGCTAGGGTTTCAGTAGAAGGGGGTTGGGTTTTCTTCTATACTGATTGGGCTAAGGTTTTAGGTGTGAACTGTGGGTGAGAGTAAGAGAGATCCTTCTTCCTCCTCTCGCCAATACAGCTCTAGGAGCACTTGTAATCTTGAAAAGAAAGCAATACAAACTTCAGTGTGGAGAATCACTTCACTATCCCTCCCTGGATTCCCCTAGCGTGTATTAGTCCCCACCTTTAGCCTATCCATGCATCTGGCGTGACACCACCATGACAGTTGGCGCCCACCATGAGGCTAGCGACGCTAGCAGGGGTCAAGATCCGGACAGGAAACTTCATCACCACCGGCGAACTCATCGTCTCCGGGCTCGTTCAGTGCTTTGGAGCGCTGGACTTCGTCAGCGACAACGCAGGCTGCTTTGGCACGCGCCCACTTTCGCGCAACGGCCTCTTCGTCAAGCTCGGCGCGCACAAGGTCTACGTTGCTGTGGACGTAACGTGCGCTCATCTGCGCCGCGTCGTCGAAGCAGGGGAACCACCCCCCACTGTGGCTCACAAGGCGCGTATCGTTCGCTCCCCGGACCATGCAGAGGTGATGATGACCGCACCTGGTGCGGGCGCAAACAAGGATCCGGCGCCAGATCCGGAGGTAACGCCTAGGGCACCAAGGAAAGCTAGAGGTCCTCCACTAGAGAGGCCAGAAAATGTGCTGAGAGAGGAGATGGATAGCTTGGCAAACCCTGTAGTAGCAGCAGTAGATCCGACTCGGGCACAGGCTGAGCTGGAGGAAACTAGGCAAAAGATACTAGAAGGCGCAAAGAAAATAGCCGCGGTTTAGCAGTCGTTGAACATGACGCTGCGTGAATATGCAAAAGCAAACAAAGTTGACACGGTAAAAGTAAAAGGGAGAAATCTCATGAGTGAGATGAATAGAGAAGGTGATACTAGGATTGAGGAGTCAGAGAACTGTTTGTCCATGGGGCTGCCGAAGTATAGTACCCCGGCAAAGAACCTCAGAGCAACGAATGCGGCTGCATCCGAGTTAGAGGGTCTGACGGGTGAGGCCCGTCAAAGACAACAAGATAGGGTTAACGAGCTAGTTCGGATCGCGAACAAACAAAACAAAGAGCTACTCAGAACTAACCCAGAGAGAACTGGAGCTTCCAAAATCGTCCATTCGGCGATAGATAACCCGGAGAAATCTGCTGGAGCCGCATCGTCTCCTCATGGTGGTCCAAGGAGAGAATAGGTAGTAACCTCGGCCAGACAGAACAAACAGATCGTCCTGTACGACCCGACACAGGCAGGAAAAGGAAAAGAAGCACAGAAAAATGATGATCGACAAAGTGTGAGCCGAGGTGAAGCTGGCCGAGGTAACCACGACCAAGGCAATGCCGGTCAAGGGAACGCTGCCAACGGCAATGCCAGACAGCAAAACTCGACAGGAGCAGGACAACCGCAGCAACGGAATATACCAAGGCAAGAGCAAAGTACCGGTCGAGCTATGCAACAGAGAGGTGCGCCACAAGAGCAAAACCAGTACAACGACGGTGATTCGGAGATGGTGAACGCGGGGTACCCAAGACCGGACTATCATGTGATAGGGTCAAGATTGGAAAGCAGGGATTTGATGCCGGATGACGCCAGGTTGAAACTGGATCGCCTGTATAGGTCGGAACATATCGAATGTCAAGGTCCACCGGGTCCAGCATGCTTTGGACCCCAGATCATGAAGGAGCCACCGGTACCCAACTTCCAGCTGCCTAGGGGCACGAAGACGTATGACGGCAGTACCAAGCCGGAGGATTGGCTGATAAACTATGCTACGGCTGTGAAAATTGCCACTGGCAACTTGAGATGGGTTGTACGATACGTACCCCAGATGTTGGAAGGTCCGGCCAGAGTATGGTTGAATAATTTACCACCCGGAAGCATCAACAGCTGGATAGATTTTGAGGAAATGTTTATCAGCAATTTCTCAAGTACATATCAGAGGACAAATAGGCCGCAGACCCTAGCAATGTGCAAGCAAAGGCCCAATGAGACAGACCGTGAATTCTTGACCCGATGGTGTACCATGAGAAACTCGTGAGGGTGTCATAGAGTCACAGGCCATAACGTGGTTTGCACAAGGGTGCAGATATGGCAGCGAGCTGTGGATGAAGTTGCAAAGGAAAATGCCAATTACGTTGGCAGAGATGATCCGGATTGCCGATTTGTATGCTTTGGGTGATCCGACTCAACCTAGGCTCGCATTAAACGAGTCAAACGAGGAATACTATCAGAGGGATGGAGCCGGGTCATCTCGGAGGAATGACTACAGAGGAAAAAGAAGAGATGATAGACCGGATCATCGCTACGGTTCGCAACAAGTTGCGGCTGTGAATCAAGATCAACCCGGAGCAGGGAGCAACCAGCGCCAGAAAACTGGAGGGCAATGGACTCCAAGAAACGATGGCAAGAAAACATGGACGCCGGAGCAAAAGAGACAGTGGCAAGAAAAGAAAGACCGTCCAAGGTATACCTATGAGTCAATGTTGGACCAGCCGTGTAAGTTTCACACGCCAAACCCGAGTAATCCAGCGGGTCATACGACGAGGCAATGTGAGTGGATGCGCAAGATTGAAAAAGGTGGTTCGGGGAATGCTCAGGCACCCCGGAATAATCAGCCTCGGCAGGAGTTACCCCGGCAGCAACTGCTCTCCGGAGCGAACATGCAATAGCTAATGTTGCCTCCCCCCACCGAGATATGATAACATTGAGTGAAGGGATGCGGTGCATCAAGTGGAAAACCAACATCAACCGGATCAGAGGAACCCCGGAAATGAGGGGAGAAATGAGTACAGGGAGCATCATCAGAGCTATTGCGTGTTAACCACTGAGGAAACTAACAGAAAAAGGCTGCAGCGTAGGCATATGGAGGTAAATGCAGTGATGCCGGCAGTGACGAGGTACATGCCTTGGTCGGACCAGGAAATCACCTGGAGCATAAAGGATCATCCCAAGCTTATGCCAAGCCCTGGCTCGTATGCGTTAGTGCTGGACCCGACATTCATTGGGCCTAACATTAATGTGAGGTTCTCCAAGGTACTGATTGACAATGGTAGTAGCATCAACATTATGTATGCAGATACAATGCGCAAGTTGGGTATCTCGGAGAACATGCTCCAGGCTACGAGGACAACTTTCCATGGTATTGTACCAGGCATTTCTTGTGAGCCCATAGGCAAAGTCTGGGTCGACGTATTGTTCGACACGAGAGATAACTGCCGAACTGAGAATCTGGAGTTCGAGGTGGTGAACTTGGAAAGTGCGTATCACGCATTACTCGGAAGGCCAGCATTGAACAAGTTCATGGCAAGCTGTCACATCAGTTATCTGAAGATGAAGTTGCCCGGGCCAAATGGAGTGATTACCATTGCAGGAGATTTCCGACGTTCCATTGAGTGTGCCTCAGCCGGGTCTAACTTAGCCGAATCGCTTGTGATCATGCAGGAGAAAAGGAAAATTTAAGAGGTGGCAGCTTTGGCTCAGTTCGTGCAGCAGTATATGCCGGCGTTGAGTAACCCGCATGGATCTGTCTCCTTCCAAGCCACGAAAGATACCAAGAAGGTTCCAGTTGATGACATGTTCCCGGAGCACACTGTAACAATTGGTGCCGGGTTAACTGATAAATAGGAAAGCGAGCTCGTCATCTTCCTTCATGAGAATCGGGACATTTTTGCTTGGTCCACATAGGATTTGCAAGGTGTTCCGAGGGAGTTGGCCGAGCACTCTTGGAACGTAAGACCTGGAGCAAGGCCGGTGAAGCAACCTCTCCGCCGCTTCGCCGAGGATAGGAGAAAAGTCATTGGAGACGAGATAGCTCGGTTGCTGGCAGCAGGATTTATCATGGAAGTACTGTATCCGGATTGGCTCTCTAATCCGGTGCTGGTAGAAAAGAAGAAGGATGATCCGAACGTGGCAGTAGTTTGGCGTATGTGTATCGATTACATGAACTTGAACAAGGCGTGTCCAAAAGATCTATTTCCACTGTCGAGGATAGATCAGGTCATAGACTCAACCGCGGGATGTGAACTGTTGTCATTCATTGATGCATATTCTGGTTTCCACCAGATACCTCTGAATCTGGATGATCAAATAAAGACCGCATTTATCACCCCGTACGGGGCTTATTGCTCTCGCACTATGCCGTTTGGTTTACGTAATGCAGGTGCAATGTACCAAAGATGTATGCAAAAATGTTTGCACGACCAAATAGGTCAAAATGTACAAGTATATGTGGATGATGTGGTTATCAAGACCAAGGGAAGCAAAACGCTCCTTGACGACATCAGGCAGACATTCGCGAACTTGAGAAGGTTCCGAATGAAGCTTAACCCGGAAAAATGTACCTTCGGTGTCCCGGCTGGAAAATTACTCAGATTTCTCGTCTCCAGCCGAGGTATCGAGGTTAATCCAACTAAGATCCGGGCCATTGAACGAATGAAGTTGCCGAAGTGTCTTAATGATATCCAAAAGTTCACTGGGTGCCTAGCATCGTTGAGTCGGTTTGTATGTCGGTTAGGAGAAAAGGCATTGCCTCTCTACCAACTCATGAAAAAGTCAGATAAGTTCGTTTGGACGCCACAGGCCGATGAAGCCTTTGCCCACCTAAAAAGATGTTGGCCACTGCACCAGTGTTAGCCTCACCACTATCAAAGGAGCCAATGTTGCTCTACATAGCCGCAACCAACCGAGTTGTAAGTGCAGTGATGGTAGTAGAGCGCAATGAAGAGGGTAAGTCGGTGCAGAGGCCAGTGTATTACTTGAGCGAGGTATTATCTGCCTCAAAACAGAACTACCCGCACTTTCAAAAGGTGGCATATGGTGTCTATATGGCGTCCAAGAAGTTAAAGCATTACTTTGAGGAGCACCCCATCAAAGTAATATGTGAGGCTCCCATATCCGAGATAATGGGTAACAAGGATGCGAGTGGTCGAATCGCAAAATGGGCAATTGAACTAGCTCCTTATGCGCCACAATATGACAGAAGAGAAGCAATCAAGTCTCAGGCTGTGGCGGACTTTTTTGTAGATTGGGCCGAGGTACAATACGAGCCACCGCCACCAGATCCGAACTACTGGAGGATGCACTTTGACGGGTCAAAAACAAAAACCGGACTAGGCGCCAGAGTTGTGCTTACCTCGACAAAGAAGGACCAGCTAAAATACGTGTTGCAGATCCATTTTGCGGCATCAAACAATGTCGCAGAGTATGAAGCACTTGTGCATGGGCTCAAAGTGGCAAAAGAGATTGGGATACGTCGGATCATATGCTTTGGCGACTCAGATTTGGTGGTGCAGCAAGTGTCCGGAGTGTGGGACGCCCTGGATCCAAACATGGCACTGTACAGATTTCATGTGCAGAAGATATCTGGTTACTTTGAGGGATGTGAATTTCACCATGTACCCCGGGTGGAAAACGAGGCTGCCGACATGCTATCGAAGCTCGGATCAACCCGACAGGCAATCCCACCGGGTGTAGCATTGGAACACCTCAGAAAACCATCTATCAGGCCGTCCCCAGGAACCGACTCGATCTATGTCCCGGAAGATACAGAATCCGGAGCTGAGCCCATGGACATCGACATGGGAGGTAGTGCGCGAAACCCGGGGACTGCATCAGCAAACCCGGGGACTGCCTCAGCAAACCCGGGGACTACCTCGCTGGACCCGGGGACTGCTCAGCATGATCCGGCTGAAGTTATGCCGGTGGATCAGATGGAAATTGATGAGGACGTGTTCCCTACACGAGCAATACCAGCTTGGGCACGGCCTATATTCCAATTCCTGAAAGATGGAACGTTACCCACTGAGGAGGTGTTAGCCAGGCAAACTCAGAGGAGAGCGAAAGCATACATGATTATCAATTCCGAGCTGTACAAACGGAGTGTAACCAATGTCCTCCAGCGATGCGTTGACCCGGAAGAAGGGCTCGACATCCTCCAAGATATACACCAAGGAGAGTGCGGGCATCATGCCTCATCCCGAGCCTTGGTGGCAAAAGCGTTCCGGCATGGATTCTACTGGCCAAGTGCCTTATAACAAGCAGAAGATCTGGTGAGAAAATGCAATGGTTGTCAGAGGTACGCTACCAAGACACATATGCCGATGTCGGAACTCAAGACCATACCAATTACGTGGCCATTTGCCGTATGGTGCTTGGATATGGTTGGCCCGTTCAAACCAGCAAGGGGAAACATGACTCACATTTTGGTCATGGTGGATAAGTTTACAAATTGGATTGAAGTGAAGCCTATAAGAAAATGTGATGGAGCTACGGCCGTAACATTTCTCAAAGACATTATCTTGAGATACGGTTATCCTCATAGTATCATAACTGATAATGGCACAAATTTTGCGGAAGGAGCATTTGCGTGCTTCTGCCGGGACAAGAAGATCTGAATCGATGTAGCCTCGGTAGCTCACCCCGCATCGAACGGACAAGTGGAAAGATCCAATGGATTAGTATTATCCGGGATAAAACCTCGGCTCATTGAGCCGCTGCAAAGATCAGCGGGGTGCTGGATAGAAGAACTACCAGCGGTACTGTGGAGTTTAAGAACGACTCTGAATCGATCAACATGCTATACGCCGTTTTTTCTGGTATATGGGGCAGAAGCTGTATTACCAGCCGACATAGAGCATGATTCGCCTAGGGTCACCCAATACACAAAAGCCGAAGTACAAGAAGCCCGACAAAATGATGTTGATCTGCTAGAAGAAGCAAGAGAACTAGCACTGTCCAGATCCGCCATATATCAGCTAAGTCTCCGACGCTACCATAGCCGGAAAGTGTGCCCCCGAGTCTTTCGGGAAGGCGATCTGGTGCTCCGGTTGGTACAACGTACTACCAGCATGCATAAATTAACCCCCCCCATGGGAAGGACCATTCATCGTGAGCAAAGCATTGCACAATGATTCTTATTATCTTATAGATGCAAAGCCACGGGAAAAGAACAAGGCGGACAGGTCCGGAGAAGAATCTAAGCGACCATGGAATGTAGCACTACTTCGTCCTTTCTACACTTAGCTAAGAAGGGTATGTATCCGAGTCGTCTCATATGTCGGTATGTATGTCGGCAATGAGCTTATCAATGAAATATTAGCACCTTGAGCAGTAACTTGGGGACTGCCTTAATAATTTTTGTTGTTGTCTCTTGTGCGTTAGCTGGAATAAGTTGTTCTACTTAACTCGGATTAGTAATGTGTGAGCACCAAAAACCCAACTCTTCGAGTTGCTGTTGTCCAACAAGAATTGGCTTCATGGCAAGCAAGAGAACAAGTTTGGAATTGCGTAGCACATGAAAAGCGACTAAGGAAACGAATTTATTCGAGCTAACGTTTGTTTTTCGGACTAACCCTGTATTTATTTTCAAGTTATTATGCCGCTTTATTTTTGAGCTAAGTCTGAAAGTTTCTTAGTATTGTTAAGACAATTTTTGAAGCTCGGATTCGTAAGTCATAAAACCGAATCAAGGTAGACACGATCCGAGCCAAAAGATTGGACGAACAAGAAAAAGAAACTCGGGGACTACGCCCAAGTTAACCCGGCATAAGAACTTAGTAGCAAAATATCACATATACACAGGATACAGTTCCGCCCGGCATACCGAGGATCTGATAAATTTTCAAGTTTTTTAACCTAAGGAGCAGCAGGAGGAGGAAGTTCGGTGTTGTCTTCGCTGTCTTCAATATCTGAGGCATCGCCTGCTTTGTCCTCATCCGACCCATCTTCAACGTTATCAGCGTTCTCGTCCCCAGCGGATTTCAGGAAGCTCGGTCCTTCAACCCATTCATGGATAGGAGAATATTCGATGAGGCTGTAGGCGCAAGCCTGGCACTGAGCTACCCACTCTGGGTCATTAGTCCATCTGGATCCGGTGTGCTGGCGTGTAAGGAGGCTGAGGTCGATCTTCTCATACCATGTGAGTATGTGGTGAAGGATAGTATCAGCTGCGGCATGCCCAGCGGACTCTCTCCAGAGATCGAGCTGGGTCTCAGTCTCCATTAGCTTCTCGACGAGAATCGCGGTGGTCTCCGGGCTATCTTCTCCGGGCCAGAACGTGTTGAAGATGCGAACTGCAGCGTCGAGGATATCCTTGCCATAATTCTTGATGAGTTACACGCGAGATGACAAGCTGACCAACAGGTCCTCCATGTCGTAAGGAACCTCCTCACCAGCAGGAGCGGCAGGAGTACCCCTCGCTCGGTGAAAATCTACAACTGTTGTGCTTGCAATAGTGATGCTCTCAGGAAATTTGCCCGGAAGCAAGACAAGGGAAGAAGATAAAGAAAAGACATATGAAGCAACCCGGGAAAGTATGTCGGAAGAAACTTACGTGATATATGGCCGAGGATCCGGATCAACTCCTTGATGTAGTCATCGCGTCTCTTGCGAAGTTGTTCAAGCTCAGCGTTTGCCGATCCAAACTGGATGTCGGATTCTTTGAGTAGGTCCTAGTCCTTGGAGATCTAGAGAGTAAGGCGCTCGCGCTCTTCTGTGAAGTTCTGGCCAACCTTTTGGAGCTCGGTTTGGTGCTGGGCCTTCATCTTCTCCATCTCAGCCTTGAGCCTAGCAATCTCATTGTCCTTGGTCCGGACGAGAGCGAGTTCATCATCTTTTTTCTTCAGCTCGGCTTGATGCTGCCCTGCTTGTTCAAGAAAATGCAGCATCATATCAGGCACGGGCACACTATCCTCAAGTGATGCTGAAATAGTATGTTGACCCAGCAGAGCCGAGGAATGAATGTTCACCGAGCCAAGGAGAAAAGGAAATGGAAAACACTACAAGGTGGGACTAAAAAGGACATACCTTTGATTTGCTCCAAGTTCTTCCGCATGATCTTGTTCTCAGCCTCCACCCCAGCTGCAGAAACCGAATGATGAGATTAGTTCGGCAGAAGAAGATGAAGAAAAACGGAAAATCCCTAAGGGAGAAACTTACCCCTTTTTTCATGTTCCGCGATAAGTGCAATGTGCTTTGCACGTAGCATCTTGTGGGTATCCAGCAGGCGTTGGAATTCAGCACTCCGGTGATTGGTGGTTACCTGAAAAAAGTACAGAAGCATAAATTAGCTTGGTGCATATTCGAAGTGTACAAGATCCGGGCCAAGTGGAACTTAACCCGGCTCTAGGTGTGTGCATATTCGAAGTGCACAAGATCCGGGCTAAGTGGAACTTAACCCGGCTCTAGGTGTGTGCATATTCAAAGTGTACAAGATCCGGGCCAAGTGGAACTTAACCCGGCTCTAGGTGTGTGCATATTCGAAGTGTACAAGATCCGGGCCAAGTGGAACTTAACCCGGCTCTAGGTGTGTGCATATTCAAAGTGTACAAGATCCAGGCCAAGTGGAACTTAACCCGACTCTAGGTGTGTGCATATTCGAAGTGTACAAGATCTGGGTCAAGTGGAACTTAACCCGGCTCTAGGTGTGTGCATATTCGAAGTGTACAAGATTCGGGCCAAGTGGAACTTAACCCGGCTCTAGGTGTGTGCATATTCGAAGTGTACAAGATCCGGGCCAAGTGGAACTTAACCCAACTCTAGGTGTGTGCATATTCGAAGTGTACAAGATCCGGGCCAAGTGGAACTTAACCCGGCTCTTGGTGTGTGCATATTCGAAGTGTGCAAGATCCGGGCCAAGTGGAACTTAACCCGGCTCTAGGTGTCTGCATATCTGAAGTTCTCATAGAGCTACATTAGTTTTCTAATGAGCATCCGGCCGAGTAACAAGTTACTCCACCGGAGGCTCGGGGACTAATGGTTATTATCTATAGCATGTTAAGGAGAAGCGACATACCTCCATCATCCGCCCCGCGAGGTTAATTGCCTTAGCGGCTGTGTTTATTTGGGTGGAAAATTCTGCGGGGCCGAACTTTTCTGGAAGATCGTCGTTGTGGACGAACTCCGCCTTGTTCTAGTTCATGACGAACTCAATCAGGCTCGGAGGGTACCGCTCACCGATGGGCATATGGGGTGCCACCAAGCCCTTCGCATGCGCTTCTTTCCTCTCAACCAAGGCAAGGTCTGGGCTAGTAAGCAGAACCATTTGATGCACATCAGTTGACTCGGCAGGGGCATCCTTCGCTGCTGGAGCTTTCTTGGGAAGCATTGACGCTAGGGTTCGCTGCCTAGCCTCGACGAATGGTGACTTGGTAGCATCCGGAGCCTTTTTGCCCTTGGCTTGCTGGGAAGAAGTAACTGCAGCAGATTTCCCCTTGGGAGCTACTGGGATAGTTCCTCGCCGAGGTTGAGATGACTCGGACGAGGCGGAAGAACTTGGCGCTAGAGCTCTTATAGCTGGACTTGGAGCGGTTGTTGATTTTCTTGGTGCCAGAACGGGTGTTGGTGCTGGTTCGGTCATTGGTACTAGAACTGCTGCTGGTGCTAGGGCCGGTGCTGGTGTCGAGGTAGTCTCGGTGGCTGCTGGTTGTGGCGATGCCGAAGTTGTGGATGTCGTCGCCTCGGCTGGGCCGGTCTCTCCCGCCCCGAGGTTGCACTCCTCTCGACGAGGTAGTGCGGAACCCGGAGCAGCCGCAGAACCCTCTGGAATAGGGCTTAGCGAACGTGACTCATTGTCACGAGGGGGAGAAGGGCCAGATCGGAGCGGTGAAGAGATGCTAGATCCGCTCTGAGGGACCTCCACCGGAGCCCTACAGAAGAGAATAATGTCAGAAGAGAAATTACAACAATGCAAGGAAAAGGGGGTTACGGAAAGAAAAATGACTTACGCATCCAAGGTTTTGGCCTCCTTGGGTTTCTGAGCCCTTCGTGCCGGGGCTTTGCCTGTCGGCTTGGAGGCAGTTTTGTCTCCGGCCTTCTTTCGCCTTTTTGCGGGCTAAGAAGGTCCGGATGAGGAACTTAGTGCGGCTCCGCGCCTCTTAATTCGGCGCCACCGGAACCGGTTTGCCCATAGCAAGCGGAGGATCCTCGTGGATATGCCCACCAGGGTTAGCTGATGCCGGAAAGGCAAAAGAAAGAGGGACAACCTCAATAGGTTTAATCACGTCGACATCCGAGTCATCCTCATCATCGGGCCAGTCTCTAAGAGAAGAGAATTTACCGCTGGGTCGTTTTGTAGCGTCGGTCATAGGGAGAAACACCTTTTGGTCCGGCTCCTCCTTATCCGGGGTTTCTCGGTCCGGCGCCCACTTAAGGGTCGGATCCGTGCCGTCCTCAAGGGTTTGCTGAAGGAATAGCTGAGAAAAGGAATGAAGAACAGAGTCAAAAATACAACAAAAACCGACATATATTTAATGCGAAGTAAGTTTGCCCCGTGAAGCTTACCGCGGGAGGGAGCCTGTCACGACAAAAGTGCTGAATTCCCCACGCCCATTTAGCGGAGAAATCTTTGTGGGTGGTGAAGAGAGCCTTAACCCGGCGAAAAATCTCCGTGTTGCTCAGATCGAAGGAGGAGGTCCGGTTGGGGTCGCGACCGAAACTCATGTGGCACACCTTGTGGGTGTGCTTCTAGAGGGGAGAGATTCGGTTGCGCACGAACGTGATCATAGCATCCTCGTTGCGCAATCCGAGTTTCTTCAGGTCCGCGAGCCTCTTGTTGACCTGGTTGGCCAAGGCCGTGGGCTTCTTGGAGATCTCCTCCCAAAATTCCGGGTTAGGTGGACCCGGAGTATAGGGGAGCAACCGAATCAAATCTTCAGTGCCCGTATTCCGGACATAGAAGAAGGTCCGGGCCCATCCTTTGCCGGAGTCAAGCCCGGTGACCCGAGGGAAAACGGAAGTCCTCCGGAGAGAGATGGACGTAGCTCCGAATTGGGTGAGATGCTTGTCCTCTGACTCAACTTGGATGTTGGGGATGACGTTACGATGGAGGCCAAAAAACCAGATCCACAGCTCCTTCGTGGGCCATAGTCTGGTGTAGCCTTCGATCGTAGAAGCAAAAGAAGAGAGAGAAGTGATAGCGTTGGCTGGAAGGTGGTGCGGCTGCAGCCGGTAGGTGCTAAGCCAATCCCGGAAGAAGTCGCTCACCGGCAAGCCGAACCCCCGTTGGAAGTGGGACAAGAACACGACGAACTCACCCGGATTGGGTGAGGGGGCCAGTTCGGCAGAGGGGAGACGAGCGACGACGCCGACATGGATGCATCTGGTCCGGTAAAGCCAGTCAAGGTCATCTTGACAGACCCAAGACCCGGCCCACGCGCCGCGGTCCGCCACAGCGGCGTCCTCCTCCATTTCTTGCTCGGCGATGACGAGCTCCTCCTCCGTCATCTCGTACTCGCTACCCTCGCTGGCGCTAGAAGCGGCGGGGGTCAGAAGCCTGGATTGGCGAGGACCCGTGGCGAGGGAGCTGCGCAGTGGTGGCCGCGACGCAGTGGCACGGGAAAAAGTGCGGCGGCGGCGCTGCTGCTAGGAGCACTGGCGACAGCGCGGTCGCGAGGAAGACGAAGAAGAATAGCAACGGGCAGAGGGGCGCGGAAGAGGAAAAAATCCGAAGGGGTGCGCCCCTCCGCTATTTAACCACTCCCTAAAGGGGTGAGTGGGATCGCACCCTGCAAATGAGCCACATGGTGTGGCCGTGTATCACCTGCCTCAGCCAATCAGTGAGGAGCCACACGGAGAGCCATAGGGTAGAGGTGATCCCGTGACGTGACGCACTGATGCGGTAAATGAGGAGGCAGGCATGACGTGACCCACGCACAGTGATAACTGACAATTACTGTGGCGATTACTGTGCAGGCCCTTAAAATAAGACAACGTAATGATTGGCCTCCACGTGGGTTGGCGTATGAAGGAAGGAAACAAGGCCCGGATCGAACCATGGTAACCCGGCCGGCAAGTGAATACTTGGAACGTGCGAAGGGAACGTAAATCCATATAATCCGAGATAAACAGCTAACCCGGAAATAACGTCCAAGGCTCGATCATAAATGAACCTGATGTGGCCTTAGCGGCCAAGGCAGCTAAGACCGCACCAGCTTCAGGGACTAATGTTGGGAGGATACCCCCGGGTAGGGTCACTCCAGGGTATAAAGGCCGAGTTAGTCGAGGTTCGGCAGGGTCAAAGCGGATGCTGGCCGGGTCACCTCAAGGCAGGCCGGATCATGGAGTAACCAAGACCAGGGGGGTCGCCTAACATTATCTCAGCCGACTTAAGGAGAAAGTCGAAAGTGCTTGTCTAACTTGTATGCAGGAACATGTATAGCTGGATCTACCATGATCCGGGTCCCGTTTGGCTTCTGGGAGAAGGAAGGAATCTCGCTGTTCAAAAAGAAAGCCCGGTACGCACTGCATGAGCGAAGCAGGCAAGGGTAGGACAACCGGGTCATGGCCGACAAGGGTGACGACGACCGTGTCGGCTGACGCGGGCGCCGCAGAGGCTCACGTAGCTAAAGCATGTGTGACGCAGGGGAAAAGCACCCCGGTCGGGTTACCACTTTGAGAGGAGGCATATTCTTAGGAATATGCCTCCACGTATGCCCTAGGCAGAGACCAAACCACCTCTATATAAGGGGGGCTAGGGTTTCAGTAGAAGGGGGTTGGGTTTTCTTCTATACTGATTTGGCTAAGGTTTTAGGTGTGAACTGTGGGTGAGAGTAAGAGAGCTCCTTCTTCCTCCTCTCGCCAATACAGCTCTAGGAGCACTTGTAATCTTGAAAGGAAATCAATACAAACTTCTGTGTGGAGAATCACTTCATTATCCCTCCCTGGATTCCCCTAGCGTGTATGCAGTCATCGCTTCTCTTGAGAAGTTGCTCAAGCTCAGCGTTTGCCGATCCAAGCTGGATGTCGGATTCTTTGAGTTGGTCCTGGTCCTTGGAGATCTGGAGAGTAAAGCGCTCGCGCTCTTCTGTGAAGTTCTGGCCAACCTTTTGGAGCTCGGTTTGGTGCTGGGCCTTCATCTTCTCCATCTCAGCCTTGAGCCTGGCAATCTCATTGTCCTTGGTCCAGAGGAGAGCGAGTTCATCATCTTTTTTCTTCAGCTCGGCTTGATGCTGCCCTGCTTGTTCGAGAAAATGCAGTATCATATCAGGCACGGGCACACTATCCTCAAGCGATGCTGAAATAGTATGTTGACCCGGCAGAGCCGAGGAATGAATGTTCGCCGAGCCAAGGAGAAAAGGAAATGGAAAACACTACAAGGTGGGACAAAAAGTACATACCTTTGATTTGCTCCAAGTTCTTCCGCATGATCTTGTTCTCAGCCTCCACCCTAGCTGCAGAAACCGAATGATGAGATTAGTTCGGCAGAAGAAGATGAAGAAAAACAGAAAAGCCCTAAGGGAGAAACTTACCCCTTTTTTCATGTTCCGCGATAAGTGCAACATGCTTTGCGCGTAGCATCTTGTGGGTATCCAGCAGGCGTTGGAATTCAGCACTCCGACGATTGGTGGTTACCTGAAAAAAGTACAGAAGCATTAATTAGCTTGGTGCATATTCGAAGTGTACAAGATCCGGGCCAAGTGGAACTTAACCCGGCTCTAGGTGTGTGCATATTCGAAGTGTACAAGATCCGGGCCAAGTGGAACTTAACCCGGCTCTAGGTGTGTGCATATTCGAAGTGCACAAGATCCGGGCCAAGTGGAACTTAACCCGGCTCTAGGTGTGTGCATATTCGAAGTGTACAAGATCCGGGCCAAGTGGAACTTAACCCGGCTCTAGGTGTGTGCATATTCGAAGTGTACAAGATCCGGGCCAAGTGGAACTTAACCCGGCTCTAGGTGTGTGCATATTCGAAGTGTACAAGATCCGGGCCAAGTGGAACTTAACCCGGCTCTAGGTGTGTGCATATTCAAAGTGTACAAGATTCGGGCCAAGTGGAACTTAACCCGGCTCTAGGTGTGTGCATATTCGAAGTGTACAAGATCCGGGCCAAGTGGAACTTAACCCGGCTCTAGGTGTGTGCATATTCGAAGTGTACAAGATCCGGGCCAAGTGGAACTTAACCCGGCTCTAGGTGTGTGCATATTCGAAGTGTACAAGATCCAGGCCAAGTGGAACTTAACCCGGCTCTAGGTGTGTGCATATTCGAAGTGTGCAAGATCCGGGCCAAGTGGAACTTAACCCGGCTCTAGGTGTCTGTATATTTGAAGTTCTCATAGAGCTACGTTAGTTTTCTAATGAGCATCCGGCTGAGTAACAAGTTATTCCACCGGAGGCTCGGGGACTAATGGTTATTATCTACAGCATGTAAAGGAGAAGCGACATACCTCCATCATCCGCCTCGCGAGGTTAATTGCCTTAGCGGCTGTGTTCATTTGGGCAGAAAATTCTGCGGGGCCGAACTTTTCTGGGAGATCGTCGTTGTGGACGAACTCCGCCTTGTTCCAGTTCATGACGAACTCAATCAGGCTCGGAGGGTACCGCTCACCGGTGGGCATATGGGGTGCCACCAAGCCCTTCGCATGTGCTTCTTTACTCTCAACCAAGGCAAGGGCTAGGCTAGTATGCAGAACCATTTGTTGTGCATCAGTTGACTCGGCAGGGGCATCCTTCGCTGCTGGAGCTTTCTTGGGAAGCATTGACGCTAGGGTTCGCTGCCCAGCCTCGACGAATGGTGACTTGGTAGCATCTAGATCCTTTTTGCCCTTGGCTTGCTGGGAAGAAGTAACTGCAGCAGATTTCCCCTTAGGAGCTGCTGGGATAGTTCCTCGCCGAGGTTGAGATGACTCGGACGAGGCGGAAGAACTTGGCGCTGGAGCTCTTATAGCTGGACTTGAAGTGGTTGTTGATTTTCTTGGTGTCGGAACGGGTGCTGGTGCTGGTTCGGTCACTGGTACTGGAACTGCTGCTGGTGCTGGGGCCGGTGCTGGTGTCGAGGTAGTCTCGGTGGCTGCTGGTTGCGGCGATGCCGAAGTTGTGGACGCCGTCGCCTCGGCTAGGCCGGTCTCTCCCGCTCCGAGGTTGCACTCCTCTCGACGAGGTAGTGCGGAACCCAGAGCAGCCGCAGAACCCTCTGGAATAGGGCTCAGCGGACGTGACTCGTCGTCACGAGGGGGAGAAGGGCTAGATCGGAGCGGGGAAGAGATGCTAGATCTGCTCTGAGGGACCTCCACCGAAGCCCTGCAGAAGAGAATAATGTCAGAAGAGAAATTACAACAATGCAAGGAAAGGGGGTTACGGAAAGAAAAATGACTTACGCATTCGAGGTTTGGGCCTCCTTGGGTTTCCAAGCCCTTCGTGCCGGGGCTTTGCCTGCCGGCTTGGAAGCAGTTTTGTCTCCGGCCTTCTTTCGCCTCTTTGCGGGCTGAGAAGGTACGGAGGAGGAACTTGGTGCGGCTCCGCGCCTCTTCTTCGGCGCCACCGGAACCGGTTCCCCCGTAACAAGGAGATGATCCTCGTGGATATGCCCACCAGGGTTAGCTGATGCCAAAAAGGCAAAAGAAAGAGGGACAGCCTCAATAGGTTCAATCACGTCGAGATCCGAGTCATCCTCATCATCTGGCCAGTCTCTAAGAGAAGAGAATTTACCGCTGGGTCATTTTGTAGCGTTGGTCATAGGGAGAAACATCTCCTAGTCCGGCTCCTCCTTATCCGGGGTTTCTCGGTCCGGCGCCCACTTAAGGGTCAGATCCATGCCGTCCTCAAGGGTTTGCTAAAGGAATATCCGAGAAAAGGAATGAAGAACAGAGTCAAAATACAACAAAAACCGACATATATTTAATGCGAAGTAAGTTTGCCCCGCGAAGCTTACCGCGGGAGGGAGCCTGTCACGACAAAAGTGCTCAATTCCCCACGTCCATTCAGCGGAGAAATCTTTGTGGGTGGTGAAGAGAGCCTTAACCCGGCGAAAAATCTCCGTGTTGCTCAACTCGAAGGAGGAGGTCCGGTTGGGGTCGCGGCCGAAACTCATGTTGCACACCTTGTGGGTGCGCTTCTGGAGGGGAGAGATTCGGTTGCGCACGAACATGATCATAGCATCCTCGTTGCGCAATCCGAGTTTCTTCAGTTCCACGAACCTCTTGTTAACCTGGTTGGCCAAGGCCTTGGGCTTCTTGGAGATCTCCTCCAAAAATTCTGGGTTAGGTGGACTCGGAGTATAGGGGAGCAACCGAATCAAATCTTCAGTGCCCGTATTCCGGACATAGAAGAAGGTCCGGGCCCATCCTTTGCAGGAGTCAAGCCCGGTGACCCGGGGGAAAACAGAAGTCCTCCGGGGAGAGATGGACGCAGCTCCGAATTGGGTGAGCTGCTTGTCCTCTGACTCAACTTGGATGTTGGGGATGATGTTACGACGGAGGCCGAAAAACCGGATCCATAGCTCCTTCATGGGCCACAGTCCAGTGTAGCCTTCGATCGTAGAAGCAAAAGCAGAGAGAGAAGTGATAGCGTTGGCTGGAAGGTGGTGCGGCTGCAGCCGGTAGGTACTAAGCCAATCCCGGAAGAAGTCGCTCACCGGCAAGCCGAACCCCCGTTGGAAGTGGGACAAGAACACGACAAACTCACCCGGATTGGGTGAGGGGGCCAGTTCGGCGGAGGGGATACGAGCGTCGACACCGGCAGGGATGCGTCTGGTCCGGTAAAGCCAGTCAAGGTCATCTTGACAGACCCAAGACCCGGCCCACGCACCGCGTTCCGCCACAGCGGCGTCCTCCTCCATTTCTTGCTCGGCGACGACGAGATCCTCCTCCGTCATCTCGTACTCGCTACCCTCGCTGGCGCTAGTGGCGGCGGGGATCAGAAGCCTGGATTGGCGAGGACCCGTGGCGAGGGAGCTGCGTAGCGGTGGCCGCGACGCAGTGGCACGGGGAAAAGTGTGGCGGCGGCGCTGCTGCTAGGAGCACTGGCGGCGGCACGGTCGCGAGGAAGACGAAGAAGAATAGGAACTGGCAGAGGGGCGCGGAAGAGGAAACAATCCTAAGGGGTGCGCCCCTCCGCTATTTAACCACTCCCTAAAGGGGTGAGTGGGATCGCACCCTGCAAATGAGCCACATGGTGTGTCTGTGTATCACCTGCCGCAGCCAATCAGTGAGGAACCACACGGAGGGCTACAGGGCAGAGGTGATCCCGTGACGTGATGCACTGATGCGGTAAATGAGGAGGCAGGCGTGACGTGACCCTCGCACAATGATAACTGACAATTACTGCGGCGATTACTATGCAGGCCCTTAAAATAAGACAACGTAATGATTGGCCTCCACGTGGTTTGGTGTATGAAGGAAGGAAACAAGGCCCGGATCGAACCATGGAAACCCGGACAGCCAGTAAAAAGTTAGAATGTGCAGAGGGAAAGTAAAGCCATGAGATCTGAGTCAAAGTGGTAACCCTGCCGGCAAGTGAATACTTGGAACGTGCGAAGGGAATGTAAATCCATATAATCTGAGATAAAGAGCTAACCTGGAAATAACATCCAAGGCTCGAACATAAATGAACCTGATGTGGCCTTAGCGGCCAAGGCAGCTAAGACCGCACTAGCTTCGGGGACTAATGTTGGGGGGATACCCCCGGGTAGGGTCACTTCGGAGTATAAAGGCCGAGTTAGCCGAGGTTCGGCAGGGTCAAAGCGGATGCTGGCCGGGTCACCTCAAGGCAGGCCGGATCACGGAGTAACCCGGACCAGGGGGTCGCCTAACATTATCTCGGCCGACTTAAGGAGTAAGTCGGAAGTGCTTGTCTAACTTGTATGCAGGAACAGGTATAGCCGGATCTACCATGATCCGGGTCCCGTTTAGCTTCTCGGAGAAGGAAGGAATCTCGCTGGTCAAAAAGAAAGCCCGGTACGCACTGCATGAGCGAAGCAGGCAAGGGCAGGACCACCGGGTCATGGCCGACAAGGGTGACGACGACCGTGTCGGCTGATGCGGGCGCCACAGAGGCTCACGTAGCTAAAGCATGTATGACGCGGGGGAAAAGCACCCCGGTCGGGTTACCACTTTGAGAGGAGGCATATTCTTAGGAATATGCCTCCACGTATGCCCTACGCAGAGACCAAACCACCTCTATATAAGGGGGGCTAGGGTTTCAGTAGAAGGGGGTTGGGTTTTCTTCTATACTGATTGGGCTAAGGTTTTAGGTGTGGACTGTGGGTGAGAGTAAGAGAGCTCCTTCTTCCTCCTCTCGCCAATACAGCTCTAGGAGCGCTTGTAATCTTGAAAGGAAAGCAATACAAAGTTTAGTGTGGAGAATCACTTCACTATCCCTCCCTGGATTCCCCTAGCGTGTATTAGTCCCCACCTTTAGCCTATCCATGGCATCTGCCATGACACCACCACGACACTGCCGGGACAGGGAAGTGCCCCCGAAACCAGCTCCATCGATCTCCACCATCATCTTCATCGACCATCCATGTTTCCCTCATCTATGAGTGAGTAATCCCCCGCTGTAGGCTATGGGGATGGTAGGGATTGGATGAGATCGTTCATGTAATGGCATCAGATTGTTAGGGCATCAGATTGTTAGTGCTTTATGACTTGTTGTGCTTAATGCTTGTCACTAGGGCCCGAGTGCCATCATTTCAGATCTGAACTTATTATTGATTCATTATGATAGTATTGTTTTTGGTCTTATCTACAAGTTGTATACACACGTTGTTGTCCGGAACCTATGGCCCCGAAGTGACAGAAATCGGGATAACCGGAAGGGAAAGGCTTTGATGTGAGGACCACATGTGTTCACAGAGTGTTAATGCTTTGATGCGGTGCTCTATTAAAAGGAGAACCTTAATTGCCAGTAGTTCCCTACAGGCCCCGCTGCAAACGGGCTGGCAGGACAAAAGATGCTGTGCAAGTTCTCATTGCAAGCACGTATGACTATATATGGAACACATGCCTAGGATTATCTAGTACTTGGGTGCTTTATCTTATTTATCTGCAATTGCCCTATGTTCTGTTTGCTATGTGAATTGTCTTGTCCATGCAACGCCCATCCATCCATCCCTATGCCTACCGCACTCGAATCCCACTGTTTACTGCTTTTGTTACTATTGTCTTTGCTTTACTACTGCAGTTACTTTGATATTCCTACTACAAAACTATTGCTACTGATAAAGTGCTGTGAGCAAGATTGTTTCCAGGTGCAGCTGAATTGATAACTCAGTTGTTAAGGCTTATAAATATTCTTTGGCTCCCCTTGTGTCGAATCAATAAATTGGGTTTCACTTCCCTCGAAAATACTGCGATACACCCCCTATACTTGTGGGTCATCAAGACTATTTTTATGCGCCGTTGCCGGGGAGCATAGCTTTATTTATCAAGTTCACTTGGATGCACTATTGTTCAAGCTAAGTTTATTTTCTACTTGTTTGCTTGTTTCTTTATCAAAAATACAAAAAAAATTAGTTCCTACTCTAGTTGTTATTTTCGTTGGTCTGTTATTGTCTTGCTTTATCATGCTTGTTGTCAATGGTTGGTTTCTTTGAAACTGAAGCTTATTGGCAAGGTGGGTTCATGAAAGATCAAAAATATTATTATAAGGAACACCGCTTGTCACAAAAAGGTAAACACTTATGGGAACAAATTGATAGATTGTATACCATTGCTAGAAACGTGTGCTCTACTTATAATGTTACTTATTGCTGTAATGAGTCTTGTTGCAGAAAGAGGTATAAACACCTCCCTTTTCAATGTGAGTATAGTGATAATGATACCATATCTTCCTATGCTAAAGGAATTTATGACTTTTATGATGCGGAACAAATTGAAGAATTTATTGCTTGGAAGGGTGCTTTTGAACTTGCTAGTTTGCTTGAAGATATTGATGATTCACCTTACAAATATGAGGTGTATGGTATACTTAAATTTTGCTTTGATAATTACAAGGATGAAAATGGCTATATTCTTGAATATTTTAATAGATGCTTTCCACAAATGGAAGAGACTAATGCCTTGCAGGATCCTATGGAAGAAGAAATTGATGAACCTGAAATCTCATTAGATGAAAAAGAGGAGGAGAGTGATGAACAAAAGGAGGAAGAATGGATTAGCTACCCATACTTACCGTCTAATGAGAGTAACTATTTATCCCTTACATTAATTGAATGTCCCCCTTGCTTACTAAAGGAAAATGAATGTTATGTTCCTGAGGTTTCTCTTGAAAATGTTTATAATAAAGCTCTAGTGCTTGTAGATCATGAAGAGCATGCTTTATGTGATAGTTATATTGTTGAGTTTCTTCATGAGGCTACTGAAAATTATTATGAGAGAGGAAAATATGGTATGGTATTGAAACACCTCTCTATGTGCTGAAAGTTTTGAAGTTATTCTTGTTTTATCTTCCTATGCATGTCACTTTGTTCTTTGTGAATTTATTTGCATACATGATTCCTATGCATAGGAAGTGGGTTAGAATTAAATGTGTTTTGAATTTGCTTCTTGATGCTCTCTTTTACTTAAACTCATATTTCTTATGAGAGCATCCTCTCAAACTTTTATGCCTGAAGATGATAATATGTCTATTATTCTTGGGAGACCTTTTCTAAATACTGCAGGAGTTGTTATTAATTGTAATCAAGGGAAGGTGACCTTCAATGTCAATGACAAGGAACATACTATCTATTTCCCCAAGAAGGGTGATAGGACTTATGGTTTTGAATTCAATTGAACATATTGAGGGCATTCAAGTTGGAGAAATATATTGTCCCATACCAAGAGAAAAAATTGAAACTATTATGATTGGGACCATTGCTATCAAGGTTGAGGTAACATAATCATTAGTGGAATACAAAGTTTTGTCTCATATGAAATTGTTTTGGTAACAAGACCTGATCAACCTTGTTAACAAAAGGATTTCATTGAACAAAACAATATTTTCACCATGATTATCTCCGCTTACTTCTATTCTATCCATTCTAGTTTTTGCTTATGCCTAACTTAAAGGCATTAAAGAAAAGTACTTATTGGGAGATAAATCAAAAGTTTTAGATGAGTCTTGAAAGTTATTACCTCTGTAATAACCTCTCCTTATACTTTTTATTTGCTTTTTGTGCCAAGAGTAACCTCTAATGAGAGAGAAGTAATGATTGGAAAAGTTGATGTCTCGAACCAGATTTATGTGCTTCACCGTAAAAAATAGTGTAAAATCTTTGAACGTCTTTTTAGGGCGTGAATTTGTGTGCTTCTGCCCCAGGTTGTTATCTAACTTTCGTTAGTTCAACACTTTTTGATTTGAGCAACAGAAGGTCTTCGAAAAAATTCGTCTTTACCTGCTGGTCTGTTTTGATAGATTTCTGCCATTTTCTGCATTTGCTTCTTGTTGGTTCCTTTTTGAGTTCTTTTGGGGAATTGAGATTTTTGAGGGAAGAGCTACAGTAAATAGTGTTCTAATGGAAGTTTATTGGTGTTAGAACTGAACCCTAAGACTTATTTATCTTAAGTGCACTAATGTTGCTAATAAAGATTGTGTAAAGTTTTGTATGAAGGAAAATTTTCAGGTATATGAAAGGAATGAGTAATGAGATGAAGGATGGACTAAAGCTCAAGCTTGGGGATGCCACGCGTGTCACCCCAAAAAATATCCAACAAGTACAAGCTTCAAAGCTTGGGGATGCCCAAGGCATCCCCTTCTTCATCAATAAAAATCTCAGGTTTCTTTCAAACACTTTATTTTTATTGTTTCATGCACAGTTGTGTTGTTCTTGGAGCGTCTTCTTTTTTGTTTTCATTTTGGTTTTTAGTTTGCGTGGTTTGCTGAATAAATTGGTTGGACCTCCCCTTTCATACATTGGTGTTCAAATGGTTTGGTTTGGTTTGGAAAAGAGTAGGAAAGCTCATGCTTAAGTGGTAAAGAGAGCTTGTTTTTGACTGTGGCCTATGCTCAATCATGCCATGCTTGATATTTTTTTGGCTTTATGCTTAGTATTCTTTACTGTAGCATGACTTGTTATAAACAATTGAGATTGCTTAATGTGCCTTGGATGAATCATGCGTTTTTTTAGCATATTAAAGCATAGTATAGTGGTATTCTCCTTTGATGCTTTATTTGGGTTGACTTGGGACATGCTCACACCATGTTATGACTATCTCAAGTCACCATAAGCCTTTATGATCCTTTAGTTTTCAACTTGTAGTATCACTTTATGCTTTGATCAATGATGTTTTGTTGCTCTGTATGATTATGGCCATTATTGCTCTCTCGTTTGTCGCTCCCTTACTATTGCTAGCCTTCACTTTCACTGAGTATGTTTTACTCAAGTTTCCAACTCTCTAAACCAAATATTGCCAAAGTGTCCACCATACCTACCTATTAGCATCATTTGCTACTTCCGTGCATATTCAATATGCCTTATTTTCTTCCGAATAAAATGTTTGCTTGTTTTGAGAAAGTTAGTTAGTAAAGCTCTCACGAACTTGATGGCACACTTTATTTTCTACACTTAATAAACCTGAACCATTGTGAACTCTCCATGAAAGTTATATGCTTGCTAATTATAGGCTGGGGATTAGCAGAACCGTGCTGTCACGGGGAACGCTTTCAACACTTGTAAATATATACCCAGTTGATACCTTTCTCTTTTGTTTGCGGATGTCGTCGGTGTGAAATAAAAGGGGAGCTTGTAAGTCCATGGAGTTATGTATATGTGTTAGAGAAACGCCTGGGCCGCTGGTCTAATCCATGCTGACATGGTGGAAACCTGCAGCGTAACCATAATGATATCTATGAAGCATTCTTCATATAAAAAAAGAGAGAGAGATAGCTATTGAGAAAAAGAAAAAAAAGAGTTTTATGAAAAGAGGAAAGAGAGAAAAAAGCACCATTTTCCCATGGTAAATAAGAAGATTGCTGAGATACTCATTGTCAGCTTGCCTTGTCATTTTGATATGGGGATTCTTCTGTATCATCGGGCAAGGGGTACCCCATTGGAGGTTCTCAATGATACACACATACTTACAATGACAAAAACTTACCGGTAACTAAAGTTGAGTAGCATGAGGAGCGGCCCTCGTACTCAAGGGACTTGGGATTTTCAGTTTATAGTCTGTCAAGCATATAACTCAGATTGGACCTCACTTTCACCTTAACCACATTAAAGATGCTTATGATAGGGGCAATGAGAGCTCAATGCTAATGAGTACCATACTTTCAGCATTTAGAAGCCTTTCAAACTATTCAAAACCTTTTCATTTCCTTGTTGAGTCTCCACTTATTCTTTGAGCACTTTCTTGAGAGCATAGTGGCCATTCTTAGTTCTATGTGCATTATCCCAAGACTTGTTGATTGATGCATACCTTGATATTGCTTGTTTTAAACTATTTGTATCTAGTCACTTTTGTAAACTTTGAAGGTGTCCTATGCATTCATGTTTGATACTCTATGAGGGACAAGCTGAATGCCACTATGCTATGTTTTCTTTATGTGAAACAAACAAACGTCTTGCAAAGCATTGTTATTCATGAATCTTTTGTTTGTGCCTTTTCATGTTGCATCATAGTTTTTTTGTCTTATTGCTAGAACTTTGTCTTTCATGTTATGATTGAAGTACTATGATCCCAGCTTTGAATGTTTAACAAATACTTTGATCAAGTCTTTGATGGTGCATGTCACCTCAAAAATTATTCTTTCTTTTTATCACTTACCTACTCGAGGACGAGAAGGAGTTAAGACGAGAAGGAGTTAAGCTTGGGGATGTTGATACATTCCAAATGTATCTATAATTTTTGATGCTCCATGCTTGGTTTTATCCACTTTCTTGTGTTTTATCCACACTTTGGAGTACTTTTCATATGATTTCTTGGACTAACCTATTAACAAGAGCCACAATGCCAACTGCCTGTTTTCTGCTGTTTTTGGTTCCAGGAAAGTCAGAAAATGAATATTCTCGAAATTCGACGGGACAAAAGCCAAACTGCCTATTTTTCCAGAAGACTCATGGAGCCAGAATACGAGACGGAGGAGGGCCAGGGCCTGGCCATACCACCCCTAGGCGCGGGCTGGGCTTGGTCGTGCCAGGGCATGGTGTGGTGGCCCCAGGCACCCCCTCGGTCTCCCTCTTCGCCTATAAGAAGCCTTCTGACCTAAAAACTTTGGGGGGTCTGACGTTTTTCTACCAAAAGTTCCGATGTGCCGCCGCCACCGAAGGGGAGATTCGGGGGTCAGAAAGTCTCTGTTCCGGCACCCTGCCGAGACGGGGAAGTGCCCCCGGAACCATCTCCATCGATCTCCACCATCATCTTCATCGACCATCCATGTTTCCCTCATCTATGAGTGAGTAATCCCCCGCTGTAGGCTATGGGGATGGTAGGGATTGGATGAGATCGTTCATGTAATGGCATCAGATTGTTAGGGCATGGTGCCTAGTATCTTTTATTAGTGCTTTATGACTTTGTTGCAACTTGTTGTGCTTAATGCTTGTCACTAGGGCCCGAGTGCCATGATTTTAGATCTGAACTTATTATTGATTCATTATGATAGTATTGTTTTTGGTCTTATCTACAAGTTGTATACACACGTTGTTATCCGGAACCTATGGCCCCGAAGTGAAAGAAATCGGGATAACCGGAAGGGAAAGGCTTTGATGTAAGGATCCCATGTGTTCACGGAGTGTTAATGCTTTGCTCTAGTGCTCTATTAAAAGGAGCACCTTAATTGCCAGTAGGTCCCTACAGGCCCCGTTGCAAACGGGCTGGCAGGACAAAAGATGTTGTGCAAGTTCTCATTGCGAGCACGTATGACTATATATGGAACACATGCCTAGGATTATCTAGTACTTGGGTGCTTTATCTTATTTATCTGCAATTACCCTATGTTCTGTTTGCTATGTGAATTGTCTTGTCCATGCAACGCCCATCCATCCATCCCTATGCCTACCGCACTCGAATCTCACTGTTTACTGCTTTTGTTACTATTGTCTTTGCTTTACTACTGCTGTTACTTTGCTATTCCTATTACAAAACTGTTGCTACTAATAAACTGCTGTGAGCAAGATTGTTTCCAGGTGCAGCTGAATTGACAACTCAGTTGTTAAGGCTTATAAATATTCTTTGGCTCCCCTTGTGTCGAATCAATAAATTGGGTTTTACTTTCCTCGAAAATACTGCGATACACCCCCTATACTTGTGGGTCATCACTTATCCTTTTTTATTTTCTTTTTGTGCCAAGAGTAACCTCTAATGAGAGAGAAGTAATGATTGGGAAAGTTGCTGTCCCGAAACAGATTTCTTTGGTTCACCGTAAAAATTCGTGTAAAATCTCTGAACGTCCTTTTGAGGCGTGAATTTTTGTGCTTCTGCCCCAGGTTGTTATCTAACTTTCTTTAGTTCAACACTTTTTGATTTGAGCAACAGAAGGTCTTCAAAAAAAATTGTCTTTACCTGCTGGTCTGTTTTGACAGATTTCTGCCATTTTTCTGCATTTGCTTCTTGTTGGTTCCTTTTTGAGTTCTTTTGGGGAATTGAGCTTTTTGAGGTAAGTGCTTCAGTAGCCAGTGTTCTAATGGAAGTTTATTGGTGTTGGATATGAACCTTAAGACCTATTATCTTGAGTGCACTAATGTTGCTAATAAAGATTGTGTGAAGTTTTGTATGAAGGAAAAAAATCTGGTGTATGGAAGAAATGAGTAATGAGATGAAGGATGGACTAAAACTCAAGCTTGGGGATGCCACGCGTGTCACCCCAAGAAATATCCAAGAAGTACAAGCGTCAAAGCTTGGGGATGCCCAAGGCATCCCCTTCTTCATCAATAAAAATCCCAGGTTTCTTCCAAACGCTTCATTTTTATTGTTTCATGCACAGTTGTGTTGTTCTTGGAGTGTATTCTTTTCCGTTTTTGTTTTGGTTTTTGTTTGCTTTGTTTGCTGAATAAATTGGTTGGACCCCCTCTTTCATACATTGGTTTTCAAATAGTTTGATTTGGTTTGGAAAAGAGTAGGAAAGTTCATGCTTAAGTGTTAAAGAGAGCTTGTTTTTGACTGTGGCATATGCTTTGTCATGCCATGCTTAATATTGTTTTGGCTCTATGCTTAGTATTATTTGTTGTAGCATGACTTGTTACAAACAATTGAGATTGCTTAATGTTTCTTGGATGAATCATGCGTTATTTTAGCATATTAAAGCATAGTATAGTGGTATTCTCCTTTGATGCTTTATTTGGGTTGACTTGGCGCATGCTCACACCATGTTATGACTATCTCAAGTCACCATAAGCCTTTATGATCCTTTAGTTTTCAACTTGTAGTATCACTTTATGCTTTGATCAATGAAGTTTTGTCGCTCTGTATGATTATGGCCATTATTACTCTCTTAGTTTGTCGCTCCTAGTCTTTTGCTAGCCTCCACAACCAAGTATGAGTTCCACTCATGCATCCAACTCCCGAAACCAAGTTATTCCAAAGAGTACACCATACCTACCTATTAGCGTATGCTATTCCAAGTATATTCATGCTTTTGTTTATGTTCCAAATTAAACTTGTTATGAGAAAACTAGTGATTAAAACTCTCACGAACTTGATGGCACACTTTACTTTTTTTGCATCTAATAAACTTGAACCATTGGGTCCTTCTTGGTTGCGTATATGCTTGCGCTTTATAAGTTGAAATTAGCAGAACCATGTATCATGGGGAACGCTTTCAACATTGCACTTGTACTTTGTACCCCATTGATATCATGTTCTTTTGCTTATGGATCCCGGCGGTGTGAAATAAAATTGGAACTTGTAAGATCATGGAGTTTGTATGTGTGTTAGAGAAACGCCTGGGCGGCTAGCCTAAGCCATGACTAATCATGGTGGAAACTTGCAGCATCACCATAATGAGCACTCTATGAAGCATCCTCGATAAAAACCTATGCAAATAGCAAATAAAAAGATCGCTGAGATGCTCATTGTCTACTTGCCTTGTCATTTTGATTATGGGATAACTCCTGTATCATGTGCAAGGGGTACCCCGTTGGCGGTTCTTTATGATACATATGTACTTACAATGACAAGAGCTTACTTGTGACTAAAGTTGAGTAGCATGAGGTTCGGTCTTCGTAAGTAAGGGGCATGAGATTTCGGTTTATAACTTGTCGAGCATATCCTCTTAGTTGTGTCACTTTAACCTTAATCACCTTAAAGATGCTTATGATAGGGGCAATGAGAGCTGAAAGCTATAAGTACCATAATTTTTGGAAGCTCTTTATGAGACTTGAATCCCTACTTCCTTCTATGAAGGCCTTTCTTCCACCATTATATTGAGTCTCCACCTTCTACCTTTATGCACCTACTTTGAGAGCATAGTGGCCATTCTTAGTTCTACGTGCATTGTCCCAAGACTAGTTGATTGATGCATAACTTGATATTGCTTGTTTTAAACTATTTGTATTTAGTCACTCTTATGAACTTTGAAGGTGTCCTATGCATTTATATTTGCTACTCTATGAGAGACAAGCTGAATACTATTATGCTATGTTTTCTTTATGTGAAACAAACAAACGTCTTGCAAAGCATTGTTATTTATGAATATTTTGTTTGTTCCTTTTCATGTTGTATCATAGTTTCTTTGTCTTATTGCTAGAACTTTGTCTTTCATGTTATGATTGAAGTACTATGATCCCAGCTTTGAATGTTTTACATATACTTTGATCAAGTCCTTGATGGTGCATATCACCTCAAAAATTATTCTTTCTTTTTATCACTTACCTACTCGAGGACGAGCAGGAGTTAAGCTTGGGGATGTTGATACATTGCAAATGTATCTATAATTTTTGATGTTCCATGCTTGGTTTTATCTACTTTCTTGTGTTTTGTCCACACTTCGGAGTACTTTTCATATGATTTCTTGGACTAACCTATTAACAAGAGCCACAGTGCCAGCTGTCTGTTTTCTGCTGTTTTTGGTTCCAGGAAAGTCAAAAAATGAATATTCTTGGAATTAGACAGGACAAAAGCCAAAGTGCCTATTTTTCCGGAAGACATCTGATGCCAGAATACGAGACAGAGAAGGGCTAGGGGCCACCCACACCACCTGGCCACGTGGCCAGGCCTGGCCCGCGCCAGGGGGTGGTCTGGCCGACCCCAGCACCCCCTCCACCTCTCCTTTCGCCTATATATTGCCCTCGAGATGAAAACCCTAAGTACTCAATCAAAAATCCATGAAAGAGTCTGTAGCCGCTGTCATATCCATCCCTAGATCGGGAGGGATCTGAAGCTCTTCCTGGCACCCTACCAGAGAGGGGAATTCACCCTAGAGGCCTTCTTCATCATCATGCAAGCCTCTGGTGTGATGCGTGAGTAGTTCATCTCTGGACTATGGGTCCATGTAGTAGCTAGATGGCTGGTTCTCCTCCTTTGTGCTTTCATGTCTAGATCTTGTGAGCTCTGTTCATGATCAAGATCATCTATTTGTAATTCTGCATGTTGTGTTTGCGGGGATCCGATGGATATTGAGATGCTATTTCAGATTGATTATTGATTCTATCATGTCTTTGTTATTTGTGATCTTGCATGCTTTCCGTTGTTAGTAGCTATCTTAGCCAAGTAGATGCTAGCAACTCCAAGAGTTAGTATTTATGCTCGATAGTGGGTTCATGCCTCTAGTAATCTGGGGAAGTGACAAATCTCTAAGGTACTAGATGTGATGTTGCTACTAGGGAGAAAACAACAATCCTTTGTTCATAGAACAATCGAATTGTTTACATTACACGCAATTCGTAAAGCAATAATTTGTTGCTTGCAACTTAATACTAGAGGGGGTTCGGATGATAACCTGAAGGTGGATTATTAGTCACAGAGGAAGTTGGATGGCGGTGTATGTATAATGTTGTAATGCCCAATCAAGTTCCAAAGGAGTCAAGATGATTAGTATATGCATGTATTGCTTTCTCGGTGTTTGTCAATTGCCCCGCTGTAATTTGTTCACCCAGCATGTTATCTATCTTAAGGAGAGCCACCTTTAGTGAACTATGAACCCCGGTCCTTTCTTTTACTATCAATCTACAAACTATTTATTACTTTGTGTTTACTTTCTGCAAACTATTACTTCCTTCCATTCGATATGTTTAATCCTATGTTTTCAGCAAAACCGGTGAGATTGACAACGTCATCACAAGTTGGGGGCAAAATTCTGTGGTTGTGTTATGCAGGTCTCCACGTTGCTACTAGCACCGGTAGTGCGCCCTGCCAAGGCTCATCTAGCAACACCTTTGGGGTGTTTCCATGCTCCTACTGGTTTGATTAAACCTTGGTTTCATAACCGAGGGAAACTTGCTGTTGTGCTCATCACACCTTCCTCTTGGGGTTCCCCAACGAGCTCTACATCAACACTGAGCCATCAGAAACTGAAATGTAATTCTTATACACTATGAATTCCAATAACAATTCAAAGATCATAGTTCCATGAAGAATAAACCTGGGGGCCTCATAAGTTTCTCCAGGGATGGCGTTAGTGAACCAACCAATTACACAACCTATTATTCTTGTACATTCCCCCGGGTTCGCTAACTCATCCCTGGAAAAATCTGACACTAATGTGCCTACCTCTCTTTTGACGCAAATTTGAATCATTAGCCATAATAAAAAATTGAAATGTAATCCTACGAAATAATATCCAGAGATATACATATTCAGGTACAAAAACAATCACAAATATAATAATTATAAATAACAAAAAACTAAACAATCTTCAGGTACATGTAGAAATAACTTATGATCAAAACCATGCATATACATCTGCATCATACGAATCATTCAAAAATCAGAAAAATTCAAAGATCATATATATAGTTCCATATGAGAATAAATTAAGGGCCTCATAAGTTTTCCAGAGATGGAGTTGGAGAAACAAAGTACCAATAGCAAACCTATATTATTTGTGTATATTGCTGCCCCAGGTTCACCAACCCGTCCCTAAAAAATGACACCATCATATGTGCCTCCCCTTGCAATCTTTTGGATCAAATTTCAATCATCGGTCTTGGTGAGAAATAGTTCAAAGATAATAGTTCATATGTGTAGAATAAATATGGGGCCTCATAATTTTCTTTAGAGATGGAGTTAGAGAACCAAAGTACCAATTGTACATCTTATATTATTGTATATTGCCTCAGTTTCACTAACCATCTTTAAAAAAATCTGACACCATCATATGCCTCTCCCCTTGCACTCTTTTAGGGCAAATTTCAATCATCAGCCTCACTGATAAACAATTTAAAGATCATAGTTCATATGTGTACAATAAATATGGGGCCTCATATTTTTTTAGAGATGGAGTTAGAGAACTAAAATACCAATCGCACAACTTATATTGTTGTACATTGCCTGAGGTTCACTAACCATCCCTTAAAAATCCGATACCATCATGTGTGTCTCACCTAGCACTCTTTTGGGGCAAATTTCAATCATCGGACTCAGTGAGAAATAGTTCAAAGATCATAGCCCATATGCGTACAATAAATCTGAGGTCTCATAATTTTTTTAGAGATGGAGTTTTAGCAAACCAAAGTACCAAATTACACAACTTATATTGTTGTACATTGCCTCACGTTCACTAGCCATCCCTAAAAAAATCTGACACCATCATATGGGTCTCCCCTTGCACTCTTTTGGGGCAGAATTGAATCATTGGCCTCAGTAAGGAATAGAAATATAATTTTATACGCATGTTGTGTATCGAAGTCAACACTCAGCTAGCAAACCCTAAAACCCCTAAATCAAATGTTACAGATCTATTAAATTTACAGCATAAGAAGAACTATATGAACAACAACAAGTTAAGCAAATGTAAATTTACTAGATGGCAGATGAGCAGATCTAATCAAATCTCCAAAACAATCGACCGTTCAAACCATATATATTCCTACATAAAGAGCAAAAGAGTCTATAGACGATTGAGCAAATCCTACATATGAACAGTGAAATCTGTAGCTGCGACTAGAGAAGCTAACAAAGTAGTATCTCAGACGCCTCATCAGAGACCTCTTCCCCGAACTCGTCATTCTCCACGATTGCGTCGAGAATTTCTTGGTGGAGGATGGTCGTTGATGTAGAGCACCGGGTTGCCTCCGTCTGCCGCCTGCCCCTCATCCGGATCTGCCGCTTGCACCATGACGTTGTCATCCACCTGCTGCTTGACGGCAACGGTGACGACGACTGGCTGGACAGAGCCCGAAGCCTCGACAGCGCGGTGACGATCCGCGTGCGTGCCCGTAGAAGCCGCCTCCGCCTGCTCGGCGACGACCGAGCCATCTATTGTTGCGCCTCCAACTGGCTTCACCTCCGACTCGTCTCTATGTGTACGCTTCATGGCGCACCTAGGGAGCACATTGGTGCAAGTGAAAGAGTTTAGGCGTGCGCTGAAGGTGCATATTGGGGCTTTGTCAGTAGACAAATTGGAAAAAATGACATGAGCTCATGGAAGAAAAATGTCGAGCGGATTTATATACGCGGGACCGTTGATAGTTCTCGAGTGGACACATGAGTGTGGACTCGTGTGGGTGGGGGGGGGCTAGCACGATCTCCATTTTCTAACTGCATTAAGAGCATGTGCATGCTTCCCCTAAAAAACACGTGAATGCTACCTCGAGAACATGCACGACACCGGTTTTCGAGACAGGCGGCATAATGGTTTGTCTCAGTAGACACCTAGAGGCGATTAATATTTCTGACCGACTGCGGTTGAGTGATCTAGAGAGACGGCCAATAATTTTCGTCGTCTCGGGTTCAATTTAGAGACGGTTTCCTTTATAGATCGGCTGAGGGGGGGACTCATACTAGAGACGGTGCAGATTAACAACCATCTAAGATTACATTTAGAGGCGGTCAAAAAATTACGATCGTCTGAGGTTGATGAACACAGCCAGTGGTTTGTATTTTTGGGGTAAACCGGCTCTAGGCATAGTCTCTAAGTAACGAGTTTGTACTAGTGATAGTAGGCCTCCGAAATCACATCTCTTTGAGTCCTGTACCGGAGAAGGGCGATAAGATTTTTTAGGGAGCACTGCCGCGTGACTACTGGCTTCATCACGGACTCCTTCACAGACGCTGACGACTTCTTCCCGGACGATGACCACTTCCCCATATCGACCACCTCTTTGACGACATGGCTGACAACACCACCAACTACAACACGAACGTCAACCCAAGCGGTTCCTCCTCTGCACTATATGCAATTCTCCTTCATCTTGTTCATATCATGTTTCATCTGATGCAAATTATGTCTCATATATTATATATATTATATGTAGCAATATGTTTAGAGTTGCTATTTACAATCTATCTTTTAAATTGCATGAAAACTTTTATTTTTATATTTTAAGTCATGTTTTATCTACTATTTTTATGGATTAATTCATATGGTAAATTGCTCATACTTTCAATAATCCAAAAAACCTTATTATAGGCAATTTACTCTAAGTGGCTTTGTTGTGGCTATGAGGCCACCAATCTTTGAGGGTATACAATATAAGAAGTGGCGAGTGAGATCAGCTCTCTAGTTTCAAACCATGAACTGCTATAGCGACTTGGCAAACGTGACAAAGAGAGAGCTCACTCCTATTTAGGAGGCCGGGTTTCATAAAAATGATACCCTCTTTAAGGAGGCTCTCCTGAGTGTTCTTGGGAACCAAATTGTTGAACCTTATATGTCATTCGATAATGGCAAGGACAAGTGGGCTACGCTCGAGGCTAAGTTTGGGGAAATTGGTGTGGAAGCTGCTGCCTCTCTCTCTCGCATGAGTCCGACATGCACGTGGTTTCTGTAGGTGATGTGGTTGCTAAGTCAGCAGTGTTGGCACCTGCGCCCGGGGCTATCGTTTCCAGAGAGGTTTTCGATTTTATCGTCACTTTGGTTGTTGCCTACCCTGTACCCAACAAAACTATTGCGGCTACATGAGAGGCGACCGTAGTTGCTTGATGGATGACCCTCAATATTTTGGCATGTCACTTTGGGTGTGCTCGTGTTCGTTTGCCTTTGGCGATGGGTTTTCTCGAGTTAACACCCGTCTATGTTTGCATTTTTGGTGGTGTTTTGCCCGTGTGTGTGTGTCATGTGGTCACATGTGTCGGTAGTAATTTGTTTGTCTCTAGGGTCGTGGCTTGTTTAACTTTTGTGACCAAGTGTGTATCGGTTTTTGCCCGATTTTCCGAAAATTAACCAGGCAACTCTCTTATTTTTAATTAATGGATGAGGCAATTATTTTGCATCCGTTTCAAAAAAAAGTTTATTTTTTCAGTTTTTTACATGCAGGCTCGAGGTTGGCATGATGACGAGCTCTCCTTCCAGTTAATCAGGTGCGCTTTTTATTTCTCTATTCATTGGACTGACATGTTCAATTAATTCCAATGAAGCTCATGTGTAAACTTTTTTTATATGCACGATATCAGGGTCTAATTCATCTGTCATAGCTAGATGACTTTCATATAACAAACATCCATTTTTGCAGTTTATCCGATTTAGTTCGCTGGCAAAGTCATCCAGAGACTATGAGAATCCAAAAAAATATTGTCTACTGTATAAGCTGGCCACTAATCAAATGCACACCCCTATTTACCAGACGCACTAATTTATCATATATACAGTTCGGTCGTACTCCCTCCGTTTGGAAATATAAGATATTTTAGATTTGTGAATCAAATGGATTTAGACACCTTCTAGTGTATAGATTCAAGTGAATCTACATGTGTTTGTTTGGGCTGCAGCTGTGGAAAAGCAGCCGTGGAAAAGCAGCCGTAGGAAGCAGTTGTTGGAAGCAGAGATTTGGTGTTTGGCAAGAGTGCTTTTAACGTCTGCTGTTGTTGATTGTAGGATTGAAATGTCTGAAATGCCCTTGATATAGAAGATGTTATATAAGTGTTGATTTAGTGTGAATTAGCTATTTCTGACCCCTTTTTTCTTAAATACCACGTTCAGTGACAATTAACTTATGAAGCTTCTCCATATTACACGTGAACTTGAAACGAAATATATCTAAAATATAATACGAGGTCAAATATAATACGAGGTCATGGTGATAAATATATTACAAAGTTGTTCAAAAGAACCCAAAAGAAGTACAACTTGGTCATGCCTACAATACACCTTCTCTTGCAACGAACAAAGTGTCAGCTATGTCATCTCGGATGTTGTTCATGCTAACATGGTCCTCTCCCAAATTATTGCCTGTATTGTTTTCTAATGTGGAAACAACATGGCCAGGAGGCATGTAGTTCTCGTCATTATCACATCGATAGAAGTGAAGATCAAACAACTGACTATCCCTGATAAAGTTATGGAGAGCCATGCATGCAATGATAATCTCTGTTTGCTTCTCTAATGGGTAACTTGGCACACCATGCAAGATACGCCATTTTTGCTTCAATACCCTAAATGTTCTCTCAATAGCATTCCGTAGAGATGAATGGGCATGGTTGAATATTTCTTTCTTCCCAATAGGCGCTCCAGAAAGTTTGAACTCGGGTAGATGATACTTGGTGCCTGTATATGGTGAAAGGTAGCCATCCTGATTGGGATAACCCGAATCAACTAGATAGTATCTTCCTAATAAAGCACAAGTGAGTGATACATTTCTGACACAAATATGATCATAAACAAGAGTGCACAGGTTCAACATATACCTGGAGGAGGATGAGGGAAATTTTCTTCAAACTTAAGCAATGTATCTTTGAATATCCTTGTGTCATGCACAGAACCTGGCCATCCTGCAACTATGGAGGTGAACCGCAAGTCAAAATCACACACAGCCATAACATTCTGTGTGGAATATCCAAGGCGGCCAACATGGTTGACCATAGCAGCAGCTGGCACAATAACCGGTATGTGTGTCCCATCGATAGCACCAATTGCACCATTAAAATGAGGTGTGAATCTAGAGTCCCGTAGTCTCTCGTGCACAGTTGGGAAGAGTGGATCAATAGGTTTGATGATATCTCCCGCTAACTGATTCACACAATATAGCACCTCGGCAAACTTTCTATTGATTGTCTCCCTGGATCTCTTGAATCGGTTGTGAACTTGACTCACTGATTGTGGACTACCAAGAGTCCACAAAAACATTCCTAGTGCTTCCTCGGAACACATTTTGGATGACCCCTCCAGACCATAGTTTTGAACCAAAGTGTCATGCAAAGAATCAAAACATGTCCTATGCATTCTAAACATGTCATAACAATCCTTGGAGTTGCCCAAGCAATCGAATACCCATTGTTGTCCAGTGTACCTTGGTTCCATCCTCGGTTTTTTCTCAAGATGCTTCTCGGAATGTGAAAGAACATGAAACATAATTTGTGTATTTCGTCGTCGACGACGTCTTCTTGCCTCCATAAGTGTGGACTCAATGCCATCGTCGCTTTGACCTTCATCACTGCTATGGCTTGTGCTCATGTGAAAAAATAGCAATAGCATCAGCCATGATGGTCACAAACAACAATATACTTGATAAAACAACACTATATTTGATAAACAGCACAAATAGCACCATACTTTCACCAATCAGCACCAAACAACACCTTACTTGATAAAACAACACTATATTTGATAAAGACAGCACAAACAGCACCATATTTTCACCAATCAGCACCAAATAGCACCTTACTTGATAAAACAGCACAAACAACACCAAACTAGCACCAAAGTATGGTCCAAAATAGCACCAAAATAAAGGATACAATCTTCAAATACATTACAAGGTAGAGAACATGACAAGCTCTAATTTCTCTTTCTATCCTCATATTGCATCTTCAACCAACGGAGCCGACCCTCCACAGTTTTCATGGTATAGAAGAAAGCTCGGTTTTCAAGTTTGCCAAATAATTTTGTTGCCATGTAATGCTCAACACTACCCTCTTGGGCTCCACATGCCACAACTTCTTCCATGATGGTTTCAATGTCTTGAACCACTAAGGTTGAAGAAGAGACAGCACGGTCTTCATTAATGCAATGATCAATAAACCGCTTGAAGTCTTGTTGCATTGGACTCTTCTTTTTCTTCCCCGGGCTGGCTGCAATCCTTGCAGCCCCACGCTTTCTATTCGCACTAGGAGGTGTTGGCATCAAGGCTTCATCATCTTCAATGTCAACTAAATCAACGGGCACTTCTTTTGGCACTCCCGGCATGACCGCCGATGTCCCATCAACATGGGCACCCTCAAACATTGCATCCATCAACTCCAAGTTTTCCGGAGGACCTTTTCGGAAGCCCGCAATAAGCTTGTTAGCCTGCATATAAGATCTCACAAGTTAATAACCATCTATTTTAAAATGAAAATATGTCATATACATGGCATATGGCATACCTTGATCAATTCAGCCCATTGTGCCTCGTCGGCTGTAATCGTTTGTTTCACCGTATCCCAACCAAGCCCTGTTGCTTTTGTAGTGTAATACACCCATGCTTGGTACAAAGATTTGGTTGAATCCCACTTGTTTTTGAACTGCCCTCTATTGTAGATTTTTCCCGTCCTCTTACTAAATTCTCTAGCTAGATTCTTGTACCCCTCATTACTAAGGAAAGCTGTAGGCCTATTTCCTGCCTCTTTTTGATCCTTGCAGATTTCACAAAAAATTGTGGTGGACGGAGGATCCCAATGTGCTTTCGGACCCTTAATTTCTTGATCCATCTAGCAAGATTACTAGCAACAATTCAATCAACAACATAGTAGACAGATTGTACTAGCAAAACAACAGTACCAACAATTTAAAACAACGAACAATATCTATGTGTTCAACTAACAGATTACAAGCAAATCAAAAGCTCACATAACAAGCAAACAATGTCCGTGTCTATCAGCTCACGTCGATTCAGCATGTTGACTAGCTAACAAAAACTCAAAAAAGAGGGGGAAAATCCTCACGTTGCCGCTGGATGAGCAATTTGGGTCGGAGAAGAGGCGTCGGGGTTGCAGCTGGCCTTGGGCTCGTCGGAATAGGTGAAGGGGACGCCACAACACGTAGTACGGCGAGCCGGCTGTCTCCGGCCGGCGACGGGGACGAGGCAGAGTGGTCCTTGGTCCAACCCCCGTCGATTGGGGGGATGGATGGTCCAGACCGATGGTGGAGAGAACGAGCGGTGCTCCTGACCGGCGTGGGCGCGGGAGATGGCGAGGACGGCGACTGGCGGCTTGGGAGGGAGGCGGCGTGGGAGGGAACCCGAGCGATGCTCCTGACCGGCGTGGGCGCGGGAGATGGCGAGGACGGCGACCGGCGGCTTGGGAGGGAGGCGGCGTGGGAGGGAGGCGGCAGGGAAGGAAACCCTAACCCTAACTCGTGTCCATGGCGACGAAGGAGATGGTCGGGAGCTGGGAGCTGCTAGCGTCTGTTTTCTGTGCGGGACGGGGTCGAACCTTTTCCTGGGGCGCGGTGGCAGGTAGTCTGCAATTTCTTCGAACGCTGTAGGGCACAACGGTCCGTTGCAACTCGGGAATCGCCAGAAGCGGCTCGCCTCCCGCTTTCGCCCGCGCGCGCTCGTCAGAAGGTTTTTGCGTTCCGCTTCGCACCAGCGCTGGACAGAAGTTGGCTGTTTGTTTCGTTCGCCCGATTCAGAAACGCAAAGCGGCAGCACAAGCGCTAACAAACAGAGCCTAAATGATGTCTAGATACATTCACTTCACAAATCTAAAACATTTTATATTTCTAAACAGAGGGAGTATATGCCAATATCTCACTGAATAAATCTACATATTTCATTTACTGGGTTGGACGACTTCCAAAAGTGGTTGGGTGCTAGCACTAGGGCCGACTTCTTTCCAGCTTCCTGGACAGCTTCCAGGTAGCGAATCTCTCAATCCGAAAAGAACGAGATTGATTCTGTGCCGATTATTTCAACCGCGAAGCTGGTACGTAGTGCAATCCGAGAATCGGTGCTCGACCTGCTTCCTGAGAGATTCCCGGGATTCCACCATCTCAACCGAACCGGTATCCACACCTGGCCCTGTTATTGGTTGTATTTACGAATGAATGCCACCGCACAGAAATTGAAGAAAAGAAAAAGGAAACAGCGGCACGGTGTAGTGTTAAAAAAAAAAACAGCGGCACGGTGTATGCTAATTCCAAATGTTCCGCTAGTACTAATTGCTAACGGTCTCCTGTTTGGGTCTCCTAGTAAATGATATACGTACAGTGTATGTTAATTACATAGTGCAATTCCTAATTTCGTTTTCAGTACATGCTAATTATATAGTACGATGTTCTGCTAGTAATTCCTAATGCTGCATAGTAGTATAATTTTTCTACTAAAAACTACTTCCTCCGATCAAATTAATTGACTTAGATTTGTCTAGATTCGAGTATATCTAGACATGATTTAGTATTAGATACACCCGTATCTTCACAAATTTGAGTCAACTAATTTGGCCAGAGGGAGTAGTATAATTCCTAATGCTAGTAATTCCTAATTCTTAATGCGGTTGTTATTCATTTCTATCTCTCATTATATACTAGAAACTAGATTGCACATGGTATCGTCACTTTTTTGGATCACATATCAAATTTAGGGGTGTTCCAGACATTTCACAACTCAACATGTCTAGAATCCCAAATCTCAGAAACCAAAAAGAATGGAAGACTACCGATTCTATAAGCTTCTCCCCACCACAGCTTCTCCCCATAATCTTCTAAAAGCTAGCTTGTCTAGAATCAGAAGCTAAAAGGAAGTCGGCACGATCCTTTCTTCCTCATCTGCACGGCGACGAGGTGGAAGGTAGGAGAGAGGGGATTGTTGTTTCCCATGCCGGCACCTCCCTGCAAGTCCCATGGCAAGGGCTTGCTTCAGCACCCCTTGCTCCTATTTTTCCATCCCCTTCTTGCTGGAATAAATTGGAGCTGTCAGGCTGCTCCTCTCTTTGTCCCCGTTTGTTCTTGGCCATGGTGGCTGGGAAGGAGATAACGGGAGGGGTTCAGCTTTCCAGTTCGGTGGAGTGCGGCTCTTGGTCCGTTCATCTTAGCCGCCGAGGTGGCGGAAGGATGGATGGGGCGATGGGATTTGCTGCTCCATGGGAAGACCAGGTTGCTGCAACTGGCGGAGTTCATAAACGGCGGCGAAGAGGCGCCACTGTTATCCGAGGTCGACGAGGTCGCTCCGTGCTCTCGGTGCTGCGGGCGCTGCAGTCTTTTCAACCTCCTGGCCGGCGTGCCATTATGGAGGCCCTTCTACGACTCCGTCAAGGCTTTCATCGTCGCTCCGACGTCAAGTGGTATAGTCCCCGACGACGGAGCTGGCGGCCATGGCGTTGAGTGCATCTTCATCGGTGGAGTGGGACTCGATTGCTTTTTCCATTTTCTCTTTGAGGTCCTGGATGTAAAAATCGATGGCTCGGTTGCAATTCTCCTTTCATTTGAGGTCATCGTTGTAAAACATATTCCCACCGTTTAATGCAGCTCTGAACCCTTCGGGTCCTTCCCTTGTTTCAAAAAAAAAAAACCAGGTTGTCATTACTAATTCACAGCTAAGTTTGTTCACGCTATTTTTGTGTAGGTCAAATCTGATCTGATCATCGTTCTTTGGATTGGCTGACTTTAGTTGTTTCGCCATTCTACTTACACTAAAAAATGCGGATTTGCTAGTTCTGAAAGTTACATATGAGTTGCAACTAGGTTGTAACTGAGAATTTAATGAGTTGCAATTAGACTGCAACTGAGAATTAGTACAAATTTATAAGTTGCAACTAGGTTACAACTGAAAATTAGCACAAACAGTAGGATGACGTCAGCGACTTAGACGTAAGAAGTTCTTAGGCGCCAGAGATCTAGGCACTCCCTAAAAAATGATACTTCTGTCATTTGCCCCATATTGTGGTTTATCCTATTTGGATTTCAGATCAAGTGTTCATTTCACATACTTTGTGATTTTTGAAATAACTCGAGTGAATTACAAAAGAGTTGGTTACTTAAATTGTTGAATATCCTCATCATACACAATTTACAGTGAGGTCCAAATTTTCTCTATGATATTGCTAATGCTCTCAATCCATTATATGTTCCATAGAATATTAGACAATAAGATTTTTTCAGGTATGTTCTCAGATACGCGCTGCAAATACCAAGCGATCCTCCACTACAACTGTGTGGATTTTGTTGCAATTTCTCTCTTAAGAATATATTATCTAATCCCTCCATGCGCAGCCACGAGCAGATGAGGAATTAAGCCATGCGCACATAGGAGACCTCGTTATTTTGTCAATTTTAATGGTCGTTCAGGCTCTCTTCAAGGCAGGCATGACCAGCCCTTTGATACTGGAATTTTTCATTGGTGTTAAGAGTTTTGTTTTACCACGCAGTTGGCTAATTTGTTTGGGTCATGTGCAGGATAATCTGGGGATCTACATTTTTCGAGTTCTAGCTTTTATTCGGCATGGGATTTGGATATGGCATATGCCCGAGTGTTAGAGCTGGACCACGCACAAGTTTCACGCTGTTCTTTTTTCTCCTGGGCTCTACAAGTGCGAGGCGCAGCCTCTTAGATTTGTTTTGATTCAGGCTTACTTGGTTACTACACAAAGGAAAGCTTAATTCCAACCTTGTTTCCGTTGAGTTTCTGTGCGACTCATGCTTTACTTTTCCTTCCCATGTGTACCAGTATATAGTACGGAAATCGAATTCGGCTCACGGTGCAAATGGTGAAAACATATTTCAAAATATCAAAAAAATTAGAAAAAAATATTTGCATGTACCACGCAAAGACGAAGATCTGCTGGCTGCATGTCCTTGTTGATCTGACATGGAGCCGCGTGTTCCAGAAGACTCTGCCAGCGAACTCCCATGGGACATCATGCCTGAAGAATGCTGGATCAGAAGGAATTCGGGCGTACGTACCCGTGTTTTTTGCTTGCCGTTTGGTTTCAGATGGAGCATTACGAAACTCTACTATCTATTCCCATCATGTATCATGTCTTTGACGAACCATGGTAAAGTCATAGGTGGAGAATATCATAAAGGCAGAGATATAAAGGCTAGCGATGGTGGTTTCAGTCTTTTCTGGCGATGAGGATCTAGTTTGGTGATCTGTGACTCGCAGCAACAACTGTTAGAGGGTGCGACAACACATGAGAAGTCCACAGTCTTACCTTGTAAGATGAAAATCTAAGGTCTGACCTTAATTAGTTGTGTCTGGCAATGGCCTTGTTGAACGCATTGTTTTGTGAGCGATGACTTTCTCAGAGTGAAAACCTATGATCATTGATCGGGCGACAACGACGCTCATGCACTGGTTCCTTCTTGAAGGCGTCGCTATTAGAGGTTGGACTTCTCGTGTTAGTGAGAATTTGATCGCTACTACAGGAATTTGATCGCTGTAGCGGGGTTTTTCTTTTTTTAATTCTTTTTTTCTGGGTTGTGTGCGTCCGTAAGACTGTTAGGGCAATGCATTATTGCAAAGGCTGAGTGTAATTGGTATCTCCGCGATGTTAATATACGCTCCTTTAAAAAAGCTCAGGTAAATTTCATCAACCCCACATATATAACTGTGTTTCAATTTTGTAGATACTCCGTCCAATCCAAATTAGTTGACTTAGATTTACTAGATTCCAATGCTAGAGTTGTTTTCGCTAGATACATCAGAATCTAGACAAAACCATCTGCAGTAATTTGGGGAGTAATAGTATTTCCTTTAATTATTCATAGGTGTTGACTGTTGAGAGAGGCTCGTAAAGCTGCATGTTAAGAGTATGATGATCAAGCTCATCGTCTTGGGATGAATCACGTTTGTCATGAATAGGTGGAGAACATGAACCACTTCTATTTGCTTCTCCCGTTACAATGGGCACATTTCCTATATAAGAAGAAAAATAATGTTAGATATCGGTGCGCCCCACGCCAATGCATTTATCCCAGCACCACCGGCACTAGCTCCATTACTTTAGATATCCATCTCGAGAGAGAGAGAGAGGGACACGGCACATGGTGTAGAGTGTAGAAAGACAGACAGAGGTCCAAGGTCGTCAATGTCGGCAGCGGGCGGCAGCGCACTATGGCTTGCCCTCGTGCTAGCGGTGGTGGCGCTGGCACTGACGCCGGCGTCGGCTGCCGGGTTCAGGTGCCCGTCCGGCGCCCGGCCGGTGGTGTTCAACTTCGGGGACTCCAACTCCGACACAGGCGGCATGGCCGCTGCCAAGGGGTGGCACATTACGCCGCCGGAGGGCCGCGCCTTCTTCCACCACCCCACCGGCCGGTTCTGCGACGGCCGTCTCATCATCGATTTCCTCTGTGAGTCCTGTTCCAATCCTCCAAGTCCAGACTCCAAACTCCAAACCAGAGTATTCTATCACCAAGATTCTGTTTTTCTTGTCTTTTCTTCCGTTCAATAAATAGATATTTGGTTGGGTAGATTTGCGTCGTAGCGCGCAGCTGTAAAAAAATAGTCTGTGTAGTATACGTATAAACTTATAGCGAAAACAGAGCACTCGCCGACACCGACACTGACAAATTGGTCGTCAGCTAGCTGAATCACATGAGCGTGAAGCCAGATCTTGTCCCTTAGCTTTCAGAGCATCCCAGCGGGCGAGCCCCACATCGGACATCGAAACGGTCTGATTCGGTCTGTTTGGGGTGCGCCCTAGACGCGTTGTACGGTTCTGTCCGCGCGCATTTTTTCTCTTCGGTCTACCCCTAGGTCACTAGCGTCTGCAATGGCAGGCACCCGTCGTGTCGGCGGTCACCTGCGCCGGTATAGTTTTTCGTGCCCGCCCCTTGCTGTTTCCCCTGGCATGCTAGTCTTTTCCACCATTCGCCATCGTGGGGCTACAAATAGGGGCTACACCGGCGGCAATGGACATGCCATTCCTAGCCACCGGCCAAAATGGAGATTAGACAGCCGTAGGAGGTCACGGAGGAGCTCGAGTTCCTCGGCGACGCGGGCGGTGAGGAGGACCATCCGACGTAGGAGGCCACAGAGGAGCTGGACTTCCTCGATGACGCCGACGACGAGGAGCCCGTGGACCAGGAGGCTCTCTTCGCCTACTTCCAGACGACGCGGTACAATCGCACCGCCAATGTCGTGGCGCTGCCCTCGAAAGCCATGTTATCGTGGCGTCCATCCGCTCCGCCGCGCAGGAGGAGAAGGGTCGACGCTTCATCGCTGCCGAGCGGGAGGCTGAGGCGAAGCAGAAGGCCGAGCGGGCGGCAGAGGTACAGGAGCTCGCGCAGAGAGCGGCTATGGAGAGCAGCGAGAAGGGCCCCGACGAGGTCGACTACTACAACGACCTCCTCCTACAGGCCGCGCTCGCAGGCGGGGTAACCGTGGTTGGGTACCGCCAGCGCCGCGCCCCGGCCACCCCGGCGGCGGAGCGGCATCGCGCAGCCTGCCTCGAGAGGCATGCTAGGAGGGAGCGCGCGAAGGAAGCAGAGGCGAGAGCGACAACTGCGGGTGATCCCCGATCGACAGTGTAGAGCGCGGGGAGTTGCCCGCATGGTAGCACATCCCTAGACTCGGACACCCTCGGGGTAGGGACTGCCGGCGTCCTTGCCGTCCCAAACTTCGGAAGTAGTAGTATGGGATCAACCGGCACCATGTATCCCCTTTAATTTTAATGAAAATTGTATCTAATGTCAATGGCATGTAGGCCTAGGCGGACGGATGGAGGACGCGTTCGCTGTCCTGTCGAACTCGCGCGAGCGCAAACGAGTCCTAAATTTGGGTCGCGGATGTGCCGGTCCGGAGCCAACGGACCGTATGCGCCCCCGTTGGGAGCCCTTTTTGTGCCGCGTTGTCCACGGACAGCGATTCAGACGTGAACATGTAAATGCGGCCCGCCGCTGGGATGCTGTTAGGGAGTGTACTGAAAAAATGTACTAAAACGGTGCACTCTGTCGCATTTGCATTTTTCAGTGAAATATCCTTCATTCCAGAAGGACTTGAGTATTACCATAATACCATTGTGCTCAACCTGAACTCCATCATCAACGCATATCATGTGGAGTGCCCCGATCAGACTTACTCCGTATTTATTAGTTGGCCCTTCGCTCCATCTGTTCATTCAGTCCCCTGTCCCTCTGAACACAGGATATCCATGATCAAAGCCCAGCTGTTCTCTTTAATCTTCCACACGGGCCACATTCGCACTTGTCTCTTTCTCTCTCGTATTCAATGCTTGTGCTTTCAGCTTTTTATGAATGGGTAGCATTCATGCCTTCAGTGCAAGTGCGGCCACCGGGAAAGACGCGTACTGCGCACTATTCCAAATACAGTACAGTACAACCTGTAGCAGGGTAATTGGGCCCTGCCGACCATCATCACCCTTGTGATGGATCTCTACTGTTTATCTGGAATAGTAATCAACTAATCCAAATAAACTTGCGTTTTTTCATAGGTAGCACAGTACTAGAGCACTGCTCCCTCAGTTTCATAATAAAAAATGTTTTAGTTTTATGAAAATAGTGTATCTAGACTCTTTTAGTTTGTAGGTCCGGTCCTTTCACAAAGCTAAAACATATTATATTATGAAACAGAGGGAGTATTTAGAACCTCGTAATTTAATTTCACGTATCTATCCGACATTACGTCCTGACGAGAGACATAAATCTATTGTTGGTATGGCCTTACTAATAGTGGGTTTGCATGACCAAAAATACATCCAGGTGAAAGCTTGAACATAAGCTATTTGAGCCCTTATTTGAAGGCTGTGGGTTCCAATTACAGTAGCGGAGTAAATTTCGCGATCGGCGGTTCAACGACATTACCACGCGATGTTCTTTTCTCGTTGCATGTACAGGTACAACAATTCATGTTCTTCAAAGCCAGATCCTTGGAACTCATCAGTCAAGGTTCGTTTGCTGTGCCTTTTTTTTTTTCTTCGCATATGCAAACGAGATGAAATGAATCGCCCAGGAATGAGCAAACTTGTTGCTATACACAGGCCAGGAAGCTCCAGTTGATGCACAAGGGTTCGGAAACGCTCTATATACCATAGACATAGGACAGAATGATGTTAACGCGCTTCTGTCCAACTTGCCGTACGACCAAGTAGTGGCAAAATTCCCTCCAATACTCGCCGAGATTAAGGATGCTGTTCAGGTGATTTTTTTTTTGTTACTGTGCCCTTTTCTCCTCCAGCCAAAGACAGAATACTGTAATTTTGTAGTTCCTGTGAATAATTTCAGATCCTGTATGCCAACGGGAGCCGGAACTTCTGGATACACGGGACAGGGGCGCTCGGTTGCCTGCCTCAGAAGCTTGCTATTCCGCGTACAAACGACAGCGATCTTGATCAGAATGGCTGCCTCAAGACATACAACAGAGCTGCGGTCGCGTTCAACGCGGCGCTGGGCAGCCTCTGCGACGAGCTCAACGTGCAGATGAAAGATGCCACCGTCGTGTACACCGATCTTTTCGCTATCAAGTATGACCTTGTGGCCAACAACACCAAATATGGTACAGTGAGCTCATCAATTGCACGACGAATTCTCTTATCCACATGATCATCGCTAAGACCATTGTTTTCTTCAGGTTTTGATGCACCGTTGATGACATGCTGTGGGTACGGAGGACCGCCTTACAACTACGATGTTAGCAGGACCTGCCAGTTGCCGAATGCGACGGTCTGCACTGACGGCTCAAAGTTTGTCAGCTGGGACGGCGTGCACCTTACAGAGGCTGCCAATGCCGCTGCGGCTGCAGCCATACTCAGCTCTGCATACTCTGTACCCAAGCTCAAGTTTGATCAGTTCTGCAAACCCTGATTTGTTTCTACTACATGCTATTACTGTACTGTCTAAACTAGTCAGATAAAAAAGTTCAAAAAAGAAGGAGAAGTTCGATGCAACTCAAAATATAAGATGTTTTAGCTTTGTGAAGCTACTGTATCTAGACCCCTTTTAGTGTCTAGGTTCACTCCGAACCTCTCCGAACCTACACTATAAAAGAGGTCTAGATACATTCACTTCACAGAGCTAAAACATCTTATATTTTAAAACGGAGGGAGTATATTATAGAGAACAAACAAAAAAAGGTTCGGGGAGATGGAAGGTGAGTCCACCCACGCTATGAGAAACATTCCTTGCCTTTCCGTCACATTTTCAGAATAATATACGTGATGTGGAACACGCGGGAAAAAATGCAACAGAAGTTTCTTCAATGGCAAACGGTTCATATACCTCCAGGTGGCTTGCCTTACCTTTCGGTAGCCCCGAGCATCTTACCATGAGCATCGTGAGTTTGGAATCCACCACGAGTAAACGGTCCCCCTCCCCCTCCCCCCCTTCTCTCAACGAGCCTCTCTGTTCGTTTGGAATCGAAAAGTATAAGCGGTCCCAACACACACACCAAGGAGCTTCCCCGTTCGTTTGGAATTGTGGCGTCAAATGGCTTCTCGGAGTGAATCCTGATTGTTAACCTTTTTCCCGATGTCATAAAAAGGTGCATCTCACGATGGAAAACCCTAGCCCCCAATCCCTCGCGCATCGCCCCTCACCAATCCCGTCGCCTCCTCCTTTCCCCGTCCCAGTCCCCTCGCCCCTCTCGTACCGGTGCTCGTGCTCTTCTCCTCCTCCTCGCCGTCCCTGTCCCACCCCTTGTGAGCTCTCCCTCATCCTCGTGTAAAAATGTTGAGGCGGGGTTGCTGCCGGCGATGGCAAGGAAGATCACGTCCTCCAGCCACCGACGATGGACTGGTTGCACTGCGCGTGGTCTCTCTCGCACCAATAGTAGGTCAGCTCATGTGTGGTGGTGGAGGCGCAGAGCGCCTGGCTGCAGAGGTTGATCTCTAGAAGCTGCATCTAGCCTTGACGGGTTTGGCCGTCTAGCACACTCCTCTCTTCTTCTTGATTCAGCTCCTCCTCTCCCCCTTCAACTCCTTTGTTTTAATACCTAGAACATATAACATGTAATTTTTCAGAATAAAAAATGTTTGCACTAATGTAGAGATGTTGTCCATTTCTTTACAAATAATGATTTTTGTTTGTGTTTTCAGGCCGTGTGGTGTTAGTCATAAGAAAAGTCACGAGGCCCTCCCAGCGTGCAGCGTCGGCAAGGCTGTGCGTGTGTTTAATCCAAGGTCGTCGGCCAACACCTCTGTTTTGGTGATACTTTGGTTTAATCACTGTTATACAAATTTGCTACTCAGTTTATGTTTATAAATTTAAACAATGGAAGCAGGTCACATGATAGATGTCGTCGATTTTATACCTCATGAATGAACCTGGGTATATTTTAGAGGAATCATCTGTCATTTTGGTGATGCTTCAGTTTAGGCACGGGCATACAAATTTGGGATCCATCGTCGGACAGCAGCTTTATTTTGATGATATTTTGGTTCATTCGCCGTTGTACAAATTTTCTGCTCGTGAAGGTAATCCAATTGTTTGTTATTTATATCTTTAGACAATGGAAGTAGATGGCCGCGCTACATGTCGTTGACTTTATAGTTCAGACTATACCTGAGTATATTTTCTAGGAAAATCATCTGTCGTTTGCTTCTCGGGCTAGCGTTATTCAAATTCAGTATAAATTATTCTTGGACTAGTAAGTACTCGTGTGATTCATGGAAGAGAGGACAGCTGAAGATATTAGACATTGGGTGTATACAATATAAGGTAAACATACTGAAGGAATGGACACTCGTTTGGCTAAATTGCCATTGAGCTACTTCGTTAAACTGAGATAACAAGAGGGATTTTGTACTCTTTGTTACGTTTTTAGTCTTGCAATATTTCTGAAATTCTCTCTCTCTCAAATTGTGGTACATGTCACCCCTCTTAATTAATCCATGTTGTATATGCATAGTACTATGGTAGGTTTACATGTCAATGTTCAACATGGTCAATTTCCTTATAGTCGTTAACTTATCCATGTTGATCTTGATGAGTGATGGCTGTGAAAATAGTCATATTTCTCCACGTTTAAATCATATTTTAAGTCAAAAAGGTTGACCAAAAACCTATCTAACCTTACTAATAATGACTAATTATTGTAAAGATGTGCAATTCTTGGATTTAATTTGTACTATACAAGAGATCATACTTTTAAGGAGAAATTAGGAGCATTCATTAAAGATTATCGCGTTACCAACTCGGCCAACTTAACTGGGGATGAAATGAGTCATCTACAAGCTTAACAACTTGCCCGTACGGTGTTGCGACAGCTTCGTTGAGTCAAACGCTACAACTTTCATGAAGACACATATATATTTCGAGACTCTAACTGTCGTGCAGAGGACTGTCATTCTCAGATTGTATCACAACACCACCTAAGGAGATCCATCATCATAGTGCATCCTCTCCATCCTCCATCCACTCCATAGCCATAGCCATCATCTTGTACTTGAGATCTCCTTATGATTTAGTGACCATTGTAAGAATATTTGATTTTAATCTAGTATTTTACACAATGTCTTCTATCCTTGATCTTATTGATATGAGTGAGTAATTCTCACAGGCTACGGGTTGCGGCGAAATATCGCAGCAATTACGTGCATCTAATACATGGGAATATTGTGTGGTGATTGAATAGGAGATATGTATCTTTATTTTTTGTCTCTTGTCTCGATCTATGGACTTGTAGGTACCCGAGATCCTAGGATTGATAAAGGCTTGAGGTGAGATGAGTGGTGAACAATGACTTTATGCGAAACCTAGTGACAACAAGGGGGTACGATCTTCATTTAGGGATCCATTCGGGAGTAACACCAACATCACCATTCTTTATGCTTTGATCTGTATTTTATTTAATAATTGTTATAGCCCAGTGCTTCGTGGTATAACAGTTGGACAAAATACTATTGCTATGTCCGTGGCTCGTAGGGACTTTAGTGATTACGGATGTGTTACCTATAAATCTTATCTATATTAGATCATTTCCCATTTGAATGTGCTTATTATTATCTTTATCCCATATGTATATGCAGCTGCAGGTGAATTTTGAATCCTAGCATATTTTCATCCATTGCAACAAACAATAATTCAAAGTAAACTAGAAAGGTCCGGTAAACGTAAGGTAAAACGAATAAACAAGTCTTGTAGACATGTCTTATTATTTCCATGCAGCAATAGCTTCCAAAAGTTTGATAAACCTAGGTCTACTAGGGAAAAAGCTACTATACTGCATCTGTAATCCAGATCAAATGTATCAACCTTTTTCTAGCGTTGTTGCCGGGAAAACAATTCGCTATCCTAGTGAGGTCACTAGATACCTTATTTTTAGTTTATTTTTTGTTATTAGTTTATTTTTTGATATCTATTGAAAACCAAAAAAAAATACTTACTTATTTGTTTCTCTTATTTCAAAAATACCAAGAATAAGAGAGTCATGACTTAAAATAAGCTTGGAGAGTATGCTATTCCCAATGATGATTCTATTTGTGCACCTATTACTCAGCCCGTTGTTGATGCGGAAGCTTATAAAATCAAGCCTAACCTTTTAAGTTTGGTTCAGTAGAATTAATTTGAAGGCTCAGCTACTTAGGATTTAGATTTGCACCTAAATATATTCACTGAGATATGCAACATGATACACATAAAATATGTTGACCCCAATGCGATCAAATTACACTTATTTCCTTTCTTTTTAAGAGGAAAAGCTAAGGACTAGTTGCTAGATTTGCCTAAACATTCTATTAAATCTTGTGAGCAATGTACTAATCTTTTTATGATTAACTTTCCATATAAGACTATACAGCTAAGATCCAGCATAACAAGCGTTAGACAAGAAGACCGCGAGCCACTAGCGCTTGTTTGGGAGAGAATGAAGGAAGCGGTCATGAAATGTGCTAGTCATGGGATGAAAGAATAGCTTATTATATTTATTTTATAATTCTCTTAACCAAATGTTAAAGTCTATACTAGATACTGCAGCAGGAGGAACCTTCATGGAGAAACAAGTGGGTGTTGCAAAACAATTTTTGATGATATGCAAAGCAACCATGCCCAATGGCTTGTAGAGAGAACCTACTTGAAAAGGGTGAATTCAATCACCGAGGAGCACAATAAAGAGTTTACTACAAACAGGGGCGGAGCCAGGCCCATGGCAACCTGGGCCATGGCACAGGGCGCAGCGCAAATTCCTTCTTACCATCAGCGGATTTTTTTTTGGCCCGGGTCGTAGCCCAAGTCTGGCCCATGTGGCCTTCCTCCTTGCTCGCTGGACAGGGAGAAACCACCACGACACAAGTCTCGCACGACCGAGTTAAGGAATAAAATGGGTGATGATTGGATGAATTATAGTATGGTTTGCTATATTGAGCGAGATGTATTTCACTCTATTAGTGATGATGATATTGTCTATCATTTTTAAGCATATTGTTCACGTAAAGAAGTTTTACCTCTTCGTTTTGGTACGTTTTCATATTCATATCAATGATTCACCATTTCATTTCATATTTGTGCCTTTTCTTATGAAATATTTTTCGTTTTTGGAAGGTACTGGTTCTTCTACTACCGATGAAGTTATGGGAGGCTCAGATGAACTAATCAAGTGATTTGATACTCTTTTGTATTTCGTACTACTATTTCTAGTTTGTACTCATCTCTTCGTATGATGGATTTTAAAATATATGCTTATGTTTGCTATCGTACCAAATTTTCTGTGTTATCACAAGGAAAAAGTTACTAGTCTTTTGTACGCTTAGTTTTTGGCCGCCTGCTTCATTCCTGGCTCTGCCACTGACTACAAAGGTAGATGAGTTATTAAATATTGTAAAGGGTAAGGAATATGCCTAAGTAAATGCTATCAATACCGATCCTAACGAAGTTAATTTTATAGCTCATAATCCTTATAACCCTGCACAGAAGAGTCAAAATTATGGTTCGAACTTTCAAAAACAATATTCTAATCCTACAAGTGTTCCAAATAATAATTATTATGATAATCATAGTAGAGCAAATCATGATAATCTCCCTTTTGAGAATTCTTTTAAAAGCACAAACTGATCAAAATAATGTGCTTACTAAAATAATGGAGAACCATGGCAATATTATTGGTAAATTATCGAATCAGACCGTTGCTATTAGAAATGATGTGCAGGCTCTGCAGAAAAGAACGAAGACCATGAATGCACAATTAGGCAAGGTAACCGAGAGTCAAACTCTCATACTTGCAAGACTTGATGAAAAGCCCGAGCCAAACCCGGTGAAAGACCTCAAGATGATTAGACCATAAGAAAAATATGAGAAGTCTGAAGAGCTAGATTATAGCAATGCACCATCACCGGAATATACCGTGGAAGATCTTCTGAAAATGATCACCGTGAAAAATCCTAGTATTAAACAAGGTAACGATGTCATTTGCCAAAAGTTTATAAAAAAAGTAACATCTAAGGTACGTGAGTTAGAGATGGATATAAAAGGCCAGCCAATAAACTTCTGGCTAAACTTGGTGATATCTTTGAACCCACTATTAAAATTAAAATAGGAGTTAATAAAATAGCTGCACTTTGTTGAGCTTGGTGCAAGCGATTTCAACGATTTCTAAAAGTTTGTTTGATAAACTAAACCTGGCCATTTGTGACCACTGAAATGAGACTTCATCTTACTGATTCAAATGATAAACAAGTTGTAGGGATCAAATAAAATATAGTAGTTAAAATTAAAGGATGTCCTGCTCTTATTGATCTTGTTATAGTGGTCATGCCTGAAGATCCTATAGCACCTATAATTCTAGGTAGACCATTCCTAAAAATTATTAAATCTTTGATTAATTTACATGAAGGAAATGTGAGAATAGGACTACCATCTAAAAATTCTTTTATAGTTCACTTTCCTAAGAAGAAAAATGCCAAGTCTAATGATGATGGTGTCATCATTTTGAAAGCTAACCATAGGTGTTCCATATCCAAAACCTAAATGATCACCGTTTGGGTCAACAGTAGGTACCACCGCTACATATACAGTGGAATCCGATTCGCGCATATGCACACAGCTAGGTTTTTTTTTGAACGGATGAGGCCCAAAGGCTTTGGAAGCTTCATTAGTCGAAACGGGATGACAAGTTTACATTGAGGTCCCTGACAAACCAGGTAAGTAAAGGTAAGGCCTCAACTTTTACTAACAGTCTCGGGTCGCTTTCGCCGCTACTGCGAGACCGTCGAGGTTGGGCACCTGCGCCGCCACCAGGGAACACATGCCACTTGGGGCATCGTCGGCGATGATTCCCAGCTCACAGTCGAAGAAGATCCTCCACGTAGGCACTGAAGCCTGGAGGAAGAAGATGCACGGGCCGCCTCGCCCGTGCCCGAAGCGGCTCCAGTCGCCCAGGATAGCATCGGCATCGTGTCGCTGCTTGGGAGCTCTGACAATTGCTTCCGGCGTGCATCGCCGGTGCACACCAACGTCCCGCCAGGGAGGAACCAGACCGACCTCCACTCTCCTCTCCCTTTCCTGTCAGCCACAAGTAAGAACATCAGAGAGGTCACCGGTCACCTTCCACCCCAACAGGCCCATCCTCCATCCGAGCCGCATGGGGCACGCTGTGTGCTGCTGCTTCTCCTCATCGCCACCACAGCCGGCCAGGAAAAGCAAGCAAGCACCCGCAACTCCGCCGCGTCAGTCCTCCCCCTTACCACCACGGCCGGACACGAGCACCAACAACACTAAGACACCCCACACCACCTGACAGTCCACGACCGCTACTTTATTTGCGAAGACAGTGGTCTTCGCCCTCGCCGCGAGCTCCAGCCAGAGAAGTAGCAGCAAGAAGCAGAGGAACCCTAGCACAAACAGGGCAACAACCTAAGCTAAACCTACAAACTACACCGGCAGCTCCTCTCCGCCATCTCCGGCCGGCAGCGCCACCGGAGAGGGCTAGGGTTTGGCCCGGAAGACTGACTGGAGAAGGCTCGCAGGAACGAGAGAGAGAAGGGGAGGAGGAGCAAGGAGCTGTGATAAGTTTCACATGCCCTCTGAGCTAGGTATATGTATACAAGTAAAGTACGTACGGAAGATTGATGCGCAAAACCAAAGATCCACACTATCGTCAATGGAAAAAAGCAGGCTGCAGGAAGAATCCCCAAACCGTTGTTGTATTCCACTGTCAGTCAAGCTAAACCGATTCCAAGGTGAAACACACGCACCCACATTTACATCTCGGAACATGGATCGATCAATCAGATCACGACTCCGTGAGGAGTAACACAGCGTGTGGTCGCTCCGTGGAGGACTGGTCGGCCTTGGCAGCGGAGCTCTGGCTCCTGTTCCTGTCCACGCTGAACTGCGCGCTGGCGGCGCTGCTCCTCATCCTCTCCCTCAAGCCCCTGCACGACTGCATGTGCGAGTGCAGCTCCTGTGGCTTGAACTGCTTCCCGCATTGCCTGCAGGTAGTCAAATGTCAAAAAGTCAGCTATCGTTTCAGAGGTCGTTGCAGTTGTCTAATGCCAATACAGTAATTTCTTGGTACTCCCTCCGTTTCATAATATAAGACGTTTTAGCTTTATAAAAGTAGTGTATCTAGACTCCTTTTATGTCTAGGTTCACTTCGAACCTAAATAAACCTAGACACTAAAAGAGATCTAGATACACTTCATTCACAAAGCTAAAACGTCTTATATTTTGAAAGCGAAGAGAGTATGTCTTATCAAAGAATTAAAAAGAAGGGCCAGGTATCGTCCGAGGAAAAGGAAGAAAAGGCTGATGATCGTGATGGCAGAGAATCAGGGTCTTCTCACCAGGCTTGCAGACACAGGACTCCGGCATCGGACCTCTATCTATGCGGATGACGTGGTCACCTTCCTGCGACCGTCTGAATTGGACTTCCGGGTGATCTCCGGGATTGAGGACTTTGGCGCGGCATCAGGCTTAAGAACCGATTTCAACAAATGCTCGGCTAACTTGATCAGATGCCCCTCGGTGGATAGGGATCTTGTTACTCGGGAGCTGCCCTGCCCTATCTTGCCGTTCCCGCTCCGCTACCTGGGGCTTCCGCTCTCCTTGAGGAAACCGTCTGCAGCACAGCTGCAATACATGATGGATTCGGTTGCCGCCAAGTTGCCATCGTGGAAAGCATCTATGCTCAACAGAGGAGGGCGGCTTGAGCTTGTCAGGACAACGCTCTCGGCCATCCCTATCTTCGCCATGATGTCCCTTGATATCCCCATTGAGATCATCATTGCCATCGAGAAGATCATTCGTGGGTTCCTTTGGAAAGGGAGGAAAGACGTGCATGGCGGGCACTACTTGGTAGCCTGGGATAGGGTTTGCATGCCCAAGGAATTTGGTGGCCTCGGCATCCCTAACTTGCGACTAATGAATGTCGCGCTCAGGGCCAGATGGCTGTGGTTGAAGCGAGTGGAGGTAGATAGGCCTTGGCATGGCCTCGACATTCATGTTCCAGCCCTCGCGGAGCAGCTTTTCGACGCCGCGACGGCCTCGGTACTCGGAGATGGTGCCACCACTCTCTTCTGGTCAGATAGGTGGCTGCCTGGTGGGAGGATCAGAGACTTTGCACCGAACCTCTTCGCGGTCGTCCCGGCCAATGCGATATTGACGCGCCGGGTGCGTGAGGGCCTAGGTGGGGCTTGGTTGGTCGACGTTCCCCCTAATCTGAGCGCGGCTGCCATTAGAGAGCTCCTTGAAGTCAGCGACCGGCTGGAGGAGGTCACCCTGACAGAGGGGACGCAGGATGTCTTTAAATGGAAGTGGGATCCCACCGGCTGCTATTCTTCGAAGTCTTGTTACCAAGCCCTGTTTGCAGGCCGGACCTCGATGGCTGGGGCATTACAGACTTGGCGCTCTCGGGCCCCCGCCAGTTGTAAGGTCTCTCTTTGGATGGTTGTGCGCAACAGATGCTGGACTGCCGACAGATTGCAACGTCGCGGTCTGCAGCATCCGGCGGCATGCCCTTTCTGCGACCAATGTGGAGAGTCCATTGACCATCTCCTCATGGGATGCGTCCTGGCACGTGAGGTGTGGAGCACCTGCCTTGGCTGGTGGGGCAAGGTTTAGTGGATGCCTGACCACGACACAAAGCTGGTCGCTTGGCTTCAAGGCAGACGTGGCGGCAGGGGCCGTGAGCGCGACCTCTGGACATGCATCTCCTTGGTATGCTGGACGCTTTGGCGTCACAGGAACGACGTCGTCTTCGAGGGGGTCATCCCCTCCGCCCCAGCGGTTATCCAGAAGGTTTCCACGAAAGCCAAAACTTGGAGAGCTGCGCGCCTTTTCCGCGACTGTCTGAGCCAAGTAGACATGTGAAGATGTCGCGAGTAGTCGACTAGTGGGTGCGTACTGCCCCTGTGGCAGTGTGGGGTTGCGCTCGAGGCGTCTGTGCCTCGGCGCGTTGTAAGATCTTGGCCTTTTAACCTTCCTTCTATAAAAACGATGTCTCCCAGTACATATCCTTAAAGAAAAGGAAGAAAAGGAGCCCTGACAACTAAAACAAGTCCATGATAAACATGCATCACACGTGACGACTAGCAGATGTGCTTGTTAACCTTTTTTTTGAAACTATCTTTTTCAGAGAATGTGTCGAGGAACTAAAGATACCGTGGTGCTGCATCCATCCGGCCCGTAGAAACTCGAGGCTCAACATATTTTGGCACTTTACGACAGGAAAACATTTATACAGGTACCCGCGACCCGGCCCCCATAAACCTGCAGTCCAGTGTGGCAGTGTTTACGCGGTGCTAGCCTGCTAGGCCTCTAGGCCAACTGAAGGCTCCACAAGTGATCGACGAAAGAATTTCTCTCGAATATAAAAAAAAGTGGACGACAAAAGAGTCAACGAAATTCGAAAAACTAATCTTAGCACTCTGTCCAATCATTTTTTCTTCTTACAACAAATACGCCTACGTTCATAGTTCGGACGTCAATAAAACCTACAGTATTGAAAATACAGTCGCACGCAATATCTTGACCTCTCAAACATTCCTAAGGTTCTATGTGTTTGGTACAACTAGCTAGCGCTCCATCCTCCCTCCCTCCCCGCATGCATCCGTCGCGGGCAGACACCGCAGACTGCACCCGTTGGCGCAACTTAAACCGGAGCACCCAACTTAACCGACGAGCAAAGGAACCGGTCAGAACTAGCTAATCCAGCTGCAGAGTAGGAGGAGCTTACGAGCAACGCGGCAGGGTTGCCGGCTTGTGAGCGGCAGCGACGCGGTCACGCCTCCCTCCGTCCCGCTTCGCCTTGCTGTCTTTCCCGCCTCGCTGGTGCAGCTTCACCTTCCTGCTCATGCTGTCACGTCGCCAAGAAATTTGTTTAATCTAATAATCTGGAAGGAAACCGTCCCGGATTTAATAATTTACGCAATTCTGATATACTAGTAATGTATTGTACTCACTGGATGCCGCAGCCGTCCATGCCGGGGCACACGGGCGTGCGCTGCCAGCCGTCGCCATCGCCGTCCTCGCCGTCGTCGATGGCGCCGGCGCTCCGCCGCAGGACGACGGCGTCGTCCACAGCGTCGGCGGCCGCGCCGCACGTCAGGATGCTGTGGAGCACCTGCGCCACGCGCATCCTCCGCGCCCTCCCCACAGCCGGCCGCTGCTGCTTGTGCCTCTCGCCGCCCGGTCCCGCCGCCGCCGCCCGCGACGCAATCACCACCACCGCCTGCTGCTGCTTCTCGGTGGCCGTGCCTCTCGCCGCCGCTTCCCGCTGCCGCCGCTGCTTTCGCTGCTGGAGGTCGTGCGGCAGAACGATCCTGAACGGCGTCGCCTGATCGCCGTAGGGAGAGTCGTCCTGGTCGGTCGGAGGCGGCGGCTTCGGGGAGCTCTTGTCGTAGTCTCGCGTCACCTGGACCTGGAGCACCTCCTCCACCTGCTTCTGCTCCCAGCTGCCCTTGCGGTACGGTTTCTTCTCGTCTGCTAGAACCACAATTTGTCGAACTGTTGGTTAATCTTCTCGTCGGAATCACAAACGAAACGGAATCTGTCTATCATATCGAGATAGACAGACAGACAGACTGTCACCTATGGGAAAAGGCTTTGGCCCGTCGTCGGCGCGAGGAGGAGGGGTTCGGCGCACGTCGCAGCCCTTGAGCACGTACTCGTTGTCGGAGATGGGCGTGACGAGGTCATCGTCCATCAGGTCCTCCCATACGTACCCGGCCTTGTACTTCCTGCGGCTCATCATCAGCACAGCACTCGATTGTTAAGGTAATAAGGAGCAATTAGCGGAATGAGCATATATTATGGAAACGGAGCTTTAGTAAGGATTAAATTGCAGCGAGGAATATGGAAACTGGCAAGTAATAATAATCATGTAACCAATCAATATAATGGGAACTACCCCCTCCGGACCATATCATTGTTCTCAACTTTAGTTAGATTCGGATGTACCTAGTTAACGATTTAGACTAGATTCATCCGAATCTAGACAAAATTAATATGAACCACTAGAACGTTGCCGGAAAAAGAAACGGCAATAATCAAGGGCGAGAATAATGATTATTCCAAATGTGAAAATGTTACTCCTACCTTTTGTAAGACCAGGAGAAACTGTCCGGCATGTCCTTGCCGCGGACCTCCGACAGCCACCTCTTCACATCTGAATCAGTGGTTTGATACGCCATTGCAATGAGAGTGAGTATATGCGAAATGGATCGACCTGCCGAAGAAGAAGAGGAGGAAGAGGCAGTGCGAGCGATTGGACGTACCACGGAGGCGCACGCCGGCGCGGTGGCGGTGGCTGAGGTTGACGCGGAAGAGGTGCGGCTGGTCCGTCCTGCCGCCGCGGCTCAGGAAATACACCACGTTGATCCGCCTCGCCTCCCCGCCGCCCTGCTTGTAAGAGTCCATATGCCGTTGCCCTTCTCCGTCCCCGTCGACGACGACAAGGCGGAACGGAACAAAGGCGCCGATACCACCAAGGCTGGCCGTGCGATGCGATCGATCTGTCGCAGCTGGCAAGGCTACAAACTACACAGACAGTAGTAGGGACTGCGGAAAGACGGGACGCCGGCGGCGCGCACCGGCTCCGATTAGTTCGAGAGCTCGCGCGGCTCAAGGCGGTTGGACGCCGAGCTGATGGAGTCGCAGGCGTGGCTCCTGGGGTAATTAGTTTAGGCTCGGGACCTCTTGCGACCGAGGATTATACAATCCCGGGATGTTTGTGTTCCGAATGGGGAAAACCGGTATTTATATGCACGGGTTCCTGGCGATCGATGTGATGGCCCACCTCGTAGGTCGTTATGGAAAGGAATAATCGCCATTCCAGACCGTGCTACATTCCTAATACTTCTCAAAATTAATTGACTCGGATTTGATAAATTCAGATATATCTAGCCATGTTTTAGTGCTAGATATATCTAAATCTTGATAAATTCAAATTAATTAATTTGGATCGGAGGGAGTATTATATTCCTTTGTCAGGTACTACTACTGGTAAATTTAGATTTCAATACACAATATTGGGGTAACATTTACAAATACTTATTATTCATCAGTAATCTAGTTTTTATTTCCAACAAAGTTACTAAGATAGATAGATCTGTGGCCATAGTCGGTAATAAATAGAATTAATCTAGTGTTTATTTCAAACAATATTAAGATAGATCCATGGCCACAGTCGGTAAATAGAATTCCACTGGGAACTCGTTAGGCTGCCAGCCTCTTCATGTCTTGTTTGGTACTAGAGTATTCGTGGGGACTAGAGGGGATAATCCCCACCGAACCCTGAATTCCAACTTATTTCAAATAGTATGTTTGGTTTTAAAATATTGGACTAATTCAATTGCCCATAATCCCCATTTTCCTCCAAGTTCTAGTGTATTTTTTCTAATATCCAATACACTACCTCTACCCAGTGGATTGGTGGGGATTTGGGTTTTGTGGGGATCAGAGGGGTTTGGGTGAAGGTGGAGGTTTCACCCAATCCCCTTTGAGATTATTCCCTATAAGCCCCACTAAAACTCTAGTACCAAACAAGGCCTCAGGGGGTCTGTTATCTACTTCCGCTGCTCCTTGACTCCAGAAGTCTAGATGGTCCAATATCGGAAGCTCCATCAGCACAGTGCCCTGATGACCTAGCTTTAAACTGTTAAGTAGGCTGAGCAAGGACAATGGTCTCATCAGCATATGGTAGGGAGCAGCAGAGTTAGAGCATCTCCACTCGATCGCTTTTCCTAGGTCAAAATCCGGCGCTATAGCGCCGGATGGATGTAACTTTAGGATTGGGAACAACGCTATAACCTAGTCGCGTTCTCAGACGTGGTTCCTAGACAAGATAAAATTGGCGATATTTCGTCTGAATTCGACTCAAATTCACACAGTTCGGCATAAGTATGAATACAGAACAATGTTCGGCATAATTCGACATGAAATTAGACACAACAAATTCGGCATAGTTCGCCATAGATTGAAACATATCGTAGTTGGGCCTAGCTTGGCCAGATCATGTTTGGCATAGTTGCTATGTGTTGCCCTTGCGTATTCATGCGTGCTCCACCAGATCATCCTGCAGTTGTTGATACACTGCCGGGTCTCGGATCTCCTGGCGCATAGCGATGAAGGCATCCCTTTGACGGCGAGGGGGCAGCGTCGGTGACGACATCGGCTGGGCGGGGCGGGGCATCACCGGCGGCGAGGGGGCAGCTAGGAGAAGACTCTGTGTCACGGGAAGCCGAATCGTGGTGGGGAATGGGTTGTGTCGCCGACAGGGTTGGTCCACCATTTTCTTCTTTTGTCTGGCGTTCCTAGGCGACTCCCTGTGTCCCGGATTCGGCCTGAGAATTCCGGATATAATTTATGCCAAATCCAACAAAAACTTGGCAACTGAAAACGGGACTGAACTATTGTTCACCGTCTCTAGAAATACTAGTGGAGATGCTCTTATCTTATCAGCAAGAACAATGGTCTCGTCAGCCAACTACGCAGCGCTCCCTCTTCTTAACACAGGCGCTCCCTACGCTGCCGACTGTTCTTGGAAGATTCTTACTTGCTCGGTCATAACCCTGCCATTTGTCGCTGGAAACATGAAGCGGTCGGCAGAGGAAACTTTTTGACCTCGACACCGGGCCATTTCTATATCCCTCGCAGGCTTGCCACGGCACGCATTTCCAGCATAAAAACAAAATTTGGATTCCTCTCTTATAATGTTTCCACATTCGGACTTTGTGTTTCATAATCATTGGTTTTCGGCTAAGCTAACGTGTTGGTACGTCATGTCGATACCGACGGTTGCAACAGCTTTACGGTCTACTGCACCGTCGCTTTCTTTCCTTTTAAAAAAAATCCATCCGTAGGAAACCAAGCCAAGTACTCCATCAGTTGCAGGCTTACAACGACTGCATTTGTGAAGGTCGAGTTCATGGAAAAGTTGAATGTTCTATGATAAATAAAAACACCCATTGTCATAATCTTATCTTAACATTAGTAAAGTTATTATCATGTGATTGATACAAACCCTGAGATGCAATAATGCTCAGGGTTCATACAACCTTTGTGCAACAATTTGGCTTAACTAGCCAGTTTCAACCAAAACGTAGGATTTAAACGGCGCAGGTAGAAGAAACGGACTAAACCACGGAAACACTTCTGATTTTATTATTAGGTGCGGTATAGATCTGCACCATATTTGTACTATGTGGTTTTCTCAAACTTGTCAATGTCATGTTTTAGTTCTCCACGACACCATATGCACCCGGTCCATATCCAACTCTGACACCTAAAGAGCAAACGATATTAACAAGACAAACCAGGGATACACCCATCTACCTAGCCAATACCTCTCGTGAAAAAAGTGGCCGCGTAGCCAGCAAAGTGAAGGATCCCCTCCTCAGCGGCAGAGGGAAGGGGTGGCTTGGATCTGCATTGTGGCACAATTGTAAGATCGCTTTGGGTTAGGCTTTGGTCAACCACTAGCATTGCGATGGTGGCGATAGTGATGTGCCTTGTGCGGATTAAGGATAGGGTAAACCTAGCTATATGTTCGCCACATCGGCGACGGTCTCGTCGGTAATATCGAGGAGGATAAATCATCGGGTCGCAACTTTTCTGCAGTGGTGCATCTAGTTATGTGTTCATGTTTTGCAGGTAGTTTTAGTGTCTCGATCTCATGGTTTCTTCTTCGATTGGGCGAGGCTTGGCCAGATTCGATTTTGTAGCGGAGCTAGTGAGGCCAGGCATTCTTTGATCCGTGTGGCCGAATCTGGGGTGGTCATGGTCATATAGCTGCCTTCTTAGCTTTCTTCTCAGGGACGGCGATCTGTTTCTCAAAACATTTTCACTTGCATCTTGAAGCTCCTATACCAGGGTCTTCCGGCCTACCACGTCAACAACGTTTTCCTGGCTCAGCCGTGGTTCATAGTAGCATCGAGCTTCGCTGGCAACTCACCACCTGCGATTTCAGGAGGAAGACAAGGTGGATTTCCCCAGGGTCTATGTGTAATTTTATTTTATTCAAGTATGCTCCTGCAAGTGTTGCTTGACTTTGGCCTCTTCACAAAAAAAAAACCTTTGGCGCTTAATTTCTTGGAAGTCTAGAGCCGCTGTTGAAAATGCGTGTGTGATCTCAGCGGTGACTAGTCTCAAAATCTAGTCAAAAAATTCATAATTTTGCTTAATGTTCCACGGTAAAAGAATCAAGTAACTTAATAGTGAAGATACTTCTAGGTGTACAACACATTCGAGATCTTGGCAAAAACAAATATGTATGTTTTGTAAAATCTACAAAAATCACAAGCATAATGATTGAATTAAAACTTAACCATGCAATTTCTCATCAAAATAATACGCTATTTTCTATATTATTTTTTGAAAAGTAGAAGATATTAAACTCTGAGTTTTAAGGTAGGTTTAGGATTTTGGTCCCGAAATAATACCCGTGTGTGACGGTCAGTTCCGACACAGTTTGACTTGCCTTGAAATACTCTTTGCCGGAATCACCAAATGATCCACCTTTCTTACTTAGAGCGGTGGATTTGGTTACCGGATTTCCTAGCCCCCTCCGGTAAATAGGCTTCTCTGCCAAAAAATCTCGGTCGGGTAAATGAGAAAATATTTGTTTTCATATGGTTATGAGTTGGTTACTGCATGTAACTGTCAATAACCAGGTATTCCATCCGTTTCAAAATATAAGATGTTTTAGCTTTGTAAAGCTAATGTATCTAGACCTCTTTTATAATGTAGGTTCATAGAGATTGGGAGTGAACCTACGCACTAAAAGTGGACCTAAATACATTCACTTCACAAAGCTAAAACATCTTATATTTTCATTCAGAAAAAAAATCTTATATTTTAAAACAGAGGGAGTATACTTGAATATTCTCGAAATATGAATTCAAATTTTGTTTGCGAATCTCGCCGTGTATTTTTCCGGCAACCACTGGTAACCATGGTTATCACTAATCCCATCCTCCCTGGAGAAAAAGTTTAAACCGGTAGCCAAAAGCCCTGCCTGGTACCTGCAACGGATTGCTCCTGCTCCCGTCATCCGTCCCCTGCCTGGCTGCCTACCTCTTCATTCGCCTCGCGAAGGTTTCCAGCTTCTCACCTTCCGCTTCACTCCGTTGACTCAGCGCGCCCTGTCAATTCCGGCCGGAGGGGCGTGTGTTTTGCTTACCCTCTTCTCTTCCTCGTGACGATTTACATGTCTGATTATGTTTTATTCCGGTACTCTCTCCGATCCAAAATAAGTATCGAATATTTAGTACAAACTTTGTACTACTAAGTTAGTACAAAATCGACAACACTTATTATGAATAGGAGGGAGTAGAATCCAGCGATATCATACGGTAGGAGGAGTACAGGGTTTTTTTTAGAGAGAGAAGGTGACGGCGGATAGACTTGAGAAGAGAGAATGGTAAAATTGTGGGTTACACAAGCTTTACAATCAAATTCAAGAATCGGCCAAGCATCTGATGTTGCGCTTCACCACTAGAGTGTGGTCCAATTTGATCTATTCGCTTGGGCTTTATGGCATTGATCCAAGGGAGTGGCATGATGTTGGCAACGTCAAGGAATGGTGGATGGAGATCCACAAGCATGAAGAATGGAGAAAAGCCTTGACCTCTCTCTTGCAATGTTGGTTGCATGAGAGTTTTGGAAAGAAAGGAACGTCCACGTATTTTGCAACCAAGCTTCTACCATGTCTATGATCGTTGCTAATTTCTTTTTCTAGAATGCACCCTAGAAGGTGTATCGATCATATAGCAGAAGTGCGAAGCGGCAGATACAACGCCGAGTCAGCGGCAAGCGACGCTGTCAACAGAGGTGGCAGCTCCTCACTGGAAGGCTAAGCGACTACCCGTCATCTACCCACTCCATAGGCACCGGTTCGGGGAAGTCAAAATCTACGCTACGGAACAACCTAACTAAGCGCCACTACTCATAGTCCGCTCTAATTTTACACTTAATGGCCACTACGGAAGGGGGGCAGAGTTAAACACCACGTCATTCTGATGCCACCAGAAGACCAAAATGATGGATGTCTAGAGGTCGTGACGGGTCTCTGGCGGAGCCACGACAGTAGATCCGTATCTAGAGTTGGCATCCGCAGGGGTTAGTCCAATGCTGCAGCGTACACGCCCAGACCTCCCTCGTCACCACGCAACCCAACAACAAGTGTCGGATGGACTCTTGCTGTTGATCGCACAGGGGACAGGCTACGAGTCGGGGAGGTTCGGACGTGCCAGACGGTCTCCCGTCCAGCACCGATCTCTTGAAGCCAGCCAAGACGGTCAGGGCAAAGACCTAATATCACGAGAGTAGTCATTTATTTTTTTCTCTTGGCCAAGGCCAAAAGGTGGTTTGTAAGACCGCTTAAACCTCCTCCTTATCAAATGAAAATAGCAAATCTTTTGCTTTAAAAAAATAAAAATTGTACAGGTTGAGACAAGAACTGCACGTACATAGCAGTACTGAACCTCTCTTTCGCCTCACCTTATTATTCGTATATAGACACCACACCATATACAGACTTGTCGTCCTCTCGTGTATGCATAGTTGCAGATTAGAGATCACGCAACCAGCCAGCTACAGACTACAGTGCACAACATATGTGTGTGGCATAATCAGCCAGCAGCAGTACGTACTGCCCGGACCAGGCCAGGAGCTGGTGAGCATGATCCGTCTCGCTCTCGTCGTCCTGGAGACCTGTGCGCAACGGCAGCATGGCTTGACTATTTCTACCCCGATGTTCATGTATATGCAGGCTCTGAAAACGTACAACAGCGAAAGACAAACACACATACGTACACTACTCACTCATCTACACAGTACACATGTAGCTCAGCTCGACCGGCCGAATGGTTCGTGGGTCGCCATCTGGCGAGGCGTGTTTCGGCGATCAGGTCACGAGGATGATGGATGGGTCGCAGCAGCACTCGTCCACCAGGCAGCAGCAGCACAGGGCGGCGAGGCTGTACTTAGTTTGCAGTGTACAAACAACAGGTGCGCACGTACGTTAATCACCAGCAGAGAAGTGGAATACAGGATGATAAGGGCAGACTCCTTTTAGTATACTTACCATCCTTCGAGGAAGCCCGTCGGCCGTCTCGGCGGCGGGGCGTACTGCGGCGGCGCCATCACCGGCGGCGGTCCGTTGTAATACCCTGCATCCACAACGTACGTGTTCCCGTTTCATAAATGAGCAAACAAGAAGGGGAACACGCACAGATTGTGTCGATCTCTGTCATGGGTGGGAACTGTGTAGCATGTACAAGCGGTACTGTGGTTACCTTGGTTCTGCGGGTACCAGTACCCGTACCTGCGATCGCTCATCCTGGTCACTGACTGAATTTCGTGTTCAGGATCAGATAATGGTGGCTGTATTGTCTTGAGAAAAACAAGTTCAGATGGCTGTGCTAGATCTCATGGAGAAGAAGAGGATCGGTCTTGGGTGGGAGCTAGTACAAATAGCTGCTCCAAACCGCAGATCAAGTGGCCGTGAATTACATTCCGTGGTGCTTAAAGCAGCGTCCGAAACATTCTGCGCGCGCCGCTGTCAGCAGAGCAGCAAACGAATAAAGCGCCTCGCATTATCTCCTTTGCCACCTTTTTGACTTTCCGGAATATATATTATTCCTATCTTCGGCTTCAAGGAAATGGAAGATCATCCACAAACTGTACAAAAAAGCTGTCGCTATTTGCAATTAGGTTAGGCCAGAACTGCCGTGGAAAAAAACTGTACAAAAATGGGGAAAAAAAAGAATTAGACTCGAACGAATGCTTAATTGGAAACCTGTAGAGATTAGTGCTGATGCCCGAAGTAGGTTTGTCAGGCAAGTAGCACAAGGTAATTGACTGATAGCCGTAGAAACTAGAGACGCGGGGAATCCGAACCTTTGCAAATGTGAACAACGATGTACTTTTTCTTCTTTACAAGAGGTAAGTAAAGCGAACAATTCCTTGAGAGTTGAGAACTGGGTTACGTGGAGCAGCGAGAGTTCGATAGAGGCAGCACACATTGGCTCTCCTGAGGGGTACATGCACTGCCCCATGGTGCCACCTGCAACTCTGAATCAACGAACAACATGCAGATAAACTATCGCCTTATTCTGTCATCTGCAACTCTGAATAAGCGATCAACATGCGGATGTTGGATTGTTTGTTCCTTCCACACAATCGATAACCACCACATCACCGCTCTCTAGAGTTCTCGCTGAGTATGCCACCCTTCTAGTTCTAGACTTATTCGAGTGATATCAGGTAATTGACTGATAGGCGTAGAAACTAGAGATGCGAGGAATCTGAACCTTTGCAAATGTGAACAACGATGTTCTTTTTCTTCTTTGGAATAGGTAAGTAAAGCCAACAATTCCTCGAGAACTCGGTTACGTGGATCAACGAGATGAGGTGAATGGTCCGGTGAAACAACCAGAAATCGATCGACGGTTCGATAGAGGCAGCACACATTGGCTCTCGTGAGGGCTACACTACCTCATGGTGCCACCTGCAACTCTGAATCAGCCGACATCATGCACATAAACTATCGCCTTATTCTATCATCTGCAACTCTGAATAAGCGATCAACATGCGGATGTTGGATTGTTTGTTCCTGTTGGGGGGATACCCCCGGGTAGGGTCACGCCAGGGTATAAAGGCCGAGTTAGCCGAGGTACGGCAAGGTCAAAGCGAATGCTGGCCGAGTCACCTCAAGGCGGGCCGAATCACGGAGTAACCCGGACCAGGGGATGTCTACCTAACTGGGTCTCAGCCGACTTATATCATAAGTCGGTGAGATGAATCTAACTTGTGTGCAGGAACAGGTGTGGCCGGATCAACTATGTACGATCCGGGTCATATCAAGCTTGTAGGAGAAGGAAGGTATCTCGCTGGTCAAAGGTGACCACTATACGCAGAGCGTGAGCGAAGCGGACAGCGGCAGGACCACCGAGGCGTGGCCGACAAAGGTGATGATGCCAATGTCGGCTGACGCGGGCGCCACAGAGGCTCACGTAGCCTCTGCATGGATGACGCGGGGAAAAAGTGAACCGATCGGCTTACTATTTTGGGATATGCCTCCACGTATGCCCTAATTGGAGACCTAGCCACCCCTATATAAGGAGGGATAGGGCCTCTGTAGAAAGGGTTGAGTTTTACGGGGTTGATCGCTAGTTGGTTAGATTTTACTTGGTTCCTGAGGGCTAGCTAGTGGTGAGAGTAAGAGAGCTCCTTCTTCCTCCTCTCTCCAATACATCTCAAGGAGCACTTGTAATCTGTGGAAGTGAATCAAATACAAAACTTCTATGTGTGGAATCACCACACTATCCCTCCCTGGATTTCCCTAGTGCATTTAGTCCCCACCTTTAGCCTATCCATGGCATCTGTCGTGACACCACCACGACAGTTGGTGCCCACCGTAGGGCTAGCGGCGCTAGCAGGGGTCAAGATCCGGACAGAAAACCTCATCGGCACCGGCGAACGCATCGTCTTTGGACTCGTTCAGCGCTTTGGAGCGCTGGACTTTGTCAGCGACAACGCTGGCTGCTTCGGCAAGCGTCCTCTTCCCCACAATGGCCTCTTCGTCAAGCTCGGCGCGCACAAGGTCTACGTTGCTATCGATGTGTCGTGCGTTCATCCGCGGCACGTCACCGAAGGAGGCGAGCCACCCCTTAGCGTGGTTCACGGGGCGCGTATCACTCGCTCCCCGGACCGTGCTGAGGTGATGATGACTGCGCCTGGCGCTGGCGCAAGCAAGGATCTGGCACCAGATCCGGAGGTAACGCCTAAGGCACCGAGGAAAAGTAGAGGTCCTCCACTAGAGAGGCCGGAGAATGTGTTGCAGCAAGCGATGGATAGCTTGGCAAACCCAGTAGCAGCAGTGGTAGATCCGGTTCGGGCACAGGCCGAGCTAGAGGAAACTAGGCAAAAAATTCTAGAGGGTGCGAAAAAGATAGCCGCGGCTCAGCAGTCGTTGAACATGACACTACGTGAGTACACAAAGGCAAATAAGGTAGATGCTGTAAAAGTGAAGGGGAGAAATCTCATGAGTAAAATGAACAAAGAGGGTGATACTAGGATTGAGGAGTTAGAGAACTGTTTATCCGTGGGGCTGCCGAAGTATAGTACCCCGGCGAAAAACCTCAGAGCAGTGGATGTAGCTGCGTCCGAGTTAGAGGGTCTAACGGGTGAGGCCCGTCAGAGACAACAAGATAGGGTCAACGAGTTGGTTCGGATCGCAAACAGGCAAAATGAGGAATCGCTCAGAGCTAACTCGGAGAGAGCCGGGGCCTCCAAGATCGTTCATTCGGCGGTGGGTAACCTGGAGAAATACGCTAGAGCTGCATCGTCTCCTCATGGTGGTCCTAGGAGAGAAGAGGTAATAACCTCGGCAAGAAAAAACAAACAGATAGTCCCGTATGACCCGGCAAGGGCAGGGAAAGGAAAAGAAGTACAGAGAAATGATGATCGACGAAGTGTGAGCCGAGGTGAAGCTGGCCGAGGTAACCGCGACCAAGGCAATGCCGGTTAAGGTAATGCTGTAAATGGCAATGCCGGACAGCGAAAATCGGCAGGAGCAGGACAACCGCAGTAGCGGAATATACCAAGGCAAGAGCAAAGTGCCGGCCGAGGTATGCAACAAAGAGGTGCTCCGTGAGAGCAGGACCGATATAATGATGGTGACTCGGAAATGATGAACGCAGGATACCCAAGGCCGGACTATCATGTGATAGGGTCAAGATTGGGAAGCAGTGATTTGATGCCTGACGATGCCAGATTAAAACTGTATCGGCTGTATAGGTCGGAATAGATTAAATGTCAAGGTCCCCCGGGTCCTACATGTTTTGGACCCCGGATCATGAAGGAACCTCCGGTACCTAACTTCCAGCTACCTAGAGGCACTAAGACATACGATGGCAGCACAAAGCCGGAGGATTGGTTGATTAACTATGCTACTGCTGTGAAAATTGCTATAGGCAACTTGAGATGGGCTGTGAGATACGTACCCCAGATATTGGAGGGGCCAGCGAGGGTATGGCTAAACAATTTGCCACCCGGAAGTATTAACTGCTGGATTGATTTTGAGGAAATGTTCATCAGCAATTTCTCAAGTACGTATCAAAGGCCGAATAGGCCACAGACCCTAGCAATGTGCAAGTAGAGACCGAATGAAACGGACCGGGAGTTCTTGACCCGGTGGTGTACCGTGCGAAACTTGTGTGAGGGTGTGAACGAGTCACAGGCCATAGCTTGGTTTGCGCAAGGATGCAGATATGCAAGCATGTTGTGGCAAAGATTGCAAAGGGATATGCCAACTACGTTGGCAGAGACAATCCGGATTGCTGATTCGTATGCTTTGAGTGATCCGACTCAACCCAGGCTCGTGTCAAACGAGTCAAATGAGGAGTGCTACCAGAGAGATGGGGCCGGGTCATCCCGGAGGAATGACTACCGGGGTAAAAGAAGAGATGACAGACCGGATTACCGGTATAGTTCGCAACAGGTTGCTGGTGTGAATCAAGATCAACCCGGAGCAGGGGGAAATCAACGTCAGAAAACTGGAGGCCAACAATGGACACCGAAAAATGATGGCAAGAAAACTTGGACGCCAGAGCAGAAGAAATAGTGGCAGGAAAAGAAGGACCGTCTGAGGTATACTTATGAGTCGATGCTGGATCAGCCGTGTAAGTTTCACACGCCAAATCCGAGTAACCCAGCGGGTCATACAACAAGGCAGTGTGAGTGGATGCGTCAAATAGAACAAGGTGGTTCGGGGAATGCTCAGGCACCTCGGAATGATCAACCTCGGTAGGAGTTACCCCGGCAGCAATTGCTCTCCGGAGCGAACACGCAACAGCTAATGTTGCCTCCCCCTTCGTCGAGGTATGACAACCATGAGAGAAGGGATGCAGTGCATCAAGTGGAAGACCAGCATCAACCGGATCAGAGGTACCCCGAAAATGAGGGGAGGAATGAGTACAGAGAGCATCACCAGAGTTACTGTGTGTTTACCACTGAGGAAGCAGATAGAAAGAGCTTGCAGCGCCGACACATGGAGGTGAATGCGGTAATGCCAGCAGTGATGAGGTATATGCCTTGGTCGGACCAGGAAATTACCTGGAGCATCAAGGATCATCCCAAGCTTATGCCGAGTCCTGGTTCATATGCGCTAGTGCTGGACCCGACATTCATTGGGCCTAACATCAATGTGAGGTTCTCCAAGGTACTAATTGACAATGGCAGTAGCATTAACATCATGTATGCCGATACAATGTGCAAGTTGGGTATCTCGGAGAACATGCTCCAAGCTACAAGGACAACTTTCCATGGCATTGTGCCAGGCATTTCTTGTGAGCCCATAGGCAAGGTCCGGGTTGACGTATTGTTTGGCACGAGAGATAACTGCCGAACTGAGAATTTGGTGTTTGAAGTGGTGAATTTGGAAAGTGCATATCACGCGTTACTCGGAAGGCCAGCATTGAACAAGTTCATGGCAAGCTGCCACATCAGTTATCTGAAAATGAAGCTGCCCGGGCCAAATGGAGTAATTACCATAGCTGGAGATTTCCGACGTTCCATTGAGTGTGTGTCAGCCGGGTCAAACCTAGCTGAGTCACTCGTGATTGCGCAAGAAAAAAGGAAGATACAGAAGGTGGCAGCGTTGGCTCGGTCCGCGCAGCAATATATGCCGGCGTTGAGTAATCGACATGGTAGTGTTTCGTTCCAAGCCACAAAGGATACCAAGAAAGTGCCTGTTGATGATATGTTCCCAGAGCGCACCGTAACAATGGGTGCCAGGTTAAATGATAAATAGGAAAGCGAGCTCGTCAACTTCCTCCGTGAGAATCGGGATATTTTTGCTTGGTCCACACAGGACTTGCAAGGTGTTCCGAGGGAGTTGGCCGAGCACTCTTTGAACGTGAGACCCGGAGCAAGGCCGGTGAAGCAACCTCTCCGCTGCTTCGCCGAAGATAGGAGAACGGTCATTGGAGACGAGATAGCTCGGTTACTAGCAGCAGGATTTATCATGGAAGTTCTTTACCCGGATTGGCTATCTAATCCGGTGTTGGTGGAGAAGAAGAAGGATGATCCGAATGTGGCAGTGGTTTGGCGTATGTGTATCGATTACATGAACCTGAATAAGGCGTGTCCAAAAGATCAATTTCCACTGTCAAGGATAGATCAGGTCATAGATTCAACTGCAGGGTGTGAACTGTTGTCATTCATTGATGCATACTCGGGTTTCCACCAGATACCCCTGAATCCGGATGATCAAATAAAAACTGCATTTATCACCCTGTATGGGGCTTATTGCTATCGCACCATGCCATTTGGTTTACGTAATGCAAGGGCAACGTACCAAAGATGTATGCAAAAATGTTTGCACGACCAGATTGGTCAAAATGTACAAGTGTATGTGGATGATGTGGTTATCAAGACCAAGGAAAGCAAAACGCTCCTTGACGATATCAGGCAGACATTCGCGAACCTAAGGAGGTTCCGGATGAAGCTCAACCCGGAAAAATGTACCTTCGGTGTCCTGGCTGGAAAATTACTCGGATTCCTTGTCTCCAGCCGAGGTATCGAAGTCAATCCAACTAAAATCCGGGCCATAGAGCGAATGGAACTGCCGAAGTGTCTTAACGATGTCCAGAAGTTCACTGGTTGCCTGGCATCGTTAAGTCGGTTTGCATGTCGGTTGGGAGAAAAGGCATTGCCTCTCTATCAACTCATGAAAAAGTCGGACAAGTTCATTTGGATGCCGCATGCCAATGAAGCCTTTATCCAGTTAAAGAGAATGTTAGCCACTGCACCAGTGTTAGCCTCTCCACTATCAAAGGAGCCAATGTTGCTCTATATAGCCGCAACCAACCGAGTTGTAAGTGCAGTAATTGTGGTAGAGCGCGACGAAGAGGGTAAGTCAGTGCAGAGGCTAGTATATTACCTAAGCGAGGTATTGTCCGCATCAAAGCAAAACTATCCACATTATCAGAAAGTGGCGTATGGTGTGTACATGTCGGCAAAGAAGCTAAAGCATTATTTTGAGGAGCATGCCATCAAAGTAATATGTGAAGCTCCCATATCCGAGATAATGAGTAACAAGGATGCAAGTGGCAGAATTGCAAAATGGGCAATTGAACTAGCTCCCTATGCGCCACAATATGACAGAAGAGAAGCAATCAAGTCTCAGGATTTGGCCGACTTTTTTGTGGACTGGGCCGAGGTACAATATGAACCACCGCTACCAGATCTGAACTACTGGAGAATGCACTTTGACGGGTCAAAAACAAAAACCGGGTTAGGCGCCGGAGTTGTGCTTACCTCGCTAAAGAATGACCAGTTGAAGTATGTGCTACAGATCCATTTCGCGGCGTCAAACAATGTCGTCGAATATGAAGCACTTGTGCATGGGCTCAAAGTGGCAAAATAAATTGGGATACGTCGGATCCAATGCTTTGGCAACTCGGATTTGGTAGTTCAGCAAGTGTCGGGGCTATGGGACGCTCTTGATCCAAACATGGCACTGTATAGATTCCATGTGCAGAAGATATCTGGTTATTTTGAGGGATGCGAATTTCGCCATGTACCCCGGGTGGAAAATGAGGCTGCCGACGTATTGTCAAAGCTCGGATCAACCCGACAAGCAATTCCATCGGGTGTAGCATTAGAACACCTCAGAAAACCATCTATAAGACCGTCCCCAGAAACCGACTCAATCTACGTCCCGGAGAATCCGTAGTCTGGAACTGCACCCATGGACATTGACATGGGAGATGGTGCGCGAAACCCGGGGACTACCTCGGCAAACCCGGGGACTGCCTCGGCAAACCCGGGGACTGCTTCGCAGGACCCGGGGACTGCTCAGCGTGATCTGGTAGAGGTTATGCCGGTGGATCAGATGGAAATTGATGAGGATGTGTTCCCTGTATGAGCAATACCAGCTTGGGCACTACCCATATTCCAATTCCTGAAAGATGGAACCTTACCCGTTGAGGAGGTGTTGTCTAGGCAAACTCAGAGGAGAGCAAAAGCATACATGATCATCAATTCCGAGCTATACAAAAGGAGTGTGACCAACGTCCTCCAGCGATGTGTTGACCTAGAAGAAGGACTTGACATCCTCCGAGATATACATCAAGGGGAGTGTGGGCATCATGCCTCGTATAGAGCCTTGGTAGCAAAAGCTTTCCGGCATGGATTCTACTGGCCAAGTGCCTTAGAACAAGCAGAGGATTTGGTAAGAAAATGCAATGGTTGTTAGAGGTATGCTACCAAGACACATATGCCAATGTCGGAACTCAAGACCATACCAATCACTTGGCCATTTGCCATATGGTGTTTGGACATGGTTGGCCCGTTCAAACCAGCAAGGGGAAATATGACTCACATTTTGGTCATGGTGGATAAGTTTACAAAGTGGATTGAAGTAAAGCCAATAATAAAATGTGATGGAGCTACGGCTGTGACATTTCTCAAAGACATCATCTTGAGATACGGTTATCCTCACAGTATCATAACTGATAATGGTACAAATTTTGCTGAAGGAGCATTTGCGCGATTCTGCCGAGATAAGAAGATCCGGCTGGACGTTGCCTCGGTAGCCCACCCTGCATCGAATGGACAAGTGGAAATATCCAACGGATTAGTATTATCCGGGATAAAACCTAGACTCATTGAGCCGCTGCAAAGATCAGCGGGGTACTGGATAGAAGAACTACCAGCGGTATTGTGGAGTTTAAGAACAACTCCGAATCGATCAATAGGTTATACGCCATTCTTTCTGGTATATGGGGCAGAAGTTGTATTACCAGCCGACATAGAGCATGACTCGCCTAGGGTCACCCAATACACAGAAGCCGAAGTGCAAGAAGCCCGGCAAAATGATGTTGATCTGCTAGAAGAAGCGAGAGAATTGGCATTGTCCAGATCCGCCATATATCAGCAAAATCTCCGACGCTATCATAGCCGGAAAGTAAACCCCCGAGTCTTCTGGAAAGGTGGTCTGGTACTCCGGTTGGTACAACGTACTGCTGGCATGCATAAGTTATTCCCCCATGGGAAGGGCCATTCATTGTGAGCAAAGCATTACACAATGATTCTTACTATCTTATCGATACAAAGCCACAGGAAAAGAACAAGGCGGAACATGTCCAGCGAGGAATCTAAGCGTCCATGGAATATAGATCTACTTCGTCCTTTCTACACTTAGCAGAGAAGTGTATGTATCCGAGTCTCTCTTATGTCGGTGTGTATGCCGGCAATGAGCTTATCAATGAAATGTTGGCACCTCGAGCAGTAACTCGGGGACTGCCTTAATAATGTTTGTTGTCTTATATTTCTCATTTATATGTCGGCTGGCGTAAGTTTTTCTACTTAACCTGGATTAGTAGTGTGTGAGCATCAAAAACCCAACTCTTCGACTTGCTGCTGTCCAAGAAGATTTGGCTTCATGGCAAGCAAGAGAACAAGTTTGGAATCGCGTAGCACATGAAAAACGACTAAGGAAAAGAACTTAATCGAGCCGACGTTTATTTTTCGGACTAACCTTATGTTTACTTTCAATTTATTATGCTGAGTTATTTTGAGCTAATCCTAAGGTTTCCAAGTATTGTTAAGACAATTTTTGAAACTCGGACTCGTAAGTCATAAAACCGAATCAAGGTATACACGAGCCGAGCCAGAAGATTGGAAGAACAAGAAAATGAAACTCGGGGACTACGCCCAAGTTAATCCGGCATAAAAACTTAGTAGCAAAATATCACTTGTGTACTGGATACAATTCCACCCGGCATACCGGGGATCTGATGAAATTTAAAGTGTTTATCAAGGAGCAGCAGGAGGAGGTAATTTGGCGCCAGCAGGGGCAGCCTCGGCCTCAGCTTCAGAATCATCCGCGTCTTCTTTGATGTCTGAGACTTCGTCCTCTTCGTCTTCATCCGACTCATATTCAGCATTTTCAACGTTTTCATCATCGGCGGCATCCAGGAAGCTCGGTCCCTCGTTCCATTGATGAATGGGGGCGTATTGGATGAAGCTGTGAGTGCAAGCCTTGCGCCGAGCTACCCAATCCGGGTCAGTAGACCACTTTGATCCAGTGCGCATGCACACAAGAAGATTGAGGTCAATCTTCTCATACCACATAAGCATGTAGTGGAGAACGATCTCAACTCCGGCGCGCCCAGCAGATTCTCGCCAGAGGTCGAGCTGAGTCTCGCATTCCATAAGCCTGGCAAAGAGAACAGGCATACTCTCCGGAGTATCTTCCTCAGGCCAAAAGGCCTTGAAGATCCAGATTACTACGTCCAAGATGTCCTTGCCATAGTTCCTCACAAGTTCGACACGAGAGGACAAGCTGACCAGCAAGTCCTCCAGGTCATATGGAATTTCTCCAGCGCCAGGGACAATTGGGGTACCCCTCTTCTGGCGGAACTTGGCAACAGCTTTGGATGCGACGACTTTGCTCTCTGGGAATTTGCTTGAAAAAATAAGACAGGTGGAGTAAGTAAATGAAGCAAACCCGGAAAGGTCAGTGTGTGTTGAAGGAAAAGAACTTACCAGCAATATGGCTGTGGATCCGGGTCAGCTCCTTGGTGCACTTGTCACGCCTCTCCCGGAGTTGAACAAGCTCAGCGTTTGCCGACTCAAGTTTAGAGTCGTCCTCCTTAAGCAGTTCTTGATCCTTGGCGATCTGGAGGTTGAGGCGCTCGCGCTTTTCGGTGAAGTCCTGGCCAGCCTTTTGAAGCTCGGATTGGTGCTGTGCTTTCAATTTCTTCATGTCTGCCTTGAGCTTGGCAATCTCATCATCCTTGGTTCGGAGGAGGGCAAGCTCATCATCTTTATTTTTAAGCTCGGCCTGATGCTGCCCTGCTTATTCGAGAAAATGTAGCATCATATCAGGCACGAGCACACTATCTTCAAGAGATGCTGAAATAGTTTGTTGACCCGGCAAAGCTGAGGTATGAATGTTTGCCGGGCCAAGGAGAAAAGGAGATAGAGAGCATAGCAAAGTTGAGCCAAAACGACTTACCCTTGATCTGGTCTAGGTTTTTCCTCGTGATGGTATTCTCAGCTTCCACCTCAGCTGCGAAATCCGAATGATGGATTAGTTCGGCGGAAAAGGAGGAAGAAACAACAAAAACGCCAAGGAAGAAACTTACCCCTTTTATCATGTTCGGCGATGAGCACAGTATGCTTCGCACGCAGCATTTTGTGAGTGTCCAGGAGACGCTGAAACTCAGCACTCCGGTGATTTGTGGTCACCTGAAAGAAGTACAAAGAGATAGCTTAGTCTTGTGCATATTCGAAGTGTACAAAATCCAGGCCAAGTGGAACTTAACCCGACTCTAGGTGTGTGCATATTCGAAGTGTACAAAATCCGGGCCTAGTGGAACTTAACCCGGCTCTAGGTGTGTGCATATTCGAAGTGTACAAAATCCGGGCCAAGTGGAACTTAACCAGGCTCTAGGTGTGTGCATATTCGAAGTGTACAAAATCCGGGCGAAGTGGAACTTAACCCGGCTCTAGGTGTGTGCATATTCGAAGTGTAGAAGATCCGGGCCAAGTGGAACTTAACCCGGCTCTAGGTGTGTGCATATTCGAAGTGTACAAAATCCGGGCCAAGTGGAACTTAACCCGACTCTAGGTGTGTGCATATTCGAAGTGTACAAAATCTGGGCCAAGTGGAACTTAACCCGGCTCTAGGTGTGTGCATATTCGAAGTGTACAAGATCCGGGCCAAGTGGAACTTAATTCGGCTCTAGGTGTGTGCATATTCGAAGTGTACAACATCCGGGCCAAGTGGAACTTAACCCGGCTCTAGGTGTGTGCATATTCGAAGTGTACAAGATCCAGGCCAAGTGGAACTTAACCCGGCTCTAGGTGTGTGCATATTCGAAGTTATCAAGGAGCTGCGTTAGTTTTCTAAGAAGCATCCGGCCGAGTAACAAGTTAGTCCCCCGGAGGCTCGGGGACTAATGGTTATATCACTAATATTTGCAACATGCTAAGGAAAAGGTGAAGTAACGTACCTCCATCATCCGACCCGCAAGGTTAATTGCTTTGGCAACAGTATTCATCTGTGCAGCAAACTCGGCGGGACCGAACTTCTCCGGGAGATCGTCGTTGTGGACGAACTCCGCCTTGTTCCAGTTATTTACAAACTCGATCAAGGTCGGAGGGTATCGTTTGCTGCTGAGCATATGGGGGGCAACTAGACCCTTAGCATGAGCTTCTCTCCTCTCAACCTGGGCAAGAGCAGGGCTGGTGTGCAAAACAAGTTGCACATCAGCTAGCTCGGCGGGGGCGTCCTTCGGAGGTGGAGTCTTCTTCAAAAGCATGGACGCGAGTGTGCGCTGTCTAGCCTCGATGGACGCTGCCCTGGTGGCATCAGGATCCTTTTTGCCCTTAGGTTGTTGCTGAGAAGTGGAAGTTGTTGCAGCGGATTTGCCCTTGGGAGCTACCTTGGCGCTAGCCTTGGTGCTGCTAGTGTCTTCTCGCCGAGCCTTGGAAGACTCGGACGAGGCGGAGGGGCTTGATGCTGCTACTGCTATTGCTTTTGATGTTGCTGCTGGGGCCGGAGTTGGTGCTGGTGCTGGTGCTGTTTTCTTCTTTGGCGGAGGTGTTGAAGGAACCTTGGTGATAGTTGGTTGCGGTGGAGCCGAAGTTGTGGTTGCTGCTGCCTCGGCAGAGCCAGACTCCCCCGCTCCGAGGTTGCTCTCCTCTTGACGAGGTGGGCTGGAACCCGGAGCAGCCGATGAGCCCTCCGGAATGGGGCTCAGAGGGCGTGAATCATCGCCACGGGGGGAGGGAGAAGGGTTGTGCCGGAGTGGCGAGGCAATGCCAGATCCACTCTGTGGGACCTCCACCGCGGCCCTGCCGAATCAAATAATGCACGATGAGAAACTATAAAGGAAGGGCAAGTGAATAAGCAAAGGGAGAAACGACTTACTCATCCGAAGTCAGGGGCTCCTTCGGCTTGCAAGCTCTCCAGGCCACAGCCTTAGTCGTGGCCTTGGTGGCGGCTTTGTCCATGGAATTCTTTTGCCTCTTGGCTGGCTGAGAAGGTCCGGAAGACGAAGCAAATGCGGCTCCCCTTTTCTTCTTTGGCGCGACCGGAACAGGCTCACCCACGACAAGGGGAGGGTCTTCATGGACCTGCCCACCGGGGTTAGCTGATGCCGGAAAAGCATAAGAAAGGGGGATAGCGTCAAATGCTTTCATCACCTCAACATCCGAGTCATCTTCATCATCGGGCCAATCTCTAATGGAAGAGAGTTTACTGGTGGGTCGCTTGGTCGCGTCGGCCATAGGAAGGAACATCTCCTGATCCGGTTCCTCCTCGTCCGAGGTATCCCGGTTAGGCGCCCATTTGAGAGAAGGCTTGGTGCCATCCTCAATAGTTTGCTGAAGGAATTACTAAGGGAAAGAAAAGACAACAGGGTTAAACATACAACAAAGACCGGCATATGATTTAATTCGGAGAGAATTTGCGGCACGAAACTTACCATGGGGGGAAGCCTATCTCGGCAATAGTGTTCAATTCCCCATGTCCACTCAGAAGAAAAGTCCTTCTTAGTGGTGAAGAGGGACTTGACCCGGCGAAAGATCTCGCTGTTGCTCAACTCAAAATAGGAGGTCTGGTTGGGGTCGCGGCCCCAGCTCATATGACAGACTTTGTGCGTGCGTTTCTGGAGGGGGGAGATCCGGTTGCACACAAACGTAATCATGGCATCCTCGTTGTGCAATCCGAGATCTTTCAACTCCTGGAACCTCTTGTTGACCTGGTTCGCTAGGACGGTGGGCTTCTTGGGGACCACGCCCCACAGATCCGGGTTGGGAGGACCCGGAGCGTAAGGGCGCAGCCGGATCTGATCCTCAGTTGTGTTGTTCTAGACGTAGAAGAAAGTCCGGTCCCATCCCTTACAGGAATCAAGCCCCGTGACTCGAGGGAAGATTGACTGCTTCCAGGGAGAGATTGACGCAGCGCCGAACTACGTAAGCTTCTTGTCCTCCGGGTCAAGCTGAATGTTCGGAATCACGTTCTGGCAGAGGCCAAAGAACCGGATCCAAAGCTCCTTCGTGTGCCATAGTCCAGCGTAACCTTCGATGGTGGAGGCAAAGGCGGAGAGAGACGTGATGGCATTCACCGGAAGGTGGTGCTACTGGAGCTCATACGTATTGAGCCAGTCATGGAAAAAATCGCTGACCTGTAGACCAAAACCCCACTGGAAGTGGGACAGAAACACCACATACTAACCCGGATTGGGTAAGGGGGCAAGCTCGGAGGCAGCGAGGCATGCAGTGACTCCCTCCGGGATGCGCCTGGTGCGGTAAAGCCAATCTAGGTCATCCTGGCAAACCCAGGAGCCTGCCCACGCGCCACGGTCAGCGGTTGCCGCATCTTCCTCCATCTTCTGCTCGGCGACAGTGAGTTCCTCCTCAATTAGCTCGAGATCACTATCCCCGCTAGTGCTAGCGGCGGTGGGGGCAGTGGCCTAGACTAGCAACAACCCATGGCTGAAGAGATGCGCGGAGGCGGCGGCAACGCTGGTGCGCGTGGAGGCAGTGCGGCGGCGACGCTGCTACTCAGACGCGGTGGTGGCGGTGCTGTCGTGGGAGAAGATGAGGAAGAGGTAGAGGCAGAGGGGCGCGGAAGTGGGGAAAGAGCCCAGGGGGCGCGCCCCTCCCCTATTTAACCACTCCCCTAAGGGGGTAGTGGGATCGTGTTGTGCGGGTGTGTCACACGGTGTGGCCATGTACAACGCGGGTCAACCAATCAGCAGTGAGCCACACGGAGGGCCACAGGGCGCAGCGAATCCCATGACGTGACGTTATGGTGCAGTTAACGAGGAGGCAGGCACGACGCGATGTGGGCAACAGTAACTTCTGACAATTACTGTGGCGGTTACTATTGCTGGCCCTTAAAATGAGGCAAACGTGATAATTAGCCTCCATGTGGGGAAGCGTACAGGAGAAGGAAGAGTGACCCGGATGGGTATGAGGTAACCCGGCCAGCAAGTAAAAACTTGGAATGTGCCAAGGGAAAATAAACCCATGAAATCCGAGATAGGAGGTAACTCGGAAAAGGAACACAAAGCTCGGTGAAATTGAACCTGTTGTGGCCTTAGCGGCTAAGGCAGCTAAGACCGCACCAGCTTCGGGGACTAATGTTGGGGGGATACCCCCGGGTAGGGTCACGCCGGGGTATAAAGGCCGAGTTAGCCGAGGTACGGCAAGGTCAAAGCGAATGCTGGCCAAGTCACCTCAAGGCAGGCCGAATCACGAAGTAACCCGGACCAGGGGATGTCCACCTAACTGGGTCTCAGCCGACTTATATCATAAGTAGGTGAGATGAATCTAACTTGTGTGCAGGAACAGGTGTGGCCGGATCAACTATGTATGATCCAGGTCATATCAAGCTTGTAGGAGAAGGAAGGTATCTCGCTGGTCAAATGTGACCACTGTATGCAGAGCGTGAGCGAAGCAGACAGAGGCAGGACCACCGAGGCATGGCCGACAAAGGTGATGATGCCAATGTCAGCTGACGCGGGCGCCGTAGAGGCTCATGTAGCCTCTGCATGGATGACGCGGGGGGAAAGTGAACTGGTCGGCTTACTATTTTGGGAAGAGGCATATTCCCTGGAATATGCCTCCACGTATGCCCTAATTGGAGACCTAGCCACCCCTATATAAGGAGGGCTAGGGCCTCTATAGAAAGGGTTGAGTTTTACGGGGTTGATCGCTAGTTGGTTAGATTTTACTTGGTTCCTAAGGGCTAGCTAGTGGTGAGAGTAAGAGAGCTCCTTCCTCCTCTCTCCAATACAGCTCAAGGAGCACTTGTAATCTGTGGAAGTGAATCAAATACAAAGCTTCTGTGTGTGGAATCACCACATTATCCCTCCCTGGATTCCCCTAGTGCATTTAGTCCCCACCTTTAGCCTATCCATGGCATCTGCCGTGACACCAACACGATAGTTTCTTCCACACAATCGATAACCACCACATCACCGCTCTATAGAGTTTTCGCTGAGTATGCCACCCTTCTAGTTCTAGACTTATTCGAGTGACGTTAGGTAATTGACTGATAGCCGTAGAAACTAGAGATGCGAGGAATCTGAACCTTTGCAAATCTGAACAACGATGTTCTTTTTCGTCTTCGGAAGAGGTAAGTAAAGCCAATAATTCCTCGAGAACTCGGTTACGTGGATCAGCAAGATGAGGTGAATGGTCCGGTGAAACAACCAAAAATCGATCGACGGTTCGATAGAGGTGGCACACATTGGCTCTCGTGAGGGGTACATGCACTGCCTCATGGTGCCCACCTGCAACTCTAAATCAGCGAATAGCATGCAGATAAACTATCGCCTTATTCTGTCATCTGCAACTCTGAATAAGCGATCAACATGCGGATGTTGGATTGTTTGTTCCTTCCACACAATGGATAACCACCACATCACCGCTCTCTAGAGTTCTCACTGAGTATGCCACCCTTCTAGTTCTAGACTTATTCGAGTGGCATCAAGTAATTGACTGATAGGCATAGAAACTAGGGATGCGAGGAATCTGAACCTTTGCAAATGTGAACAACGATGTTGTTTTTCTTCTTATGAAGAGGTAAGTAAAGCCAACAATTCCTCGAGAACTCGGTTACGTGGATCAGTGAGATGAGGTGAATGTTCTGGTGAAACAACCAAAAATCGATCGACGGTTCGATAGAGGCCGCACACATTGGCTCTCGTGAGGGGTATGATACGTCGCAAATGTATCTATCATTTTTGATGCTCCATGTTTGTTTTATATCATTTGTCCTATGCTTTGTCTACACTTTGAGGTGTTTTTTATACTCTTTCTATAACTAACCTACTAACAAGATGCCGCGGTGCCAGTTGCCTATTTTCTGCTGTTTTTGGTTTCAAAAAAGCTGGAAAAGAAATATTCTCGGAATTGGACCGGACAAAAGCCAAAGTCGATATTTTACCAGAAGACTCACGTAGCCAGAAGACGAGATGGAGAGGGGCCAGGGGCTGGCCACACCACCTGGTGGCACGGGCCAGGCCAGGCCACGCCAAGGGGTGGTGTGGGCCCCTCCAGCCTCCACCGACCTTGCCCCTTTGCCTATATATGCCTCCCGGGACGAAAACCCTAAAGACCAGATCAAATTTTCACGAAAAGTTCCGCAGTGCCACCACCACCGAAAAGGAGATTCAGGGGACAGAAGTCTTTGTTCCGGCACCCTGCCGGGACGGGGAATTGCCCCCGGAGCCATCTCCATCGATCTCCACCACCATCTCCATCGCCGTTGCTGATTCCCATGATGATGAGGGAATAGTTCTTCCTTGAGGCTAAGGTCTCTACTGGTAGCTATGTGTTCATCTCTCTCTCTCTCTCTCTATGCGTGATCTTATTGAGATCATGAGCTTTGTAATCAAGTAGATCTACCTTGCTACTTAAGTGCTTTAATAGATCTCTGATCTCCCCATGTGTGTGAAGTTTACATTGTGCACATCATGTGGCACTTAGGCTAGATATTACAAATACTTGTTATGAGTTATATTTGGAGTTGGATGTCTCTATGAAATTGTGGTGTTTATTGGAACCATCTAGCGCTCAAGGTGACAGTGTGGGGTTATCTAGATGGGGAATACGAACTTTGATGAGTGTTGTTATAGCCCTACCATGGACTAGAGTGTCCAACCGGAGAGTAGTTCATAGTAGTATCATGAAGAGAAGATATTTATATGAGAGTGTTCACTAGTGAAAGTGTGATCCCTAGGCCTTGTTTCTAAACATTGAAACACCGTTTGCAACTAGATCTGTTACATGTTTGCTTGCTTCCATCTTTTTGCCTTTAGTCTTTTCCTCCCGTCAAGCTCTTTTCTGGCACCGTTACCACTTATAATTATCCATACCACTTGTATTTCACTATCTCTTCACCGAACTAGTGCATCTATACACCTGACAAGTGTATTGGGTGTGCTGGGGACACAAGAGACTTCTTGTATCTTGATTGCAGGGTTGCTTGAGAGGGATACCTTTGTCCACTTCCTCCCTGAGTTCGATAAACCTTGGGTAATCCACTTAAGGGAAACTTACTGATGTTCTACAAACCTCTGCACTTGGAGGTCCAACAACTGTCTACAAGAATAGAAGTGCGTAGACATTAGGGTACATGCACTGCCTCATCCTGCCACCTGCAACTCTGAATCAGCAGACATCATGCACATAAACTATCGCCTTACTCTGTCATCTGCATCTCTGAATAAGCGATCAACATGCTGATGTTGGATTGTTTGTTCCTTCCACACAATCGATAATCACCACATCACCGCTCTCTAGAGTTCTCGCTGAGTATGCCACCCTTCTAGTTCTAGACTTATTCGAGTGACGTCGGGTAATTGACTGATAGCCATAGAAACTAGAGATGCGGGGAATCTAAACCTTTCCAAATGTGAACAACAATGTTCTTTTTATTCTTCAGAAGAGGTAAGTAAAGCCAACAATTCCTCGAGAACTCAGTTACGTGGATCAGCGAGATGAGGTGAATGGTCCGGTGAAACAACCAAAAATCGATCGACGGTTCAATAGAGGCAGCACACATTGGCTCTCGTGAGGGGTACATGCACTGCCTCATCCTGCCACCTACAACTCTGAATCAGCAGACAACATGCACATAAACTATTGCCTTACTCTGTCATCTGCAACTCTGAATAAGCGATCAACATGCGGATGTTGGATTGTTTGTTCCTTCCACACAATCGATAACCACCACATCCCCGCTCTCTAGAGGTCTCGCTGAGTATGAGACCTTCTAGTTCTAGACTTATTCGAGTGACGTCGGGTAATTGACTGGTAGCCGTAGAAACTAGAGATGTGTACATTGCAAATGTATCTATAATTTTTGATGTTCCATGCTTAGTTTTATCCACTTTCTTGTGTTTTGTTCCAACTTTGGAGTACTTTTATTATGATTTCTTGGACTAACCTATTAACAAGAGCCACAGTGCCAGCTGCCTGTTTTCTGTTGTTTTTGGTTCCAGAAAAGTCAGAAAATGAATATTCTCGGAATTGGACGGGACAAAAGCCAAAGTGCCTATTTTTCCGGAAGGGATAAAGTGCTAGAATACGAGACGGAGTGGGGCCAGGGGCCAGCCACACCACCTGGCCGTGCGCCGAGGCCTGGCCCGCGCCAAGGGGTGGTCTGGACGACCCCAGCACCCCCTCGGCCTCTCCTTCCGCCTATAAGTTGCCTTCGGGACGAAAACCCTAAGTACCCGATCAAAAATCCACGAAAGAGTTTGTAGCCGCCATCATCTCCATCCCTAGATTGGGAGGGATCTGAAGCTCTTCCCGGCACCCTGCCGGAGAGGGGAATTCACCCTGGAGGCCTTCTTCATCACCATGCAATCCTCCGGTGTGATGCGTGAGTAGTTCATCCTTGGACTACAGATCCATGTAGTAGCTAGATGGCTGGTTTCTCCTCCTTTGTGCTTTCATGTTTAGATCTTGTGAGCTCCGTTCATGATCAAGATTATCTATTTGTAATTCATACATGTTGTGTTTGCGGGGATCCGATGGATATTGAGATGCTATTTCAGATTGATTATTGATTCTATCATGTCTTTGTTATTTGTGATCTTGCATGCTTTCCGTTGTTAGTAGTTATCTTGGCCAAGTAGATGCTAGCAACTCCAAGAGTTAGTATTTATGCTCGATAGTGGGTTCATGCCTCTGGTAATCTGGGGAAGTGACAGAAATCTCTAAGGTACTAGATGTGCTGTTGCTACTAGGGAGAAAACAACGATCTTTTGTTCATAGAACAATTGTATTGTTTACTTTACACGCAGTTTGTAAAGCAATAATCTGTTGCTTGCAACTTAATACTTTACACGCAGTTGGATGGCGGTCTATGTATTATGTTGTAATGCCCAATCAAGTCTCAAAGGAGTCAAGATGATTAGTATATGCATGTATTGCTTTCTCGGTGTTTGTTAATTGCCCCACTGTAATTTGTTTACCCAGCATGTTATCTATCTTAAGGAGAGCCACCTCTAGTGAACTATGGATCCTGGTCCTTGTCTTTTACATACAATCTACAATCTTTTACTGCTTTGTGTTTACTTTCTGCAAACTTTTACTTCTTTCCATTCGATACGTTTAATCCTTTGTTTTCCACAAAACACGGTGAGATTGACAACCTCATCGCAAGTTGGGGACAAAGTTCTGTGGTTGTGTTGTGCAGGTCTCCACGTTGCTACTAGTACCGGTAGTGCGCCCTGCGAAAGCTCAGCTAGTAACACCTTTGGGGTGTTTCCTTGCTCCTACTGGTTCGATTAAACCTTGGTTTCATAACTGAGGGAAACTTGCTGCTGTGCTCATCATACCTTCCTCTTGGGGTTCCCAACGAGCTCTACATCAACACCACGCACCAAGCACTTTTCTGGGCGCCGTGTATTGAGCCATCAAGCGATTTTCTGGCGCCGTTGCCGGGGAGTTAAGGACATCTTCACAAGGGGAGTCCCTCATAACCAATCTCTTTCTTTTGTTGTTTTTTTTGCTTAGTTTTCTTTTTGCTTTGTTTGCTTGTTTTGTTCTTAAAAAACACAAAAAAATTAGTTTTACTTGTTTTGCTTTCTTACTTGAAAACAAAAAAAAATAGTTCCTATCTTGAGTTGCCGCTATGTCTAGCCTTGCTCCAATCACTATGTCACCCGAGGAAATGATTCTCACTTTTAAACAAGGAATTGAGGAAAGTTTTAAGGAAGCTTGGTCTAGAATCTCTGATCTACATGAAAAGACTGAGCCTAAAATGATTCAAGGCTTGTTCCTTAGCAGTTTTTACCTTGGGATTGCTCTTTGCTATAGATATGCTTTAGATGCTATTGCGGGAGGAGATTTCCTCCAAAGTAATGAGGATGATGCCATTAATGCTATAAAGAAATTGATCCTCACTTACAACTTGCCTAGCCAAACTGATACTTCTTTCGCAAAAATATTTGCTAGGTTGGACACTCTTGAGGCTAGCACTACTAGATTAGAAGGGTGCTATAATACGCTTAGGGAGCATCTTGATTATGTTCCAAAAAACTCTGAACCATCAAAGTGGTTCCCTACAGTAAAGATTGAGATGAACAATGAAACTTTTCAAGCCCGCTGTGACATCATGTCTGAATTTCGCCTTATGCCCAAAGATATTTATAAATCTCTGAATACTTGGGGGCTCATTGAAGGAGGAAAAGAAATATCTCTTACTAATAATACTACCATATTACCTCTTGAAATTGCTGAAGGAGTGTTTACAAAGATTCTTGGGAAAACGATTTATATTGATTATCTTGTTATTGAATGTGCAGGAAAAGGACAAATTACACTTGGAAGGTCCCTATTAGAACTCCTTGGAGCAATAATAGATGTGGGAAAGGGGACCATGCACCTTTCTTCTCCACCAAACAATCATATTTCTCCAAGGTTAAGAATAAAAATAAGAGAGGTAAGGGTAAGAAAGTTGGTCTTAATGCTTCTTCATTTGAGAACACTTGATTCTTTCTTTGGTTCTTATGCCTAACTTAAAGGCGTTAAATAAAAGTACTTGTTGGGAGATAATACAAGAGTTTTAGATAAGTCTTGGAAGTTATTACCTCTTTAATAACCTCTCCTTATCCTTTTTATTTGCTTTTTGTGCCAAGAGTAACCTCTAATGAGAGAGAAGTAATGATTGGGAAAGTTGCTGTCCCGAAACAGTTTTTTATGCTTCACCGTAAAAATTCCTAAGAGAGGTACGTATGTCTAATTGAGCTGTAATTTTTTCTGCTTCTGCCCCAGGTTGTTATCTAACTTTCATTAGTTCAACACTTTTTGATTTGAGCAACAGAAGGTCTTCGAAAAAATTCGTCTTTACCTGCTGGTCTGTTTTGACAGATTTCTGCCATTTTCTGCATTTGGTTCTTGTTGGTTCCTTCTTGAGTTCCTTTGCGGAATTGAGCTTTTTGAGGGAAGTGCTACAGTAGCTACTGTTCTAATGCAAGTTTATTTGGAGTTAGAACTGAACCTTGAGACTTATTTATCTTAAGTGCACTAATGTTGCTAATGAGATTGTGTGAAGTTTTGTATGAAGGAAATTTTTCAGGTGTATGGAAGGAATGAGTAATGAGATCAAGGATGGACTAAATATCAAGCTTGGGGATGCCATGTGTGTCACCCCAAGAAATATCCAATAAGTACAAGCATCAAAGCTTGGGGATGCCCAAGGCATCCCCTTCTTCATCAATAAAAATTTCAGGTTTCTTCCAAACGCTTCATTTTTATTGTTTCGTGCACAGTTGTGTTTCTCTTGGAGCGTCTTCTTTTTGTTTTTGTTTTTAGTTTGTTTGGTTTGTTTAGTTTTCTTAATAAGTTGGTTGGACCCCCTCTTTCACACTTTGGTTTGCAAATAGTTTGGTTTGGTTTGGAAAAGAGTAGGAAAGTTCATGCTTATGTGGTAAAAAGAGCTCGATTTTGACTGTGGCCATGCTTTGTCATGCCATGTTTGATATTGTTTTGGCTTTATGCTTAGTATTCTTTGCTGTAGCATGACTTGTTATAAACAATTGAGATTGCTTAATGTGCCTTGGATGAATCATGCGTTGTTTTAGCATATTAAAGCATAGTATAGTGGTATTCTCCTTTGATGCTTTATTTGGGTTGACTTGGTGCATGCTCACACCATGTTATGACTATCTCAAGTCACCATAGCCTTTATGATCCTTTAGTTTTCAACTTGTAGTATCACTTTATGCTTTGATCAATGATGTTTTGTCGCTCTGCATGATTATGGCCATTATTGCTCTCTTAGTTTGTCGCTCCCAGTCTTTTGCTAGCCTCCACAACAAAGTATGAGTTCCACTCATGCATCCAACTCCCTAAACCAAGTTTTTCCAAAGAGTCCACCATACCTACCTACTAGCTTATGCTATTCCAAGTATATTCATGCTTTTGTTTACCTTTCACTCGTTATGAGAAAACTAGTGATTAAAGCTCTCACGAACTTGATGGCACACTTTACTTTATTGCCTCTAATAAACTTGAACCATTGGGTCCTTCTTTGTTGCGTATATGCTTGCGCTTTATAAGTTGAAATTAGCAGAACCATGTTCCATGGGGAACGCTTTCAACATTGCACTTGTACTTTGTACCCCGTTGATATTATGTTCTTTTGCTTACGGATCCCGGCAGTGTGAAATAAAAGTGGAACTTGTAAGATCATGTAGTTTGTATATGTGTTAGAGAAACGCCTGGGCCGCTAGCCTAAGCCATGCCTAATCATGGTGGAAACTTGGAGCATCACCATAATGAGCACTCTATGAAGCATCCTCCATAAAAACCTATGTAAATAGCAAATAAAAAGATCGCTGAGATGCTCATTGTCTGTTTGCCTTGTCATTTTGGTTATGGGAAAGCTCCCGTATCATGTGCAAGGGGTACCCTGTTGGCGCTTCTTAATGATACACATATACTTACAATGACAAGAGCTTACTCGTGACTGAAGTTGAGTAGCATGAGGATCGGTCTTCGTAAGTAAGGGGCATGAGATTTCGGTTTATAACTTGTCAAGCATATCCTCTTAGTTGTGTCACTTTAACCTTAATCACCTTCAAGATGCTTATGATAGGGGCAATGAGAGCTGAAAGCTTTAAGTATCATAATTTTTGGAAGCTCTTCACGAGACTTGAATCCCTACTTCCTTTTTACAAAAGGCCTTTCTTCCACCATTATATTGAGTCTCCACCTTCTATCTTTATGCACTACTTTGAGAGCATAGTGGTCATTCTTAGTTCTATGTGCATTGTCCCAAGAATAGTTGATTGATGCATAACTTGTTATTGCTTGTTTTAAACTATTGTATCTAGTCACTCTTATGAACTTGGAAGGTGTCCTATGCATTTATATTTGCTACTCTATTGAGGGACAAGCTGAATACTTTTATGCCATGTTTTCTTTATGTGAAACAAACAAACGTCTTGCAAAGCATGTTATTCATGAATCTTTTGTTTGTGCCTTTTCATGTTGCATCATAGTTTCTTTGCTTATTGCTAGAACTTTGTCTTTCATGTTATGATTGAAGTACTATGATCCCAGCCTTGAATGTTTTGCAAATACTTTGATCAAGTCTTTGATGGTGCATGTCACCTCAAAAATTATTTTTCTTTTTATCACTTACCTACGCGAGGACGAGCAGGAGTTAAGCTTGGGGATGTTGATACATTGCAAATGTATCTATAATTTTTGATGTTCCATGCTTAGTTTTATCCACTTTCTTGTGTTTTGTTCCAACTTTGGAGTACTTTTATTATGATTTCTTGGACTAACCTATTAACAAGAGCCACAGTGCCAGCTGCCTGTTTTCTGTTGTTTTTGGTTCCAGAAAAGTCAGAAAATGTATATTCTCGGAATTGGACGGGACAAAAGCCAAAGTGCCTATTTTTCTGGAAGGGATCAAGTGCCAGAATACAAGACGGAGTGGGGCCAGGGGCCAGCCACACCACCTGGCCACGCGACCAGGCCTGGCCCGCGCCAGGGGGTGGTCTGGCCGACCCTAGCACCCCCTCGGCCTCTCCTTCTGCCTATAAGTTGCCTTCGGGATGAAAACCCTAAGTACCCGATCAAAAATCCACGAAAGAGTCTGTAGCCACCGTCATCTCCATCCCTAGATCGGGAGGAATCTAAAGCTCTTCCCGGCACCCTACCGGAGAGGGGAATTCACCCTGGAGGCCTTCTTCATCACCATGCAATCCTCCGGTGTGATGCGTGAGTAGTTCATCCTTGGACTACGGATCCATGTAGTAGCTAGATGGCTGGTTTCTCCTCCTTTGTGCTTTCATGTTTAGATCTTGTGAGCTCCGTTCATGATCAAGATCATCTATTTGTAATTCATACATGTTGTGTTTGCGGGGATCCGATGGATATTGAGATGCTATTTCAGATTGATTATTGATTCTATCATGTCTTTGTTATTTGTGATCTTGCATGCTTTCCGTTGTTAGTAGCTATCTTGGCCAAGTAGATGCTAGCAACTCCAAGAGTTAGTATTTATGCTCGATAGTGGGTTCATGCCTCTGGTAATCTGGGGAAGTGACAGAAATCTCTAAGGTACTAGATGTGTTGTTGCTACTAGGGAGAAAACAACGATCTTTTGTTCATAGAACAATTGTATTGTTTACTTTACACGCAGTTCGTAAAGCAATAATCTGTTGCTTGCAACTTAATACTAGAGGGGGTTCGGATGATAACCTGAAGGTGGATTATTAGTCATAGATGCAGTTGGATGGCGGTCTATGTATTATGTTGTAATGCCCAATCAAGTCTCAAAGGAGTCAAGATGATTAGTATATGCATGTATTGCTTTCTCGGTGTTTGTCAATTGCCCCCACTGTGATTTGTTTACCCAGCATGTTATCTATCTTAAGGAGAGCCACCTCTAGTGAACTATGGATCCTAGTCCTTGTCTTTTACATACAATCTACAATCTTTTACTGCTTTGTGTTTACTTTCTGCAAACTTTTACTTCTTTCCATTCGATACGTTTAATCCTTTGTTTTCCACAAAACACGGTGAGATTGATAACCTCATCGCAAGTTGGGGACAAAGTTCTGTGGTTGTGTTGTGCAGGTCTCCACGTTGCTACTAGCACCGGTAGTGCGCCCTGCCAAAGCTCAGCTAGTAACACCTTTGGGGTGTTTCCTTGCTCCTACTGGTTTGATTAAACCTTGGTTTCATAACTGAGGGAAACTTGCTGCTGTGCTCATCATACCTTCCTCTTGGGGTTCCCAACAAGCTCTACATCAACACCACGCACCAAGCACTTTTCTAGGCGCCGTGTATTGAGCCAGCAAGATGCAAGGAATCTGAACCTTTGCAAATGTGAACAATGATGTTCTTTTTCTTCTTCGGAAGAGGTTAGTAAAGCCAACAAGTCCTCGAGAACTTGGTTACGTGGATCATCGAGATGAGGTGAATGGACCGGTGAAACAACCAAAAATCGATTGACGGCTCGTTAGAGGCAGCACGCATTAGCTCACGTGAGGGTTACACTGCCTCATCCTGCCACCTGCAACTCTGAATCAGCGGACAACATGCACATAAACTATCACCCTATTTTTTCATCAGCAACTCTAAATAAGCGATCAACATGTGGATGTTGGATTGTTTGTTCCTTCCACACAATCGATAACCACCACATCACTGCTCCCTAGAGTTCTCGCTGAGTAGCGCGCGGGAGCTATTCTTCAGAACTCTAAATGAGAAGCATCGGCGGGTTTGGCTTGTCCAACAACAGCTTCTTGATCCAAAAAAACAGTTGAAGTAGGTAGTAGACTAAGTCTTCGAACCGTTTCCCCCCTAGGGTTCGAGTAGATAGGCGGCGCTCGGGGCGATCGTCGATCACCAAGGTGCAAACCTCGCTCCCTCCAGTGATCTAGCGTTTGCTTTAGGGTGATGGCCGATCCAGTGAGGGGAACAAGGGAGGAAGATCCCTCTCGGGAGGAATCATCCGGGAGTACGGGCATGGGGTTGTTGGAGAAGCTCCGGGGGCTCAATCTCACGGAGGAGGAGAAGGAGGTCATCACCATGGATGACTGATACGTCCAAAACGTATCTACTTTCCCGAACACTTTTGCTATTGTTTCTCCTCTAAACTTGTGTGATTTGGATACAACTAACGCAGACTGACGCTGTTTTCAGCAGAATTGCCTTGGTGTCTACTTTTTGTGCAGAAAATCAACTATCAGGAAAAATCCCGGAAAATATGCTGAAAATCCTATTTCACCCGAAGACTCCAGGAGCTAGAATACGAGACGGAGAAGAGCCAGGGGGTGGCCACACCACCTGGTGGCGCGGGCCAAGACAGGCCGCGCCAGGGGGTGGTGTGGGCCCCTCAGGCACCCCCTCAGCCTCTCTCTTTGCCTATAAGGAGCCTTCTGACCTAAAAACTTCGGGGGGTTCGACGTTTTTCTAGAAGGAGTTCTGCTCCGCCGCCACCACCAGATTCCACGAAACAACACCAGAAACTTCGTTCTGGCACCCTGCCAGGACGGGGAATTGGAGGAGATCATCGCCATCATCATCACCATCGCTTCTCCATCGACCATCCATGTTTCCCCCATCTATGAGTGAGTAATACCCCGCTGTAGGCCATGGGGATGGTAGGGATTGGATGAGATTGTTCATGTAATGGCATCAGATTGTTAGGGCATGGTGCCTAGTATCTTTTATTAGTGCTTTATGACTTTGTTGCGACTTGTTGTGCTTAATGCTTGTCACTAGGGCCCGAGTGCCATGATTTCAGATCTGAACATGTTATTGATTCATTATGATAGTATTGTTTTTGGTCTTATCTACAGGTTGTATACACACATTGTTGTCCGGAACCAATGGCCCCAAAGTGACAGAAATCGGGATAACCGGAGGGAATGGCTTTGATGTGAAGATCACATGTGTTCACAGAGTGTTAATGCTTTGCTCCGGTGCTCTATTAAAAGGAGCACCTTAATTGCCAGTAGTTCCCTTGAGGCCCCGCTACAAACGGGCTAGCAGGACAAAAGATGTTGTGCAAGTTCTCATTGCGAGCACGTATGACTATATATGGAACACATGCCTAGGATTGTCTAGTACTTGGATGCTTTATCTTATTTATCTGCAATTGCCCTATGTTCTGATTGCTATGTGAATTGTCTTGTCCATGCAACGCCCGTCCATCCATCCCTATGCCTACCGCACTCGAATCCCACTGTTCACTGTTATTGTTACTACTGTCTTTACTTTACTACTGTTGCTACTTTGCTATTCCTACTACAAAATTGTTGCTACTGATAAACTGTTGTGAGCAAGATTGTTTCCAGGTGCAGCTGAATTGACAACTCAGTTGTTAAGGCTTATAAATATTCTTTGGCTCCCCTTGTGTTGAATCAATAAATTGGGTTTCACTTCCCTCAAAAATACTGCGATACACTCCCTATACTTGTGGGTCATCAAGACTATTTTCTGGCGCCGTTGCCGGGGAGCATAGCTTTATTTATCAAGTTCACTTGGATTCTCTATTGTCCGCTGCTATCCATCCATCATGGGTAATCTCGTGATGGCAAGTTTCCTATTTTACCATCCACTACAAGAAGAGGTACGGTTCTGAACATCTCTGCAACTCTTGATTCACCGTCTGTTATAAGTAAGATCGTTACACCACCACATACACATGCTACACACACTGCTACTACTGCTGAATCTGAAACTTCTGATGCTTACGATGCTGCTTCTACTGTGCTTGATAAGAGTGGTTCAAGAGGTCCTTTCCTAGATGCTATGATTGCTAGAACTATAGCTGGAAATACTGAAACTCCTAATGAAGACACTACCACACCTGTTAGTTCACCTGAGTCTAGTGAAAGTTGATATTGAAGATGGTTATGTTGAGCTGACCGATGAATTTATTAAAGAATGTAAGAACACCCATGATAGGAGCGCTGCTAAGAGTCTCCTTGAGAGGCGTACTATTAGACCCAAATTGTCTCCTATTGCTAAATTTGCTGCTTCTCCCATAAACATTACAGATAAAGATTATGATTTCTCTCTCGATTTATCTTACATAGCTATTGTTGAGAAAGAACCTTTTTGTGGGATTAAGAATGAAAGTGCGGTAGCACATATGAATGAACTTTCTACCATGAGTGGCTTGTTTTCTGATGATATTAAGATGCGTACTTACTTTGTTGCCAAGATCTTCCCCTTTTCACTGAAAGGAGAAGCTAAAACTTGGTTTAGTAATTTACCTCCTGGATCTATTGATAGCCCTGAGTGCTTGATTAATACTTTCCTGCAGAAATATTTTCCTCCTAGTGCTAGACATGTTATTTTGCAGGAACTTTTTGATTTTAAACATGGAGAAAAAGAGGTATTGCCTGAATCTTGGGCAAGGTTTTGTGCTTTGATTCATGCACAGGCTGGAAGTCCACTACCTAAGAATGAGCTTCTTGATATATTTTATAATGGACTAACCGAAGAAAATAGGACATACCTAGATAGTTGTGGTGATTGTGTTTTCAGGAATAGGACTCCTAAGGAAGCTGAGGAATTAATGGCAAAAATAAGCAAGAATTATGAAGACTGGACTCCTCCTAAACAAGCTATACCTGAAGTAATTGTACCTGAACCATCTATTCCGGTGCCTATTCCAACATCAAAGAAGAGGGGAGTTATTGAATTAAATGATGAAGTGATGAAGGAAGCTAAGAAATGTCTTAAGGAGAAGGGAATTAAAGCTGCAGATGTCAAGAATTTACCTCCTATAGAAGAATTATGTAAGCCTATTCCCTACTCACCCACTATTGAGGTACACTCTCTCCAACACTTTGATGAAGGTGATGTCCCTTACTCTAAACCTCCTGATCAATGCTTAGAAGAATTCGATATCTTTATTGTTAAGCAAGATAATTTTAATAAAAGGGTGCAAAATCATCTAATGGAAAACACTAGAGCTATTGTTGAGTTGAAAGATATTGTGGAAAGAACCTCTAATGATGTTAAAATGATTGTTAAACACTTTCAAATGGTTCAAACTCAAATAGATCAACTCGTTAAAGTGCAAAACGACTTGCTAGTTAATGCTGCTAAAGAAAAACATGCTTATGAAATTAGAACTAGAAGTGGAGCTACTACCTAGGATCCTCTATATCCTGAGGGGCATCCCAAAAGAATCGAGCAGGATTCTCAACAAGCTGAAAATAGTGGCTCTACTCGTAAGAAAAGGAAAAAGAAACATAAAACTGTTGTAGAACCCTCTGAACCTGCTATAGATCCTAATAGTATATCTATCTCTGATGCTGAAACTGAAAGTGGTAATGAAGAAAATGAAGTTCCTAATGAAGAAAAAGTTGAAGAAGAACCTGAAAACCACACTAAGAATACGAAATACACCAAAGAAGATTTTATTGCTAAGAAACATGGTAGTGAAAGAGAGCCTTGGGTCCAAAAACCTATGCCTTTCCCTGATAAGAAACACAAGTCAAAGGAAGATGAACACTATAATAAGTTTTGTGAGTGGATGAAGCCTTTATTCTTGCAAATTCCTTTGATGGATGCTATTAAATTTCCTCCTTACTCAAAGTATATGAAGGATATTGTCTCGAATAAAAGGAAGATCCCTAATGAAGAAATTTCTACTTTGCTTGCTAATTATTCTTTCAATGGTAAGGTCCCTAAGAAACTTGGAGACCCAGGGATTCCAACTATCCCTTGCTCTATTAAGAACAGTTATGTTAGAACTGCTTTGTGTGATTTGGGAGCTGGAGTTAGTGTTATGCCTTTCTCTCTCTATAAAAGGCTTCAACTAGAAAAATTAATACCAACTGATATATCTTTGCAAATGGCTCATAAATCTACCACTATTCCTGTGGGTATATGTGAGGATGTACATGTTCAAGTGGCTCATAATTGCTTGATATTAACTGATTTTGTTGTGCTTGAAATGCCTGAAGATGATAATATGTCTATTATTCTTGGGAGACCTTTTCTTAATACTGCAGGAGCTGTTATTAATTGTAATCAAGGAAAGGTGACTTTTAATGTTAATGACAAGGAACATACTGTCTATTTCCCCAAGAAGATTGAAAGGACTTATGGTTTGAATTCAATTGAACATGTTGAAGGCATTCAAGTTGGAGAAATATATTGTCCCATACCAAGAGAAAAATTTGAAACTATTATGATTGGGACCATTGCTATCAAGGTTGAGGTAACATAATCATTAGTGGAATACAAAGTTTTGTCTCATATGGAATTGTTTTGGTAGCAAGACTTGATCAACCTTGTTAACAAAAGGATTTCATTGAACAAAACAATGTTTTCATTATGATTATCTCCGTTTATTTCTATCCTTTGCATTTTAGTTTTTGCTTTCGTTTAGTTTTCTTTTTGTTGTTAGTTGCTTGCGTGTTAGAGTGTCTTAGAACTTCTATAGTTCTAGCCTTGTTTTGTCTTTGCATCATTTCAAAAAAAAAGAATCTGTCTGTCAGAAAATCATTCTCCGATTTCTAAAAAATGCCCAAAAATAAAGTGTCTCGAAAAATTCCAGAAAATTCATATTAAATTTTTGTGTGAAAAAGGGGCAGAGGGGTACCTGGGAGGTACCAGGGGGCCCACCAGGCAGGCACACCACCTGGTGGCGCGGCCAGCCCTGGGTGGCGCCATGCCCTGGTGTGGGCCACCCCTGGCCCCCCACTAACTCTCTCACCTGCCACTTTCTTCTCTCTCCTGAGTAAGCTCCAGTTCATTGTTCAAAATCGCATTCTTGCTGTGCTTGCTCTCGTTTTTTTTCGATCTCCTTGCTCAGCCCATCTTTCTTGCTGAAATTTGGAGCATTTGTTCCCTGGTATGTGACTCCTCCTCTTGTCCAAGTAGATTTGTGTTTAGTGGATTATTTATTGAGTATTTTGCTGTTGTAGGTGATTGGTTATGAGAGCTTGTAAGCTTGTTTGATGCTTAGAGATATAGTTTTGATGCATGTTTAGGCCTCTTACAAGTCCCTACGAGTAGAATCCTTCATTATATTTACTTTGCAATCACTTGTTTAATAGGTGTTTAAATTTCAGAATACCAAGCATGAACAACCATACTTTTGGAGAGATATTTGAGAGTGATGCACCTAGGAGGTCGAGACCCTCAAGAACAGCCCCTCAGGCTAGGCCATCATACAACGAAGATCTCATTGCAACTCGTATTGGTAGTGAAAGGGATGATGGGGATGCTCACCCATCCTCTTTTCCTTGTTTTACTTTCTTACAAGCTGCAGGTATTCTTGATGATTTCCTGCTACTGATTGAGAGGGTTGGTTTGACCTCATATATGCAAGATGAGAGTACGCAATACGCTATGCTCACCAAAACTTTTGTTGAGAGTTCACGTTTACTAACACACCCTATCAGTCGACTGTCTCTTTTAAAATCTATAATCTGCCCTTTACCATGTCTTTGGAGAGATTTTGCAGTATTCTAGGTGTACGCATGACAGAGACCGTTAAGAAAATTCAAGGGCGACCCGCTGATTTGTTGGAGCTCTACCGAGGGGTGACCAATGATGATGACCGCGTGGCGCAGCGCGGAAAGATAAGAAATATCCAACTCCCTGCTCTTAGATACTTTGCATATTATCTTGCTACTAGCGTGCTTGGTACGGAGTACACAAGTAATATCTCCAATTATCATTTAGCATTCCTTGCTGCTGTGCTTGACAATGATACTCGGTACAATCTTGGCTCACTTATTGCTCGCCGCCTAGCTGCTAGGGGGCCTATCTATGGGGGCATCATTGCCTCGTGTATAGTTAATGCATTAGGTCTTTTAGTGGATCCCAATGATGCTATGCTGGCACCACAAAGGCTTGACCTTATTGCTATGAAAACACATCACTTTGTCACTGCTACTTCTGATTTGGACAGTCTAGTATATAGGATGCTTTTCACTGACGGGGATGAAAGGGAGATCCTTTTGCCACAGCCTTCTTTGTTTAGTGTTCACAGGAGACCATGGTCGCGCTCCAAGGAGGAGGTGGACGAGCAGCTCCGCTTGCTGGGTTTCCACGAGCAACACCAGGAGGATGTGCCCTCCTATGATTACTCCGCACATTATGGAGGGACGTACTCGATCTCGCACCAGGACGAGGGTACTTCCTCGTCGTACCACGGTGACATTTCATCCTGGCCGTCTTGGGAATGATACCCACTTACGCCAAAAGCCTAAGCTTGGGGGAGGTACGCCGACACCGCACTCATCTCCATATCATGTTGCGTCGGTACTTTGTATATTCATGTTTTCATTCTCTTTTTAGTTTTCATTCTTCTTTTGCTTTTGCTTTCTAAAACACAAAAGACCAAAAAAAATATGTTGTTTCTCTTTGGTTTGCTTCTTGTTTTTTCCTTGGTTTGTTTTTTCCTTTTTGCTTTGTTTGAACTATTCGAAAAACCCAAAAAGATTTTGCTTTGCTTGTTTTTCCCTTTTGGTTCTTGTTTAAAAATCGAAAACACCAAAAATATTTGTCGTTCTTCTTTGGTTTTGTGAGTTTGCTACAGGGTTCAGCAGTCCTCAGTGGAATATTGGTTTCATATTATTATTCAAGCCACACAAGTGAAGAGCAATAATGAGGATTAATGACAACTTGAGGCGTGGTAAGAGGCTGGTAACAAACTCTATTTGTTTTCATTTTTTGTATATATACTCATCACTATGGGCATGCTTAGTCTGTTCATGTAGAGTGTATGTTTTCTTTGGATGCTCAGTAGTTCTTGCTTTCTTATGATTAGCTCCAGCTCGCTAATAGTTTGTAGCATGTCTTATGAATGTTTGCTTGCATTGCTCTATTCATAAATTGGTATGACACCGTGGTATCCTCCTCTGAATGTTTCATTTGAATTGACTTGGCACATGCTCATGCATGCACATGACTGTAATAATCAGTTGAGCCTCGATGAATTATTTTGCCTTGACGATCTTGAATCACTCTCATGCCATGAGTAGTCCTATTTGGTTGCAAGCATGATAATGACAACTATTGCTCTCTCGTTTGTCGCTCCCTTACTATTGCTAGCCTTCACTTCCACTGAGTGTTTTACTCATGTTTCCAACTCCCTTAAACCAAATATTGCCAAAGAGTCCACCATACCTACCTATTAGCATCATTCGCTACTTCCGTGCATATTCAATATGCCTTGTTTTCTTCCGAATAAAATGTTTGCTTGTTATGACAAAGTTAGTTAGTAAAGCTCTCACGAACTTGATGACACACTTTATTTCCTGCACTTAATAAACCTGAACCATTGTGACTCTCCATGAAAGTTATATGCTTGCAAATTATAGGCTAGGGATTAGCAGAACCGTGCTATCATGGGGAATGCTTTCAACACTTGTAAATATATACCTAGTTGATACCTTGCTCTTTTGTTTGCGGATGTCGTCGGTGTGAAATAAAAGGGGAGCTTATAAGTCCATGGAGTTATGTATGTGTGTTAGAGAAACGCCTGGGCCGCTGGTCTAATCCATGCTGACATGGTGGAAACCTGCAGCGTAACCATAATGATATCTATGAAGCATTCTTCTTATAAAAAAAAGAGATAGCTATTGAGAAAAGGAAAAAAAGGAAAGTTATGAAAAGAGGAAAGAGAGAAAAAAGCATCAACCCATGGTAAATAAGAAGATTGCTCAGTGATACATTGCAAATGTATCTAGAATTTTTGATGTTCCATGCTTGGTTTTATCTACTTTCTTGTGTTTTGTTCCAACTTTGGAGTACTTTTCATATGATTTCTTGGACTAACCTATTAACAAGATGCCACAGTGTGAGTTGCCTGTTTTCTGCTGTTTTTGGTTCCAGGAAGTCAGAAAATGAATATTCACGGACTTGGACGGGACAAAAGCCAAAGTTACTATTTTCCCGGAAGACTCACGGAGCTAGAAGGAGAGTCGGAGAGGGGCCACAGGGTGGCCACACCCCCTTGGCACGGGCAACCCTAGGCCGCGCCAAGGCATGGTGTGGGCCCCCTGGCCGGCCATCGACCTCGCCTCTTCGCCTATAAGAAGCCTCCCGATGCATAAACCCTAGATAGTCAATCAGAAATCCACAAAAAGTTCCGCTGCGCCACCGCCACCGAAGGGGAGATTCGGGGGACAGAAAGTCTCTGTTCCGGCACTCTGCCGGGACGGGGAAGTGCCCCCGGAGCCATTGATGGGTTCGTAGCATGGAAAACAAAAAATTTCTACCGCAAGAACAAACAAAACCCAGATCTAATCTAGATAAAAGCCAAGATCTAATCTATTAGACATGAGCAACGAGATAGATCGGTACTAACCCTCGTAGAACCGAAAGCGTTACGAGATTAGATCTCGTGGATGATGTAGTCGATCACTTGCCGATCTCAAGATCGTGTGGACGATCCTTCCGGCGCCGCGTTTCGGCAGCGCTTCCGCAGACAGTCACACGTGTGGAGTCGAAGCAGACCTGTCTCTCCCCGTTCCAGCGAGCAGCGGAGGTAGTAGATCTTCTCCACGGAATCCCAGCAGCACAACGACATGGTGGTGGTGGTGGAGATGAGAATTCTGCAGGGCTTCGCCTATGCCTGTGCAGAAGAAAGGTGGAGGAGAGAGGCGGCTGAGATTGATTGTTATGATAGAGAGACAAGAGGGGGCGCCCACTCCCTTCTATTTAAAGGAGGGAGGCACGCCTGGGGAGGGGGTCCTAGTAGGACTCCCCTCCTCCTTGGGCCGGCGGGTTGGGGGGGAGGAGTCCTCCTCCCCCACGAATCCGTGTATTGCCCCACTTGGACTCCCTTGATCCCTTTCTTGGTTTTCAAGTAAACTCCAAGAAATCCTCTAGAACCTTCCAGAACATTCCGAAACCTTCTAGAATCTCCATACAAACACTCCGGAACATTTCCCAGCTTAGAAAATGATCCCCAATATATGAATCTTATTCTCCGGACCATTCCGGATCTCCCCGTGATGTCCCGGATCCATTCCGAGACTCCGAACAACATTCGGTCTCCAACGCAAATTCCATATCTACTTAAAACAACTTTGAACCTTAAGTGTGTCACCCTACGGTTCGTGAATATGCAGACATGATGAAGACACCTCTCCGATCAATAACCATCAGCGGGATCTGGAGATCCATAACGGCTAAAACATACTCAACAATGACTTCGTGATTGATTGAACCATTTAACATACGAAACCAATTCCCTTTGTCACGCGATATTCTACTTATCTGAGGTTTGATCGTCAATATCTTCATACCTAGTTCTTCCTTGTTACTGATAAGTACTCTTTACTCGTTCCATGTTATGTCATCCCTTGTGACCTAGTCACATGCTTGCAAGCTAACTAGATGACATTCCACCGAGAGGGCCCAGAGCATATCTATCCGTCATATGGATGGACAAATCCCAATCTTGGTCCATGCGCTTCAACACATACTTTCAGAATACCCAATGACACCTTTATAACCACCCAGTTACGAAGCGGTGTTTGATGTCATCAAAGTACCCATCCGGTGATGGTGATTAACATAACCTCATGGTCGAAGGATTAGGTTACTATGCATTTGAAAGCTTATAGCAATACGAACTTAATGACTTGATCTTATGTTACGCTTACTATGGGTGTGTGTCCATCACATCATTCTCCTAATGATATAACCTTGTTATTAATCACATCCAATGTCCATGATCAGGAAACCATGATCATCAATTAATCAACAAGCTAGTTCAACAATAGGCTTACTAGGGACTCTTTTATGTTTACAAAACACACATGTATTAGTGTTTCCTTATAATAGAATTATGGCATGGGATGTAAACATTCATCATAAACACAAAGATATAATAATAACCCCTTTTATTATTGCCTCTTGGGCATATCTCCAACAGTCTCCCACTTGCACTAGAGTCAATAATCTAGTTTAAAAACTTGTGCTTTCAACACCTATGGCTTTCTGGTGTTGTATAGACACTATTGCTAGTGGTAAACATAATCTTCGGATCTGACACTTCCAGGTCCGTGTGTATTTGCATGTCCTTGCGTCTCTACGCATTACTCATTCTCCAATGAGATGGCATTGTATAAATTTGGTCCTTTGGTGAGACCTTTAGTTCATTGGGATTAAATCATGTTGATACAATTGTCATACAATGTATCTTCATAGTATTATCCCGCTATGAACCACACCTAGTTTGATAACAAACTACTTGACGCAAATGCCCTCATTTGCTGCTACAATAGCAGTCATATACTTAGCCTTTTGTTGTAGTATCTGTCACAATGTTTTAACTTCGGTACTCAACCAAATCCATTATGGAACTTCCTTTCCATTACATTGTGCCACCCATAGTTTAAATTGAGATAAACTTAATTTGTGACAAAACTAGTATCAATGCAACAATTTACAATGAACTATTTGTCACCACTATATAAATAATATATTCTTAGTTCTTCCAAAGATCATAGGAATATTCCTACTATTGTCCAATGATCATCTTATGAGTCATTCTGGTATATGCTCATAACATTTAGAGCATAGGACATATCTGGATGTGTACATCTCAAAGAATGATTGATCAAAATATTATTGTGATTTCACCAAGTGTCAAAAAACACTTGAATCTCGTGTCAACACACTTGAATCTTGATTCAGTCCTTTCCGTGCGTCAAGAACCTTTCTTGTTGTTTCCATATTGAACTCATTCAACATCTTATCTATGTACATTTGGCAAAACCATATTAGCGCCTCAATCTATCCATATAGACATTGATGCCTAATTCTTGGGTTATGCCTAAGTCTTTCATCGAAATGAAATTTTTAACCTGTGTCAATAAAAGATACATCATTTCTAATCAACAATATGTCTTTCACATAATGTATTAGAAATATGTCTTAGCGCTCCCACTTAATTTCTTGCAAAATGCAAACATCTTCATCGTCTATGATGAAATTAAACCTTTTAACGGTTTCATCACGGTGAAGATTCCAACTCCGCAATGCTCACTTCAACCATTGAAGTTTTGCATACTCTTTTAGCATCCTTTGAATTAACAAAACCCTTTGGATCGTGTCATGTACATGTCCTAGGTAACCATTCTATTAGAAGAATTTGTTTTGTTTGTTCAACTACCATATACCAAAATATATGTAGTGGTGGCTACATTAATCCGTCCAGACTAAATATCGCTATGAAAGATCAAATCTTATCATAGTCAATTCCTTGAACATTGTCGTAAACTCTTTCCGACACGTCGACAATTTCATAGATGTGAAACATCCATGTCTATTTCTTTATAGATCCATATACGACTGTAAGGTCTTGCACCTTTCCAGAGGGTCTTTCAAATTCAAAGCTTGATTTCTCGTGTATGGAATTATCACGGATTTTATGGCTTCAAGCCACTTAACAAAGTCAGGGCCTATCATTGCTTCTTTGCATGTAGTCGGTTCATCATTGCCAAACAACAATGATTTAACTCTCAAATCTTGGCATTTGATTACTTACCCGACCTACTTGGTCCAATAGGAACTTAGATCTCCGTGACCACAACCTTTGAGGCACGTGAGCCATGAGCATTGTTGCTGCCTCCGGGACACTTACCGACGCTGCACAACTCAGCACATATTAGCTAAGGTTCAACAACCTTGTCAAAGTTCTATTGTCCTCCCACTTGATTTTTCACCAAAAATTCCTTCTCAAGAAACTCGACACTCTAAGCGACAAACAATTTTGTCTTCGGTGTTATGGAGGAATATCCAATAGTTATTCAAAATAACCTACAAAGACATGCTCATCCGACTTTGGTTGTAAACACTTTACTTATGCCTAGCATACCAAAAATTTAAGAAAGGACAACCTGGGTTTTATCCCAAACCATGACTTATATGGTGTCATTTCAACGGATCACGATGGAGCTCTTTTCAGTGTAAAAGCGGTAGTCACTAAAGCTTTAATCTTTTAAAATATAATGGCAGTTTTATAAATGACACCTTTGATCTTACCATGTCAAACAAGGTTTCATTACATATCTTGAACACTCCATACTCCTATGGTGTTTTGGGAAATGCAAATCCATGGAACGATTCCTTAAATCTTAGGTGTTTTGCTAAACTTGTAACTCAAACATCTTTCTTTATGATCCAATCATAAACTTTTTATTTTCTTGTTACAATGATTTTCCACTTCATCTTGAAAGTCTTTGAACATTTTCAAATGTTTCATACTTCTTCCTTATTGAGTAAGTATATACATATACTCACTCAAATCTTCAGAGAAAGCATATGAAGTTGAAATCCATCGCCCACGACTACACATAATGGACTATATACATTAATATGTACAAATTCCAATCAGTTAGTCGTCGTTCCTCTTTTGGCCTACGAACGGAGTTTTAATTATCTCCAGGAAAGTATCACAAGCGTCATTTGATAAAAAATCAAAGACTCCAAAAATCCATCAATCATGGAGTTTCTTCATGTATCTCTTTCAATATAATTTAAACGGCGATGTCACTTCGAAAGTGACCTTTCAATCATTTGGCTTGTGACATTTTAGCATTAGTTTTATGGTCGTTTATTTCTCCTACCAGACTTGTATATCATCCATCTATTATGGAATACGGTAATTATTTGAACAACCTTTTGTCGCCATAATACCTGATCAAAATAACAATTATTGAAACAAATCTTGAAGGCCAGATTTGATGTTAACGAGCAACACAACAACCCTTTGTTTGTTTTCGATGAACATCATCACATATTCTCTTGCTAGTTACTTAGGCCATTGCAGTTCATGAATTGTGTTGTCCTGTATGACACTTCATACCAACCAATTCGGCATCCAATACCGCAGAACCACATTGTATAACAACCAAGGAATACAGCCATAACATGTATCTCCTATATACCTAAGTTGGATATCTCCAATCTTTTCTTTTCTGCCAAATATTTTATAGATTCTCTTTCAACAATTCCTTTTCTTTTCAAAGAATCTATCAACATCAATAGTGGTGTCATTCACATGACACATAGTACAAAGTGTGTATAGTCATATACTAATACCTTTGGACTTGCACTTTGAAGTGGATCACCTTCATCAAATGTTTGGCATTCTTTCAAAGTTCCATTCTTTAGTAATCCTTTAGTGTAGTAAACATTTTACTTACATCTTCTATTCATCCTTATCATGACAACTTTCATGATCAAGCTGCTATAGCTTATAAAGGTGAATTGCGAGTATAATGTTTCTTTTCCAAAACCTTTTGGAGGATTAGGACGACTAGCGTCTCCAACCTTCACAAATTCTCATCAAATATGAGGACATATACTCTATCATGTTGTAACCAACACATTGTTTTAGATATCGCAATACCTTTCACATATGATGGTTTCTGAAACATTGCTTTTAGCTCTTAGATAAACTTGATATTAAAAACAATCTTTTGAGTATCAAGAATCATGGAGGCAAACATGATACATTAGATGCTAACACTAGAATTGTTACTCTTGATTTAATACAGTTTATTAAACTTCACAGAGTAAACGGAGTTTGCTGAAAGTTTGCAATATGACTTTTAAACTTTAGATTGACACTCAAAGCAATATGATACCAGTTCGTAAAGCAAATATCCAGAATTTCTATAGTTCTACTATCTCAACTATAACTAAGCGTAAGGTGGTGAACGGATGCCAATGACTACAACAAACTATGAATATTCACTTTGATTGTGTTTATGATAAATTGAGTTCAACTCAATCATATTACTATATGAACTCCCACTCAAAACAACATCCCTCGATTTGTTTTAGTGAATACACGAACCAAATCCACTACACCAAGTCCGATCATCACGTGAGATGATGTAGTTTCAATGGCGAACAATCATCATGTTCATCATATCATACATATGACTCATGCTCTACCTTTCAGTATTCCGTGTTCCGAGACCATGTCTGTACATGCTAGGCTCGTCAAGGTTAACCTTAGTATCCGCATGTGCAAATCTGGCTTGCACTCGTTGTATGCACACGTAGAATCTATCACACCCGATCATCACGAGATGCTTCGAAACGACGAGTCTTAGCAACGGTGCCTCCTAAGGACGAACACTTTATTACTTGATATTTAGTGAGAGGGATCATCTTATAATGCTACGGTCGCGATCTAAGCAATACAAGATGCATAAAGGATTAACATCACAGGCAATTCATAATTAGTGTGATATGATATGGCCCTTTCTTCTTATGCCTTCGATCTCCATCTCCAAAGCACGGACATGATCTCCATCATCACCAGCATTGCGTCAAGGTCCGTGGCGCCGCTTCATGGTTGTTCATCTTCACTAGCAACTATTACAACTACTTGGAACGAAGCTATTACAAGATGAATCGACACGCAGGTCTTAACAGAATTAAAGACAACCATTAGGCTCCTGTCGGTTGCCATATTACAACAAGGATCATTGCATACATCAAATACAATCACAATCACATGTAGGCCATATCACATCACAAAACCCCTGCAAAAACAAGTTAGACGCCTATAAAATTCTTTGCAAGTTTTACGTGGCTTGGGGCTTTCGACTAAGAACGGATCTTACCTACGAAACTGAAACCACAACGTTGATACAAGTGCTATCAAGTGCAAAGTGTAGATTGGATCTATACTATGATGGGAGAGACAGACACCCGCAAAGCCACTTGTGCAAAGCAAGTTACACGTCAAGCGTGGAGCAAGTCTCATGTGCGATGACATGTAAGGTTAGCCCGAGCCGCTTCATCCCACCATACCGCAAGATGCAAAGTACACAAAGCAAAAGACGGCACGAGCACCAACGCCCACAAAACCATTGTGTTCTACTCGTGCAACAGATCTACGCATAGACACGGCTCTGATACCACTGATGGGTTCGTAGCATGGAAAACAAAAAATTTCTACCGCAAGAATGAACAAAACCCAGATCTAATCTAGATAAAAGCCAAGATCTAATCTATTAGACATGAGCAATGAGATAGATCGGTACTAACCCTCATAGAACTGAAAGCGTTACGAGATTAGATCTCGTGGATGATGTAGTCGATCACTTGCCGATCTCAAGATCGTGTGGACGATCCTTCCAGCGCCGCGTTCCGGCAGCGCTTCCGCAGACAGTCACACGTGCGGAGTCGAAGCAGACCTTCCTCTCCCCGTTCCAGCGAGCAGCGGAGGTAGTAGATCTTCTCCACGGAATCCCAGCAGCACGACGGCGTGGTGGTGGTGGTGGAGATGAGAATTCTGCAGGGCTTCGTCTATGCCTGTGCAGAAGAAAGGTGGAGGAGAGAGGCGGATGAGATTGATTGTTATGATAGAGAGACAAGAGGGGGTGCCCCCTCCCTTCTATTTAAAGGAGGGAGGCGCGCCTGGGGAGGGGGAGTCCTAGTAGGACTTCAAGCTATTTTCTATCACCGTTACCACTTATAATTATCTATACCACTTGTATTTTACTATCTCTTCGCCGAACTAGTGCACCTATACACCTGACAAGTGTATTGGGTGTGTTGGGGACACAAGAGACTTCTTGTATCTTGATTGCAGGGTTGCTTGAGAGGGGATACCTTTGACCACTTCCTCCCTGAGTTCGATAAACCTTGGGTGATCCACTTAAGGGAAAACCTGCTGCTGTTCTACAAACCTCTGCACTTGGAGGCCCAACAACTGTCTACAAGAATAGAAGTGCGTAGACATCAAGCTATTTTCTGGCGCCGTTTCCGGGGAGGTAAGGTAAAAGTTATTCACATCGGAGGATTAAAGAAGAATAACCTCCCACGACAAACGCCTATTTTCTGGGGCCGTTGCTGGGGAGGTAAGGTAAAAGGTACTCACATCCTCCGGTGTGAGTACTCGAAGTTATTTCCTTTAGATTCTGAAATTTTGTCTTTTTGTTTCTTGTTTTCACTAGTTAGGCTTAATGGAAAACAACAACAAAAATTAGAGAGCTTTATAGTATTTATCTTGAGTTAGGGCATGAAGTGTTTGAAGAGAAAATTAAAAAACCTATGGAACTTTATTTGCATGCTAATATCAATGTTATTAGTATGAATTCTTTGAACACCATTATTGCTAATGCTATGGAAAAGTCTAATCTTGGGGAAGCTAGTTTTTATGAAAATGATCTTTTTAGTTCCCCAACTTTGGAAGATAGCTATTCTATTGCTTATGATGATACCAAACCTCCAATATATGATGATTACAATGATGAATATGATATTTTCAGTCCATCTACTATTGAGGAGGAAATTAATTACAATATGCCTCCTATATTTGATGATTATGGTGATGAAAATAATAATGATAGCTATTTTGTTGAATTTGCTCCCACTACAATTAATAAGAATGACTATGCTTATGTGGAGAGTAATAATTCTTTTATGCATGTGGCTCATGATAAGAATGTTTTATGTGATAGTTATATTGTTAATTTTATTCATGTTGCTACTGAAAGTTATTATGAGAGAGGGAAACATGGTTTTATGTATCTCAACAATATTAAGTTTCCCCTTTTTATGTTGAAATTTTTGAAGCTGCACTTGTTTTTCTTTCCTATGCTTGTTGATTTGTGCTTTCATGACTTGTTTCTTTACAAGATTCATATGCATAGGAAGTGGGTTAGACTTAAATGTGCTTTGAATTTGCTTCTTGATACTCTCTTTTACTTAAATTCATATTTTTTATGTGAGCATCTTCTCAAACTATCATGCCTAACTTAAAGGCGTTAAAGAAAAGTACTTATTGGGAGATAACCCAAAAGTTTTAGTTGAGTCTTGGAAGTTATTACTTTAGTAATAACCACTCCTTATCCTTTTTATTTGCTTTTTGTGCCAAGAGTAATCTCTAATGAGAGAAAAGTAATGATTGGGAAAGTTGTTGTCCCGAAACAGATTTTTTTGCTTCACCGTAAAAATTCGTGTAAAATCTCTGAACGTCTTTTTGAGGCGTGAATTTTTTTGCTTCTTCCCCAGGTTGTTATCTAACTTTCGTTAGTTCAACACTTTTTTATTTTAGCAACAGAAGGTCTTCGAAAAAAATCGTCTTTACCTGCTGGTCTGTTTTGACAGATTTCTGCCATTTTCTGCATTTGCTTCTTGTTGGTTCCTTTTTTAGTTCTTTTGGGGAATTGAGCTTTTTGAGGGAAGTGCTACAGTATCTAGTGTTATAATGGAAGTTTATTTGGTATTAGAACTGAACCTTAAGACTTATTATCTTGAGTGCACTAATGTTGCTAATAAAGATTGTGTGAAGTTTTGTATGAAGGAAAATTTTCAGGTGTATGAAAGGAATGAGTAATGAGATGAATGGTGGACTAAAGCTCAAGCTTGGGGATGCCATGCGTGTAACCCCAAGAAATATCCAAGAAGTACAAGCTTCAAAGCTTGGGGATGCCCAAGGCATCCCCTTCTTCATCAATAAAAATCCCAGGTTTCTTCCAAACGCTTCATTTTTATTGTTTCATGCACGGTTGTGTTGTTCTTGGAGCGTCTTCTTTTTCGTTTTCGTTTTGGTTTTTCATTTGCTTTGTTTGCTTAGTTTGCTGAATAAATTGGTTGGACCCCCTCTTTCATACATTGGTTTGCAAATAGTTTGGTTTGGATTGGAAAAGAGTAGGAAAGTTCATGCTTATGTGGTAAAAAGAGCCCGTTTTTTACTGTGGCTTATGCTTTGTCATGCCATGCTTGATATTGTTTTGGCTTTATGCTTTGTATTCTTTGTTGTAGCATGACTTGTTACAAACAATTGAGATTGCTTAATGTGCCTTGGATGAATCATGCATTGTTTTAGCATATTAAAGCATAGTATAGTGGTATTCTCCTTTGATGCTTTATTTGGGTTGACTTGGCGCATGATCACACCATGTTATGACTATCACAAGTCACCATAGCCTTGATGATCCTTTTAGTTTTCAACTTGTAGTATCATTTTATGCTTTGATTAATGATGTTTTGTCGCTCTGCATGATTATGGCCATTATTGCTCTCTTAGTTTGTCGCTCCCAGTCTTTTGCTAGCCTCCACAACCAAGTATGAGTTCCACTCATGCATCCAACTCCCTAAAGCAAGTTATTCCAAAGAGTCCACCATACCTACCTACTATCTTATGCTATTCCAAGTATATTCATGCTTTTGCTTACCTTCCAAATTAAACTTGTTATGAGAAAACTAGTGATTAAAGCTCTCACGAACTTGATGGCACATTTTACTTTTCTTGCCCTTAATAAACTTGAACCATTGTGTCGTCTATGTTGTATATGCTTGCACTTATTTTTTGGGGGATTAGCAGAACCATGCTTTCATGGGGAACGCTTTCAATATTGCACTTGGTACTTGTACCTAGTTGATATCATGCTATTTTGTATATGGATGTCGTCGGTGTGAAATGAAAGGGGAGCTTGTAAGTCCATGGAGTTATGTATATGTGTTAGAGAAACGCCTGGGCCGCTGGTCTAATCCTTGCTGACATGGTGGAAACCTACAGCGTAACCACAATGAGCTGTCTATGAAGCATTCTTCTTATAAAAAAAGAGTCCTATATTGAAAAAAAGAGAAAAAAAAGATACTATGAAAAGAGGAAAGAGATAAAAAAGCATATTATTCCCATGGTAAATAAGAAGAATGTTGAGATGCTCGTTGTCTGCTTGCCTTGTTATTTTGATATGGGGATTCTTCCGTATCATCGGGTACCCCGTTGGCGGTTCTCTATGATACACATGTACTTATGATGACAAGAACTTACCGGTGACTAAACTTGAGTAGCATGAGGAGCGGTCCTCGTATACAAGGGACATGAGATTTCTGACTTATACTTCGTCAAGCATGTACACCATAGTTTGTTCACTTTAACCTTAATCACTTCAAGATGCTTATGATAGGGGCAATGAGAGCTGAAAGCTATTAAGTAACATAATTTTTGGAAGCTCTTTATGAAACTTGAATCCCTACTTCCTTTTATAAAGGCCTTTCTTCCACCATTATATTGATTCCCCACCTTCTACCTTTATGCACCTACTTTGAGAGCATAGTGGTCATTCTTAGTTCTATGTGCATTGTCCCAAGACTAGTTGATTGATGCATAACTTGATATTGCTTGTTTTAAACTATTGTATCTAGTCACTCTTATGAACTTTGAAGGTGTCCTATGCATTTATATTTGCTACTCTATTGAGGGACAAGCTGAATACTATTATGCTATGTTTTCTTTATGTGAAACAAACAAACGTCTTGCAAAGCATTGTTATTCATGAACCTTTTGTTTGTGCTTTTTCATGTTACATCATGTTATAATTGAAGTACTATGATCCCAGCTTTGAATGTTTTACAAATACTTTGATCAAGTATTTGATGGTGCATGTCACCTCAAAAATTATTCTTTCTTTTTATCACTTACCTACTCGAGGACGAGCATGAGTTAAGCTTGGGGATGTTGATACATTGCAAATGTATCTATAATTTTTGATGTTCCATGCTTGGTTTTATCTACTTTCTTATGTTTTGTTCCAACTTTGGAGTACTTTTCATATGATTTCTTGGACTAACCTATTAACAAGATGCCATAGTGCCAGTTGCCTGTTTTCTGCTGTTTTTGGTTCCAGGAAGTCAGAAAATGAATATTCACGGAATTGGATAGGACAAAAGCCAAAGTTACTATTTTCCCGGAAGACTCACAGAGCCATAAGGAGAGTCGGAGAGGGGCCACAGGGTGGCCACACACCCCCTTGGCGCGGGCAACCCTAGGCCGCGCCAGGGCATGGTGTGGGCCCCCTGGCCGGCCACCGACCTCGCCTCTTCGCCTATAAGAAACCTCCCGATGCATAAACCCTAGATAGTCAATCAGAAATCCACGAAAAGTTCTGCTGCACTGCCGCCACCGAAGGGGAGATTCGGGGGATAGAAAGTCTCTGTTCCGGCACCCTGCCGGGACGGGGAAGTGCCCTCGGAGCCATCTCCATCGATCTCCACCACCATCTCCATCACCATTGCTGATTCCCATGATGAGGAGGGAGTAGTTCTCTCTCGAGGCTAAGGGTTCTACCGGTATCTATGTGTTCATCTCTCTCTCTATGCATGATCATATTGTGATCATGAGCTTTGTAATCAAGTAGATCTACCTTGCTACTCAAGTGCTTTAATAGATCTCTGCTCTCCCCATGTGTGTGAAAGTGACAGTGTGCACATCATGGTGGCACTTAGGCTAGAGATTACAAATACTTGTTATGAGTTATATTTGGAGTTGGATGTCTTTATGAAATTGTGGTGTTTGTTTGAACCATCTAGTGCTCAAGGTGATAGTGTGGGGTTTTCTAGATGGGAAAGACTTACTTTGAGGTGTGCTGTTATAGCCCTACCATCGATTAGAGTGTCCAACCGGAGAGTAGTTAAGAGTAGTATCATAAAGAGAATATATTTATATGAGAGTGTTCACTAGTGAAAGTATGATCCCTAGGCCTTGTCTCTAAGCATTGATACACCGTTTGCAATTAGATCTGTTACATGTTTGCTTACTTCTACCTTTATTTCAGTTTTACTTTAGTCTTTTCCACGCCTTCAAGCTATTTTCTATCACCGTTACCACTTATAATTATCTATACCACTTGTATTTTACTATCTCTTCGCCAAACTAGTGCACCTATACACCTGACAAGTGTATTGGGTGTGTTGGGGACACAAGAGACTTCTTGTATCTTAATTGCAGGGTTGCTTGAGAGGGGATACCTTTGACCACTTCCTCCCTGAGTTCGATAAACCTTGGGTGATCCACTTAAGGGAAAACTTGCTGCTGTTCTACAAACCTCTGCACTTGGAGGCCTAACAACTGTCTACAAGAATAGAAGTGCGTAGACATCACTGAGATACTCATTGTCTGCTTGCCTTGTCATTTTGATATGGGGACTCTTCCGTATCATCGGGCAAGGGGTACCCCGTTGGCGGTTCTCAATGATACGCACATACTTACGATGACAAGAACTTACCGGTAACTAAAGTTGAGTAGCATGAGGAGCGGCCCTCATACTCAAGGGACTTGGGATTTTCAATTTTTAGTTTGTCAAGCATATAACTCAGATTGGACCTCACTTTCACCTTAACCACATTAAAGATGCTTATGATAGGGCAATGAGAGCTCAAATCTAATGAGTACCATACTTTCAGCATTTGGAAGCCTTTCAAATTATTCAAAACCTTTTCCTTTACTTGTTGAGTCTCCATTTATTCTTTGAGCACCTTCTTGAAGAGCATAGTTGTCATTCTTTGTGTTTGCCTCACTACTTGATTATTTGTGTTATGACTTTGATGCTTGTATCCTTGATATCTTTACTTCTAGTCATCACTTGAACTTCAGAGGTGCCTTGATATTCATAATCAAAGGCAAGTGAGATACCACTCTATCATACCTTTTTATGAGCATTGTAATGTTGCTTACGTTTATACTTCATGCTACTTATTATTTTTGAGTTGGAATCTCTTCATAGCTTGCAATGACTATTAAGTAGACTCAGTTGCATACTCTTTATTATGAATTGTCTAAGTAGTTGATCACATTGCTGATAATATTTACATCATATGAAGCAAATGTGTTCGTGAAAGTTCTTTTATCGCACTCAGTTTTCAACTGAATTGCTTGAGGACAAGCAATAAGCTAAGCTTGGGGGGGGGGTTGATACGTCCAAAACGTATCTACTTTTCCGAACACTTTTGCTATTGTTTCTCCTCTAAACTTGTGTGATTTGGATACAACTAACGCAGACTGACGTTGTTTTCAGCAGAATTGCCTTGGTGTCTACTTTTTGTGCAGAAAATCAACTATCAGGAAAAATCCCGGAAAATATGCCGAAAATCCTATTTCACATGAAGACTCCAGGAGCTAGAATACGAGACAGAGAAGAGCCAGGGGGTGGCCACACCACCTGGTGGCGCGGGCCAAGCCAGGCCGCGCCAGGGGGTGGTGTGGGCCCCCTAGGCACCCTCTTGTCCTCTCTCTTCGCCTATAAGGAGCCTTCTGACCTAAAAACTTCGGGGGGGGAGTCGATGTTTTTCCAGAAGGAGTTCCACTCCGCCGCCACCACCAGATTCCACGAAACAGCACCAGAAACTCCGTTCTGGCACCCTGCCGGGACGGGGAATTGGAGGAGATCATCGCCATCGTCATCACCATCGCTTCTCCATCGACCATCCATGTTTCCCCCATCTATGAGTGAGTAATCCCCCGCTGTAGGCCATGGGGATGGTAGGGATTGGATGAGATTGTTCATGTAATGGCATCAGATTGTTAGGGCATGGTGCCTAGTATCTTCTATTAGTGCTTTATGACTTTGTTGCGACTTGTTGTGCTTAATGCTTGTCACTAGGGCCCGAGTGCCATGATTTCAGATCTGAACATGTTATTGATTCATTATGATAGTATTGTTTTTGGTCTTATCTACAAGTTGTATACACAGGTTGTTGTCCGGAACCAATGGCCCCGAAGTGACAGAAATCGGGATAACCGGAGGGAATGGCTTTGATGTGAGGATCACATGTGTTCACAGAGTGTTAATGCTTTGCTCCGGTGCTCTATTAAAAGGAGCACCTTAATTGCCAGTAGTTCTCTTGAGGCCCCGCTGCAAACGGGCTGGCAGGACAAAAGATGTTGTGCAAGTTCTCATTGCGAGCACGTATGACTATATATAGAACACATGCCTAGGATTGTCTAGTACTTGGATGCTTATCTTATTTATCTGCAATTGCCCTATGTTCTGATTGCTATGTGAATTGTCTTGTCCATGCAACGCCCGTCCATCCATCCCTATGCCTACCACACTCGAATACCACTATTCACTATTATTGTTACTACTGTCTTTACTTTACTACTGTTGCTACTTTGCTATTCCTACTACAAAACTGTTGCTACTGATAAACTGTTGTGAGCAAGATTATTTCTAGGTGCAGCTGAATTGACAACTCAGTTGTTAAGGCTTATAAATATTCTTTGGCTCCCCTTGTGTCGAGTCAATAAATTGGGTTTCACTTCCCTCGAAAATACTGCGATACACCCCCTATACTTGTGGGTCATCAATGACCGGGATGATGGTAATGAGGCAACGGAGTTTGCGATCACAGGGAAGGTGCTGGTTCTAAACGCCTTCCACGTCCAGACGATCAACAGTGCCTTACGTTTCGCCTAGGGGAACCCGAGCAGCCTAAAATTCAAGCCGGCGGGGGAGAACATGTTCGTGTCTACCCTAGAAACTAAGCGTGATGTAGATCGCATCTGGGAGGGTGCCCCATGGATGGTGGGTTTTCATGCAGTGGTGTTGGAAAAAATTCGATTGGAGCATGAGGCCTCACGAGATTCAATTTGATAGACTGTCCATCTGGATTCGTTTTCATGAACCTCCTTTCAACTGGTTGAGCATGGACAGAGCAAAGTTCGTTGCAAGCCAGTTTGGAGAGTTTATCAAGCTAGATCAATATGTTGCTAGTGGTGGATGGGGTCAGAGTATCAGAGAAAAAATTTGGATCAAGGTGAATAAACCTCTATGGAGGTTTGCTAACTTCAATTCACTAAAAAGGGAGAGGATAGATACATATGAGGTGCAGTATGAGAGACTGTCGTACTTCTGTTTTGCATGTGGACTACTGGGTCACCTCGATACCCAATGTCGGAACCCTCTACCACGTCGAGCTAACGGATCGTGGGAGTATGATGCTAGCATCAGATTTCTGGAGGTGAGGAAGAAGAAACAGTATTCGGTTTCTTACATGAAGCAAGAGGCCCCTTCGAAACCTTCCAATCCTTCTGTTTGGCAGAAAACGTCTAAGAAAACGGCAATCTCCCAGAAGAGAGCTCCTATTATCAAGCATAATGAGGGCCACGTGAAGAATGCAGTGTTTATGTTCAATGCTCAGGCAAATATGCAGTATGTGGAAAAGCCAAAGGCCCAAAGTACGCTGGATCTGTCTAGCTTACTAGGAACCTTGGCGGCTAATGAGCTTGCGCACGTAACTGAGGATGACCCTCAGGGTACTAAGAGGATGGGGATGTTGAATTCTCCTAGCAAGATAGGAGCAAGTGCGAGAGATCCAAAGAAGACACAAACAACCATCAACTCATCTATCACTGATGATAATATGGCGGCGGCTGAGGATCAGCCCCGCCGGGATTAGTGAGTTGCATGAGCTATAACTATCGAGGGCTTGGGAACCCTCCGGCAGTTAGAGAGCTTCGCAATGTTGTGAAGCGTGAAACGCCCAACCTCCTTTTTATGATGGAAACAAAGATTGGAGGGAAGAGAGTGGGAAAGATGACCAATTCACTTGGGTTTGGCGGATGTTTTGCCGTTGACAGTGAGGGGCTCAGTGGTGGTATTGGCCTGTTTTGGAAAGAGGAGGCAGTGGTGGAGTTGAAGAGTTTTAATTCGAATCATATTGATGTACTTGTTAAAGCTATAGGGAATGATGTGAGACCTTGGCGTTTCACAGGTTTTTATGGCAAACCAAGAAGGGAAAATAGAGGCCTGAGTTGTACATTACTACGGCGACTATCTCATGCTCTCAACTACCCATGGCTTTGTGTTGGTGATTACAACGAAACAATGTTTGCAAGTGAGCACTTCAGCCGATCGGCCTGAAAATCAGATGCACGTGTTTCAAGAATGTTTGGAAGATTGCAACCTGAGTGATGTTGGTTGGTCAGGGTTACCATATACATGGGATAATAGACAATCTAATGATGCGAATGTGAAGGCCAGGTTAGATCGTGGGCTAGGAAATGACAGTTTGTTTGAAGCATTCACAATCTCCAAAGCAAATCATGTGAGTATGGTTGAATCAGATCATTGCGTGATTCAGATTAGACTGAGAAGGAGGGATCAGTCCTTTCGAACCAGAGGTACCAGACAGTTCATATATGAAAATGTCTGGAAGACTCACGATGAATATGAAAGAACGGTTCAGAGCCTATGGGAAGAGAATGTGTCGCATGGTGGCCTGCATGGTGCGGTAAATACACTTCGTGGTATCCAAACGGGTTTGGACAGTTGGGGTAGTAAAACTTTTGGTAATTTCAAAGATAAATTGTCTAAGCTTCGTAAAGAACTGGATCGGCTTCGGCTGAGTTCCTTGGGCCGTGGCCCATCCAAGCAAGAACGAGATTTAATGGCGGCAATACAAAAAGTACTATCTCAAGAAGAGATTTAGTTGAAGCAAAGATCCCGAGTTCAATGGTTGAAATCGGGGGACAGAAATTTGTCCTATTTTCACACACAAATGGCTAAGAGGAAAAGAATGAATGATACTTCATCCTTGAAAAGAGAAGATGATACGGTGTGTGAGGACAAGGACTCTATTCATGAAGAAATTCAGAATTTTTATCTGCGGTTGTACACGTCTCAGGGGTACCAAACATGGATGCTGTGTTACAGTATGTTAAAGAGCGTGTTACAGATAAAATGAGAAGGGTTTTAAACAAGCCATTTACAAAGGAGGACGTCAGGAGTGCTTTATTTCAAATGCACCCCTCTAAAGCTCCAGGAGTTGACGGATTTACGACTGGTTTTTTCCAACGACATTGGGAGTTGGTTAAACCTGTAATTGTACCGACAGTCCTAGATTTTATGAGTGGGGGAGAGCTGCCTAATGAGCTTAATGATACATTAATTGTGTTAATTCCGAAGGTGAGACACCCCCAATCTATAAAGCAATATCGACCAATTTCTTTGTGTACGGTAATGTATAAAATTTGCACTAAGACTATTGCTATGAGATTGAGACTGATTTTGGAGGAAACAATTAGACAGGAACAAAGTGCTTTTGTTGGGGGGCGTTTAATGACGAATAATGCATTAGTGGCTTTTGAATGTGTGTACACTTTGAAGAGGAGGAAAAAAGCCAAGAAAGGGGTCTGTGTGGTGAAACTAGATATGATGAAGACGTATGACAGAGTTGAATGGCCTTTCCTTAAAGCAATGATGAGGAAATTGGTTTCCCAGATCATATTATTATGTTGATTATGAAGTGCGTTTCATCTGTTAGATTTTTAGTGAAGGTAAATGGGGAACTCCTTCCTCATTTTCTACCATCAAGAGGTATCTGACAAGGTGATCCGGTGTCCCCTACCACTTTTTGATGTGTTCAGAAGATTTTTCTGCTCTTCTAAACAATTACACAGGAGGTTTTGTTGATCGGGGTATTAGAGTGTGTCATAGGGCGCCTTGGATAACCCATCTTTTATTTGCGGATGACAAGTCTAATTTTTATTGATGCATCGGTTAAAGGAGCAGCTCGGCTCAATAAAATTCTTACCATGTATAATGAGGCGTCTGGATAGATGGTAAATAGGGAGAAAAGCTCTATTTTTTCAGCCTAGCATTCTTGAGGAGACGATGGCTTTGGTTAAGCAAGAGCTTTATATTATGGTTGAAGCTTTCAGTGAAAACTATCTTGATTTGCCTATAGTGGTAGGAACACTTACAAATGAGGATTTTGAGTATATCTCATATCGAACAAGGAGTAAAATTACTGGATGGGATAAATTGATGTCATACGCTGGTAAGGAAGTGATGATCAAAGCGGTCCTTCAAGCCATACCCACCCTGAGTATGAGCTGCTTCCAATTATCAAAAGGTACTATCCAGAAAATCATTTCCCTCATTGCAATATTTTGGTGGAGTGGAGATTTAGACAAGAGGTCCATGCATTGGTTATCTTGGGACAAACTTGCAAGACCAAATAGTTGTGGTGGTATGGGCTTTCGAGATCTAGAGTTATTTAATCTGGCGTTGTTGGGTAAGCAAGGTTGGCGGCTGCTCACACAACCAAACACTCTATGTGCTCAAGTGCTTCGTAGCAGATACTATCTAGACAGTGATTTCATGACAGTTAACCCGCCAAAAACAGCTTAAAAAACATGGAGAGCAATTCTAGCTGGAAGGAAAGCTTTCGAGACAGGGTTAATCAAGCATATTGGTGATGGTACTACAATGTCCATTTGGCATGATCGGTGGATACCTGGTTTGTATGCTAGTCGCCCTATAGGAAGGTTGAAGGATATCGACATTGAGCGAGTTGTTGAACTTATTGATTCAGATCAGCATCAATGGTGGGCAGAAAAGGTACGGGAAATTTTTCTAGGGCCGGATGCTCAGGATATTCTGCAAATTCCATTGCGGAGGAGTGCTGGAGATGATTTGACAGCTTGGCATTTTGAGAAGACCGGGGTCTACTCTGTTCGGTCAGCTTATCATGCTCTACTGTCAGTTAAAGAGAATGCAGGATCAATTGAAAGCAGTGGTGTGGGACATTCTGAATCTCAGAATAGATACAAATGGAAGAAACTTTGGAAGCTAGATGTTCTACCGAGAGTACGAGTTTTTTGGTGGCGAGTTCTCAAAGGCATTATGCCTGATTTCGCAACTCTCACCAGGCGACATGTCAGAGTCGATAGTACTTGCTCAGTATGTAAGATAGCGTTAGAAACGCTATTCCATGCATTACTAGAGTGTAGCCATGCTAGGCAGTTTTGGTCAGCTGCTAGCGATATTCTGCATTTGAAGGTTCCAAGGCTACATCCGAAGACGTGGGCAATGGATATCTTATGGGATCCTATGTTCAGCCAGGAGAACGCGAGAGCGTGATCTCTATCATGTCGACGATATGGGACTCTGAAATCATTGGACCCATGATGATAATGGTTATGACCCTAGTAAAACTATGGAAATCATAGCGGAAACTATGGGGTATTTGGAGAACAATAAGAAACCTTCAAACAAGGTTCAGTGACCAACTTGTACATGGTATGGACCACCACCGGGTGTGATCAAGCTGAATTGTGATGGGGCAATTCGCCAAGAACAAGGTATAGCAGCAGGAGGAGGTGTAGCGAGGAGCGATGAGGGTTTTAAGGGTGCATGGTGCCTGCTATACTATGACATCAAGGATCATGTGTCTATCGAATCCCTGACCTTCTGAGATGCAGTCATCTTTGTCATTCAACAAGGTTACCAACGTATCATCTGTGAGTCGGACTGCGAGGATCTTGTCAGACTCTAGAAGGGAAGGAACAAACATCGGTCTGTGATTGCTCCTGTGTTTAGTGAAGTTGATGAGCTATTAGTTTCTTTTGAATCTTTTGAGTTTAGTTTTGCCAGTCGATCTGCCAATATTGTTGCCCACGAGTGTGCACATTATGCATGTGAAAATAATGTGGGAGCAGTCTGGCTAGACGGTTGCCCGACCTTTCTTAGTCACAGCTTTCTAGCTGATTGTACGAATGTTGGTTTGATTTAATAAAGCTCATGGTTTTCCTAAAAAAACAGCTGAAGAATTAGCTCTACTTAAAGGGCTGGATCTTCTGGAATATCTCGGATGTGATTCTGTTGTCATTGAATCCGATTTGTTAGAATTAATCCAATCATACAATAGGGCTAGTGTGATATGGGGTCCTTATGCTGCACTTTTAGCAGATTGCTTCTTGAAGGCAGGTGCTATAAAGGAAGTGAAATTTCAACACTGCTTAAGGAAGGCTAATCAAGTTGCTCATAATCTGGCAAGTCATGCCTAGAGTTCGAAGATTACCATTGTGTGGGATGGTCACCCACCTGATTTTATTAAACCCATGTAATAAACGATATAATTCTTTTATGAGAGGCTGCAAGTTTTAGACGCACTCTTTTTCCTTACCAGGGTATCTAAGGGGACTAGAAGTTTTAATGAGACGGCTTGCATGCCTAATATATGATGTTTCAAAAAAAGATTGTCCGTAGAAGATGGATCATGTGGCTGCAGGCATAGCGAAAGTCGTAGATGCAGCGGTTGTTGTCACCGCTGGTCCAGCGCATCATGGTTGTGACCAGGGACATATCTACACCCTAGTCAGCGCAGGCCATGTCATCTGCAACGGTGTTAGTGCTCGGATGTAACGTCGTTTAACTAGTGTTTAGACTTTTGATTTCGTAATTATGTACTGAAACATCGTATGATCAACCGTACTTCATCTCTGAATTTTGCCGCGAGTGCAAATTTTTAACAAGTTCCGTTGTGGGGGAAGGCACGGGATGGCCCGATCTTTCACAATTCTTGGAGATAAGCGGGGATTCACGAGGAAATAGGGAGAACAAGATGCAACCGAACTCACACGGCGGAGAACTCGGCAAACACACGCAAACACTAACACGACACAAGGTCAATTACTCCCGCGGGTTCAATAGAATCCTCGCAAGGAGAGACTGGTCAACGTGATCCCGTCAATCCCAATCGGAGAGGGAAGAACACTTTGGAGAGGGTCTTGATAACTTTCAAAGAGCCAACTCAATTGAAAGATCTTGTACAACTATGGATGCTCAAAAGAAAAATCCAAAGAGTAGGGGATAGTATATCTTCCATAGGAAGGTGAGACCAAAACTAGATCCTATATAGGGTTTTCTAGTTCTACTATCAAGTCTAGGGTTACAATAGAGGTGAAGGCTCTATCTATAGGCCAACCACTTAAACAAGATAGTTTGGGGATCAAGGGTAAGTTCTGGACGAACTAGGGAGTACATGGGCCAAGGGCCGAGCTGTTGTCATGCATGCCCATCACTTAGGTCAGAGACTCCGATCTAACAGGGGCGGAGACTCCGATCGGGCCAGACACTACAGTGTCGGTGCAACGGAGACTCCGGTCTCCTGTTGGATTCTCGGTGGTTTCCGATTTAGGCATCTGCACGGTGTCACCATTGGCTTCACGAGTCCGGGATTAGCGAGACCGGAGACTCCGGTGCAATTGCGGCTGCTTATTCCTTCTCCTCTTCCAAGCCACCATCTGGTCAGGCTTGAGAGGCTTCCTTCCTTGTTTCCGTACTTGTCAGTGAACCTATCATGGTCATAGGATGGAGTATGAAGTAGTATACCATTTAATAGGGTAGGAAGTGGACTCACATAAAGGATAAAATTCACCTTTGAAGTCCATGATGGCTTGACATAAGTTGGAGACCTTGATATGACAATGATCGTCGGCCTGCGTCAAGTCCCGTGTGTAGTTGCGTATCCATTTTCTACGGCGGAACTGCGAATTGTAAAACGCAAGTTCATGTTCCGTGTAGTTCCAATTTAAGGGATCCGTTAGAGTTGTTGTGTCTGGGTCTCATGTGTGACACACATGCGAGTAAAAAAAAACCTTGAGTCCATATTAGTGGTCTCAACTTTATCTAGATTCGTATGTATCTAGTTAACTATTTAGACTAGATGTATTTGTATCTAGACAAAAGTTGAGAACATTAATATGGACCGGAGGGAGTATTTTTTATTTGGAAGTGCCTAGATTTCAGGCGCCTAAGAACTTCTTATGTTTAAGTCGACGATGTCATCCTAATATTTGTGCTAATTCTCAGTTGCAACTCATAAGATTTATACTAATTTTCAGTTGCAACTCATTAAATTCTCAGTTAACTCTAGTTGCAACTCATGTGTAACACTCACTTTGCACGAATCACGAGGTAAATCGAACGGTGAAAGAGACGACTATGACCTAAGAAGTTCTCATGCAGAACTAGAAAATCCGTTTTTATTTCTGTAAAAAAAGCTTGATTTTTTCTTGCATAATCTCCAATCGAGTAAATCACACTGGCGGTTCTAATTCTTTTTCCGCACCTTCAATTTGGTCCCAGTTCTTTGAAATTGCACGTTTAGGTCCTAAATCTTTTATAAGTGATTCACGCCAAGTCCTAAACAGGTCTGACCGGCGTTGACTAGTGCGACGTGGACATTGGGCCCAGGAAACGGACAGTCTGGCACGCATATTTGCAAATAGCTCCTTGAAGTTGTATTTGTTTCAAAACACGATCCCTAGAAGCATGCCGGAGGCTTCCTGAACTCCCGCTATGCACGTACCATGCGAGGGCTGCAACGCCGGAGGATCTCCAGGAGGTGGCGGTAGCGAGGCTAGTGGCTAAACTATATCGACAGCAGAAGTGGCACACATAACGCACGGTGCCATGTAATGCATGGATAGACATAGACTTGGTCCTAGTCTAATCACAAGACTAATTGTAGTCTAACAGTGCGTGCGAGACTCGGCAAACTATGGCGGCTTCCATCTCAAACCACTCGATGGCACGCTCTGTGGCGAGCTCGATGGCGCGCTCCGTGGCAAGCTCGTCCGGTACAGGAGTTCGTCTACGCCGTATACGCAAGCTTCGACTTCCAAGGCCGCGGCGCCCGACGTCCTACGGGTCCTGCCGGTTCCCGTCACGGTACCTGCTGCTCTAGCCTGACATCCCGAAGACCGACTACGTGGTCACCGGCCTCCTCCACGTGGCCTCTACCTCGGTGCCGAGCTGGATGCCGTCGTCGTGCACGTGCAGCTCGAGCTACATCGTCTACGTGGCGGTGTGCGTTGACGAGGGCGAGATCGAGCGGCTCGAGCGTCACGGCGTCGTCATCGCGTACCGTGGCACGTCAACATGCGACGAGTGGCTGGACAACTTCCACTCCACTCTCACTTGCCTCCTGACCATCACGGCACCGTGATCGGGTGGCGTCGCTGGCGAGGAAGAGCCGATGGTGAAGAGTGGATTCTAGAGGCTCTTCACAATCCCTGGCCAGGCGCATGGCAGCTTCTAGCACCAAGTGCGCGAGGAGACGCATAGGATCGTCCACGAGGGCATGGCGGGGCTGAATATCACAGGGACCAGCCACAACATCATCACGGCGCTCGCTGTGCTCACCGCCTACGAGATCGCGACTACCACTGCGGTCACGCGAGACGTTGACGCCGCAACACAGATGGTGACGGACGTGTCCTTCGGTTGCTACTGTTCGGTCTCAATGCTACTGTTCGGTCTCAACGCCCTGTTCAGGGATTGTATTTTCAAACAAATAAAACTTCAGGGGGCTATTTGCATATATGCGTGCCAGACTATTCGTTTCCTGGGCTCAATGTCGACGTGACACCAACCAACATCAATTGGACCCATTTAGGACCTCATGTGAATCACTTATAAAAGATTTAGAATCTAAACGTACAATTTCAAAGAACTAGGAGCAAAGTGAAGGTGCGGAAAAAGAATTATGACCGGCCGTGCGGTTTACTCTCTCCAATCAGCTCTGTTGAGGAAAAAGATACATTGATTCCTCTTTTGCACTAACGCGGTGAAATCGTGAGCATTCGTTTCCCGATCGGACGGTGTACGCACAGTAATTGGCGTAGCAACCCAAAGCAATCTAGCCGACACGGATGATCTCTCTCCTGAGATAGTCATGGAGAAAGCGGCGGCGGCGGCGGCGGAAGAGGATCGTGAGGAGGCATGGGCATGGACCTGGGGCGCGGGCACGGACGGGCAGCTCGGGAACGGCTCCTTCCAGGACCACCACCTCCCGCAGCCGCTCCTCCTCTCGCCTCGCTTCCGCAGTCGCGTTTCCTTCGTCTCCGGCGGCGGCGCCCACGCCATCGCCCTCACAAGTACGTTCCGTATTCGTTCAGATACCCCACCTTAGTAGGGTCTTCCTCGGTCGGATTTGGTCACGCGAACTTGCACGCCTCCTGGGTTCTCATCATCTAATATGGAGACGGTAGTGGTTACATGGCCCTCACATCGGTAGAAGCTGAACTCGATTAAATACTTAAATTGGTGGCTAGTTGATGCAGGACGATGGGTTCTGGTAACCATAGCATAAGAAATTCAGGGATTTTGAATTGTACACTTAAGGTACTTGCCCACTTCTAGGCCCCGGACCCGTAGCATGTTCTGATGCCTGTCTGGACATCCTCAGCTCAGCTCTCTTGAGCTGAATCTGCATATATATTCTGTCTGGACGTATACACGACACGCTATTCAGTTGGAATAGAGTTATACTGCGATGTCTTGAAACTATCTTCTTGTCCTGAGTATGAACTTGGTAATGCAAGAGAGGATATTTTATCCACAGTTTCATACACTGCTACACAATTGTACCGTTCACTGAAGAAGTTACTCTTCTGTTCAGGTTATACTTTCCATCTTGTTGAGTATGAATGATTAAGCATTGTGACATGCTGGTCTCTCCCTGGTCACCTTTTCAGATCATGCAATTTTAATTGTTATTAAGATACTTTGTTTGTTGAATCTTATCTTTTTTACTTGGGGAGGCAATCGTATCTTGTTGGCAACCTTTGTTATCCATTCTCATCAGTGACCCAAGAAATTAGTCTATGCATCAGAGACAATTATATCCTCATTGATGGCTGACGGTTGACCAGAACAATATGCATTAGCTTTTTTCTTAATCTTTACTCACATTTCAGGTGATGGTGAAGTATTTACTTGGGGCAGAGGTACACATGGTCAACTTGGCCATGGGAACGTGGAGAACATCCATCATCCAAAGTCCGTTAAGTTCTTTGAAAACTATACAGTAACATGCGTGTCTACTGGGTGGAACCATTCTGGGTTTGTTACAGGTCTCCAAATTCTGAAACCATTAAGTTACTTTTTATTTTCACTTAGTTTTCATTCTCCAGGCCGCTGCATCTTATGTTTTGCTGTTGATCTATTATCTTATTCTGTTTGGAAAGTAAATTGTTACTGATGGGCTTTGCTGTGATGTTTCTAGTTGTTCTTTTCAGATTCTGGACAGCTCTTCATGTGTGGAGAGGGCTCATTTGGACAACTTGGCACTGGTGATAATCAGTCAAGGAACTTTCCATTTGAAGTGCCATTCTTTACCACAAAGCATGTTGAGAAGCTTGCATTTGGGATGCGCCATTCTCTTGTCCTACTGAGAGGTAAGTAAAATTAGGATACCCTGTTACAGTGACACACGTTAATTTATACTAGGAAGCTGCATGTTTGTAAAACAATAAATTTACTCAGGGACCTTTTCATGATAATCTTTCTAGTCCTAGGCCACACCCAAGATCTATAATTGTTGGAAATTTGTGGTAGAGAATTAATTAAAATTCCCAGTTTTGGGATTTTCCTATTTGTTGGAAATAGATTCGTATTTATTGAAAATATATATATGATAGAGAAAAGAAAAAAAGAAACGGGTACTTGCATGTGGTCTAGTGATTGTTGTGATGCACTGTCGCAAGCACAAGCACAATGACAGACCCACATGTCATTGAGGTGTGAGAAAAATGTGAGATTTGTTTTGTGTTGCTAGGCTGGTCCACATGTCGATGTCATAAGGTAAGTGAGGATAGAGATACAAAACTCTGTAGCTTTGTATCTAGGGCATTTTCAAGGGGTAGTGGGCATTCAGGAGCTAGGGCAATACCTCACCCTATGGCGGCGCCTTGCACTTGTCCATCTAACGGATCAGCCGGACCAGTTAATTTGGCGATGGGATGCGACTGGCAACTACACGGCGAAATCCTGCTACCTTGCTCTGTTCCAAGGTGCCACCACCTGCAGCGCCTGGAAGCTGATCTGGCGAACTTGGGCGCCGCCTCGCGTCAAGATCTTCCTCTGGCTCGCCAACAGGGATAGATGTTGGACAGCCGACAGATTGGCAAGAAGAGGCCTGCCGCACCATGACAAGTGCGTCCTGTGCGATCAGGAGCCGGAAACCATGCACCATCTGCTCCTAACCTGCCCCTTCTCGAGGCAAATTTGGCAGGAGGTGCTTGCCTGGCTCCAGATGCCATGCAGACCACCAGCGGGGGAAGCAACGCTTCACCATTGGTGGCTGACAGCAAAACTGGCAACGCCAAAACCTCTCCGCAAAGGCCTTGCTTCCACAACTCTACTGACGGCATGGATGATCTGGAAACAGCGCAACGCCGGGGTTTTTGATGGCACCTCACCATCTACAACTCAGCTCGTAGCGCGAATCCGTGAAGAAGCTGCCTTGTGGGTTCGAGCAGGTGCCGCTGGTCTTGGCGCGGTCACCCCCAGAACATGGGATGTACATTAATTTCCTAAACCTTGTTCATCCGCTGGACTACCAGCTTGTAACCCTGTAACAAACTCCTCTTTGCAATGAAATGAAGCGCAAAGTCTTTGCGTTTTCCCGAGAAAACTCTGTAGCTTCATTGCAACCAAGACCAGAGAAAAGGGGATCGAGCTTCATGGAAGCTGATCGATTCCAGTGGTTGGTGGCGGCAGTTCTGTCTGCCAGGGTGGCACCCCGGTTACAACCGAGGTCTCCTAGGCCTTCCTTTTTATTCTGCTTGGAAAAAAGGAGATATGAAATATTTGACTAAGACTGGATTTCATTCCACTTTCCTATTTCTCAACAATAACTTCTCTCATCAGCTATTTTGTGTTTACAAAGTCATTAATTGTCCCATGCCCTATTTTGGATTTTGATAGTATGGTGTAGCATACCTTATGCAAACAGAATTCTAAGGTTTCTTTATTTTATTATCCTCTTGGCTTATTTGTGACGACTATGGCCTTGGCCCGCTCCTCCGCAGCTGGATGGATGAGCCCAGGCGATGGCTATGGGATCGTCAATCCGTTTTTCAAGAGGTTTTCTCAGTTATTCGTTGTTGCGGAAGGTGCGTCTCCCACAGAGAAATAGAGCTCTCCTCTTCCGAAAATACACAAAAGCACAAATTTCCCTTTTAAGTCCACAACCACAGTTCCCCTCGTCGAGCAGAACGGGTGCAGGCCGGCGATGTGCTTCAGAGGCCGCTCTTGGAATTACACAGCAGCTCATCACCCATCCTCAATCCATCGCCCGTCTTGCCTCGGCCATCGAATAGGTGTCGTATCTCCAACTGAAGATGCGAAGTGGCCCGAGACACAGCAGGAGCGTATTTTCTCTGGGACATCGTCGAATTGACGTGATTCACCTCATGGCGAGTTCATCTTCTTCGAACTATGAGAAATCCTTTCCTCTGTTGATCAACTTATTCTTAACCGTGGCAATTAGTGTTTGTGCTCTGCACTTCTGTGACACGGTTCTAACATGAGGGCTTCAGTTTTATTCTTTCTACAATCTTTGAAGTATGTGCTTAATTTGTGCTAGTCTTATGGTGTAGTCTTTCTCACTTTGTTGCATGGTGCCTAGCTATATACTAGTAGCTAGTAGTTGATGTCGGTTGTAGCCTCGTAGTCTTTCTCACTTTATTCCAACCTGAGTATTTGTGCTTTCTTAGCAAGGGTTCAAACATCCTCACGGGAATATTGATTAGAATTGCAGTATTCTGTTTTTTCACGGGGAAAACAGGGCATCAACTTGCCAAAAATTATATGAAAGTAAAATCTGTAAATGAAACTCTTGAAGGGGAATAAAAAAAGGAAAGTTAAATCATCACAATCGTAGGATCTTTTTACCAGACAGCTGAGAGTTTATGGACCGAACCATCTCTCCTTCATAAGAGACAGAATCAAATTTGTCCCATCTGTTTTACGAATAAAAGACGGATAATCTTCTTTCTTCCAGATAATTCCGTCTATGGATTTGGCTCAGCAAGGCGGGGACAAGTTGGCAAATCTGCTTCTAAGAACCAAAAGTTCTACAATATTCCTAGATTAATTGATGGTTTTCCAAACTGTAAGATAGTGAACTTATATGCCAATGGAGATCATAGTGCTGCATTGGACGGTAAGCATTATAAATCTGCAGTTACCAACTTTCTTCTATTTGGTACTTGGCGACTTGGCGTAATTTTCCTTGTTGGATGCAACAGAATCTGGCCAGTTGTACATCTGGGGAAGATCATTAGCGGGTGAACATGATGACGACCAACCCCGGGCAGCCTTTCCCTCTTTGAGTATTTCTCAAGTGGCATTAGGATGGCATCATGCATTAGTTTTATCCGGTACATGGTTGTTTAATATTGACTGTACTAGGTTTTGCAGAACTTTCCTCAGAACTTTGACATCTTTTATTCCAGGAGGTGAATTGTACACTATTGGTGCTTACCGCCATCAGAAGCGTGACCCCGATGTGATAGAAAAGGCAGTAGTGCAGCAACCAAATCTTACCACAAGTAGTACTCATCATGGTACTCCTTACAATCTTTGATTTAACATGTCATACTTGAACTATGCTTTTTGGGTGTGAGTTGTGGGTGGGGGGTTGCAGTAGCTAGAAGTTTAAACAGAATTATATTGGAATGGATACATGCATCTGTAAATACTGCCAAGCTGTTGAGCATCCTATGAAACAAAATTCTATTGGGAATATGCTAAGCATTTGCACCAAACGGTACCATCACACTGGAAGTCAAATCTGCATGACTGCGACTAGTTATCTCCGCAGCCCATGGCAAGATTGCACTCTATGTGCTGAAAAAAATGAGAACAATAATTAGATGTACACCATGCATGTGAATTTGCCAAAGTTCATGAGAAAATATGACTGCTGTGAACTGTAAAACAACAACAACAACTCATAAGAAAATATTATGTACGCGGCATAGATACTCGGTAGGTTCATCGTCGATACACGCCCCAGCATTTCGAAAGCCTTCTCTATATCCATTTAACTGGCAATACAGGTTTTCTCCTAAGATTAGATTCACGTTTATTCCATCTGATGACCATGTTGCATTTATATACACCTCCCACGCCGTCTAAAATTATCATCGTGACGTGCCGAATCATCTTCAGCATCAAATTTAGAGAAGGTGCCCTCTATTGATGGAAAAAAGGTGGCCCAGATTGCAGCCGGCACTGAACATTCAGCCCTGGTGACAGGTAATGAAGTTGCTCCTGAAGCTGGAAATGACCATATACATAAGGTCATCAGTGAACCGGGCTAATTGCTGTTGCCTCTTTTCTCAGAGAGTGGAGCATTGTTCACTTGGGGCTGGGGAGAACACGGCCAACTGGGTTTGGGAGATACCTGCGATCAGGTGGTTCCTCAGAGAGTAAATCTAGGTGACAGGAGCTCACATCCTTCTGCTTCCTCGCTCGCCGTGTATTGTGGGAGCGGATTTACCGTTGCCATGAGCCTGGCTTAGTGGCAGATTGGTTTACTGCTGTACCATATGTTTTTATCCCACTTCCACTCGGTATGCGACAAAGATGAACATAGATGATACCTTCTTCTGATGCAAATGGAGCACACAATAGAACCGAGCCAGTGTGTATGGATGGATGAATCATTTTCATTTGTTGTTGGCTACATGTAATCCGGCCTGGGGCCGCAATATTTAAGATTGCAATTTTCCAATTTGGTTGCGGTAACAGTGCTGCGTGGCCCTCCACTATTGATAATTGCATATGTAGGACCATAATTCTGCATTTGGGATATAAATACAGCAGCAGTGTCGCATCTGGTTCCTGGAAGAAAAGCAAATAAAACAATATGCTCGGATCCAAAGCTTCAAGTTAACAAAGGAAAGACCACCAGAAACTAGGACCTTTCTGTTCATACGAATCCAACCATGTACTTACAAAAGCTGTGGTCGACCGGTCATGTATCAAAGGTCCAATTCAACAGAAAGATTGCATTTTATACCCATATTTTGGCTCGTCCTTTTTGCATACAAAAGGAAACCTGTCGTTGGACGTGGAAAGGAAGGCTCCAAGAAGTCCCGACTGTGTGTGTGTCCGTAGTAGTAAGGGCATGTATAACGCCAGACGTTTAGGTAGACGCTAAACTGATTGAAAATAATAGGAAAAGGAAATAGGCCAAGCGCCCTGTCCTTTCATCGCACGGCGCTAACCATGGCGCTAAACAGGACCTTTTTTCCGCTTATATGGAGTCCGCAGCTGATTAAATCCTTTCGCTTCAGGAGAAAAAGACGGAGCCCCGACTCTTCTCTTTGCGTCGACGCTAGCAAGTTTTGTCGGATCAGCCGGGATTTTGGGACAACAGCTGGGAATCTAATCCTAGCGTCTGTCCTTAGCGCTCACATAGTACGTGCCCTAAGAGCATCTTCAGCCGCGGTGTCCAAACGGCGTCCCAAAGGCTTTTGTCGTCTCAGACTGAAAGCCGTGTCCAGTCGTGTGGTCCAAGAGCTGTTTCTGTTGGGCATGACCCAATACCGTGTCCGGCGCGTATAGACCGTCCCAATCCCACATGGTGTTATTACTCGAGAACGTATCCCCTATCCCCTGTATGCACCCGCTGCACCTGTGGTTTCTGGACCATTGGATGAGAAAACAACGGCGAACATATGGACACGAGTTGGGTAGTAGCATATTTGTATTCACAACCTTCTATTTGGTTGAAATTAACCCGCACTCTGGTTCGGTGGACTTTTGTGTGCTGAAATATTTCAAAAACAGCCAAATATCTTTGTCATTATAAACCCGCAGTTCTATGAGTTTCATGTGGGCTAGTTTCTCACGTTTCTGATAGTTTTGTCCAGTTTTGATTTCGTTAAATTTTAGAAAATCTACCCAACCCTTCGCATAGTATTTTCGCGAAAAATAAAAATGGTTCATATCGTACGTCGTTATTGAAGCGGGATGTCTACTATACCTATTCCAAATTAATTAACTCAACTTTGTTTAAATACGGATATATATAAACACCAAAACGTATTAAATATATACTCCCTTTGCCCCAAAATAAGTGACTTGGATTTGTCTAGATTTGCATGTATCTAGTCGCATTTTAGTATATAGATTAATATGAATTTAGACGAACGAGTCACTTATACAAAACATAGGTTTATAGCCAAATAGAGTGCTGACTGATTTTAATGAATGGCAAGGTTCTTTGACAAATATGATAGCAGTCAACAAATCTTGACCATACCTTCTCCATCCGATGGCCCAAGAGACATGGGTGCAGCGGGTGCATATATTTGACTGGTGCAGGGATACGTTCTCGTTATTACTCATATTGGGCTCGTAGCTGACTAATGGTGATACACACTTGGAAAGATTCACGTATCAAATCAAGCCATGATCAGGTTTAATAGTCGATTATACTAGTGTTCAGAGAAGACTTGGAGATTGATATATGGAGGCTTTCACTAAGACTTTTAAAATGACTTCAAATGAAAAAGTGACGAACACGAAAGTTGTGCGTCTCGTCGAAACTAGCAATTTTGGTTTTTAAATCATCTCGATCCGAGTTCTTATGCAATTTTAGAGCCAAAATACTACAGGAGGCTGAATTACTGGCGTTGGGGGTGTGGCTTCCGCCCGACCCTAGACATGGTCTGCCCTTAGGCGGGAGCAATTGCTCGAGGGTGATCCGAAAACTGCTAAAACTGATCCATATTCTTACGAATAGAAATAAGCAGCCAAGATCAACTTGGATGAAAAAGTGTTAAACATGAAAGTTCTCGTTTTTCCGAGACAAACAACTTTCCTTTCGAAGACATCTTCATTGGAGCAAGTATACGGTCTCCAGATTTAAAATACGACCGAACAAAACTAAAATCGTTCGGTAAAAATCCGAGTTTGATATGAAAACATTTTTACGAGATTTTGATCCGAGCTCGTTTACTACCTCAAAAGTGATCAGAAAGGTACAGACAAGTTTTTGACCGAGCAGTTACGCAAATTTCGGGTTTGCCTCTTCGAGTTGGACTCCAACTAGGGTTTTGAACGTGAATCCAACCCTCTTTCTTGCACGGAAATTCCAGTCGCTCCTTATATAATTAAGGGTTGAAAGCCAATTGAACCAACACCAATCGAACAAACACATCTACTACTTTTCCGTGTTCATCTACTTTTATTCTTTTCCCTTCGTATCTTTTTTCTCATTCTTCGTCGTTCTTCAAGATTGGAGGCTGTGAATCCACGAGGCTCTAGGGGCGGTCATGTCGACCTAGGGCAGCCCATAGCCGCCGCGACGCCCTAACGGGGTCCCTCCCGGGCGAGTGGGGTTTCAGGTCTTTAAAAGCGTCCGCCGGGCTGTCTTGCATACCGCGCTTTCGACGAGCCTCCCTCGATGCGTGCTGCCACGCATCGCGCTCGGCGCCGAGGGTACACGGTGGCGTGTTCTTGTGTGAACACACTTTTTGGCGACTCTGCTAGGGATAAATCTTTGAACGGTGTCCAGCCCGTTCTTGGTACGAAGAGAGCGTCATCGAGAGGCTGCAATCTACGACGGTATAATGTATCATCAATCTTCTTATGTAGATGCAAGTAATTTTTATCTTGATGTTGCTAGATCCTTTGATATGTGCACTGTATCGGCTAGCCCTAGTTCTTAACACGTGGAAAAGCTGATGCAAAATAATCTCCATGCCTCAAATAGTTTTAGCAACTTGAAACATGTATATTCAAATTCTCATGTATCGGCAACCCCAGAAATTCACATGCTGATGAAAAACACGAGGAATTCTGTTAATCCATATGAAACACCCAATGTTAGAAATTTCAATAGCATGCAACCAAGTGTTTCATCTTTATATTCATCGGCGAATAACATGCAATCTCTAGGTTCACCTTCAAACATGCGATGGATAGAGAAATTGGACATGCTACCACTAGTTATTTGCCCAATTACTCCCAGTCATCATATGCTACACCTTATGTTAGTAATGTTTCAACACCGTATGAAACTAGTGATATTCATAATTCGCTCCACACCTTTACAATGGTTATAGCCGAATAAGTAGAAAGTCAATAGGAGCTAATGTGCCTTCATCTAGTACTATAGTGTATGGTATGTCCCTGCACAATTGCAAAGTTTCGGTGACACCTCATTGCCGAAACATACAAAAATCATTGGGGGACATTCTTATGCAGGAACAAATGATTGGAAGGAAAAACTTGCAGCTGAGTTCAAGAAGCTTAATTCTCTTCACCGAGAACTATAAGAGATGCCCCATGATCTTGCTACAATACAAGCTTATGAGGCATACAACAAGAAGCGTGAAGAGGAGAATAAGGCAAACAAGATCAGGTTTTCCCCTTCTCAATTGCTAAGTTTCGGTGACACTACATTGCCGAAAGAAGCTAAAAGCACCGGGAGAATCATGTGTTGTTGAGGTTAACACCGATAATGTCATTACATTTGATGATTTATCGGAGGAACATCTCCACTTATTCGAGACACTCAAGAAGAAGCATGATGAGGAGTTTGATGCACTTGAAAAGAAGCTGAAAGAGGATCATGAAGCGTATAAGAAAAAACTTAAAGAAGAAGAACTACAGTAGTTTCTTGCAAGTCTTGAAAAGGACCATCAAGACAATACTACTCAAGTTGAAGGAATCAATTCATCTCCTTCACGCAGCAATCAAGTTGAACCCTATGCTAAAACAAGGAAACAGAAGAAGCTTTGCAATCTGATGAAACCCATGAAGGTATAAATTATTCAGCTAGGATGGTTAATTCAGTTATTGGAAAAGTGAATCATAAAATACATGTGTTGAATTTATCGAATCAAAAGAAGCAAGCTTCATTGGTCACGAGCATGGCGAGTCTACTGATACAACCATGCTTGATTTTTCTGGATGTAAGGGAGCTTACTTGCTGCCCTATGAGTTCTATGCCAAAGAAATTTGTGAACATCAACAATAACAAAACATATCCCAACAATGTTCGCTTGATGAAGAACATTGGAGTGAAGAGGCACACAATCCAAAAAAGGAAGAAGACAATGCATTGGAGAATAATCTAGAGGCCGAGCAAGATATTGTTTAGGTCATGCGACCATCATGCTCTTCCAACGCCTTCAAAGAGGTACATCTAGCAAATAAATTTTACTTATATTCCGATTTGGTCAAAACTTTATTATTGATGCATCTATTAACAAAATTCTCATAAGTTATGAAAGATCAACCAAGAAAGTTACTTCATTTGTTAGGAATATAATTATCATAAAACATATCGATCAACATGTTGTACCCTTTAGAGAGACCGATAGTAAAAAACTGTCATAACGTAAGTTACCCCTAGTGTTTCATATGCATTTTATATTTACATGGGTATCTTTTCTTATTTCATATTTGGCTTACATTTGGTCTCAAGTGAGACATGTGTGTTTTAACTGTTTTGGTTTCATAAACCTAAAGTCAAGTTTAGAGTCTTGCGAGAAAGTCGATGCTAGTATAACTGTGTATTCAGAGACATCGGAAAAGAAGTGTAGAAAACAATGCATAGCCGAATTGGGTGGTGGAAAATCTAAACCATTCGGTTTCTCAATTCCAAAACCGTTCTCACAACGAGATCAGTTAGAAGATAAAATATGTACCTACAGTTTGAGTATGTGTGATCATATATTCTATATGTTCCTGAAAATTGATTATATTAGAATTTTTTATCACAATGTTCAACCATCATTACAAGAATGAATGTATTGCAAGTTGCATGATTCGTTCGAGCATAGTATAGATTGCAACATGTTTCATCAAATAGTACAATCGACTGTTAATAAAGGACGATTAAAATTTGTTGAAACACAAATTGATGACCAATATATTTTGATTAGTCTTGATGGCCAAAAGATATTGCACCGGCTACCCCTAGTCGATTCATATAATGATGGGCAGATACACAAGGAGGAGGATGGAATCAAGCCTACAAGTAATTATGTTGTTCAAGAGCGTATTGAAGATATTCTTGAAGGCGAGAGTTTAATTAAATCTACATCAAAGACATCAAGTACTGGGGGACAACAGGAAAGTACAAGAACCGATGCATGCAAAACCAAGAAAGATAAAAGCCGCAATAATCACAAGGGTAAGAAATCAAAAATTACTTTTGAGAAACTATTGGAAAAGTATCAAAAGGAGAGCGAAGCAAAAAGTGATTATCGGCAAAGTAATGCAAAAGCATCAAGATCACCCCAAGGCGAAAGTCTAAAGAATGGATTGTCGAAAGGAGAAATTCAATGCAACAAATTCATATCCTCCTTTTTGGCCACCAATGCCAATATCATGGATACCTCTATATGCTAATTTTTATTCATATCCATCATGGGAAAGGTATGATTCACAACCATGTTATCCATTTAATTCTAGACCATCTCACCCAAACTATGCATCTCCAAGAAGATCAACATTTGATCAGCAATCACATGTCAAAGACAGTTTTAATCAGAAAGAATCGGTCCGGAGTTCATGGGTAAAGAAAGAAGTGATCAAGAAAGTTTACCGAGTGAAAAAGGATGGACACAAGTGTGTTATTTCAGTCTCAACTCCAAATAATGAAAAGCCAGCTGAGTTGAGGTTGGCTACTAAGGGCAAGGAAGTGAAGTGATTAACTTTCAAAGTCCCAATTGTCGAGTCCAAACAAGACAAGTTGAAGGTGCCCAAGATAAATAGAGTCATGCCATTATGTGAAACAAAACCAAAGCCGAGATTCCCACTCAGCTTATCAAATTGGCAAGAGAGGAAGCTATACCGGCTTAGGGCCGAGGAGCTAAAGAAAAGAAACATGGCGTGGGTTTTCAAAGGAAATCCTCAAGGCAAGGAAGATGTGCGAGATCCTGTCATAAGAAGGGAGGCAAGAGTGGATAACAAAAAGAATAATCCAACAAGCGATCAAGCCAAAGAATTTGGTATCACTATCAAAAACTTCGGACAACACATCATCCGTATTATTCTACTTCACCATTAATGCCTATGCCATGGAATTCATCCCTAGGTATGATTGGTTATCCACCATGGTTTTATTTTGATCCTTGGATGCATCATAATTCTATACATCATGAAAGGGTATTGCCAAATTATTATTCGTTTGATTAGTTGCAATTTTGTTGCTAATCCAAGTGGCCGAATGCTTGAAGTTCGTAATAATATTTGTTGTTTTGTTTACTTTGGCTATACATGCTTTGGTGGATGGATTATGCATGTCCATTGGGGAAAATATATATGGCTGATATTTATTCTATCACCCTAAGATCATTTTCCAATCATGGCCGATGTGGTGTTGTAACATCGTCCTTAGTATTACTTGAGACCGAGACAAGGTATGCATTCATTATCAATTGTCCTTATTCTTATGTGTTGATAATTTGGCTTATAAATCTTTGAAATCTATGAAAGGACAAATTGTCTTTAATTTGATTGTTAGGCATAGATGACGAGCATGATATTGATATTGATCTTGTCTCTATAGTACCATGGAAATTATTTTTCTACTATTCTGTTTTAAAAGCAATAGTCAATGCGTTGGTATGTTTATTTATCTCCTTATGATACTATTTTATGAAGTCTCATGCCGCTTTGAATATCTTGCACAAATATTCAGGATGAATATGTAGCTTTGTGATGGCCCAAAATATATCGAGCTCATTGGGGAACCCCAAGAGGAAGGTATGATGAGCACAGCAGCAAGTTTTCCCTCAGTATGAAACCAAGGTTTAATCGAACCAGTAGGAGCAAGGAAACACCCCAAAGGTGTTGCTAGCTGAACGTTGGCAGGCGCACTACCGGTGCCAGCATCAACGTGGAGACCTGCACAACACAACCACAGAACTCTGTCCCCAACTTGCGATGAGGTTGTCAATCTCACTGGTTTTGCTGAAAATAAAGGATTAGACGTATCGAGTGGAAGAAAGTAATAGTTTTGCAGAAAGTAAACACAAAGCAGTAAACAGTTGATTGTAGATTAATAGTAAAAGAAAACAGTATTCGGGCTCCAGGTGTCCCTCGGTAAAATAATGACTTTGGCTTTTGTCCCGTCCAATTCCGAGAATATTCGTTTTCTAACTTTCCTAGAACCAAAAACAACAGAAAACATGAAGTTGAAACTGTGGCTCTTGTTAATAGGTTAGTCCAAGAAATCATATGAAAAGTACTCCAAAGTGTGGACAAAACACAAGAAAGTAGATAAAACCAAGCATGGAACATAAAAAATTATAGATACATTTGCAATGTATCAACATCCCCAAGCTTAACTCCTGCTCGTCCTCGAGTAGGTAAGTGATAAAAAGAAAGAATAATTTTTAAGGTGACATGCACCATCATAAACTTGATCAAAGTATTTGTAAAACATTCAAAGCTGGGATCATAGTACTTCAACATAGCATGAAAGACAAAGTTCTAGCAATAAGACAAAGAAACTATGTTGCAACATGAAAAGGCACAAACAAAAGATTCATGAATAACAATACTTTGCAAGACGTTTGTTTGTTTCACATAAAGAAAACATAGCATAGTGGCATTCAGCTTGTCCCTCATAGAGTAGCAAACATAAATGCATAGGACACCTCCAAAGTTTATAAGAGTGACTAGATACAAATAGTTTAAAACAAGCAATATCAAAGCTATGCATCAATCAACAAGTCTTGGGACAATGCACATAGAACTAAGAATGACCACTATGCTCTCAAAGTAGGTGCCTAAAGGTAGAAGGTGGAGACTCAATATATAAGTGGAAGAAAGGCCTTCATAGAAGAAAGTAGGGATTCAAGTCTCATAAAGAGCTTCCAAAAATTATGGTACTTAATAGCTTTCAGCTCTCATTGCCCCTATCATAAGAATCTTGAAGTGATTAAGGTTAAAGTGAACAAACTATGGAGTATATGCTTGACAAAGTATAAGTTGGAAATCTCATGTCCCTTGAATACGAGGGCCGCTCCTCGTGCTACTCAAGTTTAGTTACCAGTAAGTTCTTGTCATAGTAAGTACATGTGTATCATAGAGAACCGCCAATGGGGTACCCCTTGCCCGATGATACGGAAGAATCCCCATATCAAAATGACAAGGCAAGCAGACAATGAGCATCTCAGCAATCTTCTTATTTACCATGGGAAAATGGTGCTTTTTTTTCTCTTTCCTCTTTTCTCATATCTCTTTTTTTCGTTTTCTCTTTTTTTCTCTCAATATCTGACTCTTTTTTATAAGAAGAATGCTTCATAGACAGCTCATTATGGTTACGCTATAGGTTTCCACCATGACAGCATGGATTAGACCAGCGGCCTCGGCGTTTCTCTAACACATATACATAACTCCATGGACTTACAAGCTCCCCTTTCATTTCACACCGACGACATCCATAGACAAAAGAGCATGATATCAACTAGGTACAAAGTATAAGTGCAATGTTGAAAGTGTTCCCCATGACAGCATGGTTCTGCTAATCCCCAACATATAAGTGCAAGCATATACAACATAGACGACACAATGGTTCAAGTTTATTAAGGGCAAGAAAAGTAAAGTGTGCCATCAAGTTCGTGAGAGCTTTAATCACTAGTTTTCTCATAACAAGTTTAATTTGGAAGGTAGATAAAACATGAATATACTTGGTATAGCATATGCTAATAGGTAGGTATGGTGGACTCTTTGGAATAACTTGGTTTAGGGAGTTGGATGCATGAGTGGAACTCATACTTGGTTGCGGAGGCTAGCAAAAGACTGGGAGCGACAAACTAAGAGAGAAATAATGGCCATAATCATGCAGAGTGACAAAACATCATTGATCAAAGCATAAAGTGATACTACATCATAAAGGCTTATGGTGACTTGGGATAGTCATAACATGGTGTGAGCATGCGCCAAGTCGACCCAAATAAAGCATCAAAGGAGAATACCACAATACTATGCTTTAATATGATAAAACAACGCATGATCCTTCCAAGGCACATTAAGCAATCTCAATTGTTTATAACAATTCATGCTACAACAAATAATACTAAGCATAAAGCCAAAACAATATTGAGCATGGCATGACAAAGCATAGGCCACAGTCAAAAACAAGCTCTCTTTAACACTTAAGCATAAACTTTCCTACTCTTTTTCTAATCCAAACCAAACTATTTGAAAACCAATGTATGAAAGAGGGGGTCCAACCAATTTATTCAGCAAACTAAGAAAACAAAGCAAATGAAAAAACAAAACGAAAACGAAAAAGAAGACGCTCCAAAAACAACACAACTGTGCATGAAAAATAAAAATGAAGTGTTTGGAAGAAATCTGGGATTTTTATTGATGAAGAAGGGCATGCCTTGGGCATCCCCAGGCTTTGACGCTTTTACTTCTTGGATATTTATTGGGGTAACACGCGTGGCATCCCCAAGCTTGAGCTTTAGTTCATCCTTCATCTCATTAGTCATTCCTTCCATACACCTGAAATTTTTCCTTCATACAAAACTTCACACAATCTTTATTAGCAACATTAGTGCACTCAAGATAATAGGTCTTTAGGTTCAGTTCTAACACGAATAAAACTTCCATTAAAACACTAGGTATTGTAGCACTTCCCTCAAAAATCTCAATTCCCCAAAAGAACTCAAAAAGGAACCAACAAGAAGCAAATGCAGAAAATGGCAGAAATCTGTCAAAACAAACCAACAGGTAAAGACGGATTTTTTCGAAGACCTTCTGTTTCTCAAATCAAAAAGTGTTAAACTAACGAAAGTTAGATAACAACCTGGGGTAGAATCACAAAAAGTCACGCCTCAAAAGGACTTACATAGATTTTACACGAATTTTTACAGTGAAGCACAGAAATCTGTTTCAGGACAGCAACTTTCCCAATCATTACTTCTCTCTCATTAGAGGTTACTCTTGGCACGAAAAGCAAATAAAAAGGATAAGGAGCGGTTATTACAGAATTAATAACTTCCAAGACTCATCTAAAACTTTTGGGTTATATCCCAATAAGTACTTTTCTTTAACGCCTTTAAGTTAGGCATAAGAAGCAAGAAAAAGAATCAAGTGTTCTAAAATGAAGAAGCATTAAGAGCAAATTTTGTTTTCATAGGAGAGGCAAAAGAAATCTTCTCTCTCTTCTTAGGGAAGTGTTCTATACCTTTCTTGAGTGGGAATTGATATTTAATGGTGCATTCTTTCATATCAATAATGGCACCAACAGTTCTAAGAAAAGGTCTTCCCAAAGTAATAGGACAAGAAGCATTGCATTCAACATCAAAAACATAGAAATCAACGGGGACATAGGCATTGTTAAGCATAATAAGGATATCATTAATACTCCCCTGAGTTTCTTTTTAGCATTATCACCAAGTGGGACATTCAAATAACAATCTTCAAGTGGAGGCAAATCAAGCATATCATGAATCCTTCTAGGCATAATAGAAACACTACTATCAAGATCACATAAAGCTTTGAAATCAAAATCATTCACTTTCATATTAATGATGGGTTCCCAACCATCTTCTTGTTTTATAGAAATAGAAGCTTTATGTTTCATCTTTTCTTCTTTAATTTTTATGAGAGCATCAGTAATGTGTTTTGTAAAGGCCATGTTCATAGCACTAGCATTAGGACTTTTAGCAAGCTTTAGTAGGAACTTAATAACTTCAGAGATGTTGCAACCATCAAGATCAAAATCATAATTATCATCTAGAGTAGTAGAGCTATTACTAGCCTCAACACTAGTGGTGGTGATAGTAGAAACACTAATGTTTCTAGCAATTTCATCTTCTCTTTCCCACTTAGCATGCAGTTCAGCTAATAGTCTAACATTTTCATTAATTCTAACTTGTATGGCATTAGTGGCTATAAAGGGATTATCAATAGTTTCAGGTTTAGCAGCCATTTTATTAATCAAAGAGGATTGAGCTTCAGACAAAGATGATATATTTCTTTCAGCATTAGAAAGTTTTAATTGCAAACTAGGAATTTCCCTATTCAAGCTCTCAAGTTGATGGCTAATGTTCTTCAAAATGGTAGATTGTTCCTCCATAGTTTTAGTAAATAGTTTATTTTGCTCATATTGCATTTGCATGAAGTTCTTAGTGGCTCTTTCAACTTCTAAAATTCTTCCTTCACTAGGTAATCCTGGTTTACCATTATAACCATAAGTATTATTAGGAGGGTAGGGCCTATAATTGTTATTACCATAAGCATTGTTGCCATAATTATTATTCCTTATAAAGTTCACATCAACTCGCTCTTCTTGAGCAACCAAAGAGGCCAAGGGAACATTATTTGGATCAATATGGGCTTTCCCATTAACAAGCATAGACATAATAACATCAATCTTATCACTCAAGGAGGAGGTTTCCTCAATAGAATTTACCTTCTTACCTTGTGGAGATCTTTCAGTATGCCATTCAGAGTAGTTAACCATCATATTATCCAGCAGGTTTTGTTGCAGCACCCAAGGTGATGGTCATAAAGGTACCTCCAGCAGCAGAATCCAATAGGTTTCTTGAAGAATAGTTCAATCCTGCATAAAAGGTTTGGATGATCATCCAAGCAGTCAGTCCATGAGTGGGACAATTCTTTACCAAAGATTTCATTCTTTCCCAAGCTTGAGCAACATGTTCATTATCAGATTATTTAAACTTCATTATTTCACTTCTCATAGATATAATATTAGTAGTAGGATAGTATTTTTCCAATGAAAGCATCTTTGCATTTAGTCCAAGAATCAATACTATTCCTAGTTATGGAATTTAACCATTCTTTAGCTTTTCCTCTCAAGGAGAAAGGAAACAATTTAAGCTTAATGATATCTCCATCTATATCCCTATGCTTTTGCATCTCACATAGTTCAACAAAGTTATTTAGATGGGCGGCAGCATCTTCATTACCAATACCAGAAAATTGTTCTCTCATAACAAGATTGAGTAAAGCAGGTTTTATCTCAAAGAAAGTAGCTTCAGGAACAGGTGGAGCAATAGGTGTGCTCATAAAATCATTGTTGTTGGTGCTAGTGAAGTCACACAACTTAGTGTTTTCAAGAGTAGTCTTTTTTGTGTGTTTTTGATAAAGAAAGCAAACTTGTAAAACTATTTTTTTGTGTTTTTGATAAAGAAACAAACAAACAAAGCAAAACAAAAATAACAAAGTAAAGAGATTGGTTATGAGGGACTCCCCTTGTGAAGATGTCCTTGACTCCCCGGCAACGGCGCCAGAAAAGTAGCTTGATGGCCCAAAATATATCGAGCTCGTTGGGGAACCCCAAGAGGAAGGTATGATGAGCACAGCAGCAAGTTTTCCCTCAGTATGAAACCAAGGTTTAATAGAACCAATAGGAGCAAGGAAATACCCCAAAGGTGTTGCTAGCTGAACGTTGGCAGGGCGCACTACCGGTGCCAGCAGCAACGTGGAGACCTGCACAACACAACCACAGAACTCTGTCCCCAACTTGTGATGAGGTTGTCAATCTCACCGGTTTTGCTGAAAACAAAGGATTAGACGTATCGAGTGGAAGAAAGTAATAGTTTGAAGAAAGTAAACACAAAGCAGTAAACAGTTGATTGTAGATTGATAGTAAAAGAAAGGACCGGGGTCCATAGTTCACTAGAGGTGGCTCTCCTTAAGATAGATAACATGCTGGGTGAACAAATTACAGCGGGGCAGTTGACAAACATCAAGAAATCAATACATGCATATACTAATCATCTTGACTCCTTTGAGATTCGATTGGGCATTACAACATAATACATAGACCGCCATCCAACTGCATCTATGACTAATAATCCACCTTCAGGTTATCATCCGAACCCCCTCCAGTATTAAGTTGCAAGCAACAGATTATTGCTTTACGAATTGCGTGTAAAGTAAACAATACGATTGTTCTATGAAAAAAGGATTGTTGTTTTCTCCCTAGTAGCAACAGCACATCTAGTACCTTAGAGGTTTCTGTCACTTCCCAGATTACCAGAGGCATGAACCGACTATCGAGCATAAATACTAACTCTTGGAGTTGCTAGCATCTACTTGGCCAAGATAGCTACTTACAACGGAAAGCATGCAAGATCACAAATAACAAAGACATGATAGAATCAATAATCAATCTGAAATAGCATCTCAATATCCATTAGATCCCTGCAAACACAACATGCAGAATTACAAATAGATGATCTTGATCATGAACGAAGATCACAAGATCTAGACATGAAAGCACAAAGGAGGAGAACCATCCATCTAGCTACTACATGGATCCGTAGTCCAAGGATGAACTACTCATGCATCATACCGGAGGCTTGCATGATGATGAAGAAGGCCTCCAGGGTGAATTCCCCTCTCCGGTAGGGTGCCGGGAAGAGCTTCAGATCCCTCCCGATCTAGGGATGGAGATGATGGTGGCTATAGACTCTTTCGTGGATTTTTGATCGGGTACTTAGGGTTTCCGTAGCAGAGGAAATATATAGGCGGAAGGAGAGGCCGAGGGGGTGCATAGGGCGGCCAGACCACCCCCTGGCGCGGGACAGGCCTGGCCGCGCGGCCAGGTGGTGTGGCCGGGCCCCAGCCCCTCTCCATCTCGTATTCTGGCTCCAGGTGTCGCTCGGTAAAATAATGACTTTGGCTTTTGTCTCTTCCAATTCCGAGAATATTCATTTTCTGACTTTCCTGGAACCAAAAACAGCAGAAAACAGGCAGCTGGCACTGTGGCTCTTATTAATAGGTTAGTCCAAGAAATCATATGAAAAGTACTCCAAATTGTGGACAAAACACAAGAAAGTATATAAAATCAAGCATGGAACATCAAAAATTATAGATATATTTGCAATGTATCACTTTGCTATTCTTGCTAGAACCTTTTCTTGCTTTAGGTGCTACACATATTGAGTCTTCTAGTGATTCGTTGTGAGCAGCGCAACAATATCCATGGTTTACCAAAGTTTCGACGAATCACTTGTTATTTAACTTGATACATGTATATATATAAATTTCATCTTGTATTAATTTATCATTACTCGTATATCTAGACATGAAAACTGAAATGCAAATGAGTTGGCTCAACAAACATTCGGCTACCGTATTACTCATGATATATTTCATATTCCACAAGAGTTGATGCTTTGTTTCGCCAACATAGGTAAGTCAGATTGGAGACCACCGCTTTGGCCACTAATGAAAGATCTAGTGCAGGTGAAGATGAAGAATAGAGGAAGCCTATTGTTTATCACATGAAAATCTGAACTAAAGGGTGACATGACAGTTTAGTCGAGGATCATTATGCGAGTTATTCATGAAGGCATTCATTGTATCCATAAATCATCAAGATGAAGTGGTTGTTCTCAAAAGCAAACATTTGGAGAAGTAATACCCATGTTACAACATGCCTGGACATAAAATGGACGATATATATTTATCTCTCGTAGCACATATGGACGATATAGAGTTATCACCCTAAGACAACCAGTGGCCGATGGAGGGTCAACATTGTCCTTAGATTAAAAGTGAAGCAAGTTATTTTTTGGCACGCAAGCTATGCCAGAAAACAGGGGGCATGTGTTAGCACTCAGTTTGGGCTCATAGCTGACCAATGGTGATACACACTTGGAAAGATATACTCGGAAGATTATTAATCATCATCGAAGAGGCACCGTATCAAATCAAGCCATGATCATGCTTAATAGCCGATTATGATAGTGTTAAGAGAAGACTTATATATATATATATATATATATTATATATATATATATATATATATATGGAGGCTTCTACTATGACTCCTTTAATCTGAGCTCAAATGAAAAAGTGCCAAACACAAAAGTTGTGCGCCTCGTCGAAACAATAAATTTTGGGGTTTTAATAATATTAATCCGAATTAGTATGCAAATTTTAGAGCCAAAATACTATAGGAGGCTGAATTACTGGGTGTTCGGGGCGTGGCTGCCCGACCCTAAACATAGATTGCCCTTAGGCGGAAGTAATTGATCAAGGGTGATCCGAAAACTGCTAAAACTGATCCATCTTCTTACGAACATAAATAAGTTGCCAAGATCAACTCGTATGAAAAAGTGCTAAACATGAAAGTTCTTTGTTTTTCCGAGACGAGCAACTTTCCTTTTGGAGACATCTTCATTAGAGAAAGTATACATTCTCCAGTTTTAAAATACGAACGAACATAACTAAAATCGTTCGATCAAAATCCGAGTTTGATATGAAAACATTTTTATGATATTTTGATTCGAGCTTGTTTACTACCTCAAAAGTGATCAGGAAGGTACATACAAGTTTTTTACCAAACAGTTATGCAAATTTTGGGTTTGCCTGTTCGAGTTGGACCCCAACTAGGGTTTTCGACATGAATCCAACCCTCTTTGTTACACGGAATATCCAACCTATCCTTATATACTTAGGGGAGAAGGCCGATTGAACCAACACCAATTGAACAAACACGTCTACTACTTTTTTGTGTTTATCTACTTTTATCCCTCTGCCTTTGTATCTTGCTTCTCATTATTCATCGTTCTTCAAGATTGGAGGCTACGAATCCATGAGGCTCTAGGGGTGGTCAGGCCTACCTAGGGCATCCCATAGCCTCTGTGACGCCCTGACAGGGTCCCTCCTGAGGGAGCGGAGTTTAGGGTCTTCAAAAGCACCTGTCGGACTGTCTTGTGTACCGCGCTTCCGGCGAGCCTCTCTCAACGCATGATACCGGTTATCGCGCTCGGCGTCGAGGGTACACGGTGGCGTGTTTGTGTGCGAACACATGGCTTCTTGTGGGTGCGCCGGAAAGAAGCCGTTGACGATGGCCGAAGCATGGGACAACCCTATTGTTGACATAGCGATTGGTCAGTGTTATTTACGACCGCCGCCTACCTCCTTGCGAACGCTTGATGGTGGTACCGTTTCCTCGGGCGGGTGCAGCGAGGTGTCTCGTCAGTGCAACGATCAGTGGTAGCGTGGCGTGGATGCAAAATGCCGGATAAATGCGCATCGCTGCCCCCACTGCCAGAATGGAGATAAAAAAGGCGCGTACACGACGTCCATCGTCACACTCTCTCCTTTCCTTTCTCTCGCGAAACCTGAGCCGCCGCTCGATCACCACAGCCAAAGCGCCATGTCAAGTAGCAGAAGCACCGGAGGCGCTGCCACAAATGGCTTTGTGTCGCATAGTTTTGTATGAGGAGTTAAGCTTGGGGATGTTGATATGTTGCTAACGTATCCATAATTTTTGATGTTCCATGCTTAGTTTTATCTACTTTCTTATGTTTTGTCCATACTTTGGAGTACTTTTCATATGATTTCTTGGACTAACCTATTAACAAGATGCTACAATGACAGTTGCCTGTTTTCTGTTGTTTTTGGTTCTAGGAAAGTCAAAAAATCAATATTCTCGGAATTGGACCAGACAAAAGCCAAAGTCGATATTTTACCGGAAGACTGACGGAGCCAGAAGATGAGACGGAGATGGGCCATAGGGTGGCCAAACCATATGGTGGCGCGGGCTAGCCCTGGCCGCGCCACCAGGTGGTGTGGGCCCCCTGGCCACCCACCGACCTTGCCTATTCGCCTATAAGATGTCTCCCGATGTAAAAACCCTAAATCATCAAGCCTCTAGCCACAAAAAGTTCCGCAGCGCCGCCGCCACCAAAGGGGAGATTCAGGGGACAGAAAGTCTCTGTTCCGGCACCCTGCCGGGATAGGGAAGTGCCCCCGGAGCCATCTCCATCGATCTCCACCACCATCTCCATCGTTGTTGATGATTCCCATGATGAGGAGGGAGTAGTTCTCTGTAACTACCTCGGTGAATTACGCTCTTAGTTACATGCCAGGATGAGCGAAAGTGGTTAAAATTGTACGGTGGGGCCAAGGGCCACTCACAGGTAGACCTTTCGGCCGTCCTAACCACTTCCAGAACATCGGGACAAGAACGAGCGGCGTAATCGGCAGGCGAAGGGATCAACTACATACACAAGTGAGTATGTATGCAAGCCACATACAACAGTTCTCAGAGCCATACCATCTAAAAGAAATAGAAATATTGCAATGCCACACGGCAAGATCCAAATATCCTAGATAGATATAATAGTTTAGGATAGCTCCTCATACATCAAACATCAGAGTATCAGGCGGAAGCGGAAAACAAGATCCGAGTACGGAGAAGAAGCAAATCGGCATAAGATGCCACATAAATAAACACATCCCGCCCACAGATCTCACGGATCCCTGTTCCTGGAATCTCTACACCGAGTGATCGTTGCCAACATCATCCGTCTCCTCCACCCAGTATCCATCTTGCGAATACACCTGTTCATCTAAATCAAACAATTTATCGTGTGAGACCCTAGGGGTACTCAGCAAGTCTTTATGCCTCTAAAGGGGACATATACCTAGGGTGACGCAATTGCAGCAAAAGATAATAACTAACAAGTCTATAGATACTCGCTAACCATCCGCCTAACCAATTATAGACGGATGTCCGTTAATTAGTAACAACAATTATAACAGTATAATTAACAGATCCACCCTCCTTCTCGCTTACCAACGAGAAAGCGGACGAACAACCCATCCGTTGGCAGTTTTATTAAACATTCCATGAGTATTGCGCTATTTACTAGTCAGGTACTTAGTCAAATTAAAATCGGTACTTTAGTTATACTTGTCTATGATCGAGAAACTGTGCTCCAAGTCGTCCATAACCACGGACACGGCTTTCAGAAAGATTTACCCTGCAGGGGTACACAAATAGCAACACACACTCGATCAACCTCGGAAAAACCAAATCAAAACCCAACGAGGCATTCAGACAAAGCGATCACATGATTTAGAAATATTTCAGGGGGGCACCCCATTAACCTACCCGCAACAAAGTTGGCCGGCTCCGAGACAGACCCAAGGTTTGCGTCAATGGCTGTAAACGACTGGGAACATGAAATTGTGACTGGGCTTGTCGATACCGCGAAAACACTCCGCATCCAAAACAATACAGGTGCTCCACGCACAATCTTAAATAAAACAGTAAAACATGGCATAAGTACAGGATAGTAATAAAGCCCCAAACTACTTGTGGCCCCAAGAAATAAGAACGAATCAAGCTCTAGCTCAGGGGGGGGTCCATAAGGCCTCCCGGATGTGGATAGTGCGAATAGTCAAGGAACAGGAATCAAGTACTCAGGGTCCTACGGACACAAGTGAGCATGAAGAACCAAATAGCAGATATTGCTCACCGGTGTCTCTTTCGTTAGTTATCCCATTACTACTCAGGTTAAGTTGTTTAAGTACCTCGTTATCCATCAGACACTCACATACCCTACACATGCTGTTCTACGACTCGCATGGCTCAAACAACTCCTGTATTAATGGCTCATGGGATGGGGGAACAAGCTTCGGTGGGGTTTAAAAGTAAAGGCTATGCAGTACTTGGGATTCAATTTAATGCAATCGCGACTCAATGATGCAAGAATAAGATAGAGGCAATAGGTACTATATGTATGCAAGCATGCGGTAGTGCTTGCCTGGTAGCTCAGTTGAAGCGAGAGTCGGATCTGGGTAGTGCTCCTGGGATTCCTGATATATCCCCTGCTCAGCGTCTATTCGACGAAGAACAAAACAAACAAACAAGGGCCAACATAAATAAAGTGCACAAGCATATGAACTGAAATGCGACAAGCAAACAAGCATGCCATGATGAATGATGCACAATTTGCATGGCAATAGTGTAGCATGGCATGAGTGAGATGTGGAATACAAGAATAAAGCATTTTATTAAGTTTTAGTCATGTTTTGCTCTCATATAAGTTGGTGTACACTCTATATTTATATGATGCATGCTGCAATTCAGAACATGGAATGCATAGATAGAACGGGCTCATCGCGCTGATTGATTTAGACATATTATTTCTCAAATTTGGAGTTATAGATTTAAAGTTATTAATTTGTTAAGAAAAGGGCATTTTATTGTAATTTTAATCATCTCGAAAATTTAAAGTGTTCAAACAGTATTTTGAATGGCATATTTGAATTCCTCTCATTTTCCTGATTCAAAAACATATATCATTTGTATTATCTGGGTTTAGAATTCAAAAGTTATTTAAAACAGATTTGAATTTATATTTATTCATTTTCAGAAATGGTTTTTATGAAACAGATAAACAAAACGACTTTTTGTACCCAGCCAGACCTAGACCCAGCCACAGACAGGTGGGGCCGAGGCTGACTGGGCGACACGGTGCGCGCCAGGCTTTTCTTACCGCGCAGATGGCTAGCCGCAGTCAATGGCAGGCGGGGCCAGCAGGCTCGCAGGCCCACTTGTCAGCGTGGAAACGGACACAACCACATGGCGCGGAGGGAAGTGTGGGTTGAGGGGCAGTAAACTGAGGTGCCTATCTGTAAAAAGAACAGGGAGGCTGACCGGTGGGGCCCGGTGTACCACGGGTTGAGAGTGGATAAAAAAAGGGGGTATGTGCAAAGTGTCAATGATCCACTGTGGATCTTCTCTGAACTTGCTGTCGACCGGTCCGTGCGCGACAGCGGACAGAGTGCGGCGCAGGGGATCGAACCCGCGACGCGGGCACGCGCGCAAAGGGGCGGAGCCAGTGCGATGGGGATGGTGGTGTTGACAGGAGGGCGGTAGGCAGCTGAATAAGGTGCAACGCGACGCGTAGACGGGCAGACGCTAGCGCTCGCCGGCGCACAGAGAGTGCCTGACAAAACGCACGGCGCGACCAGGCAATGACGGCGACGGAGAGGATGTCTAGGAGGGTCGTGGGCTCACCGCGGGGTTGCCGGAGTGGTCGGATCGGGACGGGGCGCAGCGGGGCGACGATGATGTAGACGGACCAGAGCTAGGGTTTCGTTGTCGGGCGTCGGTGAACGGCATTGCAGGGATCGGCTCCTCCTCGCTGGCGTGTACTGGGCGACACAGGGGGATGCGGCAGGCTTCCTCGACAACCAAAACGCCACGCCGCCGGCTAGATCGAGCAGGTGGAGGTGGAGGCCGACGGTGAGTGCCGGGTTGGGAGAAGAAAGGGGGTAGCTGGGGAGGAAGGGCTCGACCCTGGTAGATATGGGGAGGCAGAGGAGGCGTGGGAAGGAGATAAAGCTGAGAGGGAGAGGGGAGGTGCCGTGGGGGAGCGGGGTAGATAGAAAAGGTGGCCTCGGTCACCTTTTCCTCCCTCTCCTTCACGTGCTCGGCATGGCCGATTAGGGCAGGGGCAGGGTGTGGCTGCAGGTGGGCCAAAGAGAGTAGAGGGAGGGCTGGCTCGGGTGGTGGTAGCTTTGGCAGAGAGAGAGAGAGAGCCGAGAGGGGAGGCTCGGTAGCTGGCATGGGCTCGGTCTAGGGTTTAGGTTAGGGATTGGGGTAGCTCACATGGGTAGAGAGGGGCTAGGTGGGCCCTTGCTGGCAGAGAGAGGGAGGTGTGCCTCGGCATGGTGAGAGGAGGGTAGTGAGGTGAGGGTTAGGGTAAGGGATTAGGGTTTGGACTAGGGCTAGGGTTAGAGAGAGGAGGTTAGAGAGGGGTTAGGGTTTTATTTATGATCCACTTGATCATGCATGGATGGAGGTGAAAAGGAGAGAAAGGTTAGGATGAGAGAGAGAGGTTTGATGCACATGGCAAGGTAAGGAGATCAAGATGGTGAGGCTTGGGGTGCACACATGGTGGTGGTAGGAGATAAAGGTGGATCCCCACAAAAAATTAAGGATCACTTGGGATGAAAACAAAGACAAGATCCACTTTAAAAAATAAGGACAAAACCCAAAGGAGAAGAGGTGGTGGAGATTTGCATGGCCCATACAAAATCAATCAATGCCATGTTTTAATCTTGTGAAAACAAAATAATAAACATGGCACTTATACATATGCATTCCAAAATATGGAGTGAGGCAAATCTAAAAGAAAATATAATTGGATTCATCCCAACCCACATGAGCTAGATTAAATGCCAAAAGAAAATAAAAGCTCATGGGTAATTAGGATGGTGGAATTATAAGGTGGTGACAAAGAAAGGTGATGGAGTTGAATAAAAGATATGCCCCCAACTCAACTTGGGCATCAAGCATTTATCAAGAACCAAATACAATATAACAAGAGCCAAATACAATTACTAATGCATATGAGAGAAGAACCAAATGGAAAGGGTTTTATATGATGCTCAAATGCAAGGTGGCATGATTGTTGGGTCCGCAGCATAGAAAACAAAAAAAATCCTACGATGAGAACTATACGCCAAGATCTATCTACTAGATACAGAGCAACGGGTGGACATACATCCATGGAGAACTTACCCTCGTAGACAACGAGCTTTGTTAACGAGTAGGAACTTGTGGTTGATGTAGTCGTACACTTGCCGATCTCAAGATCGTGATGAAGTCCAGCAGGTCCGGCTCCAGCACGTCCATCGGATCCAGCTCCAGCACCACCAAGTCCAGCACCGCAAAGCAGCGGTGCATCCGTGATCGCACACACGTCCGATACCCCGACAACCTCCGTCCCTCGCTCCAGCAAAGCAGCGGAAGCAGCAACTCCTTTCCAGATAAAGCCACCGGGAACATGTATCTCGCTAATCCGAGACCATGGGGGAATAATACTAGAGGGGGAGAGAGATCCTTCACAAGGAGGTGTGTGTGAGAAGTGAGGAGGGGGTGGCCTTTTATAGGAGGAGGGGGTGCCCCTCCTTCATGGCCGGCGCATGGAGGAGGTGACTCTTCACCTCCTCCATTCATGTGGTGGTAACTCCCTCCACATAAATTTGCCCCTTCACATTCTATTTTAAAGTCTCCACTTTAAATGCATTAAATTTCTCCAAATTTAATGCTCTCTCATTTAATAAAACTCTTTTATTATTTTTATTCAGAATTTTGTTAATTACTTTAATTAACAAACATTCACATAAAACCCCCTGCAACATTTCAATATTACATGCAGAACCAATTTCAGCAATTTCACCTAAAACAGTTTCGGTGTCTATTGAAATAATTCCAGCGCTTTCTTAAATCTTTTATCTGAAACATATTTGCTCCAAATGGTGTCGGTATCCCTTAAGTGTGTCACCCTACGGTTCGCGAATAATGCAGACATGATCGAGACCCCTCTCCGATCAATAATCAGCAGCGGGACCTGGAGATCCATACTGACTCCTACACATTCAACGATGACTTCTGTGATCGTGAGAACCTTTAACGCTAGTAACTAAATCCCTTTGTCCCGTGATATATTACATGTCCGAGATTCGATCATCGGTATCTTCATACCTAGTTTGATCTCGTTACCGACATGCACTCTTTTCTCGTTCCCGTGATATAACATTCTAGTGATCACATCACTTGCTTGCAAGCTATTTCAATGTGATATCACCGAGAGGGCCCAGAGTATATCTATCCGTCATCGGGATGAACAAATCCCACTCTTGATCCATGAGCCTCAACATAACACCTTTGTAGCACTGAACCCACCTTTATAGTCACCCTGTTACGGTGTGACGTTTGATGTTATCAAGATACTCTTCCGGTGTTAGCAATTAACATGATCTCATGGTCTAAGGACTAAGATTACTTCGTATGATGTTATAGCAATATAAACATAATGACTTGATCGTAATGCTATACTTCGGATGAATGTTCATCACATCATTCCACCAATGGTGTGACCTTGTTATTAACAACATCCAATGTCTATGATCAGGAAACCTTGATCATCTTGTTAATCAACAAGCTAGTCTATAAGAGAGGCATAACTAGGAACCCTTTTTGTTTATTAAACACACATGTATTGATGTTTCAGGAAATACAATTATAGCATGCAAAATAAACATTTATCATAAACATGGAATAAGATAATAACCACTTTATTATTGCCTCTCGGGCATATTCCCTTCAATGATGACATGAGCATGATATAATTATGATGCAACAATCATATGTAGGAAGTAGCCATTATATTACTAAACCATGTAGCATTACATATGTTAGACAAACAGGATGCTACATTCTCTCTCGAGGCTAAGGGTTCTACCGGTAGCTATGTGTTCATCTCTCTCTATGCATGATCTTATTGAGATCATGAGCTTGTAATCTATAGATCTACCTTGCTACTCAAGTGCTTAAATAGATCTCTGCTCTCCCCATGTGTGTGAAGTTGACAGTGTGCACACCATGGTGGCACTTAGGCTAGAGATTACAAATACTCGTTATGAGTTATATTTGGAGTTGGATGTCTTTATGAAATTGTGGTGTTTGTTGGAACCATCTAGGGCTCAAGGTGACAGTGTGGGGTTTTCTAGACGCAGAAAGTGAACTTTGAGGTGTGCTGTTATAGCCCTACCATTGATTAGAGTGTCCCACCGGAGAATAGTTAAGAGTAGTATCATAAAGAGAAGATATTTAGATGAGAGTGTTCACTAGTGAAAGTATGATCCCTAGGCCTTGTTTCTAAGCACTGAAACACCATTTTCTATTAGATATATTACATGTTTGCTTGCTTCTATCTTTATTTCAGTTTTATTTTAGTCTTTTCCACGCCATCAAGCTATTTTCTATCACCGTTACCACTTATAATTATCTATACCACTTGTATTTCACTATCTCTTTGCCGAACTAGTGCACCTATACACCTGACAAGTGTATTGGGTGTGTTGGGGACACAAGAGACTTCTTGTATCTTGATTGCAGAGTTGCTTGAGAGGGGATACCTTTGACCACTTCCTCCTTGAGTTCGATAAACCTTGGGTGATCTACTTAAGGGAAAACTTGTTGCTGTTGTACAAATCTCTGCACTTGGAGGCCCAACAACTGTCTACAAGAATAGAAGTGTGTAGACATCAAGCTATTTTCTGGCGCTGTTGCCGGGGACTGAGGAAGAAGAACCTCCCACGTTAACCACGCGCCAGCAAGTATTTTCTGGCGCCGTTGCCGGGGAGGTAAGGTAAAAGGTACTCACATCCTCCGGTGTGAGTGATCAAAGTTATTTCCTTTAGATTCTGCAATTTTGTATTTTTGTTTCTTGTTTTCACTAGTTAGGCTTAATGGAAAACAACAAAAAAATAGAGAGCTTTATAGTATTTATCTTGAGTTAGGACATGAAGTGTTTGAAGAGAAAATTAAAAAACCTAGGGAACTTTATTTGCATGCTAATAGCAATGTTGTTAGTATGAATTCTTTGGACACCATTATTGCTAATGCCATGGAAAAGTCTAAGCTCGGGGAAGCTAGTTTTTATGAAAATGATCTTTTTAGTTCCCCAGCTTTGGAAGATAGCTATTCTATTGCTTATGATGATACCAAACCTCCAATTTATGATGATTACAATGATGAGTATGATATTTTCAGTCCACCTACTATTGAGGAGAAAATTAATGGTTACAATACGCCTCCTATATTTTATGATTATGGTGATGAGAATACTAATGATAGCTATTTTGTTGAATTTGCTCCCACTATAATTAATAAGAATGACTATGCTGATGTGGAGAGTATTAATTCTTTTATGCATATGGCTCATGATAAGAATGTTTCTTGTGATAGTTATATTGTTAATTTTATTCATGATGCTACTAAAAGTTATTATGAGAGAGGGAAACATGGTTTTATGCATCTCAATAATATTAAGTTTCCCCTCTTTATGTTGAAAGTCTTGAAGTTACACTTGTTTTGCTTTACTATGCTTGTTGATTTGTGCTTTCATGACTTGTTTCTTTACAAGATTCCTATGCATAGGAAGTGGGTTAGACTTAAATGTGCTTTGAATTTGCTTCTTGATGCTCTCTTTTACTTCAATTCATATTTCTTATGTGAGCATCTTCTCAAACTATCATGCCTAACTTAAAGGCGTTAAAGAAAAGTACTTATTGGGAGATAACCCAAAAGTTTTAGATGAGTCTTGGAAGTTATTACTTAAGTAATAACCGCTCCTTACTCTTTTTATTTGCTTTTTGGGCCAAGAGTAACCTCTAATGAGAGAGAAGTAATGATTGGGAAAGTTGCTGTCTCGAAACAGATTTTTGTGCTTCACTGTAAAAATTGGTGTAAAATCTCTGTACGTCTTTTTGAGGCATGAATTTTTGTGCTTCTGCCCAAGGTTGTTATCTAACTTTCATTAGTTCAAAACTTTTTGATTTGAGTAACAGAAGGTCTTCGAAAAAATTCGTCTTTACCTGCTGGTCTGTTTTCACAGATTTCTGCCATTATTTGCATTTGCTTCTTGTTGGTTCCTTTTTGAGTTCTTTTGGGGAATTGAGCTTTTTGAGGGAATTGCTACAGTATCTTGTGTTTTAATGGAAGTTTTATTGGTGTTGGAACTGAACCCAAAGACTTATTATCTTGAGTGCACTAATGTTGCTAATAAAGATTGTGTGAAGTTTTGTATGAAGGAAAAATTTCAGGTGTATGGAAGAAATGAGTAATAAGATGAAGGATGGACTAAATCTCAAGATTGGGTATGCCACGCGTGTCACCCCAAGAACTATCCAAGAAGTACAAGAGTCAAAGCTTGGGGATGCCCAAGGCATCCCCTTCTTCATCAATAAAAATTTCAGGTTTCTTCCAAACACTTCATTTTTATTGTTTCATGCACAGTTGTGTTGTTCTTGGAGCGTCTTTGTTTTTTGTTTTTGGTTTTAGTTTGCTTGGTTTTCTTAGTTTACTGAATAAATTGGTTGGACCCCCGCTTTCATGTGTTGGTTTTCAAATAGTTTGGTTTGGATTGGAAAAAGAGTAGGAAAGTTCATGCTTAAGTGGTAAAAAAGCTTGTTTTTGACTGTGGTCCATGCTTTGTCATGCCATGCTTGATATTGTTTTGGCTTTATGCTTAGTGATCTTTGTTGTAGCATGAAATGTTATAAACAATTGAGATTGCTTAATGTGCCCTGGAAGAAGCTTTCGTTGTTTGAGCATATTAAAGCATAATATTGTAGTATTCTCCTTTGATGCTTTATTTGGGTTGACTTGGCGCATGCTCACACCATGTTATGACTATCCCAAGTCACCATAGCCTTTATGATCCTTTAGTTTTCTACTTGTAGTATCACTTTATGCTTTGATTAATGATGTTTTGTCGCTCTGCATGATTATGGCCATTATTGCTCTCTTATTGGTCGCTCCCAGTCTTCTGCTAGCCCCCGTAACCAAGTATGAGTTCCACTCATGCATCCAACTCCTAAAACCAAGTTATTCCAAAGAGTCCACCATACCTACCTACTAGCATATGATATTCCAAGTATATTCATGTTTTTATCTACCTTCCGAATTAAACTTGTTATGAGAAAATTAATGATTAAAGCTCTCACGAACTTGATGGCACACTTTACTTTTCTTGCCCTTAATAAACATGAACCATTGTGTCGTCTATGTTGTATATGCTTGCACTTATATGTTGGGGATTAGCAGAACCATGCTGTCATGGGGAACGCTTTCAACATTGCACTTGTACTTTGTACCTAGTTGATATCATGCTCTTTTGTCTATGGATGTCGTCAGTGTGAAATGAAAGGGGAGCTTGTAAGTCCATGGAGTTATGTATATGTGTTAGAGAAACGCCTGGGCCACTGGTCTAATTCATGCTGTCATGATGGAAACCTGCAGCGTAACCATAATGAGCTATCTATGAAGCATTCTTCTTATAAAAAAGAGTCAGATATTGAGAGAAAAAAGAGAAAAATAAAAAAAAGATATGAGAAAAGAGGAAAGAGAGAAAAAAGCACCATTTCCCATGGTAAATAAGAAGATTGCTGAGATGCTTGTTGTCTGCTTACCTTATCATTTTGATATGGGGATTCTTCCGTATCATAGGGCAAGAGGTACCCCGTTGGCGGTTCTCTATGATACACATGTACTTACTATGACAAGAACTTACTGGTAACTAAACTTGAGTAGCATGAGGAGCGGCCCTCATATTCAAGGGACATGAGATTTCCAACTTATACTTTGTCAAGCATATACTCCATAGTTTGTTCACTTTAACCTTAATCACTTCAAGATGCTTATGACAGGGGCAATGAGAGCTAAAAGCTAATAAGTACCATAACTTTTGGAAGATCTTTATGAAACTTGAATCTCTACTTCCTTCTATGAAGGCCTTTCTTTTACTTTTATGTTGAGTCTCCACCTTCTATCTTTATGCACCTACTTTGAGAGCATAGTGGCCATTCTTAGTTCTATGTGCATTATCCCAAGACTTGTTGATTGATGCATAGCTTTGATATTGCTTGTTTTAAACTATTTGTATCTAGTCACTCTTATAAACTTTGAACGTGTCCTATGCATTTATGTTTGCTACTCAATGAGGGACAAGTTGAGTGCCACTATGCTATGTTTTCTTTATGTGAAACAAACAAACGTCTTGCAAAGCATTGTTATTCATTAATCTTTTGTTTGTTCCTTTTCATGTTTCAACATAGTTTCTTTGTCTTATTGCTAGAACTTTGTCTTTCATGTTATGATTGAAGTACTATGATCCCAGCTTTGAATTTTTTACAAATACTTTGATCAAGTTTATGATGGTGCTTGTCACCTCAAAAATTATTCTTTCTTTTTATCACTTACCTACTCGAGGACGAGAAGGAGTTAAGCTTGGGGATGTTGATATGTTGCTAACGTATCCATAATTTTTGATGTTCCATGCTTAGTTTTATCTACTTTCTTATGTTTTGTCCACACTTTGGAGTACTTTTCATATTTGATTTCTTGGACTAACCTATTAACAAGATGCCACAGTGCAAGTTGCCTGTTTTCTGTTGTTTTTGGTTCCAGGAAAGTGAGAAAATCAATATTCTCGGAATTGGACCGGACAAAAGCCAAAGTCGATATTTTACCGGAAGACTCATGGAGCCAGAAGACGAGACGGAGATGGGCCACAGGGTGGCCAAACCATATGGTGGCACGGGCTAGCCCTGGCCGCGCCACCAGGTGGTGTGGGCCCCCTGGCCGCCCACCGACCTTGCCTCTTCGCCTATAAGACATCTCCCGATGCAAAAACCCTAAATCATCAAGCCTCCAGCCACGAAAAGTTCCACAATACCGCCGCCACCGAAGGGGAGATTCGAGGGACAGAAAGTATCTGTTTCGGCATCCTGCTGGGATGGGGAAGTGCCTCCGGAGCCATCTCCATCGATCTCCACCACCATCTCCATCGCCGTTGCTGATTCCCATGATGAGGAGGGAGTAGTTCTCTCTCGAGGCTAAGGGTTATACCGGTAGCTATGTGTTCATCTCTCTCTCTCTATGCATGATCTTATTGAGATCGTGAGCTTGTAATCTATAGATCTACCTTGCTACTCAAGTGCTTAAATAGATCTCTGCTCTCCCCATGTGTGTGAAGTTGATAGTGTGCACACCATGGTGGCACTTAGGCTAGAGATTACAAATACTCGTTATGAGTTATATTTGGAGTTAGATGTCTTTATGAAATTGTGGTGTTTGTTGGAACCATCTAGAGCTTAAGGTGACAGTGTGGGGTTATCTAGATGCAGAAAGTGAACTTTGAGGTGTGCTGTTATAGCTCTACCATTGATTAGAGTGTCCAACCGGAGAGTAGTTAAGAGTAGTATCATAAAGAGAAAATATTTATATGAGAGTGTTCACTAGTGAAAATATGATCCTTAGGCCTTGTTTCTAAGCATTGAAACACCGTTTGCTATTAGATCTATTACATGTTTGCTTGCTTCTATCTTTATTTCAGTTTTACTTTAGGCTTTTCCACGCCATCAAGCTATTTTCTATCACTGTTACCACTTATAATTATCTATACCACTTGTATTTCACTATCTCTTCGTCGAACTAGTGCACCTATACACCTGACAAGTGTATTGGGTGTGTTGGGGACACAAGAGATCTTCTTGTATCTTGATTGTAGGGTTGCTTGAGAGGAGATACCTTTGACCACTTCCTCCCTGAGTTCGATAAAACTTGGGTGATCCACTTAAGGAAAAACTTGCTGCTGTTCTACAAACCTATGCACTTGGAGGCCCAACAACTGTCTACAAGAATAGAAGTGCGTAGACATCAAGTCTCACCGTCGAGAAAGCATGGACATTGTTCCAAGAACGGTACCCGTGCCCGCCGGACTACTGCCTCACAAGCGGCGACTGGAGGATGGCACCGAACGACATCGGCATCCCACCGGAACCAAGGATCGACACTAAGGCATGGTGGGAGGAGATCAACAACCATCGACGGAGGCTGTTGCTCGAGGAGTCCCTCTTATGGGCCACCGACAACAACGACGAGTGGTAGAGCGACGACTTCCATGCGTGGTGGACGGAGGACATGGCAGACCTCGATGACCTCATCGGGGCACCGGGCACTTATAGCCAGGCAGGGCGCTTGAGGTGGTTGGGCACACCAGGACGCATCCTGGATGTTGTCATTGAGCACATAAGGCACGACGACCCTTGTTTGGAGATGTCGTCACCACCACGAGCGCCCTAGTGGATTCCACGGGCTTCAACGTCAACATCACGCTATTCCTCGTGATTCCTACCTTCCGGGACAGCGTGCTCCTCATCGCGCATCTCCTCCTACCCTGCCCCTAAACAGGAGGTGAAGGAGGAGTTCACACAGTTGGCGAGGCGCAACCCGTTGTGGAGAATCGTCATTGGCGAGCCATGTCACCCAAGACGTATACGGAGGAGACTGACAGGGAGTCTGCGCTGGCCACCTACCTCCGCTAGCAGTGTCTCTTGGCAAGTGCCACCGACCCCCAGGACATGCCTAGCTATGACTCAGTGTGGATGAGGTATGTGAACGATCACGACTCCTGGCAAGGGATGACCGAGGACACGATTGAGGCCTCCATCTGCTACGATGGCGGGGAGCTCGCCAACCTGACGCCTGACGATTGTGGCGCTAGATTTAGTGTCATCGTCAAGGACGAGCCCACCGACGAGCCTGACGACCGGAAGAGGAAGTTCAGTAATGACAAGTACCGGTACTTTGAGTTCTATTATCATGACAGTAGTTAGATTAGCTTTTAGTTAATTTTTTTGTTTTTCTTAAATTTCGTTCGAATGATGTAAAAGACAACAATTATAAATAAAATTTTAATTTTCATTTGTATTTGATTTTTAAAAAATAAGTTGGGAGTATGCGACTGAGAACAACCGTGCCCTAAACCCGACACCATGAGCTAGCTCCCCCGATCGCTCGACCCGGCAACGCATATTGAGAGATGTGGCTAGAGATGCTCTAAGGGCATCTCCACCGGGCTGAACCAACCCATTCGTGCTCGTCCGAACGTGTCCGTGCGAATGTGCGGGACATGCGCGACCTCTCTAGTGGCACGACCCATCCGGACCTACGCGTTCGGCTTGACCTATTCATGCACCAAATGGGCAACGGTTGCGTCGGTCAGGACAACGCTCGGACCGTGGGCGTGTCCACCAGTCGGCCACTTGGGCCCCTATGTAAGTGGAACATTACAAAACTTGTTTTCCATTAGATTAGGCTCTGCCATTACAAAAAGGCAAATTTTAAAAGAAAAAAGATGACTACTACTGCTGTTGGAGGAGGTCGTACCTACGGCTACTCATCGGCATTGTCATGGCCACCGTTGCCACTACCGCTGGACCCATCGATCGCCGTCCTCACTGCCTAGATGGCATGCTGCTGGAGGCGTTCGTGGTAATGGCCGCGCGCTCGGCCACGAGCCGCCGTCTCGCTCGTCGCCTTCAGGCGGGTCGCCGCCTGGTTGGCCAAGGCCCTCTCTATCTTGGCCGCCCAGTGGTACCTCGCCTCCTGGTCTGCTCGACCCGCCTCTAGCTCTGTCTGGTGGCCATGTTCTGCCTCCTTATGTTGTGACCTATTCTTCGGGATCATCCTCTCCAGAGCCCCATTGGGCCGAAGCCTGGTGCCTCCATGATCTGTAGGGGGACGGCGATCATCGTCCCCCGTGATACGTCGTAAACGTATCTATAATTTTGATGTTCCATGCTTGTTTAGTATCTACTTTCTTATGTTTTGTTCACACTTTGAGGTATTTTTATACATTTTCTGGAACTAACCTATTAACAAGATGCCACAGTGCCAGTTCCCTATTTTCTGCTATTTTTGGTTTTAGAAAAGCTGGAAAAGAAATATTCTCGGAATTGGACCAGACAAAAGCCAAAGTCAATATTTTACAAGAAGACTCACGGAGCCAGAAGATGAGACGGAGAGGGGCCACAAGGTGGCCACACCACCTGGTGGCGCGGGCCAGCCCAGGCCACGCAAAGGGGTGGCGCGGGCCAGCCCAGGCCACGCAAAGGGGTGGTGTGGGCCCCTCGGGCGCCCACCGACCTTGCCTCTTCGCCTATAAACCCCCCCGGAATGAAAACCTAGGAACAAGATCAGAATTCCACGAAAAGTTCTGCAGCACCGCTGCCACCGAAGAGGAGATTCGTGGGATAGAAGTCTCTATTCCGGCACCCTGCCAGGATGGGGAAGTGCCCCCAGAGCCATCTCCATCGACTCCACCGCCATCTCCTTCGCCGTTGCTGACTCCCATGATGAGGAGGGAGTAGTTCTCTCTCGAGGCTAAGGGCTCTACCAGTAGCTATGTGTTCATCTCTCTCTCCATGCGTGATCTTATGAGATCATGAACTTTGTAATCTAGATCTATTCTGCTACTCAAGTGCTTTAATGAATCTCTGCTTATCCCCACGTGTGTCAAGTTGATAGTGTGCACACCGTGTGGCACTTTGGCTAAGGTTACATGAATACTTATCATGAGTATAATTTGAGTTGGATGTCTCTATGAGATTGTGGTGTTTGTTGGAACCATGCGCTCAAGGTGACAGTGAGGGGTTATCTAGATAGGGAATGCAAACTTTAAGATGTGCTATTATAGCCCTACATCGTCCAACCGGAGAGTAGTTCAGGGTAGCATTATGAAGAAAAGATATTTATATGAGAGTGTCCACTAGTGAAAGTATGATCCCTAGGCCTTGTTTCTAAGCATTGAAACACCATTTACAATCAGTTCTGTTACATGTTTGCTTGCTGCCACTATTATTTCAGATTGCAATTACCACTTATAATCATCCATATTACTTGTATTTCACTATCTCTTCGCCGAACTAGTGCACCTATACACCTGACAAGTGTATTGGGTGTGTTGGGGACACAAGAGACTTCTTGTATATTAATTGCAGGGTTGCTTGAGAGGGATACCTTTGACCACTTCCTCCCTGAGTTCAATAAACCTTGGGTGATCCACTTAAGGGAAACTTGCTGCTGTTCTACAAACCTCTGCACTTGGAGGCCCAACACTATATACAAGAATAAAAGCGTGCGTAGACATCAAGCCATTTTCTGGCGCCGTTGCTGGGGAGGTAAGGTAAAAGGTACTCACATCCTCTGGCTACTAAGCTATCTTCTAGTACTATTGCTGGTGTGTGAGTGCTTGAAGTTATTTCCTTTAGATTCTGCAATTATATCTTTTTGTTTCTTGTTTTTATTTTCACTAGTTAGGCTTAATGGAAAACAACAACAAAATTAGAGAGCTTTTTAGTATTTTTCCTAAGGTAGAACATGAATGGTCTGAAAAGAAAATTAAAAAACCCATGGAACTTTCTTTGCATGCTAATAGCAATGTTATTAGTATGAATCTTTTGAACTCCTTTGTTACTAATGCTATGGAAACGTCTAAGCTTGGGGAAGTTAGTTTTTATGAAAAAGATCTTTTTAGTTCCCCAGCTTTAAAGAAGAAAATTTTCTCTGATGATACTTTATCTCCCATATGTGGTAATTCTAATGATACTTGTGATATTTTAAATCCACATACTGAAAGCGTCCCTTTAAAATACCTATGGAAATTTTTGAACGTGTTATGAATAACGGCTATTTTGGAGATGGAACTGTCCATCCTGGTGATCATTTACTCTTTATACATGAATTATGCGAGTTGCTCAAGTGTGCAGGTATTTCAATGAACCAAGTTAAGAGGAAGCTATTCTCTTTATCACTTAAGGGCAAAGCAAGGGAGTGGTATAAGCTACTAGACGATCCTCGTCATTTGGAGTGGAAGGAACTTAAATCTCTCTTTTACTCTAAATTTTATCCTCCTCATGAAATTCATAAAGATAGGAATTACATTTATAATTTTCATCCTCATGATGGAGAAAGTATTACCCAAGCATGGGGGAGACTGAAGTCACTAATGCTCAAATGTCCCATTCATGAGCTCCCCAGTAATATTATTAATAATATTTTTTATGCAAGGCTTTCAGGACATTACAAGGACTATCTAGATACTTGTTTAGAGGGATCCTTCACAAATAAGGAGGTCAAAGCTAAGTGGGATCTTCTTGAAACAATTCAAATCAATACCGAAGATTGGGATAACGACAAAGGTAAAGAACTAGGTATAAACTATGAGTATGATTGCATTAAGTCTTTCGCTAAAACTGCTGATTTTCAAGAGCTTAGTCATAAATATAATCTTGATCCCCAAATTCTTGTTGATTGTCGTAGAGCCTTTGCTTCTCATATTAATGCTCCTAAAGAAAAATGGGACATGTATCATGAGCCTTTTAAAGACACTTGCATGAAAAATGAAATTGTTATTAATGAGAGCAAATAAACATGCTCAAACCTCTAAAAGTACTATTTCTTATAAGCATGTTAATTTTTGTGGAATACATAGACCTTGTGAAAAGAATCAAATTGAAGAAGAATATTGTATCACCCATAGAATGAAAAAACTAGAACGTGCTATAGGGCTCTAAAAGATCTTGGTAAAAAAGTTTGTGCCTCTATCCTTTTATTTGTGAACTTTGCTTTGAAGTGGGTCATTTCAATTTTCAATGCTCAGGCCATAATAATAGTCCTTCTAATCCAATGAGTACTGCAAGTTTGTATTGTGATAACATGATCACTCCTAATCAGCATGATAAACTTACATTATTTTTGGAGTGTGAAGAGTTATCAAGAAAAACCTCTTTGGTAGGTATGCGTGCTTTTGATATGAATAGCGTACTGCGTGGTTGTCACCTTTATTGTGTTGATAATTGCCACACAAATACTTACATACAAAATATTATAAAAGATGAGATTTTACCAAAATATGACAGGACTAATCTGTGTTTTGCTCTTATTAATGAAAAGGAGGAATCCTCCAAAGTTTCTTCTATTGTCTCTAACAATAAACCAGGGTATATGGAGAAGCTTCCTTTCAAGCCTCTCCCTCCTAAAGAGAAGAAGAAAAAGAAGAAGATGAGGAATAAAAGGAGGGAGGAAACGGTATTTTCCCCTAAGCATGTTTCTCCTATTATAGTTTTTGATGAGTCTAAACTCGATGATGTTCCTATGCCTATTACCTTTAGTAATGATCATGATTGGGAAAAGCACACTACTTTTGATATTGAAAATCTCTTCGGTACCAGTTCTGAAAATGACGATGTTAATAATTGCTGCACTATTAGTACTATCCATGTTCCTTCCAATGATGATATGTTTACAAATGAACACACTTTGGAAGATAACTATTCTATTGCTTATGATGATACTATACCTCCAATATATGATGATTACAATAATGAATATGATATTTTCAGTCCACCTACTATTGAGGAGAAAATTACTTATGATTACAATATGCCTCCTATATTTGATGATTATGGTGATGAGAATAATAATGATAGCTATTTTATTGAATTTGCTCCCACTACATTTAATAAGAACGACTATGTTTATATGGAGAGTATTAATTCTTTTATACACGTGGCTCATGATAAGAATGTTTTATGTGATAGTTATATTGTTAATTTTATTCATGATGCTACTGAAAGTTATTATGAGAGAGGGAAACATGGTTTTATGTATCTCAACAATATTAAATTTCCCCTCTTTATGTTGAAAATTGCACTTGTTTTGCTTTCCTATGCTTGTTGCTTTGTGCTTTCATGACTTGTTTCTTTACAAGATTATTTTTCATAGAAAGTGGGTTAGACTTAAATTTATTCCATATTTTCTTCTTGATGCTCTCTTTTACTTCAATTCATATTTCTTATGTGAGCATCATTGAAATTATCATGCCTAGCTCAAAGGCGTTAAAGAAAAGCACTTATTGGGAGATAACCCAAATTTTTAGTCAATTTTTTTTTATCTCATTGAGTATTGGAAGTTATTGCCTCAGTAATAACCTCTTCTTATCCTTTTTGTGTGGGTTTTGTGCCAAGAATAACCTCTAATAAGAGAGAAATAATGCTTGGGAAAGTTGTTGTCCCGAAACAGATTTTTGTGCTTCGCTGTAAAAAATCGTGAAAAATCTCTATACGTCGGATTGAGCTGTAATTGTTTGTGCTTCTGACCCAGGTTGTTATCTAACTTTCATTAGTTTAGCACTTTTCGATTTGAGCAACAGAAGGTCTTCGAAAAATTCGGTTGTTACCTACTGTTCTGTTTTGACAGATTTCTGCCATTATTTGCATTTTCCTCTTAATCTCTTTCTCTTTGAGTTCTCTTTGTTCACTTGAACTTTGAAAAGGAATTGCTATAGTAGCTTGTGCTTTAATGGAAGTTTTACTTGTGTTGAAACTGGACCCAAAGACTTATTATCTTGAATACACTAATGTTGCTAGTGAAGATTGTGTGAAGTTTTGTATGAAGGAAATTTTAAAGTGTAGGAAAGAATAATGTGATGAGATGAAGTACGTACATCTCAAGCTTGGGGATGCCACCCGTGTCATCCCAATAAATATTCAAGAAGTACAAGCATAAAAGCTTGGGGAAGCCCAAGGCATCCCCTTCTTCCTCAATAAAAATCTCAGGTTTCTTCCAAACACTTCAGTTTTATTGTTTCATGCACAATTGTGTTGTCCTTGGAGCGTCATCATTTTTGTTTTTAGTTTCCTTTTGTTTGGTTTGCTTAAATAAGTTGGTTGGATCCCAAAACACTTCTTTTGGAGAGAGACACACACCTCGTTATTTATTGCCTAGAACACTCTAGTTTTCACTCATATTGTTCCGCGAGTGTTCTCCTTTGCTAGCACTGTGTTTAGCTTTAGTTTTCGATTGGTGTTGGAAAAGAGTAGGAAAGTTCATGCTTATAAGTGGTACAAAAAGGATATTGTTTTGATTGTGGCCTAGACTTTATCATGTCATGTTTTATATTGCTTTGACTTTATGCTTAGTGATTATTGTTGTAGCATGACTTGTTAGAAACAATTGAGATTACTTAATGTGCCTTGAAAGAATCATAGGTTATTTTAGCATATAAAATCATAATATTGTGGTATTCTCCTTTGATGCTTTATTTAGGTTGACTTGGCGCATGCTCACACCATGTTAATACTATACCAAGTAACCATAGCCTCTATGATCATTTAGTTTTCGACTTGTAATATCACTTTATGCTTTAATTAATAATGTTTTGTTGCTTTGCATGATTATGGCCATTATTGCTCTCTTAGTTGGTCGCTCCCAGTCTTTTGCTAGCCTCCACATGTACCAAGTATGAGTTCCACTCATGCATCCAACTCCAAATAAAACCAAGTTATTCCAAAGAGTCCACCATGCCTACCTATTAGCATTATTGCTATTCCAAGTATATTCATGTTTTTATCTACCTTCCGAATTAATCTTGTTATGTGAAAATTAGTGATTAAAGCTCTCACGAACTTGATGGCACACTTTACTTTCTTGCACTTAATAAACTTGAACCATTGTGCCCATCTGTGTTGCGTATATTCTTGCGTTTTGTAAGTTGTTAATTAGCAGAACCATGTTACCATGGGGAACACTTTCAACATTGCACTTTATTTACTTGATATCATGTTCTTTTTCTTATGGATCCCGACGGTGTGAAATGAAAGGGGAGCTTGTAAGGCTCATGGAGTTCGTATATGTGTTAGAGAAACGCCTAGGCGGCTGGTCTAAGCCATGCCTAATCATGGTGGAAACCTGCAGCATAACCATAGTGAGCAATCTATGAAGCATCCTCAATAAAAAAGAAGAGCCTATGCAAATAGGAAATAAAAGGATCGCTAAGATGCTCATTGTCTGCTTGCCTTGTCATTTTGATATGGGAAAGCTTCCGTATCATCGGGCAAGGGGTACCCCGTTGGCGGTTCTCTATGATACACATGTACTTACAATGATAGGAACTTACCTATGACTAAAGTTGAGTAGCATGAGGTTCAGTACTCGTAAGTAAGGGGCATGAGATTTTCAGCTTATAACTTGTCAAGCATATTCTCATATTTGCTCACTTTAACCTTAATCACCTAAAGATGCTTATGATAGGGCAATGAGAGCTGAAAGCTAATAAGTACCATAATTTTTGGAAGCTCTTTATGAGACTTGAATCCCTGCTTCCTTCTATGAAGGGCCTTTCTTTTACTTTTATGTTGAGTCCCATCTTCTATCTTTATGCACCTATTGAGAGAGCATAGTGGTCATTCTTATTTTAATGTGCATTGTCCCAAAACTTGTTGATTGATTCATAACTCTGATATTGCTTGTCCTTAAACTATTTGTATCTAGTCACCCTTATGAACTTTGAAGGTGTCCTATGCGTTTATGTTTTGCTACACCATGAGGGACAAGCTGAATACCATTCTCATTATGCTTTCTATATGTGAAACAAACAAACGTCTTTCAAAGCATTATTATTCATGAATCTTTTGTTTGTACCTTTTCAAGTTACAACATAGTTGCTATGTCTTATTGTTAGAACTATATATTTCATGTCTATGTTAGAGTACTATGATCTCAGCTATCAATGTTTTACAAATACCTTGATCAAGATTGTGAAGTTGCATGTCACCTCAAAAATTATTCTTTTTATCACTTACCTACTCGAGAACGAGCAGGAGTTAAGCTTGGGAATGTTGATATGTCATAAACATATCTATAATTTTTGATGTTCCATGCTTGTTTAGTATCTACTTTCTTATGTTTTGTTCACACTTTGAGGTATTTTTATACATTTTTTGGAACTAACCTATTAACAAGATGCCATAGTGCCAATTTCCTGTTTTCTGATGTTTTTGGTTTTAGAAAAGCTGGAAAAGAAATATTCTCGGAATTGGACCGGACAAAAGCCAAAGTCAATATTTTACCAGAAGACTCATGGAGCCAGAAGACGAGACGGAGAGGGGCCACGAGGTGGCCACACCACCTGGTGGCACTGAAGGGGATCCGCAGCAAAAAACAAAAATTTCCTACGATGGAACCCCAAAACTGCCTAGGATCTATCTATGTAGTAATGCGGTAAAGACCAATGTGTAGAGAATACATACCCTTGTAGACCGTACACGGTTAACGTTCCGCGGGGAATGTGGTTGATGTAGTCGTACTCGTAGCCGACCTCAAGGTCGCGAAGCTCCTCGCAGGTCACCCCTTGCTCCTTCTTCATATTCATCGTGTAGCAGCTCTGGCTCACGACATTTAAGTGCCCCAAGTGTTGCACCTCATGTCTTCATACACATCCGGTGCATGATGAGACCTCCGGCTCCCCGATCCCGCCGGGAGTGCGGAAGTTGATATCCGGCTAGGAATCCCTGCAGCGCAACGGCGTACTGCAGGTGTGCCTTGTTCGCACAACCCAAACTTGGGGCCATGGTCACAAGGTATAGAGAGAGAGGGAAGGACGAAGTCAACCAAAGGACTTCTCCAAATATTGGTGTGTCTTCAATCCCACCCATGGGCACCCCTTTATATAGGGGGAGGGGTGTGCCCTCCCCTTTGGGTTTCCCATGTGGGACTATTCAAGGGAGAGAGGGGGAGGCGCATGGGCCTCATGGGCCAGCCGGCCAGGGGTGGGCCCCACCCCACGCACAGCCCTAGGCTGGCCGGGTGGGCCCCCTTGAGGCGTCTGGGCCTTGGCCCTTCCCTCCTTCGGTTTTCCCTCATGGGCCTTTATTCACTAGGAAGTTTGGCCCATTAGTAGAATAACCCTTCAAATTAGATTTTAATATTATATTTAATATTAATTACATTAATTAATATGTAAATACATATTACAAAATCCGTATTGACCCGAAACAACTTTTGGTTCCCTTTTGATTTCCTCCGAATGACTTCGGATCTTTCGTGGAATGATTCTGGTCCTTTATTCCTTCTCCAAACAGCTTCGGATTTCTCTGCGGAACGATTCCGGCTTTCTCTTTCTCTACTGTGATTCCGTCTTACGAATGATCGCTCTCATCGTACCATTAAGTTTATCCTCTCACGGCTCGGGAATGCTCTAGACATGATCTGTATCAATGATCAACACAAGGACTAGGGATATCCATGTGACCCCTATGCATTCCTGATGACAATGTCGTTTGAACCGCTAAATGTAGCATCCAATTCCTTTTGTTTCTCGATACGACTTGTCCGAGATCCGATCATTGGTATCACATACCTTGTTCAATCTCGTTCACAACAAGTTCGGTTTTCTTGTTACCGTGATATTACATCCCCGTGACCGAGTCACATGTTGCAACATTTATTGATGTAATATCACCAAGCCGGCCGTATGTATCTTTACCCGTCATGTGGTTGAACAAATCCTGATCTTGCAGTCACATGTCATCTACTGTTCCGTTGGAATACCCAACGTACACCTTTATGGCCACCGTATTACTAGATGACGGTTGATGCAGTCTAAGCAGCCTCAGGAAACAGTGAGTAATATGAGCTCACGATCTAAGGAAAAGGAGTCTAGGTATAGCTATTGCAACAATGAACTATATGACTTGATTGTGTTGCAATCCTTCGAGGAATGTCCAATCACATCATTCTCCAATGATATGATCCCGTTGTCAATTGGCATAAATGCCCATGATCTTGAAACCCAGATCATCCTCATGACCAACGAACTAGTATGAATAGAGGCTACTAGGGACTTTGTTATTTCATACCACACCTGTACCAATGTTTCTACTTGGCACATTTATAGCACAATATGAAACTATTATAAACTAATTGAGATATGACAATAAGAACCTATTTATTATTTGCCTCTAGGGCATATCTCCTTCAGTCTCCCACTTGCACTAGAGTACAAATAATCTAGCTCGCATTTTACTCATATAAACTATATACCATATACGTTTACAGATCATGCATGCTCATGGGAAACGTCATGTCCATGTTCTATTTTACCAGATCGTTATGTCTTCTGCAAATCGTTAATGTCTTCCTAATTTTGACATTCACACTATTATCGTATAATGGGTCGAAGCATTTGTTTGGCAACAAAGTGAGACTTTGTTTCTAGTGTTTATAATGACGGTTGTTTTCACTGTTGTCATCTAAACTTTGAAACACACTTTGTTATCCTTTGTGTATATACTATAGTCATGGCAACAGAACAAGGACGGATTCCAGGAGCTTACAGTGACTTTAGATCAACCTCGAGGGCTTTCTCATGGGCACTGGGCCCTGGGACACATCATTCTATGTTAAAAGCGAACTAGCCTCACCATAACATTATATATCACATCAGATGGAGCCTTTATACTTCTATATCTATGTAGATCCTAGTGCATGAAGTGCAACTATGCCACTTACATTGCTTCTTGCCATTTATGTACAAACTTAATTCTGGTTCTATGATCAACTCATGAATCACTTAAAGACACGTTCTTAAAGTTAAGACTTTGTCCTATCAACCAGAACTTCGGGTCACTTTATGTCGAGTATACAACATGGTTATATGGAAGAACCTATGACTGAGGCATAGGAGATGCAACGCATCTCTTTCTTTCAACCATAGTTGCAATACTAACTCAATGCTTCATATAGTAAGAACTACTTTCTCACCTTGTTCCGTTCTGAGCTTCTTCAGAAACTTGCTTAGGACATTCTGAACATCTTTCAGAATCAAGTCCAGGAAGCATTCGACATTCAGTGTTTATTAAACTCACCAATCTATCTCGATAGATCTTATTATTTAATAACTTCAAGTTCATCCTTATTTATCTAACTTAAATATTATTAACACCAATCACATCATTCACATATGTCGTCCACATATCCCAGAAAGATTTCACGCTCCCACTCAAATATGACATTCATGTTTGAGATCCAGGGATTTCACTTAGCTCCCACTCAAAATATGTCAGCTACATATTATGAATTAGCCAAGCTGATTTGCTCCCACTCAAAACTAGGTCCTCTCGATAATCTTGGACATTCCAAAATTCTTTGATCATCATCAATTTGAGAATTCCAATTACGAGACTTCAATATCCATATATTTCTAGTGTAAATCCAATAGACTTAAGTAGCACTACTATTGTAGTCAACTCCTTGAATTTGTCCAAACTTGTGACAAATCGAGCTTTTTGTCATTCATTAAGTTTCATTTCCTTCTTATGACTTTGCAGTCATTCAATAATATCAAGTAAACTTCTTTACTTTAATAAGATCAAGTAACATGTTACTTTGCAATCTTAAATGTAACTTAATATAGGATTTTTATGACTCCTAGTCATTTCTCGCACTCAGGTCCATCACGCTTCTTTGTAATTTGTAGGTATGTCTTGTTCAAAACATGACAAGTGAATCAATAATATAATTCCACAAACTTGTAGAATATATAGTTGAATCCTACTTTCTTTAGTAAAAGTATTCACTGAAACTTTATGATCATTATCAACAGTTTCTCCTCTATTTGTAGAGTTTGGTTTCACGAGACAAATTTTGCTGCGCCACTCAACAATCCGGAGGCAAGGTCAAATACCTTGTTTAAACTTTTACTTTCTTCCACTTGTATCTTCATCAAGACACGTCAACTTTGGATAACAACAGGTTTGCCCCTTTGTGGAAGATGCATTCATAGCTTCCTAAGAATGCTCTACAAAGACTTGTTTATTCGCCACGATTTTGACTTATCGAAATCTCCAGAAACTCAAACTTGCCATAACACTTATGGTGTTGTTTCCACGAATCTTTTAGATGTTCCTTTGTATTTCAAATGAGTGTTTGCTTATTTTGATCTTGAACTCTAAACGATAACTATAACCCCTATAAGAGATGATATTCTACCATGTGTATCTAGTACATATTGATTATGATGTTTAGACATTTCAACACAGTTTGAATTCGTCCAATTATCATAATTTGTGAAACATCTTTCACAAGTCCCTTTTATGCTAAACTTAACTTGAATACTTTAGTCATGTTGATCAAATCGAAGAGACTTGTTAATTCAATATCCTCCTCTTGTTATGAACTCATTTGAACAATTCAAATCGTTTCAAACTTATGTTTCATTAAGTAAATACGCTTATTCACTTAAGTCCGCAATTAACTAATGATTTGCACTATTCGTTGAAAATATGATACATCACTATGTATAAGATTCAACATTTCTTTGCATATCACCGTTTTACCAGAATGCGGAGTTTTAGTCATTCTGCCCAAGAGGCATGGTTTTGCAAAGTCTCTAGATTAGGCATCTAGGACCCCGATATTCATTTAGAATGAAGAACATGCAATAACCATAATGACTTAAACTATAGTGTCATTTCATTATTAAACTTTGGATATCTTTTAGCATTCTATTCCTTTATAAATGTCTAAACTATCATCATTAACATAGTGATGTGAATAACTTTGTAATCATAATGTGACCATAACGGTATTGTTCATAAGAATAGTACAAACTGGCTTATAACTTGTTCATATGAATAATCGTCTCGCCATAAGCAAGATACACAAACAAGGATTACAAAATTATATTCAAGTCCACTAATCCAAATGATAAACTTTGAGGAAAGAGGTGATGTCGGTCATCAACTGTTTTGCTTGCCATCATCAAGTCACGTTGCCTCAAAACCAACAATTCTCAAGCAGATTCTCCTGTTTTTACAAAACGGGACAAGTATCAAATACTTCACAAACTGCAACGAGTTTTGCGAGAACCACATTTATAATTTGTATATCTTACATATACCTTTTCATCCATGACCTCCTTTTGCAATCAAGCCCTTCTAAGAGTTCTTAACTCTAATGCAAGATCACTAAGTGTTTTTTTCAAACATTCTCTTTTCATCCATGATGGAGGAAAACCCATCCAACGGCTCATACTGTATGTGCATTATTTTGTAGAATACAAAATGTAGCCCAACTCTCCATCGAATGGACAATGGCTTATTAGATGATTATGGAGAAAACACAAATATTCTGGAGTCATCGAATTATGTCCTAATGGTTATTGTATCAAGAAGAGAAGATCACCTTTTACGAGGATATCCCTTAGGCGTGGGTATTAATCTATGAAGTTGGACCCTTTTGCTAAATTAAGCAATATATTCCCATGGTCGCAAAGGGCCTCAATGGGATATGCTAAGATCTACTAAGATATTTGCAAACAGATATCTAGACTAAGTTTATAATAAGAGATCAATTTATAATTGGTCTCCACTAAAATTGTCATACCCTGTACGATTTTAGTGATTGCATGATCCCTATCCTCTGCACCTCCCCCGATTAACACGGCCATCAGTGCATTATCAAAGGTAGACATTCAATAATGCTAATCACATCATCCATGTGACTCATGCTCGATCTTTCGATCTCTTGTGTTCCGAGGCCACACTTCTATGGTGTGCTAGGCTCGCCAAATCTAACTTATGTGTATTCGTTGTGCAACATGGCTTACACCCACTGTATGCAAATGTAGATATGTCTGACCCCTACTCACTGCAGAGTGCCTCATACCGAAGAACTTTCTTAGTGGTGCACACACAAGGGGAACACGGAACATTGGAATTCAATAGGGATTATCTTATTTGCCACCGTTGAGTACCTAAATACTAGCACACAATAAGATGTAAAATAGGTATCAACATCATATGTATAATGTGATATGATATGGTCCTTCTTGCGCCTTGATCTCCATCGAGCGCTCCGACATGATCTCCATCTTCCCTTGGTTTGACGCCAAGTCCATGACGCCTCCACCAGGTCGTCCATCGGAACGATGACTATTACTATACTACTTAGTAATAGAAAAGTAAACTACTTTACTTTTGTAACGATTATTGCCATATCATAATCACATGCCCCCTGCAAAATAAAGTTAGACGCCTCTACTTTATCTATTGCAAGTTTTACGTGGTTGTTAGGGCTTTTGCAATAGAAATGTTTCTAAACTACGAACTTTCCAACCACAACATGGATCCGACAATTGTCTCTATTACACCCCTTTCGGGGCCCTCCGTTGTAAATGCTATATCAACTATTGAATGAGAGACAGACACCCTCTAGCCACTTATACGGTAAAAGCCGTATGTTGAGCGTGGAACCAGTCTCACGTACGAATACGCGTAAGGTCGGTCTGGGTCGCTTCATCAAACAATATCGCAATATAAACAAGTACACGTTGGAGGGTAACAACTAAGGGATCAATGCCCGCACAAAACTTGTGCGTACTAGCCGTACATCACTCCTACGCATAGATCAGCTCTGATACCACTAAAGGGGATCCGCAGCAGAAAACAAAAAATTCCTACGATGGAACCCCAAAACTGCCTAGGATCTATCTATGTAGTAATGCGGTAACGGTCAATACCCTTGTAGACCGTACGCGGTTAACGTTCCGCGGGGAACGTGGTTGATGTAGTCGTACTCGTAGCCGACCTCAAGGTCGCGAAGCTCCTCGCAGGTCACCCCTTGCTCCTTCTTCATCTTCATCGTGCAACAGCTCCAGCTCACGATATTTAAGCGCCCCAAGTGTTGCGCCTCATGTCTTCGTACACATACGGTGCACGATGAGACCTCCGGCTCCCCGATCCCGCCGGGAGTGCGGAAGTTGATATCCGGCTAGGAATCCCTGCAGCGTAATGGCGTACTGCAGGTGTGCCTTGTTCGCATAGCCCAAACTTGGGGCAATGGTCACAAGGTATAGAGAGAGGGAAGGAGGAAGTCAACCAAAGGACTTCTCCAAATATTGGTGTGTCTTCAATCCCACCCATGGACACCCCTTTATATAGGGGGAGAGGGTGTGCCCTCCCCTTTGGATTTCCCATGTGGGACTATTCAAGGGAGAGAGGGGGGAGGCGCATGGGCCTCATGGGCCAGCCGACCAGGGGTGGGCCCCACCACGCGCATAGCCCTAGGCTGGCCGGGTGGGCCCCCTTGAGGCGTTTGGGCCTTGGCCCTTTGGCCCTTGGCCCTTCCCTCCTTTGGTTTTCCCTCATGGGCATTTATTCACTAGGAAGTTTGGCCCATTAGTAGAATAACCCTTCAAATTAGATTTTAATATTAATTACATTAATTAATATGTAAATACATATTACAAAATCCGTATTGACCCGAAACAACTTTCGGTTCCCTTTCGATTTCCTCCGAATGACTTCGGATCTTTCCCGGAATGATTCCGGTCCTTTATTCCTTCTCCGAACAGCTTTGGATTTCTCTGCGGAACGATTCTGGCTTTCTCTTTCTCTACTGTGATTCCGTCTTACGAATGATCGCTCTCATCGTACTCTTAAGTGTATCCTCTCACGGCTCGGGAATGCTCTAGACATGATCTGTATCAATGATCAACAGAGGGACCAGGGATATCCATGTGACCCCTATGCATTCTTGATGACAATGTCGTTTGAACCACTAAATGTAGCATCCAATTTCTTTTGTTTCTCGATACGACTTGTCTGAGATCTGATCATTGGTATCACATACCTTGTTCAATCTCGTTCACAACAAGTTCTGTTTTCTTGTTACCGTGATATTACATCCCCGTGACCGAGTCACATGTTGCAACATTTATGGATGTAATCTCACCAAGCCGGTCGTATGTATCTTTACCCGTCATGTGGGTGAACAAATCCCGGTCTTGCTGTCACATGTCATCTACTGTTCCTTCGGAATACCCAACGTACACCTTTATTGCCACCGTATTACCAGATGATGGTTGATGCAGCCTAAGCAGCCTCGAGAAACAGTGAGTAATATGAGCTCACGGTCTAAGGAAAAGGAGTCTAGGTATAGCTGTTGCAACAATGAACTATATGACTTGATCATGTTGCAATCCTTCGAGGAATGTCCAATCACATCATTCTCCAATGATATGATCCCGTTGTCAATTGGCATAAATGCACATGATCTTGAAACCCAGATCATCCTCATGACCAACGAACTAGTATGAATAGAGGCTACTAGGGACTTTGTTGTTTCATACCACACCTGTACCAATGTTTCTACTTGGCATAGATAGCACAATATGAAACTATTATAAACTAATTGAGATATGACAATAAAAACCTATTTATTATTTGCCTCTAGGGCATATCTCCTTCAGGCGCGGGCCAGCCCAGGCCGCGCAGGGGGTGGTGTGGGCCCCACGTGCACCCACCGACCTTGCCTCCTTGCCTATAAAATCCCCCCGGGATGAAAACCCTAGGAACAAGATCAGAATTCCACGAAAAGTTCCGCAGTGCCGCCGCCACTGAAGAGGAGATTCGGGGGACAGAAGTCTCTGTTCCGGCACCCTGCCGGGATGGGGAAGTGCCCCCGGAGCCATCTCAATCGACTCCACCGCCATCTCCATCGTTGTTGCTGACTCCCATGATGAGGAGAGAGTAGTTCTCTCTCGAGGCTAAGGGCTCTACCAGTAGCTATGTGTTCATCTCTCTCTATGCGTGATCTTATGAGATTATGAGCTTTGTAATCTAGATCTATTCTGCTACTCAAGTGCTTTAATGAATCTCTGCTTATCCCCACGTGTGTGAAGTTGATAGTGTGCACATCGTGTGGCACTTTGGCTAAGATTACATAAATACTTATCATGAGTATAATTTGAGTTGGATGTCTCTATGAGATTGTGGTGTTTGTTGGAACCATCTAGCGCTCAAGGTGACAGTGAGGGGTTATCTAGATGGGGAATGCGAACTTTAAGGTGTGCTGTTATAGCCTACATTGTCCAACCGGAGAGTAGTTCATGGTAGCATTATGAAGAAAAGATATTTATATGAGAGTGTCCACTAGTGAAAGTATGATCCCTAGGCCTTGTTTCTAAGCATTGAAACACCGTTTACAATCAGTTCTGTTACATGTTTGCTTACTGCCACTATTATTTCAGATTGCAATTACCACTTATAATCATCCATATTACTTGTATTTCACTATCTCTTCGCCGAACTAGTGCACCTATACACCTGAAAAGTGTATTGGGTGTGTTGGGGACACAAGAGACTTCTTATATCTTGATTGCAGGGTTTCTTGAGAGGGATACCTTTGACTACTTCCTCCCTTAGTTTGATAAACCTTGGGTGATCCACTTAAGGGAAACTTGCTGCTGTTCTACAAACCTCTGCACTTGGAGGCCGAACACTGTCTACAAGAATAGAAGCATGCGTAGACATCACCCTGTCTCAGCCTCCTCCTCCTCATTGTCCTCCTCCACCACCTTCTCGTCCCCATCCACCTCGGCGGCAGTGGCCACACGCTCATCCTCCGCCACTACGTCGGCGGCGTGCTCACGCTATGCCTTTTCCACCACCATGCGCGCAGCGCAGACGTGGCGAAGGTCGTGCCCGGCGACCTTTGCGGCCTCCCTGTCCACCTCCTCCAGTGTGGTCATGGCCGCCTCATGGCGGATCTCATGGAAGGCCGCTTGAAAGTGCACAGATGCCTCCTAGAGGAGGAGGGTGAATAGTCGATTTTTTTTATGAGATAGGCTTTACAAAGGCAAAATAAAAATAGCGTTTACTTTTTCAAGCACAAAACCTATATATACTATGGTTCACCTATGTGCACCACCAACCTATGCTAAGAAAAACAAGCAACTATGTACTATTAAGATAGATTACTTCAAGAACGAAGGCTATCACAATGTAATATGCATAAGTAAAGGGCTCGGGTATAGAGATAACTGAGGCACACGGGAACGACAAAGTTTTACCGAGTTCCTCCCTATAAGGGAGTACGTATCGTTGGAGGGGTAGGCGATACTAAGATCACTAGTGCCACAAAGAGGCCTCAACCTGTTCTCCCGGTCACCCGCCGCACGTCAAGCACCCAATCCACTATGGGACACTTGAGGGCGGTTACCAAACCCATATAAGATTGTGACAATCTCCACAACTTAATTAGAGGCTCCTAGTAACTCACCACAAATGCCACACAACTGTATAGGGTTCCTAGAACCCAAGAGTAACAAGCTTCTTGATTTCACCAACCAAATCCTTCGAGGAGAACTCAAATTGATGCACCTAATGCAATGGCAAGTCCTTTAATCCCAAATTCCACCAAATCTACAAAAGCTATTAAAAAAATAAGAGAGATAGAACACAAGAGGAAAACCAGAAAATTCTCCAAGATCTAGATCCCAATATGTTCCCCTCACTTAGAGAAGAGATGGATTGGTGGGATTGTAGATCTGGATCTCCTCTCTTTTCCCTCAAAAGGATGCAAGAATCGTGGGAGGGAGAGGGAGGAAGAAAGATCAAGAGAATCAACAATAGAGGGGGCAAAGAGCTCAAAAGGATTAAGTCCAATGGAGAAGAAGGCCCCTTTTATAGGGGGCCCGAAATCTGCTAGTTGGGCTGCTGCGACGAACGGTAGTACCAGACTTGGCAGCTGTAGTACCAGAGATTCCCGGTACTACCGGCCAGGTACCGGTGCGAGCAGTCGGGCGAGCCTGCGAGGAAAACGAAGGAGCTGAACCATCTCAGAGGCCACCAGTAGTGCCGGACCCAATGGTGGTACTACCGCTTACCGGTAGTTCCAGGCCATGGAGCGGTACTACCGCTAAAGCTGGTAGTACTGGAAGGAGGTACCGGACGTTCCAATGGAGGAACCCAGCTCGCTGCTGGGTTCAGATGTGACCGGTACTGCCGGGCGGTACTACCGGACACGACTGACAGTTCTGGCAGTAGCAGCAGATGCAGTAACCCGAGCAACCGAACTCTGAATCGGATGAAACCAATTTTGTGGAAAGATAACGACGTGCAGAAATATTGGATACCACGAAGGGAGAAAATATCAAGTATTATTATGTGATATACCTCCCTTGGTGTGGAGCTAGAAAAACCTCCAAGATCAAAAACACAATAAGATAAACAAGGGAAATCCGTTTTTGATGAACTAGAGGTTGTTATGAAGATTACCACAAGCTCTAGAATCTCACTTGGATAAGGTCCAAATAACAACCAAGAAAGATTATGCTAAGTATGCAAAGATTTGAGTTCTCTCCGAAAGATACGATCGAGTTACTCACTCGAGAGCCCCTCTTGATAGTACGATAATCTATCCTAAACCCGATCTCCCAACATGAGACCGATAAAAGGGAAAACCTATCAAGATCATACGCCTTGAGCATTTCACTTGAGCTTGATGTAGATGATCTTGTCCTTCTCAATATGGAACATCTTTCTTGATTGCTCTTGCTCGTGCCCGAATGATGAAGACTTGCGAATTGCTCTCCCATACACATGGGGAACTCTTTTTTAGAACTTGTCTTCATCGATCCAAGATCACCGAGGATGGCAAGCTTCAAGCATGAGATCTTCTAAAGATGGCACATCTTTAGCTTACGCTTCATTTCTTCTAACTTCATTTGGATGATGTCTTGAAGATACATATGAGGAACTCATCTTCTTCTTCAAGACACTCTTGATATTTTTTATTTATTCTTCTTCTACATGATTTCAATAGGCCCAAAGCCCTTGGACATTGCTTCTTTTTCTTCTACCTTGAAGCCAACACATGCTCCAAGTGATGCCAATGGACAACTACAAGTGCAACTTAATGCAAATATTAGTTCATAGAGATTGTCATTAATTACCAAAACCACACATGGGGACACACATGCTCTTTCACCGTTGATGCGTCCTCCATGGCCACTGCCTCCACCGCCTCCTTGGCGGCGACGTGGTGAACCTCGCGCACCGTCCATTGGGTGGCCACCTGCGAAGCCACCTCCACCACCTGCTCCAGCGCCCCCAAGGCCACATGGCCTTCCTACTTGAAGGTCACCACCTCCGCCTCAGCCATGCGCTGTGCCAACAATGTGGCCTGAAACTCGACAACATCGACGTCGGCCTCCAGGAAGCGGATGCGACACGTCTCCCTGATCTTGGTCCAGTTGGCGATCTTGCGGCGAGGCATGGCTGCTGGTGGTTGACAATTTCTTCGGTGGTGTTTGCTTCTGCTTGGGCTCGTTGCCTCCGCCGCGCCAGCGGCTGTCTTTTGTAGACCGTAGCGAAGACGGGAAACGGCGGCCAGTCGCGGGAAGTTTTATGACCGCAGACGGAAAGATGCGCGCAGGAAACGGAACGCAAGGATGGCGGGAACACCGGCCACGCGGGGAGCCGTCGGCGCTGATAGCCGACGTCGCGTCATCATTAACGTCTCATCGCTGAGGGCGTCAAACCGTGACAGCGGGGGAGACAGACAGCTGAGTCGGGCCGCTGGTCGCGATTGGCCGGACAGCCAGACCACGACTCAAATCCCCTCACGGCCCGGCCCAAACGGGTAGAAAAGAACGTTTTGAATCGTTTATTTGGATCGGTCCAATAGAGAAGCCCTAAGTTTTGGTCCTTCCTGGGCATACCGGAGGCTTGGGATATTCTGGTTGGGTGCTGCCGCTCCGATCTGGACGTCGACGTCGACGGTGACGGGTGCACCCGTTGGGTCAGGGATACATACTTAGGATAACTGGGCGCTCCTCCCATGGGGATACGCATTTGCTGCTTGGATATTCCGGGCTGTCTTGATGAATGTTCCCTAAAATATTCCAACTTGGTCTTTCTTTGCTTGGCGTCCGCTTTGACTCACCTAATGCTGATGTACAAGTCCTAATACATTAGCAGTTTTAGAAGACTTAAGGGTGACTAGCTGCTGTAGGGAAGGTCGTTCTTTCCTGTGTCTCAGACAATGTTCGTTGAGGCTTTTTTAAGTTTGACCATTTCACAGAAAAATTATCCGATATTTACAATACCAAATTAATACTCTTTCTGATCCAAATTAATAGACTCAGATTTGTCTAGAATCCTATATATATATGTATCTATACATCCTCATTCGATGCATTCTAGATTCAGATGTATCGGAGGGAGTATCATTAGATGCACTGTGACATGCAGTCTCAAAATACTAATTCCATGTCATAAATATTGCTACGATTTTTAATAAAGTTGATCAAACTTAAAAAATTTTAAATTAAGAAAAAACCTAGAAATAAGTATGCATCATGGCTTTTTAAAAAATAATAATTAAAAAACACATACAAATCGCAGATAATAAAAAAATTAAACAAAAATGGCCTCTCTCAGTCTCAGTCATTACACAGTGCCCACTGCCCCTCTTCGTCAGTTACTGTTCACTTGCTCCCTTTCTCCGTAAAGCATAAAGACCCCAGATTCCAGTCCCGAGGAGCAAACCTCTTCTTCTTCCAACGGGATGTCCAGGAAACAAGCATCCCCTTTCCAGCTCTAACCTCTTCTTCTTCCAACGGGAGGGGGGCGAGCGGATGGAGCGGCAGAACGATGGCAGCGGCGGCGGAGGCAAGATCAGGATTGGTGTCTGCGTCATGGAGAAGAAGGTGCGCACGTTTTGGCAGAGAAATTTCGAGTTTCTCGGGTTGGCCGCAATGCGAGGGGTGCTCGCGTGCCTCGCGCGGATTATCTCACGCGCTTCTCTGCCGTTGTTTCTTCCTGTTGGAATTTCTTACAGGTGTCGTGCTCTCCCATGGAGCAGATTCTCGAGAGGCTGCACGCGTTCGGCGAGTTCGAGGTATGTCTACTTGGTTTAGGATATTTCGAGTTGTTCTGCTGGTCTTCGTGCGGATTTTTTTTACTCTGTTTTAAACTGTTCACTTAATTTGGTGTTCATGAAAAAAGAACAAATTTGATCGATGACAAGACGAAAAAATATCTCTTTAAATGATGAGAAGAAATGAAGAATTCAGGGATTTGTGAAGGTCTTGATAATGCCGAATTGTATGAACGAGTTTTTTTCCTTCAAATTGGAGTATTGGTTTGGTCCCTGAAGGTTTATGGCATTATCATTAGGGGTTAGTTAGGGGAGAAGTTCTGTGTCTTTGTTTCCATATGCGCGCGCCCGGGGAATTTTCGGAATTCTCACGCCGACCCGCTTCTACTATATCAAAAAAGTGTCTAGTTCCTCCTAGCACTGTTTCCTCTTTTTTTTCTATCCTTCACGTATCAACAACAAAATTTCATTGGAGCACACAAGCGTGTGCGTAAATATAACATGACCATATTAATTTGAACCCTGGTGGATGGAGTTATTCACCACAACTCCCAGTCACCCACCAGCACCAGGAGGCGGTTCAGTCTAAATTAGCCCCATTTTTCGAAAGAAGCTGGACCATTTAGTTCATATCAGATATGCCGTTTAAGACCTTAACCCAAGGTGTTCATGTGTATCCTTTTTGCCCTGCTTCTGTTCAAATGTTTGAAACTAGTTTGTTAGCCAAGTTATTGTCCTGGTCATCAAGACTGTAAATAATATGCATGCTTTGTGTACACAGATTGTAATTTTTGGTGACAAGGTAATTCTGGAAGATCCCGTCGAAAGGTATGCCTGGCAAATGTGAAGGGAAAGTCTTATCGGAATTTGAATTTCTTCAATATTAATTTTCTGAATATTTAGAAAGAAGGAAAGTGAGTATACACAGGCCACATTTCATTACACACTCTTTTCTATCAATGAATCGAAACACAAAGCTTTTTCGTTTTCATGAATAAATTTATTACACAGATTTACAAACATGACTAATGGATCATGTTGCACTACTTGAAGCATGAGGTTTAAGATTAATACTATCAGTTAACTAACTATTTCTCTAGCGTATCCATATTTATTCCTTGTGGGTGACCAGAAATATTTGTCTGCGTATTATAAAATCTTGTATTTTGTTGTGCTAAATATCCATTATCCATGCACCTTTTATCAGATTTAAGCATCCTATTACAACATGTCAGCATTTTGTTTCGTGACACCATCCAGTCAGCGTTTCGTGTGGTGACACCATCCATTCAGCGTTTTGTTTCGTGATACCATCCAAATTGCAAGTTGTGGTAGTATTATATTAACCACTGTTACTTTTTTGGCAGTTGGCCTTTATGTGACTGTCTAATCGCCTTTTATTCAGCTGGTTATCCACTAGAAAAGGCGGAGAGATATGCTGCTTTACGCAGGTTAAGTGCTTTCTCATTCTTATGAATATACATCAGATGATGACAATAGTGAGTCTCAAAATTTATAGTTCCGCAGTATTCTTTATGTGCCTGTGAACATCTATGTGTGGCTTCTGTATGGATTCCTAGCTCTCGTCCAAATACACTCTTTCCTTTTTGTTTTAAAGGTTTGCACCTTTATTGAAAGTTACTCCGATACAGTTGATTTTTTACTCTGAATGGGTTTTGCCTTGGCGACAGTTTGACAGTTTAACAGATGATTTTCTTAGTGTGTGTGTGTGTGTGTGTGTGTTTTCTTTTTTTAGCTGGCCAGGTCTGGTCATCTGTTAATCTGTATCACGGTTGTACTGTAGCCCTTCTGTGGGCTTTGCTTTTCTATCTTAATATACACACGCAGTTCTCCTGCATGGTTTGAAAAAAACTAACTCTCTCCACAGCAACATTTTTCTCAAAGTTATATCTCAATTCCATTTGTATTCCTAGATACAAGCTCTTCTATGTCCTTTTCCCGTAATTGAAGAAATAAAGAAGTTCTTGACCGATCAAATATACTCTGTCCTCTGAATTGATTATCTATGCTGCAAAGCTGCAGACATGAACTTAATGTTTATCTAATTTTCTGTATTTCTGTTTGAAAATACACGAGCAAAGTAATTTTAATTTTTTTGGGGGATACAATTCTGATTAAAATTGTATTACATACTTTACCTTAAAGGAGTTCTGCTATCTAATTTAGCCATATTTTATATATTTTTATTTAGGCCTTTTTTGGTCAATGAGTTGGACCCACAGTACCTGCTTCATGACCGCAGCAAAGTATATGAGGTATTGATATCATAAAAACTGGCGCTTGGCACATACAGTTCTATCCTTATTTCAATGCTAATTATTTTTGGAGCTCAAATGAGTTTCTTTTTCTATAGCAGATGCTTTAAAGCTGTATTACTTCTTTCTACTTTCATGGGGATGGCAGTTTAAACTCTTTCATAAGTGCACATAGTATCAAAATGACAATATCATCTCTGAACAAGTATTGTGAACCTTAAAAGTCCAAACTTTACTTTGAAATTATGACTTCGGTTCTTCTTTCCGGCAGCCTATTCATGACTATGTTAGATTCTTTGATTTCCTGATACAGCAGCACCAGCCACCCGTAAAACATTCAGTATGTAGAACAAAATGGTCTTTATTCTTACAGAAAATTTAATGCACTCTTGATCCAAGATGTTGATATTTCTATTTTTTTTAGCACCTCAAATTGTTCGGAGTTCCTGTGCCTACTTATGCTGTTGTCAGAAGACTGCATCCTAATCAAGAGCTAAACTACTTCACCGAGCATGATGATTTTATTGAGATTCATGGAAAACGGTTTTGGAAGCCTTTCGTGGAGAAACCCATCGATGGTAACAACTCTTGAGCAATGAGTTTTGTACTCTGTTCTTCCACTATTTGGTGTTTGTTCTTCACTGCCTCGCACTAAGAATTCTTTCTGCCCAATACATGCATGCCACAAAACCTAGAATATTTGGTGTTAGTTTACAAAATCCAGCTCACACAGCAGAGTACGACTCACACTGCAAAGATCTTACATGGATTGGAACTTTTTTTTAAGTGTATGGATTGAAAGTGGGCATGCAAATATACGCTTAGGGCCTAACCTACACAAACTTGCAACTATCTCCTTAGGAGTTAGGATTGCTCAATACTCCATTTAGTGAACTATCATCAGGCCTCTAATCAACATGTATTGCTATGCATCATATTTTCTTAAGTGAAAAGTAGAGGATACCTAGCTTTTTTTGGCACTGTATGAGTTCCATAAACACAGAGAATAGTCAAACAACTGAAACTAGGAAAAAAGCGAGAAGCAAGACAAAACGAGACACAAATGCATCTATGAACAATAAACAAAAATCTAGAGCTGCAGGGTCTAGTTCCATGGCTTTCTATTAAAAGAGAACACAACCATGATCACTACTTCTGCATATTCCAAAGTTACTGCAAGTTTCATTGTCAAACTGTTGCTCTTGACTGCCAGACACCTTTTTCTTACTTTCATCTTGTGAAGAAGTATTAGAATAAACCTGTTGGGGTTCTAACTAATTTTATTGTATGAAGGAGATGACCATAATATAATGATATACTATCCTAGCTATGCTGGTGGAGGAATGAAAGAACTGTTCCGTAAGGTATAGTTAGCCTTAAGTTACATTTCCTGCAAAAAAAAGCATTAAGTTTACACATACTTCTTGCTAGAAATTTGCAATCAGGTTCTTTATGTTTAAGAAATCCAACTTGATACCACAGTAGCTACTACAGCATTAGTTTTTTGTTTCTTTCTCGAAAAAAAGCAACAAGCATTGCACCTCATTTTATTCATAAGAGCAAAACTATTATGTACAGACCTGAAACAGGCTACAGCCGAAACACCCACAAAAAAGCCTACTCTAAGACAGTATTCGCTATGATTATCTAGCATATGATCTGCTTTATGTTCTAGCACTTCACCTATATGTTTCGTTTCTTAACTGATGTCAGTCTTCCTTGCTGCCACTCTTGCATAGTTCTTTGCTACATGTGTGATGTAGTATGAAATGGAAAAAATGCTACTACCTCCGATCCAAATTATTGTTCTCATGTTTCTCTAGATTCGGATGTATCTAGCACTAAAACTTGACTAGATGCAACCGAATCTAGACAAATCTGAGAACAATAATTTGGATCGGAGGGAGTAATATATTTTTCTTCATATGGTTAAGGAATACCTGGCTATTTTTTGCTCAATAAGGTCTCGTGTTCCATAGGCTACACATATGCATGACTGAATTAATGTATTTTGTTCATCAAATAGTAGTAGCAAGTTCTTCAACTCCATGTCTACCTGTACAGGCCCTGAAAATGCACTGACCAGATGTAAAATTCCCCCAAATATTCATGCATAGGTTGGGAATAGATCTAGTGAATTTTATCCAGATGTTAGGAAGGTGAGGCGAGATGGATCTTACATTTACGAGGAGTTCATGCCTACAGGAGGAACAGATGTGAAGGTGACAAACTTCGCATTTATTACTATATTTTCCCATAATGCTGCTCTCCTGCGTTTTGTGTGAAATGAGGGTTGTACAACTAGCTTACACTTGAATAAAAAAATACACATTCATCAACATGTGTGACCATTAAAGTATGCAAGCAACTCATGTCATAAACCCTGTAATTTACTTCGGCGTAAAAAAGGTAACCCACCAAACTGATTGCAAAGCTTTTGTTCCTGGTCACCAAGATTGCAATTATGCTTGTACTATGGCATCCCCTATTGTAATAATCTTTACTATTAAATTGGAATCGGCGGTGATGACACATCGCCTACTTTCCATTTTAGTCCCTTGATTATTGCTAAAATTAACCCGCAGTCCCTCCTGGATTGTTGGTTGTCGCTTTTAAGTTTATCCCCTTGTTTATTGTGAAATAAGCCTGGAGTACTCCCCAAACTCACGCCACCGTCAGCTGGCTCCCTCACTGCATCACCTGCTCCCTCGTCGATGAGCCGATCTCGTCCTCCTACTCCGGCGTGGCACGCCGCCGTCACGTGAAGTCACCACAGGCCGCAGCCTCCTAAATTAACCAAAGTGAAGACGAAGACACAAGATTTGTCCCGAAGTTCAAGTTCCTTGGGAGAACTCTAATCTCCGTTGGACAAGTCATGGTCAAGAACATGACACAGGGTCCCACGATTCAGCCTCCTTTTTCCCTTGAGCAAGCCCACCAAAGTACTTGCCCACTTCACTATTTGAGAAACTTGAGGCGTCTTCCAACCTTCACAAACTTTCCTGGAGCAAATCCATGACTTGGAGGCTGCCGAGCGACCCTAGCCGCCTAGGGTTTCCTCCAAGAGAGAAGTCCTACAAAACAATGTTCATGCCTTTTAGGTACCCACTTGAAGATGGGTCCTTTCATGTTAATATCAAGGGCCATGGGATCCCAAATGGAAAGAGGGCTTTAAGCATATCCAACATTACGAGCACCGAGAAATTTAGCAAAGACATGCTCGTCATTGCCCTTACGTATCATATAGCATGGGTCGGTGCTCTTTTTCTCAGTGGTAGTTGTGTTGCTCCTATTGGCATCACCACCCACCTTGTTGCCCTCATCAACCCCCTTTTGCTTATCTTGCACAAACATGCCCTTGGGGTAATGATGGTCAACCATGGTTGGCCCTTGCCATTGAACTTGGGAGTATATCCAAGTTCCTCCTTGCTGAAATTCTCTTCGATTGCTCAAGAGCTGATTGAGATTCTTTTCACCTTGGAAACAACTTAGCAAAACCCTTCAAGTTCATACTTCAACTTTGCATTCTCGGTTTTGAGGGGTTCTATCTCATCAAAAGACTTAGTTGTACAAGCATCCACATCAATTCACTGGGAGAAGGAGAAGTCTAGGAATGGAAAAGAGCTTCTTATTGCTAGATTGAAGTTTCTCATTCGAGGAGTTTGATAAGCTAATACTTGACAACCTTAGAGCCATTGTCAAGGTTCTTAAAATCCTCTTGAACTCAAGCTTTTCCAAGTAACCCTTTTCATTTGAAAGTTTTTCATCGAGAATGTCATCTTTGGAATCTCTTCGTGGAGAAGTTTTTCAACAGATTTCACATTCTCTTTCTCCATAGTGACAAGTGTTTGGCATCTTTTTATGCGAGCATTACTCTCGAAGAAAGACTCCGCAACACCTTCCATAATTTTGCATGCCTCACCACGAACAGATTCCGAAAATTTAAAAATATTTTCTTGTTCCTCACCAACATCATCAAAATCACTATCTCTATTTATACTAGTATCATGTAGAATGCGAGATGGTGACACAAAGGCGTGGAATAGTACCTTAGTATCCCTATCCATAAGGCATATGGGAGATTTCTTCTCCTCACTTGAGTAGTCATACTCGAATATGGAGTCATTATTGGGGATGGAGAGAATTGCTAGCCTAACGATCAACACCCCGTATTCCATGACCTCGGAGTTGGAGTTGTACCTTTGACCCATGAAGGCTGGCAAGGCTTGTTGTTGTAGTTGAAGGGGTTCTTCTTGTAGGCCTCCTCCTTATCTCCATTCTCGGGCTTGAGGCAATCAACAATGAAGTGATTGGGATCGCCACAGTTGTAGCAAAACCTCTTCGGCTTGGATGAGCATACCTTGTTATTTGACCTCTCATAGTCATGAAAGGTTTGAATCTCTTTGTTAAAAGGGCCAGCTCCTCGTAGAATTGATCGGAGGGGCCATAATAAACAACTTCTTCATTCACTTGCTTTGGCGGCCAACTTCTTAGCCTTGAGAGAGCAAGATTTTCCATCTTGTTTGATTTAGCCAAGGCTTTGGTCTACTTGGAGGTCTTGATCATGTTGTGGGTGACAAACATGGCTAGAACATCGTTGGAAGTGAGAGTGTCGTAGTCGGGTCTTTGTTGGGCGGAAAAATGGTAGGTTGAGGAATAGCTATTGCTTCGAGAATCTTGTCCACAACGTCGGGATCTTCCATCGCACTTACATATCCCTTCAATTGATGCAGAGGCCGGGGTTGCGCTCCCCATTTCGAGAAAAAAAACTTACATATACCTTCAATGCAAGCGCAATCTTGTTGAGTCTTGGGCACAGCTTGAGGAGTCTCATCATCTTCACAAGCGAAACACTCAAATTTGCTTCTCAACAAAGCTCGACCGGAATGCTTGATGTTTGTGTTTCCTTCATGCATTACTTCAAGTGCATCCCAAATTTCTTTGGCTTGGTGCATGTGGCAATCAAGGGGAAGATCTCTTGTGACATGGCCTTTTGAAGCATATCAATGCTTGGAGCATTGAGTTGGCCATGTCCTTGTTCTTGGTTGGTGAGATCTTTCTTATCTTTGAGCTTGAAACCTTTTTCTGCAATTTCCCAAAGAAGGTGAGCACTTTTCCAATGTGTATAGTGACATCAGGAGTAGGTGCATGGTCGGGATTGTGAATATGCAAGTTGTTAGGGAAAGGTGGAGAATAGTCGTGAGGCACGACATGGTAAGTTGTCGTGGATCTCAACGTGGCATCCTTTCACATAGCTTCGAAGTCTTTTTTCCCCAACATATCTAAGAACTCATTGAAGAGAGCCTTCTTATCGGCCTCATCCAAAGGAGTCTTATCAATAGTGTATCACATCCTTACTCTTTAGGCGCTAGGTGGGAAAGCCCAAATAAAGATTCCTTGGCTCTTACACCAATTTAAGGATCATGGATGGTCGACTAGAGAGGGGTGAATACAAGACTACATGAAGGATGCATAAACTTAAAACTTTCCTGTTTTTTTTCCCTTTTTCCATTAGGAGTCTCCTCTAATCAATGTTTCCATTCCACGGGGCTAGAAACCTGTTGATAAACCTTATAAACATAGTTAGCCCCCTAATCATTTGTTATCAACACCAAAACCCACTTGTGGGGTAGGTGTCCTTTCAGTCTGGCTATCCCCCAGTGACGATGGTGTTCTTCACTGTTCCCATCCTAAAGTCGTTGTGGGGCACTGATACATGCTGCCAAGATGAAAATTCAGGACTTGGCCTCATTGGTCGAATCCGGCAACGACGATGCAAGTCGAATTCCTCGTAGGAGGCGTCATGTGAATACTAGCCTCCTCTGCACCTCATCGCTGCAAAGTTGGTGTTGCGTGTGGATGATCTCTTGGTTGGATCTAGCGTAGAGGTTACAAGGGACTCGGCTTTGGCTTTTATTGTATTTGGCAACCGGCCATCCCGTGTCCTTTTTTGCCGATTTTATAGGATTTGGAACAATGTAGTTGTATGTTGGTGCACAGGCCAATGAAGCTTCCAATTTCTAAAGAACTTTTGTAGTTGTATGGCAGTATAGATACTTTTTCTTATTCTAAGGAATTCAGCAATAAATAGTTAGATACACTCTCACTTTCATTAACTGAAAATGGGTAAGCATGAGGTCGTTGCTTTATGTTGTAGGTTTATACAGTTGGGCCAGGATATGCACATGCTGAAGCTCGTAAATCACCAGTTGTAGATGGGGTTGTCATGAGGAATTCTGATGGAAAGGAGGTAGGATTCACCTTAGTCTATCATTTAGTCTTCAGTGTTTGACATGCTGAAGAGTTTAACCCCTTCTATGTAAAATGGTGAGCGTGTTCCTTTATTTGCTATTTTGGCTTAGTATAACAGCATTTTAATGTATTTGGTATCTTGCCTGAAGGTGCGTTATCCTGTTTTACTGACCCCCACTGAGAAGCAAATTGCATGGAATGTTTGCCAAGCCTTCAGACAAGCGGTATATCCAAATGTTTTCTAGCTATAACATCTTTACTTTTTTATTTCGAAAATATGACTTTTTACTGTCTACTATGATGGAAGTGTGCACTGCTTCAGAACTTATGGGCTGTTGGGTACCACTTGAGAACTGGATACAAGCGTTGAAATCATTGTCTAATCTTCTCCAATATACCATTTGGATTTGTTAGTTGTCAACTGTTAATTGATTGTAGAGGTCAGTTGATTATGTGACAGTCAGAGAAACGTTTTCTGGGTTGACCATAACTCAGTCAGACCTAGGAATAGACTTAGTTTAAGAGATTAACTTTGTTTCATCAGTTACGGATATGGTATTTTATGGTTGAAATTAATTAGTAATTTTCCCTAAAAAATAAATTAATTAGTAATTTCGAAGATCTATAATAGAAATTATGTTTGTAGTTGCCTGAGACAATCTCTAAATGAGCAGAGTTTGAGCTCCAAGCTATCTGAATTTCCATGTACACTTACACCATGCTACTCGTCCCTCTTTCTGTAGGTATGTGGCTTTGATCTTCTAAGGTGTGACCTTGGGGAGGCAAGATCTTATGTATGTGATGTGAATGGCTGGAGTTTTGTGAAAAGCTCATATAAGTAAGCACCTTTTTTTTGTTACCGCAACTATTGTAACTTTTTCATTCATTAATATGACCAGAAGTCCTTAGCATATCTTATTTATCTCATAACTTCAGGTACTACGATGATGCTGCATGCATTTTGAGGAAAATGTTTCTTGATGAGAAAGCTCCACATATTTCATCTACTACTCCTGCTAATCTTCCATGGGAAATCTGTGAGCCAGCGCAACCACCAGATGTTGTAAGAGGTCGAGAAAGGAGAACTGTGGGCATACCTACGCAATCGGAAGAGTTGCGCTGTGTCATAGCTGTTATACGCCAGTAAGGATAGTCCTTAAGAATCTAAAAATTTGAAACCATCAAACTGCTTTCTGATACTGCAAATTATGCAAGTGGGGATCGCACACCAAAGCAGAAGGTGAAGCTGAAAGTAACTCAAGAAAAGCTTCTAAAATTGATGCTAAAATACAATGGTGGAAAACCCCACACGGAGGTGTGAAAACTAGGTTCATTTTATTTGGGTTTTCTCAAAGCCTTCATATTGCTGCTGCTTGACAAAGTTTCTGTTGTTATAATTATGCAGGCGAAGCTTAAAAGCGCCCTGCAGCTGCAAGATCTGTTAGATGCAACAAGAATCCTTGTACCACGTGCTAGGTGACTTTCGCAAACCTCAAGTGTACTCTACTTTTATGGTTTATGGAGATTTAAGCTATCACTATGCCCCTACTTCCTATGTTTTCATCCAATTGGTGCTCAATATTATTAGTTCTATGGAAAGTGCAAGTAGGGTACTTGTTAAGATCATGTGTAGAACATCGCCATCAAATTTTGTACAAGGATTGGGATTACTATGTTATATTGCTCTGTGCCATTGAATTGGGTAAGAGAATAGTTGTCGTATTTCTCAAAAATCACTTGAAGGTAATAGCATGTCAAAAGTGCATCCAAAATGTCGTCAGTAACAAGAAGGGTCCGCAGTATGTTTGGAACATAAATCATGTTCTTTAATACTCCCTCCGTCTCAATATAGATGTCGGAAATTTTTCTAAATTTGGATGTATCTAGACACTAAATAGTGTCTAGATACATCCAAATTTACACAAATTTGCAACATCTATTTTCAGATGGAGGGAGTATTATTTATCTTGCACATCCTCAATAAAGATGAGAAATTTCTATGAACTTCAGATCTGGTCGTGAAAGTGATAGTGATGCTGAAGTTGAGCATGCAGAGAAGCTACGTCAAGTTAGAGCAGTTCTTGAAGAGGTAACAGGGTTTATCAAGTATTTATGGGATGGATATTCACTTCGGCTCGCAGGTGCAAATGCTCCCATTGTGAGAAAACATTTTTCGAAATGTCAAAAAAATCGGAAAAAAATCCGCATATACGTTCGAACATTTTAGGTTGGTTCACAAGTTTTCGGGATGAAAGAACATTTTATGTGTCGTGCATAAAAAAGACAAAATATGTCACAGGAATACGGCTATTCACGTGACATTTTTTGTCTTTTTTATACACGACACATAAAATATTATTTCATCCCGAAAACTTGTGAACCAACATAAAATATTCGAATGTATATGTAGAATTTGTTTTTCGAATTTTTTTACATTTCGAAAAATATTTTCTCATAATGGTTGCATTTGCACCTGGGAGCCGAATTGCCGCCTCCGATGATGTAGTAATGTTTTAGATGGTGTCGCCTTGTATATCATGTTTACCTTCAACACAAGCATAAAAGGCATTGTGCAAATTAAGCTGTTTTATGAGAAGATACTAGCTTATAATGCTGCCCGAAACTCAAATGTGTTCATTATGATGTGCTTAGCCGCAGGTTCAGTGTGTTCGTTACGATGCATTAGATGTCTATTTCCTTAATTTATGCTTGACAGCACGTGCAAGTATACGATTGCTACTAAGAAAATGTTCTTTATCCAAATTTATCGTATGAAACGCACTTGTGCTAAGTATATAGGAATATGATAGAGAGGTATAGACTAGACATGTATGTATATTTTTCTTATTACTAGATGTATACATGTATTGTGCACGTTCTTCGGTCTTTGGGTATTATTTTCTTTGCAGAATGCAATAATTTTTTGCTTCCATTAAAAATTAGTTCCCTGTGGCCTTCAGGGTGGTTATTTTTCAGGTATTTATAGGAAAGTACAACTAAAACCATCAAACTGGGTCCACATTCCTGAAAGTAATGGAGAAGGGGTGCAGGAGTTACCAATCGAAGCCCTCATGATTCTTAAGTATGGTGGTGTTCTAACCCATGCAGGAAGAAAGCAGGTTGACATTACTTCACATGTTCAAGTTTCTGTTATTTGGTTAAGTTGTTGTTTGATAAGGGTACCTTGCCAATACAACTCACTGAGATGTTATGCACTGATTGATTCTTACTCTTTTTAGGGTTAACTCAACAAATTCACATCTCAGTGTACAAATAGTCAGCTTACTATTTTATAAATATAGTAGTTATTAGTACTATTTTATCTCTAAAAAGTAAAACCTTAACATGCCTGATTACCTGTCGGTTCATTTGTGTAAATTCTTGCCTGGGAGTTTTCATATGCTTTTTTAATTGTGCAGGCCGAAGAGTTGGGAAGATATTTCAGAAATAATATGTATCCAAGTATGCCTTCATAAACCTTGGTCCATTTTCTAGTATTTCTACATGACATTATCTGCGTGCAACATCACTCTTGGTTGCCAAAGAGATATTTGCCTTTAGCCAAGAACTGAGTAACTAAACATTTTCCATAATCTATACCTCTTAACCTGAACTTCACTGCTATATTTTTTCTTAATGTTGCTACTCCATGTGCGCCTTTGGCTACTAATTTGTGATCAAGAATTAACTGAACCGAAATAATCCTTGCTAAACTTTCAGTTGTTCTGGTCTGGTTAGGTTCAGTTTGTACAGTTCAGTTGGTTTACTGTAAGGAAAATTGTATGTTGATGTGTTCTCCTCAAACAAGTCTCCTTTCTGTTCTTATTTTTAGAGAACGGGCAAAAGCTTTTCAGATCTTAACATTAAGCAGAAAATTAGTCATATACAAGACCATAAAATTGTAAGGCAACAAGCCCACAGGGAAGCCTAACAAAAGATGGCTGAAAGCAAGTGCCCAACGCTCAGATTCCACTTTGAACCCATCTAATACAGATGCTATGCCATTGGATCCCTGTTAAAAGACCTTGTTGTTGCACTCTCGCCATGTAGACCAAATTCTTGACCGCTCTCATTTCCCTCTTGATCTTCGGTACCTTATGTCTTTCTTTTTCTTTTTTTGCCTTTTCAATTTGATTATTATTTCAGTTCAGACTTCAGTAAAACAACTCCGAGTCGTTGTTTACCATCTGAAAGCACAAAAGCAGCATAATGATCTTCATTTCCTTAAATGGCCAGAACCACTCGCTGTCATTCATTCCATGCCTGTGACGTTTGTGTTAATTTGTGCATCTTTGGTTGATTTAGGTGAAGGACCAGGATTGCTTCGCCTGCACAGTACATACAGGCATGATCTTAAAATATATAGTTCAGATGAAGGTCGTGTCCAGGTAAATGGTAGTATCTCTTCTTGCAATCTGGGGTTATCGAAGTTAGATGACAAGGAATATAAAAAATAAAAAGTTTCCCACTTCTATGTTATGTTTGTATGGTATGTCATGGTGCATACCAGGTTTTACAATTTCGGACCGGGAGCCAAAACCGCCAGCAGGCCAGTTCAGATAAAGCAGCTTTTTTTTTGCCTGTTTCCAGTAGAGAGTTTATTCTTTGCAAGATTGCTTGCGTGCATAATCCCTTCGAAAGGATAGATGAACCAATGGAGGTTCAGAACTGGTAGGGGGTCTATATCAATTGATACTGACAAATAGATCGAAGAATTTCCCTATCATGTAATAACTAACTCTTATTCTGTGTTTCTGTGGATATAAGTTACTCCTTGTTGAACTCCTTTGACCCCAACTGTAATTTTGGATTGGTGCTTACATATTTGCTATTTATTTTATTGTAGATGTCTGCTGCGGCTTTTGCAAAAGGTCTTCTTGATTTAGAGGGGGAGTTAACTCCAATCCTGGTATGTTCCTCTTCAATAATAGATGTCTGTTGAGCAAAGCAGAACCTTAGTTCACTGGATTTTGCTGTCTCCAGGTTTCACTTGTCAGTAAGGACTCGTCTATGCTTGATGGACTTCAGGATGGTACTACTGAGATAAATGAAGCAAAGGTCTCCTTCAGATACCAATACCATAACTCATCATATGTAAACATTAGTTTGAACCTTCAAATTGGCTTGCCGATTGAACCGTCTATGGCGATGATTTGCGTCTCGGGTTATACAATTATTACTCATAATACCCAATAATCAGATGGCACCAACTGAAAAAATTAGAGAGAAAATTATAAGTGTGACATGATTTTCAAAACTGAAACAAGTGGAACAACTAGATTGTTGGGGAAAAAATCAAACCAGTTGTGGGAAGTTCTTCGCATGAACAAAGATAAGCCAATGAAACTATCACTATGATCTTGGATATATTTTGCTCATAAATGTCATTCCATGTTGAGATTTCCAGTATTTATTTCTTAAATGCCCGTACCCTGCAGGCTCGGTTGCATGACATTATCATCTCTTCGAAAGTTGCAAATGGTAGTGAACGTGCGGGATTTCCATGGATGGTTGATGGGGCTGGAGTGTCTACAAATGCTGCTCAGCTTCTAACAGATTTGGTAAATGCATTAGATACCTTCTCATTTCCCTCGAATTCCAGATTTATACTGTATATTAATAATTTCATGGTTCTGTGAAAATAATTACTATACGCTGAGCTTGTTGGGTTGATCCCTATCCCATAAAAATAAAAACTCTTGCTTGAGCCGGGAACCAACCTTTGACTCCAAATTGAGCTTTGGGCACCCTCATTGTCTATACTGGTGCAATGCTTCTTCATCTCTATTTCCCTCCAGCAAATCAACCAGATAGTCCAGAGCATGCCAAAACTACCTCATTTCTTTTCGCTGCACTACAAACATCCATCGATATCTTCAACATACTTTGGACCCATGTGTTGACTAGCGTTGTGACTGGCCATCAGGCCATGGAAAATGAGAGCGAGGGAGAGACATATATTCCTTAAAGTAAGTACGTCCATTATAATGATGGTAACTAGGTTGTCCTTGTCTGATCAGGCTAAGTTGACAAAAGAAATAACTGCACAAGTGAAGCTGCTTTCTGATGAAGAAAATGAGGAGGTCGCGACAGATAGTGACTCACCTAATCAACCTTATGATCAAGCGAAGGCACTATGGAGAACAGCAATTGACATGGACCGCATCGCTGCTGGATTGCCTTGTGGCAGCGAAAGCTTCCTTTTGATGTTTGCCCGTTGGAAGAAACTCGAGAGGGATTTCTACAACGAAAGGAAAAAGTATGTTTCCCCGCTTTAACATTCTTCACAAATGCTTGCCTGCTTAGAAGTTCTTTGAAGAAAATACAGCCTACTTTAACCATTGTCAAAACTCCCACTACAATGCAGGCGCTTTGACATTACGCAGATTCCTGATATATATGACTCTTGCAAGTAGGTAACAGTATCCTCATCAGATTAATAGTTCTGTTTGGATTTTTCTTAATAAAAGAGCTGAATATGTGTTGTATCATACTCTTCCGATCCATAAGACCTCTGCAAATTATCGTCGACAGTTCCACTCTAAGTTGTCTTGTAGAGTGAGGGATTGGAAGAGTAACACACATCTTTCATGAAAGCTAGCTGCATAATTTCCACTTTTCCTCTTCCAACCAAAATTTCCAAACAGGTGCCACCTTTATTTTCATGTTTGCTTTCCGATGCATGTCTGCACCTGTCTGCATGCATGCTTTTGTAGAAGCTGGCAGTTCTTCATTTCCACACATCATCTTCATGACTTCATCTTTATGCCGATGTGTCATTTTTTTTCTAATAATATTGCATATGACAGGTATGACCTTCTGCATAACTCACACCTCAACCTTAATGGTTTGCACGATCTCTTCAAAGTAACTAAGGTAAACTGAACAGAACTGATGTAATACCCACCATTGATCAGTTAAAAGCGGCAGAACGGATGCAAACAGTGTAACACAAAAGGTGTGAATTGTGAAAAACAATATTAAAAATGTATTTCCTTGCTGGTTTAACAAAAATAAGTCTAGATAAAAAATGTACTTGTGAATTTGTTGCTTTCTTATTCCAATGTTATCTCTTGATCCACTTTCTTCCCTGTATTTCTAATTTTTGTGATGTTACTATTCCACTCAGTTGCTAGCTGATGGTGTCATTCCAAACGAGTACGGGATAAATCCGAAACAAAAACTCAAAATAGGTTCAAAGGTACTGTCTTGTGCATTAATTCGGTAAATTGAGTTTGTTCTGTGTGCTGTATCTTTGTATAGTTGTGTGTTCAGTTGTTCATTATGCAATATTTATTGTGAGTAAGAAGATGAAGATATTTAGATAGGGAGGATACTGAAAATAAAGAGATTGATAACTTCTGAATAATCTGCAGACATTCTATTAATCGAGGCTAGATTTCTTTTTTACAATTCTTATCTGGTCGAAATCATCGCAATCTATTTCTTCTGTCCTTTTCTGCAGATAGCACGCCGTTTACTAGGCAAGATTCTGATTGACCTGCACAACACCAGACGAGAGATTACCGCATCTAGTATGTGTCATGAACCAAAAATAACATCTTCTACAGATCGGAAGGAAAGATATTACTATGATAGTGTTAGGAATAAAGGTTTTGAAAGATCTAGCGCAGATGAGAAGTCAGTTGGTCTAGATTCTCATAAAGAAACAAAATACTGCTTAGATCCAAAGTAAGCATCTTGCTACTAATTCTAGTCATTTTGACTTTGAATGATACAAATAGATATGCTAATAATCTGCAGATATGCAAATGTGGTGGAACCCGAGAGACGTGTTCGAACAAGGCTCTATTTTACATCGGTATAATAGACAATCTTCAACTTGTATTTTCTGTGTGCAAGAATATTTGCTGATTTGTGCTTAGCATCATAGAGCAATTTTGAAAATATTAATCATCTCATTTTTTTACACTATCAAAAAGTTACATGTGTGACGTGTCCTGGAGTAATTTCCCTATTTCCATTTAACTCCCTCATAAGCATGACTCAAGATTTTGTTCTTGACAGGAATCACATATACATTCTCTAATGAACATACTTCGATACTGCTACTTGGACGAGTCTCTGAATGGAGAAGAGAGCCTTATCTGCAAAAATGCTTTAGATGGTCTATTTGAAACAAAGGAACTTGACTACATGAGTTACATTGTGTTGCGCATGTTCGAGAATACAGAGGTATTAAAAATAATTCTTAGCCATGCGTTTGGGTCCTTGTACAGACTTTACTTACTAACTTCACCAAAGAAGAGCAAATCAATAAAACTATTGTCTATCTCTCTGTTTCTAGGAAAACGATGTATATTAGGTTCTGTAAATACATCAGATTTCTTGCATGCTGCCTGAGGCAGTATAATCGCTACCCAAATTGATCGAAAAACTGTGAAACCTATCAGAAAATAGCTTAATTTCCGTTTCTTGGTATAAACAAGTTATAAAACTCAACTTGGCATCACCATGACTGGAAAATACAGAAAGCATGCCCGACTGAAATGCCAAAAAATCTTTTAAGTCAGTTCTTTAAGTGATTTGGGGGAATATTAACTATCTGTTTCTGTCAATGTGACCATGAAAATTCACTGGAACAATGATAGGAAGATACTGCTGAACAGTCCAGTCATATAAGTTCAGTGATGATACTGTATCCCTAAACAATCTAGCTGTGCCAATATAATTACAATGATGGCATACAGATAATGTGCTTGTGATGCTTTTCGGATTCATTCTATGGTGATTGTGTAAGCGAATAATATCACTGGTTCGGTCCTATAGCTTTTGAGGCTTATGCTACCTGAGAGTTCTTAACTAATTTTCTGGAACAAGTAGGACACACAAGAGATATACTCCCTCCGTCCTACAAAAGGATGTCACAGATTTGTGTAGATTCGCATGTATATAGACACATTTTAGTGTATAGATGCATCCAAATCTAGACAAATCTTCGACATCCTTTTTGAGACAGAGGGGGTATCTAACATGAAGCAATGCTATTTTTTCTCAATGGCACAACTATTACAGGTGCCTTTGGAAGATCCGAAGAGGTTCCGTATAGAGATGACATTCAGTCGTGGCGCAGATATAAGTTGCTTAGAGGTGATTTTGGTTGATTTAACCTAAATCCATTCTTAGTGAATGCATTAGTCTCATACATTTCTTGAAATTTTTCCATGCAGAGTGCACATGAAAAGGATTCTTTTCTACCTGATGAACATACAGTGCAAATAATGGAACCGGAGAGATTGCAAGAAGCCGGTTCATATCTGACCTTGGACAAATTTGATAAAATGACCCGCCTGTTTGCAATGCCAGCTGAAGATTTTCCTCCAGCTACTCCTTCTCAATGTTTGTCAGTCCGCTTCTGCAAAGATATTGAATTGCAAGGACCAAGACTGGTTAATCTCTATCCTTGTTCCTATTATCAAATATTGCTACTTCTGCATAAAACCTTCTATTTCTGTGCATTTCTTTCTTCTTTTGTTCTCATTGCTTTCATTGGATGAAATGCACACTTTTTTTTGAGCTAAAAACTGTAGGGGAGGCCCCGACAGTAAAATTTTATTAAGACAGAAAAAATATACTCCCTCCGTCCCAAAATAGATGTCGGAAGTTTGTCAAAATTTGGATGAATCTATATACTAAATAGTGTCTAGATTCATCCAAATTTTGATAAATCTACGACATCTATTTTGAGACGGAGGGAGTACAAGAATGGGGTGAAAGAGGGAATGTACAGAGGGGCATAGCCCAAAGTGAATTACAAAGCCTTTGTGCATTAGTACATGATGAAAGAGGAGCACACATTTCCTAATAGCCTTAGTGCATTAGTACCTTTGCTCCATGACATGCTGTTGTTGGGCCTCATCATAATCTAACAAGGTATGAAGATGTCAACAAGATGGTAATGATTCCCATCTGCTGACTACTAGAAGTTGCGGCAGCTTGATGCCACTTTCGCGGTGTTACTGTTATTTTTTGACACCACAAAGAATGGTGTGTCGAAAGCGCTATTTTCCAGGTCGGTGCTAGACTTACCCATGGCATGGCATTGTTGTCAACGTGGCTAAAGCAGGCACAATTTGGAGATAAGTTATCTTAAATTACATTAAAAATGAGTAGGATATTTTCTAGATTATGGAAGAATGTGCAAGAAGGGGTAGGGAGAGATAGAACAGGCCTAATCTAGAGAGTCAAGCCAGGCCTTCAGAGGGGTTGCAAGCTCCTCTTTCATCATAAAGGTCGGAAAATAAAGCTCCATTTTATCTGTTATATTCCTCAACTAGCTTTATGTCAATCTGGAGAGAATTTATTGCCAAACCAATAAGAAGTGCAATAGGAAAAGCATGTGTGCCACGAGTATTTTTTTTTAATGGCCACAAAACACGACTATCCAGTCAGATATTCTTACAAGGGTGCTTTTCCTCTTTCAACAAATGGTGTAATTTGGCTATATCTTGTATGTAGCATGTTGTGACATTGACCTAGAACTTATTTCTTCTTTTATCTTATCAGCATGCACTTTACTAGAGATTCCCCTTACCTTCTTTTATTGAAAATTTGTAGCAACATTAGTCAGACGTGCTGAGTGATACCCCAACAAGGAAGACGAGAAAGCTTCAAGAATATAGCATAATCGTCCAGTTCAGCTGCAATGTGGTCTGAGCCACCATATTGCTTAATGACAGAGGTCAAGTAAATGGTTTACCAACAAACTGAAGTTGATGAAGCACTCAACAGTCACCAAGATGATTGTTGATCCATATGAGTGGCCGGATCCAACGACATCATGCTGCAGAAAGTATCTCACCGACGCTGAGAATGAAACCTGGTAAAACTCATTTAACGGATATTGCAATGTGCATATAATAGGTTAAAGGTGTGTAGAGGATTTGTATCTGGATACTTTTTCTTCCATGGTTTACAGAGAAGACAGATTGATGTGTGCCTTAAATTCCATTATTTTGGGTCTTTGGAATGATTTACAAGAAAAATTATGCTACTTTATATGCTGGCCAAGAACACTATTTATCAGGGGGTTTCAGGCTCAGGTTCAGAGCGTTGCATGCAAATATAGTTCAATTTTAAGTTGACGCTCCACCGCCAGGCTCAGAATATAATACTCCAGTTGTTACCTGTAGTGGTCCAGTTGATTCCTCTGCTATAGAGGGAGTACACCAGTTGAGAGTTGCTGAAGAAAGCTTTACCAGAGCAATGCTTGTATTTTCCATTTTGCTTAAAGCACTCGTGTAAAATATCTTATTTGCACAGCAAGACACGTTGTACTGGGTAATCACTTAACTCAATGAGAATTCCTCACATAGGTTACAGTTACATAGAGAAAGGAAATAGTTGCGGGCTGTGACGCAGCACTACTAGACCTACCTAGAGGAAATAGTTACACAACTGAATATCCTAGTATTGTACAAGGACCCAAGTTGATTCTCCCTTACCTAGAGGAAAGCTGCCTATCAGAACAAATCATCATAAGCGACTATTTCTCGTGCTTTATGGATCGCTCTTGGACCTAGTCTGGAGAGGATGGAAGAAGCATCACCCGCACCATTCTTCGTCGCACCTGCTGGGTCAGACTGAACTGGACTTTTCTGGTCATTTGGCACCTCGATTGCTTGTACAACTATAACCTGTATCAAACAAAGATGTAGGTACCAAAAGTTAGCAAACAAAGTGCAAGTACGATGGAAAATGCTTGACATGAATTGAGCCAGGAAAGTTTGCAACAATACGAGTGGAGGAAACCCAGATGAAAAGAATCCAATCTGTAATCCCATGCGGTTGCTAACATTAAATTTGATGAAGTTGCTTAGTTCTTAGTCTGCATTGAGTTTTATTGTCGGCGTTTCATCAGATTATTGATATATTTACCAGACCAGATATCAGAGTGCCAATCCAACTTTGCAGAGCTCAATGAGTATGTCAAGATTAAATAAAGACAATCTACAATGCTTGAATGAGAATGTAAAATACGATGTCAGTGACAAAGATAAATGACCAGATTAGCATCGGATATACCTAAACTGAGCTAAAACCTACCAGCGTAAATCAACCTAAAAGCAAAAGGGGAAACAAAATACAAATGCCTAATCTGAACTAGGTTTGTAAGAAGCACCAAATAGCTTGTCTGCATATTTACCGTTAAATATGGCTGCTTTGCACTTTTACCTTACAAATCTGGCTGTTTCGCTACAACAAGTAAATAATAAACCTGATAAAGGAAGCTCAAGTTTTCACCCATATGTTTAGCAAGTTATCATTGGCCGAATCCAGCATTAAAGCTCAAGTTCCCACAGGCACGCTTCAGTAAACAGATCTCTTTACCTTCTTGGATCGGATAGTGATGCCGCACTCGGGGTCGAGCGAAGCTTCAACGGCGGCCATGGCGGCGGCGGCGGAGCGGGCGGCAGCCCAGCGACCATCACTGAAGAAGGCTGCGAGGCCGCGGCCGGCGCCGGCGCCGAATCTGGAGCCGCCTCCAGCTCGCTGAACTCTAGCTCCGGCGGGCCGCGGCGGCGCTTAGCCGGGGGGTCCGGGCTCGTGCGGCCGCGCTTACCTCTGCGGCGTGAGCGTCGAGTCATGACTCGGGCCCGTACAGATTGGGGGAGGGTTCGGACTTGTGTGGGTTTTTATGATCTTTTTTATGTCAGCACTATCTGCTAAATTCATTGATTAGATAGTATCCTTCTAGTATCCTAGAAAACAAAGCGAAAACTAGAGCCTTCTAGTATCCTAGTCGTTAAAACCAAAACTAAAAAGAACAAACAACATCAACCCGGTTGAATGGGTGTTCCATAGAATTGTTTCGTGGCAAATGTGTGTAACATAGAGCCTTGTATCTTAGTCGTTAACCAAAATTAAAAAGAAAGAGAAAAGGAGTGGCCAACAAACAACATCAACCCGGGTTGAGTGGGATCTTCGCTCCCAACATGTTCCATAGAATTGCTTCGTGGCGAATGTGTGTAACTAGGCCAGCAACTGTGAGCTCCTCGTGCTCGAACATAGGCTTAAGCCAATCCGAAATCGAGGAGGTGCCATTTCAAGATGACGGTGCTAAGGATTGAATTTTCGACCAAGGGGCCAAGCATGACCACACTTCTCTCGTCCAGGTGCACTCCGTAATGAGTGGCATGGCGTCTCGAGGTTTTTATGGTCTGGACTCTAAGACAAGTGGTTGTCTCTTAAGATATACCACTACCTAAGATAGCGCGCTAAGATACGATCCATTGCAAAAGCCCTAAGGGTTGGACACAGACTAATAGATACTGGGTATGCCCCTCCCCTAAATCTGACCCAATGGTGCTTTGCAATCAGTGGACAAAGTAGCATTAAAATTACTTAAACTGTTTGTTAAAAGAAAATTTGACTATAAGTAGAAGAATAAGAGAGAATGAATGCTCTTCAAGTTGCAAGAGAAATAAATAGCATTTAAAAGTTTTTATGGTGTCTGATTCTTGGGCATGAGAGTTTTCTTGAATGTGCATGCTTGGTAGTTAATGCAAAAGGATGTCATAATTAAATAAATTATGCCATTAGTTATGATATTGTGGTTTATTAGTACTAATATGGTAGCTTTGATCAATTGACCAATGTCAATATAAATGTGTGAATGTACCAGTTTCAGATTTAAAGGGTGTTTGAGATTACCTAAAAGATTGTTTTCATTCTCCAGTCTTGAGTGCTAATAATTGAACAAGAGGAATTAGTAAGATAACAAGACTACAGGTCTAATTTATTTAGAGCGCATATGAAATTACCCAAAATATTATTTTCATTTTTTCGCGTTTGAGAGCTAATTATGAATTAGATGAATTAGTAAGATAATGAAATTACAACTATAAAAGTTAGTGAGAAGATATTTTGAAGATCAATAAATAACATATTGATTGATGAGCATTAAATGGTATGATGGCTCTCACAATTCGACTGAAATACATTTATGTGCCAGAAATATAATGTCATAAATGAGTGAGTGGTACTAATAATTATTATTTTTTGAATGCTACCGCTAAATTCAATGAATAGATAGAAGATTGGTCCAGTTTATGAGGAAACCGGATATAAAAACCATACAGACGATGCCTTACGGCTTACAACACACAACCACAAAGCACACAACAAGGACTTGTCTTGCCTAACCCTAGTCGTAATGCTGAAAGTTCAGGACAGAAAGCCACGAGACCGCTTCACAACCAAAGTAAGCAACTCGGGCAACCAACGCTCGCTCGAAGAAGGCATGTGTCAACATACATTCCACCCTTGACACCAAGAAGAAGTAGTGGTGAGTGGATGGCAGGACCCGACTAGACCTAAGAAGTGTCGTCGAAGAGATGTTGAATCAGTGTTGAAAGACCATGTGGGTCCCCATGTGTGGTTTTGGTAATTAATGATAATCTCTATGTGCTAATGGTTGCCTTGAGATGCACTTGTAGGATTTGTTCATTGGCATCGCTTGGACCATGTATTGGCTTCAAGGTTGAAGAAATGAAGAAATGGAGAAAAGAAGAAAAGAAGAAGAAGAAGAAGCATTGTCCAAGGGCTTTGGGCCTATTGGAATCTTGTAGAAGAATAAGAATAAAGAAAAGAAGATCAAGTGTGTCTTGAAGAAGTAGATGGAGTCCCTCATGTGTATCTTCAAGACATCATCCAATTGGAGTTAGAAGAAATGTTGTGCAAGCTCAAGATGCGCCATCTCTAGAAGATCTCATGCTTGATGCTTGCCATCCTCGGTGATCATGGATCTATAAAGACAAGGTCAAAGAAGAGGTTTCCCCATGGTGTATGGGGGAGCATGTTTCAAGTCTTCATCATTCGAGCTCAAGGGAGAGCAATCAAGAAAGGTGTCCATCTTGAGAAGGACAAGATCATCTACATCGAGCTTAAGTGGTTTGCTCAAGGAAAAGGCATTATCTTGATAGGTTTTCCCTTTTGCCAGTCTCATGTTGTTATTGGGAGACGGGTTTATAGGATAGATAACTGTACTATCAAGAGGAGTTCTCGAGTGAGTAACTTGATCATATCTTTCGGATAGAGCTCAAACCTTTGCATACTTGGCATCATATTTCTTGGTTCTTATTTGGTTCTTATCCATGAGAGGATTAAGATCTTGTGTTAACATCCATGACAAGCTCAAGTTCATCGAAAATGGATTTCATATGCATTCTCTATTGTGTTTTCGATTTGGAGGTTTTACCTGTTTGTCTTTTATAGATAGGTTAATCCCTTCATCATTTTATTCTATCCTACCTTGATGGACTATGATGGTTCCATGCATGATCTTTTAGATCTTGTTACTATCTTCGAAACGAGCCTAAGATCATCAAAATCGAAGTCTGAATGCAAAAGTTATGATTGTTTTTGTATCGGTGTTTCTACCAGTTTTGTGGGGGTCGGAGACTCCAGGGTTCGCACCCCGGAGACTCCGGCCCAGACTCCAGGGGGTGTACTAGGAGAATTTGGAGCTCGTCGGGAGTACTGGCCGGAGTCTGGACCCCAAAGACTCCGGTCCTAGGGACCGAAGACTCCGGTCCTAGGGACCGAAGACTCCGGGGTAAGTGCTCTGCAACGGCTAGTTGACGTGGGGGCCTATAAAAGCCCCCCTTCTTCCTCCTTGGGTTGTTAGCTTGCTCTCTCTCTCCTCCATTGTTTCTACCATCAAGAGCTTGCTTTTCCTCTCAATCCCTCCCATATTTCTTGAATCTTGTTGGGGGATTTGAAAGAGGAGATCTAGATCTACAACTCCACCAATCCATCTCTCCTCTATGTGAGGGGAACATCTTGGGATCTAGATCTTGGGGTTTCTTTTGTGGATTTCCTCTTTTTTCTTCCTCTCTTATTCCCCCAATTGCTTTAGTAGCTTTGTTGGAATTTGAGAGTGAAGGATTGGAGCATCTTTGTGGTGTTCTTGCCTTTTGCATTAGGTGCATCGGTTTGAGTTCTCCTCGGAGGATTTGGTTGGTGAAATCAATAAGATTGTCCCTCTTGGGTTCTTGGAACCATAGACGGTTGTGTGGCCTTTGTGGCGTGTTCTTGGGGCCTTCAATTAAGTTGTGGAGCTCTCCCCAGGATAGTGGCCTTGGTGGTGATTATTGGGAGCCTCCAATTAAGTTGTGGAGATTGCCCCAATCTTGTACGGGTTTGGTGACCGCCCTCAAGTGTCCCATAGTGGAATGGGTGCTTGCCGTGTGGTGGGTTCTCGGGAGAATAGGGTGAGGCCTTTGGTGGCGTTGGTGGTCTTAGTACCGCCCACCCCTCCAACAAGACGTACTCCCTTGTTAGGAGGAACTTGGTAAAATATCGTCGTCCCCGCGTGCCTCGGTTATCTCTATACCTGAGCTCTTTACTTATGCACTTTACATTCTGATAGCCTTCATGCTTGAAGTAATCTATATTGCTATCTCATTGTTGCATGTCTTTCTTAGCATAAGTTGTTGGTGCACATAGGTGAACCTTAGTATATCTAGGCTTTGTGCTTGACAAAAGAAAATGTTAGTTTTATTCCGCCTTTGTTAAGCCCATCTCGTAAAAGTTTTTAACCGCCTATTCACCCCCCCCCCTATAGGAGACATCCGTGATCTTTCAATTGGTGTCCGAGTGAGGTCTCTCGCTTTTAGGCTTCACCGCTGATGGCCCAAAATATATCGAGCTTGTTGGGGAACCCCAAGAGGAAGGTATGATGAGCACAGCAGCAAGTTTTCCCTCAGTTATGAAACCAAGGTTATCAATCCAGTAGGAGCAAGGAAACACCCCAAAGGTGTATCTAGCTGAACTTTGGCAGGGCGCACTACCGGTGCCAGTAGCAACATGGAGACCTGCACAACACAACCACAGAACTTTGCCCCCAACTTGCGATGAGGTTGTCAATCTCACCGGTTTTGCTGAAAACAAAGGATTAAACGTATCGAGTGGAAGAAAGTAATAGTTTGCAGAAAGTAAACACAAAGCAGTAAACAGTTGATTGTAGATTGATGGTAAAAGAAAGGACCGGGGTCCATAGTTCACTAGTGGTGGCTCTCCTTAAGATAGATGACATGTTGGGTGAACAAATTACAGCGGGGCAATTGACAAACATCGAGAAAGCATACAAGCATATACTACTCATCTTGACTCCTTTGAGATTCGATTGGGCATTACAACATTATACATAGACCTCCATCCAACTGCATCTATGACTAATAATCCACCTTCAGGTTATCATCCGAACCCCCTCCAGTATTAAGTTGCAAGCAATGGATAATTGCATTATGAATTGCATATAAAGTAAACAATATGATTGTTCTATAAATAAAGGATTGTTGTTTTCTCCCTGGTAGCAATAGCACATCTAGTACCTTAGAGATTTCTATCACTTCCCCAGATTACTAGAGGCATGAACCCACTATCGAGCATAAATACTAACTCTTGAAGTTGCTAGCATCTACTTGGCCAAGATAGCTACTAACAACGGAACGCATGCAAGATCACAAATAACAAATACATGATAGAATCAATAATCAATCTGAAATAGCATCTCAATATCCATCGGATCCTCGCAAACACAACATGTAGGAATTACAAATAGATGATCTTGATCCTGAACGGAGCTCACAAGATCTAAACATGATAGCACAAAGAAGGAGAACCGGCCATCTAGCTACTACATGGACCCGTAGTCCAGAGATGAACTACTCACGCATCACACCGGAGGCTTGCATGATGATGAAGAAGGCCTCCAAGGTGAATTCTCCCCTCCGGCAGTGTGCCGAGAAGAGCTTTAGATCCCTCCCGATCTAGGGATGGAGATGACAGCGGCTATAGACTCTTTCGTGGAATTTTGGTCGGGTACTTAGGGTTTTTGTATCAGAGGCATCTTATAGGTGAAAGGGGAGGTCGAGGGGGTGCCGGAGGCGGCCATACCACCCCTTGGCGCGGGCTAGGCTGGGCCACACGGTCAGGTGGTGTGGCGGCCCCCTGGCCCCTCTCCGTCTCGTATTCTGGCTCCTTATGTCCCTCGGTGAAAAACTGACTTTGGCTTTTGTCTCGTCCAATTCCGAGAATATTCATTTTCTGACTTTCCTGAAACCAAAAACAGCAGAAAACAGGCAGCTGGCACTGTGGTTCTTGTTAATAGGTTAGTCCAAGAAAGTGTATAGAAAGTACTCCAAAGTTGGAACAAAACATAAGAAAGTAAATAAAAACCAAGCATGGAACATCAAAAATTATGGATACGTTAGCAACGTATCAACATCCCCAAGCTTAACTCCTGCTCGTCCTCGAGTAGGTAAGTGATAAAAAGAAAGAATAATTTTTGAGGTGACATGCACCATCATAAACGTGATCAAAGTATTTGTAAAACATTGATAGTTGGGATCATAGTACTTCAACATAGCATGAAAGACAAAGTTCTAACAATAAGACATAGCAACTATGTTGCAACATGAAAAAGGCACAAACAAAAGATTCATGAATAACAATGCTTTGCAAGACGTTTGTTTGTTTCACATAAAGAAAACATAGCATAGTGGCATTCAGCTTGTCCCTCATAGAGTAGCAAACATAAATGCATAGGACACCTTCAAAGTTTATAAGAGTGACTAGATACAAATAGTTTAAAACAAGCAATATCAAAGCTATGCATCAATCAACAAGTCTTGGGACAATGCACATAGAACTAAGAATGGCCACTATGTTCTCAAAGTAGGTGCATAAAGATAGAAGGTGGAGACTCAACATAAAAGTAAAAGAAAGGCCTTCATAGAAGGAAGTAGGGATTCAAGTTTCATAAAGAGCTTCCAAAAATTATGGTACTTATTAACTTTCAACTCTCATTGCCCTTATCATAAGCATCTTGAAGTGATTAAGGTTAAAGTGAACAAACTATGGTGTATATGCTTGACGAAGTATAAGTTGGAAATCTCATGTCCCTTGAATACGAGGGTCGCTCCTCATGCTAATAAGGTTTAGTTACCGATAAGTTCTTGTCATAGTAAGTACATGTGTATCATAGAGAACCGCCAACGGGGTACCCCTTGCCCGATGATACGGAAGAATCCCCATATCAAAATGACAAGGCAAGCAGACAACGAGCATCTCAGCAATCTTCTTATTTACCATGGGAAAATGGTGCTTTTTTCTCTCTTTCCTCTTTTCTCATATCTCTTTTTTTCTTTTTCTCTTTTTCTCAATATCTAACTCTTTTTTATAAGAAGAATGCTTCATAGACAGCTCATTATGGTTACGTTGTAGGTTTCCACCATGACAGCATGGATTAGACCAGTGACCCACGTGTTTCTCTAACACACATACATAACTCCATGGACTTACAGTCTCCCCTTTCATTTCACACCGACGACATCCATAGACAAAAGAGCATGATATCAACTAGGTACAAAGTACAAGTGCAATGTTGAAAGCGTTCCCGATGACAGCATGGTTCTGTTAATCCCCAACATATAGGTGCAAGCATATACAACATAGACGGCACAATGGTTCAAGTTTATTAAGAGCAAGAAAAGTAAAGTGTGCCATCAAGTTCGTGAGAGCTTTAATCACTAGTTTTCTCATAACAAGTTTAATTCGGAAGGTAGATAAAAACATGAATATACTTGGAATAGCATATGCTAATAGGTAGGTATGGTGGACTCTTTGGAATAACTTGGTTTTAGGAATTGGATGCATGAGTGGAACTCAACTTGGTTATGGAGGCTAGCAAAAGACTGGGAGTGACCAACTAAGAGAGCAATAATGGCCATAATCATGTAGAGCGACAAAACTTCATTAATCAAAGCATAAAGTGATACTACACGTTGAAAATTAAAGGATCATAAAGGCTATGGTGACTTGTGAGCATGTGCCAAGTCAACCCAAATAAAGCCTCAAAGGAGAATACCACAATACTATGCTTTAATATGCTAAAACAACGCATGATTCTTCCAAGGCACATTAAGCAATCTCAATTGTTTATAACAAGTCATGCTACAGCAAAGAATACTAAGCATAAAGCCAAAACAATATCAAGCATGGCATGACAAAGCATAGGTCATAGTCAAAAAACAAGCTCTTTTACCACTTAAGCATGAACTTTTCCTACTCTTTTCCAATCCAAACCAAACTATTTGAAAACCGATGTATGAAAGAGGGGGTCCAACCAATTTATTCAGCAAACTAAGCAAACCAAGAAAACGAAAAACCAAAACGAAAACGAAAAAGAAGACGCTCCAAGAACAACACAACTGTGTATGAAACAATAAAAATGAAGTGTTTGGAAGAAACCTGGGATTTTTATTGATAAAAAGGGAATGCCTTGGGCATCCCCAAGCTTTGACACTTGTACCTCTTGAATATTTATTGGGGTGACATGGGGTGGCATCCCCAAGCTTGAGATTTAGTCCATTCTTCATCTCATTACATCATTCTCTCCATACACCTGAAATTTTTTCCTTCATACAAAACTTCACACAATCTTTATTAGCAACATTAGAGCACTCAAGATAATAAGTCTTTAGGTTAAGTTTCAACACCAATAAAACTTCCTTTAAAACACAAGCTATTGTATCACTTCCCTCAAAAAGCTCAATTCCCCAAAAGAACTCAAAAAGGAACCAACAAGAAGCAAATGCAAATAATGGTAGAAATCTATCAAAACAGACCAGTAGGTAAAAACTAATTTTTTCGAAGACCTTCTGTTGCTCAAATAAAAAAGTGTTGAACTAAAAAAAGTTAGATAACAACCTGGGGCAGAAGCACAAAAATTTACGCCTCAAGACAACATACAGAGATTTTACACGGATTTTTACGGTGAAGCACAAAAATCTGTTTCGGGACAACAACTTTCCCAATCATTACTTCTCTCTCATTAGAGGTTACTCTTGGCACAAAAAGCAAATAAAAAGGATAAGGAGCGGTTATTACTAAAGTAATAACTTCCAAGACTCATCTAAAACTTTTGGGTTATCTCCCAATAAGTACTTTTCTTTAACGCCTTTAAGTTAGGCATAAGAATTTCGATGATGCTCACATAAGAAATATGAATTGAAGTAAAAGAGAGCATCAAGAAGCAAATTCAAAACACATTTAAGTCTAACCCACTTCCTATGCATAGGAATCTTATAAGCAAATAAGTTCACAAATAACAAAGTGACAAGCATAGGAAGATAAAACGAGAGTAACTTCAAAACTTTCAGCAAATAGTGAGGTGTTCTAGTACCATGAGAACTTCTATAACCATATTTTCCTCTATCATAATAATTTTCAGTAGCCTCATGAATAAACTCAACAATATAACTATCACATAAAGCATGCTTTTCATGATCTACAAACACATAATTTTTATCAAGCTCAAAAATAGTGGGATAAAGACCTTCAAACCCACTTTTAACCATTTTATAACAAGGTGATGGATCAATCTCATTTTCAATAGTAGTATAATTAATATTATCAACCAATATAGGACCATCATCTAGAGCTTTATTATAAACATTTTCAAAAGAATCCTCAGGAACATAACATTCATCCTCCTTTAGTAAGCATGGGGGACAATCAAATATTGTAGGGGGTAAAGAGTTACTCTCATTAGAAGGTAGGAATGGGTAGATCCATTCTTCATCCTCCTGATCATCACTCTCCTCCTTTTTTTCATCCAATGAGCTTCCAATTTCGGCAATTTCTTCTTCCATAGGCTCCTGCAAGGCATTAGTCTCTTCCGCTGGTGGAGAGCATCTATTAAGATATTCAAGAATATAGCCATTTTCTTCCTTGTAATTATCAAAGCAAAATTGAAGTATATCATAAACCTCATATTTATAAGGTGCATCATCAGTATTTTCAAGCAAACTAGCAAGTTCAAATGCACCATTCCAAGCAATAAATTCTTCAATTTGTTCCACATCATAAAAGTCATAATTTCCTTTAACATAAGAAGATATGGTAAAATTATCATTATACTCACATTGAAAAGGGAGGTGTTTATACCTCCTACAACAACAATATTTATCAACGCAATAAGTAAACATTATAAGTGGAGCACATGTTTCTAGCAATGGTATTCAATTCATCAATTTGTTCCCTAAGAGTTTCCCTTTTTGTGACAAGCGGTGTTCCTTATAATAATATTTTTGTTCTTCCGTGAACCCACCTTGCCAATTAGATTCAGTTTCAAACAAACCAACCATTAATAGTAAGCATGATAAAGCAAGACAATAACAGACCAACGAAAATAACAACTATAGTAGGAACTATTTTTTTGTATTTTTTGATAAAAAAACAAGCAAACAAAGAAGAAATAAACTAAGAAAAACAAATAAAACAAAGTAAAGAGATTGGTTATGAGGGACTCTCCTTATGAAGATGTCCTTGACTCACCGGCAACGGCGCCAGAAAAAGAGCTTGATGGCCCAAAATATATCAAGCTCGTTGGGGAACCCCAAGAGGAAGGTATGATGAGCACAGCAGCAAGTTTTCCCTCCGTTATGAAACCAAGGTTATCAATCCAGTAGGAGCAAGGAAACACCCCAAAGGTGTAGCTAGCTGAACTTTGGCAGGGCGCACTACCGGTGCCAGCAGCAACGTGGAGACCTACACAACACAACCACAAAACTTTGCCCCAACTTGCGATGAGGTTGTCAATCTCACTGGTTTTTCTGAAAACAAAGGATTAAACGTATCGAGTGGAAGAAAGTAATAGTTTGCAGAAAGTAAACACAAAGCAGTAAACAGTTGATTGTAGATTAATGGTAAAATAAAGGACCGGGGTCCATAGTTCACTAGTGGTGGCTCTCCTTAAGATAGATGACATGTTGGGTGAACAAATTACAGCGGGGTAATTGACAAACATCGAGAAAGCATACAAGCATATACTACTCATCTTGACTCCTTTGAGATTCGATTGGGCATTACAACATTATACATAGACCTCCATCCAACTGCATCTATGACTAATAATCCACCTTCAGGTTATTATCCGAACCCCCTCCAGTATTAAGTTGCAAGCAACGGATAATTGCATTACGAATTGCGTGTAAAGTAAACAATACGATTGTTCTATGAACAAAGGATTGTTTTTTTCTCCCTAGTAGCAACAGCACATCTAGTACCTTAGAGATTTCTATCACTTCCCCAGATTACTAGAGGCATGAACCCACTATCGAGCATAAATACTAACTCTTGGAGTTGCTAGCATCTACTTGGCCAAGATAGCTACTAACAACAGAATGCATGCAATATCACAAATAACAAAGACATGATAGAATCAATAATCAATCTGAAATAGCATCTCAATATCCATCGGATCCCCGCAAACACAACATGTAGGAATTACAAATAGATGATCTTGATCATGAATGGAGCTCACAAGATCTAAACATGATAGCACAAAGGAGGAGAACCAGCCATCTAGATACTACATGGACCCGTAGTCCAGAGATGAACTACTCACGCATCACACTGGAGGCTTGCATGATGATGAAGAAGGCCTCCAGGGTGAATTCTCCCCTCCGACAGGGTGCCGAGAAGAGCTTCAGATCCCTCCCGATCTAGGGATGGAGATGACGGTGGCTACAGACTCTTGCGTGGAATTTTGATCGAGTACTTAGGGTTTATGTATCGGAGGCATCTTATAGGCGAAAGGGGAGGCCGAGGGGGTGCCGGAGGCGGCCAGACCACCCCTTGGCGCGGGCCAGGCTGGGCCGCGTGGCCAGGTGGTGTGGCAGCCCCCTGGACCCTCTCCGTCTCGTATTCTGGCTCCTTGCGTCCCTCGGTGAAAAACTGACTTTGGCTTTTGTACCGTCCAATTCCGAGAATATTCATTTTCTGACTTTCCTAGAACCAAAAACAGCAGAAAACAGGCAGCTGGAACTATGTCTCTTGTTAATAGGTTAGTCCAAGAAAGTGTATAGAAAGTACTCCAAAGTTGGAACAAAACATAAGAAAGTAAATAAAAACCAAGCATGGAACATCAAAAATTATGGATACATTAGCAACGTATCAACCGCCTTGAGAGTAAAGATGTCGTCTAGTGGACTAGTGCACGATTCCTTTTATATATTCGATGGCACAAATAATTATGGTGTTTGGAAATCTCGCATGCTAGATTACTTTGGGACATTCACCCATCTATTGTGGGAATTCTATATATGGGTTTCTCTTCTCCTATGGATCCCCAAAACGAATCTTTAGAGGAGAAGATGAACTCTTATATAGATACTCAATCTACTAAAATGTTTTTACTTGTTGTGAGAAATGTAGTTATTTCTTCAATCATGCCTTATCGGAGTGCTCATGATATTTGGACAAAGCTTCAACATAAATATGGTGTGTCCAACATTATTTAGGATGATTGTATTCCCTCCACCTCCGGCCATGATGAGTTCTCATCTTCTACCACTTCACCTACATGTGATTTTTCACAAGGTATTGATATGGTGAGTGGTGATGGAAATTGCAATATGGATAATGTGCTTACTATTTGTAATCCTTCATCTCTATCTAGTTGCAATGGTCTATCTTTGGACTCTAACACTTGTAGCACTCAAAACTCCTCATATGCTAGTGTTGGTAGTCCTTGCATATTATGTAGAAATGGCTTTTCACATGATGATATTCTTGCTTTGTCTTGTTGCCATGATAAAAATGCTTCTATTTCCTTTAGTGCTTGTATTGCTAACCATTTAGAGGAAAACAAAGATGCTATGGGCCAAGACAATGTTTTGAATGGAGCTACAAAGGGAATCTCATCATCACCTTCTTTCGATTCTCATATATGCCTTATGGCTAAGGGAACAAAGGTAACCTCTTTGGATCCTAGTGTATCTCATGATGATGATGATGTTGATAATGATAATGATGATGATGATCTAGTTGATTATGATATTGCCTCCATTCAAGAGATGGGAGAGATTGTCTTTCCCGCTCTTCATAGAAATAAAATTGCTTCCTCCAAATTTGTTGAAATATTGACTTGTTCTATTGAAGGCAAGAAACGTATTAAGGAGCAAGAAAATATTATTTTTCAAAAGAATGAACATGAGCGTGAGTATGCTAACGAGATTGCTTATCTAGAGAACTCCCTTGAAGAAGAACAAACCACCAAAGAATCTCTTGAGGAGACCTTTGCTCTAGAACTATATAGAGTAAAGGAAAACCATGATAGAGAACTTGTTGTGGCAAATGTTCTCAAAACTAAAAATGATGAACTTATACTTGCCCATGCTAAACTCGTTGAGGATTTTAAGCACCTCGAAAATGGCTCTCGGGTCATTAAGAGTGAGCTCATCAAACTCACCGAGTCACATGAGCAACTTAAAGCTTCATATTCAAAAGAGCTTGCAAAGTTGCCCTCACTCTTGCTATTATTGATGATGCTTGTGCTACTAACTCTATTTCTTGTGAAGAAATCAATGTTGAAGGAGAATGTTGAGATAAATGCTCAACTTGCTTTGCTAACTAGCAAATATGGAATATTGGAAGAAAGTCATGTTAAGTTCTCAAGCTTGCATGATGATCTTCTAGTCTCCCATGATAGGCTAAAGTTAGCTCATGAGGCCATTGTGTCAAAGGTAACATCTAGTGGGCCTCATGTGGACATTAGCACTACTTCTACTCCTAATGTGATTTTTCCATGTGCTAGTCCTTGTAATTCATCCTCGCATAACCATGCTATATCTTGTGATGAATTGCATTCCGTGCCTTGTTGCTCTAACAATGAAAATTCTACTTCCTCTACTACTGTTGTTGTTGACACTAACCATGTAGAGGAAATTAGAGAGCTCAAGTCTCAAGTCACTTCTTTGAAGAATGACTTGAAAAGGGGTCATAAAAGGAAGGCCACACTCAACCACATCTTGAGTGTGCAAAAATCCCCCAATGACAAGAGTGGACTTGGATTCAACTCCAATATCAAGAACAAGTCCACCAACAAGTTGAAGCACAAAGGCAACAAGAAGAATGGCCAAGATCAAGCGAAGTATCTGGCCAACATTATTTGCTTCAAGTGCAAGGAAGAAGGGCATCATGTTAGATCTTGCCCATTGAAGAAGAAGCCTCTTGATGTGAAGCGACAAGGGAAGCGTCCTCAAGCTCTACCTCAAGTTGTAGATGGGCCTCTTCATAAGAGGACTACTCAAGCTCTTCCTCAAGTTGTGGCATCACCTAAGAAGAAAGCAAACAAGACAGGAACTTGCTACATTTGTCGTGAGAAGTGATACGTCCATTTTGCATCACTATTCTATGTCTTAATTCACTATTATTCATTGATATATTTCGTATTGAGAGGTGATACTTATGTTATTTCATCTATTTTTGCATGGTTGATGACTTTTGGAGCATGGACCGCTGCAGTCAGGATTCTGATGGAAAAGGTGTTGTTTGGAGGCAAAATTCGCGAAGATCAGAAAATCCGGGAAAATATACGAAAAATTCTATTTTTCCAGAAGACTCAAGATGCCAGAAGATGGAGTGGAGGTGGGCCACAGGAGGCCCACACCACCCCATGGCGCGGGCAGGCCTAGGCCGCGCTAGGGAGTGGTATGGCGTATATCTTCCTCCCGAAACCCTAAGACTCGGGGGCGACCACAGAAAGATTTCGCCGCCTCTTTGGGGCAGAAAACACTGAGAGAGAAAGATCTCTCCAACAGACAGATTTCTGTCGGGGGAATTCCTTCCTGGAGAGGGGAGATCATCGCCATCAACACCACCATCAAGCTGGACTTCATCGGTATCATCTTCATCATTATCACCACCATCATCACCATCAGCACCCTCATCATCATCTCCATATTGTTGTAACAATTGGGTTGAATCCTGCATAGTTCATAGGGGAAACTTTCCCGGTGTTGATTACTCTTTGTAGTTGATGCTATTGAGTGAACCATTGAATTATTGTTTATGTTCAGATTGTTATACATCATTATTCCATCTCTGATCATGATCCATATGATGTCTTGTGAGTAGTTCGTTTTGTTCTTGAGGACATGGGAGAAGTCTTGTTGTTAGTAGTGGAGTTGTGTTGAGAAAGATTCAATAGATTGTTATTTAAGTTGTGGTGTACTTCTTCTAGTGGTGTCATGTGAACGTCGACTACATGACACTTCACCTAATGGGCCTAGGGGAATGCATTGTGTATTTGGCTACTAATCGTAGGGGTTGCCGGAGTGACAGAAACCTGAACCCCCGTTAGGAAACCATTGCACAAGGGACGTAAGGGTCTTAGAGTTTAAAGCTGTGGTTAGGTTTTACCTTAATTACTTTCTTGTACTTACGGATGTTTGCAAGGGGTTTAATCACAAGTATGTATTAAGTCTTGGATGGGATGGTACATTAGCACAGGTTCACCCACACAACACTTAGCAAGCTAGAGAAGATTAATCGACTATATGAAGCGAAAGCACTTGACAGTCTTCCCATGTGTCCTCGAGAACGTTTGGTCATCTATAGAAATACAACCGGCTTGTCCTTTGCTGCATAAAGGATTGGGCCACTTGCTGCATTTATTCCTACTGTCTTTTATTTACTCGTTCTTTGTTTACTTGCTTTATCGAAAACCCCTAAAAATCCGTTTGCTAAGTATTTGCAGAGAATTCCTGATCCATACCACTAGCCAGCACCTTCTGCTCCTCATTGGGTTCGACACTCTTACTTATCGAAAATATTGCGATACACCCCCTATACTTGTGGGTCATCAAGAAGGGGCACATTTCTTCCTCATGCACTAGTGGTATCTCCTCATCCAACCCTATCTTGATTGATGATGCTTATTCTCTTTGTAAGGATGAGGTTGGCAATGTGTTTGCCAAATTTGTTGGTGCTCAATGTGGTGTCAAGAAAAAACCATTTGGGTTGCCAAGCCTATGGTGACTAACTTCTTAGGACCCAACTTGGTTGGGGAGCAACAAGCCAAAACTTGATCAATAGGTGATTTTGGAGAACATTGGAGACTTGGTTTCATCATGAAGAATTGAGGGATCTTCATCTATTATATTTTTAATCCAAGTCATGTGGATTATATTGCCTCTATTATATTTCCAATATTCCTCCTTGTGGTAACATGTGCTTAACTCATTACATTGAAAGTTACTTGCCCCTTGTGCATGTGTTGGTTTTGTACCTTGCATGTTGTTGTATATGTTGTGCTTACCAATTTCTTATCTTGAGTTATCAAGTATATTTGTGTTTGTTGGTTTGCTCACCATGTATGAGTGTTTCTTGTGTTGGAGCTATTATTGGATTCTATTGGTATCTTGTTGGCTCGTGTGAGAGATTAATGGACTATCCCATTTTGGGGTAGTGTTATGATTGGGCATTTCACAATCCTAAAATGTGTATACATGAGGAATACCACCTAGTATTGATAGTGCAATATTATCTAGTCTCTATGTGGTATGTGTCTCATGAGAAATTCATGTTCTATAGTGTCCATTAATTATCTCTATATGGATTTTTTGCCTCCTGGTGAGATTTACTGGTTATCACATTATGGGGGAGTCATATGCTTACTGCATATTACAATCCTATAAAATGTGAAAATTTGAGGTTGTGTCACTTAGAATTGATATTGATAATTATCTAGCTCCTATGTGACACATTTGCTCAAACAAGTTCAATGCCTTTGTTTCTCATCTTTTGGATCTTGTTTGTGAGAGTGTTTCTTGGTATGTGTTTCCTCATATTTGTATCTCTATATCCACATGGAAACCATTAATGTCAAGTTACTCTAATCACTAGTGATTGTGTGACTATTGGATGCTACCAAGAATCACGTTTGAAGCATCAAGCTTAATTCTTATACTTTGTTATATGCTTCTTAGTGTGAAGATGATCTTGGATATCCTTGTGAACTACCTCGGGAAGATTATTCACAATACTTCTTGTCCTTGGACAATTAGTACTAGATTTGTGGTAGAATTTATTGATCATATTCACTTTGGCCTTTGCTTAATTTTGTTCTATATCTTGCTGAGAAAATGTTTTGTGTTGTATCCCAAGATTTCCTTGCCTCTTATGGATCTTCTTATTTTATTGGTATCCTCTTGTGTTTTATTTAGTGTAGGTACTAGTGATGATCCCATTTGTGTGCATTTTGCATTCAAAAGCAAAATTCTATATAATGTACTACTTATGGGTGAGCTCTCCTATATTATCTAGAACACTCCTTTTTATGTTTCATCGTTTGATCCATATTATGTTTCATGTGTTTGGTAGTTCGATCTTTTCGTTTTGGTATTTTGTGCCATCATGAAAAGTGTGGAGAGTTTGGTTCATTTGTTGAAACCTTGCTCTTTTGGGGAGTTAGTTTTGTCTCATTCCCTATTTCGTGTTTTGACCTTTTAGAATGAGATAAATCCTAGAGCATTTGTGTTTTTATCTATCTTTTGCTCTTTGACTTTTGTCTTGTTCATTTGTTGAACTTGTGATCATTAATGTATTGAATTGGTTCTTTGATACAATTTGGACACCTTTTGTCGTGTCACACTCTTATGTGTGCCATCTCGATTTACTTGGTGTTTTTGTTCAAATTGTATCCCCTTCTTGGTTCTTAAAAGCCTTACGCATGCATATTTACTATATGTTTATATTATGGCATGCTTGCTTTCTTTGATCCAATATATAGAGGAAACTCCACCAAATCCCATCAACTAAGTTGTGCACGAAATTCAATTCCATATCAATGTGCACATATTTATGTGGAGTCTCTCCTATGTATTGTAGTTTCTCTAACTACTTTGGACCCAATGAGTTTGGGGACCATTTTGTACTTAAATATGTTTTAGGTACATTGGAGATATATTGGATGCTTGTCCCTCATTTTTGAAGAAATGTTGCGTACATGGAAATTGGAGGCAATCTATAGGATGATCAACGAATTCATATTCTCTACATCCTACCAATTATATCTCAATAACAAGTATCTCTTTCTCATGCTCATATATCCTGCTTCCAACCGTTTGTGGGTTGCCTTCTAGCATGATTTTTTCTATTTGTATATGTTGTGGTTCTATCCTTGATTTTAAGAGAACCCCTTATTGCAAATGTGTGTAAGTTGAGATGAGTGCATATAATTGGGACTATACAAAATCATGCATATGATTTACCAATCCCAAATATGTCAATCTAGCAATTTTATTGCATATCCTTTCCTCAACTTCTCTCATGTGCAATAGTGAGATTTTGCTAGTTCTTTTTTCCTTTGTGATACTTGTTGCCTTTCTCCATATATTCCAACCATCTCCTTTTCCCTTGGTGATTGTTGTAATTTATGTAGTTTGTTGGTGTTTGAAGTTCATTAATGAACAATAATATAAAATTGTGCCTTTGGCCATGATTACAAGCAAAAATGTTATTGGTATATGTTATGACTTCATTTTGGTTTTCATGTGCTTTCTTGAGTATCTTGTTTATGTGTGCATGTTTCTTTGTGGACATATGTCTTTGTGATGCATTCCACTTAGAAACTTATACACATAAGAGAAGATAGTTCTTAGTTGAGATTTTTATTCCTTGGACACCACCCTTTATTCCTTTTTAATTCTTTCGTGGCTTCCAAATTTATTTGCCTATGAGTGCTTATTCATTTTGTTTGTATCTTCAGGCACTCATATTTGTTCTCTCATGCCTTGTATTGTTAAATGAATTTGGATGAGTGAGGATTCCATGATTATGCACTTTGTTCCCAAATGCAATTATCATAATTGGTGCATAATCTTTGGGGAGCTCCTCTAATTCATTTAATAATGCTCATTTGTCTTCTTTCTCATTTGTTGTGTTTTAAATGCTTATGAGGGAGCGAGGATTCCATATTTGTGCATGATGTATTCAAATGCAACTATTCTATTTGTGCACAAATCTTGGGGAGCTTCTCTATTTTTATTTAAAACACTCGTTTGATCTTATCATAATATCTTGTTGTTTCCATTTTGGACTCATTTGTTGTTTTCAATTGGTTTGTCAGGTCTTGTGATTGCTTGTGTCATTTGTTGATGCTTATTTTTCTAATTCTTTGGCAATATTCGGGTCCTCAATATAGTTCTACTTCCTCCCAAGTATTCATCATTGGATATGTGCGAATGCACACCTTTGGAGGAACTATCACTATATTGGCCTTCTAGAACTTGTCACCCATTTTGGCAATCGATGCCAATGGGGAGAAGTTTCAGAGGGTTTAAGGGAAGTTGGTTTATGCTTTGATTTTGTTCTTAAGCATTTTACTTTCATGCTCTTGCGTCTTTGTGTTTCTTAGCATGTGGTTTATATAGAGGAAACTCCACCAATGATAATGATTAACAATATATGCAATGAAATTCAAGGTCATCACACATGCATAGATTGTGGGGGAGTTTTCTCTATATATGGTGGTGGTACCAATATCACATACTTGTGTAGTATTTGATATTGGTGCTACCATTTTATTCGTTAAATTCATTATATAAACCCTCTCAAAGGTATCGTCATCAATTACCAAAATGGGGGAGATTGAAAGAGCATGTGGGCCCCCATGGGTGGTTTTGGTAATTAATGACAATCTCTATGTGCTAATGGTTGCATTGAGATGCACTTGTAGGACTTATTCATTAGCATCGCTTGGACCATGTGTTGGCTTCAAGGTTGAAGAAATGAAGAAAAGAAGAAGAAGAAGCATTGTCCAGGGGATTTGGGCCTATTGGAATCTTGTAGAAGAATAAGAATAAAGAAAAGAAGATCAAGTGTGTCTTGAAGAAGTAGATGGAGTCCCTCATGTGTATCTTCAAGACATCATCCAATTGGAGTTAGAAGAAATGATGTGCAAGCTCAAGATGCGCCATCTCTAGAAGATCTCATGCTTGATGCTTTCCATCCTCGGTGATCATGGATCTATGAAGACAAGGTCAAATAAGAGGTTTCCCCATGGTGTATGGGGAGCATGTTTCAAGTCTTCATCATTCGAGCTCAAGGAAGAGCAATCAAGAAAGGTGTCCATCTTGAGAAGGACAAGATCATATACATCGAGCTTAAGTGGTTTGCTCAAGGCAAAGGTATTATCTTGATAGGTTTTCCCTTTTTCCGGTCTCATGTTTTTGTTGGGAGACCGGTTTATAGGATAGATAAACGTACTATCAAGAGGAGTTCTCGAGTGAGTAACTTGATCATATCTTTCGGATAGATCTCAAACCTTTGCATACTTGGCATCATCTTTCTTGGTTCTTATCCATGAGAGGATTTAGAGCTTGTGTTAACATCCATGACAAGCTCAAGTTCATCGAAAACAGATTTCATATGCATTCTCTATTGCGTTTTCGATTTGGAGGTTTTACCGGTTTGTCTTTTATAGATAGGTTAACCCCTTCATCATTTTATTTTATCCTACCTTGATGGTCTATATGATGGTTCCCTGAATGATCTTGTAGAGCTTGTTACTATCTTCGAAACGAGCCCAAGATCATCAAAATCGGAGTCTGGATGCAAAAGTTATGATTGTTTTTGTATCGGTGTTTCTGCTAGTTTTGTGGGGGCCGGAGTCTCCGGGGTTCGCACCCCGGAGACTAGGGGGACGGAGACTCCGGCCCAAATTCTGGCCCAGACTCCAAGGGTATACTGGGAGCATCTGGAGCTCGACCGGAGTCCTGGCCAGAGTCTGGACCCCGGAGACTCCGGTCCTGGGGGCCGGAGACTCTGGTCCTGAAGGCCAGAAACTCCGGGGTAAGTGCTCTGCAGCGGCTAGTTGACATGGGGGGACCTATAAAAGCCCCCCTTCTACCTCCTTGGGCTGGTAGCTTGCTCTCTCTCTCCTCCATTGTTTCTACCTTCAAGAGCTTGCTGTTCCTCTCAATCCCTCCCATATTTCTTGAATCTTGTTGGGGATTTGAAGGAGGAGATCTAGATCTACAACTCCACCAATCCATCTCTCCTCTATGTGAGGTGAACATCTTGGGATCTAGATCTTGGGGTTTCTTTTGTGGATTTCCTCTTTTGTTCTTCCTCTCTTATTCCCCCAGTTGCTTTAGTAGCTTTGTTGGAATTTGAGAGTGAAGGATTGGAGCATCTTTGTGGTGTTATTGCCTTTTGCATTAGGTGCATCGGTTTGAGTTCTCCCCGGAGGATTTGGTTGGTGAAATCAAGAAGATTGTCCCTCTTGGGTTTTTGGAATCCTAGACGGTTGTCTGGCTTTTGTGGCGTGTTCTTGGGCCCTTCAATTAAGTTGTGGAGCACTCCCCAAGATAGTGGCCTTGGTGGTGATTATTGGGAGCCTCCAATTAAATTGTGGAGATTATCCCAATTTTTACGGGTTTGGTGACCGCCCTCAAGTGTCCCATAGTGGGACGAGTGCTTTCCGTGTGGTGGGTGCTCGGGAGAATAAGGTGAGGCCTTTGGTGGCGTTGGTGGTCTTAGTACCGCTCACCCCTCCAACGAGACGTACTCCCTTGTTGGGAGGAACTCGGTAAAATATCGTCGTCCCCGCGTACCTCGGTTATCTCTATACCCGAGCTCTTTACTTATGCACTTTACATTTTGATAGCGTTCATGCTTGAAGTAATCTATATTGCTATCTCATTATTGCTTGTCTTGCTTAGCATAAGTTGTTGGTGCACATAGGTGAACCTTAGTATATCTAGGCTTTGTGCTTGACAAAAGAAAACGATGGTTTTATTCCGTCTTTGTTAAGCCCATCTTGTAAAAGTTTTTAACCGCCTATTCACCCCCTCTAGGCGATATCCGGGATCTTTCAAGTGTACATCGCGCCCTTGCGGCTCACGCTCCGGGTAGCCGCCATCTTTGACTCTGGTTGCCATCTTGGGACTCCTCGTACAACCTGAAAAATGCCTCCAAGGAGGAAAAGACGTCGTAGCGCCGCCATTGTCTGAACCATCAAGCTGGATCTAGGGTTTCCCTGTTGCACAGGAGGAGGCATCAAGAGCAGGGCCTAGAGAATGCCTTCAAGAAGGTGACGACGCCCACAGGCGTCGATGTTGTCCGCAATCGCGTAGGGATTTCTCCCAGCCTTGACATCAGCCCCAATGTCCGCAAGATCAAGAGAGCCGGAGCCAATGGACGGACACACCTGTGATGAGAGGCCAACACTTGTCACCGGTGAGGGAGGCGATGACCACCTCGAGCATCATCCATGCTAGCCCGCCTTGCTGCAGGTCCATCTTTCTCGTCTCCCACATTGAACGGAGGATGCAACGCCCACCTGCTGGCACGCCATTCATCTCCCTCCAACCACCACCACCTCGTATCACCACACGTTGCAGCAAAACCACCGCTGGACCTTTCGGCGGGAGGCTGCAACAACAAGGGTGTTGTCATTCCTTTGCCGTATACCTCACCACGCTGCATGCCCACACGTCCTCATCATCTCCCCCGCACGACCTTGCATCCTAGCCAGCAACCTTCACCCTACATGGCCAGAAGCAAGCAGAGCAGCTAGTCCTTCCCAGCCCCTAGATGCCACCGCCGCCATCTCCATCTTCACGCTGAGCAAGCCACAACGGTGGCCCCCCGGTGCAGATGGGGCCCAAAACAGGCCCAAATCCAGCCCCGCCCGTCGTTGCGTCTCGCCACCAAAAGCGTGAGGCCACCGTTGCACACCGCCGCTCCTCCATGCTCATCTGCCACCTGCGGCCTCGCCCATGTCATTTCACTGCCCTGAAACACCGCATCAATAAGCCTCCTCTGCCCCCTCCTGCCGCCACCTTCGGCGGACTGGGCGCCGACATCGGTGGCGGCAGCATCCAGGGAGTTGCTAGATGGAGGCAGGCTGGCTAGGGGTTGGATGGGGTCCTCCTGAGCCGCTCGAGCGGGAGCGACCCGGGAGGCAGAGGCAGGTGTTTTTCCACGGCTTACTGTACTGTATTAGGCAACCAAGAGAGAGTGGTACTAATAATGGATGGCTGGTGATGGTGCGATCTGGGGAGGGGAAGTCCCCAGGTTCTCCTTCGCAGTAGGTTCCCCTACATACAAAGTGCCACATCAGCATGGTGTCACCCACGTGATGACCAAAAACCGAAAAAATTGTGAAACAAAATAAAACATGTGGAACGTATGAAACTTGTGAAACAATCTCCTACTGTTAAAAAATCACAAATATTTCACAACTTCGCTCATCTTTCAATCTTGTTTTATAAAAAAAAATAGTTGTGTTTTAATTAGTAGGTTTGTGTTAAAAAGACAAATTGCCGCACCAATCTTAAAGCAAAATGGGTGGTAGATGGGACACCAGCACATGCCGTCTCGGGTAGAAAAGAGTTTTCGAACCTGTCCCGTGCTCCTCCTTCAACTGAATGTCTGTGCATGCACATTGGTTTAGACAGATGGTGTCTGTAATACAATGTATAGACAATATTATAGATAATTTATAGAACAGTTTGTCTGTAAAATGTCTATTTTTAGTCAGCTATGTGTGAGTATAAATTATAGACACCACTCATACAATAATAAATTTACTGTCTGTAAGTTTTCTGTAAGATTATTACAGGCTGTCTAGAACTTTAGGGCATGTACATTGGATGATGTCTCTAATAAAGTGTAGACAATATTATATACAACTTATACAATAGTCTGTCTGCAAGATATCTATTTTTAGCCAGTTATGAGACATCACTCATATAACAATAAAATATTGTCTGTAAGCTGTCTGTAAGATTACTACAGACTGTCTAGAACTTTATAGACAACATTGCTCTCTCCTCTCCACATCATCAAAACCATCTATAACCTCTCATTATAAGCTAACTCGGCACTATTGTACATGTACTTATAGACAGCTTTACTCTCTCTCATCTCCATATCAAAACCAGCTATAACCTTCCGTTGCAGATAGCTGACTCAGACCATCGTACATGCCCTTAGCTCGAAAATGCAATCCCTTCGTAGGAGGGGCCCCAGCACCATCTGTGCCCTCCATTTATAGGAGATCCGTGCTAGCATTTTTATAAAACAGCCCTCCCACCATACTTTTCTAGTCCATTGCTATTTTTCTTATTAGTCCCCAGTATTTTCAGGTTTTATACAGTTTCTGTCACTGTTTTGTCTCTCCACCTGATAAACATAGAAAATATTATTTATTTTATTTAATTAGTCAAATTTAATTAGCCAGCTTTATGTTCATACATGTTTCTTACATGTTTCATATCCTACATGTTCATACATGTTTCTGCAAGGATACAAATAATGAATCTTCTATGTTTTTCGAGTGCAGCACGCCCATGGCATTCACAAATTATTTTCCACATATTACTTTTCACAGAATGTTTTTCACAGATTTTTCATGTAATAATTTTTACAGAACAAACTCAGATTTAGTCAAGATACTAGATCCAAGCAATATAAATAAAACATCAGTTTCATATATGTGTCACCTGTCAAGATCAAACAAATAGTCTCATGATTCATCACATATTCACCACAGATTCATCAAAAACTTGACAATACATAATATATTCTTCAAAGATTCATAGAAAATCGCATGAACTAGATAAATCACATGAACTAGATAATACATACAAGATCTGTGTCCAAAAGCATGAAGGAAAAAAGAAAGATCCATCACAGATCCATTGAAAATTCGTACAAATTCGCATGAACTAGATCTGGATCAAACAAAAATACAAAAGAATGAAAAAAAAGGTGGGGGGCGACGGTCGCTTGAGCTCGCCGAGGCGCTGGGAGAGCTCGTTTTGGGGGTGGAGGAGAGGTGGGGGTGACGAGGTGGGGGCAACGGTCGCCACCGTCCATGGGAGGGTGGGGCTCGCCACCGACGAGGTAAGATGCAGAGGTCACCGGTGGCAGCGGGGATGCAGAGGAGGAGGCGGTGTCGGGGATGGATACCTAGGCGGCGGTTGGGCAGGGCGACAAGGCAGGGAAGGCGGAGGTCGCCGGAGGTGGCGATCTCGATGAGGGGAGAGGTCGGCGAGGTCGACAAGGGGAGAGGTTGACAAGGTCATCGACGCCGGCACCGGCGAGCTTGACGAGGGTTGAGGGCGGGGAGGCAGAGGTCGCCGGCGGCGGCGAGCTCGACGAGGGGAGGCGGAGGTCGCCCTCTGGAGCGCAGGTTGGGGTGAGCTCAACGAGGGGAGAGGTCCCTGATCTAGATCGGAAGGAGAATGAGGTGTTTCTGTTGACTTTGGTTCGGGGCTGGGTGGTCATCCTCTCTCCTGGATAAGAGGTATAATTCGAAATTTTCGAAGGGCTTCAATGCAAATGTTCTGCAGAACACGACTATGTTGACTTTGCACGAATCTCTAACAAATATGCGGCTATGATGGTGCCGGAGGCCCCTCTTACATGTGGGAAATACGTTCTGCCCTTAGCTAAGAGCATCTCCACTCGGGTTCAGGCCGTTCCCAAGGTGTTTTTTCGTCCGGACACCGAAAATTGACCCAGCCGCGTTCATAGGACACCGGTTTCGTCCGAATTTGGCCCAAAATACGTCTGGCCTTCCCATGCCGAACCCGCGGCTCTGGGAATGTGCTGGGAACGCCGGACGAAGCGATTTTAGCGGAAAAAAAGGATCTCGGCGCGTGGACCGCCCAGTCAGCGACCGAAGGCCGTCCGTCGTCATCCTTTCGCCTTGGCTCCCATGAAGGACCGCCGGGCATTAACTGCCTGTCTCATCGACCACGCGTCGGCGTAATGGCGCGCCACCGCTGCCTCGGCTTCCCGTCGTTTCCCCTTTTTCTGCCACGCTGCTACACCCCTCCCGCCTTCGTCGCTCGCGCTCGGCCTATAAAAGCCGGCCACCGCACGGTTCACGACACACACTCTCGAACCCCTCTCCAACTCCGGTGAACAGTAGAGCTCGGCGAAAACACCCATGGCAGAAAGTTTCCCAGGTGATCCCGCGGCGGCCAACGACTTCGGCCGGCGTACTCTACAGTCGTGGGAGGCGCGGATGTTGTACGATGTCGGTTACATGGCGCCGCCGGATTTCCGCTACCCACTCAGCTGGAAGCTCAGCGCCGGCATCATACCGATACTGCCGGTGTCGGAGGACGACCAAATGGTTGAGGCGATCCAGGAGGCCATCGCAGCGATGGAGGACCCAGAGCTCGCCGAAGACCCCGGCAACCTGGTCCACTAGGAACAGTTCTTCGCCGAGCCGCGGCTGCGCGAGCTCGCCGCCCACGACGGGCCGCCCGACACGCCGCCAAAGCGCCACAACTCGGTCGGGCGCCATCGGTGGTGGAGTGCGCCGAGACGCACGCTCGCCGCCGTCCTCGAACACATTGACGCCGACAACAACCCCCGCCTCGGCTTCCCGTACTCTCCGGCGCCAGCACCTCGCCGTGGGAGCCACCCCCAGCGAACTGGCTGCCTAGGAGGATGGGCAGCCTCACCTCCTCCTCCGCGCCGCGCTCGTCTAGGATGGCGCCGGTGCAGTCGCCGCAGAGCAGCGACTAGTTCCTTCGGCCTCCCAAACGCAAGGCCACCACACCCAGGAACTCGCCGCCGAGGACACGCGCACGGGGCATCGTCATCAGCGAGCCCCGCACAGCGACGCCACCGACATGCCGAATCCGCCTGCGGTAGCCGAAGCCGGAGCCCGCGGACTAGGGCGTGGTTGTCGACGAGGACTCCTTCGCCATAAAAACAGCGATCGAACGTTCTCTGCGCGATGCCGCGCCTCCGTCGGCCGTGGCTGTCGACGAGCCAAACATCCTCGCCTGGTCCAGGGTGGACTAGGAACAAGAGGAGGCACACTGCGTTCAACGCCTGCAGGAGCATGCCGAGCTCCAGGTCGGCGTGCACCGTCAGCCGGCCTACCAGGGCGCGCCTCTCGTCGTCCTCGACAACGACGACGACGTCGGCCCTTCCTACTAGCCGTGGAGGAGCGGCGACGCAGGCCAAGGCAGCTCGCGCCCTCCGCACGACGGCGACGATGACGGCGACGACGACGGCACGGCGGATCATGACTACACCAGCTTCTACCGCAACTTCGGCATGTAGACGGCGTCCACCGGCATCGGCATCTGCTTCGGCTTCGGCCTTTTTTAGTTTTTTTAAGTTTTTCTAGCCTAGTTGAAGTCAGACTTCGGGTGCCCGACGTAATATGTACGAATCGGCCATCTATTAATGAAATCCGTCTATATTCGCCCAAAATTTGCCGAGTTTTGCTAAATTTTGTCCAAATCCGGGAACTCGGCCTGGAAACACGATTGAAGAACAGACCGTTCTCAGTCCGAAATTTTTCATTCATCCGGCTCTATTTACGTCGGAATTTCAGCCCGGGAACGGACGGAGATGCCCATTCAAACTTTGCTTGCATGCAACTGTGTACTTTGACTCTAAAAATAGGGGCAAGTCACGGTAACCGTTTAAACTATTGCAGTGCAGCCACTCGATCGCTAGTCCCTCCCGGATCGCACTAGCAATCAATCGATTGTTGATACTGATCGGGGGATTCGGGTCAATCTCTTGTGCGGCGATCGGCATTCATCGCCCATTCTTCTTATATTGTTCTTCTTGATCGTCGAGCGGGATTCCGTCTGTCTGTAGCAGCGGCTGATCTGATTGATCGGACCTACGACGACCGTCGATGGCCAGCTACGCGTTCCGGCGTCCCTGCGAGTCGTGCAGAACGAGGGCGATGGCGGGCAGTGTCGTCGGCCAGCCGGTGTCGCCGGGGCAGAGGGTGACGGTCCTGACCATCGACGGCGGCGGCATCCGTGGCCTCATCCCCGGCACCATCCTCGCTTTCCTCGAAGCCAAGCTGCAAGAGCTGGATGGGCCGGACGCGCGCCTGGCGGACTACTTCGACTGCATCGCCGGGACGAGCACCGGCGGCCTCATCACCGCCATGCTGACCGCCCCCGGCGAGCACGGGCGCCCGCTCTTCGCCGCCAAGGACATCAACCGCTTCTACCTTGATAATGGCCCATATATCTTTCCCCAAACGTGAGTCTCTCTATCGATGGTTCTTTCATGGACGTATAGACGATCTCATCATGCTGACTGAACTAGTAGTGATTAGTTGATGGATCGTTAGTTGTGTCAGGAGGAGTGCGCTCACGGCTGTGATCGCGTCGCTGCGGCGGCCACGGTACAGCGGCAAGTACCTGCGCGGCAAGATCAGGGAGATGCTGGGCGAGACGAGGATGTGCGACACGCTCACCGACGTGGTCATCCCCACCTTCGATGTCAAGCTCCTCCAGCCTATCATCTTCTCCACATACGACGTACGTAACGCATGCTAGTTTAATTTCCGACAAGTGATGATCATGGTCCGATCGATTGGATCGAATCGGCATCTCTGGCGCTAAAAACATGAATCGGTCATGCCCGCAGGCCAGGAGCATGCCGCTGAAGAACGCGCTGCTTGCCGACGTCTGCATCGGCACCTCCGCCGCTCCGACCTACCTCCCCGCGTACTACTTCCAGACCGAAGATGGCAGCGGCAAGACGCGCGAGTACAATCTGATCGACGGTGGCGTCGCGGCCAACAATCCGGTACGCGGTTAAATGTCCCTCTGTCGCCAGAGATATTCAGTATGCTGCCTTGTCTAATTATTGTGCGTGCGAGAGATGCAGACGATGGTTACGATGACACAGATCACCAAGAAGATGATGTGCAAGGACAAGGAGGAGTTGTACCCGGTGAAGGCGTCGGACTGCGGCAAGTTCCTGGTGCTGTCCGTCGGGACGGGCTCGACGTCCGACCAGGGGCTGTACACGGCGCAGGAGTGCGCCGGGTGGGGCATCATCCGGTGGCTGCGCAACAAGGGCATGGCACCCATCATCGACATCTTCATGGCGGCCAGCTCAGACCTCGTGGACATCCATGCAGCCGTGCTCTTCCAGTCGCTGCACAGCGACGGCAACTACCTCCGGATCCAGGACAACTCGCTCCGGGGCGCAGCAGCCACGGTGGACGCGGCGACGCCCGAGAACATGAGGGAGCTCGTCAGGATCGGCGAGCGGATGCTGGCGCAGCGCGTGTCGAGGGTGAACGTGGAGACGGGGAGGTACGAGGAGGTGCGGGGGGCTGGGAGCAACGCCGACGCGCTCGCCGGGTTCGCCAGACAGCTCTCCGAGGAGAGGAGGACCAGGATTTGGCGTCGGCGCGGGAGTGTCGCGCGCGGCACCGGCCGTTCAAAATCCAGCTGCTGATCTTGTACTCCTTTTTTTTTTTAAACTAGATCTTGTACTCCTGGGAGTAAGGTTTTGTGTGTGTTGGAACTTGTTAGCGCTCGATGTAGACATCAACACCTGTGCGTTTTTTTTGGAGGAAACACCGTAACGCAATTTATTTATTTATTTGCAAGAAAAATTTGGATCTATTCCATGAGTTCACAAGAAGTACAACACACACCAAACATAATAAATATTATATTGAGATACTTGAACCACCTAATGACCACTACTGCTGCCAGAGCGAGCCGCCGACGCGCCGCCGTCGCCGCTCCCTTATCAGAACCAGCTTGTTGTTGTTGATGACAGTCGGAAAGTCTTCGTGCACGTGCCCCTAAGGACCAGCGCCCCAGAGCTGAAATCCTCGCCATTGAACCCTTGAATTGATTCGAATCTTCAAACACCAAACCTAGACCACACGTAGACTGGACAAGATCGACCACTCCATGGAAACAACGACCAAACGAGTTCCCGCCCTCCTCGGCACCACCGACGAGATCGCCAACAGCAAGGTGGAAGAGGAGGCGGGTATACCTTATTCGTTTCCCACACAACGCCGCCATAGCCACCATAGCGTCGATGTCGATTGACCAAACTCTAACTTTAGGGACCCTTCAACCGCGCCGAGCGCAGGTCCGAGGTCCCCACCCCCTCCGACTGCCGGAAGTGACAACCAGAAGAGGTGGGGACCCGTTAATTTCTGATCGTAGACGGCGGAGACGAGGCACGGATGGCAGGCTAGGGAGGAACGCTAGCCGCCGCCTACTTTTCTTTGAGGGAGAGAGACGACCCGTACATACTCCCTCTAATTGGTAAAGGAGCAGTGATATAACGCAATACTCCCTCTGTTGTTTTCTATAGTGCCTATTGTTTTTTGGCACGAAAATTAGCGCAGGGTGGTTTTTTGACACAAAACACCCTAACCGATTGATCTGAGACTAGTCTAAAATAAAGGAGACCCGTGTACTTCCTAAACTGTTACGTACAATAAATCCCAGAAATATCTCCAGCGGTCTTTTTTTCTAGCTCCTGGCCGCGCATGTTTTCTCCCTCCCGCGCCTATTATCTCTCTCCTGCAAAGAAAGCCCCGCTCTATTTCTTACTCCCGCCAGGCATGGAATCAATTCCTTGCGCCAAACTCAAAGGCTCGTCAAAAAAATTCAGGATTGGAGGAAATCCCTATGGCGTCACTGCCCAAGAATTTTCGTTTTCAAATTATCCACCAATCAGCTATAAATACTCCCCTTCCCGTCCCCTTCGCATAACCATCCCGCTCATCCCTCTCCCTTCCGATCGCCGGATCCTTCCAATTCGCCAACTCTCTCTCCATCTCACCATCTCCAATGGCCGGTCGCCGCTCTGGGTGGATAAACTGGGATGCCCTCGGCGACGAGGCGGAGGAGGATGCAGCCGAGTTGAATTACGACTATGAGTTTGTCGTATCCGAACCAGGTATTCCACGTACGTTCTTGTAGTTGATTGTTCTTCCTTTTCTTAACTTCCGATTGGTAGCAGAGACACGATGTCGTGGAGGCAGGCTCGGCCTGGCCGGAGCTGTCAACGCTGGCCGAATTGATGGTGTACACGGCTATGTACTCGATGTCCGTGAAGGACTCGATGGCCCGCTGATCGATGGCCACCATGGGCTTGTGGACCGGGTGCGGTCCATTGTCAACCGCGCCATGGTCGCTGGTCCTGGCAAAGGCAGCAGCAGTCGTGGGCGAGCTCGCCTGGGACTAACAGGCCGCAACTATGGGCGTGCGCCAGTCACACAGTGGCCTCCTCATCGTCTTCCTACTCAAGGTACCTTCCTACTCAAGGTACCTTCATACTCAAGTGTTATTTGTTCAGATCATGTCTTCCTCATGGAGTAGATGCGTGTTCAGATCATCATGTGTTGTTTGTTCAGAAGATATGTAGGAGTTGTAAGCTGACCACGTATCTATTTGTTGTTCTGATCATCATGTGTTTTTTTGCATCAGATCATGTCTTTCTTAAGGAGTAGATGCGTATTCAGATCATCATGTGTTGTTTGTTCAGACGATATTTCTATTTGTTGTTTAATCATCTGTAATTTTATCATGAGTAATCAATCTGTTCATGTGTACGTAGACTAGTTGATGTTCATCCTATCATTGTTTGATGCAGTAGTTCTGCATGTGTTCGGATCATGGGTATGATCATGTTTCTCCATGTGTTTGTTTATACTCCATGGGTCCATGTTAGTCTGTCCATGTGTGTGACTAGGAGTAGCAATGTCTCCAGCTGCTGTTTACATCATCTGTAGACGAGTGGTTACATGCAGTAGTATGAATAATGTGTTGTTCTGCATGTTTTCGAACAAAACTGCAGTACTTTAAATTTCCTTTTTGTAATTCATATGTTGAGTTTTGTAGTCTGGTGAATTCTGTTACGTATGTGAAATTTAGGAGTGAATGGAGGCAGTGGACCCAACGACATCGACAATGAAAAGCATGAAGAAGATGAACCCGAGGAAGACGCCAATGAGGAAGGCATGGACAATGGAGAAGCACCTGGTAATCATCTCTTCATCTTGTCAATCAAACCATAATCTTGTACATTTACGCTACATTCTTCAATACTCTCAATCAAACCATAGTCTAATTTCCTTCACTTTAAGCTGCAGGTGTCAACGGTACATTAAAGAGGAAAAGAAGATGGTATCAACTCCATGAGAAGCAAGCTGCGTACGTAATGCTTCTAGAGAGGACCATTGCCGGCGTGTTAAGTCGAGGAGTGTCCGAAGAAGTGTCTGTACTAACGGGCATACCTGTGCGGACATTGGTGAGTTGGTGGACGAAATGCAAAGAACTTGGATTACACGGACTTGAAAGCAAACGTGTAAATTCTGGGCGGAAGAGGATATCATTTGATCAAGAGGCTATCAAACTCGTGGATTTGAGAAAAAGAACCACCCTCAAGGATTTAGCAAATGAGTTGCAGATGTCGAAGACTACATTGTGGCGACGTTTAAATGGAGGCTTGTTTAGGCGTCACACAAATGCCATCAAGTCCACGTTGACGGATGCTAATAAGGTAGCCCGAGCAAGATTTTGTCTGTCCATGCTTGATGAGCCTATAATATTCGAGGACTCAACTTTTAAAGAGATGTATAATGTCATTCACATCGATGAAACGCGGTAGCCAGAATTATTACTTGGCCCTTGACGAGGAGGATCCATACCGCAGCACACAAAGCAAAAGCTTCATTGAGAAGGTGAGACATTATTTGTAAAATAATTTTAGATTTTCTCATGATTACAAATGTGTAGTGTCAGTAATGACATGGTCATGTTATTGTGTAGGTGATGTTCTTGGCAGCGGTCGCTCGGCCACGCTTTGATGCTAATGGAACGATGATTTTCGATGGAAAACTCGGAATATGGCCGTTTACGTACCAAGAAGAAGCAAAGAGAAAAAGCAAGAATAGAGAGCTGGAACAATGGTAATGAGTATTTTTAATTTTAATCACACGTTCAGTACCTTGTATTGACAGGATGGTCATTGTGCAGGTCACTAAGGTACTCCCCGTTGTTACTAAAAATGTAAGCCGGGAGTACATGATCAATTTTTTGCTTCCTGCAATAAGGGTAAGATGGCCTGCGGTCGACATAACCCCGTGGATGACCCCGAATTTGTCGTTGCGGCCCAAGCTGAAGGGTGGGACATCCGACTCACCTGCCAGCCTCTGACCACCTCCCCCCCCCCCCCCTCCCCCAACCTAAACATTCTTGATTTAGGTTTTTTTGCAGCGCTCCAATCTATTTTTCACAAGTTATCTCCAGGTAAAATTTTGAACAAATTGAGTATTTTTAAATAAGTTTACTTTTGAGTTGCATTAATTTTGGACTATTTGTGTAGGTTCTATTGACGACATTGTGTCGAAGGTGCAACAAGCTTTCGACGAGTATCCAGCCAAGCGCAGCTCACGCTGCAATCATGTATGCGCGAAGTGATAAAGCGGTTAGGAGGGAATCGCTACAAAATTCCTCACATGCGGAAGTCTGTTCTAGAGAGGCTCGGTACTCTTCCGGTAGCATTGGAATGTGCTGCTGGTTTCGTAAAGTGGGCGAACGATTTCTTGGCAGATGTTTCGTTTTAGGTTCTCGGATTAGCCCCATGGTTTTATTTCTTGTTTTGAACTCTTAATACTTCGCTTAATTTTTACTCTACTGAAATTTGAGTCGTGTAATCTGTCTTTCCGTGTGAAGTTGGGCTAGGAGCAAATGCAAACTTATACTCTGCTAGTCGTGTAATCTTTGAATACAAGCGACTAATTATCATGGATAAAACTTGTACTCTTAATACTCTGTCTGTCCATCTTGGAGGTCAAGTGAAGGAGCAACAATATGAATTACTTCACGATTAGATTCATCGAGTAGTACAATCTCATGAAATAAATTTATTCAGGATAAACAAAAAAAATGAAAACAAGCGCACAATAAGCGTACATATTTATTCATAACTGATCCACACGAGTAAACAAATCTTGATCAAATAAATTTATTCATGATAAAGAAATTCAATCAACGCCTACGTATACCTTTCTAGATCGCTTCCATGGTCTTGTTCATCGCTACATATGTAGATGTTCGTTGAAGAGCCGTCTGAGCTTTGTGGGAATAAGTCGTGCATCTCGCCGCATCCGGAACACTCGTATTTTGCCATTTCTTTTACCCATTCTGAGAAATCAACTATTGTGCCGGGTAAAAGAAGACACACTGGACATGGCATATCCTGCTTCACCATGGGAGGAGAGTTCGACGGCTTTATCTCCTCTTTGACCTTGGGAAGATAGGTCGCCGGCATCGTGTCCTTGATCATCGGAAGAGAAGACACCGCCTGCGCGTCCTCCTCGACCATGGGAAGGGGATTGGCTGGTTTTCCGATCTCCTTGTCCATGGAGGAGCCCTAGATGATGCGAGAGGGATGCTGCGTGGGAGAGACGCGTGCCTAAGGGAGATAGAGTACGTATGCGTGGAGGAGATCGATTGCCTATATAGGTTTGTTAAGGAAAAAAAACTATGTATAAATAGTTCCTAAAATTAAGCAATCTTTTTTATTGGGGAGAGATAACGTGGGATTTTTTGTTATGTATGCCGCACAGGAGATCGACTATTTCCTTTTTTTAAGGCCGGTCGGTGGAGGGGTGTATTTGCTAAAATATTAAACTGTACTCTTATATTTTGAATTTTTTGCCAAAAAACAATAAGCACTATAGAAAGGAAGGAGGGAGTATTTTCTTTAGAGTCGAAGCTATATTTACTCACACATGATCACGCTTATAGCGGCAGTAGTTTTTTTTCTTCTGTTTGGCCCATCCAAACGCATACCCAAGCCATGTATACCCTCGTATCAGTATACTCGGTAGAGCTGGTAGACCTCTACTGGGTAGAGATATGCTCGGTTCTTACCCACGTCAACATACAATACTACGAGCAGGTATGTACAGTTTAAACCTGGCCATACGGGCTCCTCTAGGGACTTGGTTTCGAAGGGGTTCAGGTTATCCAGGTCGTCCATGAGTCTGACTTTGCCAAAGTTTGGAGGAGAAAAGGGGGGCACCGAAGCAAAAAATGGGGAAAAATAGAAAATGAGTCTACCAAGGCAAACTACAGAACACCTTGTGCACAAGGCAGGCTAGCGAAGTCGACACGAGCAGCTAGAAGACCCGGCGAACGCTGGAGGAAGCTTGGCAGCAATAGGCGACTCGGACAACGGAAGGGCAGGCTTCGGCGATGAACTCTCGGCGTCGTCAGCAGCGTTTTGGCATGGGTGGGAGATAGAACACGGCGCGACTATGGGCGGAAGGAAGAAAATGCAGCTACACCCACCTATCTACGTCGGATGTGCAGTCGTACACAGCTTGTGTCCAGCGCACACAGAAGGATCCTTGTGGCGCGGGGCTGGCCTAGCCATGCCGGATAGTCTATTAGGCCACGCTGGACAAACGTGGCCTTGTGGATGGGTGGGGGAGGGCACAGCTGGACAAAAATTTGTGTCCAGCACACCCGATAGCCGCTTGGGAGCCCTTTACACGGCCGGAGATGTTCAAAACTGATGGAGGGCCGATCCAACAACCATGCAGTTGTACATGTGGGTTGAATAGTGGTTGAAATTAGCTACTGAAGTGTCTAAATTAGCTATTGAACTAGTATGAATAAACGGTGGATGGAAAATCAGAAGTTCAAAATACATATATACAGTCAAAATGGTAAGTGTTATACCCCTCAAAAAACTGCTGGCATCACCAGTCCACAATACAATTTCTACAATTTGTTTATTTCACCTTGATCAGGAATTGACATAGGATAGCACCTGGAATAATGCTCAAAATGAACAACAGTATCCTCAGGAAATAACAGAAATGAGCCCTTGCTGCCAGTTACCTCCGCAGACCATACATGCCCAGCTTGCATTTGCAAAGAGATACAGATGAACTCTCAAGTGGCAGGCTCAGCAGCTACCCACTGCCTTTCCATATCAGAACGTCAGCCATCTTCCTTCAGGCTTGCCAAGAGTGGTGCTCTTGGATCAGGGGTTCAAGGGTGCTGAAGATAGCATTCGTTGCTCGATCTGAATTTGTTGGGTCGGATCAGGAAGGCTGAAAGGCACATGAGCAGTTCTATCTTCTATGTGAATCGACCTCGGGAGGTTCGTCCAGAAGCCGCAAGTCTTGTCCCAGTAAATCTGCTCCCATCAGACTCTCGGTCTCGGACCACAGGTTTCATGGCTTTATATGCAAATGTGCTCAGATCAGGAGGACTGTCATCAGTTCTTATAGCCGTAGCAGAGGATTTGCTCCGGTCAGAGGGTGTGTGTGCAAATGTGCTCAGATCAGGATGGCTGTCAATAGTGCCCACTGCTTTAAGAGCATTTTTGCCACCAGTAGATCTTGCAGGTTCTTGCCCAAATGTTCTCAGATCAGGAGGGCTGGTAGCAGGACATACAGCTTTATTGGTGGTCTTCCCCAAATCAGGAAGAAAAGCAGCAGTTTTGCTAGGCCTGTATGCAAATGTGCTCAGATCAGGAGCACTCTCGGTACTGTTCGGAGAATAACTTGTGGTTCTGCTTTGTGAACGATGACCTCTGGCATTCTTCTTCTGCTCCGGAGGTCTGAGAATCGATCTGTAACAGAATAGCCGTGTCGTTATATATTTACTCACGGAGGAACTTCTAAATAAGTAAACCGTCTGTACTTGCAATCTCTAAAGCTGCATACCTCACAGAAAGGGTATTCTTCACATCCTTTAAAGGAGCACGAAGGCCGCTGGCACGGGAGCCTGCATATCTGAAAGATGATATCAGCGCAGCAAACTTATCCATTGATTTCTCCGCGATGCCACTGTATTTATTCACATGGGAAACATTGCATCCAAATCTGCCTTCAGAATTTGTGTCGATACCATCAACGGAACCATAATCACAGCCTGCGACAATTTTAGACATTACATTACATGTCATCTCTCTCTAAAGATCAATACAGATACTAATATAACTATGTAATGGTAATTTATGGGACGTAAACAATCTATAGTATAGGAAGAACTGCATGGAGGATGAAGATTGGGAAGCGTTTAAGACTGAATCTAATCTAGAGAAATGTCCAACGAATTGCATGCATGGTAACAAGCAAAGGACAAACAGAGGTCGATGTTAGTCGCAGCCATTTTTAGTCATCTTCATATCAAATATAGCAAAGGAGCAAGGAAAAGGTTCAAATTCTCAAAGAGAAGAAATAAAGACAAAATGAAACAAGGCAGAATTATTACGTTCATCAACTGGTAGACTGTCATGCGAAGTAGTTGGCTGCAATGTTTCCTGCACAAAGAGCAAATCAAATACCAGTCTGTACCACTGTAGAACTACTAGCTGTCATGTAATGATAAATATTAAACAAACAATCACTTACGTCTTCAGAATTTTGGGGATCCCAAAGTTTTCTTCTCTTTGTGATACCTTCAGGGTTCCTCATTTGATCTCCAGAAAGAGTGGAAGTACCAGTCTCTTGGTTATCATCATCATCGAACTGGTCTTCTCCTTGATTTGTGTAAACTCTCTCATCTTTCTTGAAGTATGAACTCCTTGCGGTAATATTTCTGTCCGTAGGGGGCACAGTGCTTTCAGCATAATGTGCCACTGCTCTAGATGGCTCACTGTTGTATGAATCTAATAATGGATCTGCTAACCCAGGTGACATCCCTAGAAACAGAAAATAGACACGATGAACTACTGAAATCAATCCCGAGATTGTTAATGTTGATTCTCCATGAATAAACACAATCATACATCAACCGTACAAATTAGAGGTCTTACTCTGTAAGCAAGGACTTGTTGGTATTCTACTTGCATTGCAATAACTGACATCAACCTGAATAAGACAAGACATGAGAACAGTAATATGTTCACAGTAGGAAGGTAGTTCTACGAGAGCATTGGCCATGTTTAGGCACTAGTCATGAGAAATACCTCGGTGTCTTCAAGGTATTGGTCCTCGGAAGGAGGATCACTGCCAATATCACGAGAACTACAGTAGGGTGAAACACTAGCTGAATCATCCCGAGGGAAGGCACAACTGAAATGCTCAGCACTACACTGAGGGGCGTTTATTAAATCATCTGGTGGAGGTTCAGAGCTAAAACGCTCGAAACTACACTGAGAGGCTTCAGTATCCTTTGTTGGCAAGCTACTGTCTTCAACTGAATCAGGGGTACCAGAGTCTTCAGTCTGAGGACTGGGCAAAGAAGACTCATTCAATGTTCGTTGCTTGGGTGTAACCTTAGGTGCCCTGAACTTCCGTTTTGCCTCAAGCGACGCTAAGCCTTCTAGGGGTTAAGGACAGTACAATACAATGGACAGATAAATGGTGTGTATAAATGATGCAAAATAACCCAGTCAATAAGATGGTATGGACTCTGATAGCATACTACAACTGGTACGCCGCCTTTGCCTGCTGAAATATTTGGGGTGGTGAAGTAGGAAAACTGTTCAGGAATGATCTAAACAGGTTTGAGAAACAGAAAGTCACAAGATTCTTGTCCAAGGCATTTCATAAACGTGAATTATATACTACATGCTACGAGCTCACTGTAGTAACTGAATTGATGTGAAGTTTTCTTTAAAATAAAGATGTGCTGAGAGGATACAGAAGTAATTTGTCAACATGTTTTTCTGCACAGGAAGATCTAGCCTCTTCTTTCCATTTGATGAAGGGACAATAGACCCTCTGATTGGATAAACTTTATCAACAGCAGACTCTCTGATTGGGTAACCTTTATCAACAGCAGGTGCATTGCACTGCGTGCTAGCCTGCAAGGTATGTATACGTAAGGCAGATCGCTATCTCAACAACGACATCTTGGTGATTTGCAAGTTCTACATTATAACTAAGTGCATGCTGATATAATCACTGATAACAAGCAATAACAAAGTAGCACATTCAGTAAGAGTTGCCAAAAAGGAACACAAAACCATGACAACTTATATCTACTTCCATTCTACCCTGTTGGCGAGGAACAGTGTCTGTTTTGAAAATAAATATTCTTGTTATTGCCCCACTTTGCATCTTCTATACTGGGATGGTGTATGCTCAAGATTTCCTTTACTTAATCAATAAAATGAGAATGTTGCTATAAATTCGGAAAAAAATCAAAAAGGCCCTCGTGTTTGTTTTTATTCGTGTAATGATGACGTGCTTTGTTTGTGCATATGCATGTCATGAAGTACATGAAGGAAAAATCACTTAGTAGCATATTAAGGAAAACAAGCATAACTTTAACATAAATGTACATTAACATACAAAAAATCCTGTGAAAGAAACCTGAGAAGAACAGCACAGAAGGTAACAAACCAGTGCCTCAAATGGTTCCTTTGTAAGTGACACAAAAAGTTTTTCTCATGAAAGAAAGAAACCCGAGAAGAACAGCACAGAAGGAAACAGACCAGTACCTCAAACGGTTGCTTTGTAAATGGATCAATGTCCCCTAAAGCAATACCTTTAACAACAGCCTGTGGTAACCATGTAAAAACCAGTTAAGGAAAAGCTATAATGCATGAAGGTAGAGTTCCTTCTAGAGATACAAGTGGGTCACCATTAGGATACCCTTTACCCTCTTTAGTTCAAAAAATGAACTAAATTCTTCAAAAATGATGATGTCATTGAAAAAGTTAGTTCATTTTTTTGAACAAAAGAGGGTAGAGGGTACCGTAATAGTGACCCACTTGCATCTCTAGTTCCTTCTGGAGGTAAAACGGTTTGGAATTACTGTGCAATCAGTGTCATGAGAAGGTCCTTAGCCATACTAATAGTGACACACTTGCATCTCTAGTTCCTTCTGGAGGAAAAACAGTTTGGAATTACTGTGGAATCAGTGTCATGAGAAGGCCCTTAGCCATACTTGCCTATATACACTGGTCATTAGAAAAAGTGACCGAATAAAGAAATCATATTTGGAGTGCATCAATGTTATCATATTTACATAATATCTAACTATATAAGTATAAGTTCATCAAGGATATGGGCCCAGAAAGTCATCTTCATTGAGGTCATGAGGAATGCCAGACAAATGTGCAATATCTTCTGTCGCAGGATCATATACTCTTTGAAACTGAAATGCCCATATTGCCTTCTTGAAGTTCTCTTCATACTGAGGTGGAACAGAAACGGCACTGTACCTCAGGTGCTTGATCACCTGAAAGCATACACGCCATTAACTTGTGGAGAAGTTTTTAAATGATAAAGTTAGAAACACACCATCACGCTATTAGCTCGGCAGTTATTGATCATTTAGTTGCATGACTCTTTGACCAATATTATCATTTGAAATATACTGTTTGTGCATTGAATAACTCACAAAAATAATAGCCTCATAAAATTCGCATGTGTTTTCTGTCTTTTCATGAAATAGTGGAGGTAGTATGCTCAAATGTTCAATAGACACGGAGAAGAACAGGGTTTACCTTCTCGTGACTTTTGAGCTTTTGGATGAGTGCATGAGCTCGTTTCACACCCATTCCCGGCAACGATGGAAGATAGTCACAGCCACTTAAAATACACATCTCTAGCAACATTTGTTTCGTGAATCCATTCAAGTCCAATTCCCTGTTTCGCTCTAACCTTGTAATCTGGAATTCGACACCTTGCCCAAATTTGTCCATCTTGAAAATAATCTGCACATTATAATAAGATACATAAAAATGAAGATAATACAAGTAATGTTCTTAGAGGAGGAGGGTGGTTATCCAACTGTCAAACATGACACCGAGGTAATAAAAAGAGGTTATTGAAGATGTTGAGGGAAGAGAAAAGGGTTGTCACAGTGCGCTTACTCTAGAACAGCCAAATGGTATCAAATCTGAGTCCTCGGTAATTACAGCATCAACAAGCTTGTTTACAGATAAAAATGTCATTTGTGCATCTGCTTCATAAGGCGCAACAATATAATCGACCTTTTCTCGCTTCAGTACCTGCATTGCATGATGCATGTTTTAAAACAATATACAAATGTCTAACCAAACAAATATTCTCATTCTGGTAGAAACTACTTTAAATAGGTCGTAAACAGTCGGTTACATTCCATGGAATTGCCTCAGTACCTGGATCAGTTCAGAAGCAATTTTAGGAGTAATGTCAACAGCTTTCTGATAACACTCATAAGCAGCACGTGAATTCCCAGCTGCTTCATGTTCCCTGGCACGCTCAAGATTTTCCTTCCGTGACCTGAACAACAGCATGATTAGCAACCAGTAACTAATACTGCAAAACGAACTAACTGCACCGGAAACTAATACTGCAAAACGAACTAACTGCATCAGAATAGCAAATGGTAGTTGTAGCGCCCCTTAACATATCCACATTAGGTAGTAATGTTACAAGTGCATTATATAGGCAGAGAGCCCCAGCTGACCATAGCAGTAGCTCAAATGTTAAGAAAGTTCTAAATACTTTTAACACTATGCAAGGGTACTGCAAATGTCCCTTGGCAGCTGAAACATGTCATGCTTTTACCCTTGAAAAGGAGCATACCTTGCACGTTTGACCTCTTGTTCACTCTTCATTGGCAGAAAGCCTCCATCAAATACGAGAATTGGCTTCACGCCATGGTGCCGCAACAAGTTAACCCTATGCATGCAGTAATCAATATGCCTGATTCAAGTTGGAAAGGGCAGAATCACAGGTGAGTTTATGTTGCTGCACTATGAAAGTAGAATTTCAGTTGTAACTTGTAACTACGGCCCTCTGAAATCATTGGAAAATACTATGGTCCACGGCACAACAGGCAGAAATACCAGTGTTGAACTGCTAATAGTTATAGAACTTTTCATGCATAGACCATTTCCAACATATATGTTCACGAATTGAAACGGTGAGGTTTTGGAACTAAAGCAGGACCTGCCCAAATATGTTTCTCGTATCCGACCTACCAAGAAATCTTGGCACCGGTGCAGATAAGTAGATTCAGTAAATGTACTCCATTTTGAGGGGTAAAACACGAAACAAATGAAGCGCATTTCCTTGGAGCAATCCTGAGAGAGACGGCACAAACAAGGCCCCCCATTTACCCTTCTGGAACGGGATCCATCAATGGGGATACCAACCCAATCAAGAAACGCCTGGGGCCTCGGAGGGGGATATCTCACGTTGAGGGATTGGGATTTGGGAGCGAAATGCGTCGCAAAGAAATCGATTTCCCCAATCCGACGATTAGGTTTCGGCGATCAGTGGGGAACGGATCGAGAAACCGTATCGGGGTCAAAGCTACTTTTTGATGGGTCCAAGAAAGGGGGAGCGGGAGGGCACCTGGTGGTCGGGATGCCCTTGCAGAGGCGGTCGCCGCAGGAGAGGGCGCCCTTGTGGAGCCAGGAGTAGGTGTCGACGGCCACCGTCTGCCCCCTAAGGTCCGCCACTCCGATGGGCGCCATGATTGACTTCAGTTGCGGGAGCAAACCCTGGATCCCCATTGCCGACGCCGCCGCGGCTCTCTCTCTCTCTCTCTCTCTCTCTCTCTCTCTCTCCGTGTAATGTTTGTGGGTTTTCTTGTGAAGCGGAAGTGGGAGGGGCGGGAACAAAAGGAGGGAAGCTGGGAAATGGAGCGCCCAAATCAGTCGCCGTTTTCTTTCTTTCTATGAAAAAAACAATTTCAACTAGTACCGTGTTTTACAGCAAACAAAAATATTCCGTCCATTCGTTCTAAATTATACAATGTTCTACTCACCGATAATAAGTGTCAGCTATCGATATTGTACTAAATCAGTGACGTTTATTATGGATTGGAGTACTTATTTTCTGAATCACACGTGTATATGGAATTATGGATGCATTTTAGTGTGTTTGTTTACTCATCCAAAACATCTTATTGAAAAAAAGTAGTTCCACAACTACTTATGGGCATGGCTAAGCGGGCAGTCACCCGCGATGAAAGATAGATCGTGTGGTCATTTTCGCACAGCATACGACAAAATCGATTTCGGACACAAATCTAAAACCCTAACCCTAGACCGCTCATTTCATGTCTCCTAGTGTCTTTTCTCTGCTCCGCCTCCATTGTCCATGTGAAGCGACGGCGGTCAAACTGCCTGCCACCGCCACCCGTGCAGCCTCGAGTCTCCTTCTTTGTCAGTATGTCGCCTCCCCCCTCAGTTGCCTCTCCCTTGTCTCTAGCACCGATGAACTCCTTACACCCCATCCACCCAACATTAAGTTCATTGCCCGGCACCACCTTTCGCTCTAGGCTCGACGTCGCCTTCTCTGCCTCGGCTCTCTAGTGTTCATCGTGGCATCGCCAACTTGGGCTTGGTGGTAGGGAAAGAACAAAAGAAAGAGGGGGAATAAGGCCATGGTGACGCGGTCTGTTATGGGGTAACCCCGTGGGTGGCCCGATCTTCACGGATCTCGTGGTCAAATCAATGGGAAAGTGAGGGGAAAGAGAGAAGGTAGCGAAAGCGACGCACACCTCGCGAAGAACACGATGAACACACGCAAAACTCACACGATACAAGGCCGATTGCTCTCACCGGTGGCCACCGGTCCGATAGAATCCTCGCAAGGAAAGATCGGTCAACGTGCTCCCTCGATCCCACGCGGAGAGGGAAGAACACCTTGGAGATGGTCTTGACGTCTTGGCAAAGGGACACCGATGCCAAGTCCTTGTACAACGAGGGAGGCGCGATGCAAACTCCAACAAGGTGGTGACGATAGTCGGTCCCCTTTGGTAGAAGGGGATGAGGCAAAACTAGAGATTCCACAAAGGGGGTTTTCTTTAGTCTATCATCTATGCCTAGCGTTACATGAGAGGGTGGGGGCACTATATATAACCAGCCACTAGTTCAAGGGTACTTTAGGAATAAAAGGGGAAAGTCTAGGCGGACTAAGGGGTACATGGGCCAAAGGCCCAGCTGGTGGCGCGCAGGCCCATACGCTTAGGCCGGAGACTCCGGTGTGGGGTCTGGAGACTCCGGTGTGGGTCGGAGACTTCGGTCTGTCTTCGGTGTCGTCTCCGGAGTGGCAGACAGACTGTCCTCGAGCTCGATATGGGGGTCGGTCCGGAGATGGGTCCGGAGACTCCGGTGTCTTCAGGCCGGAGACTCCGGTGTGCGCAGGCCGGAGACTCCGGTGTCTTCAGGCCGGAGACTCCGGTGTGCGCAGGCCGGAGACTCCGGTGCTCCAGCTGCTGCTTCTTCCGTCTTCTCTTCCAAGCCTCCGTCTTGTCGGGCTTGGTGCTTCAGGCTTCCTCCCATGCCTCTGTACTTGTTGGTGTGAACCTATCATTGATATGGGACAAAGTATGAAGTAGTATACCATTCAAGAGGGTAGGAAGTGGGTTCACATAGAGGAATGGATTCACCTTTGAAGTTCATGACGACTTGGCATAAGTTGGAGACCATGATGTGGTAACGACCGAAGGTCGGGCTACATCACGGTCGGTTCGAGAGAGAAGGAAGAGGGAGAAGGCAAAAGGGCATTTCCCCTCATAAGTGACTTTGGTGTTTTAGAAATGACGACATGACTTGTGATTTAACCATGTCGCTTGATCTTTACGACAATGCCTAGTTACATCCGGAAGATAGCACTAATGGTTTGAGGCTCCAACTTGGAGCCCACTCATGAAAAAAGACAACATCTCGACATTTTTCTCTTTGTTAGTCACTAGGAAAACCACACTATTTAGAGGGAGTCCGCTTGGTAAGGTATATATATATAGAGAGAGAGAGCGTATCCCTATTGAACTATTGATGTCATGTTTCTAGGCCTCCAACCTTTAGGCTCTGGAAGTTCTTAGGACAGCCTCCAGGGCATCAAAAAAGTTGTGCACGATTGACAAGGCCGGGCAAACACTTTGGAGAGCTCGGAGGTCATGCCAGACCCTTCAGACCTCCTAGGACAACCTTCGAGGTATCCAGAAACTAGTCCCTGATTAGCATCGGTTTGCACAACTCTCTAGAGAGCCTAGAGATTCCCCGGAGCCTCGGGCCCTCGAACCTCTAAGCCTCGCAAATTTTGTGCATAACGGTTGGACTTTATGGGGCTGCTATGAGGTCACCTTCTTCCCATGAAGGAGACGACTCCATTCACTCTCCTACAATGTTGCAAGAGCTCAAAACTCCGAGATCTTCCTCTCTAATGCTCAGATCTTGTTGATCTTTTAGAAAAGATCCAGACCTACATTCTCTTGAGGAATTTTGATTCCTCCTTGTTTTTTTTTTGTATGTGGATCTTGTTGCTCTTGGGTTACACCCTTGGCGGAAGGGGTTGTCGCAGAGCCTATCCTTGGTAGAGATGCGCTTTGCGCAAGTGTAGGAGCATTCAATCATATCATTGTGGAAGTATAGGCAAATTCAGTATGATGGCATATTCGTAGAGAGAACCCGATCATCGAAGTTCATATGTTCGCCGTGATGTTCCATGTGAATTATACATAGAGAAAAGAGTCCAATCAGGCTCGAACGTCCGCCGCGCCGTGCTCGCAGCGGCCGCAGTTGTGGGCCTAGCAACTTTGACTTTTTTCTGAAAAACGGAAGTTGTCATCCTGGCCGTCAGTCTAAAAACGGAAGGCCCAGATCGTGTCGCGCTGGGAAGCTAGAAATCTCACGCTCTTCCCTATCCCTATGTAAAACTTAGAGAAAAGTTCTCCTTAGATACGCCATCATACTGGAGTGGAAAATGCGGAGGGATCTAGTACCAGTCACGCATTCGACAGCAATTTCGTCCTAGCGCGGCGTTCTGTCGTGAGCGCCCAACGGCGTCGTGTCAGAATCAGAACCCTCCTCTGTTTACCTTCCAACAAAACTGGGTGTAGAGGAATTGCAAGAAAAGGCATGATTCTCGCCAGTCTGGAAAGACCGGAGGCCGTGCTCCATGAACAATGGACCTTTTTTTTCTTCCTTTCTCTCATTTTTCCCTGTATATTTATGTACAGCAAGAATGCTCATGCCATGGGAAGGGGCACGGCGACGACGACGCCGCCGGCCCCGCTCGCTAGTAAAAGAATGGAAATATAGAATCACAATTGTCATGTCAGTCACCCCGGTGTGTGCTGTGTGCTATCTACTGCCCAGGACGCCAAAAATGAGCATATGCACAAGGGCGACGGCGATCCCGGTAGGCACCAGGCCGCTGCGGTACCGTGGCGACCCGTTCACGTCGAACTGCCCCGTGTTCACGAACTGGTTCTTCCCCGACGAGGAGGTGACGTTGACCGACAACGAACCTGACAATAAGGAAAGGGGAAGGCATCGTTAGCCAAGGTCATGGAAATGGCACAGTGACGACGAAACCTGACAAAAGGAGGGGTCTGAGCTTACAGTCGTAGTCGGTCCAGCCCATCCGCATGTTGGCCAAGTCATACACGAATATCTTATCCTTCAAAACAAGATCTGCGACAAAAAGGGGTCAAGATGATCAGCAACCCCAAAGCCTGGATAGATTTAATCCGCGAACTTCTGTTTGTATTTGGTGCGGCAGCTATACAGTTTCTTGTTCAACAGCTTAATTTATTCAGACATCCATGATGGAATAGAAGCCTTAAAGTATAATACTAGCTGCATGTGCAACTTATACTGGGAATTTCAAGTCAAGATGACTAACCTCCAAGAATAGTGATCCCCTGGCTCCTCTGCCAACCAATGCACCACAATACGTTGTTGTCCTGCAAACCACAATGTAGTATACTATCGCATCAGAGAGAAGTGCGTCCATAAACAGTTTACCAGACAAGAAATTATAGAAAATAGTTAGCAACTGCGGCATCGAAAGGCTTGTTCACATACACTGGAGCCCTGCTGCAGAAGGTAGTTCTCTGGCTTCACAGTCATCGCAACACCACCCTCAAATATTAGTGTTGCTGTTGGAAATGACGAATCGACACTGGTAGAGAAACAGACAATCATATGTAAGTAATTCAACACTCTGAATGTCATGCGCCACTAATTTCCTTCTCAGAAACAAGAGAAAAAAACCTGCTGCTTGTAACAAAACATTGGCTCCCCTTGTTGACAACAGACTGTACAGACGGAGAGACTGCAGCAGCTATCTGCAGATACAAATCAATAGAACTATTAAGCGTGTATTTAGGTAATGCAAACTAGTCACATATTTGCTGTTCAACCAAAAAAACATGAAAGTATGTGATATGGGGTTTACCGCGTTAACAAACGGATCATAGGCTCCGTCGACAAGGTAGACTAGTGTTGTTCCTGAATCCACAATTGTTCCTTGTGTATTTGAGGTTGCAAATAAGGAAGAATCGATGGGTAGCTTTTGACCACTCACAGCAATGCTCTCCAGATTCAAGTTGTAATGAGGCCTACATTTCAATAAAAATAATAATAGCACACAATCAGTTTTAGTATCAAAATGCTCCTTAGTTCAACGTAATCAGAATGGTAGACTGTTTACTCTATGGAACAAAACTAGCTATATCGTTAGCCACTCATAACACAGATACATACACTTACTGTTGGGTAATTAGAGATGCCCAAATAAATTCATCTCACAAGTGTATTTTCAGAAAGACAAGAGACTAGAAAGCAAATAACTGAATCTGTTATTAGTTGCAGACATAGCATTTATCACCCCATACTTTCAAGCTACAACCACACAGGTACTCCGAAGTTACACTCAGTAGTAATTTCAGGAAAAGAAAACTTACTGTTCTGGAACAAGTGGAGTAAATACTAATCCTGGCTCAACAATCTCACCAAGAACAAGAATTCCACCACCATTATCTGAACCTTTCAGGCAGTGAGAGAATGTCTTAGGGGATACTCCAAGAGAGTACAGCTGTGAAATGACAGACAGTTGATGCTGTCCAAACCCAAAAATGCCATCAACTGCCCTGTCTGACTTCATCAGGTCGCCTGACTGTTTGTTGCTACATCTGTTAATAAAAAAAAAATGTTACAACAACGAAGAAAATTCTACTGAAAATGTTAGGCCGCAAGCTTCATTACTAAGCCAATGACTACACGAAACTGTAACCACATAAACAGTTGCTTATACTAACGCGCGGTTTAACTATACTAAGAAGCCCACTAGCCCAGCATAACATTATAGTCCCGTATCACTACAAAAATCCATTCTGAGACTAAGCTTTTGAAATGTTTCAGAGAGGTATCAGAGAAGAGGCATTTAATCAATCAGCAATAAAGGATGTTTACATGCTAGTTACATGCCAACATATAGATAATGAAAAATACAGCAATAACTACTTCAATATTTCTTCAGGATGGCAGTAGTAGAAATAGTTTTTTTTTTCTAGTAACAACTGTTCTCTTGAATGTCAACAAGGAAAAGAACTATGCTGGCAGTAGTAGCTAGCAACCTGCTGGTTTCAGGACAGCATTTTGTTGTCATTAGATCCATTGTTTGTACTAACCCGATGAACAAAACGACTTAACTTTATCCGCACCTGTGCCACAAAGTGTCAACATGTAAATGGTTCACATTATCAAGGAGACAAGGACCCACATCATGTCAAGCATCTTACCTGGCACGGTTGTTACACCACTCTAGCGTCTAGCTAGATTTCTAGCTATCGTAAGTAACAGAACCATCAATTATAAATGGAAAGTTTTCATTATCAGATAGAGGACTAAAAAAAATAGGAGTCCCAAGGAAACTGTACCCAAAAACGACAGAGGCAGAAGAATTGGCAGTCTGCTCATTTCCCATGACAGTGTCGAAGTACATAGTATCAGACACATAGTACCCTGACGTGCCACTCCCATCGCCATACGTGAAAGTGTAACCGCATGGGGTGCTTGAGGAATCCGAATTTTGGCAAACCGCTTCCCCTGTTTGGAGGGCAGCTGTGCATCTATCATCCGAGCACGGTATCCTGGCTGATGTTGATGAAGAATCAGGGTTGAAGAACTCCAATTGGATCTGAGAAGCAAACCAAGTACCAATCCATCAGAAGCATCTTCCCAGCTAACAACTAATCCCAGAAGGTAGAAAAAATATTCCAAACATATGTGTATTTTAAAAGAGATCAATATGACACTGGATGATGGTTGCCTCACATTGAGCCCACTTGACGTCGGGCAACCCGTACAAGGGCTGCAAGCAACCCATAAGATGTCGCTGCCAGTGTCAATCTGGACAAAGTATTCCTTCGCGGGGTTTCCCAGTTTCACCCGTGTAAAATAGAGCCTGTAATTTCAAACTTTAGGATACAGTAACAAAAGGAGTATTGCATTATAGATTGAAAGGAAGCTCTTCTGATTCCAAATAACAGCAAGTGTAGTTGCAGAGTAAAAAAAAAATGAACTGATGGGATGATAATGCCGAAAAGGATTAATCAATCACAACACAGCGGTACAACTGAGGAACAAACTGAACTTTGCATCCTGACCAATTTGAGGATTTTCAAAAGAATTAATTGACTCTTGCAACCTAAAATAGACTTTTGCTAAGTCACTAAATATGCGATATTCAACTGTCTAAAGATTTGTCCAGTGAGGAACAAACTGAACTTTGCATCACAACAGATTTGTAACAAGAGTCTATGACACTTCAACATAAATCCTAACTAAAATCAGGAACATGGGAGAAGGGGAGGCAAAATACTGGCTCCCAACGGTTTAACAAAATGTACACCACTGCACCTCACTGGACAAACTAATTTAATACGAATACATGAAGTATATTAGAGAGGGAGAAATCCCATCTTAGGAAAAAGCAACCTAGGAAATGAAAGAAAATGTGGTTGGCAACAACATTTCTGAAGAGTAAGATCCAAGATAAGGAAAGCATAAAAAGGAGCTGTTTTTTCTTTCAAACTAAAGACAATGGATTGTGGTGATTGGAACAAGGAAACACATCAGAATTGAGCTCCCTGTGTGTGCCGGCAATCAAACCGGTAGAACACTGAAATGCTCGTGCCAAAACCGCGACGAGAACAAATCTAAGGGAGAAAATAAAAACAAGACTCGGCAACAATTTGGCAACACGAAGGCAATGGCCATGAACAAGCACCGCCGAAGCTTGTAGAAGTACCCGTACTGTTTGCAGAATGCACGCAATATCTGCCAGCCAGCAAACAAATTCACCAATTACGGTACCAATACTTGTGGCTTTCAGCCGACCAACAGAACGAGCATGAGCATCGAAGCAACCGAATAGCTGTCCCATCATCGAAAAGGAATTTGCCTTCGCCGGTCCACGAACGGAGCCCAGGAGAACTAGCAGATCAATCCAGCAAGCAAAGCAGAACAATTTCAGCCCAACGACCACACCAAAAGCATGCCCGAATTTTCAACGCTTCCGCCGATCACACACAACCAACCCAGACCAAACTAAACCACCACACGAAAAAAAAGGGAAGCGAAGCAGCTCACCCACCCGACCATGTACGGGTTGGCGGAGCCTTCCACGGGGAAGTCCACCACGCCGGCGACGGCGGGCGCCGCCCCGAGGAGCCCCCTCCCGGCGTGCCGCGCCCTGTCCCGCTCCCTGAGGTGCTCCGCGGGCACCCCCTTGTGCGGCAGCGCGCGCTCGAGCGTCAGCGCCGCCGGGAACGGCTCCGCGGCGGCCATCCCGGCAAGGAGAGCCGCGGCCGCCAAAAAAGTCGCCGCGACAAACGCCAATTCCGGCGGCCTCATCGAGCACGAGGCGCTACTCTGCTGGCGCGGCGCGGCGGCTGCGCGTGTGCGCGTAGCAGCTCGGCCCTTTTCGCGCTCGAGGACCCGACAAAGGCTCCAAATTCCCGCCGTAGCACGCACAGCCCCCTCCTCCCGGTCCAGAGTTTTAATATACGAGAAACGCAGGGGGGTAAAGCGGGAAAAGTGAGGAAGGGATGGGATTACGTGTGGACTCCCTCTGCGTGTGCCGTGCCGTGCCTTGTGTTGCACCGCTTTATAGGGTGGGCGACAGTTTCATCCGTCTTTCCTCTTTCGCCTTCCCCTCTTTTGGTTTTTCCTTTTCTCTGCCATTGACCAAAGTGATGGGTTTGGGTCTGGTTTGGTTTATTCAAACATGGAGGGCTGAAATTGATGGTGATTAGAATAGTTTTATTTCTTTCTAGATATATATGATGGATGGTATGTCTCCATAAATTTATTATTGTGCGTATCATAGGACCCAGATTGTGGTTCGTACTTCAATAGTCTATAAGAAAATATCACCAAAATCCTAGATGCATTATTAAAAAGTCAAGGTACTGTCCATTAACTTTTCTTTGGTTTGGCATATCAACAAATTCAATGAGAATTGTCAAATGCGCCGTCGCTTTGAGTACGAGTACACAATTGGCTCGCCTAGGAATTGACGACGGTAACTACCACCAATTAACAATGTTGATTGGCATTTAGCATTCGCACAAAAGATGTGTAGTAGTGTTGGGTCAGGTCCCTCCACATGGAGGTGTGTTGGCAGCCCAACGTCAGCCCGTGAAGTCCAACACGTTTCAACCGTTGATCGATATTCATATCTAATGGCTGAGGTGTTCCTTGAGAGAGGAGTATAAAAGAAAACCCTAGCCACACTTGGTGGCTGTGTGTGGAGAAAAAGTGAGCAACTGAGAGAAGCAAGCCATCGTGGCTGCTGCTGAGAGAGGGTGAGAGAACACACAAGAACACCACAACCTAGTGAGAAGAGAGGAAGAAGAAGGAGAGGTGATTTCTGTCCAGATTTCTGAGATCTGACCGGTCTGTCTTCAAGTTGGTGTTTGGAGGCTCAAGGGTGCTTGGATTGACTCCAAACTTGTTGAGCTCGTTCCTTGCTTTGACTAATTCGATCTGGTTAGCTGGTTTGAGGTCTGGATCAGTGTAGCTTCAGATTTGGAAGCGGTTTGTTCAGTTCGGACTGCTGCAGTTTTAGCATAAAGCAGTTTTGGTAGATGGACAGTTTGGGCAGGCAAACGGTGTCCGATTGACCTGAAATTTGGTGTGTATGTTGGGTACTCGTATGTCAGCTTGTCTACCAAGTTTGGTGCTGATTGGATCTGCGTTTTAAGAGCAGTTTGCTGATTACTGAAGAGGACAGAAACTGAGATACTCTGCTCTGTTGTAATCTTTCTCTTAAGTGGTTGTTGTTGTTGTTGTTGTTGTTGTTGCCGGTTGGCAACGTGCTGAGTGTGTTGTATATCTCTAGATGTTCTAGAGAAGACTCTGTACCCAGGTTGCTCATAGTGAAGCTCGCGTGGACCGGTTGGTCCGCACCCATGGTTTTTTCCTCCTCACCTTGAGGAGGTTTTTCCACGTAAATCCTTGTGCCACCTGTGCATGTGCTCGTTGTTTTATTTCCACTGGATATCTGTTGATTAAAACTATCCTCGAAGGTTCACCGCAGGCAGGAGCGTGGGAGGTTGTGTGTCTATCTCCTCCTCCCAACCCCAACATAGTGGTATCAGAGCTGAGGTTCAGTTTTGTATTCAGTTTCAGAGCAAGGTTTGTTTTGGGATGATTGCATTTGCTTGTGGTGAAGGATGGAAGTGAATACCAACATGATGATTTCTTTAAATGGTACAAATTATCAATCTTGGAAGTGCAAGATGAAGGACTTGTTATATGTGAAGGATTACTGGATGCCGGTATTTCCACTAAGATGCCCAACGATATGAAAGAAGATCAATGGGAGGTACTTCATCTCCAAGCTTGTGGGTTCATCCGCCAATGGGTGGATGATAATGTTTTGAACCATATCATTGAGGAGACACATGCACGTACCTTATGGCAGAAATTGGAGGAGTTGTATGCCCGCAAAGAAGGTACCAACAAGATGTTCTTGATCAAGAAATTGATGCGTTTGAGGTACAAGGAGGGCACTCCAATTGCAGATCATGTAAATGAGTTTCAGGGCATTATAAACCAGCTATCTTCAATGGGAATTACATTTGAAGATGAAGTGCGAGCCTTGCTGCTACTTGGCTCATTACCAGACACTTGGAAGACCTTTAAGGTCACCGTATGCAATTCAGCACCTAATGGAGTTGTCACTTGGAACCTTGTGAAGACCAAGGTACTAAATGAAGAGTACAGAAAAATTGCTGATAAGGACGGTTCTTCCTCACATTCTGAAATGTTAGTGACCGAGTCACGGGGGAGAAGCAAGAGCAAAGGTCCGAGTAAGGGAGCAGAAAGAAGTAGAAGCAAATCAAGAGGCAAAGACAAGTATGCTGGTGTTATATGCCATCACTGCCATGAGAATGGCCACATCAAGTGGCATTGTGAACAATGGAAGAAAGACAAAAAGAAAAAGAAGAAAGTTCAAAAACAGACCGACAGTGACAGTGACAGTGAGGGAGGCCGGGTTGCTGCGGTAGAGGAGATCATGTTTCTCATGCATGAAGAACATGATGGCAGCAGTGTTTCCACCATTGAGGAGATGATCACTGTAGTTTCTGATGATACCATCAGCCTTGCAGATGGTTATGAGATGACTTGGATTCCGGACAGCGGTGCTACCATACATGCTACATCTCGTAGAGAGCTCTTCACCAACTATACAACGGGTGATTTTGGTCTTGTGAAGATGGGAAATAATGATAGAGCAAAAATCATTGGAAGAGGAGATGTGCACTTGGAGACTGAAAATGGTACGACACTAGTCCTCAAGTCGGTGAGGCATGTTGAGGCCCTTCGGCTCAACATTATCTCAGTTGGATTGCTTGATAGAGATGGGTACTTGAGCAGATTTGAAAATACACAGTACAAGCTCACCAAAGGAATTCTGATTGTTGCAAAAGGTAACATGGTTTCAGTTTTGTATCATGTTCATGCTAAGCTTTTTGTTGCTTGTGTAAATGCGTTGCAGAAAGAGGATGCGTGTGCCTTATGGCACAAGAGGCTTGGGCACATGAGTGAGAAGGGGATGACGGTGCTAGTGAAGAAAAATCTGTTGAAAGGTGTGAAGGGTGTTCACATCAAGAAATGTTCAGATTGTCTAGCGGGGAAGCAACACAGAGTTGCGTTCAAGAGTCAACCTCCTCACAAGAAGCTCGAGGTACTGGACTTGATACATTCCGATGTTTGCAAAATGTCGCTGAGGTCAATGGGTGGAGCAAAGTACTTTGTCACATTTATTGATGACTTTTCCAGGAAGGTTTGGGTCTATGTTTTGAAGAACAAACATCAAGTACTAAGTATGTTCAAGCAATTCCAAGTCTCGGTTGAGAGAGAAACTGAGAAGAAGATCAAGTGCATTCGCACTGATAATGGAGGAGAGTATATTGGGCCATTTGATGCCTATTGCAAGGAGCAGGGAATTAGGCACCAATTTACTCCTTCGAAGACACCACAGCTGAATGGTATTGCTGAGAGGATGAACAGGACAATTGTTGAGAGAGTTAGGTGCTTGCTGTCGAGTGCAAAGCTGCCTAAACATTATTGGGGTGAGGCTTTGTCGACTGCAGTTTATCTTATTAATCTCTCACCAAGTTATCCATTGCAGGGAGATGTTCCAAACAGGGTCTTTTATGACAAGGACGTCTCGTATGAGCACCTGAAGGTTTTTGGGTGTAAGGCCTTTGTTCATATCCATCAAGATGAAAGGTCAAAGCTTGATTCAAAGACACGACAGTGTATATTTCTTGGCTATGGAGGTGATCAGTTCGGCTACAAGTTGTATGATCCAATAGCAAGAAAGGTTGTAAGAAGTCATGATGTTGTGTTTGTTGAAGACCAAACAATTGAGGATATTGTGAAGACAAAGGTGCAGGCTCCGGTGCAAGTTTTGGTGCATGTTCCTCCTCGAAATCAGTAGCAAGACAGATCTGATTCTGACCCAGTTCTTGCAGATTTAGCTGAAGATGATGATGCAGAAGATGTGCAAGGTGATGCACACAGTGGTACAGGTGAGGAAGCTCCCCAGCAGCAAGAGTATGATGCTGAAGAAGATGATCATGATCAGCAAGCAACTGAACCAGATAGTCCACCAGCAGCTCCACTCAGACGGTCCAGCCGAGACCGTGTTCCTTCCACCAGGTACAATTCAGACCAATATGTGGTGTTATTGTCTGATGGTCCAGAACCTGAGTGCTTTCAAGATGCAATGAAAGATGAGAACAAGAAGGAGTGGAATAAGGCTATGCAAGAAGAGATGGATTCCTTGCATATGAATCATACTTATGAGCTGGTGAAGTTGCCCAAGGGCAAGAAAGTTCTAAAGAACAAGTGGGTCTATAGAATCAAGCAAGAAGAGCACACGCCACATCCAAGGTACAAGGCCAGGCTAGTTGTAAAAGGATTCAGCTAGAGAAAAGGTATTGACTTTGATGAAATATTTTCCCCGGTGGTGAAGATGACATCAATCCGAATGATCCTTGCCATGGCAGCAAGTCTCAACTTGGAGGTTGAGCAAATGGATGTGAAGACAGCTTTCCTTCATGGAGAGTTGGAGGAGGAAATCTACATGGAGCAGCCTGAGGGGTTTCTTATTAAAGGCAAAGAAGACTATGTGTGCAAATTGAAGAAAAGTCTCTATGGCCTGAAACAGGCACCAAGACAATGGTACATGAAGTTTGAATCTGTCATGGGGGAGCAAGGCTACAAGAGGTGTAGCTCAGACCATTGTGTATTTATCCAGAGATTCTCAGGTGATGATTTTATCATGTTATTGCTCTATGTGGATGATATCTTGATTGTTGGCAAGAATGTCTCTAGGATTGCTAGACTAAAGAAAGAGTTGAGCAAAAGTTTTGCCATGAAAGACTTGAGTCTAGCAAAGTGTATTCTCGGCATGAGAATTGAGAGAGACAGAAAATCCAACAAGTTGTACTTGTCTCAAGAGAAATATATTGAGAAGGTACTTCGCAAGTTCAAGATGGACAAGGCAAAGGAAGTGAGCTGTCCACTCGCAGCTCATTTCAAGTTGAGTAAAAAGCAATGTCCCTCCACTGAAGAGATGGAAAAGTAAATGCAAAAGGTTCCTTATGCTTCAGCGGTTGGGAGTTTGATGTATGCTATGGTGTGCACACGGCCTGACATTGCTCAAGCGGTTAGTACTGTGAGCAGATTTATGTCCAATCCAGGAAATCCACATTGGGAAGCCGTGAAGTGGATTTTGAGGTATCTCCGGGGCAGCACTAATATGAAGCTTTGCTTTGGTGGTAGTGAGCCCAAGCTGATTGCATATTCAGTTTCAGACTTGGCTGGAGATGTTGATGGAAGGAAGTCTACTTCAAGTTATTTGATTACCCATTCAGGGGGAGTAGTGGCATGGCAAAGCAGGTTGCAAAAGTGTGTGGCGCTGAACACAACTGAGGCCGAGTTCATCACAGTAACTGAGGCGAGCAAGGAGCTATTGTGGCTGAAACGATTGGCTTGTGAGCTTAGTTTTGAGCAAGACAAGTATGTGTTGTTTTGTGATAACCAAAGTGCCATTCACCTAAGCAAGAATGCAAGTTTTCATTCAAGGTCGAAGCATATTGATGTGCGCTATCATTGGATTCGAGATATGCTGAATTCTAAGCAAATGCAAATTGAGAAGGTGCACACAGATGACAATGGGGCTGATATGTTGACCAAGGTGGTGACAAGGGGAAAGCTCGAGGTATGCCGTCGGCTCGCCGGCATGACTGCCGGTTGGCAGTGAGACCCTCCATGATGTCAGGAGGGGGAGTTTGTTGGGCCAGGTCCCTCCACATGGAGGTGTGTTGGCAGCCCAACGTCAGCCCATGAAGTCCAACACGTTTCAACCGTTGATCGATGTTCGTATCTAACGGCTGAGGTGCTCCTTGAGAGAGGAGTATAAAAGAAAACCCTAGCCACACTTGGTGGCTGTGTGTGGGAGAAAAAGTGAGCAAGTGAGAGAAGCAAGCCATCGTGGTTGCTGCTGAGAGAGGGTAAGAGAACACACAAGAACACCACAACCTAGTGAGAAGAGAGGAAGAAGAAGGAGAGATGATTTCTGTCCAGATTTCTGAGATCTGACCGGTCTGTCTTCAAGCTGGTGTTTGGAGGCTCAAGGGTGATTGGATTGACTCCAAACTTGTTGAGCTCGTTCCTTGCTTTGACTACTTCGATCTGGTTAGCTGGTTTGAGGTCTGGGTTAGTGTAGCTTCAGATTTGGAAGCGGTTTGTTCAGTTCGGACTGCTGCAGTTTTAACACAGAGCAGTTTTGGTAGACGAACAGTTTGGGCAGGCAAACGGTGTCCGATTGACCTGAAATTTGGTGTGTATGTTGGGTACTCGTATGTCAGCTTGTCTACCAAGTTTGGTGCTGATTGGATCTGCGGTTTAAGAGCAGTTTACTGATTACCGAAGAGGATAGAAACTGAGATACTCTGCTCTGCTGTAATCTTTCTCTCAAGTGGTTGTTGTTGTTGTTGCCGGTTGGCAACGTGCTGAGTGTGTTGTATATCTCTAGATGTTCTAGAGAAGACTCTGTACCCAGGTTGCTCATAGTGAAGCTCGCGTGGACCGGTTGGTCCGCAGCCGTGGTTTTTTCCTCCTCGCCTTGAGGAGGTTTTTCCACGTAAATCCTTGTGTCACATGTGCATGTGCTCGTTGTTTTATTTCCGCTGCATATCTGTTGATTGAAACTATCCTCGAAGGTTCACCGCAGGCAGGAGCGTGGGAGGTTGTGTGTTATCTCCTCCTCCCAACCCCAACAAGTAGAAACCACCGTAGCATTCCTTTTAGTCCAAGAATCGACATAGATTTTTCACAAATGTATAATCAAAAAGGCAAGTTTTGTCAAAGATGGTTGAAGTAAGAAAGTGTGAAACAAAATATGGTCCAAGTGCCACTTCCACCTCGGGAGGTGTCTCATTTCGTCGAGAGTAAGACCTCCGATGACATGTGAAATGACCTATGGTCCGAAGTTGTGTGCATAGCACTTAGCCATCATGTGAACCACTGTATGCATTGACAACCCCCTCCCATCATCCCACAAATGTAGATCACTTATATGAGAAGCGACGACTAGTAGTATTTTGTGCTTGAACAATAGAATCTGAAGATTTTTCAGCATTTCACCAAGGCTTCTATGATGAAGCATCCTTTACACTTTCACACAAGCTGACACGGTTGATGAATGGTATGTTTCCAACTTCCAAGAATTTATTAGTGTGTGTATCACATGACCCAAAATGTGGTGTACTTCAATAGTCTATACAAAAATATCACCAAAGCACTAAATGTACCCCTCCATCCCAAAATATAAGGCACCTAAGGTTTTATTCAAAAGTCAAATCTTACTAAATTTGACCAAATATTTAGAAAAAATATCTACATCTGTAATATTAAATGGACCCATTAGTAAAATATACATTATGGTGAATCCATTGATATTGATTCAGTATTTTAAATATTTATATATTTTTGTATAACCTTAGTAAAGCTTAAAACTGTTGACTTTTGACTAATCTTTAGACGCCTTATATTTTGGGACGGAGGGAGTATTACTTAAAAGTCAAAGTACTCACCAATAGTTTTTATTTGGTTGACATTTCAATACATTTGATGAGAATTCTCAAAAATCGTCGTCACTTTGAACAAGAGTGCACAACTGTCTCGCCTAGGAATTGATGATAGCAAGTCACCAACGAAAAAATATTGATTGTTATTTGGCATTCGCCAAAAATGTGCATTAGAAACCACCACAACATTCTTTCTAGTCCAAGAATCAACACATATTCAGACAATGTATAATAAAAAGGTCAAGTTATAACAAACATATGCATGCTTAAGAAGAGAAATAAACATATATATGAGTAGATTTTTTTTCATGTAATTTTTTTTCTCATGGCATTGTCTTCCAAGGAGTATCGGTACTCACAGTCAGAAAGGAACCATTCACATATGGATGCTTTACCACGGTTCTATCCGCATGAGCTCAGATTCAAAAGAACTCATATCGGTCACACATAAGAAGGATCGCGGGGTAATAAGGTTTAGGTGTCATTTGAGCATCAAGAAGTGTATCATTTGTCAAGTGTAAGACCTATGGTGACGTGTGCGACCACCTATGGTTCGAAGTTTAGCACCATTGTTGCACTTAGCCATCATGTGAGTCGGATGTATGCTACATTTGTTTAGCCAGAAAGGGATAGCTTTGTCTCCACATAAGTGTATGAGGGTTATTCTGTAACATAATTGCCCCCTCTTTCTGCATATATATGTCACTTATATGAGAAGAGACAACTCATTGTATTTTGTTACTGAACTTGAGCAATAACATGGAGGTTTTTTGTGAGTTGACCATAAAAAAATCTAAAGCGCTTTTGCACAAAAACAAATTCATGTTCTAGTACTAGGAAAACAAGCTAAATTGGGATTATACGGCTTGAATCATTGGTAAAAGCAAAGTGTGTAGCTACCCATGTGTATAGCAAACTGCCTCTCATTTTATTATATCTTCTATGTTGATCACCCTTTACACTTCCATGGAGCATGTGCAACAAGTTCATTGTCCACTTAATATCTATGGCAAGCAATAACAACATATCCATAAAGGGAAAGTAAAACAACAATTTGAACATAGTGTTGGATTATTCAGCTCCACCTTCACAAACAAAATAAACAAATATCGTACGTGTAAGGATGGTTTCATTTTTCTAGTTCTCAACTATTACGGAAGTTAAGCATGGCCCCTCGTCTCCCGTGCCAAAATGTTGTCATCTATCAAGTGTCAAAACCATCTAGATTTGATCCTGAGCTCTAATGGCGGTAGCTTTGTACATGTGGCAGCCCAATCAACATAAAAAAAATGAAAAGCAAGAAGAAAAAAGTAGGAGAAACTAAATGGATTCTCGATATATATGACGGTATTTTACATATATAGTGTAAACTATGGGTGTATTTGTAATTTTTTCACCTAACTTGTTTGGAAGTATCTTAGATATAGTATATGAACATACTCAAACCGATAAAGTATTACAAATACTTCCGTAAGGTAGTATATAAGACGTGGGTGTAGTTACACCAGGGAGTAAGAAGTATTTTTTCTATATATATATATATATATTTCCATTTAAATTCGAACAGTTGCTAGTGTATTGTCCGGATTACCTAGTATTTCTAAATTCCGTGCATTTTTTGTTTTGTCTTTCAAATTTTGTTGCAAAATTATTGAAGAAAACATATTTTGATTGATTTTCAGTTTCCAAATGGACCTCAATATTTGTATTTTAAATTTTCTAGTTTTTTTTGTTATCCTCCTACATTTCTTCAAATTAATTTAGTGTTCTAGAAGAGCTTGATTTTTCTTCTGCTGACTAGGTTGCTTGCGTGCGAAATCTCACCACCATGTCATCGTTAAGGCTACTTTCAGTGGAGGAAAAAATGACAAAATATGTACTACATTTTGGCATTTGACTGACCAGGAATTTCTGGCGTTGGACGCAACAGTCAAGCCAAAACAAGCGAAATAAATCAACCATGAATAGATAAAAAAAAAAAATCGGCGGAGAAACTTCAAACACCTCTTCTTCTTCTTCTTCTATAGAAAAGCACTTGTGTGGTGTGAGCTGGCCAGCCGGGAACGTGTCCCAAGTCCGAGCAACTGTATCACGAAACAAACCTTGACGTCAGACCTGGGTAGGTAGAAATCCTCATGTAGGCAGGCAGGTATAACTGGTGTGCCTGCACTGCCATGCCATGCCGTCGTCGTTGCGCGATTCGCTGCTGCCTGCTTCCAAGTCGTTGTCAGGTTTCGCCCTTGGGCAACCGATTGCATGCACACGCTTTCTTGTCCTGTGTCGTCCCAAATATCTCGCTCGCCAAATGTGCAGTCCCTCCATTGGAACCGGCATGGATAAAGCGGAATTGATTATGTGGTCGTGGCATGGTGGGGCTGGGTTAGGTGCATAGTCCCAGTATTTGGTTTATCACTAGTAAAGTATTTGTGTGATTCTTTATCTTTGTGAGCCTAGTTTTTTCTATATAGTCGAATCAGTTTTACGCTCCCTCCATTTCACAACTATGAGATGGTCCCCCCATTCCGCGCTCCGAAAACTCGTAAAAGGCCATCCATGCCCATATTCAAAATCGTATCGAAAAGACGTATACCTACGCATACTCACGCATAGCATATTGTAGTCTATTCTCGTCCCGTGTCGACCGTCCACCGTTGCGGCCACCGCCGATCACCCCGTTATCGGGCGTCGTCGTGCTTCTTCACCGTCGGTGCGTCGTCTGGTCTCTTGTTCGTCGCCCGCTCCCTCCTCTTCTCCGATCCTCACAATCCGCCATGGATCATGCGCCACCAGACTGTTCTACAACCTCTCCAGTAACCTGTCCGGCAGTGCCAGACTGTCCGTGGACATGTCCGGTTCTACTAGACTGTCCGGCGCTGCAAAAGCCAGCATGTCCGCCTGGCAGGCTGTCGGACGGTCCGACGCGTCAACACGCTGCCGCCACCACGACCTATCTTGCATGACACCGCCAACAAACCTGCGTGCCACGCCGTCGCCAGCCGCCGCCAATCCCTGCCTGCACATACCTACAAGGCTATACCGAGGTGTGTGCCAGCCGGATTGTGCATAGTGCCCCGCCACACCGCCACTGCCACCGGCCATGACCGTCACCGGCGATGAAGAGCCGGTGAACTCGTACGTACTAGTGCATACACGTATAATATAATTGGGCTATACGGGTTTTGTATAGGACTATGTATTTATGTTTCGTATAATAATGAAGGGGTATACGGGTCCTTGTGTTGTGTTTGCGCGAGTTTTATACGAGTTTAGAAGGGAGGAGGTTGTACCGGATTCAAAGGTCTTAGCTTTTTTTTGTGTAGACGCGTTTTCGGTAAGTAGGTTCAATCATTTTGATCCGTATTAGCCCAACATCTTATAATGTGATCGTATCGATATACGAGCACATAAAAAAACACAAACCTTATAACATTTCTATGTCTACTGTTTGGGGCAATATTCAGACGTGGTTTGCATGACCACGCAGACAACGGTGGCCTATGAAGTGTCAAGAAGAATATGTTCTTCCGAAGATGCCAAATGTTTCCAATCGGAGCTTCCAAATTTCTTGCGCCTAGCGCCGTACTAGCAGGAGAGAAAGAAAAACAACAACGACAGCCAGCCATGGAATCAGCCGGAGAAGAGGATGGCCAGTCAGATGAGTTGAACGGGTCAAGCAACCGGTTGTCCTACACGGAAACGAACTAACGCAGGAGGTTCCCCTGCCGCAGCGGCCATCCTCTTACCTTGATACTATTGCTAACGCCCAACTTGGTCAGGATAGCCAAAGAGTTGACGCGGGAAAATTAAAGGAGCTCGAATCTTTCCGTTTCTCCCTCTGCGTTTTAGCGAAATTGTTGTATATATGGCGAGCGTTCTACAGGTAGGTGCGGCCACATTCCATCCAGATCGAGGAGATTCTTCCATTAAATTAGTATATATCACGATGCCTCTGCGCTTAATCATGATGAATTTGATGATCGAGTGCTGGTCCAGACATACAAGATAGGCGTATTATGAAATCCAATCATGCATAGTTGTTGCTGTGGCTGCTGGTAGGGGAGATCATCTAAGATGTTAAACCTGAGTTGACATAACACTGCATCAGCATTATTGGCATTCATCGACAAGACAACAACTATTGTATCTAGTCAAACAAGTTACATAACTGTTGCCAACAAGGTTTACTTGTCCCACAATTGCTGAAAGCGACTGTGTTTTTTTTGTGTCTGTGTGTGTGGGGGAGGGATTGCTTTATTTCAATTTTCTCCCCGGAGACAAAGCGGTCTACTAAGGTGTAGCGCAGTAGGGCAGCTAAGAATACATACTCCCTCTGTCTAGAAATAAGTGACTTGCATTTGTCTGGATTCGTATGTATCTCAACATGTTTTAATGTTTAGATACATCTAAATTTAAAAATTTACATCAATTATTTCCGGATAGAGGGAGTATCATTTTCTTGTGTTTTGCATCATGTTATTTCTTTCTTCCAGTGAAAAGCGAGATACCATTCATCAGAACAGTCCCTTTTCCTGTTTTGGCTCCTTCAAATCACCATATTTTTCTTTGTGGGAACATAAAGATTTTTCTTTCAGAAATAAACGCACATTCCTCACACATAGTCTATGAGATGTTTATTCCTCTAATTTACAGGAGTTCGGCTAGAGGTGTTAGATTAGCTCGTTTGTGTTGAGTTGTGTGGTGCATTGTTCGTTTATTCTCGAACTTGTATATAAACCTTATTTTTTTATAAATGCATCAGAACACAATGCTTTTTGCGTATCCTGAAAAATAAATACTAGATGTTTTCGGACAATGATGAAACGACTTCCAGGAGAGCACCATATTGATCGGGGCTCAACAAAAAAGAGAACTCTGTGTACTTCAGACAATCTATCACTGCCGCAACAGAAGCAGCCATGGTGGTGTTGGTGTTGATCTGTCACGTTTAACTGGACAAGACAGAGTCAAATAAAGGGATAAAGATAAGATTAACGTTAAGTCAAAGAGGGGCCCACCAAAACCAACGAGATGGTGGCCTCGTACGCTAACTTACGCGCCCTGATCGGGGGCACCTGAACCAACCGATGGCTCTAGGTCCCATGTCGCCTGCGCCATATAAAGAAGGGGAGTCTGGCAGTGATCTGGTATGGCCAGTCCACGATCTGCTTCTGCTACTCCCTGATATTCCCAAAACCCTACCGATCTAGGGCGGCGCAGCAGCGATGGGAAGGCCAACCTACACCCCGCTGGTGCCAGGGCAGTGTCGCCGGAGGCCGGAGGGTATCCGTACCTTCCCTGCATCCTCTTCCTCGACCTCTACACAAGTCTGTATCAACCGGGCAGCAATGGCATCTTCATCGACTCATGCACCCCGTAAAGTTCTATCTACCACTCTTATTATGATGATCAGGTGTTCTAGTTGTTGCTTGTATCGATCTTGCACTACTCCTGCATTAATTTTGGTCTAACAATGGTATCAGACGCCGATATGAGTAGCACTAGAACCCTAAGTGAGATCTGATGATCTCAATTGTGATGAATTGATCATGTTTAGGCAATTTTTTACTGATGGTCTAATGCCCCTGTTCTAGCCCCTGCTATTTTGTATAGATCTAATTTGGTTGCAAACGTGTACCTAAAGCTGTTCATAGATCAATATCAACCAACAAATTACAGTACTAATGAACCTAATGATGTATCTGTAAGTTAATTTTTGATCTATTGATACGAATTTTCAAGCAATTAGATCCAGAGAAGCACTTTTTGCATTCTAAAGATGCTAGCTAAAGAAAACCCCCATTCTTTCGGTAGAACCCTAAAATATGCACACATGTATCTCTGCCATTTCTTTGAGCACGAGCACGAGTTTGGGAACTCACCTAATGCTGCCGGGTCGTCGCCTCTCCCTTCGGGGCCCGCCGGAGCACCCACTGTTCCGGCGAGGGCGAGGATCTCGCGCCGCCGCTACCCTCCCGACCGAGGAGCGCGCGGAACGAACCCAAATGATAGAGGCCGCACCTCCTCCTCCCCACCTGTAAAGAACACGCCGCCGGAAGCTACGCTCGACGGAGGAGCGCGCCGGACCTAGTCCAGTGCACGCTCCGCCGGCGAGCGTGGCCACCGCGACGGAAGGAACAGGGGAGGGAGGCTGGTAGAAGGGGCGCCGGCTGCCTCTGTGCGCGCGGCCCCTGTCGTGGCTCTCTGCGCGCGAGCGGGCCTGCTCCTTGCGACTGCGGCTGCCGCAGATGCTCGCGCTACTGCTGGGCGGCGCAGCCGAGGCTTCTCCCTGCGTGCATGCTATCTGTGTGCTTGGCCGCTGCTGCTCCTCGCGCGGCACGGCTGCTACTGCTCCCTCACACGGCGCGGCGCGACTGCTCCTGCTGCCCTACGCGCGTGGCTGCCGCTGCTGCTCCCTGCGTGCGCGGCTGCCGCTGCTTCTCTGCGTGCAGGCGGGTGAGGCTCGGCCAGCAAGTGACGAGGGTGTGGGGAATTGAGTGGATAAGGCTAGGGTTTTCAGCACTAGCACCAATGAAATGGCCCAGCCAAATCCTGGCCTCTGGATGGATCCAACGGTCCACAACGGTCTGGAGGTAGTGTTTGGGCCGGGTGGGGCTTAACAGGCCGGATGTGAGGCTGGGCTGGGATGTTTCTGTATTTTGTGTCTATTTCCTGTATTTCTTTCAGTATTTTTTTTCTTTATGTTGTTATGTGTATGTTTTATGTCTTATGTACTGAACCTTAATACAGAAAATGATTGCCTAAATATGATTTGTAAAACATGTTATTTTTCTAGACTAAAATGAACCAACGAGAATTTTTGTCTAGAATATTTAATGTGTTTTAATGTTGTATGCCCATTTTAGGCATCGAATAATGTTAAATTTCCTTATGTTTTATTTCGATGCTTATTATGGTAATGTCATGACTGTAAAATTAATTTTGACCAACGTTGTGTTAATTTTGCAAGTCTTTCTCCTAATGTTGTTTTAATCTTGTGTTAATTCTGCCCAACGGTGTTTTGACATATAATTAAAAGTTTCATGTTTATGGCATGTTTTAATTTCTATTCATGCAATTTACTAATGAATTTCCATGTGAAAATTTCAGCTTCCGCTACGATACGCTATGACACTGTCGAGCCACTGACGGGGAGTAACTTTCCTCATTGGAAGAACTCCATCGAGTTAAGTTTGGCTTTCAGTGATTTTGATTATGCCTTAAGGGAGGATAAGCCCACGGCATCCGTTGTTGGTGCCGAGGGGTATGAAGACTTAAAGAAAGCTTATGACTTCAAGATGGAGAAGTGGGAAAGATCTAATCATGTGGCTATGCTACTGATGAAGTCTTCCATCTCACCAGAGATTATTGGGGCTATCCCTAAGAAGGATACTCCTAAGGAATTTATGGCATCCTTGGAGGAGCAGTTTCAAGGCTCCGAAAAGGTTTATGCGCATGAGCTTCTTTACAAGCTACTTGGGAAGTATAAATGTAATGGAGAAGTCAGGAGCCACATTATGAAGATGGTATCTGCTTCACAAAAGTTGAAGACATTGAAGTGTGAGCTTAGTGACAATCTCCTAGTGATAATGATATTGGAGTCCCTCCCTGATGAATTTGATCAATTCAAGATCAACTACAACTCCATGAAGGAAAAGTGGACTCTTCCTGAGCTAACTCCTAAAGTAGTCCAGGAAGAGGAAAGGTTCATGAGGCAGAACAGGGACCAAGCTTTTCATGTTGGCTCTCAAAAGAGAAAGCATGACGGGCCAACTTCCCCAAAGCATCCCAAGAAGCCCTTTAGGAAAGAAGTGCCAAAGTCTAAGGGAAAGGAGGTTGCACAGTCCTCTGAAAGCGCAAATGATGAGAATATGTGCTTCCACTGTAAGCAAGGAGGTCATTATAGGAAGGACTGTTCATAATACCTCAAGTGGATGATGAAGAGAGGTACAGATGAAATTACTTTCGTTGATGAATTAAATTATGCAAATTTCTCTTGTACTTCATGGTGGATTGACTCAGGAGCAACTGCTCATGTTGCTAACTCCATGCAGGGATTAAGTATGATCCAAACTACAACAAGAGGTTCAAGAAAGCTTAAAGTAGCGAATGGAGTTGAAGTCGACGTTGAAGCAATAGGGTCACTCACCTTGGAGCTTCACACCGACTTTAGTCTTCATTTAAATAATGTTCTTTATGTACCTACTTTGAGTAGGAATTTAATTTCTGTCTCTTGTTTAGATGATGAGATGTTTGAATGCTTGTTTGGTCATAAACAATTTATTCTAAAATATTGTAATAAGGATGTTGGCCTCGGTGTCAGACGAGGCAAACTATATATGTTATCTCTCAATGATTATCTGATGCATGTGAGTAATGTTTCAAATAATGAAAAGAAATGGAAGGGTACTAGCACTTCTTTGAAATTGTGGCATCGTTGTTTAGGCCACATTTCGAGGGGGAGAATGGAAAGACTTATTAAAAATGATGTACTCCTTCCATTAGACTTTTCGGATGCAGACAATTGTGTAGACTGCATTAAAGGAAAATATGTGAAAACGATTAAGAAAGGAGCCGTTAGAGCCACAGAGGTTCTCCAACTTGTTCATACTGACATATGTGGACCTCTGAATGTTAAGTCTATAGATGGTTTTGATTCGTTCATCACATTTACAGACTATTACTCCCGGTATGGGTATATCTATCCCATACGCGATCGATTGGAAGCTTTGGACAAATTCAAAGTGTTCAAAGCCGAAGTTAAGAACCAACTAAATGCAAAAATTAAAGTTGTACGATCTGATCATGGGGGAGAGTATTATGGAAGGCATGCTACTTATGGCAAATTCCAGGACCTTTTGCCAAGTTCCTATCTGAAAATGGAATTGTTGCCCAGTATTCAATGCCTGGCGAACCTCAGCAGAATGGTGTAGCTGAGCGTAGAAATCGCACACTCATGGATATGGTGCGAAGCATGCTAAGCCATGCAGATTTGCCAGTAAGCCTATGGATGGAGGCTTTGAAGACAGCCGCACATGTACTAAATCTTGCTCCTACTGAAGTTGCACCATCCACACCTTACGAGATGTGGACGGGAAGGAAGCCGAGCCTGAACTACTTACATGTGTGGGGCTGTCCTGCTGAAGCTAGAGTTTTCAATCCACAACTAAAGAAGCTAGATCCAAAAACAGTTAGCTGTTTCTTCATTGGATACCCTCACAGGGGAAAGGGATATCGTTTCTATTGTCCAGGTCACACCACTAAGTATGTGGAGACCCGACAAGCGGTATTTTTTGAAGATAATGATGTAACGAAAATAAGGAAGATTGATCTTGAGGAGAAGAGGGTGTGTGCACCATGCCCGACTATCCAACAAATCGTTCTACCAATATCAAGGAGAGTAACCTCTCATATTTCTGAATCTGATAATTTAGGCCCTCCACCTAATGGTGATGCTGAAACTAACGAAAATAACAATGAAGGGCTTCACCAGTCAGATGAAGAAAATGATCCACAAAATAATGATGCCCCTTCACCACCACCTCTGAGAAGATCATTGCGAGAAAGGAAGAAAGCCATCCCAGGAGATTATGTCACTTACATGAGTGAGGATGTAAATGATATAGGAAAGGTGGAGGATCCAACCTCATATAAAGAAGCCATTAAAAGTATGAATTCGTCTAAGTGGCAAGTTGCCATGGAAGACGAGTTGAAGTCTATGGCCTCAAATGATGTTTGGGACTTAGTAGAAGTTCCCAATGGAGCTAAAAGAGTAGGCTGCAAATGGGTCTACAAAACCAAGTATGACTCCAAAGGGAATGTCGAAAGGTTTAAGGCAAGACTTGTGGCAAAAGGGTTCACACAGAGAGAAGGAATCGATTACAATGAGACCTTCTCTCCCGTGTCATCTAAAGATTCCTTTAGGATCGTCATGGCTTTAGTAGCTCATTTCGACCTAGAATTACACCAAATGGATGTTAAAACAGCTTTCCTAAATGGAGAACTGAAAGAAGATGTTTACATGACTTAGCCGGAAGGTTTTATCGTGGAAGGAAGTGAACACTTGGCGTGTCGCCTAAATAAATTCATCTATGACTTGAAGCAAGCTTCGAGACAGTGGTACCTTAAGTTCGACAAGATCATTAGAACTTTTGTTTTTATAGAAAATGTTGTGGACAACTGCATTTATGTCAAGTTTAAGGGCAGTAGGTTCACAATGTTAGTCCTATATGTGGATGACATATTATTGGCTTGCAGTGATAAGGATATGCTGCATGAGACCAAGAATTTTCTGTCTTCCAATTTCGGTATGAAAGATCTCGGTGAAGCCTCGTATGTCCTTGGCATAGAGATTCATCGAGATAGGTCTAAAGGTGTATTGGGACTATCACAAAAGGCATACTTTGAGCGAGTACTAAAGAAATACAATATGCATAAGTGCTCAGCCTCACCTGCTCCAATAGTCAAGGGCGATAAGTTTGGGACATTTCAATGTCTAAGGAACCAAACTGAAACTGATCAGATGAAGTCGGTTCCTTATGCTTCAGCTGTCGGAAGCATCATGTATGCACAAGTTTGTACGCGCCCTGACTTGGCTTTTATAACGGGAATGCTTGGCAGATTCCAATCGAATCCAGGAATAGACAACTGGAAGGCCGCAAAGAAAGTCTTGCATTATATGCAAGGTACTAAAGATTACATGCTTACATATAGAAGGTCTGGTAGCCTAGAAGTCATTGGCTATTCAGATGCTGATTATGCCGGTTGTGTGGACAGTAAGAAATTCACGTCAGGTTATGTGTTCACACTTGCCGGAGGAGCCATATCGTGGAAAAGCTCCAAGCAAACGATAACTGCCTCATCTACGATGCAAGCAGAATTTATAGCATGTTATGAGGCCACTGGGCAGGCTGTATGGTTAAAGAATTTCATTCCCGGGCTTAAAGTGGTAGACAACATCTCTAAACCACCTGTGTTGTACTACGATAATGAACCCGCGGTTTTCTATACGAGTAACAACAAGTCAAGTGCTGCTGCCAAGCACATTGATATAAAGTATCATGTTGTGAAAGATAGAATCCAGGATCATACTATTGATGTTAAGCATATTAGTACTACTCGTATGCTTGCGGATCCGCTAACAAAAGGCTTACCACCCAGTATTTTTCATGAGCATGTTGCCGGCATGGGACTGATGGAAGCCTGATGATTCTGGAATAAAGGGCCCATTTAAAGAACCACTCCCATTAAGTAAAATATTATCCATTTCGAAATAGACTGGTATGCTATAAGTGTTGAAGTTCAATAGCATTTTATTGGCTGTTGTAACGTCTCACTTTAGTGTATTATTCCTATGGAGAATGGGCAGATGAGTTAAACCTAACGATCAAGGGGGAGAATGTTGGTGTTGATCTGTCACGTTTAACTAGACAAGACAGAGTCAAATAGAGGGATAAAGATAAGATTAACGTTAAGTCAAAGAGGGGCCCACCAAAACCAACGAGATGGTGGCCTCGTACGCTAACTTACGCGCCCTGATCGGGGGCACCTGAACCAACCGATGGCTCTAGGTCCCCTGTCGCCTGCGCCATATAAAGAAGGGGAGTCTGGCAGCGATCTGGTACGGCCAGTCCACGATCTGCTTCTGCTACTCCCCGATATTCCCAAAACCCTACCGATCTAGGGCGGCGCAGCAGCGACGGAAAGGCCAGCCTACACCCCGCCGGTGCCAGGGCAGTGCCGCTGGAGGCCGGAGGGTATCCATACCTTCCCTGCATCCTCTTCCTCGACCTCTGCACAAGTCTGCATCAACCGGGCAGCAATGGCATCTTCATCGACTCCTGCGCCCCGTAAAGTTCTATCTACCACTCTTATTATGATGATCAGGTGTTCTAGTTGTTGCTTGTATCGATCTTGCACTACTGCTGCATTAATTTTGGTCTAACAGGTGGCACACCTGTGCCCTAGCTATTTCAATTCCATTGTAAGATTAAACAAGTCTTTTTTTCTCTCTAACAACATGCTTACATGGATGTACCATGTGACGAAATATTAGATCAACGACTCAAGAAAAAGAAGAATCAATTTTTGGCTAAAGTTTACGAGGGAATCAAATCACTGAGCCAAAACACTGAGCCTAGTAGTGCATCATAATTTCAGGTACCTATGGCTCTAGCTCTACTGCTAGCAACTGGAGTAGTCGGATGCTAACCGCAAGGCAAACCAACTAGCTTTGGCGTTAAGCAACCTCAGGCACGGCCAGGGAGGGGTGTTTGGAAAAGAGATAGAGACCGATCGCTAGCGCTGCGGCTTTTAACGGAAAACCCGAGCCCATCCACTACAGACCAATCACCCGGCAAAAGGTGTCTCGCCTGCGTGCCCCACGGAGAGACACAGATTGGGGAGAAGAAAGTAGTAAATCACAACAACTAAGTACTGGTAGTACTTTTGCGTACGGCAATTTTCAAAGGGCGTGCTGCGAATTCGGGGACCGGCAGCAAGGAGATCGTCTGCACATGTTCAATGCCGGATCCTGTAGGAGATGTTGTACTACGATTTCTTGACCCACCATATAGTACAACTTTGATGGGTGTTGTGTAGCTGAATCACGCCTTCACGTGTGTATTTCAGTCTCTATATATCTCAGCACACATAACGTGAGACTGTCTACTTTATGTCCGCAGAAACCATGCCCAAGCTTGAGCTTGCAACCTCCATCCCCAGAAAACAAGTTGTATAATTTTTTTCTAAAAGTCAAGCAACACAAAGTTTGTTAAAAAAATCATCAACATTTATAATACGTATATAATCAATATCATTAGATATACATGGTGCCACCAGCGCCACCAGGGGGTCGTCGACCCGGCTCAACAAATCATGTGCAAGGTTACCTCTCTTGTGCGACATTTCTTGCTACGCTTGGACCGACTCCCATCTATGAAGAAGATATAGCTTGCTTCAAAAGGCTGTATCAAACGTGTTAAGTGGCCGAGCACGGTGGCAAGGCCGGCATTTCACTAGGCCCAGTGCCATTACCCTAAATCGTCAAAATCTTTATAATTCATTTTGTCTTGAAATAGATGTTAGAGATTTGCAAGGAAGCTTTCGCACGTGTTTAGCTCCGGCCACTGCATGGTGCAATATACGTTCATATCATATTATGTCTATTTGGTCTTGTAAATATTATTAATGTAGTTTCTTCTATAAGTTTGGGCAAATTTTACACCATTTAACTTCAGCAGAAATTTATACACCTTCTCTTTTGAAATGGAGTTAGTACTATACAAGGTCTAAAATAAAATAAAATGTTTTGAGAAATCGAAACTATTTTCTGAATTTGCCCGTCATCATCTCTTCTAACCGTGATTCTTGAAATTTTACATGTTTATTTTTTTTGAAGGAGAAATTTTACATGTTTCTAGAATTTCACATCCCTTTGTTGCATATGGTGTTTAGTTGAGATTTTTTCTTTCTTTGAAGACTTTTACTACACATATGTTAAGATCTCAATAGCTATCCCTCGCTATAAAGAAAGAAAGAAGATCTCCATCCGAGATCAGAAGTGAATTTCCGGATCTGCGTAACTACAGTACTACGCTATGCGTGGCGGAATGGAACACTCTACTGCAAGCTGCGACGTAGCACCCCCTCTTGTTCTTCAGAAAAGAGTGGCGGCTGTCTCTTGCCGTTCCCTTTCGGTGGACATCGTATAGCAAGCCCCAGAGGCTAATTTGACTGCGATGCCATGCGGTGCGTAGCCAGCCAGCCCGGCCGGTGGATGGATCCTCGGACGAGAACGCTGATCCGGAACAACCAGTGGATGGAGGCAGGCAGAGGCAGAGTAGCTGGCCGTGGCCGGGAGCGGGAGCTGCTGGATCCACACGTTCGTTCAGTCATCAGAAGAGCGATCCCCGAACCTTTCCACTCCAATCAGCGAAAACCATCATCATCATCTGGACACGGCTAGCGCTGGAACGGGTCCATGAAGAAACGCTCGGCTCGATCGGACCCACCGTCGCCGTGTTTGAACTTTGGAGCGGAGATCCCCGAGATCGTCTGCACAAGTGCGGCCTTTCCTTGCTATCTGAAAAATCGTCGCAGGACTGCACTGCACCGTGGTTGCCTGGTTGGTACGTAGTACTCGCTTTTTTTTTTCCTTCATTGGAAACGAGGGTACGGACATGCTAGTAGTACCGCTCGTCTAGATTCTAGAAGGTCAGGCACGTAGAACAGCCAGACAGACGAGCCTTGCTGGATGAAATCCATGATAAAGGTGAGACGCGGTAGGTGCGGCGTCGAATCAGTTTTCAGTAAAATAATGATGGATGGATCTTCTCCGAGATATAAAGCTCGCAGGGCCAAGCTCCTGTAGAGATTGCATGAGTTCGTATAACACGTCCTTAGTTTTACCGCGCAATTATCGTGCGTGCACGACACTCGTTTTCCACAAGTTGGACGAGCTGTTGGCGTTGGTTCGCCATCCCCTCGCGCGCGCGTCATGGTACGCGGATCGCCACATACGTCAGGGCAAGGAAAGGGCCACGCCTTTTCCTGCGCGGAACTTTTGCGTGCGACCCGCCCGTCACAGACAAACGGCCAGCCATCGGGCCACAAGCAACGTCTCATCCACCGGCGCAGCGCCCCTGATTGATGATACCAACAGATTTCAACTTCTCGTCCCTAAACCATGCCTTTCGCGTGGTCCTGACTCCTTAAAAAGAAATACAGTATCTTTTTTTTTGAACTGGAAGAAATACAGTTACTATCTAGTACAAAGGGATACAACAAATGTACAGATAAAGAACGGCCATGACAGTTCGGTACTTTCAGGAGAAAATACAATGCGCTTTATTGCTCTTTTTTTCAGTGTACACAACAACTACACATGGGAATTTACCACAGCCTGGGAAACCACAACCACCGCAGCTTCGGCTCTCTCTGTTCCAATATAACACGCTGCCAAACCACCGAGACAAACAACAAAAAAATATATGAATGGACTGCAAAATACTCTCCATGAGTTCCAGTAGGTCAGTGTCCACAAGTTGATCGAGATGACCCCAAGAGAGTGAGTTAATATCTGTAGCAAGCTGTACTTGCTTTCTCCTATATACCCTCACGGAGGAAACACAGCAGAAAAGCATCCGATTCCTAGTATCACCACCTGTTCCATCTCCGCAGGTTAAGCCAGCCACCATCAGATCTGCTGGAGCTCTCCTCCAAGTGCCCGCCCAATCGAATGAAACGTTAGAGGCTTCTCAGGATGTGCCAACAACCGCTCGGCCAACGTGTGTTATCATTGTGTAAGCAACAGATTTCCAAAGACAGACCTCATTCATTCATCACAAGAGCTGACACAGGCGTCTTTCCCTTTGACGTATAGCAGGGGGTACCAACGGAAGGCTAAGGTTAACGCTCTTTGGCTATGAATCATATCGGACACCAGATGTGAAAGATGAGAAGAACCCAGCTGCTGGTCCGGGGAGAATGTCGCTGAGCTTCCCAACCTGACCGTCAGAGAGCATGGACCCCCATCTCGATGTGTTCTCCCCAAATTTGCTCCCAACCTGATAAAAGACAAGGCAAGGACACAGTTAGCAGAACATTGCTATTCAATTAGCAGTGAAATTCCATATCTCAAATTTAGGCAAAAGACTGGACCCAAAGGGATATGACAAACATCTTAATTTCACTACGAAATTCAATCATACATGCAAGATTAGTTTGACGTGATACAAATGTTATGAACTAGTTACACTCAAGACATAAATCCATATGATGTCCATAATTCTCTTGACATGTTGAACTGTATCAAGTCTCGGTGATTTCCTATGCCAAAAGATCTTTGACCAAGCAGAACGGGTATTGACATATTTTAGGCAAGGTTCTGTTAAGCGCCAAGTGCTGAGAGGGCGTTTTGTTTCCGCTTTTCCCTTTCCTCAAGGATTAAAGCGCAAAGCACATTTAAGCGCACACTTCAGCGCTAGGCGTTTTGCCTCCGCTCATCGCTTAAGCATGCGCTTAGGGGCGCTTAATTTAACACTGCATTTAGGAGTACCTACGCCATGGATTATTGCTGTTGGGTAGTTTCACTTCAACTTTTAAATGCAAGGGCAAAAAAATAGAGTAATAGTAAACATATGGCTGGCTACTTACCTGGGTAACAAAGGACTTGAGCAATGGAGCAGCACTTCCAAGACTTGCGTTATTATCATATTCTGATACCGTAGATCTTTCACCATTTGAATATGATTTCCAAGGGCTTCTAGACGCCGAATCCTCAGATGGCGACTGTAGTGATGATTTGGGTGTTCTTGATGATAGAGCTGGGGCACTACAAGTGGAAAAGGTGAACACGAAGCAGTTATAACCTAAAAAAGGAACTCCCACCACGGGGCACAAAGCAACAAGGGGAGAGAATCTCATGTGACATTCTTCACAACGATTGAATTGTCCAGTAGACTACCCAGGGTAGAACTTTTTTTATTCATTATTACCACTACTGACCATATCATCTCATAATATTAACAACCTAAAAATGCATCATGCTATTAATAAATGGCAGACAGTTTAGACTGTACAATTATTTACCTGATTGGCAAGTACTTGAATCTTGGAACCTGAGAGCACCTCATAATATTTGAATCGGTATTTGCTTTTGTTGGTAACTTTTGTACAGCACCAGTATACATGTGATTCAGCTGAACCAAGAAACCAAAAAGAACAACGCAACGCTTGTAAGACTGCTTCTCATTCTCCCACAAGTAATGTTCATACCTGTTTCAAACGAGACATGGTTCATTTGGGAAGATTGCCGAGCAAGCTAATTTAGTCAAACATTCATATTCATGTATAACAATGTAGAACAGAGAAATTACTTACGTTGCCCAGTCTATGGGATCTAGTCTCTGTGAGAATTTAATGATCAACTTGTTTATCGGTTCTGTGGTAGCTGCATCTGCCTGAAAGTGCGACTGTTTTCTCCTGTAGGAAGTCTTAGCCATGGTGCTTGGCAGAGAATCCTGTTTTACTTGTGTTTCAGAAGAGTCAGTGGAAGATTTTTTGCCTCCTGATAGGATATCACCAATGAAACGCAGATCTAGCAGTATTTGCAGAACACCTTTTTCTGAAACCTGTGAGTTGCCTAACTCGATAGATGCCAATAGGTTTTCATAGATATTGATAACCTACATAAGTTTAAGTACATGTTAGTCCACTGACTAGAATGGAAGTACTACTTTTTTTTTGAGGGAAGAGAATGGAAGTACTACACTGCACTTTCATATCCAAACTTCACCAATACAGCTAGAAATGGAAATGTTAATAGTTAACACTTAAAACAAACACTTGGGTAACCAATCAACAAATACTTTATGTATACGCCCTGCTTAGATTCTCAGGAACAGAGCTAGAAAAGTAATTACAGAACTCAATAGTCAGTGTAGCAAGCTAACAAACACATCAAGTTATTTGTTTTTATGCAGATGCATGATAAAGCAGATTAGTTTTTTTCTCCAACACACACCAAAGTGTCTGTCATTTTGTAGAATACAAAAAGGGAAAAGGTCGAGTTCTGCAAAACAAGTTCTTGGGAGACTGAAACAAGTTCTTAGAAGTACAGATTTTAAATAGCCCTATACTAAAAAGTGTAGTCCTGAGACATTTATTCACTAGGCAAACTGAGATCTTGATGCTTGATCAACGGTGACATGATTATACTGTACCCATGCCAAGATGATTAGTGAACCAGAATTATGGTACTTGGGCACATTTGAAATGTGGCGCGCCTGATGATGAAATTCATGCTTGGTTTTGTTCATGGATTCTTGCCTAAGCATTTTTAATTTTAGCATGAATTTCAATCTTGTTCGACAACTAGTCAATGATGCTATTGGTTCAGTCTCACAAGTACAGAATTCCCTCCCTGGGCATTTGGAATGGCAGTATGGCACTAAGTGCTAGATACCCTTGGGACAGCTTGAAGACTGGTGTTAATATTTCTTGATTAAATTTCTGTTAGCAAACTCCAAACATCCACAATCAGGTATCATGTAACTTTGTGATAATATGATGTTGTCAGCCTACACCGGGTAACCTAAAGAATCCAATATGTCTGGGCCATAATTTTGAAGTTGAATAAATTCACCCGTATGTAGTTTCAGCAAAGGCTTGAATACTGTCGCTCTGTGCATACTTGGAAAATTTTATTCTAGTACAGTCGTCTATTAGATTTGATGGTTATCTCCAGTATTAGCATATCTTATACTGGCTCCTCTGTGCTGAATCTTCATGAACTGCTAGAATGGTGACCGATATGTTGTTTTAATCTTTACAGGCAATGCAAGGTTTGACGAACCAGATGATGCCTAAAATGCCACAGCACTTGAATGGCATGAATCAGACGCATCCTAGTTCCGTCCTCCCAACAATATGCCTGCGATGGGTGGCTTCTCAAACAGAATGGGGAACATTCAAGGTGCATCAGGTTCATGCAAAACTTTCCTATGGGTGGCATGTACAAGTTGGTTGAAGATGCCAACACTTCCAAAGCTGCATATGCTTCCACAACTTTGCCATGGTTCAGTACATTCAGTTTCTGAGGTATAGCCCTAAAATCACAGCATTATACAACTATTCCCTTCTTCTATGTTGTAAAGGAAAGAGCATGCTTGCTCATATAATGCATGGAGAAAATCTAGGTAGCCATACCCTAGGTTGTAGTTGGCTGACATGCCCTGTAATTGCTCACTAAAACTAGGTAATTTCAAATGATAGCTTTCTCTAGGCATGTTGTACCCGACCGAATTCAAGACTGCTTTACCATAGCCAAAGCAATTGATACATAGGAAGGCACTCGAATTTGATTGCTAACGCTAATTTACCATTTCAAGTTTATTTGATTATTGAAAGGAATCTATGTGGTAGCTTTTGGAGCTACCAACTACAGACTTTTTTGTCTACACTTCTCAAATGACCTTTTTAACCTGCCAGGTCAATTTTACAGTATGGTAGGTTAGGAGCAGCTCAGGGAACACGATGATGGTTAAAGACACACTATTATATACGACATACTTATAGGGCAACAATAGTTGTAACTGAACGTGAGCCAAATGTCAAATGTCAGTTGCATAAATGGCCGGTCAGTAGTAACTCGGTGTTGTATAAAACCATATTTGCACCAAACTATCAGATCTTAATTGTTCCATTCATACCATAACTACATGTTAAATAAGGTAATGGTGCAGGTGTATAAGTTTCATTTTTAATACACACAACAGGTGCTTTTCTTGATAAATTTGATAAGCTTCATTGAACAGTCAACCTGTATTGTGCACGGAAGGATAGTTCACTTATGTATTTGGTAGCTATACCAGCCAGGCCTAGCAAATTAGAATCATGTTAAAGGTTGTTGTTCACATTGGTAGATTACAATCCGTGGTCAGACCTCTGTATTTTCTGCTCTAGGTATCCCACACAATGGAATTGCTGTGCAGATTTACTGTCAGGCTGGTCTGCTAAAGCATAGAGAAACCCCAAGCAGCTTAGTTAAAAGGGGGGAGAAAAAGGAAGAACCAAAAAACTATATAGGAGCAGCAGCAGCTTAGTTTCGAAATAACTTGAATAAATCTTGGGCTCTTTGTTAGAACTAATGAAGTATAAAAACAGTATCGCAGAATTATGCATCTTGATAAAATTTTATCATAGAACATACCTTCTGTAGTAACTCCCACGCAAATTTATGCAATATAATTCTGCCCAGGATGTGCCCTCCAATTTTATGAATCTCCAGACATGATTGGTAAAGAAAAGATATAACATACAATGAAGGCATCGATGGAAGAGCTATTTGCATCTCCATGGGGCCATCTGTTGGTTCCTCTTGTTTGATAACCGTGACTTCCCATCCCTGACAAGGCAACCATATCAATAATCAAAACAACCAGCATACATATCTATGCAATATGCAACCTAATGTTTCTTTTTTTTTTACATTGGAGTGATGGTGAAATCTTTAAATAGAACTTAATGAGTGAATATAGACAAACCCATTTCAGAAGTACAACTACAGGAAAAATAATTATTTAGTGTCTCGAAAAGTGCACCATTATGTACACCTCCATTAACCATCCTAGGAGATATTATTCCTAAAATGTGGTTCTGCTGCAGGCAAAACCAGATTTCTTAAAGTACAACCATCTACATTGTTCCAGAATTTCTGAAATACTAGAGCTACGCTTAATCACAGAGAAACGTCTCTGTTTTGGTAAGTCATGTCTAACAGGCTGCGTAATAATGACAATTTACAAGTTGCATGTGTCACTGATGTTACTCTTCATAGGAAACATAGCTAAAAGCTGCTCTAGTAATAATATGAATAGCATGAGACGACATAGCTAGATACGACAGTGTGATATATATACTAAGAATGATAGAATGATCTAGAACAACAAAAAATGAAAAACGAGTGGCGCCGAGGGTGTACCCTTAATGGGGTTGATGAGGCTAATGAATCATCTGCATTAAGAGCATATGAAAGAAGGTCTGACAATTCAGCGGACACCCATGTAATCCACAGAGTGTGAGCTTTAATGCATAGTGCCTTTAAGGTCTTGTTGAGTTCATCAAGTCTGGGATTGGAGCTATCATCAGCACCTAACAAGGAAGCAGCAGCAGCAAGAGGTTGCCTTCTGGGGTTGTCAGAAAATTGATTTCCAGGACTCCTAGGGCTGTCAAATGTGTGCCTCCTGGAGGAAAACGGTATTGCCGAATCAAAAGATGCTCTTGAATGTCTTGGCGTGGGCGATGATAACCTGGCAAATGCTGCACCACCAGAATCCTTTATCCACTGCCTTGGGGAGCTTAGTATCAGGGGTACATGACTTGAATGATATCTCAACGCAAACAAGAGGCGGCCAATGAAGAGAGACCTCTCCACAATAACGGACGCAGAAGGCTCACTGACATCACCCTTTTTGCTTCCCAATGAATCAGAGAGCTTTCCAAGTTCAGTCTCTAATTTGTTCAGTATGCCCAAGATGGTCCTATAGCATTTCTCCTGAAGGTATGGCACCAATTCCTTCAACCTCGGAACAGAATTGTGCGACTCGACAAAGATTAACAGGTCCTCAAGAATACTCTTGCATTTGCTGTCAATTGCATTCTTGATGCGACTAACCTCCGGCCCAAAATACGAGTCTAGGCAGCTGTGGAAGTCATTCTCGTCAGCAATCGGTTTCAAGTGTGCCAAAATCCCCCCTTTCTTGATTTTAGATTCGGAGAACCATACGCTGCCCCCAGTTGAAGCTTTCCTCATATGCACCAGGAAATCAGCAGCATCCTTTGGATCAGCATTGGCACCAATCGCCTCAATCGACTCCATCACATTAACACTACCACCCAAGCTATCAAATTCTGAATGCAAAATGTCCTTCATACGCCGCACAAATGCTTCCTCCATCCAGTCCTCGAAAATATCCTTCCCTTCTTTCAAGATTAACCCGCGGATTTGATCCCACGGGGATTCAATCTCTGATCCAAACACACTCTTCAGCCACTGCTCCAAACTCCCTTCCAGCTCTTTCCTCCCATCTAGTGTCTCACGCATGAGCCTTTGCACCGAGCCAAGCCCCTCCCCACTCCCAATGGCATCAACTAGCCTCTGTGCGCCAGCAATCACACCAAAGATCTCATCACAGCATTCCTTAAGCCAACCTGTACAGGTTTGTGCCACAGCATCCGGCTCAAGTAGCACCATGGTAGCCTCGAGCTGATCCCAGTGTTGTCTCCACAGCCGTGTCTCGTCATCAGGGTCTGGAATGCCACCGAAGAGCTGTGCAGGGGGCGGCGACTCGAGCACTGTCTTGTAGAACAGCGGCAAGTCGGTGAGCGCAGGCACGAATAACTGCCCGACGTGGCCGAGGGTGATCCGAACGATCCGTGCAACATCGCACAGCACTGAGGCGTAGGAGGACGGATCCGGGGCTAGTGCGGCCAGAGCTTGGGAGATCCAGGCGCGGCGGGAGGAGAGAAGCAGGAGGAGCGCCTGGGACGGGGTGAGCGACGGCGCCTCGATCGCGGCTACAGCAGCGAGCGCGTCGGCGTGTGCCGCGACAGGGAGTCTGCGGTCGGCGAGGCGTTCGCGCGCGCGCTGCGCGATCTGGGGCCGGAACGCCTCGACCAGCTGCGCCTGGTGCGCGAGGAGCGGGAACCGCGCGGCCGCCGTGGCGTCGCGGGAGAGCAGGCGGTGCACGACCTGCGCCCGCATGTACCGCCCCGCGGCCTCCAGGAGCATCCCCTCGTCGAGCCGGCCCCATATGTGCTCGGGCGTGTCGACGAGGTACTTGGCGCGGGCAGCCGCGGCGTAGAGCCGCGCGAGCCCGCCGGATGTGGGTGGCGAGGCGGCGCTGGCGCTGGGGGGCTCGGGGGGCGGCGAGAGGGAGGAGAGGGAGTCGGAGACGCGGGAGAGATTGTCGGAGATGGCGTCGGAGGACTGCTTGATGAGGAGGATGGAGTCGGCGGAGTCGAGGAGGTCGCGGTAGCTCCGGCCGACGAGCTGGCGGAGCTCCTCCTCCTTGGCGGCGATCTCGTGACGTGTGGCGCCCTCCGCCGCGCGGATCTCGACGATGCGCCTGGTGCGGAAGAGCTCCTCGGCGTCGGCCACGCCGCCGCCGGAGGCGGCCGCGGCGGGCATCGTGGCCGGGCTTTTCCTTAGAACGCACGGCGAGATCCAGGAGGGGATCGAAGAGGGTGGGGTGGGAGGGAGATTGCTAGCAGAAGATGCACGTCCGTTTCAGTTTACCAGTGGGCTTTCGGGAGGGTGCTCTGCAGGTGGACCTATGGCGAGTCAAGGGAGTGGGGCCGTCACGTATGTTTTTTTCTTGCTGATATTTTACGGCCGTAAGGCCTTCCACAATGAGGTGTTTCTTAACACGTTATCATAGGCAAAATAAATGCTTAAGAGACTATTCCTCCAATGGATTGTATCTTAGGTGTTGTCTCTACATTTAATGATTTGGTGATTTGTGGGCATGCTATTGGGCTAGCCATTCTTTTTTGCCTATGGTCTCGTGCAAGCTTGTATCTTAGCTAAGATACAGCATCATCATCTCTCCTCATTAAATATAGTGCCACATAAGCAATTTGCCTATGATACCGCGCCAAGAACCTCCCATTGTGAAAGGCCTAAGGTAAGTGACCAAGCAAAACACTGAAAACTGTACCAGAGTCCAAATCTAAAAATGGCCCAATCAACCGACTTTGATGTGAGAGCAACAAATCGAAAAATGGCCCAATCAACCGACTACTCCATGGCGGGACGGCCAAACAATACATGGATTCTTATTTTTAGTTCTAGTTTTTCCTTTTTATTTCTTTTCGTTTTTATGAAACGTGAATATTAGTAGTATTTTTTTTAGTATACAGATTATTTTTTCCGATACACAAACAATTATTGGTACCAAGAGATGAACATCTTTTCTAAAGTAGAAAAATGTGAGCATTTTTCTCACACATAATGACATCATTTTCCCTTGCCAAAGAAAAGGACATCCTTTTCAAATACACTAAAAAAACTTCTATTTTCATCAAGTAATTCTATTTTGAATTGATCTATAAGTTCGTATAGTAAATAGATTTTTTTCATATTTATAGAACCAAAACAAGGATCTTAACGACCACGCCAATGCGACACATGAATAAACGGTTTTGGCTGCAAAGCCTATTGTGTTGTCGGCTTGCAGTAGTGGCAACAAACAAGACCACCAAGCAACAACTCATGAGACAACAATCTAGTTCACAAACTCAAATTGAATTAAGAGTGTACCCGACAATTAGCAAATCAAATACAAAATATAACGGCTCATATGCCTAGTGTTGCAGCTTTTACCGAAATAGGTTAAAATCAAACGCGAAATTAACCACAAAGTTCATGAGATGAACTAACCGTGCATGTTATAGTCTTTTACTCAAGTAGGTTAATCATGAAAAATTTATTCTAACACATTAAAAATTTATAAACTGATAGAAGTGTTTCTTAAACGAAAGTTGAAGTAAATGTCTCAATGTGATATTGATCCAAGTCCCATATTGATGGTATCATTAAGTATTGTGAAATTGGATGAGCACGGTTTAGAAGTACATCATTGAAGACTTACTTTCATCCAAGACATATAAACTTCCACTCAACGAGTATTTTATACATTTCTCAACATATGTGTCCGCTCATATATCAGTACATAAGACTATCATAGAAGATAATATAATTGTATGAAACCAACCGTGAACTATTTTAGAATTAACATAAACAGATCACTACTCAAACATAGACATAGAGACACAATAGACCATGAGAAAATAATAAATTTTATCACACATCATGTTTGCCAAGAGTTGAAAGGAATATGCCCGAGAGGCAATAATAAATGGTTATTATCTTATTCTACATTTATAATAGATGTTTATTTCTCTTGATATAATTGTGTTAACCGGAAGTTAATACATGTGTGTTTAATAAACAAAATAAAAGGTTCATAGTAATGCCTCTCATTACACTAGCTTGTTGATTAAGTGATGATTAAGGTTTTCTGATCATGAACATTAACTGGATGTTGTTAATAACAAGGTCATATCATTGCAGAATGATGAGATGAACATTCACCCATAGTAGAATTAGCAATATGATCATGATATTGCTATCTCATTCAAAGTAACACTAATCTTTAGACCATGAGATCACGTCAATCACTAACACTGGAAGAGTACTTTGATTCCATCAAACGTCACACCGTAACAGGGTGATTATAAAGATGTCGTTGGGTACTTGGAAAGTGTTAGTTGAGCTTCGTGGATCAAGAGTGGGATTTGTCCATCCTGGTGACAGAGAGATATACTCAGGATCCTCTCGGTAATATCACATTGACATAGCTTACAAGCAAGTGATGAGATCACTAAGAATGTTATATCATGGGAATAAGAAAAGAGTACTTGTCGGTAGCGAGATCAAACTAGGTATGGATGATACCAAATGATTGGATCTCGAACAAGCAAAATATCATGAGACAGAAGGAATTGGTTACTATGAAAAAGGTTCACGAGATCACTAGTTCATCGTTGAATAAGTGGGAGTCGTTATGGATCTCCAAATCCCGCTGATGGCTCAATGCACGGCGCTAGAAAAATGTTGGGGCGTGGTTGAGGTAGAGCTCGTTGGGAACCCCAAGAGGAAGGTATGATGAGCATAGTAGCAAGTTTCCCTCAGTTATGAAACAAAGGTTTAATCGAACCAGTAGGAGCAAGGAAACACCCCAAATGTGTTACTAGCTGAGCTTTGGCAGGGCGCACTACCGGTGCTGGTAGCAACGTGGAGACCTGCACAACACAACCACAGAACTTTGTCCCCAACTTGCGATGAGGTTGTCAATCTCACTGTGTTTTGCGGAAAACAAAGGATTAAACGTATCGAATGGAAAGAAGTAAAAGTTTGCAGAAAGTAAACACAAAGAAGTAAACAGTTTATAGATTGTATGTAAAAGAAAAGGACCGGGATCCATAGTTCACTAGAGGTGGCTCTCCTTAAGATAGATAACATGCTGGGTGAACAAATTACAGCGGGGCAATTGACAAACATCGAGAAAGCAATACATGCATATACTAATCATCTTGACTCCTTTGAGATTCGATTGGGCATTACAACATTATACATAGACCGCCATCCAACTGCATCTATGACTAATAATCCACCTTCAGGTTATCATCGAACCCCCTCCAGTGTTAAGTTGCAAGCAACAGATTATTGCTTTACGAACTGCGTGTAAAGTAAACAATACGATTGTTCTATGAACAAAGGATTGTTGTTTTCTCCCTAGTAGCAACAGCACATCTAGTACCTTAGAGATTTCTGTCACTTCCCCAGATTACCAGAGGCATGAACCCACTATCGAGCATAAATACTAACTCTTGGAGTTGCTAGCATCTACTTGGCCAAGATAGCTACTAACAACGGAAAGCATGCAAGATCACAAATAACAAAGACATGATAGAATCAATAATCAATCTGAAATAGCATCTCAATATCCATCGGATCCCCACAAACACAACATGCAGAATTACAAATAGATGATCTTGATCATGAACGGAGCTCACAAGATCTAAACATGAAAGCACAAAGGAGGAGAACCAGCCATCTAGCTACTACATGGATCCGTAGTCCAAGGATGAACTACTCACGCATCACACCGGAGACTTGCATGGTGATGAAGAAGGCCTCCAGGGTGAATTCCCCTCTCCGGCAGGGTGCCGGGAAGAGCTTCAGATCCCTCCCGATCTAGGGATGGAGATAACGGCGGCTACATACTCTTTTGTGGATTTTTGATCGGGCACTTAGGGTTTACATCCCGAGGGCATCTTATAGTCGGCCACACCACCCCCTGGCGCGGGCCAGGCCTGGCCGCGTGGCCAGGTGGTGTGGTGGCCTTCTGGCCCCTCTCCGTCTCGTATTCTGGCACTTGATGACTTCCGGAAAAATAGGCACTTTGGCTTTTGTCCCGTCCAATTCCGAGAATATTCATTTTCTGGCTTTCATGGAACCAAAAGCAGCAAAAAACAGGCAGCTGGCACTGTGGCTCTTGTTAATAGGTTAGTCCAAGAAATCATATGAAAAGTACTCCAAAGTTGGAACAAAACACAAGAAAGTGGATAAAACAAAGCATGGAACATCAAAAATTATAGATACATTTGCAATGTATCAACATCCCCAAGCTTAACTCATGCTCGTCCTCGAGTAGGTAAGTGATAAAAAGAAAGAATATTTTTTGAGGTGACATGCACCATCAAAGACTTGATCAAAGTATTTGCAAGACATTCAAAGCTGGGATCATAGTACTTCAATCATAACATGAAAGACAAAGTTCTAGCAATAAGCAAAGAAACTAAGATGCAACATGAAAAGGCACAAACAAAAGATTCATGAATAACAATGCTTTGCAAGACGTTTGTTTGTTTCACATAAAGAAAACATAGCATAATAGTATTCAGCTTGTCCCTCAATAGAGTAGCAAATATAAATGCATAGGACACCTTCAAAGTTCGTAAGAGTGACTAGATACAATAGTTTAAAACAAGCAATATCAAAGTATGCATCAATCAACTAGTCTTGGGACAATGCACATAGAACTAAGAATGGCCACTATGCTCTCAAAGTAGGTGCATAAAGATAGAAGGTGGAGACTCAATATAATGGTGGAAGAAAGGACTTTTTCTAAAAGGAAGTAGGGATTCAAGTCTCATAAAGAGCTTCTAAAAATTATGGTACTTATAGCTTTCAACTCTCATTGCCCCTATCATAAGCATCTTTAAGGTAATTAAGGTTAAAGTGAAACAACTAAGAGGATATGCTTGACAAGTTATAAACCGAAATCTCATGCCCCTTACTTACGAAGACCGATCCTCATGCTACTCAACTTCAGTCATGAGTAAGCTCTTGTCATTGTAAGTACATATGTATCATTAAGAACCGCCAACGGGGTACCCCTTGCACATGATACATGAGCTTTCCCATAATCAAAATGACAAGGCAAGCAGACAATGAGCATCTCAGCGATCTTTTTATTTGCTATTTGCATAGGTTTTGATTGAGGATGCTTCATAGAGTGCTCATTATGGTGATGCTGCAAGTTTCCACCATGATTAGGCAAGGCTTAGGCTAGCGGCCCAGACGTTTCTCTAATACACATACAAACTCCATGATCTTAAAAGTTCCACTTTTATTTCACACCGCCTGGATCCGTAAGCAAAAGAACATAATATCAATGGGGTACAAAGTACAAGTGTAATGTTGAAAGTGTTCCCCATGAAACATGGTTCTGCTAATTTCAACTTATAAAGCGCAAGCATATACGCAACAAAGAAGGACCCAATGGTTCAAGTTTATTAGATGCAAAAAAGTAAAGTGTGCCATCAAGTTCGTGAGAGCTTTAATCACTAGTTTTCTCATAACAAGTTTAATTTGGAAGATAAACAAAAGCATGAATATACTTGGAATAGCATAAGATAGTAGGTAGGTATGGTGGACTCTTTGGAATAACTTGCTTTAGGGAGTTGGATGCATGAGTGGAACTCATACTTGGTTGTGGAGGCTAGCAAAAGACTGGGAGCGACAAACTAAGAGAGCAATAATGGCCATAATCATGCAGAGCGACAAAACATCATTGATCAAAGCATAAAGTGATACTACAAGTTGAAAACTAAAGGATCATAAAGGCTATGGTGACTTGAGATAGTCATAACATGGTGTGAGCATGCGCGAAGTCAACCCAAATAAAGCATCAAAGGAGAATACCACTATATTATGCTTTAATATGCTAAAACAACGCATGATTCATCTAAGGCACATTAAGCAATCACAATTATTTAAAACAAGTCATGCTACAGCAAAGAATACTAAGCATAAAGCCAAAAGAATATCAAGCATGGCATGACAAAGCATAGGCCACAGTCAAAAACGAGCTCTTTTTACCACATAAGTATGAACTTTCCTGCTCTTTTCCAAACAAAACCAAACTATTTGCAAACCAATGTATGAAAGAGGGGGTCCAACCAATTTATTCAGAAAACTAAGAAAACCAAAGCAAACAAAAAACCAAAACGAAAACGAAAAATAAGACGCTCCAAGAACAACACAATTGTGCATGAAACAATAAAAATGAAGCGTTTGGAAGAAACCTGGGATTTTTATTGATGAAGAAGGGGATGCCTTGGGCATCCCCAAGCTTTGACGCTTGTACTTCTTGGATATTTCTTGGGGTGACATGCGTGGCATCCCCAAGCTTGAGATTTAGTCCATCCTTCATCTCATTACTCATTCCTTCCATACACCTGAAATTTTTCCTTCATACAAAACTTCACACAATCTTTATTAGCAACATTAGTGCACTCAAGATAAATAAGTCTTAAGGTTCAGTTCTAACACCAAATAAACTTCCATTGGAACACTAGCTACTGTAGCACTTCCCTCAAAAAGCTCAATTCCCCAAAAGAACTCAGAAAGGAACCAACAAGAAGCAAATGCAGAAAATGACAGAAATTTGTCAAAACAAACCAACAGGTAAAGACGAATTCTTTCGAAGACCTTCTGTTGCTCAAATCAAAAAGTGTCGAACTAACGAAAGTTAGATAACAACCTGGGGCAGAAGCACAAAAATTCACGCCTCAAAAAGACGTTCAGAGAATTTTTACGGTGAAGCACAGAAATCTGTTTCGGGACATCAACTTTCCCAATCATTACTTTTCTCTCATTAGAGGTTACTCTTGGCATAAAGAGCAAATAAAAATGATAAGGAGAGGTTATTACTGAAGTAATAACTTCCAAGACTCATCTAAAACTTTTGGGTTATCTCCCAATAAGTACTTTTCTTTAACGCCTTTAAGTTAGGCATAAGAAGCAAGAAAGAATCAAGTGTTCTCAAATGAAGAAGCATTAAGACCAAATTTTGTTTTCATAGGAGAAGCAAAATAAATCTTTTCTCTCCTTTTAGGGAAGTTTTCTATACCTTTCTTGAGTGGGAGTTGATATTTAATGGTGCCTTCTTTCATATCAATGATGGCACCAACAGTTCTAAGGAAAGGTCTTCCCAAAGTAATAGGACAAGAAGCATTGCATTCAACATCCAAAACATAGAAATCAACAGGGACATAGGCACTGTTAACCATAATAAGAACATCATTAAGACTCCCCATGAGTTTCTTTTTAGCATTATCATCAAGTGGGACATTCAAATAACAATCTTCAAGTGGAGGCAAATCAAGCATATCATAAATCCTTCTAGGCATAATAGAAACACTACTATCAAGATCACATAAAGCTTTGAAATCAAAGTCATTCACTTTCATATTAATGATGGGTTCCCAACCATCTTCTTGTTTTATAGGAATAGAAGCTTTATGTTTCATCTTTTCTTCTTTAATCTTTATGAGAGCATTAGTAATGTGTTTTGTAAAGGTCATGTTCATAGCACTAGCATTAGAACTTTTAGCAAGCTTTTGTAGGAACTTAATAACTTCAGAGATATTGCAACCATCAAGATCAATGTCGTGGTGGTATCACGGCATATGCCATGGGTAGGCTAAAGTTGGGGCCGATGGACGTGGAGGAATCCGGGGAGGGATGATGCAGTGAAGATCGCACTCGTATGAACAAAGAGAAATACAATGTATATTGGATTGAAGCTCTCAAGTGGAGATAACACCTCATTCTCTACAACTGATCTCTTATAATCTGGCCATACTTGTGGCTACAATCATGCTCCTTGAGCTGTATCTCCTATACCTCTATCTAGATCTCTTTATCAGAGTGGAGGAGGAAGAAGAAGGAGAGCTACTATTGAGCTGAGAGGGGAGGAGCCCTTCGGGCCTCTCTTAGAACGATCCCCCTGGTGCTCCTTATAAAGGGGAGCCCAGGGGACTAATCTTGCTCTCTACGATTGGCATCTTCTCAGCATATTCCGGGCATCTTCTGGAGATGCTCAGCATATGCCTTGGCATCTTTGGAGATGCTAAGGCATATTCCTTAGCATATTCTTGGATGCCGATGGCATATTCCTTATGCCATGTGCCAGTTTGAGCCAGAGGCGTCCCAAGACTGGCACGACGCTTGTGGAGTTGTCCTGGATAAGATGACATGTAGCTGTGAAGGTTAGGAGCACATCTGGAGATAAATAAGAGGGCGTACGGGGTGAAATAACTCGGCCCAGACGCCCCAGACGAAGCGGTGATTCGGCCTGCTTCCTAGTTGATTCGGCCTGGTCTTGATTGCAGGAAACAAGGGCCCAGCCGGATTGTTTGGTGGCCCGGCCGGGTTAGTGGCTATTCAGCCTGGAGGGGAGCCGGCCTGGGGCCTAGTTCGGCCCAGGCGGGGAGATGGCGACCCAGCCGAGGTCTTCTTCTTTCGGCCCATGCGGGGCAGCGAGGTGAGGAGCCCAGCCGGGTCAGATCTGATATGTCTCTTGATGCAGGTTGTAGCCCAGGGGGAGCGGCCGGCCTGGCCGGATGCTGGAGCCCCGCGGTGGGCCGACTTAGCCGACGTCGGCCCACCCGGGATGACTCGGCGGTTTGCTGGGGGGAGCCTGGCTCGAGGCTGTTCGTCGAACGAGGCCCAGCGATGGGCCGAGCTGTCCATGCCGGCCCACCCGAGGGAGGAGGACGGGGACGACCGGGGTTTGCAGGCCCGCGACGGCTGGTTCCGGCCCACCCGGGCGACTTGGTGAGGAGTGGTTTGGCTGGAGGAGGCGGTGGTGTTGTGGGCCGAGGTGATTAGTTCGGCCCACCCGGCATGGATGGTCTGGTTTTGGCTGATTCGGCTCCTGTAGCTTTAATTCGGCCCGTTGCGTGTAGAGGAGATCCTGGGGGCTTCTCACTTGGGCCGAATTAATGCTGAGTCGGCCCAAGTGTACTTTTCTTCTCTTTTTCTCTATTCTATTTATATTTCATGTTTCTTAATTGACTAACTTAGCACTCTATCGAGTAACTTGATGCACCAACTCTGGGGTACCCGGGGGTACACCCCCGACATTAGTCCCCGAGGCCATGTGGGATTCGTAGAATCGCTCATGGGCTTTATATTTAAATATTCCCAAAGTTGTTTTTCGACTTATTGCACCTTGGTTGTATGCCTCTATGTCTTATAATCTTTTTGAGCAAGTTTTTGACTACTAGCGTTCTCGGGCATTGGCCATAATCCCTTTGGGTAAGTTTTTGGACTTCTGGCCTTCATGGTGTTGGAGATATACCCTAGAGGCAATAATAAATATAGTTATTATTATATATCTTTGTGTTTATGATAAATGTTTGCATTCATGCTATAATAGTATTAACAAGGAAACCATTAATACTTGTGTGATTTGTAAACTTAATTTGAAGTCCCTAGTATAGCCTCTATACTTCACTAGCTTGTTGGTTGATTGATGATGTGGTTTCTTTGTCATGAACATTGAGATGTTATCAACAACAAGATCATATCGTTAGGAGAATGATATGGTGGACATACTCCTATAGACAAGCGTAGCATAAAGATCAAGTCATTTCAATAGTTCAATTGCTATATGCTTTCTGATACATAGTAACCTAATTCCTTCGACCATGAGATCATGCATATCACCTTTGCTGGATGGATGCTTTGATGTCATCAAACACCACACCGTAACAGGGTGGCTATAAAGGTGGCATTGAGTGTTCGGAAAGTATTGGTTGAAACACATGGATCAAGAGTGGGATTTGTCCATCCACATGACGGATAGATATACTCTGGGCCCTCTCGGTGGAATGTCATCCAATTAGCTTGCAAGCATGTGACATGGTCACAAGGGATCACATATCACGGGAACGAGAAAAGAGTACTTATCGGTAACGAGGATGAACTAGGTATGCAGAGATACCGACGATCATAAACCTCGGATAAGTAACATATCGTGAGACAAAGGGAAATTGGTATCGTATGTAAGTGGTTCATTCGATCGCAAAGTAATCGTAGAAATATGTGGGAGCCATATGAATTTCCAGATTCCTCTATTGGTTATTGTTCGGAGAAGTGTCTCGATCATGTCCGCATAATTCACGAACCGTAGGGAGACACACTTAAGGATTCGACGTTGTTTGAGTAGTTATGGTATTATGAGAAAGAGACCGAATGTTGTTCGGAGTCTCGGATGGGATCCGGGATATCACGAGGTGATCCGGAATGGTCCGGAGAATAAGATTCATATAAGGAAAGTCCCGTTTCGGAGTTCGGGAATGATTCCGGTGTTTTCATCGGGGATATTCTAGAAGGTTCCGGATTGTCCGGCACTCCGGGGGGGAAGGGGTACATGAATGTGTCATTACATATTGGAATGATTGCATCATGTACTAAGTGTTCTTGCTGTCCCAAATATAGGATTAAATTGAATCCTAAAACAGAAAAGTCAAATGTCCAGTTTGAAAGTCAAACTGCCAAAAACAAGAAACTGTGGGAAACAAGCAAGAGGAGTTGGAACCAACCTGGAGGAGGAGTTGGACTCCTCCAGGCCGGCGCCCAGCCCAAGGCCGAGTTGGGGAGGGACTCCCTCCCTCCCCTGGCGCGCCCACCCCCTCCCACCTATATAAGGAGGGGCAGGGCTCCCCTCCTACACACAAGTTTCCTATCCTCTAAACTAAACCCTAGATCTAGACCCCGGTTTAGAGCTATTCGGTTTAGAGCCTTCTAATTGGTTTAGAGCCCTCTAATTGGTGTGTCTAATTACTAGACCACTAATAGCCTCTCTCATAAGCTCCACCATACTCGCACCGGCTTAAGGCGAAGCCCTGCGGGATTTCCCCTCTACCTCCGGTACCACGCCGTTGTGCTGCCGGAATCGCGAGGAGAGTGCTACAACCTCCGCTGCCTGCTGGAACAAGGGAGAGGAAGGTCTTCGTCGAGTACCGAACGTGTGACCGACTGCGGGAGCGCTGCGGGAACGCGGCGCCGGAAGGATCATCTACGCGATCTTGAGATCGGAAAGAGTACGACTACATCACCCACGAGAATCTGCTCTCGTTAAACACTTTGGAATCTTCGAGGGTGAGTTATTCCATCGACTCGTTGCTACAATCTAATAGATAGATCTTGGCTTGTTTGTTTGTATGCGATAGAAAATTTTTGTTTTCCATGCTACGAATCCCTACAGTGGTATCAGAGCCGTGTCTATATGTAGATCTGTTGCACGAGTAGAACACAATGGTCATTGTGGGCGTTGATGCTTTTATTGTAGATTGCTTTTTGTGTACTTTGCATCTTGCGGTATGTTGGGATGAAGCGGCCCGGGCTAACCTTACATGACATCGTTCATGAGACTTGCTCCACGTTTGACATGCAACTTGTATTGCATAAGTGGCTTTGCGGGTGCCTGTTTCTCCTAGCATAGTTAAGATCCAATTTACAACGGGTAATCAACAATGCTAGTATCAATGTTGTGGTTCTTGTTCGTAAGTTAGAACGACACTTATGGAAAGCCCCAAACCACGTAAAATATGCAAAGAAAGTAGAAGCGTCTAACTTTGTTTTGCAGGGGTGTGCAGTGATGTGATATGGCCATGATTGTGATTATATTTGATGTATGCAATGTTCCTTATTGTAAGTTGGCAACCGGCAGGAGCCATATGGTTGTCTTTAATTTCTGTTAAGACCTGCGTGTCTATTCAAAATAGTTGTAATAGTTGAAGCTGGTGGACGACAACCATGGAGAAGCGTCATTGACCTTGATGCTATGCCGGTGATGATGGAGATCATATTCGTGCTTGAAGATGGAGATCGGAAGCACAAAGAAGAAAGGCCATATCATATCACATATTATGAATTGCATGTGATGTTAATCCTTTATGCATCTTGTATTGCTTAGTAGACGACGGTAGCATTATAAGATGATCCCTCATGCACATAAATTTCAAGTTCTAAAGTGTTCACCCTTAGTATGCACCGTTGCCAAAGCTTGCTGCTTCGAAGCACCACGTGATGATCGGGTGTCTTTGATTCCGCGGGTGAATACAACGTAAGCATGCCAGATTTGCTTATGCGGAAGCTAAGGTTTGATCTTGACGAGCCTAGCATGTACAGACATGGCCTCAGGAACACGGATCGCCGAAAGGCAAAGCATGAATCATATAGTAGATATGATGAACATGATGATTGTTCGCCATTAAAACTATATCAGCTCTCGTGATGATCGGTGTTGATGTAGTGGATTTGGTTCGTGTGATCACTAAAACAATGTGAGGGATGTTGTTTTGAGTGGGAGTTCACCTAGTTTAATTTCATTAATTAATTTGAACTCAATTTGTCATAAACTTAGTCTAAACTATTGCAAATATGTTGTAGATCAATGGCAGCCCCTACCATCAATTTTAATGCGTTCCTAGAGAAAGAAAAGTTGAAAAACAATGGAAGCAACTTCGCGGATTGGTTCCGCAATTTGAGGATTGTCCTCACAGCTGGTAATTTGACCTATGTGCTGGATGCACCGCTAGGTGACCCACCTGCAGCTGATGCTACCGATGAAGTAAAGAATGTTTACCTTGCTCGGAAGAATCAGTACTCCATAGTTCAGTGTGCTATCTTGTATGGTTTAGAATCGGAGCTTCAGAAAAGGTTTGAAGAGTCAGATCCATATGATATTGTCGAGGATCTCAAATTAATCTTTGAGACTCATGCGGCAATTGAAAGTTATGAAGCTTCTGAAAAGTTCTTTAACTGCAAGATGGAAGAGGGTAGCTCCGTCAGTGAGCATGTGCTTAAGATGTCTGGGCACGCAAATAAACTTCAAAGTTTGGGTATAGTGATTCCTAATACTTTGGGAGTTTACCGCATCCTCCAATCACTACCACCAAGTTACAAGAACTTTGTGATGAACTATAACATGCAGAACATGAACAAAGAGTTGCCAGAACTATTTGCTATGTTAAAATCTGCAGAAGTGGAGATCAAGAAAGAGCACCAAGTGTTGATGGTCAATAAGACCACCAAATTCAAGAAAGGCAAGTCTAAGCAAAAGGGACACTTCAAGAAGGGTGGTAAGAAAGTTACCACGCCGACGAAGAAGACCAAGGCTGGACCTAAACCTGAAACTGAGTGCTTTTACTGCAAGGGAGAAGGTCACTGGAAGCGGAATTGCCCAAGGTACTTGGCGGATTTGAAGAACGGCAACATCAAGAAGAAAGGTATATCTGATATACATGTTATTGATGTGTATCTCACTAGTACTCGTAGTAGTGCCTGGGTATTTGATACTGGTTCGGTTGCTCATATTTGTAACTCGAAACAGGAGCTGCAGAATAAACGGAAGCTAGTGAAGAACGAGGTGACGATGCGCGTAGGAAACGGATCAAAGGTTGATGTGATCGCGGTCGGCACGCTACCTCTTCATCTACCATCGGGATTAGTTTTATACTTAAATAATTGTTATTTGGTGCCTGCATTAAGCATGAACATTATATCAGGATCTTGTTTATTGCGAGACAGTTACTTGTTTAAATCCGAGAATAATGGTTGTTCGATTTATATGAGTAATGTGTTTTATGCACATGCACCTTTGATAGATGGTCTATTCATATTGAATCTCGATAGTAGAAATACACATATTAATAACATTGAGGCTAAACGTTTGAAATCAAGCGATAATTTGACCTATATGTGGCACTGTCGTCTTGGTCACATTGGAGTGAAACGTATGAAGAAACTCCATTCCGATGGACTTCTTGAATCACTTGATTTTGAATCACTTGAAAGATGCGAAGCATGTCTGATGGGTAAAATGACTAAGACTCCATTTTCTGGTATAATGGAGCGAGCTACGGACTTACTGGAAATCATACATACCGATGTGTGTGGTCTAATGAGTGTAGCATCGCGCAGTGGTTATCGTTATGTTCTTACCTTCACGGATGACTTGAGTAGATATGGGTATATCTATTTCATGAAACATAAGTCCGAAACTTTCGAGAAGTTTAAGGAGTTTCAAAGTGAGGTAGAGAATCAACGTAACAAGAAGATTAAATTTCTACGTTCTGATCGTGGAGGTGAATATCTAAGTTACGAGTTTGGCGAGCATTTAAAGAAGTGCGGAATACTTTCACAATTGACACCGCCGGGAACACCACAGCGTAATGGTGTGTCTGAACGTCGTAATCGAACTCTCTTAGATATGGTTCGTTCTATGATGTCACTTACAGATTTACCGCTATCATTTTGGGGTTATGCATTAGAAACAGCCGCATTCACTTTAAATAGGGCACCATCTAAATCCGTTGAAACGACACCGTATGAATTATGGTTTGGGAAGAAACCTAAATTGTCGTTCCTTAAAGTTTGGGGATGCGAAGCCTATGTAAAAAGGTTACAGCCGGACAAGCTTGAACCCAAAGCGGAAAAATGCGTCTTCATAGGATACCCGAAGGAAACTATTGGGTATACCTTCTATCATATATCCGAAGGCAAAATCTTCGTTGCCAAGAATGGATCCTTTCTAGAGAAGGAATTTCTCTCGAAAGAAGTGACTGGAAGGAAAGTAGAACTCGACGAGGTTGTCGAACCTTTTCTCGAAATTGCGAGTAGCGCAGCACCGGAAGAAGTTCCTGTGGTGCCTGCACCAATAAGAGAGGAAGCTAATGATAGTGATCATGAAACTTCGGTTGAAGTTGCTACAGAGCCTCGGAGGTCAACGAGAACTCGTACCACTCCAGATTGGTATGATTCCGTTATGAATGTCATGTTGGTGGACAACACCGATGACCCCGAGACATATGAGGAAGCGATGATGAGCCCAGATTCCAATAAATGGCAAGAAGCCATGAAATCCGAGATTGGATCCATGTACGAAAACCAAGTATGGACTTTGGTGGACTTACCGGATGGCCGGAAGGCTGTCGAGAACAAATGGATTTTCAAGAAGAAAACAGATGCTGATGGTAATGTTACTGTCTATAAAGCTCGACTTGTCGCAAAAGGGTTTCGACAAATTCAAGGAGTTGACTACGATGAGACTTTCTCACCGGTAGCGAAGCTAAAGTCTGTGAGGATTATGTTAGCAATCGCTGCATATTATGATTATGAGATATGGCAGATGGATGTCAAAACAGCATTCCTCAATGGAGACATTGATGAAGAGTTGTATATGATACAACCCAAAGGTTTTGTCGATCCTAAAGATGCTAACAAGGTATGCAAGCTTCAACGGTCCATCTATGGATTGAAGCAAGCATCCCGAAGTTGGAATCAACGTTTTGATAAGGTAATCAAAAGTTTTGGTTTTATACAAACTTATGGAGAAGCTTGTATTTACAAGAAAGTGAGTGGGAGCTCTGTAGCATTCTTAATACTGTATGTGGATGACATATTGTTGATTGGGAATGATGTAGACCTTCTTAATAGTGTCAAAGAGTATTTGAATAATAGTTTTTCAATGAAGGATCTTGGCGAAGCAGCTTACATATTAGGCATAAAGATTTATAGAGATAGATCGAAACGCCAAATATCATTGTCACAAAGTACGTATTTGGACAAAGTTCTAAAGAAGTTTGGAATGGAAGAAAGCAAGAAAGGGTTCTTGCCCATGTTGCCCAATACGACCTTGAGTAAAACTCAAAGTCCGACATCGGCAGAAGATAGAGAAAGGATGAGTAAGACTCCCTATGCCTCAGCCATAGGATCTCTAATGTATGCCATGCTATGTACTAGACCCGACATCGCATATGCTGTTAGTTTAACTAGCAGATATCAAAGTGATCCAGGAGTGGATCATTGGACAGCGGTCAAAAACATCCTTAAGTACTTGAGAAGAACTAAGGATATGGTTCTTTCTTATGGAGGTGATGAACAGCTCGTTGTTAATGGTTACACCGATGCTAGTTGGAACATCGATCCAGATGATTCTAAATCACAATCTGGATACGTATTTATTTTGAATGGTGCAGCAGTTAGCTGGAGGAGTGCAAAGCAAAGCGTTGTGGCGAGATCTTCAACTGAATCGGAATACATGGCTGCTTCGGAGGCTTCACAAGAAGCGATATGGATGAAAGAGTTCATTACAGAGCTGGGTGTGGTTCCTAGTGCGCTGGACCCAATGTCTATCTACTGTGATAACATGGGCGCCATAGCCAATGCGCAAGAACCAAGGTCACACAAGAAGCTGAAGCATATCAAGCTACGTTTTCACGCTATTCGAGAACATATCCAGGATGGGGATATAAAGATTTGCAAAGTACACACAGATCTGAATGTGGCGGATCCGTTGACTAAACCTCTCCCGAGGGCAAAACATGACCAACACCAAACTGCCATGGGTGTTCGGTATATTACCATGTAATCTAGATTAGATGACTCTAGTGCAAGTGGGAGACTGTTGGAGATATGCCCTAGAGGCAATAATAAATATAGTTATTATTATATATCTTTGTGTTTATGATAAATGTTTGCATTCATGCTATAATAGTATTAACAAGGAAACCATTAATACTTGTGTGATTTGTAAACTTAATTTGAAGTCCCTAGTATAGCCTCTATACTTCACTAGCTTGTTGGTTGATTGATGATGTGGTTTCTTTGTCATGAACATTGAGATGTTATCAACAACAAGATCATATCGTTAGGAGAATGATATGGTGGACATACTCCTATAGACAAGCGTAGCATAAAGATCAAGTCATTTCAATAGTTCAATTGCTATATGCTTTCTGATACATAGTAACCTAATTCCTTCGACCATGAGATCATGCATATCACCTTTGCTGGATGGATGCTTTGATGTCATCAAACACCACACCGTAACAGGGTGGCTATAAAGGTGGCATTGAGTGTTCGGAAAGTATTGGTTGAAACACATGGATCAAGAGTGGGATTTGTCCATCCACATGACGGATAGATATACTCTGGGCCCTCTCGGTGGAATGTCATCCAATTAGCTTGCAAGCATGTGACATGGTCACAAGGGATCACATATCACGGGAACGAGAAAAGAGTACTTATCGGTAACGAGGATGAACTAGGTATGCAGAGATACCGACGATCATAAACCTCGGATAAGTAACATATCGTGAGACAAAGGGAAATTGGTATCGTATGTAAGTGGTTCATTCGATCGCAAAGTAATCGTAGAAATATGTGGGAGCCATATGAATTTCCAGATTCCTCTATTGGTTATTGTTCGGAGAAGTGTCTCGATCATGTCCGCATAATTCACGAACCGTAGGGAGACACACTTAAGGATTCGACGTTGTTTGAGTAGTTATGGTATTATGAGAAAGAGACCGAATGTTGTTCGGAGTCTCGGATGGGATCCGGGATATCACGAGGTGATCCGGAATGGTCCGGAGAATAAGATTCATATAAGGAAAGTCCCGTTTCGGAGTTCGGGAATGATTCCGGTGTTTTCATCGGGGATATTCTAGAAGGTTCCGGATTGTCCGGCACTCCGGGGGGGAAGGGGTACATGAATGTGTCATTACATATTGGAATGATTGCATCATGTACTAAGTGTTCTTGCTGTCCCAAATATAGGATTAAATTGAATCCTAAAACAGAAAAGTCAAATGTCCAGTTTGAAAGTCAAACTGCCAAAAACAAGAAACTGTGGGAAACAAGCAAGAGGAGTTGGAACCAACCTGGAGGAGGAGTTGGACTCCTCCAGGCCGGCGCCCAGCCCAAGGCCGAGTTGGGGAGGGACTCCCTCCCTCCCCTGGCGCGCCCACCCCCTCCCACCTATATAAGGAGGGGCAGGGCTCCCCTCCTACACACAAGTTTCCTATCCTCTAAACTAAACCCTAGATCTAGACCCCGGTTTAGAGCTATTCGGTTTAGAGCCTTCTAATTGGTTTAGAGCCCTCTAATTGGTGTGTCTAATTACTAGACCACTAATAGCCTCTCTCATAAGCTCCACCATACTCGCACCGGCTTAAGGCGAAGCCCTGCGGGATTTCCCCTCTACCTCCGGTACCACGCCGTTGTGCTGCCGGAATCGCGAGGAGAGTGCTACAACCTCCGCTGCCTGCTGGAACAAGGGAGAGGAAGGTCTTCGTCGAGTACCGAACGTGTGACCGACTGCGGGAGCGCTGCGGGAACGCGGCGCCGGAAGGATCATCTACGCGATCTTGAGATCGGAAAGAGTACGACTACATCACCCACGAGAATCTGCTCTCGTTAAACACTTTGGAATCTTCGAGGGTGAGTTATTCCATCGACTCGTTGCTACAATCTAATAGATAGATCTTGGCTTGTTTGTTTGTATGCGATAGAAAATTTTTGTTTTCCATGCTACGAATCCCTACACATGGCACTGGTCATAGCCCCTTGGGTGGGTTTCTGGACCTATGGCCTTCGTGGGCACTGGTCATAACCCCTTGGGTAAGTTTCTGGACTTCTGGCCTTCATGCGCACTGGTCATAACCCCTTTGGGTAAGTTACGAGTTCTGACCTTATTGGGCATTGCTCTTTTAACCCCATTGGGTAAATCATGAGTTCCTGCCTTCTTGGGCATTGCTCTCTTAACCCCATTGGGTAAGTTATGAGTTCCTGCCTTCTTGGGCATTGCTCTTTTAACCCCATTGGGTAAGTTATGAGTTCCTGCCTTCTTGGGCATTGCTCTTTTAACCTCATTGGATAAGTTATGAGTTCCTGCCTTCTTGGGCATTGCTCTTTTAACCTCATTGGATAAGTTATGAGTTCCTGTCTTCTTGGGCATTGCTCTTTTAACCTCTTTGGGTAAGTTATGAGTCTTGGCATTCTTCGGCACTGCTCTTTTAACTTCTTTGGGTAAGTTATGAGTCTTGGCTTTCTTTGGCACTGCTCTTTCAACCTCTTTGGGTAAGTTATGAGTCTTGGCCTTCTTTGGCACTGCTCTTTTAACCCCTTTGGGTAAGTGATGAGTCTCGGCCTTCTTTGGCACTGCTCTTTTAACCTCTTTGGGTAAGTTATGAGTCTTGGCCTTCTTTGGCACTGCTCTTTTAACCTCTTTGGGTAAGTTATGAGTCTCGGCCTTCTTTGGCACTGCTCTTTTAACCTCTTTGGGTAAGTTATGAGTCTTGGCCTTCTTTGGCACTGCTCTTTTAACCTCTTTGGGTAAGTTATGAGTCTTGGCCTTCTTTGGCACTGCTCTTTTAACCTCTTTGGGTAAGTTGTGAGTCTTGGCCTTCTTTGGCACTGCTCTTTTAACCTCTTTGGGTAAGTTATGAGCTCTGGCCTTCTTGGGCACTGCTCTTTTAACCTCTTTGGGTAAGTTATGAGTCTTGGCCTTCTTTGGCACTGCTCTTTTAACCTCTTTGGGTAAGTTGTGAGTCTTGGCCTTCTTTGGCACTGCTCTTCTAACCTCTTTGGGTAAGTTATGAGCTCTGGCCTTCTTGGGCACTGCTCTTTTAACCTCTTTGGGTAAGTTATGAGTCTCGGCCTTCTTTGGCACTGCTCTTTTAACCTCTTTGGGTAAGTTATGAGCTCTGGCCTTCTTGGGCACTGCTCTTTTAACCTCTTTGGGTAAGTTATGAGTCTCGGCCTTCTTTGGCACTGCTCTTTCAACCTCTTTGGGTAAGTTATGATCCGAGTCATCTGTTTCAAAATCCGAGTTATTTTACTCAAAATTGACTTAAGTCTTAAGTTTGAGTCATCTGACTCAAATCCGAGCTATATGATTCAAATCCGAGTTAACTAAACTCAAATCCGAGTTACTTTACTCAAAACTGACTTTATGTCTTAAGGATGAGTCATCTGGCTCCAATCTGAGTTATATGATTCAAATCCGAGTTAACTCAACTCAAATCCGAGTTACTTTACTCAAAACTGACTTTATGTCTTAAGGATGAGTCATCTGGCTCCAATCCGAGTTATATGATTCAAATCCGAGTTAACTCAACTCAAATCCGAGTTACTTTACTCAAAATTGACTTTATGTCTTAAGGATGAGTCATCTGGCTCCAATCCGAGTTATATGATTCAAATCCGAGTTAACTCAACTCAAATCCGAGTTACTTTACTCAAAACTGACTTTATGTCTTAAGGATGAGTCATGTGGCTCCAATCCGAGTTATATGATTCAAATCCGAGTTAACTCAACTCAAATCCGAGTTACTTTACTCAAAACTGACTTTATGTCTTAAGGATGAGTCATCTGGTTCCAATCCGAGTTATATGATTCAAATCCGAGTTAACTCAACTCAAATTCGAGTTACTTTACTCAAAATTGACTTTATGTTAAGGATGAGTCATCTGGCTCCAATCCGAGTTATATGATTCAAATCCGAGTTAACTCAACTCAAATCCGAGTTACTTTACTCAATTTTGACTTGCATCCCGAATCTGAGTCATCTGACTCAAATCCGAGTTAACTCATCCTGAATCCGAGTCACTTTATTTTACTTTTGACTTACTTCCCAAATCTGAGTCATCTGACTCAAATCCGAGTTAACTCATCCTAAATCCGAGTCACTTTACTTTACTTTTGACTTATTTCCCAAATCTGAGTCATCTGCTCAAATCCGAGTTATTTGTTTGCCATGATATAGCTTGATTTGGCGTGATGACGATAATTTGCCTTTGATATGGATCCGAGATTAAGCTTTGGGATACGATAATAGGGCTAACCGCTGAGAGATCTGATTAGAGATGTAGATATGAGATATAGATTGGAGATCTGATGAGCTGGCCAATAGTCATTCGTGATATGGGATAACCTGGCAAGATGGTGAGATATCAATCCGAGTCATAACATAACCTAGCAATCTGGGAAACTAAATAAAGCTTCGACATGAATCAGAGATATGATTAGTACGCCGAGTCTGAATAGCAATCCGAATTATAGTATCCCCTGTCAAGCTGAATCAAATGTTAGTCCGGATCAGAGACGATCTACTGAGCTGAGTTAAAGATTAATTCGAAGCATAAACAAATTGACTCAAATTATATCCGAATCACCGATAAGCTGGCCGGTAAACTGAGTTAGAGGACAATCCAAAGCATACATAAACTGACTCAAATTCTATCCGACTCACAAGTAAGATGACTCAAATTCTACCTGGATCATAAATAAGCTGACTCAACTTCTGTCCGAGTTATAAATAAGCTGTCTGGGGAGCTGAGTTAAAGGGTAATCCAAAGCATAAGTAAACTGACTCAGAAACTATCTGAATCACAAATAAGTAGACTCAACTTATGGCCGAGTTATAAATAAGCTGACTGGAGTACAGATCTAAATCAACATAGTGCTCTCTTAATCTAAAGATGACTCTATGGATAAGTTGACTAGTCCCCGGGTTAAGCTATTTTCTCCCCGGGGTGAAGGATTGAGTGCAGGTGGCTGAGTTACCTAGCATTTACAGTATACTTGGAGAAGTGTTTGAGTGAGTCTTGCTAAGTCATACATGCCTTGCTGAGTTATTTGGTACTTACAGTAGGCTTGGAGTAGTGCTTGAGTCCTTCTTGCTGAGTCTTACCTGTTTCGTTGAGTCAGACTTGGAGACCCTTTGCTCTTACCTCTTTGATCTCTGTTCGCTTGGTGAAGCTGAAAGAGCTCTATGAGGAAGAAGTTGATGAAGATGTTCCCGTCCGGACGGAAACCCAACCAACGCCACTAGAAGGCCCCACGGTGGGCGCCAAATGTCGTGGTGGTATCACGGCATATGCCATGGGTAGGCTAAAGTTGGGGCTGATGGACGTGGAGGAATCCGGGGAGGGATGATGCAGTGAAGACCGCACTCGTATGAACAAAGAGAAATACAATGTATATTGGATTGAAGCTCTCAAGTGGAGATAACACCTCATTCTCTACATCTAATCTCTTATAATCTGGCCATACTTGTGGCTACAATCATGCTCCTTGAGCTGTATCTCCTATACCTCTATTTAGATCTCTTTATCAGAGTGGAGGAGGAAGAAGAAGGAGAGCTCCTATTGAGCTGAGAGGGGAGGAGCCCTTCGGGCCTCTCTTAGAACGATCCCCCTGGTGCTCCTTATAAAGGGGAGCCCAGGGGACTAATCTTGCTCTCTACGATTGGCATCTTCTCAGCATATTCCGGGCATCTTCTGGAGATGCTCAGCATATGCCTTGGCATCTTTGGAGATGCTAAGGCATATTCCTTAGCATATTCTTGGATGCCGATGGCATATTCCTTATGCCATGTGCCAGTTTGAGCCAGAGGCGTCCCAAGACTGGCACGACGCTTGTGGAGTTGTCCTGGATAAGATGACATGTAGCTGTGAAGGTTAGGAGCACATCTGGAGATAAATAAGAGGGCGTACGGGGTGAAATAACTCGGCCCAGACGCCCCAGACGAAGCGGTGATTCGGCCTGCTTCCTAGTTGATTCGGCCTGGTCTTGATTGCAGGAAACAAGGGCCCAGCCGGATTGTTTGGTGGCCCGGCCGGGTTAGTGGCTATTCATCCTGGAGGGGAGCCGGCCTGGGGCCTAGTTCGGCCCAGGCGGGGAGATGGCGACCCAGCCGAGGTCTTCTTCTTTCGGCCCATGCGGGGCAGCGAGGTGAGGAGCCCAGCCGGGTCAGATCTGATATGTCTCTTGATGCAGGTTGTAGCCCAGGGGGAGCGGACGGCCTGGCCGGATGCTGGAGCCCCGCGGTGGGCCGACTTAGCCGACGTCGGCCCACCCGGGATGACTCGGCGGTTTGCTGGGGGGAGCCTGGCTCGAGGCTGTTCGTCGAACGAGGCCCCGCGGTGGGCCGAGCTGTCCATGCCGGCCCACCCGAGGGAGGAGGACGGGGACGACCGGGGTTTGCAGGCCCGCGACGGCTGGTTCCGGCCCACCCGGGCGACTTGGTGAGGAGTGGTTTGGCTGGAGGAGGCGGTGGTGTTGTGGGCCGAGGTGATTAGTTCGGCCCACCCGGCATGGATGGTCTGGTTTTGGCTGATTCGGCTCCTGTAGCTTTAATTCGGCCCGTTGCGTGTAGAGGAGATCCTGGGGGCTTCTCACTTGGGCCGAATTAATGCTGAGTCGGCCCAAGTGTACTTTTCTTCTCTTTTTCTCTATTCTATTTATATTTCATGTTTCTTAATTGACTAACTTAGCACTCTATCGAATAACTTGATGCACCAACTCTGGGGTACCGGGGGGTACACCCCCGACAATCAAAATCAAATTTATCATCTAAAGCAGTAGAACTATTACTAGCCTCCACACTAGTGGTGGTAATAGTAGAAACACTAATGTTTCTAGCAATTTCATCTTCTCTTTCCCACTTAGCATGTAATTCAGCTAATAGTCTAACATTTTCATCAATTCTTACTTGTATGGCATTAGTAGCTGCAAAGGGATTCTCATTAGTTTCAGGTTTAGCAGCCATTTTATTAAAAGAAGATTGAGCTTCATCCAAAGATGCTATATTTCTTTCAGCATTAGAGAGTTTTTCCTCAATAGTTTTATTGAGGGCAGTTTGTTTACTAATAAGCTCTTTAAGCATAACTTCAAGTTTAGAGGGAGAATTCTTATTATTGTTGTAAGAATTTCCATAAGCATTACCCATTGTTGGGAGGATATGGCTTATAATTGTTGTTACCAAAATTGTTCCTATAAGCATTATTACCATAAGCATTGTTGCCAAAATTGTTATTTCTTATGAAGTTCACATCAACTTGCTCTTCTTGAGCAACTAAAGAAGCCAAAGGAACATTATTTGTATCAATATGGGCTTTCCCATTAACAAGCATAGACATAATAATATCAATCTTATCACTCAAGGAGGAGGTTTCCTCAAAAGAATTTACCTTCCTACCTTGTGGAGCTCTCTCAGTATGCCATTCAGAATAATTAACCATTATATTGTCCAGAAGTTTTGTTGCAGCACCCAAAGTGATGGTCATAAAGGTACCTCCAGCAGCAGAGTCCAATAGGTTCCTTGAAGAATAGTTCAATCCTGCATAAAAAGTTTGGATGATCATCCAAGCAGTCCGTCCATGAGTGGGACAATTCTTTACCAAAGATTTCATTCTTTCCCAAGCTTGAGCAACATGCTCATTATCAAGTTGTTTAAACTTCATTATTTCACTTCTCATGGATATAATCTTAGTAGGAGGATAGTATTTTCCAATAAAAGCATCTTTGCACTTAGTCCAAGAATCAATACTATTCCTAGTTAAGGAATTCAACCATTCTTTAACTTTTCCTCTCAAAGAGAAAGGAAACAATTTCAGCTTAATAATATCACCATCTATATCCCTATGCCTTTTCATCTCACAAAGTTCAACAAAGTTATTTAGATGGGAAACAGCATCTTCATTACCAATACCAGAAAATTGTTCTCTCATAACAAGATTGAGTAAAGCAGGTTTTATCTCAAAGAAAGTATTTTCAGGCACATGTGGAGCAATAGGTATGCTCATAAAATCATTGTTGTTGGTGCTAGTGAAGTCACACAACTTAGTGTTTTCAAGAGAAGTCACTTTTTTTGTGTTTTCAAATAAGAAAGCAAACTAGTAAAACTATTTTTTTTGTGTTTTTGAATAACAAAACAAGCAAACAAACCAAAAAGAAACTAAGCAAAACAAAAATAACAAAGTAAAGAGATTGGTTATGAGGGACTCCCCTTGTGAAGATGTCCTTGACTCCCCGGCAATGGCGCCAGAAAAATGCTTGATGGATCAATGCATGGCGCCAGTAAAATGCTGGGGCGTGGTTGATGTAGAGCTCGTTTGGAACCCCAAGAGGAAGGTATGATGAGCACAGTAGCAAGTTTCCCTCAGTTATGAAACCAAGGTTTAATCGAACCAGTAGGAGCAAGGAAACACCCCAAAGGTGTTACTAGCTGAGCTTTGGCAGGGCACACTACCGGTACTAGTAGCAACGTGGAGACCTGCACAACACAACCATAGAACTTTGTCCCCAACTTGCGATGAGGTTGTCAATCTCATCGTGTTTTGCGGAAAACAAAGGATTAAACGTATCGAATGGAAAAAAGTAAAAGTTTACAGAAAGTAAACACAAAGATGTAAATAGTTTATAGATTGTATGTAAAAGAAAAGGACCGGGATCCATAGTTCACTAGAGGTGGCTCTCCTTAAGATAGATAACATGCTGGGTGAACAAATTACAGCGGGGCAATTGACAAACATCGAGAAAGCAAAACATGCATATACTAATCATCTTGACTCCTTTGAGATTCGATTGGGCATTACAACATTATACATAGACCGCCATCCAACTGCATCTATGACTAATAATCCACCTTCAGGTTATCATCCGAACCCCCTCCAGTATTAAGTTGCAAGCAACGGATTATTGCTTTACAAACTGCATGTAAAGTAAACAATACGATTGTTCTATGAACAAAGGATTGTCGTTTTCTCCCTAGTAGCAACAACACATCTAGTACCTTAGAGATTTCTGTCACTTCCCCAGGTTACCAGAGGCATGAACCCACTATCGAGCATAAATACTAACTCTTGGAGTTGCTTGCATCTACTTGGCCAAGATAGCTACTAACAACGGAAAGCATGCAAGATCACAAATAACAAAGACATGATAGAATCAATAATCAATCTGAAATAGCATCTCAATATCCATCGGATCCTCGCAAACACAACATGCAGAATTACAAATAGATGATCTTGATCATGAACGGAGCTCACAAGATCTAAACATGAAAGCACAAAGGAGGAGAACCAGCCATCTAGCTACTACATGGATATGTAGTCCAAGGATGAACTACTCACGCATCACACCGGAGGCTTGCATGATGATGAAGAAGGCCTCCAGGGTGAATTCCCCTCTTCGGCAGGGTGCCGGGAAGAGCTTCAGATCCCTCCTGATCTAGAGATGGAGATGACGGCGGCTACAGACTCTTTTGTGGATTTTTGATCGGGCACTTATGGTTTACGTCCCGAGGGCATCTTATAGTCGGAAGGGGAGGCCGAGGGGGTGCCGGGAGCGGCCACACCACCCCCTGGCGTGGGCCAGGCCTGGTCGCGCGGCCAGGTGGTGTGGTGGCCCCCTGGCCCCTCTCCGTCTCGTATTCTGGCACTTGATAACTTCCAGAAAAATAGGCACTTTGGCTTTTGTCCCGTCCAATTCCGAGAATATTCATTTTCTGACTTTCCTGGAACCAAAAACAGCAGAAAACAGACAGCTGACACTATGGCTCTTGTTAATAGGTTAGTCCAAGAAATCATATGAAAAGTACTCCAAAGTTGGAACAAAACACAAGAAAGTGGATAAAACCAAGCATGGAACATCAAAAATTATAGATACATTTGCAATGTATCACTCGCTAACGATTATTTGTCGGAGAGAGTCTCGATCATGTCCACTTAGTTCACGAACCCGTAGTGATGAGGGGTAACTAGGGGAGGAAACGAGCCGAGCCGAGCCGACTCGAGGCTCGGCTCGTGGAGGCTCGAGGAAAATGGGGCCGAGCCAGGCTTGGCTTGCTGCATATTGAAACCTGAAAAGTGGGCTCGAGGCTTGGCTCGAACGGCCCAAGGCTCGACTCGAATGGCTTGCGAGCCTTACCCAAAAAAACCCAGGGTCAACCTCCCTGACCACGACCAGGCGAGGCAAGCACTTCCATCTCGTTTCCTCCAACCACTCGATTCCCCTATCCCCTCCCAGGCTCCCACTGAACTGCTACCTAGGGTTACCGCCGCGTGCCACCACCATCCTCCGGCAAATATTGCCTCCTCCATGGCTCCCCTGAACGTGCTCCTCCCGATCTCGTACTAGACCCGCGCGACGCGGCATCGCTTATGATACGTTGCTAACGTATCCATAATTTTTGATGTTCCATGCTTGGTTTTATCTACTTTCTTATGTTTTGTCCACACTTTGGAGTACTTTTTATATGATTTCTTGGACTAACCTATTAACAAGAGCCACAATGCCAACTGCCTATTTTCTATTGTTTTTGGTTCCAGGAAAGTCAGAAAATGAATATTCTCAAAATTGGACGGGACAAAAGCCAAAGTCAGTTTTTTACCGAGGGACACCAGGAGCCAGAATACGAGAGGGAGAGGGGTTGGGGCCCGGCCACACCACCTGGCCGCGCGACCAGGCTTGGCCCGCGCCAGGGGGTGGTCTAGCCGCCCTAGGCACCCCCTCGGCCTCTCCTTTCGCCTATATATTGCCTCCGATACATAAACCCTAAGGACACGATCAAAATTCCACGAAAGAGTCTATAGCTGCCGTCATCTCCATCCCTAGATCGAGAGGGATCTGAATCTCTTCCCGGCACCCTGCCAGAGAGGGGAATTCACCCTGGAGGCCTTCTTCATCATCATGCAAGCCTCCGGTGTGATGCTTGAGTAGTTCATCTCTGGACTACGGGTCCATGTAGTAGCTAGATGGCTGGTTCTCCTCCTTTGTGCTATCATGTTTAGATCTTGTGAGCTCCGTTCATGATCAAGATCATCTATTTGTAATTCATACATGTTGTGTTTGCGGGGATCCGATGGATATTGAGATGCTATTTCAGATTGATTATTGATTCTATCATGTCTTTGTTATTTGTGATCTTGCATGCTTTCCGTTGTTAGTAGCTATCTTGGCCAAGTAGATGCTAGCAACTCCAAGAGTTAGTATTTATGCTCGATAGTGGGTTCATGCCTCTAGTAATCTAGGGAAGTGACAGAAATCTCTAAGGTACTAGATGTGTTGTTGCTACTTGGGAGAAAACAACAATACTTTGTTCATAGAGCATTCGTATTGTTTACTTTACACGCAATTCGTAATGCAATTATCCGTTGCTTGCAACTTAATACTAGGGGGGGTTCGGATGATAACCTGAAGGTGGATTATTAGTCATAGATGCAGTTGGATGGCGGTCTATGTATAATGTTGTAATGCCCAATCGAATCTCAAAGGAGTCAAGAGTAGTATATGCTTGTATGCTTTCTCGATGTTTGTCAATTGCCCCGCTGTAATTTGTTCACCCAACATGTCATCTATCTTAAGGAGAGCCACCACTAGTAAACTATGGACCCCGGTCCTTTCTTTTACCATCAATCTACAATCAACTATTTACTGCTTTGTGTTTACTTTCTGCAAACTATTACTTTCTTCCACTCGATACGTTTAATCCTTTGTTTTCAGCAAAACCAGTGAGATTGACAACCTCATCGCAAGTTGGGGGCAAAGTTCTGTGGTTGTGTTGTGCAGGTCTCCACATTATTGTTGGCACCGGTAGTGTACCCTGCCAAAGTTCAGCTAGCTACACCTTTGGGGTGTTTCCTTGCTCCTACTGGATTGATACTTTGGTTTCATAACTGAGGGAAAACTTGCTGCTGTGCTCATCATACCTTCCTCATGGGGTTCCCCAACGAGCTCGATATATTTTGGGCCATCAAGCTCTTTTTCTGGCGCCGTTGCCGGGGAGTCAAGGACATCTTCACAAGGGGAGTCCCTCATAACCAATCTCTTTACTTTGTTATTTTTGTTTTTCTTAGTTACTTGTTGCTCTGTTTGCTTGTATCTTTATCAAAAACACACAAAAAATTAGTTTTACAAGTTTGCTTTCTTTATTAAAAACACAAAAAAATTAGTTCCTATCTTAAGTTGCCATTATGTTTAGCATTGTTCCAATCACTATGTCACCTGAGGAAATGATTTTCACTTTTAAACAAGGAATTTAAGAGAGTTTCAAAGAAGCTTGGTCTAGAATCTCTTATCTACATGAAAAAACTGAACCTAAAATGACTCAAAGCTTGTTCCTTAGCAGCTTTTACCTTGGAATTGCTCTTTGCTATAGATATGCTTTGGATTCTGTAGTAGGAGGAGATTTCCTCCAATGCAATGAAGATGATGTTGTTAATGCCATAAATAAGTTGGTCTTTACTTACAACTTGCCTAGCAAATCTGATTCTTCCTTCATAAACATATTTGCTAGATTGAATAGTCTTGAGACTAGCACTGCTAGTTTGAAAGATTGCTATAATACACTTAGAGAGCATCATAACTATGTTCCAATAAATTCTGAACCCTCAAAATGGCTTCCCACTGTAAAGATTGCTATAAACAATGAAACTTTTCATGCTCGCTGTGATATCATGTCTGAATTTTGTCTTATGCCCAAAGATATCTATGAATCTTTGAATCTTTGGGGGCTTTCTGAAGGAGGAGAAGAAATATTTCTTGCTAACAATGCCACAATATTACCCATTCGAATAGCTGAAGGAGTATTTACAAAGATCTTAGGGAAAATGGTTTCTACTGATTATCTTGTTATTGAATGTGTAGGAAAAGGACAAATTACACTTGGAAGATCCCTATTGAAACTCCTTGGAGCAATAATAGACGTGGAAAAGTGCATCATGCACTTTGTTTCTCCAGCAATCATTCATATGTTCCCCAAGGTTAAGAATAAAAGTAAGAGAGGTAAGGGCAAGGAATTTGGTTTTAATGTTTCTCCAAACACTTGATTCTTTTTATTGCTTCTTATGCCTAACTTAAAGGCGTTAAAGAAAATTACTTATTGGGAGATAACCTAAAAGTTTTAGATGAGTCTTGGAAGTTATAACTTCAGTAATAACCGCTCCTTATCCTTTTTATTTGCTTTTTGTGCCAAGAGTACCCTCTAATGAGAGAGAAGTAATGATTGGGAAAGTTGCTGTCCCGAAACAGATTTCTCTGCTTCACCATAAAAAATCGTGTAAAATCTCTGTATGTCCTTTTGAGGCGTCAATTTTTTTGCTTCTGCCCCAGGTTGTTATCTAACTTTTGTTAGTTCAACACTTTTAGATTTGAGCAACAAAAGGTCTTTGAAAAATTTCGTCTTTACCTGCTCGTCTGTTTTGACAGATTTCTGTCTTTATTTGCATTTGCTTCTTGTTGGTTCCTTTTTTGAGTTCTTTTGGGGAATTGAGCTTTTTGAGGGAAGTGATACAGTATAATGTGTTTTAATGGAAGTTTTATTGGTGTTGGAACTGAACCTAAAGACCTATTATCTTGAATACACTAATGTTGCTAATAAAGATTGTGTGAAGTTTTGTATGAAGAAAAAATTTCAGGTGTATGGAAGGAATGAGTAATGAGATGAAGGATGGACTAAAGCTCAAGCTTGGGGATGCCACGTGTGTCACCCCAAGAAATATCCAAGACGTACAAGCATCAAAGCTTGGGGATGCCCAAGGCATCCCCTTCTTCATCAATAAAAATCTAAGGTTCCTTCCAAACACTTCATTTTTATTGTTTCATGCACAGTTGTGTTGCTCTTGGAATGTTGATGGCCCAAAATATATCGAGCTCGTTGGGGAACCCCAAGAGGAAGGTATGATGAGAACAGTAGCAAGTTCTCCCTCAGTTATGAAACCAAGGTTATCAATCCAGTAGGAGCAAGGAAATACCCCAAAGGTGTAGCTAGCTGAACTTTGGCAGGGCGCACTGCCGGTGCCAGCAGCAACATGGAGACCTACATAACACAAGCACAGAACTCTACCACCAACTTGCGATGAGGCTGTCAATCTCATTGGTTTTGCTGAAAACAAAGGATTAAATGTATCGAGTGGAAGAAAGTAATAGTTTGCAGAAAGTAAACACAAAGCAGTAAACAGTTGATTGTAGATTGATGGTAAAAGAAAGGACCGGGGTCCATAGTTCACTAGTGGTGGCTCTCCTTGACTCCTTTGAGATTCGATTGGGCATTACAACATTATACATAGACCGCCATCCAACTGCATCTATGACTAATAATCCACCTCCAGGTTATCATCCGAACCTCCTCCAGTATTAAGTTGCAAGCAACGGATAATTGCATTACGAATTGCGTGTAAAGTAAACAATACAATTGTTCTATGAACAAAGGATTGTTGTTTTGTCCCTAGTAGCAACAACACATCTAGTACCTTAGAGATTTCTGTCACTTCCCCAGATTACTAGAGGCATGAACCCACTATCGAGCATAAATACTAACTCTTGGAGTTGCTAGCATCTACTTGGCCAAGATAGCTACTAACAACGGAAAGCATGCAAGATCACAAATAACAAAGACATGATAGAATCAATAATCAATCTGAAATAGCATCTCAATATCCATCGGATCCCCACAAACACAACATGTATGAATTACAAATAGATGATCTTGATCATGAACGGAGCTCACAAGATCTAAACATGATAGCACAAAGGAGGAGAACCAGCCATCTAGCTACTACATGGACCCGTAGTCCAGAGATGAACTACCCACGCATCACACCGGAGGCTTGCATGATGATGAACAAGGCCTCCATGGTGAATTCCCCTCTCCAGCAGGGTGCCGAGAAGAATGATACATTGCAAATGTATCTATAATTTTTGATGTTCCATGCTTGGTTTTATTTACTTTCTTGTGTTTTGTCCACACTTTGGAGTACTTTTCATATGATTTCTTGGACTAACCTATTAATAAGAGCCACAGTGCCAGCTACCTGTTTTCTGCTGTTTTTGGTTCCAGGAAAGTCAGAAAATGAATATTCTCGGAATTGGATGGGACAAAAGCCAAAGTGCATATTTTTTCGGAAGACATTTGGAGCTAGAATACGAGACGGAGAAGGGATGGGGGCCGGCCAAACCACCTAGCCACGCGGCCAGGCTTAGCCCGCGCCAAGGGGTGGTCTGGCCGACCCCAGCACCCCTTCGACCCCTCCTTTCGCCTATATATTTTCCCCGGGACCAAAACCCTAAGTACCCGATCAAAAATCCATGAAAGAGTCTGTAGCCGTCATCATCTCCATGCCTAGATCGGGAGGGATCTGAAGCTCTTCCCGGCACCCTGCCGGAGAGGGGAATTCACCCTGGAGGCCCTCTTCATCACCATGCAAACCTCCGGTGTGATGCGTGAGTAGTTCATCCTTGGACTACATATCCATGTAGTAGCTAGATGGCTGGTTCTCCTCCTTTGTGCTTTCATGTCTAGATCTTGTGAGCTCCGTTCATGATCAAGATCATCTATTTGTAATTTTTCATGTTGTGTTTGCGGGGATCCGATGGATATTGAGATGCTATTTCAGATTTATTATTGATTCTATCATGTCTTTGTTATTTGTGATCTTGCATGCTTTCCATTGTTAGTAGCTATCTTGGCCAAGTAGATGCTAGCAACTCCAAGAGTTAGTATTTATGCTCGATAGTGGGTTCATTCCTCTGGTAATCTTGGGAAGTGACAGAAATATCTAAGGTACTAGATGTATTGTTGCTACTAGGGAGAAAACAACAATCCTTTGTTCATAGAACAATCATATTGTTTACATTACACGCAATTTGTAAAGCAATAATCTGTTGCTTGCAACTTAATACTGGAGGGGGTTCGGATGATAACCTGAAGGTGGATTATTGGTCATAGATGCAGTTGGATGGCGGTCTATGTATAATATTGTAATGCCCAATCAAGTCTCAAAGGAGTCAAGATGATTAGTATATGCTTGTATGCTTTCTCGATGTTTGTCAATTGCCCCGTTGCAATTTGTTCACCCCGCATGTTATCTATCTTAAGGAGAGCCACCTCTAGTGAACTATGGATCTCGATCCTTTCTTTTACATACAATCTATAAACTGTTTACTGCTTTGTGTTTACTTTCTTCAAACTATTACTTCCTTCCATTCAATATGTTTAATCCTTTGTTTTCAGCAAAACCGGTGAGATTGACAACCTCATCGCAAGTTGGGGACAGAGTTCTGTGGTTGTGTTGTGCAGGTCTCCATGTTGCTACTAGCACCGGTAGTGCGCCCTGCCAAGGCTTGGCTAGCAACACCTTTGAGGTGTTTCCTTGCTCCTACTGGATTGATAACCTTGGTTTCATAACTGAGGGAAACTTACTGCTGTGCTCATCATACCTTCGTCTTGGGGTTCCCCAACGAGCTCGTTAATACACGAGTCAGCAAGTATTTTTCTGGCGCCGTTGCCAGGGAGTCAAGAACATCTTCACAAGGGGAGTCCCTCATAACCAATCTCTTTACTCTGTTATTTTTGTTTTGCTTAGTTTCTTTTTTGCTTTGTTTGCTTGTTTTGTTATCAAAAACACAAAAAAAAAAGTTTTACTAGTTTGCTTTCTTATTTAAAAACACACAGAAATTAAGTCTCCTTTAGTTGTTGCCTTTTCCTTAGCTCACCATGTTGATCCCTAAATTCACCCTAAAAGATCTTTCAATTGGTAGTGGTTCTATAATTGGGAAAGATAATACTGAAGAATTCTTTAATCATGTTAGTAAGCATGAAGATACTGAGGATAGATCCCTTGCAGAATTTGCTCCAAACTATGAGATTACTACAGCTTCTTTAATTCACATGTTAGAAGCTAGGTTTGTTAACCTCAACCCCTTAATGCAAGTAATGTTTCTTAAGCTTAAAGAAATTGAGGACCTTGAAAAGAGGGATTTTATTCTAGAAACTTTGTTTAAGGAATTCTATGATATTACCAAAGAAGCTAGAAAAGTCTTTGAACGTTTCAATATGCTTGGATCATGTGTAGACGTTGTTGGTACACGAGAAAAAATGAACAAAACTGAACCTAATGGGGAGGAAACTAAGATACCAATACCCTTTAAACTGGTAGCAATACATGAAGCCATAGAAAAGAATCTTGACTGGATTATTCCTGAAAACCCTTTTGATGAAAATAGTGAACCTAAGAGCATGGAGAGAGGATCCTCTATAACTTATTTGGATGATATACCTTGCCTTGTTGAAGATATTTCTGGTATTAATCTTAATGCTTCTTCATTTGAGAACACTTGATTCTTTTTCTTGCTTCTTATGCCTAACTTAAAGGCGTTAAAGAAAAGTACTTATTGGGAGATAACCCAAAAGTTTTAGATGAGTCTTGGAAGTTATTACTTCAGTAATAACCGCTCCTTATCCTTTTTATTTGCTTTTTGTGCCAAGAGTAACCTCTAATGAGAGAGAAGTAATGATTGGGAAAGTTGTTGTTACGAAACAGATTTCTGTGCTTCACCGTAAAAATTCGTGTAAAATCTCTGTACATCCTTTTGAGGCATGAATTTTTGTTCTTCTGCCCCAGGTTGTTATCTAACTTTTGTTAGTTCAACACTTTTTGATTTGAGCAACAGAAGGTCTTCGAAAAAATTCGTCTTTACCTGCTGGTCTGTTTTGACAGATTTCTGCCATTTTCTGCATTTGCTTCTTGTTGGTTCCTTTTTGAGTTCTTCTGGGGAATTGAGCTTTTTGAGGGAAGTGCTACAGTATATAGTGTTCTAATGTAAGTGTATTTGGTGTTAGAACTGAACCTTAATACTTATTATCTTGAGTGCACTAATGTTGCTAATAACGATTGTGTGAAGTTTTGTATGAAGGAAAAATTTAAAGGTGTATGGAAGAAATGAGTAATGAGATGGAAGATGGACTAAATATCAAGCTTGGGGATGCCACGAGTGTCACCCCAATAAATATCCAAGAAGTACAAGCGTCAAATCTTGGGGATGCCCAAGGCATCCCCCTCTTCATCAATAAAAATCCCAGGTTTCTTCCAGACGCTTCATTTTTATTGTTTCATGCACATTTGTGTTCTTCTTGGAGCGTCTTCTTTTTCGTTTTTGTTTTGGTTTTTCATTTGCTTGGTTTGCTTAGGTTGATGAATAAATTGGTTGGACCCCCTCTTTCATACATTGGTTTTCAAATAGTTTGGTTTAGTTTGGAAAAGAGTAGGAAAGTTCATGCTTATGTGGTAAAGAAAACTTGTTTTGACTGTGGCCTATGCTTTGTCATGCCATGCTTGATATTGTTTTGGCTTTATGCTTAGTATTCTTTGTTGTAGCATGACTTGTTATAAACAATTGAGATTGCTTAATGTGCCTTGGATGAATCATGCGTTGTTTTAGCATATTAAAGCATAGTATTGTGGTATTCTCCTTTGATGCTTTATTTGGGTTGACTTGGCGCATGCTCACACCATGTTATGACTATCTCAAGTCACCATAGCCTTTATGATCCTTTAGTTTTCAACTTGTAGTATCACTTTATGCTTTGATCAATGATGTTTTGTCGCTCTGCATGATTATGGCCATTATTGCTCTCTTAGTTTGTCGCTCCCAGTCTTTTGCTAGCCTCCACAACCAAGTATGAGTTCCACTCATGCATCCAACTCCCTAAACCAAGTTATTCCAAAGAGTCCACCATACCTACCTACTAGCTTATGCTATTCCAAGTATATTCATGCTTTTGTTTACCTTCTGAATTAAACTTGTTATGAGAAAACTAGTGATTAAAGCTCTCACGAACTTGATGGCACACTTTACTTTATTTTCTCTAATAAACTTGAACCATTGTGTCGTCTATGTTGTATATGCTTGCACTTATTTGTTGGGGATTAGCAGAACCATGCTTTCATGGGGAACGCTTTCAACATTGCACTTGGTACTTGTACCTAGTTGATATCATGCTCTTTTGTATATGGATGTCGTCGGTGTGAAATGAAAGGGGAGCTTGTAAGTCCATGGAGTTATGTATATGTGTTAGAGAAACGCCTGGGCCGCTGGTCTAATCCATGCTGACATGGTGGAAACCTGCAGCGTAACCATAATGAGCTGTCTATGAAGCATTCTTCTTATAAAAAAAAGAGTCCTATTGAGAAAAAAAAGAGAAAAAGAAAAAAATAGATTATGAAAAGAGGAAAGAGAGAAAAAAGCACCATATTCCCATGGTAAATAAGAAGATTGTTGAGATGCTCGTTGTCTGCTTGCCTTGTCATTTTGATATGGGGATTCTTCCATATCATCGGGCAAGGGGTACCCCGTTGGCGGTTCTCTATGATACACATGTACTTATGATGACAAGAACTTACCGGTGACTAAACTTGAGTAGCATGAGGAGCGGCCCTCGTATTCAAGGGACATGAGATTTCTAACTTATACTTCGTCAAGCATATCCTCATATTTGTTCACTTTAACCTTAATCACCTAAAGATGCTTATGATAGGGGCAATGAGAGCTGAAAGCTAATAAGTACCATAATTTTTGGAAGCTCTTTATTAGACTTGAATCCCTGCTTCCTTCTATGAAGGCCTTTCTTCCACCATTATATTGAGTCTCCACCTTCTATCTTTATGCACCTACTTTGAGAGCATAGTGGCCATTCTTAGTTGTATGTGCATTGTCCCAAGACTAGTTGATTGATGCATAGCTTTGATATTGCTTGTTTTAAACTATTTGTATCTAGTCACTCTTATAAACTTTGAAGGTGTCCTATGCATTTATGTTTGCTACTCTATGAGGGACAAGCTGAATACTACTATGCTATGTTTTCTTTGTGTGAAACAAACAAACGTCTTGCAAAGCATTGTTATTCATGAATCTTTTGTTTGTGCCTTTTCATGTTGCATCATTGTTTCTTTGTCTTATTGCTAGAACTTTGTCTTTCATGTTATGATTGAAGTACTATGATCCCAGCTTTGAAAGTTTTACAAATACTTTGATCAAGTCTTTGATGGTGCATGTCACCTAAAAAATTATTCTTTCTTTTTATCACTTACCTACTCAAGGACGAGCAGGAGTTAAGCTTGGGGATGTTGATACATTGCAAATGTATCTATAATTTTTGATGTTCCATGCTTGGTTTTATCTACTTTCTTGTGTTTTATCCATACTTTGGAGTACTTTTCATATGATTTCTTGGACTAACCTATTAACAAGAGCCACAGTGCCAGCTACCTGTTTTCTGCTGTTTTTGGTTCCAGGAAAGTTAGAAAATGAATATTCTTGGAATTGGACGGGACAAAAGCCAAAGTGCCTTTATTCTGGAAGACATATGGAGCCAGAATACGAGACGGAGAAGGGCTAGGGGCCGGCCACACCACCTGGCCGCGCGACCTAGCCCGGCCCGTGCCAGGGGGTGGTCTGGCCGACCCCAGCACCCCTTCGGCCCCTCCTTCCGCCTATATATTTTCCCCGGGACCAAAACCCTAAGTACCCGATCAAAAATCCACGAAAGAGTCTGTAGCCGTCATCATCTCCATCCCTAGATCGGGAGGGATCTGAAGCTCTTCCCGGCACCCTGCCGGAGAGGGGAATTCACCCTGGAGGCCCTCTTCATCACCATGCAAACCTCCGGTGTGATGCGTGAGTAGTTCATCTCTGGACTACGGGTCCATGTAGTAGCTAGATGGCTGGTTCTCCTCCTTTGTGCTTTCATGTCTAGATCTTGTGAGCTCCGTTCATGATCAAGATCATCTATTTGTAATTCTGCATGTTGTGTTTGCGGGGATCCGATGGATATTGAGATGCTATTTCAGATTGATTATTGATTCTATCATGTCTTTGTTATTTGTGATCTTGCATGCTTTCCGTTGTTAGTAGCTATCTTGGCCAAGTAGATGCTAGCAACTCCAAGAGTTAGTATTTATGCTTGATAGTGGGTTCATGCCTCTGGTAATTTGGGGAAGTGACATAAATCTCTAAGGTACTAGATGTGTTGTTGCTACTAGGGAGAAAACAACAATCCTTTGTTCATAGAACAATCATATTGTTTACATTACACGCAATTCATAAAGCAATAATCTGTTGCTTGTAACTTAATACTGGAGGGAGTTCAGATGATAACCTAAAGGTGGAATATTAGTCATAGATGCAGTTGGATGGCGGTCTATGTATAATGTTGTAATGCCCAATCAAGTCTCAAAGGAGTCAAGATGATTAGTATATGCTTGTATGATTTCCCGATGTTTGTCAATTGCCCCGCTGTAATTTGTTCACCCAGCATGTTATCTATGTTAAGGAGAGCCACCTCTAATGAACTATGGATCTCGGTCCTTTCTTTTACATACAATCTACAAACTATTTACTGCTTTGTGTTTACTTTCTGCAAACTATTACTTCCTTCCATTCGATACGTTTAATCCTTTGTTTTTAGCAAAACCGGTGAGATTAACAACCTCATCGCAAGTTGGTGACAGAGTTTTGTGGTTGTGTTGTGCAGGTCTCCACATTGCTACTAGCACTGGTAGTGCGCCCTGCCAAGGCTCAGCTAGCAACACCTTTGGGGTGTTTCCTTGCTCCTACTGGATTAATAACCTTGGTTTCATAACTGAGGGAAACTTACTGCTGTGCTCATCATACCTTCCTCTTAGGGTTCCCTAACGAGCTCGTTAATACACGAGTCAGCAAAGAGCTTCAGATCCCTCCCGATCTAGGGATGGAGATGACGGCGGCTACATACTCTTGAAGGAAATATGCCATGAGAGGCAATAATAAAGTTGTTATTATGTATTCCTTATATATGATAGATGTTTATTTTGCATGCTAGAATTTTATTGATCGGAAACATCAATACATGTGTGTTTAATAAACAAAAAGGGTTCCTAGTTACGCCTCTCTTATAAACTAGCTTGTTGATTAACAAGATGATCAAGGTTTCCTGATCATGGACATTGGATGTTGTTAATAACAAGGTCACACCATTGGTGGAATGATGTGATGAACATTCATCCGAAGTATAGCATTAGGATCAAGTCATTATGTTTATATTGCTATAACATCATACGAAGTAATCTTTATCCTTAGACCATGATATCATGTTAATTGCTAACACCTGAAGAGTATCTTGATAACATCAAACGTCACACCGTAACAGGGTGACTATAAAGATGGGTTCAGTACTACGAAGGTGTTACGTTGAGGCTCATGGATCAAGAGTGGAATTTGTCAATCCCGATGACGGATAGATATACTCTGGGCCCTCTCGGTGATATCACATTGAGATAGCTTGCAAGCAAGTGATGTGATCACTAGAATGTTATATCACGGGAACGAGAAAAGAGTGCATGTCGATAACGAGATCAAACTAGGTATTTGGATACCGATGATCGAATCTCGAACATGTATTATATCAAGAGACAATGGGATTTAGTTACAAACATTAAAGGTTCTCATGATCACAGAAGTCATCGTTGAATATGCAGGAGTCAGTATGGATCTCCAGGTCCCGCTTCTGACTATTGATATGAGAGGAGTCTCAATCATGTCTGCATTATTCGCGAACCGTAGGGTGACACACTTAAGAGTTACTGGACACCATTTTGGAGCACATATGTTTCAGACGAAAGAATTGCAAAGCGCAGGAATTGTTTCGATAGAAACCGGAAATTGTTTCGGGTGAAATTGCAGAAAGTGGTTCTGCATGTGATATTGAAATATTGCAAGGGGCTATATGTGAATGTTTGTTAATTAAAGTAATTAACAAAATTCTGAATAAATTTAATGAAAGAGTTTTATTAAATGAGAGAGCATTAAACTTGGAGAATTTTAATGCATTTAAAGTAGGGACTTTAAAGCGGAATGTGAAGAGGCATTTTAATGTGGAGGGGTTACCACCACATGAATGGGGGAGGTGAGGGGTCACCCCCCATGCACCGGCCATGGAGAGAGGGGGTACCCCCCTCCTCCTATAAAAGGTCACCCTCTTCCTCCTTCTTCCACACACCTCCTTGTGAAGGATCTCTCTCCCCCTCTAGAATTATTCCCCCATGGTCTCGGATTAGCGAGATACATGTTCCCGGTGGCATTTCGTCTGGAAGGAGTTGCTGCTTCTGCTGGATTGCTGGAGCGAGGAGGTGGAGGTATTCCGGTGGCTTGAACGTGTGTGCGAGTACGGATGTGCTGCTGAGTTGCGGCGCTCGGACTTCCACTCGATCTTGAGATCGGCAAGTGTACGACTACATCAACCACAAGTTCCTACTTGTTAACAAAACTCGTTGTCTTCGAGGGTAAGTTCTCGTTGGATGTATGTCCACCCGTTGCTTTGTACCTAGTAGATAGATCTTGGCGTGTAGTTCTCATCGTAGGAATTTTTTTGTTTTCTATGCTGCGGACCCAACAGTGGTATCAGAGCCTGATCTATGCATAGGTGCTTTGCACGGGTAGTACACATATGTTTATATGTGGGCGATGATGATCATGTTATTGCATCTTCTATGTATTTTGGATATTGGTGGCATAGTGGGATGAAGCAGCCCGGACCAACCTTACATGTCATCGTACATGAGACCGGTTCCACGACTGACATGTAACTTGTTTTGCATAAGTGGCTAGCGGGTGTCTGTCTCTCCTACTATAGTCAATATCTGATTTACAACGAGTTGCTAATAACTTAGTTATCCTCGTTGTGGTTCATGTTCTTAGGTGAGAACGGTTCTATCTCCGAAAGCCCTAAACCACGTAAAACTTGCAATTGATAAATTAGAGGTGTCTAGTTTAGATCGTTGCTGGGCTAGTGTATTGATATGGTATTGTTGTAAGTAGATGTATGATAGATACTCTTACAACACACTCAACGTGTAAGTTCCATAGACCTTGGCCTTACACACAAAGGAATGATAGAGATCATACCACGATGCAAGTGATAGATATCAAATGCATGGACCATATCATCTCACTTTACACATTAGATGTTAGCATCTTATACTGGTAGTTTGGCGCTTTCTGTAGCATTGTAAGATGATCCCTCATTTAGATATCAAGATAAAAATGTGTTCTTCCTTAAGTATGCACTGGTCTGTGGATCGTGTTTCGAGACATCACGTGATGATCGGGTGTACTCGAATCTACGCTTTCATAGGAACGGGTGTAAGACAGTTTTACACACGCGAATACTAAGGTTCTTACTTGGCGAGCCTAGCATGTACAGACATGGCCTCAGAACACGGACCGAAAGGTTAAGCATGAGTCATATAGTTGATATGATGCCCATATAGATGCTCGCCTTTGAAGCTACATCAACTCACGTGATGATCAGACTTGGTGTAGTGGATTTGGTTCATGTAATCACCAAAAGGACACGAGGGATGTCGTTTTTGAGTGGGAGTTCATTAGTAATTTGGATTAGTTGAACTCAATCTATCATAAACTTAGTCTAAATAAACTTTACAATTTCTGTTGTAGATGGCACCACCTGCTTTTAATTTCAATGTGTTCATGGAGAAAGAGAAACTTGTTGCGAATGGTAGCAACTTCACCAACTGGGGTATGAATTTGAGGATTCTCCTCACTTCTGTACAAAAGCAATATGTGCTAGATGCGCCGCTAGGCCCCCCACTAGCTCCTGATGCCCCTGACGAGGAAAAGAATGTCTATGTGACTCGTCAGGAAGACCACAACTTAGTTCATTGCGGCATACTGTATGGGCTAGAGCCAAAACTTTGAAAGCATTTCGAAAATGGCAATGCCTTTGATACCATGGGAGAATTGAAAATGATTTTCGATACCCATGCTGCCGTAGAGAGTTATAATGCTACTGAAAAGTTCTTTAGTTGCATGATGGAGAAGAACAACTCCGTTAGTGAGCATGTACTCAAAATGTCTGGGTATGCCGATAAGCTTGTGTCCTTGGGAATAACGATTCCCATTGACTTGGACATACATCATGTTCTCCAATCTCTGCCACCTAGCTACAAGATCTTCGTGATGAACTATAATATGCAGGGCATGAAGAAGACTCTTCCTGAGCTTCTGTCAATGCTTAGGACTGCAGAAGTGGAGATTAGGAAAGAACATCAAGTGTTGATGATCAATAGGACCACCAGTTTCAAGAAGGACAAGAAAGGCAAGCACAAGGGAAAGAAGGGTGGCAAATCTGTTGCCGCGCCTAAAAAGAAACCCCGAGCTAGCCCTAAGTCCGATACCGAGTGTTACTATTGCAAGGGGACTGGCCATTGGAAGCACAATTACCCCAAGTATTTGACGGACAAGAAGTCCGGAAAGGCAAACAAAGGTATATGTGATATACATGTTATTGATGTGTACTTGACTAGTACTCGCAGTAGCACCTGGGTATTTGATACGGGATCGGTTGCTTATATATGTAACTCGGTTCAGGGGCTACGGAACAAGCGACAACTAGCAAGGGATGAGGTCAGGATGCGGGTCGGCAATGGATCAAAAGTTGATGTGATCGCCGTCGGGACGCTACCTCTCCATATGCCATCGGGATTAGTTATAAACCTAAATAATTGTTATTTGGTGCCTGCACTGAGCATGAACATTGTATCCAGATCGTGTTTGATGCAAAGTGGTCATTCCTTTAAATCTGAAAACAATGGTTGTTTGATTTATAAGAATGATACCTTTTATGGTCATGCACCTATGTTGAATGGTTTATTTCTGATGGATCTCGATAGTAATATTACGCACATTCATAATGTTGATGCTAAAAAGATTAAACTTGATAATGATATATCTACATATATGTGGCACTGCCGTCTAGGTCATATTGGTGTTAAACGCATGAAGAAACTCCATTCTGATGGACTTTTGGAATCACTTGATTTTGAATCATTTGATACATGTGAGCCATGCCTTATGGGGAAGATGACTAGAATGCCTTTTTCCGGTTCAATGGAACGAGCGATAGATTTATTGGAAATCATACATATTGATGTGTGTGGACCAATGAGTGTGTCGGCGCGAGGTGGATATCGTTATTTTGTTACTTTCACGGATGATTTGAGTAGATACGGGTATATCTATTTGATGAAACACAAGTCTGAAACTTTTGAAAAGTTCAAGGAATTTCAGAATGAAGTGGAAAATCATCGTAATAAAAGGATCAAATTTCTACGGTCTGACCGTGGAGGAGAGTGTCTAAGTTACGAGTTTAGCACACACATGAAAGAGTGTGGAATAGTTTCACAACTCACGCCAGCCGGAACACCACAACGTAATGGTGTGTCGGAACGTCGTAATCGTACCTTATTGGATATGGTTCGAGCTATGATGTCTCTGACTGACTTGCCACTGTCATTTTGGGGTTATGCACTGGAAACCGCTACATTCACTTTAAATAGGGCACCATCTAAATCCGTTGAAACGACACCGTATGAATTATGGTTTGGAAACAAACCTAAGTTGTCATTTCTTAAAGTTTGGAGATGTGATGTTTATGTGAAGAGACTTCAGCCGGATAAACTCGAATCCAAATCGGAAAAATATGTCTTCATAGGATACCCTAAGGAAACGATTGGGTATACCTTCAATCACAGATCCGAGGGCAAGGTTTTTGTTGCCAAGAATGGATCCTTTCTTGAGAAGGAGTTTCTCGCGAAAGGTGTGAGTAGTCGGAAGGTAGAACTCGAAGAGGTTATTGAACCTTCTCTTCATGAAATGGCGAGTAGCGCAGCACCGGAAGTTGTTTCGGAGTTGACTTCACCTATGAAGAGAGAGCTAATGATATTGATCATGAAACTCCGAAAGAGGACACTACCAAACCTCGCAGGTCAAGCAGGACACGTGCAGCTATTGAACTATACGGCAATCCTGTTGTGAATTTCATGGTTGATGAAATGGATGACCCTGTGACGTATGAAGAAGCGATGATGAGCCCGGATTCCAACAAATGGCTAGAAGCCATGAAATCCGAGATGGAATCCATGTACGAGAACCAAGTTTGGACCTTGGTGGACTTACCTCACGATCGAAAGGCCGTTGAGAATAAATGGATTTTCAAAAGAAAAACTGATGCTGATGGTAATGTGACCATCTATAAGGCTCGACTTGTCGCAAAGGGGTTTCGACAAATTCAAGGAGTTGACTATGATGAGACATTCTCTCCCGTAGCGATGCTTAAGTCGGTTAGGATTATGTTAGAAATTGCTGCATATTTCAATTATGAAATATGGCAGATGGATGTCAAAACTGCGTTCCTCAATGGTAATATTGAAGAAGAGTTGTATATGATACAACCTAAGGGTTTTGTCGATCCTAAGGATGCTAATAAGGTATGCAAACTTCAGCGGTCCATCTATGGACTGAAGCAAGCATCCTGGAGTTGGAATCTCCGCTTTGATGAGGTGATCAAAGAGTTTGGATTTGTCCAAACTTATGGAGAGGCTTGTATTTACAAGAAAGTGAGTGGGAGCAATGTGGCATCTCTGATATTATATGTGGATGACATATTATTGATTGGAAATGATATAGATTTTTTAAACAGTGTTAAAAGTTATCTAAACAGCAAATTTTCGATGAAAGACCTTGGTGAAGCGTCATATATATTAGGCATTAAAATCTATAGATATAGATCAAGGCGCCTAATTAGGCTGTCACAGAGTACATACCTTGATAAGATATTAATTTTTTTTAATATGGACGAAAGTAAGAAGGGGTTCTTACCTATGTTGTAAGGCAAGACATTGAGTAAGACTCAAAGTCCGACTACGGCGGAAGAAAGAGAGACGATGGATAAGATCCCTTATGCCTCAACCATAGGCTCTATAATGTATGCCATGCTATGTACAAGACCGGATGTGGCACATGCTATTAGTTTGACTAGTAGGTACCAATCTGATCTAGGTTCGGAACACTAGATAGCGGTCAAGAACATCCTCAAGTACTTGAGAAGAACTAGGGATATGTTTCTTATATACGGAGGTGAAGAAGAGCTAGTCGCTAAGTGTTATGTCGATGCTAGCTTTGACACCGATCCGGATGACTCTAAGTCTCAATCCGGATACGTATTTCTCTTGAACGGAGCAGCAGTTAGTTGGAGGAGTTCCAAACAACCTGTGGTGGCTGGATCAACGATGGAGGCGGAATATGTTGCTGCTTCAAAAGCGGCGCAGGAAGCGGTTTGGATGAAAGAGTTCATTACAGAACTAGGTGTGGTTCCTAGTGCGTTGGACCCGATGGTGATCTATTGTGACAACAATGGAGCCATAGCCAACGCAAAGGAACCGAGGTCTCACAAGAATTCCAAGCATATTAAGCCGGTTTCACTCCATCCGCGAGCATGTCAAGGATGGAGATATAAAGATTTGTAAAGTACACACAGACCTAAATGTAGCAGATCCGTTGACTAAAGCTCTCCCTAGGGCAAAACATGATCAACACCAGAACTCCATGGGTGTTAGATTTATCACTATGTAAACTAGATTATTGTCTCTAGTGCAAGTGGGAGACTGAAGGAAATATGCCCTGAGAGGCAATAATAAAGTTGTTATTATGTATTCCTTATATATGATAGATGTTTATTTTGCATGCTAGAATTGTATTGATCGGAAACATCAATACATGTGTGTTTAATAAACAAAAAGGGTTCCTAGTTATGCCTCTCTTATAGACTAGCTTGTTGATTAACAAGATGATCAAGGTTTCCTGATCATGGACATTGGATGTTGTTAATAACAAGGTCACACCATTGGTGGAATGATGTGATGAACATTCATCCGAAGTATAGCATTAGGATCAAGTCATTATGTTTATATTGCTATAACATCATACGAAGTAATCTTTATCCTTAGACCATGAGATCATGTTAATTGCTAACACTTGAAGAGTATCTTGATAACATCAAACGTCACACCGTAATAGGGTGACTATAAAGATGGGTTTAGTACTACGAAGGTGTTATGTTGAGGCTCATGGATCAAGAGTGGAATTTGTCAATCCCGATGACGGATAGATATACTCTGGGCCCTCTTGGTGATATCACATTGAGATAGCTTGCAAGCAAGTGATGTGATCACTATAATGTTATATCACGGGAACGAGAAAAGAGTGCATGTCGATAACGAGATCAAACTAGGTATTTGGATACCGATGATCGAATCTCGGACATGTATTATATCAAGAGACAAAGGGATTTAGTTACAAGCGTTAAAGGTTCTCACGATCACAGAAGTCATCGTTGAATATGCAGGAGTCAGTATGGATCTCCAGGTCCCGCTTTTGACTATTGATCTGAGAGGAGTCTCAATCATGTCTGCATTATTCGCGAACCGTAGGGTGACACACTTAAGAGTTACCGGACACCATTTTGGAGCACATATGTTTTAGACGAAAGAATTGCAAAACGCAGGAATTGTTTCGATAGAAACCGGAAATTATTTCGGGTGAAATTGTCTCATGATATTTTGCTTGTTCGAGATCCAATCATTTGGTATCATCCATACCTAGTTTGATCTCGCTACCGACAAGTACTCTTTTCTTATTCCCATGATATAACATTCTTAGTGATCTCATCACTTGCTTGTAAGCTATGTCAATGTGATATTACCGAGAGGATCCTGAGTATATCTCTCTGTCACCAGGATGGACAAATCCCACTCTTGATCCACGAAGCTCAACTAACACTTTCCAAGTACCCAACGACATCTTTATAATCACCCTGTTACGGTGTGACGTTTGATGGAATCAAAGTACTCTTCCAGTGTTAGTGATTGACGTGATCTCATGGTCTAAAGATTAGTGTTACTTTGAATGAGATAGCAATATCATGATCATATTGCTAATTCTACTATGGGTGAATGTTCATCTCATCATTCTGCAATGATATGACCTTGTTATTAACAACATCCAGTTAATGTTCATGATCAGAAAACCTTAATCATCACTTAATCAACAAGCTAGTGTAATGAGAGGCATTACTATGAACCTTTTATTTTGTTTATTAAACACACATGTATTAACTTCCGGTTAACACAATTATATCAAGAGAAATAAACATCTATTATAAATGTAGAATAAGATAATAACCATTTATTATTGCCTCTCGGGCATATTCCTTTCAACTCTTGGCAAACATGATGTGTGATAAAATTTATTATTTTCTCATGGTCTATTGTGTCTCTATGTCTATGTTTGAGTAGTGATCTGTTTATGTTAATTCTAAAATAGTTCACGGTTGGTTTCATACAATTATATTATCTTCTATGATAGTCTTATGTACTGATATATGAGCGGACACATATGTTGAGAAATGTATAAAATACTCGTTGAGTGGAAGTTTATATGTCTTGGATGAAAGTAAGTCTTCAATGATGTACTTCTAAACCGTGCTCATCCAATTTCACAATACTTAATGATACCATCAATATGGGACTTGGATCAATATCACATTGAGACATTTACTTCAACTTTCGTTTAAGAAACACTTCTATCAGTTTATAAATTTTTAATGTGTTAGAATAAATTTTTCATGATTAACCTACTTGAGTAAAAGACTATAACATGCACGGTTAGTTCATCTCATGAACTTTGTGGTTAATTTCGCGTTTGATTTTAACCTATTTCGGTAAAAGCTGCAACACTAGGCATATGAGCCGTTATATTTTGTATTTGATTTGCTAATTGTCGGGTACACTCTTAATTCAATTTGAGTTTGTGAACTAGATTGTTGTCTCATGAGTTGTTGCTTGGTGGTCTTGTTTGTTGCCACTACTGCAAGCCGACAACACAATAGGCTTTGCAGCCAAAACCGTTTATTCATGTGTCGCATTGGCGTGGTCGTTAAGATCCTTGTTTTGGTTCTATAAATATGAAAAAAAATCTATTTACTATACGAACTTATAGATCAATTCAAAATAGAATTACTTGATGAAAATAGAAGTTTTTTTAGTGTATTTGAAAAGGATGTCCTTTTCTTTGGCAAGGGAAAATGATGTCATTATGTGTGAGAAAAATGCTCACATTTTTCTACTTTAGAAAAGATGTTCATCTCTTGGTACCAATAATTGTTTGTGTATCGGAAAAAATAATCTGTATACTAAAAAAAATACTACTAATATTCACGTTTCATAAAAACGAAAAGAAATAAAAAGGAAAAACTAGAACTAAAAATAAGAATCCATGTATTGTTTGGCCGTCCCGCCATGGAGTAGTCGGTTGATTGGGCCATTTTTCGATTTGTTGCTCTCACATCAAAGTCGGTTGATTGGGCCATTTTTAGATTTGGACTCTGGTACAGTTTTCAGTGTTTTGCTTGGTCACTTACCTTAGGCCTTTCACAATGGGAGGTTCTTGGCGCGGTATCATAGGCAAATTGCTTATGTGGCACTATATTTAATGAGGAGAGATGATGATGCTGTATCTTAGCTAAGATACAAGCTTGCACGAGACCATAGGCAAAAAAGAATGGCTAGCCCAATAGCATGCCCACAAATCACCAAATCATTAAATGTAGAGACAACACCTAAGATACAATCCATTGGAGGAATAGTCTCTTAAGCATTTATTTTGCCTATGATAACGTGTTAAGAAACACCTCATTGTGGAAGGCCTTACGGCCGTAAAATATCAGCAAGAAAAAAACATACGTGACGGCCCCACTCCCTTGACTCGCCATAGGTCCACCTGCAGAGCACCCTCCCGAAAGCCCACTGGTAAACTGAAACGGACGTGCATCTTCTGCTAGCAATCTCCCTCCCACCCCACCCTCTTCGATCCCCTCCTGGATCTCGCCGTGCGTTCTAAGGAAAAGCCCGGCCACGATGCCCGCCGCGGCCGCCTCCGGCGGCGGCGTGGCCGACGCCGAGGAGCTCTTCCGCACCAGGCGCATCGTCGAGATCCGCGCGGCGGAGGGCGCCACACGTCACGAGATCGCCGCCAAGGAGGAGGAGCTCCGCCAGCTCGTCGGCCGGAGCTACCGCGACCTCCTCGACTCCGCCGACTCCATCCTCCTCATCAAGCAGTCCTCCGACGCCATCTCCGACAATCTCTCCCGCGTCTCCGACTCCCTCTCCTCCCTCTCGCCGCCCCCCGAGCCCCCCAGCGCCAGCGCCGCCTCGCCACCCACATCCGGCGGGCTCGCGCGGCTCTACGCCGCGGCTGCCCGCGCCAAGTACCTCGTCGACACGCCCGAGCACATATGGGGCCGGCTCGACGAGGGGATGCTCCTGGAGGCCGCGGGGCGGTACATGCGGGCGCAGGTCGTGCACCGCCTGCTCTCCCGCGACGCCACGGCGGCCGCGCGGTTCCCGCTCCTCGCGCACCAGGCGCAGCTGGTCGAGGCGTTCCGGCCCCAGATCGCGCAGCGCGCGCGCGAACGCCTCGCCGACCGCAGACTCCCTGTCGCGGCACACGCCGACGCGCTCGCTGCTGTAGCCGCGATCGAGGCGCCGTCGCTCACCCCGTCCCAGGCGCTCCTCCTGCTTCTCTCCTCCCGCCGCGCCTGGATCTCCCAAGCTCTGGCCGCACTAGCCCCGGATCCGTCCTCCTACGCCTCAGTGCTGTGCGATGTTGCACGGATCGTTCGGATCACCCTCGGCCACGTCGGGCAGTTATTCGTGCCTGCGCTCACCGACTTGCCGCTGTTCTACAAGACAGTGCTCGAGTCGCCGCCCCCTGCACAGCTCTTCGGTGGCATTCCAGACCCTGATGACGAGACACGGCTGTGGAGACAACACTGGGATCAGCTCGAGGCTACCATGGTGCTACTTGAGCCGGATGCTGTGGCACAAACCTGTACAGGTTGGCTTAAGGAATGCTGTGATGAGATCTTTGGTGTGATTGCTGGCGCACAGAGGCTAGTTGATGCCATTGGGAGTGGGGAGGGGCTTGGCTCGGTGCAAAGGCTCATGCGTGAGACACTAGATGGGAGGAAAGAGCTGGAAGGGAGTTTGGAGCAGTGGCTGAAGAGTGTGTTTGGATCAGAGATTGAATCCCCGTGGGATCAAATCCGCGGGTTAATCTTGAAAGAAGGGAAGGATATTTTCGAGGACTGGATGGAGGAAGCATTTGTGCGGCGTATGAAGGACATTTTGCATTCAGAATTTGATAGCTTGGGTGGTAGTGTTAATGTGATGGAGTCGATTGAGGCGATTGGTGCCAATGCTGATCCAAAGGATGCTGCTGATTTCCTGGTGCATATGAGGAAAGCTTCAACTGGGGGCAGCGTATGGTTCTCCGAATCTAAAATCAAGAAAGGGGGGATTTTGGCACACTTGAAACCGATTGCTGACGAGAATGACTTCCACAGCTGCCTAGACTCGTATTTTGGGCCGGAGGTTAGTCGCATCAAGAATGCAATTGACAGCAAATGCAAGAGTATTCTTGAGGACCTGTTAATCTTTGTCGAGTCGCACAATTCTGTTCCGAGGTTGAAGGAATTGGTGCCATACCTTCAGGAGAAATGCTATAGGACCATCTTGGGCATACTGAACAAATTAGAGACTGAACTTGGAAAGCTCTCTGATTCATTGGGAAGCAAAAAGGGTGATGTCAGTGAGCCTTCTGCGTCCGTTATTGTGGAGAGGTCTCTCTTCATTGGCCGCCTCTTGTTTGCGTTGAGATATCATTCAAGTCATGTACCCCTGATACTAAGCTCCCCAAGGCAGTGGATAAAGGATTCTGGTGGTGCAGCATTTGCCAGGTTATCATCGCCCACGCCAAGACATTCAAGAGCATCTTTTGATTCGGCAATACCGTTTTCCTCCAGGAGGCACACATTTGACAGCCCTAGGAGTCCTGGAAATCAATTTTCTGACAACCCCAGAAGGCAACCTCTTGCTGCTGCTGCTTCCTTGTTAGGTGCTGATGATAGCTCCAATCCCAGACTTGATGAACTCAACAAGACCTTAAAGGCACTATGCATTAAAGCTCACACTCTGTGGATTACATGGGTGTCCGCTGAATTGTCAGACCTTCTTTCATATGCTCTTAATGCAGATGATTCATTAGCCTCATCAACCCCATTAAGGGTACACCCTCGGCGCCACTCGTTTTTCATTTTTTGTTGTTCTAGATCATTCTATCATTCTTAGTATATATATCACACTGTCGTATCTAGCTATGTCGTCTCATGCTATTCATATTATTACTAGAGCAGCTTTTAGCTATGTTTCCTATGAAGAGTAACATCAGTGACACATGCAACTTGTAAATTGTCATTATTACGCAGCCTGTTAGACATGACTTACCAAAACAGAGACGTTTCTCTGTGATTAAGCGCCGCTCTAGTATTTCAGAAATTCTGGAACAATGTAGATGGTTGTACTTTAAGAAATCTGGTTTTGCCTGCAGCAGAACCACATTTTAGGAATAATATCTCCTAGGATGGTTAATGGAGGTGTACATAATGGTGCACTTTTCGAGACACTAAATAATTATTTTTCCTGTAGTTGTACTTCTGAAATGGGTTTGTCTATATTCACTCATTAAGTTCTATTTAAAGATTTCAGCATCACTCCAATGTAAAAAAAAAGAAACATTAGGTTGCATATTGCATAGATATGTATGCTGGTTGTTTTGATTATTGATATGGTTGCCTTGTCAGGGATGGGAAGTCACGGTTATCAAACAAGAGGAACCAACAGATGGCCCCATGGAGATGCAAATAGCTCTTCCATCGATGCCTTCATTGTATGTTATATCTTTTCTTTACCAATCATGTCTGGAGATTCATAAAATTGGAGGGCACATCCTGGGCAGAATTATATTGCATAAATTTGCGTGGGAGTTACTACAGAAGGTATGTTCTATGATAAAATTTTATCAAGATGCATAATTCTGCGATACTGTTTTTATACTTCATTAGTTCTAACAAAGAGCCCAAGATTTATTCAAGTTATTTCGAAACTAAGCTGCTGCTGCTCCTATATAGTTTTTTGGTTCTTCCTTTTTCTCCCCCCTTTTAACTAAGCTGCTTGGGGTTTCTCTATGCTTTAGCAGACCAGCCTGACAGTAAATCTGCACAGCAATTCCATTGTGTGGGATACCTAGAGCAGAAAATACAGAGGTCTGACCACGGATTGTAATCTACCAATGTGAACAACAACCTTTAACATGATTCTAATTTGCTAGGCCTGGCTGGTATAGCTACCAAATACATAAGTGAACTATCCTTCCGTGCACAATACAGGTTGACTGTTCAATGAAGCTTATCAAATTTATCAAGAAAAGCACCTGTTGTGTGTATTAAAAATGAAACTTATACACCTGCACCATTACCTTATTTAACATGTAGTTATGGTATGAATGGAACAATTAAGATCTGATAGTTTGGTGCAAATATGGTTTTATACAACACCGAGTTACTACTGACCGGCCATTTATGCAACTGACATTTGACATTTGGCTCACGTTCAGTTACAACTATTGTTGCCCTATAAGTATGTCGTATATAATAGTGTGTCTTTAACCATCATCGTGTTCCCTGAGCTGCTCCTAACCTACCATACTGTAAAATTGACCTGGCAGGTTAAAAAGGTCATTTGAGAAGTGTAGACAAAAAAGTCTGTAGTTGGTAGCTCCAAAAGCTACCACATAGATTCCTTTCAATAATCAAATAAACTTGAAATGGTAAATTAGCGTTAGCAATCAAATTCGAGTGCCTTCCTATGTATCAATTGCTTTGGCTATGGTAAAGCAGTCTTGAATTCGGTCGGGTACAACATGCCTAGAGAAAGCTATCATTTGAAATTACCTAGTTTTAGTGAGCAATTACAGGGCATGTCAGCCAACTACAACCTAGGGTATGGCTACCTAGATTTTCTCCATGCATTATATGAGCAAGCATGCTCTTTCCTTTACAACATAGAAGAAGGGAATAGTTGTATAATGCTGTGATTTTAGGGCTATACCTCAGAAACTGAATGTACTGAACCATGGCAAAGTTGTGGAAGCATATGCAGCTTAGCAACGTATCAAAAAATTATGGATACGTTAGCAACGTATCAACATCCCCAAGCTTAACTCCTGCTCGTCCTCGAGTAGGTAAGTGATAAAAAGAAAAAAATAATTTTTGAGGTGACATGCACCATCATAAACTTGATCAAAGTATTTGTAAAACATTAATAGCTGGGATCATAGTACTTCAATCATAACATGAAAGACAAAGTTCTAACAATAAGGCAAAGCAACTATGTTGCAAGATGAAAAGGCACAAACAAAATATTCATGAATAACAATGCTTTGCAAGACGTTTGTTTGTTTCACATAAAGAAAACATAACATAGTGGCATTCAGTTTGTCCCTCATAGAGTAGCAAACATAAATGCATAGGACATCTTCAAAGTTCATAAGAGTGACTAGATACAAATAGTTTAAAACAAGCAATATCAAAGCTATGCATCAATAAACAAGTCTTGGGACAATGCACATAGAACTAAGAATGACCACTATGCTCTCAAAGTAGGTGCATAAAGATAGAAGGTGGAGACTCAACATAAAAGTAAAAGAAAGGCCTTCATAGAAGGAAGTAGGGATTCAAGTCTCATAAAGAGCTTCCAAAAATTATGGTACTTATTAGCTTTCAACTCCCATTGCCCCTATCATAAGCATCTTGAAGGTGATTAAGATTAAAGTGACACAACTAAGAGGATATGCTTGACAAGTTATAAGCCGAAATCTCATGCCCCTTACTTACAAAGACCGAACCTCATGCTACTCAACTTCAGTCACAAGTAAGCTCTTGTCATTGTAAGTACATATGTATCATAAAGAACCGCCAACGGGGTACCCCTTGCACGTGATACAGGAGCTATCCCATAATCAAAATGACAAGGCAAGCAGACAATGAGCATCTCAGCAATCTTTTTATTTGCTATTTGCATTGGTTTTTATTGAGGATGCTTCATAGAGTTCTCATTATGGTTATGCTGCAAGTTTCCACCATGATTAGGCATGGCTTAGGCTAGCGGCCCAGGCGTTTCTCTAACACAGATACAAACTCCATGATCTTACAAGTTCCCCTTTTATTTCATAGCGCCGGGATCCATAAGCAAAAGAACATGATATCAACGGGGTACAAAGTACAGGTGCAATGTTGAAAGCGTTCCCCACGATACATGGTTCTGCTAACTTCAACTTATAAAGCACAAGCATATACACAACAAAGATGGACGCAATGGTTCAAGTTTATTAAATGCAAGAAAGTAAAGTGTGCCATCAAGTTCGTGAGAGCTTTAATCACTAGTTTTCTCATAACAATTTTAATTCGGAAGCTAGACATAAACATGAATATACTTGGAATTACATATGCTAATAGGTAGGTATGGTGGACTCTTTGGAATAACTTGGTTTTAGGATTTAGATGCATGAGTGGAACTCACGCTTGGTTGCGGAGGCTAGCAAAAGACTGGGAGCGACCAACTAAGAGAGCAATAATGACCATAATCATGTAGAGCGACAAAACATCATTGATCAAAGCATAAAGTGATATTACAAGTCGAAAACTAAAGGATCATAAAGGCTATGGTGACTTGGGATAGTCAAAACAGGGTGTGAGCATGCGCCAAGTCAACCCAAATAAAGCATCAAAGGAGAATACCACAATACTATGCTTTAATATGCTAAACAACGCATGATTCTTCCAAGGCACATTAAGCAATCTCGATCATTTATAACAAGTCGTGCTACAACAAAGAATACTAAGCCTAAAGCCAAAACAATATCAAGCATGACATGACAAAGCATGGGCCACAGTCAAAAATAAGCCCTCTTTACCACTTAAGCATGAACTTTCCTACTCTTTTCCAACCCAAACCAAACTATTTGAAAACCAATATATGAAAGAGGGAGTCCAACCAATTTATTCAGCAAACTAAGCAAACGAAAACCAAAATGAAAAACAAAAAAGAAGACGCTCCAAGAACAACACAACTGTGCATGAAACAATAAAAATGAAGTGTTTGGAAGGAACCTGAAATTTTTATTGATGAAGAAGGGGATGCCTTAGGCATCCCCAAGATTTGACGCTTGTACTTCTTGGATATTTCTTGGGGTGACACGCGTGGCATCCCCAAGCTTGAGCTTTAGTCCATCCTTCATCTCATTACTCATTCCTTCCATACACCTGAAATTTTTCCTTCATACAAAACTTCACACAATCTTTATTAGCAACATTAGTGTACTCAAGATAATAGGTCTTTAGGTTCAGTTCCAACACCAATAAAACTTTAATTAAACACAAGCTACTGTAGCACTTCCCTCAAAAAGCTCAATTCCCCAAAAGAACTCAAAAAAGGAACCAACAAGAAGCAAATGCAAATAAAGGCAGAAATCTGTCAAAACAGACCAGCAGGTAAAGACGATTTTTTCGAACACCTTCTGTTGCTCAAATCGAAAAGTGTTAAACTAATGAAAGTTAGATAACAACCTAGGGCAGAAGCACAAAAATTCATGCCTCAAAAGGACGTACAGATATTTTACACGAATTTTTACGGTGAAGCACAGAAATCTGTTTCGGGACATTAACTTTCTCAATCATTACTTCTCTCTCATTAGAGGTTACTCTTGGCACAAAAAGCAAATAAAAAGGATAAGAAGTGGTTATTATTGAAGTAATAACTTCCAAGACTCATTTAAAACTTTTTGGTTATCTCCCAATAAGTACTTTTCTTTAACGCCTTTAAGTTAGGCATAAGAAGCAAGAAAAAGAATCAAGTGTTTGGAGAAACATTAAAACCAAATTCCTTGCCCTTACCTCTCTTACTTTTATTCTTAACCTTGGGGAACATATGAATGCTTGGTGGAGAAACAAAGTGCATGGTGCCCTTTTCCACATCTATTATTGCTCCAAGGAGTTTCAATAGGAATCTTCCAAGTGTAATTTGTCCTTTTCCTACACATTCAATAACAAGATAATCAGTAGAAACCATTTTCCCTAAGATCTTTGTAAATACTCCTTCAGCTATTCCAATGGGTAATATTGTGGCATTTTTAGCAAGAAATATTTCTTCTCCTCCTTCAGAAAGCCCCCAAAGATTCAAAGATTCATAGATATCTTTGGGCATAAGACAAAATTCTGACATGATATCACAGCGAGCATGAAAAGTTTCATTGTTTATAGAAATCTTTACTGTGGGAAGCCATTTTGAGGGTTCAGAATTTATTGGAACATAGTTATGATGCTCTCTAAGTTTATTATAGCAATCTTTCAAACTAGCAGTGCTGGTCTCAAGAGTATTCAATCTAGCAAATATGTTTATGAAGGAAGAATCAGATTTGCTAGGCAAGTTATAAGTAAAGACCAACTTCTTTATGGCATTAGTAGCTAGATGGCTGGTTCTCCTCCTTTGTGCTATCATGTTTAGATCTTGTGAGCTCCGTTCATGATCAAGATCATCTATTTGTAATTCATACATGTTGTGTTTGCGGGGATCCGATGGATATTGAGATGCTATTTCAGATTGATTATTGATTCTATCATGTCTTTGTTATTTGTGATCTTGCATGCTTTCCGTTGTTAGTAGCTATCTTGTCCAAGTAGATGCTAGCAACTCCAAGAGTTGGTATTTATGCTCGATAGTGGGTTCATGCCTCTAGTAATCTGGGGAAGTGACAGAAATCTCTAAGGTACTAGATGTGTTGTTGCTACTAGGGAGAAAACAACAATCCTTTGTTCATAGAACAATCGTATTGTTTACTTTACATGCGATTCGTAATGCAATTATCCGTTGCTTGCAACTTAATACTGGAGGGGGGTCAGATGATAACCTGAAGGTGGATTATTAGTCATAGATGCAGTTGGATGGCGGTCTATGTATAATGTTGTAATGCCCAATTGAATCTCAAAGGAGTCAAGATGAGTAGTATATGCTTGTATGCTTTCTCGATGTTTGTCAATTGCCCCGCTGTAATTTGTTCACTCAATATGTCATATATCTTAAGGAGTGCCACCACTAGTGAACTATGGACCCCGGTCCTTTTTTTACTATCAATCTACAATCAACTATTTACTGCTTTGTGTTTACTTTCTGCAAACTATTACTTTCTTCCACTCGATACGTTTAATCCTTTGTTTTCAGCAAAACCGGTGAGATTGACAACCTCATCGCAAGTTGGGGGCAGAGTTTTGTGGTTCTGTTGTGCAGGTCTCCACGTTGCTGTTGGCACCGGTAGTGCGCCCTGCCAAAGTTCAGCTAGCTACACCTTTGGGGTTCCCCAACGAGCCCGATATATAACCTTGGTTTCATAACTGAGGGAAAACTTGATGCTGTGCTCATCATACCTTCCTCTTGGATTTCCCCAACGAGCCCGATATATTTTGGGCCATCAGCTTGCTACCGCTGGACTAGGACCCGCGCGGCGCAACGTCGCTTGCTGCCGCCCATCGGCCCTCTGCCTACAACCTCATCACCCGCCGGCCAGCCGCCTTCCATTACCGGTCAACACGAGTGCCTCCACCCGCTAGCCTCCTTCCTATCCCCCTCCGGCTGCCGCCACAACACGAGTGCACGAGCATGACCAATACAGACGGACTACTGCATCTCAAGCTTTTCTCAAGCACTACAAACATCGTAAGTTCTACTGAATACTGACTCTAGTCTAGTGACTATGATTAATTTCCCATGTTGGAGTAGGAGACTTGTTAGTTGGTAGGCTGTAGGATAGGCTGCAGTGGTTCTTATAGTTAGATTGGGCCGTAAATTTTGTAATTAGTGTGTTTTTTCTCAATCGAATACCTTGCCCACTGCAGGCTGCTACACCATCGAAGATGCAACCTGGACAAGAGAGTGAAGGATCCCAGGCACGTCCGGTGAGGATGCCTACACAAGGAAGGAGGCATGCATACAACAACGCGATGAACTCTAAGATAACTGGTTACCTTGGCATTCCTCAAACTAGACGAGAATCATCACAGCCGACAGCAGGGACTCAGTCACAGCCGAGAGACACAGCTTCTCCACCATTGGTAATTTGCTTTCAATGTTTGAAATTCAGTCACAACACTACTACATGTTTGTTTAATGTGATTGAATGACTGTGACAACTCTTATGTGCAGGTGCATCCGGTAGATGTGTCCGATGAGGAAGAAAACTCTTATGACAAGAATGATGACATGTCTGAAGAAGATGTACTTGGTGATGGTCATATTGAGATATCCGATGATGTTGGAGATTCTTAGAGAGGGAACAAGCGAAAAAAGGGAATGAAGGTTGGTCCGAAGGTTACCGTTCAATCGAGTAGCTAGTCAAAAGTTTGGGATCACTTTGAGAAGGTTCCGGTGCCATCCACCACGCAGTCCGGTGCCATGGTAATTAATGCACAATGCAATTACTGCAAGAAGTTATTATCCTACAAAACAGATGTAGGCAGTACCAGAGCCACTACACATCTCAAGAGACACTACACAAAATCATGTCCAGATTACAAGATTGCAATAGCAAAGGTTGCTTCTCAAACCCTTCTCAACTTTCAGCCATCTAATGCAAGTGATACCGATATTCCCGTTATATAATCTTCTAGGGAGTATAGTCAAGAGGAAGCTAGAAAGTTAATTGCCAAGATGGTGATATCTCATGATTATCCATTTAAGATGGTATAACACACATGGTTCAACATAGTGACGAAATATTTGAATCCTCGTTATGAGTTCATTGGTAGAAAAACCATTAGAAAGGAATGCTTGAAAGTTTTTGAATCTGAAAGAGAAAGCCTTATGAAGGTTCTCAAAGGTGTGGATAATTGCTTTAACTACTGATTTGTGGACATCCAACCAAACAATTTCCTACATGAGTTTAGTTGCACACTTCAGTGATAAAGACTGGAATATGCAATGTCGTGTGATAAATTTTGTGGAGTTGGACCCTCCACATAGTGGACATGTGATTTCTCAAGCTGTGTTTGAATGTGTGGTTGCATGGAAGATAGAAGATAAAATCATCTCAATTACTCTAGATAATGCATCTAACAATGATGTTGCAATCCGGAATTTGAAGGCTATGTTTGCTGCTAGAGGTTCCTACTGCTTTGTTCCAAAATATTTTCATGTTCGTTGTTGTGCCCATATTATCAACTTGGTGGTAACTGATGGGACTGCAACCATCTCCCATTTGACAACCAATGTGAGGTACTCTGTGAAGTACATCAAGAAATCAGTATCTAGATTGTTCAAGTTTGTAGAAATTTGTCGTAATCTTGCAATGACAGTTGGGGGGCTGAAACTTGATGTGACCACGAGATGGAATTCAACATTCAACATGTTAAAAACAACAATTACCTATAGGGATGCATTGGATTCTTATTCGGACACCGATGCAAACTATAAATGGAAGCCCACAAATGATGAATGGGCATTTCTTGATACCGTTACACCAATACTTTCTCGTTTGGCTGAGGTTTCTACTGCATTCTCTGGCTCTACATACCCTACTTCCAAAATATTTTATCCTCACATTGTCAATGTAAATATTGCACTTAGAGAGGCATGTGAGTCCAAAAAACCAGATTTGAAAGCTATGGGGGATGCAATGATGGACAAATTCAACAAGTATTGGGAAGAACCCAATAATGTCATGGTGATTGCTACTATTCTTGACCATCATTTTGTACAACATCAAAACTGAAGCAAAACTAATTTTCTTTTCTTTGTGTGGTGAAGGTTCAACATGGTGGTCTACAAAGTGACAGGCAATGGCAAGTTGGCAATATGGTCAAGGAAGATGAAATGGAGTGGTGGTTCTTTTGTGGTTTAAGTTCATGTTAAGACTTGTTGTTTGATTGAGCTACGGCTCATGTTCTACTAGTCCTATTAGTATATGTAATATGTTGAACTAAGTGCATGTGTGTTGAGATGTATGGCACTCTATTGAACTAAGTGCATCCGTTTAAGATGTATGGCACTCTATTGAACTAAGTGCATGTATTCGTGTGGTTGAACTTGTGATACATGCTATTGTTGTGGTTATTCATGCTTTGTGAAACTTGTTTGATGTATTCTTGTTGAATTGTTGTTTATAATTGTGAAATGTTATAACTTTTAGCAAAGGTCATGGCAATTTTTTTATTACATCGAGCCTTTGAGCTAGGTTGCAAGCTTCATCGAGCGGGCTTGTCGAGCCTCGAGCCTTAGTCAGAAGGTTTAGACTTGGCTTGTCCGACCTCCGAGCTGAGTCGAGCCCGAGCCGAGCCTCGAGCTTCAAGTCCACCCCTAGGGGTAACCTTGGCAATGCCCATGGTGATGGACTTAGGGTTTTGTGGAAAAGAGAATGTTGGGGATTTCGTCGGATGTTAGGGAAACAATGAAGTTAAAGTTACCTAAATATTGGGAAAATCGCACTATTACAAGTCTAGATTTATGTACCCTCGCTTGAACTTCTCTTGTCCTATATATAATAGGCCGGGTCTCAAAGTTGTATGCGGATAGGTTTCATACACGCGTAATTACAATACCAACACAATGTCGGTTCATAATTTCTTTTCTAATACAATCAAAGCCTTTGTCTGTTGCTCCCTTGGGCTGTCATCTGAAACCTTCATGGGTCATAAGCCTTTTACCCATCATAGGGAAGTGAATCATAAGCATCCAAGTAATCGTACCTATGTTAGTAGCTCCCAAGACTCTACTTGAACCGTAGTTTCAGGTTGAGTCTCAAAGTTTCTTTTCCTTTATTTGTATTATTTTTGTGCTTTGTAGGGATTCAATACAACGAGTTTGATGCTTCCGATGGGTCGGGAATCAGTTAATTGCTCCTAGGCAAAAACAAGGTTGTCCTACATCAAATTCAAGTCCCCAGGCCTGAACTCGGAATTTATTACTGGCGTAATTCAATTTGGGCCGCTGAGGTCTTACCGAATACTGAATTCCAGCTTTTATTTTATCGGGTACCCAACGTGTCTGTCGGGATTTTTCATCGTATCGTTGATACGGATATTTTACTGGCAGAGCGCATTCTTGTGCGATTACCAGGCCACACAGGACGAATCTTGGGGTCTTGCCTTCATGTTTCTGAACACGACATTCAGATTTTTGCCGCGTTTGAGCGCGATCCGAGATTTTTGGATTTTTCGGTGGTTGCCCTGCTGGGCTGATTTATCAAATAGTTTTAATGCTTTATACTGGCTCCCGATAGGAGCAATCTTTTTTTTGAAGATACCTTTTTGAGGATACATTGATGTAAAACTCAAAGATACTTTCAATCATGAATATTTTGTTTTATACACAACTGTATTTTTATCGGGTGCGTGTCAGCGCTCCCGATGGGACTAGCCCCCGAGGCTATGTTCGGATGCCTATATATGGACATAGGCTCATAGTTGTTGTTAGCTTGATGGAAAAAATAGATCTTTTTGAACAATAATAAAGAGCTTAAGGCACGAAAAACTTATCTCTTTATACATAAGGCAAAAAATTCGATGATACATTGTTGTTTGAGCGGATGGCATCTAGCCGTTGACCTGAATATTCTGGCTTAGGAAGCCAAACTGTAACTCTTATCATATTGTAAGTAATCTTACGTGTAAAAGCGTTGTAGCTGTGCTACGTTCCATGGATTTGAGTAATTTACTCATGTCTTCTTGTCTTGTAGTCAATATGCTCCTTCGGGAATAACTTTTGTGACGATGCATGGTCCTTCCCATGGCGATTCTAACTTCTTGTAGACATCTTGCTTGAGGCGAAGAACTAGGTCCCCTACTGCGAAGGACCTAGGCCGCAATCTTCTGCTGTGGTAATTACGCAAGTTTTGCTGGTACATAGTTTCTCTTTGTAGGGCTTCATCTCGAGCTTCATCGAGTGCATCCACATCATCTTCAAGTGCTTCTCTTGATTCCTCTTCATCATATGCAGCTAGTCTTGGGGATTTGTGTGACACCTCAACAAGAAGCACGACTTCTGCACTGTGGACCAAAAAGAAAGGTGTCTCTTGTGTTGAATTATTTGGAATTATACGTAAACTCCATAACACATATGGCAATTCATCAACTCATGCTCCTTTTTCTCGGTCAAGCGGTGCTAGTAGTCTTTTCTTGAGTCCAGCAGTAACTAGTCCATTGGCTTTTCCACTTGTCCATTTATTTGCGGGTGAGCTACCGAAGCGTAGCTTACTTTGATCCCCATCTCCTGGCAGTACTCCTTGAACTCATTGGAAGTGAAGTTGGTCCCATTGCCTGCGATGATATTGTTCATTACGCCAGACCGAAATACTATGGATTTAATAAAATTCACAATCAAAGTTCCATCTTGGGTGGTGACAGGAATTGCTTCAATCCATTTAGTGAATTTGTCAACTGCTACTAGCAGAAAGACGTGTCCTCCTGGCGATGATTTGTGAAGTTTTCCCACCATATCTAGTCCCCACTGAGCAAAAGGCCAAGCCAAAGGTATAGGATTCAACTCAGCGGCAGGTGCTCCAGGCTTTGTTGCAAATTGTTGACATGCTTCACAAGTTCTGATGATATCTTTTGCGTCTTGAACTGCGGTAAGCTAGTAAAATCCTGCTCTGAATGCTTTTGCAGCAATTGCTCGGCTACTAGCATGGTGACCACAAACTTCTTCATGTATATCTTTGAGTATGATTTTTCCTTCTTCGAGTGTTAAGCAACGCTGCAACACTCCTGAAATACTTCTCTTATACAGCTCTCCTTTGATTATTCTGAAGGCCTTTGTGTTGGGTCCGTAGCATAGAAAACAAAAAATTTCCTACGGTGTGAACTACACGCCAAGATCTATCTACTAGGTACAAAGCAAACGGGTGGACATACATCCATAGAGAACTTACCCTCGAAGACAACGAGCTTTGTTAACGAGTAGGAACTCGTGGTTGATGTAGCCGTACACTTGCCGATCTCAAGATCGTGAGGAAGTCCGAGCGCCGCAACTCAGCAGCGCATCCGCCCTCGCACACACGTTCAAGCCACCGGACAACCTCCACCTCCTCGCTTCAGCGATCCAGCGGAAGCAGCAACTCCTTCCAGACGAAATGCCACCGGGAACATGTATCTCGCTAATCCGAGACCATGGGGAATAATTCTAGAGGGGGAGAGAGATCCTTCACAAGGAGGTGTGAGGATGAAGGAGGGAATGGGTGGCCTTTTATAGGAGGAGGGGGGTGCCCCCTCTCTCCATGGCCGGTGCATGGGGGGGGGTGACCCCTCACCTCCCCCATTCATGTGGTGGTAACTCCTCCACATTAAAATGCCTCTTCCGATTCCCTTTTAAAGTCTCCACTTTAAATGCATTAAGTTTCTCCAAATTTAATGCTCTCTCATTTAATAAAACTCTTTTATTAAATTTATTCAGAATTTTGTTAATTACTTTAATTAACAAACATTCACATATAGTCCCTTGCAATATTTCAATATCACATGTAGAACCACCTTCTGCAATTTCACCCGAAACAATTTCCGGTTTCTATTGAAACAATTCCTGCGCTTTGCAATTCTTTCGTCTGAAACATATGTGCTCCAAAATGGTGTCCGGTAACTCTTAAGTGTGCCACCCTACGGTTCGCAAATAATGCAGACATGATCGAGACCCTTCTCCGATCAATAATCAGCAGCGGGACTTGGAGATCCGTACTGACTCCTACACATTCAACGATGACTCCTGTGATCGTGAGAACCTTTAACGCTTGTAACTAAATCCCTTTGTCTCTCGATATATTACATGTCCGAGATTCGATCATCGGTATCTCCATACCTAGTTTGATCTCGTTACCGACATGCACTCTTTTCTCGTTCCCGTGATATAACATTCTAGTGATCACATCACTTGCTTGCAAGCTATCTCAATGTGATATCACCGAGAGGGCCCAGAGTATATCTATCCGTCATCTGGATTGACAAATTCCACTCTTGATCCATGAGCCTCAACATAACACCTTCGTAGCACTGAACCCATCTTTATAGTCACCCTGTTACGGTGTGACGTTTGATGTTATCAAGATACTCTTCCGGTGTTAGCAATTAACATGATCTCATGGTCTAAGGATAAAGATTACTTCCTATGATGTTATAGCAATATAAACACAATGACTTGATCATAATGCTATACTTCGGATGAATGTTCATCACATCATTCCACCAATGGTGTGACCTTGTTATTAACAACATCCAATGTCCATGATCAGGAAACCTTGATCATCTTGTTTATCAACAAGCTAGTCTATAAGAGAGGCATGACTAGGAACCCTTTTTGTTTATTAAACACACATGTATTGATGTTTCCTATCAATAAATTATAGCATGCAAAATAAACATCTATCATATACAAGGAATACATAATAACAACTTTATTATTGCCTCTCAGGGCATATTTCCTTCACTTTGATCTTCGAGTGACTCACCGGGCTTCTATCACATCTTCGGGTAGTTCTCCCTTAGTCATATATGCTATATACGGCTGTATCTAGGCAGGTTCAATTAGCATGACCTCTCCAATTTCCTTTTCTTCTTCTTCGAAGTCCTCTTCTACACTCTTGGTTTCGGATGGAGCCCCCGAGTTTTTTTGTGGATGTTTCTTTTTCCCTATTTTTGGTGCTACAACCTTGAACACTCTTTTTGCTTTGATCGATCGCTCCATTATTTCTTCCCAAAAAACTCCAGGTGGTATTGGTAAGCACAAGGATCCGATGTTTGCTAGATTGTCGGCTTCTTCATTGCTTGCTCTCCCTATATGTGATACTTCGCACCCATGAAATTGAGCTTCCACAACGCTATATAGATCGCGATAAGCAATCATATTTTTGCTGACGGCATCACACTTGTTTATTGCTTGCTGTGCCACAATATTGGAATCTCCGAAGATTTTTTTTTGAGGTGAGTTGCACCGCAAGCTTTGGCCATTCGCATGCCGTGCAACAAGGCCTCGTATTCAACTTCGTTATTGGATGCGTTTGTGAAGCTCATCCGAAGTATATAGAGCATTTTGTCACCTTGGGGTGATATTAGTATGACGCATGCTCCTCCTCCTTCCGTTCTTTTTGATCCATCAAAGTACATTGTCGAGGCACTAGAAAGGCCTGGTGGACTCGCACATTGCAACTCTGTCCACTCTGTGATGAAATTTGGTAGAACTTGTGACTTAATTGCTTTGCGCTTCTCATACGTGATATCTCGAGGGGATAATTCGATGCCCCATAGAGAAACACGCCCAGTTGCTTCTGGATTGTTGAGGATGCGTGACAAAGGTGCTTCGTTGACCACTAAGATTTGACGTTCCGAAAAATAATGGCGTAGTTTCCGTGCTATCATAAATACACCATATGCTAGTTTTTGGTAATGCGGGTACCTTTGTTTGGATGGCGATAAGACCTCGCTAAGGAAGTAGACTGGCCTCTGCACGCCATGGGTTTTCCCTTCTTCGGGTCGCTCCACGACCAAGACCGTGCTGGCCACATGATTTGTTGTAGCAATATAAAGTAATAAAGGCTCTTTTTCTTTTGGCAACACGACGACAGGAGATGTCGAAAGTGTCCTTTTAAGACCTTCAAAGGCGCGCTGAGCTTCTTTTGTCCATTCAAATTTTTCCGATTTCCTCATGAGGGCATAAAATGGCAGCGCTTTTTCTCCTAACCTTGCAATGAAACGACTGAGTGCCGCTACTCGCCCTGCCAGTTGCTACACGCCACGTAGATTTGTTGGCTTCTTAATTGTTAGGATTGCTTGTATTTTCTCGGGATTAGCCTGATTCCTCTAGACGATACCAAATATCCGAGGAGTTGCCCCGCCGTGACGCCAAAGGAGCATTTCTTCGGGTTCAACATGATGCTAAAATTGTCAGGATTTTTGAATGTTTCTTCGAGGTCTTTGATGAGCGCAGATCCTTGGCTTGTTGTAACTATAACGTCACCAATATATACTTGCACGTTTGTGCCTATCTGGCTTCCTAGACACTTCTGCATCATCCGCTGCTATGTTGCTCCAGCGTTCTTAAGGCCAAAAGGCATTGTTGTGTAGCAGAATACACCATAAGGCGTGATAAATGCTGTTTTCTCCTAATCTTCTTCCTTCATACTAATCTGGTGGTATCCTGAGTAAGCATCCAAGAAAGAAAGACGTTCGCATCTCGCAGTTGCATCGATTATTTGGGTGATTCGCGACAATGGGAAGTGATCTTTTGGACAATGTTTGTTCAGTGCAGTAAAGTCGATGCACATCCAAAGTTCTGTAGTATTTTTCTTTGGAACACATACTGGGTTTGCGACCCACTCTGATTTTGTTAGTTCTTTGATAAAATTAGCATCAATAAGGCGATGGAGCTCCTTTCTAATGGCTTTATGCTTTGGTTCTACAAAGCAATGAAGCAGTTGCTTTACTAGCTTTGCCTTTGGATCTAAATTTAATGCGTGCCCAGTAAGTTCCCTGGGAATCCCCGGCATGTCAGAAGGTAGCCATGCAAAGATCTCCCAGTGCTCACGGAGGAACTCGATGAGCGCGCTTTCCTATGTGGGATCAAGGTTGGAAGCCACAAATGTTGTTTTCGTCGGGTCGTCTGGGTGGATATGTACTTCTTTTGTGTCCTTTGCCGTGTCAAAGTCCTGGTCGGGATTGACACGCGCTACTTCCAGTGGTTGTGCATTTGCTGAGGTTTTGAGTTGTTGAAACTCCGTTGCCATCCCGAAAGATTCAGAAATTTTGTTGAACTCCCGATCGCAATTGTTGGCACGTGTGAAGCTTCCTTTTACCATGATAATTCCCTTTGGTGCTGGAATTTTCATGACTAAGTACGCATAATGCGGCACTGCCATAAACCGTGTGAAGGCTGGTCATCCTAGGATCGCATGATTTTGTGATGGCCAGTCCATGACTTCGAATTCGAGTTTTTCTCGCCTGAAATTTACTTTGGAACCAAAAACAACATCAGGAAATACTTTGCCTAAAGGAATTTCAGCTTTACCTGGTACTATTCTGTGGAAAGATGTTTTTGTTGGCACGAGATTGTCCATGGGGTAGCCCATTGTTCTCAGTGTTTTTGCATAGATCGGATTTATGCTGCTTCCTACATCCATGAACACCTTGCTCATATCGAACCCGCCAATTTGTGTTTCGACTATCAAGGCTGAATGACCCGGTTGTGGGACCCGAAGCTGGTGATCGGCTCTGCTGAATGTGATTTCTTGCTCTGACCAGTGGAGGTATTTGGGTATGGTTGATGGTGTTGTTTCCGCCATATTATTTTTCCGTGTGATGAGCTTCTGAGTTCTGTTGGATGGGCGCCCTTTCTAAATCATGGACATTGCTCCTTTTGACCTAGGGTACTCATTGCTTTGATCATTTGTATTTTGCAGTGGTGCCGCCGCTGGTGGTGGTGGTGGTGCGCCGATGGCTAGTGTATCAGGCGTAGATGCATATCCTCGATTTGCCGCTTCGGTTGCCTTTGCATTACATAGCTCCTACATTTTCAAGAATGTTCGGTAATCTTTCATGAGGTGGTTGGATTGTTGTCTGCCTGCTGAGTCGATGTAAAAATGCATATTACAGGGTCCTTCCAGCATTTGCATTGCGGACATAGGTGGGTCTTATGCTCTTGGCTGATACCACTGTGCTTTCTGGCTTCCTTCGACGTCGTCCCTATTCTGGCGGTATCCGCCGTTGTGGTTGTTGCTTCTTTTGTTACCTTCACCCAAAAAACCTGTTGTGATGTAACTTGGTCCCGTGTTTCCGTAATTGTTCCTTCTTCTTCTATCATTGCCGCGCTTATCCATGTCTTGTTCGGGTGATCGCGCGCGCTTATTATGCAACACGTCTTCTCCACCAGCCCAGCGATTTGCTATTTCCATTAGCTATGAGATTGTTTTGGGCTTAACCCGTCCCAGTTCTTCTATGAATTCTCGGCGATGGAGGCCGTCATTGAAGGCGTCTATAGCCCTTTCGTCGGATATGGACTCAGTTGTCTTTTTGATGATATTCCATCGTTGGATGAATGCTCTTATTGATTCCCCAGATTTTTGTTTGCATGCTCGCAACTGCTCCAATGATGCTGGTTGTTTAAACGTGGATTAGAAGTGCCGGATGAACTTATCTTCCATGTTGTTCTAGCTACCTATGGAATCTTCGGGAAACTACCTGAGCCATGATCTTGCGGTGCCGGTGAGATGTAGCTGTAAGCTTTGCATTGCGGTAGTTGTGGAGCCTCCTTGTAATTTGACAGTGGCCAAATAATCTGCTAACCATGCTTTGGGTCCCTGGAGTCCATCGTATATGTGGTGGTCGTATGGAAGTTTGAAGTCCTTGGGTACTGAGGTTTTGCGAATCCGCTGTGTAAAACAGCTAGCCCCGCATAGCTCGTAATCATCTTTGTTGTATCCATCATGATATCATCGGCTGCGGTTTTCATCTCTTCATCCATCACTCATGTGTTGCGTGTTGTCCTTTCTTGTGTTGCTTCGCGGCTCGGGTCCTACTAGATGCATCTGGTGTGGCGATCGAGATCGTCGGGTGTGTCCCACTTGCCAAGGACTGCTGTGACAGCATGGGGATCTATCGGGTGGTCACGTGATTCCTTGCTCTGCTTCCATGAGAGAGGCTCCCACCATGCCAAGGTTCATCAGGGCGGAGCGGTGGAGGGTTGCACGCGGATCGTCGGGTGCGGGCTGAGTGGTGATCAGATATATTTCCGTGGCCACAATGGCTGCCTAAGCTGTTTTTGCCTTGATGTTCCTATTTGATCAATCGACATGAATGATAGTTCGAAATCTCGGATGGGTCCACTTCTTTATGTTTTAGGGATATGATGCAGTCGAGATGTTGCCCTTCTTGGTGGTGCTCCTCCTGTTACGCTCCTTGATCCTTAAGTAGAGCTTAACTATGCCCGTCGTAAGATAGATTCATCGGATAATCTTTTTCTTTTGTTGAGTTACCTCTGCATCCTAAGTAGGCCTATCTTTTCATGGTGAAGCAGATACTGGTATGCTAATAGATCCTCATGTGAAGCATCCGCTGTCATCGGAACTGCTCCCGAAATTGCCTCCCTTGCTTTTTGCCATGCCGATGCTGCTAGCTGAAGTCCTTGTCTCTCTCCTCCATGAGGTTCTCCACCTCTTCCTTGAACTATGCAATTATCTATTGTTTCCCCTCCGTTTTCGTGGTCTCCTTCATTGTCGTGGTTTCCTGCATTGTCATCTGATAAAATATCATCGGGGTTGAGGATAGGATTACCGTTTTCATCGTGTGGTGTTGAGGTATCCCCGTTGATCATGCACACTTGGTGGCATGTTATGCGTGGCATGATGGCGTCATCTTCTGCTTCAAAGGATGTGCTAATAGTATTCTGAGATTGTAGTTCTGGATAGATCTTCGCCATCCTTTCTTCGAAGTCGATGTTTTCGCTGCTTTCTTCAGGTTCTGAGTTTGTCGAGTTTGCTTCGCGTGGTGGGGTTGGCTGATGACCTGACCCGAGGGAGAGATTTTCGTGAAGGACATCAAGGTCCCTTAGGTCCATCTCGATTTGCTCGCCTTCTTCGCCTGCTTCGATCTGTGCTGTGACGTCCGTGGAGGATCCGACAGAAGATACTAGTACCTCCGTAGGCGTAGCTTTTTCCACCGACGGTTCTGATGTGATCAGGGCCAAAGGGTGTGATTCTTGTGTGTCGTCTACTTGGAAGTGGAAACTTCTGATGATCAGATCGGATCCACCGTTGAAATCGGCAGGTACCAATACAAGGGTGGGTGGGTGTGGATCTGCTTTTGTAGAGTTGATGCTTGGTGGAGAGCGGTCTGCCGAATCCATGGTTCCAGCGTTCAGGTTTCCCAAAGACGGCGCCAATTAACGAGGGGTAACCTCAGCAATGCCCGTGGTGATGGACTTAGGGTTTCGCGGAAAAGAGAACATTGGGGATTTCGTCGGATGTCAAGGAAACAATGAAGTTAAAGTCGCCTGAATATTGGGAAAATCGCATTATTATAAGTTTTCCTCTAGATTTATGTACCCTCGCTTGGGCTTCTCCCGTCCTTTATATAATAGGCTGGGTCTCAAAGCTGTATGCGCATAGGTTTCGTACATGCGTAATTACAATACCAACACAATGTGGATTCATAGTTTCTTTCCTAATACAATCAAAGCCTTTGTCGGTTGCTTCCTTGGGCTGTCATCTGAAACATTCATGGGCCATAAGCCTTTTACCCATCATAGGACAGCGAATCATAAGCATCCGAGTAATCATACCTATGTCACGTAGGGAGAGACACTTAAGGTTTGTCGACGCATTTGAGTGGATAGGGAACATAGGAGAAAATACTGAACAGTGCAAAAACTGTTTTGATAAAAACTGCCAGAATAGTTTCGGTATTTCGAAATATTGCAAGGGGATAAAAAGTTAACGTATTCATTACATGAAGTATTCATTAAATGGAGTGTTCATTAAATTGAGTGGCATTAAACCAAGTGAATTAAAGTGCTTTAATGAAAAGACCTTTGATTTTTGAGTGGAAAATTAATGGGAGAAAGTGAACATGAATTTTTGTGAGTCGAGTGTCCACCCACATGAATGAGGGAAGAGGTGGGGGCACCCCTTGGCAGCTGGCCATGGGAGGGGGATGCCCCCTCCCCCTATAAAAGGAGGGGTGGATCTCCTCTCATCTCACTTACTCTCCATTCCTCTCAGATGCCCTTTGGTTGGCATCTTCCTCCTCTTGCTAGCTTGTCCATTGCCATGAGTATAGTGTTTAGGAGAATCCCTACTCAAGATCTTCTCCACCATTACCACCACCATGTCGTAGTGCTGCTGGAATTCCCGTACTTCCACTGCCCAACTGGAGCAAGCGATGGAGGTTGTCAGCACACTGAACGTGTGACCGATTATGGAGACGCTGCCCCTTTGTGGAGCTGATCATCTTCGTGTCCTTGAGAACGATCGTGTACATTCTACACCAGCCACATTTGTTTGCGGGAACAATATCCCACTTACAGTCTTCAAGGGTGAGTCCTTCTGAAACCGTTACAAGTATCGCCTGGATTCGATCTTGGCAGTTGCAATCGTAGGATTTTTTTTGTTTTCCATGTGACGAATCCCATCAGTGGTATCAGAGCTATGTCTATGCGTAGATGCTTTGTACGGTTAGAACATATAGAGATGTGGACGTTGATGATCATGTTATCGCATACTTTCATGAATTTGGATCATGGTGGCATGTTGGGATGAAGCGGCCTGGACTAACTTTACATGTCCTCGCACATGAGACTTGTCCCACGCTTGACATGCAACTTGTATTTCATAAGTGGCTCAACGGGTGTATGTCTCTCTCAGCATAGTCATGATCTAATTCACAATAGTTTGCTAATAACTTGATTATCACCGTTGTGGTTGAAGTTTGTAGGTAGAACGATTCTTTCCTAGAAAGCCCACAGCCATGCAAAATATGCATAAATAAATTAGAGGCTTCTAACTTGTTTTTGTAGGGCATGTGATGTGCATTGATACAAAAATTGTTGTATGCAGTGAGATTTATTGTAAGTTAAACAACCGGCAGGAGACATATGGTTGTCTTTATATTTTTATGGTCTGCGTGTTGTATATATATAAATATCGAATATAGTGGAATGCTCAGGCGGATAGCTACGCGCGCACACACAACCAATGGATCAGCTATAACGTTTATTAGATATGAACCCAGGAGCCAAAATCAGCACTCACGGCTGAAAGGGTATGTATGCCTGATGGCTCAAAAATGTATCGAGCTCGCTGGGGAACCCTAAGAGGAAGGTATGATGAGCACAACAACAAATTTTCCCTTAGTTATGAAACCAAGGTTATCGAACCAGTAGGAGCAAGGAAACACCTCCAAGGTGTTGTTTCCAACTTGGAATCCTGCACAACACAACCATAGAACTTTACCCCCAACTTATAGTGAGGTTGTCAATCTCACCGGTTTTGCTGAAAACAAAAGGATTAAACGTATTGTGTGGAAGATAGTAATTGCTTGCAGAAAGTAAACAATAAACAATAAATAGCTTGTAGATTGATGGTAAAAGAATGGACCAGGGTCCATAGTTCACTAGAGGTGATTCTCCTTAAGATAGATGACATGTTGGGTGAACAAATTATAGCGGGGAAATTGACAAACACCGAGAAAGCATACATGCATATACTAATCATCTTGACTCCTACGAGATTTGATTGGGCATTACAACATTATACATAGACCGTAATCCAACTGCATCTATGACTAATAATCCACCTTCAGGTTATCATCCAAACCCCCTCCAGTATTAAGTTGCAAGCAACGGATAATTGCATTACGCAAAGTGTGTAAAGTAAACAATACGATTGCTCCATGAACAAAGGATTGATGTTTTCTCCCTAGCAGCAACAACACATCTAGTACCTTAGAGAGTTCTGTCACTTCCCCAGATTCCTAGAGGCATGAACCCACTATCGAGCATAAAATACTCTCTCTTGGAGTTGCTAGCATCTACTCGGCCAAGATAGCTACTAACAACGGAAAGCATGCAAGATCACAAATAACATAGACATGATAGAATCAATAATCAATCTGAATAGCATCTCAATATCCATCGGATCCCCGGAAACACAACATGTAGGATTACAAATAGATGATCTTGATCATGTATGGAGCTCACAGGATCTAAACATGATAGCACAAATGAGGAGAACCAACCATCTAGCTACTACATGGAACCGTAGTCCAGGGATGAACTACTCACGCATCACACCGGAGGCAGTCATGGTGATGAAGAAGGCCTCCAGGGTGATCTCTCCCCTCCGGCAGGGTGCCGAGAAGAGCTTCAGATCCCTCCCGATCTAGGGATGGAGATGGTGGCGACTACATACTCTTTCGTGAAATTTTAATCAGGTACTTAGGGTTTTCGTCCCAGGAGACTTTTATAGGTGAAGGGGCAAGGTCGGTGGAGTACCAGGGGGCCCACACCAGGTGGCGTCACGCCTAGGGATGGCCGCGCCACCCTAGGGTGTGGCCGCCCTGGTGCCCCTCTTCGGCTCCCCTCTGGACTCCGTGTTGCTTCGGGTAAAATATTGACTTTGGCTTTTGTCCGGTCCAATTCCGAGAATATTTCCTTACTAGCTTTTCTGAAACCAAAAACAGCAGAAAATAGGCAACTGACACTATGGCATCTTGTTAATAGGTTAGTTCTAGAAAATGTGTAAAAATACTCCAAAGTATGGAAAAAACATAAGAAAGTAGATATAAAACAAGCATGGAACATCAAAAATTATAGATACGTTTACAACGTATCAACATCCCCAAGCTTATCTCCTGCTTGTCCTCGAGTAGGTAAGTGATAAAAAAGAATAATTTTTGAGGTGACATGCACCATCATAATCTTGATCAAAGTATTTGTAAAACATTGATAGCTGGGATCATAGTACTTTAACATAGACATGAAAGATATAGTTCTAACAATAAGACATAGCAACTATGTTGTAACATAAAAAGGTACAAACAAATTATTCATGAATAACAATGCTTTGAAAGAAGTTTGTTTGTTTCACATATATAAAACATAATGAGAATGGTATTCAGCTTGTCCCTCATAGTGTAGCAAAATATAAATGCATAGGACACCTTCAAAGTTCATAAGGGTGACTAGATACAAATAATTTAAGAACATGCAATATCAAGGTTATGAATCAATCAACAAGTTTTGGGGCAATGCACATTAAACTAAGAATGACCACTATGCTCTCTCAATAGGTGCATAAAGATAGAAGATGGAGACTCAACATAAAAAGTAAAAGAAAGGACCTTCATAGAAGGAAGCAGGGATTCAAGTCTCATAAAGAGCTTCCAAAAATTATGGTACTTATTAGCTTTCAACTCTCATTGCCCCTATCATAAGCATCTTTAGGTGATTAAGGTTAAAGTGAACAAATATGAGGATATGCTTGACAAGTTATAAGTTGAAATCTCATGCCCCTTACTTACGAAGACCGAACCTCATGCTACTCAACTTTAGTCACGAGTAAGTTCTTGTCATTATAAGTACATGTGTATCATAGAGAACCGCCAACGGGGTACCCCTTGCCCGATGATGGCCCAAATATATCGAGCTTGTTGGGGAACCCCAAGAGGAAGGTATGATGAGCACAACAGCAAGTTTTCCCTCAGTAAGAAACCAAGGTTATCAATCTAGTAGGAGCAAAGAAACACCCCAAAGGTGTAGCTAGCTGAACGTTGGCAGGGCGCACTACCTGTGCCAGCAGCAACATGGAGACTTGCACAACACAACCACAGAACTTTGCCCCCAACTTGCGATGAGGTTGTCAATTTCACCGGTTTTGCTGAAAACAAAGGATTAAACGTATCGAATGGAAGGAAGTAATAGTTTGTAGAAAGTAAACACAAAGCAGTAAACGGTTTATAGATTGTATGTAAAAGAAAGGACCAGGGTCCATAGTTCACTAGAGGTGGCTCTCCTTAAGATAGATAACATGCTGGGTAAATAAATTACAATGGGGCAATTAACAAACATCGAGAAAGAAATACATGCATATACTAATCATCTTGACTCCTTTGGAACTTGATTGGGCATTACAACATTATACATAGACCGCCATCCAACTGCATCTATGACTAATAATCCACCTTCAGGTTATCATCCGAACCCCCTCTAGTATTAAGTTGCAAGCAACAGATTATTGCTTTACGAATTGCGTGTAAAGTAAACAATACGATTGTTCTATGAACAAAGGATTGTTGTTTTATCCCTAGTAGCAACAACACATCTAGTACCTTAGAGATTTCTGTCACTTCCCCAAATTACCAGAGGCATGAACCCACTATCAAGCATAAATACTAACTCTTGGAGTTGCTAGCATCTACTTGGCCAAGATAGCTACTAACAATAGAAAGCATGCAAGATCACAAATAACAAAGACATGATAGAATCAATAATCAATCTGAAATAGCATCTCAATATCCATCGGACCCCCACAAACACAACATGCAGAATTACAAATAGATGATCTTGATCATGAACGGAGCTCACAAGATCTAAACATGAAAGCACAAAGGAGGAGAACCAGCCATCTAGCTACTACATGGAGCCGTAGTCTAGAGATGAACTACTCACGCATCACACCGGAGGCTTGCATGATGATGAAGAAGGCCTCCAGGGTGAATTCCCCTCTCTGGCAGGGTGCCAGGAAGAGCTCCAGATCCCTCTCGATCTAGGGATGGAGATGACGGTGGCTACAGACTCTTTCGTGGATTTTTGATCAGGTCCTTAGGGTTTTGGTCCCGAGGGTAATATATAGGCGGAAGGAGAGGCCGAGGGGGTGCTGGGGTCCGCCAGACCACCCCCTGGCGCGGGCCAGGCCTGGCCACACGGCCAGGTGGTGTGGCCGGCCCCCAGCTCTTCTCTGTCTCGTATTCTAGCATCAGTTGTCCTCCAGAAAAATAGGCACTTTGGCTTTTCTCCCGTCCAATTCCGAGAATATTCATTTTCTGACTTTCCTGGAACCAAAAACAACAGAAAATAGGCAGTTGGCACTGTGGCTCTTATTAATAGGTTAGTCCAAGAAATCATATGAAAAGTACTCAAAAGTGTGGACCAAACACAAGAAAGTAGATAAAACCAAACATGGAACATCAAAAATTATAGATACATTTGCAATGTATCAACATCCCCAAGCTTAACTCCTGCTCGTCCAGGAGTAGGTAAGTGATAAAAAGAAAGTATAATTTTTGAGCTGACATGCACCATCAGAGACTTGATCAAAGTATTTGTAAAACATTGAAAGCGGGGATCATAGTACTTCAATCATAACATGAAAGACAAAGTTCTAGCAATAAGACAAAGAAACTATGATGCAACATGAAAATGCACAAACAAAAGATTCATGAATAACAATGCTTTACAAGACGTTTGTTTGTTTCACATAAAGAAAACATAGCATAATAGTATTCAGCTTGTCCCTCATAGAGTAGCAAATATAAATGCATAGGACACCTTCAAAGTTCATAAGAGTGACTAGATACAAATAGTTTAAAACAAGCAATATCAAGTTATGCATCAATCAACTAGTCTTGGGACAATGCACATAGAACTAAGAATGGCCACTATGCTCTCAAAGTAGGTGCATAAAGGTAGAAGGTGGAGACTCAATATAATGGTAGAAGAAAGGCCTTCATAGAAGGAAGCAAGGATTCAAGTTTTATAAAGAGCTTCCAAAAATTATGGTACTTATAGCTTTCAGCTCTCATTGCCCCTATCATAAGCATCTTGAAGTGATTAAGGTTAAAGTGAACAAACTATGGTGTACATGCTTGACGAAGTATAAGTTAGAAATCTCATGTCCCTTGAATACGAGGGCCGCTCCTCATGCTACTCAAGTTTAGTCACCGGTAAGTTCTTGTCATCGTAAGTACATGTGTATCATAGAGAACCGCCAACGGGGTACCCCTTGCCCGATGATACGGAAGAATCCCCATATCAAAATGACAGGGCAAGCAGACAACGAGCATCCCAGCAATCTTCTTAATTACCATGGGAATATTGTGGTTTTTTCTCTCTTTCCTATTTTCATAATCTTTTTTTTCTTTTCTCTTTTTTTCTCTCAATATAGGACTCTTTTTTTATAAGAAGAATGCTTCATAGACAGCTCATTATGGTTATGCTGCAGGTTTCCACCATGTCAGCATGGATTAGACCAGCGACCCAGGCGTTTCTCTAACACATATACATAACTCCATGGACTTACAAGCTCCCCTTTCATTTCACACCGACGACATCCATAGACAAAAGAGCATGATATCAACTAGGTACAAGTACCAAATGCAATGTTGAAAGCGTTCCCCATGACAGCATGGTTCTGCTAATTCCCAACAAATAAGTGCAAGCATATACAACATAGACGACACAATGGTTCAAGTTGATTAAGGGCAAGAAAAGTAAAGTGTGCCATCAAGTTCGTGAGAGCTTTAATCACTAGTTTTCTCATAACAAGTTTAATTCGGAAGGTAAACAAAAGCATGAATATATTTGGAATAGCATAAGCTAGTAGGTAGGTATGGTGGACTCTTTGGAATAACTTGGTTTAGGGAGTTTGATGCATGAGTGGAACTCATGCTTGGTTGTGGAGGCTAGCAAAAGACTGGGAGCGACAAACTAAGAGAGCAATAATGGCCATAATCATGCAGAGCGACAAAACATCATTGATCAAAGCATAAAGTGATACTACACGTTGAAAACTAAAGGATCATAAAGGCTATGGTGACTTGAGATAGTCATAACATGGTGTGAGCATGCGCGAAGTCAACCCAAATAAAGCATCAAAGGAGAATACCACAATACTATGCTTTAATATGCTAAAACAACGCATGATTCATCCAAGGCACATTAAGCAATCTCAATTGTTTATGACAAGTCATGCTACAACAAAGAATACTAAGCATAAAGCCAAAACAATATCAAGCATGGCATGACAAAGCATAGGCCACAGTCAAAAACAAGCTCTTTTTACCACTTGAGCATGAAATTTCCTACTCTTTTCCAAACCAAACCAAACTATTTGAAAACCAATGTATGAAAGAGGGGGTCCAACCAATTTATTCAGCAAACTAAGAAAACCAAGCAAACGAAACACCAAAACGAAACCAAAAAAGAAGACGCTCTAAGAACAACATAACTATGCATGAAACAATAAAAATAAAGCGTTTGGAAGAAACCTGGGATTTTTATTGATGAAGAGGGGGATGCCTTGGGCATCCCCAAGCTTTGACGCTTGTACTTGGATATTTATTGGGGTGACACACGTGGCATCCCCAATCTTAAGCTTTAGTCCATATTTCATCTCATTACTCATTCCTTCCATACACTTGGAATTTTTCCTTCATACAAAACTTCACACAATCTTTATTAGCAACATTAGTGCACTCAAGATAATAAGTCTTAAGGTTCAGTTCTAACACCAAATAAACTTCCATTAGAACACTAGCTACTGAAGCACTTCCCTCAAAAAGCTCAATTCCCCAAAAGAACTCAAAAAGGAATCAATAAGAAGCAAATGCAGAAAATGGTAGAAATCTGTCAAAACAGACCAGCAGGTAAAGACGAATTTTTTCGAAGACCTTCTATTGCTCAAATCAAAAAGTGTTGAACTAACTAAAGTTAGATAACAACCTGGGGCAGAAGCACAAAAAATTATGCCTCAAAAGGAAGTTCAGAGATTTTACACGAATGTTTACGGTGAAGCACATAAATCTGTTTCGGGACAGCAACTTTCCCAATCATTACTTCTCTCTCGTTAGAGGTTACTCTTGGCAAAAAACAAATAAAAAGGATAAGAAGCGGTTATTACTGAAGTAATAACTTCCAAGACTTATCTAAAACTTTTGGGTTATGTTCCAATAAGTACTTTTCTTTAACGCCTTTAAGTTAGGCATAAGAAGCAAGAAAGAATCAAGTGTTCTCAAATGAAGAAGTGTTAAAACCAAATTTCTTGCCCTTACCTCTCTTACTTTTATTCTTAACCTTGGGGAAAATATGATTGTTTGGTGGAGAAGAAAGGTGCATGGTCCCCTTTCCCACATCTATTATTTCTCCAAGGAGTTCTAATAGGGACCTTCCAAGTGTAATTTGTCCTTTTCCTGCACATTCAATAACAAGATAATCAGTAGAAATCATTTTACCAAAGATCTTTGTAAACACTCCTTCAGCTATTCCAATAGGTAATATGGTAGCATTATTAGTAAGGGATATTTCTTTTCCTCCTTCAGTAAGCCCCCAAAGATTCAAAGATTCATAAATATCTTTAGGCATAAGGCAAAATTCAGACATGATATCACAGCGAGCTTGAAAAGTTTCATTATTTACATCAATCTTTACTGGGGAGCCACTTTGATGGTTCAGAATTTATTGGAACATAATTATGATGCTCCCTAAGCGTATTATAGCAATCTTTTAAGCTAGTAGTGCGGGTCTCAAGAGTGTTTAATCTAGCAAATATGCTTGCGAAAGAAATATCAGTTTGGCTAGGCAAGTTGTAAGTAAGGATCAATTTCTTTATGGCATTAACAACATCATCCTCATTACATTGGAGGAAATCTCCTCCCACAACAGCATCTAAAGCATATCTATAGCAAAGAGCAATCTTCCAAGGTAAAAACTGATAAGGAACAAGCTTTGAGTCATTTTAGGCTCAGTTTTTTCATGTAGATCAGAGATTCTAGACCAAGCTTCCTTGAAGCTCTCCTCAATTCCTTGTTTAAAAGTGAAAATCATTTCCTCGGGTGACATAGTGAGTGGAGCGAGGCTAGACATAATGGCAACTCAAGATAGGAACTAATTTTTTTTGTTTTTAAATAAGAAAGCAAACTTGTAAAACTATTTTTTTCTGTTTTTAATAAAGAAACAAGCAAACAAAGCAAGAAACTAAGCAAAACAAAAATAACAAAGTAAAGAGATTGGTTATGAGGGACTCCCCTTGTGAAGATGTCCTTGACTCCCCGGCAACAGCGCCAGAAAAAGTTGTTGATGGCCCAAATATATCGAGCTCATTGGGGAACCCCAAGAGGAAGGTATGATGAGCACAACAACAGGTTTTCCCTCAGTAAGAAACCAAGATTATCAATCCAGTAGGAGCAAGGAAACACCCCAAAGGTGTAGCTAGCTGAACATTGGCAGGGCGCACTACCGGTGCCAGTAGCAACATGGAGACCTGCACAACACAGCCACAAAACTTTGCCCCCAACTTGCGATGAGGTTGTCAATCTCACCGGTTTTGCTGAAAACAAAGGATTAAACGTATCGAATGGAAGGAAGTAATAGTTTGCAGAAAGTAAACACAAAGCAGTAAACAGTTTATAGATTGTATGTAAAAGAAAGAACCGGGGTCCATAGTTCACTAGATGGCTCTCCTTAAGATAGATAACATGCTGGGTAAACAAATTACAGCGGGGCAATTGACAAACATCGAGAAAGCAATACATGCATATACTAATCATCTTGACTCCTTTGGATCTTGATTGGGCATTACAACATTATACATAGACCGCCATCTAACTGCATCTATGACTAATAATCCACCTTCAGGTTATCATCCGAACCCCCTCTAGTATTAAGTTTCAAGCAACAGATTATTGCTTTACGAATTGCGTGTAAACAATACGATTGTTCTATGAACAAAGGATTGTTGTTTTCTACCTAGTAGCAATAGCACATCTAGTACCTTAGAGATTTCTGTCACTTCCCCAGATTACCAGAGGCATGAACCCACTATCAAGCATAAATACTAACTCTTGGAGTTGCTAGCATCTACTTGGCCAAGATAGCTACTAACAACGGAAAGCATGCAAGATCACAAATAACAAATACATGATAGAATCAATAATCAATCTAAAATAGAATCTCAATATCCATCGAATCCCCGCAAATACAACATGCAGAATTACAAATAGATGATCTTGATCATGAACGGAGCTCACAAGATCTAAACATGAAATCACAAAGGAGGAGAACCAGCCATCTAGCTACTACATGAACCCGTAGTCCAGAGATGAACTACTCACGCATCACACCGGAGGCTTGCATGATGATGAAGAATGCCTCCAGGGTGAATTCCCCTCTCCGGCAGAATGCCGAGAAGAGCTTCAGATCCCTCCCAATCTAGGGATGGAGATAACGTTGGCTACAGACTCTTTCGTGGATTTTTGATCGGGTCCTTAGGGTTTTGGTCCCGAGGGTAATATATAGGCGGAAGGAGAGGCCGAGGGGGTGCTGGGGTCGGCCAGACCACCCCCTGGCGCGGGCCAGGCCTGGCCGCGTGGCCAGGTGGTGTGGCCGGCCCCCAACTCTTCTCCGTCTCGTATTCTGGCATCATATGTCCTCCGAAAAAATAGGCACTTTGGCTTTTGTCCCGTCCAATTCCGAGAATATTCATTTTCTGACTTTCCTGGAACCAAAAATAGCAGAAAACAGGCAGCTGGCACTGTGGCTCTTGTTAATTGGTTAGTCCAAGAAATAATATTAAAAGTACTCCAAAGTGTGGACAAAACACAAGAAAGTAGATAAAACCAAGTATGGAACATAAAAAATTATAGAGACATTTGCAATGTATCTCCCGATGATACGGAACCATTCCCATATCAAAATGACAAGGCAAGCAGATAATGAGCATCTCAATGATCTTTTTATTTGCTATTTGCATAGGTTTTTATTAAGGATGCTTCACATATTGCTCACTATGGTTATGCTGCAAGTTTCCACCATGATTAGGCATGGCTTAGGCTAGCGGCCTAGGCATTTCTCTAACACATATATAAACTCCATGATCTTACAAGCTCCCCTTTTATTTCACACCGCCGGGATCCATAAGCAAAAGAGTCATGATATCAACTAAATAATGTGCAATGATAAAAGTGTTCCCCATGGCAACATGTTTCTGCTAATTCACAACTTATAAAGCGCAAACATATACGCAACATAGATGGGCACAATAGTTCAAGTTTATTAAGTGCAAGAAAATTAAAGTGTGCCATCAAGTTTGTGAGAGCTTTAATCACTAATTTTCACATAACAAGTTTAATTCGGAAGGTAGATAAAAGCATGAATATACTTGAAATAGAAGATGCTAATAGGTAGGTATGGTGAATTCTTTAGAATAACTTGGTTTTATTTGGAGTTAGATGCATGAGTGGAACTCATACTTGGTATGGAGGCTATCAAAAGACTGGGAGCGACCAACTAAGAGAGCAATAATGGCCACAGTCATGCAAATCGACAAAACATTATTAATTAAAGCACCAAGTGATATTACAAGTCGAAAACTAAATGATCATAGAGGCTATGGTGACTTGGTGTAGTCTTAACATGGTGTGAGCATGCGCCAAGTCAACCCAAATAAAGCATCAAAGGAGAATATCACAATATTATGCTTTTGTATGCTAAAACAATGCATGATTCTTTCAAGGCACATTAAGAAATCTCAATTGTTTGTAACAATTCATGCTATAGCAATAATCACTAAGCATAAATTCAAAAAAAATGAAGCATGACATGATAAAGTCTAGGCGACAGTTAAAAACAAGCTCCTTTTATACCACTTATAAGCATGAACTTTCCTACTCTTTTCCAATCCAAATCAACCTATTTGAAACTATGTATGAATGCAGGGGTCCAACCAACTTTATTTAAGCAAACCAAGCAAATGAAAACTAAAACCGAAAACAAAGACGCTCCAAGAACAACACAATTGTGCATGAAACTATAAAAATGAAGTGTTTGGAAGAAAACCTGAGATTTTTATTGATGAAGAAGGGGATGCCTTGGGCATCCCCAAGCTTTGACGTTTGTACTTCTTGAATATTTCTTGGGGTGACACGGGTGGCATCCCCAAGCTTGAGCTTTTGTCCATACTTCATCTTATCACATTGTTCTTCCCTATACTTTAAAATTTTCCTTTATACAAAACTTCACACAATCTTTATTAGCAACATTAGTGTACTCAAGATAATAAGTCTTTTGGTTCAGTTTCAACACAAGTAAAACATCTATGAAAACACAAGGTACTGTGCACTTCCTTTTAAAAGTTCAAGTGAGCAAATAGAACTCAAAGAGAAAGAGATTAAGAGGCAAATGCAAATAATGGCAGAAATCTGTCAAAACAGACCAGCAGGTAAAAACCAATTTTTTAGAAGACCTTCTGTTGCTCAAATCGAAAAGTGTTGAACTAACGAAAGTTGGATAACAACCTGGGGCAGAAGCACAAACAATTACAGCTCAAACCGACGTACAGAGATGTTTCACGAATTTTTACATTGAAGCACAAAAATCTGTTTTGGGATAGCAACTTTCCCAAATCTTACTTCTCTCTCATTAGAGGTTACTCTTGGCACAAAAACCACACAAAAATGATAAGGAGAGGTTATTACTGAAGCAATAACTTCCAAGACTCAACAAAAGATTCCTAAAGAAATTTGGGTTATCTCCCAATAAGTGCCTTTCTTTAACGCCTTTGAGCTAGGCATAAGAAGCAAGAAAAGAATCAAGTATTCTCAAATGAAGAAGCGTTAAAACCAAATTTCTTGCCCTTACATCTCTTACCTTTATTCTTATCCTTGGGGAACATATGATTGTTTGGTGGAGAAGCAAAATGCATGGTGCCCTTTTCCACATCTATTATTGCTCCAAGGAGATTTAGTAGGGATCTTCCAAGTGTAATTTGTCCTTTTCCTACACATTCAATAACAAGATAATCTGTAGACACCACTTTCCCTAGAATCTTTGTAAACACTCCTTCAGCTATTCCAATGGGTAATATTGTGGCATTATTAGCAAGAGATATTTCTTCTCCTCCTTCAGAAAGTCCCCAAAGACTCAAAGATTCATAGATATCTTTAGGCATAAGAAAGAATTCAGACATGATATCACAACGAGCATAAAAAGTTTCATTATTTATAACAACTTTTACTGTAGGAAGCCATTTTGAAGATTCGGAATTTATTGGAACATATTCATGATGCTCTCTAAGCATGTTATAGCATTCTTTTAAACTAGTTGTGTTGGTCTCAAGAATGTTCAATCTAGCAATGATGTTTATAATGGAGGAATCAGATTTGCTAGGCAAGTCATATGTTGCAACAAATTTTTTAATGGTATTAAAAGCTTCACCCTCATTGCATTGGAGAAAATCTCCTCCAACCACAGCATTCAAAGCATATCTATAGCAAAGGACAGTTCCAAAGTAAAAACTGCTAAGAAACAAGCTTAGAGTCATTTTAGGTTCGGTTTTTGCATGTAAATCAGAGATTCTAGACCAAGCTTCTTTGAAACTCTCTTCAATTCCTTTTTTGAAAGTAAAAATCATTTCCTCAGGTGACATAGTGATTGGAACAATGTTAGACATAATAGCAACTAGAGGTAGAAACTAATTCTTTTGTGTTTTTGATATAAAGAAGCAAACTATTATTTCTATTTTTTTTGTGTTTTTATAAAAGAAACAAGAAAACAAAGCAGAAATAAACTAAGAAAAACAAAAAACAAAGTAAAGAGATTAGTTATGAGGGACTCCCCTTATGAAGATGTCCTTGGCTCCCCAGCAACGGTGCCAGAAAAAGTGCTTGATGGCTTAAAAATGTATCGAGCTCGTTGGGGAATCCCAAGAGGAAGGTATGATGAGCACAACAACAAGTTTTCCCTTAGTTATGAAACCAAGGTTATCGAACCAGTAGGAGCAAGGAAACACCTCCAAGGTGTTGTTTCCAACTTGGAATCCTGCACAACACAACCACATAACTGTGCCCCCAACTTAAAGTGAGGTTGTCAATCTCACCGGTTTTGCTGAAAACAAAGGATTAAACGTATTGTGTAGAAGATAGTAATTGCTTGCAGAAAGTAAACAATAAACAATAAATAGCTTGTAGATTGATGGTAAAAGAATGGACCAGGGTCCATAGTTCACTAGAGGTGATTCTCCTTAAGATAGATGACATGCTGGGTGAACAAATTATAGCGGGACAATTGACGAACACCGAGAAAGCATACATGCATATACTAATCATCTTGACTCCTACGAGATTTGATTGGGCATTACAACATTATACATAGATCGTAATCCAACTGCATCTATGACTAATAATCCACCTTCAGGTTATCATCCAAACCCCCTCTAGTATTAAGTTGCAAGCAACAGATAATTGCATTAAGCAAAGTGTGTAAAGTAAACAATACGATTGCTCCATGAACAAAGGATTGATGTTTTCTCCCTAGCAGCAACAACACATCTAGTACCTGGCCGCGAGGGGCCCACACCCCCTGGCCGCGTGGGCTAGCCCAGGCCATGCCAGGAGGGGGTGTGGCCGCCTCGGACTCTGCCTTGACCTCTCCTTTCGCCTATATAAGACCTCTAGCCTAAAACAGGCGGGGGGTTTGATGTTTTCCCAGATAGAGTTCCACTGCGTCACCACCACCAGATACCGCGATTCGGAACTAGAAACCCTGTTCTGGTACCCTGCCGAGACGGGGAACTGGAGGAGATCATTGCCATCATCATCACCATCGCTTCTCCATCAACCATCCATGATTCCCCCATCCATGAGTGAGTAATCCCCCGCTGTAGGCTATGGGGATGGTAGGGTTTGGATGAGATCGTTCATGTAATTGCGTCAGATTGTTAGGGCATGGTGCCTAGTATCTATTATTAGTGCTTTTTGACTTTGTTGCAACTTGTTATGCTTAATGCTTGTCACTAGGGCCCGAGTGCCATGATTTCATATCTAAACATGTTATTGATTCATGATGATAGCATTGTTGATGATCTTACCTGCAAGTTGTATACACATATTATTGTTCGGAACCGAAGGCCCTGAAGTGACAATAATCGGGATAACCGGAGTGATATGAGGATCACGTGTGTTCATGGAGTGTTAATGCTTTGCTCCGGTGCTCTATTAAAAGGAGCACCTTAATTGCCAATAGTTCCCTTGAGGCCTCGCTGCAAACGGTCTACCAGATAAAAGATGTTGTGCAAGTTCTCATTATGAGCATGTATGACTATATATGGAACACATGCCTATGATTATTTAGTACTTGGATGCTTTACCTTATTTATCTCCAAATGCCCTATATCTTGATTGTTATATGAATTGTCTTGTCCATGCAACGCCCGTCCATCAATCCATATGCCTACCGTGCTTTAATCCTACTGTTTACTGCAATTGTTACTACTGTCTTTACTTTTACTACTGCTATTACTTTGTTATTGCTATTACAAAACTGTTGCTACTGATAAACTACTGCGAGAAAGATTGTTTCCAGGTGTAGCTGAATTGATAACTCAGTTGTTAAGGCTTATAAATATTCTTTGGCTCCCCTTGTGTCGAATCAATAAATTGGATTTTACTTCCCTCAAAGACTGTTGCGATCCCCTATACTTGTGGGTCATCAAGACTATATTCTAGCGCCGTTGCCGGGGAGCATAGCTCTATTTATCAAGTTCACTTGGAATCACTATTGTTCGCTGCTATCCATTCATCATGGGTAAATCTCGTGATGGAAAGGTTCCCATATTACCATCCACTACAAGGAGACGTACAGTTCTGAACACCTCTGTTGCTCTTGATTCACCATCTGTGATGATTAAGCTTTTTTTTTAGGTGAAACAGTAGGGAAATCCCCACTGCAATTTTTTTTATTATATATGTGTATGTTACAATGAGATATGATCTAAGGTAGATCATAAACAGTTACATCTAAATTGAAAACATTCTATTCTATCCCTGATCTAATTGTTGACTGAGCCAGGCTTTGAATTTCTCCATGTATTTTCCTTTGATTCTGAATTGTATCCATCTCATTTCCTGGTAGAAAATTGCTTTCCATCTATCCAAAGTGGGTCTTTTGTCATTAAAAATTTTCTCATTTCTGCAAATCCAGATACTCCAGGATGTCATGATAATGATTTCCATTGCAAATAGTAGATGTAACTTTTCTTTGATGTTGGAAATAGCTTCTAATCTTGTTAGATTTGCAGTTTTGTTTTTGGAAATATGGTCCCAACATTTTTTTGCAAATGGACAATCCTAGAAAAGATGATTTGCTGATTCTTCTGTGATGCAGTTTGATGTAACACAATTGTAATCAGGAAGGTTGAAATTCTTTCTCCTCAGTAGGTTTCTTGTATTCAATCTGTCTAGTAACAAAAGCCAGAAAAAGAACTTGTGTTTATTTTGACAGGAGGTTGCCCAAACCCAGGAAAAGTGTGGTGGTGATGGTGAGTGTCCAATCATGGCTGAGTATGCCTTTTTAACTTCAAACTTATCTGATCCCCATATATAGTTCCAATTATCATGGGTGTCCTGAGTGTCTTGTCTGAATTCCTGGCATCTTTCTTCCAGGACTAAAAACTCAGAGAAAGCTTGTTGAGAGAGAGGTAGGTGGAAGTTATCTTCGAGGAATTCAGCATGAAGGAAGTCATGAACATTGATGATTGTAGACTTAGCATAGGACATAAGGTGTGGGTATTTATTCATCAAGCACTCCTCTTGCCAAAGGTCAGTCCAGAAGTAAGCAGATTTGCCTGAATTCAGATTGCATTTGGCCATGCCTTTATAGTTATCAATTAATTTGATGTGTGACTTCCACCAGAAAGATCCCTCCATGCTTCTTCCAGGTAACTTTCCATTTTTGTAATAAGTCTCCCATATGAGATGAACCCAAGGTATGTCTTGGTGGTTGTAGAATTTGTCCAACTTTTTCAGAAGGAGGGCATTATTTTGAATCTGTAGATGAGTAAGCTCCTTACACCACCACCACATACACATGCTACACATACTGCTACTTCTACTGAATCTAAAACTTCTGATACTTATGATGTTGCTTCTACTGTGCTTGATAAGAGTGGTTCATTAGGTCCTTTCCTAGATGCTACGATTGCTAGAACTATAGCTAGAAATACTGAAACTCCTAATGAAGATACCACTACACCTGTCAGTTCACCTGAGTCTCAAGAGAGCTATGATATTGAAGACGGATATATAGAAATGACTGATGAATTTATTAAAGAATGCCAAAACACACATGGTAGGAGTGCTATTAAGAGTCTTCTTGAGATACATATTGTTAGACCTAAATTGTCTCCTAATGCTAAGTTTGCTACATCTCCCATAAACATTAAAGATAAGGATTATGATTTCTCTCTTGATTTATCTTACATAACCATTGTTGAGAAAGAACCTTTTTGTGGGACTAAAAATGAAAGTGTTGTAGCACATATGACTGAGCTTTCTACCATGAGTGGCCTATTTTCTGATGATATTAAGATGCGCACCTATTTTGTTGCTAATTTTTTCCCTTTTTCACTAAAAGGAGAAGCTAAAGCTTGGTTTAATAATTTACCTCCTGGATCTATTGATAGACCTGATTGCTTGATTGATACTTTCTTTCAGAAATATTTCCCTCCTAGTGCTAGACATGCCATTTTGCAGGAACTTTTTGATTTTAAACAAGGAGAAAAGGAGATATTGCCTGAATCATGGGCAAGGTTTTGTGCTTTGATTCATGCACAACCTATGTGTCCATTACCTAAAAATGAGCTTCTTGATATATATTATAATGGACTAACTGAAGAATCTAGGACATACCTGGATAGTTGTGCTGGTTGTGTTTTTAGGAAGAGAACTCCCAAATAAGCTGGGGAATTAATGGCTAAAATAAGCAAGAATTATGATGACCGGACTTCACCTGAGTCAACTCCACCTGAGTCAACTACACCTGAGTTAACTGTGCCTGAGCCAACACGAACACCAAACAAGAGGGGAGTGATTGAACTAAATGATGAAGTGATGAAGGAAGCTAAGAAATGTCTTAAGGAGAAGGGTATTAAAGCTGAAGAAGTGAAGAATCTACCTCCTATAGAAGAATTATGTAAGCCAATCTCCCACTCATCCACTATTGAGGTACACTCTCTCCAACATTTTGATGAAGGTGATATTCCTTATTCTAAACCTCCTGATCAGTGCTTAGAAGAATTTGATATTTTTATTGTTAAGCAAGATAACTTTAATAAAAGGGTGCAGAATCATTTGATGGAAAACTCTAGAGCTATTATTGAGTTAAGGGATATTGTGGAAAGAACCTCTAATGATGTTAAAATGCTTGTTAAACATTTCCAAATGGTCCAAACTCAAATTGATAAGCTTATGAAGGTACAAAAATATTTGCTAGTTAATGCTTCTAAAGAAAAACATGCTTATGAAATTAGAACTAGAAGTGGTGTTGCCACCTAGGATCCTTTATATCCTGAGGGGCATCCTAAAAGGATTGAGCAGGATTCTCAACAAACTGAAAATAGAGGTACTTCTTCAAAGAGAAAGAAAAAGAAACATAAAACAGTTGTAGAATCTTCTAAACCTGCTAAAGATCCTAATAGTATATCTGTCTCTGACGCTGAAACTGAGAGTGGTAATGAGAAAAATGATGCTCCTAATAAAGAAGAAATTGAAGAAGAACCTAAAAGGAACACTAAGAATGCTAAGTACACTAAGGAAGATTTTGTTGCTAATAAACATGGTAGTGAAAGAGAGCCCTGGGTTCAAAAACCAATGCCTTTCCCTGATAAGAAACACAAGTCAAAGGAAGACGAACACTATAATAAGTTTTGTGAGTGGATGAAACCTTTATTTTTGCAAATTCCTTTAACTGATGCTATTAAATTGCCTCCTTATTCAAAGTATATGAAGGATATTGACTCTAATATAAGGAAGATCCCTAATCAGGAAATTTCTACTTTGCTTGCAAATTATTCCTTTAATGGTAAGGTTCCAAAGAAACTTGGAGACCCAAGGATTCCAACTATTCCATTCTCTATTAAAAATAATTATGTTAGAACTGCCTTGTGTGATTTGGGAGCAGGAGTTAGTGTTATGTCTTTTTCTCTCTACAAAAGACTTCAATTGGAGAAACTAATACCAAATGATATATCTTTACAAATGGCTGATAAATCTACTACTATTCCTGTTGTTATATGTGAGGATGTACCTGTTCAAGTGGATCATGATTGCTTGATATTAACTGACTTTGTTGTGCTTGAAATGCCTGAAGATGATAATATGTATATTATTCTTGGGAGACCTTTTCTTAACACTACAGGAGCTGTCATTAATTGTAATCAAGGAAAGGTAAATTTTAATGTTAATGACAAGGAGCATACTATCTATTTCCCCAAGAAGATTGATAAGATCTATGGCCTAAATTCAATTGAAAATATTCACGGTATTCAAATTGGAGAAATATATTGTCCCTGATACATTGCAAATGTATCTATAATTTTTGATGTTCCATGCTTGGTTTTATCTACTTTCTTATGTTTTGTCCACACTTTGGAGTACTTTTCATATGATTTCTTGGAATAAACTATTAACAAGAGCCACAGTGCCAGCTGCCTGTTTTCTGCTGTTTTTGGTTCCAGGAAAGTCAAAAAATCAATATTCTCAGAATTGGATGGAACAAAAGCCAAAAATCCTATTTCACCAGAAGAATCCTAGAGCCAGAATATGAGATGGAGTGGGGCTGGGGCCCAGCCACACCACCTGGACAGCGGTCAAGAATATCCTAAAGTACCTGAATAGGACTAAGGATATGGTTCTTTCTTATGGAGGTGATGAACATCTTGTTGTAAACAGTTACACTAATGCTAGTTGGAACACCGATCCAGATGACTCGAAGTCACAGTCCGGATACGTATTTATTTTGAATGGTGCTGCAGTGAGCTTGAGGAGTGCCAAGCAAAGCGTTGTGGCAAAATCTTCAACTGAATTGGAATACATAGCTGCTTCGGAGGCTGCATGTAACTACCTCGGTGAATTACGCTCTTAGTTACAAGCCTGGATGAGCGGAAATGGTTAAAATAGTATGGTGGGGCCAAATGCCACTCATAGGTAGACCTTTCGGCCGTCCTAAACATTTCCAAACACCGGGACAAGAACGAGCGGCGTAATCAGCCGACGAAGGGATCAACTACATACACAAATGAGTATGTATGCAAGCCACATACAACAGTCCTCAGAGCCATTCCATCTAAAAGAAATAGAAATATTGCAACGCCATACGGCAAGATCCAAATATCCTAGATAGATATAATAGTTTAGGATATCTCCTCATACATCAAACATCAGAGTATCAGGCGGAAGCAGAAAACAAGATCCGGGTACGGATAAGAAGCAAATCGGCATAAGATGCCCCATAAATAAACACATCCCGCCCACAGATCTCACGGATCCCCGTTCCTAGAATCTCTACACCGAGTGATCGTTGCCAACATCGTCCGTCTCCTCCACCTAGTATCCATCTTGCGAGAATACCTGTTCATCTGAATCAAACAATTTATCGTGTGAGACCCTAGGGGTACTCAGCAAGTCTTTATGCCTCTAAAGGGGACACAACCTGGGGTGACGCAATTGCAGCAAAAGATAATCCCTAACAATTCTATAGATACTCGCTAACCATCCGTCTAACCAAAGATAGACGGATGTCCGTCAATTAAGAACAACAGTTATAACAGTATAATTAACAAATCCATCCTCCTTCTCGCTTACCAACGAGAAAGCGGACGAACAACCCCCATCCGTTGTCAGTTTTATTAACCATTCCATGAGTGTTGCTCTATTTACTAGTCAAGTACTTAGTCAATTTAAAAGCGGTACTTTAGTTATACTTGTCTATGATCGAGAAACTATGCTCCAAGTCGTCCATAACCGCGGACACGGCTTTCAGAAAGATTTACCCTGCAGGGGTGCACAAATAGCAACACACACTCGATCAACCTCGGAAAAACCAAATCAAAACCCAACAAGGCATTCACGACAAAGCGATCACAGGATTCAGAAATGTTTTAGGGGGCCACCCCACTAAGCTACCCGCAACGAAGTTGGCCGGCTCCGGAACGGACCCAGGGTTTGCGACGACGGCTGTAAACGACTGGGAACCCGAAAATGTGTCTGGGCTTGTCGATACCGCGAAAACGTGGCGCGATCCAAAACAGTACAGGTGCTCCACGCACAATCTTAAATAAAGCAGTAAAGCATGGCATAAGTACAGGATAGTAATAAAGCCCTAAACTACTTTGTGGCCCCAAGAAATAAGAATGAATCAAGCTCTGGCTCAGGGGGGTCCATAGGGCCTCCCGGATGTGGATAGTGCGAATAGTCAAGGAACAAGAATCAAGTACTCGGGGTCCTACGGGACACAAGTGAGCATGAAAAACCAAATAACAGATATTGCACACCGGGATGGCTAGCGACTCGCATGGCTCAAACAACTCCTGTAGTAATGGCTCATGGGATGGAGAAACAAGCTTCGGTGGGGTTTAAAAGTAAAGGCTATGCAGTACTTGGGATTTAATTTAATGCAATCGCGACTCAATGATGCAAGAATAAGATAGAGGCAGTAGGTACTATATGTATGCAAGCATGTGGTAGTGCTTGCCTGGTAGTTGAGTTGAAGCGAGAGAAGGATCTGGGTAGTGCTCCTAGAATTCCTAATATATCCCCTGCTCAACGTCTATTCGAAGAAGAACCAAACAAACAAGGGCCAACATAAATAGAGTGCACAAGCATATGACTTATAATGCGACAAGCAAACAATCATGCCATGATGAATGATGCACAATTTGCATGGCAATAATGTAGCATGGCATGGGTGAGGTGTGGAGTACATGAATAAAGCATTTTATTGAGTTTTAATCACCTTTTATACTCAAATAAGTTGCTGTATACTTTATATTTATATGATGCATGCTGCAATTCAGAACGTGGAATGCATAGATAGAACGGGCTCGTCGCGCTGATCGATTTAGACATATTATTTGTCAAATTTGGAGTTATAAAACAAAAGTTATTAATTAATTAAGATAAAGGGCATTTTATTGTAATTTTAATTACCTCGAAATTTTAAAGTGCTCAAATAATATTTTGAATGCCATATTTGAAATCCTCACATTTTTCTGATTCAAAAACATATATCATATGTATTATTTGGAATTATATCTCAAAAGTTATTAAATCTGATTTGAATTTGAATTTAAATCAATTTGAAAAAGGTTTAATTAAAACAGACAACAGGGGAAACTTTTATTACTCAGACCGAGCTAGCCCCAGTCGCTGACGAATGGGACCAAACGGACTGGGCCACGCGCTCAGGAAATCCTTTTCTCACCTCGGCTTAGCCAGCCTCTGCGATTGACGGGTGGGCCAGCAACTGGAGGCCCACGTGCCAGCGAACGAGCGCGCAGAGACTGCCAGGCGGGGCCAAGCTGGAGCACGGGTTACGGCCAGAGGAACAGAGGGACTTTTCTGCAAGAACGTCGAGGTGGCTTACAGGTGGGGTAGGCTGGTCCGCGGGTTTAGGAAATAAAAAGGTTGGGGGGTTTTCTGAAAGACGGCCACGGCCCCACTGTTCATCTGTTTCCTCTGAACTATCTGACGGAAAAGCGGAACACGGCGACAGAGCGGCGCGACGGGGGCCCGATCCCGCGTCGCGGGCGCGCGCGCTGCGGGTGATAGCCAGAGCGGTAGGGCGGGGTAGTTGTAAAGGGGTAGCTACGCGACCAGCTGAGGCACTACGCGGTGCGAGAGCGTGCAGACAACAGCAAGCGGAGGCGCACTGAGGCCGTTCGGCGTAAGGTCCGGCACGGCTAGTGCTTTACGGCGGAGCGGATGTTGTCTAGGAGGTGGAGGGGCTTACCGTGGGGAGGTTGCCTGTGTCAGATCGGGCAGGGAAGCGGCTGATCGGCGAGGATGCAGGAGCTCCGGCGTCCTAGGGTTTCGGGGGAGCGGCGAGGATCTGGCGGTCCTGGTGGCCTTCTCCTCCTCGCTGGGCCGGTCAAGGTGGAGCAGTGGTACCTCCTCGGTCTTCTCGTACACCTCCACGTCAACCCGGAATGCAGGAACGCGGAAACGGCGTCGGATCTGGCGGTGGCCGGCGAGAGAGGGTGGCGTCGATGCAGAAGAAGGGGAGAAAAAGGTAGGGGCTCTGGGCGGATCCGGGAGAGCCAGGAGACGTGTGGTAGGAGGTCAAGGCGAGAGGGAGAGAGGAGAGGCAGCCGTGGGCACGGGGTAGATAAAGGTGGCTCGGGTGCCACATTTTTCCATCCTCCTCACGTGCTTGCTCGGGCTGGGGCAGGTAGGCATGGAGAGGGGCTGCAGGTGGGCCAGGTGGGGACGGCGAGAGGAGCAGGTGGGTGGGGATGGCACGGCGGTGAGAGAGAAAAAGAGAGGAGAGGAAAGCTAGGGTGAGCTAGGGCATGCTCGGCAAGGCTAGGGTTTGGGGGTGGGGTAGATGGGGTAGATGGGGTGTGGTTCAGGGAGAGAGGGCCAGCCTCGGCAGCTAGAGAGAGAGGTGAGGTTTTGTGTGAGGGTGGGTTAGAGCTAGGCCTTAGGGTTTAGGAGAGAGGATAGGAGAGAGAGGGTGATGTGGTGGTAGGGTTTTAGGAAGATCACACAAGATCCAGCACAAGGAGTGGTAGAGAAAAGAAAGATGCATGATCATGACATGGGGGCAAGTGTAAAGGAGAAAAGAAAAGCAAAGTGGAAGGTTTCTCATATGGTCATGCATGAAGAAAAGAATGATGTTGAGAAGGACAAGGAGATGGTGGAGAGAGGATGTAGATGACCCACAAAGACAAGAACCAATAAACCCAAGAGGAAAACCATTGGCTAAAGGTGGTGGTACTCTTGCATGGTCCATGCAAAATAATTAATGCCATGTTTAAATTCTTGTGAAAACAAAATAATAACATGGCATTATTCATATGCATTCCCAAGAAGTGGAATAAAAGCCAAGCAAAAGAATTTATAGAATTAGATCCACCCCACTCACCTGAGCTAGAATAAAATCAAAAGAAAAAGAAATACAAGCTCATGGATAATGGGATGGTGGAATTATAAGGTGGTGCCAAAGAGAGGTGGTGGAATTGGAATAAAAGATATGCCCCCAACTCAACTTGGGCATTTAAACAATATATCAATAACCAAATACAATATCAAGAGGCAAATACAATTAATAATGCATATGAGATGAGAACCAAAAGAAAAAGGGTTTTATATGATGCTCAAATGCAAGGTGGCATGATGACATGAGCATGATATAATTATGGTGCAACAATTGTATGTAGTAAGTAGCCATTATATTACTAGTCCAAGTAGCATTACAATTGTTAGACAATTGGGATGCTACAACTCTCCCCCACTAAACAGGAATCTCGCCCCGAGATTCTAGGAAGAAGAAGACTCAAAGAGGGTAGGATACTTGGCACGGAGCTCATCTTCACGTTCCCAAGTGGCTTCATCAACTGAATGGTGCGACCACTGCACCTTGCAGAACTTGATGGACTTGTTGCGAGTCCTTCTTTCTGCGACTTCTAAAATTTTTATGGGGTGTTCTTGATAAGACAGGTCTTCTTGGAGATTGATAAGCTCACGATCCACGGTCCTGCCGGGATCCTTGAAGCACTTCTTGAGTTGAGAGATGTGGAAAACATCATGGACCTTGAGTTTTTCAGGGAGCTCAAGAGCATAAGCAACTTCTCCTCTTCTTCCACGAATTTTGAATGGACCGATGTATCTAGGAGCCAGCTTTCCTTTGATACCAAAGCGGTGCGTGCCTCTCATGGGAGTGACATGAAGGTAAACGAGATCACCAGGGACATACTCCATGTCCGTGTGCTTTCTATCATAATTGCTCTTCTGGCGACTTTGAGCAATCTTCAGATTTTCAAGAATGATGTGAACCTTCTCCTCCGCTTGAGTTACAATGTCGGGGCCAAACAATGTTCTTTCTCCTGCACCCGACCAACCAATCGGAGTTCTGCATTTGCGACCATAGAGAGCCTCAAATGGTGCCATCTTTAGACTTTTCTGGAAGCTGTTGTTGTAAGAGAATTCAGCATAAGGAAGACATTCTTCCCACTTCATGCCGAAAGAGATGGCGCAAGCACGGAGCATATCTTCTAGAATCTGATTGATCCTTTCAACTTGTCCTTGCGATTGAGGATGGTAAGCTGTGATGAAGTTCAATTTTGTCCCCAAAGCATTTTGGAAACTTCCCTAGAACTTGGAAGTGAAGATGCTTCCACGGTCTGAACTGATCTCAAGAGCAACCCCATACAGAGAGACAATTCTGTTGATATATAGCTCAGCCAACTAACACCCCGTCCACTCCTGGGCCCGGGGGGTGTCACTCCTAGCATCTTAATAGGATATCTAGACTGGCCCCATAGACCAACACTAGTCTTTTCTGCACACTTTGTCCTCACTCGTGCGCACCCGGTTACCCACTTCCCGGTCGATCACCCATCCTAGAATTGCTCTAAGCCAAGCACGCTTAACCTTAGAGTTCTTTTCGAATGAGCTTCCGGAAAAGAAGTTGCAACTTGTTGATATGGGTATCCTATCAATCATATTAAGCCATGTGCATGGATCTCACATACACCCACCCTTTAGAAGATCGATGCCCTCATCGATCAAGCACACCCCAGGAATGTTCCCTCTTGGCACGCGTCTGTGCGTCCAGTGCCGGCACATGTGCCATGCCGTGTCCACTTCGGGCCACACGCGCCATGCTCCACATGTCCCGCCACTGACCCGCACACACCCATGTAATCGCAAGGGTCGGCTCTGATACCACTTTTAACACCCCGTCCACTCCTGGGCCCGGGGGGTGTCACTCCTGGCAGCTTAATAGGATATCTAGACTGGCCCCACAGACCAACACTAGTCTTTTCTGCACACTTTGTCCTTACTTGTGCGCACCCGGTTACCCACTTCCTGGTCGGTCACCCATCCTAGAATTGCTCTAAGCCAAGCACGCTTAACCTTAGAGTTCTTTTGGAATGAGCTTCCGGAAAAGAAGTTGCAACTTGTTGATATGGGTATCCTATCAATCATATTAAGCCATGTGCCTGGATCTCACATAAACCAATTGTAACTACCTCGGTGAATTACGCTCTTAGTTACAAGCCTGGATGAGCGAAAATGGTTAAAATAGTACGGTGGGGCCAAATGCCACTCACAGGTAGACCTTTCGGCCGTCCTAACCATTTCCAAACATCGGGACAAGAACGAGCGGCGTAATCGGCCGGCGAAGGGATCAACTACATACATAAATGAGTATGTATGCAAGCCACATACAACAGTCCTCAGAGCCATTCCATCTAAAAGAAATAGAAATATTGCAATGCAATACGGCAAGATCCAAATATCCTAGATAGATATAATAGTTTAGGATATCTCCTCATACATCAAACATCAGAGTATTAGGCGGAAGCAGAAAACAAGATCCGAGTACGGATAAGAAGCAAATCGGCATAAGATGCCCCATAAATAAACACATCCCGCCCACAGATCTCACGGATCCCCGTTCCCGGAATCTCTACACCGAGTGATCGTTGCCAACATCGTCCGTCTCCTCCACCCAGTATCCATCTTGCGAGAATACCTGTTCATCTGAATCAAACAATTTATCGTGTGAGACCCTAGGGGTACTCAGCAAGTCTTTATGCCTCTAAAGGGGACACAACCTGGGGTGACGCAATTGCAGCAAAAGATAATCCCTAACAATTCTATAGATACTCGCTAACCATCCGTCTAACCAAAGATAGACGGATGTCCGTCAATTAAGAACAACAGTTATAACAGTATAATTAACAGATCCATCCTCCTTCTCGCTTACAACGAGAAAGCGGACGAACAACCCCCATCTGTTGGCAGTTTTATTAACCATTCCATGAGTGTTGCTCTATTTACTAGTCAAGTACTTAGTCAATTTAAAAGCGGTACTTTAGTTATACTTGTCTATGATCGAGAAACTGTGCTCCAAGTCGTCCATAACCGCGGACACGGCTTTCAGAAAGATTTACCCTGCAGGGGTGCACAAATAGCAACACACACTCGATCAACCTCGGAAAAACCAAATCAAAACCCAACGAGGCATTCACGACAAAGCGATCACAGGATTCAGAAATGTTTCAGGGGGCCACCCCACTAAGCTACCCGCAACGAAGTTGGCCAGCTCCGGAACGGACCCAGGGTTTGCGACGACGGCTATAAACGACTGGGAACCCGAAAATGTGACTGGGCTTGTCGATACCGCGAAAACATGGCGCGATCCAAAACAGTACAGGTGCTCCACGCACAATCTTAAATAAAGCAGTAAAGCATGGCATAAGTACAGGATAGTAATAAAGCCCCAAACTACTTTGTGGCCCCAAGAAATAAGAATGAATCAAGCTCTGGCTCAGGGGGGGCCATAGGGCCTCCCGGATGTGGATAGTGCGAATAGTCAAGGAACAAGAATCAAGTACTCGGGGTCCTACGGGACACAAGTGAGCATGAAAAACCAAATAACAGATATTGCCCACCGGTGCCACTTTCATTAGTTATCCCATTACTACTCAGGTTAAGTTGTTTAGGTACCTCGTTATCCATCAGACACTCACATACCCTACACATGCTGTTCTACGACTCGCATGGCTCAAACAACTCCTGTAGTAATGGCTCATGGGATGGAGAAACAAGCTTCGGTGGGGTTTAAAAGTAAAGGCTATGCAGTACTTGGGATTTAATTTAATGCAATCGCGACTCAATGATGCAAGAATAAGATAGAGGCAGTAGGTACTATATGTATGCAAGCATGTGGTAGTGCTTGCCTGGTAGTTCAGTTGAAGCGAGAGAAGGATCTGGGTAGTGCTCCTAGGATTCCTAATATATCCCCTGCTTAACGTCTATTCGAAGAAGAACCAAACAAACAAGGGCCAACATAAATAGAGTGCACAAGCATATAACTTATAATGTGACAAGCAAACAATCATGCCATGATGAATGATGCACAATTTGCATGGCAATAATGTAGCATGGCATGGGTGAGGTGTGGAGTACATGAATAAAGCATTTTATTGAGTTTTAATCACCTTTTATACTCAAATAAGTTGATGTATACTTTATATTTATATGATGGATGCGGCAATTCAGAACGTGGAATGCATAGATAGAACGGGCTCGTCGCGCTGATCGATTTAGACATATTATTTGTCAAATTTGGAGTTATAAAACAAAAGTTATTAATTAATTAAGATAAAGGGCATTTTATTGTAATTTTAATTACCTCGAAATTTTAAAGTGCTCAAATAATATTTTGAATGCCATATTTGAAATCCTCACATTTTTCTGATTCAAAAACATATATCATATGTATTATTTGGAATTATATCTCAAAAGTTATTAAATCTGATTTGAATTTGAATTTAAATCAATTTGAAAAAGGTTTAATTAAAACAGACAACAGGGGAAACTTTTATTACTCAGACCGTTGGCAGTTTTATTAACCATTCCATGAGTGTTGCTCTATTTACTAGTCAAGTACTTAGTCAATTTAAAAGCGGTACTTTAGTTATACTTGTCTATGATCGAGAAACTGTGCTCCAAGTCGTCCATAACCGCGGAGACGGCTTTCAGAAAGATTTACCCTGCAGGGGTGCATAAATAGCAACACACACTCGATTAACCTCGGAAAAACCAAATCAAAACCCAACGAGGCATTCATGACAAAGCGATCACAGGATTCAGAAATGTTTCAGGGGGCCACCCCACTAAGCTACCCGCAACGAAGTTGGCCAGCTCCGGAACGGACCTAGGGTTTGCGACGACGGCTATAAACGACTGGGAACCTGAAAATGTGACTGGGCTTATCGATACCGCGAAAACATGGCGCGATACAAAACAGTACAGGTGCTCCACGCACAATCTTAAATAAAGCAGTAAAGCATGGCATAAGTACAGGATAGTAATAAAGCCCCAAACTACTTTGTGGCCCCAAGAAATAAGAATGAATCAAGCTCTGGCTCAGGGGGGTCCATAGGGCCTCCCGGATGTGGATAGTGCGAATAATCAAGGAACAAGAATCAAGTACTCGGGGTCCTACGGGACACAAGTGAGCATGAAAAACCAAATAACAGATATTGCCCACCGGTGCCACTTTCATTAGTTATCCCATTACTACTCAGGTTAAGTTGTTTAGGTACCTCGTTATCCATCAGACACTCACATACCCTACACATGCTGTTCTACGACTCGCATGGCTGAAACAACTCTTGTAGTAATGGCCCATGGGATGGAGAAACAAGCTTCGGTGGGGTTTAAAAGTAAAGGCTATGCAGTACTTGGGATTCAATTTAATGCAATCGCGACTCAATGATGCAAGAATAAGATAGAGGCAATAGGTACTATATGTATGCAAGCATGTGGTAGTGCTTGCCTGGTAGTTCAGTTGAAGCGAGAGAAGGATCTGGGTAGTGCTCCTAGGATTCCTAATATATCCCCTGCTCAACGTCTATTCGAAGAAGAACCAAACAAACAAGGGCCAACATAAATAGAGTGCACAAGCATATGACTTATAATGCGACAAGCAAACAATCATGCCATGATGAATGATGCACAATTTGCATGGCAATAATGTAGCATGGCATGGGTGAGGTGTGGAGTACATGAATAAAGCATTTTATTGAGTTTTAATCACCTTTTATACTCAAATAAGTTGCTGTATACTTTATATTTATATGATGCATGCTGCAATTCAGAACGTGGAATGCATAGATAGAACGGGCTCGTCGCGCTGATCGATTTAGACATATTATTTGTCAAATTTGGAGTTATAAAACAAAAGTTATTAATTAATTAAGATAAAGGGCATTTTATTGTAGTTTTAATTACCTCGAAATTTTAAAATGCTCAAATAATATTTTGAATGCCATATTTGAAATCCTCACATTTTTCTGATTCAAAAACATATATCATATGTATTATTTGGAATTATATCTCAAAAGTTATTAAATCTGATTTGAATTTGAATTTAAATCAATTTGAAAAAGGTTTAATTAAAACAGACAACAGGGAAAACTTTTATTACTCAGACCGAGCTAGCCCCAGTTGCTGACGAGTGGGACCAAACGGACTGGGCCACGCGCTCAGGAAATCCTTTTCTCACCTCGGCTTAGCCAGCCTCTGCGATTGACGGGTGGGCCAGCAACTGGAGGCCCACGTGCCAGTGAACGAGCGCGCAGAGACTGCCAGGCGGGGCCGAGCTAGAGCGCGGGTTACAGCCAGAGGAACAGAGGGACTTTTCTGCAAGAACGTCGGGGTGGCTGACAGGTGGGGTAGGCTGGTCCGCGGGTTTAGGAAATAAAAAGGTTGGGGGGTTTTCTGAAAGACGGCCACGGCCCCATTGTTCATCTGTTTCCTCTGAACTATCTGACGGAAAAGCGGAATGCAGTGACAGAGCGGCGCGACGGGGGCTCGATCCCGCGTTGCGGGCGCGCGTGCTGCGGGTGATAGCCAGAGCGGTAGGGCGGGGTAGTTGTAAAGGGGTAGCTACGCGACCAGCTGAGGCACTACGCGGTGCGAGAGCGTGCAGACAACAGCGTGCGGCGGCGCACTGAGGCCGTTCGGCGTAAGGTCCGACGCGGCTAGTGCTTTACGGCGGCGCGGATGTTGTCTAGGAGGTGGAGGAGCTTACCGCAGGGAGGTTGCCGGTGTCAGATCGGGCAGGGAAGCGGCTGATCGGTGAGGATGCAGGAGCTCCGGCGTCCTAGGGTTTCGGGGGAGCGGCGAGGATCTGGCAGTCCTGGTGGCCTTCTCCTCCTTGCTGGGCCGGTCAAGGTGGAGCAGTGGTACCTTCTCAGTCTTCTCGTACACCTCCACGTCAACCCGGAACGCAGGAATGTGAAAACGGCATCAGATCTGGCGGTGGCCGGCGAGAGAGGGTGGCGTCGATGCAGAAGAAGGGGAGAAAAAGGTAGGGGCTCTGGGAGAGCCAGGAGATGTGTGGGAGGAGGTCAAGGCGAGAGGGAGAGAGGAGAGGTAGCCGTGGGCACGGGGTAGATAAAGGTGGCTCGGGTGCCACCTTTTTCCATCCTCCTCACGTGCTTGCTCGGGCTGGGGCAGGTAGGCATGGAGAGGGGCTGCAGGTGGGCCAGGTGGGGACGGCGAGAGGAGCAGGTGGGTGGGGATGGCACGGCGGTGAGAGAGAAAAAGAGAGGAGAGGAAATCTAGGGTGAGCTAGGGCATGCTCGGCAAGGCTAGGGTTTGGGGGTGGGGTAGATGGGGTAGATGGGGTGTGGTTCAAGGAGAGAGGGCCAGCCTCGGCAGCTAGAGAGAGAGGTGAGGTGAGGTTTTGTGTGAGGGTGGGTTAGAGCTAGGCCTTAGGGTTTAGGAGAGAGGATAGGAGAGAGAGGGTGATGTGGTGGTAGGGTTTTAGCAAGATCACACAAGATCCAGCACAAGGAGTGGTAGAGAAAAGAAAGATGCATGATCATGACATGGGGGCAAGTGTAAAGGAGAAAAGAAAAGCAAAGTGGAAGGTTTCTCATATGGTCATGCATGAAGAAAAGAATGATGTTGAGGAGGACAAGGAGATGGTGGAGAGAGGATGTAGATGACCCACAAAGACAAGAACCAATAAACCCAAGAGGAAAACCATTGGCTAAAGGTGGTGGTACTCTTGCATGGCCCATGCAAAATAATTAATGCCATGTTTAAATTCTTGTGAAAACAAAATAATAACATGGCATTATTCATATGCATTCCCAAGAAGTGGAATAAAAGCCAAGCAAAAGAATTTATAGAATTAGATCCACCCCACTCACATGAGCTAGAATAAAATCAAAAGAAAAAGAAATACAAGCTCATGGATAATGGGATGGTGGAATTATAAGGTGGTGCCAAAGAGAGGTGGTGGAATTGGAATAAAAGATATGCCCCAACTCAACTTGGGCATTTAAACAATATATCAATAACCAAATACAATATCAAGAGGAAAATACAATTAATAATGCATATGAGAGGAGAACCAAAAGAAAAAGGGTTTTATATGATGCTCAAATGCAAGGTGGCATGATGACATGAGCATGATATAATTATGGTGCAACAATTGTATGTAGTAAGTAGCCATTATATTACTAGACCAAGTAGCATTACAATTGTATGTAGTAAGTAGCCATTATATTACTAGATCAAGCTACGTTTCCATGCTATTCGCGAGTATGTCCGAGATGGTGACATAAAGATTTGCAAAGTACACACTGATCTGAATGTGGGAGATCCGTTGACTAAACCTCTCCCTAGAGCAAAGCATGACCAACACCAGAACGCCATGGGTGTTAGGTATATTACCATGTAATCTAGATTATTGACTCTAGTGCAAGTGGGAGACTATTGGAGATATGCCCAAGAGGCAATAATAAAAGTGGTTATTATTATATCTTTGTGTTTATGATGAATGTTTACATTCCATGCTATAATTGTATTATAAGGAAACACTAATACATGTGTGTTTTGTAAACGTAAAAGAGTCCCTAGTAATCCTCTTGTTGAACTAGCTTGTTGATTAATAGATGATCATGGTTTCCTGATCAGGGACATTGGATGTCATTAATAACAAGGTTGTATAATTAGGAGAATGATAAGATGGACACACACCCATAGTAAGTGTAGCATAAGATCAAGTCATTTAGTTCGTTTTGCTACAAGCTTTCAAATGCATAGTAACCTAATCCTTCGACCATGAGGTTATGTTAATCACCATCACCGGATGGGTACTTTGATGACATCAAACACCGCTTCGTAACTGGGTGGTTATAAAGGTGTCATTGGGTATTCTAAACGTATGTGTTGAAGCGCATGGACCAAGATTGGGATTTGTCCATCCATATGACGGATAGATATGCTCTGGGCCCTCTCGGTGGAATGTCATCTAGTTAGCTTGCAAGCATGTGACTGGGTCACAAGGGATGACATAACATGGAACGAGTAAAGAGTACTTATCAGTAACGAGGTAGAACTAGGTATGGAGATACCGACGATCAAACCTCGGATTAGTAGAGTATCGCGTGACAAAGGGAATTGGTTTCGTATGTTAATGGTTCTATCGATCACGAAGTCATCGTTGAGTATGTGGGAGCCGTTATGGATCTCCAGATCCTGCTGATGGTTATTGATCGGAGAGGTGTCTCCATCATGTCTGCATATTCACGAACCGTAGGGTGACACACTTAAGGTTCGATGCTGTTTAGGTAGATATGGAATGTGCGTTGGAGACCGAATGTTGTTCGGAGTCTCGAATTGGATCTGAGACATCACGAGGAGATCCGGAATTGTCTGGAGAATAAGATTCATATAATGGAGATCATTTTCTAGGTTCGGAAATGTCCCGGAGTGTTTATATCGGGGTTGTAGAAGGTTTCGGAATGTTCTGGAAGGTTCTAGAAATTTCTATAGAGTTTACTTGAAAACCAAGAAAGAAAAAGGGGAAACTTGGGGGGGAAGGAAACTCCCCCCAAGCCCCTCTTGTGCGCCGGCCCTAGGAGGTGGGCCTAGGGGTGGGAACCCTAGGCCGCACCCCTCCCTCTATATATAGAGGGGTGGAGGCGCCACCCCCCTTGCCCCTCCACTCTTGCCCTAGCCGCCTCTCTCCTCCTCCTTCCTTCTGCTCAGGCTTAGGCGAAGCCCTGCAGAATTCTCTACTCCACCACCACCACCACCACCACGCCCTCGTGCTGCTGGGATTCCGTGGAGAGATCTACTACCTCTGCTACTCGCTGGAACGGGGAGAGGAAGGTATGCATCGACTCCGCACGTGTGACCGACTGCGGAAGCGCTGCCGGAACGCGGCGCCGGAAGGATCGTCTACTCGATCTTGAGATCGGCAAGTGATCGTCTACATCAACCACGAGATCCGATCTCGCACAAGGCTTTCAGATCTACAAGGGTTAGTACAGATCTATCTCGTTGCACATGTCTAATAGATTAGATCTTGGCTTTTATCTAGATTAGATCTGGGTTTTGTTCGTTCTTGCGGTAGAATTTTTTTGTTTTCCATGCTACGAACCCATCACTTCTTGATGCTCTCTTTTACTTCAATTCATATTTCTTAGGTGAGCATCTTCTCAAACTATCATGCCTAACTTAAAGGCGTTAAAGAAAAGTACTTATTGGGAGATAACCCAAAAGTTTTAGATGAGTCTTGGAAGTTATTACTTCAGTAATAACCGCTGCTTATCCTTTTTATTTGCTTTTTCTGCCAAGAGTAACCTCTAATGAGAGAGAAGTAATGATTGGGAAAGTTGCTGTCCCGAATCAGATTTCCCTGCTTCACCGTAAAAATTCGTGTAAAATCTCTGTACGTCCGTTTGAGGCGTGAATTTTTGTGCTAATGACCCAGGTTGTTATCTAACTTTCATTAGTTCAACACTTTTTTATTTAAGAAACATAAGGTTTTCGAAAAAAATTGTCTTTACCTGTTGGTCTGTTTTGACAGATTTCTGCCATTTTTTGCATTTGCTTCTTGTGGGTTCCTCTTTGAGTTCTTTTGGGGAATTGAGCTTTTTTGGGGAAGTGCTACAGTAGGTAGTGTTCTAATGGAAGTTTATTTGGTGTTAGAACTGAACCTTAATACTTATTTATCTTGAGTGCACTAATGTTGCTAATAAAGATTGTGTGAAGTTTTGTATGAAGGAAAAATTTCAGGTGTATAGAAGGAATGAGTAATGAGATGAAGGATGGACTAAAGCTCAATCTTGGGGATGCCATGCGTGTCACCCCAAGAAATATCCAAGAAGTACAAGCGTCAAAGCTTGGGGATGCCCAAGGCATCCCCTTCTTCATCAAATAAAAATCCCAGGTTTCTTCCAAACACTTCATTTTTATTGTTTCATGCACAGTTGTGTTGTTCTTGGAGCGTCTTCTTTTTCGTTTTGGTTTTTCGTTTGCTTGGTTTGCTTAGTTTGCTGAATAAATTGGTTGGAGCCCCTCTTTCATACATTGGTTTGCAAATAGTTTGGTTTGTATTGGAAAAGAGAAGGAAAGTTCATACTTATGTGGTAAAAAGAGCTTGTTTTTAACTATGGCCTATGCTTTGTCCTGCCATGCTTGATATTGTTTTGGCTTTATGCTTAGTATTGTTTGCTGTAGCATGACTTGTTATAAACAATTGCGATTGCTTAATGTGCCTTGGATGAATCATGCGTTGTTTTAGCATATTAAATCATAGTATAGTGGTATTCTCCTTTGATGCTTTATTTGGGTTGACTTGGCACATGCTCACACCATGTTATGACTATCCCAAGTCACCATAGCCTTTATGATCGTTTAGTTTTCAACTTGTAGTATCACTTTATGCTTTGATCAATGATGTTTTGTCGCTCTGCATGATTATGGCCATTATTGCTCTCTTAATTTGTCGCTCCCAGTCTTTTGCTAGCCTCCACAACCAAGTATGAGTTCCACTCATGCATCCAACTCCCTAAACCAAGTTATTCCAAAGAGTCCACCATACCTACCTACTAGCTTATGCTATTCCAAGTATATTCATGCTTTTGTTTACCTTCTGAATTAAACTTGTTATGAGAAAACTAGTGATTAAAGCTCTCACGAACTTGATGGCACACTTTACTTTATTGCCTCTAATAAACTTGAACCATTGTGTCATCTATGTTGTATATGCTTGCACTTATTTGTTGGGGATTAGCAGAACCATGCTTTCATGGGGAACGCTTTCAACATTGCACTTGGTACTTGTACCTAGTTAATATCATGCTCTTTTGTATATGGATGTCGTCGGTGTGAAATGAAAGGGGAGCTTGTAAGTTCATGGAGTTATGTATATGTGTTAGAGAAACGCCTAGGCCGCTGGTCTAATCCATGCTGACATGGTGGAAACCTGCAGCGTAACCATAATGAGCTGTCTATGAAGCATTCTTCTTCTAAAAAAAAGAGTCCTATTGAGAAAAAAAAAGAGAAAAAGAAAAAAATAGATTATGAAAAGAGGAAAGAGAGAAAAAAGCACCATATTCCCATGGTAAATAAGAAGATTGTTGAGATGCTCGTTGTCTGCTTGCCTTCTCATTTTGATATGGGGATTCTTCCGTATCATCGGGCAAGGGGTACCCCGTTGGCGGTTCTCTATGATACACATGTACTTACGATGACAAGAACTTACCGGTGACTAAACTTGAGTAGCATGAGGAGCGGCCCTCGTATTCAAGGGACATGAGATTTCTAACTTATACTTCGTCAAGCATGTACACCATAGTTTGTTCACTTTAACCTTAATCACTTCAAGATGCTTATGATAGGGGCAATGAGAGCTGAAAGCTATAAGTACCATAATTTTTGGAAGCTCATTATGAGACTTGAATCCCTACTTCCTTCTACGAAGGCCCCTTCTTCCACCATTATATTGAGTCACCACCTTCTATCTTTATGCACCTACTTTGAGAGCATAGTGGCCATTCTTAGTTCTATGTGCATTGTCCCAAGACTAGTTGATTGATGCATAACTTGTTATTTCTTGTTTTTAACTATTGTATCTAGTCACTCTTATGAACTTTGAAGGTGTCCTATGCATTTATATTTGCTACTCTATTGAGGGACAAGCTGAATACTATTATGCTATGTTTTCTTTATGTGAAACAAACAAACGTCTTGCAAAGCATTGTTATTCATGAATCTTTTGTTTGTGCCTTTTCATGTTGCATCATAGTTTCTTTGCTTATTGCTAGAACTTTGTCTTTCATGTTATGATTGAAGTACTATGATCCCAACTTTGAGTGTTTTCCAAATACTTTGATCAAGTCTTTGATGGTGCATGTCACCTCAAAAATTATTCTTTGTTTTTATCACTTACCTACTCGAGGACGAGCAGGAGTTAAGCTTGGGGATGTTGATACATTGCAAATGTATCTATAATTTTTGATGTTCCATGCTTGGTTTTATCTACTTTCTTATGTTTTGTCCACACTTTGGAGTACTTTTCATATGATTTCTTCGACTAACCTATTAACAAGAGCCACAGTGCCAGTTGCCTATTTTCTGCTGTTTTTTGTTCCAGGAAAGTCAGAAAATCAATATTCTCGGAATTGGACGGGACAAAAGCCAAAGTTCCTATTTTACCGGAAGACTCACGGAGCCAGAAGCAGAGACGGAGCAGGGCCAGGGCCTGGCCACACCATATGGTGGCGCGGGCTAGCCCTGGCCGTGCCCCCAGGTGGTGTGGCCCCCCTGGCACTCCACCGACCTTGCCTCTTCGCCTATAAGAAGCCTCCCGATGCATAAACCCTAGATCATCAAGCCTCCAGCCACGAAAAGTTCCGCAGCGCCGCCGCCACCGAAAAGGAGATTCGGGGGACAGAAAGTCTCTGTTCTGGCACCCTGCCGGGACGGGGAAGTGCCCTCGGAGCCATCTCCATCGATCTCCACCACCATCTCCATCACCGTTGCTGATTCCCATGATGAGGAGGGAGTAGTTATCCTTCGAGGCTAAGGGTTCTACCGGTAGCTATGTGTTCATCTCTCTCTCTATGCATGATCTTATTGAGATCATGAGCTTGTAATCTATAGATCTACCTTGCTACTCAAGTGCTTTAATAGATCTCTGCTCTCCCCATGTGTGTGAAAGTGACAGCATGCTCACCATGGTGGCACTTAGGCTAGAGATTACAAATACTTGTTATGAGTTATATTTGGAGTTGGATGTCTTTATGAAATTGTGGTGTTTGTTGGACTCATCTAGTGCTCAAGGTGACAGTGTGGGGTTTTCTAGATGGGAAAGGCTTACTTTGAGGTGTGCTGTTATAGCCCTACCATCGATTAGAGTGTACAACCGGAGAGTAGTTAAGAGTAGTATCATGAAGATAATATATTTATATGAGAGTGTTCACTAGTGAAAGTATGATCCCTAGGCCTTGTTTCTAAGCATTGATACACCGTTTGCAACTAGATCTGTTACATGTTTGCTTGTTGCCATCTTTATTTCAGTTTGCCTTTAGTCTCTTCCACGCCATCAAGTTATCTTCTATCACCGTTACCACTTATATTTATCCATCCCACTTGTGTTTCACTATCTCTTCGCCGAACTAGTGCACCTATACACCTGCCAACTGTATTGGGTGTGTTGGGGACACAAGAGACTTCTTGTATCTTGATTGCCAGGTTGCTTGAGAGGGATACCTTTGACCACTTCCTCCCTGAGTTCGATAAACCTTGGGTAATCCACTTAAGGGAAAACTTGCTGCTGTTCTACAAACCTCTGCACTTGGAGGCCCAACAACTATCTACAAGAATAGAAGTGCGTAGACATCAGTCCCATACCAAGAGAAAACTATGAAATTATTATGATTGAGACCATTGCTATCGAGGTTGAGGTAACATAATCATTTAGTGAAATGCAAAGTTTTTTTTCATATAAAATTGTTTTGGTAACAAGACCTGATCAACCTTGTTAACAAAGGGATTTTAATGAACAAAACAACATTTTCACCATGATTATCTTTTCTTACTTTTAGTTTATCCATTTTAATTTTTGCTTTAACTTAGTTTACTTTTCTATTGCTAGTTGCTTGCATAATAGAGTGTCTTAGAACTTCTGAAGTTTAGGTTTTGTTTTGTTATTGCATCATTCCAAAATTATCGTTCTACCAGAAAATTATTCATCAATACCTGAAAATTGTTAAAAAAATAATGTGTCTCAAAAAATTCCAGAAAATTCATATTAAATTTTTATGTCAAAAGGGGGGCAGAGAAGTACCTGGAGTGACCCAGGGGGGCCACCAGGCAGGCACACCACCTCGTGGCGCAACCACACCAGGGGCGCGCCTGGCCATGGTGTGGGCCACCCCTGGCCCTCCACTTATTCTCCTACCTGCCACTCCTTTCTCTCTCCCGAGAAAACACAAGTTCATTGCTCAAACCCGTGTTCTTGCTGTTCTTGCTCGCGAATTTCGATCTCTTTGCTCAGCCCATCTTTGCTGCTGAGATTTGGAGCATTTGATCTCTGGTATGTGACTCCTCCGCTTGTCCAAGTAGATTTGTGATGGGTGGATTATATCTTGAGTATTTTCCTACTGTAGGTGACATGTTATGTGAGCTTGTAAGCTTGTTCAATGCTTAGAGAAATTGTTTTGATGCATGTTTAGGCCTCTTACAAGTCCCTATAAGTAGTTCCTTTCATTAAGTAATCACTCTGCAATCACTTGTATGCTGGTTGTATAAAATTTCAGAAAAAGGAAGGATGAACAATCATAATTTTGGGGAAGTATTTGATAGAGACGCACCCAGGAGGGGAAGGCCTTCAAGATCGGCATCGCAATTTAGGCCATCATATAACAAAGATCTTATTGCACCGTGCTTTGGCAATGAAGGGGATGAGGGAGATGCCCATCCATCCACCTTCCCTTGCTTTGCCTTTTTGCAAGCTGCAGGAATCCTTGATGATTTCCTACTTCTTGTTCAGAGGGTTGGTCTAACCACTTACATGCAGGATGAGAGTGAGCAATATGCCGTGCTCACCAAAACTTTCGTTGAAAGTTTCACTTTCACTAATACCCCTTATAGGTCAACTATTTCGTTCAAAATTTATAATATGCCTATTACCATGCCATTGGAAAGATTTTGCAGCATTATAGGTATAGGCATGACTGGGACAGTGAAGAAGATCCAAGGACGACCCGCTGATTTGCTGGAACTATACCGAAGCGTGACAAATGATGATGACCGCACAACTCAGCGCGGGAAGATAAGGAACATCCAACTCCCAGCTCTTAAATATTTTGCTTGCCATCTTGCCACTAGCATTCTTGGTAGGGAAAACACTAGTAATGTTTCTAATTATCATTTAGCCTTTCTTGCTGCTGCACTTAATAATGATACCAAGTATAATCTTGGTTCTCTCATTGCCCGTCGCTTAGCTGCTAGGGGACCTATTTATGGGGGCATTATTGCCACACGCATGGTTGCTGCCTTAGAACTTTCTGTGGATCCTAATGACACTGTGTTGACACCACAAAGGGTTGATCTTGCTGCTATGAAAACACATCACTTTGTTACAACTGACTCTAGTACCGAGAATTTAGTTTACAGGATGTTATTTACTGACGGAGACGAGAGGGAAATTCCTTTGCCATAGTCCATTTTGTTCAGTATTTGCAGGATGCCATAGTCGCGTTCCAAGGAGGAGGTGGACGAGAAGCTCCGCTTGCTTGGTTTCCACGGGCAGCACCAGGGGGATGTGCCCTCTTACGACTACTCTGCGCACTACACTGGGGCGTCCTCGAGTTCATATCAGGATGAAGGCACTTCTTCGCCATATTATGGAGGCACTCCTTCCTGGATAGCTTGGGATTGATACCCACTTAGGCCAAAAGCCTAAACTTGGGGGAGGTATACCGACATCACACTCATCTACATATCATGTTCAGTCGGTATTTTGCATATCCATGTTTCGTTTTCTTTTTAGTTTTTGTTCTTTCTTTATTTCTGCTTTCCAAAATACAAAAAGACCAAAAATATTTTTGTTATTTCTCTTTGTTTGCTTCTTTATCTTTTAGCCTTGGTTTGCTTCTTTCTTTTAGCTTCGTTTTGATTATTCGAAAAACCCAAAAAGATTTCACTTTGCTTGTTCTTCCTTTCGGTTCTTGCCTTAAAAAATCGAAAATCCAAAAATATTTGTTGTTCTTCTCTGGTTTCATAAAGTTCATTGCAAGGTTCAGTGGTCCTCAGTGATTCCTCAGAGTTTGGGTTTATCTTATTATTCAAGTCACACAAGTGAAAGGCAATGATGATTTATGACAACTCGAGATGTGGTAAGAGGCTGCTATGAACTCTATTTGTTTTCATTTTTGTACATATACTCATCATTGTGGGCATGCTTAGTCTTTTCATGTAAGGTGTATGTTATTTAAATGGATGCTTAGTAGTTCTTGCCTTCTTATGATCGGTTCCAATCCATTACTAGTTCATAACATGTCATATAACTGGTTGCTCGCATTGCTCTATTCATAACTTCGTATGATATTGTGGTATCCTCCTCTGAATGTTCTATTTGAATCGACTTGGCGCATGCTCACGCATGCATATGACTAAACAAAAGGTCAGTTAAGCCTCGATGATTTATTCTGCTTCAGAGTTCATGTGTCACTTTTATGCCACTATTTATTTTGTTTTGTCGCAAGTATGATTATGACAGTTACTGCTCTCTCGATTGTCGCTCCCTTTCTATTGCTAGCCTTCACTTGTGCTGAGTATAAGATTTACTCGTGCATCCAACTCCTCAAAACCAAAGTTGTTAACAAGAGTCAACAATATCTACCTATTAGCATCATTGCTATTCCCTGCATGTTTATTATGCTATGTTTTCTTCCAATAAAAATGTTTGCTTGTTATGAGAAAATTAGTCAGTAAAGCTCTCACAAACTTGATGGCACACTTTGCTTTTCTTGCACTTAATAAACTTGAACCATTGCGCCCATCTATGTTGCGTATATGCTTACGCTTTATAAGTTGTGAATTAGCAAAACCATTTTACCATGGGGTACGCTTTCAACATTGCACTTTATTTAGTTGATATCATGTTCTTTTGCTAATGGATCCCGGCGTTGTGAAATAAAAGGGGAGCTTGTAAGCTCATGGAGTTTGTATATGTGTTAGAGAAACGCCTGGGCCTCTAGCCTAAGCGATGCCTAATCATGGTGGAAACTTGCAGCATAACCATAGTGAGAAATCTGTGAAGCATCCTTAATAAAAACCTATGAAAATAACAAATAAAAAGATTGCTGAGATGCTCATTGTCTGCTTGACTTGCATTTTGATATGGGAATGCTTTCGTATCATCGGGCAAGGGGTACCCCGTTGGCGGTTCTCTATGATACACATGAACTTACAATCACAAGAACTTACTCGTGACTAAAGTTGAGTAGTGATGACCCACAAGTATAGGGGGTGTATCGCAGTATTTTCAAGGGAAGTGAAACCCAATTTATTGATTCGAGACAAGGGGAGCCAAAGAATATTTATAAGCCTTAACAACTGAGTTGTCAATTCAGTTGCACCTGGAAACAATCTTGCTCATAGCAGTTTATCAGTAGCAACAGTTTTGTAATAGCAATAGCAAAGTAATAGTAGTAGTAAAAGTAAAGGCAGTAGTAACAATTGCAGTAAACAATAGGATTAAAGCGCGGTAGCCATAGGGATGGATGGACGGGCATTGCATGGACAAGCCAATTCATAAAGCAATCAAGACATAGGGCATTTGCAGATAAATAAGATAAAGCATCCAAGTACTAGATAATCATAGGCATGTGTTCCATATATAGTCATACGTGCTCACAATGAGAACTTGCACAACATCTTTTGTCCTGCCAGCCCATTTGTAGAGGGGCCTCAAGGGAACTACTGGCAATTAAGGTGCTCCTTTTAATAGAGCACCGGAGCAAAGCATTAACACTCCGTGAACACATGTGATCCTCACATCAAAGCCATCCCCTCCGGTTATCCTGATTGCTGTCACTTCGGGGCCTTTGGTTCCGGACAACAATATGTGTATACAACTTGCAGGTAAGACCATAAACAATACTATCATAATGAATCAATAACATGTTCAGATCTGAAATCATGGCACTCGGGCCCTAGTGACAAGCATTAAGCATAACAAGTTGCAACAAAGTCAACAAGCACTAATAATAGATACTAGGTGAAGGGAATATGCCCGAGAGGCAATAATAAAGTGGTTATTATCTTATTCCATGTTTATGATAAATGTTTATTTTACATGCTAGAATTGTATTGATCGGAAACATCAATACATGTGTGTTTAATAAACAAAAAGGGTTCCTAGTTATGCCTCTCTTATAGACTAGCTTGTTGATTAACACGATGATCAAGGTTTCCTGATCATGGACATTGGATGTTGTTAATAACAAGGTCACACCATTGGTGGAATGATGTGATGAACATTCATCCGAAGTATAGCATTACGATCAAGTCATTATGTTTATATTGCTATAACATCATACGAAGTAACCTTTATCCTTAGACCATGAGATCATGTTAATTGCTAACACCGGAAGAGTATCTTGATAACATCAAACGTCACATCGTAACAGGGTGACTATAAAGATGGGTTCAGTGTTACGAAGGTGTTATGTTGAGGCTCATGGATCAAGAGTGGAATTTGTCAATCCCGATGACGGATAGATATACTCTGGGCCCTCTCGGTGATATCACATTGAGATAGCTTGCAAGCAAGTGATGTGATCACTAGAATGTTATATCACGGGAACGAGAAAAGAGTGCATGTCGGTAACGAGATCAAACTAGGTATGGAGATACCGATGATCGAATCTCAGACATGTAATATATCGCGGGACAAAGGGATTTAGTTACTAGCGTTAAAGGTTCTCACGATCACAGAAGTCATTGTTGAATGTGTAGGAGTCAGTATGGATCTCCAGGTCCCGCTGCTGATTATTGATCGGAGAGGTGTCTTGATCATGTCTGCATTATTTGCGAACCATAGGGTGACACACTTAAGGGATACCGACACCATTTGGAGCAAATATGTTTTCATATAAATATTTAAGAAAGCGCTGGAATTATTTCAATAGACACCGAAACTGTTTCAGGTGAAATTGCTGAAATTGGTTTTGCATGTAATATTGAAATGTTGCAGGGGGTTTTATGTGAATGTTTGTTAATTAAAGTAATTAACAAAATTCTCAAAATAAATAAATAAAAGAGTTTTATTAAATGAGAGAGCATTAAATTTGGAGAAATTTAATGCATTTAAAGTGGAGACTTTAAAAGAGAATGTGAAGGGGCAAATTTATGTGGAGGGAGTTACCACCACATGAATGGAGGAGGTGAAGAGTCACCTCCTCCATGCGCCGGCCATGAAGGAGGGGCACCCCCCTCCTCCTATAAAAGGCCACCCCCTCCTCACTTCACACACACGCCTCCTTGTGAAGGATCTATCTCCCCCTATAGTATTATTCCCCCATGGTCTCGGATTAGCGAGATACATGTTCCCGGTGGCTTTATCTGGAAAGGAGTTGCTGCTTCCGCTGCTTTGCTGGAGCGAGGGACGGAGGTTGTCGGGGTACCGGACGTGTGTGCGATCACAGATGCACCGCTGCTTTGCGGTGCTGGACTTGGTGTTGCTGGAGCTGGATCTGATGGACGTGCTAGAGCCGGATCTGCTGAACTTCCTCACGATCTTGAGATCGGCAAGTGTACGACTACATCAACCACGAGTTCCTACTCGTTAACAAAGCTCGTTGTCTACGAGGGTAAGTTTTTGTTGGATGTATGTCCACCTGTTGCTTTGTACCTAGTAGATAGATCTTGGCATGTAGTTCACACCGTAGGAAAATTTTTGTTTTCTATGCTGCAGACCCAACAGTGGTATTAGAGCCTGATCTATGCGTAGGTGCTTAGCACGGGTAGTACACATATGTTGATAGTGTGGGCGATGATGATCATGTTATTGCATCTTCTATGTATTTTGGATATTGCTGGCATAGTGGGATGAAGCGGCCCGGACCAACCTTACATGTCATCGTACATGAGACCGGTTCCATGACTGACATGCAACTTGTTTTGCATAAGTGGCTGGCGGGTGTCTGTCTCTCCTACTATAGTCAATATCTGATTTACAACGAGTTGCTAATAACTTGGTTATCCTCGTTGTGGTTCATGTTCGTAGGTAAGAACGGTTCTATCTCCGAAAGCCCTAAGCCACGTAAAACTTACAATTGATAAATTAGAGGCGTCTAGTTTAGATCGTTGCTGGGCTAGTGTCTTGATATGGTATTGTTGTAAGTAGATGTATGACAAATACTCTTACAACACATTCAACGTGTAAGTTCCATAGACCTTGGCCTTACACACAAAGGAATGATAGAGATCATACCACGATGCAATTGATAGAGATCAAATGCATGGACCATATCATCTCACTTTACACATTAGATGTTAGCATCGTATACTGCTAGTTTGGCGCTTTCTGTAGCATTGTAAGATGATCCCTCATTTAGATATCAAGATAAAAATGTGTTCTTGCTTAAGTATGCACCGTTTTGTGGATCGTGTTTCGAGACATCACGTGATGATCGGGTGTACTCGACTCTACGCTTTCATACAAACGGGTGTAAGACAGTTTTACACATGCGAGTACTAAGGTTCTTACTTGGCGAGCCTAGCATGTATAGACATGGCCTCGGAACACGGACCGAAAGGTTAAGCATGAGTCATATGGTTGATATGATGACCATATAGATGCTCGCCTTTGAAGCTACATCAACTCACGTGATGATCGGACTTGGTGTAGTGGATTTGGTTCATGTAATCACCAAAAAGGCATGAGGGATGTTGTTTTTGAGTGGGAATTCATTTCTAATTTAGATTAGTCGAACTCAATTTGTCATAAAATAAATCAAAGTGAATTTGCATAGTTCATTGTAGTCATTGGCATTCGTTTTCTACCTTATGCTTAGTTTTTATTTGAGATAATAGAACTATAGAATTCTGGATATTTACTTTACGAACTGGTATCGTATTGTTTTGAATGTGAATTTAAAGTTTATAAGTCCTATTGCAAACTTTCAGCAAACTCTATTTACTCCATGAAATTTAATAAGTAGTATTAAATCAAGAGTAAGAATTCCAATGTTAGTATCTAAAGTATCATGTTTGCCTCCATGATTATTGATATTCAAAAAGTTGTTTTAATATCAAGATTACATAGGAGCTGAAATTTTTTTCAGAAACCATCATGTGTGAAAGATATTGTGATATCTGAAATAATGTTTTTGGTTGCATTATGATAGAGTATAATTTAGCAAAATACATGTTCTCATATTGTATGAGAATTTGTGAAGGTTGGAGACGCTAGGCGTCCTAATCTACCAAAAAGGTTTTGGGAACTGATATTATACTCATGATTCTTCCTTATAAGCTATAGTAGCTTGATCATGAAAGTTGTCATGATAAGGATGAATAGAAGATGTAAGTAAAATGTTTACTACACTAATAGATTACTAAAGAATGGATTTTTGAAAGAACACCAAACATTTGATGATGGTGATCCACTTCAAAGTGCAAGTCCAAAGGTATTAGTATTTGACTATATACGCTTTGTACTATGTGTCATGTGAATGACACCACTATTGATGTTGATAGATTCTTTTAAAAGAAAAAAGAATTGCTGAAAGAGAATCTATAAAATATTTGGCAGAAAATATAAGGTTGGAGATGTCCAACTTGGGTATATAGAAGATATACATGTTATGGTTGTATTCCTTGCTTATTAAACAATGTGGTTCTTAGGTATTGGATACCGGTATTGGATACTGAATTGGTTGGTATGAAGTGTAATACAGGACAACGCAATTCATGAACTACAATGGCCTAAGTAACTAGCAAGAGAATGAGTGATGATGTTCATCGAAAACAAATAAAGTGTTATTGTGTTTTTCGTTGTCATCAAACCAAGACTTCAAGATTTGTTTAAATAATTGTTATTTTGTTCCGGTATTACGAGAACAATGGTTGTTCAAATAATTACCGTATTCCATAAAGGATGGATGAACTTTTACAAGTCTAGTGGGAGAAATCACATCCATAAACACTATTGCTAAAATGTCGCAAGACAAATGATTGAAAGATCACTTATGAAGTGACATCGCTGTTTAAATTATATTTGAAAGAAAACATGAAGAAACTCCATGTTGATGGAATTTTGGAGTCTTTGATTTTGATCAATTGACGCATGTGAGACTTTCCTCGAGATAATTGAAACTCCGTTCATAGGCCAAAGAGGAACGGATGACTAGCTTATTGGAAATTGTGTATGCTGATGTGCATAAGTCCATTATGTGTAGCCATATGCGATGGATCTTTTTGCTTCATATGCTTTCTCCGAAAATTTGAGTGAATATATTTGTATATTTACTTAATAAGGAAGAAGTATGAAACATTTGAAAGTTGTTCAAAGACTTTCAAGATGAAGTGGAAAATCATTGTAACAAGAAAATAAAAGAGTTTATGATTTGATCATAAAGGAAGATATTTGAGTTACAGGTTTAGCAAAACACCTAAGATTTGAGGAATTGTTCCATGAATTTCGATTTCCCGATAAACCACAGGAGTATGGTATGTTCGAGAGATGAAATCAAACCATGTTTGACATGGTAAGATCAAAGGTGTCATTTATAAAACTGCCATTATGTTTTAAGGATTAAAGCTTTAGAGACTACCGCTTTTACACTGAAAAGAGCACCATCGTGATCCATTGAAATGACACCATATGAGTTATGGTTTGGGATAAAACCCGAATTGTATTTTATTAAATTTTGGTATACTATGCATAAGTAAAATGTTTACAACCAAAGTCGGATAAGCACGTATTTGTAGGTTATCCCAAAGAATTTGTTGGGAATTTCTCCATAACACCAAGGACAAAAGAGTTTGTCGCTTGGAACGTCAAGTTTCTTGAGAAGGAACTTTTCGTGAAAAGTTAAGTGGGAGGACAATATAACTTTGATAAGGTTGTTGAACCTTAGCTATATGTGCTAAGTAGCGCAGCGCCGGGAAGTGTCCCGGTGGCGGCCACAATGCTCATGGCTCTCATGATTACAAAAGGTGTGATCTCGGAGATTAGAGTTCCTATAGAACCGTGTGGGTTGGTAAGAATCAAATAGTAAGATTTGATAAGCAAGTCGTTATTGTTTTGACAATGATGAACCGACTACATGCAAAGAAGCGATGATGGGCCCTGACTCCACAAAATGACTAGCAGTCATAGAATCCGTGATAGTATCCATACATGAGAAATCAAGTTTCTGAACTTGGAAGACCCTCCGGAAAGGCGTGAAGCCTATCGGTCGTGTTTGGATCTATAAAGAAATAAGACACGGATGTTTAACATCTATGAAATAGTCGACATGTTGGAAAAAAGTTTACGACAATGTTCAAGGAGTTGACTATGACAAGATTTGATCTTTCATAGCGATATATAGTCTTGACGGATTAATGTAGCAACCACTACATATAATTTGGTATATGGTAGTTGAATAAACAAAACAAGGTTCTTCTAATAGAACGGTAACCTAGGACATGTACATGACATGGTCCGAAGGGTTTTGTTAATTCAAAGGGTGCTAAAAGGGCATGTAAACTTCAATAGTTGAAGTAAGCATAGCGGAGTTGGAATCTTCACCATGATGAAACTACTAAAAGAGTTTAAATTCATCGAAGATGATGAAGATGCTTGCATTTGTAAGAAATTAAGTGGGAGCGCTGAGACATATTTCTAATACATTATGTAGAGGACATATTGTTGATTGGAAATGATGTATCTTGAATTGACACAAGTTAAGGATTTCATTAAAATAAGATTTCGATGAAAGACTTGGGCAAACCCAAAATATTAGGCATCAATATCTATATGGATAGATTAAGACGCTAATATGGTTGTGCCAGACATACATATATAAGATATTGAAAGGCTTCAATATGAGATATTGAAAGGGTTCAATATGGAAACAACAAGAAAGGTTCTTGCTGCATGGAAAGGATTGTATCAAGATTCAAGTGTTTCAACACTTGGTGAGTAAAATCACATGAAGATTTTGATCGATTATACCATGATATGTATATATCCAGAATGTCCTATGCTCTAAATGTTATAAGCATATACCAGAATGATTCATAAGATGATCATTGGACAATAGTAAAGATATTCTTATGAGCTTTGGAAGAACTAAGAATATATCATGTATAAGTGACAAATAGATAAAGGTAGTTCATTGTAAAGTGTTACATTGATACTAGTTTTGTCACAAGATACAAATTAAATTTATCTCAATTTAAACTATGGGTGGCACAATGTAATGGAAAAGATGTTCCATGATGGATTTGGATGATTTCCAAAGATGAGACATTGTGACGGATACTACAACAAAAGACTAAGTATATGACTGCTATAGTAGCAGCATAGGAGGGCATTTGTGTTAAGTAGTTTGTTATCAAACTAGGTGTGGTTCAAAGTGGGCTAATACTATGAAGATATATTTTGTGACAATAATATCAACATATTTTGAGCCGAACGAACTAAAGGTCTCACCAAAGGACCAATTTTATACAATGCCATCTCATTTGAGAATGAGTGATGCGTAGAGACGCAAAGACATGCAAATACACACGGATCTGAAACTGTCACATCCGGAGATTATGTTAACCACTAGCAATTGCATATATGCAACACCAGAAAGCCATAGGTGTTCAATATGCAAAGTTTTTCAAACTAGATTATTGACTCTAGTGCAAGTGGGAGACTGAAGGGAATATGCCCGAGAGGAAATAATAAAGTGGTTATTATCTTATTCCATGTTTATGATAAATGTTTATTTTACATGCTAGTATTGTATTGATCGGAAACATCAATACATGTGTGTTTAATAAACAAAAAGGGTTCCTAGTTATGCCTCTCTTATAGACTAGCTTGTTGATTAACAAGATGATCAAGGTTTCCTGATCATGGACATTGGATGTTGTTAATAACAAGGTCACACCATTGGTGGAATGATGTGATGAACATTCATCCGAAGTATAGCATTACGATCAAGTCATTATGTTTATATTGCTATAACATCATACGAATTAACCTTTATCCTTAGACCATGAGATCATGTTAATTGCTAACACCGGAAGAGTATCTTGATAACATCAAACGTCACACCGTAACAGGGTGACTATAAAGATGGGTTCAGTGCTACGAAGGTGTTATGTTGAGGCTCATGGATCAAGAGTGGAATTTGTCAATCCCGATGACGGATAGATATACTCTGGTCCCTCTCGGTGATATCACATTGAGATAGCTTGCAAGCAAGTGATGTGATCACTAGAATGTTATATCACTGGAACGAGAAAAGAGTGCATGTCGGTAACAAGATCAAACTAGGTATGGAGATACCGATGATCGAATCTCGGACATGTAATATATCGCGGGACAAAGGGATTTAGTTACTAGCGTTAAAGGTTCTCACGATCACAGAAGTCATCGTTGAATGTGTAGGAGTCAGTATGGATCTCCAGGTCCCGCTGCTGATTATTGATCGGAGAGGGGTCTCGATCATGTCTGCATTATTCGCGAACCGTAGGGTGACACACTTAAGGGATACCGATACCATTTGGAGCAAATATGTTTTCATATAAAGATTTAAGAAAGCGCTGGAATTATTTCAATAGACACCGAAACTGTTTCGGGTGAAATTGCTGAAATTGGTTCTGCATGTAATATTGAAATGTTGCAGGGGTTTTATGTGAATGTTTGTTAATTAAAGTAATTAACAAAATTCTCAATAAAAAATAATAAAAGAGTTTTATTAAATGAGAGAGCATTAAATTTGGAGAAATTTAATGCATTTAAAGTGGAGACTTTAAAAGAGAATGTGAAGGGGCAAATTTATGTGGAGGGAGTTACCACCACATGAATGGAGGAGGTGAAGAGTCACCTCCTCCATGCGCCGGCCATGAAGGAGGGGCACCCCCCTCCTCCTATAAAAGGCCACCCCCTCCTCACTGCACACACACACCTCCTTGTGAAGGATCTCTCTCCCCCTCTAGTATTATTCCCCCATGGTCTCGGATTAGCGAGATACATGTTCCCGGTGGCTTTATCTGGAAAGGAGTTGCTGCTTCCGCTGCTTTTCTGGAGCGAGAGACGGAGGTTGTCGGGGTACCGGACGTGTGTGCGGTCACGGATGCACCGCTGCTTTGTGGTGCTGGACTTGGTGCTGCTGGAGCTGGATCTGATGGACGTGCTAGAGCCGGATCTGCTGGACTTCCTCACGATCTTGAGATCGGCAAGTGTACGACTACATCAACCACGAGTTCCTACTCATTAACAAAGCTCGTTGTCTACGAGGGTAAGTTCTCGTTGGATGTATGTCCACCCGTTGCTTTGTACCTAGTAGATAGATCTTGGCGTGTAGTTCACACCGTAGGAATTTTTTTGTTTTCTATGCTGCGGACCCAACACTAGGCACCATGCCCTAACAATATGATGCCATTACATGAACGATATCATCCAATCCCTACCATCCCTATAGCCTACAGCGGGGGATTACTCACTCATGGATGGGGGAAATATGGATGGTCAATGGAGAAGCGATGGTAATGATGATGGCGATGATCTCCTCCAATTCCCCGTCCCGACAGGGTGCCAGAATGGAGTTTCTGGTTCTGAATGACGAAATCTGGTGGTGGCGGCATAGCGGAACTCTTTCTGGAAAAACCGCGAACCCCTTGGGTTTTTAGGTCAGGAGGCATCTTATAGGCAAAGAGGGAGGCCGAGGGGGTGACCGAGGCGGTCACACCACCCCCAGGCGTGGCCTGGCCTGGCCCGCGCGTCCAGGTGTTCTGGGCCCCTCGTGGCCCTCCTCCGTCTCGTCTTCTAGCTCCGTGAGTCTTCTGGTGAAATAGGATTTTTGGCATATTTTTCGGGATTTTTCCTGATAGTTGATTTTCTGCACAAAAACTAGACACCAAGGTAATTCTGCTGAAAACAGCGTCAGTCCGTGTTAGTTGTATCCAAATCACACAAGTTTAGAGGAAAAACAATAGCAAAAGTGTTCGGGAAAGTAGATACGTTTTGGACGTATCAACTCCCCCCAAGCTTAGCGTATTGCTTGTCCTCAAGCAATTTAGTTGAAAACTGAGTGTGATAAAAAGAAACTTTCACGAACACATTTGCTTCATATGATGTATATATTCTCAGCATATGATCAACTACTTAAGCAATTCATAATAAAGAGTATGCAAATAAGATTACTTAATAGTCATTGCAAGCTATGAAGAGATTCCAACTCAAAAAATAGTAAATAGCATGAAACATAAACATAAGCAACACTGCAATGCTCATAACAAGGTATGATAGAGTGGTATCTCGCTTGCCTTTGATTGTAGAGCAAACATAGATGCCAAGGCACCTCTAAAGTTCAAGTGAAGACTAGAAGTAAAGATATCAAAGATACATGCATGAAAGTCAGGACATAATTAATCAAGTTTTGAGACAAGCACATTACACTAAGAATGACAACTATGCTCTCAAGAAAGTGCTCATAGAATATGTGATGACTTAACAAGGAAATGAAAAGGTTTTGAAAAGTTTGAAAGGCTTCCAAATGCTGAAAGTATGGACTCATTAGCTTTGAGCTCTCATTGCCCCTATCATAAGAATCTTTAAATGGTTAAGGTGAAAGTGAGCTCCAATCTGAGTTATATGCTTGATAGACCATAAACTAGAAATCTCATGTCCCTTGAGTACGAGGGCCGCTCCTCATGCTACTCAAATTTAGTTACCGGTAAGTTCTTGTCATCGTAAATACATGTGTATCATAGAGAACCGCCAACGGGGTACCCCTTGCCTGATGATACGGAAGAATCCCCATATCAAATCTACAAGGCAAGCAGACAACGAGCATCTCAACAATCTTCTTATTTACCATGGGAAAATGGTGCTTTTTTTCTCTCTTTCCTCTTTTCTCATCATCTTTTTTTCTCAACAACTATCTATAACATCCCAAAACTTTAATCAAGGTTATCAAGATCCAAATCACCCAATTTATGGTTAACAAAAACTTTTTATCATTAAAAAAATTAGGAATGCATATGTGTGTTGCATAAATACAGAATTGTTTAGAATTGCCATGTTTGTTTGTTCTAATGGTTGTAAAATGATTCAAAGATGAATTCCACATCATCTAGATCATTCCCAAGCAAAATCAAATGGAATTAATAACGGCAAATGGTCATTTGTGCCATTAGTCCACTAGGTCACTTTAGGTGTTTCTAGAAGTCAAATTCAAATAGAAACAATTCTAACTCTTTGCACCCCTTGCTAGTACAAGTAATGATCTACCAAGGCCCAGTTTGAAATCTTACAAAAACATTTGAACACTAATTTTAAATGGCATTTGAAAATGGAATCCATTTCATATGCATAGATCACACTTTTTCAAAAACCACTCAAATGAGTTCCCCTTGACCATCCCAAGCAACCACAGATGCTTAAGCATATGACTAACACATCCACCAAAAATCATTTCAAAATTCAAATAAAATCTTCTTGCGGCCATTTTGTCGAACAGTTGGCAGGCAAATAAAATCTGCCTAACTAACACTATTGTTGATCAATGCTTTGTCGAGCCATTTGGCTCAATCTTGTCCCCTCTGCTCTCCCTTGTCCCTCCTAGATCTAACCAAGCCATCACAAAGCGACCATTTACCCCCAGCTGCAGTACCACGCCACCTCGATGCCATGATCGCCGGCCGACCATGCACACATCGCAGGAGCATGCATCGCCCTCTTCCACCGCACCAGGGAGGTAGGCGTGATCACACCGCCGCCCTTGGTCCCTTCCCCGAGCCTTGCCAGCCCCTGGACCACCGAGGAACGCTCGCGCCCACTGCCTCTGCACCGTGCACAGCTCACGCCAGAGCACTGTCCCCAACAGGCCCACACAAGCCGCGCCTTCCCCTTAGCTCGCGTGCGCCGCTCCTCCTTAACCCCAGCACACCCCCAGACACGCCCATTTCCCGCTGCGCGACCAGTAGCCGCCGTGAACCGCGTCGAGCATCGCCTTTGCCACGCAGAGCGTCGCCCTTTCTTGACCAAACGCCACCGCCCCTAGCGTCTCCTTTACGCTGTAGCTGACCGCCAGGAGGCAAGCCAACTTCCGCCTACATCGCCCATGCCTCTAGCGCCCTGTATCGTTGTCACCGACGAGCTCACCGTCGCCCTCACGGTCTCCTTGTAGAGCCTATATAAGGAGCCCTCCCTAGCACCATTTCCTCACACCACTCAACTCCCCTCTCTCTCAGAACCACCTCACACCATCGCCGGAACCGCTCGAGGAGCCATTCGCCGGAGTTCGCCGTAGCAGAGAAGAAAGGGGCATGTCGATTTCGTCCAACCCAGGAGCCGCCGTGACCTCGCTTGAGTTTTTCGTTGTCTCCTTGTTCGATCGCCCCCATCGCCATGTTAGCTAGAGCCCTGGTAAGCCCCCATTGCACCCCCACCGATCCGCTAGGGTTCTGTCTCGCGGGCGACCTGTCTGTCGTCGACGACGAGCCACGACCGTTGATCTAGGTTCTAATCGTACGGTCCATAGCGCCCCGTACCGCTTCGTGTTAGAAGAGCCGCTGACATGCGGGATCCCCTGTCAGCTGTCCTCTGCACCGCGGAGTGTCACTGGGCCGGCCCGTTAGTGTTCCCGCGCTGGCCCTAGAATTCAAATTTAGGATTTTCTATTTAAACTTAATCTAGTTTCTGTCCACTAGTTTAAAAATCAATTCAGAAAAATCTACTAAACCAAATTGAATGATTCAAATTTTGCTAGAAAGATAATTCAAATATCTATCCAAGCCCGTTGGATTTAAATCAATTAGAGTTATAGATCACCTATAGAAAAAATAACAAGACAGAGACTTTTCTACATTCAAACATTTTTCAAAAATCAACCATAATAGCTTTTGAGTTGATTCCAACTCTCAAAAATCACATATGATAATATCTATCTGAATATGTAATAATATTTAGGTTTTCATGCAGTGACTTTGGACTAGTACCAAAATAATGCTATATAGGCATTTCTAGTCACTTTAAATCTTTTAAATATTAAACTTAAACTTATTAAAATTTGATCGAACATTTAAATCACATTCCCATGTATTAGAATATGTGGTGATGACATGTGTCCACATGATCCCATATTTTAAATGGAGAATATTAAATCTTAGCTAATTTCAATGAGTAGAAATTACTTTTCTCAAATAAAATAAATGAAACTAGTTCATTAAACCTTGTGATGTTTGTGATGATAATAGATCATCAAATATGTGCCTTAGTGTTCTAAGTAGACTAGTTAAGTTTTGTTTGGTGATTGTGTATTCTGTATGTATTTATAGACGATAGTACCGACCAAGTCTACGAGGAGGAGGAGTTCTACCCTGAAGAAGAAGAGGAGAATTTCAACCACTACACCAATCAAGGCAAGCTAACACTTGCAAGTTTCTTAACTATGCAAGCTATTATTGGCAAGCTAATACTTGCAAGCCATCATTAACAATGCAAGCTAACCCTTGCAAGCTACATAACCCAAGCAAGATGCCTTAGGCATGCTTTGGTTATACCTTTTGATTTATACCCATCCCAAGTTTTCTTACAATCTTTACTTTCTTTTACTTTACCAAAGTTCTTTACTTTGTTTATAGATAGCATAAAGAGTATAAAACTTGGCCTATCTAGTTAGACTTAGATGTCATTCTATGGCATGAGATTGATATTAATATCCCACCTTAGTGAACACTCTTAACTTAGTGATTAGAGCTAAACCAAAAACTTGATCACTCTAGATGGGAATACTTGGTGAAAATGCTTATGAAAACCTTGGAATGATGAGTCATTCTATTGAGATGTTTTGACATGTGTTGAGAAACACAAACGGTTTATGATGATGAAAATGTTGAGGCATGGGCCTTAGCCCCCCTTTATAAAAACTGATGGTTGGGTTCGGATGCGATAACATTCCAATTTTACCGTACAACCACAATACCTGAATTGGGTAAGGCTTAGCCGAAAGTTTATATGCATTAGTATTGGTTCCCTCGTGGGAGAGGTTTGAGTTGAGGCTACCTCTCAATGCTGTCCACCTATGCAGTGCCCAAGATGGCAGATGGCCATGGCTAGGAGGCCAAGCTCATAGGAGAGGTGCTTATACTAGAGTGTGTAAAGGGAAGGTTATGTTTGATTATCTGCATACTAAGTATGATGATTCAGGGTTATCCCTGACAAATGTATCGAATTTTGTGGTGAAAGTGTACCACCTCTGCAAAGTGTCAAACTATTCGAATAGCCGCGTCCGCGATTATGGATAGTTGGAGTGGCCATACTGTTCCGTTGTCAGATGTTTTCAAAATGACTTATGAAATTAATTGTGACATGACTTGAGCACAACATGGTTATGACTATGACAACTAAGTTCCCACTTAGGTGATTTAGAACTTTATTTTATCTTTCTTTGTTTCTGAACTCAGCTTAGGTTTCAAACTTAACTTTGCAAATAAACTTAGAACTTAGCATTCCTACTAGAACTACCTTACTTGTTAGTGATAGTTTGCGAGTACTTAAAGAGTACTCATGGCTTTGTCCCTGGCTATTCCCGTGGCCAGACTATGAGGAGGACTATCCGGAAGAAGGACAGCAGGACGGCTACGACAACTAGGATCATGTCCCATCATCAGCATTGCCTGTGACACTGAAGATGGAGCCCACCGCTATGCTATTTATTCTGCTGCTTGTTTGTACTAAGACTAGATCATGAGATCCTTTATTTGTGTAAGACCTTATTATGGTTTGTAATGGATGATGTACTGTGATACCCAATCTGTTATGTCTCGCAAAAATGGTAATCCTGGGATTGCGATGTATGGCATAACAGGCATCTGGGATTAAAAATCCGGGTGTTGACACTATCTCTCTTTTTTTATAAGAAGAATGCTTCATAGACAGCTCATTATGGTTACAGTGCAGGTTTCCACCATGTTTAGACATGGATTAGACCGGCGGCCCACGTGTTTCTCTAACACACAGACATAACTCCATGGACTTACAAGCTCCCCTTTTATTTCACACCAATGACATCTGTAAACAAAAGAGCATGATATCAACGGGGTATATATTTACAGGTGTTGAAAGCGTTCCCCGTGATAACACTGTTCTGCTAATCCCCAGCCTATAATTTGCAAGCATATAACTTTCATGGATAGTCACAATGGTTCAGGTTTATTAAGTACAAGAAATAAAGTGTGCCATCAAGTTCATGAGAGCTTTACTAACTAACTTTCTCATAACAAGCAAACATTTTATTTGGAAGAAAACTAGGCATATTGAATATGCACGGAATAGAAAATGATGCTAATAGGTAGGTATGGTGGACACTTTTGGCAATATTGGTTTTGGGGAGTTAGAAACACGAGTAGAGCTCATACTCAGTGCAAGTGAAGGCTAGTAATAGTAAGGGAGCGACAAACGAGAGAGAAATAACTATCATAATCATGCTTGCAACAAAACAGGACTAATCATGGCATGAAAGTGATTCAAGACCCCTGAGGCAAAATAGTTCATCGAGGCTTAACTGATTTATTGTTTCCGTCACATGCATGCGTGAGCATGTGCCAAGTCAATTCAAGTGAAACATTCAGAGGAGGATACCATAGTGTCATACCAAGTTATGAATAGAACAATGCAAGCAAACATTCATATGACATGCTACAAACCATTAACAAGCTGGAACTAATCATAGGAAAGCAAGAACTACTAAGCATCCATAAATAACATACACCTTACATGAACAGGCTAAGCATGCCCACAATGATGAGTATATGTACAAAAATGAAAACAAATAGAGTTCGTTACTAGCCTCTTACCACACCTCAAGTTGTCATTAATCCTCATTATCGCCCTTCACTTGTGTGGCTTGAATAATAACATGAAACCAAATTCCACTGAGGACTGCTGAACCCTGCAACAAACTTCACAAAACAAAAGAAGAACAACAAATATTTTTGGTGTTTTTGATTTTAAAGGCAAGAACAAAAAGGAAGAACAAGCAAAGCGAAATCTTTTTGGGGTTTTCGAATAGTTCAAACAAAGCAAAAAGGAAGAAGCAAACCAAGGCAAAAAGAAAAAGAAGCAAACAAAGAGAAACAATGGAAATATTTTTGGTCTTTTTGTGTTTTAGAAAGCAAAAGTAAAGACAGAACAAAAACTAAAAGAGAACGAAGTATGGATATATAGAGTACCGACTAAACATGATATGTAGATGAGTGTGATGTCGGTGTACCTACCCCCAAGCTTAGGCTTTTGGCCTAAGTGGGTATCAATCCCAAGATGGCCAAGATGGAGTGCCTCCATAGTACGGAGAGGAGGTACCCTTGTCCTGATACGAGCTCGAGGATGCCCCACCGTAGTGCGCAGAGTAGTCGTAAGAAGGCACATCCTCCTGGTGCTGCTTGTGGAAACCAAGCAAGCGGAGCTGCTCGTCCATCTCCTCCTTGGAACGCGACCATGGTCTCCTGTAAATACTGAACAAAGTAGATTGTGGCAAAGGACTTTCCCTCTCATCTGCGTTAGTAAATGATACATTGCAAATGTATCTATAATTTTTGATGTTCCATGCTTGGTTTTATCCACTTTCTTGTGTTTTGTTCCAACTTTGGAGTACTTTTCATATGATTTCTTGGACTAACCTATTAACAAGAGCCACAGTGCCAGCTGCCTGTTTTCTGCTGTTTTTGGTTCTAGGAAAGTCAAAAAATGAATATTCTCGGAATTGGACGGGACAAAAGCCAAAGTGCCTATTTTTCCGGAAGTCATCAGATGCCAGGATACGAGACGGAGAGGGGCCAGAGGCCGGCCACACCACCTGGCCGCACGGCCAGGCTTGGCCCGCGCCAAGGGGTGGTGTGGTGGCCCCTAGCACCCCCTCGGCCTCCCCTTCCGCCTATAAGATGCCCTCGGGACGGAAACCCTAAGTGCCCGATCAAAAATCCATGAAAGAGTCTGTAGCCGCCGCCATCTCCATCCCTAGATCGGGAGGGATCTGAAGCTCTTCCCGGCACCATGCCGGAGAGGGGAATTCACCCTGGAGGCCTTCTTCGTCACCATGCAAGCCTCCGGTGTGATGCGTGAGTAGTTCATCCTTGGACTACGGATCCATGTAGTAGCTAGATGGCTGATTCTCCTCCTTTGTGCTTTCATGTTTAGATCTTGTGACCTCCGTTCATGATCAAGATCATCTATTTGTAATTCTACATGTTGTGTTTGCGGGGATCCGATGGATATTGAGATGCTATTTCAGATTGATTATTGATTCTATCATGTCTTTGTTATTTGTGATCTTGCATGCTTTCCGTTGTTAGTAGCTATCTTTGCCAAGTAGATGCTAGCAACTCCAAGAGTTAGTATTTATGCTCGATAGTGGGTTCATGCCTCTAGTAATCTGGGGAAGTGACAGAAATCTCTAAGGTACTAGATGTGTTGTTGCTACTAGGGAGAAAAGAACAATCCTTTGGTCATAGAACAATCATATTGTTTACTTTACACGCAGCTCGTAAAGCAATAATCTATTGCTTGCAACTTAATACTGGAGGGGGTTCGGATGATAACCTGAAGGTGTATTATTAGTCATAGATGCAGTTGGATGGCGGTCTATGTATAATGTTGTAATGCCCAATCAAGTTCCAAAGGAGTCAATATGATTAGTATATGCATGTATTGCTTTCTCGGTGTTTGTCAATTGCCCCGCTGTAATTTTTCACCCAGCATGTTATCTATCTTAAGGAGAGCCACCTCTAGTGAACTATGGATCCCGGTCTTTTTCTTTACATACAATCTACAAACTATTACTGTTTTGTGTTTACTTTCTGCAAACTTTTACTTCTTTCCATTCAATACGTTTAATCCTTTGTTTTCTACAAAACACGGTGAGATTGATAACCTCATCGCAAGTTGGGGACAAAGTTCTATGGTTGTGTTGTGCAGGTCTCCACGTTGCTACTAGCACCGGTAGTGCGCCCTGCCAAAGCTCAACGAGTAACACCTTTGGGGTGTTTCCTTGCTCCTACTGGTTCGATTAAACCTTGGTTTCATACTGAGGGAAACTTGCTGTTGTGCTCATCATACCTTCCTCTTGGGGTTCCCAACGAGCTCTACATCAACACCGCACCAGCACTTTTCTAGCACCATACACAGAGCCATCAGTAAACAACATCATGTATACTAAACCCTCCGTACTAGAGTCAGCAGTGACAAAGTGATGCATTTTCATGGCAGCAAGATCAAGTCTTTGTGGTCCCAACACATTGTCATTAGGATCCACAAAGAGTTCTAAAGCAGCAACCATGCGTGAGGCAATAATGCCCCCATAAATAGGTCCCCTAGCAGCTAGGCAGCGAGCAATGAGAGAGCCAAGATTGTACTTGGTATCATTATTAAGTGCAGTAGCGAGGAAGGCTAGATGATAGTTAGAAATCTAGTGTTCTCCCTACCAAGAATGCTAGTGGCAAGATAATAAGCAAAATATCTAAGAGCTGGGAGTTGAATGTTCCTTATCTTCCCGCGCTGAGCTACACGGTCATCGTCATTTGCCACACTTCGATAGACCTCCAACATATCAGCGGGTCGACCTTGGATCTCCTTCACTGTCCCCGTCATGCCTATACCTATAATGCTACAAATTTTTTCCAATGACATGGTAATAGGCTGATTATAAATTCTGAAAGAAACAGTTGAATGATAAGGGGTGTTAGTGAAAACGAAACTTCTCAACAAAAGTTTTGGTGAGCACGGCATATTGCTCACTCTCATCTTCCATATACGTGGTTAGGCCAACCCTCTGAACCAGTAGTAAGAAATCATTGAGGATCCCTGTAGCTTGCAAAAAGGTAAAAGAAGGGAATATAGATGGGTGAGCATCTCCCTCATCTCCTTCATTGCCAAAGCGTGGTGCAATAAGATCTTCATTGTATGATGGCCTAAACTGAGAGGCTGATCTTGAAGGCCTTACCCTCCTGGGTGTGTCCCTCTCAAATATTTCTCCAAAGGTGTGGTTGTTCATCTTTTCTATTCTGAAATTTAAACATCCATTATACAAGTGATTGCAAAGTGAATACATAATGAAGGGAACTACTCATAGGGACTTGCAAGAGGCCTAAACATGCATCAAAACAAAATCTATAAGCATTGAACAAGCTTACAAGATCTCATAACCTGTCACCTACAGCAGCAAAATACTCAAGATATAAACCACTAAACACAAATCTACTTGGACAAGCGGAGGTGTCACATACCAGAGAACAATTGCTCCAAATTTTAGCAGCAAAGATGGGCTGAGCAAGGAGATCGAAAAATCATGGGCAAGAGCAGCAAGAATGCGATTTCGAGCAATGAGCTGGTGTTTTCTCGGGAGAGAGAAGGCAGTGGGAAGTGAGAGAGTGAGTGGAGGGCCAAGGGTGGCCCACACCATGGCTAGGCGCGCCCCTGGGGTGGCCGTGCCACCAGGTGGTGTGCCTGCCTGGTGGGCCCCCTAGTACTCTCCAGGCACTTCTGTGCCCCTTTTTTCACGTAAACATTTAATATGAATTTTCTAGGATTTTTCGGGACACTTTATTTTTGAGCAATTTTCAGGTATAGATGAATGATTTTCTGACAGAAAGATTTTTTCGGAAAGATGCAAAAGCAAAACAAAACTAAAACTTCAGAAGTTCTAAGAAACTCTAATAAGCAAGCAACTAGCGGCAGAAAAGTAAACTAAATGAAAGCAAAAATTAAAATGGAAAAAATAAAAGTAAGCAGAGATAATCATGGTGAAAACATTGTTTTGTTCATTAAAGTCCCTTTGTTAACAAGGTTGATCAGGTCTTGTTATCAAAACAATTTTATATGAAACAAAACTTTGTATTCCACTAATGATTATGTTACCTCAACTTTGATAACAATGGTCCCAATCATAATAGTTTCATATTTTTTTCTTGGTATGGGACAATATATTTCTCCAACTTGAATGCCCTCAACATGTTCAATCGAATTTAAACCATAAGTCTTATCAATCTTCTTGGGGAAATAGACAGTATGCTCCTTGTCATTAACATTAAAAGTCACCTTTCCTTGATTACAATTAATAACAGCTCCTGCAGTATTAAGAAAAGGTCTCCCAAAAATAATAGACATATTATCATCTTCAGGCATTTCAAGCACAACAAAATCAGTTAATATCAAGCAATTATGAGCCACTTGAACAAGTACATCCTCACATATACCAACAGGAATAGTAGTAGATTTATCAGCCATTTGCAAATATATATCAGTTGGTATTAATTTTTCTAGTTGAAGTCTCTTATAGAGAGAAAAAGGCATAACACTAACTCCTGCTCCCAAATCACACAAAGCAGTTCAAACATAACTATTTTTAATAGAGCAAGGAATAGTTGGAATCCCTGGGTCTCCAAGTTTCTTAGGAACTTTACCATTAAAGGAATAATTAGCAAGCAAAGTAGAAATTTCTTCATTAGGGATCTTCCTCTTATTAAAGACAATATCCTTCAAATACTTTGAATAAGGAGGCAATTTAATAGCATCAGTCAAAGGTATTTACAAAAATAAAGGTTTCATCCACTCACAAAACTTATTATAGTGTTCATCTTCCTTTGACTTGTGTTTCTTATCAGGGAAAGGCATAGGTTTTTGGACCCAAGGCTCTCTTTCACTACCATGTTTCTTAGCAACAAAATCTTCTTTAGTGTATTTAGTATTCTTAGTGTGCCTTTCAGGTTCTTCTTCAACTTTTTCTTTATCAGGAGCATCATTTTCTTCATTGCCACTTTTAGTTTCAGCATTAGAGATAGATATACTATTAGGATCTTTAGCAGGTTCAGAGGATTCTACAATAGTTTTATGTTTATTTTTCCTTTTGTTAGGAGTAGTACCACTATTTTCAGCTTGTTGAGAATCCTGCTCAATTCTTTTAGGATGCCCCTTAGGATATAGAGGATCCTGGGTAGCAGCACCACTTCTAGTTCTAATTTCATAAGCATGTTTTTCTTTAGCAGCATTAACTAGCAAGTCTTTTTATACTTTAATAAGCTGATCAATTTGAGTTTGAACCATTTGGAAATGTTTAACAAGCATTTTAACATCATTAGAGGTTCTTTCTACAACATCCTTTAACTCAACAATAGCTGTAGAGTTTTCCATTAGATGATTTTGCACCCTTTTATTAAAATTATCTTTCTTAACAATAAAAATATCAAATTCTACTAAGCATTGATCAGGAGGTTTAGAGTAAGGAATATCACCTTCATCAAAATGTTGGAGAGAGTGTACCACAATAGTGGATGACTGGGAGATTGGCTTACATAATTCTTCTATATGAGGTAAATTCTTCACATCTTCAGCTTTAATACCCTTCTCCTTAAGACATTTCTTGGATTCCTTCATCACTTCATCATTTAGTTCAATAACTCCCCTCTTCTTTGATGTTGGTATAGGCGCAGGCACAGTTAACTCAGGTGTAGTTGTCTCAGGTATGGTCGGTTCAGATGAAGTCTAGTCTTCATAATTCTTGCTTATTTTAGCCATTAATTCCTCAGCTTCTTTGGGAGTTCTATTCCTGAAAACACAATCAACACAACTATCCAGGTATGTCCTAGATTCTTCAGTTAGTCCATTATAATATATATCAAGAAGCTCATTTTTAGGTAATGGACATCTAGCCTGTGCATAAATCAAAGCACAAAACCTTGCCCATGATTCAGGCAATATCTCCTTTTCTCCCTCTTTAAAATCAAAAAGTTCCTACAAAATAGCATGTCTAGCACTAGGAGGGAAATATTTCTGAAGGAAAGTACTAATCAAGCAATCAGGGTTATCAATATATCCAGGAGGTAAATTATTAAACCAAGTTTTAGCTTCTCCTTTCAATGAAAAAGGGAAAAATTTAGCAACATAGTAGGTGCGCATCTTAATATCATCAGAAAATAGACCACTCATGGTAGAAAGCTCAGTCATATGTGCTACAACACTTTCATTCTTAGTCCCACAAAAAGGTTCTTTCTCAACAATAGTTATGTAGGATAAATCAAGAGATAAATAATAATCCTTATCTTTAATGTTTATGGGAGATGTAGCAAACTTAGCATTAGGAGATAATTTGGGTTTTATAGTACGCCTCTCAAGGAGACTCTTAATAGTACTCATATCATGGGTGTTTTGACATTCTTTAATAAATTCATCGGTCATTTGTATATAACCGTCTTCAATATAATAGCTCTCTCTAGACTCAGGTGAACTGACAGGTGTAGTAGTGTCTTCATTAGGAGTTTCAGTATTTCCAGCTATAGTTCTAGCAATCGTAGCATCTAGGAAAGGACCTAAAGGACCACCCTTATCAAGCACAGTAGAAGCAGCATCATAAGTATCAGAAGTTTCAGATTCAGCAGCAGTAGCAGTGTGTGTAGCATGTGTATGTGGTGGTGTAAGGAGCTTACTCATAACAGATGGTGAATCAAGAGCAACAGAGGTGTTCAGAACCATACTTCTCCTTGTAGTGGATGGTAATATAGGAACTTTTCAATCACGAGACTTACCCATGATGAATGGATGGCAACAAACAATAGTGATTCCAAGTGAACTTGATAAATAAAGCTATGCTCCCTGGCACCAACGCCAGAAAATAGTCTTGATGACCCACAAGTATAGGGGATCGCAACAGTCTTCGAGGGAAGTGAAACCCAATTTATTGATTCGACACAAGGGGAGCCAAAGAATATTTATAAGCCTTAACAACTGAGTTGTCAATTCAGATGCACCTGGAAACAATCTTGCTCACAACAGTTTATCAGTAGCAACAGTTTTGTAATAGCAATATCAAGGTAATAGTAGTAGTAAAAGTAAAGGCAGTAGTAACAATTGTAGTAAACGGTAGGATTAAAGCGCGGTAGGCATAGAGATGGATGGACGAGCGTTGCATGGACAAGACAATTCATATAGCAATCAAGACATAGGGCATTTGCAGATAAATAAGATAAAGCATCCAAGTACTAGATAATCATAGGCATGTGTTCCATATATAGTCATACGTGCTCGCAATGAGAACTTGCACAACATCTTTTGTCCTGCGAGCCCATTTGCAACGGGGCCTCAAGGGAACTACTGGCAATTAAGGTGTGATACATTGTAAATGTATCTATAATTTTTGATGTTCCATGCTTGGTTTTATCTACTTTCTTGTGTTTTGTCCACACTTTGGAGTACTTTTCATATGATTTCTTGGACTAACCAATTAACAAGAGCCACAGTGCCAGCTGCCTATTTTCTGCTGTTTCTGGTTCCAGGAAAGTCGGAAAATGAATATTCTCGGAATTGGACGGGACAAAAGCCAAAAATCCTATTTCACCAGAAGACTCCTAGAGCCAGAATATGAGACGGAGTGGGGCTGGGGCCTAGCCACACCACTTGGCCGTGTGGGCTGGGCCTGGCCGCGCCAGGGGGTGGTCTGGCCGCCCCAGACACCCCCTCGGTCTCCCTCTTCGCCTATAAGATGCCTTCTGACCTAAAAACTCAGGGGGGTTTAACGTTTTTCTAGAAGGAGTTCCGCTCCGCCGCCACCACCAGATTCCATGAAACAGCACCAGAAACTCCGTCCTGGCACCCTGCCAGGACGGGGAATTGGAGGAGATCATCGCCATCATCATCATCATCGCTTCTCCATCGACCATCCATGTTTCCCCCATCTATGAGTGAGTAATCCCCCGCTGTAGGCTATGGGGATGGTAGGAATTGGATGAGATCGTTCATGTAATGGCATCAGATTGTTAGGGCATGGTGCCTAGTATCTTCTATTAGTGCTTTATGACTTTGTTGCGACTTGCTATGCTTAATGCTTGTCACTAGGGCCCGAGTGCCATGATTTCAGATCTGAACATGTTATTGATTCATTATGATAGTATTGTTTATGGTCTTATCTACAAGTTGTATACACACGTTGTTGTCCGGAACCAATGGCCCTGAAGTGACAGAAATTGGGATAACCGGAGGGAATGGCTTCGATGTGAGGATCACATGTGTTCACGGAGTGTTAATGCTTTGCTCCGGTGCTCTATTAAAAGGAGCACCTTAATTGCCAGTAGTTCCCTTGAGGCCCCGCTGCAAACGGGTTGGCAGGACAAAAGATGTTGTGCAAGTTCTCATTGCGAGCACGTATGACTATATATGGAACATATGCCTAGGATTATCTAGTACTTGGATGCTTTATCTTATTTATCTGCAAATGCCCTATGTTCTGATTGCTATGTGAATTGTCTTGTCCATGCAACACCCGCCCATCCATCCCTATGCCTACTGCACTCGAATCCTACTGTTTACTGCTATTGTTATTGATGTCTTTACTTTACTACTGCTATTACTTTACTATTGCTACTACAAAACTGTTGCTACTGATAAACTTCTGTGAGAAAGATTGTTTCCAGGTGCAGCTGAATTGACAACTCAGTTGTTAAGGCTTATAAATATTATTTGGCTCCCCTTGTGTTGAATAAATAAATTGGGTTTCACTTCCCTCGAAAATACTACGATACCCCCCTATACTTGTGGGTCATCAAGACTATTTTCTGGCGCCATTGCCGGGGAGCATAGCGTTATTTATCAAGTCCACTTGGAATCATTATTGTTCAAGCTTAGTTTATTTCCGCTTTGTTTGCTTGTTTATTTATCAAAAATACAAAAAAAATAGTTCCTACTCTAGTTGTTATTTTCGTTGGTCTATTATTGTCTTGCTTTATCATGCTTTCTATCAATGGTTGGTTTCTTTGAAACTGAATCTTATTGGCAGGGTGGGTTCACGGAAGATCAAAAATATTATTATAAGGAACACCGCTTGTCACAAAAAGGGAAACACTTATGGGAACAAATTGATAAATTGTATACCATTGTTATAAACGTGTGCTCTACTTATAATGTTACTTATTTCTTTGATAAATCTTGTTGCTGTAGGAGGTACAAACATCTCCCTTTTCAATGTGAGTATAATGATAATGTTACCATATCTTCTTATGTTAAGGGAAATTATGACTTTTATGATGTGGAACAAATTGAGGAATTTATTGCTTGGAAGGGTGCATTTGAACTTGCTAGTTTGCTTGAAAATATTGATGATTCACCTTATAAATATGAGGTTTATGATATACTTAGATTTTGCTTTGATAATTACAAGGAAGAAAATGGCTATATTCTTGAATATATTAATAGATGCTTTCCACAAATGGAAGAGACTAATGCCTTGCAGGATCCTATGGAAGAAGAAATTGATGAACCTGAAAGCTCATTAGATGAAAAAGAGGAGGAGAGTGATGAACAAAAGGAGGAAGAATGGATTAGCTACCCATGCCTACCTTCTAATGAGAGTAACTCTTTGTCCCTTACATTATTGGATTGTCCCCCATGCTTACCAAAGGAGGATAACTATCGTGCCTAACTTAAAGACATTAAAGGCGTTAAAGAAAAGTACTTATTGGGAGATAACCCAAAAGTTTTAGATGAGTCTTGGAAGTTATTACTTCAGTAATAACCGATACTTATCCTTTTTATTTGCTTTTTGTGCCAAGAGTAACATCTAATGAGAGAGAAGTAATGGTTGGGAAAGTTGCTGTCCCGAAACAGATTTTTGTGCTTCACCGTAAAAATTCGTGTAAAATCTCTGTATGTCCTTTTGAGGCGTGAATTTTTGTGCTTCTGCCCCAGGTTGTTATCTAACTTTCGTTAGTTCAACACTTTTTGATTTGAGCAACAGAAGATCTTTGAAAAAATTCGTCTTTACCTGCTGGTCTGTTTTGACAGATTTCTGCCATTATTTGCATTTGCTTCTTGTTGGTTCCTTTTTGAGTTCTTTTGGGGAATTGAGCTTTTTGAGGGAAGTGCTACAGTAGCTAGTGTTTTAATGGAAGTTTTATTGGTGTTAGAACTGAATCTTAAGACCTATTGTTTTGAGTAAACTAATGTTGCTAATAAAGATTGTGTGAAGTTTTGTATGAAGGAAAAATTTCAGGTGTATGGAAGGAATGAGTAATGAGATGAAGGATGGACTAAAGCTCAAGCTTGGGGATGTCACGTGTGTCACCCCAAGAAATATCCAAGAAGTACAAGCGTCAAATCTTGGGGATGCCCAAGGCATCCCCTTCTTCATCAATAAAAATCCCAGGTTTCTTCCAAACACTTCATTTTTATTGTTTCATGCACAGTTGTGTTGTTCTTGGAGCATCTTCTATTTTGTTTTTCGTTTTGGTTTTCGTTTGCTTGGTTTTCTTAGTTTGCTGAATAAATTGGTTGGACCCCCTCTTTCATGCATTGGTTTTCAAATAGTTTGGTTTGGTTTGGAAAAGAGTAGGAAAGTTCATGCTTAAGTGGTAAAAGGAGCTTGTTTTTGACTGTGGACTATGCTTTGTCATGCCATGCTTGATATTGTTTTGGCTTTAGGCTTAGTATTCTTTGCTGTAGCATGAAATTTTATAAACAATTGAGATTGCTTAATGTGCCTTGGATGAATCATGCGTTGTTTTAGCATATTAAAGCATAGTATAGTGGTATTCTCCTTTGATGCTTTATTTGGGTTGACTTGGCGCATGCTCACGCCATGTTATGACTATCCCAAGTCACCATAAGCCTTTATGATCCTTTAGTTTTCAACTTGTAGTATCACTTTATGCTTTGATCAATTGTCGCTCTGTATGATTATGGCCATTATTGCTCTCTTAGTTGGTCGCTCCCAGTCTTTTGCTAGCCTCCACAACCAAGTATGAGTTCCACTCATTCATCCAACTCCTAAAACCAAGTTATTCCAAAGAGTCCACCATACCTACCTATCAGCTTATGTTATTCCAAGTATATTCATGTTTTTGTTTACCTTCCAAATTAAACTTGTTATAAGAAAACTAGTGATTAAAGCTCTCACAAACTTGATGGCACACTTTATTTTTCTTGCCCTTAATAAACTTGAACCATTGTGTCGTCTATGTTGTGTATGCTTGCACTTATTTGTTGGGGATTAGCAGAACCATGCTGTCATTGGGAACGCTTTCAACATTGCACTGGTACTTTGTACCTAGTTGATATCATGCTCTTTTTTCTATGGATGTCGTCGGTGTGAGATGAAAGGGGAGCTTGTAAGTCCATGGAGTTATGTATATGTGTTAGAGAAACGCCTGGGCCGCTGGTCTAATCCATGCTGACATGGTGGAAACCTGCAGCGTAACCATATTGAGTTGTCTATGAAGCATTCTTATTATAAAAAAAGAGTCCTATATTGAGAAAAAAATAGAAAAATAAAAAAAAGAGATATATGAAAAGAGGAAAGAGAGGAAAAAGCACCATATTCCCATGGTAAATAAGAAGATTGCTGAGATGCTCGTTGTCTGCTTGCCTTGTCATTTTGATATGGGGATTCTTCCGTATCATCGGGCAAGGGGTACCCCGTTGGCGGTTCTCTATGATACACATGTACTTATGATGACAAGAAGTTACTGGTGACTAAACTTGAGTAGCATGAGGAGCGGCCCTCATATTCAGGGGACATGAGATTTCTAACTTATACTTCGTCAAGTATATACACCATAGTTTGTTCACTTTAACCTTAATCACTTCAAGATGCTTATGATAGGGGCAATGAGAGCTGAAAGCTATAAGTATCATAATTTTTGGAAGCTCTTTATGAGACTTGAATCCCTACTTCCTTCTATGAAGGCATTTCTTCCACCATTATATTGAGTCTCCACCTTCTACATTTATGCACCTACTTTGAGAGCATAGTGGCCATTCTTAGTTCTATGTGCATTGTCCCAAGACTAGTTGATTGATGCATAACTTGATATTGCTTGTTTTAAACTATTTGTATCTAGTCACTCTTATGAACTTTGAAGGTGTCCTATGCATTTATATTTGCTACTCTATGAGGGACAAGCTGAATACCACTATGCTATGTTTTCTTTATGTGAAACAAACAAACATCTTGCAAAGCATTGTTATTCATGAATCTTTTGTTTGTGCCTTTTCATGTTGCATCATAGTTTCTTTGTCTTATTGCTAGAACCTTGTCTTTCATGTTATGATTGAAGTACTTTGATCCCAGCTTTGAATGTTTTACAAATACTTTGATCAAGTTTATGATGGTGCATGTCACCTCAAAAATTATTCTTTCTTTTTATCACTTACCTACTCGAGGACGAGCAGGAGTTAAGCTTGGGGATGTTGATACCTTGCAAATGTAACTATAATTTTTGATGTTCCATGCTTGGTTTTATTTACTTTCTTGTGTTTTGTCCACACTTTGGAGTACTTTTCATATGATTTCTTGGACTAACCTATTAACAAGAGCCACAGTGCCAGTTGCCTGTTTTCTGCTGTTTTTGGTTCCAGGAAAGTCAAAAAATGAATATTCTCAGAATTGGATGGGACAAAAGCCAAAAATCCTATTTCACTAGAAGACTCCCGGAGCCAGAATATGAGACGGAGTGGGGCTAGGGCCCAGCCACACCACCTGGCCGCGCGGGCTGGGCCTGGCCGCGCCAGGGGGTGGTCTGGCTACCCCAGACACCCCCTCGGTCTCCCTCTTCGCCCAGAAGGAGTTCCGCTCCACCGCCACCACCAGATTCCACGAAACAGCACCAGAAACTCCGTTTTGGCACCCTGCCGGGACGGGGAATTGGAGGAGATCATCGCCATCATCATCACCATCACTTCTCCATCGACCATCCATGTTTCCCCCATCTATGAGTGAGTAATCCCCCTCTATAGGCTATGGGGATGGTAGGGATTGGATGAGATCGTTCATGTAATCGCATCAGATTGTTAGGGCATGGTGCCTAGTATCTTCTATTAGTGCTTTATGACTTTGTTGCGACTTGTTATGCTTAATGCTTGTCACTATGGCCCGAGTGCCATGATTTCAGATCTGAACATGTTATTGATTCATTATGATAGTATTGTTTATGGTCTTATCTGCAAGTTGTATACACAAGTTGTTGTCCGGAACCAATGGCCCCGAAGTGACAGACATCAGGATAACTAGAGGGAATGGCTTTGATGTGTGGATCACATGTGTTCATGGAGTGTTAATGCTTTGCTCCGGTGCTCTATTAAAAGGAGCACCTTAATTGCCAGTAGTTCCCTTGAGGCCCCGCTACAAACGGGCTGGCAGGACAAAAGATGTTGTGCAAGTTCTCATTGCGAGCACGTATGACTATATATGGAACACATGCCTAGGATTATCTAGTACTTGGATGCTTTATCTTATTTATCTGCAATTGCCCTATGTTCTGGTTGCTATGTGAATTGTCTTATCCATGCAACGCCCGCCCATCCATCCCTATGCCTAAAACACTCGAATCCTACTGTTTACTGCTATTGTTACTGTTGTCTTTACTTTACTACTGTTGTTACTTTACTATTGCTACTACAAAACTGTTGCTACTGATAAACTGATGTGAGCAAGATTGTTTCCAGGTGCAGCTAAATTGACAACTCAGTTGTTAAGGCTTATAAATATTCTTTGGCTCCCCTTTTGTCGAATCAATAAATTGGGTTTCACTTCCCTCGAAAATACTGCGATACACCCCCTATACTTGTGGGTCATCAAGGTGCTCCTTTTAATAGAGCACTAGAGCAAAGCATTAACACTCCGTGAACACATGTGATCCTCACATCAAAGCCATCCCCTCCGGTTATCCCGATTGTTGTTACTTCGGGGCCTTTGGTTCCCGAGAACAATATGTGTATACAACTTGCAGGTAAGACCATAAACAATACTATCATAATAAATCAATGACATGTTCAGATATGAAATCATGGCACTCGGGCCCTAGTGACAAGCATTAAGCATAACAAGTTGCAACAAAGTCAAAAAGCACTAATAATAGATACTAGGCACCATGCCCTAACAATTTGATGCCATTACATGAACGATCTCATCCAATCCCTACCATCCCCATAGCCTACAGCGGGGGATTACTCACTCATGGATGGGGGAACATGGATGGTCGATGGAGAAGCGATGGTGATGATGATGGCGATGATCTCCTCCAATTCCCCGTCCCGTCAGGGTGCCAGAACGGAGTTTCTAGTTCTGAATCGCGGAATCTGGTGGTGGCGGCTTAGCGGAACTCTTTCTGGAAAACCGCGAACCCCCCTTGGTTTTTAGGTCAGGAGGCATCTTATAGGCGAAGAGGAAGGCCGAGGGGGTGACCGAGGCGGCCACACCACCCCCAGGCACGGCCTGGCCTAGCCCATGTAGCCAGGTGGTGTGGGCCCTTTGTGTCCCTCCTCCATCTTGTCTTCTGGCTCCGTGAGTCTTCTGGTGAAATAGGATTTTTGGCATATTTTCTGGGATTTTTCCTAATAGTTGATTCTCTGCACAAAAACTAGACACCAAGGTAATTCTGCTGAAAACAGCACCAGTCCATGTTAGTTGTATCCAAATCACACAAGTTTAGAGGAAAAACAATGGCAAAAGTGTTCGAGAAAGTAGATACGTTTTGGACGTATCAAGTAGCATGTGGTTTGGTCTTTGTAAGTAAGGGGCATGAGATTTCAACTTATAACTTGCCAAGCATATCCGCATATTTGTTCACTTTAACCGTAATCACCTAAAAGATGCTTATGATAGGGGCAATGAGAGCTCAAAGCTAATGAGTACCATACTTTCAACATTTGTAAGCCTTTCAAGCTTTTAAATCTTTTCCTTTCACCTTTATGTTGAGTCACCATTTATTCTTTGAGCACCTTCCTGAGAGCATAACTGTCATTCTTAGTGTAATGTGCATGTCCCAAAACACGGTTAATTATGGCATAACTTTGACACTTGTATCTTTGATATTTTTATTTCTAGTCTTCACTTAAACTTTAGAGGTGCCTTGGCATTTATGTTTTGCTCCAAAGAAAGGCAAGCGAGATACCACTTTATCATATCTTCTTATGAGCACTACAATCCTGCATATGCTTATGTGTCATGTTGCTTATTATTAATGAGTTGGAACCTCTTCATAGCTTGCATGACTACTGAGTAAACTTATTTGCATACTCTTTATTATGAATTGCCTAAGTATTTGATCATATGCTAAGAATATATACATCTTATGAAGCAAATGTGTTCGTGAAAGTTTCTTTTATCACACTCAGTTTTCAACTAAATTGCTTGAGGACAAGCAATAAGCTAAGCTTGGGGGGAGTTGATATGTCCAAAACGTATCTACTTTCCCGAACACTTTTGCTATTGTTTCTCCTCTAATTTGTGTGATTTGGATACAACTAATGCAGACTAGCGCTGTTTTCCGCAGAATTGCCTTCGTGTGTCGTTTTTGTGCAGGACATCAACTTTCAAGAAAAATTGCGGAAAATATCGCAAAAGTCCTATTTTACCAGAAGACTCACGGAGCCAGAAGACGGGACGAAGAGGAGCCACGAGGGGCCCACACCCCCTGGCCGCGCGGGCCAGGCCAGGCCGTGCCAGGAGGGGTGTGGCCGCCTTGGACTCCGCCTCGACCTCTCCTTTCGCCTATATAAGACCTCTGACCTAAAACAGACGGGGGATTCGAAGTTTTCCCAGATAGAGTTCCGCTACACCGCCACCACCAGATACCGTGATTCGGAACCAGAAAATCCGTTCTAACACCCTGCCGGGACGGGGAATTGGAGGAGATCATCGCCATCATCATCACCATCGCTTCTCCATCAACCATCCACGATTCCCCCATCCATGAGTGAGTAATCCCCCGTTGTAGGCTATGGGGATGGTAGGGATTGGATGAGATCGTTCATGTAATTGCGTCAGATTGTTAGGGCATGGTGCCTAGTATCTATTATTAGTGATTTTTGACTTTGTTGCAACTTGTTATGCTTAATGCTTGTCACTAGGGCCCGAGTGCCATGATTTCAGATCTGAACATGTTATTGATTCATGATGATAGTATTGTTTATGATCTTACCTGCAAGTTGTATACACATATTATTGTCCGGAACCGAAGGCCCAGAAGTGACAATAATCGGGATAACCGGCGGGAATGGCTGTGATATGAGGATCATGTGTGTTCATGGAGTGTTAATGCTTTGCTCCGGTGCTCTATTAAAAGGAGCATCTTAATTGTCAGTAGTTCCCTTGAGGCCCCGCTGCAAACGGGCTGGCAGGACAAAAGATGTTGTGCAAGTTCTCATTATGAGCATGTATGACTATATATGGAACACATGCCTATGATTATTTAGTACTTGGATGCTTTACCTTATTTATCTGCAAATGCCCTATATCTTGATTGTTATATGAATTGTCTTGTCCATGCAACGCCCGTCCATCCATCCCTATGCCTACCGCGCTTTAATCCTACTGTTTACTGCAATTGTTACTACTGTCTTTACATTTACTACTGCTATTACTTTGCTATTGCTATTACAAAAGTGTTGTTACTGATAAACTACTACGAGCAAGATTGTTTCCAGGTGTAGCTGAATTGATAACTCAGTTATTAAGGCTTATAAATATTCTTTGGCTCCCCTTGTGTCGAATCAATAAATTGGGTTTTACCTCCCTCGAAGACTGTTGCGATCCCCTATACTTGTGGGTCATCAATAGCAACGGAAAGCATGCAAGATCACAAATAATATAGACATGATAGAATCAATAATCAATATGAAATAGCATCTTTATATCCATCGGATCCCCGCAAACACAACATGTAGGATTACAAATAGATGATCTTGATCATAAACGGAGCTCACAAGATCTAAACATGATAGCACAAAGGAGGAGAACCAACCATCTAGCTACTACATGGACCACTAGTCCAGGGATGAACTACTCATGCATCACATCGAAGGTAGTCATGGTGATGAAGAAGGCCTCCAGGGTGATCTCTCCCCTCCGGCAGGGTGCCGGGAAGAGCTTCAAATCCCTCCCGATCTAGGGATGGAGATGGCGGTTGCTACAGACTCTTTCGTGGAATTTTGATTGGGTACTTAGGCTTTTCGTCCCGAGAGACTTTTATAGGCGAAGGGGCAAGGTCGGTGGAGTACCAGGGGGCCCACACCAGGTGGCGGCGCGCCTAGGGCTGGCCATGCCACCCTAGGATGTGGCCGCCCTAGTGCCCCTCTGATACGTCCATTTTGCATCACTATTCTATGTCTTAATTCACTATTATTCATTGATATATTTCATACTGAGAGGTGATACTTATGTTATTTCATCTATTTTTGCATGGTTGATGACTTTTGGAGCATGGACCGCTGCAGTCAGGATTCTGATGGAAAATGTGCTGTTTGGAGGCAAAATTCACGAAGATCAGAAAATCTGGGAAAATATACGGAAAATCCTATTTTTCCAGAAGACTGAGGATGCTAGAAGACGGAGTGGAGATGGGCCACAGGGGGCCCACACCACCCTCTGGCGCGGGCAGCCCTAGGACGCGCCTGGAGGTGGTGTGGCCACCCTGGCCCACTCCAGCCTCTCCCCTCTGGCGTATATCATCCTCCCGAAACCCTAAGACTCGGGGAGCAACCACAGAAAGATTCTGCCGCCTCTGCGGGGCGGAAAACACCGAGAGATAAAGATCTCTTCGGCAGACAGATTTCTGCCGGGGGAATTCCTTCCCGGAGAGGGGAGATCGTCGCCATCAACACCACCATCAAGCTGGACTTCATCGGGATCATCATCATCACCACCATCATCACCATTAGCACCCTCATCACCATCTCCATATTGTTGTAACAATTGCGTTGAATCTTGCATAGTTCATAGGGGAAGCTTTCCCGGTGTTGATTACTCTTTATAGTTGATGCTATTGAGTGAACCATTGAATTATTGTTTATGTTCAGATTGTTATACATCATTATTCCATCTCTGATCATGATCCATTTGATGTCTTGTGAGTAGTTCATTTTGTTCTTGAGGACATGGGAGAAGTCTTGTTGTTAGTAGTGGAGTTGTGTTGAGAAAGATTCAATAGATTGTTATTTAAGTTGTGGTGTACTTCTTCTAGTGGTGTCATGTGAACGTCGACTACATGACACTTCACCTATATGGGCCTAGGGGAATGCATTATGTATTTGGCTACTAATCGTAGGGGTTGCCGGAGTGACAGAAACCTGAACCCCCGTTAGGAAACCATTGCACAAGGGACGTAAGGGTCTTAGAAATTAAAGTTGTGGTTAGGTTTCTACCTTAATTACTTTCATGTACTTACGGATGTTTGCAAGGGGTATAATCACAAGTATGTATTAGTCTTGGATGGGGCGGTACATTAGCACAGGTTCACCCACACAACACTTAGCAAGCTAAAGAAGATTAATCAACTATATGAAGCGAAAGCACTTGACAGTCTTCCCATGTGTCCTCGAGAACGTTTGGTCATCTTAAGTAATACAACCGGCTTGTCCTTTGCTGCATAAAGGATTGGGCCACTTGCTGCATTTATTCCTACTGTCTTTTATTTACTCGTACTTTGTTTACTTGCTTTATTGAAAACCCCTAAAAATCCGTTTGCTAAGTATTTGCAGAGAATTCCTAATCCATACCACTAGCCAGCACCTTCTGCTCCTCATTGGGTTCGACACTCTTACTTATCAAAAATACTGCGATACACCCCCTATACTTGTGGGTCATCAAGACTATTTTCTAGCGCCGTTGCCGGGGAGTGAAGCGCTATTGGAGAGTGGAACTGGTAAAGGAAACTTCTACTGTGAGTATTGTTTACTTCTGTTAGTTGCTTTATTTTTGTTATGGATAATTCGCTGAGTTTCTTATTTGGTAATGCTACTACCACTGCTAAGGTAGTAGATAAACCACCACCTGCTGAGAATGATGTTTTCAAAATACCTACAAGAATTATTGACCGTGTTATGGATAACTACTATGTTGGGGATGGAACTGTCCATCCCGGTGATCATTTACTCTTTATACACGAATTATGCGGGTTGTTCAAGTGTGCAGGTATTACTACAGATCAAGTTAAGAAGAAGTTATTCTCATTATCACTAAAAGGAAGAGTTGAGGAATGGTATAAGCTGCTGAAGAATGGTCAAGCTCTGGAATGGGAGGAAATAGTGCCTCTCTTTTATTCAAAGTTTTATCCTCCTAGTGAGATTCGTAAAGATCGGAATCAAATATACAACTTTTGGCCTCTTGATGGAGAGAGTACAGCTCAAGCTTGGGGGAGATTGAAGTTACTAATGCTCAAATGTCCCATTCATGAGCTTCCCAAAAATATTATTATTAATAACTTTTATGCAAGGCTCTCTCTACATGACAAGGATTTATTGGATGCTTCTTGTGCTGGATCATTCACTCGCATGGAAGAAGAAGCTAAATGGGATCTTCTGGACCGTATTCAAGACAATGCTGAAGCTTGGGAGAATGACAAAGGTAGAAAGTCAGGTATAAATTATGATTATGAATGCATTGAATCTTTTATGGGAACTGGTGACTTTCAAAATATTAAAAATGCTTATGGTCTAGACTCTCAAGCTATTGCTTCTTATTTTAAGGCTTTTGCTTCCTACATTGAAGTGCCTAAAAAGAAGTGGAATAAGTATCATGAACCTTATAAAGATGTTGCTAAGAGTGTTCCTGCAAGAAATACTGAAGTTTATACTGCTAATCATGTTTTACCTAAACCTTATATTGAGAAAATTCCTTTCCCAGTTAGGATTAAGGAACATTCTATGATAGCTAGTATGGTTAATGAAAGTACAAGAAAAGCTGTTGAACCTGATAAACAAATGGTTGATGAACCTATAATATCAAATGTGAAAGACTTTGTTACTAAATATGAAAAATAGGGACACCCTATCCTTTGTAAGGATACCTCTAATATTGTTTCACATAGTAGTGTTATGAGAGCTAGTATTCCTGTGTTTTCTGTTAGAATAAGGGATCATTGCTATGATGGTTCTTGTGATAGATATATTGTTAAGTTTATGCATGATACTGAAAGTTACTATGAGAGAGGGAAAAGTGTTCTTATGCATCTCAATAATCTCAAGTTTCCTCGTTTTATGCTGAAAGTTTTTATGTTGCACTTCTTTTGCCTTCTTATGCAAGTAGCCTCTGGTTTTAACAACTTGTTTGTTTACAAAATCCCCTTGCATAGGAAGTGGGTTAGACTTAAATGTGTGTATTTTTGCTTCTTAATGCTCTCTTTCACTTCAATTCATATCCCTATGAGAGCTCCTTCAAAATTATCATGCCCATCCTAATGGCAATAAAGAAAGAGCTTTATAGGAGACAACACAATTTGTTTTTGCTTTCAGTTTGTTTTTGATTCTTTGAGTCTTGGAAGTTATTACTTCGGTAATAACCTCTCCTTATCCGTTTTGTTTGGTTTTTGTGTCAAGATCAACCTCTAATGAGAGAGAAGTAATATTTGGGGAAGTTGCTGTCCCGAAACAGATTTTTGTGCTTCACTGTAAAAATTTGTGAGAGACCTCTGTCTGTCGGATTGAGCTGTAATTTGTTGTGCTTATGCCACAGGTTGTTATTTAACTTTCGTTAGTTTTGCACTTTTTGATTTGAGCAACAGAAGATTTTCTAAAAAATTGATCTTTACCTGCTGGTCTGTTTTGACAGATTTAGCCAATCTTGCATTTGCTTCTTTATTCGATTTCCTTTTTGAATTCTTTTTGGGTTTTCAGAAGGAGTTGCTACAATAGCTTATGTTTTGTTGGTTTTCAGTTGAAGTTGGACTCAAAAGGTTTTATCACTTCACTTATACTAATGTTGCTAATGAGAATTGTGTGAAGTTTTGTGTGAAAGAAATTTCCAGGAAGTGGAGATAATGGTGTAATAAAGGAAGAGAAGGGCTTTATGACTCAAGTAATAAGTGTATGAAGATGAAGATATTGATGTTATTCAAGTGGTGACTCCGAGAGAATCTACTAGATACTAAATTCAGAGACCTGCAGAGTCCGTTCTCAAATAGGTAACAGTTCTGGTAAGAAAAGTTCCACGAAAATACTATCCAACTATATTTTTGCAGTTTTCAGTCAATAAGGAAAGTTACGAAGCGAAAAAGGGACGGAACCAGATCCAGGGTGGCTCACACCACCCTGTGGCGCGGGCCCACCCCTGGCTGCGCCACCAGGTGGTGAGTCCACCCCGGACTCCGCCTCCGACTCGTTTTCACCCAGTACTTTCCTCTTGTTGTGAAACTTCGTAATATATAATCCCTCGGATCTTCCGAGGTTCATATATCGTGTTTTCGTCGTGTTTTTGTTTCGGTCTGTTTCTGTTAGGACATACTCTTTGAAAGCTTAGAAGCACAATGGTGTCCGACAAGGATAAAGGGAAGGAGCCTATGGAGGAGGATCTCCAAGGCCCCAAGCAGGGGCTGGTACCTTTAGTCTCTTGCCCTGCATCAACGGAAGCCCTAGGAGTCACTAAGGAGTTCTGCGATAAGTACCGAGACTTGCAGAGGAAGGTGGACATGCTTCAATGGGAGAATAATAGGCTTCGCAAGATGCTGGAAGATTTCCTCACGTCAACTAAGAAAATATTACCACCACCACCGAAGGAGTAATTCATCATCAGGTTTGGCATCCCCTTGGTTTGTTCCAAGCTTGGGGGAGTGTCGCGGTATCATATCACTATCTTCTATCTTTTTACCTTATTAGTAGAGTCATATCATGAATAGAGGAGTTATCATGTAGTATGGTTTGCATTATGGAAGTGTCCCCTCTCTCGTTAGATATGTACCCCTTGGTGTGAGTTGCCGTTATGGAATATTAATGAGAAGTTCTATCATCCACTCTTTTGCATAGCTTATATTAGTTTTCAATTCGTGGTTATATGATTGATCTTGTTGTTAGTATTGGTAGCACTCTGGGATCATTGAGTTAATTTAGTTGGTTTTGGCAAACCTGGCTCGGTCAGTAGCAACACTATTTTTGAGAGTTGAATGAAAAAGATAAAAGTACCTTTAAAGAAGAATTATTTCATCATCTTTCTTTCTTGATTTGCTCATAAGTTTAGTATTCTCTAGTTAAGATCTTCTGTGCTTCCAAGGAAGATTGCATGTTTGTCTTTATCACTTGTATGTTTGTTTGTTTCCTTCAACTCTTATACTTGCTAGCCAAAAACCTGTACTGAGAGGGTATTCTTCTCGTGCATCCACCTCCTTTAAACCAAAACCTTTGCCATTTGTGTCCACCATACCTACCTATTAGCATTATTGCTATTCCAAGTAAATTCTTGTTTTATCTACCTCCCAAATTAAACTTGTTATGTGAAAATTAGTTATTAAAGCTCTCACGAACTTGATGGCACACTTTACTTTCTTGCATTTAATAAACTTGAACCATTGGGTCCTTCTTTGTTGCGTATATGGTTGCGCTTTATGAGTTGAAGTTAGCCGAACCATGTATCATGAGGACTGCTTTCAACACTTCATTTGGTACTTTGTACCTAGTTGATATCATGTTCTTTTGCTTATGGATCCCGGCGGTGTGAAATAAAAGTGGAACTTGTAAGATCATGGACTTTATATGTGTGTTAGAGAAACACCTGGGCCGCTAGCCTAAGCCATGCCTAATCATGGTGGAAACTTGTAGCATAACTATATTGAGCATTCTATGAAGCATCCTCAATAAAAACCTATGAAAATAACAAATAAAAAGATCGCTGAGATGCTCACTGTCTGCTTGCCTTGTCATTTTGATCATGGGATAGCTCCTGTGTCATGTGCAAGGGGTACCCCGTTGGCGGTTCTCAATGATACGCATGTATTTACAATGACAAGAGCTTGCTCGTGACTGAAGTTGAGTAGCATGAGGATCGGTACTCATAAGTAAGGGGCATGAGATTTCAACTTATAACTTGTCAAGCATATCCTCTTAGTTGTGTCACTTTAACCTTAATCACCTAAAGATGCCTATGATAGGGGCAATGAGAGCTGAAAGCTAGTAAGTATCATAATTTTTGGGAGCTCTTTATGAGACTTGCAATCCCTGCTTCCCTCTTTGGAGGGCCTTTCTTTTACTTTGTAGTTGAGTCAGTAAACCTACTCCCTTCTATCTCAGCAAGTATTTTGAGTTGTTGTGTTTCATTCATTCATATGATGACTTATTCAATCATGTCTTATGTTCCTTGTTTTGCACATTGCTCTTATCTTGATGTTTACTACTTTGAAAGCTATCATTGAAAAACCAGTTATTTGTGAACTCCAGCAAATTATCAACTATTCTTCGACCAAGAGCTAAGTTTGCCATTACCAATTATGATTCACTTTATGTATCTTTATTGTGTTTCCTTTACTTATTACAAGTTGAGTTATATAATAGTGAGTTGTCTTCTATTATGATCTATGTATTTGATGAATGTGATGCTTCTTGTCCGTATTCTTTTATCGACTCTTCACTCCATAAACCTGAGGCCATGTTTATTGAGCTCAGTTTCGCTTGGGGACAAGCAAAGTCTAAGCTTGGGGGAGTTGATACGTCCATTTTGCATCACTATTCTATGTCTTAATTCACTATTATTCATTGATATATTTCATACTGAGAGGTGATACTTATGTTATTTCATCTATTTTTGCATGGTTGATGACTTTTGGAGCATGGACCTCTGCAGTCAGGATTCTGATGGAAAATATGCTGTTTGGAGGCAAAATTCGGGAAGATCAGAAAATCCGGGAAAATATACGGAAAATCCTATTTTTCCAGAAGACTAAGGATGCCAGAAGACGGAGTGGAGATGGGCCACAGGGGGCCCACAGCACCCCCTGGCGCGGGCCAGCCTAGGTCGCGCCACCAGGTGGTGTGGCCGCCTTGGCCCACCTCTGGCTCTCCCCTCTGGCTAATATAATCCTCCCAAAACCCTAAGACTCGGGGAGCAACCACAGAAAGATTCCGCCACCTCTACGGGGCGGAAAACACCGAGAGAGAAAGATCTCTCTAGCAGACAGATTTCTGCCGGGGGGATTCCTTCCCGGAGAGGGGAGATCATTGCCATCAACACCACCATCAAGCTGGACTTCATCAGGATCATCATCATCATCATCACCACCATCATCACCATCATCACCCTCATCACCATCTCCATATTGCTGTAACAATTGCGTTGAATCTTGCATAGTTCATAGGGGAAACTTTCCCGGTGTTGATTACTCTTTGTAGTTGATGTTATTGAGTGAACCATTGAATTATTGTTTATGTTCAGATTGTTATACATCATTATTACATCTCTTATCATGATCCATATGATGTCTTGTGAGTAGTTCGTTTTGTTCTTGAGGACATGGGAGAAGTCTTGTTGTTAGTAGTGGAGTTGTGTTGAGAAAGATTCAATAGATTGTTATTTAAGTTGTGGTGTACTTCTTCTAGTGGTGTCATGTGAACGTCGACTACATGACACTTCACCTATATGGGCCTAGGGGAATGCATTGTGTATTTGGCTACTAATCGTAGGGGTTGCCGGAGTGACAGAAACCTGAACCCCCGTTAGGAAACCATTGCACAAGGGACGTAAGGGTCTTAGAGTTTAAAGATGTGGTTAGGTTTCTACCTTAATTACTTTCTTGTACTTACGGATGTTTGCAAGAGGTATAATCACAAGTATGTATTAGTCTTGTATGGGGCGGTACATTAGCACAGGTTCACCCACACAACACTTAGCAAGCTAAAGAAGATTAATCAACTATATGAAGCGAAAGCACTTGACAGTCTTCCCATGTGTCCTCGAGAACATTTGGTCATCTTAAGTAATACAACTGCATAAAGGATTTGGCCACTTGCTGCATTTATTCCTACTGTCTTTTATTTACTCGTACTTTGTTTACTTGCTTTATCGAAAACCCCTAAAAATCCGTTTGCTAAGTATTTGCAGAGAATTCCTGATCCATACCACTAGCCAGCACGTTCTGCTCCTCGTTGGGTTTGACACTCTTACTTATCAAAAATACTGCGATACACCCCCTATACTTGTGGGTCATCACCCTCTTCAGCTCCCCTCTGGACTCCGTGTTGCTTCGGGTAAAATATTGACTTTGGCTTTTGTCTGGTCCAATTCCGAGAATATTTCCTTACTAGCTTTTCTGAAACCAAAAATAGCAGAAAACAGACAATAAGCACTATGGCATCTTGTTAATAGGTTAGTTCCAGAAAATGTGTAAAAATACTCCAAAGTGTGGACAAAACATAAGAAAGTAGATATAAAACAAGCATGGAACATCAAAAATTATAGATACGTTTACAACGTATCAATGCCCCCATGTGTGGTTTTGGTAATTAATGACAATCTCTACGGACTAATCTGTAAATTGAGTTTCACGTGAAGGTTTGTCCATTGGCATCGCCTGGACCATGTGTTGGTTTCAAGGTTGAAAAGAAGAAGCAATGTCCAAGAGATTTGTGCCCATTGGAATCATGAAGAAGAATAAAAACAAGATCAAGTATGTCTTGAAGAAGAATAAGAAGATGGAGCTCCTTATGGCTATCTTCAAGACATCATCATTAAGAAATGAAGGGCAAGCTCAAGGTGCGCCATCTCTAGAAGATCTCATGCTTGAAGCTTGCCATCCTCGGTGTTCATGGAGTGATGAAGACAAGGTCAAATAAAAGGTTTCCCCATGGAGTATGGGGGAGCTATTCGCAAGTCTTCATCAAGCAAGAGTAAGCAAGTGCATTCAAGAAAGGCGATCCATCTTGAGAAGGATAGGACGATCTACATCAAGCTCATGTGGAATGCTCAAGGCAAAGGTATGATCTTGATAGGGTTTCTATTTTACCGGTCTCTTGTAGTGTTGGGAGACCGGGTTTGGGATAGATAGCCGTACTATCAAGAGGGGCTCTCGAGTGGGTGCCTCGTTCGTATCTTTCGGAGAGAGCTCAAACCTTTGCATACATAGCATCATATTTCTTGGTTGTCATTTGGTTCTTGTCCATGTGAGGATCTAGAGCTTGTGGTTATCATCATAACAAGCTCTAGTTCATCAAAAATGGATTTCCTTTGCATATCTTATTGCGTGTTTGATCTTGCGGGTTTTCCGGCTCCACGCATTGGGAGGTATCTCTCATATATATTGGTGATACCCAATATTTCACCTTTTGTTGGATTCTAATCTTTATTATCTTTCCAACAAAATTGGTTTCATCTCGTTTGGAGTTCGGATGCAAAAGTTGTGGCAGTTTTCGTTATGGAATTTCTGCCTGACCGGTAGTTCCAGCGGGCCACTGATAGTACCGCCAGGGCATTTTGCCTCCCGTAGTACCGGTGTTAGTTTCGGCCCAAATTCCAGTAACCCCGTTTTCGGTTTAGGAACCTCTCTGTTTTGGTTGCACTATTTGATGGTACTTCAGCTAGAATTTCCGCCGGTAGTTCTGGCCCGTTTTTTTTGTTTCCACATCGCCATTTTCTGACCGCTGGCTGAGTGCCAGCGATAGTTCCGCCCACCCGGCGGTAGTACCAGTCGTACTCGTTTTTGTGTTCGTTCACTTTGCTATTTTTGGACCGTTAGCCGGGTGCCACCGGTAGTACCAACCATCCATCGGTACTACCCGTCAGGGTCATAAATGGCCCAATGGCCAGATCTGGGAGCCCTTTAAAAGGGGCTCCTCATCCCCTTCATGGGGTTAGCTCCTTTTGGACAGTTTTTCACTCTCTCTCTCTCCTCCATTGTTGACCTTGAAGAGCTTGCCCTCTCCCCTTCCCCCTCCTATGATTCTTGCATCTTTTTGAGGGATTTGAGAGAGGAGATCTAGATCTACAACCCCAAGATACGTCGTAAACGTATCTATAATTTTTGATGTTCCATGCTTGTTTTATATCAACTATCTTATGTTTTGTCTACATTTTGAGATACTTTTATGCATTTTCTAGAACTAACCTATTAACAAGATGCTGCAGTGCCAGTTGCCTGTTTTTTGCTGTTTCTGGTTTCAGAAAAGTTTGTAAAGAAATATTCTCGGAATTGGACGGGACAAAATCCAAAGTTCCTATTTTACCAGAAGACTCACGAAGCCAGAAGACGAGATGGAGAGGGGCCACGCGGGGCCCACACCACCTGGTGGCGCGGGCCAGGCCAGGCCGTGCCAGGGGGTGGTGTGGCCACCTTGGGCGCCCATCGACCTTGCCTCTTCGCCTATAAAAGCCTCCCGGGATGAAAACCCTAAATACGAGATCAGATTTCCACGAAAAGTTTCGTAGCGCCGCTGCCACCGAATAGGAGATTCGGGGGACAGAAGGCTCTGTTCCGGTACCCTGCCAAGACGGGGAAGTGCCCCCGAAGCCATCTCCATCAACTCTACCGCCATCTCCATCGCTGTTGCTGACTCCCATGATGAGGAGGGAGTAGTTCTCTCTCGAGGCTAAGGGATCTACCGGTAGCTATGTGTTCATCTCTCTCTATGCGTGATCTTATGAGATCGTGAGCTTTATAATCTATAGATCTATTCTGCTACTCAAGTGCTCTAATGAATCTCTGCTTATCCTCACGTGTGTGAAGTTGACAGTGTGCACACTGTGTGGCACTTTGGCTAAGGTTACATAAATACTTATCATGAGTATAATTTGAGTTGGATGTCTCTATGAGATTGTGGTGTTTGTTGGAACCATCTAGCGCTGAAGGCGACAGTGAAGGGTTATCTAGATGGGAATGCGAATTTTAAGGTGTGCTGTTATAGCCCTACATCGTCCAACTAGAGAGTAGTTCAGGGTAGCATCATAAAGAGAATATATTTATATGAGAGTGTCCCTAGTGAAAGTATGATCCCTAGATCTTGTTTCTAAGAATTGAAACACCGTTTACAATTAGTTATGTTACATGTTTTCTTGCTGCCACTCTTATTTTAGATTGCAATTACCACTTATAATCATCTATATCACTTGTATTTCACTATCTCTTTGCCGAACTAGTGCACCTATACACCTGACAAGTGTATTGGGTGTGTTGGGGACACAAGAGACTTCTTGTATCTTAATTGCAGGGTTGCTTGAGAGGGATACCTTTGACCACTTCCTCCCCGAGTTCGATAAACCTTGGGTGATCCACTTAAGAGAAACTTGCTGCTGTTCTACAAACCTCTGCACTTGGAGGCCCAACACCGTCTACAAGAATAGAAGTGTGCGTAGACATCACCCCACCAAACCAAATCCCTTATTTGTGAAGGAATCCTTGGGATCTAGATCTTGGAGAGTTCTGTGTTCTCCTCTTGTGTTCTTCCTCTCTTTTCCCTCCAATAGCTTTTGTAGCTTTGGTGGAGTTTGAGAGAAAAGGACTTGCCTCTTGCATTTGGTGCATAGGTTTGAGTTCTCCTCAGAGATTCGACGAGTTCAAGCGCTTGGGCTTGTTTCTTTTGGGTTCTTGGAACCCTAGACGGTTGTGTGGAGTGGTGGTGTGTTCTTGGGGCCTCCAATTGAGTTGTGGGGATTCTCCAAGCTTGTTGGCCTATTGTGGCGTTGTGGAGCCTTTATGGCGTTTCTTAGGAGCCCTCCAATTGAGCTGTGGAGATTGCCCCAAACCTTGTACGGGTTCGGTGACCGCCCTCAAGTGTCCCATAGTGGAACGTGAGTAGGCTTTTGTGGCGAGCTCATGGGAGAATAGGGTGAGCCTTTTGTGGCGTCGGTAGGTTGCGTGCCTTCGCATCTTGGGGCGAGGCCTTGTGTGGCGTTGGGTGAGCATCGATCCACCACACCTCGAGGTGAGCCACTTGTGGCGTTCGAAGTACGTTGCACCCCCGCACCTCTCCAACGAAGACATAGCTTCTTTAGAAGTGAACTTCGGGAAACAAATCATTGTCTCCGCATCCATCGGTTATCTCTCAATCGAGCCCTTTACTTATGCAATTTATATTGTGATAGTCATCGTGCTTGAAGTATATTATCTTGCTATCACCTTGTTGCTTGTCTTACGTAGCATAGGTTGTCGGTGCACTTAGTGAACCTAGTAAATATAGGTTTTGGCTTGATAAATTAAACGTTAAGTTTTATTTCGCATTTATTAGAGCCTAAACCGTAATAATTTTAAAACGCCTATTCACCCCCCTCTAGGCAACGTCCATTCCCTTTCATCGGCGTTACAACCGCTTCATATTTTTAATAACTCAAACCACCATCAGGTATGGCCACAAAAAGCACCTGCCATATCCAACTCCACAAGGTAATTGCAAAAGAGAACTTCCACAACAAACGCCACAAATATCTTTTACCCACAATAAAGTTCCATGGAGAGTTACCTTTTTGCCAACAATCCAAGATTTGTAGCTCGGACCTAGTTGGCTCTCAGCTCGGGTAGGGGGTGAATGGAGTTTACTGCTTAGGGTCAACTGCTTTCTTACAGGTACAACACATGCTTTGTCTATACTGTTCATATTTTTATTTTTTCCTCGTATGCAAAGGTCGTCTAGTCTTTATTAGTTTTGCCATGGTGTATGATTATGTATATGCCTGTCTTCCACGTGTTATTGTTAGCAGTGAATAAAATAAAACACTTGCCGCACAAAATTGAGGAGCTGTTTTTTGTCCGCTTAGTCTGCATGCGACGTTTCAAAAATAAATACAGAAAACCAATAAGCCGTATCCCCGCATGTACCGAATATATAAAAGTGGAGTTGGATGGTACGCAAAAACCACACATTTTTTACAGCCACAAAACAATGCCACTGAGGTACGCATAAAGCGAACATCCACATAACACACCACAAATTTTTGTATCCACAAAAAAGTTCCATGACTATTTGCTTTTGCTATCAGACAATAATTAAAGATCCTCTCTCAATCCTAGATGCATGATCCTTGGATGTAGGATCGGGTACTTGCGAGCAGCCATGCACATACGCTTAAAATGGGAACTCGTTACATGCACGACAACTCAACCAATAGGCCAATGAAGAAGAGGAGTTCTCCCACCAAAATAATTTCAGCCACGCGTATCCCGGCGTGGTGGAGTAGGATGGACAACCGCTTTTTCATATCAGTATTGCATGCCAGAGACAAACTACCAATGGTAGAAACACATGCCACAAACTAGTTTGCCACATGGACACCGAAAAAGAGAACGACCATAGCGCATGCCATAAGGAAACAAGTAACCACACTAAAAAACACCACGAGCTAGTTTGCCATACTAATTACCAACAAAAAGTACAACACCATTCCAAAAATGCATGCCACAAAGTAAACGGGTGTGGTTCACAGCAAGCAATTAAAAGGAAAATGCACACCATGGGTCAACAGCGGTGGCTTCCTCGGGTGGCAGGAGCAGAGCTCTTTGCATGCATGCATGATGCGGTAACGGTGTGATACAGAAACATCAGGCACCGTCGATCGATTTGTGCTCTCTGATCGCTGCATCGAGATTAGTGGACCGTTTTGCTCACTATATCCAACGATTCCTACTATGTGCGTAGGTAGCCGCACGCTTATAAAATCCGCGTCCATATATATATCCATGAGATATATTGTAATGGTGGAGACGGCCATGATGGAGGCGCCATGGACCTTGGTGCCATGCTGGCGGAATGATGAAGATCATACCATGACACACAAGATGGAGATCGAATGTGAGAAGGACCATATCATATCACATTATTCTTGCATGTGATGTTTATCATTTGATGCATCTTATATTGCTTTGATTTGATCACCACGGTAGCATTATAAGATGATCCTTCCCACTAAATATCAAGATAATAATATGTTCTTTCTTAGTATGTACCGTTAAGAAAGTTTGTCGTTTTGAAGCACCACGTGATGATCAGGTGAGATAGACTCTACGTTCGCATAGAACGGGTGTAAGATAGTTTTACACACGCGAGTAGCCTAGCATATATAGACATGGTCTCGGAACATGAATCGAAAGGTAAATCACGAGTCATATGAATGATATAATGTCCATATGATGCTCGCCATTATAACTGCACCACCTCACACGATGATCAGTCGTGGTGTAGTGAATTTGGTTCGTGTAATTGCTAAAAAATGACTAGAGGGATGCCATTTTTTAGTGGAGTTCTTATAAGTAATTTTGAATTAACTTGAACTCTATCTATTATAAACTTAGTCTAAATAATCTTTGCAAATATATTATAGATCATGGCACCCCCTGCGTTCAATTTCAATGCATTCCTAGATAGAGAAAAGTTGCAAGATAATGGGTCTAACTTTACCAATTAGCACCGCAATGTGAGGATTATCCTCACGGGCATGTAGAAGTCTTATGTGCTAGATGGTCCACTAGGTGACGCCCCTACAGAAACTGCAACTCGGGAATAACGCAATGTGTATGACACAAGATATGATGTCTACACTCTTGTGCGGTGTGCGATCCTCCAATCGCTAGAGCCTGAAATCCAAAAGCGTTTTGAACTTACCGATGTTGATGCTATGGTGGTGGAACTCGAAATTATGTTTGGGGACCAAATCCATGCTGAAAGATATGAGATCTCCGATAAGTACTTTAGCACAAAGATGGAGGAGCATAGATCTCTAAACCAGCACGTCATTAAGATGACGGGCTACGCTCAACATCTTGAGACAATATGATGTGAGATTCTAGCTGATCTCACGACAGACAGGGTTCTGCAATCACTCCCACCAAGCTACAAAGAGTTTGTGCTGAATTACAAGATGAGTGCTGCGAACAAGTCGCTCACTGAACTCGCAGCCATGCTGAAGACTGCCGAGGTAGATAAAGAAAGAACACCAAGTGATGGTGGTCAGCAACAAGACCACCAATTTTAAGAAAAATAGCAAGAAAGGCAAGGCGGTAGGCATGGCTTGACAAATCCACCGAAGTCTCAATGCGAGAGAAAGCCACACCACGTTCTACCCCTTCGACCAGTGGCTGCTCCAAAATTGATGCCCTCAGGTGGGAGAATGGCATCGAGCGTCGTCATCATCTGATCCGGTAAACCCAGATCTAGGGTTTCCCCCGGAGTAGCCCGATTCAGGTGACGAGAGATGCAATGACGATGCCTTCAACAAGGTTACTACATCGAAAAAGCCGCCATCGTCCGCCATGACCGAAGTCGGCGTGAGTTTCACCGGTAATCCCATCTCTAGAAACTCATTGTTTAGATCGACAAACGTCGTCCGCCCTCGGGGTGAATCTGAGGAACCACCTTCTGGACCACCACCGAACCCCGCAAAAAATTCACCGTCACGGTGCCACAACATTGCCGAGTAGCACCACATCTGCTCCGCTGCCCTTTGTAGATCGTGTCGCGGCCGGCGAGGATCAATCTGTACAACCGATCGTCACAACCAGGTCGTGACCCCACCATCCCGGACGCTCTGCGCCCCTACCACCGATCCGACCAGCGCTGCCACCGTCTTGGACCTCTGCCGCCGCCCTGATCAGAGGCCCTCACGATGGGGTGCGTCGAGAGAAAAAGAAGGCCCTGCCTCGACCGTTAGCGGCAAAGGCTTTGCCCGGCCACGTCCTCCGATGGAGGCGGAGGGGGGAGGGAATTGGGTGGAGGGAGGCCCTGCCGGTGGCTAGGGTTTTTCCCCGGTGCCGAGCGGGGACGACACGGGAGGGGAGTTGGAAGCAACCCCACTCATTCAAGGGTCTCCGCACAAATACCAATCATCTTGTACTTATATTCAAAATATAACTTGCTTTTCCCGAGTTGTACGTATAGTCGGCAAGCCTGAAATTAACAATGTTTTTTTGTGTGCGGGTAAACAATGTTTTCATGGTCACTTAGGTATTTTTATGAGATGGACGCATGAAGTAGCTTGATCCGCTACCACGCCATAGCTGCTTCGCAAAGAATCATGACCGGTCTATGAATGTTTGATCTCATGGCTTATGAGTTGGCGTTTGCTAAATAATTTAATGTTTGGTGAAAGACAATAAAATGATTTGTTTATCTGTCTTTTAATATTATTGTCCTTACTCTTCTCATGACATAAGTCTGTCCGTTAGAATCAGGCTATGGATCAGCGACACACGATATTTATATTTTAACTGCTTCTTTGCATGCATTGTCGTCCGTGACAACGCGCGGTCATTCTATTAGTATACGGTTGAATGTTGTACCGATGAAGAAAATCAAAGTATAATCGAGACATGGTGTTTCTATCTTAACCGGATGCACATCTGGTCGGCTGGCCATGAAGGCGAGGGGATAAGTGGTAGCGCCACGTGCGGCGGATCTGGAGGTTGTGGGAGTGGTGACGCCAATGCATCGCCGAAAGTTTTCCCTCTGGCGGATGCTCGCAAGCGATGACGAGGTGCGCCACCGCTATTCTTGGCCGATGGGGCCGCTCCACGCCTCGGGAGCCTTTGCTCCGAGGATCTCTCTTCCTCCAGTGGCGGACCTAGAACAGAATTGACCCAGTGTCATAGTTTATGTTACACAATTTTTTACTTAAATTTAGGGGTGTCACACACACTTTGAATGAATGAAACATACCAAAGAAAATATAGTTTTTATCGGGTGTCCTTGGACCCCTGTTGGTATAAGGTGGGTATGCCCCTGTCTTCCTCCATGATGGGAGGAACAACCGATCTCAGCATGGGTCATCATCAACTTCCTCCCAAGTGGTTTCGCCCCCGAGATGGAGCGGACGACCGTTGCTTCGAGACCTCCAATGGCGTCAGTGGAAGAGGACCAAATCTCGTTCCTCGTTTTTTTTTTTGCATGGTCCTTTTTTAGAATGCAAGGGGCAAGGGCTATGCTGTAATTTCATATTTCCCGTGGTCCTGTTTGTATTTGTAAGACACCGCTGAATGAAACTTCTGGGGTTCTCTGGACCCTTCTCCAATTAAAAAAAAGGTTGTCCTGCTAGACTTTGTTTTCATAAGCAAGTCAATTACTAGTAGCCCGGTGCACTTTTCCTGGACAATGAACTACATCTTCATATCTTTTCTTATATTGAATCTAACTAGCACCACTACTTTGACCATTAAACTAAACTTCCAAGAAAAATTAAACAACACACCTTTGACAGATCATTCCTTCCTCACCAGACGGCCCGAAAGCCAACTCAAACTCTTCCCTTCCACGAAAATGGCTCCGGATTCCCCAACACGACTACGGGCCCACGCGTCATCGACCAACCCGCCCCTCTTCCCCGAACCGGACGCACCGCGTCGGCCCGGGCCGACCAGACCAACACCACCCCCCCAAGTTACCCCCACGCTGGAGTATAAAGTGACCCCTTGGTACTCCCTTCACGCCCGCTCTCTCGCGTCGTTTCCCCACACGCGAAAGAGCCAAACACGCAAACGGAACCAGGCCTCGTCTCCTCCTCCTCCCCCCTTATCCTCTCCGGTCCCGGAGCGTTCCTCCTCCTCCCCCTCCCGATGGCTTCCCTCACCACCACCACCGCCTCCTCGCCCGCGGCCCTGCCGGCCGCCTCCGCCGCGGCGGCCTCGTCCGTCTCGCCCACCGCCGCCGCCTCCAAGCGGCCGCACCTCGCCGGCGACGACGCGCCCTGGCGCGTCGCGGCCACAGGCTCCGCCGGAATCCGCCCCGTCCCGCGCATCCACCACGCGCCCGTCCTCCGGGTCTCCACCCAGGACGACTCCTCCGCGTACGCACTCGCCCTCATGAAGGTACGTATACCTGTTCAATTTCGGGTTGGTTTGGTCTGGTCTGGTGGTTAGGTGGGGGACTTGATGCCTGATGATTTTGATCCCTCTCTGCAGCATCCGGATCCGATAGGGGTAGGCCTGGCCATGGAGGCGGTCGCCGAGGCTGCTGGCCCGGAGTGCATCGTGCCCGGCCAGCAGGCGCCGCTGCGGCTCATGGGGATCAAGGTACGAATCCATCTATTATTGCTCGCAGTTCGCTAATATTAGCCTGATCGTTATCTCTATGTTATATCGATCGTGTTGAATGGTGTGATCCTTGTTTGCAAGGTGGTTCCATCCACATCAGGATCCGATAGTTCCACTCAATTCTGGGTAATGATTAGATAGTTTCGCACAATTATTGTGCATCTTGATTTGATGATTCCGTTCAATTCTACAAAATGATCGGATAATCCAGCTTGATTCTGCGTCATGGTTGGATACCTTAGTCTTTGGTGCTTGTGGTTGGTCATTGATGATCATTCGTTGCTGTTCCTTGTTGCTTGCTATTGGCCCAGGTAGGATTGATCAGTTACGTAGCCACAGAGATTGCAAAAATTGGTATCATATGGTTACTATTTTACAGCATGATTTATTGGATAATTGAAAACACAGTGGATGGTTGAGATCATTCTCTACATGTGTATCATGATGGTGTGTGTTTATGTTATGTTTATTACGAGCCTGATACTGATACAACAGCTCATTTCATCATCGTGTTTGATTGCTGCAAGCTTGTAAATAGATTACTTAATAAATTGGCTTCCACAGTAGGGTGTGATATTTCAATACTTAAGTTTGCTTTTGGCTCACTTAACTTGTTTCTCCATGCATGCTAGTTCTGCATAGTGGTATTAGTTTGTAGAGCTAAAATGTCAACCTGTTAATATTGCTAGTCTGGAATATTGTAGATTATTAGAAATTGAAGCCATTTCGCTAAAATTTGGAGATTTACTATGTTGTTGTCTCTATGCAGGTTTGGCCCCTAGAAGTGGAGATGAAGTTCCTTGAACCATTTGGCCGGGAATTACATTCCATGAAGAAGGTACAACTTTAGCTTGAGGCTTTCCTTCTGTAGTTTTTTTACATCTTGATTATGTGTTCTTGAGTTATGAAGTATTTTTAATCAAAGTCCAAGTATGCTGCAAAATGACATTAGTAATCTTACAGAAGGGCCTTTTTTTGATTGTTTTGTTTGCATAGCAAGACTAGTTACAAACATGTCGTCACATTCAAACTTTGTTTGCAATGCGGTCCTGTGAAAGATAAATAGGATGTCGCTTGGTTTTCGTATTGCACTAGGCACTAGCTTTACACATTGATAATTATTATACCATGCACTTGCTTCACGTTATTGGTAATATTATTCTTGGTCCTGTTTGTTCAAACAGATTGAATGCAAACCATATATGCACATTTTTCACATTTAAGGGACACTTTGTTGGCCCAACAATATGGAGGGTACAGCAGTCTCCTATTCCAACAGTATGTACATGTTGTCACATTTAAGGTGCACTTAGTTGGTGCAACCATATGAAGGTTACAATGGTTCCCTGTGTCAGCTATTTTAGATGGTATAAAAGAAGCAAAAATGCTAGACCTACGGGAAACTTGCTACGGAAATAGATTTACGGGATGACGTGCACACACTCGGTTGGTTCTGATTCCTTTTCCTTCCGTGATTTAAGGACTCAGCTCCAACTGAATTTCCCCACGTCCTTAATGCGGTCCGTACGTAGAGCGTTACTGATAAAAGAAGGCTTCTAACCTTCCAATGGTTTCCATTAGGTTTCTCAATTCACTGTATAGTGCCTCATAGGTGTATACTTCTGTAAAAAATAACCCTAATAAAAAATAAAAAGTAATAGATGCTGATGTGTATCATTTTTTGGTTTCGTGGAGCTGATCAGCTGAGCATGAAGCATACCATAAGACAGTTGTGTTGAAGCGCATACTTTTAGGAGAAGCAATCAGTTGTTGCAGTGCTTAGATAATACATGGTTCAATGTTCTGAGTTCAGATTGAAGTTTACAATTCTTACCTTTAGATATCATCCTGGTCTTCAGAATAATGTCAAGTGTTACTTACCTCCAATGGGTTGTATTTTCTTTATCGACATGCATCTTCAGCAAATACTGATCTCCATTATTTTGTTGTACCCATTTTGCAGTTCATGGACAGGTCATGCAGCGTCATGGACTCGTCTTTAGCACATAAGTAGGCGCACATTGCCAGAGGGCTGTTCCTTCCACTTCCAGTACCTAGCTGATGTTGTATTCGTAGCGCCCGACGAAGCTGCAAGACCACAACCCGTATGGACCGTGGAGAGTCCACGGACAGAAACGGCATTGTGGCGTATCTTGGATGGCATCACTTGATGCAACCCAGATATGGCTTCGGGAACACAGCAGCGAGTCATCGATTAGCAAGTGTATTTTGAGAGTAACTCTGTATGGACCCTGCGCTCAGTTTGCAACTCAGTTTGCATCGGGATAAATTTGTTATCAACATGTGTTACATTTGTTATATTCATGAACGGTTGAGAATACAATATCTGAGTTGCCAAGACACAACCTGGGAAAGATCGTGTGCATGACCGTTTGTTTGTTTGTTGCTACTCCCTCCGGTTTATATTATTGTTCTCAACTTTGTCTAGATACGGATGTATCTAGACTAAATATTTAACTAGATACATCCGAATCTAGATAAAGTTGAGAATAATAATATGGATCGGAGGGAGTATATGAGGTTACTTCCACAGCCGCCAGGCTACATGAGATGGCAAACTCATTAGATGATCCTTTTTTCCCAATTCGTGCGGAACAACGCGAGCGTAGTATCGATATCGCAATGTCTTTGTCAAACAATGCATGAAATATCTGAATACCGGTAGAAAAGAGATGAAAAGATCTGAGTAACAGATTTTTGTTGATGTTCATGTGTGACGAAAGCGTTTACGCAATCCTCCGAGTGAAGCTCTCGTATGTAAGGACTCGTATGGGATTGTCGGACTGCGACATATAGTACAAGCACAAGCAAGGAATCGGTTGCTCAGGTATAAAAAAAAGAAGGAATCGATTGGGCAAACAATGGTGAACAGCTGAACGGTGGGCAGAACTAGAGATGCCGAGTTGCCCAGGCATCAACATCGCGATCTATCTCGATTGTCGAGCATACTTCGGATGAGGGCATCTCCACAGTACCGATCCAAAGCGTTATTTCTGTCCGTTTGGATCGGGTCGTAGTCTTTTGGGTCGCAGTCCGACCTGTCCGGCTAGTCATGCCCAACGACGTGATCCATTTGAGTCGCTTTTTTTTAATTCAAACAGGGACAATACGCGCTACTAGCAATTTTCATACATATTTATAAGTATTTATATTCAAATATAAAAGCCTAGATTTAAACTAGCCCTAAAACTACTGATCTTCTGCCGCCGGTGCAGCCTCGTCCATCAAGGGATCGAGGTCGATGTACTCCGGCGGCGCTCAGAGCAGGCGCGGGTGCGGGCAGGGGTTGGTTGATCACCTGGCTAGGCCACACTGGCCACACATCCGTCTCCGCCGGCGCGGGCGGAGCAGCCCATCCCGGCAGCGGTGGAGGCAACCCCGCGTTCACATGCGCCACCAGGCCGATGAGCTGGATGACCTCTTGGTAGCCGTCCCACATGCCGTCCTCCTTCGCGTTGGTCGCGATGGCCTGCTCGGTGAAGGCATGCGGCGGCCTCGTTCTCCTTGACGAGGATGTCGAACTCGGTGTCAGAGTGGTTGACGACACCGTCGTCGTCGGGATTGAAGGCGGGGAGGGCGCGGGACCACCACGGCTCGAACTCGCCGTGAAAGGAGCTCGTGCGCCGTGCCGTGTGATCCCACTCCAGGAATTGCTTCCAGAACCGGGGGTTCTGGTAGGCACGATCGTACCGGAGGGCCGGTGGGAGCTTGTAAACGCGCCGCGCGATCTCCTCCTCCAGCGCTTTGCCCTCCTTGGGCGCGGGCGGCACCGACACTCGATCTCGGTTCAGGTGCCAGCCCGTGGGGAGGGAGACATCGTGGTGGGATATGCCTGCCCCTCCCTCCACCGGCGCTCGCACTCCCCCACGCGGAAGTAGCGACAGCGAGGCTCCTCCTCCACCCGACGCTTGGCGGGAAGGCGGGCGAAGTCCTGCGGCCGCGGCGACACGACCCCCAAAGGAAGCCCGGTAGGCCAGAAGAGCCCCCCTGGCGGCGCCGCCTGCCCGATGAGGACCCGCTCGCCTCGTGGTCGTGCTTGGCCTTCTTGAACCACCCTGACTTCTTCATCGTCTGCGGTAGCGGAGACTGCGACAGAGGCGCTGACTGGCTGGTAGTGGGGTGAAGCTGGCAGCGGCGAGCGGTGAGGAGTGCGGCACCGACGGGGATAGCCCCCGATCGTGCAAACGCACGCAGGTTCTCGCGACTTTGCCTTTAATGCGGGCGCGGGAACTCATGCGTCATCCCGTCAGTCAGGGTATCGTCCCATCGGCATTGATGACGAAGGCTACCGCCGGTCAGCCTGTCGCCCGCGCCTCTGAGTCGGTGCCGCTGCGCGTCTGAATCAGTGTGGTCGCTGATAGGTGGCTAATAGCATGCGCGGGAAGGACACACCCTCAACCCACCCGTGTCTACTGGACGCATCGGCCACGCAAATTTGGTGCACCTATGGGTCGGTCGTGTCGCCGGAAGGCCGCGCACGTCCGCGTAGACGTGTTCAGACGTGCTCGGACGGGTTGGGTCGACCCGGTGACCACAGAGCAAAGCTTGAACGAGACAGCCGAAACTGCCGCATATGTTGCAGCGGTCAACTCCTCCCACGGATGCGAAGCACGACAGACCAACGGATTTGATACCTGAAACTTTGCAAGAGTGAAAACGACGACCTGCTGATCATGATCGTGCGCGATCCCGATTGGGTGCTGTGGTCCGGTCTCCGGTGGACCATCACTTTGCGGTGGCGTGTTGTGCGCACGCCGGCGTCGCCGCAACGGGGGATGTCACGGGACCATGCAAAATTGCAAGCTAGCGAACGGACGGATCGGTGGCGTATCAGCGGCAGCATATCCTCCTTGCGCAACTGCGGAGACCGAATCTGCGCGAGCCGTGTGCCCGTGTGGGGCGCGTGCACGCGACTGAACTCCCACTTGCTGCCCGTCCCCGCGTGCGCGCGGTGCACGCCAAGGTTCTCGCTGTGGCATCCTTCCGACTTTGGAAACGTACAAAAGGAAAAGAAGGTCCCGTTTCCAGGCTTTGCAATTGGGATCAAACAACAACTCTTTCCCTTTTTTTAGAGTTAATAAAAGCATTTTTAGGGCACATTTTCTAGAGTGGGCATGCAGCGGCTGATAAAACAATCTTTTATTATTATTCCAAGTAATCTAGAGAAGATGAAAAAACAATGTACAATGTGCAATTTTAAGTTGTCTTTAACACTTACTAATGTTTGTTTGCTCCAAACATTACGGAGTTGTAAGAATGGCAAAAGAAAATATGTAAGATAAGAGAAGACAAACCTTTTGTTTTTTGGGGTTTCTCTCTGTTTCAACTAACAATCTAACCGTCCTAACAGCAGTAGTTTTTTTTTTTTTTTTGCGAATCCCTAACAACAGTAGTGACATCGCTAAGATAGCAACATCTTGCGGGTTTGGTGCACATGGGTCCATGTGAACACTGCAGAATAGCAAAATAAGAAAAAAATACAAATATAATAAAAATACGGCATAAATCATGCATCTGTAGAGGATGTATGCAGGCACATGCATGTCAAGTCTTCACAAAAACACACACATGCATGTCAAGTTTGAAAGTAAAATACAAAAATTATGTTACTTGCGCAAAAAAAGACAAAGTGTATAAGAAATACTACAACGACCGGATTTTTCCTGTGCAAAAGGTACAAAGTTTTATTTTCTCCTTTTTTGTGTACTTTTACATTGATACTTTAAACGAGGAAGTATCGAGACAATATGTATGTGCAAATTGTACATGCCCTAAGTCCTGTCAGTGGTTTTTCTGGAAGTTAAAGCTTCTGTTTAGAATCTGCTGAAGATGCTGTAATCACGATCTCCGACATATTTGTTGTGTAATAACTTAAAATGAACTACTAGTATCTTTCGAGATCTATACTCCATTAACCACCGATCTCAATTAGACGTATTTTATTCTGGCCCATGATGAAACACGTTGACTCTACAACATTGGATCTATTTCACGGTGGAGTTTTGGGTATTGTGTGTTTAATCTCCTCAACCCATTATTTCATCCACGCTAGACTGCCCAGAGGCGAAGTGGTCATCCAATATTATTGTTTTGGACAAAAGTTAGCATAAAACCTTCAGGCGGGATGTATAGAATGTGTGGAGTGAGAGAAATCGCCCTACTTTTCAAAACGAGGGGATGCAGTTGGCCTCGGTTTTTCTTTTTTTCTTTGGTCGTGTCAGTTCTCGTGTGGTGTCTATATCTTGAAGTCAGAATAAGATCGTTCCCGTCTTATCCTCGTTTCGATGATACATCTAGCACCGGCAATCGGCGGAGAGTGTATGAAGCGTGGAGAAAATTATAAAAAACCACCACATTACAGGCTAAATTTTCAAAAAGCCACCACTTTACGCTAGGGTTTCATAAAACCACCCCTTCAGAGTGAGCTCGTGACAGTTGACCCTGGTTTGACCGGCGGGTCCCAGCTGTCAGGATGGCGTGGCATCGTTTCTTTAAAAAACACCCCCACATATTATAAGTTCTAATTTTGCGTCTTTTTTTTCTATTTATTTAGTTCCTTCTAATAAAAAAATCTTTTCCTTTTCTCTATTTCTTTTCTTCCCTAATCTTCTAGCCGTGTTGACCCATGATGTGCGCTGAGTTTGCCCGCGCCGGTCGCTGGCCAGAGCTCGCCTAGACCGAGGCTCTTGCGTCGCTGGCCGCCGCGCACCGCCCGCTTGTCGGAGCTCGCCCCGCGCTGCCACTGGCCGGAGCTCATCGGGCGCCGTCCCTACTAGAGCTCGCCGATGCCTCTCGCGGCTGGAGCTCACCGACCGCTGTCGTCGTCGTCCACTGTTGTTGACCCAACGAAGGTCCTGAAGGTGGTGCGCTCCTGACTTGTCGAGCTCTTCGCTGGTGTGCCTCCTTGGGAGGAAAAAAAGGACAATGTGTTGGTCTCACGCTCGTGGGGAAGGAGGGTTGGCGCTGCAGTCGGCCACTGACGGTGAACGGAACGGTCGTTCCACCCCCCCGATTTATTTTTTATGAAATAAATAAAGAAGAGGAAATAAAATCTCATATAAGTGGGTTTTCTCCAAAATTTACAAAAAAGCCCAGAACTAGAACCAGTCTATCGTGCATCTCCCTTGACTGTTTTCGTCGTGCCACGTTATCCTGACAGGTGGGACCCATCGGTCACTTTTGTCATTAGACCAGGGTCAAACTAGTATCAGTGCTATCTGTCACGAACTCACTCTGAAGTGGTGGTTTTATGAAACCCTAGCGTAAAGTGGTGGCTTTTTGAAACCTAACTCGTAATGTGGTGGTTTTTTATAATTTTCTCTGGAGCGTGTGATCGGCAAATCTCTTGGGATCTTGTCCGTTTTTGTGTTTGTTGGCATGGTTTTATACCAGTCTCTTCCAACCTACTTCATCATTGACGTTGGTTGTTGTTCCGGTGTACTGGTCCCTTGGCATCTTAGCACGACGACTTCTTGCTTCTCTACTATAAAAAGTTCTACTACGATAAGTTTTGCCCGACTCCGATGATGGAGGGGTAAGGACGACGGCACGCTTTCGGCTCGCTCTAGTGTTTGTAATCATCACTGGATGGTATGAAGTCCTATTTATAATTTTTATTATTTTTGATGCTGATTATTAATAGATTGGTGAAATTTCGAAAAAAAGAGAAACTGTTAGCATCGCCCTTTTAGAAAAATAAAATACAGTAAAATAAAATAGGCATAACAAATCGTTCGAAGGTCCTGCCTGCAGAGTGCAGATGGATAATGAAAAATATGGAGTTCCCTTCTCCCCAGTCCCCCACCTTGTCCCCTATCAGATTCGTCCCACGCTCCCACTTGGCAGCTCCCAATCCCGACGAATCCCGACCTCGCCGGTCGCCGCTCCCTCCCTCCCTATATCATTGCCACCCTCCCCTCGTCCCTACTACCTCTGTGCGCGTGTTCGAAGTTCAAACCACGAAGTAACCAATCCCCTCCGTCGCCATCTCCGACTTATTTCTTCGCACCTCGGGTGAGCATATTCCATTCCCCCTCCATATCCCCCGCCTCCTCGCTTTGACCCGCCGACCAGTTTATTTATCAATCACGGCATCGAACAAGCGACCCCATTTCCCGTCCTCGGAGTACAACCTCCAAGACGCCACCACACGGAAGAGGAGGACCTGTCGTAGTGTCGTCCCTGGCGGCCGGAATGGGGGCGGTGAACCGGATCGGCGCGGCGGCGGTCGCCTGCTGCGCCGTCCTGCTGCTGGCCGCCGTCGCGTGCCACGCCGGCCAGACCAGCGAGTACCGGCGGCATCTCGGCCAGGCCATCGACATGCCGCTCGACGCCGACGTCTTCCGCGCTCCGCCCGGCCGCAATGCGCCGCAGCAGGTAATAACCCCAGGCCCGCCGGTGGTTTAGTAAGTACTCTGTTTCTATCAACTCCATAAAACTAGTATATTTTGTTTGTCGCCATGTGGTCGTTAGTAGAGCACGGTCTGATACTTGTCTGATATACTATGATAGTACAAACTGGACGATTCCAAAACTTCCGGTTGATTGCTAGCTCATTCAGCACTTGGGTTCACTCTACATGTTTTTAGCTGTTTCATCGTTTGTCTCACACGATTCTCGTCATCGTTGTATTACTAATAATGAGCCATTAATGGAGGATGTCATGCTTCTTTCTGAATGAAAAAGTGTAGCAGAAGGCCCGACAATATGATACCAATATGAACCAAAAGACCAGTTTACTGGATTTTAACCCAGATGAGTCAGAGTCAGGCTCACTTCCTTGTTGATTTCATAGCTTCTAATTTTATCATTTCTCTTCTAGTGATAGGCTTTAATTTTATTCGAAAACTTGTACTAGTAGTAGAATTCTTATGTTCCTTTATGTTGGCTGTGGGCCTGTGACATAGTATCACTCGAAGAAGTTCAGTTTTCAAACTGCTTAATTATATGCATCTGTACAAGTCCTTGCTGATTTGTTCAATATCTCGCTATGAAAAGTTTGTGGAAGCCATGTATAAGTGCAATCACTGTTAGTGTTTCACTGGCCCATGCCATGTTCGTCAAACATTTAACAGTTCCCGGTCAATCCAATGGTTTCATAGCAGATTTTCAGTGTACTATATGGATGGTAACGGTACTGGATCTTTTCTCTCTCTCTCTTTTTAGTGGCTCCCAGTTATATGTTGTGACTACTTCCCATAGTTATTGAATGCGAGCCCACAAATCTAGCATCACTAACTAATGTTTCTTTAACTAAAGTAATTGTTGTCGTCCCACCCTTACTTTAGTCCACCTTTTGGGCTAATCTTCCATCATGTATTTGTATTTGGCTGTTTTACTTCTTTTGGCTGTAGGAGCCTTTTTAGGAACCTTTTTTGTTCTCAGTTGGTTTTACTCCATAGAATTAAATACTGTGATGCCTTTTCTATGATAGGAACTTCATTCGTTCTTACTTTATCTTGCGCCATATAATTTAATAAACATGGCGATGTACTTTTCATGATATTAATGTGTGGTATTCTTACTCCTTATAAAGAAAAATGTTGCTGTTAGAATAGAAAAAAGATAGTACTGTACTACAAAAGATGTGGTCGTGCACCGTGGTTTATTCTCCCCTTACATCATGATTGATGCGATGCTCTGATAGGTTCATATTACACAAGGCGACCATGATGGTACAGCCATGATAATTTCATGGGTGACAACAATTGAGCCTGGATCCAGCACAGTTCTTTACGGGACTTCAGAAGATAACCTCAACTGTTCTGCAAAGGGCAAGTATACTCAGTATACGTTCTACAACTATACCTCGGGATACATTCATCATTCTACAATAAAGAAGTTGGAGGTTGTCATCTCAGCAGAAATTAAAAATTTACATCTTCTGAAGATTGAAATTTTCACTCAAGGGATTTAATTACGAACTTTGTTGCAGTTTGACACAAAGTATTATTATGCCGTTGGGACTGGAGAGACGATGAGGAAGTTTTGGTTCATGACTCCTCCCAAAAGTGGCCCAGATGTTCCATATACATTTGGTTTGATAGGTATTACCAATTTTGCTCAGTTGTGTGTATATGCTAGTTCATTATCAGAATGCACGTTCATCAACTATGTTTGTGATATTTTAGCAATATAACTGATAAGTTTACTGCTGTGCTTAGGTGATCTTGGTCAAAGTTTCGACTCAAATGTGACTCTCGCCCATTATGAGACCAATTCGAAAGCGCAGGCAGTGCTTTTTGTCGGGGATCTGACATACGCAGATAACTACCCGTATCATGATAATACGAGGTGGGATACGTGGGCAAGATTTGTAGAGCGGAATCTTGCATACCAGCCCTGGATCTGGACAGCTGGAAACCATGAGATAGATTTTGCTCCTCAACTTGTAAGGATGAACTTCCTTGTGTTTCATCAGTGGATGTTTTTACAGTTCAGATCTACAACTACGAGTTCATTTGATTATGCATATTGCTGGTTAAAATGAATGTGTGCGTGCGTTTTTTCAGGGCGAAACTAAGCCGTTCAAGCCATTCAGCCAGAGGTATCCCACCCCTTATAAGGCTTCGGGCAGCACAGCACCTTACTGGTATTCCATCAAAAGAGCCTCTGCCTATGTCATTGTCCTGGCATCATATTCAGCATATGGTATGTGATGTTCCTCCAACTCTGCGTTTCGGTAGTTCTTCTGTAAATATGAGGAAAAACTATTTTCACTATTAATTGTTATACGCTGTAAGATCATTTCTAGAGGAAAGAATGATTTAATGTGTTTGCTTTGGGCAAAGAAGCAACATATATATAGTACTTCTCTGCTGCATATTTGCTGATAGCCATTAGCCTGTACCGAATATACTTAAGGTACCTTGACAGGCCTGTTGCTTTGTTTGCCAGGAAAATATACTCCTCAGTACAAGTGGCTCGAAGCCGAGTTCCCCAAGGTGAACAGGAGCGAAACCCCGTGGTTGATCGTTCTGATGCACGCTCCGTGGTACAACAGCTACAACTACCACTACATGGAAGGCGAGAGCATGAGGGTGATGTACGAGCCGTGGTTCGTGAAGTACAAGGTCGATGTCGTGTTTGCGGGGCATGTCCATGCCTACGAACGGACGGTAAGCTGACCAATTATTCCTCTTCAAACCTTCATTTTACAATGTGTTTCTTGGTTTTGCTTAGAACGATACCTGAATCCTGAGTTCCTGACTGGTTGCAGCATAGGATATCGAATGTTGCGTACAACATTGTTAATGGCCTGTGCTCGCCAGTCCCCGACCAGTCTTCGCCGGTGTACGTTACCATCGGCGACGGAGGAAACCAGGAAGGGCTGGCCACCAAGTAAGATCGCTGCACCCACCATGGAACTATTTCATGTCTCCAAGGAGAAGGAGATACACGTAGAATTTGCATCTCCTGATGTAAATATTGATCGCTGGCTTTGTTTGTGTGATATGGTGCAGCATGTCGGAGCCGCAGCCTGGCTACTCGGCGTTCAGGGAGGCGAGCTTCGGGCACGCCATCCTGGACATCAAGAACCGGACGCACGCCTACTACGCGTGGCACCGCAACCAGGACGGCACCGCCGTGGCCGCCGACTCCCTCTGGTTCACCAACCGGTACTGGATGCCCACCGATGACTCCTTCGACGATTCCCAGTGACGCGATAGAACGAAGGGAGGACGAGAATGGGAAATGTAAACCATACTTCCTAGGGAACAGAAGCTCGCTTGTTCAGGTGTAGTCAGTGGCTCAAACCTGTACCGAGAACTGTGTATAGAGATGAAGGTTACGTGTGACTACGGTGTGAGTGAGCACTGAGCAACCACACGGGGCGTGAGAACTGGATTTGCCGATTATTCGCTGTACACGCTCAATAAATTGATCTGGTTTGGAAGAACGTCACATGTTGCGATTGATTTTGAAGCGTCAAGTGGCTAAGCCATTGTCGCCTACAGGCATAGCTTGTTCCAGTGGCGCAACTTGAAGAGCCATAGGTTGAGGTACCATAGCTTGACCAACCACAACCTCATCAAACAAGAAATTGTGGTACTCCTCTTCTGCCTCGTCTTTAGTTTAATATCCTCTCTAGCTGTTGTTCGAGAAACTATTGACTTTATCTTGGTAGATCTTCCATAAATCATACACAATTGGACGTCTCCATCTATACACCACATACCACTAAGATAAAACTGATAGAACAAGTTAGGTACAACATGAGAAGCATGAATGAAATCATAACAGACCATGCAAACTTCACACCAGATCATACATTCAACATGGATGACAACACAATGTAAGAACCATACCATAAACTAGGGAGAGCATGTACGATCATTACCAAAAAATGATCATAAGTGTCAATCTACCACCACATCAAAAGTGGGTGTCATCCCACCACCGCATCAAGAAGTTCACCATCACACATGAAGGGTTAGTATATACCACCTCAACATTATATTCCATACCAACTTTGTAAGAGCTAGCTAACACCAAAATATACATAAGGATCAACATTAGAATCATCTTCATCACCAACACGAATCCTCACCCCCAGGTCCCCCACGAACCTAAGCTCTACAGCTTGTCGTAGTACTTGCCCATGTAGGTCCTAAACCACATCACCCTGTGTGGCTCAACCATGCTCACGAAGCTTGTACCTTGGGCCATGTTATCGACAAGGTGGCTGAGAGCCGCCATGGAAGACTCGTCGGTGAAGCCAGCCATGTCCATGAAGGCCCTGTAGATGTCTGGGGTGCATGTTATTGGCTTGTTCTCCCGGATGGTCTAGGAGATGTCCTTCACGGCGGAGGTCATGATGGTGAAGGCCATGAGCTCGTCAATGGCAAGGGCGCCCCGCTTCCTCTTCCCTGCAAAAGCTGACCTATTTGGGATGTCAACGGCTGGCTTGTCAGGGACATCGAGGACCACCGTGTCTGACTCTTGGGTGTCGTGATCATCATATGAAGGTAAAGGTGTTGCTAGAGGTGTGCTGAGGGCCTTACTTGAGCACATGGCGTACTTGCTAGTGGCCATTCCAAACGAGAAGATGGTCTACACCCGAGTGTAGTCGGGGATGGACACATTCAAGAACTCAACATCCTTCCGATGATCCTACAATTTCAAGTGTGTGTAAGTTGTACATGATCGTGATATTTAATGGTGTGCAAGGAATGTATAAGACAATGTGCTAACCGTGACATGGTCAAGATAGTGCTCACTCTCCGGGATGATGGTTTTGGTGTCTTCCCACCATTGAGCACCTCACAGATCCTTCAGCCTACTAATGGTGAGCCACCAAACCCTCCACTCCCTCGGGTGATTGTACACCTAAGTGTGGCTACTATTGATGGATGTAAAATACAACCACTTTTATCCATGTTTAACCAGATATAAGTCAAGTTTGTGATGAAATATCTCTCCAGCCTTTCTACTAATCACTAATTATTGTGTCGATGTGCAAATCCTTCTCTTTATTTTTCATGCAGGAATGTACACTTTATGGCGAAATCAAGAGTATTTAATGAAAGAATCATTTTTTGCCAATTTCCCCAAGTCAAAGAGGGCACTGAGAAGCAATCGGGACCTGTAGCGACCATGGGTATGGGCGGAGCCCCACCGTACCGCATGCCACCGACTCTGTAAAGTCAAACAAGGAAGCTTTCATGAAGGCACCTATATATAATTCGCATCAGAATCGCCGCAAACCCTAAAGCATTAGAAGACAATCGCAAAAAACACATATGAGGAGCGGAGTTTCACCGCAGAGCCACCGCCATCACCATTACCATAGTCATCCCTCCATCTCCATCTCTATTTCCCCTCCACAGCCATAGCCATCTACTTGTAATCTTAATCTCATCATGATTGATGATATTGTAAGACTATTTGGTATTTCTCTTAAGAATCTTTATACAATGTTTATGATTTTTGATCTAGTGACTAGTCCTCACGGGCTACGGGCTGAGGCCTAGCCTAGCAACAATTTGTGCATCTCTTTACATGCGAATATTTTGTTGTGATTGCAATAATGGATTTGTATTTGTATCATTGCCTCTTTCCTCAATCTAAGGACTCATCAGGTACCTAAGACACCAAGGACTGATAAAGTTAACGAGGTGAGATGAGTGGTAATCTGCAGCTATGCGTGAAACCCAGTGATAGTAAGGGGAGTATAGTAGTTATTTAATATCCATTTGGAAATCACGGTGACATCATTGTATGTCGGTGATAAGTGGATTAAGGCTGGTACCATGCCACCACAAAGGCAATTGAGAGACCCTAACATTTCACTCTTATAAACCTGACTCTGATACCACTGAAGGGTTTCCGCAGCAGATAATAAAAAAAATCCTATGTTGGAACACCCTAACTCCTAGGATCTATCTAGAAGTAATGCAGTAACGGAGAAAGACAACGGTAACATACCCTTGTAGACCGAGAGAGAGTTACGCTCATGCATGAGCATGGATGATGTAGCCATACCCGTCCAACCTCAAGGTCGTGAAGCTCCTCGCACGTCACCTCTTGTCTAGATCCTTGCACGATGGTCCGGTCGCTACTAACCGCAGCTCCCCCTGAGTTATCACACACATACGATGCAATACAATGACTCCCGGGCTCTTGATACCTGCCGATGCGGCACAATGGCGTGCCGTAGCGGTGTTGACTTTGCGTGTACAGTCATTCTCCGGGACCGTGCCACCCCAAAGGAAACTGAGAGAGAGGGGATATTTCTCTAAGGAAAAGTGCCTTAGAGAATATCTTGTTGGTGTGTTTTATCCCTCCCATGGGCACCCCTTTATATAGGCGGAGGGAGGTGTACCCTCCCCTTTGAGTTGTCCATGTGAGACTAAATATTGAAGGAAATAGGCAAAAGGAGAGGTGTTGGCCGGCTGGGCCAATGGGGCAGCCGGGTGGGCCACCCCGCCAACGGCCTAGCCAGCAAGCAGCAGCTGACGTGTGGGCCAGTATGCACTGTAGCCCAGCAAGCAACCAACAAATGCAGCTGGCAGCGATGTGGGTGGGCCGACACGTCCACCCTGGCCCAGCTCGCAGTGTGGCGTGCGACAGTGGCAGCTGGCCCGGGTGGTTCGGCTCCTTCCCGCGACCCGCTAGCGGGTGGCGGCCTGCTGCGGCGTCCGCCTGGTGCTCTCCCGTGTGGGCCACGAGGTCGGAGCTCGCCAGCGGATGGCGCGCAGCTCTGAGCACCCCGTCGCCTAGGGCGGCACGTAGTGCCCATTGCCTGCATGTGCGCCTGGGCCTGATCAAATAGGCCCAGGTTGTTGTTTGCTGCATTTTCCTTTCCTTTTTCCAGGGTGGCTTCCTCCTAGGCCAATTCCCTTCGGGGTTTTGGCCTATTGAGGAAGTTACCCTATAAATTTAAATTAAACATTTATTTAGTATAAGTTAATTCACAATTAACATATAATAGATGCATATTATAAATTGCCATTTATTCGAAACTCCTTTCGGCATTTTCCTTTCCTTCTTTCTCCGAACAACTTCAGATCTCTCCAGAACGATTCCGATTTCTCTCTCTTCTATGATTCCAACTCACAGGAGGATCTCCAAGCGTCGTACTGCCCTTAAGCGTGTTTTCCTACGGTTCGGGAATGTTATAGACATGATATCGATCAATGATCAACAGGGGGCCGAGATGCCCATGTTGACCCCTATGCACTCCACAAATCACCATCATGTCAAACTTTAAATGATATGTCCAAATCCCTTTGTTACGCGATACAAGACTTGTCTGAGATCTGATCATCGGTATCATGATACCTTGTTCAATCTCGTTTCCAACAAGTACTGTTTTACTCGTTCCCATGAAATTCCATCCCCATGACCTAGTCATACGTTGCGCAGCTTATGGATTTAATCCATCGAGTGGGCCTAGTGTATCTTCCCGTCACACAGGAGAACAAATCTTGATCTTGATGCATAGGCCTCAACATGCTCCTTCGTACTACCCAACATGCACCTTTATGGTCACCCAGTCACGTAAATGACGGTTGATGCAGTCAAAGCAGTCTTCTGGTAATATTGATTAATATGATCTCACGGTCTAAGGATTAGGATACTCCATTTCTGACAATTGCAATGAGAACTAAGTGACATAATTGTGTTGCAACAAACATTGGTGGGAAATGTCCATCACATCATTCTAGATGATAGGACTTCATTGTCAGTTGGCTCTCATAGCACCATGATCAGGAAACCTTGATCATCAGCTGACCAATGAACTAGTAGAATAGAGGCTACCAGGGACCTGGGTTTGTTTATATATCACACATGTATCAATGTTTCTGCTTGATACAGTTATAACATGATATAAAACCATTATGAACTAATGAGATATGACAATCAACCCCTTTATTATTTGCCTCTAGGGCATATCTCCTTCATTATTTTTCCCCACTCCCATTCATCAAGCATTCTTATCTTGGCAATGGCCTTGACTCGTCTCCGGATCTCGGGCTTGGTCAGCTCAAAAGTCGTCATCCGGTTGGGGTCATGCCGGCCACTCATATGGCATATCTTGTGCGTCCGACGCTGGAGCAAAGATATGTGACGGCTAATGAATGTCATCAGAAGATCTCTGGCCAACATGCCTTCATTATCCTAGAGCTGGATGACGATCTTGTAGATCTGATTAGTCTCCTGAATGAGATCCTTTGGATCAACATCCCAGTTGAGTTTATTAGTAGAGGGACGACAACAAACCTCGGCAGTTTAATCATATCTATGTCATTCGAATTATTCACATAGAAGAAGGATCGGAGCCACTCCTTACAGGACTCGAGGCCCTAAATTCGAGGAAAAATGGAGTCTCGCTAGGGTATAACCGTGGAGGCTCTACACTGGGTCATTCCTTTATGCCATCGGGATTGTCCGAATCTGGGATAACTTGAGGCCGGAACCTAAAGTACTTGGCCTAGAGATTGATGGTTGGCCAGAGGCCGAGATAGCCCTCTGAGAACAAGATGAAAGTGGATAAGGTGGTGATGGTGTTGGCCGGAAGATGGTGAGGTTGAACACCAGACTTCTCAAAGAATTTCTTCATGAAGTCACTCACATGAAGCCTGAAGCCGCACTCGAAATGTGCGATGAAAACAACGAACTCACCGGGTTGGATGTCCGGCGCAAGTTCGCCACCCGGCAAGCGACACTCCACTCCTTGTGGGATCCGCCGCGTCTGGCGAAGCCACTCTATCTCATCAGTGGTTACATCCGAGACCTCCCAGGAGGCCCTCCCCGGTCTCGCGTCCATCTCCTACTCACCGTGCTCAGCAAAAATAACTCCACCGGACACCAGATCGGCGTAGAGCTTGGATTTGAGTGCGACTGTCCCATGGCTGCAGTAACGATGTATGTGTAGATTGGATCAGAATAGGGGAAGAGGAGACCTTGGCAGTGGCACGAGAGAGGTGCGCAGCGCTGTAGCAGAGAGCAGTGGAGAAAGGAGCATCAACGAAGGTGATGCGTCAATGCGGAGAAACGGAGGCGAGTGGCGACGGTGACAGTGCTGTGGATAAGATGAGGGGGTGGGGAAAGTAAACAGGGGTTTCTCCCTACTCCTCTATTTAATGGCCAAGGAAGGTCATGGGTCGTGGATTGATTGTTCCGACAATCTCCATAACTAGCGCAATTACTGTCGAACCGTTCCCCAAATCACAACACATGAAGAGAAACCGTCTGCTGCGGCACAACAGATCCCACAATAATCGAGGGGACGTGAAAGTGGACTTGACGGGCACTCGGGTGCCTAGGAGAATTTACCCCCCATGGGGCCCGTAAGGCATGCCAACAGTGGTGCATGTTCCATTGTCACACAAAAATCGAGTTAACCCACAACAAGTTTCTGACACATATGATTAACCAATGAATTAGAGAAAAATCAAGATAACATGTCAAATCACTACAATACAGACATAAAAATGGAGAGATGGCTTCAAGCCGAGGTAAATTGTGTCGCTGACTGAATCATGTCGGTAATGGCAAAAGTTTGGCAATTTAGGCACCGAGGTTGATTGTGAATCAACTACCGATATCAAAGGTTCGACCGACATATAATATATTGGCTAGTGAGATAAAATTCTTGTTAGAGGAACTTACCACGACCCTTCATCTGGCACTGCAGGACCGCGAGAGCTTCAGGGACTAATGTCGGGAGGATGAACCCTGGTAGGGTCAAGACATGGTATAAATTTATATCAAGAGGTTGACTAGACTAAGGTCGACCACCATAAACTGTCCAACATAGGCCGGCATATAAAATATATGTCAACATAATATAGTTGCTTCATTTATGCAGGAATGGCCAAGCCGACATACACCAGCTGATGCTAGGGAGTTGACATAGGGGACTGGCGTGTGACCAATGGTCATATACCGGTCGCCAAGTCAATGCTTTAGTCCCATCCCTGCAATCACGGAGAAGAGCATCGTTGTCATACAAGCACACCCATAAAGTGTACAGTGGATAACCTCCATCATACTGGTGACCATACCTGTATGTGGCTACAATGGCCAGGCGTGGTCAGGTAAGGTGAGGCCTTGTCCCATCAAGTACAATCTGGAGATGATCAGGTGACAAGACAGAGCTCCTGGTGGGCCCTAGCGAAGACTTTGGCACCGTAGTTGGGGGATTTTCCCCTGACTATCTGTGCCCAACCGTTGTAACCTAGGCACCGTATATAAGGTGACCTAGGGCCTCTAGGGAAAAGTTCGACCGACCCGTCACTCATTTCCGACTTCATACTTACAGAGCATAAGGAGCTTCTTCTACTTCTTGCCATACAGCTCGAGGAGCGCCATTGTAGCTACCCATATAGCTCGTGATATAGAGACAGACATGCAGGAGTAGGGGTCTTACCTCACCACGAGGGCCATGAACATGGTTACATTGTTGTGTTCTTCTTTGTGCAGTCTTTAGCGCATCCTCCCTCCCTGGATCCTGCGATGTCCATCGGCGCCAACATAAGCCTACCCATGGCATCTGCCGTGACAACACCACGATAGTACCCAACTGGATCATCGCCGACAATGGCTCGCAGTTTACCAGCGGCACCTTCACCACCTAATGCAACAGCCTCAGCACCAGGATCTTATTCACCTCGGTGGCACACCCTCGGAGTAATAGGCAAGTGAAGCGCCTCAACACGTAGGTGCTACACGGGGTCAAAACCCGGTCCTTCGATCGATTCGGAACCAGTGGATCAAACTAGATCAAGCATATCCCAGCCGTCCTCTAGTCGATATGGGCCACCCCAAGCAGGGCCATGGGAGAAACACCCTTCTTCCTGGTCTACGGAGACTGAAAGGACACATATGTCGCCTAGGGGGGTGAATAGGCGGTTTAAAACTTATACGAGAGGGGCTCAACAAAGGCAGAATTAAACTAGCATTTACTATGTCAAGCACAAAACCTAGAACAACTAGGGTTCACCTATGTGCACTAACAAATTATGCTAAGCAAGACAAGCAACTATCTGATAGCAAGATATAGACTTCAAGCACTAAGGCTATCACAAAGTAAGGTGCATAAGTAAGAGCTCGAGTATAGAGATAACCGAGGCACACGGAGACGAGATGTTTTACCAAGTTCCTCCCAACAATGGAGTACGTCTCATTTGGAGAGGGGGTGGTTTCAAACCACCAACGCCACAAAAGGCCTCCCTTGTTCTTCGGTGAATCTCATCCCCAACGGCATCGATCCACATTTCCACTATATAGGCAACCTTCGAGGTGGTAGCCGACACCTTTACAACAAGTGTTAGGCACACATCCACAACTGAATTGGAGGCTCCTGAATCCAAGCAAGCTGTCACAACAATTAAAGACAAGCTTGTAAGAACCAAATCAAGGCTTAGGGTTTCCAATGAAACCCTAGAGTAAGGGGCCCTCAAGTGAATGATGGGGAAATGAAGATCTCTCTTGGTGAAGCTGTAGATCAGGGCCTCCTCCTTCGATTCCCCGAAGATCAGGGACTTTGGGTGGTTGGAGAGGGAGATCTTGGAGATTTGGTGGCTCTCAAATGGTGTTCATTCTTTTCTAGGACGAGCAACATGAGGTAGGGGATGAAGTCCCCTATTTATAGTCCCACTGATTTCTGACCATTTTCTGCCTGTTGGGGAGTTTCCACACCGGAAACTCCGGTCCGCACACCGGAGACTCTGGTCTACACCGGAGATTCTGGATAGTCTCTGGTCCATCTCCGAACCACCTATCAGAATGTCCTAGTCCTAGTCTTGACGCTCCCTCCGGATATTGGGAAGGAACTCCGGACAGAGCACACTGGAAACTCCGGACTACTTACACCAAAAACTCTGGTCTCTTAGAGTACACCGGAGATTCCGGCAAATATCTGGCATGTCTCCAGACCACCAGTCAGAGTGTCCCTGGGCTTCAACTTCTTTCCACTTCGGAGGTTTGAGGCGAAACTCCGGACCACACCGGAGACTCTGATCTTTGCACACCGGAGATTTCAGTCCAAAATCCTGCCAGAGGCAAAACCGACAGAAACAACAAAATTGTAACGATCATAACATTTGCATCCTGACTCCGATTGCCCTGAAACCAATTTTGTTGGAAAGAGGACGACAAGAGATGCCCAAGAAAATCCTACCATAGAGCACACCCAATGCCCAAGATCTATCTAGGAGTAAATTCTATAACGAAGAGCATTTTAGTAACATACCCTTGTAGACTGAAAGAGGTTAATGTTTCGAGGGGAACATGGATGATATAGTCGTACTCTTAGCCAACCTCAAGGTTGTGAAGCTTCTTGCGAGTCACCCTGGTCCTTTTACGATAGTCCGGGTGCCACTAATGGCAACAACCCCGTGGTTTCGCACACATACGGTGAATGATCACAACCTCCGGTTCTTTGATACCTGCTAAGAGTGCAGACGTACATCTTTTGGCTAGAATCCCTACAGCACAACGGCATGTTGTAGCGAGTTCATCTCTTGCATGTCAGTTCCTCCAGGAACCACGCCAGCGCAACAGCAACGAAAGAGAGATCTCTATCCCTATATGCAGTTCCAATCTTGGGAACCACACATGAGGGAAAGAGAGAGAGAGAGAGAGGGATTCTCTCAGGAAACTTCCTTAGAGATTATATCAATTGTCGTGTCTTTTTTGCACCCTATGCCCCTATTTATATAGGGGAAAGGGGAGACCCCTTTCTCCCAAGTGTCGGGGTGGGACTAAAGGAGGAGGAGGTGGGAGGAGGAGGCACCATAGGGGGTGGTCCAGCCGGCCAGGCCAAGGTGGGCCCTCACCCCGCATGCGACACTAGGCCAGCCGGCTAGGCCCTTAGGGCGACGGCTTGCCTCCCACGCTGTTTTCCTTCATGGGCCTTTTCCCTCTAGGATTTGGCCCCTTAGGGAAGTTACCCTTTAAAAATAGATTTTAAATATATATTTAATATTAATTCAATTAATTAATATGAAATACATATTATTAAATCACTTTTGACCCGAAACACCTTTGGGTTCACTCTGAATGACTTTGGATCCTCCCAGAATGCTTCATGTTCTCTCACGGAACACTCCTGGTTTTCTCTCCTCTTTCATCCTGTGATTCCGGTAATTCCATAGTGATCTCCAAGTGTCATCGTACCCTTAACCATGTTACCCCAACGGTTTCGGAACATCACAAATATGATTGAGACTTCTCTTGGATCAATGATCAATAGCGGGACCGGGATGCCCATAATGACCCCTGTGCATTCCACGATTTTTTATGTCGTTTGAACCGTGAAACTCCGAGTCCATTCCCTTTGTTACTTCGGTACTGACTTGTCCGATATCTGATCATCGGTATCATTATACCTTGTTCAATCTCATTACAGAGAAGTACTATTTTACTCGTTCTCGTGATATTCCATCCTCATGACCTAGTTGAAGGAGTTATGCCCTAGAGGCAAATAATAAAGTATATTATTTGATATATCTCCTGTATGTTCATAATACGTTTCATACTATGCTATAACTATGTTAATACGAAACGTTAATACACGTGTGGTATGTAAACAAACCGTGTCTCTAGTTACCTCTAGTGAACTAGTTCATTGGTCATGAGGATGGTCTGTGTTTCAAGATCATGGGCATTTATGCCAACTGACAATGAGGTCATGTTATTAGTTGAATAACATGATAGACAAACATCCGACTATTATATCTTAATGAGATCTAGTTACAAAGTTCACCATTGATGATAAAACACAGAGAACCTCGCAACCTGATCTTTTGGAGATACCGAAGATCAAGTCTCGGATGAATTAGGTATCGAATTACAAAGGGAATGGGGAACGACTATCTCACGGTTCGAGCGATTGTATTCGTGAAACGCACAGGGGTCACATGGCCATCCAGGTCCCTCTGTTGATCATTGATATGAGAGTGGTATCTATCATGTCCGGAGTGTTTCCGAACTGAAGGATGTCACGCTTAAGGGTAGGGACGCTTAGGGTAGATGAGGTATTGTATGAGGAATAGAGAGAGAGAAACCGGAATAGTTTCGGTAACACCCGATGGAGATCGGAAAGGGGCCCGAAAGTTGTTCTAGAGTGAAGAGATAATATAATATGTATATTTGAATGTTAATTGGAGAATTAATATTAAATATATATTTTATTTTATTTTTGAACGCACTATATTGCTAATGGGCCTCACCCGAAGGGAGGCCCAAGTGGGCAAGGCGCCTAGGGAGTGGGGGCCAGCCGGCCTAGGGCTGGTGGGCCGCCCCAGTGGGGCCCACCTAGGGTCGGCGGCTGCCCCAAGGTGGCCGTTGGGTGTGGGGATTAGTCCCACCCCGCCTGGCCCCTGGGTGGTGCGCCCCCCTCCCACTATATAAAGGGGTCCCCCCTCCCCTTGGAAATCACCCATTCCTCTCATTCTCTCTATCTCATCTGCTGAGGACTTCCTCGTAATATTGGGGAGGACCTCGTAGTTGAGTTCTCCACCTTCACACTACCGTCGTGTGATCGGTGATCCGGCATCTACTTCTTCCGCTGCTCGGCTGGATCGGAGCCCGGTTGACGTCCCCTACACCGGACGTGTGACGAACTTCGGAGGCACCACACTTGGGGTGCTGCTCGTCTTCATCAATATACGCCTTCCTGCATAAGGCGTGCCTCATTCTGCAAAGGTATGAATACTGTATTCCTTCTCCGTTACTTATATCTACATAGTATAGATCCTGGTATTAGTGTTCGAGTAGATAGAATTTTTTTTGTTTTCTGCTACGGAACCCTATAGTGGTATCAGAGCAGGTCTATGGGTAGACATGTCGTACGGATAGAACACATAGCAATATGTGGGCATTGATTCTCTAGTTGCTACCCTCTTTAGTGTTATTGTTCATATCGCGGCACTGTTTGATGAAGCGGCCCCCAACCGACCTCACGTGGTGATTCACGAGACTGGTCCACAAATCAAAGTGGCTTAGGGGGTGTTTGTCTCTCTACAGTAGTTGATATGGCATTAACACTGGAGGGCCCTGAAAAGGGAAGAAGAATGGCAATCATTGACCATGTTGTGGCTCGATGTTCGTAGGTGGGAAGGGGTTCTACTGCGAAAGCCCTAAAGCCGCGTAAAACATGCAATAGTTAATATAGAAGCATATATCTTCATTATTGCATAGAAGCAAGTATTATATCATGGCAACAAACAAGTTTGCGAAACTTTGAAGCTATTGATGATGATCATAAAGCTTTAGCCATGTTATAACACTTTACCTTTAAAGCATTACTTATTGTGCTAGTATACTTACTAGACGGTAGCATGATAAGATAATCCCTCATAGTATTCCAGTTATCGTATTCCCCTTGTGTGTGCACCACCAAGAAAGTTCTTCGGTATGAGGCCGGCCGTGATGATCAGGGGTCAGGCATATCTACGTTCGCATACAGTGGGTGCAAGCCATGTTGCACTGCGAATACACGCGAGTTAGAACTAGCGAGCCTAGCATGTACAGACATGGCCTCGTAATACAAGAGACTGAAAAGTCGAGCATGAATCACATAGTTGATGTGATCAACATTAGGGAATGTCCACCTTTGATACTGCACTGATGGTCGTGATGATCGGGGGAGGTGCAGGGGATAGGGATCATGTGATCACTAAACGAGTAGAGGGATGTTCGTTTAAGTGGGAGTTCCTTTGTTAAATTTGAACTCGTTATTATGAACATAGTATAAACACTTTGCAAATCCTTTGTAGATGTCTTGCCCACCCACCTTCAACCTAAGCACTTTCCTCGAGAAGGACAAGCTAAAAACTAATGGAACCAACTTCTCCGCATGGTTCCGCAATCTTAGGATCCTCCTAGTCCCCTACAAGTTGACTTATGTCATCGAGGCTGAGCTTCCGGCTAAGCCTGCAGATTCCGCCTCCCAGGACGAAAAGAATGTCTCGTAGTCCAAGGCGGACGATTTCTCCCTCATCTAGAGTGGAATGCTTTATGCCATGGAGCCGAAGCTTCAAGAGCGTTTTGAGAAGATGAATGCTTTTGAGATCATTGAGGATCTCAAGGCCGTCTTTGCTCCACAGGCTCGTGCAGAGAGGTATGATGCTTCCGAGCTCTTCTTCTCTGCTAAAATGGAAGAGCACATTAGTATTAGTGAGCACGTGGTCAAAATGTCTGGCTACATTAAGCGACTGAACGCCCTGGATTGCAAAATCCCGGAGGAGCTCGCTATAGATAGGGTGTTGCACTCGCTGCCTCCTAGCTATAAGAATTTTGTGATGAACTACAACATGCAAGGGATGACTAAGACCCTTGCTGAGGTGTTCGCCATGCTCAAAACTGCTGAGGTTGAAATCAAGAAGGAGCACACGGTGCTGATGGTCAACAAGACCACCAACTTTAAGAAATCGGGGCAAAAGGGAAAAAGCAAGGGTAAGAAGTCTAAGAGGGATGGCATGTTTGTTCCTAGCACCTCAAAGACTGCGAAGCCTGACCCTAAGCCCAGCACTTCGTGCTTCTACTGCAAAGGGGATGGGCACTGGAAACGCAACCGCCCTAAGTACCTTGAAGACAAGCGAGCTGGCAACATAGCCATCCCAGACAAAGGTATATACGATATACATGTTATTGATGTATTCCTTACGAGCGCCAGGAGTAACACCTGGGTATTTGATACCGGATCTGTTGCTCACATTTGTAACTCTCAGCAGGATCTGCAGAGTAGGAGGCGCCTGAGGAAGGACGAGGTGACGATGTGCATCGGCAATGGTTCGAGAGTCAAAGTGATGGACGTCGGCACCCTACATCTCCGTCTACCGTCAGGATTATTGTTGGTTTTGAATAAATGCTATTATGTACCCGCACTGAGTATGAATATTGCGAGTGGGTCTTGCTTGTTGCAAGACCATTATTCGTTTAAATCAGGAACAAATGGTTGTTCAATTTATATGAATGATGTTTTCTATGTTCATGCTCCTGTATGTGATGGTTTATTCTTACTTGATCTTGATTGTGATACACACATCCATAGTGTTGATGCTAAACGTTGTAAGCACAGTGACAATAATTCCATGTACATATGGCATTGCCGTCTTGGTCATATTGGCATAAAGCGCATGAAGAAGCTTCATTCAGAAGGGCTTCTTGGATCATTGGATTTCGAATCCCTTGATACATGTGAGCCATGCCTCATGGGCAAGATGACCAGGACACCATTCTCCGGTATAGTGGAGAGAGCTGTAGACCTACTTGGGATCATACATACGGATGTATGTGGACCAATGAGTGTCTCAACACGCAATGGTTATCGTTACTTTGTTACCTTTACTAATGACTTGAGCAGATATGGATATATCTACTTGATGAAGCACAAGTCTGAAACCTTTGAAAAGTTCAAGGAATTTCAGAAAGAAGTAGAGAATCAACTTAACAAGAAAATCAAGCACCTTCGATTGGATCGGGGAGGCAAGTATTTGAGTTATGAGTTTAACATGCACTTGAAGGACTGTGGGATCATCCCATAGATTACGCCAGCCGGAACACCACAACGTAATGGTGTGTCAGAACGCCGTAACCGAACCCGATTGGATAGTGTACGGTCCATGATGTCTTTAACTGATTTTCTGTGTCTTTTTGGGGATACACGTTAGAAATCACCACTTTTATTTTAAACTGAGCACCATCCAAATCTGTGGAGACAACCCCATATGAGATATGGTATGGGCAGAAGCCAAAGTTGTCTTTTCTGAAAGTTTGGGGATGTGAGGCGTATGTTAAGAAACTGCAGCCTGACAAACTCGAACCCAAATCGGAAAAATGTATCTTTGTAGGATATCCAAGGGAAACCATTGGATGTACCTTCTACAATCAAGCCGAAGGCAAAACGCTTGTCGCAAAAACCGGCACCTTTCTCGAGAAATAGTTTCTTGCAAAAGGGGTGAGTGGAAGGAAAATTGAGTTAGATGAAATTGTTGACCCTTCTCTCTGTATTCCGAGTAGCGCAATGGAAGCTGTTCCGAAACCGCTCTCCAACATGGAGGAAGAGCCCATTGATGCTGATCAAAACAATGACATCGAGACTCCTGAGGTTCACAGGTCTACAAGGGTTCGTGCCACTCCAGATTGGTACAGTAGCCTTGTGATGTCTGTCATCTTAGATGATCAGGAAGAACCTGCAAACTACAAAGAAGCTATGGATAGTGCTGACTCTGAGAAATGGCTAGAAGCCATGAAATCCGAAATAGGATCCATGCATGAAAACCAAGTTTGGACCTTGGTGAATCTTCCAGAGGGTCGCAAGGCCGTGGAAAATAAATGGATCTTTAAGAAAAAGATGCGAATGGTAATATGACCATTCACAAAGCTCGACTTGTCGCAAAAGGGTTTCGACAAATTCAAGGAGTTGACTACGACGAGACTTACTCTCCCGTAGTGATGCTTAAGGCTGTCAGGATTTTAATAGCAATTGCTGCACATTTCGATTATGAAATTTGGCAGATGGATGTCAAGACTGCATTCCTCAATGGTCACATTGATGAAGAGTTGTATATGATGCAACCAGAAGGTTTTGTCAATCCTAAGGATGCTGGAAAGGTATGCAAACTTCAACGGTCCATTTATGGATTGAAGCAAGCATCTCAGAGCTAGAACCAACGTTTTGATCAAGTGATCAAGAGTTTTGGATTTGTCCAAAACCAACAAGAGTTCTGTGTTTACAAGAAAGCGAGTGGGAGCTCGGTTGTTTTCTTAGTAGTATATGTGGATGACATATTACTCATGGGAAATGACGTGGATCTTATGAATAGCGTGAAAGCATATTTGAGCAACCAATTTTCCATGAAGGATCTAGGTGAAGCTACATACATATTAGGAATCAAGATCTATAGAGATAGGTCAAGGCACCTAATAGCATTGAGTCAGGGCACTTACATAGATAAGATTTTGAAGAGGTTCAAAATGGAAAACACCAAGAGGGGTTTTACACCTATGATGAAGAATTGCAACTTGAGTATGACTCAATGTCCTGTAATGGACGATGATAGAGATAAGATGTCTTACATCCCCTATGCTTCAGCAATAGGATCTATCATGTATGCAATGCTTAGTACCCGACTTGATGTGGCATTGGCTCTTAGTTTGACGAGCCGATATCAGAGTAATCCAGGACCAGATCACTGGACAACTGTGAAAAATATCCTAAAGTATCTGAGAAGAACAAAGGATATGTTCCTAATCTATGGAGGAAATGATGAAGCTCTGAACGTAACAGGTTACGTAGATGCGAGCTGGAATTTAGATCATGATGACTCGAAGTCTCAAACAGGATTTGTTTTCTTGGTGAATGGTGGGGCGGTAAGCTGGAAGAGCAAGAAGCAGCCGGTGGTGGCACAATCTTCAATGGAGTCTGAATACATTGCTGCAGCTGATGCAGCAAATGAAGCTGTTTGGCTAAGGAATTTCGTCATTGAACTAGGAGTTTTTCCCAATGCGCAAGACCCCGTGTTAATCTATTGTGATAACACTGGAGCTATTGCAAATGCAAGGGAACCAAAAACTCATTCTACAGCCAAACACATCAAACTTAGATTTCACGTCATCCGGCAGATTGTTGATGAAGGTGAAGTCAAGATTTGCAAAGTAGACACGGAACTGAATGTAGCAGATCCTCTGACTAAAGCTCTCCAACAGGATAAGCATGAACAACACCGAGATTCCATTGGTGTTAGGTTCCTGCCTATTGTAAACTAGTTTTGTATACTCTAGTGCAAGTGGGAGACTGAAGGAGTTATGCCCTAGAGGCAAATAATAAAGTATATTATTTGATATATCTCCTGTATGTTCATAATACGTTTCATACTGTGCTATAACTGTGTTAATACGAAACGTTAATACACGTGTGGTATGTAAACAAACCGTGTCTCTAGTTACCTCTAGTGAACTAGTTCATTGGTCATGAGGATGGTCTGTGTTTCAAGATCATGTGCATTTATGCCAACTGACAATAAGGTCATGTTATTAGTTGAATAACATGATAGACAAACATCTGACCATTATATCTTAATGAGATCTAGTTACAAAGTTCACCATTAATGATAAAACATAGAGAACCTCGCAACCTGATCCTTTGACTATGAGGTAATGCAAATCACCATTCTAGAAGAAGCTTAGAGAGAAACCAGAATAGTTTCGGTAACACCCGATGGAGATCGGAAAGGAGCCCGAAAGTTGTTCCAGAGTGAAGAGATAATATAATATGTATATTTGAATGTTAATTGGAGAATTAATATTAAATATATATTTTATTTTATTTTATTTTTGAAGGCACTATATTGCTAATGGGCCTCACTCGAAGGGAGGCCCAAGTGGGCAAGGCGCCTAGGGAGTGGGGGCTAGCCGGCCTAGGGCTGGTGGGTCGCCCCAGTGGGGCCCACCTAGGGCCGGCGGCTGCCCCAAGGTGGCCGGCGGGTGTGGGGATTAGTCCCACCTCGCCTGGCCCCTGGGTGGTGTGCCCCCCTCCCACTATATAAAGGGGTCCCCCCTCCCCTTGGAAATCACCCATTCCTCTCATTCTCTCTATCTCATCTGCTGAGGACTTCCCCATAATATTGGGGAGGACCTCATAGTTGAGTTCTCCACGTTCACACTACCGTCGTGTGATCGGTGATCCGACATCTACTTCTTCCGCTGCTCGGCTGGATCGGAGCCCGGTTGACGTCCCCTACACCGGACGTGTGATGAACTTCGGAGGCACCTCACTTGGGGTGCTGCTCGTCTTCATCAATATACGCCTTCCTACGTAAGGCGTGCCTCATTTTGCAAAGGTATGAATACTGTATTCCTTCTCCATTACTTATGTCTACATAGTATAGATCCTGGTATTAGTGTTCGAGTAGATAGAATTTTTTTGTTTTCTGCTACAGAACCCTACACTAGTCACATGTTGCAACATTATGGATGTAATCTCACTAAGTCGACCATGTGTATCTTCCCATCACTCCGGTGAAGAAATACTAGTATTGATACATAGGCCTCACATATCCCTCTAGAGTACCAAACAAACACCATTATCGTCACCCAGTTATGGACATGACATTTGATGAAGTGAAAGCAGCCTCGGTGATAGTGATTAATATGATATCATGGTCAAAGGAGAAGGAGACTATGCTTCTAACTATTCCAATGGTGAAATTGATGACTTGATCGTGTTGTAGTACGTATATTGGGTTATGTCCATCACATCATTCATTAACGATATGACTTCATTGTCAGCTAGCATAAATGCTCCATGATCAGGAAACCTTGATCACCAGCTGCTCAACAAACTAGTATAAATAGAGGCTACTAGGGACTTGGTTTGTTTACATACCACACATGTATCAATGTTTCCACTAGATACAGTTATAACACGGTATGAAAGTATTATGAACTAATTGAGATTTGATAATAAAATCCATTTATTTATTTGCCTCTAGGACATATCTCCTCCAGTCTCCCACTTGCACTAGAGTACAAATAATCTAGCTTGCATTCTCTACTAATCATAAACCATATCACATATGTGTTCATTGATCATGCATGCTCATGGGAAACGTCCTATACTTTGATCTATTTTACCAGATATGTATGTCTTTTGCAGATCGTTAATGTCTCCTAATTTGACAGTTACTACATTATCACATAATGTATCGAAGTAAACTTTGTTTCCTAGTGTTTACAATGAAGGTCTATTGCTCACGAGAACTTTCAATGTTTTCATGTATGTTGGAGATATGCCCAAGAGGCAATAATAAAAGTGGTTATTATTATATCTTTGTGTTTATGATGAATGTTTGCATCCCATGCTATAATTGTATTATAAGGAAACACTAATACATGTGTGTTTTGTAAACATAAAAGAGTCCCTAGTAAGCCTCTTGTTAAACTAGCTTGTTGATTAATTGATGATCATGGTTTCCTGATCATGGACATTGGATGTCATTAATAACAAGGTTATATCATTAGGAGAATGATGTAATGGACACACACACCCATAGTAAGTGTAGCATAAGATCAAGTCATTAAGTTCACATTGCTATAAGCTTTCGATACATAGTAACCTAATCCTTCGACCATGAGGTTGTGTTAATCACCATCACCGGATGGGTACTTTGATGACATCAAACACCACTTCGTAACTGGGTGGTTATAAAGGTATCATTGGGTATTCTGAAAGTATGTGTTGAAGCGCATGGACCAAGATTGGGATTTGTCCATCCATATGACGGATAGATATGCTCTGGGCCCTCTCGGTGGAATGTCATCTAGTTAGCTTGCAAGCATGTGACTAGGTCACAAGGGATGGCATGACACGGAACGAGTAAAGAGTGCTTATCAGTAACAAGGTAGAACTAGGTATGGAGATACCGACGATCAAACCTCGGATAAGTAGAGTATCGCGTGACAAAGGGAATTGGTTTCGTATGTTAATGGTTCTATCGATCACGAAGTCATCGTTGAGTATGTGGGAGCCGTTATGGATCTCTAGATCCCGCTGATGGTTATTGATCGGAGAGGTGTCTTCATCATGTCTGCATATTCACGAACCGTAGGGTGACACACTTAAGGTTCGAAGTTGTTTTAAGTAGATATTGAATGTGCGTTGGAGACCGAATGTTGTTCGGAGTCTCGGATTGGATCCGGGACATCACGAGGAGATCCGGAACTGTCCGGAGAATAAGATTCATATAATGGGGATAATTTTCTAAGTTAGGAAATGTTCCAGAGTGTTTGTATGGGGATTCTAGAAGGTTTCGGAATGTTCCGGAAGGTTCTAGAAGATATCTTGGAGTTTATTTGAAAACCGAGATAAGATAAGATAAGATAAGGGGAGTTTAAAGGGGAAACTTGGGGGGGGGGAGGACTCTCCCCCCAAGCTCCCTAGTGCGCCGGCCCTAAGGGGTGGGCCTAGGGGTGGGAACCCTAGGCCTCACCCCTCCCTCTATATATAGAGGGGTGGAGGCGCCAGCCTCCACCCCTCCGGGCCCCTCCCCACTCTAAACCCTAGCCGCCTTTCTCTTCCTTCTTCCATCTGCTCCGGCTTAGGCGAAGCCCTGCAGAATACTCTCCACCACCACCACCACGCCGTCGTGCTGCTGGGATTGCGTGGAGAAGATCTACTACCTCCGCTGCTCGCTGGAACGGGGAGAGGAGGGTCTGCTTCGATTCCGCACGTGTGACCGTCTGCGGAAGCGCTGCCGGAACGCGGCGCCGGAAGGATCGTCCACATGATCTTGAGATCGGCAAGAGATCGACTACATCAACCACGAGATCCGATCTCGAACAAGGCTTTGGAAACTACAAGGGTTAGTATAGATCTATCTCGTTGCACTTGTCTAATAGATTAGATCTTGGCTTTTATCTAGATTAGATCTGGGTTTTGTTCGTTCTTGCGGTAGAAATTTTTTGTTTTCCATGCTACGAACCCATTAGTGGTATCAGAGCCTTGTCTATGCGTAGATCTGTTGCACGAGTAGAACACAATGGTGTTGTGGGCGTTGGTGCTCGTGCCGTCTTTTGCTATGTGTACTTTGCATCTTGCGGTATGGTGGGATGAAGCGGCTCGGGCTAACATTACATGTCATCGCACATGAGACTTGCTCCACGCTTGACGTGCAACTTGCTTTGCACAAGTGGCTTTGCGGGTGTCTGTCTCTCCCATCATAGTATAGATCAAATCTACACTTTGCACTTGATAGCACTTGTATCAACGTTGTGGTTCAGTTTCGTAGGTAAGATCCGTTCTTATTTGAAAGCCCCAAACCACGTAAAACTTGCAAAGAAAATTAGAGGCGTCTAACTTGTTTTTGCAGGGGTTTTGTGATGTGATATGGCCATCATGTGATTGTGATTATATTTGATGTATGCAATGATCCTTGTTGTAATATGGCAACCGGCAGGAGCCTAATGGTTGTCTTTAATTCTGTTAAGACATGCGTGTCTATTCATCTTGTAATAGCTTTATTCCAAGTAGTTGTAATAGTTGCTTGTGATGATGGACAACCATGAAGCGGCGCCACTGACCTTGACGCAATGCTGGTGATGATGGAGATCATGTCCGTGCTTTGGAGATGGAGATCAAAGGCACAAGAAGAAAGGGCCATATCATATCACACTAATTATGAATTGCCTGTGATGTTAATCCTTTATGCATCTTGTATTGCTTAGATCGCGACGGTAGCATTATAAGATGATCCCTCTCACTAAATATCAAGTAATAAAAGTGTTCGTCCTTAGTTGGCACCGTTGCTAAGACTCGTCGTTTCGAAGCATCTTGTGATGATCGTGAAGGGTTTCGCAGCATAGTAAATCAAAATTTTCTATGGAAGAGAACAGAAGGAAAGCCCCCTCCCGGAAGGTGGGGCCACGTTGGTCCCCTTCCGGAAGGTTCTAGAAGCTTCCGGTACAATACCGATTAACCCGGAACTATTCCGAACTCCAAAAACTGCACTGCCTTATATGAATCTTATTCTCCGGACCATTCCGGAACCTCTCGTGATATCCCGGATCCCATCCGAGACTCCGAACAAAAATTCATAAACCAATTATCCAATCTATCCTAGCGTCAAGACACGTTAAGTGTGTGACCCTGCGGGTTCGAGAATATGCAGACATGATCTTCTATCAATAATCAACAGCGGGGTCTGGGCACCCATATTGACTCCCGCACATTCATCGATGATCATATCGGATGAACCACGATGCTAGGATTCAATCAATCCCATATATATATTCCCTTCGTCTCGCGATATTTTACTTGCCCGAGATTCGATCGTCAGTACCGTCATACCTAGTTCAATCTCGTTCACAGCAAGTACTTTACTCGTTCCGTAATCCGATATCACTTTGTGATTAACTCCTTAACCACATGCTTGCAAGCGGCGTTGATATCGATTACCGAGTGGGCCCGAAGTATATTTCTCCGACTTGGGAGGGACAAATCCCATCTCGATACATACAACCCAACAGATACTTTCCGATCACCTGAGAGACACCTTTATGATCACCCTCTCATAGGATGACGTTTGATGACCTCAAAGCTTTCTTCCGATACCAGGGAGTTGCATTATCTCATGGTCTAAGGAATACAATATTTGACATAGGAAAAGCTTCGCAAAGATGAACACAATGACACGATCTAATTGCTTCGCTTAGTTTGGGTCTGTCCACCATATCATTCTCCCAATGATATGATCTCATCATCAATTGACAACTCATGTCTATGGTTAGGAAACCTTAACCATCATTGATCAATGAGCTAGTCCATAGAGGCGTACTAGGGACACGGTGTTGTTCACAAACCACACAAGTATTAATGTTTCCGCTTAATACAATTCTAGCATGGAATATAAACTTTATCATGAACAAGAATTATAATAATAACATCTTTATTATTGCCTCTAGGGCATAATTCAAACAGTCTCCCACTTGCACTAGAGTCAATAATCTAGTTTACATTTGGCAACAATCTTACACCCATGGCACTGAGGTGCTGATCATGTTTTACACGTGGAAGAGGTTTAGTCAATGGATCTGCGACATTCAGATCTGTATGTACTTTGCTGATCTTCAGATCTCCATCTGCTATATAATCTCGGATTATATGAAACTTGCAGTTGATATGCTTGGTCTTTGGATGATATCTTGGTTTCTTAGCGAGTGCTATGGCGCCAGTGTTGTCACACAATATCTCCAGTGGGTCCAATGCACTTGGAACCACGCCAAGCTCAGTGATGAAGTTTCTGATCCAAACTCCTTCACTTGACGCTTCTGCAGCAGCCATGTATTCCGCTTCTACTGTAGATCCCGCGACCACGCTTTGCTTGCAGCTTCTCCAGCTCACAGCTCCTCCATTCAAAATGTACACGTATCCTGTCTGAGATTTAGCATCATCCTTATCGGTGTCGAAACTAGCATCGACGTAACCTTTTACGACGAGCTGTTCATCACCCCCATAGACTAAGAACATTTCTTTAGTCCTATTTAGGTACCTTAGGATGTTCTTCACGGTTGTCCAGTGTTCCACTCCTGGATCACTTTGATATCTGCTCGTCAAACTAAGAGCATTGGACACATCCGATCTAGTACACAGCATGGCATACATGATGGAACCTATGGCCGAGGCATAAGGCACTTTGCTCATAGCTTCCCTATCATTTACCGTAGCTGGACACTGAGCCTTGCTCAATATCTTACCTGACAACATAGGCACTGAACCTTTCAATGCCTTATCCATTCTGAACCTTTTCAGAACTTTGTCTAGGTATGTACTTTGGCTTAAAGCTATCAGGCGTCTTTGTCTATCTCTATAGATTTTGATGCCCAATATATAAGCAGCTTCACCTAGGTCTTTCATTGAAAAACACTTGTTCAAATAACTCTTCACATCGTTAAGCATGTTGATGTCATTTCCAATAATCAATATGTCATCCACATATAGTACCAGAAACTTCACCGAGCTCCCACTCACTTTCTTGTAGATGCAAGCTTCATAGCAATTTGGAACAAATCCAAAGCTCTTGATCACTTGATCAAAATGAAGGTTCCAACTCCGAGATGCTTGCTTCAGTACATAAATGGAACGCTGAAGTTTGCATACTTTATCAGCATCCTTAGGATCGACAAAACCTTCGGGTTGCATCATATACAACTCTTCATCAATGTTGCCATTGAGGAAAGCAGTCTTGACGTCCATTTGCCATATTTCATAATCATGAAACGCAGCAATTGCTAATAAAATCCGAATGGACTTAAACATCGCTACGGGAGAGAAAGTCTCATCGTAGTCAACACCTTGAACTTGTCGAAAACCTTTCGCAACAAGCCGTGCTTTATAGACGGTAACATTACCATCCGCGTCCGTTTTCTTCTTGAAGATCCATTTGCACTCAACGGCCTTTCGGTCGCTAGGAGGGTCCACCAAAGTCCATACTTGGTTTTCGCTCATGGATCCCAATTCGGATTTCATGGCTTCTAGCCATTTCTCAGAGTCTGGGCTCATCATCGCTTCCTCATAGTTCGTAGGTTCGTTGTCTTCTACTAACAAGACAGTCAAGACAGGGTTGCCGTACCACTCAGGAGGGGCACGCGACCTTGTCGACCTGCGACGTTCAGTAGCAGCATCGTCCGAAGCTTCATGATCCTTGTCATTAGCTTCCTCTATTGTTGGTGCAGGCGGCACTGGAACAATTTCAGGTGTTGCGCTACTCTCCAATTCAAGAGATGGTTCAATAACCTCGTCTAGCTCTACTTTCCTCCCACTCACTTCTTTCGAGAGAAACTCCTTCTCAAGAAAGGAACCGTTCTTTGCGACAAACACTTTGCCTTCGGTTCTATGATAGAAGGTATACCCAATAGTTTCCTTAGGGTATCCTATGAAGACGCATTTCTCCGCTTTGGGTTCGAGCTTGTCCGGCATTAACTTCTTGACGTAAGCTTCGCATCCCCAAACTTTAAGAAACGACAACTTAGGTTTAGCACCAAACCACAGTTCATACGGTGTCGTCTCAACGGATTTAGATGGAGCCCTATTTAAAGTGAATGCAGCGGTTTCTAATGCATAACCCCAAAATGATAACGGCAAATCAGTAAGAGACATCATCGATCGGACCATATCTAATAGGGTTCGATTCCGGCGTTCAGACACACCATTGCGCTGTGGTGTTCCGGGTGGCGTGAGTTGTGAAACGATTCCACTTGCTTTGAGATGCGTGAGAAAATCATAACTCAAATATTCGCCCCCACGATCGGATCGTAGAAACTTAATCTATCTGTTACGATGGTTCTCTACTTCATTCTGAAATTCTTTGAACTTTTCAAACATTTCAGATTTATGTTTCATTAAATAGATATACCCATATCTACTTAAGTCATCGGTAAAAGTGAGAAAATAGCGATATCCACCGCGCGTCGAAATACTCATCGGTCCGCATACATCGGTATGTATGATTTCCAACAAGTCCGTTGCTCGCTCCATCATACCGGAGAACGGGGTTTTGATCATCTTGCCCATGAGGCATGGTTCGCATTTGTCAAATGATTCAAAATCAAGAGACTCCAAAAGTCCATCAGAATGGAGTTTCTTCATGCGCTTTACACCAATATGACCTAGACGACAGTGCCACAAATAAGTAGTATTATCACTATCTACTTTGCATCTCTTAGCCTCAATGTTATGGATGTGTGTTTCATCCCTTTCGAGATTTAGAAGAAATAAACCATTCACAAGAGGTGCATGACCATAAAAGATGTTACTCATATAAATAGAACAACCATTATTCTCCGATTTAAATGAATAACCGTCTTGCAATAAACACGATCTAGAAATAATGTGCATGCTCAACGCAGGCACATAATAACATTTATTAAGGTTTAAAACTAATCCCGAAGGTAAAACTAAGGAGAGCGTGCCGACGGCCATCACATCAACTCTTGATCCGTTGCCAACGCGCATCGTCACCTCATCCCTCGCAAGCCATCGTCTATTCCGTAGCTCCTGTTTCGAGTTACAAATATTAGCAACTGAACCAGTATCAAATACCCAGGCACTACAACGAGGGCTAGTAAGGAAAACATCAATAACATGTATATCAAATATACCTTTGATGGTGTCAGCCTTCTTGTCCGCTAAGTACTTCGGACAGTTGCGCTTCCAGTGACCCTTGTCATTGCAATAGAAGCACTCAGTGTCCGGTTTAGGACCAGACTTGAGCTTCTTCTCAGCAGGGGCAACGCGCTTGCCGCCGCCTTTCTTGAAGGGATTCTTTACACCCTTACCTTTCTTAAAGGTGGGCTTGTTGACCATCAACACATGATTATCCTTCTTGATGTCCACTTCCGCGGCCTTCAGCTTTGCGAAGAGCTCGGTGATCGTATCAGTGGAACCAATCTGATTATGAGTCACTACAAAACTTTTGTAGCTGGGAGGGAGTGATTTGCAGAACCCTGTCAATCTTGAGCTCCTCTGGAATCGTGCATTCCAGTTGCTCAAGGCGTTGAGTGTAGCCCGTCATCTTAATGGCGTGCTCACTAACGGAACTCCCTTCCTCCATCTTGCAGTTAAAGAACTTCTCAGAGATCTCATATCTCTCAGAACGGGCCTGAGTCTGAAACATGGTTTTCAGCTCTTCGAGAATCTCAAAGGGCCCGGGATAGTCTTCAAAACAATTTTGAAGTTCTGGTTCCATAGCAAACAACATGGTGCTCTTAATCACACCATAATTATCTTTGCGCGACTGATAGACAGCTTTCTCATCAGCCGGCGCAGTTGCAGCAGGGGGGTCACCTAACGCTTTCCCAAGGACATAGTCTTTTTGACCACCAGAGAGAATGATTCTTAGATTGCGGAACCAGTTGGTGAAGTTAGACCCATTGTTTCTAAGCTTTTCTTTCTCAGCAAAAACGTTGAAGTTGAAGTTGGACTTGGCCATGTGATCTACAGTATTTGCAAGTACAATTTAGACTATGTTCATGATAAATAGTTCAACTTAATCAAATTACTAGATGAACTCCCACTAAATTCAACATCCCTCAAGTTGTTTAGTGAACACGATCCAAATTCACCACACCTAATCCGATCTTCACGAGAAGAGATGTGGCTTCAATGGTGGACAACGAAGTGTCGATCATATCATTCATATGACTCATGCTTAACCTTTCGGTTCATGTGTTCCGAGGCCATGTCTGTACATGCTAGGCTCGTCAAGTCAAACCCAAGTATTTCCGCGTGTGCAAAACTGGCTTGCACCCGTTGTATGTGAGCGTAGAGTCTATAGCACCCGATCATCACGTGATGCTTGGACACGACGAACTTTCGCAACGCTGCATACTTGGGAGAACACAGCATTTATCTTGATCTTTAAGTGAGGAATCATCTTATAATGCTACCGTCGCGATCTAAGCATAATAAGATACATAAAAGGATAAACATCACATGCATATAACTTTATGTGACATGGTATAGCCAATCTTCGCGAAATGATCTCCATCTTGTGCGTTCCGGCATGATCTCCATCACTCCACCATGATTGCCTCCACCACGAATAGCAACTACAACTATTGCTAACTACTTAGCGATAAAGTAAAGCTATTACATGGCGTATAAGAAGTTGACTCGCAGGTCACAATTATAAAGACAACCATATGGCTCCTTCCGGTTGTGTACTCATCGACATGCAAGTCGTGAAACATTACAAAACATGATCATCGCATACAATATACACATCACATCTTGGGCCATACCATATCACAGAAAACACTCCCTGCAAAAACAAGTTAGACGCCTCTACTTTGTTGTTGCATGTTTTACGTGGCTTATGGGAGTAGATGCTAAGAACGATTCTTACCTACGGAAAGACACAACGGTGATATTATGGTTGCCAAACTCCGGTGTTAATCCCATGACAACTATAGTGAGAGAAACTGACATCCACCAGCCGCATGTATGGTACAAGCCACACGTCAAGTGCGGAGCCGGTCTCGCGTAAGACGTCGCGTAAGGTTGGCCTGGACCGCTTCAATCTCACTATCCCGCGCCATAAGAAGAACACAAACAAGAGGCTTGCAACAGAAAACATCAACGCCCGCAACAACCATGTTGCGTTCTACTCGTGAAACACATCTACGCATAGATCTAGCTCTGATACCACTGAAGGGTTTCGCAGCATAGTAAATCAAAATTTTCTACGGAAGCGAACAGAAGGAAAGCCAAGATCTAATCTAGGAGATGCAAACAACGAGAGAGATTGGATTAGATCTTCATACCCTTGAAGATTCGCACAGCGGAACGTTCGTCGGAACGTGGGTGATGTAGTCGTACTCGCTTCTCCTCCTCGCGATCCGATCTGATCTAGCACCACAAGTGGCGGTGCCTCCGTGAGATGCACACGTGCAGCACCTCGACGTCTCCTCCTTCCTCGGACCAGCAAGTATGGTGGAGAGATAGATTGGATCTACAACGCGACGGCGCGGTGTATATGGTGGAGAATTTCTGCAGCAGGGCTTCGCCTATAAACAGTCGGGAGGGAGAGAGGAAGGCAGCAGGGCTACTAGGGTTTGGAGGAAGGTGTAGGTTGGGGGGAGGGGGCGCACCAGCCCTCTATATATAGAGGGGGGTGCGGCCAGCCCTTGCCCATCCTCCAAGCCTATCTCTAGTTTAAATGATTTAAACTTTCCCTTATCTAGAAATCCTATCTCTAGTTTAAACGATTTTAAACTTTCCCTTATCTAGAAATCCTATCTCTAGTTTAAACGATTTTAAACTTATCTAGGATCGGCTGGGCCCTATGGGGCCTTGTGCCTCTGGCCCAATGCGGCCAGGACACTCCCTCATAGGCCCATGCCCCCTCCCGGAAGGTGGGGCCACGTTGGTCCCCTTCCGGAAGGTTCTAGAAGCTTCCGGTACAATACCGATTAACCCGGAACTATTCCGAACTCCGAAAACTGCACTGCCTTATATGAATCTTATTCTCCAGACCATTCCGGAACCTCTCGTATCCCGGATCCCATCCGAGACTCCGAACAAAAATTCATAAACCAATTATCCAATCTATCCTAGCGTCGAGACACGTTAAGTGTGTGACCCTGCGGGTTCGAGAATATGCAGACATGATCTTCTATCAATAATCAACAGCGGGGTCTGGGCACCCATATTGACTCCCGCACATTCATCGATGATCATATCGGATGAACCACGATGCCAGGATTCAATCAATCCCATATATATATTCCCTTCATCTCGCGATATTTTACTTGCCCGAGATTCGATCGTCGGTACCGTCATACCTAGTTCAATCTCGTCCACAGCAAGTACTTTACTCGTTCCGTAATCCGATATCACTTTGTGATTAACTCCTTAACCACATGCTTGCAAGCGGCATTGATATCGATTACCGAGTGGGCCCGAAGTATATCTATCCGACTTGGGAGGGACAAATCCCATCTCGATACATACAACCCAACAGATACTTTACGATCACCTGAGAGACACCTTTATGATCACCCTCTCATAGGATGACGTTTGATGACCTCAAAGCTTTCTTCCGATACCAGGGAGTTGCATTATCTCATGGTCTAAGGAATACAATATTTGACATAGGAAAAGCTTCGCAAAGATGAACACAATGACACGATCTAATTGCTTCGCTTAGTTTGGGTCTGTCCACCATATCATTCTCCCAATGATATGATCTCATCATCAATTGACAACTCATGCCTATGGTTAGGAAACCTTAACCATCATTGATCAATGAGCTAGTCCATAGAGGCGTACTAGGGACACGGTGTTGTTCACAAACCACACAAGTATTAATGTTTCCGCTTAATACAATTCTAGCATGGAATATAAACTTTATCATGAACAAGAATTATAATAATAACATCTTTATTATTGCCTCTAGGGCATAATTCCAACAGATCGGGTGTGATAGATTCTACGTGTGCATACAACGGGTGCAAGCCAGATTTGCACATGCAGAAACTAAGGTTAATATTGACGAGACTAGCATGTACAGACATGGTCTCGGAACACGGAATACCGAAAGGTAGAGCACGAGTCATATGAATGATATGATGAACATGAAGACTGTTCGCCGATGAAACTACATCTTCTCTCGTGAAGATCGGACTTGGTGTAGTGCACTTGGTTCGTGTAATCACTAAGACAATGTGAGGGATGTTGTTTTGAGTGGGAGTTCACCTAGTTAATTTAAGAATTAAAGTTGAACTCAATTTATCATAAACTTAGTCTAAACTACTTGCAAATTTGTTGTAGATTATGGCGAACCTCTCCATCAATTTCAATGCGTTCCTAGAGAAAGAAAAACTTAAGAACAATGGAAGCAACTTCACGGACTGGCTCCGTGGTCTGAAGATTGTCCTCAGGGCTGGTCAGATGACCTATGTGCTCGATGCACCGCTAGGTGACCCACCTGCAGAAGATGCCACCGATGACGTAAAAAATGTTTACGCCACTCAGAAAAATCATTACTCCACAGTTCAGTGTGCCATCTTGTATGGTCTAGAAACAGAGCTTCAGAAGCGCTTTGAGCACCACGACTCGTTCGAGATCATTAAGGAGATCAAGCTCATTTTTGAGACTCACGCGGCCATGGAGAGCTATGAGGCCTCCGAAAAGTTCTTTACCTGCAAGATGGAAGAGGGAAGCTCCGTTCGCGAGCACGTGCTCACCATGTCTGGGCACGCAAACAAGCTCCAAGAGTTGGGGATAACGATTCCTAAATGAGTTAGGGATTCACCGTGTCCTCCAATCACTGCCACCGAGTTATAAGAACTTTGTGATGAACTACAATATGCACTGCATGAACAAGACGTTGCCTGAACTATCGTCCATGTTGAAAACTGCTGAAGTGGAGATCAAGAAGGAGCACCAAGTGTTGATGGTCAATAAGACCACCAATTTCAAGAAACAGGGCAAGCCTAAGAACAAGGGCAACTTCAAGAAGGACGGCAAGAAAGCTGCCGCACCTGCTAAGAAGCCCAAGGCTGGTCCTAAGCCTGAAACTAAATGCTTCTACTGCAAGGGTGCTGGTCACTGGAAGCGTAACTGCCCCAAGTACCTGGCAGATCTGAAGAACGACAACATCAAGAAGAAAGGTATATTCGATATACATGTTATTGATGTGTATCTTACTAGTAATCGTAGTAGTGCCTGGGTATTTGATACTGGTTCGATTGCTCATATTTGTAACTCGAAACAGGAGCTGCAGAATAAACGAAGACTGGCGAGAGACGAGGTGACGATGCGCGTTGGAAATGGCTCCAAGGTTGATGTGATCGCCGTCGGCACGCTCCCTCTACATCTACCTTCGGGATTAGTTTTAAATTTGAATAATTGTTATTTGGTGCCTGCGTTAAGCATGAACATTATATCTGGATCTTGTTTATTGCGAGACGGTTACTCTTTTAAATCCGAGAATAAAGGTTGTTCGATTTATATGAGTAATATCTTTTATGGTAATGCACCTGAGATGAATGGTTTATTCTTACTGAATCTCGATAGTAGTGATACACATGTTCACAACATAGATGCTAAACGAACAAAACTGAATGATAATTCTACATACATGTGGCACTGTCGTCTTGGTCACATTGGAGTGAAGCATATGAAGAAACTCCATTCTGATGGACTTCTTGAATCACTTGATTTTGAATCACTTGAAAAATGCGAAGCATGTCTAATGGGAAAAATGACTAAGACTCCATTCTTTGGAATAATGGAGCGAGCTACAGACTTATTGGAAATAATACATACTGATGTGTGCGGTCCAATGAGTGTAGCATCGCGTGGTGGATATCGTTATGTTATCACTTTCACGGATGACTTAAGTAGATATGGGTATGTCTACTTTATGAAACATAAGTCCGAAACTTTCGAGAAGTTTAAGGAATTTCAAAGTGAAGTGGAAAACCATCGTAACAAGAAGATTAAGTTTCTGCGTTCTGACCGCGGAGGAGAATATCTAAGTTATGAGTTTGGCATGCATTTAAAGAAATGTGGAATACTTCCACAGTTGACACCGCCGGGAACACCACAGCGTAATGGTGTGTCCGAACGTCGTAATAGAACTCTCTTAGATATGGTTCGGTCTATGATGTCTCTTACAGATTTACCACTATCGTTTTGGGGCTATGCATTAGAGACAGCCGCATTCACTTTAAATAGGGCACCATCTAAATCCGTCGAAACGACACCGTACGAACTGTGGTTTGGAAAGAAACCTAAGTTGTCATTCCTTAAAGTTTGGGGTTGCGAAGCATATGTAAAGAAGTTACAACCTGATAAGCTAGAACTCAAAGCGGAGAAATGCGCCTTCATAGGATACCCTAAAGAAACAATTGGGTATACCTTCTATCAAAGATCCGAGGGCAAAGTTTTTGTGGCCAAGAATGGATCCTTTCTTGAGAAGGAGTTTCTCTCGAAAGAAGTGACTGGAAGGAAAGTAGAACTCGACGAGGTTACTGAACCTTCTCTCGGGGTTGAGAGTAGCGCAGCACCGGAAGATGTTTTCGTGCCGCCTGCACCAACTGGAGAGGAAGCTAATGATGGTGATCATGAAACTTCGAACGAAGTTACTGCTGAACCTCGCAGGTCAACGAGGGTTCGTACCACTCCTGAGTGGTATGACTCTGCCTTGAACGTCATGTTAGTGGACAACACTGATGACCCTGCGACGTATGAAAACGCCATGGTGAGCCTAGATTCCGACAGATGGCTAGAAGCCATGAAATCCGAAATGGGATCCATGTACGAAAACCAAGTATGGACTTTGGTGGACTTACCGGATGGCCGTAAGGCTGTCGAGAACAAATGGATTTTCAGAAGAAAAACAGATACTGATGGTAATGTTACTGTCTATAAAGCTCGACTTGTCGCGAAAGGGTTCCGACAAATTCAAGGTGTTGACTATGATGAGACTTTCTCACCAGTAGCGAAGCTAAAGTCTGTGAGGATTTTGTTAGCAATTGCTGCATATTTCGATTATGAGATATGGCAGATGGATGTCAAAACGGCGTTCCTTAATGGTGACATTGAGGAAGAGTTGTACATGGTACAACCCAAGAGTTTTGTCGATCCTAGTGAAGCTGACAAGGTATGCAAACTTCAGCGCTCCATTTATGGACTGAAGCAAGCATCCCGGAGTTGGAATCAACGTTTTGATAAAGTAATCAAAAACTTTGGATTTATACAAACTTATGGAGAAGCTTGTATTTACAAGAAAGTGAGTGGGAGCTCTGTAGCATTCCTAGTACTATATGTAGATGACATACTGTTGATTGGGAATGATATAGAACTTCTTAATAGCGTCAAAGCCTATTTGAATAATAGTTTTTCAATGAAGGATCTTGGCGAAGCGGCATATATTCTAGGCATCAAGATTTATAGAGATAGATCAAGACGCCTGCTAGCGCTTTCACAAAGTACATACCTGGACAAAGTTCTAAAGAAGTTTAGAATGGAAGAGAGCAAGAAAGGGTTCGTGCCCATGTTGACAGGTAAGACCTTGAGTAAGACTCAAAGTCCAGCTACGGCAGAAGATAGAGAGAAGATGAATAATGTTCCCTATGCCTCAGCCATAGGTTCTATCATGTATGCCATGTTGTGTACGAGACTGGATATAGCACATGCTGTTAGTTTGACTAGCAGATATCAAAGTGATCCTGGAATGGAGCACTGGACAGCGGTCAAGAATATCCTTAAGTACCTGAATAGGACTAAGGATATGGTTCTTTCTTATGGAGGTGATGAACAGCTTGTTGTAAACAGTTACACTGATGCTAGTTGGAACACCGATCCAGATGACTCGAATTCACAGTCTGGATACGTATTTATATTGAATGGTGCTGCAGTGAGCTGGAGGAGTGCCAAGCAAAGTGTTGTGGCGAAATCTTCAACTGAATCAGAATACATAGCTGCTTCGGAGGCTGCACAAGAAGCCATATGGATGAAGGAGTTCATTACTGAACTTGGCGTGGTTCCTAGTGCGTTGGACCCGATGGCCATCTACTGTGACAACACAGGTGCCATAGCTAATGCACAGGAGCCAAGGTCACATAGCAAACTGAAGCACATCAAGCTACGTTTCCATGCCATTCGCGAGTATGTCCGAGATGGTGACATAAAGATTTGCAAAGTACACACTGATCTAAATGTGGCAGATCCGTTGACTAAACCTCTCCCTAGAGCAAAGCATGACCAACACCAGAACGCCATGGGTGTTAGGTATATTACCATGTAATCTAGATTATTGACTCTAGTGCAAGTGGGAGACTGTTGGAGATATGCCCAAGAGGCAATAATAAAAGTGGTTATTATTATATCTTTGTGTTTATGATGAATGTTTGCATCCCATGCTATAATTGTATTATAAGGAAACACTAATACATGTGTGTTTTGTAAACATAAAAGAGTCCCTAGTAAGCCTCTTGTTAAACTAGCTTGTTGATTAATTGATGATCATGGTTTCCTGATCATGGACATTTGATGTCATTAATAACAAGGTTATATCATTAGGAGAATGATGTAATGGACACACACACCCATAGTAACCGTAGCATAAGATTAAGTCATTAAGTTCACATTGCTATAAGCTTTCGATACATAGTAACCTAATCCTTCGACCATGAGGTTGTGTTAATCACCATCACCGGATGGGTACTTTGATGACATCAAACACCACTTCGTAACTGGGTGGTTATAAAGGTATCATTGGGTATTCTGAAAGTATGTGTTGAAACGCATGGACCAAGATTGGGATTTGTCCATCCATATGACGGATAGATATGCTCTGGGCCCTCTCGGTGGAATGTCATCTAGTTAGCTTGCAAGCATGTGACTAGGTCACAAGGGATGGCATGACACGGAACGAGTAAAGAGTGCTTATCAGTAACAAGGTAGAACTAGGTATGGAGATACCGACGATCAAACCTCGGATAAGTAGAGTATCGCGTGACAAAGGGAATTGGTTTCGTATGTTAATGGTTCTATCGATCACGAAGTCATCGTTGAGTATGTGGGAGCCGTTATGGATCTCCAGATCCCGCTGATGGTTATTGATCGGAGAGGTGTCTTCATCATGTCTGCATATTCACGAATCGTAGGGTGACACACTTAAGGTTCGAAGTTGTTTTAAGTAGATATTGAATGTGCGTTGGAGACCGAATGTTGTTCGGAGTCTCGGATTGGATCCGGGACATCACGAGGAGATCCGGAACTGTCTGGAGAATAAGATTCATATAATGGGGATCATTTTCTAAGTTAGGAAATGTTCCAGAGTGTTTGTATGGGGATTCTAGAAGGTTTCGGAATGTTCCGGAAGGTTCTAGAAGGTTTCAGAATGTTCCGGAAGGTTCTAGAAGATATCTTGGAGTTTATTTTAAAACCGAGATAAGATAAGATAAGATAAGGGGAGTTTAAAGGGGAAACTTGGGGGGAAGGACTCTCCCCCCAAGCTCCCTAGTGCGCCGGCCCTAAGGGGTGGGCCTAGGGGTGGGAACCCTAGGCCACACCCCTCCCTCTATATATAGAGGGGTGGAGGCGCCACCCCTCCGGGCCCCTCCCCACTCCAAACCCTAGCCGCCTTTCTCTTCCTTCTTCCATCTGCTCCGGCTTAGGCGAAGCCCTGTAGAATTCTCTCCACCACCACCACCACCATGCCGTCGTGCTGCTGGGATTGCGTGGAGAAGATCTACTACCTCCGCTGCTCGCTGGAACGGGGAGAGGAAGGTCTGCTTCGATTCCGCACGTGTGACCGTCTGCGGAAGCGCTGCCGGAACGCGGCGCCGAAAGGATCGTCCACACGATCTTGAGATCGGCAAGAGATCGACTACATCAACCACGAGATCCGATCTCGAACAAGGCTTTGGAAACTACAAGGGTTAGTATAGATTTATCTCGTTGCACTTGTCTAATAGATTAGATCTTGGCTTTTATCTAGATTAGATCTGGGTTTTGTTCGTTCTTGCGGTAGAATTTTTTTGTTTTGCATGCTACGAACCTATTAATGTAAACCTAGGAACACACTCAGCAGAAGTCGAACTTCTTTAGTAAAAAATTACTTCTATATCTATGTAGATCCTAATCGATAGTGCATAGAATGCAACTTCGATGCCTAACCTTGCTCCTTCCAATTTAAGGATAAACTTAACCATGGTTCAGTGACTAACTCAGGAATCACGCCAAGACATGTTCTTACAACTAAGAACTTGTTCTTTTTAACCAAAAACTTTGGTCACATTACATCGATATACAATATGATTTATATGGAAAAACCTATGACTGAGGAATAGGATATGCAACAAATCTCTTTTCTTTATTTTAACCATAGTTGTAATACTGAGATTAACTCAATGCTTCATCTAGATATACAAGTAAGACCTTCTTTCTTGTCTTGTTCCATTCTAAAATTCTTCGGAATCTTATCTATAGTATTATGAACATCTTCATAATCAAATCCTTAAAGCATTTCGACACTAATGTTTATTAAACATGTCAATCTATCTCGATAGATTTCAATGTTTAATATTTTTTTCAACTTCATATATATAATATTTACTAATTTAAGTATTGTTAATACCAATTAAATCATTCACATATACAAGAATGGTGTCACGCTCCCACTCAAATATGGCATCCATATATGAGATCCAGGGATTTCACTTAGCTCCCACCACTCAAAATATGTCGTCTACATATTAAGACTTAGGCAAGCTATTTAGCTCTCACTCAAATTTATGTAAATGCAGGTCTTCTCAATAATCTTGGAAGTTCCAAAATTCTTTGATCATTCATCAAATCGAGAATTCCAGCTACGAGACACTATCATCCATATGGTTTGACAAATCATGCTTGTTGTGCCAATTACAACCCTTCTTCAGTCTTGTCATTAAAGAACACACATTTTTTACAATCTTCTACCAATTATCAAATTAGAGTAATTGTTGGTGTAAACCCAATAGACTCAAGCATCGCTACTCATTGTAGTCAATTATTTGAATTTGTCAAAACATATTTTGTGAAAAATCAAGCTTTTAAGTCTTTCTTTAAGTTTCATTTCTTCCTTATGACTTCACAGTCATTTGGAAAGATCAAGTAAACATCTTTACTTAATAAGATCAAATAACATATTACTTTGTAATCTTAAAAGTAACTTAATATAGGATTTTATGAATCTTAGTCATTTCTTGTACTTAGGTCCTTCACGCTTCTTCGTAGTTCATAGATATGTCTTGTTCCATTAACATGCCAAGTGAATCAACAATATAATTCCACAAACTTGCAGAATCTATTCTTGAATCCTACTTTCTTTAGTAAAAGTACTCGCTGAAATGTCATGATCATTATCATTAGTTTCTGCTCTACTTGTAGAGTTTGGCTCCAGGAGCATATTCCATTGTGCTACTCCACATTTTGAATGTAAGGTCAAATACCTTATTTAAACTTTCATGTTCTTCCACTAACACCTTCTGTGAGAAAACATTTTTTCTAGGAGCTACCATGCTAGGCAATATAAGCTTTGACTTTTTGGTTTTAGTTTGGAAGATGTATTCATAGTTTCCTAAGAATACACTACAAAGATTTGTTTATTTGTCATGACTTCGAATTATCAAAATCTCCAGAAACTCGAACAAGCCATAACTACAAATGAGTGTTTGCTATTTGATCTCTAACTATAAACAATAACTATAACCTTATAAGAGATAATTTTTAGACCATATGTATCTAATATAGTATGATTATTATGTTCAGAAATATCAATAAACTTTGAAGTGTCCAATCGTTGTAATTTGTTGAACATCTTTCACAAGTCTTTTATGCCAAAAATTAACTTAAATACTTAGTCATGTCGATCAAATCATAGAGACTTTGTATTCTTTTTAATTTAATACCCTTCTTCATTCTGAAATCATTTGAATAACTCAAGTAGTTTCAGACTTGTGTTTTATTAAGTAAATACACATGTTCACTTACATCCACAATGAAGTTTATGAAATAATGATTTCCACTATTTGTTGAAATATAATACATCATTATGTGTGATCCCACCTAGCACACCTACTATTAATAGAGAATTGTGCTTCCCTGATGTGCATCCAAGAATGCTTCCTTTCATGATGTCCACCTATTGTCAATCCTTTTGTAAAGAGATGTGGCCTCCTTTGCCTCAGGTGGTGGAAATTGAGAGCAGAGCCTTGGCTCATGACACTGATTTTCATGCCTATATAGTCCAATCCCCCTAATAGATCTTCTGGTGTGGAAGAGAGTGCTTATTATGCTCAGGATATGGAGGTAGAAAAACCTGGGAGATTTAGCAAGAGGAGCTCCACTATGGCTAATGAAAGTATCCTAGAGAAATCTATATTTCCAAGAAAAGGAATTTGCAAGGTACATCTCCTCAGAATTATCATGTTAATGTATTGATGGGTGTCATTATTCCTAATGATAACTTTGAGTCTGTAAACCTTATTAGAGAGCTTGAAATTTCTAGGGGAAACTTGTGAAAAGAAACAAGCTAATAAATTGAATAGTCTCAATGAAGATACGAATGGTGCTAAAAGTCCTTTGGATCTAGAGTGGGTTTCTCGCGAGGAAGAAGAAGGTGATTTTACTATTTTGGAATAAAAAAAGTAGGAAAATCTAATAATAAGAAAGTGGCGGTGAATCATCACTCTTTTACTAGAATTCAATAGAAGAATGACATCTCTACCCATACTCTTGGTAGAGTTGTTAGGCAGAGGAAAAAACCTGATAAGTTTAAATGAACGTGGCCTTTTGGAATGGAATATGGGTTGGTAAGAAGGGTATGTATGCCTATTTAAATGAGATCATTACTGATCATGCTCTTGATTTCATTGCTTTCCAAGAAACCATGAAAAATTCATATTCTAATAGCTTCTTTCAAAAAATAGATCCCCGTGGGCATTTCTTTTGGAAGTGGATTCCTTGAGTAGAAAATCTGGGGGTATCCTTTGTTGTGTTAGACATGAAACTCTTGGAGTGTTGGGTTTCAAGAAGGGGGAGTACATTTTGAGATTTGATCTTCGGGACAATATTAAAAAATGTAAGTGGTATATTTTGGTGGTGTATGGTCCTGCTCATGATGAGTTTAGAAACAAATTTCTTACTGAGATTTCTGCCTTTTGTAATTCTTTGGACTCCTTATATCATTGGGGGTTTAATATTTTGAGGCATTCTAGGGAGAAGAATAAGAGTACACATTTGTCTCATTTTTCTGATGTTTTTAACTCTGTCATTCATGTGCTTGAGGTGAGAGAGATTCATATGTATGGTGGTGCTTATACTTGGTCTAATAAGAAAAAGTCTCCTATTTTGGAAAAATTGGATATGGTGCTCATGTCCTCTAGTTGGAAGATATTTCCCTCTTATTCAAGTTAGAAAGTTGGTCCTTGATTTATCTGATCACTACCCCCTTTTACTCATGTCTGGTGATTGTAATAATGTGGCCCCTAAGAATAGAGAGTTTAGGTTTGATATTGCTTGGCTTAAAATGATGAGTTCTTGGGTAAAGTGGAGGATATTTGGAAGAAACCTGCTAAAATCTTTGATCCTATTGATATTTTAAATATTAAATTGAAAAGGTTTAAGAAACATTTCAAAGCTTGGGTATCAAGTATGTTTGGCCATGTGGTAAAGAGGAAAAAAGAGTTAAAAGAGGAACTTAATAGTCTCGAGACAGCTGAAGAATCATCTCCTCTATCCCATGATGACTATGTTAGGAAAACTAACATGTCGTTTGAGTTGCACAAAATTTATGCTGATGAAGAGCTTTTTTGGTTGCAAAAATCTAATGAGAGGTGGTTGTTGAAAGGAGATAATAATTCTGCTTGTTTTCATAGAGTAGCTAATGGGAGAAAAAGAAAAAATACAATTCATTCCCTGAAAGATGGTGGTGTGATGATTGAAGGTACTGATAATATTCTCAAACATGCTACTGAGTATTACAAAAATCTCTTTGAGCCTGCACTTGGCAACCTTATCCATCTCTCTAGTGATTTGTGGAGTATAGAGGAAACAATTAATGGTGAGGAGAATGATGAGTTGACTAAACCCTTTTCTGTGAAAGAGGTGGAGGGTGCATTATTTTCCATGGAAGTGAATAGGGATCATGGGCCTGGTAATATCCCTATAGAATTTTTTCAACATTGTTGGCATGTGGTTTAGCCTGAAATCATATACATTTCCACTATTTTTTCCTGGGGACCTTGGATTTGAAGCGTTTGAATTATGGGGTGATTACTTTGCTTCCTAAGGTGGTGGGTGCTGATAAGATTGCACAGTTTAGACCTATTTTCTTGTTGAGGTGCATTTATAAGTTGATTACCGAAACTCTAAATATTAGGTTGGAACCTTATACTCATAAGATGTTTAGTATTCAATAGAATGCTTTCATTAAGAAAAGAAACATTATGGATGGGGTGTTGTCCCTTCATGAGCTGCTCAATTATGCTCATATTAATAAACATTGTGGTGTGATGCTTAAAATTGACTTCGAAAAAGCTTATGGTAAAGTTAATTGGGATTTCTTGTTAGATTGTTTGCATGTCAGGGGTTTTAATGATGTGTTTTTCTCCCGGGTTAAGAAATCTCTTTTGGAATGAATAGTGAGTGTGAGGATTAATAATGAGATCGGTCCTTATTTTACTATTTCTAAAGGGGTGAGACAAGGGGATCCTCTCTCCCCACTCTATTTAATTTTGCTACTGAGTATTTAACCAAGATGGTGTTGATAGCCAAATCCAATGATCATTTTTGAGGTTTTTTCTCCTGATCTGATTGGTAAAGGAGTTGCTATTTTGTAGTATGCATATGATACTACATTGTGCATTTCTCATAACCCTGAGAAAGCTATTAATCTCAAGCTTATTTTGTATATTTTTTAGTTGATGTCTGGTTTGAAAATCAACTTTGCTAAGAGTGAGATTTATACTATTGGGGTGATAATGATTTAGATGAGTTTTATTCCAATCTGTTTGGCTGTCAAGTTGGTGCTTTGCCTATGAAGTATTTGGGTGTTTCCATTTCTGCTTTGGCTCTTAAGAATGCTAATTGGGATTTCATTGATGCTAAGTTGGTAAAAAAATTGGATGCCTGGGTGGGGAATTCAGTGTCCTCTAGGGGAAGAAGATTTTGATTGATTCCTCTCTATCAACCATTCTCTATTATCATATATCTATGTTTCTTCTTAAGAAAAGTTTCATTGAGAGAGTGAATAAACATCTTAAGAGATTCTTTTGGAAAAAAAGAAAGAAAAGAGGAGTTAGTATATGGTGAAATGGGACAAAGTATGTAGATCAAAGAAGAAAGGTGGCCTAGGTATCAAGGATTTGAGGAGGCAAAACATAAGCTTATTAGTGAAGTGGTGGTGTAAATTAGAGAAACAAGATGACTTGTGGCAAAGAAACTATTAATTATGTGATTCCTAGATTCAATGACTCTCCTTACTAGAAGTCTTTACTTCAAGTCAAAGATACATATTTGGCTGGGAGGGGTCTCATCCTGAAAAGTGGTGATATGGTGAGGTTTTGGAAAGATCCCTGGGATTATAGGGGGCCTTATGTGCTCAATTCCCAGAATTTTTTAGTGTCTGCCAACTTCAGGTCTGTATAGTCAAATATGTGGTGGATCATGAGCACTCCTTACCTTTTAGGAGAAGAATTCACGGGGTGCTTAGGGACCAATTGAATTCCATGTTGATGAAAAATAATCACATACAGTTGAATGATGAACCTGATGAAGTGGTGTGGAATCTTACTGGTAATAAAATAGTTTCTACTAAGTCTATGTATGAATTCCTAGAGAGAAATCTTGCTGGGGCTGGTAATAAACTCCTTTGGAAAGCAAAGCTTCCTTTGAAGATTCAAAATTTTCTCCGGCAAATGCTCAAAAATGCTATCCCTACCAGAGATAATATGCGCAGGAGGCTAAATAGCCTGGGAATCCTTTATGTTCCTTCTCTAACCAAGTTGAAACAGTTAATCATTTGTTCTTTTCTTGCTCCACTGCTAGGGTGGTTTGGGGAGTTATAGGTAAAATGTTTGATACTTCAACTTGTCCTAATAATTACTGGCAGGCGTTGTGTTGGTTCTATCGTTTCCTTCATAGGGAAAGAAATTCCATTTGATTGGGATTGCTGCAGTGTGCTAGGCAATCAGGACCATCAGGAACAAAGTTACATTTGAGGGGTATATTCTCCGATCTCCTATCGAGCCTGTGTTTACGATTTGTTTGTTTTTATTATACTGGGTAGGTTTGCAGGAAAAGCGAAGACAAAAACTTGATGATTGACAACACCAAGAAGATGATGAAGATGGTGACAGACATGGCGATGATCTCTAGGGTGAGGACGGATGGGCCTATGCGGATTAGTGACTGCTGATTCCTAGAGTTCCTGATGATTGGTTTCTAGCTGATGTTCCCGGTGATGATGAAGTCTGGAGTATCTCGGTCCTTTATCTTGGTGGCATGCTTTTTGGTCTCTGTTGGTTTTGTGCTGGTGCTTTATTCCTAGCTATTAACTTGTAGCTGTCTGGTGGTGGATGGTGGTTGTTAGATGGTCTTGGTTACTTGGACATTTGCTTCTCTCTAGAGTTTAGGTGGTAGTAAGTTTTTGCCCGTAGAAGATGTTCCTACTAGTGCCCCATTTCACTTTTCTCTCATTTCCCTCTTCCTCTTTGTAGTGAACTTTGTATTTCCGTTAAGCAATTAACGGAAAAGGGTTAGTCCGGGTGAAAAAATGTAATGATATATAATAGTCATGATTTTTTCAGTATAGAGATATTCGTCCCTTCTTCGAGGGATTATTGCATTTTACTTATCTTAGTAATTTCATCCACACTTATTTGTATTTGTGCATCTGGGTGAAATCTAAAGGTGTCTTGTACAAATCATCCACAAGTTAGTGTGACACTATATTTAATCTAGCAATGTCAAGATACTTTTAGAGAAGCTATGTCAGGAAAAAAAATCCTGTATGTTAACGAGAACACCACGTAACAAGCTGTTTTGAACGTCATTTGGACAAAGAATTTCCATCAAAAAGGAGAATTATATGTTTGGATGGTGGCGAATGCTCAGAGGAGTACACGAGGTTTATAACACATAAATGCCAGCAGGCGGCGGCACAGGGCTTGACGAAGGGCGAAAGAAAAGTTAGGTAGCAAAGGAAAGTAACAATCCCCATGGCGGCGGCCTGCGCGTTCTGCTCTGTCGCCGGGGTCGCTTCTTTCACCTTACTCGCTGTCTCAATACTGAGTGGAATCGTTGACAGAGGCACCGTCGAGCTGCGCGTCGCGACCACCTACGCTCTGGTCGACTGCGCCCCGCCGTCATCAGCCGGAAAGAGCAGCGGCGGCTTCCGCGAGAGGGTCCTCCCGCTGCTCGCCGCCCTGCCCGCCGCCGCCGCGCCGCGTGGATTCGCGTCGCTCCAGTCCCACGACGACAGCGCTTTCGTCCGCGGCGTCTGCCTGGGCTTCGACCCGGAGAAGGATTGCCGCGCCTGCCTCGCCGCCGCCGCCGACAACCTCACCAGCAGCTGCCTCGGCGCGAGCGGGAGCCGCCGCGGCGGCGTCTGGAGAGGCGATAGCTGTTTCGTGGCCTACGCCGACGCCAACACCTCCTCCGCGCGCGAGGACGCTTTCCGCGAGGTGGTCTTTGCCGGCGAGGACCCGGGAGGTGACCCCAACTGCCTCGACACGCGGCGGCTGGTCGCGCTCGCGCGGTCCTTGGCGCGGCGCGGCGCCGCCACCAAGGTCCATGGCGCCCGCGCGGTCAGGCACGCGGCCGCTCTGGCTCAGCGCAGGGTCACCGCGGAGGACACGGTGCGCGTGCTCCCGGACGTGGCCAGGGTGGAGACCAAGGTGCGCGTGGTGGCGCAGTGCGCGCGGGACCGGGCGGCGGCGGAGTGCGCGCGGTGCCTGGGCGACGCGGCGCGGCGGGTGCCGACGCGGTCCTGGGGCCTCGACGGCTGGCACGTGCGCGTGGCCGACGTCCTCGGGTACAACTGCTTGTCTGCTTCCTGCGGGTGGAGACGAAGGTTCCGCCGCTGCGTGCGGAGACATGGCTGGGTGAGTAGTTCCCGTCTTCCTAACCCTGTCTTGCAAGATCATGGCCGGTTCTTAGCTCTCTGATTAAGCGCGTTCATCGTCGTCGCCGATGCCTGCAGGCGAATCTCTCGATGTAGTAGCAATTTTCTTCCTGCTGCCGCTGGTAGCTGTCGCAGTACCCGTCGCCGCAGCAGCAGCGGCACTAGGTTCGTTCCTGTTTCCACACCTTACATTCATGACCGTCAAGTCAATCGGTCTGTCATCTGACTCGACTGGTGAGCAAAATCTAATCTGGGATGCAAAATAATGCAGGTCTTTAGAAAGCTAACGCTGCTGCAAATCAAGGGGAAGCAGTGGAGTTCAGTTCAGCACTACGGAGTTCTGTCAGTTACTGATTGATTGACGACTTGATACAACCTTGAATCGGCTCCTCGTGTCGTGTGTGTTCTCACGTTCTCCTTCGACTACAGTCTAGAGTTATTAATGTGTTGTGCAAACCTGAGTCATCAGCAGCTACTCATGTCATGTGTGTTGTCGTGTGTTTCCATAAACTGTGAAGAAGGAAAAAAGATCGATGATGCTTGTATATACATGTATGGTGATCACATATCAATAGGCCCATTGATTAAGATGGAGAGTGGGCACTGAACTATGCTTCCTCTGTTTCAAAACATAAGATGTTTTAGTTTTGTGAAAAAAAAGCTAAAACATCTTATATTTCGAAACGGAGGAACTAGTAGTCAATTCAACACTAAAACCACGACAAGCATTGTAGTACAAGTGATCGCCCTTTCTTGTGAATTGCATGGACGGCTGGTTGACAAGGATGTGTACGTCGTGCACATATCATCACGGTTAGCATTACGGTGTGGATACCGCATATATAGTGATCCCATCACAGCTGGTGAACTTTGGTTTGGAGAGCAAAAGCATATAACACTGCACCAAATGTATTTGCAAGACCCACGGCTGCTTTTTCCACTATGCGTGTGCTGTGTGCAAGAAGAGTTCACTGATGCTGGGTCGGGAAAAGATCATGGCAAAATGCAAGAGGTGGACTTGCGTGGAAGTTTCGGTGTACTAGACCGATGAGGAGAGAGCCTTTCCATGCAGTGCCCAGCCGCGCATCGGTCACGGTCTGTTCGTACCGAGTAATGTTTGTGGAGTGCTCCTGTGTTTTCTGTCTGTTTTTTGGCACGCTTTACAAAACAGCCTGACGGCTGAGATTAAGGGAACTGTCATCAGATCCCGACCCGCATGATCCAAACCCAAACCAGGTGTGATTAGCACCCTTAATCTCAGCTGTTAGGCTGCTTTGGAAAGCGTGTAAAAAAAAAGACGGAAAGCACAGGAACACTCCTCGTAATGTTTTTGTCAGACGCGCTTTGGATTGGGTCGCAGTCTTGTATAGCATGGAAAAGGAACGGGGGCTCGTCGATTTTAGCTTCCTCCACTGAGTAACGCATGCAACATTATCTGCATTGGTCCCCCCCCCCCCCCCCCCCTCAAAAAAAGGGTACATTAGTAGTACTCACGGACGCTCGTAGTTTTTTGTTGCAGCAATTCTCTCGCCTGTTTCCAGTTCCACACCTGCTCTCGTTTCTGTTTCAGCGCTACGCGGTCTGGCGGGTCCTACCCTGTTCCTGTTTCAGCGTGTGAAGATCGACCGTCGATGCTTTCGTAGATACTAGGAGCAGCTGGCTAACTGGTAGTCTGGTGTGTACGGGAGGAATTTGCCACTGCAGAACTGCGCTGGCTCGTCGTTCTGGGGTGATAAACCCATGTACTCCCTCCATTCACAATTACCACACATCCTAGATTTAGTCAAAGTTAAATTTTACAAACTTTGACTATATATTTTAAAAAAAATATCAACATTAACAACACAAAAACTATTGTATTAAAATTGTTATAAACTATATTTTCATATTATATGCATTGGAAATCATGCATGTTGATATTTTTTCTTATATTGTTGGTCAAATTTTGCAAAGGTTAACTTTGACTAAACCCAGAACACGAGGTAATTATGAACGGAGGGAGTATCGATTGATTGATTGGCACAATTTAATCCCGAATAGGTTAATAAGTAGACTGAATCAATCATGTGTGTGTGCTCTGTTTTCTTTGAACTACAGTCCAGACTTGCTGCAGCGTGATTGTCGATCTCTGCATGTTTTTTCTAAGAGAAGTTGCATCCAGATGTCACGGTTAAAACGGTATATTCATGGATTGATTCAACATTGACCGAATAAATAAAATGTAGTATGAAATAACTGAATTGCATCTCCTCCATAAGTTGTGCAGAAGAACAAGGAATTATGCTTCATGGTCATCGCACTGTAATGCATCATTGATTAAGGTGGATAATGGACACTGAATTAGTAGCATACTATGCCAACTGCAAATATTATACTATAGCTTTAGCCTGAGAAAAAGCGAGTCATCTGAGGCTATCTGCCCACGCGTGTATTTCTGGCTGTCTGATCTTCACTCCGAGTCATCTCAATCGTGTAGTTTAAAGCGTTGACCGAAATCTTGCGAGCTGGTCCCTCCCATCCCCGCCTCCACCCCCGTCCCATCTCGATCCTATTCCCCTCCACCCGAGCTCCCGCCCATCCCAGCCCCTCATCCGTCTCCCCTAGCAACATGCACTGCTCCCGAGCTCTCCCTCTCACCTCCGCTCCCTCCGTCCCCTCCACTCACGAGGCCACCGCCTCCCGTCCATCTCCCGCATCCAGCGTCCGACGCCTATGCTTCCCTGCCTCGAACCTGCCCAATACCAATTCAACATCTCCTTCGACCCCACGCACCCATCTTCCACCACGCTTTGCCGGTGGTGAGGAAGATAAGGAGGACGTGAGTGTGTGAGACGGTAGGGGTTGAGAGAGGGGGCTACACAGGTAGAGATACTCCTATGCGGGACTACGCGAAGATGTCGTATCATCCTCACCGCTTTGACTGGAAAAATCAGGGGCGGATGGCGAAAAAAAGAATTGAAAAGGAGAAGGCTCGCGAGGCATGCGATGACGCGATGCAGAGAGATTGGCCAGAACCCAGAATCATCAGTAACCGAACAGAAAAATCTCTGAACAGAAAGCATGGAGCGCTAACATGGCGAGTAATGGTCGCGCCTTGCGAGAAACGGTCACGTTTTATGTCAATTCAACAATTAACATGTATAGATTTCTGAAATAAAGCAGAATAAGCTTATTTTGGTCCCTCTTAGGCTCTGCAACTGAATTTGTTTTTAAATATATTAGCATAACTTGAGAATACATGAGATGCTTGTATAAAATGATAGAGTTAACAAAAATTTCAGTGTCCTTGACTTGAAGCATGCTCTATGATTAATGAACAAACGGACTCCATCGACTAAGTGGGTCCAAAAGAAATGTCATAACTTTTATTTTTTATTTTGATGTACAAAAATTATCAAACTTGATTACATATTAGATATCGCTTTTATGTAAAGATTCGTGGCAACTTCCAGCCATACTTTCTCCTTTAAATTATATTGAACCAATGAATAATTTAGAATATATCAAGTATAACTCCTGCATAGAATTAGTATATACGTAATGTAGTTGTCTATATTGACTAAACTAATCATTTAATAATCCAGTCACTTATAAGTGTTGAATACAAAATTCTGCCTTCACTTGGAGCTCTGCAATACAAATACTTGCAAGCATCGATTTTGAGACAGTCGAACAAGGTTACCGTGTGATCTTTATAAATTAACTTGTTTTGATATCATTAGTTTTTTTACATTGATTATGTATCATGCCAGTTTCTTGTGGTAATGAACTTGGTCTATTGCTCGATGTGTTTTTGTTTAAAGTTTTCTCAATATAACTTTTTATTTACTTGAAGAAAAACTCGTAACCCTATGTTGTTTATGAGCTTTAATATTAAATAAAGGCCCGCTTATTGCCTCTAAGGTCAGATCTTTCAGTTTCAGACATGTCTAACACATAAATGACACATCTGTCTACCGATTAAAACACACAACCCCGCATATGCTCATATATTTAATTTATGGTAACATAAACAAAATAAAATATGTTACCAGTAGTGAGTACAACATACCTACCATATTCTGCCAAATAGAATATAGACGACGCGGCGAAGCGCCTATGTCCACCTAGTATATAGTATGGTCAAGTGTTGCTCTAAGTAGGAAATGTGCATGTGATCGCCCTTTCTTTTGAAACCTGGTGCGTGGACCGATGATTGTGATTGACAACGATGCATGTGTGGGCAACGCATGCGCCGTACGTGTGGTTTGCAGACAACTGGCCAAGAGAAGACTGCACATATTAGCTTTACCTAAAGCAATAGACCTCACATTAAGGAACCTGATCGAGTAATACTCAACTTGTTCAATAGTGCATACAACTTGGATAAGGGAACTGAGTCCGCATATCAGCAAATGATTTGGAATTGGAATTGGCTTACATCGCCATCGAGCCCTGAAGAGCAATATCAAATGTACTTGGAAGATCTAACATTGTTTCCACTATACCTTCCAATTCTGACCAACAAACAAATTTAATCGGGGGCAAAATCACGAAATGATATAGGATGTACCGGGAAAATGATTTACTATCTGCTAAGAAGCCTATAGTGTCGGTAAATACACAATTGAAGGTCGCTCCATCTTATTTGCACAAGCCTTGCCATATGTTACAAACAACGAGCCTTGCTTCGGTGTCCCACCTAGAGGCGAACTTTGAGGGGGAACCGGGTTACGGGTGGGTTCTAGCCTTCTAGGTGAGTTCCTGGTCAAATAAGGTCCCATACTACCCCTTATGTGGTTGTTTCAGTATACGATTCAGCATTGTCTACGGGGCGTTCCCGGAAAAAATGGTCAGATACAAAATCATATCATAAATCCAACCTGTACCAGCAGTACTAATTTCCAAAGGACACGAGCAAACAAGAGAATAGCAGTATTACGTTTACCATGTGCAAACCTAAGGGCATCTCCACCGGGCCTCATCCAAACAGGCGCCAAAACGTCCATTTTGGTCTGGATGGTCTCTTCCCGCTGTCACCGCTTGACGCCCTCGGCGATGTGACGCTAATGGCGACGCGTCATCGGCTATCAGCGCCGGCGGCTTCCCGCGCAGCTGGCGTTTCCCGCCATCATTGCGTTCCGCTTCCCGTACGCGCCTTCCTGCCCACGTCCAAAAAACTCCATGCACCTGGCCGGCCGTTTCCTGCCATCATTGCGTTCCGCTTCCCGCGCGCCTTCCCGCCCGCGGGCAGATTCCATTTCAACTTTCGTTAACTTCGGTTTGAAGAGTAATATCAAATGTACTACTACTTGGAAAACCTGCTGGGAAACCTATACTTTCTGTAAAGGCGCGCCGGTCCATCTTCTTTGTCGTATGTTACAAACAACAACATGGTGGCAGGTACGGTGCACGTACACGATGACTCTGCCGGGATCATGTATCAGCCTCTACAATTGCTGGAATCGCTCTTGTAACCAAAGTTTGAGATCAGCAAACAGAGGTACCCTATTACACTAAGCATACCTGCAGTTTATTTACACACGTATTCTTTGGCCGTGCCAAATCATAGAAGTAAACATTTGAATCCCCACTGCCAGTAATTAACTTCATATTCAGAAGAAAATATAAGTCAGCTACAATTTATTTACTTTGTGGAGAAGTTCGGGAATGCATAACGGAAGACAAACAAAAGGGTGTATTTCTTCTTGACCCTGCAAACTGATGGTAACAAGACCACAAACATCAGTAGTACTTGGTTACAAACTGATGGTAACAAGACCACAAACATCAGTAGTACTTGGTTACAAACTGATGGTAACAAGACGACCCTGCAATCTTGATGAGCAGCAGCTTAAATTTAAACTAACTGATAGAGACTAACTATAGATGGTGAACAGCACCAGCCTTCACATCATCATGGATTGCAGCGTTGACATTGAGCTTCACTCGTCTTGGAGCCGGTCTAGACAAGGATGCATCAGATGTAGGGAGGCCGAAGTAGACACTCCCAACTCCGGTGTGCGCACGGACAAGAAAAATATAAGTGAAAAAGTAGTACTAGTATTAAAAAAAAACTTTGCCAGCTCGTCCTCCGTGTACGCCCGCCCGAGATCCAAGCCCCCTTCTGATCTCTCCCCGGCGCGCGCGCCAGTCACCGGCACGCACGCAGCACGCGGCCGGAAAAAATGGCCGACGAATCCGCCGCAACCCCCGCCCCGGCGCCGAGCCCCGCCCCCTCCCGGCCCACGGACCCCGACTTCCTCAGCTGCGTCCTCCAGCCCCCGATCCCCTCCTCCTCCCGCCCCGACCCCGACTACGTCGCCCTCCGCCGCTTCCTCCTCCGCCGCAAGCCTCCCTCAGCGCTCAACCAGCGCATGGTACCTGCTCTTAGATCCCTCCTCCAGACAATGCTATTACGTTCGTTTTTATGCTCTGGGGACAATGTGTGATTGAATGGAATCGCGAGGGATGCTGCAGGAGTGGCGGTGCAACGGCAAGGGCTACGTCGCCTACCGAAACTTCCTCCTCCGCCGTATCGACGGTGGCGCCGCTTCCAGCAGCGCCCACAGCACGCCCGGCAACAGGTGATGCCTTTAATTGCTGTCTGCTTTGTTGACTGCCATACCCGTACCTTAGAACAAAATGTTTGCCAAGCTTGTCTGCGCTGCTCTGATTAATTTCACTGTGAAGTTTTTCCTGTGCTTTCTCCACTAGTTTCCTCTCAAGCTCAACCCTTTGAGAATATCATCATATGCTATGAGAGGTGAAATCTAACATGTTGGCATTCTGATTGACCAGTGGAAGGTGGTTTGCTGGCCCTTCTACATCTGAAGTAGACAGCTGGAGTTCTATCCGGGTTCGTTTGTTTTAGCTTTCTTATGAAGCTCCCGTGGATGTATTTTGTCCTGAAAAAGTTTGTGTACCCATGTGGCTGTGAAGACTGATACATGTAACTTGTTTGCTGCAGGACCTAATAAGAAGTAACAGCGGTGTATTAAGCCGCACCGTAAGTGTCAGCTCAAAGCAGAGTGAGCCTGAGCGCCATGTCAGATTTGCCGAACCTGCGTACTCGTTTGTTGGAATGCATTGCATCTTTGACAACTGCAAATCATCAGGTTTTTTTGCTCGTAGTTATACAGTTTCTTCTATGTCAACGATGAAGTGTTCCATATGAGTTGATTGAGTAGTATACTCATCCATTGTTGATTTAACTCTTGGCAGTTACAATACTTAAATTTGGCCGTGCCAATTCGGATGTGCTTGCTTATGGTTCATCTGATGGCACTTTGACGGTTTGCCAGGTTTCTGACCCACCATCTGTTCTTCAAAAGTTAGTAGGGCATTCTAAAGATATCACAGGTAAGATTTACTTAATCGTGCTTGTAAAGGACTTTTTTTTTTGTAAATCTATCTTCATTTTGTCACAAAGTATTTGTCTTCAAGCACTAGGAAGACTGAAATCCGCACCTAGGTTTTAGTAGTATTTGTTCCTGACTTCCTATGTGCATAAAATCTGTATCAGACTATGTCCCTGATATCATGCAATTCATTCCTAAGCTCCTGGTGGTTCTGGGATCTGATGCGTCACTTGTCTTGGTAACTAATAACTAATTGCTTAAACCATGTAACAAAATAGCGTTGGACTTCCCGCACAAGTTAATAAATAGGACAAACAAATACCAATGCTGAGCATCGTTATGCACATAAGGAATACAGATGACTAAACGAGTCTGTGTTTGTGTTAGCTAGAAAAGGTTCTAAGACTTGAAAAACTTGTTATATATGTAAATTGGATAAACTAACGGATTTGGGTTTGTGTTAGCTAGAAATGCTTGTACGACTTGAAAAACTTATGATATTATATGGATTTTGCAAATATAAATGAATCGTAATCAATTTAAGCTGCACTTTCCTGCCTATTTCTCCATTGTTCAAGTATCTTGTGAGTTTCAAGTTCTAACTGCATTACAGATTTTGATTTTTCATCTAATAACCAGTACGTAGCTTCATGCTCCATGGATAAAACTGTGAGAGTATGGGAGATATCGAAAGGCACTTGTATCAGGGTCGTATATGGAGTTTCTTCCCAGCTATGCATCAGCTTTCATCCTGTAAGTCCAAACTTAGCTGGAAAGCTTGGTTGCTATTTTTTTGCAGCACTGCCCTCTGCCTGCATCTGCAGTGCTAATACTCCCTCTGTTTCAAATTACTCCGCCGGTACGCTTATGTAGGTGGGCTATTACTCCCTCATTTTTCATTCAAAAAAATCCTGAGATTTTTGAAATAGATAGTATGAAATGTGTACTACGTATACCAAAAATCCAGAATTTTTTTTGGATGAAAAATAAGAGAGTACTAGTCCACCTAGGTAAGCGTGCGCGCGGAGTAATTTGAAACAGAGGGAGTAAGATGATAACTCTATGTACGATAACTAGGATATATTATCTCCTATGTCATATATTTACCTTTTTTTTCCTTCGAAACACTTTTTTGCAGGTGAATAATAATTTGCTGCTAGTTGGCAATGCGAACAGGGAAATCAATGTAATATTCCTGCGCTGTTGCTCTGATATATTTATATACAATAGTTCGCTTTCGCATACGTTGCTTGTTGGCTAATCCTTTGACCAATGTTCTCTTCTTAAATAATAATGTAAAAATATGTTTGTTTGTTCTGGTATTTATTCCAATGAAGCTGATGCAACTTCTGCTCATTAAGTAGTTCTAAATCATGTCAACTTATGTAATCAGAAGCATTTTTTTCGTTTGCTTGTACGGTCATGTGATCCATTTCCATTTGTAATCTAGGCAATTAATTTTAGCACTGGGAGAGTAGTCAGCAAGCTCACCTTTGATAATGCGGTTACAGCTTTGGATATCGATCACACTGGACAGCTTATTTTTGCTGGTGATGCGCAGGTATCCAATAATTTAAATTTGAACACTAATATGGATTATTAAAGCTCATCATTTTGAACTGGTGCTTCAAATGTGCAGGGGTACATATACAGTATCAGTGTGAACTCTCACACGGGGTCCCTATCTAGAGCTCATAAGAACAAGAGTTCTAAGAGCAAATCTTCTATTACAACCATCCAGTACCGCACCTTCTCTCTGGTAGCACGTTGTTCAGTACTTCTATCTTGTGCTCAAGATGGAAACCTATATTTCTTCAGGTATGCTACTTTATTACCCAGGGATACGTTATTGCTCAAGATGGGACACCTGTATTTCTTCAGTACTGTCTAACCTGTGCTGGCTTCCACTTTTACCTCACTAGTATTTTGTTATCGGGTTGCAGGATTGCAACAAATGCCCAGGGATACTTGACTCTCATATGCTCTCTAAAATTGGCCTCGACCGTGCAGAATATCCGTGCTTCTTTCTGCCCGCTTCTTTCCCTTGAGAAAGGGGAATTCATAGGTGAGTTGAGACCATTTATAGTTGGTGCCTATCGGTTAGTTGAAACTTAATCTACTGGTCATCCAGATTTCAGAGTATACCTGTTCCCATCAGTTTGTAATCAAGTAGTACTGCATGTTATATTGCTGGCCATTAGTTATTGTTTTACTGTAAATTAATATTTGTGAATGCCGAGTCACAATTGTAGTTCAATGAGGTAACCAAACAATCACATTTGAGCAGTTGACACTTAATTCCAAGTTTTCCTGAGCTAACTTTGTCACTCAAAATTTTAAAACTGCCGAGCTGGACTTTGGAAACAAATTAACAACCTATGATAGAAAGTTTTGGCAACTGAATGTGCTTGCTCTATCAAGAAGAAATACAGCATGCACCGGTTCACCACCCTTTTGTTTGTCTTCTGTTATGCGTTCCTGAACTTCTCCAGATAGTAAATAAATGTAGCTGACTTATATTTTCTTCTGAATATGAAGTTACTGGCAGTGGGGATTCAAATGTTTACTTCTATGATTTGGCACGGCCAAAGAATTCATGTGTAAATAAACTGCAGGTATGCTTAGTGTTCCTTTATTTGTCACATCTCAATTTTTGGCTTAAAAAAGGTAAAGCACTAATAATACCACTTACATTCCTGAAGGGACACGGCTCTGCAGTAATTGGAGTGGCCTGGAATCACGGGGAAAATCTGCTGGCCTCGTCCGATTCAGACGGTACAGTTATTGTATGGAAACGAGCAAAATCTAATTAGGGCGATTCCACATCCCAGGGGTGCTTGTATCCAGCAATTGTAGAGGCTGATACATGACCCCGACAGTCTTCGTGTATGTGTGTTGTACCTACCAGCATGTTGTTTGTAACATACGGCAAGGCCTGTGCAAAGAAGATGGACCGGCCTTCAGTTGTGTATTTACAGAAAGTATAGGCTTCCCCAGCAGAGCGTAAATCATTTTCCCTGTACATCCTGTATCATTTCGTGATTTTGTCCCCGATTAAATTCATTTGTTGTTCAGAATTGGAAGGTATAGTGGAAACAGTGTTAGGTCTTCCAAGTACATTTGGTGAGCTACGATGTTTGCTCTTCAGACCGAAGTTCACGAGTTGAAATGGAATCTTTATGCAGTACTATTCCACAAGTTCAGTATTACTCAGGTTCCATAAGATGAAGGTTGTTGCTTTAGCTAAGCGTAAAATGTGTACAGCCCTTTTTTCCTTTCAGTACATTTTTCCCTGAGTTCCGATTTGCCAATTCTCTGCAAGCCACGGCGGATGCACCTACACATCGTTGTCACCCAGAGGCCCATTCACCTCACCGGGTTTTACAAGAAAGGGCGATCACATCACATGCACATGGTCTTGTTCGACCAAATTCTGGCATTTTTCCCATGCTTATTTGCAGTTGGCATTGTGTATGCTAATTCGGTCCCCATTCCCTACCTTATTAGTCAGTGATGTATTACTACTAATTCACTATCGGATGGATGATCGTAAAGCGACATTTATTTCCTCTTCACAGTTTATGGAGAAGAACGTGATTTACTACGTACTGTATGTGATTTAGGGACGACTCACAGATGCAAACTTTCTTACAAAAATGCAGAACACAGTAACTCTAGACTGTAGTTGAAGGAAAACATGACAACACACATGATGAGCTGATTCATCAAGATATAAAGCCGTCTACTAGTAGCTAGCTAGCTAGCTACGAAAGCATGTATGGACGACTAGATGGTCGATCGACGATCTGGACACGGTGAAACAGAAACGGGGTGGCCAGCAGGTCTGACTGCGTAGTGATGAACTGAGCCCAGCGTTCAGAGACCTGCATTTTGCAGCAGCGTTCTGCTAGTGACCTGCATTTTTTTTTTCTGCATTTCATCGCGGCAGAGAACCCAGTTAAGATTGACAGATAGTGATTGAAAGTCGGGTAAGTACGTACGTACAGTACATGAATATAATGGAAACATGCATGAACGCACCTCGATCATGGTGATATGGTGATTGCAGCGGTAAATGAGAAAACAGCAATGACCGGCAACAGGACGCAGAGTGTTATAGCAAAAGGTTTGGCTGCATGCAGTCACCCAACGGTTTTGAAGTTAGAGTTAGAGCCATGGCTTCGCGGGCCATTATTCCAGTCGAGATTGCAAGAATAATTATAGGAAGAAGAAGAGGAAGAGTACTCACTGATCCATGGCTTCGCGGGCCGCGGCGGAACCGACGTCTCCATCCGCAGGAAGCAGCTGTACCCGACGACGTCGACCACGCGAGCATGCGCGCCGTCGAGGCCCCAGGAGCACGGCGGCACCTTCCGCGCCGAGTCGCCCAGGCACCGCGCGCACTCCGCCGCGCGATCCTGCGCGCACTGCGCCAGCACGCGCAGCGTGGTCGTCCCCCTGGCGACGCCCGGCAGCAGATCGGCCGCGTCCGTGGCGACCTGCGCCCCCGAGACGTTGGCGGCGCCGCGCGACGCCATGGACTGCGCGAGCGCGACGAGCCGATGCGGGTCGAAGCAGCTGGGGCCTTCTCCCTGGTCTTGGCCTCCGGCGGAGAAGACGTGACGGAAGGCGTCCTCGCGCCCGGAGGAGGCGTTGGCGTCGGCGTAGGCTAGGAAGCAGCCCTCGCTCCTCCAGACGCCAGCGCGGCGGCTCGTGTCGACGAAGCAGCGGGTGAGCTTCCAGGCGGCCGCGTCCAGGCACACGGGGCAGTCTTTGTCGGGCGATTCGCCGAGGCAGAGGCCCCGGACGAAGGCGCCGCCGGACTGCAGGGAGGCGAATCCGGTGGGCGCGGCGGCGGAGGGCAGGGCGAGGAGTTGCGGGAGGAGGCTTTGGCCGAAGGCGCTGCTGCTGTTTGGGGGGGCTGGTGATGGCGGGGCGCAGTCGGCAAGAGCGTAGCTGGGCGTGACGCGCAGCTCGACGGTCCGAGTTGTGCCGAAGGCACCGCTCAGCACCAGGACGACCATGAAGCCGAGATACGCGACCACGCTGACCGAGAGGAAGAACGCGGAGCAGGCTTCTTTCGCCATGATGTAATGCCCGCCCGGCTACACTCTCGACTTGTGTGGCAGATTACGGTGGTGGAGTTTGAGAGTAGCACGAGTAGTTGTGAGGTGAGGGAGGAAGGGTTTTGCATAGAGGGAGGGAGGAAAGGTTGGAGAGAGATATGACTATCGGTGGACCGATTCAGTGACCTCGCTCGCTAGCGGAGGAAGCTAAAATCGACAAGCAGCGTCCCTTTTCCACAACGTCGTCTCGTGAGCGAAACCTAAAATGGCGTCTGACAAAAAACGCTGCTACAGGCTGGGCGGTTGGACACTGAACGGGAAGGCGCTCTCCTCATCGGTCTCTGTCTACACTGAACACATCCACTCAACCTCCTTCCGCAACGTCTTGCATTTGGCCATAAATTTCTTTTTCCTTCCTACGCAACGAACTCTTGTTGCACATGCATGTGGGAGCCGCTGCTGGCATTTTAGGGCATCTCCGGTCTCGTCCACATGCATGATCTATTCTGTGTCCGGCCGTACAAATAATTCCCCTCTCAAAATAAATATTGTAAATGTATTTAAATTTAGGTGTATCTAGATACGTACTATTTCTTTGTTTAAAAATAAGTGACTTATCTTTGTCTAGATCCGCATTATGTAACACTAAAATGTATCTAGTTATATGCGAATCTAGACAAATCGAAGTCACTTATTTCTGGATATTGTGAGTATTTGAAATATAGATACAACCATTTAGGCAAATTCTCGACATGTATTTTGAGATAGAGGGAATACTAAATTTCTGCACATACACAATACGTTACATATAGAAGACATGATGACATCATGTAGACATAACGGCAACGGCTTAAGTACTTCAGTTAAGTAGTTCAACAGTACGACCATCACACGATAAGATACCTAAGAAAAAATTCTAGCACTCTGTAAAGATAGCCCATTTCCTAGCCCGCATAACCCACAAAATTAAGCACCGATAACAAGCAGCGCAAGTTTCTCAAAATCTCAAAACAAAAGATGCTGAGTTGAAATCCCATTTTAAGGATTCTTGTGGTTCCGGGGAATCCAGAGAACCAGAGAACCAGGAAAGGGGAGCTCTCCTTTTTTTCCGTCCAACTCTTTGATCTTAAACTTCAGAATGCTGGTTTTAAATGCTGGTTTTAAGAACGTGGCAGACTTAGAACTTTCTAAAAACGTGGTCGATTTGGCGGACGGGCGTCATGGTGAACTTTATTTTTTCTGAAAAATTCAAATTTAAAGTTTCAAAAAAACCAAAAAAATATACTCCCTCTGTTTCAAATTACTCCGCCGGCGCGCTTATGTAGATGAACTAGTACTCCCTCATTTTTCATTCAAAAAAATCCTCGAATTTTTGAAATAGATAGTATGAAATATGTACTACGTATACCAAAAATTTTAAGAATTTTTTGATGAAAAATGAGAGAATACTAGGCCACCTATGTAAGCGTGCGCACGGAGTAATTTGAAACAGAGGGAGTAGAACGTAGATCATGATTTATAATAGGCACGTGCAAAAAAGCATGTGAAAATAATTTGTATTCTGGCCTCGGGAAAAAAGAGAACATTTCAGATCTTGACATGAACAGTGAATTTTTGAATGGCCTCCCTTTTTCTAGAATTTGTCATATTTTTCTTTTTACTGCACGCAAAATACAATGTATTTTTCTTTAAAATTTTGCATACATGTATTTTACATTGTGGGCTACACGAATATATAATTTTCAAAAACATTTGATGTTTTTTGAAAAAATTAAAAATGTGCTCCCAATCAATTTTCCAGGGCAAACAAGCCTACTTAGTTTCACAAACTAAGTAGTACTAGCAGATTGTGCTGTGCGTCATGTCACCAAAAATAAAATAAAAGATTATGCTGTACGTGGAGTGAAGATAAGGTGCAATCGCTATACAGACACAAGCGGACGTGGTCGACTTCCTTCCTCGATAGCTAGCTCAGTATAGTAGTATCTAATTATGCTTAGCCTAAGATTAGGTGGGGGAAAAGTCTATTTCAAACCCTAAACTTGTAGAGGTCTGGTGCTTTGAACCCAACGTCGAAATCCCGGTCTAATTTAAACCCTGAACCGGTTTGACCAAGTTGACCGATGCCACATAGACAAAAATTTATAACAAAACCCCTAGATAATTGTCTATTTGAGTCATAGGTCCCCAACTCTCGTTGTTGTTGTCTCTCTCTGGACTCAGGTACCAAGCCACGCACGCAATACAGGCAAGTTAACACGATCTGCTGCTGGCAAACTTAGCACGCACGCACACAGGAGACTAGCAAATGTGCCGTCACGCGCACGTACAAGTACAATGGCCAAGCCGAGCTAGCACATATTGGTCAATCGCGTTCTACGCCCACGTGCGGGTCGTGGAGCTGCACATTTCATACGCGCTATGTGCCAGCCGCCGTGCCTGCGCGCCTGCCGCACCGTTTGCATGCGAGCCGAGCAGCAGTGCCCCTCCGGGTGGCTGTCGAGCACACGGCCGAGGAACCCATGCGTGCTAGACTTATTGCCGCCACACACCATGCATATCGATTGGCATGGAGAGAAAAAGAAAATTAGGGAAGAAGGTTCTTATAAATGGGATCCACATGTTAGTGGGAGTAACCGGTAATCCTGGCCAGGATCGTAGCTTTCTCGGTCTACCGAACAGCTCAAAGGTTTGATTTAGACCGGGATCATATAGTTTAGGGGTGCGAACGACCAGATTTCGACTTAAGGGTTTAAACCGCCGGACCTCTATGAGTTCAGGGTTTGAAATAGACTTTTTCCTTACATGGATAATGTGGGCGCCGCGACTACCTGTTTTGATTATGTGGGCCACCCGCATAATACCACCTAAAATATGCGGGCATGCACGGCGTTTTGGGGGACACCACCCGCATAATACCACCTAAAATATGTGGGCATGCACGGCGTTTTGGGGACACCTGCAGACTAACCCACTTGCAGCCTGACAAACGCCACGCGTTCGGAAAAACCGCTAGACCGGTCGCTCGTTGGTGGCACGGCCGTTCCCAGTCGCCTGCCCAAACGACCCTATTCAAACCGAACGAACTTTACAATATCATAAGAAATTTATTCACATTACGATAGAATTTTATAAAACGGACGAAATTTAACTAAACGTAAACAAAAAAAATCAAATCTAAGCATCACCTTTCGGCCAGATGGACCGGCACCACCGTCTTTCTTGCCACGCATCTTGGCATCCCACTCGGCCTGTTTCTAGGTCCGTCTCGCGTGTCGTGCTTCCACCATCCGCTCGCGCGCCGCCTTCGTTGCTTCGCGCAACTGCCGTTAATTCCCGTTCTGAGCAATCCGAGCAGCCTCGCAAAAGCGAAGAATGGCCTGCCGCTCCCTCTCTATGAGGAGGCAGCCCTTCTTCTCCATTGCTACTCTCTCTAGGAAAATCTATGCGCCATGGATCTCAATGTACTGGTTAATCTTGCGGAGATGGCGGACCTCGTTCGTCCTAACGGAGGATATTTTCACGATCTCACGCCAGTCTTTCTTCCGAAGATCTAAACAAAGTTTATTTGTTTGACAATGAGTTGGGGTCAGTAGGTTTGGATCATAAAAATAAAGATAATGATGATGAAGGGATTCCCTCAAACATTTATTCATGAGATGGTGGAGAGGTTGTACGAGTGTTTACAAAATGAATCTCGACGGATGTATGCAGTTACTCGGCAAGAGTATATGAACCTAGGGCTTAAGACAAAGAGGCTAAAAGCTACGGTGTGGGCGTAGATCGTGTCCTCTTCAGGTGAATGTCTTTCAGTATATATATAGCCATTAGAGTAAGAGCCGCTATTAGTCCCGCTATGTCTTCATTTTTCCTTGTACGTCAAGTTGATCTTCGATCTCCCTTTAATGTACATCTGATCGTTGGGATCCTCCAGGAAGTCTTCTTGCAGTAGACAAATCGGGTCAGCTGAGAGCTCCTGGATGTGGGCCTCAGAGTCGGGGAGTTGAGGTCTTCATGGGCAGGAAAGTGAAGTAAGGCTCGTGTAATTTGCAAGTCTTAATCCACCCATCACCGACAACCATCCGATCAGTCCTTTTAATAAGGTGGATATCCTTCAGTAGAATTACCCAGTTCTCACTCAGACCCTCAACTGATGAGCTCGATGACTTCAATGGTCTGCTGGAACAAGTCTGGTGAAGGGACCTAGGAGATAGATCTTTCGTGTGTACTGATGATCCGACGGCTGAAGATTTCTGAATATTTTTTATGGCTGTGTGCACACGCCGTCTCCGTGATGGGACAATATCGTTGAATAATCTGGTCAAAGTATTTCTGAAGATTACGCCATATATAATATAGCCATATGTAATGTAGCATTGTTATCCGTAGTTACCGTAGAAGAAAACAATAGTATTGTTCTCGAAAAGGAGTCGCCGGATGATGGAATTAGTGTCAAAGAATACAAAAGTACAGAAGAAATAAATAAATTAGTGTTTGCGAAGTTTGGCTAGAAAATTAGTCACCCTCGGAAAATTACAGAAGAGTAGGTACCACTGAAAAATTTATCGAAAAATACTGCCAATGAATAGAAAAGGAACCTAAAAAATACCGCTGATGAAATATAGTTAGAGAATTATTCACCATTAAGGAGTTACGATAGGACAACTACCGATAGAAAATTACGGCCGAGAAGTTGTGTCGAAAAATTACTGTCGAGTAGTTAAAAAATAAGATAAAATATATTGCCGTAGACACGGGTAGTTAGAAAAGGGGATGTAAGTAGAAAAAAGTTGAACCCGACCTTGGACGCTCTCCCTTTACCGCTATAGTAAAGGACGATTTTCTAAAAACCCCCCAGCAGAACCACCTCGCCGCCGGTGAATCGTCGGTTCCCCTTCCTCTGCTGGCCGCTCTGGCGGCGGGAGGTTGGGGGAACCTCAAATCCCGGTGTGTATATAGCGTAGACGTTGTTTGGGACTTTGCCGGCGGCGTTGAGGAGATGGAGGTGCGGTTGGTGCCGTTTTTGTGGGAGGTGTTCGTCCTCTTCGGCAGTGGTGCCCGACGGAGCCCCACGGCGGAGCACCTCCTTCCCTGCGCTCGTGGTCCCTTGGGGTCGTCGTGTGCGTCAAGCTCCCCCAGATCTTGAGGCGGGGGGTCTGGATCAAGAAGATGGAAGAGGTGATGCTGAAGCAAGGCGCTGATCGACGACTTCCCGTCCGCAAGGAGGCTTCTTCCGATCCAAGGTACCAGTGGAGAAGTTGCGGCGGCGCGTCATCGGCATGGCCTACTCGTCGTCAACGTCAACGAGCTACAAAAGGACTGGATTGTATTTTTCACTTTGTTGTGGACCTTTCTGTAAAACTCTTGCTTTAATACTTCGTCATCGGAGGCCGGGTGGATCTATACACGAGCAAGGTCACTGGAGGTTGTCGTCTTCTTCGGGGACGGCAGCGATGGCAGATCTTAGATCAGTAGGTGGCTCAGTTCATGGTGGGATGCTGGCGGATCTGCTTCCCTTCGTCATTTTCATCGATGGAAGCGGGCGGATCCGGGGTCCGGCGAGCACAGGCTCAACCTGGCCGGCGAGCTCCAACGTCTTGGTTTCGTCGTTCCACGTCGAACCGTTCAATCGGCTCTCAAAGCGGCAAGTTCCGTGATGGTGCTCCACAGGTATGGGCATGTCAGGCGCTTGTCTTCCTTCTCTCCGATGGACCTTCAGCGTCGACGGCGAGCAGTTCTAGTGTTGTGTGCAAGGACGCCGAGGGGCTTTTCTGTATTTTTTATTTTCTGAGGTCCTTTCTGCATATGTTCCGGGACACCTAGGTGTTTCTAGGATCTTCTATGGTGCTACGTGTGATGTAGCCTGTAGTTGACTTATGAATGACACGTAGTTTACTCTAAAAAAACAACATGGTCGGTGTATACCGTCGGCCGCATACCCCTATGACTTTTGGGCTTGGCCCATAAAATGCGGTTTAGCTTTTTTGCTAGTTTTTTAGCCAGTTTTTTGGTTTCTTGTTTGTTTTTTGTCGGTTTTACATAATGTCTGAACATTTTTTAAAAATTGAATAATTCTACAATATGAATATTTACATTTTCAAAATCTGAACATTTTCCATATTTGATTTTTTGAATCTCAACATTTTCAAATCTAAACTTTTTAAAAAAATTGAACAATTTTCGAATCCAAACTTCTAAAATTTCATGACAGTTTTTCGAATCTTAAAAAGAAAAGAAACATAAAAGGAAATGAAGAAAAAAGGAACTAGAAGAAAAAAGAAAAAAACGACGGACACTAAATGGGCCATACCCATACCTCCACGCGGGGGTGTGCGGTATCCAATAATTACCAACCTAGTCGGCATATAGGTTTTTTCCTGCGTGTAGGCACACATCTCAATCTATCGTATGATTGATCCGCCGCCAAAGACACCCCCCGCCACGATGCCACCTATCTAGTCGAGGGACTATGACGCATGGGACCCACGGAACCAAGGGCCCATAATGCAGAGTAAGCATGAAGGGAACACACTGTTTTTTTTGACATGTAAAGGGAACACACTGTTTGTTGTTGATCTGTCATGTTTAACAGGCAAAAGACAGAGTCAATAAAATGATAAGTTAAATTAATGTTAAGTAAAAGGGGTCCACAAAACCAACGTTTTGAGCATCTGGTACGCCAACTTTACGCCCTGATCGGGGGCACTAGAACCAACCGATGGCTCTTGGTTCCCTGTCGCCCACGCCATAGAAAGTGTGGGGAGGCTGGCAGCGATCGACTGACTAGTTCATGATCTGCCATAGCTCCTCCTCCACATCTCCGAAACCCTACCGATCTAGGGTGGCAGCAACAGCGACGAGAAGGCCGGGGTACACCCCGCCGGTGCCAAGGCAGTGCCGCTGGAGGCCGGAGGGAATCCGCACCTTCCCCAAATCATCTACTTTGACAACCGGTCAAGCCTGCATCAACTAGGAAGCAATGACATCTTCATCGACCCCAGCGCCTAGTAAAGATCCAATCTACCCCCTCTTATTCATGTCTATCTGGTGTTCTAGTTGCTGCCATGTTGATCTTGTGGTAGGCTTAATGTTTTAGATATAACACACACACCTCAAGAACGGTCACAGGACAGATGTGTGGTCATGCAGCAAACAGCTGCACCACACAGACAAGAGTCGCAAGCCCAACCGAACGTTGGTGGTCAAACCGAACCCCACGACGAGCCCGACATTGAAGCGGCACAACATCAGCATATGCCCTGAAAAGAGTAGATTTTCCATGTACATCATGTATCATTTCGTGATCCCCCAATTAAATTTATTTGTTTTTTCAATGTCTAGAAGGTGGAAAATGGTATTGGATCTTCCGAATTCAATTTCCCCCCTATTTGCTCTTTTGTGATCAAGTAGAGACCAATGATCACATGTTTTTTCACTTGTCGAGTTTCTAGGGTTGGTTGGAGAGTACTTGGTAAAACTATAGGTACAACCAGTGTTCCTAGTAGTTTTTGGCAAGCAATGTCTTGGCTTCACTCTTATTTGAAGCACAGAGAGAAATTCTACATGGTCCTCATCTTTGTTGTTTGCTGGGCCATTTGGAACATTAGAAACAATGTTACTTTTGAGAAACATATATTGAGATTCCCTAGTGATATTGTTTTTAATATCTCTTTGCTTGTTTACTGGGCAGGTCTTCAGAAGGAGGGTGATAAGGGAACTCTGATTGACGGCGCTGACAAGTTGGTGCACTCCGTTGTCGGTCGCCAGCACCCTGAACCTATTGTGAGACCACTTCTGAGGATCACTGGAGCCTGAAGGTGAGTGTCATCTTGCTTCTCATGTTGTACTGTTCTTAATGTTACCTTGGTCGCTCGATGCCGAGTGTTCTAAGCAGGTTTTTCCTAATGCTGCGCCAGCTCGTTATTTCCGTTGATGCAATGGAAGGGGATGAAGCCCGGTTGGAGAAAAAAAGTCATGGTGTCGCTCCTCAAACCAAATTTAACGAGTTGAAATGGATTCTTTCTGCGCTAGTTCACAAGCTCGGTATTACTCTGATTCCATAATATGTGCGGTCTTTATTTTTCTCTTTTTGTACATTGTTCGGTGTTGTAGTTTGCCAGTTCTCTTCAGGGTCCAAGCCACCGCGGATGCACCTTCACAACGTTGCACGGGCAGGCCTTCATGGGGGCGAACCTAGGCTGTCACCCCCCAGCAAAAATTGTTTTTGTTGAGTACCTCGCAGTATTCAGCCCATAAGGCCCATATGTCCCTTCTCGTTCTAACCTGAAGCGAAAACAAAGACTCACCAGAAGCGTCTTCTTTGTGTCTCTCTCGTCTCTAACAGCAAAACTAATTAGGCGGCGAACGGCACTGGCGAATGGGACGGAGGACCAAGGCGCGCTGGGTGACGGAGGGCCGAGGCGGCCTGCCGGAGACCGGCTCGTCTTGCACGCCGGCGCGCCGAGCAGAAGGGACTCGCAATCGCAGGAAGCTAGCCCTCCAGTAGTCCAGTTCGATCTGCATCCTTACGTGACGTCCTGCGCGAAGCTAGCCCTCCAGGCTTCGGCCGTCCGTCCGACGAGCAACCTCCTGGTAATCCCTTTTGTATAGCTCATGTCCACACCACGCTATCAATTTAATTTCTTGAATCTTGCCCGATTCTTGCATCTTAGAATTGGGGAAAAAGCTAGCTAGTCACAGATTTTGCCATAAACTAAACTTGTTGATTAAAGATTGTTAATTCACTATGTTGGCAGGAAGTAACGATGGGAAAAGGCAAAACCATTGATTCATTTTTTAGAAAAAAGAGAGGTGACTCTGATTCAGATGAACAAGGATGACCCTGAACCAATAACAGTAAAACCCATTCATGTGCAGCCCCCTCTCTTGTTGCTTGAATTTGGACAGCAAAATCCTGAAGAGCAGTTGCATCAAACTCAAACAAATGAAGTTATATTCTCTGGTATTGAATCTTTGGTGCGAGATCCAGCCTTGCGTCCACAGATTTGGCAATATCTAGTTAATCAAAAAGACGATGTGCGACATGCATATTTGAAACTAGGCCATATGCAGCCACTTCTGAAGAATTACAAAACTTATGGTACAGGAAGTCAGAAATGACACTTCAAGTACAACTGGTTCAGTCTTTTTCCAGCATGGTTGGAGTACTCGGAAATTAGTCATTGTGCATATTGTTTATTTTGCTTCCTGTTCGGCAGAAACAAAAGCAAACGAGGTGGTTCCGACGTCTTCACAGTACATGGATTTGCAAATTAGAAGAAGGTCAATGATGATAGGAAGTGTGCATTCTTAAACCATATTGGTTCTGAACCTTGCTCTGAACACAACAATGGAACGAAAGCATGCCAAGACTTGATGAATCAGAAAATTCATGTAGCACATGTTGTAGCAGTGGGCAACAAGAGGGATATAGAAAGAAACCAGTTAAGGGTAAAAGTTTCAATTGCAGTGGTTAAGTGGCTCACATCACAATCTTGTGCTTTTAGAGGCCATGATGAGACAAGCGAGTCTAAGAACCAAGGGAACTTTCTTGAGTTAAGAAAGCTTCTTGCAGAATTCAATCCTGAGATTGCCGAAGTTATTAGAGATGCTAAATATAATGAACAATGCATAGCACCAAAGATCCAACAAGAGATTTTGGGAATTTATGCATATAAAGTTAGGAAGCATATCCGTGAAGAGATTGGGGGTTCTAAGTTTTCTATCTTGGTTGATGAGACTTGCGATGTAGCAAAGAGGGAGCAGATGGCATTGGTTATCATATTTGTGGATAAAGATGGCATTTTGCAAGAGAGGTTCTTTGACTTGATACATGTGACAAGCACCAAAGCCACGACACTTAAAGAGGTATTGAGCTCCTTATTATCCAAAAATGCTTTCGATGTTCAAAACCTTCGTGACCAGGGGTATGATGGGGCTAGTTGCTGCATCCAAGGAAGTGGTCCTTGTTGCTCAATTCTTTCAGAAACTTCTATTTATTGTTAACACTGTTGACTCCTCCGCGAAGCGCCATGATGAGCTTCATGATGCTCAATTAGATGAACTAGCTCGGTTACTTGCTATTGATGAGGTTGAAACTGGTCAAGGTGCAAACCAAATACGTGCACTAAAACTACCTGGCGACACAAGATGGGGTTCACACTTGGGTTCGATATCTAGCCTGGAGACCATGTTTAATGCAGTAAGTTTGGTGTTTTAGAAAATAGCTTCTGATGAAACAGCTGGCTCAATTCGTGCAGATGGAGATATAGCTTTTATCTACTTGTCATCTTTTGAGTTTATACTTGTCTTATGTTTAATGCAAAAAATATTGAAGATCAGCGAAGATCTTGGGCAAGCTTTGCAAAAGAAATCACAGGACATAATAAATGCCATGCGTCTAGTATATTCAACAAAGGTTCGCCTGAATGAGATGAGATCAGATGATGGTTGGGAAACCTTCTTTTTTCGAGTTGTTGAATTTTGTGCAGACCATTCTATTGACATTCCAGATTTGGAGGCAATTTATATTCTACGTGGTGGTCGTGCTCGTCACCAACCTGATTCTTTTACTAAGGAGCATTATTTTCAAGTGGAAATATTCCGAGCAACACTTGATACTCAACTCCATGAACTAGAGTTCCGGTTCAGTGAGAAGGTAATGGATCTTCTGTCCACTAGTGCTACTTTGATCCCTACAAATAAATTTCGATCTTTCAATGCTGTTGATATTTGTGAGATGGTGAAGAAATATTATCCAGCTGATTTCAGTCAACAAGAAATCTATGCCTTGGAGCAGCAACTCAAACATTTTGTTGTGGATGTTTCTAATGACAGCGATCTGAAAAAAGTGTCAACATTGACAAACCTTTGCCGCCGGCTTGTTGAGAGTGGGAGAGATTCCATCTATAACTTGATTGATAGACTCCTACGGTTGATTATGACTCTTCCGGTTTCTACGGCAAGTGTTGAACGCGTCTTTTCTTCGATTATTAAGACAAAACTGCGTAATAAAATGGAGGATAATTTTCTTGCCAATACCTTGCTAGTAAACATAGATAGGGAAATCACCGAGAAGTATGACTATGAGGATATTCTTCTACATTTCACTAGCGCAAAGAGGCAAAGAGCTGATCTATAGTGATGAGCGAAAATCCATGGTTTAAATAGTAGATGACAGTCGTGGTAAATGACTTCTTTTGTTTTGGGCCACCTTATGCATACATTAATCTTATAACCGTATTTTGTAGACGAGATCAATATCAATATATGAGTTCTTGATAAATAGTAGAAATTCTACCTAGTTGCTTTGATTTGATTTGTATGCCCAACCCCCTCCCCCCCCCCCCCAACCCCACCCCCACCCCCACCCCCCACCCCACACACACAGATTCTTTGCAAGGTCCGCCACTGCATCGTTGTAAACCACCGGCTCATAGACCAGGTTTCGGAAGAAAGGGCGATCACAACACGTGCACATGGCCTTCCGTTACCAGATTATTTTTCCCACACCTGAGCAACATGGACTATGTATCTGCAGTTGGCATCGTGTGCTAATTCAGTACATCTCCATCTTTAATCAATGACGCATTAGTGTGCGATGATCATACGCATAATTTGTCTTCTTCTTCTTCTTCACAATTTACATGGAATTCAGTGTGCGATGACCATACTCCGTACCTTTTTTAAAATTTATTCGATCAATCTCGGGATATACCATTTTAGCCATGACCTACAGACACAGCTTTTCTTACTCCCGAAGTACTAGAATAGTACATGCAAGTTTGCAAACCAAACCACAGTTAGGCCTTTCACAATGGGGTGTATCTTAGCACGTTATCCTAAAAAAAACAAATGGTTAAAATACAACTTCTCCAATGCATTGTTTCTTAACTGTGTCTCTATATTTAATGATTTAGATGACATGCATGCACTTGATTGGCCTAACCATGATTTTTTGTCTATGGTTTCCTGCAAGAGGTGTTTCTTAGCTATAGTGCCACATAGACAAAATGCCTAGGATACACCGCTAAGAGCCACTCATTGTGAAAGGCCTTAGTTCGAGGAACCTATGCCTTTCAATACCCTTCCGTTCCAAAATACTTGACGCAGTTTTGTTTAAATTTTAATTGAAACCACGTCAAGTATTTTATAATTCCCAGGATGAAATCATCAGTCGATCAGTTGGTATGGTTTCAGAGCCAGGACGACGACACAGCCAAGCGCATTGGCCAATCCCTGTACACACTATACTAACTAGGAGTAGCTAGCTAGCTCATCTCAAAAGGTAAAAAAATAACTAGCCAAGTCAGCTACGAGATTGTCGACGGTTGATCTGCGCACGGAGAAGCAGAGACGGGGTGGCGATCAGGTCCGGGGGGAAGCACTGACGAGACACTGACTCACCCAGCCATGTCACCGCGCGGAGCGGCGGAACCGTCGTCTCGACCCGCAGGAAGCAGCCGTACCCGACGACGTCGGCCGCACGTGCGCGCCGTCCAGGCCCCAGGAGCACGTCGGCACTCGTCGCGCCGCCTCGCCCAGGCACCGCGCGCACTCCGCCGCGCCCGCGCGGTCCCGCGCGCACCTGGGTCTCCACCCTGGCCACGTCCGGGAACACGCGCACCGTGTTCTCCGCGGTGACCTGCTCCTCGCCAGAGCGGCCGCGTCCCTGACCGCGCGAGCGCCACGGACCTTCGTGGCGCCGCGCGGCGCCATGGACCGCGCCAGCGCGACGAGCCTCCGCGTGACGAGGCAGTTGGGGTCGCCTCCCGGGTCTTCGCCGGAGAAGACGACGTGACGGAAGGTGTCCTCTCGCGCGGAGGAGGCGTCGCCGTCGGCGTAGGCCACGAAGCAGCCCTCGCTTCTCCAGACGCCGGCGCGGCGGCTCGCGCCGATGTAGCTGTCGGTGATGTTCTTGGCGGCCGCGGCGAGGCAGGCGTGGCAGTCTTGCTCCACGTCGAAGCCGAGGCAGATGCCGCGGACGAAGGCACTGCGGTCGTCGGAGTGGAGGGAGGCGAATCCTGGGGGCGCGGCGGCGGCGGGCAGGGCGGCGAGGAGCGGGAGGACCCTCTCGCGGAAGCCGCCGCTGCTCTTCCCGGCCGATGATGGCGGCGCGCAGTCGACCAGGGCGTAGCTGGTCGTGACGCGCAGCGTGTGCGTGACCATACCGCCTCCGATAGTGCCCAGCACTAGGACGGCGACAAAGGCGAGAAAGGCGACGACGGAGACGGAGCAGAACACGCAGGCCTTAGCCATCGCCATTGACACACACGACCAGCTACGGGAAGTTCCCAGCTACGCAGCGCGATGTCGGGCTCCGTTCCTCTTTTCGAAAAAGAAGTACGCGCGTTCCTTTGCTACGAGTATCTAATTTTATCCCTTTCGTGAGCAGTGAACACTTCTTTGCACATGGCCGCTGCTCGGCTGCTGGTTAGGCGCCCTCAGGCCATTCACCGGCGGTAAACTGGACCACTTATGGCTTGTTTGGATGTACCGGTATATTTATCTCAGGATCAAAATCCGATAAAAAATTCACGAAAACAGTTTAAATTATCGAGATTTTATTTTCCACTTCCCTACCAGTGGGTTTATTTCTCTGAGAAAAGGCTGGGTTCCCCTCCTACCAAACAAGCCCTTAGGCCTTGTTTACTTCTCTCGTATTTTTATCCTCTAGAGTTTTGAGGATATACGGCGATTTGGTGTTTATTCAATACTCTCCAATCCCTGCAAATACTCTTCCTCGAAAATACTCTACCATGCAGAAGAGTTTTCAATCTAGACAAAAATAAGAAAGATTTAAGGGATATCTCAGGATTATCCCCACCAAACCCGGAGTAGTAAACGGACTACGGGGATTTTGCGGGAATTGAAAATACACTAGTGAATAGGAGAGAAGTAAACAAGGCCCTTAGAGGGGTGTTGGTGAAAAAAAGGTAATCCTAAACCTACAGACTGATATGTCTACGAAAAGTTTACGGACCAACGTGTACCGAGTTGGTTGGCTGAAATTTTATCCTTAGCTGAGAAAACGGGCCACGTTCTGATTCCAACCTACCAAGGCATGAGTCCGTAAGTGTTTTTTTAAACTCGTCCATACGTTTAGCATCACTAGAAAAAAATTTAAAGTGGGGTCCCCGTTCCGTCACCAGCAGGCAATTTTGGTGGACAAAAACTTAATTTCAGTATAAATTCGGCCAACGGTTCGACACAAATTTGGCATAAACTCGGCCAACAGTTTGACAGAGCTTTTTTTTTTAACTTAACAGTTCGACGGAGCTAGCAATTACTCCTTTCGTCCCAAAATATAAGACGCGTCGCACGGTTTTTGATGCATAACTTGACCACGGGTATAAATCAAATTATATGTGTTTTATGGTGTATAAATGGCATCGATGCATTCCTCTCGCAAATCTCTTTTATTTCATATATATGTATTCAATTTTTGAGGACGTATTATAAGTATAAATCATAGTCAAACTTGTATCCCGTTGACCAGTGAAATTTAAGAGCGCTCTATATTTTGGCACGGAAGTAGTAGTCCACAGGACACATAGTTTGGCATAAATTTTAAAAAATTGAAACACAAATGAAAATACATCAAACTGGGTGTTGCTTTTGCGCCTCCACATGTGCTCCACCAGATCCTGCTGCAGTTGTTGATGCATATGTGGGTTTCGGATCTCTTGACGCATATCGAGAAAGGCAGTCCATGATGTCGGCTCCCTGTGATCAACAGTTTCAAGAGGACCCTGTCTATAATATGGTTCAGTATTAATAACTGGTTCCTCCTGCACACTCTTAATGATTATGTTGTGTAAGATCACACGGGTATTTATCATCTTCCACATTTGATTTTCGACCAGGTCAGGGCGGGATGTCGGACGACAGCAAATTGGGCTTGGAGCACACCAAACGTTTGCTTGACATTCTTCATGCAAGTTTCTTGCTCCTTGCCAAAGTTATAATTCTTGCCCACAACAGGTTTTGAGATAGTCTTCATAAATATTGATTATCTTGGATAGATACCATCTACCAGGTAGTATCTCCTTGTGTAGTGGTGTTCATTGATCACATAGTCCACCGGAGGAGAATGACATTGAACAACTTTGGCAAAGACATTTGAGCACTGTAGGATATTTGTGTCGTTGTGAGATCCAGCCATTTAAAAAGGAATACAAAATCTAGAGATCCTGTGCGGTCACTGCCTCAAGTATCACACGGCAAACTCTTTTGTGGTCTTTGTACATTCCCTTTCAAGTAAATAGGAAGTTCTACCATGCCAAATACATGCAGTCGATGCTTCCAAACATCTCAGAAAATCCTCTGACTTCATTCATTGCTAGATCCGAGCAGTGTCTTTAGCATTGGATGATCTTAAATATGTTGGTCCAAACACGACAAACATAGCCTTGCAAAACTTGTACATGCACTCAGTGGCGGTGGACTCGACCATGCATAGGTAGTCATCTTGTGTATCACCGGAAGCTCCGTATACAAGCATCCTCAAAGCGGTCGTGCACTTTTGAATTGAGAAAAATCCTACTGTGTCGATGCAGTCCCTCTTGCATTTGAAGTAGGTGTCGAATTCTCGGATGACATGCACAATATTGAGGAAGAGCTTCTGGCCCATCCTAAAACGGCGCTGAAACACCGCCTCGCAGTGCAATGGATAATCAGTGAAGTAGTCGGCGTACAACATACAATGGCCCTCCAACCGCTGCCTCGACTCTCTCTTGCGGCGCCCTAGTGCCGAGCCACCGGGCCGGCGCTTTGCATTCCGCGCGTACATGCCATACAGACAGGCGAGGATCTTCAAGTGTTCCTCTTCCTCCTCCATCAGGGCGGCGAACATCTCCTCGTCGTCGGAGTCCATCACCAGGTAGGCTAAAGGCCGAACACCTCGCGGGCGTGGTGGACGAGGAGCTCCCTGCGAAGCTGCCCACGGTGACGAATGATCACGAAAGCTCGACGAATAGGAAGATGGCGGGTAGGGCGGTGGACCGCACCCTCGCTAGCGGCGAGCTATGGTCGGAGTAGGGCGGGATGGTTCCGGGGGCGGTATAGCGACGAGAGAGAAGGAGGGAAGAGGTGGGGCGAAAAGGCGAAAGCTGCCCACGATATGCATTGTCTCGCCGACAGAGTTGGCCCACTCGTCTTTTTCTTTCCGCATACGTCCACAATAGCCCCCTGCCGCCCTGGGTTCGAAAATTCTGCCGAATTCGTCGATTTTCGATTCTTTGGGAGGCGACTAAGAGGAAAACATTTCGCCAGCGGAAAAGAAGGAGCTCTGAGAGACTCTTGCGGGGACGCTGGAGACATCCAAACATACAATTGCCCCTTTTGATAGATAAATTGTTGGACGAAGCATACAGTTCAGCATGTGGTGTTTTCATTTACATAAGGGACTAAGGGAGTAGATTAAAAGTAGTGCCACTCTAACTTGTGGATGATTTGTAGTATAAGGGACCGTTAGACTGAAGACAGATTCACACGCAGTCCACCGCCTCTAGCTGATCCATGCGCGTCATGCGCATGCATGCGATAAGCTCGTGCGCCCCTAGCTCGGATCTGTAACGAATTCTGTTAGCGTGTGTGTGGCGTGCGTGGACTATCTCTCTCCCTAACTCCCTTGTACTGCTGCTATATATATCTGCGTACGAGGAGGATGAATAAAATGAAGTACAGTCCATGCGTTGGACACCAAGATACACATACATTTCTCCGTGCTATCAGATTAGCACTCGATCCTATTGCTGAACTTCCCGGCGCCACGGCGCCCGCTGTCTCCGATGAGACGGCCGCGGCCTTCACCCCTCGGTTGCCGGGCTCGACGTTAAGCTGCGCTCGCCTGCCCCACTTCAATTCTACTCTGTCCCCACTATTTCTATTGCCTACCAGATGCGCGGCGTACAGATCGACCACATCATCAAAGCACACCCTCAAGCTCACCAGCGGCTCCTACACTCACTGGCGGAACCTTACCGAGCTCATCGTCGAGGAATACGGCATCCTCGACCACCATGTTGACGCCTCCGCGCCCGCCAACGCCCGATCCGGAGTGACGCATCATCGGCCTCATCTTCAAGAAGTGAATCTTCGGCTCCATCTCCCTGGAGCTCACCGGCCTGATTATGGACCATGCCAAGATTGGCGGCCAGCTCTACACCGCACTCGCCGCAGCCTTCCTCAACAATAAGCGGCAACGCGTTGTTCACCTGAAATCGGACCTCCACGAGCAGCGCCAGGGCAGCCTCGGTGTCGCCCAATACTGCGCTCGCGTCAAGACCATCGCCGACGCCCCCCGCGACGTCAACCAGCCGGCCAATGACGACACGCTCGTCACCGTGCTGACGCGCAGCCTCAACGAGCGGTATCACACGCATGCGAAGATCCACAACTTCATCGTCGGCAATGTCACGTTCGACGACTCGCGCAACATGTTGCTCCTCGACGAGATGCAGACACAAGCCTCGGAGCGGCTCGTGTCCTAGTCCGCCCATATCGCCCTCGGCGGCGGCCAGGCGCTCAGAGGTGCGTGACTGCATTTCGTCCAGCAGCAGCATGTTGCGCGCCTCGTCGAAAGTGACTCGGCCGATGCTGGAGTTGAGGATCTTCGCCTGCACGTGATGCCCGCTCCGAGAGCCCGCGGGTGAGCACAGTGACCAGCGTGTCAATCGAAGGCTGGTTGGTTGACGTCCCGCAGCGCGTCCGCGATGGTCTTGATGCGGGCACGGTACTGAGCAATGCCCAGTTTACTTTGCCGCTGCTCGTGCAGGTCCGACGTTACTTTGTTGTTGAGGAAGATGTCGTCAAGGGCGACGTAGAGCTGGCAAGATGAGATCCACCATGCGTCACTCTTGGTCAGGAGCAGCGGGCAGGGTCAGATGATCGAGGACGCCATATTCCTCGACGGTGAGCTTCATGAGGTTGCGCCACTGCGTGTAGGAGCCGTCAGAGAGCTGAGTGTACGCCTGATGATGTTGGTGGGCGACGGGCGGCCCTATATGCTAGGATCTGAAACTGTATTCAGTTGACAGCGTGTGTTGTACTCTGTATAAACCCTGTAACACTTGTTGAAATCAATATACACAATTACAGTCCATGTGCTGGACGCCAAACCTCTCTCTATATTAGATTTCACCAGGTGCACAATGCGAATAATGCAGATGCAATAAGCAGTCGAAGAAAATATCTTCAGATTTGTCATCTACACTATCCCTATACTAAAGACAACGGTGGTATTATATGACGGTGGAGTACAAATTATCATCCTAGCCCACCAAAAATCAAAAGGCTATCACGTGAATCCATCCTTCCTGCAAGGCTGCAACTACTGAAATGATGCAGTCAGTTAGTACATTTGTCTTAAAAAATGGCTGTCAACAATGCAAACTCAGAACGGTTCCACTTCCAGAACACCCGGCGATAAAAGGACAGTTGCTTACAGCTAATGCTTGACACAACAGAAGCATAGGGCGACTTCTGCTTGAGCTTGCAAATCTTCCAATGCATGGACGATATTTTCCCTGCTTTCGATCGTTTCTTCTCCGTGATTAAGCATTTTCTTCAATCTGCGTCCCGCACCACAGTTAGTAAAGGTAAGTAGGTTACATGGAGCAACAGTTTTTTGCAACTCAAGTAATAGCCTATGAGCAGCTAAAGACCAACTCATACTACAAAGGGAAAGAAATGAAATGCATTTTTCTGAATAGATTTACCTTTGTACCAAAGGAGTATCCCCATGACCGGTACATATGATAAGCATAGCATTCTCAGGCAGCGCACTGTGTAATTTTCGAATTTTCTTGTCCAATTCACACAAAACTTCCTTCAACTCTGGACAAGTTTGCTCCTTCGCTCTTCTCCGGGCAGTTTTTCCATCGCAGGTTCTCAATGCGATAGCCTCTGCGACACAGGATTTCAGTTTCTCAGGATCTTGAGCTCTTTTACTTAGATAAGAAATCAATCCTGAAAACTGAGTCCAGACAAAGCTGATTTTCTTGTTCTTTACCTGCAGTTGGGATTTTAGCAACTAATGAACACTCGTAAAAACTTATGGAGGAAATACTGCCACTAAAATACTATGGTGCTAACCTCTTTCATTGATCTAGAGAGGGCATCATTATCTGAGAAAACTGCAATTGAATTGCAAGAAGAATCTGAATAGCGATTAAGAACATCCGCTTCATCAATAAAGGAACATCTTTTCCCACTTTCATGCAGAATGGAAGCCAGATTTCGTCGTGAAAACGATGGTGGAGAGCCAAAATCAGGACCTATAATAAAGCGGACAAATGGAATACCAAAAAGATGTATTTATCATGTTCTGCCCATACGCAGGTAAGGATTCAAAGAAACAATAGTTGGAAAAGCAATTAAAAAACTTAAAGGTATGATTTACCATATTTGATTTTCAAAAGGGCAAGATCGAGAGCAGCTCTTGCATCTTCCACGCTATCATGCCCAGACCCTGTGTTCTGGATCTCCCGGCTGAGATATTTCTTTGCCAGAACACGTAAAGCAATTTTAATACAGCGAGGGCCACGACTAAATTTGTACAAAACAGCAGTATCAATGATTAAGTCATGAGATATCCGTAATGCCATAAGGTCATTTTCCAAAGAATGCCCAACAAGAATGGTTTCTTTGTACACTAGTCCGAGAAGTTCTTCCTAGAAAGAGAAACACAATGGTGTCAGCCAAAAGTATGACGACATGATGCACACATACAAAAGATCATGAGAAAATTAGAAACAGCTGACCTGAATCTCCTGGAGGGTTGTGGTCACATCTGATAGCATCTCAGCAGTGATTCCACTGAACCTGCACAATTCAGAATAAATTATACACCTATCCTTCAGAGCGCACTGAGAATATTATGAAAAAACTGTACATGAATATACCATATTAATACTACTCCCTCCGTCTGGAAATAAGTGACTTGGATTTGTCTACATGCGAATCTAGACAAATCCAAGTCACTTATTTCCGGATGGAGGGAGTACTATAATACAAGTGCTTCAAAGAGAGGTAACAAATCCTAGCAATCTACATATAGCACAACTAAGTTATAATATAAATACTTCAAGTAAAAACTGACTGAGAAATACAACATAGTTCCTGCTCGCCGTACAAGGAAAGGAAAGGCATCATATACCTTGTATTGTAATCAGTGATTGGATTGGCAGGCTTAACTAGTTTATCCAGTACCACCTGAAGAGATTGCAATTTATTTATTATGGGCACTGAAGTGCGAAGAAAATACTGGCTCATGCAAGCACATATAAAGAAGAAATATTTATTTTGTCAAATCGAGATCACTTTGATCAATAGGACACAAATCCAAGTAAAGCATTACTGTGAGAGGGAAAATTATTCAAAGGAAGAATTCTTCATAATAGTAATGTCCATACCTCTCCTTTAATATTGACTAATGTCGTTCTTGTAAGTTCAAATCCAGCTACGGTCACACACTGAAAAGTAAAAGTTTGCAAAACAACATGAAATAAAATTTTAATGAATATTAAAATAAGAATAAAACGTAGCATTAATGTACCTATCAACTAGACAAATCTAATATGTCAATTTTTTTCTTTGATGAAGAAATCAAACAAGGGCCTCGGAAAGTACATAATAATTTAAAACTTTGAAGAAACATAAAACCGTATTACCATCTCACAGTCAAGTGCAAGAATTTCAAATGGAGAAGAGCCTGAAGGAGCTGGAACTGTAGGGACAAAACCTGAAGTTTTTTGGCAAAAAGCAGGCTGATTTTAGCATCAGAGCATAAAAATGGAGGTGGAGACAACAAACTAAAAGCTAACCTGGTAAGCTGAATGAGTATCCATTATCTTCAAAGTCTTTCCCAGAAAGTGTGTAATACTTAACAGGAAATGGTATATCTTTTAGGTCCTCCAGACTTGATAATTTACCTTAAACCAAAAAAAGGTTAACCGCTTGAAAAAAAAAAAGGTGTAGTAATCAGCAGTACCCAATTTGTCATAGAGAGGAATTCATACTTTGATTTCAGTAAATGTACATATACACCAAATAAACAGATGAACCAACATAAACTAGACAAGGAATAATTGACTGGAGAGATTTGAGAAAACATCTTGAGCTTAGAGAGCTTAGGGAAATAAACGGTACATGCTCAGCATGAAACATATCAGGTTAATTCGTTATACTCTCAAGTCTCAACTCTGGGCTGGCAAGAAGCTTCTGTTGTGACATTACTTTAGATTATAATGCTAGCTGCCATGTGACATTTAAAATAGAACATGACTGAGAAATGCAAGTAGATAACAGTTAAAAAGGGTATTGATGAAATGGCAGCAACTCCTCATGTTACAAGTAGAATTGACAATCTTGTAGGAAGTAAACGACACCAGAAAGTATGGGAACAGCTAACTGAATCACATGATCTTCGAAAATCGAATCTTAACCATAAAACTAACCTCAGATTTTTCTATTCAGTGCCTAGTGGCTACAACTATAATAGCAGACCAAATCATACAGTATGGGCCCAATAACACATAATAGATACACAATCTTTAGGAGCCATGATCTGGCTCATATCATACCTCCTTCAGATTCATATGATTGGTTTGGTATTTGTGACTGGCGCTTTCGCTTTACTCTGCATGTTAGGAGTGCATCAATGGTATGCCTTTCATCTGGTATACGGCTGCCAGGAAAAAAACTAAGTTAGGCCTAATGAGTGCAGTGAATTAATATGGGAATGTTGCCACTATTGTACCAATGATACACCACAATACAAAAGGCTGTGGGCAAAATATCCAAGTCTTCTGTTCAATGCACAAACCTTGAAGCTAGAACAGGTTTTGGATTGCCGCACAATTCTTTCAAGGAAGAAAGGAGGCGGGACTGCGACATATACAAAGCTGCATCGAGGCCAGGAACATAGAGAAGAACAACTTTTGGGATAAGAGGCTTGTTCTGAACACCAAAGACAAGCAAAACTTAGTGCTAAGACGAGGTATGGTTTCTGAAGCACCAAATAATATAACACAATTACCAAACTAACATTACATGTGCAAATTAAGTATGGAGGCTTACAGAAAATCAGCATCTACTCATTGTCATCACCGAGTTGCCAATAACTTTTTATGATTTTTACTAGGTTAAAAGAATGTTATCTCAGTCCGAAGTGCGGACATGAAAAATATGGAACAGAAAAAACTCAGTTGTTCTTCATTGATAATGACTAACACAGTGGAAAGTAAGAAGGGAAATCTAGTGCTCCACGAAGTAAGGAAGAGCAAGGAAACAGAATTTACCTTAACAAACACCCAATAAGGCAGCATGCCTTCACCAATAACCCAAGTTACTAGCCCCTGGACATCCTGTTTTACAAATAAATGGTGTTACAATACAAAAAAACAGAGGTCAATTTGCATGGTGTTTCTTTGGTATGAAAGGAACCTGCAAATTCAATGTGGAATCTGAAGTGGCTTCCTTAAAAACAACATCAGGTTTGGCCTGGATAGGATGGAAAAAACAACAGTAAAAGAATTAATTCAGTAAGAAATAAGGCATAGCTTCGAGCTTCAAGTAGCAAATGTTGACCCTCTATTCCAATCACAATACTAACAGACTAAAACTCCAAAACACCAGTTGCATACTTGTGCCAAAATTAAAAACCACAATCTTTTCCAACAACAGCAAAACAAAAAACGGAAGCATTTCCTATCAACAGACAACAGCTCCAGGTGATTAAAAAACTTCCACGGCTCCACCACTCTGAAACAGTGAAACCTTAATTTATCCCCAGAAGAGGATGAGAAAAGAGGACAGAAAGCACGTACGTCGGGACCGTAAACGTTGTAGTACGTGGAGGCAGCGGGGGCGTCTCCGTCGGATTCGCCGGAGCCGGAGGGCGTCGACATGGTGGGCGCCGTGCACCTGCACACGCGCAGGAAGTTATGAAGGTCAGTGGGATTTTAACTAATCGCTCGAAGAAAACAACCTCGTACCTCGAAACTCAACTGCGGACCGGGTGGAGGCAGCAAGAACGCGATTTGCCGACGAGGAAGAACGGGAACGGCGATGGCGGCGACGCGCGTGAGAGGTTGGGGAGTGGGGGCATGGGATTGAGGCGTCGCGGTGGCGCCGCCAAGTAACGGCACGGCGGCAGCTGTAGGGCTCGGTGATAGAGTAGGGCTCCGGGCTCGTTTGGTATACAACGCCCATAGCTACGGCGTTGACGCCTTCGGGCGTGCTTCTGCTGGGCCGGCCCAGGTAGGCTTTCTTCCTGCAGATTTTTCTCTCCTTTTTTCGCTTTTATTTTATTTCTCTCTGAATAATTCTCATATTTCAAAACGTTCAGATTTTAGGTGAGATCTTAACATGTAATGTGGGACAACTGCCTCTGAAATACATGGGAGTGCATGTAGATAAAAGGAGATTGAGGTTGAGTGATTGGATACCACTCAGATTGGGACTAGGTTACCATTTACTCCTACATATTTACAAAACGCTACAATTAGAAGTGGTTCGAACCTAAAAACCAACAGTTAACCATTTCTAACCCTATTAACCTAATGTTTAATCATTTTTCCTATTTACACAAAATGGTTGAATAGGTTAGAGTTTAGAAGATAAATGGTTAACCAAATCCCATCGTAAGATACCACGAGAAGAGAGGATGGACAACAAGCTCTGAGTGGGATGATGCTAATTAAGGGAGAAAGAGTAACACTAATCAATTTCTCTCTTACTGGCAGTATCTTATATATGCTATCATTCTATAGATTACTAGTGGGCATTCTATAGATTACTAGAGTGAAATTTGGCAAGCTCAGATCAAATTTCCTTTGATGTGGTGACATACATAAACAAAAATACCATTCAGTCAATTGAGACCGTTCGTTTACCTAAGGATCAGGTAGGGCTGGCGATTTTGAATTTGGACATAATGAATTATGCTTTGTTAGAGAAATGGTTCTGAGAACTCTGAAAATTGTCTTTGGCAGTGAATTCTAACAAAAAATATCACCGCCGAGCACTTGGCAACGCCAATAGGAGCTGGGCAACTTGGATCCCAGTGATTAAGAGCTGCTAGAGGAAGACGAGGTGTGGGGAGGGTTATGAGTCAGGGTACAAACGGAAGCGGAACTTCTGCGGCGCCTCAAATTTGAGCCCACTTAATCGCTTATGCGGGGATCCACGGAACGTTTGTGGAAACATGTGGCATATACAGACCGGCCCGCGTATTCCACTTAGTCACACGTATCCTTCACATATGTGGATCCAAATCCATGATCTCCCGGATGGTTACAAGGGAATGGTGAAAACATTGGTGGATAAGGTTGGAAAATTTGTGGTAGCCGAACCACCATCAGTAGATTTCGTTGGTAACTTTTAGGGTGTCTCTAACACACAGTCAGCTGTGACTTAAGCTAAGTCACAGTCAAGTGACGTCATGCTTACTTTCCAACTTCGCATTGATTTGTTGGCCTAGTTGATCCCCTCGATATGCTCACTTGGTTTTGCAAAGTTGCGATCAGCTTGGCCTGGCCCATGTTAGATAGAGCAGAATTGATTCGTTGTCATGCGCCGCGCGGCCGCGACCTTGTATATCAACTCTGCATGTATGTACAAAAAAAACTCTACATCCTGTGCTGTTTTGTACGTGCTGCTAGCTAAATTTGTACGTAAACTAGCTACCTTGCCCGCACGTGCATTGCTTGGCTACTTCTAGTATTTTTGCATGCCACTAACTATTCAATTTCTTATTTTTTTGTACTCGACAAACAAAAATACTCCGCTTTCTTGTACTTTTTCTGGAGTAGTATTATGGTGCACGCGAGTGAGCTATGTAAAAAAAGAGCTCCTATGTGACATATAAACTAAGTGTGGTTTTCGTGTATAAAACAGAATACAAATTATGATTTAAAAAGTAGCCAAAAAGAATCATCCAAAAAAATAAAATTTAGTTCAAATGAAGAAAATAATTTTTGAGAAAAGGTTTTGCACTACGTGGGAGTTGTAAGTCAAGTTGCAACTAATATAAAAAATCAAATTACAGATCCAGTTACAAATCACAAGAAAAAGTATGGATCGTGATTTAGAAATTCGCTAGTCGAATAGATACTCAATTGATGTTGTTTGAATCTCAGTTGCATGTGAAGTTGCAACTAATATAAAAAATATCTCAATTACAAGTCTAGTTGCAACTCACGGAAAAAAGCGATTCATAAAATTCTCAGTCAAAATGCTAGTTGCATGTCGTTTGAATATCCGTTGCAACTAAATATAAAATATTATAATTGCATGTCTAGTTGCAAATCACAAGAAAAAATATAGATCACGATTCAAAAATTCCCAAGTCAAATTGATGTTATTTTAATCTTAGTTGTTGCAACTAAAATATACAGAATCACAATTACATCCCAAATTGCAACTCACAAGAAAACGCATGGTTCGCGATTCATAGAAATCTCAAGTCAGAAAAATGATGTCATTTCAATTGCAAGTCAAATTGCACCTAAAAAATACAAAAGATAAGTTACAACTCACCGAAAAAAGGTTTATGATTCATTTGGTTTCAACTCTAGTTGCAAAACTAATATAAAATCTCAGTTGCAAGTTCAGTTGCAACTCGTTAAAAATTCTGGTTGCAAATCCAGATGCAACTCGCTAGGAAAAAAGTACGGATCATGATTCAAAAATGTCAGTGTCATTTCAAATATTCCAATCTCAAGTCATGTTGTAATTAAAAAATCTTAGTTGCAAGTCTAATTATAACTAAAAAGAATCTAATTTGAATTTCGGCGGTGCTAGTTATAAGTCTAGTTGCAAGTTCATCTACAGCACAAAGTCCAACAAATCTTAGTCCGTTGATGTCATTTTTGAAAACCCCATTTACAAAAAGTCTAATTGCAAAAGAACAATTATAAAACAACAACCACGTACAATCATTGTAAAAAAACCATATACAACCAAAGTAGATCAAAAATCCCACAACAAACTGACCAAATCTAGTCAATCATTGTTCTACTTGATCAAAACATGCCAACAAGCGTTCAACGGAGGCAAGAACGTGAATCTTATCTAATTTTGATCTAGCGGTGTAGCACTTAGCTGTGATATAACTTACGTCATAGCTAGCTGCGTTTTAACAATTCCACGGATACAAAACTAATAATAATTTTATCCTCAGTTGCAAGTCAAGTTCCAACTTCAAAAGTTAAAGATTAAAAAACTCCATGTGTAAAAACTTAAACTTTTGATAATCCTTAGTTGCAATATCAGAAGGAAGTCTAATTGCAACTCATATTAGGAAGGAATAATGAAACAATCCACAGTTGCATCCCAAAATACAACTCCCAAAAAACCAGTTTAAAATACAGTTGCAAATGCATAGTAAGAAGGGACCATGAAATAAGAAAATGACATTTCAATCCTTAGTTGTAGCTCCCAAGGAAGCCAGTTACATGTCCAATTGCAACTTATAAAAAGAGGGTACTGATACGTTGTAAACGTATCTATAATTTTTGATGCTCCGTGCTTGTTTTATATCATTTGTCTTATGCTTTGTCTATACTTTGAGGTATTTTTATACACTTTTTGGAACTAACCTATTGACAAGATGCCGCAGTGTCAGTTGCATGTTTTCTGCTATTTTTAGTTTCAGAAAAGCTAAAAAATGAATATTTTCGGAATTGGACGGGACAAAAGTCAATATGCCTATTTTTCCCGGAGCAACATGGAAACATGAAGCAGAGACGGAGTAGGGCACCAGGATGGGCACACCCTATGGTGGCGTGGGCCAGCCCTGGCCACCAAGGGGTGTGGGCCCCCCGGCTGCCTCCTCGCCTCGCCTCTTCGCCTATAAGTAGCCTCCCGATGAGAAAACCCTAAATAATCCAAGAGAAAGCCATGAAAACCTCCAGAGCGCCGCCGCCACCGAAGGGGAGATTCGGAGAACAGAAAGTCTCAGTTCTGACACCCTACCGGGACGGGGAATTGCCCCCGAAGCCATCTCCATCGATCTCCACCACCATCTCCATTGCCGTTACTGATTCCCATGATGATGAGGGAGTAGTTCTTCATCGAGGCTAAGGGCTCTACCGGTAGCTATGTGTTCATCTCTCTCTATGTGTGATCTTATGAGATCATGAGCTTTGTAATGTATAGATCTATTCTGCTACTCAAGTGCTTTAATGAATTTCTGCTTATCCCCACGTGTGTGAAGTTGACAGTGTGCACACTCTGTGGCACTTTGGCTAAGGTTACATAAATACTTGTCATGAGTATAATTTGAGTTAGATGTCTCTATGAGATTGTGGTGTTTGTTGGAACCATCTAGCGCTCAAGGTGATAGTGAGGGGTTATCTAGATGGGGAAAGCGAACTTTGAGGTGTGATGTTATAACCCTACCGTGGATTAGAGTTATCCAACTAGAGAGTAGTTCAGAGTAGTATCATAAAGAGATGATATTTATACGAGAGTATTCACTAGTGAAAGTATGATTCCTAGGCCTTGTTTCTAAACATTGAAATACTGTTTGCAACTAGATTTGTTACATGTTTGCTTGCTTCCATCTTTATTTCAGATTGCCTTTAGTCTCTTCCTACCCGTCAAGCTCTTTTCTGGCACCGTTACCACTTATAATTATCTATACCACTTGTATTTCACTATCTCTTCGCCGAACTAGTGCACCTATACACCTGACAAGTGTATTGGGTGTGTTGGGGACACAAAAGACTTCGTGTATCTTGATTGCAGGGTTGCTTCAGAGGGATACCTTTGACACTAGTAGAGAATTGCTTACCAGTGGAGCATCTTTTTTCCTACCAATGGCGCATATGGGATGCGCCACTAGTGTTGCGCCATTAGTAATTATTTATCATTGGCGCATATAAAATATGCGTCATTGATAGTGGGACAACCAGTGGCGCACCATAAATATGCGCCATTGATATTTTACCAGTGGCGCATTGATACGTCCATTTTGCATCACTATTCTATGTCTTAATTCACTATTATTCATTGATATATTTCGTATTGAGAGGTGATAATTATGTTATTTCATCTCTTTTTGCATGGTTGATGACTTTTGGAGCATGGGGCCGCTGCAGTCAGGATTCTGATGGAAAAGGTGCTGTTTGGAGGCAAAATTCGCGAAGATCAGAAAAACCAGGAAAATATATGGAAAATCCTATTTTTCCAGAAGACTCAGGATGCCAGAAGATGGAGTGGTGGTGGGCCACAGGGGGCCCACACCACCCCATGGCATGGGCAGGCCTAGGCCATGCCTGGGAGTGGTGTGGCCGCCCTGGCCCACTCCAGCCTCTCCCCTCTGGCGTATATCAACCTCCCGAAACCCTAAGACTCGAGGAGCGACCATAGAAAGATTCCGCCGCCTCTACGGGGCGGAAAACACCGAGAGAGAAAGATCTCTCCGGTAGACAGATTTTTGCCGGGGGAATTCCTTCCCGGAGAGGGGAGATCGTTGCCATCAACACCACTATCAAGCTGGACTTCATCAGGATCATCATCATCATCACCATCAGCACCCTCATCACCATCTCCATATTGTTGTAATAATTGAGTTGAATCTTGCACAGTTTATAGGGGAAACTTTCCCGGTGTTGATTACTCTTTGTAGTTGATGATATTGAGTGAACCATTAACTTATTGTTTATGTTCAGATTGTTATACATCATTATTTCATCTCTGATCATGATCCATATGATGTCTTGTGAGTAGTTCGTTTTGTTCTTGAGGACATGGGAGAAGTCTTGTTGTTAGTAGTGGAGTTGCGTTGAGAAAGATTCAATAGATTGTTATTTAAGTTGTGGTGTACTTCTTCTAGTGGTGTCATGTGAACGTCGACTACATGACACTTCACCTATATGGGCCTAGGGGAATGCATTGTGTATTTGGCTACTAATCGTAGGGGTTGCCGGAGTGACAGAAACCTGAACCCCCGTTAGGAAACCATTGCACAAGGGACGTAAGAGTCTTAGAGTTTAAAGTTGTAGTTAGGTTTCTACCTTAATTACTTTCTTGTACTTACGGATGTTTGCAAGGGGTATAATCACAAGTATGTATTAGTCTTGGATGGGCGGTACATTAGCACAAGTTCACCCACACAACACTTAGCAAGCTAGAGAAGATTAATCGACTATATGAAGCGAAAGCACTTGACAATCTTCCCATGTGTCCTCGAGAACATTTGGTCATCTTAAGAAATACAACCGGCTTGTCCTTTGCTTCATAAAGGATTGGGCCACTTGCTGCATTTATTCCTACTGTCTTTTATTTACTCGTACTTTGTTTACTTGCTTTATCGAAAACCCCTAAAAATCTGTGTGCTAAGTATTTGCAGAGAATTCCTGATCCATACCACTAGCCAGCACCTTCTGCTCCTCGTTGGGTTCGACACTCTTACTTATCGAAAATACTGCGATACACCCCCTATACTTGTGGGTCATCAAGACTATTTTCTGGCGTCGTTGCCAGGGAGTGAAGCGCTATTGGAGAGTGGAACTGGTAAAGGAAACTTCTACTGTGAGTATTGTTTACTTTTGCTAGTTGCTTTATTTTCGTTATGGATAATTCGCTGAGTTTCTTATTTGGTAATGCTACTACCACTGCTAAGGTAGTAGATAAGCCACCACCTGCTGAGAAAGATGTTTTCAAAATACCTACAAGAATTATTGATCGTGTTATGGATAACTACTATGTTGGGGATGGAACTGTCCATCCTGGTGATCATTTACTCTTTATACACGAATTATGCGGGTTGTTCAAGTGTGCAGGTATTACTACAGATGAAGTTAAGAAGAAGTTATTCTCATTGTCACTGAAAGGAAGAGCTAAGGAATGATATAAGCTGCTAAAGAATGGTCAAGCTCTGGAATGGGAGGAAATAGTGCCTCTCTTTTATTCAAAGTTTTATCCTCCTAGTGAGATTCATAAAGATCGGAATCAAATATACAACTTTTGGCCTCTTGATGGAGAGAGTACAACTCAAGCTTGGGGGAGATTGAAGTTACTAATGCTCAAATGTCCCATTCATGAGCTTCCCAACAATATTATTATCAATAACTTTTATGCAAGGCTCCCTCTACATGACAAAGATTTATTGGATGCTTCTTGTGCTGGATCATTCACTCGTATGGAAGAAGAAGCTAAATGGGACCTTCTAGACCGTATTCAAGACAATACTGAAGCTTGGGAGAATGACAAAGGTAGAAAGTCAGGTATAAATTATGATTATGAATGCATTGAATCTTTTATGGGAAGTGATGACTTTCAAAATATTAGTAATATTTATGGTCTTGATTTGCAAGTTATTACGAATTGCTTTAGAGCTTTTGCTTCCTATATCGAAATTCCAAAAAGGGGATGGAACAAGTACCATGCACCTTACAAAGATATTGTTGACTATGCTCCTATTGGAAGTGCTGAGTATTGCATTATTGACCCCATCTTACCCGAACCTTATATCGAGAAGATTCCCTTCCCCGAAAAGGTAAAGGACCATCCTATGATAACTAATGTAATCACCAAAAGTGAAAAAAGAACTGTAAAACCTGATGAACAAATAAACATTGAACCTGTGGTAGCAATTGTAAAAGACCTTGTCACTAAAAGCGTAGAAGATGGGAAAATAGTCTTTTGTGAGGATGCTTCTAATATTGTTTCACATACCAATAGAACTAAAAAGGCTAGTGTTCTTGTGCTTTCTGTTAGAATTGGTGATCATTGCTATTATGGTTTATGTGATATTGGTGCAAGTTCCAGTGCTATTCCTTATGAGCTTTACAGAGAAATTATGCATGAAATCAGTCCTTGCGAGTTGGAAGAGATTGATGTGGTTATTCACCTTGCTAATAGAGAGACCATCTCTCCAATTGGTATTGTACGAGACGTGGAAGTTCTTTGTGGTAAGATTAAGTACCCTTCTGAATTTCTAGTACTTGGTTCAGCTGCTAGTAAAACCTACCCTGTCATTTTTGGTAGACCTTTCTTGAATACGTGTGGAGCTATTATTGATTGCAAGAGGGAGAAAATCTTGACTAAGTTTGATGGGGAATCTTATGAGTTTAATTTTTCGAAATTTACTAAAGAACCTTGTGAAGAGGAAACCCATAATGAGGATTTTAGGGTTGAACAACTTGCTTCTATTTCTCTTGCTCCTAACAATGCTTTGCAGCAATTTATGGAAGATCATGAAAGTGAAATCTTCATGGAAGAAAGGAATGAGATTGACAGGATCCTCCGTGATCAACCTAAGATGCTTAAGCACGACTTGCCTGTGGAAGACTTGGGTACCACGATGCCACCTAAAAAGGATCCGATTTTCGATCTAAAACCTCTCCCTGATGATCTTAAATATTCTTTTATTGATGATAAAAAGATATGTCCTGTTATTATTAGCGCTAAACTTTCAGGGGAGGAAGAAGAAAGATTATTGGAGGTTTTGAGGAAACACCGAGGAGCTGTGGGTTATACTCTGGATGATTTGAAAGGGATTTCACCTACTATATGTCAGCATTCTATCAACATAGAACCAGATGCGAAGCCAGTAGTAGAGCACCAACGACGTTTAAATCCTAAGATGAAGGAAGTGGTAAGAAATGAGGTATTGAAACTCCTTGATGCTGGTATTATTTACCCTATTGCTGATAGTGAATGGGTTAGTCTTGTTCATTGTGTTCCTAAAAAGGGAGGTATTACCGTTGTCCCTAATGATAATGATGAGCTTATTCCTCAAAGAATAGTGGTACGCTATAGGATGTGCATCGATTTTAGGAAAGTCAATAAAGTTACTAAGAAAGATCACTACCCGCTTCCTTTTATTGATCAAATGTTGGAAAGGTTGTCTAAAAAGACCCATTTTTGTTTTCTTGATGGTTATTCTAGTTTCTCTCAAATTGTTGTTAAACAACAAGATCAAGAAAAAACTACTTTTACTTGCCCTTATGGAACTTATGCTTATAGACGTATGCCTTTTGGTTTATGTAATGCTCCTGCTACTTTCCAAAGATGCATGTCTGCTATCTTTCATGGTTTTTGTGAGGAAATTGTAGAAGTGTTCATGGATGACTTTTCTGTCTATGGAACTTCTTTTGATAATTGTCTGCACAACCTTGATAAAGTTTTACAGAGATGTGAAGAAACTAATCTTGTTCTTAATTGGGAGAAATGCCACTTCATGGTTAATGAAGGGATTGTTCTTGGGCATAAAGTTTCTGAAAGAGGCATAAAATTCGATAGAGCTAAGGTTGAGGCAATTGAGAAGATGCCATGTCCAAGAGACATCAAAGGTATTCGTAGTATCCTTGGTCATGCTGGTTTTTATAGAAGGTTTATTAAAGATTTTTCTAGGATATCAAAACCCCTTACTAATCTTCTTCAAAAAGATGTACCCTTAGTTTTTTATGATGATTATAAGAAAGCTTTTGAAACTCTTAAGAAGGCTTTAACTACAACCCCTATTGTTCAACCACCTGATTTGAGTTTACCCTTTAAAATAATGTGTGATGCTAGTGATTTTGCTGTAGGTGCTGTCCTTGGGCAACGTATTGATAAAAAGTTAAATGTTATCCATTATGCTAGTAATACTCTAGGCGCTGCTCAGAGGAATTATGCTACTACTGAAAAGGAATTTATTGCTGTTGTTTTTGCTTGTGATAAGTTTAGGTCCTATATTGTGGACTCAAAAGTAACCATTCATACTAATCATGCTGCTATTAAATATCTTATGACGAAGAAGGACGCTAAGCCTAGGCTTATCAGATGGGTACTGCTTTTACAAGAGTTTGATCTATATATAGTAGATAGAAAGGGTGCTGAAAATCATGTAGCTGATAATTTATCTCGTTTGGAAAACATCTCTTTTGACCCTATGCCTGTTAATGATAGTTTCCCGAATGAACAGTTAGCTGCAGTGGGGGTGAGCTTGCGAGGAAGCCCTTGGTATGCTGATTATGCTAACTTTATTATCTCCAAGTATTTGCCTCCAACTTTTACAGCTTAGCAAAGAAGAAAGTTCTTCTATGATCTGAGACATTATTTTTGGGATGACCCACACTTATACAAAGAAGGAGTTGATGGTATTATGCGAAGATGTGTTCCAGAATATGAACAAAAGGAGATATTGCGTAAATGTCATGGTAGTGCCTATGGAGGACATCATGCAGGAGATAGAACTGCACAAAAGGTACTACAATCAGGTTTCTACTGGCCTACCCTTTTTAAAGATGCAAGAAAATTTGTCTTATCTTGTGATGAATGTCAGCGTGTTGGTAATATTTCTAGATGCAATGAAATGCCTATGAACTACTCTCTAGTTATTGAACCTTTTGATTGTTGGGGATTTGACTTTATGGGTCCTTTCCCTCCTTCGAAAGGCTACTCATATTGTTGTTGCCGTTGATTATGTTACTAAGTGGGTAGAAGCCATTCCTACGAAAAGTGCTGACGGGGAAACCTCTCTAAAAATGCTTAAGGACGTTATCTTTCCTAGGTTTGGAGTGCCTAGGTATCTCATGACTGATGGGGGTTCTCATTTCATTCATGGCGGTTTTAGGAAGACCCTCACTAAATATGATGTTAATCATAGAATTGCTTCAGCTTATCACCCCCAAACTAGCGGGCAAGTAGAATTATCAAATAGAGAAATTAAATCTATCTTGCAAAAGACTGTTAATAGGTCTAGAAAAAAACTGGGCTAAGAAGTTGAACGATGCTTTATGGGCTTATAGAACTGCTTACAAAAATCCTATAGGAATGTCTCCTTATAAAATGGTTTATGGGAAAGCTTGTCACCTACCGTTAGAATTAGAACACAAAGCTTACTGGGCAGTGAAAGAATTAAATAGAGATTGTAAGCTCGCTGGTGAGAAAAGATTATTTGACTTAAGTTCTTTAGATGAATGGAGGAGTGAAGCCTATGAGAATGATAGGCTCTTTAAGGAAAAAGTTAAAAGATGGCATGACAAGCGAATACTTAAGAGATAATTTCATGTTGGTGAGAAAGTTCTATTGTATAGGTCCCGTCTCAGTTTTTTTGTAGGTAAGCTACTATCAAAATGGGAAGGACCTTTCATCATTGAAGAAGTATACCGTTCAGGAGCAATAAAAATTTCTTCTCTAAAAGATAATACTACACAAGTAGTGAATGGACAGCGACTCAAACACTATATTGCTGGAGATTCTTACAATGAAGATGTTGATGCTTTTCAAGTTATAACTCCAGAGAAATTCATTGAGGACCAAATTCATATACCTGCAGAGTCCGTTTCCAACTAGGTAACAGTCCTGGTAAGAAAAGTTCCGCGAAAATACAATCCAACTATATTTTTGCAGTTTTTAGTCAATAAGGAAAGTTTCGAAGCGAAAAAGGGACGGAACCGGAGCCGGGTGACCCACACCACCCCATGGCACGGGCCCACCCCTGGCCGCGCCACCAGGTGGTGAGGCCACCCAAGACTCCGCCTCCGACTCGTTTTCTCCTAGTACCTTCCTTTTGATATGAAACTTCATAATATATAACCCCCCGGATCTTCCGAGGTTCGTATATCGTGTTTTCGTCGTGTTTTTGTTTCGATATGTTTTTGCCAGGTAGAATCCCAGATTTGGAGCCACAATGTCTTCCTCTGGATCATCCAAGGGAGATTCCTTAGAAGATATCATCAACCCATACATGAGAGAATTGAAGATTCATCCCAAGGAGTTGTTGCTCGAAGGTGGGGAGGTCCGGATTAAAGAGGTTCAAGGCCCTAAGGTGAAGGAAGTCTGGAGGACATGATGGAAGCACTGGAGCAAGAAGTCTTTAGGTACAGGAAGATGGCGGAGCGCGAAGTGGATATCATCCATAAGATTTGCTCTGAACTCATCACCGAGCACCAAAAGGAGACTGCTGAACTCAAAGACGAAGTCCTCTCACTCCGCCAAACAACCAACAAACTGCAAGCACGGTTCTATGACATTCAAAATCAAAACTGTGAGTATGAGGCTAGATTTAAACGCATAAGTGTTGCTGCAAGTTTCAGGATGTTGGAAACCATGATGTCCTTTGTTGATGGGAAGCCTTTACCCTGGAAGACGGACGAAGATGAGAAGACACCACCACCACCAAAGGAGTAATTCGTCATCAGGTTTGGCATCCCCTTGGTTTGTTCCAAGCTTGGGGGAGTGCCGCGGTATCACATCACTATCTTCTATCTTTTTACCTTTTTAGTAGAGTCATATCTTGAATAGAGGAGTTATTTTGTAGTATGGTTTGCATTATGGAAGTGTCCCCTCTCTCGTTAGATATGTATCCCTTGGTGTGAGTTTTTGTTATGGAAAATTAATGAGAAGTTCTATCATTCACTCTTTTGCATAGCTTATGTTAGTTTTCAATTCGTGGTTATATGATTGATCTTGTTGTTAGTATTGGTAGCACTCTGGGATCATTGAGTTAATTTAGTTGGTTTTGGCAAACCTGGCTTGGTCAGTAGCAACACCTTTTTGAGAGTTGAAAGAAAAAGATAGAAGTACTCTAAAGAAAAATAATTTCATCATCTTTCTTTCTTGATTTGCTCATAAGTTTAGTATTCTCTAGTTAAGATCTTTTGTGCTTCCAAGGAAGATTGCATGTTTGTCTTTATCACTTGTATGTTTGTTTGTTTCCTTCAACTCTTGTACTTGCTACCCAGCCTTGCTAGCCAAAAACCTGTACTGAGAGGGTATTCTTCTCGTGCATCCACCTCCTTTAAACCAAAACCTTTGCCATTTGTGTCCACCATACCTACCTAGTAGCATTATTGCTATTCCAAGTAAATTCATGTTTTGTCTACCTCCCAAATTAGACTTGTTATGTGAAAATTAGTGATTAAAGCTCTCACGAACTTGATGGCACACTTTACTTTCTTGCATTTAATAAACTTGAACCATTGGGTCCTTCTTTGTTGCGTATATGCTTGTGCTTTATGAGTTGAAGTTAGCCGAACCATGTATCATGGGGACCGCTTTCAACACTTCATTTGGTACTTTGTACCTAGTTGATATCATGTTCTTTTGCTTATGGATCCCGACGGTGTGAAATAAAAGTGGAACTTGTAAGATCATGGAGTTTATATGTGTGTTAGAGAAACGCCTGGGCCGCTAGCCTAAGCCATGCCTAATCATGGTGGAAACTTGCAGCATAACTATAGTGAGCATTCTATGAAGCATCCTCAATAAAAACCTATGCAAATAGCAAATAAAAAGATCGCTGAGATGCTCACTGTCTGCTTGCCTTGTCATTTTGATTATGGGATAGCTCCTGTGTCATGTGCAAGGGGTACCCCGTTGGCGGTTCTCAATGATACGCATGTATTTACAATGACAAGAGCTTGCTCGTGACTGAAGTTGAGCAGCATGAGGATCGGTACTGATAAGTAAGGGGCATGAGATTTCAACTTATAACTTGTCAAGCATATCCTCTTAGTTGTGTCACTTTAACCTTAATCACCTAAAGATGCCTATGATAGGGGCAATGAGAGCTGAAAGCTAGTAAGTATCATAATTTTTGGGAGCTCTTTATGAGACTTGCAATCCCTGCTTCCCTCTTTGAAGGGCCTTTCTTTTACTTTGTAGTTGAGTCAGTAAACCTACTCCCTTCTATCTCAGCAAGTATTTTGAGTTGTTGTGTTTCATTCACTCGTATGATGATTTATTCAATCGTGTCTTATGTTCCTTGCTTTGCTGTTGGGGGGATACCCCCGGGTAGGGTCACTCCGGGGTATAAGGGCCGAGTTAGCCGAGGTTCGGCAAGGTCAAAGCGGATGCTGGCCAAGTCACCTCAAGGCAGGCCGGATCACGGAGTAACCCGGACCAGGGGGGTCGCCTCACGTAGTCTTGTCCGACTTAAGGAGTAAGTCGGAAATGCTTGTCTAACTTATATGCGGGAACAGGTGTGGCCGGATCTACTGTGATCCGGATCCTCGCTTGGCTTCTAGGAGAAGGAAGGAATCTCTCTGGTCGAAAAGGAGGGTCCGATACGTACTGGATGAGCGGATAAAGCAAGGGCAGGACCACCGGACCGTCGCTGACAAGGGTGACGACGCTCACGCCAGCTTATGTTGCTAAAGCAAGTATGACGCGGGGGAAAAGCACCCCTGTCAGGTTACTACTTTGGGAGGGGGCATATTCTTAGGAATATGCCTCCACGTATGCCCTAGGCCAGGACCGAACTACCTCTATATAAGGGGGGTTAGGGCTCTGGTAGAAGGGGCTGGTTGGCTGATTGAGAGATCTCTAGTTGGTTGAGCACTAGCTGGTCTAGGGTTCTTGGGCAAGATAGTAGGCTAGAGTAAGAGAGCACCTTCTTCCTCCTCTCGCCAATACAGCTCAAGGAGCATTTGTAATCTTGGAGATATTGCAATACAAACTTCTGTGTGGAGAATCACTCTACTATCCCTCCCTGGATTCCCCTAGCGCATATTAGTCCCCACCTTTAGCCTATCCATGGCATCTGTCGTGACACCACCACGACAGTTGGCGCCCACCGTGGGGCTAGCGGCGCTAGCAGGGGTGAAGATCCGGACGGGAAACTTCATCAGCACCGGCGAACGCATCGTCTCCGGGCTCGCTCAGCGCTTTGGAGCGCTTGATTTCGTCAGCGACAACGCTGGCTGCTTCGGCACGTGCCCGCTTCCGCGCAACGGCCTCTTCGTCAAGCTCGGCGCGCACAAGGTCTACGTTGCTGTGGACGTCTCGTGCGTTCATCCGCGTCACGTCGTCGATGCGGGGGAACCACCCCTCACTGTGGCTCACGGGACGCATATCGCTCGCTCCCCGGACCGCGCGGAGGTGATGATGACTGCTCCAAGTGTGGGCGCAAGCAAGGATCCAGCGCCAGACCCGGAGGTAACACCTAAGGCATCAAGGAAAGGTAGAGGACCTCCACTGGAGAGGCCTGAGAACGTGCTGAGGGAAGCTATGGATAGCTTGGCTAACCCAGTAGCAGCAGTGGTAGATCCGGCTCAGGCACAAGCCGAGCTAGAGGAAACTCGGCAAAAGATACTGGAGGGCGCAAAGAAAATAGCCGCGGCTCAGCAGTCGCTGAACATGACGCTGCGCGAGTACGCGAAGGCAAACAAGGTTGATGCAGTTAGGGTAAAAGGGAAAAATCTCATGAGTGAGATGAACAGAGAAGGTGATGATGGAGCAGAAGGGTCAGAAAACTATCTGTCTGTGGGGTTGCCGAGGTACAGCACACCGGCGAAGAATCTCAGAGCAGCAGATGCCGCAGCATCCGAGCTAGAGGGTCTGACGGGTGAGGCCCGTCAAAGACAGCAAGATAGGGTTAACGAGCTGGTTCGGATCACGAACAGGCAGAACGAGGAGCTACTGAGAGCTAACCCGGGGAGAGCTGGGGCTTCCAAGATCGTCCATTCGGTGGTGGGTAACCCGGAGAAATCCGCTGGAGCCGCATCATCGCCTCATGGCGGTCCAAGGAGGGAAGAAGTAGTAACCTCGGCCAGACGGAACAAATAGATCGTCCCATATGACCCGACGCGTGCAGGAAAATAAAAAGAAACGCGCAAAAATGACGATCGACGGAGTGTGAGCCGAGGTGAAGCTGGCTGAGGTAATCACGACCAAGGCAATGCCGGTCAAGGGATTGCTGCCAACGGCAATGCCGGACAGCGCAACTCCGCAGGAGCAGGACAACCGCAGCAGCGGAATATACCGAGGCAAGAGCAAAGCGCCGGCCGAGGTATGCAGCAGAAAGACGTGTGACGAGAGCAAAACCGATACAACGACGGTGATTCGGAGATGGTGAACGCAGGATACCCCAGACCGGATTATCATGTAATAGGGTCAAGATTGGGGAGCAGGGATTTGATGCCGGATGACGCCAGGTTAAAACTGGATCGCCTGTATAGGTCGGAACAGATTGAATGTCAAGGTCCTCCGGGTCCAGCGTGCTTTGGACCCCGGATCATGAAGGAACCTCCGGTACCAAACTTCCAGTTACCAAGGGGCACGAAGACGTATGACGGCAGCACCAAGCCAGAGGATTGGCTGATAAACTATGCTACGGCGGTGAAAATTGCGACAGGCAACTTGAGATGGGCTGTGCGTTACGTGCCCCAAATGTTGGAAGGTCCGGCCAGAGTATGGCTGAATAACTTGCCACCCGGAAGCATCAACTGCTGGATAGATTTTGAAGAAATGTTTATCAGCAACTTATCAAGTACGTACCAGAGACCGAATAGACCGCAGACCCTGGCAATGTGCAAGCAAAGACCCAACGAGACGGATCGTGAATTCTTGACCCGGTGGTGTACCGTAAGAAACTCGTGTGAGGGCGTCATAGAGTCACAGGCCATTGCGTGGTTTGCGCAAGGGTGCAGATACGACAGCGAGCTGTGGATGAAACTGCAAAGGAAAATGCCAGTTACGCTGGCAGAGATGATTCGGATTGCTGATTCGTATGCATTGGGAGACCCGACTCAATCTAGGCTCGCGTCAAGTGAGTCAAACGAGGAATATTATCAGAGGGACGGAGCTGGGTCGGTCCGGAGGAATGATTATAGAGGAAAAAGGAGAGATGACAATCGCTATGGCTCGCAACAAGTTGCAGCAGTGAATCAAGATCAACCCGGAGGAGGAAGTAACCAACGCCAGAGAACTGGAGGGCAGTGGACTCCAAGGAATGATGGCAATAAAACATGGACTCCCGAGCAGAAGAAACAGTGGCAGGAAAAGAAAGACCGTCCGAGGTATACCTATGAGTCGATGCTGGACCAGCCGTGTAAGTTTCACACGCCAAATCCGAATAGCCCGGCGGGTCACACGATGAGGCAATGTGAGTGGATGCGAAAGATAGAGCAAGGTGGCTTGGGGAATGCTCAGGCACCCCGGAATGATCAACCTCGGCAGGAGTTACCCCGGCAGCAATTGCTTTCCGGAGCAAACACGCAACAGCTAATATTGCCTCCCCCTCCGCCGAGGTATGATAACAATGAAAGAAGGGATGTAGTGCATCAAGTGGAAAATCAGCAACAATCGGATCAGAGGTACCCCGGAAACGAGGGAAGAAACTAATATAGGGAACATCACCAGAGTTATTGTGTGTTCACGACTGAGGAAACAGATAGAAAAAGCTTGCAGCGCCGACATATGGAGGTCAATGCGGTCATGCCAGCGGTGACGAGGTACATGCCTTGGTCGGACCAGGAAATCATCTGGAACATCAAAGATCATCCTAAACTCATGCCAAGTCTGGGTTCGTATGTGCTAGTCTTAGATCCAACATTCATTGGACCGAACATCAATGTGAGGTTCTCCAAGGTTTTGATTGATAATGGCAGTAGCATTAACATCATGTATGCGGATACGATGCGCAAGTTGGGCATCTCGGAGAACATGCTCCAGGCTACGAGAACAACTTTCCATGGCATAGTACCAGGCATTTCTTGTGATCCCATAGGCAAAGTCCGGGTCGACGTGTTATTCGGCACAAGGGACAACTGCCGAACCGAAAATCTGGAATTTGAGGTGGTGAACTTGGAAAGTGTATATCATGCGTTACTCGGAAGACCAGCATTGAACAAATTTATGGCGAGCTGTCACATCAGTTATCTGAAGATGAAGTTGCCCGGACCAAATGGAGCGATTACCATTGCTAGAGATTTCCGACGTTCCATGGAGTGTGCTTCAGCCGTGTCCAACCTAGCCGAGTCACTCGTGATCGCGCAAGAGAAAAGAAAAATCCAAGAGGTGGCAGCGTTAGCTCAGTCCGTGCAGCAATATATGCCGGCATTAAGTAACCCGCATGGCAGTGTTTCATTTCAAGCCGCAAAGGACACCAAGAAGATCCCGGTTGATAACATGTTCCCGGAGCGCACCGTAACGATTGGTGCCGGGTTGATTGACAAATAGGAAAGCGAGCTCGTCAACTTCCTCCGTGAGAATCGGAATATTTTTGCTTGGTTTACACAGGACTTGCAAGGTGTTCCGAGGGAGTTGGCCGAGCACTCTTTGAACATAAGACCCGGAGCAAGGCCGGTGAAGCAACCTCTCCGTCGCTTCGCCGAGGATAGGAGAAAAGTCATTGGAGACGAGATAGCTCGGTTACTAGCAGCAGGATTCATCATGGAGGTACTATATCTGGATTGGCTCTCTAATCCGGTGCTAGTGGAAAAGAAGAAGGACGATCCGAACGTAGCAGTGGTTTGGCGCATGTGTATCAATTACACGAACCTGAACAAGGCGTGTCCGAAAGATCCATTTCCACTGCCGAGGATAGATCAGGTCATAGACTCAACCGCGGGATGCGAACTGTTGTCATTCATTGATGCGTATTCTGGCTTCCACCAGATACCTCTGAAACCGGATGATCAAATAAAAACAGCGTTTATTACCCCGTACGGGGCTTACTGCTATCGCACTATGCCGTTCGGTTTACGTAATGCAGGTGCAACGTACCAAAGATGTATGCAAAAATGTTTGCATGACCAAATAGGTCAAAACGTACAAGTATACATGGATGATGTGGTTATCAAGACCAAGGAAAGCGCAACGCTCCTTGACGACATAAGACAAACATTCGCGAACTTGAAAAGGTTCCGGATGAAGCTTAACCCGAAAAAATGTACCTTCGGTGTCCCGGCTGGAAAGCTACTCGGATTTCTCGTCTCTAGCCGAGGTATTGAGGTTAATCCAACTAAGATCCGAGCCATCGAACGAATGGAGCTGCCGAAGTGTCTTAACGATGTCCAGAAGTTCACTGGATGCTTGGCGTCATTGAGTCGGTTTGTATGTCCGTTGGGAGAAAAGGCACTGCCTCTCTACCAACTCATGAAAAAGTCGGATAAATTCATTTGGACGCCACAAGCCGATGAAGCTTTTGCCCACTTGAAAAAGATGTTGGCCACTGCGCCAGTGTTAGCCTCTCCACTATCAAAGGAGCCAATGTTGCTCTACGTAGCCGCAACCAACCGAGTTGTAAGTGCAGTGATCATAGTGGAACGCAATGAAGAGGGTAAGTCGGTGCAGAGGCCAGTGTATTACCTGAGTGAGGTATTGTTTGCCTCAAAATAGAACTACCCGCACTTTCAAAAGGTGGCATACGGTGTCTATATGGCGGCGAAGAAGTTAAAGCATTACTTTGAGGAGCACCCCATCAAAGTAATATGTGAAGCTCCCATATCCGAGATAATGGGTAACAAGGATGCGAGCGGCAGAATCGCAAAATGGGCAATTGAGCTAGCCCCTTATGTGCCCCAATACGACAGAAGAGAAGCGATCAAATCTCAGGTTGTGGCGGACTTTTTCGTGGATTGGGCCGAGGTACAATATGAACCACCGCCACCGGATCCAAATTACTGGAGGATGCACTTTGACAGGTCGAAAACCAAAACCGGATTAGGTGCCGGGGTCGTGCTTACCTCGCCAAAGAAGGATCAGCTCAAGTACGTATTGCAGATCCATTTCGCGGCATCGAACAATGTCGCTGAGTATGAGGCTCTTGTGCATGGGCTCAAAGTGGCAAAGGAGATTGGCATACGTCGGATAATATGCTTCGGCGACTCGGACCTGGTGGTGCAGCAGGTGTCCGGAGTGTGAGACGCCCTGGATCCAAACATGGCGCTATACAAATTTCACGTGCAGAAGATATCTGGTTACTTCGAGGGATGTGAATTTCACCATGTACCCCGGGCGGAAAACGAGGCTGGCGACATGTTGTCGAAGCTCGGATCAACCAGACAAGCAATTCCACCGGGTGTAGCATTGGAACACCTCAGAAAACCATCTATCAGGCCGTCCCCAGGAACCGACTCGATCTATGTCCCGGAAAATACGGAGTCCGGAGCTGAGCCCATGGACATTGACATGGGAGGTGGTACGCGAGACCCGGGGACTGCCTCCGCAAACCCGGGGACTACCTCGCTAGACCCGGGGACTGCTCAGCGTGATCCGGCTAAAGTTATGCCGGTAGATCGGATGGAAATTGATGAGGAGATATTCCCTCCATGAGCCATACCAGCTTGGGCACTGCCTATATTTCAATTCCTGAAAGATGGAACGCTACTCGTTGAGGAGGTGTTAGCCAGGCAAACGCAGAGGAGAGCAAAGGCATACACAATCATCAACTCCGAGCTATACAAACAGAGTGTGACCAATGTCCTCCAGCGATGTGTTGACCCGGAAGAAGGGCTTGACATCCTCCGAGATATACACCAAGGAGAGTGTGGGCATCATGCCTCATCCCGAGCCTTGGTAGCAAAGGCGTTCCGGCATGGATTCTACTGGCCAAGTGCCTTGAAACAAGCAGAAGATCTGGTGAGAAAGTGCAATGGTTGTCAGAGGTACGCCACCAAGACACATATGCCTATGTCGGAACTCAAGACCATACCAATTACATGGCCATTTGCTGTATGGTGCTTGGACATGGTTGGCCCGTTCAAACCCGCGAGAGGAAACATGACACACATTTTGGTCATGGTGGACAAGTTCACAAAATGGATTGAAGTGAAACCTATAAGAAAATGTGATGGAAATACGGCCGTGACATTTCTCAAAGACATCATCTTGAGATACGGTTATCCACACAATATTATAACTGATAATGGAACAAATTTTGTGGAAGGAGCATTTGCGCGCTTCTGCCGAGATAAGAAGATCCAACTCGACGTCACCTCGGTAGCCCACCCTGCATCGAACGGACAAGTGGAAAGATCCAACGGATTAGTGTTATCCGGGATAAAACCCCGGCTCATTGAGCCGCTGCAAAGATCAGCGGGGTGCTGGATAGAAGAACTACCAGCGGTACTATGGAGCTTCAGAACAACTCTGAATCGATCAACAGGCTATACGCCATTTTTTCTGGTATATGGGGCAGAAGCGGTATTACCAGCCGACATAGAACATGATTCGCCTAGGGTCACCCAATACACAGAAGCCGAAGTGCAAGAAGCCCGGCAAAATGATGTTGATCTACTGGCAGAAGCGAGAGAACTGGCACTGTCCAGATCCGCCATATATCAGCAAAACCTCCGACGCTATCATAGCCGGAAAGTGTGCCCCCGAGTTTTCTGGGAAGGCGATCTGGTGCTCCGGTTAGTACAACATACTGCTGGCATGCATAAACTATCCCCCCATGGGAAGGGCCGTTCATTGTGAGGAAAGCATTGCACAATGATTCTTACTATCTTATAGATGCAAAGCCAGAGGAAAAGAACAAGGCGGACAGGTCCAGAGAGGAATCTAAGCGACCGTGGAATGTAGCACTACTTCGTCCCTTCTACACTTAGCTAAGAAGTGTATGTATCCGAGTCCTCTCATATGTCGGTATGTATGTCGGCAATGAGCTTATCAATGAAATAGCGGCGCCTCGAGCAGTAACTCGGGGACTGCCTTAACAATGTTTGTCGTAGTTTCTTATGCGGTAGCTAGAATGAGTCGTTTCACTTAACCCGGATTAGTAATGTGTGAGCACCAAAAACCCAACCCTTCGACTCGCTGTTGTCCAACAAGAATTGGCTTCATGGCAAGCAAGGGAACAAGTTTGGAATTGCGTAGCACATGAAAAACAGCTAAGGAAACGAAGTTATTCGAGTTAACGTTTGTTTTTTCGGACTAACCCTATTTTTATTTTCAAGTTATTATGCTAAATTATTTTGAGCCAAACGTCAAAAGTTTCTAAGTATTGTTAAGACAATTTTTGAAGCTCGGATTCGTAAGTCGTAAAACCGAATCAAGGTAGACACGGACCGAGCCAAGGAATTGGACGAACAAGAAAATGAAACTCGGGGACTACGCCCAAGTCAATCCGGCATAAAACATAGTAGCAAAATATCACTTATCCAGCATACAATTGCACCCGGCATACCGGGGATCTGATAAATTTTCAAGTTTTTTAGAACTAAGGAGCAGCAGGAGGAGCAGGTTCGGCATCGTCGTCGATGTCTTCAATATCTGAAGCATCATCTTCCCCGTCCTCATCCGACCCATCTTCGACATTCTCATTAGGCTCATCTCCACCGGACTCCAGAAAGCTCGGTCCCTCAACCCAGTCATGGATCGGAGAATATTCGACGAGGCTGTAGGCGCAAGCCTGGCGCCGAGCTACCCACTCCGGATCATCGGTCCATCTGGATCCGGTGCACCGACGTGTGAGGAGGCTCAGGTCGATCTTCTCGTACCATGTAAGAATATGATGAAGGAGGGTATCTGCTACGGCACGCCCGGCGGACTCGCTCCAGAGGTCAAGCTAAGTCTCAACTTCCAACAGCTTTTCGGCAAGGAGTGTGATCCTCTCCGGAGCGCTTTCGCTTGGCCAGAAGGTGTTGTAGATCTGGACCGCAACGTCGAGGAGATCTTTCCCATAGTTCTTGATGGTTTCCACGCGAGCTGACACGCTGACCAATAGGTCCTCCATGTCTAAGGGGATGCTCTCACCATCAGGAGCAACGGGAGTACCCCTTTCTCGGCGGAATTTGGCAACAGCAGCATTGGCAATGGGAGTACCCTCGGGAAAGTGATCTGGAAACAAGGAAAGCGAAGATGCTGAAGCAAAGGCATATGAGCTAACCCGGAAAGGCATATGAGCAAAGGCACATGTCGGATAAGGGAAAGAAACTTACGTGAGATATGGTGGTGGATCCGGGTCAACTCCTTGATGCAGTTGTCGCGTCTCTGGTGAAGTTGTTCAAGTTCAGCGAGCGCCGACCCAAGCTAGACCTCGGATTCCTTAAGCAGGTCCTGGTCCTTGGAGATCTGGAGAGCAAGGCGCTCGTGCTCTTCGGTGAAGTTCTGGCCAACTTTTTGGAGCTCGTCTTTGTGTTGGACCTTCATCTTCTCCATCTCAGCTTTGAGCTTAGCTATCTCGTCATCCTTGGTCCGGAGGAGGGCAAGCTCATCATTCTTCTTCTTCAGCTCAGCTTGATGCTGTCCTGCTTGTTCGAGAAAATGCAGCATCATATCAGGCACGGGCACACTATCCTCAAGCAATGCTGAAATAATGTGTTGACCCGGCAGAGCCGAGGAGTGAATGTTTGCCGAGCCAAGGAGAAGAAGAAATGGAAAACACAACAAGGTAGAACGAAAGAGGACATACCTCGGATTTCCTCCAAGTTCTTCCGCATAATTTTGTTTTCAGCCTCCACCCCAGCTGCAAAAAACCGAATGAGGAGATTAGTCCGGTGGAAACAAGTAAAGAAAAACAGAGAAGTGCTGAGGGAGAAAATTACCCCTCTTTTCATGCTCTGTGCCAAGTGCAACATGTTTTGCACGCAGGATCTTGTGGGTATCAAGCAGGCATTGAAATTCGGTGCTCCGGCGGTTGGTGGTCACCTGAAAGGAGCACAGAAGTGTGACATTAACTTGATGAATATTCAAAGTGTGCAAGATCCGGGCAAAGTGGAACTTAACCCGGCTCTAGGTGTGTGCATATTCGAAGTATGTAAGATCCGGGCCAAGTGGAACTTAACCCGTCTCTAGGTGGGTGCATATTCGAAGTGTGCAAGATCCGGGCCAAGTGGAACTTAACCCGGTTCTAGGTGTGTGCATATTTGAAGTGTGCAAGATCCGGGCCAAGTGGAACTTAACCCGGCTCTAGGTGTGTGCATATTCGAAGTTTGTAAGATCCGGGCCAAGTGGAACTTAACCCGGCTCTAGGTGTGTGCATATTCGAAGTATGTAAGATCCGGGCCAAGTGGAACTTAACCCGGCTCTAGGTGGGTGCATATTTGAAGTTTACATGCAGCTATGTTAATTTTCTAAGGAGCATCCGGCCGAGTAACAAGTTACTCCGTCAGAGGCTCGGGGACTAATGGTTATTATCTACAGCATATAAAGGGGAAACGACATACCTCCATCATTCGCCCTGCGAGGTTAATTGCCTTGGCAGCAGTGTTCATCTGGGCAGAAAATTCTGCAGGGCCGAACTTTTCCGGGAGATCGTCGTTGTAGACGAACTCCGCCTTGTTCCAGTTCATGACGAACTCGATAAGGCTCGGAGGGTACCGTTCGCCAGTGGGCACGTGGGGTGCCACCAAGCCCTTCGCATGAGCTTCCTTCCTCTCAATTAGAGCAAGAGCTGGGCTGGTGTGAAGAACCATCTGCTGCGTATCGGTTGGCTCGGCAGAAGGGTCCGTCGCTACTGGTGATTTCTTTGGAAGCATTGACGACAAGGTTCGCTGCCCGGCCTCGACGGAGGTAGACTTGGCAGCATCCGGAGCCTTCTTGCCTTTAGCTTGCTGGGAAGAAGTAACCACGACGGATCTCCCCTTGGAAGTTGCGGGAATGGTTCCTCGCCGGGGCTGGGATGACTCGGAAGAAGCAGAGGAACTTGGTACTGGAGCTGCTGTGGGTTTCCTGGCTGCCGGTACAGGTGCTGGTTCGGAAGCTGGTGCTAGGGCTGCTGCTGGTGCTGGAGTTGCGGTAGACTTGGTGGTTGCTGGTTGCGGCAATGCCGAAGTGGCAGACGCCGTCGCCTCGGCTGAACCGACCCCTCCTGATCCGAGGTCGCGTTCCTCTTGACGAGGTACTGCGGAACCCGGAGCAGCCATAGAGCCCTCCAGAATAGGGCTCAGCGGGCGTGACTCGTCGTCACGAGGAGGGTAAAGACTGGACCGAAGGGGAGAAGAGATGCTCGATCCGCTCTGAGGGACCTCCACAGGCGGCCTAAAAAAGAGAATAAGGTCAGGTGTGAAATTACCACGATGCGAGGAAAAGTGAGTTGCGCATTAAAAAATGACTTACGCGTCCGAGGTCTCGGCCTCCTTAGGTTTCCGGGCCCTCCGTGCTGGGGCTTTGCCTGCTCGCTTGGAGGCAGTCTTGTCTTCGGCCTTCTTTTGCCTCTTGGTAGGCTGAGAAGGTTCGGAGGAAGAACTTGATGTGGATCCGCGCTTCTTGTTCGATGCCACCGGAACCGGCTCGCCCGAGGCAAGTGGAGGATCCTCGTGGATATGTCCACCGGGGTTAGCTGATGTCGGAAAGGCAAAGGAAAGAGGGACAGCCTCAACGGGTTCAATCACGTCGATATCTGAGTCATCCTCATCATCGGGCCAATCTCTAAGAGAAGAGAATTTACCGCTGGGACGTTTGGTAGCATCGGTCATAGGGAGGAACATCTCCTGGTCCGGCTCCACCTCATCCGGGATCTCTCGGTCCGGCGCCCACTTAAGGGTCGGATCCGTGCCATCCTCAAGAGTTTGCTGGAGAAACAGCTGAGAAAAAGCACAAAGAGCAGAGTCAAAAATATGACGGAAAACCGACACATAATTGATCCGAAATAAGTTTACCCCGCGAAGCTTACTGCGGGAGGGAGCCTGTCACGGCAGTAATGCTCGATTCCCCACGTCCATTCGGCGGAGAAATCCTTGTGAGTGGTGAACAGAGCCTTGACCCGGCGGAAGATCTCTGTATTACTCAATTCGAAGGAGGAGGTTCGGTTGGGGTCGCGGCTGAAGCTCATGTGGCACAACTTATGGGAGCGCTTCTGGAGGGGAGAGATTCGGTTGCGCACGAACGTGATCATAGCATCCTCGTTGCGCAATCCGAGCTTCTTCAGCTCCGCGAACCTCTTGTTGACTTGGTTGGCCAGAGCGGTAGGCTTCTTGGGGACCTCCTCCCAGAAATCCGTGTCAGGGAGACCCGGAGCGTAGGGCAGCAACCGGATCAAGTCTTCGGTACCCTCGTTCCGGACGTAGAAGAAGGTCCGGGCCCATCCTTTGTAGGAGTCGAGCCCGGTGACCCAGGGAAAGACTGAAAGCCTCCGGGGCAAGATGGAAGCAGCTCCGAACTGGGTGAGCTACTTACCCTCAGACTCAACGTGGATGTTGGGGACGACGTTGCGACGGAGGACGAAGAACCGGATCCACAGCTCCTTCGTAGGCCATAGCCCGGTGTAGCCCTCAATCATAGAGGCAAAGGCGGACAGAGAGGTGATGGCGTTCGCCGGGAGATGATGTGGTTGCAAGTGATAGGTCCGGACCCAGTCCCGGAAGAAATCACTCACCGGAAGACCAAATCCCCGTTGGAAATGGGATAGGAAAACAACAAACTCACCCGAATTGGGTGAAGGGGCCAATTTCGAGGAGGGGAGACGAGCAGCGATGCCGGCGGGAATACGCCTGGTACGGTAGAGCCAGTCGATGTCGTCTTGGCAGACCCACGAACCGGCCCACGCGCCACGGTCCGCCGCGGCGGCATCCTCCTCCATCTCCTGCTCGATGACGACGAGCTCCTCTTCAGTCATTTTGTATCCGCTGTCCTCGCTGGAGCAAGCGGCGGCGAGGGTCTGTGGTCTAGATTGACGAGGACCCGTGGCTAAGCAACTGCGCAGCGGGGGCTGCGGTGCGGAAGCACGGAGAAGGTGCGGCGGCGGCGCTGCTACTACGAGCACTGGCGGCAGCGCAGTCGCGAGGAAGACGAAGGAGAAGAAGAGGAACGGGCAAAGGGGCACGAGGATGGAAAAATGCAAAGGGACGCCCCCCTCCCCTATTTAACCGCCCGCAGTGATCGATGAGTGGGATCGCTCTGCACCTGCGAGCCACGCGATGTGGCCATGTATTACCGGCATCAGCCAATCACAGAGAAGCCACACAGGGGGCCACAGGGTGGACGAGATCCCATGACGCGACGTGCCGTTGCGGTAAACGAGGAGACAGGCATGACGTAACCCGCGCACAGTAAAACTGACAATTACTGTGACGGTTACTGTGCAGGCCCTTAAAATGAGGCAACGTAATGATTAGTCTCCACGTGGGTTGGCGTATGAGAGAAGGAAGCAAGGCTCGGATCCGAGCCACAATGGTAACCCGGCCGACAATTGAAAACTTGGAACGTGTGAAGGGAACATAAATCCATGTAATCCGAGATAAGGAGCTGGCCCAGAAGTAAACGTCTGAGGCTCAGACATAAATGAACCTGATGTGGCCTTAGCGGCCGAGGCAGCTAAGACCGCACCAGCTTCGGGGACTAATGTTGGGGGGATACCCCTGGGTAGGGTCACTCCGGGGTATAAGGGCCGAGTTAGCCGAGGTTCGGCAAGGTCAAAGCGGATGCTGGCCAAGTCACCTCAAGGCAGGCCGGATCACGGAGTAACCCGGACCAGGGGGGTCGCCTCACGTAGTCTTGTCCGACTTAAGGAGTAAGTCAGAAATGCTTGTCTAACTTATATGCGGGAACAGGTGTGGCTGGATCTACTGTGATCCGGATCCTCGCTTGGCTTCTAGGAGAAGGAAGGAATCTCTCTGGTAAAAAAGGAGGGTCCGGTACGTACTGGATGAGCGGATAAAGCAAGGGCAGGACCACCGGACCGTCGCCGACAAGGGTGACGACGCTCACGCCGGCTTACGTCGCTAAAGCAAGTGTGACGCGGGGGAAAAGCACCCCTGTCAGGTTAATACTTTGGGAGGGGCATATTCTTAGGAATATGCCTCCACGTATGCCCTAGGCCAGGACCGAACTACCTCTATATAAGGGGGTTAGGGCTCTGGTAGAAGGGGCTGGTTGGCTGATTGAGAGATCTCTAGTTGGTTGAGCACTAGCTGGTCTAGGGTTCTTGGGCAAGATAGTAGGCTAGAGTAAGAGAGCACCTTCTTCCTCCTCTCGCCAATACAGCTCAAGGAGCATTTGTAATCTTGGAGATATTGCAATACAAACTTCTGTGTGGAGAATCACTCTACTATCCCTCCCTAGATTCCCCTAGCGCATATTAGTCCCCACCTTTAGCCTATCCATGGCATCTACCGTGACACCACCATGACATTTGCACATTGCTCTTATCTTGATGTTTACTACTTTGAAAGCTATCATTGAAAAAACCAGCTATTTGTGAACTCCAGCAAATTATCAACTATTCTTCGACCAAGAGTAAGTTTGCCATTACCAATTATGATTGACTTTATGTATCTTTATTGTGTTTCCTTTACTCATTGCAAGTTGAGTTATATAATAGTGAGTTGTCTTCTATTATGATCTATGTATTTGATGAATGTGATGCTTCTTGTCCGTATTCTTTTATCGACTCTTCACTCCATAAACCTGAGGTCATGTTTATTGAGCTCACTTTCGCTTGGGGACAAGCGAAGTCTAAGCTTGGGGGGAGTTGATACGTCCATTTTGCATCACTATTCTATGTCTTAATTCACTATTATTCATTGATATATTTCGTATTGAGAGGTCATACTTATGTTATTTCATCTCTTTTTGCATGGTTGATGACTTTTGGAGCATGGACCGCTGCAGTCAGGATTCTGATGGAAAAGGTGTTGTTTGGAGGCAAAATTCACGAAGATCAGAAAATCCGGGAAAATATACGGGAAATCCTATTTTTCCAGAAGACTCAGGATGCCAGAAGATGGAGTGGAGGTAGGCCACAGGGGCCCCACACCACCCCATGGCGCGGGCAGGCCTAGGCCGCGCCTGGGAGTGGTGTGGCCGCCCTGGCCCACTCCAGCCTCTCCCCTCTGGCATATATCAACCTCCCGATACCCTAAGACTCGGGGAGCGACGACAGAAAGATTCCGCCGCCTCTGCGGGGCGGAAAACACTGAGAGAGAAAGATCTCTCCGACAGACAGATTTATGCCGGGGGAATTCCTTCCCGGAGAGGGGAGATCGTCGCCATCAACACCACCATCAAGCTGGACTTCATCAGGATCATCATCATCATCATCATCATCACCACCATCATCACCATCAGCACCCTCATCACCATCTCCATATTACTGTAACAATTGAGTTGAATCTTGCATAGTTCATAGGGGAAACTTTCCCGGTGTTGATTACTCTTTGTAGTTGATGCTATTGAGTGAACCATTGAATTATTGTTTATGTTCAGATTGTTATACATCATTATTTCATCTCTGGTCATGATCCATATGATGTCTTGTGAGTAGTTCGTTGTGTTCTTGAGGACATGGGAGAAGTCTTGTTGTTAGTAGTGGAGTTGCGTTGAGAAAGATTCAATAGATTGTTATTTAAGTTGCGGTGTACTTCTTCTAGTGGTGTCATGTGAACGTTGACTACATGACACTTCATCTATATGGGCCTAGGGGAATGCATTGTGTATTTGGCTACTAATCGTAGGGGTTGCCGGAGTGACAGAAACCTGAACCCCCGTTAGAAAACCATTGCACAAGGGACGTAAGGGTCTTAGAGTTTAAAGTTGTGGTTAGGTTTCTACCTTAATTACTTTCTTGTACTTACGGATGTTTGCAAGGGGTATAATCACAAGTATGTATTAGTCTTGGATGGGGCGGTACATTAGCATAGGTTCACCCACACAACACTTAGCAAGCTAGAGAAGATTAATCGACTATACGAAGCGAAAGCACTTGACAGTCTTCCCATGTGTCCTCGAGAACGTTTGGTCATCTATAGAAATACAACCGACTTGTCCTTTGCTGCATAAAGGATTGGGACACTTGCTGCATTCATTCCTACTGTCTTTTATTTACTCGTACTTTGTTTACTTGCTTTATTGAAAACCCCTAAAAATCCGTTTGCTAAGTATTTGCAGAGAATTTCTGATCCATGCCACTAGCTAGCACCTTCTGCTCCTCGTTGGGTTCGACACTCTTACTTATCGAAATACTGCGATACACCCCCTATACTTGTGGGTCATCACGCATATAAATGCGCCACTGATACTAGATGTGCCACTGGATGAATAAAATATGCGTCACTGATGTTTCGTACAGGTATACATAATACAGGGCTCTCAGGTATTTATACAGGTACATATATAGGTATTTATACAGATACACAACAGTGTAAAAACAGAGATAATAATACCACTAGAATTATACATCATCACATCAATTAGAACCCGACATAGTGATAAGTGCCCGAATATTATACAAGTCTAGAACAAATTGATCTCATCTTCTCATACATTACACATTACAACAAGTTGATCATCATGATCATTAGCCAAGTCCTAAACTACTAAAGGACCGAGTAGAGTACAACCGCAATGGCGGTGATGAGCAAGACGGGGAGCACGATCATCAAGGTCTTCATCCGGTTCCTGTCTCTCTGCTGTCCAAGGAGGTGGTTCCTCCACCTAGCTTCCGCCTGCTCTCTCGTCGGGTACCCTTTGTATTTGTTGTCACTGAACTTGTTCACTTGCTTATGACAATCCTCCCACTCGTCGTAGACTCCTAGGACCCTCCCTCTGAACACCACGTAGCACGCCATCTCTATACACAAGGCATATAAGTACTATATCATGCAACAGAAAGAATTAAAAGGTTCATCACATGCATCTCCACAAAAAAGAAGGTTTCGATCTAAGGCAAGCTATTAAGTTTCATACATATGGTAATAAGTAAACGAAGTCCAACAACGACCGCTTCGAGATAAGGCAAGTTAAAGTTTATGACACACACACACGAGATACACAAACCGGCTGAGCGCTAGCTAGCTAGGAACACTACATCATGAAGACTTTGTTTTACATGGCGCCAGGAACGGTTTGTAGCCGTCTTTCGTTGTCCATGTCCTACGGTCACCCTGCGCCTCGAGCCGTGCTTCGATCCCGCGCTTACTGAACGCTCTTTTGCAGGATAAGCCCCCTTGTGATGACATCTTCTTGCACAATGGTCGGAATTTGAGTCTGGATGCGTAAGAAGTCGTCCTTAAGTTCATCATCGTCCATTCTTGCCTCAGCTTCGGCCCATGCTCGGATACTAGATGGCAACGTAATGATGTGTGCATCCCGGACGATCGCCCGCAGGTGATGGAGGGTGTAGTAGGCCTCCTTGACACTGTTATCCGGTTGCTTGACTCAGGCGAACTTCATTACGTGTTTAAACACGTGTCTGCCATCCCTGAAATTTTCCGCCCCCTTCTTGAATTCGCCTCCATTTTCGGCGTATACCTCGAGAGCATCATCTAGAAGACTCCTTATGTTGGTGTAGTCTTTCTTCTTTTGCTCGCTCCCCGAGTCCAAGTACGTGGCTAGAGAATAACTCGGGTGAATGAGGATCAGTGTGCAGTATTTGTCTCTGCGCAAAACAATTGAAACGAAACAATGTTGGAAAAAGAGCAACCAAAAACTAAGAAAGGACAAGTTACGGCGACGAGCGAGTGTGTGCACTTACTCGGGAAAGAAAGGCTCTTTTCCACTCTTGTTGTCCACCATGAAATTTTGGAGGTAGTTCCTTGCGTTGGCCCGGTCACTGGATTCACCAACTGTCTATCACGCATGAAGTAGGGGTCCACTATCGCGACGCCAGGGGTCTTCTCTCTGTTGACCTTCATCGCCCGATGGAGCGCGTATAGGTGGACCAAGTTATAGTTCATCCGCTTGCCATGGAAAAGCTTGAAGATGTCCTCATACGATATGAAGAAGATATCCACGAGGGCATTATCGATGAAGCCCACGCCCGTTGGAACATTGACCGTGAAAACTGGGTACGATGGATTTGCTTCTTTAAGAAGGCACTCCTCTAGATATAGAATACCATGTTGCAGGTTAGCCATCGCTCCACTTGCATTTTTGATCAGCTCCTCACTCAGAATCGGTTGACCAACTATGTGAACCCTGGTCAAGGTGCCCTCAGGGGGCTGTGTTAACGGGTCGTCCTGAGCCCGGGGCCTCTTCGGACCCGGCTGGCTCAAAGACTGCTTATTATTCTTCTTGGTTCTCTTGTGATGCTTCTTCGTCTCGACATTAGTAGCCATCTGCTCATCCGCCGCCTTATGGAGTGTGGTGGGGCTGAAAATGATTCCCTGGGTGCCTTTATAAGGACCAGCGGCACCAGCATCCGTAGGCGTCTCCTCTAGGGTACCATGGAAGTCTAGACGCGTGCAAGTTCTGGTACGAGCATTTGGGTCGTCGACAACGCGGTAGGGCTCGTCCATGTTTGGCATGAACAAAGAGTCTGTGACGCTAGTGTTGATCCAGTTATCTGGGTTGTCATCATCATCATCATCATCGTTAATGTTGTCCCCAGGTGCATCCTTGGGCGATGGCGGCGCAACGGCGGCCTTGCCATGTGGAGGCGGCAGTGCGGCGACAGCCTTGCCATGTGGAGGCGACGGCGCATCGGCGGCCTTGCCATGTGGAGGCAACGGTGCAGCGGCAGCCAACAATTGCTGGTGACGAGAGGTGGTGGCGGTGACTGGTTGTTGTGGCCGCCGTGGCAAGGGCACATTTGGCCGCTGAGTTACTTGTTGTTCCTTCACAAGTCGAATCTGGGTCTTTGGCCATGTCAAGACCCAGCCACAGCAATCTTGAAGGTTCTTATGATCATCAACACCTCGAGGTTGGCTGGGGGGTCCATGTCTTCGCACCCCGGCAACACCCGAGCCAGCCGGACCTTGAACACGTCATCCTCCATCGACTTGTGGTGCATCGTGTGGCTATTTGGTTGAATAATTGTGCCCTTGCCAACATCATTTAGATCGTCGTCCACGTAATGCAAGAGCGTGCAAGGAGTGTCCAGCGGAAGAACAAGCATCGTGAGATGGCGCTAGCTAGTCATCAAAGGCAAAGGAGATGAAATGTTATCAACATGCATGTGTTGGCCGGCGTCATTACCTTGGAGATGGCGTTGACCTCGGCTAATGTCGAGACACCGGCATCATCCTCCCGCTGAGATGCCTTACGAAGCACCGTCGGTTGCGCCTTAGTTTTGGCGGGAGGGGGCATCGGTGTGACTTGCGGCTCTGTGTTGGCGCCGGCGGGAGGTGTCACCAGAGCGACCTCCGGCTGCGCGTTGGTGTTGACACCGACGGGAGGGGCACCGGAGCGACCGGGTGCATCTCGACGTTGGCGGACTCGGGCGTCACCATGTTCAGCGACACGTGCTGGATTGAGTTGCTGTCGAAGTGGCTGGGCACCACGACATGGACATCTTATGTAGGTCCTCTTGTTCAGAATCATGTCGGCCACCGCGCGTTTCTTGTATCTAGCTGCTCGACCTTCGCTCATGTGGCTAACCATGGTTTCCTGCGTGGTATAGAGCAAAAAGAGAGAGTATCTTAGAACCACATCACCATCATGCACACACACATGCATGCATGGCCGCCGGAAAAATTTGGCATGACATCTCCTAAAAAGGGGACATATGGATAGTGCAAAAATTTGCCGAAACGGAAATTAATCGACATTTCGGCAAACATCCATGCACCACCAGAGCAAGCAACATGCTTTCTTCTTCGTCACCTGCAAACATTCATGCACCACATCCTTGCAAACACACCATCCCTCTCGCAATTAATAAGAAGGCTTCATAAACATAAGCAAGCACACACATACACACCGCACCGACGTCCACCCTCCACACAAAACATCCACATGCATGTACTCCAACAACTCACCTAGTAGAATCGTTACCGAGCCAAGTCTGCGACGAGATAGTGTGGTTGTTGTTGGAGAACAAGATGGATGTTGGAGGAGGAAAACTAGTTGGTTTAGTAGATCTACAACAATTGGAGAGGCTTCCCCTTACAAAACTATGAAGCAAGGTAGGTTCAACAACCAAGAATAGAGAAAAGAATGGAGAAATTGAGGTGGTAGGTGATGACCCACAAGTATAGGTGGTGTATCGCAGTATTTTCGAGGGAAGTGAAACCCAATTTATTGATTCGACACAAGGGGAGCCAAAGAATATTTATCAGCCTTAACAACTGAGTTGTCAATTCAGCTGCACCTGGAAACAATCTTGCTCACAGCAGTTTATCAGTAGCAACAGTTTTGTAGCAGGAATAGTAAAGCAGCAGCAGTAGTAAAGCAAAGACAGTAGTAACAAAAGCAGTAAACAGTGGGATTCGAGTGCGGTAGGCATAGGGATGGATGGACGGGTGTTGCATGGACAAGACAATTCACATAGCAATCAGAACATAGGGCAATTGCAGATACATAAGATAAAGCATCCAAGTACTAGACATCCTAGGCATGTGTTCCATATATAGTCATACGTGCTCGCAATGAGAACTTGCACAACATCTTTTGTCCTGCCAGCCCGTTTGCAGCGGGGCCTCTAGGGAACTACTGGCAATTAAGGTGCTCCTGTTAATAGAGCACCAGAGCAAAGCATTAACACTCCGTGAACACATGTGATCCTCACATCAAAGCCTTTACCTTCCGGTTATCCCGATTTCTATCACTTCGGGGCCATAGGTTCCGAACAACAACGTGTGTAAACAACTTGTAGATAAGACCCAAAACAATACTATCATAATGAATCAATAACATGTTCAGATCTGAAATCATGGCACTCGGGCCCTAGTGACAAGCATTAAGCACAACAAGTCGCAACAAAGTCATAAAGCACTAATAAAAGATACTAGGCACTATGCCCTAACAATCTGATGCCATTACATGAATGATCTCATCCAATCCCTACCATCCCCATAGCCTACAGAGGGGGATTACTCACTCATAGATGGGGGAAACATGGATGGTCGATGGAGAAATGATGGTGATGATGATGGCGATGATCTCCTCCAATTCCCCGTCCCGGCGGGGTGCCAGAACGGAGTTTCTGGTGCTGTTTCGTGGAATCTGGTGGTGGCGGCGAAGCAGAACTCCTTTTGGAAAAACGTCGAACCCCCCGAAGTTTTTAGGTCAGAAGGCTCCTTATAGGCGAAGAGAGAGGTCGAGGGGGTGCCTGGGGGGCTCACACCACCCCCTGGCGCGGCCTGGCCTGGCCCGCGCCAGCAGGTGGTGTGGCCACCCCAGGGCTCGTATTCTGGCTCCTGGAGTCTTCGGGTAAAATAGGATTTTTGGTATATTTTCCGGGATTTTCCTGATAGTTGATTTTCTGCACAAAAAGTAGACACCAAGGCAATTCTGCTAAAAACAACGTCAGTTCGCATTAGTTGCAGCCAAATCACACAAGTATAGAGGAGAAACAATAGCAAAAGTGTTCGGGAAAGTAGATACGTTTTGGACGTATCAACTCCCCCCAAGCTTAGCTTATTCCTTGTCCTCAAGCAATTCAGTTGAAAACTGAGTGCGATAAAAGAACTTTCACGAACATATTTGCTTCATATGATGTAAATATTCTCAGCAATGTGATCAACTACCTAGACAATTCATAATAAAGAGTATGCAACTGAGTCTACTTAATAGTTGTTGAAAGCTATGAAGAGATTCCAACTCAAGAATAATAAGTAGCATGAAGCACAAACATAAGCAACATTACAATGCTCATAGAAAGGTATGATAGAGTGGTATCTCGCTTGCCTTTGATTATGAATGCCAAGGCACCTCTGAAGTTCAAGTGATGACTAGAAGTAAAGATATCAAAGATACAAGCATCAAAGTCATAACACAAATAATCAAGTATTGGAACAAACACAAAGAATGACAACTATGCTCTCAAGAAGGTGCTCAAAGAATATGTGGAGACTCAACAAGTGGAATGAAAAGGTTTTGAATAATTTTGAAAGGCTTCCAAATGCTGAAAGTATGGTACTCGTTAGCTTTGAGCTCTCATTGCCCCTATCATAAGCATCTTTAATGTGGTTAAGGTGAAAGTTACACAACTAAGAGGATATGCTTGGCAAGTTATAAATTGAAGTCTCATGCCCCTTACTTACGAAGACCGATCCTCATGCTACTCAACTTCAGTCACAAGTAAGCTCTTGTCATTGTAAGTACATACGTATCATAGAGAACCGCCAACGGGGTACCCCTTGCATATGATACAGGAGCTATCCCATAATCAAAATGACAAGGCAAGCAGACAATGAGCATCTCAGCGATCTTTTTATTTACTATTTGCATAGATTTTTATTGAGGATGCTTCATAGAATGCTCATTACGGTTATGCTGCAAGTTTTCACCATGATTAGGCATGGCTTAGGCTAGCGGCCCAGCCGTTTCTCTAACATACATACAAACTCCATGATCTTACAAGTTCCACTTTTATTTCACACAGCCGGGATCCATAAGCAAAAGAACATGATATCAACTAGGTACAAAGTACCTATGAAGCGTTGAAAGCGGTCCCCATGATACACGGTTCTGCTAACTTCAACTCATAAAGCGCAAGCATATGCGCAACAAAGAAGGACACAATGGTTCAGGTTTATTAAGTGCAAGAAAATAAAGTGTGCCATCAAGTTCGTGAGAGCTTTACTAACTAACTTTCTCATAACAAGCAAACATTTTATTCGGAAGAAAACAAGGCATATTGAATATGCATGGAAGTAGCAAATGATGCTAATGGGTAGATATGGTGGACACTTTGGAAATATTTGGTTTAGGAAGTTGGAAACATGAGTAAAACACTCAGTGGAAGTGAAGGCTAGCAAAAGTGAGGGAGCGACAAACAAGAGAGCAATAGTTGTCATTATCATGCTTGCAACAAAATAGGACTACTCATGGCATGAAAGTGATTCAAGATCCTCAAGGCAAAATAATTCATCGAGGCTTAACTGACTATTACAGTCATGAGCATGCGTGAGCATGTGCCAAGTCAATCAAATGAAACATTCAGTGGAGGATACCACAGTGTCATACCAATTTATGAATAGAGTAATGCAAGCAAACATTCATGAAACATGCTACAAATTATTAGCGAGCTGGAGCTAATCATAAGAAAGCAAAAACTATTAAGCATCCGAAGAAAACATACACTCTACATGAACGGACTAAGCAAGCTCACAAAGATGAGTATATGTACAAAAATGAAGACGAATAGAGTTCGTTACCAGCCTCTTACCACGCCTCAAGTTGTCATTAATCCTCATTATTGCTCTTCACTTGTGTGTCTTGAATAATAATATGAAACCAATATCCACTGAGGACTGCCGAACCCTGAAGCAAACTCGCAAAAACCAAAGAAGAACGACAAATATTTTTGGTGTTTTCGATTTTTAAATAAGAACCAAAAGAGAAAAACAAGCAAAGCAAAATATTTTTGGATTTTTCAAATAGTTCAAACAAAGCAAAAAGGGAAAACACAAACCAAGGCAAAAAGAAGAAGCAAGCCAAAGAGAAACAACAAATTTTTTTTTGGTCTTTTTGTGTTTTTAGAAAGCAAAAGCAAAGAAGAACGAAAACTAAAAAGAAAATGAAAACATTGAATATACAAAGTACCGACACAACATGATATGGAGATGAGTGCGGTGTCGGTGTACCTCCCCCCAAGCTTAGGTTTTTGGCCTAAGTGGGCATCAATCCATGTACGAATAGGGTTCCAAGCGGGCGGATCTTGGTAGGAATGATCGTAGCTGGGCCCATGAGAAGAAGAAGAAGCTCCCCAATCATAAGCGGGCAGCTGATATGAAGACTCTCCCTCATTCGAAGGCTGGACCGAATCATCCGTGACCTCCCTTCTAGTGTCCTGCTCCTGTTGGGAGAGCTCTCCCAAGTACGTGTCAAGCTCCTCCTCAGTGAGGGACCATCCTTCCCTGTTATCAAGGTTAAACAAAACAGGTGCAGGCAAAAGAACAACACGCTCGGACTTGCTCTTTCTCCAACCAGCTTTGAGAAAGGTTATTTCATAAGATAACTCACTCATACTAGCCCACGAGGAAACAAATTTATGCTGTATCATGGAATTAAGATCAAGCCTCTCTATGGGAAACTGTAGGTCTAGATGATGAGGCACTAAACCATGTAATTCTAGTAAACGAGAGCAATGAGGCCTCCACAAATTCCGCCTTTCTCACGGTTAGCAGCAAGACGGAAAGCTATCAAAGCACCCAAGCTGTAAGACCTATCTCGTCTAAGGGCAGCAGAGATAAATGCTAGATCAAATGAAGATAACTTATTGACAGTTTTCCTAGCAAGAACACACTTGGCAATAAAGTAGGCAAAGTAGTGAATGGAGGGAAGATGAATGTTACGAATTTTTCCATTCTCCTTCGAGAAGCTACTCCCTTGAAAAATTTCTGCGTATAAATCCATGAGTGGTTCTGGTCTCTCTTTAATATTTTTACATGATCCCCATTGAGGTACCTTAATGGCTGCACAAAAATCATCAAGAGAAAGGTTGACAGCAATATTGTAAATTTTGTAATGGACCATGGGGTTAGGCAAAGAGTGACTAAATTGGAAATCCTGCACCACAGACATGGTTAGCTTCACAAATTGACAAGGTTCATCTTCCAAAAAGTGCTCTAACTCTGCATTAGAAACCAAAGTGTGGAAATCTTGTAGAATTCCTGCAGCTCTCATGAACTCAGGGCATGGATAGATGGAGGGAAAAACTTCCTCCTCCCTGTGGACCTTCATGACCTTAGGTACCCAAAGCTCATGTTGGTTTAGGTGGTGCTCACTCATCTTTTATTCTGAAATTTAAACACCTATTAAACAAGTGATTGCAAAGTAAATATAATAAAGGATTCTACTCATAGGGACTTGCAAGAGGCCTAAACATGCATCAAATCTATTTCTCTAAGCATCAAACAAGCTTACAAGCTCTCATGACCAGTCACCTACAGCAGCAAAATACTCAACATATAATCCACTAAACACAAATCTACTTGGACAAGGGGAGGAGTCACATACCAAGGAACAATTGCTCCAAATTTCAGCAAGAAAGATGGGCTGAGCAAAGAGATCGAAGAAATCGAGAGCAAGCATAGAAAGAATGCGATTTTGAGCTATGAAATGGAGCTTACTCGGGAGAGAGAAGAAAGTGGCAGGTGAGAGAAGTAGTAGGGGGCCAGGGGTGGCCCACACCAGGGCATGGCGCCACCCAGGGCTGGTCGTGCCACCACATGGTGTGCCTTCCTGGTGGACCCCCCTGGTACCTACCAGGTACTCCTCTGCCCCCTTTTTCACGTAAAAATTTAATATGAATTTTCTGGAATTTTTCGAGACACTTTATTTTTGGGATTTTTTCAGAAATAGAAGAATGATTTTTCTGACAGACATTTTTTTTCTTTTTTGGAAACATGATGCAAGGACAAAACAAGGCTAGAACTATAGAAGTTCTAACATGCAAGCAACTAACAACACAAATAAAACTAAACGAAAGCAAAAACTAAAAATGCAAAGGGTAGAAATAAACAGAGATAATCATAATGAAAACATTGTTTTGTTCAATGGAATCCTTTTGTTAGCAAGGTTGATCAAGTCTTGCTACCAAAACAATTGCATATGAGACAAAACTTTTTACTCCACTAATGATTATGTTACCTCAACCTTGATAGCAATGGTCCCAATCATAATAGTTTCAATTTTTTCTCTTGGTATGGGACAATATATTTCTCCAACTTGAATGCCTTCAACATGTTCAATTGAATTCAGTCCATAAGTCCTTTCAATCTCTTGGGGAAATAGACAGTATGTTCCTTGTCATTAACATTGAAGGTCACCTTTCCTTGATTACAATTAATAACAGCTCCTGCAGTATTAAGAAAAGGTCTCCCAAGAATAATAGACATATTATCATCTTCAGGCATTTCAAGCACAACAAAATCAGTTAATATCAAGCAATTGTGAGCCACCTGAACAGGTACATCCTCACATATCCCCATAGGAATAGTGGTAGATTTATCAGCCATTTGCAAAGATATATCAGTTGGTATCAATTTTCAAGCTGAAGCCTCTTATAGAGAGAGAAAGGCATAACACTAACTCCAGCTCCCAAATCACACAAAGTAGTTCTAACATAACTGTTCTTAATAGAGCAAGGGATAGTTGGAATCCCTGGGTCTCCAAGTTTCTTAGGAACCTTACCATTGGACCCAAGGTTCTCTTTCACTACCATGTTTCTTAGCAATAAAATCTTCTTTAGTGTATTTAGTAGTCTTAGTGTGATTTTCAGGTTCTTCTTCAACTTTTTCTTCATTAGGCACTTCATTTTCTTCATTACCACTTTCAGTTTCAGCATCAGAGATAGATATACTATTAGGATCTATAGCAGGTTCAGAGGGTTCTACAATAGTTTTATGTTTCTTTTTCCTTTTCTTATGAGTAGAACCACTATTTTCAGCTTGTTGAGAATCCTGCTCAATTCTTTTGGGATGCCCCTCAGGATATAGAGGATCCTGGGTAGCAGCACCACTTCTAGTTCTAATTTCATAAGCATGTTTTTCTTTAGCAGCATTAACTAGCAAGTCATTTTGCACTTTAACGAGTTGATCTATTTGAGTTTGAACCATTTGAAAGTGTTTAACAATCATTTTAACATCATTAGAGGTTCTTTCCACAATATCTTTCAACTCTACAATAGCTCTAGTGTTTTCCATTAGATGATTTTGCACCCTTTTGTTAAAGTTATCTTGCTTAACAATAAAGATATCAAATTCTTCTAAGCATTGATCAGGAGGTTTAGATTAAGGGATATCACCTTCATCAAAGTGTTGGCGAGAGTGTACCTCAATAGTGGATGAGTAGGAAATAGGCTTACATAATTCTTCTATAGGAGGTAAATTCTTGACATCTGCAGCTTTAATTCCCTTCTCCTTAAGACATTTCTTAGCTTCCTTCATCACTTCATCATTTAATTCAATAACTCCCCTCTTCTTTGATGTTGGAATAGGCACAGGACTAGATGGTTCAGGTACAATTACTTCAGGTATAGCTTGTTTAGGAGGAGTCCGATCTTCATAATTCTTGCTTATTTTAGCCATTAATTCCTCAGCTTCCTTCGGAGTCCTATTCCTGAAAACACAATCAACACAACTATCTAGGTATGTCCTAGATTCTTTGGTTAGTCCATTATAAAATATATCAAGAAGCTCATTCTTAGGTAAAGGACTTCCAGCCTGTGCATGCATCAAAGCACAAAACGTTGCCCAAGATTCGGGCAATACCTCTTTTTCTCCCTGTTTAAAATCAAAAAGTTCCTGCAAAACAGCATGTCTAGCACTAGGAGGAAAATATTTTTGCAGGAAGGTACTAATCAAACACTCAGGGCTATCAATAGACCCAGGAGGTAAATTACCAAACCAAGTTTTAGCTTCTCCTTTCAGTGAAAAAGGGAAAATCTTAGCAACAAAGTAAGTACGCATCTTAATATCATCAGAAAACAAGCCACTCATGGTAGAAAGTTCATTCATATGTGCTACCGCACTTTCATTCTTAGTCCCACAAAAAGGTTCATTCTCGACAATAGCTATGTAAGATAGATCGAGAGAGAAATCATAATCTTCATCTATAATGTTTATGGGAGAAGCAGCGAATCTAGCATCAAGAGATAATTTGGGTCTAATAGTACGCCTCTCAAGGAGACTCTTAGCAGCGCTCCTATCATGGGTGTCCTTACATTCTTCAATAAACTCATCAGTCATCTCAACACTTCTTCAGCATCATAACTCTTACTAGACTCAGGTGAGCTAACAGGTGTGGCAGTGTCTTCATTAGGAGTTTCGGTATTTCCAGCTATAGTTCTAGTAATCGTAGCATCTAGGAAAGGACCTAATGAACCACTCTTATCAAGAACAGTAGAAGCAGCATCATAAGTATCAGAAGTTTCAGATTCAGTAGTAGTAGCAGTGTGTGTAGCATGTGTATGTGGTGGTGTAAGGAACTTACTCAAAACAGACGGTGAATCAAGTGCGGTAGAGGTGTTCAGAACCGTACCTCTTCTTGTAGTGGATGGTAAATTAGGAACCTTGCCATCACGAGACTTACCCATGACAGATGGATAGCAGCGAACAATAGAGAACCCAAGTGAACTTGATAAATAAAGCTATGCTCCCCGGCAACGGTGCCAGAAAATAGTCTTGATGACCCACAAGTATAGGGGGTGTATCGCAGTATTTTCGAGGGAAGTGAAACCCAATTTATTGATTTGACACAAGGGGAGCCAAAGAATATTTATCAGCCTTAACAACTGAGTTGTCAATTCAGCTGCACCTGGAAACAATCTTGCTCACAGCAGTTTATCAGTAGCAACAGTTTTGTAGTAGGAATAGTAAAGCAGCAGCAGTAGTGAAGCAAAGACAATAGTAACAAAAGTAGTAAACAGTGGGACTCGAGTGCGGTAGGCATAGGGATGGATGGACGGGCGTTGTATGGACAAGACAATTCACATAGCAATCAGAACATAGGGCAATTGCAGATACATAAGATAAAGCATCCAAGTACTAGACAATCCTAGGCATGTGTTCCATATATAGTCATACGTGCTCGCAATGAGAACTTGCACAACATCTTTTGTCCTGCCAGCCCGTTTGCAGCGGGGCCTCTAGGGAACTACTGGCAATTAAGGTGCTCCTTTTAATAGAGCACAGGAGCAAAGCATTAACACTCCATGAACACATGTGATCCTCACATCAAAGCCTTTCCCTTCCGGTTATCCCGATTTCTGTCACTTCGGGGCCATAGGTTCCGGACAACAACGTGTGTAAACAACTTGTAGATAAGACCCAAAACAATACTATCATAATGAATCAATAACATGTTCAGATCTGAAATCATGGCACTCGGGCCCTAGTGACAAGCATTAAGCACAACAAGTCGCAACAAAGTCATAAAGCACTAATAAAAGATACTAGGCACTATGCCCTAACAATCTGATGCCATTACATGAACGATCTCATCTAATCCCTACCATCCCCATAGCCTACAGAGGGGGATTACTCACTCATAGATGGGGAAACATGGATGGTCGATGGAGAAGCGATGGTGATGATGATGGCGATGATCTCCTCCAATTCCCCGTCCCGGCAGGGTGCCAGAACGGAGTTTCTAGTGCTGTTTCATGGAATCTGGTGGTGGCGGCAGAGCGGACTCCTAGAAAAACGTCAAACCCCCTGAAGTTTTTAGGTCAGAAGGCTCCTTATAGGCGAAGAGAGAGGTCGAGGGGGTGCCTAGGGGTCCACACCACCCCCTGGCGTGACCTGGCCTGGCCCGCGCCAGCAGGTGGTGTGGCCATCCCAGGGCTCTTCTCCGTCTCGTATTCTGGCTCCTGGAGTCTTCAGGTAAAATAGGATTTTTGGCATATTTTCTAGGATTTTTCCTGATAGTTGATTTTCTGCACAAAAAGTAGACACCAAGGCAATTCTGCTGAAAACAGCGTCAGTTTGCATTAGTTGCATCCAAATCACACAAGTATAGAGGAGAAACAATAGCAAAAGTGTTCGGGAAAGTAGATACGTTTTGGATGTATTAGTAGGGAGGAGGAGGACGAGCTAGATCTAGTTTGGGGTGGTGGGTGGAGAAGAATGGAATGGTGGTGGTGGGTGGGGGTGGATGACAACTTGTAGATCTGGACGAAGTTATCAGTGGCACATATTACACTAAATGCTCCACTGATAAGTCTATCACCTTTTCAGGTGGTGGGCCCAAGACTTATCAGTGGCGCATTTACTACTATATGTGCCATTGGAGGACCAAGTATCAGTGGCGCATATCCTGAATGCGCCATTGATATTCCTGCCACCTTTCAGAGTGGTGGGGTCTAGGTAGGGCCCACATAGTTACCAATGGCGCATGTAAGAGAGGATGCGCCATTGGTGAGGAGAATATCAATGGCGCATAATTGCATATGCGCCACTGATAATAATATATCAATGGCGTATATGGATATATGCGCCATTGATATTTGGTCCACAGGCCTCCAGAGTGTCGGGCCCACATTATCAGTGGCGCATTATTTGTGATGTGTGCCATTGGTTATAAATAATATCAGCGGAGCATATTTTTAAATGCGCCACTGATAATTACCAGTGGAGCATATTCAAAATAATGCTCCACTGATAATAAATCTATCCATAAGCCTTTCTCTAGTAGTGTGACCACTTCCTCACTGAGTTCGATAAACCTTGGTTAATCCACTTAAGGGAAACTTGTTGCTGTTCTACAAACCTCTGCACTTGGAGGCCCAACAACTGTCTATAAGAATAGAAGTGCGTAGACATCAAGCTATTTTCTGGCGCCGTTGCCGGAGAGGTAAGGTAAAAGGTACTCACATCCTTTGGCTACTAAGCTATTTTCTGGCGTCGTTACCGGGGAGGTAAGGTAAAAGGTACTCACATCTTCTGGCTACTAAGCTATCTTCTAGTACTGTTGCTAGTGTGTGAGTGCTCGAAGTTATTTCCTTTAGATTCTATAATTATATTTTTTTTGTTTCTTGTTTTTATTTTCACTAGTTAGGCTTAATGGAAAATAACAAAAAAATTAAAGAGCTTTATAGTATTTATCTTGAGTTAGGATATGAAGTGTTTGAAGAGAAAAAATAAAAACCTATGGAACTTTATGTTGGAGATATGCCCAAGAGGCAATAATAAAAGTGGTTATTATTATATCTTTGTGTTTATGATGAATGTTTACATCCCATGCTATAATTGTATTATAAGGAAACACTAATACATGTGTGTTTTGTAAACATAAAAGAGTCCCTAGTAAGCCTCTTGTGGAACTAGCTTGTTGATTAATTGATGATCATGGTTTCCTGATCATGGACATTGGATGTCATTAATAACAAGGTTATATCATTAGGAGAATGATGTGATGGACACACACCCATAGTAATGGCCTATCTTCTTTAAAAAGCCGAAAGATAAGGATTTCTAAAAACTTTTGCGTTCCTTTTTGTTTTTTAGGATGCTAGTCTCATGTTTGATCTGGTGTAGCATAAGATCAAGTCATTTAGTTCGTATTGCTATAAGCTTTCAAATGCATAGTAACCTAATCCTTCGACCATGAGGTTATGTTAATCACCATCACCGGATGGGTACTTTGATGACATCAAACACCGCTTCGTAACTGGGTGGTTATAAAGGTGTCATTGGGTATTCTGAAAGTATGTGTTGAAGCGCATGGACCAAGATTGGGATTTGTCCATCCATATGACGGATAGATATGCTATGGGCCCTCTCGGTGGAATGTCATCTAGTTAGCTTGCAAGCATGTGACTAGGTCACAAGGGATGACATAACATGGAACGAGTAAAGAGTGCTTATCAGTAACGAGGTAGAACTAGGTATGGAGATACCGACGATCAAACCTCGGATAAGTAGAATATCGCGTGACAAAGGGAATTGGTTTCGTATGTTAATGGTTCTATCGATCACGAAGTCATCGTTGAGTATGTGGGAGCCGTTATGGATCTCCAGATCCCGTTGATGGTTATTAATCGGAGAGGTGTCTCCATCATGTCTGCATATTCACGAACCGTAGGGTGACACACTTAAGGTTCGAAGTTGTTTTAAGTAGATATGGAATATGCGTTGGAGACCGAATGTTGTTCAGAGTCTCGGATTGGATACGGGACATCACGAGGAGATCCAAAATTGTCCGGAGAATAAGATTCATATATTGGGGATCATTTTCTAAGTTAGGAAATGTTCCGGAGTATTTGTATGAGGATTCTAGAAGGTTTCGGAATGTTCCGGAAGGTTCTAGGAGATTTCTTGGAGTTTGCTTGAAAACCAAGAAAGGATCAAGGAGTCCTTGTGGGGCAAGACAAGGAGTCGTGGGGGAGGAGGACTCCTCCCCCTTCCCAATCCGCCGGCCAAGGAAGGGAGGGGAGTCCTACTAGGACTCCCCCTCCCATGGAGCCTCCCTCCTTTAAATAGAGGGGTGGGGGCGCCACCCCCTGGCCCCCTCCACTCCAAACCCTGGCCGCCGCCTCTCTCCTCCTCCTTCCCTCTGCTCAGGCTTAGGCGAAGCCCTGCAGAATTCTCTACTCCACCACCACCACCACACCGTCATGCTGCTAGGATTCCATGGAGAAGATCTACTACCTCCGCTGCTCACTGGAACAGGGAGAGGAAGGTCTGCTTCGACTCCGCACGTGTGACCGACTGCGGAAGCGCTGCCGGAACGCGGCGCCGGAAGGATCGTCCACACGATCTTGAGATCGGCAAGTGATCGACTACATCAACCACGAGATCCAATCTCGTAACGCTTTCGGATCTACGAGGGTTAGTACAGATCTATCTCGTTGCACATGTCTAATAGATTAGATCTTGGCTTTTATCTAGATTAGATCTGGGTTTTGTTCGTTCTTGCGGTAGAATTTTTTTGTTTTCCATGCTACAAACCCATCAGTGGTATCAGAGCCGTATCTATGCGTAGATCTGTTGCACGAGTAGAACACAATGGTTTTGTGGGCGTTGGTGCTCGTGCAGTCTCTTGCTTTGTGTACTTTGCATCTTGCGGTATGGTGGGATGAAGCGGCTCGGGCTAACCTTACATTTCATCGCACATGAGACTTGCTCCACGCTTGACGTGTAACTTGCTTTGCACAAGTGGCTTTGCGGGTGTCTGTCTCTCCCACCATAGTATAGATCCAATCTACACTTTGCACTTGATAGCACTTGTATCAACGTTGTGGTTTAGTTTCGTAGGTAAGATCCGTTCTTATTCGAAAGCCCCAAACCACGTAAAACATGCAAAGAAAATTAGAGACGTCTAACTTGTTTTTGCAGGGGGTTTGTGATGTGATATGGCCATCATGTGATTGTGATTATATTTGATGTATGCAATAATCCTTGTTGTAATATGGCAACCGGCTGGAGCCTAATGGTTGTCTTTAATTCTGTTAAGACCTGCGTGTCTATTCATCTTGTAATAGCTTTATTCCAAGTAGTTGTAATAGTTGCTAGTGATGATGGACAACCATGAAGCGGCGCCACTGACACGCAATGCTGGTGATGATGGAGATCATGTCCATGCTTTGGAGATGGAGATCAAAAGCATAAGAAGAAAGGGCCATATCATATCACACTAATTATGAATTGCCTGTGATGTTAATCCTTTATGCATCTTGTATTACTTAGATCGCGACGGTAGCATTATAAGATGATCCCTCTCACTAAATATCAAGTAATAAAAGTGTTCGTCCTTAGTTGGCACCGTTGCTAAGACTCGTCGTCTCGAAGCATCTCGTGATGATCGGATGTGATAGATTCTACGTGTGCATACAACGGGTGCAAGCCAGATTTGCACATGCGGAAACTAAGGTTAATCTTGACGAGCCTAGAATGTACAGACATGGTCTCGGAACACGGAATACCGAAAGGTAGAGCATGAATCATATAAGTGATATGATGAACATGAAGATTGTTCGCCGATGAAACTACATCTTCTCTCGTGAAGATTGGACTTGGTATAGTGGACTTGGTTCGTGTAATCACTAAGACAATGTGAGGGATGTTGTTTTGAGTGGGAGTTCACCTAGTTATTTAAGAATTAAAATTGAACTCAATTTATCATAAACTTAGTCTAAACTACTTGCAAATTTGTTGTAGATTATGGCGAATCTCTCCATCAATTTCAATGCGTTCCTAGAGAAAGAAAAGCTTAAGAACAATGGAAGCAACTTCACGGACTGGCTCCGTGGTCTGAAGATTGTCCTCAGGGCTGGTCAGATGACCTATGTGCTCGAAGCACCGCTAGGTGACCCACCTGCAGAAGATGCCACCGATGACGTAAAGAATGTTTACGCCACTCGGAAAAATCATTACTCCACAGTTCAGTGTGCCATCCTGTACGGTTTAGAAACGGAGCTCCAGAAGCGTTTTGAGCACCACAACCTGTTTGAGATCATTAAGGAGCTCAAGCTCATTTTTGAGACTCACGCGGCCGTGGAGAGCTATGAGGCCTCCGAAAAGTTCTTTACCTGTAAGATGGAAGAGGGAAGCTCCGTTAGCGAGCATGTGATCACCATGTCTGGGCATGCAAACAAGCTCCAAGAGTTGGGGATAACGATTCCTAATGAGTTAGGGATTCACCGTTTCCTCCAATCACTGCCACCGAGTTATAAGAACTTTGTGATGAACTACAATATGCACTGCATGAACAAGACGTTGCCTGAACTATCGTCCATGCTGAAAACTGCTGATGTGGAGATCAAGAAGGAGCACCAAGTGTTGATGGTCAATAAGACCACCAATTTCAAGAAACAGGGCAAGCCTAAGAAAAAGGGTAACTTCAAGAAGGACGGCAAGAAAGCTGCCGCACCTGCTAAGAAGCCCAAGGCTGGTCCTAAACCTGAAACTGAATGCTTCTACTGCAAGGGTGCTGGTCACTGGAAGCGTAACTGCCCCAAGTACCTGGCGGATCTGAAGAACGGCAACATCAAGAAGAAAGGTATATTCGATATACATGTTATTGATGTGTATCTTACTGGTAATCGTAGTAGTGCCTGGGTATTTGATACTGGTTCGGTTGCTCATATTTGTAACTCGAAACAGGAGCTGCGGAATAAACGAAGACTGGCGAGAGACGAGGTGACGATGTGCGTTGGAAATGGCTCCAAGGTTGATGTGATCGCCGTCGGCACGCTCCCTCTACATCTACCATCAGGATTAGTTTTAAATTTAAATAATTGTTATTTGGTGCCTGCGTTAAGCATGAACATTATATCTGGATCTTGTTTATTGCGAGACAGTTACTCTTTTAAGTCTGAGAATAAAGGTTGTTCGATTTATATGAGTAATATCTTTTATGGTAATGCACCTGAGATGAATGGTTTATTCTTATTGAATCTCGATAGTAGTGATACACATGTTCACAACATAGATGCTAAACGAATAAAATTGAATGATAATTCTACATACATGTGGCACTGTCGTCTTGGTCACATTGGAGTGAAGCGTATGAAGAAACTCCATTCTGATGGACTTCTTGAATCACTTGATTTTGAATCACTTGAAAGATGCGAAGCATGTCTAATGGGAAAAATGACGAAGACTCCATTCTCTGGAATAATGGAGCGAGCTATAGACTTATTGGAAATAATACATACCGATGTGTGCGGTCCAATGAGTGTAGCATCGCGTGGTGGATATTGTTATGTTCTCACTTTCATGGATGACTTAAGTAGATATGGGTATGTCTACTTTATGAAACATAAGTCCGAAACTTTCGAGAAGTTTAAGGAATTTCAAAGTGAAGTGGAAAATCATCGTAACAAGAAGATTAAGTTTCTGCGTTCTGACCGCGGAGGTGAATATCTAAGTTATGAGTTTGGCATGCATTTAAAGAAATGTGGAATACTTTCGCAGTTGACACCGCCGGGAACACCACAGCGTAATGGTGTGTCTGAACGTCGTAATCGAACTGTCTTAGATATGGTTTGGTCTATGATGTCTCTTACAGATTTACCGCTATCATTTTGGGGCTATGCATTAGAGACAATCGCATTCACTTTAAATAGGGCACCATCTAAATCCGTTGAAACGACACCGTATGAATTGTGGTTTGGTAAGAAACCTAAATTGTCGTTCCTTAAATTTTGGGGTTGCGAAGCGTATGTAAAGAAGTTACAACCTGATAAGCTTGAACCCAAAGCGGAGAAATGTGTCTTCATAGGATACCCTAAAGAAACAATTGGGTATACCTTCTATCATAGATCCGAAGGCAAAGTTTTTGTTGCCAAGAATGGATCCTTTCTTGATAAGGAGTTTCTCTCGAAGGAAGTGACTGGAAGGAAAGTAGAACTCGACGAGGTTATTGAACCTTCTCTCGGAGTTGAGAGTAGCGCAGCACCGGAAGATGTTTTTGTGCCGCCTGCACCAATTGGAGAGGAAGCTAATGATGGTGATCATGAAACTTCGAACGAAGTTACTACTGAACCTCGTAGGTCAACGAGGGTTCATACCACTCCTGATTGGTATGACTCTGCCTTGAACGTCATGTTGGTAGACAACACTGATGACCCTGCGACGTATGAAGAAGCTATGGTGAGCCCAGATTCCGACAAATGGCTAGAAGCCATGAAATCCAAAATGGGATCCATGTACGAAAACCAAGTATGGACTTTGGTGGACTTACCGGATGGCCGTAAGGCTGTCGAGAACAAATGGATTTTCAAAAGAAAAACAGATGCTGATGGTAATGTTACTGTCTATAAAGCTCGACTTGTCGCGAAAGGGTTCCGACAAATTCAAGGAGTTGACTACGATGAGACTTTCTCACCATTAGCAAAGCTAAAGTCTGTGAGGATTTTGTTAGCAATTGCTGCATATTTCGATTATGAGATTTGGTAGATGGATGTCAAAACGGCATTCCTTAATGGTGACATTGAGGAAGAGTTGTATATGGTACAACCTAAGGGTTTTGTCGATCCTGGTGATGCTGACAAGGTATGCAAACTTCAGCGCTCCATTTATGGACTGAAGCAAGCATCCCGGAGTTGGAATCAACGTTTTGATAAAGTAATCAAAAACTTTGATTTATACAAACTTATGGAGAAGCTTGTATTTACAAGAAAGTGAGTGGGAGCTCTGTAGCATTCCTAGTACTATATGTAGATGACATATTGTTGATTGGGAATGATATAGAACTTCTTAATAGCGTCAAAACCTATTTGAATAATAGTTTTTCAATGAAGGATCTTGGCGAAGCGGCATATATTCTAGGCATCAAGATTTATAGAGATAGATCAAGACGCCTAATAGCGCTTTCACAAAGTACATACTTAGACAAAGTTCTAAAGAAGTTTAGAATGGAAGAGAGCAAGAAAGGGTTCGTGCCCATGTTGTCAGGTAAGACCTTGAGTAAGACTCAAAGTCCGGCTACGGCAGAAGATAGAGAAAAGATGAATAATATTCCCTATGCCTCGGCCATAGGTTCTATCATGTATGCCATGCTGTGTACAAGACCGGATATAGCACATGCTGTTAGTTTGACTAGAAGATATCAAAGTGATCCTGGAATGGAGCACTGGACAGCGGTCAAGAATATCCTAAAGTACCTGAATAGGACTAAGGATATGGTTCTTTCTTATGGAGGTGATGAACAACTTGTTGTAAACGGTTACACTGATGCTAGTTGGAACACCGATCCAGATGACTCGAAATCACAGTCTGGATATGTATTTATTTTGAATGGTGCTGCAGTGAGCTAGAGGAGTGCCAAGCAAACCGTTGTGGCGAAATCTTCAACTGAATCGGAATACATAGCTGCTTCGGAGGCTGCACAAGAAGCCATATGGATGAAGGAGTTCATTACTGAACTTGGCGTGGTTCCCAGTATGTTGGACCCGATGTCCATCTACTGTGACAACACAGGTGCCATAGCTAATGCACAGGAGCCAAGGTCACATAGCAAGCTGAAGCACATCAAGCTCTGTTTCCATGCTATTCGCGAGTATGTCCGAGATGGTGACATAAAGATTTGCAAAGTACACACTGATCTGAATGTGGCAGATCTGTTGACTAAACCTCTCCCTAGAGAAAAGCATGACCAACACCAGAACGCCATGGGTGTTAGGTATATTACCATGTAATCTAGATTATTGACTCTAGTGCAAGTGGGAGACTGTTGGAGATATGCCCAAGAGGCAATAATAAAAGTGGTTATTATTATATCTTTGTGTTTATGATGAATGTTTACATCCCATGCTATAATTGTATTATAAGGAAACACTAATACATGTATGTTTTGTAAACATAAAAGAGTCCCTAGTAAGCCTCTTGTGGAACTAGCTTGTTGATTAATTGATGATCATGGTTTCCTGATCATGGACATTGGATGTCATTAATAACAAGGTTATATCATTAGGAGAATGATGTGATGGACACACACCCATAGTAAGCGTAGCATAAGATCAAGCCATTTAGTTCGTATTGCTATAAGCTTTCAAATGCATAGTAACCTAATCCTTCGACCATGAGGTTATGTTAATCACCATCACCGGATGGGTACTTTGATGACATCAAACACCGCTTCGTAACTGGGTGGTTATAAAGGTGTCATTGGGTATTCTGAAAGTATGTGTTGAAGCGCATGGACCAAGATTAGGATTTGTCCATCCATATGACGGATAGATATGCTCTAGGCCCTCTCGGTGGAATGTCATCTAGTTAGCTTGCAAGCATGTGACTAGGTCACAAGGGATGACATAACATGGAACGAGTAAAGAGTGCTTATCAGTAACGAGGTAGAACTAGGTATGGAGATACCGACGATCAAACCTCGGATAAGTAGAATATCGCGTGACAAAGGGAATTGGTTTCGTATGTTAATGGTTCTATCGATCACGAAGTCATCGTTGAGTATGTGGGAGCCGTTATGGATCTCCAGATCCCGCTGATGGTTATTAATCGGAGAGGTGTCTCCATCATGTCTGCATATTCACGAACCGTAGGGTGACACACTTAAGGTTCGAAGTTGTTTTAAGTAGATATGAAATATGCGTTGGAGACCGAATGTTGTTCGGAGTCTCGGATTGGATCCGGGACATCACGAGGAGATCCAGAATTGTCCGGAGAATAAGATTCATATATTGGGGATCATTTTCTAAGTTAGGAAATGTTCCGGAGTATTTGTATGAGGATTCTAGAAGGTTTCGGAATGTTCCGGAAGGTTCTAGGAGATTTCTTGGAGTTTGCTTGAAAACCAAGAAAGGATCAAGGAGTCCTTGTGGGGCAAGACAAGGAGTCGTGGGGGAGGAGGACTCCTCCCCCTTACCAATCCGTCGGCCAAGGAAGGAAGGGGAGTCCTACTAGGACTCCCCCTCCCATGGCGCCTCCCTCCTTTAAATAGAGGGGTGGGGGCGCCACCCCCTGCCCCCCTCCACTCCAAACCCTGGTCGCCGCCTCTCTCCTCCTCCTTCCCTCTGCTCAGGCTTAGGCGAAGCCCTGCAGAATTCTCTAGTCCACCACCACCACACCGTCGTACTGCTGGGATTCCGTGGAGAAGATCTACTACCTCCGTTGCTCGCTGGAACGGGGAGATGAAGGTCTGCTTCGACTCCGCACGTGTGACTGGCCACGGAAGCGCTGCCGGAACGCGACGCCGGAAGGATCGTCCACATGATCTTGAGATCGGCAAGTGATCGACTACATCAACCACGAGATCCAATCTCGTAACGCTTTCGGATCTACGAGGGTTAGTACAGATCTATCTCGTTGCACATGTCTAATAGATTAGATCTTGGCTTTTATCTAGATTAGATCTGGGTTTTGTTCGTTCTTGCGGTAGAAATTTTTTGTTTTCCATGCTACGAACCCATCACTTTATTTGCATGCTAATAGCAATGTTATTAGTATGAATTCTTTGAACACCATTAGGAAAAGTCTAAGCTTGGGAAAGCTGGTTTTGATGAGCATAATATTTTTAGTCCCCCAAGCACGAAGGAGAAAATTTATTTTGATGATAGTATACCTCCAATATATGATGATTACAATGATTATTATGATATTTTCAGTCCACCTACTATCGAGGAGAAAATTAATTATGATTATAATATACCTCCTATATTTGATGATTATGGTGATGAGAATAATAATGATAGCTATTTTGTTAAATTTGCTCCCACTACGATTAATAAGAATAGCTATATTTATGTGGGGAGTATTAATTCTTTTATGCATGTGGCTCATGATAAGAATGTTTTATATGATAGTTATATTGTTAATTTTATTCATGATGCTACTGAAAGTTATTATGAGAGAGGGAAACTTGGTTTTATGTATCTCAACAATATTAATTTTTCCCTCTTTATGTTAAATTTTTTGAAGTTGTACTTGTTTTGCTTTCCTATGCTTGTTGCTTTGTGCTTTCATGAATTGTTTCTTTACAAGATTATTTTTCATAGGAAGTGGGTTAGACTTAAATTTGTTTCATGTTTGCTTCTTGATGCTCTCTTTTACTTCAACTCAAATTTCTTATATGAGCATCATTGAAATTATCATGCCTAGCTCAAAAGCATTAAAGAAAAGTACATCTTGGGAGATAACCCAATAGTTTTCTTGAGTCTTGGAAGTTATTACTTCTGTAATAACCTCTCCTTATCTTTTTTTTATTTGATTTTTATACCAAGAATAACCTCTAATGAGAGGGAAGTAAGATTTGGGGAAGTGTTGTCCCAAAATAGATTATTGTGCTTGACTGTGAAAATTCGTGAAAATTCTCTGTATGTCGGATTGAGCTGTAATTTTCTGAATAAATCCCCCAGGTTGTTAGCTAACTTTCGTTAGTTCAACACTTTTTTATTTGAACAACATAAGGTCTTCGAAAAGTCAGTTTTTCACCTGCTGGTCTGTTTTGACAGATTTCTGTCATTATTTGCATTTGCCTCTTAATCTCTTTCTCTTTGAGTTCTCTTTGATCATTTGAACTTTTTAAAGAAAGTGCTACAGTAACTTGTGCTTTAATGGAAGTTTTACTTGTGTTGAAACTGAACCTAAAGACTTATTATCTTAAATACACTAATGTTGCTAATGAAGATTGTGTGAAGTTTTGTATGAAGGAAATTTTAAAGTGTAGGGAAGAACAATGTGATAAGATGAAGTATGGACATCTCAAGCTTGGGGATGTCACCCGTGTCACCCCAAGAGATATTCAAGAAATACAAGCGTGTCTTTGTTTTTATTGTTTCTTTATCAATAAAAATCTCAGGTTTTCTTCCAAACACTTCATTTTTATTGTTTCTTGCACAATTGTGTTGTTCTTGGAGTGTCTTCGTTTTTGCTTTTAGTTTTATTTTGTTTGGTTTGCTTAAATAAGTTGGTTGGAGCCCAACACAATTCTTTTGGAGAGAGACACACCCCGTTATTCATTGCCTAGAACACTCTAGTTTTCACTCTTATTGTTCTGGGAGTGTTCGACGTTAAAGGTTCACACGATCACTAGAGTCATCATTGAATGTGTGGGAGTCGGTACGGATCTCCAGGTCCCGATGCTGACTATTGATCGGAGAGAGGTCTCGATCATGTCTGTATTATTCGCGAACCGTAGGGTGACACACTTAAGGGATACCGACACCATTTGGAGCAAATAAGTTACCAGATAAAGATTAAGAAAGCGTTGAAATCATTTCGATGGAAACCAGAATTGTTTCGGGTAAAATTGCAAAAACTGATTCTGCATGTGATATTGAAATGTTGCAGGGGGTTTTATGTGAATTTTTGTTAATTAAAGTAATTAACACAATTCTGAATAAAATAAATAAAAATGTTTTATTTAAAGAGAAAAATGTATTTAATTTAGTAAACATTAAATGCAAGTGAGTGGAGTTGAAATTTATGTGAGTGGACTTAGTGGAAGCTCCACCCACATGAACGAGGGAGAGGTGGACACCCACCATGGCCGGCCAGCCATGGCGGAGCCTTATGGCTCCTCTCCTCTTGCAGCACCTCCTCGTGAAGGTTCTCTTCCCCCTCTAGCAATTCCCTATGGCTTCGGATTAGCGAAGTACATGTTCTCGGTGTTTCTCTGGAAATGATCTGCTGCTTCTGCTGCTTTGCTGGAGCGAGGGATGAAGGTTGTCGGAATGCACCGCTACTTTCCAGTGCTAGACTTCCTGATGCTGAACCTGCTGGATTTGTTGGTGCTGGACCTGCTAGACTCGCTGGACTTCATCACGATCTTGAGATCGGCAAGTGTACAAGTACATCATCCACGAATTCAAACTCGTTAACAACGCTTTGCCGCTCTTCAAGGGTATGTTCTCTATGGATATATATCCTGTTGGAGATATGCCCAAGAGGCAATAATAAAAGTGGTTATTATTATATCTTTGTGTTTATGATGAATGTTTACATCCCATGCTATAATTGTATTATAAGGAAACACTAATACATGTGTGTTTTGTAAACATAAAAGAGTCCCTAGTAAGCCTCTTGTGGAACTAGCTTGTTGATTAATTGATGATCATGGTTTCCTGATCATGGACATTGGATGTCATTAATAACAAGGTTATATCATTAGGAGAATGATGTGATGGACACACACCCATAGTAAGCGTAGCATAAGATCAAGTCATTTATATCGTATTGCTATAAGCTTTCAAATGCATAATAACCTAATCCTTTGACCATGAGGTTATGTTAATCACCATCACCGGATGGGTACTTTGATGACATCAAACACCGCTTCGTAACTGGGTGGTTATAAAGGTGTCATTGGGTATTCTGAAAGTATGTGTTGAAGCACATGGACCAAGATTAGGATTTGTCCATCCACATGACGGATAGATATGCTCTGGGCCCTCTCGGTGGAATGTCATCTAGTTAGCTTGCAAGCATGTGACTAGGTCACAAGGGATGACATAACATGGAACGAGTAAAGAGTGCTTATCGGTAACGAGGTAGAACTAGGTATGGAGATACCGACGATCAAACCTCGGATAAGTAGAATATCGCGTGACAAAGGGAATTGGTTTCGTATGTTAATGGTTCTATCGATCACGAAGTCATCGTTGAGTATGTGGGAGCCGTTATGGATCTCCAGATCCCGCTGATGGTTATTAATCGGAGAGGTGTCTCCATCATGTCTGCATATTCACGAACCGTAGGGTGACACACTTAAGGTTCGAAGTTGTTTTAAGTAGATATGGAATATGCGTTGGAGACCGAATGTTGTTCAGAGTCTCGGATTGGATACGGGACATCACGAGGAGATCCAGAATTGTCCGGAGAATAAGATTCATATATTGGGGATCATTTTCTAAGTTAGGAAATGTTCTGGAGTATTTGTATGAGGATTCTAGAAGGTTTCGGAATGTTCCGGAAGGTTCTAGGAGATTTCTTGGAGTTTGCTTGAAAACCAAGAAAGGATCAAGGAGTCCTTGTGGGGCAAGACAAGGAGTCATGGGGGAGGAGGACTCCTCCCTCCTTCCCAATCCGCCGGCCAAGGAAGGGAGGGGAGTCCTACTAGGACTCCCCCTCCCATGGCGCCTCCCTCCTTTAAATAGAGGGGTGGGGGCGCCACCCCCTGGCCCCCTCCACTCCAAACCCTGGCCGCCGCCTCTCTCCTCCTCCTTCCCTCTGCTCAGGCTTAGGCGAAGCCCTGCAGAATTCTCTACTCCACCACCACCACACCGTCATGCTGCTGGGATTCCATGGAGAAGATCTACTACCTCCACTGCTCGCTGGAACGGGGAGAGGAAGGTCTGCTTCGACTCCGCACGTGTGACCGACTGCGGAAGCGCTGCCGGAACGCGGCGCCGGAAGGATCGTCCACACGATCTTGAGATCGGCAAGTGATCGACTACATCAACCACGAGATCCAATCTCGTAACGCTTTTGGATCTACGAGGGTTAGTACAGATCTATCTCGTTGCACATGTCTAATAGATTAGATCTTGGCTTTTATCTAGATTAGATCTGGGTTTTGTTCGTTCTTGCGGTAGAATTTTTTTGTTTTCCATGCTACGAACCCATCAGTGGTATCAGAGCCGTATCTATGCGTAGATCTGTTGCACGAGTAGAACACAATGGTTTTGTGGGCGTTGGTACTCGTGCCGTCTCTTGCTTTGTGTACTTTGCATCTTGCGGTATGGTGGGATGAAGCGGCTTGGGCTAACCTTACATGTCATCGCACATGAGACTTGCTCCACGCTTGACGTGTAACTTGCTTTGCACAAGTGGCTTTGCGGGTGTCTGTCTCTCCCACCATAGTATAGATCCAATCTACACTTTGCACTTGATAGCACTTGTATCAACGTTGTGGTTTAGTTTCGTAGGTAAGATCCGTTCTTATTCGAAAGCCCCAAACCACGTAAAACATGCAAAGAAAATTAGAGACGTCTAACTTGTTTTTGCAGGGGTTTTGTGATGTGATATGGCCATCATGTGATTGTGATTATATTTGATGTATGCAATAATCCTTGTTGTAATATGGCAACCGGCTGGAGCCTAATGGTTGTCTTTAATTCTGTTAAGACCTGCGTGTCTATTCATCTTGTAATAGCTTTATTCCAAGTAGTTGTAATAGTTGCTAGTGATGATGGACAACCATGAAGCGGCGCCACTGACACGCAATGCTGGTGATGATGGAGATCATGTCCATGCTTTGGAGATGGAGATCAAAAGCATAAGAAGAAAGGGCCATATCATATCACACTAATTATGAATTGCCTGTGATGTTAATCCTTTATGCATCTTGTATTACTTAGATCGCGACGGTAGCATTATAAGATGATCCCTCTCACTAAATATCAAGTAATAAAAGTGTTCGTCCTTAGTTGGCACCGTTGCTAAGACTCGTCGTCTCGAAGCATCTCGTGATGATCGGATGTGATAGATTCTACGTGTGCATACAACGGGTGCAAGCCAGATTTGCACATGCGGAAACTAAGGTTAATCTTGACGAGCCTAGCATGTACAGACATGGTCTCGGAACACGGAATACCGAAAGGTAGAGCATGAATCATATAAGTGATATGATGAACATGAAGATTGTTCGCCGATGAAACTACATCTTCTCTCGTGAAGATTGGACTTGGTGTAGTGGACTTGGTTCGTGTAATCACTAAGACAATGTGAGGGATGTTGTTTTGAGTGGGAGTTCACCTAGTTAATTTATGAATTAAAATTGAACTCAATTTATCATAAACTTAGTCTAAACTACTTGCAAATTTGTTGTAGATTATGGCGAATCTCTCCATCAATTTCAATGCGTTCCTAGAGAAAGAAAAGCTTAAGAACAATGGAAGCAACTTCACGGACTGGCTCCGTGGTCTGAAGATTGTCCTCAGGGCTGGTCAAATGACCTATGTGCTCGAAGCACCGCTAGGTGACCCACCTGCAGCAGATGCCACCGATGACGTAAAGAATGTTTACGTCACTCGAAAAAATCATTACTCCACAGTTCAGTGTGCCATCCTGTACGGTTTAGAAACGGAGCTCCAGAAGCGTTTTGAGCACCACGACCCGTTCGAGATCATTAAGGAGCTCAAGCTCATTTTTGAGACTCACGCGGCCGTGGAGAGCTATGAGGCCTCCGAAAAGTTCTTTACCTGTAAGATGGAAGAGGGAAGCTCCGTTAGCGAGCACGTGCTAACCATGTCTGGGCATGCAAACAAGCTCCAAGAGTTGGGGATAACGATTCCTAATGAGTTAGGGATTCACCGTGTCCTCCAATCACTGCCACCGAGTTATAAGAACTTTGTGATGAACTACAATATGCACTGCATGAATAAGACGTTGCATGAACTATCGTCCATGCTGAAAACTGCTGAAGTGGAGATCAAGAAGGAGCACCAAGTGTTGATGGTCAATAAGACCACCAATTTCAAGAAACAGGGCAAGCCTAAGAAAAATGGTAAGTTCAAGAAGGACGGCAAGAAAGGTGCCGCACCTGCTAAGAAGCCCAAGGCTAGTCCTAAACCTGAAACTGAATGCTTCTACTGCAAGGGTGCTGGTCACTGGAAGCGTAACTGCCCCAAGTACCTGGCGGATCTGAAGAACGGCAACATCAAGAAGAAAGGTATATTCGATATACATGTTATTGATGTGTATCTTACTGGTAATCGTAGTAGTGCATGGGTATTTGATATTGGTTTGGTTGCTCATATTTGTAACTCGAAACAGGAGCTGCGGAATAAACGAAGACTGGCGAGAGACGAGGTGACGATGCGCGTTGGAAATGGCTCCAAGGTTGATGTGATCGCCGTCGGCACGCTCCCTCTACATCTACCATCGGGATTAGTTTTAAATTTAAATAATTGTTATTTGATGCCTGCGTTAAGCATGAACATTATATCTGGATCTTGTTTATTGCGAGACGTTTCCGCACGTGTGACCGACTGCGGAAGCGCTGGAACAGTGAGAGGAAGGTCTGCTTCGACTCCGCACGTGTGACCGACTGCGGAAGCGCTACCGGAGCGCGGCGCCGGAAGGATCGTCCACACGATCTTGAGATCGGCAAGTGATCGACTACATCAACCACGAGATCCAATCTCGTAACGCTTTCGGATCTACGAGGGTTAGTACAGATCTATCTCGTTGCACATGTCTAATAGATTAGATCTTGGCTTTTATCTAGATTAGATCTGGGTTTTGTTCGTTCTTGTGGTAGAAATTTTTTGTTTTCCATGCTACGAATCCATCATATCCACCCGTTTATTGTATCTAGGTAGTTAGATCTTGGTGCTTAGTTATTCATATCGTAGGATTTTTTGTTTTCTATGCTACGAACTCAACAATGGTTGCTATGTTGTGGTGGCATATTTTTTAGAAACTTGATTTCTTTAAATGAAATCGGGGGTAATCATTTTCTTTAAAAGTAAACGTTAAGGTTTTAAAAAACTCATATTAGAAAATTGTTCAAATTTGAAAACTTTAGAATTTTCCAACTCGGAAAAATGTTCAGGTATGAAGATTGTTTAAATTTAAAATATTCAAATTTAAAAAAATTGTACAAATTTGAAAAGGTTCATATTTTAAAAATTGAAAAAAGACGAAAAAAATCCAAAATATGGGAAACAAAAAAGGAAAGCCAAGAACCAGAAGAAACCAGACCGGAATGTTCTAGAACCTTTCCAAATCTGGAAAGAAAACAAACTCCCGAAATCGGGTCAGCCCGCTATAGAATTTAGCAATGGTAGCGATAAAGTGTTCTGATACGCAAAGAGATTGCCGCTCATTTGGATTTTGGGCAAGATTGATCCTAAGCTTGCTTTCCGACACAAAATGTTGTTCTTTTAACACCTCCACAATTGATTCAATGTAACCGACTCTCCGTTTCATTTTGGCTTTCAATTGACTTCATCTCGCTTCCAACCAACTTTTTCCTTCCAAGACCATAGATATTGATTGATAGAACTTCCATTATATTTGTTAAATAGATAGTTGAACGCTTGATAATCATTTTTTTAAACCAGTATTAGCTATTTTATTTGCTATGACTCTAGGGCTGGCGAATTATTCACCAGAACTCGCCAATAGTTCATTTTTACAGGTTTTCAGGTTTTTTCTGCTCCAGTCATGTCTATGTGTAGTGTACATGTTAGAAAATGGGGAAAATGACGAAGGTACCCTCTCATAGGACGTAATATTGTCACCTCCACGATATTGATCTTTTTTTTCCTTGGTACATTATTACAATATACTTCCTTCGATCTAAATTAGTTGACTCAAATTTAAGAAGATATAGATATATCTAATACTAAATTATGTCTAAATACAATGGTAAATCAACTAATTTAGGTCGGAGGGAGTACTACTTTGCACACCTTCTCTACCTAGCTATCTCGGTTGGAACTCTGACATGGTGACGCCATTCTCCGAGACGTTTCCCCTACTAACACGCGAGTCGACGCCGCCGGCGGTGGAGTGGCCGGAGTAGAAGGCCGGCCTGGAGGGCGTCCGCCGCGACGTGGACTGGCTGCTGAGCATGAGCACGACCTCCGACGCTTCGGGCCTCATGGCCGGTTTCTTCTGGACGCAGAGGAGGCCGATGTGGACGCAGCTGAGCATCTCGGACCGAGGGTAATGCTCGCCCAGCGACGCGTCCGCGATCTCCGCCGCTTTCCTGGCCCTCCACTTCTCCCACACCTGCGGTCAGTCAAACAAAGGCGAGGATTAATCTGGAGCACGAGACTGTTTGTTCCTGCCAGTAGTAGCTCGATCGTCGCACTGCACGCTGGTGCGCTTACGTACATCACTCAACAGGTTGCTGGCGCTGGCGCTGGCGACGTCTTGGCACGGGCCGGCGTTCCTTCTGCCCGTGACGATCTCGAGCACGATGACCCCGAAGCTGTACATGTCGGACTTGGTGGAGACGTGCCCGCTGTAGGCGTACTCCGGCGACATGTACCCACTGCATGCGCGTGCTCATCCGTCAGTATACAGCTTCTCAAATTGATAAAACAGCACGAAGAATGTGTACTACATGGTCGACATACAGGGTTCCGGCCGCTCGCTTGGTGACGTCCCTGGACTGGTCGCCCCGGAACGCGCGAGCCAGCCCGAAATCCGAGATCTTGGGGTTCATGTCCTCGTCGAGCAGGACGTTGCTGGGCTTGAGGTCCCGGTGGATGACCCTGAGCTGCGACTCCTCGTGGAGGTACAGCAGGCCGCGAGCGATCCCGCTGATGATCCTGTACCTCTTCCCCCAGTCCAGCCCTCGCCGCCGCCGCCGCCCGTTATCGAACAGGACGGTGTCGAGGCTCCTGTTGGGCAGGTACTCGTACACCAGGAGCTTCTCCCGCTCCTCCAGGCAGGCCCCGTGGAGGCGCACGAGGTTCCGGTGCAGGAGCTTGGCGGCCAGCAGCAGCTCGTTCCTCAGCTCGTGGAACCCCTGCGACGAGCTCTGCGACAGCCTCTTCACGGCTATCTCTTGCCCGTCCGGCAGTATCCCCTGTGAAATCAATCGAAACAGTAGTAAGCATAAATAGGCTGTCATCATGCATCTAAATGGATGCTATGCTAGCTAAATGATCGATTACCTTGAACACCTGGCCGAAACCTCCCTCTCCCAGTTTGTTTTCCGGGGCGAAGTTGCCCGTCGCAGCCCTCAGCAGCGGCAGGGTGAACTGCTCCGGGAAAACGTACCTCCCGCTCTCTTGTCCAGCATCATCTGTAAGTCACTCTCATTATACGCCAGTGTGAATACTTGAAGCAATAATGTTAATGTCCGTACGGACAAGTCGCAAGTGTATACTAGGAGAGTATATATACCTCGTGGTGCCTTGTTCGCCCTTGTCCGTCTCCTCTGCGTGCGAAGACAGACGAGCACGAATAGTAGCACGAGCAGTGCTCCGACCGAGACCGCGGCTGCAAAGGCGATGGCACGTTTCGATGATCCCCTTTTTCCTGCATGCACCCATGTTTTTATGTGATTTATTTATTTACGGCCTACTAGTGTATCATCTCTCCATGCATAAAGGCGAACGGCCAGTAGCCGTGTAGGAACGGTGCGGCTGAATGATGGAGATGGCAGTAACCAATCTGGTCTCTATGAAAACTCTTTGTTGACTTGGAATAGGCTGGCCGAAAATGGAAATTTCGCTGCCCTCTCCGCACGGACTTTGACGGAAAATTTGCTACTCCGGACCCTCCAGTCAAGTTTTACTCACCGCGTATTATTCCTCCGCCGGACGACGGCAAGGGCACCGGAGGCGACGGAGCATCTGGAGACGGCGGTGGCGGAGCAGCCGGCGGGCCTGGAGGCGGCGCGTCGAGCGCCAGGTCGTAGTAGGTGTAGATCTGAACCCGCAGGTGGCAGTTGAAGTTCTGCGCCACGCCTCCCTGGTGTCCGTCGCAGCACTCCGGCAGCTGCGGCACCAGCCACTGCAGGCACCGCTCGCACTCCGCCTCGCTGCGGTTCCGCATGCACTGCACCAGCCCGTACAGCGTCCCGTTCGGCTCGCTCGCCGCGTACACCGCCTCCCCGGTGGCGAACATGCTCGTCCTCGCGCTTCCCGACCCGTTGCCGCCGCCGCTGCCCCATGCCGCGCGCGCCACGAGGCCGCTCATCAGCGCGTAGTACGACCGGTCGTAGCTGTCCGGGTCGGCCACCGTGCGGGCGTCGTAGACGATCGCGCCGATGCGGTCCTCGTAGCTGGCCGAGTCGTTGGAGTCGGCGTAGCTGATGTAGCACCTCTCGTACCACGCCCCCGCGCTCCGGCTGGAGCCGCATCTGCCGCTCAGGTCCTCGACGGCGTCTGTCAGGTCGGCGAGGCACTCGGACGCCGTGGTGTCGCCGCGGCAGAGGCCGCGCACGAAGGCCCGGTCGCGGCCGGTGCCAGAGGACAGAGAGGCGAAGCCCGTGGGCGCCGCGGCCTTGGGGAGGGCGCTCAGGAGAGTTTGGAGGTTGGCACGGAACGCGGTGCTGTTGGCGGTGGTGGACGACGTCGGTGGCGGGGCCGGGGAGGGAGATGCAGCGGACTCGCCGCAGGTCACTCCCGCCTGGGAAACTGCGAAGCTCGCCGCGAAGAGGAGGAGCAACAGCGCCGAAGCCGGGGACGGAGGCTTCACCTTAGCGGATGGCATGGCGAATGCCGAATGGCGATGGCTACGTTCAGTACGCGGAGCGCGCGAACACGGTATAGCTTGCCGTACGTGCTTGATGGGCGAGCGTTACGTGAGGTGGTACAGTTGAACGTGTGGCTGGGCGGGTTACAGCGAGTGATGTGGAACTCACAGGTCACAGCCAGCGTGGTGACTCGGTCTTGGCATTTGCCGTGACGTGCGTGTCGGGTTTCGACACGGTCTAGGGAGGGATGAGCCTGATCGATAATCAGAGCCGATGATATATAGGGAGGACAATCAATCACAATGGAACACTGAGGTTTGTCAACAAGTTTTCATCTCGGCTTCAGAGGAACACCGAAGATCGGCAGGTCCGCTAGAAAAATTTAAAAAGAGAAAAAGGTCTCGTGTTAATCTCTGCACGCTCGTTTCAAGTTTGAAGTATTTTTTTTTTCCAAATTCTACCGATCTATTAATAATCATCAGCAGTACTACAAAGAGCCTAAAAGTAATAAAAATTACAAATAGGTCATTGGACCACATAGCGACGACTACAGACACTAGCACGAGCTGAAGGCGCGCCGCTGTCCTCGCCGCTCCATCACCGGAGCCGGGCAAATCTTGTCGTAGTAGAGCTTGTTGTAATAGACAGACGAGAAGTCGTCGTGCTAAGGCCTCGTAGAACCAGCGCACCAGAGCAGCAACCATCACCAAAGATGACAATCGTAGATCAGAAGAGACGGACCTCAAATCACACCGACGAATATAGAAAACGACCGGATCCCAAGAGATCCGTCGGACAAACGACTTCATGCGCCCTCCGCCGACGCTAGACGCACCAACATCCCGAAGAAGACGCTGAAAAAGGCTAAACAAAAACGAAAACCCTCCCGCTGGCGAGAGGCCGTCGACCGCGACACCTCCAAGGCCCTAAGGCCACCGGAGACGGAGCAGACCAACGGCGTCGCCGGCGAGGGGAACGGAACCCTAGATGGGTTTCTTCAAAGAGCCACCGTCGCCTCCTCCAGAGTCCGTACCGGTAACATGTGGTGTTTAGAACCGTAAGTTTGAAGTATCTTTTGGCCAAAGAAAAACGTGCTATCTAACATGATTGCCACTTTACCTATGCGAGCAATATCCAGCTTTATGTTCTATTGTTAGACATAAAGGAATATAATTTTAACGTAATAGAATCAAAACCTCCGAATGTGTCTTTCAGAAGAGACCGCGTCGGTTCTAGATTGCTATCTAGGAATAATCTATTATTAAGATTGTCCATGGTACAGTTATCGAAAGGTGTGGATGAGTTTAAATGAAAGTTATTAGAGAATGGTAAATTTTCAGTTGACTCAATGTATAGACTATTGATACAATCTGATATTACAGTCGATAGCAATAATAAAATTTGGAAGATGAAGATACCATTAAAGACGAAAATATTTGCATGGTATCTTCCTAAATGAGTTATTTCACAAAAGACAATCTTATAAAAAGAAATTGACATGGAAGTACACATTATGTTTTCTTTCACCAAGAGGAGACGATTAAGCATTTATTCTTCCAATTTAAATTCGTGTGTTCTATATAATAAATCATCCAAGTAGATTCTGGTTTATCTCCTCCAAATTCGGTAGCCAATGTATTTGGTAACTGGTTACATGGGCCGGAGGACCTCTAGTCTCGGGGCCGTAACACCACCCGGGACTAAAGATTTTTTTTGGATTTTTTCACTCTCACTTGGTAACACCAACTTGTTAATCTCTCATTTGAAACATTTTTAACACTAAGTACACTTAATCTTAAGTTAAATTATACTCGTGGTCGGACTTTCCGATCGATCACTCATCCAAACACTACTCCAACCCCGGCACACTTAACTTCTATGTTCTATCAGGATGACCTTATGTGAGAGAAATTATACCTTGTTGTCAACACTACCATATCAATCCTATTAACTCTTATCAATATGTCATACGTCTTTATTTTTTAAACTTATAAAAAAACAACAAATAAGTAATAATAAAATTTTATTCAAATGAAAACAAAATAGCTAAATTAAAATAATTTTTTACTCATTTTTGCCATTTATTCATTTAATATGGATATCTTTAAATCTGTAAATCAAAATTTGACAAATAATATATCTATTGTTATCAAAAAATGTGCGGAATCCAAATATGACATAAAAATTTGCTAAAAAAGATTAATTTTAAATTAAAATAATATTTTATTCATTTTGGCCATTTATTCATTTAATATGGATATCTTTAAATCTGTAAATCGAAATTCAATAAATAATATATCCATTATTATGAGAAAAATGTGAGAAATCCAAATATGACATAAAAATTACTATTTTTTATTTTTTAAATAACTTTTCCCTTTTTGAATTTTAAAAATTTAAAAGAATCCAAAACGGTCTAAGGGGGTTGAAATCGAAATAGAACTTTTTCGTGCATGTTTTGATATGTATGCAAAAGTTGTGGCCATTTGAAGTTTTCATTACATTTTTTTGCAAATTATGTCAAAATTCATATTTGTTAATTTTTGTAATAACTAAATCACTTAATATAACTACATTTCGAAATATTTTATTTTTGGATTTTTTTATAATTTTTTGGCATCTTTTTGAAACTAGAAAAGGCGATCTCCTAGCAGGGGGTGGGGTGGGGGTGGATAGCCGTTCTCCTGCCGTGGCATGACTTTTGCATGTTTTTCTGCCATGATAGAACCCGCGAATTTTTTGCTAGTTGGTAATAGTCCCGGTTGGTATTATGAACCGGGACTAGTGATTGACCTCTAGTCCTGGGCTATGATACCAACCGGGACTACAGGCTCCTACACGTGGGACTAACTGGCGCGAGCCCTCTAGTCCCGAGCCGTATCATGAATCGGGACTAGAGGTTCGGAACGACCCGAGACTAAAGTTGTCCCGGCCTCATAGCCGTTGGAGCCGGGACGAACCGGGACTAGAGCTCATACTAGTCCCGGCTCATAACCCACACGGGACTAGAGTCAGAATGTGCTTCGAACCGTAACCCTTATTTGATGGCCTAGTTCTTTTGTTGTTTACTTTCAGTATTTGTCGGCTATGTGCATTCTTGTTATGCAGAGATCGGGTGTAATCATTACTATAATAAGTAATAAAATGCCCAATTTTTCTAAAAAAGATAGATTTGATGGTTATTACTTATAAGTTTATTTTACAAACGTTACTTCTTCGGGTATATTTTTTTCCAAGCAATCCCAAAGGATCGAATTTATTATCATCGGATAACATATGTCAAGCTAGCATCGAGGTGCATATGCAGAAAAGAAAGGAGGTTTGCTAGAGAGTGTCGCTCGAAAACTAACACTCAACATTAAGAAAAAGGCTATGCCAAAGTTTGCATTATCAAGTATCATACAAAACCCAAAAGAATGAATATGGCCAGCAATAGACTACCAGAAAAAAATCACCAAAGCCAACAAAGACAAAAAGATAGCAACGTCAGCTAAGAAACATTGTCTCTAGGAATCATCACAAAGGCACATGCATGTTTTTTCGTCTATACATATCTCTATAAAAAAATTGATTTTAAATAAATAATAAAAGCAAAACCATTTTTTGTTATCCTCTTTTTGGAGTTGTTTACCCCTGCAGTTTGGACAAAGTACATCCAATGCCACCACCAAGTCAAATGAACGGTTTGGTTAAATCCCCGCGACCTCCTCTTCCGAGCTGCCGGCCCAATCCCCTATCCCCACCCAAGAGTCGGCCCGTATTAGCAACAACGTAATCATTGTCCAAGAAATTACTCATTCTTTTGCCCTCTCCTCTTGGAAAGAAAAATCTCTTATGCTAAAAATTGATCTAGGTAAAGCATTTGACCGTATTGAATGGAACTTTATCGCCCGAGCTCTCACACGTAAAGGGTTGCATGATCATCATTTTATAAATTTGATCCACACTTGTATCTCCTCGCCAACCTTTCAGTGGTCATTAATGGTGAACCTTTTGCAAAATTTAAGAGTAACAGAGTGATGTCTACGCACTTCTATTCTTATAGACAGTTGTTGGGCCTCCAAGTGCAGAGGTTTGTAGAACAGCAGCAAGTTTTCCCTTAAGTGGATCACCCAAGGTTTATCGAACTCAGGAAGAAAGTGGTCAAAGGTATCCCCTCTCAAGCAACCCTGCAATCAAGATACAAGAAGTCTCTTGTGTCCCCAAAACACCCAATACACTTGTCAGGTGTATAGGTGCACTAGTTCGGCAACGAGATAGTGAAATACAAGTGGTATAGATAATTATAAGTGGTAACGGTGGTAGAAAATAGCTTGATGGCGTGTGGTTGATATGGGAAATGACTAAAGGAAAACTAAAATAAAGATGAAAGCAAGCAAACATGTAATAGATCTAATTGCAAACGGTGTTTCAGTGCTTAGAAACAAGGCCTAGAGATCATACTTTCGCTAGTGAACACTCTCATATAAATATATTCTTCTTTATGATACTACGCTGGAAGGACACTCTAATCGTTGGTAGGGCTATAACAGCACACCTCAAAGTTCATATTTCCACATCTAGATAACCCCAAACTGCCACCTTGAGTACTAGATGGGTCCAACAAACACCACAATTTCATAAAGACATCCAACTCCAAATATAACTCATAATAAGTATTTGTAATCTCTAGCCTAAGTGCCACCATGGTGTGCACGCTGTCACTTTCACACACATGGGGAGAGCAGAGATCTATTAAAGCACTTGAGTAGCAAGGTAGATCTATAGATTACAAGCTCATGATCACAATATGATCATGCATAGAGAGAGAGATGAACACATAGCTATCGGTAGAACCCTTAGCCTCGAGAGAGAACTACTCCCTCCTCATCATGGGAATCAGCAACAACGATGGAGATGGCGGTGGAGATCGATGGAGATGGCTCCGAGGGCACTTCCCCATGCCGGCAGGGTGCCGGAACAGAGACTTTCTGTCCCCAGAATCTCCCCTTCGGTGGCGGCGGCGCTACGGAACTTTTCGTGGCTGGAGGCTTGATCCTCTAGGGTTTTCGCATCGGAAGGAATATATAGGCGAAGGGGCGAGGTCGGTGGCCAGCCAGGGGGCCCACACCATGCCCTGGCATGGCCTAGGGTTGCTCGCGCCAAGGGGGGTGTGGCCACCATGTGGCCTCTCTTCGTCTCGTATTCTGGCTCTGTGAGTCTCCGGAAAAAATATGCATATTGGCTTTTGTCCCGTCCAATTCCGAGAATATTCATTTTCTGACTTTCTGGAACCAAAAACAGCAGAAAACAGGCAACTGGCACTATGCTCTTGTTAATAGGTTAGTCCAATAAATCATATGAAAAGTACTCCAAAGTGTGGACAAAACATAAGAAAGTAGATAAAACCAAACATGGAACATCAAAAATTATAGATACATTTGCAATGTATCAACATCCCCAAGCTCGTCCTCGAGTAGGTAAGTGATAAAAAGAAAGAATAATTTTTGAGGTGACATGCACCATCATAAACTTGATCAAAGTATTTGTAAAACATTCAAAGCTGGGATCATAGTACTTCAGTCATAGCATGAAAGACAAAATTCTAACAATAAGACAAAGCAACTATGTTGCAACATGAAAAGGCACAAACAAAAGATTAATGAATAACAATGCTTTGCAAGACGTTTGTTTGTTTCACATAAAGAAATATAGCATAGTGGTATTCAGCTTGTCCCTCATAGAGTAGCAAACATAGATGCATAGGACACCTTCAAAGTTTATAAGAGTGACTAGATACAAATAATTTAAGAACAAGCAATATCAAAGTTATGCATCAATCAACAAGTCTTGGGAAAATGCACATAGAACTAAGAATGGCCACTATGCTTTCAAAGTAGGTGCATAAAGATAGAAGGTGAAGACTCAACATAAAAGTAAAAGAAAGGACTTCATAGAAGAAAGTAGGGATTCAAGTTTCATAAAGAGCTTCCAAAAATTATGGTACTTAATAGCTTTCAGCTCTCATTGCCCCTATCATAAGCATCTTGAAGTGATTAAGGTTAAAGTTAACAAACTATGGTGTACATGCTTGACGAAGTATAAGTTAGAAATCTCATGTCCCTTGAATACGAGGGCCGCTCCTCATGCTACTCAAGTTTAGTCACCGGTAAGCTCTTGTCATCGTAAGTACATGTGTATCATAGAGAACCGCCAATCGGGTACCCCTTGCCCGATGATACGGAAAAATCTTCATATCAAAATGACAAGGCAAGCAGACAGCAAGCATCTCATCAATCTTCTTATTTACCATGGGAATATGGTGCTTTTTTCTCTCTTTCCTCTTTTCATAATCTTTTTTTTCTTTTTCTCTTTTTTCTCAATATAGGACTCTTTTTTTATAAGAAGAATGCTTCATAGACAGCTCATTATGGTTACGCTGCAGGTTTCCATCATGTCAGCATGGATTAGGCCAGCGGCCCAGGCGTTTCTCTAACACATATACATAACTCCATGGACTTACAAGCTCCCCTTTCATTTCACACAGACAATATCCATAGACAAAAGAGCATGATATCAACTAGGTACAAAGTACCAGTGCAATGTTGAAAGCGTTCCCCATGACAGCACGGTTCTGCTAATCCCCAACAAATAAGTGCAAGCATATACAACATAGACGACACAATGGTTCAAGTTTATTAAGGGCAAGAAAAGTAAAGTGTGCCATCAAGTTCACGAGAGCTTTAATCACTAGTTTTCTCATAACAAGTTTAATTTGGAAGGTAAACAAAAACATGAATATACTTGGAATAACATATGCTAGTAGGTAGGTATGGTGGACTCTTTGGAATAACTTGGTTTAGTGAGTTGGATGCATGAGTGGAACTCATACTTGGTTGCGGAGGCTAGCAAAAGACTGGGAGCGACAAACTAAGAGAGCAATAATAGCCATAATCATGCAGAGCGACAAAACATCATTGATCAAAGCATAAAGTGATACTACAAGTTAAAAACTAAATGACCATCAAGTATATGGTGACTTGGGATAGTCATAACATGGTGTGAGCATGCGCCAAGTCAACCCAAATAAAGCATCAAAGGAGAATACCACTATACTATGCTTTAATATGCTAAAACAACGCATGATTCATCCAAGGCACATTAAGCAATCTCAATTGTTTATAACAAGTCATGCTACAACAAAGAATACTAAGTATAAATCCAAAACAATATCAAGCATGGCATGACAAAGCATAGGCCACAGTCAAAAACAAGCTCTCTTTAACACTTAAGCATGAACTTTCCTACTCTTTTCCAATCCAAACCAAACTATTTGAAAACCAATGTATGAAAGAGGGGGTCCAACCAATTTATTCAGAAAACTAAGCAAACCAAAGCAAACGAAAAACGAAAACGAAAACAAAAAATAAGACAACCCAAGAACGACACAACTGTGCATGAAACAATAAAAATAAAGTGTTTGAAAGAAACCTGAGATTTTTATTGATGAAGAAGGGGATGCCTTGGGCATCCCCAAACTTTGACGCTTGTACTTCTTGGATATTTCTTGGGGTGACACGCGTGGCATCCCCAAGCTTGAGCTTTAGTCCATTCTTCATCTCATTACATCATTCCTTCCATACACCTGAAATTTTTCCTTCATACAAAACTTCACACAATCTTTATTAGCAACATTAGTGTACTCAATATAATAAGTCTTTGGGTTCAGTTTCAACACCAATAAAACTTTCATTAAAACACAAGCTAATGTAGCACTTCCCTCAAAAATATCAATTCCCCAAAAAGAACTCAAAAAGGAACCAACAAGAAGTAAATGCAAATAATGGCAGAAATCTGTCAAAACAGACCAATAGGTAAAGACGAATTTTTCGAAGACCTTCTGTTGCTCAAATCAAAAAGTGTTGAACTGACGAAAGTTAGATAACAACCTGGGGCAGAAGCATAAAAATTCACGCCTCAAACGACGTATAGAGATTTTACACGAATTTTTACGGTGGAGCACGGAAATCTGTTTCGGGACAGCTACTTTCCCAATCATTACTTCTCTCTCATTAGAGGTTACTCTTGGCACAAAAAGCAAATAAAAAGGATAAGGAGCGGTTATTACTGAAGTAATAACTTCCAAGACTCATCTAAAACTTTTGGGTTATCTCCCAGTAAGTACTTTTCTTTAACGCCTTTAAGTTAGGCATGATAGTTTGAAAAGATGCTCACATAAGAAATATGAATTGAAGTAAAAGAGAGCATCAAAAAGCAAATTCAAAGCACATTTAAGTCTAACCCACTTCCTGTGCATAGGAATCTTGTAAATAAACAAGTCATGAAAGCACAAAGCAACAAGCATAGTAAAGCAAAACAAGTGCAACTTCAAAACTTTCAACATAAAGAGGGGAAACTTAATATTATTAAGATGCATAAAACCATATCTCCCTATCTCATAATAACTTTCAGTAGCATCATGAATAAAATTAACAATATAACTATCACATAAAACATTCTTATCATGAGCCACATGCATAAAAGAATTGATACTCTCCACATAAACATAGTCATTCTTATTAATTGTAGTGGGAGCAAATTCAACAAAATAGTTATCATTATTATTCTTATCACCATAATCATCAGATATAGGAGGCATATTGTAGTCATAATGAATTTCCTACTCAATAGTAGGTGGACTGAAAATATCATATTCATCATTGTAATCATCATATATTGGAGGTATAGTACCATCAAAGTAAATTTTCTCCTCCGTGCTTGGGGGACTAAAAATATCATGCTCATCACAACCAGCTTCCCCAAGCTTAGACTTTTCCATAGCATTAGCAATAATGGTGTCCAAAGAATTCATACTAACAACATTGCTATTAGCATGCAAATAAAGTTCCATAGGTTTTTTAATTTTCTCTTCAAACACTTCATGTCCTAACTCAAGATAAATACTATAAAGCTCTCTATTTTTTTTGTTGTTTTCCATTAAGCCTAACTAGTGAAAACAAGAAACAAAAAGACAAAATTGCAGAATCTAAAGGAAATAACTTTGAACACTCACACCGGAGGATGTGAGTACCTTTTACCTTATCTCCCCGGCAACGGCGCCAGAAAATAGCTTGATGTCTACGCACTTCTATTCTTGTAGACAGTTGTTGGGCCTCCAAGTGCAGAGGTTTGTAGAACATCAGCAAGTTTTCCCTTAAGTGGATCACCCAAGGTTTATCGAACTCAGGGAGGAAGTGGTCAAAGGTATCCTCTCTCAAGCAACCCTGCAATCAAGATACAAAAAGTCTCTTGTGTCCCCAACACACCCAATACACTTGTCAGGTGTATAGGTGCACTAGTTCGGCGACGAGATAGTGAAATACAAGTGGTATAGATAATTATAAGTGGTAACGATGCTAGAAAATAGCTTGATGGCGTGTGGTTAATGTGGGAAAAGACTAAAGGAAAGCTGAAATAAAGATGGAAGCAAGCAAACATATAACAGATCTAATTGCAAACGGTGTTTCAATGCTTAGAAACAAGGCCCAGGGATCATACTTTCGCTAGTGAACACTCTCATATAAATATATTCTTCTTTATGATACTACGCTGAACTACTCTCCGGTTGGACACTTTAATCGTTGGTAGGACTATAACAGCACACCTCAAAGTTCATCTTTCCACATCTAGATAACCCCACACTGTCACCTTGAGTACTAGATGAGTCCAACAAACACCACAATTTCATGAGACATCCTCCAAATATAACTCATAACAAGTATTTGTAATCTCTAGCCTAAGTGCCACCATGGTGTGCACGCTGTCACTTTCATACACATAGGGAGAGCAGAGATCTATTAAATCACTTGAGTAGCAAGGTAGATCTATAGATTACAAGCTCATGGTCATAATATGATCATGCATAGAGAGAGAGATGAACACATAGCTACCGGTAGAACCCTTAGCCTCGAGAGAGAACTACTCCCTCCTCATCATGGGAATCAGCAACGACAATGAAAATGGCGGTGGAGATCGATGGAGATGGCTCCGGGGGCACTTCCCGTCCCGGCAGGGTGCCGGAACAGAGACTTTCTATCCCCCGAATCTCCCCTTCGGTGGCGGCGGCGCTACAAAACTTTTCGTGGCTGGAGGCTTGATCCTCTAGGGGTTTCGCATCGGGAGGAATATATAGGCGAAGGGGCGAGGTCGGTGGCCATCCAGGGGGCCCACACCATGCCCCGACGTGGCCTAGGGTTGCCCGCGCCAAGGGGGGGTGTGGCCACCCTGTGGCCCCTCTCCGTCTCGTATTCTGGCTCTGTGAGTCTCCGGGAAAAATAGGCATATTGGCTTTTGTCCCGTCCAATTTCGAGAATATTCATTTTCTGACTTTCTGGAACCAAAAACAGCAGAAAACAGGCAACTGACACTATGACTCTTGTTAATAGGTTAGTCCAAGAAATCATATGAAAAGTACTCCAAAGTGTGGACAAAACATAAGAAAGTAGATAAAACCAAACATGGATATCAAAAATTATAGATACATTTGCAATGTATCACAGAGGTATTAGACAAAGTTGCCCCATTTCTCCCTATCTTTTTTCCTCTCAATTAATGATCTATCAATTGATCTAAAGCAAGTTATGTCCAATGATTCTTACTGGCATTATACTTGGACCCAATTGCTCTCCCATCCACTCTCTTCTCTTTGCAGATGACCTTTTTATTTATGGAAAGACAGACTTACAAGAGGCATCTAACATGAAAAAAAATTCTCCAATCCTTTTGCTCCCTTTGAGGCTAGACTCCTAGTTAGGCTAAATCTGGAATTATTTTCAACAAATGTAGATCAGGATACAACAAATTCTATTAGACATATTTTCCCAGTAGTACCTATTGACTCCACATTTATACACCTTGGCCATCCTCTATGATTTTGTTATAAAAAATTAAATCGAAGCTCACCACCTACAAGGTTGATCAACTTTTCGATGCGCCCCGCTTGGCATTAATCCAAGATCACCACCTACAAGGCTGATCAACTTTTCCATGCGCCCCGCTTGGCATTAATCCAAGCTCACCACCTACAAGGCTGATCAACTTTTCCATGCAGCCCGCTTGACGTTAATCCAATATGTATTCGTTTTCATCCCAGTCTACTACATGTCCAATACTCTTTTCCCAAAAAAATATATTGCAAAGGCTAACTTCTAGTATTTGAGATTTTTGGTGGACCGGAGTAAGACAAGACAAATCTAGTAGGACTCTATGCCTTAGAGCTTGGAACGAGATTTGTATCTCCAAAAAGTAAGGAGGACTAGGTATTAGAAATCTCCAGGCTGTCAACCAAGTCCTCATTCTTATGGCAGCATGGCGCATAGCCCACAATACAGATGATTTCCTCCATAGAGTTCTCAAAGCCAAATACTTTTATGATTCTTCTATTTAGCGCAGGGGGGCTAACTGGGGCCATGGCCCCCCTCATGGTGGAATTTTTTCTAAAAGAACCCCTATGTATACTATGTAGATTATACTCAAATTTTCTAGAAATTGCCTATATGGCCCCCTCCAACTAACCAAATGTTTAATTTTCCCCCTTCAGGCTTCTTTTCTAGCTTCGTCCCTGATTGGGCGCCCTAATTCAAACATACCAAAATCAGCTTTCTGGGCCTCCATTATTAGAATCCTTCCTATCCTAAGAGCCCACTCCTTCTACCAAATTACTCAAGGTGACATCTCTATTTGGAGCTCTCCCTGGTGTAAGGACTGGATTTAAATTCATGACAATGTAATCATACAACATCCTGCCTATATCTACCCAGCGAAAGTCAAAGATCTTTGGTTGCCAAACAAACAAGCCTGGAATGAAAACCTAATCAACATTCTCTTCCACCAACCAATAGCCATGATTATCAAACAAACCCCATTATTTTGCTCTTAAGAACATGACATACTCTGCTGGAAATTGACGGCAAGCGGTTCTAAATTTGCCTATTATGCTTGTCTCAAGTATTTACAGGAACTCGGGGAGCCACAACCAAGACAGGTCTCTACAGCAACCACTGAACTCTTAAATCATGTATGGAAATCAAAAACATGTTACCGAGAATAAAAACATTTGCTTGGTGTCTCTTTCGCAGGGCTATAACCACTCGAGCTAGAGCAGGTAAATACTCAAAACACATCAGTAAATCCTACTATAGGTATGGTTTGGAGGAAGATGGCATCCACCTGTTTTTTACATGTGGCTTTGTTAAAGCTGCATGGTTTAGCTCACCCTGGTTCATTAGAACTAAGGTGGTGATTCAAAACTCTAGCTCCCTGGCACAAATCTTTCTCAAGATTCTCAACCTTCCCCACTCTCATGCCACCTTGCACAATATTCTAATTTCATTTGGTGTATCTGGAAATCTAGGAATAATTGCCTCTTCAACACGAAAAAGGGAGAACCATATCAAATAAACATCAACGTTCAGGCATTGCACAAAACAATGGAAACCACCAACTTAGTGCAAGTACCAGCACAACAAACACCTGAGAAGACCAAGTACATGACAATGAATGCTTATAGCAAGGTCAAACAATTGCCACTAACTTATACATTGCAGGACAAAAGATCTTCTCTGATACAACACCAAAAAAGCTACAGATGCTACAAGTACAGGAACTTCAGGTATCGGAATCTTCATCCAATTTGATAGGGATGGTCTGAACCATAATGTCATGTGCCAAGCAACAATAGAGAACACAACTTCAGTCCTTGGAGTAGAAGCAAAAGCTATGCTACTGGCTAATTATATTGTTGAAGCTCTGAGAATTCACTCCTACTATGATGACTAACAACTTCCCTTCTAGCAAAGGTTGTTGCTTTTGCAAGAATTGATTCAGAGTACATGAATTGGAGTTGCAAGACACTCTAGCCAAAATTCTTAGCTTCATCTCTACTACTAAGGCGAAAGTGTATCATATTAAAAGAGATCTCAACGAAGTACTCCTCTAGAAATATAAAACATTTTAACTTTATGAACGAATGTATCTAGACTGCTAAAATATCTTATATTTCTAAACGGATGGAGTAGCTCATAACTATGCTCATCAGGTGCTATGAAGGAACCTAGATTCACCTATCTTCAGTTGTTTTTCTTTTCTTCAGCTCATGCAAAACCTCTTTGCCCTGTCATCTCCGCTCTTCGAAACCTGGAGTGGCAAGGCTTTGTAATCTACGACATTGATATTGAGGTGATAAATAAAATTTGCCTTTGACTGTTAAAAGAAAAAAAACGCCGGCCGGCCGGTCCATCTCCCCCCTCCTTCCCGGCCACCCACCTGCCGTCTAGACGCCCGGCCTCTTTCGCAGCTCGACGGCTCCGCATGCATCGTCCTCAGCCCTGCTCCCATGCGCGGAGCCGCCCAGCTGTCATGTACAGGAGGTGGCCAACGGCCAGTTCCGGTCCCGGCAGCGACCTCCGGTGCGGCTCCACCGACGACCGGATTCAGGCTGGGAGCCACGGCAGAGCGGCGCAGGTTGGCGTCGCAAGCTGACCATGCCTGTCGGCGTGAGCTCGGGGTCACGTCCATGGAAGCCCAAGACCAACAAGAGCTAGCTCGGGGAGGGATCCTTCGCGTGGCCTCTACCATATTTCTGCAGCAGGTTGGGCGGCGGTCGAGCCTCGCATTGGTCCTGACTCGATGAGAAATGGGGACACGAACGAGAAGCAATTCGAGCGGGCGGCACCGCCGTCTCGCGTGGCAGGGCAAGGTGCCGCCGTGCCGGAGGTCGACGGCGTGCTGCGCTGCAGGGAAGTTCAGGAGGGGCGCCAGGTCAGCGGCGGAGCTGGAGCTGGGGCACGCGGGCCCGGGCCCTCGGCCGTGCTTGTGCTTTACACGGGCTTCAGAAGTTCAGAGCTGTGCGTGTTCTTCCACGCCACGCACAACAGGCGAACAGCTGTTTGTTCCAAAATTTGCAAAATCTTGCTGCGCTTGTCCCGTCGATCCTGTCTCGATGGATTAGGTGTTCATCTCAAACCCGACAGGCGGCGTACAAGAGGAAAACTCTTCTCCGAACGAGTCCTGCTCCGACTCCTACAGGAACTCTGCTCCAAGACGGACCGTGGGTCGCCCATATGAAGAAGGCCTTGAATCCCTTGATCGAAACCCCAGATTGAAACCGCCTCGCCCGAAGTTCTTCCCCAGGTCGACATTGCGACGCCTCAATCTGCTCCAGCTCGACGTTGCCGCCATCTTCCTAGCCGGAACTCTCTGTCTGCACTGCTTGCGTACGTGCTTCAAGAAACTGTAACTACTTCTTTAGTTAATCTTCCTGATCTATCTCATATATATATCTTATTGATTAAATTTAAGATTGTTGTATGATGATCTATCTTAGATAACTGTATGATTATCTGCCTTAGATAACCGTCTCATATCAAGAAAGATAATTCAAATTTGCTCCTGGTAGTGGTGTTCAGAAGCAGAGATAATTTTTTGTCATCTTGTTGGTTTATTTAGGATTGTTGTACTTATGATAGTAGTGTTCAAAAGCACAGATAATTCTTAGTCTGGAAGTAGGAATTACATTGACTAGCAATCTAACTGAAACTACAACCTGACATCTACTGATTATGACCTGACATGACTTTGGTCGCTAGGCTTCACATGTGGCATGCATAATTTGGGAAAGGAAAGATGCCATAGAAAGTAAGACATGGTACTAGTAAAATTTTGAAACTGACCTTCCAAATAATTATACTAATCAATGCTGCTGTATCTGTAGTTTGCAAGTGGTTGTTGTTCTCTGAATAATTTCCTGCACAAAAGATGTGTGTAGCTCTGTAAATATATACGAACATCATAGCTATGTGATCTAGAAATTCAGATTCGCCTCGTAGAAATAATATATTCTGTCATCTCTCTAGAAAGAAACTTTTTTCATGATATCAAGTTATGTGTCCGCACTGCTCCCGTAAGTTCTCCAGTATAAACAGTAATTACTTCTTTAGTTAATCTTCCTGATCGGTCTGCACTGCTCGCGTATGTGTCCCGTAAAATTTTACTGCTGTTTTCTTAGGAATCGTTTGCAGCTGTAGGATGTCTGATCTTTTCGGTGAGCTATTTTCTGTTTGTGTCTTCTTATTATCATCTGATCGATTTTTGTTCGTGGACTGCTTTGCTGAGTTCGCGGGCCTGCTGTGCTGCTAAGAGCCTGACCTGTAACCATTCGCAAGCACCACGCCGTGTTCTGACCGAGGTATTTGTGGAGATTTATAATGAGCTGGTGGAGTAAGTTACTGAATGTGCTACATGAAAGCACCACTTTGCGGGATCTACTTAGCGAGATTATTACTTTTCAATGTGAACCTGAAGGTTACGAGGTGTTGGTAAGTTTTACATGATCCTGAGCGCCTTGGTCCGGTTACAGTCGATGAGGATTCTTTTTTTTTACATTTTGTGATTCAGTTTGCTGCAAAGGTATGTGTTTCTTTTCTCCTTTGGAGCCAGGATGTAAATGTAGCGGTCTCTCCTCACAGTATAATCAGAGAAAGTTATGTTAGTTTGGAATTTAGATTAGATAGTTTGTCTTCTTCTAGTTCGACATTTAGAGATCTGTTAAGATCAAGCTGTCTTAACCATCTTGGTTTTCTCTGAATTTTGGAAGAATTACACAACTTTGTAAATTATGGACATTACTCTCGATTAGGTTGCCACTGTAAAATAGTGCAGATGTGGTAAGATCAAGCTGTCGCTGTAAGAAATTTAGTGGTCTACAGTAATCACCAAAATCCCTACTCTTGTAGTGTACAAAGAATCAGAGTTAATACAGGAACTCTTTTTCTACCAATGAATCGAAACGCAAAGCTTTTTGCGTTTTCGCGGAAAAAAAATACAGGAAAGTACACACTTAATCATCTTGCTCTGAATTTCAGAAGAACAACACCACTTCATAAATTCATTTTCCTTTCCTGTTTCTCTGAATTACAGCCTTCAGACCTTGAGCTTGGGCTGACCTGTGTTTGTTGATGATAGCCATTCTTTAGTTAATCTTGGTAGTGGTTAAAAGTAAGATATAGTTCTTTGTCATCATACTCGTAGTCAGACAATGATTCTTGCATTGTTTGTTTCTTGTAGAGAAGTGAGGAAAAGGAAGGAGCAGGACAGGAGATGGCAAGTCGCGTGGAAGCGCATCTGTTTCTATGGACGAGGAGGTAATTTTTTCATATTCCTGGAAATTCTCAATAGTTTCGAGTGTCATTGTTAGCTTCTGTTCTGTTGTTAGCTTTGTTTTCTAAATTTAGAACTGCCAATCTTGCCGTGTTTAACTTGGAACCAAGATCAACATTGTCTTTGTTTGTGAATTTTACCAAGCTAGGTAGCTTATCCATTGTATACTGAGCAGAGTTCACACATCATCACATGTTGGTTTATTCAAGATTACTGTCATGATCATCTTCCTCACATAACCATCTTATCAAGAAACATTGCTTCAGATCTGCTCCTGGTAGTGTTGTTCAAAAGCAGAGATGATTATTTGTCATCAGATTAGTAAAACTGGGGTAATGCATTTGTAATAGGGGTATATATCTCTGTTTATTTAGGATTGCTGTCATGAGCATCTTTCTCGGATAACCGTCTTATGAAGAAACATTGCTTCAGACATACTACTGGTAATGGTGTTTATCTGCTTGCAGTCAGACACTAGATCTTCAAGTGTTTGTTTCTTGTAGAGAAGTGAGGGAGTAGAAGGAGCAACGCGGGAGGTGCCAGGCCATGGGGAAGCCAATTCATCTGTTAAGTTCTTGGTTTCGTAGATATTAATTTGAAAAATTTTATTCGTAAATTTACATGTCTACAAGTAACTCATTATATTAATTATAGATTTATCTTCCCATAAATATTAAGGACTCTCATTGTTATTTAGTTTCTATCAATTTTGAAAAGTCTGGCATACAACTACTCGACTCATTGTGTTGGAAGCACGGTCGACGCTTAGTTACTATAACATTTTTAATGTTTTTGGTAAAATATTGTAAATTGATCTATCGCTTGCGTGTATCCTTTATTGATCAATAATCATTCTTTCCTGCAGCAACAATGACTGATATTCTTAAAAATCAAGAAAATTCGATTGATCATATATAGAAAAGAACTTGATTTTATTAAATGGACAATTAGATAACAAATAGAAAAGTCAATTCAGAAAGACAGATATGTAGATCACATATGTTCTCATAATAACCATATAATAAGTATTGTGATTCACGTGGAGTACTCACATTAATTTAATTTATGCAGTTCAACTTGTGGTCTACTTTTGCTTAAATTCATGGAATATTGGATGGGACATACACTATCTCATCCGATTACTTGGAGTACTCACATTAATTCCTATGCAGTTCATCCGATTATTTGGTTAATTGGATGAGATAGTGTATGTCCGGTTTAATATTCCATGAATTTAAGCGAAAATAGACCACAAGATGAACTGAATAATTAAAATTAATTTGAGTACTCCACGTGAATCGCAATACTTATATGGTTATTATTAGAAACATATGTGATCTTCATACCTATCTTTCTCGATTGGCTTTTATATTTGTTCTATAATTATCCATTTTGTAAAATTAAGGTCTTTCCATTTATGATCAATCAAATTTTCTTGACTTTTAAGAATGTCTAGATGATATTGCAGTTCTTGCAGCTACAAAAATGACTATTGATCAATAAGGAATACACGTAAGCTATGGATCATTTTACAAAAACATTAAAAATGCTATAATAACTAGTTGTATTAATAATGAGGTCAACTCGACTGTGCTTCCAACACAATGAGTCGAGTACTTGTATGTCAGACTTTTCAAAATTGAATGAAGCTAAATACCAATGAGAGTCTTTGATATTTATTGGAAGATGAATCTTTAATCAATATAATGAGTTACTTGTAGACATGTAAGTTTATGAATAAAAAGTTTCAAATTAATATCTACTAAACCAAGAACTTAACAATTATGGAAAATGATCTTACGAGGTCATGATTTAGATAGTTTTTGACAACATTTGTCATAAAGGTAGGTCCATGTATTCCAATTTCACCATCTCGTTTTAATACTCTTGTTACAAAGGGATTCGCAAAGCACTCTTTAACATCATTCTGATTTTGCACTTCTATATAGTTGGTCCTTCATACAACATATATATGCGCTGATTAGGTTTAAAAATAAAATTATGGGTACTAAATAATTAGATATTTAATAAGACCATCCAAAACACTTGTTTCGGAACATTTTGCTTTCTTAATTGGTTGATTAGCAAAATCCTCAACAATAGTTGTGTCATGTCTGTTCTTTCTAACAAGAGCATACATGAATTAGTTGGTGGACTTTGTAACTACACCGAAACAATCAATTCTACAGAAGCATTAGAGTAAGCCATTTAATGTTTTTTGTTAAATATAATTTTATTTTACTAATTGTATACAATTGACAACATACGTTATGTTATTTTCTTTCTGGTAATGGTAATGATTTACAGGAAAGTCTGGTATGAAGCTCCGAGCCATATCCCATTAACTTAACCCTGAGAAAACTACAAGAAATGCTAACTTCTGAATTGTCCATGGACCATGAGTGTTTCAATTTGGTCGTATGGAAGATTATGTTTGACGACATCTTAACAGTCAAAAAAGGGGAAGATTGATATCAAAGCATTATCTTGACATGCAATTCTGGGTATGATCTTTACATTCACTATGTTCTTGTGTGTACATATATACTAATTCTTTTGATGACCTTTCTAAATACTTATTTTATAATTTCCTAGATGATTATTGATTTTGGATGGCATCTAGACTATCGGAGAAAAGTTAGATATGGAACAACTAGCATATTTTGTTCATAGCTGGCCTGGTATCAAGTATAGTATTTAAACATGCAAATCGGTAAGACAAGTTCCCTATAAGTGTCACCACAATTATTCATTTTGCTACCTCTAATATCAAGCCTATTTCAAATTCATATGTTCAAATAAAATTCAACACTCGTGGTTTTATTGTAATCATACTGGACAAAGATACCAGAATTATCTAGATTTTGGACCCTATTCTTGTTGAAGACATGTACAAACTCAACCCACTTGCAAAGTATGTAAAAAAATATTATGAATTACTGAACACTTACCGAAAACTATTCCAAAGGCATGTCCTGAGTGTCATGGAACGAGAATATTTTTCTATGGCAACAAAACATAGTACATGATATTTCAGGTTATTAGTAATCAATGCAAAAATTACATATAGTAAATATTCAGAACATGAAATACTTAGTAGTCTCTCTCTTAAAAAGGTTACCCATTATAACCTGAAATATCATGTACTATATTTTGTTGCCATAGGAAAATATTATTGTTCCATTTAGACCTAGTATGTGCCTTTGACATGGCTTTCGGTAAGTGTTCAGTAATCCATAATATTCTTTTTACATATTTTGCAAGTGGGTTGAGTTTGTACGTGTTTTCAACAGGAGTAGGGTCCAAAATGTAAACAATTCTGCTATCTTTGTCTAGTATGATTACAATAAAACCACCACTGTTGGATTTATTGGAATATATGAATCTGAAATAGGCTTGATATTAGATGTATCAAAATGAATAGTTGCGGTGACACTTGAACTTGTCTTACCGATTTGCATGTTTATACTTGAAACAGCGCCAGCTACGAACAAAATATGCTAGTTGTTCCATATCTAACTTTTTCGGGTAGTATGCATGCCGTCCAAAATCAGTAATCATCTAGAAAATTATAAAATAAATTTTTAGAAAGGTTATAAAAAGAGTTAGTATATATGTACACACAAGCACATAGTGAACGTAAAGATTTGTTACCCTCTTCATGTCTACATGGGAAGACGGAAAAGTTCATTTTCCATTTTTAAAGGTACTAAAATCATTATCTTTTTTGCACAAGAGGGTTTGCAATGTGTAGGATGGGTATGAGCTCAGGAAACAAATTTTAGGACAGCTGCTAACATTCAAGGAGAATGCATGTGAATAAAACATTCCAACCTGTGTCCTGGATTTCCATCAGCTGTATTAGGAAAATCCAAATCAAGACCTGAGGGACAAAAGGGAACCAAAACCAATAAAGAAGCTGCATCTCAAACTCCATCTCTAGTTGATGCCCTAGAACTGCCTCCACTTTCTCCAGCTTTTAGGAAATATATAGGTTTAGCCAATAATGATGTTTTATTTTGTAGCCAAAACCTGGTATTTGCCTTCGACTGAATTATTGTGGCACTAAGTTCTCGTTTTGTTAATTCCAATTGAGGCAAATATACTTCTACGTTCTTTCATTACATATGTGAGTTGGTCATAATTTTCTTATATCATGTAAGTATTTTATTTGCTTGCCATCGGTTTCCTTTTTGATTTTTTTATTGGCTGGCTGCGTTAGCGTCTTGTCAAGCTTGGTGAGTACAGTATGCTCCAAGATCTAAACCCATTTGTAAGCTCGTAGCTTTTCTGATGATTACATATCTGAGTTAGTTTGACTTGTGTGTTCTGTAAAGATGCCAGCAGGTTTCTCATTGACATCTAGCTCGTAAAGAGATATTTCACTGTCATTTTGTCAGTATTATTGGACTGAGTTGGCAGTAATTGCTTTTTTAAGGAGACTGGTCTGTCTCTAACATATAACTCAGTGGATACTCTTAGTCTTTTTTTTTTTGCTTCTGTACTCAGGCCAGATTGCTAGTAACTGCTGTTTTGTTGTTGCAGCGAGAGATTGAGCAGGAAGGAGGAGGATGTGTTTTGCTTTGATCTGTGCTTTGGTTCTACTGATGATTTCTAGCTTGATTGTGTGAGAGAATTGGTGTAGATCGACACAACAATAGCTATCTGTTGCTGCTTTGCTGATTGTTAGCTGCTCTGATTTTTTTTAAACGGACAATCAGTACTTCTGAAACTATGATGCGATCGGAATTTCTAAGTTATTCCATGCGGTTTTGCTCTGTTTAGTGAGCTGTTGTCAGTATTTATGCTGCTACTGCTGCCCTGTTTTTCTCTTCTGAATTAACTCCATGATCACAGTGCATGATAAAGAATGAGTTTGCATACTTGCAGTTGCCTTCTCTCTGATTCAGGTGGAGCATCTTAAGGCTAGCTGTAGCGCAGGGGCTAAAACACTGAGACGATGGATTTTATTTCTAGAAAAACATTCCAGATCTAAATTGCTACGTAGAATGGTTAATGCCTAATGTTCTGAACCGCCTTGGTAGGAATGGCAGCAACGCCGACATGTACATCCAGGTGGGAGAAAATGATTTCTGTGTACATTACTATGTGATGACCATAAGCATCTCTTCACAGTTTGCGGAGAATACAATTCAGTTTCTCCATACCTTTTCTTCATTCGATCAACGGCCAGTCAATCAGATCCGGATTTAGGCATGACTTGTGATGTGCAAATATTCAGAAATCAACAATCGTGAGAACACTCATGAGCTACGAGTAGCTGATTCAAGATACGAATGCAGAACTCAGTAACTCTAGACTAGTTGAAGGTAAACATGAGAACACACATGAGCTACGAGTACTAGCTGATTCAAGATATGAAGTCGTGAGTCAGTCAGTACATGGTTTTCTCACCCAGGAGGACGACGACGACAGAGCCAACGCATTGGCGGATTCCTGTATGTACACACTACTACTGTAGTTAGCTAGCTAGCTACGAAGGCATGGATGGACGACTAGATGGTCGATCTGGACATGGTGAAACAGGAACGGGGTGGCCATCATCAGGTCCGGCGGCGAGCGAATGACTGTGTAGTGCTGAACTGAACCCTTAGTTCGCCGCAGCGTTCACCGGCAAATAACCTGCTTCTGTTTTGCATCCCACCACCGGATCGAGCCCCAGATTAGATTCTGCTCGCCAATCAAGTTCACATGACAGACTGAATGTCGACGTGGGGAACAGGAACGCACCTGATGCTGCCGCGATTCCGGCTGCGATTGCGCTCAGCAGTGTCAAGAGGAACAGTGCCATGGCCAGAGGTTTGCCTGCAGGCATCGACGACGCACGCACGCGCTTAATCACAACACTGCCATGTCGTCTACATTTTTGATGGAGGAGAAGAGCTAACACTACAGCTGGCCATGATCTTTCAAGACAGGATGGGGAAGAGGAGGAGAGGAACTACTCACTCGGCCATTTCGTCTTCCTCAGGAACTGCACCGGGACCGACGTCTCGATCCGCAGCAAGCAGTCGTAGCCGAGGACGTCGGCCACGCGCTCGTGCCTGCCGTCGAGGCCCCAGGAGCACGGCGGCACCCGCCGCGCCGCGTCGCCCAGGCACCGCGCGCACCCCGCCGCGCGGTCCGGCGCGCACCGCGCCATCACGCTCACCGTGGTGGGGCCCCTGGCGACGTCCGGGAACACCCGCACCGTGTTCTTTTTCCTGTTCCTGGTGGCGTTGCTCACCAGAGCGACCGCGTCCGTGTCGACCTGCGCGCCCAGGCCTCCCTGCGGCATGGACCGCGCGAGCGCGACGAGCCTCCCAGGGTCGAAGCAGTTGGGGCCTTCTCCCGGGTCCTGGCCGGCGAGGACGACGTCGCGGAAGGCGTCCTCGCGCGCGGAGGAGCCGTTGGCGTCCGCGTAGGCGAGGAAGCAGCCCTCGCTTCTCCAGACGCCGGCGCGGCGGCTCGCGCCGAGGAGACAGCCGGTGAGGTTCTCGGCGGCCGCGGCGAGGCACGCGAGGCAGTCTTCCTCCGGGGAGTCGCCGAGGCAGAGGCCGCGGACGGAGGCGCCGCCGGACTGGAGGGAGGCGAATCCAAGCGGCGCGGCGGCGGCGGGCAGGGCGGCGAGGAGCGGTAGGAGGTCTTCGTGGAAGGCGGTTCCGTTTGCGGTGGGTGATGGCGGCGGCGGCGGGGCGCAGTCCACCCGAGTGTAGCTGATCGTGACGCCAAGCCCGACGAAGGTACCGCCCAGCAGCTTGACGCCGAGTAAGGCGACTAAGGCGAGAGCGGCGACGTTCGCGCAGGCGCAGGCCGCCGCCATGGACACGTGGCTGTGGAGGAGGAGGAGGGGGAGACAATGGAGCCTGCTAGTGACTATGCCGGTTGCCGGGGACCGATTCAGTGAGCTCGCTAGAGCGTTCCCTTTTTTTGGATGAAGCGACGAGCTCGTTCCTTGCCCATGCTACAAGACTGCAACCCACGGCGCGTCTCGTCAGCGAGACCTAAAATCGAGTCTGGCGAAAACATTGGTACAGGCTGATACTGATGCGCGGATGGGCACTGAACGGAAAGGCGCTCTCATCCACGCAACTTTCCTTCTTCCAGCTCTTGCATTTCGCCACGATTTATTTTCCTTCGTAAGCCAGTTATGAACTCTTCGTGCACATAGTCCCCCCATCTAAATTAATGTTCTTTGACGTATCTAACATTAAAACATGCTCTGAATTTGTACAAATCTAAAAATATTAATATGGACCCAAGGTGAGTATATACAAAATTGGTAAGGAGAGAAATGGTCGTGTCTTTGAGAAACAAAACAACGGACCATTGCGAGCTATGGAACCGAGGGAGTACAAAACAAGGTGTGATCATTTACACAAGGGAAATTTCGAGTTAACTTGTCCAAAAGTATTTTGACATTAGTTTATAGACTAAAAGTAGTGGCATTCTAACTTGTAGATGATTTGTGTAAGACACCATTAGACTTTTCCCATGTGCACAAATACAATAAATGTTGATGCTAACATAATGCGGTGATCCAATATACCACTGCATGATATAATATACTATAGTCGTTGACATAACACTAATGAATATTGTTCACCGGTATTATATCTCTTAAAATGGTACAACAGAAATATCACGGGTCCAAAATATGACTTTAGATTACATATAACACATTACAAAAGAACCAGAGAACTTCCTCGAAACAGTGAGAAAAATATTATACAAAAGAAAACCAGAAATAGCAACTCGAAGTCTATTCTAAAAATACTGCTACTATATATCTATGGCTTTGATTGCTACTAAAGCAATACTCTACAGAAGTAGGTTCTAGTATCTAGGGATTTATTTATATAGAACTCCTCAACTTGACTTCAAAAGCTTCTGATGTAGTCGTTGACTCCACTGTCTCCACCGGATACTTTTAACTCTTTAGAGTAGCTCATCTCCTCGGTTTGCCATTGATTGCTCTAGAATCTAACAGTGGTTAATAATGTATGGTTGAGTACGAGCGTACTCGACAAGCTCACCAAAAGGAGTGTTTGATGCACTAGATACAACCACAGACCAAAGGTCGTAGGTTATGCAAGTTTCTGTAAACATTTCTTTAAATATTGCTTTTATTCTAAAAACTATGTCCATCAGTCTTCACATGCTGATTAGAACTTCGTGGAGTTCCTTTTCTGCAGTGTTCATAGCTCTTTCCCGGAATAGGGAGTAACATGTCACACCTTTTTACACTCTATAGAGGTGTGTTGCTTTACCCATGAGAGAACCTTATCCATGTTGCACATCTGAGCGGCCAACCCATCCACACTTTCTTGGTACGAGGCTCGGTATAAGGACCCAAGTCGATCACTGCCCTTCTTCACGACCCCACATGCCAACACGATCCTTAAATACGCCACATCTCTATTAAGCTCCCTTCCGGACCGTTATAACTCTAATAGGTGTTGGAATTATGCCCTAGAGGCAATAATAAAGATGTTATTATTATAATTCTTGTTCATGATAAAGTTTATATTCCATGCTAGAATTGTATTAAGCGGAAACTTTAATACTTGTGTGGTTTGTGAACAACACCGTGTCCCTAGTACGCCTCTATGGACTAGCTCATTGATCAATGATGGTTAAGGTTTCCTAACCATAGACATGAGTTGTCAATTGATAATGAGATCATATCATTGAGAGAATGATATGATGGACAGACCCAAACTAAGCGAAGCAATTAGATCATGTCATTGTGTTCATCTTTGCGAAGCTTTTCCTATGTCAAATATTGTATTCCTTAGACCATGAGATAATGCAACTCCCTGGTATCGGAAGAAAGCTTTGAGGTCATCAAACGTCATCCTATGAGAGGGTGATCATAAAGGTGTCTCTCAGGTGATCGGAAAGTATCTGTTGGGTTGTATGTATCGAGATGGGATTTGTCCCTCCCAAGTCGGAGAGATATACTTCGGGCCCACTCGGTAATCGATATCAACACCGCTTGCAAGCATATGGTTAAGGAGTTAATCACAAAGTGATATCGGATTACGGAACGAGTAAAGTACTTGCTGTGAACGAGATTGAACTAGGTATGACGATACCGACGATCGAATCTCGGGCAAGTAAAATATCGCGAGACGAAGGGAATATATATATGGGATTGATTGAATCCTGGCATCGTGGTTCATCCGATATGATCATCGATGAATGTGTGGGAGTCAATATGGGTGCCCAGACCCCGCTGTTGATTATTGATAGAAGATCATGTCTGCATATTCTCGAACCCGTAGGGTCACACACTTAACGTGTCTCGACGCTAGGATAGATTGGATAATTGGTTTATGAATTTTTGTTCGGAGTCTCGGATGGGATCCGGGACATAACGAGAGGTTCCGGAATGGTCCGGAGAATAAGATTCATATAAGGCAGTGCAGTTTTTGGAGTTCGGAATTGTTCCGGATTAATCGGTATTGTACCGGAAGCTTCTAGAACCTTCCGGAAGGGGGCCAACGTGGTCCCACCTTACGGGAGGGGGCATGGGCCTATGAGGGAGTGTCCTGGCCGCATTGGGCCAGGGGCACAAGGCCCCATAAGGCCCAGCCGATCCTAGATAAGTTTAAACTCGTTTAAACTAGAGATAGGGTTTCTAGATAAGGGATAAGTTTAAATCGTTTAAACTAGAGATAGGCTTGGAGGATGGGTAAGGGCTGGCCGCACCCCCCCTCTATATATAGAGGGCTGGTGCGCCCCCTCCCCCCAACCTACACCTTCCTCCAAACCCTAGTTGCCCTGCTGCCCTCCTCTCTCCCTCCCGACTGTTTGTAGGCGAAGCCCTGCTGCAGAAATTCTCCACCATATACACCACGCCGTCGTGTTGTAGATCCAATCTATCTCTCCACCCTACTTGCTGGTCCGAGGAAGGAGGAGACGTCGAGGTGCCGCACGTGTGCATCTCACGGAGGCACCGCCACTTGTGGTGCTGGATCGGATCGGATCGCGAGGAGGAGAAGCGAGTACGACTACATCACCCACGTTCCGACGAACGTTCCGCTGTGCGAATCTTCAAGGGTATGAAGATCTAATCCAATCTCTCTCGTTGTTTGCATCTCCTAGATTAGATCTTGGCTTTCCCTCTGTTCGCTTCCGTAGAAAATTTTGATTTACTATGCTGCGAAACCCTTCAGTGGTATCAGAGCTAGATCTATGCGTAGATGTGATTCACGAGTAGAACGCAACATGGTTGTTGCGGGCGTTGATGTTTTCTGTTGCAAGCCTCTTGTTTGTGTTCTTCTTATGACGCGGGATAGTGAGATTGAAGCGGTCCAGGCCAACCTTACGCAACGTCGTTCGCGAGACCGTCTCCGCACTTGACGTGTGGCTTGTACCACACATGCGGCTGGTGGATGTCAGTTTCTCTCACTATAGTTGTCATGGGATTAACACCGGAGTTTGGCAACCATAATATCACCGTTGTGGCTTTCCGTAGGTAAGAATCGTTCTTAGCATCTACTCCCATGAGCCACGTAAAACATGCAACAACAAAGTAGAGGCGTCTAACTTGTTTTTGCAGGGAGTGTTTTCTGTGATATGGTATGGCCCAAGATGTGATGTGTATAATGTATGCGATGATCATGTTGTGTAATGTTTCACGACTTGCATGTCGATGAGTACACAACCGGCAGGAGCCATACGGTTGTCTTTATAATTGTGTATGACCTGCGAGTCAACTTCTTATACGCCATGTAATAGCTTTACTTTATCGCTAAGTAGTTAGCAATAGTTGTAGTTGCTATTCGTGGTGGAGGCAATCATGGTGGAGTGATGGAGATCATGCCGGAACGCACAAGATGGAGATCATTGCGCGAAGATTGGCTATACCATGTCACATAAAGTTATATGCATGTGATGTTTATCCTTTTATGTATCTTATTATGCTTAGATCGCGACGGTAGCATTATAAGATGATTCCTCACTTAAAGATCAAGATAAAAACTGTGTTCTTCCCAAGTATGCACCGTTGCGAAAGTTCGTCGTGTCCAAGCATCACGTGATGATCGGGTGCTATAGACTCTACGCTCACATACAACGGGTGCAAGCCAGTTTTGCACACGCGGAAATACTTGGGTCTAACTTGACGAGCCTAGCATGTACAGACATGGCCTCGGAACACAAGAACCGAAAGGTTAAGCATGAGTCATATGAATGATATGATCGACACTTCGTTGTCCACCATTGAAACCACATCTCTTCTCGTGATGATCGGATTAGGTGTGGTGAATTTGGATCGTGTTCACTAAACAACTTGAGGGATGTTGAATTTAGTGGGAGTTCATCTAGTAATTTGATTAAGTTGAACTATTTATCATGAACATAGTCTAAATTGTACTTGCAAATACTGTAGATCACATGGCCAAGTCCAACTTCAACTTCAACGTTTTTGCTGAGAAAGAAAAGCTTAGAAACAATGGGTCTAACTTCACCAACTGGTTCCGCAATCTAAGAATCATTCTGTCTGGCGGACAAAAGGACTATGTCCTTGAGAAAGCGTTAGGTAACCCCCCTGCTGGAACTGCGCCGGCTGATGAGAAAGCTGTCTATCAGTCGTGCAAAGATGATTATGGTGTGATTAAGAGCACCATGTTGTTTGCTATGGAACCGGAACTTCAAAATCGTTTTGAAAACTATCCCGGGCCCTTTGAGATTCTCGAAGAGCTGAAAACCATGTTTCAGACTCAGGCCCGTTCTGAGAGATATGAGATCTCCGAGAAGTTCTTTAACTGCAAGATGGAGGAAGGGAGTTCCGTTAGTGAGCACGCCATTAAGATGTCGGGCTACACTCAACGCCTTGAGCAACTGGACTGCAAGATTCCAGAGGAGCTCAAGATTGACAGGGTTCTGCAATCACTCCCTCCCAGCTACAAAAGTTTTGTAGTGACTCATAATCAGATTGGTTCCACTGATACGATCACCGAGCTCTTCGCAAAGCTAAAGGCTGCGGAGGTGGACATCAAGAAGGATAATCATGTGTTGATGGTCAACAAGCCCTCCTTTAAGAAAGGTAAAGGTGCAAAGAAGCCCTTCAAGAAAGGCGGCGGCAAGCGCGTTGCCCCTGCTGAGAAGAAGCTCAAGTCTGGTCCCAAGCCGGACACTGAGTGCTTCTATTGCAAGGACAAGGGTCACTGGAAGCGCAACTGTCCGAAGTACTTAGCGGACAAGAAGGCTGGCACCATCAAAGGTATATTTGATATACATGTTATTGATGTTTTCCTTACTAGCCCTCGTTGTAGTGCCTGGGTATTTGATACCGGTTCAGTTGCTAATATTTGTAACTCGAAACAGGAGCTGCGGAATAGACGGCGGCTTGCGAGGGATGAGGTGACGATGCGCGTTGGCAACGGATCAAGAGTTGATGTGATGGCCGTCGGCACGCTCTCCTTAGTTTTACCTTCGGGATTAGTTTTAAACCTTAATAAATGTTATTATGTGCCTGCGTTGAGCATGAACATTATTTCTGGATCGTGTTTATTGCAAGACGGTTATTCATTTAAATCGGAGAATAATGGTTGTTCTATTTATATGAGTAACATCTTTTATGGTCATGCACCTCTTGTGAGTGGTTTATTTCTTCTAAATCTCGAAAGGGATGAAACACACATCCATAACATTGAGGCTAAGAGATGCAAAGTAGATAGTGATAATACTACTTATTTGTGGCACTGTCGTCTAGGTCATATTGGTGTAAAGCGTATGAAGAAACTCCATTCTGATGGACTTTTGGAGTCTCTTGATTTTGAATCATTTGACACATGCGAACCATGCCTCATGGACAAGATGATCAAAACCCCGTTCTCCGGTATGATGGAGCGAGCAACGGACTTGTTGGAAATCATACATACCGATGTATGCGGACCGATGAGTGTTTCGACGCGCGGTGGATATCGCTATTTTCTCACTTTTACCGATGACTTAAGTAGATATGGGTATATCTATTTAATGAAACATAAATCTGAAACGTTTGAAAAGTTCAAAGAATTTCAGAATGAATTGGAGAACCATCGTAACAGAAAGATTAAGTTTCTACGATCCGATCGTGGGGGCGAATATTTGAGTTATGATTTTCTCACGCATCTCAAAGCAAGTGGAATCGTTTCACAACTCACGCCACCCGGAACACCATAGCGCAATGGTGTGTCTGAACGCCGGAATCGAACCCTATTAGATATGGTCCGATCGATGATGTCTCTTACTGATTTGCCGTTATCATTTTGGGGTTATGCATTAGAAACCGCTGCATTCACTTTAAATAGGGCTCCATCTAAATCCGTTGAGACGACACCATATGAACTATGGTTTGGTGCTAAACCTAAGTTGTCGTTTCTTAAAGTTTGGGGATGCGAAGCTTACGTCAAGAAGTTGATGCCGGACAAGCTCGAACCCAAAGCGGAGAAATGCGTCTTCATAGGATACCCTAAGGAAACTATTGGGTATACCTTCTATCACAGAACCGAAGGCAAAGTGTTTGTCGCAAAGAACGGTTCCTTTCTTGAGAAGGAGTTTCTCTCGAAAGAAGTGAGTGGGAGGAAAGTAGAGCTAGACAAGGTTATTGAACCTTCTCTTGAATTGGAGAGTAGCGCAACACCTGAAATTGTTCTAGTGCCGCCTGCACCAACAATAGAGGAAGCTAATGACAAGGATCATGAAGCTTCGGACGATGCTGCTGCTGCTACTGAACGTCGCAGGTCGACAAGATCGCGTGCCCCTCCTGAGTGGTACGGCAACCCTGTCTTGACTGTCTTGTTAGTAGAAGACAGTGAACCTACGAACTATGAGGAAGCGATGATGAGCCCAGACTCTGAGAAATGGCTAGAAGCCATGAAATCCGAATTGGGATCCATGAGCGAAAACCAAGTATGGACTTTGGTGGACCCTCCTAGCGACCGAAAGGCCGTTGAGTGCAAATGGATCTTCAAGAAGAAAACGGACGCAGATGGTAATGTTACCGTCTATAAAGCACGGCTTGTTGCGAAAGGTTTTCGACAAGTTCAAGGTGTTGACTACGATGAGACTTTCTCTCCCGTAGCGATGTTTAAGTCCATTCGGATTTTATTAGCAATTGCTGCGTTTCATGATTATGAAATATGGCAAATGGATGTCAAGACTGCTTTCCTCAATGGCAACATTGATGAAGAGTTGTATATGATGCAACCCGAAGGTTTTGTCGATCCTAAGGATGCTGATAAAGTATGCAAACTTCAGCGTTCCATTTATGGACTGAAGCAAGCATCTCGGAGTTGGAACCTTCGTTTTGATCAAGTGATCAAGAGCTTTGGATTTGTTCCAAATTGCTACGAAGCTTGCATCTACAAGAAAGTGAGTGGGAGCTCGGTGACGTTTCTGGTACTATATGTGGATGACATATTGATTATTGGAAATGACATCAACATGCTTAACGATGTGAAGAGTTATTTGAACAAGTGTTTTTCAATGAAAGACCTAGGTGAAGCTGCTTATATATTGGGCATCAAAATCTATAGAGATAGACAAAGACGCCTGATAGCTTTAAGCCAGAGTACATACCTAGACAAAGTTCTGAAAAGGTTCAGAATGGATAAGGCATTGAAAGGTTCAGTGCCTATGTTGTCAGGTAAGATATTGAGCAAGGCTCAGTGTCCAGCTACGGTAAATGATATGGAAGCTATGAGCAAAGTGCCTTATGCCTCGGCCATAGGTTCCATCATGTATGCCATGCTGTGTACTAGACCGGATGTGTCCAATGCTCTTAGTTTGACGAGCAGATATCAAAGTGATCCAGGAGTGGAACACTGGACAGCCGTGAAGAACATCCTAAGGTACCTAAATAGGACTAAAGAAATGTTCTTAGTCTATGGGGGTGATGAGCAGCTCGTTGTAAAAGGTTACGTCGATGCTAGTTTCGACACCGACAAGGATGATTGTAAATCTCAGACAGGATACGTGTATATTTTGAATGGAGGAGCTGTGAGCTGGAGAAGCTGCAAGCAAAGCGTGATCGCGGGATCTACAGTAGAAGCGGAATACATGGCTGCTGCAGAAGCGTCAAGTGAAGGAGTTTGGATCAGAAACTTCATCACTGAGCTTGGCGTGGTTCCAAGTGCATTGGACCCACTGGAGATATTGTGTGACAACACTGGCGCCATAGCACTCGCTAAGGAACCAAGATATCATCCAAAGACCAAGCATATCAACCGCAAGTTTCATATAATCCGAGATTATATAGCAGATGGAGATCTGAAGATTAGCAAAGTACATACAGATCTGAATGTCGCAGATCCATTGACTAAACCTCTTCCACGTGTAAAACATGATCAGCACCTCAGTGCCATGGGTGTGAGATTGTTGCCAGATGTAAACTAGATTATTGACTCTAGTGCAAGTGGGAGACTGTTGGAATTATGCCCTAGAGGCAATAATAAAGATGTTATTATTATAATTCTTGTTCATGATAAAGTTTATATTCCATGCTAGAATTGTATTAAGCGGAAACTTTAATACTTGTGTGGTTTGTGAACAACACCGTGTCCCTAGTACGCCTCTATGGACTAGCTCATTGATCAATGATGGTTAAGGTTTCCTAACCATAGACATGAGTTGTCAATTGATAATGAGATCATATCATTGAGAGAATGATATGATGGACAGACCCAAACTAAGCGAAGCAATTAGATCGTGTCATTGTGTTCATCTTTGCGAAGCTTTTCCTATGTCAAATATTGTATTCCTTAGACCATGAGATAATGCAACTCCCTGGTATCGGAAGAAAGCTTTGAGGTCATCAAACGTCATCCTATGAGAGGGTGATCATAAAGGTGTCTCTCAGGTGATCGGAAAGTATCTGTTGGGTTGTATGTATCGAGATGGGATTTGTCCCTCCCAAGTCGGAGAGATATACTTCGGGCTCACTCGGTAATCAATATCAACACCGCTTGCAAGCATGTGGTTAAGGAGTTAATCACAAAGTGATATCGGATTACGGAACGAGTAAAGTACTTGCTGTGAACGAGATTGAACTAGGTATGACGATACCAACGATCGAATCTCGGGCAAGTAAAATATCGCGAGACGAAGGGAATATATATATGGGATTGATTGAATCCTGGCATCGTGGTTCATCCGATATGATCATCGATGAATGTGTGGGAGTCAATATGGGTGCCCAGACCCCGCTGTTGATTATTGATAGAAGATCATGTCTGCATATTCTCGAACCCGCAGGGTCACACACTTAACGTGTCTCGACGCTAGGATAGATTGGATAATTGGTTTATGAATTTTTGTTCGGAGTCTCGGATGGGATCCGGGACATCACGAGAGGTTCCAGAATGGTCCGGAGAATAAGATTCATATAAGGCAGTGCAGTTTTTGGAGTTCGGAATTGTTCCGGATTAATCGGTATTGTACCGGAAGCTTCTAGAACCTTCCGGAAGGGGGCCAACGTGGTCCCACCTTACGGGAGGGGGCATGGGCCTATGAGGGAGTGTCCTGGACGCATTGGTCCAGGGGCACAAGGCCCCATAAGGCCCAACCGATCCTAGATAAGTTTAAACTCGTTTAAACTAGAGATAGGGTTTCTAGATAAGGGATAAGTTTAAATCGTTTAAACTAGAGATAGGCTTGGAGGATGGGCAAGGGCTGGCCGCACCCCCCTCTATATATAGAGGGCTGGTGCGCCCCCTCCCCCCAACCTACACCTTCCTCCAAACCCTAGTTGCCCTGCTGCCCTCCTCTCTCCCTCCCGACTGTTTGTAGGCGAAGCCCTGCTGCAGAAATTCTCCACCATATACACCACGCCGTCGTGTTGTAGATCCAATCTATCTCTCCATCCTACTTGTTGGTCCGAGGAAGGAGGAGACGTCGAGGTGCCACACGTGTGCATCTCACGGAGGCACCGCCACTTGTGGTGCTGGATCGGATCGGATCACGAGGAGGAGAAGCGAGTACGACTACATCACCCACGTTCCGACGAACGTTCCGCTGTGCGAATCTTCAAGGGTATGAAGATCTAATCCAATCTCTCTTGTTGTTTGCATCTCCTAGATTAGATCTTGGCTTTCCCTCTGTTCGCTTCCATAGAAAATTTTGATTTACTATGCTGCGAAACCCTTCAATAGGACCCTGGAGACTTTATAAGTCGGTTGTGCCCCTAGCAGGTTCCATTTGACCGACCATACCTCTGGCAGCCTCTCATAGATAATCTATACACCAAAACTGCGGGGATCTAAGGGTGCCAAACCATGTTGTTGGATCCACACAAGGAATCACAACGTCACGTTAAGATCACCATTGACACACGAAAGGAAGAAGATCCAGCTGACTTCCCTAGAGCCATATAGATCTCATGGTTAAAACGTATTTTATGGTGCAAAAATCACTGGTGACATTTGTTGATAAATTTTAGATGATACATTCCCGAACAATGGTGGTTCCATTGCCGGTCATAATAGATTAGCTGACCATCCCGGATTAGTAACCATTAGTTCACATTAATTATAAAAATAGTGTTTTACCGTCCTTTTTGAAATGCCAGTGATAACAATAATAGATTGTAAATACTTGATGGAAATTAATCAAAGGACATGAGCAAGTGTGAACTTGCCTTGTGTGATTACAAGATTATGGAATCACGGTCTTCGAGACAATATAAGATCCAATATCTGAAAATAGCATCATTGGTGTAGTAAGGACTGCTTACTCAAGATGATGAGCTCGTTGGGGAACCCCAAGAGGAAGGTATGATGAGTATAGCAAGAAGTTTTCCCTCAGTTATGAAACCAAGGTTATCGAACTAGTAGAAGCAAGGAAACACCTCCAAGGTGTTGTTTCCAACTTGGAATCCTGCACAACACAATCACAGAAATTTGCCCCCAACTCAGCAAGGTTGTCAATCTCACCGGTTTTGCTGAAAACAACGGATTAAACGTATTGTGTGGAAGATAGTAATAGCTTGCAGAAAATAAATAGAAAACAGTAAATAGTAGATTGTAGATTGATGGTAAAAGAAAGGACCGGGGTCCATAGTTCACTAGTGGTGATTCTCCTTAAGATAGATGACATGTTGGGTGAACAAATTACAGCGGGGCAATTGACAAACATCGAGAAAGCATACATGCATATACTAATCATCTTGACTCCTATGATATTTGATTGGGCATTACAACATTATACATAGACCGTAATCCAACTGCATCTATGACTAATAATCCACCTTCAGGTTATCATCTGAACCCCCTCCAGTATTAAGTTGCAAGCAACAGATAATTGCATTAAGCATTGTGTGTAAAGTAAACAATATGATTGTTCTATGAACAAAGGATTGCTGTTTTCTCCCTAGTAGCAACAACACATCTGGTACCTTAGAGATTTCTGTCACTTCCCCAGATTACTAGAGGCATGAACCCACTATCGAGCATAAATACTCCCTCTTGGAGTTGCTAGCATCTACTCGGCCAAGATAGCTACTAACAACGGAGAGCATGCAAGATCACAAATAACAAAGACATGATAGAATCAATAATCAATCTGAAATAGCATCTCAATATCCATCGGATCCCGCCAAACACAACATGTATGATTACAAATAGATGATCTTGATCATGAACGGTGTCGTCGGATTGATGACAAGTACGCCATGAGGGGGTCCTCGAGGCGTGTGGAAGAGAGGAGTGTGAGACGTACGGTGTTCCGGGACGGTGAACACACAAGTTTACCCAGGTTCGAATCCGCCGGCTTTGGACGGATCCTACTTCTGCTAGCAATCCAGTAATACGGCAGAGCCGGAATATGGGTTACAAGGGTTCGCATGTGTGAGTTGAGATTGTAGACTATTGAGTGTTGCCCTAAAGGCTCTCCCAAGGACGGCTTATATAGATGTCCGGCCTAGGGTTTACAGGAGAGATCTATCCGGCTACGACTAAGAGTCCGTTACAGAGTACATCTTGAACTACAAGTAACACTATGGGCCTAAGTCGGTAAGTCTTCTGGGCCTTCCCGTAGCCGGACTGAACTCTGTCTTTTCTCCCTGACTGGGCCGCCCGTGAAGCAAAGCTCTAACCCAAAGTGGGCCACCCTGGTCAGTGAGGAACTGTGAGGATACCCGGAAAGTATATCCCCAACAAACGGAGCTCACAAGATCTATACATGATAGCACAAAGGAGGAGAACCAACCATCTAGCTACTACATGGACCCGTAGTCCAGGGATGAACTACTCATGCATCACACCGGAGGCTTGCATGGTGATGAAGAAGGCCCCCAGGGTGAATTATCCCCTCTGGCAGGGTGCCAGGAAGAGCTTCAGATCCCTCCCGATCTAGGGATGGAGATGACGGCGGCTATAGACTCGAATTTTGATTGGGTACTTAGGGTTTCTATATCGGAGGCGATATATAGGCGAAAGGGGAGGCCGAGGGGGTGCCCTAGGCGGCCACACCACCCCCTGGCACGGGCCAGGCCTGGCCGCGTGGCCAGGTGGTGTGGCCGGCCTCTGGCCCCTCTCCGTCTTGTCTTCTGGCTCCGTGTCCCTGATGACCCACAAGTATAGGGGGTGTATCGCAGTATTTTCGATAAGTAAGAGTGTCGAACCCAACGAAGAGCAGAAGGTGCTGGCTAGTGGTATGGATCAGGAATTCTCTGCAAATACTTAGCAAACGGATTTTTAGGGGTTTTCGATAAAGCAAGTAAATAAAGTACGAGTAAATAAAAGACAGTAGGAATAAATGCAGCAAGTGGCCTAATCCTTTATGCAGCAAAGGACAAGCTGGTTGTATTTCTATAGATGACCAAACGTTCTCGAGGACACATGGGAAGACTGTCAAGTGCTTTCGCTTCGTATAGTCGATTAATCTTCTCTAGCTTGCTAAGTGTTGTGTGGGTGAACTCGTGCTAATGTACCGCCCCATCCAAGACTAATATATACTTGTGATTATACCCCTTGCAAACATCCGTAAGTACAAGAAAGTAATTAAGGTAGAAACCTAATCACAACTTTAAACTCTAAGACCCTTACGTCCCTTGTGCAATGGTTTCCTAACGGGGGTTCAGATTTCTGTCACTCCAACAATCCCTACGATTAGTAGCCAAATACACAATGCATTCCCCTAGGCCCATATAGGTGAAGTGTCATGTAGTCGATGTTCACATGACACCACTAGAAGAAGTACACCACAACTTAAATAACAATCTATTGAATCTTTCTCAACACAACTCCACTACTAACAACAAGACTTCTCCCATGTCCTCAAGAACAAAACGAACTACTCACAAGACATCATATGGATCATGATTAGAGATGGAATAATGATGTATAACAATCCGAACATAAACAATAATTCAACGGTTCACTCAATAGCATCAACTACAAAGAGTAATCAACACGGGGAAAGTTTCCCCTATGAACTATAGCAAGATTCAACGCAATTGTTACAGCAATATGGAGATGGTGATGAGGGTGCTGATGGTGATGATGGTGGTGATGATGATGATGATCCCGATGAAGTCTAGCTTGATGGTGGTGTTGATGGCGACGATCTCCCCTCTCTAGGAAGGAATTCCCCCGGCAGAAATCTGTCTGCCGGAGAGATCTTTCTCTCTCGGTGTTTTCCACCCCGCAGAGGCGGCGGAATCTTTCTGTGGTCGCTCTCCGAGTCTTAGGGTTTCGGGAGGATAATATACGCCAGAGGGGAGAGGCTGGCTTGGGCTAGGGCGGCCACACCACTCCCTGGCGTGGCCTAGGCCTACCCGCGCCATGGGGTGGTGTGGGCCCCCTATGGCCCGCCTCCGCTCCATCTTCTGGCATCCTGAGTCTTCTGGAAAAATAGAATTTTTCGTATATTTTCCCGGATTTTCTGATCTTTGCGAATTTTGCCTCCAAACAGCACCTTTTCCATCAGAATCCTGACTGCAGCGGTCCATGCTCCAAAAGTCATCAACCATGCAAAAATAGATGAAATAACATAAGTATCACGTCTCAATACGAATATATCAATGAATAATAGTGAATTAAGACATAGAATAGTGATGCAAAATGGACGTATCAACTCCCCCCAAGCTTAGACTTCGCTTGTCCCCAAGCAAAACTGAGCTCAATAAACATGACCCCTAGTTTATGGAGTGAAGAGTCGATAAAAGAATACGGACAAGAAGCATCACATTCAACAAATACATAGATCATAATAGAAGACAACTCACTATTATATAACTCAACTTGCAATGAGTAAAGGAAACACAATAAAGATACATAAAGTGAAACATAATTGGTAATGGCAAACTTAGCTCTTGGTCGAAGAATAGTTGATAATTTGCTGGAGTTCACAAATAGCTGGTTTTTCAATGATAGCTTTCAAAGTAGTAAACTTCAAGATAAGAGCAACGTGCAAAACAAGGAACAAAAGAAACATGAATGCATAAATCATCATATGAATGAATGAAACACATCAACTCAAGATACTTGCTGAGATAGAAGGGAATAGGTTTACTGACTCAACTACAAAGTAAAAGAAAGGCCCTTCGCAGAGGGAAGCAGGGATTGCAAGTCTCATAAAGAGCTCCCAAAAATTATGATACTTACTAGCTTTCAGCTCTCATTGCCCCTATCATAGGCATCTTTAGGTGGTTAAGGTTAAAGTGACACAACTAAGAGGATATGCTTGACAAGTTATAAGTTGAAATCTCATGCCCCTTACTTATGAGTACCGATCCTCATGCTACTCAACTTCAGTCACGAGCAAGCTCTTGTCATTGTAAATACATGCGTATCATTGAGAACCGCCAACGGGGTACCCCTTGCACATGACACAGGAGCTATCCCATAATCAAAATGACAAGGCAAGCAGACAGTGAGCATCTCAGCGATCTTTTTATTTGCTATTTGCATAGGTTTTTATTGAGGATGCTTCATAGAATGCTCACTATAGTTATGCTGCAAGTTTCCACCATGATTAGGCATGGCTTAGGCTAGTGGCCCAGGCGTTTCTATAACACACATATAAACTCCATGATCTTACAAGTTCCACTTTTATTTCACACCGTCGGGATCCATAAGCAAAAGAACATGATATCAACTAGGTACAAGTACCAATGAAGTGTTGAAAGCGGTCCCCATGATACATGGTTCGGCTAACTTCAACTCATAAAGCGCAAGCATATACGCAACAAAGAAGGACCCAATGGTTCAAGTTTATTAAATGCAAGAAAGTAAAGTGTGCCATCAAGTTCGTGAGAGCTTTAATCACTAATTTTTACATAACAGGTTTAATTTGGGAGGTAGATAAAACAAGAATTTACTTGGAATAGCAATAATGCTACTAGGTAGGTATGGTGGACACAAATGACAAAGGTTTTGGTTTAAAGGAGGTGGATGCACGAGAAGAATACCCTCTTAGTACAGGTTTTTGGCTAGCAAGGCTGGGTAGCAAGTACAAGAGTTGAAGGAAACAACCAAACATACAAGTGATAAAGGCAAACATGCAATCTTCCTTGGAAGCACAAAAGATCTTAACTAGAGAATACTAGACTTATGAGCAAATCAAGAAAGAAAGATGATGAAATTATTTTTCTCTCTAGTACTTCTATCTTTTTCTTTTGAACTCTCAAAAAGGTGTTGCTACTGACCGAGCCAGGTTTGCCAAAACCAACTAAATTAACTCAATGATCCCAAAGTGATACCAATACTAACAACAAGATCAATCATATAACCATGAATTGAAAACTAATATAAGCTATGCAAAAGAGTGAATGAAAGAACTTCTCAGTAATATTCCATAACAGAAACTCACACCAAGGGATACATATCTAACGAGAGAGGGGACACTTCCATAATTTAAACCATACTACAAAATAACTCCTCTATTAATGATATGACTCTACTAATAAGGTAAAAAGATAGAAGATAGTGATATGATACCGCGGCACTCCCCCAAGCTTGGAACAAACCAAGGGGATGCCAAACTTGATGACGAATTACTCCTTAGGTGGTGGTGGTATCCTCTCATCTTCGTCCGTCTTCCAGGGTAAAGGCTTCCCATCAACAAAGGACATCGTGGTTTCCATCATCCTAAAACTTGCACCAGCACTTATGCGTTTAAACCTAGCCTCATACTCACAGTTTTGATTTTGAACGTCACAGAACTGTGCTTGCAGTTCATTGGTTGTTTGGCAGAGTGAGAGGACTTCGTCTTTGAGTTCAGCAGTCTCCTTTTGGTGCTCGGTGATGAGTTTGGAACAAATCATATGGATGATGTCCACTTCGCGCTCCGCCATCTTCCTGTACCTAAAGACTTCTTGCTCCAATGCTTCCATCCTGCCCTCCAGACTTCCTTCACCTTTAGGGCCTTGAACCTCCTTAAATCGGACCTCCCCACCTTCGAGCAACAACTCCTTGGGATGAATCTTCAATTCTCTCATGTATGGGTTGATGATATCCTCTAAAGAACCTCCCTTGGATGATCCAGAGGAAGACATTGTGGCTCCAAATCTGAGATTCTACCTGGCAGAAACAGATCGAAACAAAAACATGGTGAAAGAACGATGTACGAACCTCAGGAGATCCGGGGGGTTATATATTACGAAGTTTCATATCAAAAGGAAGGTACTGGGAGAAAACGAGTCGGAGGCGGAGTCCTGGGTGGCCTCACCACCTGATGGCGCGGCCAGGGGTGGGCCCGCGCCATGGGGTGGTGTGGGCCACCCTGGCTCCGGTTCCGTCCCTTTTTCGCTTCGAAACTTTCCTTATTGACTGAAAACTGCAAAAATATAGTTGGATTGTACTTTCGTGGAACTTTTCTTACCAGATCTGTTACCTAGTTGGAAACGGACTCTGCAGGTCTCTGAATTTGGTATCTAGTAGATTCTTCCAGGGTCATCTCTTGAATATCATCGATATCTTCATCTTCATATACTTATTACTCGAGTCATAAAACCTTTCTCTTCCTTATTACACCATTATCTCCACTTCCTAGAAATTTCTTTCACACAAAACTTCACACAGTTCTTATTAGCAACATTAGTATAAGTGAAGTGATAAAACCTTTTGAGTCCAACGTCAACTGAAAACCATCAAAACATAAGCTACTGTAGCAACTCCTTCCGAAAACCCAAAAAGAATTCAAAAAGGAAATCGAATAAAGAAGCAAATGCAAAAGTGGCAAAATCCGTCAAAACAGACCAGCAGGTAAAGATCAATTTTTTTGAAAATATTCTGTTGCTCAAATCAAAAAGTGCAAAACTAAATAAAGTTAAATAACAACCTAGGGCAGAAGCACAAAAAATTACAGCTCAATCCGACAGACAGAGGTCTCTCACGAATTTTTACGGTGAAGCACAAAAATCTGTTTCGGGACAGCAACTTCCCCAAATCTTACTTCTCTCTCATTAGAGGTTGATCTTGACACAAAAACCAAACAAAATGGATAAGGAGCGGTTATTACCGAAGTAATAACTTCCAAGACTCAAAGAAACAAAAACAAACTAAAAGCAAAAACAAATTGGGTTGTCTCCCATAAAGCTCTTTCTTTATAGCCATTAAGATGGGCATGATAATTTTGAAGAAGCTCTCATAGGGATATGATTTGAAGTGAAAGAGAGCATTAAGAAGCAAAAACACACATATTTAAGTCTAACCCACTTCCTATGCAAGGGGATTTTGTAAACAAACAAGTTATTAAAATCAAAGGCAACTTGTATAAGAGGGAAAAACAAGCGCAATATAAAAACTTTCAGCATAAAACGAGGAAACTTGATATTATTGAGATGCATAAGAACACTTTTCCCTCTTTCATAGTAACTTTCAGCATCATGCATAAACTTAACAATATAGATATCACAAGGACTATCATAGCAATGATCACTTCTTCTAACAGAAAACACAGGAATACTAGCTCTCATAACACTACTATGTGAAACAATATTGGAGGTATCCTTACAAAGGATAGTGTGTCCCTCTTCCTCATACTTAGTGACAAAGTTTTTCACATTTGCTATTATAGGTTCATCGACCATTTGTTTATCAGGTTCAACAGCTTTATTTGTACTTTCATTAACCATACTAGCTATCATAGAATGTTCCTTAATCCTAACTGGAAAAGGCATTTTCTCAATATAAGGTTTAGGTAAAACATGATTAGCAGTATAAACTTCAGTATTTCTTGAAGGAACACTCTTAGGAATATCTTTATAAGGATCATGATACTTATTCCACTTCTTTTTAGGCACTTCAATATAGGAAGCAAAAGCCTTAAAATAAGAAGCAATAGCTTGAGAGTCTAGACCATAAGCATTTTTAATATTTTGAAAGTCATCGGTTCCCATAAAAGATTCAATGCATTCAGAATCATTATTTATACCTGACTTTCTACCTTTGTCATTCTCCCAAGCTTCAGCATTGTCTTGAATACGATCTAGAAGGTCCCATTTAGCTTCTTCTTCCATACGAGTGAATGATCCAGCACAAGAAGCATCCAATAAATCTTTATTGATAATAATATTGTTGGGGAGCTCATGAATGGGACATTTGAGCATTAGTAACTTCAATCTCCCCCAAGCTTGAGTTGTACTCTGTCCATCAAGAGGCCAAAAGTTGTATATTTGATTCCGATCTTTATGAATCTCACTAGGTGTCGTGGTGGTGTCACGGCAGATGCCATGGATAGGCTAAAGGTGGGGACTAATACACGCTAGGGGAATCCAGGGAGGGATAGTGAAGTGATTCTCCACGCAGAAGTTTATATTTGCTTTGCCTCCAAGGTTACAAGTTCTCCTAGAGCTGTATTGGCGAGAGGAGGAAGAAGGAGCTCTCTTACTCTCACTCACAGATCACACTTAAAACCCTTGCCAAATCAGAAAAATCGGAACCCCCTCTACAGAAGCCCTAGCCCTCCTTATATAGGGGGGGCTAGGTCTCCACTTAGGGCATACGTGGAGGCATATTCCTAAGAATATGCCATCTCCCAAAGTAGTAAGCCGACCGGGTTACTTTTCCCTCGCGTCACACATGCAGAGGCTACGTGAGCCTCTGTGGCGCCCGCGTCAGCCGACATGGGTATCGTCACCCTTGTCGGCCACGCCTTGGTGGTCCTGCCCTTGTCTGCTTCGCTCAGGCAGTGCGTACCGGGACTTCTTTTGACCAGCGAGATCCCTTCCTTCTCCTAGAAGCTAGATGTGACCCGGATCATAATTGATCCGGCCACACCCGTTCCTGCATACAAGTTAAACATGCATTTCTGACTTACGATATAAGTCGGCTGAGACCCAGTTAGGTGGACATCCCCTGGTCTGGGTTACCCCATGATTCGGCCTGCCTTGAGGTGACTCGGCCAGCATGCGCTTTGGCCTTGCCGAACCTCGGCTAACTCGACCTTTATACCCCGGCGTGACCCTACCCGGGGGTATCCCCCCAACATTAGTCCCCGAAGCTAGTGCGGTCTTAGCTGCCTCAGCCGCTAAGGCCACATCAGGTTCAATATGTTTGACCTTTGGACGTTATTTCCGAGTTACCTCCTTGTCTCGGGTTTTAAGTCTTCGTCGTAATGTCATTCCGAATATTCAACTCGATCCGGAGGGTAAGCAGCTCACTCAATTCAGAGTTGCATCCATGTCACCCTAGAGGCTATCTGTTTTCCCTCGAGTCACCGGGCTGGACTCTTGCAAAGGATGGGCCCGGACTTTCTTTTATGTCTGGAACGAGGGCACTGAAGACTTGATCCGGCTGCTTCCCTATGCTCCGGGTCCACCTAACCCGGAGTTGTGGGACGTTGTCCCCAAGAAGCCCACAGTATTGGCCAACCAGGTCAATAAAAGGTTCAAGGAGCTGAAGCATCTCGGGTTGCGCAACGAGGATGCCATGATCACATTTGTCCACAACCGGATCTCCCATCTCCAGAAGCACACTCACAAGGTGCGCCACATGAGCTGGGGTCGCGACCCCAACCGGACCTCATCCTACGAGCTTAGCAACACAGAAATCTACCGCCGGGTCAAGGCGCTCTTCACCACCCACAAGGACTTCTCCTCTGAGTGGACGTGGGGAATTGAGCATTATTGTCGGGATAGGCTTCCTCCCGTGGTAAGCTTCATGCCACCAACTCTCTCCGGATTAGATCTTATGTCGGTTGTCGTCTTATTTTTAACTCCGTTGTCTTTTTTTCTCCTTAGCAATTCCTTCAGCAGACCATTGAGGATGGCACCGACCCTACCCTCAAATGCGCGCCTGACCGGGAGAGCTCAGACGAGGAAGAACCGGACCAGGAGATGTTCCTCCCAATGTCCGACGCGACCAAGCGACCCACCGGTAAACTCTCTTCTATTAGATATTGGCCCGACGATGAGGATGACTCGGATATTGAGGTGATGGAAGCTGTTGACGCTGTCCCCCTTTCTTATGCTTTTCCGGCATCAGCTAACCCCGGTGGGCAGATCCACGAGGACCCTCCCCTTGCCACGGGTGAACCTGCTCCGGCAGCGCCGAAGAAGAGGTGTGGAGCTGCATCAAGTTCCTCCTCCGGACCTTCTCAGCCCTCGAAAAGGCGAAAGAAGTCTGGAGACAAAACTGCTTCCAAGCCTGCAGGCAAGGCCCCAGCACGAAGGGCTCGGAAACCCAAGGAGCCCCTGACCTCGGATGCGTAAGCCTCTTTTCCCTCTGCAACTTATTCTTCCTTGCATTGTTTTAGTCACTCTTCTGACATTGTTTGATTTGGCAGTGCTGCGGAGGATGTTCCCCAGAGTGGATCTAGCATCTCTTCACCGCTCCGACCTAGCCCTTCTCCCCCTCATGACGACGAGTCACGCCCGCTAAGCCCTATTCTAGAGGGTTCTGCGGCTGCTCCGGGTTCCATCCCACCTCATCAAGAGAGGGGCAACCCCGGAGCGGGGGAGACGGACCCAGCTGAGGCAGCGGCATCCACCACTTCGGCTCCGCCGCAACCAGCAACTAACCAGACTACCTCCGTACCAGCACCAGCACCAATTCTAGCACCAGCACCAACTCCGGCAGCAAGAACATCAGCAGTAGCACCAGCTCCAGCAACAAGGGCACCAGCGCCAAGCTCCTCCGCCTCGTCCGAGTCTTCTCAGTCTCGGCGAGGAAGTACCCAGGCAGCTCCTAAGGGGAAATCTGCCGCAACCACTTCCTCCTCTCAGCAAGCCAAAGGCAAGAAATCCCCTGACGTCACCAGGGCAGCGTCCAACGGGTCTGGACAGTGCACCCTCGCGTCCATGCTTGCCCAGAAGGCTCCAGCACCGAAGGACGCCCCTGCCGAGCCAACTAGTGCGCAGCAAATTGTTCTGCACACCAGTCCGGCCCTTGCTTAGGTTAAGAGGAGAGAGGCATATGCGAAGGGCTTGGTGGCGCCCCACATGCTCAGCGGTTAGCGATATCCTCCGACCTTGATCGAGTTTATGAACAACTGGAACAACGCGGAGTTCGTCTATAACGACGATCTCCCGGAGAAGTTCGGTCCCACCGAATTCGCTGCTCAGATGAACACAGCCTCTAAGGCGGTTAACCTCGCGGGCCGGATGATGGAGGTACGTTACTTCACCTTTTCCTTAGCATGCACTAGCGATATAACCATTAGTCCCCGATCCTCCGAGGGAGTAACTTGTTACTTGGCCGGATGCTCCTTAGAAAACTAACGTAGCTCCCTGACAACTTCAAATATGCACACACCTAGAGCCGGGTTAAGTTTCACTTGGCCCGGATCTTGTACACTTCGAATATGCACACACCTAGAGCCGGGTTAAGTTCCACTTGGCCCGGATCTTATACACTTCGAATATGCACACACCTAGAGCCGGGTTAAGTTCCACTTGGCCCGGATCTTGTACACTTCGAATATGCACACACCTAGAGCCGGGTTAAGTTCCACTTGGCCTGGATCTTGTACACTTTGAATATGCACACACCTAGAGCCGGGTTAAGTTCCACTTGGCCCGGATCTTGTACACTTTGAATATGCACACACCTAGAGCCGGGTTAAGTTCCACTTGGCCCGGATCTTGTACACTTCGAATATGCACACACCTAGAGCCGGGTTAAATTCCACTTGGCCCCAATCTTGTACACTTCAAATATGCACACACCTAGAGCCGGGTTAAGTTCCACTTGGCTTGGATCTTGTACACTTCGAATATGCACAAGGCTTAAGCCAAATTTTTGTACTCTTTTCAGGTGACCACCAACCGCCGGAGTGCTGAGTTCCAGCGTCTTATGGATACCCACAAGATGCTGCTCGCAAAGCATAATGCAAATCTCGCTGAGCATGAGAAAAGGGGTAAGTTCTCTTCTTCACATTTTTCTGTTTTCCTTCATCTTTTTCTGCAGAACTAATCCGTCATTCGGTTTTCGCAGCTGGGGTGGAGGCTGAGAACAAGCTCATGAGGAAGAATCTGGATCAGATTAAGGGTAAGCTACTTTTGTCCGACCCTGCTTTGCTTTCCATCTTCTTTTCTTCTTGGCTCGGCAAACATTCATACCTCGGCTCTGCCGGGTCAACACGCTATTTCAGCATCTCTTGAAGATAGTGTGCCCATGCCTGACATGATGCTGCATTTTCTCGAACAAGCAGGGCAGTATCAGGCCGAGCTCAAAAAGAAAGACGATGAGCTTGCCCTCCTCCGGACTAAGAACAACAAGATTGCCAAGCTAAAGGCAGAAATGAAGAAGATGAAGGCGCAACACCAAACCGAGCTTGAAAAGGCTGGCCAGGACTACACCGAAGAGCGCGAGCACCTCAACCTCCAAATTGCTAAGGACCACGAACTTCTCCAGGAGGCCGACGTCAAACTCGAGTCGGCGAATGCTGAACTAGTGCAGCTCCGCCAAAGACGCGATAATTGCATCAATGAATTGACCCGGATCCACAGCCACATTTTACGTAAGTTCCTTTTCCTTAGCCGGCATATTTCTTCGGGTTGTCTCACATGTCTTTTCATTACTTGCTTCTCTTGTCCTGTTTTTAGGCAAATTTCCAGAGGGTACTCCCATTGCGAGCACCGCTGTTGCCAATTTCCGCCGAGAGAGGGGTACTCCCGTCGCTCCTGACGGTGAGGACATTCCCTATGACATGGAGGATCTATTGGTCAGCATGTCATCTCGCGTGGAAATCATCAAGAACTACGGCAAGGATCTCCTCAATGTTTCAGTCCGAGTCTTCAACATGTTCTGGCCCGGCGAGGACGCTCCGAAGAGAATCACAATCCTTGATGAAAAGCTGACGGAGATCGAGACCCAGCTCGACCTTTGGAGGGAGTCCGCTGGACGTGCTGCAGCTGAGACCGTTCTTCACCACATACTCATGTGGTATGAGAAGATCGATCTCAGCCTCCTGACGCGCCTGCGCACCAGATCCAAGTGGACCAATGACCCAGAATGGGTAGCTCGGCGCCAGGATTACGCCCATAGCCTCATTGAATATGCTCCCATTCATGAATGGACTGAGGGTCCGAGCTTCCTGGAAGCCGCTGGCGACGAAGAGTTCGAGAATGTTGAAGATGGTTCAGACGAGGATGGAGAGGACGATGCCTCGGATATCGAAGAAGGCGAAGATGACACCGAACTTCCTCCTCCCGCTGCTCCTTAAGAAAAACACTTGAAAACTTATCAGATCCCCGGTATGCCGGGTGAAATTGTATCCCGTACTTATGTGATATTTTGCTACTAAGTTTGTATGCCGGATTAACTTGGGCGTAGTCCCCGAGTTTCATTTTCTTGTTCGTCCAATCTTCTGGCTCGGTTCGTGTCTACCTTGATTCGGTTTTACGACTTACGAATCCGAGCTTCAAAAATTGTTTTAACAATACTTAGAAACTTTTAGGCTTAGCTCAAAATAATTTAGCATAATAGTTTGAAAGTAAATACAAGGTTAGTCCGAAAAACAAACGTCGACTCGATTAAGTTCTTTTCCTCAGTCGTTTTTCATGTGCTACGCAATTCCAAACTTGTTCTCTTGCTTACCATGAAGCCAATTCTTGTTGGACAGCAGCAAGTCAAAGAGTTGGGTTTTTGGTGTTCACACATTACTAATTCGAGTTAAGTAGAACAACTTATTCCAGCTGACATATAAATAATAAAAGACAACAAATATTATTAAGGCAGTCCCCGAGTTACTGCCCGAGGTGCCAACATTTCATTGATAAGCTCATTGCCGGCATACATACCGACATATGAGAATACCCGGATACATACACTTCTCTGCTAAGTGTAGAAAGGACGAAGTAGAGCTACATTCCATGGACGCTTGGATTCCTCGTCGGACCTGTCCGCCTTGTTCTTTTCCTGTGGCTTTGCATCGATAAGATAATAAGAATCATTGTGCAATGCTTTGCTCACAATGAATGGCCCTTCCATTGGGAGGATAATTTATGCATGTCAGCAGTACGTTGTACCAACCGGAGCACCAAATCGCCTTCCTGAAAGACTCGGGGGCTTACTTTCCGGCTATGATAGCGTCGGAGATTTTGCTGATATATGGCGGACCTGGACAATGCCAATTCTCTCGCTTCTTCCAGCAGATCAACATCATTTTGCTGGGATTCTTGCACTTCGGCTTCTGTGTATTGGGTGACCCTAGGCGAATCATGCTCTATGTCGGCTGGTAATACAGCTTCTGCCCCATATACCAGAAAAAATGGCGTATAGCCTGTTGATCGATTCGGAGTTGTTCTTAAACTCCACAGTATCGCTGGTAGTTCTTCTATCCAGCACCCCGCTGATCTTTGCAGCGGCTCAATGAGACAGGGCTTTATCCCGGATAACACTAATCCGTTGGATCTTTCCACCAGTCCGTTCGATGCGGGGTGGGCTACCCAGGCAATGTCTAGCCGGATCTTCTTATCCCGGCAGAATCGCGCGAATGCTCCTTCAGCAAAATTTGTTCCATTATCAGTCATGATACTGTGAGGATAACCGTATCTCAAGATAATGTCTTTGAGAAATGTTACAGCTGTAGCTCCATCACATTTTCTTATAGGCTTCACTTCAATACATTTTGTAAATTTATCCACCATGACCAAAATGTGAGTCATATTTCCCCTAGCTAGTTTAAACGGGTCAACCATATCTAAGCACCATACGTCAAATGGCCATGTAATTGGTATGGTCTTGAGTTCCGACATTGGCATATGCGTCTTGGTAGCATACCTCTCACAGCCATTGCATTTTCTCACCAGATCTTCTGCTTGTTCTAAGGCACTTGGCCAGTAGAATCCATGCCGGAACGCTTTTGCCACCAAGGCTCGGGATGAGGCATGATGCCCGCACTCTCCTTGATGTATATCTCGGAGGATGTCAAGCCCTTCTTCCGGGTCAACGCATCCCTGGAGGACATTGGTCACACTCCGTTTGTACAGCTCGGAATTGATAATTGTGTATGCCTTTGCTCTCCTCTGAGTTTGCCTGTATAACACCTCCTCAGTGGGTAACGTTCCATCTTTTAGGAATTGAAATATAGGCAGTGCCCAAGCTGGTATTGCTCGTACAGGGAACACATCCTCATCAATTTCCATCTGATCCACCGGCATAACTTCAACCAGATCACGCTGAGCAGTCCCCCGGTCCTGTGAGGAAGTCCCGGGGTTCGCTGAGGCAGTCCCCGGGTTTGCTAATGCAGTCCCCGGGTTTCGCGCACCACCTCCCATGTCAATGTCCATGGGCTCAGCTCCGGATTCTATATCTTCCGGGACATAGATTGAGTCGGTTCCTGGGGACGGCCTGATAGATGGTTTTCTAAGGTGTTCCAATGCTACACCCGGTGGAATTGCTTTTCGGGTTGATCCGAGCTTCGACAGCATGTTGGCAGCCTTATTTTCCACCCGGGGTACATGGTGAAATTCACACCCCTCAAAGTAACCAGATATCTTCTGCACATGAAATCTGTACAGAGCCATGTTTGGATCTAGGGCGTCCCACAACCCCGACACTTGCTATATTACCAAATCCGAGTCGCCAAAGCATAGTATCCGACGTATCCCAATATCTTTTGCCACTTTGAGCCCATGTACAAGTGCTTCATACTCAGCGACATTGCTCGATGCCGCGAAATGGATTTGCAGCACATATTTCAGCTGGTCCTTCTTTGGCGAGATAAGCAGAACTTCGACACCTAGCCCAGTTTTTGTTTTTGACCCGTCAAAGTGCATCCTCCAGTAGTTCGGATCTGGTGGCGGTGGTTCGTATTATACCTCGGCCCAATCCACAAAAAAGTCTGCCACAGCCTGAGACTTGATTGCTTCTCTTCTGTCATATCGTGGCGCATAAGGAGCTAGTTCGATTGCCCATTTTGTGATTCGACCACTTGCATCCTTGTTACTCATTATCTCGGATATGGGAGCTTCACATATTACTTTGATGGGGTGCTCCTCAAAGTAATGCTTTAACTTCTTAGCTGCCATATAGACACCATATGCCACATTTTGATAGTGTGGGTAGTTCTGCTTTGAGGCAGATAATACCTCGCTCAAGTAATACACTGGCCTCTGCACCGACTTACCCTCTTTGTCGCGCTCTACCACAATCACTGCACTTACAACTCGGTTGGTTGCGGCTATGTAGAGCAACATTGGCTCCTTTGATAGTGGAGAGGCTAACACTGGTGCAGTGGCTAACATCTTCTTTAAGTGGGCAAAGGCTTCATCGGCCTGTGGCGTCCAAACGAACTTATCCTACTTTTTCATAAGTTGGTAGAGAGGCAATGCCTTTTCTCCCAACCGACATACAAACCGACTTAACGATGCTAGGCACCCAGTGAACTTCTGGACATCGTTAAGACACTTCGGAAGCTCCATTCGTTCAATGGCCCGGATCTTAGTTGGATTAACTTCGATACCTCGGCTGGAGACGAGAAATCCGAGTAATTTTCTAGCCGGGACACCGAAGGTACATTTTTCCGGGTTAAGCTTCATTCGGAACCTTCTTAAGTTCGTGAATGTCTGCCTGATGTCATCAAGGAGCGTTTTGCTTTCCTTGGTCTTGATAACCACATCATCCACATACACTTGTACATTTTGACCTATTTGGTCATGCAAACATTTTTGCATACATCTTTGGTACGTTGCACCTGCATTACGTAAACCAAACGGCATGGTGCGATAGCAATAAGCCCCATACGGGGTGATAAATGTGGTCTTTATTTGATCATCCGGATTCAGAGGTATCTGGTGGAAACCAGAATATGCATCAATGAATGACAATAGTTCACATCCTGCGGTTGAGTCTATGACCTAATCTATCCTTGGCAGTGGAAATGGATCTTTTGGACACGCCTTGTTCAGGTTTGTGTAATCGATACACATACGCCAAACCACTGCCACGTTCGGGCCATCCTTCTTCTTCTCCACCAGCACCGGATTAGAGAGCCAATCCAGATAGAGTACTTCCATGATAAATCCTGCTGCTAGCAACCGAGCTATCTCGTCCCCAATGACTTTTCTCCTATCCTCGGCGAAGCGGCGGAGAGGTTGCTTCACCGGCCTTGCTCCGGGTCTCACGTTCAAAGAGTGGTCGGCCAACACCCTCGGAACACCTTGCAAGTCCTGTGTAGACCAAGCAAAAATATCCCGATTCTCACGAAGGAAGTTGACGAGCTCGCTTTCCTATTTATCATTCAACCCGGCACCAATTGTTACGGTGCGCTTTGGGAACATATCATCAACAGGCACTTTCTTAGTATCCTTTGCGGCTTGGAACAAAACGCTACCATGCGGGTTACTCAACACCGGCATATACTGCTGCGCGGACTGAGCTAATGTCGCCACCTCTTGGATTTTTCTTTTCTCTTGCACGATCACGAGTGACTCGGCTAGGTTAGACCCGGTTGAGGCACACTCAATGGAACGTCGGAAATCTCCAGCAATGGTAATTGCTCCATTTGGCCCGGACAACTTCATCTTCAGATAACTGATGTGGCAGCTTGCCATGAACTTGTTCAATGCTGGTCTTCCGAGTAATGCGTGATACGCACTCTCCAAGTTCACCACCTCAAACTCCAGATTCTCAGTTCGGCAATTATCTCTCGTGCCGAATAACACGTCAACCCGGACTTTGCCTATGGGCTCACAAGAAATGTCTGGTACAATACCATGGAAAGTTGTCCTTATAGCCTGGAGCATATTCTCCGAGATACCCAACTTGCGCATTGTATCCGCATACATGATGTTAATGCTACTGCCATTGTCAATCAGTACCTTGGAGAACCTCACATTGATGTTAGGCCCAATGAATGTCAGGTCCAGCACTAACGCATATGAACCAGGACTCGGCATAAGCTTGGGATGATCTTTGATGTTCCAGGTGATTTCCTGGTCCGACCAAGGCATGTACCTTGTCACCGCTGGCATTACCGCATTGACCTCCATATGTTGGCGCTGCAAGCTTTTCCTATCTGTTTCCTCGGTGGTAAATACACAGTAAATCTGATGATGCTCCCTGTACTCATTCCTCCCCTCATTTCCGAGGTACCTTTGATCCGGATGATGCTGGTTTTCTACTTGATGCACTGCGTCCCTTCTCTCATGGTTATCATACCTCGGCGGAGGGGGAGGCAACATTAGCTGTTGCGTGTTCGCTCCGGAGAGCAATTGCTGCCGGGGTAACTCCTACCGAGGTTGATCATTCCGGGATGCCTGAGCATTCCCCGAACCACCTTGTTCTATCTTACGCATCCACTCACATTGCCTCGTTGTATGACCCGCTGGGTTACTCGGATTTGGCGTGTGAAATTTACACGGCTGATCCAACATCGACTCATAAGTGTACCTCGGACGGTCCTTCTTTTCTTGCCACTGTTTCTTCTGTTCTGGCGTCCAAGTTTTCTTGCCATCATTCCTTGGTGTCCATTGTTGCCCTCCAGTTTTCTGATGTTGATTGCTCCCTGTTCTGGGCTGATCTTGATTCATAGCTGCAACTTGTTGCAAACTGTACCGGTGATCCGGTCTATCATCTCTCCTTTTACCTCTGTAATCATTCCTCCGGGATGATCCGGCTCCATCTCTCTGGTAGTACTCCTCATTGGACTCGTTGGACACGAGCCTAGGTTGAGTTGGATCACCCAAGGCATACGAATCAGCAATCTGGATCATCTCTTCCAACGTAGTTGGCATTTTCCTTTGCAACTTTTGCCACAGTTCGCTTGCATATCTGCATCCTTGTGCAAACCATGCTATGGCCTGTGACTCTATCATGCCCTCACACGAGTTTCTCACGGTACACCACCGGGTCAAAAACTCCTGGTCCGTTTCATTCGGTCTTTGCTTGCACATAGCTAGGGTCTGTGGCCTATTTGGCCTCTGATACGTACTCGAGAAATTGCTGATGAACATTTCCTCAAAATCGATCCAGCAGTTAATACTTCCGGGCGGCAAATTGTTCAACCATACCCTTGCTGGCCCCTCCAACATCTGGGGTACGTATCTCACAGCCCATCGCAAGTTACCTGTAGCAATTTTCACAGCCGTAGCATAATTTATCAACCAATCCTCCGGCTTAGTGCTGTCGTCATACGTCTTCGTGCCTCTGGGTAACTGGAAGTTAGGTACCGGTGGCTCTTTCATGATCCGGGGTCCAAAACACGCAGGACCCGGAGGACCTTGACTTTCAATCTGCTCCGACCTATACAGTCGATCCAGTTTAAACCTGGCATCATCCGGCATCAAATCCTTGCTTCCCAATCTCGACCCTATCACATGATAGTCCGGCCTTGGGTATCCTGCATTTACCATTTCTGAATCTCCATCGTTGTACCGGTCTCGCTCTCGTGGTGCATCTCTCTGTTGCATACCTCGGCCGGCACTTTGCTCTTGCCTTGGTATATTCCGCTGCTGCGGTTGTCCTGTAGAGTTGCGTTGTCCGGCATTGCTGTTAACAACGTTTCCTTGACCGGCATTGCCTTGGTCACGGTTACCTCGGCCAGCTTCACCTCGGCTTACACTCCGTCGATCATTGTTTCTTTGTACCTCTTTTGCCTTTCCTGCCCTTGTCGGGTCATACGGAACAATCTGCTTGTTTCTCCTGGCCGAGGTTACTACCTCCTCTCTCCTTGGACCACCATGAGGAGACGATGCGGCTCCAGCGGATTTCTCCGGGTTACCCACCACCAAATGAACGATCTTGGAGGCCCCAACTCTCTCCGGGTTTGCCCTGAGCAGTTCCTCATTTTGCCTGTTCACGATCCGAACCAACTCATTGAGCCGATCTTGCTGTCTCTAATGGGCTTCACCCGTCAGACCCTCTAGCTCGGATGCAGCTAGATCCGCTGCTCTGAGGTTTTTCGCCGGGGTACTATACTTCGGCAGCCCCACGGACAAACAGTTTTCTGACACCTCAATCCGAGTATCACCTTCTTTGTTCATTTCACTCATGAGATTTCTCCCCTTCACTTTTACAGCATCTACTTTATTTGCCTTTGCATACTCACGCAGCGTCATGTTCAACGACTGCTGAGCCGCAGCAATCTTCTTCGCTCCCTCTAGAATTTTCTGCCTAGTTTCCTCTAGCTCGGCCTGTGCCTGAGCCGGATCTACCACTGCTGCTACCAGGTTTGCCAAGCTATCCATAGCTTCTCTCAGTACATTCTCTGGCCTCTCTAGTGGAGGACCTCTTCCTTTCCTCGGTGCCTTAGGTGTTACCTCCGGATCTGGCGCCGGATCCTTGCTTGCGCCTGCACCAGGCGCAGTCATCATTACTTCAGCACGGTCCAGGGAGCGAGTGATACGCGCCCCGTGAACCACGCTAAGGGGTGGCTCCCCTGCCTCGACGACGTGCCGCGGATGAACGCATGATACGTCCACAGCAACGTAGACCTTGTGTGCACCCAACTTGACGAAGAGGCCGTTGCGCGGAAGTGGGCGCGTGCCGAAGCATCCAGCATTGTCACTGACAAAGTCCAGCGCTCCAAAGCGCTGAACGAGCCCGGAGACGATGCGTTCGCCGGTGCTGATGAGGTTTCCCGTCCGGATCTTCACCCCTGCTAGCGCCGCTAGCCCCACGGTGGGCGCCAACTGTCGTGGTGGTGTCACGGCAGATGCCATGGATAGGCTAAAGGTGGGGACTAATACACGCTAGTGGAATCCAGGGAGGGATAGTGAAGTGATTCTCCACGCAGAAGTTTATATTTGCTTTGCCTCCAAGGTTACAAGTGCTCCTAGAGCTGTATTGGCGAGAGGTGGAAGAAGGAGCTCTCTTACTCTCACTCACAAATCACACTTAAAACCCTTGCCAAATCAAAAAAATCGGAACCCCCTCTACAGAAGCCCTAGCCCTCCTTATATAGGGGGGCTAGGTCTCCACTTAGGGCATACGTGGAGGCATATTCCTAAGAATATGCCATCTCCCAAAGTAGTAAGCCGACCGGGTTACTTTTCCCTCGCGTCACACATGCAGAGGCTACGTGAGCCTCTACGGCGCCCGCGTCAGCCGACATGGGTATCGTCACCCTTGTCGGCCACGCCTCAGTGGTCCTACCCTTGTCTGCTTCACTCAGGCAGTGCGTACCGGGACTTCTTTTAACCAGCGAGATTCCTTCCTTCTCCTAGAAGCTAGACCCAGTTAGGTGGACATTCGGCCACACCCGTTCCTGCATACAAGTTAAACATGCATTTCCGACTTACGATATAAGTCGGCTGAGACCCAGTTAGGTGGACATCCCCTGGTCCGGGTTACCCCGTGATTCGGCCTGCCTTGAGGTGACTCGGCCAGCATCCGCTTTGGCCTTGCCAAACCTCGGCTAACTCAGCCTTTATACCCTAGCGTGACCCTACCCGGGGGTATCCCCCCAACACTAGGAGGATAAAACTTTGAATAAAAGAGAGGCACTATTTCCTCCCATTCCAGAGCTTGACCATTCTTCAGCAGCTTATACCATTCCTCAGCTCTTCCTTTTAGTGATAATGAGAATAACTTCTTCTTAACTTGATCTGTAGTAATACCTGCACACTCAAACAACCCGCATAATTCGTGTATAAAGAGTAAATGATCACCGGGATGGACAGTTCCATCCCCAACATAATAGTTATCCATAACACGGTCAATAATTCTTGTAGGTATTTTGAAAACATCTTTCTCAGCAGGTGGTGGCTTATCTACTACCTTAGCAGTGGTAGTAGCATTACCAAATAAGAAACTCAGCGAATTATCCATAACGAAAATAAAGCAACTAGCAGAAGTAAACAATACTAACAGTAGAAGTTTCCTTTACCAGTTCAACTCTCCAATAGCGCTTCACTCCCCGGCAACGGCGCCAGAAAATAGTCTTGATGACCCACAAGTATAGGGGGTGTATTGCAGTATTTTCGATAAGTAAGAGTGTCGAACCCAACGAGGAGCAGAAGGTGCTGGCTAGTGGTATGGATCAGGAATTCTCTGCAAATACTTAGCAAACGAATTTTTATGGGTTTTCGATAAAGCAAGTAAACAAAGTACGAGTAAATAAAAGACAGTAGGAATAAATGCAGCAAGTGGCCCAATCCTTTGTGCAGCAAAGGACAAGCCGGTTGTATTTCTATAGATGACCAAACGTTCTCGAGGACACATGGGAAGACGGTCAAGTGCTTTTGCTTCGTATAGTCAATTAATCTTCTCTAGCTTGCTAAGTGGTGTGTGGGTGAACCTATGCTAATGTACCGCCCCATCCAAGACTAATACATACTTGTGATTATACCCCTTGCAAACATCCGTAAGTACAAGAAAGTAATTAAGGTAGAAACCTAACCACAACTTTAAACTCTAAGACCCTTACGTACCTTGTGCAATGGTTTCCTAACGGGGGTTCAGGTTTCTGTCACTCCGGCAACCCCTACGATTAGTAGCCAAATACACAATGAATTCCCCTAGGCCCATATAGGTGAAGTGTCATGTAGTCGATGTTCACATGACACCACTAGAAGAAGTACACCACAACTTAAATAACAATCTATTGAATCTTTCTCAACACAACTCCACTACTAACAACAAGACTTCTCCCATGTACTCAAGAACAAAACGAACTACTCACAAGACATCATATGGATCATGATCAGAGATGGAATAATGATGTATAACAATCTGAACATAAACAATAATTCAACGGTTCACTCAATAGCATCAACTACAAAGAGTAATCAACACCGAGAAAGTTTCCCCTATGAACTATAGCAAGATTCAACGCAATTGTTACAACAATATGGAGATGGTGATGAGGGTGCTGATGGTGATGATGGTGGTGACGATGATGATGATGATCCCGATGAAGTCCAGCTTGATGGTGGTGTTGATGGCGATGATCTCCCCTCTCCGGGAAGGAATTCCCTCAGCAGTAATCTGTCTATCGGAGAGATCTTTCTCTCTCGGTGTTTTCCGCCCCGCAGAGGCGGCGGAATCTTTATGTGGTCGCTCTCCGAGTCTTAGGGTTTCGGGAGGATAATATACGGCAGAGGGGAGAGGCTGGAGTGGGCCAGGGCGGCCACACCACTCCCTGGCGCGGCCTAGGCCTGCCCGCACCATGGGGTGGTGTGGGCCCCCTGTGGCCCACCTCCGCTCCATCTTCTGGCATCCTGAGTCTTCTGGAAAAATACAATTTTCCAGGATTTTCTGATCTTCGTGAATTTTGCCTCCAAACAGCACCTTTTCCATCACAATCCTGACTGCAGCGGTCCATGCTCCAAAAGTCATCAACGATGCAAAAATAGATGAAATAACATAAGTATCACCTCTCAATACGAAATATATCAATGAATAATAGTGAATTAAGACATAGAATAGTGATGCAAAATGGACGTATCAGTCCCCCTCGGTGAAATATTGACTTTGGCTTTTGTCCCGTCCAATTCCGAGAATATTCATTTTCTAACTTTCCTGGAACCAAAAACATCAGAAAATAGGCAGCTGGCACTGTGGCATCTTGTTAATAGGTTAGTCCAAGAAAGTGTACAAAAATACTCCAAAGTGTGGACAAAACATAAGAAAGTAGATATAAAACAAGCATGGAACATAAAAAATTATAGGTCTATTAACAACGTATCAACATCCCCAAGCTTAACTCATGCTCGTCTTCGAATAGGTAAGTGATAAAAAGAAAGAATAATTTTTGAGGTGACATGCACCATCATAAACTTGATCAAAGTATTTGTAAAACATTGATATCTGGGATCATAGTACTTTAACATAGCATAAAAGATATAGTTCTAACAATAAGACATAGCAACTATGTTGTAACATGAAAAGGTACAAACAAAAGATTCATGAATAACAATACTTTACAAGACGTTTGTTTGTTTCACATAAAGAAAGCATAATAGGAATGGTATTCAGCTTGTCCCTCATAGTGTAGCAAAACATAAATGCATAGGACACCTTCAAAGTTCATAAGGGTGACTATATACAAGTAGTTTAAGAATAAGCAATATCAAAGTTATGCATCAATCAACAAGTCTTGGGACAATGCACATTAAACTAAGAATGTCCACTATGCTCTCTCAATAGGTGCATAAGATAGAAGATGGAGAGTCAACATAAAAGTAAAAGAAAGGCCTTATAGAAGGAAGCAGGGATTTAAGTCTCATAAAGAGCTTCCAAAAATTATGGTACTTATTAGCTTTCAACTCTCATTGCCCCTATCATAAGCATCTTGAAGTGATTAAGGTTAAAGTGAACAAACTATGGAGTATATGCTTGACAAAGTATAAGTTAGCAATCTCATGTCCCTTGAATACGAGGGCCGCTCCTCATGCTACTCAAGTTTAGTTACGGGTAAGTTCTTGTCATAGTAAGTACATGTGTATCATAGAGAACCGCCAACGGGGTACCCTTGCCCGATGATACGGAAGAATCCCCATATCAAAATGACAAGGCAAGCAGAGAACGAGCATCTCAACAATCTTCTTATTTACCACGGGAAAATGGTGCCTTTTCTCTCTTTCCTCTTTTGTCATCTCTTTTTTTATTTTTTCTTAATCTCTATCTCTTTTTTTATAAGAAGAATTCTTCATAACTTGCTCATTATGGTTACGCTACAGGTTTCCACCATGATTAGGCATGGATTAGACCAGCGGCCCAGGCGTTTCTCTAACACACATACATAACTCCATGGACTTACAAGCTCCCCTTTGATTTCACACCGACGACATCCATAGACAAAAGAGCATGATATCAAATGGGTACAATGTACAAATGCAATGTTGAAAGCGTTCCCCATGACAGAATTGTTCTGCTAATCCCCAACGTATAAGTGCAAGCATATACAACATAGATGACACAATGGTTCAAGTTTATTAGGGGCAAGAAAATTAAAGTGTGCCATCAAGTTTGTGAGAGCTTTAATCACTAGTTTTCTCATAACAAGTTTAATTCGAAAGGTAGATAAAAACATGAATATACTTGGAATAGTAAATGCTAATAGGTAGGTATGGTGGACTCTTTGGAATAACTTGGTTTTATTTGGAGTTGGATGCATGAGTGGAACTCACACTTGGTTATGGAGGATAGCAAAAGACTAGGAGTGACCAACTAAGAGAGCAATAATGGCCATAATCATGCAAAGTGACAAAACATCATTAATTAAAGCATAAAGTGATATTACAAGTCGAAAACTAAAGGATCATAAAGGCTATGGTGACTTGGGATAGACTTAACATGGTGTGAGCATGCGCCAAGTCAACCCAAATAAAGCATCAAAGGAGAATACCACAATACTATGCTTTAATATGCTAAAACAACGCATGATTCTTTCAAGGCACATTAAGCAATCTCAATTGTTTATAACATGTCATGCTACAGAAAAAATCACTAAGCATGAAGCCAAAACAATATCAAGTATGACATGACAAAGCATAGGCCACAGTAAAAAACAAGCTCCTTTTACCACTTAAGCATGAGCTTTTCCTACTCTTTTCCAATCCAAACCAAATTTATTTGAAAACTAATGTATGAATGAGGGGGTCCAACCAATTTATTCAAGTAGACTAAGAAAACCAAGCAAACAAAAACTAAAAACGAAAACAAAGACGCTCCAAGAACAACACAACTGTGCATGAAACAATAAAAATAAAGTGTTTGGAAGAAACCTGAGATTTTTATTGATGAAGAAGGAGATGCCTTGGGCATCCCCAAGCTTTGACGCTTGTACTTCTTGGATGTTTCTTGGGGTGACACGGGTGGCATCCCCAAGCTTGAGCTTTAGTCCATTCTTCATCTCATTACATCATTCTTTCCTTACAGCTAAATTTTTTCCTTCATACAAAACTTCACACAATCTTCATTAACAACATTAGTGTACTCAAGATAATAAGTCTTTGGGTTCAGTTCCAACACCAATAAAACTTACATTAAAACACAATCTACTGTAGCACTTCCCTTAAAAAACTCAATTCCCTAAAAAAGAACCCAAAAAGGAATCAACAAGAAGCAAATGCAAATAATGGCAGAAATCTGTCAAAACAGACCAGCAGATAAAAACCAATTTTTTCGAAGACCTTATGTTGCTCAAATCGAAAAGTGTTGAACTAACGAAAGTTGTATAACAACCTGAGGCAGACGCACAAAAAATTACAGCTCAAACCGACATACAGAGATTTTTCAAACAAATTTACAGCGAAGCACAGAAATTTGTTTCGGGACAGCAACTTTCCCAAGCATTACTTCTCTCTCATTAGAGGTTACTCTTGGCACAAAAATCACACAAAAATAATAAGGAGGGGTTATTACTGAAGAAATAAATTCCAAGACTCAACTAAAACTTTTGGGTTATCTCCCAATAAGTACTTTTCTTTAACGCCTTTAAGTTAGGCATAGGAAGCTTGAAAAGATGCTCACATAAGAAATATGAATTGAAGTAAAAGTGAGCATCAAAAATAAAATACAAAACACATTTAAGTCTAACCCACTTCCTATGCATAGGAATATTGTATGCAAATAAATTCACAAAGAACAAAGTGACAGGCATAGGAAGATAAAACAAGAGTAACTTCAAAACTTTCAGCATATAGAGAGGTGTTTCAGTACCATGAAAACTTCTACAACCATATTTTCCTCTTTCATAATAATTTTCAGTAGCCTCATGAATAAACTCAACAATATAACTATCACATAAAGCATGCTTTTCATGATCTACAAACACATATTTTTTATCAAGCTCAAAAATAATGGGATTAAAACCTTCAAACCCACTTTTAACAAATTTATAGCAAGGTGACTGATCATTCTCAAGAGGTATGGGGTTCTAATATAAGGTCAAGACCCCTCCAATCTCATTTTTAATAGTAGTACAATTAATATTATCAACCAATATAGGACCATCATCTAGAGCTTTATCATAAACATTTTCTAAGCAAAGCTCTTTAGTACCATGCATTTCGAAGTTAGGCACTAATAAAGGATTATCATAGATAACAGGAGCATAATTATTATCACAAGTTTTACCCATAGTAGATTTTTTTAAAGAATCCACAAGAACATAACATTCATCCTCCTTTGGTAAGCATGGGGGACAATCAAATAATGTAAGGGATAAAGAGTTACTCTCATTAGAAGGTAGGCATGGGTAGCTAATCCATTATTCCTCCTTTTGTCCATCACTCTCCTCCTCTTTTTCATCTAATGAGCTTTCAGGTTCAGCAATTTCTTCTTCCATAGGCTCCTGCAAATTGTGGACACATTCTTGTGCATGACTAAGTCTCTCTTTATAATCAATGATATAACAATTATTGCTGAAATTTTCTATGCAATGATCAAGGATAAAAGAGACCATATCTTTAAGGTCTTTACAAGCAACACAGGTTTCATAGTTTTTAGACATGAAGGATTCTATTTTAGAAGCTCCCATAAACAAAACGAATTGCTCTACTTCTTCAAATCCAAGATGAATATAGTTATTCCAGTGATAGTTCATAATTACAAATTCTTTACTAAAGCCACATTGGAATTTAAGATGTTTAGTATCCTGTTTAGAGCAACAATTTATATCATGGTGTTTAAGCAAAGTTTTAGCAATTAGATCCAACCTTTTTAACATGGCTCTCATGACTTTACCCTTATAAGATTCTCTATACCTTATAAAATCTTCCATGGAGGTTCTAGCAGGCGGTGGTTCATCTACTACCTTAGTAGTGATAGTAGTTTTACCAAATAGGAAACAGAGTGGGCTATCAATAATGTAATAGTGATTGGAGCAGAACTAGACATAAAAACAACTTGAAGTAGGAACTAATTTTTGTGTGTGTTTTTGATAAAAGAAACAAGCAAACAAAGCAGAAATAAACTAAGCAAAACAAATAACACAAAGTAAAGAGATTGGTTATGAGGGACTCCCCTTGTGAAGATGTCCTTGACTCCCCGACAACGGCGCCAGAAAAAGTCTTGCTTACTCAAGATGATGAGCTCGTTGGGGAACCCCAAGAGGAAGGTATGATGAGTATAGCAACAAGTTTTCCCTCAGTTGTGAAACCAAGGTTATCGAACCAGTAGGAGCAAGGAAACACCTCCAAGGTGTTGTTTCCAACTTGGAATCCTGCACAAAACAATCACAGAACTTTGCCCCCAGCTCAGCGAGGTTGTCAATCTCACCGGTTTTGCTGAAAACAAAGGCTTAAACGTATTGTGTGGAAGATAGTAATAGCTTGCAGAAAGTAAATAGAAAACAGTAAATAGTAGATTGTTGATTGATGGTAAAAGAAAGGACCGGGGTCCGTAGTTCACTAGTGGTGAATCTCCTTAAGATAGATGACATGTTGGGTGAACAAATTATAGCGGGGCAATTGACAAACATCGAGAAAGCATACATGCATATACTAATCATCTTGACTCCTATGAGATTTGATTGGGCATTACAACATTATACATAGACCGTAATCCAACTGCATCTATGACTAATAATCCACCTTCAGGTTATCATCTGAACCCCCTCTAGTATTAAGTTGCAAGCAACAGATAATTGCATTAAGCATTGTGTGTAAAGTAAACAATATGATTGTTCTATGAACAAAGGATTGCTGTTTTCTCCCTAGTAGCAACAACACATCTAGTACCTTAGAGATTTCTGTCACTTCCCCAGATTACTAGAGGCATGAACCCACTATCGAGCATAAATACTCCCTCTTGGATCTATTCTGCTACTCAAGTGCTTTAATGATTCTCTGCTTATCCCCACGAGTGTGAAGTTAACAGTGTGCACACCATGTGGCACTTTGGCTAAGATTACATAAATACTTGTTATGAGTTATATTTGGAGTTGGATGTCTCTATGAAATTGTGGTGTTTGTTGGAACCATCTAGCGCTCAAGGTGACAGTGTGGGATTATCTAGATGGGGAATACGAACTTTGAGGAGTGCTGTTATAGCCCTACCATGGGTTAGAGTGTCCAACCGGAGAGTAGTTCAGAGTAGTATCATGAAGAGAAGATATTTATATGAGAGTGTTCACTAGTGAAAGTATGATCCCTAGGCTTTATTTCTAAGCATTGAAACATCGTTTGCAACTAGATCCGTTACATGTTTGCTTGCTTCCATCTTTATTTTAGATTGCCTTTAGTATTTTCCTCTTGTCAAGCTCTTTTCTGGCACTGTTGTCTTATATCCATACTGCTTGTATTTCACTATATCTTCGCCGAACTAGTGCACCTATACACCTGACAAGTGTATTAGGTGTGTTGGGGACACAAGAGACTTCTTGTATCTTGATTGTAGGGTTGCTTGAGAGGGATACCTTTGACCACTTCCTCCCTGAGTTCGATAAACCTTGGGTGATCCACTTAAGGGAAACTTGCTGCTATTCTACAAACCTCTGCACTTGGAGGCCCAACAACTGTCTACAAGAATAGAAGTGTGTAGACATCAAGCTATTTTCTGGCGCCGTTGCCGGGGAGCTAAGGTAAAAGGTACTCACATCCTATGGCTACTAAGCTATCTTCTAGTACTGTAGTTGGTGTGTGAGTGCTCGAAGTTATTTCCTTTAGATTCTACAATTATATCTTTTTGTTTCTTGTTTTTATTTTCACTAGTTAGGCTTAATGGAAAACAACAACAAAAATAGAGAGCTTTTTAGTATTTTTCCTAAGGTAGAACATGAATTGTCTGAAAAGAAAATTAAAAAAACCCATGGAAATTTCTTTGCATGCTAATAGCAATGTTATTAGTATGAATCTTTTGAACACCTTTGTTACTAATGCTATGGAAACGTCTAAGCTTGGGGAAGTTAGTTTTTATGAAAATGATCTTTTTAGTTCCCCAGCTTTAAAGAAGAAAATTTGCTCTAATGATACTTTATCTCCCATATGTGGTAATTCTAATGATACTTGTGATATTTTAAATCCACATACTGAAAGCATCCCTTTTAAAATACCTATAAAAATTGTTGAACGTGTTATGAATAATTGTTATTTTGGAGATGGAACTGTCCATCCTGGTGATCATTTACTCTTCATACATGAATTATGCGAGTTGTTCAAGTGTGCAGGTATTTCAATGAACCAAGTTAAGAGGAAGCCATTCCCTTTTTCACTTAAGCGCAAAGCAAGGGAGTGGTATGAGCTACTAGATGATCCTCATCATTTTGAGTGGAAGGAACTTGAATCTCTCTTTTACTCTAAATTTTATCCTCCTCATGAAATTCATAAAGATAGGAATTACATTTATAATTTTCATCCACATGATGGAGAAAGTATTGCCCAAGCATGGGGGATATTGAAGTCACTAATCCTCAAATGTCCCATTCATGAGCTCCCCAGTAATATTATTATTCATAATTTTTATGCAAGGCTTTCAGGACATTTCAAGGACTACTTAGATACTTGTTTAGAGGGATCCTTCACAAGTAAGGAGGTCAAAGCTAAGTGGGATCTTCTTGAAACAATTCAAAGCAATACCGAATATTGGGATTGAAGGAAATATGCCCTGAGAGGCAATAATAAAGTTGTTATTATGTATTCCTTGTATATGATAGATGTTTATTTTGCATGCTATAATTGTATTGATAGGAAACATCAATACATGTGTGTTTAATAAACAAAAGGGTTCCTAGTTATGCCTCTCTTATAGACTAGCTTGTTGATTAACAAGATGATCAAGGTTTCCTGATCATGGACATTGGATGTTGTTAATAACAAGGTCACAACATTTGTGAAATGATGTGATGAACATTCATCCGAAATATAGCATTACGATCAAGTCATTATGTTTATATTGCTATAACATCATACAAAGTAGTCTTAGTCCTTAGACCATGAGATCATGTTAATTGCTAACACCGAAAGAGTATCTTGATAACATCAAACGTCACACCATAACAGGGTGACCATAAAGGTGGGTTCAGTGCTATGAAGGTGTTATGTTGAGGCTCATGGATCAAGAGTGGAATTTGTCAATCCCGATGATGGATAGATATACTCTGGGCCCTCTCGGTGATATCACATTAAGATAGCTTGCAAGCAAGTGATGTGATCACTAGAATGTTATATCACGGGAACGAGAAAAGAGTGCATGTCGGTAACGAGATCAAACTAGGTATTTGGATACCGATGATCGAATCTCGGACATGTATTATATCATGAGACAAAGGGATTAAATTGCTGACGTTAAAGGTTCTCACGATCACAGAAGTCATCGTTGAATATGCAGGAGTCAGTATGGATCTCCAGGTCCCGCTTCTGATTATTGATCTGAGAGGAGTCTCAATCATGTCTGCATTATTCGCGAACCGTAGGGTGACACACTTAAGGGTTACCGAACACCATTTAGGAGCACAAATGTTCCAGACAAAAGGTTTGCAAAGCGCAGGAAATGTTTCGATAGAAACAGGAATTGTTTCGATAGAAACCGGAATTGTTTCGGGTGAAATTGCAGAAAGTGGTTCTGCATGTGATATTGAAATGTTGCAAGGGGTTTTATGTGAATGTTTGTTAATTAAAGTAATTAACAAAATTCTGAATAAAATAAATAAAAGAGTTTTATTAATTGAGAGTTGCATTTAATTTGGTGGAAATTAAATACATGTGAGTGGGATTTTGGGTGGAGGCCATGTTTATGTGAGTGGAGGTTCACCACATGAATGAAGGAGGGGAGGAGTCCCCCCTCATGCGCCAGCTATGGGAGGGGAGGGGTCTCCCTCCCTCCTATATAAAGCCCCCCTCTCCCCTCTCACAAACCACACCTCCTCGTGAAGGATCTCTCTCCCCCTCTAGATATTCCCCCATGGTCTCGGATTAGCGAGATACATGTTCCCGGTGGCCTTGCGTCTGGAAGGAGTTGCTGCTTCTGCTGATTCGCTGGAGCGAGGAGGTGGAGGTTGTCCGGTGGATTGAACGTGTGTGCGAGGACGGATGCGCTGCTGATTTGCGGCGCTCGGACTTCCACACGATCTTGAGATCCGCAAGCGTACGACTACATCAACCACGAGTTCCTACTCGTTAACAAAACTCGTTGTCTTCGAGGGTAAGTTCTCCATGGATGTATGTCCACCCGTTGCTCTGTATCTAGTAGATAGATCTTGGCGTATAGTTCTCATCGTAGGAATTTTTTGTTTTCTATGCTGCGGACCCAACAGTGGTATCAGAGCCTGATCTATGCGTAGGTGCTTAGCACGGGTAGTACACATATGGTTGATATGTGGGCGATGATGATCATGTTATTGCATCTTCTATGTATTTTGGATATTGGTGGCATAGTGGGATGAAGCGACCCGGACCAACCTTACATGTCATCGTACATGAGACCGGTTCCACGACTGACATGCAACTAGTTTTGCATAAGTGGCTAGCGGGTGTCTGTCTCTCCTACTATAGTCAATATCTGATTTACAACGAGTTGCTAATAACTTGGTTATCCTCATTGTGGTTCATGTTCGTAGGTAAGACCGGTTCTATCTCCGAAAGCCCTAAGCCACGTAAAATTTGCAATTGATAAGTTAGAGGCGTCTAGTTTAGATCGTTGCTGGGCTAGTGTCTTGATATGGTATTGTTGTAAGTAGATGTATGATAGATACTCTTACAACTCACTTAACGTGTAAGTTCCATAGACCTTGGCCGTACACACAAAGGAATGATAGAGATCATACCACGATGCAAATGATAGAGATCAAATGCATGGACCATATCACCTCACTTCACACATTAGATGTTAGCATCTTATATTGCTAGTTTGGCGCTTTTGGTAGCATTATAAGATGATCCCTCATTTAGATATCAAGATAAAATGTGTTCTTCCTTAAGTATGCACCGTTTTGTGGATCGTGTTTTGAGGCATCACGTGATGATCGGGTGTTCTCGACTCTACGCTTTCATACAACGGGTGTAAGACAGTTTTACACACGTGAATACTAAGGTTCTTACTTGACGAGCCTAGCATGTATAGACATGGCCTCGGAACACGGATCGAAAGGTTAAGCATGAGTCATATAGTTGATATGATGCCCATATAGATGCTCGCCTTTGAAGCTACACCGACTCACGTGATGATCGGACTTGGTGTAGTGGATTTGGTTCATGTAATCACCAAAAGGACACGAGAGATGTTGTTTTTGAGTGGGAGTTCATTAGTAATTTGGATTAGTTGAACTCAATCTATCATAAACTTAGTCTAAATATATTTTACAAATTCTGTTGTAGATGGCACCACCTGCTTTTAATTTCAATGTGTTCATGGAGAAAGAGATGCTTGCTGCGAATGGTAGCAACTTCACCAACTGGGCTATGAATTTGAGGATTCTCCTGACTGCTGCACAAAAGAAATATGTGCTAGAGGCGCCGCTAGGCCCCCCACCAGCTCCTGATGCCCCTGACGAGGAAAAGAACGTCTATATAACTCGTCAGGAGGACCACAACTTAGTTCATTGCGGCATACTATATTGGCTAGAGCAAGAACTTCGAAAACGTTTCGAAAATGGCAATGCCTTTGATGCCATGGGAGAATTGAAAATGATTTTCGATACCCATGCTGCCGTAGAGAGTTATAATGCTTCTGAAAAGTTCTTTAGCTGCATGATGGAAGAGAACAGCTCCGTTAGTGAGCACGTACTCAAAATGTCTGGGTACGCCGATAAGCTTGTGTCCTTGGGAATAATGATTCCCATTGACTTAGGCATACATCGTGTTCTCCAATCTCTGCCACCTAGCTACAAGAGCTTCGTGATGAACTATAATATGCAGGGCATGAAGAAGTCCCTTCCCGAGCTTCTGTCAATGCTTAAGACTGCAGAAGTGGAGATTAGGAAAGAACATCAAGTGTGGATGATCAATAAGACCACCGGTTTCAAGAAGGACAAGAAAGGCAAGCAAAAGGGAAAGAAGGGTGGCAAAACTGTTGCCGCGTCTGAAAAGAAACCCCGAGCTGGCCCTAAGTCTGACACCGAGTGCTACTATTTCAAGGGGACTGGCCATTGGAAGCGCAACTGCCCCAAGTATTTGGCGGACAAGAAGGCCAGCAAGGCAAACAAAGGTATATGTGATATACATGTTATTGATGTGTACTTGACTAGTACTCGCAGTAGCACCTGGGTATTTGATACGGGATCGGTTGCTAATATATGTAACTCGGTTCAGGGGCTGCAGAACAAGCGACAACTAGCAAGGGATGAGGTCACGATGCGGGTCGGCAATGGATCAAGAGTTGATGTGATCGCCGTCGGAACGCTGCCTCTCCATATGCCGTCGGGATTAGTTATAAACCTGAATAATTGTTATTTGGTGCCTGCACTGAGCATGAACATTGTATCTGGATCGTGTTTGATGCAAAGTGGTTATTTGTTTAAGTCTGAAAACAATGGTTGTTCGATTTATACGAATAATATCTTTTATGGTCATGCACCTGTGTTGAATGGTTTATTTATGTTGGATCTCGATAGTAGTATTGCGCATATTCATAATGTTGATGCTAAAAGTATTAAACTTGATAATGATATATCTACATATATGTGGCACTGTCGTCTAGGTCATATTGGCGTTAAACGCATGAAGAAACTCCATTCTGATGGACTTTTGGAATCACTTGATTTTGAATCATTTGATACATGTGAACCATGCCTTATGGGCAAGATGACTAGAACGCCGTTTTCTGGTTCAATGGAATGGGCGACAGATTTATTGGAAATCATACATACTGATGTGTGTGGACCAATGAGTGTGTCGGCGCGAGGTGGATATCGTTATTTTGTTACTTTCACGAATGATTTGAGTAGATACGGGTATATCTATTTGATGAAACATAAGTCTGAAACCTTTGAAAAGTTCAAAGAATTTCAGAATGAAGTGGAAAATCATCATAACAGAAAGATCAAATTTCTGCGGTCCGACCGTGGAGGAGAGTATCTTAGTTACATGTTTAGCACACATATGAAAGACTGTGGAATAGTTTCACAACTCACGCCTACCGGAACACCACAACATAATGGTGTGTCAGAACGTCGTAATCGTACTTTATTGGATATGGTTCGATCTATGATGTCTCTGACTGACTTGCCACTGTCATTTTGGGGTTATACACTGGAAACCGCTGCATTCACTTTAAATAGGGCACCATCTAAATCCGTTGAAAAGACACCGTATGAATTATGGTTTGGAAACAAACCTAAGCTATCATTTCTTAAAGTTTGGGGATGCGATGTTTATGTGAAGAAACTTCAACCGGATAAACTCGAACCCAAAGCGAAAAAATGCGTCTTCATAGGATACCCTAAGGAAACAATTGGGTATACCTTCTATCACAGATCCAAGGGCAAGGTTTTTCTTGCCAAGAATGGATCCTTTCTTGAGAAGGAGTTTCTCGCGAAAGGTGTGAGTAGTCAGAAGGTAGAACTCGAAGAGGTTATTGAACCTTCTCTTCATGAAATGGCGAGTAGCGTAGCACCGGAAGTTGTTTCAGAGTTGACTTCACCTAATGAAGAGAGAGCTAATGATATTGATCATGAAACTCCGAAAGAGGACACTACCGAACCTCGCAGGTCAAGCAGGACATGTACAACTCCTGAACTGTACGGCAATCCTGTTATGAATTTCATGATTGATGAAATAGATGACCCTGCGACGTATGAAGAAGCGATGATGAGCCCTGATTCCAACAAATGGCTAGAAGACATGAAATCCGAGATGGAATCCATGTACGAAAACTAGGTTTGGACCTTGGTGGACTTACCTCACGATCGAAAGGCCGTTGAGAATAAATGGATTTTCAAAGAAAAACTGATGCTGATGGTAATGTAACCATCTATAAGGCTCGACTTGTCGCAAAGGGGTTTCGACAAATTCAAGGAGTTGGCTACGATGAGACATTCTCTCCCGTAGCGATGCTTAAGTCGGTTAGGATTATGTTAGCAATTGCTGCATATTTCGATTATGAAATATGGTAGATGGATGTCAAAACTGCATTCCTCAATGGTAATATTGAAGAAGAGTTGTATATGATACAACCTAAGGGTTTTGTCGATCCTAAGGATGCTAATAAGGTGTGCAAACTTCAGCGATCCATCTATGGACTGAAGCAAGCATCCCGGAGTTGGAATCTCCGCTTTGATGAGGTGATCAAAGAGTTTGGATTTGTCCAAACTTATGGAGAGGCTTGTATTTACAAGAAAGTGAGTGGGAGCAATGTGGCATTTTTGATATTATATGTGGATGACATATTATTGATTGGAAATGATATAGATCTTTTAAACAGTGTTAAAAGTTATCTAAAAAGCAAATTTTCGATGAAGGACCTTGGCGAAGCTTCATATATATTAGGCATTAAAATCTATAAAGATAGATCAAGATGCCTAATTGGGCTATCGCAGAGTACATACCTTGGTAAGATATTAAAGAAGTTTAATATGGACGGAAGTAAGAAGGGGTACTTACCTATGTTGCAAGGCAAGACATTGAGTAAGACTCAAAGTCCGGCTACGGCGGAAGAAAGAGAGATAATGGATAAGATCCCCTATGCCTCAGCCATAGGCTCTATAATGTATGCCATGCTATGTACAAGACCGGATGTGGCACATGCTATTAGTTTGACTAGTAGGTGCCAATCTGATCCAGGTTTGTAACACTGGATAGCGGTCAAGAATATCCTTAAGTACTTGAGAAGAACTAAGGATATGTTTCTTGTATACGGAGGTGAAGAAGAGCTAGTCGCTAAGTGTTATGTCGATGCTAGCTTTGACACTGATCCGGATGACTCTAAGTCTCAATCCGGATACGTATTTCTCTTGAACGGAGCAACAGTTAGTTGGAGGAGCTCCAAACAACCTGTGGTGGCTGGATCAACGACGGAGGCGGAATATGTTGCTACTTCAGAAGCGGCGCAGGAAGCGGTTTGGATGAAGGAGTTCATAACGGAACTAGGTGTGGTTCCTAGTGCGTTGGACTCAATGGTGATCTATTGTGACAATAATGGAGCCATAGCCAACACCAAGGAACCAAGGTCTCACAAGAATTCCAAGCATATTAAGCGTCGGTTTCACTCCATCCGCGAGCATGTCAAGGATGGAGATATAAAGATTTGTAAAGTGCACACGGACCTGAATGTAGCAGATTCATTGACTAAAGTACTCCCTAGGGCAAAACATGATCAACACCAGAACTCCATGGGTGTTAGATTTATCACTATATAAACTAGATTATTGTCTCTAGTGCAAGTGGGAGACTGAAGGAAATATGCCCTGAGAGGCAATAATAAAGTTGTTATTATGTATTCCTTGTATATGATAGATGTTTATTTTGCATGTTATAATTGTATTGATAGGAAACATCAATACATGTGTGTTTAATAAACAAAAGGGTTCCTAGTTATGCCTCTCTTATAGACTAGCTTGTTGATTAACAAGATGATCAAGGTTTCCTGATCATGGACATTGGATGTTGTTAATAACAAGGTCACAGCATTTGTGAAATGATGTGATGAACATTCATCCGAAATATAGCATTACGATCAAGTCATTATGTTTATATTGCTATAACATCATACAAAGTAGTCTTAGTCCTTAGACCATGAGATCATGTTAATTGCTAACACCGAAAGAGTATCTTGATAACATCAAACGTCACACCATAACAGGGTGACCATAAAGGTGGGTTCAGTGCTATGAAGGTGTTATGTTGAGGCTCATGGATCAAGAGTGGAATTTGTCAATCCCGATGATGGATAGATATACTCTGGGCCCTCTCGGTGATATCACATTAAGATAGCTTGCAAGCAAGTGATGTGATCACTAGAATGTTATATCACGGGAACGAGAAAAGAGTGCATGTCGGTAACACGAACTAGGTATTTGGATACCGATGATCGAATCTCGGACATGTATTATATCATGAGACAAAGGGATTAAATTGCTGACGTTAAAGGTTCTCACGATCACAGAAGTCATCGTTGAATATGCAGGAGTCAGTATGGATCTCCAGGTCCCGCTTCTGATTATTGATCTGAGAGGAGTCTCAATCATGTCTGCATTATTCGTGAACCGTAGGGTGACACACTTAAGGGTTGTCGGACACCATTTAGGAGCACATATGTTCCAGACAAAAGGTTTGCAAAGCGCAGGAAATGTTTCGATAGAAACAGGAATTGTTTCGATAGAAACCGGAATTGTTTCGGGTGAAATTGCAGAAAGTGGTTCTGCATGTGATATTGAAATGTTGCAAGGGGTTTTATGTGAATGTTTGTTAATTAAAGTAATTAACAAAATTCTGAATAAAATAAATAAAAGAGTTTTATTAATTGAGAGTTGCAATTAATTTGGTGGAAATTAAATACATGTGAGTGGGATTTTGGGTGGAGGCCATGTTTATGTGAGTGGAGGTTCACCACATCAATGAAGGAGGGGAGGAGTCCCCCTCATGCACTGGCTATGGGAGGGGAGGGGTCTCCCTCCCTCCTATATAAAGCCCCCCTCTCCCCTCTCACAAACCACACCTCCTCGTGAAGGATCTCTCTCCCCCTCTAGATATTCCCCCATGGTCTCGGATTAGCGAGATACATGTTCCCGATGGCCTTGCATCTGGAAGGAGTTGCTGCTTCCGCTGATTCGCTGGAGCGAGGAGGTGGAGGTTGTCCGGTAGCTTGAACGTGTGTGCGAGGACGGATGCGCTGCTGATTTGCGGCGCTCGGACTTCCACACGATCTTGAGATCGGCAAGCATACGACTACATCAACCACGAGTTCCTACTCGTTAACAAAACTTGTTGTCTTCGAGGGTAAGTTCTCCATGGATGTATGTCCACCCGTTGCTTTGTATCTAGTAGATAGATCTTGGCGTATAGTTCTCATCGTAGGAATTTTTTGTTTTCTATGCTGCGGACCCAACAGGGATAACGACAAAGGTAAAGAACCAGGTATAAACTATGAGTATGATTGCATTAAGTCTTTCGCTGAAACTGCTGATTTTCAAGAGCTTAGTGCTAAATATGGTCTTGATCCTCAAATTCTTGTTGGTTGTTGTAGAGCCTTTGCTTCTCATATTAATGCTCCTAAAGAAAAATGGGACATGAATCATGAGCCTTTTAAAGACACTTGCATGGAAAATAAAATTGTTATTAATGATAGCAATAAACATGCTCAAACCTCTGAAAGTATTATTTCTTATAAGCATGTTAATTTTTGTGGAATACATAGACCTTGTGAGAAGAATCAAATTGAAGAAGAATATTGTATCACCCACAGGAATGAAAAAACTATAACATGGTATAGGGCTCTAAATGATCTTGGTAAAAAAGTTTTTGCCCTCTATCCTTTTATTTGTGAACTTTGATTTGAAGTGGGTCATTTCAATTTTCAATGCTCAGGCCATAATAGTAGCCCTTCTAATCCAATGAGTACCGCAAGTTTGTATTATGATGACATGGTCACTCCTAATCAGCATGATGAACTTACATTATTTTTGGGGTGTGGAGAGTTATCAAGAAAAACCTCTTTGGTAGATATGAGTGCTTTTGATATGAATAGCGTCCTGCATGGTTGTCATCTTTATTATGTTGATAATTGTCACACAAATACTTACATACAAAATATTATAGAAGATGAGATTTTACCAAAATATGACATGACTAATATGTGCTTTGATCTTATTAATGAAAAGGAGGAATCCTCCAAAGTTTCTTCTATTGTCTCTAACAATAAACCAAGGTATATGGAGAAGCTTCCTTTCAAGCCTCTCCCTCCTAAAGAGAAGAAGAAAAAGAAGAAAGGAGGAGTAAAAGGAGAGAGGAAACGGTATTTCCCCCTAAGCATGTTGCTCCTATTATAGTTTTTGATGAGTCTGAACTCGATGATGTTCCTATGCCTATTACTTATAGTAGTGACCATGATTGGGAAAAGCATACTACTTTTGATACTGAAAATCTCTTCGGTACCAATTCTGAAAATGATGATGTTAATAATTGTTGTATTATTAGTACTATCCATGTTCCTTCCAATGATGATATGTTTACAAATGAACACACTTTGGAAGATAACTATTCTATTGCTTATGATGATATTATACATCCAATATATGACGATTACAATGATGAATATGATATTTTCAGTCCACCTACTATTGAGGAGAAAATTAGATATGATTACAATATGCCTCCTATATTTTATGATTATGGTGATGAGAATAATAATGATATTTTGTTGAATTTGCTCCCACTACAATTAATAAGAATGACTATGTTTATATGGGGAGTATTAATTCTTTAATGCGTGTGGCTCATGATAAGAATGTTTTATGTGATAGTTATATTGTTAATTTTATTCATGATGCTACTGAAAGTTATTAGAGAGAGGGAAACATGGTTTTATGCATCTCAATAATATTAAGTTTCCCCTCTTTAGGTTGAAAGTCTTGAAGTTGCACTTGTTTTGCTTTATTATGCTTGTTGCTTTGTGCTTTCATGACTTGTTTCTTTACAAGATTCCTATGCATAGGAAGTGGGTTAGACTTAAATGTGCTTTGAATTTGCTTCTTGATGCTCTCTTTACTTCAATTCATATTTCTTATGTGAGCATCTTCTCAAACTATCATTCCTAACTTAAAGGTGTTAAAGAAAAATACTTATTGGGAGATAACCCAAAAGTTTTAGATGAGCCTTGGAAGTTATTGCTTCAGTAATAACCTCTCCTTATCCTTTTTATTTGCTTTTTGTGCCAAGAGTAACCTCTAATGAGATAGAAGTAATTCTTGGGAAAGTTGTTGTCCCGAAATAGATTTTTATGCTTTGCTGTAAAAATTCCTGAACAATCTCTGTATGTTGGCTTGAGATGTGATTTTTTGTGCTTCTGACCCCGGTTGTTATACAACTTTCGTTAGTTCAACACTTTTCGATTTGAGCAACAGAAGGTCTTCGAAAAAATTGATTTTCATCTGCTGGTCTATTTTGACAGATTTCTGCCATTATTTGCATTTGCCTATTTATCGATTTCTTTTGGGGTTCTTTTTGGTGAATTGAGCTTTTTGAGGGAATTGCTACAGTAGCTTGTGTTTTTAATGAAAGTTTTGTTGTTTTAAAACTAAACCTCGCAAAGGTTTATTATCTTTTGAATGCACTAATGTTGCTAATGAAGATTGTGTGAAGTTTTGTATGAAGGAAAAAAATTTAGGTGTTAAGGAAAGAATGATGTAATGAGATGAAGAATGGACTAAAGCTCAAGCTTGGGGGTGCCACTCCGTGTCACCCCAAGAAACATCCAAGAAGTACAAGCGTCAAAGCTTGGGGATGCCCAAGGCATCCCCTTCTTCATTAATAAAAAATTCAGGTTTCTTCCAAACACTTCATTTTTATTGTTTCATGCACAGTTGTTTTGTTCTTGGAGCGTCTTTGTTCTTGGTTTTTGGTTTTCGTTTGCTTAGTTTGCTTAGTTTGCTTAGTTTGCTTGAATAAGTTGGTTGGATCCCAACACTTCTTTTGGAGAGAGACACACTCTGCTTTCACTATTTAGAACATTCTAGTTTTCATTCTTATTGTTTTGTGAGTGTTCTCTTTTGCTAGCACTGTGTTTAGCCTTAGTTTTCTTGTGCTTTCAACTTAGAACTTTTTAGTTCTTCTTTGTGGATTTGTGAGACAAGCTCACTGGTCTTTATTTATTATTATCTTTGTGAGTTGTTTCAAATAAGATTGGTTTGGATTGGAAAAGAGTAGGAAAAGTTCATGCTTAAGTGATAAAAAGAGCATGTTTTTGACCGTGGCCTATGCTTTGTCATGTCATGCTTGATATTGTTTTGGCTTTATGCTTAGTGATTTTTGTTGTAGCATGACATGTTATAAACAATTGAGATTGCTTAATGTGCCTTGAAAGAATCATGCGTTGTTTTAGCATATGAAAGCATAATATTGCGGTATTCTCCTTTAAATGCTTTATTTGGGTTGACTTGGCGCATGCTCACACCATGTTAAGACTATACCAAGTCACCATAGCCTCTATGATCCTTTAGTTTTCGACTTTTAATATCACTTTATGCTTTAATTAATGATGTTTTGTCGCTTTGCATGATTATGGCCATTATTTACTCTCTTAGTTGGTCGCTCCCAGTCTTTTGCTAGCCTCCATACCAAGTATGAGTTCCACTCATGCATCCAACTCCAAATAAAACCAAGTTGTTCCAAAGAGTCCACCATACCTACCTATTAGCATTTGCTATTCCAAGTATATTCATGTTTTTATCTACCTTCCGAATTAAACTTGTTATGTGAAAATTAGTGATTAAAGCTCTCACGAACTTGATGGCACACTTTACTTTCTTGCACTTAATAATCTTGAACATTGTGTCCATCTTTGTTGCGTATATGCGTGTGCTTTATAAGTTGAAGTTAGCAGAACCATGTATCATGGGGAACGCTTTCAACATTGCACTTACTATTCCGTTGATATCATGATTCTTTTGCTTATGGATCCCGACAGTGTGAAATAAAGGGGAACTTGTAAGATCATGGAGTTTGTATATGTGTTAGAGAAACGCCTGGGCCGCTAGCCTAAGCCATGCATAATCATGGTGGAAACTTGCAGCATCACCATAGTGATCAATCTATGAAGCATTCTTCTTATAAAAAAGAGATAGAGATGGAGAAAAAGAAAACAAAAAGATGAGAAAAGAGGAAAGAGAGAAAAAAGCACCATTTCCCATGGTAAATAAGAAGATTGCTGAGATACTCATTGTCTGTTTGCCTTGTCATCTTGATTATGGGATAGCTCCTGTATCATGTGCAAGGGGTACCCCGTTGGCGGTTCTCTATGATACATATGTACTTACAATGATGAGAGCTTACTTGTGACTGAAGTTGAGTAGCATGAGGTTCGGTACTCGTAAGCAAGGGGCATGAGATTTCAACTTATAACCTGTCAAGCATATCCTGTTAGTTGTGTCACTTTAACCTTAATCACCTAAAGATGCTTATGATAGGGCAATGAGAGCTGAAAGCTAATAAGTACCATAATTTTTGGAAGATCTTTATGAGACTTGAATCCCTACTTCCTTCTATGAAGGCCTTTCTTCCACTTTTATATTGAGTCTCCACCTTCTATCTTTATGCACCAATTAAGAGAGCATAGTCGTCATTTTAGTTCTATGTGCATTGTCCCAAAACTTATTGATTGATTCATAATGTTGATATTACTTGCTCTTGAACTATTTGTATCTAGTCACCCTTATGAACTTTGAAGGTGTCCTATGCATTTATGTTTTGCTACTCCATGAGGGACAAGCTGAATGCCACTATGCTATGTTTTCTATATGTGAAACAAACAAACGTCTTTCAAAGCATCGTTATTCGTGATCTTTGTTTGTATATTTTCATGTTACAACATAGTTACTATGTCTTATTGTTAGAACTTTATCTTTCATGATCATGTTTAGAGTACTTTGATCCCAGCTTTCATGCTTGCAAATGGTTTGATCTTGATTGTGATGGTGCATGTCACCTCAAAAATTATTATTTTTATCACTTACCTACTCGAGGACGAGCAGGAGTTAAGCTTGGGGATGTTGATATGTTGCAAACGTATCTATAATTTTTGATGTTCCATGCTTGTTTTATATCTACTTTCTTATGTTTTGTCCACACTTTGCAGTATTTTTATACACTTTCTGGGACTAACCTATTAACAAGATGCCACAGTGCCAGTTGCCTGTTTTCTTCTGTTTTTGGTTCCAGAAAAGGCAGAAAATCAATATTCTCGGAATTGGACGGGACAAAAGCCAAAGTCAATATTTTATTGAAAGACACATGGAGTCCGAAGGAGAGACGAAGGGGGGGGGCACAGGGCGGCCACACCACCCCTTGGCGCGAGCAGCCCTAGGCCGCGCTAGGGCATGGTGTGGCCCCCCTGGCCGGCCACCAACCTTGCCCCTTCGCCTATAAAAAGTCCCCGATGCAAAAACCCTAAATCCGGAAGCCTCCAGCCACGAAAAGTTCTGCAGCGCCGCCGCCATCGAAGAGGAGATTTGGGGGACAGAAGTCTTTGTTCCGGCACCCTACCGGGACGGGGAAGTGCCCCCAGAACCATCTCCATTGACTCCACCACCATCTACATCGTCGTTGCTCATTCCCATGATGAGGAGGGAGTAGTTCTTTCTCGAGGCTAAGGGCTCTAGCAGTAGCTATGTGCTCATCTCTCTCTCTATGCGTGATCTTATGAGATCATGAGCTTTGTAATTTATAGATCTACTCTGCTACTCAAGTGCTTTAATGAATCTCTGCTTATCCCCATGTGTATGAAGTTAACAATGTACACACCATGTGGCACTTTGGCTAAGATTACATAAATACTTGTTATGAGTTATATTTGGAGTTGGATGTCTCTATGAAATTGTGGTGTTTGTTGGAACCATCTAGCGCTCAAGGTGATAGTGTGGGGTTATCTAGATGGGGAATACGAACTTTGAGGAGTGCTGTTATAGCCCTACCATGGATTAGAGTGTCCAACCGGAGAGTAGAGTAGTATCATGAAGAGAAGATATTTATATGAGAGTGTTCACTAGTGAAAGTATGATCCCTAGGCCTTGTTTCTAAGCATTGAAACACCGTTTGCAACTAGATCTGTTACATGTTTGCTTGCTTCCATCTTTATTTCAGATTGCCTTTAGTCTTTTCCTCCCGTCAAGCTCTTTTCTGGCACCGTTGTCTTATATCCATACCGCTTGTATTTCACTATCTCTTCACCAAACTAGTGCACCTATACACCTGATAGGTGTATTGGGTGTGTTGGGGACACAAGAGACTTCTTGTATCTTGATTGCATGGTTGCTTGAGAGGGATACCTTTGACCACTTCCTCCCTGAGTTCGATAAACCTTGGGTGATCCACTTAAGGTAAACTTGCTGATGTTCTACAAACCTCTGCACTTGGAGGCCCAACAACTGTCTACAAGAATAGAAGTGCATAAAAATCAATGATAGCGGCTACACACTGATCGGGTACTTAGGGTTTGTATATCGGAGGCGATATATAGGCGAAAGGGGAGGCCGAGGGGGTGACCTAGGTGGCCACACCACCCCCTGGCGTGGGCCAGGCCTGGCCGCGCGGCCAGGTGGTGTGGCCGGCCTCTGGCCCCTCTTCGTCTCGTCTTCTGGCTCCATGTCCCCCTCGGTGAAATATTGACTTTGGCTTTTGTCCCGTCCAATTCCGAGAATATTCATTTTCTGACTTTCCTGGAACCAAAAACAGCAGAAAACAGGCAGCTGACACTGTGACCTCTTGTTAATAGGTTAGTCCGAGAAAGTGTATAAAAATACTCCAAAGTGTGGACAAAACATAAGAAAGTAGATATAAAACAAGCATGGAACATAAAAAATTATAGATATGTTAGCAACATATCAATGACTAATGGTTAAAGAAGCAATATGCTATTATGCATAGATAATACTATGCATTTTGTATAAATCCCAAAGTAAATTCCCATGTTTAAGTATGTATTGAGTTTGATGATTTATGAAAGATTCGTGTTATATTCAAGTGTACTTCATGATAAGATATAAAAGCAAGATTCTAAAAGTAATTAACAAACTATGAAAGTAAAGCGCAATAACAATTCATAGTAGATGTTGATGAGTAATTAAATCTAGAAAAGGTTTCATGTTAAGTTGATAAACCTTAACAGGAATACTAATATCTTTGTATGAAGTGACAAAAAAATAACTTTTGAAGAAAATACTTATTACATTAAGTTAAGCAATTCACAATGTTATTGGAATACAATTAGTGGGTATTTGTATTGTTCTTTCGATCTTAAGTTCATAAGCTTTTAGATGGTTGAGTGACACACGAAAGTTAACTATAAAATATAATTAGGATTAAGATATAATAATTTTATATTGCTTTCGAGTTAAAGAGATTTCATAGGTACGATCAGTGAAGAAATCGTATAGATATTGGGTATAGCCTACGGATCTAAATCTAGAAAGTCGATGATAGGTAGGTTATAGAGTTAAAGCTAATTATGAGATATGGTTTTCTTAATTACTATTAAGTCCTAGTGTTATGCGAAACAAAGTTAAATAAGATGAGATCATTCACTTTTAACAGAAATGAATGATAAACAAAATGGATTTGTATATCTATGACTTATAGTTGGTTTGAGATGTTCAAGCAATATTCTACAGTTAGCAATTTACTTTTAAGTATTATTAAAAATCATATTTATAGTTTTAAGTTTAGTATTTAGACTTAATATTTAGTGTAGTGTTTTACCTAAATTATTAGGTAGAAAATAGTTTTAAAATGTACAAACATCTTTATCTCATTCATAAATAAAGTAACAATCTTACATTTAAAACAACAATTTTTATATTGCTTGAGTGAAATTAAAAGAAATTTATCTTGTTTTATACAAATAAAGAAAATATATTACTTTTATTATCCAATATATTTTTAATAATCCATATAAAACTTTTGTTTTTATAAATCCTAAGATAACTTGAAATTTCATATTTAGCATTATTATAAAATAATAGCTTTCTTTTTATACATAAAAGTGATTTTTATTTATTTTTAGGACTTTTTCTTATTTTACTAAATTTTCATTAAGATATTAGTGGCTTTAATTTTTTTTGTTTTTATTTAGCTCAAACAATTAATTTTATATTTTTTTGCGGGTAATTAGTTAATTAGTTTTATATTATTGTGGTTAGATCTTATTTTTATGAACATTTTGGTATACTGCCTGTATTTTTATGATTTTTCTTTATTTTTCAAGAGCCTAAATACTCTTAGAGGTATATTTGGAATTTATAATGTTATTAAAGATTTAATATTTCTTTATTTAGCTGGAATGGTCCCATGGGCTAGCCCAGCGTGACCTATTTGGACCACCTCGACCCACTCTTGCCCACTGGGTTGGGTTGAAACCAGCATAGTCCCCGGCTCATGCTTGGCCTAACCCTATCCTCGGTTCCTTGCGAGGGAGGGGAATTGGGGATTTTCTCGGGCCGCGTCGATGGGTGAGACATTGGGTCTTACAGGTGGGACCCGCAGGACTTACCCCCGATGAACGCGCTCATTCGCCGGTGATAACTGTACACTCACTTACAAGTGGGAACCCCACTTACCCCCGATGCCTTAGGCTGCATTCGCCAGTGATAACTGTACACCCACTTACAGGTGGGACCCCAACTTACCCCCGGCGCCTTAGGGTTGTATTCGTCGGGGATAATTTTTTTTCCTTATGCTTTTTGTTTTGCTTGTTAATTATTTCTATACTGTTTCTCTATTTCGAGCATGCATGTAATTAAGCACACTTATACAAGGAGTGTGTGAGTGCATCGACTACATAAAATCTTGGACGATGCTTCCATCCGAATGTTTCCTGTTACGGACGTATCCTTTGATGATCCCATTCATTCTTTCTAACGCCATCATGTTGTGAAGGAATGGAGGTCCGAGATCCTTGATATTGTCCACTATATGCAGCATGTTGGAGGTGTAACCGCAGGTACCCCAGAGTTGATGTGTAAGTGATTCTAATAAAGAGACATATATAGGCAAAAATATGAAGGACAACGAGATTGGAATAAAGAAAAGAGAAGGGAAATGGTTCTGGCCCGAATTATTACAAATTCGGCCTATTCTACAAAGCACCAAGCCAAATATGGCCTGGTTAGGCCAAATCAGGCTCAAATCGGCTGGGCCGGAAAGTACTTCAACCAGCCCAACATGGACTACTTACCTCACCATCGATCTACCCGGGGTAGGCTGGATTCAACCTATCTCGCCCCACCGCGGGCCGAGCAACCGCTCCCACCACGTCGCCTTGCCAGCTTCCCCTGGGTGGGCCAGATTCTGCCCACCGCGGGGAATCTCCAGCAACGATGCGCACCTTCCCTGCCGGGTCAATACCCCCGTCAAACCTCCCTCGACGCTCCCCCGATCCCCTCCTCAGTGCCAATGCCACCACGGCCCATCTCCGAGGCTACCTCGCTGCCTCACCAACTTCCCCCGGGTGGGCCGAATTCGGCCCACCACGGGGTATCTCCCCAACATCGTCGCTCCCGCACGCCCGAGGATCGTCATCGCCAGGACCCGCCAGCACTTTGTTGCCATCGTCGTCCCCCGGGTGGGCCGGAATGAGGATGGTTTGGCCCACCGCGGGGCCACAACACCAGTTCCACTCCGAATCAAGAAGACTCCGCTTGGGCTGACCTCGTCACCTCCACCCCGGTTGGGCTACCACCTTCCGCCAAGGCCGGATAGCGCGAAGACCCGGCTGGGCCGGATGAAGGTTGATTTGGCTGGGAGGAGAAGATCTAGCTGGGCCACCCAAGAACCTCGATTGGGCTGCTGGTTAATCTGGCTGACCCTCATTCAGCTGGGCCATGTCAATAGGAATCTCGGCTGGGATCTTGGGCCCACCTCCAGGCCGAATCAGCTCACTACCAGGCCGAATTTTAGCCCCCAGGCCCAATTATATAGTTCTGGATGCCACTTTATTCATCTTCGGATGCTCCATCTACCTCAACGTCGTCACGCCTCCAAGTCAAGTCAAGTCTACGTCAGGTGCCAGTCTTGGGACGCCCCTGGCTCAGACTGGCACATTGGTCCAAGATGCTAGGAAATATGCTAGGCATCTTCTCAGATGCTAAGGAATATGCCAAAGGGATAAGACCGGTGACTCACTAAAGGACAAGATGACTGGGAAAGGACCCACTATACAGCTCATAGGAGTACTTGTGATGACATACCATGTCCCCTAGGCTCCCCTTTATAAGGAGCACCAGGGGTATCGTTGCACGGGAGGCCCCTGAAGGGCTCCTCTCCCTCTGCTCACTAGGAGCATGGTTTCTTCTTCCTATGTTCTCTCCATTAGAGGCATAAGAGTACAACTAAAGGAGCACCATTGTAGCCACAAGCATGGCAAGTTATATAAGATTAGATGCAAGAATAGAGGTGTTATATCACTAGGAGAGCCTCGAACCTGGGTATATCGTGTCTCTCTGAGTTCTTCCGCATGAGGTTTTCACTTCATCATCCCTCCCCGGATTCCTCCAATGTCCACCAGCCTCAACTTTAGCCTATACTAGGCATATGCCGTGATACCACCACGACACAACAACAGGTGGACCATGACATCAAAGAATGCGGGTGGGAAGTACATCTCCATATCGCATATGATGGTGACGATCTCTTCCTACAGCCTCACGAGTTTCTTGACGGTTATCAACTTCTGAGTGATGACGTCGAAGAAGTTACAAAGGACAGTCAGCATTGCACGGACCTGCAGCTCTATTATCCCTCGGATTGCAACCGGAAGTACCCGCGTCATCATGACGTGACCATCATGAGACTTCATCCCGCTGAAGATTCTTTTCGTCGGGTCCAGCCATCGGCGTATCAGCCCCGCATAGCCTAAGAAAAATCTGACTCTTAGAAGGCAATTGAAGATTTGTTCGAGCCCGCCAGGATTTAGAGTGAAGCGGGAGGGGTGTGGAGTTTCGCTCTGCTTAGCCCTTTTGCCCTTAGGATCTTCCATCTCCTCCTCAACCTGCTGCTTCCCCGTCCTCTTGCGCTTGCGATCGTCCGTCTCCTCAACCCTAGACGGGGGGCAGAGGGTGAAGCTCTTCTTTGATATTCAGGGCCATCAGGTCGTGTCTTTCTTTCGGCCCGTCCTTGGTCATATCCAACATGTTGAATAGAGTGAAAAGCAAGCTCTTGCACACGTTCTTCGTAATATGTTGAACGGAGTGGAAAGCAAGCTCTAGCACTCCTACTCCAGTCCTCGTCGTCCGCATGTACTTCTTCCGGGCCTTCTTCATCATCGTCGTCGTGTGCGACGTCCCGATCTTCCTCCTCATCTTTATTTTCATGTTGATTGGCATCCTCTTCCTTATGTTCATCGTCATCATCATCTTCATCATCACCCATCCACTGAGTGTCGCCCTCCATGAAACTATACCTGAGAAGGTGCTGGTTCACTGTGCCTGAGAAGGGATCGAATAATGGCGATAGTTTGCATCTTCGACATGGACATCTTATTTACATGCGGTTATTTCAATACATGTCGGTCGTCACGCATTGCACGTATCTATCCACGACGCTTTCCTTCATCTTGGTGACCATCGTTGCATGCACGTAAGAGAATTGATTAGAACCATCGTCTCGGCTTTCACGGAAAAATTCGGTATGATCTTTGCTAAAAATGGTCTTGCCAGAGTGCCAGAAATTCGCTAGAACGGAAGTTAATCGACATTCCGGCAAAATATAGGCAACTCATTGTACCTACACATCAAAGAAAATGCATGGAACCGCTTTTCGCCATCACAGGTGACATCACCGCAACTTGTCGCCAACTCATGTGCACATTCACCACATTATACATATTAGTTCACGCGAGCTCCAAGAGCACTGAAGAGACGCCACTCGGCGACCGAAGAGAGTGTGTGTTATCGGGACCTTATGCTCGAGATCTAGATCTACAAATAGAGAGAAGTGGGAAAAGTGGTGAGGATATAGATCTAGATCTTACAAGCTAGATCTACTAGTGCATGCGAGGGGAGCGATATTATTGTTTCAAATATATCAAACTTGGTTGGTTGAATTAGCTAAAATAGGTGGGGAGAAGTGGGGAAATGAGCTAGCAAAGCTTTGTGTCGAGTTGCCATGAAAAGTGAGCTAGAGAGTGAGTGAGGAGGTGGTGGTAGGTTGCTGGTTCAACTTATATCAAGTCCCAGGTTACCCTGGCGAACACAACCACTAGGCATCGACGGTAAGGAGTGGTGAAATGGGTGTGGTAGGTGGAGGAAAATACCCCCGGTGAACACCACTATATGCGCCAATGGTATTGTTCTTATCCTCGGCGAGTCCTGAAAGCAGGCACCGGCGGAAAACTTTTGGCCTGGGTGGCTCATCCAGCCCACCACTGTCCCGACGAGCAGGGCATATATTCGCCCGTGGTAACGGGCCATAGCCCCGGCGAACGCGGTCCGATTTTGCCGGCTTTAAAGGTTGTTCGCTGGTGGTACTTGGACTAGTCTCGGCGCGCCTGGTGCGATTTCACCGGTGGTAACACGAGCAAGGCCTGGATGGCCTTACCGCCGGCGATCCCGTGCACACTTCGCCGGTGGTAAAAAATCCGGCTATAAAGTTTTCCCTACCGGTGCTTAAAAAAACACGTCTAGCGAAAAAAAAAGTCGATCTAGGTGTCCAAGAAGTAAAAACTGTCAGCTGTCGTGTCATGTGCCGTCAGCACGGGCCGTAAACCTGGAAAAGAAGGCAGACAAAGAAGGGAAACAAAGAAAAATAAAATAAAAATCCTCTCTACGGGAATCTCCGGCTCCCCCAGCGGCAGGCAGCGTCAGCCGCCCTCCTCCTCGCATCCGGCGCCGACCTCTTCTCCTCCGCCATGATGGACCTAGATCCCCGCCTCTACGAGAACGTTGTACGTACGCTCATACCCCTCGCCACTTGTATAGCTTAGTTGTTGGTGTTGGTTTCGTTCTCGAATCCGTCTAGGAGGTGGGGGACGAAGTAGATGGATGGGATTGGTGCTGCCATTGATGGCTCTTGTGAATTTCTCCCGTTCGCGCGCGAATTCGTGGAGTACTCAACTACTCGTTGATTTGGGTTCGGCTATTAGTTTCGTTTGCTTAGGTTTCTGTGATTATTGGAGTGCGTGGACTGGATGATCTGCTCGAGTTAGGTTTTCTTAGAAAGGAAAGATTGAAACTACGGAGTATGCCAGTGAGGTTGTTGTACTAGGAACAACGGAGATTTGTGCTTCGTCCATAAGGTGGCATGTAGTGCAAAACGTCTAGGTGGGACTTTGTCAATTGCGTGGTTTTCTAGTGAAAAGATATTGGAACTTTGTTAATAAGGTGCCCTGCGATCTAGTTGATTTAACGAGACACTCTGCTTCATGGCGGTAAGTGGCATGCTCGAAAGATTTCTTAGAATCGTAGTGTTTGGTTAGTCATTCAATCAGGGCAATGCTTCAGACAGTCCAGTTTGTCATCCAATGAGTTGACTGCAGATTGGAAAGAGCTGAACCACTTTTACATGTTTCTTAATCTCAGTTTATGTACATGAAAGAATCTCTCCCGAGTCCTTTGCCCTGTGCCGGACATATTCGGTTGTCATCTGTAATTTCACAAATATTAAATCATGCCAGCGATTTCTATGTAACCGTTATTTTCTTGATCAGCTTCTTGTACTTGCATATATCTTTCCTTTTAGGGTGTATGAAATCTACACAGATACTTTATGAATATCATATACACAGCAAATAGGATTCAGAAACTACTAGTTAGCAGAGCACACTATTAGCATCTAACTGTTTGCATTGACAGTAAATGCAGTTATTGCCGTAGAAGTGAGTTTGAAGTAGTATCTGCCTTGCCACATTCAGTCAAGGAAAATGATTATTACCATGTTAAGGAGGATGACTAGAGTTTTTGTTTCCTAAATTTGGATGATAATAGTTATGGCGTCATCTTATATTTCAGTAATAGTCTGCTATTGACATTGGAATTTCTTCCAACTGCAGTCTGTCAGCGATAACGATGTTCGCGACATAGTGCTATCCTATCTTGTGCACAATTGTTTTAAGGAGACCGCAGAGACCTTCCTATCCAGCACTGGGTTAAAGTTACCTATTGATTATACTGTAGATGTGGATAAGCGTAAAGGTATTTATTTGTGGGTCAATACTTAATCTTGCATTGGCATTGTTCAGGAATTTGTATTACTATTACTTGTTAAATTAATTAAATTGTACACGTAATAAGTTCTCTTTATTTCTGTAAATTTTCTGTCCGTTCTGGACTTATGGTTTACAAATGCTCCACGTTGCCGCTTCTTTTCCACCTCAGTATTTTTTATCATATTCCTTCAAAGCTTTCCACTATAATTTTGATTTTAATTAAAGATCGTGAAATATGCCCTTTTTCACTAATAACAAAAAGACCTGTACTAAAAAAATACTAATTCAGTTAGCTGAAATGCTCTTGCTAATTCAATTGGTAGATGCAAGTATGGAACTGCACTTTGTTTAGCCAATGAGATATTGACATTTAGCCAAAACAGATGCCAATGTTGTTCACTGTCGTTTATACTTCATTACTAGTGGTTGGATGTGATTTCTGTTGCACAGCATTACAAATGCAAGTTCTATCGTGCACTCTCAAGTCTTAACCTATGGATTTTGTTTACAATATTACATCAGTCTTCTGCTTAGTAAAACATAAGCAAACCCGAGGGTTAATCGTTCGTGTATTACATTTTTTTTGGGATACTTTCTTTATTGACTGTTGTCAATTGTAGCTTTCCTTGTTCTTCCAGAGAGCATATGAAATAGTTGTGGTTCAAATAGGCTTTAAATGTATCTGAAATAGTTTTGGATGCCGGCGAGACGGTGATCTCCACCCCCTCCCTCCGCTGCTCCGGCGGCAGGAGGAGGGCGGGGGTGGCCTCTCTCTCGTGGTTGTTTCAATAGGTCTAGGGTCTCGTCTCCGTCTAGTAGCGCCAGTTTGGTGAGGTTGGTGCTGCGTCGAATAAGGTGGCTTCAGTCTCTCCCTCACCACGGCGGCGCCGGTGAGCTGATGGTCTCATCTACCCATCGTTCGGTTGGAGCGGTGGGCGTTATTTTTCCTGTGTCTACAAGGTTGGTGGCCCGATGGCGGCAGATTTGGCGTTCTTCCCCGGCAATGGCAGCGGGATGTGTCAGATCTGAATCCAGGATGGCGTGGGGAATGTCCTCGCCCGACATGCCACATCGTCAAGTGTCTGTTCTGCAGGTCTGGTCTTCGGCTCACAACGCCTTCAAGGCTATAGCGCTGGCCTGGATTTTGGTGGTCTTCCGCCTCTTTCCCTGGTGTGCGTCCCGGTGGTGCTGGGGATCGATGGTGGTTTCGGATTTGGCTGTTTGCAGGGACCCTGATGGACTATTTAGTGATATTATTTGGTTTGGGGTATCTTTTGCAAAGTTTCCTGGACACCTGTCACGTCCTGGTCTTTCTGCAAGTTTCCGCATGTATGTGCACCTGTGTACTCTGTTTTATTGGTTAATATTATGTGTGCGGTTCTCTAAAAAAAATGTATCTGAGCTTAAATATCATGAGTTCATGACAATATAAAGTATGCCTGTTTCAAAAAACAACCATTTTCATTCCCACTTGTCTACATGCATGGGCTTTGCATCTCAAATTCTAATACTGTGTTTGGATTTCTTTCAGCGATTTTAAATTTTGTGTTGGAAGGGGATGCCGTAAAGGCCATAGAACTGACAGAAGAGTTGGCGCCCAACTTGCTAGAAAATGATATGGATTTACATTTTGATCTTTTAAGTCTTCACTTCATTGAGCTAGTTCGTTCCAGAAAATGGTAACTAGCAATTTATTTTGGACGGCGGAAATTGTTTACATGTTTTGATTAATCTGGCTATTTTTTGACTGGCAGCACAGAAGCTGTTGAGTTTGGCCAGAAAAAGTTGACACCATTTGGAAAAGTTTCCAAGTATGTTGAGAAATTAGAGGTACATTTTTCTTAACCCTAGACTTATTATGCAACTGCAAATCTCGTCTTCAGTTCATGCAGCATGATGAATTTGGTTTCCCGTTATGCGTGAGATATGAACACACTGGTACAGAAGGATACATTACTGGTACCATGCCACCTCAAATATGGCCAGTGCTGTAGTCTTCTTGATTCTGATTCATATCAATAGCTTTAGTCGAATTTGACTATCAATGTGTTTTTATTATGTTGGGCGGATATATCAGATCCAACTGTTGAACGATATTTGCATTGAATTAGTTTTAACCGTGGCTCTTATAGTATGAACGAGTAGCCCATTATTATCACCACCAATATTGGACGCTAGATTTAGTTAACACAAGGTGGGTTGAATATTTGTTTAGTAGAGAAGCACCATTCAACCAATTAAATACAGATAGCTTTTTTTACAATTGCAGATATGGGGATGTAGTGATGACTGATGTGTCTTGACTATGTCATTATGCATGGATAACTATGAAAATCCTTATTTTGTTATGCAGGACTTTATGGCTCTTTTAGCTTATGAAGAGCCTGAGAAGTCACCTATGTTTCATCTACTAAGCCCGGAGTACAGGCAGAATGTTGCAGACAGCTTGAATCGGGCTATTCTCGGTACGTTGTACGATACTCTCTTTAGCTACTAGTGTCATAGCCTTCAAAACGATCTGATTGTGGTGTTTGTCTGGTGATGAATGACAGCACATGCTAATCTGCCAGCATATTCCTCATTGGAGAGAGTGATACAGCAGTCGGCTGTGGTTAGACAGTACTTGCAGCAGGAAGTTGGCAAGGTATTATAGCACTAATAATCATGCATTTCTTTCTTGTAAGAATCAATTATTACTAGCTTGTTATGCTTTTCACAGCTATCCACTTGAATTGACTATGATGCGTGCATGACATTTGGAACTCTTGGAGCAGGACTCTTACACACCATTTTCTTTGAAGGCCTTTCTGAGCAAGTAAGGCGCAAGCAGTCAGACCTTGAGAAAGCGAAAAAGGCCTCTGGGCTCATGGTGTCGTTCAGCGTGCGGAAACAAACACCGAGAATATTTATACAGTTTTCCGTTAAATAGAAGGGCGAGATTGCACATAATCTGATAGAAGTGCCTTGTACCATGGAAGAGGGATGTTGTGTGAATTATGATTTTTATTTATTATTCTTGTGTTTCCCCCTTAGATGTAAGATGTACATACCGGGACGTTCTGTATTATGAGATTCTTTTAGCTTTTTGTTAGGTTGCTGTGAACGGTACTGTTTCGGCTGATATGTACACAATGTTTGAAGCAAGTTTGGATGGGATCAGATGCCGCCAGCCAGTTACATCTGGACTGTTTCTTTCCATACTTAAAAATTCTTCCATTTGAAAGTGACGAGGGCTGCATTTTGTTTCGTCCATGCGCAGGTAAAGAAATCGGCGCTGACAGAAACGGAGAGAAAGAAAGCGATGATACAACATTCTCTCGGAGGGAGGGAGAATCAAACCAAAGCGGAGGGAGGCACCAGCCTTTAGTTTTCCACCGTGAAACGCTATAGGAGGAGGAATCACACGCAAAAGCCAGCCGAAAAATCGTTCCCTTTTCGTCCGTGGCCTGCTGAACGGGATACGGTGTTTGTCCATCCATCAGATCACAATCACAAATGGTCAGCGAATCGAGTTCTCCACTGGCCCCTCTCCGGTTGTCTCCAGCTGCGGCTGGTGATGTTCTATAAACACAGTTGGACATGCCAGTGCTGCTTGTCAACCTACCAAGCTCGTCACTGTTGGCGCGACCTTCGTTTCTCTCTGTGAGGCCTTCGGTTGTCTGGGCAACATGGTAATTCCAACTGTTCGGTTTGTTTGTCGATTACCGTGTAAATTTTCTGCATTATTTGGCTAGATGCTTGTACGCCTAGAGTTCGTCATTTGGTGATTCACGTGTAGAGTATCCAGCTGCTAGTATTTCTCTGTGTTCTTTTGGCCAAAATGTTAACATGTCCAAGTTTTCAACAGAGCTTGGGATGCTTGAACGGGAAGAACCCGAATCCTTCCAGCGCCCCGTCGGCGCTCCGGAGCATAACGAGATCCGCCGACAGGAACGGACATAGGTACGCCGATGGCAATGCCGGGTATGACATGGTTCTTGCCAAGGAACATAATCCCAATCCGTCGCAGATCGCCACTCTCTCCAACAAGGTATTCAACACAAACTAATAAAACCTTGTTGTAGTCTAATCTGTATAAGTAATAACTGCAATCAAACATCCAGGTTCTGAACATATCTTGCCCCCTGCAGATGGTCTCATTTCCTAGCTTCATCTCGGACAACGGGACCATGACCATAAGCACGCCGGAGAGGTTCGGCCCGTGGGGCGGCACGGGCGGCACCATCTTCGACGACGGCGTATACACGGGGGTCAGGCAGGTCACCATAACGCGCGGGCTGGGGATATCCTCCATGAAGGTCCTGTACGACCGCAACGGGCAGGCGATATGGGGCGACAAGCGCGGTACCAGCGGGGCGGCGAGACCCGAGAAGGTAAAACGCCATTTCTTCAGCTTCAGTCTACGAGCATCAGTTTCAGACTATCTGACAACATGGGGTCCGTTCTTGTTTCGGCAGATAATATTCGATTTCCCGTCGGAGATCCTGACGCACGTCACCGGGTACTTCGGCCCGACGATGATCATGGGCCCGACGGTGATCAAGTCCATCACCTTCCACACCACGAAGAAGAGCCACGGGCCGTTCGGGGACGAGCATGGCACCTTCTTCTCCAGCTGCCTGACCGATGGGAGGATCGTGGGGTTCCATGGCAGGGATGGGTGGTACGTTGACAGCATCGGGGTTCATGTTCTGGAAGGGAAGGTGCTGTCGCAGAAAGCCGCCGACACGAGCCCCGGGCGGCAGACCGGCGCGCTCGCGCTGCCGATGAGGGAAATCGGGGACGAGGTAACGCTAACACCGATTTCTCAACTGCGACTACTGTAATCGGAGCAAGAATGTGACTGAAAATTGTGGATTGGTGTTGCAGGTTACGTACGGCGTGGTGAAAGAACCGATCCCGATAGGGCCAGGGCCATGGGGCGGGGAGGGAGGCAAGCCGTGGGACGACGGCGTCTACACTGGGGTGAAGCAGATCTACATCATGAGAAACGAGTTCATCGGGTCCATACAGATCGAGTACGACAGGAGCGGGCAGTCCATCTGGTCTACCAGGCACGGCAACGGTGGCCAGATCACAAACAGGGTGAGCACATCAGATCAGAGCCGACCTGCTCACTTCACTTGCCAGCTCCAAATAAAGCTTGACAAATTATTAGCCATCAAATGTGCAAAATTAAGCTGTATTAATATCTATCCTCTGACGGAACGTCTGTGCAGATTAAGCTGGACTACCCACACGAGGTGCTGACCTGCATCTACGGCTACTACAACGCCTGCGCAGGGGAAGGGCCGAGGGTGCTGAGATCGATCACCGTCGTCAGCAGCCGGGGCAAGTACGGGCCGTTCGGCGACGAGGTCGGGACCTACTTCACCTCCGCCACGACGCAGGGGAAGGTGGTCGGCTTCCACGGCCGGAGCGCCATGTACCTGGACGCCATCGGGGTGCACATGCAGCACTGGCTTGGGGACAGGAACACTGCTACTACGGCCTCCAATGGCAAGACCAGTTCGAACACCAAGGCCATTGTTTCCAGTTCCAAGGCTTCTACCACTACCACCACCACCTCCAAGTACTACATCTCTAAGTATCTCTTTTGAGTTTGCTTTCTCGCGTACCGGCTGTACCAAAACTGAGTTTGCAGGAGTTTGGAGGAGAGTTTTTTTTTTTTTGGCGTTTTTGTACCACGGAATCCTGGTGTTGGTGTGTGATCTTGTATCGAAAGCAGAGTTAGAGACGGCTTGGGTTGTGGATCAGTCGACTGGTTGAGACTTGAGAGGAACAACGCACACTTATAAACGCCAATCATGATATGATGTATGTATCCTGCTAATCTTCCCTTGTACTCCCTCCGTTCGGAAATATAAGACGTTTTAGCTTTGTGAAAAGGATGTATCTAGATATCTTTTAAGTGTATAGGCTCGTAGAGGTTCGGAGTGAACCTATACACTAAAAAGTGTCTAGATACATTCGTTGCACAAAGCTAGAATGTTTTATATTTCCGAACATATTTCTGAACGGAGGGAATACAAGTCGTGGACGGGCAGCGGTCGGAGAACTACTCCCTGTCGGCGAAAATTTCTTCGCTGGCCAACGAAAGCCTGGGCGCCTCTCTGAATCACTGTAATAATCCACGGCTTCATGGAGGAAACCTAGAGCGCTTTGCCTTTGCAGGTCTGTGCCAATCCATGTGAATTCGGCTAGCTCCAAGCAATTAAGGGCGTGTTTAGTTACTCAGGCCGGATTTTCCCCTTTTTCCTAATTGGTCCGGCGGATGCTATATGTGGGGAGATTGGTCTCGGGCATGAATGGACGGCTTATTTGGTTGCCCGTATTTTCTTTTTCCCACTAGGAGAGTCCATATGCCACTTTGTTTGATTTTCTAGACTGGGCTCGGTTGATGCAAAGGTGCATGTTTGGAAGCCCGCGTCCGGCCCGATGTGGTTACCTCGCATGGCAAATGGTGAGCGTACCAACTACTCATCATGGTTTATGATCGATTACATGAATCAGAACAACTGATAGTACACAATCCACACGATCAGGCCGACGATGATAAAGTCTTTGATCATACTTTCACCCTGTATAGGTGAAACATGTTCATGTGGATGAACTTGATGAGCTGTAGGAGGAGGAGTGAAATTGATGTTCACATCTTGTGACAGTTGTGGACGCTCTGCTAAGAACTCAGAGTAGCCTTTTTGTGCCTGTTCTAGAGTCTTAAACCCCTTATGGAGATTATGCTGGTAACCGTCACTTGTTGGCTGCACTCCTCCCAGGTCTTGTAGATTCCCGACTTCTTGCCGTAGTACACCACGTACCAATTGTATTTCTACGAGACATAACACATATGCAACATATAAAGATCACAACTATAGCAGACAAATCAAATTCACAAACACAAGGTAATCAACATAAGCAATTTAAGCATGCATGATCATATGGACAAAAGCATCAGCAGTTCATCTACAAGCTAGTGTGATTCTATCGATCGCCACCAACTTCTATGGTGTCATCCTACTATCATATCAAAAGAGGTGTAATCCTACCACCGCATAAGTTCTCCATTATGTGAGGGGTTAGTATATACCACCTCACAATAAACAGACATACGTTCTGATCGAGTCCCTAGCTACTTCAAAATATACAACCAACAACTTCTTATTCACCATGCATGTGAAGGGTTCCGCAGCAGAAAACAAAAAATTCCTACGATAGAACTCCAATACGCCCAAGATCTATCTATGTAGTAATGCAGTAACGACCGGAGCGTATAGAATACATACCCTTTTGTAGACCGTACGCAGTTAACGTTCCGAGGGGAACGTGGTTGAAGTAGTCAAACTCGTAGCCAACCTCAAGGTCGCGAAGCTCCTCGCATGTCACCCCTTGCTCCTTCTTCATCGTGCAACAGCTCCAGCTCACGACATCCAAGGTGCCTCAAGCGAGGCCCCTCGTGGTTTCGTACACATACGGTGTATGATGACGACCTTCGGCTCCTTGATCCCTGCCGAGAGTGCGGAAGTAGATCTCCGGCTTGGAATCCCTGCAGCGCAACGACGTGCTGCAGGTGCGGTGTCTCTTGCATGGACAGTCCTTACTTGGGACTGTGCCAACGCATGGAGACGAGAGAGAGAGGGAAGGAGGAAGTCAACCAAATGACTTCTCCAAATATTGGTGTGTCTAATCCCACCCATGGGCACCTCTTTATATAGGGGGAGGGGGTGTGCCCTCCCCTTTGGGTTTCCCATGTGGGACTAAACAAGGGAGAGAGGGGGGGAGGCGCCATGGTCCTCATGGGCCAACTGGCTAGGGGTGGGCCCCACCCCGCGCACAACCCTAGGCTAGCCGGGTGGGCCCCCTTGAGGCGGCTAGGCCTTGGCCCTTTGGCCCTTTCCTCCTTCGATTTTCCCTCATGGACCCTTTTTTCCTAGGAAGTTTGGCCCATTAGTGGAATACCCATTCAAATTAGATTTTAATATTATATTTAATATTAATTACATTAATTAATATGTAAATACATATTACAAAATCCGATTTGACCCGAAACACCTTTCGGTTCCCTTTCGATTTCCTCTGAACGACTTCGGATCTTTCCCGGAACGATTTCGGTTCTCTGACGACTTTTGCGGTTTCCTTTTCTCTTTCATATGGTGATTCCAACTTACAGAGGATCTCTAGATCATCGTACCCTTAAGTGTATTTCCCCACGGCTCGGGAATGGCACTTACATGATCTCCATCAATGATCAATAGCGGGACCGGGATGCCCATAATGACCCCTGTGCATTCCACGATGATAATGTCGTTTGAACCATAAACAGTCGTTTCCCATTCCCTTTGCCACTTGATACCTAGTTCACCCGAGATTTGATCTACGATATCTCCATACCTTTGTTCAATCTCGTTAACGATGAACTTGTTTTCTCGTTTCCATGTCGTTGCATTCCGTGATCCAGTCACACGCTTGCAAGCTTTGTTAATGCAACAACACCGAGATGGCCACATATGTATCTATCTGTTACATGGATTGGCAAATCCTGGTCTTGATATGTACTCCTCTACGCGCCCCTTTGGGAAACCTGAGTAGAACCTTTTTGATCACCCAGTCACAGTGTGATACTTGATAACCATCTAAGCTCCCTCCAGAACGGTGATTTGCATTATCTCACAGTCTAAGGATCAGGTTGCGAGGTTTCCTTAGTTTATCATTAATGGTGAACTTTGTAACTAGATCTCATTAAGATACAACTGGTTGGGTTGTTTGTCTATCACATCATTCAACTAATGACATGACCTCATTGTCAATTGGCATAAATGCCCATGATCTCGAAACCCTAGATCATCCTCATGACCAATGAACTAGTTCGCTAGAGGTAACTAGAGACTTGGTTTGTTTACATACCACACATGTATTAACGTTTCGTATTAATACAGTTATAGCACAATATGAAACTATTACGAACTAATTGAGATATGACAATGAAAACCTATTTATTATTTGTCTCTATGGCATATCTCCGCCAGTCTCCCACTTGGACTAGAGTAAAATAATCTAGCTTGCATTTTACTCACATAAACCATATCACATATGAGTTTATTGATCATGCATGCTTATGGAAAACGTCCTGTCCATGTTCTGTTTTACCAGATCATTATGTCTTTGCAAATCGTTATGTCTTTCTAACTTTGACATTCATACCGTTATCTCATAATGGGTTGAAGTATTCGTTTGACGACAAAGTGAGACTTTGTTTCTAGTGTTTATAAGGAAGGTCGTTTTCACTGTTGTCATCTAAACTTCGAAACATACTTTGCAATCCTTTGTGTATATACGACAGTTATGGTAGCAGAACGAGGCCGGTTTCTAGGAGCCTACAGTGACTTTAGATCAACCTCGAGGGATTTTTCATGGGCACTATGCCCTCAGACACATCATTCTACATTAAAAGCGAACTAGCCCCGCCATAACAATATACATCACATCAGATGGAGCCTTTATACTTCTATATCTATGTAGATCGTAGTGCATAAAATGCAACTATGCCACTTACTTTGCTTCTTGCCATTTAAGTACGAACTTATTTCTGGTTCAGTGATTAACTCAAGAATCACTTCAAGACATGTTCTTACAGTTAAGAGCTTGTCCTTCCAACCAGAATTTCGGGTCACATTACGTTGAGTATACAATATGGTTGTATGGAAGAACCTATGACCGAGGCATAGGAGATGCAACACATCTCTTTCTTCCTTTTTAAACATCGTTGTAATACCAAGACAATGCTTCATATAGTAAGAACTTATTTGTTACCTTGTTCCATTCTGAACTTCTTCAGAATCTTGCTTAGGACATTCTGAACATCTTCAGAATCAAGTCTAAGAAGCATTCGACATTCAATGTTTATTAAACTCACCAATCTATCTCAATAGATCTCATTGTTTAATAACTTCAACTTCATCCCAATTTATCTACTTAAATGTTATTAACACCAATCACATCATTCACATATGTTGTCCACATATCCTAGAATGATTTCACGCTCCCACTCAAATATGGCATCCACATTTGAGATCTAGGGATTTCACTTAGCTCCCACTCAAAATATGTCTGATACATATTATGATTCAGCCAAGCTACTTAGCTCCCACTCAAAATATGTCTCTTACATATTAAGATTTGGCCAAGTTAATTAGCTCCCACTGAAATGCAGATCTTCTCAATAATCTTGGACATTCCAAAATTCTTTGATCATCATCAAATTGAGAATTCCAGCTATGAGACTTCAATATCAATATATTTCTAGTGTAAATCCAATAGACTCAAGCATCGCTAAATTTGTAGTTAACTCCTTGAATTTGTCCATACTTTGTGACAAATCGAGTTTTACGTCTCTATTAAGTTTCATTTCCATCTTATGACTTTGAAGTCATTCAGAAATATCAAGTAAACTTCTTTACTTAATAAGATCAAGTAACATATTACTTTGCAATCTTAAATGTAACTTAATATAGGATTTTATGACTCCTGGTCATTTCTCGCACTTAGGTCCATCACGCTTCTTTGTAATTCGTAGGTATGTCTTGTTCATAACCATGACAAGTGAATCAATAATATATCTCCACGAACTTGTAGAGTATATATTGTTGAATCCTACTTTCTTTAGTAAAAGTATTCACTAAAAATCTATGATCATTATCATTAGTTTCTCCTCTGTTTATAGAGTTCGGTTTCATGAAACAAATTCCGCTGCGCCACTCAACAATTCAGAGGCAATGTCAAATACCTTGTTTTGATATTTTACTTTCTTCCACCCGTATCTTCATCAAGACACATCAACTTAGGGCAACAGGTTTGTCCTTTATGGACGATGCATTCATAGCTTCCTAAGAATGCTCTACAAAGACTTATTTATTCGCCACGACTTTGACTTATCAAAATCTCCAGAAACTCGAACGTGCCATAACTCTTATGGTGTTGTTTCCACGAATCTTTAGATGTTCGTTTGTATTTCAACCGAGTGTTTGTTCATTTCGATCCCTAACTCTAAATGATAATTATAACCCCGATAAGAGATAATATTATACCATATGTATCTAATACATAATGATTATGATATTTAGACATTTCAATATACTTTGAATTTGCCCTATTATCATAATTTGTGAAACCTCTTTCACATGTCCTTTTATGCTAAAATTAACTTAAATACTTTAGCATGTCGATCAAATCGAAGAGGCTTTTGTATTCTTGTTAATTCAATATCCTCCTTCACTTTGAAATCTTTTGAACAATTCAAAATAGTTTCAAACTTATGTTTCATTAAGCAAATGCTCATATTCACTTAAATCCACAATGAAGTGTGAAATAATGATTTCCACTATTTGTTGAAAATACGATACATCATTATGTATAAAGTTCAACATTTCTTCGCATATCACTGTTTTACCAGAATACGGAGTTTTAGTCATTCTGCCCAAGAGGCATGGTTTTGCAAAGTCTCTAGATTAAGCATCTAGGACCCGATCTTCATTTAGAATGAAGAACATGCAGTAACCAAAATGACTTAAACTATAGTGTCATGTCATTACTAAACCTTGGATACCTTTTAGCATTCTAATCCTTTATAAATGCTTAAACTATTATCATTAACATAGTGATGAGAATAACTCATTTATAATCATAATGTGACCATAAAGGTATTATTCATAAGAATTGTACAACTGGCTTGTAACTTATTCATATGAACAATTGTCTTGCTAAAAGCAAGACACACAAACAAGGATTACAAAATTATATTCAAGTCCACTAATCCAAATGATAATCTTTGAGGAAAGGGGTGATGTCGTCCATAAACTATTTTGCTTGCCATCATCTTGCCACATTGCCTCAATTCAAGCAATTCTCAAGCAGACCATCTTGTTTTACAAAACGGGACAAGTATCCAATACTTATATAAGCTGCAATGAGTTTTGCAAGAATTACATTTATAACTTTGTATATCTAACATATATCCCTTTTCATTCATGACCTCCATTGCAATCAAGTCCTTCTAAGAGTTCATAACTCTAATGCAAGATTGCTAAGTGTTTCTCCAAATATTCCCTTTTTCATCCATCATGGAAGAAAACTCATCCAATGGTTCATACTTTATGTGCCTGATCTTGCAGAATACAAGATTGTAATCCAACTCTCCATCGAATGGAGAATGCCTTCATTGGATGATTACAGAGAACACACAAACATCGTAGAGTCATCGGATTATCTCCTAATGGTTATTGTATTAAGAAGAGAAGATCACCTTTTACGAGGATATCCCTCGGGCATGGGTATTAATCTATGAAGTTGGACCCTTTTGCTAAGTTCCATATCAAGCAAGAATTTCCCATGGTCGCAAAGGACCTCAATGGGATAGGCCATGATCTACTAAGATATTTGCAAACAAACATCTAGACTAAGTTCATAATATGAGTTCAATCCTAATTGAGCTCCCACTAAAATTGTCACCCCCTGGACGATTTTAGTGATCACATGATCCCAATCCTCTTCACCTCCCCCGATCATCACGGCCATCAGTGCAACATCAAAGATATACATTCCCTAATGTCAATCACATAAACCATGTGACTCATGCTCGACCTTTCGGTCTCTTGTGTTCCGAGGCCATGTCTACACATGCTAGGCTCGCCAAATCTAACTTGTGTGTATTTGCTGTGTAACATGGCTTACACCCACTGTATGCGAACGTTGATATGTCTAGCCCTTGACCGTCACGGCCGGCTTCATAACGACAAACTTTCTCGGTGGTGCACACACAAGGGGAACACTATCATTGGAATTATATAGGGATTATCTTATTTGCTACCGTTGAGTATCTAATACTAGCATATAATAAGATATAAAGCAGGTATCAACATCACATGTGTATTGTGATATGATATGGTCCTTCTTGCGCTTGATCTCCATCGAGCGCTCCGGCATGATCTCCATCTTTCCCTTGGTTTGACGCCAAGTCATGATGCCACCACCCGGTCGTCCATTGGAACGATGGCTATTACTACTTAACTTAGTAACATAAAAGTAAACTAATTTACCTTCGTAACAACCAATACCATATCATAACACAAGCCCTCCTGCAAAATAAAGTTAGACGACTCTACTTTATCTTTTGAAAGTTTTACATGGTTGTTAGGGCTTTCGCAATAGAACCGTTTCTAATCTACGAACTTTCTAACCACAACATGGATCCAGCAGTTGTCTCTACTACACCCCTTTCGGGGCCCTCCGTTGTAAATGTTATATCAACTATTGAATGAGAGACAAACACCCGCTAGCAACTTATATGGAACAAGCCGTATGTCGAGCGTGGAACCAGTCTCGCGTACGAATACGTGTAAGGTCGGTCTGGGCCGCTTCATCAAACAATGCTGCGATATAAACAAGTACACATTAGAGGGTAACAACTAAGGGATCAATGCCCGCACAAAACTTGTGTGTACTGGCCGTACAACACTTCTACGCATAGATCGGCTCTGATACCACTGAAGGGTTCCGCAACAGAAAACAAAAATTTCCTACGATGGAACTCTAATACGCCCAAGATCTATCTATATAGTAATGCAGTAACGACCGGAGCATATAGAATACATACCCTTGTAGACCGTACGCGGTTAACGTTCCGAGGGGAACGTGGTTGAAGTAGTCGAACTCGTAGCCGATCTCAAGCTCGTGAAGCTCCTCATAGGTCACCCCTTGCTCCTTCTTCATCGTGCAGCAGCTCTAGCTCACGACATCCAAGGTGCCTCAAGTGAGGCCCCTCGTGGTTTCGTACACATATGGTGTACGATGACGACCTCCGGCTCCTTGATCCCTGCCGGGAGTGCGGAAGTAGATCTCCGGCTTGGAATCCCTGCAGCGCAACGGCGTGCTGCAGGTGCGGTGTCTCTTGCATGGACAGTCCTTACTTGGGACTGTGCCAACGCATGGAGACGAGAGAGAGAGGGAATGAGAAAGTCAACCAAAGGACTTCTCCAAATATTGGTGTGTCTAATCCCACCCATGGGCACCCCTTTATATAGGGGAGGGGGTGCGCCCTCCCCTTTGGGTTTCCCATGTGGGACTAAACAAGGGAGAGAGGGGGGAGGTGCCATGGGACTCATGGGCCAACCGGCTAGGGGTGGGACCCACCATGCGCACAGCCCTAGGCTGGCCGGGTGGGCCCCCTTGAGGTGGCTAGGCCTTAGCCCTTTGGCCCTTGGCCCTTCCCTCCTTCGGTTTTCCCTCATGGGCCCTTTTTTCCTAGGAACTTTGGCCTATTAGTGGAATACCCCTTGAAATTAGATTTTAATATTAATTACATTAATTAATATGTAAATACATATTACAAAATCCAATTTGACCTGAAACACCTTTCGGTTCCCTTTCGATTTCCTTCGAACGACTTCGGATCTTTCCCGGAACGATTCCGGTTCTCTGACAGAACTTCTCCGGTTTCCTTTTCTCTTTCATATGGTGATTCCAACTTACAGAGGATCTCTAGCTCATCGTACCCTTAAGTGTATTTCCCCACGGCTAGGGAATGGCACAAACATGATCTCCATCAATGATCAATAGCGGGACCGGGATGCCCATAATGACCCCTGTGCATTCCACGATGATAATGTCGTTTGAACACTAAACAATCGTTTCCCATTCCCTTTGCCACTTGATACCTAGTTCACCTGAGATTTGATCTATGGTATCTCCATACCTTCGTTCGATCTCGTTACCGATGAACTTGTTTTCTCGTTTCCGTGTCGTTGCATTCCGTGACCCAGTCACATGCTTGCAAGCTTCATTAATGCACCATCGCCGAGATGGCCATATATGTATCTATCTGTTACATGGATTGTCAAATCCTGGTCTTGATATGTACTCCTCTATGTGCCCCTTTGGGAAACCTAAGTAGCACCTTTTCGATCACCCAGTCACGGTGTGATACTTGTTAACCATCTAAACTCCCTCCAGAACGGTGATTTGCATTATCTCATAGTCTAAGGATCAGGTTGCGAGGTTTCCTTAGTTTATCATTAATGGTGAACTTTGTAACTAGATCTCATTAAGATACAACTGGTTGGGTTGTTTGTCTATCACATCATTCAACTAATGACGTGACCTCATTGTCAATTGGCATAAATGCCCATGATCTCAAAACCCTAGATCATCCTCATGACCAATGAACTATTTCGCTAGAGGTAACTAGAGACTAGGTTTGTTTACATACCACACGTGTATTAATGTTTCGTATTAATACAATTATAGCACAGTATGAAACTATTACGAACTAATTGAGATATGACAATAAAAACCTATTTATTATTTGCCTCTAGGGCATATCTCCTTTAGCATGCACCAGCCGCCACCATCTCCATGATCAGGGAGAAAGCATTACACATAGTGGTGCTTGGACGGGTAGGTCTTGAGCCAGATATTCCTGTGGCCCTCCGCCATCTGAACAAAGTCGGTGCTAATAGCCCTGTTGTCAAAGAGGTGGCTGAGCGCCACCTCTGGCGGCCGTGATGGTGTCGTAGAGACATGGGTGCACATCAGGAAGGGAAGCAGCGGGGATGACGGTCGCCACCGCTTTCACGACATCAGGCATGCATGTGATGGCTACAACGTCCTCCTCTCCCAACAGCAACCTCTTCCCCTTTTTGGATGGATCGAAGCCAGCAGGAACCCAGGCATTTGTGCTGGCGCTAGGACCAATGGCTGGAGCAGGAGAACCAGTGGCAGCATCGGTCTCGGCCTCTTCATCAATAACCACTATCTCAGACTCCTTGGTCTACATGTATTCAGGGATTGATTCGCCAAGAGGCTCACTGGAGCCCATGGAAAACCTGCCAGTGTCAAGGCCAAACGAGAAGGTGGCCTCCATCTGCTGATAGTTGGCGACCGGCTTGTTCAGATACTCGGCATCCTTGGGGTGATCCTGAGATGGCGAATTACAGGGAGGTTAGTGGTAGTTAGTGAGGTTACAAAAGGGAATTGTATCGGAGGTTACTGCAAGAACTGAAGTTAGTTAGTATCGAGATATGTCCCCTGTAGTGGGCGTCCTCCAAGATGATGGTGCAGGTCTCCGCATCCTAGCTAGCTCCGCTAAGGTCTCTGAGCTTGGACACATGGATCCACCTGGTCCTCCATTTATGGAGGTGGTTGTACACCTGCTGTGAGGACACCTCGATGCCACAAAACTCAAACACCTTGCGGGCAATAGTGTTCAGGTGCACCTCTTTGAACCCCTTCTCTGTCCTGACGCCGCTCTTGATAATCTCACACATCTGGTTGAACACCAATGTCGAGAGGAATGATTCCCACTTCATGGTGCCCTTTGTTTGTGTTTGGTGGAACGATGCTTACCCGTGGGGGCATCAGTTGCGTGTTTATATAGTGTAGGGAAAAGCCCCCATACATGGCAATACATGAGGTGTACGTGTACGTGTCGGAGTACTACTCCGTACCCATACACATACGATAACATACTCAACATACTCAGGCCGGACGACAAGGGTAAATGGCCATATTTTATGGTAATGTTCCCATATTTGATAGATGGGTGCATCTTGGCATGGTAAACAATAATGTTGCCGATAATGGGAGTTTCTAACTTTTAGGAACAAAAAAACCATTTAAATTTTTTGAAGTGAAAAGAATGTTTTCCTTTAAATTAAAGAAAACATGGACAATATGGCTCAGAATACCACAAGTCCAGTTCCTAGACAAAGTTTGGACCACTTTTCACTTACAATTACCAACTTTTATGAGTTCTTAGCTTCCTAGCTAACTTCACCCATTTAAACGAATTTAAGTTGATTTGTCAATGTTAGGTAAAATTTCAACCCAAAGTAAGTGGTAGATTGCTCTCAAAGTTCTACAAATATCTTTTGAAGGTACCCACCAGGCAGTCAATATATCGAAAACCACCGAGTTTTTTTTGAAAGATTTAAGTTCTTGCTAATAATTTGCATGTAGAAATTTTTTGACCTTTTGAACCTAACCAGGAATTAAGTACATCAAAAACCATCGAAAGTTCTAAAAAAATCAAGTTCTTGCTATGCATATGCATCCGGACAAAATTGACACCGTTTTGGAAATATTCAAATAAAGAATAAAAAGTATAATATTTTTTGTGTGGCATACTATTACGTGTATTAGAAAACATGTGTTTTGACAACTTTTGGAAAAAAACTTATTGAACGCTTCCCAATATTGGCTACCATGGATGAACATTATTAATTATTCTTTAGTTTCAACTCAAATGACAAAGGTCGTGCCCTTATCGACATCATATGTTTATTTATGATAAAGTTTCTGCATCTTGTTGTACTAATACGTTTTGCTAAAGGGAGTTTCCAAATATTAGGAAAAAGTTTATGATAATTTTTCATATGACATGAGTGTTTTTTATAAGGAATGTACGAAGAGTATGACTCGAAATGACACAACCGTAGTTTCAGACAAAGTGAGTTCTACTTATGATACCCAAGTTCAATGAGCTTTCAAGCTTGTTAGCTGAACCCCCGCCTAAATTACTTTATGTTGATTTATCAAGATTTCCAATTTTCTAAGTGACAAGATTTTTTTCAATTTATAGGAACAGAAGAAACATTTTCAATTTTCTAAGTGACAAGAATATTTTTTCTTTAAAATATGCATGAACAATATGGTCCGAAATGCAACAAAGCCTAGTTTTCAGACATATTGTGGACCATATTTTAGTTAAGGTTACCAAGATTAATTACGAGTTTTCAACCTTCTCAGCCAACCATGTCGTGGTGGGGTCACGACATATGCCATGGGTAGGCTAAAGTTGGGGCCGATGGACGTGGAGGAATCCGGGGAGGGATGATGCAGTGAAGACCGCACTCGTATGAACAAAGAGAAATACAATGTATATTGGATTGAAGCTCTCAAGAGGAGATAACACCTCATTCTTTACATCTAATCTCTTATAATCTTGTCATACTTGTGGCTACAATCATGCTCCTTGAGCTGTATCTCCTATGCTTCTATCTAGATCTCTCTGTGAGAGTGGAGGAAGAGGAAGAAGGAGAGCTCCTAGTGAGCAGAGAGGGGAGGAGCCCTTTGGGGCCTCTCCTAGAACGATCCCCCTGGTGCTCCTTATAAAGGGGAGCCCAGGGGACAAGACTTGCTCCCCACGCTTGGCATCTATGTAGCATATTCCTAGGATCTTCTTTGATGCTCAGCATATGCCTTGGCATCTTTGGAGATGCCAGGGCATATTCTCTCAGCATCTCCTTGATGCCAAGGGCATATTCCCTGTGCCCATGTGCTAGTCTGAGCGAGTGGTCCCAAGACTGGCTCCTGACACGAAGATCTTGACTTCACTTGATCGTATGTCGACGTAGTTGTTGAGACTGCATCCTGGAATAAATAAGAGGGCGTCTGGAGCTTTATAACTCGGCCCAGGCGCCCCTGGGCCATTGGTAATTTGGCCCGGGACGCTGTTGATTCGGCCTGGTCCTGATAGGCCCAGCTAAACTACATTTAGAGGCCCAGCCGGATTACACCTCACTCGGCCTGGGTGTGAAAGAAAACTAGAGTGGCCCAGCCGGGTCACTAGGAGCCCAGCCGGGGTCCCTTCAAGCCGGCCCGCAGCTGGGGGCGTCGATCTGGCCTAGCAGTCCTGTGGTGGGTCGAGGTCTGGTTGATTCGGCCCACCCGGGTGAGCCTTGCGGGGTACGGTGGCGAGGCGCAGTAGTGATACTGCCCGTGGTGGGCCGGATCTGTCATTACTCGGCCCACCCGGGGTGGTTTGGTGGGGCGATGGTTTTTACTCGGCGGGAGCTCTGGCTGTCGGCGTCGAGGCGCGTTGGCGGGTGCCGAGGGAGCGCGCGTTGACCTGGCGATGGGAGCTTGGCGTGAGGCAGCTCAGCGGGAAGGAGAGGAGGCCCGCGGTGGGCCGTATTCGGCTTAAGCCGGCCCACCTGGGAGCGGACTGCGCCGAGATTAGCTGATTCGGCCTGAGAAGCTCTGATGCAGGTCGGTTTTGTATTAATTTGGCCTGGGGGAACCTATTCTGGGCCGAATTAGTATTCAGTCGGCCCAGATTCGTTTTTCCTTCTCCTTTTCCTTATTCTGTTTGTATTTCATATCTCTTAATTGATTCAGTTAGCACTCTATCGAATAACTCGATACACCAACTCTGGGGTACCTGGGGGTACACCCCCGACAAACCATGCCATTGAAATTAGGTCAAATTTAAACTACAAGTAAGCGTGATAGAATTCTCTTAAAAAATACAAATATTCTTTGAGTCTTTATGGTACCGAGATAGTTGATACATCAAAAACCAACGAGAGTTTCGTAGGATTCAAGTTCTTGATATGAATATGCATGTTGACAATTTGATCTTCACTAGCTGTGAAACAAAATTAATGAAAGCCCTAAAAAATGAACCTTCTGCATGGTGTCCTCTTATGTGTACTACTTGCAATGAAAAATAATTAATAATCGTGAGTCATCATAACTTACGAAACAATTAATCCACAATATGGCCTACCGTTATGAACATTTTTGGGTTTCAAGCCAAACGACAAAGGTAACAGCCATATGTACATCGTACTTTATGGTAAAGTTCCCATATTTGGTAGATGGGTGTCTTGGCATTGTAAAAAATGGTGTTAACCGAAGTTTCCAACTTATAGGAACAAGAAAGCTTTTTAAAATTTTGAAGTGACAAGAATGTTTTCTGTAAAGCAAGCACAAAGAAGAATGGCTCGAAGTGCCACAACAACCCTAGTTTTCATACTAAGTGTGGACCATGATTCATTTACGATTAATTACCAAGTTTTATGAGTTCTCAAGCTTCCTAGCAAAATTTTCCCACTTAAACAAATTTAAGTCGATTTGTAAATATTAGGTAAATTTTGAACAACGAGTAAGTGGTAGTAAGATTGCTCTTAAGGTTACACAAGTATCTTTTGAAGGTACTCACCAAGCTGTCAATATATCGAAAACCAACGATTTTGTTGAAAAATTCAACTTCTTGTGCTAAGAATTTGCATGTAGGTAAATTTGACCTTGATTTGAAAACAATAAAATAAAACATAAAAAACATCGCACGACGTCCTCTGACTTGTACTACTTGCCGTGAAAAATGATAATCATGAGCATTCAAAACTTTTGAAAAAACAAACTACTTCAAAATATGGCCTGCCATGTATGAACATTCTTAGACTTTAGACCGAATGACATGGGCAAATGGCCATACTTCATAGTAATGTTCCCATATTTGGTAGATGGGTGCATCTTGGCATGGTAAATAATAATACTGCCAATAATGGGAGACATTGGTATGACTTATCAGGTGCTCGTGATTAGTTACCATGGGCATACAAATATCTATGGCCCATGAAGTCCATGAAGAATAAAGAGTCTAGGAAGAATCCGATGGTTAGAAGCCTATCTTGACAAACAAGAAAGAAGTGTAAACCGACATAATACTAGTATTGTAATCATAACTTGTAACCTATCTATATACGGCTCTGGGACCCAGGCTCTCATATAAAGGCAGGGAGGAGCTAATGGAGAGGGCACCTAAGTTTTCTATCAATCTGCAATTCGCGGTGAGCTAGATCTCAACTAGTGAACTGGCGACTTTGTAATCATATTCTCCACAATAATCAGATGACTTCGACTCCCTTGTTTATCCAATCAGCCGAAGAAATCACTAACGCTCTCTTTTCCACGAAACCCTAAGTCCATAACCATGGACATTGCTGAGGTTACCCCTCGTCAGTTGGCGTCGTCTGTGGGAAATCTGAGCACTAGAGCCATTAATTCGGTGGCTCCCTGTTAACCAAGCAACAATCCGATAATCGAGGTTGGTGAGATCCGCTATGATCTCGTCGATCTGCGCCCACCCACCCCTCTTTTGGCTTCCTTCGATTTTGACCATGAGACCGACCTCATGATTGGGTGCTTCCACTTTTGCATGAGGGAACCCGAAAACCTCTGCCTTTCAGCCCCGATCTACTCGGATCCGTCGGTCATAAATATAGCATCTACGACGACACCTGCATCTTTTGTAGGCTCTAGAAAAGCCACACCTCAGCCGATGGACATCAAAGAAAGTCGTGGAAACTCCATAGATCTAGGGATTTGGCTGATATATACGATGGTCTCTCCTTTGGGTCAGACTCTCAGTTAACACTGCCACGTGGCTCAAGCTCGTGTAACGTCATCCTCGATGAAATTGAAGAAAGCATCGACTCCGAAATCAGGAAGGCCGAACCTTACCCGGAATAGGACCCATGGGATTTCACTGGTTTCCCAAATAGTGTTTGACGAGGGTTTAACTCGCCAATGCCCATTGTTATGGACTTGGGTTTTGGAGAAGGAGGGAGCACTGGAGGCATCAATTGGCTAGCAAACAAGCACACAAGGACGCAAGGTTTACCCAGGTTCAGGAATCGTAGAGGTCCCTACTCCTGCTTATCTGTGCTTGGAATTAATGAAGGAATCGAAGATTACAGGGGTACACAGATGCAATCTAGCGAGAGTTATGGAAACTAGGGTTGTGATTGTCCTTCTCGCTGCCCCCTCCTAGCCTTTATATAGATAGGCTAGGTCTCGGGTAGCAGGTCGAGTCGGTTACAGATTAGGGTTTGCCCTTTGAACTTTCTATCTTAAGCTTCTTCTTGTCTCGCAAGCAACCGAGAGTCCGTGGGCCACTCGAATTCTTCATTGGGCCTTAGCAACACCGCGGGCTCCTGCCGTATCTGGACCATATATGACAAACTCGAGTACCTGTAGGGTATACCCATGTCAGTAGCCCCCGAGTGTCCAGTGGAATCGTATATTCGACTGGAGACTTTATGAAGTCTTTCGAGTGCATGACTGAGCATATTTTCAAGTGTTCTGTTTGTGTCATAGGGATTGTTGATATACATGCCTGATTTATCCGATGTATCGGTATCAGTTAACTTCCTTAGGGAAAAACAATGCAATCTACTCAAACTCGAGTCCCTGGACTCGAATTCAGAAAAGTGCTAGTGTAATTTGACTCAGGCCGGGGAGGTCTTACATGAGTCGAATTCCAGTGTATAAGTGTGAGCACTCGACGCGTATGTCAAGGCATGTTCATCGTACCTGTAGGTACGAATATATTTCTGGTAGTGCGCAGCAGATGCGTTGCCAGGCCTTATTCAGGTCTTATCTTCACGCTGCAAGCGCGACATCTGAAATTTTGGTCATCGCGGAGATGATTCGGGTGGCCCAGGAGACGTAATCTCTTTGTAGGGAAAATATGAGGCGGAGTCGCCATAGCATTTGAGTGTGGATGTTATCAACACATAGTACGATGTACAAATAATCATAGGGTGTGCGACCAGCGCTCCCTATGGGAGTAGCCCCCAAGTGCCTATTCGAGTCATAGACTCGAGTGGAGACTAAAAACATTTGTGATTGCTGTCGTCTTTTGATGCTTGTTTTCAGTCGAATGTGCTTCCAGCGCTCCCTATGGGAGTAACCCGTAGTTTACCATCGAATCATTGATTCGAGTGAAGGGTTTGTCTTGAATGCTCATATACCTGCAAAAAAATCTTTCGGGTGCACGGCCAGCACTCCTGTGAGGAGTAGCCCCCGAGTGCTTGGTTGAGTCGAAGACTCAAGTAAGGACTAAAGTATTCAAAATCTTCTTGTACTAGAATAAGTGACGTCAGTGCTAACAATGTGATGACCTCAGTTACCCGCATGAGCGGCTTTGACGGGACGTTACGAGCGGTGGGTCCCACTTTCTGACTTTGATTTGACTGGGTGTGCGTAATCTTCTGGTTTAACTGCGTCTCCTCGATTTCCGCGCGTAATGGGAGTAGTGGGGGATGGTTCGTGGTTCAACTTCGCCACGTGTCGGTGGCGATGTGCGCCACGTGTTTAGTAGGGTTTGTGTTGGCCGTTGGATGACATCTACAAGGATGTTAAGTAGGAGCGCAACTGCGGTAAATTTCCCCATCTCTCTTCTTGCTCGTGCCTCCTTCGACATTGATGTTCTCTTTGCTTCCTTGCGTGATTTCTCTTTGCAGCACTGGACCAGCTCCGTGTTTCCCTAGTTACTTTCTCCGTTCGCACCTCCATCGAAAGATGGGTAAGAAGAAGGGAGGCATCGCCGCTGGATCTACGGCCACCATTGCCGCCACCAAGAAGAAGGGCGGTACCACCACCATGGGTACCAGCGAAGCTGGCGTTGGGAAGAAGAAGGGTGTGGGCACCCGTGTCACCAACGGTGCCTAGCGCGCGTCCATCATCAAGTCCTCTGAGCTGCACCTTTATCGTCAAGATGGAGCTCTTCCGCCTGCGGAAGATGACTCGCGAGTGCCTGGCGATGAGGTAATCCCTTGTCCTCCTCAAGGTTTCCGGGTGATGTTCCTTGCGTTCATCATCCAAGGTCTCTCTCTCCCCCTGCATCCTTTCTTAAGGGGTCTTCTTTGTTCCTATGGGCTCCAGCTGCACCAGCTATCCCCAAATTCCATTCTCCACATCTCTTGTTTCATCACTCTTTGCGAGTTCTGGCTCGGAATCGAGCCACACTTTGGCCTCTTCAAGAGGCTTTTTAAGCTCAAACATCAGTTGGCGTCTGGTTCAGTAGTCTACGTCGTAGGAGGCTGTGGAATCCACGTCGACTCCTCCGTCGTCTATTTCGACATCAAGCTCACCGCATCTATCCAAGGGTGGAGAGACAAGTGGTTCTACATCCACGACCAAAAGGCCGACGGAGAGCACTTCGGACTCACGCCCTTCGACCCTGCAGCGACTTGCAAGAGGAGGCGCTCCTGGAAGAATGTCGTGATGCCTGGCGAATCCAAGGAAACGAAGGTGTTGTATAAGCGCGTCTGCGACCTCGAAGGCCGCATAGGCAAAGAAGAGGGTGGTGCCACTCTCATTCGCACGTGGTTGCGCCGCAGCGTCTAGCCTCTTCAGGCCAGAGTCCACCCGATGTACTGCTGGGCAAGGGCGAGCGATGTCACTCGCATATCTGCGGAAGGCATTTCTGCGGGCAAGGTAGACAGGAGGTTGCGATTGGTGACCAAGCACACTACCAAGGAGGTTCTCCCACGCGAACCAGTCGTGGCTCCTTTCGACGCCTCTAAACCTCCTCCTAAGGTAGAACTGTACCGTGAAGTAGTTTTATTTGTCGATTACCATCAAGTACTTGATATATAATGATGTATCTTCTGAATGCAGGACTAGAAGGTGTCTTCTAATTTTCCCCCTCGTCCTGAAGGGGTTATCCCTCATGAAGTGGAGGAAGAGGACGAGTCGGAATCGACCGTCCTAATTGAAGAAGAAGAGGGAGCCCCCGAGTCCAGCGGCCACGATACTCGCAAGCGTTCCCGCAGCAAGGATTCTGACGCTTCTTCACCGATGACGCCGGAAAGTCCTTCTGCTGCTGCAGAGGAACCAATCCCCTCCGTACATGTGCGCGCCATGGATCCTCCTGCTTAGAAGAAGCTGCGACTGCCGAAGGAGTCATCGGATGACTCCTTTGACATTGACAAATTTTCTTGGTAATCTTTTTAATCCTCGCGAGTTTGTCTTGCTTTTCTGTGAGTTTGATTTTCTGAAGTGGCGCTTGGCATGTTTTGCAGTCCAGCGGCGTCGTCGTCTTCTGATGAAGTCCAATTTGTTAAAGAGTCCGGAGTCGCAGACTCCAAGGCCAAGGAGGTGGCCGAACGGTCTCCTTCTCCTCCAGTGGTGGCCCACTCCGGTGCCAATTCATCGAGTTCCCCGCATGCTGGGGAGCACCAGATGGTTGCCCGGACGATTGCACGATAGTCATCTTTAGAGTCCCTGGAGGAACATGTAAGTGTCTTTTTATTGTTTGGCAGTCGAATTTGTACCTTGGATTGCTTCTGAATCTTTGTTTCCCTTGATGTAGCTCATTATGAAGGAAGCTGCTCGCCTTGCGGAGCAAGTCCTTCTCATGGGTCGGTAGCATGCTCTGCTGGACAATTGCCACTGCATCGTCAAAGGTTAGTTTTGGCTTTGGCTTTGTCTTCGTGAAATTTGTCAACTCGATTGGTGATGCTCCATGTGCTTTGTAGTTGAACACAATGAGCTTCTTCGTCGTGTTGCATCCCTCGAGAAGGGGCTTGCCACGGCGGTGAAGAATCGCGACGAAGCAGTCGTAGCCCTAGAGGAGTCGCGAAAGTGCGAAGAATATTTGCGCTCTTCCACTGCTGAAAGGGAGAAGTTATTCGAAGAACAACTTTTGTCGACTTCTAAGGCCCTGTCAGGTAATGTTTGGTTTGATTTGCGTTGCTCCTAATTTGATGTCATGTTGTTGTGCTAACACCTTGCTTATGTAGATGCCGCTGGCCTGAGCTTTGATGCCCAGTCTCTGCGTCGCGTGGATGCATTGGCTGGCGCCGTTGCTGAAGTCGAAGACCACAGTGTTTCTCTCCAGGAGACGCTGGGGAAGGCCAAGGATGTGCTCGGTCGCATTCGTGAGGATTTAACTCCCAAGGCCGGGCTGATCGACAACCTTGATGACCTGGTGGAATCCCTAGCTGGGGGTATTCCCGTGGAATTCAAGAACTCTCAGCGGTCCGTCAGCGCCACCATGGCACTCGTGATGGTACAAGCCCATGGCGTGGAGATGGATCCCGGGGCGATCTCCGAGGCAATGCCTGTCGACACCGGAGGCCAGCAGGTAGTGTTTGCTCCCTTCGGTAGCTGCGCTAAGTATGGGCCACAGCTTATCGAGATAGTCGCCAAATACTTTGAGGAGTGGCGGCGAGCGAAGGCGGCAAAGACCGCGGCATCTGGGGCTACCACCGGCAAGTTTGTGGCGTCGGAGACTACCATGGATGCGATGAAGCCCCTGAAGTCGAAGTCGAAGTCGAAGAAGCAAAATGCTCCCTAGTCTTCATGTGTAATAGTTGTAGCTTAGCCTTTTGCCTAAACCGTGCTTTTGTGGGGGGTGTTCCCTTGACATTTTATCAAATTTGACTGCAGTTCTCTATTTATCAATGTCTGATGAGTCTCATTTGCCTCTTATTTGATTGTACATAGGGTCCTTCAAGTGGTCCTTCTAGTGGTCCTTCGAGTGGTCCTCATGATTCTCCTCCCACCGATGAAACCTCGGCGCAGCCGCGCTCAAAGGTGGAGGAATTGTCGTTGCTTTCGCAATTGCGCGATCGCATTAAGCAATTGGAGCATGAGTTGCCCATTATCCACGGTAGTGCGGATGTGTGGAAGTCGAAGGCGGAGAAGGCCACCACTCGCAAGAAATATCTCTTGGAGGAAGTGGCGCAGTTGAATGAGCAGAAATGTTAGCTTTCTGTCTTCTCATCTTTTCTTTTAGTCAGTCGTGGCAATGCCTTGTCTTCATACTTTGCTCCTTGCTTGGTGTAGTTGTTAGCGCTCGTCATCCGCAAGATGAGAAGGACCGGGTGGCTATTCAAATGAACAACCTGACCCAGGAGCAGCTGCGGGCAAGTGGGTATTTCTGGGTGGACCACGATCGTGCCATTGCATTGGCGACCCTGCAGGATCATTCTTCTCGAGTACTTCAATGCTTGAAGAAGGCGTAGTCATGACTCAGGCACATTTATCGAACAATGTTTCCACTGGACGCCGTTCCTTCAAGCCTATTGGCTCTTCTGGCAAAGTTTCAAGATTTAAGCGTGGTGCGCGAGTGCGTTCGTCAGCAATTGGTCGTAGGTGAGAAACCTGCTTTGTCGATGGTGCGACTGCATCGGCCAGATGTGGACATGGCATCCGTTGATGCTGGACCGCCGCCACCGCCAGAAGGGATGACCTGGAACATGGTGCCGAACTACCAGGCGGTTGATCAGCCAACATAAGACATTGTCGACTTCTTTGAAGAGCAGACGAATGTTCATCTTTTGCAGCAGTAGCGTAGTTTGTATCCTGCACATAGATGTATGAGTGTTCTAAAGTTCGTATGATTATGTTGGGTGTAATTAATACCCATTGATATATAAAGAGCTTGCTAGCTTGTTTTTTGTCGAGTGTATTGTACTCTTGCAGTTCCTTTTCATTATCCTGACTTGTGTTTATCTCAGCACCTTGCCAACCTGTCAGGTGCGTTGCAACTGGGTTGGTGTTTATCAAGGGTTCGATTGGTGTTGTGTCAGCTACTCAGGATACTGCGTTTTTTCATAGAACAAAGGTGTAAAGGGTGGCGCAGCCCCCGAGTGATAAAATGGCAAGAGAATAAGGAAAACACAGAGTTTTGGGGCACTTAGCTTTATTTATTCGCAGAATAGTACAAGGTACAATGTGTGGCTAAGTACCCTGGCTAAATAGCCTTATTTGTAATGTAAAAACTACTAGGGGTAGAAACGACGCAGATGCGTGATGTTCCAAGGGTTGGAGTATGTGACTCCGGTCTCAAAATCTTTCAGGCGATAGGCGCCACCTAGGATTACTTCTGTAATAACGTAAGGTCCTTCCCAAGGGTACTCGAGCTTGAGATGCCCTTGTTGCTTCAGTCACAGGACCATGTCTCCTTCGACGAAGGATCTGGGGCGTAGCCTTCTGCGGTGGTAGTTGTGGAGGCTCTACTGGTAGATCATTGATCTCTCCGCTATGATTTCCCGTGCCTCGTCAAGGAGGTCGACAGAGTCTTCGAGTGCAAGAGTTGACTCCTGCTCGCTGTAAGCGACCACCCGTGGGGTTTTGTAGCGTACTTCTGCGGGTAGCACCGCTTCAGCACCGTGCACCATGAAGAACAGAGTGTATCCCGTGGCACTGTTTGGAGTTGTACGCAGGCTCCAAAAAACTGATTGCAGCTCGTCTGGCCAGCATCCAGCGGCTTGTTCGAGTGGTTGGAGGAATCGTTTCTTGATTTCGTCGCAGACGAGGCCGTTGGCCTTTTCGACTTAACCGTTGGTCTGCGGGTGAGCCACCGAGGCGTAGCTTGATTCCCAGGTTTTCGTAGAATTCCTAGAACTCCTTAGAGGTGAAGTTCGTCCCATTGTCCGTGATGATGCTGTGTGGTACTCCAAAGTGGTAGACAATGGACTCAAAGAATTTGACAGCGCTGGCTCCTGATTGATTCGTCACCGGCATGGCCTCGATCCACTTGGTGAATTTGTCGATTACGACCAAGAGGTAGACATAACCTACTCGCGAGGACTTTGGGATCTTACCGACCATGTCAAGTCCCCATTGTGCGAAGGGACAAGCCAATGGTATTGGCCTGAGTTTTGCGCCAGGTGCGTGAGGTTTGTCCGCGAATTGCTGGCAAGCGTTACAGCGTTGGACGATGTCTTTGGCGTCGTGCATGGCCGTGGGCCAGTAGAAACTAGCTCATAGAGCTTTGGTGACGAGGGCGTGACTGCCAGCATGGTGCTCGCAAGTGCCTTCGTGGATATCGAGGAGGACGGCCCTTCGGTCCCTGTTGGAGATGTACCGTTAAAGTACTCCTGTGATGCTGCGCTTGTACAGTTCGCTGTTGATGAGGGCAAATGCCTTGGATCGTCGCGCGATGTCTCGCGCATCAGCCGAGTCATCTGGCAACCTCTTGCTGAGTAAATATGTGATGTAGGGCTGTGTCTAAGATGGCTCAATCATCATGACGCCCATTGGCCCTTCGAGTCCTGTATCGAGCTCCATGTCGTCGAGTGCCATTGGCTCGTTGGGTGGCGCAGCCCCCGAGTCCGGTGACATGCTTGTCTTCTTCTCTAAAGCTTTGGGCTTGATGGAGCGCTTGTAGATGCGCTCGAGGAATACCCCAGGTGGTATGGGGCGCAGGTGGAGCCAATGTTGGCGAGTGTATCTGCCTCTTCATTTCTTTCGCGGCCCACGTACCGCAGCTCACAGTCGTCGAAGTCTCCCTCGAGTATGTCGTAGAGGTCGCGATAGGCGATCATGTTGTTGCTCAGTGCGTCGCACTCGTGCATCGTTTGGTTGACCACCAGTTTGGAGTCGCCATAGATGATGAGCCTCTTGGCGCCATAGGCTTTTGCCATCCGCATCCCATGGATTAGGGCTTCGTACTCAGCTTCATTATTGGAGGCAGTGAACTGCATTCGCAGAATGTATTTCATCTTGTCTCCTTGGGGCGATGTCAGTATGACACCTACGCCAGCTCCGTCCTTTCTCTTGGATCCGTCGAAGTTCATTGTCCACAGATAGGACATGTCGGGCTTGTCGGGGAGCTGGTTTCCATCCAGTGTACGAGGAAATCCGCGCTTTTCATATGTGATGTCTCGTGGAGACAGTTCGATTCCCCAGAGCGCGACTCGTCCGGTGGCGTCAGGATTATTCAATATGTGCCCGAGCGGGGCATCGTTTACCACCACGACTGGGTGCTCCTGGAAGTAGTGGCGCAGTCGCCTAGGTGTCATGAAGACGCCATACGTCAGCTTCTGGGAGTGCGGGTACTGCTGTTTTGTTTGCGTGAGCAGCTCGCTGAGGTAGTATATTGGGCGCTAGACCCCGTGGACCTTGTTTTCTTCGGCTCGTTCCACCACGAGCACCGTGCTGACCACCTGGTTGGTGACGGAGATGTAGAGCAGCAGTGGTTCCTTTTCGTGAGGCGTCACCAGTACTGGCGAGGTGGATAGTAGACGCTTGAGATCTTCGAATGCTTCTTGTGCCTCGTCTGTCCACTCGAACTTGTCGGTTTTGCGGAGAAGTTGGTAGAAGGGTAGTGCCTTTTCGCCCATTCGACTGATGAATCGACTGAGCGTCGCGATTCGTCTAGCCAGCTGCTGGACACCTTTTACGTTCTTCGGCTTCTCCATGGCCAGTATGGCCTTTATTTTCTTCGGGTTTAACTCGATCCCTCTCGCAGAGATGAGATATCCGAGCCAGGCCCTCGTGGAGTTTGAGGAACTCGCGGCAGTCCTTGAGAAGGTGGCTGGATTTCTCCTTGCCGTCGTGCTTGTCAATTTAGAAGTGCATGTTGCATGGTCCGGACAGTTTGTCCTTGATAGATGTTGCGGGTGCCTCTTCGCGGGTGCGGTGCTGCCACACCTGAGTGGTTTTTCTGCTGTCGCGGTATCCACCGCTACGATATCTGCTGTTGCGGTTGTCATCGCGTTTGTCGGCATAGCCGGCTGCAACCATATTGACCTTGTCACGGTCATCGTAGACGCGCATTCGATGTTTGCCTCGGCGGTCACGTCTGTGCCCGAGGTCATCGTCGTCGTCGGAGTAGGTACGGTTTTTCACCGAGTCTTCTCCGTCAGCCCACCGATTCATGATTTCCATCAGGTGGTCGATCGTTTTGGGCTTCGAGCGGCCCAGCTTCTCCCTGAGCTCTATACGGCGGACGCCACCGTTGAATGCATCGATTGCGCGGTCCTCCAAGATGTTTTCTGCAGAGTTCTTGATGATGGACCACCTCTGGATGTACGAGCGCAACGACTCGCCAGATCTTTGTTGGCAGCTTCTTAGTTCTTCGATTGATGCGGGCCTTTTGTAAGTGTCCTTGAAGTTGCGCACAAAGCTGTAGACCAGCTCTTCCCAAATAGTTGGATCTGCACGGGAGGTTGTTGAGCCATGCGCAAGCGGTGCCCTGCAGCTGTAGCTGCAGGCATTGCATGGCCGTGCTTCGACTCCCGCCATGTAGTCTGATGGAGGAGATGTGGTCCTCCAACCAGATTTTTGGGTCCTGCAGGCTGTCAAATTTTGGGTTCTCCGACGGGAGTTTGAACCCCTTAGGCATTCGCTTCTGCCTGATGGCCCTGCTGAAGCATCTGGCGCCGCAGAGCTCCGTCTCGTCTTCTTATGAGTCAGTCGAACAAGCACGCCTTTCCTGCATCTTGTCGACTTTGCGTTGTGTGATGTCATCACGCGCGTTGTACTCGTGGTCATGCCGTCGTGAGCGACGTCGCCATGACAAATCGTGACTATCATCATTGGAGGAGTACGAGTAGTAGTATTTGTCCAGAGCCTTGCTTTTCTTCGGCTCTAGCGTTGGTTCCTTGTCGAGGGAGGCCTCGATTAGCCCTAGGCCTGCGATCATAGATCAGTGCATGGCAGCTCGCGGGTCTCCAGCCGGTGGCTGGTTGTTAATGAGGTACATGGTGGCCGCTGTCACCGCAGCTTGCGGCGTCTTTGGGAGCATGTTGCCCCGCATGTCGACCGTCATAGAGCTGAAGTCGAGGACTTTTGTGGCTTCTACGCGTTCTTGCTCGATGAGGTGGGCCAGTCGAGATTGCCTCTTGTTGGCCACGTACTCGTTGCGTTTGGAGGAGGATCCTCCATGGGAGGAGAGCCCAGCTCGTCGAAGACTCGACTCGTCCGCCACCTTTCTGCGCGCCTCGAGTTGCACGATCACTTGCTGTTGGTGCTTGAACTCCACCTTTAGCATCCAATGGTAGCCCATCAGCATGTCTTGTGGTGTGTTGGGGGGTAGAGGATTGCCCCGTAGAGCTTCTCGACAGCGGGCCCACTTGTTGTCGTTGAGCTTGATCAGCATATGTTCGCCGGTGTTCTCATTCATCACGAGGTGCGGCTCCCCTCCCGTCCCGTTGTTGATGGGCGCGCCATTTCCACCGTTGGTGGGGCCACTGTTGGGTGCGTTGCCATTGGGTATACCTCCGTTGGGTGGTCCGGTGCCAGATCCGGTGCCGGTGTTTTAGCGATTGACGCCGGTGTCGCCCGCGTTGATGACGGTGCACATGAAGTGATTGGGGAGGCTGTTGCTCCCACAACTTTTAGATTCGGAGCCGTAGGCTCCATCTTCTGTGGCTAGGTCACCCAAATCAGATCCGCGACTGTTGTCGTTGTACGTACTCCCAGCTATTGCTGAGGTGTTGAGCTCGCTGAGGGTGCTGATTGGTGGCGGGAACCACGATGCTGGAGCAATCGCGGGTGCCGTTGGCTGGTCAGGCATGCGAAGCGTGCCCAGTTGACCAACCTGGAAGCAGAAGCTTCCAATTGCCAGGCTGATCCCATCTCCCACGAACTCGAAAGCCGGACGAGTGGCTGGCGTGTGGACGGTGAAGTCGAACGCGCTGAAGAGCTAGCGAATCTCCGCTGTTGCAGAGTTGTAGATCGCGGTTGACGGGGCCGAAGAAGCCGCGATATCATCACTCCCAAATCCCACAGACGGCGCCAATTGACGAGGGTTTAACTCGTCAATGCCCATTGTTATGGACTTGGGTTTTGGAGAAGGAGGGAGCGCTGGAGGCATCAATCGGCTAGCAAACAAGCACACATGGACGCAAGGTTTACCCAGGTTCAGGCCTCGTAGAGGTCCCTACTCCTGGTTGTCTGCTCTTGGAATTAATGAAGGAATCGAAGATTATAGGGGTGCGCAGATGCAACCTGGCAAGAGTTGTGGAAACTAGGGTTGTGATTGTCCTCCTCGTCGCCCCCTCCTAGCCTTTATATAGATAGGCTAGGTCTCGGGTAGCACGTCGAGTGGGTTACAGATTAGGGTTTGCCCTTTGAACCTTCTATCTTAAGCTTCTTCTTGTTTCACAAGTAATCGAGAGTCTGTGGGCCACTCGAATTGGGCCTTAGCAACGCCGCAGGCTTCTGCCGTATCTGGACGTATATGCAAAACTCGAGTACCTGTAGGGTATACGCATGTCAGTGTTTCTTAGAGATCTAACAACGATGGTAGAGCTCATACATGGCACAACACCAAGTGTGTGTGATCATCGAAGGGGAAGGACCTTCAACACCGCGAGACTCCAACAGTAACCCTATCGTTGATCCCAATGATATTCTATCGGATGACGATGTAGGACAACGCAAGAACAGGGAGGTGATACATCTCAAATGTTGAAGGGTTCGCAGCAAAGAAAACAAAAAATTCCTACGATGTGAACTATACGCCAAGATCTATCTACTAGATAAAAGCAACGGGTGGATATACATCCATAGAGAACTTACCCTCGAAGACAACAAAGCTTTGTTAACAAGATGGAACTCGTGGATGATGTAGTCGTACACTTGCCGATCTCAAGATCATGATGAAGTCCAGTAGGTCCGGCTCCAGCACGTCCATCAGATCCAGCTCCAGCAAGTCCAGCACCACCAAGTCTAGCACCGCAAAGCAGCGGTGCATCCGTGATCGCACACATGTCCGGTACCCCAACAACCTCTGTCCCTCGCTCCAGCAAAGCAGCAGAAGTAGCAACTCCTTTCTAGATAAAGCCACCGGGAACATGTATCTCTCTAATCCGAGACCATGGGGGGAAAATACTAGAGGGGGAGAGAGATCCTTCACGAGGAGGTGTGAGGAAGAAGGGGTGTGAGGGGGGCCTTTTATAGGAGGAGTAGGGGTGTCCCTCCCCATGTCCGGCACCTCATGGAGGTGACCCCTCACCTCCCCCATTCATGTGGTGGTAACCCCCTCCACATTAAAATGCCCCTTCACATTCTCTTTTAAAGTCTCCACTTTAAATGCATTAAATTTCTCCAAATTTAATGCTCTCTCATTTAATAAAACACTTTTATTAATTTTATTCAGAATTTTGATAATTACTTTAATTAAAAAACATTCACATAAAACCCCTTGCAACATTTCAATATTACATGCAGAACCAATTTCTGCAATTTCACCCGAAATAGTTTCGGTGTCTATTGAAATAATTCCAGCGCTTTCTTAAATCTTTATCTGAAACATATTTGCTCCAAATGGTGTCGGTATCCCTTAAGTGTGTCACCCTATGGTTTGCGAATAATTGATACATGATCGAGACCCCTCTCAGATCAATAATCAGAAGCGGGACCTGGAGATCCATACTGACTCCTACACATTCAACGATGACTTCTGTGATCGTGAGAACCTTTAACGCTAGTAACTAAATCCCTTTGTCTAGCGATATATTACATGTTCGAGATTCGATCATCGGTATCTCCATACCTAGTTTGATCTCGTTACCGACATGTACTCTTTTCTTGTTGCCGTGATATAACATTCTAGTGATCACATCACTTGCTTGCAAGCTAACCAATGTGATATCACCGAAAGGGCCCAGAGTATATCTATCCGTCATCGGGATGAACAAATCCCACTCTTGATCCATGAGCCTCTACATAACACTTTCGTAGCACTGAACCCACCTTTATAATAACCCTTTCACGGTGTGACGTTTGATGTTATCAAGATACTCTTCCAGTGTTAGTGATTGACATGATCTCATGGTCTAAGGACTAGGATTACTTCGTATGATGTTATAGCAATATAAACACAATGAATTTGATCGTAATGGTATAGCTCGGATGAATGTTCATCACATCATTCAACTAATGTTGTGACCTCGTTATTAACAACATCCAATGTCCATGATCAGGAAACTTTGATCATCTTGTTAATCAACGAGCTAGTTTATAAGAGAGGCATAACTAGGAACTTTCCTTTTTGTTTATTAAACACACATGTATTAACGTTTCCAAATTAATAAAATTATAGCATGCAAAATAAACATTTATCATAAACAAGTAATAAGATAATAACCACTTTATTATTGCCTCTCGGGCATATTCCCTTCAAATGTATCTACTTTTCCAAGTACTTTCTCAATGGTTTGCTCCAAAATTTCACCATACTTGGATAAAACTGTTGAATCTGACGTTGTTTTTAGCAAAAGTCTTCTTTCTGTCTGTTTTCGCAGGAAATAAAATCGAGGAAAAATACCGTGCGGGTTTTTCACCAAAACAAGGAGCATGATATTTGGAATCATATAGGGGGGCCACGAGGCCCAAAAAAGCACAAGTGGCACACCGTACCTTGTTGGGCGTGCCACCCAGGCCCTTTCGGCCCTAGAGCATTGTCTCGGCCTCTCCTTTGGTATACCCTCATAAATACCTAAAAAACCTAGGTATCCAGGAGTACGAACCCTTCCGCGAAACAGAGCGCCACCAAATCCACGATCTTCGTTTCTGGGGTCAGATTGGTCTTGCTCTCCATGTCGGAGAGGGGGATTTTGAGGTCTTCTCCACCACCATCATCACCAACATTGTCACCAAAAACCATGTGATCATTCTCCATCATCATGTTCGAGTAGTCTTCTATAGGCATATGAGGTGGATGGGGATTGGATGAGATTGATCATGTAATCATCCATATGTATCGAGATTTGAGGTGTTTATCTTGAGGATATTCTTGTATGAGTGTTGGTACACATTTGCTATGTTTAATGCTTGTTGCTAGGGCCCAAGTGACATGATTTCAGTACTGAACTTTTATTTCCCCATCATATATATGAGTTTGGTATCTATCTGCAAGTGTATTGCCTATTATTGTGTTGAACCTGCTAACCCTAAAGTGCTAGTTAGGGAAAACAATGGGAATATATGATAGTTTGAGGATATTGTGTGGTCATGAAGTGTTAATGGTTTGTTTTGGGATATTCGAAAGAATAGACCTTAATTGCCTGTAGTTCCAAGTTGGCCCCGGTGAAATGGGCAGACAGGAAAATAGATGTTATGCAAATTCTCTTGGTTACTACGCATAACTATATTAGGATCACACACCTACACACAACTGAATTAGAGGTGAATGCCATGTTATTAGGATTACATTATATGATAAATATCATTCGTGCAACACCCTGCTATCATATTATGCCTATGCTTTTAGCCACTGAAAGTTACATACTACTACTTTCGGTGAAAACTGGAAATCTGCTGCTATTGTTTACTGCTTTGAATGAACTATTATAAATCACCACTTGCTTTGTGAGTTTATTGATATACATGTGTGGTTGAGAGTGCCATCCCAATTTCGAAAGTCTTATTGATATTCTTGTGTTCCCCATGAGTCGAACTATAAATTTGGGTAATACTTCCCATCAAAAAATTCAGCGATCCCCTATACTTATGAGCATCAAGACATTTTCTAGCGCCGTTGCTGGGGAGCCTAGATTTATTGGTAAGACCACTTGTTATCATTTACTTGTTGTACTTATTTGTTTCTCACCATGGGAAAGGATAAGAATGCTGCTAAGAAGGTCATTATGCCTTCCACCACAAGGAGAGGTATGGATTTGCCTTCTAGGCCACACTTTTCACCTAATGCCGCTACTACTCCAGCTACTAGAAACAAAATTGCTGTCCTACCAAGTTCACCATTGTCTAAGATGTCTACTATAACTGAACATGACTTCTTGGATGTTGGAAAATATAAAGAGGGGACGCCTGATTTATCTAAGTCTGTGTCCAATGAGGATACAGAATCTGAATATGATGAATATGAACTTTATGATATTGCAACTAGCTCTAAATCAACACCTTCAGAAGAAGACGTGGCTTTTACTAAAGCTTTTATGAACCTTGATTTAGATGACTTAGATAAATTTGATGCTAGCACGAGTACTTCTTTAGGAGAGTTATTCCATGTGGCTAGTAAATGGATGCACCTCAATATACATTAAAGATAAAGACTATGAGTTCACTGTAGACTCTGAAATAATAGAAATGGTTAAATCATCTAAGTTCTATGGTAAAGAAGAATTCCCCTATGAACACTTAACAAATCTTAATGATCTATCTAGCCTATTTGGGAAAACTGAAATCCAACTACTATTACTTCTTGAAATTGTTTCCTTTCTCTTTGGGAGGAAAAGCATAAGCTTGGTATAACTCATTAGCTCCAAAGTCAATCACTATCAAAGAGGCGTGCTTATACTTGTTTTATAATAGATATTTCCCTTCTAGTAAAATACATGCCATGATTGCTGAACTTAGTAATTTTGTGCAAGGTAAGGAGGAGAGTATTCCTCAAGCTTGGGGGAGATATTGTGCCCTTCAGAGGAAATGCCATGCTCATGGTTTTAAAGATAATGAGTCGCTTTATATATTTTACAATGGACTAACTAAAAAATCTAGATCTTATCTAGTAGTGTTGCAGGGAATATTTTCAGGCACAGGACTATTGAGGAAGCTAAAGCATTATTGAACACTATTACTCAGAATCATTACATCTGGCATATTGAAGAGGAAGATAAAATTGAAATGATCCATAACAAGAGAGGTATTCATAAATTATCTAATGAAGACATGAAGGACGCTTCGAGGTCTATCAAAGAAAGTGGTATTAAAACTTCTCACTTGAAGGAACTTTCTAAAATGGGTGTCAAGTTCCCTATTGATGAACCATGTTTTCCTATCCAAGTACATGCTATATGTTCTGCTGAAGGTAATGGGAAGGTATCACCTCCTACTGAAATATCATATGTAGATCATTCAAATGACTTTGCTTCTCATCAAAAAGCTTTTGACCATGATATTGAAAGGGATCTACTAGATAATTCTCATAGAATCAATGTCCTACATGAAAGAGTAAGCTCTTGTGTAGGTTCTCTTAAGATGACTATTAAGCACTGCAAAATGATGAATAATCAAGTGTAGAAAATGATCTCTCTTCAAAACAAATTATATGAGAATATTTTGATGAAAAGAGGCAAGTATGTGGAGTCAATACTAGGGGAGGATCTAGCACTCAGGATCCTGATTATCCCGCTGGACATCCAAAGAGGAAAGAGCAAGAGGCTCTTAAGAAGAAAACTTTTGCCAGAAAATCTCCCAATGAAAGTGAAGTAAATGGAAATTCTGAAGAACAAGAAAATGATGTATCTATTTCTAATGCTGAATCTGAAGATAATAATAATGAATAAGATGATGTGGAAGTATCTCAACCAAATGAAGATCCACAAGAAGATGAGAATAATGAAGAATCTAAACCTACTTCAAGAGAAGACCCTCAATCTTCTAGGGATAAAAGTAAAAAGAAGAAGCCTCCACTTCAACAAAAAGGTAAGGAAAGGGATCCATGGGTGCAAATACCCATACCATATCCTCAAGAGGTAATGAAAACTTTAGAAGATGCAAGGTTTGAAATTTCATTGAATTGATAAAAAGTTTATACTTGCAAATTCCTTTAATTGATGCTATTAAGTTTCCTCCTTATTCTAAATATATGAAATATATTTTTAGTAAAAAAGGAAAATACCCAATGAAGCTATCACTGCCATGCTTGCTGACTATTCTTTTAAGGGAAAGCTACCTAAAAAGCGTGGAGATCTAGGTATTCCAACTATTCCTTGCATAATCAAAAATACATATTGAAGTATGCTTTATGTGATCTTGGAGCTTGAGTAAGTGTCATGCCTTTCTCTCTTTATAAGAAACTCAATTTAAACAAGTTAGTCCCCGTTGAAGTTTCACTTCAAATGGCTGATAAATCCACTTCTATTCCAATTGTCATATGTGAAGTTGTTCCTATCATGATTGCTAATCTGCAGATCCCTACAGACTTTGTGATATTATAAATGCCAGAAGATGATAACTTATCGATTATTCTTGGTAGACCTTTTCTAAATACTATAGGGGCTATGATTAATTATACTAAAAGCAAAGTTAAATTCAATATAAAAGGGAAGGAGCACACTATATATTTTCCAAAGAAGAATTCTGGTGAATTACCAAAAACGGGTGTCAATGATATTGAACCAAGGGTCCTTATAGTTGGAAGCTTTGAAATACCCATTTCTCTTCCAAAGCTCAAGTATCAAACAATAATGATTGGAACAATTCCAATTTATTGTGAGGTATCCTAAAAAATTCTTTCATAATAATAATTAAATCATTGTTTCTATCCTTATTATGGTGATGATGAGACTTGATCAACCTCATTCTTAACATGATGATAAGATAATGATTTCCATTGAAATATTGTTGAAGTAGTATCAAAAGTTATTTGAATTCTTTCACTTAATTTAAGTTCCTTTAATTATTGTATTCCTATTTTTAATAGTTTTTAAGTTCTAAAAAATCCTACACAGAAAATATTTTTCAAAAATTACGAGAATATTCCCAGGTCATTTTCCTGCATAGGAGATCCATCAGGCAAAATAGCAAACATGGAGGAAAAGGGACCAGGTGGCGCGCCTTACCTTGCTAGGCATGCCACCCAACCTTGTGGGGCCCATAAGAGGAGTTAGGTGGCATCCAAGCTCCCAGGTTCATCCCTTCCTCCTAGAATCTGACTAGGTACCACTTGATTTTTTTCTCTTACTCCCTTGCTACTCAATTTTTGATCTCTAAGTTTGGGCAGCCGTTTTCAAATCCCTTTGGTGGGATTACTCCTTGGTGTGTGACTCCTCCGCCCATCCAGTTTTATTTTTGGTATTATGCTTTGTATTGTGAGAGGAATGTTGCTCTTGGTGTCTCCATTCAAAAATGAAAAATCCATGGATTTGATTGTGCTTGTACACATGGGTACAAGACTTGTCTATCCATTCATCCAAGCTGCGAGATCCACGCCCACTATATACCCAAGCAGTTTGTGGTTTTATTTCCCCAGTATTTTTCACATCTCGAATGCCACTTTCCTTAATTTCTGCCGTGAGACACGTCTTTTGTCTATATATGCCCTACCATTTCCTAGGAGAGAAAATATTAGAGCTATTTTTTATCTCCCATGACAACATACCTCACCATTATTTTGTCCTCTAACCCAAGCTCCTTCCGGCAGGGGTTCAATACAACCACCACCACGCTTGCCAACGACGGCCACGACTCCATGCTCGACACACTGCTTGACTCCTCCTCGAACTGGTAAGTACACGTCGTAAGCAACAAATGCCGAGTACTTGAAAAACTGCAACATGTCCTACTTCGCGGTGTTGTTGGACCTACTCTGCACGAGGAGCTTGCACGTTGCATCTCACCTTCCCAAGAAGCTTCTATACCGAGAGGTGCTAGGGTGCCTTCAATGACGACCACTTCCGTCTCGCCTCCTTGCTGCACAGCCACCCACCAGAGGACGGCGCAGCTATCCGCGCCTTCCCGGTGGTGGGTTTTGTGTCACGCACTCTAGGATCTTCTCCAGTTGCAAGGACAGGCTCAACAAGCACGACGTCAGTGTCTAGGACACTGCCACTAGCAACCAGACACACTTCTTCTATGAGCTGCCTGGCGTGGCACTAGGCGATGCTGATAGGCTCTAGTGGCTCAATGCCACCAACTCACTCCTAGTGACCATGCTCCCCAAGATGGACAAGTGCTCCATCATCCCGCTGGACTTCTAGGACAAGCGTGTGTCATGGTTTGATGATCGGCTCAACATGTCGATCTCGTTGGGGAACCCCAAGAGGAAGGTATGATGAGCACAGCAGCAAGTTTTCCCTCAGTTATAAAACCAAGGTTATCGAACCAGTAGGAGCAAGAAAACACCTCCAAGGTGTTGTTTCCAACTTGGAATCCTGCACAACACAACCACAGAACTTTGCCCCAACTTACAGCGAGGTTGTAAATCTCACCAGTTTTGCTGAAAACAAAGGCTTAAACGTATTGTGTGGAAGATAGTAATAGCTTGCAGAAAGTAAATAGAAAACAGTAAATAGTAGATTGTTGATTGATGGTAAAAGAATGGACCGGGGTCCATAGTTCACTAGTGGTGATTCTGCTTAAGATAGATGACATGTTGGGTGAACAAATTATAGCGAGGCAATTGACAAACATCGAGAAAGCATACATGCATATACTAATCATCTTGACTCCTATGAGATTTGATTGGGCATTACAACATTATACATAGACTGTAATCCAACTGCATCTATGACTAATAATCCACCTTCAGGTTATCATCCGAACCCCCTCCAGTATTAAGTTGCAAGCAACAGATAATTGCATTAAGCAAAGTGTGTAAAGTAAACAATATGATTGTTCTATGAACAAATGATTGTTGTTTTCTCCCTAGTAGCAATAGCACATCTAGTACCTTAGAGATTTTTGTCACTTCCCCACATTCCTAGAGGCATGAACCCACTATCGAGCATAAATACTCCCTCTTGGAGTTGCTAGCATCTACTCGGCCAAGATAGCTACTAACAACGGAAAGCATGCAAGATCACAAATAACATAGACATGATAGAATCAATAATGAATCTGAAATAGCATCTCAATATCCATCGGATCCCCACAAACACAACATGTAAGATTACAAATAGATGATCTTGATCATGAACGGAGCTCACAAGATCTAGACATGGTAGCACAAAGGAGAAGAACCAGCCATCTAGCTACTACATGGACCCGTAGTCTAGGGATGAACTATTCATGCATCACACCGGAGGCAGTCATGGTGATGAAGAAGGCCTCCAGGGTGATCTCTTCCCTCCGGCAGGGTGCCGGGAAGATCTTCAGATCCCTCTCGATCTAAGGATGGAGATGGCGGCGGCTACAGACTCTTTCGTGGAATTTTGATCGGGTTTCTTAGGGTTTTCATCCCGGAGGCAATATATAGGCGAAGGGGCAAGGTCGGTGGAGTACCAGGGGTCCCACACCACCTGGTGGCGTGGCTAGGGCTGGCCGCGCCACCACCAGGTGTGGCCGGCCTTGCTCCCCTCTTCATCTCCCCTCCGAACTCCGTGTTCCTTATGGTGAAATATTGACCTTGGATTTTGTCCGATCCAATTCCGAGAATATTTCCTTACTAGCTTTTCTGAAACCAAAAACAGTAGAAAACAGGCAACTGACACTGTGGCATCTTGCTAATAGGTTAGTTCTAGAAAATGTGTAAAAATACTCCAAAGTGTGTACAAAACATAAGAAAGTAGATATAAATCAAACATGGAACATAAAAAATTATAGATATGTTTGCAACGTATCAACATCCCCAAGCTTAACTCCTGCTCGTCCTCGAGTAGGTAAGTGATAAAAAAGAATAATTTTTGAGGTGACATGCTGAAAGGGCATGTATGCCCCATGTGTGGTTTTGGTAATTAATGACAATCCCTATGGACTAATGTGCAAATTGAGTCTCACTTGTAGGTTTGTCCATTGGCATCGCTTGGACCATGTGTTGGTTTCAAGGATGAAAAATAAGAAGCATTGTCCAAGGGCTTTGTGCCTATTGGAATCAAGTAGAAGAAGAAGATCAAGTATTTCTTGAAGAAGAAGAAGAAGATGGAGTTCCTCATGGATTTATTCAAGACATCATCATCAAGAATTGATGTGCAAGCTCACGGTGCGCCATCTCTAGAAGATCTCATGCTTGGAGCAAGCCATCCTCGATGTTCATGGGTGATGAAGGCAAGTTCAAAGAAGAGGTTTCCTCATGGAGTATGGGGGAGCCATCCGCAAGTCTTCATCAAGCAAGAGCAAGCAAGAAAGGTGTTCCATCGTGAAGGTGGCAAGATCGTCTACATAAAGCTCAAGTGGGATGATCGAGGCAAAGGTATGATCTTGATAGGGTTTCTACTATACCGGTCTCTTGTAGTGTTGGGAGACCGGGTTTAGGATAGATAGCCGTACTATCAAGAGGGGCTCTCGAGTGGGTGACTTGTTCGTATCTTTCGGAGAGAGCTCAAACCTTTGCATACATAGCATCATCTTTCTTGGTTGTTTGGTTCTTGTTCATGTGAGGATCTAGAGCTTGTTGTTATCTTCAATTGGTTTCGTAGCAATTGGAGTTTCCAAGCTCAACTTCTTGCGTTTTGGGTTCTGGAGGTTTTACCGGTTCGTCGCTTTTGAGAGGTCATACATTTCTCCATTTTATTTTTATACTCCCTTGTTGGACTATGATGTTTATTTTCATAATCTTGTAGAGATTTTTGTTCTCTTCAAAATGAGCCCAAGATCATCGAAATCGGAGTCTGGAGTCAAAAGTTATTGAAGTTTTCGTGTAATGTTGTCCAACATTTTTGCTTAAGCGGTAGTACCGGCCCAAGTTCCGGTAAATCTTGTTTTTGTTCTGTATCTTGTGTTTCTATTTACCGGTAGTACTGATGGGGCACCGGTAGTTCCGGTGGGGCGCGAATCTGGCCCAAACAGGTAGATTTCTCTTGCCCTATTTAAGGGCCCCCACTTCCCCAAAGTTTCCCCAAGTTTGGAGGTCATTTTTGCTAGCTCTTCCATTCTCTCTCCTCCATTGTTGACCTTCAAAATCTTTCCCTCTTCCCTTCTCCCTCCCATGATTCTTGCATCTCTTTGAGGGATTTGAGAGAGGAGATCTAGATCTACAACCCCTACCAAACCAAATCCCTTCTTTGTGAAGGAATCCTTGGGATCTAGATCTTGGAAAGTTTTGTGTTCTCCTCTTGTGTTCTTCCTCTCTTATTCCCCCAATAGCTTTTGTAGTTTTGGTGTAATTTGAGAGAGAAGGACTTGCCTCTTGCATTTGGTGCATAGGTTTAAGTTCTCCTCGGAGATTTGGCGAGTTCAAGCTCTTGGGATTGTTTCTCTTGGGTTCTTGGAACCCTAGACAGTTGTGTGGAGTTGTGGTGTGTTCTTGAGGCCTCCAATTGAGTTGTGGAGATTCCTCAAGCTTGTTGGCCTTTTGTGGCATTGTGGAGCATTTGTGGCTTTTCTTGGGAGGCCTCCAATTGTTGTGGAGTTTGCCCCAAGCCTTGTATGGGTTCGGTGACTGCCCTCAAGTGTCCCATAGTGGAACGTGAGTAGGCCTTTGTGGCGAGCTCACGGGAGAATAGGGTGAGCCTTTTGTGGCGTTGGTAGGTTGCGTGCCTTCGCATCTTGGGGTGAGGCCTTGTGTGGCGTTGAGTGAGCATCGAGCCACCACACCTCGAGGTGAGCCACTTGTGGCGTTCTAAGTACATTGCGCCCCCACACCTCTCCAACGGAGACGTAGCTTCTTTGGAAATGAACTTCGGAAAAAAATCATCGTCTCTGCGTCCATCGGTTATCTCTCAACCGAGCCCTTTACTTATGCAATTTACATTGTGATAGCCATCATGCTTGAAGTATTATATCTTGCTATCACCTTGTTGTTTATCTTGCTTAACATAGGTTGTTGGTGCACTTAGTGAACCTAGTGAATATAGGTTTTGTCTTGATAAATTAAACGTTAAGTTTTATTCCGCTTTTATTAGAGCCTAAACCGTAATAATTTTAAAACGCCTATTCACCCCCTCCCCCCTCTAGGCGACGTCCATTTCCCTTTCAATTGGTATCAGAGCGAGGTCTCTCACTTCTTAGGCTTCACCACCTCGAGAGTAAGGATGTCTCCTAGGGATTTAGTGCACTCTCACACATTTACATTTGATGTCACAAATTATGATGTTTGGCGTATTCGCATGCTTAGTCATTTCCGGGTCATTGACCCAAATATTGAGCGAATTCTTGATATGGGCTTGTCTCCTCCTAAGGATCCCCAAAATCTATCTTTGGAGGAGGAGACAAACTCTTATCTCGAAGCTCAAGCATCTAATGTGCTTTTTAATGTTGTGAGCTTTGTAGTTCTTTCCTCAATCATGCCTTTTCGAAATGCTCATGATATTTGGACCAAGCTTCAAGCAAAATATGATGTGTCCAAGCTTAATGAGGATGATTGTGTTCCCTCCACCTCTAGCCGTGATGAGTTCTCATCTTCTTCCACTACACGAACATGTGAGTTGTCACAAGGTAATGATATGGTGAGTGGTGATAGAACTTGCAATGTGGATATTGAGATTGCCATTCATGATCCTCCATATCTATCTCATTGCAATGTTGTATCTTTCGGCATGAACACTTGTAGGACTATATGGGATTTACATCCTAGTGTTGATTGCCCTTGCATATCTTGTAGAAATGGATTGAATATATCTCATGATGATATGCTTGCTTTGTGTTGTTGCCATGATAAATGTGCTTCTATTTCCACTAGTACTTGTGTTGCTAACCATGTAGAGGAAATCGAAGAATGTGTGGGCCAAGGCAAGGTTGCTATTGGAGCTTCATGTGTTCCACCATCATCACCTTCTCCCAACATTCACTTATGCCTCATGGCTAAGGAATCAAAGGTAACTTCTCCTTTGGACCCTAATGCACCTCATGATGATGTGAATGTTGACTTATATGTAGGAGATGATGATGTTGCTTCTTTAAAAGAGAAGGGGGAGCTAGTCCTTCGTGCTCTTCACAATGATAAAAATGTTTGCTCTACTTTCATTGAAATCTTGAACTTTGCCATTGAAATTAAGCAAATTATTTATGAGCATGAGGACACAATTGACAAAATGAATACTCTTGAGCGTGAGTATGCTAATGACTTTGCAAACCTAAATGAAGCTCTTGAAGAGGAACAAACCACCCAGGAATCTCTTGAGGAGACCTTTGCTCTAGAGCTATCTAGAGTGAAGAAATCTCATGGTAGAGAATTAGAGGTGGCAAGTGACCTCCAAATTAAAAAGGACGAGCTAGAAGTTGCCTATGCTAAACTCCTTGAGGATTTTGAGCACCTCAACAATGGCTCTAGGGTCATCAAGGGGGAGCTCATCAAACTCATCGAGTCGCATGAGCAACTTAAAGCTTCATACTCAAAAGATCTTTCCAAGTTGCCCTCACCTCTAGCAATTAATCATGATGCTTGTGCTACTAACTCTATCTCTTGTGAAGCATCTATTGTGAAGGAGAATGCTGAGCTACATGCTCAACTTGCTTTGATAACTAGCAACTATGGGAAATTGGAAGAGAGTCATGCTAAGCTCTCAAGCTCTCATGAGGACCTTCTAGTTTCCCATGGTAGTCTAAAGTTGGCTCATGAGGCCACCATGTCAAAGGTAACATCTAGTATGCCTCATGTGGGCATTAGCACTACATCTACTCCTGGTGTCATATTGCCATGTGATAGTCCTTGTGATTCATCATATCATAACCATGCTATATCCTTTGATGAATTGCATCCCTTGCCTTGTTGCTCTAACAACGTAGCATCTACTTCCTCTAGTATTGTTGTTGATACTAACCATGTAGAGGAAAATAAGAAGCTCAAGGCTCAAGTCAATTATTTGAAGAATAAATTGAAGATGTGTCATGAAGGGAAGACCACACTCAAGAACATCTTGGGTGTGCGAAGATACCCAAATGATAAGAGTGGGCTTGGATATAACTCCAACATCAAGAACAAGCCCACCAACTTGTTGAAGAACAAGGGCAACAAGAAGAATGGACAAGGTCAATTGAAGAATCCAGCCAACATTGTGTGCTCCAAGTGCAAGGAAGAAGGACATCATGTGAGATATTTCCCATTGAAGAAGAAGCAACAAGGGAAGCAGCCTCAAGCTCCACCTCAAGCTAGAAGCGATCCTCTTCCCAAGACTCAAGCTCTTCCTCACGGGGTGGCATCTTCCAAGAAGAAAGATAGCAAGAGAAGAACTTGCTACATTTGCCGCGAGAAGGGACACCTTTCTTCCTCATGCACCATGGGTAACTCCTCATCCAAGCCTATCTTGATTGATGATGCATATTCTCTTCGTAAGGATGAGGTGGGCAATGTGTTTGCCAAATTTGTTGGTGCCCAACGTGGTGTCAAGAAAAGAACCATTTGGGTGGCCAAGCCTATTGTGACTAACTTATTAGGACCCAACTTGGTTGGGGACCAACAAGCTAAAACTTGATCAATAGGTGTTGGTTGGAGGGCATTGGAGGCTTGGCTACTTTATGAAGAATTGAGGGATCTTCATCATTTATTTTTGTCAAGTCAAGCCATTTGGATTATCATGCTTCTATCATATATCCAATGTTCCTCCTTGCGGTAACATGTGTTCAACTCCTTTACATTGAAAGTTACTTGCTCCCTTGTGCATATGTTGGTTTTGTACCATTATATGTGTTTGTATATGTTGTGCTTCTCTCATACTTGTATTGAGTTATCAAGTATGTTTGTGTATGTTGGTTGGCACATCATGTATTTGTGTTCTTAGTTTGGAGCCTTTATTGAATTCATTTGGTATCTTTTTGGGCTCTTGCGAGATATTAATGGACTATCCCATTTTGGGGGAGTGTTATGCTTGGGCATTCCACAATCCTAAAATGTCTGTACATGAGGAATACCACTTAGTATGTATATTACAATTTTATCCAGTCTATATGTGGTATGTCTTTCTCATGATAAATTTAAGTTTCTTAATGTCCATTAATCATCTCTATTTGGATGTTTTTACCTCTTGTTGAGTTTTCTTGATTTATCACATTATGGGGGATTCATATGCTTTGTGCACATTACAAACCTAGAAAATGTGGACATTTGAGGTAGTGTCACTTAGAATTGATATTGATATTTATCTAGCTCCTAAGTGGCACATTTAGCTCAAAAAGGTTCCAATTCCTTTGGATTGTTTTATTGCTCATCTTTTGGATCTTGTTTGTGAGAGTTTTTCTTGATATGTGTTTCCTCATATTTGGACCTCCACATCCTCCATGGAAAACATTTGCTTCAAGTTACTTTAATCTTTACTGATTGTGTGACTATTTGGAGCTATCAAGAAATCTCTATCTAAGCATCATGCTTTTTTTTGTTATATGCTTTTTGTTGTGAATATGATCATGATATCCATGTAAACTACCTTGGGAAATATTTCCCCATAATTCTTGTCATTGGAAAAGTGGTACTCCATATAAGGTAGAATTTGTCGATCATATTCATTTTGGGCTTTGCTTGTTTCTTCTCTATCTTTGGCCAAGAAAATGTTTTCCTTTTCTCCCATGTCTTCCTTGCCTCTTGTGGATCATTTTAGTTTATTGGTATTCTCTTGTGTTTTATTTAATGTAGGTAGTGGTGATGATCTCACTTGTGTGCATTTTGCATTAAATAGTAAAATTCCAAGTAATGCACCACTCATGGGGGAGCTCTCCTATATTATTTAGAATAATCATGTTTATTCTTCTTAATTTGATCCTTTTAGTGTTTCTCGTGCTTGGATGCTTGATCTTTTCTTTTGGTACTTTGTGCCATCATGAAAAGTGTAGAGAGTGTGGGTTTGTGTGTTGGAACCTTGCTCTATTTGGGAGTTGGTTTTGTCTCATCCTCTTTACTTGTTTGATCTTTTAGGATGAGATAAATCCTTGAGCATTGTGTGTTATGTGCATCTTTTGCTATTTGGCTTTTGCCTTGTTCATTTGTTGAATTGGGGTCCTTTCATGTGTTGATTTGGCTCTTTGATACAAGTTGGACACCTTTTTTCGTGTCACACTCTTGTGTGCTACTTCTTGGTTTACTTGGTGCTTTAGTTCAAATTGTATCTCTTTTTGGTTCTTGAGAGTCTTGAGCATGCATATTTACTACATGTTTATATCATGGCATGATTGCTTTCTTGATCCAATATATAGGGGATTCTCCACCAAATCCTATCAGATAAGATGTGCATGAAATTCAATTTCATATCAATATGCACATATTTATGTGGAGGGTCTCCTATGTATTGTAGATGCACTAACTTCTTTGGACCCAATTTGTTTGGGGACCATAGTGTACTTATTTTTGTGTAGGTACATTGGAGATCTATTGGATGCTTGTCTCATCAATTGGGAAGAAGTGGGGCTTACATGTTAATTGGAGGCAAGCTAGGATGATCAACAAATTCTTATCCTCTACATCCTACCAATTATATATCGGTAACAAGTATCTCTCTCATGCATACATATCTTGTTTCCAACCTTTTGTGGGTTGCTTGTTGGCATGAACTTGTGTGTTTGTAATGTTGTGGTTCCTTGTTTGGTTATGGAAGTTCTCTCTATTGCAAATGTGAGTAGGATGAGATGAGTGCATATAAGGGGGACTATACAAAATCATGCTCATGTTTCACCAATCCCAACTATGTCAATATCTCTTCCTCATTTTCTCTCACGTGCAATAGTGAGTATTTTGCAAAGTTGGTTTTTTTGTGATACTTGTTGCCTTTCTCCATATATTGCAACCATTCCCGTTTTCCCTTGGTAATAGTTACAATGTATGTAGTGTGTTGGTGTTTGAAGCTCATTGATGTACAATAAGATATATTTGAGCCTTTGGCCATTCTTTCGAGCAAAAAATCCTATTGATATATTATATGACTTCATTTTGTTGTTCATGTGCTTTCTTGTGTATCTATTTTGTGTGTGCATGTTTCTTTGTGGGCATACGTCTTTGTGATATTTTCCACCTAGAAACGTATACACACAAGAGAAGATAAATCATTGGTTGTTTTTGTTTTCCTTGGAGACCACCCTTTATTTCTTTTTGATTCTTCGGTGGCTTCCAAATTTATTTTCCTATGAGTGCTTGTCCCATTTGTTTGCATCTCCGGGCATTCATAATTTGATCTTGCTTGCCGTGTATTGTTAAATGAGTTTGTAGGAGTGAACATCCCATGATTGTGCACTTTGTTTCCAAATATAATTATTATAATTGGTGCATAATCCTTGGGGGAGCTTCTCTAACTCACTTAAGAATGCTCATTTGTCTTTCTCTTTGTTTAAGGTTTAAATGTCTATGGGTGAGTGAGGATTCCATATTTATGCATGATGTATTCAAATGATTCTATATTGTGCACGAAGATTGGGGAGCTTCCCTATTTCATCTAAACACTCTTTTGTTCGTATCATAATATCTTGTGTTGGTACCAATTGTTGTTGTCAATTGGTATTTTTGGGTCGTTTGGGTTGCTCGCTTCATTTATTGAAGCTATTTTATCTTTCTTTTCTTTTTGCAATCTTTGGGTCCTCAATATAGTTTTACTTCCTCCAAAGGATTCATCGTTGGATATGTGCATATGCACACCTTTGGAGGAATTCCACTATATTGCCCGTCTAGAACTTTTCACCCATTTTGGCAATCGATGCCAATGGGGGAGAAGTTTTAGAGGGTTTAAGGGAAGTTGGTTTATGCTTTGAGTTGATTCTTAAGCATTAGCCTTGCATGCTCTTGCATCTTTGTTGTTGCTTGGCATGTTTAATATATAGAGAAAACTCTTCTAACGATAATGGTTGGCAATATATGCAATGAAATTCAAGTTCATCACACATGCATAGATTGTGGGGAGTTTGCTCTGTATATCGTGGTTGTACCAACATCACATATTTGTGTATTATTTGATGTTGGGGCAACCATTTTGTTCGTTAAATCCCATATTTAAACCCTCTCAAAGGGATTGTCATCAATTACCAAAATGGGGGAGATTGAAAGGGCATGTATGCCCCCATGTGTGGTTTTGGTAATTAATGACAATCAGTATGGACTAATGTGCAAATTGAGTCTCACTTGTAGGTTTGTCCATTGGCATCACTTGGACCATGTGTTGGTTTCAAGGATGAAAAAAAGAAGCATTGTACAAGGGCTTTCTGCCTATTGGAATCAAGTAGAAGAAGAAGATCAAGTATGTCTTGAAGAAGAAGAATAAGATGGAGTTCCTCATGGCTTTCTTCAAGACATCATCATCAAGAATTGATGTGCAAGCTCATGGTGCGCCATATGTAGAAGATCTCATGCTTGGAGCTTGCCATCCTCGGTGTTCATGGGTGATGAAGACAAGGTCAAAGAAGAGGTTTCCTCATGGAGTATGGGGGAGCCATTCGCAAGTCTTCATCAAGCAAGAGCAAGCAAGAAAGGTGTTCCATCGTGAAGGTGACAAGATCGTCTACATCAAGCTCAAGTGGGATGCTCAAGGCAAAGGTATGCTCTTGATAGGGTTTCTACTATACCGGTCTCTTGTAGTGTTGGGAGACCGGGTTTAGGATAGATGGCCGTACTATCAAGAGGGGCTCTCGAGTGGGTGACTTGTTCGTATCTTTCGGAGAGAGCTCAAACCTTTGCATACATAGCATCATCTTTCTTGGTTGTTTGGTTCTTGTCCATGTGAGGATCTAGAGCTTGTGGTTATCTTCATAACAAGCTCTAATTCATCAAAAACGGATTTCCCTTGCATATCTTATTGCATTTTTGATCTTGCGGGTTTTCCGGCTCCACACCTTGGGAGATATCTCACATATATATTCATTATATTTTCTACCTTGGTGATACCCAATATTTCACCTTTGTTGGATTCTCTCTTTATTATCTTTCCAACAAAATTGGTTTCATCCCAATTGGAGTTTCCAAGCTCAACTTCTTGCGTTTTGGGTTCTGGAGGTTTTATCGGTTCGTCGCTTCTGAGAGGTCATACCTTTCTCCATTTTATTTTTATACTACCTTGTTGTACTATGATTTTTCTTTGCATAATCTTGTATATATTTTTGTTCTCTTCAAAACAAGCCCAAGATCATCGAAATCGGAGTCCGGAGTCAAAAGTTATTGAAGTTTTCGTGTAATGCTGTCCAACATTTTTGCTTGAGCGGTAGTACCGGCCCAAGTTCCGGTAAATCTCGTTTTTGTTCTGTATATTGTGTTTATATTTACCGGTAGTACGATGGGGCACCGGTAGTTCTGGTGGGGCGCGAATCTGGCCCAAACGGGCAGATTTCTCTTGCCCTATTTAAGGGCCCCCTCTTCCCCAAAGTTTCCCCAAGTTTGGAGGTCATTTTTGCTAGCTCTTCCACTCTCTCTCCTCCATTGTTGACCTTCAAAAGCTTTCCCTCTTCCCTTCTCCCTCCCATGATTCTTGCATCTCTTTGAGGGATTTGAGAGAGGAGATCTAGATCTACAACCCCCACCAAACCAAATCCCTTCTTTGTGAAGGAATCCTTGGGATCTAGATCTTGGAGAGTTTTGTGTTCTCCTCTTGTGTTCTTCCTCTCTTATTCCCCCAATATATTTTGTAGCTTTGGTTTAATTTGAGAGAGAATGACTTGCCTCTTGCATTTGGTGCATAGGTTTAAGTTCTCCTCAGAGATTTGGCGAGTTCAAGCTCTTGGGCTTGTTTCTCTTGGGTTCTTGGAACCCTAGATGGTTGTGTGGAGTTGTGGTGTGTTCTTGAGGACTCCAATTGAGTTGTGGAGATTCCTCAAGCTTGTTGTCCTTTTGTGGCATTGTGGAGCCTTTGTGGCATTTCTTGGGAGCCCTCCAATTGTTGTGGAGTTTGCCCCAAGCCTTATACGGGTTCGGTGACCGCCCTTAAGTGTCCCATAGTGGAACGTGAGTAGGCCTTTGTGGCGAGCTCACGGGAGAATAGGGTGAGCCTTTGTGGCATTGGTAGGTTGCGTGCCTTCGCATCTTGGGGTGAGGCCTTGTGTGGCGTTGGGTGAGCATCGAGCCACCACACCTCTAGGTGAGCCACTTGTGGCGTTCGAAGTACATTGCGCCCCCGTACCTCTCCAACGGAGACGTAGCTTCTTTGGAAGTGAACTTCGGGAAACAAATCATCGTCTCCGCGTCCATCGGTTATCTCTCAACCGAGCCCTTTACTTATGCAATTTACATTGTGATAGCCATCGTGCTTGAAGTATTATATCTTGATATCACCTTGTTGTTTATCTTGCTTAGCATAGGTTGTTGGTGCACTTAGTAAAAAACAAGCTCCTTTTTACCACTTAAGCATGAACTTTCCTACTCTTTTCCAATCCAAATCAACTTGATTTGAAAACTAATGCATGAATGAGGGGGTACAACCAATTTATTCAAGCAAACTAAGCAAACCAAGCAAACGAAAACCAAAACGAAGACGCTCCAAGAACAACACAATTGTGCATGAAACAATAAAAATGAAGTGTTTGGAAGAAACCTGAAATTTTTATTAATGAAGAAGGGGATGCCTTGGGCATCCCCAAGCTTCGACGCTTGTAATTTTTGAATATTTCTTGGGGTGACATGGGTGGCATCCCCAATCTTGAGCTTTTGTCCATTCTTCATCTTATCACATTACTCTTCCCTACACTTTAAAATCTCCTTCATACAAAACTTCACACAATCTTCATTAGCAACATTATTGTACTCAAGATAATAAGTCTTTTTGGTTCAGTTCCAACACAAGTAAAACTTCAATTAAAACAAAAACTACTCTAGCACTTCCTTTAAAAAGTTCAAATGATCAAAGAGAACTCAAAGAGAAAGAGATTAAGAGGAAAATGCAAATAATGGCAGAAATCTGTCAAAACAGACCAGCAGGTAAAAACCTATTTTTTCGAAGACCTTTTGTTGCTCAAATCGAAAAGTGTTGAGCTAACGAAAGTTGGATAACAACTTGGGGCAGAAGCACAAAAAATTACAGCTCAAACCGACGTACAGAGATTTTTCACGAATTTTTACAGCGAAGCACAAAAATCTGTTTCGGGACAACAACTTTCCCAAATCTTTCTTCTCTCTCATTAGAGGTTACTCTTGGCACAAAAACCACACAAAAATGATAAGAAGAGGTTATTACTTAAGAAATAACTTCCAAGACTCAACTAAAACTTTTGGTTATCTCCCAATAAGTTCTTTTCTTTAACGCCTTTGACCTAGGCATAAGAAGCAAGAAAAGAATCAAGTATTCTCAAATGAAAAAGCATTAAGATCGATACCAAAAATATCTTCAACAAGGCAAGGTATCTCATCCAAATAAGTTCTAGAGGATCCTCTCTCAATGCTCTTGGGTGCACTATTTTCATCAAACGGGTTTTCAAGAACAATCCAATCAAAATTCTTTTCTAAGGCTTCATGCATTCCTACAAGTTTAAAAGGTATTGGTATTTTGTTTTCCTCTCCATTTTTAGGTTTGGTTTTATTCATATTTTCTCGTGTACCAATAACATCTACACATGATCCTAGCATATTAAAACGATCGAATACCTTTCTAGATTCTTTAGCAACATCATAGAATTCTTTAAGCAAAGTCTCTATGATAAATTCTCTCTTTTCAGAGTCCTCAATATCTTTAAGTTTAAGAAACATTACTTGCATTATGGGGTTAAGGTTAACAAACCTAGCTTCCAACATGTGAACTAAATAAGCTGCAGCAATTTCATAATTTGGAGGAAGTTCTGCTAGGGATCTATCCTCAATATCCTCATGCTTGCTAACATGATTAAAGAATTCTTCAATATTATCTTTCCCAATTATAGAGCCACTACCTATTGAAAGGTCTTTCAGGGTGAACTTAGGAATCAACATGGTGAGCTAGGAACTAGGTAACAACTATAGAAATAACAAATAATTTTTTGTGTTTTTAATAAAAGAAGCAACCTAGAACAACTATTTTTTTTGCTTTTTTTGATAAAGAAACAAGCAAACAAAGCAGAAATAAACTAAGCAAAACAAATAAAACAAAGTAAAGAGATTAGTTATGAGGGACTCCCCTTATGAAGATGTCCTTGACTCCCCGGCAATGGCGCCAGAAAAAGTCTTGATGATCGGCTCAACACGTCGATCTCGTTGGGGAACCCCAAGAGGAAGGTATGATGAGCACAGCAGCAAGTTTTCCCTCTGTTATGAAACCAAGGTTATCGAACCAGTAGGAGCAAGGAAACACATCCAAGGTGTTGATTCCAACTCGGAATCCTTCACAACACAACCACAGAACTTTGCCCCAACTTATAGTGAGGTTGTCAATCTCACTGGTTTTGCTGAAAACAAAAGGATTAAACGTATTGTGTGGAAGATAGTAATTGATTGCAGAAAGTAAACAGAAAACAGTAAATAGTAGATTGTAGATTGATGGTAAAAGAATGGGCTGGGATCCATAGTTCACTAGAGGTGATTCTCCTTAAGATAGATGACATGTTGGGTGAACAAATTACAGCGGGACAATTGACAAACACCGAGAAAGCATACATGTATATACTAATCATCTTGAATCCTATGAGATTTGATTAGGAATTACAACATTATACGTAGACCGTAATCCAATTACATCTATGACTAATAATCGACCTTCAGGTTATCATCTGAATCCCCTCTAGTATTAAGTTACAAGCAACAGATAATTGCATTAAGCAAAGTGTGTAAAGTAAACAATACGATTGTTCTATGAACAAAGGATTGCTGTTTTCTCCCTAGTAGCAACGACACATCTAGTACCTTAGAGATTTCTGTCACTTCCCCAGATTCCTAGAGGTATGAACCCACTATCGAGCATAAATACTCCCTCTTGGAGTTGCTAGCATCTACTCGGACAAGATAGCTACTAACAACAGAAAGCATGCAAGATCACAAATAACATAGACATGATAGAATCAATAATCAATCTGAAATAGCATCTCAATATCCATCGGATCCCCGCAAACACAACATGTAAGATTACAAATAGATGATCTTGATCATGAACGAAGCTCACAAGATCTAGACATGGTAGCACAAAGGAGAAGAACCAACCATCTAGCTACTACATGGACCCATAGTCCAGAGATGAACTACTCACGCATCACACCGGAGGCAGGAATGGTGATGAAGAAGGCCTCCAGGGTGATCTCTCCCCTCCGGCAAGGTGCCGTGAAGAGCTTCAGATCCCTCCTGATCTAGGGATGTAGATGGCGGCGGCTACAGACTCTTTCGTGGAATTTTGATCGGGTTGCTTAGGGTTTTCGTCTTGGAGGCAATATATAGGCGAAGGGGCAAGGTCGGTGGAGTACCAGGGGGCCCACACCACCTGGTGGCATGGCTAGGGATGGCCGTGCCACCACTAGGTGTGGCCGACCTGGCTCTCCTCTTCGTCTCCCCTCCGGACTTCGTGTTCCTTCTGGTGAAATATTGACTTGGGCTTTTGTCCGGTCCAATTCCGAGAATATTTCCTTACTAGCTTTTCTGAAACCAAAAACAGCAGAAAATAGGCAACTGGCACTGTGGCGTCTTGTTTATAGGTTAGTTCCAGAAAATGTGTAAAAATACTCCAAAGTGTGGACAAAACATAAGAAAGTAGATATAAAACAAACATGGAACATCAAAAATTATAGATACGTTTGCAACGTATCATGGTCCTGGTCCAACACTGGCACGACCGCGTCGCTTGAGCCTTGAGGACAAGCGCGTGCTCCACGCCATCACCATGGAACACGAACAATCCATCTACATCATCAACCAGTGACTACCTCAGCTTCCTCGACCCGAGGAGCGGCACGAGAAGCGGTAGCATGCAGTGGAGCTCCTAGAGCAAGCTCATGATCCAGAAGGCTACCGGTGAGGTAAGAGATGCTACCCAAAGATTACCACACATGGTGGCCAGTTATTCTCGTCGATGAACGACAACATATCCGTCTTCAACGAGCCCGAGAACATGCTCACATCGATGCTTTGGCACAGCTATGGTGGCACCATATTCGATTTTTCAATCGATTGTTCGAGGAGACGTCATCTTCGCTAATCATCTGACCGCTCTGCTATGTTCTTCCTCTGATTAGTGCACATGGCTTCTTCATCTGTATATTGTGCTTTTCGTGCTTGCGTGTTGCCAGTGCTCACTCAACAGAAGGAAACAGTACTGGTATTCAGGAGCGCATGGTTTCACTAACTGATTGATGGTTACTCATCTATAGCCTCGTTTTGTACTTCGCAAGTTTCCTCCTTGCGGGAAAACACATACCAAAAGCCAAAAGGCATTTGTATGTGGAACTGTACAAAATGGGGGGTCCCACATTTCATCAAATCAAAAGAGTTGAGTTACAAGCAAAGAACAATAAAGAAGGAAGGACAAGGGCAGGTAGGCTTGGTGGGCAGACCCTAAATATAAAAGGCTAGCTTCTAGGTACAAGACCTACTCACTTTTTCCCAAAACTCTTGCTCTCTATTGTACTTTCACGGGAATCTCTCTACTTTACCAAAATATAGAAATCAGACATAATACGACCTCTTGGCACTAACTCTACGGATCTCAGAGCAGCAATCAGCCTCTGAACAGACCATATAGGTCTTGTACCCATGTGTACAAGAACAAATGTATTTCCCTTGAATCATTGTTTCTATCCTTATCATGGTGTTAATGAGACTTGATCAACCTCATTCTTAACATGATGATAAGATAATGATTTCCATTGAAATATTGTTGAAGTAGTATCAAAAGTTATTTGAATTCTTTCACTTAATTTAAGTTCCTTTAATTATTTTATGCTTGTTTTTAATAGTTTTTGAGTTCTAGAAAATCCTCCATAGAAAATATTTTTCAAAAATTATGAGAATATCCCCATGTCATTTTCACGAGGCAAAATAGCAAACAGGGAGGAAAAGGGACCAGGTGGTGTGCCCTGCCTTGCTAGGCATGTCACCCACCCTTGTGGGCCCCATAGGAGGAGTTAGGTGGCATCCAAGCTCCTAGGTTCATCCCTTCCTCTCAGAACCCAACCAGGTACCACTCTATTTTTTCTCTTGCTCCCTTACTGCTCGATTTTCGATCTCTAAGTTTGGGCAGCCATTTTCAAATCCCTTTGGAGGGATTACTCCTTGGTATGTGACTCCTGCATCGATCCAATTTATTTTTGGTATTATGATTTGTATTATGAGAGGAATGATGTTCTTGGTGTCACCATTCAAGCATGAAAAATCCATGGATTTGAAGATTTTGATTTGATATGATGCATAGTTTTGCCTAGTAGCACCCCATGAGTATTCTCAAGTAATTATAGCTTGCTGCATCTAATTGTTTAGTGATTTTTGTTAGAGTGCTACAAGGTTTCATTTACAATGAACAAAGGCAAAGGCATCCTTGGTGGCCCAAGGGCAAGAAGGGGCCCTAGCAAGGTCTCCTTTAATCATAATGAGGAACATCTATGGGAAGATGAGATGATTGAAAGGGCGGAAGGATTAGACGTGCACACCACAAGGTGGCAAGACCCAGAAGTGTTGATGACCTTAAGCTTGGAGGAAGAATTCAATTTCTTTGCAGCACAACAAAGCTAGAAGGGTTTGCAAGCGATCCCCAAGAGACTTATGCTGAAATAAGTCGTGAATTTCTCGCCACATTCAGGTTTGTGCACACAAAGGAAAAGGTAACTAAGATAGGTAAGGGAACCCCAAGCACCTTTGATGTTAGATTTGTGATGCAAGAAAATTGATTTATCATGCCTTTAAAAGAATTTTCAAGGCATTGAAAGTGCCCAATACTAGTTTTTGGGACAAAATCCCTAGTGATTCTGATGCTGATCTTCAGGCCTTCTCGAGGAGCATAAGTGTAGATGTGCCTGAGGACATTCATAGAGGGAAACTTTCACACATTCAACACCTTGTGCTTAGATATTTTGCATTATTTCTTGTTAGAGGATTTCTTGCTAGGAAGAATAGTAGTACATGCACTAGTCCAGTGATATATTTGCTAAAATGCGCTAAAGAAGGTAGCGCTCCTGATTATAAATTAGGTGTGATCCTTGCTAGGACTTTTCCATATGCTATAAAACATAACTTGGGTAAACCTCTCTTCGATGGGGCCATAGCTACTGTGGTCTAGGAACATATAAAAGATGAAGTTAGGTTCTCTAACAAGGGAACCAAAATTCTTGAAACCAACCCCCTAGATTTTAATATGCTCATTAAAATGCAAATAATTAGAAATGTGGCATGGTGGAATCTTTATGTATCAATTTATGGTTAGACGTGGGAGACAAGAGTCCACAGTCCTTCCACGTGTTGAATATTTTGACAGGTCATCGGATAAGTGGATGATCCCCGAGTTGGACAAGATCTCATGGAAAAACACTCATGCACGACTGACGTACCACACGTAGAGTGGCACACCTGCAACACCTGGATACCACGCGGGGGAAGGCTCTTATTCTCAGTTTGGGAATGAGGGCGTGCCTCAAGAGTGGGCACCATGGGAGGAGCCGCCCCCTACTATGGTGATGGATCGCACGGTTGGGGGTAAAACCCTCACTACCCAGGCTACTAGCTTCCACCCAAGCTTGGGGGAGTATGATTTCTTCCCTTCCTTTTCATTGTATATGCCATGCTATTATTATATAAGTTGTTTGAATTGTAGTTTTGTTGTCCCAAAAGTTGAAAACCCATAAAGATTTCCTTTGTTTCTTTAGCTTGCTTGTTATTTAGTTAGTTATCTTTATCACTCAAATCTGAAAACCACAAAAAGATTTTCATTTTTGAAAAGCACGTTAGAGGAGTTGCATAAATCTGCATGATGCTGTCCACTATTTTCTTTTTCTTTTTTTGTCTGTAACTCCGATTAGATTAAAATTTCTACAACAACTGAAAATTTTCATCCCCCACACAAAAATTGGCCAAAATTTCTGGGATGTTTAAGTAGGGAGAAACTTGGCTGCATCGTTGTAGTAATCTGTTGGTAGATTTTGATTTTCATCGCTAAAAGTGGTCAGTTGAACTTGCAAATGATCCCCAACGAGTACTGTGGTGATATATGGATTGTGATCTTGCTCGCCATCCGAGGATAACATCAGGATCCATGACCCCAAGACGTGGGTGGAAGACATGGGCATTTGAGGAGGAGGTGGTTACAGCCTGATCCACACGGTGGATATGGTGACGGACGGATCCGTGTGGTGGGGCCCGGATCCACGCGATGGAGGCGGTGACGGACGTATCTAGTGTCCGGTGTAAGGAGGAGTTGGAGGAGGAGGTGCGATGGGTGCCTGGTACGGGGGAGGGGAGGGGCGTCGGCGAGGTTTGGGGCGCGTGGCGGTAAGGGATGCGACAATGGAGGGATGAACACGGTGGAGCGCGAGGAAGCGATGAAGCGAAATGCGGGCCGGCGGAACATGGAACATTGCGTCAACATTGCATATTTGGGCTTGGCCCATCTAAGAGCGTGTGTGGCAAGCGAACGAAGCTCGACGAAGAAAGAGAGGTAGTGTGGGATGGCAGAAAACGGGACCATAATTTTCTGTCCCAAATGCGAAAAAGTACTTGGAGGCTATTTGTCACGTTCCAGCCTCTGTTTTGTGGTCGTTGGATGCACGTGATTTAGGCGACCTCCTCTTGCCCGATGTGCGTCGCCACCTCCTGTCTGACTGTTGCCGGCCAAGCTCTTCCTAGCACTACACGCGCGCCACCCTTCATGCGCACCTGCACCTCCACCCTCACCTAGCGCCACGCCGCTCTCCTCCCGACCACCTCGCTCCACCCTGCACGTGAGCGCGAATAGCTACCGCTGGACACGCCACCATGATCCGCCTCCAGCGCGCAGGATCCATCTCCCCATCCTCCTGGCTGCTCCAGGGGTGGCACCCGGCCAGTGCTCGCCGCACCAATGTACAACCCTTAATCTGCTGGTAATGGCCGGATATGGTGACCCTGACAGAGTTGGCATAGCTAGATAAATGCTGAATTTTGTCACAATGTTGAAATTTCAGATTAAGCTGGCGCACAGAGATTAGAAGAGGAGATTTTGGGGTGTACTCTCACGACTCCAGCGGCAGGTAGACTTGTGTCCTCTAGGACACCCAACTTCGAGTATCAAAGTCTTCGACATCAGCTGGAAGTCATCTCTCTTCCTTTGATCACATCTTTAGCCAAGGCAAACCATTCATCTCTCTTCCCTTTTTATTTTAGTAGATATATGACATCCCCACCGGCTTATTATAGATCGTGTTGGACCTCATGTAGTGAATGTTGGCACCAACCAAATCATGAGTTGTCGTTTTAGTACTAAGTTGTATACACACCAGTGCTAAGTTGTATATCTACCGATACTAAGTTGTATAGCCACCGATGCTAAGTTATATACATACCAACGCTAAGTTTCACATACATACTATTTTTAATGTGTATACTCACTATTGCTAAGTTGCATACCTACTATTTTTCTAGAATGTGTGGAGGGCTGGGCACCACGGGTCTCAAAATTACACCCCCTCGGCTTCTTCTAGAATGGGTGGTGCATTGGGTTGTGACTGGCGGCACCGGCCACATCTATGTTGATTGAGGCAAATTTTGTCCTTTTAGTGCTAATTGTATATTCATCGAAGCTAAGTTGTATATCCACTAGCGATAAGTTTGTATACATGTCGATGCTAAGTTGTATACCTATCGGTGCTAAGTTGTATACCCATAAACACTAAGTTGCACACACACTGTTTTTAGGTTGTATACAATGTTTTTTTTACTAGTGCTAAGTAGCATACCCACTATTTTGCTAAGTTGTATACCAACTAAGATTAAATTGCAGCCATTATCCAATATACGCACTTAGTAAATTGTTGCTTCCGTTTCCCCTTCATCTAGGCATCGCCTGTCTCAAAAAATATCCTCTTTGTCTTCTTGAATCTCGTCTTGCGCCTTGTGTCGTGCTTGTGGCACCAACCACATCCTTGTTGATTGTGATCGAGTTGTACCTCGTGGAGGCGACTATCCACTAGTAGGTATGCAACTTAGCACAAGTTGTTTTTTCGCACATGTGCTAACTTGTATTTTCGTCTTGTGATAAGCTACATACACACTAGTGCTAAGTTGTATTTTTGACTTGTGCTAAGTTGCATACCCATTTTTTGCTAAGTTATATACGGACTAGGGTTAAGTTGCACCCATTTTCTAATATAGTTGTATATAGAACATACATAGTTGCATACCCACTAGGGAAGTAAATTGTTGGTTTGGCTTTCCCTCCATCTGGGCATCACTCATCCAAGCGATATCCTCTTTGGCTTCTTGCATCTCATGTTGCGCCTTGTGTTGTGCTCGTGGCACTGGACATATCCATATTGTATAGCCACCGATGCTAAGTTGTATACATATTAACGCTAAGTTGTATAGACACCAATGATAAGTTGTATACATACTACCGATAAGTTGCCTACCAATAGTCCTAATTCCTCTAGCATCATTGTTGTGAAGTAGTGTGTACTGTTTGTCGTGAAGTTTCCTAATACTGCTACAAAGTTTGAATATTGTTTTGTGTGAAGTTGTATTTTTATTGCTACTAAGTTGTCTGCCTTAGGAAACAAGTTACCTATGATATTACAAAGTAGGTATGCAACTATTAGTGTAAACTTGCGGGTCTCGGAATTATGAAGTTGATGACTATTTGTTGCTAAGTGATTATTTCAAAAATTAGACTACTAAAAAATACAAAAAAGTACTATAATCAACTATTGTACGAAGTTGCTTTCTCCATGATACTAAGTAACAGTAAGTTGTTTTTTTAAAAAAAATTGGTTGAAACATATGCAAATGGGATCTAATTTTGAAGATCTCATCACGAGAGGTCTAATGGTGAAAACGGATCGCAATTCCGACTCACAGTTTAAGAGTTATGACTTTTTAAGTTTTCCTTGCACGAAATTAAATGTCTATACACTCTTTGTGCATAGACTTTCTATTTTTAGGGTGAGGGCTCGGTTGCACTAACCAGCCCTCGGAGGCTCTATAGCCGCACATTTTTTTTAGATAGTAGAGATATAGAAAACCGTTACATGAGATTCTTGATGCAATGTGGAAATTAGCCGTTCATAAACGCTAGAAATTTTTACAAACACGCGTCGAAGCAATAAGAGTTTTGCTAACGATTTTAGATGCTTCCATAGCAAATTACTCCCTTCGGTCCATATTAATAGCTTTAACTTTATTTAGATTTGTATATATCTAGTTAAGTATTAAGACTACATGCATTCGTATTTAGCCAAAGTTACCAAAAGAAGTACTTCCTTCGGTCTATATTAATGAATCTAGTTAAGTATTTAGACTAGATATATTCGTATCTAGACAAAGTTAAGTCTATTAATATATAGTGGCGGGGTTAGCTCGCGGTGACCCCGAGCAGTTGCCCAGCCTTAGCCGCGAAAGCTGGAAGGAATTATGACTCAGTTGCAAATTTTTCAATCTATATCTATACCTATAATAATAAAGGACGAAGTGTTTCTTGCGGTCCAACTCTTTTTGGAACCCCATATTCCTAACAACACCACCAGTAAGTAAAAAACCGACTATATTTAATGAGGGGTTAACTCATCAATGCCCATCGCAAATGGAGTTAGGTTCAAGGAAGTGGGGAGTGTTGGAGGCATCGATTGGCTAGCAAACAAGCACATAGGGATGCAAGGTTTACCCAGGTTTAGGCCTCATAGAGGACCCTACTCCTACTTGTCTGCTCTTGGAATTATAGAAGGAGTCGAAAGTTACAGGGGGTGCACAGATGCAATCTGGCGATGGTGTGGAAACTAGGGTTGTGATTGTCCTCCTCGCCGCCCCCTCCTAGCCTTTATATAGATAGGCTAGGTCTCGGGATAGCAAGCCGAATTGGTTACATGTTAGGGCTTTCCCTTAAAACTTCTATCTTAAGTTTGTCGTGTGTCGCAAGCAATCGGAGTCTCCTTGGTCACCCGAATCTCGACTGGACCTTGGTAACATCGTGGGCTTCTTTTAAGCTGGACCGTATATGCCAAGCTCGAGTACCTGTAAGGTATGCCCATGTCAGTAGCCCTCGAGTGTCCGATTGAATCACAGATTCAAGTGGAGACTTATGAAGCCTTTAAGTGCATAGTCAAGCATGTTTTCGAGTGCTCTAGTTTGTATCATAGGGATTATCGATATACGTGCCTGATTCATCCGATGTATCAGGATCAGTTAACTGCCTTAGAGCAAAACAACACAATCTACTCAAACTCGAGTCCCCGGACTCGAATTCGAAAAAGTGTTGGCGTAATTCGACTCAGGCCGCGAAGGTCTTATAGAGTCGAATCCCAGTGTATAAGTGTGAGCACTCTACGCGTCCATCAAGGCTTATTTCATCATGCTTGCAGGCACAGACTATGTCTGGTAGAGCGCAGCAGGTGCGTTACTAGGCCTTCTTCAGGTCTTATCTTCACGCTGCAAGCGTGGCATCTGAATTTTGTCATCGCGGAGATGATTCGGGTGGCCCAGTAGATGTAGTCTCTTTGTAGGGAAAATATGAGGCGGAGTTGCCAGAGCTTTCGAGTGTGGACGTAGTCAACACAAATTTATGTATAAGAAAAGATCATAGGGTATGCAACCAGCGCTCCCTATGGGAGTAGCCTCCGAGTGCCTATTCGAGTCATAGACTCAAATGGGGACTATAAGTATTCTGCGACTGCTGTCGTCTTTTGCTTATTTCAGTCGAATATGCTTCCGGCGCTCCCTATGGGAGTAACCCTGAGTCCACACGCAAATCGTTAATTCGAGTGAAGGGTTTTGAGAGAGAATACATTGTCATAATGTTTGGAGGTCTGTATAGTTCATCGGGTATGCGACCAGCGCTCCTGTTAGGAGTAGCCCCCGAGTGCTTGGTCGAGTCGAAGACTCGAGTAAGAACTAGAGTAGTCAAAAGATGTTCCCACTTGAGTTGAATGACGTTAGTGTTGATGATGAGATGAGCTCAGTTGCCCACGTGAGCGGTTTTGACGGGAGGTGACGAAAGGTTTTCGCACTACTCATATTCTTCCTCATGCACTGCCTCCATTGCTGCTCCTCTCTGTTCCGTCGCTTATACTCTCTTGCAGCGCTGGACGGTCTTCGCACTTTTCCTAGCTACTTTCTGCTCTCCCACCGCAAGCGCCAGATGGGGAAGAAGAAAGGTGCTTCTGCCGCTGGATCTGTGGTCGTCACTGTTGCGGCCAAGAAGAAGGGCGCCACCGCCAAGGGCACCAACACTGTCGCCGGTGCTGGAAATAAGAAATTCCTAGGCACGCACGTCACGAATGGGTCGTGGCGTCCAACCACCATCAAGGGCACAGAGCTCTTCCACCAGCACCAAGATGGTGCTCTCCCCACCGCGGAAGATGACTGCCGAATTCCCGGTGATGAGATAATCCCCATTCCCCTCGCCGGATTTCGGGTGATGTTCCTCGCGTTTATCATTCGCGGTCTTTCTCTCCCCTTCACAAGTTTGTGAGGGGATTGCTCTGTTTCTACGGGCTCCAACTGCACCAGCTAACCCTGAACTCCATCCTTCATATCGCTTGCTTCATTACCGAGTGCTGACTAGGAATCGAGCCACACTTCGGTCTCTTCAAAAAACTTTTCAAACTCAAACGCTAGTCGGGCTCTGGGTCGGTAGTCTATGATATAGGAGGCTGCGAGATCCATGTCGACTCCAATGTCACGTATTTTGCCATCAACTTCAATGCATTTGTCCAAGGGTGGAGGGAGAAGTGGTTCTACATTCACGACCAGAAGGTTGATGAAGAACACTATGGACTCGCGCCGTTTGATCCAGTGGCAACATGCAAGATAAGGAGGTCGTGGAAGAACACTGTGATGCCCGGCGAAGCCGAGGAAACAGAGACTCTGTACCAACGCGTCTGCAACCTTGAATGCCGCATAGGCAAGGAAATAGGCGGCACAGACCTCATTTGCACTTGGATGCATCGTCGAGTGCAGCCTCTGCAGGCTACGGTGCACCCAATTTTCTACTAGACTGGTGCAGATGATGTGACTCGCATCTCACGAGAGAGCATCTCTGCAGGCAAAGTAGACAGGAGGTTTTGACTGCTGACCAAGTACACCACCAAGGAGGAACTCCCGGGTGACTCAGTCGTGCCTCCCTTCTGTGTGAGTCATCCTCTGTCTGAGGTGGATTTCTCTTAAAGTTCTTCTTATTTTTCAATTGCTTGCTTGGTGTGTTTTATACTGATGTTTGGTCTTGGTTTCAGGACTGGAAGGTCACCACTGTGTTGCCTCCTCAGCCCGAGGGAGCGATCCCTCGTGAAGCTGAAGAGGAGGACGAGTTGGGCACCACTATCCCCATGGAGGAGGAACGCGAAGCCCCTGAGTCCGGCGGGACTCGCAAGCACTCCCGAAGCAAGGACTCAGATGCCTCATCACCGATGATGCCGGAGGGTCCTCCTACTGTAGTAGAGGGGCTGATTCCTGTCGTTCCTGTGCGTGCCATGGCTCCTCCTTCGAGGAAGAAGTTGAGGGTACCAAAGGAGGCATCTGGGGACTCCTTCGACCTCGACAATTTTGACGGGTATGTTTTTATATTCTTGCGAGTTCGTCTTGTCCTCCCGAAATATGTTCTTCTGAAGGAGTTCTGGATATGTTTGTAGTTAAATGGCATCGTCATCGTCCGATGACTATCGCTTTGTCAAGGAGACTGGAGTCACAGACTCCAAAGACAAGGATATGGCGGCATGATCTCCTTCTCTTCCAGTGGCAGCCCACTCTGGTGCCCATTCTTCGAGTTCCTGATGGCTCAGTGTACGGCGCCAGAAAAGTGCTGGTGTGGTGTTGATGTAGAGCTTGTTGGGAACCCCAAGAGGAAGGTATGATGAGCACAGCAGCAAGTTTCCCTCAGTTATGAAACCAAGGTTTAATCGAACCAGTAGGAGCAAGGAAACACCCCAAAGGTGTTGCTAGCTGAGCCTTGGCAGGGCGCACTACCGGTGCTAGTAGCAACGCGGAGACCTGCACAACACAACCACAGAACTTTGTCCCCAACTTGCGATGAGGTTGTCAATCTCATAGTGTTTTGCGGAAAACAAAGGATTAAACGTATCGAATGGAAAGAAGTAATAGTTTGTAGAAAGTAAACACAAAGCAGTAAACAGTTTATAGATTGTATGTAAAAGAAAAGGACCGGGATCCATAGTTCACTAGAGGTGGCTCTCCTTAGATATATAACATGCTGGGTGAACAAATTATAGTGGGGCAATTGACAAACATCGAGAAAGCAATACATGCATATACTAATCATCTTGACTCCTTTGAGACTTGATTGGGCATTACAACATTATACATAGACCGCCATCCAACTGCATCTATGACTAATAATCCACCTTCAGGTTATCATCCGAACCCCCTCCAGTATTAAGTTGCAAGCAACAGATTATTGCTTTACGAATTGTGTGTAATGTAAACAATACGATTGTTCTATGAACAAAGGATTGTTGTTTTCTCCCTAGTAGCGACAGCACATCTAGTACCTTAGAGATTTCTGTCACTTCCCCAGATTAGCAGAGGCATGAACCCACTATCGAGCATAAATACTAACTCTTGGAGTTGCTAGCATCTACTCGGCCAAGATAGCTACTAACAACGGAAAGCATGCAAGATCACAAATAACAAAGACATGATAGAATCAATAATCAATCTGAAATAGCATCTCAATATCCATCGGATCCCCGCAAACACAACATACAGAATTACAAATAAATGATCTTGATCATGAACGGAGCTCACAAGATCTAGACATGAAAGCACAAAGGAGGAGAACCAGCCATCTAGCTACTACATGGATCCGTAGTCCAAGCATGAACTACTCACGCATCACATCGGAGGCTTGCATGGTGATGAAGAAGGCCTCCAGGGTGAATTCCCCTCTTCGGCAGGGTGCCGGGAAGAGCTTCAGATCCCTCCCGATCTAGGGATGGAGATGACGGCGGCTACAGACTCTTTCGTGGATTTTTGATCGGGTACTTAGGGTTTTCGTCCCGAGGGCATCTTATAGGCGGAAGGAGAGGCCGAGGGGGTGCTGGGGTCGGCCAAACCACCCCTTGGCGCTGGCCAGGCCTGGCCGCATGGCCAGGTGGTGTGGCTAGCCCCCAGCCCTTCTCCGTCTCGTATTCTGGCATCTGATGACTTCCGGAAAAATAGGCACTTTGGCTTTTGTCCCGTCCAATTCCAAGAATATTCATTTTCTGACTTTCCTGGAACCAAAAACAGCAGAAAATAGGCAGCTGGTACTGTGGCTCTTGTTAATAGGTTAGTCCAAGAAATCATATGAAAAGTACTCCAAAGTGTGGACAAAACACAAGAAAGTGGATAAAACCAAGCATGGAACATCAAAAATTATAGATACATTTACAATGTATCAGTTCCCCCCACACCGGGGGCACCAGATGGTTGTCCGGACGTCGATTCAGAAGGAAACTTCAGAGTCCCTGGAGGAACACGTGAGTTTTTTCTTGTCGTTGCAGTCGAATTTGGGTTAATTCTCACGCTTTTCTTTTTGTAGCCTGTCTTGAAGGAATCTACTCGCCTTGCCGAGCAGATCATTTCCATGGGTCGTCAGCATGCTTCGCTAGTAACCCGTCACCGTGGCCTCGAAGGTTAGTTGTATACTTTTTCTCCGTTCTGCTTGTGTAGAGGCTGATGAGCTCAAGTTTTGCCATATATCCTTTGTAGGTGAGCATAATGAGCTTCTGCACTGCGTCGATTCCCTCCAAAAAGGTCTTGTTTCCGTAGAGAAAAAGCATGACGAGGCACTCCAAGCAATGGAACACTCCGCCCAGGAGTCGAAGACGCGCGAGGAGAACCTACTGGCAGCTACGGCTGACAAGGAAAAGGTGTTCATAGAATAGCTTTTCGCTATTGCTAAGGCACTATCGGTTGAGATACTGTATTATTTTATTTGCTTTTTACTTTGCCTGTTCGTCGTTGTACTCATGTGTACTTGTTGAAGATGTTGCGGGTGTGCATTTCGATGCCCAGGATTTGGCCCGCTCAGATGCATTGGCTGGTGCTGTGGCTGCGTTCGAAGACCGCAACGTCTCTGCCAGGGACTCACTCGAGAAGGCCAAGGGCGTGCTTGGGCGTCTTCGAGAGGAGATGGTCCCCAAGGCCAAGCTGATCGAGGATCTCGATGGCTTGGTGGAGTCCTTCATGGAAGGCGTGCCCATGGACTTCAAGAATAATGCTCAATGAGGGGTTGGAGCGACCATGGGACTCGTGATGGCGCAAGCTCATGGCATGGACCTGAGCCCCAACAGAGTATCCTCGGTGACGCTGGTCACCGCGGATGTCCAGCAGGTAGTGTTTGCTCCTTTTCCACTAGTTGTAGTAAATATGGGCCTCGGCTCATTGAGACACTCGCCAAGTATTCGACGGAGCTTAGGCGGTATAACACGGTGAAAGCCACGACATCAGAGGCTATAGTCGAGAAGACTGTGGCATCGGAGACTACCACGGACTCAAGGAAGCTCCTGAGTGCCAACGCCTAGCTGTAGTCTAGCCTTTTTGTAATAGTCTAGCTTTTCCCTTTTGAACTGAACCTTGTGGGGGTGCCCCTTTTGACACTTGTTGAACCTTAATGTTTCTTCTGCTAGCATTTATTTATGAATGGTTGGTCTTATTTGCTTCTTACTCTGCTTGTAATAGGGTCCTTCAAGTGGTCCGTCCGACTCACCTCCCATCGACGAACTTGTGGCACAACCACGTTCAAAGGTGGAGGAGTTATTGCTGCTGTCTCGATTGCATGACCGCATAAAGCATTTGGAGCGAGATATGCACATGATCCGTGGTAGCGCGGACGTGTGGAAATCAAAGGCTAAAAAAGCCAGTGCGCGCGAGAAGTACCTTCTGGGCGAGGTGGCTTAGTTGAATGAGCAATTTAAGTGTTAGTTCTCTAGCTTCTTATCCTTTCTTAGCCATTCGCAACGGCACTTTGTCTTTATGCTTTACGCTGCTTCTTGTAGTTGTTAGCGCTCGTCACCCGCAGGAAGAGAGGGATCGAGTTGCCATTTGACTGAACTGTTTGACCCAGGAGTAGCTGGAAGCTAGTGGGTATTTTTGGGTTGATCGCGATCGTGGAGTCGTGTTGGCGACACTGCAGGACCGTGCATCGCAGGTGCTGCTTTACTTGAAGAAGTCACATTCGTGCCTCAAGCATATTTTACAGGCGATGTTCCCCTTGGATGCGGTGCCTTCAAGCTTGCTAGCTTTACTGAAGAAGTTTCAAGATGTCAGCGCGGTTCGCGAATGCGTGCGCCAGCAACTAGTCGTGGGTGCCAAGGCTGCATTAGCACTTGTTCGCCTACATTGGCCTGGTATAGATTTTGCAGCTGTTGCCGCTGGAGAACCGCCTCCGCCAGAAGGGATGGCATGGAACATGGTGCCACATTATCGAGCGGTTGATCAGCCAGCCGAAGATATCGTCGAGTTCTTCGAAGAACGTACCAATGTTCTCCTTTTACGGCAGTAGAGTAGAATGACCCTGCACATAGATGCATATGTGTTGTAAAGTTCATATAAGTGTGTTGGGTGTTTTTTGTTACCCATTTATATGTAAAAGCTTGCTAGCTTGTATATTTTTCGAGTATGTTGCACTATGCAGTTCCTTTTCGTTAGTCTGACGTATATTCATCTCAGCACCTTGTCAACCTATCAGGTGCATTGTAGCTGGGTTGATTTTACCAAGGGTTCGATTGATAGTGCGTCAGCTACTCAGGATACTGCGTTATTCGTGTAACAAGGTGGAAAGGGTGGCGCAGCCCCCAAGTAATGTAATTGTAAGTAAAATAGAAACACAAAGTTAGGGGCACTTAGCTTTATTTATTTGCAGAATATCACAAGGTACAATGTATGGCTAAGTATCCTGGCTAAATAGCCTTATTTGTAAAGTAAAAAAACATCTAGGGGTAGAAACGACGCAGCTGTGCGACGTTCCAGAGGTTGGAGTATGCGACTCCACTTTCTACGTCTTTAAGGCGGTAGGCGCCACCTGGGATTACTTCGGTAATCACGTAAGGTCCCTCCCAGGGGGACTCGAGCTTGAGGTGCCCTTGTTGCTTCAGTCGCAAGACCAGGTCTCCTTCGACGAAGGACTTGGGGCGTAGCCTTGTGGTAGTTGCGGAGGTTCTGCTGGTAGATCGTGGATCTTTCCGCTACAATCTCGCGTGCTTTGTTGAGGAGATCGACGGAGTCTTCGAGTGCGAGTGTGGATTCTGCCTCGCTGTATGATACTACCCGTGGGGCTTTGTAGCGCACCTCTGTGCATAGTAGCGCCTCAGCATCGTGTACCATGAAGAACGGAGTATAGCCTGTGGCGCTATTTGGAGTTGTGCGTAGGCTCCACGGTACTGACTGTAACTCCTCGGGCCAGCACCCAGCAGCTCTTTCAAGTGGCCAGAGGAGCCTTTTCTTGATCCCGCTACAGATGAGGCCGTTGGCCTTTTCGACTTGACCGTTGGTTTGAGGGTGCGCCACTGAGGCGTAGCTGATGTTGATTCCTAGGTTTTCGCAGAAACCCTAGAACTCGTTCGAGGTGAAGTTTGTTTTGTTATCCGTGATGATGCTATGTGGCACCCCAAACCGGAAGATGATGGACTCGAAGAATTTGACAGTGTTGGCTCCTGATTGGTTTGTCACCGGCATGGCCTCAATCCACTTGGTGAATTTGTCGACCGTGACGAGGAGGTAGATGTATCCTCCAACTGAAGATTCCTAGAGCTTGCTGACCTTGTCGAGTCCCCATTGCGCAAAGGGCCAGGCCACAGGTATTGGCCTGAGCTCCACGCCAGGTGCGTGTGGTTTGTCCGTGAATCGCTGGCAAAAGTTGCATCGCTGGACAATGTCTTTGGAGTCTCGCATTGCTGTTGGCCAGTAGAATCTGGCTCGCAGAGCTTTGGCAACAAGGGTGCGACTGCCGACATGATGGCTACAAGTGCCTTCGTGTATCTCGAGGAGGATGGCTCTTTCGTCTCTGTTGGAGACGCATCGCTGAAGGACTCCCGTGATGTTGTGCTTGTACAGTTCGCCATTGATAAGGGCGAAAGCCTTGGATCATCATGCTATATGACGCGCATCTGTCGGGTCATCTAGTAACCATTTGCTGAGCAAGTACGTGATGTATGGTTGTGTCCAGGATGGCTCGATCATCATGACCTCCATGGAGCCTTCGAGTCCTGTATCTGTATCCACGTCTTCGAGTACCTTTGGCTCGTTGCATGGCGTAGCCCCCGAGTCTTTTGACGTGTTGGCTTTATGCTCTAGAGCCTTTGGCTTGATGGAGTGCTCGCAGATGCGCTCTAAAAATACTCCAGGTGGCACTGGGGCGCAAGTGGAGCCAATGTTTGCGAGTATATCTGCTTCCTCATTGCTCTCACGGCCGACGTGCCGCAGTTCGTAGCTGCCGAAGTCCCCTTCGACTGCATCATAGAGGTCGTGGTAGGCGATCATGTTGTCGCTCAGAGCATCACACTCGTTCATGGTTTAATTCACCACCAGTTTGGAGTTGCCGTAGATGATGAGTCGCTTTGCACCACAGGCCTTTGTCATCCGCATCCCGTGGAGTAAGGCTTCGTATTCATCTTCATTGTTGGAGATCGTGAACTGCATTCGCAGAACATATCTCATCTTGTCACCTTGTGGCGATGTTAGGATGACGCCCGCGCTAGCTCCCTCTTTGCGTTTGGATCCATCGAAGTGCATTGTCCATAGATAGGACATGTCTAGCTTGTCGGGGAGCTGGTTTTCCATCCAGTGCACGAGGAAGTCTGGGAGTACTTGCGAATTGATCGTGTTTCGCTTCTCGTATGTGATCTCTCGTGGAGACAGTTCTATCCCCCAAAGCGCAACTCGTCTGGTGGTGTCGGGGTTGTTGAGGATGTGCCCTAGCGGGGCGTTATTCACCACGATTATTGGGTGCTCCTGGAAGTAATGGCGCAGTCGCCTGGCTATCATGAAGACGTCGTATGCCAGCTTCTAATAATGCGGGTACCACTGCTTTGTCGGTGTGAGCACCTCGCTGAGGTAGTAGATTGGACGTTGCACCCCGTGCACTTTATTTTCTTCGGCTCGTTCCACTACGAGCATGGTGCTAACCACCTGGTTGGTGCGCGAAGATGTATAATAACAACGGATCCTTTTCTTGAGGTGTCACCAACACCGGTGAAGTGGACAAGAGACGCTTGAGGTCCTCGAATGCCTCTTGTGCTTCGTCTATCCACTCGAATTTGTCAGCCTTGCGGAGGAGTTGGTAGAAGGGCAACACCTTTTCGCCCATTCGACTGATGAATCGACTGAGCGTCGCGATTCCCCCAGCTAGCTGCTAGACACCTTTTACGTTCTTCGGCTTCTCCATGGCTAGTATAGCCTTTATTTTCTTTGGGTTAGCCTCGATCCCCCTCGCGGAGATGAGGTACCTGAGCAATTGCCCAGATGGTACGCCGAAGGTGCATTTGTCCGGATTTAGCTTGATCCGGTAGCGGTTGAGGTTGTCAAAAGTTTCACGGAGGTCATCGAGTAGCGAGGCTTCCTCCTTGGTTTTGACGATGATGTTGTTGACGTAGACTTGAATGTTATGGACAAGCTGGCTCTTGAGGCAGGCCTGCATATACCGTTGGTAGGTGGCCCCTACGTTTTTAGCCCGAAGGGCATCGTTGTGTAGCAGAAGACACCAAAGGGTGTGATGAACATCGTTTTCTCCTGGTCCTTCTCCTTCATTCGAATTTGGTGATAGCCCGAGTAGGCGTCGAGGAAGTAGAGGCGCTCGCATCCCGTGGTGGAGTTGATTATCTGGTCGATCCGTGGCAACGGGAAGTGATCCTTCGGGCAATGCTTGTTCAAGGAGGTGAAGTCCACGCACATCCGCACGATATCCATGTATTTTTTAGGAACAAGCATGGGGTTTGCTACCCAGGTGCTTTCCTTGATCTCGCGTATGAAGTTAGCGTCGAGGAGTCTGTTGACTTCCATACCGACCGCTTTTTCCCTTGGTTCTGATAGTTGACGTATTGTCTGTTTTACCGGCCTTGCTTCAGGGTTCACATTGAGTGAGTGCTCGGCGAATTCCCTAGGAACTCCTGGCATGTCCGCTGGACACCAGGCGAAGATTTCCCAGCGCTCACGGTGGAATTCGATGAGCGGGAGTTCCTATGCGGAACTCAAGTTGTTGGCGATGAGGGCCTTCTTGGTCGGGTCCGTTGGGTGGACCTAGACTGCCTTGGTGTGGATCGATGTGTCGAAGGATTGGTCAGGTGAGCTTGTCTTGCTCAGAGGTGGTATACTATTGTATGTCGACTCCTTCAACCTTGCCAGATCCTCCTGCATGCTGAAAGACCGAGAGATTCTGTTGAATTCCCTGTCACAGCTGTCAGACCTCTTGAAGCTTCTGTTGACTGTGATAATGCCGTTTGGGCCCGGCATCTTCATCTGCAGGTAGGCGTAGTGTGGTAACACCATGAATCTTGCGAACATGACACGTCCGAGGATGCAGTGGTATTGTGAGGGCCATTCGACGACTTCGAATTCGATGCGCTCTCATCAGAAGTTTGCCAGTGTTCTGAAGATGACATCCAGGCTGATCTTGCCCAGGGGTATACGCCCTTCCCTAGGACAATGTCGTGGAATGTTGTGTCTAAAGCTTCTAGACATGACACAGGAATTTGCATGGCGTGCAAGGTACTTGCGAACATGAGGTTGATGCCGCTTCTGCCGTCCATGAAGATGCGACTCATATCGAAGCCTCCAATTTGTGCCTCGAGTACTAGGGGGCAGTGACCTGGGCGAGGTACTTGGCGCAGATGATCGTGCTTATCGAAGGTAATGCAGGACTCGCTTCCACTGAGGTACTCAGTGGTGGAGGGCGGAGAGTTCATTGCCAGATTGACCTGGCGAGTGATTGATTTTTGCACCCGATTTGATGGGCGTCCTTTTTGGATCATCCCCATGTTTCCCAGCGCTCGAGGGTATGGCTCGCCTCTATGGTTTTGGACTGGCGCAGCCGCAGGTGGTGGTGGTGGCCTGGGTGGTGGTGGAGGTGCTCCATGAGCCACAACACCCGGGGCAGCTCCATAGCCTTGGTTTATCGTGTCACGATTCATCTGGGCTAGGCCTTCGTGGAGCTTGAGGAACTCGCGGCAATCCTTTAGAAGGTGGCTGGATTTTTCTTGCCGTCGTGCTTGTTGATGTAGAAGTGTATGTTGCACGGTCCAGACAGTTTGTCCTGGATAGATGTTCCAGGTGCCTTATAGCGAGTGTGGCGTTGTCACACTTGCAAGGTCTTCTCACTGTCGTGGTATCCACCGCTGCAGTATCCGCTGTTGCGGTTGTTGTCATCGCGTTTCTCGGTGTAGCCAGCCACGACCATGTTGACCTCCTCGCGGTCCTCGTAACCACGCATTTGACGTTTTCCTCGGCGATCACGTCTGCGGCCAAGGTCGTCGTCATCATCAAAGTGGACATGGTTTTTCACCGAGTCCTCTCCATCGGCCCACCTGTTCGCTATCTCCATCAGGTGGTCGATTGTTTTGGGCTTCGAGTGGCCCAACTCCTCCCTGAGTTCTCTACGGCGCACGCCGCCATTGAAAGTGTCGATTGCGTGGTCCTCGGAGATGTCTTCTGCAGAGTTTTTTGATGATGGACCATCTCTAGATGTACGAGCGCAGCGACTCACCAGTCTTCTGGTAGCAGCCTCTTAATTCTTCGATTGATGTGGGCCTTTTGTAAGTGCCCTTGAAGTTTCGCATGAAGCTGTAGACCAGCTCTTCCCAGCTGCGAATCGATCCGCGCGGGAGGTTGTTGAGCCACGCACGAGCGGCACCCTGCAGCTGTAGCTGGAGGCATTTCATTGTCGTGCTCGTGGTTCCGCCGTGCAGCCTGACGGAGGAAATGTGATCCTCCAGCCAGATCTTCGAGTCCTGGAGGCCGTCGAATTTCAGGTTCTTCGATGGGAGTTTGAACCCTTTTGGCATTCGCTTTTGCCGTATGGCTCTGCTAAAGTAGCTGGCGTTGTAGAGTTCTATTCCATCATCTTCCGTGTCAGTCGAACAAGCACACCTTGTGTGCATCTTGTCGACTTTGTGCTGCGTGATGTCATCACGCGCGTCGTAGTCATAGTCGTGCCGCCGTGAGTGGTGTCGTTACGACAAGTCGTGGCTGCCATTGCTGGAGGAGGGGGAAGAGTAGCACTTGGCCAGAGCCTTGTTTTTCTTTGGCTCCGATGCTGGATCCTTGATGAGGGCAGCTTCGACTAGTCCCAGGCCTGCGATCGTAGATCGGTGCATGGCGGCTCGCTGGTCCGGCTGGTTGTTGAGCAGGTACATGGTGGCTGCTGTCACTGCTGCCTGTGGTGTTTTCAGGAGCACAATGCCCCGTGTATCCACCGTCATAGACGAGAAGTCGATGACTCGCGCGGCCTCTTCTCGCTCCTTATCGGTGAGATGATCCAGTCGAGAACGTCTTTTGGCAGCTGTATGATCGTTACCCTTGGAGGAGGATCCTCCAATGGAGGAGAGTTGAGCTCGCTGAAGGCTCGACTCATCCGCCGCCTTCTTGCATGCGTCGAGCTGGGCGATTACTTGTTTCTGGCGCTTGAATTCTTCCTTGAGAAGCCAGTGGTAACCCATCAACATGTCTTGCAATGAGTTTGGTGGCAGGGGGTTGCCTCGTAGGGCTTCTCGGCAGTGAGCCCACTCGACATCGTTGAGCTTGATTAGCATGTGCTCTTTGGTATGTTCATTCGCAGTAAGATGCGAATGACCTTCCTGTCTGTTGTTGGTGGGTTCTCCGTTGGAGGGACCACCGTTTGCGACTGGGATACCACCGCTAGTACCGGTGTTGTCCCGAGTGTCGCCATTCTTGCCTGTGTTGTCGACGTCACACATATAATGTTTGGAGAAGTTGTTGCTTCCGCAGCTTTCAGATCCGGAGCCGTAGGCTCCATCCTCTGTGGCCAGATCGCCCAGATCGGACTCGTGACTACTGTCACTGTCCATATTCCCGACTGTTGTCGGGGCGTTGAGTTCGCTCAGGGTGCCGATCGGCGGTGGAAACCACGATGCTGGAGCAATCGCGGGGATCTTCGGCTGGTCAGGGAGGCGAAGTGTGCCCAGCCAACCAACTTGGAAACGTAACTCCCGATTGCTAGACCGATCCCATCGCCCACGGACTCGAAATCCGGGCGAGTGGCTGGCGTGTGCACGGTGAAGTCGAAGGCACCGAAGAGGAGGTGAATCTCCGCTGCTGTAGAGTCGTAGATCGCGGTTGATGGGACCGAGGAAGCCGCAACATCAGCACTCCATTTTCCCACAGATGGCGCCAATTGACAAGGGGTTAACTCATCAACGCCACCGAAAACTCCTCTTACCGATTGTGTCGCTTCCTACGTGTATATAAAATCTCCTATGTTTCGTGCATGCATGGCCTAACCTAGTCCAACTGGCCCAACACATGTTTGTGCACTGGCCCAACACCATAATTGAGAGACATTTTGACACCTGAGCTGGCAAACTGGGTATTGATGTCTACGCACTTCTATTCTTGTAGACAGTTGTTGGGCCTCCAAGTGTAGAGGTTTGTAGAACAACAGCAAGTTTCCCTTAAGTGGATCACCCAAGATTTATCAAACTCAGGGAGTAAGTGGTCAAAGGTATCCCTCTCAAGCAACCATGCAATCAAGATACAAGAAGTCTCCTGTGTCCCCAACACACCCAATACACTTGTCAGGTGTATAGGTGCACTAGTTCGGCGAAGAGATAGTGAAATACAAGTGGTATGGATATAAGACAATGGTGCCTGAAAAGAGCTTGATGGGAGGAAAAGACTAAAGGCAAAAAGATGGAAGCAAGCAAACGTGTAATAGATCTAGTTGCAAATGGTGTTTCAATGTTTAGAAACAAGGCCTAGGGATCATAATTTCGCTAGTGAACACTCTCATATAAATATCTTCTCTTCATGATACTACTCTGAACTACTCTCCGGTTGGACACACTAATCCATGGTAGGGCTATAACAGCACTCCTCAAAGTCCGCTTTCCCCATCTGGATAACCCCTCACTATCACCTTGAGCGCTAGATGGTTCCAACAAACACCACAATTTCATAGAGACATCCAACTCCAAATATAACTCATAACAAGTATTTGTAATCTCTAGCCTCAGTGCCACCATGGTGTGCATGCTATCACTTTCACACATGTGGGGAGAGCCAGAGATTTATTAAAGCACTTGAGTAGCAAGGTAGATCTACTTGATTACAAAGCTCATGATCACAATATGATCATGCATAGAGAGAGAGATGAACACATAGCTACCAGTAGAACCCTTAGCCTCGAGGAAGAACTACTCCCTCATCATCATGGGAATCAACAACTGCAATGGAGATGGTGGTGGAGATTGATGGAGATGGCTCCGAGGGCACTTCCCCGTCCTGGTAGGGTGCCGGAGCAGAGACTTTCTGTCCCTCGAATCTCCCCTTCGGTGGCGGCAGTGCTGTGGAACTTTTCGTGGCTGGAGGCTGGATTATTTAGGGTTTCTGCATCGGAGGCTTCTTATAGGCGAAAGGGCGATGTTAGAGGGTGGACCAGGGGCCCACACCACCTGGTGGCACGACCAGGGGGACCCGCGCCACCACATGGTGTGGCCAGCCCCTGGCCCCTCTCTCTCTCATCTTCTGGCTCCATGAGTCGTCCGTAAAATATCGACTTTGGCTTTTGCCCCGTCCAATTCCGAGAATATTCATTTTCTGGCTTTTCTGGAACCAAAAACAGAAGAAAACATGCAATTGGCACTGTGGCATCTTGTTAATAGGTTAGTCCCAGAAAATGCATAAAAGTATCTCAAAGTATGAACAAAACATAATAAAGTAGATATAAAACAAGCATGGAACATCAAAAATTATAGATACGTTTACAATGTATCAGCATCCCCAAGCTTAACTCCTGCTCGTCCTCGAGTAGGTAAGTGATAAAAAAGAATAATTTTTGAGGTGACATGCACCATCACAATCTTGATCAAACCATTTGCAAAGCATGAAAGCTGGGATCAGAGTACTTGTTATGGGGTAACCCCGTGGGTGGCCCGATCTTCACGGATCTCGTGGTCAAATTGATGGGAAAGTGAGGGGAAAGGGAGAAGGTAGCGGAAGAGGACGCACACCTCGCGAAGAACACGATGAACACACGCAAAACACACACGATACAAGGCCGATTTCTCTCACTGGTGGCCACCGGTCCGATAGAATCCTCACAAGGAAAGATCTGTCAACGTGCTCCCTCGATCCCAAGCAGAGAGGGAAGAACACCTTGGAGAGGGTCTTGACGTCTTGGCAAAGGGACACCGATGCCAAGGCCTTGTACAACGAGGGAGGCGCCATGCAAACTCCAATGAGGTGGTGACGATAGTCGATACCCTTTGGTAGAAGGGGATGAGGCAAAACTAGAGATACCACAAAGGGGGGTTTTCTTTAGTCTACCATCTATGCCTAGGGTTACATGAGGGGGTGGGGGCACTATATATATAGGCCAGCCACTAGTTTAAGGGTACTTTAGGAATAAAAGGGGAAAGTCTGGGCAGACTAAGGGGTACATGGGCCAAGGGCCCAGCTGGCGACGCGCAGGCCCATACGTTCAGGCCGGAGACTCCGGTGTGGGGTTCGGAGACTCCAGTCTAGGCTGGAGACTCCGGTCTGTCTCCGGTGTCCTCTCCGGAGGGGCCTTCTAGCTGTCCTCGAGCTCGATCTGAGGGTCGGTCCGGAGATGGGTCCGGAGACTCCGGTGTCTTTAGGCCGGATACTCCGGTGTGGCCGGAGACTCTGGTGTGCGTAGGCCGGAGACTCCGGTGCTCCAGCAGCTGCTTCTTCCGTCTTCTCTTCCAAGCCTCCTTCTTGTCGGGCTTGGTGCTCCAGGCTTCCTCCCTTGCCTCCGTACTCATCGGTATGAACCTATCATGGATATGGGATGGAGTATGAAGTAGTATACCATTCAAGAGGGTAGGAAGTGGGCTCGCATAGAGGAACAGATTCACCTTTGGAGTCCGTGACAACTTGGCATAAGTTGGAGACCATGATGTGGTAACGAGCGAAGGTCGGGCCACATCAACTCCGATGTGCGCAGGCCGGAGACTCCGGTGCTCCAGTTACTGCTTCTTCCGTCTTCTCTTCCAAGCCCCCGTCTTGTCGAGCTTGGTGCTCCAGGATTCCTCCCTTGCCTCCGTACTCGTCTGTATGAACCTATCATGGATATGGGACGGAGTATGAAGTAGTATACCATTCAAGAGGGTAGGAAGTGGGCTCGCATAGAGGAACGGATTCACCTTTGGAGTCTGTGACGACTTGGCATAAGTTGGAGACCATGATGTGGTAACGACCGAAGGTCGGGCAACATCATCTCCCCTCCCTTCAAAAAGAGTCGTCCTCGACTCTACATGCTCATCACAAAGAAGAAGATGTCGAGAGACCTTCTTGATCCTGGGGTTCACCATATAGTCGTCCTCGAGAAGATTGCATTGACAACACCTCACTGTTCCTTCACCTTGAATGAAGCCTTCAAAGCTCACAACAAAAGAAAAGTAACACTCAAAGCGTAGCCAATTCATGAAGATTATAGCATGAGTCCTCAAGTAGAGTGAAGTCACCTTAGGATGTAGAGATGACTCGTTGAAGGGCAGCCATAGGTAACTCTCTACGGTTCGTCTTGTCAACTCTTTGTCCATAAAGGTTGACGCGTACGCAATTGTACCTTCACACAACAAAGACCAAGCAACATATGTTTGTGTGTGATAGAGGAGCATGTCATTTGTGGCATGTCCATTCTTGTTCACAATACTATTAACACAACTCAAGTATCGCAAACAAAATGCGTATGCAAGGTCAAAGTGCATGGAAGTTGCTTGAACATCATCCAAATGTGGGAACTCGAAAACTCCATATAACGTCTTAGTGTGGCACTCAAAGCAATGGACTAAAATATTGGTCAACATCTTTGATGCAAGGATAGGAGAATTCGGCAAAAACACATGAGGAAAGTTATCCAAAACAACATCATTATGTGTGCAAACCAACCATTGGAAAGAACAATTGTTCAATATGTTGGATGCCATGCACATATCATCAAAAGCCAAAATCATGGGGGGATGAGTATCGCAAGCGGAAGTAAAAACAACATGTTTGCAAACAAACCATATGAAAGAGCAAGTGGTCCTTATGTTTGTTGCAACAACAATACGAGAGACTTGGAAGTTCTCATGACAATACATGCTCAAAATGGCATTATGGTTGCACACAAAACATCGGAAAGAGAAATTGTTCAACATTTTTGTGGCAACACACAAAGCATCAATATCCAATAGCAACAAAACATGATTGTCACAAGGTGAAAGAATACCATCAACATGCTTGCAATCAAACCATAGGAAAGAGCAATTTGTCAATATGAAAGATGCAAAGCATGCGAAAGGTATCAGAGCTGGGTTCGATCTTGAACTCACTTGGGGGATGCTCTCTAGAGCTCTTTTTGTCAACTCGTGCTCAACCGAGGTTGACATTCTTGTGCGGGTACCTACACACATCAAACACAAAAGGAATAACGTGTGTGCATGGTAGAGAAACACATCATCCATCATGACGTATCTCTGCATGTACACATCACCATTAGTGTCAAGCAAGTGTAACGTAGGTGCGTGGTGAGTATGCAAGTGGGGAACATGCTTATCATGGCATTTACCAAAATCTCCAAAAATTGAGAGAGCTATGGGGGCCATCTCAATATAAACCATATGAGAATTATTTTTGCAAGCAAAACAAGTGAAAGAGCAATTATTCAACTTATTGCAAGCAACGAGAGAAATTGTAAAACACTCATGACAAAGCATTATCCGAGGGGTAACATTGGTAACATCATTGCAAACAAAACATTGGAAAGAGCAATTGTGCAACAAAGTGCAAGCAATGATATCATCAACGTAACGTTTGGAGCATGGCATGTCTATGGTAACATCATCACAATCAAATAATTTCGCATGCTCAACATTATGCAAAGGCAAAGTATCACATGGAAAAATCAATGAAGCATATGTGATATCACAAACATCATCCATAGCATGCCAATCATCACAAGTCATCATGTACACTAGTGGGATCATGGCATCATCAACACCCTTATTTTTACCTTTTTCATACCTCTCATATGATGTGGGTGTTGTGGTAGTGTTGGTCTCCATGTGGGCGACTTCTTCATCCAATATGAGGATGGCATCATCTTCATCCACCATGTACATCTTCTCAGTTGGAGGCATCATCATCTCCAAGCTTGGTGCGTCTTGATCCATGGAACCTAGCACATCATGAGGGAACACACTAGAGGTAGAGGGTAAGTCATTAGAAATCAAAGTGGTCTCACATGACCTATCAACTACCACTCTCAACTCACTCGGTGTATCACTCATGCCCTCCAATTGGAAGCACTCAATCTCACGTATGGTGGAGTCACTCATCTCACTCTTGTTTTCACTCAAGTGGGCTAAGTGGCTCTCATACTCACATGGGATTGGTACCACATCATCACTCAAGCATATGGGGGTAGGCTCGGTTCTCTCAACTCCATGCCCCTCCTTTGGTGAAGGGAAAGTCCCATGCTCACCATTCTCGACCTTGTCATCGCCATCTTGCACCTTGGCTTGTGTAATCCTCTTGGCATACTCGTCCAACTTGGCGAAGTAGAGGTCTTCGTCCTCCTCATCCATGAAGTTGCATGCGTCATCTAGGACGTCAAGTTTGGGCGTTGAAGCTTGATGGTGTGGAGGAGAGCTTGCTCTTGGTGCCATTTTGGTGGTGGCACGAGTAGTTGAAGGTGCCTTATGATGGTGTTGACGGAGGTCATTGGCGTGCCTTGCCAAAGGTTGATGTAGATGGCGCACTTGGTCATCCACATGACGCTCGCGACGATGCTCCTTATCCTTGGCACTCTTCTTTTGATGGTTGTGCCTTCTTGAGCTTCGGTGAGCATTATGGATGGTGCTCAACATGTATTCTTCGTCTTCATGGCGAAGATGCCTTGAACGACGTCTTGTATCCTCTTGATGTTGGCGATAATCTCTATAGGATGTATGTCGATGAAGATTATTGCTTCGTGGCGCCTCTTTGGGAAGATGATGTTGGGGCGCCACTCTTCTTGTAGGTGGTGGCTCTTGTTGCCTTGGAGGTTGTTGCACTTGACGCCTTCGAGGTTGTGGTGCTTGGCGCCTTGGAGATGGTGGTGCTTGGTGGCTTGGAGGTGATGGCGCTCGTCGCCTTGGAGATGGTGGTGCATGACGCCATGTAGGTGGTGGCGCTTGACGCTTGGAGGTGGATCATCGAAGTAGGTGGTGCCCTTTGGTGTGGAACGCTCGGCCTTGAAGGTCATGGTTTCTTGATGATGCGTCTTCGCTAGCTTGGCATAGTAGTCCCCCATCTCCAAGCGGTGGAGGTATTCTCCATGGCTCATGGAAGAGCCCTTGAATCTGGTGAAGCTCGCCATGTCCTCCGTGCTTGGTGAGGCGTCGTCGTTGAAGCACTCGAAGTCATCCATGCTTGGGAGTCGTTGTTGATGTAGTACTCCATGTCACCCAAGCATGTGGAGCCATTGTCGGTGTAGTGCTCCATGTACTCCATGCATGAGGAGCCATTGTCGATGTAGAGCTCCAAGTCCTCCATGCTTGAGGAGCCATAGTTGATGACGTGCTCCATGTCTTCCATGCATGTGGAGCCATCATAGGTGCAATGCTACGGGTCCTCAAAGCATGTGGAGCCATTATCGGTGTAGTGCTCCATCATGTCCTCTATACTTGTGGAGTCGTAGTCATGGTGGCTCATCATGGATTCTTCATAGATATCATCCTCGGTTCCAGAGTCCCTAGACATGATTCACAAGACCAAGTGGTGTATATGGAAGTGGTAGGGGAGTTAGGGATGCAACGTCAAACCTTAATTTACCTTGGAAGATAGTATCGTGCAAGTGGCAACACTTGAGAGCAATCAAAACCAAGCAAAGTGAAGTTCACGCGGAACACCAAAACCAACTAACCACTAAAACACACACACACACAAAGCTTATGGTGGATAGGTATGGAAGGTGGTTGTCCAAGAACAATCCGAAATCAAGATATTGTAATAGCAAGTAAAGAACCACGATGATCACAAAGCAAAACAAGTCAATCCACAAGATAGGAATATATATAAAGAAACACACACTGTGGGATAAATGGGACTTGTGCGACGGAGAAAGTGAGCTAAGAACCAAATGATTACCTAGCGAAGACTATAAGCTCGTGTCCCACAAGTGCAAGGAGAGACGCTAGTTCGATTGCAATAAATTGGTGGGCTACAAGATATGCACAATAAGTACCACCTATTTGATGTTCATCGAGCTTGCGCTTCCTATTCTATGAGGCACTTGTTTCTTTCTTTCTTTTTTCTTCTTTTTCTTTTTCTATATTTTTTTTCTCTTTTTTCTCTTTCTTTTTAACTTGCCTCTTCTTTGTGCCAACAATTATACAAGATAACTATATGAGATAGCGCGCTCACAACTTTTGCTCAGAATTCTACAAGGTATCAAATGTGCATAGCCCAAGCAATCATAGGAGGAACTAGTCTCAATAGGTGTTTTTTGAACGCAAAGATAGTGTATCTCACAAAGGGATGCAAGTGGGGAGAAGTCACGGAATTTTTATACCTTTTGTCGCTGATCTTCACCCTTTATTGATAGATTCCGCCTTTCTCACAGAATTTGGATGGAGTAGATAGCCTGAACCACGGAGATGATGATGTAGAGTTCTTTCTCCTCTTCGAAACAAGCTAAATAACACCAAAATCCGAGTTCGTATGCAAAAGTTATGCTCGAAACTGTGAAACAGATTTGCTGTCAGCAGGAGGGGCGGAGACTTTGCCAGAAACTTCGGTCTGGACCGGAATCTCCGTTCTGGGGGGCGGAATCTCCGGTCTGGGCCGGAGTCTCTGGTCTGGAGGTTTCAGGATGTGCAGAACTCGTCCGGGACGCAATTTTGGCCGAAAAACACGAACCAAAACACCAAATTGGTGGGGGAAATCAAGGAATTAGGCCATAGAAACGAAGGGGAAGGTAGATCAACAAGTTTAGCAAGTAATCCACGGATCAAAACCTACCAAAACGCACTCAAATCACAGACCAATCCAAAACACGAATTGGGGCTGTTTTTGGTGGAATTTTCGAATTTATGGAAAAAAAGACCAAATCGAGGAGAAATCCGTGGCAACCAAAAGCTGCTGATACCAGATGTTATGGGGTAACCCCGTGGGTGGCCCGATCTTCACGGATCTCGTGGTCAAATTGATGGGAAAGTGAGGGGAAAGAAGGAAGGTAGCGGAAGCAGACGCACACCTCGCGAATAACACGATGAACACACGCAAAACACACACGATACAAGGCCGATTGCTCTCATCGGTGGCCACCGGTCCGATAGAATCCTCACAAGGAAAGATCGGTCAACGTGCTCCCTCGATCCCACGCGGAGAGGGAATAACACCTTGTAGAGGGTCTTGACGTCTTGGCAAAGGGACACCGATGCCAAAGGCCTTGTACAACGAGGGAGGCGCGATGCAAACTCCAACGAGGTGGTGACGATAGTCGATCCCCTTTGGTAGAAGGGGATGAGGCAAAACTAGAGATTCCACAAAGGGGGTTTTCTTTAGTCTATCATCTATGCCTAGGGTTACATGAGGGGGTGGGGGCACTATATATAGGCCAGCCACTAGTTCAAGGGTACTTTAGGAATAAAAAGGGAAAGTCTGGGCGGACTAAGGGGTACATGGGCCAAGGGCCCAGCTGGCGGCGCGCAGGCCCATACGTTTAGGCCGGAGACTCCGGTGTGGGGTCCGGAGACTTCGGTCTGGGCTGGAGACTCCGGTCTGTCTCTGGTGTCGTCCCCGGAGGGGCCTTCTGGCTGTCCTCGAGCTCGATCTGAGGGCCGGTCCGTAGATGGGTCCGGATACTTCGGTGTCTTCAGGCCGGAGACTCTGGTGTGGCCGGAGACTCCGGTGCTCTAGCAGCTGCTTCCGTCTTCTCTTCCAAGCCTCCGTCTTGTCGGGCTTGGTGCTCCAGGCTTCCTCCCTTGCCTCCGTACTCGTCGATATGAACCTATCATGGATATGGGACGGAGTATGAAGTAGTATACCATTCAAGAGGGTAGGAAGTGGGCTCGCATAGAGGAACGAATTCACCTTTGGAGTCCGTGACGACTTGGCATAAGTTGGAGACCATGATGTGGTAACGACCGAAGGTCGGGCCACATCAAATCCGGTGTGCGTAGGCCGGAGACTCTAGTGTGCGCAGGCCGGAGACTCCGGTGCTCCAGTTGTTGCTTCTTCTGTCTTCTCTTCCAAGCCTCCGTCTTGTCGGGCTTGGTGCTCCAGGCTTCCTCCCTTGCCTCCGTACTCATCGGTATGAACCTATCATGGATATGGGACGGAGTATGAAGTAGTATACCATTCAAGAGGGTAGGAAGTGGGCTCGCATAGAGGAACGAATTCACCTTTGGAGTTTGTGACGACTTGGCATAAGTTGGAGACCATGATGTGGTAACGACCGAAGGTCGGGCCACATCAGTACTCTAAACATGAGCATGAAAGATGAAGTTCTAACAATAAGACATAGCAACTATGTTGTAACATGAAAAGGCACAAACAAAAGATTCATGAATAACAATGCTTTGCAAGACGTTTGTTTGTTTCACATAAAGAAAACATAGCATAGTGGCATTCAGCTTGTCCCTCATAGAGTAGCAAATCATAATTGCATAGGACACCTTCAAAGTTCATAAAGGTGACTAGATACAAATAGTTTAAGAACAAGAAATATCAAAGTTATGCATCAATCAACAAGTCTTGGGACAATGCACATTAAACTAAGAATGGCCACTATGCTCTCTTAATAGGTGCATAAAGATAGAAGATGGAGACTCAACATAAAAGTAAAAGAAAGGCCTTCATAGAAGGAAGCAGGGATTCAAGTCTCATAAAGAGCTTCCAAAAATTATGGTACTTATTAGCTTTCAGCTCTCATTGCCCCTATCATAAGCATCTTGAAGTGATTAAGGTTAAAGTGAACAAACTATGGAGTATATGCTTGACAAAGTATAAGTTGGAAATCTCATGTCCCTTGAATACGAGGACCGCTCCTCATGCTACTCAAGTTTAGTCACCGGTAAGTTCTTGTCATAGTAAGTACATGTGTATCATAGAGAACCGCCAACGGGGTACCCCTTGCCCGATGATACGAAAGAATCCCCATATCAAAATGACAAGGCAAGCAGACAACGAGCATCTCAGCAATCTTCTTATTTACCATGGGAAAATGGTGTTTTTTGTCTCTTTCCTCTTTTCTCATATCTCCTTTTTCTCCTTTTCTCAATATCTGACTCTTTTTTTATAAGAAGAATGCTTCATAGACAGCTCATTATGGTTACGCTGCAGGTTTCCACCATGATTAGGCATGGATTAGACCGGCAGCCCAGGCGTTTCTCAAACACACATACATAACTCCATGGACTTACAAGCTCCCCTTTCATTTCACACTGACGACATCCATAGACAAAAGAGCATGATATCAACTGGGTACAATGTACAAGTGCAATGTTGAAAGCGTTCCCCATGACAACATGGTTCTGCTAATCCCCAACGTATAAGTGCAAGCATATACAACATAGATGACACAATGATTCAAGTTTATTAGGGGCAAGAAAAGTAAAGTGTGCCATCAAGTTCGTGAGAGCTTTAATCACTAATTTTCACATAACAAGTTTAATTTAGAAGGTAGATAAAAACATGAATATACTTAGAATAGCAAATGCTAATAGGTAGGTATGGTGGACTCTTTGGAATAACTTGGTTTTATTTGGAGTTAGATGCATGAGTGGAACTCATACTTGGTATGGAGGCTAGCAAAAGACTAGGAGCGACCAACTAAGAGAGCAATAATGGCCATAATCATGCAAAGTGACAAAACATTATTAATTAAAGCATAAAGTGATATTACAAGTCGAAAAATAAATGATCATAGAGGCTATGGTGACTTGGTATAGTCTTAACATGGTGTGAGCATGCGCCAAGTCAACCCAAATAAATCATTAAAGGAGAATACCACAATATTATGCTTTTATATGCTAAAACAACGCATGATTCTTTTAAGGCACATTAAGCAATCTCAATTATTTATAACAAGTCATGCTACAACAATAATCACTAAGCATAAAGTCAAAACAATATCAAGCATTACATGATAAAGTCTAAGTCACAGTCAAAAACAAGCTCCTTTTTACCACTTAAGCATGAACTTTCCTACTCTTTTCCAATCCAAATCAACTTTATTTGAAAACTAATGCATGAATGAGGGGGTCCAACCAATTTATTCAAGAAAAATAAGCAAACAAAAACTAAAAACAAAAACGAAGGCGCTCCAAGAACAACACAATTGTGCATGAAATAATAAAAATGAAGTGCTTGGAAGAAACCTGGATTTTTTATTGATGAAGAAGGGGATGCCTTGGGCATCCCCAAGCTTTGACGCTTATACTTCTTGAATATTTCTTGGGGTAACATGGGTGGCATCCTCAAGCTTGAGCTTTTGTCCATTCTTCATCTCATTACATCATTCTTTCTCTACACCTGAAAATTTCCTTCATACAAAACTTCACACAATCTTCATTAGCAACATTAGTGCATTCAAAAGATAATAAACCTTTGGGTTTTAGTTTTCAAATATCAAAACTTTCATTAAAAACACAAGCTACTGTAGCAATTCCCTCAAAAATCTCAATTCACCAAAAAGAACCCAAAAAGAAATCGATAAAGAGGCAAATGCAAATAATGGCAGAAATCTGTCAAAACAGACCAGCAGGTGAAAACCGATTTTTTCGAAGACCTTATGTTGCTCAAATAGAAAAGTGTTGAACTAACGAAAGTTAGATAACAACCTGGGGGATTTATTCATAAAATTACATCTCAATCTAACATACAGAGATTTTTCACGATTTTTTACAGTGAAGCACAAAAATCTGTTTCGGGATAACACTTCCCCAAATCTTACTTCTCTCTCATTAGAGGTTATTCTTGGCACAAAAATCAAAATAAAAAAGGATAAGGAGAGATTATTATAGAAGTAATAACTTCCAAGACTTAAGAAAACTATTGGGTTATCTCCCAAGAAGTAATTTTCTTTAATGCCTTTAAGTTAGGCATGATAGTTTGAGAAGATACTCACATAAGAATTATGAATGAAAGTAAAAGAGAGCATCAATAAGCAAATTCAAAGCACATTTAAGTCTAACCCACTTCCTACGAAAAATAATCTTGTAAAGAAACAAATCATGAAAGCACAAAGCAACAAGCATAGGAAAGCAAAACAAGTGCAACTTCAAAATTTTCAACATAAAGAGGGGAAACTTAATATTGTTGAGATACATAAAACCATGTTTCCCTCTCTCATAATAACTTTCAGTAGCATCATTAATAAAATTAATAATATAACTATCACATAAAACATTCTTATCATGAGCCATATGCATAAAATAATTATTACTCTCCATATAAGCATAGTCATTCTTATTAATCATAGTGGGAGCAAATTCAACAAAATAGCTATCATTATTATTCTCATCACCATAATCATCAAATATAGGAGGCATATTGTAATCATAATTAATTTTCTCCTCAATAGTAGGTGGACTGAAAATATCATATTCATCAAAACCAACTTCCCCAAGCTTAGACGTTTCCATAGCATTAGCAATAATGGTGTTCAAAGAATTCATACTACTAACATTGCTATTAACATGCAAATAAAGTTCCATAGGTTTTTTAATTTTCTCTTCAAACACTTCATGTCCCAACTCAAGATAAATACTATAAAGCTCTCTAATTTTGTTGTTGTTTTCCATTAAGCATAACTAGTGAAAATAAAAACAAGAAACAAAAAGATATAATTATAGAATCTAAAGGAAATAACTTCGAGCACTCACACACCAGCAACAACGCTAGAAGATAGCTTAGTAGATAGAGGGTGTGAGTACCTTTTACCTTACCTCCCCGGCAACGGCGCTAGAAAATAGCTTGATGTCTACGCACTTCTATTCTTATAGACAATTGTTGGGCCTCCAAGTGCAGAGATTTGTAGAACAACAGCAAGTTTCCCTTAAGTGGATCACCCAAGGTTTATCGAACTCAGGGAGGAAGTGGTCAAAGGTATCCCTCTCAAGTAACCCTGTAATCAAGATACAAGAAGTCTCTTGTGTCCCCAACACACCCAATACACTTGTCAGGTGTATAGGTGCACTAGCTCGGCGAAGAGATAGTAAAATACAAGTGGTATGGATATAAGACAACGGTGCCAGAAAAGAGCTTGATGGCGTGGAAGAGACTAAAGGCAAAAAGATGAAAGCAAGCAAACATGTAATAGATCTAGATGCAAACGGTGTTTCAATGTTTAGAAACAAGGCCTAGGGATCATACTTTCGCTAGTGAACACTCTCATATAAATATCTTCTATTCATGATACTACTCTGAACTATTCTCCGATTGGACACTCTAATCCATGGTAGGGCTATAACATCACTCCTCAAAGTCCGCTTCCCCATCTAGATAACCCCTCACTATCACCTTGAGCGCTAGATGGTTCCAACAAACACCACAATTTTATAGAGACATCCAACTCCAAATATAACTCATAACAAGTATTTGTAATCTCTAGCCTCAGTGCCACCATGGTGTGCACGCTATCACTTTCACACACGTGGGGAGAGCTAGAGATCTATTAAAGCACTTGAGTAGCAAGGTAGATCTACTTGATTACAAAGCTCATGATCATTCATGCATAGAGAGAGAGAGAGATGAAAACATAGCTACCAGTAGAACCCTTAGCCTCGAGAAAGAACTACTCCTTCATTATCATGGGAATCAGCAATGACGATGGAGATGGTGGTGGAGATCGATGGAGATGGCTCCAGGGGCACTTCCCCGTCCTGACAGGGTGCCAGAACAGAGACTTTTTGTCCCCCGAATCTCCCCTTCGATGGCGACGGTGCTGCGGAACTTTTCGTGGCTGGAGGCTGGATTATTTAGGGTTTCTGCATCGGAGGCTTCTTATAGGCGAAAGGGCGATGTCAGAGGGTGGACCAGGGGCCCACACATGGTGTGGCCAGCCCCTCTCTGTCTCGTCTTCTGGCTCCGTGAGTCTTCCGGTAAAATATCGACTTTGTCTTTTGTCCCGTCCAATTCCGAGAATATTCATTTTCTGGCTTTTATGGAACCAAAAACAGAAGCAAACAGGAAACTGACACTGTGGCATCTTGTTAATAGGTTAGTCCCAGAAAATGCATAAAAGTATCTCAAAGTATGAACAAAACACAAAAAAGTAGATATAAAACAAGCATGGAACATCAAAAATTAGTCCCGCGTTGAAATACTAGTAAGCAATCTACTGATTTAAATAGATCTCTATCTCACCGTGTACAAGCAGGTCGTCTACGGGCCGGCGAGGCGCAATGAAAGTGTGAAACTAAGCGTGATTAAAAGAGGGATTAGTGGGGGCCCTATCGGTACTGATGTTGGTTGCGAGACAAATGATAATTGGGATTAATAATTGAAGGAAAGCGCTACGCATCCCCCGGGGGATGGAACTTTCCATCCCCCGGGTCCCCAGCCATCCGATCTGCCCAAATCAATGGTCAGATCTACTTTCGCCCGTTCATCCCACTTTTGCTACAAATAGTCCCGCTTTTTGCTACATGTAGCAGAAAAAAAAGAGACAGACTAGACCTCGCCGAAGAGTTCGTCGGAGACCTCGCCGGAGACTTTGTAGCAAAAAAAGTACTGATGTAGCAAAACCGACTTCACCAGAAAATATCGCCGGAGACTCACCGGAAAAAACCTAGTCAGAGACCTCATAGCAAAATGTTTATGCTATTGTAGCAAAAGCATTACACTAATGTAGCAAATAAAAATTATGAATGTAGCAGAACCAACATCGCACTCGTCGGAGAGTCCGTCAGAATACCTCACCGGAGACTCTGTAGCAATTTTTTTGCAATGTTGTAGCAAAATCATAAAATAGTTGTAGCAAAAAATATTAACAATTGTAGCAAAAAGGCTATGTCGACGGAGAACACGATGTCACCGGAGAAGACGCCGACGTGCCTCTGTAGCAACGCCATTGTGCCCCTGTAGCAGGGCTTCGCACCGTTAATAGCAAAACCCGACACCCCATTTGTAGCACTGCCGTTGTCCCCTGGTATCAAAACTCGACGCCGCTTGTAGCACCGTAGTCGACCGTATGTAGCAAATCTTGACGCCGTACGTAGCAACGTCGGTGGCCTTGGGTAGCAATGCCGACAACTACATGTAGCAAACATGTGGGGAGACGACCGCTGTCATCGACATCACGTTCGACCTGAGCTCGCACATGGCAGCACATGAGGGTTGAGCTTCGCAGGGAGGCGCGGTGTGATAGAGGCGGAGCAGCAGGGCTCCCTGGGGCGGCGGCCATGGCAGGTGGCTTCCATCTCCGGGGGCAGGCGGGGCTGTTGCGGGTTGGAGGCGGAGCAGCAGAACACCGTAGGCGGCGGCCATGGCGGGTGACCGCCATCTCTGGCGAGAGAAAGCGTGGAGGGAGGAGCGTGGCATCGCAGTGGTGTTTTCCTCGACGGAGCAGGTGGGGAGCATGGCGACACGGATGCACGGAGGTGCGGTGCGCAAGCTGTAGTGGTGATGTCTACGCACGCTTCTATTCTTGTAGATAATGTTGGGCCTCCAAGTGCAGAGGTTTGTAGAACAGCAGCAAGTTTCCCTTAGTGGATCACCCAAGGTTTATCGAACTCAGGGAGGAAGTGGTCAAAGGTATCCCTCTCAGGCAACCCTACAATCAAGATACAAGAAGTCTCTTGTGTCCTCAACACACCCAATACACTTGTCAGGTGTATAGGTGCACTAGTTCGGCGAAGAGATAGTGAAATACAAGTAATATGGATGATTATAAGTGGTAATTGCAATCTGATATAAGAGTGGTAGCAAGCAAACATTTAACAGGACTGATTGTAAACGGTGTTTCAATGCTTAGAAACAAGGCGTAGAGATCATACTTTCACTAGTGGACACTCTCATATAAATATCTTCTCTTCATTATGCTACCCTGAACTACTCTCTGGTTGGACGATGTAGGGCTATAACAACACACCTTAAAGTTCGCATTCCCCATCTAGATAAACCCTCACTGTCACCTTGAGCGCTAGATGGTTCCAACAAACAACACAATCTCATAGAGACATCCAACTCAAATTATACTCATGATAAGTATTTCTGTAACCTTAGCCAAAATGCCACACGGTGTGCACACTGTCAACTTCACACACGTGGGGATAAACAGAGATTAATTAAAGCACTTGAGTAGCAGAATAGATCTATAGATTACAAAGCTCATGATCTCATAAGATCACGCATAGAGAGAGATGAACACATAGCTACCGATAGAGCCCTTAGCCTCGAGAGAGAACTACTCCCTCCTCATCATGTGAGTCAGCAACGATGATGGAGATGGCAGTGGAGTCGATGGAGATGGCTCCCGGCAGGGTGCCAGAACAGAGACTTCTGTCCCCCGAATCTCCTCTTCGGTGACGACGACGCTGCTGAACTTTTTGTGGAATTCTGATCTCCTCCTTAGGATTTTTGTCTCGGGAGGTTTATATAGGCGAAAGGAGAGGTCGAGGCAGAGACCGAGGCGGCCACACCACCCCCTGGCGCGGCCTGGCCTGGCCCGCGCCACCAAGTGGTGTGCCCCCCCTCATGGCCCCTCTCTGTCTTGTCTTCTGGCTCCCTAAGTCTTCTGGTAAAATAGAAACTTCGACTTTTGTTTTGTCCAATTCCGAGAATATTTTTTTACTAGCTTTTCTGAAACCAAAACAGTAGAAAACAAGCTCTTGTCAATAGGTTAGTTTCAGAAAATATATAAAAATACCTCAAAGTATAAATAAAACATAAGAAAGTTGATATAAAACAAACATGGAACATCAAAAATTATAGATATGTTTATGAAGTATCAAGCGGCGGCGCGCGCGAGATGCAGGGAGGTGCCGCACGGGAGGAGCGACAAGATAAGGATAAGGACCATCCTGGTATCGATGAAAAACAAACGTGGTGTGGGTTCACGTCACGCAACCTCACGTAGCGAGCGAGGGGAGCGACCCGGAGAATTGTTTCGTTCGATCTCCCGAGAGACTAGTATCCCTTTCCATAATTGAATTGCATGCAAATCCGTAGGGTCTGGAAAGGCGGTAAGATGATGGAGTTGCCAACTGCGAGTAGCTATGGCCATTGATGAAGCAATGGAAACCGCCATTGATGAGAGATCGATTACCGTAAGAGCAAGTACAATAACGTCCAGTCAACAGGCTATATGACTTAAAATAGTATATTTGTGCTTAGTTGGATGAGAGAGAAGAGGAGATAGAAGATGCGTGGACTCTTAGAGCAAGTACAATAAGATACAGTCAGCAGGCTATATGACTCAAAATAATATATTTGTGCTTAGTTGGATGAGAGAGAAGAGGAAAGAGAAGAGATGTGAGCTCTTAGTCTTAGTTAACAGCCAGTTGTAGCACGTGCTCCTAGGCACTACTACCTCTGTTCGGGATTATAGGTCAGGAGAGCTTTTTTATATTGTTTGAAATTATAAGGGCTATCTTATTTATTAATCTTTCTCGTCCAATGCATTTTTTTTCCTCTCACTTCTCTCATGCATGTAAGACCATTGCATGTAAGACCATTGGTGCATGTATAGATTAATGAGAGAGTTATGAAGTGTCTTGGTATTAGCAACTTGGCCCTTAGAACTAATAATCCCAAACAGAGGTAGTATATGAGAGTGTAAAGTGAACCATATATTAATGAAGTAGTATATTTTTATCTTTATCTAGTGTATATGTTAACTATTAGATTGACTCTAGATAGATGTCCCGAATGGGCACAGTGGCATCAGTAGTAACATACATTGGGAGCTACGACTAAGTGCGCCATCCTTGGGCTGGGCTAGGCTGAGCAGATCGATTACCGTAATGTAGTTGTCCCGAACGGGCACTCTGGCATGTAGAGAATTGTTGTAAAACCCATTGGTGTACGTAGGTCACTCTGGGTATCTCGGAGAGATGAATAGGGAACGGGCTGCTCAGCGTGCGAATCGGGATTTGATAACAGGAATTAGAGGATTGGGGCTTGATTCGTTGGAGACTTGTTTTGCCAGGTGTCAGCCACAGAAGAGGGTCCATCGATCTAAAAGGATAACCCAGGTTACATGGGATTTTCGAACAAGGAAGCTGGAAAAATAGAAGATATTGAGCAATATTTGTCTCGAGAGTGAAAACTGCATAAACTTTTGTTTTAGCGCCGCGAGTCTAGACGTAAACAACAATGGTGATCTAAAGGTCATCAAGTAGCTCTTCGCGGGAGCGAAAAGTAGGTATGCCAAATACGAGCTCGGTCTCCCGCATATTTTCAGGACTTTTGGCATGCGATGGATATGTTTTGCTCAGAGTAAGCACATTATTTCTCTTTCGCGCGGGGCATTTTGCTAGTAGTAAACTAATAATGGACAAATGATGTTGCAGCTTGGTCTGCTACACACACGACATGTTGTGTCCGATTTTCATACGCACAGTGCATATGAGCCTTCCATTTATTAGACCAGATCAAGGTAACCCGCTGGATGTTGTATCGTTCATAAATCGGACATGCAACTGTCGTGTGCAAAGTAGTTCCGTTTGTTCTTCGGGGCAGGGCAGTCCGGCTAGCTCCGCCATATTTCCTACAGATGTAGAAAAAGAAAACCGACCGGGAGAACATATATCTGTCTCACTAGTGGCAGATCGCAAAATCTGTCCGTTGGCTGTGCGAGTCGCCGATTGCCCTTCGGCTTTCCCCGGAAATTTGAAAAGCAAAACTCCCCTCCCCACCCCCCCAAATCCGACCCCCTTTCTCTTTCCCTTTCCGTTACCGTCGTTCATCGTCCCGAGATGCCGCCAGCCGAGGATGCCTCCGCTGCTGGTCCCCCACCGGCGCCGGCGTCGCCTCCCGCCCGTGGGACGGCGGCCGGTTCGCGGCTGCTCCTGCAGTCGCCGCTGCCCGCGTTCCCGCTTGGCTCCAACGACGACCAGCAAGAGCGCGCCCGCGCGCGCGCCATGGCCCGCGCGGCTTCCGTCCGCCGACGCTCTCTCGCTGCCTCGCTCGTGCCCAAGACCCCGCGACCCAACCTTCTCAACCGGGACGAGGTCATGGATTTGTTCCATAACTGCATCAAGCTTGCCTCGGAGAACGTACGTATCTCTGTCAGTAGTGCCCACCGTCAAAACCCTAGATCTCTCCCTGGCTCTTACTAAGCTTTTTCCTCTCTCCTGCTAAATTTGGCAGAAAATCAACCAGAAGAACACGTGGGAGCTAGGGCTCATCGACCACCTCAGCGAGATCATACAGGCGGGGGAAGAGGACGACGACGAGACCAACTTTCAGAAAGTGCGTGCGCACTCAGATGTTCCATTTCCATTCTGTATCAAATTGGGAGGATATTTATGGTTATTTTCTTATAAAATATGTTTGGGGGAAATCATGATATTCATTCCAGGCTAGCTGCACGCTGGAGGCGGGCGTGAAGATATATTCCCTGCGTGTGGATTCGGTGCACTCTGAAGCATACAAGGTGCTCGGTGGGATCAACCGTGCCGGAAGGGGGGAGGAGGCTGGTATGTCTCCACTATCCCTGTTAGTATCTTCCAACTAATTGGAGTGTAACTCGTACCTTTTAAACGACTTGGTATCTTGGAAACCACTAATCTTCTTAAGCTCAACTCGGAAGTAAGTTGCAACACAGGAATTTTGGTCTACTGAGAAAGACCATGTTCTAAATTAACCCAACCATGTCAGGATTTTAGTTCCTTTTTTCTGAATGTAATAACGCAGTTCAACATTACCATTTCCTTGGGAACTTACTTAGTGTTACATTACCATATTACACTGTTTTACACTGAGTGTGCACTTTGCATTTGGTATCAACCTTCCGAGAAAGGCGTAGTTGAATTTTGTACATCTTGTTGCTTTTATATTCCAATGGCAACATTTCGGGAATTCTTTATCTGTTTACCATAAACCTTTAGCTTTATGTTTGCACTTAAATGCTGAAAATATAAGCTATGTTTCTACATTCTAATGTCCTGATTTGGTAATTCTCACTGAAGATCTGCGAGAGGGTGGCAATGCAGAGCCTGCACAAGAAGAAGGCATCAATAAAAAAGATGCGGATAAGAGGGTACATATCTTTTAGCTGAGTATTGACTTTCTTTTACTTCTCTTATTTATTATTTTGCTAAATTTGTTTGGTCTGTGCAGATTTCACCTGCTTCGACATTGGAGTCCTCGTTCGAGGCTCTTAATGTGAAGAAATTTGATGGTATGTTCCAAGCCTTTTCTCTTTGTGCTTCTGCGGATCATATTTGTTCTATCACTGGGCTGGAAGCATAAGGTCTTTTTATTTGCAATTCTAGCTGCCTTCACGGTGGATCCTTTATACCACCAGACCACAGCTCGGTTTGATGAAGGTGGAGCGAAGGGTCTCTTATTGTACAATCTTGGAGTATATGGCAGTTGTCATGTGCTTTTTGATTCGTTTGAAGCACCAGACAACTGTATTTTATCTGATATTCAAGAGAAGGCTGAGGTGATTGATGTTTCATTTGCTAAAGGTAATATCAATCTGTTGCTCTGCCGTGTATGATCTTTACATGTTGCTTCCAATGGGTTTCCACTAACTTGCTACTCTTTGATAGAACAAATTGAGCAAATGATACTTCACATGCCTCTATGCAATGATATCTCTCCTACCTTGAGGGATATTGTTGCTCAGTTTGATGAAGAAAATAAAAGGCCGTCACATGATGCATCTTCCGGGAAAATGCCAGTGATGGAAGATCAGATGTTTGACAGTAATAACAGCGAGAATGATGACAACATGCAACCTGATTGTGAAACATGGGATTTTGGTGGCGGCAATGATCAGGATGGTGCGTATGATGATACCGGCAATTCGATGAATTTCAACTCAACAAATTATGAAGAGGTATTTGTAGACTAGACAAAATTACATATTACCGAAAATAGCTAGTACATTTTTTATCCATGTACGTCGTCCATTTCAATCTATATGCCATTTTAGTTTCTTCTGGTTGCATTGCATGTGTTGCTTTTAAGATGAAACAGGGAGATTTAATTCCTTGGTACAAAAAGAAATGGGCATGAGAATTGAATGGGAATATTTACACCTCACTCACACAATTAATTATTGTTTCCAACTCAAAAGAGATATCTAGCATTTTGAAGCAGAAAGAGTATTTGAAAATATGTCAGCAACGTCAATTTGTCATACAATATAACTATTGATTCATATTTTTTGTAGCTTGTACGTCAACCATTTCTTTTGTTATAATCTGATATTCTCATGGCTGCAAATGATTATTCCCATTCCTCTTCTGTTAAATATTACAGTTTTAGGGTAGTACAGATGCAATTATTTCAGTTGAATACCATTTTAAAGTTTGTTACAACCTTAGAGTTCCAAACCTGATTCTCTGGTTGCCTTGCATGTATTGGTGTAGCAGGGAACTGATGAATACACTTTTCAAGACCCCGATGGTCCTGGTATAGATGAAAGGTTTGAGAAAATTGCAGATCTTTTGTCACATGGTATGGGCTTCTCTTCAAAGACAAATGCTTGGGCAGGACCCGAGCATTGGAAATATCGAAAAGTTAAAGGTAAATCTGGGCAGTTACTCCTATTTTATTTGTTCTTCCATTTCAGACTGGCCTATTTAATGTTGGAGTTTACCTTTATCTAGATCTGGAGACTGCCCAAACTTCATCTGGTGACTTGGATGTAGCAAAAAAGACAAAGAAGAAAAGAGGCAAAGAGGAACCTGATATTGATTTCACAAAAGCATTGGAACATGAGATGGAAAATGTGTTTGCACCTCCCAAGAACCCGAAATCATTGCTGCTGCCTGCAAATAAGGGTAGCTGCAACAATAAACTTCCAGAGGATTGCCATTACCAACCTGAAAGCCTTGTTAAATTATTTCTACTTCCAGATGTTCTGGTAATGCTCACTTCTCATTAAAATTATTCTTGATATGGACCTATGGTTTGTTGTAATAACTATTGATTTTTTTTGTAGTGCCTGGCTCGGAGAAGAAGAAAACCACTTGGTATGTTTTGCTACATTCTGGTTTATGTATTCAGTTGAATTCCTGTATTTTTTAGAAGTCCTTGGTAAACATTTTTCGTCCAAAACAATATGTTAGCTTTTAATTTTCACTATATGTGTTGCTTTCCTCTAGTTCCTTTTGTTTCTGATATCTTTTCAAGTTCAATTTGTTGTTCCCTGAATAAACTGTGTTGTGGATCATACTGTATTCTTCTGACTGAAATCACTGATTTTAAGTTTAGGCTTTATTGCTCTATTCTGCAAAACCGAAGCAAGATTTATTCTATTATAGACACTGGCAGATTTTAGGTAGGCTCCTATTAGCAGTACGGCTCAGTTTGGAGTTGATGAACTGTGCTATGCTGAACTATAATCTGCTGCAAAAAAGTAGCGACAGAAGTAGAGTACAAAAGTTGGTTTAAAAGGTAAAATAGGTGAAAGCTGGGTAGAGGCTAGTTCTCAATTTCTCATACTAGGCCATGTTTTAGTGAGTACTAACTGCGGACTGCCTATATTCCTGTTGATGTGATTTTGCTAAAACAATACTCACATTTTTTTTGATATGATCGTAACCATTGTACCTTTTACTCCCTTCCTTATAGATGATTCAATGGACAATAACGATGACTTTATGCCATCTGGACCTTGGGATCATGATAATTTGTGCAATGATAATTTCGATGAAGGAAATGCGGGTGTACAAGAGCCAGTAAATCTTATAGCTAAACCAAGACAGGTGCATCCTTTGTCCCTCCTGCTTTCAAGACATTCATTTTTGTATACTTATACTGGGACGTGCTTCTGTCCTTCCATCTTTATATCTGCATCTGAAGAAACCACAATTGATATGGTTGTATATACTCCTCTTGCCCTCATGTTAATGAAAAATGCAATAAAAGTACCTTCTTTCACGCTTTAATATAACCAGTGGCTAGAAAATCATCAAATGTGTTGGCACTACTGTAGGTTTAAATTGTAGATAGTGGTCTATCTCGACTGAGCAATATGCTTAGTGGACTTGCATTGTGAAACAAAGGCGGTGGAATTGAAGGCCAAATGCAAAAACTATATAGTTATCTAAGCTATTTTGACTTGCACTCATGGTTTGTGTATTATCCCGATGAGCCTGTTTCAAGCTTATGCATGTTAAATCACTTCATAATGAACCTGCACATAAACTTGCTTAATAGTCCCCTACACAAGAAAATCGCATTTTATGCGGCTATATGTTAAAAACTTGAACCTGTGCCAATGTTGTCCATGTTTCCCTCCTGTTCTTTAGGCACAATCCCAAATTGTTTTGTGGACATATTTTCTGTATGTTTCAGTTGTATCTTCACTTCCACAAATCAATGGTTATTCATGTCCGGTACTTTTGGGCCTGGGCTTGCAGATCTGAGCTGATGCCTGTTTCCTTTCTTATTCATAGGTCAATAAGATAGATATACAATATGACAAGGTATCAAAACAAGTGGATGTTCATGCCCTAAAGGAGGTGCTCTGGAATCACATTCATACATCTGCTGAGACTGAATATCTGGTACGATATGTACTTCGATTACTGTCATAAAATACTAGGTTTACTAGTCATTTCTGTATACAGATTAGCTGTGGCATCCCCTTTTAGAGGTATATCCGCACCACAATAATTCTTGTCAGTTGATGCAACCCTTTTCCTTTTGATTAGCATGATGACATTTTCTAGACAAGTGTTTAATATATTATCAACTATGCTGCTTGTAATCTAATGTATACCAAGTAACAACCATGTTATTGCCATTTACTGTCTTCCTTTGTCCAAAACAGTTCTCTGAAACCAAGTTCTTTGACTTGGGTAACATTTTAGATCTGAGTGTTAGCATTAGATATGTATACATCTGTTATATGTGCCCTGCAATATTTTACCACTCACCAGTGGATCTTACAAACAGATTTGGGTGAGTTCAACATTCTTCGAGAACAGAAAACAGATACCTGTAGAACTACGATGAAAACAAGTTTGTTGTGATTTTACATAATTCCGAGTGCCATGTATTTTCCATTTGCCTTGGAAAGTTTACTTTAAGAACACATAAGAGGAGAATTGCAACCAACCATGAGACATTCGAAAAAAGGAAATTACCATGTTCTCTATTAGTACTTTAATGGCAAGCATATAAATTCTTCAAAATAATCCTTGTTAAATAACATGTTAGAGACTACATTTTTTTTGATAAAGGGTGTTATTACTTAAAGAGACATGAATGCTTTATTAAGGGAAATAGAAGATGTGTACAAAAAGCTTTGTAAAAGTATGATCATGTGTGCACATTATATTAGTACATTTGTCACTGGTAATATAATATCTTGGGTATGAAATTATTTTAACAACATTTTCCTGAATGGCCCCGCAGGAAAGAGAGGGCACGGAACCATCTTTGTGCCTGACGAAGGTACTGCACAATCTTCCATGCAGTAACCCTGATCTTCCAACGACCGAGATCTCGCCACATCTTTATTTCATCTGTCTCTTGCATCTGGCAAATGAACACAGCTTGAAGCTGTGCGACCGCTTGTCCTTGGATGAGATCGACATATACGTTCCAGCTTCGTCCCTCGTGAATTAACTTCTGCCTCTGTCCTTTGCTGTTACATGTGTTGTAGGTGATAGTTTGATGTTTTATTGAGTGGCGACTGCGTTGAGTATCATGTAATATAACCTATAATTATTGTAGTATTAAAATGTTGTCACCTCTGATCGGTAGAGATTTGCCACTACTTTGTAGGTTGAGCACAGTGGTGGGATGCTAACCTGGTACTACCTCCGTTACAAAATATAAGCTACTTTTTAGCGGTTCAGATTGAACCGCTGGAAAGGCTTACGAGATGGAACAGAGGTAGTATCATTTATTTTGTAGCCTGCTAGCGCTAGGCGGGTCTCTGTAATCACCTCTGGTTGTGTGGCTTGTGTTATGAATGTTATGAACATCAACATTTGGTTCAACTTTTTGTGCACGTTTTCCATTGAGTAATGCTACACATACGGGCAATTTGTTTACAAAAATACTTCTCCAACTAAATCAGGCCATGTTTAGTCTGCAGATCAATTCTGTAAGTTTGTTTTGTAGCTGTAGGATTGTTGTTTTCCATTTTGTGAACCTGGATAGTCAATAGCATCTGGTCGATATTGCGTCATTTTCTAAGAATGGACTGTCGATAGCATCTGGCGACATTGCATCATTTTCTAAGAACTAGTAAGCGTGCATGTGGCAAGCACGTCTTAAGAGCATCTCCACTCTGTGTGGTGCTGGCCTGGGTGCCGGTCGGGGTCGCAGTCGCCAGTGTCGGGTGCTGTCCTGGTTGGCGGCTGCTCGTCTCTCGGAGAGGATCAAGGCGTGCTGATTAACACACCATGTCTTCACCTCATCGTCCATGTCCTTTGTGTCGACCATCAAGATCGCCAAGTCCTCCATCCTCTTCTTTGCCACCATGTTGGCCTTGATGAGGCCGAGCTTGATGACTGATGCCCACCTTGCCGCGACGTTCTCCTCCAACCTGGTGGCCCGCTATGCCCTCATGGCGGCGTGCACGGCGGCGTTGGCCATGCAGGCCAGGATGGATGAGTGTAGTTTCTCGATGGCCGGCGCCGCGTCCCTCATGGCCTTGGCCTTCTTGTGGCCAACGGGTCGACCCTCCGAGGTTGCCGATGGTGCCGCTCCGGGGTTGTAGGCGGTGGTCTTGGCCTTGGTGAGAGCGGTCCACGTCTTTGCCCACTTGTCGCACCCCTCGATCCGTGCAAAGATGTGGATGAACTTGAACTCGTTATCGTCGTTGTCTTCGCGGTAGGCGGCGATCATGGCGCGCATCTATGAACAATACCAACAATAGGACACAATTTCAAATGGGCAGGAGTGGGCGGCGATGGGGGTTGCTTACCTGGTCGTTGTAGTTGGTGCCGCTGACATGGACACGACGCACCTCCTCCACGACTTCGTGCCGCTTGTTGCAGGTGTGCTAGATAATGGCCCAACGGTGAGACATGTCGGAGTCGTTGTGTTCATGGCACAAAGACTTGAAGTAGGGATCCAAGAGCCACCGCTCATCGTACGCCGTCTTCACCCTCTTCCAATAGCAGTCCGAGTTCTGGTTGGCGCCGGCGAAGGAGTCTATGTTGATGGTCTTGAAGGAAATATGCCCTAGAGGCAATCATAGAGATGATTGTATTTCATATGTATCCATGAGTTTTTATAATGTTCCTTCAATATCCAAAGATCAGGCAACTTGTATTGATTGGCAATTATGTGAATTGTTTGTGAAATTCTTTACTTGTATGGTTATCTAATAGTTGTCCCTAATCGGAGTTCATGTGAGGACACAATTAGACTAGCACATTGATTGGTTGATGACTATGTTTCACAAGTCATAGACATGGAGATGTCAAATCAATGATGTGGACACGTGTTATCAACATGGGGTTGGACTGACCCAACTTAAGACTGGCAATAATACTTGCAGCTCTCTCTACACATCGTGTATGTTTTGTCCTTAGACCTGAGATTGTCGCATGTACTTGAGATGTGGATCGATCTACTTTGGGGCTATCAAACACTACTTTGTAACTAGGTAGTTATAAAGGTAGCTTTCAGGTTTGTCCTGATACATGCTGCCAGGCATTTGTCAATCAAGATCGGATTTGCCCCTCTCTACTTGAGTGAGATATCTCTGGGCCCCTCGAGTGATCGGATCCAGAAATGCATGGTCGTGCTACATATGGTTAAGAGTTAACCTAGTAAAGTAATTCTGAATCACAGTATCGAGAAAGAGAGGTCAGCTTGGAGCTAGACCAAATATCGTAGGGCAAAGGGAAGGACATATACCCAACCTTGTGATGGTTCGTTCGAATGATCTTTATATGCATTTAGGAGTTGGCACGTCTTGCTAGAGGCCGCTACCAACTATTGACAGAGTAAGTGTACTCGTGTCATGTCTATACGTGTATGAACCTATATGGTCACACACTTTAGGGGCTAGAAGCATAGGCAGGATTGATCCGAATTAGACCAGGCTTAGGTTGCTAATGGGCTGCTAATGTAGAAGCCCACCAGGGATGCCTATACACGAGAGAGTGAGGCGAGCTGAATAGGATTGAGCATTCCACCTAGCCGCCACTCCTCTCACGCCTGTCTTGCATGTGCAAACCTAGCAGTCTGCTATGTGACCTTTCACTCCGGACGTGTGGATACCTCGGAGGTGCTGCAGCTGTAGCACTTGGACGAGCTGCACAAAGGGGAGATGCTCGTGGGACAAGGACAAGGAGGAGACGTAGACCATCTACACTGCCCTGGCGTGCTTCATCGAGTTCCGCAACTGCGCGTCTAGTGGTAATCCTGTGATCTATGACAATAGTATTCCTGGTTGACGTGGTAGAAAATTTTGATTTTACGCTAGTGTAGCCTACCCATTACCCTTCAGGTCTTCCAAGATTCGGCAAGGCACTCGTCCTCCCTCGAGCTCCACTTGGGGCCGCGAGCGCTCCTCCCTCGAGCTGGTGAGGTGTCATTGGTGAGGGAGTTGGGGTCGAAACCGCCGAGCGGGTCGAAGTCGTTGTAGCCCGGCGAGAAATGCGTGAGGTGCGGCGCCATGTTCGCTTGGCCGGATGGCGACGCGTTGGATGTCGACGGAGAGGAGACGCTGCTTTGGCTCCTGAGGATGTACAAGACAACTTTGTAAGATGGCGCCACCATTCCCGCCATGGCCACCACCCGTTGTGCCGCAAGAGAGGCTATGTGGGCCTCCGCTGCCCTCTACAGCCTCGAGTTCGTCTCCCTTAGCCGACGGCTGGCGTTCTCCACCTGTCGGCACTGGATGTCGAACACCCACTCCATGTTGGTCGTCCCCTCCGACCGCTGCTTATCGGCCTTACCTTTCTTCATCAGGCGCCGACACATGGGGTGCTTGATACCTCTTTGGCGGCATGGTGGTGGCGGCAGGTGGCGCACGGGAGGGGAGAGGCGAGGTGGGGAAATGGTGAGAGTGCGGGGATGGCGGGACTGGGCGGCCAGGGGGATTAGAGTAGTGGAGGAAAAAGGGAGGGAAAAGGAGGGAAACTTTTGGTGTCCCGCCGACACGGCTGACCCGCCAGCTTTTTCAAGTTTGGCTGGCGCTCCAGATTTCCCCCTAGAGTTGGGTTCGGCCTGGGGGCGCCGGATGTTTAGTTGGGCCGCGCCGGCGCCATTTCGGTTTTGGGGGAGGCTGGACGGGATTTTCTGCGCCGGCACCCTCATTTCACTCTTTGGGGGCCTTTAGGGGGCCGAGTGGAGATGCTCTAACTATTGCAAATATATGACAATAATTATGCCCTTGTTTCTATAGTCTAACTTATATGTACTCTAATATTGCCTCTATGATTTTTCAAATTATCTTTTATTTGTTTGAAAAACAAGTAACAATAAAAACATTTCCACTACAAAGATAAACCTCAAATAGTGAAACGATTTTACATGGCATGCAACAAAATTTTCACATTGATACCAATCACCAACAATACCAGAAGCTTGATAATTGTATTGCAAACAATAGTAATGAAAGGACTCTTTTGCCAAAAAAAAAAAACAAATCTTGATCTCGTGTGCAATTTGCGTAGGAAGGAACATAATACTCCGACACATCATTTTCACCAAATGTTTGACACTTCGACATCATTAGTAAACAAAGTGTGTGACTACGAAATAATGACTTACACATTTGCAATGCAGTGCACATAACCTTTGTACCCCAATGGCGCTAGAAAGCAACATCAAAGCTAAAACCTGCATGTGTTGTTTAAAGAGGTACACAAGGTCAACTACCAACTTAAAAAAGTCTATCATTTTCAATTTTGAATATAATGAACTCATTCACTTGTTTTCCCCTTTTTTGCTTCCAGATAACATGCTACCCTACTAGACATATTAACAGGAAGAGTTGGTTTATATAAGCTAGGAATAAGAGCATCTTGATGATAGAATACACAAGATAAACGTGCATAAATCATGAAGGTTCACCATGCGAGCAATGTCTAGATCAAGGTGATTTCTAGTAGATATGTCGCAAATTGATACACCGACTACATTACATTTGCACATACAACCGCACTGACCAAAACAACCATCTAGATCATTTGTATGTCAATACGAAATAAGAAATAAAATGAGGCAACAAACTGAGGCCCAAATTAACACCCTATTTTCGTGATTCGGGCAACTGGGTTTGGCGCTCCCTATACCAAATAATGCTTCTAAAACCACGCCACCCTTAAATATAGCAATCATGTGACATTTTTTACCTTGATAATGGCTATAAGAATTTATAGAGCTTTGATGTAATAGCTCCATGAAAAAGGTTTCTCTAGCACCAAGGTGGCGATGCTTGATAGGATAGGGGTCGTCATTTAGATCCTAGAGGAGCTCAAGTTTGTGCCCATCGGGTACTAGAACAACCTTGTAGGTATGAGGAACCACATTATGGTTCATAGTTTGTAACGTTATAGTCCCCAAAAATTCAGCATACATGACATTGAAATTCAGAGCAGGGCAACGAACAGCAAATTATGGACAAACATGAGCTGTTCAAGAGAGAAAAACAGGGAAAAGGGAATTAAATGCAAACATATTCTTAGATTATGGATTGCAGGGGAGCATGTGCATTGACAACTATATGTTGAGAGAAAAATGTGAGAATGGGCCAGCTTCTGTGAAACTAGTACTAGCATTTAAAGGTACCATATAGGCAACTAACAGGTTGGTTTGAGCAACTACATATGAAAAATAAACAAATACACATGAGACAAATTCACATGGTTTAGCAAACAAATGAGGTGGGTATGGTTCTTTACTTCTACTAGCAACTTATAGTTCCATATAGGCAATAAATAGGTTTGTTTCAGCAACTTAATATGATAGAAAAGGAACTACACAGGAGATAAACATGTTTTAGTTGCAAAAATTCTCAGGAAAAATCTGAGATGTGTTGAATTTCTACTAGCAACTTCTAGTCCCATATAAGCAACAAATAGGATGTGTTGAGCAACTTCATGTGTCAGAAAAGCAACTACATGGCATCAAAAAACATTTGTCTAGGATAAAAGTGTGCGCTTACCATTAGGTGATAAACACAGTAGCATACATACTTTTTGTTTCCCAGTGCATTAAAAGCTATCCTGATCTGGTCAACAACAAACTGACAGATGTTTGAGTGGGGGAGGAGTTCAACATCATATATAGTAGGAAAGCAATGTCGGCTGACTTTTAGACTAGTTGTGGGGGCGAGAAAGTTGAAGGCCATTACTTCCCAAGCTCAAACAAACCTAGGGCCCGATGTCCCACCCATTTCCTTGATCATCTTGCACCAGTTGGTCATATCAGGAGCATTTGTTCTAGGGAAACCGTAATCCTTATAGATTTCTCAGATGATATCAAGATTCATCTCATAGCACATTTTTAAACCAGAGTTAGGAAGTCCCCAAACCCTATGCACAATATCTGCATCAACCGGTATCTTTCCGTGGCCAGGTATCACTAACTCAGAGATGTCAGGATCATATCACTTCATAACCCACTAGCTGAGGTCAAGAGGCATGGTACAGGCGCCAATGTTCAATAGGCCGCCAAACTTCTTATCAATCGTTGCAATCTTTTGTGGGCATGTCAAACCGTTGTTTAGGGTGACAAAATGCAACAGTGATGCCATGTTTCTTATTTCCCCCATTTCCTGAACCTACAATTTAAACATGGAAAAAATGATGTATTAGGTGAGGAAAAAAAGCAATGTAGATGCGAACATAAAAAGCAGTTGAAGGGGTACATATAAGGCAAATAAAAAATGTACAACAAATATGTAGTTGGTCAAAATATCCACTAGCAATTTATAGTTCCATATAGGCAGCAATATATGTGGTGTGAGCAACTACCTGTGGCAGAGAAGCAACTACACAAGATCCTATATGCAACTACTTTGATCAAACCTCTACTGGCAACATCTACTTCCATATATGCAACAAACATGTTTAGTTGAGCAACTATCAATGAGAGAGAAGCAAGTACATTTCAGGGAATGAAAAAAGTTGCATTTACTGCTAAGAAAAACAGAAAAAAATCTGATGAGTAATTGGATTTATGATGGGTACAATGTGAGTACATAGTAGAACTTACATCAGAGTTGTCCATTTTCTTGGTGGCTACAACCTTTCTTCCCTTCTACTTAGTATTCTCCCCCATATTAACCATATCACTATCAAGTTTCTCGTCAATTGCATGTTTAGACCGCTTCCCTAGAGTAGGGCCACGTTTAAGCAGAGCCTTTATTTTGCCTTGCTTAGTAGCTTCCTTCGTAGCCGGAACCTTAGGTTGCTGATTCCCTGAAGATGAGGCCCCACCTACTGTAGGATCAGACCCATCCATTATGCACACCTGGTTCACCATAGCATGAAAAAACAGAAGTTAAAAATATACTTTCATCAAACTTATACTAGCAACTTGGGTTGAGCTGAAGGAAATATGCCCTGAGAGGCAATAATAAAGTTGTTATTATGTATTCCTTATATATGATAGATATTTATTTTGCATGCTACAATTGTATTGATCGAAAACATCAATACATGTGTGTTTAATAAACAAAAAGGGGTTCCTAGTTATGCCTCTCTTATAGACTAGCTTGTTGATTAACAAGATGATCAAGGTTTCCTGATCATGGACATTGGATGTTGTTAATAACAAGGTCACAACATTTGTGAAATGATGTGATGAACATTCATCCGAAGTATAGCATTATGATCAAGTCATTATATTTACATTGCTATAACATCATACAAAGTAATCTTTATCCTTAGATCATGAGATCATGTTAATTGCTAACACCGGAAGAGTATCTTGATAACATCAAACGTCACACCGTAACAGGGTGACTATAAAGATGGGTTTAGTGCTACGAAGGTGTTATGTTGACGCTCATGGATCAAGAGTGGAATTTGTCAATCCTGATGACTGATAGATATACTCTGGGCCCTCTCGGTGATATCACATTAAGATAGCTTGCAAGCAAGTGATGTGATCACTAGAATGTTATATCACGGGAACGCGAAAAGAGTGCATGTCGGTAACGAGATCAAACTAGGTATTTGGATACCGATGATTGAATCTCGGACATGTATTATATCATGAGACAAAGGGATTAAATTACAAGCGTTAAAGGTTCTCACGATCACAGAAGTCATCGTTGAATATGTAGGAGTCAGTATGGATCTCCAGGTCCAGCTTCTGATTATTGATCTGAGAGGAGTATCAATCATGTCTGCATTATTCGCAAACCGTAGGGTGACACACTTAAGAGTTACCGGACACTATTTTGGAGCACATATGTTTCAGACAAAAGAATTGCAAAGCGCAGGAATTGTTTCGATAGAAACCGGAAATTATTTCGGGTGAAATTGCAGAAAGTGGTTCTGCATGTGATATTGAAATATTGCAAGGGGTTATATGTGAATGTTTGTTAATTAAAGTAATTAACAAAATTCTGAATAAATTTAATAAAAGAGTTTTATTAAATGAGAGAGCATTAAACTTAGAGAATTTTAATGCATTTAAAGTGGGGACTTTAAAGGGGAATGTGAAGAGGCATTTTAATGTGGAGGGGTTACCACCACATGAATGGGGGAGGTGAGGGGTCACCCCCCATGAGGCGCCGGCCATGGGGAGGGGCACCCCCCTCCTCCTATAAAAGGCCCCCCCTCTTCCTCCTTCTTCCTCACACCTCCTTGTGAAGGATCTCTCTCCCCCTCTAGAATTATTCCCCCATGGTCTCGGATTAGCGAGATACATGTTACCGGTGGCATTTCGTCTGGAAGGAGTTGCTGCTTCCGCTGGATCGCTGGAGCGAGAAGGTGGAGGTTGTCCGGTGGCTTGAATGTGTGTGCGAGTACGGATGTGCTGCTGATTTGCGGCGCTCGGACTTCCACACGATCTTGAGATCAACAAGTGTACGGCTACATCAACCACGAGTTCCTACTCGTTAACAAAACTCATTGTCTTTGAGGGTAAGTTCTCGATGGATGTATGTCCACCCGTTGCTCTGTACCTAGTAGATAGATCTTGGCGTGTAGTTCTCATCGTAGGAAATTTTTTGTTTACTATGCTGCGGACCCAATAGTGGTATCAAAGCCAGATCTATGCGTAGGTGCTTTGCACGGGTAGTACACATATGGTTATATGTGGGCGATGATGATCATGTTAATGCATCTTCTATGTATTTTGGATATTGGTGGCATAGTGGGATGAAGCGGCCCGGACCAACCTTACATGTCATCGTACATGAGACCGGTTCCACGACTGACATGCAACTAGTTTTGCATAAATGGTTGGCGGGTGTCTGTCTCTCCTACTATATTCAATATTTGATTTACAACGAGTTGCTAATAACTTGGTTATCCTCGTTATGGTTCATGTTCGTAGGTAAGAACGGTTCTATCTCCGAAAGCCCTAAGCCACGTAAAACTTGCAATTGATAAATTAGAGGCGTCTAGTTTAGATCGTTGCTGGGCTAGTTTATTGATATGGTATTGTTGTAAGTAGATGTATGATAGATACTCTTACAACACATTCAACGTGTAAGTTCCATAGACCTTGGCCTTACACACAAAGGAATGATAGAGATCATACCACGATGCAAATGATAGAGATCAAATGCTAGCATCTTATACTTTACACATATCCTCTCACTTTACATATTAGATGTTAGCATCTTATACTGCTAGTTTGGCGCTTTTGGTAGCATTGTAAGATGATCCCTCATTTAGAGATCAAGATAAAATGTGTTCTTCCTTAAGTATGCACCGTTCTATGAATCGTGTTTCGAGACATCACGTGATGATCAGGTGTACTCGACTCTACGCTTTCATACAACGGGTGTAAGACAGTTTTACATACGCGAGTACTAAGGTTCTTACTTGGCGAGCCTAACATGTATATACATGGCCTCGGAACACGAACCGAAAGGTTAAGCATGAGTCATATAGTTGATATGATGCCCATATAGATGCTCGCCTTTGAAGCTACACCGACTCACGTGATGATCGGACTTGGTGTAGTGGATTTGGTTCATGTAATCACCAAAAAGGCACGAGGGATGTCATTTTTGAGTGGGAGTTCATTAGTAATTTGGATTAGTTAAACTCACTCTATCATAAACTTAGTCTAAATAAACTTTACAAATTCTGTTGTAGATGGCACCACCTGCTTTTAATTTCAATGTGTTCATGGAGAAAGAGAAACTTGCTGCGAATGGTAGCAATTTCACCAACTGGGCTATGAATTTGAGGATTCTCCTCACTGCTGCACAAAAACAATATGTGCTAGAGGCGCCCTTAGGCCCCCCACCAGCTCCTGATGCCCCTGACGAGGAAAATAATGTCTATATGACTCGTCAGGAGGACCACAACTTAGTTCATTGCGGCATACTGTATAGGCTAGAGCCAGAACTTCGAAAGCGTTTAAAAAATGTCCGTTTCGTTGCGAGCTATGTGTTGGTGTACGACCGGTCGTGTTGTAGTGCCATGGGAGAATTGAAAATGATTTTCGATACCCATGCTGCCGTAGAGAGTTATAATGCTTCAGAAAAGTTCTTTAGCTGCATGATGGAGGAGAACAACTCAGTTAGTGAGAACGTACTCAAAATGTCTGGGTACGCCGATAAGCTTGTGTCCTTGGGAATAACGATTCCCGTTGACTTAGGCATACATCATGTTCTCCAATCTCTGCCACCTAGCTACAAGAGCTTCGTGATGAACTATAATATGCAGGGCATGAAGAAGTCTCTTCCCGAGCTTCTGTCAATGCTTAAGACTGCATAAGTGGAGATTAGGAAAGAACATCAAGTGTTGATGATCAATAAGACCACCGGTTTCAAGAAGGACAAGAAAGGCAAGCACAAGGGAAAGAAGGGTAAAAAATCTATTGCTGCACCTGAAAAGAAACCCCGAGCTGGCCCTAAGTCTGACACCGAGTGTTACTATTGCAAGGGGACTGGCTATTGGAAGCGCAATTGCCCCAAGTATTTGGTAGACAAGAAGTCCAACAAGGCAAACAAAGGTATATGTGATATACATGTTATTGATGTGTACTTTACTAGTACTCACAGTAGCACCTGAGTATTTGATACAGGATCGGTTGCTAATATATGTAACTCGATTCAGGGGCTGCGGAACAAGCGATAACTAGCAAGGGATGAGGTCACGATGCGGGTCGGCAATGGATCAAGAGTTGATGTGATCGCCGTCGGAACGCTGCCTCTCCATATGCCATCGGGATTAGTTATAAACCTAAATTATTGTTATTTGGTGCCTGCACTGAGCATGAACATTGTATCCGGATCATGTTTGATGTAAAGTGGTTATTCGTTTAAGTCTGAAAACAATGGTTGTTCGATTTATATGGATAATATCTTTTATGGTCATGCACCTGTGTTGAATGGTTTATTTCTGTTGGATCTCGACAGTAATATTACGCATATTCATAATGTTGATGCTAAAAAGATTAAACTTGATGATGATATATCTACATATATGTGGCACTGCCGTGTAGGTCATATTGGCGTTAAACGCATGAAGAAACTCCATTCTGATGGACTTTTGGAATCACTTGATTTTGAATCATTCGATACATGTGAGCCATGCCTTATGGGCAAGATGACTAGAACGCCGTTTTCCGGTTCAATGGAAGGGGCGACAGATTTATTGGAAATCATACATACTGATGTATGTGGACCAATAAGTGTGTCGGCACGAGGTGGATATCGTTATTTTGTTACTTTCACGGATGATTTAAGTAGATACGGGTATATCTATTTGATGAAACACAAGTCTGAAACCTTTGAAAAGTTCAAGGAATTTCAGAATGAAGTGGAAAATCATCGTAACAGAAAGATCAAATTTCTGCGGTCCGACCATGGAGGTGAGTATCTAAGTTACGAGTTTAGCACACACATGAAAGAGTGTGGAATAGTTTCACAACTCACGCCTGCCGGAACACCACAACGTAATGGTGTGTCGGAACGTCGTAATCCTACTTTATTGGATATGGTTCGATCTATGATGTCTCTAACTGACTTGCCAATGTCATTTTGGGGTTATGCACTAGAAACAGCTGCATTCACTTTAAATCGGGCACCATCTAAATTTGTTGAAACGACACCGTATGAATTATGGTTTGGAAACAAACCTAAGTTGTCATTTCTTAAAGTTTGGGGATGCGATGTTTATGTGAAGAAACTTCAGCCAGATAAACTCGAACCCAAAGCGGAAAAATGCGTCGGAAACGATTGGGTATACCTTCTATCACAGATCCGAGGGCAAGGTTTTTGTTGCCAAGAATGGATCCTTTCTTGAGAAGGAGTTTCTCGCGAAAGGTGTGAGTAGTCGGAAGGTAGAACTCGAAGAGGTTATTGAACCTTCTCTTCATGAAATGGCGAGTAGCGCAGCACCGGAAATTGTTTCGGAGTTGACTTCACCTAATGAAGAGAGAGCTAATGATATTGATCATGAAACTCCGAAAGAGGACACTACCAAACCTCGCAGGTCTAGTAGGACACGTGCAGCTCCTGAACTGTATGGTAATCCTATTCTGAATTTCATGGTTGATGAAATAGATGACCCAGCGACGTATGAAGAAGCGATCATGAGCCTGGATTCCAACAAATGGCTAGAAGCCATGAAATCCGAGATGGAATCCATGTACGAGAACCAAGTTTGGACCTTGGTGGACTTACCTCACGATCGAAAGGCCGTTGAGAATAAATGGATTTTCAAAAGAAAACCCGATGTTGATGGTAATGTGACCATCTATAAAGCTTGACTTGTCGCAAAGGGGTTTTGACAAATTCAAGGAGTTGACTATGATGAGACATTCTCTCCCGTAGCGATGCTTAAGTCGGTTAGGATTATGTTAGCAATTGCTGCATATTTCGATTATGAAATATGGCAGATGGATGTCAAAACTGCGTTCCTCAATGGTAATATTGAAGAGTTGTATATGATACAACCTAAGGGTTTTGTCGATCCTAAGGATGCTAATAAGGTATGCAAACTTCAGCGATCCATCTATGGACTAAAGCAAGCATCCCGGAGTTTGAATCTCCGCTTTGATGAGGTGATCAAAGAGTTTGGATTTGTCCAAACTTATGGAGAGGCTTGTATTTACAAGAAAGTGAGTGGGAGCAATGTGGCATTTCTGATATTATATGTGGATGGCATATTATTGATTGGAAATGATATAGATCTTTTAAACAATGTTAAAAGTTATCTAAACAGCAAATTTTCGATGAAAGACCTTGGTGAAGCGTCATATATATTAGGCATTAAAATCTATAGAGATAGATCAAGGCGCCTAATTGGTCTATCGCAGAGTACATACCTTGATAAGATATTAAAGAAGTTTAATATGGACGGAAGTAAGAAGGGGTTCTTACCTATGTTGCAAGGCAAGACATTGAGCAAGACTCAAAGTCCGACTATGGCGGAAGAAAGAGAGATAATGGATAAGATCCCCTATGCCTCGGCCATAGGCTCTATTATGTATGCCATGTTATGTACAAGACCGGATGTGGCACATGCTATTAGTTTGACTAGTAGGTACCAATCTGATCCAGGTTCAGAACACTGGATAGCTGTCAAGAACATCCTCAAGTACTTGAGAAGAACTAGGGATATGTTTCTTATATACGGAGGTGAAGAAGAGCTAGTCGCTAAGTGTTATATCGATGCTAGCTTTGACACCGATCCGGATGACTCTAAGTCTCAATCCGGATACATTTATTTCTCTTGAACGGAGCAGCAGTTAGTTGGAGGAGTTCCAAACAACTTGTGGTGGCTGGATCAACGACGAAGGCGGAATATGTTGCTGCTTCAGAAGCGGCGCAGGAAGCGGTTTGGATGAAAGAGTTCATTACAGAACTAGGTGTGGTTCCTAGTGCATTGGACCCAATGGTGATCTATTGTGACAACAATGGAGCCATAGCCAACGCCAAGGAACCGAGGTCTCACAAGAATTCCAAGCATATTAAGCGCCGGTTTCACTCCATCCGCGAACATGTCAAGGATGGAGATATAAAGATTTGTAAAGTACACACAGACCTAAATGTAGCAGATCCGTTGACTAAATCTCTCCCTAGGGCAAAACATGACCAACACCAGAACTCCATGGGTGTTAGATTTATCACTATGTGAACTAGATTATTGTCTCTAGTGCAAGTGGGAGACTGAAGGAAATATGCCCTAAGAGGCAATAATAAAGTTGTTATTATGTATTCCTTATATATGATAGATGTTTATTTTGCATGGTATAATTGTATTGATCAGAAACATCAATACATGTGTGTTTAATAAACAAAAAGGGTTCCTAGTTATGCCTCTCTTATAGACTAGCTTGTTGATTAACAAGATGATCAAGGTTTCCTGATCATGGACATTGGATGTTGTTAATAACAAGGTCACAACATTTGTGAAATGATGTGATGAACATTCATCCGAAGTATAGCATTACGATCAAGTCATTATGTTTACATTGCTATAACATCATACGAAGTAATCTTTATCCTTAGACCATGAGATCATGTTAATTGCTAACACCGGAAGAGTATCTTGATAACATCAAACGTCACACCATAACAGGGTGACTATAAAGATGGGTTTAGTGCTACGAAGGTGTTATGTTGAGGCTCATGGATCAAGAGTGGAATTTTTCAATCCCGATGACAGATAGATATACTCTGGGCCCTCTCGGTGATATCACATTAAGATAGCTTGCAAGCAAGTGATGTGATCACTAGAATGTTATATCACGGGAACGAGAAAAGAGTGCATGTCGGTAACGAGATCAAACTAGGTATTTGGATACCGATGATCGAATCTCAGACATGTATTATATCATGAGACAAAGGGATTAAATTACAAGCGTTAAAGTTTCTCACGATCACAGAAGTCATCGTTGAATATGTAGGAGTCAGTATGGATCTCCAGGTCCCGCTTCTGATTATTGATCTGAGAGGAGTCTCAAGCATGTCTGCATTATTCGCGAACCATAGGGTGACACATTTAAGAGTTACCGGACACCATTTTGGAGCACATATGTTTCAGACGAAAGAATTGCAAAGCGCAGGAATTGTTTCGATAGAAACCGGAAATTGTTTCGGGTGAAATTGCAGAAAGTGGTTCTGCATGTGATATTGAAATATTGCAAGGGGTTATATGTGAATGTTTGTTAATTAAAGTAATTAACAAAATTCTGAATAAATTTAATAAAAGAGTTTTATTAAATGAGAGAGCATTAAACTTAGAGAATTTTAATGCATTTAAAGTGGGGACTTTAAAGGGGAATGTGAAGAGGCATTTTAATGTGGAGAGGTTACCACCACATGAATGGGGGAGGTGAGGGGTCACCCCCATGAGGCGCCAGCCATGGGGAGGGGCACCCCCCTCCTCCTATAAAAGGCCCCCCTCTTCCTCCTTCTTCCTCACACCTCCTCGTGAAGGATCTCCCTCCCTCTCTAGAATTATTCCCCCATGGTCTCGGATTAGCGAGATACATGTTCCCGGTGGCATTTCGTCTGGAAGGTGTTGCTGCTTCCGCTGGATCGCTGGAGCGAAGAGGTGGAGGTTGTCCGGTGGCTTGAACGTGTGTGCGAGTACGGATGCGCTGCTGATTTGCGGTGCTCGGACTTCCACACGATCTTGAGATCAGCAAGTGTATGACTACATCAACCACGAGTTCCTACTCGTTAACAAAACTCGTTGTCTTCGAGGGTAAGTTCTCGATGGATGTATGTCAATCCGTTGCTCTGTACCTAGTAGATAGATCTTGGCGTGTAGTTCTCATCGTATGAAATTTTTTGTTTTCTATGCTGCGGACCCAACATGAGAAACTACCTATGACAAGGAAATCAACTCTACAGTTGGGTTGAGCAACTCCTAGTGTCATGTAGGAAATAAACAGGTTTTGTTGAACAACTACTTATCTATTATTCTCAGCAACTTATAAATGTCATATAGCCAATAAAAAGGTTGGGTTGAGCAACTTCATGTGACAGAAAAGAAACTAGAGAAAGGAAAAAACGACATGGAAAAAACCATGCAACTTGTAGTTCCATACAGGCAACACAACATGTTCATATTTAGAAACTATCAATGATAGAAAAGCAACTACATAGATGCAATGCCATTATGAGCAATGATGATATTCTGAGCAACTTCTAATGCCATGTAGGCAACAAACAGGTTGGGTTTGAGCAACTAGTTATGTCAGAGGAGCAACTTCTAGTGTCTTGTAGGCGAAAAATAGGTCGTGTTGAGCAACTACTTATGTCAGAGGAGCAACTTCTAGTGTCATGTAGGCAACAAACATCTTGGGTTGAGAAACTTCTACTAACAACTACTAGTGCCATATATGCAAACAAACATGTTTTTTTTGGTTTTTTTTTTGAAAAAAGCAACTAAATTGCTAAAATCAACAACATGAGCCAGTGTCCATTTGCTACATTGCATATTCCTCTGGTATTGATGCACAACAACCCATGTCATCAACATCACCTCCCGGATCACCCTTCCTTAATGAATGACATCATACGTGCACATCATTAACCGTCAACAAAAACCACCCAACCATGGCCACATATATGCGCTCAAAGTTGTTACGCGAAGACCCCTAGTGTCGCTCCAATCCTGGGTGAACCCCACACATTGTGTGAAAACACATATAGAGTGAATATGGATGGAGGAGCAATTGATGCATCAAACACGATGCATACTCAAATCGTGGAGTACATACCAGTGGACGTGTTGCGTATGCCCTTATGGTGGTCAAAATGTATCGAAAACGCCGCCGGAGATGGATCTCTTACACCAGATGTCAGTACGAGCTCAACCCCCCTCCCCCCGAAATCAATGCCCCTGGTTGCGCACGAGACGCTGATGTAGATCTCATCTGGGCCATGCCAGACCCCATCGCCTGAATGCTCCAACCTCCGCTTTCTGAAGGAAATATGCCCTAGAGGTAATCATAGAGATGATTGTATTTCATATGTATCCATGAGTTATTATAATGTTCCTTGAATATCCATATATCAGGCAACTTGTATTGATTGGTGACATGGGTATGATTACTCAGATGCTCATTATTTGCTACCCTACATTGGGTAAAAGGCCTAAGGCCCATAAAGATTCTAGATAACGGCCCAAGGAAGCAATCGACAGAGACTTTTTATTGTATTAGGAAAGAAACCACGAACCGACATTATGTTGGTATTGTAATTACGCGTGTATGAAACCTATTCGCATACAGCTTTGAGATCCGACCTATTATATATAGGGCGGGAGAAGCACAAGCGAGTGTATCGAAATCTAGAGGACAACTTGTAATAGAGTGTTTTTTCCAATATTCAGGCGACTTTGTCTTCATTGTTTTCCTAACATCCGACAAAATCCCCAGCATTCTCTTTTCCGTGAAATCCCAACTCCATAACCATGGGCATTGCCGAGGTTACCCCTCGTCAATTGGCACCGTCTATGGGAAACTTGAACGCTGGAAGCACAGATTCGGTGGAACGCTCTCCACCAAGTATCAACTCGACGAAAGCAAATCCACGCCCACCCACCCGTAAAGCTACGCCAACAGAAGTACAGGAACCTGCCACTGGATCCTCAATGGAAGTCAAAGCACAGATCGAAGAAGGCAACGAATGTGGGCAAATCGAGATGAATCTGGGGGGGGGGGTCTTGATGGTCTCTATGACAATCTCTCCTTCGGATCAGACCCACCGTTAACGCCACCACGTGAAGCAAGCACAGCCAGATCAGAACCCGAAGAAAGTAGCAAAAGCATCGACTTTGGGATTCGGATGGCGGAAATCTATCTAGAGCAAAATTTGATGGACTTCACTGGCTCATCTGATAGTGTCTCCATCGGCGAAAACAACGACGTTACCAGTCTGTACGCCACTCAACACCAAGTATGCGTGATCATCGAAGACGCCACGACCCAGCAACACTCCACCAGTAACCCAATTCTTAACCCCGATGATATTTTTTCAAGCCATAGTGCAGGAAGCAATGACAATGAAGGAAGTCGAGGAAACGGGGCAGATCCAACAGTTGACCGGGAAAATCGGGAAGAAGAGCAACCATGTGAAGATGAGAGGAGAACCCTTAGCCTACCAACCAATGCATGGGAGAAAGCGAGAGCAACAATCTCGGGTGCGATCCCAATGGCAACAGATGCCACCCACGAAGATCTATTGGCATACCAGTATCTGCTGCACTGCAAAAAGAGAAAAATCCTCAGGATGCAAAGGCATCTCGACGAAAGGAAGAGGGTAGCCGACGAATCTAGCTTACGAAGGGCATAACTAAGCCACACCCAAGGATCAAGAAGCATCACAGGAGGAGCATCGCCAAGAAGAGGAACATCTAGATTACAAAGTATACTCGAAGAAGATAGAAGCAGATTAATTCGAGACCTTGATCTCTCGTTTATGTCGATAGATCAAGATGGAAATATCAAAGCAAAGACAGCCCAAGCAGCTATTGTGGCTGCACAAACATACCTAATCACGACACAAACTGCACCCAAGGATCCTCGTGCAGCCCTCCACTGATCCGCCCTGATGAACCTCGGCTTGGTGGGAGAAACTCTTGCGCAAGCAAATAAAGAAACCACGAGGCAACGTGACTGGTCCCCACACCGTTGCAACAGCCCTCGGCAAGGAGGTCATACCCAACGATCTCGTTCGCCACATGGGGTCCACTTTTCCGAATAAGAACCGTGCAACAACGCAAGAAACGACATCACCCAGCAAAGTATTGATCGATCACGAGAAGAGCGCAACACCTGAAGGTACCGTGATGGCGAAAGTAAGGACGAACAAGAATTATGCGGAGCCAGCTTCTTTACTCGACGGGTTCACAAAACTCCGGCGCCAAAAGATTTTAAGATACCCCAAGATCGACAAAAATACGACGGCCTCCAAGAACCTGAAGCTTGGCTGCCAGATTATCTAGCGACTATTTAGATTACAAGGAGGATCCAAAGCCACGGCAATGCAAAGCCTGCATCTCCACCTAACCGGTGCCGCACGCTCCTGGCTGAAGCAACTACCAGAAGATTCCATCAGTAGTTGGAATGATCTTGAAGAAAAATTCATCAGAAACTTTCAATCCACATTCAAGCGACCAGCGTCTTTAGAGCAATTGCGTGCCTGCAAGCAAAATCTAGGAGAATCAAGACGATCCTTCATCCACCGATGGAACATTACCAAAAATTCGTCTGAAGCAATATCCGACGAAAGAGCAATCGACGCCTTCAATGATGGTCTCCGTCGATAGGAGTTCATTGAAGAACTTGGACGAACAAAGCCAAAAACAATTTCACAGCTGATGGAAATAGCCAATCGTTGGGCTAATGGAGAGGATGCAGTACACAACAAAAGAGGTCGTCCACCCGACGATAGAGACTGGCGTAACATCGACCGGAGACGACGAACCAATGATGGATACCATACACCCAGTTACGTTGCAGCGAGCTTTTCTGGAACAAACAACTGACAAAATGACAACTACAACAGTGGATATCGCGGCAGTAGGGATAACATTAGTGAAAGCCAGCCGTGGCAACGATACCAGCCGACGAACCGAGACCCACCAATGTCAGCAGGACAAATGTTGGAAGGACCCTGCAATATGCACTACTACATCGACTCAGGGAAAAGGAAATCAAATCACCTCCTAAAGGACTACCGAACATTCCTAAAGATGCAAGAACTATGCAACGCAAAGGCAGCCGAAGCAACAAACAGAAACTATGCCCCTACACCTGGCACTCTGGCCATTGGCGCTCCACCACCACCGTAGGGGCCTCCACCAGCGGGACAGTTGCAAAACATAGTATACCAAGACAATGAATATCCCAGATCAAAGGGAGCAATGGCAATGATCCAGAAGGGGCCACCCTCCAATAGAACACAAAAGCTGATCACTAGGCAAGTAAATTTGGCGGTAACAAAGCCACCTCCTACACCAGAATATCTCCATTGATCAGAGCAAGAAATCACTTTCAGCAGAGCTGACCATCCATTACGGGTCCCTCAGCTAGGCCAGTCAGCGCTAATAGTGGAAGCGCGAATCGACGGTTTCGACATGAGCAAGGTTTTCTTGGATGCAGGAAGCAGCATCAACCTGATTTATGCCAAAACTCTACGGGCCATGAACTGGTCCATGAAGAACCTAACCCCAACCGACACAACCTTCCACGGGATAGTTCCTGGAAAAGCTAAAATTCCATTGGGCAAAGTCCACCTCGACGTCGTTTTCGGGTCAAAAAACAACTTTAGACGAGAAAAGCTGGAATTCGAAGTTATGGACTAGCCATCTCAATACCACGCGATCCTAGGACGACCAGCTTTCGCCAGGTTCATGGCAGTACCTCACTACGCATACCTAGTGCTGAAAATGCCAGCCCCCAACGGGGTCATCACAGTCAAAGGTAGCTTCAGCCGCGTAGACAGCTGTGATCGAGAATTCAACAAAATCTCAGAATCTTTCGGGATGGAGGCGGAGCTTGGGAAGCTAAAATTGGCGGATGAAGAGTCGACACACGAAGGGCACACCCGCAAGAAGAAAACATCGGAAGAGCAAGCACACAACAGCCTCGCAAAAAGCAACGTATGTTGCCTCCAATAATGGTCCCGCATAAGATGACCCACTGATTGAAGCCGAAGTCCCTTCAGATAATTTCTATTTAGATACACCTTATTTGCAACAAAGGCCAACGGCCAGGCGATCGCGCCGCCACAATGTACTCTCACCCATTGATATGAATAACTAAAGAAAGTATTCCGCGACAAAAAACTTCTATGGCACATCAGTTTGCCAGTTTCCCCGTATGAGAATACAACATACAATCAAAATCTCGTATAAAACATACGCCCTTTTTGACAAGTATAAAGTGTTTCTATACAAAGTACAAAGGCGAAGCAAGTAAATAATGAGATAGGGAAATTTACAAAAAAATTCTTCGTCTGCCTCCAAACATTTTCAAACAATCCTAATGGCAGGCCTACGAGCAGCGGCGTAATGAGGCACTAATACATTGCAAATGTATCTATAATTTTTGATGTTCCATGCTTGGTTTTATCCACTTTCTTGTGTTTTGTCCACACTTTGGAGTACTTTTCATATGATTTCCTGGACTAACCTATTAACAAGAGCCACAGTGCCAGCTGCCTGTTTTCTGCTGTTTTTGGTTCTAGGAAAGTCAGAAAATGAATATTCTCGAAATTGGACAGGACAAAAGTCAAAGTGCCTATTTTCCGGAAGTCATTAGATGCCAGAATACGAGACGGAGAGGGGCCAGAGGGCGGCCACACATCCTGGCCGCACGTCCAGGCTTGGCCCGCGCCAGGGGGTGGTGTGGCCAGCCCAGGCACCCCCTCGTCCTCCCCTTCCGTCTATAAGATGCCCTCGGGGCAAAAACCCTAAGGGTCCGATCAAAAATCCATGAAAGAGTCTGTAGCTGCCGTCATCTCCATCCCTAGATCGGGAGGGATCTGAAGCTCTTCCCGGCACCCTGCCGGAGAGGAGAATTCACCCTGGAGGCCTTCTTCATCACCATGCAAGCCTCCGGTGTGATGCGTGTAGTTCATCCTTGGACTACGGATCCATGTAGTAGCTAGATGGCTGGTTCTCCTCCTTTGTGCTTTCATGTTTAGATCTTGTGAGCTCCGTTCATGATCAAGATCATCTATTTGTAATTCTGCATGTTGTGTTTGCGGGGATCCGATGGATATTGAGATGCTATTTCAGATTGATTATTGATTCTATCATGTCTTTGTTATTTGTGATCTTGCATGCTTTCCGTTGTTAGTAGCTATCTTGGCCAAGTAGATGGTAGCAACTCAAAGAGTTAGTATTTATGCTCGATAGTGGGTTCATGCCTCTGGTAATCTAGGGAAGTGACAGAAATCTCTAAGATACTAGATGTGCTGTTGCTACTAGGGAGAAAACAACAATCTTTTGTTCATAGAACAATCGTATTGTTTACTTTACACGCAGTTCGTAAAGCAATAATCTGTTGCTTGCAACTTAATACTGGAGGGGGGTCGGATGATAACCTGAAGGTGGATTATTAGTCATAGATGCAGTTGGATGGCGGTCTATGTATAATGTTGTAATGCCCAATCAAGTCTCAAAGGAGTCAAGATGATTAGTATATGCATGTATTGCTTTCTCGATGTTGGTCAATTGCCCCGCTGTAATTTGTTCACCCAGCATGTTATCTATCTTAAGGAGAGCCACCTCTAGTGAACTATGGATCCCAGTCCTTTTTCTTTACATACAATCTATAACCTGTTTACTACTTTGTGTTTACTTTCTGTAAACTTTTACTTCTTTCCATTCGATACGTTTAATCCTTTGTTTTCCACAAAACACGGTGAGATTGACAACCTCATCGCAAGTTGGGGACAAAGTTCTGTGGTTGTGTTGTGCAGGTCTCCATGTTGCTACTAGCACCGGTAGTGCGCCCTGCCAAGGCTCAGCTAGCAACACCTTTGGGGTGTTTCCTTGCTCCTACTGGTTCGATTAAACCTTGGTTTCATAACTGAGGGAAACTTGCTACTGTGCTCATCATACCTTCCTCTTGGGGTTCCCAACGAGCTCTACATCAACACCGCACCAGCACTTTTCTGGCGCCGTACACTGAGCCATCAGGCACCATATCAATAAGACCACCATCGGAAGAAGAAGGTAGCCACAAAGATACATCATCCAAGTCTAGCGTCGGATGATGCACATGCACCCAGGAAAGCACGAGCTTAGCACCCGCCACAAGTTGAAGCTTCACAAAATGCTGGATCTTCTCACCTGTTGAAATTTTGCAATCAAGTCCGCCAAGGTTTGAGGCTAAGGATCCCGAGGAAACATGGCATTATAAGTAACGGCCAAAGATCTGCGGCATCACTTGACAAATTGGTCTAACTCCGACAGGCGATCCTGAAGCAACGCTACAGTATAGGCATGGCGATGATCAGTCCAAAAGTTCATCTCAGAACTTCGGGAAGCAGCCACAAGAGCTTGGATTTGGTTGCGCAGACGTTGGGTCTCATCCCTCTCGCACAATTGGATGCCTAGAAATAAAGAAGACAAAAAATCAATTCCCTGCAAGACGGAATAGGCAACCAAAGAAAAAAAGAGAAAGCACAAGTACTTACACAACAGCCTCTCACTCGCCCTGGAGATCTCTTCCAAGAAAAAAATCCTCACGATTGAGAGCTTGGCGTGTTTTTGACTAGGAAACATCCACCATTGATTGAACAACCCGCAGTTTTCCTTCAAGTTTCTTCACTTGTTCTATCTTTTCAGCATATAGGAGCGGGTCCACCGTACGTACGACGACAGGACTGATCACACCCGCTATAGTGGAAGGCGCAACAACATCCGACGGTTGTGCGGAACCAGAAGGAGTCGAAGAATCACTCAAGATCTGACAAGACAAAGAAGTATACGAAACACTTAGCATACAAAGGTAAGGTCACACGCATATATTCAAAAGCTGCTTTCTTGCAAAAAGAAGCAAAAAGAGGCAGGACAAGTTTAGAATCCATTACAATAAGGGGAGACACGACAAACGATTACAAAATAGGGCCTAGGGGGCTGCGTCCTTCAAAGATAAGGTGGCGCTAGCAGAAGGAGCACTAGCTACAACAGCGGTAGGAGTAGCCGGAGAAGGGGCAGCCAATTTCCCTGAACCCGAGACAAGACCTAGGAGCAGCCGAGAATATTTTCGGGCCTTTCTAATATGTGGCTTCAGGTCAACTGCTTTGCCACTGGAGGTGACCGGGACAGAGGATCTAACCTTCTCCCAGTCGACCTTCTCACCATGCGCCATCGCCAGAGCCATCGAAGTTTCGGCACCGCTCCTTGATTGCATCAGACTATAACCAACAAGGGGGCCGGGATCAGCACCAAAAACGGCGACAAGATCATGCAGGTCCTCCGGCACATCCGTGGTTGGAAATACTTCGGCATGGAGTTTCTTGAAGGCGCGGCGCGAACGGACAAGAAGATTGCACCCACGAACACTGTTATCCTCCAAAGTGCTAACAACATCCAATAAAGGATCAACCTTCTTATCATCATCCAGCGTCAGGTTCTATCCAGTCAGCTCTGACAAACAAAAAGAGAGAAGAAGAGGTTGACAACCAAAGAAAGAAACGAAACAACAAATACATGCACAGATAAAAACTTACGGGTCAACGAGTTATTTAGGGCCTCCAAGCGCTGCTGCAGATTTACATCTCGAGCGGCGACTTGCCTGACCACTTCCTCAGCATCAGCTTTCGCCCTCTGATTGGCCTCTCCGGCAGCTTGGAGCCTGCCTTCCAGATCATCGGCATGCTTCATCGCCTCATCCCGAATAATTGCGGATTGCTTGGCAGCGGCTGCAGGAGCGAAACGCAAAAATGAGGATGGGCATCTTTACAAGGAAATTACAAAATCGATCAGCACATACCTTTCAGCTCTTTGGCATCATCACGGATCCTTATAAAGCAAGCGGCCATACCGACCATCTCACGCATCAAAGGCTGAGCAAGGGAAAAACACATCAAAAGGATATAAAGGCAGATTAAATATATGGGGAAGGAAAAATTCCAGCGTCAAAAGTAACTTACATCCTTCATTTCCACATCAACAGGTTCTTCAGATATCACCACCCCTTTACCTGCCATTTTCCTCCTTTTTGCGACGGCTCGACGAAGCGGCGACATCCTTCTGGACCTCTTTCTCCACAGGAGACAAAATTTTCTCTTTCGGCTCCGCCGATGGCGGAGGGGTCTTCCTTGTGGAGCAGACCACAGATGTGGGAAGAGGAGAAGCAGGAGTATCTTCATCATCACTACAAACAACACAACCAAGAGTAAGCATCAGCAGAAAAAACACCCGGTGAAAATAGAAAAAGAAGAAAGCAAATACTTCTGAAGACACATCCTGCACAAGACAAAACAAGTTCATCCGAGTAGGAGCAGATCGGAGAAGTGCCAAAGGTCTTGGAAGCAGTTGAGTCATCCGAATCCTCGACCCTTTCCATAGCACGAGGGCGCTTCCTCTTTTCGCCAGCATGCTCCACACGAAAATCTCCGGAGCCAGCCGAAGGAAGAGATTACGTTTTTAACAAAGAGTCAGACACAGAAATATCCCGCTCTTCATCTGCGGCAATCCCAGTCATAGGGAGATTGTCGGATGCAGAGGGGTGGACAGGAGGCTCACCACTTTCAGGAAGGGGAGGAAGTGAGCTCATGTGATCAAAATCCTACAGAAAGCGAAAGAATTGAAAAAATGTATCTATAAACAGAAGACAAGAAAAGGACAAAGGCGAAGGAAATGTACCTCGAGAAGCCGTTTCTTCTTGCCATAAGGCTCTACAAGGCAAGTCGAAGGAACCGGTTTCTTTGCCGTCAAAGTTGTGAAGCTCTGGACTCTCTTCTCATACAGCTTAAGGGTGAGGTCCTGCGAGGAAATCCTCATCGGGTCCTTCTTCCTGATATATGCCCACATATCGGACAACCGGGCTTGAAGCGGCTGGACACGGATCCACAAAAAATATGCCAGGACCTGAAGACCCGACAATTATTTGCCAACCTCATGCCGCAGCTCGGAAATACGATCAACAAAGGGCTAGATTTCAGCCATTTCCTCGGCAGAGGGACGTTGATCCCAGGAGTCAAGTTTACGACAGACTTTTTTTAGGTTCAAAGGGGGCTAACTCGAAAGATTGGCCTTCGAGAAGCTGGTCCTTGACATAAAACCACTTAGACTTCCAACCTTGGATAGAATCCGTGAGTTTGAAGTCTAAGTAATCAACGTCGGATCGGACAGAAAAAATGGCGCCACCAACATCATGGACAATGGTGTCAGTGGCGTTGCGGCGAACATAGAAGAAGTATTTCCAAAGGCCCCACTGGGGATGAATCCCAAGGAAACACTCACAAAGAGTGACAAAACAAGCAACGCGGAGGATGGAATTGGGCGTGAGCTGATAAAGCTGCACGCCATAAACAAACAAAAGGCCTCGAAGGAATTCATGGACGGGGAGAGAAAGACCGCGAAAGAGGAAGGTGAGGAACATTACCCTCCAGCCAGGCTCGGGGATGGGAGCAGCCTCGTCACCGGGAATCTTGAAGGAGTCCTCCATCAAAAGGCCGGAGTTCCCCGCCTAGCGGAGCTCCCGCGTCGTGCACTTGGAGGGGGCCACCCGACGGCACTTTTCCTGGTGGCCTTTGCGGTGGCGGCGAAAGTACCAGCATCTTTGTTCTTGCCCATGGCGGCAAAACAAAGGAAAGAAGGGCACGAAAATCAAAGTTCGCAAGGGCAAGAGCGCAAGAAGGAACGGAGGGAGGCTAGGTGAAACAGTAAAAAAGCATATCCCCTCGCTTATAAAGAGCAACAACGCAAGGACCTAACCGTTCGATGCAAAATCGAAACGACAGAAGATCACATGATGATAACACGTGTTTACAAAGGTCTCGTAAAGGGAAAAAAAATAAAAGAAGTTATGACTGCGGTAAAAACGGAGAACAGCGCGTGACGCCTCGATTCTCGCATAGAGAGGGGACGTGCAGTCAAGAATCTCCGCTGTAAACGCCATCATGCGTCATCATTACTGCATATGGGCCCATGTTCGACACGTCCCGTCATGGCGTGTTTTCGGAAAACGAACAGCATCAGATGCATCATCACCGACGTCACAAAAAAAACACAACAACAAAAGTTGCGGCTTTTTCAAGGTATAACCCGAAGAAATTCAATTGGAGTCGAAGTAAATTCCTTCAGGAGAAGATTTGAGACTACACTTGAATGTACAACATTATGATTGTTGCCTCGGGGGCTACTCCTATCAGGAGTACTGGTCATGCACCTGACAAAATTTACAGAGACAATAACGCATTTTTTGAGCCTATGTTTTGATACATATATCCAAACATAGCCTCGGGGGCTACTCCTATCAGGAGCGCTGTCGTGCACCTAATAAAGAAAAACAACGGAAGCATTCGACGATAAATACTCCTATCGGGAGCAGGATACAGAAAGTAAAATAAAACTCTCGGATCGCACCCGACGCGACAAAAATCCGAATGCTGTGTTCAGAAACATGAAGATAAGACCCTAGGATTCGTCTTGTGTGGCCTGGTAATCACACAAGAATGCGCTCTACCAGTAAAAATCCGTATCAACGATACGATGAAAAATCCCGACGGACGCTTTGGGTACCCGATAAAAAATAGAAAACTGGAATTCAGTATTCGATAAGACCTCAGCGGCTCGAACTGAATTACGCCAGTAACAAATTCCGGATTCAAGCCTAGGAACTTGAGTTTGATGTAGGTCAACCTTGTTTTTGTCCATGAGCAATTAACCGATTCCTGATCTGTCGGAAGCATCAGACTCGTTGTACCAAACTCCCTATAAAAAATAAAATCAAACAGAATAAGAGAAATAAGAAAGAAAACTTTGAGACTCAACTTGAAAACTTTGGATTCAGATAGAGTCTCGGGGGCTACTGACATGGGTATGATTACTTGGATTCTCATTATTCGCTATCCTACATTGGGTAAAAGGCCTAAGGCCCATAAATATTCTAGATAACGGCCTAAGGAAGCAAACGACAGACTTTTTTATTGTATTAGGAAAGAAACCACGAACCGACATTATGTTGGTATTGTAATTGCGCGTGTATGAAACCTATCCGCATACAGCTTTAAGACCCGGTCTATTATATATAGGGCGGGAGAAGCACAAGCGAGGGTATCAAAATCTAGAGGACAACTTGTAATAGAGTGTTTTTTCCAATATTCAGGCGACTTTGTCTTCATTGTTTTCTTGACATCCGACGAAATCCCCAATATTCTCTTTTCCGTGAAACCCCAAGTCCATAACCATGGGCATTGCCGAGGTTACCCCTCGTCAATTGGCAATTATGTGAATTGTTTGTGAAACTCTTTACTTGTATGGTTATCTAATAGTTGTCCCTAGTCAGAGTTCATGTGAGGACACACGTGAATATTAGACTAGCACATCGATTGGTTGATAACTATGTTTCACAAGTCATAGACATAGAGGTGTCAAACCAATGATGTGGACACATGTTATGAACATGGGGTTGGACTAACCCAACTGGAGAGTGACAATGATACTTGCAGCTCTCTCTACACATCGTGTACGTTTTGTCCTTAGACCTGATATTGTCGCATGTACTTGAGATGTGGATCAACCTACTTTGGGGCTATCAAACACTGCTCCGTAACTAGGTAGTTATAAAGGTAGCTTTCGGGTTTGTCCTGATACATGCTATAAGACATTGGTCAATCAAGATGGGATTTGCCCCTCTCTTTTTGAGAGAGATATCTCTAGGCCCCTCGAGTGATCGGATCCAGAAATGCATGACCGTGCTACATATGGTTAAGAGTTAACCTAGTAAAGGGATTTCGAATCACAGTATCGAGAAAGAGAGGTCAGCTTGGAGCTAGACCAAATATCGTAGGGCAAAGGAAAATACATGTACTCAACCTTGTGATGGTTCGTCCGAATGATATTTATATGCGTTTAGGAGTTGACATGTCTTGCTAGAGGCTGCTACCAACTATTGACAGAGTAAGTGTATTCGTGTCATGTCTATACGTGTATGAACCTATATGGTCACACACTTTAGGGGTTGAAAGCCTAATGAGGATTGGATCCGAATTAGACCAGGCTTAGGCTACTAATGGGCTGTTAATGTAGAAGCCCATTAGGGATGCCTATATAAGAGAGAGTGAGGCGAGATGAATAGGGTAGAGCATTCCACCCAGCCGCCACTCCTCTCATGCCTGTGTTGCACGTGTAGACCTAGCAGTCTGCCGTGTGACCTTCCACTCCGGACGTGTGGATACCTCGAAGGTGCTGCAGCTGTAGCACTTGGACGAGCCGCACAAAGGGAAGTTGCTCGTGAGACGAGAACAAGGAGGAGACGTAGAACATCTACACTGCCCCAACGTGCTTTATCGAGTTTTGCAACTGCGCGTCTAGTGGTAATCCCGTGATCTATGACAACAGTATTCCTGGTTGACGCGATAGAATTTTTTGATTTACGCTAGTGTAGCCTACCCGTTTTCCTTCAGCTTCCGCCTCTCACCGAAGGTTGCGCCCGCGCGAGAGAAGTAGAGAGAGAGGAGAGGAGTAAATGTGGGTGCGGTTTTAGGGTAAGGGGGCCCAATTAAACGCTAGATCCGGACAAAATTTCACCTGGACCAACTACCCCACGTTGCCACGCTGGAAAGTCCGTTACACCACGGGCGCGTGAGCCAGAAGCGCCGCGCGCATCAATCGAGCGCCCGCGCTACCAAGAATTTGGGTTTTAAGATTTATTTTATAACTTTTAAACATGATAGTTACTTGGTTTTCACCGATCTTCACTGAAAGTCGGTTTCCACGGGATATTTCCATGTCTTACACAAATCCAGGTCCACAACTGGTCGGCAAGGCCAGGACTAGTGCACCGGCGCTGTTGGCCTGCATCTGCCTCAGTCATCATCATTGTTGGTGTGGTGTAGGTTGTGAGGTAGCTACCTTGTTGGCTGCTTTTAGTCAGGAAATAGCCATTATGTCTAGCCGGGAAGCGCTAGTCCGAGATCATGCCATGTGCCATCTGACCATTTGTTCATTTGTTTGTGCAAGCATCAAGTTTAGAACTTGATACTCTGCAATTTAGATACTTCCTCCTGCCTATATTATTGTTCTCAACTTTATCTAGATTCGGATGTAACTAGTTAATGATTTAGACTAGATTCATCCAAATCTAGACAAAGTTGAGAACATTAATATGAACCGGAGGGAGTACAACATATTTGATGGTGCAGAGATAGCTCTGCCTGAATCCGCTTTGTTCGTTAGGCTACAAGGGATTGCAAATTGGTTTTACATGGTCTTTCTGGGAGGCTCTGAAAATAAATCTGTGATCGCCAGCCAACCGAAGAACAAATGGGCGAACTCATTGAGCGGGACGCACAGAATACAAATTCAACCAGAAGGTCCAGTAAGCCCGATACAAAATGCAGTGGACCGAGCAGGGTCCATGGACACTACAGATACCTCTTGTCCTCGTCTCTCTGCTTCTAGTTCCTCACCTCTTTCTCTCTCGGACTTGAATCCAAGCTCGTATATTCAAACTATACCCAATAACGTGAGATCATACGTGAATCGAGAGGAACCCTTACACTTAGCCTCACTTTCCTAAAACATTATAATCAGGAACCGACGACTGGATGAGAGCCTCTTCGTCGCCCTTCACAAATCTGAGCCGGACAGATTCCTTGCGGTTGCGGCACATCTCAAGGTTGGCCATCAAGAGTCTGAGTCCTTTAGCCTGGTCCATGCAGTATCTTCTCTGCCGAGTGCTGCTGTAATACTCCGCTGCTTGTTCGAACCAGTCCGAAGCCGTCCCCAACCTGTGCTGGTCCATGCTGAACTCGGCTAGCTCCAGGCAGCTCGTAGCAGCCATCAGCCATTCGCCTGCCTTGTTGAACAGCTCGAAGGCCTTCTGTAGCGCGAATCTTGTGGCGGCGACTTCCTCCCCATCTGCGCAAGATCGACCCACGGGCGTTGTAAATTCGAACAACAGAAGACGAATCCAATCGATCCAAAGTAATTTGAAGCGTGCGTAAGTAGTACCTCTGTCTTCGAGCTTGTTGTAGCATTGCGCGGAACAGAGCAGCCGCGGACGCCGCAGTCAGTTCATCTCCCAGCTGCAGGTCGCAACGACGAATGAAAAAGATTAGTCGTCTTACAGTTTTGGCATAGATCGTGATGAAGGTCAGGTACTCAGGTTCATGCGAGAATCAGGAGAACAAACCTTGAGGGCGCAGGCAGCCTCCTCGCCGAATGCCAGCGCAGCTTTTCTCCCTGCACGAACCAGATCATGAGTGAGCAAATTCAGATTTGAGGCCTGATCATCAAGAGCGCAAGCACAGACGACGTACAGTTCTTGGCGAGGACGTAGGAGAAAGCCGCCTCCTTCAGCTCCTTGGCGTCGGCGGCCATCGCTTTGAATTCCTCCGTCGCCGTCTCCTTGCAACCACGGCCAGGAGTGGTGTAGCGGTGCAGCAGCGACGCTACCAGGCCCATCATGGCTGATGCTTCTGAGAGGAGGGAGAGTCCTGTTGGGTTGGGAACTTGGGATCGATCAATTTGGGTTTGGATCTCAGTATATGTACTGGCGGCCTAGGCTGGTCCTGACGCGTCGCGTGGTATATACGCCATTTGAGCGATAGGAGCCCGACTCTGTTTCAGCAAAACCTCGCGCAGAAATGGAAGGGGCTGCTTGCTTACAAGAGGTGCTCCTGTGATTTTGGTAGGTTCCAAGAGTAGTATCCTACGCGACATTTTGCCCATATAGAAACCAAATAAGACGCCCTGTCGGATTTGGATCTGTAAGCATGTCGGTGATTAGGAAAAGGAAAACCATTACTACTAGTACTATCATTTACTAGTTCTCCCGGATGGGTGAATTTCTACATTTCCAGCTTTCAAGCCTAGTATTTCAATAGTCAGGGCCCATAGGACCATAGGACAAACAATAGTTGCCGCAGACGCTTAGGCCCACGCATTCGGCCTTGCTTAATCGACGTTTTTTAAAGTGAATCGATGGTTGAATTGTTGCACGACGACATGACGAGAACATGGAAGCTCCTACTGACCGCTCAACGAAGTCTCCTCCTTCAGCCGTGGCATGATCCGGGTGCTCGTCCTCTCACCAATCATGGTGGAAGATTATGCAAGGAGATTAACCGATTTTTTTTAAAAAGCAACGGAGCGCCTCAGAAGGGGCTAGAGTCTTCATTAATTATAACAGTGGGTGCACAGTGATACTACAAAAAACCCCATAAAGACAGAAAAATAATACATGGGTCCTTGACATTTGTAGATAGGACCTTGCTGAAAGATTACAATTACAAACTAGTCCTATCTCTTCCCCACTGTGGAGCAGAGCGAGGCGAGCACTGCAGCCTAGAACGACGACGGGGACGAGACCACTTGTCACCAGCCCGGCGAAGCCCTCAACCCAACCTCGAGAAGGGCCTCACAATGGAGGCAGAGGATATGCCGAAGCTCACCGGCTTGGAGAAGGCCATCCCGGCCATAAGGATTCGCGTCCTCTTGGACGACGAGGAGATGCTCCAGAAAAAAAAGGCTCTTGAGCTCCTGAGCCAATCCGGCGAAATCTTGACTCTACTACCACTTTCCCCCATCCCCACCATGGAGATCGAGAAGGAGAGAGGAATCAGAGCAAGAAGAGAAGCCAGAGTGGCAGAGGCACACCAACATCGCGTCAGATAAAGCGGCTCACCATCGAATCCAAGGAACCTGCCATGGACCTGGGGAGATGAGCGAAGAGGATGGCGATGGCGGTGTACCGAGCGAATCTTATTGCAGGGGCAAGTGGTGGTCTTCTCCATCGTAGCCTTCAGCTCTCTCCATGACAACACCACTGCGGAGAGAAGAGAGACCTCATCGAGCCAGAGGATATCCAGCATCTCTAGCTCGAAGCACCCGATGTGTACCTTATTTAGAGGGATGCACGCCCTCAGCCAGCTCTTCTGGACCACCGTTTGCCACCAGCGGGGCGCATCGGAGCAGATGAGGAACGAGGCGCAGTGGATCCGGCCGCTGGGATCCACCGTCGGACCCTCAGTCGCCACAAGGGGATAAATCACTAGGTACAAATCGACTAGAACTACTACTAGGGAAAGGGGCGGCAGAGGCGGTCGGGGGTCGACTCTCAAAGGGGGAGAGCGGTGTTCTGGAGAAGGATATTCACCGATGTTTGGTTGTTGATGTTGCATTATAAGTCATGTGGGCTTGTGTCTGTTTCGGCGTAGCCTGCATGGCATTGTACCAGCCGTCTCAGCCTTTATTTTATAAACTATGAAATATGACACACTTTCCAGGTCTTATTCTCAAAAAAGAAGATGGCTTATCACGGCCCATTAAAAGAAAAGATGTTGTACTTTAAAAAAAATAAGAATAATAAATTATAAAAATCTCGGAAAATACTAACTTTTTATTCAATTTTAAAGTCATTTTAATGATGGAAAAATATTTTCCAAACGATTAATAATATTTTACTTGAAAATTTCAAAACCAGTTGACAACGTTTTAATTTGTGAATGTGCTATTTTGAGCCCCATGAACTCTTTTTGAATCACATGAATATTTTTTCGAAATAGTGAACATTTTTTAACCATGTGACCATTTATTCGAACCTAAAGAACATTTTTTTTACTGTGAACAATTTTTACACAATAGCATTTAAAAAATGCAAAGAAAGAAGAAAATAAAAAGAAAAAAACAGTAATAGAAATAGAAAAATAATAAAGAAAACAGAAAATACAGAAGGAAGGAAGAAAAAACCTGCCATAAATGGGTAGGCCCACTGATTGGAGCCTTAAGGCGATGCGGGTGCCCAAATAAAATTTCCGCAAGAACAGTACATCCTACCTTTCACCTCTATATCAAACACCCTCGCTACTTCAGCACAGCTTGGCTAATATCGAACATATGCATCTAACAAAAAAAGATGGCTTGCCTTGGAAAATATGAAGTCAATCGACAACTTACTTCTCACTCAGATGACGTAAATCAGTGTCAGTTGCAAGCCATTCGCAACTCTTAGTCCAGCAAGGGTGGAGGCAAGATGGGAAGTCAAAGAGGGGCATCTATGGTATTCTTCAAGTATCAATCAATGAACATAATCTAGTCTAAAACAATATTTTCTCTTTGACGTACAGTGTCACTGCTCCCTGCCGGCCCCCTAGCTCTCGTACCGAGTCAAGCACGAATCAGGACACAATTTCAATGACTTAGGGCATTTTTCCTTAGTTTGAACACATATGCAACTGGAAAACTCTCAGTTATAATTCATATAAACCTCCATGGCCAGCACGAATTATGATGCAAACGAACGGTTTAGAACGCTACCGAGCTCTAATTGACCGCCAAATCATGCTCTCGACAAAGGTTGTAATTGTAAAGATACCTCTCGGTGCAGATATATTTAAGATGTTGACAAAGGTTATATTTGGCAGCTTTGTAAAATCTTATAGAAAATGGTATATGGATATTGTGCTCAAACTTATCCATGAATAATGTCATCAAACAATATGGATATTTGCTACTTTCTCTGTTTTTTTATACAAGGCCACTGTCTTGTTCATATACTCCTAGCATGCTTAATCGTGTAGAAAAAATGTCGTGTTCCAGCCTAATTAAACATGTTGCACGTGGTGCCCCTTTCTCTTTGGCTACATGCAACGTTCACATAAATAGGCACCATCATGCGTGGTGGAAATCAAATCAATTCATCTCGGATAAAAGATATTGGCCTTGCATATGTACATTTTCTTTCGGATATGTGGAAAATGTGTCTTTGGTACTGACCTTGCATTTAAAGACGAAGATCTTATTTTTTAAAATTACAAAAATGAGAAAGTGGTTTATTTTATTACAAGTATTTATGTAAGTTCTCAAACTTGGTCAGCTGATCGACGTCCGTTTTGGCATTGGTTTGAGCTATGTTGCAAAACCTCTGCCCAAATAGACTCACGAAACAAGCTACGGCTGAAATTTTGAGGCCTGCCTTGACAGCGTTCCAAAAAATCCTCTCTAGACAAACATTAAAAGGGACAGATTCTGATTTGGATAGGGTGTTGTCATCCAAAGTACGTACGGAGATTCAGAGAACCAGATCGCAAGTGGGCTGTTCAATAACAACCAAGTAGCTAGACCATGTTGTGCATCCAAGTGGGCTCACAACAGACTACTAGTAATATAAAGGCAAATTGCGTTGCCGAAATCCATTACTACTAAGGGCGGTGATTTAGGCGGTGATGTGCTCCAGGAAATATCCTAAATTCCACGAATCAGGGACGACGCCCTGATCTGTTCGACGATCCTATCGTGTTTTTAACTAACACATAACAAGGTCGGTGATTTAGTCGGCCGGTGCATCACTGCATTAGCGAGCCTCGTCGATACACGAACGTTCGTGAAGATAAGATTCTGATCGATCGTCCTGGCGTGTCGCTTCTGAGGGCGAAAGCGGTGAACGTAGGACGGCACGAAGGGATTTGCCAGGGTTGCGTCGTTCCTGTCGGATGCGTTCCCTCTGCGCAGTTTCTGTACACTTCGACTCCCTCTAGCTAGATGCCACCGATCAACTGATCCAAACTGTGACGGGGTCAACTGGACATGTCCCGCGCATGCGAGCTTTATTTCACGTGTCTTAATGAAGGGTTTCAGGAATCAAGTCCTACACTAATGTATGTCAGTGTGTGAGGGGTACGTATTTGTTAGGTCAATATCACACCTTCTCCGCCGTAAATCGCCTGCTTTAATTTAGGCAACACCACTTCGTTTCTAATTTGCCAGACAAGAGTAGACAACGGCCGGCTTAAGAGTCAGCAGCTAGATCAACCAATAACCATCCAGTTACGCCGGTACGTACGCGCGCCACTCTAGCTGGCTAGACACGATCACGCGCTCGCCAGTCGATCGATCGATCTCGTTAATTAATTAATTAGTTCCAGTTCCACCACCATCGATCCCCACTAGCAGCAGCAGCACTAGCTTCTGTGGCGAACGAACGATCCTGTGCCGTGAAATCATCGCTCGATGTCAGTCTCGATACGCGCCAAGCTTCTTTCTTTTCTTCTCTTTTTCCAGTTCCCGCCTTTCCGTGGCGCCAATCGGGAACTCGGTTCGTGCCAAACGCGAGAGCGACGCACGGCACGAGACCAGATCGCCCGCGTTATCGCTGATTTCTTCTAGAGGATCGATCGACAGACGGGCCAGGCGAGGTGCAGCAGAGGATACTATGACGCGCGCGCGTGCCCTTAAAATACGCATGTGTGCGGGCGTTGTCAGGGGTGCATTGTTGCGGCCAGATTTGCTAGCGCGCCCAGCATCAGCATGAAATATTTTTCTGCTGCCAAACCAAATCTTCCTTGGTAGTACTACTTCCAAAAAAGGTCAAGAGATAGTACATGTTTGATCGGGGCCAAATCGTGGTAGTAGCAGAGTTAGTAGGATACGGGCCGGGGCCAAATCTTCCTTGGTACTACTCCCATGTAGATAGATATGGCCCAGACTAGCACCAGTACTACGAGAGTGGCAAAGCATTCCGGTGTGCAGGCACCCACCACCACCATAAATACATCCCTCCCTGCTGATGGAGCCTTTCGGCGCGGCACGGACAAAATCGATCGAGGGGTTCCTGCAAGCGATCGGCTGGATCGATCCCTATCGGGAACTGCGTGTACTTTTGGTGCTCCCGAAATGGGCAGCGATAGATAAGGCCTCCACCAAAAGCAATCACGGCACACACAGCAGCAGCCAAGCATGACACTGGCATCGTACCCTTTGATCTATCCAATCAGTCTCGATCGACCGTTTCCAGATCCCCCCCCCCCCCCCCCCCCCCCCACTTGGACGGACGATCGCATCGGCCGTCAGATCATGCTGCTGCTGCACCCTTTCTTTCGACGAAAGGCGACCGGATTGCTCCGTCGGATAGGCACCAAGTACACACACACACACACACTTACCCGGCAGGTCGATCGATCTCCGTGGCCAGTTAAGGCAAGCAGGATGTGATGAGGCCACGGTTGATCTATCCGTCTAATCTCGGTACGTGCGCGCCGGACCCGACCTGATCGGATCGGTCTGCCAATCCCAAAGGCAGCGGCCGGCAACACTAGCGCCTCTGGACAGCATGCACGTGACGAGGTCGATCCTGTTGGGCAGCCCAAATCTTGGGCGGAAAAGCTACATAGCTCTTTTTGGCGATTTGGTTCGACCAAATTCTCATCAAGTGGCGGCCCGGTCGAGGTGCCACGGCCACCCTGACCCGAGATATGCTCGATCGGTCCTAGTCAGCAAGACGGATCCATCGTGTGGATCAATCCACAAATCATCTAGTAGATGGATAGATGCATCTCACGACGACCCGAACGGCATGCGCGCGCGCGGCAGGCGGCACCAAACATGCGTGCACGCACATTTGCCACGTATGCATTATGCATGCTGGCTGAAAAAATCGGGTCGATCGTGCTCGGCGCCGCACGCAGTGAAGCGCCCAATAATATTTGATCCTGATCCTGCCTCCTGCGCGAACATGGCTGGGTTGATGCCAGGGAATGCGGTGCCGGTCCGACCGGCCGAGCACCGACATACAGTACTATACGTATCTCGTCGACCGGCAGCTAGCTACTGTCGCCTGGCGGAAACGGTTGGATCGCGAACCGGTCAGCGGCGACCGATCAAATTAAGCACGCGCGCGGGCCTGAGCCCTGAGGCAGGCACAGCTAAAAGTAGCGGCATTAATTAACTCGGTGTTTATGGTGTCTGGCACAGGCGCGTAGGCAAATCTCAACCAGCTGCCTGCCTGTCAGTCGCTTTGACCACGGGTCAACCAGCTGCTTGCCACGTACGCCGAGGGTGGACGAACCGTAGGCCGGATCCATCTTTTTGGAGTAAATAAGTAGGAGTATAATCTTTGACTAGGACTAAGGACCCTCGTGGCAAAAGAAAAAGACTAGGACTAAGGAAATGATACGGTCGTGGAACTTGCTACGGCCCGGCCGGTCGTGACAGCGAGCCATCTATTGATCTATCTATCTATGGGCTAACTAAGGCACATTGTTTGCATGATTTTTATTACTTACTTAATTTATTTATTTATTCACTGGTATCAGGCTATCACCTTACGCAGCCATCCAAGAAAACTTTGTGTGCATTGTGTCGCGAGGGGGCATGCAGTCTGGACACGCGCTCAGCAAGCAAATCTCAACTTTTGCTAGGCTGCTATTAGATGCTTCCTGGATGCGGGCGGTATGTAGTGACCACTGGAGAACATATTATACTTGTATACGTGAGTAAAAAAAAGAGTCTAATTGATGAAGTGTAACAGACGTAACAGGAGAAATTCGTGAATAAAAGTCTAATTGATGAAGAGGTACACGTGACAAGAAAACACCTACATTTTCTTCTTTTTGGACAAAAAAAGACGGCAAACACAAAGCCGCAAAAACTAGACAAGAAGCGTGGACGAATCATAAGAAGCTCTAGATCAGCCAAGGACCTAGCCCTAGACAAGCCAAGGGAGTGATCAAATATACCGTTCAACGACGATAACATGGAGTTCCAGCATCGACCACTCTAGGCTCTAAGCATGGTGGCAAAATTCACTTTTGGTGCGACAAATGGCCACATAGTTGAGCACTCTCAAAGATAGCTCCCGAGAAATAAATAAATAAAACACCACAAAACACATATTCGTGTAGCAAAGGACAATCACAGGCCTATGTCACATGGTAAAAACCTCTCTTGCTCAAAAAGTTTGTTGACTTTCATGCCTTAGTCTCCTAGCAAAACGTTGCATCTAGACTAGCGAAGGGGAGTATTCGATCGACTTGTCTAATTCTCCGCAGTTCATCAGGTCTTACACTAGATTCCATGTAAACAACATCTAGGTGCCCAATTCATCAAGTCTTTTCTTCTCATGTCTTGCATGGTAAAGTGTTGACGATGGATTCGTTGGTGGTCTCATCGATGGAGTTGCAAGACCTCATGTTAGCTCTACTTGAATGTGCCAGAATTTGCGACCCACACACATGTGCACGATAACATGGAGTTCCAGCATCGACCACTCTAGGCTCTAGGCATGGTGGCAAAGTTTACTTTTGGTGCGACAAATGACCACATGGTTTAGCACTCTCAAAGATGGCTCCAGAGAAATAAATAAATAACACCACAAAACACATATCCGTGTAGCAAAGGACAATCGCATGCCTATGTCACATGGTAAAAACTTCTCTTGCTCAAGAAGTTTGTTGGCCTTCTGGCCTTAGTCTCCTAGCAAACCGTTGCCTAGACTAGCGAAGCAGTTCATCAGGTCTTACACTAGATTCCATTTAAACAACATCTAGGTGCACAATTCATCAAGTCTTTTCTTCTATTGTCTTGCATGGCAAAGTACCGACGATGGATTCATTGGTGGTCTCATCGATGGAGTTCCAAGACCTCATGTTAGCTCTACTTGAATGTGCCAGAATTTTCGACCCACACACATGTGCATGAATGCCCTTCACTGTTACCGTTTAGAACATGATGTAAAAGAAGAGAGGAGTGTCACCCCATATGCTCACTCGCCGGCCTCTTAGTCTCGAGTTGTACATGGTGTAATGTCATGCTAGTTGGAGTTGGACAGGACATCAAGTACCAACCCAGCCGCCTATTGTATCATACTATGAAACATCTAGAATAAGTGGAACCGTCAAATTTTCACTAGGAAATGCCTAGTGTACATAGAGGTGCCTTTTATGTCTTTCAAAGAAATCAAGTTGAGAGATATGGCCTTCTGGCCGCCAATGAATGGGAGTAGGTATTAGGGTAGAGTAGGTTGCATTTTGTGTTACCATTGATTTTGGCATGCTTCTCTCATTGTAATTACTATCTATCGTTGAGTGAATGATGGAAATCCCTATTGCGGTGGCCGGGTCGCACGAAAGAGAATCAAAGCATGTAAGTAACTATTCTCTCGAAGATAGGTCATGATGTGGATTTGTTCCTAACCCTATTGTTTGTGGCATTCTTAAAATTAATCAATACTCCCTCCATTCCAAGGCTTAAGGCATATAACTTTTTTGAAAAGTCAAGCCATGTAAAGTTTGACCAAAATTTTAGAAAATACTATCAAGAACTATTGTATTATATAGATACCATGTGAAAATATGTTTCATGATGTATGAAAAGGTATGGATTACATATTGTAAATATTCATATTTTTCTCTAAAAACTTGATCAAACTTTAGGTAGTTTGACTTTTGAAAAAAATTATATACCTTAAGCCTTAGGACAGAGGTAGTAGTTTATTTTATACTTTACCTATCAAAACAAAAGGTTTGTTTCATAGTTTAATCCACAGAGAGATTTCTTTGTTGCAAATAATTGTACACAAAGGTTGTTCAAAATGCTTATATAATGTGCTTAGTCTGGCAATTCAATTTTTACCTATGTGGGGTCAATTTTAAGAGAGAAATCTAGTTTGGTTGGTTTTAATTAAATTGGTGTTTATGGTGTCTGGCAGTCAGGCGTAGGCAAATCAACCAGCTGCCTGCCTGTCAGTCTTCAAGAGCGTTGACCACGGGTCAGCCAGCTGCTTGCCACGTACGCACAGGCTGGACGAACCGTAGACCGGATCCATCTTTTTGGAGTAAGTAGGAGTATAATCTTTGACTAGGACTAAAGACCCTCGTGGCAAAAGAAAAAGAAAAAGAAAAAGACTATGACTAAGGAAATGATACGGTCGTGGAATTGCCACAGCCCGGTCGTGACAGCGAGCCATCTATTGATCTATCTAAGGCACATTGTTTGCATGATTTTTATTACTTATTAATTTATTTACTGGTATCAGCTTACGCAGCCATCCAAGAAACTTTGTGTGCATTGTGTCTTGCGCGAGGGGGCATGCAGTTTGCACACGCGCGATGACCGCTGAGCAAGCAAATCTCAACTTTTGCTAGCTAGGCTGCTACTCCTAGCTAGATGCTTCCTGGATGCGGGCGGAATGTAGTGACCACTGGAGAACATATTATACTTGTATATACGTGAGAAAAAAAAGTCTAATTGATGAAGTGTAATAGACGTAACAGGAAATATGCTTGTATACGTGGATAAAAGTCTAATTGATGAAGTGTGGTACACTTGACAAGAAAACACCTACATTTTCTTCATTTTGAAAAAAAGGCGACAAACACAACCCGCAAAAACTTGACAAGGAGTGTGGACGAATCATAAGGAGCTCTAGATCGGCCAAGGACCTAGTGGACCGACCCTAGACAAACCAAGGGAGTGATCAAATATACCGTTGAACGACGATAACATAGAGTTCTAGCATCGACCACTCTAGGCTAGCTCTAGGGCATGGTGGCAAAGTTCACTTTTGGTGCGACAAATGGCCACATAGTTGAGCAGTCTCGAAGATGCCTCCCGAGAAATAAATAAAAAACACCACAAAACAAATATTCGTGTAGCAAAGGACAATCGTAGGCCTATGTCGCATGGTAAAAACCTCTCTTGCTCAAGAAGTTTGTTGACCTTCGAGCCTTAGTCTCCTAGCAAACCGTTGCATCTAGACTAGCGAAGGGGAGTATTCGATCGACTTGTCTAATTCTGCGCAGCTCATTAGGTCTTTCACTAGATTCCATTTAAACAACATCTAGGTGCCCAATTCATCAAGTCTTTTCTTCTATTGTCTCCAGTGGTCACTACATCCCGCGTCAAATTTTCACTAGGAAATGCCTAGTGTACATAGAGGTGGATTTTTTGTCTTTCAAAGAAATCAAGTCGAGAGATATGCCCTTTTGGCCACCAATGAATGGAGTAGGTATTAGGGTAGAGTAGGTTGCATTTTGTGTTAACATTGATTTTGGCATGCTTCTCTCTTTGTAATTACTATCTATCATTGAGTCAATGATGGAAATCCCTATTGCGGCTGGGTCGCACGAAAGAGAATCAAAGCATGTAAGTAATTATTCTCTCGAAGATAGGTCATGATGTGGATTTGTTCCTAACCCTATTGTTGGTACATTCTTAAAATCAAATAATCCTCCTTCCATCCAGAAATAACTGACTTGGATTTGTTTAGATTCGTATGTATCTAGACATAGTGTATAGATATACGCGAATCTAGATAAATCCAAGTCACTTATTTCTAGACAGAGGGAGTAGTTTGTTTTATAGTTTACCTGTCAAAAAAGGTTTGTTTCATAGTTTAATGCACATATAGATTTCTTTTTGCAAATAATTGTACACAAAGGTTGTTCAATATACTTATATAATGTGCTTAGTCTGGCAATTCAATTTTTAAGTGTGTGGGGTCAATTTTAAGTGAGAAATCTAGCTTCTTGGTTTTAATTTGGAGTAAGGTCATCAATGCATGATCCTCCAAATCTTAAAAGGCAGTCAATTTTGGCCTTTTGGCATTTGTTAAATGGGGCTAAAGAACAGATACACGGGGGGTAATTAAATACACTCGTCACGCAATTATCAGCGAAGTACTTCCTCCGTCCCGGTTTAAAGGACACAATTTGCAATTCTCTGAGCCCTAGGTGTCATCTAATTGGTCTATTTAATAGTATGGAATAGAACATGCATAAGGAGAAAAAGAGTTTAAAAAGTGTTTACATTTGTTCACACATGTGCATGCAAGCATTTTATTGCTTTCACACAGGAGTAATTACAGAGACTAAATGCTTTTGTGTCTAAGTATTTTGGGATTGCATGGTTTACAAATTGTGTCCTTTAAACCGGGACGGAGGGAGTACACAGCTAAGATCGCATAAAGGGCAGCCCTCAGCTAATCAGCGCGACTCCATTTAATTATAATCATAGACCTCGGTAAGATTAGGAAGGGGCCGGTCCCAGCTCGTGTGAGAACGCATGCATCATTATATGCCCGATCAGATTCAGGAGAAAGGTTTCTGAAAAGAGGGATTCGATCAGGAGCAAGCCGACGAAGAATCGCGGTTGCTTAAGCAAGTGGAGTACTACGTGCGAAAGTTCGAGCTTTCTTCGAGTTGTTTTCTGCACGTGGTCAATTCTTTCATTAGAGATGAGATGGTCCTACGAAGACGACGCACCGTACTGCCTTTGCTGACAGGTTGTTGCCTTGTTCTCTAGCGCTAATGAGCTGGGCAGCCGGAGGAAGAAGAGATCCCAGTTCCAGCCTTCCAGGTATACGGAGCGAGTACTGATCTCGTTTAGATTCGCCTCTAGTACTACAATATTAGTGAGTTGTTTACATTCCACAATCATTTCGTAATCCCAATTGCATGTACTCCCTTACTAAGTGCATAGTGCACGAGCGATGCGCAAGACCTATGGCAGCAGTATACGACAATGGCGGCAGTAGTACCCTTTTGGAAAGCCCCAGGAAAATGGCGGCAGTATACCTACCAGAAGAAAATTAAACAAGCAGAGAGGTCGTTTTCCAGAATCTAGACCGATTTGTTTTTCATTATTTCGTGCCGGCCGGAAGCACGGCGTTCCCTGTCTGATGAGCTGAGCAAACCACGCAATCTCGATCTGGAGCCGTAACGACGGTACAGTCATGAAACACCGAGCTAGCTACTCCTGCGCCGCATGCACGAGCCTGTGAAATTCAGTTAGGTCGCGCGAGGCGCCGGGCCAACCAAATCGCGCATTCATGGCGCGTATCGCTCCCGAGATCTTCCCCGAAAACGATTGAAGTGTGTGCCGTCGTCAGAATGCGATCTAGCTAGCAGGATTTCCCCTTGAGAACTTGGGGAGAAATTAAGAGAGTCAGTGTCTGCCTTGTCGTTGTAGCAGTATATCTTGCCGGTAACTATCAGCATGCAAATGGTCAGTATTTATTCCATGCTCTCCGCGTGCTTTTTGGCAAACAGTGGCGAGCTTGTAGTGTACATGTGTCTCGATTCAGGCTATGGAACTGTGTGTTGCGTGCATGTTCAATGCGCGGTATCGACGTCCTGGCCTCGTTGTCGGCCGAGAGTCGATCAGGGGGACTGTGTGTCTGGTTGGCTGGCCGGGTCCTAGTCATCGCAGGGTTTACTTGCGTGCACCTGTCTCAGATTGTAACTGTATTCCCTCGGTTTCTTTTTTAGTGCTGTATACGATTCAAAATTAACTGAAATTCTGTTTTTGTTACCCGTATGATTTATTAGTCTTGATCAAATATATAGGAAAATATATTTATCTCTATGACATCAAATTATATACTATATGATGAAGTTATTACTTTTAGGTTTCTTTGTACTGATGTTGATGATTATTAATAAATCAGAGGAATTTCGCCAATTTTTTTTTTTTGAATTAACCTGGTGTTGTAGATGTTGATATGTTTTTCTATAGTCTTCATCAAATTAAATTAATTTTAACTTATGACCTAACTAGAATTTGAATTTATTTGGAAATGGGGAATACTCGAGGATATATGCCACCTTGTATAGCTGCACACATGCGCGCAATCGCTTTTAGCCCCTCGCACACTCACACATGAATGGCATAAGCGCACGCGCACATAGACCGTAGGGCGACATAGGTCAGTCGGATGAAGTGCAATGTTCTAACTACATGTTGATATACGATCTTGTTTGGTTGGTGTTGTCGTGACGCCAGATAGCATAATCAGTGCTAGCGCTGTCGGAAACATTGGAACCCGTTCTTGGCATGACCCTACGCTTTAGGGGTGCCGGTTGCGTGCTCAAGAGCATAGTGATGCACATCCCGGCGGTGCTTTTGGTAATCCTTCTTTCTCGCTTGCAAGAGTTGATCTTGCGCTAGTAGAAACCAGCCATTAGCTCCGGTTTATAAGGATCTTTAGTACCGGATTATAAACCGAGACTGTCAAAGCGGGACTAAAGGTCCGGTCTTTAGTCCCGGTTCTGTTACGAACCGGGACTAGACGTCCACCACATAGCCCCGCGAGTATATCTGGGCATTTTCCGGGCCGGGCCTGACAAAGCCCGTCCGTGCAAAACCTAGGCCGCCGGGCTTCAAAATCAAGCCCAGGCCCGGCCCGCCAGGTGCATACACATTCGGGCCGCGGGCCGGGCTTCTCCTTCTTTTCTGTTTTCTCCAGGCCTGAGCCCGGCCCGTGTACTCCCCAGGCCGCAGATCTGAAGCCCAGGCCTGGCCCGCCGGGCCTAAAAAGCCCGGCCCGTCGGGCTTTTTTCGGGTCGGGCCGGGCTGCCCATGCCCAGATCTTCCCGCGAGCCACGCTAGGCTGGAGGATACACGAACCGGAACTAAAGGGTGGCTGGCGCGACTGCGTTTTAGACCATTTGGCTGCCGTGGCAGGAGATGGGGTTTTTGGTTTTGTGTTTTTCTTTTCATTTTGTGTTTTGTGTTCAATTATTTTTCATTCTATGTTTTCATTACTAACAAGTTTCCGTAAACATACACAACGCTACTACACAGTACTTGTACAGGTTGATGCATATTAAGCATACATGCATGGAGGTCGATCATTACGTAGAGTCCCAACCGGGTTCAGAGCCTGTCTATTTAATTGCATGGAGATCATTACATTGATGCTTTAGGGTCTATTTAGAGAGTATTCTCTATATGGGTCTATGACCTCGTCGACAAAAAATCCAGCCAATTCCTCTTGAATTGCTAGTAGGCGGTCCTATGGTAGGAGCTTGTCTCGCATCGCGTCCAACTATAAAAAATGAGATCATATGAATTAGACTCAACACAACTTTTTGTAATAAAAATAAAGGGTAAATATATTGTTTATTTACTCGAACAGTTTCCAAGGACTTCTCAATAGTGATGCGAATGAACTCGCACACGTAGAATCCACATAGATTAGTCTCATGTGGCTGTCTCGCGCACTTTACAAGAATAGAATTCAATCAAATAATAACTCTAGCATCATAAATGTACATAAACTAGAATTAAATAGATGCACGAACCTAGCTCGTACTACTTACTGAAACTGATTTAAAAAATAGCACCTCACGTCATTGACTGCAGACCTTGATCTTGAACCGTCTCCAAACACTACCCGACAAAGAAAATGAATGTATGAGTTAATAACTACTTGATATCCTAGAAAATGAATAAAAGAAACCGATATAGTGCGATAATGGATAAAATTACCTCTGGAGCATATCGATAATGCTGCGGTACTCTTCTATGTCTTTGTTTAGTGAGTCCATGATGTGAACTCTTCTCAAGTCAACTGAAATGCTTAGAAGAATCCAGCGGTAGCTACACAAGGTTTACATACGTCAGTAACTCGTCATTTATACTGAACATAGAGGAAGCAAAAGTTAATGTGTACAAGAACTCACTTGTCGGAGTGGTAAAAAAGTAGTGCTGGTTCACGAGAAACCGGAGCAAGTTTTGCTCGGTCTCTAGTGGTTTATCCTTTAGCACAGCTCCATTAACTCGATGTGGGTCAATGAACCCAAATCCGTTGATAGCCTTTCTTTTACATTCGAGAATCTTCAATCTGCATCATTATATATAGCGTACAAAAGAATATAGTGAGTATACTTACCGGCAATGAATTGAATAAGCTGAGATAGAGACTTAATTACATAAATAAAGTAATCACTTATAGACAATAGCAACCGAGGATAGATTTGTCGCGTTCCTTTAGATTGAATAACTGAAATAATTCTGTAAATTCAATAGAGACCTCGTCTTCAGTGAAGTAATGCTCTTTTCGAACTTTCGCTATGAGCCAATATCGCTCTTCTTTTGATATTTTCATGTACCATTCATCCAATCGTCGCATTTTTGTTGGTATATCCTGAAGCCTCTCAGAACTCACCAGAGGCTCCTCGTGAACAAATTTGGGTGCTACCTCAGCCTTGGGCATATGATCACCGTGAATAATGTCATGAATAGACATATTACATTGCTCGGCCAATATCTTAGCCGTTTTCGTATCCATAGGTTTTCCCCCATATAGTTGAGGTTCGGGTATATACACCTGGAGTGGGGGATCGATTGATTTGCTTGTTTCCCTAGCTGGGGAACATCTCTTTTGATTCTTCCGCTACCACTCGATTGTTTCACTTGTTTTCCCAGCTGGGAAACGTCCGTTCTGATGCTTCCACTACCACTCGATTGTTTTGCTTGTTCCCCCCTGCTGGGGAATGTCTTTTGTGATGCTTCCTCTACCACTTGATCTCTTCTGTTTCAGTGTCTTCTGAAGACATCGTGTATAGTCATCTGGCGTATTTAACTGAGCTTGGGATGGCTGTGTCAGTAATTTCCTAAAGTGCTTCTTGGTTTCCGATTTTATTTGGATCTCTGGCTCAGGTTGTTTCTTTTCAAAATGAGCATCCACTTTAGCCCGTACGACCGCATCAGTCTCCTCATCGTTCAGGTCGTAATCCCTCTTGGGAGGAACCGGCGGTACTCTTGGGAGGGGCGACAGCTGTGGCTTTGGGCGTCGGTTATCGCTCGACGGAGCGATGCTATTCTTCTGCTTTCGGCCCTTTGTGGATGGAGGCGGATGCGTAGATTGAGATGCACTCGTGTTAAGGTCATGGATTGGACTTGGAGGTGGTGGACTTTTACTGGGAGGAGATGGTGCCCTTGGAGGTGGACTTTTACTGGGAGGAGTTGGTGGCCTTGGAGGTGATGGATTGTTTCTTGGTGGAGAAGGTAGCCTTGGTCTCGAGCCTGGAAACTTGATGTATTCCTTTTTCCAAAGAATGAAGCCACTCGTGACTTCTCCCAGTGTCGTCTCCCCTTCACCTCCAGGGAAGTCAAGATGTAGTGACTGACACAGCGGTTGAACTTCATCCACACCGACACGAGCATAGCCAGCTAGAATCAGATTGCAATGGTAGGTCGCTCCCAGTGCAGAAGGTAAAGCAAAGCCGACCGCCACCTTCATGGATATGTTCTTTAGTTCAACATGCAGCTCACAACTAGTCTTCTCCTTAATTGCATCCAGGGGGTACACATCCATCGTTACATCATTACCGTGGCCCTCCGTGGAAGCCACGCTGCTTTTCTGTTGCGATGGGCCGACCGTACTGTCTAGTGCAGGATCTTGCTGTCGGAGTCTTTTAAGTTCATTAAGCTCCTGCCGATGCTCATGCAGCATGGCTTCAAACCTCGCGAACCGCTCCGCATCCTCCTATTTTTGCCGCTTTGTTTTTCTCGATCGGCTTCTGTACGTGTCAAGGTCCTCGGGAAACCCGATAGCCCATGGACAAGAAGGTCCGAACCCTCTTGTTCATCCAGCCTTTTCAGGATTCTCGAGGGTCTTTGTCAGCTCATCGTTCTCTCTATCGGAAACAAACTTTCCCTCTTCAGCCTCTTTTATCACTTTAATAAGTTCATCCTTGGGTGCAGCAACTTCTTTGGCTGCAACAATCTCACCTGTTTCTGGGTCATACGATGTCCCATGCCCGAGTAACCAATTTCTTGACCTCAACGGCCAACTAGACATAGCTGGAGTGACCCCTTTAGGCATCAGGTCGGCCTCGGCTTTATCCCACTTAGGCATGGCACTCTTGTAGCCACGTGTGCCCATATGATGGTGATATTTATTTTTGGCTACATTTAGCTTATTCTTTTCTGATATTGCCACAGCTGGTGCCGAGGTCTTGTATTCCACAAATGCGGCCTAGTTATCGTGCTGCATCTCTAGTGGTCCAGTGAATGGAGGAGTTTTTTCTTCAATACATAATTGTGGTACAATCTTTTCTTCCACTCCTTGAATAGTTCGTCCATCTTCTTAAGAGCCCACTCCTTGACTTTCCTCGTCATTTCCTGTGTGAGCTCATCAGTCTCCCAGACTGGTAGGGTGAAATGTGTCATGAGAGAATTCCATATCACATCTCTCACTCTGTCATCTTCAAAACTAGCCCCAGCTGGATCCCTTTTCTTTCTTGGCTTATTCCACTCTCGCGTGGTGATCGGGACAGTGTCTCTAACAATCACTCCGCATTGATGTACAAATGCATTCACAGATTTTTTGGGCTCCAACGGTTGACCCAGCACAGAGACTAAGTCAATGCTGAAACGGACATCAGCGGACAACTTTTGTGTTGGGTCTCTTTTCCTTGTAGAAGATTGGCCCGATGCGGAGGTCTAAAAGAAGAAACATTCGTCAGTACATATATACGAATCAATTAGTGCATCTATACTAATGATCGATCGATAGAGGCTTTATATATCTCGTCGGACTTTGTTATTAAGGTGTCTTCACCATGGTCTCCACCATGGTCAGCACCATCGTCTCCACAATCGTCTTCACCCTCGTCTCCTCCAGACAAATTAAGATACTAAGATCCATCATCGTAATAAGAACCCCCAGTACCCTCATCTATCATGTTGAGAATCTCCTCTTCATTATGTATACCGTGCATAGCTTAACTAGTACAGAAAAAGATAAAACAATTTTGCATTAAATAAGAATATTACAATTGCAACAACTCAGAAGCAGAAAAAAAGATTACATACTAATAATGAAATAATTTTGTATTAAGATAAAGTACAATAATACATCTCGCTCATATCTCGCTCATAAGATAAAGTATAATAATAATCAAACTAGCGAACTCAGCTGCCGTGTTCTGTGCCACGGCAGCTCTGCACCCAGAGAACAGGAACCATCACCGGAGAATAGCTCGGGTGAGATCCCTGAACCTGCAAGATATTGGAGAACCTAGTCTTTAAAAGATACATATATCGCTGTACGTGCTCGTCCTCCTCCCTGATATGACGACGTACCATCTTCTTGGGGCCCGGCTCCCTCTGCATCGCTTCTGGACCTCGTGAATACCACCAAATAAGCTCCGGGTCGACGATGATACTCAGATTCCTCACCAAGGTACAAGTCCCGACATGTAAGACCTCCCAGTGCCAACCCAGCGGAGCCAGGCTTGGACATCCCCGAAACCGACGGAGTCCAGTAGGCTTGGACGAGGAGGACGCGGCATAACTAAATAATAGCAATAAACAATAATAAAACATAAATAATAAATAAATCACTAAGTATTGCCCTAATAACACTAACCCTAAACCTAACACTAATACTAGCTAATTAGCAACTAAATCTCCGGTCGTGGCTAGACCCGGGATGTAGGTGGGGGTATTTACCTAACTAAAACTAATACTAACAACTAATACTAATTCTAATTCTAACTCTAAATTAGCCTAATAACACTAATACTAATTCTAATTCTAACCCTAATACTTAACCAATACCCCTAATTCTAACTCTAAATTAGCCTAATAATACTAATAGTAATACTAATTCTAATTATAACCCTAATACCTAACCTAATAATACTAGCTAATTAACCTAATACTAATACTAGCTAATTAACCTATATACTAGCTAATTAACCTATATCCTAATTCTAATTCTAATCCTAATACTTAGCCTAATAATACTAGGTAATTAACCTAATACTAATACTAGCTAATTAACCTAATACTAATACTAGCTAATTAACCTATATACTAATTTTAATTCTAATTCTAATCCTAATACTTAGCCTAATAATACTAGCTAATTAACCTAATACTAATACTAGCCAATTAACCTACTAACTATAATTGACCTCGCCTGCAAGAAGACGTACGGCGGCGGTGCAGCGGCGGCGGGTGGCAACGGCGGCGTGGCGGGAAGACGTACGACGACACCGTGAAGTCTCCACGGGCGGCAAGGACGGTGGCGGCGAGCCTCTCCTCGAGCACGGCAGGCGGCAACGACGCGGTCAACGGCGACACGATTAGTCTCTGCTGGGGAAGAAGATGATGAATCGCGGGCTCTCCGGATCGTGGCTCGACCCGGGATGGGGTGGGGGTATTTATACCCCCACCTTTAGCCCCGGTTTGTAATACAACCCGGAACTAAAGGTCGACTAAAGGTATTTTTGGCCCGCCGCTATTCCCGTGCACCATACCCGGTTTGTATTACAAACCGGGACTAAAGGGTCCCGGTTTGTATTTGCTAAAGGGGTTTTTGGCGCAAAAAAATGGTTTATAGTTTTCAGAAAATTATATATTATATATCAAAATTTTCAGGAAAAGAAGATCCATAATTTAAATCTATTATCATACTCTATTATACAACTTAAATGAAACTATCTATTGTTTAACAAGTATTATATTTAGTATAAATGTTGGAAAAATATAGTTAATTATTTAAAAACAGAAAAATACATATAATATACTGAAATATTCACAAAAAATAATATACTCATTAGAAATATAATATTTAATACTAAAACTAGTAACTGAGACTAAAAGATATTTCGGGGGCCTTTAGTCCCGGTTGGATCACTAACCGGGACTAGATATTTCCCGTCATTTCCCCCGCTTTCCGCCATGTTTTCCCGCCATTTCTCCCCGCTTCCCGCCATGTTTTTCCGCTATTTCTCCCTGCTTCCCGCCATTTCCCTCTATATCTAGGCCGACCGCCATGTCCATCCACACATTCACACCTTCTCTCTCTCACAACAATGGACACCGCTTACTGGGCCTTTCTAACGCTCGAGGAGGCCGAGGCGCCGGCTAGATGCTGAGCGCTGGAGGGGTTCCTGTTCCTCCCGCGCCTCAAGGTTCGGCCTGCCAGGCGGCCATCACGAACCACTTCTACCTCGACCTCACGCCAGAGTAGCAGATGGATCCCCATTGGGATCCCGGCAACCTCGACACCTAGAATGCCTTCTTCGCAAACCGACGGGAAAGGGAGCTCGCCAGGTACTAGGGTGACGGCCCGCCCCCAGTGAACTAGAACAAGGCCGGTCGCCGCCTGTGGTTGGCGAATCGGACTATCGCTGACGTGATGCGCTACATCGCCATGGGAGAACATCCTCGCCTGAGGTACCAACACTTTCACCAGCCGCATAGCCACAACAATGGTCGTGGTGGTGGTGAAGGCCGAGGGCGTACCGGGGTCGTCATACGGGATCCCCCTCCCCCGCACGTCATGAATCCGAGGCCAGAGTGGCAGGTGCCCCCTCCCCCGTTCCCCCGTGCACAATCTAGGGAAGGGCTGAGGATCCAGCCGCGTGCTACGAGCGACGGTGATGATGATGACGATTCCAAAGACGACCCTGAAGCTGTGTACTACAGGGCTAGATATGATTATGACTAATTTTTATGTTTTATATTAATAAATGTCTTCGTTGTTGGCCAGAGCAAGTTGCAATACTACCTATTGAGATCGAGACAGTTCATATCCATATATATATAAGCAGATCATTAAAAATAAAGGTTTAATAATATTGTACATCACGAACATCGACACATCTCTATTGTTAGGGTTTTCTTCTAATCCGTAACCATAGAGCATCTTCCTTACTTAACGGGATGCTTGGGTCATTCTTCACAACGAAGGACAGCATTTCATGAAACTTATCATAATCTTCTGACATGTTTGTCTTATCCTCCACCCCCATGATTTTTCTTTTTCCTGAAAGAACTATGTGGCACTTTGGCTCATCGTATGCTATATTCTTTTGCTTACTTTCTTTTTTCTCGGTTTGGTAGACATGTCCTTCACATAAAAAACCTGAGCCACATCATTGGCTAGGACAAATGGTTCATCTCTATACGCAAGGTTGTTGAGATCCACTGTTGTCATTCCGTATTTCTTGTCTATCTCAACCCCGCCTCCTGTTAGCTTGACCCATTTGCACCGAAACAAAGGGACCTTAAAATAATGTCCATAGTCAAGTTCCCATATCTCCTCTATGTATCCTTTTGCCCATTCTCGACAGTTGCATCAAATCGGACACCACTATTTTGGTTGGTGCTCTTTTTATCTTGGGCGATCATGTAAAATGTATTCCCATTTATCTCGTACCCTTGGAAAGTCAATGTAGTCGAAGATGGTGACCTGGCCAACAAGTACAACTGCTCTCCAACATTTATGTCACTCATGAGATGTGTCTGCAACCAACCGTCGAAAGTCCTCATGTGTTCATCTCTAATCCAGGAGCCAGACTTCCCCGGGTTGTTGGAGTGTACAATATTCTTATGTTCTTCGATATACGGAGCCACCAAGGTGGAACTTTGCAGAACTGTGTAGTGTGCTTTAGTGAGAGAATGTCCGTCCATACATATCCTTGTTTTTTCCTAGCGTGCTTTTTCCACTCAGTCTACCCTCATGCCGTGATTTAGGAACACCGATGGGCTTAAGGTCAGGAATAAAGTCAACACAAAACTCAATGACCTCCTCCGTTCCATATCCCTTTGAGATGCTTCCTTCTGGCCTAGCACGGTTATGAACATATTTCTTTAAGACTCCCATGAACCTCTCAAAGGGGAACATATTGTGTAGAAATACAGGACCGAGAATATTAATCTCTTCGACTAGGTGAACTAGGAGGTGCTTCATAATATTGAAGAAGGATGGTGGGAGCACCAACTCGAAGTTGACAAGACATTGGACCACATCTTTCTGTAACCTTGGTAGACTATCTAGACTGATTATCTTCTGAGAAATTGCACTGAGAAACGCACATAGCTTCACAATGGGTACTCGAACATTTTCCGATAGGAGTCCCCTCAATGCAATCAGAAGCAGCTGTGTCATAAGCACGTGGCAGTCATGAGACTTTAGGTTTTGAAATTTTTTCTCTGTCATATTTATTATTCCCTTTATGTTCGACGAGAAACCAAACGGGACCTTGATACTGTAAAGGACTTCAAAAAAGATTTCCTTCTCTTCTTTGGTAAGAGCGTAGCTGGTAGTACCTTCAAACAGCTCTGGATGCATGTTGTCTCGGTCTTTCATACGTTGTTGGTCCTGCCGTGCTTCCGGTGTATCTTTATTCTTCCCATACACGTCCAAGAAGCCTAGCATTGTCACACAAATATTCTTCGTCGGGTGCATCACATCAATTGCAGAGCGGACCTCTAGGACTTTCCAATAGGGTAGCTCCCAAAATATAGATTTCTTTTTCCACATGGGTGTGTGTCCGACATCGTCCTTCGGAACAGATTGTCTACTAGGACCCTTTCCAAAGATTACTTTTAAATCCTTCACCATATCAAATACTTCATCACCAGTACGGTGGATAGGCTTACGCCGGCTGCTTGTCTCACCATTGAAATGCTTACCTTTCTTTCTTAGGGTGTGTGTGGGCGGAAGAAAACGACAATTCCTCGGGTACACATTCTTCTTACATTTATCCAAATATATACTTTCAATCTCATTTCAACAGTGTGTGCATGCATTGTATCCCTTGTTTGTATGTCCTGAAATGTTACTAAAAGCAGGCCAATCATTGATTGTTATGAACAACAATGCTCGTATATCAAATTCCTCCTGCTTGTTCTCATCTCACACACGTACACCTTGTCCATGCCACAACTGTAAGAGTTCTTCAACTAATGGCCTTAGGTACACATCAGTGTCGTTGCCGGGTTGCTTCGGGCCTTGGATGAGCACTGGCATCATAATGAACTTCCGCTTCATGCACAACCAAGGAGGAAGGTGATGACCCACAAGTATAGGGGGTGTATCGCAGTATTTTCGATAAGTAAGAGTGTCGAACCCAACGAGGAGCAGAAGGTGCTGACTAGTGGTATGGATCAGGAATTCTCTGCAAATACTTAGCAAACGGATTTTTAGGGGTTTTCGATAAAGCAACTAAACAAAGTACGAGTAAATAAAAGACAGTAGGAATAAATGCAGAAAGTGGCCCAATCCTTTATGCAGCAAAGGACAAGCCGGTTGTATTACTTAAGATGACCAAACGTTCTCGAGGACACATGGGAAGACAGTCAAGTGCTTTCGCTTCATATAGCTGATTAATATTCTTTAGCTTGCTAAGTGTTGTGTGGGTGAACCTGTGCTAATGTACCGACCTATCCAGGACTAATACATACTTGTGATTATACCCCTTGCAAACATCCGTAAGTACAAGAAAGTAATTAAGGTAGAAACCTAACCACAACTTTAAACTCTAAGACCCTTATGTCCCTTGTGCAATGGTTTCCTAACGGGGGTTCAGGTTTCTGTCACTCCGGCAACCCCTACGATTAGTAGGCAAATACACAATGCATTCCCCTAGGCCCATATAGGTGAAGTGTCATGTAGTCGACATTCACATGACACCACTAGAAGAAGTACCCCACAACTTAAATAACAATCTATTGAATCTCTCTCAACACAACTCCACTACTAACAACATGACTTCTCCCATGTCCTCAAGAACAAAACGAACTACTCACAAGACATCATATGGATCATGATCAGAGATGGAATATTGATGTATAACAATCTGAACATAAACAATAATTCAACGGTTCACTCAATAGCATCAACTACAAAGAGTAATCAACACCAGGAAAGTTTCCCCTATGAACTAATGCAAGATTCAACGCAATTGTTACAGCAATATGGAGATGGTGATGAGGGTGCTGATGGTGATGATGATGATGATGATCCCGATGAAGTCCAGCTTGATGGTGGTGTTGATGGCGATGATCTCCCCTCTCTAGGAAGGAATTCCCCCGGCAGAAATTTGTCTGCCGGAGAGATCTTTCTCTCTCGGTGTTTTCCGCCCCGCAGAGGCGGCGAAATCTTTCTGTGGTCGCTCTCCGAGTCTTAGGGTTTCGGGAGGATGATATATGCCAGAGGGGAGAGCCAGAGGTGGGCCAGGGCGGCCACACCACCTGCTAGCGCGGCCTAGGGCTACCCGCGCCAAGGGGTGGTATGGGCCCCTTGTGGCCCATCTCCACTCCGTCTTCTGGCATCCTTAGTCTTCTGAAAAAATAGGATTTTCCGTATATTTTCCCGGATTTTCTGATCTTTGCGAATTTTGCCTCCAAACAGCACCTTTTCGTCAGAATCCTGACTGCAGCGGTCCATGCTCCAAAAGTCATCAACCATGCAAAAACAGATGAAATAACATAAGTATCACCTCTCAATAAAAAATATATCAATGAATAACAGTGAATTATGACATAGAATAGTGATGCAAAATGGACGTATCAACTCCCCCCAAGCTTAGACTTCGCTTGTCCCCAAGCGAAACTGAGCTCAATAAACATGGCCTCAGGTTTATGGAGTGAAGAGTCGATAAAAGAATACGGACAAGAAGCATCACATTCATCAAATACATAGATCATAATAGAAGACAACTCACTAATATATAACTTAACTTGCAATGAGTAAAGGAAACACAATAGAGATACATAAAGTAAATCATAATTGGTAATGGCAAACTTAGCTCTTGGTCGAAGAATAGTTGATAATTTGCTGGAGTTCACAAATAACTGGTTTTCAATGAAAGATTTCAAAGTAGTAAACATCAAGATAAGAGCAATGTGCAAAACAAGGAACATAAGAAACATGATTGAATAAATCATCATATGAATGAATGAAACACAACAACTCAAAATACTTGCTGAGATAGAAGGGAATAGGTTTACTGACTCAACTACAAAGTAAAAGAAAGGCCCTTCGCAGAGGGAAGCAGGGATTGCAAGTCTCATAAAGAGCTCCCAAAAATTATGATACTTACTAGCTTTCAGCTCTCATTGCTCCTATCATAGGCATCTTTTGGTGATTAAGGTTAAAGTGACACAACTAAGAGGATATGCTTGACAAGTTATAAGTTGAAATCTCATGCCCCTTACTTATGAGTAACGATCCTCATGCTACTCAACTTCATTCACGAGCAAGCTCTTGTCATTGTAAATACATGCGTATCATTGAGAACCGCCAACGGGGTACCCCTTGCACATGACACAGGAGCTATCCCATAATCAAAATGACAAGGCAAGCAGACAGTGAGCATCTCAGTGATCCTTTTATTTGCAATTTGCATAGGTTTTTATTGAGGATGCCTCATAGAATGCTCACTATAGTTATGCTGCAAGTTTCCACCATGATTAGGCATAGCTTAGGCTAGCGGCCCAGGCGTTTCTCTAACACACATATAAACTCCATGATCTTGCAAGTTCCACTTTTATTTCACACCGCCGGGATCCATAAGCAAAAGAACATGATATCAACTAGGTACAAAGTACCAATGCAATGCGGAAAGCGCTCCCCATGATACATGGTTCTGCTAACTTCAACTCATAAAGCGCAAGCATATACGCAACAAAGAAGGACCCAATGGTTCAAGTTATTAAATGCAAGAAAAGTAAAGTGTGCCATCAAGTTCGGGAGAGCTTTAATCACTAATTTTCACATAACAAGTTTAATTTGGGAGGTAGATAAAATAGGAATTTACTTGGAATAGCAATAATGTTGCTAGGTAGGTATGGTGGACACAAATGGCAAAGGTTTTGGTTTAAAGGAGGTGGATGCACGAGAAGAATTCCCTCTCAGTAAAGGTTTTGGCTAGCAAGGCTGGGTAGGAAGTACAAGAGTTGAAGGAAACAACTAAACATACAAGTGATAAAAACAAAAATGCAATCTTCCTTGGAATCACAAAAGATCTTAACTAGAGAATACTAGACTTATGAGCAAATCAAGAAAGAAAGATGATGAAATTATTTTTCTTTATAGGTACGTTTATCTTTTCTTTCAACTCTTGAAAATAGTGTTGCTACGGACCGAGCCAGGTTTGCCAAAACCAACTAAATTAACTCAATGATCCCAAAGTGATACTGATGGCTCAATACACGGCGCCCAGAAAAGTGCTTGGTGCGTGGTGTTGATGTAGAGCTCGTTGGGAACCCCAAGAGGAAGGTATGATGAGCACAGCAGCAAGTTTCCCTCAGTTATGAAACCAAGGTTTAATCGAACCAGTAGGAGCAAGGAAACACCTCAAAGGTGTTACTAGCTGAGCTTTGGCAGGGCGCACTACCGGTGCTAGTAGCAACGTGGAGACCCGCACAACACAACCACAGAACTTTGTCCCCAACTTGCGATGAGGTTGTCAATCTCACCGTGTTTTGCGGAAAACAAAGGATTAAACATATCGAATGGAAAGAAGAGTTTGCAGAAAGTAAACACAAAGCAGTAAAAGATTGTAGATTGTATGTAAAAGACAAGGACCGGGATCCATAGTTCACTAGAGGTGGCTCTCCTTAGATAGATAACATGCTGGGTGAACAAATTACTGTTGGAGATATGCCCTAGAGGCAATAATAAATATAGTTATTATTATATATCTTTGTGTTTATGATAAATGTTTGCATTCATGCTATAATAGTATTAACAAGGAAACCATTAATACTTGTGTGATTTGTAAACTTAATTTGAAGTCCCTAGTATAGCCTCTATACTTCACTAGCTTGTTGGTTGATTGATGATGTGGTTTCTTTGTCATGAACATTGAGATGTTATCAACAACAAGATCATATCGTTAGGAGAATGATATGGTGGACATACTCCTATAGACAAGCGTAGCATAAAGATCAAGTCATTTCAATAGTTCAATTGCTATATGCTTTCTGATACATAGTAACCTAATTCCTTCGACCATGAGATCATGCATATCACCTTTACTGGATGGATGCTTTGATGTCATCAAACACCACACCGTAACAGGGTGGCTATAAAGGTGGCATTGAGTGTTCGGAAAGTATTGGTTGAAACACATGGATCAAGAGTGGGATTTGTCCATCCACATGACGGATAGATATTCTCTGGGCCCTCTCGGTGAAATGTCATTCAATTAGCTTGCAAGCATGTGACTTGGTCACAAGGGATCACATATCACGGGAACGAGAAAAGAGTACTTATCAGTAACGAGGATGAACTAGGTATGCAGAGATACCGACGATCATAACCTCGGATAAGTAACATATCGTGAGACAAAGGGAAATTGGTATCGTATGTAAGTGGTTCATTCGATCGCAAAGTAATCGTAGAAATATGTGGGAGCCATATGAATTTCCAGATTCCTCTATTGGTTATTGTTCGGAGAAGTGTCTCGATCATGTCTGCATAATTCACGAACCGTAGGGAGACACACTTAAGGATTCGACGTTGTTTGAGTAGTTATGGTATTATGAGAAAGAGACCGAATGTTGTTCGGAGTCTCGGATGGGATCCGGGATATCACGAGGAGATCCGGAATGGTCCGGAGAATAAGATTCATATAAGGAAAGTCCCGTTTCGGAGTTCGGGAATGATTCCGGTGTTTTCATCGGGGATATTCTAGAAGGTTCCGGATTGTCCGGCACTCCGGGGGGGAAGGGGTACATGAATGTGTCATTACATATTGGAATGATTGCATCATGTACTAAGTGTTCTTGCTGTCCCAAATATAGGATTAAATTGAATCCTAAAACAGAAAAGTCAAATGTCCAGTTTGAAAGTCAAACTGCCAAAAACAAGAAACTGTGGGAAACAAGCAAGAGGAGTTGGAGTCGACTTGGAGGAGGAGTTTCTCTCCTCCAAGCCGGCGGCCAGCCTAGGCCGAGTTGGGGAGGGACTCCCTCCCTCCCCTGGCGCGCCCACCCCTCCCACCTATATAAGGAGGGGCAGGGCTCCCCTCCTAGACACACAAGTTTCCTATCCTCTAAACTAAACCCTAGATATAGACCCCGGTTTAGAGCTATTCGGTTTAGAGCCTTCTAATTGGTTTAGAGCCCTCTAATTGGTGTGTCTAATTACTAGACCACTAATAGCCTCTCTCATAAGCTCCACCATACTCGCACCGGCTTAAGGCGAAGCCCTGCGGGATTTCCCTCTACCTCCGGTACCACGCCGTTGTGCTGCCGGAATCGCGAGGAGAGTGCTACAACCTCCGCTGCCTGCTGGAACAAGGGAGAGGAAGGTCTTCGTCGAGTACCGAACGTGTGACCGACTGCGGGAGCGCTGCGGGAACGCGGCGCCGGAAGGATCGTCTACGCGATCTTGAGATCGGAAAGAGTACGACTACATCACCCACGAGAATCTGCTCTCGTTAAACACTTTGGAATCTTCGAGGGTGAGTTATTCCATCGACTCGTTGCTACAATCTAGTAGATAGATCTTGGCTTGTTTGTTTGTTTGTATGCGATAGAAAATTTTTGTTTTCCATGCTACGAACCCCTACAGTGGTATCAGAGCCGTGTCTATATGTAGATCTGTTGCACGAGTAGAACACAATGGTCATTGTGGGCATTGATGCTTTTATTGTAGATTGCTTTTTGTGTACTTTGCATCTTGCGGTATGTTGGGATGAAGCGGCCCGGGCTAACCTTACATGACATCGTTCATGAGACTTGCTCCACGCTTGACATGCAACTCGTTTTGCATAAGTGGCTTTGCGGGTGCCTGTTTCTCCTAGCATAGTAAAGATCCAATTTACAACGGGTGATCAACAATGCTAGTATCAATGTTGTGGTTCTTGTTCGTAAGTTAGAACGACACTTATGGAAAGCCCCAAACCACGTAAAATATGTAAAGAAAGTAGAAGCGTCTAACTTTGTTTTGCAGGGGTGTGCAGTGATGTGATATGGCCATGATTGTGATTATATTTGATGTATGCAATGTTCCTTATTGTAAGTTGGCAACCGGCAGGAGCCATATGGTTGTCTTTAATTTCTGTTAAGACCTGCGTGTCTATTCAAAATAGTTGTAATAGTTGAAACTGGCGGACGACAACCATGAAGAAGCGTCATTGACCTTGATGCTATGCCGGTGATGATGGAGATCATGTTCGTGCTTGAAGATGGAGATCGGAAGCACAAAGGAGAAAGGCCATATCATATCACATATTATGAATTGCATGTGATGTTAATCCTTTATGCATCTTGTATTGCTTAGTAGACGACGGTAGCATTATAAGATGATCCCTCATGCACATAAATTTCAAGTTCTAAAGTGTTCACCCTTAGTATGCACCGTTGCCAAAGCTTGCTGCTTCGAAGCACCACGTGATGATCGGGTGTCTTTGATTCCGCGGGTGAATACAACGTAAGCAAGCCAGATTTGCTTATGCGGAAGCTAAGGTTTGATCTTGACGAGCCTAGCATGTACAGACATGGCCTCAAGAACACGGATCGCCGAAAGGCAAAGCATGAATCATATAGTAGATATGATGAACATGATGATTGTTCGCCATTAAAACTATATCAGCTCTCGTGATGATCGGTGTTGATGTAGTGGATTTGGTTCGTGTGATCACTAAAACAATGTGAGGGATGTTGTTTTGAGTGGGAGTTCACCTAGTTTAATTTCATTAATTAATTTGAACTCAATTTGTCATAAACTTAGTCTAAACTATTGCAAATATGTTGTAGATCAATGGCAGCCCCTACCATCAATTTTAATGCGTTCCTAGAGAAAGAAAAGTTGAAAAACAATGGAAGCAACTTCGCGGATTGGTTCCGCAATTTGAGGATTGTCCTCACAGCTGGTAATTTGACCTATGTGCTGGATGCACCGCTAGGTGACCCACCTGCAGCTGATGCTACCGATGAAGTAAAGAATGTTTACCTTGCTCGGAAGAATCAGTACTCCATAGTTCAGTGTGCTATCTTGTATGGTTTAGAATCGGAACTTCTGAAAAGGTTTGAAGAGTCAGATCCATATGATATTGTCGAGGATCTCAAATTAATCTTTGAGACTCATGCGGCAATTGAAAGTTATGAAGCTTCTGAAAAGTTCTTTAACTGCAAGATGGAAGAGGGTAGCTCCGTCAGTGAGCATGTGCTTAAGATGTCTGGGCACGCAAATAAACTTCAAAGTTTGGGTATAGTGATTCCTAATACTTTGGGAGTTTACCGCATCCTCCAATCACTACCACCAAGTTACAAGAACTTTGTGATGAACTACAACATGCAGAACATGAACAAAGAGTTGCCAGAACTATTTGCTATGTTAAAATCTGCAGAAGTGGAGATCAAGAAAGAGCACCAAGTGTTGATGGTCAATAAGACCACCAAATTCAAGAAAGGCAAGTCTAAGCAAAAGGGACACTTCAAGAAGGGTGGTAAGAAAGTTACCACGCCGACGAAGAAGACCAAGGCTGGACCTAAACCTGAAACTGAGTGCTTTTACTGCAAGGGAGAAGGTCACTGGAAGCGGAATTGCCCAAGGTACTTGGCGGATTTGAAGAACGGCAACATCAAGAAGAAAGGTATATATGATATACATGTTATTGATGTGTATCTCACTAGTACTCGTAGTAGTGCCTGGGTATTTGATACTGGTTCGGTTGCTCATATTTGTAAACTCGAAACAGGAGCTGCAGAATAAACGGAAGCTAGTGAAGAACGAGGTGACGATGCACGTAGGAAACGGATCAAAGGTTGATGTGATCGCGGTCGGCACGCTACCTCTTCATCTACCATCGGGATTAGTTTTATACTTAAATAATTGTTATTTGGTGCCTGCATTAAGCATGAACATTATATCAGGATCTTGTTTATTGCGAGACAGTTACTTGTTTAAATCCGAGAATAATGGTTGTTCGATTTATATGAGTAATGTGTTTTATGCACATGCACCTTTGATAGATGGTCTATTCATATTGAATCTCGATAGTAGAAATACACATATTAATAACATTGAGGCTAAACGTTTGAAATCAAGCGATAATTTGACCTATATGTGGCACTGTCGTCTTGGTCACATTGGAGTGAAGCGTATGAAGAAACTCCATTCCGATGGACTTCTTGAATCACTTGATTTTGAATCACTTGAAAGATGCGAAGCATGTCTGATGGGTAAAATGACTAAGACTCCATTTTCTGGTATAATGGAGCGAGCTACGGACTTACTGGAAATCATACATACCGATGTGTGTGGTCCAATGAGTGTAGCATCGCGCAGTGGTTATCGTTATGTTCTTACCTTCACGGATGACTTGAGTAGATATGGGTATATCTATTTCATGAAACATAAGTCCGAAACTTTCGAGAAGTTTAAGGAGTTTCAAAGTGAGGTAGAGAATCAGCGTAACAAGAAGATTAAATTTCTACGTTCTGATCGTGGAGGTGAATATCTAAGTTACGAGTTTGGCGAGCATTTAAAGAAGTGCGGAATACTTTCACAATTGACACCGCCGGGAACACCACAGCGTAATGGTGTGTCTGAACGTCGTAATCGAACTCTCTTAGATATGGTTCGTTCTATGATGTCACTTACAGATTTACCGCTATCATTTTGGGGTTATGCATTAGAAACAGCCGCATTCACTTTAAATAGGGCACCATCTAAATCCGTTGAAACGACACCGTATGAATTATGGTTTGGGAAGAAACCTAAATTGTCGTTCCTTAAAGTTTGGGGATGCGAAGCCTATGTAAAGAAGTTACAGCCGGACAAGCTTGAACCCAAAGCGGAAAAATGCGTCTTCATAGGATACCCGAAGGAAACTATTGGGTATACCTTCTATCATATATCCGAAGGCAAAATCTTCGTTGCCAAGAATGGATCCTTTCTAGAGAAGGAATTTCTCTCGAAAGAAGTGACTGGAAGGAAAGTAGAACTCGACGAGGTTGTCGAACCTTCTCTCGAAATTGCGAGTAGCGCAGCACCGGAAGAAGTTCCTGTGGTACCTGCACCAATAAGAGAGGAAGCTAATGATAGTGATCATGAAACTTTGGTTGAAGTTGCTACAGAGCCTCGGAGGTCAACGAGAACTCGTACCACTCCAGATTGGTATGATTCCGTTATGAATGTCATGTTGGTGGACAACACCGATGACCCCGAGACATATGAGGAAGCGATGATGAGCCCAGATTCCAATAAATGGCAAGAAGCCATGAAATCCGAGATTGGATCCATGTACGAAAACCAAGTATGGACTTTGGTGGACTTACCGGATGGCCGGAAGGCTGTCGAGAACAAATGGATTTTCAAGAAGAAAACAGATGCTGATGGTAATATTACTGTCTATAAAGCTCGACTTGTCGCAAAAGGGTTTCGACAAATTCAAGGAGTTGACTACGATGAGACTTTCTCACCGGTAGCGAAGCTAAAGTCTGTGAGGATTAGGTTAGCAATCGCTGCATATTATGATTATGAGATATGGCAGATGGATGTCAAAACAGCATTCCTCAATGGAGACATTGATGAAGAGTTGTATATGATACAACCCAAAGGTTTTGTCGATCCTAAAGATGCTAACAAGGTATGCAAGCTTCAACGGTCCATCTATGGATTGAAGCAAGCATCCCGAAGTTGGAATCAACGTTTTGATAAGGTAATCAAAAGTTTTGGTTTTATACAAACTTATGGAGAAGCTTGTATTTACAAGAAAGTGAGTGGGAGCTCTGTAGCATTCTTAATACTGTATGTGGATGACATATTGTTGATTGGGAATGATGTAGACCTTCTTAATAGTGTCAAAGAGTATTTGAATAATAGTCTTTCAATGAAGGATCTTGGCGAAGCAGCTTACATATTAGGCATAAAGATTTATAGAGATAGATCGAAACGCCAAATATCATTGTCACAAAGTACGTATTTGGACAAAGTTCTAAAGAAGTTTGGAATGGAAGAAAGCAAGAAAGGGTTCTTGCCCATGTTGCCCAATACGACCTTGAGTAAAACTCAAAGTCCGACATCGGCAGAAGATAGAGAAAGGATGAGTAAGACTCCCTATGCCTCAGCCATAGGATCTCTAATGTATGCCATGCTATGTACTAGACCCGACATCGCATATGCTGTTAGTTTAACTAGCAGATATCAAAGTGATCCAGGAGTGGATCATTGGACAGCGGTCAAAAACATCCTTAAGTACTTGAGAAGAACTAAGGATATGGTTCTTTCTTATGGAGGTGATGAACAGCTCGTTGTTAATGGTTACACAGATGCTAGTTGGAACACCGATCCAGATGATTCTAAATCACAATCTGGATACGTATTTATTTTGAATGGTGCAGCAGTTAGCTGGAGGAGTGCAAAGCAAAGCGTTGTGGCGAGATCTTCAACTGAATCGGAATACATGGCTGCTTCGGAGGCTTCACAAGAAGCGATATGGATGAAAGAGTTCATTACAGAGCTGGGTGTGGTTCCTAGTGCGCTAGACCCAATGTCTATCTACTGTGATAACATGGGCGCCATAGCCAATGCGCAAGAACCAAGGTCACACAAGAAGCTGAAGCATATCAAGCTACGTTTTCACGCTATTCGAGAACATATCCAGGATGGGGATATAAAGATTTGCAAAGTACACACAGATCTGAATGTGGCGGATCCGTTGACTAAACCTCTCCCGAGGGCAAAACATGACCAACACCAAACTGCCATGGGTGTTCGGTATATTACCATGTAATCTAGATTAGATGACTCTAGTGCAAGTGGGAGACTGTTGGAGATATGCCCTAGAGGCAATAATAAATATAGTTATTATTATATATCTTTGTGTTTATGATAAATGTTTGCATTCATGCTATAATAGTATTAACAAGGAAACCATTAATACTTGTGTGATTTGTAAACTTAATTTGAAGTCCCTAGTATAGCCTCTATACTTCACTAGCTTGTTGGTTGATTGATGATGTGGTTTCTTTGTCATGAACATTGAGATGTTATCAACAACAAGATCATATCGTTAGGAGAATGATATGGTGGACATACTCCTATAGACAAGCGTAGCATAAAGATCAAGTCATTTCAATAGTTCAATTGCTATATGCTTTCTGATACATAGTAACCTAATTCCTTCGACCATGAGATCATGCATATCACCTTTACTGGATGGATGCTTTGATGTCATCAAACACCACACCGTAACAGGGTGGCTATAAAGGTGGCATTGAGTGTTCGGAAAGTATTGGTTGAAACACATGGATCAAGAGTGGGATTTGTCCATCCACATGACGGATAGATATTCTCTGGGCCCTCTCGGTGAAATGTCATTCAATTAGCTTGCAAGCATGTGACTTGGTCACAAGGGATCACATATCACGGGAACGAGAAAAGAGTACTTATCAGTAACGAGGATGAACTAGGTATGCAGAGATACCGACGATCATAACCTCGGATAAGTAACATATCGTGAGACAAAGGGAAATTGGTATCGTATGTAAGTGGTTCATTCGATCGCAAAGTAATCGTAGAAATATGTGGGAGCCATATGAATTTCCAGATTCCTCTATTGGTTATTGTTCGGAGAAGTGTCTCGATCATGTCTGCATAATTCACGAACCGTAGGGAGACACACTTAAGGATTCGACGTTGTTTGAGTAGTTATGGTATTATGAGAAAGAGACCGAATGTTGTTCGGAGTCTCGGATGGGATCCGGGATATCACGAGGAGATCCGGAATGGTCCGGAGAATAAGATTCATATAAGGAAAGTCCCGTTTCGGAGTTCGGGAATGATTCCGGTGTTTTCATCGGGGATATTCTAGAAGGTTCCGGATTGTCCGGCACTCCGGGGGGGAAGGGGTACATGAATGTGTCATTACATATTGGAATGATTGCATCATGTACTAAGTGTTCTTGCTGTCCCAAATATAGGATTAAATTGAATCCTAAAACAGAAAAGTCAAATGTCCAGTTTGAAAGTCAAACTGCCAAAAACAAGAAACTGTGGGAAACAAGCAAGAGGAGTTGGAGTCGACTTGGAGGAGGAGTTTCTCTCCTCCAAGCCGGCGGCCAGCCTAGGCCGAGTTGGGGAGGGACTCCCTCCCTCCCCTGGCGCGCCCACCCCTCCCACCTATATAAGGAGGGGCAGGGCTCCCCTCCTAGACACACAAGTTTCCTATCCTCTAAACTAAACCCTAGATCTAGACCCCGGTTTAGAGCTATTCGGTTTAGAGCCTTCTAATTGGTTTAGAGCCCTCTAATTGGTGTGTCTAATTACTAGACCACTAATAGCCTCTCTCATAAGCTCCACCATACTCGCACCGGCTTAAGGCGAAGCCCTGCGGGATTTCCCTCTACCTCCGGTACCACGCCGTTGTGCTGCCGGAATCGCGAGGAGAGTGCTACAACCTCCGCTGCCTGCTGGAACAAGGGAGAGGAAGGTCTTCGTCGAGTACCGAACGTGTGACCGACTGCGGGAGCGCTGCGGGAACGCGGCGCCGGAAGGATCGTCTACGCGATCTTGAGATCGGAAAGAGTACGACTACATCACCCACGAGAATCTGCTCTCGTTAAACACTTTGGAATCTTCGAGGGTGAGTTATTCCATCGACTCGTTGCTACAATCTAGTAGATAGATCTTGGCTTGTTTGTTTGTATGCGATAGAAAATTTTTGTTTTCCATGCTACGAACCCCTACAATTACAGTGGGGCAATTGACAAACACTGAGAAAGCAATACATGCATATACTAATCATCTTGACTCCTTTGAGACTTGATTGGGCATTACAACATAATACATAGACCGCCATCCAACTGCATCTATGACTAATAATCCACCTTCAGGTTATCATCCGAACTCCCTCCAGTATTAAGTTGCAAGCAACAGATTATTGCTTTACAAACTGCGTGTAAAGTAAACAATACAATTGTTCTATGATGCTTTCACTAGTGAACACTCTCTCATATAAATATCATCTCTTTATGATACTACTCTTAACTACTCTCCGGTTGGACACTCTAATCGATGGTAGGGCTATAACAACACACCTCAAAGTTCATATTTCCCATCTAGATAACCCCACACTGTCACCTTGAGTACTAGATAGGTCCAACAAACACCACAATTTCATAAAGACATCCAACTCCAAATATAACTCATTGAAGGGTTTCGCAGCATAGTAAATCAAAATTTTCTACGGAAGCGAACAGAGGGAAAGCCAAGATCTAATCTAGGAGATGCAAACAACGAGAGAGATTGGATTAGATCTTCATACCCTTGAAGATTCGCACAGCGGAACGTTCGTTGGAACGTGGGTGATGTAGTCGTACTCGCTTCTCCTCCTCGCGATCCGATCCGATCTAGCACCACAAGTGGCGGTGCCTCCGTGAGATGCACACGTGCAGCACCTCGACGTCTCCTCCTTCCTCGGACCAGCAAGTAGGGTGGAGAGATGGATTGGATCTACAACACGACGGCGTGGTGTATATGGTGGAGAATTTCTGCAGCAGGGCTTCGCCTACAAACAATCGGGAGGGAGAGAGGAAGGCAGCAGGGCTACTAGGGCTTGGAGGGAGGTGTGTCAGGGGGGAAGGGGGCGCACCAGCCCTCTATATATAGAGGGGGGGTGCGGCCAGCCCTTGTCCATCCTCCAAGCCTATCTCTAGTTTAAACGATTTAAACTCTCCCTTATCTAGAAATTCTATCTCTAGATTTAAACGAGTTAAATCTATCTAGAATCGGCTGGGCCCTATGGGGCCTTGTGCCCCTGGCCCAATGCGGCCAGGACACTCCCTCATAGGCCCATGCCCCCTCCCGGAAGGTGGGGCCACGTTGGTCCCCTTCCGGAAGGTTCTAGAAGCTTCCGGTATAATACCGATTAACCCGGAACTATTCCGAACTCCAAAAACTGCACTGCCTTATATGAATCTTATTCTCCGGACCATTCCGGAACCTCTCGTGATATCCCGGATCCCATCCGAGACTCCGAACAAAAATTCATAAACCAAGTATCCAATCTATCCTAGCATCGAGACACGTTAAGTGTGTGACCCTGCGGGTTCGAGAATATGCAGACATGATCTTCTATCAATAATCAACAGCGGGGTCTGGGCACCCATATTGACTCCCACACATTCATCGATGATCATATCGGATGAACCACGATGCCAGGATTCAATCAATCCCATATATATATTCCCTTCGTCTCGCGATATTTTACTTGCCCGAGATTCGATCGTCGGTATCGTCATACCTAGTTCAATCTCGTTCACAGCAAGTACTTTACTCGTTCCGTAATCCGATATCACTTTGTGATTAACTCCTTAACCACATGCTTGCAAGCGGTGTTGATATCAATTACCGAGTGGGCCCGAAGTATATCTCTCCAACTTGGGAGGGACAAATTCCATCTCGATACATACAACCCAACAGATACTTTCCGATCACCTGAGAGACACCTTTATGATCACCCTCTCATAGGATGACGTTTGATGACCTCAAAGCTTTCTTCTGATACCAGGGAGTTGCATTATCTCATGGTCTAAGGAATACAATATTTGACATAAGAAAAACTTCGCAAAGATGAACACAAAGACACGATCTAATTGCTTCGCTTAGTTTGGATCTGTCCACCATATCATTCTCCCAATGATATGATCTCATTATCAATTGACAACTCATGTCTATGGTTAGGAAACCTTAACCATCATTGATCAATGAGCTAGTCCATAGAGGCGTACTAGGGACACGGTGTTGTTCACAAACCACACAAGTATTAAAGTTTCCGCTTAATACAATTCTAGCATGGAATATAAACTTTATCATGAACAAGAATTATAATAATAACATCTTTATTATTGCCTCTAGGGCATAATTCCAACAGTCTCCCACTTGCACTAGAGTCAATAATCTAGTTTACATTTGGCAACAATCTCACACCCATGGCACTGAGGTGCTGATCATGTTTTACACGTGGAAGAGGTTTAGTCAATGGATCTGCGACATTCAGATCTGTATGTACTTTGCTGATCTTCAGATCTCCATCTGCTATATAATCTCGGATTATATGAAACTTGCGGTTGATATGCTTGGTCTTTGGATGATATCTTGGTTCCTTAGCGAGTGCTATGGCGCCAGTGTTGTCACACAATATCTCCAGTGGGTCCAATGCACTTGGAACCACGCCAAGCTCAGTGATGAAGTTCCTGATCCAAACTCCTTCACTTGACGCTTCTGCAGTAGCCATGTATTCCGCTTCTACTGTAGATCTCGCGATCATGCTTTGCTTGCAGCTTCTCCAGCTCACAGCTCCTCCATTCAAAATATACACGTATCCTGTCTGAGATTTACAATCATCCTTGTCGGTGTCGAAACTAGCATCGACGTAACCTTTTACGACGAGCTGTTCATCACCCCCATAGACTAAGAACATTTCTTTAGTCCTATTTAGGTACCTTAGGATGTTCTTCATGGCTGTCCAATGTTCCACTCCTGGATCACTTTGATATCTGCTCGTCAAACTAAGAGCATTGGACACATCCGGTCTAGTACACAGCATGGCATACATGATGGAACCTATGGCCGAGGCATAAGGCACTTTGCTCATAGCTTCCCTATCATTTACCGTAGCTGGACACTGAGCCTTGCTCAATATCTTACCTGACAACATAGGCACTGAACCTTTCAATGCCTTATCCATTCTGAACCTTTTCAGAACTTTGTCTAGGTATGTACTCTGGCTTAAAGCTATCAGGCGTCTTTGTCTATCTCTATAGATTTTGATGCCCAATATATAAGCAGCTTCACCTAGGTCTTTCATTGAAAAACACTTGTTCAAATAACTCTTCACATCGTTAAGCATGTTGATGTCATTTCCAATAATCAATATGTCATCCACATATAGTACCAGAAACGTCACCGAGCTCCCACTCACTTTCTTGTAGATGCAAGCTTCGTAGCAATTTGGAACAAATCCAAAGCTCTTGATCACTTGATCAAAACGAAGGTTCCAACTTCGAGATGCTTGCTTCAGTCCATAAATGGAACGCTCAAGCTTGCATACTTTATCAGCATCCTTAGGATCGACAAAACCTTTGGGTTGCATCATATACAACTCTTCATCAATGTTGCCATTGAGGAAAGCAGTCTTGACATCCATTTGCCATATTTCATAATCATGAAACGCAGCAATTGCTAATAAAATCCGAATGGACTTAAACATCGCTACGGGAGAGAAAGTCTCATCGTAGTCAACACCTTGAACTTGTCGAAAACCTTTCGCAACAAGCCGTGCTTTATAGACGGTAACATTACCATCCGCGTCCATTTTCTTCTTGAAAATCCATTTGCACTCAATGGCCTTTCGGTCGCTAGGAGGGTCCACCAAAGTCCATACTTGGTTTTTGCTCATGGATCCCAATTCGGATTTCATGGCTTCTAGCCATTTCTCAGAGTCTGGGCTCATCATCGCTTCCTCATAGTTCGTAGGTTCGCTGTCTTCTACTAACAAGACAGTCAAGACAGGGTTGCCGTACCACTCAGGAGGGGCATGCGACCTTGTCGACCTGCGACGTTCAGTAGCAGCATCGTCCGAAGCTTCATGATCCTTGTCATTAGCTTCCTCTATTGTTGGCGTAGGCGGCACTGGAACAATTTCAGGTGCTGCGCTACTCTCCAATTCAAGAGAAGGTTCAACAACCTCGTCTAGCTCTACTTTCCTCCCACTCACTTCTTTCGAGAGAAACTCCTTCTCAAGAAAGGAACCGTTCTTTGCGACAAACACTTTGCCTTCGGTTCTGTGATAGAAGGTATACCCAATAGTTTCCTTAGGGTATCCTATGAAGACGCATTTCTCCGCTTTGGGTTCGAGCTTGTCCGGCATCAACTTCTTGATGTAAGCTTCGCATCCCCAAACTTTAAGAAACGATAACTTAGGTTTAGCAACAAACCACAGTTCATACGGTCTCGTCTCAACGGATTTAGATGGAGCCCTATTTAAAGTGAATGCAGCGGTTTCTAATGCATAACCTCAAAACGATAACGGCAAATCAGTAAGAGACATCATCGATCGGACCATATCTAATAGGGTTCGATTCTGGCGTTCAGACACACCATTGTGCTGTGGTGTTCCGGGTGGCGTGAGTTGTGAAACGATTCCACTTGCCTTGAGATGCGTGAGAAAATCATAACTCAAATATTCGCCCCCACGATCGGATCGTAGAAACTTAATCTTTCTGTTACAATGGTTCTCCACTTCATTCTAAAATTCTTTGAACTTTTCAAACGTTTCAGATTTATGTTTCATCAAATAGATATACCCATATCTACTTAAGTCATCGGTAAAAGTGAGAAAATAGCGATATCCACCGCGCGTCGAAACACTCATCGGTCCGCATACATCGGTATGTATGATTTCCAACAAGTCCGTTGCTCGCTCCATCATACCGGAGAACGGGGTTTTGATCATCTTGCCCATGAGGCATGGTTCGCATGTGTCAAATCATTCAAAATCAAGAGACTCCAAAAGTCCATCAGAATGGAGTTTCTTCATGCGCTTTACACCAATATGACCTAGACGACAGTGCCACAAATAAGTAGTATTATCACTATCTACTTTGCATCTCTTAGCCTCAATGTTATGGATGTGTGTTTCATCCCTTTCGAGATTTAGAAGAAATAAACCATTCACAAGGGGTGCATGACCATAAAAGATGTTACTCATATAAATAGAACAACCATTATTCTCCGATTTAAATGAATAACCGTCTTGCAATAAACACGATCCAGAAATAATGTTCATGCTCAACGCAGGCACATAATAACATTTATTAAGGTTTAAAACTAATCCCGAAGGTAAAACTAAGGAGAGCGTGCCGACGGCCATCACATCAACTCTTGATCCGTTGCCAACGCGCATCGTCACCTCATCCCTCGCAAGCCGCCGTCTATTCCGTAGCTCCTGTTTCGAGTTACAAATATTAGCAACCGAACCAGTATCAAATACCCAGGCACTACAACGAGGGCTAGTAAGGAAAACATCAATAACATGTATATCAAATATACCTTTGATGGTGCCAGCCTTCTTGTCCGCTAAGTACTTCGGACAGTTGCGCTTCCAGTGACCCTTGTCCTTGCAATAGAAGCACTCAGTTTCCGGCTTGGGTCCAGACTTGAGCTTCTTCTTAGCAGGGGCAACGCGTTTGCCGCCTCCTTTCTTGAAGGGCTTCTTTGCACCCTTACCTTTCTTAAAGGAGGGCTTTTTGACCATCAACACATGATTATTCTTTTTGATGTTCACCTCCGCTACTTTCATCTTAGCCAAGAGCTCAGTGATCATATCAGTGGAACCAATCTGATTGCGATCAACTACAAAACTTTTGTAGCTAGGAGTGTCAATCTTGAGCTCCTCTGGAATCTTGCAGTCCAGTTGCTCAAGGCGTTGAGTGTATCCCGTCATCTCAATGGCGTGCTCACTAACGGAACTCCCTTCCTTCACCTTGTAGTTAAAGAATTTCTTAGAGATCTCATATCTCTCAGAACGGGCTTTAGTCTGAAACATGTTTTTCAGCTCCTCGAGAATCTCAAAGGGCCCGGCGAACTCCTCAAAACGATTTTGAAGATCCGATTCCATAGCATACAACATGGCGATCTTAATCAAATCATAATCATCCTTGCGCGACTGATAAACAACTTTTTCATCAGCCGGCGCATCTATAGCGGGGGCGTCACCTAGCGCTTTCTCAAGGACATAGTCCTTTTGTCCGCCAGCAAGAATGATTCTCAGAATGCGGAACCATTTGGTGAAGTTAGACCCATTGTTTCTAAGCTTGTCTATCTCAGCAAAAACGTTGAAGTTGAAGTTGGACTTGGCCATGTGATCTACAGTATTTGCAAGTACAATTTAGACTATGTTCATGATAAATAGTTCAACTTAATCAAATTACTAGATGAACTCCCACTAAATTCAACATCCCTCAAGTTGTTTAGTGAACACGATCCAAATTCACCACACCTAATCCGATCATCACGAGAAGAGATGTGGTTTCAATGGTGGACAACGAAGTGTCGATCATATCATTCATATGACTCATGCTTAACCTTTCGGTTCTTGTGTTCCGAGGCCATGTCTGTACATGCTAGGCTCGTCAAGTTATACCCAAGTATTTCCGCGTGTCCAAAACTGGCTTGCACCCGTTGTATGTGAGCGTAGAGTCTATAGCACCCGATCATCACGTGATGCTTGGACACGACGAACTTTTGCAACGGTGCATACTTGGGGAGAACACAGTTTTTATCTTGATCTTTAAGTGAGGAATCATCTTATAATGCTACCGTCGCGATCTAAGCATAATAAGATACATAAAAGGATAAACATCACATGCATATAACTTTATGTGACATGGTATAGCCAATCTTCGCGCAATGATCTCCATCTTGTGCGTTCCGACATGATCTCCATCACTCCACCATGATTGCCTCCACCACGAATAGCAACTACAACTATTGCTAACTACTTAGCGATAAAGTAAAACTATTACATGGCGTATAAGAAGTTGACTCGCAGGTCATACACAATTATAAAGACAACCATATGGCTCCTGCCGGTTGTGTACTCATCGACATGCAAGTCGTGAAACATTACAAAACATGATCATCGCATACATTATACACTTCACATCTTGGGCCATACCATATCACAGAAAACACTCCCTGCAAAAACAAGTTAGACGCCTCTACTTTGTTGTTGCATGTTTTACGTGGCTTATGGGAGTAGATGCTAAGAACGATTCTTACCTACGGAAAGCCACAACGGTGATATTATGGTTGCCAAACTCCGGTGTTAATCCCATGACAACTATAGTGAGAGAAACTGACATCCACCAGCCGCATGTGTGGTACAAGCCACACGTCAAGTGCGGAGCCGGTCTCGCGAACGACGTCGCGTAAGGTTGGCCTGGACCGCTTCAATCTCACTATCCCGCGTCATAAGAAGAACACAAACAAGAGGCTTGCAACAAAAAACATCAACGTCCGCAACAACCATGTTGCGTTCTACTCGTGAATCACATCTACGCATAGATCTAGCTCTGATACCACTGAAGGGTTTCGCAGCATAGTAAATCAAAATTTTCTACGGAAGCGAACAGAGGGAAAGCCAAGATCTAATCTAGGAGATGCAAACAACGAGAGAGATTGGATTAGATCTTCATACCCTTGAAGATTCGCACAGCGGAACGTTCGTCGGAACGTGGGTGATGTAGTCGTACTCGCTTCTCCTCCTCGCGATCTGATCCGATCTAGCACCACAAGTGGCGGTGCCTCCGTGAGATGCACACGTGCAGCACCTCGAAGTCTCCTCCTTCCTCGGACCAGCAAGTAGGGTGGAGAGATGGATTGGATCTACAACACGACGGCGTGGTGTATATGGTGGAGAATTTCTGCAGCAGGGCTTCGCCTACAAACAGTCGGGAGGGAGAGAGGAAGGCAGCAGGGCTACTAGGGCTTGGAGGGAGGTGTGTCAGGGGGGAAGGGGGCGCACCAGCCCTCTATATATAGAGGGGGGGTGCGGCCAGCCCTTGCCCATCCTCCAAGCCTATCTCTAGTTTAAACGATTTAAACTCTCCCTTATCTAGAAATTCTATCTCTAGATTTAAACGAGTTAAATCTATCTAGAATCGGCTGGGCCCTATGGGGCCTTGTGCCCCTGGCCCAATGCGGCCAGGACACTCCCTCATAGGCCCATGCCCCCTCCCGGAAGGTGGGGCCACGTTGGTCCCCTTCCGGAAGGTTCTAGAAGCTTCCGGTACAATACCGATTAACCCGGAACTATTCCGAACTCCAAAAACTGCACTGCCTTATATGAATCTTATTCTCCGGACCATTCCGGAACCTCTCGTGATATCCCGGATCCCATCCGAGACTCCGAACAAAAATTCATAAACCAAGTATCCAATCTATCCTAGCATCGAGACACGTTAAGTGTGTGACCCTGCGGGTTCGAGAATATGCAGACATGATCTTCTATCAATAATCAACAGCGGGGTCTGGGCACCCATATTGACTCCCACACATTCATCGATGATCATATCGGATGAACCACGATGCCAGGATTCAATCAATCCCATATATATATTCCCTTCGTCTCGCGATATTTTACTTGCCCGAGATTCGATCGTCGGTATCGTCATACCTAGTTCAATCTCGTTCACAGCAAGTACTTTACTCGTTCCGTAATCCGATATCACTTTGTGATTAACTCCTTAACCACATGCTTGTAAGCGGTGTTGATATCAATTACCGAGTGGGCCCGAAGTATATCTCTCCGACTTGGGAGGGACAAATTCCATCTCGATACATACAACCCAACAGATACTTTCCGATCACCTGAGAGACACCTTTATGATCACCCTCTCATAGGATGACGTTTGATGACCTCAAAGCTTTCTTCCGATACCAGGGAGTTGCATTATCTCATGGTCTAAGGAATACAATATTTGACATAAGAAAAACTTCGCAAAGATGAACACAAAGACACGATCTAATTGCTTCGCTTAGTTTGGGTCTGTCCACCATATCATTCTCCCAATGATATGATCTCATTATCAATTGACAACTCATGTCTATGGTTAGGAAACCTTAACCATCATTGATCAATGAGCTAGTCCATAGAGGCGTACTAGGGACACAGTGTTGTTCACGAACCACACAAGTATTAAAGTTTCCGCTTAATACAATTCTAGCATGGAATATAAACTTTATCATGAACAAGAATTATAATAATAACATCTTTATTATTGCCTCTGGGGCATAATTCCAACACTCATAACAAGTATTTGTAATATCTAGCCTAAGTGCCACCATGGTGTGCACACTATCAACTTCACACACATGGGGAGAGCAGAGATCTATTAAAGCACTTGAGTAGCAAGGTAGATCTACTTGATTACAAAGCTCATGATCTCAATAAGATCATGCATAGAGAGAGAGATGAACACATAACTACCGGTATAACCCATAGCCTAGAGAGAGAATTACTCCCTCTTCATCATGGGAATCAGCAATGGCGATGGAGATGGTGGTGGAGATCGATGGAGATGGCTCCGGGGGCACTTCCCCGTCCCGGCAGGGTGCCGGAACAGAGACTTTCTGTCCCCCAAATCTCCCATTCGGTGGCGGCGGCGTTGTGGAACTTTTTGTGGATTTCTGATTGACCATCTAGGGTTTCTGCCTCGGGAGGCTCTTATAGGCGAGAGAGGCAAGGTCGGTGGCCGGCCAGGGGGCCCACACCATGCCCTGGCGCGGCCTAGGGTTGCCCGCGCCAAAGGAGAGTGTGGCCACCCTATGGCCCCTCTCCGACTCTCCTTCTGGCTCCGTGAGTCTTCCGAGAAAATAGTAACTTTGGCTTTTGTCCCGTCCAATTCCAAGAATATTCATTTTCTGACTTCCTGGAACCAAAAACAGCAGAAAACAGGCAACTGGCACTGTGGCTCTTGTTAATAGGTTAGTCCAAGAAATCATATGAAAAGTACTCCAAAGTATGGACAAAACATAAGAAAGTAGATAAAACCAAGCATGGAACATCAAAAATTATAGATACATTTGCAATTATCAACACCCCCAAGCTTAACTCCTGCTCGTCCTCGAGTAGGTAAGTGATAAAAAGAAAGAATAATTTTTGAGGTGACATGCACCATCAAAGACTTGATCAAAGTATTTGTAAAACATTCAAAGCTGGGATCCTAGTACTTCAATCATAACATGAAAGACAAAGTTCTATCAAGAAGACAAAGAAACTATGATGCAACAAGAAAAGGCACAAACAAAAGATTCATGAATAACAATGCTTTGCAAGACGTTTGTTTGTTTCACATAAAGAAAACATAGCATAAAAGTATTCAGCTTGTCCCACATAGAGTAGCAAATATAAATGCATAGGACACCTTCAAAGTTCATAAGAGTGACTAGATACAAATAGTTTAAAACAAGGAATATCAAGTTATGCATCAATCAACTAGTCTTGGGACAATGCACATAGAACTAAGAATGGCCACTATGCTCTCAAAGTAGGTGCATAAAGATAGAAGGTGGAGACTCAATATAATGGTGGAAGAAAGGCCTTTTGTAAAAGGAAGTAGGGATTCAAGTCTCATAAAGAGCTTCCAAAAATTATGGTAGTTAAAGCTTTCAGCTCTCATTGCCCCTATCATAAGCATCTTGTAGTGATTAAGGTTAAAGTGAACAAACTATGGTGTACATGCTCGACGAAGTATAAGTCAGAAATCTCATGTCCCTTGTATACGAGGGCCGCTCCTCATGCTACTCAAGTTTAGTCACCGGTAAGTTCTTGTCATCGTAAGTACATGTGTATCATAGAGAACCGCCAACGGGGTACCCCTTGCCCGATGATATGGAAGAATCCCCATATCAAAATGACAAGGCAAGCAGATAACGAGCATCTCAGCATTCTTCTTATTTACCATGGGAATATGGTGCTTTTTTCTCTCTTTCCTCTTTTCATAGTATCTCTATTTTTCGTTTCTCTTTTTTTCTCAATATGACTCTTTTTTTTATAAGAAGAATGCTTCATAGACAGCTCATTATGGTTACGCTGCACGTTTCCACCATGTCAGCATGGATTAGACCAGCGGCCTAGGCATTTCTCTAACACATATACATAACTCCATGGACTTACAAGCTCCCCTTTCATTTCACACCAACGCCATCCATATACAAAAGAGCATGATATCAACTAGGTACAAGTACCAAGTGCAATGTTGAAAGCGTTCCCCATGAATGCATGGTTCTGCTAATTCCCAACAAATAAGTGCAAGCATATACAACATAGAAGACACAATGGTTCAAGTTTATTAGAGGCAATAAAGTAAAGTGTGCCATCAAGTTCGTGAGAGCTTTAATCACTAGTTTTCTCATAACAAGTGAAAGGTAAACAAAAGCTTGAATATACTTGGAATAGCATAAGCTAGTAGGTAGGTATGGTGGACTCTTTGGAAAAACTTGGTTTAGGGAGTTGGATGCATGAGTAGGACTCATACCTTGTTGTGGAGGCTAGCAAAAGACTGGGAGCAACAAACTAAGAGAGCAATAATGGCCATAATCATGCAGAGCGACAAAACATCATTGATCAAAGCATAAAGTGATACTACAAGTTGAAAACTAAAGGATCATAAAGGCTATGGTGACTTGAGATAGTCATAACATGGTGTGAGCATGCGCCAAGTCAACCCAAATAAAGCATCAAAGGAGAATACCACTATACTATGCTTTAATATGCTAAAACAACGCATGATTCATCCAAGGCACATTAAGCAATCTCAATTGTTTATAACAAGTCATGCTACAACAAAGAATACTAAGCATAAAGCCAAAACAATATCAAGCACGGCATGACAAAGCATGTCCATAGTCAAAAACGAGCTCTTTTTACCACATAAGCATGAACTTTCCTACTCTTTTCCAAACCAAACCTAACTATTTGCAAACCAAAGTGTGAAAGAGGGGGGCCAACAAACTTATTCATAAAACTAAAGAAACCAAGCAAACTAAAAACCAAAATGAAAACAAAAAGAAGACGCTCCAAGAGAAACACAATTGTGCACAAAACAATAAAAATGAAGCGTTTGGAAGAAACCTGGAATTTTTATTGATGAAGAAGGGGATGCCTTGGGCATCCCCAAGCTTTGACGCTTGTACTTCTTGGATATTTCTTGGGGTGACACGCGTGGCATCCCCAAGCTTGAGCTTTAGTCCATCCTTCATCTCATTACTCATTCCTTCCATACACCTGAAAATTTTCCTTCATACAAAACTTCACACAATCTCATTAGCAACATTAGTGCACTTAAGATAAATAAGTCTCAAGGTTCAGTTCTAACACCAAATAAACTTCCATTAGAACACTACCTACTGTAGCACTTCCTCAAAAAGCACAATTCCCCAAAGGAACTCAAGAAGGAACTAACAAGAAGCAAATGCAGAAAATGGCAGAAATCTGTCAAAACAGACCAGCAGGTAAAGACGAATTTTTTCGAAGACCTTCTGTTGCTCAAATCAAAAAGCGTTGAACTAACGAACGTTAGATAACAACCTGGGGCAGAAGCACAAACAATTACAACTCAATCCGACGTACAGATCTCTCTCAGGAATTTTTACGGTGAAGCACAGAAATCTGTTTTGGGATAACAACTTTCCCAATCAATACTTCACTCTCATTAGAGGTTAATCTTGGCACAAAAAGCAAATAAAAAGGATAAGGAGAGGTTATTACAGAGGTAATAACTTCCAAGACTCAACTAAAACTCTTGGGTTATCTCCCAACAAGTACTTTTCTTTAACGCCTTTAAGTTAGGCATAAGAACCAAAGAAAGAATCAAGTGTTCTCAAATGAAGAAGCATTAAGATCAAATTTTGTTTTCATAGTAGAAGCAAAAGAAATCGTTTCTCTCTTTTTAGGGAAGTGTTCTATACCTTTCTTGAGTGGGAGTTGATATTTAATGGTGCCTTCTTTCATATCAATGATGGCACCAACAGTTCTAAGAAAAGTTCTTCCCAAAGTAATAGGACAAGAAGCATTGTATTCAACATCCAAAACATAGAAATCAACGGGGACATAGGAATCATTAACCATAATAAGAACATCATTAAGACTCCCCATGAGTTTCTTTTTAGCATTAGCATCAAGTGGGACATTCAAATAACAATCTTCAAGAGGGGGCAAATCAAGCATATCATAAATCCTTTTAGGCATAATAGAAACACTACTATCAAGATCACACAAAGCTTTGAAATCAAAGTCATTCACTTGCATATTAACGATGGGTTCCCAACCATATTCTTGCTTTATAGGAATATAAGCTTTATGTTTCATCTTTTCTTCTTTAATCTTTATGAGAGCATCAGTAATGTGTTTTGTAAAAGCCATGTTCATAGCACTAGCATTAGGACTTTTAGCAAGCTTTTGTAGGAACTGAATAACTTCAGAGATGTTGCAACCATCAAGATCAAAATCAACTTTATCATCTAAAGTAGTATAACTATTACTAGCCTCAACACTAGTGGTGGTAATAGTAGAAACACTAATGTTTCTAGCAATTTCATCTTCTCTTTCCCACTTAGCATGTAATTCAGCTAATAGTCTAACATTTTCATCAATTCTTACTTGTATAGCATTAGTGGATGCAAAGAGATTCTCATTAGTTTCGGGGTTAGCAGCCATTTTATTCAAAGTAGATTGAGCTTCAGCCAAAGATGCTATATTTCTTTCAGCATTAGAGAGTTTTTCCTCAATAGTTTTATTGAAAGCAGTTTGTTTACTAAAAACTCTTTAAGCATAACTTCAAGTTCGGAAGGAGCACTTTTATTATTGTTGTAAGAATTTCCATAAGCATTACCATTGTTGGGAGGATAAGGCTTATAATTGCTGTTACCAAAATTGTTCCTATAAGCATTATTACCATAAGCATTGTTGCCAAAGTTGTTATTTCTTATGAAGTTCACATCAACTTGCTCTTCTTGAGCAACCAAAGAGGCTAAAGGAACATTATTTGGATCAATATGGGCTTTCCCACTAACAAGCGTAGACATAATAATATCAATCTTATCACTCAAGGAAGAGGTTTCCTCAACAGAATTTACCTTCTTACCTTGTGGAGCTCTCTCAGTATGCTATTCAGAATAATTAACCATCATATTATCCAATAGTTTTGTTGCAGCACCCAAAGTGATGGTCATAAATGTACCTCCAGTAGCTGAATCCAATAGGTTCCTTGAAGAGTAGTTCAATCCTGCATAAAAAGTTTGGATGATCATCCAAGTAGTCAGTCCATGAGTGGGACAATTCTTTACCAAAGATTTCATTCTTTCCCAAGCTTGAGCAACATGCTCATTATCAAGTTGTTTAAACTTCATTATTTCACTTCTCATGGATATAATCTTAGTAGGAGGATAGTATTTTCCAATAAAAGCATCTTTGAACTTAGTCCAAGAATCAATACTATTCCTAGTTAAGGAATTCAACCATTCTTTAGCTTTTCCTCTCAAAGAGAATGGAAACAATTTCAGCTTAATAATATCACCATCTATATCCCTACGCTTTTGCATCTCACAAAGTTCAACAAAGTTATTTAGATGGGAAGCAGCATCTTCATTACCAATACCCGAAAATTGCTCTCTCATAACAAGATTGAGCAAAGCAGGTTTTATCTCAAAGAAAGTATTTTCAGCCATAGGTGGAGCAATAGGAGTGCTCATAAAATCATTGTTGTTGGTGCTAGTGAAGTCACACAACTTAGTGTTTTCAAGAGTAGTCATTTTTTTGGGTTTTCAGATAAGAAAGCAAACTAGTAAAACTATTTTTTTGGATTTTTGAAGAACAAAACAAGCAAACAAAGCAAAAAGAAACTAAGCAAAACAAAAAATAACAAGGTAAAGAGATTGGTTATGAGGGACTCCCCTTGTGAAGATGTCCTTGACTCCCCGGCAACGGCGCCAGAAAATCGCTTGATGGCTCAATACACGGCGCCCAGAAAAGTGCTTGGTGCGTGGTGTTGATGTAGAGCTAGTTGGGAACCCCAAGAGGAAGGTATGATGAGCACAGAAGCAAGTTTCCCTCAGTTATGAAACCAAGGTTTAAACGAACCAGTAGGAGCAAGGAAACACCTCAAAGGTGTTACTAGCTGAGCTTTGGCAGGGCGCACTACCGGTGCTAGTAGCAACGTGGAGACCTGCACAACACAACCACAGAACTTTGTCCCCAACTTGCGATGAGGTTGTCAATCTCACCGTGTTTTGCGGAAAACAAAGGATTAAATGTATCGAATGGAAAGAAGTAAGAGTTTGCAGAAAGTAAACACAAAGCAGTAAAAGATTATAGATTGTATGTAAAAGACAAGGACCGGGATCCATAGTTCACTAGAGGTGGCTCTCCTTAGATAGATAACATGCTGGGTGAACAAATTACAGTGGGGCAATTGACAAACACCGAGAAAGCAATACATGCATATACTAACCATCTTGACTCCTTTGAGACTTGATTGGGCATTACAACATAATACATAGACCGCCATCCAACTGCATCTATGACTAATAATCCACCTTCAGGTTATCATCCGAACCCCCTCCAGTATTAAGTTGCAAGCAACAGATTATTGCTTTACGAACTGCGTGTAAAGTAAAAAATACAATTGTTCTATGAACAAAAGATTGTTGTTTTCTCCCTAGTAGCAACAACACATCTAGTACCTTAGAGATTTCTGTCACTTCCCCAGATTACCAGAGGCATGAACCCACTATCGAGCATAAATACTAACTCTTGGAGTTGCTAGCATCTACTTGGCCAAGATAGCTACTAACAACGGAAAGCATGCAAGATCTCAAATAACAAAGACATGATAGAATCAATAATCAATCTGAAATAGCATCTCAATATCCATCGGATCCCCGCAAACACAACATGTATGAATTACAAATAGATGATCTTGATCATGAATGGAGATCGCAAGATCTAGACATGAAAGCACAAAGGAGGAGAACCAGCCATCTAGCTACTACATGGATCCGTAGTCCAAGGATGAACTACTCACGCATCACATCGGAGGCTTGCATGGTGATGAAGAAGGCCTCCAGGGTGAATTCCCCTCTTCGGCAGGGTGCCGGGAAGAGCTTCAGATCCCTCCCGATCTAGGGATGGAGATGACGGCGGCTATAGACTCTTTCATGGATTTTTGATCAGGTACTTAGGGTTTTTGTCCTGAGGGCAACTTATAGGCGGAAGGAGAGGCCGAGGGGTTGCTGGGGTTGGCCAGACCACCCCCTGGCACGGGCCAGGCCTGGCCGCGCGGCCAGGTGGTGTGGCCGGCCCCCAGCCCTTCTCCGTCTCGTATTCTGGCACTTGATCCCTTCCGGAAAAATAGGCACTTTGGCTTTTGTCCCGTCCAATTCTGAGAATATTCATTTTCTGACTTTTCTGGAACCAAAAACAACTGAAAACAGGCAGCTGGCACTGTGGCTCTTGTTAATAGGTTAGTCCAAGAAATCATAATAAAAGTACTCCAAAGTTGGAACAAAACACAAGAAAGTGGATAAAACTAAGCATGGAACATCAAAAATTATAGATACATTTGCAATGTATCTGATACCAATACTAACAACAAGATCAATCATATAACCACGAATTGAAAACTAATATAAGCTATGAAAAAGAGTGAATGATAGAACTTCTCATTAATATTCCATAACGGAAACTCACACCAAGGGATACATATCTAACGAGAGAGGGGACACTTCCATAATGCAAACCATACTACATAATAACTCCTCTATTCATGATATGACTCTACTAATAAGGTAAAAAGATAGAAGATAGTGATGTGATACCGCGACACTCCCCTAAGCTTGGAACAAACCAAGGGGATGCCAAACCTGATGACGAATTACTCCTTCGGTGGTGGTGGTATCCTCTCAATGAGCTTCTTGACCAATTTCCCCAAGTCCTCAATCTCGAAGGTGAGATTATGAATCAGTTGTGAGTTTTGTTCAGTGCGGCTCATGATCACGTCATGTTGAGAATTCCAGCTCTTGCTATTCTTTCCCCACTCTTCCTCCTTGAAGTCTTCTTTTCCTGCATGGCTAGAATGAGGCAAATCCCAATTGTAGGGTAATTTCCCCTTGGGCATATTCTGGTATTGATGCTCATGGATAAGGGTATGGAAAGGATTATTGGTGCGTGGAGGAAGTGACCAGGGATCTGAACGGTGATGAGGAGGCTTCCCTCCAATGGCTGGATTTGCCACCACTCCAATGCTTGCAATGGTAGTGCCGGTGTGCGGATGTTGGCCTTGCTCCTCTTCACCTTCACTCTTGATCTCCTTCTCCTTCCCAGGGTCTTGGAGGTCTTCCTCCATAGGCTCCTTCCCTTTATCCTTGGACACCATTGTGCTTCTAAGCCTTCAAAGAGTATGTCCTGGCAGAAACAGATCGAAACAAAAACACGACGAAAACACGATATTCAAACCTCGGGGGATCTGGGGGGTTATATATTATGAAGTTTCATATCAAAAGGAAGGTACTAGGTGAAAACGAGTCAGAGGCGGAGTCCGGGGTGGAGTCACCACCTGGTGGCGCGACCAAGGGTGGGCCCGTGCCACAGGGTGGTGTGAGCCACCCTGGCTCCGTTTCCGTCCCTTTTTCGCTTCGTAGCTTTCCTTATTGACTGAAAACTGCAAAAATATAGTTGGATAGTATTTTCGCGAACCTTTTCTTATCAGAACTGTTACCTATTTGAAAATGGACTCTGCAGGTCTCTGAATTTGGTATTTAGTGGATTCTTCCAGAGTCTCCACTTGAATAATTATCAGTATCTTCATCTTCATACACTTATTACTTGAGTCATAAAACCTTTCTCTTTCTCATTACACCATTATCTCCACTTCCTGAAAATTTCTTTCACACAAAACTTCACACAGTTCTTATTAGCAACATTAATATAAGTGAAGTGATAAAACCTTTTGAGTCCAACTTCAACTGAAAAACCAACAAAACAAAAGCTACTGTAGCAACTCCTTCCGAAAACCCAAAAAGAATTCAAAAAGGAAATCGAATAAAGAAGCAAATGCAAGAGTGGCAAAATCTGTTAAAACAGACCAGCAGGTAAAGATCAATTTTTTCGAAAATCTTCTGTTGCTCAAATCAAAAAGTGCAAAACTAACGAAAGTTAAATAACAACATGGGGAAGAAGCACAAAAAATTACAGCTCAATCCTACATACAAAGATCTCTCACGAATGTTTACGGTGAAGCACAAAAATCTGTTTCGGGACAACAACTTCCCCAAATCTTACTTCTCTCTCATTAGAGGTTGATCTTGACACAAAAATCAAACAAAACGGATAAGGAGCGGTTATTACTGAAGTAATAACTTCCAAGACTTAATGAAACAAAAACAAACTAAAAGCAAAAACGAATTGGGTTGTCTCCGAAAAAGCTCTTTCTTTATAGCCATTAAGATGGGCATGATAATTTTGAAGATGCTCACATAGGAATATGAATTGAAGCGAAAGAGAGCATTAAGAAGCAAACATACACACATTTAAGTCTAACCCACTTCCTATGCAAGGGAGTTTTGTAAACAAACAAGTTGTTGAAACCAGAGGCAACTTGCATAAGAAGGCAAAAGAAGTGTAACATAAAAACTTTCAGCATAAAACGAGGAAACTTGATATTATTGAGATGCATAAGAACACTTTTCCCTCTCTCATAGTAACTTTCAGTATCATGCATAAACTTAACAATATAACTATCACAAGGACCATCGTAGCAATGATCACTTATTCTAACAGAAAACACAGGAATACTAGCTCTCATAACACTACTATGTGAAACAATATTAGGGATATCCTTACAAAGGATAGGGTGTCCCTCTTCTTCATTTTTAGTGACAAAGTCTTTCACATTTGCTATTATAGGTTCATCAACCATTTGTTTATCAGGTTCAATAGCTTTACTTGTACTTTCATTAACCATACTAGCTATCATAGAATGTTCCTTCATCTTACATGGGAAAGGGATTTTCTCAATGTAAGGTTTAGGTAAGACATGGTTAGTAGTATAAGCTTCAGTATTTCTTGTAGGAACACTCTTAGCAATGTCTTTATAAGGTTCATGATACTTATTCCACTTCTTTTTAGGCACTTCAATGTAAGAAGCAAAAGCCTTAAAATAAGAAGCAATAGCTTGAGAGTCTAAACCATAAGCATTTTTAATATTTTGAAAGTCACCAGTTCCCATAAAAGATTCAATGCATTCATAATCATAATTTATACCTGACTTTCTACCTTTGTCATTCTCCCAAGCTTCAGCATTGTCTTGAATACGGTCCAGGAGATCCCATTTAGCTTCTTCTTCCATGCGAGTGAATGATCCAGCACAAGAAGCATCCAATAAATCCTTGTCATGTAGAGGGAGCCTTTCATAAAAGTTATTGATAATAATATTGTTGGGGAGCTCATGAATGGGACATTTGAGCATTAGTAACTTCAATCTCCCCCAAGCTTGAGCTGTACTCTCTCCATCAAGAGGCCAAAAGTTGTATATTTGATTCCGATCTTTATGAATCTCACTAGGAGGATAAAACTTTGAATAAAAGAGAGGCACTATTTCCTCCCATTCCAGAGCTTGACCATTCTTCAGTAGCTCAATACAATTCCTCAGCTCTTCCCTTTAGTGATAATAAGAATAACTTCTTCTTAACTTGATCTGTAGTAATACCTGCACACTTGAACAACATGCATAATTCGTGTATAAAGAGTAAATGATCACCGGGATGGACAGTTCCATCCCCATCATAGTAGTTATCCATAACACGATCAATAATTCTTGTAGGTATTTTGAAAACATCATTCTCAGCAGGTGGTGGCTTATCTACTACCTTAGCAGTGGTAGTAGCATTACCAAATAAGAAACTCAGTGAATTATCCATAACGAAAATAAAGCAACTAACAGAAGTAAACAATACTCACAGTAGAAGTTTCCTTTACCAGTTCCACTCTATAATAGCGCTTCACTCCCCGGCAACGGCGCCAGAAAATAGTCTTGATGACCCACAAGTATAGGGGGTGTATCGCAATATTTTCAATAAGTAAGGGTGTCGAACCCAACGAGGACAGAAGGTGCTGGCTAGTGGTATGGATCAGGAATTCTCTGCAAATACTTAGCAAATGGATTTGTAGGGGTTTTCGATAAAGCAAGTAAACAAAGTACGAGTAAATAAAAGATAGTAGGAATAAATGCAGCAAGTGGCCCAATCCTTTATGCAGCAAAGGACAAGCCGATTGTATTACTTAAGATGACCAAACGTTCTCGAGGACACATGGGAAGACTGTCAAGTGCTTTCGCTTCATATAGCTGATTAATCTTCTTTAGCTTGCTAAGTGTTGTGTGGGTGAACCTGTGCTAACGTACCGACCTATCCAGGACTAATACATACTTGTGATTATACCCCTTGCAAACATATGTAAGTACAAGAAAGTAATTAAGCTAGAAACCTAACCACAGCTTTAAACTCTAAGACCCTTATGTCCCTTGTGCAATGGTTTCCTAACGGGGGTTCAGGTACTCCGGCAACCCCTACGATTAGTAGCCAAATACACAATGCATTCCCCTAGGCCCATATAGGTGAAGTGTCATGTAGTCGACGTTCACATGACACCACTAGAAGAAGTACACCACAACTTAAATAACAATCTATTGAATCTCTCTCAACACAACTCCACTACTAACAACATGACTTCTCCCATGTCCTCAAGAACAAAACGAACTACTCACAAGACATCATATGGATCATGATCAGAGATGGAATAGTGAGGTATAACAATCTGAACATAAACAATAATTCAATGGTTCACTCAATAGCATCAACTACAAAGAGTAATCAACACCGGGAAAGTTTCCCCTATGAACTAATGCAAGATTCAACGCAATTGTTACAACAATATGGAGATGGTGATGAGGGTGCTGATGGTGATGATGGTGGTGATGATGATGATGATCCCGATGAAGTCTAGCTTGATGGTGGTGTTGATGGCGACGATCTCCCCTCTCCGGGAAGGAATTCCCCCGGCAGAAATCTGTCTGCCGGAGAGATCTTTCTCTCTCGGTGTTTTCCGCCCCGTAGAGGCGGCAGAATCTTTCTGTGGTTGCTCTCCGAGTCTTAGGGTTTCGGGAGGATGATATATGCCAGAGGGGAGAGCCAGAGGTGGGCCAGGGCGGCCACACCACCTGCTGGCGCGACCTAGGGCTGCCCCCGCCAGGGGGTGGTGTGGGCCCCCTGTGGCCCATCTCCACTCCGTCTTCTGACATCCTTAGTCTTCTGGAAAAATAGGATTTTCCATATATTTTCCCGGATTTTCTGATCTTCACGAATTTTGCCTCCAAACAGCACCTTTTCCATCAGAATCCTGACTGCAGCGATCCATGCTCCAAAAGTCATCAACCATGCAAAAACAGATGAAATAACATAAGTATCACCTCTTAATACGAAATATTTCAATGAATAACAGTGAATTATGACATAGAATAGTGATGCAAAATGGACGTATCAGAAGGTTATAGATACACAGAGTCACACGCCAGGTGCTATGACTGTAGCTCTACTCCCCAAAAGGATTCACACCATCTGTACTTAGACCAAACCATAAGTTCCTCGCGTCACCTGCAAAGTCCGGGAACTCTCTCTCAATTTTTCTCCACTGCAACCCATGAGCGGGTGTCTCAACATCTCGTCTTTCTTACGGTCTTTCATTGTTGGGGGGATACCCCCGGGTAGAGTCATGCCGGGGTATAATGGCCGAGTTAGCCGAGGTATGGCAAGGTCAAAGCAAGTGCTGGTCGAGTCACCTCAAGGCAGGCCGAATCACGGAGTAACCCGGACCGGAGGATGTCCGCCTGACTGAGTCCCCGCCGACTTATGTCGTATGTCGGTAAGATGTATCTAACTTGTATGCAGATACAGGTGTGGCCGGATTAACCAGGCATGATCCGGGTTATATCAGGCTTGCAAGAGAAGGAAGGTATCTCGCTGGTCAAAAGGTGGCCACTGTATGCAGAGCGTGAGCAAAGCGGACAGAAGCCAGGACCACCGAGGCGTGGCCGACAAGGGTGAAATCGCCTATGTCGGATGATGCAGGCGCCGCAGAGGCTCACGTAGCCTCTGCATGGCTGATGATGGGGAAAAGTGACCCGGTCATGCCTCCACGTATGCCCTAATTGGGGACCTAGCCACCCCTATATAAGGAGGGCTAGGGCTTCTGTAGAGGGGTAGAGTTCTATTGAGTCATTGACTAGTTTATGGGCACTTGAGTAGAGGGTTCCTGAGAGCAAAGCAGTGGAGAGAGTAAGAGAGTTCCTTCTTCCTCCTCTCCCCAACACAGCTCAAGGAGCACTTGTAACTCATCTAGCTTGAATAATACAAAGCATCTGTGTGTGGAATCACCACACTATCCCTCCCTGGATTCCTCTAGTGCATCTTGTCCCCACCTTTAGCCTATCCATGGCATCTGCCGTGAAGCCACCACGACAGTTGGCGCCCACCGTGGGGCTAGCGGCGCTAGCAGGAGTGAAGCTCCAGACGGGAAACCTCATCGGCACCAGGGAACGCATCGTCTCTGGGCTCGTTCAGCGCTTTGGAGCGCTGGATTTCGTCAGCGACAACGCTGGCTGCTTCAGCAAGCGACCTCTTCCGTGCAACGGCCTCTTTGTCAAACTCGGCGCGCACAAGATCTATGTCGCTGTCGATGTGTCGTGCGTTCATCCGCGGCACGTTGTTGAGGGAGGCGAGCCACCCCTTAGCGCGGCTCATGGGGCGCGTATCACTCGCTCCCCTGACCGCGCCGAGGTGATGATGACTGCGCCTTACGCTGGTGCGAGCAAGGATCCGGCACCAGATCCGAAGATAACACCAAAGGCACCGAGAAAGAGTAGAGGGCTTCCACTAGAGAGGCTAGAGAATGTGCTGCAGCGGGCGATAGATAGCCTTGAGAACGCCATAGCACCTGCAGTAGATCCGGCTCAGGCACAGGCCGAGTTAGAGGAGACTAGGCAGAAAATACTAGAGGGTGCAAAAAAGATAGCAGCGGCTCAGCAGTCGTTGAACATGACACTGCGTGAGTATGCAAAGGCAAATAAGGTAGATGCTATAAAAGTGAAAGGGAGAAACCTCACCAGTGAAATGAACAAAGAGGGTGATACTAGAGTTGAGGAATCAGAGAACGTTTTGTCCGTGGGGCGGCCGAAGTATAGTACCCCAGCAAAGAACCTCAGAGCCGCGGATGCAGCTGTGTCCGAGTTAGAGGGTTTGACGGGTGAAGCCCGGCAAAGGTAGCAGGATAGGGTCAATGAGTTAGTTTGGATCACGAACAAACAAAACGAAGAGTTACTCAGGGCTAATCCAGGAAGAGCTGGTGCTTCCAAAATCGTTCACTCGGCAGTAGGTAACCCAGAGAAATCTGCTGGAGCTGCATCGTCTCCTCATGGTGGCTCAAGAAGAGAGGAGGTGGTAACCTCGACAAGGAGAAACAAACAGATAGTCCCATATGACTCGGCAAGGGCACAGACAGGAAAAGAAGTGCAGAGAAATGAGGACTGACGAAGTGTGAGCTGAGGTGATGTCGGCCGAGGTAACCGCGACCAAGGCAATGCCGGTCAGGGAAACACTATGAACGGCAATGCCGGACAACGTAATTCGGCGGGTGCAGGACAACCGCAGCAGCGGAATATACCACAGCAAGAGTAAAGTGCCGGCCAAGGTATCCAACAGAGAGTAGCTCCACAGGAGCAGGATAGATATAATGATGGTGATTCGGAAATGGTGAACGCAGGATACCCTAGGCCGGACTATCACGTGATAGGGTCAAGGTTGGAGAGCAGGAACTTGATGCCTGACAACGTCAGGTTAAAACTGGATCGGCTCTATAGGTCGGAGCAAATTGAGTGTCAAGGTACTTCGGGTCCTGCGTGTTTTGGGCCCCGGATCATGAAGGAGCCTGCAATGCCTAACTTCTAGTTGCCTAGAGGCACAAAAACATATGACGGTAGCACCAAGCCGGAAGATTGGTTGATCAACTACGCGACAGCGGTGAAAATTGCTACAGGCAACTTGAGATGGGCTGTGAGATATGTACCTCAGATGCTGGAAGGACCAGCGAGGGTATGGCTAAACAATTTGCCACCTGGAAGTATCAATTGTTGGATTGATTTTGAGGAGATGTTTGTCAGTAACTTCTCTAGCACGTATCAGAGGCCGAATAGGCCACAGACCCTGGCAATGTGCAAGCAGAGACCGAATGAGACAGACCGGGTGTTCTTGACCCGTTGGTGCAACGTGCGAAACTCGTGTGAAGGTGTGATTGAGTCACAAGCCATAGCTTGGTTTGCCCAAGGGTGTAGATATGCAAGCATGTTATGGCAAAGGTTGCAAAGGGATATGCCGACTACATTGGCCGAGACGATCCGGATTGCTGATTCATATGCCTTGGGTGATCCGACTCAACCTAGGCTTGTGGCAAGCGAGTCAAATGAAGAGTACTACCAGCGAGATGGAGCCGGATCATCCCAGCGAAATGACTATCAGGGTAAGAGGAGAGACGATAGACCGGATTACCGATACAGTTTGTAACAAGTTGCTACTGTAAATCAAGATCAACCCGGAGCAGGGAATAATCAGTGTCAGAAAACTGGAGGGCAGCAATGGACCCCAAGAAATGATGGCAAGAAAACTTGGACGCCAGAGCAGAAGAAACAGTGGCAAGAAAGAAAGACCATCCGAGGTATACCTATGAGGCAATGCTGGATCAGCCGTGTAAATTTCACACGCCAAATCCGAGTAACCCAGCGGGTCACACAACTCGGCAATGTGAGTGGATGAGGAAGATAGAACAAAGTGGTTCGGGGAATGCTCAGGCACCTCGAAACGATCAACCTCGGCAGGAGTTACCCCGGCAACAATTTCTCTCCAGAGCAAACACGCAACAGTTAATGTTTCCTCCCCCTCCGCCGATGTATGAAAACCATGAAAGAAGGGATGCAGTGCATCAGGTAGAAAACCAACATCAACCGGATCAGAGGTATCCCGGAAATGAAGGGAGAAATGAATATAGAGAGCATCACCAGAGTTACTGTGTGTTCACCATAGAGGAAACAGATAGAAAAAGCTTGCAGCGCTGACATATGGAGGTGAATGCGGTGATGCCCGTAGTGACGAGGTATATGCCTTGGTCGGATCAGGAGATCACTTGGAATATCAAGGATCATCCCAAGCTTATGCCTAGCCCTGGTTCGTATGCGCTAGTGCTAGACCCGACATTCATAGGGCCAAATATCAATGTGAGATTTTCTAAAGTGCTGATAGACAATGGCAGCAGCATTAACATAATGTATGTGGATACAATGCGCAAGTTGGGTATCTCGGAAAACATGATCCAGGCCACGAGAACAACTTTCCATGGTATTGTGCTGGGCATATCTTGTGAGCCCATTGGCAAGGTCCGGGTTGACGTGTTATTCGGCACGCGAGATAACTCCCGAACTGAAAACTTGGAGTTTGAGGTTGTGAACCTAGAAAGTGCGTATCACGCGTTACTCGGCAGGACAACACTGAATAAGTTCGTGGCAAGTTGTCACATCAGTTATCTGAAGATGAAGTTGCCCGGACCAAATGGAGTAATTACCATAGCTGGAGATTTCCGACGTTCCATTGAGTGTGCGTCAGCCGGGTCTAACCTGGCCGAGTCACTCGTGATTGCATAGGAGAAAAGAAAGATACAGGAAGTGGTGGCACTGGCTCAATCCGCTCAGCAGTATATGTCGGCGCTGAGTAACCTGCATGGAAGTGTTTCGTTTCAAGCAACAAAGGATACGAAGAAAGTGCCTGTTGATGATATGTTCCTAGAGCGCACCGTAACAATTGGTGCCGGGTTAAATGACAAATAGGAAAGAGAGCTCGTCAACTTCCTCCGTGAGAATCGGGATATTTTTGCTTGGTCCACACAGGACTTGCAAGGTGTTCCGAGGGAGTTGGCCGAGCACTCTTTGAATGTAAGACCCGGAGCAAGGCCGGTGAAGCAACCTCTCCGCCGCTTCGCCGAAGATAGAAGAAAAGTCATTGGGGATGAGATAGCTCGGCTCCTAGCAGCTGGGTTTATCATGGAAGTGCTTTATCCGGATTGGCTGTCTAATCCGGTACTGGTGGAAAAGAAGAAGGAAGATCCGAATGTGGCAGTGGACGCATGTGTATCGATTACACGAACCTGAATAAGGCGTGTCCAAAAGATCCATTTCCACTGCCAAGGATAGATCAATTCATAGATTCTACTGCAGGATGTGAACTGTTGTCATTCATAGATGCATATTCTGGTTTCCACCAGATACCTCTGAATCCGAATGATCAAATAAAGACTGCATTTATTACCCCGTACGGGGCTTATTGCTATCGCACCATGCCATTTGGTTTACGTAATGCAGGGGCGACGTACCAAAGATGTATGCAAAAATGTTTGCACGATCAAATCGGTGGAAATGTGCAAGTATATGTGGATGATGTGGTTATAAAGACCAAGGAGAGCAAAACGCTCCTTGATGATATCAGGCAAACGTTCGCAAACCTGAGGAGGTTCCGAATGAAGCTTAACCCAGAGAAATGTACCTTCAGTGTCCCGGCTGGAAAATTACTCGGATTTCTTGTATTCAGCCAAGGTATCGAAGTTAAACCAACTAAAATCCGAGCCATAGAGCGAATGGAGCTATCGAAGTGTCTTAACAATGTCCAGAAGTTCACTGGCTGCCTGGCATCTTTAAGTCGGTTTGTATGTTGGATGGGAGAAAAGGTGTTGCCTCTCTATCAACTGATGAAAAAAGCGGATAAGTTCACATGGACGCCGCAGGCCAATGAAGCCTTTATCCAATTAAAGAAAATGTTAGCCACTGCACCAGTGTTAGCCTCACCACTATCCAAAGAGCCAATGTTGCTCTATATAGCCGCAACCAACCGAGTTGTAAGTGCAGTAATAGTGGTAGAGCGCGACGAAGAGGGTAAGTCGGTGCAAAGGCCAGTCTATTACCTGAGCGAAGTATTATCCGCATCAAAGCAAAACTATCCTCACTATCAGAAAAAGGCATATGGTGTGTACATGTCGGCAAAGAAGCTAAAACACTACTTTGAAGAGCACCCCATCAAGGTGATATGTGAAGCCCCTATATCTGAGATAATGAGTAACAAGGATGCAAGCGGCCGAATCGCAAAATGGGCAATTGAGCTAGCTCCTTACGCTCCACAATATGACAGAAGAGATGCGATCAAGTCTCAGGCTGTGGCCAACTTTTTCGTAGATTGGGCCGAGATGCAATACGAACCACCGCTACCAGATCCAAACTATTGGAGAATGCATTTTGACAGATCAAAAACAAAAACCGGGTTAGGTGCCGGAGTTGTACTTACCTCGCCAAAGAACGACCAGCTGAAGTATGTGCTGCAGATCTATTTCGCAGCGTCAAACAATGTCGCCGAATATGAAGCACTTGTGTATGGGCTCAAAGTGGCAAAGGAAATTGGAATACGTCAGATACAGTGCTTTGGCGACTCGTATTTGGTAGTTCAGCAAGTTTCAGGGCAATGGGACGCTATTGATCCAAACATGGCATTGTACAGATTCCATGTGCAAAAGATATCTGGATACTTTGAGGGATGCGAGTTTCACCATGTACCCTGGCTAGAAAATGAGGCTGCCGACGTATTGTCGAAGCTCGGATCAACCCGACAAGCAATTCCACCTGGTGTAGCACTAGAACACCTCAGAAAACCATCTATCAGGCCGTCCCCAGAAACCGACTCAATCTATATCCCGGCAGACCCCGAGTCCGGAGCTGTACCCATGGACATTGACGTGGGAAGTGGTTCAGGAAACCCGGGGACTGCTTCACAGAACCCGGGGACTGCACAGCGTGATCCATCCGAGGTTATGCTGGTGGAGCAAATGGAACTAGATGAGGAGGTGTTTCCAGTGCGAGCTATACCAGCTTGGGCGCTGCCCATATTTCAATTCCTGAAGGATGGAACTTTGTCCAGCGAAGAGGTGCTTTCCAGGCAAATTCAGAGACGCGTAAAGGCGTACACAATCATCAATGCCAAACTATACAAGAGAAGTGTCACAAATGTCCTCCAACGATGTGTTGACCCGGAAGAAGGGCTTAACATCTCCGAGACATACATCAAGGGGAATGTGGGCATCATGCCTCCTCTAGAGCGTTGGTGGCAAAAGCTTTCTGACATGGGTTCTACTAGCCAAGTGCCTTGGAACAAGCAGAAGATCTAGTAAGAAAATGCAACGACTGTCAGAGATATGCTACCAAGACACACATGCCAATGTCGGAGCTCAAGACTATACCAATTACATGGCCATTTGCTGTATGGTGTTTGGACATGGTTGGCCCGTTTAAACCAGCAAGGGGGAACATGACCCACATCCTAGTCATGGTTGACAAGTTTACAAAGTGGATTGAAGTAAATCCAATAAGAAAGTGTGATGGAGCTACGGCCGTGACATTCCTCAAAGATATCATCTTGAGATACGGCTATCCTCACAACATCATAACAGATAATGGCACAAATTTTGCTGAAGGAGCATTCTCGCGATTCTGCCAAGATAAGAAGATCCGGCTGGACGTTGCCTTGGTAGCCCACCCTGCATCGAACGAACAAGTGGAGAGATCCAATGGATTAGTATTATCCGGGATAAAACCCCGGCTCATTGAGCCACTGCAAAGATCAGCAGGGTGCTGGATAGAAGAACTACCAGCGGTACTGTGGAGTTTAAGAACAACTCTGAATCGATCAATAGGCTATACGCCATTCTTTCTGGTATATGGGGCAGAAGTTGTATTACCAGCCGACATAGAGCATGACTCGCCTAGGGTCACCCAATACACAGAAGTCGAAGTGCGAGAGGCCCAGCAAAATGATGTTGATCTGCTGGAAGAAGCGAGAGAATTGGCATTGTCTAGGTCCGCCATATATCAGCAAAATCTCCGACGCTATCATAGCCAGAAAGTAAACCCGCGAGTCTTTCGGGAAGGTGATCTGGTACTCCGGTTGGTACAACGTACTACTGGCATGCATAAGTTATCCCCCCCATGGGAAGGGACATTCATTGTGAGCAAAGCATTGCACAATGACTCATACTATCTCATCGATGCAAAACCGCAGGAAAAGAACAGGGCAGACAGGTCCGGCGAGGAATCTAAGCGTCCATGGAATGTAGCTCTACTTCGTCCGTTCTACACTTAGCAAAGAAGTGTGTGTATCCGAGTCTCTCATATGTCGATATGTATGCCGGCAATGAGCTTATCAATGAAATCTTGGCACATCGAGCAGTAACTCGGGGACTGCCTTAGTGACATTTACTGTTTGTTGTCTATATTTGTTATTTATGTGTCGGCTGGAGTAAGTTGCTTCTACCTAAGCCGGATTAGTAGTGTGTGAGCACCAAAAACTCAACTCTTCGACTTGCTGCTATCCAACAAGATTTGGCTTCATGGCAAGCAAGAGAACAAGTTTGGAATCGCGTAGCACACGAAAAACGACTAAGGAAAGGAACTTAATCGAGCCGACGTTCGTTGTTCGGACTAACTTTATGCTTACTTTATGCTGAATTATTTTGAGCCAATCCTAAAGTTTCCAAGTATTGTTAAGTCAATTTTTGAAGCTCGGACTCGTAAGTCATAAAACCGAACCAAGGTAGACACGAGCCGAGCCAAGAAATTGGAGGAACAAGAAAATGGAACTCGGGGACTACGCCCAAGTTAATCCGGCACAAACAACTTAGTAGAAAAATATAACTTATGTGCTTAATACAACTGCACCCGGCATACCGGGGATCTGATAAACTGCAAAGTGTTTTTAATCAAGGAGCAGCTGGGGGAGGTAACTCGGCGCCAGCAGGAGGAACTCCAGCCTCGGCTTCAGCATCATCTTCTTCTCCTTTGACGTCCGAGGCTTCGTCCTCTTCCTCCTCACCCGAATCATCTTCGACATATTCGTCGTTGACAACGCCAAGGAAACTTGGTCCCTCATTCCATTGATGGATGGGGGCATACTGAATGAGGCTATGGGCGCAAGCCTTGCGCCGAGCTATCCATTCCGGGTCAGTGGACCACCTTGATCCGGTGCGCATGCACTCGAGAAGCTTCAGATTTATCTTTTCATACCATGTGAGCACGTAGTGGAGAACAATTTTAGCTCCGGCGTGTCTGGCAGATTCCCTCCAGAGGTCAAGCTGGGTTTCGCACTCCATTAGCCTAGCAATAAGAGCAGTGGCTCCCTCCGGAGTATCTTCTTCCGGCCAAAAGGCATTGAAGATCTGGACTGCCACATCCAGGATATCCTTGCCGTAGTTTTTCACAATTTCGACACGAGAAGACAAGTTGAACAGCAGGTCCTCTATGTCATAAGGGATCTCTTCAGCGCTAGGAACAATTGGGGTACCCCTATTTTGGCGGAACTTGGCAACAACAGTAGTTGCAATAGCATTGCCCTCCGGAAATTTGGCCTAGAGAGATTCATGCAAGATGAAGGAAAAGAACTTACGAGAAATATGGCTATGGATCTGGGTCAGCTCCTTAGTGCAGTTTTCACGCCTCTTCCGGAGTTGCACAAGTTCAACATTTGCTGACTCAAGCTTAGTGTTAGCCTCCTTCAGCAGTTCTTGGTCCTTGGCAATTTGAAGGTTGAGACGATCGCGCTCTTCAGTAAAGTCTTGGCCAGCCTTGTCTATCTCGGCTTTGTGGAGCGCCTTGAGCTTCTTTAGGTCTGCCTTAAGCTTGGCAATTTCTTCATCCTTAGTCCGGAGGAGGGCGATATCATCATCTTTCTTCTTGAGTTCGGCCTGGTGTTGCCCTGCTTGTTCGAGAAAATGCAGCATCATATCAGGCACGGGCACACTATCTTCAAGACAATCTGAAACGGTTTGTTGACCCGGCAAAGCCGAGGTATGAATATTTGCCGAGCCAAGAAGAAAAGGAGAGAGAGCGCAGAGGAAGGATAAGCAAAAATGACGTACCCTTTATTTGGTCCAAGTTTCTTCTCATGAGGATGTGCTCGGCCTCCACTCCGGCTGCCCAATCCGAACATAAGATTAGTTCGGCGGAAAAAGACAAAGAGAAATAGGAAAAATGCCAAGGAAAGAACTCACCCCATTTCTCATGTTCGGCAAGAAGCGAAGTATGTTTCGCACGCAGCATCTTGTGAGTGTCCAAGAGACGCTGAAACTCAGCGCTTCGGCGATTGGTGGTCACCTAAAAAGAGTACAAAAGAGTAGCTTAGTCATGAGCATATTCGAAGTGTACAAAATCCGGGCCAAGTGGAACTTTACCCGGCTTTAGGTGTGTGCATATTCAAAGTGTATGAGATCCGGGCCAAGTGGAACTTAACCCGGCTCTAGGTGTGTGCATATTCGAAGTGTACAAGATCCGGGCCAAGTGGAACTTAACCCGGCTCTAGGTGTGTGCATATTCGAAGTGTACAAGATCCGGGCCAAGTGGAACTTAACCGAGCTCTAGGTGTGTGCATATTCGAAGTGTACAAAATCCGGGCCAAGTGGAACTTAACCCGGCTCTAGGTGTGTGCATATTCGAAGTGTACAAAATCCAGGCCAAGTGGAACTTAACCCGACCCTAGGTGTGTGCATATTCGAAGTGTACGAGATCCGGGCCAAGTGGAACTTAACCCAACTCTAGGTGTGTGCATATTCGAAGTGTACGAGATCCGGGCCAAGTGGAACTTAACCCGGCTCTAGATGTGTGCATATTCGAAGTGTACGAGATCCGGGCCAAGTGGAACTTAACCCGGCTCTAGGTGTGTGCATATTCGAAGTGTACAAGATCCGAGCCAAGTGGAACTTAACCCGGCTCTAGGTGTGTGCATATTCGAAGTTACTAAGGAGCTACGCTAGTTCTCTAAGGAGCATCCGGCCGAGTAACAAGTTACTCCCCCGGAGGCTCGGGGACTAATGGTTATATCACTAATACCTAGTACATGTTCAGGAAAAAGCGAAGTAGCGTACCTCCATCATTCGACCTGCAAGGTTGATTGCCATGGCAGCGGTGTTCATTTGTGCAGCAAACTCGGCTGGCCCGAATTTCTCCGGGAGATCGTCATTATGGACGAACTCCGCCTTATTCTAGTTGTTAACGAATTCGATCAAGGTCGGAGGATAACGTTCTCTGCTGAGCATGTGGGGCGCAACCAAACCCTTGGCGTGGGCCTCCCTCCTCTCAACTTGGGCAATAGCGGGGCTGGTGTACAAAACGAGTTGCGCATCAGCTGACCTGGCGGAAGTATCCTTCGTGGGTGGGGTCTTTTTCGAAAGCATGGACGCAAGTGTACGCTGTCCAGCTTCGACAGACGCTGCCTTGGTGGCATCAGGGGCTTTCTTGCCCTTGGGCTGCTGCTGAGAGGTGGAGGTCTGAGCCGTGGATTTTACCTTGGGAGCTACCTTGGTGCTAGCCTTAGTGTTGCTGGCGTCTTCTCGCCGAGTCTTGGAGGACTCGGACGAGGCAGAGGGGCTTGGTGCTGCTGCTGGTGCTGGTGCTGACTTTTGTTTTGGCGGGGGTGCTGAAGGAACCTCGGTGATGGCTGGTTGCGACTGAGCCAAAGAAGGAGCAACCACATCCTCGGCAGAACCACTTCCCCCTGTTCCGAGGTTTCCCTCCTCATGACGAGGTGGGCTAGAACCCGGAGCTGCCACTGAACCCTCCTGAATGGGGCTCAACAGGCGTGAATCGTCGCCACGAGGGGGAGAAGGGCTATGTCGGAGCGGCGAGGCAATGTCGGATCCACTCTGAGGAACTTCAACCACAGACCTGCCGAATCAGGCGACGAACAATAAGTTACAACAAGAGAAAGGCACGAATCAGAAAGTTAGGTAAGGAAGAAATGACTTACTCATCTGAGGTCAGAGGCTCCTTTGGCTTGCGAGCTCGCCGGGCTACGGCCTTAGTCGTGGACTTGGTGGCAGCTTTGTCTGCGGACTTCTTTCGCCTCTTGGTTGGCTTAGAAGGTCCGGAGGAAGAAGCAGATGTGGCCCCCCTCTTCTTTGATGCGACCGGGACTGGCTCACCCATGGCAAGGGGAGGATCTTCATGGATCTGCCCACCGAGGTTAGCTGATGCCAGAAAAAGCATAAGAAAGGGGGACAACGTCAAATGCCTCCATCACCTCAACGTTGGAATCATCTTCATCCTCAGGCCAATCTCTAATGGAAGAGAGTTTACCGGTGTGTCGCTTGGTCGCATCGGGGAACGGCAGGAACATCTCCTGATCCGTCTCCTCCTCATCCGCGACATCTCGGTCCGGGGCTCACTTGAGAGAAGGCTCGGTGCCATCCTCAAGAGTTTGCTGAAGAAACATCTAAGAGAAAGAAAATGCAAAGGGATCAAACCTACAACAAAATCCGACATATGATTTAACTCGGAAAAAGATTGGGGCACGAGACTTACCGCGGGAGGAAGCCTATCTCGGCAGAAGTGCTCGATCCCCCACTCCCAATCAGCGGAGAATTTCTTGTTGGTGGTGAAGAGGGCCTTGACCCGACGGTAAATCTCGGTGTTGTTCAACTCGAATGAGGAGGTCCGGTTAGGGTCAAGGCGCCAGCTCATGTGGCAAAGTTTATGTGTGCGTTTCTGGAGGGGGGAGATCTGGTTGCAGACGAAGGTGATCATTGCATCCTCGTTGCGCAATCCCTGATCCTTCAGCTCCTAGAACCGTTTGTTGACTTGGTTCACCAGGACCGTGGGCTTCTTGGGGATCTGGTCCCACAGATCCGGATTAGGAGGACCCGGAGCGTAGGGGCACAGCCGGATCAAATCCTCAGTTGTGTCGTTTCTCACATAGAAGAAGGTTTGGGCCCAGCCCTTGCAGGAATCAAGCCCCGTGACTCGGGGAAAAATAAACTGTTTTCGGGGAGAGATAGAAGTTGCACCGAACTGTGTGAGGTTCTTGTCCTCCGAGTCAAACTCTCTATTCGGAATTACATTCCGGCACGAACCAAAAAACCGGATCCAGAGCTCCTTCGTGGGCCATAATCCGGTATAGCCCTTGATGGTAGAAGCAAAGGCAGAAAGAGAGGTGATGGCATTCGCCAGAAGATGATGCGGCTGAAGCTTGTAAGTGTTGAGCCAGTCGTGGAAAAAGTCACTAACAGGGAGGCCGAACCCACGCTGGAAGTGGGAGAGGAATACTACGAACTCACCCGGATTGGGTGAGGGGGCTAGTTCCTCGGCGGCGAGGCGGGCGATGACGCCCTCCGGGATATGGCGCGTGCGATATAGCCAGTCGAGGTCGTCCTGGCATACCCAAGACCCCGCCCAGGCACCACGCTCGGCGTTCTCCACGTCCTCCTCCATCTCCTATTCCGCGACGGTTAGTTCCTCCTCCGTCATTTCTAGGTCACTGTCCTCACTGGCGCTCTCGGCGGTGGGGGCAGCGGCCTGGACTAGCGCGGACCGGTGGCGGAGGAGATGCGCGGGAGCGGCGGTGACATGGGTGCGCGAGGAACGGTGCGGCAGCGGTGCAGCTAAGCAGATGCAGCAGCGGCGGCGCTGTTGCTGGGAGGAAGAAGAAGAAGATGAGGCAGAGGGGCGCGAGAATGGGGAAAAGACCCAAGGGCGCGCCCCTCCTCTATTTAACCACGCCCTTAAGGGGTAGTGGGATCGTGCAGTGCGGACGGGCCACACGGTGTGGCCGTGTACAAATCGGATCAGCCAATCAGCGACGAGCCACAGGAAGGGCCACAGGGCGCAGGAGATCCCACGACATGACGTGGTGATACAGTTAACAAGGGGACAAACACGATGTGACGTGGGCAACAGTAATATCTGACAATAACTACGGCGGTTACTGGCGCAGGCCCTTAAAATGAGGCAAGGTAATGATCACCCTCCATGTAGGATGGCGTACGAGTTAAGGAAGAGTAACCCGGATAACCAAAGGATGACTCGGCCAGCGAGTGAAAACTCGGAATGTGCCAAGGGAAAGTGAGCCTATGGAATCCGGACTATGAAATAACTCGGAAAAGGAGCAAAAGGCTCGGTAAAATTGAACCTGCTGTGGCCTTAGCGGCTAAGGCAGCTAAGACCGCACCAGCTTCGGGGACTAATGTTGGGGGGATACCCCCGGGTAGGGTCATGCCAGGGTATAATGGCCGAGTTAGCCGAGGTACGGCAAGGTCAAAGCAAGTGCTGGCCGAGTCACCTCAAGGCAGGACGAATCACAGAGTAACCCGGACCGGAGGATGTCCGCCTGACTGAGTCCCGGCCGACTTATGTTGTATATCGGTAAGATGTATCTAACTTGTATGCAGATACAGGTGTGGCCGGATTAACCAGGCGTGATCTGGGTTATATCAGGCTTGCAAGAGAAGGAAGGTATCTCGCTGGTCAAAAGGTGGCCACTGTACGCAGAGCGTGAGCGAAGCGGACAGAAGCCAGGATCACCGAGGCGTGGCTGACAAGGGTGACATCGCCTATGTCGGATGACGCAGGCGCCGCAGAGGCTCACGTAGCCTCTGCATGGCTGACGATGGGGAAAAGTGACCCGGTCGATTTACTATTTTGGGAAGAGGCATATTCCCTGGAATATGCCTCCACGTATGCCCTAATTGGGGACCTAGCCACCCCTATATAAGGAGGGCTAGGGCTTCTGTAGAGGGGTAGAGTTCTATTGAGTCATTGACTACTTTATGGGCACTTGAGTAGAGGGTTCCTGAGAGCAAAGGGGTGGGGAGAGTAAGAGAGTTCCTTCTTCCTCCTCTCCCCAATACAGCTCAAGGAGCACTTGTAACTCATCTAGCTTGAATAATACAAAGCATCTGTGTGTGGAATCACCACACTATCCCTCCCTGGATTCCTCTAGTGCATCTTGTCCCCACCTTTAGCCTATCCATGGCATCTGCCGTGACACCACCACGACATTCATGTGACATCACAACAACTTGGCATGCTCTTTGTTCCTGAACAAACGTTTCAAGCGTGGTATTATAGGAGCATACCGCATCACCTTGGCAGGAACCCTCATCATGCGGCGCTCGCGCTTAACATCACCAGGGTCATCTCGTCTTATCTTATACCGCAATGCAGTGCATACCGGGCATACAACCAAATTCTCGCACTCCTCGCTGCGATAGAGGATGCATTCATTAATGCATGCATGTATCTTCTGCACCTCTAATCCTAGAGGGCAGACAACCTTCTTTGCTTCGTAGGTATTGGCGAGCAGTTCGTTATCCTTTGGTAGAAACTTCTTCATTATTTTTAGCAACTTTTCAAATCCTTTGTCTGTCACACCGTTCTCTGCCTTCCATTGCAGTAATTCCAGTGTGTTACCCAGTTTTTTGTGCCCATCTTCACAATTTGGGTACAACAATTTGTTGTGATCCTCTAACATCTGCTTGAACTTCAACTTCTCCCTTTCAGTTACGCATTCTTCCTAGGCATCAGCAATGGCCTGACTAAGATCATCATCGGGCAGATCTGATGCCCGTTCTTCATCTTCTTCTTAATCATTGTCTTCCATTGTAGGACCATCGTATTCATGGGACATAGCAGGGTAGTCGTTATCATTCTCTTCTTCTTTGTTGTCTTCCATCATAACCCCTCTTTCTCCATGCGTGGTCCAACAATTATAGCCGGTCATGAAACCGGACCGAAACAGGTGGATGTGAAGGACTCTTGAGGAAGTGTATTCCTTATGATTCCGACAGACACCACATGGACAAGTCATAAAACCATTCTGCTTGTTTGCCTCGGCCACAAGGAGAAAAGAATGCACGCCTTTAATGAACTCGCTAGAGAGTCGGTCAGTGTATCTATAGTTTTTGATGTTCCATGCTTGGTTTTATCCACTTTCTTGTGTTTTGTTCCAACTTTGGAGTACTTTTCTTATGATTTCTTGGACTAACCTATTAACAAGACCCATAGTGCCAGCTGCCTGTTTTTTGCTGTTTTTGGTTCCAGGAAATTCAGAAAATGAATATTCTCAGAATTGGACAGGACAAAAGCCAAAGTGCTTATTTTTCCGGAAGGGATCAAGTGCCAGAATACGAGACGGAGAGGGACCAGGGGGCCACCACACCACCTGGCCACGCGGCCCAGCCTGGCCCACGCCAGGGGGTGGTGAGGCCAGCCCTGGCACCCCCTCGGCCTCTCCTTCCGCTTATAAGTTTCCCTCGGGACGAAAAACCTAAGTACCCGATCAAAAATCCACGAAAGAGTCTGTAGCCGCCGTCATCTCCATACCTAGATTGGGAGGGATCTGAAGCTCTTCCCGGCACCCTACCGGAGAGGGGAATTCACCCTGGAGGCCTTCTTCATCACCATGCAAGCCTCCGGTGTGATGCGTGAGTAGTTCACCCTTGGACTACGGATCCATGTAGTAGCTAGATGGCTGGTTTCTCCTCCTTTGTGCTTTCATGTTTAGATCTTGTGAGCTCCGTTCATGATCAAGATCATCTATTTGTAATCCATACATGTTGTGTTTGCGGGGATCCGATGGATATTGAGATGCTATTTCAGATTGATTATTGATTCTATCATGTCTTTGTTATTTGAGATCTTGCATGCTTTCCATTGTTAGTAGCTATCTTGGCCAAGTAAATGCTAGCAACTCCAAGAGTTATTATTTATGCTCGATAGTGGGTTCATACCTCTGGTAATCTGGGGAAGTGACAGAAATCTCTAAGGTACTAGATGTGATGTTGCCATTAGGGAGAAAACAACAATCCTTTGTTCATAGAACAATCGTATTGTTTACTTTACACGTAGTTCGTAAAGCAATAATCTGTTGCTTGCAACTTAATACTGGAGGGGGTTCGGATGATAACCTGAAGGTGGATTATTAGTCATAGATGCAGTTGGATGGCGGTCTATGTATTATGTTGTAATGCCCAATCAAGTCTCAAAGGAGTCAAGATGATTAGTATATGCATGTATTGCTTTCTCGGTGTTTGTCAATTGCCCCGCTGTAATTTGTTCACCCAGCATGTTATCTATCTTAAGGAGAGCCACCTCTAGTGAACTATGGATCCTGGTCCTTGTCTTTTACATACAATCTACAATCTTTTACTGCTTTGTGTTTACTTTCTACAAACTTTTATTTCTTTCCATTCGATACGTTTAATCCTTTGTTTTCCGCAAAACACGGTGAGATTGACAACCTCATCGCAAGTTGGGGACAAAGTTCTGTGGTTGTGTTGTGCAGGTCTCCACGTTGCTACTAGCACCGGTAGTGCGCCCTGCCAAAGCTCAGCTATTAACACCTTTGGGGTGTTTCCTTGCTCCTACTGGTTCGATTAAACCTTGGTTTCATAACTGAGGGAAAACTTACTGCTGTGCTCATCGCACCTTCCTCTTGGGGTTCCCAACGAGCTCTACGTTGAAAGTCGAGCGCATCAATAGGACACCTTCAAAGTTCATAAGAGTGACTAGATACAATAGTTTAAAACAAGCAATATCAAAGTATGCATCAATCAACTAGTCTTAGGACAATGCATATAGAACTAAGAATGGCCACTATGCTCTCAAAGTAGGTACATAACGATAGAAGATGGAGACTCAATATAATGGTGGAAGAAAGGCCTTCTTTAAAAGGAAGTAGGGATTTAAGTCTCATAAAGAGCTTCCAAAATTATGGTACTTATAGCTTTCAGATCTCATTGCCCCTATCATAAGCATCTTGAAGTGATTAAGGTTAAAGTGAACAAACTATGGTGTACATGCTTGACGAAGTATAACTCAGAAATCTCATGTGCCTTGTATACGAGGGCCGCTCCTCATGCTACTCAAGTTTAGTCATCGGTAAATTCTTGCCATTGTAAGTACATGTGTGTCATTGAGAACCGCCAACGGGGTACCCCATGCCCGATGTGAAGGGTTTCGCAGCATAGTAAATCAAAATTTTCTATGGAAGCGAACAGAGGGAAAGCCAAGATCTAATCTAGGAGATGCAAACAACGAGAGAGATTGGATTAGATCTTCATACCCTTGAAGATTCGCACAGCGGAACGTTCGTCGGAACGTGGGTGATGTAGTCGTACTCGCTTCTCCTCCTCGCGATCCGATCCGATCTAGCACCACAAGTGGCGGTGCCTCCGTGAGATGCACACGTGCAGCACCTCGACGTCTCCTCCTTCCTCGGACCAGCAAGTATGGTGGAGAGATAGATTGGATCTACAACACGACGGCGTGGTGTATATGGTGGAGAATTTCTGCAGCAGGGCTTCGCCTACAAACAGTCGGGAGGGAGAGAGGAAGGCAGCAGGGCTACTAGGGTTTGGAGGGAGATGTGTAGGTGTGGGGAGGGGGCGCACCAGCCCTCTATATATAGAGGGGGGTGCGGCCAGCCCTTGCCCATCCTCCAAGCCTATCTCTAGTTTAAACGATTTAAACTCTCCCTTATCTAGAAATTCTATCTCTAGATTTAAACGAGTTAAATCTATCTAGAATCGGCTGGGCCCTATGGGGCCTTGTGCCCCTGGCCCAATGCGGCCAGGACACTCCCTCATAGGCCCATGCCCCCTCCCGGAAGGTGGGGCCACGTTGGTCCCCTTCCTGAAGGTTCTAGAAGCTTCCGGTACAATACCGATTAACCCGGAACTATTCCGAACTCCAAAAACTGCACTGCCTTATATGAATCTTATTCTCCGGACCATTCCGGAACCTCTCGTGATATCCCGGATCCCATCCGAGACTCCGAACAAAAATTCATAAACCAATTATCCAATCTATCCTAGCGTCAAGACACGTTAAGTGTGTGACCCTGCGGGTTCGAGAATATGCAGACATGATCTTCTATCAATAATCAACAGCGGGGTCTGGGCACCCATATTGACTCCCACACATTCATCGATGATCATATCGGATGAACCACGATGCCAGGATTCAATCAATCCCATATATATATTCCCTTCGTCTCGCGATATTTTACTTGCCCGAGATTCGATCGTCGGTATCGTCATACCTAGTTCAATCTCGTTCACAGCAAGTACTTTACTCGTTCCGTAATCCGATATCACTTTGTGATTAACTCCTTAACCACATGCTTGCAAGCGGTGTTGATATCGATTACCGAGTGGGCCCGAAGTATATCTCTCCGACTTGGGAGGGACAAATCCCATCTCGATACATACAACCCAACAGATACTTTCCGATCACCTGAGAGACACCTTTATGATCACCCTCTCATAGGATGGCGTTTGATGACCTCAAAGCTTTCTTCTGATACCAGGGAGTTGTATTATCTCATGGTCTAAGGAACACAATATTTGACATAGGAAAAGCTTTGCAAAGATGAACACAAAGACACGATCTAATTGCTTCGCTTAGTTTGGGTCTGTCCACCATATCATTCTCCCAATGATATGGTCTCATTATCAATTGACAACTCATGTCTATGGTTAGGAAACCTTAACCATCATTGATCAATGAGCTAGTCCATAGAGGCGTACTAGGGACACGGTGTTGTTCACAAACCACACAAGTATTAATGTTTCCGTTTAATACAATTCTAGCATGGAATATAAACTTTATCATGAACAAGAATTATAATAATAACATCTTTATTATTGCCTCTAGGGCATAATTCCAACAGTCTCCCACTTGCACTAGAGTCAATAATCTAGTTTACATTTGGCAACAATCTCACACCCATGGCACTGAGGCGCTGATCATGTTTTACACGTGGAAGAGGTTTAGTCAATGGATCTGTGACATTCAGATCTGTATGTACTTTGCTGATCTTCAGATCTCCATCTGCTATATAATCTCGGATTATATGAAACTTGCGGTTGATATGCTTGGTCTTTGGATGATATCTTGGTTCCTTAGCGAGTGCTATGGCGCCAGTGTTGTCACACAATATCTCCAGTGGGTCTAATGCACTGGGAACCACGCCAAGCTCAGTGATGAAGTTTCTGATCCAAACTCCTTCACTTGACGCTTCTGCAGCAGCCATGTATTCCGCTTCTACTGTAGATCCCGCGATCACGCTTTGCTGGCAGCTTCTCCAGCTCACAGCTCCTCCATTCAAAATATACACGTATCCTGTCTGAGATTTAGAATCATCCTTGTCGGTGTCGAAACTAGCATCGACGTAACCTTTTACGACGAGCTGTTCATCACCCCCATAGACTAAGAACATTTCTTTAGTCCTATTTAGGTACCTTAGGATGTTCTTCACGGCTGTCCAGTGTTCCACTCCTGGATCACTTTGATATCTGCTCGTCAAACTAAGAGCATTGGACACATCCGGTCTAGTACACAGCATGGCATACATGATGGAACCTATGGCCGAGGCATAAGGCACTTTGCTCATAGCTTCCCTATCATTTACCGTAGCTGGACACTGAGCCTTGCTCAATATCTTACCTAACAACATAGGCACTGAACCTTTCAATGCCTTCTCCATTCTGAACCTTTTCAGAACTTTGTCTAGGTATGTACTCTGGCTTAAAGCTATCAGGCGTCTTTGTCTATCTCTATAGATTTTGATGTCCAATATATAAGCAGCTTCACCTAGGTCTTTCATTGAAAAACACTTGTTCAAATAACTCTTCACATCGTTAAGCATGTTGATGTCATTTCCAATAATCAATATGTCATCCACATATAGTACCAGAAACGTCACCGAGCTCCCACTCACTTTCTTGTAGATGCAAGCTTTGTAGCAATTTGGAACAAATCCAAAGCTCTTGATCACTTGATCAAAACGAAGGTTCCAACTCCGAGATGCTTGCTTCAGTCCATAAATGGAACGCTGAAGTTTGCATACTTTATCAACATCCTTAGGATCGACAAAACCTTCGGGTTGCATCATATACAACTCTTCATCAATGTTGCCATTGAGGAAAGCAGTCTTGACATCCATTTGCCATATTTCATAATCATGAAACGCAGCAATTGCTAATAAAATCCGAATGGACTTAAACATCGCTACGGGAGAGAAAGTCTCATCATAGTCAACACCTTGAACTTATCGAAAACCTTTTGCGACAAGCCGTGCTTTTTAGACGGTAACATTACCATCCGCGTCCGTTTTCTTCTGGAAGATCCATTTGCACTCAACGACCTTTCGGTCGCTAGGAGGGTCCACCAAAGTCCATACTTGGTTTTCGCTCATGGATCCCAATTCGGATTTCATGGCTTCTAGCCATTTCTCAGAGTCTGGGCTCATCATCGCTTCCTCATAGTTCGTAGGTTCACTGTCTTCTACTAACAAGACAGTCAAGACAGGGTTGCCGTACCACTCAGGAGGGGCACGCGACCTTGTCGACCTGCGACGTTCAGTAGCAGCATCGTCCAAAGATTCATGATCCTTATCATTAGCTTCCTCTATTGTTGGTGCAGGCGGCACTGGAACAATTTCAGGTGCTGCGCTACTCTCCAATTCAAGAGAAGGTTCAATAACCTCGTCTAGCTCTACTTTCCTCCCACTCACTTCTTTCGAGAGAAACTCCTTCTCAAGAAAGGAACCGTTCTTTGCGACAAACACTTTGCCTTCGGTTCTGTGATAGAAGGTATACCCAACAGTTTCCTTAGGGTATCCTATGAAGACGCATTTCTCTGCTTTGGGTTCGAGCTTGTCCGGCATCAACTTCTTGACGTAAGCTTCGCATCCCCAAACTTTAAGAAACGACAACTTAGGTTTAGCACCAAACCACAGTTCATACGGTGTCATCTCAACGGATTTAGATGGAGCCCTATTTAAAGTGAATGCAGCGGTTTCTAATGCATAACCCCAAAATGATAACGGCAAATCAGTAAGAGACATCATCGATCGGACCATATCTAATAGGGTTCGATTCCGGCGTTCAGACACACCATTGCGCTGTGGTGTTCCGGGTGGCGTGAGTTGTGAAACGATTCCACTTGCTTTGAGATGCGTGAGAAAATCATAACTCAAATATTCGCCCCCACGATCGGATCGTAGAAACTTAATCTTTCTGTTACGATGGTTCTCCACTTCATTCTGAAATTCTTTGAACTTTTCAAACGTTTCAGATTTATGTTTCATTAAATAGATATACCCATATCTACTTAAGTCATCGGTAAAAGTAAGAAAATAGCGATATCCACCGCGCGTCGAAACACTCATCGGTCCGCATACATCGGTATGTATGATTTCCAACAAGTCCGTTGCTCGCTCCATCATACCGGAGAACGGGGTTTTGATCATCTTGCCCATGAGGCATGGTTCGCATGTGTCAAATGATTCAAAATCAAGAGACTCCAAAAGTCCATCAGAATGGAGTTTCTTCATGCGCTTTACACCAATATGACCTAGACGACAGTGCCACAAATAAGTAGTATTATCACTATCTACTTTGCATCTCTTAGCCTCAATGTTATGGACGTGTGTTTCATCCCTTTCGAGATTTAGAAGAAATAAACCATTCACAACAGGTGCATGACCATAAAAGATGTTACTCATATAAATAGAACAACCATTATTCTTCGATTTAAATGAATAACCGTCTTGCAATAAACACGATCCAGAAATAATGTTCATGCTCAACGCAGGCACATAATAACACTTATTAAGGTTTAAAACTAATCCCGAAGGTAAAACTAAGGAGAGCGTGCCGACGGCCATCACATCAACTCTTGATCCGTTGCCAACGCGCATCGTCACCTCATCCCTCGCGAGCCGTCGTCTATTCCGTAGCTCCTGTTTCGAGTTACAAATATTAGCAACTGAACCAGTATCAAATACCCAGGCACTACAACGAGGGCTAGTAAGGAAAACATCAATAACATGTATATCAAATATACCTTTGATGGTGTCAGCCTTCTTGTCCGCTAAGTACTTCGGACAGTTGCGCTTCCAGTGACCCTTGTCCTTGCAATAGAAGCACTCAGTGTCTGGCTTAGGACCAGACTTGAGCTTCTTCTCAGCAGGGGCAACGCGCTTGCCGCCGCCTTTCTTGAAGGGCTTCTTTGCACCTTTACCTTTCTTAAAGGAGGGCTTGTTGACCATCAACACATGGTTATCTTTCTTGATGTCCACTTCCGCAGCCTTCAGCTTTGCGAAGAGCTCGGTGATCGTATCAGTGGAACCAATCTGATTATGAGTCACTACAAAACTTTTGTAGCTGGGAGGGAGTGATTGCAGAACCCTGTCAATCTTAAGCTCCTCTGGAATCTTGCAGTCCAGTTGCTCAAGGCGTTGAGTGTAGCCTGACATCTTAATGGCGTGCTCACTAACGGAACTCCCTTCCTCCATCTTGCAGTTAAAGAACTTCTCAGAGATCTCATATCTCTCAGAACGGGCCTGAGTCTGAAACATGGTTTTCAACTCTTCGAGAATCTCAAAGGGCCCGGGATAGTTTTCAAAACGATTTTGAAGTTCCGGTTCCATAGCAAACAACATGGTGCTCTTAATCACACCATAATCATCTTTGCGCGACTGATAGACAGCTTTCTCATCAGCCGGCGCAGTTGTAGCAGGGGGGTTACCTAACGCTTTCTCAAGGACATAGTACTTTTTGTCCGCCAGACAGAATGATTCTTAGATTGCGGAACCAGTTGGTGAAGTTAGACCCATTGTTTCTAAGCTTTTCTTTCTCAGCAAAAACGTTGAAGTTGAAGTTGGACTTGGCCATGTGATCTACAGTATTTGCAAGTACAATTTAGACTATGTTCATGATAAATAGTTCAACTTAATCAAATTACTAGATGAACTCCCACTAAATTCAACATCCCTCAAGTTGTTTAGTGAACACGATCCAAATTCACCACACCTAATCCGATCATCACGAGAAGAGATGTGGTTTCAATGGTGGACAACGAAGTGTCGATCATATCATTCATATGACTCATGCTTAACCTTTCGGTTCTTGTGTTCCGAGGCCATGTCTGTACATGCTAGGCTCGTCAAGTTAGACCCAAGTATTTCCGCGTGTGCAAAACTGGCTTGCACCTGTTGTATGTGAGCGTAGAGTCTATAGCACCCGATCATCACGTGTTGCTTGGACACGACGAACTTTCGCAACGGTGCATACTTGGGGAGAACACAGTTTTTATCTTGATCTTTAAGTGAGGAATCATCTTATAATGCTACCGTCGCGATCTAAGCATAATAATATACATAAAAGGATAAACATCACATGCATATAACTTTATGTGACATGGTATAGCCAATCTTCGCGCAACGATCTCCATCTTGTGCGTTCCGGCATGATCTCCATCACTTCACCATGATTGCCTCCACCACGAATAGAAACTACAACTATTGCTAACTACTTAGCGATAAAGTAAAGCTATTACATGGCGTATAAGAAGTTGACTCGCAGGTCATACACAATTATAAAGACAACCATATGGCTCCTGCCGGTTGTGTACTCATCGACATGCAAGTCATGAAACATTACAAAACATGATCATCGCATACAATATACACATCACATCTTGGGCCATACCATATCACAGAAAACACTCCCTGCAAAAACAAGTTAGACGCCTCTACTTTGTTGTTGCATGTTTTACGTGGCTTATGGGAGTAGATGCTAAGAACGATTCTTACCTACGGAAAGCCACAACGGTGATATTATGGTAGCCAAACTCCGGTGTTAATCCCATGACAACTATAGTGAGAGAAACTGACATCCACCAGCCGCATGTGTGGTACAAGCCACACGTCAAGTGCGGAGCCGGTCTCGCGAACGACGTCGCGTAAGGTTGGCCTGGACCGCTTCAATCTCACTATCCCGCGTCATAAGAAGAACACAAACAAGAGGCTTGCAACAGAAAACATCAACGCCCGCAACAACCATGTTGCGTTCTACTCGTGAATCACATCTACGCATAGATCTAGCTCTGATACCACTGAAGGGTTTCGCAGCATAGTAAATCAAAATTTTCTACGGAAGCGAACAGAGGGAAAGCCAAGATCTAATCTAGGAGATGCAAACAACGAGAGAGATTGGATTAGATCTTCATACCCTTGAAGATTCGCACAGCGGAACGTTCGTCGGAACGTGGGTGATGTAGTCGTACTCGCTTCTCCTCCTCGCGATCCGATCCGATCTAGCACCACAAGTGGCGGTGCCTCCGTGAGATGCACACGTGCAGCACCTCGACGTCTCCTCCTTCCTCGGACCAGCAAGTAGGGTGGAGAGATGGATTGGATCTACAACACGACGGCGTGGTGTATATGGTGGAGAATTTCTGCAGCAGGGCTTCGCCTACAAACAGTCGGGAGGGAGAGAGAAAGGCAGCAGGGCTACTAGGGTTTGGAGGGAGATGTGTAGGTGTGGGGAGGGGGCGCACCAGCCCTCTATATATAGATGGGGGTGCGGCCAGCCCTTGCCCATCCTCCAAGCCTATCTCTAGTTTAAACGATTTAAACTCTCCCTTCTAGAAACCCTATCTTATCTCTAGTTTAAACGATTTAAACTTATCTAGGATCGGCTGGGCCCTATGGGGCCTTGTGCCCCTGGCCCAATGCGGCCAGGACACTCCCTCATAGGCCCATGCCCCCTCCCGGAAGGTGGGGCCACGTTGGTCCCCTTCCGGAAGGTTCTAGAAGCTTCCGGTACAATACCGATTAACCCGGAACTATTCCGAACTCCAAAAACTGCACTGCCTTATATGAATCTTATTCTCCGGACCATTCCGGAACCTCTCGTGATATCCCGGATCCCATCCGAGACTCCGAACAAAAATTCATAAACCAATTATCCAATCTATCCTAGCGTCAAGACATGTTAAGTGTGTGACCCTGCGGGTTCGAGAATATGCAGACATGATCTTCTATCAATAATCAACAGCGGGGTCTGGGCACCCATATTGACTCCCACACATTCATCGATGATCATATCGGATGAACCACGATGCCAGGATTCAATCAATCCCATATATATATTCCCTTCGTCTCGCGATATTTTACTTGCCCGAGATTCGATCGTCGGTATCGTCATACCTAGTTCAATCTCGTTCACAGCAAGTACTTTACTCGTTCCGTAATCCGATATCACTTTGTGATTAACTCCTTAACCACATGCTTGCAAGCGGTGTTGATATCGATTACCGAGTGGGCCCAAAGTATATCTCTCCGACTTGGGAGGGACAAATCCCATCTCGATACATACAACCCAACAGATACTTTCCGATCACCTGAGAGACACCTTTATGATCACCCTCTCATAGGATGGCGTTTGATGACCTCAAAGCTTTCTTCCGATACCAGGGAGTTGTATTATCTCATGGTCTAAGGAACACAATATTTGACATAGGAAAAGCTTTGCAAAGATGAACACAAAGACACGATCTAATTGCTTCGCTTAGTTTGGGTCTGTCCACCATATCATTCTCCCAATGATATGATCTCATTATCAATTGACAACTCATGTCTATGGTTAGGAAACCTTAACCATCATTGATCAATGAGCTAGTCCATAGAGGCGTACTAGGGACACGGTGTTGTTCACAAACCACACAAGTATTAATGTTTCCGCTTAATACAATTCTAGCATGGAATATAAACTTTATCATGAACAAGAATTATAATAATAACATCTTTATTATTGCCTCTAGGGCATAATTCCAACACGATGATACGGAAGAATCCCCATATCAAAATGACAAGGCAAGCAGACAACGAGCATCTCAGCATTCTTCTTATTTACCATGGGAATATGGTGCTTTTTTCTCTCTTTCCTCTTTTCATAGTATCTTTTTTTTCTTTTCTCTTTTTTATCAATATAGGACTCTTTTTTTATAAGAAGGATGCTTCATAGACAGCTCATTATGGTTATGCTGCAAGTTTCCACCATGTCAGCATGGATTAGACCAGCGGCCCAGGCGTTTCTCTAACACATATACATAACTCCATGGACTTACAAGCTCCCCTTTCATTTCACACCGACGACATCCATATACAAAAAGCATGATATCAACTAGGTACAAGTACCAAGTGCAATGTTGAAAGCGTTCCCCATGAAAGCATGGTTCTGCTAATTCCCAACAAATAAGTGCAAGCATATACAACATAGAAGACACAATGGTTCAATTTTATTAAGGGCAAGTAAAGTAAAGTGTGCCAACAAGTTCGTGAGAGCTTTAATCACTAGTTTTCTCATAACAAGTTTAATTTGGAAGGTAAACAAAAGCAGGAATATACTTGGAATAGCATAAGCTAGTAGGTAGCTATGGTGGACTCTTTGGAATAACTTGGTTTTGGGAGTTGGATGCATGAGTGGAACTCATACTTTGTTGTGGAGGCTAGCAAAAGACTGGGAGCGACAAACTAAGAGAGCAATAATGGCCATAATCATGCAGAGCGATAAAACATCATTGATCAAAGCATAAAGTGATACTACAAGTTGAAAAGTAAAGGATCATAAAGGCTATGGTGACTTTGGATAGTCATAACATGGTGCGAGCATGCGCCAAGTCAACCGAAATAAAGCATCAAAGGAGAATACCACTATACTGTGCTTTAATATGCTAAAACAACGCATGATTCATCCAAGGCACATTAAGCAATCTCAATTGTTTATAATAAGTCATGCTACAGCAAAGAATACTAAGCATTAAGCCAAAACAATATCAAGTGTGGCATGACAAAGCATAGGCCACAGTCAAAAAGAAGCTCTCTTTACCACTTAAGCATGAACTTTCCTACTCTTTTCCAAACCAAACCAAACTATTTGCAAACTAATGTATGAAAGAGGGGTCCAACCAATTTATTCAGAAAACTAAGCAAACCAAGAAAACGAATAACCAAAACGAAAACGAAAAAGAAGACGCTCCAAGAACAACACAACTGTGCATGAAACAATAAAAATGAAGCGTTTGGAAGAAACCTGGAATTTTTATCGATGAAGAAGGGGATGCCTTGGGCATCCCCAAGCTTTGACGCTTGTACTTCTTGGATATTTCTTGGGGTGACATGCGTGGCATCCCCAAGCTTGACCTTTAGTCCATCCTTCATCTCATTACTCATTCCTTCCATACACCTGAATTTTTTCCTTCATACAAAACTTCACACAATCTCATTAGCAACATTAGTGCACTTAAGATAAAAGGTCTTAAGGTTCAGTTCTAACACCAAATAAACTTCCATTAGAACACTAGCTACTGTAGCACTTCCCTCAAAAAGCTCAATTCTCCAAAAGAACTCAAAAAGGAACCAACAAGAAGCAAATGCAGAAAATGGCAGAAATCTGTCAAAACAGACCAGCAGGTAAAGACGAATTTTTTCGAAGACCTTGTGTTGCTCAAATCAAAAAGTGTTGAACTAAAGAAAGTTATATAACAACCTGGGTCAGAATCACAAAAAATTACAGCTCAATCCGACATACAGAGCTCTCTCACGAATGTTTACGGTGAAGCACAAAAATCTGTTTCGGGACAACAACTTTCCCAATCATTACTTCTCTCTCATTAGAGGTTACTCTTGACACAAAAAGCAAATAAAAAAGATAAGGAGAGGTTATTACAGAGGCAATAACTTCCAAGACTCATATAAAACTTTTGGGTTATCTCCCATAAGTACTTTTCTTTAACGCCTTTAAGTTAGGCATAAGAAGCAAAGAAAGAATCAAGTGTTCTCAAATGAAGAAGCATTAAGACCAAATTTTGTTTTCATAGGAGAAGCAAAAGAACTCTTTTCTCTCTTTTTAGGAAAGTGTTCTATACCTTTCTTGAGTGGGAGTTGATATTTAATGGTGCCTTCTTTCATATCAATGATGGCACCAACAGTTCTAAGAAAAGGTCTTCCCAAAGTAATAGGACAAGAAGCATTGTATTCAACATCCAAAACATAGAAATCAACAGGGACATAGGAATCGTTAACCATAATAAGAACATCATTAAGACTCCCCATGAGTTTCTTTTTAGCATTATCATCAAGTGGGACATTCAAGTAACAATCTTCAAGAGGAGGCAAATCAAGCATATCATAAATCCTTCTAGGCATAATGGAAACACTACTATCAAGATCACATAAAGCTTTGAAATCAAAGTCATTCACTTTCATATTAATGATGGGTTCCCAACCATCTTCTTGTTTTATAGGAATAGAAGCTTTATGTTTCATCTTTTCTTCTTTAATCTTTGTGAGAGCATCAATAATGTGTTTTGTAAAGGCCATGTTCATAGCACTAGCATTAGGACTTTTAGCAAGCTTTTGTAGGAACTTAATAACTTCAGAGATGTTACAACCATCAAGATCAAAATCAAATTTATCATCTAAAGTAGTAGAACTATTATTAGCCTCAACACTAGTAGTGGTAATAGTAGAAACACTAATGTTTCTAGCAATTTCATCTTCTCTTTCCCACTTAGCATGTAATTCAGCTAAGAGTCTAACATTTTCATCAATTCTTACTTGTATAGCATTAGTAGCTGCAAAGGGATTCTCATTAGTTTCAGGTTTAGCAGCCATTTTATTCAAAGAAGATTGAGCTTCAGCCAAAGATGCTATATTTCTTTCTGCATTAGAGAGTTTTTCCTCAATAGTTTTATTGAAAGAAGTTTGTTTACTAATAAACTCTTTAAGCATAACTTCAAGTTCAGAGGGAGCACTCTTATTATTGTTGTAAGAATTTCCATAAGCATTAGCATTGTTGGGAGGATAAGGCTTATAATTGTTGTTACCAAAATTGTTCCTATAAGCATTATTGCCAAAGTTATTATTTCTTATGAAGTTCACATCAACTTTCTCTTCTTGAGCAACCAAAGAAGCTAAAGAAACATTATTTGGATCAATATGGGCTTTCCCATTAACAAGCATAGACATAATAATATCAATTTTATCACTCAAGGAGGAGGTTTCCTCAACAGAATTTACCTTGTTACCTTGTGGAGCTCTCTCAGTATGCCATTCAGAATAATTAACCATCATATTGTCCAGAAGTTTCGTTGCAGCACCCAAAGTAATAGTCATAAAAGTACCTCCAGCAGCAGAATCCAATAGGTTCCTTGAAGAATAGTTCAATCCTGCATAAAAAGTTTGGATGATCATCCAAGCAGTCAGTCCATGAGTGGGACAATTCTTTACCAAAGATTTCATTCTTTCCCAAGCTTGAGCAACATGCTCATTATCAAGTTGTTTAAACTTCATTATTTCACTTCTCATGGATATAATCTTAGCAGGAGGATAGTATTTTCCAATAAAAGCATCTTTGCACTTAGTCCAAGAATCAATACTATTCCTAGTTAAGGAATTCAACCATCCTTTAGCTTTTCCTCTCAAAGAGAAAGGAAACAATTTCAGCTTAATAATATCTCCATCTACATCCCTATGCTTTTGCATCTCACAAAGTTCAACAAAGTTATTTAGATGGGAAGCAGCATCTTCATTACCAATACCAGAAAATTGTTCTCTCATAACAAGATTGAGTAAAGCAGGTTTTATCTCAAAGAAAGTATCTTCAGGCATAGGTGGAGCAATAGGTGTGCTCATAAAATCATTGTTGTTCGTGCTAGTGAAGTCACACAACTTAGTGTTTTCAAGAGTAGTCATTTTTTTGGGTTTTCAAATAAGAAAGCAAACTAGCAAAACTAATTTTTGTGTGTTTTTGAAGAACAAAACAAGCAAACAAAGCAAAAATAAACTAAACAAAACAAAAACAACAAAGTAAAGAGATTGGTTATGAGGGACTCCCCTTGTGAAGATGTCCTTGACTCCCCGGCAGCGGCGCCAGAAAATCGCTTGATGGCTCAATGCATGGCGCCCAGAAAAATGCTTGATGGCGGTGTTGATGTAGAGCTCGTTGGGAACCCCAAGAGGAAGGTATGATGAGCACAGCAGCAAGTTTCCCTCAGTTATGAAACCAAGGTTTAATCGAACCAGTAGGAGCAAGGAAACACCCCAAAGGTGTTACTAGCTGAGCCTTGGCAGGGCGCACTACCGGTGCTAGTAGCAACGTGGAGACCTGCACAACACAACCACAGAACTTTGTCCCCAACTTGCGAGGAGGTTGTCAATCTCACCGTATTTTGCGAAGAACAAAGGATTAAACGTATTGAATGGAAAGAAGTAAAAGTTTGCAGAAAGTAAACACAAAGCAGTAAACAGTTTATAGATTGTATATAAAGAAAAGGACCGGATCCATAGTTCACTAGAGGTGGATCTCCTTAGATAGATAACATGCTGGGTGAACAAATTACAGCGGGGCAATTGACAAACACCGAGAAAGCAATACATGCATATACTAATCATCTTGACTCCTTTGAGACTTGATTGGGCATTACAACATAATACATAGACCGCCATCCAACTGCATCTATGACTAATAATCCACCTTCAGGTTATCATCCGAACCCCCTCCAGTATTAAGTTGCAAGCAACAGATTATTGCTTTACGAACTGCGTGTAAAGTAAACAATACGATTGTTCTATGAACAAAGGATTGTTGTTTTCTCCCTAGTAGCAACAACACATCTAGTACCTTAGAGATTTCTGTCACTTCCCCAGATTACCAGAGGCATGAACCCACTATCGAGCATAAATACTAACTCTTGGAGTTGCTAGCATCTACTTGGCCAAGATAGCTACTAACAACGGAAAGCATGCAAGATCACAAATAACAAAGACATGATAGAATCAATAATCAATCTGAAATAGCATCCCAATATCCATCGGATCCCCGCAAACACAACATGCAGAATTACAAATAGATGATCCTGATCATGAATAGAGCTCACAAGATCTAGACATGAAAGCACAAAGGAGGAGAACCAGCCATCTAGCTACTACATGGATCCGTAGTCCAAGGATGAACTACTCACGCATCACACCGGAGGCTTGCATGGTGATGAAGAAGGCCTCCAGGGTGAATTCCCCTCTCCGGTAGGGTGCCGAGAAGATCTTCAGATCCCTCCCGATCTAGGGATGGAGATGACGGCGGCTACAAACTCTTTCGTGGATTTTTGATCGGGCAATTAGGGTTTTCATCCTGAGGGCATCTTATAGTCGGAAGGGGAGGCCGAGGGGGTGCCGGGAGCTGCCACACCACCCCCTGGCGCGGGCCAGGCCTAGCCGCGTGGCCAGGTGGTGTGGTGGCTCCCTGGCCCTTCTCCGTCTCGTATTCTGGCACTTGATCACTTCCAGAAAAATAGGCACTTTGGCTTTTGTCCCGTCCAATTCCAAGAATATTCATTTTCTGACTTTCCTGGAACAAAAAACAGTAGAAAACAGGCAGTTGGCATTGTGGCTCTTGTTAATAGGTTAGTCCAAGAAATCATATGAAAAGTACTCCAAAGTTGGAACAAAATACAAGAAAGTGGATAAAACCAAGCATGGAACATCAAAAATTATAGATACATTTGCAATGTATCACTGCTTAATCTATAAATAGGTATGCATTCTTGTGAAGAACTGCAAGATGGTGTGCGAGACCAAGGACACCACTACGGCGGAGCTTCTCGAAGATGTCTTAGGACCTCGTCCTCAGACATCTTCGAGGAGCTCGCCATAGAGGCACTCCCTAATATGTGAAATTAGTTAGCTCCACCAGCATACTGATCTAGCTAGAGAAGATATAAACTGGAAGATGGTGTGTGAGAGCAGGGACACCACTACGGCAGAGCTTCTTGAATATGTCTTAGGATCCCGTCCTCAGACACCTACGAGGAGCTCGCCATAGAGGCACTCCCTAATATGTGATTTGTTTTAGTTACCCGACGTATTAATCTATAGCTAGAGAAGTTGTTAACTCCAAGATGGTGCGAGAAGGACACCACTACGGCGGAGCTTCTCGAAGATGTCTTAAGATCCTATCCTCAGACATCTTCGAGGAGCTCGCCATAGAGGAGCTTCTCGAAGATGTACTATGATGTCTTCTTATCAAGCTTTTATGAATTAACCCTATCTTTGTTACAATTTTTTTAGTTTGCTAAAGGCAGGTAGAAGACGAAGAAGGGTATTTTTCCCAACTAGTTAGAATGATGAACTCACGCATGTGTGTGCTTCTAAAATCAAATTTCGAGACTATGTGCCAAAACAAGATATATAGATAGAATCCACATATTGTGATATTTATCTTGGAGTTCCTTACATTAATAGAATCTAAACATCGATCTCTGATGGCTCAGTGTTGATGTAGAGCTCGTTGGGGAACCCCAAGAGCAAGGTTTGATGAGCACAGCAGCAAGGTTTCCCTCAGTACGAAACCAAGGTTTAATCGAACCAGTAGGAGCAAGGAAACACCCCAAAGGTGTTGCTAGCTGAGCCTTGGCAGGGCGCACTACCGGTGCTAGTAGCAACGTGGAGACCTGCACAACACAACCACAGAACTTTGTCCCCAACTTGCGATGAGGTTGTCAATCTCACCGGTTTTGCTGAAAACAAAGGATTAAACATATCAAACGGAAAGAAGTAAAAGTTTGCAGAAAGTAAACACAAAGCAGTAAACAGTTTGTAGATTGTATGTAAATGAAAGGACCGGGATCCATAGTTCACTAGATGTGGCTCCCCTTAAGATAGATAACATGCTCGGTGAACAAATTACAGCGGGGCAATTGACAAACATCGAGAAAGCAATACATGCATATACTAATCATCTTGACTCCTTTGGAACTTGATTGGGCATTACAACATTATACATAGACCGCCATCCAACTGCCTCTATGACTAATAATCCACCTTCAGGTTATCATCCGAACCCCCTCCAGTATTAAGTTGCAAGCAACAGATTATTGCTTTACGAATTGCGTGTAATGTAAACAATACGATTGTTCTATGAACAAAGGATTGTTGTTTTATCCCTAGTAGCAACAACACATCTAGTACCTTAGAGATTTCTGTCACTTCCCTAGATTACCAGAGGCATGAACCCACTATCGAGCATAAATACTAACTCTTGGAGTTGCTAGCATCTACTTGGCCAAGATAGCTATTAACAACGGAAAGCATGCAAGATCACAAATAACAAAGACATGATAGAATCAATAATCAATCTGAAATAGCATCTCAATATCCATCGGATCCCCATAAACACAACATGTAGAATTACAAATAGATGATCTTGATCATGAACGGAGCTCACAAGATCTAGACATGAAAACACAAAGGAGGAGAACCAGCCATCTAGCAACTACATGGATCCGTAGTCCAAGGATGAACTACTCACGCATCACACCGGAGGCTTGCATGGTGATGAAGCAGGCATCTAGAGTGAATTCCCCTCTCTGGCAGGGTGCCGGGAAGAGCTTCAGACCCCCCCGATCTAGGGATGGATATGACAGCGACTACAGACTCTTTCGTGGATTTTTGATCGGGTACTTAGGGTTTTCGTCCCGAGGGCAATATATAGGCGGAAGGAGAGGCCGAGGGGCTGCTGGGGTCGGCCAGACCACCCCCTGGCGTGGGCTAGGCCTGGCCGCGTGGCCAGGTGGTGTGGCCGGCCCCCAGCCCTTCTCCGTCTCGTATTCTGGCATCTGATGACTTCCGGAAAAATAGGCACTTTGGCTTTTGTCCCGTCCAATTCCGAGAATATTCATTTTCTGACTTTCCTGGAACCAAAAACGGCAGAAAACAGGCAGCTGGCACTGTGGCTCTTGTTAATAGGTTAGTCCAAGAAATCATATGAAAAGTACTCCAAAGTGTCGACAAAAAACAAGAAAGTGGATAAAACCAAGCATGGCACATCAAAAATTATAGATACATTTGCAATGTATCAACATCCCCAAGCTTAACTCCTGCTCGTCCTCGAGTAGGTAAGTGATAAAAAGAAAGAATAATTTTTATGGTGACATGCACCATCAAATACTTGATCAAAGTATTTGTAAAACATTCAAAGCTAGGATCATAGTACTTCAATCATACAATAAAAGACAAAGTTCTAGCAATAAGACAAAGAAACTATGATGCAACATGAAAAGGCACAAACAAATGATTCATGAATAACAATGCTTTGCAAGATGTTTGTTTGTTTCACATAAAGAAAACATAGCATACTAGTATTTAGCTTGTCCCTCATAGAGTAGCAAATATAAATGCATAGGACACCTACAAAGTTCATAAGAGTGACTAGATACAAATAGTTTAAAACAAGCAATATCAAGTTATGCATCAATCAACTAGTCTTGGGACAATGCACATAGAACTAAGAATGGCCACTATGCTCTCAAAGTAGGCGCATAAAGATAGAAGGTGGAGACTCAATATAATGGTGGAAGAAAGGCCTTCATAGAAGGAAGTAGGGATTCAAGTCTCATAAAGAGCTTCCAAAAATTATGGTACTTATAGCTTTCAGCTCTCATTGCCCCTATCATAAGCATCTTGAAGGTGATTAAGGTTAAAGTGACACAACTAAGAGGATATGCTTGACAAGTTATAAACCGAAATCTCATGCCCCTTACTTACGAAGACCGAACCTCATGCTACTCAACTTTAGTCACGAGTAAGCTCTTGTCATTGTAAGTACATGTGTATCATAAAGAACCGCCAACGCGGTACCCCTTGCACATGATACAGGAGCTATCCCATAATAAAAATGACAAGGCAAGCAGACAATGAGCATCTCAGCAATCTTTTTATTTGCTATTTTTATAGGTTTTTATTGAGGATACTTCATAGAGTGCTCATTATGGTGATGCTACAAGTTTCCACCATGATTAGGCATGGCTTAGGCTAGCGGCCCAAGCGTTTCTCTAACACACATACAAACTCCATGATCTTATAAGTTCCACTTTTATTTCACACCACCGGGATCCATAAGCAAAAGAACATGATGTCAACGGGGTACAAAGTACAAGTGCAATGTTGAAAGCGTTCCCCATGATACATGGTTCTGCTAATTTCAACTTATAAAGCGCAAGCATATACGCAACAAAGAAGGACCCAATGGTTCAAGTTTATTAGATGCAAAAAAAGTAAAGTGTGCCATCAAGTTCCTGAGAGCTTTAATCACCAGTTTTCTCATAACAAGTTTAATTTGGAAGGTAAACAAAAGCACGAATATACTTGAAATAGCATAAGCTAGTAGGTAGGTATGGTGGACTCTTTGGAATAACTTGGTTTAGGGAGTTGGATGCATGAGTGGAACTCATACTTGGTTGTGGAGGCTAGCAAAAGACTGGGAGCGACAAACTAAGAGAGCAATAATAGCCATAATCATGCAGAGCGACAAAACATCATTGATCAAAGCATAAAGTGATACTACAAGTTGAAAACTAAAGGATCATAAAGGCTATGGTGACTTGGTATAGTCATAACATGGTGTGAGCATGCGCCAAGTCAACCCAAATAAAGCATCAAAGGAGAATACCACTATACTATGCTTTAATATGCTAAAACAACACATGATTCATCCAAGGCACATTAAGCAATCTCAATTGTTTATAACAAGTCATGCGACATCAAAGAATACTAAGCATAAAGCCAAAAAAATATCAAGCATGTCATGACAAAGCATAGGCCACAGTCAAAAACGAGCTCTTTTTACCACATAAGTATGAACTTTCCTACTCTTTTCCAAACCAAACCAAAATATTTGCAAACCAAAGAATGAAAGAGGGGGTCCAACCAATTTATTCAGAAAACTAAGCAAACCAAGAAAACGAATAACCAAAATGAAAACAAAAAAGAAGACGCTCCAAGAACAACACAACGGTGCATGAAACAATAAAAATGAAGCGTTTGGAAGAAACCTGGGATTTTTATTGATGAAGAGGGGGATGCCTTGGGCATCCCCAAGCTTTGACGCTTGTACTTCTTGGATATTTCTTGGGGTGACACGTGTGGCATCCCCAAGCTTGAGCTTTAGTCCATCCTTCATCTCATTACTCATTCCTTCCATACACCTGAAAATTTTCCTTCATACAAAACATCACACAATCTTTATTAGCAACATTAGTGCACTTAAGATAAATAAGTCTTAAGGTTCAGTTCTAACACCAAATAAACTCCCATTAGAACACTAGATACTGTAGCACTTCCCTCAAAAAGCTCAATTCCCCAAAAGAACTCAAAAAGGAACCAACAAGAAGCAAATGCAGAAAATGGTAGAAATCTGTCAAAACAGACCAGCAGGTAAAGACGGATTTTTTCGAAGACCTTCTGTTGCTCAAATCAAAAAGTGTTGAACTAACTAAAGTTTGATAAAAACCTGGGGCAGAAGCACAAAAATTCACGCCTAAAAAAGACATTCAGAGAGTTTACACGAATTTTTACGGTGAAGCACAGAAATCTGTTTTGGAACAGCAACTTTTCCAATCATTACTTCTCTCTCATTAGAGGTTACTCTTGGCACAAAAAGCAAATAAAAAGGATAAGGAGCGGTCATTACTGAAATAATAACTTTCAATACTCATCTAAAACTTTTGGGTTATCTCCCAATAAGTACCTTTTTTAACGCCTTTAAGTTAGGCATAAGAAGCAAGAAAGAATCAAGTGTTCTCAAATGAAGAAGCATTAAGACCAAATTTGTTGCCCTTACCTCTCTTACTTTAATTCTTAACCTTGGGAAAAATATGATTGTTTGGTGGAGAAGAAAGGTGCATGGTTCCCTTTCCCACATCTATTATTGCTCCAAGGAGTTCTAATAGGGACCTTCCAAGTGTAATTTGTCCTTTTCCTGCACATTCAATTACAAGATAATCAGTAGAAATCATTTTCCCAAGGATCTTTGTAAACACTCCTTCAGCTATTCCAATAGGTAATAAGGTAGCATTATTAGCAAGAGATATTTCTTTTCCTCCTTCAGTAAGCCCCCAAACATAATTGGGCATAAGACAAAATTCAGACATGATATCACAACGGGCTTAAAAAGTTTCAGTGTTTATCTCAATCTTTACTATAGGGAGCCACTTTGATGGTTCAGAATTTATTGGAACATAATTATGATGCTCCCTAAGCGTATTATAGCAATCTTTTAAGCTAGCAGTGCTAGTCTCAAGAGTGTTCAATCTAGCAAATATTCTTGCGAAAGAAATATCAGTTTGGCTAGGCAAGTTGTCAGTAAGGATCAATTTATTTATAGCATTAATAGCATCATCCTTATTACATTGGAGGAAATCTCCTCCCACAATAGCATCTAAAGCATATCTACAGCAAAGAGCAATTCCAAGGTAAAAACTGCTAAGGAACAAGCTTTGAGTCATTTTAGGCTCAGTTTTTTCATGTAGATCGGAGATTCTAGACCAAGCTTCCTTAAAACTTTCCTCAATTCCTTGTTTAAAAGTGAAAATCATTTCCTGGGGTGACATAGTGATTGGAGCAAGGCTAGACAACTTAGGATAGGAACTATTTTTTTTTGTGTTTTTGAATAAGAAAGCAAACTAGTAAAACTAATTTTTTGTGTGTTTGATAAAGAAACAAGCAAACTAAGCAAAAAGAAACTAAGCAAAACAAAAAATAACAAAGTAAAGAGATTGGTTATGAGGGACTCCCCTAGTGAAGATGTCCTTGACTCCCTGGCAACGGCTCCAGAAAAATGCTTGATGGCTCAGTGTTGATGTAGAGCTCATTGGGAACCCCAAGAGGAAGGTATGATGAGCACAACAGCAAGTTTCCCTCAGTTATGAAACCAAGGTTTAATCGAACCAGTAGGAGCAAGGAAACACCCCAAAGGTGTTCCTAGTTGAGCCTTGGCAGGGCGCACTACCGATGCTAGTAGCAACATGGAGACCTGCACGACAAAACCACAGAACTTTGTCCCCAACTTGCGATGAGGTTGTCAATCTCACCGTGTTTTGCTAAAAACAAAGGATTGAACGTATCGAATGGAAGGAAGTAATAGTTTGCAGAAAGTAAACACAAAGTAGTAAACAGTTTGTAGATTGTATGTAAAGAAAAAGGACCGGGATCCATAGTTCACTAGAGGTGTCTCTCCTTGATAGATAACATGCTGGGTGAACAAATTACAGTGGGGCAATTGACAAACATCGAGAAAGCAATACATGCATATACTAATCATCTTGACTCCTTTGAGACTTGATTGGGCATGACAACATTATACATAGACCGCCATCCAACTGCATCTATGACTAATAATCCACCTTCAGGTTATCATCCGAACCCCCTCTAGTATTAAGTTGTAAGCAACAAATTGTTGCTTTACGAATTGCGTGTAAAGTAAATAATACGATTGTTCTATGAACAAAGGGTTGTTGTTTTCTCCCTAGTAGCAACAACACATCTAGTACCTTAGAGATTTCTGTCACTTCCCCAGATTACCAGAGGCATGAACCCACTATTGAGCATAAATACTAACTCTTGGAGTTGCTAGCATCTACTTGGCCAAGATAGCTACTAACAACGGAAAGCATGCAAGATCACAAATAACAAAGACATGATAGAATCAATAATCAATCTGAAATAGCATCTCAATATCCATCGGATCTCCGCAAACACAACATGCAGAATTACAAATAGATGATCTTGATCATGAACGGAGCTCACAAGATCTAGACATGAAAGCACAAAGGAGGAGAAACCAGCCATCTAGCTACTACATGGATCCGTAGTCCAAGGATGAACTACTCACGCATCACACCGGAGGCTTGCATGGTGATGAAGAAGGCCTCTAGGGTGAATTCCCCTCTCCGGCAGGGTGCCGGGAAGAGCTTCAGATCCCTCCCGATCTAGGAATGGAGATGACGGCGGCTACAAACTCTTTCGTGGATTTTTGATCGGGCACTTAGAGTTTTCGTCCCGATTGCATCTTATAGTCGGAAGGGGAGGCCGAGGGGGTGCCGGGAGCGGCCACACCACCCCCTGGCGCGGGAAGGTGGTGTGGTGCCCCCTGGCTCCTCTCCGTCTTGTATTCTGGCATCTGATGACTTCCGGAAAAAATAGGCACTTTGGCTTTTGTCCTGTCCAATTCCGAGAATATTCATTTTCTGACTTTCCTGGAACCAAAAACAGCAGAAAACAGGCAGCTGGCACTGTGGCTCTTGTTAATAGGTTAGTCCAAGAAATCATATGAAAAGTACTCCAAAGTGTGGACAAAACAAAAGAAAGTGGATAAAACCAAGCATGGAACACCAAAAATTATAGATACATTTGCAATGTATCAATCTCATGTTATCATTGCAAAAACTACTACCAAACTAAATCGACAAATACATCTAAAAGATAGAGCATGAAATGAGCTAATATAGCAATGAGAGTTCAGAGATGAAGTTGCTCATCTTTTAGAACCTTTGGATAGATGGGGCACCACAAAATATAGACAAATCTTGAGAGAAAATTGGGCATGAACTCGAGCTTGTTGAAGCAAGAAAGAGAGAGGAGCCACCAGCTTAAAATGGTGGCTCGGGCAGGTTAGGGAAGAAGATACAGCCAGGTCTTTAGTCCCAGTTTGTTACTAGAACCGAGACTAATGGTCCACCTTTAGTCCCGGTTCGTATAACAAATCGGGACTAGAGGGTCTGGCGCTGGACCCAGCCTTCCCGGTTTGTTATATGAACCGGGACTAAAGGGTCCGTTCGAACCGAGACTAGTGTCTGCCGCCCCCTGTGGCCAGATAGAGCCGTTGGGACCGGGGCATTAGTCCCGGTTTGAAGCAGAACCGGGACTAATGCCCTTGGACCAAAGGTCCGTTTTCTACTAGCGTTGGTCGGATTGTTGACTTTGGGTTGTGTAGATGCATGCTCCTAGGAGGAGTTTCGGGGTTAACACTCATGGGGCGGCCAATCTCATAGGACAATGTGATTGTCTATGGTGGACCGACGGATGCTATAGGTCATGGAAGGAGCAACATATCACATCAACAATATTTTCTCACTTTAATACTATTGTTCTATAGTTTTCGTGTTGGAACCCTTGATCTAACAACCTTTACTAGTCACACCCTTGTTCAACGACATCGATCCCATGTAGACCTAATGGCCGTGCTTTCATATGTTGAACCCATTAGCAATAGTTTGTGTCGAAGGGATGAAATTTTAAATTTGGCCTTCATTGGTTGGACCTTGTTGCACAAGTTGTTTAGGAAGATATTGCGACTCCCCCTAGGAGTCTTTAGAATGTTTTCTAGAACTCACAGACCGCGGTCTGCGTGTCTATATATTAAGATAAAATAGAATTGTTGTCTTACAAATCATCAGCACCACAAACGGTCGCTCTATGATCCACTCCACCCCCAATAAGCTATGGATAACTCTCGCTAATCTATCTCCACCACAAAGCTTCCACTCTTTACAAGTTTCCTTAATCTTACCTACAACTACCCAAGGGGAACACCCTTTAGCCTTGAACACTCGATTGTTCCTCTCAAGCCAAATAAGACGCAAAGAACACATGATAACCGAGCTTACTCCACTCCTCAGCTTCGTAGGAATCCTCTGTTGATAGCGATCCCACCATGAATTGAGCAAGTCATCCGGCGATGGCGCTAAGTGTTGGAAGTCGATCCAACTAAGAGAATAAAACCAAACCTCTCTCGCAAAGGGGAAGCTAACAAGGAGATGATTGATGTTTTCCTGGTCTTGGTCACGCAGCGGGCATGCAGCTTGGTGAGGTAGGTGACGCCGCGCTAAACGGTTAGAAGTCCAACAACGATCGCGAACCGCTAACCAGACGGAGAGCTTGAATTTCATCGGCGCCCAAGGCTTCCAAACATACCTTGTCCAGCCGCAGTTGATCCTTCCTTCAAAAGCCACCGAGTATGTTGACTTGCATGAGTGGATCCCAAAGCTTGTCCACTTCCAAATCCATTTATCCTCACCAACTGTCAGAGGTTGTTCTGCTGCAATTAGTTTCCAAATGCGCAGATATTAGAGTATTGCACCGACAGTTAGGTAGCTTGACAAGTCTTGCGTCCAAGAATTCCCAGAGGATCACTGCTCCTAGTGGGATCATGTTGTAGTTGTTTATATATCAAGTCAAATTTACAATCCATTTGTCACTTTATGTATACAGGTTGTATGCGAGGGCATTTCAGTAGATATTTGTATATGTGTAGTTTGTGTATGAGACTCACGCGCACAAACAGGTACTCGCTGATCCTTTCGAAAATAAGTACTCCCTCCGTTCTAAAATAAGTGACGTAGATTTATCTAAAATCGCAATATTTAGACACGTTTTATATATAGATACATACAAATAAAAAAAATCAAAATGACTTATTTTGGGACCCAGGGGTATCACAAATTTATCTAAATACATATATATCTAGACGTGTTTGAGTGTGCAAATATGTCAGCACTCGAACGGGTGGCACGGTTGGGGACGGTCCGGTGGAGGCTACACGAAGTTTAGTCCCACCTCGCCTACGGAAGGAGGCCACACCCATCTTATATGGGAGAGATTTCTTCCTCCTTTCAGTTTGGGATTTTGAGATGGAGTGGACTCTCTTTTTATAGTTGGGTTGTATGCGCATAAACGTCCAGAACGTAGGCCGGGTGATGGGCTGGGCCAAGTGGACGCTAACATCTGGTATCAGAGCCAGTGTGTGCACCGCTATTAGGTGCGTGGCGATCTGCATCGCTCCTGTTTAGGAGGATGGGATGTCAGCACTCGAACGGGTGGCATAGTTGGGGATGGTCCAGTGGAGGCTACACGAAGTTTAGTCCCACCTCGTCTACGGAAGGAGGCCACACCTATCTTATAAGGGAGAGATTCCTTCATCCTTTCAGTCCGGTCTTTTGGGATGGAGTGGGCTCTCTTCTTATTGTTGGGCTGTATGCGCATAAACGTTCAGAACGTAGGCTGAGTGCTGGGTTGGGGCAAGTGGACGCTAACATCTGGTATCAGAGCCAGCGTGCGCACCCCTATTAGATGTGTGGCAATCTGCATCGCTCCTATTTAGTAGGATGAGATGTCAGCACTCGAACGGGTGGCACGGTTGGGGACGGTCCGGTGGAGGCTACACGAAGTTTAGTCCCACCTCGTCTACGGAAGGAGGTCACGCCCATCTTATAAGAGAGATATTCCTTCTTCCTTTCAGTCCGGGCTTTTGCGATGGAGTGGACTGTCTTCTTATAGTTGGGCTGTGTACGCATAAACGTTCAGAACGTAGGCCGAGTGATAGACTGTGCTAAGTGGACGCTAATAAAATACAAATGTTTCTAGACAAATGTTGCGACTGTTATTTCAGAACGGAGGAAATATATCCAAGCATGATGCGCTTACGCATTCACGTCCCGATGAGGGAATGAATCCGGTTGTGAAGCTGTAGCCGATCGACAACATACACAAAGGAGAAAATGACGTATATCTAATTAAAATGACCGGAGAAGCTCGCATCGTCCGAGACCGTGACGTGCAAGTTGGAGCAAGAAACCAAACCAGGCATGACATGGTGAAATCAGGGAAACCGATCTCCGTGCACGCATGACATCGCAGACCACTCTGTGACGCGCATGAAATCGCAATGCACGCGTGGAGGCTCCAAAAATGCTGGTCTCACCCCTTGGATCTGGCCGTTGAAACGGGAGGGTGGTGCGGTTCTGCCTATACGCGCGCGCGGGTGACGTCTTTTGGCGGAGCATTTCGGCAAGAGATCGGCGTGTTAGGATCGACGTCACATGCAGGCGCACTTCTGGAGGGCCAAGACGACAATGGTGACATGTGAAATATTTATGCACATATATATATGTACATTACATGTCACATATATAGCTATCCAAAATATAAACGACCCTTTCGTGCGTATGGATGACATATTCGCAGGGATAGAACATGTCGGTCGATCGACACCGCACGGGCACGGCCGATGGAGGCGATCGAAACTGCTAGTGCATGCGTGTGGAGGTGAATAAAGAGAGAAAACACGTTTACCTTGTCTTGCTTCTAGCACGAGACTGTTGCCACGACTTTATTCAGAGCTAGGCGCTAGCGAAGATGAGAATTTGATCGATCGAGTCCAACGCCGTGGAAAACGTACCGGCCGGCCGGTGCGCGCGGAGGGACCGTGTCTTGTCCCCCATGCATGCGTTGCATGCTAATTGTGCTGGACCGAAGCACGGAACCTAGCTAGCTCGCCGGCCGTGAGCATCCGGCCAGATCTTGCGCGATCGACCAAGCAGTGCATGTGTCCGCGCTCTTCCTAGACGTCGTCGTCGTCGCTGCGGTCACGTAATAGAGGTACGTACTGCCATAATTGTCCGACAGCTCAATTAGGCGGGCAATTTTCAACTAAGGCGGCGGCGGAGCGTATCAGATGCCCGCGGGGACTCACCACAAAAATGTGACAAATGTGTTACAGTGCAAAATAGAGTACTTCTTCTTTTTGAAAATAAGTGATTTGGATTTGTTTAAATTCATATACTTTCTCTGTCTCAGAATGTAGTCGTCTAAGATTAGTTAAAATCATATCGTACTAATTTTAATCCAATGTTTAGGAAAAAAAATCTACATCTAGGAGTACAATATTGAATAAACACATTGAGAATGTATAGATTCAGTATTGTAGATGTTCACTGTATTTTTTATAAATTTGATCAAATTTAAAAAACGTTGACTTTTGACTAGTTTTAGACGTCTTACATTTTGGAACGAATCCGAGTGACTTATTTCCGAACAAGAGAAAGTACGTTTAGTAGTAATCTGAGTCTTTCTGCGAAACTCTGGCACTAATTGACGAGCTAGCTAATTAAAGAGAGCGCGAGAGCAAGCGGAGGCAACGTCGCAAGCGCGCATTAACTCGGCGCCAACCGGAACGACGCACGTATACCTACGCAGCTCGGCACGGCACGGGCGCATGCAATGCAATGCAGCGGCGGGGTCGTCGGCAATTCAATCGTTGCAAGCGACAGCGTGCGAGCGAATTCGCCGATCGAATCGCGCAGGGATCTGGATTCTGGAGCGATGGCGTATCCGGGGGATCCGGTCTCTGTCGCCACGCAAACGCCCCAATCTGGGTACGTAGTAGGTCTGGATGGACCACGCGTAGTATGTCTGGATGGACCACGCACGGGCGCGCGCGCACCCTGCATGCACATGCACATGCACATGTGTTCGTCTGCGGCTGGTCCGATGGACAATCGAGTACGTGGTCGTGGCCACACAATAAGACTAGCCCCAATGGGAGTATCATAGGTGGTATCATGCATTACATGCATGCAAAATGCTTATGTGTCATAGCAATTAATGATGAAAGAGATTATGTTGGTATCATAGGTAGATATGGTATCATAGCACATAAAACTAGAAAAATTAATCCTAAACAAATCTTGTCCACAATTTTACATTGAGATTCTACAAAATAATAAATACACCTAGACTATGATACTACTATATGATACTATGCATTGTGGAGATAATATCTTATACTAGTATCATATGCATGATACTACTATATGATACTCCCCATTGTGACTAGTCTAAAGAATTCGTGGTGGCTAGCCTAGGGCCTAGCGGAGCAGGGATGGAATGTGGCCGATTCGGTTGCAGGGACACGGTATTTAATGCCTTAATCATAACGTTTGACAAACATGTTTTACTTGTGTCGCCGAGACTCGCTTCCAATTCCTTCGTCTATACGTACTCCGTAGATCGCAGACGCTGATGGGCAATGCATGCAACCAGTAACGGTGCCGGAGAAAAGTAGTTCGCGCTTACTCCCTCGGACCGATATTAGTTGATTCAACTTTATTTAGATTTATATACTCTGTTTAAAAATATAAGATGTTTTAACTTTGTGAAATGATTTGTAAAATGAGTGTATCTAGACCGATTTTAGTTTATACGTTTATCTAGATTTGGAGTGGACCTAAACATTAAAAGTGGTCTAGATACACTTTTTTTATAAAGCTAACACATCTTATATTTTACAACGGAGGGAGTAACTAGTTAAATATCTAGTCTAGATGCATCCGTATCTAGACAAAGTTGAGTCAACTAATATCGGTCGGAGGGAGTAATAAAACCACTCTCTTGTTCAGAAATATAAGATGTTTTAGCTTTGTGAATCAAATGTATCTAGACATCTTTTAGTGTACAGTTTCGTAGAGGATCGATAAACCTATAAACTAAAAACCGTCTAGATATATTTATTTTATAAAACTAAAATATCTTACATTTTACATTTCCAAACGGAGGAAGTACAAAGCATTGAACATGTACGTATGTGTAGCAGTGCAACAATACGATATTGGAGCAATATGAACATATCCAAAACTTAAGCAATCTGTTGTGACGGTAACACATAATTCAATCATACTCAACCATTGATGAAGTTTTATTTTAGTCCACCAAGTCTATACTCGTAAAAAATATGATAAATAACATTGGATACAACATATATATCTGATCCTTAAACTCAGAGAAAGCGATATGAACGATGTTGTGGTGGATCGGTATATATGGACGAAGGGAAGATACAATCATAAATACAAAATATAATAAATAAATAATAATCTAAAAAAATACGAAAATTAATGAGATACAAAATGTAAGAAAACATTAATGAGTTAATAGCACCATACATATTAATAGTTGTCCTCTATGTGCAAACTCAATCAAATAGTTGCAAAATGTGTCCCACTGGTACATGAACTTGACTTCCATGTGCAAAGACCCCCATAGCCAATCACAAACTGCCACCTGGCGAGTCCAGCGCTGGCCAGCGACACACCAACTTTTTCTGGAAAAAACCCTAGTAGTTTAGCTTTCTCCATCCCTTCCCTCACTCTGTACTCACCTTATTGCCAATCCCACCCCTATTTCTCTCGACCTCGAATTGAAACAGAGTAGCTAGGGTTCGAGATTAGCGGCGGCGGTGGTGGTGACCGTTTAGGATGGCGGAGTTGAGTGACGGTTCGCTGGAGAGCACCGGGCGTCTCCTCCACCTGCTCGCGGTAGGTCACAGTTGAGGGGCGGGCCCTTGGCCCCCGTTGCTGCATCAGCGTGGCGGGTGCGCAATGGGGCGGCGGAAGAGGAGAGGCGGGTGCGCGATGTGGCGATGAAAGATGATAGGCGGCTGCGAATTGGTGGCGGACGAGGTGGCCCACGGGGAAGAGTACATGAATAATGAGGTATTGTGCCTGCACTTTGTGCTCGCAAAGGATGATGCTGAGAGGCAGCACTTGGATAATAATCCTCCTGATCTCATCAACCACATGTTTAGCCCGAAGATGAAGCAGCGAATTCTCAAGGGGAGGCTCGGCGCGAGGAAAGGGTCTGGTTCCTCAATGCCAAATCCTTGTCGGGCTCTGGTTCCCGATGTGAGTGTTCCCAGGCTTGGGTTCCTGATCGTAATCATGTTGAAATTTGATTGAAATTCGTTTGATTTTCAATTGAATTTGTTGCTTCATTTGCAGAGAGAAGGGAAGGACAAGAAGATGAAGAAGAATCAGTGGTGAAGAAGATGAAGGAGTAGCAAATAAGAAGAAGAAGCATCAGCGGCTATGAAGAAGAAGTAGTAGTAGCAGTGAAAAAGAAGAAGAAGTACCTCCAGAAGTGAAGAAGAAGCAGTAGTAGATTGGATGAAGTATTCAGAGATAGCGATATGAACGATGTTGTGGTGGGTGGGTATATATGGACGAAGGGAAGACACGATAATAAATACGAAAAATAATGAGACACAAAATGTAAGAAAACATTAACGTAATGTACTAGAACCATGTCTCATTTATGGACTTCTTTGTCTAGATTTCCACACCTTCTACACATAAGTAATCCATGCTCTTATATTGTGTTTTCAATTTTTAGTTTTAAAATTTCTCCATTTTAAAGTGAGATGTAACTTATTAATACGAATATTAGTATGTATTATTTATTTGAAAGGACCCTTGTAATTTCTCTTGATGTTTTTCTCCAAAAAGCCAATTGTATGAGCTACATTTGTTCTCTGTGCACAATTACTTCTTACTAAGACATTGAACAAATATGGAAAGTATTATCTGTCTTTCATAGATTATGGAACAAATCTAAGCCGTGTGTGATCTGATTTTTGTTTGTTTGGAGTTTAGAGTTTGGAGTTTGGAGACAAATAATGTGTTATCATGTGACTGGAATGCTAGGAGGGCTGTTGTAACTCTAGTTAACTAGGGTCAAAACTTATGTTTGACATCATACGAATATCATTAGAACACATTATCATTTTAGTTCAAGGTGAGCTTCACATCGATAACAAGGATGCCTAAGATGACTTTTGAATGTTGAGTCTCTTTGATTTGGTCTTTAATTATGTGTTTTTATGTGAGTGTATATTTTACTAGGTCTGTCTTAAAAAAGCAATCCTTGATCAACATGTTTTTTCTTGACAGGTTTGGTGGTGCTAATAGTGAAGACACATTTTCATGAACATTATGTATGGCTAGGAAGAATTAACTATAATAACCATAGTATTTATGGTTAACAATTTTTCTGACGGTAGCATATGTAAGGTATTATGGTGATGCATTGAAAATACATACATGAACTTTGCAGTTTTTTGACACCTATCTCCCATGTATTTAAATCTTATAAAATATATATCCATGTTTCACATTAATTTATGGGGATTTACGAGTGATTGCCTTTATTTGAGTTATAACTCTGCATGACAGGAACTTCTTTTTCTGTATTTTTATCCTTTAGGCAGCTAAACAAAGTCAAATGGAACTAAGATTTTTCGAGAATTATTTTAACACAGAGACAAGCAACTGGAGCACCGGAACCACCAGAGAGGAGGCTTGAGTTCCAAAAGAGCCCACGAGGCATGGGCCCCACCTTGGTCCGCGCCACACTAGCTCTTTACCTACCTCAAAGTCATGACCTAAAAACACTAATAAAAAGGTCCCTCGGGACGATCTCGAAGAAGGCAAAGAGAAAACACAGAAACACCAAAACAAAGTTAGAACTGATGAAGATTGGAGGGGTACACATCGCCGAATTTTTTCATGGACCCCTCACTACCCGATGTGCAATTTTATTGCAACAACCATTTCATGAGGCACGCAATAAATCAACAACATTATCTGAAAAGAGTTTTTTACCGCTTCCCAGCGAATGAAGTTACAAGGATTTCTCTTGTGGAACACATGAGCAACGAGGAGTGGTACAGGCTTGTCGATTTTTGGTCTGAACCCAAGAACCAGGTCATGTCTTTGTTTACTCAACTTCCCTCATGTTTGAATTGTTTAAGAAGGACTAACCGTATGCTCCCTATTTGTGTAGGCCATGTCTAAAAAAACAAGGCGATAAGAAAGTGCGTGAAGTACCCTCATGCCACTGGTGCTCGCAGCTACGAGGTTTTGTGCAACATGGAGGAAGATTCCATTGAACCACTTGAAAATGACTTGACTAACAATGTGGATGAAGCAACGGTAAGTCCTCCATAATACTTTCCATCTTCGTAAAATTCAATGTCTTTTCATCCCTCAAACATATACAATGTTCTTATAATTTGTTCGCTAGGTTTCTCATATTTTATTCTATTCCTAAAACTGGTAGGCAGTCGTGGAAAGCAAGATGGTTTCATATTATTTAGAAGATGGCACAGGGGATGAAGCAATTCCTTCCACTGACATTCTGCACTTTGTGCCGTCTCAGAACAAGAGAAAGCCAATTGTCCTGAAGAACATAGGTATCTATGAAAGTACTTCAAGACCAACCAAGTCTCAACTAGAATCTCAACTCGAGGCTCGGAGAGCAGGTAATGGGGAACTATACTCTACCATTGAGGAGTTGCAGAAGGTGAACGAATCTGACGAGGCTGAAGTATTTGAAATACCTACAAGCAATGCAGAAGAAACAAGAATACCTGAGGAAAAATAAGAAATACATTAATACAATAAGTGTTAGGTCAACTTTCTGAATCAGAACAGGCAATTTGGTAAGTCCACTCGTGGTTTGAAACTTGTGGTGAATCTGTGGAAACTTGTTAAGCATTTGGCCAACAAACTGCTCTAAATAGTTCGGAAGTCTTATGATGTTGAACCTTTTATGTCTTATTTGAGGCTTGTATTATTCTCTAGAGTGAAACATTTGTCCTAAAATTTTCTATCAAATTATGTATTGTAAGCCTATAAACATTGTGACTGTTTCTTTACAAAATATTTTCGTCATGGTTAATCGTCTATGTGGTGCGCGTAGGCTAGTCAACCACCATGATGAAATAATAATATCATAAGTGATGACGTCATCACTTCTTCCTATATGCGTCTCTCCCTAATTGGTCCACATCTTGTCCTACAATTGACTCACGTGTTATTATTTAAATGGACCATGTGTAGGGGTGGAATCGAGTTGAGCTGAGCCAGCTCGAGGCTCGGCTCGTGATGATGTGTTCGTAGCATGGAAAACAAAAAATTTCTACCGCAAGAACGAACAAAACCCAGATCTAATCTAGATAAAAGCCAAGATCTAATCTATTAGACATGTGCAACGAGATAGATCTGTACTAACCCTCGTAGATCCGAAAGCGTTACGAGATTAGATCTCGGGGTTGATGTAGTCGATCACTTGCCGATCTCAAGATCGTGTGGATGATCCTTCCAGCGCCGCGTTCCGGCAGCGCTTCCGCAGTCGGTCACATGTGCGGAGTCGAAGCAGACCTTCCTCTCCCTGTTCCAGCGAGCAGCGGAGGTAGTAGATCTTCTCCACGGAATCCCAGCAGCACGACGGTGTGGTGGTGGTGGTGGAGTAGAGAATTCTGCAGGGCTTCGCCTAAGCCTGAGTAGAGGGAAGGAGGAGGAGAGAGGCGGCGGCTAGGGTTTGGAGTAGAGGGGGCAAGGGGGTGGCGCCCCCACCCCTCTATTTAAAGGAGGGAGGCGCCATGGGAGGGGGAGTCCTAGTAGGACTCCCCTCCCTCCTTGGCCGGCGGATTGGGAGGGGGGAGGAGTCCTCCTCCCCCACAACTCCTTGTCTTGCCCCACAAGGACTCCTTGATCCTTTCTTGGTTTTCAAGCAAACTCCAAGAAATCTCCTAGAACCTTCCAGAACATTCCGAAACCTTCTAGAATCTCCATACAAACACTCCGGAACATTTCCTAACTTAGAAAATGATCCCCAATATATGAATCTTATTCTCCGGACAATTCCGGATCTCCTCGTGATGTCCCGAATCCAATCCGAGACTCTGAACAACATTCGGTCTCCAACGCATATTCCATATCTACTTAAAACAACTTCGAACCTTAAGTGTGTCACCCTATGGTTCGTGAATATGCAGACATGATGAAGACACCTCTCTGATCAGTAACCATCAGCGGGATCTAGAGATCCATAATGGCTCCCACATAATCAACGATGACTTCGTGATCGATAGAACCATTAACATACGAAACCAATTCCCTTTATCACGCGATATTCTACTTATCCGAGGTTTGATCGTCGGTATCTCCATACCTAGTTCTACCTCATTACTGATAAGTACTCTTTACTCGTTCCATGTTATGTCATCCCTTGTGACCTAGTCACATGCTTGCAAGCTAACTAGATGACATTCCACCGAGAGGGCCCAGAGCATATCTATCCGTCATATGGATGGACAAATCCCAATCTTGGTCCATGCGCTTCAAAACATACTTTTAGAATACCCAATGACACCTTTATAACCACCCAGTTACGAAGCGGTGTTTGATGTCATCAAAGTACCCATCCGGTGATGGTGATTAACATAACCTCATGGTCGAAGGATTAGGTTACTATGCATTTGAAAGCTTATAGCAATACGAACTTAATACTTGATCTTATGCTACGCTTACTATGGGTGTGTGTCCATCACATCATTCTCCTAATGATACAACCTTGTTATTAATGACATCCAATGTCCATGATTAGGAAACCATGATCATCAATTAATCAACAAGCTAGTTCCACAAGAGGCTTACTAGGGACTCTTTTATGTTTACAAAACACACATGTATCAGTGTTTCCTTATAATACAATTATAGCATGGGATGTAAACATTCATCATAAACACAAAGATATAATAATAACCACTTTTATTATTGCCTCTTGGGCATATCTCCAACAATCTCTCACTTGCACTAGAGTCAATAATCTAGATTACATGGTAATATACCTAACACCCATGGCGTTCTGGTGTTGGTCATGCTTTGCTCTAGGGAGAGGTTTAGTCAACGGATTTGCCACATTCAGATCAGTGTGTACTTTGCAAATCTATATGTCACCATCTCAGACATACTCGTGAATAGCATGGAAACGTAGCTTGATGTGCTTCAGCTTGCTATGTGACCTTGGCTCCTGTGCATTAGCTATGGCACTTGTGTTGTCACAGTAGATGGCCATCGGGTCCAACGCACTGGGAACCACGCCAAGTTCACTAATGAACTCCTTCATCCATATGGCTTCTTGTGCAGCCTCTGAAGCAGCTATGTATTCCGATTCAGTCGAAGATTTCGCCACAACGCTTTGCTTGGCACTCCTCCAGCTCACTGCAGCACCATTCAAAATAAATACGTATCCAGACTGTGACTTCGAGTCATCTGGATCGGTGTTCCAACTAGCATCAGTGTAACCGTTTACAACAAGCTGTTCATCACCTCCATAAGAAAGAACCATATCCTTAGTCCTATTCAGGTACTTTAGGATATTCTTGACCGCTGTCCAGTGTTCCATTCCAGGATCACTTTGATATCTGCTAGTCAAACTAACAACATGTGCTATATCCGGTCTTGTACACAGCATGGCATACATGATAGAACCTATGGCCGAGGCATAGGGAATATTATTCATCTTTTCTCTATCTTCTGCCGTAGCCGGACTTTGAGTCTTACTCAAGGTCTTACCTGACAACATGGGCACGAACCCTTTCTTGCTCTCTTCCATTCTAAACTTCTTTAGAACTTTGTCTAAGTATGTACTTTGTGAAAGCGCTATTAGGCGTATTGATCTATCTCTATAAATCTTGATGCCTAGAATATATGCCGCTTCGCCAAGATCCTTCATTGAAAAACTATTATTCAAATAGGTTTTGACGCTATTAAGAAGTTCTATATCATTCCCAATCAACAATATGTCATCTACATATAGTACTAGGAATGCTACAGAGCTCCCACTCACTTTCTTGTAAATACAAGCTTCTCCATAAGTTTGTATAAATCCAAAGTTTTTGATTACTTTATCAAAACGTTGATTCCAACTCCGGGATGCTTGCTTCAGTCCATAAATGGAGCGCTGAAGTTTGCATACCTTGTCAGCATCACTAGGATCTACAAAACCCTTGGGTTGTACCATATACAACTCTTCCTCAATGTCACCATTAAGGAACGCCGTTTTGACATCCATCTGCCAAATTTCATAATCGAAATATGCAGCGATTGCTAACAAAATCCTCACAGACTTTAGCTTCGCTACTGGTGAGAAAGTCTCATCGTAGTCAACTCCTTGAATTTGTCGGAACCCTTTCGCGACAAGTCGAGCTTTATAGACGGTAACATTACCATCAGCATCTGTTTTTCTTTTGAAAATCCATTTGTTCTCGACAGCCTTACGGCCATCCGGTAAGTCCACCAAAGTCCACACTTGGTTTTCGTACATGGATCCCATCTCGGATTTCATGGCTTCTAGCCATTTGTCGGAATCTGGGCTCACCATAGCTTCTTCATACGTCGCAGGGTCATCAGTGTTGTCCACCAACATGACGTTCAAGGCAGAGTCATACCAATCAGGAGTGGTATGAACCCTCGTTGACCTGCGAGGTTCAGCAGTAACTTCGTTCGAAGTTTCATGATCACTATCATGAGCTTCCTCTCCAATTGGTGTAGGCGACACAAAAACATCTTCCGGTGCTGCGCTACTCTCAACTCCGAGAGAAGGTTCAATAACCTCGTCGAGTTCTACTTTCCTTCTAGTCACTTCTTTCGAGAGAAACTCCTTCTCAAGAAAGGATCCATTCTTGGCAACGAAAACTTTGCCTTCAGATCTATGATAGAAGGTATACCCAATTGTTTCTTTAAGTTATCCTATGAAGACGCATTTCTCCGCTTTGGGTTCAAGCTTATCAGGTTGTAACTTCTTTACATACGCTTCGCAACCCCAAACTTTAAGGAATGACAACTTAGGTTTCTTACCAAACCACAATTCGTACGGTGTCGTTTGAACGGATTTAGATGGTGCCCTATTTAAAGTGAATGCGGCTGTCTCTAATGCATAGCCCCAAAACGATAGTGGTAAATCTGTAAGAGACATCATAGACCGAACCATATCTAAGAGAGTTCGATTACGACGTTCGGACACACCATCACGCTGTGGTGTTCCCAGCGGTGTCAACTGCGAAAGTATTCCACATTTCTTTAAATGCATGCCAAACTCATAACTCAGATATTCACGTCCGCGGTCAGAACGCAGAAACTTAATCTTCTTGTTACGATGATTTTCCACTTCACTTTAAAATTCCTTAAACTTCTCGAAAGTTTCGGACTTATGTTTCATAAAGTAGATATACCCATATATACTTAAGTCATCCGTGAAAGTGAGAACATAACAATATCCACCACACGATGCTACACTCATTGGACCGCACACATCGGTATGTATTATTTCCAATAAGTCTGTAGCTCGCTCCATTATTCCAGAGAATGGAGTCTTAGTCATTTTTCCCATTAGACATGCTTCGCATCTTTCAAGTGATTCAAAATCAAGTGATTCAAGAAGTCCATCAGAATGGAGTTTCTTCATACGCTTCACTCTAATGTGACCAAGACGACAGTGCCACATGTATGTAGAATTATCATTCAATTTTGTTCGTTTAGCATCTATGTTGTGAACATGTGTATCACTACTATCGAGATTCAGTAAGAATAAACCATTCATCTCAGGTGCATTACCATAAAAGATATTACTCATATAAATCGAACAACCTTTATTCTCGGACTTAAAAGAGTAACCGTCTCGCAATAAACAAGATCCAGATATAATGTTCATGCTTAACACAGGCACCAAATAACAATCATTGAAATTTAAAACTAATCCCGAAGGTAGATGTAGAGGGAGCGTGCCGACGGCGATCACATCAACCTTGGAGCCATTTCCAACGCGCATCGTCACCTCGTCTCTCGCCAGTCTTCGTTTATTCCGCAGCTCCTGTTTCGAGTTACAAATATGAGCAACCGAACCAGTATCAAATACCCAGGCACTACTACGATTACTAGTAAGATACACATCAATAACATGTATATCGAATATACCTTTCTTCTTGATGTTTCCGTTCTTCAGATCCGCCAGGTACTTGGGGCAGTTACGCTTCCAGTGACCAGCACCCTTGCAGTAGAAGCATTCAGTTTCAGGCTTAGGACCAGCCTTGGGCTTCTTAGCAGGTGCGGCAGCTTTCTTGCCGTCCTTCTTGAAGTTGCCCTTTTTCTTAGGCTTGCCCTGTTTCTTGAAATTGGTGGTCTTATTGACCATCAACACTTGGTGCTCCTACTTGATCTCCACTTCAGCAGTTTTCAGCATGGACGATAGTTCAGGCAACGTCTTGTTCATGCAGTGCATATTGTAGTTCATCACAAAGTTCTTATAACTCGGTGGCAGTGATTGGAGGACACGGTGAATCCCTAACTCATTAGGAATTGTTATCCCCAACTCTTGGAGCTTGTTTGCGTGCCCAAACATGGTGAGCACATGCTCGCTAACGGAGCTTCCCTCTTCCATCTTACAGGTAAAGAACTTTTTGGAGGCCTCATAGCTCTCCACGGCCGCGTGAGTCTCAAAAATGAGCTTGAGCTCCTTAATGATCTCGAACGGGTCGTGGTGCTCAAAACACTTCTGGAGCTCCGTTTCTAAACCGTACAGGATGGCACACTGAACTGTAGAGTAATGATTTTTCCGAGTGGCGTAAACATTCTTTACGTCATCGATGGCATCATCTGCAAGTGGGTCACCTAGCGGTGCTTCGAGCACATAGGTCATCTGACCATCCCTGAGGACAATCTTCAGACCACGGAGCCAGTCCGTGAAGTTGCTTCCATTGTTCTTAAGCTTTTCTTTCTCTAGGAACGCATTGAAATTGATGGAGAGATTCGCCACAATCTACAACAAATTTGCAAGTAGTTTAGACTAAGTTTATGATAAATTGAGTTCAATTTTAATTCTTAAATAAACTAGGTGAACTCCCATTCAAAACAACATCCCTCACATTGTCTTAGTGATTACACGAATCAAATCCACTACACCAAGTCCGATCTTCATGAGAGAAGATGTAGTTTCATCGGCGAACAATCTTTATGTTCATCATATCACTTATATGATTCATGCTCTACCTTTCGGTATTCCGTGTTCCGAGACCATGTATGTACATGCTAGGCTCGTCAAGATTAACCTTAGTTTCCGCATGTGCAAATCTGGCTTGCACCTGTTGTATGCACACGTAGAATCTATCACATCCGATCATCACGAGATGCTTCGAGACGATGAGTCTTAGCAACGGTGCCAACTAAGGACAAACACTTTATTACTTGAAATTTAGTGAGAGGGATCATCTTATAATGCTACCGTCGCGATCTAAGCAATACAAGATGCATGAAGGATTAACATCACAGGCAATTCATAATTAGTGTGATATGATATGGCCCTTTCTTCTTATGCCTTTGATCTCCATCTCCAAAGCATGGACATGATCTCCATCATCACCAGCATTGCATCAAGGTCAGTGGCGCCGCTTCATGGTTGTCCATCATCACCAGCAACTATTACAACTACTTGGAATAAAGCTATTACAAGATGAATAGACACGCATGTCTTAACAGAATTAAAGACAACCATTAGGCTCCTGCTGGTTGCCATATTACAACAAGGATCATTGCATACATCAAATATAATCACAATCACATGATGGCCATATCACATCACAAAAACCCTGCAAAAACAAGTTAGACGCCTCTAATTTTCTTTGCATGTTTTACGTGGTTGGGGCTTTCGAATAAGAACGGATCTTACCTACGAAACTGAACCACAACGTTGATACAAGTGCTATCGAGTGCAAAGTGTAGATTGGATCTATACTATGGTGGGAGAGACAGACGCCCGCCAAGCCACTTGTGCAAAGCAAGTTACACGTCAAGTGTGGAGCAAGTCTCATGTGCGATGACATGTAAGGTTAGCCCGAGCCGCTTCATCCCACCATACCGCAAGATGCAAAGTACACAAAGCAAAAGACGACACGAGCACCAACGCCCAAAAAACATTGTGTTCTACTCGTGCAACAGATCTACGCATAGATACGGCTCTGATACCACTGATGTGTTCGTAGCATGGAAAACAAAAAAATTCTACCGCAAGAACAAACAAAACTCAGATCTAATCTAGATAAAAGCCAAGATCTAATCTACTAGACATGTGCAACGAGATAGATCTGTACTAACCCTCGTAGATCCGAAAGCGTTATGAGATTAGATCTCGGGGTTGATGTAGTCGATCACTTCCGATCTCAAGATCGTGTGGACGATCCTTCTAGCGCCGCGTTCCGACAGCGCTTCCGCAGTCGGTCACACGTGCGGAGTCGAAGCAGACCTTCCTCTCCCCATTCCAGCGAGCAGCGGAGGTAGTAGATCTTCACGGAATCCTAGCAGCACGACGGTGTGGTGGTGGTGGTGGTGGAGTAGAGAATTCTGCAGGGCTTCGCCTAAGCCTGAGCAGAGGAAAGGAGGAGGAGAGAGGCGGCGGCTAGGGTTTGGAGTGGAGGGGGCAAGGGGGTGGCGCCCCACCCCTCTATTTAAAGGAGGGAGGCGCCATGGGAGGGGGAGTCCTAGTAGGACTCCCCTCCCTCCTTGGCCGGCGGATTGGGAGGGGGGGAGGAGTCCTCCTCCCCCACGACTCCTTGTCTTGCCCCACAAGGACTCCTTGATCCTTTCTTGGTTTTCAAGCAAACTCCAAGAAATCTCCTAGAACCTTCTAGAACATTCTAAAACCTTCTAGAATCTCCATACAAACACTCCAGAACATTTCCTAACTTAGAAAATGATCCCCAATATATGAATCTTATTCTCCGGACAATTCCGGATCTCCTCGTGATGTCCCGGATCCAATCCGAGACTCCGAACAACATTCGGTCTCCAACGCATATTCCATATCTACTTAAAACAACTTCGAACCTTAAGTGTGTCACCCTACGGTTCATGAATATGTAGACATGATGAAGACACCTCTCCGATCAATAACCATCAGCGGGATCTAGAGATCCATAATGGCTCCCACATACTCAACGATGACTTCGTGATCGATAGAACCATTAACATACGAAACCAATTCCCTTTGTCACGCGATATTCTACTTATCCGAGGTTTGATGATCGGTATCTCCATACCTAGTTCTACCTCGTTACTGATAAGTACTCTTTACTCGTTCCATGTTATGTCATCCCTTGTGACCTAGTCACATGCTTGCAAGCTAACTAGATGACATTCCACCGAGAGGGCCCAGAGCATATCTATCCGTCATATGGATGGACAAATCCCAATCTTGGTCCATGCGCTTCAAAACATACTTTCAGAATACCCAATGACACCTTTATAACCACCCAGTTATGAAGCGGTGTTTGGTGTCATCAAAGTACCCATCCGGTGATGGTGATTAACATAACCTCATGGTCGAAGGATTAGGTTACTATGCATTTGAAAGCTTATAGCAATACGAACTTAATGACTTGATCTTATGCTACACTTACTATGGGTGTGTGTCCATCACATCATTCTCCTAATGATATAACCTTGTTATTAATGACATCCAATGTCCATGATCAGGAAACCATGATCATCAATTAATCAACAAGCTAGTTCCACAAGAGGCTTACTAGGGACTCTTTTATGTTTACAAAACACACATGTATCAATGTTTCCTTATAATATAATTATAGCATGGGATGTAAACATTCATCATAAACACAAAGATATAATAATAACCACTTTTATTATTGCCTCTTGGGCATATCTCCAACACGTGAAGGCTTGAGGAAATTTGACCCGAGACAGGCTTGGCTTGTTGCAATTTGGAAACTAAAATGTGGGCTTGAAGCTTGGCTTGGAGGGATTGAAGCTCGGCTCGAACGGCTTGCAGTTCTTGTTCATAGTAGGGACATGTTGCACATTCCTCAGATGCACGATCTTTCCGGAAATAAACTTCAGATCCACCATGCCAACACCATGAACAGAAGCATGTGATCCATTCCCCATTAGGACGGAAGAATCCCGAGTGACCTGATAAGAAGTGAACATAGATATGTCAGCACACACATGAACATTACCATCCATATCAATCCACCAACATGGTGATTGAAACACTGAAAGAAAATAAATAAATTACCGTACCCATCCGTGTTGCTAGCGGTCACGATGTTGACATTGTTCCCACTTTTCCCTCTATGATCTGCACGTTCTGGGTAGTCCTTGGAAAAGTGTTTGAACTCCCCATAGGTATATATAGCAGCCAAGCTTGGCCTTGTTCGTGTTCTTCTTCTTCTTAAAGGTTATAGTCTTTTCAGGCTTATTGAAGCAGGGCTTATAGTTTCCTTTGTTCTTGCCAAAGGTCTTCTTCTGCACCATGTTGTCTCTAGACTGACCCTTGCCTCCTTTCTCAGCAGTGTCCTTAGCCTGAGACTTCTCCTCAACATCAAAAGATGCTATAAGGTTCTCAACTGATATCTCTTGTCTCTTATGCTTGAGAGTTGTGGTGAAGTTCCTCCATGAAGAAAAAACTTTGCAATAATGCACCCAACCACAAACTTGTCGGGTAAGATACACTTAAGGATTTCAAGCTCCTTGGCAAAGCAATGTATCTCATGATCTTGTTCGACTACAGAATAGTTGTTAACCATCCTGTAATCATGATAGTTCTCCATGATTTACAGTTCACTGCCAGCATCTGCTACACCGAACTTAGCGTTTAGTGCCTCCAAAGCACTTTATCATCTTTGATGTGCATGTACACATCAAATAACTTATTATCAAGAACACTTGGAATCCTTGAACTTGTTCCGAACCTCTTCATATAGAGTTCCTTCAGGTAAATCCTCACTAGCCTCGAATACTTTCAGATCTTGCAGCCACATAGTGGTTTTATACTGCCACCTTTTAAAATAAATACCGATAATTTTTTCCGGCTTCATTGCATCGACCAAGTGTCCCATGTTTAACTCAGGAAATTGCCTATAAGGTTTTTGGATTGTTGGACTATTTAGTATAATTTTCACAATTAATTCCGGAAAATAAATCATGACAGCAACAACTACAATCACGTGAAACTCTAACATACTAGACGTATTAATCTACATGAACAACATCAGTGTATACGTGATAACAACCATAGTATAGCAACAAATCAAATCAATATAGTCGACGTTCATGCAGAAGTCGCCGTAGACTGGTGAAAAAGTCGACGTTGAAGACGAGTCGCCCGCGGACCAGGAGATTGCCTAGAATGACGTGTTGTGATGAAGAATTTGAGTTGTCGCACAGAGCGTTTCCCAAAAACCTTATCCGCTCTCTCCCATACAGGATCGCAAAGGCGAGGGTTCGGGAGACGTGTTCTCCTGTCTGCCGGTGCATGGGATGGAGTAGACTACGGTGACTGCGCAAGTAGATAGGAGGCAAAACCCGAGATTTGTTTTTAGTCTTTTGTGGTGAAAGTTGCGCATACGCTTATATAGAGAGGCTCGGGAAAACCCGCACAAGACACAACATGGACCAAACTCACGTAGCGCACATTTAGATCACTTACAAATAGCCCATGATCCGGGAGCGACCCAAATCTATTAACTGTTGACACGTCTATCAAAATCGCACCAGTTTTCGCAAGAAGCAAAAATAAAACTCTGCTAGATTTTCGCAACCCGTGGCGCGGATGCATGATGAGTGTATATTTGCATCATATTTTATATTATTATTTTACACTGTAGATATATGATCTTGGTATTTTACGCCATTTGCACGTATATTTTATGTCTATTTTCATCAGGATCAGGACAAATGATGGATACAGTGGACACAATTCTTGGAGCAGTTGTATTGGGGAGAAAATGAGTCAAAAACAATGTAAATCGCTTATTTGGGAAATATCAATAACACCAGAAGAAACCCGAAGCGATCAAGGCATACAGACGGTTTAACGACCAACTATACGATGGGAATTAATTTTCTGGCCGTATAGTTCCAGTCGTATAATTGGCGCCGCCACCGCCTCCTCAAATAGTTTCACCCCATGCAAGTGGACTAGAGAGACGACATACAGAACAACTAGAAATCGCCGAAAACTCACCTTCAGAAGGCATCTGGAGGGGGAACTCGTCCACCAGAGATCCGAGAGGCTAAGGCATTGATCTTCATCATCAACCGCTACATCATCACCATCTCCATACATCCCATCTATATCTTGTCTAGATCTTGTTGTAATTTCCGTACTCGTTGTGCATTTATACAAGTACTATTCTTCTATGATAGATTCCATTGTTATTTCTATGATGTTGATTGTCTCCATGTCGGAGTAGATCATTAGTTCTTGGAGAGATGGAGAAACCCTAATATGAGATTAAATAAGATAAAGTTTATTATGATATTCATCGCTGTGACCATATGTTAGATTGTCTTCATCTTGATGTTGAGAGAAGTCGACCTCTCAATATTTGCCTCTCATGGGGACTTGATGGAGGGAACTGCTTGTTGGTAGACGGAGGTGTGTTAGCACTTACGGTGACTATAAAATTGTTGGCACCCCTTACGTATCAACTTGGGAACCGAGGAAACTCACGGAACACTATTCATGCCATGGATATGTCCTACAGGATTAAGTTCCTTAATAGCGCAGTAATTTTATTAATGTCGATTGTTGTCTGCTGTGGTTATGAGGATGATGTGAGCAATGGTTGCTGCCTATTTGTCCAAATACAGAGTTTCTCCCACACATACATAGTTGAGAATGTTCTTGATAATAATCTTCATCTTAGCTCTTTATAATTCTAGAGGTGTATCCGCTACTCCCTGGGAACACTTTTCCCATTGCAGTTTCAAATCCCTTTTACATACGCGATACTTACCTTCTGTGTTTAGTTACTTTACTTTAATTATTGTTCTCTTATACCAAAAATCCAAAAACACCTTTTTACACAATACTCGCATTTTATCTTGTTACTTAGAACTTTATTTAGCATTTCTATTGTAGTATTTAATTCAAGAGTTATTAGACTTCAGACTCCTGTTTCCTGTGGGATCGATATCTTTATTTCGAAACTAGCTACAAATGATTTGTACACTTGCAGTCATCAAGCTATTTTCTGGCGCCGTTGCCGAGGAGCTAAGCGTTGTAGGTATTTTAGTTTTTGCTTATTTATTTTTGTCTTGCTAAGTTTTTTTTTGAGTTACAGGTTTCCACAAACATGATGGAGTTTGAGCATATGGCTAGTGCTAAACCACTCAGCCACTTTGGGAAGCCTTATGATATTAATAAAAGAGACAACTCCAACAAGAAGACAAGAGGGTTTGAAATAAATCCTCTATTACATGGTATTCTACACAAGAAGCAATATACTGGAGATGAGGAAGATACTGATCCATATGAGTATATTGCATGTTTCAAAGATATATGTGGCACTTTCCAATTGACGGAATATACTGTTGGAGATCGGTGCGGAAAACAAAAAATTTCCTACGTTGAACCCCAGAAACTTGCCTAGGATCTATCTATGTAGTAATGTGGTAACGGCCGGAGCGTATAGAATACATACCCTTGTAGACCGTACGCGGTTAACATTCCGCGGAGAATGTGGTTGATGTAGTCGTACTCGCAGCCGACCTCAAGGTCACGAAGCTCCTCGTAGGTCACCGCTTGCTCCTTCTTGATCTTCATCATCTTCATCATGCAACAGCTCCGGCTCATGACATTCAAGCGCCCCAAGTGTTGCGCCTCGTGTCTTCGTACACATCCGGTGCATGATGAGACCTCTGGCTCCCCGATCCCACCGGGAGTGCGGAAGTTGATATCCGGCTAGGAATCCCTGCAGCACAACGGCGTGCCGCAGGTGTGCCTCGATCGCACAGCCCAAACTTTGGGGCCATGGTCACAAGGGCTAGAGAGAGAGAGAGAGGGAAGGAGGAAGTCAACCAAAGGACTTCTCCAAATATTGGTGTGTTTAATCCCACCCATGGGCACCCCTTTATATAGGGGGAGGGGGTGTGCCCTCCCCTTTGGGTTTCCCATGTGGGACTATTCAAGGGAAAGAGGGGGGAAGCGCATGGGCCTCATGGGCCGCCGGCCAGGGGTGGGCCCCACCCCATGCACAGCCCTAGGCTAGCCGGGTGGGCCCCCTTGAGGCGCCTGGGCCTTGGCCCTTGGCCCTTCCCCCTTCGGTTTTCCCTCATGGGCCCTTTTTCCCTAGGGAGTTTGGCCCATTAGTGGAATAACCCTTCAAATTAGATTTTAATATTATATTTAATATTAATTACACTAATTAATATGTAAATACATATTACAAAATCCATCTTGACCTGAAACACCTTTCGGTTCCCTTTCTATTTCCTCCGAACGACTTCGGATCTTTCCCGGAATGATTCCGGTCCTTTATTCTTTCTCCGAACAACTTCGGATCTCTCTGCGGAATGATTCCGGCTTTCTCTTTCTCTACTGTGATTCTGTCTTACGAATGATCGCTCTCATCGTACCCTTAAGTGTATCCTCTCACGACTCGGGAATGCTCTAGACATGATCTGTATCAATGATCGACAGAGGGACGAGGGATATCCATGTGACCCCTATGCATTCCTGATGACAATGTCGTTTGAACTGTCTAAATGTAGCATCCACTTCCTTTTGTTTCTCGATACAACTTGTCCGAGATCCGATCATTGGTATCTCATACCTTTGTTCAATCTCGTCCACAACAAATTATGTTTTCTTGTTACCGTCATATTACATCCCCGTGACCTAGTCACATGTTGCAACATTTATGGATGTAATCTCACCAAGCCGGCCGTATGTATCTTTACCCGTCATGTGGGTGAACAAATCCCGGTCTTGCAGTCACATGTCATCTACTGTTCCTTCGAAATACCCAACATACACCTTTATGGCCACCGTATTACCAGATGACGGTTGATGTAGTCTAAGCAGCCTAGGGAAACAGTGAGTAATATGAGCTCACGGTCTAAGGAGAAGGAGTCTAGGTATAGCTGTTGCAACAATGAACTAGATGACTTGATCGTGTTGCAATCCTTCGAGGAATGTCCAATCACATCATTCTCCAATGATATGATCTCCTTGTCAGTTGGCATAAATGCCCATGATCTTGAAACCCAGATCATCTTCGTGACCACCGAACTAGTATGAATAGAGGCTACTAGGGACTTTGTTGTTTTGATACCACACCTGTACCAATGTTTCTACTTGGCACAGTTATAGCACAATATGAAACTATTATAAACTAATTGAGATATGACAATAAAAACCTATTTATTATTTGCCTCTAGGGCATACTCCTTCATACACTGCTAATGAGGTAAGGGTTAAACTTTTTAGTCAGACTTTGACTAGTACAACTCTCTCATGGTATAGATCTCTACATCTAGAAGCCACTACTACTTGGGATAATTTAGCCTGTGAGTTTCTAGCAAAATATTATCCATTATCAAAATTTTTGGAATCAGGCATCTTATAATGACTTGGAGGAACCGTCCTAATCAAGGACTAGTAAGAGCTTATATCAGATTTAAAGATTTACTTAATCTATGTCCTCATCATGATTTGCCTGAATGGTATTTATTGCATATCTTTATGGCGGTATAATTGAACCTAATAAAATTGAACTAGACCCTTTCGCGGAAGGAACCTTTAAAAATCTTCCTATAACTAAAGCTTGGGCTTTACTTAATAGAATTCGCGATCATAGAGTTTCATGAAATTTTGTTCTAGGAAGCGAAGGAGGCGTAGAAATAGATTATGATTATATTCATGACTATAATAAAAAGGGGAATGTTAAAGAATTATCTAAAGAACTTTATTTGGATTCAGATCTTGTGTTGCATGTTGTTAAAGCTTTTACAGAACACATCAGATGTAGCCATGAAATGCATCTATGCCACTTACATTGCTTCTTGCTACTTAAGTACAAACTTAATTCTGGTTTAGTGATCAACTCAGGAATCACTTAAAGACATGTTCTTACAGTTAAGACTTTGTCTTACCAACCAGAACCTCGGGTCACTTTATGTCGAGTATACAACATGGTTATATGGAAGAACCTATGACTGAGGCACATGAGATGCAATGCATCTCTTTCTTTCAACCATAGTCGCAATACTAACTCAATGCTTCATATAGTAAGAACTACTTTCTCACCTTGTTCCATTCTAAGCTACTTCAGAATCTTGCTTAGGACATTCTGAACATCTTTCAGAATCAAGTTCAGGAAGCATTCGTCATTCAGTGTTTATTAAACTCACCAATCTATCTCAATAGATCTTATTGTTTAATAACTTCAACTTCATCCTAACTTAAATACTACTAATACCAATCACATCATTCACATATGTCGACCACATATCACAGAATGATTTCACGCTCCCACTCAAATATGACATTCATGTTTGAGATCCAGGGATTTCACTTAGCTCCCACTCAAATATGATATTCATGTTTGAGATCTAGGGATTTCACTTAGCTCCCACTCAAAATATGTCAGCTACATATTATGAATTAGCCAAGCTGATTTGCTCCCACTCAAATCTAGGTCCTCTCTATAAGCTTGGACATTCCAAAATTCTTTGATCATCATCAATTTGAGAATTCCAATTACGAGACTTCAATATCCATATATTTCTGGTGTAAATCCAAAAGACTTAAGCATCACTACTGTTGTAGTCAATTCCTTGAATTTGTCCAAACTTGTGACAAATCGAGCGTTTTGTCATTCATTAAGTTTCATTTCCTTCTTATGACTTTGTAGTCATTCAGAAGTATCAAGTAAACTTCTTTACTTTAATAAGATCAAGTAACGTGTTACTTTGAAATCTTAAATGTAACTTAATATAGGATTTTATGACTCCTAGTCATTTCTCGCACTCAGGTCCATCACGCTTCTTTGTAATTTGTAGGTATGTATTTTTCAAAACATGACAAGTGAATCAATAATATAATTTCCACAAACTTGTAGAATATATAGTTGAATCCTACATTCTTTAGTAAAAGTATTCCCTGAAACTTTATGATCATTATCATTGGTTTCTCCTCTATATGTAGAGTTTGGATTCACGAAACGAATTCCACTGCGCCACTCAACAATTCGGAGGTAAGGTCAAATACCTTGTTTCGATCTTTTACTTTCTTCCATCTATATCTTCGTCAAGACACGTCAACTTTGGAAAACAACAGGTTTGCCCCTTTTGTGGAAGATGCATTCATAGCTTCCTAAGAATGCTCTACAAAGACTTGTTTATTCGCCACGACTTCGACTTATCGAAATCTCCAGAAACTCAAACGTGCCATAACACTTATGGTGTTGTTTCCACGAATCTTTTAGATGTTCCTTTATATTTCAAATGAGTGTTTTCTTATTTCGATCTTTAACTCTAAATGACAACAATAACCCCGATAAGAGATAATATTGTACCGTATGTATCCAATACATAATTATTATGATGTTTAGACATTTCAATATAGTTTGAATTGACCCAATTATCATAATTTGTGAAACATCTTTCACAAGTTACTTTTATGCTAAACTTAACTTGAATACCTTATTCATGTCAATCAAATCGAAGAGACTTGTTAATTCAGTTAATTCAATATCCTATTTACTTATGAACTCATTTGAACAATTCAAATCATTTCAAACTTCATGTTTCATTAATTAAATACGCTTATTCACTTAAGTCCACAATTAACAAATGATTTCCACTACTTGTTGAAAATACGATACATCACTATGTATAAGATTCAACATTTCTTCGCATATCACCGTTTTACCAGAATGCGGAGTTTTAGTCATTCTTCCCAAGAGGCATGGTTTTGCAAAGTCTCTAGATTAAGCATCTAGGACCCCGATCTTTCATAAAGAACCTGCAATAACCAAAATGACTTAAACTGTAGTGTCATTTTATTATTAAGCTTTGGATATCTTTTAGCATTCTAATCCTTTATAAATGTTTAAACTATTATCATTAACATAGTGATGAGAATAACTTGTTTGTAATCGTAATGTGACCCTAACGGTATTGTTCATAAGAATAGTATAAACTGGTTTGTAACTTGTTCATATGAATAATCGTCTCGCCAAAAGCAATACACACAAACTAGGATTACAAAATTATATTCAAGTCCACTAATCCAAATGACAAACTATGAGGGAAGAGGTGATGTCGTCCATCAACTGTTTTGCTTGCCGTCATCAGGTCACGTCGCCTCAAAACCAGCAATTCTCAAGCAGTTCATCCTGTTTTCACAAAACGGGACAAGTATCAAATACTTTGCAAACTGCAACGAGTTTTGCAAGAACCGCATTCATAATTTGTATATCTTACATATACCTTTTCATCCATGACCTCCATTTGCAATCAAGCCCTTCTAAGTGTTCTCAACTCTAATGCAAGATCGCTAAGTGTTTTTCCGAATATCCCTTTTCATCCATGATGGAGGAAAACCCATCCAATGGCTCATACTCTATGTGCCTTGTTCTGTAGAATGCAAAATGTAGCCCAACTCTCCATCGAATGGAGAATGGCTTATTGGATGATTATGGAGAAAACACAAACATTCCGGAGTCATCGAATTATCTCCTAATGGTTATTGTATCAAGAAGATAATATCACCTTTTACGAGGATATCCCTCGGGCGTGGGTATTAATCTATGAAGTTGGACCCTTTTGATAAGTTCCAAGTAAAGCAATATATTCCCATGGTCACAAAGGACCTCAATGGGATAGGCCAAGGTCTATTAAGATATTTGCAAACAGACATCTAGACTAAGTTTATAATAAGAGATCAATTTATAATTGGTCTCCACTAAAACGGTCATCCCCTGGACGATTTTAGTGATCGCATGATCCCTATCCTATACACCTCCCCCGATCGTCACGGCCATCAGTGCATTATCAAAGGTAGACATTCAATAATGTCAATCACATCATCTATGTGACTCATGCTCGATCTTTCGATCTCTTGTGTTCCGAGGCCACACTTCTCTAACGTGCTAGGCTCGCCAAATCTAACTTGTGTGTATTCGCTGTGCAACATGGCTTACACCCACTGTATGCGAATGTAGATATGTCTGAAACCCAGGCCTGTAACCCTGGATCGCCTCATACCGAAGAACTTTCTTGGTGGTGCACACACAAGGGGAACACAGAATGTTGGAATTAAATAGGGATTATCTTATTTGCTACCGTTGAGTATCTAAATACTAGCACACAATAATATGTAAAAAACTGGTATCAACATCATATGTATAATGTGATATGATATGGTCTTTCTTACGCCTTGATATCCATCGAGCGCTCCGGCACGATCTCCATCTTGCCCTTGGTTTGACGCCAAGTCCACGACGCCTCCACCAGGTCGTTCATCGGAATGATGACTATTACTATACTACTTAGTAACAGAAAAGTAAACTACTTTACCTTCACAACGACCAATGCCATATCATAATCACATGCCCCCTTCAAAATAAAGTTAGACGCCTCTACTTTATCTATTGCAAGTTTTACATGGTTGTTAGGGCTTTCGAAATAGAACCGTTTCTAAACTACAAACTTTCGAACCACAACATGGATCCAACAGTTGTCTCTACTACACCCCTTTCGGGGCCCTCCGTTGCAAATGCTATATCAACTATCGAATGAGAGACAGACACCCGCTAGCCACTTATACGGTGCAAGCCGTATGTTGAGCGTGGAACCAGTCTCGCGTATGAATACGCGTAAGCTCGGTCAGGGCCGCTTCATCAAGCAATACCGCGATATAAACAAACACGTTAGAGGGTAACAACTAAGGGATCAATGTCCGCACAATACTTGTGCGTACTGGCCGTACAACACTCCTACACATAGATCGGCTCTGATACCACTGTAGGGAATCGGTGCGGAAAACAAAAAAATTCCTACGTTGAACCCCAGAAACTTGCCTAGGATCTATCTACGTAGTAATGCGGTAACAGCCTGAGCGTATAGAATACATACCCTTGTAGATCGTACGCGGTTAATGTTTCACGGGGAACGTGGTTGATGTAGTCGTACTCGCAGCCGACCTCAAGGACGTGAAGCTCCTCGCATGTCACCCCTTGCTCCTTCTTGATCTTCATCATCTTCATCGTGCAACAGCTCAGGCTCACGACATTCAAGCGTCCCAAGTATTGCACCTCATCTCTTCGTACACATCCGGTGCAAGATGAGACCTCCGGCTCCCCGATCCCGCCAGGAGTGTGGAAGTTGATATCCGGCTAGGAATCCCTGCAGCGCAATGGCGTGCTGTAGGTGTGCCTCGATCGCACAGCCCAAACTTTGGGGCCATGGTCACAAGGGCTAGAGAGAGAGAGGGAAGGAGGAAGTCAACCAAAGGACTTCTCCAAATGTTGGTGTGTTTAATCCCACCCATGGGCACCCCTTTATATAGGAGGAGGGGGTGTGCCCTCCCCTTTGGGTTTCCCATGTGGGACTATTCAAGGGAGAGAGGGGGAGGCGCATGGGCCTCATGGGCCGCCGGCCAGGGGTGGTCCCCACCCCGCGCACAGCCCTAGGCTGGCCGGGTGGGCCCCCTTGAGGCGCCTGGGCCTTGGCCCCTTGGCCCTTGGCCCTTCCCTCCTTCGGTTTTCCCTCATGGGCCCTTTTTCCCTAGGGAGTTTGGCCCATTAGTGGAATAACCCTTCAAATTAGATTTTAATATTATATTTAATATTAATTACACTAATTAATATGTAAATACATATTACAAAATCCATCTTGACCTGAAACACCTTTCGGTTCCCTTTCGATTTCCTCCGAACGACTTCGGATCTTTCCCGGAATGATTCCGGTCCTTTATTCTTTCTCCGAACAACTTCGGATCTCTCTACGGAATGATTCCGGCTTTCTCTTTCTCTACTGTGATTCCGTATTACGAATGATCGCTCTCATCGTACCCTTAAGTGTATCCTCTCACGGCTTGGGAATGCTCTAGACATGATCTGTATCAATGATCAACAGAGGGACCAGGGATATCCATGTGACCCCTATGCATTCCTGATGACAATGTCGTTTGAACCGTCTAAATGTAGCATCCTCTTCCTTTTGTTTCTCGATACAACTTGTTCGAGATCTGATCATTGGTATCTCATACCTTTGTTCAATCTCGTTCACAACAAGTTATGTTTTCTTGTTACCGTGATATTACATCCCCGTGACCTAGTCACATGTTGCAACATTTATGGATGTAATCTCACCAAGCTGGCCGTATGTATCTTTACCCGTCATGAGGGTGAACAAATCCCGTTCTTGTAGTCACATGTCATCTACTGTTCCTTTGGAATACCCAACATACAGCTTTGTAAGAACCGCATTCATAATTTGTATATCTTACATATACCTTTTCATCCATGACCTCCATTTGCAATCAAGCCCTTCTAAGTGTTCTCAACTCTAATGCAAGATCGCTAAGTGTTTTTCCGAATATCCCTTTTCATCCATGATGGAGGAAAACCCATCCAATGGCTCATACTCTATGTGCCTTGTTCTGTAGAATACAAAATGTAGCCCAACTCTCCATCGAATGGAGAATGTCTTATTGGATGATTATGGAGAAAACACAAACATTCCGGAGTCATCGAATTATCTCCTAATGGTTATTGTATCAAGAAGATAATATCACCTTTTACGAGGATATCCCTCAGGCGTGGGTATTAATCTATGAAGTTGGACCCTTTTGATAAGTTCCAAGTAAAGCAATATATTCCCATGGTCACAAAGGACCTCAATGGGATAGGCCAAGGTCTATTAAGATATTTGCAAACAGACATCTAGACTAAGTTTATAATAAGAGATCAATTTATAATTGGTCTCCACTAAAATGGTCATCCCCTGGACGATTTTAGTGATCGCATGATCCCTATCCTATGCACCTCCCCTGATTGTCACGGCCATCAGTGCATTATCAAAGGTAGACATTCAATAATGTCAATCACATCATCCATGTGACTCATGCTCGATCTTTCGATCTCTTGTGTTCCGAGGCCACGCTTCTCTAACGTGCTAGGCTCGCCAAATCTAACTGTTGGAGATATGCCCAAGAGGCAATAATAAAGTGGTTATTATTATATCTTTATGTTTATGATAAATGTTTACATCCCATGCTATAATTGTATTAACTGGAAACATTAATACTTGTGTGTTTTGTAAACATAAAAGAGTCCCTAGTAAGCCTCTTGTTAAACTAGCTTGTTGATTAATGGATGATCATGGTTTCCTGATCATGGACATTGGATGTCGTTAATAACAAGATCATATCATTAGGAGAATGATGTGATGGACACACACCCATAAGTAAGCATAGCATAAGATCAAGTCATTAAGTTCGTTTTGCTACAAGCTTTTCAAATGCATAGTAACCTAATCCTTCGACCATGAGGTTATGTTAATCACCATCACCGGATGGGTACTTTGATGACATCAAACACCGCTTCATAACTGGGTGGTTATAAAGGTGTCATTGGGTATTCTGAAAGTATGTGTTGAAGCGCATGGACCAAGATTGGGATTTGTCCATCCATGTGACGGATAGATATGCTCTGGGCCCTCTCGGTGGAATGTCATCTAGTTAGCTTGCAAGCATGTGACTAGGTCACAAGGGATGACATATCACGGAACGAGTAAAGAGTACTTATCAGTAACGAGGTAGAACTAGGTATAGAGATACCGACGATCAAACCTCGGATAAGTAGAATATCGCGTGACAAAGGGAATTGGTTTCGTATGTTAATGGTTCTATCGATCACAAAGTCGTCGTTGAATATGTGGGAGCCATTATGGATCTCCAGATCCCGCTGATGGTTATTGATCGGAGAGGTGTCTTCATCATGTCTGCATATTCACGAACCGTAGGGTGACACACTTAAGGTTCGAAGTTGTTTTAAGTAGATATGGAATATGCGTTGGAAACCGAATGTTGTTCGGAGTCTCGGATTGGATCCGGGACATCACGAGGAGATCCGGAGAATAAGATTCATATATTGGGGATCATTTTCTAAGTTAGGAAATGTTCCGGAGTGTTTGTATGGAGATTCTAGAAGGTTTCGGAATGTTCTGGAAGGTTCTAGAAGAGTTCTTGGTGTTTGCTTGAAAACCAAGAAAGGGTCAAAGGAAACCTTGTGGGGCGAGACACGGATTCATGGGGGAGGAGGACTCCTCCCCCCTTCCCAACCCGCCAGCCATAGGAGGGGAGTCCTACTAGGACTCCCCCTCCCCAGGCGCGCCTCCCTCCTTTAAATAGAAGGGAGGGGGCGCCCCCTCCTAGCCTCTCTCTCATAACAAGCTCTAGCCGCCGCCTCTCTCCTCTACCTTCGCTCTGCTCCGGCTTAGGCGAAGCCCTGCAGAATTCTCTACTCCACCACCACCACCACACCGTCGTGCTGCTGGGATTCCGTGGAGAAGATCTACTACCTCTGCTGCTCACTGAAACAGGGAGAGGAAGGTCTGCTTCGACTCCGCACGTGTGACCGACTGCGGAAGCGCTGCCGGAACGCGGCGCCGGAAGGATCGTCCACACGATCTTGAGATCGGAAAGTGATCGACTACATCAACCCCGAGATCTAATCTCGTAACGCTTTCGGTTCTACGAGGGTTAGTACAGATCTATCTCGTTGCACATGTCTAATAGATTAGATGTTGGCTTTTATCTAGATTAGATCTGGGTTTTGTTTGTTCTTGCGGTAGAAAATTTTTGTTTACCATGCTACAAACCCATCAGTGGTATCAGAGCCGTGTCTATGCGTAGATCTGTTGCACGAGTAGAACACAATGGTTTTGTGGGCGTTGGTGCTCGTGCCGTCCTTTGCTTTGTGTACTTTGCATCTTGCGGTATGGTGGGATGAAGCGGCCCGGGCTAACCTTACATGTCATCGCACATGAGACTTGCTCCACAGTTGACGTGCAACTCGTATTGCACAAGTGGCTTTGCGGGTGTCTGTCTCTCCCATCATAGTATAGATCCAATCTACACTTTGCACTTGATAGCACTTGTATCAACGTTGTGGTTCAGTTTTGTAGGTAAGATCCGTTCTTATTCGAAAGCCCCAAACCACGTAAAACATGCAAAGAAAATTAGAGGCGTCTAACTTGTTTTTGCAGGGGTTTTGTGATGTGATATGGCCATCATATGATTGTGATTATATTTGATGTATGCAATGATCATTATTGTAATATGGCAACCGGCAGGAGCCTAATGGTTGTCTTTAATTCTGTTAAGACCTGCATGTCTATTCATCTTGTAATAGATTTATTCCAAGTAGTTGTAATAGTTTCTAGTGATGATGGACAACCATGAAGCGGCGCAACTGACCTTGACGCAATGCTGGTGATGATGGAGATCATGTCCGTGCTTTGGAGATGGAGATCAAAGGCATACGAAGAAAGGGCCATATCATATCACACTAATTATGAATTTCCTGTGATGTTAATCCTTTATGCATCTTGTATTGCTTAGATCGCGACGGTAGCATAATAAGATGATCCCTCTCACTAAATATCAAGTAATAAAGTGTTCTTCCTTAGTAGGCACCGTTGCTAAGACTCGTCGTTTCGAAGCATCTCGTGATGATCGGGTGTGATAGATTCTACGTGTGCATACAATGGGTGCAAGCCAGATTTGCACATGCGGATACTAAGGTTAACCTTGACGAGCCTAGCATGTACAGACATGGTCTCGGAACACGGAATACCGAAAGGTAAAGCATGAGTCATATGGATGATATGATGAACATGTTGATTGTTCGCCTTTGAAGCTACATCTTCTCACGTGATGATCGGACTTGGTGTAGTGGATTTGGTTCGTGTAATCACTAAAACAACTCGAGGGATGTTGTTTTTAGTGGGAGTTTATTTGTAATTTGGATTAGTCAAACTCAATTTATCATAAACACAATCAAAGTGAATTTGCATAGTTTGTTGTAGTCATTGGCATCCGTTCACCACCTTACACTTAGTTATAGTTGAGATAGTAGAACTATAGAAATTCTGGATATTTGCTTTACGAACTGGTATCGTATTGTTTTGAGTGTCAATCTAAAGTTTAAAAGTCATATTGCAAACTTTCAGCAAACTCCGTTTACTCTGTGAAGTTTAATAAACAGTATTAAATCAAGAGTAACAATTCCAGTGTTAGTATCTAATGTATCATGTTTGCCTCCATGATTCTTGATACTCAAAAGATTGTTTTTAATATCAAGTTTATCTAAGAGCTGAAAGCAATGTTTCAGAAACCATCATATGTGAAAGGTATTGCGATATCTAAAACAATGTGTTGGTTACAACATGATAGAGTATATGTCCTCATATTTGATAAGAATTTGTGAAGGTTGGAGACGCTAGTCGTCCTAATCCTCCAAAAGGTTTTGGAAAAGAAACATTATACTCGCAATTCACCTTTATAAGCTATAGCAGCTTGATCATGAAAGTTATCATGATAAGGATGAATAGAATATGTAAGTAAAATGTTTACTACACTAAAATATTACTAAAGAATGGAATTTTGAAAGAATGCCAAACATTTGATGAAGGTGATCCACTTCAAAGTGCAAGTCCAAAGGTATTAGTATTTGACTATACACACTTTGTACTATGTGTCATGTGAATGACACCACTATTGATGTTGATAGATTCTTTTAAAAGAAAAGGAATTGTTGAAAGAGAATCTATAAAATATTTGGCAGAAAAGAAAAGATTGGAGATATCCAGCTTAGGTATATAGAAGATACATGTTATGGCTGTATTCCTTGGTTGTTAAACAATGTGGTTCTGCGGTATTGGATACCGAATTGGTTGGTATGAAGTGTCATACAGGACAACACAATTCATGAACTGCAATGGCCTAAGTAACTAGCAAGAGAATATGTGATGATGTTCATCGAAAACAAACAAAGGGTTGTTGTGTTGCTCATTAACATCAAAGCTTGCCTTCAAGATTTGTTTCAATAATTGTTATTTTGATCAGGTATTATGACGACAAAAGGTTGTTCAAATAATTACCGTATTCCATAATAGATGGATGATGTACAAGTCTGGTTGGAGAAATAACGACCATAAAACTAATTCTAAAATGTCGCAAGACAAATAATTGAAAGATCACTTGCAAAGTGACATCGCCGTTTAAATTATATTGAAAGGGATACATGAAGAAACTCCATGTTGATGGATTTTTGGAGTCTTTGATTTTGATCAAATGACGCTTGTGATACTTTCCTGGAGATAATTAAAACTCCATTCGTAGGCCAAAAGAGGAATGGACGACTAATTGATTGGAATTTGTACATATTGATGTATATAGTCCATTATGTGTAGTCGTGGGCGATGGATTTCAACTTCATATGCTTTCTCCGAAGATTTGAGTGAGTATATGTATATACCTACTCAATAAGGAAGAAGTATGAAACATTTGAAAAAGTTCAAAGACTTTCAAGATGAAGTGGAAAATTATTGTAACAAGAAAATAAAAAAGTTTATGATTGGATCATAAAGATGTTTGAGTTACAAGTTTAGCAAAACACCTAAGATTTGAGGAATCGTTCCATGGATTTGCATTTCCCAAAACACCATAGGAGTATGGAGTGTTCGAGATATGTAATGAAACCTTGTTTGACATGGTAAGATTAAAGGTGTCATTTATAAAACTTCCATTATATTTTAAAGGTTAAAGCTTTAGTGACTACCGCTTTTACACTGAAAAGAGCTCCATCGTGATCCGTTGAAATGACACCATATAAGTCATGGTTTGGGATAAAACCCAGGTTGTCCTTTCTTAAATTTTTGGTATGCTAGGCATAAGTAAAGTGTTTACAACCAAAGTCGGATGAGCATGTATTTGTAGGTTATTTCGAATAACCATTGGGTATTCCTCCATAACACTGAAGACAAAAGTGTTTGTCACTTAGAATGTCAAGTTTCTTGAGAAGGAATTTTTGGGTGAAAAGTTAAGTGGGAGGACAATAGAACTTTGACAAGGTTGTTGAACCTTGGCTAATATGTGCTGAGTTGCGCAGCGTCGGAAAGTGTCCCAGAGGCAGCAACAATGCTCATGGCTCACGTGCCTCAAAGGTTGTGGTCACGGAGATCTAAGTTACTATTGAACCAAGTAGGTCGGGTAAGTAATCAAATGCCAAGATTTGAGAGTTAAATCATTGTTGTTTGACAATGATGAACCGACTACATGCAAAGAAGCAATGATGGGCCCTGACTTTGTTAAGTGGCTTGAAGCCATAAAATCCGTGATAATTCCATACACGAGAAATCAAGCTTTGAATTTGAAAGACCCTCTGGAAATGTGCAAGACCTTACAGTCATATATGGAACTATAAAGAAATAGACATGGATGTTTCACATCTATGAAATAGTCGACATGTCGGAAAGAGTTTACGACAATGTTCAAGGAATTGACTATGATAAGATTTGATCTTTCATAGCGATATTTAGTCTGGACGAATTAATGTAGCAACCACTACATATATTTTGGTATATGGTAGTTGAACAAACAAAACAAGTTCTTCTAATAGAATGGTTTCCTAGGATGTGTCCTTGACACGATCCAAAGGGTTTTGTTAATTCAAAGGATGCTAAAAGAGTATGCAAAGCTTCAATGGTTGAAGTGAGCATCGCGGAGTTGGAATCTTCACCGTGATGAAACCGTTAAAAGGTTTAATTTCATCAGAGACGATGAAGATGTTTTCATTTTGCAAGAAATTAAGTGGGAGCGCTAAGACATATTTCTAATACATTATGCGAAAGACATATTGTTGATTAGAAATGATGTATCTTTTATTGACACAGGTTAAGAATTTCATTTCGTTGAAAGAATTAGGCATAACCCAAGAATTAGGCATCAATGTCTATATGGATAGATTGAGGCGCTAATATGGTTTTGCCAAATGTACATAGATAAGATGTTGAATGAGTTCAATATGGAAACAACAAGAAAGGTTCTTGACGCACAGAAAGGACTGAATCAAGATTCAAGTGTGTTGACACGAGATTCAAGTGTTTTGACACTTGGTGAAATCACAAGAATATTTTGATCAATCATTCTTTGAGATGTACACATCCAGATATGTCCTATGCTCTAAATGTTATGAGCATATACTAGAATGACTCATAAGATGATCATTGGACAATAGTAGGGATATTCCTATGATCTTTGGAAGAACTAAGAATATAATAGTGGTGATAAATAGTTCATTGTAAATTGTTGCATTGATACTAGTTTTGTCACAAATTAAGTTTATCTCAATTTAAACTATGGGTGGCACAATGTAATGGAAAGGAAGTTCCATAACGGATTTGGTTGAGTACCAAAGTTAAAACATTGTGACAGATACTACAACAAAAGGCTAAGTATATGACTGCTATTGTGGCAGCAAATGAGGGCATTTGCGTCAAGTAGTTTGTTACCAAACTAGGTGTGGTTCATAGCGGGATAATACTATGAAGATACATTGTATGACAATTGTATTAACATGATTTAATCCCAAGGAACTAAAGGTCTCACTAAAGGACCAAATTTATACAATGCCATCTCATTGGAGAATGAGTAATGCGTAGAGACGCAAGGAAATGCAAATACACACGGACCTGGAAGTGTCAGATCCGAATATTATGTTTACCACTAGCAATAGTGTCTATACAACACCAGAAAGCCATAGGTGTTGAATGCACAAGTTTTTTAACTAGATTATTGACTCTAGTGCAAGTGGGAGACTGTTGGAGATATGCCCAAGAGGCAATAATAAAGTGGTTATTATTATATCTTTATGTTTATGATAAATGTTTACATCCCATGCTATAATTGTATTAACCGGAAACATTAATACTTGTGTGTTTTGTAAACATAAAAGAGTCCCTAGTAAGCCTCTTGTTAAACTAGCTTGTTGATTAATGGATGATCATGGTTTCCTGATCATGGACATTGGATGTCGTTAATAACAAGATCATATCATTAGGAGAATTATGTGATGGACACACACCCATAAGTAAGCATAGCATAAGATCAAGTCATTAAGTTCGTTTTGCTACAAGCTTTTCAAAAGCATAGTAACCTAATCCTTCAACCATGAGGTTATGTTAATCACCATCACCGGATGGGTACTTTGATGACATCAAACACCGCTTGGTAACTGGGTGGTTATAAAGGTGTCATTGGGTATTCTGAAAGTATGTGTTGAAGCACATGGACCAAGATTGGGATTTGTCCATCCATATGACGGATAGATATGCTCTGGGCCCTCTTGGTGGAATGTCATCTAGTTAGCTTGCAAGCATGTGACTAGGTCATAAGGGATGACATATCACGGAACGAGTAAAGAGTACTTATCAGTAACGAGGTAGAACTAGGTATAGAGATACCGACGATCAAACCTCGGATAAGTAGAATACGCGTGACAAAGGGAATTGGTTTCGTATGTTAATGGTTCTATCGATCACAAAGTCATCGTTGAATATGTGGGAGCCATTATGGATCTCCAGATCCCGCTGATGGTTATTGATCGGAGAGGTGTCTTCATCATGTCTGCATATTCACGAACCGTAGGGTGACACACTTAAGGTTCGAAGTTGTTTTAAGTAGATATGGAATATGCATTGGAGACGGAATGTTGTTCGGAGTCTCGGATTGGATCCGGGACATCACGAGGAGATCCGGAATGGTCCGGAGAATAATATTCATATATTGGGGATCATTTTCTAAGTTAGGAAATGTTCCGGAGTGTTTGTATGGAGATTCTAGAAGGTTTCGGAATGTTCTGGAAGGTTCTAGAAGAGTTCTTGGTGTTTGCTTGAAAACCAAGAAAGGGTCAAAGGAAACCTTGTGGGGCGAGACACGGATTCGTGGGGGAGGAGGAATCCTCCCCCCTTCCCAACCCGCCGGCCATAGGAGGGGAGTCCTACTAGGATTCCCCCTCCCCAAACGCGCCTCCCTCCTTTAAATAGAAGGGAGGGGGCGCCCCTCCTAGCCTCTCTCTCATAACAAGCTCTAGCCGCCGCCTCTCTCCTCTACCTTCGCTCTGCTCCGTCTTAGGCGAAGCCCTGCAGAATTCTCTACTCCACCACCACCACCACACCGTCGTGCTGCTGGGATTCCGTGGAGAAGATCTACTACCTCCGCTGCTCGCTGGAACGGGGAGAGGAAGGTCTGCTTCGACTCCGCACGTGTGACCGACTGCGGAAGCGCTGCCGGAACGCGGCGCCGGAAGGATCGTCCACACGATCTTGAGATTGGCAAGTGATCGACTACATCAACCCCGAGATCTAATGTCGTAACGCTTTCGGTTCTACGAGGGTTAGTACAGATCTATCTCGTTGCACATGTCTAATAGATTAGATCTTGGCTTTTATCTAGATTAGATCTGGGTTTTGTTCGTTCTTGCGGTAGAAATTTTTTGTTTTCCATGCTACGAACCCATCACTAACTTGTGTGTATTCGCTGTGCAACATGGCTTACACCCACTGTATGCGAACGTAGATATGTCTGACACCCAGGACTGTAACCCTGGATCGCCTCATACAGAAGAATTTTGCACCGAATGAAAAGGGCTTCCCATGATCAAGTCTGTGCAGGAACAAAGTCCCAGCCGGATTGTCCGGCTGATATGCGCCAGAGTGTCCAGCCAAGCCGGACTATCCGGTTGGATTCTGCCGGACTGTCCGACCCTAGGGATTCGTCGACTTGCTCGGACGTTTTGTGTGCCATATTGGACACTACCCGTACACTGTCCGGACACTGGCCGGAAACTTTGCTAGGCTGGAGTGTCTAGTGGTTGTCACCCGGAGTGTCCGGCTGGGCCAGACTGTCCGGCCAGTATTTGCTTGACTGTCCGGGGTAAGTGGCTCCCAATGGCTCTAATTCCAGGGGGCTTATATAAAGGCCCCTTCTTCTACCTTGGGAGTTGCTCGTCCACCTCAAGAACAGCAGCACCATTTGAGCCACCAAATCCTCAAGATCTCTTCACTCAACCATCCAAAGTCATTGATCTTTGGAGAATCGAAGGAGGAGGCCTTGATCTACAGCTTCACTAAGAGATATCTTCATTTCCCCCTCATTCACTCGAGGGACCCTTGCTCTAGTGTTTCATTGGAAACCCTAGCTTGTGATTTGGTTCTTACAAGCTTGTCTTTGATTGTTTAACAACTTTCTTGTATTCGGGAGCCTCCAATTAGGTTGTGGATGTGTGCCTCGAACTTGTTGTAAAGGTGCCGGCTTCCACCTCGAAGGTTGCCACTATAGTAGAAGAGGTGAATCGAACCCGTTGGGGTGAGGTTCATCGGAGAATAAGGGAGGCCTCTCGTGGCATTGGTGTTTGGAAACCACCCCCTCTCCAATCATAGACGTACTTCCCCTCAAAAGGAAGGAACTACGGGAAACAAATCCTTGTGTCTCCACGTGCTCCACTTTGGTTACTCTATCCTTTACCGCACTTTACTTATCTAGTTCTTGCTTAGTGTATGTGCTAGATTGACATATAGGTAAATTCACCATAGTTGCATAATCTAGAGAATTTACCTTTTGTGTCAAACCCTAACTTGAAAATGAGTAAAATTTGAAGTAGCACCTATTCACCCCCCTCTAGGTGCCTATACGATCCTTTCAATTGGTATCAGAGCCTCGGCTCTTTATTCGGGCTTAACCGCCTAAGAGATTATGGGTAACCTAAGAGATGAGGGATCGAGTGAGGCTAGCAACTCGGTGACCATGGTAGATCTCAAGAATTTGGAAACAAGCTTGAGCTCTACCTTGGGCAACGAAATCCAACAGTTGTGTCAACTTGTTGAGCGACTTGTTATTTAAAAGTTGGCATCACCACCTCCGTCTCAAGAGGAAACACCACCTAACCCTAAGGCAAATGCTCCTACTAAGCCAATAGGTGAAGTGGTGGGGGATGAATACAATTCCACTGACTCCACCACCAAAAAGGGTGATGGGAAGGAAGAGCACCATGCGGTCCCCGGATGGTACTCTCCTGACCCTCCATTCCCTCATCCCCATATAAATAATAGAGGTGACCCACCTAAGTTAGCTGCACATACTTTTGCTCAATGGCAAGTTTTAATGAAATCTCATGTGCGCAACTGTTGCATTGACTTGTGAAACATTATTGAAGAAGGACTCAAAATTGAGGATCCAACCAAGTTGACTAGAAGAGAAGTGGTCAATAGCCAACTCAATGCGACAACCTTGCACATGATCCAACTTGGAGTGGGGCCAAAGGATTTTCCCCACATTGAGCACTACAACACCGCCAAGGAAGCTTGGGATGCTCTTATTGACTTGTTTGTTGGCAATGAGAGCATGAGAAGAAATAGGTATGATGCCTTAAGCAATGAGGCTGAAGGTTTCTTTATGAAGGATGGTGAGGATCATGAAGACATGTATCAAAGACTCAAATCCACAGCCACCGCCTTCAAGAGTGTTGGTGCATCTCACATTGATGATGCTTGGATCAAGAGAAAGTATGTGAGTGCACTCATGCCCTTCGAGCCCACTGACTTGAAGAGTCTCCAAGGAAGACACAACTACGCCACTTTCAAGGTTACTGCCAAGAATTCCAAAGACGCTCGTGCTCGTGCTATTGGAATGAGTAGTGGTGTCAATCTTGCCTTGAAGGCCAAGGTTGTGGAGTATGATGAAGATGAAGGGAGTGATGATGCACTTTCAATGAGCCACCCCGAAGATGTGAAGGTTGCTCATGGTGAATACATGGCCTTCTATGCAAGAAACTTTTGGAAAGACCCAGCCAAGGCCAAGATGGAGATGCAACGAAGAAGCAACCCCAATGGGAGAAGAGACAATGGGTCTAAATTGAGAACTTGTTTCAATTGTGGTGACCGATATCACTTTGTTGCCGGTTGTCCCTATGAGAAAAGAGAAGATCATGGGGGTAAACTTGTGTTGAAGAAAACCTCCAAAGCTCCTTTCAAGAAACCTTTCATCAAGAGGAATCCCACCAACAAGAAGTCGGGTGAAATTGTCTTGATAACACATGAAGAATTCTCCTCCGACAATGATGATGATGAAGATGAAGAAGAGGAAACATAAAGTGGTGTGGCAGCTCTTTCCATTACTTCTACACCTACATTCTCACTCTTAGACTCTCCAAATGAGAATATCTCCAACAAGAACATCACTTGCCTTATGGCAAGAGGAACGGAGGTATTATCATCGTCACACCCCACCTCCTTAGTTGATGATGAATTTGATGATGAGTTATCTCTTGAGGTTAAAAAGGAATTAGTTGCTTTTGATGTGTTTATGACTAACTTGCAAGGGGAACACAAGAAACACTTTGTGGACCTCTTAAATCAACTTTCACACACAAGAGCTTCTTGATGAGAGATGTAAATTAGGGAGAGAGCACATGATTGAGGTAGAATCTCTAAATAATGCTCTAGAAGAAGAACAAGAGACTAGGATGTCTCTTGAAACTAAACTTGAAGGGCTTGATGAAGATAATGACCTAATTATTAATAAACTCATCAAGGAACATGACCATGCTATTACTAAATATAAAAAGGCAAAAAAGGACAAGATTGAGTTTGGTGTTGTTCATGAAAAACTTGGCAAGGACTTTAGGATGCTTGACAAGGCTCACAAGGCCTTGGAGAGTGAACTCTTGTTACTCACAAAGTATCATGAAAAGCTTCAAACTCAATTGACCAATATTCCTTCACCTAGTACTTTCATTCCTTCTAGTTGTACAAATATACTTGAAGAAAATGCTAGGTTGAAGGGGGAGCTAGCTAAAGCCTCCTTTCCTAAAGGAAACAAGTCAATTGATGATCTCTTGAGTAAGAAGAGGCCAAATGGTGAGAAAGGGGGCATTGGCTTTGTCTCTAAAGCCAAGAACAAGAAGAACAACGAGAAGAAGAAGGCCAAACCTGCACAAGAAAAAGAGAAGGTCATTGTGGGTAGTAAGACCACGAGCAAAACTATGTCTCATGATGACTTTGCAGGAAGTGCTAACCCTCACTATGTTTTAATGCATGATTATTATGGTGATGTATATGCACAATATGTTGGCCCATTTGATGGTTATATTGCTTGGTCTATTTGGGTTCCCAAGACCCTTGTTGCTAACAAAAGAGGACCCATTGAAAAATGGGTACCTAAAAACTAGTTTGATCTTTTGTAGACCTATGCTTCCGAAGGGTAAAAATGGGTGCTTGATAGTGGATTCACAAGTCATATGACCGGAAGCGCATCTAGTGTCAAGAGTTGAGACCAAATGTTGATCAAGTATCCGTGACATATGTCGACAAGTTAAACTCTAAGGTAATGGGTTTCGGCAAGGTTGTGGTTGCACATGATATCACTCTCGTGGACGTCATGCTTGTTGAGACCCTTGGCTATAATTTACTTTCAGTCCGTGCTCTTGGAAAGATGGGCTTTGCCGTCTTTATTGATAATGATATTGTGATCCTCATGTGGAGCAAGACTCTAAAGGTCCTTTCGTTGGGTACGTTGAAAATGACTTGTATGTGGTGGAATTTTCGGGGAAAACCATGCAAGTGTGATGTGCTTATTAGGAAAGGCCGATGTGGGTTGGTTATGGCATCGCCGCCTAGCCCATGTCAACATGAGAACTTTGCAAAGCCTCCACAAGGATGGTCATATTATTGGACTAAAAGAAAATGTTTGCTTTGCCAAAGATCGTGTTTGCAGGGTGTGTGTTGAAGGAAAGATGCATGATTCTCCCCACAAGCCAAAGAACTACATCAAGTCCAAGAGGATCTTGGCGCTCCTTCATGTGGATCTCTTTGGTCGTCCATCTCATGCAAGCCTTGGGAGGAAGAAATATTGTTTGGTGATTGTTTATGACTACTCAAGATACACATGGGTATATTTCTTCAAGATGAAAAGTGAGACCCAAGAAAATTTCATTGACTACATCAACATGGCTCAATGTCAACACAATGTCCTCGTGTTAACAATAAGAAGTGACAACGGTACCGAGTTCGAGAACTACACATTGAATGGATTTCTTAGTGATGAGGGGATAAAACATCAATATTCCGCTGCATATACCCCTCAACAAAATGGTGTAGCAGAGAGGAAGAACTGGACTCTTATTGAAATGGCAAGGACCATGTTGGCGGAGTTTAAATCTCCATACAATTTTTGGGCCAAAGCACTCCACTGCATGCCATGCATCAAACCGTCTCTACCTCCACCAAGAATTGATCAAGACTCTATGTGAAATTCTTACCGGTAACAAGCCCAATGTTTCATACTTCCGGGTGTTCGGTTGTAAGTGTTTGTATCACATTAAGAGTGTTCGTTTGTCAAAATTTGATTCCAAAGAATTAGAGGATATTTTTGTTGGTTACTGTCTCGAATCCCACACTTATAGAATCTATGAAAAGCTCTCCGGAATTGTCATAGAATCTTGTAGTGTGGTTTTTGAAGAATATGATGGTCCCCAAGGGGGCGTGTTGATGTTTGTGATGTAGATGATGAAATGCCTCAGGATGCCATAGGAAGAATGGGTGCGGGATTCATCCACCCCGTTGAGGAACCCCTTATGGCGGATCGAGAAGTACTATGCTCTATTCAAGTGGAGCCCTCATCTTCACAACATTAACAAGCTCCTATCGAGGAGGACAATGACCCAAGCCAAAGACAAGTTGTGGACCCTCAACAAGTTGATCAGGGAGAACCCTCTAGCCAGGAGGAGCTTGAGTCTCCATTTGCCATAATGTCCAGCACTGCTCAGTCTATTGTACAAGGAAGATCTGTAGAAACTGCCATAAGAACAGCCCGACGCCTATCTAGAAGTGTGCCTGATCAAGACCAAGGTCAATATTTGTCTCTTAATGAAGAGAATGACTCCAGTGATGATCAAGGTCAAGTTAATGGTCAAGACTAGGACCAAAATAATGAAGTGATCCCCACAAGAAACAACAAGGAGATCGAAACTCGTCGCCAAGCTAGAATGGATAGAATGTTGGAATTAAGAGAACACACTCTTGAGAATGTGGTAGGAGATATAAGAAGAGGGATATCCACTCGAGCCCAATTGAAGAACTTTGGTGAACACCAAGCACACATTTCCATGGTGGAACCAAAGAAAGTATGGGAAGCGTTTGAAGATTCGGATTGGCTGGAAGCAATGCACAAAGAGCTCAACAACTTTGAGAGAAACAAAGTATGGAAGTTAGTTGAAAAGCCAAAAGATTGCCGTAATGTTATAGGCACCAAGTGGATATTCAAGAACAAGAAAGATGGGCATGGAATTGTTGTGAGGAACAAGGCAAGATTGGTTGCACAAGGGTTCTCTCAAATTGAAGGCATTGATTATGGGGAGACATATGCATGCACCCGTGGCTCACCTTGAGTCCATACGTATCCTTCTTGCTTATGTGGCACATCATAACTTTAAATTACAACAAATGGATGTAGAAAGTGCATTTCTTAATGGTCCATTGCATGAGTTGGTATATGTAAAGCAACCCCCAGGGTTTGAGGATCCCAACTTTCCAAACCACGTCTACAAACTTGATAAGGCGCTCTATGGGCTCAAACAAGCTCCACGCACGTGGTATGAGCGCCTTAGAGAGTTGTTGTTAGATCGTGGGTTTGAGGTTGGGAAAATCAATCCGACTCTTTTTACTAAGAAGGTCAATAGGGAGATTTTTGTATGCCAAATATATGTAGATGATATTATCTTTGGGTCATCTAACAAAGCTTTTAATGATGAATTCTCAAAGCTAATGACTGACAGGTTCAGGATGTCTGTTCGCACACGAACACGTCATCGTGTACCCTTGACACCGAGTGCGATGCGCGGCAGCACGCGCTGAGGGACGCTCGCCGGAAGCGCGGTACGCAAGACAGTCCGGCAGGTGCTTTTGTAGACCCAAAACCCCGCTCGCTCGGGAGGGACCCCGTCAGGGCGGCGCGGTGGCTATGGTCTGCCCTAGGTCGGCCTAATCACCCCTAGGACCTCGTGGGTTCGTAGCCTCACATCTTAAAGAACGACGAAGAACGAGAAGAAAGATACAAGAGAGAGAGATAAAAAGTAGATGAACACGAAAAAGTAGTAGATGTGTTTGTTCGATTGGTGTTGGTTCAATCGGCCGTCACCCCTCGTGTATATAAGAAGTGGCTGGACTTTCCGTTCAAGAAAGAGGGTTGGATTCACGTCCAAAACCCTAGTTGGGGTCCAACTCGAACAGACAAACCCGAAATTTGCATAACTGTTTGGTCAAAAACTTGTCTGTACCTTCCGGACCACGTTTGAGATAGTAAACGAGCTTGGATCAAAATTTTGTAAAAATAAAAGTTGTGCGTCTCAAAACAATGAACAACTTTGATGTTGGCCACTTTTTCATATGATCTGATCTTCAATGACTTTTGCCCTTATTTTCGTATCAAACTCAGATTCATACTTACTCAAAAGAAGTTTACTCCAAAAGCAAAGTTGTATATCTCGAAAAAACGAAGAACTTTCATGTTTTGCACTTTTCCATCCGAGTTGATCTTGATCGCTTAAATTAAGTCGTAGGCAGAATGATCGAATTAGGAGGTTTTTTTGGATCGCCGGGTCCATTGCTCTCGCGTAAGGGGAGACATGGTCTGTGGTCCGGCGACCCCATGTCCTGTCCGTGCTAATTCGGCCTCTGTCAGTATTTTGGCTCTCAATTTTGCATACTAACTTGGATCTAGATGATTCAAAAACCAAAGTTGCTTGTTTCGACGAGGCGCACAACTTTTGTTTTTTGGAACTTTTTCATTTGAGGTCATCTTAAAGGACTCATAGTTAAAGCCTCCATATATCAGCTCCAAATCCTCTCTGAACACTAGCATAATCAACTATTAAGCCTGATAATTCCTTGACTTGATTAGGTGCCTCTTTGATGATGATTAATAATCCTTCAAGTGGAATTTTCCAAGTGTCTCTCGCCATTTGCCTTGATTAGTTACGAGTCCAAAACGAGTGCCAACACATGCCCCTCTGTTTTCTGGCAAAGCTTGCGTGCTAGAAAATAACTTGCTCCACTTTTAGTCTAAGGACGATGTCAACACTCCATCGGCCATTGGTTATCTTAGGGCGATAACTCTATATCGGCCATATGTGCTAAGGGCGATAAATATATATCAGCCACTTGGGTATGATTTCCTCAAATAATTTGTGTTAAAAACAACCACCTCATCCCGAAGTTGATGAATATCATAATTTCCTTCATGAAAAACTCCCACAATGATCCTGACTAGGTCTTCATTCATGTTTATCAAAAACAATATCACCAACTGTTCGGCAATAAAGATCATTACCTATTAATGAGCATTTGAAAAGCAACCGAACAGTTATGTTCACCCTTTGGTTCAGAATTTCATGTAATCAACAATGGTCTTCCGCTATTTTTCATCTTCACCTGCACTAGATATTTCATTAGTGTCCGAAGCGGTAGTATCCAATTCGGCCTTACCTATGTTAGCGAAACAAAGCATCGGCTCTTGTTGAATATGAAATATATCATGAATAACATGATACCCGGATGTTTGTTGAGCCAACTCATTTGCACTTCAGTTTTCATATCTTGTCTCGGTCTCTAATAGAACTAAGGACGATGTTAGAAAACCACATCGGCCATGATTGGATAATGATCTCAGGGCGATAAAATAAATATCGGCCATATATCTTTGCCCCAATGGGCATGCATAATCCATCCACCAAAGTATGTATAGCCGAAGTAAACAAAACAACAAATCTGATTATGAACTTCAAATATTCGGCCTCTTGGATTAGCAACAAAATTGCAACTAATCATATGAATAATGATTTGGCAATACCCTTTCATGATGTACATAATTACGATGCATCCATGGAACAAAATAAATCCATGGTGGGTAACCAATCATACCTGGGGATGAATTCCATGGCATAGGCATTAATGGTGAAGTATAATAATATGGATGATGTGCTGGCCGAAGCTTTGGATATTGATACCGAATTCTTTGGCCTGATTGCTTGTTGGCATTATTCTTTTTGTTTTCCACTCTTGCTGCCCTCCTTATGATAAGATCTCGCACATCTTCCTTTCCTTGAGGGTTTCCTTTGGGAACCCACGCCATGTTTCTTTTCTTCAGCTCCCTGGCTGTAAGCCGATATAGCTTTCTCTCTTGCCATTGTGATAAGCCGAGTGAGCATCTTGGCTGTGGTTTCGTTTCACATAATGGCATGACTTTCTTAATCTTGGGCACCTTCAATTTTGCTTGCTCAGATTCAGAAATTGGGTTTTTAAAAGTTACTCGCTTCACTTCCTTGCCCTTAGTAGCCAACATGAACTCAGCTGGCTTTTCATCATTTGAAGTCAAATCTGAAACAGCACACTTGCGTCCATCCTTTTTGATTCAGTATACTTGCTTGACCACTTCTTTCTTTACCCATGAACTCCAGACCGATTCCTTCTGATTGAAACGGTCTTTGACGCATGATTGTTGATCAATTGATCTTCTTGGAGCTGCACAATTTGGGTGAGATGATCTAGAATTAGATGGATAATGTGTCCGTGAATCATACATTTCCCACGATGGATATGAATAAAAGTCAGCGTAGGAAGGTATCCATGACATTAGCATTGGTGGCCCAAAAAGAGGATATGAATTTGTTGCATTTAATTTCTCCTTTTGCTAACCCCTGTCTTTAGAATTTTTCCTTGGGGGTGATCTTGATGATTTTGCACTACTTGGCTGATAAGAACTTTTTGCTTCACTCTCCTTTTTATATTTTTCCAGCAGCTATGCAAAAGTGACTTTTGGTTTGCTTCCCTTGTGCTTATTGTGGCCTTTGTCTTTTTTAATTTTGCACACATCGATCTTCGAGTTTTATTGTTGCCCCCTAGTCCTTGATGTCTTCATTGTAGCTTCATTGGAACTCTCACCTTAAAGAATATCTTCAACATGCTCATGCACAATTCCTTTACTTGTAGGCTTGATCCCATCATCTTTAGTGTGTACCTTCTCCTCATTGTATGAATCGGCTATAGGTAGCTGATGCAATATACTTTGTCCATCAACACCAATCGAAATAGATTGGTCATTAGTTTGCGTTTCAACAAATTTCAATCGTCCTTTATTAACAGCCGATTGTACTATTTGATGAAACATGTTGCAATCCTTTATACTATGCTCGAACGAATTATGCAACTTGCAATACATTTGTCCTTGTAACGATGGTTGCACATTGTGATCAAGAATTCTAATATAATCAATTTTCAGCAGCTTGTCAAATATATGATCACACATTCTCAAACTATAGGTACACCTTTTATCTTCTAACCGATCTTGTTGTGAGAATGGCTTTGGAATTGAGCAACTGAATGGTTCAGATTTTACATCACCTAGTTCGGCTATGCGTTCTTTTCTGCACTTCTTTTCCGATGTCTTTGAATACACAGTTATACTAGCATCGGCTTTCTCAAGAGACAACAACCTTGGCTTTATGTTTCTGAAACTAAAAAGATTAAAACACATATGTCTCACTTGAGACCAAATGTTAGCCAAGTATGAAATAAACAAAGCTACCCATGTACATATAAAATCTAGATGAAACCATGTGGAAAGCTTTGGCTGTAATAATTTGTTATTATCGGTCTCTCTAAAGGGTATAACATGTTGACCGATAGGTTCTGTGACAATTATATTACTAACAAATAAATTACCTCTCTCGATTGGTCTTTCATAGCTTAAGAGAATTTTGCTAATAGATTTATCAGTAATAAAGTTTTGACCAAATCGGAATATAAGTAAATTATTTGCTAGATGTACCTTTTTGAAGATATTGGAAGCGTATGATGACTGCATGACCTGAACAATATCTTGCTCGGCCTCTAGATAATTCTCCAATGCCTTGTCTTCCTTCTTTTCTAGGTTTTGTGCCTCTTCTCTTTGATGCGCTTCATCAACCAAACTTTGTTCGGCTATATCTTGTTGTTGTTGATGTTCATAAATTTCTTTGGCACGGAACTCATATGGCAACATGCAAATTACCTTACATCCAGAAAAGTCAAGCACAACAGTTTTACTAAGCTTGCCATGCTCTTGATCAACGAAGCTTTCTTCTTCTGATTCGGTAGATTCAGCACATGTATTCTCTGATTCGGCTTTTTCAATAACCGAATTAGCCATCCTAGCTGAATCATTTGTACCTACACGATTTTCATCAGATTCAAAAGCTTCTTCTTTTTGCCTCGTTGTAGCAGAGGGTTCAACTTGATTGCTGCGTGGAGGAGATGAATTGATTCCTTCAACTTGAGTAATATTGTCTTCATGGTCCTTTTCAAGACTTGCAAGAAACTTCTTTAGTTGTTCTTCTTCAAGTTTTTTCTTATACACTTCATGATCTTCTTTCATCTTATTTTCAAGTGCATCAAACTCTTCATCACGCTTCTTCTTGAGTGTCTTAAATAACTGAAGATGTTTCTCCGATAAATCATCAAATGTAATGACATTATCGGCGTTAACCTCAGCTGCATATAATTTCTCCCCGATGCTTTTAGTTTCTTTTGGCAACATACTATCGCTGAAACTTAGCAATTGAGAAGGGGAAAACCTGATCTTGTTTGCCTTACGCTCCTCTTCACGCTTCTTGTTGTATGCCTCATAAGCTTGTATTTTAGCAAGATCGTTGGGCCTCTCTTCTAGTTCTAGGTGAAGAGAATTAAGCTTCTTGAACTCAGCTGCAAGTTTTTCCTTCAAGTCATTTGTTCCTGCATAAGAATGCCCCCCGATGCCTTTTGTATCTTTTGCCAATGAGGTGCCACCGAAACTTTGCAATTGTGCGAGGAACGTACCATACGCTACAGTACTAGATGAAGGCACATTAGCTTCTATTGAGTTTCCACTTATTCGGCTATAACCATAAAGGTGTAAAGCCGAATTATGAATATCATTAGTTGCATACGGTGCTGAAACATAAGGTGTAGGATATGATGATTGAGAGTAATTGAGCAAATGACTAGTCGTAGCATGTCCAATTTCCCTATCCATCGGCATGTTTGAATATGAACCTAGAGATTGCATGTTATTTGCCGATGAATATGAAGATGAAACACCCCCGTGCATGCTATTGAAATCTCCAACAACCGGTGTTTCATATTGATTGACCGAATTTATCATGTTGTTCATCGGCATATGGATTTCTGGGGTTGCTGATGCATGATAATTCGAGTTTACATATCGCAAGTTGCTAAAACTAGATGAAGCTTGTAGATAATTTTGTATCGGCTGTTGAACATAGTTAGAACTAGGGCTAGCCGCTATGCATTTCAAACAATCTAGCAACATGGACATTAGGGTTACTTGCATCTACATAATTGGATTGAGTATTCATACCGTGGTAGATTGCAACCTCTTGATGACGTTCTCTTCGTAGAAAGAACGGGCTGGAGACCGTTCAAAGCTTCGTCCCCAGCGCAGTCACCAAAAAGTATGTTCGCACACGAACACGTCACTGTGTACCCTTGACGCCGAGTGCGATGCGCGGCAACACGCACCGAGGGAGGCTCGCCGGAAGCACGGTACGCAAGACAGTCCGGCGGGCGCTTTTGTAGACCCGAAACCCCGCTCGCCCGGGAGAGACCCCGTCAGGGAGGCGCGATGGCTATGGGCTGCCCTAGGTCGGCCTAACCGCCCCTAGGACCTCGTGGATTCGTAGCCTCCCATCTTGAAGAACGACGAAGAACGAGAAGAAAGATACAAGAGAGAGAGATAAAAAGTAGATGAACACGAAAAAGTAGTAGATGTGTTTGTTCGATTGGTGTTGGTTCAATCGGTCGTCACCCCTCGTGTATATAAGGAGCGGCTGGACTTTCCGTGCAAGAAAGAGGGTTAGATTCACGTCCAAAACCCTAGTTGGGGTCTAACTCGAACAGGCAAACCCGAAATTTGCATAACTGTTCGGTCAAAAACTTGTTTGTACATTCCGGACCACTTTTGAGATAGGAAACGAGTTCGGATCAAAATGTCGTAAAAAGCAAAGTTGTACGTCTCGAAACAATGAATAACTTTGATGTTGGACACTTTTTCATCTGATCTGATATTTATGAACTTTTCCCCTTATTTTCGTATCAAACTCGGATTTAGACCGAACAAATTTAACTCAATTCGGCCGTATCCTAAATCTGGAGGTCACATACTTGCTCAAAATAAGTTGACTCCAAAAGAAAAGTTGTTCATCTCGAAAAAACAAAGAACTTTCATGTTTTGCACTTTTCCATCTGAGTTGATCTTGATCTCTTAAATTAAGTCGTAATCAGAATGGCTGAATTAGGAGGTTTTTTGGTCGCCCGGGTCAATTGCTCTCGCCTAAGGTGAGACATGGTATGTGGTCCGGCGACCCCATGTCCCGTCAATGTAATTCGGCCTCTGTCAGTATTTTGACTCTCAATTTTGCATATTAACTTGGATCGGGATGATTCAAAAACCAAAGTTGCTTGTTTCGACGAGACGCACAACTTTCGTTTTTGGAACTTTTTCATTTGAGATCATCTTAAAGGACTCATAGTTAAAGCCATATATCAGTCTCCGAATCTTCTCTGAACACTAGCATAATCAACTATTAAGCCTGATAATTCCTTGACTTGATTAGGTGCCTCTTTGATGATGATTAATAATCCTTCAATTGGAATTTTCCAAGTGTCTCTCCCCATTTGCCTTGATTAGTTACGAGCCCAAAACGAGTGCCAACAATGTCTATGATGGAAGAATTGAGGGTATTTCTTGGTTTTGAGATCAAGCAAGTAATAGGAGGAACATTCTTTAAACAAGCCAAGTATACTCAAGATATGCTCAAAAGATTCAACATGAAAGATCTAAATGGAACTTCCACTCCCATGGCAACAAAGACCCATCTTGAACTAAACCCAAATGGTAAAGATGTGGATCAAAAGGTATACCGGTCCATGATTGGTTCTTTGCTTTACCTTTGTGCGTCTAGACCCAATATTGTGTTGAGTGTAGGAGTGTGTGCAAGATATCAAGTGGCTCCTAAAGAAAGCCGTTTGATGGCGGTCAAGAGAATCTTTCGATATTTGGTTCATACCCCAAACTATGGTATTTGGTATCCTAGGAGCTCAACTTTATCTCTTTGTGGATACACGGATTTGGATTGGGCTGGTGATAAGGATGATAGAAAATCAACCTCCGGGGCTTGCCAATTCCTTGGAAGGTCCTTGGTGTGTTAGTCTTCTAAGAAGCAAAATTGTATATCTCTCTCCACCACCGAAGCCGAGTATGTGGCAGCTGCTAGTGCTTGTACTCAATTGCTATGGATGAGGTAAACTTTAAAAGAATACAGTGTCCATTGTGACAAAGTGCCTCTTCTATGTGACAATGAAAATGCTATCAAGATTGCCTATAACTCAGTGGATCATACAAGGACAAAGCATATTGAGATTCGTCATCACTTCATTAGAGATCATGTTGCTCGAGGTGATATTGAGCTATCATATGTGTCAACCAAAGACCAACTTGCTGACATTTTCACGAAGCCACTTGATGAAGCAAGGTTTTGTTATTTTAGGAATGAACTAAATATCATAGATTCAAGGAGCTTGACTTGATCACCTTGCATACTCACCTATGTCTTGACTCTTATTTGGTTTAGGTGTAGGCATGGAGATAGGGGGAGTGCGGTCCTAATACATTGGACTATCCCTCCCCCCATAATGCCAACATTAAGAAATTCAATTCTCTTAATATCATTTAGTGATATGTGAGCTTCATTGATGAGTAGTGGCTATGAACCCAAGGATAATTCTTCGCGGTGTCATGCCACAAACTCTTACATGGTGGCCTTGGCCACCGCCGTCCTCATATTTGAAGAATTGGTTCTTGGTTTATTTGATTTGGAGCTTATTGTGTTATCTTCTTGAATATCTACGGTTTCTTGGTTCTTCATAGTACATCTTCTGAATCCCAAGCCTATTCTCATCTCTAAACATGCTCCTCATACCACACATTTGTCCACTACTTGAATCTGGGGTTTTCTGGTTGTGGGGGCCGGACTATCCACACTGAACCGACCGGAGTGTCCAGCAAAGCCGGACTCTCCACTTGATTCACTCCGGACACTCCAGCCGGGACAGACACTCCGGAACGAGTGGTTTCGAACTCGTAAAAGTGGTCGGGGAGAAGTGGATGGTTCAGTACTCCTTCTCTAGACCCTGCTGCCCCTGACTAGGAGCACCATCGGGACGGCTCCTCCACCCCGGATCCGGCCGCTACCACTGGCCATTCCCTCCCTTTGCCGCTGGGACCCGTTCCCCTCTGATGAAGGTCTCCATGGATGCTGGTATTGTGCCCCTTCCCTTCTCCATCTCTAGGGTTTGCTCTAGATGAACTTTTGGGGGCAATGACTTGCCTAGATCCATGGATACATCATATTGTGTGCAATACTAGTCCTTGTAGTAGTTCTAGCAATCCCGATATGATCTGATTTAACACTCTTGGACTGCCCGAAAATCATCAAGACTCTAGTCGGAATGTCCGGCGTGTACGGGGCGGACACTCCGGCCCAGCCGGAATGTCCGACATGTACGCACCAGAATGTCCGGGCCAGGCGGAGTCTCTGGGGTGGTTTTGCCAGACAGTCCGGGTGTTCTCAACCAGTGCAGCTTCTGCATTACTTTAACTACTAATATGTGTTTGTATCTCCTAGACAAATGTGCTTACCCATATGCTATCCTTCTACTCTGATCTCATAGGTAGCTCTCGTCCTTGTCGGTCTAAGGCTGCTCAAAAGACCCATCCTCGCAGGTTCCGTGATGAAGAGAGTGATGTTCATGTTGATCCTTCCATGGTCAGACAGGCTGCACGTGACCGTGTTGCAGCAAAGCAAGAAAAGGTCAGAAAACTGAGAAGGGATGAAGCCAAGCACATGAAGTTTGAGGCATTGACCACTCTGGCAGATTTGGGCAGCGAGGAGTTTGTGGAGATGAGAATTCAGCAGTTCTATTCTCTGCCTCGCACCTCAGAGGATGATCGCTTCTGGAGAAATGAGCAAGCCCTACTCTTTTCTGAGGTGTTTTGTGCTTTCAGGACTCATGTGTGCCCCATGAAGTGGTTGGATCTTCAGAAGCTCCATGCACACAGGTACTTTGAGGATGCTCTTTGGGTGACTAAGAAGATGGGGATGCACACCATCTTTCAAGCAAAAGAAGACTACAATATTGAGTTGGTCCAGCATTTCTATGCCACAGTGGTCTTTGGGGACACTACGGATATTCCCCTTGAGTGGATCTCTGACACTACTAGGTGTTGTTCCAGCATGGCTCAGTTTGCACACATCCTTGGATTGCCTTTCAATCCCAATGCTCACAGTGGTCTCAGGATGCATGTACATGGTTAGGCATATGACAAGAAGAGGTTGGCCCAATTTACTCTTAGAATGGTGTGGTTGGCCAAACCACCAACATCAAGCTCATCTACAACATTCTGCTTCGCATGTTTCGCCACACACTCATTCCCAAGGCGGGCAACAAGGATGAGATGAGAGGTGCAGAAATCAATCTTATGGCCCATGCTCACTCAGTATATACTCATGGTCTAGAGCATCCAGGTGGTGCTATAGATGTCATGGATTTCATCTATCAGGACATGTACAAGTGCATCACCGACAAGAAGTGTCCTCTGTTTGCTCCCTATGTGATGAAGCTCATTGCTTCTCAGGCTCCAGCAACTCCACTGCTCTACACTGATCTTGTTCCACACCTTCCTGCCAAGCTATAGAGGAAGGCTGCCCCCACCACCAAGGCACCTCGTGGCTACCTGATACGTCCAAAACATATCTACTTTCCCGAACACTTTTGCTGTTGTTTCTTCTATAATTTATGTGATTTGGATACGACTAATGTGGACTAACGCTATTTTCAACAGGATTGCTTTGGTGTCTCGTTTTTGTGCAGGAAATCAACTTTCAGGAAAAATCCCCGAAAATATCGCAAAACTCCTATTTTACCAGAAGACTCACGGAGCCAGAAGACGAGACGGAGAGGGGCCCACACCACCTAGTGACGCAGGCCAGGCCACACCACGCCAGGGGGTGGTGTGGCTGCCTTGGTCTCCGCCTCGACCTCTCATTTCGCCTACATAAGCCCTCTGACCTAAAAACAAAGGGGAGGAGGGGGTTCGACGTTTTTCCAGAAAGAGTTCCACTGCGCCGCCACCACCAGAAACCACGATTAGGAACCAGAAACTCTGTTCTGGCACCCTGCCAGATGGGGAATTGGAGGAGATCATCGTCATCATCATCACCAACACTTCTCCATCAACCATCCATGATTCTCCCATACATGAGTGAGTAATCCCCCGCAGTAGGCTATGGGGATGGTAGGGATTGGATGAGACCGTTCATGTAATTGCATCAGATTGTTAGGGCATGGTGCCTAGTATCTATTGTTAGTGCTTTCTGACATTGTTGCAACTTGTTATGCTTAATGATTGTCACTAGGGCCTGAGTGCCATGATTTCAGATCTGAACATGTTATTGATTCATGATGATATTATTGTTTATGATCTTACCTGCAAGTTGTATACATATTATTATCCGGAACCCGAGGCCCCGAAGTGACATAAATCGGGATAACTGGAGGGGATGGCTATGATGTGAGGATCATGTGTGTTCATGGAGTGTTAATGCTTTTCTCTGGTGCTCTATTAAAAGGAGCACCTTAATTGCCAGTAGATTCCCTTGAGGCCCCACTGCAATGGGCTGACAAGACAAATGATGTTGTGCAAGTTCTCATTACGAGCATGTATGACTATATATGGAACACATGCCTATGATTATTTAGTACTAGGATACTTTATCTTATTTATGTGCAAATGCCATATGTCTTGATTATTACATAAATTGTCTTGTCCATGCAACGTCCGTCCATCCATCCCTATGCCTACCGCACTTTAATCCTACTGTTTACTGCAATTGTTACTACTGTCTTTATTTTACTACTGCTATTACTTTGCTATTGCTACTACAAAACTATTGCTACTGATAAACTACTGCAAGCAAGATTGTTTCTAGGTGCAGCTGAATTGACAGCTCAGTTTTTAAGGCTTATAAATATTCTTTGGCTCCCCTTGTGTCGAATCAATAAATTGGGTTTTACTTCCCTCGAAGACTGTTGCGATCCCCTATACTTGTGGGTCATCAAGACTATTTTCTGGCGCCGTTGCTGAGGACCATATATCTATTTATAAAGTTCACTTGGAATTATTATTGTTCGCTGCTATCCATTCATCATGGGTAAAAATCATGATGGAAAAGTTCCTATATTACCATCCACTACAAGGAGAGGTATAGTTCTGAACACCTCTGTTGCTCTTGATTCACCATCTGTGATGAGTTAGCTCCTGACACCACCACCACATACACATGTTACACATACCGCTACTTCTGCTGAATTTGAAATTGCTTCTGATACTTATGATGCTACTTCTATTGTGCTTGATGAGAGTGGTTCATTAGGTCCTTTCCTAGATGCTACAATTGCTAGAACTATAGATGGAAACACTGAAACTCCTATTTCTCTCTTGATTTATATTGCATAACCATTGTTGAGAAAGAACCTTTTTGTGGGACTGAAAATGAAAGAGTTGTAGCACATATGACTGAGCTTTCTACCATGAGTGGCTTATTTTCTGATGATATTAAGATGCGCACCTACTTTGTTGCTAAAATTTTCCCTTTTTCACTAAAAGGAGAAGCTAAATCTTGGTTTAATAATTTATCTCCTGGATCTATTGAAAGCCCTGATTGCTTGATTGATATTTTCTTTCAGAAATATTTCCTTCCTAGTGCTCAACATGCCATTTTGCAGGAAATTTTTGTTTTTAAATAGGGAGAAGAGGAGAAATTGCCTAAATCATGGGAAAGGTTTTGTGCTTTAATTCATGCATAGCCTGGATGTCCAATACCTAAAAATGAGCTTCTTGATATATATTATAATGGACTAATTGATGAATCTAGGACATAGGTTGATATTTTTACTGATTGTGTTTTTAGGAAGAGAACTCCCAAAGAAGTTGAGGAATTAATGGCTAAAATAAGCAAGAATTATGATGACTGGACTTCACCTGAGTCAACTACACCCGAGCCAACTGTGCCTAAGCCAACTGTGCCTGAGCCAACACCAACACCAACACCAAAGAAGAGGGGAGTGATTGAACTAAATAATGAAGTGATGAAGCAAGCTAAGAAATGTCTTCAGGAGAAGGGTATTAAATCTGAAGATGTGAAGAATTTACCTCCTATAGAATAATTATGTAAGCCAATCTCCCACTCATCCACTATTGAGGTACACTCTCTCCAACATTTTGATGAAGGTGATATTCCTTATTCTAAACCCCCTGATCAATGCTTAGAAGAATTTGATATCTATGTTGTTAAGCAAGATAATTTTAATAAGAGAGTGCATAATCATTTAATGGAAAACTCTAAAGCTATTAATGAGTTGAAAGATATTGTGGAAAGAACCTCCAATGGTGTTAAAATGCTTGTTAAACATTTCCAAATGGTTCAAACTCAAATTGATCAGCTTACTAAAGTACAAAAAGATTTGCTAGTTAATGCTTCTAAAGAAAAACATGCTTATGAAATTAGAACTAGGAGTGGTGCTTTCACTCAGGATCCTTTATATCCTGAGGGACATCCTAAAAGAATTGAGCAGGATTCTCAACAAATTGAAAATAGTGGTACTTCTTCTAAGAGAAAGAAAAAGAAACATAAAACAATTGTAGAATCTTCTGAACCTGCTAAAGATCCTAAAAGTATATCTATCTCTGATGCTAAAACTGAAAGTGGTAATGATAAAAATGATGCTCCTGATAAAGAAGAAATTAAAGAAGAACCTGAAAGGCACACTAATAATACTAAATACACTAAGGAAAATTTTGTTGCTAACAAACATGGTAGTGAAAGAGAGCCTTGGGTTCAAAAACCAATGCCTTTTCCTGATAAGAAACACACGTCAAAGGAAGAAGAACATTATAACAAGTTTTGTGAGTGGATGAAACCTTTATTTTTGCAAATTCCTTTGACTGATGCTATTAAATTACCTCCTTATTCAAAGTATATGAAGGATATTGTCTCTAATAAAAGGAAGATCCCTAATGAGGAAATTTCTACTTTACTTGCTAATTATTCCTTCAATGGTAAGGTTCCAAAGAAACTTGGAGACCCAGGGATTCCAACTATTCCTTGTTCTATTAAAAATAATTATGTTAGAACTTCTTTGTGTGACATGGGAGGAGGAGTTAGTGTTATGCCCTTTTCTCTCTACAAGAGACTTCAATTGGAAAAATTGATACCAACTGATATATCTTTGCAAATGGCTGATAAATCTACTACTATTCCTGTTGGTATATGTGAGGATGTTCCTGTTCAACTGTCTCATAATTGTTTGATATTAACTGACTTTGTTGTGCTTGAAATGCCTGAAGATGATAATATGTCTATTATTCTTGGGACACCTTTTCTTAATACTGCAGGAGCTGTCATTAAATATAATCAAGGAAAGGTAACTTTTAGTGTTAATGACAAGGAGCATACTATCTATTTCCCCAAGAAGATTGATAAGACTTATGGCCTAAATTCAATTGAAGATATTGAGGGCATCAAAGTTGGAGAAATATATTGTCCCACACTACAAGAAAATTATGAAACTATTATGATTGGGACTATTGGTATCAAGGTTGAGGTAACATAATAATTTAGTGAAATGCAAAGTTTTGTTTCATATAAATTTTTTTGGTAACAAGACCTGATCAACCTTGTTAACAAAGGGATTTTAATGAACAAAAAAATGTTTTCACCATGATTATCCTTGCTCAGTTTTATTTTATCCATTTTAATTTTTGCTTTCACCTTGTTTACTTTTATATTGCTAGTTGCTTGCATATTAGAGTGTCTTAGAACTTCTGAAGTTTTAATTTTGTTTTTGTTTTTGCATCATTCCATCATCTTTCTGCCAGAAAATCATTTATCAATACCTGAAAATTGCTCAAAATAAAGTTTCTCGAAAATTTCCAGAAAATTCATATTAAATTTTTACGCCAAAAAAGGGCTAGAGAGGTACCTGGAGTGACCCAGGGAGGGGCACTAGGCAGGCACACCACCTGGTGGTGCGGCCACACTAGGGGTGCGCCTGGCCATGGTGTGGGCCACCCCTAGCCCTCCACTTATTCTCCCACACGCCACTCATTTCCCTCTCCCGAGAAATCTCCACTTAGGCCAAAAGCCTAAGCTTGGGGGGAGGTATATCGACATCACACTCATCTACATATCTTGTTCTGTCGGTACTTTGTATATCCATGTTTCTCTTTCTTTTTAGTTTTTGTTCTTGCTTTATTTCTGCTTTCCAAAACTCAAAAAGACCAAAAATATTTTCATTATTTATCTTTGTTTACTTCTTTATGTTTTAGCCTTGGTTTGCTTCATCCTTTTTTAGCTATGATTTGATTATTCGAAACCCCCAAAAAGATTTAGTTTTGTTTGCTCTTTCCTTTGGTTCTTGTCTTTAAAAATTGGAAACCCAAAAATATTTGTTGTTCTTCTCTGGTTTTGTAAAGTTCGTTGCGGGGTTCAGTGGTCCTCCGTGACTCTTTGGAGTTTGGTTTTATCTTACTATTCAAGTCACACAAGTGAAAGGCAGTGATGATTTATGACAACTCGAGGTGTGGTAAGAGGTGAAGGGAATATGCCCGAGAGGCAATAATAAAGTGGTTATTATCTTATTCCATGTATATGATAATTGTTTATTTTACATGCTAGAATTGTATTGATCGGAAACATCAATACATGTGTGTTTAATAAACAAAAAGGGTTCCTAGTTATGCCTCTCTTATAGACTAGCTTGTTGATTAACAAGATGATCAAGGTTTCCTGATCATGGACATTGGATGTTGTTAATAACAAGGTCACACCATTGGTGGAATGATGTGATGAACATTCATCCGAAGTATAGCATTACGATCAAAGTCATTATGTTTATATTTCTATAACATCATACGAAGTAATCTTAGTCCTTAGACCATGAGATCATGTTAATTGCTAATACCAGAAGAGTATCTTGATAACATCAAACGTCACACCGTAACAGGGTGACTATAAAGGTGGGTTCAGTGCTACGAAGGTGTTATGTTGAGGCTCATGGATCAAGAGTGGGATTTGTCCATCCCTATGACGGATAGATATACTCTGGGCCCTCTCGGTGATATCACATTGAAATAGCTTGCAAGCAAGTGATGTGATCACTAGAATGTTATATCACGGGAACGAGAAAAGAGTGCATGTTGGTAACGAGATCAAACTAGGTATGGAGATACCGATGATCGAATCTCGGACATGTAATATATCGTGGGACAAAGGGATTTAGTTACTAGCGTTAAAGGTTCTCACGATCACAGAAGTCATCGTTGAATGTGTAGGAGTCGGTATGGATCTCCAGGTCCCGCTGCTGATTATTGATCGGAGAGGGGTCTCGATCATGTCTGCATTATTCGCGAACCGTAGGGTGACACACTTAAGGGATACCGACACCATTTTGAGCAAATATGTTTCAGATAAAGATTTAAGAAAGCGCTGAAATTATTTCAATAGACACCGAAACTGTTTCGGGTGAAATTGCTGAAATTGGTTCTGCATGTAATATTGAAATGTTGCAGGGGGTTTTATGTGAATGTTTGTTAATTAAAGTAATTAACAAAATTCTGAATAAACATTAATAAAAGAGTTTTATTAAATGAGAGAGCATTAAACTTGGAGAAATTTAATGCATTTAAAGTGGAGACTTTAAAAGAGAATGTGAAGGGGCAAATTTATGTGGAGGGAGTTACCACCACATGAATGGAGGAGGTGAAGAGACACCTCCTCCATGCGCCGGCCATGAAGGAGGGGCACCCCCCTCCTCCTATAAAAGGCCACCCCCTCCTCACTTCTCACACACACCTCCTTGTGAAGGATCTCTCTCCCCTTCTAGTATTATTTCCCCATGGTCTCGGATTAGCGAGATACATGTTCCTGGTGGCTTTATCTAGAAAGGAGTTGCTGCTTCCGCTGCTTTGCTGGAGCGAGGGATGGAGGTTGTCGGGGTACCGGACATGTGTGCGATCACGGATGCACCGCTGCTTTGCGGTGCTGGACTTGGTGGTGCTGGAGCTGGATCTGATGGACGTGCTGGAGCCGGACCTGCTGGACTTCATCACGATCTTGAGATCGGCAAGTGTACGACTACATCAACCACGAGTTCCTACTCATTAACAAAGCTCGTTGTCTACGAGGGTAAGTTCTCGTTGGATGTATGTCCACCCGTTGGTTTGTACCTAGTAGATAGATCTTGGCGTATAGTTCACACCGTAGGAAATTTTTTGTTTTCTATGCTGCGGACCCAACAAGAGGCTGGCATGAACTCTATTTGTTTTCATTTTTTGTACATATACTCATCATTGTGGGCATGCTTAGTCTGTTCATGTAAGGTGTATGTTATTTAATGGATGCTTAGTAGTTCTTTCTCTCTTATGATCAGTTCCAATCCACTAATAATTTGTAACATGTCATATAAATGTTTGCTTGCATTGTTCTATTCATTACTTGGTATGACATTGTGGTATCCTCCTCTGAATGTTTTATTTGAATCGACTTGGCACATGATCACGCATGCATATGACTAAACAAAAAGTCAGTTAAGCCTCGATGATTTATTTTGCCTCAGAGTTCTTGTGTCACTTTTATGCCACTAATAATTTTTTTATCGCAAGCATGATTATGACAGTTACTGCTCTCTCGATTGTTGCTCCCTTTCTATGCTAGCCTTCACTTGCGCTGAGTATAAGCTTTACTCATGCATCCAACTCCCTAAACCAAAGTTGTCAAAAGGTGTTCACCATATCTACCTATTAGCATTTATGCTTTGTTTTCTTCCAAATAAAAATGTTTGCTTGTTATATGAAAATTAGTTAGTAAAGCTCTCACGAACTTGATGGCACACTTTATTTTCTTACACTTAATAAACCTGAAACATTGTGCCCATCTATATTGCTTATATGCTTGCACTTTATAAGTTGTGAATTAGCAGAACCATGTTACCATGGGGAACGCTTTCAACATTGCACTTATTATTCAGTTGATATCATGTTCTTTTGTTTATGGATCCTGGTGGTGTGAAATAAAAGGGGAGCTTGTAAGATCATGGAGTTTGTATATGTGTTAGATAAACGCCTGGGCGGATAGCCTAAGCCATGCCTAATCATGGTGGAAACTTGTAGCATAACCATAGTGAGCATTCTGTGAAGCATCCTCAATAAAAATCTATGCAAATAGTAAATAAAAAGATCGCCGAGATGCTCATTGTCTGTTGCCTTGTCATTTTGATATGGGAAAGCTCCTATGTCATGGGGCAAGGGGTACCCTGTTGGCGGTTCTCTATGATACACATGCACTTACAATGACAAGAACTTGCTTGTGACCAAAGTTGAGTGGCACGAGGTTCGGTACTCGTAAGCAAGGGGCATGAGATTTTCAACTTATAACTTGTCAAGCATATCCTCATATTTGAGTCACTTTAACCTTAATCACCTCAAGATGCTTATGATAGGAGCAATGATAGCTCAAAGCTAATGAGTACCATACTTTCAACATTTGGAAGCCTTTCAAACTTTTTAAATCTTTTCATTCACTTTTATGTCGAGTCACCATTTATTCTTTGAGCACCTTCCCGAGAGCATAGTTGTCATTCTTAGTGTAATGTGCTTGTCCCAAAACACGGTTAATTGTGACATAACTTTGACGCTTGTATCTTTGATATTTTTACTTCTAGTCTTCCCTTAAACTATAGAGGTGCCTTGGCATTTATTTTTTCTCCAAAAAGAAAGGCAAGAGAGATACCACTTTATCATATCTTCTTATGAGCATTACAATCCTACATATGCTTATGTGTCATGTTGCTTATTATTATTGGGTTGGAATCTCTTCATAGCTTGCATAACTACTGGGTAAACTTATTTGCATACTCTTTATTATGAATTGCCTAAGTATTTGATCATATGCTAAGAGTATATACATCTTATGAAGAAAATGTGTTTGTGAAAGTTTCTTTTATCACACTCAGTTTTCAACTGAATTGCTTGAGGACAAGCAATAAGCTAAGCTTGGGGGAGTTGACACGTCCAAAACGTATCTACTTTCCCGAACACTGTCGCTATTGTTTCTTCTCTAAATTGTGTGATTTGGATATGACTAATCCGGACTAACGTTGTTTTCAGCAAAATTGCTTTGGTGTCTCGTTTTTGTGGAGGAAATCAACTTTCAGGAAAAATCCTGGAAAATATCGCAAAACTAATATTTTACCAGAAGACTCACGGAGCCAGAAGACGAGACAGAGAGGGGCCATGAGGGGCCCACACCACCTAGTGGCGCGGGCCAGGCCAGGCCGCGCCAGGGGGTGGTGTGGCCGCCTTGGTCTCCGCTTCAACCTCTCCTTTCGCCTACATAAGCCATATGACCTAAAAACAAAGGGGGGGGGTGACGTTTTTCTAGAAAGAGTTCTGTTGCGCCGCCACCACCAGAAACCGCGATTCGGAACCAGAAACTCTGTTCTAGCACCCTGCCGGGATGGAGAATTGGAGGAGATCATCGCCATCATCATCACCAACACTTATCCATCAACCATCCATGATCCCCCCATCCATGAGTGAGTAATCCCCCGCAGTAGGCTATGGGGATGGTAGGGATTGGATGAGATCGTTCATGTAATTGCATCAGATTGTTCGGGCAAGGTGCCTAGTATCTATTGTTAGTGCTTTTTGACATTGTTGCAACTTGTTATGCTTAATATTTGTCACTAGGGCCCAAGTGCCATGATTTCAGATATGAACATGTTATTGATTCATGATGATATTATTGTTTATGATCTTACCTGCAAGTTGTCACTACAAGAAAAGTTTTCTTCTGCAACGACTTTGTTGGGTTCGCAGCATAGGAAACAAAAAAATTCCTACGATGTGAACAATACGCCAAGATCTATCTACTAGATATAAGCAATGGGTGGATATACATCCATAGAGAACTTACCCTCGAAGACAACAAAGCTTTGTTAACGAGATGGAATGCGTGGATGATGTAGTCGTACACTTGCCGGTCTCAAGATCGTGATGAAGTCCAGTAGGTCTGGCTCCAGCATGTCCATCAGATCCAGCTCCAGCAAGTCCAACACCACCAAGTCTAGCACCGCAAAGCAGCGGTGCATCCGTGATCGCACACACGTCCGGTACCCCGACAACCTCCGCCCCTCGCTACAGCAAAGCAGCGGAAGCAGCAACTCCTTTCCAGATAAAGCTACCGGGAACATGCATCTCGCTAATTCGAGACCATGGGGGAAAATACTAGGGGAGAGAGATCCTTCACGAGGAGGTGTGAGGAAGAAGGGGTGTGAGGGGGTCCTTTTATAGGAGGAGGGGGGTACCCCTCCCCATGGCCGGCGCCCCATGGGGGGTGAGTCCTCACCTCCCCCATTCATGTGGTGGTAACCCCTCCACATTAAAATGCCCCTTCACATTCTCTTTTAAAGTCTCCACTTTAAATGCATTAAATTTCTCCAAATTTAATGCTCTCTCATTTAATAAAACTCTTTTATTAATTTTATTCAGAATTTTGTTAATTACTTTAATTAACAAACATTCACGTAAAACCCCCTGCAACATTTCAATATTACATGCAGAACTAATTTCTGCAATTTCACCTGAAACAGTTTCGGTGTCTATTGAAATAATTCCAGTGCTTTCTTAAATCTTTATCTGAAACATATTTGCTCCAAATGGTGTTGGTATCCCTTAATTGTGTCACCCTACGAATTGCAAATAATGCAGACATGATCGAGACCCCTCTCAGATCAATAATCAGAAGCGGGACATGGAGATCCATACTGACTCCTACACATTCAACGATGACTTCTGTGATCGTGAGAACCTTTAACGCTAGTAACTAAATCCCTTTGTCTCGCGATATATTACATGTCCGAGATTTGATCATCGGTATCTCCATACCTAGTTTGATCTTGTTACCGACATGTACTCTTTTCTTGTTCCCGTGATATAACATTCTAGTGATCTCATCACTTGCTTGCAAGCTAACCAATGTGATATCACCGAGAGGGCCCAGAGTATATCTATCCGTCATCGGAATGGACAAATCCCACTCTTGATCCATGAGCCTCTACATAACACTTTCGTAGCACTGAAGCCACCTTTATAATCACCCTTTCACGGTGTGACGTTTGATGTTATCAAGATACTCTTCCAGTGTTAGTGATTGGCATGATCTCATGGTCTAAGGACTAGGATTACTCCGTATGATGTTATAGCAATATAAACACAATGACTTTGATCGTAATGCTATACTTCGGATGAATGTTCATATCATCATTCCATAAATGCTATGACCTCGTTATTAACAACATCCAATGTCCATGATCAGGAAACCTTGATCATCTTGTTAATCAACGAGCTAGTCTATAAGAGAGGCATAACTAGGAACCTTTTATTTGTTTATTAAACACACATGTATTGACGTTTCCAATCAATACAATTATAGCATGCAAAATAAACATTTATCATAAACATGGAATAAGATAATAGCCACTTTATTATTGCCTCTCGGGCATATTCCCTTCAGTCTCCCACTTGCACTAGAGTCAATAATATAGTTTGAAAAACTTTGCGTATTGAACACCTATGGCTTTCTGGTGTTGCATATACGCGATTGCTAGTGGTTAACATAATCTTCGGATCTGATAGTTTCAGGTCCTTGTGTATTTGCATGTCTTTGCGTCTCTACGCATCACCCATTCTCAAATGAGATGGCATTGTATAAATTTGGTCCTTTGGTGAGACCTTTAGTTCGTTCTTGTTAAAATATGTTGATATTATTGTCATACAATATATCTTCATAGCATTAGCCCACTTTGAACCACACCTAGTTTGATAACAAACTACTTAACACAAATGCCCTCCTTTGCTGCTACTATAGCAGTCATATACTTAGCCTTTTGTTGTAGTATCCGTCACAATGTCTCAACTTTGGAACTCATCCAAATCCATCATGGAACATCCTTTCCATTACATTGGGCCACCCATAGTCTAAATTGAGATGAATTTTAATTTGTATCTTGTGACAAAACTAGTATCAATGTAACACTTTACAAAGAACTACCTTTAACTATTTGTCAATTATACATGATATATTCTTAGTTCTTCCAAAGCTCATAAGAATATCTTTACTATCGTCCAATGATCATCTTATGAGTCATTCTGGTATATGCTCATAACGTTTAGAGCATAGGACATATCTGGATATGTACATATCATGGTATATTTTATTGATCAAAATATTCATGTGATTTCACTCATCAAGTGTCAAAACATCTTGAATCTTGTTTCATTCACCAAGTGTCAATACACTTGAATTTTGATTTAACCTTTTCCATGCAGCAAGAACCTTTCTTGTCGTTTCCATATTGAACCCTTTCAATATCTCATATATGTACGTCTGGCACAATCATATTGGTGCCTCAATCTATCCATATAGACATTGATGCCAAATATTCCGGTTTTGCCCAAGTATTTCATCGAAATCCTATTTTAATGAAATTCTTAACTTGTGTCAATAAAAGATACATCATTTCCAATCAACAATATGTACTCTGCATATTGTATTGGAAATTTGTCTCAGTGCTCCCACTTAATTTCTTGCAAATGCAAGCATCTTCATCATCTCCGATGAAATTAAACTCCTTTAACATTTTCATCATGGTGAAGATTCCAACTCCGTTATGCTCACTTCAACTATTGAAGTTTGCATGCCCTTTTAGCACCCTTTGAATTAACAAAACCCTTCAGACCATGGCATGTACACATCCTAGGTAACCATTCTATTAGAAGAACCTTGTTTTGTTTATTCAACTACCATATACCAAATTATATGTAGTGGTTGCTACATTAATCCGTCAAGACTAAATATCGCTATGAAAGATCAAATCTTGTCATAGTCAACTCCTTGAACATTGCTGTAAACTTCTTTCCGACATGTCGACTATTTCATAGATGTTAAACATCCATGTCTATTTCATTATAGATCCAAACACAACCAATAGGCTTCATGCCTTTCGGAGGGTCTTCCAAGTTTAGAAACTTGATTTCTCGTGTATGGATACTATCACGGATTCTATGACTTCTTAGTCATTTTATGGAGTCAGGGCCCATCATCGCTTCTTTGCATGCAGTCGGTTCATCATTGTCAAAACAATAACGACTTCTGTTTCAAATCTTACTATTTGATTCTTACCAACCCACACGGTTCAATAAGAACTCTAATCTCCAAGATCACACCCTTTGTAATCACGGGAGCCATGAGCATTGTGGCTGCCACTGGGACACTTTCTGGCGCTGTGCTACTTAGCACATATAGCTAAGGTTCAACAACCTTATCAAAGTTCTATTGTCCTCCCACTTAACTTTTCACGAAAAATTCCTTCTCAAAAAACTTGACGTTCCAAGAGACAAACTCTTTTGTCCTTGGTGTTATGGAGGAATTCCCAACAAATTGTTTGGGATAACCTACAAAGATGTGCTTATCCTACTTTGGTTGTAAACATTTTACTTATGCATAGCATACCAAAATTTAAGAAAAGACAAGTTGGGTTTTATCCCAAACCATAACTCATATGGTGTCATTCAACGGATCACGATGGTGCTCTTTTCAGTGTAAAAGCGGTAGTCTCTAAAGCTTTAATCCTTAAAACATAATGGCAATTTTATAAATGACACCCTTGATCTTACCATGTCAAACAAGGTTTGATTTGATCTCTCGAACATACCATACTCCTGTGGTTTATCGGGAAGTGCAAATTCATGGAACAATTCCTCAAATCTTAGGTGTTTTGCTAAACATGTAACTCAAATATCTTCCTTTATGATTGAATCATAAACTCTTTATTTTCTTGTTACAATGATTTTCCACTTCATCTTGAAAGTCTTTGAACAATTTTCAAATGTTTCATACTTCTTCCTTATTAAGTAAATATATAGATATATTCACTCAAATTTCTGGATAAAGCATATGAAGCAAAAAGATCCATCGCATATGGCTACACATAATGGACTATACACATCAGCATGCACAATTTCCAATAAGCTAGTCATCCGTTCCTCTTTGGCCTATGAACGGAGTTTCAATTATCTCGAGGAACGTTTCACAAGCATCAATTGATCAAAATCAAAGACTCCAAAAATCCATCAACATGGAGTTTCTTCATGTTTTCTTTCCAATATAATTCAAACAGCGATGTCACATCATAAGTGATCTTCCAATCATTTGTCTTACGACATTTTAGCAATAATGTTTATGGATGTGATTTCTCCAACTAGACTTGTAAAAGTTCATCCATCCTTTATGGAATATGGTAATTATTTGAACAACCATTGTTCTCGTAATACCGGAACAAAATAACAATTATTTAAACAAATCTTGAAGGCTAGGTTTAACAACAACGAAAAACACAATAACACTTTATTTGTTTTCGATGAACATCATCACTTATTCTCTTGCTAATTACTTAGGCCATTGCAGTTCATGAATTGCGTTGTCCTGTATGACACTTCATACCAACCAATTCAGTATCCAATACCGGTATCCAATACCTCAGAACCACATTGTTTAACAAGCAAGGAATACATCCATAACATGTATATCTTCTATATACCTAACTTGGACATCTCCAGCCTTTTCTTTTTTGCCAAATATTTTATAGACTATCTTTCAGCAATTCCTTTTCCTTTTTATAAAGAATCTATCAACATCAATAGTGGTGTCATTCACATGACACATAGTACAAAAATTTATATAGTAAAATACTAATACCTTTGAACTTGCACGTTGAAGTGGATCACCATCATCAAATGTTTGGTGTTCTTTCAAAAAATCCATTCTTTAGTAATCTTTCAGTGTAGTAAATATTTTACTTACATCTTCTATTCATCCTTATCATGACAACTTTCATGATCAAGCTACTATAGCCTATAAGGAAGAATCGCGAGTATAATGTTAGTTCCCAAAACCTTTTGGGAGATCCAGATGCCTAGCATCTCCATCCTTCACAAATTCTCATACAATATGAGAACATGTATTTTGCTAAATTATACTCTATCGTAATGCAACAAAAAAATTGTTTCAAATATCACAATATTTTCCACAAATGATGGTTTCTGAAACAATTTTTCAGCTCCTAGATAATCTTGATATTAAAACAACTTTTGAATATCAATAATCATGGAGGCAAACATGATACTTTAGATACTAACATTGGAATTCTTACTGACATGGGTATACCCTACAGGTACTTGAGCTTGGTATATACGGCCTGAATACGTAGAGGCCCACGGTGTCGCCAAGGCCCAAATGAGGAACTCGAGTAACCTACGGACTCTCGATTGCTTGAAGAACAAGAAGAAGCTAAATATAGAAAGTTCAAAGGGGAAACCCTAACTTTTAACCGACTCGACTTGCTACCCGAGACCTAGCCTATCTATATAAAGGCTAGGAGGGGGCGGCGAGGAGGACACACGCAACCCTAGTTTCCACAACCCTCGCCAGATTGCATCTACGCACCATTGTAATCCTCGATTCCTTTGATAATTCCACGAGCAGACAAGCAGGAGTAGGGACCTCTACGAGGCCCGAACCTAGGTAAATCTTCGAGTCCCCTGTGTGCTTGTTTGCTAGCCGATAGATGTCTCCAGCGCTCCCTCCTTCTCCAAAACCCAAGTCCATAACAATGGGCATTGATGAGTTAAACCCTTGTCAATTGGCGCCGTCCGTGGGGAGTCGGGGGCTACACCGCCCAATGAGCCAATGGCACTCGACGACTTGGAGCTAGACACAGGACTCAAAGAACCAATGAGCGTCATGATGATCGAGCAGTCCTGGACTCAACCGTACATCACGTACCTTCTCAGCAAGAGGCTACCGGACGATCCGACTGATGCACGGCACATCGCGCGGCGATCCAAGGCATTCGCTGTTATCAACGGTGAACTATACAAGCACAACATCACAGGAGTACTCCAACGATGCGTTCCACGGCCGATGGAAGAGTTGTCCTCCTCGACATCCATGAGGGGACCTATGGACACCACGCCGGCAGTCGCGCCCTCATTGCCAAAGCTCTACAAGCTGGATTCTACTGGCCCACTGTCGGGGGGATTATCCCCGGGTACCCCAAAGAAGCACTCAAGATGGATAAAAAAGGCAAAACAGATAAAAGACAAAGAGGAGACAGCAGTCCCGGGCGTCCTGGGCTGACTAGAAGCCCCAGCCGGCCTGCTACACCACTTCCGGCTGGGCCGGGCGCTCTCCTTCCGGCTGGGCCGCCCCAGCCAGTCCGCCTCGCCCCTGCCTCGCCTGGGCTGCCCCTAGCCTGGCCCCCGCCTGGGCCGGCTCACCCCGCTCGGCTGGGCCGACCTCCCCGGCTAAGCCTCGCGCGCCCCGGCTGGGCCTCGCCGCCTCCCCCCGCCCGGCTGGGTCGCCTCTTCCCCAGCGCCCGGGTGGGCCGCGACGCTCTCCCCCGGCTGGGCCTCCTCCTGGCCGGATCGATGCCATCGCGACCAGGGAGCGACCACGTCGAACCTGGCCGGTTCCTCCCATAGTCGGCAGCTGGCCGGCTGCTCTTCTTCCTATCGATCAAGACCCACAACATTGGATTCTAGGAGACGTACGGAAGTACAAGCAAAGACTAGACAAGGACAAGACCGAGAAGACAAGACCACTGCTGCCATGCCTCCACTAGTCCGATGACACAGCAAATAGTATACACTGTACACTACATCATGCATGACACATGCATAGTACTAGTTAGGCAAGTGGGTCCCACCATGTCTCTTGGCCACCTTTATAAGGCAAGGGAGGGACTCATTCATAGGGACTCCATTCACTCTCACATGCATCCATCGATCGATCACTAGCTTGCTCCCTGCTAGCTAGCTCACTCTCTCACGAGCCCACTCGCAGACAGGCAGACATAGGTTGGTCTCAGTTCATTTAAGGCAGTAGCTAGAGAATACATCTCAAGGAGCACTTGTAGCTCGTATATTCCACATAGTCAGATCAGGCAGGAGTAGGGGCTTTACCTCACCACGAGGGCCCCGAACCTGGGTACTTCTTGCGTCCCGCTACGCTCGCTTATATCCAATCCCGCCTGTGGACGCCGTCGATAGCTTCCCTGCTAGTCCCCACACCTCTATCTAACCTCCTCAGGTACTGCCGTTCCCAATACAACAACACCCACGGCCATGCGCGACGCCAAGGACATCTTCTAGAAATTCAACGCGTGCTAGCGATTCGCGGACAAGCCGCACGCACCAGGCGCGGAGCTCCGGCCAATTCCATTGGCCTGGCCCTTCGCGCAATGGGGACTCGACATGGTCGGCAAGCTCCCAAAGTCCTCACGAGGAGGCTACGCGTACCTCTTGGTCACAGTCGACAAATTCACCAAGTAGATAGAGGCCATGCCAGTGACCAATCAATCAGGACACAACGCAGTCAAGTTCTTCGAGTCCATCGTCTACCGCTTCGGAGTGCCACACAACATTATCATGGACAATGGGACGAACTTCACATCCAAGGAGTTCCAAGAATTCTGCAAGAATCTAGGAATCAACATCAGCTATGCCTTGGTGGCACATCCACAAACCAACGGTTAGGTCGAAAAATCTAACGGGCTCGTCTACGGCGGCATCCAGAAGTGACTCCTCAGGCCACTCGAACAAGCCGCGGGTTGCTGGCCAGACGAACTACAATCAGTACTCTGGAGCCTACGCACCACTCCAAACAGTGCTACGGGATACACCCCGTTTTTCATGGTGCACGGAGCTGAAGCGGTGCTACCCGCCGAGGTACGATACAAAGCACCGTGCGTGGTTGCTTACAGCGAGCATGAGTCAACTCTGGCACTCGAAGACTCCATCGACCTCCTTGACGAGGCAAGGGAAATCGCCACGGAAATATCAACGATCTACCAGCAGAACCTGCGCAACTACCACAGCAGGAGGCTACGCCCCAGATCCTTCGTCGAAGGCGACCTGGTCCTACGACTGAAGCAGCAAGGACATCTCAAGCTCGAGTCCCCTTGGGAGGGACCTTACGTGATTACAGAAGTAATCCCAGGCGGCGCCTATCGCCTTCAAGATTTAGAGACAGGAGTCGCATACTCCAACCCTTGGAACGTCGCGCAGCTGCGACGCTTCTACCCTTAGTCGTTTTTTACTTTTACATTGCAAATAAGGCTACTCAGCCAAGGCTACTTAGCCACACATTGTACTTCGTACTGTCCCGCGAATAAATAAAGCTAAGTGCCCCAAAACTCTGTGTTTTCCTTTATTTTTCGCAACTTATCCACTCGGGGGCTGCGCCACCCTATACACATCTGTTCTACGAACTAAAACGCGACATCCTGAGTAGCTGGCACACCAATCGAAACCCTTGACAAACATCAACCCAGTTGGAACGCACCTAACAGGTTGAGAAGGGACTGAGATACATACATGGCCAGGCTAACGAAAAGGAGTCGCATAGTGCAACGCACTCACAAAACATACATGCTAACAAGCTCTTTTATACATCATCAATTATACACAGCATACATACGAACTTTACAACATTGGTACAATTATGTGCAGGATACAAATTAAACTTCTATTGCAACAAGAGAACGTTGGTTTGCTCCTCGAAGAAATCGGCGATGTCCTCTGCTGGGCGATCCACCGCCTGATAGTGCGGCACCATATTCCAAGCAGAGCCCGCAGGTGGCATAGGTGGTCCAGCCGCAATAGCCACAACGTCTACATCAGGCCTATGTAGTCGCACCAGCGACAAAGCGGCTTTGGCACCAGCCACCACTGCTGTCTTACACACTCGCGTACCATAGTCAAGTCTTGGAATTTGGTAAGGAGGGCCAGCAGGCTCGATGGAGCAACATCTAGCGGGAACATCGTCCGATAAATGTTCTTCAAGCATGATTGCGACTTCTTCGGGAAGTGCAGCACTCGCGATGCACGATCCTAAAGGGTTGCCAATGCGATTGCACGATCATGATCCACCCAGAAGTACCCACTCGCCTGAAGTTGCTCCTAGGTCAGGTCATTCATGCGAATGGCAATTCGATCCTTCTCATCCTGCGGATGGCGCGCGCTAACAACTATACAAGGTAAAAGCGGAAGCATGAGAACAGTACACCATCGCGAGTGACTACAAGAAAAAGATAAGAGTAAGAAAGCTAACATTTAAATTGGTCGCCCAACTGCGTCACCTCCCCCAATAGATATTGTTCTCAGGCGGCGGCCTTCTCTGCCTTCGATTTCCATACATCTGCGTTACTGCAGAGCACGGGCAATTCATGCTCCAACTGCTCCACGCGATCACGGAGTCGCGAGAGCAGAGATAGCTCATCCACCCTTGAGCGTGGCGGTGCCAAAGTGTCATCAAGGGGTGGCGAATCCTGAGGTTCCCTCAGTGCTTCACTCGATGTGCCCTATCACAAGCCAAGCAAGAAGCAATAAGAAGACTAAAGCGATGCACAGACAAAAGATTCGAGTGCATTCAAGATTAAGCAAAAGTATCAGCAGATACACTCGCCAAAAGGCAGGTTTTTCGACAAGAGACATAAGCTATCTAATTATTACAAGGCTACTGAGGAGCAACAGGTTTCTTCGACTTGGACTTTGGCTTTGGGGGTCTCATCGAGTCCGTGGCGGTGTCAGATGCCACTGACTTTCCGCTGGCCCCTGACGCCGCGGCTTTCGCCGCTTTCTTGGCTCGCTGCAGCTCCTTAGAGTAATTTGCAACGATGTTGATCAGTTGTGGCCCATATTTGTCACAAGCAGTCGCAAAAGGAGCAAAGACTACTTGCTGGCCGTCCGCGCTGACGGGCATTGCCCTTGAGACTGCTGCAGGATCAACTTCGACTCCGTGGGCTTGCACCATCGCGAGTGACATTGACGCACCGGCCGAATGGAGCGAGTTATTGAAGCCCGCAGGAACGCCTCCGGCAAGTGACTCCACCATCTCATCAAGATTTTCATTCAACTCAGCCTTGGATGTCATCTCCTCCCGAAGACGGCCGAGCATGCCTTTAGCCTTGGCGAACGAACCCTCCATAGCAGCGATGCGGTCTTCGATCGCCGAGACAGCACCTGCCAATGCGTCATCACGATGGAGCACCTCTGCATCAAAGCTCAGACCGCTGGCATCTACACAAGAATCAAACATTTGCACAATGTCAGCAGCAAATAGCAACATCGAAGACAATCGAAAAAGAGGAAGTTGGTCAAATTGTAGACCAGCAAATACCTGAGAGAGCCTTGGCAATCGACGAGAACTTTTCTTCGAACAACTTCTCTCTAGCTACGATGGAGGCACGCAGATCCTCTTCGCACTTTTGCGCCTCGTCATGCACCGTGATTGCCTCATCGCGACTCTTCACAGCCGTGGCGAGCGTCTTTTCCAGGGTGGCGGCATCGCGAAGAAGGGCATTATGCTCAGCTGCAAAACAAAACAAAAAGGATAGACTATCAGTCGACTACATAACAACGATACAGAAGAAGAAGTAAAAGGCACTTACTTTCCACCACGTGATAACGCGTATCTAGCATTGCATGCTGGCGACCCATCGCAAGCACCTGCTCCGCCATGTGAGGATCTTCCTTCACAAGGAGCTATCGAAAAGAAAAACAACAACGGATCAGCAGATGACATAGATAAAAATCGACTGCAACATCACAAAACAGAGATACTACACTTACATGATCCTCCAATGACTCCGAAGTCGATTGATAAGCAGTCATCCGAGCAACCATCCGATGCTCCCCATCGTGTGGAGAGCTTGATGATTTATGCCCGGAGTGGGCCGCCAATGGAGGAGAAGGAGCACGCTCAACTTCTTTCTTGGCCCTGGAGGTCGCGACTCCAGATTCTTTCAAAAATTGGACGTCGCTAGAAGATGACGACGCCTGCTGACTGCAAGACCAAACCAGCATCAAGAAAAGGCAACTCCAAAGAAGAACCAAAAAGGAAGACTCGAATACTTACCAATCAAACTTATCAAAGTCAAAGGTTTGATTCCCCGACTCTGACGATGATTCCTTCGGCAGCCGCATCTTCTTGCGAGAGGAGGGCGCCATGGCACTCACAGGAATGGCAGGGATTGGCGACTCTGCACCAACACCTGCACCTTCCAGAGTCGTAGGAGACGACGCATCTAAATCCTTGCTGCGCGAATGCTTGCGAGTATCTGGACTACCCGACTTGGGGGCTTCTTCCTCCACATCAGATAGGACGGTTGACTCCGACTCGTCCTCTTCCAAGGCTTCACGAGGAATAACCCCCTCGGGAAGAGGGGGCATACAGGGCGACACCGCCCAATCCTGCATACAGAAAGCAAATTTAACACAAAGTCAAGAAACAACAAAGAAGCAATCGACAAACAAAGCTACTATGTAGCACAACCATACCTCCGGAGGAGGGTTAGAAGCATCGAATGGAGGAACGACTGGTTCACTGGGGAGCACATCCTTGACAGTGTACTTGGTGACTAGTCGAACCCTTTTATTTACCTCACACGCGGACAACGAGAGGCCGCGGATGATGAACGCTAGGAACATCACCCGAAAGCCGGCAACGAGAGGCCGCGGATGATGAACGCTAGGAACATCACCCGAAAGCCGGCAGGAGGAGAGGGGATTACCGCGCCGCCAGGGATGGGCGCATCGGCGACTGCGGACGACAAAACTCCGTCTTGGCGAAGAAGAGGAAGCTCTGAGGATTTGATCATAGATAGACGCCACGCGCCATTTGTGACGCGAGTGCCCGTGCCCTTCTTCTTTCTGCCGGCAGCGGTGCTGGTGCCCGCAGTGGCAGAGCCGCCTTTCTTCTTCGTCGCAGCCGCAGCAGCAGCGGAATCGGCCGCAGCACCTCCCTTTTTCTTCCCCATTCCGTGGCGGCGATGTGACCAGAGGAAGTAGCTGGGAAATACGTGGAGCTGGTCCAGCACCGCGAAGGAAAATAGCGCAAGGAAGCAGAGGAGCAGCGGCAATGGCGATGAAGGCAAAGGCAGAAAAGAAGTAGATGTGAAATTTACCGTTGCTGCATCGCTACTTAACCCCCTGGAAGATGCAATCCAACGGCTCAGAAAAACCCTATCACACGCGTGGAGTTCATCGAGCTCGACACGTGGTGGACCTGAAACGCGAACCGTCCCCCACTACTCCCATTACACGCGGAAATCGAGGAGGCGTAGTTAAAATAAAGATTACGCAAGCCCGGTCAAATCAGAGTCAGGAAATGGGACCCATCGCTCGTCACGTCCCATCAAACTCGCTCCCGCGGGCAACTGAGGTCATGGAATCGTCAGCACTGACATCATCAAAAACTACGCAGCAGAAGACTTCGACTACTTTAGTCCTTGCTCAAGTCTTCGACTCCACCAAGCACTTGGGGGCTACTCCCATAGGGAGCGCTGGTCGCGCACCCTACGATTTTTCTTCTTATTTTTGCAGGAACATGGACAATCAAAGCAAACCCAACCACTCGAAACATGGTTTGACTATGGACATGGGTTACTCCCATAGGGAGCGCCGAAAGCAAATTCAACTGAAACAAGCAAACAAAAGACGACAGCAGTCGCAAAAGTTCTTTAGTCCCTGCCTGAGTCTTCGACTCAACCTGGCACTCGGGGGCTACTCCCATAGGGAGCGCTGGTCGCGCACCCTATGATTATTTGTACACAGTACTGTGTGTTGATAACATCCACACTCGAAGCTTATGGCGACACCGCCTCATGATTTTTTCCCTACAAAGAGAATGCGTCTCCTGGGTCACCCGAATCATCTCCGCGATGATGAAAATTCAGATGTCGCGCTTACAGCGTGAAGATAAGACCTGAATAAGGCATGGAAACGCATTCACTGCGCACTACCAAAAATATAACCGTGCCTACAGGCACGATGAACATGCCTTGACGGACGCGTCGAGTGCTCACACCCATACACTGGAATTCGACTCCTGTAAGACCTCCGTGGCTTGAGTTGAATTACACCAGCACTTTTCCGGATTCGAGTCCGGGGACTCGAGTTCGAGTAGATGGCATTGTTTTACCCTAAGGTAGTTAACTGATACCGATACATCGGTTAAATCAGGCACGCACATCAACAATCCCTATGACACAAACAGAGTGGTCGAAAAACATACTCATAAAGTCTCCAGTCGAATCTGTGATTCCACTGGACACTCGGGGGCTACTGACATGGGTATACCCTATATACGGCCTGAATATGTAGAGGCCCATGGTGTCACCAAGGCCCAAATGAGGAACTCGAGTAACCTACGGACTCTCGATTGCTTGAAGAACAAGAAGAAGCTAAAGATAGAAAGTTCAAAGGGGAAAACCCTAACTTGTAACCGACTTGACTTGCTACCCGAGACCTAGCCTATCTATATAAAGGCTAGGAGGGGCCAGCGAGGAGGACACACGCAACCCTAGTTTCCACAACCCTCGCCAGATTGCATCTGCGCACCATTGTAATCCTCGATTCCTTTGATAATTCCATGAGCAGACAAGCAGGAGTAGGGACCTCTACGAGGCCTGAACCTGGGTAAATCTTCGAGTCCCCTGTGTGCTTGTTTGCTAGCCGGTAGATCTCTCCTGCGCTCCCTCCTTCTCCAAAACCCAAGTCCATAACAATGGGCATTGATGAGTTAAACCCTCGTCACTTACTCTTGATTTAATACTACTTATTAAACTTCATGGAGTAAATAGAGTTTGCTGAAAGTTTGCAATAGGACTTCTAAACTTTAAATTGACATTCAAAACAATACGATACCAGTTCGTAAAGTAAATATCTAGAATTCTATAGTTCTATTATCTCAGTTAAAACTAAGCATAAGGTAGTGAACAGATGCCAATGACTACAACAAATTATGCAAATTCACTTCGATTCAGTTTATGACAAATTGAGTTTGACTAATCCAAATTAGAAATGAACTCCCACTCAAAAATGACATCCCTCGTGCCCTTTTGGTGATTACATGAACCAAATCCACTACACCAAGTCCGATCATCACGTGAGTCGCTGTAGCTTCAAAGGCGAGCATCAATATGGGCATCACATCAACTATATGACGCATGCTTAACCTTTCGGTCCGTGTTCCGAGGCCATGTATGTACATGCTAGGCTCGCCAAGTTAGAACCTTAGTATTCGCGTGTGTAAAACTGTCTTACACCCGTTGTATGAAAGCGTAGAGTCAAGTACACCCGATCATCGCGTGATGTCTCAAAACACGATCCATAGAACAGTGCATACTTAAGGAAGAACACATTTCATCTTGATATTTAAATGAGGGATCATCTTATAATGCTAGTAAAACGCCAAACTAGCAATGTAAGATGCAAACATCATATGTGTAAAGTGGAATGATATGGTCCATGCATTTGATCATCATCATGTGCATCGTGGTATGATCTCTATCATTCCTTTGTGTGTAAGGCCAAGGTCTATGGAACTTACACGTTAGGTGTGTTGTAAGGGTATCTACCATACATCAACTTACAACATTACTATATCATGACACTAGCCCAGCAACAATCTAAACTAGACGCCTCTAATTTATCCATTGCAAGTTTTACGTGGCTTAGGGCTTTCGGATATAGAACCGGTCTTACCTACGAACATGGAACCACAACGATGATAACTAAGTTATTAGCAACTCGTTGTAAATTAGATATTGACTATAGTAGGAGAGACAGACACACGCCAGCCACTTATGCAAAACTAGTTGCATGTTAGTCGTGGAACCAGTCTCATGTGCGATGACATGTAAGGTTGGTCTGGGCTGCTTCATCCCACTATGTCACCAATATCCAAAATACATGAAAGAAGCAATAACATGATCATCATCGCCCACATATAAACATATGTGTACTACCCGTGCAAAGCACCTATGCATAGATCAGTCTCTGATAGCACTGTTGGGTTCGCAGCATAGAAAATAAAAAAAATTCCTACGATGTGAACTATATGCCAAGATCTATCTACTAGATATAAGCAACGGATGGATATACATCCATAGAGAACTTACCCTCGAAGACAACAAAGCTTTGTTTACGAGATGGAACTCGTGGATGATGTAGTCGTACACTTGCCGATCTCAAGATCGTGATGAAGTCCAGCAGGTCTGGCTCCAGCACGTCCATCAGATCCAGCTCTAGCAAGTCCAACACCACCAAGTCCAGCACCGCAAAGTAGTGGTGCATCCGTGATCGCACACACGTCCGGTACCCCGACAACCTCCGTCCCGCGCTCCAGCAAAGCATCGGAAGCAGCAACTCCTTTCCAGATAAAGCCACCGAGAACATGTATCTCGCTAATCCGAGACCATGGGGGAAAAATACTAGAGGAGGAGAGAGATCCTTCACGAGGAGGTGTGAGGAAGAAGGGGTGTGAGGGGGGCCTTTTATAGGAGGAGGGGGTACCCCTCCCCATATCCGGCTCCCCATGGGGGTTTACTCCTCACCTCCCCCATTCATGTGGTGGTAACCCCTCCACATTAAAATGCCCCTTCACATTCTCTTTTAAAGTCTCCACTTTAAATGCATTAAATTTCTCCAAATTTAATGCTCTCTCATTTAATAAAACTCTTTTATTAATTTTATTCAGAATTTTGTTAATTACTTTAATTAACAAACATTCATATAAAACCCCCTGCAACATTTCAATATTACATGCAGAACCAATTTCTGCAATTTCACCTGAAACAGTTTTGGTGTCTATTGAAATAATTCCAGTGCTTTCTTAAATCTTTATCTGAAACATATTTGCTCCAAATGGTGTCGGTATCCCTTAAGTGTGTCACCATACGGTTCACGAGTAATGCAGACATGATCGAGACCCCTCTTAGATCAATAATCAGAAGCGGGACCTGGTGATCCATGCTGACTCCTACACATTCAACGATGACTTCTGCAATCGTGAGAACCTTTAACGCTAGTAACTAAATCCCTTTGTCTCGCGATATATTACATGTCTGAGATTCGATCTTCCGTATCTCCATACCTAGTTTGATCTCGTTACCGACATGTACACTTTTCTCGTTCCCGTGATATAACATTCTAGTGATCTCATCACTTCCTTGCAAGCTAACCAATGTGATATCACCGAGAGGGCCCAGAGTATATCTATCCGTCATCGGGATGGACAAATCCCACTCTTGATCCATGAGGCTCTACATAACACTTTCGTAGCACTAAACCCACCTTTATAATCACCCTTTCACGGTGTAACGTTTGATGTTATCAAGATACTCTTCTAGTGTTAGTGATTGAAATGATCTCATGGTCTAAGGACTAGGATTACTTCGTATGATGTTATAGCAATATAAACACAATGACTTTAATCGTAATGCTATACTTCGGATGAATTTTCATCTCATCATTCCATAAATGCTATGACCTCGTTATTAACAACTTTCAGTGTCCATGATCAGGAAACCTTGATCATCTTGTTAATCAACGCGCTAGTCTATAAGAGAGGCATAACTAGGAACCTTTTATTTGTTTATTAAACACACATGTATTGACGTTTCCAATCAATACAATTATAGCATGCAAAATAAACATTTATCATAAACATGGAATAAGATAATAACCACTTTATTATTGCCTCTCGGGCATATTCCCTTCAGACTTGGCTCGACGGTCGTCGTAGAAGGCGCGTCTTCCGTGGCGAAATTCTCGGCTCGACCGTGGCTGATGGAAAACTTTTTTTCCGGTTTCGTGGCCCTCTACTACGACGGATCTGCTAAAAACATGGAGGAAGCTCAGCTAGCGCGTGGCAAAAGCAAGATTTTCGTTTCCTCGTTCGATGTTTACTCGCCGAAGTCTTTTGAGGCGTGTGGGTCCCGGACGTCAGTGTCTTGTGGCATCCCGCAAAAACCACTACTAGAAAATCGCGGTGTTTTTTTTGTGTTGCGCATCATCATGACTGGATGCTCATGTCATCATGTCACCTTGCATTTGAGCATCGTCATGTCATCTTGCATTTGTTTGCATAAAACTATTTTCGAAAAGTCTAGTTTTGGTTTTCTAAATACCCCGTCTTTATTTCAAATCACAACTCTGGTGTTTTCTAGGTCTTTTATTTGTCTAAAAACTATTTACAAAAGTCTATTTTAAATTAAAATAAAAGTTTACATTATTTTTGGGAGGCAGCCAACTAGGCCCAAAAGCCTAGTCGGCCACCTCCAAACCCAGACCCAACCCAGCTAACACCTAACCCTAGTTCCACCTACTCCCTCTCACCCTACCATCCCAGCCGCCAGCCACCCCCTCCCTCTCTCCACCCCAGCACACGCGCCACCTCACCCCGGCCACTCCCTGTGTGCCACCTCCCCGTCCTGGACCCGCTCCCCACACCACCTGGTCGCCACACCTCACCAATCCCCACGCCCCGTGTCACTTCCCCTCGAACCCCCGCGCGTGCGCCCGCCCGTTTCCCTCTCCCGCTCGCCCCCGCAGCCGCGCGACACGCCAGCTCCCATGGCCGCCCGACTGCTTTTCCCCTGGGACCGATCCCCACACCCCTCTTTCCGCGTGCAGCCCCACCCCCTGGCCCAGTCCCATACCCAGGCCCCTCTCATTCCCCACCAACCACTGCCGCCGTGGCCGCCCCTCCCCGTGACCCCTTCCTAAAGCACGACCCCGCGCCTCCTCGCCGCCCCTCCCCGTGCTCGGCTCCGGCCGCCGCCCAGAGCCGGTCCCCCGCCGCTCATCTTCCCTTCTTCCTCCCCCTGCCTCTCGCCTCCTAGGCGTCCTCCACATCGTCCCTCTTCGGCGGCCGCTTCTCCGGCCCGTCCTTCCCAGGACGTCACCGCTCGACCTCCTCCTCGGCCGCTCGAGCCTGAGCCCAAGCGCGCCGGCCGCTCACCACATTCCTCCCCCGCGACCTCCTCCTCGCCAGGAGCCCCCTCTGGTCTCGCCTGCATCCGGCCTCGCATGTCATCGCCTCTGCGTGCAATGTTGTCGCCCCGTCCTCCCTCTCCGTGCCTCCCTCGCACGCCGCTGCCTCTCTCCAGGACTTTGCCGTCGGGTTCCCTCCTCTGCGCCCTGCTGCTGCACGACAGGCGCCGCCCTGTGCCCCGCTCGTCCCCAACCCGACCGCCGGGAGCCGCCTCCAGCTCCCCGCGCCAGATCTCTGGTCCCTCACCGTCCGTGCCCACCAACCGCAACCGCGTCGACGGTTGTCTTGCCCCTGTCATTCGTGTGTATGTTCCTTCCCATGTGTGGGAGATGTTTTGTTGCTCGTGAGTTGGTTGCAGAAGGAAGTGGCGATTTGGGGTTGCAACAAAGGAGATTCGTGCAGAAGGCTGAGATGGTGCTATGGATAAGTGAGAAGATGGAAATGCCGAAGCCCCGCGAGATCGTCGTCCACTTGTCTTGCCAAGATCTCCGTCGCGAAACGACAAGGCCTTTGGGATGGAACTGACAAGATCTACTGCACGGACGCCATGACCTTCACGGATTCGATGCTCGAGGAACCCGATGACCGCCAAGATCACCACCGGAATGACAAGGTCTCCATCCCGGAATGCCAAGTTCGTCATCCCGAATGCCAAGACCGACCCGATACGCGGATCCGATAAGATCTTCGCGACGACAAGATCGACACCGACTAGGGCGAATCCGATGCGCCCCCGACGTGAAACCAAGTCCTTCTTCCCGGAATGACAAGCTCTCCTTCCGTTGTCTGAGACCGATGTCATCGAACCGTTCCTCCCGTCGAACCCTGTCAAACTCCGAACCCCCCCCCCCCGGAACCAAGATCTTCCGAACCCAGATGTGTGACCCTAAGCCCCTATTTTTATAATATGACATTATCAACTGTCGCATATTATATTGTTCATGCTTGCATACATGTTTGTGGGTTGGGGGCATTATGTCGATTCACCTCATAATTAAATATGGAGCCTATATGCGGGATACTTTTGTCTTATTCCGGACTCCATTTAAATTGGTGTAGCGAACCGATGCCATGTTTCGTCCTATTAATACAACATTTAAATTGCGGGGGTTCTAAATAACTTGAACCGTGTAATTAATTATCGGGACCCCGGTTTCGCTTAATACTTCCTAATTGCACCGCATCTGCATCATATCATAATGATGCCAGATCTTTTGCCGTAGTATTAAATATTGCATCTGGTGTTTCTGCTAGTGTTTGCTTCTTCGCGGATTAGGCTGATGAGTTGATGCGAGTATCGACAAGTTCTTCGGATATGAACCGTCGACAGCGTTTCCCAGGCGGGCATCTCTCCCCCTTCTACCTATTTTGCATTTATAGTCTTTATTTCCTCCTGTTGTTCTATTGCTATCCGTGTCGTGATGCTTTAGTTTCCGTGCACCAGTTATATCCTGTGCAGCCCCTATATTGCCTTGGACACCTCCTATTACCTGTTGTTTGGTAGATAGCTGGCCTTGCGAGTCATAGTTGTTTGCTCGGGTGCGATCTCGTGTTGTCGAGTACCACAGTTGTTGGAATGCTGGCGGATGTTTATGGTGGAGATGATCATGTCTTTAATTACAACTATTAATTTGCTAGATATAACTAATGCAGAGGCATCGGTGGGCAATAGATGTTATTTGGTTCTTCCACGCTCACTTGTGTCCCGTAGGACCCCGAGTACTTGATACCTGTTCCTTGACTATCGCACTATCCGCATATGGGGCCATGAATCCCCTTAGCTAGAGCTTAATTCATTCTTATTTCTTGGGGCCACAAAGTAGTTTGGGGCTTTATTACTATCCTGTACTTATGCCATGCTTTACTGATTTATTTAAGATTGTGCGTGGAGCACCTGTACTGTTTTGGAACGTGGAATGTTTTCGCGGTATCGACAAGCCCAGTCACACTTTCGGGTTCCCAGTCGTTTACAGCCATTGACACAAACCTGGGTCCGTTCCGGAGCCGGCCAACTTCGTTGCGGGTAGCTTAGTGGGGTGGCCCCCTGAAATAATTTATGAATCCTGTGATTGCTTTGTCATGAAAGCCTCGTTGGGTTTTGATTTGGTTTTTCCGAGGTTGATCATGTGTGTTTTGATATTTGTGCACCCCTATAGGGTAAATCTTTCTGAAAGCCGTGTCCGCGGTTATGGACGACTTGGAACACAGTATCTCGATCATAGACAAGCATAACTAAAGTAGTGTTATAAATTTGACTTAATATGTGACTAGTAATCAGATTCACATACAACGGAATGGATATTAAAAATGCCAACAACTGGTGGAGCTGGGGTTCCTTGTGTCTTGTTATATCTGCCTAGTAAGTATTGCAACTCCAATGGAATGTGATAAAAGTGCCAACAAATGCTGGGTTTTGGGATTCCTCGGGACAATTATATCTGACTAGTAAATGTTCCAACTACAACGGAATGGTGATTAAAACTGCCCACTACTTATGCTATCAGGATGACTCATGCTATTTATATCTGATTAGTAATTGCTATAACTATAACGAAATGAGTAAAATTGCCAACTGTGTGAGTTCCTTGGTCCGACTTCCTCGTTTGGTCTCGAGGGGGAAATACCAGGATGGGTTTGTTTGGTGTTAGCTTCACGTTGGATCCGAATATGTCTTTCTTATCCCTCTCTGATAACCACCAGTTGTATCGAGTCTCTATAGGTTGTTTAGTGCTGCTACACTGCCGCTTCAGCCCACCATACCTATGTAGGCGAGAGCCGCCGAATTCTAGCCTCGCCGTGTACTGGCCTCAGTACTGACGCTGCTCTTTTTCCTTTGCCCTTTGTCGACACCCCTTTTGTTTTAGCATGTTTGAGATCGTCGTTGTTAGTAGGGTTACCCTTCCGGATTGGCCTGGGCAGGGTTATGGACACCATTGGTTATTCTTCAGGGCTCTTAGCCCAATTTGCATCTTGTCCGTACTCGGATGATGTATCGTTTTCAAGGTGATTTGGATCTTTGTATTGTATATCTGTATTCTTGACTCTTGGAGTCGTGTTATATATATCTGTTCTGTGGGTCCCATCAAGGACTATTGTGTATCGGTATTACTTCGTTTTCCACCCGCACGAAAGTGCCTGGTGGGCGTCCTTGAATCGTTTCTATGCGGGTTTGGCGGAAAGGGCTAAAACTTGCATAGAGCCGATTCGAGGGTGTTACATGTCTCTAGGGGACCATACTTTTCGGTCGCGCCTCCCTGATTTGAACTCGATAACGTTGCTCGATGCGTCTGTCATTTAGTCAGGCTGCTAGGTCCCACATGTCAGCCTCTCATTAGAAGGACCGATTGTATGATGGAATTGTTTTCCTTCGCTCGCGCTACCCTGTTTCAAAGTTGATAGCGTTGCTCAATGCATCTACCGTTTAATCAACCTCCTGGGACCCACATGTCATCCTATCATTAGAAGAAACGTGTGTATAATGGAATTTTTCCCTTGGCTATTGCCTCCCTGATTTCAACTCGATAACGTTGCTCAATCTATCTGCCGTCTAGTCATGTTGCTGGGTCCTCCATGTCAACCTCACATTATAAGAATCATGTGTATGATGGAATTTGTTTCTTCGCTCGCGCTACCTTGTTCCGAACTTGATAGCGTTGCTCGATGCATCTACCGTTTAATCAAACTCCTGGACCCCACATCTCATCCTCTCATTAGAAGAAACGTGTGTATGGTAGAACTTTTTCCTTCGGTCGCACTGATACATTGCAAACGTATCTATAATTTTTGATGCTCCATGCTTGGTTTTATCTACTTTCTTGTGTTTTGTCCACACTTTGGAGTACTTTTCATATGATTTCTTGGACTAACCTATTAACAAGAGCCACAGTGCCAGCTGCCTGTTTTCAGCTGTTTTTGGTTCCAGGAAAGTCAGAAAATGAATATTCTCAGAACTGGACGGGACAAAAGCTAAAGTGCCTATTTTTCCAGAAGCCATCTGATGCTAGAATACGAGACGGAGAAGGGCTGGGGGCGGCCACACCACCTGGCCGCTAGGCCAGGCTTGGCCCGCACCAGGGGGTGGTCTGGCTGACCCCACTACCCCCTCAGCCTCTCCTTCCGCCTATATATTGCCCTCGGGACCAAAACCCTAAGAACCCGATCAAAAATCCACGAAAGAGTCTGTAGCCGCCGTTATCTCCATCCCTAGATCAGGAGGGATCTGAAGCTCTTCCCGGCACCCTATCGGAGAAAGGAATTCACCCTGGAGGCCTTCTTCATCATCATGCAATCCTCCGGTGTGATGCGTGAGTAGTTCATCTCTGGACTACGGGTTCATGTAGTAGCTAGATGGCTGGTTATCCTCCTTTGTGCTTTCATGTCTTGATCTTGTGAGCTCCGTTCATGATCAAGATCATCTATTTGTAATTCTGCATGTTGTGTTTGTGGGGATCCGATGGATATTGAGATGCTATTTCAGATTGATTATTGATTCTATCATGTCTTTGTTATTTGTGATCTTGCATGCTTTCCGTTGTTAGTAGCTATCTTGGCCAAGTAGATGCTAGCAACTCCAAGAGTTAGTATTTATGCTCGATAGTGGGTTCATGCCTCTGGTAATCTGGGGAAGTGACAGAAATCTCTAAGGTACTAGATGTGATGTTGCTACTAGGGAGAAAACAACAATCCTTTGTTCATTGAACAATCGTATTGTTTACATTACATGCTATTTGTAAAGCAATAATCTGTTGCTTGCAACTTAATACTGGAGGGGGTTCGGATGATAACCTGAAGGTGGATTATTAGTCATAGATGCAGTGGGATGGTGGTCTATGTATAATGTTGTAATGCCCAATCAAGTTCCAAAGGAGTCAAGATGATTAGTATATGCATGTATTGCTTTCTCGATGTTTGTTAATTGCCCCGCTGTAATTTATTCACCCAGCATGTTATCTATCTTAAGGAGAGCCACCTCTAGTGAACTATGGATCCCGGTCCTTTCTTTTACATACAATCTACAAACTGTTTACTGCTTTGTGTTTACTTTCTGCAAACTATTACTTCCTTCCATTCGATACGTTCAATCCTTTGTTTTCAGCAAAACTAGTGAGATTGACAACCTCATCGGAAGTTGGGGCAAAGTTTTGTGGTTGTGTTGTGCAGGTCTCCACGTTGCTACTAGCACCGGTAGTGCGCCCTGCCAAGGCTCAGCTAGCAACACCTTTGGGCTTTTTCCTTGCTCCTACTGGTTCGATTAAACCTTGGTTTCATAACTGAGGGAAACTTACTGCTGTGCTCATCATACCTTCCTCTTGGGGTTCCCCAACGAGCTCCACATCAACACTGAGCCATCACGCGCCTCCGTGTTCTGAACTTGATAGTTTTGCTCGCTACATCTACCGTTTAATTAGATGCAGGGCCCCACATGTCATCCACTCATTACAAGAAACGTGTGTATGATGGAATTTGTGCTGTTTTTCCAGGCTGTTGGGTCCCCCATGTGAGCCTCTCATTATAAGAAACGTGTGCATGCTGGAATTTTTTCTTGCTCGTGGCTCCCTATTTCAAACTTGGCAACGTCGCTCGAGGCAGAACCTGTATAAGGCCCCGCTACTAGGTCCCACATGCTGGTCTCTCTGTAAATGAAACCTGCATATGATGGTATTTTTTTCGGCCACGCGTCCGCTGTTTTGACCTTGGCAATGTTGCTCGATGTGGCAGCCGTGTATGGTCTTGCTGCTGAGGCCCCCATGTCAGCCTCTCTGGTATGTTCTGGCTTGTGGGTCCCAGATGCAGCCTCGTATGTTCTGGCAGGTGGGTTCTTGATGCCACCTCTCTGTACAAGTATTTAACTTTTTTCAAACCCGACCATTAAACTCGAGGGATGCTGAAGGCTGGTGGGTCCGCGATGTTAGCCTCTCCATAAAGCAATATTGCTAGAAGAAAAAATGTAAACCCAAGATAATTTTATGTCAAGCATAGAGAATCGAACTGAAGACTTCAAAACACATATAAACCATGTGCGTTGCCACAACGACAAACAACATAGATGAACATTCTCATTAAAAAGCTTTATAGTACCTATAACTTATATATTAGCCTTCTTAAAAAGAGAAGCGATCCTGGCATCTCAATTTATTAAATGCAAGATAATGGAGTAGTTTCTTAAAAACATGGGTAGGCGGGTTTTTTGTTTTTGTTTTAAAGGGCAATTCAAAAAACGCCGAATCAAACATTTTGGGCTATTCTACATCTACTATACTCAATGGGCTATACTCCATGCGCTATTCTCCTTGGGCTCCTTGTTAAATATTTAAATGGGTTGTCGTCAGCAAGTCCCCTGACCCCTACAAGGCCGAATTAAATTGTTCTAGGCTAAAGAGGGGTCGAATGGGCTAGATTTTACCTCCTCTTTAGTAAAATATTCATTATGTTGTGGCTCGACCGGATTCGGAGCACAGACCTCACTATCGAAGGGGAAAAACGATAATTCTTTTGACATATATTCATGCAAAAATATCTAAAGAACAAGGGACACAGACCGCGTGCGCCAAAACTAGACTGGTATGCAATGACTTCACTTGGTACCCTCTCATTTCGGTCCAAAACACATCCAACGGTTCCGATGACACATATGCAAAAGCTCTAGTGCAAGCAGCCCAGCAGCAGCGACAAAACTTTTTTACAAATTCAGTAGCATTTGAAAGATCCAATAGTATCGAATAAGGCAGAAAAAATACCGACAAATTCCTAGTTCATATTCAGCAGCACTTGACTGATTCTGCAGCATTCCAAAGTGACTGTTTCAGCTATATAGACACCGAAACTCAATAGCAGTACAGAGAGAACCCGTTCATGTTTTAGCTCTAAAAACCTTGTCGCACGATCAGTTTGCCCTTTTCTCCAAACACACTCGATTATTGGAGCAAGCATAACTAACGATCAAGTATGATTTGTGTGCATTAATACCAGTGTGACCCCCATATATATGCATCCCAAAATTCCCAAGCCTCATCTAGATTGTGATAAAGCCAAGTTTAAAAAGGAAAGCAAGACCATGTACTACACTTGATCTAAACAAGTTCCAATACATCAGTATTAGTTCTAGAAAATACCTTAGTAATAGTAACAACATAACACTTGACAGATTGAGTAATAGTACCTCTACAGATTCCCAGTTCATATTCAGCACCACTTGACAGATTCAGCAGCATTTCAAAGTGACCAATTCAGCAGTACAGACAATGGCCAAAAGAAATGATAGATTCAGCAATGTAGATATTGAAATTCAATAGTTGTAGCAAGGCCATGGCTCAAAAGGAAAGAGAGTCCATATTCAGCACTCGATCGGTCGATCTGAACAAGTACCAGTACATATGTATACTACAAAATAGATTACCAGTAGCAAGTTAAGACCTCCATACAAAATACTCGGCATAACGCAACAGCGTGTCAAGTGTTGGCCGGGTAGCGCTTTCTTTCCTGCCTGTTACCCTTTCCTTGTCACACCTCGCCTGTAGGCCCACTATGTCAGCAGCGTACATTGGAAATAGGTATACATTGCCGCAAACTTGTTCCACCTCTCCCCATACAAATTGAATATGTCACCAACATAAAGTAGTAATTAATTAGTACGACGTTACATATCTTAACATTGGGATCATCACAAAGAATATTTAGATGTTTTATATCACTTTTGAAACTTGTTGATGCAATACTCCTAATCCACAGGGAATTCCGACGAATGGTTTAGAAGCTTCTAGGTAACACCGCGGCTACGACATGTACAACCTGAGCCCTTCCAGGGCGACTTCGACCGACGATGGCCTGCTCATCAGCTCAGATGTCGCCACCATTTCGATCGCATGGAGCTCATGCCATAGAGACAGCGACCAAAGCTTCAACTTGTATCGCGGCGATTCGCACGCCCTTAATTGACAAACCTGGGGGATATGACAATGTCCGTGGTGTGGCCATCAATTTGGGCGATGAACACGGTGCCCTCTTTCCTGATGCCGATGATATCCGCTCTCCGCGAGCCCCCTATGGGCATCGGCTTAGACGGCTCCTAGTGTTTGTGGCTATAGGGCATTATGGGCGCAGTCCTCGAGTGGGCAAATCTGAGGTGGCGGACGAGCTCTACCATAGGTGTTAGCTCTACCGATGAGGTGATGAACTCGCTTCCAGGCTCCATGCAGACTTGCTGGCCGTGAAAGCACCAGATTATGTGGTCGTAGACGTCGTTGCAGGTCCCGTAGTGGTCGTTGGGGCATCTACTATCTTTTCTACCCGCGACTTGGCGGGACAGCTCCTTGGAGCATGGGGCTAGTCGGGCGACGCTGGTAGTGTCCATACGCATAGCGATTTCGTTGAAAACGTCATCGCTGATCTTGCTCCAGACGTCATGCAGTGGGTTGTGCGTCGATTGCGACATCGGGATGGATTGGGGGAAGAGGTCAGACCAGAGTATGACTATCGGGGGACTTTTGGAGAGGGGTGGCGCGTGGCCTGCAAGATCCGATGCAGCGGGCGAGATGGTGAGGAAAATGTGCAAAGCATGAACTGGAGACGATCCCAAATGCGGGGCCAGGCAGCGTTGGCAAGTGGGGATAAAAACATCCGAGATGCGGAAGATGGGATGGCTCTTTGAACGAGTTTTTTTTGCAAGGCCTCTCGAGCTGCATCCAGGATGCCGATTAGCTTGGCTTGCACGCTGCAGTTCACTAAATTAACCATCTGAAATCCTGGCGCAAATTATAGCTAGGTCGGCACGCTACTGTGTGCTAAATTAACCATGTCATAACCTGGGCCATTACAGCTAGGCCGGCACACTGCCGTGTACGCCGACTAGAGTTACTACTGCTATCATGTTTGACTAGATGATGTTTGTTTAGTTTGCTAAAAAGGATTATACTGTGTAGGGCTCGACTATCGAGCAGCTCGACTCGTTAAGGCTTGGCTCATTAAGGCTCATGCTCATTAAGGCTCAGATTATTAAACTTGTTAAGGATAACGAGAAAAAAGTAAAGCTTAGCTCGGTTCATTAGATGTTAATGAGCGCTCACGAGTTTCTCATTATGAAAATGTATCAGCCTTAGACAGAGGCATACTGATAATAAAAAACGACAGTCGGCAGGGTTCGGTCAGTGCCGCGGTCAGCAGATCTAGATTGAGAAGATGGAGATGGGGTATGCAGTGGGAGATGACGAGTTGACGAGACACATGAGAAATATTCGGAATCGATCGGGAGATTCTATGGTAAGGTTTCTGGTCGGTCGCTCTCGCTCCTAGATTGATCAGTCTTACTTAATGGGCTAGATGTTTGCCTTAGACGGGCTGCCAGATTAGACATATAGCAACATAAGTGGGCCTTACCTTGATTCTTACCGATCTTAACAAGTAGCTCACAAACATCGTTAACTCGATCATTTAGCTCGTTAAGGATATCGAGCAAAAACTGCAGCTCAGCTCAGATTGTTAAGGAAACGAGTTGATTTTGAACGAGTCGAGCAAACAAGTGCTCATTAAACTCGTCAAGTTTCGAGTTTTATGTCCAATCCTAATACTTTGGAACAGGAGGTAGTACAATACTAGCAGTAGTACACTAGATGTCTATTTTGTAGTTTTGCTGCAAACATAGTACAATAAATACCTCCATATTGGAGCCTAGCGCGATTAAGTACCACGGTGTTCCAACAGGATGCATGGTAATGGAAGGTGTTCAAGCTCCTCTTTACAGAATAGTTATAATTAGAAGCGAACAGTCACTACATTAATACACCTACGATATAGTAAATTGTCCATCAAATGATGGGTGATAACCTGCACATCTGATCACCTTCTCGCAGTTATCATGATCAAATACTATCACCTTAAAGGAAGTGGTGGCAAGCTTCTTGAATACCAGAAAATATCGTACCTTCAAGTCATGTGCTTTGACAAAATCTAGCCATCCTTCGTCAAGGATTACCTTGCCATCTTGCTTCTTAAGCTCGACATCCTAGATGTAGGCTTTGCATATTTTCAGCTTGATGGCCTCTGGATACTCACCGCCAAACATTGTCAAAAAGGAGCTGGGTATGCTCCGCACGTCTAACCCTCCCGGTATTAACAACATCTTACAGAACTCGTCACAGGTGTTCTCCACGTGGGTTTTCCTGGCTCGCCCCTCTAGCCAGACTACACAGGGCTCTCTTGTCTTCTTCGATGATGAGTCTATCCAAGCTTGAGCTTCTTGCCCAAACATTGCAAAAAAAATCCTGTGGACAGATAATGTCTCTACCAGCTGTCAATAATTGTGAAATAGTACAGTATTATCTGATAGAGTACAATACAAGATCAGCTAAGAAAGTAAAGTGGAGCAATTTTCTTATCGAAGTACACAAATTAAAGTCTTAACTCTAGCTAGCATGAACGCTGGTTATATTAATACTACTTCCAAGGTCTAGGCATCACATTAGTGTAGTTCTTTATTGAGCAGTACATATACCGAACACCTAGGAAAAGACGAACGGACGAACAGGATGAGCTCTATTTGCTGCCAATGCTAGAGATGCATACATATACTCAAAATTTTAGCAAAAATCAGGGTAGGGCAGGAGCCGCCCTAACTTGCCCAAATTAAAGGGACCTCCGCCCCTAAGACAAATCTGAAGCAAAACATACCGAGTGGCCTCCCAAATCATCATTAGTCGTGGATCAATCAATACAAAATTTGAACCTATTATTATAGTTCACCGTAGATCTAGCCCCGAAACTAGCTTGCATGTCTAAAACTGAACTATAGTATACAAACGGGTTAAATGCGCTAGATGAGAACTATACTCAACACCAACCCAATGTTAACCAAGGGCTAATAAAAGCTTGACCGCATATCATCATCAAGATCAAGGGTTTCGGGGATTACTGCGCTGCCACCGTGATAAGTTGCAAACGTATCTATAATTTTTGATGTTCCATGCTTGGTTTTTATCTACTTTCTTATGTTTTGTCCACACTTTGGAGTACTTTTTATACATTTTCTTGGAGTAACCTCTTAACAAGATGCCACAGTGCCAGCTGCCTGTTTTCTGCTGTTTTTGGTTCCACGAAAGTTAGAAAATGAATATTCTCGGAATTGGACGGGACAAAAGCCAAAGTTAGTATTTCACCTAGGGGGACACGAAGCCATAATACGAGACGGAGAGGGGCCATAGGGCCACCACACCACCTCGCCGCACGGCCAGGCCTGGCCCGTGCCAGGGGGTGGTGTGGCCGCCTAGGGCACCCTCTCGGCCTCCCCTTTCGCCTACAAGATGCCTCCGATACAGAAACCCTAAGTACCCGATCAAAATTCCATGAAAGAGTCTGTACCCTCCGTCATCTCCATCCCTAGATCGAGAGGGATCTGAAGCTCTTCCTGGCACCCTGCCGGAGGGGAGAATTCACCATGGAGGCCTTCTTCATCACCATGCAAGCCTTCGGTGTGATGCGTGACTAGTTCATCCTTGGACTACGGGTCCATGTAGTAGCTAGATGGTTGGTTCTTCTCCTTTGTGCTACCATGTTTAGATCTTGTGAGCTCCGTTCATGATCAAGATCATCTATTTGTAATCATACATGTTGTGTTTGCGGGGATCCGATGGATATTGAGATGCTATTTCAGATTGATTATTGATTCTATCATGTCTTTGTTATTTGTGATCTTGCATGCTCTCCGTTGTTAGTAGATATCTTGGCCGAGTAGATGCTAGTAACTCGAAGAGGGAGTATTTATGCTCGATAGTGGGTTCATGCCTCTAGTAATCTAGGGAAGTGATAGAAATATCTAAGGTACTAGATGTGTTGTTGCTACTAGGGATAAAACAGCAATCCTTTGTTCATACAACAATCGTATTGTTTACTTTACATGCAATGCGTAATGCAATTATCTGTTGCTTGCAACTTAATATTGGAGGGGGTTCGGATTGATAACCTGAAGGTGGATTATTAGTCATAGATGCAGTTGGATTACGGTCTATGTATAATGTTGTAATGCCCAACCAAATCTCATAGGAGCCAAGATGATTAGTATATGCATGTATTCTTTCTCGATGCTTGTCAATTGCCCCACTGTAATTTGTTCACCCAACATGTCATCTATCTTAAGGAGAACCACAACTAGTGAACTATGGACCCCGGTCCTTTCTTTTACCATCAATCTACAATTGTTTACTGCTTTCTGTTTACTTTCTGGAAGCTTTTACTTTCTTCCACACAATACGTTTAATCCTTTGTTTTCAGCAAAACAGGTGAGATTGACAACCTCACTGTAAGTTGGGGGCAAAGTTCTGTGGTTGTGTTGTGCAGGATTCCAAGTTGGCAACAACACCTTGGAGGTGTTTCCTTGCTCCTACTGGTTCGATAACCTTGGTTTCATAACTGAGGGAAACTTGCTACTGTGCTCATCATACCTTCCTCTTGGGGTTCCCTAATGAGCTCGAGATATCTTGGGCCATCAAGCTCTTTTCTGGCGCCGTTGCCGGGGAGTCAAGGACATATTCATAAGGGGAGTATCTCATAACCAATCTCTTTACTTTGTTATTTTTGTTTTTCTTAGTTTATTTTTGCTTTGTTTGCTTGTTTCTTTATCAAAAACACACACAAAATTAGTTGTACTAGTTTGCTTTCTTTATTAAAAACACAAAAAAATAAGTCTTTCCATAGTTGTTACCTCTTTCTTAGCTCACCATGTTCATACCTAAATTCACTTTTAAATACCTTTCGATAGGTAGTGGCTCTATAATTGGAAAATATAATATTGAAGAATTCTTTAATCATGTTAGTAAGCATGAGGATATTGAGGGTAGATCCCTTGTAGAACTTGCTCCAAATTATGAAATTGCTACAGCTTCTTTGGTTCACATGTTGGAAGCTAGGTTTGTTAACCTTAACCCCTTAATGCAAGTAATGTTTCTTAAACTTAAGGAAATTGAGGACCCTGAAAAGAGAGATTTTATTCTGGAAACTTTGCTTAAGGAATTCTATGATGTTGCCAAGGAAGCTAGAAAAGTATTTGAACGTTTTAATATGCTAGGCTCATGTGTAGATGTTATTGGTACATGAGAAAATAATAAAAAACCAAACCTAATGGGGAGGAAATTAAGATACCAATACCTTTCAAACTTGTAGCAATGCATGAAGCCATAGAAAAGAATCTAAATTGGATTGTTCCTGAAAACCTGTTTGATGAAAGTAGTGAACCCAAAAGCGTTGAGAGAGGATCCTCTAGAACTTATTTCGATGAGATACCTTGCCTTGTTGAAGATATTTCTGGTATTGCTCTTAATGCTTCTTCATTTGAGAACACTTGATTCTTTTTCTTGCTTCTTATGCCTAACTTAAAGGCGTTAAGAAAAGTAATTATTGGGATATAGATCAAAAGTTTTAGATGAGTCTTGGAAGTTATTGCTTCAGTAATAACCTCTCCTTATCCTTTTTATTTGCCTTTTGTGCCAAGAGTAACCTCTAATGAGAGAGAAGTAATGCTTGGGAAAGTTGTTGTCCCGAAACAGATTTTTGTGCTCCCCTGTAAAAATTCGTGTAAAATCTCTGTACGTCGTTTTGAGGCATGAATTTTTGTGCTTCTGCCCCAGGTTTTTATCTAACTTTCGTTAGTTCAACACTTTTCGATTTGAGCAACAGAAGGTCTTCGAAAAAATTGGTTTTTTCTGCTGGTCTGTTTTGACAGATTTCTGCCATTATTTGCATTTGCTTCTTGTTGGTTCCTTTTTGAGTTCTCTTTGGGGAATTGAGATTTTTGAGGGAAGTTCTTCAGTAGCTTGTGTTTTGATGGAAGTTTTATTGGTGTTGAAACTGAACCCAAAGACTTATTATCTTGAGTGCACTAATGTTGCTAATAAAGATTGTGTGAAGTTTTGTATGAAGGAAAAATTTCAGGTGTATGGAGAAAATGATGTAATGAGATGAAGAATGGACTAAAGCTCAATCTTGGGGGTGCTACGCGTGTCACCCCAAGAAATATCTAAGAAGTACAAGCATCAAAGCTTGGGGATGCCCAAGGCATCCCCTTCTTCATCAATAAAAATCCCAGGTTTCTTCCAAACACTTCATTTTTATTGTTTCATGCACAGTTGTGTTGTTCTTGGAGCGTCTTTATTTTCGTTTTTGGTTTTTGTTTGCTTGGTTTTCTTAGTTTGCTTGAATAAATTTGTTGGACCTCCTCTTTCAAACATTAGTTTTCAAATAGTTTGGTTTGGATTGGAAAAGAGTAGGAAAGTTCATGCTTAAGTGGTAAAGATAGCTTGTTTTTGACTGTGGCCCATGCTTTGTCATGCCATGCTTGATATTGTTTTGGCTTTATGCTTAGTGATCTTTGTTGTAGCATGACTTGTTATAAAAAATTGAGATTGCTTAATGTGCCTTGGAAGAATCATGCGTTGTTTTAGCATATTAAAGCATAGTATTGTGGTATTCTCCTTTGATGCTTTATTTGGGTTGACTTGGCGCGCGTGCTCACACCATGTTATGACTCTCAAGTCACCATAGCCTTTATGATCCTTTAGTTTTCAACTTGTAGTATCACTTTATGCTTTGATCAATGATGTTTTGTCGCTCTGCATGATTATGGCCATTATTGCTCTCTTAGTTTGTCGCTCCCAGTCTTTTGCTAGCCTCCACAACCAAGTATGAGTTCCACTCATGCATCCAACTCCCTAAACCAAGTTATTCCAAAGATTCCACCATACCTACCTATTAGCATATGCTATTCCAAGTATATTCATGTTTTTATCTACCTTCCGAATTAAACTTGTTATGAGAAAACTAGTGATTAAAGCTCTCACGAACTTGATGGCACACTTTACTTTTCTTGACCTTAATAAACTTGAACCATTGTGTCGTCTATGTTGTATAAGCTTGCACTTATATGTTGGGGATTAGCAGAACCATGTTGTCATGGGGAACGCTTTCAATATTGCACTTGTACTTTGTACCTAGTTGATATCATGCTCTTTTGTCTATGGATGTCGTCGGTGTGAAATGAAAGGGGAGCTTGTAAGTCCATGGAGTTATGTAAGTGTGTTAGAGAAACGCCTAGGCCACCGGTCTAATCCATGCCTAATCATGGTGGAAACCTGCAGCGTAACCATAATGAGCTGACTATGAAGCATTCTTCTTATAAAAAAAGAGTCAGATATTGAGAAAAAGAGAAAAAGAAAAAAAGAGATATGAGAAAAGAGGAAAGAGAGAAAAAGCACCATTTTCCCATGGTAAATAAGAAGATTGTTGAGATGCTCGTTGTCTGCTTGCCTTGTCGTTTTCATATGGAAATTCTTCCGTATCATCGGGCAAGGGGTACCCCGTTGGAGGTTCTCTATGATACACATGTACTTACTATGACAAGAACTTACCTGTAACTAAACTTGAGTAGCATGAGGAGCGGCCCTCGTATTCAAGGGACATGAGATTTCCAACTTATACTTTGTCAAGCATATACTCCATAGTTTGTTCACTTTAACCTTAATCACTTCAAGATGCTTATGATAGGGGCAATGAGAGATGAAAGCTAATAAGTACCATAATTTTTGGAAGATCATTATGAAACTTGAATCCCCACTTCCTTCTATGAAGGCCTTTCTTTTACTTTTATGTTGAGTCTCCACTTTCTATCTTTACACACCTATTTTGAGAGCATAGTGGCCATTCTTAGTTCTATGTGCATTGTCCCAAGACTTGTTGATTGATGCATAATTTTGATATTGCTTGTTCTTAAACTATTTGTATCTACTCACCCTTATAAACTTGAAGGTGTCCTATGCATTTATGTTTGCTACTCTATGAGGGACAAGCTGAATGCCACTATGCTATATTTTCTTTATGTGAAACAAACAAACGTCTTGCAAAGTATTGTTATTCATGAATCTTTTGTTTGTGCCTTTTCATGTTGAAACATAGTTGCTATGTCTTATTATTAGAACTTTATCTTTCATGCTATGTTGAAGTACTATGATCCCAGCTATCAATGTTACAAATGCTTTGATCAAGTTTATGATGTTGCATGTCACCTCAAAAATTATTCTTTCTTTTTATCACTTACCTACTCGAGAACGAGAAGGAGTTAATCTTGGGGATGTTGATACGTTGCAAACGTATCTTTTTGATGTTCCATGCTTGGTTTTTATCTACTTTCTTATGTTTTGTACACACTTTGGAGTAATTTTTATACACTTTCTTCGACTAACGTATTAACAAGATGCCACAGTGCTAGCTGCCTGTTTTCTACTATTTTTGGTTCCAGGAAAGTCAGAAAATGAATATTCTCGGAATTGTACAGGACAAAGGCCAAAGTCAGTATTTCACCGAGGGGGACACGGAGCCAGAATACGAGACGGAGAGGGGCCAGAGGGCCGCCACACCACCTGGCCGCGCGGCCAGGCCTGGCCCGCGCCAGGGGGTAGTGTGTCCGCCTAGGGCACCCCTCGGCCTCCCCTTTCGCCTATAAGATGCCTCCAATACAGAAACCCTAAGTACCCGATCAAAATTCCACGAAAGAGTCTGTAGCCATCATCATCTCCATCCCTAGATCGAAAGGGATCTGAAGCTCTTCCCGGCACCCTGTCAAAGGGGAGAATTCACCGTGGAGGCCTTCTTCATCACCATGCAAGCCGCTGGTGTGATGCGTGACTAGTTCATCCTTGGACTACGGGTCCATGTAGTAGCTAGATGGTTGGTTCTTCTCCTTTGTGCTACCATGTTTAGATCTTGTGAGCTCCATTCATGATCAAGATCATCTATTAGTAATCATACATGTTGTGTTTGCGGGGATCCGATGGATATTGAGATGCTATTTCAGATTGATTATTGATTCTATCATGTCTTTGTTATTTGTGATCTTGCATGCTCTCCATTGTTAGTAGATATCTTGGCCGAGTAGATGCTAGCAACTCCAAGAGGGAGTATTTATGCTCGATAGTGGGTTCATGCCTCTAGTAATCTGGGGAAGTGACAGAAATATCTAAGGTACTAGATGTGATGTTGCTACTACATCAATCCATTGTTCATAGAACAATCGTATTGTTTACTTTACACGCACTGCGTAATGCAATTATCTGTTGCTTGCAACTTAATACTGGAGGGGGTTCGGATTGATAACCTGAAGGTGGATTATTAGTCATAGATGCAGTTGGATTACGGTCTATGTATAATGTTGTAATGCCCAATCAAATCGCATAGGAGTCAAGATAATTAGTATATGCATGTATGCTTTCTCGATGTTTGTCAATTGCCCCGCTGTAATTTGTTCATCCAGCATGTCATCTATCTTAAGGAGAACCACCACTAGTGAACTATGGACCCCGGTCCTTTCTTTTACCATCAACCTACAATTGTTTACTACTTTCTGTTTACTTTCTGCAAGAGTTTACTTTCTTCCACACAATATGTTTAATCCTTTGTTCTCAGCAAAACCGGTGAGATTGACAACCTCACTATAAGTTGGGGGCAAAGTTCTGTGGTTGTGTTGTGCAGGATTCCAAGTTGGCAACAACACCTTGGAGGTGTTTCCTTGCTCCTACTGGTTCGATAACCTTGGTTTCATAACTGAGGGAAACTTGTTGCTGTGTTTATCATACCTTCCTCTTGGGGTTCCCAACGAGCTCGAGATATCTTGGGCCATCACACCACGATGTCTGAGGGATGCGATGGCTCTATAGATGAGGCCCTCCGTCCATAGCTGACCCGCCTAAGACGAGTAAGTTGCGGTGGTGGTGGTCGTCAATGGAGGGAAGCGCAATGGCGATTAAGGAGTGCTGTGTGAAAGAGGGCTAGGGCTGGGGCTGGTGAACCTTGCCACCAATACAATACTAATAATTCTCATGCAAAAATTAATTGCCTAGAAAATTGGGCACGGCAACTTGAGTGCTTGAGTAGGGAAACATCAAACACATACTATGAAAGTATATTATTACGTACATGGTGCCTAGTACAAGAAATAGTGGAAATGATGTTGCAAGTACTGATACTACAATACAGTATGAAAGTACTACGTACATAGTATAGTATATTACATGGTGAGAAGTACTAGCTACAAAAATGATGTTGCGAGTGCTCATAATCAACTTTTCGGTATTTTGGTCAAACTTCATATAGTTCTAATGAGGCAGGGTTGGCACGAACCACATTGGCGCCTCAAACATTTGCTCTCTATGTTCCGCTCCAGTGTAGTTAATTGATGAACCTATGGCAGCTCCCCCATTGACATGCATGCGGCTCCATTCTAGAACTGGCTGTGGGCGATGTTGGTAGCGCACGTGTGTAGAAACACACAGTCTCCTCTGAACACCGGCAAAGCTTCATCAACATCGGCAGCACCAAGTTCGGAGTTTGTAGGGGGCTCGAGGATGATTGGATGGTTGATTCCCACAAACACTGACCTCCCTTCAAGATTATCCCTTCTGATCCAGTCCGGTGCTACAGGGTCATCCAAATTAAGGGCCCTCTGGAAAACGTGGCAATGGAGCGAGGGATAAGAGAGCAGTTCTATACCCATGTATGATAGAGGATTACAGTGGTTGCTGGTTCATGCACCCCTGGTGTGAATCCACGGGATATTCCAACCAAGCTCTGCCAAGTACCAGCTGCATAATGCAATATCTTCAGCCTCGACATCGTCACCGGCTTGGACATTTGCCGGCTCTTCAATTACTGGAGCATGTATGACACGCGGGCCTACAAGTATACCTGTGTGTGCATTTTAGTTAGCAAAAGTATCACGAACAATGTAGTTGTAAGTAATTTATAAATTTTACTTTTAAATAACGGGACTCACTCCACTTGTTTGGTTCCCAGACAAGAACATCTCCTCGCGGTTCTGTCACCGCGTATATGCGATCAATAGAACCACTGATTAGACACTTGGCAATGGCATTGACATATGTTGCTAGTGCAAGATAGTCATTTCGAAGGATAATCCAGTCCTTGTCACAAGGAAAATATATGGTAGCAATGAATTTGTCAAACACCGCCATCGCGTTGTAGTGCCATTGGTTGTCAAATATGTACGGTTTCTTTGCTATTTGTATCTTCAGCAGCTCGATATTCGCGTGCTTGTAGAGGTAAGTGCATGGGGGCCGGGGAAACACTGGTTACCCGATGGATAAATATCAACATGTTGCACACGTGGCATCTTGATACGTGCCATACTGCAGATGTTTTGGAGGTACCAGTGCCCCGGGTGCTTTGCAATCGCAATCCATTCTCCATTGGCACCAACCCAGCGACCCTTGTTTTCAACTCCTTCATCATCCCATGTTCCGGGTATGTCATCATCAACTAGTACAAATGCTTCTACTGTTGGATTGTCTAGTGGCATCAGCAACGCGTCAATGCCGTGCAACATATTTTCTTCATATCTAGGGGCATGCAAGGTGTTTGATAAAGGGGGTAGTGCAAGCTAGCTTTGTAGAAAAACTACTATCTGAAATATGCAAAAAAGTGTTGAATATATCATGAATGCATGTAGACAAACACACCAAAGAATAAGGTCTTGTTTGCATTAAAGAAAAGTGTAGGAATAGTTAAGTTTCCTATGCTGGCACTGTTCAGAGGAATGGACCAGAGGAAAAAATGCAGGCGATTTTCCTATGATTGATTAACAAGATTAGGGGCCTCTTTTGATCAATGGTTTTAAAAAACGTAGGAATAGGAAAAACATAGGATTGGCATGGTAGGCACAGTAAATTCATATTAGGAATAAAAACGCAGGAATTTTGTAACAGGTGTCTTTGGATGGTGAATAGGAAATAAACACAAGAGTTTGTAGGAATATAGTGTAAGCACATTGGACTTCTCAAAGGATAAATAGAATGAGGTTGGAGCTCGTGTTTAGATTCTTATGGAATGAAGGGCATAGGAACTAAGAAGTGACTCCATAGGAATTTGATATCTTCCAAAATCCTATGGGTTAGAATCCTCCAAAACTCATATGCAATTCTTCATATCCAACTTGGACCTCATTTTCAAATTCCTACACGCACAAAGAACAAGAATGAGGTCCCAAGAACGATAACATCATAAATATACTCTCTTGTGAGGTTTGACTTTGATTTTACCATGTTTTAAAGTAATCCTATGTTTTTGTATTCATGTAAACCAAAGAGCCAACTTTTTACAGAAATCTTGGGTTTGTAAAACACGTGAAACTTAAAATATAACACCAACCTTGATTGGCCAATACACCTTCCGTTACAGGTATCAACAATACTAGTTGTTCTTGTGTTTTCATATTAGTATGTTTGGAGGAGAGGGGGGACCCTAAAGCAAAAGTCTTGGGCCTCTTTCGATCGCAGGATTGAGAACACAGGAATTTCACAGGTTTGCTGGTGAAAAACAGGCGATTATAAAACATAGGAAAACTACCTACATGATTGGCACGATGAGAGTTGAGCCTCAAGTAGATGTTCCAATTCCTACGAGATTTAAGCATGGGTGGGGGGTTCAGTTCAAAAGAATTTGTGTCCCATGATTCCTTTGATCCAAATTCAATCCATAGGAAAGAATCTAAGGATTCGAGTCCTACAAAAATCATGCAAACCTGATTTTTACCTGCTCGTCACAGTCTAGTGGCCATGTTTGTGGGTCAGAGTGAAGTAGGCAGGGCAAACCAAATGGGAGACCAGGATTTTCCGCAATCCCTCGACGCATGTCAACCATGCCACGAGCCAGGCGAGCGGTGCTCAGAAGGTCAGCGCGACCGGTGATGTTGCTTAGCGGTCCGTAGTGGAGGTTGCCAAATCCGATTGCCTGGCTGTAGCGCTCAGATATCTTACGCTTCATCGCTCCAGATGTCGTTCCGGGGAAGAGTACTGTGGAAGATTAGTCGGGATGGGTTGGCGGTTTCTACCTTTCTGCAAGGGTGGAGAGGGGTTACGATGGTGCACAAGCGGCCAGAGCGGCACAGGAAGACGATGAGGAGCGCGGTGCAGTTCTCCTCCGCTTGTCGGATCGACTACTCCGACCCGGTATATTAGGGCAAAACTAACGCGGGACGTTAACATAGACGCTTACGCAAAAAAGGAATAATAACAAAACATTAGATATAGTAGTATTTCTTAAACGCTCCAGTCCGCAACACTGGCTCCTAGTTTGGGGTGCTACTATTTTTTTCCCGGTAGGTAGCTAGGGACAACAAATCACACCGTGCCGAAGAAAAAAGTTCGAAATGTCCTCAAATTTGCTTTGCGTGTGGGGATGGTGATGCCGCACTGAAGGAGAGAGCAAACACAATTTTTTTAATGCATATATACTACTCCCTCCGATCCATATAATGTTCTAAGATTTATCTAGATTAGAATGTATATAGTCATGTTTTCGTGCTAGATTTATCTAATGGTTGGAAACTCCGAGTGGCAACATTATTACCATGACATGATTCACTCATTTACTCCCAAATATGGGAACATCACGGATGATGGGAGTAGAATTTACATCAAGGACCTAAAAATGGAGAAAATTACATATAGGTCCTTACATTTAGCACGAAGTACCCTAAAAATACGCAAGGGAAATAGTCAGGTCCAGCTCCTTCTCGAGAGAGCAAAGCCATACTCTTCATACTACTTTCTCTTTGTTTGCTTTCAAAATATATGGCCAAATTTGGTGGCATGAAAAATCCTGGACATGGGATCATCATCAGCATAAAGTATGATGTAGATATGGGCATGACCTTGGTCGTTCGGCTTGAAATCCAAGAATGTTCATACTCATCGGCAACTAATAAAATTAAATACATTTAAATTTTACCACTTGTTTTTAGGTTCGAATTTTACACGTAAGGACGTAGGGATTACATTTTAAATCAAGGACCTAAAAAGGTAGAATTTTATCGAGGTCCATACATTTAGCACGAAGCACCCTGAAATTAAGCAGGAAAAACAGTCATGTTTTGCTCCTTCTCGAGAGAAAAGCTGATCGAGCCATACTCTTCATACTACTTCCTCTTTGTTTGTTTTCAAAATATGGCCAAATTTGGCGGCTTGCAAATTCTTGGATATGGGATCATGAATCATCAGCATAAAGTATGATGTAGATATGGCCATGAGGCCCATGACCTTGGTCGTTCTTCTTGAAATCCAAGAATATTCATACTTATCGACAACTAATAATCTTAAATACGTTTAAATTTTTATAGTTGCTTTTAGGTTTGAATTTTACACGTACGGATGGTGAGAGTACATTTTACATCAAGGACCTAAAAAAGGTAAAATTACATCGAGGTCCATACATTTAGCACGAAGCACCCTAAAATTAAGCAGGGAAAATAGTCATGTTTTGCTCCTTCTCGAGAGAAAAGCTGATCGAGCCATACTCTTCATACTACTTCCTCTTCATTTGTTTTCGAAATATGGCCAAATTTTGCCGCATGCAAATTCTTGGATATGGGATCAGGAACCATCAGCATAAAGTATGATGTAGATATGTCCATGACCTTGGTCGCTCGTCTTGAAATCCAAGAATGTTCATACTATCGACAACTGATAATCTTAAATATGTTTAAATTTTACCACTTGCTTTTAGGTTCGAACTTTATACGTACGGACGATGAAAGTACATTTTACACCAAGGACTTAAAAAAGGTAAAATAACATCGAGGTCCATACATTTAGCATGAAGCGCCCTAAAATTAAGCAGGGAAAATAGTCATGTTTTGCTCCTTGTCGTGAGAGAAGCTGATCGAGCCATACTCTTCATACTACTTTCTCTTTGTTTGTTTTCAAAATATGGCCAAATTTGGGGGCATGCAAATTCTTGGATATGGGATCACGAATCATCGGCATAAAGTATGATATAGATATGGCCATGACCTTGGTCGTTAGTATTGAAATCCAAGAATGTTCATACTCATCGACATATAATAATCTTAAATATGTTTAAATTTTACACCTTGCTTTTAGGTTCGAATTTTACACGGACAGTCGGAGTATATTTTACATCAAGGACCTAATAAAGATAAAATTACATCGAGGTCCATACATTTAGCACGAAGCACCCTAAAATTAAGCAGGAAAAACCGTCATGTTTTGCTCCTTCTAGAGAGAGAAGCTGACTGAGCCATACTCTTCATACTACTTCCTCTTCATTTGTTTTGAAAATATGGCGAAATTTGGCGGCATGCAAATTCTTCGCTATGGGTTCATGAGTCATCATCATATAAAGTATGATGTAGATATGTATGACCCTGGTCTTTCAGCTTGAAAAGGCAAGAATTTTCATATTCATTGATAACTAATAATCTTAATTACGTTTAAATTTTACCACTTGCTTTTATGTTCAAATTTTACACGGATGATGGGAGTACATTTTACAGCAAGGACCTAAAAAAGGTAAAATTACATCGAGGTCTATACATTTAAGTACCACGGAGCACCGTAAAATTAAGCAGGGAAAACAGTCGGGTTCAGCTCCTTCTCGAGATAGTAGTTGGTCGAGCCATGCTCTTCGTACTACTTCCCTCTTCATTTGTTTTCAAAATATGGCCAATTTGGCGGCATGAAATTCTTGGATATGGGATCGTGAATCATTGATGTAAAGTATGATGTAGATATGGCCATGACCTTGGCCGTTCGGCTTGAAATCCAAGATTGTTCATACTCATTCACAACTAACCTTAAATTCCTTTAACTTTTACCACTAACTTGTAGGTTTGAATTTTACATGGACGGTAGGAGTACATTTTACATCAAGGACCTAAAAAGGGGGAAATTACATCGAGGTCCATTCATTTAGCATGAAGTACCCTAAAATTAAGCAAATAAAACAGTCTAGTTCGGCTCCTTCTCGAGAGTGAAGCTGATCGAGCCATACTCTTCATAGTACTTCTTCCTCTTCGTTTGTATTCATCAAGGACCTAATAGGGGAAAATTTCATCAAGGTACACAAATTTAGCACGAAGCACGCCTTAAAATTAAGCAAAGGAAAATAGTCGGGTTCGGCTCCTTCTCGAGAAAGAACCTGACCAAGCCATACTCTTCGTAGTACTACTTCCTCTTCGTTTGTTTTCAAAATATGGCCCAATTTGGCGGCATGAAAATTCTTCGATATGGGATCATGAATCATCGATATAAAGTATGATGTAGCTCGATATGTCCATGACCTTGGTCGTTCGGCTTCGAATCCAAGATTGTTCATACTCATTCACACAACTAAGCCTAAATACGTTTAAATTTTACCACTTGCTTTTACCTTCGAATTTTACAGGGACGGTGGGAGTACATTTTACAGCAAGGAGCTAAAAAGGGGTAAAATTACATCGAGGTCCATACTTTTAGCACAAAGCACTCTAAAACTAAGCAGGGAAAACAGTCATGTTTGGCTCCTTCTCGAGAGAGAAGCTAAACGAGCCATACTCTTCATACTACTTTATCTCCGTTTGTTTTCAAAATATGGCCAAATTTGGCGGCATTAAAATTCTAGGATATGTGATCATCATCATCATAAAGTATGATGCAGATACGGCCATGACCTTGGTCGTTCGTCTTGAAATCCAAGAATGTTCATACCCATCGACAACAAATAATCTTAAATACATTTAAAAAAGGTAAAATTACAACAAGGTCCATACATTTAGCATGAAGCATCCTAAAATTAAGCAGGGAAACAGTCATGTTTTGCTCCTTCTCGTGAAAGAAGTTGATCAAGCCAGAATCTTCATACTACTTCCTCTTTGTTTGTTTTGAAAATATGGCCAAATTTGGCGGCATGCAAATTTTTGGATATGGTATCACGAATCATCAACATAAAGTATGATGTTGATATGGCCATGACCTTGGTCGTTCGTATTGAAACCCAAGAATGTTCATATCCATCGACAACTAATAATTTTAAATATGTTTAAAATTTTACCACTTGCTTTTAGGTTCGAATTTTACACGGACGATGGGAGTATAATTTACATCAAGGACCTTAAAAGGGGGAAATTACATCGAGCACCTGATCGAGCCATACGCTTCATACCGCTACTTCCTATTCATTTGTTTTCAAAATATATGGCCAAATTTGGTGGCATGCAAATTCTTGGATATGGGATCATCATCAGCATAAAGGGTGATGTTGATATGGCCATGACCTTGCTCGTTCGGCTTGAAACTCCAAGAATGTTCATACTCATTCACAACTAATAATCTTAAATACGTTTAAATTTTACCACTTGCTTCTACGTTCGAATTTTACATGGACGGTGGAAGTATATTTTACATCAAGGACCTAAAAAAGGTAAAATTACATCGATGTCCATACATTTAGCACGAAGCACCCTAAAATTAAGCAAGGAAAATAGTTGGCTAGGAAGCTTGAGAACTCATAAAACTTGGTAATCAATCGTAAGTGTATCAAGGTCCACACTTTGTCTGAAAACTACAGTTGTTGTTGTGGTACTCTGAGCCATTTTTATTTGTACTTGCTTACAGAAAAAATCTTGTCGCTTTCAGTTTTATTGTTCCTATAAGTTGGAAACTGTGGTTGCCACCATTTTTCACCTTGCCAAGATGCACACTTCTACCAAATAAGGGAACATTACAATACAATACGATGTGCATACGGTTGTTACCTTTGTCGTTCGGCTTGAACCCCAAGAGTGTTCATACACCATGGGCCATATATATTGTGTAATTATTTTTTTCTAATTTATGATGACTCACGGTTATTAATTATTTTTCAGTGCAAATAGTAGTACACGCAAGAGGACGCCATGAAGAAGGCTTCATTTTTAGGGTTTTCATTACTTTTGTTCATAGCTAGTGAGGATCAAATTGTCAACATGCATATTCATAGCAAGAATTTTAATCCTACAGAAATCTCGTTGGGTTTTGAAGTATTGACCGCCTTGGTACCATAAAGACTCAAAGGATGTTTGTAACTTTTTAAGAGCATTCTATCATGTTTACTTGTAGTTCAAATTTGAAAATGATTTTTTCTTCCTAAATTTTGGAAACACCCAGTACTGGTAGCATTATTGTTCACCATGCCAAGATGCACTCATCTACCAAATATGGGAACATTACCATAAAGTATGTTGTACATATATAAGGCCATTTAGCTTGTCTTTCGGCCTGAAGCCTAAGGATATGTTCATACACGGCAGGCCATATTATCAATTACATTGTTTTTTATATGCGACCTATCTTGATAATAATCATTTTTCATAGCAAGTAGGACAAGTCTGAGGTCACCGTGCAATGGCTTTTTATTGTTTTTAAATAAAAGACAAATTTTGTACATGCAAATGCTTAGCAAGAAGTTGAATCCAACAAATTCATTGGTTTCCGATATATTGACAGTCTAGGTGTGGGTACCTTCAAAAGATACTTGTATAACTTTAAGAGCAATCTACTACTTACTCATAGTTCAAATTTTATCTAACATTGATAAATCAACTTAAATTAGTTTAATAATGTGAAGTTCACTAGGAAACCTTGAGAACTCAAAAAAGTTCATAATCGTAAGTGAAACATGTATAAACTTTGTCTGGAAACTGAGCTTATGGCATTCCAAGGCATATTCACTGTGCTTGCTCTCGGGAAAATAAATCCCGGGAAAATAATAATCTGCTTAAAGTTTATGATAAATCGGGGTGTTTTTTGTGTGAGGTGTAATAAACAGACATATATGCTAGTCCTACACTTTAAAAGAAACTATTCGATGGACATTTGAATATGTGAATGAAACATCAAATCTTATGTATAAACTAGTTATGTTCAAAAACGAGTTTGTTACGACCAAATAAAGCCTTCAAAAATGCAATGTGTGACGTACTGTTATGTTGTTACCTTTGTGTAAACTTTGATGTTTCACATGAAATAAGTCTTACATACTGATGTCTACGCACTTCTATTCTTGTAGACAGTTGTTGGGCCTCCAAGTGCAGAGGTTTGTAGAACAACAGCAAGTTTTCCCTTAAATGGATCACCCAAGGTTTATCGAACTCAGGGAGGAAGTGGTCAAAGGTATTCCCTCTCAAGCAACCCTGCAATCAAGATACAAGAAGTCTCTTGTGTCCCCAACACACCCAATACACTTTTCAGGTGTATAGGTGCACTAGTTGGGCGAAGAGATAGTGAAATACAAGTGGTATAGATAATTATAAGTGGTAACGGTGGTAGAAAATAGCTTGATGGCACAGAAAAGACTAAAGGCAAACTGAAATAAAGAAGGAAGCAAGCAAACATGTAATAGATCTAATAGCAAACGGTGTTTCAGTGCTTAGAAACAATGCCTAGGGATCATACTTTCACTAGTGAACACTCTTATATAAATATATTCTTCTTTATGATACTACGCTGAACTACTCTCCGGTTGGACACTCTAATCCATGGTAGGGCTATAACAACACTCCTCAAAGTAAGCCTTTCCCATCTAGATAACCCCACACTGTCACCTTGAGTACTAGATGAGTCCAAAAAACACCACAATTTCATAAAGACATCCAACTCCAAATATAACTCATAACAAGTATTTGTAATCTCTAGCCTAAGTGCCACCATGGTGTGCACGCTGTCACTTTCACACACATGGGGAGAGCAGAGATCTATTAAAGCACTTGAGTAGCAAGGTAGATCTATAGATTACAAGCCCATGATCTCAATAAGATCATGCATAGAGAGAGAGAGAGATGAACACATAACTACGGGTAGAACCCTTAGCCTCGAGAGAGAACTACTCCCACCTCATCATGGGAATCAGCAATGGTGATGGAGATGGTGGTGGAGATCGATGGAGATGGCTCCAGCGGCACTTCCCCGTCCCGGCAGGGTGCCGGAACAGAGACTTTCTGTCCCCCGAATCTCCCCTTTGGTGGCGGCGGCGGTGGCACTTTTCGTCGATTTTTGATTGACCTTTTAGGGTTTTGGTATCGGGAGGCTCTTATAGGCGAAGGAGGCAAGGTCGGTGGCCAGCCAGGGGGCCCACACCATGACCTGGCGTGGCCTGGGGGTACCCGCGCCTGGCGGGGTGTGGCCACCCTGTGGCCCCTCTCTGACTCTCCTTCTGGCTCTGTGAGTCTTCCGGGAAAATAGGCACTTTGGCTTTTGTCCTGTCCAATTCCGAGAATATTCATTTTCTGACTTTCCTAGAACCAAAAACAGCAGAAAACAGGCAACTGTCACTTTGGCTCTTGTTAATAGGTTAGTCCAAGAAATCATATGAAAATTACTCCAAAGTGTGGACAAAACACAAGAAAGTAGATAAAACCAAGCATGGAACATCAAAAATTATAGATACATTTGCAATGTATCACATACCAGCTACATGCATCCAAAAAGTATTGTGGGTGATAAATATCGTTAGTATCTAGTTTTTAGCATCATTCAAATCTTTGTGTGTGAATGGGAGCAATGGCATTCGGGGATGATGTCTAGGCACTTCTATTATTGTAGATAGTTGTTGGGCCTCCAAGTGCAGAGATTTGTAGAACAGCAACAAGTTTCCCTTAAGTGGATTACCCAAGGTTTATCGAACTCAGGGAGGAAGTGGTCAAAGGTATCCATCTCAAGCAACCCTGCAATCAAGATACAATAAGTCTCTTGTGTCCCCAACACACCCAATACACTTGTCAGGTGTATAGGTGCACTAGTTCGGCGAAGAGATAGTGAAATACAAGTGGTATGGATAATTATAAGTGGTAACGGTGCGAGAAAAGAGCTTCATGGGTAGGAAGAGACTAAAGGCAAAAAGATGGAAGCAAGCAAACATGTAACAAATCTAGTTGCAAACGGTGTTTCAATGTTTAGAAACAAGGCCTAGGGATCATACTTTCGCTAGTGAACACTCTCATATAAATATCTTCTCTTCATGATACTACTCTGAACTACTCTCCAGTTGGACACTCTAATACATGGTAGGGCTATAACAACACACCTCAAAGTCCGCTTTCCCCATCTAGATAACCCCTCACTATCACCTTGAGCGCTAGATGGTTCCAACAAACACCACAATTTCATAGAGACATCCAACTCCAAATATAACTCATAACAAGTATTTGTAATATCTAGCCTAAGTGCCACCATGGTGTGCACGCTATCACTTTCACACACGTGGGGAGAGCTAGAGATCTATTAAAGCACTTGAGTAGCAAGGTAGATCTACTTGATTACAAAGCTCGTGATCACAATATGATCATGCATAGAGAGAGAGATGAACACATAGCTACCGATAGAACCCTTAGCCTCAAGGAAGAACTACTCCCTCATCATCATGGGAATCAGCAACAGCGATGGAGATGGTGGTGGAGATCGATGGAGATGGCTCTGGGGGCACTTCCCCATCCTGGCAGGGTGCCGGAACAGAGAATTTCTACCCCCCGAATCTCCCCTTCGGTGGCGGCGGCGCTGCGAAACTTTTCATGCCTGGAGGCTGGATTCTTTAGGGTTTTCTCATCGGGAGGCTTATTATAGACGAATGGGTGATGTCAGAGGGTGGACCAGGGGCCCACACCACCTGGTGGCGTGGCCAGCAGGACCCGCGCCACCACATGCTGTGGCCAGCCCCTGGCCCCTCTCCGTCTCGTCTTCTGGCTCCGTGAATCTTCCGGTAAAATATCGACTTTGGCTTTTATCCGGTCCAATTCCGAGAATATTCATTTTCTGGCTTTTCCGGAACCAAAAACAGCAGAAAACATGCAACTGGCACTATGGCATCTTGTTAATAGGTTAGTTCCAGAAAATGTGTAAAAATACTCCAAAGTGTGGACAAAACATAAGAAAGTAGATATAAAACAAGCACGGAACATCAAAAATTATAGATACGTTTGAAACGTGTCAACATCCCTAAGCTTAACTCCTGCTCGTCCTCGAGTAGGTAAGTGTTAAAAATGAATAACTTTTGAGGTGACATGCACCATCATAAACTTGATCAAGGTATTCGTAAAACATTGATAGCTAGGATCATAGTACTTTAACATAGCATGAAAGACATAGTTCTAACAATAAGACATAGTAACTATGCATGCAACATGAAAAGGTACAAACAAAGATCATGAATAACAATGCATTGAAAGACGTTTGTTTGTTTCACATATAGAAAACATAGCATAGTGGCATTCAGCTTGTCCCTCATGGATAGGAAAACATAAATGCATAGGACACCTTCAAAGTTCATACGGGTGACTAGATACAAATAGTTCAAGAACAAGCAATATCAAAGTTATGAATCAATTAACAAGTCTTGGGACAATGCACATTAAACTAAGAATGGCTACTATGCTCTCTCAATAGGTGCATAAAGATAGAAGATGGAGACTCAACATAGAAGTAAAAGAAAGGCCTTCATAGAAGGAAGCAGGGATTCAAGTCTCATAAAGAGCTTCCAAAAATTATGGTACTTATTAGCTTTCAGCTCTCATTGCCCCTATCATAAGCATCTTGAAGTGATTAAGGTTAAAGTGAACAAAATATGGAGTATATGCTTGACAAAGTATAAGTTGGCAATCTCATGTCCCTTGAATACGAGGGCCGCTCCTCATGCTACTCAAGTTTAGTTACCGGTAAGTTCTTGTCATAGTAAGTACATGTGTATCATAGAGAACTGCCAACGGGGTACCCCTTGCACATGATACAGGAGCTATCCCATAATCAAAATGACAAGGCAAGCAGATAATGAGCATCTCAACAATCTTCTTATTTACCATGGGAAAATGGTGCTTTTTCTCTCTTTCCTCTTTTCTCATATTTTTTTTTCTTTTTCTCAATCTCTATATCTTTTTTTATAAGAAGAATGCTTTATAGATTGCTCACTATGGTGATGCTGCAAGTTTCCACCATGATTAGGCATGGCTTAAGCTAGCAGCCCAGGTGTTTCTCTAACACACATACATAACTCCATGGACTTACAAGCTCCCCTTTCATTTCACACCGACGACATCCACAAACAAAAGAGCATGATATCAACTAGGTACAATGTACAAGTGCAATGTTGAAAGCGTTCCCCATGACAGCATGGTTCTGCTAATTCCCAACATATAAGTGCAAGGATATACAACATAGATGACACAATGGTTCAAGTTTATTAGGGGCAAGAAAAGTAAAGTGTGCCATCAAGTTCGTGAGAGCTTTAATCACTAATTTTCACATAACAAGTTTAATTCGGAAGGTAGATAAAAACATGAATATAATTGGAATAGCGAATGCTAATAGGTAGGTACGGTGGACTCTTTGGAATAACTTGGTTTTATTTGGAGTTGGATGCATGAGTGGAACTCATACTTGGTATGGAGGCTAGCAAAAGACTGGGAGCGACCAACTAAGAGAGCAATAATGGCCATAATCATGCAAAGCGACAAAACATCGTTAATTAAAGAATAAAGTGATATTACAAGATGAAAACTAAATGATCATAGAGGCTATGGTGACTTGGTATAGTCTTAACATGGTGTGAGCATGCGCCAAGTCAACCCAAATAAAACATTAAAGGAGAATACCACAATATTTTGCTTTTATATGCTAAAACAACGCATGATTCTTTCAAGGCACATTAAGCAATCTCAATTGTTTGGAACAAGTCATGCTACAGCAATAATCACTAAGCATAAGGTCAAAGCAACATCTAGCATGACACGATAAAGTCTAAGCTACAGTTAAAATAAGCTCCCTTTTGTACCACTATAAGCATGAAGCTTCCTACTCTTTTCCAACACCAATCGACTTATTTGAAACAACTCACAAATATAATAATAAATAAAGATCAGTGAGCTTGTCTCACAAATCCACAAAGAATAACTAAAAATTTATAAGCTGAAAGCACAAGAAAACTAAGGCTAAACACAGTGCTAGCAAAACAGAACACTCACAAGACAATAAGAATGAAAACTAGAGTGTTCTAGGCAATGAAAACAGAGTGTGTGTCTCTCCAAAATAAGTGCTGGGATCCAACCAACTTATTGCAGCAAACCAAGAAAAATAAAACTAAAAACAAAAACAAAGACGCTCCAAGAACAACACAACAGTGCATGAAACAATAAAAACGAAGTGTCTAGAAAGACCTGAGATTTTTATTGATGAAGAAGGGGATGCCTTGGGCATCCCCAAGCTTTGACACTTGAACCTCTTGAATATTTCTTGGGGTGACATGGGGTGGCATCCCCAAGCTTGAGATTTTGTCCATTCTTCATCTCATTACATCATTCTTTCCCTACACCTGAAAATTTCCTTCATACAAAACTTCACACAATCTTCATTAGCAACATTAGTGCATTCAAAAGATAATAAACCTTTGGGGTTTAGTTTTAAAATAGAAAAACTTTCATTAAAAACACAAGCTACTGTATCAATTCCCTCAAAAATCTCAATCCACCAAAAAGAACCCAAAAAGAAATCAATAAAGAGGCAAATGCAAATAATGGCAGAAATCTGTCAAAACAGACCAGCAGGTGAGAACCGATTTTTTTCGAAGACCTTATGTTTCTCAAATTGAAAAGTGTTCAACTAACGAAAGTTAGCTAACAAATTGGGGGGTTTATTCAGAAAATTACAGCTCAATCTGACATAAAGAGATTTTTCACGAATTTTTACAGTGAAGCACAAAAATCTGTTTCGGGATAGCACTTCCCCAAATCTTACTTCCCTCTCATTAGAGGTTATTCTTGGCACAAAAATCAAATAAAAAAGGATAAGGGGAGGTTACTACAGAAGTAATAGCTTCCAAGACTCAAGAAAACTATTGGGTTATCTCCCAAGAAGTACTTTTCTTTAACGCCTTCAAGTTAGGCATGATAGTTTGAGAAGATGCTCACATAAGAAATATGAATTGAAGTAAAAGAGAGCATCAAGAAGCAAATTCAAAGCACATTTAAGTCTAACCCACTTCCTATGCATAGGAATATTATAAAGAAACAAGTCATGAAATCACAAAGCAACAAGCATAGTAAAGTAAAACAAGTGCAACTTCAAGACTTTCAACATAAAGAGGGGAAACTTGATATTATTGAGATGCATAAAACCATGTTTCCATCTCTCATAATAACTTTCTGTAGCATCATGAATAAAATTAACAATATAAATATCACATAAAACATTCTTATCATGAGCCACATGCATAAAATAATTATTACTCTGCCTATAAACATAGTCATTCTTATTAATTGTAGTGGGAGCAAATTCAACAAAATAGTTATCATTATTATTCTCATCACCATAATCATCAAATATAGGAGGCATATTGTAGTCATAATTAATTTCCTCCTCAATAGTTGTCGTGGTGGTGTCACGGCAGATGCCATGGATAGGCTAAAGGTGTGGACTAATTGCACTGGGGGAATCCAGGGAGGGATACTGTACTGATTCCACACACAGAAGTTTTGTATTCGATTCACTTCCAAGGTTACAAGTGCTCCTAGAGCTGGATTGGGGAGAGGAGGAAGAAGGGACTCTCTTACTCTCACCACCGGCTAACCCGTACAAGACCAACTAGAGATCAACCAGCAGAACCTAACCTCTTCTATAGAGGCCCTAGCCCTCCTTATATAGGGGTGGCTAGGTCTCCACTTAGGGCATACGTGGAGGCATATTTCAGGGAATATGCCTCCTCCCAAAATAGCAAACCGACCGGGGTGCTTTTCCCCCGCGTCACCCATGCAGAGGCTACGTGAGCCTCTGTGGCGCCTGCGTCAGCCGACACGGGCGTCGTCACCTCTATCGGCCACGCCTCGGTGGTCCTTCCCCTGTACGCTTCGCTCATGCAGTACGTACCGGGGTTACTTTTGACCAGCGAGATTCCTTCCTTGTGCTAGAAGCTTGCTATGACCCCAATCATAGAGGATCCAGTCCCACCTGTTCCTGCATACAAGTTAGATTCATCTATCCGGCTCACTACTTAAGTCGGATGAGACTCAGTTAGGTGGACACCCCCTGGTCCGGGTTACCCCGAGATTCGGCCTGCCTTAAGGTAACTCGGCCAGCATTCGCTTTGACCTTGCCGTACCTCGGCTAACTTGGCCTTTATACCCCGGCGTGACCCTACCTGGGGGTATCCCCCCAACATTAGTCCCCGAAGCTGGTGCGGTCTTAGTTGCCTTAGCCGCTGAGGCCACAGCAGGTTCAATTCCACCGAGCTTTGTGCTCCTTCTCCGAGTTTCCTCCTTATCTCAGATTCTTTGGATTTACTTTCCCTTGGCACATTCCAAGTTTTCTCTCGCTGGCCGGGTTAGCACCTTATCTCAGATCCCATGGGTTTACTTTCCCTTGGCACATTCCAAGTTTCCTCTCGCTGGCCGGGTTACCACCTTATCTCGGATCCCATGGGTTTACTTTCCCTTGGCACATTCCAAGTTTTCACTTGCTGGCCGGGTCACCATGTTCTCATCCGGGTTGCTTTTCCTTCTCTCGTACGCTTCCCCACGTGGAGGCTAGTCATTAGATTGCCTCATTTTAAGGGCCAGCCACAGTAACTGGCGCAGTAATTGTCAGTTATCACTGTGCGCGGGTCACGTCATGCCTGCCTCCTCGTTAACCGCATCAATACGTTGCGTCATGGGATCAGCTACACCCTGTGACCCTCCGTGTGGCTCTTCACTGATTGGCCCATCTATAGTTAGGCAAACTGAAGTAAAATCCGAGTTACCATGTAACTAGGAAACCTGTAGTTAGGCAAATTGAAGTAAAATCCGAGTTACCATGTAACTAGGAAAACCGAAGTAAAATCCGAGTTACCATGTAACTAGGAAAATCGATGTAAAATCCGAGTTACCATGTAACTAGGAAAACCGAAGTAAAATCTGAGTTACCATGTAACTAGGTAAACCGAGGTAAAATCCGAGTTAAGTGCTAACCTGGCATGGTGATGCACACACCAATCCGAGTTACGGATGACCTGGCAAGCTGAAAACAAAAATCCGAGTTAAATCTGAGTTACCTGGTAATCTAGCTGACTGAGTCAAATCTGAGTTACAAGGTAACCCCGCAAGATGGAGTATAACTCTAGTTACTATGCAACTTGGTGAGTCGAGTTAAATCCGAGTTAAAAATGACTTGGTGAGCTACTTTTTAGTCCAAGACAACTTGAAGACACAAAGCAGTGGACAGATATGAGATCATGGCATATCTTAAGTCTTTTCTGAGTTATTATTCTATGCACGGCGACACTGAGTCCCCGAGCAACTTTTTCTACCCTTAGGTGATTCAAAAGGCATGCATGCTAGTCCCCGGGTTGAGTTATCTCATCCCTGGGGTGAACAACTAGGTGATAGTCCTCGAGTGACATCCAGGGTATATCATGTGAATGTTGGTTGAGTTATCTAGTTGAGTCATGCCCAAAGGGTCAGCTACAACTTACTGTACTGTTGGTGAAGAGGTTGAGGAAGAGGTTGAAGAAACCATGCTCCTAGTGAGCAGAGGGAGAGGAGCCCTTCCAGGGGGCCTCGCATGTAACGTTACCCCTGGTGCTCCTTATAAAGGGGAGCCCAGGGGACAAGGTATGTCATCTAAAGTACTCCTATGAGCTGTCTTGTGGGGCTTTCCTAGTCAGCTTGTCCTTTGTTGAGTCATTGGTCTTATCCCTTCGGCATATTCCTTAGCATCTTAGGAGATGCTTGGCATATTCCCTAGCATCTCCCAAGATGCCCAACATATTCCTTAGCATCTTGGACCAAAGGGGCCAGTCTGAGCTAGGGGCGTCCCAAGACTGGCACCTGACGTAGGCTTGGATTGACTCGGTAGCGTGTCGATGTAGAGGTTGCTGGTGGGTCTAGGTACGAGAGAAATGACGTCCGGGACGAAGTAATTCGGCCCGGGGAAGTGAAATTCGGCCAAGGAGGAAAATAACTCGGCCTGGGGGAGAAATGTGGCCCACCTGGGCCATGAATAGTGCCCTAGCCGAGTTATCTTTGTCCCAGCCGAATTATCACTCAATTCGGTCTGGGCCTCCTGGCAGCAGAAAAGGCCCAACCGAATTACCCCTGTGGGTCCAGCCGGATTACCCCCTGATCCGTCTAGGGCGGCCCAGCCGAGGCTTCCCTGGTTCGGCCTGGGACCGAACTAGCCCGTCCGGTGGGAGCTCCGAAGTGTGAGGCTATCCCGGGGTGGGCTGCGGCGCCGGCCCACCCGGGTTGCCCTGGCTACGCTGGGCGGTGTGGAGGAGGTCCCGCGGTGGGTCGTGCTGGCTCCTGGCCAGCCCACCCGGGCGACGATGAGGAAGGACGCGAGGGAGTTGGCGGGAGTCCTGGCGATGCGGGGGAGCTGGTGACATTGGCGGGAGCTGGCAAGGAGCGTCGGTGGGGCAAATGAGGCCCGTGGTGGGCCGACTTTGGCTGATGTCGGCCCACCCGGGGGAGGATGCTTCGGCCCAGCCGGGTTTTGACCCTAATCCGGCCTAGGAAGTACGGTGCAGGCCGAATTTAAGATAATTCAGCCTAGAACTATTTCCCTCCTCTTTTCTTTATTCTATTCTCTTTATCCTTCATATCTTCATAGATAATTATCTTTCTCTACTTGCTTCTCTTATAACAATACTTTTTACTCTTCTGTATCACTTTATGCCTCAACTTTGGGGTACCTGGGGTTACATCCCCAACATTAGTCCCCGAGGCTATGTGGGATTTGCAGAATCGCGCATAGGCTTCAAAATAAAAAATCTCCAGAGTTGTTATCGACATGTAGTCCTTTTCATATATCCCTAACTTCTGGCCTTCTTCGGCTCTAGTCTTAACCCCCTTGGGTAAATTTATGATTTCTGGTCTCATTCGGCTCTGGCCTTAACCCTTTTGGGTAAGTCTTTTAGCTTCTGGCCGAATTTGGCTCTAGCCTTAACCCTTTTGGGTAAGTCTTTAGGCTTCTGGGCTGATTCGGCTCTGGCCTTAACCCTTTTGGGTAAGTCATTTGGCTTCTGCCCTGATTCGGCTCTGGCCTTAACCCTTTTGGGTAAGTCATTTGGCTTCTGGCCGAATTTGGCTCTGGCCTTAACCCTTTTGGGTAAGTCTTTTGGCTTCTGGCCTGATTCGGCTCTGGCCTTAACCCTTTTGGGTAAGTCTTTTGGCTTCTGGCCGAATTTGGCTCTGGCCTTAATCCTTTTGGGTAAGTCTTTTGGCTTCTGGCCTGATTCGGCTCTGGCCTTAACCCTTTTGGGTAAGTCATTTGGCTTCTGGCCTGATTCGGCTCTGGCCTTAACCCTTTTGGGTAAGTCATTTGGCTTCTGGACGAATTTGGCTCTGGCCTTAACCCTTTTGGGTAAGTCTTTTGGCTTCTGGCCTGATTCGGCTCTGGCCTTAACCCTTTTGGGTAAGTCTTTTGGCTTCTGGCCTGATTCGGCTCTGGCCTTAACCCTTTTGGGTAAGTCATTTGGCTTCTGGCCTGATTCGGCTCTGGCCTTAACCCTTTTGGGTAAGTCATTTGGCTTCTGGCCGAATTTGGCTCTGGCCTTAACACTTTTGGGTAAGTCTTTTGGCTTCTGGGCGAATTTGGCTCTGGCCTTATGAATTGTAATCCGAGCTATCTCATCTGAGTTATACTTGTTGAGTTATATGACTCAAAACTGACATGAGCCTCTGTTTAGAGTTACTTGACCCAAAATCCGAGTTACAAGATTCCAGTCCGAGTCTCATGACTCAAATCCGAGTTACCTGATGGGAGTTTGAGTTGCTTGACTCGAATCTGACATGAGTCTTAGATCCGAGTTATTTTGTTGAGATATGATATGGCCTTTATGATTGGCTGGCAAACCGCCAAAGATTTGGATCCGAGATATGATTTTGGAGTTATGATATGACTTCATGATTTCATGGCATATTTCCATTGATATGGATTCGAGATATAGATCCGAGATATGATGAATGAATGATATGCTGGCACATGCTATCGAAGTTATGGAACAAACTGTTTTGAGGTATAAGATAACCTGGTAAGCTGGGTTAAAATCCGAGTTACCCTGTAACTAGGAAACTGAAACGAATCCGAATTACCCCTTTAGTTAGGCAAACTGAAGTAAAATCCGAGTTACCATGTAACTAGGAAACCTGTAGTTAGGCAAATTGAAGTAAAATCCGAGTTACCATGTAACTAGGAAACCGAAGTAAAATCCGAGTTACCATGTAACTAGGAAAACCGATGTAAAATCCGAGTTACCATGTAACTAGGAAAACCGAAGTAAAATCTGAGTTACCATGTAACTAGGTAAACCGAGGTAAAATCCGAGTTAACTGGTAACCTGGCATGGTGATGCACACACCAATCCGAGTTACGGATGACCTAGCAAGCTGAAAACAACAATCCGAGTTAAATCTGAGTTACTTTGTAATCCGGCTGACTGAGTCAAATCCGAGTTACAAGGCAACCCCGCAAGATGGAGTATAAATCCAGTTACTATGCAACTTGGTGAGTCGAGTTAAATCCGAGTTACAAATGACTTGGTGAGCTACTTTTTAGTCCAAGACAACTTGAAGACACAAAGCAGTGGACAGATATGAGATCATGGCATATCTTAAGTCTTTTCTGAGTTATTGTTCTTTGCACGGCCACACTGAGTCCCCGAGCAAATTTTTCTATCCTTAGGTGATTCAAAAGGCATGCATGCTAGTCCCCGGGTTGAGTTATCTCATCCCTGGGGTGAACAACTAGGTGATAGTCCCCGAGTGACATCCAGGGTATCTCATGTGCATGTTGGTTGAGTTATCTAGTTGAGTCATGCCCAAAGGGTCAGCTACAACTTACTGTACTGTTGGTGAAGAGGTTGACGAAGAGGTTGAAGAAACCATGCTCCTAGTGAGCATAGGGAGAGGAGCCCTTCCAGGGGGCCTCGCATGTAAAGTTACCCCTGGTGCTGCTTATAAAGGGGAGCCCAGGGGACAAGGTATGTCATCTAAAGTACTCCTATGAGCTGTCTTGTGGGGCTTGCCTAGTCAGCTTGTCCTTTGTTGAGTCATTGGTCTTATCCCTTCGGCATATTCCTTAGCATCTTAGGAGATGCTTGGCATATTCCCTAGCATCTCCCAAGATGCCCAGCATATTTCTTAGCATCTTGGACCAAAGGGGCCAGTCTGAGCCAGGGGCGTCCCAAGACTAGCACCTGACGTAGGCTTGGCTTGACTCGGTAGCGTGTCGATGTAGAGGTTGCTAGTGGGTCCAGGTACGATAGAAATGACGTCCGGGACGAAGTAATTCGGCCCGGGGATGTGAAATTCGGCCAAGGAGGAAAATAACTCGGCCTGGGGGAGAAATGTGGCCCACCTGGGCCATGAATAGTGCCCTAGCAGAGTTATCTTTGTCCCAGCCAAATTATCACTCAATTCGGTCTGGCCCTCCTGGCAGCAGAAAAGGCCCAACCAAATTACCCTTGTGGGCCCAGCCGGATTACCCCCTGATCCGTCCAGGGCGGCCCAGCCGAGGCTTCCCTGGTTCGGCCTGGGACTGAACTGGCCCGTCCGGTGGGAGCTCCGGAGTGTGTGGCTATCCCGGGGTGGGCTGCAGCGCTGGCCCACCCGGGTTGCCCTGGCTACGTTGGGCGGTGTGGAGGAGGTCTCGCGGTGGGCTGCGCTGGTTCCTGGCCGGCCCACCCGGGCGACGATGAGGAAGGACGCGAGGGAGTTGGCGGGAGTCCTGGCGATGCGGGGGAGCTGGCGACGTTGGCGAGAGCTGGCGAGGAGCGTCAGCGGGGCAAATGAGGCCCGTGGTGGGCCGACTTTGGCTGATGTCGGCCCACCCGGGGGAGGACGCTTCGGCCCAGCCGGGTTTTGACCCTAATCTGGCCTAGGAAGTACGGTGCAGGCCGAATTTAAGATAATTCGGCCTGGAACTATTTCCCTCCTCTTTTCTTTATTCTATTCTCTTTATCCTTCATATCTTCATAGATAATTATCTTTCTCTACTTGCTTCTCTTATAACAATACTTTTTACTCTTCTGTATCACTTGATGCCTCAACTCTGGGGTACCTGGGGTTACATCCCCAACAATAGTAGGTGGACTGAAAAGATCATATTCATCATTGTAATCATCATATATTGGAGGAATAGTATCATCAAAGTAAATTTTCTCCTCCGTGCTTGGGGGACTAAAAATATCTTGCTCATCAAAACCAGCTTCCCCAAGCTTAGACTTTTCCATAGCATTAGCAATAATGGTGTTCAAAGAATTCATACTAATAACATTGCTATTAGCATGCAAATAAAGTTCTATAGGTTTTTTAATTTTCTCTTCAAACACTTCATGTCCTAACTCAATATAAATACTATAAATCTCTCTAATTTTGTTGTTATTTTCCATTAAGCCTAACTAGTGAAAACAAGAAACAAAAAGACAAAATTACAGAATCTAAAGGAAATAACTTCGAGCACTCACACTGGAGGATGTGAGTACCTTTTACCTTACCTCCCCGGCAACAGCGCCAGAAAATAGCTTTGATGGCGCGTTGTTAACGTGGGAGCTTCTTCTTGAATCCCCGGCAACGACGCCAAAAAATAGCTTGATGTCTACGCACTTCTATTCTTGTAGACAGTTGTTGGGCCTCCAAGTGCACAGGTTTGTAGAACAGCAGCAAGTTTCCCTTAAGTGGATTACCCAAGGTTTATCGAACTCAGGGAGGAAGTGGTCAAAGGTATCCCTCTCAAGCAACCCTGCAATCAAGATACAAGAAGTCTCTTGTGTCCCCAACACACCAACCACACTTGTCAGGTGTATAGGTGCACTAGTTCAGCGAAGAGATAGTGAAATACAAGTGGTATGGATAATTATAAGTGGTAATGGTGCTAGAAAAGAGCTTGACGGGTAGGAAGAGACTAAAGGCAAAAAGATGGAAGCAAGCAAACATGTAACAGATCTAGTTGCAAACGGTGTTTCAATGATTAGAAACAAGGCCTAGGGATCATACTTTCGCTAGTGAACACTCTCATATAAATATCTTCTCTTCATGCTACTACTCTGAACTACTCTCTGCTTGGACACTCTAATCCATGGTAGGGCTATAACAGCACACCTCAAAGTCTGCTTTCCCCATCTAGATAACCCCTCACTATCACCTTGAGCGCTAGATGGTTCCAACAAACACCACAATTTCATAGAGACATCCAACTCCAAATATAACTCATAACAAGTATTTGTAATCTCTAGCCTAAGTGCCACCATGGTGTGCACGCTATCACTTTCACACACATGGGGAGAGCTAGAGATCTATTAAAGCACTTGAGTAGCAAGGTAGATCTACTTGATTACAAAGCTCATGATCAGAATATGATCATGCATAGAGAGAGAGAGATGAACACATAGCTACCGGTAGAACCCTTAGTCTCGAGGAAGAACTACTCCCTCATCATCATGGGAATCATCAAAAACGATGGAGATGGTGGTGGATATCGATGGAGATGGCTCCGGGGGAACTTCCCCGTCCCGGCAGGGTGCCGGAACAGAGACTTTCTGTCCCCCGAATCTCCCCTTCGGTGGCGGCAGCACTGCGGAACTTTTCGTGGCTAGAGGCTGGATTCTTTAGGGTTTTCTCATCGGGAGGCTTCTTATAGGAGAAGGGGTGATGTCAGAGGGTGGACCAGGGGCCCACACCACCTGGTGGCATAGCCAGGGGGACCTGCGCCACCACATGGTGTGGCCAGCCCCTAGCCCCTCTCCGTCTCGTCTTCTGGCTCCATGAGTCTTCCGGTAAAATATCGACTTTGGGTTTTGTCCGGTCCAATTTCGAGAATATTCATTTTCTGGCTTTTCTGGAACCAAAAACAGCAGAACACAGGCAACTAACACTATGGCATCTTGTTAATAGGTTAGTTCCAGAAAATGTGTAAAAATACTCCAAAGTGTGGACAAAACATAAGAAAGTAGATATAAAACAAGAAAGGAACATCAAAAATTATATATACGTTTGCAACGAATCAGGGGACCACTTGTCAGTCTTGCTACCAATGAGGTTAAATCGGTCATTGCAGGACTAACTAGCCAAATTTGTGCATATTAGGCCAAAAAACTGTTAAAATGTGAAAAAATGACATCCACCAAATGATTTGTGAAAAAGTGCGATGAAAAGATGGTGGATCATGCAATTTCCTCTATCTAAAAAAATGTTTTATACTACTCCCTCCGTCCCAAAATATAAGGCGTCTAAGGATTGGTCAAAAGTCAAACCTTACTAACTTTGACCAAATATTTAGAAAAAATATCTACATCTACAATATTGAATGGACATATTAATAAAATATACTTTATGGTGAATCTATTGATATTAATTTAGTATTATAATTTTTTATATTTTTTATGTATAATCATGGTCAAATTTAAAAATGTTGACTTTTGACTAATCCTTAGGCGCCTTATATTTTGGGATAGAGGGTAATACAAAGTATTATACTATACTTACTACTAGCAAAATAGGTAACAGATGGAAGTTTGAAACCTAAAGGGTACCCACAATTTTAGTCGTTTCAAAGAAATGAACTAGTTCGTCAAAAAGTGATGATATGTGAAATGTAGTTTTTTTGTAGTACAGTACTACTAAAGCAGATAGAGGTTTACCCACTCCCATTCTCTAACTCCTCCCCCACCATTCCCTCTCTCACTATCACATTCCCGCACTCACCTCACAACTCTCAGTCGTTAACCCAGTCATTGCCTCGATGAAACTAATGCCAAAACCTTTGTCTGTGGTTGAGTTGGGGTCCTCATCAAGCTCTACTTCGGAGCTACAGGTGGCTTGTTCGATTCCGATGGCCTCAGCACCCTCTCTGAAGCGTCTTTCGCCTTTCGTGTGTGTGCGGGTCATGCACAAGGTGAGGCATCCGTCGCCCTTAGGGTTTCGGCCGGTCGCGCCGAAACCCTCATCGCCCGCCGAGCGGTCGTCCAAGCCTCCAGTGCCAAGTGCGTTGGGACCGAATGCTCGTGCGGCGGCGGATGCGTCCTTTTCATCTACAAGTTGGACTCTCATTCCCAATGTGCCAAATACCAGAGTGTATGCGGTGAAACCCCTATCGGTGCCCCCCTTCATCAGCGATTGTCTGTGCTTCTTTAGTGTATGTGGCTGGTTCTTCATCAGTGGCGCCTTGTTCATCTGCTCAACCCATCGACCCCTGTGCAAGTTCACACCCCCCCAACTACAACGAGGTTAGATCTGGAGGATTGGGGCTTTAACCCAAATCCGACGTGCATCTAGTCAGGTTTTTGCAACATGTACTACAGGTCCTTTGTTGAACTGCTTAGTTGTATGTCATATTCTTGACAATTGTCTTTTGTGCTGTTCTTTATACTCCCTTCATCCAGAAATAACTGACTTGACTTTGCCTAGATTTGAATGTATCTATATTTGTCTTTTGTGCTATTCTGCTTAGTTATAGAATATTCTTGATGATGATGATGCAGCGTTCTCTTTTGGTACTTAGATGATGCATTGTGCTGTTTAGGAATTTTCCATGACGCGTTGTGCTATTTTGGTTTTTTTGTATGATGTGTTGTGTCCTCTCTCCTCACTGTGTTGTTTCGTCCATTTTGATATGCGTTCTGCTGTTTATGATTAAATGATATGCCTTCTAGCTGTTCAGATTATTTCAATGACCCATCAGTTTAGGTAATTTTGATTGTGCAGACACTATTTATTAAATTTAATTACATGATACCTTTTGTCCTTTTGGTATTTTTGATGATGCACTGCATATATGTTGCTTTGTGTATCCAGATAATGCATTGTGTTGTTTTAGCCATTCAGATTATGCATCGTGTTATTTAATCAATCTAATTAAATGTTATGCCTTCTAGTAGCTATTCATATAATTCTGAGGACCCATCGGGTTAGGTCATTCTGATGATGCATTGTGCTGTGTAGGCAATTTAATTTACCTGATACCTTGTGTTGTTTAGGTAATTTTGATGGTGCAATGACTCATTGTGATCTTTAGTCAATTTATACAATGCATTGTGGTGTTTTGGTAATTCCAAAGGACTGACGCAATGGTAATTTTCATGTAGGATAGCCCAGTTGTAATGTTGAACTTAGACTACATTCTTGACCGGACTGCTCTAGCTCCAGGTGGCTATGAAGATGCTCTCCCAATCATACCAAGGGACTTGAAGCTACCGGGCAGGAGAGTGGAGGTCTTGGCAAGGGCAAGTGCTGCCAGGTCAGTCGCCAGTTCTGCCAAACCGAGAAGACGCCCTAGGTCGGTTGGACACCATGCCACAACGCATCGTCCTAGGCACTTCTACATCCAGTTAGTCCATCATGACTTGTATATGCTTATCATCCCGACTTACTTCAAGCCTTACTTGAAGGGACGCCCCTACCCACAACTAGTGGTGGTCCAAGCATGCGAGGAATGCGAGTGGGTTGTCCATGCCAACCGCAACAATGACCAGATCGTCCTAGACAAAGAGTGGGCTACCTTTGCTGCTTTCCATGAGTTGAAGGAGGGTGACTACCTTATGTTCAAGGTCACCGTAGACGGGTTCAAGATGAAAATCTACGACCGCATCACCTCCTATCGGAAGGTGTTCGTCTGTCGTGAGCATGCACATCTTGTTTAAGTGCCAATTTGGATCAAAGGATTTTCAAAGGAATTTTGGAGGGATTCGACCCATAGGATTTTTTTGTCATAAGGAAGCCCTTTGGGTGAAAGCAATCATACCTCCAAAATTCATATAGATTGCATTTCTACACCCTAATCCCATAGGAATTTCAACATCCACTTTTTTACACTCATTCGCGTAGGATTGAGGCAATTTTCCTCCGCGTTTACTGTGTTTCATTGAAATGACTTTAAGCCAGCAGATTTCCTCTGTTTTTAACCTCCGACCCTGTTATCCAGTGTTTTCAAATTCTATGATCCAAAGAAATCTATTTCCTCTGTTTTGCAATCCATTGTTTTTTACCCGTGATCGAGTCAAATTCCTGTGTTTTTAAATCCTGTTATCCAAAGAAGCCCAAAGTTATCTTTAAGTTTGTTGTTCGATCTTTTGGCGACCATTTGTGATGCTTGTGCGTCAAGCCCTAAGTATATTCAATGTGACTCCCTCCGATTCATTGCTAGATGCGAGTAAATATGGATCGGAGGGAGTAGTACTACTACGACCAAGCACACCGTGAGCCATTACTAACGTGGCTAAGAAATGTACGTACTAGACTTATTTTTCGAATCTACTAGAAATTTACTAGACTTGCCGGCAAAAACCAATCCTAAAGATGGGACCCACTTAGTACAACATAAGCCAGCTGATTGCACCACTATGTATCTAGCCAAATTTCTCCATAAACTATGGGTGGGTCATAAGAGCAAGCGTAGCGTATGAGAATTGCGGTGGCTATGAGAATCTTTTTGTATCTTAGCTCGAGTCTAAACGGTGGAGTACCTGTGTCTAACCAAAACATTCTTAGGCACGTGTCTAGTACTAGTCCCAGCGTCTAAGGAAACAAAAGGCAGAAAAGGCCCACTGTTAGCCTCATATTATCTTGACGCTGATGGCAGACAAGTGGGCAGAAAAGGTACCTTTTTCTGGGCTTGTGGGTCCTACCGAGGTGGCTAACTAGTGCAGCCATTTTTGCTATGCTAGCTCCGTTGTTGAGTTGGCAAGCTTTTTTGCTAGGCACTTTCTAAACGGTGAGCGTGTGCAGCGTATAGGCACTATCTAAACAGTGGAGAAGGTGGGTCTAAGGAAAATATTCTTGGACTTGTGTCTAGTACAAGACCCAGAGGTAGTTGATTAAAATATTTGGCATAATACTTTGAGGCATTTTCATTGGCCAGAGCACTAGTAGTTTGGAGAGAAAAAGTGAAAAAAAAGTTGCTACATGGGACCCACGCAAGAGACCTAAACGGTGGAGCAGTTTTGATTTTGCTAGACTCACGAGTCTAAGTTATTTTCTTAGCTCATGCCCAAGCCTTAGCATAGTGCACAATATTTGCAGCTAGTAAGCTCGATCGCTTGATGGACCAACGAGATTGCTCGAAGGCCGGCAACGAGACCCTGTACTTTTTTTTTGAACAAGTGAGACCCAGTACTTGACGTTTTGCTTCCAGTATTCACTCTCCTCTCTCGTCCTACTAGTACTACCTCGCTCCGCCTTCACAAAAACCATTTTCTTCCACTGTTCCTCCCTTTCTTCTCTACTTCTTCATCTAGCAATGTCACAAAATATCTTGTCTCGTCGGAAGAATAGCAAGATGGCGGTGGTTAGAGCCGTGGACAAATCCCGCCGGCAGGGTGACCTGCAGGCTCGGACCAAGAAAGGAGACCAGCCATGGGGCGAGGGTTCGTCTTCGCGCATGTATCCGAAGAGCGGCTATCATGGGGACCAAGAGTCCGGGTAGGTTTGTACTTCCGTTGATTCCTGGGTTGTCTGCTCCTACTATTGAACCGTCTCTGTACATCTTCTAGGGCAGGCAGCTCGAGCATCGAATTTTCCAACCCAGGGGTCAATAGCACGATGGATATCTCTGACGCATACGATGCTCTCATGCCCGCTCTCGGTCAAAGAAGAGAGGTACTATAGTCACTATACATGTATTGACATTTTATGTTCTTCTCTGCATGCACTCCATGCTCTCTTACTGATGATGCATTTTCCATGCAGGAAGTTAGGGCGAGAATCTTGGCCAAAGTAGATGAAATCTACAGCCATAACATCAACATTCTTCAAAAAAACTTCGAGCTCAACATAGAGTGTGATCGCCTCCTAGACGATTTGGCTTTTCAAATGAAGCTCGCACGATCTTACAAACGTGATTCCTCCATGATTCGCACTGAGTGCGAAAATTTGAAGAAAGAAGTCACGGTGCTCCGCAACCAACAGCTACCATTGCGGAGATCGTCCAGGTCACGCCCCGCTAAGTAGGACGAGAGAAGCCATCTCATGTTGGCCGTCGAGGTCGCGACCATTGCGGAGGTCGTCGAGGCCCTACCTCCGCAAGGTGGCCACAGTGTTGCAATCACCGAATCTTGGAGTAGGAACTAGGAAGGGGGAGGACTTGCCTACGTGGCCCTCCTTTTTCTTTCTTTTGGGTTCATGGATCGTTTTTTCTCATCCGTCTTCGCATAATTATATTGCACTCTTTAGCGTTCGAATGCGCTCTATGGAGCTTTGGTAACGATATACTTGTCGTACAGTAGTCACTGTTTAGTGTACATATACATTCAAATTTAGTTAAATATGTGACATCCTTTTTAATTAGGTTGGAGGGCATTTTTAGAAAAAATAGGATGGAGGGAGAATATGTCTGATAAATCAAAAATAATTAAATCGTCAATGAGTGATCTTTAAATTTGGTCATACTTTCTACTTTGTCAGATGTGTAGGGATCCGGATCTAGTGTCTAGAAAAGTCAATGCACCGTCACCATCAGGGACACCCAGCTATTGTCTAGACTCTGGAGTACTTTGGGTCACAAGCATAGCTACCCCTATAGTCTACCTATGGACATGCAACGATTCCTTTCATAGGCATTCCCGCCAGAGCCTTTGCAGGGAAGGTATCCGCTTTGACCCATTGATTTCGGATTGGATGGACAAGATTGCTAGACGCTGAACTTTGTCTCCCTAGATGATGTTTCTACTACTACTATGTAAAAATACACTTATGTGTGAGGTGCGTTGATTAGCGAGGGTCATCAGCATACGGGGGCCTCGACCATACAAAAAAAGGTTTGTCACTCAATCAATTGTGCTCACATCCATGAAACTCAGTAACTAGACTATGATAAACAAATATACGGAGAGAGAATACGAGTAATACAATGATCAACCCAATAGAATCCACTCATTACTACACGATGCATGCAACTCAGTATCTTAATAATATCATACATGAAATCTATATCTATATCTATATCTATATCTATACCACTCTATAGTACACGAGTTCTTAAATTTGGATTTGCCACTCAGCTTCAGGGTCTTTTCCCGCCGATGCACCTTTGGTGTAATCCAAATCGTTGATTTAAACATTGGAGCTTCTATGTGCCACACATCAAGCTAGAACTCAATAGATCTGACAGCTATGAGGGCTTGGATTCATCACCTTGCTTTCCCGCGCACTACTCGCGCTGATGAAGTTGCCGGACTCTTCGAGATCACTCCACGGTGGTAGCTAAAAGGTACCCCTTTTGTCATTGTGTAGTCAGAGTTGAGGGGCCCATGTGGGATACAACCATTTAAATCATATCCGTATTGTGGCTTCATTCATTGTCTGGAAGCAAACGAAAAGACTACTACCATTAAATGTGAGCATTTTACCAACTCGACTGCCTCTATGCACTAATCGTCCATCCATCTAATCACTCACTTTATAATTTAAAGTGTTCAATTCTCCCTATCTGACGAATGATTTTTCAAACTGACAACCTAGAAAACTCCTCTAGAACGAGAGAAAGAGAAATTACTTATGATGTTAATTGGATGTGTAGTATTACCTCTATATGTAAATACAAATTAGCGGAAGTACTTAATCACTAACGTGTAACTAATTTCGTGCGTTATTTTATAGTAAAAATACTTCAATACAAAAATGTAAAACCTTGACGGTAGAAAAGATGTGGTTTCGTTAATGGAGTGTAGCGAATATCATTATTTATCATGACAACATTGGAAATTTATAATATTGTCGTACTCCCTCGATACGAAACTTAGATTTGTCTAGATTCACGAGTATATAGATCGAGTATATAGATCATATTCACGAGTATATAGACATATTTTAGTGATACATACGAATCTAGATAAATTCCAAGTCACTTATTTCCGAACTACTAGTAATCGTTTTATCACAAGTCTCCTAAGACAATAGGTCAATTGTCTTTGTGAGTGTCCACAAGAATGTAGTATATTTATTGAATTAAAAATTTGCACCTAGCCACCACAAATGAATGTAGCATGCTCCCTCCTTGACACTTCTAATTACAAATTAGACGGTCACTAAGGTTTATACACATCAGGTCATTGCATATGGTTATTGTGTTGGAATTCATTTCTTGTGCTATATATTCTTGGTGATGAAGACATTATTTTGTCATGTAATGGAAATATTTCCCCTGATGGTGAAAACATTGTTTCGTTTTATGGAATGCTCTATAAAATGGTAAAAAATAATTATTAACAATGAAAATATTTTTAGATACTAAAAAAAGGACACAACTATTTTTTGGTCGTTTTATGCATCATTGGAAATGATGGTAGTTTAATGTAATATTTAGAAAGTAGGGAAAAAACAACAAAACTTTACACTTAACATTGAATGTAGACTCCAATCGTTGTTCATGGAGAGGTATATGTATATTGTCTGCCTGGACATCAAATGTGAACAATGGAAAACCAAAATTGTGCATGTCGACAGTCATGCAAAACTATCCATAGTACTGCATCCATTAAAAAATACACGATATCTTCGTAAGCTAGAAACATGTTTGGGAGTACTTCCAAAATACCGAGAGATGTTTAGTTCTAAGTCGACCATGTATTGCACCAAAGTTCTAAATTATGCAGGATATTATTATGCTTTAATAAGGTAAGTTATTGGAGTGCACACATTTACTCCTGAACACCAAAGTTCTAGTCACGTAAGTACAGTACCTTTTTTGAGCTGCATGCATTCACTTCTGAACACCATAAGTAAAAGTTTGAACTCGTGGAGCGCCAAAATGACATCGCACCAGCTAGCCCGATTAATTGTCTACTACTACAGTAACCTACATATCTACCCCTATAGTCTACTTTGGGACACCCAGCGATTGCTTGGGTAGCGTCCGCGCTAGAGCCTTCGAAGGGAATGTATCCGCTATGGCCCGTTGATTTGGGATGGACGGACAAGATTGCTAGACGTCCAAAATCACGTGGTCCCCACTCCCTCGCACCCCTCCATTTCAAACACTTTGAAATTTTAGGCGTCCCTCCGTTTCAAACGATACCAAAATCACGTGGTCCCTACTCCCTCACGCCTCTCCATTTCAAACACTGCGAAATTTCTGGTGCCCCTCCGTTTCAAACGATACCAGAATCACATGGTCCCCACCCCCTCGCGCACCTCCATTTCAAACACTGCGAAATTTCTGGCGCCCCTCTGTTTCAAACGATACCAAAATCACGTGGTCCCCACTCCCTCGCGCCCCTCCATTTCAAACACTGCGAAATTTCTGGCGCCCCTCCGTTTCAAACGATACCAAAATCACGTGGTCCCCACTCCCTCGCGCCCCTCCATTTCAAACACTATGAAATTTCTCGCGCCCGGAACCTCCTGCAACACTTCTCCGCGACTAGCTTTGCCCGCCGGAACTCGACACCATGCACTCCTCAGCCAATAGTATACCAGAGCTGCATCAGTTGCGGTCTCATCCAAAGCATCATTGCCGCTTCACCGACATCCACCACACCCGACCTTGGTCATCGAGTCCATCGTTGTCCATCGCACATGATTTCCTTTTCCATACTTTCCCCTCCACGGTGCTGAATCCGTCAACGACTACCCAACATCTGCATCAACATTGTCGGCATCCTCCCCACCCGTACCTTACTTGAACCGCCATGCAGTGCACCGATTCAACCTCGTCCACCGTGCTCAAGCTGGCATCGAGCGCCCAAGATCTGCTTCCCTGACGCAAATAGCCGGCGCAACCGAAGCACCCTGGGTGACAAGGATGTCACCCGTGCCAGTATGGATGATGATTAGAAGCCTATCCGACCATGGTAACCAAATCACCAACTCTTTTTTTGTTTTGTTAGCGGTACAGTAGGTTCAAACCTGTCGTAGTGAACTGCATTTTTCTAACCGTCCTGTACACCCAGTCAAAGCACACGCTTGTTCTTCGTGCTAGATACTACAGAGTAGGTCACTAGACATGTTGGTTTGCATTCGCTGCTCTACAAATTTTGAAGTCATGCATATGTTCTTAGCTACTCCGAATAACAGTAATTGTCTGTTATCGTGTAGTTCTTGCAAAATGTAAAATCAGTGGAAAATATTAGTTTGGATTCCCTGCTCCACAGTTACTAAATCTATCTGGTTCGTCCTAAGATAAGTTCGTGTTATTGTTTCCTCCTTGGCATCGTTATGTTGTCCGGTAGTACCCGTTTAGACTCTTCATACTAATTTGATTATAATTTTGTTGTTGCAATCTGGTTCTTCAAAAGCTGCAACACTAACTATTTTCTTTTTCTTGCATAGAGCCCAGAATGGAACAATGAACATGATGGTTTGCATAGCCTCTTCTACAGGTTCACAAGCGACACCATTATTTCCTTATCTGGTGTTGGTTCGTCCTAAGCAATGCATAACTGTCCTCTACTATGTAGTTCACTCGTGGTTTGCATTCCTGCTCTAGAAGTTCTCTTATGATGCCATATTTCTATCTGGTTGATTCTTAGCTATGGCAGAAACTGCATGACATTGTGTAGCTCACCGTAAATTCTGAGTCACCATACGTCTCTTGCATTCCAGGAAATACCACTGCTTCCATATATATTTGCTTATATGACCTACCTAGTTTATATTTGCTGAAATTCTAAAAAACACTTTGTTTGATTGCTCATTTCATTATAGGCACGCTTGTCTAATGATTGTTTGTCTTGTTCTACAGGTTCATGTGCGACGCTACTATATCTCGCATCTCATTCTGATTCGTCCTAAGCAACGACATAACTATCCCCTAAAATATATAGTCCATTCCTCGTTTTCATTCCTGCAAGTTCTCGTATGATACGATTATAATTTCTATTTGGTTCATTCTAAGCTATGAGTAGTTTGTCCTGTTTGTTGTATTAACTTGTTATTACTTAGTTTCAGACTGCAATTATTGATATTCCCACCAAAGAGGGGGCTATAAGATCATGTCTCAAGGTGGTTTTCCAATGTAGCTGTCACACTCAAAAGGAGATGCAGTTGATGGGTTGAGAAAGCAAATTGAGGACAATGCAATCAACTTGATTTTCAACTGAAATGCTGAATTTTCTTTCCCGACCATTGATATTATGTAATATTTTTAAGAAGTTTGCAGCTGATGTAATATCTAGATAACTCGCATAGGCCATGTAGGCATTTTTTTGAGCTGGGCCATATAAGCATTTAGTTGACGCCTTCCACGCATGGCGGTAGGCGGTATCATAACTGCGCCAGCCAAGTCGATCGGGTAAGAGTTTAGGTCTTTGTTATTTGCCCTTATTGTATTAGGCCTACCATGAATAGTAAAAGATGCTCGCTAATTGTACTCCTTTTATGATATTTTCCTAGGCTTTAGAAAGGCCATAACTATAGGTGTCCACAACCTTAACGGGCTTACCGTCAGGTGGCAACCAGTAACAGACTAGAACAGTAATAGGCCAAACAGTAACATGCGAAAACAGTAACATGCCAAAACAGTAACAGGCCAAAGCAGTAATAGGCCAGAGCTGTAACAGGCCAGAACAGAGGCAACCCAGCTCAGTAACGGGCCAGATTAGTAACAGACCAGAAAAGTGGAAGGCTAGAACAGTATAGGACCACAACAGTAACGGACATGAATAGTAGATGGCATAAATAGTAACGAGGTAGAACAGTAGCATGCCGAAAATTTTATCAGACAGGAATAGTAACAGGCCAAACATATTGGCAGGCTAGAACAATACCAGATCAGAACAGTTGCAGGCTGCCGGTGGGCCTGAGAAGTTGACGGACAGTACGATAAAAGGTCATAGCAGTATCAGACCTTCTCAAAAGTGGGTTGTTCGTAGGCGGCCCAGAACGAGCTGTGAGAATAGTGACAGGCTGACCGTGGGCCTTAACAGTATCGGGCCTACTTGATGCATCCTGTTAACGGGCCGCGCAGTATTCAAACAATGTGGGCTTCCGTAGGCCGAAACAGTAACGGGCCTGGCATTCACAGGCCGCTGCTGGCCACATCTTTGGGCCCATTTCAAATAGTGCCAAACGAAATAGTAACGGGTCATAATCTTATTGTGTTCTCCTAATGGGTCAACCCACTTAATTATTAGGAGGCCTTGGCTGGGCCTGGCTTCTACCACGGTTTCTGTGGCTGTTAACGATGGTAACTGGGTGTTAATGGTGTTTGCCACGTGGCTTTTTGCATGACGTCAGCAGTCAACGCGGCTGGCAAACAGATCTACGATGGAACAAGTTTTCGTGGCTGAAGGATGCGATCCTCCATGGTCAGAGAAAAAACTGTGGTAGATTCTTTTGTGACGGGGCTTTTACCACGAAGGGCATCCGTCGTAGAAGACTTTTCAGCCACGAAAAATGGGCCTTAAACCATGAAAATTGTCTGTTGTAAAAGCCAACTTTTCTTGTAGTGTGTATACACATATTATTGTCTGGAACTCGAGGCCCCGAAGTGACAGAAATCAGGATAACCAGAAGGGATGGCTATGATGTGAGGATCACATGTGTTCATGGAGTGTTAATGCTTTGCTCCGGTGCTCTATTAAAAGGAGCACCTTAATTTCCAGTAGATTCCCTTGAGGCCCCGCTGCAACAGGCTGGCAAGACAAAAGATGTTGTGTAAGTTCTCATTATGAGCACGTATGACTATATATGGAACACATGCCTATGCTTATTTAGTACTAGGATACTTTATCTTATTTATCTGCAAATGCCCTATGTCTTGATTATTACATGAATTGTCTTGTCCATGCAACGCCCGTCCATCCATCCTACCGCACTTTAATTCTATTGTTTACTACAATTGATACTACTGCCTTTATTTTACTACTGCTATAACTTTCCTATTGCTACTACAAAACTGTTGCTACTGATAAACTACTGCAACCAAGATTGTTTCCAGGTGCAGCTGAATTGACAACTCAGTTGTTAAGGCTTATAAATATTCTTTGGATCCCCTTGTGTCGAATCAATAAATTGGGTTTTGCTTCCCTCGAAGACTGTTGTGATCCCCTATACTTGTGGGTCATCACTACCCCCTGCTCAGGACATATTTGAGGATGATGAGATGAATGCAGATGCTTCTGACAGTGATGATGGGTCTGAGGAGGTACCGAAGGCTGTGACCCGTGGTCCTCGCATGAAGCATGCTAGCAACACATATCGCTTCAACACCTCTAAGGAGGAAGTGCACAAGAAGGTGAAGAAGGCCTCCTAGTGGAAGAAGCTTCTCTTATGCCAAAACATTGACATTCGCCATGGATAGTATGATGCCTACAAGGCTAACCGGAATGTCATGAAGGAACTCAAGCGGATCAAACAGCCCATGGATGTTGATCCTACTCAGCAGCAGGCGTCATATGGCACTCTTTCCTATGGTCACTGGGTTCAGGGACGTGTGGAATGGTCCATGTTTAAGGACGTGTCTTCTTATTCTCGCCCTCACATCCATATCTCTACTCAGGATGATCAGGACGATGAGGATGGCGATGAGGATGAGGAAGAGGATGAGGATGCCGCCGGCCGTCGACGACTACATTGGCTAGAGTTGGCTTTGGGACATTTTAGTTGTGCTTCTTTCCCTTTTTGGCATCTCGATGCCAAAGGGGGAGAAGTAGCCGCTTTATTAGGTTGCTACCGGGGATTTGCATGGGTACACGAGCTTCACATTATTTCGATTTGCCTCTTTAAAGCTTCATGTCTTTATATTACTTGTTTGAGTACTATGTTGTGTTGAACTCTGTTATGTGTGTTGTGACATGCTTACTCGGTTATGTTAATGACTATGTTATGCCTAGCATATCGATCTAGTGTTATTATATCATGTCATAACTTGTTAGCTACAAAATTTAGTGAGGATGTGATCCTAGGGTGTGTGATCTTGTATTCAAATGCAAAGCTAAAATTGGTCACACATCTAGGGGAGCCTTACTATATTTTGTAAATCTCCTATTGTGAAAATTATTACCTATCCCATATGCAAATCCTTGGGTTGTCATCAAACACCAAAAATGGGGAGATTGAATGGGCATTTATGCCCTTCCTATTATTTTGATGTTTGTTGACAACACTTGGATAGGTTTAATATGATATTAAATGTTTCAGGAGATATCAGCTACTCTAGTGTATTTTGCACCGAAGGAAAAGGGCTTCCCGGGATCAAGTCTATGCAGGAACAAAGTCCCCGCTGGACTGTCCGGCTGATATGCGCTGGAGTGTCCGGCCAAGCCGGACTATCCGGTTGGATTCTGCCGGACTGTCCAGCCCTAGGGATTCGTCGACTTGCTCGGACGTTCTGTGTCCATATTGGACACTACCAGGACACTATCGGACACTGGCCAGAAACTTTGCTAGGCCGGAGTGTGTGGTGGTTATCACCCGGAGTGTCTGGCTAAGCCAGACTGTTCGGCCAGTATTTGCCGAATTGTCCGGGTAAGTGGCTCCCAACGGCTCTAATTCTAGGGGGTCCTATATAAAGGCCCCTTCTTCTACCTTGGGAGCTGCTCGTCAACCTCAAGAACAGCAGCACCATTTGAGCCACCAAATCCTCAAGATCTCTTCACTCAACCATCCAAAGTCATTGATCTTTGGAGAATCAAAGGAGGAGGTCTTGATCTATAGCTTCACCAAGAGAGATCTTCATTTCCCCCTCATTCACTTGAGGGCCCCTTACTCTAGTGTTTCATTGGAAACCCTAGCTTGTGATTTGGTTCTTACAAGCTTGTCTTTGATTGTTTGACAGCTTGCTTATATTCGGGAGCCTCCAATTAGGTTGTGGATGTGTGCCTCGAACTTGTTGTAAAGGTGCCAGCTTCCACCTCGAAGGTTGCCTCTATAGTGGAAGAGGTGAATAGAACCCGTTGGGGTGAGGTTCACCCCCTCTCCAAACGTAGACGTACTTTCCCTCAAAAGGAAGGAACTGCGTGAAACAAATCCTTGTGTCTCCGCGTGCTCCACTTTGGTTACTTCTATCCTTTACCGCACTTTACTCATCTAGTTCTTGCTTAGTGTATGTGCTAGATTGACATATAGGTAAATTCACCATAGTTGCATAATCTAGAGAATTTACCTTTTGTGGCAAACCCTAACTTCAAATTGAGTAAAATTTGAAGTAGCACCTATTCACCCCCCCCCCCTCTAGGTGCCCATATGATCGTTTCACATTGTAACATAGTTGAACTTGATAAAGAGACTTTTGTATTGGTTGAAGGTAAAACAAAGGTAAAAGATGTGGGTAAGCCCATTCTTCCCTACATATTTAAGGAAACCTCGCATTATGGTTTATGTGATATTAGCACCGAAGTTAATGTTATATCATATGATTTCTATTTAGAAATAAAAGAAGAAATAAAACCGACTACAATTGAAAATACGGATATGACGATCATGTTAGCCAATAAAACTCTTAGGATTCCAATGGGAGTAGTTGAAGATGCAGCTGTCACAATTGGCAAGAAAAACTTTCCTATCAATTTTGTAGTTTTTGATATGCTAGTTGACACCTTTGCCTAATTATATTTGGAAGAAACTTTTTGAGTGATGTAGGTGCCAAGTTGATTTCAAAAAGGAGATTGTGTCTCTTAAGCTTAGGGAAGCGGAAAAAGAATTCCACTTCTCCAAATTTAAAGACAGACCTCTACAAATACAACAAGAGGAGAAAGAGAAAACTATTGAGGAAATGGTAGCTCTCTTCCTTAGTAATCAAGAAGAAGAAACAAATGAAGACTCAAATTATGAAGAAATAGTTATGGAGGACAAGTCCCTAGAAGAACTAAAAGGTGAATTCGATTCACTTCCCATTATAGGTCCTCCAATTAATGAGGCTTTCGAAGAGCCAGAAAATATAGGGGACGAAGAATTACCACCCCCAGAGTTGAAGACTCTACCAAATAATCTTAAATACAGATTTTTAGATGATACCAATATGTTTCCTATTATTATTAGTGCTAAATTTTCAGGGGATAAGAAGAACCCATGAAAATACTTAAGGAGCATCGCAAGGCCTTTGGGTACCCAATGGATGATTTGAAGGGCATTAGTCCCATGATAACCGTCCATTGAATATTCATGGAGGAAAGTGTTAAACCATTTGCGGAATGTAATAGACGACTGAAGCTCGAAATGAAGGAAGTGGTAAGAAAAGAAATAGTATGCCTACTGGAAGCAGGTATAATATATCCTATAAAAGAAAGTTAATGGGTAAGTCCAGTTCATTGTGTCCCTAAGAAGGGTGGTTTTACTGTTGTTTCTAATAAAAACAATGAATTGATACCTACTAGAACTATTGTTGGACATAGGATGTGTATAGATTTCAGGAAATTGAATAAATAAACTAAGAAAGATCACTATCCTTTACCGTTCAAAGACCAAACTTTAGAGAGGTTAGCACACCACACTCATTTTTTCTACTTGGATGGATACTCTGTTTTTTCTCAAATAGTTGTTCATCCTGATGACCAACTTAAAACAACTTCCATTAGTCCTTATGGTTTACATGCTTACCGTTGTATGCCTTTTCGTTTATGTAATGCTCCAGCTAATTTTCAAAGATGCATGACTACTGTTTTTGTGGATTTTATAGAACTGATAATGGAAGTATTTATGGATGACTTTTCTTTCCATGGAACTTCATTTACTAGTTGCTTGTATAATCTCAAAAGAGTTTTGCAGCGTTGCAAAGAAACCAATCTTGTTCTAAACTCGGAGAAGTGCCATTTTATGGTCAAAGATGATATAGTCCTTGGACATAAGGTATCAGGTAAGGGAATTGAAGTGGATAGAGCTAAGATTGAGGCCATAGATAGAATGCCACAACCTAGGGATGTAAAAGGTATAAGAAGTTTCCTTGGTCATGTGGGTTTTAATAGAAGGTTCATTAGGAATTTCTCTGGAATATCTAAACCTTTGACTAACCTTCTGCAAAAGAGAGTAATATTTAACTTTGATAATAAATGTCTTGTAGCCTTTGATAAACTTAAATATGCTTTATCCCATGCTCCTATCATTAAACCACCTATATGGGATATGACTTTTGACTTAATATGTGAAGCTAGTGATGATGTTGTAGGAGTAACTCTGGGACAACATATAGGTCGCAGATTTAATATTATACATCATGCTAGTAGAACTCTTAATAGTGCTCAAAAGAATTATCCTAAGGAAGAAAGGGAACTTTTTGCTATATTTTTCTCTTGTGATAAATTTCATTCTTATATAGTTGATGCAAAAGTAAGAGTTCATACGGATCGTAATGGTTTAAAATAACTCCTTGAGAGGAAAAATCATAAGCCAAGACTGGTATGTTGGATCCTTTTACTTCAAGAATTTGAGCTGCAGATTATGTAGAGGCAAAGAAATAAAGATGTTGGATGCAGTGTCCATATTTCCCCATTAAGACACTAATCTTATTGAGAGGAACTTTAGTCCTGGTGATTTTCGTTTACGAGAATTGTTAAATGAACTAAGGTCAATTCCTCCAAAAGGGAAGAAGTCTTTGTTGTTGGAGGAGCTTGTCATTTCCGAATAAGTGTTCTTACTCAAATAACTTATTTGTTTTCACAAATTTTACTTCTAATTTTTTTGCCTTTGAATTCCTCGTGTTTTTCTGAAGTTTCTGAAGGTTTTTACCAACTATACGGTCGCAACTATACAACCGGAGAAAAATCTCCCGTCGTATAGTTGGTCGTTAAACCTTCTGTATCTTCTTCGCGAAATTGTTTTTGATGTCTGGATCTATACGGTCGCAACTATACGGCCAGAAAAAATCCTCCCGCTATATAGTTAGTCGTTAAACTTGCAGACATTTTCGATTTTCAATGTCTAGATCTATATGGTCGCAACTATATACGACCAAAAAATTAATTTCCGCCGTATAGTTGGTCGTTAAACTCTCATACATTTTATTTTCTTTTTCATTTTAACCAAAAAAATGGTTTTGTTGATTCCGAGTCGTAACTTAATCGACCTGGACTCGAGATATTTGGAAATATCTGACTGGAACCAACTATACGGCCGGAGCTAGACGGGCTGCGCCCGTATAGTTAGTCGTTACACGGAAGGACTCCTCCAAATCCACGATTTGTTTCCCTCTTTCGTTAAGATTCTTTTCTTGGGCGTGAATTTGGTGTTTCTCACGAGTTTTACCGATCTCTGACCCCCCCTTATATACTGCCATTGTCTCTCTCTCTAATCATAATCACTAGGAAAAAACCATGCTCTATTCCATCCCAGGTCATGAAAAACCCCTGGGTCTCATTGCTCCTTCCAGGGACCGCTCTACCAGCAAGTCCATGGAGGACGACAACAGGGAGGTGGAGAGGTTTAGCCCAGGGTACAAGGAGTACGTCGAGCCAAGCTTTGTTGGGGTTCCGCGTATGAAAAGAATAAATTTACTCTACGCCCCTGAACCCCTAAAGCTGCCAGGACCTATCTATTAGTAATATAGTAATGGGAGGGGCTTTTCGCGAACTTACCCTCGAAGACCGAAAAGCGTTGTCAATGCTCAGGAGAGTGTGGTTGATGTAGACGAGCCGAAGCTGACCTCAAGGTCGTGATGAAGTCCTTGCGCTCCTTTGGCTCCAACGACTTGAGTGCCTCAAGTGCGACACCTCACGGGGAGTTACACACGTCCGGTGCCTGACGATGACTCCCGCTTCCCCGATCCAGCAGCAGTTGCGGAAGTAGAGCTCCCGGATCTGAATCCCGCAGCGCGACGATGCTCCACGGTGAAGATGTCTCTTGCTCGCGCAGTCCAGACTTGGGACCACGGTCACGGGAGAGAGAGGGGGAGAGAGAAAATATCAATTAGAGGTCCTCCCAAAAGTGGGGAGACCTTTATTGATTATTGGTGTATTTAAATTGGCCAAATACCCCCACTATATATAGGGGGAGGGGAGGTACTACCTCCCTCAAAGTCCCGGGGTGGGACTAAAGGAGAGAAGGGGGAGGGGTGGCCGCCGGCCACCCTAGTGGGCCCCGCACGGGGGGGTAGGCCCAGCTGGCCTCCCCCTTGGCCCCTCTCCCTCTCTCCTTTCCCCTAATGGGCCCTCTCCCTCCAGAATTGGCCCATTAAGCCTTTGACCATTAAAATTGATTTTCTCTTTATTTAAATAATTATGAATAAATTATTAAATCAACATTTAACATTCATTCACATATTATTCAACCTCTGTGACTATGGAACACCTTCCACCTCCACTCTGGACATCCTCCAGACTTATCGAAACCCTTCCGGTTTTCTCCCTACTCTTCTTCGGTGATTCCACCGATCCTATAAACACTCTCTATGCATCATCAAGCCCTTAAGAGTGATACCCCACGGTTCGGGAACACTCCAGACATGGTCGGGACACTCCCGCACCAATGATCGATAGAGGGACCTGGATGTCCATGTGACCCCTGTGCGTTCCACGAAGATCTTTCGTCGTTTGAACCAGGACAGTCGTGTCTTATTCCCTTTATCACTCAATACTTGCATTGCCCAAGATCTGATCAATGACATCACCATGTCGTGTTCAATCTCGTTACTGAACAATGCTACTTGACTCGTTCCGACAAGTGATATCCCCGTGATCAAATCACATGCTGCGCAACTATTGGATATAACTTCTCCGAGTGGGCCCTTGAGTATCTTCCCGTCACATGGACGGACAAATCCCGCTCTTGACATATATTGCCTCTACAGTTTCCTCCGAGTACCTGAACACACCTTTATAACCACCATATTACCAGATGGCGTTTGATGCTATCTAAGCACTCTCGAGCGACAGTGATTGATATAGCCTCACGGTCTAAGGAATAGTCTATGAGGATCCATTTCTAATCATCGTAACTTGAACTTCGTGACATGATCGGGTCATGATGTTTAGGTTGGGTATTGGTCCATCATCTCATTCTCAGAATGAGATGACCTCATTTCCAACTGGCATAAATGCCACATGATCAGGAAACTTGATCATCTGTTGACCAATGAACCAGTGACTAGAGTTTCACTGGGAACCCCTGGTTGTTTGTATATCACACGTGTATTGATGTTTCCACTCAATACAGTTATAGCATAATATAAAAATTAATCATAAACTATATGAAATATGATAATAGTCCTTACTACTATTTGTCTCTAGGGCATATTTTCAACAGTCTCCCACTTGCACTAGAGTACAAATACACTAGCTACACTTGTTCTCAATCATTGGCACCATATATCCAGTACCCTGAACATGCTTGCTCATGGAAGTGGTTGAGTCTTGGGTCTGTACTTTACAATCCCAAATCCTTTGCAACTTACTAATGTCACCTGGATTGACATTAATACTCTATCATCACATGATAGCATCTGTGTATATGCATCATCGCTATGGCAGCAGAACGAGGCCTGATTCCAGGAGCCTACAGTGACGTTAGATCAACCTCGAGGGCTTTCTCATGGGCACTGTGCCCTGGGACACATCATTCTATGTTAAAAGCGAACTAGCCCTGCCATAACATTATACAACACTTTAGATGGTACCCTTATCTATAAATGTATTCATCGAAACACCAGTGCACTCTGTGCAACTTTCGATGTTTTGTTCACCTCGCTTCCTACTTGACTTTAATCGGTATTATGGGAGTTTACAACATATTCCCTTATAACATAACCTTTTATGCTTTAAGATATGGCATCCTTTATGGATTTGGAAAACATGTCTACAGTTCTCTATTAGACACCGCGGACAAACTCAGCTCAACGTTCTGTGATTCGAACTTAATCACTTTTAAGCGTTCCTTATTGGATCACATATTATGTTAAGTTATCATCATGGTTTACTAAGATAGAACCTATGTCTCAACATAGTGGATGACGATCGTCCTTTTCTTTCTTATCAACCATTGATGTTAAACTTAATACTATTCCCAATTCGAGTTATTAAGGACCAGTTCCTTAATTAACTTCTATTCTGAAACCCCTTTCAGAATCCCCTAAGGAATGCTACATAATATCATAATACACTTATTATCAACTTCTACATCTTATAAATCATTATTTATAAGTATTTGCACTTTCATTCTTAACATACTTAAGAATTACTCCTATAAGCTCCCACTCAAAATATGTTCCTACATATTTGAATTTGAGTCTTATATTGCTCCCACTTAAAATATGTCAATCACATATTGTTTCAGGAAGACTTTCATAGCTCCCACTCAATTTCATGCAAATTGCATATCCACTCACTATTTTGAATAACTTCAAAATCCTTTGATCAAATATCAAACTTGGAGATTTACTATGAGATACTAGTACTATTACTAGTTTTAAATCCTCAGACATTCAGCACACATGAATCAAATTCATTTGAATTTGTCCAATACTTGACAAATTGTGCTTTTGTCATTCACCCCCTTTTCCATTATGGCTTTGCAGTCATTTGGGAAAAATCAAGTAACCCCTTTTACTTGTGAGATTCGGCAACGAATTTCTTTCTAATCTCAAGGGAAGATTGCTTCTAGGATTTCTCATAATTTAGTTTACCATTATTTCCTTAGTAGGTCGTAGGCATGTCATATTCCAAGAATCATGACAAATGATTCACAAATGTCTCCATACAAGATATGGATTACATTTTGAATCCTACTTTATGTAGTGAAAACACTAGTGGGGAAAACACAATGATCAATATCATTGATTCTTTCCTTATGTGAAGAGAGTTATTCAGGAACATTGTCCGTTGCGCTTCTCAACACTCTGATGCAGGGTTTTGAATCCTCAACGTGTTTTTTTCACTATTTTCCATATGCACCATAATCGAGAAATATCACCAGAAGTGAGCTTTCTCAAGAATGCACCAAAATCCAAGCAATACAAGTTTTGCTTCTCTTTTGGTTTAGCTATGGATTTTGTATTCAAAGTTTTCCAATGAATACTCTACAAGGACTTATTCGCTATTGTTTTGGTTATATCGAATAACCCAAAACTTTCACGAATTCAAAATGGTTCACTACATTCTAATTGAGTGATAACCATTTCTAACTAATGGTCTCTACATCTACACTACAACGATTTATTTGGTGCCTTCTATTCACCCCCTTTGATATCTAATATCTCATTGTGATGTTTCGCATTTTGACGTTTCAAAATGCTTTGCATTCCACAATTTCTTTTATGCCATTCTTATAAATTTGAATTTCATTACTATTGATCAAATTATAGTAATTGGATTCCCTTTTATATTTATACCCTTTTATTGATGAAACACTTTGATCAAATCAAATAGTTTCATATTCATGTTTCCTTTGGTAAACTTCTTTACACATTTAAACAATCATTTAATGATAATTACCATTTTCGTTAAAAACCCAATACATCGAATATGTATTTACTTTTAACAATTCTTTAAACACTCTGTATTCAAGTAATACACGGTGTTCAAGTTATTTTGCCAAACTTAGGCATGATTTATATGTGATAAGAAATCGAATGACTTTCACATATTATCACATAACTTTGAATTTAAATAATGGTTTTTCATTCATTAATGAACATATCATTAAGTTGGGTATTTTAAATAAGGCATTTTAATGTCTTATAAATGTTCATGCATTATCAATTAGTTTCAAACAACAAGGATAATTCACACATAATCAAACAAGATATGAACACGAATAGAAATCATTCATAAAAGTGGAACAACTATTTGTTACAAACTCATATGAATAACCGTCTCACAAAGTGTGAGACACACTAAAGAAGTTCACAATCTCTTGATTACAATAATCATCCTAAAACATAAACTAAATGATAAATGTCGAGGGAGAGTGTCGTTGGCCGTCATCATCATGCTCGCCATCAACACGCAACGTCACCTCCTTTCCAGCAAGCACCTCTCATGCAGAAGGACCTGTTTTCAGCAAAACAGAACAAGTATCAGATATACTTAACACTGCAAATGTGTTTGCAAGATTATAACATTTATAAAACTGTATATCAAATATATACCTTTGTCATTGATGACCTGGGCGACATCTGGTTCAACCAACACATTCCCGAGATGTGTCACGAACAGGTGGAAATCCATTGATTCCGCCTCGCCCCTCATTACACAAGTCCTGACTTGTGCTTGGTAGCTTGGTGGCAGCGACCGCAACACAACACTGTTTGCGAAAGAGCCCGTCATCCAGTTATCCAGGAAGTATGCAGGCCTCATGTACACATCATGCATGTGCTCCAAGTGGTCGTCCAGTGATAAGTTCTCCTCCATATTAATGGATAGGAAGTCTCCCATCAGCTCATGCTCCCATATGCGTACTTGTTCCATGAAATGTGTCCTGAGCTGTAGCATCACCGAACGAGGGTCGGCATCACCCACAAAAGGCCACAGCTCATCCACCATTGCGAAACGCATGGTAACTGAAATGAAGGAGGCCATCTCACGATGGAGATAGAGGTCTTTCCGCTCCTCTAGGGTCTCTAGGTCAGTGGGCTGATCCAAATCCATCCCATCGAGTATGTAGTCGACCACATCATTCTCGCTAAGGAGAACGTGGAGACGTGCAACCCATATTGAGAAGTTTGATCCGTCTAATCTGAGCTTGTCTCCTTCTAACCAATCAACCATCAACACGAAAGGAGCCATCTACATTTGTAATTGCAAAAGGAATTTAGACTAAGTTTATAATTAAATGAGTTAATAGTAACTCCACTCAAAAACACCTATCCCCAAAAAGGGTTCCTAGTGATGACACGACCCCTATCAGCCACATCTCCCCCGATTGATCACGGACATCGATGTGGGTTCAAAGGTGGACGCTAAACGTCGGTCACATCATTCATGCGACTCGTGCTCGATCTTTCGACCATCCGTGTTTTGAGGCCATGCTTCTATGGCGTGCTAGGCTCACCAACTCAACCTTAGTGTATTCGCTGTGCAACATGGCTTACACCCACTATATGCGAACGTAGATATGTCTGATACCTAGGCCTGTAACCCTGGATCGCCTCATACCGAAGAACTTTCTTGGTGGTGCACACTAAGGGGGAACACAATCGTTGGTAATTTTAATAGGGATCATCTTATTAGGCTACCGTCGAATATCTAATACTAGCACACAATAAGACATACAAACAATAACATTGAATGTAAATGCTATGTGGTATGGTCCTTCACGTCGTGATATCCATCCGCCGTCACCGGGTTCCGGCGCCGTAGACACTAGGGTACTGGTGTCTTCCCGGCGTGGTAGTTCGTCACCTCCGTCACTATCTACTACTACGTAACAAAAGGTAATCACTTTACCTTTGCCACAACCATATCACAAAGCAACGCCCCCCTGCAAAACAAAGTTAGACGCCTCTACTTTATCTTTGCATGTTTTACGTGGCTGAATGGGCTTTCGCACAAGAACCGTTCTTACCTACGAAATTTCAGCACAACGCTGATCAAGTAGTTGTCTATACTACACCCCTCTCGGGGCCCTCCGTTGCAAATGGTATACCAACTAATGCGAGAGAGACAGACACCCCCCTAAGCCACTTTATACGGTACAAGCCGTATGTCAAGCGTGGACCAGTCTCGCAAATGAACGCGTAAAGTTGGTTGGGGGCCGCTTCATCAAGCATTACTGCGGTATACACAAGTACACGTGGGAGGGTAACAACTAAAAGATCAACGCCCACACGCTACATCTCGTGTGTTCTACCAGTACTAGCATTACTACGCAAAGATCTAGCTCTGATACCACTGTTGGGGTTCCGCGTATGAAAACAATAAATTTTACTCTACGCCCCTGAACCCCTGAAGCTGCCAGGACCTATCTATTAGTAATACAGTAATGGGAGGGGCTTTTCGCGAACTTACCCTCGAAGACCGAAAAGCGTTGTCAACGCTTAGGAGAGCATGGTTGATGTAGACGAGCCGAAGCCGACCTCAAGGTCGTGATGAAGTCCTTGCGCTCCTTTGGCTCCAACGACTTGAGTGCCTCAAGTGCGACACCTCGTGGGGAGTTACACACGTCCGGTGCCTGACGATGACTCCCGCTTCCCTGATCCAGCAGCAGTTGCGGAAGTAGAGCTCCCACATCCGAATCCCGCAGCGCGACGACGCTCCACGGTGAAGATGTCTCTCGCTCGTGCAGTCCAGACTTGGGACAATGGACACGGGAGAGAGAGGGGGAGAGAGAAAATATCAATTAGAGGTCCTCCCAAAAGTGGGGAGACCTTTATTGATTATTGGTGTATTTAAATTGGCCAAATACCCCCACTATATATAGGGGGAGGGGAGGTACTACCTTCCCCAAAGTCCTGGGGTGGGACTAAAGGAGAGGAGGGGGAGGGGTGGCAGCCGGCCACCCTAGTGGGCCCCACGCGGGGGGCTAGCCCCAGCCGGCCTCCCCCTTGGCCCCTCTCCCTCTCTACTTTCCCCTAATGGGCCCTCTCCCTCCGGAATTGGCCCATTAAGCCTTTGACCATTAAAATTGATTTTCTCTTTATTTAAATAATTATGAATAAATGATTAAATCAACATTTAACATTCATTCACATATTATTCAACCTCCATGGCTATGGAACACCTTCCACCTCCACTCCGGACATCCTCCGGACTTACCGAAACCCTTCCGGTTTTCTCCCTACTCTTCTTCGGTGATTCCACCGATCCTATAAAAACTCTCTATGCATCATCAAGCCCTTAAGAGTGATACCCCACGGTTCGGGAACACTCCAGACATGGTCGGGACACTCCCGCACCAATGATCGACAGAGGGACCTGGATGTCCATGTGACCCCTGTGCGTTCCATGAAGATCTTTTGTCGTTTGAACCAGGACAGTCGTGTCTTATTCCCTTTATAACTCGATACTTGCATTGCCCGAGATCTGATCAATGACATCACCATGTCGTGTTCAATCTCGTTACTGAACAATGCTACTTGTCTCGTTCCGACAAGTGATATCCCCGTGATCAAATCACATGCTGCGCAGCTATTGGATATAACTTCTCCGAGTGGGCCCTTGAGTATCTTCCCGTCACATGGACGGACAAATCCCGCTCTTGACATATATTGCCTCTACAGTTTCCTCCGAGTACCTGAACACACCTTTATAACCACCATATTACCAGATGGCGTTTGATGCTATCTAAGCACTCTCGAGCGACAGTGATTGATATAGCCTCACGATCTAAGGAATAGTCTATGAGGATCCATTTCTAATCATCGTAACTTGAACTTCGTGACATGATCGGGTCATGATGTTTAGTTTGGGTATTGGTCCATCATCTCATTCTCAGAATGAGATGACCTCATTTCCAACTGGCATAAATGCCACATGATCAGGAAACTTGATCATCTGTTGACCAATGAACCAGTGACTAGAGTTTCACTGGGAACCCCTGGTTGTTTGTATATCACACGTGTATTGATGTTTCCACTCAATACAGTTATAGCATAATATAAAAATTAATCATAAACTATATGAAATATGATAATAGTCCTTACTACTATTTGTCTCTAGGGCATATTTCCAACAAGCTTCTACAACAATGATTCCGATGAAGATTGGAGTGACATCTACATCTGACGTGATGTCTATGATCCCCTGGAGATCAACTGGACGGCAATGAAGAGATCTCAACAAGAGAGAGAAGATCACAAGCCGCATGGAAAAGGGCGTGTGGAGATGGCAAGTCCATTGCCATGGACCCCAGGCCAAACAAGCGTAAGGAATTACCTAATATTGGTGCAGGTGCTAGCAAGGGGGCGAAGGTACCAATCTTGAAGCCTACCATTGATACTCGTATGAGGATGAAGCCTCAAGAAGAGTGGAGGAACGGTTTCCACTCCCCTGATCCATCCATTATGGATGGGGAAGAAGAAGCTGTTCCTAGGACCAAGGACTGCGTGCGGGCACTGGAGATATATCAGAAGTAGGAGCCACTCCATCACGTTGAAGTCCATCACCGTCTCAAGGAGATAGAGGGGAGATCTTCACCCATTGGTAACTAAACTCGCATATAAAGTGGACACTTTGCAATCTGATTTGCACAGGTGCTACAGCCACATCACTGCTCTGGAGGATACCAACAAGAAGCTACGCACCACGGTGTTACATGCCATGGTGCCACGGTGATCTACAATAATCACGGTGATGAGGGTTAACCTCGGCAATGTCCATGGTGAAGGACTTAGGGTTTCACGGAAAGGAGAACACTAGGGATTTCATCGGATGTCAGGAAAACAATAAAGTCAAAGTCACCTGAATATTGAAGAATCGCACTATTACAAGTTGCCTAGGAGATTTTCTATACCCTCGCTTGGGCTCCTCCCGTCCTATATATAATAGGTCGGGTCTCAAAGCTATATGCAGATAGGTTTTACATACGCGTGATTACAATACCAATACATTGTCGGTTCAGAGACTCTTTCCTAATACAATCAAAGTCTTTGTCGGTTGCTTCCTTGGGCTATCATCTGAAATCTTCATGGGCCGTAAGCCTTTTACCCAGCATAGGGTAGCAAATCATAAGCATCCGAGTAGTTGTACCTATGTCACACGGTATCAAATAATCGCGAGGGATTATTTGATCCTGCATGGCTTGATTCCAAGCTTGGGGATATCTTTAATAACTTGTAACCTATCTTATAAGTTTTACATTACTATTTTAGTTTTGCATAAGTTCAAATTAGAAATAAATTTTGCATCATTAGAATTCCCTTCACGAATAGTCAATCCCTTTTATAAAATTTCGAGTTTATTATCATATATGGAGCAATATTGAGTTTGCGTTTGTCCTATTGGATATATGAATGGCTTGAGTATAATTTTACTTGAACTTGATGATAGCAATAAGAGTCTTCCACACCATTGGTATTAATGGGACATACAAAGATAATTTGATCAATATGTTGTAAGTTCATGGTTTGATTTACAAAGAAAAGTTATCTAATCAGTTAAGTTGAAAAAGAAACCTTGAACAAAGGAAAATTAAAAGTACTATCAAATTAGAGTGAGAAGAAGACGAGGTAGAATATTCAAGCTATAAAGATTGCTTCATATACAATTGGAATTTGGTAATTGAGATCGTTAAACTTTGAATTCCTACATGAAGTGGAATGTATGGCTAGCTTCTTTGCACAGCACTTAAACAAAAGTGTGAGCATATATATATATATATAAAGAAAAAGAAAAAAGAGAAGAAAGGAAAGAAGAAAAAGAGCGAATGTGCAAAGAGCAAATAGGCATACACCACTATATTGTAGTATGACAAAGAAACGTTTGAGATTTTAAATCCCAAGTGAATATGTTAATCCACAAACACTTGGACTACCTCGCTAACTCATTCGGTTGAACCGAATACTTTTACATCATATTGAGAGTGATTTTTTGTGAACTGTTAAATGCTAAGGTGTGGAAGCCTACTAATATTATTCGGATGGTTCGAGTAAGGTACTATTCATGAACTTATTCCTATGTATCATATATGATAAACACATGCTGCAACTGCCTCATTTATTTTACCGACTCAGCTTCATGAATATTAGGATCACATCCATTATGCTAAACTTGCTCGGGACTAGCAAGAATGTAAGCTTGGGGAAGTTGATGAGTGCATATTTACATCATGTTTTATATTATTATTTTGCACTGTAGATATAGGATTTTGGTATTTTACGGCGTTCGCATGCATATTTTATGTCTATTTTCATCAGGATCAGGACAGATGATGGATACAGTGGACACAATTCATGGAGCAGTTGTATTGGGGAGAAAATGAGTCAAAAACAACGTAAATCGCTAATTTCAAAAATATCAATAACACCAGAAGAAAACCCAAAGCAATCAAGGCATACAGACGGTTTAACGACCAACTATACGGCGGGAATGAATTTTACGGCCATATAGTTCCGGTCGTATAGTTGGCGCTACCACTGCCTCCTCAAATAGTTTCACCCCGTGCAACTAGATCAAAGAGACGACATACAGAACAACTAGAAATCACCGAAACCTCACCTCCGGAAGGCATCTGGAGGGGCAATTCATCCACCAGGGATCCATCCTCGCCCTGCGTAGATCCGGGAGGCTAAGGCATCGATCTTCATCATCAACCGCTGCATCACCACCATCTCCATCCATCCCATCTACATCTTGTCTAGATCTTGTTGTAATTTTCGTACTCGTTGTGGATTTATACAAGTACTATTCATCTATGATAGATTCCATTGTTATTTTCATGATGTTGATTGCCTCCATGTCTGAGTAAATCATTAGTTCTTGGGGAGATGGAGAAACCCTAGTATGATATTGAAATAAGATAAAATTTATTATGATATTCATCGTTGTGACCATGTGTTAGATTGTCTTCATCTTGATGTTGAGGGAAGTCGACCTCTCAATATTTGCCTCTCATGGAGACTTGATGGAGGGAACTACTTGTTGATAGACGGAGGTGTGTTAGCACTTACAGTGACTATAAAGCCGTTGGCACCCTTACGTGTCAACTTGGAAACCGAGGAAACTCACGGAACACTATCTATGCCATGAGATACGTCCTACGAGATTAAATCCCTTAATAGCGCAGTAATTCGATTGATCTTGATTGCTGTGTGCTGTGGTTATGAGGATGATGTGAGAAATGGTTGCTTCCTATTTGTCCAAATACGGAGTTCCTCCCACACATACATAGTTGAGAATGTTCATGGTAATAATCTTTACCTTAGCTCTTTATAATGCTAGAGGTGTATCCGCTACTCCCTGAGAATGCTTTTTCCCATTGCAGTTATAAATCCCTTTTACTTACGTGATACTTACCTTTTGTGTTTAGTTACTTTACTTTACTTATTGTTCTTTTATACCAAAAACCCAAAAACACATTTTTACACAATACTTGCATTTTATCTTATTACTTAGAACTTTATTTAGCATTTCTATTATACTATTTAATTCAATAGATATTAGACTTCAGACTCCTGCTCCCTGTGGGATCGATATCTTTATTTCAAAACTAGCTACAAACGATCTGTGCACTTCTAGTCATCAGTGCATCGAGACGAGCGAGCGGCGTGTGTAGCACTTATCTTCTCACTCACTTACAAAGTGGTGAGACACTCCACCTCGTCGTCGGAGGAGAAGCGCGTGTGTAGCACTTATCTTCTCACTCACTTACAAAGTGGTGGGACACTCCACCTTATAAGGTGGTGTAACTCTCCTCCAATTTTTCATATGAGACTAAACTTTAGCTCTCACTCCTCTTGCCACACAAACATGTGAGCTGCCACCAATTTGAGTCAAATCACATATAACCTTTCACACACATGGGCTTTTGGGATTTCGGAAAAATCTAAAATTACACATGGATCTAAAGTTTTAGCCTATTATTTCTAACACGTTGATCCTATAGATCGTCCACAAATAGTACTCGTACGAAGTAGAGGTGCCACGTTGCCTTGGTACCTCACATGCTCACCCCATCCCAAAGCAACAAAAACCATGTCCTGGCGTCTGGAAACCCATGGCTGCTGAATTTGGTGCCCGATCGATACGAGCAGAAAGCAAAAGACACCCAGCGTATCTCCGTGCGATCCTGTGCAATCACTCACGTGGCCGCGGCGTGGCGCGGCGCTTTAACGATTTTCGGTCCTCGTTTATTTTTTTGCCGTTAGGTACTGCCTGCCTAGGCAGCTAGGCTATCGGCCTAAACTGCTGGGCATTAAACTGCTAGCTAAAGCTAGGACACCGTGGATACACGGTACTCATCTGAACACGTACCCAGACCGGGGGCCATCTGCCGCTACAGTAGGCACTTTCATGTTTTCTACTATATCGACGAAGATCTGGGTAGCACGTACTTTGGTAAATGCAGAAAGCTGGTGTGGTTTTATATGGTGCACTTTTAGGCGCGAGGTGTAGTAGTAGTAGTGTTGAATGGAAGGAAATTTGGAACGCCTGATGCTAAAGCTTGGCTCGCCATCTGCGTGCCTCGAGCGGCGATGGGAGTGTGTGGATGGATTGTGGACGCACCCTCGAAAGCCGGTCAAGATACGGAAGGGGATCGTCTTTCTTTTCCTTCGGAGTTGATCTCCAAAGCTTCTACGGATTGGCTCTACTTCTTCCAGCTAGCCAGCTAGCTTAAAGAATTCCGCTCCAAAGTTCACCGCACATGGCGCGCAGGATGAATGAAATGGGGATCGCTTTCTTCCTCGTAGAATTTCTTTCGGATCAAAGGGATGGCAGGGAGAGATCGCTTAGCGGAACAGGACAGGGGACTCTGCTCCGTTCTCCACATTCATTTCCTGTATTTTGTTTACATTTTGTTAAGTAGGGTGCCCGTGCTACGATAGGAGCGAGAGCTCAGCTGGCGAGTGCCGCCCTAACTGAAACCCGATCTTTGGGCGGCCATGCCATCCGAGTAATCTGACACAGAAATTAAGAGCCGGTGATCGATCGAGCCTGCTGCCAGACGATGGAACGTGCGTGAGTCGTGACATCAATCCCTGGGGATTTGTTTATTCTTGGGCGGCCCCATGACGCGGTCGTGCTCTGTTCCCGCGACAGCATGGACATCGAGCCCCCTCCCTCCCCCTCTCTCCCTCTCTCTCCTATCCTCCTCGGTCTCCTCCCTTTCTCGCTTTGTCTAACCCACATTCCCATTCCACCACCCCTTGGCGCTGTCTCCCTCCTATAAATACCTCCTCGCCGCACCACAATCGCCTCACACACCTCATCTCGTTTCCTTCCCACCTTCTTCTTCTTCTTCCAGTACGTAGCGGCTAGTCGATATCGTAAGGGATTATCCACAAAGAAAACAGAGGCTTGCTCGTTGGTAGTGTGGCAATGGCGCGGTGCTTGGTGTTCGTGGTGTTCCAAATCTACTGCCTCATCTCCACCGTCGGGCTGCCGCTGCCGCTGGACCCCGCGGAGCTGCTGCAGCTGGGCGGCGACGTGGGCGGCGGCCGGCTCAGCGTCCACCCGGCCGACCTCCGGGAGGCTTCCGGCGACTTCGGGGGCTTCACCCGCGCCGAGCCGCTGGCCGTCTACCACCCGCGCGGCGCCGGCGACGTGGCCGCGCTGGTCCGGGCCGCGTACTCCCGCGGCGGCGGCCTCCGCGTCTCCGCGCGGGGCCACGGGCATTCCATCAGCGGGCAGGCGCAGGTGCCCGGAGGGGTTGTCGTCGACATGAGCCACGGCTGGCGCGCCGACGACGCCAAGCACGCGGCGGCGCGGGCATTGCCGGTGTACTCGCCCGCGCTGGGCGGGCACTACGTGGACGTGTGGGGCGGCGAGCTGTGGATCGACGTGCTCAACTGGACGCTCGCGCACGGCGGGCTGGCGCCGCGGTCCTGGACCGACTACCTCTACCTCTCCGTGGGCGGCACCCTCTCCAACGCAGGCATCAGCGGCCAGGCCTTCCACCACGGGCCCCAGATCAGCAATGTCTACGAGCTCGACCTCGTCACCGGTACGTCCCCCCTACACCACCTCGATCGCCCGCCGCCCGCGCGCGTATGTGTTCTCGTTGCTGACGACCCAATCCGTTCATCTGGCTGTTGTTGGCAGGGAAGGGAGAGACGGTGACCTGCTCGGCGACGACGAACCCGGACCTGTTCTTCGGCGCGCTGGGCGGGCTGGGCCAGTTCGGGATCATCACGCGTGCTCGCATCGCCCTCGAGCCTGCTCCCCGCAAGGTAGCACACGCCTCCATGACCTTCATCTACTCACACGCAGACTACGCACATATTCATCCCATTTTTTAATCCCATAATTCTTTGTTTAATTATCCATTAGCTAGTTTATCCATTCCAGCTGCCGCTGAGCTCGCTGTGTAAGCCAGGCCAGACGTTGTCGATCGATCGAGTATCTCGTGCGCCTTTCCCTTTCCCTCCCGGCTCCCGCGTGGACATGGACGCGATATCCATCTTTGTTCGCTTGTGTCACCGCCCTGGCTTTCCAACTTGGAGTAGTTTTCAATGGCCCAATGGGGAACTAAACACTAGCCGTGTAAGTGGCAGGCGCCGCGCCCCGCGCGGCCTCGGCGACCTCCATTGTTAGGTACGCGCGGAATTACCACACGTCGACCAACCGATCCAGATAAAGATACCGATAAGACCAAAACGTGTTTGCTAATTATAGCCGCTCCATCTCCAGGAGCTTACGGGCTGTACGACACGTATGCTAATCCTTTCCTTAATTCTGCATCAACAGTTTTAGAGCTAGCTAGTAGCAGTCTTATCGTTTGGTAGTACTACTACATATATTAGCGATCAAAAGTCCACCCCACGAAAAGTCTAGAAAAAATTAATAAGTATTACTAGTACAGTTTGTGCGTCTGGTCAGGTGGTCCAGCCGCCCAGGTGGTTGGGATCGATCGATCCATGGACGGACCAACTTGTGTCTGGCTGACCAATTTGGTCTTGTATATTGTACTACTACTAGTACAAGTGCAGTAGTACTGTTTTCTTTAGCTCGCGCGATCTTAATAGATTCTCCCCCCCCCCCCCCCCCCTCCGTGCAGCTTAATAAGCTGACTAATTATCCACGTACGCATAATCTGTTATTATTATCAGGACGTGATCAGCGGTCTCATCTCAGGACGACATCTGAACTAATGGTGTAACTCCAACAGGTTCGCTGGATCCGGGCGCTCTACTCCAACTTCACCGAGTTCACCGCGGACCAGGAGCGGCTCATCGGCCAGCACGGCGGCCGCCGGTTCGACTACGTGGAAGGCTTCGTGGTGGCCGCCGAGGGCCTCATCAACAACTGGAGGTCCTCCTTCTTCTCGCCGCAGAACCCCGTCAAGCTCAGCTCGCTCAAGCAGCACAGCGGCGTGCTATACTGCCTCGAGGTCACCAAGAACTACGACGAATCCACGGCCGCCACCGTTGATCAGGTCTGCCGCCTTTCCCTGTCGAACCCAATAATGCTGTCTAGCCTCCTGACCTGACCTGACCGCCCCATTTGTTTATGACGGTATTTCTTAATTAATTCCTACTAGCCTAGTATATGATCAGGGCCCCTAAGCCAATCATTGGAGTATGTGTGTTTTCATTTAGTTATGGGCGGTTTAGTCCCTAATATATAATGAAGGCCACCCCTGTTGATTAGTAATGGAGTACTAGTATAAAATGACACCCACATGCACGGCACACTGGATGTATAGATCTTGCCATACGTAATACTAGATCCTGCAATTCCGTTTGCGAAGCACGCACTACTTTTTTTAAATCAACCACCGGACTTGATGATAATTTTTTAGTAGTTGCACTGAATTTGACGCCAAGTCTAACAAACAAACGTCCCTAAAATTTGCAGGAGGTGGACGCGCTGCTGGGCGACCTGAACTTCCTGCCTGGCACGGTGTTCACGACCGACCTGCCGTACGTGGACTTCCTGGACCGCGTGCACAAGGCGGAGCTGAAGCTGCGCGGCAAGGGCATGTGGGAGGTGCCGCACCCGTGGCTGAACCTGTTCGTGCCGGCGTCCCGCATCGCCGACTTCGACCGCGCCGTCTTCCACGGCATCCTCGGCAGCCGCACCTCCGGCGGGCCCATCCTCATCTACCCCATGAACAAGCACAAGTAAGTCAACGCAGCCTTCCTCTGAAATGTTTAAGTCAACCAAGCTACTAGTACTGTATATTTGTAACCAAAAGTAGGTTGACCAGTTGGAAGCACGACCACGGCTCATCGCCGTCCTCCATATGGAGGGCGGCCCATCACCGCCCATGGATCCATGCGCGTATATATGATCCACCTTGCTTGCACATGCGATGCGACACGCGCACGCACACGAGCCTGGCGGGCGCCGTCCTCCCGATCGAACCGATCTCACATGCGATGCGACACCACACTGCGCAGGTGGTGGGTGTCACCATGATTGGTGCCACACCAGGCAGCACTAGATTAGATTAATACTACTCCAGCGTAGGTCGTTGCTTAATTAGTTTCCCGATCTCCGTCACCGTCGCCGGGATCCGGTGACCGGTGAATGGCCGCAGACATATCGCGCACTGGGGTGACAGCCTCCCTTCTGAATTTCCTAAGCTAGCTAGTGGCATGACATGCCAGTGATTAACCGGACACCGCCTCCCGGCCTGCGCCGACCAGTTATTCTAATCCTTTTTCCACGCCACGACGCACAGTCAGAAAAACTCACTTCTCGCCTTTCGCCGTCAGCGGCCTGAATGCCAGATGCGTTGTCGCTTTCCACATGCTTCGCGCAAAAGGGCCGCACCAGAATCGGCTGAAGCGGCGCGCCCAATCTTCTCTTTAAAACTGATCATCCATCAAACGCCTGCTGCTTTTCCTAACTCTTTCGATGATCCGCTGTAATAACTAAATTCTGATTCCTCTTTGTATTATTATTATCGTGCAGGTGGGACCCGAGGAGCTCGGTGGTGACGCCCGACGAGGAGGTGTTCTACCTGGTGGCGTTCCTGCGGTCGGCGCTGCCGGGCGGGGCGCAGACCCTGGAGGAGCTGGCGCGGCAGAACCGCCAGATCCTCGACTTCTGCGCGCAGGCCGGGATCGGGGCCAAGCAGTACCTGCCCAACCACAAGTCGCAGCCCGACTGGGAGGCCCATTTCGGCCCGGCCAGGTGGGCGAGGTTCGCCAGCCTCAAGGCCCAGTTCGATCCCAGGGCCATGCTCGCCACCGGGCAGGGGATCTTCCGGTCGTCGCCCGCCGACTCGGCTCCGCCGCTACGATTGTCCGATTCTTGATCGAGAATAACGAGAGTAGCTATATACTGTAGCCTGTAGCTAGCTAGCTAGGCAGATGTAACTGGCGATCAGAGAGCAAGATTAATTAGTTGATTAGATTGACGATGTAGATTATATAGCTACTACTACTACTACTTAGCTCACCCGGTCCAATCAGGTTGGTTATGTACAGAGGAGGAATGCGTTCGTCGTGTTCAACATTCATGCAATTACTACTACTTGCTCATATACGGAGGAATCCTTCGTCGTGTTCAAAAAGCTAATTAAGCTGTACTTCTTGTTAATGTTGTACTACACCCAGATAAGTTGTACTACTCCTATCGCAAGTACGGAGTAGTACGCTGCCTCTGCACGAGAACAGCTCCTTAATTTCTTTCGCGCGTTCTCCGAGAGTGGGTGGCATTACAAGTTCCTTGGAATTCGGTAGAAGTTCATCATGCAGTTGGCCACGGAGACACTATAGCTCGGCTCCAAGGGAGACATCAGATGGCCCACTCCTAATAAGCAGCGCAAATGAGCGACGATGCTTTTACGTGTCGCCCATTGGTGGGGAATGCATAATGGGAAGATGACACATAAATGGCCAAAACCACGCGGCAAGGACGACTTCGGCGGCAGCGGGACACGCACGCACGCGGCCAGGTTCATCCGCCGCCACGCCGGCCAGCCGGCCGGTGGTCCTCGATCGTCTCGAGAGCCGCAAGTGTACTGTCACTCAGAACCAGGCCGTGGTACGTACGTGTAGACTAGCTAGGATCGGATCGGATGATGTGTCTTCATCTTTTCAGCAGTACTCTGTCAGGCACTTAGGCCTTTCACAATAAAGGGTCTCTTAGCACGTTTTTATAAAAGCACTTAAAATTTAAGAAACAACTATAACAATAGAGTGTTTCTTAGTTGGTGTTTCTTAGAAAGGTTGCATTTAATAATTTTCGTTCCATGCATGTGTGTGATTACCGTGCAAGGGATGTAGCTTAGCTAAGATACAACAACACTCTCTTTTTCATTAAATGACATACCACATAGGCAAAGCACTTAGGATACTGCGATAAGAAACACCCATTGTGAAAGTAGGTTACGTGCATGCATGCCGTCCAGCCGCGCATTCCATTTCCACCGTGCGTACGTGCGTGTGGCCGTGCACGGTTGGCTATTTGGCATCTTCAGGAGCCGCCCCGCCCGCCCGCCGTCCAGACCTGATGAGCCAGGAACAAAACGTTAACTCAACCGATGCGTGCCGTGGTCCGTGGACATAGCTTAAGTGTTGCAATGCATCCAGGCATAATGCGATTCCGTCGTAAGCTAACAGAAAAAGGGTGAAAGGGAGTGTTCATGCATGTTGCTGCCCCCTAGCCGTGGTGTGATCCCCACTAGTAGTACGTAATAACATTGTGCTGCTTGATGCTGCCACTAGGATGGTGGTTGTTGATTGATGACTGAGATCTTAACTCGAAGGGTTGGCAAGCGCACTTACAGAGGATCTCAACACATCAAAACGGTTGGTACCAGACTAGCAGCAAGATTGATGAGCATAAGGATGAGGACAATACTAATTGTTGTCTGTTTGTGACATCACAGGCCAAATGATATATGTACTATATAATTGAGATGTTGTAATTATGTTTTTTGAAGGAATGCCTGCTGGATAAAAGAGTTAGTACATCGTTTATACAAGAGGCAGAATAAACCTTGGAGGGTCACCATCCCACATGCTGGATTCTTTATAATCATAAACAAAGTTAGCTAATTCATGCGCCACCCTATTTGCTCCCTTAGACAGAACTTGAATGAAACATCAGCCATTGTACTTGTCTCCAAAAAAACTAAAATAGTTGAATATCGATTCCATACTTGAGTTGTACCATTGCAACATTGGATCAGCTCCAGGCAGGCTGATTCAGTTATCACCTTTGTACACCCCTTATTTTCTAGGAACTCAAGAACTTTTAATAGGGTCATTGCTTCAGCAGTTGCAACAGATAATAGATCATTGAGCGGACAGAAAGAACCCGTAACCGCTTCCCCCATAGAATCACAAAGTACTACTCATGTTGCAACTGAGCCATCCATGTGATATGAGGCATCTACGTTAAGCTTGTGAAACCCTTTTACCAGCTCCCCCCAAAGCCTGAACCTCAACTTTAGCACAATTTTTTGCTGCATAATTGGAAGTCAAAAAATTAATAGTAAAGGCTGAGCTCTTCGGCATTTCTACATGCTCTCCCTTCACCAGCTGACATCGTTGCAACCAGATCTACCAACATTTGACACCAATAGATTCCTAGAGTCTCAAATTCCCAATGGCGGGTGATTTCCGCTCCTAATTACAGAGTAATAGTTCGAGAACAACTGAGCCTGAGGGGTCAACACCTAGAGCATGGTTAATTACATCATCCAACCCCATGTATTTCTTGATCTCCTTGGCTCTTAAGCATGTAAAGAGAAGATGCTTAATATCCTCAACACCTTGATGACATAGACACTATGCATTAACATGCATATGCCTTCCTGCTAAGATAGCCTTGTCTGGTACGATCCCATTAGTGCCCTCCATAAGAAGATTTTGACTTTGTTCGGTAGCTGCAACTTCCACAGAATGTCTCAGCCAGAGTTTACCACTGAAGACCCATGTCCGTCACCTCTCCGCACCTACCAAATTGATGACCACATTCTAGATAATATGCAAGAGAAGCAATAGTTCTTGGTAAATTGCCAACCAATGAAATCTTCGGTCAGATGTTCACTCAGGGAAATTAAAAAAATCTCTCAACATCAATTGGCAATAAATTGTCTCATAGGATACTCTCATCCTAATTACCCGTTGATTGATCAATGAGCTCATCCACTGTCTGAAGCAAGCATTGGCCGAGATGTTGTAATTATGTTGGTACTACGAGGAGATCACACCTCGCGCATGATACACGAAGAATTACAAAAGGTGAGAAATTGAGAATTACGTTAGGACTATGGACCATCAATAAGACAATCCCAACCATCAACAAGAAAATCTCTGCAAAAAAAAATCTTTTAAGCCTCCCAAAGATATCAGAATGTTACCCGCAAAAAAAAAGATATCAGAATGTTACTGCGCATCAATTAGCTCGTTCTAGTGAGTTTTCTATGTCTAGTGTGTGGCGTGGTGTTTCCTGGAGTGTATTCCGGAAACAATTTGTTCTGAAATTATTCGGTGATTAATAAAGTGCACGCGTTCTTTCTCTATAAAAAAACATTTGACCCAGGGAGCACAGGAAATTCCAATGTAGCGATCCACTTTTCAGCCCATGCTTGGAGGAAGTCCTTTGTGCATTAGTAACTGCTGCAGCCCAGTCAGCCCAGTCGTCAGGCCTATAAGATGCTCCGGTACTTCAAAACATTGAAGAAAATGTTCTGAAAATACTGAGTGGAGATTTTTTTTGGCTCCCAAGCATATTGTTATTTAAAAAAAATCAAAATCATATTTGTGAGTTTCAAAAAATGTTTTAAATAATCCTGGATGTAGCCCATGATTTATCCCACAAACATGCAAAAAATCAATTTCAAATACTTTGTATTCGGTCTAAAAAATATACTTTGTATTCTAAGTTGTACAAAAATGATAACAATGGAGATCTGTACAAGTATCATTTGAAATCCCCAAATTTTATCAGAGTTGTCATTTTTGTTTAGTCCAAAACACAAAGAATTTCACGTCACCATTTTACATGGTTGTGGGATACAACATTGATTATGTCCAAAATTATTTTTAGATATATTTTTAAAACCTGGAAAATATGACTTTTAATTTTTTAAATGAAGAGAGAGCACCGGTGCTCGGGAGCTAAATATACTTTCTCGAAAATATTCATTCTTAAACTATATATAGCTTCCTAAAAAAAGAACATGCATAAATGTATGGTAGAAGCATATTTTACTTGCACCTTTCTACTCCCTCTGTTCCTGAATATAAGATGTTTTGGTAAGCTAAATTGACTTGCCATAACATTCTGCTGTTTGATGGTGCACTGGGGATGCTTGCTGTAGATTGATGACTAAGATCTTAACTCAGAAAGGTTGGCAAGTGCACTGAGAGAGGATCTGAACTCGAACGGTTGGTAGCAGACCATCAGCAAGACAATATTGTTCTGTTTGTGACATCACAATCCAGGTATCATATGTATGTACTCTCTCTGTCTCAGTTTAAAGGCCTACTGTATACTTAGGTCATTAATTTGACTAACAAAATATTAATTATTTACATAAAAAATATATTATTAGAAAATTTAGATGTTATACTTTCTAATGGTATAATATTTTTATAAAATAATTTATATTTTATTGCTCAAATAAACAACCTAGATATATGCGTAGGCCCTTTAAACTGGAACGGAGAGAGTACTACCAGTCTACCATATAATTATAAGGCGCAAGGCCAGGCCCACAATTGTACCAAATGTACGGCCTGCACAAGGTCCCAAAATTTAGAGGGCCCCAAAATTTTATATAGGCCTACTCCCTCCATCCCAGGGAAAAGGGCGTAATTATTTTTTCAAAATTTCCCATGGATTAAGGCGTAGTGTGTTGATTTACCTTGTTTCTCCCAGAATTACCCCTGCCAAACCGTGTGCATGAGCCTAAAATTTAGGGGAGCAGCAGTTATTATGAACCATCTATTGGCTGTGCATGGCGCATACGGCTCGAGGAGCAGAAAAATCGGGAAAGGAAGATTTATTGTTGTTCTGTCATTGGCCTTGCATGCATTGAGGGACTAGAAAAATAAATGCACGGCCATGGGAAGAGAGATAAGAGGATTCCACGCAACGTTCAAGAGAAAATTAAGGAGGAGTTAATTGCGTGCATGCAGGGGTAAGATAGGAAGTTTTTGGCTGCAGATTAATGCCTAAATAACCGCGCTAAAATTTTTGCGCCTTATGCCCTGGGACGGAGGGAGTACTACATATCTTATTTTAATAAAAAAATAGAATAGGCCTTATGCTTTAACTGGTGTGTCTGTGTGGTGGAATCCTAGGTAGGTCCCGCCGTGGAAGGCGGGTCGATCGACCGATCCGATCGTGACCAGCTGAAAAGGCTAATAGCCGACAACCATGTGATACATACGCGTCTACGTGGATACGCCGACGCATACGTGGATACGCCGAGTCGTCGACGCTCAGCCCTGGTAAGGCGTTGTAGTAATGTTGGTATAAGCAGATCCAACCTCACACATGATACACCTACAGTCCTACTCCAACACGAAGTACAAGGGTACGCGAAGTACGGTAGGACTAGAAAGCTTCACTGTATGGACTATGGAGTATATCGAGTCGGTCGTCTCCAATCCAGTGATCCACCCATCAACAACTCTAAACCCAACGGTGAGAAAATAGAGGCAGCGGCTAGAGTGAAAACCCTAGCAGCCATCACAATCTGTTTTATCCTTGTCGTCTACGACTACAAATCGACGGGTCCCAGCCTCCTCTGCTTGCCGCTCCGGCGACGGAAGAGGGTGGGGATCTCGGACCTGCGCTCGGCGGTGTAGAGGGTCCCTAAAGTTAGAGTTTGGTCAACCGGTATTGTCGTTATAGTGGCTATGGCGGCGTTGTGCGGGACAAGAATAAGGTATACCCGCCTCCTGCTCCACCTCGTCGGCAACGATCCTGCTGCTGGCGTTGAGGAGGGCGGGGATTCGTCTGGTCGCCACTTTCATAGAGTGGTGGCGGATCTCGTCCAGTCTATGTGTGTTCTGGATCTCGTCCAGTCTACGTGTGTTTTAGGTTTGGTGTTACAAGCTTCGTATCAATTCAAGGGTTCAACGGCGACAGCTTCAGCTCTGGGGCACTGGTCTTTAGGGGCACGTGCACGAAGACTTTCCGGCTGTCATCAACAACGTCATGCCGACTCCGGTAAGGGAGCGGCGACAGCGACGCGTCGGCGGCTCGCTCTGGCGGCGGTAATGGTCGTTAGGTGGTACAAAGATCTCGATGTAATTTTTGTTATGTTTAAGATGCTTTGTACTTCTTATAAACTCATGAAATAGATCCGAATTTTTTCCCCGAAAAAAAAAACTCTGAACCCAACTATGATCACAACGCACGACGCCACGACCCAAGGCTGACCTAGGTAGACATGCTCGAAATTCCAAAGTAGGCTCCAGTTTTCAGCCCATACTGGCAGGCTGAGCGGGAGAAGTCCTTTGTGCATAAGTGTCTGCTCCAGAACACCAGGCCACTCTTTTTTCTTGGCGTGTCCAGACTCTGAGCGGTATGCTCTTCTTCTCTAACTCTCTTCTCCTGTCATTCATTGACACTACCCACCATTCCCGATCAACCTCCTCTGTCTAGTTCTTTCCATCGTCACCTCTCTCCTATTCCTTTTGTTCCCCTTCATCATGCCACCGGATAACCACTCCTCGGGCTCATCCTCTGCTTCTGCGCCCGACCCCATAAACAATGCCCCTTCTCAGTTGAATCCAGCATCGGTGCAGCAGGCTGAAGCACCGGATTTAATGGAACAAAGGAGATGTCGTGGCTATAGATGCGGTCTTGCAGGATGAAGATATGAATCAGGCTGAAGATGCTGGTCAGGGAGATCTTCAGGCACGCATGCAGGCTATGCGGATGGCTAGTCAGGGTCAGGTTCGGTTTGTTGAAGCAGCTGGGAAGGAAAAGGTAAAGATTCACAGAGATTTTAATCTGCTCATGAAAGTTGCTGGTGATTCGGATCTTGCTCGTCCTATATCTTTGTATACTGTTCGAGAAAATATGAAGAAAGCTTGGGGAAGCAAATACTACTATATTTCTGAAGTTGCCCCGAATTTGTTCATGGCTCACTTTACTTCTACTGAGGCGATTCAGGAGGTGATTGAGAAGCAACCGTGGAATGTTCCTAAGGATACCCTTTTACTGGAATGGGCATGCACTGAAAATCCTGAAGGAGCAATGCCTGAGTACAAGTTTGATACCATCTATCTTACTGTCAGATTCTACGGGGTTCCTCAAAAATACAGGGATGTTGACAATCTGAAGTTGCTCATCTCTCAAATTGGACAAGTCTCTGATCTGCATCAGATCAAACCTTCTATGGTTGAGGGTCATAGAGAATTCATGTATGGGCGAGCAATCATCTTTGTCAACTCCAAATTGAAGGATAGAGTTCATATTTGGATAAACAATCAGATCAAGGCCACTGCCTACATGCACTACGAGAAGATCAATAATATTTGTTTCTTCTGTGGAGTTATGTTTCACAATGTGTCAGCTTGCCCTACTAGGAAGGCGATGGTTTGGGAGAGACAAAAAAGGGGTCAGGCTGCTGATGATTTGCCATTCTTCATCCTTGGCGAATGGATGACTCAAGTAGGAAAGGTTCCTCCGGAGGCACTGCAGGATAGGGATGAGGATTGCAGTCCAATCTTGGAAATGTTCAGGGAGCATTTTGCGGCACTAGCGATTGCACCTTCCACCTCTGTCTGTCAAATGGCGGAGAACAGCAGAATAAAAGATCTAGGTGCAGAGCAGAGAGAAGCTTCTGGAGGTTCTCGTGTTAATCGCCATGCCCAGGATCGGAGGCAGCAGCTGCAAGATGATACTGTTCACAGGACACAAGGGTGGTTGGCAGTGAGTCACAACGCAGTTACTCCACCGATATAGCATGCTCGACACGTGGGTACATCAGCTATCGCAGGTGCTACGTCGGTGGACCAAGGGATAATTCACAATGACACTGCCAGACAGAGTGCCACGTATCAGTCTTTGCCTGTTCTAGAAATCAGTAAGGACAAGGGACCTGCTCGTGGTGCGACTCAGCCCATTCTGTCCACTGGCTTAGCCCAGCAAGATTTCGGGAGGACACAAAAGGGCCTTGATATTGATGCAAGTACTCAGCTTCTAGGGCCCAACCAGAACAACATGGGGATATACCAATCGTCCGCGGCTGCCCCTCTTCTTCCTGAGGGATTTGCCACTTTTGTTGCTCCTACGCCTCTGCAAGAACACATGCCATCTGGTGCTGCCCAGGCTATGAACATCACATATGCGCAGGTTATGGATTCGGAGAGCCGTCTCCCCATGAATCGACAAGCCACTCAGGAACAAGGAAATTACCTGTTGGGAACCCAATTCCCTCTTTCCCGTCTCAATAAGAGGGCCAGCTCCCCCACTTCCATTCTTAATTCCCCATCGCCCAAACGCATAGCTACAATATTTCCTGCAGATCCTCAAGCACAGCTTCACAGATCTCACTTGCCGTCTTCGTCACGGCAGAAGTTCTCCAGCGGAGCCTCGTCACGTTCATTCTTTCCCGATGCCAGTCGAGGGGGAGGCGCTAGGAGAAGGGGCGGAGGATCCTTGGCTGCGAGCTCTTCTTCCCACGGTACAACCGATGCGGCGAATTTGGGTCAGGCGAGTGGCTCTGGTGCTGCTCCTCAGCGACTTGGTCCCCGACGACGCCCTAGTGGTTGGGATATTCCCCTTCACGCTGGAGTAGGAGTGCTCGGTTCCCATCCTACCGGGCCTTCTGTCATTGGAGCTCTTGGTGCTCCGGCGGCCGGGAATGATGTTGGCCTGCAGCATGGCTTCACTGAGGGCGGGCCTTTAGGCGACGTTCTGCGGCCCTTTCTTCCTGGAGGTGGAAGAGTGGATGATGCGCTGTCGCCTAATCACATGGACATGGCTGACTGGGCTCGCCAGCCTCGTTTTGGTGATGACCCAAATTTTCGACAGCAAGGATTGGCCGTGGATGCTTCTACTGGTTATATGCCATCCGTGGCTAGAGTGGCTGGAACATCTGAAGTTCAAGCAGGCGAACTGGATCTTGCTGGAATTGGTGGTGCCACAGGGGATGGCTTTTCTGAATCGACTCTACAGGCAGCGGCGCCAACCTCCAAGGTGCCTCAGTGTCCATGAATATGATCTCCTGGAATCCCGAAGGGGTGGGCAAGACCCTCGGCAGTAACAAGATGGAGTATCTTGCCAAACTGATCTCATCGACACATGCCAAGGTAATCTTTGTTTCTGAAACCCTCTCTTCGAAAATTACAAAGCATGATCTAGCTAATCGTTTTTCTATTCATGATAGTTTTGTTGTCCCTGCTGAAGACCGTGCTGGAGGTCTTTGGGTCATGTGGTCGGATGAGATGCAGTTGTCTATAGTTTTTGCTAGCCAAAATCTAGTCCTAGCGACTGTTGTAAATAGCCCTACTAAGTTTGCTTTTAATCTAGCTTGTGTGTATGGTGACCCGCATCACCGTAGAACTAGGGATATCTGGTGTAAGATCGAGTCCTTTGTTGTTTCTTCTCCTGGGAAACCACTTTATTGTATGGGTGATCTCAACAACATCATGTTTTCTTGTGAGAAGAGCAATCCTAGCAAGGGCAACCTTCATCGTATGCATAATTTCATGTACCTTGTTAAAAGATGTGGATTAATGGATATGGGTTAAAATGGTCCTACTTATACTTGGTGTAATAAGCGTTTTACTTCTGTTCCTACTTATGCAAGACTTGATCGGTGCCTCGCCAATGCTGAGTGGTACTGTGTACAATCTTCCTATTATCTTAAGTGATCATGCTCCAATTCTGACTATCACTCAGTCTACTACTGTTAAAACTAAGAAAAGCTTCAAGTTCGAGAACTGGTGGTTACTTGAGGAAGATTTTCATGAGACAGCACAACAGGCCTGGGCTGTTTCTACTAACAAACCTTTCCATGTTAGAACTTCTATTCTTGCAGGATCTTTGAAGAAGTGGTGTAGGAAGAAAAAGCCTTTACAGCAGCAGTTAGACACAATACATGCTGAGATTGAGGCTATCCAAATGCAACCTATACACTCTCAGGATCATGTCAAGGAGGCGCGGCTGACTGAAAGTTTCGAGCAAACGATGACCAAACTCACTGAATTCCATAGGCAGCGTGCAAAGAAGCTTTGGGCAAAGCATGGTGATCGTAATTCTTCCTATTTTCATAATGCTGTTTCTAAGAGACGTAGGAAGAATAGAATTGGTGTCATAAAAAATATCCATAACAATCTGCTCTATAACCCTGAGGACATTGCTGCTTGTTTCTCTGATTATTTTTCAAATATTTTCACCACTTCTAATCCAGATTTGAGAAATGCGCCACCTATTATAAGTCCACAAGAACAAGCTGATCCGTTTGTTACTTCTGTTCCAGATAAGGATGAAATTTTACAGATCTTGAAAGACATGAGGAGGAATGCTTCTCCTGGACCGGATGGATTAAATGTGGAGTTCTATCTATCAGCCTGGAGGTGGATAGGAGATGATGTCACGAAGATTGTTCATGACTTCTATACAACTGGTACTCTCCATCCTAAACTTAATGAAACCATTATTGCTTTGATTCCAAAGAAAACTAATCCAATGGTCCCGCAAGATTTTAGGCCTATTAGTCTTTGCAATGTCATTTATAAAATCATCACTAAATCTCTTGCAAATAGGTTCAAGGTTTCTTTGCCTGACTTCATTCATGAAACTCAACAAGCTTTTGTACAAGGTCGTAGAATTTCAAATAATGTTGCACTAGTTCAGGAAATTACGCACTCGTTTCAACCTTCCTCTTGGAAACATGAGGCTTTTATGCTAAAAATAGATCTTACAAAAGCTTTTGATCGAATTGAATGGGACTTTATTGCGAGGGCTCTCACACGTAAAGGGTTGTAAGGCCATTTCATTAATCTTATCCGTACCTGCATATCAACTGCTACCTTTTCGGTTCAGATTAATGGACAGCCGTTTGGTCGCTTTCGCAGCAGTCGAGGCATTAGACAGGGTTGTCCGTTGTCGTCGTTCTTATTTGTCCTTGCAGTTAATGAGCTGTCACTTTCGATGCAACAATCAATGGAGGCGACAAATATTGAAGGGATAAAGCTGGGACTCACGTGTCCCCCGATACACTCGCTGATGTTTGCAGACGATCTAATTGTTTGTGGCTCGGCAACTAATCACGATGCAAGAAACATTGCCCATGTTCTCAAACATTTCTGCAAACTCTCGGGACAAACGCCTAATTGGGCTAAATCTGCAATCCTGTTTAGTAAAAACACAAATCCTTTGGCTACTGCAGCTATTAAAAGTCTTTTCCCTGCTGATAATATGAATGCTTCTACCGTTCACCTTGGCCACCCTCTCATTCTACCTGGAAAAAATAGGGCGGCTGCCTATGATTTTTTAGCAGACAGGTTTAAGACAAAACTAACTTGTTATAAGACAAACAAACTTTCTCATGCTGCTAGGCTTGCCTTAATCAAGTCGGTCTTTGCCTCTATTCCTATATACTACATGTCTAGCATTTTGCTTAGCAAAAAGATCCTTTCCAAGCTTACAACCATTGTTCGAAAGTTTTGGTGGACTGGCATTCAGCATAATAATGCTTCCAAACCGCTTTGCTTAAGAGCTTGGCATGACATTTGCCAGCCTATCAAGGAGGGTGGGCTAGGAATTAGGGATCTGTTTACTATGAATAAAGCTTTGGTGGCCATGTCTATTTGGAGGATTCTTAAAGAGCCTGACTCTCTTTTAGCGCGTGTTTTAAAATCAAAGTACTTTCCTGGCCGTAACATTTGGAGAGCTAATCCCGCTATTTCTAAATCTGCTTTTTGGTCTTCGATTCTTAATATTTATCCGCAGATGGAAAAATCATGTCACCTACAAATTGCAAAAGGGAATTCTAGCATTTGGTCATCTCCATGGTGTCAAGACTGGAAGGAAATTTATGATCATCTTATCACAGATACAGGCATAGACTGTCCAGGCATAGTCAGTGATCTTTGGCAACAAAATACAAAACGATGGGATAGCAATAAACTGTCTTTACACTTTGACAATCATATGAAAACAAAAATATTGCAGGTCCCGATCATCAATGTTGAGTTTCAGGACGAGCTTTGTTGGAGGCATACAACTAATGGTGATTGCACTACCAAAAGTGCATATAAAGTTTTTTTACATGATCAAATCTCGGTGACATCAAACGCGAGGCGTTGCTTTACTGATGCTAAGAAAAGTATCCTTTTGCAAGCATGGAAAAATAATCACCTCCCACCAAGAATTAAAACCTTTGCTTGGAGATTGATTCGAAGGGTTTTGGCAACAGGTAAGAGAGCATCTCGCTTTTCAACGCGCATAAAAAAGGAATGCTCTAGATGTGGTTTACCTGAGACAGATGCTCACCTTTTTTTCCATTGCCACTTTTCTAGAGCAGTCTGGTTTTCTTCTCCTTTGGGTTTTAGGACGGATTTTTATGATCAATATTGTTACCCTTCAAACTTTATTGAATGCCTGCTTGCTAGTTTGTATCCTGCCGCTTCGGTTCATTGCATTTTTGCAACTCTTTGGATGCTTTGGAAAGCCCGTAATGATCTACTTTTTAATCGAAAGGAATGGTCTATTTCACAAGTAATCTGTGCTGCAAAAGCAGTTCTTTCTACAGGGGATGCTGATGATATTGCTGTGCCAAGCGACAATTTGGCAACAACTAGGATTCACGCACCACCTTTCTCACAGCCTCCTGGAGCGGTTATCTACTGTAACGCAGCATACAACAGGGATGTAGATGCTTCGACTGCAGGCTTGGGTGTCTACCTACATGATCCTGTGAGAAACATTAAACTCTTTGTTTGTGCAATTTCCACAGATGCTTCATCTGCCTTGCAGGCTGAAGCTCAGGGACTGCTCTTGGCAGTTTGGGTGGTGCAGCTGATGGAATGGCGAAGGGTTTGCTTCCTCTCAGACAGCAAGACTCTAGTCGATGTTGTAGCTACAGATAATCTGCTTTCGAGGTCGGGCCACTGGGTGCTCAGACCGTTTCTTGCCGATGCGCAGAATCACAGGAATTCAAGTGGAAACCTGGTACAGAAGGTATCCCGCGCTGACAACAAGACGGCGCACGCGTTGTGCAAGCGCGCCTATCGGGATCGCTCTGATCCCCGCACGACGTTCAGGTGTAAATCGAACTTGCTATTTTCCTCCCACTGTGCCTCTAGAAACAGGCTTTGTAATATTACGCTCAAGAACATTAGGTTGCTGGCTGTACACTGTCTTAGTTGTAGCTCTAGCCTACCTTTTGGTAGGCATCAGGCACTGGGTTGTCTTTCTGTGTGAAATAAATAACATAATTTGCTAAAAAAAAAAAGAACACCAGGCCCATAAGCTGGTCAAGTGCTTGAAAACATCGTAACAAAGGTATCATCAAAGTCAAAGACTCAAAGCAGTAAGAATGTAGCTTCCCGAAAGGAAAAGGAATGCACATAAATGTATAGTATAAAGTATAAACATGTTTTATTTAAACCGTTCTACTACCGCAAAGAGGTGAAGAGTGTTTTTGCTTCTTGCTCTAGAAAAAGGAAACATGTGGACCATATCGAGCTCCGGATCGAGGCAGTTGATGTGTCGCCTTAAGATTTATCCAGTTGGCCAAGCAATCATTTATCAATCTCTGGGAAATTATGCACGCCCTTATCAGGGAATAGATGACCCAGATTGGAGGTGGAACTGACGGTGGGCCCAAGGATCTCAGTTTGACATAAAGAAATTGAAAATATCTTCTAATCAGTACTGCAGCACCGCCCATTGACCTCGACTTTCTAACAGAAAACTAGTTGCAGACAGAGCTTCCTCCTTCCTTCCTTCATCAACAGGAAGGAAAACCAGCATCTCCATGGCCGAACCTGTACTTGCTTCTGTGATCCATGGCTTAGGCTCCCTGCTTGGCAGCAGAGTAACCGACCATGGCCGGCGCCTCTGGGCCATCGGCCGCGATGTCGGCTGGCTCCGTGATGAGCTCCACATCATGCAGCTCTTCCTTCACGAGATGGAGGTTTGCAGCATTGAGGGCAGCGTGGCCACAGAAGCATGGATTGACCAGATGAGGGATATCATGCTTGACTCGGAGGACACCGTCGACATCTTCGACGCCAGCCAGGTAAAAGGTTGGTGTGTTCTTGGTAAGCTGAGGTCACGGCACGATGTTGGAACTCGGATCAGGCGCATCCTGGCTCAGCTGAGAGACATCTCCCGTCGCCGATTGGAGTATGCAGTTGAAAGACCGAGAGAATCTAGTGATAAATGGATTCATGGTCTTTTAGCCTCATGTCCTATGGTTCATGACAGAGATGTTGTAGGCCTGAACAGAGATCTGGATGAGTTGCTTCAGCATATCTTGGACGGAGGCTTGGAACTAAGTGTCACATCCTTGGTCGGCATGGGAGGTGTTGGGAAGACCACACTTGCCAAGAAGTTGTACATCAACCCAGACGTGAAGAAACATTTTGACAGCTGCTCGTGGATCTATGTGTCAAAAACAATGGAGCTACGAGGTGTGCTCTGTGAGATGGTCAAGGGGCTGATGAGGATCCCTTCTGCGGAGGTGAGCTCTCTCGGCGAGAAGCAGCTTCAAGAATTGCTCTTGAGTGGCCTTGACAATAAAAAGTTTCTACTTGTGTTTGATGATGTCTGGGACAGAGGGCTCTGGGACATCATCAAGCTAGTACTGCCCAGAAACTGCAGCGGGAGTCGAGTACTTGTGACAACCCGTAACGCCATCGTGGCTGGCTCAATTGTCGGTGCAAAGAGCAATGTGCATCGGCTTCAGCCATTGCCATTTGAAGATTCCTGGAGTTTGTTTTGTAAAAAGGCATTCTTGCAAGATGGAATATGCCCGGACGGTCTGAAGGAAACAGCCAAGGACATTGTGAAGAAGTGTGTCGGTTTGCCACTTGCAATTGCTGCTGCAGGGAGTATGATGTCTGGGAGAGAACAAACAGATACGGAATGGAAGAGTGTCCTGGCAAGCATTCAGAAGGATCGAAGCGACGGTCAAATGGAAATTCAGCAGACGCTCCTCTTAAGTTATAGGGACCTCCCACATCCTTTGAAGCCATGCTTTATGCTGCTTTCTGTCATCCCATATGACTCACAGATCTCCAGGAAGAAACTGGTTCGGTTATGGATTGCCGAAGGATTTGTGAAACAAAAAGCAGATGAGACGCTTGAAATTACTGCAGAGAAATACCTCATGGAGCTCATCAATAGAAGCATGATAGAAGTGGCAACAGCAAGTAGCAGCGGGAGAGTAAAAGCATGCAGAGTTCATGATCTTCTTCACGATCTTGCCATCTCGCTGTCTGAAAATGAGAAATTTTCCATTGTCTGCGCTGATAAAGGTACAAGTGTTAGTGCTCGGCGTGTATCATTGCGGACACCTCATGTATCATTCAGTAATGAATGCAAGAAAAGATTGCGATCAGTTTTCATGTTCAGCAACAGTGCACCAACTGCAATTAAATGCAATGTTATTGAAAGGAGCTTTGGTCTAGTAAGAATTTTGGATTTTGAAGATGGTAATGTGCTAAAGTTTCCAAAAGAGATAGGAGGCTTACTTCACTTGAGGTACCTTGGACTAAGGGGAACAAAGTTGAAAAAGCTCCCAAGAACGTTGCACAATCTCTATCACTTGCAAACTCTTGATATCAGGAAGACTCAGATAAAGAGAATCACGTTTCAAATCAAATGTTTAATAAATCTACGACATCTAGAGATGAAACAAGATGACCAAAGCATTCTGGTTCCTATAGGACTTACCCAGCTTGACAAACTCCAGATATTAACTGGTTTGCAAGCAAGAACAGCTGTGATTTGTGAGATTGCAAGCCTTACCCAGCTGAAGAAGCTTTCTATAAAGGATTTAAACAATGAAGATGCCAAAGAGCTAAGCTCGTCTGTGAACAATATGAAGGAACTATCAAACCTATCAATCTTCCCTAGTGATGGCACCACGCCACTTGACCTTGCAATGTTGAAACCTTCTTCATGTCTACAGAAGCTGCACCTAGCTGGATCTTTGCAGAAATTGCCCGATTGGTTTGCTCAACTACACAACCTTACAAAGCTGCGGTTGAGCTTCTCACGGCTGGAAGATGACCCACTTTCAGTTCTTGATCGATTGCCAAATCTGCTGTTCCTCCAACTGAACAATGCATACAAGGGGAAGGTAATGAGATGCTGCTGTTCGGGTTTTTTAAAGCTGAAAATATTTATCATAACTGAACTTGATGAACTGGAGGAGTGGGATGTTGTTCAAGGAGCAATGCCATGTGTTCAGGAAGTGTGGATCATGTCATGTGCAAAGCTCGTAGCTATTCCTGCTGGGTTCCAGTCACTTGCTACACTGCAGAGGTTGAGATTGGTGGGCATGCCAAGCTCCTTTCTTGGTAAATTGGGGGATCGCGGTGATGATTTTGTTAGGATCAAACATATTCCATCTATCCAGATCATTCAACAGTTTGGGTAGCACTGAAATTGTACTGCAACTAAGGTTTCCTACTGCAAGCAGACGATCTTAAAGAGTTTTCTTTTTTTGCGTGCCCGTGCGCGTGCCATGCTTCGCTTCCTATGGTCAGCAGTGCCTCCGCTGCCTCACTGCTCCATCTACTGTTCCACTCTAATCATGTGGTGTACATTTTGGTGGAAAGGTACTCTTGTGCTTAATCTATAAGCACCAACTGTACCATAAAGAAGCTTCTGCACTATATTTGCAGTTACTAGAATTACTTGTTCTATTATATGAGATAATGACATAAGGTTTTCTATTTAGGCAAACTGGATTGCACAACAATATTAAGACTGTAACTGATATAGCATCAAGCAAAATACAGGATTTATTCTGAAACTCATGTAAACTATAAACTATGACATAACAATTTGCGCACAGAAGTCTGTAATTATACCTTCTGCAGTAGTGCCAAGTAAAGAAAACAGAAACAGCATCTCCAACACTATTTTCTTTTAAAATGTTAAAAAAGGAATGAAGTTGTACAGTAGCGGTAACTCATTCACTTCACAAATGCTTCTCCAGTGAAGCAGCAAAGTATAAATGTGTTTGATATAATCATCCACGCTGATCAATCACGACTGCTGTGAATACAACAAAAGATCAATTTATTCACGATAAGTCGATTATCCATATCACCTAGTAGCTTTCTTTTTAGCAACCCAACTAGAAAATTGTTGTATTCTTTTTTAAAAAAGGTTTTCACACTCATGTAATAAGTTGAGATGAGTAAGCACAAGGGGAAATGGCATGTGCCTCCAACTGAAAGGCTAAAACACATGCCACTGCTTACCGCTTTCTAGTTTCTACTGCTACTGATGCCAAGCACTTGGAGAGTTGGAGTGTGACAAAGGCCCTGCTATTTAATTGCTTGCTAATCTACATGATGGCATCATCTGCAGAAGGAGTGAAACAAAACTAATAATCTGTGAAGCAGTATTAATGTCCCAGATTGTGATTAACCGTGAGGATTGTACCAGACCTAGACAGCCAATAGTTGATTGTCTTGTGTAGATTCGAATCCACATTGTGAAGTCATGCCGTTGATCATCGATTGCATTCTACTGTATTTCTCTAACAGCAACACCCCGGCTAGGGTTAACCACTCGTTGTCAGGTCTGTCTGTACAATGTGCAAACAATACGAATTTGTGCAAGAACTAGCAGCAGAGACTCACTGCGCGTGCGATGAGTTAGCGACTGGACCCTGCCGATTGAGACGTTCCCGCTGCGTCCAGCGGCTACAGGACCTTCGTGAGTTCGTGCGGATGCCCCAAGCCCGATGGCTCCGCTGACACGAACTCCGGGTTGCCAATGGCCACGCCGACTCCAGTCGCCCCGCGCGCTAGCTCATCGATCTTGGGAGGCGGCCCGGAGAACCGCCGCACCCGCTGGGCCAGTCTTAGGCAACTCCAACGGCCCCCCTAAAACCGGACCGAGGCCACACCCCAACCCCGCACCGGCAGAGCGAGAGTCACCTTCGGACCCGTCTGTTTCCACGCAACCGAGCCAAAACTTAAGCTCGGCTTGCGGGGCCTCAGCCCGCCCGTCCGGGCTGGTCCTTATCTGAGCCCGCGCGTCATACTCACAAAATTACTAATACATAGAAATATTAGTTTCTAAATTAAACTAATCTACTAAGCATCGGCCCTGTCCTGGCCAGAGGTTGCGTTCTTGGCCGCCTGTACCCGCCGAGCCGCCAAGGTTTCGTTCTTGGCTCTTGTTGTCTGCCTCCTACGTTGGCGCGAGGGTCTCAGCCTCCCTCTGCCTGGCCGACTTTGCGATGCGCGGTTGTGCGTCGCTCTCGCCTCTCGTTTGGCGGCAGTGCCACATCAGCACGCAAGGCAACCGCCTCCGCCAGCGCCCCCCGTTTGGCCATAGCCTTGGACAAGACATTGTCCAAGGCGTCCAAGGATGCGACCGCCGTCGTCTCCTGCGCGTCTCGCTGATGCCGCTCCTCCTCCATCATGGCCTCAACGGCGACCTGGGCAGTCTTCTCGACCTCCATGGTCGTTGCCGCCTCTCGGTCGTCGCGGTCCTCGAAGGCCTCTACCGCCTCCCTCGCCACCTCCTCAACCTCCAGCCGCAGCCGCTCGACGGGTTGCCGACCGACAGTCTCCCTGGCCTTGAAGGCCCGGTAAATCTCGCAGACGTACTTCTCTAGGGCGTAGTGCGCTGCGTCTGCGCTATCGCCTTCACCCTCCGCCTCCGCGTGCGCCAACTCTCCTATGTCCTCCTCCGAAGATTCACCGGCGCCCGGGGATGGGAAGGGGAGGAAGGGGTACACGTCGAGGGCTAACTTGCTGAGCTCGGCCCAGGTCACAAGGAGGTTTTTCGGCATGGTGATACATTGCAAATGTATCTATAATTTTTGATGTTCCATGCTTGGTTTTATCCACTTTTTTGTGTTTTGTTCCAACTTTGGAGTACTTTTCATATGATTTCTTGGACTAACCTATTAACAAGAGCCATAGTGCCAGCTGCCTGTTTTCTGCTGTTTTTGGTTCCAGTAAAGTCAGAAAATGAATATTCTCGGAATTAGACGGGACAAAAGCTGAAGTGCCTATTTTTCCGGAAGTCATCAAGTGCCAGAATACGAGACGGAGAGGGGCCAGAGGGCGGCCACACCACCTGGCCGCGCGGCCAGGCCTGGCCCGCGCCAGGGGGTGGTGTGGCCAGCCCAGGCACCCCCTCGGCCTCCCCTTTCGACTATAAGATGCCCTCGGAACGTAAACCCTAAGTGCCCGATCAAAAATCCACGAAAGAGTCTATAGCCGCCGTCATCTCCATCCCTAGATCGGGAGGGATCTGAAGCTCTTCCTGGCACCCTGTCGAAGAGGGGAATTCACCCTGGAGGCCTTCTTCATCACCATGCAAGCCTCCGGTGTGATGCGTGAGTAGTTCATCCTTGGACTACGGATCCATGTAGTAGCTAGATGGCTGGTTCTCCTCCTTTATGCTTTCATGTCTAGATCTTGTGAGCTCCGTTCATGATCAAGATCATCTATTTGTAATTCTGCATGTTGTGTTTGCGGGGATCCGATGGATATTGAGATGCTATTTCAGATTGATTATTGATTCTATCATGTCTTTGTTATTTGTGATCTTGCATGTTTTCCATTATTAGTAGCTATCTTGGCCAAGTAGATGCTAGCAACTCCGAGAGTTAGTATTTATGCTCGATAGTGGGTTCATGCCTCTGGTAATCTAGGGAAGTGACAGAAATCTCTAAGGTACTAGATGTGTTGTTGCTATTAGGGAGAAAACAACAATCCTTTGTTCATAGAACAATCGTATTGTTTATTTTACACGCAGTCCGTAAAGCAATTATCTGTTGCTTGTAACTTAATACTGGAGGGGGTTCGGATGATAACCTGAAGGTGGATTATTAGTCATAGATGCAGTTGGATGGCGGTCTATGTATAATGTTGTAATGCCCAATCAAGTCTCAAAGGAGTCAAGATGATTAGTATATGCATGTATTGCTTTCTCGGTGTTTGTCAATTGTCCCGCTGTAATTTGTTCACCCAACATATTATCTATCTTAAGGAGAGCCACCTCTAGTGAACTATGGATCCCGGTCATTTTCTTTACATACAATGTACAATCTTTTACTTCTTTGTGTTTACTTTTTGCAAACTTTTACTTCTTTCCATTCGATACGTTTAATCCTTTGTTTTCTGCAAAACACGGTGAGATTGACAACCTCATCGCAAGTTGGGGACAAATTTATGTGGTTGTGTTGTGCAGGTCTTCACGTTGCTACTAGCACCGGTAGTGCGCCCTGCCAAAGCTCAGCTAGTAACACCTTTAGGGTGTTTCCTTGCTCCTACTGGTTCGATTAAACCTTGGTTTCATAACTGAGGGAAACTTGCTGCTGTGCTCATCATACCTTCCTCTTGGGGTTCTCAACGAGCTCTACATCAACACCGCCATCAAGCATTTTTCTGGGCGCCGTGCATTGAGCCATCAAGCGATTTTCTGGCGCCCGTTGCCGGAGAGTCAAGGACATCTTCACAAGGGGAGTCTCTCATAGCCAATCTCTTTACTTTGTTGTTTTTGTTTTGCTTAGTTTCTTTTTGCTTTGTTTGCTTGGTTTGTTATTCAAAAACACAAAAAAATAGTTTTACTAAGTTGCTTTCTTTTCAAAAACACAAAAAAACTAGTTCTACTAGTTTGCTTTCTTATTTGAAAAACACACAAAAATTAAGTCTCCTTTAGTAGTCACCTCTTCCTTAGCTCACCATGTTGATCCCTACATTCACCCTGAAAGACCTTCCAATTGGTAGTGGTTCTATAATTGGGAAAGATAACATTGAAGAATTCTTTAATCATGTTAGTAAGCATGAAGATACTGAGGATAGATCCCTTGTAGAACTTGCTCCAAACTATGAGATTGCTGCAGCTTCTTTAATTCACATCTTAGAAGCTAGGTTTGTTAACCTCAACCCCTTAATGCATGTAATGTTTCTTAAGCTTAAAGAAATTGAGGATCCTGAAAAGAGGGATTTCATTTTAGAAACTTTGTTTAAGGAGTTCTATGATGTTGCCAAGGAAGCTAGGAAAGTCTTTGAACGTTTCAATATGCTAGGATCATGTGTAGATGTTGTTGGTACACGAGAAAAGATGAACAAAACCGAACCTAATGGGGAGGAACCTAAGATACCAACACCCTTTAAACTAATAGCAATACATGATGCCATAGAAAAGAATCTTGACTGGATTGTTCCTGCAAACCCTTTTGATGAGAATAGTGAACCTAAGAGCATTGAGAGAGGATCCTCTAGAACTTATTTGGATGATATACCTTGCCTTGTTGAAGATATTTCTGGTATTAATCTTAATGCTTCTTCATTTGCGAACACTTGATTCTTTCTTTGCTTCTTATGCCTAACTTAAAGGCGTTAAAGAAAAGTACTTATTGGGAGATAACCCAAATGTTTTAGATGAGTCTTGGAAGTTATTAATTCAGTAATAACCTCTCCTTATCCTTTTTATTTGCTTTTTGTGCCAAGAGTAACCTCTAATGAGAGAGAAGTAATGATTGGGAAAGTTGCTGTCCCGAAACAGATTTTTGTGCTTCACTGTAAAAATTCGTGAGAGAGCTCTGTATGTCGGATTGAGCTGTAATTGTTTTTTCTTCTGCCCCAAGTTGTTATCTAACTTTCGTTAGTTCAACACTTTTTGATTTGAGGAACATAAGGTCTTCTAAAAAATTCGTATTTACCTGCTGGTCTGTTTTGATAGATTTCTGCCATTTTCTGCATTTTCTTCTTGTTGGTTCCTTTTTGAGTTCTTTTGGGAAATTGAGCTTTTTGAGGGAAGTGCTACAGTAGCTAGTGTTCTAATGGAAGTTTATTTGGTGTTAGAACTGAACCTTAAGACTTATTTATCTTAAGTGCACTAATGTTGCTAATAAAGATTGTGTGAAGTTTTGTATGAAGGAAAAAATTTAGGTGTATGGAAGGAATGAGTAATGAGATGAAGAATGGACTAAAGCTCAAGCTTGGGGATTCCACGCGTGTCACCCCAAGAAATATCCAAGAATTACAAGCGTCAAAGCTTGGGGATGCCCAAGGCATCCCCTTCTTCATCAATAAAAATCCCAGGTTTCTTCCAAACGCTTCATTTTTATTGTTTCATGCACAGTTGTGTTTTTCTTGGAGCGTCTTCTTTTTTGTTTTTGTTTTGGTTTTTGTTTGCTTTTGTTTGCTTAGTTTTCTGAATAAATTGGTTGGACCCCCTTTTTCATACATTGGTTTGCAAATAGTTTGGTTTGGTTTGGAAAAGAGTAGGAAAGTTCATGCTTATGTGGTAAAAAGAGATTGTTTTTTACTGTGGCATATGCTCTGTCATGCCATGCTTGATATTGTTTTGGATTTATGCTTAGTATTCTTTGCTATAGCATGAATTGTTATAAACAATTGAGATTGCTTAATGTGCCTTGGATGAATCATGCGTTGTTTTAGCATATTAAAGCATAGTATAGTGGTATTCTCCTTTGATGCTTTATTTGGGTTGACTTGGCACATGCTCACACCATGTTATGACTATCTCAAGTCACCATAGCCTTTATGATCCTTTAGTTTTCAACTTGTAGTATCACTTTATGCTTTGATCAATGATGTTTTGTCGCTCTGCATGATTATGGCCATTATTGCTCTCTTAGTTTGTCGTTCCCAGTCTTTTGCTAGCCTCCACAACAAAGTATGAGTTCCACTCATGCATCCAACTCCCTAAACCAAGTTATTCCAAAGAGTCCACCATACCTACCTACTAGCTTATGTTATTCCAAGTATATTCATGCTTTTGTTTACCTTCCAAATTAAACTTGTTATGAGAAAACTAGTGATTAAAGCTCTCACGCACTTGATGGCACACTTTACTTTATTGCCTCTAATAAACTTGAACCACTGGGTCCTTCTTTGTCGCGTATATGCTTGCGCTTTATAAGTTGAAATTAGCAGAACCATGTACCATGGGGAATGCTTTCAACATTGCACTTGTACTTTGTACCCCGTTGATATCATGTTCTTTTGCTTATGGATCCCGGCGGTGTGAAATAAAAGTGGAACTTGTAAGATCATGGAGTTTGTATGTGTGTTAGAGAAACGCCTGGGCCGCTAGCCTAATCCATGCCTAATCATGGTGGAAACTTGCAGCATCACCATAATGAGCACTCTATGAAGCATCCTCAATAAAAACCTATGCAAATAGCAAATAAAAAGATCGCTGAGATGCTCATTGTCTGCTTGCCTTGTCATTTTGATTATGGGAAAGCTCCCGTATCATGTGCAAGGGGTACCCCGTTGGCGGTTCTTAATGATACACATATACTTACAATGACAAGAGCTTACTCATGACTGAAGTTGAGTAGCATGAGGATCGGTCTTCGTAAGTAAGGGGCATGAGATTTCGGTTTATAACTTGTCAAGCATATCCTCTTAGTTATGTCACTTTAACCTTAATCACCTTCAAGATGCTTATGATAGGGCAATGAGAGCTGAAAGCTACAAGTACCATAATTTTTGGAAGCTCTTTATGAGACTTGAATCGCTGCTTCCTTTTATAAAGGCCTTTCTTCCACCATTATATTAAGTCTCCACCTTCTATCTTTATGCACCTACTTTGAGAGCATAGTGGCCATTCTTAGTTCTATGTGCATTGTCCCAAGACTAGTTGATTGATGCATACTTTGATATTGCTTGTTTTAAACTATTGTATCTAGTCACTCTTATGAACTTTGAAGGTGTCCTATGCATTTATATTTGCTACTCTATTGAGGGACAAGCTGAATACTATTATGCTATGTTTTCTTTATGTGAAACAAACAAACGTCTTGCAAAGCATTGTTATTCATGAATCTTTTGTTTGTGCCTTTTCATGTTGCATCATAGTTTCTTTGTCTTATTGCTAGAACTTTGTCTTTCATGCTATGATTGAAGTACTATGATCCCAGCTTTGAATGTTTTACAAATACTTTGATCAAGTCTTTGATGGTGCATGTCACCTAAAAAATTATTCTTTCTTTTTATCACTTACCTACTCGAGGACGAGCAGGAGTTAAGCTTGGGGATGTTGATACATTGCAAATGTATCTATAATTTTTGATGTTCCATGCTTGGTTTTATCCACTTTCTTGTGTTTTGTTCCAACTTTGGAGTACTTTTCATATGATTTCTTGGACTAAACTATTAACAAGAGCCACAGTGCCAGCTGCCTGTTTTCTGCTGTTTTTGGTTCCAAGAAAGTCAGAAAATGAATATTCTCGGAATTGGACGGGACAAAATCCAAAGTGCCTATTTTTCCGGAAGTCATCAAGTGCCAGAATACGAGACGGAGAGGGGCCAGAGGGCGGCCACACCACCTGGCCGCGCGGCCAGGCCTAGCCTGCGCCAGGGGGTGGTGTGGCCAGCCTAGGCACCCCCTCGGCCTCCCCTTCCGACTATAAGATGCCCTCGGGACGTAAACCCTAAGTGCCCGATCAAAAATCCACGAAAGAGTCTGTACCCGCCGTCATCTCCATCCCTAGATCGGGAGGGATCTGAAGCTCTTCCGACACCCTGCCGGAGAGGGGAATTCACCCTGGAGGCCTTCTTCATCACCATGCAAGCCTCCGGTGTGATGCGTGAGTAGTTCATCCTTGGACTACGGATCCATGTAGTAGCTAGATGTCTGGTTCTCCTCCTTTGTGCTTTCATGTCTAGATCTTGTGAGCTCCGTTCATGATCAAGATCATATATTTGTAATTCTGCATGTTGTGTTTGCGGGGATCCGATGGATATTGAGATGTTATTTCAGATTGATTATTGATTCTATCATGTCTTTGTTATTTGTGATCTTACATGCTTTCCGTTGTTAGTATCTATCTTGTCCAAGTAGATGCTTGCAACTCCAAGAGTTAGTATTTATGCTCGATAGTGGGTTCATGCCTCTGGTAATCTGGGGAAGTGACAGAAATCTCTAAGGTACTAGATGTGTTGTTGCTACTAGGGAGATGTGAGATCCAGGCACATGGCTTAATAGGATTGATAGGATTCCCATATCAACAAGTTGCAACTTCTTTTCCAGAAGCTCATTCGAAAAGAACTCTAAGGTTAAGCGTGCTTGGCCTAGAGCAATTCTAGGATGGGTGACCGACCGGGAAGTGGGTAACCGGGTGCGCACGAGTGAGGACAAAGTGCGCAGAAAAGACTAGTGTTGGTCTGTGGGGCCAGTCTAGATATCCTATTAAGATGCCAGGAGTGACACCCCCCGGGCCCAGGAGTGGACGGGGTGTTACAAGTGGTATCAGAGCCGACCCTTGCGATTACACGGGTGTGTGCGGGTCAGTGGCGGGACATGTGGAGCATGGCGCGTGTGGCCCGGAGTGGACACGGCATGGCACATGTGCCAGCATTGGACGCACAGACGCGTGCCAAGAGGGAACGTTCCTGGGGTGTGCTTGATCGATGAGGGCATCGATCTTCTAAAGGGTGGGTGTATGTGAGATCCAGGCACATGGCTTAATAGGATTGATAGGATACCCATATCAACAAGTTGCAACTTCTTTTCCGGAAGCTCATTCGAAAAGAACTCTAAGGTTAAGCGTGCTTGGCCTAGAGCAATTCTAGGATGGGTGACCGACCGGGAAGTGGGTAACCGGGTGCGCACGAGTGAGGACAAAGTGCGCAGAAAAGACTAGTGTTGGTCTGTGGGGCCAGTCTAGATATCCTATTAAGCTGCCAGGAGTGACACCCCCCGGGCCCAGGAGTGGACGGGGTGTTACAGGAGAAAACAACAATCCTTTGTTCATAGAACAATCGTATTGTTTACTTTACACGCAGTTCGTAAAGCAATAATCTGTTGCTTGCAACTTAATACTGGAGGGGGTTCGGATAATAACCTGAAGTTGGATTATTAGTCATAGATGCAATTGGATGGCGGTCTATGTGTAATGTTGTAATGCCCAATCAAGTCCCAAAGGAGTCAAGATGATTAGTATATGCATGTATTGCTTTCTTGGTGTTTGTCAATTGCCCCGCTGTAATTTGTTCACCCAGCATGTTATCTATCTTAAAGAGAGCCACCTCTAGTGAACTATGGATCCCGGTCCTTTTCTTTACATACAATCTACAATATTTTACTTCTTTGTGTTTACTTTCTGCAAACTTTTACTTCTTTCCATTCGATACGTTTAATCCTTTGTTTTCTGCAAAACACGGTGAGATTGACAACCTCATCGCAAGTTGGGGACAAAGTTCTGTGGTTGTGTTGTGCAGGTATCTGATGACCCACAAGTATAGGGGCTGTATCGCAGTATTTTCGATAAGTAAGAGTGTCGAACCCAACGAGGAGCAGAAGGTGCTGGCTAGTGGTATGGATCAGGAATTCTCTACAAATACTTAGCAAACGGATTTTTAGGGGTTTTTGATAAAGCAAGTAAACAAAGTACCAGTAAACAAAAGATAGTAGGAATAAATGCAGCAAGTGGCCCAATCCTTTATGCAGCAAAGGACAAGCCGGTTCTATTACTTAAGATGACCAAACGTTCTCGAGGACACATGGGAAGACTGTCAAGTGCTTTCGCTTCATATAGTTGATTAATCTTCTTTAGCTTGCTAAGTGTTGTGTGGGTGAACCTGTGCTAATGTACCGCCCCATCCAAGACTAATACATACTTGTGATTATACCCCTTGCAAACATCCGTAAGTACAACAAAGTAATTAAGGTAGAAACCTAACCACAGCTTTAAACTCTAAGACCCTTACGTCCCTTGTGCAATGGTTTCCTAACAGGGGTTCAGGTTTCTGTCACTCCGGCAACCCCTACGATTAGTAGCCAAATACACAATGCATTCCCCTAGGCCTATATAGGTAAAGTGTCATGTAGTCGACGTTCACATGACACCACTAGAAGAAGTACACCACAACTTAAATAACAATCTATTGAATCTTTCTCAACACAACTCCACTACTAACAACAAGACTTCTCCCATGTCCTCAAGAACAAAACAAACTACTCACAAGACATCATATGGATCATGATAAGAGATGAAATAATGATGTATAACAATCTGAACATAAACAATAATTCAATGGTTCACTCAATAGCATCAACTACAAAGAGTAATCAACACCGGGAAAGTTTCCCCTGTGAACTATGCAAGATTCAACGCAATTGTTACAGTAATATGGAGATGGTGATGAGGGTGTTGATGGTGATGATAGTGGTGGTGATGATGATGATCCCGATGAAGTCCAGCTTGATGGTGGTGTTGATGGCGACGATCTCTCCTCTCCAGGAAGGAATTCCCCTGGCAGAAATCTGTCTGCCGGAGAGATCTTTCTCTCTCGGTGTTTTCCGCCCCGCAGAGGCGGCGGAATCTTTCTATGGTCGCTCCCCGAGTCTTAGGGTTTCGGGAGGTTGATATACGCCAGAGGGGAGAGGCTGGAGTGGGCCAGGGTGGCCACACCACCTCCAGGCGTGGCCTATGGCTGCCCGCGCCAGGGGGTGGTGTGGGGCCCCTGTGGCCCATCTCCACTCCGTCTTCTGGCATCCTTAGTCTTCTGGAAAAATAGGATTTTCCGTATATTTTCCCGGATTTTCTGATCTTCGCGAATTTTGCCTCCAAACTGCACCTTTTCCATCAGAATCCTGACTGCAGCGGTCCATGCTCCAAAAGTCATCAACCATGCAAAAACAGATGAAATAATATAAGTATCACCTCTCAATATGAAATATATCAATGAATAATAGTGAATTAAGACATAGAATAGTGATGCAAAATGGACGTATCAACTCCCCCCAAGCTTAGACTTCGCTTGTCCCCAAGCGAAACTGAGCTCAATAAACATGGCCTCAGGTTTATGGAGTGAAGAGTCCATAAAAGAATATGGACAAGAAGCATCACATTCATCAAATGCATAAATCATAATAGAAGACAACTCACTATTATATAACTCAACTTGTAATAATTAAAGGAAACACAATAAAGATACATAAAGTGAATCATAATTGGTAATGGCAAACTTAGCTCTTGGTCGAAGAATAGTTGATAACTTGCTGGAGTTCACAAATAACTGGTTTTTCAATGAAAGCTTTCAAAGTAGTAAACATCAGGATAAGAGCAATGTGCAAAACAAGGAACATAAGAAACATGAGTGAATAAATCATCATATGAATGAATGAAACACAACAACTCAAAATACTTGCTGAGATATAAGGGAATAGGTTTACTGGCTCAACTACAAAGTGAAAGAAAGGCCCTTCAAAGAGGGAAGCAGGGATTGCAAGTCTCATAAAGAGCTCCCAAAAATTATGATACTTACTAGCTTTCAGCTCTCAATGCCCCTATCATAGGCATCTTTAGGTGATTAAGGTTGAAGTGATCAAAAATGAGGATATGCATTGACAAGTTGTAAGTTGAGAATCTCATGTCCCTTGAATACGAGGGCCGCTCCTCATGCTACTCAAGTTTAGTCACCGGTAAGTTCTTGTCATCGTAAGCATATGTGTATCATAGAGAACCGCCAACAGGGTACCCCTTGCCCGATGATACGGAAGAATCCCCATATCAAAATGACAAGACAAGCAGACAACAAGCATCTCAGCAATCTTCTTAATTACCATGGGAATATGGTGCTTTTTTCTCTCTTTCCTCTTTTCATAATATCTCTTTTTTTCTCTCTTTTTTCTCAATATCGGACTCTTTTTTATAAGAATAATGCTTCATAGATACTCGTTATGGTTACGCTGCAGGTTTCCACCATGTCAGCATGGATTAGACCAGCGGCCCAGGCGTTTATCTAACACACATGCATAACTCCATGGACTTACAAACTCCCCTTTCATTTCACACCGACGACATCCATAGACAAAAGAACATGATATCAACTTGGTACAAAGTACCAGTGCAATGTTGAAAGCGTTCCCCATGACAGCATGGTTCTGCTAATTCACAACTTACAAAGCGCAAGCATATACGCAACATAGGTGAGCACAATGGTTCAAGTTTATTAAGTGCAACAAAGTAAAGTCTGCCATCAAGTTCGTGAGAGCTTTAATCACTAATTTTCACATAACAAGTTTAATTTGGGAGGTAGATAAAACAAGAATTTACTTGGAATAGCAATAATGCTACTAGGTAGGTATGGTGGACACAAATGGCGAAGGTTTTGGTTTAAAGGAGGTGGATGCACGAGAAGAAATCCTCTCAGTACAGGTTTTTGGCTAGCAAGGCTGGGTAGCAAGTATAAGAGTTGAAGGAAACAAACAAACATATAAGTGATAAAGACAAACATGCAATCTTCCTTGGAAGCACAAAAGATCTTAACTAGAGAATACCAGACTTATGAGCAAATCAAGAAAGAAAGATGATGAAATTATTTTTCTCTAGAGTAGTTTTATCTTTTTCATTCAACTCTCAAAAATAGTGTTGCTACTGACCGAGCCAGGTTTGCCAAAACCAACTAAATTAACTCAATGATCCCAGAGTGATACCAATACTAACAACAAGATCAATCATATAACCACGAATTGAAAACTAATATAAGCTATGCAAAAGAGTGAATGATAGAACTTATCATTAATATTCCATAACGGCAACTCACACCAAGGGATACACATCTAACGAGAGAGGGGACACTTCCATAATGCAAACCATCCTACATAATAACTCCTCTATTCATGATATGCCTCTACTAAAAAGGTAAAAAGATAGAAGATAGTGATGTGATACCGCGGCACTCCCCCAAGCTTGGAACAAACCAAGGGGATGCCAAACCTGATGACGAATTACTCCTTAGGTGGTGGTGGTATCCTCTCATGTTCATCCGTCTTCCAAGGTAAAGGCTTCCCATCAACAAAGGACATCGTGGTTTCCAACATCCTGAAACTTGCAGCAACACTTATGAGTTTAAATCTAGCCTCATACTCACAGTTTTGATTTTGAACATCATAGAACTGTGCTTGCAGTTTGTTGGTTGTTTGGCGGAGTGAGAGGACTTCGTCTTTGAGTTCATCAGTCTCCTTTTGGTGCTCGATGATGAGTTCAGAACAAATCTTATGGATGATATCCACTTCGCGCTCCGCCATCTTCTTGTACCTAAAGACTTCTTGTTCCAATGCTTCCATCCTGTCCTCTAGACTTTTTTCACCTTTAGGGCCTTGAACCTCTTTAATCTGAACCTCCCCACCTTCGAGCAATAACTCCTTGGGATGAATCTTCAATTCTCTCATGTATGGGTTGATGATATCTTCCAAGGAATCTCCCTTAACTAATCCAGTGGAAAACATTGAGGCTACAAATCTGAGATTTTACCTGGCAGAAACAGATCGAAACAAAAACACGATGAAAACACGATATACGGACCTCGAGGGATCCGGGGGGTTATATATTACAAAGTTTCATATCAAAAGGAAGGTACTGGGTGAAAACGGGTCGGAGGCGGAATCTTCGCTGGCCTCACCACCTGGTGGCGTGGCCAGGGGTGGGCCCGCCCCACAGGGTGGTGTGAGCTACTCCGGCTCCGGTTCCGTCCCTTTTTCGCTTCGTAACTTTCCTTATCGACTGCAAACTGCAAAAATATAGTTGTATTGTATTTTCGCGGAACTTTTCTTACCAGAATTGTTACCCATTTGAAAACAGACTCTGCAAGTCTCTGAATTTGGTCCTCGATGAATTTCTCCGGAGTTATAACTTGAAAGGCATCAACATCTTCATTGTAAGAATCTCCAGCAATATAGTGTTTGAGTCGCTGTCCATTCACTACTTGTGTAGTATTATCTTTTAGAGAAAAAAAATTATTGCTCCTAAACAGTATACTTCTTCAATGATGAAAGGTCCTTCCCATTTTGATAGTAGCTTACCTGCAAAAAATCTGAGACGAGACCTATACAATAGAACTTTCTCACCAACATGAAATTCTCTCTTAAGTATTCGCTTGTCATGCCATCTTTTAACTTTTTCCTTAAAGAGCCTAGCATTCTCATAGGCTTCACTCCTCCATTCATCTAAAGAACTTAAGTCAAATAATATTTTCTCACCAGCGATCTTACAATCTCTATTTAGTTCTTTCACTGCCCAGTAAGCTTTGTGTTCTAATTCTAAGGGTAGGTGGCAAGCTTTCCCATAAACCATTTTATAAGGAGACATTCCCATAGGATTTTTGTAAGCAGTTCTATAAGACCATAAAGCATCATTTAACTTCTTAGCCTAGTTTTTTCTAGACCTATTAACAGTCTTTTGCAAGATAGATTTAATTTCTCTATTTGATAACTCTACTTGCCCGCTAGTTTGGGGGTGATAAGCTGAAGCAATTCTATGATTAACATCATATTTAGGAAGGGTCTTACTAAAACCACCATGAATGAAATGAGAACCCCCATCAGTCATGAGATACCTAGGCACCCCAAACCTAGGAAAGATAATATCCTTAAGCATTTTTAGAGAAGTCTCCCCGTCAGCACTCTTTGTAGGAATGGCTTCCACCCACTTAGTAACATAATCAACGACAACAAGAATATGAGTGTAGCCTTTCGAAGGAGGGAAAGGACCCATAAAGTCAAATCCCCAACAATCAAAAGGTTCAATAACTAGAGAGTAGTTCATAGGCATTTCATTGCGTCTAGAAATATTACCAACGCGCTGACATTCATCACAAGATAAAACAAATTTTCTTGCATCTTTAAAAAGGGCAGGCCAGTAGAAACCTGATTGTAGTACCTTTTGTGCAGTTCTATCTCCTGCATGATGTCCTCCATAGGCGCTACCATGACATTTACGCAATATCTCCTTTTGTTCATATTCTGGAACACATCTTCGCATAATACCATCCACTCCTTCTTTGTATAAGTGTGGGTGATCCCAAAAATAATGCCTCAAATCATAGAAGAACTTTCTTCTTTGCTGAGATGTAAAAGTTGGAGGCACATACTTGGAGACAATAAAGTTAGCATAATCAGCATACCAAGGGCTTCCTCGCGAGCTCACCCCTACTGCAGCTAACTGTTCATTTGGGAAACTATCATTAACAGGCATAGGGTCAAAAGAGATGTTTTCCAAACGAGATAAATTATCATCTACAGGGTTTTCAGCACCCTTCCTATCTAATATATGTAGATCAAACTCTTGTAAAAGCAGTACCCATCTAATAAGCCTAGGCTTAGCGTCCTTCTTCGTCATAAGATATTTAATAGCAGCATGATCAATATGAATGGTTACTTTTGAGTCCACAATATAGGGCCTAAACTTATCATAGGCAAAAACAACAGCTAGAAATTCCTTTTCAGTAGTGGCATAATTCCTTTGAGTAGCGTCTAGAGTCTTACTAGCATAATGGATAACGTTTAACTTTTTATCAATACGTTGCCCAAGGACAGCCCCTACAGCAAAATCACTAGCATCACACATTATTTCAAAGGGTAAACTCTAATCAGGTGGTTGAACAATAGGGGCTGTAGTTAAAGCCTTCTTAAGAGTTTCAAAAGCCTCCCTACAATCATCATCAAAAACGAAGGGTACATCTTTTTGAAGAAGATTAGTGAGAGGTTTTGATATCCTAGAGAAGTCTTTAATAAACCTCCTATAGAAACCAGCATGACCAAGGATACTACGAATACCTTTGATGTCTCTTGGACATGGCATCTTCTCAATTGCCTCAACCTTAGCTCTATAAACTTCTATGCCTCTTTCAGAAACTTTATGCCCAAGAACAATCCCTTCATTAACCATGAAGTGGCATTTCTCCCAATTAAGAACAAGATTAGTTTCTTCACATCTCTGCAAAACTTTATCAACGTTGTGCAGACAATTATCAAAAGAAGTTCCATAGACAAAAAAGTCATCCATGAACACTTCTACAATTTCCTCACAAAAACCATGAAAGATAGCAGACATGCACCTTTAGAAAGTAGCATGAGCATTACATAAACCAAAAGGCATACGTCTATAAGCATAAGTTCCATAAGGGCAAGTAAAACTAGTTTTTTCTTGATCTTGTTGTTTAACAGCAATTTGAGAGAAACCAGAATAACCATCAAGAAAACAAAAATGGGTCTTTTTAGACAACCTTTCCAACATTTGATCAATAAAAGGAAGCGGGTAGTGATCTTTCTTAGTAACTTTATTGACTTTCCTAAAATCGATGCACATCCTATAGCCTGCCACTATTCTTTGAGGAATAAGCTCATCATTATCATTAGGGACAGCGGTAATACCTCCCTTTTTAGGAACACAATGAACAGGACTAGCCCATTCACTATCAGCAATAGGGTAAATAATACCAGCATCAAGGAGTTTCAATACCTCATTCCTTACCACTTCCTTCATCCTAGGATATAAACGTCATTGGTGCTCCACTACTAGCTTCCCATTTGGTTCTATGTTGATAGAATGCTGACATATAGTAGGTGAAATCCCTTTTAAATCATCTAGAGTATAGCCCATAGCTCCTCGATGTTTCCTCAAAACTTCCAATAACCTTTCTTCTTCCTTCCCTAAAAGTTTAGCGCTAACAATAACAGGATATATCTTTTTATCATCAATATAAGCATATTTAAGATCATCAGGGAGAGGTTTTAGATCGAAAACCGGATCCTTTTTAGGTGGCATCGTGGTACCCAAGTCTTCTACAGGCAAGTCGTGCTTAAGCATCATAGGTTGATCACGGAGAATCCTGTCAATCTCATTCCTTTCTTCCATGAAGATTTTGTTGGAAATATGCCCTAGAGACAAATAGTAGTAAGGAATATTATCATATTTCATATAGTTTATGATTAAGTTTTATATCATGCTATAACTGTATTGAGTGGAAACATCAATACACGTGTGATATACAAACAAACCAGGGGTTCCCAGTGAAACTCTAGTCGCTAGTTCATTGGTCAATAGATGATCATGTTTCCTGATCATATGGCATTTATGCCAGTTGGAAATGAGGTCATCGCATTCGGAGAATGAGATGATGAACCAATACCCAACCTAAACATCGTGACCCGATCATGTCACGAAGTTCAAAGTTACGATGATTAGAAATGGATCCTCGTAGACTATTCCTTAGACCGTGAGGCTATATCAATCACTGTCTCCCGAGGGTGCTTAGATATCATCAAACGCCATCTGGTAAACGGTGGTTATAAAGGTGTGTTCAGGTATTCAGAGGAAACCGTAGGGGCAATATATGTCAAGACCGGGATTTTTCCGTCCATGTGACGGGAAGATACTCAAGGGCCCACTCGGAGAAGTTATATCCAATAGCTGCACAGCGTGTGATTAGATCACGGAGATATCACTTGTCGGGACGAGTTAAGTAGCATTGTTCAGTAACGAGATTGAACACGACATGGTGATGTCATTGATCGAATCTCGGGCAATGCAAGTATCGAATGACAAAGGGAATAAGACACAACTGTCCCGGTTCAAACGACGAAAGATCTTCGTGGAACGCACAGGGGTCACATGGCCATCCAGGTCCCTCTGTTGATCATTGGTGCGGGAGTGTCCCGACCATGTCTGGAATGTTCCCGAACCGTAGAGTATCACGCTTAAGGGCTTGTTGATGCTTAGAGAGTGTTTATAGGATCGGTAGAATCACCGAAGAAAAGAAGGGAGAAAACCGGAAGGGTTTCGGTAAGTCCGGAGGATGTCCGGAGTGGAGGTGGAAGGTGTTCCATGGCCACAGAGATTAGATAATGTGTGAATGAATGTTAAATATTGATTTAATCATTTATTCATAATAATTTAATAAAGAGAAAATAAATTAAAAAGGTCAAAAGGCTTAATGGGCCAAATCCGGAGGGAGAGGGCCCATTAGGGAAAGGAGAGAGGGATAGGGGCCAAAGGGGGAGGCCGGCTAGGCCTTGCCCCCCTGCAGGGTCCCACTAGGGGCTGGCCGGCGGCCACCCCACCCCCTCCTCTCCTTTAGTCCCACCCCGGGACTTGAGGGGAGGTAGTACCTCCCCCTTTATATAAAGTGGGGTATATTGGCCTAGAAAAATACACCCAATAATCAATAAAGGTCTCCCCACTTTTGGGAGGACCTCCAATTGATATTTTCTCTCTCCCCCTCTCTCTCTCGTGACCGTGGTCCCAAGTCTGGACTGCGCGAGCGAGAGACATCTTCACAGCGGAGCACCGTCGCGCTGCGGGATTCAGATCCGGGAGCTCTACTTCCACAACTACTGCTGGATCGGGGAAGCGGGAGTCATCGTCAGGCACCGGACGTGTGTAACTCCCACGAGGTGTCACACTTGAGGCACTCAAGTCGTTGGAGCCAGAAGGAGCGCAAGGACTTGATCACGACCTTGAGGTCGGCTTCGGCTCGTCTACATCAACCACGCTCTCCTGAGCATTGACAGCGCTTTTCGGTCTTCGAGGGTAAGTTCGCGAAAAGCCTCTCCCGTTACTATATTACTAATAGATAGGTCCTGGCAGCTTCAGGGGTTCAGGGGCATAGAGTAAAATTTATTGTTTTTATGCGCGGAACCCCTACAGTGGTATCAGAGCTAGATTTATGCGTAGTAATACTAGTACGGGTAGAACACACGAGATGTAGCGTGTGGGCGTTGATCTTTTAGTTGTTACCCTCCCACGTGTACTTGTGTATACCGCAGTAATGCTTGATGAAGCGGCCCCCAACCGACTTTACGCGTTCATTCGCGAGACTGGTCCATGCTTGACATACGGCTTGTACCGTATAAAGTGGCTTAGGGGGTGTCTGTCTCTCTCGCATTAGTTGGTATACCATTTGCAATGGAGGGCCCCGAAAGGGGTGTAGTATAGACAACTACTTGATCAGCGTTGTGCTGAAAGTTCGTAGGTAAGAACGGTTCTTGTGCGAAAGCCCATTCAGCCACGTAAAACATGCAAAGATAAAGTAGAAGCGTCTAACTTTGTTTTGCAGGGGGCGTTGGTTTGTGATATGGTTGTGGCAAAGGTAAAGTAATTACCTTTTGTTGCATAGTAGTAGATAGTCACGAAGGTGACGAACTACCACGCCGGAATGACACCGGTACCCTGGTGTCTACGGCGCCAGAACCCGGTGACGACGGATGGAGATCACGACGTGAAGGACCATATCACATAGCATTTACATTCAATATTATTGTTTGTATGTCTTATTGTGTGCTAGTATTAGATACTCGACGGTAGCCTAATAAGATGATCCCTGTTAAAATAACCAACGATTGTGTTCCCCCTTAGTGTGCACCACCAAGAAAATTCTTCGGTATGAGGCAGGCCGTGATGATCGGGTGTCAGACATATCTACGTTCGCATACAGTGGGTGCAAGCCATGTTGCACAGCGAATACACTAAGGTTGAGTTAGCGAGCCTAGCACGCCACAGAAGCATGGCCTCGGAACGCGGATGGTCGAAAGATCGAGCACGAGTCGCATGAATGATGTGACTGACGTTTAGCGTCCACCCTTGAACCCACATTGATGGCCGTGATGATCGGGGGAGATGTGGCGGATAGGGGTCGTGTTATCACTAGGAACCCTCTTTGGGGATAGGTGTTTCTGAGTGGAGTTATTATGAACTCATTTAATTATAAACTTAGTCTAAATTCCTTTTACAATTATAAATGTAGATGGGTTCTTTTGTGTTGACAACTAAATGGTTAGAAGGAGAGAAGCTCAGATTAGATGGATCGAACTTCTCCACCTGGCTTGCCAGTCTCCATGTTCTCCTTAGCGAGAACGACATGGTCGACTACATACTCGACGGGATGGATATGGATCCGTCCATAGACCTTGAGACCCTAGAGGAGCGGAAATACCGCTATCTCCATCGCGAGATGGCCTCCTATATTTCAGTTGTGATGCGTTTCGGAATGGTGGACGAGCTGTGGCTTTTCGTGGGTGATGTCAACCCTCGTTCGGTGATGCTACAGCTTAGGACACATTTCGTGGATCAGACACGCATCTGGGAGCATGAGTTGATGGGAGACTTCCTCGCCATTAAGATGGAGGAGAACTCGTCACTAGATAGCCACTTACAACACATGCATGATGTGTACATGAGGCCAGCATACTTCCTGGATGTCTGGATTACAGGCTCTTTCGCAAATGTTGATGTGCTGCGGTCGCTGCCACCAAGCTACCAAGCACAAGTCAGGACTTGCGTAATGAGGGGCAACACGGAAACAATGGAGTTCCAACGGTTCATGACACATCTCAGGAATGTGTTGGTTGAACCAGATGTCGCTCAGGTCGTCAACGACAAAGGTATATATTTGATATACAGTTTTATAAATGTTATAATCTTGCAAACACATTGCAGTGTCAAGTATATCTGATACTTGTTCTGTTTTACTGAAAATAGGTCCTTCTGCATGAGAGGTGCTTGCTGGAGAGAGGTGACGTTGCGTGTTGATGGCGAGCATGATGATGATGGCCGACGACACACTCCCTCAACATTTATCATTTAGTTTTGTGTTTTAGGATGATTAATGTAATCAAGAGATTGTGAACTTCTTTAGTGTGTCTCACACTTCGTGAGACGGTTATTCATATGAGTTTGTAACAAACAGTTGTTCTGCTTTTATGAATGATTTCTATTCGTGTTCATATCTTGTTTGATTATATGTGAATTATCCTTGTTGTTTGAAACTTATTGATAATGCATGAACATTTGTAAAATATTAAAATGTCTTGTTTAAAATACCCAACTTAATGATATTTCATTAATGAATGAAACCATTGTTTAAGTTCAAAGTTATGTGATAATATGTGAAAGTCATTCGATTTCTTTTCACATATAAATCATGCCTAAGTTCGGCAAAATAACTTGAACACCGTGTATTACTTGAATACAATGTGTTTAATGAATAGTTAAAAGTAAATACATATTCGATGTATTGGATTTTAACATCAATGGTAATTATCATTAAATGGTTGTTTAAATGTGTAAAGTAAGTTTACCAAAGGAAACATGAATATGAAACTATTTTGATTTGATCAAAGTATTTCATCAACAAAGGGTATAAATATAAAAGAGAATCCAATTACTATGATTTGATCAATAGTAATGAAATTCGAATTTATAAGAATGGCATAAAAGAAATTGTGGAATGCAAAGTGTTTGAAACGTCAAAATACAAAGCATCGCAATATGATATTAGATATCAAAAAGGGGTTGAATAGAAGGCACCGAATAAATCGTTGTAGTGTATATGTAGAGACCATTAGTTTAGAAATAGTTAGCACTCAATTAGAATTAGCGAACCATTAATTCGTGAAAGTTTTGGGGTTATTCGATATAACCAAAACAATAGCGAATAAGTCCTTGTAGCGTATTCATTGGAAACTTTGAATACGAAATCCATAGCTGAAACCAAGAGGAAAGCAAAATTCGTATTGCTTGGATTTTGGTACATTCTTGAGAAAGCTCACTTCTAGTGATGTTTCTCAATTATGAGCAAATGGAAATTAGTGTAAAACACGATGAGGATTCAAAACCCTGCATCAGAGTATTGAGAAGCGCAACGGACAACATTCCTGAACGATTCTCTTCGCGAAAGGAAAGAATCAATGATTCTGATCATTGTGTTTTCCCCCTCCACTATTGTTTTTCACTATAAGAAGTAGGATTCAAAATGTAAATCCATATCTGGTATGGAGACATTTGTGAATCACTTGTCATGATTTTTGAAATAGGACATACCTACGAACTACAAAGGAAATGATGGTAAACTAGAATTATGAGAAATCCTAATAGTAAAATTCCCTTGAGATTAGAAAGCAATTCGTTGCTAAATCTCACAAGTAAAAGGAGTTACTTGGAATTTTCCCAAATGACTGCAAAGCCATTGTAGGAAAAAGGGGGTAAATGACTAAAGCATAATTTGTCAGGCATTGGACAAATTCAAATGAATTTGATTCATGTGTGCTAAATGTCTAGTGGATTTAAAACTAGTAAAGTACTAGTATCTCATAGTAAATCTCCAAGTTTGATATTTGATCAAAGGATTTTGAAATCGTTCAAAATAGTGAGTGGATATGCAATTTGCATAAAATTGAGTGGGAGCTATGAAAGTCTTCCTAAAACAAGTGATTGACATATTTTTAAGTGGGAGCAATATAAGACTCAAATTCAAATATGTAGGAACATAGTTTGAGTAAGAGTACTGACCCGTACCCAAATATGTTAGCAACATAGTTTGAGTAGGAGCTTATAGGAGTAATTCTTAAGTAAGTTAAGGATGAAAGCGCAAATACTTATAAATAATGATTTATAAGATGTAGAAGTTGATAATAAGTGTATTATGATATTATGTAGTATTCCTTAAAGGATTCTGAAAGCTATTTCAGAATAGAAGTTAATTAAGGAACTGGTCCTTAATAACTCAAATTAGGAATAGCATTAAGTTTGAACATCAATGGTTGAAAGAAAGAATAGGATGATCATCATCCACTATGTTGAGACATAGGTTCTATCTTAGAAAACCATGATGATAACTTAGCATAATATGTGATCCAAATAAAGAACGTTTGAAAGTGATTAAGTTCGAATCGCAGAACGTTGAGCTAAGTTTGTCCGTAGTGTCTAGTAGAGAACTGTGGATATATTTTCCAAATCCATAAAGGATAACATATCTTAAAGCATAAAGAGTTATGTTATAAAGGAATATGTTGGAAACTCCTGTAGTTACCAATTAAAGTCAAATAGGAAGCGAGGTGAACAAAGACATCAAAAGTTGCACAGAGTGCACTAGTGTTTCGATGAATACATTTGTAATAATAGATAAGGGTACCATATAAAGTGTTGTATAATGTTATGGCGGGGCTAGTTCACTTTTAACGTAGAATGATGTGTCCCAGGGCACAGTGCCCATGAGAAAGCCCTCGAGGTTGATCTAACGTCACTGTAGGCTCCTAGAATCAGGCCTCGTTCTGCTACCATAGCAATGATGCATACACACAGATGCTATCATATGATGATAGAGTATTAATGTCAATCAAGGTGACATTAGTAAGTTGCAAAGTATTTGAGACTATAAAATACAGACCCAAGACTCAACCTCTTCCATGAGCAAGCATGTTCAGGGTATTGGATATATAGTGCCAATGATTGAGAACAAATGCAGCTAGTGTATTTGTACTCTAGTGCAAGTGGGAGACTGTTGGAAATATGCCCTAGAGACAAATAGTAGTAAGGACTATTATCATATTTCATATAGTTTATGATTAAGTCTTATATCATGCTATAACTGTATTGAGTGGAAACATCAATACACGTGTGATATACAAACAAACCAGGGGTTCCCAGTGAAACTCTAGTCACTGGTTCATTGGTCAACAAATGATCATGTTTCCTGATCATGTGGCATTTATGCCAGTTGGAAATGAGGTCATCTCATTCGTAGAATGAGATGATGAACCAATACCCAACCTAAACATCGTGACCCGATCATGTCATGAAGTTCAAAGTTACGATGATTAGAAATGGATCCTCATAGACTATTCCTTAGACCGTGAGGCTATATCAATCACTGTCTCTCGAGGGTGCTTAGATATCATCAAACACCATCTGGTAAAACGGTGGTTATAAAGGTGTGTTCAGGTATTCGGAGGAAACCGTAGAGGCAATATATGTCAAGAGCAGGATTTGTCCATCCATGTGACGGGAAGATACTCAAGGGCCCACTCGGAGAAGTTATATCCAATAGCTGCGCAGCGTGTGATTAGATCATGGGGATATCACTTGTCGGGACGAGTTAAGTAGCATTGTTCAGTAACGAGATTGAACACGACATGGTGATGTCATTGATCGAATCTCGGGCAATGCAAGTATCGAATGACAAAGGGAATAAGACACGATTGTCCCGGTTCAAACGACAAAAGATCTTCATGGAACGCACAGGGCTCACATGGCCATCCAGGTCCCTCTGTTGATCATTGGTGCGGGAGTGTCCCGACCATGTATGGAGTGTTCCCGAACCATAGGGTATCACGCTTAAGGGCTTGATGATGCTTAGAGAGTGTTTATAGGATCGGTAGAATCGCCGAAGAAAAGAAGGGAGAAAACCAGAAGGGTTTCGGTAAGTCCGGAGGATGTCCAGAGTGGAGGTGGAAGGTGTTCCATGGCCACGGAGATTAGATAATGTGTGAACGAATGTTAAATATTGATTTAATCATTTATTCTTAATTATTTAATAAAGAGAAAATAAATTAAAAAGGTCAAAAGGCTTAATGGGCGAAATCCGGAGGGAGAGGGCCCATTAGGGAAAGGAGAGAAGGAGAGGGGCCAAAGGGGGAGGCCGGCTGGGCCTTGCCCCCCACGGGGCCCACTAGGGGCTGGTCGGCGGCCACCCCACCCCCTCCTCTCCTTTAGTCCCACCCCGGGACTTGAGGGGAGGTAGTACCTCCCCTCCCCCTATATAAAGTGGGGTATATTGGCCTAGAAAAATACACCCTATAATCAATAAAGGTCTCCCCACTTTTGGGAGGACCTCCAATTGATATTTTCTCTCTCCCCCTCTCTCTCTCTCTCGTTACCGTGGTCCCAATTCTGTACTGCACGAGCGAGAGACATCTTCACCACGGAGCGCCGTCGTGCTGCGGGATTCGGATCCGGGAGCTCTACTTCCGCAACTGCTGCTGGATCGGAGAAGCGGGAGTCATCGTCAGGCACCGGACGTGTGTAACTCCCACGAGGTGTCACACTTGAGGCACTCAAGTCGTTGGAGCCAGAAGGAGCGCAAGGACTTCATCACGACCTTGAGTTCGGCTTTGGCTCGTCTACATCAACCACGCTCTCCTGAGCGTAGACAACGCTTTTCTTTCTTTGAGGGTAAGTTTGTGAAAAGCCTCTCCCATTACTGTATTACTAATAGATAGGTCCTGGCAGCTTCAGGGGTTCAGGGGTATAGAGTAAAATTTATTGTTTTTATGCACGGAACCCCTACAGATTTCAGTTTCATGATCTTCCATAAATTGCTGCAAAGCATTGTTAGGAGCAAGACAAATAGAAGCAAGTTGTTCAACCCTAAAATCCTCATTATGGGTTTCCTCTTCGCAAGGTTCTTTAGCAAATTTCGAAAAATTAAACTCATAAGATTCCCCATCAAACTTAGTCAAGATTTTCTCCCTCTTGCAATCAATAATAGCTCCACAAGTACTCAAGAAAGGTCTACCAAAAATGATAGGGTAGGTTTTACTAGCAGCAGAACCAAGTACTAGAAAATTAGCAGGGTACTTAATCTTACCACAAAGAACTTCCACGTCTCGTACAATACCAATTGGAGAGATGGTCTCTCTATTAGCAAGGTGAATAACCACATCAATCTCTTCCAACTCGCAAGGACTGATTTCATGCATAATTTCTCTGTAAAGCTCATAAGGAATAGCACTGGAACTTGCACCAATATCACATAAACCATAACATCAATGATCACCAATTCTAACAGAAAGCACAAGAACACTAGCTTTTTTAGTTCTATTGGGATGTGAAACTATATTAGAAGCATCCTCACAAAAGACTATGTGCCCATCTTCTACGCTTTTAGTGACAAGGTCTTTCACAATTGCTACCATAGGTTCAATGTTTATTTGTTCATCAGGTTTTATAGTTCTTTTTTCACTTTTGGTGATTACATTAGTTATCATAGGATGGTCCTTTACCTTAACTGGAAAAGGCATTTTCTTAATATAAGGTTCACGTAAAACATGATTAGCAGTATAAACTTCAGTATTTCTTGTAGGAACACTCTTAGCAACATCTTTATAAGGTTCATGATACTTATTCCACTTCTTTTTAGGCACTTCAATATAGGAAGCAAAAGCCTTAAAATAAGAAGCAATAGCTTGAGAGTCTAGACCATAAGCATTTTTAATATTTTGAAAGTCATCAGTTCCCATAAAAGATTCAATGCATTCATAATCATAATTTATACCTGACTTTCTACCTTTGTCATTCTCCCAAGCTTCAGCATTATCTTGAATACGGTCTAGAAGATCCCATTTAGCTTCTTCTTCCATGCGAGTGAATGATCCAGCACAAGAAGCATCCAATAAATCTTTATCATGTAGAGGGAGCCTTGCATAAAAGTTATTGATAATAATATTGTTGGGGAGCTCATGAATGGGACATTTGAGCATTAGTAACTTCAATCTCCCCCAAGCTTGAGTTGTAATCTCTCCATCAAGAGGCCAAAAGTTGTATATTTGATTCCGATCTTTATGAATCTCACTAGGAGGATAAAACTTTGAATAAAAGAGAGGCACTATTTCCTCCCATTCCAGAGCTTGACCATTCTTTAGTAGCTTATACCATTCCTCAACTCTTCCTTTCAGCGATAATGAGAATAACTTCTTCTTAACTTGATCTGTAGTAATACCTGCACACTTGAACAACCCGCATAATTCATGTATAAAGAGTAAATGATCACCGGGATGGACAGTTCCATCCCTAACATAGTAGTTATCCATAACACGATCAATAATTCTTGTAGGTATTTTGAAAACATCATTCTTAGCAGGTGGTGGCTTATCTACTACCTTAGCAGTGGTAGTAGCATTACCAAATAAGAAACTCAGTGAATTATCCATAACAAAAATAAAGCAACTAACAGTAGTAAACAATACTCACAGTAGAAGTTTCCTTTACCAGTTCCACTCTCCAATAGCGCTTCACTCCCCGGCAACGGCGCCAGAAAATAGTCTTGATGACCCACAAGTACCCCTGGTGTATTGAAGTATTTTCGATAAGTAAGAGTGTTGAACCCAACGAGGAGCAGAAGGTGCTGGCTAGTGGTATGGATCAGGAATTCTCTGCAAATACTTAGCAAATAGATTTTTAGGGGTTTTTGATAAAGCAAGTAAACAAAGTACGAGTAAACAAAAGACAGTAGGAATAAATGCAGCAAGTGGCCCAATCCTTTATGCAGCAAAGGACAAGCTGGTTGTATTACTTAAGATGACCAAACGTTCTCGAGGACACATGGGAAGACTGTCAAGTGCTTTCGCTTCATATAGTTGATTAATCTTCTTTAGCTTACTAAGTGTTGTGTGGGTGAACCTGTGCTAATGTACCTCCCCATCCAGACTAATACATACTTGTGATTATACCCCTTGCAAACATTCGTAAGTAGTAATTAAGGTAGAAACCTAACCACAGCTTTAAACTCTAAGACCCTTACGTCCCTTGTGCAATGGTTTCCTAACAGGGGTTCAGGTTTCTGTCACTCCGGCAACCCCTACGATTAGTAGCCAAATACACAATGCATTCCCCTAGGCCCATATAGGTGAAGTGTCATATAGTCGACGTTCACATGACACCACTAGAAGAAGTACACCACAACTTAAATAACAATCTATTGAATCTTTCTCAACACAACTCCACTACTAACAACAAGACTTCTCCCATGTCCTCAAGAACAAAACAAACTACTCACAAGACATCATATGGATCATGATCAGAGATGGAATAATGATGTATAACAATCTGAACATAAACAATAATTCAATGGTTCACTCAATAGCATCAACTACAAAGAGTAATCAACACCTGGAAAGTTTCCCCTATGAACTATGCAAGATTCAACGCAATTGTTACAGCAATATGGAGATGGTGATGATGGTGGTGATGATGATGATGATCCCGATGAAGTCCAGCTTGATGGTGGTGTTGATGGCGACGATCTCCCCTCTTCGGGAAGGAATTCCCCCGGCAGAAATCTGTCTGCCGGAGAGATCTTTCTCTCTCGGTGTTTTCCGCCCCGCAGAGGCAGCGGAATCTTTATATGGTCGCTCCCCGAGTCTTAGGGTTTCGGGAGGTTGATATACGCCAGAGGGGAGAGGCTGGAGTGGGCCAGGGTGGCCACACCACCTCTAGGCGCGGCCTAGCGCTGCCCGCTCCAGGGGGTGGTGTGGGCCCCCTGTGGCCCATCTCCACTCCGTCTTCTGGCATTCTTAGTCTTATGGAAAAATAGGATTTTCCGTATATTTTCCCGGATTTTCTGATCTTCGTGAATTTTGCCTCCAAACAGCACCTTTTCCATCAGAATCCTGACTGCAGCGGTCCATGCTCCAAAAGTCATGAACCATGCAAAAACAGATGAAATAACATAAGTATCACCTCTCAATATGAAATATATCAATGAATAATAGTGAATTAAGACATAGAATAGTGATGCAAAATGGACGTATCAGTCTCCATGTTGCTACTAGCACCGGTAGTGCACCCTGCCAAAGCTCAGCTAGTAACACCTTTGGGGTGTTTCCTTGCTCCTACTGGTTCGATTAAACCTTGGTTTCATAACTGAGGGAAACTTGCTGCTGTGGTCATCATACCTTCCTCTTGGGGTTCCCAACGATCTCTACATCAACACCGCCATCAAGCATTTTTTTGGGCGCCGTGCATTGAGCCATCACATGGCGAGGGAGTGGTTGGTGCTGGTTGTGCTCCCCGTCCTGGCGGTCAACCCCTTTATATTTGCGAGGTGCTCGGCGGGGGAAGGGCCGGAAAGGCCAGGGCCAGCGGGTTGGAACTAGAGTCCTGGCGGAACATGTTGGAGATATGCCCTAGAAGCAATAATAAATGTAGTTATTATTATATCTTTGTGTTTATGATAAATGTTTACATTCATGCTATAATGGTATTAACAAGGAAACATTAATACTTGTGTGATTTGTAAACTTAATTTGAAGTCCCTAGTAAAGCCTCTATATAATACTAGCTTGTTGGTTAATAGATGATTGTGGTTTCCCTATCATTAACATTGAGATGTTATTAACAACAAGATCATATTGTTAGGAGAATGATATGATGGACATACTCCTATAGATAAGCGTAGCATAAAGATCAAGTCATTTCAATAGTTCAATTGCTATATGCTTTCTGATACATAGTAACCTAATTCCTTCGACCATGAGATCATGCATATCACCTTTACCGGATGGATGCTTTGATGTCATCAAACACCACACCGTAACAGGGTGGCTATAAAGGTGGCATTGAGTGTTCGGAAAGTATTGGTTGAGACACATGGATCAAGAGTGGGATTTGTCCATCCATATGACGGATAGATATACTCTGGGCCCTCTCGGTGAAATGTCATCCAACTGGCTTGCAAGCATGTGACTGGCTCACAAGGGATCACATATCACGGGAACGAGAAAAGAGTACTTATCAGTAACGAGGTGGAACTAGGTATGCAGAGATACCGACGATCATAACCTCGGATAAGTAAACTATCGTGAGACAAAGGGAAATTGGTATCGTATGTAAGTGGTTCATTCGATCGCAAAGTAATCGTAGAAATATGTGGGAGCCATATGAATTTCCAGATTCCTCTATTGGTTATTGATCGGAGAAGTGTCTCGATCATGTCCGCATAATTCACGAACCGTAGGGAGACACACTTAAGGATTCGACGTTGTTTGAGTAGTTATGGAATGATGAGAAAGAGACCGAATGTTGTTCGGAGTCTCGGATGGGATCCAGGATATCACGAGGAGATCCGGAATGGTCCGGAGAATAAGATTCATATAAGGAAAGTCCCGTTTCGGAGTTGGGGAATGATTTCAGTGTTTTCATCGGGAACATTCTAGAAAGTTCCGGAATGTCCGGCACTCCGGGGGGGAGGGGTACATGAATGTGTCATTACAAGTTGGAATGATTGCATCATGTACTAGGTGTCATCACTGTCCAAAATAAAGGGTTTATTCAAATCCTAGTTTGAAAAGTCAAACGGCTAGTTTGAAAGTCAAACGACAAGTTTTGGAAAGAGGAGGAGAGGTGGAAACCGAGTTGGGGAGGGATTCCCTCCTCCAACCGGCGGCCCACCTCCAAGCCGAGTTGGGGAGGGACTCCCCTCCCCTTGGTCGCGCCTCCCACCTATAAAGGGAGGGGCAGGGCTGCCCCTCCTAGAACACACAAGTCCCTCTCCTCTAAACCTAAACCCTAGCCACAGCCTAGGGATTTCTCCCAAGCCGTCAAGTTAGAGCTTCTAATTGCCCTAGCCTCCGGTTTAGAGCCTTCTAATTGGTGTGTCTAAACCCTAGATCACCAAAGCTCTCTCATACTCCACCATACTCTCTCCGGCTTAAGGCGAAGCCCTGCGAGATCTCCCCTCTACTTCCGGTACCACGCCGTTGTGCTGCCGGAATCACGAGGAGAGTGCTACAACCTCCGCTGCCTGCTGGAACAAGGGAGAGGAAGGTCTTCGTCGAGTACCGAACGTGTGACCGACTGCGGGAGCGCTGCCGGAACGCAGCGCCGGAAGGATCGTCTACGCGATCTTGAGATCGGAAAGAGTACGACTACATCACCCACGAGAATCCGCTCTTGTTAAACACTTTGGAATCTTCGAGGGTGAGTTATTCCATCGACTCGTTGCTACAATCTAGTAGATAGATCTTGGATTGTTTGTTTGTATGCGATAGAAATTTTTTGTTTTCCATACTACGAAACCCTAAAGTGGTATCAGAGCCGTGTCTATATGTAGATCTGTTGCACGAGTAGAACACAATGGTCATTATGGGCGTTGATGCTTTTATTGTCGATTGCTTCTTGTGTACTTTGCATCTTGCGATATGTTGGGATGAAGCGGCCTGGGCTAACCTTACATGACATCGTTCATGAGACTTGCTCCACGCTTGACATGCAACTTGTATTGCATAAGTGGCTTTGCGGGTGCCTGTTTCTCCTAGCATAGTTAAGATCCAATTTACAACGGGTGATTAACAATACTAGTATCAATGTTGTGGTTCTTGTTCGTAAGTTAGAACGAAACTTATTAACAGCCCCAAACCACGTAAAATATGCAAAGAAAGTAGAGGCGTCTAACTTTGTTTTGCAGGGGTGTGCAGTGATGTGATATGGCCATGATTGTGATTATATATGATGTATGCAATGTTCCTTATTGTAAGTCGGCAACCGGCAGGAGCCATATGGTTGTCTTTAATTTCTGTTAAGACCCGCATGTCTATTCAAAGTAGTTGTAATAGTTGAAGCTGGTGGACGACAACCATGAAGAAGCGTCATTGACCTTGATGCTATGCCGGTGATGATGGAGATCATGTTCGTGCTTGAAGATGGAGATCGGAAGCACAAAGAAGAAAGGCCATATCATATCACATATTATGAATTGCATGTGATTTTAATCCTTTATGCATCTTGTATTGCTTAGTAGACGACGGTAGAATTATAAGATGATCCCTCATGCACATAAATTTCAAGTTCTAAAGTGTTCACCCTTAGTATGCACCGTTGCTAAAGCTTGTTGTTTCGAAGCACCACGTGATGATCGGGTGTGTTAGATTCCGCAAGTGTATACAACGTAGGCAAGCCAGATTTGCTTATGCGGAAGCTAAGGTTTGATCTTGACGAGCCTAGAATGTACAGACATGGTCTCAGGAACACGGATCACCGAAAGGTAAAGCATGAATCATATAGTAGATATGATGAACATGACGATTGTTCGCCATTGAAACTATATCAACTCTCGTGATGATCGGTTTTGATATGGTGGATTTGGTTCGTGTGATCACTAAAACAATGTGAGGGATATTGTTTTGAGTGGGAGTTCACCTAGATTAATTTAATTATTAATTTGAACTCAATTTGTCATAAACTTAGTCTAAACTATTGCAAATATGTTGTAGATCAATGGCAGCCCCTACCATCAATTTTAATGCGTTCCTAGAGAAAGAAAAGTTGAAAAACAGTGGAAGCAACTTCGCGGATTGGTTCCGCAATTTGAGGATTGTCCTCACAGCTGGTAATTTGACCTATGTGCTGGATGCACCGTTGGGTGACCCACCTGCAGCTGATGCTACCGATGAAGTAAAGAATGTTTACCTCGCTCGGAAGAATCAGTACTCCATAGTTCAGTGTGCTATCTTGTATGGTTTAGAATCGGAGCTTCAGAAAAGGTTTGAGAATTCAGACCCATATGATATTGTCAAGGATCTCAAATTGATTTTTGAGACTCATGCGGCAATTGAAAGCTATGAGGCTTCTGAAAAGTTCTTTAACTGCAAGATGGAAGAGGGCAGCTCCGTCAGTGAGCATGTGCTTAAGATGTCTGGACATGCAAACAAACTTCAAAGCTTGGGTATAGTAATTCCTAATGCTTTGGGGATTTACCGTGTCCTCCAATCACTACCACCAAGTTACAAGAACTTTGTGATGAACTACAACATGCAAAACATGAACAAGCAGTTGCCAGAACTGTTTGCTATGTTAAAATCTGCAGAAGTGGAGATCAAGAAAGAGCACCAAGTGTTGTTGGTCAATAAGACCACCAAATTCAAGAAAGGCAAGTCTAAGCAGAAGGGACACTTCAAGAAGGGTGGTAAGAAAGTTACCACGCCGACGAAGAAGACCAAGGCTGGACCCAAGCCTGATACTGAGTGCTTTTACTGCAAGGGAGAAGGTCACTGGAAGCGGAATTGCCCAAAGTACTTGGCGGATTTGAAGAACGGCAACATCAAGAAGAAAGGTATATATGATATACATGTTATTGATGTGTATCTCACTAGTATTCGTAGTAGTGCCTGGGTATTTGATACTGGTTCGGTTGCTCATATTTGTAACTCGAAACAGGAGCTGCAGAATAAACGGAAGCTAGCGAAGAACTAGGTGACGATGCGCGTGGGAAACGGATCAAAGGTTGATGTGATCGCGGTCGGCACGCTACCTCTTCATCTACCATCGGGATTAGTTTTATACTTAAATAATTGTTATTTGGTTCCTGCGTTGAGCATGAACATTATATCGGGATCTTGTTTATTGCGAGACGGTTACTTGTTTAAATCCGAGAATAATGGTTGTTCGATTTATATGAGTAATATGTTTTATGCACATGCACCTTTGATAGATGGTCTATTATTATTGAATCTCGATAGTGGAAATACACATATTAATAACATTGAGACTAAACGTTTGAAATTGAGCGATAACTCGACCTATATGTGGCACTGTCGTCTTGGTCACATTGGAGTGAAGCGTATGAAGAAACTCCATTCCGATGGACTTCTTGAATCACTTGATTTTGAATCACTTGAAAGATGTGAAGCATGTCTGATGGGTAAAATGACTAAGACTCCATTTTCTGGTATGATGGAGCGAGCTACGGACTTATTGGAAATCATACATACCGATGTGTGTGGTCCAATGAGTGTAGCATCGCGCGGTGGTTATCGTTATGTTCTTACCTTCACGGATGACTTGAGTAGATATGGGTATATCTATTTCATGAAACATAAGTCCGAAACTTTCGAGAAGTTTAAGGAATTTCAAAGTGAGGTTGAGAATCAACGTAACAAGAAGATTAAATTTCTACGTTCTGATCGTGGAGGTGAATATCTAAGTTACGAGTTTGGCGAGAATTTGAAGAAATGCGGAATACTTTCACAATTGACACCGCCGGGAACACCACAGCGTAATGATGTGTCTGAACGTCGTAATCGAACTCTCTTAGATATGGTTCGTTCTATGATGTCACTTACAGATTTACCGCTATCATTTTGGGGTTATGCATTAGAAACAGCCGCATTCACTTTAAATAGGGCACCGTCTAAATCCGTTGAAACGACACCGTATGAATTATGGTTTGGGAAGAAACCTAAATTGTCGTTCCTTAAAGTTTGGGGATGCGAAGCCTATGTAAAGAAGTTACAGTCGGACAAGCTTGAATCCAAAGCGGAAAAATGCGTCTTCATAGGATACCCGAAGGAAACTATTGGGTATACCTTCTATCATAGATCCGAGGGCAAAATCTTCGTTGCCAAGAATGGATCCTTTCTAGAGAAGGAATTTCTCTCGAAAGAAGTGACTGTAAGGAAAGTAGAACTCGACGAGGTTGTCGAACCTTCTCTCGAAATTGCGAGTAGCGCAGCACCGGAAGAAGTTCCTGTGGCGCATGCACCAATAAGAGAGGAAGCTAATGATGATGATCATGAAACTTCGGTTGAAGTTGCTACAGAGCCTCGCAGGTCAACGAGAACTCGTACCACTCCAGATTGGTATGATCCCGTTATGAGTGTCATGTTGGTGGATAACACCGATGACCCCGAGACATATGAGGAAGCGATGATGAGCCTAGATTCCAATAAATGGCAAGAAGCCATGAAATCCGAGATTGGATCCATGTACGAAAACCAAGTGTGGACTTTGGTGGACTTACCGAATGGCCGGAAGGCTGTCGAGAACAAATGGATTTTCAAAAAGAAAACAGATGCTGATGGTAATGTTACTGTCTATAAAGCTCGACTTGTCGCAAAAGGGTTTCGACAAATTCAAGGAGTTGACTACGATGAGACTTTCTCACCAGTAGCGAAGCTAAAGTCTGTGAGGATTATGTTAGCAATCGCTGCATATTATGATTATGAGATATGGCAGATGGATGTCAAAACAGCATTCCTCAATGGATACATTGATGAAGAGTTGTATATGATGCAACCCAAAGGTTTTGTCGATCCTAAAGATGCTAACAAGGTATGCAAACTTCAACGGTCCATCTATGGATTGAAGCAAGCATCCCGAAGTTGGAATCAACGTTTTGATAAGGTGATCAAAAGTTTTGGTTTTATACAAACTTATGGAGAAGCTTGTATTTACAAGAAAGTGAGTGGGAGCTCTGTAGCATTCTTAATACTATATGTAGATGACATATTGTTGATTGGGAATGATGTAGACCTTCTTAATAGTGTCAAGGAATATTTGAATAATAGTTTTTCAATGAAGGATCTTGGCGAAGCAGCTTACATATTAGGCATAAAGATTTATAGAGATAGATCAAGACGCCTAATATCATTGTCACAAAGTACATATTTGGACAAAGTTCTAAAGAGGTTTGGAATGGAAGATAGCAAGAAAGGGTTCTTGCCCATGTTGCCCAATACGACCTTGAGTAAAACTCAAAGTCCGACATCGGCGGAAGATAGAGAAAGGATGAGTAAGACTCCCTATGCCTCAGCCATAGGATCTCTAATGTATGCCATGCTATGTACTAGACCCGACATCGCATATGCTGTTAGTCTAACTAGCAGATATCAAAGTGATCCAGGAGTGGATCATTGGACAGCGGTCAAAAACATCCTTAAGTACTTGAGAAGAACTAAGGATATGGTTCTTTCTTATGGAGGTGATGAACAACTCGTTGTTAATGGTTACACCGATGCTAGTTGGAACACCGATCTGGATGATTCTAAATCACAATCTGGATACGTATTTATATTGAATGGTGCAGCAGTTAGCTGGAGGAGTGCAAAGCAAAGCGTTGTGGCGAGATCTTCAACTGAATCGGAATACATGGCTGCTTCGGAGGCTTCACAAGAAGCGATATGGATGAAAGAGTTCATTACAGAGCTGGGTGTGGTTCCTAGTGCGCTGGACCCAATGTCTATCTACTGTGATAACATGGGCGCCATAGCCAATGCGCAAGAACCAAGGTCACACAAGAAGCTGAAGCATATCAAGCTACGTTTTCACGCTATTCGAGAACATGTCCAAGATGGGGATATAAAGATTTTCAAAGTACACACATATCTGAATGTGGCGGATCCGTTGACTAAACCTCTCCCGAGGGCAAAACATGACCAGCACCAAACTACCATGGGTGTTCGGTATATTACCATGTAATCTAGATTAGATGACTCTAGTGCAAGTGGGAGACTGTTGGAGATATGCCCTAGAGGCAATAATAAATGTAGTTATTATTATATCTTTGTGTTTATGATAAATGTTTACATTCATGCTATAATGGTATTAACAAGGAAACATTAATACTTGTGTGATTTGGAAACTTAATTTGAAGTCCCTAGTAAAGCCTCTATATAATACTAGCTTGTTGGTTAATAGATGATTGTGGTTTCCCTATCATTAACATTGAGATGTTATTAACAACAAGATCATATTGTTAGGAGAATGATATGATGGACATACTCCTATAGATAAGCGTAGCATAAAGATCAAGTCATTTCAATAGTTCAATTGCTATATGCTTTCTGATACATAGTAACCTAATTCCTTCGACCATGAGATCATGCATATCACCTTTACCGGATGGATGCTTTGATGTCATCAAACACCACACCGTAACAGGGTGGCTATAAAGGTGGCATTGAGTGTTCGGAAAGTATTGGTTGAGACACATGGATCAAGAGTGGGATTTGTCCATCCATATGACGGATAGATATACTCTGGGCCCTCTCGGTGAAATGTCATCCAACTGGCTTGCAAGCATGTGACTGGCTCACAAGGGATCACATATCACGGGAACGAGAAAAGAGTACTTATCAGTAACGAGGTTGAACTAGGTATGCAGAGATACCGACGATCATAACCTCGGATAAGTAAACTATCGTGAGACAAAGGGAAATTGGTATCGTATGTAAGTGGTTCATTCGATCGCAAAGTAATCGTAGAAATATGTGGGAGCCATATGAATTTCCAGATTCCTCTATTGGTTATTGATCGGAGAAGTGTCTCGATCATGTCCGCATAATTCACGAACCGTAGGGAGACACACTTAAGGATTCGACGTTGTTTGAGTAGTTATGGAATGATGAGAAAGAGACCGAATGTTGTTCGGAGTCTCGGATGGGATTCGGGATATCACGAGGAGATCCGGAATGGTCCGGAGAATAAGATTCATATAAGGAAAGTCCCGTTTCGGAGTTGGGGAATGATTTCGGTGTTTTCATCGGGAACATTCTAGAAAGTTCCGGAATGTCCGGCACTCCGAGGGGGAGGGGTACATGAATGTGTCATTACAAGTTGGAATGATTGCATCATGTACTAGGTGTCATCACTGTCCAAAATAAAGGGTTTATTCAAATCCTAGTTTGAAAAGTCAAACGGCTAGTTTGAAAGTCAAACGGCAAGTTTTGGAAAGAGGAGGAGAGGTGGAAACCGAGTTGGGGAGGGATTCCCTCCTCCAACCGGCGGCCCACCTCCAAGCCGAGTTGGGGAGGGACTCCCCTCCCCTTGGCCGCGCCTCCCACCTATAAAGGGAGGGGCAGGGCTGCCCCTCCTAGAACACACAAGTCCCTCTCCTCTAAACCTAAACCCTAGCCACAGCCTAGGGATTTCTCCCAAGCCGTCAAGTAGAGCTTCTAATTGCCCTAGCCTCCGATTTAGAGCCTTCTAATTGGTGTGTATAAACCCTAGATCACCAAAGCTCTCTCATACTCCACCATACTCGCTCCGGCTTAAGGCGAAGCCCTGCGAGATCTCCCCTCTACTTCCGGTACCACGCCGTTGTGCTGCCGGAATCACGAGGAGAGTGCTACAACCTCCGCTGCCTGCTGGAACAAGGGAGAGGAAGGTCTTCGTCGAGTACCGAACGTGTGACCGACTGCGGGAGCGCTGCCGGAACGCAGCGCCGGAAGGATCGTCTACGCGATCTTGAGATCGGAAAGAGTACGACTACATCACCCACGAGAATCCGCTCTCGTTAAACACTTTGGAATCTTCGAGGGTGAGTTATTCCATCGACTCGTTGCTACAATCTAGTAGATAGATCTTGGCTTGTTTGTTTGTATGCGATAGAAATTTTTTGTTTTCCATGCTACGAAACCCTACAGAACAATCATGCGGGGGATGCCAACCGCCACTAGCGTTGAGACTACCATGGCTCCCCGTGGACAAGGGGCCCGCAAGGTCGCCGGTTGGGCGCACATACCACGACAACCAGGCTAAGCTCGGACGGCCTATCCACCACCCCCCGCAAATGAACCAAATCGGACGAAATCGATGTCCAAAATACGAGGGACCATTGGAGTTGGACTTAGGGCGACTCCAACAGCGACCCACAAACGGATGGGACACGTCCTATTCCGTCCATCCGCACACACCTCCCAACGGGTCACCCCCAAACTTCGTTTATGTCGTGTTTAGGGTCAGACCGACGCATTTCTTTCCTAAACTTGGCCCCCATTTACGCCAAAACGGATGTGTTCGTGCGTCCGAGCGTGCCCTCCCGCGACCGCCCCTGGCCCACATGTCAGTCGCATGGATCGTCTCCTTCACCACCATGTTGTCATCCACCGGACTGCCGTCACATCGCCGTCTTGATCACCCTCTCCCCTTCGCTCCACTCGGCCTCTAGGTGGACCCGCTCGGCCGCTAGCTCGAGGACGGTGCAAGGTCGGGACCCCGGCAATGGTGGCGTGGCTAGGTGCGGTTTTGTAGGGGGTGCGAACAGCGATGGAGGCGGAGCTCGTGAGCTCGCACGCAGGAGGCACGATGAGGCAGCGCACGGCGAGGCCAGGAGCGCTTGATGCACCGGGGAGCTCGCGGGCGAGCGCCATGGGGAGGCGGTGTTGCTTGGAGATGGCAAGGAGGTCGGGATGCAGACGAGGGATGGTGGATCTTGCTCGCGAAGGGAGAAGGTCGGGGGTGTTGGGCGCTCCTAGGGTCGAGGCGGGCGCTGGTGTGAGGAGGATATCAAGGGGGCCGATGTTGGTGGCATCAAGGTGGGGGACGGGTTTTTTTACTCAATGATTTGGCTATCTATGACATGTGGGCCCCTTCATTTTGTCTGTATGGGCTGGGAAACACTGTTGGAGACACGCACTAAGTTGGGTCGAACCGTAGTCCTCTTTTTCTCCTCCCTCCCTTGTAAACAGACCGAAACAGACAAAAAGGCTATCCAATTTGTGGTGAGGGGGCGTTGGAGTTGCTCCCAATACTCCTGCCAGAAGAGTCAAGACCTCTTAGTTAATAGATGGCTATGATGGACCAAGGGTGATCCAACGGCTACTGGTGCTCACCGTTCTCTTTACTATTAAGTATTATTACTCTGAATTGTTACCATTCACCATTGCTTGCTAGCTTATATAAGCAGCAGCTCATCCTTGTAAGCATATGTTGAATTGATGTAATGGTCTCCGACCTAACAATATACTTGGGATATTCGTCCTTAATAGAATACAACCCTAGATCCTATATTCTTACGAGTCAATTTCCCCTTCTTTTTGAGTTCATCCCCAAATCTACTTGCTTGGGCATGACAATTGGTATCAGAATCCAGTCTATCCTTGGAGGCATTTTTGATTTGGAAAACTGGAGTGGTTGGGATCTCCTGCAAAATCCCACTCTGTGTTCCCCATCTCGCGGTGGAGGTGTATAGTCGATGGTGGCGTGGGTGACGAGTAAGTCCTCTCCTTGACATGGTCGACGAAGGCGGCTTGGTGGAGGTGGCAAACATTCGGGTACAAATCAATGATCTGATGCAGTTGCCTAGGTAATTCATGTGGTGGTAAAATCCCGGCTTAGGCGTTGTTCCATGTACCATCAGAGGATATTACTTTGGGTGGCGGGAGGAGTTAGGTTTTGGGTCTAGTTGCTGACCTCGTGTCTGCGTAAAATTTCCCCCAGATTTCCTGTAATCAGTGAGGATCCTGAAGAAGACGAGCATAGATGAGTCAGATCTCCAGGAAAACCTAGCTCTCAAAGATGATGTGCTCAACAACACAAAAATAACAAGTGAAATTCAAGGTGAGCTCTCTATGATGAAACAATATGTCTTGAAACTTACTTCCAAGCAAGACGGTTTCAATACAATTTAGGGTGGGATGCAACAGTACATGGCTACTATGGGCTAGCATCTTACAACTATGGTTGTGGCACTGCAATCTTTCCAACCTATCCATCCTACTTCGTCAGCACTTACTCTTACAAACAAGGATGCACACCAACAATCCAAAACAAGCAACAGAACATGATACGTTGCAAACGTATCCATAATTTTTGATGTTCCATGCTTGGTTTATATCTACTTTCTTATGTTTTGTCCACACTTTGGAGTATTTTTATACACTTTCTTGGACTAACCTATTAGCAAGATGCCACAGTGCCAGCTGCCTGTTTTCTGCTGTTTTTGGTTCTAGGAAAGTCAAAAAGTGAATATTCTCGGAATTGGACGGGACAAAAACCAAAGTCAATATTTCACCGAGGGGGACCTGGAGCCAGAATACGAGACGGAGAGGGGCCAGGGGCCGGCCACACCACCTGGCCGCGTGGCCAGGCCTGGCCCGCGCCAGGGGGGTGGTGCAGTTGCCTAGGGCACCCCCTCAGCCTCCCCTTTCGCCTATATATTGCCTCTGATACAAAAACGCTAAGCACCCGATCAAAAATCCACGAAAGAGTCTATAGCCGCCGTCATCTCCATCCCTAGATCAGGAGGGATCTGAAGCTCTTCTCGGCACCCTGCCGGAGGGGAGAATTCACCCTAGAGGCCTTCTTCATCACCATGCAAGCCTCTGGTGTGATGCGTGACTAGTTCATCCTTGGACTACGGGTCCATGTAGTAGCTAGATGGTTGGTTCTTCTCCTTTGTGCTATCATGTTTAGATCTTGTGAGCTCCGTTCATGATCAAGATCATCTATTTGTAATCATACATGTTGTGTTTGCAGGGATCCGATGGATATTGAGATGCTATTTTAGATTGATTATTGATTCCATCATGTCTTTGTTATTTGTGATCTTGCATGCTCTCTGTTGTTAGTAGATATCTTGGCCGAATAGATGCTAGCAACTCCAAGAGGGAGTATTTATGCTCGATAGTGGGTTCATGCCTCTAGTAATCTAGGGAAGTGACAGAAATCTCTAAGGTACTAGATGTGTTGTTGCTACTAGGGAGAAAACAACAATCCTTTGTTCATATAACAATCGTATTGTTTACTTTACATGCAATGCTTAATGCAATTATCTGTTGCTTGCAACTTAATACTAGAGGGGGGTCGGATGATAACCGGAAGGTGGATTATTAGTCATAGATGTGGTTGGATTACGGTCTATGTATAATGTTGTAATGCCCAATCAAATCTCATAGGAGTCAAGATGATTAGTATATGCATGTATGCTTTCTCGATGTTTGTCAATTGCCCTGTTGTAATTTGTTCACCCAGCATGTCATCTATCTTAAGGAGAACCACTACTAGTGAACTATGGACCCCGGTCCTTTTTTACCATCAATCTACAATTGTTTACTATTTTCTATTTACTTTCTACAAGCTATTACTTTCTTCCACACAATACGTTTAATCCTTTGTTTTCAGCAAAACGGTTGAGATTGACAACCTCACTGTAAGTTGGGGGCAAAGTTCTGTGGTTGTGTTGTGCAGGATTCCAAGTTGGAAACAACACCTTGGAGGTGTTTCCTTGCTCCTACTGGTTCGATAACCTTGGTTTCATAACTGAGAGAAAACTTACTGATGTGCTCATCATACCTTCCTCTTGGGGTTCCCCAACGAGCTTGATATCAACCACGAGCTAGCAAGTATTTTTCTGGCACCGTTGCTCGGGAGTCAAGGACATCTTCACAAGGGGAGTCCCTCATAACCAATCTCTTTACTTTGTTGTTTTTGTTTTGCTTAGTTTATTTCTGCTTTGTTTGATTGTTTCTTTATCAAAAAAACACAAAAATTAGCTGTACTAGTTTGCTTTCTTTATTAAAAACACACAAAAAATGACTACTCTTGAAAACACTAAGTTGTGTGACTTCACTAGCACCAACAACAATGATTTCATGTGCACACCTATTGCTCCACCTGTTCCTGAAGCTACTTTCTTTGAAATTAAACCTGCTTTACTCAATCTTCTTATGAGAGAACAATTTTCTGGAATTGGTACTAAAGATGTTGCTGCTCATTTAAATAATTTTGTTGAACTTTGTGAGAAGCAAAAGCATAGGGATATATAGATGGGGATATTATTAAGCTTAAATTGTTTCCTTTCCCTTTGAGAGGAAAAGCTAAAGAATGGTTGCAATCCCTCACTAGAAATAGTATTGATTCTTGGACTAAATGCAAAGATGCTTTCATTGGAAAATACTATCCTCCTACTAAGAATATATCTATGAAAATGAAATAATGAAGTTTAAACAATCTGATAATGAACATGTTGCTCAAGCTTGGGAAAGAATGAAATCTTTGGTAAAGAATTGTCCCACTCATGGACTGACTGCTTGGATGATCATCCAAACCTTTTATGCAGGACTGAATTATTCTTCAAGAAATCTACTGGATTCTGCTACTGGAGGTACCTTTATGACCATTACTTTGGGTGCTGCAACAAAGCTTCTGGATAATATGATGGTTAACTATTCTGAATGGCACACTGAGAGAGCTCCACAAGGTAAGAAGGTAAATTCTATTGAAGAGACCTCCTCCTTGAGTGATAAAATTGATGTTATTATGTCTATGCTTGTTAATGGGAAAGCTCATATTGATCCAAATCATGTTCCATTAGCCTCTTTGGTTGCTCAAGAAGAGCAAGTTGATGTGAACTTTATAAGAAATAATAATTTTAGCAACAATGCCTACATGAATAACTTTTGTAATAATAATTATAGGCCATATCCTCCCAATAATGGTAATGCTTATGGAAATTCCTACCACAATAATAGGAGTGCACCCTCTGAACTTGAAGTTATGCTTAAAGATTTTATTAGCAAACAAACTGCTTTCAATAAAACTATTGAGGAGAAACTCTCTAATGCTGAAAGAAATATATCATCTTTGTGTGAAGCACAATCCTCTTTGATTAATAAGAATTGATGAAAATGTTAGATTATTAGCTGAATTGCATGCTAAGTGGGAAAGAGAAGATGAAATTGCTAGAAATATTAGTGTTTCTACTATCACTACCACTAATGTTGAAACTAGTAAACCCAATGGAACCTTTTCTAATAAAAATACTGAAATTCTTCGAAACATGGGAAACAATAGCTCTACTACTTTATATGATAATTATGATTTTGATCTTGATGGTTGCAAAATCTTTGAAGTTATTAAGTTCCTACAAAAGCTTGCTAAAAGTCCTAATGCTAGTGCTATGAATATGGCCTTTACAAAACACATTACTAATGCTCTCATAAAAATTAAAGAAGAAAAGATGAAACATAAAGCTTCTATTCCTATGAAACTAGAAGATGGTTGGGAACCCATTATTAATATGAAAGTGAATGATTTTGATTTCAAAGATTTATGTGATCTTGGTAGTAGTGTTTCTATTATGCCTAGAAAGATTTATGAAATGCTTGATTTTCCACCATTGGAAGATTGTTATTTAAATGTCCCACTTGATGATAATGCTAAAAAGAAACTCATGGGGAGTATTAATGATGTTCTTATTATGGTTAACAATGCCTATGTCCCCGTTGATTTCTATGTTTTGAATGTTGCATGCAATGCTTCCTGTCCTATTACTTTGGGAAGACCTTTTCTTAGAACTATTGGTGCCATTATTATTATGAAAGAAGGCACCATTAAATATCAATTTCCACTCAGGAAAGGTATAGAACACCTTCCTAAGAAAATATAGAAGATCCCTTTTGCCTCTCCTATGAAAACAAAATTTGCTCTTAATGCTTCTTTATTTGAGAATACTTGATCCTTTTTCTTGCTTCTTATGCCTAACTTAAAGGCGTTAAAGAAAAATACTTATTAGGAGATAACCCAAAAGTTTTAGATGAGTCTTGGAAGTTATTACCTCTGTAATAACCGCTCCTTATCCTTTTTATTTGCTTTTTGTGCCAAGAGTAACCTCTAATGAGAGAGAAGTATTGCTTGGGAAAGTTGCTGTCCCGAAACAGATTTTTTGTGCCTCGCTGTAAAAATTCGTGTAAAATCTCTGTACGTCTTTTTGAGGCGTAAATTTTTGTGCTTCTGACCCAGGTTGTTATATAACTTTTGTTAGTTCAACACTTTTCAATTTGAGCAACATAAGGTCTTCTAAAAAATTGGTTTTTACCTGCTGGTCTGTTTTGACAGATTTCTGCCATTATTTGCATTTGCTTCTTGTTGATTCCTTTTTGAGTTCTTTTTAGGGAATTGAGCTTTTTGAGGGAAGTGCTACAGTATCTTGTGTTTTAATGGAAGTTTTACTTGTGTTGAAACTGAACCCAAAGACTTATTATCTTGAGTGCACTAATGTTGCTAATGAAGATTGTGTGAAGTTTTGTATGGAGGAAAATTTCAGGTGTTAAGGAAAGAATGGTGTAATGATATGAAGAATGGACTAAGGCTCAAGCTTGGGGGTGATACCCCGTGTCACCCCAAGAAATATCCAAGAAGTACAAGGGTCAAATCTTGGGGATGCCCAAGGCATCCCCTTCTTCGTCAATAAAAATCTCAGGTTCTTCCAAACACTTCATTTTTATTATTTCATGCACAATTGTGTTGTTCTTGGAGCGTCTTCGTTTTAGTTTTCGTTTGCTTGGTTTGCTTAGTTTGCTTGAATAAATTGGTTGGACCCCCTCATTCATACATTAGTTCTCAAATAAGTTTGGTTTGGTTTGGTTTGGAAAAGAGTAGGAAAAGTTCATGCTTAAGTGGTAAAAAGAGCTTGTTTTTGACTGTGGCCTATGCTTTGTCATGTCATGCTTGATATTGTTTTGGCTTTATGCTTAGTGATTTTTGTTGTAGCATGACATGTTATAAACGATTGAGATTGCTTAATGTGCCTTGAAAGAATCATGTGTTGTTTTAGCATATTAAAGCATAATATTGTGGTATTCTCCTTTGATGCTTTATTTGGGTTGACTTGGAGCATGCACACTGATGGGTTCGTAGCATGGAAAACAAAAATTTTCTACCGCAAGAACGAACAAAACCCAGATCTAATCTAGATAAAAGCCAAGATCTAATCTATTAGACATGTGTAACGAGATAGATCTGTACTAACCCTTGTAGACCCGAAAGCGTTACGAGATCGGATCTCGTGGTTGATGTAGTCGATCACTTGCCGATCTCAAGATCGAGTAGACGATCTTTCCGGCGCCGCGTTCCGGCAGCGCTTCCGCAGTCGATCACACGTGCAGAGTCGAAGCAGACCTTCCTCTCCCCGTTCCAGCGAGCAGCGGAGGTAGTAGATCTCTCCACGGAATCCCAGCAGCACGACGGTGTGGTGGTGGTGGTGGAGTAGAGAATTTTGCAGGGCTTCGCCTAAGCCAGAGCAGAGGGAAGGAGGATGAGAGAGGCAACTTGAGATCTAGATAATAGAAGGGGCAAGGGGTGTCGTGGTGGTGTCACGGCAGATGCCATGGATAGGCTAAAGGTGGGGACTAATATGCGCTAGGGGAATCCATGGAGGGATAGTAGAGTGATTCTCTACACAGAAGCTTTGTATTGATGTTCTATCTCCCAGATTACAAGTGCTCCTCGAGCTGTATTGACAAGAGGAGGAAGAAGAAACTCTCTTACTCTTGCCTACCAACTAGTCCAAGAACCCTAGATCCACTAGTGCTCAACCAACTAGAATTCTCCCAACTCTGTATCCGAAAAAACCCAACCCCCTTACCAGAACCCTAACCCCCCCCCTTATATAGAGGTGGTTCGGTCCTGGCCTAGGGCATACGTGGAGGCATATTCCTAAGAATATGCCCCCTCCCAAAGTAGTAACCCGACAGGGGTGCTTTTCCCCCGCGTCACACTTGCTTTAGCGATGTAGCCTCTGTGGCGCCTGCGTCAGCCGACGTGAGCGTCGTCACCCTTGTCGGCCACGATCTGGTGGTCCTGCCCTTGCTTTATTCGCTCATCCAGTACGTACCGGACCTTCTTTTTTGACCAGAGATATTCTTCCTTCTCCTAGAAGCCAAGTGAGGATCCGGATCACAGTTGATCCGGCCACACCTGTTCCTGCATATAAGCTAGACAAGCATTTCCGACTTACTCCTTAAGTCGGACGAGACAATGTTAGGCGACCCCCTGGTCCGGGTTACTCCGTGATCCGGCTTGCCTTGAGGTGACTCGGCCAGCATCCGCTTTGACCTTGCCGAACCTCGGCTAACTCGGCCCTTATACCTCGGAGTGACCCTACCCGGGGTTATCCCCCCAACATTAGTCCCCGAAGCTGGTGCGGCCTTAGCGGCCTTGGTCGTTAAGGCCACATCAGGTTCATTCGTATTCGAGCCTCGGACGTTTAGTTCCGGGTTAACTTCTTGTCTCGGATTATATGGATTTATGTTCCCTTCGCACGTTCCAAGTTTTCACTTGCCGGCCGGGTTACCATTGTAGCTCGGATCCTATGGTTTTACTTTCCCTCTACACATTTCAAGTTTTCACTTGTTGGCCGGGTTACCACGGAGGCTCAGATCCGGGCCTTGCTTCCTTCTCTCATACGCCAACCCACGTAAAGGTTAATCATTACGTTGCCTCATTTTAAGGGCCTGCACCATAACTGTCGCAGTAACTGTCAGTGATTACTGTGCGTGGGTTACGTCACGCCTGTCTCCTCATTTACCGCAACTGCACATAGTGTCATGGGATCATATTTACTCTGTGGCCTCCACTGTGGCTTCTCTCTGATTGGCTAATGCCGGTGATACACGGCCACAGCGTGTGGCTCTCCGGCGCAGCGCGATCCCACTTATCGATTACCGGGGGCAGTTAAATAGGGGAGGGGCGCGCCCCTTAGCACTTTTCCATCTCCGCGCCCCTTCGCCCGTTCCTCTTCTTCTTCCTCGCGACCGCGCCGCCGCCAGTGCCTGTTGCAGCAGCGCCGCCGCCGCACCTTCTCCGTGCCTCCGCACCGCAGCCACCGCTGCACCACTGCTTAGCCATGGGTCCTCGTCAATCTAGACCGCAGAGCCCCGCCGCCGCCAGCTCCAGCGAGGACAGCGGATTCGAGATGACGGAGGAGGAGCTCATCGTCGTCGAGCAGGAGATGGAGGAGGAACGCCGGCGCGGCGGACCGCGGCGCGTGGGCCGGTTCGTGGGTCTGTCAGGACGACATCGACTGGCTCTACCGGACCCGGCGTATTCCCGCCGGCGTCGCCGCTCGTCTCCCTTCCTCGGAATTGGCCCCCTCACCCAATCCGGGTGAGTTCGTTGTTTTCCTATCCCATTTCCAACAGGGATTTGGTCTTCCTGTGAGTGATTTCTTCCGAGACTGGGTCCGGACCTATCACCTGCAACCACATCATCTCCCGGCAAACGCCATCACCTCTCTGTCCGCTTTCGTCTCTTCGATCGAGGGCTACACCGGACTATGGCCCATGAAGGAGCTATGGATCCGGTTCTTCGGCCTCCGTCGCAACGTCGTCCCCAACATCCACGTCGAGTCGGAGGACAAGCAGCTCACTCAGTTCGGAGCTGCCTCGATCTCGCCCCGTTGATTTTCAATAGGTCACTAGGCTTGACTCCTGCAAAGGATGGGCCCGGACCTTCTTCTACGTCCGGAACGAAGGCACCGAAGACTTGATCCGGTTGCTGCCCTACGCTTCGGGTCCCCCGGACACGGATTTCTGGGAGGAGGTCGCCAAAAAACCTACAGCTCTGGCCAACCAAGTCCACAAAAGGTTCGCGGAGCTGAAGAAGCTCGGATTGCGCAACGAAGATGCCATGATCACGTTCGTGCGCAACCGAATCTCTCCCCTCCAGCGGCGCACTCACAAGTTGTGCCATATGAGCTTCAGCCGCGACCCCAACCGAACCTCCTCGTTCGAGTTGAGCAATACGGAGATCTTCCGCCGGGTCAAGGCTCTTTTCACCACCCATAAGGATTTTTCCGCCGAATGGACGTGGGGAATCGAGCATTACTGCCGGGACAGGCTCCCTCCCGCAGTAAGCTTCGCGGGGTAAACTTATTTCGGATCATCTACGTGTCGGTTCTTATCATATTTTTGACTCTGCTCCTTGTGCTTTTTTCTCAGCTGTTTCTCCAGCAAACCCTCGAGGATGGTACTGATCCAACCCTTAAGTGGGCCCCAGACCGAGAAATCCCGGATGAGGAGGAGCCGGACCAAGAGATGTTCCTCCCCACAACCGACGCCACCAAGCGACCCAGCGGTAAATTCTCTTCTCTTAGAGATTGGCCCGACGATGAGGATGACTTGGATATCGACATGATTGAACCCGTTGAGGCTGTCCCTCTTTCTTTTGCCTTCCCGGCATCAGCTAACCCCGGTAGGCACATCCATGAGGATCCTCCACTTGCCACGGGCGAGCCTGTTCCAGTGGCGTCGAAGAAGAAGCACGGATCCGCGTCAAGTTCTTCTTCCGAACCTTCTCAGCCTACCAAAAGGCAAAAGAAGGTCGGAGACAAGACTGCCTCCAAACGGGCAGGCAAAGCCCCGGCACGGAGGGCCCGGAAACCTAAGGAGGCCGAGACCTCGGATGCGTAAGTCATTTTTCACTACGCAACACACTTCTCCCTGCATCGGGGTAATTTCACTCCTGACATTATTTTCTTTTGCAGGGCTCCTGTGGAGGTCCCTCAGAGTGGATCGAGCATCTCCTCTCCCCTTCGGTCCGGTCCTTCCCCTCCTCGTGACGATGAGTCACGCCCGCTGAGCCCTATTCCGGAGGGCTCTACGGCCGCTCCGGGTTCCGCGGTACCTCCTTCAGAGGAACGCGACCTCGGATCGGGAGGGGTCAGATCGGCCGAGGCAACGGCGTCAGTCACTTCGGCATTGCCGCACCCAGCAACCACCAAGTCTACTGCAACTCCAGCACCAGCAGCGGCTCCAGCACCAGCCACCGAACCAGCGCCTGTCCCGGCTCCGAAGAAACCAACAGCAACTCCCAGTCCTGCCACCAAAGCTCCCGTGCCAAGTTCGTCCGCCTCGTCCGAGTCATCCCAAGTTCGGCGAGGAACCACTCCAGCGGCTTCCAAGGACAAATCCACTGTGGTCACATCCTCCCAATAGGCCAAAGGCAAGTCTACCTCCGTCGAGGCCGGTCAGCGAACCTTGTCGTCAATGCTTCCGAAGAAGTCACCGGCAGCGACGGATCCTCCTGCCGAGCCAACCGACTCGCAATAGATGGTTCTTCACACTAGCCCAGCTCTTGCCCTGATTGAAAGGAAAGAAGCTCACGCAAAGGGCTTGGTGGCACCCCACATGCCCACTGGCGAACGGTACCCTCCGAGCCTCATCGAGTTTGTCATGAACTGGAATAAGGCGGAGTTCGTCTATAATGACGATCTCCCGGAAAAGGTCGGCCCCGCTGAATTTTCTGCTCAGATGAATACCGCCGCCAAGGCCATTAACCTCGCTGGGCGAATGATGGAGGTACATCGTTTCTTCTTTACATGATGTAGATAATAACCATTAGTCCCTGAGCCTCCGGCGGAGTAACTTGTTACTCGGCCGGATGCTCATTAGAAGATCAACGTAGCTGCATGTAAACTTCAAATATGCACACACCTAGAGCCGAGTTAAGTTCCACTTGGCCCGGATCTTGCATACTTCGAATATGCACACACCTAGAGCCGGGTTAAGTTCCGCTTGGCCTGGATCTCGTATACTTCGAATATGCACACACCTAGAGCCGGGTTAAGTTCCACTTGGCCCGGATCTCGTATACTTCGAATATGCACACACCTAGAGCTGGGTTAAGTTCCGCTTGGCCCGGATCTCGTATACTTCGAATATGCACACACCTAGAGCCGGGTTAAGTTCCGCTTGGCCCGGATCTCGTATACTTCGAATATGCACACACCTAGAGTCGGGTTAAGTTCCGCTTGGCCCGGATCTCGTATACTTCGAATATGCACACACCTAGAGCCGGGTTAAGTTCCGCTTGGCCCGGATCTTGTACACTTGAAATATGCAACGAACTAATTTTACACGCCTGTACCTTTGTCAGGTAACTACCAATCGCCGGAGCGTCGAGTTTCAGCGCCTGCTTGATACCCACAAGATCTTGTGCGCAAAACATGTTGCACTTGGCGCGGAGCATGAAAAGAGGGGTAATTTCCTCTCTTAACACCTCTCCGTTTAATTTGTTTCTACCGGACTAACCTCCCTATTCGGTTTTTTGCAGCTGGGGTGGAGGCTGAAAACAAAATTATGCGGAAGAACTTGGAGGAAATCCGAGGTATGTCCTCTTTCGGCCAACATCGTTGTGTTTTCCATTCCTTCTTCTCCTTGGCTCGGCAAACATTCACTCCTCGGCTTTGTCGGGTCAACACACTATTTCAGCATCGCTTGAGGATAGTGTGCCCGTGCCTGATATGATGCTGCATTTTCTCGAACAAGCAGGACAGCATCAAGCCGAGCTGAAGAAGAAGAACGATGAGCTTGCCCTCCTCCGGACCAAGGATGACGAAATAGCCAAACTCAAGGCCGAGATGGAGAAGATGAAGGCCCAACACAAAAACGAACTCCAAAAAATTGGCCAGAACTTCATCGAAGAGCGTGAGCGCTTTACCCTTCAGATCTCCAAGGACCAGGACCTGCTTAAGGAATCCGAGGTCCAGCTTGGGTCGGCGCTTGCTGAGCTTGAACAACTTCGCCAGAGACGCGACAGTTGTATCAAGGAGTTGACCCGAATCCATCGTCATATCTCACGTAAGTTTCTTCCCCTTGTCCGACATAGTTTTCCGGGTTAGCTCATATGCCTTTTCTTCAGCATCTTCCCTTTCCTTATTTTCAGATAACTTTCCGGAGGGTACTCCTATCGCGAGTGCTGTTGTTGCCAAATTCCACCGAGAGAGGGGTACTCCCGTCGCTCCTGATGGTGAGAGCATCCCCTTAGACATGGAGGACCTGTTGGTCAGCGTGTCAGCTCGGGTGGAAACCATCAAGAACTATGGGAAAGATCTCCTCGATGTTGCGGTCCGGATCTTCAACACTTTCTGGCCAAGCAAGAGCGCTCCGAAAAGGATCACACTCCTTGCTGAGAAGCTATTGGAAATCGAGACACAGCTTGATCTCTGGAGGGAATCCGCCGGGCGTGCCGCAGCAGATACCCTCCTCCATCATATCCTTACATGGTACGAGAAGATCGACCTGAGCCTCCTCACACGCCTTCGCACCGGATCCAAATGGACCGATGATCCGGAGTAGGTAGCTCAGCGCCAGGCTTGCGCCTACAGCCTTGTTGAATATTCTCCCATCCATGACTGGGTTGAGGGGCCGAGCTTTCTAGAGTCCGGTGAGGAAGAGCAGATGGAGAACATGGAGGATGGGTCGGGCGAGGATGGAGAAGATGCTGCTTCAGATATTGAAGATAGTGATGATGACGTTGAACTTCCTCCTCCTGCCACTCCTTAGTGGAAAAAACTTGAGAATTTATCAGATCCCCGTTATGCCGGGTGCAATTGTGTGCTGAATACATGATATTTTGCTACTATGCTTGTATGCCGGATTAACTTGGGCGTAGTCCCCGAGTCTCATTTTCTTGTTCGTCCAATTCTCCGGCTCAATCCGTGTCTACTTTGATTCGGTTTTACGACTTACGAATCCGAGCCTCAAGAATCGTTTTAACAATACTGAGAAACTTTGAGGCTTGGCTCAAAATAATTCAACATAATAACTTGAAAGTAAATACGGGGTTAGTCTGAAAAAGCAAACGTTAGCTGGAATAAGATCGTCTCCTTAGTGGTTTTTCATGTGCTACACAATTCCAAACTTGTTCCCTTGCTTGCCATGAAGCCAATTCTTGTTGGACAGCAGCAAGTCGAAGGGTTGGGTTTCTGGTGCTCACACATTACTAATCCGGGTTAAGCGAAATGAGTCATTCCAGCTAGCGCATAAAAAGTAACAACAACTATTTATTAAGGCAGTTCCCGAGTTACTGCTCGAGGCTCCGCTATTTCATTGATAAGCTCATTGCCGACATACATACCGACATATGAGATGACTCGGATACATACACTTCTTAGCTAAGTGTAGAAGGGACGAAGTAGTGCTACATTCCACGGTCGCTTAGATTCCTCTCCGGACCTGTCCGCCTTGTTCTTTTCCTGTGGCTTTGCATCTATGAGATAATAAGAGTCATTGTGCAATGCTTTGCTCACAATGAATGGCTCTTCCCATGGGGGGATAATTTATGCATGCCAGTGGTATGCTGTACCAACCGGAGCACCAGATCGCCTTCCCGGAAGACTCGGGGGCACACTTTCCGGCTATGATAGCGTCGGAGATTTTGCTGATATATGGCGGATCTGGATAGTGCCAGTTCTCTCGCTTCTTCCAGCAGATCAACATCATTTTGCCGGGCTTCTTGCACTTCGGCTTCTGTGTATTGGGTGACCCTAGGCGAATCATGCTCTATGTCGGTTGGTAATACAGCTTCTGCCCCATATACCAGAAAGAACGGCGTGTAGCCTATTGATCAATTCGGAGTTGTTCTTAAACTCCACAATACTGCTGGTAATTCTTATATCCAGCACCCCGCTGATCTTTGCAGCGGCTCAATGAGCCGGGGTTTTATCCCGGATAGCACTAATCCGTTGGATCTTTCCACTTGTCCGTTTGATGCGGGGTGGGTTACCGAGGCTACGTCGAGTCGGATTTTCTTGTCTCGGCAAAAGCGCGCAAATGCTCCTTCCGCGAAATTCGTTCCATTGTCAGTTATAATGTTGTGTGGATAACCGTACCTCAAGATGATGTATTTGAGAAACGTCACGGCCGTAGCTCCATCACATTTTCTTATAGGCTTCACTTCGATCCATTTCGTAAACTTGTCCACCATGACCAGAATGTGTGTCATGTTTCCTCTTGCTGGTTTGAACGGGCCAACCATATCCAAGCACCACACAGCAAATGGCCATGTAATTGGTATGGTTTTAAGTTCCGACATAGGCATATGTGTCTTGGTGGCGTATCTTTGACAACCATTGCATTTTCTCACCAGATCTTCTGCTTGCTCCAAGGCACTTGGCCAATAGAATCCATGCCGGAACGCCTTTGCCACTAAGGCCCGGGATGAGGCATGATGCCCGCATTCTCCTTGGTGTATATCTCGGAGGATGTTAAGTCCTTCTTCTGGGTCAACACACCGCTGGAGGACATTGGTTACACTCCGTTTGTACAGCTCGGAATTGATGATTGTGTAAGCTTTGGCTCTCCTCTGAGTTTGCCTGGCTAGCACTTCCTCAGTGGGTAACGTTCCATCTTTCAAGAACTGGTATATAGGCAGTGCCCAAGCTGGTATTGCTCGCGCAGAGAACATCTCCTCATCAATTTCCATCCGATCCACCGGCATAACTTCAGCCGGATCACGATGAACAGTCCCCGGGTCTAGCGAGGTAGTCCTCGGGTTTGCCGAGGTAGTCCCCGGATTCGGCGTGCTACCTCCCATGTCAATGTCCATGGGCTCAGCTCCGGATTCCGCGTTTTCCGGGACATAGATTGAATCGGTTCCTGGGGACGGCCTGATAGATGGTTTTCTGAGGTGCTCCAATGCTACGCTTGGTGGAATTGCCTGTCAGGTCGATCCGAGCTTTGACAGCATGTCGACAGCTTCGTTTTCCATGCGAGGTACATGGTGAAATTCGCATCCCTCAAAGTAACCCGAGATCTTCTGCACATGAAATCTGTATAGTGCCATGTTTGGATCCAGGGCGTTCCACACTCCGGACACTTGTTGTATTACTAGATCCGAGTCGCCAAAGCATATTATCCGACGTATGCCAATCTCCTTCGCCACTTTGAGACCATGCACAAGAGCCTCGTACTCAGCGACATTGTTCGATGCCGCGAAATGGATCTGCAACACGTACTTGAGCTGATCCTTCTTTGGCGAGGTAAGCACAACCCTGGCACCTAACCTGGTTTTGGTTTTCGATCCGTCAAAGTGCATCCTCCAGTAGTTCGGATCTGGCGGTGGTGGTTCGTATTGTACCTCGGCCCAATCCACGAAAAAGTCCGCCACAGCCTGAGACTTGATCGCTTCTCTCCTATCATACTGGGGTGCGTAAGGTGCTAGCTCAATTGCCCATTTCGCAATTCTGCCATTCGCATCTTTGTTACCCATTATCTCGGATATGGGGGCTTCGCATATCACTTTGATGGGATGCTCCTCAAAGTAGTGATTTAACTTCTTTGCCGCCATATAAACACCGTATGCCACCTTTTGAAAATGCGGGTAGTTCTGTTTTGAGGCAGACAATACCTCGCTCAAGTAATACACTAGCCTCTGCACCGACTTACCCTCTTCATCTCGCTCCACTACAATCACTGCACTTACAACTCGGTTGGTTGCGGCTATGTAGAGCAACATTGGCTCCTTTGACAGTGGAGAAGCTAACACTGGTGCAGTGGCCAACATCTTTTTCAAGTGGGAAAAAGCTTCATCGGCCTGCGGCGTCCAAACGAATTTATCTGACTTTTTCATGAGTTGGTAGAGAGGCAGTGTCTTTTCCCCTAACCGACACACAAACCGACTCAATGACGTCAGGCATCCAGTGAACTTCTGGACGTCGTTGAGACACTTCGGCAGCTCCATTCGTTCGATGGCTCGGATCTTAGTTGGATTAACCTCGATACCTCGGCTGGAGACGAGAAATCCGAGTAATTTCCCCGCCAGGACACCGAAGGTACATTTCTCCGGGTTAAGCTTCATTCGGAATCTCCTCAAGTTCGCAAATGTTGCCTTATGTCGTCAAGGAGCGTTGCGCTTTCCTTGGTCTTAATAACCACATCATCCACGTAGACTTGTACATTTTGACCTATTTGATCGTGTAAACATTTTTGCATACATCTTTGGTACATTGCTCCTGCATTTCATAAACCGAACGGCATAGTGCGATAGCAATAAGCCCCGTACGGGGTAATAAAGGCAGTTTTTATTTGATCATCCGGGTTCAGAGGTATCTGGTGGAAACCAGAATAGGCGTCAATGAATGACAACAATTCACATCCCGCGGTAGAGTCGATGACCTGATCTATCCTCGGTAGTGGAAATGGATCTTTTGGACACGCCTTGTTCAGGTTCGTGTAATCGATACACATACGCCAAACCACTGCCATGTTCAGATCATCCTTCTTCTTTTCTACCAGCACCGGATTAGAGAGTCAATCCAGATACAACACTTCCATGATAAATCCTGCTGCTAGCAACTGAGCTATCTCATCACCAATGACCTTTCTCCTATCCTCGGCGAAGCGTCAGAGAGGCTACTTCACCGGCCTTGCTCCGGGTCTTACGTTCAAAGAGTGCTCAGCCAACTCCCTCGGAACACCTTGCAAGTCCTGTGTGGACCAAGCAAAAACATCCCGATTCTCACGGAGGAAGTTGACGAGCTCGCTTTCCTATTTGTCAGTTAACCCGGCACCAATTGTTATGGTATGCTCCAGAAACATGTTATCCACTGGAATCTTCTTGGTGTCCTTCGCGGCTTGAAACGAAACGCTTCCATGCGGGTTGCTTAACGCCGGCATATACTGCTGCGCGGACTGAGCTAATGCCGCCACCTCTTGGATTTTTCTTTTCTCTTGCGCAATCACGAGTGACTCGGCTAGGTTAGACCCGGCTGAGGCGCACTCAATAGAACGTCGGAAATCCCCAGCGATAGTAATTGCTCCATTTGGCCTGGGCAACTTCATCTTCAGATGACTAACGTGGAACTTGCCATGAATTTACTCAGTGCTGGTCTCCCGAGTAATGCATGATACGCGCTCTCCAAGTTCACCACCTCAAACTCCAGATTCTCAGTTCGGCAGTTATCCCTCGTACCGAATAGCACGTCGACCCGGACTTTGCCTATGGGCTCACAGGATATGCCTGGTACGATACCATGGAAAGTTGTTCTTGTAGCCTGGAGCATGTTCTCCGAGATGCCCAACTTGCGCATCGTATCCGCATACATGATGTTAATGCTACTGCCATTGTCGATCAGTACCTTGGAGAACCTCACATTAATGTTTGGTCCAATGAACGTCGGATCTAACACTAGTGCATATGAGCCCGGACTTGGCATAATTTTGGGATGATCTTTGACGCTCCAGGTAATTTCTTGGTCCGACCAAGACATGTACCTCGTCACTGCAGGCATAACCGTGTTAACCTCCATATGTCGGCGCTGCAAGCTCTTCCTATCTATTTCCTCCGTTGTGAACACACAATAGCTCTGGTGATGTTCCCTGTACTCATTCCTTCCCTCGTTTCCGGAGTACCTTTGATCCGGTTGTTGCTGGTTTTCCACCTGATGCACTGCATCCCTTCTCTCACTGTTGTCATACCTCGGCGGAGGGGGAGGCAACATCAGTTGTTGCATGTTTGCTCCGGAGAGCAGTTGCTGCCGGGGTAACTCCTACCGAGGTTTATCATTCCGGGGTGCCTGAGCATTCCCCGAACCACCTTGTTCTATCTTACGCATCCACTCACATTGCCTCGTTGTGTGACCCGCCAGACTGTTCGGATTTGGCGTGTGAAATTTACACGGCTGGTCCAACATTGACTCATAGGTATACCTCGGACGATCTTTCTTTTCTTGCCATTGCTTCTTTTGCTCCGGAGTCCACGTTTTCTTGCCATCGTTTCGAGGAGTCCATTGCCCTCCTGTTTTCTGGCGTTGGTTGCTCCCTGCTCCGGGCTGATCTTGATTCACAACTGCAACTTGTTGCAAACTATACCGATGATCCGGTCTATCGTCTCTCCTTTTTCCCCTGTAATCGTTCCTCCGGGATGACCCGGCTCCTTCCCTCGGATAGTACTCCTCATTTGACTCGTTCGACGCGATCCTAGGTTGAGTTGGATCACCCAAAGCATAAGAATCCGCAATCCGGATCATCTCTGCCAACGTGACCGGCATTTTCCTTTGCAACTTCATCCACAACTCGCTGCCATACCTGCACCCTTGTGCGAACCATGCTATGGCCTGTGACTCTATGACTCCCTCACACGAGTTCCTCACGGTACACCACCGGGTCAAGAATTCACGATCCGTTTCGTTAGATCTCTACTTGCACATCGCTAGGGTCTGTGGTCTATTCGGTCTCTGATATGTACTTGAGAAGTTGCTGATAAACATTTCTTCAAAATCTATCCAACAATTGATGCTTCTGGGTGGCAAATTATTCAGCCATACCCTAGCTGGACCTTCCAACATTTGAGGTACGTATCACACAGCCCACCTCAAGTTGCCAGTTGCAATTTTCACAGCTGTTGCATAGTTTATCAGCCAATCCTCTGGCTTTGTACTGCCGTCATACGTCTTCGTGCCCCTGGGTAATTGGAAATTGGGTACTGGCGGTTCCTTCATGATCCGGGGTCCAAAGCACGCTGGACCCGGAGGACCTTGACATTCGATCTATTCCGACCAATACAGGCGATCCAGCTTTAATCTGGCGTTGTCCGGCATCAAATCCCTGCTTCCCAATCTCGACCCTATCACATGATAGTCCGGTCTTGCGTATCCCGCATTCATCATCTTCGAGTCTCTTTCATTGTATCGGTCTTGCTCTCGTTGTGCTCCTCTATGTTGCATACCTCGGCAGCACTTTGCTCTTGCCTTGGTATATTCCGCTGCTGCGGTTGACCTGCTCCTACCGAGTTTCGCTGTCCGGCATTGCCGTTGGCAGCATTCCCTTGACCGGCATTGCCTTGGTCATGATTACCTCGGCCAGCTTCACCTCGGCTCACACTTTGTCGATCGTCGTTTTTCCGCATCTCTTTCTCTTTTCCCGCACGTGTTGGGTCGTACGGAACGATCTGCTTGTTCCGTCTGGCCGAGGTTACTACCTCTTCTCTCCTTGGGCCACCATGAGGCGACGATGCGGCTCCAGCAGATTTCTCCGGGTTACCCATCGCCGAATGGACGATCTTAGAAGCTCCAACTCTCTTCGGGTTACCTCTCAGCAGCTCCTCGTTCTGCCTGTTCGCGATCCGAACCAGCTCGTTAACCCGGTCTTGCTGTCTTTGACGGGCTTCACCCGTCAGACCCTCTAGCTCGGATGCAGCGGCATCTGCTGCTCTGAGGTTCTTCGTCGGGGTACTATACTTCGGCAACCCCACGGACAGATAGTTTTCTGACCCTTCTGGTCCATCATCACCTTCTCTGTTCATCTTACTCATGAGATTTTTCCCTTTTACCCTTACTGCATCAACCTTGTTTGCCTTCGCGTACTCACGCAGCGTCATGTTCAACGACTGCTGAGCTGCTGCTATTTTCTTTGTGCCCTCCAGTATCTTTTGCCAGGTCTCCTCTAGCTCGGCCTATGCCTGAGCCGGATCTACCACTGCTGCCACCGGGTTTGCCAAGCTATCCATGGCTTCCCTCAGCACGTTCTCAGGCCTCTCTAGCAGAGGACCCCTAGCTTTCCTCGGTGCCTTAGGCGTTACCTCCGGGTCTGGCGCCGGATCCTTGCTCATGCCCGCGCCTGGCGCAATCATCATCACCTCTGCATGGTCCGGGGAGTGAGCGATACGCGCCCCGCGAGCCACAGTGAGGGGTGGTTCTCCTGCATCGACGACACGACATGGATGAACGCAAGACACGTCCACAGCAACATAGACCTTGTGCGCACCAAGCTTGACGAAGATGCCGTTGCACGGAAGGGGCGCGTGCCGAAGCAGCCAACGTTGTCGCTGACGTAGTCCAGTGCTCCAAAGCGCTGAACGAGCCCGGAGACGATGCGTTCGCCGGTGCCGATGAGGTTTCCTGTCCGGATCTTCACCCCTGCTAGCGTCGCTAGCCCCACGGTGGGCGCCAACTGTCGTGGTGGTGTCACGGCAGATGCCATGGATAGGCTAAAGGTGGGGACTAATATGCGCTAGGGGAATCCAGGGAGGGATAGTAGAGTGATTCTCTACACAGAAGCTTTGTATTGATGTTCTATCTCCCAGATTACAAGTGCTCCTCGAGCTGTATTGACAAGAGGAGGAAGAATAAACTCTCTTACTCTTGCCTACCAACTAGTCCAAGAACCCTAGATCTACTAGTGCTCAACCAACTAGAATTCTCCCAACTCTGTATCCGAAAAAACCCAACCCCCTTACCAGAACCCTAACCCCCCCTTATATAGAGGTGGTTCGGTCCTGGCCTAGGGCATACGTGGAGGCATATTCCTAAGAATATGCCCCCTCCCAAACTAGTAACCCGACAGGGGTGCTTTTACCCCGCGTCACACTTGCTTTAGCGACGTAGCCTCTGCGGCGCCTGCGTCAGCCGACGTGAGCGTCGTCACCCTTGTCGGCCACGATCCGATGGTCCTGCCCTTGCTTTATTCGCTCATCCAGTACGCACCGGACCTTCTTTTTTGACCAGAGAGATTCCTTCCTTCTCCTAGAAGCCAAGCGAGGATCCGGATCACAGTTGATCCGGCCACACCTGTTCCTGCATATAAGCTAGACAAGCATTTCCAACTTACTCCTTAAGTCGGACGAGACAATGTTAGGCGACCCCTTGGTCCGGGTTACTCCGTGATCCGGCCTGCCTTGAGGTGACTCGGCCAGCATCCGCTTTGACCTTGCCGAACCTCGGCTAACTCGGCCCTTATACCCCGGAGTGACCCTACCCGGGGTTATCCCCCCAACAAGGGGGTTTGTGCCTCCACCCCTCTATTTGAAGGAGGGAGGCGCCATGGGGAGGTGGAGTCCTTGTAGGACTCCCCTCTCCCTTGGCCGGCGGATCAAGGAGGTGGGGGGAGAGTCCTACTCCCCCACGAATCCTTGTCTTACCCCACAAGGATTCCTTGATCCATTCTTGGTTTTCAAGCAAACTCCAAGAAATCTTCTAGAACCTTCCGAAACATTCCGAAACCTTCTAGAATCCCCATACAAATACTCCGGAACATTTCATAACTTAGAAAATGATCCCCAATATATGAATCTTATTCCCCGAACAATTTCGGATCTCCTCGTGATGTCCCGGATCCAATCCGAGACTCCGAACAACATTCGGTCTCCAACGCACATTCCATATCTACTTAAAACAACTTCGAACCTTAAGTGTGTCACCCTACGGTTCGTGAACATGTAGACATGATGGAGACACATCTCCGATCAATAACCATTAGCGGGATCTGGAGATCCATAACAGCTCCCACATACTCAACGATGACTTTGTGATCGATAGAACCATTTAACATACGAAACCAATTCCCTTTATCAGCGATACTCTACTTATCCGAGGTTTGATCGTCGGTATCTCCATACCTTGTTCTACCTCGTTACTGATAAGTACTCTTTACTCGTTCCATGATATGTCATCCCTTGTGACCTAGTCACATGCTTGCAATCTAACTAGATGACATTCCACCGAGAGGGCCCAGAGTATATCTATCCGTCATATGGATGGACAAATCCCAATCTTGGTCCATGCGCTTCAACACATACTTTTAGAATACCCAATGACACCTTTATAACCACCCAGTTACGAAGCGGTGTTTGATGTCATCAAAGTATCCATCCGCTGATGGTGATTAACATAACCTCATGGTCGAAGGATTAGGTTACTATGTATTTGAAAGCTTGTAGCAAAACGAACTTAATGACTTGATCTTATGCTATGCTTACTATGGGTGTGTGTCCATCACATCATTCTCCTAATGATATGATCTTGTTATTAACGACATCTAATGTCCATGATCAGGAAACCATGATCATCCATTAATCAACAAGCTAGTTTAACAAGAGGCTTACTAGGGACTCTTTTATGTTTACAAAACACACAAGTATTAATGTTTCCGGTTAATACAATTATAGCATGGGATGTAAACATTTATCATAAACATAAAGATATAATAATAACCACTTTATTATTGCCTCTTGGGCATATCTCCAACAGTCTCCCACTTGCACTAGAGTCAATAATCTAGTTAATAACTTGTGCATTCAACACCTATGGCTTTCTGGTGTTGTATAGACACTATTGCTAGTGGTAAACATAATCTTCGGATCTGACACTTCCAGGTCCGTGTGTATTTGCATGTCCTTGTGTCTCTACGCATTACTCATTGTCCAATGAGATGGCATTGTATAAATTTGGTCCTTTGGTGAGACCTTTAGTTCCTTGGGATTAAATCATGTTGATACAATTGTCATACAATGTATCTTCATAGTATTATCCCGCTATGAACCGCACCTAGTTTGATAACAAACTACTTGACGCAAATGCCCTCATTTGCTGCTACAATAGTAGTCATATACTTAGCCTTTTGTTGTAGTATCTGTCACAATGTTTTAACTTTGGTACTCAACCAAATCCGTTATGGAACTTCCTTTCCATTACATTGTGCCACCCTTAGTTTAAATTGAGATAAAATTAATTTGTGACAAAACTAGTATCAATGCAACAATTTATAATGAACTATTTGTCACCACTATATATAAATAATATTTTCTTAGTTCTTCCAAAGATCATAGGAATATCCCTACTATTGTCCAATGATCATATTATGAGTCATTCTGGTATATGCTCATAACATTTAGAGCATAGGACATATCTGGATGTGTACATCTCAAAGAATGATTGATCAAAATATTCTTGTGATTTCACCAAGTGTCAAAACACTTGAATCTCGTGTCAACACACTTGAATCTTGATTCAGTCCTTTCCGTGCATCAAGAACCTTTCTTGTTGTTTCCATATTGAACTCATTCAACATCTTATCTATGTACATTTGGCAAAACCATATTAGTGCCTCAATCTATCCATATAGACATTGATGCCTAATTCTTGGGTTATGCCTAAGTCTTTCATCGAAATGAAATTCTTAACCTGTGTCAATAAAAGATACATCATTTCTAATCAACAATATGTCTTTCACATAATGTATTAGAAATATGTCTTAGCGCTCCCACTTAATTTCTTGCAAAATGCAAACATCTTCATCGTCTCTGATGAAATTAAACCTTTTAACGGTTTCATCACGGTGAAGATTCCAACTCCGCGATGCTCACTTCAACCATTGAAGTTTTGCATACTCTTTTAGCATCCTTTGAATTAACAAAACCCTTTGGATCGTGTCATGGACACATCCTAGGTAACCATTCTATTAGAAGAACTTGTTTTGTTTGTTCAACTACCATATACCAAAATATATGTAGTGGTTGCTACATTAATCCTTCGGGACACTTACCGACGCTGCGCAACTCAGCACATATTAGCCAAGGTTCAACAACCTTGTCAAAGTTCTATTGTCCTCCCACTTAACTTTTCACCAAAAATTCCTTCTCAAGAAACTCGACATTCTAAGTGACAAACACTTTTGTCTTCGGTGTTATGGAGGAATACCCAATGGTTATTCGATATAACCTACAAAGACATGCTCATCCGACTTTGGTTGTAAACATTTTACTTATGCCTAGCATACCAAAAATTTAAGAAAGGACAACCTGGGTTTTATCCCAAACCATGACTTATATGGTGTCATTTCAACGGATCACGATGGAGCTCTTTTCAGTGTAGAAGCGATAGTCACTAAAGCTTTAATCTTTAAAATATAATGGCAGTTTTACAAATGACACCTTTGATCTTACCATGTCAAACAAGGTTTCATTACATATCTTGAACACTCCATACTCCTATGGTGTTTTGGGAAATGCAAATCCATGGAACGATTCCTCAAATCTTAGGTGTTTTGCTAAACTTGTAACTCAAACATCTTTCTTTATGATCCAATCATAAACCCTTTTTATTTTCTTGTTACAATAATTTTCCACTTCATCTTGAAAGTCTTTGAACATTTTCAAATGTTTTTTACTTCTTCCTTATTGAGTAAGTATATACATATACTCACTCAAATCTTCGAAGAAAGCATATGAAGTTGAAATACATCGCCCATGACTACACATAATGGACTATATACATCAATATGTACAAATTCCAATCAGTTAGTCGTCCGTTCCTCTTTTGGCCTACGAACGGAGTTTTAATTATCTCCAGGAAAGTATCACAAGCGTCATTTGATCAAAATCAAAGACTCCAAAAATCCATCAACATGGAGTTTCTTCATGTATCCCTAATATAATTTAAACGGTGATGTCACTTCGCAAGTGATCTTTCAATTATTTGTCTTGCGACATTTTAGCATTAGTTTTATGGTCGTTATTTCTCCAACCAGACTTGTATATCATCCATCTATTATGGAATACGGTAATTATTTGAACAACCTTTTGTCGTCATAATACCTGATCAAAATAACAATTATTGAAACAAATCTTGAAGGTAAGCTTTGATGTTAACGAGCAACACAACAACCCTTTGTTTTGTTTTCGATGAACATCATCACATATTCTCTTGCTAGTTACTTAGGCCATTGCAGTTCATGAATTGTGTTGTCCTGTATGACACTTCATACCAACCAATTCGGTATCCAATACCGCAGAACCACATTGTTAACAACCAAGGAATACAGCCATAACATGTATCTTCTATATACCTAAGTTGGATATCTCTAATCTTTTCTTTTCTGCCAAATATTTTATAGATTCTCTTTCAACAATTCCTTTTCTTTTTAAAAGAATCTATCAACATAAATAGTGGTGTCATTCACATGACACATAGTACAAAGTGTGTATAGTCAAATACTAATACCTTTGGACTTGCACTTTGAAGTGGATCACCTTCATCAAATGTTTGGCATTCTTTCAAAATTCCATTCTTTAGTAATATTTTAGTGTAGTAAACATTTTACTTACATCTTCTATTCATCCCTATCATGACAACTTTCATGATCAAGCTGTTATAGCTTATAAAGGTGAATTGCGAGTATATTGTTTCTTTTCCAAAACCTTTTGGAGGATTAGGACGACTAGCGACTCCAACCGTCACAAATTTTCATCAAATATGAGGACATATACTCTATCATGTTGTAACCAACACATTGTTTTAGATATCACAATACCTTTCACATATGATGGTTTCTGAAACATTGCTTTCAGCTCTTAGATAAACTTGATATTAAAAACAATCTTTTGAGTATCAAGAATCATGGAGGCAAACATGATACATTAGATACTATCACTAGAATTGTTACTCTTGATTTAATACTGTTTATTAAACTTCACAGAGTAAACGGAGTTTGCTGAAAGTTTGCAACAGGACTTTTAAACTTTAGATTGACAGTCAAAACAATACGATACCAGTTCGTAAAGAAAATATCCAGAATTTCTATAGTTCCACTATCTCAACTATAACTAAACGTAAGGTGGTGAACGGATGCCAATGACTACAACAAACTATGCAAATTCACTTTGATTGTGTTTATGATAAATTGAGTTTGACTAATCCAAATTACAAATGAACTCCCACTCAAAACAACATCCCTCGAGTTGATTTAGTGATTACACGAACCAAATCCACTACACCAAGTCCGATCATCACGTGAGATGATGTAGCTTTAAAGGCGAACAATCAACATGTTCATCATATCATCCATATGACTCATGCTTTACCTTTCGGTATTCCGTGTTCCGAGACCATGTCTGTACATGCTAGGCTCGTCAAGGTTAACCTTAGTATCCGCATGTGCAAATCTGGCTTGCACCCGTCGTATGCACACGTAGAATCTATCACACCCGATCATCACGAGATGCTTCGAAACGACGAGTCTTAGCAACGGTGCCTACTAAGGACGAACACTTTATTACTTGATATTTAGTGAGAGGGATCATCTTATAATGCTACCGTCGCGATCTAAGCAATACAAGATGCATAAAGGATTAACATCACAGGCAATTCATAATTAGTGTGATATGATATGGCCCTTTCTTCTTATGCCTTTGATCTCCATCTCCAAAGCATGGACATGATCTCCATCATCACCAGCATTGCGTCAAGGTCAGTGGCGCCGCTTCATGGTTGTCCATCATCACTAGCAACTATTACAACTACTTGGAATAAAGCTATTACAAGATGAATAGACACGCAGGTCTTAACAGAATTAAAGACAACCATTAGGCTCCTGCCGGTTGCCATATTACAACAAGGATCATTGCATACATCAAATATAATCACAATCACATGATGGACATATCACATCACAAAAAAAAACCTGCAAAAACAAGTTAGACGCCTCTAATTTTCTTTGCATGTTTTACGTGGTTTGGGGCTTTCGAATAAGAACGGATCTTACCTACGAAACTGAACCACAACGTTGATACAAGTGCTATCAAGTGCAAAGTGTAGATTGGATCTATACTATGGTGAGAGAGACAGACACCCGCAAAGCCACCTGTGCAAAGCAAGTTACACGTCAAGCGTGGAGCAAGTCTCATGTGCGATGACATGTAAGGTTAGCCCGAGCCGCTTCATCCCACCATACCGCAAGATGCAAAGTACACAAAGCAAAAGACGACACGAGCACCAACACACACAAAACCATTGTGTTCTACTCGTGCAACAGATCTACGCATAGACACAGCTCTGATACCACTGATGGGTTCGTAGCATGGAAAACAAAAAATTTCTACCGCAAGAACGAACAAAACCCAGATCTAATCTAGATAAAAGCCAAGATCTAATCTATTAGACATGTGCAACAAGATAGATCTGTACTAACCCTTGTAGACCCGAAAGCGTTACGAGATCGGATCTCGTGGTTGATATAGTCGATCACTTGCCGATATCAAGATTGAGTAGACGATCCTTCTGGCACCGCGTTCCGGCAGCGCTTCCGCAGTCGGTCACACGTGTGGAGTCAAAGCAGACCTTCCTCTCCCTGTTCTAGCAAGCAGCGGAGGTAGTAGATCTCTCCACGGAATCCCAGCAGCACGACGGTGTGGTGGTGGTGGTGGAGTAGAGAATTCTGCAGGGCTTCGCCTAAGCCAGAGCAGAGGGAAGGAGGAGGAGAGAGGCAACTTGAGATCTAGATAATAGAAGGGGCAAGGGGGTTTGTGCCTCCACCCCTCTATTTGAAGGAGGGAGGCACCATGGGGAGGTGGAGTCCTTGTAGGACTCCCCTCTCCCTTGGCCGACGGATCAAGGAGGTGGGGGGAGAGTCCTACTCCCCCACGAAACCTTGTCTTACCCCACAAGGATTCCTTGATCCTTTCTTGGTTTTCAAGCAAACTCCAAGAAATCTTCTAGAACCTTCCGGAACATTCCGAAACCTTCTAGAATCCCCATACAAATACTCCGGAACATTTCCTAACTTAGAAAATGATCCCCAATATATGAATCTTATTCCTCGGACAATTCCGGATCTCCTCGTGATGTCCCGGATCCAATCCGAGACTCTGAACAACATTCGGTCTCCAACACACATTCCATATCTACTTAAAACAACTTCGAACCTTAAGTGTGTCACCCTACGGTTCGTGAACATGTAGACATGATGGAGACACATCTCCGATCAATAACCATTAGCGGGATCTGGAGATCCATAACAGCTCCCACATACTCAACGATGACTTTGTGATCGATAGAACCATTTAACATACGAAACCAATTCCCTTTGTCACGCGATACTCTACTTATCCAAGGTTTGATCGTCGGTATCTCCATACCTTGTTCTACCTCGTTACTGATAAGTACTCTTTACTCATTCCATGATATGTCATCCCTTATGACCTAGTCACATGCTTGCAAGCTAACTAGATGACATTCCACCGAGAGGGCCCAGAGTATATCTATCCGTCATATGGATGGACAAATCCCAATCTTGGTCCATGCGCTTCAACACATACTTTCAGAATACCCAATGACACCTTTATAACCACCCAGTTACGAAGCGGTGTTTGATGTCATCAAAGTATCCATCCGGTGATGGTGATTAACATAACCTCATGGTCGAAGGATTAGGTTACTATGTATTTGAAAGCTTGTAGCAAAACGAACTTAATGACTTGATCTTATGCTATGCTTACTATGGGTGTGTGTCCATCACATCATTCTCCTAATGATATGATATTGTTATTAACGACATCCAATGTCCATGATCAGGAAACCATGATCATCCATTAATCAACAAGCTAGTTTAACAAGAGGCTTACTAGGGACTCTTTTATGTTTACAAAACACACAAGTATTAATGTTTCCGGTTAATACAATTATAGCATGGGATGTAAACATTTATCATAAACATAAAGATATAATAATAACCACTTTATTATTGCCTCTTGGGCATATCTCCAACACACACACCATGTTATGACTATCCCAAGTCACCATAGCCTTTATGATCCTTTAGTTTTCGACTTGTAATATCACTTTATGCTTTAATTAATGATGTTTTGTCGCTTTGCATGATTATGACCATTATTGCTCTCCTAGTTGGTCGCTCCCAGTGTTTTTCTAGCCTCCACAACCAAGTATGAGTTCCACTCATGCATCCAACTCCAAATAAAACCAAGTTATTCCAAAGAGTCCACCATACCTACCTATTAGCATTTGCTATTCCAAGTATATTCATGTTTTTATGTACCTTCTAAATTAAACTTTTTATGAGAAAACTAGTGATTAAAGCTCTCATGAACTTGATGGCACGCTTTACGTTTCTTGCCCCTAATAAACTTGAACCATTGTGTCATTTGTGTTGTATATGCTTGCACTTATATGTTGGGGATTAGCAGAACGATGCTGCCATGGGGAACGCTTTCAACATTGTACCTAGATGATATCATGCTCTTTTGTCTATGGATGTCGTCGGTGTGAAATGAAAGGGGAGCTTGTAAGTCCATGGAGTTATGTATGTGTGTTAGTGAAACGCTTGGGCCGCCAGTCTAATCCATGCCTAATCATGGTAGAAACCTGTAGCGTAAACATAATGAGCAATCTATGAAGCATTATTCTTATGAAAAAAAGAGATAGAGATTGAGAAAAAGAGAAAAAAGAAGAAAAAAAGAGCTGTGAAAAGATAGAAAAAAGCACCATTTTCCCATGGTAAATAAGAAGATTGCTGAGATGCTCGTTGTCTGCTTGCCTTATCATTTTGATATGGGGATTCTTCCGTATCATCGGGCAAGGGGTACCCGGTGGTGGTTCTCTATGATACACATGTACTTACTATGACAAGAACTTACTAATAACTAAACTTGAGTAGCATGAGGAGCGACCCTCGTATTCAAGGGACATGAGATTTCCAACTTGTACTTTGTTAAGCATATACTCCATAGTTTGTTCACTTTAACCTTAATCACTTCAAGATGCTTATGATAGGGGCAATGAGAGCTGAAAGCTAATAAGTACCATAATTTTTGGAAGCTCTTTATGAAATTTGAATCCATGCTTCCTTCTGTGAAGGTCTTTCTTCCACTTTTATGTTGAGTCTCCGTCTTCTATCTTTATGCACCTATTGAGAGAGCATAGTGGCCATTCTTAGTTCAATGTGAATTGTCCCAAGACTTGTTGATTGATGCATAACTTTGATATTGCTTGTCCTTAAACTCTTTGTATCTAGTCGCCCTTATGAACTTTGAAGGTGTCCTATGCATTTATGTTTGCTACTCTATGAGGGACAAGCTGAATGCCACTATGCTATGTTTTCTTTATGTGAAACAAACAAATGTCTTGCAAAGCATTGTTATTCATGAATCTTTTGTTTGTGTCTTTTCATGTTACAACATAGTTGCTATGTCTTATTGTTACGACTTTATCTTTCATGCTATGTTGAAGTACTATGATCCCAACTATCAATGTTTTACAAATACTTTGATCAAGTTTATGATGGTGAATGTCACCTCAAAAATTATTCTTTGTTTTTATCACTTACCTACTCGAGGACAAGCAGGAGTTAAGCTTGGGGATGTTGATACGTTGCAAACGTATCCATAATTTTTGATGTTCCATGCTTGGTTTATATCTACTTTCTTATGTTTTGTCCACACTTTGGAGTATTGTTATACACTTTCTTGGACTAACCTATTAACAAGATGCCACAGTGCCAGTTGCCTGTTTTGTTCTGTTTTTGGTTCCAAAAAAGCCAGAAAATGAATATTCTTGGAATTGGACGGGACAAAAGGCAAAGTCAATATTTCACCGAGGGGGACACGAAGCCAGAATACGAGACGGAGAGGGGCCAGGGGCCGGCCACACCTCCTGGCCGCGTGGTCAGGCCTAGACCGCGCCAGGGGGTGGTGCGGTTGCCTAGGGCACCCCATCGGCCTCCCCTTTCGCTTATATATTGCCTCCGATAAAGAAACCCTAAGCACCCGATAAAAAATCCACGAAACAGTCTGTAGCCGCCGTCATCTCCATCCCTATATCGGGAGGATCTGAAGCTCTTCCCGGCACCCTGCCAGAGGGGAGAATTCACCCTAGAGGCCTTCTTCATCACCATGCAAGCCTTCGGTATGATGCGTGAGTAGTTCATCCTTGGACTACGGGTCCATGTAGTAGCTAGATGGATGGTTCTTCTTCTTTGTGCTATCATGTTTAGATCTTGTGAGCTTTGTTCATGATCAAGATCATCTATTTGTAATCATGCATGTTGTGTTTGCGGGGATCCGATGGATATTGAGATGCTATTTCAGATTGATTATTGATTCTATCATGTCTTTGTTATTTGTGATCTTGCATGCTCTCCGTTGTTAGTAGATATCTTGGCCGAATAGATGCTAGCAACTCCAAGAGGGAGTATTTATGCTCGATAGTGGGTTCATGCCTCTAGTAATCTGGGGAAGTGACAGAAATCTCTAAGGTACTAGATGTGCTGTTGCTACTAGGGAGAAAACAACAATCCTTTGTTCATAGAACAATCGTATTGTTTACTTTACATGCAATGCTTAATGCAATTATCTGTTGCTTGCAACTTAATGCTAGAGGGGGTTCGGATGATAACCTGAAGGTGGATTATTAGTCATAGATGCAGTTGGATTATGGTCTATGTATAATGTTGTAATGCCCAATCAAATCTCATAGGAGTCAAGATGATTAGTATATGCATGTATGCTTTCTCGATGTTTGTCAATCGCCCAACTGTAATCCGTTCACCCAACATGTCATCTATATTAAGGAGAACCACCACTAGTGAACTATGGACCCCGGTCCTTTCTTTTACCATCAATATACAACTGTTTACTGCTTTCTGTTTACTTTCTACAAGCTATTACTTTCTTCCAGACAATACGTTTAATCCTTTGTTTTCAGCAAAACAGGTGAGATTGACAACCTCACTGTAAGTTAGGGGTAAAGTTTTGTGGTTGTGTTGTGCAGGATTCCAAGTTGGAAACAACACCTTGGAGGTGTTTCCTTGCTCCTACTGGTTCGATAACCTTGGTTTCACAACTGAGGGAAAACTTACTGTTGTGCTCATCATACCTTCCTCTTGGGGTTCCCCAACGAGCTCGATATCAACCACGAGCTAGCAGAACACGATACCAGATACTGAAACATCTGAGGAAGCACAATGTCGCGCTTACGGGAACAAAGAACTTGCTCAACAATGTCAATTCGCTGACAGAGAACATCCTCCACCAATTAACATTGGCCCTAAACCAAGGTTTGCTCCACTTGGCTTTGGTCATCCTGTTCCTAGTGAATGGTGCCCTTCTAATCCTGACCAACTGGTCGCTCCTCGTACTCCACACACACCAGTGTTTCACCATTTCCAACCACCAGATGTGCGATGTGGCTGGGAAGGTTTTGTGTGCATATTTGAGCAAGAAAAACGCCCCAATTTCTAAAGGCAACCATAAAAGGACCTCTCATGGATTTTCCTAGGTTTAATGGTTCTAATCATGGTGGTTGGATACGGCAATGCAACAAGTACTTCCAAATGGCAGGAGCCCCTGAAGAATATAAGGTATCATTGGCACAATTGTATATCATTGGCCGTGCAGATGTCTGGCTGCGCTGCTCCACACTGCTCAAGAGGCGAATTGGTTGGCCTGAATTTTGTGAAGAAATACTAAATAGTTCTCCCTAGTGGGAACCTATGATTTGTCTGAAAGATTCAACAGCTTCAAACAAAACACACTGTCAGTAGCAGACTACACATATCAGTTTGAGGACTTGATGGCAGATGTCCAAGATGCCAAGATCTCCCTCTCTGAAGCATGGTTTGTTAAGTGTTATGTTAATGGATTCAAATCCAGCATCAAATACCAGCTTTGCCCATTATGACCAAAGTCATTAACATAGGCTTATTGGTTAGCTGTGGATACAAAACAAGCAAACCCAGTTAGGAAGTCCTTCTCACGGTTCTCTACTAGATGTTCTGAACAATATTACCAACAGACAAATCATGCGAACACTAAGAAAAAAATGGAACAAAAACCAACTATTCGATCACAGAGAGCAAGAGAACCAGCTAAATGTTGGTGGTGTGGAGATCATTGGTTCCAAGGCCACAAATGTAAGAAAGCCCCAATCATTAATTTTCTATCTAGGGAGGAACAAGAGCAATTTGACACAACACAAGAAAAAGAAACAAAGCCTGAACCTTTACCAAATGTTCAACCAACACAATTACCATAATGCATTCACATTTCTAAGTAAGTTCTATCTGATAATGTTAGCTCCATTTGCATAGTACTTACCATTGGAGGTAAACAAGTTTGGATCTAATTGATACTAACAGTTCTTCTACCTTTATGAACTCACATTTTACCCTTCAAACAAACTATGATATTATCAAGGACAATTCTAGAGCAGTTTAAGTGGTAGGAGGTGGAACACTTTGGTTTGGATCTCATATTCCTGATACTACTTTCACAATAGAAAATGAAGAATTCAGCAATACATTTCGCATACTGGACTTTTTAGGCCATGATATAGTGTTGGGCTATGATAGATTGTCTAAACATAGTCCTCCTAGATTTGATTACAAGAATAGAACACTCCACGTCATCAAGGATGGAATTACTCTGCAAGAAAATGCACCCCCACCAACTACAAGGCCATATAGGGTTCCACACAAACACAAATAATAACTTGAAAAGAAAATCCAAGAATTGATTGAGGCCAAGATCATAAGACAAAGCATCAGCCCATTTGCTTCACCAATTATTTTGGTAAAGAAAAAGGACAAAACTTGGAGACTATGTGTAGATTACAGGAAGCTTAATGTTATTATTGTGAAAAATAAATTCCCCATTCCCATGATAGAAGATATGCTGGATGAATTACATGGAGCAACCATTTTCACCAAGCTGGACTTAAGATTTGGGTATCATCAAATTAGGATGAATGAACAGGATATTGCCAAGATTTCTTTTGGAACATATTCAAGTCATTATGAATATGTGGTCATGTCCTTTGGACTGTCTAATGCACCAGGCACATTCCAGTCTCTCATGAACACAATCTTTGCACCACATTTGAGAAAGTTCATCCTAGTGTTCTTTGATGATATCCTAATATACAACAAGATACTCAGCCTCACTCTGAACATCTAGCAATAACATTGGAATTGATCAAGGAACATAAACTTTCAGTCAAATTGTCCAAATGCATCTTTGCAAGTGATCACTTTGAGTACCTAGGGCATATTATCAGCAAGATTGGTATATCTACTAACACGACCAAAATAAAAGCAATTGAGGAATGGACAACTCCAAAATTTGTCACCCAATTAAGTGGTTTTCTTGGTTTATGTGACCATTATAGGAGATTTGTCAAGAATCATGGTCAAATTTGCAGGCCATTGCATGTACTTCAGTAGGACAATAGTACATGAGAAGGCATTCCAACAACTTAAAAAAGCCATGACGACTATAGTTTTGGGCCTACCAAGTCTCACCAAGACATTCATCTTGGAAACAGATGATTCAGGTACTGGTCTTGGTGCTGTCATGATGCAAGAGGGAAAATCAATAGCTTATTACAGCTCCACTCTATGTCCTAGGAATGCTACCCTATCAACTTATGATAAAGAGGCACTAGCCATCATTGAAGCACTAAAAAGGTGGCATCACTATTTGCATGGTAACAAATTAGCGATCAAGAAATCCTCAAGTTTATGACAGATCAGAAACTTGGAATCCTGCACAACACAACCACAGAACTTTGTCCCCAACTTACGGTGAGGTTGTCAATCTCACCGGTTTTGCTGAAAACAAAGGATTAAACGTATTGTATGGAAGAAAGTAATAGCTTACAGAAAATAAACAGAAAACAGTAAACAATTATAGATCGATGGTAAAAGAAAGGACTGGGGTCCACAGTTCACTAGTGATGGTTCTCCTTAAGATAGATGACATGTTGGGTGAACAAATTACAGCGGGGCAATTGACAAACATCAAGAAATCATACATGCATATACTAATCATCTTGACTCCTTTGAGATTTGATTGGGAATTACAACATTATACATAGACCGTAATCCAACTGCATCTATGACTAATAATCCACCTTCAGGTTATCATCCGAACCTCCTCTAGTATTAAGTTGCAAGCAACAGATAATTTCATTATGCATTGCGTGTAAAGTAAACAATATGATTGTTCTATGAACAAAGGATTGCTGTTTTCTCCCTAGTAGCAACAACACATCTAGCACCTTAGAGATTCCTGTCACTTCCCCAGATTACTAGAGGCATGAACCCACTATCGAGTATAAACACTAACTCTTGGAGTTGCTAGCATCTACTTGGCCAAGATAGCTACTAACAATGGAAAACATGCAAGATCACAAATAACAAAGACATGATAGAATCAATAATCAATCTGAAATAGCATCTCAATATCCATCGGATCCCCGCAAACACAACATGTAGGATTACAAATAGATGATCTTGATCATGAACGGAGCTCACAAGATCTAAACATGATAGCACAAAGAAGAAGAACCAGCCATCTAGCTACTATATGGACCCGTAGTCCAAGGATGAACTACTCACGCATCACACCGGAGGCTTGCATGGTGATGAAGAAGGCCTCTAGGGTGAATTCTCCCCTCTGGCAGAGTGCCGGGAAGAGCTTCAGATCCCTCCCGATCTAGGGATGAAGATGACGGCGGCTACATACTCTTTCGTGGAATTTTGATCGGGTACTTAGGATTTCTGTATCGGAGGCATCTTATAGGCGAAAGGGGAGGCCGAGGGGGTGCCCTAGGTGGCCAGACCACCCCCTGGCGTGAGCCAGGCCTAGCTGCGTGGCCAGGTGGTGTGGCCGGCCCCTGGCCCCTCTCCGTCTCATATTCTGGCTTCGTGTCCTCCTCGGTGAAAAACTGACTTTGGCTTTTTGTCCCATCCAATTTCGAGAATATTTATTTTCTGACTTTCTTGGAACCAAAAACAACAGAAAACAAGCAGCTGGCACTGTGACTCTTGTTAATAGGGTCCAACAAAGTGTATAAAAGTACTCTAAAGTGTGGACAAAACATAAGAAAGTAGATAAAATCAAGCATGGAACATCAAAAATTATGGATACGTTAGCAACTTATCACATGCATGTCTACTTATGTCGAGTCAAAGCCAAAGCCAAATAGGCGATCACGACGGTGGCCAAGGCAAAACCGACTTAGGGTTCCTTCGCCCAGTGATGACATTGGTCGGTTCCGTCTTCAGTGACCTTAGGGCCTTGGAGGTATCAGACCTCGTCCCTCGTCTGCGGGTATTTTTTCCGTTCTTTATTTGTCTGTTTTTGTGTCTTTTCGGGATGGTGAGAGATGACTACATCATGAAATTAGAATAAGAGTAACTCTATGAACACCTTAAAAACCTTAAAAATGTGGCACTCATTTCGCAGATAAAGGCCAGCAGAAATCGTTTTTAAGGGTCTAGCAGGGTGCGACCGAGCATATCGATAAAAGTAAACCATAAAACAGAATATTCTATTATACGGTTTGGCTTTGGCTCTATCAAGCGGCACCCCGTTGATCGTTAATCAGTGTTTCAACATTGTGTATATCTCCGCAAAGTAATCTTGCATGAGCATGCTATGTCCGAGCTGACATTTGCGTGGTAAACGAGTAACTCGTGACTAACGAGCTAAACAAGTAACTCGTTACATAATCAACGTCTAGATTATGACTGGAATTAAAACTCAAAACTCACGAGCTAAATAAGTAACTCGTGATTCGGCTCAAACTCGGTGTCAAAGGAGCCGAGCCGAATTTTGGATTAGCGATCGTTTGTTCAATCAAGCTAAACGAGTATGTTAAACTTCATATACAAAGTTTGAAATTTTTCATAGATATATGCTAAATTGCTATTGTTTTTTACACCTAAAATGTTACATAGCCAATATATTTATCGTGTGTCTTACCTCCACGGAATTATGGAATGACATTTAGTACTAAATTAGTTTTTTTTGAAGTAAAGTTTTAATACTAAATTAGTAGAAGAATTACTAGCTTTTTTATGTGTATAACGAGTTAAACGAACTACTCGTGGGCTATTCGCGAGATTACCGAGTCGAGCAGAGTTTTAAATCTGACCTCTGAGATATGTTAATGAGTTGAGCCGAGCTAACTCGTTATTTTAACGAGCTTGAGCTAGTTGAGCCGCTCGAACTTTTTTTTCCCTCGAATTCCTGCCCTTAATATAGATGCACGTGTCTTAGAAAATATCAAAATAATACTCCGTATTGTAATTTGAAATGGAGGGAGCAGAAACTAGTACGTCACGTAAAACTGAACAAAGTAAAAAAAAACATTAAACGTAAACTGCTGACAAACGGAGTATTAACCAAGAGGCTGACCAATTCGTGCAGCCCACTGAAAACTGATGAATAGGAGTGTTAGACAGAGCCCATGAAGCACGGCCCGTTAGGGTTCCTCGTCCCTCATAGATAAACACTCCTGCGCATACGCCTCCGCCTTCTCCCCCGTCGGCCGCCATCCCCTCCTCAGGTTTAGGTCCCTCCGCCTCCGGTCTCAAGAGCTCGCCAAAATGGTTGCCCACAGGGTAAGCTTCCCTCCGGCGCCGTCGTCGTCTTCTTCCTGTTCCCTTGATCCGCCGCGCCCTCGCTCCTCCGTTCTTCGCTGATCTCCGCGTTTCTCTCTGTGTTTCTTCATTGTGTCATGCGCGCAGTTCCACCAGTACCAGGTGGTGGGTCGCGCCCTGCCTACCCCCGGCGATGAGCAGCCCAAGATCTACCGCATGAAGCTCTGGGCCACCAACGAGGTCCGCGCCAAGTCCAAGTTCTGGTCAGTCCCCTCCCGAACTGCAGTTGCAGAGTCATGTTCTTCTTCGCGCGCTCGTATGGTGGCCGTGAGCGTTTCCTGATGGTTCCATCTGGTTATGTGTTTGTGCGCAGGTACTTCCTCAGGAAGCTCAAGAAAGTGAAGAAGGCCAATGGGCAGATGCTCGCCATCAACGAGGTATCACTTGTTTGCCGCTGGCAGTAGATCCGATGTACTATGTTGATCTTTTTTTTTGTGAAAACGAAAAAGTCTTGCGTTTCGATTCATTGATAGAAAAAGAGAGTTTTGTACGTTGATCTTACTTTTGGTTAACATATGCTCGATGTTCGTTGCTCCATAGAGAGGTTTGGAGTGTTCTAACTTGACCAAGGGCGATATGTTGTTATTGTTTGTGTGATTTCTGCTGATTAATAGTTTAGCATGTTACACTGAAAGTCTTCAGTTCCCCTTGTGTTAGATCATGTATGTTGGTCTCGTCCTAATTTGTATGCTTAGGATTGTTTCCTATGTACACGTGATTTTGCTGAAATAGGGTATTGTGTGGAGCTATAGTTTGCTCCATAATTACTTGATGTATAGTATAGTGTAGTTGCTGTTTTTGGTTGTTAGATTTGTTAAGGATCAGGTGAGCCTTTCTTCTGTTGCTGCTGTAAGTGGAATGAGCCATTCTGCGTTTACAATGTTATTGTCCCATTCAGTCTTTTTTTTTTGCATGGAATGTCCCATTCAGTCTGCTCATGTAATGTTGCAATACTTTTTTAATTGAGTAGCTTTTTGTATACACATGGGCACCCAACATAAACGTGATAACAAGTATGCCTATATGTTTCCTTATTCATATGAGAGAAGCATATTTTCTATCTGTCATTCATATGCTATATTATTTGTGTATATTTATTCTGTGTTTGCTGCACAAATTATCTTCTGCAACTGTTGTGCATCAACAACATTTTTTTGTTTGGGGCAATTTGATTTTCACTTATCACATGGGGTGGACATAGATATTGCCCATCCTTGAAAATTTGTTATAGCTGTCGCTTTGCTGATTCCTTAGTTTGCAACTGGTTTCTTACAGGTGCATTTTATCTAATCCATGTTGTTGCAGCCTAATGAGTTACCAACTCTTGTCGCGGTAGCAAGTTAAGCTTTGCTTATCTGTGGTATTATCGAACTTTGGCATGATTGTGTTTTGTATTCACGCTATGTGTAGAATAGAAAACTTAGAAGTGTTTAAACAAGCTGTACTATGCTTTGTCTTTATGATCCTTTCTCAGCATATATGCATGGCTGCATTGTATTGTACTCTCTACTTCTAAGCGTGGTGTTGTACAAATCTCAGATCTTCGAGAAGAACCCAACCACCATCAAGAACTTTGGCATCTGGCTCCGTTACCAGAGCAGGACCGGCTACCACAACATGTACAAGGAGTACCGTGACACGACCCTGAACGGTGCCGTGGATCAGATGTACACGGAGATGGCCTCGCGCCACCGCGTGAGGTCCCCCTGCATCCAGATCATCAAGACTGCCACGGTCCACTTCAAGCTATGCAAGAGGGACAACACCAAGCAGTTCCACAACGCCAAGATCAAGTTCCCGCTGGTCTTCCAGAAGGTGAGGCCACCCACCAGGAAGCTCAAGACCACCTACAAGGCGACTAGGCCCAACCTGTTCATGTGATCGGGGAAAAGGCTCTCTGTTGTGCGTTTTAGCGTGTAAGAGTCTGGAAGATTTTGCCTAAGTTTTTTATATCCTGCGGGTTATGCACTTCAAACTTTTTCAGTCGCCACTCTGGATTGCCACCCTCGACTTTCTGCAGTTTTAGTACTGAGTTGATCCATTGTTGCTTCAGTATGTTTTGCTAGTATGCAGCATTAACTCTTCAGAAATTTGCCCTACTAAGCAGCGAGTTCTCGGTCGGTTTGGGTGTTTGGTATACAGGTATGACGCCTGATAAGTGTGGATGTGTGTGGTTTGGTTTAATGTTGCTTGCTAAAGATCTTCTATCTACATATAGGATTTATTATTCGCAGCAATGGCATTTGTACCTTTTTTTTTGTTTGTGGAAATGGAGTTCCGTATGGAATGTCTCATTTGTCCGAACTCATTTGTCCGAAAAGAAAAGGTAACGATCTAGCGAGCTCAACAAATACTATGGCACCTCGTTGCGGAAGGTTAAGAAGGCTGAAAGCGCCGAGGTAAAACACCTAGGGGAACAAGTGGAGAAGTTTCCGTAGCTGCTCCAAGATACGGTGAAGGAGGCTATGACGGCTGTCCAGACACAAGTGACCGAGAAGCTTAACACCATCCTTCCCGCCTACTTCTCCTGGTTCCCAAGACACAAGTGACCGAGAAGCTTAACACCATCATTCCCGCCTACTTCTCGCGCCTGGTTCCCAACATCGCCAGCGCCCAATCGGAAAATGCGGCGCCGGAGGTGTTGGTGACTCCTCCGGCAGGGCCCGAAGGTTCGGAGCTTACCTTGTCTGGTGCGGTGAAAGCGCCCGCCCGCACCGTGCCAGCAAGTAGCCACTCTACCGAGTAAAATGCATCGGTAGTCCCAGAACTCGATGGCTACGTCCAAAACGGTCCCAGAACTTGCAAATTGCATCAAAACGGTCCTGGAAGTTGTCACGGACGTCCATATACGGTCCTGGAGACGTATATGACGACGTGGCGCTGGAGTGGACCCGCGACGGATGTCCCACGACGGCTGCTCCTCTGTTTCCCCTGTTCCTCTGTTTTTGACACGGAGAGCCCTAGGTGAACAGCGGCGGCAACGGCGGAAGAACATGATCGTCACGCCATCAAGCTGATCAGAGCGAGGCGTAGGAGGCGATTGAAGTTGGCGAAGGAGGTGACGTATCTGTGCAGAACGGCGATCATCTGGGCTGCCTCAGATGGCGCCCGTCCGTCGGCTGGAAGGCAACCCCGTCCCCGTGTACGGTGAGTTCGGCTCTGTTCAAATTAGCCCATTTTTCTGCTGTTCCGTAGATAGGTAAGAGTAGAAGTTGGTGTTATAGAGGTTTCCAGAGAGGAATGTAGGGTTTTATTTTAATGGTTTAGGGATTATGAAGAGCGGAAGTTCTGAACTTTGGCCATTTCTTCTTCTTTTTTGGTTCAATTTGCAGAGAACGGAAGTGATGGATTTACTCTGGAGGTGATTCATGGAGGTTTCTTTGTTGGTTGTGGAAACAACATGGCATATGTAGATGGCAGAAAGGTTTGCTTTGATGATTGTGATTGTGATAGTTGGTTTGCTCTGTGGCTAGAAGAAATTATTGAGGATCTCGGTTATGAGTATAATGGAAGGATACTGGCGTACTGGCTGTTGCCAGGCATGCAAATCAATGAAGATGGGCTTAGGTTGATTCAGAATGATAGGGATGCCTTGAGCATGGTGTCAAAGGTGAATGAGAGGCACATGTATCTAATATTGTACCTTGATCATGAGCGTACCAGTAAAGAAAAAGTGTGGGATGATGTAGTTCCTAATCCTGTAGCTAATGTACCACCGGTAATCAGTCTTAGCAAGAAATGCAGTAATCGCAGTTCAGCTATTGTTCCTGTAGTTAATGTCCCAGAGACAGAGAGCAATGTTGTAGTTCAATGTGCACTGAGGAGATCGAGCAGACAGCAAGATGCACAAGAACAAGATGGGGACAGTGGTAGTGATAATGACTCTGATTATGTTCCACATACCATTGGCAGTGACAATGATGTAGAAGAGGGTGATGATGACTTGTATCTGCAATATGCAGATCATGAAGAAGTGGATGACAAGGTAGTGATTCCTGAAGGAGATATATCTGAGGATGAATTTTTTGAGCATGCAGATTCAGATGATGAAACAATCAGATTCAAGTTTAAGTCATTTGTTCCTGAAGATATGAATGATCCCAAGTTCCACAATGGTCAGCTATTTCAGTCTGTTGATGAGTTGAAGAAGGCTGTTAGAGAGCACAGTTGTTTGCATAGGAAGAACATCAAATTCCCAAAGAATGACAAGATAAGGGTGTTAGCAAGATGTGAAGAAGGATGCCCCTGGGACTGTATGCTTCTGTTGATAGCAGATCAAAGGCCATCATGGTGAAGAGACACACAAATAAGCACACTTGTGAGTCTAAGTGGCAAGTGAGGGCTTTTACTACTAGATACATTGGCAATCACTATGTTGAAGAGATTAGGGCGAACAAGAAGATGACACTGAAGGGTCTGGGCCAGCTAGTTCAGAGAGATTGGAAAATGACACCAAAAAGGGGAAAGATAGGAAGAGCAAGGAAATATGCCTTTGAAATTATCAATGGAGATGAGGCTGCCCAATACAATCAGTTATGGGATTTTGGACAGGAGCTGAGGAGATCCAATCCAGGGAGTACCTTCTTCTTGTTGTTGGATGATGTAGGACATTTCAAGAGATGCTACTTTTCCTTTGATGCTTGTAAGAGAGGATTCCTAGCTGGCTGTAGGCCCATAATATTCCTAGATGGATGTCATTTGAAGACCAAATTTGGAGGAATTCTGTTAACTGCAATAGGTATGGATCCTAATGATTGCATCTTTCCTGTGGCATTTGCTATTGTGGAAACTGAAAACACTAGCTCCTGGAAGTGGTTTTTGACTGCTCTAAAACAAGACCTTGGCATTGTCAACACTGCCCCTTGGACCATCATGTCTGACAAACAAAAGGTAAGGTGCTTCTTGTCAATATTCAAAATTTTGTTGAAAAATACTCACTTAATTATGTGATGTTTGTAGGGATTAATCAAAGCTGTTACAGAGTTGTTTCTAGATGCAGGCCATAGATTTTGTGTTAGGCATATTTTGGAAGCAAGGGAGTTTCCTGTTCTTGCTATGATTTTGAGAATCAAGTGTCAGATTACTACTAGATTTTACAACAAACAACTTGAGGCTCAGTCAATGAGTGGTACTATGTGTCCAAAAATTAGGAAGAAGTTGCAAAAACATGTTGAGTGGTCCAATGTTTGTGAAGCAAAGCCATCTGGTAATGGAATATTTGAAATTGATGAAAGGGGTACATCATATGCTGTAGATCTTCAGAGAAGAACCTGTAGTTGCAGAAGGTGGGAACTTTCTGGCATTCCTTGCTGGCATGCAGTGTCAGCCCTTAGGCATGACAAGATTTCACCAGAGAGCTATGTGCATGTCTGCTACTCCATTGAAAGATATTGCAAAACATATGATCACATCATATGGCCATGTAGAGATGTGAAGGAGTGGGAAAAGGTTGATGGCATGCCAATAAAGGCTCCAAATATTGTGACAAAGGTTGGCAGGCCCTAGAGAAATAGAAGACAGCAACCAGAGGAGAAAGAAGGGAAAAATGGACAGAAGAAAATGAGTAAGGATGGAAATGCAATTCATTGTAGCTATTGTGGAAATTCATGGCACAATAAAGGTGGTTGCATAGATTACAAGTTGGGGTTGGTTCCTAAGAAGAAAGCAAGGGAAGAACCAGATGTGTCAGACTCTGATGTAGAAGAAGTTGCATTTGTAACACAGGTGAGAGCTAATTTGACTGATGTGGAAAAGCAATTAGTTTGTATTTGATTTGTCTTGTATTTTGTTCAGAGCTAATTTGACTTGTCATGTCAATTCATAGGAACATCAATTGCATACAATGGCCTTTGTACAATAGGGTACAACAACTTATGAGCCTGAAGTACTTAGTGCTTTAATTAATGAGGTATTATTTCTCTTCTTCTGAATTGAATTGTGTGTATATCATTGCTATCTCTGTATCTTAGTTCACACCATTGCCTGATTGCAGATGGAATCTAGCCAAAGTCGGCAGCCTCAGTTCACACCATTGCCTGATTGCACATTCATCCAGCCGAATGTGTTAACTGATATGCCGGTTCAGCATACTACAGTGACCAAAGAAGGAAATGTGTTGAGGAAGAGGCAAGTTCTAGCAGCTACTAAGTTGAAAGCAACAACTGAGAGAAGAGACATAGCTGATCAAGAAAAGTTTGATGCAGCAATGGCAAAGTTGGAACAGAAGGAGCTACAAAGAGCAGAAACTATTGAGAAAAAGAAAGTACAAGAAGCAACTAAGAAATTAGCTAATGAAGAAAAGAAGAAGGCTGATAAATTAGCAAAGCAACTAGATGCAGAAGAAAAGAAACTTGCACTTGCAGAGAAGAAAAGAAAGGCACAAGAGGAGAAGCTTGCAATTGCAGAGAAGAAAAAAATAGCACAAGAAGCTAGAAAAAAGGAGGCTGAGGAAATTAAAGAGAAGAAAAGGATTGCTCAAGAAGCTAAGAGAAAGGAGGCAGATGAAGCAAGGAGAAGACAAGAAGATGAGGCAAGAGCTAGACTGACTGCTGCCACTACTAAGAAAATGAAAGATGCAGAGGAATCAAGGCAGAAGGAGTGGGAAGAGCATTTGCACAGATTACAGATGGCAAAACAGCAAACTCAGAGAGATGATCATGACAAATCAGAGGCAGAAAGAATATTGGCATGGAAGGAGAAAAGGAGAGTGGCAGAAGAAGCTAACAAGAAGCAAGCAGCTCAATTCAGAGCTCAACAAGCTGTGAACTTGCAGAAGCAACAACAGGCTGTGAACTTGCAGAAGCAACAACAAGATTCAGTTCCAAATAAAAGAACATGGGAAGATAAAAGCAGCATCAACACCAGAGCTCCTTTCAAAATACCAAGAAATATATCTATGTTTGATTATCTTAGAGGCCCTCCTCCTGGTGTTTAGTGCACTGTTCTTTAGTTATTCCAATTAGCTACTGTACGTGCAACTTGTGTTTTAGCCAAGTTCCTTCTATCTATGTACTGTCAACTGAAACTTGTTTTATTTCCTTCTTGGTCACTCATTTGAGTAAAAACTGTGTTGATCTTTGATCTTTATCAATCTGTTGGTATGTGATATGTTGTTTCAATTACTCAGGAAGTTGAAATGTATTCAAATCTGTCAAAATTTCAAAATGGCCAAAATAGACAGTGTTGTCAAGCTTTTATTCAGAGACAGTGTTGTCAAGATTTTATTCAGTGTTGCCAAAATGATACCAACACACTGGTTTCAGCGGTATCAGTAAGACGAATGTCAAGCTTTTATTCAGAGACAGTGTTGTCAAGCTTTTATTTAGAGTACTCTTTTATTCAGTGTTGCCAACATGACACCAACACACTGATTTCAGCGGGTTCAGTAAGACGAGTGCGGCCGTCGTCGTCTTCAGTTGCGTCTTCTCCAGCACCACGCCGTCATATATGTCTCCAGGACCGTATATGGACGTCCATGACAACTTCCAGGACCATTTTGATGCAATTTGCGAGTTCTGGGACCGTTTCGGACGTAGCCGTCGAGTTCTGGGACTACCTATGCATTTTAATCCCACTCTACCACTTGTGCGCTCGACGTCGGTGGTGGTGCCTCGACATTGGCCGAGCTCGACGCCCTCAAGGTAACTAATTAAATCGAGAATTGGGAGGCTCAACCGATGACTTCATCTCCTTTCTCCCCGTTTTACTAATGGCCAGCCTACGTGTCTTTCGCAGGAAGGCCCTCCTTGCACTCTACTGCACTGGGTGAACGGCGAGTTGAAGGATGTTGCCAAGGGTTCTATCGTTCAACCCGCGAGTCGCAACTTCCACAGTAAACCAATGGCACCTGACATGCTTAGGGTCAAATATAGTATGGTGCTTCTAGGATACGAGGGCTTGGAACCTCCCTCTCAACCTCATGGATGGGATAGTGACGAGCCGGCAGTCCTCAGTACCGGCTTCGGCTACATGTTCCTACGGTCGAAGAGTCAAATCCGTTTGGGGACGGAGGGCCGGGGCACCACCCCAAAGGCAGCACAGCTAGCACAACCAGCACATGAATACATCAATATGGCACATAATCCCACCGACGATGATGAAGTTGATGAAAACTTCAACGACCAGTTCTTGAACACAAGGTTTGGTGATGACTATGAGCAACAGGCAGACCAGCTATTCGCGTAGAAAGTTGTCGAGCCCCAACCAGCACATGGACCCTCAGCGAAACACACTTGCCAAGTGCGTCTCTTCCCATCTAGTCAGGAGACACCACCACCCACTACCTTCACCGAGCCTTAGAGGCCAGCTCCTATGATCATCCCAGCACCCTCCATACGACGGCCGGTGAGGAGATAACGGTGACCAATGATGCCGTAAAGGGCAAGAAGGATCGCAAAAGGAATCCAAAGGGTGCGAGTCAGGATCCAAAGCCTTTTCAGGCTCAGGACGACCCTGTAGAAAATCCCAGGAAGCGGTTGCACGAGGCAGGTACACCAATGATCAGTGAATTGATGCTCGCCGACGCAGGCTCGCATATGCGTAGTATTCATCATGGTCGTCTGTTTATTGAGGAGCGCCGCATTCGAGAGGGTGATCAGTCGTACCTGGTTTACAAGGCTAAGGTGCCAAATGTGCCAGGCTTCATCGTAGTAGCCCCCAGGGATATTTTCTACATGCGGCATACCGACCTCTTCGACATGTTGCAAGGATTCCGGCTGCACGATACCCTGGTCTGGTTGTTCTCGCTCAATATGGCCATGCAAATCACTAGAGACAAGACCCCGGTGAAAGATCATGGATGTCGCCTAGAGGAGGGGTGAATAGGCGGTTTAAAACTTTTACGAGATTGTCTTAACAATGACGGAATAAAACTACCGTTTTCTTTTGTCAAGCCCAAAGCCTAGATATACTAAGGTCCACCTATGTGCACCAATAACTTATGCTAAGCAAGAAAAGCAACAATGTGATAGCAAGATAGATTACTTAAAGCACGAAGGCTATCACAATGTAAAGTGCATAACTAAAGAGCTCGGGTATAGAGATAACCGAGGCACGCGGGGATGATGATATTTTACCGAGTTCCTCCCAACAAGGGAGTACGTCTTGTTGGAGGGGTGAGCGGTACTAAGACCACCAACGCCACAAGAGGTCTCACCCTATTCTCCCGAGCACCCACCACACGCCAAGCACCCGTTCCACTATGGGAAACTTGAGGGCGGTCACCAAACCTGTACAAGATTGGGGCAATCTCCACAACTTAATTGGAGGCTCCCAATAATCGCCACCAATGCCTCAATCTTGGGGAGCGCTTCACAACTTAATTGAAGCCCCAAGAACTCGCCACAAAGGCCACACAACCGTCTAGGGTTCCAAGAACCCAAGAGGAACAAGCTTCTTGATTTCACCAACCAAATCCTTTGGGGAGAACTCAAACCGATGCACCTAATGCAAATGGCAAGAACACCACAACGATTATCCAATCCTTCACTCTCCAGTTCCAACAAAGCTACTAAAGCTATTGGGGGAACAAAAGAGGAAGAATCAAAGGGGAACACAAAATCCCCCAAGGTCTAGATCCCAAAGATTCACTCACAAAGAGGTGATTTGGTTTGGTCAAATTGTAGATCTAGATCTCCTCAAACTTCCTCTCAAAAAATGGTGAAGAATCATTGGAGGGGAAGAAACAAATCAAGCTCAAAGAGATTAGAACAATGGGGCAAAAGCTTGAAGAGAAGAGGAGAAGAAGCAACTAAAAAAGGAGAGGGAGAAAGGCTTAAATAGGGGGGCCAAAAATCTGCCCATTGGGGCCTTTTTCCCGGACTAGGCCGGTATTACCGTTGTTGGGCCGGTACTACCGGACCCAACAACCCAAGCATCGCGAAGCAGTCAGCGAGCACAGGTCAACGTGGGCAGCAGGCGGGCAGCGAGAGCGAGCGACGCATGGGAGCCTAGCGAGCGAGGCAGAGCGCAGCGCACGTGGGGCCAGCGAGTGAGGCGAGGGGCGACCTGTCAAGCAAGCGGCGGCCTGCTAAGCGAGCGGCAGCGGATGGAAGCTGGGCGGGCGAAACGGGCTGGCCCGGTAGTACCGGTCGGACGGCGGTATTACCGCCTGGGCTTGGGCCAATAGTACCGGCCAGCCTAGCCGGGCGAGACAGAGCACTCAGCAAAGCTCACATGCGACCGGTACCACCTGCGGTACAACCGCATGACCCAGAACCAATTTTTCTTTTACCTTTTTCTTTTTAAATCAAATAGAGGGAAATCTTCAAACGGCGATAACTTGAGTTAGGAAACTCCGATTGACCCGAAAGCAATTTTGTTGGAAAGAGGACGATAAGAGCTACCCAACCGATTTTGTTGAAAATATTGGATACCACCAAGTGAGAATGTATCAAATGTGAGATACCTCCTTTGGTGAGGATCCATAAAACCTTCAAGATCAAAAACACAATAAGATATAAAGGGGAGATCCGTTTTTGATAAACTAGAGCTTGTATTGAACACAAGCTCTAGAACCAAACATGGATAAGATCCAACAAACAACCAAGAAAGATGATGCCAAGAATGCAATGGTTTGAGCTCTCTCTGAAAGATATGATCGAGCAACTCACTTGAGAGCCCCTCTTGATAGTACAGTTATCTATCCTAAACCCGGTCTCCCAACTACCAACATGAGACCAGCAAAAGGGAAAACCTATCAAGATTATACCTTTGCCTTGAGCAAACCACTTGATCACAATGTAGACGATATTGTCCTTCTCAAGATGGACACCTTTCTTGATTGCTCTTGCATGCACTCGCTTGATAGCCTCTTATTTTACCTTGTCTTCGTTGATCCATGACCACCGAGAATGGCAAGCTTCAAGCATGAGATCTTCTAGAGATGGCACATCTTGATCCTGCACAACATTTCTACAAACTCCATATGACTCCAAAAGCCCCAAGGCTCTTGGACAATGCTTCTTCTTCTTCTTCTTCTTCTTCATTTCTTCCACCTTGTATCCAACACATGGACCAAGCGAAGCCAATGGACAAATCCTACAAGTGTAACTCAATCAAACATTAGTCCATAGAGATTGTCATCAATTACCAAAACCACACATGAGGGCCCACATGCTCTTTCACTCAGGCATCGCGATAGTGTATCCCTACTTCATGAGTGACGCCGTCTTGAGAACACATGAGGACATCCTAATGGCGACCGACTACCTCTCATGCTTCCTACAAACAAACTCAGGCAAGGATGTGATTCTCATTCCCTAGCATACCGAGTCGGAGAGTGGTCACCAAGGTTGCATGCTCATATACTTGAATGTGCAGCGCTCATCAACCTTGTATCTCGACTCGGGTAGTGCGACAAGGAAAAACTACTCCACTATCAAGAGAAATCCTGATGATGCTCTCAATGGCTACATCGCAGCGGGAGGCGTCGTACCTAGTAGGCTAGTTAAGAAGTACGGTATGCACGTGTTCAACCACACAATGGAGTTCCCCTGCGTCAAGCAGACGCCTAACAGCGAGAAGGATGCGTTCTACGCCCTACACCACATAAAGGCGTTCGTACGGGACCAACATAATAGCGTGCTGCCATCTGACCTCCGAAGGTGGGCTGGACATCTTGGACGTATACAGTTCACAACCTCAGGATGGATTTCTTTGATATCTAGGAGGAGCTCTCGACAATCGTGCACCGACAAGTCATAAAATCCCGAGGCCTCTTCCACGGCAGCAATCCACTGTGCAACAAGGAGATAGATGAACCCTTATCGAAGCTGGGTGATGGCAGGACGTTCATGACGTTAGCGAAAGGAGCTAAATGGGGCTTCATCAATATCCCCGAGCTGATGTTGGAGATATGCCCTAGAGGCAATAATAAATATAGTTATTATTATATATCTTTGTGTTTATGATAAATGTTTGCATTCATGCTATAATAGTATTAACAAGGAAACCATTAATACTTGTGTGATTTGTAAACTTAATTTGAAGTCCCTAGTATAGCCTCTATACTTCACTAGCTTGTTGGTTGATTGATGATGTGGTTTCTTTGTCATGAACATTGAGATGTTGTCAACAACAAGATCATATCGTTAGGAGAATGATATGGTGGACATACTCCTATAGACAAGCGTAGCATAAAGATCAAGTCATTTCAATAGTTCAATTGCTATATGCTTTCTGATACATAGTAACCTAATTCCTTCGACCATGAGATCATGCATATCACCTTTACTGGATGGATGCTTTGATGTCATCAAACACCACACCGTAACAGGGTGGCTATAAAGGTGGCATTGAGTGTTCGGAAAGTATTGGTTGAAACACATGGATCAAGAGTGGGATTTGTCCATCCACATGACGGATAGATATACTCTGGGCCCTCTCGGTGAAATGTCATTCAATTAGCTTGCAAGCATGTGACTTGGTCACAAGGGATCACATATCACGGGAACGAGAAAAGAGTACTTATCAGTAACGAGGATGAACTAGGTATGCAGAGATACCGACGATCATAACCTCGGATAAGTAACATATCGTGAGACAAAGGGAAATTGGTATCGTATGTAAGTGGTTCATTCGATCGCAAAGTAATCGTAGAAATATGTGGGAGCCATATGAATTTCCAGATTCCTCTACTGGTTATTGTTCGGAGAAGTGTCTCGATCATGTCCGCATAATTCACGAACCGTAGGGAGACACACTTAAGGATTCGACGTTGTTTGAGTAGTTATGGTATTATGAGAAAGAGACCGAATGTTGTTCGGAGTCTCGGATGGGATCCGGGATATCACGAGGTGATCCGGAATGGTCCGGAGAATAAGATTCATATAAGGAAAGTCCCGTTTCGGAGTTCGGGAATGATTCCGGTGTTTTCATCGGGGATATTCTAGAAGGTTCCGGATTGTCCGGCACTCCGGGGGGGAAGGGGTACATGAATGTGTCATTACATATTGGAATGATTGCATCATGTACTAAGTGTTCTTGCTGTCCCAAATATAGGATTAAATTGAATCCTAAAAACAGAAAAGTCAAATGTCCAGTTTGAAAGTCAAACTGCCAAAAACAAGAAACTGTGGGAAACAAGCAAGAGGAGTTGGAGTCGACTTGGAGGAGGAGTTTCTCTCCTCCAAGCCGGCGGCCAGCCTAGGCCGAGTTGGGGAGGGACTCCCTCCCTCCCCTGGCGCGCCCACCCCCTCCCACCTATATAAGGAGGGGCAGGGCTCCCCTCCTAGACACACAAGTTTCCTATCCTCTAAACTAAACCCTAGATCTAGACCCCGGTTTAGAGCTATTCGGTTTAGAGCCTTCTAATTGGTTTAGAGCCCTCTAATTGGTGTGTCTAATTACTAGACCACTAATAGCCTCTCTCATAAGCTCCACCATACTCGCACCGGCTTAAGGCGAAGCCCTGCTGGATTTCCCCTCTACCTCCGGTACCACGCCGTTGTGCTGCCGGAATCGCGAGGAGAGTGCTACAACCTCCGCTGCCTGCTGGAACAAGGGAGAGGAAGGTCTTCGTCGAGTACCGAACGTGTGACCGACTGCGGGAGCGCTGCGGGAACGCGGCGCCGGAAGGATCGTCTACGCGATCTTGAGATCGGAAAGAGTACGACTACATCACCCACGAGAATCTGCTCTCGTTAAACACTTTGGAATCTTCGAGGGTGAGTTATTCCATCGACTCGTTGCTACAATCTAATAGATAGATCTTGGCTTGTTTGTTTGTATGCGATAGAAAATTTTTGTTTTCCATGCTACGAACCCCTACAGTGGTATCAGAGCCGTGTCTATATGTAGATCTGTTGCACGAGTAGAACACAATGGTCATTGTGGGCGTTGATGCTTTTATTGTAGATTGCTTTTTGTGTACTTTGCATCTTGCGGTATGTTGGGATGAAGCGGCCCGGGCTAACCTTACATGACATCGTTCATGAGACTTGCTCCACGCTTGACATGCAACTCGTTTTGCATAAGTGGCTTTGCGGGTGCCTGTTTCTCCTAGCATAGTAAAGATCCAATTTACAACGGGTGATCAACAATGCTAGTATCAATGTTGTGGTTCTTGTTCGTAAGTTAGAACGACACTTATGGAAAGCCCCAAACCACGTAAAATATGCAAAGAAAGTAGAAGCGTCTAACTTTGTTTTGCAGGGGTGTGCTGTGATGTGATATGGCCATGATTGTGATTATATTTGATGTATGCAATGTTCCTTATTGTAAGTTGGCAACCGGCAGGAGCCATATGGTTGTCTTTAATTTCTGTTAAGACCTGCGTGTCTATTCAAAATAGTTGTAATAGTTGAAGCTGGTGGACGACAACCATGGAGAAGCGTCATTGACCTTGATGCTATGCCGGTGATGATGGAGATCATATTCGTGCTTGAAGATGGAGATCGGAAGCACAAAGAAGAAAGGCCATATCATATCACATATTATGAATTGCATGTGATGTTAATCCTTTATGCATCTTGTATTGCTTAGTAGACGACGGTAGCATTATAAGATGATCCCTCATGCACATAAATTTCAAGTTCTAAAGTGTTCACCCTTAGTATGCACCGTTGCCAAAGCTTGCTGCTTCGAAACACCACGTGATGATCGGGTGTCTTTGATTCCGCGGGTGAATACAACGTAAGCAAGCCAGATTTGCTTATGCGGAAGCTAAGGTTTGATCTTGACGAGCCTAGCATGTACAGACATGGCCTCAGGAACACGGATCGCCGAAAGGCAAAGCATGAATCATATAGTAGATATGATGAACATGATGATTGTTCGCCATTAAAACTATATCAGCTCTCGTGATGATCGGTGTTGATGTAGTGGATTTGGTTCATGTGATCACTAAAACAATGTGAGGGATGTTGTTTTGAGTGGGAGTTCACCTAGTTTAATTTCATTAATTAATTTGAACTCAATTTGTCATAAACTTAGTCTAAACTATTGCAAATATGTTGTAGATCAATGGCAGCCCCTACCATCAATTTTAATGCGTTCCTAGAGAAAGAAAAGTTGAAAAACAATGGAAGCAACTTCGCGGATTGGTTCCGCAATTTGAGGATTGTCCTCACAGCTGGTAATTTGACCTATGTGCTGGATGCACCGCTAGGTGACCCACCTGCAGCTGATGCTACCGATGAAGTAAAGAATGTTTACCTTGCTCGGAAGAATCAGTACTCCATAGTTCAGTGTGCTATCTTGTATGGTTTAGAATCGGAGCTTCAGAAAAGGTTTGAAGAGTCAGATCCATATGATATTGTCGAGGATCTCAAATTAATCTTTGAGACTCATGCGGCAATTGAAAGTTATGAAGTTTCTGAAAAGTTCTTTAACTGCAAGATGGAAGAGGGTAGCTCCGTCAGTGAGCATGTGCTTAAGATGTCTGGGCACGCAAATAAACTTCAAAGTTTGGGTATAGTGATTCCTAATACTTTGGGAGTTTACCGCATCCTCCAATCACTACCACCAAGTTACAAGAACTTTGTGATGAACTACAACATGCAGAACATGAACAAAGAGTTGCCAGAACTATTTGCTATGTTAAAATCTGCAGAAGTGGAGATCAAGAAAGAGCACCAAGTGTTGATGGTCAATAAGACCACCAAATTCAAGAAAGGCAAGTCTAAGCAAAAGGGACACTTCAAGAAGGGTGGTAAGAAAGTTACCACGCCGACGAAGAAGACCAAGGCTGGACCTAAACCTGAAACTGAGTGCTTTTACTGCAAGGGAGAAGGTCACTGGAAGCGGAATTGCCCAAGGTACTTGGCGGATTTGAAGAACGGCAACATCAAGAAGAAAGGTATATCTGATATACATGTTATTGATGTGTATCTCACTAGTACTCGTAGTAGTGCCTGGGTATTTGATACTGGTTCGGTTGCTCATATTTGTAACTCGAAACAGGAGCTGCAGAATAAACGGAAGCTAGTGAAGAACGAGGTGACGATGCGCGTAGGAAACGGATCAAAGGTTGATGTGATCGCGGTCGGCACGCTACCTCTTCATCTACCATCGGGATTAGTTTTATACTTAAATAATTGTTATTTAGTGCCTGCATTAAGCATGAACATTATATCAGGATCTTGTTTATTGCGAGACAGTTACTTGTTTAAATCCGAGAATAATGGTTGTTCGATTTATATGAGTAATGTGTTTTATGCACATGCACCTTTGATAGATGGTCTATTCATATTGAATCTCGATAGTAGAAATACACATATTAATAACATTGAGGCTAAACGTTTGAAATCAAGCGATAATTTGACCTATATGTGGCACTGTCGTCTTGGTCACATTGGAGTGAAACGTATGAAGAAACTCCATTCCGATGGACTTCTTGAATCACTTGATTTTGAATCACTTGAAAGATGCGAAGCATGTCTGATGGGTAAAATGACTAAGACTCCATTTTCTGGTATAATGGAGCGAGCTACGGACTTACTGGAAATCATACATACCGATGTGTGTGGTCCAATGAGTGTAGCATCGCGCAGTGGTTATCGTTATGTTCTTACCTTCACGGATGACTTGAGTAGATATGGGTATATCTATTTCATGAAACATAAGTCCGAAACTTTCGAGAAGTTTAAGGAGTTTCAAAGTGAGGTAGAGAATCAACGTAACAAGAAGATTAAATTTCTACGTTCTGATCGTGGAGGTGAATATCTAAGTTACGAGTTTGGCGAGCATTTAAAGAAGTGCGGAATACTTTCACAATTGACACCGCCGGGAACACCACAGCGTAATGGTGTGTCTGAACGTCGTAATCGAACTCTCTTAGATATGGTTCATTCTATGATGTCACTTACAGATTTACCGCTATCATTTTGGGGTTATGCATTAGAAACAGCCGCATTCACTTTAAATAGGGCACCATCTAAATCCGTTGAAACGACACCGTATGAATTATGGTTTGGAAGAAACCTAAATTGTCGTTCCTTAAAGTTTGGGGATGCGAAGCCTATGTAAAGAAGTTACAGCCGGACAAGCTTGAACCCAAAGCGGAAAAATGCGTCTTCATAGGATACCCGAAGGAAACTATTGGGTATACCTTCTATCATATATCCGAAGGCAAAATCTTCGTTGCCAAGAATGGATCCTTTCTAGAGAAGGAATTTCTCTCGAAAGAAGTGACTGGAAGGAAAGTAGAACTCGACGAGGTTGTCGAACCTTCTCTCGAAATTGCGAGTAGCGCAGCACCGGAAGAAGTTCCTGTGGTGCCTGCACCAATAAGAGAGGAAGCTAATGATAGTGATCATGAAACTTCGGTTGAAGTTGCTACAGAGCCTCGGAGGTCAACGAGAACTCGTACCACTCCAGATTGGTATGATTCCGTTATGAATGTCATGTTGGTGGACAACACCGATGACCCCGAGACATATGAGGAAGCGATGATGAGCCCAGATTCCAATAAATGGCAAGAAGCCATGAAATCCGAGATTGGATCCATGTACGAAAACCAAGTATGGACTTTGGTGGACTTACCGGATGGCCAGAAGGCTGTCGAGAACAAATGGATTTTCAAGAAGAAAACAGATGCTGATGGTAATGTTACTGTCTATAAAGCTCGACTTGTCGCAAAAGGGTTTCGACAAATTCAAGGAGTTGACTACGATGAGACTTTCTCACCGGTAGCGAAGCTAAAGTCTGTGAGGATTATGTTAGCAATCGCTGCATATTATGATTATGAGATATGGCAGATGGATGTCAAAACAGCATTCCTCAATGGAGACATTGATGAAGAGTTGTATATGATACAACCCAAAGGTTTTGTCGATCCTAAAGATGCTAACAAGGTATGCAAGCTTCAACGGTCCATCTATGGATTGAAGCAAGCATCCCGAAGTTGGAATCAACGTTTTGATAAGGTAATCAAAAGTTTTGGTTTTATACAAACTTATGGAGAAGCTTGTATTTACAAGAAAGTGAGTGGGAGCTCTGTAGCATTCTTAATACTGTATGTGGATGACATATTGTTGATTGGGAATGATGTAGACCTTCTTAATAGTGTCAAAGAGTATTTGAATAATAGTTTTTCAATGAAGGATCTTGGCGAAGCAGCTTACATATTAGGCATAAAGATTTATAGAGATAGATCGAAACGCCAAATATCATTGTCACAAAGTACATATTTGGACAAAGTTCTAAAGAAGTTTGGAATGGAAGAAAGCAAGAAAGGGTTCTTGCCCATGTTGCCCAATACGACCTTGAGTAAAACTCAAAGTCCGACATCGGCAGAAGATAGAGAAAGGATGAGTAAGACTCCCTATGCCTCAGCCATAGGATCTCTAATGTATGCCATGCTATGTACTAGACCCGACATCGCATATGCTGTTAGTTTAACTAACAGATATCAAAGTGATCCAGGAGTGGATCATTGGACAGCGGTCAAAAACATCCTTAAGTACTTGAGAAGAACTAAGGATATGGTTCTTTCTTATGGAGGTGATGAACAGCTCGTTGTTAATGGTTACACCGATGCTAGTTGGAACACCGATCCAGATGATTCTAAATCACAATCTGGATACGTATTTATTTTGAATGGTGCAGCAGTTAGCTGGAGGAGTGCAAAGCAAAGCGTTGTGGCGAGATCTTCAACTGAATCGGAATACATGGCTGCTTCGGAGGCTTCACAAGAAGCGATATGGATGAAAGAGTTCATTACAGAGCTGGGTGTGGTTCCTAGTGCGCTGGACCCAATGTCTATCTACTGTGATAACATGGGCGCCATAGCCAATGCGCAAGAACCAAGGTCACACAAGAAGCTGAAGCATATCAAGCTGCGTTTTCACGCTATTCGAGAACATATCCAGGATGGGGATATAAAGATTTGCAAAGTACACACAGATCTGAATGTGGCAGATCCGTTGACTAAACCTCTCCCGAGGGCAAAACATGACCAACACCAAACTGCCATGGGTGTTCGGTATATTACCATGTAATCTAGATTAGATGACTCTAGTGCAAGTGGGAGACTGTTGGAGATATGCCCTAGAGGCAATAATAAATATAGTTATTATTATATATCTTTGTGTTTATGATAAATGTTTGCATTCATGCTATAATAGTATTAACAAGGAAACCATTAATACTTGTGTGATTTGTAAACTTAATTTGAAGTCCCTAGTATAGCCTCTATACTTCACTAGCTTGTTGGTTGATTGATGATGTGGTTTCTTTGTCATGAACATTGAGATGTTGTCAACAACAAGATCATATCGTTAGGAGAATGATATGGTGGACATACTCCTATAGACAAGCGTAGCATAAAGATCAAGTCATTTCAATAGTTCAATTGCTATATGCTTTCTGATACATAGTAACCTAATTCCTTCGACCATGAGATCATGCATATCACCTTTACTGGATGGATGCTTTGATGTCATCAAACACCACACCGTAACAGGGTGGCTATAAAGGTGGCATTGAGTGTTCGGAAAGTATTGGTTGAAACACATGGATCAAGAGTGGGATTTGTCCATCCACATGACGGATAGATATACTCTGGGCCCTCTCGGTGAAATGTCATTCAATTAGCTTGCAAGCATGTGACTTGGTCACAAGGGATCACATATCACGGGAACGAGAAAAGAGTACTTATCAGTAACGAGGATGAACTAGGTATGCAGAGATACCGACGATCATAACCTCGGATAAGTAACATATCGTGAGACAAAGGGAAATTGGTATCGTATGTAAGTGGTTCATTCGATCGCAAAGTAATCGTAGAAATATGTGGGAGCCATATGAATTTCCAGATTCCTCTATTGGTTATTGTTCGGAGAAGTGTCTCGATCATGTCCGCATAATTCACGAACCGTAGGGAGACACACTTAAGGATTCGACGTTGTTTGAGTAGTTATGGTATTATGAGAAAGAGACCGAATGTTGTTCGGAGTCTCGGATGGGATCCGGGATATCACGAGGTGATCCGGAATGGTCCGGAGAATAAGATTCATATAAGGAAAGTCCCGTTTCGGAGTTCGGGAATGATTCCGGTGTTTTCATCGGGGATATTCTAGAAGGTTCCGGATTGTCCGGCACTCCGGGGGGGAAGGGGTACATGAATGTGTCATTACATATTGGAATGATTGCATCATGTACTAAGTGTTCTTGCTGTCCCAAATATAGGATTAAATTGAATCCTAAAAACAGAAAAGTCAAATGTCCAGTTTGAAAGTCAAACTGCCAAAAACAAGAAACTGTGGGAAACAAGCAAGAGGAGTTGGAGTCGACTTGGAGGAGGAGTTTCTCTCCTCCAAGCCGGCGGCCAGCCTAGGCCGAGTTGGGGAGGGACTCCCTCCCTCCCCTGGCGCGCCCACCCCCTCCCACCTATATAAGGAGGGGCAGGGCTCCCCTCCTAGACACACAAGTTTCCTATCCTCTAAACTAAACCCTAGATCTAGACCCCGGTTTAGAGCTATTCGGTTTAGAGCCTTCTAATTGGTTTAGAGCCCTCTAATTGGTGTGTCTAATTACTAGACCACTAATAGCCTCTCTCATAAGCTCCACCATACTCGCACCGGCTTAAGGCGAAGCCCTGCGGGATTTCCCCTCTACCTCCGGTACCACGCCGTTGTGCTGCCGGAATCGCGAGGAGAGTGCTACAACCTCCGCTGCCTGCTGGAACAAGGGAGAGGAAGGTCTTCGTCGAGTACCGAACGTGTGACCGACTGCGGGAGCGCTGCGGGAACGCGGCGCCGGAAGGATCGTCTACGCGATCTTGAGATCGGAAAGAGTACGACTACATCACCCACGAGAATCTGCTCTCGTTAAACACTTTGGAATCTTCGAGGGTGAGTTATTCCATCGACTCGTTGCTACAATCTAATAGATAGATCTTGGCTTGTTTGTTTGTATGCGATAGAAAAATTTTGTTTTCCATGCTACGAACCCCTACAGCTGACTCATCAGCCAAAGAAGTCTTGATGTTTGCCTAGCTAGCTGTTAGTTCCGAACTTGTGTTGTAAACTTTATCCCTATGTTAACTTGCCTAGCAACCTCTAGAGTATGTTTCGTAAACCGTTGAACTTGATTGTTGATGGCCCACAAGTATAAGGGGTGTATCGCAGTATTTTCGATAAGTAAGAGTGTCGAACCCAACAAGGAGCAGAAGATGCTGGCTAGTGGTATGGATCAGGAATTCTCTACAAATACTTAGCAAATGGATTTTTAGGGTTTTTTGATAAAGCAAGTAAACAAAGTACAAGTAAATAAAATATAGTAGGAATAAATGCAGCAAGTGGCCCAATCCTTTATGCAGCAAAGGACAAGCCGGTTGTATTTCTATAGATGACCAAACGTTCTCGAGGACACATGGGAAGACTGTCAAGTGCTTTCGCTTCATATAGTCGATTAATCTTCTCTAGCTTGCTAAGTGTTGTGTGGGTGAACCTGTGCTAATGTACCGTCCCATCCAAGACATAATACATACTTGTGATTAAACCCCCTTACAAACATCCGTAAGTACAAGAAAGTAATTAAGGTAAAACCTAACCACAACTTTAAACTCTAAGACCCTTACGTCCCTTGTGCAATGGTTTCCTAACGGGGTTTCAGGTTTCTGTCACTCCGGCAACCCCTACGATTAGTAGCCAAATACACAATGCATTCCCCTAGGCCCATATAGGTGAAGTGTCATGTAGTCGATGTTCACATGACACCACTAGAAGAAGTACACCACAACTTAAATAACAATCTATTGAATCTTTCTCAACACAACTCCACTACTAACAACAAGACTTCTCCCATGTCCTCAAGAACAAAACGAACTACTCACAAGACATCATATGGATCATGATCAGAGATGGAATAATGATGTATAACAATCTGAACATAAACAATACTTCAACGGTTCACTCAATAGCATCAACTACAAAGAGTAATCAACACCAGGAAAGTTTCCCCTATGAACTATGCAAGATTCAACGCAATTGTTACAGCAATATGGAGATGGTGATGAGGGTGCTGATGGTTATGATGGTGGTGATGATGATTATAATCCCGATGAAGTCCATCTTGATGGTGGTGTTGATGGCGACGATCTCCCCTCTCTGGGAAGGAATTCCCCCGGCAGAAATCTGTCTGCCGGAGAGATCTTTCTCTCTCGGTGCTTTCCGCCCTGCAGAGGTGGCGGAATCTTTCTGTGGTCACTCTCCCAGTCTTAGGGTTTTGGGAGGAAGATATACGCCAGAGGGGAGAGGCTGGAGTGGGCCAGGGTGGCCACACCACTCCCTGGCGCGGCCTAGGCCTGCCCGCGCCATGGGGTGGTGTGGGCCCCCTGTGGCCCACCTCCACTCCATCTTCTGGCACCTTGAGTCTTCTGGAAAAATAGAATTTTCCGTATATTTTCCCGGATTTTCTGATCTTCGCGAATTTTGCCTCCAAACAACACCTTTTCCATCAGAATCCTGACTGCAGCGGTCCATGCTCCAAAAGTCATCAACCATGCAAAAATAGATGAAATAACATAAGTATCACCTCTCAATATGAAATATATCAATGAATAATAGTGAATTAAGACATAGAATAGTGATGCAAAATGGACATATCAATTGTGAGCGATGCTAGTTATTTGTGTTATGAACTATTTTAGTGCTTGGTCAATAGTTGCTTTTCATTCGTTATTGTCGCCCTAATTCTTGGTTTGATTTCTGTCTTTCTTAGAAATGTCGATGATTAAAATGTGTTGTGGCACTATGTGTGTGACTATACCGCTGCTGGATCTGGTGTGCCAAGTAGACTTGTAATTTGTGCATCCTCTACTTGCCACACAAAATCCGGCTGGGCTCCTCGTGTTGGGAATATGCCCTAGAGGCAATCATGTATGATGTTATTCCCAATGTATTCATAAAGTTTTTTCCATGTATGAACTACTGATATGTATCACTGAATATGTGATTCGGTTGTGGAACTATATATTCATGTTGTTCATACTAGTTGTCCTTGGTCGTTGAGGTTGTGCTGGACACACAACTGAGACTAATGTGAAAGTCGGCTGATCACTCGGTTCCAGTTGTCATGGGCATGGTGATGCTATTCCAACTTACACTGATTTGGCTAAAGAGTTTAGCGAGTCGGACTGACCCACAGATGAGATGCAATGAGCATGTTGTCATTTGTAGTCTCAAGCAATGGAATCCTTCGACCTGAGGTGATCGCATGATCTGAGTTGTGGATCACCAGCTTAGGTCCTATCAAACGTTGTTCCATAAATGGGCAGTTATAAAGGTAGGGTCCGGGTTGGTTGTGAAGCAAGCTGTGTGACGTGGATTACCAAGATGGGATTTGCCCCTCCGTAATGGAGAGATATTCTCTAGGCCCTCTCGTGTGATATGATTCGGAAGCATGGCCATGCGCGATTTGGTTAAGTGTTAACCAAAGAGTTGGACTAAGTGTTAGTCCAGTGAATCGTATATCACGGAACGAGAAGAGAGAGTTGAGCTATTAAAGGGATGGCAATAACTCGCCTATAGCTTGACAAGATATATCATGAGGCAAAGGGATTTGGACGAAAGTCACATTGAGAAAGGTTTATCTTCTGACTTTACGGTGCTTGGGAGTTGGCACGTCTTGCTAGAGACTGATGTCTACGCACTTCTATTCTTGTAGATAGTTGTTGGGCCTCCAAGTGCAGAGGTTTGTAGAACAACAGCAAGTTTTCCCTGAAGTGGATCACCCAAGGTTTATCGAACTCAGGGAGAAAGTGGTCAAAGGTATTCCCTCTCAAGCAACCCTGCAATCAAGATACAAGAAGTCTCTTGTGTCCCCAACATACCCAATATACTTGTCAGGTGTATAGGTGCACTAGTTTGGCGAAGAGATAGTGAAATACAAGTGGTATAGATAATTATAAGTGGTAACGGTGCTAGAAAATAGCTTGATGGCGTGGAAGAGACTAAAGGCAAACTGAAATAAAGATGGAAGCAAGAAAACATGTAATAGATCTAATAGAAAACGGTGTTTCAGTGCTTAGAAACAAGGCCTAGGGATCATACTTTCACTAGTGAACACTCTCATATAAATATATTCTCTTTATGGTACTACTCAGAACTACTATCCGGTTGGACACTCTAATCCATGGTAGGGCTATAACAACACTCCTCAAAGTTTGCTTTCCCCATCTAGATAACCCCACACTGTCACCTTGAGCACTAGATGGTTCCAACAAACACCACAATTTCATAAAGACATCCAACTCCAAATATAACTCATAACAAGTAATTATAATCTCTAGCCTAAGTGCCACCATGGTGTGCACACTGTCAACTTCACACACATGGGGAGAGCAGAGATCTATTAAAGCACTTGAGTAGCAAGGTAGATCTACTTGATTACAAAGCTCATGATCACAATATAATCACGCATAGAGAGAGAGATGAACACATAGCTACCGGCAGAACCCTTAGCCTCGAGAGAGAACTACTCCATCCTCATCATGGGAATCAGCAACGACGATGGAGATGGTGCTGGAGATCGATGGAGATGGCTCCAGGGGCACTTCCCCATCCCGGCAGGGTGCCGGAACAGAGACTTTGTGTCCCCTGAAGCTCCCTTTCGGTGGAGGCGGCGCTGCGGAACTTTTCGTGGCTCGAGGCTGGACGATTTAGGGTTTTTGCATCGAGAGGCATCTTATAGGCGAAGAGGCAAGGTCGGTGGGCGGCCAGGGGGCCCACACCACCTGGTGGCGTGGCCAGGGCTAGCCCGCGCCACCACATGGTGTGGCCAACCTGTGGCCCCTCTCCGTCTCGTCTTCTGGCTCCGTGAGTCTTCCGATAAAATATCGACTTTGGCTTTTGTCCGGTCCAATTCCGAGAATATTCATTTTCTGACTTTCCTGGAACCATAAACAGCAGAAAACAGGCAACTGGCACTGTAGCATCTTGTTAATATGTTAGTCCAAGAAAGTTTATGAAAAGTACTCGAAAGTTGGAACAAAACATAAGAAAGTAGATAAAACCAAGCATGGAACATCAAAAATTATAGATACGTTAGCAACGTATCAACACCCCCAAGCTTAAGTCCTGTTCATCCTCGAGTAGGTAAGTGATAAAAAGAAAGAATAATTTTTTAGGTGACATGCACCATCATAAACTTGATCAAAGTATTTGTAAAGCATTGAAAGCTGGGACCATAGTACTTCAATCATAACATGAAAGACAAAGTTCTATTAATAAGGCAAAGCAACTATGTTGCAACATGAAAAGGCACAAACAAAAGATTCATGAATAACAATGCTTTGCAAGCCGTTTGTTTGTTTCACATAAAGAAAACATAGCATAGTGGCATTCAGCTTGTCCCTCATAGGGTAGCAAAACATAAATGCATAGGACACCTTCAAAGTTCATAAAAGTGACTAGATACAAATAGTTTAAAACAAGCAATATCAAAGCTATGCATCAATCAACAAGTCTTGGGACAATGCACACAGAACTAAGAATGGCCACTATGCTCTCAAAGTAGGTGCATAAAGGTAGAAGGTGGAGACTCAATGTAATGGTGGAAGAAAGGCCTTCATAGAAGGAAGCAGAGATTCAAGTTTCATAAAGAGATTCCAAAAATTATGGTACTTATAGATTTCAACTCTCATTGCCCCTATCATAAGCATCTTGAAGTGATTAAGGTTAAAGTGAACAAACTATGGTGTACATGCTTGACGAAGTATAAGTTAGAAATCTCATGTCCCTTGAATACGAGGGTCGCTCCTCATGCTACTCAAGTTTAGTCACCGGTAAGTTCTTGTCATCATAAGTACATGTGTATCATAGAGAACCGCCAACAGGGTACCCCTTGCCTGATGATACGAAAGAATCCCCATATCAAAATGACAAGGCAAGCAGACAACGAGCATCTCAGCAATCTTCTTATTTACCATGGGAATATGGTGCTTTTTTCTCTCTTTCCTCTTTTCATAATCTCTTTTTTTTCTTTTTCTCTTTTTTTCTCAATATAGGACTCTTTTTTTTAATAAGAAGAATGCTTCATAGACAGCTCATTATAGTTACGCTGCAGGTTTCCACCATGTTAGCATGGATTAGACCAGCGGCCCAGGCGTTTCTCTAACACATATACATAACTCCATGGACTTACAAGCTTCCCTTTCATTTCACACCGACGACATCCATAAACAAAAGAGCATGATATCAACTAGGTACAAAGTACCCGTGCAATGTTGAAAGCGTTCCCCATCACAGCATGGTTATTCTAATCCCCAACAAATAAGTGCAAGCATATACAACATAGACGACACAATGGTTCAAGTTTATTAAGGGCAAGAAAAGTAAAGTGTGCCATCAAGTTTGTGAGAGCTTTAATCACTAGTTTTCTCATAACAAGTTTAATTTGGAAGGTAAACAAAAACATGAATATACTTGGAATAGCATAAGCTAGTAGGTAGGTATGGTGGACTCTTTGGAATAACTTGGTTTAGGGAGTTGGATGCATGAGTGGAACTCATACTTGGTTGTGGAGGCCAGCAATAGACTAGGAGCGACAAACTAAGAGAGCAATAATGGCCATAATCATGCAGAGCGACAAAACATCATTGATCAAAGCATAAAGTGATACTACAAGTTGAAAACTAAAGGATCATAAAGGCTATGGTGACTTTGCATAGTCATAACATGGTGTGAGCATGTGCCAAGTCAACCCAAATAAAGCATCAAAGGAGAATACCACTATACTATGCTTTAATATGCTAAAACAACGCATGATTCATCCAAGGCACATTAAGAAATCTCAATTGTTTATAACAAGTCATGCTACAACAAAGAATACTAAGAATAAAGCCAAAATAATATCAAGCATGACATGACAAAGCATAGGCCACAGTAAAAAACAAGCTCTCTTTACCACTTAAGCATGAACTTTCCTACTCTTTTCCAAACCAAACCAAACTATTTGAAAACCAAGGTATGAAAGAGGGCGTCCAACCAATTTACTCAGCAAACTAAGCAAACTTAAAACCAAAACAAAAATGAAAAAGAATACGCTCCAAGAATAACATAACTGCGCATGAAACAATAAAAATAAAGCGTTTGGAAGAAACCTGGGATTTTTATTGATCAAGAGGGGGGTGCCTTGGACATCCCCAAGCTTTGACGCTTGTACTTCTTAGATATTTCTTGGGGTGACACGTGTGGCATCCCCAAGCTTGAGCTTTAGTCCATCCTTCATCTTATGACTCATTCCTTCCATACACCTGAAATTTTTCCTTCATACAAAACTTCACACAATCTTTATTAGCAACATTAGTGCACTCAAGATAATAAGTCTTTAGGTTCAGTTATAACACCAACAAAACTTCCATTAGAACACTAGCTACTGTAGCACTTCCCTCAAAAAGATCAATTCCCCAAAAGAACTCAAAAAGGAACCAACAAGAAGCAAATGCAGAAAATGGCACAAATCTGTGAAAACAGACCAGCAGGTAAAGACGAATTTTTTCGAAGACCTTCTGTTGCTCAAATTGAAAAGTGTTGAACTAGCGAAAGTTAGATAACAACCTGGGTCAGAGGCACAAAAATTCACGCCTCAAAACAACGTACAAAGATTTTATACGAAGTTTTACAGTGAAGCACTATAATCTGTTTTGGGACAACAAGTTTCCCAATCATTACTTCTCTCTCATTAGAGGTTACTCTTGGCACAAAAAGCAAATAAAAAGGATAAGAAGCGGTTATTATAGAGGTAATAACTTTCAAGACTCATCTAAAACTTTTGTGTTATCTCCCAATAAGTACTTTTGTTTAACGCCTTTAAGTTACGCATGATAGTTTGAGAAGATGCTCACATAAGACATATGAATTGAAGTAAAATAGAGGATCAAGAAGCAAATTCCAAACACATTTAAGTCTAACCCACTTCCTATGCACAGGAATCTTATAAAGAAACAAGTCATGAAAGCACAAAGCAACAAGCATAGGAAAACAAAACAAGTGCAACTTCAAAATTTTCAACATAAAGAGGGGAAACTTAATATTATTGAGACACATAAGACCATGTTTCCCATATCTCATAATAACTTTCAGTAGCATCATGAATAAAAGTAACAATATAACTATCACAAGAAACATTCTTATCATGAGCCACATGCATAAAAGAATTAATACTCACCACATAAACATAGTCATTCTTATTGATTGTAGTGGGAGCAAATTCAACAAAATAGCTATCATTATTATTTTCATCACCATAATCATCAAATATAGGAGGCATATTATAGTCATAATTAATTTCCTCCTCAATAGTAGGTGGACTAAAAATATCATATTCATCATTGTAATCATCATATATTGGAGGTTTGGTATCATCATAAGCAATAGAATAGCTATCTTCCAAAGCTAGGGAACTAAAAAGACCATTTTCATAAAAACTAGCTTCCCCAAGTTTAGACTTTTCCATAACATTAGCAATAATGGTTTCCAAAGAATTCATACTAACAACATTGCTATTAGCATGCAAATAAAGTTCCATAGGTTTTTTAATTTTCTCTTCAAACACTTCATGTCCTAACTCAAGATAAATATTATAAAGCTCTCTAATTTTTTTGTTATTTTCCATTAAGCCTAACTAGTGAAAATAAAAACAAGAAACAAAAAGATATAATTGCAGAATCTAAAGGAAATAACTTCAAGCACTTACACTAGAGGATGTGAGTACCTTTTACCTTACCTCCCCGGCAACGGCGCTAGAAAATAGCTTGATGTCTACGCACTTCTATTCTTGTAGACGGTTGTTGGGCCTCCAAGCGTAGAGGTTTGTATAACAACAGCAAGTTTTCCCTTAAGTGGATCACCCAAGGTTTATCGAACTCAGGGAGGAAGTGGTCAAAGGTATTCCCTCTCAAGCAACCCTGCAATCAAGATATAAGAAGTCTCTTGTGTCCCCAACACACCCAATACACTTGTCAGGTGTATAGGTACACTAGTTCGGTGAAGATATAGTAAAATACAAGTGGTATGGATAATTATAAGTGGTAACAGTGCTAGAAAATAGCTTGATGGCGTGTGGTTGATGTGGGAAAAGACTAAAGGAAAACTGTAATAAAGATGGAAGCAAGCAAACATGTAACAAATCTAATTGCAAACGGTGTTTCAGTGCTTAGAAACAAAGCCTAGGGATCATACTTTCACTAGTGAACACTCTCATATAAATATATTCTTCTTTAAGATACTACGCTGAACTACTCTCTGGTTGGACACTCTAATCGATGGTAGGGCTATAACAGCACTCCTCAAAGTAAGCCTTTCCCATCTAGATAACCCCACACTATCACCTTGAGCACTAGATGGTTCCAACAAACACCACAATTTCATAGAGACATCCAACTCCAAATATAACTCATAACAAGTATTTGTAATCTATAGCCTAAGTGCCACCATGGTGTGCACGCTGTCACTTTCACACACATGGGGAGAGCCAAAGATCTAATAAAGCACTTGAGTAGCAAGGTAGATCTACTTGATTACAAAGCTCATGATCTCATAAGATCAAGCATATAGAGAGAGAGAGAGAGATGAACACATAGAACCCTTAGCCTCGAGAGAGAACTCTCCCTCATCATCATGGGAATCAGCAACGGTGATGGAGATGGTGGTGGAGATCGATGGAGATGGCTCCAGGGGCACTTCCCCGTCCCGGCAGGGTGCCGGAATAGAGACTTTCTGTCCCCCGAATTTCCACTTCGGTGGTGGCGGCACTGTGGAACTTTTTGTGGATTTCTGATTGACGATTTAGGGTTTATGCATCGAGAGGCTCTTATGGGCGAGAGGGGAGACCGAGGGGGTGCCGGAGGGGCCCACGCCACCCCCTGGCGCGACCTGTCCTGGCCCGTGCCACCAGGTGGTGTGGCTAGCCCCTGGCTCCTCTCCGTCTTGTCTTCTGGCTCCATGAGTCTTTCGGTAATATATTGACTTTTCCTTTTGTCCGGTCCAATTCCGAGAATATTGATTTTTTTGACTTTCCTAGAACCAAAAACAGCAGAAAACAGGCAACTGGCACTGTGGCACTTGTTAATAGGTTAGTCCAAGAAATCATATGAAAAGTACTCCAAAGTGTGGACAAAACATAAGAAAGTAGATAAAACCAAGCATGGAACATCAAAAATTATGGATATGTTATCAACGTATCAGTAGCGGTCTTTGATATGTTTCTAACGTATCTATAATTTTTGATGTTCCATGCTTGGTTTTATCTACTTTCTTATGTTTTGTTCCAATTTTTGAATATTTTTCATAGACTTTCATGGACTAACCTATTAACAAGATGCCACAGTGCCAGTTGCCTGTTTTCTGCTATTTTGGGTTCCAGAAAAGTTAGAAAATGAATATTCTCGGAATTAGACCGGACAAAAGCCAAAGTTGATATTTTACCGGAAGACTCACGGAGCCAGAAGACGATACGGAGAGGGGCCACAGGGTGGCCACACCATGTGGTTGCGTAGGCTAGCCCTGGCCGCGCCACCAGGTGGTGTGGGCCCCCTGGCCGCCCACTGACCTTGCCTCTTCGCCTATAAGATGCCTCCCGATGCAAAATTTTAGGTGTATGGAAGGAATGAGTCATAAGATGAAGGATGGACTAAAGCTCAAGATTGGGGATTCCACGCGTGTCACCCTAAGAAATATCTAAGAAGAAAAAACGTCAAAGCTTGGGGATGCCCAAGGCATCCCCCTCTTCATCAATAAAAATCCCAGGTTTCTTCCAAACGCTTCATTTTTATTGTTTCATGCACAGTTATGTTGTTCTTGGAGCGTATTATTTTTTGTTTTCATTTTGGTTTTTAGTTTGCTTTATTTGCTTAGTTTGCTGAGTAAATTGGTTGGAACCCCTCTTTCATACGTTGGTTTTCAAATAGTTTGGTTTGGTTTGGAAAAGAGTAGGAAAGTTCGTGCTTAAGTGGTAAAGAGAGCTTGTTTTTGACTGTGGCCTATGCTTTGTCATGCCATGCTTGATATTATTTTGGCTTTATGCTTAGTATTCTTTGCTGTAGCATGACTTGTTATAAACAATTGAGATTGCTTAATGTGCCTTGGATGAATCATGTGTTGTTTTAGCATATTAAAGCATAGTATAGTGGTATTCTCCTTTGATGCTTTATTTGGGTTGACTTGGCACATGCTCACACCATGTTATGACTATCCAAAGTCACCATAGCCTTTATGATCCTTTAGTCTTCAACTTGTAGTATCACTTTATGCTTTGATCAATGATGTTTTGTCGCTCTGCGTGATTATGGCCATTATTGCTCTCTTAGTTTGTCGCTCCCAGTCTTTTGCTAGCCTCCACAACCAAGTATGAGTTCCACTCATGCATCCAACTCCCTAAACCAAGTTATTCCAAAGAGTCCACCATACCTACCTACTAGCTTAAGCTATTCCAAGTATATTCATGTTTTTGTTTACCTTCCAAATTAAACTTGTTATGATAAAAGTAGTGATTAAAGCTCTCACGAACTTGATGGCACACTTTACTTTTCTTGCCCTTAATAAACTTGAACCATTCTGTCGTCTATGTTGTATAGGCTTGCACTTATTTGTTGGGGATTAACAGAACCATGCTGTCATGGGGAACACTTTCAACATTGCACGGGTACTTTGTACCTAGTTGATATCATGCTCTTTTGTCTATGGATGTCGTCGGTGTGAAATTAAAGGGAAGATTCTAAGTCCATGGAGTTATGTATATGTGTTAGAGAAACGCCTGGGCCGCTAGTCTAATCCATGCTGACATGGTGGAAACCTGCAGCGTAACTATAATGAGCTGTCTATGAAACATTGTTCTTATAAAAAAAGAGTCCTATATAGAGAAAAAAGAGAAAAATAGAAAAAAAGAGATTATGAAAAGAGGAAAGAGAGAAAAAACACAATATTCCCATGGTAAATAAGAAGATTGCTGAGATGTTCGTTGTCTGCTTGCCTTGTCATTTTGATATGGGGATTCTTTCGTATCATCGGGCAAGGGGTACCCTGTTGGCGGTTCTCTATGATACACATGTACTTACGATGACAAGAACTTACCAGTGACTAAACTTGAGTAGCATGAGGAGCGGCCCTCGTATTCAAGGGACATGAGATTTCTAACTTATACTTCGTCAAGCATGTACACCATAGTTTGTTCACTTTAACCTTAATCACTTCAAGATGCTTATGATAGGGGCAATGAGAGCTAAAAGCTATAAGTACCATAATTTTGGAAGCTCTTTATGAAACTTGAATCTCTGCTCCCTTCTACGAAGGCCTTTATTCCACCATTACATTGAGTCTCCACCTTCTACCTTTATGCACCTACTTTGAGAGCATAGTGGCCATTCTTAGTTCTATGTGCATTGTCCCAAGACTAGTTGATTGATGCATAACTTGATATTGCTTGTTTTAAACTATTTGTATCTAGTCACTCTTATGAACTATGAAGGTGTCCTATGCATTTATATTTGCTACTCTATGAGGGACAATCTAAATACTATTATGCTATGTTTTCTTTATGTGAAACAAACAAACGTCTTGCAAAGCATTGTTATTCATGAATCTTTTGTTTGTGCCTTTTCATGTTGCAACATAGTTGCTATATCTTATTGCTAGAACTTTATCCTTCATGCTATGTTGAAGTACTATGATCCCAGCTATCCATGTTTTACAAATACTTTGATCAAGTTTATGATGGTGCATGTCACCTCAAAATTTATTCTTTCTTTTTATCACTTACCTACTCGAGGACGAGCAGGAGTTAAGCTTGGGGATGTTGATACGTTGCTAACGTATCCATAATTTTTGATGTTCCATGCTTGGTTTTATCTACTTTCTTATGTTTTGTCCACACTTTGGAGTACTTTTCATATAATTTCTTGGACTAACCTATTAACAAGTGCCACAGTGCCAGTTGCCTGTTTTCTGCTGTTTTTGGTTCCAGGAAAGTCAGAAAATCAATATTCTCGGAATTGGAACGGACAAAAGCCAAAGTCGATATTTTACCAGAAGACTCACGGAGACAGAAGACGAGACGGAGAGGGGCCAAGGGCTGGCCACACCACCTGGTGGCACGAGACAGGACAGGCCGTGCCAGGGGGTGGTGTGGGCCCCTCCGGCACCCCCTCGGTCTCCCCTCTCGCCTATAAGAGCCTCCCGATGCATAAACCCTAAATTGTCAATCAGAAATCCACGAAAGTTTCCGCAGCGCCGCCACCACTGAAGGGGAGATTCGGGGGACAGAAAATCTCAGTTCCGGCACCCTGCCGGGACGGGGAAGTGCCCCAGAGCCATCTCCATCGATCTCCACCACCATCTCCATCGCCGTTGCTAATTCCCATGATGGTGAGGGAGTAGTTCTCTCTCGAGGCTAAGGATTCTACCGGTAGCTATGTGTTCATCTCTCTCTCTATGCGTGATCTTATGAGATCATGAGCTTTGTAATCAAGTAGATATACCTTGCTACTCAAGTGCTTTATTAGATCTTTGGCTCTCCCCATGTGTGTGAAAGTGACAGCGTGCACACCATGGTGGCACTTAGGCTAGAGATTACAAATACTTGTTATGAGTTATATTTGGAGTTGGATGTATCTATGAAATTGTGGTGTTTGTTGGAACCATCTAGTGCTCAAGGTGACAGTGTGGGGTTATCTAGATGGGAAAGGCTTACTTTGAGGAGTGGTGTTATAGCCCTACCATCGATTAGAGTGTCCAACCAGAGAGTAGTTCAGCGTAGTATCTTAAAGAAGAATATATTTATATGAGAGTGTTCACTAGTGAAAGTATGATCCCTAGGCTTTATTTCTAAGAACTGAAACACCGTTTGCAATTAGATCTGTTACATGTTTGCTTGCTTCCATCTTTATTTCAGTTTTCCTTTAGTCTTTTCCCACATCAACCACACGCCATCAAGCTATTTTCTAGCACTGTTACCACTTATAATTATCCATACCACTTGTATTTTACTATATCTTCGCCGAACTAGTGCACCTATACACCTGACAAGTGTATTGGGTGTGTTGGGGACACAAGAGACTTCTTGTATCTTGATTGCAGGGTTGCTTGAGAGGGAATACCTTTGACCACTTCCTCCCTGAGTTCGATAAACCTTGGGTGATCCACTTAAGGGAAAACTTGGTGTTGTTCTACAAACCTCTGCACTTGGAGGCCCAATAACTGTCTACAAGATTAGAAGTGCGTAGACATCAAGCTATTTTCTAGCGCCGTTGCCGAGGAGGTAAGGTAAAAGGTACTCACATCCTCCCGTGTGAGTGCTCGAAGTTATTTCCTTTAGATTCTACAATTTTGTCTTTTTGTTTCTTGTTTTCACTAGTTAGGCTTAATGGAAAACAAAAAAAATAGAGAGCTTTATAGTATTTACCTTGAGTTAGGACATGAAGTGTTTGAAGAGAAAATTAAAAAACCTATTTTATTTGCATGCTAATAGCAATGTTGTTAGTATGAATTCTTTGGACACCATTATTGCTAATGCTATGGAAAAGTCTAAGCTTGGGGAAGCTAGTTTTGATGAAAATGATCTTTTTAGTCCCCCATCTTTAGAGGACAAAATTTACTTTGATGATACTATACCTCCAATATATGATGAATACAATGATGAATATCATATTTTCAGTCCACCTACTATTGAAGAGAAAATTAATTATGATTATAATATGCCCCTATATTTGATGGTTATGGTGACGAGAATAATAATGATAGCTATTTTGTTGAATTTGCTCCCACTATGATTAATAAGAATGACTATTCTTATAGGGAGAGTAATAATTGTTTTATGCATGTGGCTCATGATAAGAATGTTTCATGTGATAGTTATATTGTTAATTTTATTCATGATGCTACTGAAAGTTATTATGAGAGAGGGAAACATGATTTTATGCATCTCAATAATATTAAGTTTCCCCTCTTTATGTTGAAAGTCTTGAAGCTGCACTTGTTTTTCTTTACTAGGCTTGTTGCTTTGTGCTTTCACGACTTGTTTCTTTACAAGATTCCTATGCATAGGAAGTGGGTTAGACTTAAATGTGCTTTGAATTTTCTTCTTGATGCTCTCTTTTACTTCAATTCATATTTCTTATGCGGGCATCTTCTCAAGCTACCATGCCTAACTTAAAGACGTTAAACAAAAGTACTTATTGGGAGATAACCCAAAAGTTTTAGTTGAGTCTTGGAAGTTATTACTTCAGTAATAACCTCTCCTTATAATTTTTGTGAGGTTTTTGTGCCAAGAGTAACCTCTAATGAGAGAGAAGTAATGCTTGGGAAAGTTGCTGTCCTAAAACAGATTTTTGTGCTTCGCTGTAAAAATTCGTGTAAACTCTCTGTACGTCGGTTTGAGCTGTGATCTTTTTGTGCTTCTGCCCCAGGTTGTTATCCAACTTTCGTTAGTTCAACACTTTTCGATTTGAGTAACATAAGGTCTTCGAAAAAATTAGTTTTTACCCGCTGGTCTATTTTGACAGGTTTCTACCATTATTTGCACTTGCTTCTTCTTGGTTCCTTTTGAGTTCTTTTGGGGAATTGAGATTTTTGAGGGAAGTGCTACAGTAGCTTGTGTTTTAATGGAAGTTTTATTGGTTTTGAAACTGAACCTAAAGACCTATTAACTTGAGTACACTAATGTTGCTAATAAAGTTTGTGTGAAGTTTTGTATGAAGGAAAGATTTCAGGTGTATGGAGAGAATGATGTAATGAAATGAAGAATGGACTAAAGCTCAAGATTGGGGATGCCACGCATGTCACCCCAAGAAATATCCAAGAGGTACAAGCTTCAAATCTTGGGGATGCCTAAGGCATCCCTTTCTTCATCAATAAAAATCTCAGGTTTTCTTCCAAACACTTCATTTTTATTGTTTCATACACAATTGTGTTGTTCTTGGAGCGTCATTGTTTTCGTTTTTAGTTTTATTTTGCTTTGTTTGCTTGAATAAGTTGGTTGGATTCCAACACACTTCTTTTAGAGAGAGACACACCTCGTTATTCATTGCCTAGAACACTCTAGTTTTCATTCTTATTGTCTTGTGAGTGTTCTCTTTTGCAAGCACTGTGTTTAGCCTTAGTTTTCTTGTGCTTTCAGCTTAGAACTTTTTAGTTCTTCTTTGTGGATTTGTGAGAAAAGCTCACTGATCTTTATTTATTATTATCTTTGTGAGTTATTTCAAATAAGTCGATTGGTGTTGGAAAAGAGTAGGAAGCTTCATGCTTATAGTGGTACAAAAGGGAGCTTGTTTTTGACTATGACTTAGGATTTATCATGTCATGCTTGATATTGTTTTGGATTTATGCTTAGTGATCTTTGCTTTATCATGACATGTTATAAACAATTGAGATTGCTTAATGTGCCTTGAAAGAATCATGCGTTGTTTTAGCATATTAAAGCATAGTATTGTGGTATTCTCCTTTGATGCTTTATTTGGGTTGACTTGGTGCATGCTCACACCATGTTATGACTATCCCAAATCACCATAATCCTTTATGATCCTTTAGTTTTCGACTTGTAATATCACTTTATGCTTTGATTAATGATATTTTGTGGCTTTGCATGATTATGGCCATTATTGCTCTCATAGTTGGTCGCTCCCAGTCTTTTGCTAGCCTCCATAACCAAGTATGAGTTCCACTCATGCATCCAACTCCTAAAACCAAGTTATTCCAAAGAGTCCACCATACCTACCTATTAGCATTTGTTATTCCAAGTATATTCATGTTTTTATCTACCTTCCGAATTAAACTTGTTATGCGAAAACTAGTGATTAAAGCTCTCACGAACTTGATGGCACACTTTACTTTTCTTGCCCTTAATAAACTTGAACCATTGTGTCGTCTATGTTGTATATGCTTGCACTTATATGTTGGGGATTAGCAGAACCATGTTGTCATGGGGAACCCTTTCAACATTGCACTTGTACTTTGTACCTAGTTGATATCATGCTCTTTTGTCTATGGATGTCGTCGGTGTGAAATGAAAGGGGAGCTTGTAAGTCCATGGAGTTATGTATGTGTGTTAGAGAAACGCCTGGGCCGCCGGTCTAATCCATGCTGTCATGGTGGAAACCTGCAGCATAACCATAATGAGCTGTCTATGAAGCATTCTTCTTATAAAAAAGAGTCAGATATTGAGAAAAGGAGAAAAATAAAAAAAGAGAGATATGAGAAAAGAGGAAAGAGAGAAAAAAGCACCATTTTCCCATGGTAAATAAGAAGATTGCTGAGATGCTCGTTGTCTGCTTACCTTGTCATTTTGATATGGGGATTCTTCCGTATGATCGGGTAAGGGGTACCCCGTTGGCGGTTCTCTATGATACACATGTACTTACGATGACAAGAACTTACCGGTGACTAAGCTGGAGTAGCATGAGGAGCGGCCCTCATATTCAAGGGACATTAGATTTCCAACTTATACTTTGTCAAGCATATACTCCATAGTTTGTTCACTTTAACCTTAATCACTTCAAGATGCTTATGATAGGGGCAATGCGAGCTGAAAGCTAATAAGTACCATAATTTTTGGAAGCTCTTTATGAGACTTGAATCCCTACTTCCTTCTATGAAGGCCTTTCTTTTACTTTTATGTTGAGTCTCCACCTTCTATCTTTATGCACCTACATTGAGAGCATAGTGGCCATTCTTAGTTCTGTGTGCATTGTCCCAAGACTTGTTGATTGATGCATAGATTTGATATTGCTTGTTTTAAACAATTTGTATCTAGTCACTTTTATGAACTTTGAAGGTGTCCTATGCATTTATGTTTTGCTACTCTATGAGGGACAAGCTGAATGCCACTATGCTATGTTTTCTTTATGTGAAACAAACAAACGGCTTGCAAAGCATTGTTATTCATGAATCTTTTGTTTGTGCCTTTTCATGTTGCAACATAGTTGCTTTGCCTTATTAATAGAACTTTGTCTTCATGTTATGATTGAAGTACTATGGTCCCAGCTTTCAATGCTTTACAAATACTTTGATCAAGTTTATGATGGTGCATGTCACCTCAAAAATTATTCTTTCTTTTTATCACTTACCTACTCGAGGACGAACAGGACTTAAGCTTGGGGGTGTTGATACGTTGCTAACGTATCTATAATTTTTGATGTTCCATGCTTGGTTTTATCTACTTTCTTATGTTTTGTTCCAACTTTCGAGTACTTTTCATAAACTTTCTTGGACTAACCTATTAACAAGATGCTACAGTGCCAGTTGCCTGTTTTCTGCTGTTTTTGGTTCCAGGAAAGTCAGAAAATGAATATTCTCGGAATTGGACCGGACAAAAGCCAAAGTCGATATTTTACCGCAAGACTCATGGAGCCAGAAGACGAGACGGAGAGGGGCCATAGGTTGGCCACACCATGAGATTTCTAACTTATACTTCGTCAAGCATGTACACCATAGTTTGTTCACTTTAACCTTAATCACTTCAAGATGCTTATGATAGGGGCAATGAGAGTTGAAATCTATAAGTACCATAATTTTTGGAATCTCTTTATGAAACTTGAATCTCTGCTTCCTTCTATGAAGGCCTTTCTTCCACCATTACATTGAGTCTCCACCTTCTACCTTTATGCACCTACTTTGAGAGCATAGTGGCCATTCTTAGTTCTATGTGCATTGTCCCAAGACTAGTTGATTGATGCATAACTTGATATTGCTTGTTTTAAACTATTTGTATCTAGTCACTCTTATGAACTATGAAGGTGTCCTATGCATTTATATTTGCTACTCTATGAGGGACAATCTAAATACTATTATGCTATGTTTTCTTTATGTGAAACAAACAAACGTCTTGCAAAGCATTATTATTCATGAATATTTTGTTTGTGCCTTTTCATGTTGCAACATAGTTGCTATGTCTTATTGCTAGAACTTTATCCTTCATGCTATGTTGAAGTACTATGATCCCAGCTATCCATGTTTTACAAATACTTTGATCAAGTTTATGATGGTGCATGTCACCTCAAAATTTATTCTTTCTTTTTATCAGTTACCTACTCGAGGACAAGCAGGAGTTAAGCTTGGGGATGTTGATACGTTGCTAATGTATCCATAATTTTTTATGTTCCATGCTTGGTTTTATCTACTTTCTTATGTTTTGTCCACACTTTCTAGTACTTTTCATATGATTTCTTGGACTAACCTATTAACAAGTGCCACAGTGCCAGTTGCCTGTTTTCTGCTGTTTTTGGTTCCAGGAAAGTCAGAAAATCAATATTCTCGGAATTGGACCGGACAAAAGCCAAAGTCGATATTTTACCGGAAGACTCACGAAGCCAGAAGACGAGACAGAGAGGGGCCAGGGGCCGTCCACACCACCTAGTGGCACGGGCCAGGACAGGCCACGCCAGGGGGTGGTGTGGGCCCCTCCGGCACCCCCTCGGTCTCCCCTCTCGCCTATAAGAGCCTCCCGGTGCATAAACCCTAAATCGTCAATCAGAAATCCACGAAAAGTTCCGCAGCGCTGCCACCACCGAAGGAGAGATTCGAGGGACAGAAAGTCTCTGTCCGGCACCCTGCCGGGACGGGGAAGTGCCCCCAGAGCCATCTCCATCAATCTCCACCACCATCTCCATCGTTGTTGCTGATTCCCATGATGGTGAGGGAGTAGTTCTCTCTCGAGGCTAAGGGTTCTACCGGTAGCTATGTGTTCATCTCTCTCTCTATGTGTGATCTTATGAGATCATGAGCTTTGTAATCAAGTAGATCTACCTTGCTACTCAAGTGTTTTATTAGATCTTTGGCTCTCCCCATGTGTGTGAAAGTGACAGCGTGCATACCATGGTGGCACTTAGGCTAGAGATTACAAATACTTGTTATGAGTTATATTTGGAGTTAGATGTCTCTATGAAATTGTGGTGTTTGTTGGAACCATATAGTGCTCAAGGTGACAGTGTGGGGTTATCTAGATGGGAAAGGCTTACTTTGAGGAGTGTTGTTATAACCCTACCATCGATTAGAGTGTCCAACCGGAGAGTAGTTCAGCGTAGTATCTTAAAGAAGAATATATTTATATGAGAGTGTTCACTAGTGAAAGTATGATCCCTAGGCTTTGTTTCTAAGCACTGAAACACCGTTTGCAATTAGATCTGTTACATGTTTACTTGCTTCCATATTTATTTCAGTTTTCCTTTAGTCTTTTCCCACATCAACCACACACCATCAAGCTATTTTCTAGCACTATTACCAATTATAATTATCCATACCACTTGTATTTTACTATCTCTTCGCCGAACTAGTGCACCTATACACCTGACAAGTGTATTGGGTGTGTTGGGGACACAAGAGACTTCTTGTATCTTGATTGCATGGTTGCTTGAGAGGGAATACCTTTGACCACTTCCTTCCTGAGTTCGATAAACCTTGGGTGATCCACTTAAGGGGAAACTTGCCGCTGTTCTACAAACCTGTGCACTTGGAGGCCCAACAACTTTCTACAAGAATAGAAGTGCGTAGACATCAGCTACCAGCTATCGACTCGGAGTAGTGACTCGTGTCGTGTCCACGTGTACGTGAACCTACAGGGTCACACACACTTAAGGGTAAGGAGCCCATGTGGATTAGATCCATGCGTAGATTGGGGTACGACCTAGATGGGCCTCAAGCATTGAGCCCAGCTAGGAGTGTATATAAGTGGAGTGACAAGGGATTGTCCCTGACCTAGCAGTCACTTTCTCCACTCCCATTTTGGGCTAGATAGGATTTAGCAGTCTTCTACCTGGAGCTTCTTCCTGTACGTGTGGATACCGGTAGAGGCGTTGCACGTGCGGCGCTGGAGACAAGGAGGTCTGTGGGGATCTGGACGTGTTGTACAAGGATCATTCAGCACGGCAACAACTGATGCGCTTCATCAACAATCCGCACCTACACGTCTAGTGGTAAATCTCGTGGCCTATCACCTGAGCTGGATCTTGGGAGTACCGCGTAGAAAAATAAAGTTTTGTTTATCTTTGTGTGGCCCAAAAGTGGTATTAGAGCATTAGCTTCTAGTTTTAGGCTCAAGATCTTGCATATATGATATGCAGTTGGCGTTAGATTGGATCTAATTGTAGTTTTGGTGGTCGATCTATGAGATAGATTGGTTTTGTACGAAGTTGATTGGTTCAATTGTACTTAGGGAATGGATGATCTGGTTTCTGTGATCTAACTGCTAAGGTCGTGGAATGACATACCCCTACCGGTCGGCTTTCGCCATCGGTGTAGACTGTGACATGTAAATCCGGATGCGGTAATCGAAGATCAAAGGGTTTGGTCGAATCGGAGTACAGATTCGATTTGGGTAAGATTGTTTTTTCCGATGATGAAATCCATGTTTGGAAGGTAGATGAGATCTGCGTTTTCACCCTGTCATATCGCCTTAGATGTCGTTGCGAGTTTCACAATGCCGGTAGATATCGTATCTATGCATAACTTGTTTTTGCAGGATGATGTTGTGAATGGTATGGATTATGTGCATGTGATGTGTGTAATCCATACATGATCTACGTATCATGGTTTTGTTAGCCGGCTGGAGCCTAGGTGCTGTCATTTTATTGTATAATGACCTGGGTGTCGGATTCTCTATGTAATTTACATTACTAGCTAGTATAGTTGTTTGGAGAACCCGGATGGCATGCAAGTCGATGTACAAGTCGGCTACATGATGTAAGGCGGCACGTGACAAGAGTTGACATGAGTCGAATTACAAGCTTTGTGGAGATGGAGATCACCATGAAGAGAGCCATACCATTTCACATTATAATTTCTTTATTTTGTGTTATTGTTATGTCTTTGTTTTATCTCTATTAGATAGTTGGTAGAAAGTAATCCCTCAAAAAAGGTCTAGTCGGTTTCCCCGCCAGTGCTGCACCATCACAAGTCGGACATTTTTGGTAGTGGGCTCATAAAATTGAGGTGCTATCAATTATTTCCGACTAGGTGGGTTCGAGTCGGACTCTTATAGTGAAAGCACTCGGTAATCTAGACGGGTCTATCACAACAGTTGTGGGACTCGGGAAAGGTCAGATGGTAGCCGAGGCATGTGATGCCACCCATCCAACAGGAGTCGTATGAGATACGATTGACAAGGAGTTGTCTACCTAGATCACTTGACGACTAGCGGTGATGCTAAAGCTCACTAGTCGGCCTGCTTATTTAGGATCCTGAATCACTAAGTAACCATCGGAGGGATGTTGGTTCTAGTGGGAGCATAAGTATTAAAGTGTTTGATATGCTTGCTCTTTTATGGATACATGTCTTAAGTGTTTTTGCATTTTTTTTGTAGATCAATGGCACCTAGCAGTCTCCCTCAGATTTCTAGTTTTGCTTTGAGAACCATCTTAGAGAAAGATAAGCTAAATGGAACTAACTTCACCAACTAGTATTGTAATCTGAGAATTGTTCTCAAGCAAGAAAAGAGGGACCATGTCCTAGACAACCCACTTCTAGATGAGTCGAATGAGAATGCGATTGTCGCAGCCACCAATGCCTACCGTAGGACTTGTGATGAGTCTACGGAGATTAGCTGTCTTATGCTTGCTCACATAGAACCAGACTTGCAGCAGCAGTTCGAGAATGTTGAGGCCTACGATATGATCGAAAGCCTCAAAAGTATGTTCCAGGCTCAGGCAAAGACTGAGAGGTATCAAGTCTCTCAGGCTTTGTTGAGCTGCAATATTAAGGATGGCAATCCACTGAGTCTGCATGTGATCAAAATGGTTGGTTACGTGTAGTCTCTAGAAAGGCTTGGCTACCCCATTAGCGAAGAGTTCGCTACGGACATAATTCTGAACTCTCTTCCTAGTGCGTATGGCCAGTTCATATCGAACTACCACATGCATGGTATGGATAAGAAGCTTACTGAATTACATGGGATGCTCAAGCAGGCTGAGGCGGATCTCAAGAAAGGCGCCAGTCAAGTGTTGATGGTGCAGAATAAGGCTAAGTTCAAGAAGAGTTCTTGGACTAAGAAGAAGAAGGCAAAGTCGGGAGGTAAAGCTGAGGACCCGGTCCAAAGCGCTTCCTCGGGGACTAAGCCATCTCCTGTAGCCGGATCCACTTGCTTCTATTGCAAGGCGGATGGCCACTAGAAGAGGAATTGTAGCAAGTATCTGGCTAACAAAGCCAAGAGTGGAGGTGTGACTTCCGGCTCAGGTACGCTTGTTTGCAATGTTATAGACATCTATCTCGCAGATGCACCTAATAGTTCTTGGGTATATGATACCGGATCAGTTATTCACATCTGCAACTCGTTGCAGGGGCTGGTAAGAACTAGGAGCATGGCGAGAGGCGAGGTAGACATTCGAGTCGGCAACAAGGCGAGATTCACTGTGTTGGAAGTTGGCACGATGCAACTTCATTTACCTTCTAGATTCTTAATGGAGATAAATAATTATTATTATGTTCCAGTGCTTAGTCGAAACATTATTTTTGCCTCATGTTTGATGAGACAAGGCTATGAGTCGAATATTAAGAATAATTGTTGTTCTTTGTATTTGAATGATATGTTTCATGGCTTTGCACCCGTCCAGGATAGGTTATTTATTTTGAATCTTGAAGGTGAATATGTCTATAACATAAATGTGAAAAGGTTGAAACCAAATGATCTGAATATGACTTATTTTTGGCATTGTCGGCTTGGTCATATAAGTTGGAAACGCATGAAGAAGCTCCATGATGATGGACTCCTAACTTCGTTCGACTTGGAGTCGTTCGAGACATGTGAATCCTGCCTACTCGGCAAGATGACCAAGACACCTTTTGCAAAGAGTTGTGAAAGGGCGTCCGGCTTATTAAGACTAATACATAGTGATGTATGTGGCCTGATGAGCACGACATCTAGAGGTGGTTATGAGTACTTCATTACCTTCACTGATGATTTGAGTAGGTATGGATATATCTACTTGATGAAACATAAGTCAGAAGCCTTTGAAAAGTTCAAGGAATTCCAGAATGAGGTATAGAATCAACTCGGCAAGAAAATAAAGTTTCTTCGGTCAGACCGAGGAGGCGAGTACATGAGCCATGAGTTTGATGACCATCTAAAGAGTTGTGGAATAGTTCCCCAACTCACTCTGTCGGGAATGCCATAGAGAAACGGTGTGTCGGAAAGGCGGAATCGGACCTTGTTAGACATGGTACAATCAATGATGAGTCAGACAGATCTGCCTTTATCATTTTGGGGTTATTGTCTAGAAACTGTAGCGTTCACACTAAATAGAGTACCATCAAAGTCGGTAGAGAAGACACCGCATGATATGTGGACTGGCAAGAAGCCGAGTTTGTCTTTTCTTAAGATTTGGGGTTGTGAAGCTTTTGTCAAGTGACTTCAGTCAGACAAGCTTACAACCAAGTCGGATAAGTGTATTTTCATGGGGTATCCAAGGGAAACCTTGGGTTACTACTTCTACAACCGAGAAGAGGGCAAAGTGTTTGTCGCTTGGAACGGTGTCTTCCTTGAGAAAGAGTTTCTCAGTCGGGAAGTCAGTGGGAGTACGGTGCGGCTCGAAGAAGCTCGAGAGGAACTAGTCAGTAGCGATTTGGTGAAAGCCTTGTAGGTTGAGCTAATCGTGGTAGCTGAGCCAGCAGCTCCACCTACACTACAAAGATCAGAAAGATTGCGAAGTGTTCGTGATGTATTACTGTTAGACAGTGATGAGCCGATAACTTATTCGGAAAAGATGGTGGGTTCTAATTCTGAGTCATGGCTTGGAGCCATGAGATCCGAGTTAAAGTCCATGGATGAAAATCAAGTTCGGAACTTGGTGGATCTGCTAGATGGTGCAAGACCCGTCAAGTGTAAATGGGTCTTTAAGAAGAAAAGTAATATGGATGGAAATATTTCTGTCTATAAAGCACGGTTTGTCGCGAAGGGGTTCTGACAGGTTCAAGGAGTTGACTACGATGAGACTTTCTCACCCGTAGTGATGCTTAAGTCAGTTCATATCATGTTAGCTATAGCAGCCTATTTCGACTATGAGATATGGCAGATGGATGTCAAGATGGCTTTCCTTAATGGAAATTTAACCGAGGACGTGTATGTGATACATCCTGAGGGTTTTGTCAATCCGGCTAATGCTGACAAGGTATGCAAGCTTCGGAAATCCATTTATGGGTTGAAGCAAGCATCCCGGAGTTGGAATATTTGTTTTGATGAGGTAGTCAAATCGTTTGGCTTCATCAAGACTGATCATGATTCTTGTTTATACAAGAATTTTAGTGGGAGCAAAGTAAACTTTCTGATCTTATATGTGGATGACATATTATTGATTGGAAATGATGTCCAGATGTTGCAAGAAACCAAAGAATCATTGGAAAAGAGTTTTTCAATGAAAGACTTGGGTGAGGCGACTTACATACTAGGAATTCGGATCTATAGAGATAGATCAAGGCGAATCATTTGATTGAGTCAGAGTACATATTTGGACAAAGTGTTGAATAAGTTCAACATGGAATCGTCTAAGAAGGGGTTCTTACCGATGTCCCATGGCATGAAACTTAGCAAGACTCGGTGTCCTTCGACAACTAATGAGCAAAGTTGGATGCGTGCGATTCCTTATGCTTCTGCAGTTGGATCCATCATGTACGCTATGATTTTTACCTGGCTGGATGTTTCCTATGCTCTAAGTGTTGTGAGCAGATACCAGGCTGACCCTAGAGAGATCCATTGGGCAGCGGCTAAAAATATCCTTAAATACTTGAGAAGGACTAAGGATATGTTCCTAGCTTATGGAGGTGAGGATGAACTCAGTGTGAGGGATTACACGGATGTGATACGTCCATTTTGCATCACTATTCTATGTCATAATTCACTGTTATTCATTGATATATTTTGTATTAAGAGATGATACTTATGTTATTTCATCTGTTTTTGCATGGTTGATGACTTTTGGAGCATTGACCGCTGCAGTCAGGATTCTGATGGAAAAGGTGTTGTTTGGAGGAAAAATTCGCGAAGATCGGAAAATCCAGGAAAATACATGGAAAATCCTATTTTTCCAGAAGACGAAGGAAGCCAGAAGGGGGGCTGGAGATGGGCCACAGGGGGCCCACACCACCCCCTGGCGCGGGCCAGCCTAAGTCGCGACACCAGGTGGTGTGGCCTCCCTGGTCCACCCCTGGCACTCCCCTCTGGCATATATTATCCTCCTGAAACCCTAAGACTCAAGGAGGACCATAGAAAGATTCCACCGCCTCTGCGGGGCGGAAAACACCGAGAGAGAAAGATCTCTCCGGCAGACAGATTTCTGGCAGGGGAATTCCTTCCCGGAGAGGGGAGATCGTCGCCATCAACACCACCATCAAGCTAGACTTCATCGGGATCATCATCATCATCACCATCAGCACCCTCATCACCATCTCCATATTGCTGTAACAATTGGGTTGAATCTTGCATAGTTCATAGGGGAAACTTTCCCGGTGTTGATTACTCTTTGTAGTTGATGCTATTGAGTGAACCATTGAATTATTGTTTATGTTCAGATTGTTATACATCATTATTCCATCTCTGATCATGATCCATATGATGTCTTGTGAGTAGTTCGTTTTGTTCTTGAGGACATGGGAGAAGTCATGTTGTTAGTAATGGAGTTGTGTTGAGAAAGATTCAATAGTTTGATACTTAAGTTGTGGTGTACTTCTTCTAGTGGTGTCATGTGAACGTCGACTACATGACACTTCACCTATATGGGCCTACGGGAATGCATTGTGTATTTGGCTACTAACCGTAGGGGTTGCCGGAGTGACAGAAACCTGAACCCCCGTTAGGAAACCATTGCACAAGGGACATAAGGGTCTTAGAGTTTAAAGATGTGGTTAGGTTTCTACCTTAATTACTTTCTTGTACTTATGGATGTTTGCAAGGGGTATATTCACAAGTATGTATTAGTCCTAGGAAGGTCGGTACATTAGCACAGGTTCACCCACACAACACTTAGCAAGCTAAAGAAGATTAATTAACTATATGAAGCGAAAGCACTTGACAGTCTTCCCATGTGTCCTCGAGAACGTTTGGTCATCTTAAGTAATACAACCGGCTTGTCCTTTGCTGCATAAAGGATTGGGCCACTTGCTGCATTTATTCCTACTGTCTTTTATTTACTCGTACTTTGTTTATTTGCTATATCAAAAACCGCTAAAAATCTGTTTGCTAAGTATTTGTAGAGAATTCCTGATCCATACCACTAGCCAGCACCTTCTGCTCCTTGTTGGGTTCGACACTCTTACTTATTTAAAATACTGCGATACACCCCCTATACTTGTGGGTCATCAAGACTATTTTCTGGCGCCATTGCCGGGGAGTGTAGCGCTATTGGAGAGTGGAACTGGTAAAGGAAACTTCTACTATGAGTATTGTTTACTTCTGTTAGTTGCTTTATTTTTCTTATGGATAATTCGCTGAGTTTCTTATTTGGTAATGCTACTACCACTGCTAAGGTAGTAGATAAGCCACCACCTGCTGAGCATGATGTTTTTAAAATACCTACAAGAATTATTGATCGTGTTATGGATAACTACTATGTTGGGGATGGAACAATCCATCCCAGTGATCATTTACTCTTTATACACGAATTATGCGGGTTGTTCAAGTGTGCAGGTATTACTACAGATCAGGTTAAGAAGAAGTTATTCTCATTATCACTGAAAGGAAGAGCTGAGGAATGGTATAAGCTGCTGAAGAATGGTCAAGCTCTGGAATGGGAGGAAATAGTACCTCTCTTTTATTCAAAATTTTATCCTCCTAGTGAGATTCATAAAGATCGGAATCAAATATACAACTTTTGGCCTCTTGATGGAGAGAGTACAGCTCAAGCTTGGGGAGATTGAAGTTACTAATGCTCAAATGTCCCATTCATGAGCTCCCCAACAATATTATTATCAATAACTTTTATGCAAGGCTCCCTCTATATGACAAGGATTTATTGGATGCTTCTTGTGCTGGATCATTCACTCGCATGGAAGAAGAAGCTAAATGGGATCTTCTGGACCATATTCAAGACAATGTTGAAGCTTGGGAGAATGACAAAGGTAGAAAGTCAGGTATAAATTATGATTATGAATGCATTGAATCTTTTATGGGGACTGATGACTTTCAAAATTTTAAAAATGCTTATGGTCTAGATTCTCAAGCTATTGCTTCTTATTTTAAGGCTTTTGCTTCCTATATTGAAGTGCCTAAAAATAAGTGGAATAAGTATCATGAACCTTATAAAGATGTTGCTAAGAGTGTTCCTGCAAGAAATACTGAAGTTTATACTGCTAATCATGTCTTACATGAACCTTATATTGAGAAAATGCCTTTTCCAGTTAAGATAAAGGAACATTCTATGATAGCTAGTATGGTTAATGAAAGTACAAGTAAAGCTGCTGAACCTGATAAACAAATGCTTGATGAACCCACAATAGCAAATGTGAAAGACTTTGTTACTAAATATGAAGAAGAGGGACACACTATCCTTTGTAAGGATACCTCTAATATTGTTTCAAAAAGTAGTGTTATGAGAGCTAGTATTCCTGTGTTTTCTGTTAAAATAAGTGATCATTGCTATGATGGTTCTTGTGATAGTTATATTGTTAAGTTTATGCATGATACTGAAAGTTATTATGAGAGAGGGAAAAGTGTTCTTATGTATCTCAATAATATCAAGTTTCCTCGTTTTATGCTGAAAGTTTTTATGTTGCACTTGTTTTGCCTTCTTATGCAAGTAGCCTCTGGTTTCAACAACTTGTTTGTTTACAAAATTCCCTTGCATAGGAAGTGGGTTAGACTTAAACATGTGTATTTTTGCTTCTCAATGCTCTCTTTCACTTCAATTCATATTCCTATGTGAGCATCTTCAAAATTATCATGCCCATCTTAATGGCTATAAAGAAAGAGCTTTTTGGGAGACAACCCAATTTGTTTTTGCTTTTAGTTTGTTTTTGTTTCTTTGAGTCTTGGAAGTTATTACTTTGGTAATAACCTCTCCTTATCCTTTTTGTTTGGTTTTTGTGTCAAGATTAACCTCTAATGAGAGAGAAGTAATATTTGGGGAAGTTGTTGTCCCGAAACAGATTTTTGTGCTTCACCATAAAAATTCGTTAGAGATCTCTGTATGTCGGATTGAGCTGTAAGTGTTTGTGCTTCTGACCCAGGTTGTTATTTAACTTTCGTTAGTTTTGTACTTTTTTAGTTGAGCAGCATAAGATTTTTGAAAAAATTGATCTTTACCTGCTGGTCTGTTTTGACAGATTTTTCCACTCTTGCATTTGCTTCTTTATTCGATTTCCTTTTTGAATTCTTTTTGGGTTTTCAGAAGGAGTTGCTACAGTAGCTTATGTTTTGATGGTTTTCAGTTTAAGTTGGACTCAAAAGGTTTTATCACTTCATATATACTAATGTCGCTAATGAGAACTGTGTGAAGTTTTGTGTGAAAGAAATTTCCAGGAAGTGGAGATATTGGTGTAATAAGGAAGAGAAAGGTTTTATGACTCAAGTAATAAGTGTATGAATATGAAGATATTGATATTATTCAAGTGGTAACTCCGGAAGAATCTACTAGATACCAAATTCAGAGACCTGGAGAGTCCGCTTTCAAATAGGTAACAATTCTAGTAAGAAAAGTTCCGCGAAAATACTATCCAATTATATTTTTGCAGTCTTCAGTCAATAAGGAAAGCTACGAAGCGAAAGAGGGACGGAAATGGAGCCAGGGTGGCTCACACCACCCTGTGGCATGGGCCCACCCTTGGCCGCGCCACCAGGTGGTGAGTCCACCCCGGACTCCGCCACCGACTCGTTTTCTCCCAGTACCTTCCTTTTGTCAGGAAACTTCATAATATATAATCCCTCGGATCCCTCGAGGTTCGTATATTGTGTTCTTGTCGTGTTTTTGTTTCGATCTATTTCTACCAGGAACTATCTTTGAAAGCTTAGAAGCACAATGGTGTCCGCCAAGGATAAAGGAAAGGAGCCTATGGAGGAAGATCTCCAAGACCCCAAGCAAGGGCTGGTACCTTTAGTCTCTTGCCTTGCATCAACGGAAGCCCTACGAGTCACTAAGGAGTTCTGTGATAAGTACCGAGACTTGAGGAGGAAGGTGGACACGCTTCAATGGGAGAATAATAGGCTTCGCAAGATGCTGGAAGATTTCCTCACGTCAACTAAGAAAATATTACCACCACCACCGAAGGAGGAATTCGTCATCAGGTTTGGCATCCCCTTGGTTTGTTCCAAGCTTGGGGGAGTGCCGCGGTATCACATCACTATCTTCTATCTTTTTACCTTATTAGTAGAGTCATATCATGAATAAAGAAGTTATTATGTAGGATGGTTTGCATTATGGAAGTGTCCCCTCTCTCGTTAGATATGTATCCCTTGGTGTGAGTTGCCGTTCTGGAATATTAATGAGAAGTTCTATCATTTACTCTTTTGCATAGCTTATATTAGTTTTCAATTCGTGGTTATATGATTGATCTTGTTGTTAGTATTGGTACCACTTTGGGATCATTGAGTTAATCTAGTTGGTTTTGGCAAACCTGGCTCGGTCAGTAGCAACACTATTTTTGAGAGTTGAATGAAAAAGATAAAAGTACTCAAAAGAAATATAATTTCATTATATTTCTTTCTTGATTTTCCCATAAGTTTAGTGTTCTCTAGTTAAGATCTTTTGTGCTTCCAAGGAAGATTCATGTTTGTATTTATCACTTGTATTGTTTGGTTGTTTCCTTCAACTCTTATACTTGCTACCCAACCTTGCTAGCCAAAAACCTGTACTGAGAGGAATTCTTCTCGTGCATCCACCTCCTTTAAACCAAGCCCATGCCATTTGTGTCCACCATACCTACCTATTAGCACTATTGCTATTCCAAGTAAATTCTTGTTTTGTCTACCTTCCAAATTAAACTTGTTATGTGAACATTAGTGATTAAAGCTCTCACAAACTTGATGGCACACTTTAATTTTCTTGCATTTAATAACCTGAACCATTGGGTCCTTCTTTGTTGCGTATATGCTTGCGCTTTATGAGTTGAAATTAGCAGAACCATGTATCATGGGGAACGCTTTCAACACTGCATTGGTACTTTGTACCTAGTTGATATCATGTTCTTTTGCTTATGGATCCCGGTGGTGTGAAATAAAAGTGGAACTTGTAAGATCATGGAGTTTATATGTGTGTTAGAGAAACGCCTGGGCCGCTAGCCTAAGCCATGCCTAATCATGGTGGAAGCTTGCAGCATAACTATAGTGAGCATTCTATGAAGCATCCTCAATAAAAACCTATGCAAATAGCAAATAAAAAGATCGCTAAGATGCTCACTGTCTGCTTGCCTTGTCATTTTGATTATGGGATAGCTCCTGTGTCATGTGCAAGGGGTACCCAGTTGGCGGTTCTCAATGATACATATGTATTTACAATGACAAGAGCTTACTCGTGACTGAAGTTGAGTAGCATGAGGATCGGTACTCGTAACTGAGGGGCATGGGACTTCAACTTATAACTTGTCAAGCATATCCTCTTAGTTGTGTCACTTTAACCTTAATCACCAAAATATTCCTATGATAGGGGCAATTCGAGCTGAAAGCTAGTAAGTATCATAATTTTTGGGAGCTCTTTATGAAATTTGCAATCCCTGCTTCCCTCTGCGAAGGGCCTTTCTTTTACTTTGTAGTTGAGTCAGTAAACCTATCCCTTTCTATCTCAGCAAGTATTTTGAGTTGTTGTGTTTCATTCATTCATATGACGATTTATTCAATCATGTTTCTTATGTTCCTTGTTTTGCACATTGCTCTTATCTTGATGTTTACTACTTTGAAAGCTATCATTGGAAAACCAGTTATTTGTGAACTCCAGCAAATTATCAACTATTCTTCGACCAAGAGCTAAGTTTGCCATTACCAATTATGATTCACTTTATGTATCTTTATGGTCTTTCCTTTACTTATTGCAAGTTAAGTTATATAATAGTGAGTTGTCTTCTATTATGATCTATGTATTGATGAATGTGATGCTTCTTGTCTGTATTCTTTTATCGACTCTTCACTCCATAAACTTGAGGCCATGTTTATTGAGCTCAGTTTCGCTTGGGGACAAGCGAAGTCTAAGCTTGGGTGGAGTTGATACGTCCATTTTGCATCACTATTCTATGTCATAATTCACTGTTATTCATTGATATATTTCATATTAAGAGATGATACTTATGTTATTTCATCTATTTTTGCATGGTTGATGACTTTTGGAGCATGGACCGCTGCAGTCAGGATTCTGATGGAAAAGGTGCTGTTTGGAGGCAAAATTCGCGAAGATCAGAAAATCCGGGAAAATACATGGAAAATCCTATTTTTCCAAAAGATGAAGGAAGCCAGAAGGGGGGCTGGAGATGGGCCACAGGGGGCCCACACCACCCCCTAGCGCGGGCCAGCCTAGGTCGTGCCACCAGGTGGTGTGGCCGCCCTAGTCCACCCTGGGCACTCCCCTCTGGCGTATATTATCCTCCCGAAACCCTAAGACTCGGGGAGGACCACAGAAAGATTCCACCGCCTCTGCGGGGTGGAAAACACCGAGAGAGAAAGATCTCTCCGGCAGACAGATTTCTGCCGGGGGAATTCCTTCCCGGAGGGGGGAGATTGTCACCATCAACACTACCATCAAGCTGGACTTCATCGGGATCATCATCATCATCACCACCATCATCGCCATCAGCACCCTCATCACCATCTCCATATTGATGTAACAATTGTGTTGAATCTTGCATAGTTCATAGGGGAAACTTTCCCGGTGTTGATTACTCTTTGTAGTTGATGCTATTGAGTGAACCATTGAATTATTGTTTATGTTCAGATTGTTATACATCATTATTCCATCTCTGATCATGATCCATATGATGTCTTGTGAGTAGTTCGTTTTGTTCTTGAGGACATGAGAGAAGTCATGTTGTTGGTAGTGGAGTTGTGTTGAGAAAGATTCAATAGTTTGATATTTAAGTTGTGGTGTACTTCTTCTAGTGGTGTCATGTGAACGTCGACTACATGACACTTCACCTATATGGGCCTAGGGGGATGCATTGTGTATTTGGCTACTAATCGTAGGGGTTGCCGGAGTGACAGAAACCTGAACCCCCGTTAGGAAACCATTGCAGAAGGGACGTAAGGGTCTTAGAGTTTAAAGTTGTGGTTAGGTTTCTACCTTAATTACTTTCTTGTACTTACAGATGTTTGCAAGGGGTATATTCACAAGTATGTATTAGTCCTAGGAAGGTCGGTACATTAGCACAGGTTCACCCACACAACACTTAGCAAGCTAAAGAAGATTAATCAACTATATGAAGAGAAAGCACTTGACAGTCTTCCCATGTGTCCTCGAGAATGTTTGGTCATCTTAAGTAATACAACCGGCTTGTCCTTTGCTGCATAAAGGATTGGGCCACTTGCTGCATTTATTCCTACTGTCTTTTATTTACTCGTACTTTGTTTATTTGCTATATCAAAAAACCCTAAAAATCCGTTTGCTAAGTATTTGTAGAGAATTCCCGATCCATACCACTAGCCAGCACCTTCTGCTCCTCGTTGGGTTCGACACTCTTACTTATCAAAAATACTACGATACACCCCCTATACTTGTGGGTCATCAGGATGCAAGTTATCTCACTGACTTGGATGATTCTTGTTCGCAATCTGGATATGTGTTTGTGATAAACGGAGGGGCTGTGAGCTGGAAGAGTTCCAAGCAAGAGACGGTGTCTGCGTCTACGACAGAGGCTGAGTATATTGCTACCTCGGAGGTGGCAAAGGAAGCTGTTTGGATGAGGAATTTCCTCATGGATTTTGGTGTGGTTCAGGACTCGTCCAATCCGTTAGACGTGTATTGTGACAACAATGGTGTTATTGCACAAGCCAAGGAACCTAGACAACACCAGAAGAACAAACATATACTCATGCGGTACCACCTGATTCGCCAGTTCGTGGATCAAGGTGATATCAAGTTATGCACGGTACACACGGATGCAAACATTGCGGATCCATTGACAAATCCACTTCCACAGCCGAAGCATGAGGCACACCTGAGAGCTATGGGTATTAGATGCCTAGACATGTGATGTCGGATGATTGACTCTAGTGCAAGTGGGAGACTGTTAGGAACCCTAGAGGCAATCATGTATGATGTTATTCCCAATGTATTCATAAAGTTTTTGTCCATGTATGAACTACTGATATGTATCATTGAATATGTGATTCTATTGTGGAACTATATATTCATGTTGTTCATACTAGTTGTCCTTGGTCGTTGAGGTTGTGTTGGACACACAACTTAGACTAATGTGAAAGTAGGCTGATGACTCGGTTCCACTTGTCATGGGCATGGTGATGCTATTCCGAATTACACTGATTGGGATAAAGAGTTTAGCGAGTCGGACTGACCCACGGTTGAGATGAAATGAGCATGTTGTCATTTGTAGTCTCAAGCAATGGAATCCTTCGACCTGAGGTGATCGCATGATCCGAGTTGTGGATCGCCAGCTTAGGTCCTATCAAATGTTGTTCCGTAAATGGGCAGTTATAAAGGTAGGGTTCGGGTTGGTTGTGAAGCAAGCTGTGTGACATGGATTACCAAGATGGGATTTGCCCCTCCGTAATGGAGAGATATTCTCTAAGCCCTCTCATGTGATATGATTCGGAAGCATGGCCATGCGCGATTTGGTTAAGTGTTAACCAAGGAGTTGGACTAAGTGTTAGTCCAGTAAATCGTATATCACAGAACGGGAAGAGAGAGTCGAACTATTAAAGGGATGGCAACAACTCGCATATAGCTTGACAAGATATATCATGAGGCAAAGGGACTTGGATGAAAGTCACATTGAGAAAGGTTTGTCTTCTGACTTCACAGCGCTTGGGAGTTGGCACGTCTTGCTAGAGACCTCTATCAGCTATCGACTCAGAGTAGTGACTCGTATCGTGTCCAGGTGTACGTGAACCTACAGGGTCACACACTTAAGGGTAAGGAGCCCATGTAGATTAGATCCATGTGTAGATTGGGGTATGGCCTAGATAGGCCTCAAGCATTAGGCCCAGCTAGGAGTGTATATAAGTGAAGTGACAAGAGATTGTCCCTGACCTAGCCATCTCGGGCTAGACAGGATGTAGCAGTCTTCTGCCTGGAGCTTCTTCCTGTACGTGTGGATGCCAGTAGATGCATTGCATGTGCGGCGCTGGAGACAAGGAGGTCCGTGGAGATCTGGACGTGTTGTACGGGGATCGTTCGACACGACATCAACTGACACGCTTCATCAATAATCCACACATGCGCGTCTAGTGGTAAATCTCGTGGCCTATCACCTGAGCTAGATCTTGGGAGTACCGCATAGGGAAATAAAGTTTTGTTTATCTCTGCGTGGCCCAACACCTCGTGCCAGCCCCAGCCGGTGGCCCAGCAGCAGCCTGCGCGGCGTTGGTGGCTCGTCGGGTGGGCCTTGGGATCACGGCTCACCTGCGCCCTGCCCGCCTATAGCGCTCGCACCCTCATGGGCCAGCGTGCCCACCCACGTACGATGCTAACCCGCCTGCATGGGCCGGCTCGGCCTTCCTGCTGGCCCGCCACCGCCGGCGCGCGGACTTGCGCGTGCCAGCCCACATGGGTTGTCCGGCGGGGCCCAACAACGGTGGTTGCGGTTGCCCTTGTTGGGGTGGCTTCCCTCTAGGCTATTTCCCTTCGGGGATTTGGCCCAATTGAGTAAGTTGACCCATAAATAGTTTTAAAAGGTTTATTTAATACATTAATTCATAATTAATACATAAATTCATATTATAAAATCCTCATTAATCTGAAACACCTTTTGGCTTATTCCTGCTCGGAATATATTCAGATCCTCTTCAGAACTATTCTGATAATATCTTTTCAGAACGATTCCGATTCTCTCTTTCTCATCGGTGATCCTTTCGCTTCCATAATGATCTTAGAACATCGTAAGACTCTTACGCGTGTTACCCTACGGTTCAAAAATGACATAGACATGATCGAGATTTCTCTCCAGACCAATGATCAATAACGGGGACTGAGATGCCCATAATGACCCACATGCATTCCACGAAACTCTATCGTTTGAACCGCAAACTTATAATTAATGTCCAATTCCTTTTGTTTCTTTGATACATGACTTATTAGAAATTTGATCTCAACACTAATCTCATTACCGATATGCCTATTTAACTTGTTACCGTGATATTGTATCCCCTAACCTAGTCAATGGTTGCAACCTCTTGGATACAATCTCACCGAATGGGCCCAGTGTATCTTCCCGTCACGCGGACGAATAAATCCCGATCTTGATGCACATACCTTAAAATTTCCTCTGGAATATCCAATATACACCTTTATTGTCACCAAGTTACGGACATGACATGTGATGAGATCAAAGCATCCTCGAGAGATAGTTATTAATATGATCTCATGGTCTAAGGAGAAGGTCACTCAGTTTCTAATTATTACAACAACAAACCATGTGACTAGATCACATTGTAATACTTATATGGGTAATATCCATCATATCATTCTCCAACAATATGACTATATCGCCAACTGACATAAATGCTCCATGATTAGGAAACCTTGATCATTGTTGCCCAATAAACTAGTTGAATAGAGGCTACTAGGACTGTGGTTTGTTTGCATACCACACCTGTACCAATGTTTCCACTTGATACAGTTATAGCACAATATGAATGATTATGAACTAATTTGAGATATGATAGTAAAACTATTTATTATATGTCTCTAGGGCATATCTCCTTCCGTCTGCCACTTGCACTAGAGTACAAATAATCTAGTTGCATTTATTATTGATCACAAACCCATGTGTTTTGATCATGCATGCTAGTGAAAACATCCTGTCTTTGATCTAATTTACCAGATTTGTATGTATTTGGCAATCCATTAAGTGTCTCCTAACACTATAACATTATCTCATATTTATTAAATTATTTGTTTGGTGACAAAGTGAGACTTTGTTTCTAAGAATTTTCAATGACGGTTAATCAGTCACGAGAACTTTCACTATTGTCATCATACTAGAAACATACTCAGTTGAAGTCGAACTTCATTAACCAAACCTTGTTATACTTGATATTCCTGAAGTAGTTGCCTACTCTCATATCTATGTAGATCCTTCTCTAAGTTTCCGATGATATACTTAATTTTGGTTTAGTGATTTGTGAATCACCTCAGAACCTGTTCTTTTAAGAACGCGGGTCACATTTTCAGCCAAGTATACAACATGTTGATTTGTGGAAGAGACATATGATCAAATCATATGGGATGAAGATCAATATTCATTGTTCATACAAATGTTTCACCAAGATCAACAAGCTAGAACAACCTTCTATGCGTGTTACATTCTGATCTCATTCTAGAATCCAATCTAGAATTTTGAACCCTCTTCAGAATCCAAATAGAAACATTCAGACTTTAATGTTTACTGAATACATCGATATATCTCAATGGATTTCAATATCCAAGATTTTGTTCAACTTCACTCACAGAATATTTAACCCTTAAATATCACTAATATCAATTAGACAATCCATTATATGTTAAGCACATATATTCTGATGTCTGTCATGCTCCCACTCAAATATGACATCATATATGGGCCATTCTAGTTTATCCTTGCAGACCCACTCAAATATGTCACTAACACACTTGGTCAAGAAGACATTCTGCTCCCACTTGAATACTTAACAAGTATTGGCCTTCTCGATACTTTGGCAATTCCAAAATTATTTGATCATTTATTAAATCAAGAGGTTTTTCATTATGATATATTAGCATTTGACTGCTAAATGAAAATGCATAAGACTTTAACCATTGCTACACTTTTGTAGGTAACAATTAAATTTGCCGAGACAAACTTCATGATAAATTGTGCTTTAAGTCCTTTTATTCTAAAAGTTCCATTTCTTCCTCATAACTCTGCAGTTATTCAGGAAGGATCAAGTAACCATTGACTTTGATAATATTAAGTAACAATTACTTTCCAATCTTAAACGCAACTTACTGCATGATTTCATGATTATTAAATCATTTCTTGTAATTAGGTCCATCATTGCTTCTCTGTAGTTTGTAGGTATGTCATATACAATTATTATGACAAGTGAATCGACAATGTATTTCTACTAGGCTAGAAATGCAATATTGAATCCTACTTTAGCAAAGTTTTTCAATCGAAAATTTGTGATCATAATCATTAGTTTCACCTCATCTGCAAAGTTTTGTTTCACGGAACATACTTTGTTGCGCTACTCAATGTTGGGTTCGCAGCATAGAAAACAAAAAAATTCCTACGATGAGAACTATACGCCAAGATCTATCTACTTTATACAAGCAACAGGTGCATATACATCCATAGAGAACTTACCCTCGAAGATAACAAAGCTATGTTAACGAGTTGAAACTCGTGGATGATGTAGTCGTACACTTGCCGATCTCAAGATCGTGACGAAGTCCAGCAGGTCGGCTCCAGCACGTCCATCAGATCCAGCTCCAGCAAGTCCAGCACCACCAAGTCTAGCACCGCAAAGCAGCGGTGCATCCGTGATCCCACACACGTCCGGTACCCCAACAACCTCCATCCCTCGCTCCATCAAAGCAGCGGAAGCAGAAACTCCTTTCCAGATAAAGCCACCGGGAACATGTATCTCGCTAATCCGAGACCATGGGAAATAACTAGAGGGGGAAAGAGATTCTACACGAAGAGGTGTAGTTTGTGAGGAGGAGAGGGGGCCTTTTATAGGGAAGAGGGGATGCACCCAAGGGCCATGGCGTGGCAGCCATGGTGGTGCCCCCACCTCTTCCACATTCATGTGGGTGGAGCTCCCACTCCCATAAAAAGCCTCCACTCAAATTCCACTCACACATGCATTAAATTTCCACCAAATTTAATGCAAGCTCTCATTAAATAAAACTATTTTATTTATTTTATTCAGAATTTTGTTAATAATATTAATTAACAAACATTCACATAAAACCCCTTGCAACATTTCAATATCACATGCAGAACCAATTTCAGCAATTTCACCCGAAACAGTTTAGGTGTCTATTGAAATAATTCTAGTGCTTTCTTAAATCTTTATCTGAAAAATATTTGCTCCAAATGGTGTCGGGGTCCCTTAAGTGTGTCACCTACGGTTCGTGAATAATGTAGACATGATCGAGAGCCCTCTTCGATCAATAATCAACAACGGGACCTGGAGATCCGTACTGACTCCCACATATTCAATGATGACTCTTGTGATCGTGTGAACCTTTAACGTCATAACTAAATCCCTTTGTCTCGCGATATATTACATGTCCGAGATTCGACCATTGGCATCCAAATACCTAGTTTGATCTCGTTACCAACATGCACTCTTTTCTCGTTCCTGTGATATAATATTCTAGTGATCACATCACTTGCTTACAAGCTATTTCAATGTGATATCGTCGAGACGGACTAGTTATATCTATCCATCATCGAGATGAACAAATCCCACTCTTGATCCATGAGCCTCAACATAACACCTTCGTAGCACTGAACCCACCTTTATAGTCACCCTGTTACGGTGTGACGTTTGATGTTATCAAGATACTCTTCCGGTGTTAGCAATTAACATGATCTCATGGTCTAAGGACTAAGATTACTTCGTATGATGTTATAGAAATATAAACATAATGACTTTGATTGTAATGCTATACTTCGGATGAATGTTCATCACATCATTCCACTAATGTTGTGACCTCGTTATTAACAACATCCAATGTCCATGATCATGAAACCTTGATCATCTTGTTAATCAACGAGCTAGTTTATATGAGAGGCATCACTAGGAACTTTGTATTTTGTTTATTAAACACACATGTATTAACGTTTCCAATTAATACAATTATAGCATGCAAAATAAACATTTATCATAAACAAGGAATAAGATAATAACCACTTTATTATTGCCTCTCGGGCATATTCCCTTCAGTCTCCCACTTGCACTAGAGTCAATAAACTAGTTTGAAAAACTTTGCGTATTGAACACATATGGCTTTCGGTGTTGCATATACGTGATTGCTAGTGGTTAACATAATCTCCGGATCTGACAATTTCAGACTCGTGTGTATTTGCATGTCTTTGCGTCTCTTCGCATCACTCATTCTCAAATGAGATGGCATTGTATAAATTTGGTCCTTTGGTGAGACCTTTAGTTCGTTCGGGTTAAAATATGTTGATATTATTGTCATACAATATATCTTCATAGTATTAGCCCACTTTGAACTATTGGGTTTGCAGCATAGAAAACAAACAAATTCCTACGATGGGAACTATACGCCAAGATCTATCTACTAGATACAGAGCAACGGGTGGATATACATCCATAGAGAACTTACCCTCGAAGACAACAAAGCTTTGTTAACGAGATGGACCTCGTGGATGTTGTAGTCATACACTTGCCGATCTCAAGATCATGATGAAGTCCAGCAGGTCTGGCTCTAGCACGTCCATCAGATCCAGCTCCAGCAAGTCCAGCACCACCAAGTCCAGCACCGCAAAGCGGCGGTGCATCCGTGATCGCACACACGTCCGGTACCCCAACAACCACCATCCCTCACTCCAGCAAAGCAGCGGAAGCAGCAACTCCTTTCCAGATAAAGCCACCGAGAACATGTATCTCGCTAATCCGAGACCATGGGGAATAACTAGAGGGGGAGAGAGATCCTTCACGAGGAGGTGTGGTTTGTGAGGAGGAGAGGGGGGCCTTTTATAGGGGAGAGGGGGCACCCAAGGGCCATGGCGTGGCAGCCATGGTGGTTCCCCCACCTCTTCCACATTCATGTGGGTGGAGCTCCCAGTCCCATAAAAAGTCTCCACTCAAAATTCCACCCACACATGCATTAAATTTCCACCAAATTTAATGAAATCCTATTTTAATGAAATCCTATTTTAATGAAATCCTATTTTAATGAAATTCTTAACTTGTGTCAATACAAGATACATCATTTCCAATCAACACCATGTCCACTACATAATGTATTAGAAATATGTCTCAGCGCTCCCACTTAATTTCTTGCAAATGCAAGCATCTTTATCATCTCCGATGAATTTAAACTCCTTTAACATTTTCATCATGGTGAAGATTCCAACTCCGCAATGCTCACTTCAACTATTGAAGTTTGCATGCCCTTTTAGCGCCCTTTGAATTAACAAAACCCTTCGGACCGTGTCAGGTACACGTCCTAGGTAACCATTCTATTAGAAGAACCTTGTTTTGTTTATTCAACTACCATATACCAAATCATATGTAGTGGTTGCTACATTAATCCGTCAAGACTAAACATCGCTATGAAAGATCAAATCTTGTCATAGTCAACTCCTTGAACATTGCCGTAAAGGTCTTTCCGACATGTCGAATATTTCATAGATGTCAAACATCCATGTCTATTTCTTTATAGATCCAAACACGACCGATACGCTTCACGCTTTTCCGAAGGGTCTTCCAAGTTCAGAAACTTGATTTCTTGTGTACAGATATTATCACGGATTCTATGACTTCTAGTCATTTTATGGAGTCGGGGCCCATCATCGCTTCTTTGCATGCAGTCGGTTCATCATTGTCAAAACAATAACGACTTCTGTTTCAAATCTTACTATTTGATTCTTACCGACCCACATGGTTCAATAAGAACTCTAATCTCCAAGATCACACCCTTTGTAATCATGGGAGCCATGAGCATTGTGGCCGCCACCGGGACACTTTTTGGCGCTGCGCTACTTAGCACATATAGCTAAGATTCAACAACCTTATCAAAGTTCTATTGTCCTCCCACTTAACTTTTCACGAAAAAATTCCTTCTCAAGAAACTTGACGTTCCAAGCGACAAACTCTTTTGTCCTCGGTGTTATGGAGGAATTCCCAACGAATTCTTTGGGATAACCTACAAAGACGTGCTTATCCGAGTTTGGTTGTAAACATTTTACTTATGCATAGCATACCAAAATTTAAGAAAAGACAATTCGGGTTTTATCCCAAACCATAACTCATATGGTGTCATTTCAACAGATCACGATGGTGCTCTTTTCAGTATAAAAGCGGTAGTCTCTAAAGCTTTAATACTTAAAACATAATGGCAGTTTTATAAATGACACCTTTGATCTTACCATGTCAAAACAATGTTTGATTTGATCTCTCGAACATACCATACTCCTGTGGTTTATCGGGAAAGGCAAATTCATGAAACAATTCCTGAAATCTTAGGAGTTTTGCTAAACCTGTAACTCAAATATCTTCTTTTATGATCAAATCATAAACTCTTTTATTTTCTTGTTACAATGATTTTTCACTTCATCTTGAAAGTCTTTGAACAATTTTCAAATGTTTCATACTTCTTCCTTATTAAGTAAATATTTAGATATATTCACTCAAATTTCTGGAGAAAGCATATGAAGCAAAAAAGATCCATCGCATATGGCTACACATAATGGACTATGCACATCATCATGCAAAATTTCCAATAAATTAGTCATCCGTTCCTCTTTGGCCTATGAACGGAGTTTTAATTATCTCGAGGAAAGTTTCACAAGCGTCAATTGATCATAATCAAAAGAATCCAAAAATGCATCAACATGGAGTTTCTTTATGTTTACTTTCCAATGTAATTCAAAAAACGATGTCACTTCATAAGTGATCTTCCAATCATTTGTCTTACGACATTTTAGCAATAATGTTTTTGGATGTGATTTCTCCAACTAGACTTGTAAAAGTTCATCCATCCTTTATGGAATACGGTAATTATTTGAACAACCATTGTTCTCGTAATACCGGAACAAAATAACAATTATTAAAACAAATCTTGAAGGCTAGGTTTGACGACAACGAAAACACAATAACACTTTATTTGTTTTCGATGAACATCATCACTTATTCTCTTGCCAGTTACTTAGGCCGTTGCAGTTCATGAATTGTGTTGTTCTGTATGACACTTCACACCAACCAATTCGGTATCCAATACCGGTATCTAATACCTCAGAACCACATTGTTTAACAAGCAAGGAATATAGCCATAACATGTATATCTTCTATATATATCTAAGTTGGACATCTCCAACCTTTTATTTTCTGCCAAATATTTTATAGATTATCTTTCAACAATTCCTTTTCTTTTAAAAGAATCTATCAACATCAATAGTGGTGTCATTCACATGACACATAGTACAAAGTGTATATAGTCAAATACTAATACCTTTGGACTTGCACTTTGAAGTGGATCACCATCCTCAAATGTTTGGTGTTCTTTCAAAAATCCATTCTTCAGTAATCTATCAGTGTAGTAAACATTTTACTTACATCTTCTATTCATCCTTATCATGATAACTTTCATGATCAAGCTACTTGAGCCTATAAGGATGAATCGTGAGTATAATATCAGATCCCAAAACCTTTTTGGTAGATCCGGATGCCTAGCATCTCCATCCTTCATAAATTCTCATACAATATGAGAACATGTATTTTGCTAAATTATACTCTATCATAATGCAACCAAAAACATTGTTTCAGATATCACAATATCTTCCACACATGATTGTTTCTGAAACAATTTTTTAGCTCCTAGATAATCTTGATATTAAAACAACTTTTGAATATCAATAATAATGGAGGCAAACACGATACTTTAGATACTAACATTGGAATTCTTACTCTTGATTTAATACTATTTATTAAACTTCATGGAGTAAATAGAATTTGCTGAAAGTTTGCAATAGGACTTCTAAACTTTAAATTGACATTCAAAACAATACGATACCAGTTCGTAAAGTAAATATCCAGAATTCTATAGTTCTATTATCTCAATTAAAATTAAGCATAAGGTAGTGAACAGATGCCAATGACTACAACAAATTATGCAAATTCACTTTGATTTACTTTATTACATATTGAGTTCGACTAATCAAAATTAGAAATGAACTCCCACTCAAAAATGACACCCCTCGTGCCTTTTGGTGATTACATGAACCAAATCCACTACACCAAGTCCGATCATCACGTGAGTCGGTGTAGCTTCAAAGGCGAGCATATATATGGGCATCATATCAACTATATGACTCATGCTTAACCTTTCGGTCCGTGTTCCGAGGCCATGTCTGTACATGCTAGGCTCGCCAAGTAAGAACCTTAGTATCCACGTGTGTAAACCTGTCTTACACCCGTTGTATGAAAGCGCGGAGTCAAGTACACCCGATCATCACGTGATGTCTCGAAACACGATCCATAGAACGGTGCATACTGAAGGAAGAACACATTTTATCTTGGTATCTAAATGAGGGATCATCTTACTAATGCTACTAAAAGCGCCAAACTAGCAATATAAGATGCTAACATCTAATGTGTAAGGTGAGATGATATGGTCCATGCATTTGATCACCATCATATGCATCGTGGTATGATCTCTATCATTCCTTTGTGTGTAAGGCCAAGGTCTATGGAACTTACATGTTAAGTGTGTTGTAAGAGTATCTACCATACATCTACTTACAATATTACCATATCAATACACTAGCCCAGCAACAATCTAAACGCCTCTAATTTATCCATTGCAAGTTTTACGTGGTTTAGGGCTTTCGGAAATAGAACTGGTCTTACCTACGAACATGGAACCACAACGAGGATAACCAAGTTATTAGCAACTCGTTGTAAATCAGATATTGACTATAGTAGGAGAGACAGACACCCGCCAGCCACTTATAAAAAACTAGTTGCATGTCAGTCGTGGAACCGGTCTCATGTGCGATGACATGTAAGGTTGGTCCGGGCCACTTCATCCCACTATGCCACCAATATCCAAAATACATAGAAGATGCAATAACATGATCATCATCGCCCACATATAAACATATGTGTACTACCCGTGCAAAGCACCTACACATAGATCAGGCTCTGATACCACTATTGGGTTTGCAGCATAGAAAACAAAAAAATCCTACAATGGGAACTATACGCCAAGATCTATCTAGTAGATACAGAGCATCGGGTGGATATACATCCATAGAGAACTTATCCTCGAAGACAACAAAGCTTTGTTAACAAGATGGAACTCGTGGATGATGTAGTCGTACACTTACCGATCTCAAGATCGTGATGAAGTCCAGCAGGTCCGGCTCCAACACGTCCATCAGATCCAGCTCCAGCAAGTCCAGCACCACCAAGTCCAACACCGCAAAGCAGCGGTGCATCTATGATCGCACACACGTCCGGTACCCCGACAACCTTTGTCCCTCGCTCCAACAAAGCAGCAGAAGCAGCAACTCCTTTCCAGATAAAGCCACCGGGAACATGTATCTCGATAATCCAAGACCATGGGGAATAACTAGAGGGGGAGAGAGATCCTTCACGAGGAGGTGTGGTTTGTGCGGAGGAGAGGGGGACTTTTATAGGGGAGAGGGGGCACCCAAGGGCCATGGCGTGGCAGCCATGGCGTGGCCCCCACCTCTTCCACATTCATGTGAGGGGAGCTCCCACTCCCATAAAAAGCCTCCACTCAAAATTCCACTCACACATGCATTAAATTTCCACCAAATTTAATGCAAGCTCTCATTAAATAAAACTATTTTATTTATTTTATTCAGAATTTTTTCAATTACATTAATTAACAAACATTCATATAAAACCCCCTCCAACATTTCAATATCATATGCAGAACCAGTTTCTGCAATTTCACCCGAAACAATTCTGGTTTCCATCGAAATGATTCCAGCGCTTTCTTAAATATTTATATGAAACATATTTGCTCCAAATGGTGTCGGTATCCCTTAAGTGTGTCACCCTATGGTTCGCGAATAATGCAGACATGATCGAGACCCCTCTACGATCAATAATCAACAGCGGGACCTGGAGATCCGTTCTGACTCCCACATATTCAATGATGACTCTTGTGATTGTGTGAACCTTTAACATCATAACTAAATCCCTTTGTCTCGCGATATATTACATGTACGAGATTCGATCATCGGTATCCAAATACCTAGTTTGATCTCGTTATCGGCATGCACTCTTTTCTCGTTCCCGTGATATAACATTCTAGTGATCACATCACTTGCTTGCAAGCTATTTCAATGTGATATCACCGAGAGGGCCTAGACTATATCTATCCGTCATCGGGATGGACAAATCCCACTCTTGATCCATGAGCCTCAACATAACACATTCGTAGCACTGAACCCACCTTTATAGTCACCCTGTTATGGTGTGACGTTTGATGTGATCAAGATACTCTTCCGGTGTTAGCAATTAACATGATATCATGGTCTAAGGACTAAGATTACTTCGTATGATGTTATAGGAATATAAACATAATGACTCTAATCGTAATGCTATACTTCGGATGAATGTTCATCACATCATTCCACCAATGTTGTGACCTAGTTATTAACAACATCCAATGTCCATGATCAGGAAACCTTGATCATCTTGTTAAGCAACGAGCTAGTTTATATGAGAGGCATTACTAGGAACTTTGTATTTGGTTTATTAAACACACATGTATTGACGTTTCCAATCAATACAATTATAACATGTAAAATAAACATTTATCATAAACAAGGAATAAGATAATAACCACTTTATTATTGCCTCTCGGGCATATTCCCTTCATGAACCACACCTAGTTTGATAACAAACTACTTAACACAAATGCCCTCCTTTGCTGCCTCTATAGCAGTCATATACTTAGCCTTTTGTTGTAGTATCCGTCACAATGTTTCAACTTTGGAACTCATCCAAATCCATCATGGAATATACTTTCCATTACATTGTGCCAACCATAGTCTAAATTGAGATAAATTTAATTTGTATCTTGTGACAAAACTAGTATCAGTGCAACACTTTACAGTGCACTACCTTCAACTATTTGTCACTTACACATGATATATTCTTAGTTCTTTCAAAGCTCATAAGAATATCCTTACTATCGTCCAATGATCATCTTATGAATCATTCTAGTATGTGCGCATAATATTTAGAGCATAGGACATATCTAGATATATACATATCACGGTATAATGTATCAAAATATTCATGTGATTTTACTCACCAAGTGTTCAAACACTTGAATCTTGATATAATCCTTTCCATGCAGCAATAACCTTTCTTGTTGTTTCCATATTGAACCCTTTCAATATCTCATATATGTACATCTGGCATAACCATATTAGCGCCTCAATCTATCCATATAGACATTGATGCCAAATATTCCGATTTTGCCCAAGTCTTTCATCGAAATCCTATTTTAATGAAATTCTTAACTTGTATCAATAAAAGATACATCATTTCCAATCAATAATATGTACTCTGCATAATGTATTGGAAATTTGTCTCAGCGCTCCTACTTAATTTCTTGCAAATGCAAGCATTTTCATCATCTCCGATGAAATTAAACTCCTTTAACATTTTCATCACGGTGAAGATTCCAACTCCGCTATGCTCACTTCAACTATTGAAGTTTGCATGCCCTTTTAACACCCTTTGAATTAACAAAACCCTTTAGATTGTGTCATGTACACGTCCTAGGTAACCATTCTATTAGAAGAACCTTGTTTTGTTTATTCAACTACCATATACCAAATTATATGTAGTGGTTGCTACATTAATCCGTCAAGACTAAATATCGCTATGAAAGATCAAATCTTGTCATAGTCAACTCCTTGAACATTGCCGTAAACGTCTTTCCGACATGTCGAATATTTCATAGATGTCAAACATCCATGTCTATTCTTTATAGATCCAAACACGACCAATAGGCTTCACGCTTTTCCGAAGGGTCCTCCAAGTTCAGAAACTTGATTTCTCGTGTACGGATACTATCACGGATTCTATGACTTCTAGTCATTTTATGGAGTCCAGGCCCATCATCGCTTCTTTGCGTGCAGTCGGTTCATCATTGTCAAAACAATAATGACTTCTGTTTCAAATCTTACTATTTGATTCTTATTGACCCACATGGTTCAATAAGAACTCTAATCTCCAAGATCACACCCTTTGTAATCACAGGAGCCATGAGCATTGTGGCCGCCACCGGGACACTTTCCAGCGCTGCGCTACTTAGCACATATAGCTAAGGTTCAACAACCTTATCAAAGTTCTATTGTCCTCCCACTTAACTTTTCACGAAAAAATTCCTTCTCAAGAAACTTGACGTTCCAAGCGACAAACTCTTTTGTCCTCGGTGTTATGGAGGAATTCCCAACGAATTCTTTGGGATAACCTACAAAGACGTGCTTATCCGAGTTTGGTTGTAAACATTTTACTTATGCATAGCATACCAAAATTTAAGAAAAGACAATTCGGGTTTTATCCCAAACCATAACTCATATGGTGTCATTTCAACAGATCACGATGGTGCTCTTTTCAGTATAAAAGCGGTAGTCTCTAAAGCTTTAATAATTAAAACATAATGACAATTTTATAAATGACACCTTTGATCTTACCATGTCAAAGCAAGGTTTGATTTGATCTCTCGAACATACCATACTCCTGTGGTTTATCGGAAAAGGCAAATTCATAAAACAATTCCTGAAATCTTAGGAGTTTTGCTAAACCTGTATCTCAAATATCTTCCTTTATGATCAAATCATAAACTCTTTTATTTTCTTGTTACAATGATTTTTCACTTCATCTTGAAAGTCTTTGAACAATTTTCAAATGTTTCATACTTCTTCCTTATTAAGGAAATATATAGATATATTCACTATAATTTCTAGAGAAAGCATATGAAGCAAAAAGATCCATCGCATATGGCTACACATAATGGACTATGCACATCATCATGCACAATTTCCAATAAATTAGTCATATGTTCCTCTTTGGCCTATGAACGGAGTTTTAATTATCTCGAGGAAAGTTTCACAAGCGTCAATTGATCATAATCAAAAGACTCCAAAAATGCATCAACATGGAGTTTCTTTATGTTTACTTTCCAATGTAATTCAAACAGCGATGTCACTTCATAAGTGATCTTCCAATCATTTGTCTTACGACATTTTAGCAATAATGTTTTTGGATGTGATTTCTCCAACTAGACTTGTAAAAGTTCATCCATCCTTTATGGAATACGGTAATTATTTGAAAAACCATTGTTCTCGTAATACCGGAACAAAATAACAATTATTAAAACAAATCTTGAAGGCTAGGTTTGACGACAACAAAAACACAATAACATTTTATTTGTTTTTGATGAACATCATCACTTATTCTCTTGCCAGTTACTTAGGCCGTGCAGTTCATGAATTGTGTTGTTCTGTATGACACTTCACACCAACCAATTCGGTATCCAATACCGGTATCCAATACCTCAGAACCACATTGTTTAACAAGCAAGGAATATAGCCATAACATGTATATCTTCTATATATCTAAGTTGGACATCTCCAACCTTTTATTTTCTGCCAAATATTTTATAGATTATCTTTCAACAATTCCTTTTCTTTTAAAAGAATCTATCAACATCAATAGTGGTGTCATTCACATGACACATAGTACAAAGTGTATATAGTCAAATACTAATACCTTTGGACTTGCACTTTGAAGTGGATCACCATCCTCAAATGTTTGGTGTTCTTTCAAAAATCCATTCTTCAGTAATCTATCAGTGTAGTAAACATTTTACTTACATCTTCTATTCATCCTTATCATGATAACTTTCATGATCAAGCTACTATAGCCTATAAGGATGAATCGTGAGTATAATATCAGATCCCAAAACCTTTTTGGTAGATCCGGATGCCTAGCATCTCCATCCTTCACAAATTCTCATACAATATGAGAACATGTATTTTGCTAAATTATACTCTATCATAATGCAACCAAAAACATTGTTTCAGATATCACAATGTCTTCCACACATGATTGTTTCTGAAACAATTTTTCAGCTCCTAGATAATCTTGATATTAAAACAACTTTTGAATATCAATAATCATGGAGGCAAACATGATACTTTAGATACTAACATTGGAATTCTTACTCTTGATTTAATACTATTTATAAAACTTCATGGAGTAAATAGAATTTGCTGAAAGTTTGCAATAGGACTTCTAAACTTTAAATTGACATTCAAAACAATATGATACCAGTTCGTAAAGTAAATATCCAGAATTCTATAGTTCTATTATCTCAATTAAAACTAAGCATAAGGTAGTGAACATATGCCAATGACTACAACAAATTATGCAAATTCACTTTGATTTAGTTTATGACAAATTGAGTTCGACTAATCCAAATTAGAAATGAACTCCCACTCAAAAACGACATCCCTCGTGCCTTTTTGGTGATTACATGAACCAAATCCACTACACCAAGTCCGATCATCACGTGAGTCGGTGTAGCTTCAAAGGCGAGCATATATATGGGCATCATATCAACTATATGACTCATGCTTAACCTTTCGGTCCGTGTTCCGAGGCCATGTCTGTACATGCTAGGCTCGCCAAGTAAGAACCTTAGTATCCACGTGTGTAAAATTGTCTTACACCCGTTGTATGAAAGCGCGGAGTCAAGTACACCCGATCATCACGTGATGTCTCGAAACACGATCCATAGGACGGTGCATACTTAAGGAAGAACACATTTTATCTTGATATCTAAACGAGGGATCATCTTACAATGCTACTAAAAGCGCCAAACTAGCAATATAAGATGCTACATCTAATGTGTAAGGTGAGATGATATGGTCCATGCATTTGATCACCATCATATGCATCGTGGTATGATCTTTATCATTCCTTTGTGTGTAAGGCCAAGGTCTATGGAACTTACATGTTAAGTGTGTTGTAAGAGTATCTATCATACATCTACTTACAACAATACCATATCAAGACACTAGCCCAGCAATGATCTAAACTAGACGCCTCTAATTTATCAATTGCAAGTTTTACGTGGCTTAGGGCTTTCGGAGATAGAACCGGTCTTACCTACGAACATGAACCACAACGAGGATAACCAAGTTATTAGCAACTCGTTGTAAATCAGATATTGACTATAGTAGGAGAGACAGACACCCGCTAGCCACTTTATGCAAAACTAGTTGCATGTCAGTTGTGGAACCGGTCTCATGTACATGTAAGGTTGGCCCGGGCCGCTTCATCCTACTATGCCACCAATATCCAAAATACACAGAAGATGCAATAACATGATCATCATCACCCACATATAATCATATGTGTACTATCTGTGCAAAGTACCTACGCATAGATCAGGCTCTAATACCACTGTTGGGTTCGCAGCATAGAAAACAAAAAATTTCCTACGATGGGTACTATACGCCAAGATCTATCTACTAGATACAAGCTATGGGTGGATATTCATCCATAGAGAACTTACCCTCGAAGACAACAAAGCTTTGTTAACAAGTTGGAACTCGTGGATGATGTAGTCGTACACTTGCTGATCTCAAGATTGTGATGAAGTCCAGCAGGTCCGGCTCCAGCACGTCCATCAGATCCAGCTCCAGCAAGTCCAGCACCACCAAGTCCAGCACCAAAAAGCAGTGGTGCGTCCGTTATCGCACACACGTCCGGTACCCCGACAACCTCCATCCCTCGCTCCAGCAAAGCAGCGGAAGCAGCAACTCCTTTCCAGATAAAGCCACCGAGAACATGTATCTCGCTAATCCGAGACCATGGGGAATAACTAGAGGGGGAGAGAGATCCTTCACGAGGAGATGTAGTTTGTGAGGAGGAGAGGGGGCCTTTTATAGGGAAGAGGGGAGGCACCCAAGGGCCATGGCATGGCAGCCTTGGTGGTGCCCCCACCTCTTCCACATTCATGTGGATGGAGCTCCTACTCCCATAAAAAGCCTCCACTCAAATTCCACTCACACATGCATTAAATTTCCACCAAATTTAATGCAAGCTCTCATTAAATAAAACTATTTTATTTATTTTATTCAGAATTTTGTTTATTACATTAATTAACAAACATTCACATAAAACCCCCTAGAACATTTCAATATCACATGCAGAACCAATTTCAGCAATTTCACCCGAAACAGTTTTGGTGTCTATTGAAATAATTCCAGCACTTTCTTAAATCTTTATCTGAAACATATTTGCTCCAAATGGTGTCGGTATCCCTAAAGTGTGTCACCCTACGGTTCGCGAATAATGCATACATGATCGAGACCCCTCTCCGATTAATAATCAGCAGCGGGACCTGGAGATCCATACTAACTCCCACATATTCAACGATGACTCTTGTGATCGTGTAAACCTTTAATGTTGTAACTAAATCCCTTTGTCTCGCGATATATTGCATGTCCGAGATTCGATCATTGGCATCCAGATACCTAGTTTGATCTCGTTACCAACATGCACTCTTTTCTCGTTCCCGTGATATAACATTCTAGTGATCACATCACTTGCTTGCAAGCTATTTCAATGTGATATCACCGAGAGGGCCCAGAGTATATCTATCCGTCATCAAGATGAACAAATCCTACTCTTGATCCATGAGCCTCAACATAACACCTTCGTAGCACTGAACCCACCTTTATATTCACCCTGTTACGGTGTGACGTTTGATGTTATCAAGATACTCTTCCGGTGTTAGCAATTAACATGATCTAATGGTCTAAGGACTAAGATTACTTCGTATGATGTTATGTCAATATAAACATAATGACTTTGATCGTAATGCTATACTTCGGATGAATGTTCATCACATCATTCCACTAATGTTGTGACCTTGTTATTAATAACATCCAATGTCCATGATCAGGAAACCTTGATCATCTTGTTAATCAACGAGCTAGTTTATATGAGAGGCATCACTAGGAACTTTGTATTTTGTTTATTAAACACACATGTATTAACGTTTCCAATTAATACAATTATAGCATGCAAAATAAACATTTATCATAAACAAGGAATAAGATAATAACCACTTTATTATTGCCTCTCGGGCATATTCCCTTCAGTCTCCCACTTGCACTAGAGTCAATAATCTAGTTTGAAAAACTTTGCGTATTGAACACATATGGCTTTCGGTGTTGCATATACGCGATTGCTAGTGGTTAACATAATCTCCGGATCTAACAATTTCAGACTCGTGTGTATTTGCATGTCTTTGCGTCTCTTCGCATCACTCATTCTCAAATGAGATGGCATTGTATAAATTTGGTCCTTTGGTGAGACCTTTAGTTCGTTCGGGTTAAAATATGTTGATATTATTGTCATACAATATATCTTCATAGTATTAGCCCACTTTGAACTATTGGGTTTGCAGCATAGAAAACAAAAAAATTCCTATGATGGGAACTATACGCCAAGATCTATCTACTAGATACAGAGCAACGGGTGGATATACATCCATAGAGAACTTACCCTCGAAGACAACAAAGCTTTGTTAACGATATGGACCTCGTGGATGTTGTAGTCATACACTTGCCGATCTCAAGATCATGATGAAGTCTAGCAGGTCCGGCTCCAGCACGTCCATCAGATCCAGATCCAGCAAGTCCAGCACCACCAAGTCCAGCACCGCAAAGCGGCGGTGCATCCGTGATCGCACACACGTCCGGTACCCCGACAACCTCCATCCCTCACTCCAGCAAAGCAGCGGAAGCAGCAACTCCTTTCCAGGTAAAGCCACCGGGAACATGTATCTCGCTAATCCGAGACCATGGGGAATAACTAGAGGGGGAGAGAGATCCTTCACGAGGAGGTGTGGTTTGTGAGGAGGAGAGGGGGGCCTTTTATAGGGGAGAGGGGGTCACCCAAGGGCCATGGCGTGGCAGCCATGGTGGTTCCCCCACCTCTTCCACATTCATGTGGGTGGAGCTCCCACTCCCATAAAAAGTCTCCACTCAAAATTCCACTCACACATGCATTAAATTTCCACCAAATTTAATGCAAGATCTCATTAAATAAAACTCTTTTATTTATATTATTTAGAATTTTGTCAATTACATTAATTAACAAACATTCACATAAAACCCCCTGCAACATTTCAATATCACATGCAGAACTAGTTTCTGCAATTTCACCCGAAACAATTCCGGTTTCCATCGAAATGATTCCAACGCTTTCTTAAATATTTATCTAAAACATATTTGCTCCAAATGGTGTCGGTATCCCTTAAGTGTGTCACCCTATGGTTCGCGAATAATGCAGACATGATCGAGACCCCCCTATGATCAATAATCAACAATAGGACCTGGAGATCCGTACTGACTCCCACATATTCAATGCTGACTCTTGTGATCGTGTGAACCTTTAATGTCATAACTAAATCCCTTTTTCTTGCGATATATTACATGTCTGAGATTCGATCATTGGTATCCAAATACCTAGTTTGATCTTGTTACCGACATGCACTCTTTTCTTGTTCCCGTGATATAACATTCTAGTGATCACATCACTTGCTTGCAAGCTATTTCAATGTGATATCACCGAGAGGGACCAAAGTATATCTATCCGTCATCGGGATGGACAAATCCCACTCTTGATCCATGAGCCTCAAAATAACACCTTTGTAGCACTAAACCCACCTTTATAGTCACTCTGTTACGGTGTGACATTTGATGTTATCAAGATACTCTTCCGGTGTTAGCAATTAACATGATCTCAGGGTCTAAGAACTAAGATTACTTCGTATGATGTTATAGCAATATAAACATAATGACTCTGATCGTAATGTTATACTTCGGATGAATGTTCATCACATCATTCCACCAATGTTGTAACCTCGTTATTAACAACATCCAATGTCCATGATCAGGAAACCTTGATCATCTTGTTAATCAACGAGCTAGTTTATATGAGAGGCATTACTAGGAACTTTGTATTTTGTTTATTAAACACACATGTATTGACGTTTCCAATCGATACAATTATAGCATACAAAATAAACATTTATCACAAACAAGGAATAAGATAATAACCACTTTATTATTGCCTCTCGGGCATATTCCCTTCAGTCTCCCGTTTGCACTAGAGTCAATAATCTAGTTTGAAAAACTTTGCGTATTGAACACCTATCGCTTTCTGGTGTTGCATATACGCGATTGCTAGTGGTTAACATAATCTACGGATCTGACAGTTTTAGGTCCGTGTGTATTTGCATGTCTTTGCGTCTCTACGTATCACTCATTCTCAAATGAGATGTCATTGTATAAATTTGGTCCTCTGGTGAGACCTTTAGTTCATTCGGGTTAAAATATGTTGATATTATTGTCATACAATATATCTTCATAGTATTATCCCACTTTGAACCACACCTAGTTTGATAACAAACTACTTAACACAAATGCCCTCCTTTGCTGCTACTATAGCAGTCATATACTTAGCCTTTTGTTGTAGTATCTGTCACAATGTCCAAATCCATCATGGAACATCCTTTGTGTTACATTGTGCCACCCATAGTATAAATTGAGATAAATTTAATTTGTATCTTGTGACAAAACTAGTATCAATGTAACACTTTACAATGAACTACCCTTTAATTATTTGTCACTTATTCATGATATATTCTTAGTTCTTCCAAAGCTCATAAGAATATCTTTACCATCGTCCAATGATCATCTTATGAATCATTCTGGTATGTGCTCATAACATTTAGAGCATAGGACATATCTGGATATATACATATCATGGTATAATCGATCAAAATATTCATGTGATTTTACTCACCAAGTGTTGAAACACTTGAATCTTGATATAATCCTTTCCATGCAGCAAGAACCTTTCTTGTTGTTTCCATATTGAACCCTTTCAATATCTCATATATGTACGTCTGGCATACCCATATTAGCGCCTCAATCTATCCATATAGACATTGATGCTGAATATTCCGGTTTTGCCCAAGTCTTTCATCGAAATCCTATTTTAATGAAATTCTTAACTTGTGTCAATACAAGATACATCATTTCCAATCAACACCATGTCCTCTACATAATGTATTAGAAATATGTCTCAGCGCTCCCACTTAATTTCTTGCAAATGCAAGCATCTTCATCATCTCCGATGAATTTAAACTCCTTTAACATTTTCATCATGGTGAAGATTCCAACTCTGCAATGCTCACTTCAACTATTGAAGTCTGCATGCCCTTTTAGCGCCCTTTGAATTAACAAAACCCTTCGGACCATGTCAGGTACACATCCTAGGTAACCATTCTATTAGAAGAACGTTGTTTTGTTTATTCAACTACCATATACCAAATTATATGTAGTGGTTGCTACATTAATCCGTCAAGACTAAATATCGCTATGAAAGATCAAATCTTGTCATAGTCAACTCCTTGAACATTGCCGTAAACGTCTTTTCGACATGTCGAATATTTCATAGATGTCAAACATCCATGTCTATTTCTTTATAGATCCAAACACGACCGATAGGCTTCACGCTTTTCTGAAGGGTCTTCCAAGTTCAGAAACTTGATTTCTTGTGTACGGATACTATCACGGATTCTATGACTTCTAGTCATTTTATGGAGTCAGGGCCCATCATCGCTTCTTTACATGCAGTCGGTTCATCATTGTCAAAACAATAACGACTTCTGTTTCAAATCTTACTATTTGATTCTTACCGACCCACATGGTTCAATAAGAACTCTAATCTCCAAGATCACACCCTTTGTAATCACGGGAGCCATGAGCATTATGGCCGCCACCGGGACACTTTCCGGTGTTGCGCTACTTAGCACATATAGCTAAGGTTCAACAACCTTATCAAAGTTCTATTGTCCTCCCACTTAACTTTTCACGAAAAAATTCCTTCTCAAGAAACTTGACGTTCCAAGCGACAAACTCTTTGGTCCTCGGTGTTATGGAGGAATTCCCAACGAATTCTTTGGGATAACCTACAAAGACGTGCTTATCCGAGTTTGGTTGTAAACATTTTACTTATGCATAGCATACCAAAATTTAAGAAAAGACAATTCGGGTTTTATCCCAAACCATAACTCATATGGTGTCATTTCAACAGATCACGATGGTGCTCTTTTCAGTATAAAAGCGGTAGTCTCTAAAGCTTTAATACTTAAAACATAATGGCAGTTTTATAAATGACACCTTTGATCTTACCATGTCAAAACAAGGTTTGATTTGATCTCTCGAACATACCATACTCCTGTGGTTTATCGGGAAAGGCAAATTCATGAAACAATTCCTGAAATCTTAGGAGTTTTGCTAAACGTGTAACTCAAATATCTTCTTTTATGATCAAATCATAAACTCTTTTATTTTCTTGTTACAATGATTTTTCACTTCATCTTGAAAGTCTTTGAACAATTTTCAAATGTTTCATACTTCTTCCTTATTAAGTAAATATATAGATATATTCACTCAAATTTCTGGAGAAAGCATATGAAGCAAAAAATATCCATCGCATATGGCTACACATAATGGACTATGCACATCATCATGCACAATTTCCAATAAATTAGTCATCCGTTCCTCTTTGGCCTATGAACGGAGTCTTAATTATCTCGAGGAAAGTTTCACAAGCGTCAATTGATCATAATCAAAAGACTCCAAAAATGCATCAACATGGAGTTTCTTTATGTTTACTTTCCAATGTAATTCAAACAACGATGTCACTTCATAAGTGATCTTCCAATCATTTGTCTTACGACATTTTAGCAATAATGTTTTTGGATGTGATTTCTCCAACTAGACTTGTAAAAGTCCATCCATCCTTTATGGAATACGGTAATTATTTGAACAACCATTGTTCTCGTAATACCGGAACAAAATAACAATTATTAAAACAAATCTTGAAGGCTAGGTTTGACGACAACGAAAACACAATAACACTTTATTTGTTTTCGATGAACATCATCACTTATTCTCTTGCCAGTTACTTAGGCCGTTGCAGTTCATGAATTGTGTTGTTCTGTATGACACTTCACACCAACCAATTCGGTATCCAATACCGGTATCCAATACCTCAGAACCACATTGTTTAACAAGCAAGGAATATAGCCATAACATATATATCTTCTATATATATCTAAGTTGGACATCTCCAACCTTTTCTTTTCTGCTAAATATTTTATAGATTATCTTTCAACTATTCCTTTTCTTTTAAAAGAATCTATCAACATCAATAGTGGTGTCATTCACATGACACATAGTACAAAGTGTATATAGTCAAATACTAATACCTTTGGACTTGCACTTTGAAGTGGATCACCATCCTCAAATGTTTGGTGTTCTTTCAAAAATCCATTCTTCAGTAATCTATCAGTGTAGTAAACATTTTACTTACATCTTCTATTCATCCTTATCATGATAACTTTCATGATAAAGCTACTTGAGCCTATAAGGATGAATCTTGAGTATAATATCAGATCCCAAAACCTTTTTGGTAGATCCGGATGCCTAGCATCTCCATCCTTCATAAATTCTCATACAATATGAGAACATGTATTTTGCTAAATTATACTCTATCATAATGCAACCAAAAACATTGTTTCAGATATCACAATATCTTCCACACATGATTGTTTCTGAAACAAATTTTCAGCTCCTAAATAATCTTGATATTAAAACAACTTTTGAATATCAATAATCATGGAGACAAACACGATACTTTAGATATTAACATTGGAATTCTTACTCTTGATTTAATACTATTTATTAAACTTCATGGAGTAAATAGAATTTGCTGAAAGTTTGCAATAGGACTTCTAAACTTTAAATTGACATTCAAAACAATACGATACCAGTTCGTAAAGTAAATATCCAGAATTCTATAGTTCTATTATCTCAATTAAAATTAAGCATAAGGTAGTGAACAGATGCCAATGACTACAACAAATTATGCAAATTCACTTTGATTTACTTTATGACAAATTGAGTTCGACTAATCAAAATTAGAAATGAACTCCCACTCAAAAATGACATCCCTCGTGCCTTTTGGTGATTACATGAACCAAATCCACTACACCAAGTCCGATCATCACGTGAGTCGGTGTAGCTTCAAAGGCGAGCATATATATGGGCATCATATCAACTATATGACTCATGCTTAACCTTTCGGTCCGTGTTCCGAGGCCATGTCTGTACATGCTAGGCTCGCCAAGTAAGAACCTTAGTATCCACGTGTGTAAACCTGTCTTACACCCGTTGTATGAAAGCGCGGAGTCAAGTACACCCGATCATCACGTGATGTCTCGAAACACGATACATAGAACGGTGCATACTGAAGGAAGAACACATTTTATCTTGGTATCTAAATGAGGGATCATCTTACAATGCTACTAAAAGCGCCAAACTAGCAATATAAGATGCTAACATCTAATGTGTAAGGTGAGATGATATGGTCCATGCATTTGATCACCATCATATGCATCGTGGTATGATCTCTATCATTCCTTTGTGTGTAAGGCCAAGGTCTATGGAACTTACATGTTAAGTGTGTTGTAAGAGTATCTACCATACATCTACTTACAATATTACCATATCAATACACTAGCCCAGCAACAATCTAAACGCCTCTAATTTATCCATTGCAAGTTTTACGTGGTTTAGGGCTTTCGGAAATAGAACTGGTCTTACCTACGAACATGGAACCACAACGAGGATAACCAAGTTATTAGCAACTCGTTGTAAATTAGATATTGACTATAGTAGGAGAGACAGACACCCGCCAACCACTTATGCAAAACTAGTTGCATGTCAGTCGTGGAACCGGTCTCATGTGCGATGACATGTAAGGTTGATCCGGGCCACTTCATCCCACTATGCCACCAATATCCAAAATACATAGAAGATGCAATAACATGATCATCATCGCCCACATATAAACATATGTGTACTACCCGTGCAAAGCACCTACACATAGATCAGGCTCTGATACCACTGTTGGGTTTGCAGCATAGAAAACAAAAAAATTCCTACGATGGGAACTATACGCCAAGATCTATCTAGTAGATACAGAGCATCGGGTGGATATACATCCATAGAGAACTTACCCTCGAAGACAACAAAGCTTTGTTAACAAGATGGAACTCGTGGACGATGTAGTCGTACACTTACCGATCTCAAGATCGTGATGAAGTCCAGCAGGTCCGGCTCCAACACGTCCATCAGATCCAGCTCCAGCAAGTCCAGCACCACCAAGTCCAACACCGCAAAGCAGCGGTGCATCTATGATCGCACACACGTCCGGTACCCCGACAACCTCTGTCCCTCGCTCCAACAAAGCAGCAGAAGCAACAACTCCTTTCCAGATAAAGCCACCGGGAACATGTATCTCCCTAATCCAAGACCATGGGGAATAACTAGAGGGGGAGAGAGATCCTTCACGAGGAGGTGTGGTTTGTGAGGAGGAGAGGGGGGCCTTTTATAGGGGAGAGGGGGCACCCAAGGTCCATGGCATGGCAGCCATGGTGTGTCCCCCACCTCTTCCACATTCATGTGGGTGGAGCTCCCACTCCCATAAAAAGCCTCCACTCAAAATTCCACTCACACATGCACTAAATTTCCACCAAATTTAATGCAGGCTCTCATTAAATAAAACTATTTTATTTATTTTATTCAGAATTTTGTCAATTACATTAATTAACAAACATTCATATAAAACCCCCTGCAACATTTCAATATCACATGCAGAACCAGTTTCTGCACTTTGACCCGAAACAATTATGGTTTCCATCGAAATGATTCCAGCGCTTTCTTAAATATTTATCTGAAACATATTTGCTCCAAATGGTGTCGGTATCCCTTAAGTGTGTCACCCTACAGTTCGCGAATAATGCAGACATGATCGAGACCCCTCTACGATCAATAATCAACAGCGGGACCTAGAGATCCGTACTGACTCCCACATAATCAATGATGACTCTTGTGATTGTGTGAACCTTTAACGTCATAACTAAATCCCTTTGTCTCGCGATATATTACATGTACGAGATTCGATCATCGGTATCCAAATACCTAGTTTGATCTCGTTATCGACATGCACTCTTTTCTTGTTCCCGTGATATAACATTCTAGTGATCACATCACTTGCTTGCAAGCTATTTCAATGTGATATCACCGAGAGGGCCTAGAGTATATCTATCCGTCATCGGGATGGACAAATCCCACTCTTGATCCATGAGCCTCAACATAACACATTCGTAGCACTGAACCCACCTTTATAGTCACCCTGTTACGGTGTGACGTTTGATGTTATCAAGATACTCTTCCGATGTTAGCAATTAACATGATCTCATGGTTTAAGTACTAAGATTACTTCGTATGATGTTATAGCAATATAAACATAATGACTCTAATCGTAATGCTATACTTCGGATGAATGTTCATCACATCATTCCACCAATGTTGTGACCTCGTTATTAACAACATCCAATGTCCATGATCAGGATACCTTGATCATCTTGTTAATCAATGAGCTAGTTTATATGAGAGGCATTACTAGGAACTTTGTATTTGGTTTATTAAACACACATGTATTGACGTTTCCAATCAATACAATTATAACATGCAAAATAAACATTTATCATAAACAAGGAATAAGATAATAACCACTTTATTATTGCCTCTCGGGCATATTCCCTTCATGAACCACACCTAGTTTGATAACAAACTACTTAACACAAATGCCCTCCTTTGCTGCTACTATAGAAGTCATATACTTAGCCTTTTGTTGTAGTATCCGTCACAATGTTTCAACTTTGGAACTCATCCAAATCCATCATGGAATATACTTTCCATTACATTGTGCCACCCATAGTCTAAATTGAGATAAATTTAACTTGTATCTTGTGACAAAACTAGTATCAGTGCAACACTTTACAGTGCACTACCTTCAACTATTTGTCACTTACAGATGATATATTCTTAGTTCTTTCAAAGGTCATAAGAATATCTTTACTATCGTCCAATGATCATCTTATGAATCATTCTAGTATGTGCTCATAACATTTAGAGCATAGGACATATCTAGATATATACATATCACGGTATAATGTATCAAAATATTCCTGTGATTTTACTCACCAAGTGTTCAAACACTTGAATCTTGATATAATCCTTTCCATGCAGCAATAACCTTTCTTGTTGTTTCCATATTGAACCCTTTCAATATCTCATATATGTACATCTGGCATAACCATATTAGCGCCTCAATCTATCCATATAGACATTAATGCCAAATATTCCGGTTTTGCCCAAGTCTTTCATTCAAATCCTATTTTAATGAAATTCTTAACTTGTATCAATAAAAGATACATCATTTCCAATCAACAATATGTAGTCTGCATAATGTATTGGAAATTTGTCTCAGCGCTCCTACTTAATTTCTTGCAAATGCAAGCATTTTCATCATCTCCGATGAAATTAAACTCCTTTAACATTTTCATCACGGTGAAGATTCCAACTCCGCTATGCTCACTTCAACTATTGAAGTTTGCATGCCCTTTTAACACCCTTTGAATTAACAAAACCCTTCAGACTATGTCATGTACACGTCCTAGGTAACCATTCTATTAGAAGAACCTTGTTTTGTTTATTCAACTACCATATACCAAATTATATGTAGTGGTTGCTACATTAATCCGTCAAGACTAAATATCGCTATGAAAGATCAAATCTTGTCATAGTCAACTCCTTGAACATTGCCGTAAACGTCTTTCCGATATGTCGAATATTTCATAGATGTCAAACATCCATGTCTATTCTTTATAGATCCAAACACGACCGATAGGCTTCACGCTTTTCCGAAGGGTCTTCCAAGTTCAGAAACTTGATTTCTCGTGTACGAATACTATCACGGATTCTATGACTTCTAGTCATTTTATGGAGTCAGGGCCCATCATCGCTTCTTTGCATGCAGTCGGTTCATCATTGTCAAAACAATAATGACTTCTGTTTCAAATCTTACTATTTGATTCTTACCGACCCACATGGTTCAATAAGAACTCTAATCTCCAAGATCACACCCTTTGTAATCACGGGAGCCATGAGCATTGTGGCCGCCACCGGGACACTTTTTGGCGTTGCGCTACTTAGCACATATAGCTAAGGTTCAACAACCTTATCAAAGTTCTATTGTCCTCCCACTTAACTTTTCACGAAAAAATTCCTTCTCAAGAAACTTGACGTTCCAAGCGACAAACTCTTTGGTCCTCGGTGTTATGGAGGAATTCCCAACAAATTCTTTGGGATAACCTACAAAGACGTGCTTATCCGAGTTTGGTTGTAAACATTTTACTTATGCATAGCATACCAAAATTTAAGAAAAGACAATTCGGGTTTTATCCCAAACCATAACTCATATGGTGTCATTTCAACAGATCACGATGGTGCTCTTTTCAGTATAAAAGCGGTAGTCTCTAAACCTTTAATAATTAAAACATAATGGCAGTTTTATAAATGACACCTTTGATCTTACCATGTCAAAACAAGGTTTGATTTGATCTCTCGAACATACCATACTCCTATGGTTTATCGGGAAAGGCAAATTCATAAAACAATTCCTGAAATCTTAGGAGTTTTGCTAAACCTATAACTCAAATATCTTCCTTTATGATCAAATCATAAACTCTTTTATTTTCTTGTTACAATGATTTTTCACTTCATCTTGAAAGTCTTTGAACAATTTTCAAATGTTTCATACTTCTTCCTTATTAAGGAAATATATAGATATATTCACTCAAATTTCTGGAGAAAGCATATGAAGCAAAAAGATCCATCGCATATGGCTACACATAATGGACTATGCACATCATCATGCACAATTTCCAATAAATTAGTCATCTATTCCTCTTTGGCCTAGGAACGGAGTTTTAATTATCTCGAGGAAAGTTTCACAAGCGTCAATTAATCATAATCAAAAGACTCCAAAAATGCATCAACATGGAGTTTCTTTATGTTTACTTTCCAATGTAATTCAAACAGCGATGTCACTTCATAAGTGATCTTCCAATCATTTGTCTTACGACATTTTAGCAATAATGTTTTTGGCTGTGATTTCTCCAACTAGACTTGAAAAAGTTCATCCATCCTTTATGGAATACGGTAATTATTTGAACAACCATTGTTCTCGTAATACCGGAACAAAATAACAATTATTAAAACAAATCTTGAAGGCTAGGTTTGACGACAACGAAAACACAATAACACTTTATTTGTTTTGGATGAACATCATCACTTATTTTCTTGCCAGTTACTTAGGTCGTGCAGTTCATGAATTGTGTTGTTCTGTATGACACTTTGAAGGAAATATGCCCTGAGAGGCAATAATAAAGTTGTTATTATGTATTCCTTGTATCTGATAGATGTTTATTTTGCATGCTATAATTGTATTGATAGGAAACATCAATACATGTGTGTTTAATAAACAAAAAGGGTTCCTAGTCATGCCTCTCTTATAGACTAGCTTGTTGATTAACAAGATGATCAAGGTTTCCTGATCATGGACATTGGATGTTGTTAATAACAAGGTCACAACATTTGTGAAATGATGTGATGAACATTCATCCAAAGTATAGCATTACGATCAAGTCATTATGTTTATATTGCTATAACATCATACGAAGTAATATTTATCCTTAGACCATGAGATCATGTTAATTGCTAACACCGGAAGAGTATCTTGATAACATCAAACGTCACACCGTAACAGGGTGACTATAAAGATGGGTTCAGTGCTACGAAGGTGCTATGTTGAGGCTCATGGATCAAGAGTGGAATTTGTCAATCCAGATGACGGATAGATATACTCTGGGCCCTCTCGGTGATATCACATTAGGATAGCTTGCAAGCAAGTGATGTGATCACTAGAATGTTATATCACGGGAATGAGAAAAGAGTGCATGTCGGTAACAAGATCAAACTAGGTATGGAGATACCGATGATCGAATCTCGGACATGTAATATATCTAGAGACAAAGGGATTTAGTTACAAGCGTTAAAGGTTCTCATGATCACAGGAGTCATCGATTGAATGTGTAGGAGTCAGTACGGATCTCCAGGTCCCGCTGCTGATTATTGATCGGAGAAGGGTCTCGATCATGTCTGCATTATTCGCGAACCGTAGGGTGGCACACTTAAGAGTTACCGGACACCATTTTGGAGCACATATGTTTCAGACGAAAGAATTGCAAAGCGCGGGAATTGTTTCAATAGAAACCGGAAATTGTTTCGGGTGAAATTGCAGAAGGTGGTTCTGCATGTGATATTGAAATATTGCAAGGGGCTATATGTGAATGTTTGTTAATTAAAGTAATTAACAAAATTCTGAATAAATTTAATAAAAGAGTTTTATTAAATGAGAGAGCATTAAATTTGGAGAAACTTAATGCATTTAAAGTGGAGACTTTAAAAGGGAATGTGAAGAGGCATTTTAATGTGGAGGAGTTACCACCACATGAATGGGGGAGGTGAGGGGTCACCCCCCATGCGTCGGCCATGGAGAGAGGGGGCACCCCCCTCCTCCTATAAAAGGCCACCCATTCCCTCCTTCATCCTCACACCTCCTTGTGAAGGATCTCTCTCCCCCTCTAGAATTATTCCCCCATGGTCTCGGATTAGCGAGATACATGTTCCCGGTGGCATTTCGTTTGGAAGGAGTTGCTGCTTCCGCTGGATCGCTGGAGCGAGGAGGTGGAGGTTGTCCGGTGGCTTGAATGTGCGTGCGAGTGCGGATGCGCTACTGAGTTGTGACGCTCGGACTTCCTCACGATCTTGAGATTGGCAAGTGTACGACTACATAAACCACGAGTTCCTACTCGTTAACAAAGCTCATTGTCTTCTAGGGTAAGTTCTCCATGGATGTATGTCCACCTGTTGCTCTGTATCTAGTAGATAGATCTTGGCGTGTAGTTCTCATCGTAGGAATTTTTTTGTTTTCTATGCTGCGGACCCAACAGTGGTATCAGAGCCTGATCTATGCGTAGGTGCTTTGCACGGGTAGTACACATATGTTTATATGTGGGCGATGATGATCATGTTATTGCATCTTCTATGTACTTTGGATATTGGTGGCATAGTGGGATGAAGCGACCCGGACCAACCTTACATGTCATCGTACATGAGACCGGTTCCATGACTGACATGCAACTTGTTTTGCATAAGTGGCTGGCGGGTGTCTGTCTCTCCTACTATAGTCAATATCTGATTTACAACGAGTTGCTAATAACTTAGTTATCCTTGTTGTGGTTCATGTTCGTAGGTTAGACAGGTTCTATCTCCGAAAGCCCTAAGCCACGTAAAACTTGCAATTGATAAATTAGAGGCGTCTAGTTTAGATCGTTGCTGGGCTAGTGTTTTGATATGGTATTGTTGTAAGTAGATGTATAATAGATACTCTTACAACTCACTTAACGTGTAAGTTCCATAGACCTTGGCCTTACACACAAAGGAATGATAGAGATCATACCACGATGCAAATGATAGAGATCAAATGCATGGACCATATCACCTCACTTCACACATTAGATGTTAGCATCTTATATTGCTAGTTTGGCGCTTTTGGTAGCATTATAAGATGATCCCTCATTTAGATATCAAGATAAAATGTGTTCTTCCTTAAGTATGCACCGTTTTGTGGATCGTGTTTTGAGGCATCACATGATGATCGGGTGTTCTCGACACTACGCTTTCATACAACGGGTGTAAGACAGTTTTACACACGCAAATACTAAGGTTCTTACTTGACGAGCCTAGCATGTACAGACATGGCCTCGGAACACGGACCGAAAGGTTAAGCATGAGTCATATAGTTGATATGATGCCCATATAGATGCTCGCCTTTGAAGCTACACCGACTCACGTGATGATCGGACTTGGTGTAGTGGATTTCGTTCATGTAATCACCAAAAAGACACGAGGGATGTCGTTTTTGAGTGGGAGTTCATTAGTAATTTGGATTAGTTGAACTCAATCTATCATAAACTTAGTCTAAATATACTTTACAAATTCTGTTGTAGATGGCACCACCTGTTTTAATTTCAATGTGTTCATGGAGAAAGAGAAACTTGCTGCGAATGGTAGCAACTTCACCAACTGGGCTATGAATTTGAGGATTCTCCTCACTGCTGCACAAAAGCAATATGTGCTAGATGCGCCTCTAGGCCCCCCACCAGCTCCTGATGCCCCTGACAAGGAAAAGAATGTCTATATAACTCGTTAGGAGGACCACAACTTAGTTCATTACGGCATACTGTATGGGCTAGAGCCAGAACTTCGAAAGAGTTTTGAAAATGGCAATGCCTTTGATACCATGGGAGAATTGAAAATGATTTTCGATACCCATGCTTCCATAGAGAGTTATAATGCTACATAAAAGTTCTTTAGCTGCATGATGGAGGAAAACAGCTCCGCTAGTGAGCATGTACTCAAAATGTCTGGGTACGCCGATAAGCTTGTGTCCTTGGGAATAACGATTCCCATTGACTTAGGCATACATCGTGTTCTCCAATCTCTGCCACCTAGCTACAAGAGCTTCGTGATGAACTATAATATGCAGGGCATGAAGAAGTCTCTTCCCGAGATTCTATCAATGCTTAAGACTGCAGAAGTGGAGATTAGGAAAGAACATCAAGTGTTGATGATCAATAGGACCACCGGTTTCAAGAAGGATAAGAAAGGCAAGCACAAGGGAAAGAAGGGTGGCAAGTCTGTTGCCGCCCCTAAAAATAAACCCCGAGCTGGCCCTAAGTCTGACACCGAGTGCTACTATTGCAAGGGGACTGGCCATTGGAAGCGCAACTGCCCCAAGTATTTGGCGGACAAGAAGTGCGGCAAGGCAAACAAAGGTATATGTGATATACATGTTATTGATGTGTACTTTACTAGTACTCGCAGTAGCACCTGGGTATTTTATACAAGATCGGTTGCTAATATATGTAACTCGGTTCAGGGGCTGCGGAACAAGCGACAACTAGCAAGGGATGAGGTCACGATGCGGGTCGGCAATGGATCAAGAGTTGATGTGATCGCCGTCGGAACGCTGCCTCTCCATATGCCATCGGGATTAGTTATAAACCTAAATAATTGTTATTTGGTGCCTGCACTGAGCATGAACATTGTATCCGGATCGTGTTTGATGCAAAGTGGTTATTCATTTAAGTCTGAAAACAATGGTTGTTCGATTTATATGAATAATATCTTTTATGGTCATGCACCTATGTTGAATGGTTTATTTTTGTTGGATCTCGATAGTAGTATTACGCATATTCATAATGTTGATGCTAAAAGAATTAAACTTGATAATGATATATCTACATATATGTGGCACTGCCGTCTAGGTCATATTGGCGTTAAACGCATGAAGGAACTCCATTCTGATGGACTTTTGGAATCACTTGATTTTGAATCATTTGATACATGTGAGCCATGCCTTATGGGCAAGATGACTAGAACGCCTTTTTCCGGTTCAATGGAACGGGCGACAGATTTATTGGAAATCATACATACTGATGTGTGTGAACCAATGAGTGTGTCGGCGCGAGGTGGATATCGTTATTTTGTTACTTTCACGGATGATTTGAGTAGATATGGGTATATCTATTTGATGAAACACAAGTCTGAAACTTTTGAAAAGTTCAAATAATTTCAGGATGAAGTGGAAAATCATCGTAATAGAAAGATCAAATTTCTACGGTCTGACCGTGGAGGAGAGTATCTTAGTTACGAGTTTAGCACACATATGAAAGACTGTGGAATAGTTTCACAGCTCACGCCTGCCGGAACACCACAACATAATGGTGTGTCAGAGCGTCGTAATCGTACCTTATTGGATATGGTTCGATCTATGATGTCTCTGACTGACTTGCCACTGTCATTTTGGGGTTATGCACTGGAAACAGCTGCATTCACTTTAAATAGGGCACCATCTAAATCCGTTGAAAAGACACCGTATGAAATATGGTTTGGAAACAAACCTTCCATTCAAATCAATGAAACCATTAGGTACGCCCCGGGATCTACTCTATTTTTAGATTCGCTAATGCCTATCGAAAGCAAAGCGAAGGTGCTATCATTTCTTAAAGTTTGGGGATGCGATGTTTATGTGAAGAAACTTCAACCGGATAAACTCGAACCCAAAGCGGAAAAATGCGTCTTCATAGGATACCCTAAGGAAACGATTGGGTATACCTTCTATCACAGATCCGAGGGCAAGGTCTTTGTTGCCAAGAATGGATCCTTTCTTGAGAAGGAGTTTCTCGCGAAAGGTGTGAGTAGTCGGAAGGTAGAACTCGAAGAGGTTATTGAACCTTCTCTTCATGAAATGGCGAGTAGCGCAGCTCCAGAAGTTGTTTCGGAGTTGACTTCACCTAATGAAGAGAGAGCTAATGATATTGATCATGAAACTCCGAGAGAGGACACTACCAAACCTCGCAGGTCAAGCAGGACACGTGCAGCTCCTGAACTGTACGGCAATCCTGTTATGGATTTCATGATTGATGAAAAAGATGACCCTGTGACGTATGAAGAAGCGATGATGAGCCCTGATTCCAACAAATGGCTAGAAGCCATGAAATCCGAGATGGAATCCATGTACGAAAACCAGGTTTGGACCTTGGTTGACTTACCTCACGACCGAAAGGCCATTGAGAATAAATGGATTTTCAAAAGAAAAACTGATGCTGATGGTAATGTGACCATCTATAAGGCTCGACTTGTCGCAAAGGGGTTTCGACAAATTCAAGGAGTTGACTACGATGAGACATTCTCTCCCGTAGCGATGCTTAAGTCAGTTAGGATTATGTTAGCAATTGCTGCATATTTCGATTATGAAATATGGCAGATGGATGTCAAAACTGTGTTCCTCAATGGTAATATTGAAGAAGAGTTGTATATGATACAACCTAAGGGTTTTGTCGATCCTAAGGATGCTGATAAGGTGTGCAAACTTCAGCGATCCATCTATGGACTGAAGCAAGCATCCCAGAGTTGGAATCTCCGCTTTGATGAGGTGATCAAAGAGTTTGGATTTGTCCAAACTTATGGAGAGACTTGTATTTACAAGAAAGTGAGTGGGAGCAATGTGGCATTTCTGATATTATATGTGGATGACATATTATTGATTGGAAATGATTTAGATCTTTTAAACAGTGTTAAAAGTTATCTAAACAGCAAATTTTCGATGAAGGACCTAGGTGAAGCTTCATATATATTAGGCATTAAAGTCTATAGAGATAGATCAAGACGCCTAATTGGGCTATCGCAGAGTACATACCTTGATAAGATATTAAAGAAGTTTAATATGGACGGAAGTAAGAAGGGGTACTTACCTATGTTGCAAGGTAAGACATTGAGTAAGACTCAAAGTCCGGCTACGGCGGAAGAAAGAGAGATAATGGATAAGATCCCCTATGCCTCAGCCATAGGCTTTATAATGTATGCCATGCTATGTACAAGACCGGATGTGGCACATGCTATTAGTTTGACTAGTAGGTACCAATCTGATCCAGGTTTGGAACACTGGATAGCGGTCAAGAATATCCTTAAGTACTTGAGAAGAACTAAGGATATGTTCCTTGTATACGGAGATGAAGAAGAGCTAGTCGCTAAGTGTTATGTCGATGCTAGCTTTGACACTAATCCGGATGACTCTAAGTCTCAATCCGGATACGTATTTCTCTTGAACGGAGCAGTAGTTAGTTGGAGGAGCTCCAAACAACCTGTGGTGGCTGGATCAACGACGGAGGCGGAATATGTTGCTGCTTCAGAAGCAGCGCAGGAAGCGGTTTGGATGAAGGAGTTCATAATGGAACTAGGTGTGGTTCCTAGTGCGTTGGACCCAATGGTGATCTATTGTGACAACAATGGAGTCATAGCCAACGCCAAGGAACCAAGGTCTCACAAGAATTCCAAGCATATTAAGCGCCGGTTTCACTCCATCCGCGAGCATGTCAAGGATGGAGATATAAAGATTTGTAAAGTACACACGGACCTGAATGTAGCAGATCCGTTGACTAAAGTACTCCCTAGGGCAAAACATGATCAACACCAGAACTCCATGGGTGTTAGATTTATCACTATATAAACTAGATTATTGTCTCTAGTGCAAGTGGGAGACTGAAGGAAATATGCCCTGAGAGGCAATAATAAAGTTGTTATTATGTATTCCTTGTATATGATAGATGTTTATTTTGCATTCTATAATTGTATTGATAGGAAACATCAATACATGTGTGTTTAATAAACAAAAAGGGTTCCTAGTCATGCCTCTCTTATAGACTAGCTTATTGATTAACAAGATGATCAAGGTTTCCTGATCATGGACATTGGATGTTGTTAATAACAAGGTCACAGCATTTGTGAAATGATGTGATGAACATTCATCCGAAGTATAGCATTATGATCAAGTCATTATGTTTATATTGCTATAACATCATACGAAGTAATATTTATCCTTAGACCATGAGATCATGTTAATTGCTAACACCGGAAGAGTATCTTGATAACATCAAACGTCACACTGTAACAGAGTGACTATAAAGATGGGTTCAGTGCTACGAAGGTGTTATGTTGAGGCTCATGGATCAAGAGTGGAATTTGTCAATCCAGATGACGGATAGATATACTCTGGGCCCTCTCGGTGATATCACATTAGGATAGCTTGCAAGCAAGTGATGTGATCACTAGAATGTTATATCACGTGAACAAGAAAAGAGTGCATGTCGGTAACGAGATCAAACTAGGTATGGAGATACCGATGATCGAATCTCGGACATGTAATATATCGAGAGACAAAGGGATTTAGTTACAAGCGTTAAAGGTTCTCATGATCACAGGAGTCATCGATTGAATGTGTAGGAGTCAGTACGGATCTCCAGGTCCCGCTGCTGATTATTGATCGGAGAAGGGTCTCGATCATGTCTGCATTATTCGCGAACCGTAGGGTGGCACACTTAAGAGTTACCGGACACCATTTTGGAGCACATATGCTTCAGACGAAAGAATTGCAAAGTGCAGGAATTGTTTCAATAGAAACCGGAAATTGTTTTGGGTGAAATTGCAGAAGGTGGTTCTGCATGTGATATTGAAATATTGCAAGGGGCTATATGTGAATGTTTGTTAATTAAAGTAATTAACAAAATTCTGAATAAATTTAATAAAAGAATTTTATTAAATGAGAGAGCATTAAATTTGGAGAAACTTAATGCATTTAAAGTGGAGACTTTAAAAGGGAATGTGAAGAGGCATTTTAATGTGGAGGAGTTACCACCACATGAATGGGGGAGGTGAGGGGTCACCCCCCCATGCGCCGGCCATGGAGAGAGGGGGCACCCCCCTCCTCCTATAAAAGGCCACCCATTCCCTCCTTCATCCTCACACCTCCTTGTGAAGGATCTCTCTCCCCCTCTAGAATTATTCCCCATGGTCTCAGATTAGCGAGATACATGCTCCCGGTGGCATTTCGTTTGGAAGGAGTTGCTGCTTCCGCTGGATCGCTGGAGCGAGGAGGTTGTCCGGTGGCTTGAACGTGTGTGCGAGTGCGGATGCGCTGCTGAGTTGTGGCGCTCGGACTTCCTCATGATCTTGAGATCGGCAAGTGTACGACTACATCAACCACGAGTTCCTACTCGTTAACAAAGCTCGTTGTCTTCGAGGGTAAGTTCTCCATTGATGTATGTCCACCCGTTGCTCTGTATCTAGTAGATAGATCTTGGCGTGTAGTTCTCATCGTAGGAAATTTTTTGTTTTCTATGCTACGGACCCAACACACTTCACACCAACCAATTCGGTATCCAATACCGGTATCCAATACCGGTATCCAATACCGGTATCCAATACCTCAGAACCACATTGTTTAACAAGCAAGGAATATAGCCATAACATGTATATCTTCTATATATCTAAGTTGGACATCTCCAACCTTTTCTTTTCTGCCAAATATTTTATAGATTATCTTTCAACAATTCCTTTTCTTTTAAAAGAATCTATCAACATCAATAGTGGTGTCATTCACATGACACATAGTACAAAGTGTATATAGTCAAATACTAATACCTTTGGACTTGCACTTTGAAGTGGATCACCATCATCAAATGTTTGGTGTTCTTTCAAAAATCCATTCTTTAGTAATCTATCAGTGTAGTGAACATTTTACTTACATCTTCTATTCATCCTTATCATGATAACTTTCATGATCAAGCTACTATAGCCTATAAGGATGAATCGTGAGTATAATATCAGATCCCAAAACCTTTTTGGTAGATCCGGATGCCTAGCATCTCCATCCTTCACAAATTCTCATACAATATGAGAACATGTATTTTGCTAAATTATACTCTATCATAATGCAACCAAAAACATTGTTTCAGATATCACAATATCTTCCACACATGATGGTTTCTGAAACAATTTTTCAGCTCCTAGATAATCTTGATATTAAAACAACTTTTGAATATCAATAATCATGGAGGCAAACATGATACTTTAGATACTAACATTGGAATTCTTACTCTTGATTTAATACTATTTATTAAACTTCATGGAGTAAATAGAATTTGCTGAAAGTTTGCAATAGGACTTCTAAACTTTAAATTGACATTCAAAACAATATGATACCAGTTCGTAAAGTAAATATCCAGAATTCTATAGTTCTATTATCTCAATTAAAACTAAGCATAAGGTAGTGAACATATGCCAATGACTACAACAAATTATGCAAATTCACTTCGATTTAGTTTATGACAAATTGAGTTCGACTAATCCAAATTAGAAATGAACTCCCACTCAAAAATGACATCCCTCGTGCTTTTTTGGTGATTACATGAACCAAATCCACTACACCAAGTCCGATCATCACGTGAGTCGGTGTAGCTTCAAAGGCGAGCATCAATATGGGCATCACATCAACTATATGACTCATGCTTAACCTTTCGGTCCATGTTCCGAGGCCATGTCTGTACATGCTAGGCTCGTCAAGTAAGAACCTTTGTATCCGCGTGTGTAAATCTATCTTACACCCGTTGTATGAAAGCGCGGAGTCGAGTACATCCGATCATCACGTGATGTCTCGAAACACGATCCATAGGACGGTGCATACTTAAGGAAGAACACATTTTATCTTGATATTTAAATGAGGGATCATCTTACAATGCTACCAAAAGCGCCAAACTAGCAGTATAAGATGCAAACATCTAATGTGTAAAGTGAGATGATATGGTCCATGCATTTGATCTCTATCATTTGCATCATGGTATGATCTCTATTATTCCTTTGTGTGTAAGGCCAAGGTCTATGGAACTTACACGTTAAGTGTGTTGTAAGAGTATCTATCATACATCTACTTACAACAATACCATATCAACACACTAGCCCAGCAACGATCTAAACTAGACGCCTCTAATTTATCAATTACAAGTTTTACGTGGCTTAGAGCTTTCGGAGATAGAACCGGTCTTACCTACGAACATGAACCACAACAAGGATAACCAAGTTATTAGCAACTCATTGTAAATCAGATATTGACTATAGTAGGAGAGACAGACACCCGCTAGCCACTTTATGCAAAACTAGTTGCATGTCAGTTGTGGAACCGGTCTCATGTACATGTAAGGTTGGCCCGGGCCGCTTCATCCTACAATGCCACCAATATCCAAAATACATAGAAGATGCAATAACATGATCATCATCGCCCACATATAAACATATGTGTACTATCTGTGCAAAGTACCTACGCATAGATCAGGCTCTAATACCACTGTTGGGTTCGCAGCATAGAAAACAAAAAAATTCCTACGATGGGAACTATACGCCAAGATCTATCTACTAGATACAAGCAACGGGTGGATATACATCCATAGAGAACTTACCCTCGAAGACAACAAAGCTTTGTTAACAAGTTGGAACTCGTGGATGATGTAGTCGTACACTTGCCAATCTCAAGATTGTGATGAAGTCCAGCAGTTCCGGCTCCAGCACGTCCATCAGATCCAGCTCCAGCAAGTCTAGCACCACCAAGTCCAGCACCGCAAAGCAGTGGTGCATCCGTGATCACACACACGTCCGGTACCCCGACAACCTCCGTCCCTCGCTCCAGCAAAGCAGTGGAAGCAGCAACTCCTTTCTAGATAAAGCCACCGGGAACATGTATCTCGCTAATCTGAGACCATGGGGAATAACTAGAGGGGGAGAGAGATCCTTCACGAGGAGATGTAGTTTGTGAGGAGGAGAGGGGGGCCTTTTATAGGGAAGAGGGGAGTCACCCAAGGTCCATGGCATGGCAGCCTTGGTGGTGCCCCCACCTCTTCCACATTCATGTGGGTGGAGCTCCTACTCCCATAAAAAGCCTCCACTCAAATTCCACTCACACATGCATTAAATTTCCACCAAATTTAATGCAAGCTCTCATTAAATAAAATTATTTTATTTATTTTATTCAGAATTTTGTTAATTACATTAATTAACAAACATTCACATAAAACCCCCTACAACATTTCAATATCACATGCAGAATCAATTTCAGCAATTTCACCCGAAATAGTTTTGGTGTCTATTGAAATAATTCCATCACTTTCTTAAATCTTTATCTGAAACATATTTGCTCCAAATGGTGTCGGTATCCCTAAAGTGTGTCACCCTACAGTTCGCGAATAATGCAGACATGATCGAGACCCCTCTCCGATTAATAATCAGCAGCAGGACCTAGAGATACGTACTGACTCCCACATATTCAACGATGACTCTTGTGATCGTGTAAACCTTTAATGTTGTAACTAAATCCCTTTGTCTCGCGATATATTACACGTCCGAGATTCGATCATTGGCATCCAGATACCTAGTTTGATCTCGTTACCAACATGCACTCTTTTCTCGTTCCCGTGATATAACATTCTAGTGATCACATCACTTGCTTGCAAGCTATTTCAATGTGATATCACCGAGAGGGCCCAGAGTATATCTATCCGTCATCAGGATGAACAAATCCCACTCTTGATCCATGAGCCTCAACATAACACCTTCGTAGCACTGAACCCACCTTTATAGTCACCCTGTTACTGTGTGACGTTTGATGTTATCAAGATACTCTTTCAGTGTTAGCAATTAACATGATCTCATGGTCTAAGGACTAAGATTACTTCGTATGATGTTATAGAAATATAAACATAATGACTTTGATCGTAATGATATACTTCGGATGAATGTTCATCACATCATTCCACCAATGTTGTGACCTCGTTATTAACAACATCCAATATCCATGATCAGGAAACCTTTATCATCTTGTTAATCAACGAGCTAGTTTATATGAGAGGCATCACTAGGAACTTTGTATTTTGTTTATTAAACACACATGTATTAACTTTTCCAATTAATATAATTATAGCATGGAAAATAAACATTTATCATAAACAAGGAATAAGATAATTACCATTTTATTATTGCCTCTCGGGCATATTCCCTTCACTCGACATTTGGGGTAAGATCGAATATCTTGATTTCAAACTTTTACTTCCTTCCATCATACTATTACCGAGAATTGTTACTTGATAACAACTCACTAGGCAACAGCTAGTTTGCCTTCTTATGTATGAAGGATTTATTCTCATAGTTTCCTATGAACATCTCTACAAAGATTTGTTCTATTCGTAATGACTTTTATTAAAGTCTATATAAACTCGAACATGCCATAATTTTTATGGTGTTGTTTCCACAAATCTGGATGATTCCCTATTTCTTAAGTGTTTGTGGATTGTATGACTTATACCTCTAGTTCTATAAAAATCCATTTAGAGATTTTCCTTCAGACCATGTGTATCTAATACATTATGATTGTGATGTCAAGGCATATCAATACTTTTGATATATGTAACCATCACAATTTTGAAATGGGTTTCACATGTCTTTTATGTGCTAAGATATTAACTCAAATACTAGTCGGTTTGATCGAATCATAGAGAGTTGTATTGTTTGTTAATCTCATATCCTTTTATGATGAATACATTCGAACGTTTCAAAATCATGCTTCATCAACATGAATACCTTTTACTCACTTGATTCTAGCATCCATAGTTTAAGATGAAGTACACAGATACAAAGGTCGTTTATTACAGTCATTCCAGAGATAAAACATAGTCTTTTACAACTCATGGCCAAAGGCCTAATACAAGAGTTTTATGGAATATGTAAATAAACATAAGTCTTCATCTTCATGTGCCACAGGCAAGCATGTTGAGTGTAGACTCATGACTCCTAATCATCGTCAGAATAACCTGCAACATTACAAGTTACAGCCACAGAGGGTCAATACTTTGGAATAGTATTGGCAAGTGATACCTTAGTATATTATAAGTGGACTATAATACTATATGCATTTGGCTGGTGGAGCTTAGGCTTGCATTGCTCAAAATAGATTTTTCCTTAACTTTTGAAAACACTAAGTTTTTGCTTGGCACAAAACACCCAAGGCATCTATCAATCAAAGACTCCAGATCCACTCAGGGCATCTACCAATCAATGACTGAAGATCCTTTTAACCCTTGTTCACCCACAAGTTTTATTTAGAAATTGGAGTGATGAGATTCTTGAAGTTTCCATGCCTTGATGCTCAAATTGTCCTTTACCAGGGACATGGCTAAGTACTTAGGTTTTACACTCTGCAGAGGTGGTGCACTTTCCCCACAAGACTTGGTTTCCCAAGACAAGATCCTTCAGTAGCCTTTCCTTAGTCAAATGGACGCGTTCCAACCTATCATTCCCTCTACCACCCACTGTCCAAAAGACTAAGTTCTAGCATCCTAAGATCATGGCAGAGCCCATAATGCCAAGTGGTTGCACTTGAAGCTTCTCAACATTTGACATCTCAAATCTCTTTGTTCCTGGGTGGCCATCCACAAGTGAGATACACAAGCCAAGTCCATGGCCTTGTGAACCACTCAACATAAACCATTCCTTCCATTCCACCCAGGTGATTCATTAACTTAGTTGTTTTGTTAAAATAAAACACAAGTCCAAAGACTTAGAATATTTTTCCATAGTGTGAATATATAAACCACCCTTGTTTTCTAGTAGCTAGGCTAAGCATGGCATGGCAACTTATCCTTAGGGAATTTCCTAGCAACTCTAGCATTCTATTCTAAATAGGATTTCCCATCATCAATTGACAAAAGTAGCATGCAAGTCCTAACAAAATATATCTAATGCATGTTTAAAATATAGGGATGGAATATTCATGGAGATATCACTTGCCTTGGTAGTGTGGAGAGTAGCACTCGTCACAATCACAATCACTAGCAAAATCTACACACAAAGTTATAGCACACAATTACACACAAATATATACAAACAAAGATATTATGAATGCATGCATGCATGAATCTACTAAGTGGTGATTTTTGAAAATTCTACCAATCAAGTGCAAGTTTACAGAAACTAAACAAGTCACAAAGTAACCAAGACAAACTTAATTAACCCTAAAACAAGTTATTAAACTAAAACTATTCTCAAAAAGGCCTCAAACAAGTTTCTGCAATTTAAGCCAAACTAATGGTTACTATTTGCTAAACAAATTGGATAGGCAGAAAGGGCTTGTTTTTCTGAATCCAACGGTATAAAGTTTGCAAAATTCCAACGTGGCATTCAAAAGATATTGGCATTTGAAATCTGGTTCAAAATCTGTTTTTGAATTCTATTTTCAGATCTAACCTAGCCACGCGTCATGTTCTTATTCGCCCGTACCGTTTCGTACTGGATCGAGCTCCACAGCCGTAGGATCTAAATGAAATCTGGCAGCTCAGATCGCGTACCGCTTCGGGGTTAAGTGGATCTATCCTAGCGCTACGATACAGATCTAACGGCTGTTATTGCCCTGGCCAAGAACTGGCGGTGGAGCGGTGGCTACCGGCGGCGGATCTGTCGGTCGATGACGTTGCCGATGATGCAGACGGAGAGGGAGAAAGAGGAGTAGCTCACCGGGCTCAGGGGGTCACGGCGAAGCTAGTCGTACTCGTGGTTGGTCAAGGGGCGCTCGGGCACGGTTGCGATTGCTCGCCGGAGTTCGTGGCGGCGTCGGGTGCGTCGGGTGGTCGTCGTGGACGTTGCTGTGGATCACCCCAAGGCAAGGCAAGGACACGGTTAGATTCACAGAGTCAAGGCGAAGTAGTGAGCATGAACGGGAAGGCGAGGGGAGGTCTGTACCTACCAAGAAAACTCGTCGGAGTTGATGTCGCCGTCGGTTCTTGCGGTGTCAAGTGGAACCGGTGACCTGAGGCAGTACAAGACGGACTAGTGAGGTCAGGAGGTGCGCCAAGACATGCTGAGTCAGATAGTAAGAACGAGAGGCAGAGGGGAACTCTGGACTCACCGGAATCGATCGCCGGAGAGGCTCTGTCTTCGGCGGTGCAAAGCTGATTGAGGACAGCCTGGTGGCAGAGTGAGCGAGGCGTTTGGGGGAAAAAGATCGCGAGGCAGAGAGGTTCTTATAGCCGGGGAATCGACAGGAAACGCTCGAGGATAAATGCCCATTTACGCCGCGCCATTACCGGCCATCACTGCTGCAGCGACGTGGTCGCAGGCACGGTCTGGGGAAGACGAGGTCGACGTGGACCGGGCCCGCTCGTCAGCGAAACGCGCAAGGTGGCGGTGGGGTCTGTCTGTCAGCGACTTAACGCGTGCGCTCGCGCGTGTGAGAAGGAAAAGGAGATCCCCGGGTGGGCTTGCTGGGCTTGATCCGCTGCTGGGCCAGATTCTGGCCGCGCGGCCCTTTTCTTTTGAGAATTCCTTTTCTTTTTTTCTAAATTCATTTTCTGGATTGATTTTGATATGAATTCAAATCCTTTTGAATTCAAACTGTTTTGGGAATTTTTGCAGGGTTCTTGTGGGTTCAAATACAGTCAATAACCATGTGGTTACCTTGCAAGGCTTGGTCAAGCTTGGGTCTTTGAAATAAACAGAGATTTGCTCTAGTTGCAAATATTTGAAATAGGGTTTTGAAACTATTTCTAAATTTAGAATCTTGGGTTTAAATGCTACTCCTAATCTTTCCAACCATGGAGGCAAGCAAACAAGTTCATAGACAATCAAATCCCAAAGGGTGATGGCCATTTGAGATAAATTGCCCACATGAAATCATAGCTCAAACTTCTGTCTCTAAATGATTTTTTGAAAAACCCTATATGAATGAATGATGCAAGAATGATATGAATGAGTTTTTGAAACATGATTTTTAGGATGTTACAAATCTAACCCCCTTAAAATGAATCTCGCCCTCGAGATTCGGATTGGCTAGCAAATAGGTGAGGGTGGTCTTTCCGAAGATCATCTTCTCTTTCCCATGTTGCTTCCTCTTCGGAATGATGATTCCGTTGTACTTTGCAAAACTTGATAGTCTTTGTCCTTGTGACTCTTTCTGTGGTCTCAAGAATCTTGACAGGCTTTTCTTCATAGGTGAGATCACTTTCTAGTTGAACTTCTTCCAAAGATATGGTATCTTTCAAAGATGTTTCTTCCATTTCTGGGTGACATTTCTTAAGCTGACTCACATGAAAAACATTATGGACTGCTAATAAAGATGCTGGCAGTTCGATTTCATATGCAGCTTCTCCCTTGCGACTTAGAATGTTGAATGGTCCAACATATCTTGGTGCTAACTTTCCTTTGACTCCAAATCTTTTTACTCCACGAAGTGGTGATACTCTAAGATAAGCTCTATCCCCAACTTCGTAAGTGACTTCTCTACGCTTAGCATCTGCGTAGCTTTTCTGTCGAGACTGTGCTATCTTCAATCTGTCTCTAACCAATTTGACCTTTTCTTCGGCGTCTTTGATAAGATTTGGTCCAAACAAGCTTCTTTCTCCTACACCATTCCATAGCAATGGGGTGGTACACTTCCTTCCATAGAGAAACTCGAATGGTGCCATCCCAATACTAGATTGGTGACTGTTGTTGTAAGAGAACTCTGCGTAAGGCAGACTTTCATCCCAACTTGCTCCGTAGTCTAGGGCACATGCCCTCAACATGTCTTCAAGAATTTGATTAGTCCTTTCCGTTTGTCCATCAGTTTGAGGATGAAAAGCAGTGCTGAATTCCAACCTCGTTCCTAGAGATTCATGAAGTTGTCTCCAAAAGTGAGAAGTGAACTGAGTTCCTCTATCAGACACAATACTCTTAGGTACTCCGTGAAGGCATACAATTCTGCTCATGTAGATTTTGGCTAACTTGGCACTTGTATAAGTTGTCTTTACGGGTATAAAATGAGCCACTTTAGTTAGGCGATCCACAACTACCCATATGGAATCATACCCTGACCTGGTTCTTGGTAATCCGGTAATGAAATCCATACCAATATTTTCCCACTTCCATTCAGGAATAGGCATTGGTTGAAGCAAACCTGCTGGTTTCTGATGCTCCGCTTTCACTCTACTACACACATCACACAAGGCAATGTGTTCGGCGATGTCCCTTTTAAGATTGTTCCACCAAAATCTTTCTTTCATATCCATGTACATTTTGGTGTTTCCCGGGTGAATAGAATACGGAGAGTTATGGGCTTCTTGTAAAATCAGTTTCCGCATTTCCGGATCTTGTGGAACACAAATACGTTTCCCGTGCCATAAAGTACCTTGTTCGTCCATACGGAAACTTTTAGCCTTCCCTTGGCTAATACTTTCCTTAATCTCTTCGATTTCTTTATCCGTCTTTTGGGCTTCTTTAATCTTATCCAACAGAGTGGGTTGAACATCCAAAGACATGAGATGTCCTTCTGGCACAATCTCCAACCTGAGTTCCTTGAATTGCTTACACAAGTCATCTGGCAATTCACCTTTGGTAAGGCCATTTACAAACGCCTTACGACTTAGAGCATCTGCTACTACATTTGCTTTACCGGGGTGGTATTGCAAACTCAAGTCGTAATCCTTGATAAGTTCTAGCCATCTTCTTTGTCTCATATTGATCTCCTTCTGGGTGAAGATATACTTCAAACTCTTATGATCGGTGAATACTTCACAACGTTTTCCCAAAAGGTAATGTCTCCATGTTTTGAGTGCATGGACAACAGCGGCTAACTCTAAATCATGAGTAGGATAATTTACCTCATGAGTTTTGAGTTGTCTCGAGGCATACGCCACAACTTTTCCGCCTTGCATAAGTACGGCACCTAATCCTTGATGCGAAGCATCACAATACACTTGTAAATCCTTTTCCAAATCTGGTAGGCACAGTACTGGTGCTGACACAAGTCTCTTCTTTAATTCTTGAAAGCTGAGTTCACATCCTTCAGACCAAGCAAATTTCTTATCTTTCTTTAACAATTCTGTCATTGGTTTAGCAACCTTTGAAAAATTTTCAATGAATCTTCTGTAGTAACCTGCTAAGCCGAGGAAACTACGAACCTCTTTTACATTCTTAGGAGATTCCCATTCTGTCACAGCCGAAACTTTAGCAGGATCAACTGCTACACCATCCTTTGTCATAACATGACCAAGAAATCCAACTTCCTCTAACCAAAACTCACACTTGCTGAATTTGGCATAAAGCTTATGTTCCCTTAGTTTCTCAAGTATCAAGCGTAGATGTCTTTCATGCTCCTCCTTGCTCTTGGAGTAGACTAAGATGTCATCGATGAAAACGACAACGAACTTGTCGAGAAATTCCATGAACACTTTGTTCATCATATTCATGAAGTATGCTGGAGCGTTGGTTAATCCAAAAGGCATCACAGTGTACTCATACAATCCATACCTTGTGGTGAATGCTGTTTTAGGTATGTCTTGCTCTCTTATCTTGAGTTGAAAATAGCCTGACCGAAGATCAATCTTTGAGAACACACATGCTCCTTCTAGCTGATCAAACAAGTCATTGATTCTTAGCAAAGGATACTTGTTCTTGATGGTTACCTCGTTGAGAGAACGGTAATCTATACATAATCTTTGAGTTCTGTCTCTCTTTTCTACGAACAAAACTGGAGCTCCCCAAGATGAAGAACTTGGCTGGATGAATCCTTTCTGCAATTGTTCTCCAAGTTGTTTCTTGAGTTCCTTAAGTTCGTCAACTGACATTTTATAAGACCTCTTTGCTCTTGGTCCAGAACCTGGTACCAAATCTATTATAAACTCCACATCTCTATCTGGTGGCATTCCTGGTAATTCTTCCGGAAACACATCCGGATATTCACACACAATTGGCACACTGTCCATGCTAACCCCCTTAAGAGAATTCAACTTACTCCCTTTAGATTTAAAATTGGACTTGAATGTTATCCTCTTACCTTCAGGGGTTGTGAGTGAATTGTGCGATTTGCACAATCTAGTGCTCCCTCATACTTAGCCATCCAATCCATTCCCAAAATTACATCCAATCCTTGGGAATTTAGGATTATTAGGTTTACTGGAAACTTATGTTTTCCGATCTCTATGACTAGATCATGACATCCTGAGTTTACTATCATTTCTCCACCAGGAGAACTTACTTTTATAGGACACCCAATGGTTTCTACCGGTAGTTCATTTCTTTCGACAAATGCTTTTGATATGAATGAATGAGATGCACCAGTGTCAAAGAGTACAAATGCCGAGATGGAATTGAGTCTGAACTTACCAGCAACAGCATCAGGCTCTTCATAGACCTCCTCCACATTGATGTGGTTAACCTGTCCTTTCTAAAAAGGATTGGGCTTGATAGGTCCTTCAACCTTCTTTTCAGGACACTCATTAGCATAATGCCCCAACTTCTTGCATTTGAAGCATTCAACCTGACTGTTGTCCTTCTTAGGTTGACTTCCACTTCCACTTCCACTTCCACCATGGTGGCTCTTATATCCACTCTTGTGGTTCTTGTACTTATCATTGTCATGACTGCGATGATGCTTGTTGTCATGACGGTTGTGGTTGTGGTGCTTGTTAAATTTCCCATGCTTGTGGGATCCTGAGCTGACACTATCATCATAGTGAGATCATTTATGAGACGATCCCGAGCTATGCTTGTCGGAGTGTTTCCTCTTTCTACTCTCGACTTGCTTCATTTTATTCTCCACAATAACAGCCTTGTCACACAGCGACTGATAAGTTGGAACATATGCCACAGACAGCTGCAGATTCAGTTCGTCATTCAAGCCTTCTAGAAACTTTTCCTTCCTTTTGGCATCAGTGTCAACCTCATCCGGTGCATAGCGCGCCAAATTGTTGAACTCTTCAATATATTCAGCCACGCTGTGGTGGCGCTGCTTCAGGTTATGAAATTCCTTCTTTTTCAGGCTCATCATACCTGGTGAGATATGAGTAGTACGAAATCCATCTTCAAAGATAGCCCAAGTCACCTCATCAATAGGCGTGGTAATCTGGAAGTTGTCCCACCATGCGGCGGCTGGTCCTTCCAACAGATGTGCTGCAAACCTGACCTTTTCAGCATCTGTGCATCCCACGGTCATTAAGTCTTTGTTCACAGAACGTAGCCAATCATTGGCCACCATGGGATCAGTCGTTCCCGAAAACTTAGCTGGCCTCAGACGCAGAAATCTGGTGAGCATATCAAAACCTGGAGGGTTGTTGTTGTTGTTATTGTTGTTGTTGTTGTTGGGGTTGTTGTTGTTCTGGTTCTGGATGAACGTCGTCATCATTTGCATAAGCTGTGTTTGTGCATTCATCATTTGTTGCATTTCTAGGGTAATGTTGGGGTTGGGATTGGTGTTTGCACGACGGGGAGGCATCTGTGGTTTATTCATATAGAGATAAGAATGAGATACCCTTACATGATTTATGCACAATACATTACTCAAATAAACACATAGCAAGCAACACTAGGATAAAAGCTCAACAACAAGATAACAAAAAGTCTCAAAGTACAAACACACAAGTGGCAAGCCATCCACATGTCGGATGGTCCAACAATAAGTTCACAAATAACCAGTGCGGTAAATAAAGATATCTGAGTAGCCAAGTCTACTCGTCGGCATCAATCTCCTCCTCGACAAAGGTAAGACCTGTGTTCTCCATTGCGGTCTTGTTCTCCTCGATGGTAGTGGTTAAGGAGTCGATCTTGGCCTTGAGAGCCCTCTTCTGGGAACGAAGCCTCTCAATCACTGTCTGCTGCTGCTCTAACTCGAAGTCCTTGGACTGCAGTTCCTCGGTCATATCACGAATCCTCTTGTTCCTATCCTGGACACACTTCTCTTGACTCTTGAACTTACGGTCTTGGGTCTCGAACTTTGCCTCCATCTCCTTGACTATCTCGTCCTGCTGCGCGAAGAGCTTGTCCTTCTCGCGAAGCTGCACCTGGAGCTCGTCATTACTAAGCATGACGTTGGTCCTATCGGTATCCACGTGCCTAATAAGAGTCTCTAAGTCCTGGAGGTACAGGCGTATCGGCTCTGCTGTGACCCTCGAGTCGTCCTCAAAGTCGATGGACTCTCCGTCATCATCACGCCTTCCGAAGGCGTGGAAGTGAGTGCCTCTAACCTGTCGGGAGTGACGTCCTAACAGTCGTCCTATCAGATCCTGCATGACAACCTCCATGCCTCTCTCCCTGTCATCGTGCATAAGCTTGAAGACGATGGCCTCCATAGTAGGCTCAGTCTGGCGTCCTGGCTGGTTCACCTTGAAGCCCCAAAGGTCCTTCCTCTCAAACTTGGTGAGTGGGTGCACCGTAATGATAGGAAGAGGGAGATCGAGTAAAGTAGTAAGCTCTACGATACGAGGACCAAAACGGGTAGCCTGGAACTCCTCAACAGTGTTGATGGCAATAGGCATCTATTTATAAGATTGAAAAAGTTAGAACAACACAATTTAAGATAAACAAGACAAACATTCAAACACATTCTTGGAACACACAAAAATCACACAAGTCATGCATACATAAATCCATTACATCAACCAAGGTTCAAACTTATTTAAGGTATCATTTTGGAAAATAAGGTGATAGGTGGTGGTCCAACTAACGAAGTGCGCTTACAATCCTATCTCATTGGATCTGGTAGCTAACACAATGTTCCTAGTGGCAATCACCCTATCTTGTTCACATGCTTCTATCACTAAGTCTATAATATCTCCTCTTAAGGATTGGTTGGTGACTTCCAACTCTTGGGTATGTTCCTTCTCTTTCTCTAAGTCTTTTTGGAGGTTGAGCATCCTGCACTTGACTCTAGCACTTAGTTCCTTGATAGTCTTCCAAGCTGCTTCTTTTGCTGACTCAAAGAATGTGGTGTGCATAAAAGTGTTGGTGTACATGCAGAAGCCTTTTTCTTTGTGGTTGTCTTCCTTGTTTTTGTACAAATGAAGTTGCACCCACCAATACTCCACTCCATCCTCCATCACTAGAAAGCCCTTGTACACAGCTGCACCATGTGCTCCCATTGTCTCCATGAGATCCTTGAGAATCTTGGGAAACTCAGTCTCACACTCCAAGGTCATGGTCATGAGTGGTCCTTTCTTCACGGCTTCGTTGACGGAGTTCATCTACAAATAGAGATGAGAATGAGAAGATTAGAGAAGTTTACGAGAAGAATAGACAAGTGTAGAAGAAGTAAAAAAAATTCCTTAGTGGTTTCTAATCCTAGGGTCATAATCCTACAGGCAACACAGTGCTCTGATACCATCTGTAAGATCCCTCCTTTGTAAAGGAAAAGATCCCTGTGATTGCAATGCTAGTCCCTGGATCAATGCTAGCATCCACAGTTTAAGATGAAGTACACAGATACAAAGGTCGTTTATTACAGTCATTCCAGAGATAAAACATAGTCTTTTACAACTCATGGCCAAAGGCCTAATACAAGAGTTTTATGGAATATGTAAATAAACATAAGTCTTCATCTTCATGTGCCACAGGCAAGCATGTTGAGTGTAGACTCATGACTCCTAATCATCGTCAGAATAACCTGCAACATTACAAGTTACAGCCACAGAGGGTCAATACTTTGGAATAGTATTGGCAAGTGATACCTTAGTATATTATAAGTGGACTATAATACTATATGCATTTGGCTGGTGGAGCTTAGGCTTGCATTGCTCAAAATAGATTTTTCCTTAACTTTTGAAAACACTAAGTTTTTGCTTGGCACAAAACACCCAAGGCATCTATCAATCAAAGACTCCAGATCCACTCAGGGCATCTACCAATCAATGACTGAAGATCCTTTTAACCCTTGTTCACCCACAAGTTTTATTTAGAAATTGGAGTGATGAGATTCTTGAAGTTTCCATGCCTTGATGCTCAAATTGTCCTTTACCAGGGACATGGCTAAGTACTTAGGTTTTACACTCTGCAGAGGTGGTGCACTTTCCCCACAAGACTTGGTTTCCCAAGACAAGATCCTTCAGTAGCCTTTCCTTAGTCAAATGGACGCGTTCCAACCTATCATTCCCTCTACCACCCACTGTCCAAAAGACTAAGTTCTAGCATCCTAAGATCATGGCAGAGCCCATAATGCCAAGTGGTTGCACTTGAAGCTTCTCAACATTTGACATCTCAAATCTCTTTGTTCCTGGGTGGCCATCCACAAGTGAGATACACAAGCCAAGTCCATGGCCTTGTGAACCACTCAACATAAACCATTCCTTCCATTCCACCCAGGTGATTCATTAACTTAGTTGTTTTGTTAAAATAAAACACAAGTCCAAAGACTTAGAATATTTTTCCATAGTGTGAATATATAAACCACCCTTGTTTTCTAGTAGCTAGGCTAAGCATGGCATGGCAACTTATCCTTAGGGAATTTCCTAGCAACTCTAGCATTCTATTCTAAATAGGATTTCCCATCATCAATTGACAAAAGTAGCATGCAAGTCCTAACAAAATATATCTAATGCATGTTTAAAATATAGGGATGGAATATTCATGGAGATATCACTTGCCTTGGTAGTGTGGAGAGTAGCACTCGTCACAATCACAATCACTAGCAAAATCTACACACAAAGTTATAGCACACAATTACACACAAATATATACAAACAAAGATATTATGAATGCATGCATGCATGAATCTACTAAGTGGTGATTTTTGAAAATTCTACCAATCAAGTGCAAGTTTACAGAAACTAAACAAGTCACAAAGTAACCAAGACAAACTTAATTAACCCTAAAACAAGTTATTAAACTAAAACTATTCTCAAAAAGGCCTCAAACAAGTTTCTGCAATTTAAGCCAAACTAATGGTTACTATTTGCTAAACAAATTGGATAGGCAGAAAGGGCTTGTTTTTCTGAATCCAACGGTATAAAGTTTGCAAAATTCCAACGTGGCATTCAAAAGATATTGGCATTTGAAATCTGGTTCAAAATCTGTTTTTGAATTCTATTTTCAGATCTAACCTAGCCACGCGTCATGTTCTTATTCGCCCGTACCGTTTCGTACTGGATCGAGCTCCACAGCCGTAGGATCTAAATGAAATCTGGCAGCTCAGATCGCGTACCGCTTCGGGGTTAAGTGGATCTATCCTAGCGCTACGATACAGATCTAACGGCTGTTATTGCCCTGGCCAAGAACTGGCGGCGGAGCGGTGGCTACCGGCGGCGGATCTGTCGGTCGATGACGTTGCCGATGATGCAGACGGAGAGGGAGAAAGAGGAGTAGCTCACCGGGCTCATGGGGTCACGGCGAAGCTAGTCGTACTCGTGGTTGGTCAAGGGGCGCTCGGGCACGGTTGCGATTGCTCGCCGGAGTTCGTGGCGGCGTCGGGTGCGTCGGGTGGTCGTCGTGGACGTTGCTGTGGATCACCCCAAGGCAAGGCAAGGACACGGTTAGATTCACAGAGTCAAGGCGAAGTAGTGAGCATGAACGGGAAGGCGAGGGGAGGTCTGTACCTACCGAGAAAACTCGTCGGAGTTGATGTCGCTGTCGGTTCTTGCGGTGTCAAGTGGAACCGGTGACCTGAGGCAGTACAAGACGGACTAGTGAGGTCAGGAGGTGCGCCAAGACACGCTGAGTCAGATAGTAAGAACGAGAGGCAGAGGGGAACTCTGGACTCACCGGAATCGATCGCTGGAGAGGCTCTGTCTGCGGCGGTGCAAAGCTGATTGAGGACAGCCTGGTGGCGGAGTGAGCGAGGCGTTTGGGGGAAAAAGATCGCGAGGCAGAGAGGTTCTTATAGCCGGGGAATCGACAGGAAACGCTCGAGGATAAATGCCCATTTACGCCGCGCCATTACCGGCCATCACTGCTGCAGCGACGTGGTCGCAGGCGCGGTCTGGGGAAGACGAGGTCGACGTGGACCGGGCCCGCTCGTCAGCGAAACGCGCAAGGTGGCGGTGGGGTCTGTCTGTCAGCGACTTAACGCGTGCGCTCGCGCGTGTGAGAAGGAAAAGGAGATCCCCGGGTGGGCTTGCTGGGCTTGATCCGCTGCTGGGCCAGATTCTGGCCGCGCGGCCCTTTTCTTTTGAGAATTCCTTTTCTTTTTTTCTAAATTCATTTTCTGGATTGATTTTGATATGAATTCAAATCCTTTTGAATTCAAACTGTTTTGGGAATTTTTGCAGGGTTCTTGTGGGTTCAAATACAGTCAATAACCATGTGGTTACCTTGCAAGGCTTGGTCAAGCTTGGGTCTTTGAAATAAACAGAGATTTGCTCTAGTTGCAAATATTTGAAATAGGGTTTTGAAACTATTTCTAAATTTAGAATCTTGGGTTTAAATGCTACTCCTAATCTTTCCAACCATGGAGGCAAGCAAACAAGTTCATAGACAATCAAATCCCAAAGGGTGATGGCCATTTGAGATAAATTGCCCACATGAAATCATAGCTCAAACTTCTGTTTCTAAATGATTTTGAGAAAAACCCTATATGAATGAATGATGCAAGAATGATATGAATGAGTTTTTGAAACATGATTTTTAGGATGTTACAGTAAAAGGGAGGCATCCAGTTTGACAGTTGATTGTCATAGCAAAATGCATAAGTCTGTCATTACAAATATTTATTGGCATCATGCTAGATTTTAGGTAATCGACCTTGAGACCAGTGGAAACAGCAAATGTTTGAAGTAGTGCTTTCAAGCATAATAATTGAGATGCATCAGCTTTAAGGATCACCAAAGTGTCATCATCATATTGAATAACTGGGAAATCACTGTTGGGTGGTCCCACAATAGGTGGAGTTAGAAGATTTCTATGCATGGCCTTGTCTAGAATAGATTGTAGGAGGTCAGCAGTAAGGACAAATAGTAATGGTGAAAGTGGGTATCCTTGTCTAACACCTCTTCTGCAGTAGAACTTTTTACCAGGTACACCATTGAGAAGAATTTCAGAAGTTCCAGATTCAAAGATCATTTCAATCCACCTAATCCATTTCCTCCCAAATCCTCTAGCTTTAAGGATATTAATGATGGCAGAGTGATCAACTGTATCAAATGCCTTCTCAAAATCAAGTTTGAGAATTAAAATTCCCTCCTTTGACTTGTGGCATTGGAAAAGGTATTCAAATGCCCAACCAATGCAATCTTGAATAGATCTGTTGTTGAGAAAACCATATTGGTTTTTATGAACCAATTTCAGAATGATAGATTGTAGTCTATTTGCAAGAAGTTTGGTAATAATTTTGAATATACAGTTCAATAGAGAGATTGGTCTGAAATCAGCTGATGTAGATGGGCAAGTGACTTTGGGTATGAGTGTAATGTAAGAAGAGTTAATGCTTTCAAGTGACACTTTCTCATTGAAGAAATCATGAATCAGTAATTTGATATAAAATCCAATGATAGACCAGCAACTTTTGATAAATTCATTATTAAATCCATCAGGTCCAGGTGACTTATCATTTGGTAGTTCATTGATAACCTCCTCAATTTCCTTGTCAAGGAAAGGTTTTTCAAGTGAATCCTTCATCTCATCAGTCATTCCATTTCCATAGAAGTCTGCTAGATTATAGTGCATCTCAGTTTTGACTGATGTGTCCATTCTTGCCCTGAAGTCATTCCAAAAGATATCAGCCTTGTCATAGTGATTTGTAAATTCCTGTCCAGATTCATTCTTGATCATTGATATATAGTTATGTCTATAACTGATGGTAGCTTTGGAATGGAAAAACTTAGTGTTTTCATCTCCAAGTTTTACCCATTTGATTTTCCCTCTTTGTTTCCAATAGGTGTTTTGGTTCTGAAGAAGAGTGATAATATGGGACTTCAGGATATCTCTGAGGTGCCACTCATTGATGGTTAATGTTCTATATTCTTCCAGTAGGTCCAGGAGATCAATTGTGTCATTTACCTTAGCAATTTGATCTTTTAAGCAAGGTAACTGTTTTTCCCAAATCTTGATACCTCTCCTCACATTTTTTAATTTGGCACAAATTCTTTTTGCCATGTCCTGATAATTCACAGGAATATTCCATGCATTTTGTAGAATCATCTTAAAATCAGAATGATGTAGCCAGTAGTTTTCAAATCTAAAGATTTGAGCCTTAGGGATGTTAGTTCCAATGGATATGACACAGGAGAGATGATCAGAAGTAGGTTTGGATAGTGGGGTAACCATAGTGTATGGGAACTTGGTTGTCCAAGAACTAGATGTAAAAAACCAGTCCAGTCTTTCCAGGAGAGGATCTTTCTGCATGTTACTCCAGGTGAATTTTCTACCCTTTAGTGGCAACTCAATAAGGCCCAGGTTGCAGATAGCATCATTGAAGAGCATAGTTTCATTAATATCTCCCCCACTTTTATTTCTATCAGTGAGACTTCTGATAAGGTTAAAATCTCCTAACACTAGCCAATCCATACTATCAGGCATAGTGATGTTTGAAAACCAGTCTAAGAAATCCATCTTTCTATCATTTTGACAAGGACCATAGATATTAGTGAGAGTCCAGGTATCATTTGATAATTGAGAGGTGAAGGTAACATAAGTTGAGAAATCATTTTGGAAAGCCCTGGTACCATTGAACAAAGTACTATTTCAGATGGTAATAATTCCTCCAGAAGCACCAATTGATGGTAAGAAATCAAAACTGTCAAACTTGTTTAGACAGATTTTTTTTAAATAATTGATATCAAAGTTTTCTCTCTTGGTTTCTTGAAGACAGATAATGTCACATTCAGATTCCATGATCTTGCTTTTTAGTGCTAACCACTTTTTCTCACAGTTAATTCCCCTGAGGTTCCAGTTCAGAATCTTCCAGTTTCTGTTGTTACTCATTAATAAACCAATTGGGTGATCCATGGTGTGACTCAAATTTTGTAGTCACACAAATAAGACTGGACATATCATAGGTTACTGAATTCATAAACATGTCCAACATCAAATAGGTCTGCAACAACTCATAACAGATATGAAAGGTAACTGGTCCAATCACAAAAGACAAGGTTTTTGTAAACATTAACCACATTATTTAGGAGCCTTCTTCTTAGACTGTTGTCCACAAGACTCAGCAGCACCTCCGTTCTTCTTGTTTGAAAGGTATGGTTCAGGACCATTCTTCTTAGGTCCAGTCTTTCCTGGTGGCTTGATGATCAAATCATTGATCCTGCCCTTCTTCAGCAATCTTTTCTCCAGTTCCCCCTCTTTAACCTTGCAAAATGATTCAGCAAGATTCTTAACAACCTTATTACTGAGACAGGGTGGAGCAGCATTGCAAGAGAGGCAATTATGATCAGTGCAATTTAAATGGCTTTTAAAACCCCCATTAAGTTCCACAATTCTGGGGCTCCTTCTCACCTCAGATTCCACCAGTGGTTCTTTGCCCCTCCTCCTCTTAGTAGGAGCATTTGGTACCATCATGTTTGATGGGGAATCATTCAGGCAATGTGGTGGAATCTATCCAACACATTCATCAGGTATAATGAAGGTGAAAGTAGTTTCTTCAGTAATTGGCTCTTTAATTATCTCCCATAGGGGTGATGTGAGAAAATGTCTAATCCAACTGAATTTCTCAGGTGTGATGAGCATTAGAGTGATAAAATTAAACCAACTTATAGGAATGTCACATTGCAGTTTGCCTTTGTCAGGTGATGGGTTCATGTGTGGTGCAAAGAATTTGTCCCATAGCTCCAGACCTTGCTTTGAGAAAGAATTCCTAGCAGAGAGTATCTCAGATGAGTTGACAAAAGGAATAATGGCCATTCCAACTTGGAGGTGTGCCTCATTTGGAGAGAGGAGATTAGTGTCCTCCATCATCCAGTCATCTTGCATGTTATCCTCATCAGAATGGTTGGTGTCCTCCTCCTCATCTTGGTAATTCTGCAGAATGTTAAGCAGACCTTCTCCCATGCCCATCTCCTGATCAGCATCAGCAATATTTTGCTCCACCTCATTATCCTCTGCACCATGGACAGATGCCTTGTCACTGTCAGATGAAACATTTGCACTAGGTATAGATCCAGTAACAGCACTGTCAGCCTCCTGAGGTGGCAAATCCTGGTTGTCAATGGGCATGTCAACACCTTCAGCAAATACAGGTCCTTGGATAGCATTCCAGTTGCCCAAGCCAGCATTATTTTGAGGGGCAGGGTCAATCCATTGGTCCCATCCACCAATGTCCCCTTCAGGTTGTGGTGGAGGAGGTGGAGATGGGGGCCCAAATATGGGTCCCACCACAGGTAGAGGGTGTGGGTCAGCACCATCATCAGGTAGTGGGTCCTCATCAGGTGCCCCCCCCAGGAGATTGCTGTTCAATATTTCCACAGAAAAGGTCCATAATTCAGTTTCCACCAGGTCTCCAATGGTGAATCTAACACTTTTAGGAACATCTAGGAGATCAGTGACTCTAAGCTTTGCAATGATCCTGCCCTTGTGTTCAGGGTCCCTCTCCCAGAGAAGAACTTTACCAATATCAGAGAATACACCATTTAGGTCATCATGATTCCAGTGATCAAGTGGAGGACCCAGGAGCATAACCCAACATTCATTGTTAAACTGAGTCCTACGCCAGTTAATTCCTTCATTTTGCCTATCAAAAGAGATAGCAACATCTTGGAAGGGAATATGACCCGCAGCAATTAACCGGTCACGGTCACTGACATTTGCAAATTGAACATATGCAGAACCAAATGGGCAATCTTGAATATCACAAAATTCAACATGTGCATCATTGATAAAGAAATCTTGCAACACATCCCTGATATTACCAAAAGGGACAGGACCAGGGGGAAGGGGATGGATGTGCGCAATGGCATACTGTTCATGAGTTCTTGGTCGGCGAGGAACCACCACCCTTTTGACTTGATTCCTGCCAGCCACCTGCATAATCTCGAAACCATGGGGAAGAAATGGTTGAGGGTCAAGTGGAATATTGGCCATTGCGTCGGTGGTTGTCGCCGGCGACGAGCGGAGCAAGGCAGTTGGGGTTTCTCCAGGCGAGGAAGTTGAGGAGACAGGGGTTTCAGCCGAATTAATTTTTTGGGCAAGAATAAAATCCTTAAGACAGTCATACACCCTGGGCCGCGAAACTTGTGGCGTAACGTGGGTCTTGAACCAATTCAGGTAAGATTTGTCGGGCCAAGGACAAGAAGGGAAAGTGGGAAATTTCAAAAATGGTAAAAGACCAGGCAAATTAATTTTAGGAGATTTATTGACTGCTGTTTTCTCCGCTTTAATACCTTTGCCATTAATCACAATATCCGCAAATGATGCACCCGTTACGACATGAGTAATGTCATCATTATTTTGACCGTTATTGCATGGTACCTGTGACGTCGAAGAACCAATACGATCAAAGACAGAGGTTTTTTTCTTTTTGTATGAAACAGTTGTCCAATCTTTGTCCAATTCTTTGTAATATTCCTTCTCTTCGAATTTCCAATTTGGGCCTCCATCGCCCCAAAGTTTTATCTTCAGTATGAATGAATCATCATTGAAAGAACCAGAATTATATATTTCAAAACCCACAGCTCTTGATGCCACCGAGAATCTAAAGGTTCTGTCCTGGAGGATTTTGACTTGATATTTTGATGCATGACCCCCAAAACAACTTTGAAGAACAATGCCAATTGTATGAATATCAATCTTAAAATTTGTACGGCCAAATGAACCAACAAGGAAGAAAGGTCTTCTGCGAAATCCTCCAAAGAAATTTATGTGGTGACCAAATTTTTTGAACATATTATCCTCAAACATCCTCCCTTTAGAAAAATCCACAGAAATGTATTTGTGTTTGGTTGATGAATTGGGCCCATCAAAGATTTGTTCACCCACCATCACCCTTTTGACAACAAGATCCAAGATAACACCAGATGAAACTTTCTCATCTTGAAGAAGGAATCTAGCATCAATAACCACCTTGTCACAATTTAGTAACACAATCCGCTTAGCAATAGTATACAGGACCAGAAATCCAGGAGCATTGTCCAAAACATCAAAAGACAAGGTAGAGCAAGTAACGTGCCACATAAGTTTCAAATCATCACCCTTGCATGCATGAACATGAGAAGTCCCAAGAAAATCATAGGATGGTGGCAAAATATCATTTATCCTAGCAAGATGAGAGGGGAACCTCACCACAGAACCAATCATGAGAACCTCCCCATTTTCCAAACTTCTTCCTTCCAGTGGTGAACCATTGGCATTGAGAATGACCAGCCAGCGATTATCCGAGAGAATAAGTGATCCAACAAGGAACTTACCATCGGTGGAGCTTCCAGAATAGGTGATTTTCCAGCCACCACCAGATGAATCTAGTGAATGAGATCCCATGGATATGTGTGCGACAGCGCCGGAGTGGCGCCGACGAGTGCCGGTGGGATGGGCTCAGAGAGGCATGCCTCGGAAATCGTGCGCTTGCCGGTTACTCCGCCATCATCACTATCTTATTGATGCACAACCACAGGAGAAGAACAAGGCGGGAGTAGCCCCCGAGTGCTTCTGGACACCTCCTATTACTCGTGTTTGGTAGATAGCTGGCCTTGCGAGCCGTAGTTGCTTGCTCAGGTGCGATCTTGTGTTGTCGAGTACATGGCATAGTATTGTAGGTGTCAAGGAGTCAAAATCATGACGTCGTGTTTTCATAAACACAAACGTATACAATACTATTATGATTTAAATTGTAGTGTCAATCATCATTAAGTTTGGATATCTCTTATCTTTGATCTTTATAAATGCACAACACATTATCATCAGGACTAAAGTGAGAATGACACATTCATAATCAAACAATGTGACCGTAATAGAAATCATTGATAATATTATAATAATTGATTTGTTACAAACTCATTATGAATAACCGTCTCACGAGATGCAAGACACACTAATAAGTTCACACACCAAACCGATTATAAAATCTATTCAAACTAATTCAGATGATAAATGCAAACAGAGAGGTGTCGTTGGTCATCAACATCTTGCATGTCATCAACACGCAAGGTCTCCTTGTATTCTCCACGCAACGCTCTCGCTGAAGGTCATGTTCTCGTAAAACGAGAACAAGTATCAGTATACTTGATGTAACTAAAATAGTGTTTTGTGAGAAACATATTCAACTGTATATCATATATACCTACTGATGACCCACAAGTATAGGGGGTGTGTCGCAATATTTTCGATAAGTAAGAGTGTCGAACCCAACGAGGAGCAGAAGGTGCTGGCTAGTGGTATGGATCAGGAATTCTCTGCAAATACTTAGCAAACGGATTTTTAGGGTTTTTTGATAAAGCAAGTAAACAAAGTACGAGTAAATAAAAGACAGTAGGAATAAATGCAACAAGTAACCCAATCCTTTATGCAGCAAAGGACAAGCCGGCTGTATTTCTATAGATGACCAAACGTTCTCGAGGACACATGGGAAGACTGTCAAGTGCTTTCGCTTCATATAGCTGATTAATCTTCTCTAGCTTGCTAAGTGTTGTGTGGGTGAACCTGTGCTAATGTACCGCCCCATCCAAGACTAATACATACTTGTGATTAAACCCCTTGCAAACATCCGTAAGTACAAGAAAGTATTTAAGGTAGAAACCTAACCACAGCTTTAAAGTCTAAGACCCTTACGTCCCTTGTGCAATGGTTTCCTAACGGGGGGTCAGGTTTCTGTCACTCCGGCAACCCCTACGATTAGTAGCCAAATACACAATGCATTCCCCTAGTCCCATATAGGTGAAGTGTCATGTAGTCGATGTTCACATGACACCACTAGAACAAGTACACCACAACTTAAATAACAATCTATTGAATCTTTCCCAACATGACTCCACTACTAACAATAAGACTTCTCCCATGTCCTCAAGAACAAAACGAACTACTCACAAGACATCATATGGATCATGATCAGAGATGGAATAATGATGTATAACAATCTGAACATAAACAATAATTCAATGGTTCACTCAATAGCATCAACTACAAAGAGTAATCAACACCGGGAAAGTTCCCCTATAAACTATGCAAGATTCAACGTAATTTTACAGCAATATGGAGATGGTGATGAGGGTGCTGATGGTGATGATGGTGGTGATGATGATGATGATCCCGATGAAGTCCAGCTTGATGGTGGTGTTGATGGCGACGATCTCCCCTCTCCGGGAAGGAATTTCCCCGGCAGAAATCTGTCTGCCGGAGAGATCTTTCTCTCTCGGTGTTTTCCGCCCCGCAGAGGTGGCAGAATCTTTTTGTGGTCGCTCCCCGAGTCTTAGGGTTTTGGGAGGTTGATATACGCCAGAGGGGAGAGGCTGGAGTGGGCCAGAGGGGAGAGGCTGGACTGATCTCAATAAACATGACCTCAAGTTTATGGAGTGAAGAGTCGATAAAAGAATACAGACAAGAAGCATCACATTCATCTAATACATAGATCATAATAGAAAACAACTCACTATTATACAACTCAACTTGCAATGAGTAAAGGAAACACAATAAAGATACATAGAGTGAATTATGATTGGTAGTGGCAAACTTAGCTCTTGGTCGAAGAATAGTTGATAATTTGCTGGAGTTCACAAATAGCTGGTTTTCAAAGAAAGCTTTCAAAGTAATAAACATCAAGATAAGAACAATGTGCAAAACAAGGAACATAAGAAACATGATTGAATAAATCATCATATGAATGAATGAAACACATTAACTCAAAATACTTGCTGAGATAGAAGGGAGCAGGTTGACTGACTCAACTACAAAGTAAAAGAAAGGCCCTTCAAATAGGGAAGCAGGGATTGCAAGTCTCATAAAGAGCTCCCAAAAATTACGATACTTACTAGCTTTCAGCTCTCATTGCCCCTATCATATGCATCTTTAGGTGATTAAGGTTAAAGTGACACAACTAAGAGGATATGCTTGACAAGTTATAAGTTGAAATCTCATGCCCCTTACTTATGAGTACCGATCCTCATGCTACTCAACTTCAGTCACGAGCAAGCTCTTGTCATTGTAAATACATGCGTATCATTGAGAACCGCCAATGGGGTACCCCTTGCACATGACACAGGAGCTATCCCATAATCAAAATGACAAGGCAAGCAGACATTGAGCATCTCAACGATATTTTTATTTGCTATTTGCATAGGTTTTTATTGAGGATGCTTCATAGAATGATCACTATAGTTATGCTGCAAGTTTCCACCATGATTAGGCATGGCTTAGGCTAGCGGCCCAGGCTTTTCTCTAACACACATATAAACTCCATGATCTTACAAGTTCCACTTTTATTTCACACCGACGGGATCCATAAGCAAAAGAACATGATATCAACTAGGTACAAGTACCAACGAAGTGTTGAAAGCGGTCCCCATGATACATGGTTCGGCTAACTTCAACTCATAAAGCGCAAGCATATACGCAACACAGAAGGACCCAATGGTTCAAGTTTATTAAATGCAAGAAAGTAAAGTGTGCTATCAAGTTTGTGAGAGCTTTAATCACTAATTTTCACATAACAAGTTTAATTTGGGAGGTAGATAAAACAAGAATTTACTTGGAATAGCAATAATGCTAATAGGTAGGTATGGTGGACACAAATGGCAAAGGTTTTGGTTTAAAGGAGGTGGATGCACGAGAAGAATTCCCTCTCAGTACAGGTTTTTGGCTAGCAAGGTTGGGTAACAAGTATAAGAGTTGAAGGAAACAAACAAACATACAAATGATAAAGACAAACATGCAATCTTCCTTGGAAACACAAAATATTTTAACTAGAGAATACTAGACTTATGAGCAAATCAAGAAAGAAAGATGATGAAATTATTTTTTTTCTTTAGAGTACTTCTATGTTTTTCTTTTCAATTCTCAAAAATGTGTTGCTACTGACCGAGCCAAGTTTGCCAAAACCAACTAAATTAACTCAATGATCCCAAAGTGCTACCAATACTAACAACAAGATCAATCATATAACCACGAATTGAAAACTAATATAAGCTATGCAAAAGAGTGAATGATAGAACTTCTCATTAATATTCCATAACGGCAACTCACACCAAGGGATACATATCTAACGAGAGAGGGGACACTTCCATAATGCAAACCATACTACAAAATAACTCCTCTATTCATGATATGACTCTACTAATAAGGTAAAAAGATAGAAGATAGTGATATGATACCGCGACACTCCCCCAAGCTTGGAACAAACCAAGGGGATGCCAAACCTGATGACGAATTACTCCTTCGGTGGTGGTGGTATCCTCTCGATGAGCTCTTTGATAAGTTTCCCCAAGTCCTCAATCTCAAAGGTGAGATTACGAATAAGCTGCAAGTTTTGCTCAATGCGGCTCATGATCATGTCGGGTTGAGAATTCCAGCTCTTGCTATTCTTTCCCCACTCTTCCTCCTTGAAGTCTTCTTTTCCTACATGGCTAGAACGAGGCAAATCCCAATTGGAGGGTAGTTTCTCCTTGGGCATATTCTGGTATTGATGCTCATGGATAAGGGTATGGAAAGGATTCCTGGTGCGTGGAGGAAGTGACCGTGGAGCCAAACTATGACGAGGAGCTTTCCCCCCAGTCTGCATCTGTGCAGTCCTTCTGATCTTGGCAGGTTTCACCACTCCAATGCTCGCAATGGTGGTGTCGGTATGCGGACGTTGGCCTTGCTCCTCTTCACCTTCACTCTTGATCTCCTTCTCCTTCCCGGGGTCTTGGAGGTCTTCCTCCATGGGCTCCTTCCCTTTATCCTTGGCGGACACCATTGTGCTCCTAAGCTTTCAAAGAGTATGTCCTGACAGAAAACAGATCGAAACAAAACACGACGAAAACACGATATACGGACCTCGGGAGATCCGGGGGGTTATATATTACGAAGTTTCATGTCAAAAGGAAGGTACTGGGAGAAAACGGGTCGGAGACGGAGTCCTGGGTGGCCTCACCACCTGGTGGCGCGGCCAGGGGTGGGCTCGCGCCATGGGGTGGTGTGGGTCACCCTGGCTCCGGTTTCGTCCCTTTTTCGCTTCGAAACTTTCCTTATTGACTGAAAACTGCAAAAATATAGTTGGATTGTATTTTCGTGGAACTTTTCTTACTAGAACTGTTACCTATTTGAACACGGACTCTGCAGGTCTCTGAATTTGGTATCTAGTAGATTCTTCTGGAGTCATCTCTTGAATATCATTGATATCTTCATCTTCATATACTTATTACTTGAGTCATAAAACCCTTCTCTTCCTTATTACACCATTATCTCCACTTCCTGGAAATTTCTTTCACACAAAACTTCACACAGTTCTCATTAGCAACATTAGTATAAGTGAAGTGATAAAACCTTTTGAGTCCAACTTCAACTGAAAACCATCAAAACAAAAGCTACTGAAGTAACTCCTTCTGAAAACCCAAAAATAATTCAAAAAGGAGATCGAATAAAGAAGCAAATGCAAGAGTGGCTAAATCTGTCAAAACAGACCAACAGGTAAAGATCAATTTTTTTCGAAAATCTTCTGTTGCTCAAATCAAAAAGTGCAAAACTAACAAAAGTTAAATAACAACCTGGGGCAGAAGCACAAAAAATTACAGCTCAATCCGACATACAGAGATCTCTCACGAATTTTTACGGTGAAGCACAAAAAATCTGTTTCGGGACAGCAACTTCCCCAAATATTACTTCTCTCTCATTAGAGGTTGATCTTGACACAAAAACCAAACAAAACGGATAAGGAGCGGTTATTACCGAAGTAATAACTTCCAAAACTCAAAGAAACAAAAACAAACTAAAAGCAAAAACAAATTGGGTTGTCTCCCATAAAGCTCTTTCTTTATAGCCATTAAGATGGGCATGATAATTTTGAAGAATCTCTCATAAGGATATGAATTGAAGTGAAAGAGAGCATTAAGAAGCAAAAACACACACGCATTTAAGTCTAACCCACTTCCTATGCAAGGGGATTTTGTAAACAAACAAGTTATTGAAACCAAAGGCAACTTGTATAAAAAGGCAAAAGAAGCGCAATATAAAAACTTTCAGCATAAAGCGAGGAAACTTGATATTATTAAGATGCATAAGAACACTTTTCCCTCTCTCATAATAACTTTCAGTATCATGCATAAACTTAACAATACAGCTATCACAAGGACTATCATAGCGATGATCACTTATTCTAACAGAAAACACAGGAATACTAGCTCTCATAACACTACTATGTGAAACAATATTAGAGGTATCCTTACAAAGGATAGTGTGTTCTTATTTTTCATACTTAGTGACAAAGTCTTTCACATTTGCTACTATAGGTTCATCAACCATTTGTTTATCAGGTTCAACGGCTTTACTAGTACTTTCATTAACCATACTAGCTATCATAGAATGTTCCTTTACCTTAACTGGAAAAGGCATTTTCTCAATATAAGGTTCAGGTAAAACATGATTAGCAGTATAAACTTCAGTATTTCTTACAGGAACACTCTTAGCAATATCTTTATAAGGTTCATGATACTTATTCCACTTCTTTTTAGGCACTTCAATATAGGAAGCAAAAGCCTTAAAATAAGAAGCAATAGCTTGAGAGTCTAGACCATAAGCATTTTTAATATTTTGAAAGTCATCAGTTCCCATAAAAGATTCAATGCATTCATAATCATAATTTATACCTGACTTTCTACCTTTGTCATTCTCCCAAGCTTCAGCATTGTCTTGAATACGGTCCAGAAGATCCCATTTAGCTTCTTCTTCCATACGAGTGAATGATCCAACACAAGAAGCATCCAATAAATCTTTATCATGTAGAGGGAGCCTTGCATACAAGTTATTGATAATAATATTGTTGGGGAGCTCATGAATTGGACATTTGAGCATTAGTAACTTCAATCTCCCCCAAGCTTGAGTTGTACTCTCTCCATCAAGAGGCCAAAAGTTGTATATTTGATTCCTATCTTTATGAATCTCACTAGGAGGATAAAACTTTGAATAAAAGAGAAGCACTATTTCCTCCCATTCCAGAGCTTGACCATTCTTCAGCAGCTTATACCATTCCTCAGCTCTTCCTTTCAGTGATAATGAGAATAACTTCTTCTTAACTTGATCTGTAGTAATACCTGCACACTTGAACAACCCGCATAATTCGTGTATAACGAGTAAATGATCACCGGGATGAACAGTTCCATCCCCAACATAATAGTTATCCATAACACGATCAATAATTCTTGTAGGTATTTTGAAAACATCTTTCTCAGCAGGTGGTGACTTATCTACTACCTTAGCAGTGGTAGTAGCATTACCAAATAAGAAACTCAGCGAATTATCCATAACAAAAATAAAGCAACTAGCAGAAGTAAACAATACTCACAATAGAAGTTTCCTTTACCAGTTCCACTCTCCAATAGCGCTTCACTCCCCGACAATGGCGCCCAAAAATAGTCTTGATGACCCACAAGTATAGGGGGTGTATCGCAGTATTTTCGATAAGTAAGAGTGTCGAACCCAATGAGGAGCAGAAGGTGCTGGCTAGTGGTATGGATCAGGAATTCTCTGCAAATACTTAGCAAACGGATTTTTAGGGATTTTTGATAAAGCAAGTAAACAAAGTACAAGTAAATAAAAGACAGTAGGAATAAATGCAGCAAGTGGCCCAATCCTTTATGCAGCAAAGGACAAGCCGGTTGTATTTCTATAGATGACCAAACATTCTTGAGGACACATGGGAAGACTGCCAAGTGCTTTCGCTTCATATAGCTGATTAATCTTCTCTAGCTTGCTAAGTGTTGTGTGGGTGAACCTGTGCTAATGTACCGCCCCATCCAAGACTAATACATACTTGTGATTAAACCCCTTGCAAGCATCCGTAAGTACAAGAAAGTATTTAAGGTAGAAACCTAACCACAACTTTAAACTCTAAGACCCTTACGTCCCTTGTGCAATGGTTTCCTAACGGGGGTTCAGGTTTCTGTCACTCCGGCAACCCCTACGATTAGTAGCCAAATACACAATGCATTCCCCTAGGCCCATATAGGTGAAGTGTCATGTAGTCGACGTTCACATGACACCACTAAAAGAAGTACACCACAACTTAAATAACAATCTATTGAATCTTTCTCAACATAACTCCACTACTAATAATAAGACTTCTCCCATGTCCTCAAGAACAAAACGAACTACTCACAAGACATCATATGGATCATGATCAGAGATGGAATAATGATGTATAACAATCTGAACATAAACAATAATTCAATGGTTCACTCAATAGCATCAACTACAAAGAGTAATCAACACCGGGAAAGTTTCCCCTATGAACTATGCAAGATTCAATGCAATTGTTACAGCAATATGGAGATGGTGATGAGGGTGCTGATGGTGATGATGGTGGTGGTGATGATGATGATCCCGATGAAGTCCAGCTTGATGGTGGTGTTGATGGCGACGATCTCCCCTCTCCGGGAAGGAATTTCCCCGGCAGAAATCTGTCTACCGGAGAGATCTTTCTCTCTCGGTGTTTTCTGCCCCGCAGAGGCGGCGAAATCTTTTTGTGGTCGCTCCCCGAGTCTTAGGGTTTCGGGAGGTTGATATACGCCAGAGGGGAGAGGCTGGAGTGGGCCAGGGCGGCCACACCACTTCCTGGCGCGGCCTAGGCCTGCCCGTGCCATGGGGTGGTGTGGGCCTCCTGTGGCCCACCTCCACTTCATCTTCTGGCATCCTGAGTCTTCTGGAAAAATAGGATTTTCCGTATATTTTCCCGAATTTTCTGATCTTCGCGAATTTTGCCTCCAAACAGCACCTTTTCCATTAGAATCCTGACTGCAGCGGTCCATGCTCCAAAAGTTATCAACCATGCAAAAACAGATGAAATAACATAAGTATCACCCCTCAATACGAAATATATCAATGAGTAATAGTGAATTAAGACATAGAATAGTGATTCAAAATGGACGTATCACCTACACAATCAATGATTTCCCCATCGATGGGTTCTACCTTCACAGTTCTCAACTGCACCGCACCAGGAACTCATGGAAGGATAACTGTTCCTTTCTCATGACGTATCCTTTGATGACATTTTCGTAGCTGGGAGGAAATGAACGCAACACTCCATCTATCGCGAATTTGTCATCCATCCAATCCACATCATATATGAAGGACTCATGCAAGTCATGCATAATCTCCATGTGGTCATCCAAACACGTGTTTTCTTCCATCTTATATGAAAGAAACTTATCAAGGAGCTCAAACTTCAAAAGACTAACTTGTTCATCAAACATTATCCTCAACTCCATGATTATGTCAAAAGATTTAGTGTGCATAAACTATCGCACGCAATTCAGGTTCCATGTTGAACTATATGGCGCCTCTAGCACACACAAAATTTCTCACGACATTTGCGGAACTCATTATAATCCTTAGGACTTGCATCGCCATTGGGATCATCTCCAAGTGGCTTTTGTATAGTTAAGAATGTGTCATTCATCTCAAGGACACCCTTTAGGCATTGATACCGGTCTATGAAGTTGGACCCGTCTACTCTAAGCAACTCATTATGAAAAATAGAACCGTGGTTGAAACACAAAGATTTACGAGCCATTATCTATAAAGGCATTTGAAAAGACATAAGACTAAGTTTATAATAGGAGTTCAAGTTTGATAATCAAATTATTACTAGAGATCTCACTAAAATCATCATCCCTAAGATGGTTTTAGCGATCACACGATCCCTTTCCACTATATCACTCCCGATTGTCACGACCTTTGATACAGCTGCCAGGGTGGACTGGATCCATCGATCACATCATACATGTGACTCGTGCTCGACCTTCCGGTCTTCTTGTATTCCGAGGACATGTATGTACATGCTAGGATCGCCAATTCAACCTAAGTGTATTCCTAGTGCATACATGACTTGCACCCACTGTATGCAAATGTCGATATGTCTAGCACCTGATCTTCACTGCCTGCTTCATAACGATGGACTTTCTTGGTGGTGCACACTCCAGGAAGAACACTAAAGTTGGTAGTATATTAGGGATCATCCTGTTGTAACTATCGCCGCGTATTTAATACAACTAAGTACAACAAGATGCACAAAATTAACATCATATGTATTTTTCTTAAGTGTAATATGATGCGGTCCTTAAAATTATGCACCATTATATCCATCATGTGCTACACCCTGATCCCCATCATGCACCACCAGAGCGATACCATGGTGTGGCGTCACTCAATGGTTGTTTTACACGAAGCCTATAAGGATATATGAATATAACCTCATCATATTACTAGTCCCTCACCGCAACATAAAGTTAGACGTCTCTACTTTATTAGTTGTAGATTTTACATGGCTGCTAGGACTGTCGAGATAGAACCATTCATACCTATGAATATCAACCACAACATTGATCAAATAGTCATCTCTACTACGTCCCTCTTGGGGACCTCTGTCGTAAATACCATATTAACTACTATGAGAAAGACACATACCCGCTAACCACTTATACGGTCCAACCGTTTATGTCAAGCATGGAACTAGTCTCGTGCAGGATTACGCGTAAAGTCGGCCTGAGCCGTTTCATCTCATAGTGTCGCAATATGAACAAGTACATGTAGGAGAGTAACAACTAGGTAATCAATACCCACATTCAACAAATGTTCTACCCATGCTAGCATAACTACACATAGATCTGCTCTGATACCATTGAAGGGGTTCATTCAGAAAAACACAAAAATCCTAGCTAGCACAACACCCGATGCTAGGATCTATCTACGAGTTCATGCAACAACGGGGATAGAGTTTCGGTGACATACCCTTGTAGACCGAAAGCAGTACGTTCCGCGGGAAACATTGGTGATATAGTCAATCGCGTAGTCAACCTCAAGGTCACGTTGCTCCTCGTATTCACCTCCTTGTACTTATACGACAGCCTGGCGCCACAAGTGGTAGCGCCCCTGAGGTATCGCACACGTACAGTGTCCGACGACGACTCCCGTTCTCCTTAATCCAGCCGGGATGCGGAAGTAGACCCTTTGGAAGTGGGATCCAGCAACGCGACGGCGTGTTGGTGGTGTTGTCTCCCACGTGCGTAGTCCTTCGTGGATCCGCACTCGCGAGATTCAACAGAGGAAGAGAGAGGAAAAAATTCCTCTTTTATTTTGTTGTGTATTTTTCCCACCAATATAGACCTCTTTGTATAGGGGAAAGGGAGGACTCCCACCCCTAAAATCCCGGGGTTGGGCTAAAGGAAAAAAGGGAAGAGGGAGGCAGGCGGCTGGGCTAAGGCGGTGCCTGGGTGGGCTCCCCATGCCAGCCCATGCCTGCGGCCCAGCAGTAGCCTACGCGACAACGACGGCTGGCCAAGCGGGCCTCGCGGCCCACCTGCGCCCCGCTCGCCTGGAGCACTCTCTCCCACATGGGCTGGCTTGCTAGCATGCCTGCAAGCGTGCGGTGCTCACCCCGCCCGCGGGCAGGCTTGGCCTGCCCGTTGGCCCGCCACCGCCCACTCACTATTGGCCCCGCGCACGCTTGCACGTGCCTGCCCACGTGGGCTAGCTGGCGGGGCCAGAAGCAGCACCTACGGTTGCCCTTTTTAGGGTGATTTTTCTCTGGAGATTTGTTCCAATTGAGGAAGTTGCCCCATAAATATTAATTTTAAAATATGTATTTAATATATTAATTCATAATTAATATATAAATACATATTATAAAATTCTAATTAATCCGAAACACCTCTCGGCTTATTCCGGCTCCGAACATATTCGGATTCTCTTTGGAACTATTCCAATAATATCCTTTTAGAATGATTCCAATTATCCCTTTCTCATCGGTGTCCCTTCGCTTCCATAACATACTCAGAACGTTGTAAGCCCCTTAAGTGTGTTACCCTACGGTTCGGGAATGACACAAATATAATCGAGATTTCTCTTCAGATCAATGATCAATAGCGGACCAGGATACCCATAATGACTCCATGCATTTCACGAAACTCTGTCATTTGAACCATAAACTTAATGTCTAATTCCTTTTGTTTCTTTGATACATGACTTATCCGAGATTTGATCTCAACAATAATCTCGTTACCGATAAGCCTACTTAACTTGTTATCGTGATATTTATGCCCGGATACTCATGTCAACCCGTATCGCGTAGAAAAAAAATGTACAATCCATTCAAAATTTGATAAAATATTCATCTCACGCACCTGCACAACTGTTTTTGGAAATTCCTTGAAGTGTTTATCCAAAGTTTTGAATGGATTTTCTAGCACATATGTCCTTTCATTGACAAGGTCCGGCTAAGATGACATATCTCCTCCCTAAAAAGAAGCTACGGAAATAGCAGTTGCTAGTTTATGTCATTTCACAATATAAATATTAATATTATTTGAAAATTAATACATCATATCTTACTTGATTCACCATCAATAAATGCTCTTTAAATGAATGACGATGTCGTCAATTGGAATGCCCGCTCCATCCAGACCCTTCATATCTATTTATCCCGCTGACGATTAGATCTGCAAATATTTCGCCGCCGCAACTACCCCAACTCCCACGCCGCCGCTAGATCTCACCCCACAGAAACCTAGCATCCCAAAGCACACAAAATCTAGATCTATCGCCTGGCCGTAACCTCGATACCTCAAGACATCGAGGTAAGTCCACCACCGCCGGTCTCGACCACCTATGACGCCGCCACTATGGCGTGCCCTCGATGTGTTTCGCCGCAAATTAAAGCAAGGCGGCGAGCAGACAACTTCGTGCCCCGATCCACATGTCACCCCGTATCACCTTCGTACGGAAGAAAAAGGTAAAATCATTTCTAGAATTCTTTGAAGTGTTGATCCAAAGTTTATAATGGCTTTTCACGGCACATATGCACTTGTGTTCAGAGTTTCCTTAGATGTGATCTGAAAGTTCAGCTTGCCCCCTCCGGTTTTCTCCGGCTTCCACTCCTTCCCGGTCCCCAAAAATGCCCCATCCATCCGTGGTCCGCCGCACGGTTGCGCGCATCTCGGGTCAGAAAAGTGTACCTGGCATTTTTTTTCCTCTTTGGAAATCGTTTTTTGTACCAGACACCTTTGCGAGGAAGAACGAAACACATCACACATCTCATCTCTCTTCGGTGATATAAATTCCCCAATCCAAATATTCTCGCCACTTTCTCTTTTCTCTCTCTCCCCTCTCCTGTCTGCCCATTTCGCCTCGCAGCCGCCGCCGCCACAGCACTCTCTCAGGTCGCCGTTGCCGCCAGCTGCCGCTGCCGACGCAGGTAAAAGGTCTAGGCTCTCCCGGAGGCCACTGGATCGGGTGGCCCGCGCCCGCCGGTTGCCTCCGCGCAGCTGCGATGTTTGCGGCGTGTGCTCGTGCGGACTGCGGGTCTAGGGTTTGAGGGTTAGGTTCTGGCCTTATTCTGTCGGTGATTGAGGGTTACGAGCTGTGAATGGATTCTACGTTGGCTGGTGGAATACGTGTTAGGTCTTCCATACTCGCTTTTACCTTCCACCTGTCTGTCTGTCTGTCTGTCTGTCTGTTTGTCTGTCAGTGAAATTTCCGTGGACGGTGCCCCCTGAAAATGGGACTCATGCTGTAGCCTGTAGCAGGGGCTTTGAGGGTTTAGTACACGTTTCGTTAGAATTTGTCGTTTCAAGGTATTGATCGTGCTGAGTTCTGAGCCAATTTATCCTTCTATTGTTTCTGTTGCACAGCTGAACCCGTGTGGAGGTTCGACCACTTTATCGACTGGTTGAGGTTTCGAGGTATGCTAACTGACGACTCTGTTGGAAGCACAGCTGAGTTGGGGGATGAGGATCGCAGTGTGTCTGGTGATTCCTTGTCTGAATGGCGGTCCTGCGACCAGGTCGATAATGGGAGCCCCTCTACGTCCCCTCCCTTCTGGGATACTGATGGCGAAGATGATGATCCTGGTGCGCAACTTGACTTTCTTAGTACAATCAATCTGACTTCAAAGGATAGCGCCAGTGTTTAAAAACTAGATAGCCTTTGAGGAAAGAAAAGCAAATAACCTTTTCTTGACCAAGCACTATCATTAGCTTCTTAGTAAGTTAACATGATAATAGTTCTTCTGCTGAATATTGCACTTTTGGGTTCCTGTACTGTCTACCTTTAAAGCTGTGCTTTACTATGTGTTAAAATAACTGAGTTACTTAACTCCTTTTTGGCATCGGCAGCAAAGATAGTTAGTATGCAATACTGTTTGGCTCGATTAGGTTGTTTAGCTGGGTTAACAGTTGACGAGGAGAACCCAGGAGGGTTAATATTGGTGGCTTAGCTTATTACCCTCACACATTAGTCGGCTTAATCTTGGACCTTGGAACAGACACTGGTGCTATATTTCTAGGTCATCACCATATGCACTGGATGAGTCACGATTATAACCAAAATGAAACATCCGGTATTTACTATATTTTTGCACCCTATGCACTGTACTGTATTTCGTTACTGCCAGTAGCTCACCATGTAAACTTTTATTCCAAGTTATTGTTTTCCTTGTACAATCTGATTATCTATCCTTGTAAAACGTAATTCTTCACTCTGTTGTCTTGATTCTCATATAGTTTTGAATTTTGAATTGGAAAGTACGCATTCATCATGTCTGCTGTTTCTTACATATTTTAAATTTTTGTGTCATTGGTTATGGTTGACTGAAGGAATAAACACGGTCACTTGTTTCAGTGCAGATCTTGACATTTTTATCGGTTATAGTCAAGCATCTCCAAATTAATGTGTTTTTTCTTCCTTACAGACACTTCTGATATAATTTTGTTCAGTGGTAGTTGTGGCTACGTTTCAGTTAGTTAATCTTTGTCTGTTGTTATCTCAGGGCCCGGTCCTCAAAGTTTATTCGGGCGACACACTTGGCGAATTGAGAACTTTTCAAAGGAGAAGAAAAGAGAAATGAAAAGTGAACCATTTGAAGCTGGTGGTTTTAAGTGGTAGGGTGCCTGATGAATAACTCAAAGAATGGTGTTTGGTACCTTTCCCTTTTCCGCATTTTTTGGTCTGGTGATGAACCAAGCTGGAAATATTCCTGGTTTAGTATTTCTTTTTGTGTGATATTATGGATTGACAAGCATTCCTGTTCTAATTGGACTATCTTAACTTGAATGATTGCTGGTGTACTATGCTTTCCAGCTCATGTTTTCTCTCTATTTTGTTTGGCAGTGTTGCAAGTAAGAGAGCCTGTAGGCTGTCAAATCTTTCATAATGGTGTTAAACTCTATTTCCCTCGTTGTTAGTGGTAAATGCATGTGTGCTTTCCTAATATATTCAAATTTAATTGTTGAATAGATGGGTTAGTCTTTATTACTATATTGAAGTTTGATGCTAGATTCTTCATGTCAATTATACACGTGCTGTCTTTTTCACCGAGTCCTGAAAAGAAAGCTTTGTGTCTCTGTAAGGAACTGGCTGTACGTAGTAGAAGGCTTGAAGCTTTTAATTACTGATGTACAAAGAAGATAGGTCTATAACTTGAATATGTCTGTAATGTGCAAAAAGCTTTCCTGTGTTTCACATTGTTCCAATTTGTTCAATTTCTTTGAGTTGCCGTGCATCCTTGCTGTCATTAGGCATGACACTGATTGATGTACCCAATGGGCCTAACCTACTACTGCCCAGTGCAATTATTTTACAAGTGTTGTTCATTGTATTTCACCTTTTCCAAATATAAGTTGGTCCTTGGAGGATACTAGTAGATAAATGTTTCTTCTGTACTGTAGCTCTTTTTATGCTTCCAAGACCATTGAGCCAGTTAACCAATGCAAAGTTGCAAACTAGTTTTATTTCCCTCATGACATGCTATATTGTGATCATTTGTTGATACGTTGGCCATCTGCAATATTTTTATTTTGCAGGTACATTCTAGTTTACCCTCAAGGATGTGATGTCTCCAATCACTTGTCGTTGTTTCTGTGTGTTGCTAATCATGACAAACACCTTCCAGGTTTGGTGCTAGCGTGCTGCATTTTTTGCTTAAATAATACCGTGTCTCCAAAATTATTCTTCAATAGCACTTGACACTTTTCAGGATGGAGCCAGTTTGCACAGTTCACCATAGCCGTGGGCAATCTTGATCCTAAAAAAGTTAAATATTCTGGTAAAAATCAATTGGAAGTTTTCACCATCGAGCTAAACAGCCAATTGAAGTTAACTAAGTAATTTTGTAGACACCTTGCACAAATTCTGGAAGAAGGAGCATGACTGGGGATGGAAGAAGTTCATGGAGTTGTCAAAGATTCAAGATGGTTTTCTTGTTGATGATGTCCTTGAGATCATAGCTCAAGTTCAAGTTATTAGGTATTACTGAGTTTCAGGATTGACATTTTGAAGTTTTTTAATGCCTCTAGGCTCCCTATGGTTTATAGATAACCTCCATTGCTTCTGTAGAGCTGAAGGTCTTTAAATCGATTGTTCACATTACACACTTGAGATTTTTTTTTAGTATTTTATGTTATACTTGATAATAATATTTTAATCTTACCTTGTGATTGCACATAGTTTATCCTTATCCTCTTGCAAGCTGTAGTTGCATATTACTCATGCATGTAAAACCTTCTTCGGACTGTTTCTGATTGCAACATCCAGAGTTTCTTCTTATGTTCAGGCTTCTATATTGTTTAAATTTAGCTATCTGTCTTTAGTATGTTCAATGCACACCACCTATTTTATACTCGGGGTATTTGGATGTATTTGAGATCATACTCTAGTCATTGCCTCTATTTTCCTTGTTACTTAATGCTTATTAGTTGACCACAAAACATTAAGTAACTGTTATTTGTCTCTGTATTTTTTCAATGTTGGAGGGAGAAAGTGGACCGCCCGTTTCGTTGCCTTGACCGCCCTTATCGACGAGAATTACTCCGTGTTTATATGACAAATATAGAGCAAATTTATCGTCGCTTTGTTGAAGAACACAGAAGTAAACTTACCAAGCTCACTGAGGACAAGATGAGATGGTCCAGGTAGTCAGTTAGTTTTTGAATGTGATGTGATGTCATCCCGTGGATAGTTAATTGTTTTTACTTCTAATTACAATGCATGTCTTCCTTGGTGTTGCAGTTTTCGTGCTTTCTGGCTTGCAATTGACCCAATCACAAGACGTAGCATGTCCAAAGAGAAGAGTGATGTCATATTGAAAATAATTGTGAAGCATTTCTTTGTAGAGAAAGAAGTCACTTCAACACTAGTTATGGACTCCCTGCATACGGGGCTGAAGGCACTTGAGCACCAGTGCAGGGGAAAGAAAGGTAGAGGAAAATTAATGGACTCAGGGGAGTCACCAGCACCTATTGTCCATGTTGAAATGGACATGTTTGTTTTAGCTGGTGATGTCCTAGCTTTGCTTGAGAGGACGGCTTTAGAACCCTTGCCTTGTCAACCTCTGTCTCCAAAGGATGATAAATGTTCCCAGAGCCGCACTAAGGTATTATTAGTGTATGACTAATTATTTCAGTTTTATTTTTGGTAATATTGTCCTATTGTCCCCTTTCTCCCCCCACATCGAATTCTACTATGATGCCCTCTACATCATATTTGGTTGCTGTGTTTTGCATAATGGGTTTCCCATGCAGAGTTTATTTTCTTGAATCTTCTAATGCTATCTGATCTTATACACTAAGTTTGTTTAGCAAGACAGATAACCTCATGCTGCTGTCAGTGGTCTTTATTTTGAAAAATCCAGTTCGGATTTCAGCATACTTCAGTTTGGTAATATCAAAGTGCAATTATTTGGTTCTATTATTAAGCCCCAAACTGTTGAATTTGAATGCATTCTGTCACTTTTGAAGTGTAGAGATAGAGACTACTTCAATATATTCTTATTTTTTATTGTGTTACCAATTAAGTTTTCTGGGTTTCCTGGCAGTTGAAATGAGAGCGAGATTGTTCATTCAGACATACGAGCTCATTGGTGTGCTAAATAGTCGTATTGAGTCGTATGGTTGCAACTTGCAAGCATTACATTTACTCCCTCCGTCTCGAAATATATGTCGGAAATTTGTCTAAATTTGGATGAATCTAGACGCTATTTAGTATATAGATACATTCAAATTTTGACAAATTTGTGACATCTATTTTGAGACGGAAGGAGTATTATATTTGCAGTATATAATTGTGCTGCTAAGTTTTCATTGTTATCATCTTTCTAGGATGGTAGTTCTGGAGAAGTTAAAGTTTCAGTTGAGCATGAAGAAAAGCGCTTAACTGAGTTTGGTCAGAAGATGCTTGAAACTTTTGTTCTATCTCATATATTTAGGTAAAAACTCTATATATCTTCATCTGTCATTAATTTGGCCAACCATTTATTGCCTGTGCCACATTTTCTTATCTGCGAACTTTTAGTAACCATCATCTGTGTAGTCCTTGGTCAACTGGGTGATTCATGTGGTTCCTGCATTAAGGATTTTAAATTGCCGAGTAATTTTGGAACTGTTCAATTGATTTCCTGCTGTTTCGCATTGAGCATGTACCCTAAAGTCATTTGATCACTGAGTAATCATGAAATTGTTTGATGATTTCCCGCTTTATATTGAAATGCGTACCTTTAAAATCCATCTAAAGGAAACGGAAGTCGTTTTTTACACGAAATTTGAGCTTGTCCTTCATTTTTGCTTATAAATATAATGGTATGTACTGTTATCCTTGATATTTTTGCTAGATAATCAGTTTTGCATGTTTTTACTGCTTATGTTCTGTTTTGTTTTGTATTAGTGGGATTGAGGTCGCTTATCAAGAAGCTGTTGCTTTGAAGAGGCAAGAAGAGCTGATTCGTGAAGAGGAAGAAGCTGGGCTCCTTGAAAATGAGATGAAGGGGAAGCGCAGTATCACTGAAAAGGAGAAGCGTGCAAAGAAAAAACAGGTCGCGTACTTAATTTGGTTCAGGACACCTCCCCTTTCTTTTTAATTCATTGGGTTATTGGTTCAAAAGAATCCTTGCATCAAATGGCCTGTAGCTTGTAGCAGGGTGAGATGATGACAGCTTTCCTCTAGTTTTAGTTAGCTTGAATAGGTTTGACTTGGAAAAATGTCCAACTGATATATTTAGTGGGAAATTACTGTTAGGATTCTTTGAATGATTGTTCTTTGAATTACTTTTATTCACTAGTGTTAGGATTCTTTGAATGATTGTTCTTTGAATTTACTGTTATTCACTAGTGTTAGGATTCTTTGAATGATTGTTCTTTGAATTTACTGTTATTCACTAGTGTAACCTTTTTGGTTGGCTTGCTGTATGGTAATTTTCCAGTTAGTTCTGAGCTTTGGTTGGGCTCACCATCCTATCCTACCCTGTTACTGATGAGCGACCAGTAGTGCTTCCTGGTAGGAACTGATCCATACCAACAAGATGTGCTCACTGGAATATGAAACTAATGAAAAGAACAAGTTACCCCAATTTCTTAGTTTAATTTTGCTGCCTTCTGTTTTTTTTGTGTGCCTATTTTCCTTTTACAAACCACACAACTTTAAATCGTCACTGTGAGCTAATACACATGCCTGTTTTAAGCACATCTTCATTCTGTCACCAATTTATGTATAATTGACTGAGTTAAGCTTGATCCAACGTGACTAATAACTCCCTCATATTTGGTTTTGACCATCTAATGCCACTGTGCTATTTACTTCTGGATTTTCTTCCACTTTTAGTTGAGATATTCAAGCTGCAAAGGCAACTGTTCTTGTTTTAAATAAGTTATTAGGATAAGAATTAGTACCTCCTCTCAGTTAGTATGTACTCCCTCCGATCCATAATAAGTGTCATTGCTTTAATACAACTTTGTACTAAATTAGTGACACTTATTATGGATTGGAGGGATTAGTTGATTTCTGTTCATTTCCGTTATACTTTAATAGTATATACTGAGCAAGTCTCTCTTACTATTCAGTCACTCATAATGTGCACTGTCAAGTGCATATTGCTAGATGGGTTGCATGCCAGGATCACCATTTATAATACTCCCTCCGATCCATATTAAGTGTTGTTGAATTGGATGTATCTAGCACTAAAACAAGTCTAGGTACATCTAATTCAGCGACAATTAACATGGATCGGAGGTAGTACCATATTTGGTTGAGCTTGATAACCTTTCGAGTTTTTTTTTTGCTTCAGTGTTTTCTTATTTATGACATACTACATGTTACCTCATCTCTTCTTTATTTAGTCTTTTTCACTTACGTGGTCTTGAATTTTGATCCTCAGGCCAAACAAAAGAAGAACAATCGGAAGGTTAAAGACAAGGATAGGGAGGAAAAGTTTGATTCACCTTTTCCAGAAAAGGATAAAGATGATAGCACTATTCATGATATGGAGGATTCTAAGCAGGCAGGACAAGTAGCCATGAAAGTTGATACCTCCGAAGAAGGTGCTTCAGACATGTCAGACAATTTTGATGGATCAGCTGAGGTATGTCAAACTGATGCAGGTGACAAAAATTTTCAACCTTTGGATGGGATGAATGCTGTTGGTATTGAGACAAAAAATATGTCTACTGGGAAGAACTGTATTGTGGAGAGCAAGTTATCGCCATGTTCACCGGAATCTGCTACTATGAACATTATGCAAGGCAAAAGAGATAACTTGCTAGACAGTTCGAGTCAGATATCACCTTGTCTCAGGTTGGTTAGCATTGTGTCAGTTTTTCATCGTTTCTCTTGGCATGGCATCTGCGACGTCTTTAATTGTATATTTGTACAGAGGGAAAACTCAGCGCACCAGGGTCATAAGTAGCATGGACAGTGCCAAACATGAGGATGATCTTCCCTCAAGCACTGCTAGTGGTTCAGATCGCAATACATCTGGCTGTGGACCAGCACCAAAGCTTGACCAGGAGACTGTTCTACTCACCTTAAAAGATAGGCTTCAGAAGCTTGGGCAACGTTTACATGAGGTCAGTTTACTCTTTCATATGGTGTTGGACATTACTTTGTGATCCGCTTTTTAGGATTCATTGACCTAATCCATTTGTGCAAATAGTCATCTTAATCATTCCGTCATTATCCCTAGTTTTGATGAAACCGATGGGTTATTGTAAACTTGTAATTTTGGCCAGGCTTGTAACACTCTTGGAACCTCCTCTTTTCTCCATTTTGCAATAAAACTACTCAGTGTGCATGTTAAGTTCATGTCACCAAAAAATACAGAATCTGTTAAGACAACTACTTTTACTCAACAAACTACTAAATACAATAGATATGTTGAACATTCAAACATAATTAATCTGCCGCAGGTGGAAATAGATTTTGCTAGTTAAGAACTAAAAACAAGGCTTGATCCTTGAAACGTGAGAGGGTTTAACTTCATATTTTAGTGTCCAATGAAAAAGATGGAGGTTCAGGATGCTCCGGATCTCTGAAGTCCTTAGATTGTTGACATAAATATAGTTGGATACCACACCATATTATTTTATGTATTTATCTGATCCATATCTTTGATGACCATATCTGCGCTTCTTCCTTTTTCTTACTATGTACATTTAATAGAAGTTAAGCACGTTGAAAATGTACTCCATTTCAAATATAAGGCATATATTTTTTGCAATTCTTTGTGTACTATGTTGGGATTCACCTGTTGAGTCAGAATTCCGTTTAAGTTTTTCTGTCACCTCATAGTAAAACTAACGTATTTAACCATTGTTTTTGCTGTAACACGTCCACTATCTATGCACTTGTTTGTTTACTTTGTTTCGTACCGCAAAAGGTTGTTGAGTCTTTTTCCTTTTATACATGTTTCAGAAGGAAATTGAGGGCCGGAAACTACTCAAGGCTCATTTGGAAAAGAAAGCAGCAGCTGAAGCAGCATCCTCATCGTCGTCATCCAGTTCTTTGGAAAAGACCCCTGGTGTTCTGAAGAACCCAGAGCAATATTCAGTAATTAATCCTGATGCACCACCTCCTAAGTCTCAACCTGTAGCCACCGATGCTGCGAATGGAGGCCTTCCAGCAAAGCCAAAGACCAGAATAAGCACAGAGTCTGGACCTATTGTTGCCCCAACTCAAAATAAGGCCGTACCAGCTTTGTGCAAAGAGCATGTTTTAAGTTCAAAGCTGAAAATTGATAGAGCTACTCCAGTCACCTCGAGATCGCCGTCAGTTGATAAAACTGCTGCACTTAATTCAAGCTTGTCACTAGTTAACAAAGCTATTCCAGCTCCCTCCAAATCACCTGCGGCATGGGTTGCTAAGGCCGCTATACCTATTCCAGGTCCCCCAAAATCATCTGCACCTCAGGCTGACGAGGTTACTAAAGCTACTCCAGTTCCCCCAAAGTCACCTGCACTACATGTTGAAAAAGTTGCTAAAGCTATTCCAGTTCTGCCAAAATCACCTGCACCTCAGGTTGATAAGGCTGTGTCACTTAACACAGTACCAAGGCAGTTGCCCTCACTGTCTAATTCGGAAGCTCGTAAAATCACAGTTCCTACAAAGATTGTTGTTACTTCTGTTCCGCGAACTCCTGCAGCATCAAGGCCTTTAAGTGCTCCTCTGTTCCAGGCACCAAGGCCAACTTTATCTCCTACACCTGCAGTTCAAGTTCCCACATTGCAGTCACGTTCGTTGACTGTGTCTAGGCTAGCCAGCAACGAGCCCTCCCCTCCTGTCCCAAGTTATGTACCGCAGACCTACCGAAATGCCATCATTGGTAATGGTAGTGTTGATACAACCCTGTCAAGTCATGACAAGTTAACTTCTCTAGGCCAAAATACACTTTCACAGCCACTATCAGCATATGCATCGGCGACATCTGTCATGTTGCCTCCTGTTGGAAGGAATGGCCAGTTGCCCGGTAATCAAGGATTCATGTCTGGGCATGGCAAGTTGGAAACTCTTGATAACTGGCACCCATGGAAAGGTGACAGTGATGCTAACAAACACATGTGGAGGGATGATACTCCATACCAACAGATGACCAATGGTGATGCGCGCATACGCCCATGGAATGATAATTCGTATCAGCAAGCAAGCAACAGAGGAACAGAAGAACAAGGCAGATTTGGGGGAATTCAGCATAGGCAGTTCCAGAGGGAGATACCTACAAATTTTGTCTCACACCAGCTTCAGGTTTCAGTGGGTGAAGAATTCCCACATCTTGACATCATCAATGACTTGCTTGAGGAGGAACAAAGCAATATGAGTATGATAGAGCCTCCCCTCCACCGTACATTTGGCTTGCCATTTTCTCCAAGTGGCAACTTAGTAGAGGCTGACATGGCTTCTTTAAGTAATTCTGGCCGGTTGAACTTGACCAACCATTACTATGATGAGGGTTACCCAGGGTCCTATGACAGACCGAATGCTTTACACAGGCCGAGAGAAGGGCAATTTTCCACATTGAATGCTTATTCCAATGGAAGGGTGGATTCTATTTCATCTAAGCCTTGGCTATATAGCTATCCTAATCCAATGGTGAATCCTGGAGTTAACTCGAATGGATTTTCGCAGCAGATGGGGGACTTCACCAATTATGCGAGTGGGAGGGTGAACGAAGAACACCTGTATCGCCGTGCTGATGGGAGATGGTGATGCTTGTACACAGTTCATAATGCTGCTGCTTGTAAGTTGTAATAGGCCATGGTGCCAGGTCAAAAGGTTTTACCATGGCCTTCAGTTGTAACTTCTCATTTCGAAAGGGGAAAAGAAATGATACATTGTGTAAAGTGTTGCAGTTAGGCTGTTAATTACTCGCTGTGTGCTTCTATCTTCTTTGTTATTTTTCTTTTGCTGTGTGTTTAGTGTATATAGAAATGCAGGTAACAAATCAAACGCGCAGGGGGTATACGGCTGATTACCCCATCTAGTTGGTGGGGATTTTAGACCCCGCTTGTAAAGCTAAGCTGGACGCTCTTGGTATTTGTCATTGGCAGGGAGCTGTCAGTAATGAAGTAAAATTGCAGCACCTGTTGGATTACTGAGCACCAGGGTAATGAAGCCTGCAGAAGGAAGGGTGATGGATCTTGGAGTAATTGTCGATACTGTAGAATTCTCATGTCACAATTTCCAATCAGGTAAATGTCCACACAGTTCCCCTTCACTTACAAGTACTGGTCACTTGTTTATCAAAAAATATATTGATCACTTGGTGTTACTCACTACTATCTTATCTAGGACTAACCGACTCCTCTCGTAAAGCATGCCTTGTATACTAGCTTTTGTGTAAAATCTCCCTTGGGAGCTAAATACAAAGTTCCTAGATGTGGCAGCCTGACAACAATTTCTTTCCTTTTAACGTTACAAAAATATACAATGTACAAGTTGGGTGGGACCGTGGGAACCTGCTGCACATAGATGTTTTGCATGAAGAGCTTAAATTCAAGTTGGGGCATGCTATTTGTTGTCCATGGCAATAGCTCGGAGCTCTCTGAGGTTGCAAGCAATTTCCCTTATGAACTGTGCACCTTCTTTGCCATTCTTTAGCGAGTTTACACTGTGCTCAAGAAAATCGCGGTCTCCTTCTAGAATCTTCAATCTTTTATGCAAATTTGAGATTTCCTCTTGAAATGTGGATACATCAACCACCCCCTTCATTGTTGAAGACTGACCTTCCTTAGCCAAGAGAATAAGCTCATGTGTCTTCCTTGAGCTTTCTTGACAATGTCGGGAGTCGTTGTCTGAAATGGGCATTATGTTGGAAGGGTCATCCTCTATAGCATCTGAATTTGATAAATCTGTAGTACTGTTGTTGGAGTACAAGTGAAGCTTCTTCTCCAGCTTCCTCAAACATTCTGATATGTATGCCCTTTCATCTTCAAGCAAAGTTGTGGTATTTTGTCCTTCAAACGGGAGCTGATTGTCTTGTTTCTCTGTTGGCCCTCTGCCTCTAAATTGTGTCCTGTAGTTTTCAAGCTCAGCTTCCAATTCCTCTACTTGTTGTTCTCTTTGAACAAGCAGCTCGTTAGCTTCTGCAAGTGCTTCACTGTCATACTCTGCTTGTTCTTCCATCATTCGCTGGTAATGCGAAGCTTCCATCTGCATTGCAGCCTTCTCATCCTGCAGCCTTGTGATCATAGCCAACGCTTGACTTGCAGCAATCGCCGCAGCATTCCTCTCTTCTTCCAGCTCCCTGCAGAGGAGGTGTATGGATTTCCGGTCTAGATCAATCTGTCGTCTTAACCGGTCAATGGAGCTTTCACCTTCTATCTCACTAATAATGCTTCCGTCCAGCGATTCCAAACCAGAAACATTTCTCTCGATCGAAATTCTTTTTGTTATGTTCTGCACTATCAAATCATCACCACGCCCATACGCACGCGGGCTAGGGCCTGGGTCAAGCCAAGTTGCCTCAAGCCCCCTGGAAGCTGAGAGCTGTGACAACAATAGCCTTAATTCTCCATTTACATTAGACGAAGAGCCCTTCCCAAGAATCACATCAGTCAAGGTTGGGGATGGGAAACTACTATTCATACCAATGGCTATATTGTAGGCTTCGTTCATGCTAATCTGAGTGCTAAGAGATGGTCTCCTTTCACCAACTGTTTCACTTGTTTGGGGATGTTCTTCAATGGCATCAAGACCCTGAGATACTTCACCACTTGATCTAACAGGAACTGGCAGAATATGAGCCTCTTCCACAAAACCTAATCAAAATGACTAAATTAAGGACCCCATTTTAAATCACTGTGATGGATGGAAGGTACAAATGAACAAACCTTTGAAAGCTGAATTCGGACGATCTTGGGATATCAGTTCATCTATTCCTGTTTCACCAATGGGTTCAACTTTCTTAGGATCATCTTCAACTTCAGCCAGAGTTTCTGAATTGGCACTACCCTTTGAAACGTTGATATCTGCAAAATTATCTAAAAGAGAGCACAAAAGAATCATGAGGTTCAGCTAAGATAGGTATGCTAATGGTACAGTAAGGAGTCAAAACTAACCTTTGGGATGTGTATCTTCTGAAGCAACATACTGGGAGTCTTTGGCTACTGGTTCACTTGTAACTTCATCATTAGCTTCTTCTGGATTATCTAACAATTTTCTTATATCATTGTTAGAAGAATAGAAAGAAACTTGTCATTCATAATCATTTGGTTATGGATTATTATCAGGATATTATACCTTTTATATCTTTGTCCCCCGAGACATCATAGTGTTGTTCTAATATTGTGAATTGAGATGTATATGGACTGATGCTGCTGTCACTTGTCCTCTGACATGATTCAGTTTCACAAAGAATCTTAGGTAACTCACCAGTTGACGCAACTGGAATTTGGGAAGCAGTGGTATCTGCACAATCATCCATGCTATTAGAGGATCTGTTGACTCAAGAGAGGCGGAAGTAGTGGGAGTTATCCCTGTTTGGGAAATTGAGTTTTACCTTCTAGACATAACTCTTTGATGGCAATTGTAGGGTCATGTTGCGATGCCTGTCTTCTGGATGAGATATCCTTTGCTTCCATTTGGCTCCCACTAATCAAATTGCCAGGATGATCATCCAGAACAGGATATGCGGAAGATATATCACCAGAGTCAGTCAACTTTTGTTCTTTCTGAACATTCATTTCAGAAGGCTTGACCACCTCAGGGGGTGGAACTACTGGTATCTTAACAACTGTATCTTCCTGCAAGTCATTTTCCATATCATAGGCTCCATGACGGTGAGAATCTATGCCATCATCAGCACAAGGAACCTCAGCCTCAGAGTCAGATGTCATCTGTAGAGGACTATATCTCTCATGAGATGTACGATCACTCTGGTGGTAAATGTCTTTGGTTTCCAAAGATTCATCCACTTGCCATGACACAGAATAATCTGTGCAGATCTTTGGTGAGTTAGCAGGTTTGAGCTCTCTGCTTTCTTGAGAAAACAATGATACATCTCGTTGCTTAAATTGCTGTGCACAACATGAACAGATTCTTGCAAGAGGGGAATGCAACACATCATCATCTCCTAGACTACCACTGAATATATCGACATCCACCATGGGTTCATCTTTGCTGTCATTACTGTTTGGTTTCTCTTTTGGAGCAAGTGAGCTACTGCTGCATCCATCACACATGGTTTCCGCGCCTGCAAGTTTCTGGTGGAGGCGGCAGAAGGCCAAAGACGAGATCTCCGACTTGTGAGTTTTGCAGATCAACTCCCTGTAGAAGCATGGTTCCTCGTTACCAAGAACATGATCTAGCCTTGAGCAGAACGGACAAGGGACCGGTAGTTTGCAGAGCCGGGCAAATCTTGTGATCAGGAAGGAGTAAACTGCATCGATGAATAGCAGAAGCATCAAGATCCACTCCAGCAACGCCGAGGACAGCGCGACTGGGAACCGCCGTAGGACTGTCATCCTTGTTCCCATGGTCCAACAGTGCAGCAGTTGCTCCAAAGCTATTTAGATTGGTCAAAGGTGGCTGTTGCTGAGGTAGAATTGCTACAAGTAATCAGAGGAAAGTTAATCAGTAAAATGCGAGTTCACTTTAATGTTACGGTAGAAATAACCTGCTTCACGATAAAATTAAGAATTTTTCATCGGAGCTACAGACAGAGACATCAGAATTCAGTACGATTAAGACCTTTGCCCTATCATTGAGAAGATGGACGAGTAAATAATGCTGGGAGTGTCACTGCAACGATACAGGTATGTTTGGTGAACTAAAGCCAAGCTTAGCTGGGGAAAAGCCAGAAAGCCAGAATACCAGGTTGGAAAAACACTAGGTAACAGAGATATGACGTGTCCGGCACCAACTATAATGGCTAATTGGCTATCGACAGATACACACACAGCAGGACCAAGAGAATGAAGGATTCATTTCTAAGTAAAAAAAAGCCATCTCACATGAACTGGAATAAAACACAAACGACAAAATAGTTTTTCAGGATAAACGAAATTTGAAGAAGCTAGAGAACGATTATGCAGGAGCAGGACAGTCCTTAATCGCAAGAGTGAGCTGAAACTCATAGCACACAAGTTGCGGCAATTAACAAGAACAAGATTATACAAAGCTAAAACTGTTATCTGATTATAGCCAGCATCATGGATTCTAGCAGGAGTAGCCTCACAGCCGGATGAAATCATATCAGCTCAAATTCCCCATAAAATTAAGCACCGTATCCCCAAGCGATTACTATGATGATCTCAGAATCAAGCAAGTAGCCATTGGAAGAAAAAGAAAAGAGCAACAGAGTCAACCGAACTGCTTCATAACTGACACTGTCCCAGGAAGCAAATTAAGCTTGGATCATGAGCTACAGAGTTAGCCACAAAAGAAAAACTAAAGGCAAACCAAAGTTAGGATCAGAACCTGGCTCTCGATCGAAGAACCAGCAAGCCTCGCGAGATCCCGATCTGCGATCGCGGCACGTAAGATGGTCGGAGCAGACGCCAAAAAGGGGCTGGCGGACAGGCTTAAGGCTAGCAGCGGACGGGAGGAGCAGATGATTAGGCGGAAAAAGGTGGCAGCGGGGGAACAATATAGTTAGTTATTCTCTTTTCTTCCCCCCACCGCCGAAACGAGCCAAAACCGAAAGCGGGAGGGAGCAAGTGGGCGGTGGTGGCCGGTGGCGACGCCACGGCGGGGCGGCCTACCGAAAGAGAGAAAGGCGGCCTCCGCTGGACCTGGACAGCGACGCCGACGCGAGACGGCCGAAAGGCGTGCGGTGGTTGAGCTCTTCTTCCGTCTGTTAATGGTTTGGTTTAGTGCTGCTGAGTAGATCGGGTTGCTAGCTTTGGCCCGCGGAAAACGACGCCCTGACGTGAATGGAGGAATCAATAATGGATTGGATGGATGATGGCGGTAATGAGAGCGAGTCTGACTGTTCAAGCTTCCGGATGACCAGATCCTCCTCTCCGGGCGGCTACGCTATCTCGGGTGGACCGCGGTGGCGTACTGCAGCTGGTCTGAATTTTGTGTGTGTGCGTGAGCTAGCCCATTTGACCAGCTCCACATTGAGTCACGGACCACACTGACTATAGGTAAGTTGTGATTAGATGCTCAAGCATTAAGTTAATTATAATGTGCCAACTGCCAATACATAAATCTTCCGCGCCACTCAACTATCACCCGTGTCTAGACAAGAGACAAGCGATGCGTTTCTGATCATAATGTGTATTCATGTTATAACTCCTGGTAGCAATACATACTCCCTCCGTCCTAAAATAAGTGACGTAGGTTTGTCTAGATTCGGATATATCTGAACATGTTTTAGTATATAGGTACATGCGAATCTAGACAAACTCAAGTCACTTATTTTAGGACGGAGGGAGTATCTTGATTTCCATGACATTTAAACTATGGAACATTCGTCAGTGTATATAGCTCAATACAACCGTTAGTCTATAGTAAGTTTCAGTTATTACCAAACTTGGGGACTATATGTACTTTCAATTTATCACAAAAAGATACTCCTTCGGTCCCAGGCGCCTAAGGATTAGTCAAAAGTCAATAAATTTTTCTAAGTTTGACCAAGATTATGCACAAAAAATCTGAACATTCATCATAAAATATATTTTCTTAATGTGTCCATTCAATATTGAAGATGTTGATACTTTTTCCTAAATATTTGATCAAAGTTTATAAGATTTATTTTTGACTAATTCTTAGGTGCCTTATATTTTGGGACAGAGGGAGTATTATTAATTTACTTATGATCATTAGCCAAAGCATTTATCTTGCACATTTGTACATCATGATCTTAGGACCCTTATTGAACTATTGAGTTATGTCCTTTCATAAGCACAAAATTTAAGAGAAAAATCATGTCCCCCATCTTATATGGAGGAAGGTCTACTAAAAAATGTACTTGTTAGTTTTTATTCATACATGCAAAGTAGCCAAAGGTACCAAACATAAAAGATCGGAGGTACCAAAAATTTTCAAATTATAAATGGCACAGTGTGCCTGAAACATCACTCCTTGTGCCTAAGGGTATCGAGCCAATACAGAACCTAGAAAATGTTTCTTTTTTTGAGCGGAGAAGGCTGCAGAGCACCCTAATTTTTCATTCATCTCTGAAGCATTGTATAGAGACAATTACAGATCCCAGATGCTGCATGCGAAGAACAATAACAGAGACTCGACATGAAGATGTGTTGTGATTTATGTTCCTACAAGAACAACTAGGCTCCGATCCGCCCGATCGTTTTGCCTGATGCACACGAGTGAGCTTCTCCATTGATGTCTCTTCTAACATGAAATATTCTTTTTAGAGGAAAAGGTCCACGCCCCAGTTTCATTAAAGAAACCAACATCACATTGTTATTACAGCATTCAGGAGGCGACCTAGTATCGCATCTAGATTTTGTTCATCAAAAGAACAAGTTCGGCCATCTACCACTACAGAAGACAAGCAACAGACTATCTAATAAACACCACCACAAGCTATCGTTTGATCAGCTGCAACATGAGGATTAGTCCTCATCCGCAACCTTTAACATGAATCCATCTTCTACCAACTTGAGTGAGTTTTCTTCCAGTAATTTCGCTAGTCCTTCCGTAGAGATCTTCCATGCCAGTGCTTCATCAACCTCTTCCATATGAGCATCTTGGGCCAGCTCCTATTTTGTTCCAATTAGATTCTTCGGGTTCAGCCAGGATCCGACCAAAACAAACGAGGAGGATCTCGAGCTTGTTGATCTATCCTCCCAGTCACAATGTTCGGCCTTCCTCTTGCATCTCTTGAGAACAAGACCTTCCACTGAGATATCATAAAGGCCATCTTTCTCCCGATTATCTGTAAGACGATCCAAGGTGATCAATTAAAGTAAATGTCAATCCTGGTATTCAAGATAACCCACATAGCCACAACATTAACAACATTATTAACTACTTGTGATTTCTCACATAGCCACAAGCCAACAATGGATTCAAAAGTAACAGGATCAAAACAAATGCCAGCTATTTGCCCTAGTTCTTCCCAAACCACTTTAGCAATTGTTGTGCATTCAAAGAACAAATGCAAGCATGTTTCAGTTTTAGCGCAAAAAGCACATGTAAGATCATCTGCTGCTTGTCTCTTAACAAGGTCTGAATGACGATGTTTATCTTTTAGTAGATCATTTTAACTTGGGTCGGTTCAACATCCTTGTTAATGAATAACAATATGCCCTCATTATCAAATGGTATCCTCATTACAATAACTATACCATGATCTAGGAAACTTGATCATCTTTGACAACGACATAGTCATGCCCATGTGATCAGGAACACTTGGTGTTTATATATTTACACGTACCACTAAGTTTTCATTTGATTCTCACAATCAAGACACATAACAATTATAGCATAAAGAATAAACTACAATTATGAATAAGAGTATAGCAATAAACATTTATTTTCCTCTAGGGAATATTCTCAGCAGTCATGCATTGGTATACCTCTATTTGTTCAGATTTATCATATACAAAATGCAAATGCATAGGAAGAAAGTTAGACTTTGTTACTATTGGTTTTATACTTTTTGTTGATTTCTAGCATGCATGTTTCAACTTGATTATTATTTTGATTTGTTTGAGCACACCATGTGACCCTGGTATTGTGTAATGGAGAACTTTCCAAGGAATAAGAAGATGGCACTAAGGTACAAATTACCACATGGTCTCCACCCATATTAAACAAAAGTAACTAAGTCTAGCTATATGACTATAAAGAAAGCACTTTTCGGGAGGCACCTTATTGTTTTTATTTTTTCACTCTTGATATAGTAATATAAGTTTCTTTTAGTTTACTTCTCGTAGTTTTTAAACAAAGTACCAAGTTTTAGCAATTTGGATGAACTAAAGTTAATAGAACTATTAGGAGTTGCAAATTCCTACATGCTATTGTTTAGGGAAAAAATCATCTACATTTTTTCTGTAACTCCGATTATGCTCAATTTTCTACTATAGTTACAACATTTCATCCTCTATACGTAATTTTTTTAGAAAAATCTTGACAAGTCTAAATGGGCAAATTAATTATGTTTTGCTGCTGCTTTTTCTGGATAGATTCTATCTTTAGTTTCTTAAGCAATTGTTTTAAGTTTCAACTTGATTATTTTTGAATCTTTCGATATTTTATTAATGTTGGCAACTTAATGTACTCTATGGACACTTCAAAAAATATTTGGAGACTTCATGGTAGATAGCATTCTATCTTTATGTCCACTAATGTTACCCCCATAGAAACGAAATGATAAAGAGTTTTGTGGTGAAGTTTTTTCACAAGGAAGGAGGGACCATCAAAAAAAGAGTCATTCAAGAAATGGTGAAAATCATAAGCTTGGGTATGCCCATAGAACCTGACTGGACCAACCAAACTCTCGGTTTGCACACCTTCTAACTTTGTTTTCCAGACACCATTCTTCTTTTGCATAAACTTGAATCTTTTGTATCTATTTTTTATGTTTAACTTTACATTTTTTATCTTTGGAATAAAAATACCATCATACAAATATGTGTTTAGTGAATATGAAAGAGCTTTCAGAATAAAATAAAAGTTAAAGTTGGATGCTAATAATGAAATGAGAAAGGGAAAGAATAGTTGCATTACAAGTTATGCATTATGTCACACCTTGTTGTTTGATTCATTTATTTTAATGAGTGACAATTTGCAAGTGTATTATTTAGTGCTAGCTTTTATTTACATCATATGTGGTTAACTATAAGCTAATATTGTCTATTAATAAATTACTAGTACTATGGACACTTTACATGCTTATAGATGGTCAACTATCTCCCTCTTGCTAGCCTAAGTAATTAAGCAATAAAAGACGTGTGCATCCATAATCCCTTCAAACCCAGTTATTTCAGTAGTGTCCATCATATCTACCTATATAGAAAATGCTATTCCAAGTATATTATATGTGCTATATCTTTGAATATTTCAAAACCATCCATTTTGTTCGGTTTAAAGCTCATGGAAGAAAGATGCGGGGTGTACCCAAATGTGCACAACTACTAAAAACAATGTAGAATAGTAATGAAACTTGATCCATAATGGATGGAAATATGTTATTTTGTATGCATGACATGTTAAAGGTTAATTGTTCGTAGAACCATATATCATGGGGAACATTTTCAATTCGGGCAACATCTGTTTATCTTTTGGATGTGACTATCAGATGGGGTGCAATAAGTTGGATATAATCAAAGTTTTTGGAATATGCATATGTGTCAGAGGAAGCATAGAGCCGCTAACCTAAGCCATGCTACATCATGGTGAAAATTTACATGATGTACATTCAATTAAGTGTTTTAAATGAAAAGCTATACAAATGGTAAATAAAAATAAACACCAAGGGTGCCCATTGGTTTTTGTCTTGTCATATGAGTATGGATAGTCCCAAAAGACTCCTCGTACAATGGGGAAAGAGGTACCTTGGTCCACCTCGTTTGTAAGTGTATACATATAATGACAAAGTTCTTTGTAGTCCTAAGTTGAGTAGCATGCAAACTTGGCAATTGTGGTTAATATGCATGATACACTTAAATTGGAACATGTCAAGCATATGAGTATATTTACTTTCACTTTAACCATAATCACAATGCCCAGAGACAAAATCTTATGATTACGGTTGACATGAGCTGCATATCCCAAAGTACCAATATGTTGCATCTCTTATGTTTATTTTATTTTCTCAAAGGTTTAGCACATCTATTTCCCTTCTTACTTTCTATTACTTCAAAGAGTCCACATACATAAAATACAAATACGATTCTAAGACCAAAGTAGGAAAATACACAATGCAATTTCACTTGCATTTTGCATGCTTAATTATTCATAGTGCTTTATGCATTTTTTAATACAAGATTGACATATTGTTAAGCATAGATGAAGTTTATAAGACATATCCCTTTATAAGTTATTTGATTGTCGTCATTCTTTAAAAAGATGAACTATTTAACTTTGTGTAGCAATGAACATGACTTGAGATGTTTAACATAACAACAAACTCCAAAGTCTATATTTACTTTTTTTTTGACAAAAACAGTAGGAAAGGCCCCTACTGTGTCATTTTATATTTTTTTGAACTGTACAGAGATATGAGCCTTGCTCAACAACAGTCTTACAAGTTTATAATGTGTCTAGCCACTGCTGCATACCTTCCTTAAGACTAGGCTTAGCCCTATGCATAGTCAGGGAAGGCCCCATATTTACTTTTATCACCTTTATGCTCGAGGACGATCATTGGTTAAGCTTGGGGATGTTGATGCATGTAAAATGCATACATGAATTGTGTAGTTCATTATCACACATTCCCACATATTTGCATCATATACAATGTTATATCCATGTTTTACATTGATTTATGGGAATTTACCGATGACCCATTTATTTGGTTTATAACTCTGCAGTACAGGAAAACCTTATTTTGTGTATTTTTTACCTTTCAAGTACATAAATGGAATACCTGGGAGTTTTTAGGACTATTTTTATGAAGACAATGAGCTAGGCACTTGTATCACCAGAGGGGATCCATGAGGCTCAAATGGGCCCAGGTGGCGCGGCCCACCCCCATGCCATGTCATCCATGTCTGTTCCCTCCTATAGCGTCCGCAACTGTCCTCCTTCAACCCTGACTCGAAGAATTTACCTAAAAACGCCTATAAAAAGGTTCCCTGCCACGATCTTAGAGAAGATATGGAGGAAAACATAGAAACACTGAAACATGCTAGAACCAATGAACATTGGAGGGGTAGTGCTGCCGGAGCCATCCCCGGTGGGATATCCACCCTATCCGACATCATCAACACTGTCTCCATGATGAAGAGGGAGTAGTCCACCCCTGGACTATGGGTTTGTGGCAATAGGTTGATCTCTCTCTCATGCTATCATTGTTTAGTACCATATGAGATGTCCAACATGATTATGGTCATTTATGTAATTTCTGTATGGTGGATCTTTATTTTATGAGATAATATTTGAGATTGGAATTCTATCATGTGTAATATGTAGATGCATATTATGTACCTCATTCTTAAGTACTTCTTTTGATCATACTTGTATACAAGAACATGTATGGTGAAACATGTGTATTAGTTGGAGTAACATGGTGGTGGTGATTTCACATAAAATTTGAGATCCACTATGGGTTTTAATTTTATTTTGTTGCCTCACTAGGGATAAAGTGAATGCATGTTTTATAATCATTTTGTGAAAGAAAATATGATCTTATTTTCTCAAGGTAGCACATTTTTTATTCAAAAATCCATATCAAATTACGTAACGCTATACTCTATTTATTCTTAATTCTAGATAGCATGGGGGGTTTCCTTTTTAGAGGAGTATAAGTAATATGTGTTGCATCATATTTATATGAGTAAGTGATGCCTATATGAATGCTAATCAAACACATAATAAAGTTTCAAGTAATATTATATCATCTGTGAGCTGTTTATGCCCATATTTCCTCTCGCCTATACAAGTGAACCCGTGAACCCCAGTCCAATTTTTATTATAAGAAACCATTTTTTACTTTGTCTTTTATATTTTCTGTAAGAATTAAATTCGAAAATATAAAAATACTTTTACTTTCTTGAAGTACAAACAAAAACCAAAAGAACTTTACTTTATTATTTTTACTTTATTGTCTAGTTATAGATTACTAGACTTCTCTTTGCGTCTCCCCGGGGTGCGGCGAACAAACAAAAACGCTACACAAAAGGCAGATCATCGTCAGTAACAACAAATGCATACGTGAACAGTGTTGAGGTCACCACGCGTACGTACCTTCACGGTAAAAGCCAAGTCTTTGGCATTTCCCTTAGACACTCGAGGAGTCTCAGGGGAAGACCAACAGATGGCTGACCCGAGATGCACCTTCTAGTTTATAAGCTGGCTGAAACTACCCCAAGCTATCAAGGTGGGACTAAATATGCATCGGATGAAAATAGTTGACCTTTCTTGATATATATCCTGCAGGTCTTAGTGATAATTATAAGGGGTAGATAATGATGCACCGATTGCATAGGGGCATGAAGGACGCATGGAATGAGCTACTATACAGCTAAGTCGTAGTAGTGTTTCCAAAAAAGGTCATGTACATGCATCCGACGTGGATCCCACACTTAGCGTTATGTGCAAAAGCACATCATGTACGTGCATGCGATGTAGATTCCACGCGCGCACGCAAGGCATAGATCTTGCACCGTTAGCACCGAAAACACAATATGTTTTTTCAGTTCTCCATTACATACAATCACACGAATTAATTCTTGCACTCTTATAGAACAGTTTGAGAGAAGTCGTTCGTGCAAAAAAGATAGCTCGAAAATAATACTAACACTGATAGCTGGTTAATGTAAGATAGTACATATTTATTACAATATTATATTTTTTATAGCAGACAAATAAAATAGTAGACGAGTGCATGTTAAGCAAATCTCTAAGTTTTTTATGTAGAAAACAAAGATAACGCAATCAAATAATGGCTAAATCCTTGTTTGCAGGGAAGAGAGTCTTCATTCTCAGAGGTAGGCAGAGCACGTCGAACAGGTGACCTCCAATGCCGCACCTTCTAAAACGTGGAGCTAGCCAACAAGTACACGTCTCCTCCCTCTCGGTTATGGGCTTGCTCAGCTCCGCTGCTCCGCGGAATAGCTGCAACGTGGTAAGGCACTCGGACTTATTATAGTTATATAAGTCCTATAAATACATAAAAAAATATCGTATCATGAAATATATGAAGAGAAATTAAACTCAATGCTGGTATAGTACAAAGTTTCGCGATCATGATCAACGTGTGCCGCCACAGAATCTTATATATACTCATTACACCGTTTGGAGCTCAATGGTTGATGTCGTGTGTCTAGTCCACGCGGACGTTCAGTGGTAAACGTGTGTGGCTACACTTCGCGCAGTCCATGTGTATAGTCTAATATTTTATATTCTCGGTGTTTCGCATGCCATATGTAAGTTTGAGCATTTCGTAGTTCTCGTGTATAGTTTAATGTTTTGCTGTCTACGTGTGTAAGGAATGTGAGTCCAAAGTTTCGAGGTCAACGCATACGCCGTACTCGCATGGTATACGTCTACAGATAAAAGTTTAGTATTCTACATATACAGGTAAACTTTTTGCAGTCTACGCATCTGGTTACACGTCGCGCAGTCTCCATGTACAGTTTCCCATTTCACAGTCTACGCGTAGGGGTGGGCATAAAAAACCGAAACCGAACACCGAAACCGAATTAACCGGAACCGAAACCGAATACACCGAACCCGAATTAGCCGAAACTAATTTCGGTTAGTAAATATGATTAACCGAATTTATAAATATTAATTCGGTTTTGACTCTCTGTTAACCGAAATAACCGTACAAACCGAAAATTATATGTGACAGAGCTAAATATATTTGTGATTCTGTCCCAGGCGTTCATTATTGTATGTATATACTAGCTCATGCCACAAAAAGACAAGCATGCAAAAGCTGTCAGCCAGCCCATGCATGTACGTATGTCTCCAGCCACATGCACGTACATGTTCGTGGTTTAACTGTCAATTGTGTCTATGAATTTTGTTGGAAGTCTTTCAATTGTTTTCGTGTTTCGGATATAATCATGTATTTTAGCTAAACTCGCACCATATAAAATTTGTTGAATGTATACGGCTTGGAATATAGACATCATTTTTTTAAACAAGCAAGATAGACATCATGCTTATTATGTTGTTTTTCTACACATGCGTTCAAGACATCAGCTAGCAATGTATTGCTTCAGGTACTCGCCGACCTGGAGGTTGCTTCCGGTGCGTCGATGAGTGGTTTAGCTCGTATGGATCTGACATAAATTATGGCACAATGTTGTTATTTCCAGAAGTTCGGTTAAAAACCGAACACCGAACCGAATTGTCCACTAACCGAACTATCCATTAATTAGAAAACCGAAATAATTTCGGTGCCTATTTTGTAGAAACCGAATTATAGAAAAACCCGAAAAACCGAACCGAATTAACCGAAAAAACCGAATGCCCACCCCTATCTACGCGTATAGGTATATGTTTCGCAGGCAACGCGTAAGTCTCAATGTTTTGTAGTTTATGTGTATGGTTCAATCTTTCACAGTGTACATATTTGTAAGCAACAGAAGCCAGCAAGACAAAGATTACATAGACAAAAATCGAAGCAATGTAGATCATAGTGAAACACTACGGAAAAGGCGATAGGAAATAGTTTCACGGCTCATAGTCCATGCATACAGTTCAATGTTTCGCAGTTAGTTTTTCTATTAGTCATGATTTTACTTTTTCTAAATCATACTAATCTGAGTCGATCTTTCTTTAAATTTCATATATCTGAAGGTGCACTAAACAATTGATTACTGAACACGTGTTCACATCTAATGTGCTAACAGCCAACGTCTTTGCAGTCCATGATACGGTAACCAATGTTTTGCCTGTTACGATTCTCATCGTGTTCGCATAGTACCGTCTCACGAGAAACGCTTTCACAGTCAATGATTCCGCAATCAACTATTCACATCTTAGGCCTGAAGGAAGGAGAAAAGGAAAAGAAGCAGCCGAAAAATGTTAAAAAAAAGAAGCCAAAAAATAGCAGAAAGATAAAGCTGGTACATACCTGCCGAACACGCCGTCCACGAAAAACAGCCTCGCCGTAGTGAACGCCTGAACCACCGCCGTCCGTGCAACCGGAGTTTTGAATAGCTATGGCAGAAAGCTAAACCGGACGAAACAAGCAGTGCAAGACCCAGTCTACGACCGCACCGAAGTGCGGGAGGCTAGATGTTCATTGCGTGTCCCGCCGACCGTTTAGCAGACCCTCTCCTTTCCCAAAGCCGTCTCCTTTGAGCTCATGATCTCTCGCCAATCGCATCTATGACCCCGGGTGTGTTCACCGGATCGACGAGGAGAGCAAGACAAGAGAGGCGAAGGTGGGAGAAGAGAGAAAGTATCTAACACTTTACATGGAGAGAGAAACGGGAGAAGCGTCTTATACTCCACGCGCTGCCGTGAAAATACGAAAGGATTGTGTGATAGAGAAGCTAAACAATATTCGAGAAACCACTGAGGGATTACGCTAACAGCCAGGTTGTGGGTCGCAAGAACCCTACGCCGTCTAGAGTCTACACTGTCAGGTCATCTCTCACGTGAGAACCCGCAGCCGTCTAACCTACGCTATTAGGTTAGCTCTCTGGCGCGATACCCCACGGACGCCGATGGCCTTCGGTTCCACGCCACCTACATGCCGCGAGGAACCGCGTATGCCCATACCTACTGATGCCATCTGCACCGCTAGCTAAGCTAGCCGCCGCGATAACCCGTGTGAAGATAGAGTTTGAGATGCACGTCTAGAGTAGGCTACGTGGAAAGATTAAAACATGTACATATACATGAGTACACATACACGAAATACAGAACGGCGGAAATAGAGATCAAGTGACAAGAGTCTCAAGTACTGCGACTTAAAGAGGAAGCGAATGCCATCAAAGATTCTCTGATAGAGTTGAGCAGAGGATACATGACGACGATTGATTCTATCGATGTCGTGCGCCAGGATTACTTGTAGCTCATCCGTGAGAACTACGTTCCTCTGTGTGTCCCCGCCGAGTGTAGTCTAGCGGAGGTGGAGAAAAAACGAAAACATCTGGTAGTGGACTCTATGGCTTGCCTTTAGAAATTTGGCGTGAACGCGCACATGACTTGGACGATGACCTGCGGCCGCGAAAACGGATGCTCCTACCAGAATTTGACTGTTCGTAGTCTTCTATATGTGGATTTACTATGGTACTTTTTTATTAGACAATTGTTATAATATAATATTGATATTTATTTGTTAGTCTCATCTACTTATCCAGAAGTATGTATTTGTAAAATAAAGTATCTGCATTCCACGTCCTGCGTTGTATGAAAAGCATACGAGTTGGCCTGTCGTAGACGTGTTGTCCTCGGGGAGGGGGTGTAGCTGAGATCCACATCATAAGAACATGACATTATTCCCAAAAAACGCTACCAGTTAGCGTTCCAAGAACAAATCTTTTCTCTTGCACGTGGATGTAGTGTGTTGACATCATAAGACGTTCTGCCCAGCGGTTGTTCCCCGAGGGCGCAAAAAAGATTCTAGTTCATATTGTTGATATTTAATTATATTAAATGTTGTTAATTAGCTACCTAGTATCATGTCGGAGCCGAAGTACCATGGAATTCATAAGAAACCCACTAAAATCCCAATGTGGGGGGACTCAGATCACTATTGATAAGAAGAAGAAGCAGCTTGGTGCAGTCAAGATCCAGGAGGAGGCGACCCGCGCCAACGACTGCATGGTGGTCTAGTACTACGGGGTGAGTGTACGCCTCAACTTTGAGGAGTGAGCCATGGTGCATCTCTTAGCGCCAGAGGGTATGAGGTTTTTTACAAGGGAGGAGGAGGAGCACCATCGGGCACAGAGGGAGCTAACGTGCATACGCCCTGAGGAGGAGGACCTCTTACTTCGAGGGCTTCATGACAATAACAGATGATGGCGGTCCAGTGCCAGTACTTCGGTGAGGGCTCCTCCACCATGCGCTAGGAGGCCGACCCCTCTAGGATCGGTAGCACTAGCCCCTCCACCATGCACCAGGGCCCATACTACGTGTTCAACCTAGGCGACTTCACCACTGAGCCGATGTCATCCCTACACTTGTAAGACTTTGACTTTACTGACTCGGAGAAGAGCTTAGGATGTTTCTTATGCAACTGATCATGCTACACATCGTACTACTAGCTAGACTTTGTCATGCTATATCTTGCTACCTATCGTACTACTAGCTAGACTTTCTTCATTATGTATTATGTTTAATTAATGTGCTACTTAGCGTGCTAGACTTTAGAATGTTCAATGTTTATGAAACATGATGCTAAGTTAAGATGGTCATATATGAAGCACATGGATCCTCCGTGTGTCATGTGTGCTTGCACCTCGTGCATGGACAAGAAGTTTCACGTAGTGATCCCTCAGAACTTTGAAACTAGAACCATTTGTTTTTTTAACTATATATATTAAATCTACCTTGTTCAACTATATGTGCTATGACAATTGCAACTAACCGTTGTTTTATAATGATTTTACTCATAACATCCCATTCAAATCAAGACATGGATTCTTTGAGCAAGTTTTCAAAAGAATGCAAGACTATGGACACTTTGAAATCATCATTGAGTCACACAAAAAGCTTGGACCCACCTTCATGGTTCAAGTCACCAACGAACCAACTGTCACCTATTTCAGTGGAGCTACTTGGACACAATTTGTTAGTCGCAACCAGATGAACGTCGAGGACCTCATCATCTTCACTCTCGACTATGTGCATCACATCACTTACTTAGATTGCATTGACCCCAACTACTAACATGATGATGATGGGTATGACGAGGGTAGCTAGGGAAGGGGTACGTAGCAGAATTTTTTCTAACTAGCGTAACGCCAATACCAAGATCTATCTATGTGTTAATGTTATAACAAAGAGAGGTTTCGGTGACATATCCTTGTAGATCGAAAGCGTTTAACGTTCACGGTGAATGTAGATGAAGTAGTCGACCTCAAGATCGTGTTTCTCCTCGCGTGACATCTAGGTGCCACAACTGGCAGCACCCCGGTGGTTTCGCACACGTTCGGTGATCAACGACGACTCCCGATCTCCCTGATCTAGCCAGGATTGCGGAAGTAGATCTTCTAGAACAGGGATCCAGCAGCGCGATGGTGTCCTGGGATGGTGTCATCTCCCACGCGTGCAATTTTTATTGAAACCACATCCACGGGAGTCAAGAGAGGGAGGGATAGAAAATCCCTAAAGAAAATGCCTTAGGAATTATTAATTGTTAATTAAATTGCCATCCCACATGACCCTTTATATAAAGGAAGGGGAGAGACTCCCACCTGGCAGCTAGAAAGGTGGACAAAAGAGGAGGAGAAGGAGGTGCCAAGGGGGACGCGGCGGTCGGTTGGGCCCCACTACATTCGCGTGTGGAACTTGGCTGGGTCCATGCTCTAGGGCGGTATCCCTCCCTCATGGGACCTTCCCTCCGAGAAGTGGCCCAATGAGGAAGTTTTGCCCCAAAATAATTTAAATTATATTTTAATTATTAATTCCAATAATTAATATTAAAAACATCACGAGTAGATTGTTTTGGCTCAAACTGCTATCCACATCGTCCCGATTCTTTTCAGCCGTGGGATGGATGCCGAGGAGGACACGTGGCGACGTTGCAAGGGAGCCCTGCTGTCCTGTAAGACAGACCCCTCTGTGGGATAGAGCGAAAAATTCTATACTACGGACGGCTGTACCGCGCACCGTCGTACCCCGCATCACTGGAACATGGACCGCGCGCACTATGGGTCCATCGTGAGCGTACGCGGGCAGGACCGGGCTCTATGACAGGCATCCCGTGGGCGACAACGCTCCGCACCCGCCGGGTGGTGGGGCCCTGATACGTTGCAAACGTATCTATAATTTTTGATGTTCCATGCTTATTTAATATCCACTTTCTTATGTTTTGCCCACACTTTGAGGTATTTTTATATATTTTCTGGAACTAACCTATTAACAAGATGCCACAGTGTTAATTGTCTGTTTTCTGCTGTTTTTGGTTTCAGAAAATCTAGTAAGGAAATATTCTCGGAATTGGACCGGACAAAAGCCAAAGTCAATATTTTATCCGAAGCAACACAGAGTCTGGAGGAGAGACGAAGTGGCGCACCAGGGCGGCCACACCTGGTGGCGGCGCGGCCTGGGGGGCGCCACCAGGGAGTGTGGCCCCCCTAGTGCTCCACCGACCTTGCCCCTTTGCCTATAAAGACCCTCTCGGGACGAAAACCCTAAGTACCGATCAAAGACCCAAACAGAAACACACGAAAGAGTTTGTAGCCGTTGTCATCTCGATCCCCAGATCGGGGGGGGGGTCCGAAGCTCTTCCTGGCACCCTGCCAGAGGTGAGAATCACCATAGAGACCTTCTTCATCACCATGACTGCCTCCGGTGTGATGCGTGAGTAGTTTATCTCTGGACTACGGGTTCATGTAGTAGCTAGATGGTTGGTTCTTCTCCTTTGTGATATCATGTTTAGATCTTGTGAGCTCCGTTCATGATAAAGATCATCTATTTGTAATCTTACATGTTGTGTTTGTGGGGATCCGATGGACATTGAGATGCTATTTCAGATTGATTATTGATTTTATCATGTTTTTGTTATTTATGATCTTGCATGCTTTCTGTTATTAGTAGCTATCTTGGCCAAGTAGATGCTAGAAACTCCAAGAGGGAGTATTTATGCTCGATAGTGGGTTCATGCCTCTAGTAATCTAGAAAAGTGACAGGAATCTCTAAGGTACTAGATGTGCTGTTGCTACTAGGGAGAAAACATCAATCCTTTGTCCATGGGACATTCGTATTGTTTACTTTACACACTTTGCTTAATGCAATTATCTGTTGTTTGCAACTTAATACTGAAGGGGGTTCAGATGATAACCTAAAGATGGATTATTAGTCATAGATGCAGTTGGATTACGGTCTATGTATAATATTGTAATGCCTAATCAAATCTCATATAAGTCAAGATGATTAGTATATACATGTATGCTTTCTCGAGTCTGTCAATTGTCCCACTGTAATTTGTTTACCCAACATGTCATATATCTTAAGGAGAATCACCTCTAGTGAACTATGGACCCCGGTCCATTCATTTACCATTGTTATACCTTCTACTGTTACTATTTACTGTTTACTTTCTGCAAGTAATTACTATCTTCCACACAATACGTTTAATCCTTTGTTTTCAGCAAAACTGGTGAGATTGACAACCTCACTGTAAGTTGGGACAAAGTTTATGGTTGTGTTGTGCAGAATTCCAAGTTGGTGACAACACCTTGGGGTTGTTTCCTTGCTTCTACTGGTTCGATAACCGTGGTTTCATAACTGAGGGAAACTTGTTGCTGTGCTCATCATATCTTCCTCCTGGGGTTCCCAATGAGCTCAACGTATCTTGAGCCATCAGGCCTGCCGAGAGTCGTTGTGGCTCCATGAGCCTATGTCGGATGTGGGATCTAGCGGACGTGGGTCCCGCCTGAAGCTAGCGTGGCAGTGTAGACCCTATGCGAGCGTGGTTCCTTGCAGACGCGGGGAACATCCAGAGCTGATGTGGCACTATGAGCCCATGCTGGGTGCGGTTTATCACGTATGCAGGGCCCGACCAGGGCCGACGTGGCAATGTATGCCACTGTAGCCATTTGTGGTTCCCCACATCTCTGGAGCCTGCTCATAGCTGATAAGCCCGTGCCGGGCCATGGTTTCTCGCGAACGTGGGGACATCCGAATATGATGTGGCTATGTAAACTCACGAAGTCTGCCAGCGTGCACTATACGCTACGCGGGTTCTCACAGGTGTAGACCGCAAAGCGTAGACCGTACGCGTGCACGGATTCTCGCGGCAGCAACATCGTGTAGTTGGTACCGTTTGTAACCGACCTTTCAGTGTTGTGCGTACAATTTTACACGAGGTGGCAGCATAGAACATAGACGTCTGTGTTTTTTGGCGATGAAACCGGACTCTAGGTATAATTTGTATATGAGCTGGCAATGTACGGTCTACCCGCTTATGATTTATCATGGCGAGATAATGATTTTTTTGCGCTATGAACATTGCTTCTCTTCTTACGGGTTTTAGCGATAGTGCTTAGAGTATAAGAACACTACCGCTATTCTCTCGACGTGTTACGCTTTAGATAGTATCTCTCCTCTCCCATCTCCGTCTCCTCTTTCTTACTCGCTGTCGACCTAGAGAGGAGTCTTCTCGGTCCTCGTCTTCACCGGCGGCTGCACCGCACTCCGTACATCAGGTCTTTGGCACTATCGCCACCTGCATGGTAAGTCCCGCTTTAGTTTTTTCGCTCTTCCTTGTTCTCTGACTTACCTTCTGCGTTCCGTTGTAGGTTCTTCTACTCTAGTTTATCGATGCGTACGTTCGGTTTTCTTTCACGCAACATGTATTTCTACATGTTTAGCTCCATATTTTATTTTCTTATTTTCTTCTATGCATTCTATCTCTGTGGCTTTGACGTTGATGGTTTGCTTTTTTTGTGTTTTTCATTTCTTTCGCAGCTCTTCCATGTTCACACTTAGATGCTCCTCATACACGCTAACGAGAGGCAGGTATCTTCTTTCCAACGCCTTTTGAGTTCTTTTCGACTTTTTAAAGTTTTGTCTATTTTTTGAATATCCTTTTTACTAGCGGATAGATTTTTTCATTCTTGTAGGTGTGTAGGTTGGCTTGGCTTATTTTTCCATTAAGCACGCTGGCCGGACACGGAGTGGTTACTGTCTCCTCTATCGTTTCTATTTTTTGCTTCGCACAATGGTGACGATAGCGTCTTTTGTTTTTTAGTATGTTCATGCCGGCTCCTTTTCAATGTGCACAGTCGAGGAGGTCTGCACATGGATGCTCTCTCTTCTCAATTGCTCTATGCTCTCTCGAGTACAGCGTAGATGCAAAGGCTACCGAGGACGAAATGAGGGAAAACACGCCGTAGTAGCGTACCACTGTCACTGTCGCTCGAACGAGGTGAAAGGCGTTTTGGATGACATTCGAAACGAAGACATCGTGAGGACGAGCCAGTGCGAGCCGCTTGCCATGCTCGAGGAACTGGCCATGCAGGAAGGCAGAGCGATGAGCGGGATTCGCGTGAACAATGTCTCCGACATGGTTCGGGACACGAATGGTAGCGAGATGTGTAATGTCGACAATGCTTGGCGTGTGACGATGACGAGCGATGTTGCTACATCTGATGCATCCAAAGAGAGTGAGGAATCCTATGATGTTGCTTCACGTTGTTAACGCGCTACAGTAGATTCCAACAACACGTTCTCATTGTACTTTATGTTTAGCCTTAGGCTTGTAAAATAATATTTTTTTGTATGTTTTCGTCTATTCTTACCATGTAGTTCATTGTAAGTTGCAGAATAAAAATCACTATCGATAGGTATAACCTTTGCACGTTTGTTTGCACCGTTGTTCACGTGCAAACGTGCGGCTTCACCATGCCATGATGTAAGGGCATGTTCCGGTTCGATGCATGCGTGAAGACGTACGCTCCTAGAGCCCCAGTTAGTACCGTAGCATATGGATTTTTCAGGGGTTCTAGCGGCGGAGAGCATGTCTGTCAGCGAGCTTGCGGCATAGGATGTAGTAGGCAGAGCCTTATCGCGGTGTAGGATGTAGCCTTCCACGGATTCTCGTGGCGGAGACCATGTTTGGTAGATGTTTAGGCTGATTTGTCAGTGTAGGTTGTAGTAGGAAGTGGTTTAGTGCGTGTTCGTGCGGTGGGTTCCGTTTATGAGGCGTGCTGGCTAGGAAACTATGGCCAACCGTGGGTTTTCGCAGTGATGAGGTGGTATGGGTCCCGTTTGCACTACAAGAAAAGTTGGGTTTTATAACGGACGGTTTTCATGGTTGAAGTCCTGTTTTTCATGGTTAAAAAGTCTTCTACGACGGATGGTCTTCATGGTAAAAGTCACATCACAAAAGAATCTACCGCGGTTTTTTTTCGACCGTGGCGGATCGCACCCTTCAGCCACGAATACTTGTTTCGTTGTAGATCTATTCGCCATCCATGTTGACTGCTGACGTCATGTAAACTGCCATGTGGCAGAGACCGTTAACGCCCTCTTACCGCCGTTAATGGTCACATAAATCATGGTAGAAGACTGGCCCAGCCAAGACCTATTAATTATTAAATGGGCCGGCCCATGAGGAGAGCCCAGTAAGATTACGACCCTCTACTGTTTCGTCATGCACTGTTCAAATTGGGCCCACTAGTGCAACCAGCCGCGCCCCGCGAACTTCCTGACCCGATACTATTTCAGTCTGCAGAAGGCCCACATTGGTTGAATATTGTGCGGCCTGTTAGCAGCCTGCGACAAGTCGGTCCGATACTGTTAAGGCCTATGGTCGGCCAATTACTGTTCTCACAGCTCGTCGTGGGCCGTCCACCAACAATCCTTTTTTTAGAAGGTCCATTACTATTCTTGCCTTTTACTGTTCCGACCATCAACTCTTCAAGCCACAGGCGGCCTATTACTTTTCTGTTCTGGTACTGTTCTAGCCTGGCAATATTGTCGGCCTGCTACTAATATTGTCTGGTAAAATTTGTCGGCCTGCTACTGTTCTGGCCTTTTACTGTTATGAACCTTTACTATTCTGGTCATTTACTGTTGCTCTGGTCCGTTACTGTTCTGACTCGTTCCTGTTCTGGCCTATTACTGTGCTGGCCTGCTGATGTTCAAGCCTACTAGTGTTCTGGCCTATTACTGTTATGGCATGTTACTGTTCTAGGCTGTTACTGTTAGTACTTGCCACCTATGGGTAGGCCCATTACGTTTACGGACTTCTATAGTTTCAGCCTCTGAAGCCCATACCAATATCATAAAAGGTGTATAATTAGCGAGCATCTTTTACTGTTTATCGACATCCCAATACAAGATGGGCCAAAAACAAAGCCCGAAAATGTTGCCTAATCGACATGGCTGGCATAGTTATGGTACCGCCTACTGTCCTACGTGGACGATGCCAACTAAATGCCTACATGGCCTATGCGAGTTATCTAGATATTGCATCAGCTGCAAACTTTTTAAAATTATTACATATTATCAACTCAAGGGAAAGAAAATTTGGCATTTCAGTTGACAATCAAGTTCATAGTAGAGTCCTTAATTTGCTTTCTGATGGACTGAGTTCCTGCACCAAAACAGGGTTATTGCAGTACTTGTAGCAACAAATATTTAAGAGTTTGTCCCGATGGGAGCTCGGCGAACACGACCTTCGTAGCCGTGTTGTCAATGCGACCATATACTCACCTAAACCATGGTTTGAAAATAGCATATTCTATAAGTCGATAGGATAAATGAATTTAAAATGTTTTGTAATAGCTACTACTAGAACTGAAAGAAAACTAGAACAAAAGTAAAACTGAAAATAGGTGAATGCAATGAGATGAAATATTAATGCTATGATTCCTCAAGTAATGTTGTGTATACCGGTGTGCATGATAAGTGCTTACGGAATAGCTGTTAACTATAATTGTGGTGGTACCTCATATATCGTTGTCTCCCACCATTGGTAAGTGGCAACTAGACAACTCAATTGTTCACACCCTCTCCAGACATGGGTCATCCATAAGAGAATAGTGTATTAAGGTAACAAGACCAATCAAGGTAAACCAGAGCAAAGGCATTAAGTTGTATGGACAACCATACTCCTAAGAAAGTGTGCTAGTCACAAGATATCCCGTATGTCACTTTAGGGTCAAGCAATTCGCAACACTATACCTATCTATATCATGAGTGGTCTTGAGAAAATTAAATCTTAATGGGCGGTGCATCCTAAGCTGCTATTGCATCCGCAAATCACTTATAGAAAATAGCCTATTAGTTCTACCCACAGACTTGTCATGCCCATGAACGAGTAGAAACTAATGATAAGTTTTGTGACACTCCGTGAATCTCTAGTAAACTCCTCAACAATGGATTGAACGTCTCCAATCACTAGAATAATATCATGAATATAACAATGTAAAGAGAAAGCACAAACATATTAATTAACAAGAACACACCACACTTAAATTACTCAAACCATCATAACATTAATAAAAGGGGGTTCAAGCCATGTTATAACCCATCACGAAGATCATGATGGGGAAGGATTAAGGAGTAGCAGCAATGGAGATGGTGATGACGGCGCGGTGATAGTGGCGTCGGTGTGGTGATGGCGTCATCCTCCTTCTCCTCCTCTTCTTGCTTGGATGGCTTGATGGTGTTGATGGAGATCTAGATCTTGTTGGAGCTATAGAGGCTATGGAGGCGGCACGACGGCAGGGCGCCACCGTGGAGGTGGTAGATGGGATCTAGATCTTGTATATGGTGTCTTGTGTACATGGTGGCTTCCTCTTGGGTCCTCCCTCCTTTATATAGGCCTTGAGGGTGCCCTAGGGTTCCCCCAATACCATCATATGACTTAGGGAAGGTTCTGGAGCTTTTTTTAGGGCGAAATCCCGTAGTTTCCAACCTTTTTGGTAACTATATGGGCGGAGCTATACGACCAAAAATAGCTCCAGCCATATAGTTGCTCGTTAAACCGGCTGTCCTATTTAGTATTTTGGCCGCCATTTCTTCATACAAACTCCGTTTTGGGTCTTCTTGGGCTCGTTGAGTTCGTATCGTCGAGGACTACAACCCTGTCATCTTGGATATCTATTTTGAGAATTTGAATTTTTTTTACTTTTCCAACCTCTCAAATGGCTAAGTCTGGTCCTTGTAGCTCCTCCATACTATGCTCTCTTTGTTCCTTTTGCCTTTATTTTGTCCATAATCATCATCAACACCTACACACATGTAAAAGACAAGGAAGAGGTATAAAATTCTACCTAAACTACTAAATGTGCAAGGCTCATATGGAATTTAACAAAAACAAGTAATCATGCATATTAAGCATAGCAATAGTTAGATGGAGCATGATATGATAGGCAAATGACACAATTTATATTACTAAAAAGTGTTGTATATCACAGCCCTCAACTTCCCCAAGCTAGATCTTGCTCGTCCTCATGCAAAGGGGATCGATAACTTAATGGATGTGATCTTGCTTATCATTCAAAATCAATGCATCGTATCTTTGTTTTTCCTGCAAGCTCAAAGTAAGAGAGCACATAATCATACAAGGCAATATAAGCTCAGTTATATTATTCCAAACCACTAGAGATTAGTCAAAAAATCTATGCCCCATGTCAAAGTTGAATCTAGCTTGCAGTAAACTTGTGATCCTTCTATATGCACTTTATTGTATTTTTGTATTTTTATTTATATAAGGCAAAGCTGAACACGGTCAGTTGTCAATCATAAATAAAAACAAAGTTTTCCAATGTTGCTCACTCGTGCCATCTATTAAAGTCTCTCAAGTGCAAATTTTGATTGTTGAGCTCATAGAAAATATATTTCTTAGTAACGAGACCATGCCAAAAGAGTGGTATATGTTCAATCGAGACCGTGCAGGCTAGGAAGGACACTCGTGACCATTACCAAGGTTTCCCTTTTCGGTATAATGATTTCTCATAACAGTCAGAGGAGTATTCCGACTTTTGCTTTGAACGCAGGCCCATGAGAATACCAATGCATACCCAAATATAGCATTTTTGCTACATATGTTGGGCAACTCATAGCCAAACTCCAAGAGTTTCCTCTTTTTGGATTGTCCAAAGGCCAATGGAGTTGTTAGCATCCCATGTTGTGCGACAGTGGTGCAATACACGCATAAAGCAATATCTCACTTTGATTTCCAAGACACAATTTTGGCATATGTAATCTTGAAACTTTGAAACATCATTTCTTATTTGTCAACTCACTCAGTAAGCATCTATTAAGACCATCATTTCCAACACTATGGGCTCGTGCTACTCCATAACCATTCATTTAAGATAATTCTGAACAGTTACAACTAGCAAGTTTCGAAGAACTTCTTTATTATATTTTTTTCTTTTCAAAATGTAGCAAACATGGCAATGTATATTTAGAGGATCATAATATTTTTCACAAGCTAGATAAAAGTTGAACAAGGTGCATCAAAGCTATAGCTTGTCTCCTATGGGGCCTAACATGAGCAAGTATATCCCTTATATAAATAAGAACAAAATCTCACCTAAGCAAGCATTAAAAAACAGAGAGATACACAATAGAATGAAAACTTTTTAAGATAAAGAACTTTGCATAAGACTCTACACATGCAAAATAACCTCCCCAAGCTAAACTTGAGAAGATCATGAAAACAAAAAGAGAAAATGCAGTTACTAAAAGAGAGTATAAGAAGTGATTACCTCCCCAAGCTTAAGTTAAAGCAAGGGTTTAGCTCACAAGTGATAAAAATACAAGTCCCACTAAGTCAGTTCATCAACCTAAGCACCACGCTTAAGTCAACAAACTAATTCTAGAAGTGGCCTCTCCTAGATTGTGATGAGGTGCAAGTGAAATAGGATACGAGACACGAGTGTGCATCCCCTATGTGCTTATTTAAAAGAGATTCAAGTTGGAAGGTTTTACCAAACACTGATTGTTGAAACGTTGAATTGAAGCAACCAAGTGGCTCATGCGAGTGTTTGCATGGTTAGCACTACCGTACACGTCGTCACACAAGGTTCAAGTCCCTGTGAAAATAACACACAAAATAAAAGACAATAGTTTGGTGTACGAACAAAGTTCGTTCACCCAACTAATGAAAGAAAATGAAAAGAAAACATGAACTACTAAAGAGAATTACAACTTAAGGAATTTCTCAGATAGAACTTTATTGTTTACATACGCTCGGCTTCTCTAAAAGATGGGAGAAACTCCCAGGTGGTGTTTCGAGGTTTTTTTAGAAGAAGAAGGAAGAAGAATGAATGAAATTTTGAGAAATGATTACCTTCCAGTTGGCGTTTGAGGGGTTTTCCCAACTATACGAGTGCAGCTATACGGCCGGAACAAAATATTCCTACCATATAGTTGGTCGTCAAACTGTCTGGGAAATAAAATATACAAAGGCATAGATATCTATACGACCGGAACTATACGGCCGAAAGTTTTATTCCCGCCATATAGTTGGTCGTTAAACTCTCAGTACATATGAAAGAAAAAAATTCGATGGCAAAGATATCTATACGACCGAAACTATACAGCCAGAATTTTTATTCCTGCCGTATAGTTGGTCGTTAAACCTTCTGTATACATCAAAAAAAAATTGTTTCTTCAAAAATTATTTCTTATCATGTAACTTAGTGAAATACCTTATTTTGATAGAAAAATGACAGATTAAATTTCCGACCAACATTTAGCATGTATAAAAAGGGATTTAAGTACAACCGAGTTTATGCAACACATAGTAACAAAAAATTCTACCTTTTGAAAACTTCAACAAGATTACTCTAATAGCAAGACATGCAGAGAATAAAAGTGCCAATGCAAAATGAATGCAACTAGACTCAAGACAAAAAAACTAAGAAATATGCCTAATGACTTCCGGGTTGCCTCCCGGGAAGCGCTCTCTTTAAAGCCATAAAGCCAGGCTAGGATGCTCCATACATTACCCACATTGATCCCAAGGGATATCGACTCGAGGTGAGGTTGTACATACTAGCTTGGAGCATCTTGAAGTAGAGTTCGGTCGGAGTCGTACCCGCTTACAGTGCATCGGCATCATGTAGATGAACAAGTTCTCGCTTTCAAGCGAGTGTTGATGCACCAACCTTGGTGAGCATGCCTCCGTGTATAGCTGCAATGAGAGGATTTGAGATTCATATAAAATTCTTAAATCTTTACCTTGGTTACCTATGTAGGGGAACACTTCATAGTATTCTTCCTTCATAGCAGGGAGTTCAGGACCCTGCATGTTAGTATAGCAAGGTTCTATCTCTAGTTCATTCTTATTAATGCTCTCCATATGAGTGTCTAGGAACAAGGCCTCCGCAGAACAATTATCAACAGTTTTAGCATCATAAAAATCACTACTAGAGTGAGAGGCATCACAAACAAAAGTTGTAGTGTGACTCTCTTTGTCAACCTCACCTTTTTTTCCTCCTTTTCATTGACTAGTGTTTTAATAGCAATGATAGAATCAAAAGTAGGAGTCGAAGGTGTGAGTGGGTGATCAATCTGTTCTTCCTCCTTGTGCTCCTTTTCCTCTTCGCTCTTTAGTGAATCCCGCAAAAGGTTATCTTTCTCCATGGCGGTTTTAGACCGCTTCAAATAATATAATACCAGTGCATTATTACTTAAATTATCGTCGCAAAAGAGGTATATGAGGTATACTAAATTAAAAACTCCATCAAGTGCTTCACTTTCAACATCAATACTTCCTAGTCTAAATACCATTTTAGATGCACCTTTGAAAAGAATGTATTCTAGTACTTCCAAACTAGCATAGGATTTATCTCTATTATAATTTGCTAGAGTAGGATTGTCGGAACACTTACATTGAAAATTAAGGTGGTCATCTGTTATACAAATTGTGCAATAAGATCCATCATTAGCACGCAACCATAATGAATTCCTTTCCAATTGGTCCAGCAATTTCTTTATCATCTCATGTCTAGTTCCATAACGTATCTATAATTTTTGATGGTTTTATGCTAATATTATGCTTCTGACACTCCTTTTTATATAAAGTTTATGATTTATTTGGACTAACCTACTAATAGTTGCAAAAGTTCACAATGTTCTTGTTTTACACTTTGATGTGTAGGAATTACCAAGAATACAAGTGGAAAACCTTGTTGGAGTCAAATTGGGATTTTCGAGAAATCTGTCTTAGAACTCTTTTTGAAGATGGTCACATTTTGGGTCGAAGACGGTGTCAAATGGAAAACTCTCTAACTACAAAGTTGTTGGGCCCGATTTATTGTAGCCCAAGATGGGGTGACGACAATCCGAGAAGCTATATAAAGGGAGGAAACCTAATTCGTGGAGGACACCTCCACCCACGAATTTGCAGCCACCAAAGCCACAGTTTTGCCTCCCCCATGGATCCATCTCCATGGGGGAGGGATCCCAATAATCCATGAAGGAAGGGGGCTAAGGGGAGGTGCTCCCCCATGATACCGGCGACGGGGAAGGAGTCCCTCGCGCCGCCATCGCCCTCTTCACCATCTTCACCATCATATCCATCACCTAATCCTCCTAGTATGTAGTGGTTCATCCTCCCACACACCTCTATATCGTCCTATGTAAACATGGTGTTTGATGCTATAAGTTATAATCATATGATCTATGTCATGTTTGTGTAATTTCTTTGTTCTTAGATTGAATGGTTGAACGTCTTTGGTTCATTAGAGTTGTATGTTGATATGGTACAGTCCTTTGGTGTCCATTATATTTGTGCATGCATGGATTAAACATCATAGGATTTGTAGTATGTGTAAGAGGAAAGGGGAAGTTTTGCCGGAGTGACAGAAACCTGAGGACGCGAACCAGAACGTTGCACGTATGGGAGTAAGAGGACCATTAAACTTAAGACTATGGTTGGGGAAACCTTAATGCATTGTTAGTAGTTACGGATGTTTGCTAACAATTCAATCATATAGTACATGTAATTCCATGTAGTGAAGCGCATGCCTATTTAGCCTCTCCCACATAGAAAACAACATCAAAGACAATGAACCCGATTTATTCGCTAATTAAACTTGGAAAAAACCACCACTATTCCACACTCATGGTTCTGTTAGTTCACTATATTTTATTGCTGCAGCAACTAACTTTACTTTCTTGTTATTTATTATCATGCAAAGCTATCTCTAGTACTCGTATTGTTGCTCTAGTTTAATTTCATAGATAATTCGAACGTTTAGTGTGCGTAGAGTTGTATCAGTGGTTGATAGAACTTGAGAGAACATGTATCCTACGTTTACCTCTTCGTTGGATTCGACACTCTTACTTATCGAAAAGGCTACACACGACCCCCTATACTTGTGGAATATCAAGACCTTTTCTGGCGCCGTTGCCGGGGAGCAATAGCGTGTGGGTGAATATTCTTGTGTGCACTTGTTTGATTTATCTCTAAGTAGTTTTTACTTTTAGTTTTAAGTTGTTCTATATCTTAGTATGGATAGGGAATGCAAATTACAAAAAAATTACTTGTACCTGTTACCTAAAAACATTTTCAAAAAGAAAAGTGATTGGAAAGATGAGTAATGGTTAAGTGGGGGTCGACCTTGAACACTTGTGTTCATGCCTATGAAACCAAAACAAATCTTTCCATGGATTCTTTTCAGTTAAAAACTTGTATATATCGAAAATACTTGAATCTTGCTTCTATGCCTAGCTGAAAGGCGTTAAAGAAAAGCACTATTGGGAGATAACCCAAATTATTTTTACTTTCAGTAATTTTTTATTTTGTTGAGTCTTGGAAGTTATTGCCTCAGTAATAACCTCTACTTATCCTTTTTGTGTGGTTTTTGTGCCAAGAATAAACCTCTAATGAGAGAGAAGTAAGACTTGGGAAAGTTGGTGTCCCAAAACAGATTTTTGTGCTTCATTGAAAAAATCGTGAAACAATACCTATATCTCGGGTTGAGCTGTAAGTTTTTGTGCTTATGCCTCAGATTATTATCTAACTTTATTTAGTTTAGCACTTTTCGATTTGACCAACAGAAGGTCTTCGAAAAAATCGGTTTTTACCTGCTGGTCTGTTTTGACAAATTTCTGCCATTATTTGCATTTGCCTCTTAATCTCTTTCTCTTTGAGTTCTCTTTGATCAATTGAGCTTTTAGAAGGAATTGCTACAGTGCTTGTGTTTTAATGGAAGTTTTACTTGTGTTGAAACTAAATCCAAAGACTTATTATCTTGAATACACTAATGTTGCTAATGAAGATTGTGTGATGTTTTGTATGAAGGAAATTTTCAAGTGTAGGGAAGAATAATGTGATGAGATGAAGAATGGACAAAAGCTCAAGATTGGGGATGACACCCGTGTCACCCCAAGAAATATTCAAGAAGTACAAGCGTCAAAGCTTGGGGATGCCCAAGGCATCCCCTTCTTCATCAATAAAAATCTCAGGTTTTCTTCCAAAACACTTCATTTTTGGTTTCATGCACGATTGTGTTGTTCTTGGAGCGTCTTAATTTTTGTTTTTAGTTTTCTTTTGTTTGGTTTGCTTAAATAAATTGGTTGGACCCCTGCATTCATATGTTGTTTCAAATAAGTTGATTGGTTGGAAAAGAGTAGGAAACTTCATGCTTATAAGTGGTACAAAAGGAGCTTGTCTTGACTGTGGTCTAGACTTTATCATGTCATGTTGGATGTTGCTTTGACTTTATGCTTAGTGATTATTGCTGTAGCATGAATTGTTCCAAACAATTGAGATTGCTTAATGTGCCTTGAAAGAATCATGCTTAATGATGCTTTATTTGGGTTGACTTGGCACATGCTTACACCATGTTAAGACTATGAACCAGTCACCTTAGCCTCTATGATCATTTAGTTTTCGACTTGTAATATCACTTTATGCTTTAATTAATAATGTTTTGTTGCTTTGCATGATTATGGCCATTATTGCTCTCTTAGTTGGTCGCTCCCAGTCTTTTGCTAGCCTCCACATGTACCAAGTGTGAGTTCCACTCATGCATCCAATCTCCAAGAAAACCAAGTTATTCCAAAGAGTCCACTATAAACTCCTATGCATGGTGTGTTACATCATTCCAAGTGTATTCATGCTTTTATCTACGTGATTAAAGCTCTCACAAAGTTGATGGCACACTTTACTTTCTTGCACTTAATAAACTTGAACCATTGTGTCCATCTATGTTGCTTATATGATTGCACTTTATAAGTTGTAAATTAGCAGAACCATGTACCATGGGGAACGCTTTCAACATTGCACTTATTATTCAGTTGATATCATGTTCTTTTGTTTATGGATCCCGGCGGTGTGAAATAAAAGGGGAGCTTGTAAGCTCATGGAGTTTGTATGTGTGTTAGAGAAATGCCTGGGCGGCTAGCCTAAGACATGCCTAATCACGGTGGAAACTTGCAGCATAACCATAGTGAGCATTCTGTGAAGCATCCTCAATAAAAACCTATGCGAATAGCAAATAAGAAGATCACTGAGATGCTCACTGTCTGTTGCCTTGTCATTTTGATATGGGACAGCTCCTGTGTCATGGGGCAAGGGGTACCCCGTTGGTGGTTCTCCATGATACACATGTACTTACAATGACAAGAACTTACTCGTGACTAAAGTTGAGTAGCATGAGGTTCGGTACTCGTAAGCAAGGGGCATGAGATTTTCAGCTTATAACTTCTCAAGCATATCCTCATATTTGTGTCACTTTAACCTTAAATCACCTTAAGATGCTTATGATAGGGGCAATGAGAGCTGAAAGCTAATAAGTACCATAATTTTTGGAACCTCTTTATGAAACTTGAAATCCCTGCTTCCCTCTGTGAAGGGCCTTTCTTTTTACTTTTATGTTGAGTCTCTGTCTTATATCTTAATGCACCAATTGAGAGAGCATAGTGATCATTCTTAGTTTAATGTGCATTGTCCCAAAATTTGTTGATTGATTCATAACTTTGATATTACTTGTTCTTAAATTATTTGTATCTAGTCACCCTTATGAACTTTGAAGGTGTCCTATTGATGGCTCAGTGTTGATGTAGAGCTCGTTGGGAACCCCAAGAGGAAGGTATGATGAGCACAACGACAAGTTTCCCTCAGTTATGAAACCAAGGTTTAATCGAACCAGTAGGAGCAAAGAAACACCCCAAAGGTGTTGCTAGCTGAGCCTTGGCAGGGCGAACTACCGATGCTAGTAGCAACGTGGAGACCTGCACAACACAACCACAGAACTTTGTCCCCAACTTGCGATGAGGTTGTCAATCTCACGAGTTTTGCTGAAAACAAAGGATTAAACGTATCGAATGGAAGGAAGTAAAAGTTTGTAGAAAGTAAACACAAAGCAGTAAACAGTTTGTAGATTGTATGTAAAAGAAAGGACCGGGATCCATCGTTCACTAGAGGTGGCTCTCCTTAATATAGATAACATGCTGGGTGAACAAATTACAGCGGGGCAATTGACAAACATCGAGAAAGCAATACATGCATATACTAATCATCTTGACTCCTTTGGAACTTGATTGGGCATTACAAAATTATACATAGACCGCCATCCAACTACATCTATGACTAATAATCCACCTTTAGGTTATCATCCGAACCCCCTCCAGTATTAAGTTGCAAGCAACAGATTATTGCTTTACGAATTGCGTGTAAAGTAAACAATACGGTTGTTCTATGAACAAAGGATTGTTGTTTTCTCCCTAGTAGCAATAGCACATCTAGTACCTTAGAGATTTCTGTCACTTCCCCAGATTACTAGAGGCATGAACCCACTATCGAGCATAAATACTAACTCTTGGAGTTGCTGGCATCTACTTGGCCAAGATAGCTACTAACAATGGAACGCATGCAAGATCACAAATAACAAAGACATGATAGAATCAATAATCAATCTGAAATAGCGTCTCAATATCCATCGGATCCCCGCAAACACAACATGCAGAATTATAAATAGATGATCTTGATCATGAACGGAGCTCACAAAATCTAAACATGAAAGCACAAAGGAGGAGAACCAGCCATCTAGCTACTACATGGATCCGTAGTCCAAAGATGAACTACTCACGCATCACACCGGAGGCTTGCATGATGATGAAGAAGGCCTCCAGGGTGAAATCCCCTCTCCGGTAGGGTGCCGGGATGAGCTTCAGATCCCTCCCGATCTAGGGATGGAGATGACGGCGGCTACAGACTCTTTCGTGGATTTTTGATCGGGTACTTAGGGTTTTCGTCCCGAGGGTAATATATAGGCGGAAGGAGAGGCCGAGTGGGTGCTGGGGTCGGCCAAACCACCCCCTGGCGCGGCCAGGGGGTGTGGTGGCCCCCTGGCTCCTCTCCGTCTCGTATTCTGGCATCTGATGACTTCCGAAAAAATAGGCACTTTGGCTTTTGTCCCGTCCAATTCCGAGAATATTCATTTTCTGACTTTCCTGGAACCAAAAACAGCAGAAAATAGGCAGCTGGCACTGTGGCTCATGTTAATAGGTTAGTCCAAGAAATCATATGAAAAGTACTCCAAAGTGTGGACAAAACACATGAAAGTGGATAAAACCAAGCATGGAACATCAAAAATTATAGATACATTTGCAATGTATCAACATCCCCAAGCTTAACTCCTGCTCGTCCTCGAGTAGGTAAGTGATAAAAAGAAAGAATAATTTTTGAGGTGACATGCACCATAAAAGACTTGATCAAAGTATTTGTAAAACATTCAAAGCTGGGATCATAGTACTTCAATCATAACATGAAATACAAAGTTCTAGCAATAAGACAAAGAAACTATGATGCAACATGAAAAGGCACAAACAAAAGATTCATGAATAACAATGCTTTGCAAGACGTTTGTTTGTTTCACATAAAGAAAACATAGCATAATAGTATTCAGCTTGTCCCTCATAGAGTAGCAAATATAAATGCATAGGACACCTTCAAAGTTCATAAGAGTGACTAGATACAAATAGTTTAAAACAAGCAATATCAAGTTATGCATCAATCAACTAGTCTTGGGACAATGCACATAGAACTAAGAATGGCCACTATGCTCTCAAAGTAGGTGCATAAAGGTAGAAGGTGGAGACTCAATATAATGGTGGAAGAAAGGCCTTCATAGAAGGAATCAGGGATTCAAGTCTCATAAAGAGCTTCCAAAAATTATGGTACTTATAGCTTTCAGCTCTCATTGCCCCTATCATAAGCATCTTGAAGGTGATTAAGGTTAAAGTGACACAACTAAGAGGATATGCTTGACAAGTTATAAACCGAAATCTCATGCCCCTTACTTATGAAGACCGAACCTCGTGCTACTCAACTTTAGTCACGAGTAAGCTCTTGTCATTGTAAGTACATATGTATCATAAAGAACCGCCAACGGGGTACCCCTTGCACATGATACAGGAGCTATCCCATAATCAAAATGACAAGGCAAGCAGACAATGAGCATCTCAGCGATCTTTTTATTTGCTATTTGCATAGGTTTTATTGAGGATGCTTCATAGAGTGCTCATTATGGTGATGCTGCAAGTTTCCACCATGATTAGGCATGGCTTAGGCTAGCGGCCCAGGCGTTTCTCTAACACACATACAAACTCCATGATCTTACAAGTTCCACTTTTATTTCACACCGCCAGGATCCATAAGCAAAAGAACATGATATCAACGGGGTACAAAGTACATGTGCAATGTTGAAAGCGTTCCCCATGATACATGGTTCTGCTAATTTCAACTTATAAAGCGCAAGCATATACGCAACAAAGAAGGACCCAATGGTTCAAGTTTATTAAGGGCAAGAAAAGTAAAGTGTGCCATCAAGTTCGTGAGAGATTTAATCACTAGTTTTCTCATAACAAGTTTAATTTGGAAGGTAAACAAAAGCATGAATATACTTGGAATAGCATAAGCTAGTAGGTAGGTATGGTGGACTCTTTGGAATAACTTGGTTTAGGGAGTTGGATGCATGAGTGGAACTCATACTTGGTTGCGGAGGCTAGCAAACGACTAGGAGCGATAAACTAAGAGAGCAATAATCATGATAATCATGCAGAGCGACAAAATATCATTGATCAAAGCATAAAGTGATACTACAAGTTGAAAACTAAAGGATCATAAGGGCTTAGGTGACTTGAGATAGTCATAACATGGTGTGAGCATGTGCCAAGTCAACCCAAATAAAGCATCAAAGGAGAATACCACTATACTATGCTTTAATATGCTAAAACAACGCATGATTCATCCAAGGAACATTAAGAAATCTGAATTGTTTATAACAAGTCATGCTACAACAAACAATACTAAGCATAAATCCAAAACAATATCGAGCATGGCATGACAAAGCATAGGCCAAAGTCAAAAACAAGCTCTTTTTACCACATAAGTATGAACTTTCCTACTCTTTTCCAAACCAAACCAAACTATTTGCAAACCAATGCATGAAAGAGGGGGTCCAACCAATTTATTCAGAAAACTAAGCAAACAAAATAAAATGAAAAACCAAAACAAAAACGAAAAAGAAGACGCTCCAAGAACAACACAACTGAGCATGAAACAATAAAAATGAAGCGTTTGGAAGAAACCTGGGATTTTTATTGATGAAGAAGGGGATGCCTTGGGCATCCTCAAGCTTTGACGCTTGTACTTCTTGGATATTTCTTGGGGTGACACGCGTGGCATCCCCAAGCTTGAGCTTTAGTCCATCCTTCATCTCATTACTCATTCCTTCCATACACCTGAATTTTTTTCCTTCATACAAAACTTCACACAAACTTTATTAGCAACATTAGTGCACTCAAGATAATAGGTATTAAGGTTCAGTTCTAACACCAAATAAACTTCCATTAGAACACTAGCTACTGTAGCACTTCCCTCAAAAAGCTCAATTCCCCAAAAGAACTCAAAAAGGAACCAACAATAAGCAAATGCAGAAAATGGCAGAAATCTATCAAAACAGACCAGCAGGTAAAGACGAATTTTTTCGAAGACCTTTTGTTGCTCAAATCAAATAGTGTTGAACTAACGAAAGTTAGATAACAACCTGGGGCAGAAGAACAAAAATTCATGCCTCAAAAAGATGTCCAGAGATTTTACACGAATTTTTATGGTGAAGCATAGAAATCTGTTTCAGGACAACAACTTTCCCAATCATTATTTCTCTCTCATTAGAGGTTACTCTTGGCACAAAAAGCAAATAAAAAGGATAAGGAGCGGTTATTACTGAAGTAATAACTTCCAAGACTCATCTAAAACTTTTGGGTTATCTCCCAATAAGTACTTTTCTTTAACGCCTTTAAGTTAGGCATAAGAAGCAAGAAAAAGAATCAAGTGTTCTCAAATGAAGAAGCATTAAGAGCAAATTTTGTTTTCATAGGAGAGGCAAAAGAAATCTTCTCTCTCTTCTTAGGGAAGTGTTCTATACCTTTCTTGAGTGGGAGTTGATATTTAATGGTGCCTTCTTTCATATCAATAATGGCGCCAACAGTTCTAAGAAAAGGTCTTCCCAAAGTAATAGGACAAGAAGCATTGTATTCAACATCCAAAACATAGAAATCAACAGGGACATAGGCATTGTTAACCATAATAAGAACATCATTAAGACTCCCCATGAGTTTCTTTTTAGCATTATCATCAAGTGGGACATTCAAATAACAATCTTCAAGTGGTGGCAAATCAAGCATATCATAAATCCTTCTAGGCATAATAGAAACACTACTATCAAGATGACATAAAGCTTTGAAATCAAAGTCATTCACTTTCATATTAATGATGGGCTCCCAACATCTTCTTGCTTTATAGGAATAGAAGCTTTATGTTTCATATTTTCTTCTTTAATCTTTATGAGAGCATCAGTAATGTGTTTTGTAAAGGCCATGTTCATAGCACTAGCATTAGAACTTTTAGCAAGCTTTTGTAGGAACTTAATAACTTCAGAGATATTACAACCATCAAGATCAAAATCAAAATTATCATCTAAAGTAGTAGAACTATTACTAGCCTCAACACTAGTGGCGGTGATAGTAGAAACACTAATGTTTCTAGCAATTTCATCTTCTCTTTCCCACTTAGCATGTAATTCAGCTAATAGTCTAACATTTTCATCAATTCTAACTTGTATGGCATTAGTAGCTGCAAAGGGATTGTCATTAGTTTCAGGTTTAGCAGCTATTTTATTCAAAGAAGATTGACCTTCAGCCAAAGATGGTATATTTCTTTTAGCATTAGAGAGTTTTTCCTCAATAGTTTTATTGAAAGCAGTTTGTTTACTAATAAAGTCCTTAAGCATAACTTCAAGTTTGGAGGGAGCATTCCTATTATTGTTGTAGGAACTTCCATAAGCATTACCATTGTTGGGAGGATATGGCTTATAATTGTTGTTACCAAAATTATTCCTATAAGCATTATTGCCAAAATTGTTATTTCTTATGAAGTTCACATCAACTTGCTCTTCTTGAGCAACCAAAGAAGCTAAAGGAACATTATTTGGATCAATATGGGCTTTTCCATTAACAAGCATAGACATAATAATATCAATCTTATCACTCAAGGAGGAAGTTTCCTCAACAGAATTTACCTTCTTACCTTGTGGAGCTCTTTCAGTATGCCATTCAGAATAGTTAACCATCATATTATCCAGAAGCTTTGTTGCAGCACCCAAAGTAATGGTCATAAAGGTACCTCCAGCAGCAGAATCCAATAGGTTCCTTGAAGAATAGTTCAATTCTGCATAAAAAGTTTGGATGATCATCCAAGCAGTCAGTCCATGAGTGGGACAATTCTTTACCAAAGATTTCATTCTTTCCCAAGCTTGAGCAACATGTTCATTATCAGATTGTTTAAACTTCATTATTTCACTTCTCATAGATATAATCTTAGCAGGAGGATAGTATTTTCCAATAAAAGCATCTTTGCAGTTAGTCCAAGAATCAATACTATTCCTAGTTAAGGAATTCAACCATTCTTTAGCTTTTCCTCTCAAAGAGAAAGGAAACAATTTCAGCTTAATAATATCACCATCTATATCCCTATGCTTTTGCATCTCACAAAGTTCAACAAAGTTATTTAGATGGGAAGCAGCATCTTCATTACCAATACCAGAAAATTGTTCTCTCATAACAAGATTGAGCAAAGCAGGTTTTATCTCAAAGAAAGTATTTTCAGCCATAGGTGGAGCAATAGGTGTGATCATAAAAATCATTGTTGTTGGTGCTAGTGAAGTCACACAACTTGGTGTTTTCAAGAGTAGTCATTTTTTTGATAAAGAAAGCAAACTAGTAAGACTGATTTTTTTGTGTTTTTTATAACAAAACAAGCAAACAAAACAAAAAGAAACTAAGCAAAACAAAAATAACAAAGTAAAGAGATTGGTTATGAGGGACTCCCCTTGTGAAGATGTCCTTGACTCCCCGACAACGGCGCCAGAAAAGTGCTTGATGGCTCAGTGTTGATGTAGAGCTCGTTGGGAACCCCAAGAGGAAGGTATGATGAGCACATCAACAAGTTTCCCTTAGTTATGAAACCAAGGTTTAATCGAACCAGTAGGAGCAAGGAAACACCCCAAAGGTGTTGCTAGCTGAGCCTTGGCAGGGCGCACTACCGATGCTAGTAGCAACTGATACATTGCAAATGTATCTATAATTTTTGATGTTCCATGCTTGGTTTTATCCACTTTCTTGTGTTTTGTTCCAACTTTGGAGTACTGTTCATATGATTTCTTGGACTAACCTATTAACAAGAGCCACAGTGCCAGCTGCCTGTTTTCTGCTGTTTTTGGTTTCAGGAAAGTTAGAAAATGAATATTCTCGGAATTGGACGGGACAAAAATCAAAGTGCCTATTTTTCTGGATGTCATCAAGTGCCAGAATACGAGACGAAGAGGGGCCAGGGGGCCACCACACCACCTGGCCGCGCGGCTAGGCCGGGCCCACGCCAGGGGGTGGTGTGGCCCCTCCCGGCACCCCCTCGGTCTCCCCTTCCGCCTATAAGATGCCCTCGGGACGAAAACCCTAAGGGCCCGATCAAAAATCCACGAAAGAGTCTGTAGCCGCCGTGATCTCCATCCCAAGATCGAGAGGGATCTGAAGCTTTTCCCGGCACCCTGTCGGAGAGGGGAATTCACCCTGGAGGCCTTCTTCATCACCATGCAAGCCTCCGGTGTGATGCGTGAGTAGTTCATCCTTGGACTACAGATCCATGTAGTAGCTAGATGGCTGGTTCTCCTCCTTTGTGCTTTCATGTTTAGATCTTGTGAGCTCCGTTCATGCTCAAGATCATCTATTTGTAATTCTGCATGTTGTGTTTGCGAGGATCCGATGGATATTGAGATGCTATTTCAGATTGATTATTGATTCTATCATGTCTTTGTTATTTGTGTTCTTGCATGCTTTCCGTTGTTAGTAGCTATCTTGGCCAAGTAGATGCTAGCAGCTCCAAGAGTTAGTATTTATGCTCGATAGTGGGTTCATGCCTCTGGTAATCTGGGGAAGTGACAGAAATATCTAAGGTACTAGATGTGTTGTTGCTACTAGGGAGAAAACAACAATCCTTTGTTCATAGAACAATCGTATTGTTTACTTTACATGTAGTTCGTAAAACAATAATCTGTTGCTTGCAACTTAATACTAGAGGGGGTTCGGATGATAACCTGAAGGTGGATTATTAGTCATAGATACAGTTGGATGGCGGTCTATGTATTATGTTGTAATGCCCAATCAAGTCTCAAAGGAGTCAAGATGATTAGTATATGCATGTATTGCTTTCTCGGTGTTTGTCAATTGCCCGCTGTAATTTGTTCACCCAGCATGTTATCTATCTAAGGAGAGCCACCTCTAGTGAACTATGGATCCTGGTCCTTTAATTTACATACAATCAACAAACTGTTTACTTCTTTGTGTTTACTTTTTGCAAACTTTTACTTCTTTCCTTTCGATACGTTTAATCCTTTGTTTTCCGCAAAACACGATGAGATTGACAACCTCATCGCAAGTTGGGGACAAAGTTCTGTGGTTGTGTTGTGTAGGTCTCCACGTTGCTACTAGCACCGGTAGTGCGCCCTGCCAAAGCTCATCTAGTAACACCTTTGGGGTGTTTCCTTGCTCCTACTGGTTCGATTAAACCTTGGTTTCATAACTGAGGGAAACTTGCTGCTGTGCTCATCATACCTTCCTCTTGGGGTTCCCAACGAGCTCTACATCAACACCGCCATCAAGCATTTTTCTTGGCGCCGTGCATTGAGCCATCAAGCATTTTTCTGGCGCCGTTGCCGGGGAGTCAAGGACATCTTCACAAGGGGAGTCCCTCATAACCAATATCTTTACTTTGTTGTTTTTGTTTTGCTTAGTTTCTTTTTGCTTTGTTTGCTTGTTTTGTTATCAAAAACACAAAAAAATGACTACTCTTGAAAACACTAAGTTGTGTGACTTCACTAGCACCAACAACAATGATTTTTATGATCACACCTATTGCTCCACCTATGGCTGAAAATACTTTCTTTGAGATAAAACCTGCTTTGCTCAATCTTGTTATGAGAGAACAATTTTCTGGTATTGGTAATGAAGATGCTGCTTCCCATCTAAATAACTTTGTTGAACTTTGTGAGATGCAAAAGCATAGGGATATAGATGGTGATATTATTAAGTTGAAATTGTTTCCTTTCTCTTTGAGAGGAAAAGCTAAAGAATGGTTGAATTCCTTAACTAGGAATAGTATTGATTCTTGGACTAAGTGCAAAGATGCTTTCATTGGAAAATACTGTCCTCCTGCTAAGATTATATCCATGAGAAGTGAAATAATGAAGTTTAAACAAATTGATAATGAGCATGTTGCTCAAGCTTGGGAAAGAATGAAATCTTTAGTAAAGAATTGTCCCACTCGTGGACTGACTGCTTGGATGATCATCAGAACTTTTTATGCAGGATTGAACTATTCTTCAAGGAACCTATTGGATTCTACTGATGGAGGTACCTTTATGACCATCACTTTGGGTGCTGCAACAAAACTTTTGGACAATACGATGGTTAATTATTCTGAATGGCATACTGAGAGAGCTCCACAAGGTAGGAAGGTAAATTCTGTTGAGGAAACCTCCTCTTTGAGTGATAAGATTGATATTATTATGTCTATGCTTGTTAATGGGAAAACCCATATTGATCCAAATAATGTTCCTTTAGCCTCTTTGGTTGCTCAAGAAGAGCAAGTTGATGTGAACTTCATAAGAAATAACAATTTTGGCAACATTGCTTATGGTAATAATGCTTATAGGAACAATTTTGGTAACAACAATTATAAGCCATGTCCTCCCAACAATGGTAATGCTTATGGAAATTCTTACAACAATAATAAGAGTACTCCCTCTGAACTTGAAGTTATGCTTAAAGAGTTTATTAGTAAACAAACTGCCTTCAATAAAACTATTGAGGGAAAACTCTCTAATGCTGAAAGAAATATAACATCTTTAGCTGAAGCTCAAACTACTTTGAATAAAATGGCTGCTAAAAATAAAACTAATGAGAATCTCGTTGCAGCTACTAATGCTATACAAGTAAGAATTGATGAAAATGTTAGACTATTAGCTAAATTACATGCTAAGTGGGAAAGAGAAGATGAAATTGCTAGAAACATTAGTGTTTCTACTATTACCACCACTAGTGTTGAGGCTAGTAATAGTTCTACTACTTTAGATGATAAATTTGATTTTGATCTTGATGGTTGCAACATCTCTGAAGTTATTAAGTTCCTACAAAAGCTTGCTAAAAGTCCTAATGCTAGTGCTATGAACATGGTCTTTACGAAACACATTACTAATGCTCTCATAAAGATTAAAGAAGAAAAGATGAAACATAAAGCTTCTATTCCTATAAAACAAGAAGATGGTTGGGAACCCATCATTAATATGAAAGTGAATGACTTTGATTTCAAAGCTTTGTGTGATCTTGATAGTAGTGTTTCTATTATGCCTAGAAGGATTTATGATATGCTTGATTTGCCTCAACTTGAAGATTGTTATTTGAATGTCCCACTTGATGATAATGCTAAAAAGAAACTCATGGTGAGTCTTAATGATGTTCTTATTATGGTTAACAATGCCTATGTCCATGTTGATTTCTATGTTTTGGATGTTGAATACAATGCTTCTTGTCCTATTACTTTGGGAAGACCTTTTCTTATAACTGTTGGTGCCATTATTGATATGAAAGAAGGCACCATTAAATATCAACTCCCACTCAAGAAAGGTATAGAACAATTCCCTAAAAATATAGAAAAGATTTCTTTTGCTTCTCCTATGAAAACAAAATTTGGTCTTAATGCTTCTTCATTTGAGAACACTTGATTTTTTCTTGTTTCTTATGCCTAACTTAAAGGCGTTAAAGAAAAGTACTTATTGGGAGATAAACCAAAAGTTTTAGATGAGTCTTGGAAGTTATTACTTCAGTAATAACCGATCCTTATCCTTTTTATTTGCTTTTTGTGCCAAGAGTAACCTCTAATGAGAGAAAAGTAATGATTGGGAAAGTTGCTGTCCCGAAACAGATTTCTGTGCTTCACCATAAAAATTCGTGAGAGATCTCTTTATGTCGGATTGAGCTGTAATTTTTTGTGCTTCTGCCCCAGGTTGTTATCTAAGTTTCGTTAGTTCAACACTTTTTGATTTGAGCAACATAAGGTCTTCGAAAAAATCGTATTGACCTGCTGGTCTGTTTTGACAGATTTCTGCCATTTTCTGCATTTGCTTCTTTTTGGTTCCTTTTTGAGTTCTTTTGGGGAATTGAGCTTTTTGAGGGAAGTGATACAGTGTCTAGTGTTCTAATGGAAGTTTATTTGGTGTTAGAACTGAACCTTAATACCTATTATCTTGAGTGCACTAATGTTGCTAATAAAGATTGTGTGAAGTTTTGTATGAAGGAAAAATTTCAGGTGTATGGAAGGAATGAGTAATGAGATGAAGGATGGACTAAAGCTCAAGATTGGGTATGCCACGCGTGTCACCACAAGAAATATCCAAGAAGTACAAGCGTCAAATCTTGGGGATGCCCAAGGCATCCCCTTCTTCATCAATAAAAATTCTAGGTTTCTTCCAAACGCTTCATTTTTTATTGTTTCATGCACAGTTGTGTTTTTCTTGGAGCGTCTTCTTTTTCATTTTCGTTTTGGTTTTTTGTTTGCTTGGTTTTCTTAGTTTGCTGAATAAATTGGTTGGACCCCCTCTTTCATACATTGGTTTGCAAATAGTTTGGTTTGGTTTGGAAAAGAGTAGGAAAGTTCATGCTTATGTGGTAAAAAGAGCTCGTTTTTTACTGTGGCCTATGCTCTGTCATGCCATGCTTGATATTGTTTTGGATTTATGCTTAGTATTCTTTGTTGTAGCATGACTTGTTATAAACAATTGAGATTGCTTAATGTGCCTTGGATGAATCATGTGTTGTTTTAGCATATTAAAGCATAGTATAGTGGTATTCTCCTTTGATGCTTTATTTGGGTTGACTTGGCACATGCTCACACCATGTTATGAATATCTCAAGTCACCATAGCCTTTATGATCCTTTAGTTTTCAACTTGTAGTATCACTTTATGCTTTGATCAATGATGTTTTGTTGCTCTGCATGATTATGGCCATTATTGCTCTCTTAGTTTGTCGCTCCTAGTCTTTTGCTAGCCTCCACAACAAAGTATGAGTTCCACTCATGCATCCAACTCCCTAAACCAAGTTATTCCAAAGATTCCACCATACCTACCTACTAGCTTATGCTATTCCAAGTATATTCATGCTTTTGTTTACCTTCCAAATTAAACTTGTTATGAGAAAACTAGTGATTAAAGCTCTCACGAACTTGATGGCACACTTTACTTTACTTGCCCTTAATAAACTTGAACCATTGTGTCTTCTATGTTGTATATGCTTGCACTTATTTGTTGGGAATTAGCAGAACCATGCTTCCATGGGGAACGCTTTCAACATTGCACTTGGTACTTGTACCTAGTTGATATCATGATCTTTTGTATATGGATGTCGTCGGTGTGAAATGAAAGGGGAGCTTGTAAGTCCATGGAGTTATGTATATGTGTTAGAGAAACGCCTGGGCCGCTGGTCTAATCCATGCTGACATGGTGGAAACCTGCAGCGTAACCATAATGAGCTGTCTATGAAGCATTCTTCTTATAAAAAAAAGAGTCCTATATTGAGGAAAAAGAGAAAAAGAAAAAAAGATATTATGAAAAGAGGAAAGAGAGAAAAAAGCACCATATTCCCATGGTAAATAAGAAGAATGCTGAGATGCTCGTTGTCTGCTTGCCTTGTCATTTTGATATGGGGATTCTTCCGTATCATCGGGCAAGGGGTACCCCGTTGGCGGTTCTCTATGATACACATGTACTTACGATGACAAGAACTTACCGGTGACTAAACTTGAGTAGCATGAGGAGCGGCCCTCATATACAAGGGACATGAGATTTCTAATTTATACTTCATCAAGCATGTACACCATAGTTTGTTCACTTTAACCTTAATGACTTCAAGATGCTTATGATAGGGGCAATGAGAGCTGAAAGCTATAAATACCATAATTTTTGGAAGCTCTTTATGAGACTTGAATCCCTACTTACTTTTATAAAGGCCTTTCTTCCACCATTGTATTGAGTCTCCACCTTCTACCTTTATGCACTTACTTTCAGAGCATAGTGGCCATTCTTAGTTCTATGTGCATTGTCCCAAGACTAGTTGATTGATGCATACTTTGATATTGCTTGTTTTAGACTATTGTATCTAGTCACTCTTATGAACTTTGAAGGTGTCCTATGCATTTATATTTGCTACTCTATGAGGGACAAGCTGAATACTATTATGCTATGTTTTCTTTATATGAAACAAACAAACGTCTTGCAAAGCATTGTTATTCATGAATCTTTTGTTTGTGCCTTTTCATGTTGCATCATAGTTTCTTTGCTTATTGCTAGAACTTTGTCTTTCATGTTATGATTGAAGTACTATGATCCCAGCTTTGAATGTTTTACAAATACTTTGATCAAGTCTTTGATGGTGCATTTCACCTAAAAAATTATTCTTTCTTTTTATCACTTACCTACTCGAGGACGAGCAGGAGTTAAGCTTGGGGATATTGATACATTGCAAATATATCTATAATTTTTAATGTTCCATGCTTGGTTTTATCCACTTTCTTGTGTTTTGTTCCAACTTTGGAGTACTTTTCATATGATTTCTTGGACTAACCTATTAACAAGAGCCACAGTGCCAGCTGCCTGTTTTCTGCTGTTTTTGGTTCCAGGAAATTCAGAAAATGAATATTCTCGGAATTGGACGGGACAAAATCCAAAGTGCCTATTTTTCCGGATGTCATCAAGTGCCAGAATACGAGACGGAGAGGGGCCAGGGGGCCACCACACCACCTGCCCGCGCAGCCAGGCCTGGCCCGCGCCAGGGGGTGGTGTGGCTGCTCCCGGCACCCTCTCGGTCTCCCCTTCCGCCTATAAGATGCCCTCGGGACGAAAACCCTAAGGGCCCGATCAAAAATCCACGAAAGAGTCTGTAGCCACCGTCATCTCCATCCCAAGATCGGGAGGGATCTGAAACTCTTCCCGACACCCTGCCTGAGAGGGGAATTCACCCTGGAGGCCTTCTTCATCACCATGCAAGCCTCTGGTGTGATGCGTGAGTAGTTCATCCTTGGACTACGGATCCATGTAGTAGCTATATGGCTGGTTCTCCTCCTTTGTGCTTTCATGTTTAGATCTTGTGAGCTCCGTTCATGATCAAGATCATCTATTTGTAATTCTACATGTTGTGTTTGTGGGGATCCGATGGATATTGAGATGCTATTTCAGATTGATTATTGATTCTATCATGTCTTTGTTATTTGTGTTCTTGCATGCTTTCCGTTGTTAGTAGCTATCTTGGCCAAGTAGATGCTAGCAACTCCAAGAGTTAGTATTTATGCTCGATAGTGGGTTCATGCCTCTGGTAATCTAGGGAAGTGACAGAAATATCTAAGGTACTAGATGTGTTGTTGCTACTAGGGAGAAAACAACAATCCTTTGTTCATAGAACAATCGTATTGTTTACTTTACATGTAGTTCGTAAAACAATAATCTGTTGCTTGCAACTTAATACTAGAGGGGGTTCGGATGATAACCTGAAGGTGGATTATTAGTCATAGATACAGTTGGATGGCGGTCTATGTATTATGTTGTAATGCCCAATCAAGTCTCAAAGGAGTCAAGATGATTAGTATATGCATGTATTGCTTTCTCGGTGTTTGTAAATTGCCCCGCTGTAATTTGTTCACCCAGCATGTTATCTATCTAAGGAGAGCCACCTCTAGTGAACTATGGATCCTGGTCCTTTAATTTACATACAATCAACAAACTGTTTACTTCTTTGTGTTTACTTTTTGCAAACTTTTACTTCTTTCCTTTCGATACGTTTAATCCTTTGTTTTCCGCAAAACACGATGAGATTGACAACCTCATCGCAAGTTGGGGACAAAGTTCTGTGGTTGTGTTGTGTAGGTCTCCACGTTGCTACTAGCACCGGTAGTGCGCCCTGCCAAAGCTCATCTAGTAACACCTTTGGGTTGTTTCCTTCCTCCTACTGGTTCGATTAAACCTTGGTTTCATAACTGAGGGAAACTTGCTACTGTGCTCATCATACCTTCCTCTTGGGGTTCCTAACGAGCTCTACATTAACACCACCATCAAGCATTTTTCTGGGTGCCGTGCATTGAGCCATCAGCAACGTGGAGACCTGCACAACACAACCACAGAACTTTGTCCCCAACTTGCGATGAGGTTGTCAATCTCACCGTGTTTTGCGGAAAACAAAGGATTAAACGTATCGAATGGAAAGAAATAAAAGTTTGTAGAAAGTAAACACAAAGCAGTAAAAGATTGTAGATTGTATGTAAAGGACAAGGACCAGGATCCATAGTTCACTAGAGGTGGCTCTCCTTAAGATAGATAACATGCTGGGTGAACAAATTACAGCGGGGCAATTGACAAACATCGAGAAAGCAATACATGCATATACTAATCATCTTGACTCCTTTGAGACTTGATTGGGCATTACAACATAATACATAGACCGCCATCCAACTGCATCTATGACTAATAATCCACCTTCAGGTTATCATCCGAACCCCCTCCAGTATTAAGTTGCAAGCAACAGATTATTGCTTTACGAACTACGTGTAAAGTAAACAATATGATTGTTCTATGAACAAAGGATTGTTGTTTTCTCCCTAATAGCAACAGCACATCTAGTACCTTAGAGATTTCTGTCACTTCCCCAGATTACCAGAGGCATGAACCCACTATCGAGCATAAATACTAACTCTTGGAGTTGCTAGCATTTACTTGGCCAAGATAGCTACTAACAATGGAAAGCATGCAAGATCTCAAATAAAAAGACATGATAGAATCAATAATCAATCTGAAATAGCATCTCAATATCCATCGGATCCCCGCAAACACAACATGCAGAATTACAGATAGATGATCTTGATCATGAACCGAGCTCACAAGATCTAAACATGAAAGCACAAAGGAGGAGAACCAGCCATCTAGCTACTACATGGATCCGTAGTCCAAAGATGAACTACTCACGCATCACACCGGAGGCTTGCATGATGATGAAGAAGGCCTCCAGGGTGAAATCCCCTCTCCAACAGGGTGCCAGGAAGAGCTTCAGATCCCTCCCGATCTAGGGATGGAGATGACGGCGGCTACAAACTCTTTCATGGATTTTTGATCGGGTACTTAGGGTTTTCGTCCCGAGGGCAATATATAGGCAGAAGGAGAGGCCGAGGGGGTGCTGGGGTCGGCCAGACCACCCCCTGGCGCGGCCAAGCCTAGCCCGCGCGGCCAGGTGGTGTGGTGGCCCCCTGGCTCCTCTCTGTCTCGTATTCTGGCATCTGATGACTTCCGGAAAAATAGGCACTTTGGCTTTTGTCCCGTCCAATTCCGAGAATATTCATTTTCTGACTTTCCTTGAACCAAAAATAGCAGAAAATAGGCAGCTGGCACTGTGGCTCTTGTTAATAGGTTAGTCCAAGAAGTCATATGAAAAGTACTTCAAAGTGTGGACAAAACACATGAAAGTGGATAAAACCAAGCATGGAACATCAAAAATTATAGATACATTTGCAACGTATCCCTTATGCATTTATGTTTTGCTATACCATGAGGGACAAGCTGAATACCACTCTTATTATGTTTTCTACATGTCAAACAAACAAACGTCTTTCAATGCATTGTTATTCATGATCTTTTGTTTGTACCTTTTCATGTTACAACATAGTTTCTATATCTTATTGTTATAACTCTATCTTTCATGTTCATGTTTTAAGTACTTTGATCCCAGCTGCAATGCTTTTACAATAATGATGATCAAGATTGTGTTGGCTGCATGTCACCTCAAAAATTATATTGTTTTTATCATTTACCTACTCGAGGATGAGCAGGAACTAAGCTTGGGGATGTTGATACGTCCATAACGTATCTATAATTTTTGATGGTTTTATGCTAATATTATGCTTTTGACACTCCTTTTTATATAAATTTTATGATTTATTTGGACTAACCTACTAATAGTTTCAAAAGTGCACAATGTTCTTGTTTTACACTTTGATGTGTAGGAATTACCAAGAATACAAGTGGAAACCTTGTTGGAGTCAAATTGAGATTTTCCAGAAATCTGTCTCAGAACTCTTTTTGAAGATGGTCACGTTTCGGGTCGAAGATGGCGTCAAACGGAAAACTCTTCAACTACAAATTTGCTAGGCCCGATTTACTGTAGCCCAAGATGGGGTGACGGGAATCCAAGAAGCTATATAAAGGGAGGAAACCTAATTCGTGGAGGACACCTCCACCCACGAATTTGCAGCCACCAAAGCCACATTTTTACCTTCCCCATGGATCCCATCTCCATGGGGGAGGGCTCCCAAGAAGCCATGAAGGAAGGGGGCTAAGGGGAGGTGCTCCCCCATGATACCGGCGACGGGGAAGGAGTCCCTCGTGCCGCCACCGCCCTCTTCACCATCTTCACCGCCATCTCCATCACCTAATCCTCCTAGTATGTAGTGGTTCATCATCCCACACACCTCTATACCGTCCTATGTAAACATGGTGTTTGATGCTATAAGTTATAATCATATGATCTATGTCATGTTTGTGTAGTTTCTTTGTTCTTAGATTGAATGGTTGAACGTCTTTGGTTCATTAGAGTTGTATGTTGATATGGTACAGTCCTTTGGTGTCCATTATATTTATGCGCACATGGATTAAACATCATAGGGTTTGTAGTATGTGTAAGAGGAAAGGGGAAGTTTTGCCGGAGTGACAGAAACCTGAGGACGCGAACCAGAACGTTGCACGTATGGGAGTAAGAGGACCATTAAACTTAAGGCTATGGTTGGGGAAACCTTAATGCATTGTTAGTAGTTACGGATGTTTGCTAACAATTCAATCATATAGTACATGTAATTCCATGTAGTGAAGCGCATGTATATTTAGCCTCTCCCACATAGAAAACTACATCGAAGATAATGAACCCGATTTATTCGCTAATTAAACTTGGAAAAAGCCACCACTATTCCACACTCATGGTTCTGTTAGTTTAGTGTATTTTATTGCTGCAGCAACTAACTTTACTTTCTTGTTATTTATTATCATTCAAAGCTATCTCTAGTACTCGTATTGTTTCTCTAGTTTTATTTCCTAGATAATGCAAACGTTTAGCGTGCGTAGAGTTGTATCAGTGGTTGATAGAACTTGAGAGAATATTTATCCTACCTTTACCTCCTCGTTGGATTTGACACTCTTACTTATCGAAAAAGCTACACACGATCCCCTATAATTGTGGGATATCATCTAGCAACCAGGCTTGATGAATTTGAATCATCTATCTCCTCCAATGCTTGTATTATCTCTTGAACAAAATTTATCTTGGAAGACATGATTAGTAGCAATAGTTTTTATAAATTTTTGGTTTTGTAACTTTTATTGTTTTCAATATAAACTACACGCGAGTAGATAGCCGAATGCTTTGCTCCCTGGCAACGGCGCCAATTTGATGGGCTTAGTTCTTGCACCAAAACAGGGTTATTGCAGTACTTGCAGCAACAAATATTTAAGAGTTTGTGCCGATAGGAGCTCGGCGAACACGACCCTCATAGCCGCGTTGTCAATGCGACCACGTACGCACCCAAACCGTGGTTTGGAAATAGCCTATTCTATAAGTTGCTAGGATAAATGAATTTAAGATGCTTTGTAATAACTACTACTAGAACTGGAAGAAAACTAGAACAAAAGTAAAACTGAAAATAGGTGATTGCAATGAGATGAAATATTAATGCTATGATTCCTCAAGTAATGTTGTGTATACCGGTGTGCATGATAAGTGCTTATGGAATAGCTGTTAACTATAATTGTGGCGATACCTCATATATAGTTGTCTCCCACCATTGGTAAATGGCAACTAGACAACTCAATTGTCCACACCCTCTCTGAACATGGGTCATCCGTAAGAGAATAGTGTATTAATGTAACAAGACCAATCAAGGTAAACTAGAGAAAAGGCATTAAGTTCTATGGACAACCGTACTCCTAAGCAAGTGTGCTAGTCACAAGATATCCTGTATGTCACTTTGGGGTCAAGCAATTCGCAACACTATACCTATCTATATCATGAGTGATCTTGAGAAAATTAAATCTTAATGGGTGGTGCATCCTAAGCTGTTATTGCCTCCGCAAATCACTGATACATTGCAAATGTATCTATAATTTTTGATGTTCCATGCTTGGTTTTATCTACTTTCTTGTGTTTTGTTCCAACTTTGGAATACTTTTCATATGATTTCTTGGACTAACCTATTAACAAGAGCCACAGTGCCAGTTGCCTGTTTTCTGCTGTTTTTGGTTCTAGGAAAGTCATAAAATCAATATTCTCAGAATTGGACGGGACAAAAGCCAAAGTTCCTATTTTACCGGAAGACTCATGGAGCCAGAAGCAGAGACGGAGGAGGGCCAGGGCCTGGCCACACCATATGGTGGCGCGGGCTAGCCCTGGCCGTGCCACCAGGTGGTGTGGGCCCCCTGGCACTCCATTGACCTTGCCTCATCGCCTATAAGAAGCCTCCCGATGCATAAACCCTAGACAATCAATTAGAAATCCACAAAAAGTTCCGCATCGCCGCCCCCACCGAAGGGGAGATTCGGGGGACAGAAAGTCTCTGTGGCGGCACCCTGCCGGGACGGGGAAGTGCCCCCGGAACCATCTCCATCGATCTCCACCACCATCTCCATCACCGTTGCTGATTCCCATGATGAGAAGGGAGTAGTTCTCTCTCGAGGCTAAGGGTTCTACCGGTAGCTATGTGTTCATGTTTCTCTCTATGCATGATCATATTGTGATCATGAGCTTTGTAATCAAGTAGATCTACCTTGCTACTCAAGTGCTTTAATAGATCTCTGCTCTCCCCATGTGTGTGAAAGTGACAGCGTGGACACCATGGTGGCACTTAGGCTAGAGATTACAGTTGCTTGTTATGAGTTATATTTGGAGTTGGATGTGTCTATGAAATTGTGGTGTTTGTTGGAACCATCTAGCGCTCAAGGTGACAGTGTGGGGTTACCTAGATGGGAAAAGCGAACTTTGAGGTGTGCTGTTATAGCCCTACCATGGATTAGAGTGTCCAACCGGAGAGTAGTTAAGAGTAGTATCATAAAGAGAAGATATTTATATGAGAGTGTTCACTAGTGAAAGTATGATCCCTAGGCCTTGTTTCTAAGCATTGATACACTGTTTGCAACTAGATCTATTACATGTTTGCTTGCTTCCATCTTTATTTCAGGTTTACTTTAGTCTTTTCCACGCCACCAAGCTATTCTCTATCACCATTACCACTTATAATTATCCATCCCACTTGTGTTTCACTATCTCTTCGCCGGACTAGTGCACCTATACACCTGACAAGTGTATTGGGTGTGTTGGGGACACAAGAGACTTCTTGTATCTTGATTGCAGGGTTGCTTGAGAGGGATACCTTTAACCACTTCCTCCCCGAGTTCGATAAACCTTGGGTGATCCACTTAAGGGAAAACTTGCTGCTGTTCTACAAACCTCTGCACTTGGAGGCCCAACAACTGTCTACAAGAATAGAAGTGCGTAGACATCAATCACTTATATAAAATAGCCTATTAGTTCTACCCACGGACTTGTCAAGCCCATGAACGAGTAGAGAATAATGATAAGTTTTGGTGACACTCCGTGAATCCCTAGTAAACTCCTCAACAATGGATTGGATGTCTCCAATCACTAGAATAATATCATGAATAGAACAATGTAAAGAGAAAGCACAAACATATTAATTAACAAGAACATACCACACTTCAATTACTCAAATCATCATAACATTAATAAAAGGGGGTTCAAGCCATGTTACAAACCATCACGAAGATCATGATGGGGAAGGATGAAGGAGTAGCAGTGATGTAGATGGTGATGACGACGCGGTGATAGTGGCGTTGGCATGGTGATGGCGGTGTCCTCCTTCTCCTCCTTTTCTTGCTTGGATGGATTGATGGTGTTGATGGAGATCTAGATCTTGCTGGAGTTGTAGAGGCTATGGAGGCGGCATAGCGGCAGGGCGCTGCCGTGGAGGTGGTATATGGGATCTAGATCTTGTATATGGTGTCTTGTGTATATGGTGGCTTCCTCTTGGGTCCTCCCTCCTTTATATAGGCCTTGGGGGTGCCCTAGGGTTCCCCCAATACCGTCATATGACTTAGGGAAGGTTCTGGAGCTTTTCTAGGGCGAAATCCCATCGTTTCAGACCTTTTTGGCAACTATACGGGCGGAGCTATACGACCAAAGAAAATAGCTCTGGCCGTATAGTTGCTCGTTAAACCGTCTGCCCCCTTTAGTATTTTGGCTGTCATTTCTTCATACGAACTCCGTTTTGGGTGTTTTTGGGCTCGTTGTGTTCGTAGCGTCGAGGGCTAAGTCTGGTCCCTAGGGTCTTGGATCTCTATTTTGAGAAGTTGATTTTTTTACTTTTCCAACCTCTCAAATGGCTAAGTCTGGTCCCTGCAGCTCCTCCATACTATGCTCTCTTTGTTCCTTTTGCCTTTGTTTTGTCCATAGTCATCATCAACACCTACACACATGTCAAATACAAGGAAGAGGGATACAATTCTACCTAACTACTAAATGTGCAAGGCTCATATTGAATTTAACAAAAACAAGTAATCACGCATATTAAGCATAACAATGGTTAGATGGAGCATGATATGATACGCAAATGACACAATTTATATTGCTAAAAAGTGTTGTATATCACAGCCATCACTTTCTCAATCGATCACCTGCATCTTCCTTTGAGTGTGACAACTATATTGGAGGAGACATGATCTTGCAGCCCCCTTTTTGGTGGCAATAGCAATAATTGCAATATGAAACTAAATAATAATAAGTTAATAAATTAAACAAGACAAACTACTCATTTAACTTATATGACAGGAGCTATGAACTGGAGTTTACAACCGGTCAATGGTTTAATTATTGACCAACACGTCAAACAAATAGGACAAGCAAGCACACATTAAGCAAGTTTGCCTACCGTGAAACAAGCAATCAAAAAATATGTGTGTGGCTTAGAATTTCAGCAAATATAAACTAGCTAGGTCATTTCAACAAATATATATGAAAGCAGTTGTATACCCTAGAATGCAAGAGACATTGGGTGACTCGGAATTTGCGCTGAGCTACACAATGGCATGCGGTTACTGTCGTAGCTAAGAATGAACTAGATAGAAATTATAATCGCATCGTACAAGAACTTGTAGAGCAGGAATGCAAACCACAAATGAACTATATATAGTAGAGGACAGTTATGTTGTTGCTTAGGACGAACTAGAACCAGATATGAGATATAATGGCATCGCTCGTGAACCTGTAGAACAGGACAAACAATCATTATGCAAGTGTGCCTTTAATGAAATGAGCAATCAAACAAAGTGTTTCTTAGAATTTCAGCAAATATAAACTAGTCAGGTCATTTCAGCAAATATATTTGGATGCAGTGGTATCTCCTGGAATGCAAGAGACCTTGGGTGACTCAGAATTTGCGGTGAGCTACACAATGGCATGCAGTTACAGTCACAGCTAAGAATCAACCAGATAGAAATTATAATGGCATCATAAGTGAACTTCTAGAGCAGGAATGTAAACCACGGGTGAACTACATAGTAGAGAACAGTTATGCCGTTGCTTAGGACAAACCGGCAGCAAGTAAGGAAATAATGGCGTCGCTTGTGAACCTGTAGAATAGGCTATGCAAACCAACATGTTCATTGTTCCATTTTGAGCTCTATGCAAGAAAAAGAAAATAGTTAGTGTTGCAGCTTTTGAAGAACCAGATGGAAACAACAAAATTATAATTGAATTAGTATGAAGAGTTTAAACAGGTACTATAGGATAGAAGAACGATGCCAAGGAGGAAATAATAGCAGGAACTTAGCTCAGGATGAACCAGATAGATTCAGTAACTATGGAGCAGGGAATCCACACTACTATTTCCCACTGACTTTACATTTTGCAAGAACTACACAATAACACACAATTACTGTTGTACGGAATAGCTAAGAACATGTGCATGACAAAATAACAAACATGTGCATGACTTGAAATTTGTAGAGCAACGAGTGCAAACCAATATGTCTAATGATCTTGTATGTTCTAGCACGAAGAACAGGCGTGCCCATGCCCAGTGACTTGTATGTACTAGCACGATTACAAAGATGCAGTTCACTACGACAGGCTTGAACCTGCTATATGCTGACAAAGCAAAAATGGGTTGGAGATTTGGTTAACCTTGGTCGGAGAGGTTTCTAAGCATCATCAGTACCGTGCGGGTGACGTCCAGGTCACCGAGGGTGCTACGGTTGTGGTGGTTGTTAGCGTCGGGGAAGCAGATCTTGGGCGGTCGATGCCGGCTTGAGCGTGGTGGACGAGAGCGTCACTGAGGCTGATCCAGTGCAGTGAACGGCGACAACCATGCAGCTAGTATAGAGCGGCCGACATGGAACTTATTGAACTAGATCACGTCCGGTGTACACTAGTGAAGTGGATCCGGTATGGTTGGGTGATACGTTGCTAACATATCCATAATTTTTTATGTTCCATGCTTGGTTTTATCTACTTTCTTATGTTTTGTCCACACTTTGGAGTAATTTTTATACACTTTATTGGACTAACCTATTAACAAGATTCCACAGTGCCAGCTGCCTATTTTCTACTGTTTTTGGTTCTAGGAAAGTCAGAAAATGAATATTCTCGGAATTAGATGGGACAAAAGCCAAAATCAGTTTTTTACTGAGGGGGCATGGAGCCAGAATACGAGCCAGAGAGGGGCCAGGAGGCGGCCACACCACCTAGCCGTGCGGCCAGGCCTGGCCCGCGCCAGGGGGTGGTGCGGCCACCCAGGGCACCCCCTAGGCCTCCCCTTTCACCTATAAGATGCCTCCGATACAAAAACCCTAAGTACCCGATCAAAATTCCATGAAGGAGTCTGTAGCCGCCATCATCTCCATCCCTAGATCGAGAGGGATCTGAAGCTCTTCTTGGCACCCTGCTGGAGGGGAGAATTCACCCTAGAGGCCTTCTTCATCATCATGCAAGCCTCCGGTGTGATGCTTTAGTAGTTCATCCTTGGACTATGGGTCCATGTAGTAGCTAGATGGCTAGTTCTCCTCCTTTGTGCTATCATGTTTAGATCTTGTGAGCTCCGTTCGTGATCAAGATCATCTATTTGTAATCCTACATGTTGTGTTTGCGGGGATCCGATGGATATTGAGATGCTATTTCAGATTGATTATTGATTCTATCATGTCTTTGTTATTTGTGATCTTGCATGCTTTCCGTTGTTAGTAGCTATCTTGGCCAAGTAGATGCTAGCAGCTCCAAGAGTTAGTATTGATGCTCGATAGTGGGTTCATGCCTCTAGTAATCTAGGGAAGTGACAGAAATCTCTAAAGTACTAGATGTGTTGTTGTTACTAGGGAGAAAACAACAATCCTTTGTTCATAGAATAGTCGTATTGTTTACTTTACACGCAATGCGTAATGCAATTATCTGTTGCTTGCAACTTAATACTGGAGGGGGTTCGGATGATAACCTGAAGGTGGATTATTAGTCATAGATGCAGTCGGATTACGGTCTATGTATAATGTTGTAATGCCCAATCAAGTTCCAAAGGAGTCAAGATGTTTAGTATATGCATGATTGCTTTCTCGATGTTTGTCAATTGCCCCGCTGTAATTTGTTCACCCAACATGTTATCTATCTTGAGGAGAGCTAGCATTAGTGAACTATGGACCCCGGTCCTTTCTTGTACCATCAATCTACAATTGTTTACTGCTTTCTGTTTACTTTCTGTAAACTATTACTTTCTTCTACACAATACATTTAATCCTTTGTTTTCAGCAAAACCGGTGATATTGACAACCTCACTGTAAGTTGGGGAAAAGTTCTGTGGTTGTGTTCTGCAGGTTTCCACATTGCTGCTGGCGCCGGTAGTGCGCCCTGCCAAAATCCAGCTAGCAACACCTTGGAGGTGTTTCCTTGCTCCTACTGGTTTCCATAACCTTGGTTTCATAACGGAGGGAAACTTACTGTTGTGCTCATCATACCTTCCTCTTGGGGTTCCCAACGAGCTCGTTAATACACGAGTCAGCATTGGGTACCTTTCGGCAGTTGATGATGCCATCAGCATGGTGAACGACACCACAGCTCTGGTGCAGTTGTAGGGAGACCCGGTGAACTAGATCCGGTGGCTGAGCATCGGTGAAGCGGCTCTGCGATGGTGCACGAGACCGCAGCTCAAGCAGCTCCGACCGCAATGGAACTGCCACCGACCGGTGCATGTGGTGGTCATGGAGGTGAGGGCGTGGGAGAGGGGCCTAGGTTTTTTGGGAGGGTCAGCGGGAAAATCTGCGCCAATCGGGACTAAGGAGGTGAACAGAAAATAATTACGATCGTGCCCCCAAGCTACCGAATTTATCTTGCCCATAGGGCGTCTGAACAATGGGTAGAATGAGAATTTTGAAGTCAAAAGTTTTTGAAACGGAGGGGCACGAAATGCTTCAAGGTCGGTGTGTGATTTTGCTGCTCGGTTTAGATTTTCAATTTGGCGACTATCCATCTAATAGTAATAGAAAAATGGTACTCCCCAGGTGGGAGATTTTGCCTCAAAGTTTTTGAAACGGAGGGGCGGGAAATGCTTCAAAGTCGACGTGTGGTTTAGCTGCTCGATTGAGATTTTGAATTTGACTAGCATCCATCTGATAATAATACAAAAATGGTACTCCCCGGTGGGAGATTTTGCCTCAAAGTTTTTGAAACGGATGGGCGGGAAATGCTTCAAAGTTGGTGTGTGGTTTTGCCGCTCGATTGAGATTTTGAATTTGGCTAGCATCCATCTAATAATAATACAAAAATGGTACTCCCCCAGTGGGAGATTTTGCCTCAAAGTTTTTGAAACAGTTAGGCGGGAAATGCTTCAAAGTCGGTGTGTGTGATTTTGCCGTTCGATTGAGATTTTGAATTTGGCTAGCATCCATGTACTACTAGTAGTAGTAGTAGTAAAAAAGGTGGTAGAACATACAACTATATGGTCAGGAATTCATGGCCGAGAGTCACATCAACTGATCATCCATATAACCACACTTGAGGTGCTCCCTATGTTCGAGATTACTACTAGGCCGGAGAGCAAAACCATAAACTCCCATGGTACTTAGTTTGGAGAATTAACTTCACCTATTTGCTTTATCACTAGTTATTGCATGTAGTAGTAATCCTAAAATCCAGCCAATGCACGCGGCCACCGCATCTAATTGAAAAACATGTAGCTAATGCATGCACTCCCATTTTAACAACATGAGCAGCCAGGAGCATTATAGGACGTGGTGGTTCATATTTTTCGGTCAACTAGAGGAGTAATTGAGCAAAACTAGGAGCATTAATTGGCCCTTCGGTCTAGCAATTGAGGCTGTAAAAATAATTAAGAATCGTGCTATTGAGCGAAACATGAGGTTTTTAGCTCCACGGAGCATACACCCCATCCGGCCATACGGTAAGCATCCAACGGGTCACAACCAAAAACTAAAATTAAAAAATGGAAAATTCCATGCAAAAAATGGAAAATGCCCTGCATTTGCGTGTGGCCTGGGGGACAAGGGAGCACATGTTTTCTCCTTAGATTTTGGAATAATTAAATACAATCAGGTTATGATACTACTACTAATAGTATCATCCTACACATTCGCATGCTCCCAGGAGTCGTATGCTGGTGTGCGTGACCGTTGTCCTGTAATTAGTACGTGCGCATGCGCGTGCCCATGCCATTTTGATGAAACACAGTTGCGATTGTTGCGTGTATGTCGTCGTCTCGTTTTCACACGCTTCGCTTGGCTTTCCCAGGCCTTTGTTTAAAGGTGTGTCTTTAGAACCACTTCCTGTGCCAGTCGATGGGACCGAGACCTCACGAACGCCATCATCCATGGCTGGCAAGAAGCAGCAGGACTCATCGTGGACTGGTCTCCCTAAGGGGCTCATCCAGAAGATAGGTGACCTCTTTCTTTCGACGGACAACTTTGACTACTACGCCGCATTTTGGGTAGTCTACAACGCCTGGTGCGGCTTCACGGAGGAGCATTTTATGCCAGCCAACTAGATTGTTCTAGAGCACCAGTTGTCGGAGGAGTATCCGATAGACGACGCCGCCATCATGTTGGTGAACGTGAGAACTGGCCGCCACCTTGAGAAGAAGATTAGCCGGGTTATTCGCAGGTGCTTTCTTGATACTTGTATCTATGTGATCCTTTTTTTTCATTCACCTCCTATACTATATGTTTTTTAAGTTCTGTTTCTACGTCTACTTGTTGCCCAGGGTTTTGCTCCATGGTTTACCTTGATTGAATCTCAGCATGTTTACCTTGACTGAATATCTATTTCTCCTCTCTCTCTCTCTCTCTGGAAGGTACTTTTATGTCGGTAGAACAACCGGCGGCCTCCTTGTCCTTGGGTAGAGGGTGAAACCATACAAGATCCAGTTGTGTAACCCCTTCTTGGGCGCTATCAAGCGCCTGATGGCGGAGATACCAATCGAGCATGTGAGTTATGTCGTTGTGACGATGTTCCCGTCGTTGATGGTGTTTACATCAAACCATCAGAACACCATCATTCGGTGGGCGGATGAGGGTGCAAAGGAAGGGAATCGCCCGGTCTTTGGCAGGCCCGAGCGGACAGGAGTGCCTCTTGTGCGGCTGCACAGGGCCCAAAATTTTTAGGGCCTAAAATTTGTGTATAGCCCTATATACGTATAAAGGTCTGGCAGCAAAAAACAATACTGCAGCCCATTGGAGGGAGTTTGTTTGCGTGGAAATAAGCATCGATCAACAAAATTAATTGATATGGGCCAGCCTTATGCGATGTGGTCGATCTCCGATCAGAAACAGGAGTAGCCAGCGGTCGATTAATTGATCTGTTATAGAGTCCTGACCGCTGGTCGCGACTAGCGGGACAGTCGGTTCGTCTTCTGCCACACGCCAACGCTAGTTGTGGATTCCAGTCCCAATTGCCATCCGTCGCATCATCTGCTATTAGCCGATCAATCGCGAATTATCTACCAGCAGGTGAGTGCATCACTCATCTGTTCTTCTCCTTTACAGGTTACTTCAATTCCGATCAATTTCGGTCCTCGTCTCATTTATTAGTATCTCAGTTGACCATTTTGTCCATCTCTTCTATAACTAGTGTTTAAATAATTAAGATCCGAGTTCAAGTCACCATGGGAAAGAATCTGGTGCTCAAAAGTGCAAGAGCAAAGAGAAATAACAAGAGCTTATTAAATCTCAAAGATGGGCTATGGACAGGTTTATTACTAAAGAATCTCAAGTCTCTCTGATAATCGGTCAGTTTACTTCTACCCTTGCATCCGATAATCAAAGAGGGGCTATCCAATTGCTATATAAGATATTTTGACACATATATTATAATTGTTGCATAGTTAAAAAAAAGTGCCATAGGGCCCCATTTTAGAGTTCCGCACGAGGCCCCAAATTTTACCGGCTCGGCCCTGGTCTTTGGTGAAGGGTGGTACTCGCCGTATGACTTCGTGGAACTCCGGAGCATGACTTCTTATGCCGGTGATGTTTTCATCACAGACATATATGGGTTTTTCCTCTTGACTATGTGTGATGCTGCTCATGGATATGTCCAGCTGCAGTGCTCCGCATGAACCCTGGAGATGCGTTCTACCGTTGCAGGCCCTGTTTCGGGCTGTCAGTTCCTAGAGAATCGTTTTTACCTCGTCGAGTCCAACGAGGAGTTGATGTTCATTGTGAGTGGACCGGTCTATGGCCGCAGGCCAGTTGTTTACCGTGTTGATACCCAGAACCGTGTCCTTCAGCCGGTCAGAGGCATCGAAAGTCGTGCTCTCTTCGTTGCTGACAATTGGTGCATCTGCGTCGATAGTGCCAGGGTACCCACGGTGCAGGCCCGTAGTATATACTATGCGGACTTATCCGAGATTAGAACTTAAAACTTTGAGGCTCTTGTGTGGGAAGACGATCCAAGGTTTGTACATGGGTATGGAGTAGGAGGTTTATGGATGACTGAACGTTCTTCCCAACTCGATCGATTATTGGCGGAGTATTGCAGAATTGTAGATTATTCTGAGTTGTAGATGGTGCTGCCTTATGGCGAGTATGGTACCACCTACTACGATTAATATGATGGCTATCCGTTAGATTGATGGCTCGTGTGGGTCTTCTCCTGTTGTATTCTCTTCAGGTAAGCTCTTTGTGTGTTCACTTTGTTGAGTGAACGTTTATGAATTTTGCAAGTTCTATGATGCCCATGTAATACAATGGATGTTCTCGCTGTTCCAGAAGATCGTGTGTTGTACCTCTTACAATTTCACTATTTTTTCATGTACGTGTAGTAATTATGATAGATGATCGGTTTGTAACAATCCTCAAACAACTTACAACTGCAAATTACAGTAGATTATTACAATCCTCAGTAAACTTGACAGTAATAAAATGAAGCATAAAAGTTGCATCAGAGTCCAGACAACTGAAAAAACATCATAACTGGTATTACAGAAAAAGTCTCTATGGAGCTTGCATCGCAAGACATGTAACAACTGGCTTCCCATGAGAGCTACATATGAGATTATTAAGTGTGTTCTGTGTCAAAGCTTGCCTAATTTTCAATTCTTATAAGTCTTTGCGTGCTATGGTGATTACTGAATCTATTTTGTTGGCTTCTTACTCAAAATATCATGGGCATCTTGGAGAGCATCCACAAATATTCTTATGGCTGGAATAAGAGGATCAGTCGAAGCGGTGTGCCATGAGCAATAGGTATTGTCACTGCTGCTGTGTGAAACAAAATATAAACTTGGAGAAGCCGGTATTTGTTCGGCATTCATAGGGTTATTTACAGTCTGAAACAAACACAAAACAAATTATAACAGCGTTACCATGCAATCACACCACCATATATTTTAAATGTATATAAGGAAGGAAGCAATGAACAGTGGTGGCTCATACATCTATTTCTTCTTGAATAACTAGACCAGCTGGCGTCAATGGAGCGATGTGAGCATTGCTGCTCTATAAAATGACTGCTCTACTTGAAGATGGTTGAGACCAAGACAAAACAAGTTGCTTAAACACAGACCTGGGAAACAAACTACAAGTTCATTTCGAATAACAATGCGAGCAATCAACCAAAGTACCTAATGCAGACTGCTCAAACTAGAATGTGCAGAACATGAATAAAATGAATATGAAAACTAAGCCATTATGTTTCTCATATATAAACTAGTCAGACACTACACAACAAAATCTGCCACTAATTTAATCATACACAAAAAAAGAGTAACTCAGTCACAAAAACACATTAATTATGTGCCTTGAATATACTAGCCAGATAATTTTAGACAAACAATGAAACAAGCAATCATACATTGAGTTATTCATAAACAACCAGATAATTTCAATGGTTCGACGGCCTGAGAATAAAAAACTGAACCATCATGTGCCTCGTATTAAAATAGCCAATTCATGTAACTATGATACACAGTATATACAAAAGTGAGATGAAGTGCACAGAGTTCCTTATGATACATGTGTATTATACATGATCTAATCGTTAGTGTGGCCTTGTTCTTATTATCAGCCAAATCGGATGCAATACACCCGACCTCTGCATATCTAGGAAATTAACTAAGCACATGGAACAAAAGTAAACCATAGTAGGGCTAAAAAAATACGCCATTTTTGGCAGAAAAAATGAAAAAACAAGAAAGACAAATGGTAAATTTAAGCAAAACAATGTGGCATGGACCAAACTTTGGCTGCAAACTTCGGGTGGGGGTCTTACGATAGGTGTTACGCGAGTTCTATGGCGGCTCGTGTAGACGGGCGGAGTATGTACTCCATTGTTGCTCCTCTGCATAAAGGTAAGGCCAACTGTAAATACAAATAAGTTCCAACATGATATACGTTGGCATGAAGTGAAACAAAAGTGATGGGGTCTTATGAAAATTATAGGAGTCATTCACTCTATGATATTGTGTGCAAACTGAGGCTGCTCCTTGCATAATAATAGCAAACAGTTACAACCATAGGTTAAGAGGGATCAAATCGACAGTACATAATGGTCAAATAGTATGACGTGTGTAAACGTGTAGTATAGTATAGCAGGACAATAGCAGAATGAAAATACTACTATAGTTCGTAAATCGGCGAATGAGAGAGATATTATATAATCATATCTGGTTCAACGGAGAATATAAACAAGTATGTTAAGTCACTAATAATTCACAAAGAAATGTACATAAAAAAGTTCAATACGTGTAGTTTAAGCCTAACCACATTGGGTTAATTTAGTACATACCAGGTATATAAAGTAAAGAACCTGTTAGTTAAGAAATTTAGCACGAATACAGTATATTGCCAACAAACAAATCGCACAGGGAGATCTGGTTTTACCTTGGTCGGGGTAGAGTCTAGGCCTCCTCCGCATCCTCATGGGTCACGTCGAGGTTGCCAAAGATGTTACAGTCGTAGTGGATGTCGATGACGGGGAAGTAGATCTTGGGCAGGCGAGGATACGAGAAGAGCGCTGGACCATGGTGTCCGTGGAGCAGATCCGAGGGAATACCAATCAGGGTATACCCATGAAACGGAGTTGCCAGCTGGATCGAGTCGACTAAAGCCAATCCCGGAGCGGGTCGACTCGTCAAATACGGCGACTGGCGCATACTAGACCCAGATGCCACGCCGACTGGAGGCCCAATATAGCAACTCCAATAAAAAAGCCCATTAGCACTTATAAACCCTAATTGGCTGCATATATAAAGCCACCAAGGGAACCCCCAAGGGGTATGTCATATTAGATCTAGTCTCTCCCATCGTCTCCGGCGACTTCATTATAATCCAATCTATGAACATATACTGGATTGACAGCAGGACGTAGCGATCCTCCATCGAGGGGATGTGAACCTGGGTACATCGTGTGCCAATCTCGCTCCCGGATTCTCCTACATCACCTTTCCTCCTCTACGTAAGATGCCCCCAGCAGCATCTGTCGTGCCAATACCACGACAAATCAATCGCGCTTACTTGTAGCTCAAGTTTGACATAATTTCGTTAAATTGTAAGATGCAAAATCTTAGCAAGAAGTTGAACCTATCGTCAAAACTCTCGGTGTTTTCTGATATATTAATTGTGACCCCTCGATGGGTACCTCCAAAAGCTTTTTCGTAAAACTTCCAAAACAACCTACAATTTACTTGTAGTTTCAAATTTGACCTAATTTCGAAAAATCAACATAAAGTCATTTGGTCAAATGGGCAGAGTTAGCTAGGAAGTTTGAATACTCATAAAACATGGGAATCATTGGTACAACATGTTGGTCCACTATATATGTCGATAAAATTGGCTTGTGGCATTCAGATCCAATATTCTTCGGGCATTTCTTTACAGAAAAGAACAACCTCGCTCGTCATCACTCGGAAATTTCAGAATTGAATGTTCTTTCCTGATAGTTAGAAAATCACACCGATGACACTGTTTACTACAAGAAAATACACCCATCTACCTCTGAAAAGTCATATATTTCAAGAGCAATCTATTATGCTTACTTGTAGCTCAAGTTTGACCCAATTTTGTTAAATAGTGTGATGATGCAAAATCTTAGCAAGAAGTTAAACATGTTGTCAAAACTCTCGGTGGTTTATGATATATTAATTGACCCTGCAATGGGTACCTCCAAAAGTTTTTCGTAAATCTTTAAAACAAACCTACAATTTAGTGGTATATCAAGTTTGACCTAATTTCAATAAATCGGCATGTAGTCATTCAAGTGGGTAGAGTTAATTAGCCAGGGAGTTTGAAAACTCATAAAACATATGGGAATCATAAGTAAAACACGTTGGTCCACTTAATATGTCTAGAAGCATGGCTTATGGCATTGTGATCCATATTCTTCGGACTTTCTTTATAGAAAAGAACCATCTCGCCATCACTCAGAAAACAAAGAATTTTCTTTCTTGATAGTTGGAAACTCACATTGATGACATTGTTTACTACAAGAAGATGCACCCATCTACCTCCAAAAATACATTTAATTCAAGAGCAATCTACCACGCTTACTTGTAGCTCAAGTTTGACCTAATTTGGTTAAATCGACAAGAAGTCACCAAAGTGTGCAAAGTTAGCTAGGAAGCTTCAAAAATCCTAGTACTAAAAACTTGGGTATTACGTATAAGAAACCGTGGTCCAGTTTGTGTGATAATTGAGGCGGTTGCATTTTCTTTTAACTGTGGTAGGTCTCATAGGAGCGAGGTGCTTGAGAGTTAACACGGTCGGTGGAAGTACAAGTTACATCAAGGACCTCATAAAAATGAAAATTGCACCTAAGTCCATGCATTTAACACAAGGACCCTGAAACTGAGCAATGAAGTGTGTGTTTTGAGGTTTACGCATACTAGCGTTCATCGTGCTAAATGCTATTAGTAGAATCTTTGTAGATGCTAAGAATGGAAAAGAAGATCCAACGGTTAGCAATGTTTGGATTTGCCAGTCTTGATCCAACAGTCAATGTTCGAAGTTATCCGTACACTATACAATGGTATGGTATTGTAAGAGATACTACAAGATAAATATAAGATAAGAAGTACTACAAATGGCCGATCTTTTGAGTAACCCTCCCTCCCGATGTTTGGGAAGCAAGTGAAAAATTCGAAAACTCGAAAAGTTTGATTTTTTGCCGCCAAGGACCAAAGTGGTTTCCTTCCTATGTACTCCTCATCCCTACTCCACACCAACGCGGCTGCTGAACACGCCAGAGACACAGAGCCTCTGTACCAAGGCACACGTGCGCAACACCAAGTTGTGGACGAGGGAGAGATCAGCCGGGCCGGTGCGCGAGGGGAAAGGGTAGGATAGATGGAGGATGGATAGTGAGAGGCAGCGAAGGAGAGAGAAAACAAACAATTTATTTTGTGTGCATAGGTCCTGAAGTTTACTACTAGTAGAGTGGTCGCAGGAGTACCTCGTGTCAAGAACCCATCATAACTGTCCTCTAACATCGAACCGCCTTTAACTCCTCTTCGCTGCTGCCCTCTTTCCCTGCCCACGTTTTATTCTCTCAGCATGTACAACGCGTGGACATAGGTGAGCATATGTCTAAGCAAAGAAATGAGTAGTACTACTAGTGTACTACAATATTTGCCTTTTCCCTAATAAGGGCATCAACAATGTGTACAAAATCACACCTTAAGGCCTAGTATGTGGCATCTGCTAAGGTTGACCATATACATTATGGAGAAAATAAAGTTATCTTTAAGCCTAAGGTGCACCTCAAGCTTGTGGGTTGCCCATAGAGAATAGAAAAATCATTTCCCCTCTCTCCCTATTCCATGTGATCGTTTTCAAAAGGTGTTCAAAATTTTCATGATGCAAAATCTTAGCTATTAGTCGAACCGGTCATCAAAACTCTCTATGGTTTTTGATATATTAATTAACCACTCGATGGGTACCCCCAAAAGCTTTTTTCATAAAACTTTCAAAGAACCCTACAATTTATTACTTGTAGTTCAAGTTTGACCTAATTTCATTAAATTCAAGAGCATTTTTTCGCGCTTACTTGTATCTCAAGTTTGACCTAATTTCATTAAACTGTCAAGATGTAAAATCTTAGCAAGAAGATGAACCTATCATCAAAAATCTCGATGGTTTCTAATATATTAATTACCCCCCTCTGATGGGTACCTCCAAGAGATTTTTCATTAAACTTTCAAAGCAACGTACACAGGGCTCAAATTTTACCTAATTTCAATAAATTTGCATAAAGTCATTCAAGAGGACGAAGTTAGCTAGGATATTTGAGAACTCATAAAATATGGGAAATCGTAAGTACAACATGTTAGTCCACTATATATGTCTGAAAAGTTGGCTTGTGGCATTCATATCCATATTCTTCAGACTTTCTTTACGTCAAAGAACAATCTCGTCATCACTAGGAAAATTGAGAATGTTCTTTCCTAAGATAGTTGGAAACTCACACTCACGATATTTTTTACTACAAGAAGATGCACCTATCTACCTCTGAAAAGACATTTAATTCAAGAGCAATCTACAGCGCTTACTTGTAGCTCAAGTTTGACCTAATTTTGTTAAACTGTCAAGATGCAAAATCTTAGTAAGAAGTTGAACTTGTCTTCAAAACTCTCGATTGTTTCTCATATATTGATTGTGACCCCCCGATGGGTACCTCCAAAAGATTTTTCGTAAAACTTTCAAAGCAACCTACAATTTACTTGTAGTAGTTCAAATTTGACCTAATTTCGATTAATCGACGGAAAGTCATTCAAGTCGGTGGAGTTATTAGCTAGGAAGTTTGAGAACTCATAAAACACGAAAAATCGTAAGTACAATATGTTAGTCCACTATATATGTGTGAAAACTTGGCTTGTAGCATTCAGATCCATATTCTTCAGACTTCCTTTACTGGAGGGAATAATCTCTCCATCACTCGGCAAATTAAGAATGTTCTTTCCCGATAGTTGGAAACTCACACTGACAACATTGTTTACTATAAGAAGACGCACCCATCTATCTCCGAAAACACATTTATTTCAAGAGAAATCTACGGTGCTTACTTGCTTGTAGCTCAAGTTTGACCTAATTTCGTTAAATTATCAAGATGCAAAATCTTAGCAAGAAGTTGAAACTATCATCAAAACTCTCGGTGGTTTCTTGTATATTAATTGTGACCCGCCAATGGGTAGCCCCAAAAGCTTTTTTGTAGAACTTTCAAAGCAACCTACAATTTACTTGTAGTTTCAAATTTTACCAAATTTCGATAAATCGACATAAAGTCATTCGAATGGGCAAAGTTAGCTAGGAAGTTTGAATACTCAAAAAACATGGGAATCGTTGGTACAACATGTGGGTCCACTATATATGTCTGTAAAGTTAGCTTGTGGCATTCAGATCCAATATTCTTCGGGCTTTTATTTACGGAAAAGAACAACCTCGCTCGTCTTCACTCAGAAAATGTAGAATCGAATGTTCTTTCTTGATAGTTGGAAACTTACACTAACGATAATGTTTACTACAAAAAGATGCATCGATCTACCTCTGAAAAGACATTTAATTCAAGAGCAATCTATGGTGTTTACTTGTAGCTCAAGTTTGACCTATTTTTGTTAAATTGTCAAGATGCAAAGTCTTAGCAAGAAGTTGAACCTATCGTCAAAACTCTCGCTAGTTTCTGATATATTAATTTTGACCCCTGGATGGGTACCTCCAAAAGCTTTTTCGTAAAACTATCAAAGCAAAACCTACAATTTACTTGTAGTTTCAGATTTGACCTAATTTTGATATCGACATAAAGTCATTCAAATGGGCAGAGTTAGCTAGGAAGCTTGAAAACTCATAAAGCATGGGAATCGCAAGTACAACATGTTGGTCATCCACTATATTTGTTTATAAACTTGGCTTGTGGAATCCACATCCAATATTCTTTGGACTTCTCTTTACAGAAAAGAACAACCTCGCTCGTCTTCACTCGAAAAATGTAGAATTGAATGTTCTTTCCTGGTAGTTGAACACTCACACCCACGTCACTGCTTACTACCAGAAGATGCACCCATCTACCTCTGAAATGACATTTAATTCAAGAGCAATCTATCATGCTTACTTGTAGCTCAAGTTTGACCTAATTTCGTTAAATTGTCAAGATGCAAAATCTTAGCAAGAAGTTGAACCTATCGTCAAAACTCTCATTGTTTTTTGATATATTAATTGTGACCCCTTGATGGTACCTAAAAATTAAAATCTTTTTCATAAAACTTTCAAAGCAAAACCTACAATTTACTTGTAGTTTCAAATTTGACCTAATTTCTATAAATCGACATAAAGTCATTAAAATGGGCAGAGTTACCTAGGAAGTTTGAAAGCTCATAAAACATGAGAATCGTTGGTACAACATGTTGGTCCACTATATATGTCTGTAAACTTGGCTTGTGGCACTCAAATCCAATATTCTCTAGACTTTTATTTACGGAAAAGAATAACCTCGCTCGTCTTCACTCGGAAAATGTAGGATTGAATATTCTTTCCTGATAGTTGGAAACTCAAACCGACGACATTTTTTACTACAAGAAGAAGCACCGATCCACCTCTGGAAAGACATTTAATTCAAGAGCAATATATCACTTTTACTTGTAGCTCAAGTTTGACCTAATTTTATTAAATTCTCAATATGCAAAACCTTAGCAAGAAGTTGAACTTGTCTTCAAAAAATCTCGGTTGTTTCTCATATATTGATTATGACCCTCCTATGGGTACCTCCAAAAGCTTTTTTGTAAAACTTTCAGAGCAACCTACAATTTACTCGTAGTATATAGTTCAAATTTGACCTAATTTTGATTAATCAACATAAAGTCATTCAAGTGGGCAGAGTTATAAGCTAGGAAGTTTATGAACTCATAAAACACGAGGAATCGTAAGTACAATATGTTGGTCCACTATATATGTGTGAAAACTTGTCTTATGGCATTCGAATCCATATTCTTCGGACTTCCTTTACACGAGATAATAATCTCGACATCACTCGGAAAATTGAGAATGTTCTTTCCTGATAGTTGTAAACTCACATCGACAACATTGTTTACTACAAGAATATGCACCCATCTACCTCCGAATAGACATTTAATTCAAGAGAAATTTATCGCGCGTACTTGCTTGTAGCTCAAGTTTGACCTAATTTCGTTAAATTGCTAGGATGCAAAATCTTAGCAAGAAGTTGAAACTATCTTCAAAACTCTCGATGGTTTCTGATATATTAATTGTGACCCCCCGATGGGTTCCCCCAAAAGCTTTTTCTTAGAACTTTCAAAGCAACCTACAATTTACATGTAGTTTCAAATTTTACCTAATTTCGATAAATCGACATAAAGTCATTCAAATGGACAGAGTTAGCTAGGAAGTCATTCAAATATCAACAAACATTTAATTCAAGAGCGATCTATTATGCTTACTTGTAGCTCAAGTTTGATCTAATTTTGTTAAATTGTCAAAATGCAAAATCTTAGCAAGAAGTTGAACGTGTCGTAAAAACTCTCGGTGGTTTATGATATATTAATTGACCCCCAAATGGGTACCTCAGGAAGATTTTTATAAAACTTTCAAAGTAACCTACAATTTACTTGTAGTTCAAATTTGACCTAATTTCGATAAATTGGCATAAAGTCATTCAAGTTGGCGGAGTTAGCTAGGAAGTTTGAAAGCTCATAAAACATGGGTATCGTCAGTATAACATGTTGGTCCACTATTTATGTCCGAAAACTTGGTTTGTGGTATTCAGATCCATATTCTTTGGAGTTTCTTTACGTAAAAGAACAATCTCGTCATCACTCAAAAAATTGAGAATGTAATGTTCTTTGGGGATAGTTGGAAACTCACACCGATGATATTATTTACTACATGAAAATGCACCCATCTATCTCTGAAAATACATTTAATTCAAGAGCAATCAATTGCCCTTACTTGTGTAGCAAACGTTTGACCTAATTTTGTTAAATCGGCAAAAAGTCACTAAAGTGTGCGAAGTTAGTTAGGAAGCTTGAAACATCCTATTTCTAAAAACTTTGGAACTATAAGAAATCATGGCCACATAATTGGGGAAGTGTAATTTTTTTTAATTGTGGTAGGTACGATAGGAGCGAGGTGCTTTGGTTAACACGCGGTCGGTGGAAGTACAAGTTACATCAAGGATCTCATAAAAATGAAAATTATATCCAAGTCCATACATTTAGCACAAGATCCCTGAAACTAAACAATGAAGTGTTTTCCGAGGTTTGTGCGTATTCTAGATATTGTAGAGCCAAAATTTGTTCTGAAATAATCTACACTACTAGTATGTAGTAAACAAGAACACATAAAATAGAGTGGTCGTACTCTCTATTAGAGTAATAACTTGGTTTAGTTGTTCACATATCTAAGTACTACTACTACTAATAATTTTTCAAAAAAACTACCACTAATAAATGCAGTACTAGTTTGTCTGAACTTTTCTAAGATGTACTACTAGTACTAGTACTCCCTATGTCTGGGATTATTAAGGACATTTAAATTTGATAAGACCAAAAAAATTAATTACAGGTTGATGTCGAAGACATGTATACAGTCCTCGGTCTCTCCCCTGTAGCACCGTACATCCTGCACCAGGCCGCATGCTTTTCCATCTCTCTCAGGAGTAGATCTAATTGCCTCTCACGTGGATATTCTTGCCCTGGTATCTCCCTCTATAAGTATTGTACTGTCTGGTACAGTACAACGTGACACCTGATTTACTCACATATCAACTTTCTGCAGCCTTTTTGTTTTGACGAAGTAGTGAGCATGTACAGCGTGTGGACACTATCTAAGAAAAAAGTGTGCATGTGTCTAAAAAAGGAATAAGATCCATTGTTTAGACAGTATCTACCAAAACTTGTGGGGTCTACTAAAAATAAGATACTAGTAGTACTTTTGAAGCTTGGTCATACACTGCCAAGTGGGGTCATTAGTTGCTTTTTTCTTAGACACTTGTGCCTTGTACTAGACATAAGACTAAGAATTTTCTAGCTAGAAGCACCCTCTCCACCGTGTTGGACACAACTTGGAAGAAAAAGATGCTCTTAGACAGCCTATTTTTGCAACGCTGTGCTTAAAATCTTGCGTTGTAGTGTTGTACTACTACCACGTACGTATAGAGGTAGAGGCAAGTGGCCAAGTGCAGAGCGTCAGCCGCCGTCGGTGCACTCATTCGTAGTGTATTCCTATAAACTCGTACCAGTATAGTATGAAGCTCAATCAGTATACTCTTTAGTATACCCATCCAACCCGGGTTTATGGCCGGTGGGCACTACATCGATGAGCCGATCTTCCCTCTATAACCATTGTCACAAGTTTGTGTACGGCGTCGGCGGATTCGACCGTGAGCCGGCTGCTATGGACGTCTTCGAGGATGAGTCGATGATTGAGTTCTCCTATGACGACTGCTTTAGCTTGGTCGCCTATAATAAGCTCGATGAGCACAAGATCGTGTGCCCGCATGGCTCGTGCTCCTGCATGGATCCCGCCTATGATTTCATTGCCTCGCCGGTAGGGCTGTTTCCCCACATGAAGGAGGCCCACGTGGTCATAGTAACCAGAGCCATCTACAGCAACGCCTTCTTTTGCCTCATTCCAATTCCGCCACCAACAAACACGAGGGGATTCACGCGCTTCCTCTACGGGGATGACGATGACGTGTTCGGCCTGACCATCACCGTGCTCAACCCGGCTGCTGTCGTGTCCTTGGTGTGCATCAGGCAGGACAGGTGCTTGTGACCGCGGTACATGGTGAAACTATGTGCGCCTGGCCTGCTGGGGTCGGTGGACTTCTTGATAGTCGAGAGCCTTAATGCGGTAATCGAGCTGACGAGCAGCTCGTTGTCGGCCAACTTCCCGTCCGACAAGCTCACGACATACCTCGGGTGCCTCCGCAGTTCCTGATGAAGGTTGGAGAGTCCATCCATGTATCTTTCTGGATTTGCATCGACAGGAAAAAATGATCTTAAACTACGGCTAATGATCAAGACTATAATGGTGTATTAGCAGATAAATAGTACTACTAGTAGTACTAGTAGTCGCATGTAGGTTCTCTTTTGGCACTAGGAAGGATGTATTTTAGATGTAAACTAAGTTTGTTGCTAATGTTATTACGGAGTATTTAGGGGTTTATTGTGACTTTTATGTAATTATTCACTTCTACGACATGGACCAGAGATAAACATACTAACCGTTCTTACAGTGCTTCAATTAAGTCATCTAACTTAGTGATTACGAAATTTTATGCTTAAACTTACCAATTCGACTTGATTTAAGTCTTGAACCAGGATTGTCATCGAAATTGTGGTGGTGTGGATGACACATCAACGTGGATCCAACGTGCAGGATAGGCTGCCCTAGAATTTTGCACGTCGCGCATCTCGAACAATAAACAAGAGGCCCAATATTTGCATATCAACTACCACTTTCCCCTCCCCGCACATCCTTTTGGGTAAGCAACACCACGTCGTTTTCACCTCCATGCCACTTTATTTTTGTTTTGTTCGAGAGAAGGAAACAAAGTGATGCTTAGACCAATTCAATATATTATACCTATTGGGTTATATTACCAAAAAACAAAATTAGCTCAACATCCATATTAAGAAGGAAATTCAGCTCAAACACGTGAGAAAACTGGAGGCAAATCCAAAGCAGCCCACCTCACTAACCCTGTGACAAGGACACACTTGAAGAAATATTGTTCGGATTCCCGTGGACATTGGTCTTGGCGGTGTAATTCTTTAAGAAACGATGCTTGCATTGGCCACACTTAACGATGAGCATCTCTGTGTTAGGAACATGATACTCCTTCGGACTCGAGCTCGAACCACTAGAGCTGCCACTCGCCATACTCGAGCTCCAACCACGAGATGCGCTTGCGTGGGAAGATTAGGGCACAAGCCAAGGGAAAAACAATTGAACTAGGGTTAGGTATGTGCGATATTTGGATCAGAATATATCTTATAATTATCTGATATGTCAGTTTCACAAAATCAATCTTGTAGGAGATCAGCTCACCCTAACTGGCTATTATACGAGAGGCGCTAGATGTGTTATAGGGCAGATGCTCTCCTGCATGCATGACCAACGTCCACGTGTCATCCAGGCTAACACAATTTTGGCTACAAACTTCGCTTACAACTAAATTTAATCATGTTGACAAGTTTGTGCGTAAACTTTAGCAAATCACGAGTTGGAGGGCTAAATCGATCCCCACACACAAGTACAAGGATTGTTTGTGTTTTTAACTCCATGGACCATGCATAATCAAACGACCATACATGGTTATGATCTACGTGAGGATGCAGCATGGTGGAGAATATTGTGTGTTTCATGTGATCGTCGAGCACAAGCTCATGCCGTTCGTGAGTACGTGCCATAAATAAATTGATGATTTTTCTCATAGTTTTCGTCCGGTAAAGAAAATTGGTATAACTTTTGCGTGTTGCGGTACGCTGACTGACTTCTTAACGAACACCCATATGCGGTAATCGAGTCTATGAGCTACGCATTCTGGGGTAGGGTCGCGCTCTGAGATCTCACGTTCCTCGTGGTGCCTACGCGGTACAATACCACTGTTGTTGGAACGTCTGAGATGATGAAGAGGTGTTTTTCAGTATTGAGGCTTGCTTCGGTTCTTCCCATTTTCTTAAATTTAAGAAATTAAAAACACAAGGAGGGTCAGGATTAACCAATGCCTCTTCGGCTTGGAGGACATGAAGGGGTATCAGCCAATCCTGGCTATTCTTATGTTTTCAGTTTTCTAAGTTTGGGAGTAAGGGATGACACCGGAGTAAAACTCTTATTTGTTTTCATTGACAAGAAGAATTGATCTTCATCTTCTCATCTAATCATCCTAACGTGAATCGAATGATGTATTAATTACTAGTAGTCGGAGCTAATGTCTCTTTAGGATTAGGAAGGTTGTATTTGGCTATAAAATAAGTTTTACTGCTTACTATTCCATACTATGTTACTTCGACTACTACTAGTATAGAGTAGTACTCCATCCATCCCAAATTAACCGACTTCACGTGTACTCCCTTCTTCCCAAATTAGGACACACATTAGTTTTTGTCAAAGTCAAACATAATCAATTTTGATTAAATATCTAGAAATTAATATGGACATCTACGACATCAACTCAATGTTATCGAAATCATCACGAACCATGTTTTCATAATATATGCGTTTGACATTATGTAAGTTAGTATGTTTGTACATATAGTTGGTCAAACTTTGTAAATATTGACTTTGAAAAAACTAGTATGCTTTCTAATTTGGAAATTAGGGAGTATCTAAGTACTAAAATACGTCGAGATACATGCGTATCTAGACAAAACTAAGTCAGTTACTACTATTTTAGGACGGAGGGAGTAATTATTTATGAGTATTCGGTTTTTCACAATTTTTTACTGCTACGACACGTGCCCACGACTAGGATATAGATCAATGCATAATAATCACGCGACCATGCGGTGTCGATCTACTCCGTACTAGTAATACTGGATTACCCTACATGCGGAGCGCACTAGTGGATCACACGCTCGTGCCGTTTCTGAGTAGTACTACTAATATACGTAAATATGAGTACTTACATAGATATATATTATTTCTTATCGTATTATTTTTTCCTATAAGACAATCTAGACGTAACTACTATAATACTATATTGGCACAACTTATGATTTTAGCGCTACAAGATAAATGTGAAACTCTCTGTGTAATATTACTGTACTAATACTTCTTATAGTACGTACTATCACTGGTAGGAAAAGCTTATCCACATTACTGTACTACGTACTTCTTATACTACGTACTACTTCTAAAGGGTGCCCCACGGATATTTATCCATGGCGCACGCGGGAAATAATGCACCACTGACCTGCACTTATCTGTGGCGCACGCTCGGAATGGTGTGCCACTCATATGTGGGCCCCAACGCCGGGTCGACCCCATCCATGGGTGGCATACCTGTGGTGCACAGAATTGTCGTGCGCCACGGATAATGTAGGTATCAGCGTCGCACGCTATTTCGGTGCGCCACAGATAGATGTAGGCCAATCCCTCCAAAAAGTTGATAGAGTATCAGTGGCGCATAAAATTGGGTACGCCACTGACATGGAATACCTATGGTGCACCCCATAGTGGTGCACCACTGATAACTTCCCAAGGTTCTGCTCCCATCACCCTCCGGATCGCCTTTTTAGGTTTGCAAAAAATAAAATAAAATGATAAACACCTCAAAAAATAAAATCCTTACAGATATAGCTAGGTTATGTGATGTAGTTTTTAGGAAAATTAACAAACATGAATTTCGATATTTTTTGCAAAGAAAGGTCATGTCATAGTAAAACGGCCATAACTTTTGCATATGACGTCAGAGACCGTTTACCGATTTTTTAGATTTTCAAAAATCGAAAAGGAAAAAAAGATATGGCAGAAACAAGATATTTTCCTGCTGGATTTTTTTTTGAGGCAACTTATCTGTGGCGCATCCCATAGTGGTGCGCCACGGATAAGTTTGGCGGGATTTGAAATTCGAATTCTAGACCTAGCTAACCTCCACTTCTCCTTCTCCTTCCCTCCTTCTCCTTCTCCTCTCCTTCTCCTACTCTCCTCTCCTTCTCTTCTCCTTCTCCTCCTCCTCTCCTCCGCTTCTCTTCTCCTTCCCTCCTTCTTATTCTCCTCTCCTTCTCTCCTCTTCTCCTCCCCTTCTCTTCTCCTTCTCCTCCACCTCTCCTCTTCCGGCCACTTCACTATCCTCGAAATCCTCTCCGACCACCACCGAAGTCATTCTCGAGCTCCTCTCCGACCACCGCCGACGTCATCCTCGCGATCCTCTCTGACCACCGCCAACGCCCTCCTCGCGCTCCTCTCCGACCACCGCCACGGCCTCCCGCACCTCCCGCACCTCCTCTCCGACCACCACCAACACCAGCAGCGAGGCGACACTGGTGGCGGGCAGATCCAGACCTAGGTTTCTTTTTGAAATTTGAAAATTTTATCAGTGGCGCACCATACCCACATGCGCCACGGATAAATTTGAGATATCCCACCTTTTTTAAAATTTTGAAATCGATATCAGTGGCGCATGATATACCCATGCGCCATGGATAAGTGGCTTATCCGTGGCGCAAGCCTAGGTGCGCCACAAATAAAAATTATCAGTGGTGTAATATCAGTGGCGCACAGCCCGTGCGCCACTGACCTCTTTTTTGGTGCGCCACTGATAGCCCTTTTCCTACTAGTGTACATGGTAGTAGTAGTACTACTATACTCCGTAGTTTCTCGAACACGCATTAAAGTAGTACAGTAAGTCTATTTGATCAAGCTGCATGCAACAAGCATTGGTTTGACAGTACAATTCAGGTTTAGATATTCAACTTTCTACTCCAGCTCAATGGCTCAAGACATGAAGCAGCTAGTACTCCTCTATCCTCCGGTTGTCGCCCAGATCAAAATAAACAAGCAAAAGATTGGATATCTTGAAAATTGTCATGACCATTTATTACCTATAAAGTTTTATTTTGTTTCCTTCGAGGCACCTACAAATACCGATACGTACTAGTACTAGTAATAAAGTGCTACGATTGGGCCCTACAGCTAGTACTATATATAGACTCTAGTAGCTATTCTCGTTATACTGAATTGTCCCTTTTTTCTCCAAGAGGTGGAGTTCTTTTTTTTTTGAGAGAGGAAACCTCTTTTTATTCCTTCTTTGATTCAAAGAAAATTCAAAGGATTTGTGAAGGATTTTGTCCCTTAAAAATAATCATATGCTGTTTTTTTGTTTCATAGGATTTCAATATATAGGAATTATGTCCCGTTTGGAATGCAGGATAGGAAAAATATAGGAATAGGAAAAACACGGAAATTGAGATTCCTTCAAAGTATTCATTTGCCCTCTATTTTTTAGGAAAATTTCCATCCACTCCAGTCTTATTGTGTAATTGCTTTGTTTTCCCTATGATTCAAATGCACGCTTGATCTAAATTCCTATAGTTTTCTCTTTCTATGTTTTGAGAATCCTGCAAATTAAACGAGTCCTGAGAGATGGTCTTCCTTTTTTTTGTCTTTGATCATTTTTTGTTTGAACATAGGGTCATAGAGCTTCCTCAAAACATGAGGAGGGAGGAAATTGCACAAACCTCCAACAATTGGATTCAAAATTGCAGAAACTCCAGATAATCAGGATAATATAATTGTAAAAAACTACTACAATTACTTTTGGGTATAAATGCATAGCACAAATTTTTTGATTAGTCCTCTTAACATTATTTTTGACATACCCGATGCTCAATAGTTGGAGCTCCTTGCAACTACGGCCTTAATTGTTGGAGGTTTGTGCAACTAGCCTCAATTGGAGCCCCACCCCCACTTACCCACCTTCTACAGTACTAGTAGTACTACGCACCATCAGCCTTTGTCTTCTCCATCTCACCCCGGCTGCCAGCTCCCGCAAACGATCTCCCCCCACCCCACCCCAAAGAAAGCCCCCAAAACACTATCCACAGCCTCCTTCCATGGTGAGATCGAATAAGGTCAGTAAAGATCTTGAGCAGTTTTAGAAGGTGTTCACCGAAGGCGCCCATCAAGTACTATTGGCGAGATGGAGGAACGTTATGTATATTGAAGAGATGAGACCACAAGAAGGAGTGTCATCAATATGCATACCTCCAGGCACTATTCGCTCCGAAAGATTTTTTTTGTTTCTCTTTGTAATAGTTTTGGCAATTTCTTGTGACCAACTATATTCAAAGGAAAGAGTAAGATAATCCAAAAGTTGAAGGGAGTAAAAACGTCAACACAAACTTCATTATCGTCAAGTAAGTGAGGTAATCCTAGCTTTGCTTTTCTGTGTTTTAATTATTGTTTTGATGTTGCCGTTTGCATTTTTGAATTCATTGTATTTTTCTGAGTTTGTTGCCAGTTTATCAAACCTGGTACGGGCGGATGGTACGACTGCACCCGCCCGTACTGGAGGTCATTATGCTTGCAGAACCCATTCTCATTTTTTGTTCATTTCTTTGGAATGATATGACTGGATCGTACGGTCATCTCCTGCCGTATGACAGGTCGTTAAACCTTCAGTAACCTTTGTTTAGTTTTTGTTGATTGTTTTGATCTTTAAAATAATAATAATAATCATGTCGTAAAAAGTTTGACAACTGTCATTACAGCCAGCCAGTACGGTTTTATCCCGTCCGTACCTATTATTTGGAAAGATTCGTACCAACTTCGGTAGGCATGGTTTTTAGAATTATATCGGATATGGGCACACCATACGGGCGATCGCTCGTGCCACTAATCGTTACCGCTTGAAACTCTTCTTTTTATCCTATTTTGTTGTGATTTTTTTCTTGGCTGCCCCTTTTACTTCTTGTACCGGTTTTTCCCTACTACTAATCCTTTATAAGCCTTCCCAAAGGTCTCTTTTCTTCTTATATCAACATATCCAATCTCCTTGATGCGCTACCCAGTTCGAAGCAAAGGTAAACCTTTAGGTCTCATGGCTCCTTCACGGGATAGTTTCTAGACTTCCTCCATCGAAGCCGATATCGTGAAGCGCAAGGTCTTAGCCTGGAGAACAAAGGGGTTCCCTTCGACTCCAATGATAAGGAATTCGAGACCTTCATGGAGCAAGTGGCTAGAGGTTGGAGGCAACCAGACTACCTCGCTATGTTGAGGCCTGAAGACCAAGAAGAAGCAAGGAAACCGCATGGGAAGGGATGCACGGAGTAGCTCCAGTTCATCGCCACCAACTACTCTTCGCCCAAGCATAAGAAAATTAACCGACTTGATGTAGTAACTTATCAGGAAACCACATCACACACGTCCACAACAAAGAAGAACACCGTGAACGCCTGCATGAGTGTGAAGCCATAGGATGATTGGAGTCTCAACCTCATCGATGTACATTTTGACTTGCAACTCTCAGAGACCGAGCGACGTCTTCACAAGATAGAGAAGTATCCGATGGAAGAGCTTATCCATCGTGAAATTGTGCACAAACGGCTCTTAGATCTGGAGAGAAAGAAGGAACTCAATGAGATGCTTAGTAAGATCATAGATGCAATGTACTCCATGCGCTATGATCTGCAGAAGTGCCTTCGCCGTATATCTACTCTAGAGGAAACAAACAAGAAGTTCTGTGCGTCTGTATCCAACACTTTGTCTCCATCCTAAAGGACACCATGGTATCGAATAATCATGAGAGATTATTTGATCCCACCGGCTTGATTCCAAGCTTGGGGAGATCTATAACACCTTGTATTCTATCTTCCACTTTTAGTATGTTTACCCTCTTGCACGCATGTTAGGCTTTAAATTCTAAAGTTTGCATTAGTTGCATTATCAACTTCCTTGGTCTAAGGAAAGAATTATATCCGATGAGTTTGAGACTTTATGGTATTCGGAGTAATTTTGGTTTATGATTAGTGTATTAAATGTATGAATTAGGTTGAGTTTTGTGATACTTGTACCACTGTTATAATTTTGGAGACTTCCACACTAGTACGTATAGATAAGTTATGAGAAGAAAATTTTGATAGTATATTATAGTCATTGGTTTAAAATAATAGCCAAAAAAGGATATCAACATGATACAATTTTGTCGATGAAACAAAAGAAAAAAAAATTCCGTCAAAGAATCAAAAGAAAAAAGTACAAGTTTGTAACATCCTAAGATTTTAGAAATTGGGGTTATAAAAAATTTGCATCTGCATTGCATTGGCATGGCATTTTTTTATTCATAAACTTTTTGAATTGCAAAACCCTAAATTAAACCACTAAAATGCTCCTACAAATAGAATTACATGGATTTGTGAAATCACTTTTTAGAAAAAGTAAAATTATTGACTAAAATGATCCTAAAATGATCCCCTGGATTTTAGAAAATTTTAGAAAGAAAAATCACTTTATATTGGAGTTGTTTTAAAAAAGATACGAAGGATTTGGGAAAAGGAAAAAGAATAAAAAGAAATATAAAAGGGGCTAACTAACCTACACTGGGCTAGCCCGTCCCTACCATTGCGCGCATGGCAGCAACCCCAACGCAACAACAACACTAACGGCCCGCTAGCGGCCCAGCCAGCGGATAGAGCAGCGTGCAGCCTGCTCCCCTCAACTCTTCCGCAACGACCACGCATAAATCGCTGATTTTGTTTGAATCTGAGCGCTCCTCGCCCTAATATTCTCCCCCATATAATATCCACCTCATCCTCTTCAAAACCCCCCATAAACCCTAGAAGTGATGCCGACAGGTTGCCAAAACTGCTCACTGGAGCTACTCATCGCCGTCGCCACCCGAGCTCGGTACAAGCTCGACCCCGACATAGTCCAACCACCTCATACCTTCCTTTTGTCTCTAAGATGCCCACTTCCTAACACCGTATTGCCCTGACCTTTTCCCTCCTCTGTAGGACAACGTAGCTGCCATGAGGAGTTGCTGGAGCCTCTCCACTGCCACACATCTCTAGCGGAACCATGTTGTCGCTCGGTGAAGTACGAGCGACGCCAAGACCACCTCTGTGACCGTCGCTCGCCGCCACACCTCGCCGACCACCCCGACATGTCGAAGGACCACCTCGACCACCAGCGTTGCCACCTCCTAAGCCCATGCCGCTGTCACCTTTCTCGTCGCCGGTGAGCCTTAGAACCATTTGCTCCTAGCCCTCCGATCCAAAATGGGCGCTTGCGATTAGATCTGAACGCAAACTGGTACCGGTCAGTCCCAGCATGCCGCGTGGAAGCCGCGTGGCGCCTGCGTGTTGGCCACGTCGGATGCCCCATCATCATTGCGTTCCAGGGAATATTCCATTTGTTATTAAAATTGATTTAAAATAGTCAAAAATAGATCTAAGTTAAAAAACATATAAAAAGATCAACTCGTCGGAAAATATAAATAATATGTAGTTGGATTTAGAAAAATTAGTAGTATTTGATTCTGGAATAAAATTACATGTTTAAAGTACATATATTTTCAGACATACTAAAGTCATATTGTAGTATTTTAATTTTATAAAATGATTTGTAAACTATTTTGACATGAATTTTTTTCTCCTAGTTCTAAATCAAAATACCTATGAAGGAGTAATTTTGCCAAGAATTTATCACAATGTTTACGATGGAGGCTAAATTAAATTGAATAAAGTCTATTAAATGTATCTAACTAATGCAATAAATGGTTTTGATGCATTAATTTTTTCCATACATGTCATCTGTACGTATAATGATCAGAGAATCTAAATACTCTACTAAAACTTTTATGAACATGTCATGTATGCATTTGTTGCTTTTGTATTGATCTCTATGTGTTGTTGCTCACCTCGTTGAATTCGTGTAGATTATGAGGGGTGTAATCCTTTCGACTGTCAGGACTGTGCTTTTAACTCCTACAACCAAGGAAAGTGGTGCTACATAAATGTCCTACTTATTTTCCCTATGCATTGTAGCTATATTTTTGTAGTTGCATGTGTTGGAATATTATGTTATGCTATATCCTATTATTGTCGTAGTACTCTTTGTTAGGTGAGCCACCTTATGATAGATGTGCTACTTAGACGAGGGTGAGATTACATCATGATAAAGTATGTTTTGAAAGTATATGTTTTGTGAAAAATAAACAACATAATTAATAAACTCTCTAGGTGTAATTGGTATTGCTTAGTTTATGTTGAGTGTACCGGGCCCATATCTATGGTTTACTCGTGTATCGCATTTGTGGATGTCCACCCATATTTCAAAGGAATGATTAGTGTCTTTGTTTAGAACTACTAGACGGGTAGCACCAGGCCTAGCTCCGTCCCTTCCTCAAGCGCACCATTTATCGTGAGACTATTTTCCAACCAACTGTTTATTTCAGTTGCAATATATTTTAGGCTGACACTATCTTTTTGATAATTCTTATTCACTCCCCATCTAGTCATCATATCTCGATCTTACACACATATCAGTAGTTAACTGGAGAGGAAGCACCCTACCCTAAATCATAGAACCAATGCAATATAACAAGGCTGACATGAACAAAAGACATTGCATAGGAGATATCAAGGTATGGATAAGAGACGCGGACCAAGAGAAATTACAAAGCCTAGGCAATCTCTAAATTTAAAGGCTTAAGTTACTAATTATTAGTCAGATAAGCACGAAATTAGGCTGCGCGCCTGGCCGAAAGCCCGGGCAACTGCCTGGGCAGCAGGGATGCTCGGTCTGCCGCAGGTAAGAGATAAAAAAATTAACATACAACATAAGCAACTAATTCTCACATCCATTCATAGACGATAATAAGATCTAAATAGCACAATATCCAATTAGAAAATAGTCTCAAACAGTATGAAATCAATAAACAAGTTTCACATGCCCGTAAGAACCGTAGAAAGAGTAGTGCATGCTACTTTCAACCCCTTATGGCCCCATGAGCAACCTAATATACTACTTCTCCCTCTTTAAACAAGTACAAAAAATGGTAAAGAGACTAACAACCATCCCAATGATCACTCGGAGCCGCCATCATCTTGAGTCTCCAACTTCTTCATCACTAGGGGAGCGAAGTACTCTTCAAATCCTCGATAGGAAAATTCATAACCATGAACTCTTCATATTCACCAACTTCAGCATGTCTTCCATGATATATGTATCAAAAGTCTAGCTAGCTTCCAGACCAACACTTTAAGATATTAATCTTACGGATCTTACTTTGCACATGTTCATACACAGAGATACATATGTTTAGTTTCTTCCATGTGATTAGATTTGTTAGTGCACATATGTGATTTTGTTTAAACCCATACAGAAATTGCTTAATACTCCAACTGTTAGAATACATATCCTACACGTGTTTATATAAATATAGGATACGTATGCGTGTGTATTCCTTATATATATGTCCGCGTTGTATGCAACCGGGACTCCTTGTAATCCTATTATATAATGAGCAATACAAGGCCACCTAACGTGTGGTTTCCCCTATCTTACATGGTATCAGACGCAAAAACCTAACCGGACCTACGCCTCCTCCCGCTTCCGCCGCCGCCGCAGCAGCCGATCTCGGCGACCGGCCTCTGCAAACCACCCACCTCTCCCCTTCTAGCCTCGCCGCCCCTCTGCAATGGGTGACGACGCCGCACGGATCGCGCAAGCCGCGAAGGAAAAATAAGACCACTAGGCCCAAGAAGCTGATGATGCCCAGTCAAAGCTCGCCCTCGCCGCCCCCTACTCCAGCGCAGGGGCCTTCTCGCTCACCTCGTTGCATGCCCAAGACGTCGGCCTCCACTCCATCAAGGGGCACGTCCCCGTCGAGCTGACCCTCAACACCGGCGTTCATGGCCAATGGCGCACCTTCTTCCGCGCCTCCCTCCGCAAGTATGCGCTGCTCGACCACGTCGATGCCCCTACTCTGTCTGTTCCGACTCCGGAGTAGGCTCTCTTGGATGCCACGTTCGTCTCCTGGCTCTACGGGTCCATGTCCCTCGTCCTACTCGACGCCGTCATGACACCGGGCGAAGACCCCCTTGCCGTCGAGCTGTGGACAAGCATCAACGGGCTCTTCAACGACCACAATATCAACCGCCAGCTCCACCTCTCCACCGAGCTGGGCGAGATCAAGATGGGCGAGATGAACATGACCGAGTACTTGAAGAAGATCAAGGCCCTCACCGACGGTCTCGTGGATCTCGGCTCCCGGAAGACGACGCCAAGCTGGTGATCCACTGCCTCAACGGACTTTCCGAGCAATACGAGGGCGCTGCCGATCTCATCTCCCTCATGCCCGACATCTCGTTTGAGAAGTGTAGTTCTCTTCTCGCGCTCCAAGACATGAAGCGCAAGAATCGTCGCTCGCGCAATGGCAACGGCGACACGGCCCTCTACTCCAACGCTGCCACCTCCCCCAACTCCGGACGGGGCAACAGTGGCAAGGGCAAGAAAAAGAAGAAGGCCGCAACAGACGCTGCCAAGGACACCACCATCATCCAAGCCGGCCCCGTCATCACATCTCCGGTCGACGCTCCTCCATCCTGGCCCATGCCGCTCCTGCCCTAGAACGGCGCGATCCAGATGTGGCCATACGGCCCTGGTATGTAGGCTCGACCCCCTAGCTACATGCACCGCCCCCGCCCCAGCAGCATGCCTTCTACGTGCAAGGGCCCTACACTGTGTCGCACGCCTATGGATACGGCTACGGCGTGTATGCTCCTCAGGCTCCTGCATATGGGCTCGGCGCTGCAACCCCGTCATCACCGGCTTCATCGACTGCCTCATGGGACCAGTTCGCGCTGATGAATCAGTTCCAGACGATGGGTCTTCAAGCGCCCACCACCGATTGGGTCATGGACACTGGCACCACCTCCCACTTTGCATCAAACCCCGGTATGCTCACCTCCGTGTCTCCTCCTTCTTCTTTCTCTCGTGTTGTCGTTGTCGGTAATGGTTCCACCCTTCCGATCACCGCTACCGGGCATGCACGTTTTCCTATTTCCACTCTCTCGCGTCCTCTGCATCTTCACAATGTCTTAGTAGCTCCCGATATAGTCAAAAACCTCCTGTCCGTTCGTCAATTCACCATTGATAATCGTGTTTCCGTCGAATTTGACCCTATTGGTTTTTTTGTGAAGGACCTTCTAACCAGGACCGAGATTCCTAGATGCAATAGTCCCGGAGCCCTCTACCCTGTCAGCACCTCCTCCCCTAGTCGCCCATAAGCCTTCCTCATCGTCGACCCCGCTATGTGGCATCGGTGCCTCGGACACCCTGGACGGCCGATCATGGAGTCATTAGCTCGCTCCTGCATTATTCTCAGGGATAAAAAATAAATCTAGTTTGTGTCATGCTTGTCAATTAGGTCGCCAAGTTCGTCTACCTTTTTCTTCTACAAATCGCGTAACACATTCTCCGTTTTAACTTATACATTGTGATTTGTGGACATCTCCTGTTGAGAGTATTTCTGGCTTTAAGTATTATCTCGTTTGTCTCGATGATTTCACTCAATATGCTTGGGTTTATCCTTTACATGCCAAGTCAGAAGCCTTCTCACACTTGTCGTCCCTCCACGCCTTAGCCCAAACTCAGTTTCATGCACCCTTGAAAGCCATCCAGTGTGACAATGGTCGTGAGTTCGATAATTCCTCCCTACAATCGTTTGCCCAACGCCATGGGATAGCACTCCGCTTCTCATGTTCCTATACTTCACAACAAAACGGTAAAGCCGAGAGAATTATTTGCACCCTTAGCGACATCACTCGCACCCTTCTAATTCAAGCTAGCATGCCACCTCGCTTCTGGGCCGAGGCTCTCCATACAGCCATGTTGTTGCACAATCGGCTGCCTTCTAAGGCCATCGTGGATCGCGTGCCTTTTCGAGCCCTTCATGGTGTCGACCCTGCATATGTCGGTCTTAGGGTCTTTAGATGCTTATGCTACCCCAACACCACCGCCGTTGCCCAGCATAAACTTGCGCCTCGCTCCGTGCTGTGTGTGTTCCTTGGGTATCCATCTCAACATCATGGCTATCACTGCCTTGATCGTTCCACCCAAAAGATAATCATCTCTCGCCATGTTGTGTTTGACGAGTTTGTCTTTCCCTTTACCTCTAACGCATCACAACCATCCTCTACTCCTACTTTGCAAAGTTATGACTTTCTGCAGGTTGAGCAACCGATGTTGCCGATGCCATTCACCATGCCGATCGTGGGAACTTCTGCCGCGGGCTCTGCCGCAGCCACTCGGCAGCCTGCCATGGGTATTCGGCAGCCTGCCGCGGGCACTTCTCCTGCCGCGACAGGATCACCTGCCCCGTGCACGCCGCCTCAGACCACCTCGCCTAGCCCATCCTCGGCCGGATCGTCGCCGTCAGGATCGCCCTTGTCCGCTCCCTCGCTCGCCGCATCTAGGGATGATGGTGCCCCGGAGCCTTCTACGAGCTCGCCATCCACGGCTTCTACCTCGCCTCCTGCCACGGATGCTCCTCGGGCTCGTCGTCCTCGAGCACCACCGCCGCCACTGTCTCACACCATGCTCACGTGTGCCAAGAATGGCATTGTGCAGCCAAAGACGATTTTTGATCTTCATGTTGAAGGATTGTCTCCAATACCGAAGACTTATCGTGGTGCTCTGAAAGACCCCAATTGGCATACTGCAATGGTTGAAGAGTATAGTGCGCTCCTCTCTAACAACACTTGTGACTTGGTTGATCCTCCTCGCCGTGCCAACATTGTCACCAGCAAGTGGATCTTTCGTCACAAGATGAAGGCTGATGGTTCGTTGGAACGATACAAAGCTCGTTGGGTCCTTCGGGGTTTTACTTAGCGCGAAGGTATTGATTTTGATGAGACTTTCAGCCCTGTGGTCAAGCCAGCCACCATATGCACGGTGTTATCACTTGCGCTCTCTAGTAACTGGCCGATTCATCAGCTTGATGTCAAGAACGCCTTCCTCAATGACACACTCATCGAGACCGTGTATGCTCGACAGCCTTCGGGTTTACTGATCCCAGATTTCCTGACAAGGTGTGTCGCCTCAACAAATCTCTCTACGGTTTGAAGCGGGCGCCTCGAGCATGATTTCAGTGGTTTGCTTCGTTCATTGCTAATGTTGGTTTTGTTGGCTCCAAGTCCGATAGCTCTCTGTTTGTCTACCGGCGTGGCACTGACATGGCCTATCTCCTGCTCTATGTGGATGACATTATCCTGACAGCGTCTTCTCCGACTTTGTTGCACAGTTTAATTGCTTCTCTTCGTAAAGAGTTCAGCATGACAGATATGGGTGAGTTTCACTATTTTCTGGGCATCTCAATCAGACGCACTAAGGACAGTTTGTCTCTCACAGGAGAAGTATGCATTGGAGCTTCTTGACAAAGCTGGTATGTTACAGTGTAAATCTATCTCCACTCCAGTTGATACAGCTTCTAAGCTTGCAGTTCAGTCTAGTGATCCCGTGGCTGATCCTACAGAATATCGCAGTATTGCAGGAGGTCTCCAATACCTCACTTTCACTCGGCCAGATATCTCCTATACAGTACATCAGATATGTCTTCATATGCATGATCCATGGGCTAATCACTTGCTCCCTGTGAAACGTGTTCTACTCTACATCCATGACACCACCGACTATGGTCTCACTTTGTATCGACGCACATCGAACAAATTGCTGGCCTACTCTGGCGCTGACTGGGCAGGTTGTCCAGACACTCGACGCTCTACTTCAGGCTATTATGTGTTCCTCGGTGCGTATTTGGTGTCTTGGTCGGCTAAGCGGCAGCACACTGTTTCCCGATCGAGTGCGGAGGCTGAGTATCAGGCGGTAGCAAATGTGGTGGCTGAATCTTGTTGGCTTCGACAGCTATTTTTGGAGCTTCATTGACCGGTGCATGATGCTTCAGTGGTCTTCTGTGACAATGTGATCTTTGTTTACATGACATAGAATCCAGTGCATGGCGAGGTTAAGGTGCTACACTTTCCTAGTTCATCACAGTTCGCAGACATCTTCATCAAAGGATTACCATCGCCTCTCTTCTTGGACTTTCGGGACAGTCTCAACATTCGTCGGCTGCCCAGTTTTGACTGATTGAGGGTGTTAGAATACATATCCTACACGTGTTTGTCTAGATGTAGGATACATATGCGTGTGTATTCCTTGTATATATGTCCGCGTTGTATGTAACCGGGACTTCTTGTAATCCTCTTATATAAGGAGCAATATAAAATCACCTAATCGTGTGATTTCCCCTATCTTATACCAACTACACACTATAGTGTGATATGTGATATCCATATTTTTTCTAAAATAAAAATCGCTGGAAGATTCGCCTTCTTTTTTTGACATAAACGGAGAATCTACTTATCTTCATGTCATGCCCCCGGGGATTCCGCTTATCTCGGTGCTCCTGTGTAGCTCACTCCTCAACCCGCAAGCTGGTCACACCTATCTCTCGCTTATCTCCATCCCTGTCACCTACAGGTGATGCTGCCCTACCACGAGACGGACAGCTCCCCGTCATCGGTTCACGAAGCCCACCCGGGACGCGCCTCATCCAACGGTGCTCATTCCTCCGCTTCCGCGGCTCCACGAGCAACAGCCGTCGGATCGCCAGCATCGTCTCCGTCCCAAGCGTGTGGTTTCCCGTAACCGTACGCAGCGACGCAGAGGCAGGGAGAGAAAGTCCCCCGAACTAGCCATGTGTCTCAGGCGGCCTCTACGTGGCTCAACCCCCGCCTCGCATTCCGGCACTCCACCGCCGCATGCAGCGCACACACGGGCACAAACAAAAGCAGCTCCCTCCCCCTCCCCACCGCGGCGATGCTGCCCTCCTAGACCGCTCCCAAATTCTCCTCTCCGCCCAACTAGCCAGTCCACCGGCGACGCTGACCAGGTGCCCTGGCCTCCCGCCGCCTCCTGCCGCTAAATCCCCCCCGTCATCCTCCTCCCGCACGTGGTGGTGCGCCGGCGCGTGCTGTTGTCCGAGGACCGACCGTGGCCGCGGGGAGCAATGCTGTGACGATGAGATGGTAGTGGCTCGCTGCCCCCAGAGGTCGGCTGTTGCATCAGCGATCGCTGTTCTGTACTTGTTTTATTTCTGTGCTCGCTTTTTCTCGCCGATGCTGCTGTCCTTTATGTTGTTTATTATTATTCTGCTTCCGCAGCTTTTGATTTTATATTAACGACAAATCGCGCAACTTCGGTGTAGATGTGTACTTTTTTTTTCTAATTCGGGTAAGTAGTTGTTATTGCCTTGATCCATATGTAGAAATGAATCAATTTGTTTGGGTTTCTAGGCTCGCTTGACCCCAAATTTGTTGGAAGGGTCAATGGAAAAATAGGGGAATATTTGCAAAAAAAATAAATATTTGTTTGAAAACAGCAGCAACATAATAATATTATAAATTAATCTGTGCATCTAGTTCATTGGCTATGGTTTGGTTTTAGTTCGTTCATTAGCTATATATAATAGTTTGTTTCTGCATCTACAATTAGCTCTATTTCTTGCAAACATCCTCTTATCTTATAGTCTTGCTGAAAGACATATGGTGGACATTCAGGTGCAGGTGTAAATGCAATCAAAATTTCCGGGCATGAGCCCGCTCTCCGAGCTGGTCTGGTCTCCGGATGATGGTCTCAGCATTAAAATCGCGGCCTCCAGCCTAAGCACAAGAAAAGCCTCTCTTCGCTGGAATGCAGATACTTTGAACATAGTGATATCTTCGCCTCAGCAAAGTGGTGGCGGCGGCAAGAGTGGTGATAACGTAGATGCCACCACCCTAAGGGGTGCAGGAGAAATGCCGTCACAGCTACGAACTCGCAGTGACACTTCAGTGAGAGTATCCATGGCTAGTCCAAATAGAACACGAAACCTTGCTGCGCAACAATCCACTTCTATAACATCACAGGAGCAAGATTCAAGTAAGTTTAGAAGACACAAAATCCAATTCACTGAGTTCGAGTAGTCCAAACACGATTGATGCTTGAATTTTAGCTTAGAGATCTGCATGTAGCAACAATTAGTCTAGATAACTGCTTAGCCTGCCAGTAGAGTCCAAACTGTGTATGAACATAACTGGCACAAATTTAAAATCTCTCAAACATAGAAAATGCCGTTTCCCTAATGTGTGTTAGTTACTGCATAATTTCAAGCAGTGTATTTCATCTACTGCATAATCTTCTAAACTTCATAGTCAAAATAGAATAGATAACCTAATGAAATTGATATTTTATCATCTGGTTGTCGGTATGTTGATGATTAACTTATCTTATTTAATGATTAATGCTTGTAGAATGCTGTGGAGGGATCAATTTGATGGACAAAGGGAAAGACTTGTCTGACAACCGCTGTGCAGATAATCCGGATAAAGAGAAAGTGCGTAGTTCTCCCACAAGATCCTGCAAGGACGCTTCTCGCAGTAATATACCATCTTTAGGGCAATTGTTAAAACTACCCTTATCCTTTTTTGTTCTCAACAATAAAAAATTGCATGGCATTTTACAGGTGTGGCTTCCAAAAATAGTGCCCTGCATAGTATTTCAGAAAAACAGGTCACTGTCCATAATGGAAGATCCTGGGCAGATAATACCTGGCGTGCTCGATTAGTAAAAGCAATTAGTCAGATGGACTATGTTTTGCCGAGCAATTCATTGAATGCACAGTCACCTTTTGCTAATACTAGAAAGGTCCCAGGAAAGTTGTCAGGTTTTCTAGATAACAAAAGTGATAATCACCAAGATCAGGTTCAGGGGAACCATAATAATAATCACCAAGATCAGGTAATGCAGGAAAACCATGATGATAATTCCCAAGATCAGGTTAAGCTGGAGCATCATAAGGATGAGCCTATTCTTGCCAGATGTGAGTCAACATCTGGTATTAACGCTGTTTCAAAATGTGACTCAGCATCTGGTGTTAATCCTGTGACAAGATATGAGTCAACAACGGATGTTAATCCGACAAAGCTTGAGAAGGGCAAAGAAAAGGTAATGCACGACCGGAGCAATTGTGTTAGCAACACAAAACAGGGTGATGATAGCAATGAGAGTATGGAGAGCTGCCCAAGTATGAAAGCTCCAAAGCGAGAGCATGCGCAATACTCCACATGCGAGATGTCTTCTCGAAATAAAAGATGTAGAAGGGAATACAATGAGAGTTCTTGCTCAGGATTGTTGCCCAGAAATGGTAGCTCTTTCTTTAACTGGATGTCATCTCTGACTAATGGATCAACCGTGCTTGACAGAAGCACCACTGTTGTTTCACTTGATCAGAAGTGTTCAGAGGCTACAGGACATGAACTAGCAGAACATTCAGTGGAGCTACAAAAAAACATCAGAATTCCTCTGCAGTCTGTTGGCTTCAATTCTCTTTTTCAATCTCTTTATTGTCGTAACGTTATGACAGCTTCAAGAGATACCTGTCATCAGTCAGAAATGGATCGCACTGAGCATGAAGCTGACATACCAGTGCTGGATTTAAATGGTAGCGATTCTATGCTCGGCAAAAATATTGGTATGGGCAGAGGAACTCTTGATGTGGCTATTCAGGATTTAGCTGCTGACAGCCTTCAAGAGGATTCAGGTAGCGGTAAAGGAAATTATAGAGATCAAATTGGAGTTTTCCCTTTGGGAGCCGGAAGAAACTTCAAGATGCCCAACTCCATTAAGTCGTGTTCTAGAACTCCCGTAGAAAAGAAAAATGAATGCCATGCCATCTCTTTGAATGCTGCAACAGGAAATAAAGGTGGATTCACAGAAAGCTTGTGGGTAAGTCGGCTTTTGCCAAAAACATCAATGAAATTGATGGATGCAACACCCTGCAATGTAAACGGTGATTTTTGTACTGTCATTCCAAAGGGTGCAGGTGATAGGTTGCATCCTTCATCTCAGCAGAAGTTTAATGCGGAGAAGGAATTCCAGAATTCACAATACTTTACTAGCACAGGAAGTGACAATGGGACAACAAGTAGCAAATGTCCAGTGATTCCTCAAGAAGAACATAAGCAGTCAGAAACTATGGCTTCCATTCTCGCAAAGAGATTGGATGCGCTTAGACATGCAAAGATCTCAGCAGTAAGGTTGGCTATCTCATGTGATCACGAAATATCTGAAGAGCATAATCAGAGAAAGAGTCCTTTTGTTATTAATTACAGCAGCCATGATGGACTAGAGGCAGGACAAGAAACTCAAAAATCTTCTAGTGGACACAGAAGGCTAGTTTTATGGCTAGGTGATAAAGGTAAGGAGCAATTATGTCCTGGCAGTGACGAGGAATCAAGAGGAAACATGTTATCTAAAGGTGAAGATCAGCATTGTGGAGGGAGCATCGCTGGAAAGGCTGTAGCTCATGATAATTTAGAAGCAAACACATCTGCTGAATATATTGGTAGAAGAGGATTAAAAATTAAGGAAGTGGGTTCAGATTCCATGGATAGTCTGCGACACAACAAGCAAATTGTACCCTATGGTATCACCCCCAGTGATGTATGTGATCAATCAAGTATTATTTTTGGAGCCTTGCAGAGGCTTCGTTTGTCTCGATCAGATATCATAAGGTACTTACTTGTGTTTGGAACATTTCTCTTTCTACCTGCTATCCATGGCATGCATGATTGCATAACATGTCTAAGAAGATTTTATTGGACAAATTATATGGCTTTATAGATTCCTATGGGTTGTGTGCTCTTTTTAGCTTCCTCAGAGGTGGGAGTTTACATATGACTGTCTTAGCTAAAGAATAGATAAAAAAATGTTTCCTTGTATTACAAGCTGAAACTATGCTACCTATGTTACGGGAGGGGGATGTACAACCCGTCCACCCGGGTTCAAGTCTTCATGGATGCAAATTTGGTTCTTATTACTCCCTCCGACCCATATTAGTTGACTCAAATTTGTCTAGATACGGATGTATCTAGCACTAAAACTTGACTAGATACATTCGTCTCTACATGAATCTAAATCAACTAATATGGGTCGGAGGGAGTACTAAAAATGACACGTCTTAGCTAAAGAATACATAAAAAGTTTACTTGTATTACAGTCTGAACCTATGCTATCTATGTTAGGGGAGGGAATGTACAACCGAGCCACCCGGGTTCAAAGTCCTCACGGATGCGGATTTGGTTCTTACTATTAAAAAACTCAGTGGAGGCCCCCACTGGTTTATTTTTATGAAAGAAAACTATGCTATCCACCTCTTATATGCCAAAATGTGCTTACTTTGATATACTAAAGATATCACAAATATTATTCATCATTTTTCTGCTTATAGTTTACTGTAGCGTTGACATTAACATTGGTTTATATACTATGAGTGGACCCTAGAGCTCTATTCCTTGATCATATTGTTGCACCCAAAGGATATCTCTCAGTGTTGTTGAATTGGAAAGTTGTGTTTAGATTAGAGAAGACACTGAGAACTGAAGAGCTGATGTTTATTTATAATGGTGATCCTTGACAGATGGTTAATGTCACCAATAATGCACACTACCTTAGATGGATTTTTTTTGCGTCTACGATTTGGCAAATGGGAGGAAGCATTGGGTGGCACAGGATACCATGTCGCACGTATAAATGGTAAGTGGCTATATAACTATGTCTAATTTGGTGACTGGCTACATAAAATGCTCAGGTTGCTGAGTGACTTGTTTTTTATTTAAGTTTATTTAAGAAGCTAAAAAAAGGATGGGAATTGATATGGACTTCTCTTACAGGAGTACTTGATAGGAATCGCCTTTCTGTAACAATCAGGAACTCAACTTGCCAAGTAGATTCTCGCTTCGTATCCAATCATGAGTTCCATGAGGTAACATATGAAAAGGCAGTTCTCTTATCAACTTTGTTAAGGAGAATAATGCCATGTTTTGACTTCTCTTGCTACCCGAAGTTTAAGTTGTATGGCTATTGGAGAACACTCTACAGGCAACCCATTAAAAATTTAAGCCAGCTTTGATAAAATCAGCTTATTGTTAGTTGAGCAAGTTCATGGCGATGAACAGACTAAGAGAAATATTTAATGTTTTGCTGTCTTGTCCATGTGACTGTAAAGGGAGATACAGAGTCTGGTTTCCACTAGTTCTTCCTTGGGCCTATACTCTTTCGTGCTTCCTTCATCTGGAGAAAGCATCACAACCAGATTACATATAGAGTTGCTTCAATTTTTTACCAAATTATATTGTCCAAAATTATGTTGATTTGATTGAATCTGGATGTTGAACTGCATATAAGCATTGTATTTGTATTCATATTTCATAGGATTCAGATGTGTTCTGCTACTATTGAAAATTCAGATGCCAATATGTGCTTCTGTCTGCAGAGGGTCTTATGCTCCTTGTTCATGTTAGATTATTAACCACAACAAAAATTTCTTACCTTGTGATGAAGGAAAGTGTCACGCTGAATGAAATCTGAATGATCTAGCTCTTAAATAATATGCCAATATGTGCTTCTGTTTTTGCAGAGGGCCTTATGCTCCTTGTTCATTCTAGATTATTAACCATACAAATCTTTCTTACCTTGTGTAAACAAAGGGAAGTGTCACGCTGAATGAAATATGAATGATCCAGCTCTTAAATGATATGCCAATATGTGCTTCTGTTTGCTGAGGGCCTTATGCTCCTTGTTCGTTCTAGATTATTAGCCATAACAATTTTTTATTACCTTGTGTAAACAAAGGAAAGTGTCATGCTGAATGAAATCTGAATGATCTAGCTCTTGAATAATTATTAGAGCATAGTGATAAGTCTCTTTTTTCATAAGAGCAGGTCTCTCAAGTCTCAACTAATACAAAAAGATTAGAGGGAAAGAGCCAGTCTCCCAAGAATTACATCATTAAGGAAGACCTATCTTATTTTCTTTGCTTTCATTTTGCCCGTATAAAAGAGTGTTCTACTTGGCTTTTCCTACGGTTCTTACTTACTAATCTCCACTGCTACCTAATGATTTTGGTCTCGTCATTCAGCAGTAGCAATTTATGTAGGTGACTGATTTTGTTATGTTCTCCAGGATGAGCTGAAGGCATGGTGGTCTGCTGAAAAGAAGGGTGGCTGGAAACTACCATCAAAAGAAGAACTTAGCAAGAAGTTAAGAGAAAGAGAACTACTTCGTTTCCAAAATGGAAAGAATCAGCACGACAGCACTTGATGGAAGTACCATAATCTTGAAATTTCTGTCTGGCCAGCCATTTTATCCGGAATTACCAGTGCTGCAAAGCATTACTGTTGGTCAGGCTACATTGCTATTTTCACCATCCTTGCAGAACTAGGCAATAGGGCAATAGCCCCAGTGGGTCGCAGTGGCATTTGGTATCTCACCCGGATGGGCTGTACTTTAATCAAGTTCACAGGCTCTTCTCCCATTGGTACTAGGTTTTCAATTTTTGACCATCTTTGGTGTAGTGATAGATTCACCATGGTATATTGAGAGAGTGATCAGTTTGTACTAGACACTAGTACATGATGCTATTTTACGATGGGATAGGCTATTATGTAGAAATCCTATTTGTAAATAGGAAGTTACTACCAGAATAGTACAGAATTGTACAACTCATATTGTTAACTATAATTTCATAGAATAAAATGAATGTTTAGTGCTTGTGGCTCAGTTCAAATAAAGATAAAATCCACCCGAAAAGGGCACATCATTATTGAGTGGAGTATTTAACAATATGAGTAAAGATAAAATCCACCTGATTCAGGATTCCTGATGGTACAACATCAGGTCTGTTTGCCAAAATCTGAAACTATACTACAGTAGCAGTACTACTTCAATGAATAAGAAAAGTAAGGTGTGAATAAGAAAAGTAAGGTGTGAGGAACAGATGTTGGGCTTTATAATAAGTAAAATTCAGTTTAGTTAGTTTTTGTGACAAGCACAGGAAAGTGTCTTTGGCTCCCGAGCACCAGTACTCCCTTCATTTAAAATATAAATAAAAATCATATTTATAATTTTTAAAAAATAAATTAAAATAATTTTAGACATATCCCACAAACATGCAAAATCGCAACACCAAACTCTTACTATTGTGGGCTATAGAAAAATGACAAAATTTGATAAAGTTTGGGGTTTGAAAAATGCATGTATAGATCCACACTTTGGTCATTTTTGTGTAGGATAAAATATAAATTATTTGAAATTGATACGTGTTTGTGAGAAAAATCATTGGCTATTTTTTTCAAGAATTTTAGAACTTACAAATATGATTTTCGATTTTTCGAAATAGCAGGAGCACTAGTGACTAGTGCTCGGGAGCCAAAAATCTCCACTCTAAGCAAGGCATACTTACTTGTTGCAGGCTATCAAGAATAAGAAATACTCAACATGTTACTCAGTTCAAATATGTACACAGATAAATTCAGTTAGCAAGCACATATACACTGCAGATTATTGTGTAGCTAACCATGCACTCCTACATAACCTGGCTTTGCATAAATAGTTAGCATCTGCTAGTACTGAGTTTGCTAAGGTTGTACGATGCACAGATCGGGCCACACATATGTCTAGCAGAAGCAAAACAGTCCACTGGATGCACGTCGGACAGACATCGGACACGTTTGGATCGTACGCAAAGAGGTTCCGTTTGCTAAGGTAACCTGAAACTGAAATTAGACTAAAAGCTGAATCAGTATGTGTGCAAGTGTATCTGGCTGAATCAGTATGTGTGCAAGTAAATCTGGTAGTATCGAATTTGCTAAGATAACCTAAAACTGAAAATAGGCTATCATTCTTGTCTCTACCTCCTTACTATTAGATGTTTACCAAGTGACTTGTGAGTTTGATTTCTAAGTTAAATAAAATATATAAATTGATAAAATATGTACATATCTCTGTAGTGTCAGATTATGATATTGATAACGAAATGTCGTTTCTCCATAATTCCATTTCTGTGCAATGAGCTCATGTGCAGGTTCTTGTTTGACTGATTGCATACATCAACTTTTGGTGACCTGAAAACTGTAACTAGCCTACTCGTTGGCCAAAAAATGTGGCCCTTAATTAGCATTTAGCTTCTGCCCCGAGCTTGTACTAGTTATTAGCCTATTTGTAACAGGAGGCCAAGGTATGCCCCTGCACCCGATGGCTTGCTACGTTTTGGACAATTGCTGCCAATGCATCCTTATAACTTCCGACCTCTGCCAATGCATGAAGACACGATGGTCTATTTTGCGCCTTCTGGCACGTTCATATGACCGGTGCGATATCCATATATTATAGTCGAAGATGAATAAGATGAGATGGGCAATATTCTTATGAATGAGGAAGCCAGCACATCTATTGTTTTTCCCATTGGTATTAATCCACGGTGACATGCTTGTATTTGGGAGAAAGAACCACACCAGCGCCCTCTCTTCTACTAACCCGCTCCCCCCCTCCCCCCCCCCCCCCCCCCCGCGAGCGACGGGCGGGCACCGCCCCGACCTCATCCCCTTCTCCTCTGCCGTCGGTGCTGGCGACAGTGGGCTAGCCTTTTCCCGTGTGCTTGGAGGGAGGCAGGGACCCCGAAGGGCGGCGGAGCAGCTTACATGGCGGCATGGAACCCGCGTGCTGGGTGGATTGGAGTGCGGCAGGGCTGGGAGGTGCAGCCATGGCAGCCGGCTATGCCCTACGCGGCCCAGATCTAGGCCCAATCGTGCCCCATCTGGGTTGGGGCGGGCTAGCCTCCTATGCTCGCCCTTGAGGCTCTCTGGAGGTGGAGGAGGGGCGACGGAGGTTCTGGGGTGGTGGCCGCGTTGCGGCTACCCTTGTTGCATCGTGGCGACAGGGCTTTGTGGGCCCATCTGGGCCCGACCGGGCCCGAGACCTGGTGTGCTCCTGTTGCTGCGTCCGTTCGGCTACTGCCATGGCGGTGGAGGTAGTTCCCTCCCGCGCGGCTATGATGCTACTACCCCTTGTGACCATTGCCACCTTCGCTTGTGCCTCGAGACCTTGCGCCGAGATCTTCAGTGAGATGACGAAGTTGGATCCTTTTCCATGGTGGCGTGTGCTGGTTGGCGGTGGGTGTGGTGGAGCGTTTCGGACTATTCGGGGTGTTGGTTGTTTGGGGTGTGGGCGAAATCCCTATCGGCCCCGTCCGGCACCGACGCGATGACGCCTACGGGTGTCATCATCCCTTCCTAAAGGGCGTCGAGTTCCCTCTCTCCATCCCCTTCCGTGTACCGAGGGAAACCCTAGGACTGGTCCGGGCAACAGTGGCGTTGTCGTCGCATCCCTTGCTGAAGGTGTTGTTTGGTACACGACGGTTCGAAATGCTAGGAGAGTGGTAGGACTTCTCCGAAGGGCGCAGTGGTTGAGAGCCGTCTTCGTTTCGTTGAGCTACCAATGTTGGCTTATGTTTCTCTTTTGTTCCCTTTCTCTTCTTTTGGACTTGGTTGTGCTATGGCCCCATCATTCTCATTGTATCATGTGGTTGGCTATATTAATATAGCGGGGCGAAAGCCTGTTTCGAGGACATGCTTGTATTTGCCGAGGTGGTTGAAAGAGATTCTAGAATAAGGGATTGTCCAACCCATAGAGCTCTAAAAAATTATTTGATTGAGCATATTTGGAAAAAGTTTAGCTTGGGTTATTTTCGTGTATTGATCCATGTAATGCTAAATATATGTTATATATTTTGATAATATTATATTGGCATTCTATTATTTATAATGGATTTATTCAATTTTGTGTTCATGTATTCATCCTCGAGCAAAATTCACATTGGTACATGCCACAAACAGATCACAAGGTTGAATTACTACTATAGATCCTACAAAGTAATACATGCAAATCTCTATGTTATCACACTTACTTATAAGGCTCTCTCTCATTCCAATGAATAAGGCTTATATTTAAAAAAAAATCAAGCTAAGTAAACTTTGACCAAACTTATAAAAAAGCTATTAACAACTATAATATTATATAGATATCATACGAAAATATATTTCATGATTTATCTATCAATATTGCTTTTGTATTGTACACGTTAATAATTTATTCTAAAAACTTGGTCAAATTTTACTTAGCTTGACTTGTCAGAAAAAAATATAAATCTTATTCGGAGGTAGAAAGGTACTGCCCACTATGACTAATCTAATTAATGAAAAAATACGTCTCTACCTCCGCAGATCCTGGAATAAAATGCCACACACATGGTGCCAATATGCATGACAACGGAGCGTCTGATACGACGTTGAACGAACGGGGACCACCTCTGCATACGTTTTCCCTCTGGCTTCCCCGCCTGTCCGGCGCATGCATGCGTTCGTTTCGTCCTCCGCGCACCTTGGATCTTCCCCCTCTGGCTCCCTCGATCAAGCCCGATGCCGCGCAGTTGTTGGTGATCGATGCGCACGGGCAGGTGCCTGCTCAGCGTTGCTATTGTTCTCTTCGATCCCTACCGGCAGGACGGTAGGTAGGTAGAAGATGAAGGATGGTGGCGTCGCGACGGTGGTGCCGCGGCTCGTGGCGCCGCGCGGCGGCCGCGCCCACGAGATCGAGATGTTCCCGCACTATGTCGGTACGTACGAAGAAACTTGTTTCCATCCGATTGAGATTGAGAATAAATCTAGGCCCCCTTTGAGCAGGCAATTCTGCTGCAGAACCAATTGAATTAGTCCCGTGCTTGCGCATTATTCTGATCTCATGCATGGGGATCAGGTCGATCATGGTACTCAGGCCTGCATTTACGAGACATACCCAGATTTTTTTTATACCTGAAAAAAGGAATCGTGTAATGCAGCATTTTCTGTGTAGCCTACAGTGATCTAGAGATGGGAAACAACATTGTGCATTTGAATAGTACTCTGATACTATTACAGTTTTAGTTAACACATTCCTTCTACATATATGCATCATCAATGTTCTTGCTAACCGTTGTTATTCACATTATTCATCTCGATCGAGTAAGATAAGTAATGCAGAGGAGGAACAGAATGTCAGTTCAGCATTTGTCTGAAATATTATTCATACTGTTAATTTCAGCTAAGCACATCGGGTTCGATGATCCTAATGAGTGCCCCCACCTTTGTACCATGGCCTGCGATTATCTAAAGAAGACCCAGGGCTATGACCAGAATCTACTGGCGTTCTTCCATAACAACGTGAACCCGGACGCCATGATCGTCAAGCTGATCGAGGAGCTGGACAGATGCATACTCAGCTACTTCTCCTTCCATTGGAAATCTGCAACTCAGGTGATCACGCAGGTACGTATATGTATCAAAGGAGAGGGAGAAGTGCACACTGAAGAACCGAGATCTTTTTTCTTAGTAACAAAATTAATTACAGCTCCGTCCTTGACTTGTTCGTATACAATTCTCTCTCTCTGTATCACTTGCTTAATTAGGTTCTAACAGCAGAGCATCCTAGAGGAAAGCTCAAGAGCATGGTATTAGAGGCCACGAGGTAATTAACTTTGTTAATGTGCTCATGTATAAATAGTGTAATTCTGACCGAAGAAATGACTTGGCAAATCAGGAAGATGAGGTTCGAGAGGGTGACGAGAGAGCTGAAGGTGACTCGGCTCTTCTCGACGCTGATGGATGAGCTGAAGGTGATCGGGATAAGCTCCCACGATTTTTACCAGCCACGCTGCCCGACCACCGAGGTGATGGTCCCGGCGGCGCACAGCACCCGCAGCCCCGTGCTGCTCCTGATGGGCGGTGGCATGGGCGCCGGCAAGAGCACCGCGCTCAAGCAGATCATGAAGGAGTGAGTCTCGCTCGTCGAGTCGCCGGAAAGAACGAACACCACGTGCTCAAAATGAAGCGTGGAGCTGACGCTGATTAATGTGTGCAGGGTGTTCTGGTCCGGCGTGGCTGCGCACGCGGTGGTGGTGGAGGCCGACGCGTTCAAGGAGTCGGACGTCATCTACCAGGCCATCGCCTCCCGCGGTCACCATGACGATATGCTGCAGACCGCCGAGCTGGTAAGTACACAGACGATCGAGTACACGAGACGGGTTCCAGAGCGAACTGAATGCGCGCGCGCGCGCGTGCATAATGCAGGTGCACCAGTCGTCGACGGACGCGGCGGCGTCGGTGCTGGTGACGGCGCTGAACGAGGGGCGCGACGTGATCATGGACGGCACGCTCTCGTGGGAGCCGTTCGTGATGCAGACGATCGCCATGGCGCGGTCCGTGCACCTGCAGCGGTACCGCATGGGGATCGGGTACAGGGTCGCCGACGACGGGACGACCATCGAGCAGTACTGGGATCCCGTCGAGGACCAGAGCGTCGGGCCCTGCTGCAGGATGAAGCCCTACCGCATCGAGCTCGTAGGCGTCATCTGCGACGCCTACCTCGCCGTCATCAGGGGCATCAGGTAACGAGCTATAGCAGGCACGGGTGTGCACGTACACGACCAAGATCGTCGTCGGTGATATGCATGCTTGCATTGCAGGCGAGCTATCATATCCGGGAGGGCCGTGCGGGTGAACTCGCAGCTCAAGTCCCACAAGCGGTTCGCCGGCAACTTCAGGATGTACTGCGACCTCGTCGACAACGCCAGGCTCTACAGCACCAACACCATCGGCGGGGCAAAGGTGCGTAACCCACGTCGTTTTTCTTCTTCTTCTCCAATAATGATCATCAGGCTCGGCGATGATCGAGAGATTTGTTTGTGCAGCTGATAGCTTGGAAGGACGGGGACAGCAGGCTGCTGGTGGACTTGGAGGAGATCGGGCTGCTGGACCGGATAAGCAGCATCAACGAGGAGGCCGACTGCGTGCATGAGCTGTACCCGGACGGGCACCCCACGGGCGGCGCAGGGTCGGTGTGGGAGGAGCTGGTGGCGTCGCCGGTGCGGGCGGCCATACAGCGGGAGCTCAAGGCGGCCATCATCGAGAGCGAGGCATGCTTCCAGTCCCCGTAGCCTGCCCCGTCCGTACTGTTTGATCATCAACTTTTCTCAGGGGTCTATTAATTTGGTAAATTTGGCCAACTAACTGTAAACTTGTACTTCCTCCGTTTTAAAATATAAGATGTTTTAGCTTTATAAAATAAATGTATCTAGACTCTTTTAGATGTTTTAGCTTTATAAAATAAATATATCTAGACTCTTTTAGTATGTAGGTTTGTTTAAGTGGAGTGAACCTATACACTAAAAGAGATCTAGATACACTCCTTTCACAAAGTTAAAATATTTTATATTTTAAAACGGAGAAAGCAGTAATTAATTAACTCCGTTAATATCGTTGTATGACAAGTTATGGAATAAGAGATCGATCCATCCAACCTTCTTCCTATACCAAGTTGGACAGGGTTCATCTCAAAAAAAAAAAAGTTGAACAGGGTAGGTTGATTTGGAATCGCGGGTAGGAAATTTATGAATCTTCTTCGCCTTCTTCGGTCTGGTGGAAGGCGCTAATTTTGGGCAGCCCCTGGATGGCACCGCTTTCCCGACCATGTCCGTAACTCTAAGTATTATCGATCCCACAACTGTCGCTCTGGGAGTAGGCATGTTGCTCGCGGCACCGGAACATTGCACGATGTGATTGTCCTGCCGCTTCTATTTTGCATCGACAGTCGCATGATTGGGAGGCGCGGGAGGCGCTACATCACCGATGAGGCTGGTTACAGCGGTAGTATCACACTAGTAGTATCATGCATATAATACTAGTATATGATATTATTTTTATAGTGCACGATAATATATGATAACATCATACTAGTACTATATTTAATAATTTGTAAAATCTCAATGTAAAATTGTGTACAAGATTTATTTGTATGAAGATTTTATAATTTTACGTACTATGATACTCTAATCATCTCTTTTTTCATTAGTTGTTGTGACATATCAGATTTTTGCTAACATGGTATGCATGATACTAGCTATGATACTCCCACTAGGACCAGCCTGAGAGTCGTAGGACCTCGGGGATGCGCAATTTGCTGTTGTGAGACCCCAGATCAGACGGGCGGTTGCCCGGGTGAGTCCATGGCAGCAATTAGACGGCAAGGCGAGGCTACAAGGGTCGGGAAGAGAGATCGGTGGCGGCGGCAAAAGAGATGCTAAAATTTTAGTTCTCCAACCATCTACTCCCTTCGTTTCAAAATATAAGATGTTTTAGCTTTGTGAAAGAAATATATCTAGTTTTTTTTAGTATATAGGTTCATTTAAATTTAAAATAAACCTACACATTAAAAATAGTCTAAACACACTTTCTCCACAAAGCTAAAATATCTTATATTCTAAAACTGAGGGAGTAGAATAGATCGAGGGAGCGGGATATCTGAGCCACCATCCCGACTATACCCAGGTTTCGCGCAGAATTTCCTGCTCCAAAAAAAATCTGAACGAGTTGATTTCCCGGTATCTAGGTGACACTTTTTCTGCACAGAAACCGCAAAATAAAGATTACTATGCTGTCCGGACCATTTTCTAGGATCTTCCTTGGTACCCTATAATACCTACTACTCCCAGTTGACTCCTGCTCCCTCCGTTTCAAAATATAAGATGTTTTAGCTTTGTAAAATAAATGTACCTAGACTATTTTTAGTGTCTACTAGGTTCACTCCAAACTTAGATGAACTACATATTAAAAGCTAAAACATCTTATATTTTGAAATGGAGTACGCCGGGTCTTCCAAATGGGCAAACAAATCTTAGAGCAACTTCAGCGTTGCGCCGCAAACTAATCGAGGCCGTATGAATTTGTCCTCGCGGATAGAGTCCAAGGCCCAATAGGGCACCACAAACAGAACGCGCCCGCGGCGCGTTTGTTCCCCATTACCAGCCCAAATTTGAGTTGGCTTTCCGGTGGACGTGAATCGTCCGCACGTCAGTGACTAGGGAGATGGAAAGTCACTAGTCACCAACACCTACGCATCCCCTTCTTTCTTAGATGAGGACCCTTCTTCCCCACCACTATCCACTCCTCAGTCCGTACTCCGACACATGAAACCCTACCTAGAAGCTTCCATCTCCATAATGGCGAATGGCAACAAGAGCAGGTTCAGGCCAGGCTGCAACGACCATGAGGCAGGGTCCTCCGACGATGGTAGAGGCGGCAGACACTGTTTCTTCCACACACACCTCCTCGCTGGCGCCAAGGCCTGAATGCCCGCTGCCCAAGCCCCACTCTGAGCGGTGCGTCTATGTGGAGGTGGAGGTCACACGCCAGTTCACAGAAGCGGTTGTGCCACTGCCATGACCATATGTCTACCTGCCCCACTGGTGGCATCTAAACCAGGCATGTGTGCCTCTATTGTCCATACAAGCAAGGGGACTGGCGCGCTGCTGAGAGATCCTCTAGCGTGATGCCTTCCTTCCTCCGAATCTACAGAGGAACCGGCCTACGGCCTAGACTTGCCGATGTTGAACCTAATGGAGATATGCCCTAGAAGACAATAATAAAGTTGCTTTATTTTGATATATCTCTAATGTACATACTAGTTTTATATCATGCTAGAACTGTATTAAGTAGGAACATTAATACATGTGTTGTATATAAACAAATCAAGTCCCTAGTATCATCTAGTACTAGTTTGTTGGGCAGCTGATGATCGGGGTTTTCTGATCATGGACTTATCAACGTCAACTAACAACGAGGTAACTTCATTAGATGAATGATGTGATAGACATACCCGACAATAGTATTGCAATGTGATACAGTCACATTGTTCAACATTGCAATATCTAGCAAAGCATAATGATTCAATCCTTTTACCGTGAGATCATATTTAATATCTCCCGCGGTTATTTTGATCATATCAACCGTCATGACCGTAACTAGGTGGCCATAAAGTTTGTATTGGGTATTTCAAAGGAATAGGTTGAGGCATATATATCAAGATCAGAATTTGCTTATTCGAGTGACGAATAGATACTCTAGGCCCACTCGGTGAGATTACACCAATGAGCTCACAAGCATGTGACTAGATCATGAGGACGTAATATCACATGAACGAGTAAACGTGTTTGTCAGTAACAAGATCGAACTAAGTATGTTGATACCAGAGATCAGGTCTTGGACAAACTAGGTATCATAGTGCAAAGGGAATGAGACTCAACGTCTATAAGGTTCAAGCGATCAATCAATTCGTGTAATGTGAAGGGACCATCATGAGTTTCTTGACACCGTTGTTGGTCATTGATCGGAGAGATGTCTCGATCATGTCTAAGCGTTCCCAAACCGTAAGGATGTCACGCTTAAGGGTAGAGACGATGCGGGTTGATCCGTGACCATGAGAGAAATAGGAAAAAAGAGAACCAGAAATGTTCCGGAGAGATACCAAAGTGTTTGGAGGTTAAATAAAGGGAATTAAATAAAAGGTATTTAATATTTTTAATAAATGGAATTAATATTAAATATATTTATTTAAATAAAATAAAAATGTCAATACCCCTACATGGGTCCTTCCCGGAGGGGAGAGGGCCCAATAGGGAGTCGTTGGCCCCTTGATGGGCTTGGGCGCGCGTGGTAGGGAGGTACCCACCGTCGTCGGCCCCTAGGTGGGATAGGCGTGTGGGTGGGGCCCACCCCCGCCACCGGCCGCCTCCTCTTCCACCTCCTCCCAAGCTTAGTTCCACCCTGGCACTTGGAGGGGTGCGAGTGCCCAGTTTTTTTCCAATATAAAGAGGGGGTGCCTCCTCCAAATATCATCCCGTAGTTGGCCATTCGCCTTTCTCTCTCTATCTCCCTCTCTCCCTCTCGCGTGTGTTCCCTAGTTTGGAACATACGCGGTGTAACATCCCAGCATTAGAGCTTAGAAATAAGCTGAGATGTGGTGTGTGCATTGCATTCATGCATAGAAAATCTGGATAATTTTCGCGCTTTTAAATAAAACTTGTCAAAGTGATTGAAGCTTCTCTTAACTTGGTGGAACCGAAGTAGATCATCAAGTTGACTGCGATAAGTTTCAATATGACCTTTGCTAAAACCTTATCTTTAGGTAATATAATTTGATCTAAGGGTAGATCAAATGTAATAAAACTAAGTCACAACACACTACTTAATAAGGAGTACTAGATATTCTAGAGATCATTACATGGTATTCCATACAACAACTCAAGGATGAATACTTAATATTCCAAAAATGATATAAAGATACTACCTACAACAAACACTGAATACCAAGTTAAGTATATAACTTAAGTAAAGAAACCCCATAACTAAACCTTGATATACTTGCTTGCCATAGTTATTCCTACCATGAGAATCATGGTAGTTTCTAAACACTAACTCTTATTACAAATAGAGTAGGAAGGAAGTCAAGCCAATATCATCCATCACATACCCTTAATAGGATATTAAGAGGTGACATATCTATTTAACCAAGTCCTAGTGTCAATTGATCATCACTGTAGAGTGATCAATTCTTGACATAGAACTTATTTACTCTTAGCTTTGAACTATTATATTGACCTTCCAAAGACCTTAAGTAAATTAATAAGAAGAAGGAACTAGATATGATTGAGTGTACCATCATCAATGGAATGTGATCCTTAGTGGAGATCAAACCATTGGATGTTGGAGGAGTTAACTCACTCGTGAGTTAACTATAAGAAGTATCTAAACTTAAGTATTAACTAATACTTGAGAAGTTGTAAGAAAGCTAGTAGTGTTAGAGTATCAAGTAATAACTTTGTTAAGCCAAGTAGGTATAAACCAAAAGTAAGCTTCCTTAATAAGATAAATCCTATAGAGAGATTAGTACAAGTCTATTACTTAGTTGATAATAAAAACCTGGGCCTTGTATGTTTAAAAGATGGTGGTCATTATTCTCAAGTCATTTGAGAATGGATGACTAGATGATGAAGAAGTGATGTGAGAATGCCAAATAAGGCAAAACCCTAGTAAACTAAGTCATCTAGCTTGATCATGAGAAGGCAAGCTAGAGTATGATGAAGTATATAACATAAGTTGTATGGAGTATCCCCCCAACATTAGTCCCCGAAGCTGGTGCGGTCTTAGCAACTTTTCAGTTGTTAAGGCCACATCAGGTTCCCATATCTGAATCTTTTATTCCTAGGGCTGAGTTATCTCGTAGCCCGGAGTTTCTTTTCCTGCGATCCTTTCGCTCTTTCTGGATTAGTCCTCATTGGCTAGGTATTTTTCCTGCTTATCCGGGTTTCTTTTCCTTCTCTCATACGCTTCTCCATATCCTACGTGGAGGGTAATCATCATTTGCCTCATTTTAAGGGCCATGCGCATTTACCACGCCGGTTACTGTCGTTGCACCAGGCATAACTGTTGTAAACGTCCCATACTGCAGCGTCTCGTTAACTGTAACGCCATGTTCCGTCATGGGATCATTTGCTCCTGTGGCCCCTCTTGTGGCCTTGATCTGATTGGTTGCTTGGGACGCATACACGCTCGTTGCGCGCGGCACGCCACCCGCAAAGGATCCCACGACACGCGTGACACGGTTAAGTAGAGGGTGCGGTGCACTCCCAGGGGAAGTTCCCCCATTCGCGTCGCACCCCCTGCTCTCTCTTCTTCACTACGACTCCGCTACCGCCGGTTTTCTTCTCCTCGAGCGCCACTACGACCGTGCTCTGGTGGTATCTCACGCCGGCGCCACCGTTTCCAGTGCTACTCGCCACCATGGGGCCTTGCGCTTCCCGGGTCCCCTCTTCTGGCTACCATTACTCATATTATCCCCTCGAAAGCTTCAATATCTCCATGACTAAAGCAGAAGCTGCAATGGTGGCGCAGCAGGAGGAAGGGACGGAGAGCCGCGAGCGTGGATGCTGGGATGGCTCCATTTCCTGCGAGGAGGACCTGGCTTGGCTCTACGCCTCCCGTCGCATCCCCGCTGGCATCGCCTGCCGCCTCCCCTCCGGTGAGATTACTCCCACCCCCAAATCTAGGGAGTACGTAGTTTTCTTGTCGCATTTCCAACACGGCTTCGGCCTTCCCACCTCTGATTTCTTCTTCGATTTCATCTCCACCTACAAATTGCAATCGCATCATCTTCCCGCAAATGCTATCACCTCTCTGTCCTCTTTTGCCTCCGGCATTGAGGGATATATCGGCCTCTGGCCAACCAAAGAACTTTGGATCAAGTTCTTTTGTTTGCGGAGGAATGTGGTTCCGGATAATGAGCTTGCCCCGGAGGACAAACATTTGACCCGGTGTGGCGCCGCCTCCATCTCTCCCCGGAAACAATTCGTCTTCCCCGGGTCACGGGGCTCGAATCTTGCAAGGGCTAGGCCCGGACCTTCTTCTATGTCTGGAACACCACCAAGGAGGATCAGATCCGGCTGCTCCCCTTCAGACTAGGTCCTCCAGATACTTTGCAATGGGAAAGCATTCCCAAGCGCGCTATAGCCCTGGTGAATCAAGTGGCTTGCCGGATCACGAAGCTTCTTAAGGAGCATCTCCAGGGGGAGGATATCATGATCACTTTCCTCCACAGCCGGGTCTCCCCCCTCCAGAAGCGAGCCCACAAGATCTGCTACCTTAGCGGTCCTCTTGACCCTCATCGGACCTCCTCCTTCGAGCTAGATAACTCAGCGATTTACCGTCGGGTTAAGGCCGTCTTCAACGTGGAGAAGGAGTTCACCGAGGCCTGGGGGTGGGGACTTGAGCCCTTCACTCGTGCCAACCCTCCTCCAAGGGTAAGTTAACCTTCTTTTGATATCCAGATTTTCTTTGTATGTTGATTTCCCTTTGTAACTTGGCTATTATTCTTTTAGAGATTTCTCCAGCAAACACTGGAGGATGGCGAGGTTCTGGCCAGCAAGTGGTTGGAGGACCGCCCTAAGGGAGACGAGGTGGAGACTTACCCGGAGGCCTCCTTGCCTGCCCCGGACATCATCAAACGCAGCACTGGTAAGGCCTCTTCTCTAAGGAATTGCCAGAAGATGATGATTCAGACATTGAGGTCTTGGAGGTACTTGATCCGGTTCTTATTTATTATTTGCATCTGGCTTATGTTCGAATGTTCAGCTAACCCGGACGCTCAGGTCCATGAGGTTCCCCCGCTTGCGACCGGTGGCCCGACCCCGACCCCTTCCCAGAAGCGTGCAGCTACCCCGGCCGCAGCTTCGGAGGCGCCACCGCCCAAGAAGAGGCAAAAGAAGTCCAGGGTTAAACCCTCGGCCAAGCCTGCCACCAAGAGAACAGTCCAGAGGGCACCCAAACCTAGGGCTCCTCCTACCGTTGACGAGTAAGCCCTTTTAGCATTGCTACCTCGGATTCTTCCATTGCTTGCCTTAGTATCTGGTTGGTTCTTTCTTTTTAACTTGTTGTCCTTCCTTTTTTCTAGAGTTCCTGTGGATATTCCCTAGAGCGGTTCCGGCATAGCCTCCCCACTCCGGAGCGATCCCTCTCCCCCCCCAACGATGACCAACGTTCGCTTAGCCCTATTCACAAGGTTCTGCGGCCGCGCCTGACCAGAGTCCACCTTGTTGAGAGGAGGGCCACATCGACGTGGGGGGTAGCGGGCCGGATTTGGATATGGCAATGCCGGATCTGCCTAGCTCCTCGGCCTCTGTGCTCAACGTTGAGGCGCCAGCTTCATCGGCGCTGCCCCTAGTATCCCCAGTACCAGCAACAGCACCAGCAACACCAGCAGCAGCAGAAGCAACAGCACCAGCAGCAACAACACCAGCACCAGCATCAGCAGCAGCAACAACAGCACCATCACGAACAGCACCCGCAGCACCAGCACCAGCAGCAGTAGCAAGAACAACCACAGCAAGGGCCTCCAAGCCTCCTAAGGGGAAAGCTCCTTCGGCCCCCACCGGGTCTGCCCCTTCAATCACTAATTTTTTTCAACACGCTCCTCAACCCTCATCCGGCAAAGCTACGAAGACTTCCGGGTCAGCTTTGTCCGGGCCAGCTTCCGGATCAGAGGGCAGCAAACAGCTGGTTTTGCACACCAGCCCTGCTGCGGCTCAATCTGCCAGGCGCGAGGCCCATGTGAAGGGCCTAGTGACGAGCCATTCTGCGAGTGGCGAGAGTTACAGTCCACATCTCCTTGAGTATGTGAAGAACTAGAACAACACCGACATTGTCGACCCTCAGGGCGATCTCCCAGAAAGGTTCGGCTCTGCTGAGTTCAGCGCGCAAATGAACTCCGCCACTCAGGCTATCTCCCTAGCTGGCCAGATGATGGAGGTAATCCTTTTTCTCTGCTGTTGATGTTTTTCATAACTTAGCATTTGTAGGTATATCCCAGTCCCCGAGCCTCCGAGGGAATAACTTGTTATTTGGTCGGATGCTCCCTAGTTTTTGTTCATACTGTCATTAATTTGCACTAAATTTTGGGCCGGGTCTAGTTCCCTTGGCCCGGATCATGTAGTTTTCAAATATCCACACACCTAGAGCCGGGTTAAGTTCCACTTGGCCCGGATCTTGTAGACTTCAAATATCCACACAGCTAGAGCCGGGTTAAGTTCCACTTGGCCCGGATCTTGTAGACTTCAAATGTCCACACACCTAGAGCCGGGTTAAGTTCCACTTGGCCCGGATCTTGTAAACTTCGAATATCCACACACCTAGAGCCGGGTTAAGTTCCACTTGGCCCGGATCTTATAAACTTCGAATATCGACACACCTAGAGCCGGGTTAAGTTCCACTTGGCCCGGATCTTGTAGACTTCGAATATCCACACACCTAGAGCCGGGTTAAGTTCCACTTGGCCTGGATCTTGTAGAGTTCGAATATCCACACACCTAGAGCCGGGTTAAGTTCCACTTGGCCTGGATCTTGTAGACTTCGAATATCCACACACCTAGAGCTTGGTTAAGTTCCACTTGGCCCAGACCTTGTAGACTTCGAATAATTTCTACTATCTCTAAACTTTTGTCTCTTTCTTGTTTCAGATTACCACTAACCGCCGATCCACTGAGTTCCAGCACCTGCTAGACTCCTACAAAGACATACACGAGCGTCTTAATATTCCAAAAATGATATCAAGGTACTACCTACACAAACCCTGAATACCAAGTTAAGTATATAACTTAAGTAAAGAAACCTCATAACTAAACCTTGATATACTTGCTTGCCATAGTTATTCCTACCATGAGAATCATGGCAGTTTCTAAACACTAACTCTTATTACAAATAGAGTAGGAAGGAAGTCAAGCCAAGACCATCCAGCACATACCCTTAATAGGATATTAAGAGGTGACACATTTATTTAACCAAGTCCTAGTGTCAATTGATCATCACTGTAGAGTGATAAATTCTTGCCCTACAACTTATTGACTCTTAGCTTTGACCTATTATATTGACCTTCCAAAGACCTTAAGTAAATTAATAAGAAGAAGGAACTAGATATGGTTGAGTGTACCATCATGAATGGAATGTGATCCTTAGTGGAGATCAAACCATTGGATGTTGGAGGAGTTAAGTCACTCATGAGTTAACTAGAAGAAATATCTAAACCTAAGAATTAACTAATACTTGAGAAGTTATAAGAAAGCTAGTAGTGTTAGAGTATCAAGTAATAACCTTGTTAAGCCAAGTAGGTATAAACCTAAAGTAAGCTTCCTTAACAAGATAAATCCTATAGAGAGACTAGTACAAGTCTATTACTTAGTTGATAATAGTCTTGATCAAACAAATAGAAGCCTGAGCCTTGTATGTTTAAAAGATGGTGATCATTATTCTCAATTAATTTGAGAATAGATGACTAGATGATGAAGAAGTGATGTGCGAATGCCAAATAAGGCAAAACCCTAGTAAACTGAATCATGTAGCTTGATCATGAGAAGTCAAGCTAGAGTATGATGAAGTATATAACATAAGTTGTATGGAGTAGTTGGAGGCATAGTAGTTTAACCAAGCTAATACAAGAACAAACTTGTATTATGGGAGTAGTACCATACCTATTCTAGAGGATTGTTATCACATGTGATGTATAGAGAGAACTATAATCTTGCAAGCCTTGGAAGTAGTTGCAAGAGCTATTTAAAAAGTTAATGGATGGAGTTAGTGGGAGCTACATTGATAGGTGCATCAATGGTAGTTAAGTAAGAGAAGTTAGATGTAGAAGAATGGAGAATGAGAATTATTGAAGTGGCATGAGCATGTCATCATATGAAGATGGATATGGTGGAGCCAGATAACTAGTTCTTTTAGGCAGAAGAGATCGTAGTGAAATAGATGAGAGATTTAAATAGAGTATATTTAGGAAAGGAATTATTTAAGTGTGACCCAAGCTTAGTGAAGTGTGAGGATTGGGATCCTTTAGAAGCCTTAATCAAAATCATATCAAGCCATGACAAAACCCATGTCTACCTCTTTGTTTAAAACCCTAGAATAAAGAGGGTAGTTAAATCAATTCCTATTTTTAAGCAGCCAATGGATAGTATCTCTTAGTCAAATGAACTGTCTAAGAGATAAGTAGAATACCAGTTGAGAGTGTATTGATGGAAGCCTTGTCCACCTTATTGTCTTAAACCCTAATAGAAACCTAGACCATGGACCATCAAGACCACATTAAGAAATAAACTTTATAACTCACTCTAAGTTGAGATATCATTCAGGATTATAAATTTTGGATCAATCCTTAAACCTTGATTCCTAGCAACATTCACTAATAAACTTGAGGGTAGCGTATCCTCTAGCATCCATAGTAAGTGTGGTATTGGAAACCCTAAATAAATGTTGCTGGGCATTGAGATCACTTGTGCCACATGAGTGATAATGATTGTACACCATTATATAATAAACTTCTATCAAAACATTAAGCACACTTAAGGAAGTAATGAACAACTAGTTCAAGAAGTGATCCATGCCTACTTTGAAATAAGTAGGATGGTTATGAATTGAATTTTAAGAGGAATTTGAATAGGAGAGATCACCAAAACTTTGAGGATCATGAAATTAAACCACCATTTTATGAACCCTAAGACTCAACCCATTATAAGGTTATACCTTAATTCTTATGTGAGGTTAAGTATGACACAAGTTTTGTATACATCATTAACAATTTTAAACCATTACCATTAAAATTATCAAGTGAAAACAAAAACATCTTCAAGGGATCTTTAAATAAGAAATAATCCCTAAGAAACATAATTTATATTTACTTTACTAAATAAAAGAATCCTTCATATAGTTATGAATATTTTATACACAATAAGAAATGGAGAGAAGATGGTCATAATTGCTTTATACAACAATATACATGACCTGGAAATTCTCAAGATATTGAAATCCTTTAAATATATTCATATTTGAAATGAATATGTAAATAGAAAAAAAAGAGTGAAACTAGAAACTGGAATTAAAAAAAGGAAAGAAGCAGCCAGCCGCCTGGTCCATAGCCCAACAAGCTCCTGCGTTACATGCCGCTCGCGAGTAGCAAAAGGAACAACCCACTCGCTTTGCCACAACCCAGAATCGACCCAGGATCACTTACCGTTTCGTCGCTGCTATCGTCGTCGTCCACCGTGCGACGCCCCCAAAGAAGGTGCGTGTCGCAGTCCGCCGCGTCGGAGTGCGCCAAGATGCTCGCCGCCATCACCGAAAGGGGATAAGAGGCCACTACGACACCCCTGCCCATCCTCATCCTCTAACTCTCTCTTACCTCTAATCTTTTCCTCTCTATTCCGCTCAGAGGATCAAACCCTAGCTCGTTGGGGATCGTCGTCCTCGCCGTCTCCGGTCACCCCCAGGTTCCATTGAGACCACCACTGGGAGCGCCTCACTGTCCTTGTTCGTCTCCGACCAAGCCCACAAGTAGGCGCGCCCCGAATCATTCGGAATTGAGAACAACAACCCGCCGGCCACCGCAACCGTCGCCGACAATTCATCATCGCCGGTCCTCTCTGTGCCTCACCGTCACCACCATCACCACCAGGGTGAGCTCCCGAGTCTCCCAGTACCCTCCATTACTTAATTTGCTTCCTGTATCGCTCGGCCGCCGTGAACCTCTGATCACCGCCGCAGTTGCTCGCCAGAGAAGTGGTTCCGGTGACTAAAAGTGGGCGGCGCCACCACTACTAGGTCCATCGCGTCGTTCTATTTCTAGCAAGCCCAGCCACAGCCGCGCACGTGCACCCGGTCGATCAATCGATCTTCGATTTGTGAGGATCATCCTCGGTTGACGTCATCGTGAGGTCACGTTGACATCACCTTGGCCACGTCAACGAGTTTGACCTGGTCCATGCCTAGGTGGCATACGACGTGTCCCTGACCCCACAAATCAGTGACTGTGTCTAGGATTAGTTTTGGTATAAAAGGTATTTCTCTACAATATAAACCTATTATCATATAATAAATAGATAAAACATTAGAAATTCAAATATAAATATTTTCTAGAAATTTAATAAAATGATTAAATCTTGTAAATTTAATAACTTTAATTTTACAATTCAAAAAAATATATATTATATATCGAAATGTGTAGAAAAATAAACTCTACAATATAAACATATTATCATATTTTATTCTCCAACTTAAATAAGATAATTATTATTAATTATTAAATACCCTATTAAGGATAAATCTTAATTAAACATATTCTATTATTAAAAAAAATTCTTTAAAATAGGTATAATATATCAAAAGTCTTAGAAAAACAAAATATAGACTTATAAACTTGTTTTATACATTTTTGTATCACTTAACTAAATATCATTATTCATTAAGTCTTTATAAAGTAATAAAACTTATAAAAATCATATCCTTTTATTTAAAATTCACAAAAATACTTATAATATACCAAAAGGATCACAAAAATAATATCTACATATTAAAAATATAATACTCCACTTATGAAGTGAAATAAAAGTTTAATATTCTAATAACTTAAGTTTAAACTTATTTTCTTAGTTGGTAATTCATAAAAGTATGTATAAAATTTCTAATACCTCTAATGTTGTCCACTAAAGGTCTAATACTAATGTTAGTCTTGAGTAATTCTACTATGAAGTAAAAATAGTCTAAAACATCCTAAATATAATATTTGTTGAATTATTATTCACAAATAAGTGTATATTATTTTCCAAAGGGATTTTATGAAATATAAAATCCTCGAGAATAATATTTTGACTTATTAAAACCTTTACTATTATTTCACTTACAAGTTAATAAGTATATTAAAAATCCAAAGATAATTCATAAGTAGTTAAGTAATGGTGTTTCCATATTATGAATTATACCCACTCTTTATAAGGAAATAAATGATTCTATTCAACTATAATGTTAAGAAAACATAACTCAAATAGAAATGTTACCACTCTTAATTAACCTTAAGAAAACACCAATTCCATAAAGGCAATGCTACTTGTATTATACCTTTAGGAATCATTAAGAAGTGAACCACCGATAAAAAGATGCCTTATTCAGAATGTATAAGTCTCCACTTACTAGGGGTAGCTATTAAAAAATGCTAATTATTTTCATCTGTGATACTCATAACCAGGAAGAAGATCTTGAAGTGTTAGTTTTAAGTTTAACTGCCTTTACTTTGTAAAAGTAACCTTTTCCTCAAAAGTCATTCTTTTAAGAAACATTAAAAGTAATCCTTAAACATTTGTATAAAGGCTCTAATTGATTAATAATCTTGCTTCAGGAATCTTTTAGTTACCATGCCCATTTGAGTGCTTTACTATTGTATGCTACTTATTGTACTTGCATGTTATTTAACACACTCTCACAAGCCTTAATAAGAAGCACTAGTGTGAAACTGGTATAAAAGTGCAACACATTCCAAAGAACTCATCGCAAGCTTCCAAACCCTAGATCATAGACGATTATTATGTGGATTCGCGTTTATAAAATTGCACTAGATTACTTATGCATAATTGCATTTTGCTACTTAAACATTAGTCCTTACCGGACCAATGATGCTGATTTCAGATTTGGATCTTCTATTGTCTCGAAGACCGTGATAGCATAATCTTGCAATCACAAAAGGCAAGTTCGCACTTGCTCATGTCCTTTGATTATTTTCTATGCTTGTAACTCAACTTTTGTCATCACCTGCATTTCAAAAAGGTCGAAAACACTATTTTCATAATTAACTGGAAGTATAGGTTACTGATCTAGGGTGATCATCTAATCTATTATAACTGGCAATGGAAATGCCATTGTAGAAGAATGTATCATCTAGGACTTAACAACCAATGTCGCTAGTGATTCTAGCGTCGTATATTAGACGTTAACCATGAGATCTGGAATGGGACGAAGAAGTCAGCTGGATCTTCTTCCTTTCGCATGGACGGATGACCTTATCGTGAAGCTACAGATTTCTCGTGGAGAGTACAAAGAATACAGCACATGGGTGGGACCCCTTAGTGCCCCGCGATATAGGTGTCTAGATTATCTATGCATAGCTGCCTTGGTGGAGGTTCACCATAGCTGATGGTGGCTGCCAGGCAGAGCTGCTTACAGAGTCTTCGAGGGGCTACCCGGACTATAATCATGGTAGAGCTCTTGGGGGATCGTGTCTTCATAAGGGGTCATGGAGAAGGGCAGTGATTGGCTTGGATCTTAGTCTGGGCCTCATACTAAGGAAGTGTGGATGAGCCTATAACTCGGATGTGCAACAAAGCTAAGGTCTCTCATGGGTAAAGCAACGCACCTCTGCAGAGTGTAAGAACTGTGACATGTTACTCCCTATTCTGGGAAGGAGCTACGAACACGGCAGGAAAGGAACTACATGAAAGTTTTGGTCAACCTGTGAAGGTTGTTGAACATAGTTTTCAGAATAAAAGCGACCTTTGAAGAAATGTTTACGAAAACCTGCATTACCTATGACCTTTGGTCTATGGCTATAGAGATAGTGCATCATACACTCCTTTTTAGTGAACTTGCTGAGTATGCTCGTACTCAACCGTACCTTCTTAACCCTTGCTAGGTTCTAATATTATAATATTATGATAATTTTTGAATTAAGGTAGTAACGACAATTTGTTAGTAGTTTTGAGAGATCATGTGAGGATAATTTATGATATACTAGAAAGTTGGTAGTCTTTAGTAGTCCTAGAAGAAAGGTAAGAGGTTAGTCAGAAACAAAGTGAGACCACTTTGCTCAAGATTATCCAGTTGCAACTAAGCAATTTGGGTCAATATTGAGGCAAAGAGTAGTTTGATCTTATGTGCTAAGTATCACAAAGTAAACCTATACTAGGAGGTGTCATATACTACATAGCTAAGCATGAATTCTACAGATGTTATACTCAACTACTATACTACAAGCTTAGAATAATGTGTGTTATATGTACCACATGTGTATTTCTTGGTATTTCTTGCATCTTCTTGATTGACTAGATCTGTGCATGAAGTTTGACTTGATGTGCAAATGCATGTTGCATCATCAAGTTATTACTTGATGTTATAAACCTATATAGAAAAGGGAATTCGTGTAAGGGAGTGATGAGTTTCGAAGATCAAGATGAAGACTTGCATGAAGAAGGAAGCAAAATATAAGGAGTATCAACACTATTTTGAAGGATGGATCAATCCCAACTCATTATGAGCTGGCAATAAGAAGGATTATTAGTGAAGAAAAAGGTGTAGAGCAACATGAAGGAATGAATTTAAGTTCACTCAAAGTAGGTGATGTTGCTTAGAAGCTAATGAAGTAGTTGTACTAAGATCATGGAAGTAACATGAAATGGAGCAAAGAAGAAGTCGTGGAATGAAAGTGGTATTCAAGCTCTGACAACTCGGAGAGAATGCCAGTAGTAAGTCTAGAACCTATAGGGTAATCCATACACCAAGGAGGTTCCGCAGCTTGTATCCGTAGCTGGTACCCTACTGGTTTAGCCAATTAGGACATATTTGTATGATTTAAAGAGCATAAAATTTGGCCTAAGTTAAGAAAGACATAAAGAAGTATAAAATTAAAAGCTAACTACTTTCGAGACATTTCATAAAATCAGGTTTACCAGTGAGAAATAACGTCTAAGAAGATAAAAGTAAGACAATTAAGGTCGGAAGATTCATTTCGGAGATCCACAACTGTGTGGGTGTACCATAGATTCTTTCATGAGACCTTGTAAAGGTAAAGTATAAGCTGGACAAAGAGCAATATCCTTCCTATTGAGTTAATGGGTATTATACATGTAGTTATAGACCATTAGGAAACCCCAATGGGGAGAGTAAACAATAAACATTGAAGTGTTGTTATTTGACCTTCCGACTAAAGGTTGGAGAAGAAGTACTAAACGATGATAAGATTAAGCCTTATGCTCATAAGGTTATAAGAAGTCATCATTATAAAGTATTTCCGAGAGTATGTCTGGATGAAAGATCGAAAGAGATATAATAGATTAAACCTAGTGGACTAGTTCTAAAAGAAACAACTCGTAAGTTGTCCTTAAGGAGTAGAGCCTACTAAAATAGTTTAGTGTATAGTAGTAGGAAAACCTTATTGGAAGGGACAAAATGTGTCCACAACCAATTCTAAATAGGGTTGTAAGGGCATAAACCCAAAGAGATATAGTAAAAGGAACTATATGGTAAATGAGAAACGATAGTTGTATATTGTCGAGAATGAATAGGATTCAAGGAAAAAAGATCTAGATACGGGATACCACAATTATCCCCAATTGTGATCACAATGGATTTTGAGAAATGCCGTGATCAATACAAGCCAATAACTCATTCCAAAACGTAAGAGAGTACAAACTTCGGGGACGAAGTTTATTTTAAGGGGGGGGTCTGTAACATCCCAGCATTAGAGCTTAGAAATAAGCTGAGATGTGGTGTGTGAATTGCATTCATGCATAGAAAATCTGGATAATTTTCGCGCTTTTAAATAAAACTTGTCAAAGTGATTGAAGCTTCTCTTAACTTGGTGGAACCGAAGTAGATCATCAAGTTGACTGCGATAAGTTTCAATATGACCTTTGCTAAAACCTTATCTTTGGGTAATATAATTTGATCTAAGGGTAGATCAAATGTAATAAAACTAAGTCACAACGCACTACTTAATAAGGAGTACTAGATATTCTAGAGATCATTACATGGTATTCCATACAACAACTCAAGGATGAATACTTAATATTCCAAAAATGATATAAAGATACTACCTACAACAAACACTGAATACCAAGTTAAGTATATAACTTAAGTAAAGAAACCCCATAACTAAACCTTGATATACTTGCTTGCCATAGTTATTCCTACCATGAGAATCATGGTAGTTTCTAAACACTAACTCTTATTACAAATAGAGTAGGAAGGAAGTCAAGCCAATATCATCCATCACATACCCTTAATAGGATATTAAGAGGTGACATATCTATTTAACCAAGTCCTAGTGTAAATTGATCATCACTGTAGAGTGATCAATTCTTGACATAGAACTTATTTACTCTTAGCTTTGAACTATTATATTGACCTTCCAAAGACCTTAAGTAAATTAATAAGAAGAAGGAACTAGATATGATTGAGTGTACCATCATCAATGGAATGTGATCCTTAGTGGAGATCAAACCATTGGATGTTGGAGGAGTTAACTCACTCGTGAGTTAACTATAAGAAGTATCTAAACTTAAGTATTAACTAATACTTGAGAAGTTGTAAGAAAGCTAGTAGTGTTAGAGTATCAAGTAATAACTTTGTTAAGCCAAGTAGGTATAAACCAAAAGTAAGCTTCCTTAATAAGATAAATCCTATAGAGAGATTAGTACAAGTCTATTACTTAGTTGATAATAAAAACCTGGGCCTTGTATGTTTAAAAGATGGTGGTCATTATTCTCAAGTCATTTGAGAATGGATGACTAGATGATGAAGAAGTGATGTGAGAATGCCAAATAAGGCAAAACCCTAGTAAACTAAATCATCTAGCTTGATCATGAGAAGGCAAGCTAGAGTATGATGAAGTATATAACATAAGTTGTATGGAGTATCCCCCCAACATTAGTCCCCGAAGCTGGTGCGGTCTTAGCAACTTTTTAGTTGTTAAGGCCACATCAGGTTCCCATATCTGAATCTTTTATTCCTAGGGCTGAGTTATCTCGTAGCCCGGAGTTTCTTTTCCTGCGATCCTTTCGCTCTTTCTGGATTAGTCCTCATTGGCTAGGTATTTTTCCTGCTTATCCGGGTTTCTTTTCCTTCTCTCATACGCTTCTCCATATCCTACGTGGAGGGTAATCATCATTTGCCTCATTTTAAGGGCCATGCGCATTTACCACGCCGGTTACTGTCGTTGCACCAGGCATAACTATTGTAAACGTCCCATCACTGCAGCGTCTCGTTAACTGTAACGCCATGTCCCGTCATGGGATCATTTGCTCCTGTGGCCCCTCTTGTGGCCTTGCTCTGATTGGTTGCTTGGGACGCATACACGCTCGCTGCGCGCGGCACGCCACCCGCAAAGGATCCCACGACATGCGTGACACGGTTAAGTAGGGGGTGCGGTGCACTCCCAGGGGAAGTTCCCCCATTCGCGTCGCACCCCCTGCTCTCTCTTCTTCACTACGACTCCGCTACCGCCGGTTTTCTTCTCCTCGAGCGCCACTACGACCGTGCTCTGGTGGTATCTCACGCCGGTGCCACCGTTTCCAGTGCTACTCGCCACCATGGGGCGTTGCGCTTCCTGGGTCCCCTCTTCTGGCTACCATTACTCAGATTATCCCCTCGAAAGCTTCAATCTCTCCATGACTAAAGCAGAAGCTGCAATGGTGGCGCAGCAAGAGGAAGGGACGGAGAGCCACGAGCGTGGATGCTGGGATGGCTCCATCGCCCGCGAGGAGGACCTGGCTTGGCTCTACGCCTCCCATCGCATCCCCGCTGGCATCGCCTGCCGCCTCCCCTCCGGTGAGATTACTCCCACCCCCAAATCTAGGGAGTACGTAGTTTTCTTGTCGCATTTCCAACACAGCTTAGGCCTTCCCACCTCTGATTTCTTCTTCAATTTCATCTCCACCTACAAATTGCAACCGCATCATATTCCCGCAAATGCTATCACCTCTCTGTCCTCTTTTGCCTCCGGCATTGAGGGATATATCGGCCTCTGGCCAACCAAAGAACTTTGGATCAAGTTCTTTTGTTTGTGGAGGAATGTGGTTCCGGATAATGAGCTTGCCCCGGAGGACAAACATTTGACCCGGTGTGGCGCCGCCTCCATCTCTCCCCGGAAACAATCCGTCTTCCCCCGGGTCACGGGGCTCGAATCTTGCAAGGGCTAGGCCCGGACCTTCTTCTATGTCTGGAACACCACCAAGGAGGATCAGATCCGGCTGCTCCCCTTCAGACTAGGTCCTCCAGATACTTCGCAATGGGAAAGCATTCCCAAGCGCGCTACAGCCCTGGCGAATCAAGTGGCTTGCCGGATCACGAAGCTGCTTAAGGAGCATCTCCAGGGGGAGGATATCATGATCACTTTCCTCCACAGCCAGGTCTCCCTCCTCCAGAAGCGAGCCCACAAGATCTGCTACCTTAGCGGTCCTCTTGACCCTCATCGGACCTCCTCCTTCGAGCTAGATAACTCAGCGGTTTACCGCCGGGTTAAGGCCGTCTTCAACGTGGAGAAGGAGTTCACCGAGGCCTGGGGGTGGGGACTTGAGCCCTTCACTCGTGCCAACCCTCCTCCAAGGGTAAGTTAACCTTCTTTTGATATCCAGATTTTCTTTGTATGTTGATTTCCCTTTGTAACTTGGCTATTATTCTTTCAGAGATTTCTCCAGCAAACACTGGAGGATGGCGAGGTTCTGGCCAGCAAGTGGTTGGAGGACCGCCCTAAGGGAGACGAGGTGGTGACTTACCCGGAGGCCTCCTTGCCTGCCCCGGACATCATCAAACGCAGCACTGGTAAGGCCTCTTCTCTAAGGAATTGCCAGAAGATGATGATTCAGACATTGAGGTCTTGGAGGTACTTGATCCGGTTCTTATTTATTATTTGCATCTGGCTTATGTTCAAATGTTCAGCTAACCCGGACGCTCAGGTCCATGAGGTTCCCCGCTTGCGACCGGTGGCCCGGCCCCGGCCCCTTCCCAGAAGCGTGCAGCTACCCCGGCCGCAGCTTCGGAGGCGCCACCGCCCAAGAAGAAGCAAAAGAAGTCCGGGGTTAAACCCTCGGCCAAGCCTGCCACCAAGAGCACAGTCCAGAGGGAACCCAAACCTCGGGCTCCTCCTACCGTTGACGAGTAAGCCCTTTTAGCATTGCTACCTCGGATTCTTCCATTGCTTGCCTTAGTCTCTGGTTGGTTCTTTCTTTTTAACTTGTTGTCCTTCTTTTTTTTCTAGAGTTCCTGTGGATATTCCCTAGAGCGGTTCCGGCATAGCCTCCCCACTCCGGAGCGATCCCTCTCCCCCCCCAACGATGACCAACGTTCGCTTAGCCCTATTCACAAGGGTTCTGCGGCCGCGCCTGACCAGAGTCCACCTTGTTGAGAGGAGGGCCACATCGACGTGGGGGGTAGCGGGCCGGATTTGGATATGGCAATGCCGGATCTGCCTAGCTCCTCGGCCTCTGTGCTCAACATTGAGGCGCCAGCTTCATCGGTGCTGCCCCTAGTATCCCCAGTACCAGCAACAGCACCAGCAACACCAGCAGCAGCAGAAGCAATAGCACCAGCAGCAACAACACCAGCACCAGCATCAGCAGCAGCAACAGCAGCACCATCACGAACAGCTCCCGCAGCACCAGCACCAGCAGCAGTAGCAAGAACAACCACAGCAAGGACCTCCAAGCCTCCTAAGGGGAAAGCTCCTTCGGCCCCCACCGGGTCTGCCCCTTCAATCACTGATTTTTTTCAACACGCTCCTCAACCCTCATCCGGCAAAGCTACGAAGACTTCCGGGTCAGCTTTGTCCGGGCCAGCTTCCGGATCAGAGGGCAGCAAACAGCTGGTTTTGCACACCAGCCCCGCTGCGGCTCAATGTGCCAGGCGCAAGGCCCATGTGAAGGGCCTAGTGACGAGCCATTCTGCGAGTGGCGAGAGTTACAGTCCACATCTCCTTGAGTATGTGAAGAACTAGAACAACGCCGACATTGTCGACCCTCAGGGCGATCTCCCAGAAAGGTTCGGCCCTGCTGAGTTCAGCGCGCAAATGAACTCCGCCACTCAGGCTATCTCCCTAGCTGGCCAGATGATGGAGGTAATCCTTTTTCTCTGCTGTTGATGTTTTTCATAACTTAGCATTTGTAGGTATATCCCAGTCCCCGAGCCTCCGAGGGAATAACTTGTTATTCGGTCGGATGCTCCCTAGTTTTTGTTCATACTGTCATTAATTTGCACTAAATTTTGGGCCGGGTCTAGTTCCCTTGGCCCGGATCATGTAGTTTTCAAATATCCACACACCTAGAGCCGGGTTAAGTTCCACTTGGCCTGGATCTTGTAGACTTCAAATATCCACACAGCTAGAGCCGGGTTAAGTTCCACTTGGCCCGGATCTTGTAGATTTCAAATGTCCACACACCTAGAGCCGGGCTAAGTTCCACTTGGCCCGGATCTTGTAAACTTCGAATATCCACACATCTAGAGCCGGGTTAAGTTCCACTTGGCCCGGATCTTATAAGCTTCGAATATCCACACACCTAGAGCCGGGTTAAGTTCCACTTGGCTCGGATCTTGTAAACTTCGAATATCGACACACCTAGAGCCGGGTTAACTTCCACTTGGCCCGGATCTTGTAGACTTCGAATATCCACACACCTAGAGCCGGGTTAAGTTCCACTTGGCCTGGATCTTGTAGAGTTCGAATATCCACACACCTAGAGCCGAGTTAAGTTCCACTTGGCCCGGATCTGGTAGACTTCGAATATCCACACACCGCTGATCCGGGTTAAGTTCACACACCTTGTAGACTTTGAATAATTTCTATTGTCTGTAAACTTTTGTCTCTTTCTTGTTTCAGATTACCACTAACCGCCGATCCACTAAGTTCCAGCACCTGCTGGACTCCTACAAAGACATACGCGAGCGTCATGGTAAACTCCTGGAGGAGTACCATAAGAGGGGTTAGTTTCCATTTCTCTCCCTTCCTTGTTCATCCAAACTTCTTAGAGCTTATATGAATGTTTTATCCGGATTACGCAGCCAAGGTTGAGGCTGAGAATATCATCATGAGGAAGAATCTTGCGGAGATCAAAGGTAACTTCATCCCCTTTACATGATCATTGTACCCTCCATGCTTTATCCGGTGGACACTCATATTTTGGGTCCTCCGGATCATGTTGTAGTTGCTCTTGAGGACAGTGTTCCTATGCCTGAACTGATGACCCACTGCCTGGAACAATCAGGAAAGTATGAAGCTGAACTGAAGAAGAAGGACGCTGAGATAGCTCGGCTCCAGCAGCAGGACTCGGAGATTACTCGGCTGAATGCCAAAATCCAGAGGCTCAAGAGCTCTCATCAGTCCGTGCTGGAGAAGGCTGATCAGGAGTTTGCCGAAGAGAAGGAGCGTTTAGTTACGCAAATCTCTAAGGACAAGAGCTTACTGGAGGAAGCCGACATCAAACTTGCATCGGTGATCACTGAGCGTGAAAAACTCTGGGTCCACAACGCCAACACTAATTCCGAGCTTCATCGACTTCTCTTCCAGATTGCGTGTAAGTTCTCCGCTCTTGCTTGATTTGTTATAGTTCGGATTTGGTCCATCCACTCATTGTTGCTCCTCTTATCCTTAGGTAAATTTCTAGAGAGCAATTCGTTCGCTGCCTCCGCCGTACACGAATCCCGTGAGCAGCATGGAGTTCCTGTTGGCCCTAATGCCGAGCCAATTCCTTATGCCACAGAGGATCTCCTGGCGAGTCTCACCGCTCGTCTCGAGATAGTAAGGAATTTCGGCGCAGACATTATCCCAGCTACAACGCGGATGTTTGGCTGCCTCTGGCCCAGCGAGACCATTCTCAAGAAGACCTCAGCCTTCATAGCCAAACTCATGGAATAGGAGACGCAACTGGACCTGTGGCGTGAATCTGCGGCACGGGCTGGAGCCGACATTGCTTTGAAGTTTACGCTTTCATGGTATGAAGGGATTGACTTGGCATTGCTCAAGCATATGTGCACCGGGTCTAAGTGGTGCGAGGATCCGGAGTGGATCGCGCGCCGCCAGGCCTGTGCAAACAATCTCATTTAGTACTCCTTCTGCCATGCCTGGAATGAGGGGTCAAGCTTCCTTGATCCTGCTGATGATGAAATTGTCTCTGGAGCTGAAGAAGGGAATGAGAGCGAGGACTCCGAGTTGGGTGACGAAGCTGAACACCTGGAGGACAACGAAGTTGACTTGGACGACGAGGCCGAATCTAGCGCTCCTCCCGCACACTCCGGAGTACCTCCCTCAACAGATGATTCTCCTGCTGCTTCTGCCCCTTGAAAAACACTCATCATATTTATCAGATCCCCAGAATGCCGGGCGCAGATGTACCTAAATACCTTGGTTTGTTTGTGCTACAATTTTATGTTTCGAACTAAGTTTTTATTGCCGGATTATCGTGGGCGAAGTCCTCGAGTTTCATTTTCCTGTTCCTCCAATTTTTGACTCGGCTCGCGTCTACCTTGATTCGGTTTTTTGACTTACGAGTCCGAGGTTCAAAAAATTGTCTTAACAATACTTGAAACCTTGATATTAGCTCAAAATGATTCAGCGCTTTAGTGAAGAAAATAAACTAAGGGTTAGCCAAAAAACCAACGTCGGCCCGCTAAAGTTCTTCTTCCTTAGTTTTTTTTTCATGTGCTTTGCCATTCCAAACTTGTTCTCTTGCTTGCCATGAAGCCAATTCTTGTTGGACAATAGCAAAGTCGAAGAGTTAGGTTTTTGGTGCTAACACATTACTAATCCAACTAAGATGTAAGCGACTTAACCCAGCCGACAAAAAGAATACGAAAACAAGACAAGTGCTATAGCAGTCCCCGAGTCTCTGCTTGGGGTGGCAAAGTTTTTATTGATAAGCTCACTGCCGACATACATACTGACATACGAGTAGTTCAGATACATTCACCTCTCAGGTGTAGAAAGGACGCAGCAGTGCTACATTCCATGGTGTTTTGGATTCCTCTCCAGACATGTCCGCCTTGTTCTTTTGCTAGGGCTGTGCATCAATAAGATAGTAGGAATCATTGCGCAAAGCTTTGCTCACAATGAAGGGCCCTTCCCATGGGGGGATAACTTATGCATGCCAGCGGTGTGTTGTATTAGCCTTAGCACCAAATCACCTTCCCGAAAAACATGGGGGTTTACTTTCCGGCTATGATAGCGTCGGAGATTTTGTTGGTATATGGCGGATCTGGACAATGCCAGTTCTCTCGCTTCTTCCAGTAGATCAACAGCATTTTGCCAGGCTTCGTGCACTTCGGCTTCTGTGTATTGGGTGACCCTAGGCAAATCATGCTCTATGTCGGCTGGTAATACAGCTTCTGCCCCATATACCAGAAAGAATGGCGTATAGCCCGTTGATCGATTCGGAGTTGTTCTTAAACTCCACAGTACCGCTGGTAGTTCTTCTATCCAGCACCCCGCTGATCTTTGCAGCGGCTCTATGAGCCGAGTTTTATCCCGGACAATACCATTCAGTTGGATCTTTCCACTTGTCCGTTCGATGCGGGATGGGCGACTGAGGCGACATCTAACTGGATCTTCTTTTCCTGGCAGAACCTCGCAAATGCTCCTTTGGCAAAATTTGTCCCGTTATCAGTTATGATGCTATGAGGGTAGCCGTACCTTAAGATTATATCCTTGAGGAATCTTACTGCCGTTGCCCCATCACATTTCTGAATTGGTTTCACTTCAATCCATTTGGTGAATTTGTCAACCATGACCAGCGTGTGGGTCATCCCTCCTTTGGCCGGCTTAAATGGCCCTACCATATCTAGGCACCATACAGCAAATGGCCATGTAATTGGGATAATTTTCAGCTCCGACATTGGCAGGTGAGTTTTCGCGGCGTATCTTTGACAACCATTACATTTTCTCACCAAGTCCTCTGCTTGCTCCAAAGCACTGGGCCAATAAAATCCATGCCGGAAAGCCTTTGCTACTAAGGCCCTTGAGGAGGCATGGTGGCCACATTCCCCTTGGTGAATATCTCGGAGTATGTCGAGTCCTTCCTCCGGATCAACGCACCGTTGTAGTACTGCTGTCACACTCCTTTTGTATAATTCGGCGTTGATAATGGTATAAGCCTTTGCCCTTCTCTGAATTTTCCTTGAACTTATTTCATCATCCGGCAAGATTCCCTCCTTCAGGAAATCAAAAATTAGCTTGGCCCAAGACGGTATAGGTCGGATGGGAAATGGTTCCTCATCCACTTCCACTGCATCCACCGACATAACTCCTGCCGGATCAAGCTCCGGGTTTGCTGAAGCAGTCCCTGAGTTTGCTGAGGAGCCTCCCCATTCTATTTCCATAGGTGCAGCTCCTGATCCGGTGAGCGTCGGGATATAAATAGCATCTGATTCGGGTGAGGGTGTGATAGACGGTTTTCTCAAGTGTTCCAAAGCCACATTCGGCGGAATGGGTTGCCGGGATGAGCCCAGCTTGGACAGTGTATCTGCTGCCTCGTTTTTGCTCCGAGGTTGGTGATGGAACTCACACCCTTCGGAAAACCCGCTTATCTTCTAGACATGGAACCTATACAAGGCCATGTTAGCATCCAGGGCATCCCAATTTCCAGACACATGCTGTACCACCAAATTCGAATCTCCAAAGCACTATATCCGGCGTATCCCTACTTCCTTTGCCACTTTGAGACCATGTAGCAACGCTTCGTATTCCGCCACATTATTCGAGGCACTAAAATGGATCTGTAGGACATACTTGAGTTGATCCTTCTTGGGCGAGGTAAGCACTACCCCGGCGCCTAATCCATCTTTCAGTTTCGATCCATCGAAGTGCATATGCCAATAATTGGAGTCCGGCAGGGGTGGCTCGTATTGCATTTCAGCCCAGTCCACAAAGAAATCTGCCACAGCTTGTGATTTGATCGCATCTCTCCTATCGAACGGTGGCGCATATGGAGCTAATTCGATTGCCCACTTTGCTATTCTGCCGCTTGTGTCCTTGTTACTCATGATTTCTGAGATGGGTGCCTCACATATCACCTTGATGGGGTGTTCCTCGAAATAGTGCTTGAGCTTCTTGGCCGACATATATACGCCGTACGCCATCTTCTGATAATGAGGATAGTTCTGTTTTGACACTGACAATACTTCGCTCAGATAATACACCGGTCTTTGCACCGATTTTCCTTCCTCTTCGCGCTCCACTACGATCACTGCACTTACGACTCGGTTGGTCGCGGCTACGTAAAGCAACATCGGTTCCTTAGGTAATGGTGCAGCTAGTATTGGCGCGGTAGATAGCATCTTTTTCAACTCTCGAAATGCAAGATCCGCCGGTGGCGTCCATGTGAACTTATCTGCTTTTTTCATTAATTGATAGAGGGGCAGGGCCTTCTCTCCCAGCCGACATACAAACCGACTTAACGATGCCAGGCAACCGGTGAACTTCTGGACATCATTAAGACACTTTGGTAACTCCTTCTTTCTATGGCCCGGATCTTCGTCGGGTTAGCTTCAATGCCGCGGCTAGATACCAGGAATCCAAGTAACTTTCCGGCTGGTACGGCAAAGGTGCATTTCTTCGGGTTCAGTTTCATTCGGAACCTTCTCAAGTTCGCGAACGTATACCGGATATCCTCAAGGAGCGTATTGCTTTCTTTGGTTTTTATCACCACATCATCCACATACACCTGCACATTTCGACCTATCTGGTCGTGCAAGCATTTTTGCATACATTACTGGTACGTTGCTCTTGCATTACATAATCCAAACAGCATAGTTCGATAACAATAAGCCCCGTACGGGGTAATGAACGCAGTCTTTATTTGATCATCCGGATTTAGGGGTATCTGATGGAAACCAGAATACGCGTCAATGAATGACAGTAGTTCACATCCGGCAGTTGAGTCTATGACCTGATATATTCTTGGGAGTGGGAATGGATCTTTTGGACACGCCTTATTCAGGTTCATGTAATCAATACACATGCGCCATACCACTGCCACGTTCGGATCATCCTTCTTTTTCTCCACCAGCACCGGATTAGAGAGCCAATCCGGATAGAGTACCTCCATGATAAATCCGGCCGCTAGCAATCTTGCTATCTCATCTCCAATTACTTTTCTTCTATCTTCTGCAAAACGCCTGAGAGGCTGCTTTACTGGCTTAGCCCCGGGTCTTACATTCAATGAGTGCTCAGCCAACTCCCTCGGTACACCTTGCAGATCTTGCGTAGAACAAGCAAAGATATCCCGATTCTCATGGAGGAAGTTGACGAGCTCGCTTTCCTATTTGCTTCTTAACCCGGCACCTATGGTAACGGTGCGCTTTGGGAACAGATCATCAACTAGCACTTTCTTCGTATCCTTAGTCGCTTGGAACGATATGCTCCCATGCGGGTTGGTCAGGGCCGGCATATGTTGTTGCACGGATTGAGCCAATGCCGCCACCTCTAGTATCTTCCTTTTCTCTTGAGCTATCACGAGTGACTCGGCTAAATTAGATCTGGTTGATGCACACTCGATCGAACGCTGGAAGTCCCCTGATATTGTTATCACACCCCTTGGTCCGGGCAACTTCATCTTAAGGTAACTGACGTGGGTAGTTTCCATGAATTTGCTCAGCGCTAGCCTGTCGAGTAATGCGTGATAAGCACTTTCCAGATTCACTACCTCAAATTCTAAGTTCTCGGTGCGACATTTGTCTCTTGTGCCGAATAACACGTCAACCCGGACCTTACCTATTGGTTCACAAGAGATACCTGGCACAATACCATGAAAAGTGGTCCTTGTTGCTTGCAGCACATTCTCTGTTATCCCCAATTTGGGCATGATATCCTTGTACATAATGTTGATACTGCTGCCATTGTCAATCAATACCTTGGAGAACCTCACGTTGAGATTCGGTCCGATAAACGTCGGATCCAAGACTAGAGCGTAGGTTCCTGGGCTTGGCATGATCTTCGGGTGATCCTTGATACTCCATGTGATCTCTTGATCCACCCAAGGCATATATCTCAGCACAACCGACATTACTGCGTTCACCTCCATATGCCGGTGCTGTAAGATTTTCTGGTCATTCTCTTCCATGGTGAACACACAATAGCTTTGATGATGTTCCCTGTACTCATTTCGCCCTTCATTCTCGTTGTAACCTTGGCCTTGTTGTTGATTATTCCCTACTTGATGTACAACATCCCTTCTTTCCGGATTCTCGTACCTCGGCGGGGTTAGTGGCAGCATCAGTTGCTGTCCATTTCCCCTGTTAGTAACGGTGGCCGGGGTGTTTCATTTCTAGGTGCTTCGTTCCGAGGTGCCTGAGCATTCCCCGAACCCACCTGTTCCAACTACCTCATCCATTCACATTGTCGGGTCGTATGATTCGTTAGACTGTTCGGACTTGGCGTATGAAATTTGCAAGGCTGATCCAGCATAGACTCGAACGTATACCTCGGCCTATCCTTTCGTTCCTACCATTGCTTTTTCTGCTCCGGGGTCCAAGGCTTTCTTCCTTCGCTTTTTTGCTGCCAGTTTTGCCCTCCAATTTTCTGGCGTTGGCTTGCTCCGGCATTGGGCTGATCCTGGTCCACTGCTGCAACCTGCTGCGAGTTATACCGATAATCCGGACGCTCATCCCTTCTTTTTCCTTGGAAATCATTCCTCCTTGATGACCCGGAGTTATCTCGGTTGTAATATTCCTCATTTGCTTCGCTTGACATTAGCCAGGGTTGTGTTGGATCTCCTAAGGCATATGAATCTGTAATCCGGATTGTCTCGGACAAGGTGGTAGGCATATCTCGTTGTAACCTTTGCCACGGCATACTTCCATACCTGCATCCCTGAGCGAACCATGCAATTGCTTGCGATTCAATCACCCCTTCGCACGAGTTTCGCACATTGCACCACCGAGTCAGGAAATCTCTATCTGGCTCATTCGGTCTCTGCCGGCATAGTGCAAGGGTCTATGGTCTGTTGGGTCTCTTGTAAGTGCTTGAGAAATTGCTAACAAACAGTTCCTGGAAATCCAACCAACAGTTGACACTCCCTGGTGGCAAATTGTTCAGCCAAACCCGCGCTGGTCCTTCTAGCATCTGTGGTACATATCTCACTGCCCATCTCAAATTCCCTGTCGCGATCTTGACGGCTGTGGCATAATCAATTAGCCAATCCTCTGGCCTGGTACTCCCATCATAGGTTCGGGTTCCCCTGGCCAGTTGGAAGTTCGGCACAGGTGGCTCATTCATGATCCGAGGCCCGAAACATGCTGGACCCAGTGGACCTTGTAGTTCGATTTGCTCCGACCTATAAATCCTATCCAACTTCAACCTCGCATCATCTGGTTGCAAGTTCCTACTTCCCAACCGTGTTCCAATCACATGGTGATCCGGTCTGGGGTATCCATCATTAACCATAGCCGAATAACCATCATTGTATCTTTCTTGATCCGGGTGCGCAGGGCGTTGTTGTGCTGCTTGTCCTACACCTCCTCCTTGCCGAGGTTCGTGATGTTGCGCATGAGGTACATTTTGCCCTGCTCCCACAGGATTACGCTGTCCGGCATTGCCGTTGGTAGCATTTATTTGACCGGCATTGCCTTAGTCATGGTTACCTCAGGCAGCCACACCTCGGCTGGTACTGTGGTGATCCTCATCAACTTGCATTGCTTTTCCTTTTCCGGCTCTTACCGGATCATAAGGGACCATTTGCTTGTTTCTTCTCCCGGAGTCCACTACCTCTTCTCTCCTGGGGTCATGACCCGGAGACGACGCAGCTCCTCTGGACCTCGTCGGGTTATCTCTGGCCGAATGTACCACCTACGAGGCCCCTGGTGGTGCCGGGTTAGCTTTGTTTATTTCTTCATTTTGTTGACATGCGACCCTCAACAGGTGATTCACTCTTTCTTGCTGCCTTTGACAAGCCTCACCGGTCAAGCCTTCTAACTCGGATGCGGCCGCGTTTGCTGCTCTGAGGTTCTTTGCTGGGGTACTGTACCTATCAAATCCTCCTGTCACTATAGTAGCTGTCTGACCCGGCCTAGGCTCGTACTCCTTGTCAATCTCTGTGATTAGGTTTTTGCCTCGGATTTTCACTCCATTGATACGGTTCGCCTTAGCGTACTCTCTCAAGGTGATGTTCAGCGACTAATGCAGCTCAGCTACCTTATTTGCTCCAGCTAACATCTTCTGCCTAGTTTCCTCTAACTCAACTTGCGCCTGAGCCGGATCTACCACAGGTGCTATTGGTGTTGCTAAGCTATCTATTGCTTGTTGGAGCACATTCTCTGGCTTCTCTAGCGGAGGAAACCTAGACCTGGTCTGTTTGGGCGTTACCTGTGGCTCTGGCGCCGGATCTTTGCTCGGTCCTGCATCCTGCAGTGTCATCAAGACTTCAACGCTGCTAGTGGGGTGAGCGATACGCACTCCACGAGCGGTGCTGAGAGATGGTTCGCCTCCTTTGACGACCCGCCGCGGATGAATGCAGGACTCATCCACCCCGACGTAGATCTTGTGCGCGCCAAGCTTGATGAAGACGTCGTTGCGCGGTGGAGGGTTCCTACCGAAGCTTCCCGTGTTGTCGCTGACGTAGTCCAGCGCTCCAAAGCGCTGAACCAAGCCTGAGACGATACGCTCGCTGGTGCACGAGAAGTTTCCCGTCTGGATTTTCACCCCTGCTAGCACCGCTTGCCCTACGGTGGGCGCCAACTGTCGTGGTGGTGGCATGGCAAATGCCATGGATAGGCTAAAGATGGGGCCAATGAGTGCTAGGGGAATCCAGGGAGGGAGAGAGTGGTGATTCCACGCACAGAAGTTCTTGTATTCTCTCTAGCAATGGTGTTTACAAGTGTTCTTGAGGCCCTTAGCAAGAAGGACACAATGTCTCTTACCCCTCACTAACTAGCCCTCGAGTTCTACCTTAGACAGAGAGTGATTCCTCTAAATGTCGTCCCCTCTCTATGGAGGCCCTGGTGCTCCTTATATAGGGAGCCCGGGTTACAATTCTAGGGCACAGGTGGCAGCATATTCTACGAATATGCTCCTTTAGCAGATGCTTCTTTATTCTTCTTTAACGGCTCATCCGGGATTTGGACGTAACCCGCAGCATCATCCTCGTCTTTTGGCGTCACAGGCTACGTCATCTGGCTTTGCCTGCGTCACCTTGGTCACTGCTGACCCGCTAGTCCTCTCCTTTACTTTACTTTGCACATGCTTCAGCTAACAAAGCCACCTTTTGACCAGCAGAGAATTCCTTCTCTCTGAAGCCAAGGTAATCTGGCTAGCATATAGCTAATCCGGCCTACCCAATTACCTGCAAAACAGATAGGCATGGTCGGCATAGATCTTATGCCGGTCGGATCATTGTCAAGGAAATACCCCATGGGTCGGGCCACACCGTGATTTGGCCTGCCTTGAGGTGACCCAGTCAGCATTTTTCTTTGACCGCGCCGTACCCCGGCTAACTCGGCCCTTATACCCCGGCGTTGCCCTACCCGGGGGTATCCCCCCAACATTCAACCCATTATAAGGTTATACCATAATTCTTATGTGAGGTTAAGTATGACACAAGTTTTGTATACATCATTAACCATTTTAAACCATTACCATTAAAATTATCAAGTGAAAACAAAAACATCTTCAAGGGATCTTTAAATAAGAAATAATCCCTAAGAAACATAATTTATATTTACTTTACTAAATAAAAGAACCCTTCATATAGTTATGAATATTTTATACACAATAAGAAATGGAGAGAAGGTGGTCATAATTGCTTTATACAACAATATACATGACCTGCAAATTCTCTGGATATTTAAATCCTTGAAATATATTCATATTTGAAATGAATATGTAAATAGAAAAAGAAAGAGAGTGAAACTAGAAACTGGAATTAAAAAAAGGAAAGAAGCACCAGCCGCCCGGTCCATAGCCAACAAGCTCCTGCGTTACCTGCCACTCACGAGCAGCAGAAGGAACAACCCACTCGCTTCGCCACAGCCCAGAACTGGCCCGGGCCCATTTACCGTTTCATCGCTACTATCGTCGTCGTCCACCTTGCAACGCCCCCGAAGCAGGTGTCGCTGTCCGCCGCGTTGGAGTGCGCCAAGATGCTCGCCGCCGTCGCCGGGAGGGGATAAGGAGGCCACGACGACACCCCTTCACATCCTCATCCTCTCACTCTCTCTCACCTTTGATCTTTTCCTCTCTATTCCGCTCAGAGGAGCAAACCCTAGCTCGTCGAGGATCATCGTCCTCGCCATCTCCGGTCGCCCCAGGTTCCGCTGAGACCACCACTGGGAGCACCTCACTGTCGTCGTTCGTCTCCGACCATGCCCACAAGCAGGCGCGCCCCGAATCATTCGGAATCGAGATTAACAATCTGCCGGCCACCGCAGCCGTCGCCGGCAATTCATCGTCGCCGGTCCTCCCCGTGCCTCACTAGACCACCATCACCACCAAGGTGACCTCCCGAGTCTCCTAGTACCCTCTGTTACTTCATTTGCTTCATGTATCACTCTGCTGCCATGAACCTCTGAGCACCACCGCAGTTGCTCGCCGGAGAAGTGGTTCCGGTGACTAAAAGTGGGTGGCGCCACCACTACTAGGTCTGTCGCGTCATTCTCTTTCCAGCAAGCGCAGCCATAGCCGCGTGTGCACCCGATCGATCTTCGATCTGTGAGGATCATCCTCGGTTGACGTCATCGTGAGGTCACGCTGACATCATCTTGGCCACGTCAGCAAGTTTGACCTGGTCCATGCCCAGGTGGCATACGACGTGTCCCTGACCCCAAAAGTCAGTGACTGTGTCTAGGATTAGTTTTGGTATAAAAGGTATTTCTCTGTTTAGTAAATAGATAAAACATTAGAAATTCAAATATAAATATTTTCCAGAAATTTAATAAAATGATTAAATCTTGTAAATTTAATAACTTTAATTTTACAATTCAGAAAAATATATATTATATATCGAAATGTGCAGAAAAATAAACTCTACAATATAAACCTATTATCATATTTTATTCTCCAACTTAAATAAGATAATTATTATTAATTATTAAATACCCTATTAAGAATTAATCTTAATTAAACATATTCTATTATTAAAAAAAATCTTTAAAATAGGTATAATATATCAAAAGTCTTAGAAAAACAAAATATAGACTTATAAACTTGTTTTATACATTTTTGTATCACTTAACTAAATATCATTATTCATTAAGTCTTTATAAAGTAATAAAACTTATAAATATCATATCCTTTTATTTAAAATTCACAAAAATACTTATAATATACCAAAATGATCATAAAAATAATATCTACATATAAAAAATATAATACTCCATTTATGAAGTGAAATAAAAGTTTAATATTCTAATAACTTAAGTTTAAACTTATTTTCTTAGTTGGTAATTCATAAAAGTATGTATAAAATTTCTAATACCTCTAATATTGTCCACTAAAGGTCTAATACTAATGTTAGTCTTGAGTAATTCTACTATGAAGTAAAAATAGTCTAAAACATCCTAAATATAATATTTGTTGAATTATTATTCACAAATAAGTGTATATTATTTTCCAAAGGGATTTTATGAAATATAAAATCCTCGAGAATAATATTTTGACTTATTAAAACCTTTACTATTATTTCACTTACAAGTTAATAAGTATATTAAAAATCCAAAGATAATTCATAAGTAGTTAAGTAATGGTGTTTCCATATTATGAATTATACCCACTCATTTATAACGAAATAAATGATTCTATTCAACTATAATGTTAAGAAAACATAACTCAAATAGAAATGTTACCACTCTTAATTAACCTTAAGAAAACACCAATTCCATAAAGGCAATGCTACTCGTATTCTACCTTTAGGAATCATTAAGAAGTGAACCACCAATAAAAAGATGCCTTATTCAGAATGTATAAGTCTCCACTTACTATGGGTATCTATTAAAAATGCTAATTATTTTCTTCTGTGATACTCATAACCAGGAAGAAGATCTTGAAGTGTTAGTTTTAAGTTTAACTGCCTTTACTTTGTAAAAGTAACTTTTTCCTCAAAAGTTATTCTTTTAAGAAACATTAAAAGTTATTCTTGCTTTAGGAATCTTTTAGTTACCATGCCCATTTGAGTGCTTTACTATTGTATGCTACTTATTGTACTTGCATGTTATTTAACACACTCTCACAAGCCTTAATAAGAAGCACTAGTGTGAAACTGGTATAAAAGTGCAACACATTCCAAAGAACTCATCGCAAGCTTCCAAACCCTAGATCATAGACGATTATTCTGTGGATTCGCGTTTATAAAATTGCACTAGATTACTTATGCATAATTGCATTTTGCTACTTAAACATTAGTCCTTACCGGACCAATGATGTTGATTTCAGATTTGGATCTTCTATTGTCTCGAAGACCGTGATAGCATAATCTTGCAATCACAAAAGGCAAGTTCGCACTTGCTCATGTCCTTTGATTATTTTCTATGCTTGTAACTCAACTTTTGTCATCACCTGCATTTCAAAAAGGTCGAAAACACTATTTTCATAATTAACTGGAAGTATATGTTACTGATCTAGGGTGATCATCTAATCTATTATAACTGGCAATGGAAATGCCATTGTACAAGAATGTATCATCTCGGACTTAACAACCAATGTCGCTAGTGATTCTAGCGTCGTATATTAGACGTTAACCATGAGATCTGGAATGGGACGGAGAAGTCAGCTGGATCTTCTTCCTTTCGCATGGACGGATGACCTTATCGTGAAGCTACAGATTTCTCGTGGAGAGTACAAAGAATACAGCACATGGGTGGGACCCCTTAGTGCCCCGCTGAAAGAACATTTCATGTTTTCCTATGTTTTGCGTGTTAGATAACAATACTATGGAGACTATTCATGTGCGCTAAGTGTGCAGGAAGTTTTAAGCGGGGCCGGATAATCCGGCCTACCTCATCGCTCAAAGGAAGCCAAGGAGCATCGCTCGGTACCCGGTCCGATTTTCTTCCGGAAAATCCGAACTGGGGCGGTTTTTCCTCCCCAGGCCGGATAATCCGGGTGTCGTACGGGCCGGATAATCCGGCCCCAATTTTCGAGCAAAAGGGTCCAAGGCGCGTCGCACGGTATCCGGTCGGATTTTCTCCCGGAAAATCTGAACTGGGGCGGTTTTTCCTCCCCGGGCCGGATAATCCGGCCCTCGCATATGGCCGGATAATCTGGCCCCCAGAAGTTGATCAAAGGCAATCTCGACGCGATGCTCTGATAGGGGTCAGACATTCTGCCGGATATTTCGAGTCTGGGGTGGTGTTTTCCCCAGGCTGGATAATCCGACCCTCTCTTGGGCCGGATAATCCGGCCCCCCAAAGTGTGCAACGGCTAGTTTTTGAAGGGGGTATAAATACCCCTTCTTCCCCAACATTCAGAACTCTTGATTCATTCGAAATTGACTAGATATTGTGCAAGAGCTCTCATTCTCGATCTCCCACTTCAACCACCCGAAGATCTTGATCTTTGGTGGAATTGAAGGAGGAGAAGTTCATCATCATCATCAAGAATCAAGTGCTTCAACTCCTCTCCATTCACTTGGAGAAATCTCTGATCTAGTATTCTTGTCAATACCTAGATCTTGTTATTGTATTTGATAACTCTGTTCTTGTGGCAGCTTGTTGTCATTTCGGGAGCCTCCAAGTTGTTGTGGAGTTGTTGCCACGCTAGTTGTGTAAAGGCGTCGGTGCCCGCCTCGAAGGGTACCTATAGTGGAAAGGTGGATCAGGCCTTTTGTGGCTAGATCCATCGGAGAACAGGGTGAGGCCTATTGTGGCATGGTGGTCTTAGTACCGCCCACCCCTCCAACACAGACATACTTCCCTTAACAAGGAAGGAACTGCGGTCAAACAAATCCTGTGTCTCCGCGTGCTTCACTTCGGTTTACTCGTTCCTGTTCCACTTGCTCTCTACTCGCTAGTAGTTAGGTTTGCATATAGGGGAATTCCACCTAATAGTTTATCTAGAGAATTTACCCTTTGTGTTAAGCCTAAAATTGAAAAGGTATTAAAAATTGGTGTAGCACCTATTCACCCCCCCCCCTCTAGGTGCCCATACGATCCATTTCAATTGGTATCAGAGCCCCGGCTCTTTATTCGGGCTTAACCGCCTAAGAGTAGTATGGGTACCAAGGATGATGGAAATGAGGTTGTGGATAAGGTCACAATGGATGATCTCAAGTCGTTGGAAACAACCTTGTTGAAATCCTTTGAGGCTAAGATGGAGGAGATGAATCAAATGATTGCTCGCCTTACATCATCCATAGCCCCATCTCCATCCTCCTCTGAGGCTGCCACACCATCATCTAAGGAAAAGGGTAACACCGGATCCAAGGATGATGATGTGGAAGGTGAAAAACTTAATGGTTCCACCTCCAAGAAGGGAAGTGGTAAGGAGGAATATAGTGAGGTTCGCCATGTATATTCTCCCGACCCACCTATCCATCACCCTCATATAAATAATAGGGGTGATCCACCCAAGCTCACTGCATCCTCCTTTAATCAATGGAAATTCCTAATGAAATCTCATGTTTGCAGCTCCTCTATTGAATTGTGGAGGATTATTGAAGAGGGTCTTCATATTGGAGATCAAACCAACCTAACGAGAAGAGAAGTTGTGGATAGCCAGTTGAATGCCACCGCTCTCCACATGATACAGCTGGGTGTGGGTCCCAAGGACATGCCACACATCAAACATCTCAACACAGCTAAAGAGGCTTGGGATGCTCTTACGGATCTTTTCGTTGGAAATGAAAGCATGAGAAGAAACAGGTATGATGCCTTTAGTAATGAAGCTCAGGATTCTACATGTTGGATGGTGAAAACCATGAGGACATGTATAGAAGACTCAAGGGCATCGCAACAACATTTCGAAAGCATGGGGCCACTCACATTGATGATGCATGGATAAAAACAAAATATGTGAGTGCCTTAATGCCTTTCGAGCCAACGGATTTGAAGAGCCTACAAGGTAGACACAGCTATCATCAAATGACATCCAACGAAGTCATGCAAGAAATGGCTTCATTCAAAGTGGCAGCAAAGAATGCTGAAGATGCCCGTGCTCGGGCCATTGGAATGCAAAAGGGTGTCAATGTGGCTCTCAAAGCCAATGTTGTTGAGCAAGAGGAAGATGAAGGAGCTTTTGAGGGGATATCCATGGACTGCCCCGATGAGGTCAAACGTGCTCATGGTGAGTACATGGCATTCTATGCGAGGAATTTTTGGAAGGACCCTGCCAAAGCCAAGTCTGAACTTGAGCGCAAGAACGGGTCAAATGGAAGAAGAGAAAGTGGACCAAGATTGAGAACTTGCTTCAACTGTGGTGATAGAATGCACTTTGAAGCCGAGTGTCCATATCAAAATAGAGAGGACAATGGTGGCAGGCTCATTCTTAAAGAGAAATCTAAAGCACCTAAGAAGAAGCAGTTCATTAAGAAGAATGGCCCTTTCAAGAAGCAATCCAAGATTGTCCTGGTAGCTCAAGAGGAATACTCCTCCGCAAGTGAAGATGAAGAGGATGATGATAGTTCCCGCGAGGTGGCTGCTATAGCCACCACATCGACTCCTTCATCACTCTTCGACTCGCCGAACGAGAACGCCATCAACAACAACGCCACTTGCCTAATGGCAAGAGGGTCTGAGGGCTATGCTTTCGGTGGTTCTAAATGGGTACTCGATAGCGGTTGCACGAGTCATATGACCGGAAGCAAGGAGATCATCACGGAGATGCGGCCAAACCTTGATCACATAACCGTCTCCTATGGTGACAAGTCAAAATCTTAGGTATTGGGTCTCAGCAAAGTTGTGGTGGCTCACGATATCTCTCTCGTGGACGTCATGCTTGTTGAGACCCTCGGGTACAACTTACTTTCTATTCGCGCCCTTGGTAAGATGGGTTTTGCAGTTTATATTGATGCTGATTTGGTGGTACTCTTGTGGAGCAAGTTTCTAAAAGTCGCTTTCGTGGGATATGTCGAAAACGACCTGTACGTGGTGGACTTTTCGGGGAAAACCACTACAGGCCCGATGTGTCTTTTCGAAAAGGCTGACGCGGGTTGGCTATGGCATCGCCGACTAACCCACGTTAATATGAGTACTTTGCAAAGTCTCCACAAGGGTGGCCACATTCTTGGACTAAAAGAAAATGTCTCCTTTGCCAAAGATCGTGTTTGCAGGGCGCGTGTTGAAGGTAAAATGCATGACTCATCTCATCGAAGGAAAACCATTATCTCTTCAAAAAGGATTTTGGAGCTTCTTCATGTGGACCTCTTCGGACCTCCATCTCATGCAAGCCTCGGTGGGAAGAAGTATTGTCTAGTGATTGTTGATGATTACTCAAGATACACTTGGGTTTATTTCTTCAAGTTGAAGAGTGAGACTCAACAAACTGTCATCGACTTCGCCAACGAGGTTCAACGTCAACACAACGTCCCCATTCTGTCTATAAGGAGTGATAACGGCTCTGAGTTCAAGAACTACACCTTAAATGAGTTCCTAAGTGAAGAGGGGATAAGACATCAATATTCCGCTGCGTACACCCTTCAGCAAAATGGTGTAGCCGAGAGGAAGAATCGAACTCTAATGGATATGGCAAGATCAATGTTAGCCGAATTTAAATCTCCATATAACTTCTGGGCTGAAGCAATCTCAACTGCTTGTCATTCATCCAACCGTTTATACCTCTGTAAGATCTTGGACAAGACTCCGTATGAAATACTTACCGGTAACAAGCCAAACATCTCATACTTTTGGGTATTCGGGTGTAAGTGTTTCTTTCTTATTAAAGGAGTTCGTTTATCTAAGTTTGAATCTTGGACAAGACTCTGTATGAAATACTTACCGATAACAAGCCAAACATCTCATACTTTTGGGTATTCGGGTGTAAGTGTTTCTTTCTTATTAAGGAGTTCGTTTATCTAAGTTTGAATCTAAGGCTTTAGAAGGTATTTTTGTTGGTTATGGTGTCGAATCCCACACTTATAGAGTCTACAATAAGCTCTCCAGAACTGTTGTAGAATCTTGTAGTGTGGTGTTCGAGGAAAATGACGGTTCCCGTGCGGAGCAAGTTGGTGTTTGTGATGCAGATGTTGAAATACCCCAAGATGCCATAAGAAGAATGGGCGTGGGATTTTTCCGCCCCATTGAGGAACCCCTTGTGGCGGACCGGGAAGGACAATGCTCTACTCATATAGAGCCCTCATCTACACATGCTCAACATGTTCCAACAACGGGACTAACTTCTACACCATCTCCATCAACTGCTGAAGGTCAAGATGTTCCAGAAAGCTCCAGGCCGGATTTTCCGGTTGACACCGGATTATCCGGCCACCCTGTTCCAGCTGATCATTCTGCTCCTGGTGGTGAAGATATCAACGCAAGCTCCAGGACGGATTTTCTGGCTAGCCCCGTATTATCCGGCCCCTCGCCAGTTCAAGCAAGCCCCAGGCCTCCTGATGAAGCTGCTACAAATACTCCCAGGCCGGATTATCCGGCCTCTCCATCGGCCGGATTATCTGGCCCTGACTCTCCAGTTCTGCAGCCTCCTGTTACGGCTACAGACTCACCTCAAGGGCACGCGTCTCCACCACCTGCTACTGACATTCCAGTTCCTGATCAAGGTCGAGCAAATGCTTCCAATGAAGACTCAAGTGATGAATCTCCTCCTCCAAGAGACAACAAACTTATTGAACTTTGTCGCAAGGCTCGGGATGATCATAACCTTGAGTTGAGGGGTCACACTCTCGACAAGGTTGTTGGTGATCTTCGACGGAGGGTTTCTACAAGAAGAGAATTGGCCAGTTTTGGTGAGCATCAAGCTCATATCTCTATGGTGGAACCTAAGAAGGTCTTTGAAGCTCTTGAAAACCCAGACTAGGTTGTTGCTATGCATGAAGAATTGAATAATTTCGAGCGCAACAAAGTCTAGAAACTCGTGGAGAAACCCAAAGAATGCCGCAATGTTATCAGCACCAAATGGATTTTCAAAAACAAGCAAGATGAGAATGGCATTGTTGTGAGAAACAAGGCAAGACTTGTGGCACAAGGTTACTCCCAGGTTGAGGGCATCGACTTCGGCGAGACCTATGCTCCAGTGGCTCGTCTTGAGTCCATCTATATCCTTCTTGCTTATGCTGCTCATAACAATTTTAAGTTGCAGCAAATGGACGTCAAGAGTGCCTTCCTTAACGGTACTCTACATGAGTTGGTATACGTAAAGCAACCCCCGGGGTTTGAGGATCCTAACTTTCCGAACCATGTCTACAAACTCGATAAGGCACTCTATGGCCTTAAACAAGCCCCACGTGCGTGGTATGAGCACCTTAAAGAGCTTTTGTTAGATCGTGGCTTCGAAGTTGGGCAAATCGATCCCACTCTTTTTACTAAGAAGGTTAAGAGGGAGCTCTTTGTATGCCAACTATATGTAGACGATATCATCTTTGGTTCTACTAATAAAGCTTTTAATGATTAATTTTCAAAGCTTATGACTGACAGGTTCGAGATGTCTATGATGGGGGAATTACGATTCTTTCTTGGATTCGAGATCAAGCAACTTAGAGAAGGAAACTTTATTAATCACTCATCGCTCAAAGGAAGCCAAGGCACGTTGCTCGGTACTCGGTCGGATTTTCTTCCGGAAAATCCGAACTGGGGTGGTTTTTCCTCCCCAGGCCGGATAATCCGGGTGTCGTACGGGCCGGATAATCCGGCCCCTAGTTTTCGAGCAAAAGGGGCCAAGGCGCGTCGCACGGTATCCGGTCAGATTTTCTCCCGGAAAATCCGAACTGGGGCGGTTTTTCCTCCCCAGGCCGGATAATCCGGCCCTCGCATATGGTCGGATAATCCGGCCCCCAGAAGTTGATCAAAGGCAAGCTCGGCGCGACGCTCTGATATGGGTCGGACTTTCTGCCGGATATTCCGAGTCTGGGGCGGTGTTTTCCCCAGGCCGGATAATCCGGCCCTCTCTTGGGCCGGATAATCCGGCCCCCCAAAGTGTGCAACGGCTGGTTTTTGAATGGGGGTATAAATACCCCTTCTTCCCCAACTTTCAGAACTCTTGATTCATTCGAAATTGACCAGACATTGTGCAAGAGCTCTCATTCTCGATCTCCCACTTCAACCACCCGAAGGTCTTGATCTTTGGTGGAATTGAAGGAGGAGAAGTTCATCATCATCATCAAGAATCAAGCGCTTCAACTCCTCTCCATTCACTTGGAGAAATCTCTGATCTAGTATTCTTGTCAATACCTAGATCTTGTTATTGCATTTGATAACTTTGTTCTTGTGGCAGCTTGTTGTTATTTCGGGAGCCTCCAAGTTGTTGTGGAGTTGTTGCCCCGCTAGTTGTGTAAAGGCGTCGGTGCCCACCTCGAAGGGTACCTATAGTGGAAAGGTGGATCAGGCCTTTTGTGGCGAGATCCATCGGAGAACAGGGTGAGGCCTATTGTGGCGTGGTGGTCTTAGTACCGCCCACCCCTCCAACGCATACGTACTTCCCTTAACAAGGAAGGAACTGCGGTCAAACAAATCCTGTGTCTCCGCGTGCTTCACTTCGGTTTACCCGTTCCTCTTCCACTCGCTCTTTACTCACTAGTAGTTAGGTTTGCATATAGGGAAATTCCACCTAATAGTTTATCTAGAGAATTTACCCTTTGTGTTAAGCCTAAAATTGAAAAAGTATTAAAAATTGGTGTAGCACCTATTCACCCCCCCCCCTCTAGGTGCCCATACGATCCATTTCACCCGCGATATAGGTGTCTAGATTATCTGTGCATAGTTGTCTTGGTGGAGGTTCACCATAGCTGATGGTGGCTGCCAGGCAGAGTTGCTTACAGAGTCTTCGAGGGGCTACCCGGACTATAATCATGGTAGAGCTCTTGGGGATCGTGTCTTCATGCGGGGTTGTGGAGAAGGGTAGTGATTGGCTTGGATCTTAGTCTGGGCCTCATACCAAGGAAGTGTGAATGAGCCTATAACTTGGATGTGCAACAAAGCTAAGGTCTCTCATGGGTAAAGCAAGCACCTTTGTAGAGTGTAAGAACTATGGCATGTTACTCCATATTCTGGGAAGGAGCTACGAATGCGGCAGGAAAGGAACTCCATGAAAGTTCTGGTCAACCTATGAGGGTTGTTGGACATAGTTTTTAGAATAAAAGCAACCTTTGAAGAAATGTTTACGAAAACCTGCATTGCCTACGACCTTTGGTTTGTGGCTGTAGAGATAGTGCATCATACACTCCTTTTTAGTGAACTTGCTGAGTACGCTCGTACTCAACCGTACCTTCTTCACCCTTGCTAGGTTCTAAGCTCTTGAAGACGACGTTAACACCAACTTGTGCTCAAGAAACCATCATCGATAGCTCAAGTTCTTCAATTAAGTCAATAAAGTCAACATATACATCAGCTAAAGTGAAGACGAAGTCTCTGATTAGATAGGAGTAGATACTCTAGCCATAAAACTTACTTTTGTAGAGCAATGCAATAGCAGCATTTGCAAGCCAGATAGTTTAGATGCTAGTCTTATTAGCCAGATAGTTCCGAGTTATTAATTCTGGTTCTTCTTTGTAAGAAGTTTCTTTCTATCTCTTTAACCTAGAGTGTTCTCTGGATCTTATGTAAAGAGTCGAATTGTAATCTATAGTCATGTCTTAGACCTGCTTTGTTTCTGTTGTACCACTCTGAGGGATGTAATACTAGTGAATGGTGTTTCATTGGTGTTATGTCAACGACTATAGCGTACTACATCATGTAGTGGTATGCTGGGTCACCGCACGTGGTGAGGTAGAGATTTCTCCACCAAACGCATGCTGTCATGCAATTGGGATCAATCTGGATCTTCTTCTTCCGCTGCCTTCCTGGAACGGGGTCTAGGAGACATCTTTTACACCGAACGTGTGAAAAACTTCGGAGGCACTGCCATTAGTGGTGCTGGACGCTTGAAGCCTTCTAGAACCTGAGGTCCGCTACGCTTCGGATTCATCAACAATGTTTGTGCCGGAATCATCAGCAATGTTTGTGCGGGATTTATCTTATTTAGATGTAATCTGTTCATCTACTCTGTTAGTTTGTGTGATCTATTTAATTGCTATCTATATGATCATGCTTTATCAATTATTTATTCGGATTAAATCAAATGGATTAGTGATTATATTTTCAATAATCCAAAAACCTGATTATAGGCAACTGAATTCCACTAGTGTAGCCGTGGCTACTAGACCGCCTTCTTTTGATGGTATGCACTATAAGAGATGGCGCGCGAGAGAAATTCTATGGTTTAAAAACCTAAACTGCTATAGCGTCACTCTTGGCAAACATAAAGGAGATCTTTCTGGTGAGCAGGAAGCGGCCTTTAAGAAAGCCGATACCATGTTTCTGGCGGCTCTATTCAGTCTTCTTGGGGACAAGATTGTTCACCCATACATGTCATTTGATAATGGAAAAGACGTGTGTGATGTGCTCGAGGCCAAGTTTGGGGTCTCGGACGCTGGCACTGAGTGGTATATCATGGAGCAATTCTATGACTACAAGATGGTTGATGAGTGCTCTGTCGTTGAGCAGGCTCATGAGATACAATCACTTGTCAAAAAACTTGAGCAGTTCAAGTGTACCTTACTGGACAAATTTGTGGCCGGAGGCATTATTGCCAAGCTTCCTCCCATGTGGAGGAATTTTGCTACTTTCCTAAAAAACACAAGAGACAAGAGTTTTCCGTTACGGGTCTCATTGGGTCTCTTCATGTGGAAGAGAAGGCGAGAGCAAAGGACACATGTGCTCGAGGATTTAAGGGAGCTTCTAGTGCCAATTTGGTATAGAAGAAAAACTTCCAATCCCACAAGTTCAAGAATAAGAACAAATCTGAAGGCAAAGGAAAGTTTGATGGCAAGTTTAAGGCCACACACTCAACCAACTTTAAGAATAAAAATTATAAGAAGAAAGGCTCTTGCCACGTATGTGGTGATCCTGATCATTGGGCTCCTAGCTGCCCTGATCGCTTTGACAAGCGGCAACATGGGAACAGCGGCAAGACCGCTAATGTTGTTATTAGCGATACTGAGATGAAGGATGTTGGGTACGGTATTTTACCTACGATCCTTTCAGTATGTCATTCTCCTGAATGGTGGATAGACACGAGCGCTAATACACATGTATGTTCTAATATTTCCATATTTTCTTCTTATCAGGTCTTAAGGACTTCTTCTGTGTTGATGGCAAACGGCTCACGTGCTTCTGTTCGTGGTGTTGGTACGGTAAATCTAAAGTTTACTTCGGAGAAGACCGTATAGCTGAAGAATGTGCAACACGTTCCTTCCAGCAATAAGAATCTCATCAGCGGATCGCTTCTATGTCGAGATGGTTTTAAGTTGGGTTTTGAGTCCAATAAAGATGTAATTTCTAAGTATTTACAATTTTTTGGAAAGGTTTATGAGTGCGTAGGTATGTTCTGTTTATCTTTATCATACTCATATACTAAAGTTATTAATCATGTTTGCAATGATAATGAGTCCAATATTTGGCATTCACGACTTTGTCATATTAACTTTGGTTGCATGATGCGGCTAGTCAATATGAGTTTAATTCTAAAATTACCACTATCAAAGGTTCTAAGTGCCAAGTTTGTGTGCAAGCAAAGCAACCCCGCAAGTCCCATACGGCTGCGGAACCGAGAAACTTAGCACCACTAGAACTTATACATTTAGATCTTTGTTAGATGAATGGTGTGTTGACAAAAGTTGGAAAAGGATACTTTATGACATTGATTGATGACTCCACTAGATACTGCTATGTTTATCTTCTGAAATCTAAAGATGAAGCTTTGAACTACTTCAAAATCTATAAAGCTGAAGTAGAAAACCAACTTGATCTTAAAATCAAGCGGCTAAGGTCGGATTGTGATGGAGAGTACTTTTCAAACGAATTTGATTTATTCTGTACAGAACATGGTATTATACATGCGAGGACGCCTCCCTATTCACCTCAGTCAAATTGGGTGGCCAAAAGAAAGAACCACACTCTAACTGATTTGGTTAACGCCATGTTAGATACATCGGGTATTTCCAAGGAATGGTGGGGGCACTAATGAATGTGTGTCATGTCCTAAATTGTGTTGCCGTAAAGGATAAAACCATGACTCCATTTGAGGAATGTGAGAAGAAAAGGCTTAAACTCTCTTACTTACGAACTTGGGGATGTTTGGCGAAAGTCAATATTCCAATACCCAAGAAGCGAAAGCTTGGACCAAAAACCATGGATTTTGTTTTTATGGGATATGCTTTTCATAGCATTGGCTGTAGATTTTTTATAGTAAAATCTGAAGTATCCGACATGCATGTTGGTACGATTATGGAGTTGAATGATGCGACTTTCTTTGAGGACACCTTTCCCATGAAAGGTATGTCTGGCTCATCAAATCAGGAGATGACTAGTACATCTAGTCAGGAATTTGTTATAATTCCTAAATCCACTATGTCGATAGAACACTTTGAAGATCCGGTGGAGGACGACAATGAAGCTCCTAAAAGGAGCAAGAGACAAAGGACTACAAAGTCATTTGGTGATGATTTCATTGTGTACCATGTGGATGATACTCCCACTTCTACTTCAGAAGCATATGCATCTCAAGATGCTGACTACTAGAAAGAAGATGTCTGTAGCGAGATGGATTCCATCTTAGCTAATGGAACTTGGGAGGTCACTGATCATCCCTATGGGTGCAAAACTGTAGGATGTAAGTGGGTGTTCAAGAAAAAGCTTAGACATGATGGTACTATTGAAAAGTACAAGGCACGTCTTGTGGCCAAGGGTTATATCCAGAAAGAAGGTGAAGACTTCTTTGATACCTACTCACATGTAGCCAGATTGACCACTGTTCGAGTACTAATATCCTTGGCTGCCTCACATGATCTTCTCGTTCATCAAATGGACGTTAAGACAGCTTTTCTAAATAGAGAGCTAGATGAGGAAATTTATATGGAGTGTCCTGATGGATTTGTAGTAGTTGGCCAAGAAGGAAAGGTGTGTAAGTTAGTGAAGTCTTTATATGGTATTAAGCTAGCTCCTAAGCAGTGGCACGAGAAGTTTGAAAAAACTTTAACAGTTGAAGGCTTTGTTGTAAACAAAGCTAATAAGTGTGTGTACTATTGCCATGGTGGGGGGTGAGGGAGTTATTATGTGTCTCTATGTCAATGACATATTGATATTCGAGACCAACCTCGCTGTTATTGAGGAGGTCAAAGAGTTCCTATCTCACTGCTTTGAGATGAAGGATTTGGGAGTGGCTGATGTAATCTTAAACATCAAGCTACTAAAGTATGTCAATGGTGGGATTACATTGCTTCAGTCCCACTATGTGGAAAATATATTGAGTCGCTTCGGGTATAGCGACTGCAAGTCTTCTCCAACACCTTATGATCCGAGTGTGCTACTTTGAAAGAATCGAAGGAATGCTAAAGATCAATTGAGATATTCTCAAATCATTGGCTTGCTCATGTATTTAGCCAGCGCTACGAGGCCTGACGTCTCCTTTGCTATAAGCAAACTAAGTCGATTTGTATCAAATCCTAGAGATGATCATTGGCATGCTCTTGAGAGAGTTTTGCGCTATTTGAAAGGCACTGCGAGTGATGGTATTCACTATACTGGGTATCCACGGGTACTTGAGGGTTATAGTGATTCAAACTGGATATCTGATACTGATGAGATTAAGGCCACAGGTGGTTATTTGTTTACACTTGGTGGTGGTGATGTTTCCTAAAAGTCTTGAAAGTAGATCATCTTAACGAGGTCAACTATGGAAGCAGAACTCACAGCATTAGACATAACCACTGTTGAAGTGGAGTGGCTTTGTGTGCTCTTGATGGACTTACATGAGGTTGAAAAACCAATACCCGCCATCCCGATGAACTGTGATCGTTAAAGTAAACAGTTCTAAGGATAATATGAAGTCATCAAGACATGTGAAGAGGATATTAAAATATGTCAGGAAACTGAGAAACTCCAGAGTTATTGTGTTGGATTATATCCAAACATCTAAGAACTTGGCAGATCCCTTCACAAAGGATTTATCACGTAATGTGATAGATGATGCATCGAGGGAGATGGGTTTGAGACCTACACAATGACTTGTTCGTAGTGGTAACCCACTCTATGTGATCAGAGATCCCATGAATTAGAACTGGGAGACAAGCTGTTGATAAGCTGAGAGAGAGTATGCCCATATTATATTTACATCTCCATAAAGATGCAATACTCTCTTATTCTATATGGTAGATTGATATTTATCGTAATGTGTTCCAAGTGGCTTTTTCAAGCAGAGATGTTGTCCTGCAAAACACCTATTGAGGAACACACATATATAAGTCTGACTATCAAACGTCGCAGTCCATGAGAGTTGGGTGCTCTCATAAACTCATGAAAGGCCTGGAGTATGACGCATAAGCTCCAAACCGTGGGGAAGCCTTGCGGCAGCCCTGTACCGGTCTAGATTTTGTGTGAAACTAGTGTGTAGAAAACTTGTAGTTCAAGGCATAGTCCACTATTAAAGTTGCTAGCTAATGTAGCATGAAGTTTAACTTAACAGTCTCCACTACACAGTGGTATATAAAACAATATTCTGGAATGAAAGTGATGTGATGTGTCAATGAGACTTTGTGAGGGATTGTTGAAATTTGTGGTGTTTTGCTTGTGGGCCTTTGGCCCATAACAATATTCTCTTTGCCCATTATTTGTGGCATCTCATGTCAGTGCTAGTGGTGCCAAAGTTTAGTCCCACATTACTAGTTGAGTGAGAGTTACACCTCCTTATATACTAGGATGTTCTACCACTCACTAAGGTGTGAGAAGAAGAGCAGCTCTCGCGCACTCTTCCTCCGATGCCGCCCGCCTTGCCTCGCCACGACGCGCACGCGCGCCGCGGGTTGTGGGTTGCGGAAATCTCACCGAGCCGAGCTTTATATTTGCTAGTTGGAAAAATTAATCATGGATTAATTACGAGTCATTAACGGACGCGTTAATTAGTCAGCCGTTTCCAGATTTTCTGGATCGTGGGCTATTACCGACTCGGACGTGGGCTGAGCCCCACGATCTTCCTGACCTGCACTATATAAGCGTCTGCGCTAAACCTAATCGGCACGGACTATCACACGCGTCTCCTTCCAGTCTATTGAGTCATCACCTTCGTCTTCCCTATCTTGGCTTGCGGCATGCACCGCAGATCGGGACAGTAGGCCTCCGAAACTCTGCTCTTGTGAATCTGTACGGGTGAGGGGCGATCAGGTTTTTGGGGAGCGCTCAAGCGCGACTACTGGCATCCACAACGTCTTCCAACGACAAGTTTCCGGACGACGACTTCTTCCTGGACGTCACCAACCTTTTCGACAACCTCAACATGAGCGACGATGTTGCTGCCACCGCTGCGGCTACTGCTGCTGCTAACGCCGCGGCCATTGCTGCTGCCGCCGCTACACCGTACGTAGCCTTGAACTTTCTCTTTCAGATTCTGTTAGAGTTCTTTATTCTAGCATTTGGTATAGATGTGATAGGTTTATCTTATTTAGATGTAATATGTTCATCTACTCGGTTAGTTTCCGTGATCTATTTAATTGCTATCTATATGATCATGTTTTATCAATTATTTATTTAGATTAAATCATATGGATTATTGCTTATATTTCAACATGTAGCACTAAAACTTGTCTCGATACATCCGTATCTAGACAAATTGAAGTCGATTAATAAGGGTCAGAGGGAGTACAAAATTTCGTTTAATATCACACATGAAAATCAGAGGAGTCACAAAAAAAATATCTTTGATTTCCTCCAAACTTTCTATGGAATAGCCCTTTGCATAGTAGTATAAAATTTCAATTTTCAGAGGAACATAGGGTAAAAATTTCGTTGTTCCTCACGTACGGTACCAAAGAAGTTTTGATACACCATTCCTATCATACAAAAATTGTACGTCCTAGCTTCTTGTTCCAAACAGGATCTAATAGTTCAGTGGTCGATCAACTTGAAGCAGTTAAACAAGTTCGTAGCGGGTAGGCTTAGTGTAATTTACTCTTTCTGTATTACGGCAGGAGTATGACAATATCGTGTATATTTCAGTTTTAAGAGGGCCAAAGAAAACAACTAGGGCCAAAATTTCCTACAACGGAACAAAAAAAAAATACCGGCCCGCCGAAATGTCGACGCAATACATCATTGCTATACATCAGTTTCTGCAGTTTATTCCTGTTGAAATACCAGTACCACTCAGCTAAACTGAAGTCGCTGTGCAGACGTCCACAAATTTTGATCGGAGAATCCGCGGGTCCACGCGGCAAACTCCCATTGGCCACGAGGGGATAAACCATGGATGAAGCATGACCAATCTCGTGCCTCACCCAATCCTAGTGGTGCCAGATGATTCGCACCGTTCTCGATTCGAGATACTTTCCAATGTCGCCTTAAAAAGGAAACGCCAGCGGCGCAGCACACGCTAGCCAAGACCTGAGCAAGACACACTCTCCAGCTAGCAGCACCAGCAGGGCAGAAACAGCACACAGCACAGCAACGATGGCCACCATCAGCGCCGCCGCGGCGACCACCGTCGTTGCCCGTGCCGTGATCACCAGGCCGCAGGCTCTAGGTACGCAGCACAAAAATTGTGTACTACCATTTGCACGTTGGCAGTTCACTCTGAGCTGAGCATGAAGGACCTGTCGATTAACTGTGCAGGTCTGCCCCAGCTGACGACGAGGAGCCAGAGGGTGAGGTGCAGCTACTCCAAGGACGCCAAGGAGGCGACCCCGGCCGCCGCCGTCCGTGGCGCAGGCGCTTCCCTGCTCGCCGCAGCGACCGCCGTGACCGTGTCCGCGGCCCCGGCCTTGGCGCTCGTCGACGAGCGGATGTCGACGGAGGGCACCGGGCTGAGCCTCGGCCTGAGCAACAACCTGCTGGGGTGGATCCTCCTGGGCGTGTTCGGACTCATCTGGTCACTCTACACCGTCTACACCTCCGGCCTCGACGAGGACGAGGAGTCAGGCGGCCTCTCGCTCTAAGTCTTCTCTTTGATCCCGTGTAATCTCCGTGTAAGCATGGTGATGGTCTCTGGTCGGTGTAATGTAATTCCAGACATGGATATTTGTATCTAAGTGTTTCCATTCTGAGAGATGTTTAGCGGTCAGAAGAAATGCTTTGCCTCCCTTGATATTGTGCGTCTAGCAACTTGAATAAAAAAAATTGAGGAACATTTCAGACACAGATCTTCAGAGATTTCAGTAGGGCTGTTGATGATCTGTAATATGCAATGCACCTATTTGGCCATATAGTTCATTGTTTGCCTCTAGTGTATACGACTTTACATCTGCTATTTGATCAGAAGTATATATAGTACCCCAAAAAAAAACTAATCGGTACAACAGAATAAATTAACAAATGTCGATTCCCAGGTTCATTTGCCATAGGAAATTCAATTACTAGATTGTTTATGGTGGTAAATACTGCTTGGGCCCAGCTCATTGCACGACTCAAAGAAATGGCCCCATTTCAACCACTGATCCCAGCTCATTGCACGACTCAAAGAATGGCCCCATTTCAACCACTGATTCCAGCTCATTAACCACTGACCCAACACTGCTTGCTTCCCATGCTGACAGTTTCCGAGTGTAACACGGCCAGCTCTGACCATGGAGGTGCTCCAAGTCATGTACAAAAATTGGTACCTACTCTAAGGGTCAGCTGGTACTATCTTCATTTTGGTCTAGAGACACAATTTCTTCATCAGTATCCACGGCAAGTTCTTCGGACGAGCCGCCAATAGTATCAGTGCTCGTGGGCTCCCTCAAGGACTCGGAGTCAGCAACTACCACAATGTTTTCATGATGTTGAGTTCCTGACCTGGTCATCAAGGACTCATCAGGTTGGCTTGTAACTGGATGAGAAATCAATACAACAGAACTTGATTGAGCCTGGACACTGGATTGGACCACATAAGATTCATCAGGATTCTGATGACCTCTAGAATTCTGCCCTACGGTGTTATCCTCTCCGACGTGGTACGATATGCCAAGTCTCTGCGCCTGACTCAATCCTGGACAAACTCCCTAGCAAAAAGAAACATTGCAGTTAGAAAAAAAGTAATTAAAAAGGAGCCACTTCAGACCAGTGTGTGCGCATAAGATAACTGAAGTGGCACAAGATCATAGAGGATCCTCTTGGTAAATGTGGTATTCATGTACAATGGCAGAAGTACTATAAAACATAAAACATAACCATTCATCTTTACATCAGATTAACATAGAAAGCATGCATGGCACTCCTAACTACTCAGATAAAGTTTACAATGCACTGTTGTCAATCTCATCTCTTCCGACCTTCAATGACGGACCAGTAACAATGACAATGAGTAGGATGTTAATCACACCATTAAATATGTTCATGCAAACAGTGAATATATTGTTAAAGAGAAATCTCTTCAAATGACATAATCCATTATCGTCCCCTTTTCTTTCTGTAGAGATGTGCCTAAGGAAACTGTTAATCAGAAATGCAGTAGGGTATACCTTGATATAACCTCTTGTTCTAAACAAAACGTTTGACATTGAATATTGACTGGAAGCGGTTTGTCTTTCATCAAACTGAGTGTAGTTAGAACTTCGCTGCTTACTAGAACTATCACCGTTACCATAGCCACGGGTTGTACTGTCATTACAGAATGCTCCCAAATAAAGGCAATGCTCATCTACCAAGGCTATTTCGGGAGTAGCAGGTAACAAATGACCTTCTGTACTAAATATGTATCTGCAGAGTCAACGATACACGGTAAGTTGGAATATTTTACCTATGAATAAGCAACTGAACTTAATAACTCCGGAGTCGTACTTACTTATATGGCCCATTTTCAACAATGTTATCAGGGCCTACAGCTAAATCAAAGAGAAGCCACAGATATTTTACCTGCAATGTGCTAGTAGTTAGATTTAATTGGCAGATAATAACTTGGGAGGAAATATAGCATGCACATACAATTTAACAGACATGAAATGACTGTTAGGCTTTTAAGGTTTTCCTGTTCACTCTGATGTTAGTAGATTAGATACCTGACAAGATCAGACTGAAAATGTTTAGTACTTAATGGTATATTTAGAAGTTAACTCGAGGAAATATAACATTCACATAAAATCTAACAGACACGAAATAAATGATTATATTTCTTAATTCATATCAGAACTTAAATCTATTCATAAATGTCAGGATTTAGGAGAAGAGATTGTTTTAAAGGTTATGGTTCACTCTCGTGTTAGTAGACTAGACACCCTACAAGGTAAACGACTAAATGTTTAGTAGTGGTACAATAAGTAGTTATGCCAACACAAGCTAATGTCATATGTAATCAACTGATCTTGGTGATGTGTGTGTGTGTGACACTGGTCCACGAAAAACATCATGGGCATGCCAGCTTATTAACAGCAGAGATTATGTCGCATATTTTGATATATAAATACTTGCCGTTTCTGCAAGGAAAAAACTCTCCATGTGGTCATCCTGCTTGTGGGTTTCCACATCTGATATGTGACAGTAGCCACAAGGACATTTAGCACCATACTGAAGGCTTGCTAGTATATCTCTTCCAACATCAAGGTACCTGCGGTTAATATATATGCCAAAATGTATTAGGAGGAAAACTGGTCACATAAACTGAATAAATTTAACTAAAAATGGTTTAGAGCTTGCTAGTATCAGATAGAGGTACTCAAGCATGCAATCTTTTCATGTTAATGAAGTTATAGTTTTACACTTATAACTGAAATCACTTATTCAACCATCAAATTAGCAAAGACAAAAGCCCTTTTGTCCGCATAAGCATCCAATAACAAAACCATACATGCAAAAAGCTTCACTCGAGTTTCATATCCCTTTTAGTGGTGAGAGAAACTGAATCTAAAAGATTGATGTGTTAACCAAGAACAAATTATATCTTCACCTTGCAAAGAAAGACACACCTATAATCTCTGGTAGCCTTGAATAGCCAATATGTGCTTTCAATCAACTCAGGCCGCAGAGGGTAGCTCCTTTGTCCATTCTATGAAACATAGGAAATGGTGAGATTAATGTTAGTATACATGTCTTTTAGAATTGATAATTCCATTTGAAGTTCAAGGCTTGCAGGTGCCCGAAGGTTCAAGGACCAAAAATGCATTAACCCATAAAGGTATAAAAATTGTTTTGTTGTTCCAATACCTGAACAGTGGATGTAGCGAGGTTAAACCCTTCTGGAGTGAACCCATATTTCTTCCAGACGCTAAAGAAGGCAGCATGTGTTCGAATGGCAGGATCGACATCTCCAGCTAAAACCTTAAATCTAAATAGCATAAGTAACCGTGCGAATACGCGCTGTATATGTTCTGATATATGAAGATCCCAAACCTGAAGTCCTGGCCAGAATGCCTGCAGACTGTTGAATAGTGGCCAAACCGTCGCGCCAGAATTCATATTTACCTCAATATACCTAGCATGGCATTTTTGAAAGTTCATTTCAAACTTGCCCATTCAACAGAAAACAGTTGAACTTAAAACGGTATGCAGACATAACTATCTGACCATCAATGCTTACAAATAAAAACATGATTGAACATATGTAGTTGTACCTTACAGTTACATATTATAGAGAAAAGACATGACTTTGATCCTTATTAGTTTATTCATGCATATTAATCATGCAAGATCAGATTCCAAATTTCAACTTTTAAACAACACAACCTTGCAAAAGTAGCCAAACACCCTTAAACAATGACATGCGGACTGTAATTCAACTATGCTGAATAGGATTTTACTAGGGAGCAAACATATTGCATTTTTACCAAGGATCATGATGGAGGTAGTGCATTACAGCCTTGTAAGCCTCCTGAAATACATACAGGTATTCTTCATCTCCGAACAATAAATATGCCTGTTCATACAAAAAATAACTGTTAAAATCCATAATAGGAAAAAGGGTTAACAAAAAGGTGAAGAGAGGACCAGCTAGATGATGTATCAAGGATCATTCCAAAAATTTATTCTGGGGTGCCCATTTGTTGCATTTTATGGTATAGAACTTCTTTTCCAAAATATGTTACTACCCCCCTTATATATGATTTATGTTAGCATTGATCTTTTCATCATCATTACCATACTGGTTAAGCACATGCAACTTAAGTGCATGAATGTTGGTATGCAAGATAAAATATCTATGCATGTACGTCGGTGAAGAGTTTTGGGTAGGCTGAAGTTTCTAGTCCAGGAAAGAAAATGATCCAAGCTGGACTAGCTGCAGTCGGTAACAGCAAGTAAAAGCAAAATCGAAATTTGCCTTAGCTGTAATAGTAATGTTCCCAGGCTAGATAGTTTCACTATGTTGGTAGCTAAAGGAAGGTCAGTTTTATATGGCCTATAAATGAACCTGTATCCATCGATGTAATGTTAAACTTGTAGTGTATGAGATAAATAATCAATGCTTCAAACTAGTTCAAGTGTGCATGTGTGCATGTGTGCTTGAGAAACAAAGAGAAAGAGAAAACGGTGTGTGCATCACATCTTTAGAGAGAGGAAGTCCTGACGAGAGCTAGCTAGCTCTAAAAGTTTACAGTTTTGGATACCTTCAGAAGATATTCATAGAATGAGTCAATACTTGTGCCAATTCCTGCATCCTGCATGATGATAATTGTGAATCATCTTCAAAACTTAAGACTGCAAAGAAAACAGTTGAAAGCACATTTCGGAAACTTTCTGTATCATGTAATGGTAATTATGTTGGTAAAGTGATGAGACATTGCAGAATAGACATATTTCCACTCCACTCATGTGACCAATCATATACTCCCTCCGTCCAGAAAAGGATGTTGCATATTTGTCTATTTTCGTGTGCAACATCCTTTTTCGGACAGAGAGAGTATCAATTTTATAAAAAATAGATCTATCGGGTCACTATGGGGAGGTAGTATTTATATCAGACAGTGCTGAATGCCTGCAGAAATGCCATGAGGTAGTTTATTGTACACCAAAGAGTTAAACATCAGCAAGAGAATGCTAGAAATAATATATATGGTGATCCAAAACCTATCACAAGAGGAGAAAGGTTAATACCTTTTGTGTCCATTCACCAGTAAAGACATTTATATGGGCACCAACAAGGTTGAGTTTCGACCTGCGTGCCCATATGCCACGCACTGAATTCTTTGTAACTTGCTCAAAAACTGCCATGAGAGAAGGAGGAAATTTAACAAAGAATGATACAATACACCAATAATAAGAAAGCAATACTGCAAAAGGTAAAGTGCAAAACCGATGCATATTGCCAATACTGACCAGTGTTATTAGTCAACCGACTTAAGACACCGAATTCCAATGACAAAGTGCCACCACCAGCTGTCGATGTTATCTGGGGTAACATCCAGAGCGTCAACAGCAAATATAATGATTGTTCATGTCCATTTAATAGCCAGGTACAAATTGTCAAGTTTCAAAAATTACTTGTGCTGGTTACCAAAGATGAATGTGGGAGATTCGACAGCACATATGTGTTATTTCTCCTCAAAAATATGCATGAGCAGAAGAAATTTAGAAGTGATGTACAGGTTTATATGCCACTCAGGTATTATTTTTAGTGATAACAAAATCATAGAATAATTCAAGGAAACCACTCCAAAATTGCTGAAGCAAACTGCACAAGTATTTTTGGAATTCTCAGCAAATCCCTACACTACTGATAATCAACATGTGTTTTGGCACGTTTATGTTTGCAAAACTTTACAGCCCAAAAAAGGGAAGAAGAAAGAAGCTTGCCTTGCTTTCATCATCATCGACACCATACAATAAATTAACAGATCCAAATGGGATACCTACAAGACAAATTGCATTAGTTAGACAAGCAATAGGAAATAGAACAGAATGTGAACTAAAAAGTTGAAAAACATTTTTTGTTCAAAATGATTATCTAAGGCAATGGAAATTTTCCAACGCAGTTAATAAAGGGACATATGTTAGCACGTTCTTTCATCTATGGTATTTTTGTTCAAAATGATTTTCTAAGGCAATGGAAATTTTCCAACGCAGTTAATAGAGGGACATATGTTAGCACGTTCTTTCATCTATGGTATCGAACACCATATAGCATACAAATATGCTTTATATTAAAAGGGTACCAAAATGGTTGCAGTGACCAACGGTTCCAACAGAAAGGACGATTTTCTGTAATTTGCACTTTGCAAATCACCTTTGCTAGATAAATATTTTGTGGCATAATGAAACTCATTCAAGACAGCACCAATCAGAATATAGCTGAAAAGTCTGCAAATATCAGTGTCATTTTCACTACTGCAAACCTGGGTAAAATCAAGTTGGTAAGGCTATCAGAAAGTGCAATAAATGAGTGTTTTTTAGCTGAAACTGTAGGGGAGGCCCCGAGAGTGAAATTATACTAAAGAGATAAAATATGTACAAGAAGGGGTGGAGGGAATGTACAGAAGGTCCCTAGTCTAGGGTATAACCCATAAAAGTTGAGGTCTCTCTTCAGATCATCCTTCATTCTGTAAGAAAGAAGGATGAGGTCTCTCTTAAAAGAAGAGGGCCAAGCTCTAGCAGGAGGTGCTACATTTTAAAAAATGAGAGCATTTCTTTGCTTCCATATATTCCAAGACGCAGCGGCAAACACTTCAAAGAAAAAAGGCCTTGCAAAGCTGCATCTAGCACTGAGGAAGATCAAGATTGCCTTCTAGTGTGATTTTGATGGATTCCCAACATTGTTTACTGAAATTACAGTTCCAGAAAAGCTCTCTGGTTTCCAACAAACCATCGTTGCAGAGGCAGCAGAGGCTGTTGTCATTGAGTGAAAAGTTTTTCCTTAAAGAGCATGTCCTTCGTGTTGGTCATTAGCGAGAAGCCAGAAAATCATAAATGAGTGTTCAACTGGCCATCAAAATGACATTAAACAGTAGAGGCAGTGAGATAGGTCAACAACAGGAAAACTCAAATGGCAGATCCCAACACGTCGCGATACAAATTTGTAAAGTGTGTGTGCATGCTCGCATATATGCATGTGTGATTTCACATGTATGTGAGTGTGCACTGTTAAAATGGAACATGATTTTCCATGTAATCAGGTATAGTACCACCATCCCTAAGCAGTGAAAATAGTTGTTTCGCAATAACAGTTGTTACAAATAGAGGGATCACATGTCCGTTCTAATGTGATACGTAGCATATCCCATTCCAAAAATAGATGCAAATGGACAAATTTGTGAACCTGTAGGAGTGTCAAATGCAGGCAGCAATCTCTGGGCTAAGTCAACAGCCAAATGAAGTAACTGATCATCGTAAGAGTCGATTCTCATACCCTATCAATGAAAAGTTAAATCAAATACAGTAACACCTGAACCACATTAAAGTTCAGTTTTGTCACAAAAATATAAAATAATAAACTTCAATTTCTGGACTAATTCAGATCATATTGGAATCGGAATATACTAGCACTTGCAAGCCGTGTATATACTTTTCTGTGCTCCGCCCATTTAGGATTTTTCATCCATTTATTAGGAATTGGGCGGAGCACAGAGAAGTCACATGTCAGCATATCAGTTTTGGTGTATATTATAGTATGCAGCAATATCTATCCGTATATACTTTTCATGCCATACCAAAAATAGTGTTATCAGGAAATAAACAGCAAAGATAAGATAGGGTTGAGCAGACATACAGTGGCATAGTCACTGGCAATCAGGTGAGCTGATAACAGACCTCCAAGGATACGTATATTGGTTTCAAAAACTGAGACAGTTTTGTTCTGCATGCACAGAGGAAACATGATTACTAAAATGGTGTGAACTCTAAACAACAATTAAGTGTAAACAGACTCACAAATGTTGACCAAAAGCATTTTGATTTGTACACGCTAGAAAACAAGTACAGTATGTATAAGTACAAGACTCAAATAAAATGAAGTAATGAGGTATCTATGCAACAGATATGACACACTTGGTACTAAAATATTTGATTCAGAAAAAAGTATTGCTACTACACGTCATCTTTTGTGAAGTAGATTAACAGATTAATAGAGAACATAATTTAACCAGCAAGTAGTAGATTATTTTGCTGCCAAGCACAAATTAAGATTTAAGAGTACTACGTTTTGTTTACTATGTATCAGATGCATATTCTTTAAACCAGAAATTACCGTGCAAAAACTAAACCAATTGCTAATGGTTATGGCGGATTCAATTAGATTTGTGATTAGTGAAACCAGATTCACTAAATGTCACTCGTGTTTACTTACAATATCAAAACGGACGTTCTTACCAACCCACTCCACACCAGCACTAAATCTCTCTTTATCACCTAGTAAAGCCAAAGTATCCAAAGAGTCGATCTGTTCAAAAAAGCTTATTCATGAATGATGATAATCCACCAAGGAAACAAATGTCAAGAAAAAATACAAGAGGAGCTAGTCTATTAATTCTTACAAGAGTGAGTGCATAACCACCAAGGGAGTCTTCACCTTGACAGCTCAAAGGTCGCAGTTCATCAAGTGGAAAAGCATGTTGCATGTACCCATCAAATGCATGATAAAACATATCCTTCACCTACGTAAAAGACATACCTTGTATGTTAGAACTTACACAAGATTTTAGGTCAATACTGAGCATAAAAACTCAACTAGCTTGCCATTTATAGACAACAGAGTTATTGCCGCTGCTGCTAGTCAAGCTAAGCTAATGTTACAAACATGATTGGTTAATAAGTTAACACATGATGCTATCTTGGCGAAGTACAAGAGTAAGACAATAGGAGAAATCCTGCAGAAATCAGTTAGCCGAACTGGCCTAAGTTGCACTTCAAAGAAATGAGCTATAATACAAATTATAACCTATTTATCCTACCATCAAGAACAACATCAGAATGTGCCTCACGCAAGGCATAAAAAGTTCAGAGAGTTACCTGAGAAATACTTCATGAGAAGATAGATTTAAGAGGGAAAAATTTCTGTGTTATTATAAGGTTCAGAGAAAGTAAGCAAAGTTTATTTTTTCCAAATAAGGCAACATCAAAACCATCATAAAGTTGAGGTAGCTTGAGGCACCGAGGCATGCCTCCAAACAGCCCAATAGAAAGACAACATCACAGATCTACCTTTGAAAAAGCCATATAATGGGCCCTAATCTGATCTTGAAAACAGCACTATCAACTTGCGGCCAGAAATGATCTCATGTAATCAAATTCAACACCAAATCTCATCAAAATGCGTTTATAGTTTGGGTGGGTTGGGGTGAGATTGCTTCAAAACCCAACTGGTACCTCTGTTAACACTATCTTATAACTAATGGAAGCACTGTGCACACGACAATTGTTTGGACGATTCCTGTACGATGCAAATCCAACGGATTTCCTTGCTTTGGGCCGCTAAATGGAAGGTTCATAAGCAATGTCGTGTGCAGATCGTGCTGGTATCGCCGTGTGCATAGCATGACTATAACTAATACACAATACCAGTGCGTCTTGGAAATGCTAAATCCAAAACTGAGTTCTGGTACTCCCTCCGGCCCAAATTACTTGACCCGAATTTGTCCAGATTCGGATGTATCTAGACATATTCTAGTGCTAGATACATCTGAATCTAGATAAATACAAGTCAATTAATTTGGGTCGGAGGGAGTAGTATTTTTCCCACTCGAATGAGCCTTGAGTAGTAGAAATGCCCGCAATTATACATTCATGAATCAAACAAATGAGCACTTTCGGGAACACTAACAATGCCTTATGGTCATCCTCCCATCAGGCATGAAAATACCAAATGCCCCCAAGTAGTGAACTCTTCAAAGTCAATTCCAGCACCTTCTTTCCAGGAACAAATAGTGGGTACGACTGAAGCCATGAATCTAACAATTTTACTAGTCGAATCAAGTAAAGTGGTCGATCCGCGGAGCCTAGCACCAGATTACAGAACCAGCTCGCTTCGCAAGCAGGGTACCGTTGCTCTCGCAATCGAACCGAGGCAAACGGCGAGCCGAACTGTACAATACCCAGCGCTAGTAGAATCAATGAACTAGCTGTTGAGCTAGAGGGGCTTCCGCTAGGACTGGCGGATCTGAGGGGCGGGGGTACCTCGTCGCGTAGCTGGCGCGCCTCGGAGGGCGTGACGCCATCGGCGACGGCGGGGCCGGCGAGCAGAGCGCCCGCGAGGAGGGCGGCGGAGAGGCAGAGGAGGGGGCAGACATGGCGCCCCGGCCTCATCTGGTGCATCAAGTTCGAGTTTCGGGACAGGCCCGAGGGACGGAGGGGATGATGTGCGGGAGCCCGGGAGAGGTAGGAGGACTGCAGTGCAGAGTTCCAGGATAGCAATCGTACAAACACGACTCGACGAATCGAAGCGTGCAGCAGTAAAATTCGTTACAGAGCTTCTCGACTAGAAAAAACCCACGATACAAGTCCATTTTTTTTTTTTGGACAAACACAGCGCATGAACTCAAAACAAAAGTATATACTCACCGCTATGAACACAAATACGGACACCTACCATACCATAATTCTTTTACCTTTGGCCTTGTTCGTGTAGTCATCATCAACATGAATGGCTTGTGGTATTCTGAACCACTCCACTGGCCCACGTGTCTCATGTTGAGACGTTGCCTATATATAAAATTGTAAATATGTCTTGAACTTCCGTTGATGTCCATATCTAATGCTACAATTTTGAGATAGCTTTAGACGAATTATGATCTTGAAACCATTTGATTTTGGACACTCGAGTTATTTGAAATTGGTGTTGTCTCATGTGGCATAGTGAAGCCGGTTTTCTTAGTTTTTTTTTCTAGTATTATCCATTTTGTTGACCACCGGTCATTAATTAAGTGCAATATGTTGCGCCCCTTCTTGTGTTTTTGTGCATGTTAACAGGGATCATGATGATGTGTGAATGGTCGTCACTAGCTAAGGGCATTGCACGATGAAGAAGTTATTCATGGTATATCTATATATTACTTCCTATAAATGCCGCTAGGCTACCCTCCTCCTCAGTGATTCTGAGCATGCGCATGTTTATCGGCCGTCGGATGTGATAAAACAGTGGTTTTCCATCCTCACTTTTCACTACATATCGCTTCCCTTCAGCCATGTCTTCTCTCTCCGGTGTGTTGAAGTCAGCGAACAAGCTCGTGGAAGACGTGATCGATGCGACAGAGTTAGAGTGAGCTTGGTGTAGGGATACAGGAGGACGTCCGCTACGACATCCCGGCATGTCCGCTACTACTTGAAATTCGCAGCTAGATCAAGCTAGTAGGTAACCAAATGTTTTCCTAATCCTGCATGCACTGATTAAGCGGACTGTCCGCCAGAACGTCCGCCTGCATCCATAGCTTGGTGATGTTGTGTTGAAGTTGAAGTTGTCCAATGATAAGCACGATGGACGTTGTCTAATGATGCCGCTTGCTCCGGTTCGTGCTCAGTTTGTATCATCGTTGGCTTTCGGGGCGCTCTGTATGTCGCTGTAAAGGTTTTCGCTAGGTTTTCCTCCAATAAACCGAGCACTGAGAATTACAGTGTGGCTCCCGGTGCTACACATCCTATACTTGGAAAAATAAAAAACAATTATAAAAGGTAAAAAAAACTCAAACTTTTTTGAAATCAAAGATGGCCAGGTATTGTACTCGTAAAAAAATATTTCCCTAGGAAATTACTTTCATTGTAGGATAGGACTAATCGCGCGGCGCTGCACCAACGTCAACCCGTGCGGCGACAGCACCACTCCTGAAAGTTTTCCCCTTTCTTTGCACTCTACAGCTGTCGGCCACCAGCAGTGATCCGATGTTGCCCCACATAACCACATGACACCTCCTATATGGTCTGAGAAAAGGCTACATGCTCCATCGTCTTGCATCGAGCATCCCATTCAATTCCAAAACTAAAATCCATAACCTCCTGATATGTACATTTTGTATCACTATCCTATATCATAATTTACTGTTATTCATTGATATATTTCATATTAAGAGATGATACTTATGTTATTTTATCTATTTTGCATGGTTGATGACTTTTGAAGGATGAACCACTGAAGTCAGGATTCTGATGGAAAAGGCACTGCCCAGGTGCAAAATTGGCGAAGATCAGAAAATCCTAGAAATATACGGAAATTCCTATTTTTCCAGAAGACGAAGGAGGACAGAAGGAGGAGTGAAGATGCGCTACAGGGGGCCCACACCATCCCCTAGCACGGGCCACCCCTGGTCGCGCCACCAGGTGGTGTGGCCACCCTGGCCCACCTCCAGCATCGCCCTTCTACGTATATATTTTCCTCGAAACCCTAAGACTCGGGGAGCGACCACAGAAAGGTTTCGCCGCCTCTGCGGGACGGAAACTGATACGTCCATTTTGCATCACTATTCTATATCATAATTTACTGTTATTCATTGATATATTTCATATTAAAAGATAATACTTATGTTATTTCATCTATTTTTGCATGGTTAATGACTTTTGGAGCATGGACCGCTGCAGTCAGGATTCTGATGGAAAAGGTGATGTTTGGAGGCAAAATTCGCGAAGATCAGAAAATCCGGAAAAATACATGAAAATCCTATTTTCCAGAAGACGAAGGAAGCCAGAGGGGGAAGCGGAGATGGGCCATAGGGGGCCCACACCACCCCCTGGCGTAGGCCACCCTAGGTCGCGCCACCAGGTGGTATGGCCGTCCTGGTCCATCCCTGGCTCTCCCCTCTGGCTTATATTATCCTCCCGAAACCCTAAGACTCGGGGAGCGACCACAGAAAGATTCCGCCACCTCTGCGGGACGGAAAACACCGAGAGAGAAAGATCTCTCCGGCAGACAGAATTTTGCCGGGGGAATTCCTTCCCGGAGAGGGGAGATCGTCGCCATCAACACCACCATCAAGCTGGACTTCATTGGGATCATCATCATCACCACCACCACCATCATCTCCACCAGCACCATCATCACCACTTCATACCGCTGTAACAATTGGGTTGAATCTTGCATAGTTCTTAGGGGAAACTTTTCCGGTGTTTATTACTCCTTGTAGTTGATGCTATTGAGTGAACCAATGAATTATCGGTTATGTTCAAATTGTTACACATCATTATATCATCTCTGATCATGATCCATATGATGTCTTGTGAGTAGTTCGTTTTGTTCTTGAGGACATGGGAGAAGTCATGTTGTTAGTAGTGGAGTTGTGTTGAGAAAGATTCAATGGTTTGATATTTAAGTTGTGGTGTATTTGTTCTAGTGTTGTCATGTAAACGTCGACTGCATGACACTTCACCTATATGGGCCTAGGGGAATGCATTGTGTATTTGGCTACTAATCGTAGGGGTTGCCGAAGTGACAGAAACCGGAAACCCCCTTAGGAAACCATTGCACAAGGGATGTCAGGGTCTTAGAGTTTAAAGTTGTGGTTAGGTTTCTACCTTAATTACTTTCTTGTACTTGCGGATGCTTGCAAGGGGTATAATCACAAGTATGTATTAGTCCTAGGAAGGTCGGTACATTAGCACAGGTTCACCCACACAACACTTAGCAAACTAAAGAAGATTAATCAACTATATGAAGCGAAAGCACTTAACGATATTCCCATGTGTCCTCGAGAACATTTAGTCATCTTAAGTAATACAACCGGCTTGTCCTTTGCTAAAGAAAGGATTGGGCCACTTGCTGCATTTATTCTTATTGTCTTTTATTTACTCGTACTATATTTTCCTGCATTATCAAAAACCCCTAAAAATCTGTTTGCTAAGTATTTACAGAGAATTCCTGCTCCAAGCCACTAGCCAGCACCTTCTGCTCCTCGTTGGGTTCGACACTCTTACTTATCGAAAATACTGCGATACACCCCCTATACTTGTGGGTCATCAAGACTATTTTCTGGTGCCGTTGCCGGGGAGTAAAGCGCTATTGGAGAGTGGAACTAGTGAAGGAAACTTCTACTGTGAGTATTGTTTACTTCCGTTAGTTGCTTTATTTTCAATATGGATAATTCGCTGAGTTTCTTATTTCGTAATGCTACTACCACTACTAAGGTAGTAGATGAACCACCACCTGCTGAGAATGATACTTTTAAAATACCTACAAGAATTATTAATCGTGTTATGGATAACTATTATGTTGGAGATGAAACTGTCCATCCTGGTGATCATTTGCTTTTTATACATGAATTATGCGGGTTGTTCAAGTGTGCGGGTATTACTACGGACCAAGTCAATAAGAAGTTATTCTCATTATCACTAAAAGGAAGAGCTGAAGAATGGTATAAGTTGTTGAAGAATGGACAAGCTCTTGAATACGAGGAAATAGTACCTCTCTTTTATTCAAAGTTTTATCCTCCTAGTGAGATTCATAAAGATCGGAATCAAATATACAACTTTTGGCCACTTGATGGAGAGAGTTGATGCGCTTGACTTTCGACGTAGAGCTCATTGGGAACCCCAAGAGGAAGGTATGATGAGCACAGCAGTAAGTTTTCCCTCAGTTATGAAACCAAGGTTTAATCGAACCAGTAGGAGCAAGGAAACACCCCAAAGGTGTTGCTAGCTGAGCTTTGGCAGGGCGCACTACCGGTGCTAGTAGCAACGTGGAGACCTGCACAACACAACCACAGAACTTTGTCCCCAACTTGCGATGAGGTTGTCAATCTCACCGTGTTTTGCGGAAAACAAAGGATTAAACGTATCGAACGGAAAGAAGTAATAATTTGCAGAAAGTAAACACAAAGCAGAAACAGTTTATAGATTGTATGTAAGGAAAAAGGACCGGGATCCATAGTTCACTAGAGGTGGCTCTCCTTAGATAGATAACATGCTGAGTGAACAAATTACAGCGGGGCAATTGACAAACACCGAGAAAGCAATACATGCATATACTAATCATCTTGACTCCTTTGAGACTTGATTGGGCATTACAACATAATACATAGACCGCCATCCAACTGCATCTATGACTAATAATCCACCTTCAGGTTATCATCCGAACCCCCTCCAGTATTAAGTTACAAGCAACAGATTATTGCTTTACGAATTGCGTGTAATGTAAACAATACGATTGTTCTATGAACAAAGGATTGTTGTTTTCTCCCTAGTAGCAACATCACATCTAGTACCTTAGAGATTTCTGTCACTTCCCCAGATTACCAGAGGCATGAACCCACTATCGAGCATAAATACTAACTCTTGGAGTTGCTAGCATCTACTTGGCCAAGATAGCTACTAACAACGGAAAGCATGCAAGATCACAAATAACAAAGACATGATAGAATCAATAATCAATATAAAATAGCATCTCAATATCCATCGGATCCCCGCAAACACAACATGTATGAATTATTGAATTATAGAATCAATAATCAATATAAAATAGCATCTCAATGTAGTTGATGCTATTGAGTGAACCATTGAATTATTGTTTATGTTCAGATTGTTATACATCATTATTCCATCTCTGATCATGATCCATATGATGTCTTGTGAGTAGTTCGTTTTGTTCTTGAGGACATGGGAGAAGTCTTGTTGTTAGTAGTGGAGTTGTGTTGAGAAAGATTCAATAGATTGTTATTTAAGTTGTGGTGTACTTCATCTAGTGGTGTCATGTGAACGTCGACTAAATGACACTTCACCTATATGGGCCTAGGGGAATGCATTGTGTATTTGGATACTAATCATAGGGGTTGCAGGAGTGACAGAAACCTGAACCCCCGTTAGGAAACCATTGCACAAGGGGCGTAAGGGTCTTAGAGTTTAAAGTTGTGGTTATGTTTCTACCTTAATTACTTTCTTGTACTTATGGATGTTTGCAAGGGGTATAATCACAAGTATGTATTAGTCTTGGATGGGGCGGTACATTAGCACAGGTTCACCCACACAACACTTAGCAAGCTAAAGAAGATTAATCAACAATATGAAGCGAAAGCACTCGACAGTCTTCCCATGTGTCCTCAAGAATGTTTGGTCATCTTAAGTAATACAACCGGCTTGTCCTTTGCTTCATAAAGGATTGGGCCACTTGCTGCATTTATTCCTACTGTCTTTTATTTACTCGTACTTTGTTTACTTGCTTTATCGAAAACCCCTAAAAATCCGTTTGCTAAGTATTTGCAGAGAATTCCTGATCCATACCACTAGCCAGCACCTTCTGCTCCTCATTGGGTTCGACACTCTTACTTATCGAAAATACTGCGATACACCCCCTATACTTGTGGTTCATCACAGGTTTCCACCATGACAACATGGATTAGACCGGCGGCCCAGGTGTTTCTCTAACACACATACATAACTCCATGGACTTACAAGCTCCCCTTTCATTTCACACCGACGACATTGATGGCTCGGTGTTGATGTAGAGCTCGTTGGGAACCCCAAGAGGAAGGTATGATGAGCACACCAACAAGTTTCCCTCAGTTATGAAACCAAGGTTTAATCGAACCAGTAGGAGCAAGGAAACACCCCAAAGGTGTTGCTAGCTGAGCCTTGGCAGGGCGCACTATCGGTGCTAGTAGCAACCTGGAGACCTGCACAACACAACCATAGAACTTTGTCCCCAACTTGCGATGAGGTTGTCAATCTCACCGTGTTTTGCTGAAAACAAAGGATTAAACGTATCGAATGGAAGGAAGTAATAGTTTGTAGAAAGTAAACACAAAGCAGTAAACAGTTTATAGATTGTATGTAAAGAAAAGGACTAGGATCCATAGTTCACTAGAGGTGGCTCTCCTTAAGATAGATAACATGCTAGGTGAACAAATTACAACGGGGCAATTCACAAACATCGAGAAAGCAATACATGCAAATAATAATCATCTTGATTCCTTTGAGATCCGATTGGGCATTACAACATTATACATAGACCGCCATCGAACTGCATCTATGACTAATAATCCACCTTCAGGTTATCATCCGAACCCCCTCTAGTATTAAGTTGCAAGCAACAGATTATTGCTTTACGAATTGCGTGTAATGTAAACAATACGATTGTTCTATGAACAAAGGATTGTTGTTTTCTCCCTAGTAGCAACATCACATCTAGTACCTTAGAGATTTCTGTCACTTCCCCAGATTACCAGAGGCATGAACCCACTATCGAGCATAAATACTAACTCTTGGAGTTGCTAGCATCTACTTGGCCAAGATAGCTACTAACAACGGAAAGCATGCAAGATCACAAATAACAAAGACATGATAGAATCAATAATCAATCTGAAATAGCATCTCAATATCCATCGGATCCCCACAAACACAACATGTATGAATTATAAATAGATGATCTTGATCATGAACGGAGCTCACAAGATCTAAACATGAAAGCACAAAGGAGGAGAAACCAGCCATCTAGCTACTACATGGATCCGTAGTCCAAGGATGAACTACTCATGCATCACACCGGAGGCTTGCATGGTGATGAAGAAGGCCTCTAGGGTGAATTCCCCTCTCCGGCAGGGTGCCGGGAAGAGCTTCAGATCCCTCCTGATCTAGGGATGGAGATGACGGCGGCTACAGACTCTTTCGTGGATTTTGATCGGGTACTTAGGGTTTTCGTCTCGAGGGAAATATATAGGCGGAAGGAGAGTCCGAGGGGGTGCCGGGAGCGGCCACACCACCCCCTGGCGCGGGCCAGGCCTGGCCGCGTGGCCAGGTGGTGTGGTGGCTCCCTGGCCCTTCTCCGTCTCGTATTCTGGCACTTGACCCCTTCCGGAAAAATAGGCACTTTGGCTTTTGTCCCGTCCAATTCCGAGAATATTCCTTTTCTGACTTTCCTAGAACCAAAAACAGCAGAAAACAGGCAGCTGGCACTGTAGCTCTTGTTAATAGGTTAGTCCAAGAAATCATATGGAAAGTACTCCAAAGTTGGAACAAAACACAAGAAAGTGGATAAAACTAAGCATGGAACATCAAAAATTATAGATACATTTGCAATGTATCAACATCCCCAAGCTTAACTCCTGCTCGTCCTCGAGTAGGTAAGTGATAAAAAGAAAGAATTTTTGAGGTGACATGCACCATCAAAGGCTTGATCAAAGTATTTGCAAAACATTCAAAGCTGGGATCATAGTACTTCAATCATAACATGAAAGACAAAGTTCTAGCAACAAGCAAAGAAACTATGATGCAACATGAAAAGGCACAAACAAAAGATTCATGAATAACAATGCTTTGCAAGACGTTTGTTTGTTTCACATAAAGAAAACATAGCATAATAGTATTCATCTTGTCCCTCAATAGAGTAGCAAATATAAATGCATAGGACACCTTCAAAGTTCATAAGAGTGACTAGATACAATAGTTTAAAGCAAGCAATATCAAAGTATGCATCAATCAACTAGTCTTGGGACAATGCACATAGAACTAAGAATGGCCACTATGCTCTCAAAGTAAGTGCATAAAAATAGAAGGTGGAGACTCAATATAATGGTGGAAGAAAGGCCTTTTGTAAAAGGAAGTAGGGATTCAAGTCTCATAAAGAGCTTCCAAAAATTATGGTACTTATAGCTTTCAGCTCTCATTGCCCCTATCATAAGCATCTTGAAGTGATTAAGGTTAAAGTGAACAAACTATGGTGTAAATGTTTGACGAAGTATAAGTCAGAAATCTCATGTCCCTTGTATACGAGGGCCGCTCCTCATGCTACTAAAGTTTAGTCACCGGTAAGTTCTTGTCATTGTAAGTACATGTGTATCATTGAGAACCGCCAACGGGGTACCCCTTGCCCGATGATACGGAAGAATCCCCATATCAAAATGACAAGGCAAGCAGACAACGAGCATCTCAGCATTCTTCTTATTTACCATGGGAATATGGTGCTTTTTTCTCTCTTTCCTCTTTTCATAGTATCTCTTTTTTTCTTTTCTCTTTTTTCTCAATATAGGACTCTTTTTTTATAAGAAGAATGCTTCATAGACAGCTCATTATGGTTACGCTGTAGGTTTCCACCATGTCAGCATGGATTAGACCAGCGGCCCAGGCGTTTCTCTAACACATATACATAAAGCTCCCCTTTCATTTCACACCGACGACATCCATATACAAAAGAGCATGATATCAACTAGGTACAAGTACCAAGTGCAATGTTGAAAGCGTTCCCCATGAAAGCATGGTTCTGCTAATTCCCAACAAATAAGTGCAAGCATATACAACATAGAAGACACAATGGTTCAAGTTTATTAAGGGCAAGTAAAGTAAAGTGTGCCATCAAGTTCGTGAGAGCTTTAATCACTAGTTTTCTCATAACAAGTGGAAGGTAAACAAAAGCATGAATATACTTGGAATAGCATAAGCTAGTAGGTAGGTATGGTGGACTCTTTGGAACAACTTGGTTTAGGGAGTTGGATGCATGAGTGGAACTCATACTTGGTGGTGGAGGCTAGCAAAAGACTGGGAGCGACAAACTAAGAGAGCAATAATGGCCATAATCATGAGAGCGATAAAACATCATTGATCAAAGCATAAAGTGATACTACAAGTTGAAAACTAAAGGATCATAAAGGCTATGGTGACTTGGGATAATCATAACATGGTGTGAGCATGTGCCAAGTCAACCCAAATAAAGCATCAAAGGAGAATACCACTATACTATGCTTTAATATGCTAAAACAACGCATGATTCATCCAAGGCACATTAAGCAATCTCAATTGTTTATAACAAGTCATGCTACAGCAAAGAATACTAAGCATAAAGCCAAAAAAATATCAAGCATGGCATGACAAAGCATAGCCACTGTCAAGAACGAGCTCTTTTTACCACATAAGTAAGAACTTTCCTACTCTTTTCCAAACCAAACCAAACTATTTGCAAACCAATGTATGAAATAGGGGGTCCAACCAATTTATTCAGAAAACTAAGCAAACAAAGCAAACGAAAAACCAAAACGAAAACGAAAAAGAAGACGCTCCAAGAAAAACACAACTGTGCATGAAACAATAAAAATGAAGCGTTTGGAAGAAACCTGAAATTTTTATTGATGAAGAAGGGGATGCCTTGGGCATCCCCAAGCTTTGACGCTTGTACTTCTTGGATGTTTCTTGGGGTGATACGCGTGGCATCCCCAAGCTTGAGCTTTAGTCCATCCTTCATCTCATTACTCATTCCTTTCATACACCTGAAATTTTTCCTTCATACAAAACTTCACACAATCTCATTAGCAACATTAGTGCACTTAAGATAAATAAGTCTCAAGGTTCAGTTATAACACCAAATAAACTTTCATTAGAACACTAGATACTATAGCACTTCCCTCAAAAAGCTCAATTCCCCAAAAGAACTCAAGAAGGAACCAACAAGAAGCAAATGCAGAAAATGGCAGAAATCTGAAAACAGACCAGCAGGTAAAGACGAATTTTTTCGAAGACCTTCTGTTGCTTAAATCAAAAAGTGTTGAACTAACGAAAGTTAGATAACAACCTAGGGCAGAAGCACAAAAAATTACATATCAATCCGACATACAGAGCTCTCTCAGGAATTTTTACGATGAAGCATAAAAATCTGTTTCGGGATAGCAACTTCCCCAATCATTACTTCACTCTCATTAGAGGTTACTCTTGGCACAAAAAGCAAATAAAAAGGATAAGGAGAGGTTATTACTGAAGTAATAACTTCCAAGACTCATCTAAAACTTTTGGGTTATCTCGCAATAAGTACTTTTTTTAACGCCTTTAAGTTAGGCATCAGAAGCAAAGAAAGAATCAAGTGTTCTCAAATGAAGAAGCATTAAAACCCACTTTCTTGCCCTTACCTCTCTTATTCTTATTCTTATCCTTTGGGAAAATATGATTGTTTGGTGGAGAAGAAAGGTGCATGGTCCCCTTTCCCACATCTATTATTGCTCCAAGGAGTTCTAATAGGGATCTTCCAAATGTAATTTGTCCTTTTCCTGCACATTCAATAATAAGATAACCAGTAGAAATCATTTTTCCAAGGATCTTTGTAAAAACTCCTTCAGTTATTCCAATAGGAAATAAGGTAGCATTATTAGCAAGAGATATTTCTTTTCCTCCTTCAGTAAGCCCCCAAAGATTCAAAGATTCATAAATATCTTTGGGCATAAGACAAAATTCAGACATGATATCGCAGCGGGCTTGAAAAGTTTTAGTGTTTATCTCAATATTTACTGTAGGGAGCCACTTTGATGGTGCAGAGTTTATTGGAACATAATTGTGATGCTCCCTAAGCGTATTATAGCACCCTTCTAATCTAGTAGTGCTAGCCTCAAGAGTATCCAACCTAGCAAATATTTTTGCGAAGGAAATATCAGTTTGGCTAGGCATGTTGTAAGTGAGGATCAATTTCTTTATAGAATTAATAGCATCAACCTCATTACATTGGAGGAAATCTCCTCCCACAATAGCATCTAGGGCATATCTATAGCAAAGAGCAATCCCAAGGTAAAAACTGCTAAGGAACAAGCTTTGAGTCATTTTATGCTCAGTTTTTTCATGTAGATCAGAGATTATAGACCAAGCTTCCTTAAAACTTTCCTCAATTCCTTGTTTAAAAGTGAAAATCATTTCCTCGGGTGACATAGTGACAGGAGCAAGGCTAGACATAATGAGATAGGAACTAATTTTTTTGTGTTTTTGAAATAAGAAAGCAAACAAGTAAAACTCATTTTTTGTGTTTTTTGAAGAACAAAACAAGCAAACAAAGCAAAAAGAAAACTAAGCAAAACAAAAACAACAAAGTAAAGACATATGTTATGAGGGACTCCCCTTGTAAATATGTCCTTGACTCCCCGGCAACGGCGCCAGAAAATGTCTTGATGCGCTCGACTTTCGACGTAGAGCTCGTTGGCAACCCCAAGAGGAAGGTATGATGAGCACAGCAGTAAGTTTTACCTCAGTTATGAAACCAAGGTTTAATCGAACCAGTAGGAGCAAGGAAACACCCCAAAGGTGTTGCTAGCTGAGCTTTGGCAGGGCGCACTACCGGTGCTAGTAGCAACGTGGAGACCTGCACAACACAACCACAGAACTTTGTCCCCAACTTGCGATGAGGTTGTAAATCTCACCGTGTTTTGCAGAAAACAAAGGATTAAACGTATCGAATGGAAAGAAGTAATAATTTGCAGAAAGTAAACACAAAGCAGAAACAGTTTATAGATTGTATGTAAGGAAAAAGGATCGGGATCCATAGTTCACTAGAGGTGGCTCTCCATAGATAGATAACATGCTGGGTGAACAAATTACAGCGGGGCAATTGACAAACACCGAGAAAGCAATACATGCATATACTAATCATCTTGACTCCTTTGAGACTTGATTGGGCATTACAACATAATACATAGACCGCCATCCAACTGCATCTATGACTAATAATCCACCTTCAGGTTATCATCCGAACCCCCTCCAGTATTAAGTTGCAAGCAACAGATTATTGCTTTACGAATTGCGTGTAATGTAAACAATACGATTGTTCTATGAACAAAGGATTGTTGTTTTCTCCCTAGTAGCAACATCACATCTAGTACCTTAGAGATTTCTGTCACTTCCCTAGATTACCAGAGGCATGAACCCACTATCGAGCATAAATACTAACTCTTGGAGTTGCTAGCATCTACTTGGCCAAGATAGCTACTAACAACGGAAAGCATGCAAGATCACAAATAACAAAGACATGATAGAATCAATAATCAATCTGAAATAGCATCTCAATATCCATCGGATCCCCACAAACACAACATGTATGAATTACAAATAGATGATCTTGATCATGAACGGAGCTCACAAGATCTAAACATGAAAGCACAAAGGAGGAGAAACCAGCCATCTAGCTACTACATGGATCCGTATTCCAAGGATGAACTACTCATGCATCACACCGGAGGCTTGCATGGTGATGAAGAAGGCCTCTAGGGTGAATTCCCCTCTCCAGCAGGGTGCCGGGAAGAGCTTCAGATCCCTCCTGATCTAGGGATGGAGATGACGGCGGCTACAGACTCTTTCGTGGATTTTGATCGGGTACTTAGGGTTTTCGTCCCGAGGGAAATATATAGGCGGAAGGAGAGTCCGAGGGGGTGCCGGGAGCGGCCACACCACCCCCTGGCACGGGCCAAGCCTGGCCGCGTGGCCAGGTGGTGTGGTGGCTCCCTGGCCCTTCTCCGTCTCGTATTCTGGCACTTGATCCCTTCCGGAAAAATAGGCACTTTAGCTTTTGTCCCGTCCAATTCCGAGAATATTCATTTTCTGACTTTCCTAGAACCAAAAACAGCAGAAAACAGGCAGCTGGCACTGTGGCTCTTGTTAATAGGTTAGTCCAAGAAATCATATGAAAAGTACTCCAAAGTTGGAACAAAACACAAGAAAGTGGATAAAACCAACCATGGAACATCAAAAATTATAGATACATTTGCAATGTATCAAGAGTACCGCTCAAGCTTGGGGGAGATTGAAGTTACTAATGCTCAAATGTCCCATTCATGAGCTCCCCAACAATATTATTATCAATAACTTTTATGCAAGGCTTTCTCTTCATGATAAGGATTTATTGGATGCTTCTTGTGCTGGATCATTCACTCGCATGGAAGAAGAAGCTAAATGGGATCTTCTGGACCGTATTCAAGACAATGCCGAAGCATGGGAGAATGACAAAGGAAGAAAGTCAGGTATAAATTATGATTATGAATGCACTGAATCTTTTATGGGAACTGATGACTTTCAAAATATTAAAAATGCTTATGGTCTAGACTCTCAAGCTATTGCGACTTATTTTAAGGCTTTTTCTTCCTATATTGAAGTTCCTAAAAAGAAGTGGAATAAGTATCATGAACCATATAAAGATGTTGCTAAGTGTGCTCCTACAAGAAATACTGGAGTTTATACTGCTAATCATGCTTTACCTAAACCTTACATTGAGAAAATACCTTTCCTAGTTAAGATAAAGGAACATTCTATGATAGCTAGTATGGTTGATGAAAGTACAAATAAAGCTATTGAACCTGATAAATAATTTGATGATGAAACTATAATAGCAAATATGAAAGACTTTGTCACTAAATATGTGGAAGATGGACACACTATCCTTTGTAAGGATATCCCTAATATTGTTTCACAAAGTAGTGGTATGAGAGTTAGTGTCCTTGTGTTTTCTGTTATCATAAGTGATCATTGCTACCATGGTTCTTGTGATGGTTATATCGTTAAGTTTACACATGGTACTGAAAGTTATTATGAGAGTGGGAAGACTGTTCTTATGCATCTCAATAATATCAAGTTTCCTCGTTTTTTGCTTAAAGTCTTTATGTTGCACCTGTTTTGCCTTATTATGCTCGCAGCTTCTGGTTTCAACAACTGTTTGTTTACAAAATTCCCTTGCATAGGAAGTGGGTTAGACTTAAACATGTGTATTTTTTATTCTTAATGCTCTCTTTCACTTCAATTCATATTCTTATGTGAGCATCATTGAAATTATCATGCCCATCTTAATGGCTATAAAGAAAGAGCTTTTTGGGAGACAACCCAATTTATTCGTGTTTTCAGTTTGTTTTTGTTTCTTTGAGTCTTGGAAGTTATTACTCCGGTAATAACCTCTCCTTATAATTTTTGTTGGTTTTTGTGTCAAGATCAACCTCTAATGGGAGAGAAGTAAGATTTGGGGAAGTTGCTGTCCCGAAACAGATTTTTGTGCTTCACCGTAAAAATTCGTGAGAGATCTCTGTGTGTCAGATTGAGCTTTAATTTTTTGTGCTTCTGCCCCGGATTATTATTTAACTTTCGTTAGTTTTGCACTTTTTGAATTGAGCAACATAAGATTTTCTAGAAAATTGATCTTTACCTACTGGTCTGTTTTGACAGATTTTGCCACTCTTGCATTTGCTTCTTAAATCGATTTCCTTTTTGAATTCTTTTTGGGTTTTCAGAAGGAGTTGCTACAGTAGCTTATGATTTGATGGATTTCAGTTGAAATTGGACTTAAAAGGTTTATTACCTCGCTTACACTAATGTTTCTAATGAGAATTGTGTGAAGTTTTGTGTGAGAGAAATTTCCAGGTTAGTGAAGAAAATGGTGTAATAAGAAAGTGAGAGGTTTCATGACTCAAGCAATATGTGTATGAAGATGAAGATATTGATATTATTCAAGTGGTGACTCCAGAAGAATCTATCAAAGACCAAATTCAGAGACCCGCAGAGTCCGTTTTCGAATAGGTAACAGTTTTGGTAAGAAAAATTCCGCTAAAATCCTGTCAAGTTATATTTTTGCAGTTTTTATCTAATAAGGAAAGCAACGAAGCGAAAGAGGGACGAAAACGGAGCCAGGGTGGCTCACACCACCCCCTGGCGCGGGCCCCCTGGCCGCGCTAGCAGGTGGTGTGGCCACCTCGACCTCCGTCTCCGACTCGTTTTCTCCCAGTACCTTCCTTTTGTTGTAAAACTTCGTAATATATAATCCCCCGGATCCCCCGAGGTTCGTATATCGTGTTCTCGCCGTGTTTTTGTTTCGATCTGTTCTATTCTAGATGTCGTTCCAGGATTCGTCTTCAAAGGGTTACGAGCTTCGACGTCGTCGCGAGCTCCATCGCAATCTTGAGCAGGAGACTCTCGTGGGATGGGTGAAACAAGAAAGGATCGCAACTAGGTGCGAAGACATGGACTGGAACATCGGGGAGGAAGTAAAGGACATGTCAGCAAGCATGAAGGGGCTGATACCTCCAACTCTAGACCTTAGTTCCTGCCCTGCTGTAGTGGAAGCTCTACGAGTAACTGATGAGTTCTGCTACAAGTACCGAGTCCTGAGAAGGAAGGTGGATATGCTTCAAGAGGAGAATAATAGGCTTCGCAAGATGCTGGAAGATTTTCTCGCCCCAATCAAGATAACACCACCACCACCGAAGGAGTAATTCGTCATCAGGTTTTGGCATCCCCTTGGTTTGTTCCAAGCTTGGGGGAGTGTCGCGGTATCACATCACTATCTTCCATCTTTTTACCTTTTTAGTAGAGTCATATCATGAATAGAGAAGTTATCATGTAGGATGGTTTGCATTATGGAAGTGTCCCCTCTCTCGTTAGATAATTATCCCTTGGCGTGAGTTGTCGTTATGGAATATTAATGAGAAGTTCTATCATTTACTCTTTTGCATATCTTATATTAGTTTTCAATTCATGGTTATATGATTGATCTTGTCATTAGTATTGGTATCACTTTGGGATCGTTGAGTGAATTTAGTTGGTTTTGGCAAACCTGGCTCGGTCACTAGCAACACTATTTTTGAGAGTTGAATGAAAAGATAAAAGTACTCTAAAGAAATATAATTTCATCATCTTTCTTTCTTGATTTGCTCATAAGTTTAGTATTCTCTAGTTAAGATCTTTTGTGCTTCCAAGGAATATTGCATGTTTGTTTTTATCACTTGTATGCTTGTTTGTTTCCTTCAACTCTTATGCTTGCTACTCAGTCTTGCTGGCCAAAAACCTGTACTGAGAGGGAATTCTTCTCGTGCATCTAATCCTTAAAACAAAACCTATACCATTTGTGTCCACCATACCTACCTATTAGCATTATTGCTATTCCAAGTAAATTCTTGTTTTTATCTACCTTCTAAATTAAACTTGTTATGTGAAAATTAGTGATTAAAGCTCTCACGAACTTGATGGCACACTTTACTTTCCTTGCCCTTAATAAACTTGAACCATTGTTCCCATCTATGTTGCATATATGCTTGCGCTTTGTAAGTTGTGAATTAGTAGAACCATGCTGTCATGTGGAACGCTTTCAACATTGCACAGGTACTTTGTACCTAGTTGATATCATGTTCTTTTGTCTATGGATGTCTGATACATTGCAAATGTATCTATAATTTTTGACGTTCCATGCTTGGTTTTATCCACTTTCTTGTGTTTTGTCCACACTTTGGAGTACTTTTCATATGATTTCTGGGACTAACCTATTAACAAGAGCCACAGTGCCAGCTGCCTGTTTTCTGCTGTTTTTGGTTCCAGGAAAGTCAAAAAATGAATATTCTCGGATTTGGACGGGACAAAAGCCAAAGTGACTATTTTTTCGGAAGTCATCAGATGCCAGAATACGAGACGGAGAAGGGCCAGAGGGCGGCCACACCACCTGGCCGCGCGGCCAGGCTTGGCTCGCGCCAGGGGGTGGTGTGGTCAGCCCAGGCACACCCTCGGCCTATCCTTCCTCCTATAAGATGCCCTTGGGACGAAAACCCTAAGTACCCGATCAAAAATCCACGAAAGAGTCTATAGCCACCGTCATCTCCATCCCTAGATCGGGAGGGATCTGAAGCTCTTCCCGGCACCCTGCCGGAGAGGGGAATTCACGCTGGAGGCCTTCTTCATCACCATGCAAGCCTCCGGTGTGATGCATGAGTAGTTCATCCTTGGACTACGGATCCATGTAGTATCTAGATGGCTGGTTCTCCTCCTTTGTGCTTTCATGTCTAGATCTTGTGAGCTCCGTTCATGATCAAGATCATCTATTTGTAATTCTGCATGTTGTGTTTGCAGGGATCCGATGGATATTGAGATGTTATTTTAGATTGATTATTGATTCTATCATGTCTTTGTTATTTGTGATCTTGCATGCTTTCCGTTGTTAGTAGCTATCTTGGCCAAGTAGATGCTAGCAACTCCAAGAGTTAGTATTAATGCTCGATAGTGGGTTCATGCCTCTGGTAATCTGGGGAAGTGACAGAAATCTCTAAGGTACTAGATGTGTTGTTGCTACTAGGGAGAAAACAACAATCCTTTGTTCATAGAACAATCGTATTGTTTACATTACACGCAATTCGTAAAGCAATAATATGTTGCTTGTAACTTAATACTGGAGGGGGTTCGGATGATAACTTGAAGGTGGATTATTAGTCATAGATGCAGTTGGATGGCGGTCTATGTATATGTTGTAATGCCCAATCAAATCTCAAAGGAGTCAAGATGATTAGTATTTGCATGTATTGCTTTCTCGATGTTTGTCAATTGCCCCGTTGTAATTTGTTCACCCAGCATGTTATCTATCTTAAGGAGAGCCACCTCTAGTGAACTATGGATCCTAGTCCTTTTCTTTACATACAATCTATAAATTGTTTACTGTTTTGTGTTTACTTTTTGCAAACTATTACTTCCTTCCAGTCGCTACGTTTAATCCTTTGTTTTCAGCAAAACACGGTGAGATTGACAACCTCATCGCAAGTTGGGGACAGAGTTCTGTGGTTGTGTTGTGCAGGTCTCCATGTTGCTACTAGCACCGGTAGTGCGCCATGCCAAGGCTCAGCTAGCAACACCTTTGGGGTGTTTTCTTGCTCCTACTGGTTCGATTAAACCTTGGTTTCATAACTGAGGGAAACTTGTTGTTGTGCTCATCATACCTTCCTCTTGGGATTCCCAACGAGCTCTACATCAACACCGAGCCATCAAGCATTTTTCTGGCGCCGTTGCCGAGGAGTCAAGGACATCTTCACAAGGGGAGTCCCTCATAACCAATCTCTTTACTTTGTTATTTTTGTTTTGCTTAGTTTCTTTTTGCTTTGTTTGCTTGTGTTGTTATCAAAAACACAAAAAAATTAGTTTTACTAGTTTGCTTTCTTATTCAAAAACCCAAAAAAAATGGCTACTCTTGAAAACACTAAGTTGTGTGACTTCGCTAGCACCAACAACAATGATTTTATGAGCACACCTATTTCTCCACCTGTGCCTGAATATACTTTCTTTGAGATAAAACCTGCTTTACTCAATCTTGTTATGAGAGAACAATTTTCTGGTATTAGTAATGAAGATGCTGCTGCCCATCTAAATAACTTTGTTGAACTTTGTGAGATGCAAAAGCACAGGGATGTAGATGGTGATATTATTAAGCTGAAATTGTTTCCTTTCTCTTTGAGAGGAAAAGCTAAAGAATGGTTGAATTACTTAACTAGGAAGAGTATTGATTCTTGGACTAAATGCAAAGATACTTTCATTGGAAAATACTATCCTCCTGCTAAGATTATATCTATGAGAAGTAAAATAATGAAGTTTAAACAATCTGATAATGAACATGTTGCTCAAGCTTGGGAAAGAATGAAATCTTTGGTAAAGAATTGTCCCACTCATGGACTGACTGCTTGGATGATCATCCAAACTTTTTATGCAGGATTGAATTATTCTTCAAGGAACCTATTGGATTCTGCTGCTGGAGGTACCTTTATGACCATCACTTTGGGTGCTGCAACAAAACTTCTGGACAATATGATGGTTAATTATTCTGAATGGCATACCGAGAGAGCTCCACAAGGTAAGAAGGTAAATTCTGTTGAGGAAACCTCCTCCTTGAGTGATAATATTGATATTATTATGTCTATGCTTGTGAATGGGAAAGCCCATATTGATCCAAATAATTTTCCCTTAGCCTCTTTGGTTGCTCAAGAAGAGCAAGTTGATGTGAACTTCATAAGAAATAACAATTTTGGCAATAATGCTTATAGGAACAATTTTGGTAACAACAATTATAAGCCATATCCTCCCAAAAATGGTAATGCTTATGGAAATTCTTACAACAATAATAGGAGTGCACCCTCTGAACTTGAAGTTATGCTTAAAGATTTTATTAGTAAACAAACTGCTTTCAATAAAACTATTGAGGAAAAACTCTACAATGCTGAAAGAAATATAGCATCTTTGGCTGAAGCTCAATCTTCTTTGAATAAAATGGTTACTAAACCTGAAACTAATGAGAATCCCTTTGCAGCTACTAATGCCATACAAGTAAGAATTGATGAAAATGTTAGACTATTAGCTGAATTACATGTTAAGTGGGAAAGAGAAGATGAAATTGCTAGAAACATTAGTGTTTCTACTATTACCACCACTAGTGTTGATGCTAGTAATAGTTATAATACTTTAGATGATAATTATGATTTTGATCTTGATGGTTGCAATATCTCTAAAGTTATTAAGTTCCTACAAAAGCTTGCTAAAAGTCCTAATGCTAGTGCTATGAACATGGCCTTTACAAAACACATTACTGATGCTCTCATAAAGATTAAAGAAGAAAAGATGAAACATAAGGCTTCTATTCCTATAAAACAAGAAGATGGTTGGGAACCCATCATTAATATGAAAGGGAATGACTTTGATTTCAAAGCTTTATGTGATATTGATAGTAGTGTTTCTATTATGCCGAGAAGGATTTATGATATGCTTGATTTGCCTCCACTTGAAGATTGTTATTTGAATGTCCCACTTGATGATAATGCTAAAAAGAAACTCATGGGGAGTCTTAATGATGTTCTTATTATGGTTAACAATGCCTATGTCCCTGTTGATTTCTATGTTTTGGATGTTGAATACAATGCTTCTTGTCCTATTACTTTGGGAAGACCTTTTTTTAGAACTGTTGGTGCCATTATTGATATGAAAGAAGGCACCATTAAATATCAACTCCCACTCAAGAAAGGTATAGAACACTTCCCTAAGAAGAGAGAGAAGATTTCTTTTGCCTCTCCTATGAAAACAAAATTTGGTCTTAATGCTTCTTCATTTGAGAACACTTGATTCTTTTTCTTGCTTCTTATGCCTAACTTAAAGGTGTTAAAGAAAATTACTTATTGGGAGATAACCCAAAAGTTTTAGATGAGTCTTGGAAGTTATTACTTCTGTAATAACCGCTCCTTATCCTTTTTATTTGGTTTTTGTGCCAAGAGTAACCTCTAATGAGAGAGAAGTAATGATTGGGAAAGTTGTTGTCCCGAAACAGATTTCTGTACTTCACCGTAAAAATTTGTGTAAAATCTCGGAACGTCTTTTTGAGGCGTGAATTTTTGTTCTTCTGCCCCAGGTTGTTATATAACTTTCGTTAGTTCAATTCTTTTTGATTTGAGCAACAGAAGGTCTTCGAAAAAATTCGTCTTTACCTGCTGGTCTGTTTTGACAGATTTCTGCCATTTTCTGCATTTGCTTCTTGTTGGTTCCTTTTTGAGTTCTTTTGGGGAACTGAGCTTTTTGAGGGAAGTGCTACAGTAGCTAGTGTTCTAATGGAAGTTTATTTGGTGTTGGAACTGAACCTTAAGACCTATTATCTTGAGTGCACTAATGTTGCTAATAAAGATTGTGTGAAGTTTTGTATGAAGAAAAAAATTCAGGTGTATGGAAGGAATAAGTAATGAGATGAAGGATGGACTAAAGCTCAAGATTGGGGATGCCACGCGTGTCACCCCAAGAAATATCCAAGAATTACAAGCGTCAAAGCTTGGGGATGCCCAAGGCATCCCCTTCTTCATCAATAAAAATCCCAGGTTTCTTCCAAACGCTTCATTTTTATTGTTTCATGCACAGTTGTGTTTTTCTTGGAGCGTCTTCTTTTTCGTTTTCATTTTGGTTTTTTATTTGCTTTTGTTTGCTTAGTTTTCTGAATAAATTGGTTGGACCCCCTCTTTCATACATTGGTTTGCAAATATTTTGGTTTGGTTTGGAAAAGAGTAGGAAATATCATGCTTATGTGGTAAAAAGAGCTCGTTTTTGACTGTGGCCTATGCTTTGTCATGCCATGCTTGATATTGTTTTGGCTTTATGCTTAGTATTCTTTGTTGTAGCATGAATTGTTATAAACAATTGAGATTGCTTAATGTGCCTTGGATGAATCATGCGTTGTTTTAGCATATTAAAGCATAGTATAGTGGTATTCTCCTTTGATGCTTTATTTGGGTTGACTTGGCGCATGCTCACACCATTTTATGACTATCTCAAGTCACCATATTCCCATGGTAAATAAGAAGATTGCTGAGATGCTCGTTGTCTGCTTGCCTTGTCATTTTGATATGGGGATTCTTCCGTATCATCGGGCAAGAGGTACCCCATTGGCGGTTCTCTATGTTACACATGTACTTACGATGACAAGAACTTACCGGTGACTAAACTTGAGTAGCATGAGGATCGACCCTCGTATACAAGGGACATGAGATTTCTAACTTATACTTCGTCAAGCATGTTCACCATAGTTTGTTCACTTTAACCTTAATCACTTCAAGATGCTTATGATAGGGGCAATGAGAGCTAAAAGCTATAAGTACCATAATTTTTGGAAGCCCTTTATGAGACTTGAATCCCTACTTCCTTCTATGAAGGCCTTTCTTCCACCATTATATTGAGTCTCCACCTTCTACCTTTATGCACCTACTTTGAGAGCATAGTAGCCATTCTTAGTTCTATGTGCATTGTCCCAAGACTAGTTGATTGATGCATAACTTGATATTGCTTGTTTTAAACTATTTGTATCTAGTCACTCTTATGAACTTTGAAGGTGTCCTATGCATTTATATTTGCTACTCTATGAGGGACAAGCTGAATGCTATTATGCTATGTTTTCTTTATGTGAAACAAACAAACGTCTTGCAAAGCATTGTTATTCATGAATCTTTTGTTTGTGCCTTTTCATGTTGCATCATAGTTTCTTTGCTTGTTGCTAGAACTTTGTCTTTCATGTTATGATTGAAGTACTATGATCCCAGCTTTGAATGTTTTACAAATACTTTGATCAAGTCTTTGATGGTGCATGTCACCTCAAAAATTATTCTTTCTTTTTATCACTTACCTACTCGAGGACGAGCAGGAGTTAAGCTTGGGGATGTTGATACATTGCAAATGTATCTATAATTTTTGATGTTCCAGGCTTGGTTTTATCCACTTTCTTGTGTTTTGTCCACACTTTGGAGTAATTTTCATATGATTTCTTGGACTAACCTATTAACAAGAGCCACAGTGCGAGATGCCTGTTTTCTGCTGTTTTTGGTTCTAGGAAAGTCAGAAAATGAATATTCTCGGAATTGGACGGGACAAAAGCCAAAGTGCCTATTTTTTTGGAAGTCATCAGATGCCAGAATACGATACGGAGAAGGGCCAGAGGGCGGCCACACCACCTGGTCGCGCGACCTGGCTTGGCCCACGCCAGGGGGTGGTGTGGCCAGCCCAGGCACCCCCTCGGCCTATCCTTCCGCCTAAAAGATGCCCTCGGGACAAAAACCCTAAGTACCCGATCCAAAATCCACGAAAGAGTCTGTAGCCGCCATCATCTCCATCCCTATATCAGGAGGGATCTGAAGCTCTTCCCGGCACCCTGCCAGAGAGGGGAATTCACCCTGGAGGCCTTCTTTATCACCATGCAAGCCTCTAGTGTGATGCGTGAGTAGTTCATCCTTGGAATACGGATCCATGTAGTAGCTAGATGGTTGGTTCTCCTCCTTTGTGCTTTCATGTCTAGATCTTGTGAGCTCCGTTCATGATCAAGATCATCTATTTGTAATTCTGCATATTGTGTTTGCGGGGATCCGATGGATATTGAGATGCTATTTTATATTGATTATTGATTCTATCATGTCTTTGTTATTTGTGATCTTTCATGCTTTCCGTTGTTAGTAGCTATCTTGGCCAAGTAGATGCTAGCAACTCCAAGAGTTAGTATTTATGCTCGATAGTGGGTTCATGCCTCTGGTAATCTGGGGAAGTGACAGAAATCTCTAAGGTACTAGATGTGATGTTGCTACTAGGGAGAAAACAACAATCCTTTGTTCATAGAACAATCGTATTGTTTACATTACACGCAATTCGTAAAGCAATAATCTGTTGCTTGCAACTTAATACTAGAGGGGGTTCGGATGATAACCTGAAGGTGGATTATTAGTCATAGATGCAGTTCGATGGCGGTCTATGTATAATGTTGTAATGCCCAATCGAATCTCAAAGGAATCAAGATGATTATTATTTGCATGTATTGCTTTCTCGATGTTTGTGAATTGCCCCGTTGTAATTTGTTCACCTAGCATGTTATCTATCTTAAGGAGAGCCACCTCTAGTGAACTATGGATCCTAGTCCTTTTCTTTACATACAATCTATAAACTGTTTACTGCTTTGTGTTTACTTTCTACAAACTATTACTTCCTTCCATTCGATACGTTTAATCCTTTGTTTTCAGCAAAACACGGTGAGATTGACAACCTCATCGCAAGTTGGGGACAAAGTTCTATGGTTGTGTTGTGCAGGTCTCCAGGTTGCTACTAGCACCGATAGTGCGCCCTGCCAAGGCTCAGCTAGCAACACGTTTGGGGTGTTTCCTTGCTCCTACTGGTTCGATTAAACCTTGGTTTCATAACTGAGGGAAACTTGTTGGTGTGCTCATCATACCTTCCTCTTGGAGTTCCCAACGAGCTCTACATCAACACCGAGCCATCAATGTCGTCGGTGTGAAATGAAAGGGGAGCTTGTAAGTCCATGGAGTTATGTATGTGTGTTAGAGAAACACCTGGGCCGCCGGTCTAATCCATGTTGTCATGGTGGAAACCTGTGATGACCCACAAGTATAGGGGGTGTATCGCAGTATTTTCGATAAGTAAGAGTGTCGAACCCAACGAGGAGCAGAAGGTGCTGGCTAGTGGTATGGATCAGGAATTCTCTGCAAATACTTAGCAAACGGATTTTTAGGGGTTTTCGATAAAGCAAGTAAACAAAGTACGAGTAAATAAAAGACAGTAGGAATAAATGCAGCAAGTGGCCCAATCCTTTATGAATCAAAGGACAAGCCGGTTGTATTACTTAAGATGACCAAACATTCTCGAGGACACATGGGAAGACTGTCGAGTGCTTTCGCTTCATATTGTTGATTAATCTTCTTTAGCTTGCTAAGTGTTGTGTGGGTGAACCTGTGCTAATGTACCGCCCCATCCAAGACTAATACATACTTGTGATTATACCCCTTGCAAACATCCATAAGTACAAGAAAGTAATTAAGGTAGAAACATAACCACAACTTTAAACTCTAAGACCCTTACGTCCCTTGTGCAATGGTTTCCTAACGGGGGTTCAGGTTTCTGTCACTCCGGCAACCCCTATGATTAGTATCCAAATACACAATGCATTCCCATAGGCCCATATAGGTGAAGTGTCATTTAGTCGACGTTCACATGACACCACTAGATGAAGTACACCACAACTTAAATAACAATCTATTGAATCTTTCTCAACACAACTCCACTACTAACAACAAGACTTCTCCCATGTCCTCAAGAACAAAACGAACTACTCACAAGACATCATATGGATCATGATCAGAGATGGAATAATGATGTATAACAATCTGAACATAAACAATAATTCAATGGTTCACTCAATAGCATCAACTACAAAGAGTAATCAACACCGAGAAAGTTTCCCCTATGAACTATGGAAGGTTCAACGCAATTGTTACAGCAATATGGAGATGGTGATGAGGGTGCTGATGGTGATGATGGTGGTGATGATGATGATGATGATCCCGATGAAGTCCAGCTTGATGGTGGTGTTGATGGCGACGATCTCCCCTCTCCGGGAAGGAATTCCGCCGGTAGAAATCTGTCTGACAGAGATCTTTCTCTCTCAGTGTTTTCTGCCCCACAGAGGTGGCAGAATCTTTCTGTGGTTGCTCTCCGAGTCTTAGGGTTTTGGGAGGATGATATACGCTAGAGGGGAGAGGCTGGAGTGGGCCAGGGTGCCCACACCACCTCCAGGCGCGGCCTAGGGCTGCCTGCGCCATGGGGTGGTGTGGGCCCCCTGTGGCCGATCTCCACTCCATCTTCTGGCATCCTTAGTCTTCTGGAAAAATAGGATTTTCCGTATATTTTCCCGGATTTTCTGATCTTCACGAATTTTGCCTCCAAACAGCACCTTTTCCATCAGAATCCTGACTGCAGCGGTCCATGCTCCAAAAGTCATCAACCATGCAAAAACAGATGAAATAACATTAGTATCACCTCTCAATATGAAATATATCAATGAATAATAGTGAATTAAGACATAGAATAGTGATGCAAAATGGACGTATCAACTCCCCCCAAGCTTAGACTTCGCTTGTCCCCAAGCAAAACTGAGCTCAATAAACATGGCCTCAGGTTTATGGAGTGAAGAGTCGATAAAAGAATACGGACAAGAAGCATCACATTCATCAAATACATAGACCATAATAGAAGACAACTCACTATTATATAACTCAACTTGTAATGAGTAAAGGAAACACAATAAAGATACATAAAGTGAATCATAATTGTTAATGGCAAACTTAGCTCTTGGTCGAAGAATAGTTGATAATTTGCTGGAGTTCACAAATAGCTGGTTTTTCAATGATAGCTTTCAAAGTAGTAAACATCAAGATAAGAGCAATGTGCAAAACAAGGAACATAAGAAACATGAGTGAGTAAATCATCATACGAATGAATGAAACACAACAACTCAAAATACTTGCTGAGATAGAAGGGAGTAGGTTTACTGACTCAACTACAAAGTAAAAGAAAGTCCCTTCGCAGAGGGAAGCAGGGATTGCAAGTCTCATAAAGAGCTCCCAAAAATTATGATACTTACTAGCTTTCAGCTCTCATTGCCCCTATCATAGGCATCTTTAGGTGATTAAGGTTAAAGTGACACAACTAAGAGGATATGCTTGACAAGTTATAAGTTGAAATCTCATGCCCCTTACTTATGAGTACCGATCCTCATGCTACTCAACTTCTGTCACGAGCAAGCTCTTGTCATTGTAAATACATGTGTATCATTGAGAACCGCCAACGGGGTACCCCTTGCACATGACATAGGAGCTATCCCATAATCAAAATGACAAGGGAAGCAGATAGTGAGCATCTCAGCGATCTTTTTATTTGCTATTTGCATAGGTTTTTATTGAGGATGCTTCATAGAATGCTCACTATAGTTATGCTGCAAGTTTCCACCATGATTAGGCATGGCTTAGGCTAGCGGCCCAGGCGTTTCTCCAACACACATATAAACTCCATGATCTTACAAGTTCCACTTTTATTTCACACCGCCGGGATCCATAAGCAAAAGAACATGATATCAACTAGGTACAAATTACCAAATGAAGTGTTGAAAGCGGTCCCCATAATACATGGTTCAGCTAACTTCAACTCATAAAGCGCAAGCATATACGCAACAAAGAAGGACCCAATGGTTCAAGTTTATTAAATGCAAGAAAGTAAAGTGTGCCATCAAGTTCGTGAGAGCTTTAATCACTAATTTTCACATAACAAGTTTAATTTGGGAGGTAGATAAAACAAGAATTTACTTGGAATAGCAATAATGCTACTAGGTAGGTATGGTGGACACAAATGGCAAAGGTTTTGGTTTAAAGGAGGTGGATGCACGAGAAGAATTCCCTCTCAGTACAGGTTTTTGGCTAGCAAGGCTTGGTAGCAAGTATAAGAGTTGAAGGAAACAACCAAACATACAAGTGATAAAGACAAACATGCAATCTTCCTTGGAAGCACAAAAGATCTTAACTAGAGAATACTAGACTTATGAGCAAATCAAGAAAGAAAGATGATGAAATAATTTTTCTATAGAGTACTTCTATCTTTTCATTCAACTCTCAAAAATAGTGTTGCTACTGACCGAGCCAGGTTTGCCAGAACCAACTAAATTAACTCAATGATCCGAAAGTGATACCAATACTAACAACAAGATCAAACATATAACCACGAATTGAAAACTAATATAAGCTATGCAAAAGAGTGAATGATAGAACTTCTCATTAATATTCCATAACGGAAACTCACACCAAGGGATACATATCTAACGAGAGAGGGGACACTTCCATAATGCAAACCATACTACAAAATAACTCCACTATTCATGATATGACTCTACTAATAAGGTAAAAAGATAGAAGATAGTGATGTGATACCGCGGCACTCCCCCAAGCTTGGAACAAACCAAGGGCATGCCACACCTGATGATGAATTACTCCTTAGGTGGTGGTGGTATCATCTCGATGAGCTCTCTAATCAGCTTCCCCAAGTCCTCAATCTCGAAGGTGAGATTACGAATCAGCTGTGAGTTTTGCTCAATGCGGCTCATGATCATGTCGTGTTGAGAATTCCAGCTCTTTCTATTCTTTTCGCACTCTTCCTCCTTGAAGTCTTCTTTTCCTGCATGGCTAGAACGAGGCAAATCCCAATTGGAGGGTAATTTCCCTTTGGGCATATTCAGGTATTGATGCTCATGGATAAGGGTATGGAAAGGATTCCTAGTGCATGGAGGAAGTGACCATGGAGCCAAACCGTGACGAGGAGCTTTCCCCCCAGTCTGCATTTGTGCCATCCTTCTAACCTTGGCAGGTTTCACCACTCCAATGCTTGCAATGGTAGTGCCGGTGTGCGGATGTTGGCCTTGCTCCTCTTCACCTTCACTCTTGATCTCCTTCTCCTTCCCGGGGTCTTGGAGGTCTTCCTCCATAGGCTCCTTCCCTTTATCCTTAGCGGACACCATTGTGCTTCTAAGCTTTCAAAGAGTATGTCCTGACAGAAACAGATCGAAACAAAAACATGACAAAAACATGATATACGGACCTCGGGGATCCGGGGGGTTATATATTACGAAGTTTCGTATCAAAAGGAAGGTACTGGGAGAAAACGAGTCGGAGGCGGAGTCCTGGGTGGCCTCACCACCTGGTGGCGCGGCCAGGGGTGGGCCCGCGCCATGGGGTGGTGTGGGCTACCCTGGCTCCGGTTCCATCCCTTTTTCGCTTCGTAACTTTCCTTATCGACTGAAAACTGCAAAAATATAGTTGGATAATGTTTTCGCGGAACTTTTCTTACCAGAACTGTTACCTATTTGAAAACAGACTCTGCTGGTCTCTGAATTTGGTCCTCGATGAATTTCTCCGGAGTTATAACTTGAAAGGCATCAACATCTTCATTGTAAGAATCTCCAGCAATATAGTGTTTGAGTCGTTGTCCATTCACTACTTGTGTAGTATTATCTTTTAGAGAAGAAATTTTTATTGCTCCTGAATGGTATACTTCTTCAATGATGAAAGGTCCTTCCCATTTTGATAGTAGCTTACCTGCAAAAAATCTGAGACGAGACCTATGCAATAGAACTTTCTCACCAACATGAAATTCTCTCTTAAGTATTCGCTTGTCATGCCATCTTATAACTTTTTCCTTAAAGAGCCTAACATTCTCATAGGCTTCACTCCTCCATTCATCTAAAGAACTTAAGTCAAATAATCTTTTCTCACCATCAAGCTTACAATCTCTATTTAGTTCTTTCACTGCCCAATGAGCTTTGTGTTCTAATTCTAAGGGTAGGTGACAAGCTTTCCCATAAACCATTTTATAAGGAGACATTCCCATAGGATTTTTGGTAAGCCGTTCTATAAGCCCATAAAGCATCATTCAACTTCTTAGCCCAGTTTTTTCTAGACCTATTAACAGTCAGTCTTTTGCAAGATAGATTTAATTTCTCTATTTGATAACTCTACTTGCCCGCTAGTTTGGGGGTGATAAGCTGAAGCAATTCTATGATTAACATCATATTTAGCAAGGGTCTTCCTAAAACCACCATGAATGAAATGAGAACCCCCATCAGTCATGAGATACCTAGGCACCCCAAACCTAGGAAAGATAACATCCTTAAGCATGTTTAGAGAAGTCTCCCCGTCAGCACTCTTTGTGGGAATGGCTTCTACCCACTTAGTAACATAATCAACGACAACAAGAATATGAGTAACCTTTCGAAGGAGGGAAAGGACCCATAAAGTCGAATCCCCAACAATCAAAAGGTTCAATAACTAGAGAGTAGTTCATAGGCATTTCATTGCGTCTAGAAATATTACCAACACGCTGACATTCATCACAAGATAAAACAAATTTTCTTGCATCTTTAAAAAGGGTAGGCCAGTAGAAACCTGATTGTAGTACCTTTTGTGCAGTTCTATCTCCTTCATGATGTCCTCCATAGGCACTACCATGACATTTATGCAATATCTCCTTTTGTTCATATTCTGGAACACATCTTCGCATAATACCATCCACTCCTTCTTTGTATAAGTGTGGGTCATCCCAAAAATAATGCCTCAAATCATAGAAGAACTTTCTTCTTTGCTGAGATATAAAAGTTGGAGGCAAATACTTGGAGACAATAAAGTTAGCATAATCAGCATACCAAGGGCTTCCTCACGAGCTCACCGCTACTGCAGCTAACTGTTCATTTGGGAAACTATCATTAACAGGCATAGGGTCAAAAGAGATGTTTTCCAAACGAGATAAATTATCAGCTACAGGGTTTTCAACACCCTTCCTATCTACTATATGTAGATCAAACTCTTATAAAAGAAGTACCCATCTAATAAGCCTAGGCTTAGCGTCCTTCTTCGTCATAAGATATTTAATAGCAGCATGATCAGTATGAATGGTTACTTTTGAGTCCACAATATAGGGCCTAAACTTATCACAGGCAAAAACAACAGCTAGAAATTCCTTTTCAGTAGTGGCATAATTCCTTTGAGCAGCGTATAAAGTCTTACTAGCATAATGGATAACGTTTAACTTTTTATCAATACGTTGCCCAATGACAGCCCCTACAGCAAAATCACTAGCATCACACATTATTTCAAAGGGTAAACTCCAATCAGGTGGTTGAACAATAGGGGCTGTAGTTAAAGCCTTCTTAAGAGTTTCAAAAGCTTCCCTACAATCATCATCAAAAACGAAGGGTACATCCTTTTGAAGAAGATTAGTGAGAGGTTTTGATATCCTAGAGAAGTCTTTAATAAACCTCCTATAGAAACCAGCATGACCAAGGATACTACGAATACCTTTGATGTCTCTTGGACATGGCATCTTCTCAATTGCCTCAACCTTAGCTCTATCAACTTCTATGCCTCTTTCAGAAACTTTATGCCCAAGAACAATCCCTTCATTAACCATGAAGTGGCATTTCTCCCAATTAAGAACAAGATTAGTTTCTTCACATCTCTGCAAAACTTTATCAAGGTTGTGTAGACAATTATCAAAAGAAGTTCCATAGACAGAAAAGTCATCCATGAACACTTCTACAATTTCCTCACAAAAACCATGAAAGATAGCAGACATGCACCTTTGGAAAGTAGCAGGAGCATTACATAAACCAAAAGGCATACGTCTATAAGCATAAGTGCCATAAGGGCAAGTAAAAGTAGTTTTTTATTGATCTTGTTGTTTAACAACAATTTGAGAGAAACCAGAATAACCATCAAGAAAACAAAAATGGGTCTTTTTAGACAACCCCTTTCCAACATTTGATCAATAAAAGGAAGTGGGTAGTGATCTTTCTTAGTAACTTTATTGACTTTCCTAAAATCGATGCACATCCTATAGCCTACCACTATTATTTGAGGAATAAGCTCATCATTATCATTAGGGACAACGGTAATACCTCCCTTTTTAGGAACACAATGAACAGGACTAACCCATTCACTATCAACAATAGGGTAAATATTACCAGCCTCAAGGAGTTTCAATACCTCATTCCTTACCACTTTGTTCATCTTAGGATTTAAACATCGTTGGTGTTCCACTACTGGCTTCGCATCTGGTTCTATGTTGATAGAGTGTTGACATATAGTAGGTGAAATCCCTTTTAAATCATCCAGAGTGTAGCCCATAGCTCCTCGGTGTTTCTTTAAAACCTCCAACAACCTTTCTTCTTCCTTTCCTGAAAGTTTAGAGCTAATAATAACATGATATATCTTTTTATCATCAATATAAGCATATTTAAGATCATCAGGGAGAGGTTTTAGATTGAAGACTGGATCCTTTTTAGGTGGCAATGTGGTACCCAGGTCTTCTACAGGCAAGTCATGCTTAAGCAGCCTGGGTTGACGACGGATGATCTCGTCAATCTCATTCCTTTCTTCCATGAAGATCTCACTTTCGTGATCTTCCATAAATTGCTGCAAATCATTGTTAGGAGCAAGAGAGATAGAAGCAAGTTGTTCAACTCTAAAATCCTCATTATGGGTTTCCTCTTCGCAAGGTTCTTTAGTAAATTTTGAAAAATTAAACTCATAAGATTCCCCGTCAAACTTAGTCAAGATTTTCTCCCTCTTGCAATCAATAATAGATCCACAAGTACTCAAGAAAGGTCTACCAAAAATGATAGGATAAGTTTTACTAGCAGTTGAACCAAGTACTAGAAAATCAGCAGGATACTTTATCTTACCACAAAGGACTTCCACGTCTCGTACGATACCAATTGGAGAGATGGTCTCTCTATTAGCAAGGTGAATAACCACATCAATTTCTTCCAACTCATAGGGACTAATTTCATGCATAATTTCTCTGTAAAGCTCATAAGGAATAGCACTAGAACTTGCACCAATATCACATAAACCATAATAGCAATGATCACCAATTCTAATAGAAAGCACAGGAACACTAGCCTTTTTAGTTCTATTAGGATGTGAAACAATATTAGAAGCATCCTCACAGAAGACTATGTGCCCATCTTCTACGCTTTTAGTGACAAGGTCTTTCACAATTGCTACAACAGGTTCAATGTTTATTTGTTCATCAGGTTTTACGGTTCTCTTTTCACTTTTAGTGATTACATTAGTTATCATAGGATGATCCTTCACCTTATTTGGGAAGGGAATCTTCTCGATATAAGGTTCAGGTAAGATATGATCAATAATGCAACACTCAGTGCTCCCAACAGGAACACGGTCAACAATATCTTTATAAGGTGCATGGTACTTATTCCATCCCCTTTTTGGAATTTCAATATAAGAAGCAAAAGCTCTAAATCAATTCGTAATAACTTGCAAATCAAGTCCATAAGCATTACTAATATTTTGAAAGTCATCCGTTCCCATAAAAGATTCAATGCATTCATAATCATAATTTATACCTGACTTTCTACCTTTGTCATTCTCCCAAGCTTCAGCATTGTCTTGAATACGGTCTAGAAGATCCCATTTAGCTTCTTCTTCCATACTAGTGAATGATCCAGCACAAGAAGCATCCAATAAATCCTTGTCATGTAGAGGGAGCCTTGCATAAAAGTTATTGATAATAATATTGTTGGGGAGCTCATGAATGGGACATTTGAGCATTAGTAACTTCAATCTCCCCCAAGCTTAAGCTGTACTCTCTCCATCAAGAGGCCAAAAGTTGTATATTTGATTCCGATCTTTATGAATCTCACTAGGAGGATAAAACTTTGAATAAAAGAGAGGCATTATTTCCTCCTATTCTAGAGCTTGACCATTCTTCAGCAGCTTATACCATTCCTCAACTCTTCCTTTCAGTGATAATGAGAATAACTTCTTCTTAACTTGATCTGTAGTAATACCTGCACACTTGAACAACCCGCATAATTCGTGTATAAAGAGAAAATGATCACCGGGATGGACAGTTACATCCCCAACATAGTAGTTATCCATAACACGATCAATAATTCTTGTAGGTATTTTGAAAACATCATTCTCAGCAGGTGGTGGCTTATCTACTACCTTAGCAGTGGTAGTAGCATTACCAAATAAGAAACTCAGTGAATTATCCATAACGAAAATAAAGCAACTAGCATAAGTAAACAATACTCACAGTAGAAGTTTCCTTTACCAGTTCCACTCTCCAATAGCGCTTCACTCCCCGGCAACAGCGCCAGAAAATAGTCTTGATGACCCACAAGTATAGGGGGTGTATCGCAGTATTTTCGATAAGTAAGAGTGTCGAACCCAACGAGGAGCAGAAGGTGCTGGCTAGTGGTATGGATCAGGAATTCTCTGCAAATACTTAGCAAACGGATTTTTAGGGGTTTTCGATAAAGCAAGTAAACAAAGTACGAGTAAATAAAAGACAGTAGGAATAAATGCAGCAAGTGGCCCAATCCTTTATTAAGCAAAGGACAAGCCGGTTGTATTACTTAAGATGACCAAACATTCTCGAGGACACATGGGAAGACTATCGAGTGCTTTCGCTTCATATAGTTGATTAATCTTCTTTAGCTTGCTAAGTGTTGTGTGGGTGAACCTATGCTAATGTACCGCCCCATCCAAGACTAATACATACTTGTGATTATACCCCTTGCAAACATCCATAAGTACAAGAAAGTAATTAAGGTAGAAACCTAATCACAACTTTAAACTCAAAGACCCTTACGTCCCTTGTGCAATGGTTTCCTAACGGGGGTTCAGGTTTCTGTCACTCCGGCAACCCCTATGATTAGTATCCAAATACACAATGCATTCTCCTAGGCCCATATAGGTGAAGTGTCATTTAGTCGATGTTCACATGACACCACTAGATGAAGTACACCACAACTTAAATAACAATCTATTGAATCTTTCTCAACACAACTCCACTACTAACAACAAGACTTCTCCCATGTCCTCAAGAACAAAACGAACTACTCACAAGACATCATATGGATCATGATCAGAGATGGAATAATGATGTATAACAATCTGAACATAACCAATAATTCAATGGTTCACTCAATAGCATCAACTACAAAGAGTAATCAACACCGAGAAAGTTTCCCCTATGAACTATGGAAGGTTCAACGCAATTGTTACAGCAATATGGAGATGGTGATGAGGGTGCTGATGGTGATGATGGTGGTGGTGATGATGATGATCCCGATGAAGTCCAACTTGATGGTGGTGTTGATGGCGACGGTCTCCCCTCTCCGGGAAGGAATTCCCCCGGCAGAAATCTGTCTACCGGTGAGATCTTTCTCTCTCGGTGTTTTCCGCCCCGCAGAGGTGGCAGAATCTTTCTGTGGTCGCTCCCCAAGTCTTAGGGTTTCGGGAGGATGATATACGCTAGAGGGGAGAGGCTAGAGTGGGCCAGGGCGGCCACACCACCTCTAGGCGCGGCCTAGGGCTGCCCGCGCCATGGGGTGGTGTGGGCCCCCTATGGCCCATCTCCACTCCATCTTCTGGCATCCTTAGTCTTCTGGAAAATAGGATTTTTCGTATATTTTCCCGGATTTTCTGATCTTCGCGAATTTTGCCTCCAAACAACACCTTTTCCATCAGAATCCTGACTGTAGCGGTCCATGCTCCAAAAGTCATCAACCATGCAAAAACAGATGAAATAACATTAGTATCACCTCTCAATATGAAATATATCAATGAATAATAGTGAATTAAGACATATAATAGTGATGCAAAATGGACGTATCAACCTGCAGCGTAACCATAATGAGCATCTCTAAAGCATTCTTCTTATAAAAAAAGAGATAGAGATTGAGAAAAAAAGGGAAGAGTTGAGAAAAGAGGAAATAGAGAAAAAAGCACCATATTCACATGGTAAATAAGAAGATTGCTGAGATGCGTGTTGTCTGCTTGCCTTGTCATTTTGATATGGGGATTCTTCCGTATCATCGGGCAAGGGGTACCCCGTTGGTGGTTCTCTATGATACACATATACTTACTATGACAAGAACTTACCGGTGACTAAACTTGAGTAGCATGAGGAGCGGCCCTCGTATTCAAGGGACATGAGATTTTCAACTTACAACTTGTCAAGCATATCCTCATATTTGATCACTTTAACCTTAATCACCTAAAGATGCATATGATAGGGGCAATGAGAGCTGAAAGCTAATAAGTACCATAATTTTTGGAATCTCTTTATGAAACTTGAAATCCCTGCTTTCCTCTGCGAAGGGCCTTTCTTTTACTTTTTAGTTGAGTCAGTAAACCTATTCCCTTCCACCTCAGCAAGTATTTTGAGTTATTGTGTTTCATTCATTCATATGATGATTTATTCAATCATGTTTCTTATGTTCCTTGTTTTGCACATTGCTCTTATCTTGGTGTCTACTACTTTGAAAGCTATCATTGAAAAATAGTTATTTGTGAACTCCAGCAAATTGTCAACTATTCTTCAACCAAGAGCTAAGTTTGCCATTACCAATTGTTATTTACTTTATGTATCTTTATTATGTCTCCTTTACTTATTGCAAGTTAAGTTATATAATAGTGAGTTGTCTTCTTTTATGACTTATGTATTGATGAATGTGATGCTTCTTGTCCGTATTCTTTTATCGACTCTTCACTCCATAAACCTGAGGTCATGTTTATTGAGCTCAGTTTTTGCTTGGGGACAAGCGAAGTCTAAGCTTTGGGGGAGTTGATACGTCCATTTTGCAGCACTATTCTATATCATAATTTACTATTATTCATTGATATATTTCATATTAAGAGATGATACTTATGTTATTTCATCTGTTTTTGCATGGTTGATGACTTTTCGAGCATGGACCACTGCAGTCAGGATTCTGATGGAAAAGGTGTTGTTTGGAGGCAAAATTCGCGAAGATCAGAAAATCCGGGAAAATATATGGAAAATCCCATTTTTCCAGAAGATGAAGGAAGCCAGAAGGGGAAGCGGAGATGGGCCACAGGGGGACCACACCACCCCCTGGCGCGAGCCACCCTAGGCCGCGCCACCAGGTGGTGTGGCTGCCCTGGTCCACCCCTGGCTCTCCCCTCTGGCGTATATTATCCTCCCGAAACCCTAAGACTCGGGGAGCGACCACAGAAAGATTCCGCCGCCTCTGCGGGGCGGAAAACACCAAGAGAGAAAGATCTCTCCGGCAGACAGAATTCTACCGGGGGAGTTCCTTCCTAGAGAGGGGAGATCGTCGCCATCAACACCACCATCAAGCTGGACTTCATCGGGATCATCATCATCATCACCACCATCATCTCCACCAGCACCATCATCACCACTTCATACCGATGTAACAATTGGGTTGAATCTTGCATAGTTCTTAGGGGAAACTTTCCCGGTGTTGATTACTCCTTGTAGTTGATGCTATTGAGTGAACCATTGAATTGTCGTTTATGTTCAGATTGTTACACATCATTATATCATCTCTGATCATGATCCATATGATGTCTTGTGAGTAGTTCGTTTTGTTCTTAAGGACATGGGAGAAGTCATGTTGTTAGTAGTGGAGTTGTGTTGAGAAAGATTCAATGGTTTGATATTTAAGTTGTGGTGTATTTCTTCTAGTGGTGTCATGTGAACGTCAACTACATGACACTTCACCTATATGGGCCTAGGGGAATGCATTGTGTATTTGGCTACTAATCCTAGGGGTTGCCGGAGTAAGAGAAACTTGAACCCCCGTTAGGAAACCATTGCATAAGGGACGTCAAGGTCTTAGAGTTTAAAGTTGTGGATAGGTTTCTACCTTAATTACTTTCTTGTACTCGCGGATGCTTGCAAGGGGTATAATCACAAGTATGTATTAGTCCTAGGAAGGTTGGTACATTAGCACAGGTTCACCCACACAACACTTAGCAAACTAAAGAAGATTAATCAACTATATGAAGCGAAAGCACTTGACGATATTCCCATGTGTCCTCGAGAACGTTTGGTCATCTTAAGTAATACAACCGGCTTGTCCTTTGCTATAGAAAGGATTGGGCCACTTGCTGCATTTATTCTTATTGTCTTTTATTTACTCGGACTTTATTTTCCTGCATTATCAAAAAACCCTAAAAATCCGTTTGCTAAGTATTTACAGAGAATTCCCGCTCCAAGCCACTAGCCAGCACCTTCTGCTCCTCGTTGGGTTCGACACTCTTACTTATTGAAAATACTGCGATACACCCCTATACTTGTGGGTCATCAGAAACTACAGAGAGAGAAAGAGCTCTCCGGTTGGCAGAATTCCGCCGGTGAAATTCCTTCCCGAAGAGGGGAGATCGTCGCCATCAACACTGTCATCAAGCTAGACTTTATCGGATCATCATCATCATCTCCATTAGCACCACTCCATACCGTTGTAACAATTGGGTTGAATTTTGCATAGTTCTTAGGGGAAACTTTCCCGGTGTTGATTACTTGTTGTAGTTGATGCTATTGAGTGGAACCATTGAATTATTGTTTATGTTCAGATTGTTACTTATCATTATTTCATCTCTGATCTTGATCCATATGATGTCTCATGAGTAGTTCGTTTAGTTCTTGAGGACAAGGGAGAAGTCATGTTGTTAGTAGTGGAATTGTGTTGAGAAAGATTCAATGGTTTGATAATTAAGTTGTGGTGTTATTCTTCTAGTGGTGTCATGTGAACGTCGACTACATGATACTTCACCTTTACGGGCCTAGGGGAATGCATTGTGTATTTAGCTACTAATCATGGGGTTGCCGGAGTGACAGAAACCTGAACCCCCCGTTAGGGAACCTTTGCATAAGGGAGTGTAGGATCTCAAAGTTTAAGGCCGTGGTTAGGTTTTTATCTTAATTACTTTCTTGTAGTTGCGGATGCTTGCAAGGGGTATAATCACAAGTATGCATTAGTCCTAGGAAGGTCAGTACATTAGCATAGGTTCACCCACACAACACTTAGCAAACTAAAGAAGATTAATCAACTATATGAAGCAAAAGCACTTGACGATATTCCCATGTGTCCTTGCTAAATAAAGGATTGGGCCACTTGCTGCAATTATTATTATTGTCTTTTATTTACTCGTACTTTATTTATCTGCATTATCAAAAAACCCTAAAAATCTGTTTGCTAAGTATTTACAGAGAATTCCTGATCCAAGCCACTTGTCAACACCTTCTGCTCCTCGTTGGGTTCTGATACGTCCATAACGTATCTATAATTTTTGATGGTTTTATGCTAATAATATGCTTTTGATACTCCTTTTTTATATAAAGTTTATGATTTATTTGGACTAACCTACTAATAGTTGCAAAAGTGCACAATGTTCTGGTTTTACACTTTGATGTGTAGGAATTACCAAGAATACAAGTGAAAACCTTGTTGGAGTCAAATTGGGATTTTCCAGAAATCTGTCTCAGAACTCCTTTTAAAGATGGTCACGTTTCGGATCGAATACGGCGTCAAACTGAAAACTCTTCAACTACAAAGTTGTTGGAAATTTCGTGAAAATCATTCTGGACTTAAAATATAGCTGATTCTGAGTCTGGACGGGCCCGATAGGCCCGATTTACTACAGCCCAAGATGGGGTGATGGGAATCCGAGACGCTATATAAAGGAAGGAAACCTAATTCGTGGGAGACGCTTCCACCCACGAATTTGCAGCCACCAAAGCCATGTTTTTGCCTCCCCCATGGATCCCATCTCCATGGGGAAGGACTCCCAAGAAGCCATGAAGGAAGGGTGTTAAGGGATGGTGCTCCCCTGTGATACCGGCGGTGGGGAAGGAGCCCTCCGTGCCGCCGCCGCCTCTTCACCATCTTCACCGCCATCTCCATCGACTCCACCGCCATCTCCATCGCCGTTGCTGACTCCCATGATGAGAAGGGAGTAGTTCTCTCTCGAGGCTAAGGGTTCTACCAGTAGCTATGTGTTCATCTCTCTCTCTATGCATGATCATATTGCGATCATGAGCTTTGTAATCAAGTAGATCTACCTTGCTACTTAAGTGCTTTAATAGATCTCTGCTCTCCCCATGTGTGTGAAAGTGACAGCGTGCACACCATGGTGGCACTTAGGCTAGAGATTACAAATACTTGTTATGAGTTATATTTGGAGTAGGATGTCTTTATGAAATTGTGGTGTTTGTTGGAACCATCTAGTGCTTAGGGTGATAGTGTGGGGTTATCTAGATGGGGAAAGCGAACTTTGAGGTGTGCTGTTATAGCCCTACCATGGATTAGAGTGTCCAACCGGAGAGTAGTTCAGAGTAGTATCGTGAAGAGAAGATATTTATATGAGAGTGTTCACTAGTGAAAGTATGATCCCTAGGCCTTATTTCTAAGCATTGAAACACCGTTTGCAACTATATCCGTTACATGTTTGCTTGTTGCCATCTTTATTTCAGTTTGCCTTTAGTCTCTTCCATGCCACCAAGCTATTTTCTGGCACCGTTACCACTTATAATTATCCATACCACTTGTATTTCACTATCTCTTCACCGAACTAGTGCACCTATACACCTGACAAGTGTATTGGGTGTGTTGGGGACACAAGAGACTTCTTGTATCTTGATTGCAGGGTTGCTTGAGAGGGATATCTTTGACCACTTCCTCCCTGAGTTCGATAAACCTTGGGTAATCCACTTAAGGGAAAACTTGCTGCTGTTCTACAAACCTCTGCACTTGGAGGCCCAACAACTGTCTACAAGAATAGAAGTGCGTAGACATCAGATTCAACACTCTTACTTATCGAAAATACTGCGATACACCCCTTATACTTGTGGGTCATCACCTCCCCTAGAGTAACTAATCAAGGAGGAATAATAGTACTTGAAGCCATTACATTAACTAAAGATACACTTGATTGCCAAGTTTTTTTTTTGAACTTCGGCAACTTTATTACTGAATCACAACACGGTTAAGTACAAGTACAAGGAGATAAAAGAAGGGGGATCCGTAAACCAAAACTTCGTAGCACCATGTGTTGAACTAAAGCGAGCAAGCTCATGGGCAGCACCATTAGCCTCTCGTGGACAGTGATGGATTGTTTCCATGCCAAGCACCATTAGTAGATGCTGACAATCATCGATAACCACCGTGCTAACTCCTCTGTACACCGAAGGATCATTGACAGCTTGTACAACCTCTAGAGAATCAGATTCCACCACTAGAGACGAGGCACCGAACTGTTTTGCCAGGCGAAGACCGTTGAGTAGAGCGCAGGACTCCATTGTCGCAACATCAATTGCATCACCATTGAAATCACAACAAGCTACAATGAAATCCCCCCTAGAATCTCTAATTATAGCTCTAGTTGCACCAATGCCAGAGTCCTCATCATAGGCCGCATTGACGTTTATTTTATACACTCCGGAGGCTGGTTTCGACCACCCTCCACGACGAATAGCATTGCCGCTACCTTGTAATTTAATACTATTAGCTAGGATTCCCAGGATGTTAATGATGGACCTCCCTGGAGTAGGCACTGGTTCTTTGTTTTTAATCTGCCTCTGATACCACCATAGGTACCAACATGTGATCATAAATGTTTCCATCCGATGTTCCATATTGCATGTAATCCCACCAGGGGTTGGTGAACAAAAAAGTTCTTCTAGAACCATAGATCCTGACCGGTCAATAGCAACAACCGATCTAATGATTTCCCCCAATCGTAGACCATCCCATGAAGGAAATATGCCCTGAGAGGCAATAATAAAGTTGTTATTATATATTCCTTATACATGATAGATGTTTATTTTACATGCAAGAAATGTATTGATTTGGAAACATCAATACATGTGTGTTTAATAAACAAAAAGGGTTCCTAGTCATGCCTCTCTTATAGACTAGCTTGTTGATTAACAGGATGATTAAGGTTTCCTGATCATGGACATTGGATGTTGTTAATAACAAGGTCACACCATTGGTGGAATGATGTGATGAACATTCATCCGAAGTATAGCATTACGATCAAGTCATTATGTTTATATTGCCATAACATCATACGAAGTAATCTTTCTCCTTAGACCATGAGATCATGTTAATTGCTGACACCGGAAGAGTATCTTGATAACATCAAACGTCACACCGTAACAGGGTGACTATAAAGATGGGTTCAGTACTACGAAGGTGTTATGTTGAGGCTCATGGATCAAGAGTGGAATTTATCAATCCAGATGACGGATAGATATACCCTGGGCCCTCTCGGTGATATCACATTAGGATAGCTTGCAAGCAAGTGATGTGATCACTAGAATGTTATATCACGGGAACGAGAAAAGAGTGCATGTCGGTAACGAGATCAAACTAGGTATGGAGATACCGATGATCGAATCTCGGACATGTAATATATCGAGAGACAAAGGGATTTAGTTACAAGCATTAAAGGTTCTCACGATCATAGGAGTCATCGTTGAATGTGTAGGAGTCAGTACGGATCTCCAGGTCCCGCTGCTGATTATTGATCGGAGAAGGGTCTCGATCATGTCTGCATTATTCGCGAACCGTAGGGTGGAACACTTAAGAGTTACCAGACACCATTTTGGAGCACATATGTTTCAGACGAAAGAATTGCAAAGCGCAGGAATTGTTTCAATAGAAACCAGAAACTGTTTTGGGTGAAATTGCAGAAGGTGGTTCTGCATGTGATATTGAAATATTGCAAGGGGCTATATGTGAATGTTTGTTAATTAAAGTAATTAACAAAATTCTGAATAAATTTAATAAAAGAGTTTTATTAAATGAGAGAGCATTAAATTTGGAGAATTTAATGCATTTAAAGTTGAGACTTTAAAAGGGAATGTGAAGAGGCATTTTAATATGGAGGGGTTACCACCACATGAATGGGGGAGGTGAGGGGTCACCCCCCCATGCGCCGGCCATGGAGAGAGGGGCACCCCCTCCTCCTATAAAAGGCCACCCATTCCCTCCTTCATCAACACACCTCCTTGTGAAGGATCTCTCTCCCCCTCTAGAATTATTCCCCCATGGTCTCGGATTAGCGAGATACATGTTCCCGGTGGCATTTCGTCTGGAAGGAGTTGCTGCTTCCGCTGGATCGCTGGAGCGAGGAGGTGGAGGTTGTCCGGTGGCTTGAACGTGTGTGCGAGTGCGGATGCGCCGCTGAGTTGCGGCGCTCGGACTTCCTCACGATCTTGAGATCGGCAAGTGTACGACTATATCAACCACGAGTTTCTACTCGTTAACAAAGCTCGTTGTCTACGAGGGTAAGTTCTTGTTGGATGTATGTCCACCCGTTGCTTTGTACCTAGTAGATAGATCTTGGCGTGTAGTTCACATCGTAGGAATTTTTTTGTTTTCTATGTTGCGGACCCAACATCCCAAACCTCCAAAGCTCCAGGGCATTGAAAGAGCATATGTCGGAGGTCCTCTGCATTTGTTGTACACACTGGACAATTCACGGAAGTGGCAACATGACTGTCCGCTAGTGTACACAAGCAAGGCACAATTCCATGAAGAGCGCGCCAGATGAAGATTTGTATCTTCCTAGCAACTTTAGCATTCCAAATTCTTTTCCAAACTACATGAGGCGTCGATCTGTTCGAGGCATTAGAGTGATGCGCCCTTCTCATGTACTTTGTCCTCCACTCAAGGTGATAAGCCGATTTGACAGAAAAACAACCATTTCTATTCGGATGCCAGGCAATAAAGTTAGATTGCCCAAAGTTCGGTAATGGTATCCGTAAAATACGGTTCACATCCATAGGTATAAAGTTATCTCGGATTAAAGCTTCATCCCACTGCCTAGTGATTGGATCCATCAATTCTTCCACTCTTCTGAGTAAGCAATTACCTCTTGGGGTCACAATCATCTTGGATGGGCTATCAGGAACCCACATATCAGTCCAGATATTAATTGTACTACCACTTCCTGGTCTCTAAATACAACCTCTTCTGAAAGTTTTCAACCCTGCCATGATGCTCTGCCAGGTAAAGGAAGACCCCTTCTTCAGCTTTGCATTAATAAGATCTCCATTTGGATAATATTTAGCTCGTAGGACCTCTGCACACAAAGAATCGGGATCACTAAGAAGCCGCCAACACTGTTTTGCCAACATCGCCTGGTTAAAACAATGGAGATCTTGGAAACCCATTCCTCCTTCAGATTTTGGAATACTCATTTTCCACCACGCCATCCAGTGCATCTTGCGCTGGTTTTTAGATCCACCCCACCAAAACCCCGCAATAGCATTACAGATGGCTTTGAAGATTTGCTTGGGTATATTGAATACCGACATAGCATATGCCGGGATAGCCTGCACGATTGCTTTTAGGAGAATCTCTTTCCCTCCCATCGACATCAATTTTTCATTCCATCCATAGATCCGTTGGCAGACTCTCTCAACCAGATGTTGAAAGCAATCTGGACAATCAATACCCACCAGAGAAGGCAACCCAAGGTATTTATTCGCTAATGGCTCCACTAAAATATTCAGATGGATGCAAAACTCCTCCCGGACCAAAACATTTGTATTCGGGCTGAAAAAGACACTGGATTTCGAATCACTCACCAGTTGTCCCGAGCTTGCACAATACATATCTAGTGCATTACGAAGAGCCGTGGCGTTGGTCATATTAGCCGACATCAAGATTAAAGAATCATCATCAAAAAGAAGGTGTGATACTAACGGTGCACCCCTGCACACTTTAATCCCTTGAATACCACCAGTCATCTCCTCATACGCTAGAAGGCTCGACAAACCCTCAGCACATATCAAGAACAAGTATGGCGATAGAGGGTCCCCCTGCCGAATCCTCCGTGATAGGGTAAAGACTTCTGTTTCCTCCGAGTTAAATTGGACCCTATAGTTAACAGAAGTAACACATGCCATAATGAGATTCACACAAACTTGATCAAATCCCAATCACATCATCATATCTCGCAGAAAACTCCATTCAACGCGATCATATGCTTTGTGCATATCTAGCTTCACAGCATAAATACCATTGTTCCCTTGCCTTTTGTTTTTGATAGTATGAAAACTCTCGTAGGCAACCAGGATGTTGTTAGCAATCAACCGAGCTGGTACAAAAGCACTCTGCGTATTCGAGATTATTTCCGGCAGAATAGTTTTGAGTCTCTTCGACGGAATCTTAGCAATCACTTTATAAATAACATTACACAGGCTGATAGGACGGAATTGTGTGACCAGTTCCGGACTTTGGATCTTAGGAATCAAAACAATAGCCATTTCATTCCATCCCTCAGGAATAACACCAGAATTCAGCGCTTGTAAAACTTCATGGTTAACACCGCCATCGACCACATCCCAAAACTTCTTATAAAAAACAACATGGAGACCATCTATACCTGGTGCTTTAAAGTCCCCGATACTAAACATTGCATTCTTCACTTCCTCCTCGGTAAAAGGTTTAGAAGTGCCATATTCATCTCCAGGGTCACACGAGGGATAACCCGGCTCAACAAAAGCTCATTGGTTTGTTGTACTTCAGACTTAAACAATGATGAGAAGTAATCATGAATCAGCCTTCCCATCTCCTCCTTACCTTCTATCCATTGACCATCTACATCCTTTAACCTCAAAATGGTATTCCTCTTACGACGTGCTTTTGCATAGTTATGAAAGAAAGTCGTATTCCTGTCTCCATGCATGAGCCAATTAACACGGCTACGCTGCATGTAATGAATTTCCTCCTATTCAAGAGTTACTTCAATCTGCCTTGTAATCTCTTTCTGCTGTTGGGCCGAGTCCTCAGTCATCGGCCCACTAAGGAGTTGATCAAGTTCATCAGTAAGTTCCTTGATCTTCTTCTGTTGTTCCTTAAGCACTGATCGGTCCCACTCATGGAGTTCCGAGTGCACCGCAACCAATTTCTTCATCACAGACGCACTGGGCGGAGCATGCATCCACGCCGTGTTAACAATGTCACCAACCTTCTCCTCCTTAAGCCACCGACCCTCAAACTGTCGTCGGTATTTTGGTCTACTCGCAGTTAGAACATAAGTATTAGTGTCAACCAGAATGGGCCTATGATCTGACCCAGTAGATGTCAATATATGCACCCCCGTATCAGGGAATAAACTCGACCATCCAGCATTGCCAACCGCTCTATCTAGCCTCTCACGGATCTGACCCCTCTTCCACGTGAATTTGTCACCAATAAACCCAAGGTCATCAAGGCCACAGTCAGACAGGCAGTCGCGAAAAGCTTGCATAAAAGCTAGGGGGTGTGGAGCACCCCCCTCTTTTTCTGACTCTGAGAGTATTTCATTCATATCCCCCAACACCAGCCAGGGAACATTAGCTTGGCGATGTAGGTCACGCAAATAATGCCAAGTTTTGTGCTTATGTCTCCAAACAGATTCTCCATAAATCCCAGTGAGCCTCCAATCCTTATCAGGTGTTTCCCCAGAAACCAACACATCGATATAGTTGGTATGTTCATACTTAAGCTAGATGTTCACATGTTGATCCCAGAGTAGCATCAATCCTCCTGCCCTACCATTGCTTGGTACGACAAACTTGTGAGCATAACCAAGAGTAATTCTTAAGCTGTCACCACTATCCCTATCCAGGTGAGTCTCGGATAGAAACTGTATATCGGGCCTATGCTGCCTCCGAATCTTCAGAAGCGGTCTAATTGCCGAGGATGTGCCCAAACGCCGACAATTATAGCCACATGTTTTCATTGATCCCAGCGGCGTTCCTCGGAGGAGCCCGCCACAACATTTGAAGGATCACCCTTATGTTTCTTTGAAACATGATTTTTCTATGGAGTGGTTTCCCCCGCATTTCCCCCCTCCAAAGTCTCCACAATCCCAGCCACATGTGATGCCGGCATAATAGCCAGCCTACCATCACCTCCGCCCTGATTATCCCTAGTACCCATGTCCCTCTTCTTAAGCCAAGTAGAATCATTCGCTTTGTTGGTCTTAGGAATCGGAGCATCCTCCTCCATATCAGTACTATCATGGGCATGACCAAAACGGCTCCCACGCCCCCTTCCTCCTCTGCCCCGAGAGCTACTTGCTTGGGGCTGAATCACATATTCCTTCTTTGGCTGATACCAGAAATCCTCCTGGGGAACCATCATGAAATCCCCATACTGGAATTTTTTCGAATCATGTGATCCATCTCCACACTCATCAGCCACATGTCCAATAACCCCACATTGCGCACAAAAGCGTGGCATTTTCTCATACAGTACTCGAAAGCGTTGTGATTCCTTTCCAGGGTCAACTCTCCCTATCACGAATCGCATAAGAGGATTCTTCAAGTTGATACGAACATACACTCGAACAAACTTCACATAGTTGGTGCCATTCAAACCCATCTCCACTTCAATTACTTCACCTACTTTTCCGGCCAGAACCCTAGCCATAGCCGGGCTGCGAACAAAGTCCGGTAGCCCCATGATTTTGTTGGAGATATGCCCTAGAGGCAATAATAAATATAGTTATTATTATATATCTTTGTGTTTATGATAAATGTTTGCATTCATGCTATAATAGTATTAACAAGGAAACCATTAATACTTGTGTGATTTGTAAACTTAATTTGAAGTCCCTAGTATAGCCTCTATACTTCACTAGCTTGTTGGTTGATTGATGATGTGGTTTCTTTGTCATGAACATTGAGATGTTATCAACAACAAGATCATATCGTTAGGAGAATGATATGGTGGACATACTCCTATAGACAAGCATAGCATAAAGATCAAGTCATTTCAATAGTTCAATTGCTATATGCTTTCTGATACATAGTAACCTAATTCCTTCGACCATGAGATCATGCATATCACCTTTACTGGATGGATGCTTTGATGTCATCAAACACCACACCGTAACAGGGTGGCTATAAAGGTGGCATTGAGTGTTCGGAAAGTATTGGTTGAAACACATGGATCAAGAGTGGGATTTGTCCATCCACATGACGGATAGATATTCTCTGGGCCCTCTCGGTGAAATGTCATCCAATTAGCTTGCAAGCATGTGACTTGGTCACAAGGGATCACATATCACGGGAACGAGAAAAGAGTACTTGTCAGTAACGAGGTTGAACTAGGTATACAGAGATACCGACGATCATAACCTCAGATAAGTAACATATCGTGAGACAAAGGGAAATTGGTATCGTATGTAAGTGGTTCATTCGATCGCAAAGTAATCGTAGAAATATGTGGGAGCCATATGAATTTCCAGATTCCTCTATTGGTTATTGTTCGGAGAAGTGTCTCGATCATGTCCGCATAATTCACGAACCGTAGGGAGACACACTTAAGGATTCGACGTTGTTTGAGTAGTTATGGTATTATGAGAAAGAGACCGAATGTTGTTCGGAGTCTCGGATGGGATCCGGGATATCACGAGGTGATCCGGAATGGTCCGGAGAATAAGATTCATATAAGGAAAGTCCCGTTTCGGAGTTCGGGAATGATTCCGGTGTTTTCATCGGGGATATTCTAGAAGGTTCCGGATTGTCCGGCACTCCGGGGGGGAAGGGGTACATGAATGTGTCATTACATATTGGAATGATTGCATCATGTACTAAGTGTTCTTGCTGTCCCAAATATAGGATTAAATTGAATCCTAAAACAGAAAAGTCAAATGTCCAGTTTGAAAGTCAAACTGCCAAAACAAGAAACTGTGGGAAACAAGCAAGAGGAGTTGGAACCAACCTGGAGGAGGAGTTGGACTCCTCCAGGCCGGCGCCCAGCCCTAGGCCGAGTTGGGGAGGGACTCCCTCCCTCCCCTGGCGCGCCCACACCCTCCCACCTATATAAGGAGGGGCAGGGCTCCCCTCCTAGACACACAAGTTTCCTATCCTCTAAACTAAACCCTAGATCTAGACCCCGGTTTAGAGCTATTCGGTTTAGAGCCTTCTAATTGGTTTAGAGCCCTCTAATTGGTGTGTCTAATTACTAGACCACTAATAGCCTCTCTCATAAGCTCCACCATACTCGCACCGGCTTAAGGCGAAGCCCTGCGGGATTTCCCCTCTACCTCCGGTACCACGCCGTTGTGCTGCCGGAATCGCGAGGAGAGTGCTACAACCTCCGCTGCCTGCTGGAACAAGGGAGAGGAAGGTCTTCGTCGAGTACCGAACGTGTGACCGACTGCGGGAGCGCTGCGGGAACGCGGCGCCGGAAGGATCGTCTACGCGATCTTGAGATCGGAAAGAGTACGACTACATCACCCACGAGAATCTGCTCTCGTTAAACACTTTGGAATCTTCGAGGGTGAGTTATTCCATCGACTCGTTGCTACAATCTAGTAGATAGATCTTGGCTTGTTTGTTTGTATGCGATAGAAAATTTTTGTTTTCCATGCTACGAACCCCTACAGTGGTATCAGAGCCGTGTCTATATGTAGATCTGTTGCACGAGTAGAACACAATGGTCATTGTGGGCGTTGATGCTTTTATTGTAGATTGCTTTTTGTGTACTTTGCATCTTGCGGTATGTTGGGATGAAGCGGCTCGGGCTAACCTTACATGACATCGTTCATGAGACTTGCTCCACGCTTGACATGCAACTCGTTTTGCATAAGTGGCTTTGCGGGTGCCTGTTTCTCCTAGCATAGTAAAGATCCAATTTACAACGGGTGATCAACAATGCTAGTATCAATGTTGTGGTTCTTGTTCGTAAGTTAGAACGACACTTATGGAAAGCCCCAAACCACGTAAAATATGCAAAGAAAGTAGAAGCGTCTAACTTTGTTTTGCAGGGGTGTGCAGTGATGTGATATGGCCATGATTGTGATTATATTTGATGTATGCAATGTTCCTTATTGTAAGTTGGCAACCGGCAGGAGCCATATGGTTGTCTTTAATTTCTGTTAAGACCTGCGTGTCTATTCAAAATAGTTGTAATAGTTGAAGCTGGTGGACGACAACCATGGAGAAGCGTCATTGACCTTGATGCTATGCCGGTGATGATGGAGATCATATTCGTGCTTGAAGATGGAGATCGGAAGCACAAAGAAGAAAGGCCATATCATATCACATATTATGAATTGCATGTGATGTTAATCCTTTATGCATCTTGTATTGCTTAGTAGACGACGGTAGCATTATAAGATGATCCCTCATGCACATAAATTTCAAGTCTAAAGTGTTCGCCCTTAGTTAGCACCGTTGCTAAAGCTTGTTGCTTCGAAGCACCACGTGATGATCGGGTGTCTTTGATTCCACGGGTGAATACAACGTAAGCAAGCCAGATTTGCTTATGCGGTAGCTAAGGTTTGATCTTGACGAGCCTAGCATGTACAGACATGGCCTCAGGAACACGGATCGCCGAAAGGTAAAACATGAATCATATAGCAGATATGATGAACATGTCGATTGTTCGCCATTGAAAACTATATCAACTCTCGTGATGATCGGTGTTGATGTAGTGGATTTGGTTCATGTGATCACTAAAACAATGTGAGGGATGTTGTTTTGAGTGGGAGTTCACCTAGTTTAATTTCATTAATTAATTTGAACTCAATTTGTCATAAACTTAGTCTAAACTATTGCAAATATGTTGTAGATCAATGGCAGCCCCTACCATCAATTTTAATGCGTTCCTAGAGAAAGAAAAGTTGAAAAACAATGGAAGCAACTTCGCGGATTGGTTCCGCAATTTGAGGATTGTCCTCACAGCTGGTAATTTGACCTATGTGCTGGATGCACCGCTAGGTGACCCACCTGCAGCTGATGCTACCGATGAAGTAAAGAATGTTTACCTTGCTCGGAAGAATCAGTACTCCATAGTTCAGTGTGCTATCTTGTATGGTTTAGAATCGGAGCTTCAGAAAAGGTTTGAAGAGTCAGACCCATATGATATTGTCGAGGATCTCAAATTAATTTTTGAGACTCATGCGGCAATTGAAAGTTATGAAGCTTCTGAAAAGTTCTTTAACTGCAAGATGGAAGAGGGTAGCTCCGTGAGTGAGCATGTGCTTAAAATGTCTGGGCACGCAAACAAACTTCAAAGCTTGGGTATAGTGATTCCTAATACTTTGGGAGTTTACCGCATCCTCCAATCACTACCACCAAGTTACAAGAACTTTGTGATGAACTACAACATGCAGAACATGAACAAAGAGTTGCCAGAACTATTTGCTATGTTAAAGTCTGCAGAAGTGGAGATAAAGAAAGAGCACCAAGTGTTGATGGTCAATAAGACCACCAAATTCAAGAAAGGCAAGTCTAAGCAGAAGGGACACTTCAAGAAGGGTGGTAAGCAAGTTACCATGCCGACGAAGAGGACCAAGGCTGGACCTAAGCCTGATACTGAGTGCTTTTACTGCAAAGGGGAAGGTCACTGGAAACGGAATTGCCCAAAGTACTTGGCGGATTTGAAGAACGGCAACATCAAGAAGAAAGGTATATTTGATATACATGTTATTGATGTGTATTTCACTAGTATTCGTAGTAGTGCCTGGGTATTTGATACTGGTTCGGTTGCTCATATTTGTAACTCGAAACAGGAGCTGCAGAATAAACGAAAGCTAGCGAAGAACGAGGTGACGATGCGCGTGGGAAACGGATCAAAGGTTGATGTGATCGCGGTCGGCACGCTACCTCTTCATCTACCATCGGGATTAGTTTTATACTTAAATAATTGTTATTTGGTGCCTGCGTTGAGCATGAACATTATATCTGGATCTTGTTTATTGCGAGACGGTTACTTGTTTAAATCCGAGAATAATGGTTGTTCGATTTATATGAGTAATATGTTTTATGCACATGCACCTTTGATAGATGGTCTATTTATATTGAATCTCGATAGTAGAAATACACATATTAATAACATTGAGGCTAAACGTTTGAAATCAAGCGATAATTTGACCTATATGTGGCACTGTCGTCTTGGTCACATTGGAGTGAAGCGTATGAAGAAACTCCATTCCGATGGACTTCTTGAATCACTTGATTTTGAATCACTTGAAAGATGCGAGGCATGTCTGATGGGTAAAATGACTAAGACTCCATTTTCTGGTATGATGGAGCGAGCTACAGACTTATTGGAAATCATACATACCGATGTGTGTGGTCCAATGAGTGTAGCATCGCGCAGTGGTTATCGTTATGTTCTTACCTTCACGGATGATTTGAGTAGATATGGGTATATCTATTTCATGAAACATAAGTCCGAAACTTTCGAGAAGTTTAAGGAGTTTCAAAGTGAGGTAGAGAATCAACGTAACAAGAAGATTAAATTTCTACGTTCTGATCGTGGAGGTGAATATCTAAGTTACGAGTTTGGCGAGCATTTAAAGAAGTGCGGAATACTTTCACAATTGACACCGCCGGGAACACCACAGCGTAATGGTGTGTCTGAACGTCGTAATCGAACTCTCTTAGATATGGTTCGTTCTATGATGTCACTTACAGATTTACCGCTAACATTTTGGGGTTATGCATTAGAAACAGCCGCATTCACTTTAAATAGGGCACCATCTAAATCCGTTGAAACGACACCGTATGAATTATGGTTTGGGAAGAAACCTAAATTGTCGTTCCTTAAAGTTTGGGGATGCGAAGCCTATGTAAAGAAGTTACAGCCGGACAAGCTTGAACCCAAAGCGGAAAAATGCGTCTTCATAGGATACCCGAAGGAAACTATTGGGTATACCTTCTATCATAGATCCGAAGGCAAAATCTTTGTTGCCAAGAATGGATCCTTTCTAGAGAAGGAATTTCTCTCGAAAGAAGTGACTGGAAGGAAAGTAGAACTCGACGAGGTTGTCGAACCTTCTCTCGAAATTGCGAGTAGCGCAGCACCGGAAGAAGTTCCTGTGGTGCCTGCACCAATAAGAGAGGAAGCTAATGATAGTGATCATGAAACTTCGGTTGAAGTTACTACAGAGCCTCGGAGGTCAACGAGAACTCGTACCACTCCAGATTGGTATGATTCCGTTATGTTGGTGGACAACACCGATGACCCCGAGACATATGAGGAAGCGATGATGAGCCCAGATTCCAATAAATGGCAAGAAGCCATGAAATCCGAGATTGGATCCATGTACGAAAACCAAGTATGGACTTTGGTGGACTTACCGGATGGCCGGAAGGCTGTCGAGAACAAATGGATTTTCAAGAAGAAAACAGATGCTGATGGTAATGTTACTGTCTATAAAGCTCGACTTGTCGCAAAAGGGTTTCGACAAATTCAAGGAGTTGACTACGATGAGACTTTCTCACCGGTAGCGAAGCTAAAGTCTGTGAGGATTATGTTAGCAATCGCTGCATATTATGATTATGAGATATGGCAGATGGATGTCAAAACAGCATTCCTCAATGGAGACATTGATGAAGAGTTGTATATGATACAACCCAAAGGTTTTGTCGATCCTAAAGATGCTAACAAGGTATGCAAACTTCAACGGTCCATCTATGGATTGAAGCAAGCATCCCGAAGTTGGAATCAACGTTTTGATAAGGTAATCAAAAGTTTTGGTTTTATACAAACTTATGGAGAAGCTTGTATTTACAAGAAAGTGAGTGGGAGCTCTGTAGCATTCTTAATACTGTATGTGGATGACATATTGTTGATTGGGAATGATGTAGACCTTCTTAATAGTGTCAAAGAGTATTTGAATAATAGTTTTTCAATGAAGGATCTTGGCGAAGCAGCTTACATATTAGGCATAAAGATTTATAGAGATAGATCGAAACGCCAAATATCATTGTCACAAAGTACATATTTGGACAAAGTTCTAAAGAGGTTTGGAATGGAAGATAGCAAGAAAGGGTTCTTGCCCATGTTGCCCAATACGACCTTGAGTAAAACTCAAAGTCCGACATCGGCAGAAGATAGAGAAAGGATGAGTAAGACTCCCTATGCCTCAGCCATAGGATCTCTAATGTATGCCATGCTATGTACTAGACCCGACATTGCATATGCTGTTAGTTTAACTAGCAGATATCAAAGTGATCCAGGAGTGGATCATTGGATAGCGGTCAAAAACATCCTTAAGTACTTGAGAAGAACTAAGGATATGGTTCTTTCTTATGGAGGTGATGAACAGCTCGTTGTTAATGGTTACACTGATGCTAGTTGGAACACCGATCCAGATGATTCTAAATCACAATCTGGATACGTATTTATTTTGAATGGTGCAGCAGTTAGCTGGAGGAGTGCAAAGCAAAGCGTTGTGGCGAGATCTTCAACTGAATCGGAATACATGGCTGCTTCGGAGGCTTCACAAGAAGCGATATGGATGAAAGAGTTCATTATAGAGCTGGGTGTGGTTCCTAGTGCGCTGGACCCAATGTCTATCTACTGTGATAACATGGGCGCCATAGCCAATGCGCAAGAACCAAGGTCACACAAGAAGCTGAAGCATATCAAGCTACGTTTTCACGCTATTCGAGAACATATCCAGGATGGGGATATAAAGATTTGCAAAGTACACACAGATCTGAATGTGGCGGATCCGTTGACTAAACCTCTCCCGAGGGCAAAACATGACCAACACCAAACTGCCATGGGTGTTCGGTATATTACCATGTAATCTAGATTAGATGACTCTAGTGCAAGTGGGAGACTGTTGGAGATATGCCCTAGAGGCAATAATAAATATAGTTATTATTATATATCTTTGTGTTTATGATAAATGTTTGCATTCATGCTATAATAGTATTAACAAGGAAACCATTAATACTTGTGTGATTTGTAAACTTAATTTGAAGTCCCTAGTATAGCCTCTATACTTCACTAGCTTGTTGGTTGATTGATGATGTGGTTTCTTTGTCATGAACATTGAGATGTTATCAACAACAAGATCATATCGTTAGGAGAATGATATGGTGGACATACTCCTATAGACAAGCATAGCATAAAGATCAAGTCATTTCAATAGTTCAATTGCTATATGCTTTCTGATACATAGTAACCTAATTCCTTCGACCATGAGATCATGCATATCACCTTTACTGGATGGATGCTTTGATGTCATCAAACACCACACCGTAACAGGGTGGCTATAAAGGTGGCATTGAGTGTTCGGAAAGTATTGGTTGAAACACATGGATCAAGAGTGGGATTTGTCCATCCACATGACGGATAGATATTCTCTGGGCCCTCTCGGTGAAATGTCATCCAATTAGCTTGCAAGCATGTGACTTGGTCACAAGGGATCACATATCACGGGAACGAGAAAAGAGTACTTGTCAGTAACGAGGTTGAACTAGGTATACAGAGATACCGACGATCATAACCTCGGATAAGTAACATATCGTGAGACAAAGGGAAATTGGTATCGTATGTAAGTGGTTCATTCGATCGCAAAGTAATCGTAGAAATATGTGGGAGCCATATGAATTTCCAGATTCCTCTATTGGTTATTGTTCGGAGAAGTGTCTCGATCATGTCCGCATAATTCACGAACCGTAGGGAGACACACTTAAGGATTCGACGTTGTTTGAGTAGTTATGGTATTATGAGAAAGAGACCGAATGTTGTTCGGAGTCTCGGATGGGATCCGGGATATCACGAGGTGATCCGGAATGGTCCGGAGAATAAGATTCATATAAGGAAAGTCCCGTTTCGGAGTTCGGGAATGATTCCGGTGTTTTCATCGGGGATATTCTAGAAGGTTCCGGATTGTCCGGCACTCCGGGGGGGAAGGGGTACATGAATGTGTCATTACATATTGGAATGATTGCATCATGTACTAAGTGTTCTTGCTGTCCCAAATATAGGATTAAATTGAATCCTAAAACAGAAAAGTCAAATGTCCAGTTTGAAAGTCAAACTGCCAAAACAAGAAACTGTGGGAAACAAGCAAGAGGAGTTGGAACCAACCTGGAGGAGGAGTTGGACTCCTCCAGGCCGGCGCCCAGCCCTAGGCCGAGTTGGGGAGGGACTCCCTCCCTCCCCTGGCGCGCCCACACCCTCCCACCTATATAAGGAGGGGCAGGGCTCCCCTCCTAGACACACAAGTTTCCTATCCTCTAAACTAAACCCTAGATCTAGACCCCGGTTTAGAGCTATTCGGTTTAGAGCCTTCTAATTGGTTTAGAGCCCTCTAATTGGTGTGTCTAATTACTAGACCACTAATAGCCTCTCTCATAAGCTCCACCATACTCGCACCGGCTTAAGGCGAAGCCCTGCGGGATTTCCCCTCTACCTCCGGTACCACGCCGTTGTGCTGCCGGAATCGCGAGGAGAGTGCTACAACCTCCGCTGCCTGCTGGAACAAGGGAGAGGAAGGTCTTCGTCGAGTACCGAACGTGTGACCGACTGCGGGAGCGCTGCGGGAACGCGGCGCCGGAAGGATCGTCTACGCGATCTTGAGATCGGAAAGAGTACGACTACATCACCCACGAGAATCTGCTCTCGTTAAACACTTTGGAATCTTCGAGGGTGAGTTATTCCATCGACTCGTTGCTACAATCTAGTAGATAGATCTTGGCTTGTTTGTTTGTATGCGATAGAAAATTTTTGTTTTCCATGCTACGAACCCCTACAGATTTGAATCCATGTTCGGATAGAGTCCAATGGAATTGTTTCAGTGTTCACCAGACCATCATAGTCCTCAATCACCACCGCATTGCGGCGGAACAACCACGGTCCTCCATGCATAGCTGTTTTCCAGTCCCCAAGGCATCTGAACCGTGCAATGAAAGTGAAATCATCAACATCATGGAACGTTACCTCCTGTGCTACCGCCCACGCCACCTGCATCTTCTGGAAGAAAGCAGCATGACTGAAGGAGGTTTTCAGGCAAACCCTAATGATCAACGCCCACTTCAAGGATGAGCGATTTTCCGCAACCAGATTGGTCAGATCAATCTCATCTCCTTCATCAGCCGTGATGTCAAGCCGATTCGGCATCTCCTCGATCTTTTCAGACGAATCCGGTGCAGCATCTCCCCGTTCTTCCTCACCATCTCTTCCACAACCTTCCCCAGCAACCGGTGGCAGCCCCGCCGGCGTGGCTTCTTCCCCTCCCATGTTCTCCGCCATAACCAAGGAGATAGGTCCCCTCAGCTAGCAGATCGCTCCCAACGGTGTTGGTGGGTTTAGATCGACGTCGATCGGAGTAGATCTCGGGTCATCGGCGATTTAGTGGACTCCTACGGTTTCGCCGTAGGAAGAGACCTAACCCTAAAAACGAAAGGGTACTTGTGTCCAATTGTTTGTCTTGGTGCATTTGATTGCCAAGTTAGTTTTAACTAGCTATCAGATTAGCAATGATTGTCATGTTGGTTTAGCTCGCTGCCAAATTAGTACCGACTGATTGCCAGGTTATTTTACCTAGCCGTAAAGGATTAATACTAACGGATTGGATGGCTAGTTTTACTTAGATATTATCAAATTGCCATGTTAATTTTACCTTGCTGCCAGATTAGTACTGAATATTGCCAGGTTAATTCTACCTAGCTGTCAGATTAGTACTAAATATTGCCAGATTAATCCTGCTTAGCTGCCAGAATAATACGTAGCATAATTTTACCTAGCTGCCAGATTAGTACTGGCTAATTGCCATGTTAATTTTAGCTAGCTACCAGATTAGTACTAAATATTGCCAGGTTAATTTTACTTAGCTGATATGTTAGTATGAATATTGCCAGGTTAATTCTGTTTAACTGCCATATTAGTATTGAATATTGCCAGATTAATTCTACTTAGCTGCCAGAATAATATGTAGCCTAATTGTAGAATCCCTTCTCCAAAGTTAGATCGAGATGGAGACGCAATTCTCCTCCAAATTTCAGATCGAGATGGAGATGCCAGATTAACATGTAGTGACTAATCTCCACCAAAAAGATAAAAGAAAAACTAGATATAAAGGACCGAGAAAAAACTCATACAAGCATAACAGGGAGCACCGAACTCGTATGCCTCCATCTGCTTGCCAGCGGTGTCCGTGTGTTCAACGTCGATAGCCTGCTTGCCGTATGCTCGAGGATACACGACGACCTCCCCCCCTCGATGCGCGCGATGTGCGGCGTCGGCCTCCATGATGGGTGCTCTGCGGCGAGGTCCCCGATGTGTGCTCGTCGTCGGAGGCGCACCGGCAGAGCCCTCCTCATGCTGGTCGACGGCCTGGCGACGCCCTTCCCGTGCTAGCAGGTACGTGCCTCCTTACCGCGCTCGTCGGCGTCGTCCACCTCCTCTCGCATCTCTTCAGTGGCGCGCTCCTCAGCCCGCCCGCTCTGCTTCCATGGAAATTGTGCAGCCTCCCTTGACGCATGCTCGGCGGCGCGTGGCCTCTCGGATGCGTGCTCTCCATCGCTACCGCCTCCTCGCGCTTGTTGACTGGCACGACGGCGGTCTCCTCCTCGCGCGCTTCTCCGGCGCGGCGCGGTGTTGCTCCTCTCGTGGAGGCTTGTGAGAGAGATAGAGGAGGGGATTGTGTGGTTGGGCCAGTCGTGAGTGGATAAGATGGACGCTTGAGTAGATAAAGGGCGAGAGGAAACACTTATTCCGATCAAGTTTTCACGAATCGTGCCGCACGAGCGAGCGATGCATGCGGCGCTTCTTGTTAGATTTTTCCTTCATTGTATCCTAGGTAAAAAAAAAACCTTGAAATGCCACATGACAAGATACTATTCACCTTTGATTCGTCATATTTTTTTTTTGCCCTGAAGACCAATCATTTCTGTTCCAAACAATTTTTTAAATACAATTCCTCGTCATTTTTTTTAAAAAATATATTTTTTTATTTTTTTTATTTTTCCAAGTACGGAGCGTGTAGCACCCGAGGGCCGAGAGCCGAAAGTCCGAGTTAGCAGTTCGGGTCTCTATACCATTTCCATGGCAATTAAAAAAATGAGCCGAAATGTAATTTTATTATTTTTGTTCAGGATATGGGAGGTTTCCCGTGACTACGGCCGCTTTGCCGGCGGTTGGCGCGGCGGCCGCGAGATTGATTGTGGGAAGGCGCCGCCCCGCGAGGGGCGCTGCGGAGTGGAACTGTGGAAGGTCGTGGAGTTGCCGCCGGCCAAATGAAAGCAGCGTGCACGGCTTCTAGGCCGGGTGAACCAGGGAGGTATGTTGCGTCGGTCACCGGGAGGAGGATGTGTATCCGTCCGTGCTCACCGTAGATGGGGCTGAGGAGGAGGTGCCCGGCCGGATCGGATGAATCAACGACGGGCGAGTAGGGCAACATTGTGGCTCTGTTCGAGTTAGGCGTAACTTTCTCGTATCCTCTCAGGTTTCTGAAATCTGACTCAACTCGAGTAACTAGGGATGTGGAAATCAATATCCGCACTCACTCTCGTTTCAAATTTCTTTTGCAGTCGTTGATATTGCCACTGACGATTTCTTTCCTTTTGCAGAGGTGACCATAAATGGCTTGCTTGCTGTTCGAGAAATGGTCTTCCTCACACCATCTCGTTAGCATTACTGATTTTCTTTCTCTTGCTTAATTTAAATATGAATCCTGAAGTTGTTCAATGTGTGAACTGGGCCAATAATTGTTTGAAGCAGAATTGTCAATTGTAAATTTTACATAACATCTGCATTGGCTTTTAGAGTACTACTGTTTGGTGAAGCATAAACAACATGTTCTGGAAATTTCCTTGTTCCACTTTAGTGGAAATTGCTTTGTAATTAGAGCGCTCTGATACTACTTTCAGTGCCTAACTTTTTCATTCTGCCAACTACAGTGGGACATTGGTGTTTGATTCTCAGTTTCTCATGTTAGAAATTTGGTTCCTTAATCCTTTTGAAAGGGCTAGCTCTGTTTGTTTCTTCTTTTTAAGAGAGAACATACTGAAAGAAATCAATTGAACATGATTATGTGACCAAATTGATTAACTTAACCTGCTTTTGTTGATTGGGAGTTTTTGGCATGTCATGCTCACTTCTTATGGATATGTGTCTATTTTGGACATAGAACAATGACAGTGAAGATACATGGTGTCGAAATGCTATATAGTATAAAAAGGATGTCTGCAACTTAATAACACTTTACAAGCACACACATCATTGAAGGTATTCATTTCTCGAACCAGATACATTTCTGTAAAAAGGAAAGCAAGATACAGTTCAAAAAATTCTGATCAAATACAAGCTGTGGTATCTAAAATATTTCCAACAACTGCAAGACACTCTTCAATAGGTGAACTCAAGCATCAAACCTTGAACAAAAGAAAAAGGCATTAAGAAACACAAAACACATGGGGGCATACATCAGTTCGCAGCTGTGGTGCAACACATGCAAATGGCAAAAAAGGATGATTTTGGCTTCTGCTTTTCTTTGCTCCTAGGAGAACTAACCGTTGTGCTATTCATTGGAACTGTTTCTTGTTCCTTCAACGGCGACAACGTACCAACCCTGTCCTCTGTCATTAAGCTATTAAGTGGTTTATTGTTTCTGGCACACTGATTTGGTTCTCTGAAGGCTCCTTCGGATGGCTCCCTGGGGCTCAACAGTGGACTCTTCTCAGATTCTTCCACAGCTTCTTCTTTGGCTTGCATCAGAGCATCCTTTGCCATGGGGATGTCCTTGACTACTTTGATATGCTGTTCACTAGAATAGCTTAATGAGTTGATGCTTTCTGTACTCAGAAGCAATGGAGTCTCTTCACCAGCATCTCTTCCTAGGGTTGGTTCCCTGAGCAGATACTGTTCCTCATTAGACTTATCGGCATTTGCAATGACTTCATTTTGTTTTGGTTCAGCAACAAAGCCTCCAGTCCCTGGGACTTTCTCCTGATTGAATTCAGAAGTAAAACATGTGGTTGTAGCAGATGCACATTCTCTCTCCTTGTTGAATACATCAGAGAAGGTTAATTCTGTCGTTGAATTGCATTCCACCAGCTGCAAGCAAGTTTTCCGAGTCTCACTGTTTTCAAATTTGACAACTTCAGGTTCTTGAAGTAGTACGTGCTGAGGCTGATCACATTGTGAGTTGTTCATACTTTCCTGTGTATCTACACTTTTTGCTTCATATGCAGAGGTGGTGGTCCCTTCATTACTATCTGAGCTAGCAGGTTTTATATCTTTCTTGACAGAATCTTCTACTCGTTCAAGAGCAGATGATGTTGCTGTCATAAGTGCAGCTAATTCTTCTATGATGACTCCTTCCTGTACTTTTTCTTCATTCAAAATAGGAAGAGGGCCAGATAATGGTGGACCCAAACCTGTAAAATCTTCACCATGGACCTTGACGATGCTGACGAAGTCATGGATACCATCAGATTTCTTACCCTCCTCAAAATTATCTGCTTCATTCTTGTCTGCAACATCTTTCTCAGCATTTCCCCCTTGCTCTTTCTGTGTTATTTCAATTACATTAGGCTCCGTTGCTGCACTTACAGAATCCGACATCTCTCCTGCGGCAGTTATACTCAGTTCATGTATCTGAAATTCCTTTCCATTTGTTGGGCTGGGATCTGCTAAAGCTGACTGAAATAGGGAAACAGCTTCACCAGTATCTTCCTCCTGATTTTCCAACCCATGCATCTTCTTGTCTTCTTCTAGTACTTCATGATCACTTTCAATCACAGTATCTATTGCTTTCGTTTTGCAGCTTTTGCTTTTGCCCATTTCAAAAATGTCTTGCTTTTCTTCATTCTTGGATGTTTCTTGTTTGGTGTCATCTACTGGTTGTACATATGATGGATTGCCTCTTTCTCTAGGATCATCTTCGATAAAGACCTCCTTAGTCTCAGCATCATGGTAATCAGTGAGAATTGATTCTGTTGATGATTTAGTCTCTCCTTGTACTGACGATGGTGTTGACAGATCATATACTGTTGACACCCCAGCTTCTCCTTCTAGGTTTTCAACTGTATCTTCCGCAACTAGATTACCAGCCACCACTGCAACTTCTTGACTGCAAGATTCCTCCTCATCTTCTGGTAGACTTTCAATGTTTTCCTCTAATAATGTGGGCGGATTTGCTAAGGTACTTTCTTCACTTTCCTCTGCACTTTCATGTACAAGTTGTTTGAATTTCTCATCGGATGATGAAGTATCTTTGTTGCTTGGCATATCTTCAACTGCGCTGCCGACAGGGCCAACTGCTTCTGTAGAATTCGTGATTGTTTCAGTTTCACCGTCTTGTGTTTCATCACCTGCGCCAGATTAGTTACTTTTATTAGGGGAGCTTCTAGTGCTGTAGAAAAAATAAGGCTTATTGCTGAACAGTGCTTAACTGCCTATAATTTTTAGTGTCACATTATATATATTCTGAAGATCAAGTGTGGGTGGTCATAGAAGGAATCATAATGTACCTTTTGTGTGGTGGGTTTGCTAGGTAGCACTAGCATCTTAGCAAATTTGCACTCTTAAATCCCTAGATTTTTCTTACTATGTCATACTGAAATCACCTTTTCTGGAATTTTGATAGTAAACCATGCTTTTTAAATGGCTTATACTAAAGCACAGCAACCAAATTATAGTGGGAAAAAAAACCCAGGTATGAACCGAATCAGCTGGCTGAACTAACCTTCTTCTGTAGGCAAGTTACTATTTCCATCCTCATCTTGTGTCGATCTATAGTCCTGAAGTGAACCCTTGTTCTTCTCATCTACATATTCATTCGTAGCGGAGATTTTTGTTTGATCTGAAGCCATTTTCTCATCTCCACCATTAGAGATGAGGGGGGCCTTTAATACCTCCGACAAATCTACATCCTTAGTGTCACCCTTCTCCTTATCTAACATAGACAGAGTAATGGATGATTATAGCTTTCTAGTCGTGATTCAACTCCAAATTGAATTGCACTGAACCTTAACTAGAAATTAACTTGTATACTAAAAACAATTATTTCTTACCATTCATGTTGTTGAGCCCAGGCGAGCAATCTGAATGGTGCATGGTTTTGTCAAAATCCTTAGCACTCTCCTCCGATACTAAGATTGCATAAGAAGCTAGTTAGGGAAATGTGTAGACTCATTCCTAGATAGCAAATACTAGTATTCAGCAACATGCTTACCTTGTTGACCAATAACGTTGTTGTTGCCCATCTCATTGCCCATTACTCTCAGCCCCAAGCTCTTAAGTACTAAGACCAATCAGAACAGTCTTTAAGTTGGCTCAAGCGCAATCTAAGCAGAATTATTGGCTATTAGAATGGGGGAGGGGTTGGAGGGGAGCAAGTACAGACCATGATGGTAGTGGCCACCTCAAGATTAGCTACAAAGGGTGCAACAAGACAGCACAATTTTCCTGTGAGCCTCCTAATAATTATAATGCAGGGGGGACAGAATAGGGAACGCATGCTTTGGGGCCATTGTCTCCTGTTTTATCATTTAAGGAGTCAAGGAAATTAGAGTTGGCGATCTGGTCACATGGCCCAATGATATTTTAGTTGTATTGCATCTTTCATCAATGAGGCATAAGACATCGGTTTTTTTTTTATCATTTTTGGGTTGAGAGTGTTCAGCTTTGATGATGCCTTTGCTTGGCTTTTAATAATATATGCATATGGATGTATAATCAGAGGCCAGGATTATCCTCCTTTTCGGGGAAAAAGGAAACCAATGCATAATCTTTTGGTCATATTGGGTGCACGGTTTGATGGCTCTAAGCTTTTGCTTCCACAAGAACTTGTTTATTTACCTGCAGTCCTTATACACTGGTTGCATGATAGGTTTGTTCATAAAGTTATCTGTTCGTGAAACATTTCGGGCCCTGTGTATTCACAGTTCACAGTCGAAGACAACAAATACACGGATGATTTTCTTTTCTTGTGTTATACACATGTGATTCAACAGAAAACTCAGCCTTTTTTGGTGGATAAGAGCATCTCCACTCATCCCCCCATACGGCGTCCGGCGCTGACGTTTTTTGGGGCTTGGGGGGGGGGGGGGGGGGGGGGGGTATTATGAGGAGGCGCAAGCGCCCTGTCATGAAACCTATAGTTAAATCCCTGAATTTTACATGCGCAAAAATACTAATCATAATCCTGCCTAGGCCTCTAGTACACTCCTTCGGGGTCCTCCTCCTTGTCGTCGTCGTCGCTTGGCGCATGCGGCTGGAACCTCTACCCTTCCCCGGTCTGCGCTGTAGGTACTGTACTCCGTCGATCAGCGCACGCTGTTGAGACCGATGGCCGTAGGTGTTGCAGGCCTCACCACCGCGCTGAGTTTGGGGCTCGACGCGGCGATCCTGCCCCGCCCTGCACCACGAGGCCACCGTGTCGTCCTCCGCGGGGTGCAAAGAGGCGCGCATGGCCGCGCGCTACCCCGGGAACTCCTCTGGGTCGCCAGTGCGTCTAAGTTGGCACGCGCCCGCAGCGTATTCCGGAGGCACCTGCCATTGCAGCCTCGTCTGCAGGACGCATGGAGGTGGGGAGTCCCGGCTGGCGATGTCGCTGCCCCAGGCGAGGGTGATCTCCATCGGGGATGTGACGCATCACGTCGACGAGGGTCCGGCTTGCCCACCACAACCTCCGGCATGTTTCGTTGTAGTTCATCGGAGGAGGGCCATCGCCCTCGTACCTGGCAAGCTTTCTTGCCCGCCGATTAGCGAAGAAGGCGTTCCAGGTCGCCTGGTTGCCGGGATACCAATTGGGATCCGCCCGCTGTTCCAGTGTGAGCTCGAGGTAGTAGTGGCCCGTGATGGCTGCCCGACGAGTGGAACCACTAGGCACAGGTGGGACAGGAACCCCTCCGCGCGCTCAGCATCCAGTCGGGTGGCAACCGGTTGCCCGGCGGACATGGGTAGCTGGAAGCGCACAACGCCTCTGTCTCCTCGGTGGTGATATATGCCCAGTGTGGGGTGTCCATGGTGAGAGAGGGTGGTGTGAATATGTGGATGGCAATGGCGTCCGCCCTAGATATAGTGGAGAAGGACGGGAAAGTTGGGAGGGAAGCCCCCCCCCCCCCCCCCCCCCGCCGCGGTGGGTTGGGTTTGTTTTTTGGGCGCGGGATGCCAAACAGGGTTGCGCCGGTGCGAAACAAGAAGGGGGGGGGGGGGACGTGGTTTTGAACACCGACACCCCCGATAGCCCTTTAGACGGCCTTTAGGGACCCCGAGTGGAAATGCTCTAACAGTTTCAACCTGTGCAGAACAGCTATGCGTCATTTCATTACACCAATCAAGCTTCTGATTATAACAAAATGCAAAGAGCTAGAGCTGCATTTCATTACACCAATCAAGCTTTCGGCGCATCTTAACATATTCCACTTCACTCGAGTGAGTCATGCTCCTTGTCTCAAGGTTTTCATTGGAAGCATCATGTCATGTTTTTTTGGCCTTAAAGTTTGGATCCAGTCGAGCTGGAGGGGGACTGCTCCTTCGGTCCTGTTAAATTTTGGGTCTAATCATGGCCTACGCCTCCCTTTCTACGGATATCCAATCTCAGGCCCTTCTTGTGTGCTTTGTGTTCCCTCGCCCAGGTTGGAAGTGGTTTCCACCTCATACTTTTTTGTTATGGTTGTTATTACCAGCTTTTGATCGTGTAGTTGTTGACTGGTTTTGGTAACTTCTGAGCTTACAGCACCTTTCTGTAACCTTCTGATTACGATTGACCTGTTCACATACCTGAAGTAAGTATCCGGTGTATCATCCCTGAACCGTCCAGATAGTCATGAAAATTCAAAACTGGTTAAATAGACATAATTTACCATGTCATAAACTTGTGAAATCTAGATTATATCGAAGGAATAAAAAGTTAGGGAAAGCATGGCTTACTCGGACATCGATTGGGTAGGAAGCCCCGACCGCCGTGATCACCTCTTCGTCGACGGTTCCTTGATTTGTTGTTCGTTCAAGCGCCAAGCCACAGTGTCCTGATCCAGCGTCTCCAACGGGGCTGTCCTGTTGGGTGCATGGCGGTAGGAAAACAACCTCTTCGTCGACGGTTCCTTGATTTGTTGTTCGTTCAAGCGCCAAGCCACAGTGTCCTGATCCAGCGTCTCCACGGGGCTGTCCTGTTGGGTGCATGGCGGTAGGAAAACAACCTATGGGCCAGGATGTGTCAGTTGTTTGCATTGCATCTTCTAGAATTGTGTTTAGTTGTCTGCAACACTACCGCTCTGCTAACCTCTTCTCAAGAATAGTGAGGTTACGGCTCACATGAAAACAGTAGATGAGATCAATATATACTAGGCAAAACAGAGTAACTGAACTACGGACCAGATTACTTAAAATAGCAGAGTAGCATACAAGTAGGTTAAGACACAAGATGCACACAAACATAGTTCACCAACATCATTAGTAGCATAAACTAAGAACAATAGTAGCAATTAATAGTAGGACAAAGCATTCACTCTTCCTCGATGATCCTCCTTGTGGATCATTCGTGCTCAGGGCACTTCTTGACCACCTCAGAGAAATAGTAATCAAAGATAATGACTCAGAACTCACTTGGAGCGATCTTCTTGGAAGGTGAGAAGGCACCCAAGCCGCATATTGTGAGCAATGACAAATGCTAGCCAAACTTGATCCAAGATAACTTTCCCATTGAAATACTTTAGCCCAATGTCCCGGTTGTAGCCAGTGAGAGTCTTGAGGGTGATCTTCCTCGAAACTGTCCCCAAATAGGGTCTAAAGGTGTATGTGATGGGAAGCATGACCTAGGTGCTATCAACACCTTGCATAAGTGGATAGGGACATAGGGGACACTGTTTCGTGGAGATAGCCAACATTCCTCAACATCCGTCTTGCCTTTTGTTGCCTCCAAGCAACCTCCAAAGGGATGCCAAGCTATAGATCCTACAAATATTCCAACAATACATATTTAGCAATGCAAGATATGCTTAGCAATGAAAGTGATCATTGGCGGAACAAGGAGCATTAATGAACAACAACGAAAAAACTCATAATAAAATGTAGAGCTGGTGCCTGGACCAGAGGAAATGCACAACAAATGTGCTTGCACACAACTTGTGGTATAATAAGACCATCCCTATGATTATAATGCTCCACATTTTAATTATTGATTGATGCAAAATAGTAGCAGAGCAAAATAGTAGCAGAGCAAAACATCAAGTAAGAAGGTGCCTGATACAAAGTAGCACACATCATGAAAAGAGATGACTCCATAGTACTAATGACTGCAAGTGTACGGATCGTTTATAGCTAGTTTCGAAATAGTATCGAACCACGAGGAGCGTTTGGTAAAGTCTTTAATGCCCTTGCTACTATTCACTAAAGAATGCTTGGAAGTTGTCTTTGATTCCAAGTGAGGCCGTATGAGAGTGTTTGTGTGTGTGAACAAAGTAATACCAAATTAATGCAATTAACATAAAGAGGGGTTCATGGTGTAAGATAATTTGAACTACAATAGGGCTAAAGCATTCTCAGGGAGTGTTAGATCTACCACTAGTAATTGAGTTAATCATGATTAGGATATATCTATGTCTTTAGTTATGCATATGTATGGGAGAAGTTCCAAGTTAGATGATCAAAGATTAGCCATCTTGTATTTCATCTCTCGTAACCAAAGTTGTGATCGTAGACCAGTTAGCCCAATTCCCAACAATTAAGGATTAACCCCATGGTCATGGACTAGTATTTGTGAGTCCTATCTTATCCCCTTGAATACATGAATAATGATCCGATGCAATATGTCACTTAGCACCTTCACACCATCACATACCCAACTGTAGTTTCCTCCCTTGTCCTGTAGGAAAATGTTATATAGTCGACATTCACATAACATGAAGAAAGCAAACTAATACATATACATGAACAAAGTTATAGACCATCTTTATTTCTGTTCATAACGTTGCTAGGGTTTCTCCATCTTCCCAATAATAAGGTAATATACTCACACATGGAGGCAATCAACATCATCATATAAATATGCATGGAGTATAAATAGATGGATGAATACTCGTGTAAACCCACAACAATAGTTTAGGGAATATAGGAAGATGGACGTAATGGAGATGATGGATTGGTGATGGTGATGGTGGCAGTAGTTGATGGTGAAGATGATGAAGACGGTGCCTAGGCCTCCAAGGATCTTCACAGCGGTGAGGATCTAAGCTCTTATGTCGGTTCCCTCTCCAGATCCCTTCTAGAGGTGATATTTATTTGAACTATGGTGTCTCTGAATGTTGGATCTCAGATCCGTCTACATAGGGTGAAACTATTTGACCAGGCGGCTTCGACGACACATGGTACAGATCTGTGGTACGTGCGGGCTATGCCCGTATCGATGCTCGTTAAAGCCTCTAGCTGGCACCTGCGAGTTGGATTTTCATCCCAGGTGTGTGGGTCAATGTTTGGAAGATTTTTATTGCTTTCAAATGTCAGGTTTATGTCAAAAAATGAGTCTATCAACGCCTTTAATTTTGGGATCCTAGTGAAACATGCATAAAAGGTGCGCGCTAGCGCGGTAAAATACCAAAATCCTACCACTACTAATGCAAAAACATAAGGTAAACATGATACAAAAAATCACACATCAAGTACCAACAAAAATGAGTGCGGGTATCGAAGCCGGTCTTCGCGGTTACACGAGCGTGTGCGGATTAGTGACGGATATGTGGAGCACGGCGCGTGTGGCCCAGAGTGGACATGGCATGGCACATGTGCCGGCACTAGACGCACAAACATGTGCCAAGAGGGCACATTTCTGGCTTGTTCTTGATTGATGAGGACATCGATCTTCTAAGGGTGAGTGTATGTGAGATCGTGACGCATGGCTTAATAGGATTGATATGATACTCATACCAACAAGTTGTTCTTTTCCGGAAGCTCATCCAAAAAGAACCTCCAGGTTAAGCGTGCTTGGCCTAGAGCAATCTGAGGATGGATGACTGACTGGTAAGTTGTTCTCGGGTGTGCACGAGTGAGGACAAAGTGCGTAGAAAAGACAAGTATTGGTCAGTGGGGCCAATTTAGAGATCCTAGTAAGTTTCTAGGAGTGACACTCTCGGGGCCTGCTGGACGGGGTGTTACAATGGGCCTCTACCGTCTAGATTTTCAACTTCCTATCTACCACCAATCCCCACACCGTGGAAACACCACACTATGAGGATAGCCACGATATATTGAAATCTGATGTGATCAGAGAACTCTAACGAATACGAAAATGCTAGGTGATAGTCGTACAAAACAAAATGTGACATAAAAACATTAGAACAATCGATGTCAAACTGTTGTCTATAGAGATTTTTCATGTTCGATGAGAATAGCGAGGAAGTAAATGTTGTTCTTAAAAGCATATTCTTCGCATGTTTGCGCCAGTAGCGTCACATGCTAAAGAAACAACACTTCTCTAGAAAGTGTTTTAACGATATTACCAGAACGTATCCTGTGGATCACATGACTGACGATCAGTGGGGTGATCTTCTCCACCACTTGCTTGATCAAAAGAATGAGGTATGCTTTGAGAAGACTGTGAGACTAGATCACATTGTCAATTCCTATTTATGTATGTGCCTTACAAGTCTTATTTTGTAGGCCATCGCTCAAAGGAACTGTTCTAGCCGTAATAAAGTACGAGTACTAAGTCGTACATGATCCCACAACATAATTGGGCACCTCTACCAATTGGTAAGGACATGTTATTTTGTATTGGTATATTTTAAATAAGTATGTAATTGATGTTGTGGAATCTGTATGCATCTTATCTTTTCATGCTCCGTTTCCACCATGTGATACAATTTATTTTCACTCGTCCAAATGCAGATGAAGTCTAACGGGGATCCAAAAAATAGTTGACTCTGCTGGAGAAATTCAAGGGATGCCAGACAAATAGATACGATGTCATTGTAAAGAAATTTGTTGTAGGTCTTCTCTGCGTTTCGTGATGTTGCACTTGCAGTACGTATACGTTTGATATGCAACCTTTTTTGGACTGCTTCTTAGTTTTATTTTCATTTTCCTTCATAATTTTCAACTAAAGTCAGTTTCAATTATGAATTGTACAAAAAGTTGTCATATCATGCACCTCACAGTGTGTACACAGGAAGCCACATGTTTAATCCTGTTAGTAAATGACATAAAAAAAGATAGACGATAAAATGATCTTTTTAGAAGTGTATAAGATACATTATCATCATTGCCAATTATAGCAGTTCATGCACATGTTAAACCTATCTGCATGTTTATCTATAATAACTTCACTTCTCTTACACATGTCTATCAACTGAAAACTTTTCAGGCTTAATTGAAAGAGAAGCTGGAAAATCCCGGAAAAGACTGTTCAGTAAAAACTCCAAAAGAATGTGTGGATTTATTTTCCAAGGTACTACAACACGGTGCTATAGCCAAGAACATGTTGTGTAATGATGGTTTCGCATCGAGCTCGTAAAAGTCCAAGTTCAAGTTCAAGTCCAACTCCAAGGCCATTTCTTTGCATATTCAAGTTCTAGAGGAACAACTCCAAGCTGACAATATTTATCATTTGTCCTAAGTGTATATAATGGTCGTTTGATCGCAACATTAGAAAAAAATTCAGCCGGAGCACTCTATAGAAAATAAGGAGAAATTCATGAAGATGCTCAGTATTTGTGGTTGAGCACTAATAGCTCAGATCAGTCCCTTTGTCGTGAAATGGAACCTGATGCTGAAAGTATTTTGTTGGTGCACTAGTCTGCACTTGTTATGAACTTGGGTCGTTTTCTTGTTGCAACATGTCTATAATTTGTATGGTACCTTATAATGTACTACCTATGTTTCAAAATATAACCCTTTTTAGCAAAGCTAAGCCTTATATCAATTTTGAAGCGTAGGTATTATTGGTGAACATAATGCACCAATATGGAAGTAGTATGATTCCTGAATGTGTGATCCGTGGATTGCTAACCTGCTTAATATTGGTGCTATATGCTGCAAGATTGGATTGTTATGTAATATATATGTGGATGCGATCAAAATGGTTATGTGTGGATACACCAATATGTACTAGTATGGTACAATACCCTATGTTACAAGTGTCGATGTCCTGCATGATTGATTGTAAGGTTCAGGTTCTCAAAACAATGCCCCCTTTGGTGCACACAATATTCATACGCGTCATGTGATAAATGGAACTATATTTTTGACTCGGAGCCCAACATTTTATTTCTCGTCTGAATGGATTCATGAACAGATGGAGTACGGCCCACAAAAAAGACCTTATATAATTTTTCTATTTTATTACTTGGACTAGCCACATTCAAAATTGTAGTTGAAAGGGAAATAGACGTCGCCTAGAGGGGGTGGGGGGGGGGGGTGAATAGGTGTTTTAAAATTATTATGGTTTAGGCTCCAATAAACACAGAATAAAACTAACGTTTAATTTATTAACCCAAAACCTATATCCACTATGTTCAACTAAGTACACCAACAACCTATGCTAAGCATGACAAGCAAAAAGGTGATAGCAAGATAAAATACTTCAAGTATGATGGCTATCATAATGTAAATTGCATAAGTAAAGGGCTCGGTGGAGAGATAACCAATGGATGCGGAGATGATGATTTTTATCCCGAAGTTCACTTCTAAAGAAGCTACGTCTCCATTGGAGAGGTGTGATGGTACAATGTACTTTGAACGCCACAAATAGCTCACCTTGAGCTGTGGTGGCTCGATGCTCACCCAACGACACACAAAGCCTCACCCCAAGATGCGAAGGCACGCAAACCACCGACGCCACAAAAGGCTCACCCTATTATCCCGTGAGATCTCCATGAAGGCCTACTCACGATCCACTATAGGACACTTGAGGGCGGTCACCGAACCCGTACAAGGCTTGGGGCAATCTCCACAACTCAATTGGAGGCCTCCCAAGAAATGCCAAAAAGGCTCCACAATGCCACAAGCTTGGGAAATCTCCATAACTTAATTGGAGCCTCCAAGAACACACCACAACTCCACACAACTGTGTAGGGTTCCAAGAACCCAAGAGAAACAAGCCCAAGAGCTTGAACTCGCCGAATCTCCAAGGAGAACTCAAACCTATGCACCAAATGCAACAGGCAAGTCCTTCACTCTCAAATTCCACCAAAGCTATTGGGGGAATAAGAGAGGAAGAACACAAGAGGAGAACACAAAACTCTCCAAGATCTAGATCCCAAGGATTCCTTCACAAAGAAGGGATTTGGTTTGGTGGGGGTTATAGATCTAGATCTCCTCTCTCAAATCCTCAAAAGTATGCAAGAATCATAGGAGGGGAAGGGGAGAGGGCAAGCTCTTCAAGGTCAATAATGGAGGAGAGAGAGAAAGCCAAGAACCAAGAAAAGCTACTTGCCCACGAAGGGGAAGAGGAGCTCCTTTTAAAGGGCTCCCCAATCTGCTCGTTATGCACAGATTCGTGCACCACCGGTAGTACCGGTGGGTGGCTGGTACTACCGCTGGCACCCAGTCAACGGTCACAAAATGACGAAGTGAAAGAAATAAAAATGATCCTGGCCAGTACTACCGTCGGACCATCGTACCTCCGGCGGGGACGGTAATACCGCCAGAACTTCCGATCGAAGTTCCGTCAAATAGACACTCTAGACAGAAGATATACTGAACATGACCAGAACTTTGGCCGGTACTAGATTTGGTACTACCGGCGGTAAACATGCCTGAGCGACTACCGCCTGAACTTCCGACTGAAGTTCCGCCAAATAGAACTCGCCAAAACAGAGAAGTTACTAAACGCATCCCATGGGCATCAAAATATTGGTCGGAACTTCCACCGGAACTACCGGTGGCAAACATGCCCTAGTGGTACTAATAGTGGAGAGCCGGAACTTCTGGTCAGGGAAACTTCAGAAACCAAAACTGCAACAACTTTCGCATCCGAACTCCAAACAAGATGAAACCAATTTTGTTGGAAATATAACGACGTGTAGAATACAACAAAAGGGAGAAAAGACCATGAATATATATGTGAGATATCTCCCAAGGTGTGGAGCCAGAAAACCTGCAAGATCAAAAACGCAATAAGATATGCAAGGGAAGTCCATTCTTGATGAATTAGAGCTTGTTATAAAGATAACCACAAGCTCTAGAAACCTGACATGGATAAGATCCAAAAACAACCAAGAAATATGATGATATGTATGCAAAGGTTCTGCTCTCTCTGAAAGATACGAACAAGCTGCTCCCTCGAGAGCCCCTCTTGATAGTATGTCTATCTATCCTAAACCTGGTCTCCCAACACTACAAGAGACCGGTACAATAGAAAGCCTATCAAGATCATACATTTGCCTTGAGCATTCATTTAAGCTTGATGTAGACCTTCTTGTCCTTCTCAAGATGGATCGCCTTTCTTGATTGCTCTTGCTTGATGAAGACTTGTGAAATTCTCCCCCATACTACATGGGGAAACCTCTTCTTTGAACTTGTCTTCATCCCTCCATGATCGCCGAGGATGGCAAGCTTCAAGCATGATATCTTCTAGAGATGGCACACCTTGAGATTTGCCCTTCATTTCTTGATGATGTCTTGAATATAACCATGATGAACTCCATCTTATTCTTCAAGACACTCTTGATCTTGTTCTTCTACTTGATTCCAATAGGCACAAAGCCCTTGGACATTGCTTCTTTTTCTCAACCTTGAAACCAACACATGGTCCAAGCAATGCTAATGGACAAACATACAAGTGAAACTCAATTTACATATTAGTCCATAGAGATTGTCATTAATTACCAAAACCACATGTGGGGGCATACATGTCCTTTCAGTAGTCAAGCGACAAATCCTCCTGTCGCCCCCTGTAATATTTTTGAATCTGAGATCATAGTATCCAATTTTCTACCACTCCGTCCAGAAAAAGGCTACTTTGAGCAAGGTCCTGGATGATCAGTTGATGTGACCCGACCTTGGATTTGTGAACAGAGGGAAGTATGGTCTATGAGCAGTTAATACTTGGACTATCACCAAATTCATATTCTGAATCAAGAGGCAAACGCTCCCGCCTACACTGAAATATTTGGGCCCCATGTTTAATCTTTCGATTACTGTGAAATTCCGTCTGACTCATCATACTGATGACCAATAGCGATTGTGAAATTGCTGGATTGGGTGGTGGGGTTTGCTCGTAATTTTTGTTGCTAGGACTATAGTGAAATTTAAAATCTTAATTGAGGGTCAAAACCTAGAGCCCAAACAAAAAATAATTGTAATGGGGGGAGGGTCAACATTATTTTTCATGTGAATATGGTTATTATTGATGATCAGTTGATGTGACCATTTTTTCTATTCCTAAATAGAGGGAGTACCATTTTTTCCCAATTATTACTTGTACGCTATCCAAATTCAAAATCTCAGTCGAGCGGCAAAATTTATCAATGTTCTGCGTATTTATGTAATGGATGATTAGTTGATGTGACTCTCCGCCTTCAATTCCTGACCAGATAGCGTACTAGTCTACAACTATCTTTTTCTATTATTACTTAGTCTCTAGCCAAATTCAAAATCATAAACGATCGGCAAAATCCCCACCGACTCATGTGCATTTTGCACCCCTCCCTTTTAAAAAATTTGAGGCAAAATCTCCCACTGATGGAGTACCATTTTTCAAGTATTACTTGGACGTTGGCCAAATTCAAAATCTCAATCGAGCGTCACAACCACCGACTGACCTTCAAGCATTTCCCACCCCACCGTTTCAAAAACTTCGAGGCAAAATCTCCTACCGGGGGAGTACCATTTTCTATTATTATTAGATGGATGGTCACCAAATTCAAAATCTTAATCAAGCGGCAAAATCACATGACGACCTTGAAGCATTTCGCGCCCCTCCGTTTCAAAAAATTTTGACTTTAAAATTCCCATTCTACCCATTGTTCAGACGAGCTATTGGCAAGCTAAAGTCGGTAGCTTGGGGGCACGATCGTAATTATTTTTCTGTTCACCCCTGTAGTCCCGATTCGTGCAGTGTTCCTACTATCCCTCCCAAGCATCCCAAACTCCTCTCTCACGCCCTCACCTCCACAACCACTGCGCACTCCGGCCGGTAACAATTCTACAGCGACCAGAGCTGCCCGAGTTGTGGTCTCGTGTACTGCCCCGCAACCGATTCACTGACGCCCACCCTACCGGATCTAATTCACCGGATCTCTCTACCACTCCAATGGAGCTGCGGTCTCGCTGACCGTGCCGATGGCGTCGTCGACCTCCCAAGCTCTGCTTCCTCGCCGCCGAAAGCTACCCAACCTTATCGGAGCCGCTTCACTGATGTCCACCGGACGTGATCTAGTTCAACGAGTTTCACGTCCACCTCTCTAGACCAGCTGCATGGGCATTGCCATTCACTTCACCAGATCTGCCTCAACGACGCTCTCGTCCACCATGCTCAAGCCAGCATCGACCGACCAAGATCTTCTTCCCCGATGCCAACATCCACCGCAATTGCAGTACCCTCGGTGACCTAGACGTCACCCGCATGGTATAGATGATGCTTAGACACCTCTCCGACCAAGGTAACCAAATCTCCATCATGTTTTTGTTTTGTCAGCAATATAGTAGGTTCAAGCCTGTCGCACTGAACTGCATTTTTTTAATCGTACTACACACCAAGTCAATGTGCATGCATGTTCTTCATGCTACATACAAGGTCACTAGACATGTTGGATTGCATCCGCTTCTCTACAAATTTTGAAGTCATGCACATGTTCTTAGCTACTCCGTACAACAGTAATTTCCTACTATCATGTAATTCTTGCAAATTTGAAGTTAGTGGAAAATATTAGTGTGGATTCCCTACTCTACAGTTACTGAATCTATCTGGTTCGTCCTGAGATAAGTTCCTATTATTATTTCCTCATTGGAATCGTTCTAGTATCCTGTAGTACCTGTTTAAACTCTTCATACTAATTCGATTATAATTTTATTGTTGCCATCTGGTTTTCAAAAGCTGCAACACTAACTATTTTATTTTTCTTGCATAGAGCTCAAAATAGAACAATGAACATGTTGGTTTGCATAGCCTATTCTACAGGTTCACAAATGACATCATTATTTCCTTATCTGGTGCTGGTTTGTCCTAAGCAACAACATAACTATCCTCTATTATGTTATGTAGTTCACTCGTGGTTTGCATTTCATCTCTAGAAGTTCTCTTATGATGCCATTTTAATGTAACATCCCAAATTTTTTATTTGCAGATGTTACTAGAAGCATGCATTCATACCTTGCATCATGGCATCACACAAGAAATTTCATCAAAAACCTTTCCTCTAAAACCCTATTTTGTTTTTCTCAATAGTCCTATATGGACAAAGAGGGGTTTTTATAAACCTAGCCCTCATAAATATGTAAAAATGTGTTTTGATGATCATATATTGATCACCTTATTTTTACAAAATTTTAGAGACTAAATTCATTGGATTTGGTATTCATATGAAAAGTTATTAAAGAAATTGCTAAACAGAAAATAATAAAAAGAATAAATAAATAATTTGACTAACCCAGCAGACCAGCCGAAGCCAACCCACGAACTCATTACCGCCGCGCCTGGAAAGCAAGCGACACACATCACGGTGGGCTGTGGGCTAGCCCTAGAGGTTCCGCGGGCAGCCGCTAGCACCGCCGTAGTCACCGAAAGGTGGGGCCCACGCACCCTTCATCATCTCCACCGAGCCCGGGACAAACTCAAAGCTAACCGAACGAACCCCACGAAAATCTCTGTCTCTGAGTCGATTTCTGCCTCCTTATCCATGCCAAACCCCCCATAAATACTTCCACAGCAATCCCTTCTCGTATTTGTTTCCTAAACACAGAATACTAGCCACCAGTAAAGATTGAATCGGATCTCGCTGGAGTTCCTCACTGCTGAGCTCGGTAGTCGAAGTTGAGGTGCCCCTGGCACCCTCCTTTTGTCCCTAAGATCACTCACTCGTTCTACCGCACCCCCTAATCCTTTCCACCCCTTGAGCAGAGCTTCAGACCACTAGCAATTGGTCGCCGGAGCCCGCCGGAGTTTGTAGGGAGCAGCCGCCGCTTGACATCGTCCAAGGGGGAGAAGGGCAATGCCGATAGCATGAACAAAACCGCGAGGAGAAGCCGCACTTCATCATCCACGTCTCCGTCTCGGGAAGCCACCGGAACGCCACCCTCATCAACCACCTGACCCCGTCGCGCCGTCCACCATCATCGTCGAACTTCTGTCATCGCAGGTAAGAGGCGTTCGCTCCCACCCCTTTGATCTCGCATTAACGGCCTAGATTAGAAGTAGCATCGAACCGTTTTCGACCAGTAGTGCGGCGACAGGTTAGTGAGCCGGAGCCAAGCCAAAAATGAAGCTGGAGCCGAGTCCGAGCCGGGGAGAAGCCGAGGTTCTGCGCGTCGCATCTGCCGTCGGATGAAGAGCTAACGGCCGAGATTAATCGCAGTTGTTTTAAAAACAGAATATCTTGATATCTTGTAAAATTCATAGTAAATTATCTACTTGGCCAAAATTTGCAAATAATATACCGTTGAATTCGTAAAATTGTGTAGATTACATATCTGTAATAAAATTGCTTGTTTAATATAGTAAATCTTCTGTAGGATTTAAACTCTAGATTAGAGTATTTTAATTCCCAAAAAAAACTATAACTCTGTTTTATTTGTTTCTTGTTGCGTTGGCTTTTATGAGATGTACTGTTTAGAGTTGGAATATCTTGCTTAGAGGTTTTAAATATGTTTGGTGGATTTTTTGAAGAGTAGATCCGTTTATGGGGATATCTTGAGTATTAATAACCGATTAAATTGAAATCTATGGGAAATTGTTACCAGTGACATCCTCAACATAAACCAACCCCTAAATAATGTTTTTGGTCGAATTAAAAATAATCCTTGCATATTACTATGTTGCATGCATGCATATTACCTTTTTGGTATTGTTTTTGTGCAATTTGTGATTAAATCTATGTTTGTGATCCGTTAGATTGTTCGAAGTGTGCTGAGGAGTATTGTTGCGTAGAGTGCTGCTCAAATCAAGGCAAGTTACACCTCTTGTTCATATGTTGTTCCAGTTTTGAATACTATGCATGTTTTGCTCTTCAAAATAGTAGTATGCATGTTTAGGATTATTTTGGTAGATTTACTTGGAAATATTTTGCAAGTGCGATGATTTTTGTAGTATGCCATGATAGTTCTATACTTAGGATTTTCCCTTCCCAATAGGTTACCCTTGATTTTGCTAAGTACTGCATACTATGCTATATATATATATATATAAAGTACCGTTGGGGGTTCGAAAGACTAAAAAATTCTAAGTATAAAGGCTCTCTTGAGTAGACTTTTTTCTCAAATCCACTTCAAAATAAAAATAAGTTTTCTTCTTGGTGGAATGGTTGTCGGGACAACTAGTGGAATTTGGTGGAGGACGGCCGTCCAGGAATCAAAGAAGTCTGCCATGTTTTGGAATTCAGAAGTTTCAAGTGCAACCACAATACATATGGGCTCTGTCTTGGCTTAGTACTGAGTGGGAAACCTCACCTGGGTACCGTCATTTGGAGGATACTTTGGCACGAGTGGATCCGGAAGATAGAGGGGCTACTAAGGAAAGGCTTCGCCATGGTCTTGTCTGTAAAAGTACATGATCATGGATTGTGGGTAAAGTGCACAAACTCTCGAGAGTATTGTAATGTGATTGATCAGCCAAGTTCACGGAAAAGAACACTTTGAGTATCTGAAGGATGGAGCCTCTGAAGGATATTCCTCTCTCTTTCCAGACTTAAAGTTTTTCTAAAACCCTGTGGCGTGCGTAATATCACTCATGGGTGGGTTATGGGAACTTGGTGTGTCATATCTAAGTAATTTGGTGCGTAATATCCAAGTACCACTTGGTGTGTAATATCCAAGTGTTAGGTTGATTGGACACTTGGTGCGTAATATCCTCGTGTTCCATTCGGCCCTATATTACTTAAGCAAATGTTTACAAAGTAGGATAAAACTCTTCCTCTTTTATTCTTACATAGAGAAAGTTGGCTTTATGCAAATGAACCCCAAAGCCTACTCCTATCCTTGCATGTAGATTTAATCTTATTCTTTCCTTGGTGTAATTTGCCAATACATTCAAAGTATTGACCCAACTTGTTGGCTGCACGTCTTATGCGTAGAATCCGAAGATTGAAATGTGCGTAGGGATCGTGAGTCTTCACTCAACTAGCCCGAGGCATTGATGGACTCAATTTTTATTAAGTTTCCGCTGTTTTATTTGAGCTAGCTATAAGCTATGCAAAGATTTAATAAAGTATACTCTAGATTATTCGTGTAATAATGACTTATGTTTTTACATGATATTCATTGACCGTGAGTGCTAGCTATTGATCTAGGGACTGGCATCTTAATCACAGGAACTTAGGATCTTTATCGATCCAAGGTCATCGCATATAATTTCTATCTGGTTGATTCTTAGCTATGATAGTAACTACATGCCATTGTGTAGCTAACCACAAATTCCGAGTCACCCAACGGCTCTTGCATTCTAGGAGATACCACCGCTTCCATATATATTTACTGAAATGAACTAGCTAGTTTATATTTGCTTAAATTAGAAGAAACACTTTGTTTGATTACTCATTTCATTGTAGGTACACTTGTCTAATGCTTATTTGTCCTATTCTACAGGTTTACAAGTGATGCCATTATATCTTGTATCTAATTTTGGTTCGTCCTAAGCAACGACATAACTATCCTCTAATATATAGTTTATTCTTGGTTTGCATTCCTTCTCTACAAGTTCGCGTATGATGCGGTTATAATTTCTTTCTGGTTCATTCTTAGCTACGACAGTAACTGCATGCCACTATGTAGCTCAACGCAAATTCCGAGTCACCCAACGTCTCTTGCATTCTAGGGTATACAACTGCTTCTATATATATATTTGTTGAAATGAAATGGCTAGTTTATATTTGTTGAAATTCTAAGCCACACACATGGTTTTTGATTGCTCATTTCACGGTAGGCACATGTTTAATGCATGCTTGCTTGTCCTATTTATTTAACGTATTGGTCAATAATTGAACCATTGACCAGTAGTAAACTCTAGTTTATAGCTCCTGTCATATTAGTCAAATGAGTAATTTGTCTTGTTTGATATATTAACTTGTTATTACTTATTTTCAGACTACAATTATTGCTATCTCCACCAAAGAGGGGGCTGCAAGATCATATCTCAAGGTGGTTTTCCAATGTAGCTGTCACACTCAAAGGGAGATGCAGGTGATAGATTGAGAAAGCAAATTGAGGACCCTGCTATCAACTCGATTATCAACTGAAATGCTGAATTTTCTTTCCCTTGAGTTGATAATATGTAATAATTTTAAGAAGTTAGTAGCATATGTAATATCTAGATAACTCACATAAGCCATGTAGGCATTTAGTTGACGCCGTCCACACATGGCGGTAGGCAGTACTATAACTGCGCCAGCCAGGTCGATTAGGGAACAGTATCGGGCTTTGTTATTGGTCCGTCTTGTTTTGGGCCAATGGTGAACAATAAAAGATGCTCGCTAATTATACACATTTATGATATTGGAATGGGCTTCAGAAATGCTAAAACTGTAAAAGATCGTAAACGTAATGGGCCAATCCACATGTGGGAACTAGTAATAGTAACAGGCTAGAATAGTAACATGCCATAATAGTAACTGGCCAAAACAGCAGCAAGCCAGAACAGCAGTAGGCCAGCACAATAACATGTCAGAACATTAACATGCCAGGGTAGTAACTGGACAGTATAGTAACAAGACACAACAATGAAATGCCACAAAAGTAACATGCAAGTACAGTAACATGCCACAACATTAAAAGGCCACAGCAGAAACATACCAGCACGGTAACATGCCAGAACAGTAACATGCAAGAGCAGTAACAGGCCAGAGCAGTAGCAGGCCACAACTATAAAGGGCCACAACAGTAAAAGAACAGAATAGTAAAATGCCAGAATAGTAACGAGCCAGAACAGTAACAAACCCAAAAAAGTTACCAGACAAGAATAGTAGCAGGCCAGATAAATTACCAGCCAGAACAGTAACAGGCTACCTGTGGGCCTGAATAGTTGACGCCCGGAACAATAAAAGGCTAGAACAATAACAGACCTTTTCAAAGAAGGGTCGTTAGTAGGTGGCCCACGACGGGTTGTGAGAATAGTGATGGGCCGACTGCAGGCCTTAACAGTACCGGGCTGGCTTGGCGCATGCTGCTAATGGGCCGCACAGTGTTGGACCAACGTGAGCCTTCTATAGGCTAAAACGGTATCGGTCCTAAGAGTTTGCGGGCCAGGACTGGCTACATTAATGAGCCCATTCCAAGCAGTGCAAGACTAGATAGTAACAGACCGTCTTCTTATTGGGCTCTCATCATGTGCTGGCCCACTTAATAATTAGCAGGCCTTGGCTAGGCTAGGCTTCTACCATAGTTTCTGTGGCCGTTAACGGTGGCTACCACGTGGCAGTTTGCATGACGTCAGCAGTCAACGCGACTAGTGAACATATCTATGATGGAACAAGTTTTCATGGCTGAAGGGTACAATCTGCCACGATCAAAAAACCCGTGGTAGATTCATTTGTAATGGGGATTTTACCACGAAGGCCATCCATCGTAGAAGACTTCTTAACCACGAAAAAGGGCCTTCAACCATGAAAATCGTCTGGTGTAAAAGCCAATTTTTTATTTTAGTGATCCATGCTTAGCCGTTAGTGCCAGTTCATCCAGATGATGTATCAGATGCAGAGAATCTAGTATGATAGGAGAACGAGGTATGCTGATGAGGTGAGATCAGTGTTAAAGGTTAAAACATGCTATGGCTAGTATGGGAGGCCACGGTGGGATGTGGTTTTTGTAGTCCCATGCTCACCACCTCTAGGACCTGGGAGTTCTTTCCCTCGGAACCAAGACGATCGTATAGCCACACGAGGACCTATGGGAACCCCCTCCACTCACTAACTTTCCTAGTCTGATCCATGTGTCCGTAGTTGGAGTATTGGCATCTACATATTTGGATGGGTTAAAGATGGTGCATCATATAGGGCGTGTTCAAGGAGGAAGGAGGCTCCGGGAGTACTCTCAATTCTTGAACATAGGGATTGGGATGAGAAAACCCTTCCTTGGTGACTCATGGATTTAGGCGAAAGCAAGGTAAAGGTCATGGCTAACCACCCTCTGCCGGCCTTCCAAGGAAGAGGGCTAATGATCTGGTATTAAGAGTCGGTTAGTACGTGTGCATAAAGTTGTACACCCCTGCAGGGATTAATCTTTTCGAAAAACTGTGTCCACGGTTAATGAAAACTTGGGGATGAACGTGACATCATATAGAACTATAACCTAATAGTAAAACTTGGAAGATCAATGTGTGCTTAAGGATGCTTCCTCATGGGGTACGAGGGGGTGATCCTAGTTGAGAGGTGATGATGATGATGTTTTGGTGGATATCAAAGATGATGATCAATCCTTTGGACATGTCGCTCTCTTATCCCCTTTTAAAATGTTTTGAATATACGAGCTTCTTCTCCCTTTTGTTTTACAAAAAATTTTGGCTTTATGCAAAATAACCCCACCAGCCATAAGTCTTGTGGAGTACACTCTGTACTCACCCTTGTTTTCTTGATACTTTTGTAGTAGAGTAAGTGTTCCTCTGAAGCCGAGTTCTGTACGACATCGACACTGACGAGTAGCTTGGCGTTCCTGGCTGGCAGCCTAGAATCTTTGGGCTGGGATGTCATCGTTATGCTTCAGGCCTCTTAGGTCATTTGTTAAGTTTACTATACTTAATACCTGTTTGATGTTTGTGGTCAGTGACCTCTATTTGTAATACATTGGTTCTTTGCTCAGTTATGAGCTTATTGTAATAACTTTGTATCACAGGGTCACTTTTGTGTTATCGATTTCTCACTGGATATCCTCGAGCTTTAGGTTAAGCTTATGTAAGGCTAATATCTAGGATTTTTTTAACCCTGATCCCAGGGGTGTCACACTAGACCTACGGTCTCCTCGTCGAGGGATCAACAGGATAAACCTTTGCCCTATGGTCTTCTCATCGAGAGGCTTACATCGCGGATCATGACGGAACTCCCCTCTGGCAGAAAAATTTCATGCTAGACCTACAGTCTCCTCCTAGAGGGGCCAATAGGGTAAGCATTCACCCTACAGTCTTCTCCTCGACAGGCTTACAGGGTAGCTCATGAGGGAACCCCCCTCCAGCAAGCCAAAATATAGCTACACGAGCACTCACCCCCTTCTTTTCGCAGAGCCCATGTGGCTAGCTCTAGCCACGCGTTGCCCTCTTCGGAAGACGCTTTGTGAGGCCACTTCCTACTGAGCAAGCAAGGATTCATGCGGGGACCACGATTGCACATACCGGAGGACCTGCTTGGGGAAAATACTCGTAAGTAAAACCTCTCGATGTTCGATACCCGAGCACGCACCTTGATCCTACTCCAAACTCCAGAGCGAGCGAGGTGACTTACCCTTCCGGACGCCTTTGTTACAAGGGCTAGCGGAATGCCCCTTCAGGCGGGCTCGCAAGGGGCTATCTGTGCTCGACTCTAATGCACTAGCGACATTGCACCTGTTACAAGCCTCCTTAGACCGGGGATCCACCCGTGCAAAAGTGTACAAGCCCCATGGCCTCCAACACTAAGAGCTCACAAGTACGGGCCCAGAGGGTCACCGCTCGGAAGACTCTACCAACACGGTACCTACAGATTTCCTCCCAAGGGAGTCTACTGAACGAGCACAGGGCCTATAGGCCTCTCCGCGAAAGGACCTACTAGGGGACGCACGCAAGGCCTATGGCCGAGAATATCATTTTGCGGCCCGAAAATTGGGGTGTCCAGGCAACGCGGTACCCAAGTTGCTTACAATCAGCTGCGTTGCCCAAAGTTGGCGTGCCAAATACTCACAGGGTCTTTTTCGGCACGAATTCAACTTTACGTTTCAATAGAAAATATCAGGCTAACGGCCGTCAAGTTGGGTCCCCCTATCAGTTTTCACCGTTATGTCGCTCCCGTCGCTTAGGTGGGGTGGTTGTCATGTAGGCTTGCAGCGTTGGCACAGTGGATAGGACAACACCCCCTGCCCAGTGTATTGACGTGACAAAACAGGGCACATGTATCAGCGTTATAATTATTTTTTGTTTACTCAGAAGCTAGAATGGCCACCACTACGCATCTCCCCTTGGACTTCCGTCCCCATCGTTAACCACTACCTTAAAAGTGCATTGATGGTTCCACCGTTCCCCTGCCTCGTAGAAACCACTCTTCTTCTTCATGTCATCTATGTTCTTCCCGTCTTCTCCTTGCCACCATGGAAGGTCGTCACACTCTAGAGATAAGCTTCACTACCCATGACAATGAGAAGATAGACGTTGTCTACACCAATGAGGAGGAGACAGTGGTGCGAGTCCTGAGGATGTATGAGGGTTGGCTTGAGAAAGACGAGGACAAGTTTGTTGGATTGGACCTCGAGTACACCCCGGAGCACCCATATGAAGGGAGTGAAGTCGCCGTCATTCAACTGGCCATGAGGAAACACGTCCTCGTCTACCACCTCTCCCGGTTTGTAGATCTGCTCTCTGTAGCTAACCGCTTTTAGGGTTTTCTCCTCTTGTTCTTTATCCATTTGCTCATCTTGCAACTACTGGATTTTATTTAGGACCAAATCAATTATGACAAGACAATGTTGAGAGTCTTGATCTTGCATTTACTAAACTTTTCAAAATTATATTCAGATGATGATCTTGCCTTGACAAAATATTTGTAGTTACAAATTTTGGTGATGACAAACTACATACTTTCAGGACTGACAGGAACTGTCCGGCGCTACGCCAATTCCTTGTAGAAAAGGGAATTGTTTTCTGAAGTGTCGACAATACAACTGATTTTTCGAAATTTTATCGAGAGGGAATTATAATTCCTGTGCACAGCTGGATCGATATTTAGAGTCTTTTCAAGATCCTAGGGGGCTCGAGGAAGGATGGAATGGCATCACTTGCAACTAGAATCCTCGATGAGTCGTACGATAGAATGAAGGCACATTTCCCTACGGATAGGCACGATTTCTAGGATGAGTGGTCGTTGTCTGATATAAACCTGAAGTATGCAACCATAGATGCTTACGTGACCTACTAGCTATACAAGAAGATCCATTTTTTCTACGTTACCTCGTGTTTTTCCCTATTTGCAAGAGGGAAGATGAGATTAGGGGAGCCCTTTGTAGAAAATGCAGAATAGCTGAGTTTGAAGCTGCATATGCAAAGGAAATGGCTGCATCTGAAGCAGCTGACAGAGAGGCTGCAGAAGCAGCTGAAAGAGAGCTTGCAGCTGAAGCAGAAGCAGCTGACAGAGAGGCTACAGCTGAAGCAGCAAACAGAGAGGCAACATCTTCTAGCGGCAACAATCAGGTGTGTGATGCACCGCTAATTGTGTCGCAGGATGCTAAAGATAGGAAAGGCAAGTCAGATCCTAGGTGGGACGAAGCATTTCGTGAGTTGTGGAGTGCCAATAATGTAAGATCCACCTGGAATGATCGCAGTTGGTCTCCTAGGAACGATGGCAAGCGCCTCAAGTGGGCTGATGAGAAGTGAATTAAATTTTACTTCTCAGTGTTATGTTTCTATTTTGTGGAACTCATTTATCTTATCAAGATGTCTAGCGCCTCAAGTGAGAGTAGTAAAATAAATTTAACCCTCTTTGTGTTATGTTTATGTATGTGTCTTGTAGCTTGTCAAGATGGTAGCTCGTTAACTGGCAGTTTGAAAGAGTACCCTTTTCCTCTCTCACTAAACAGATATGTTTCATTTTGCCCAAATTGGTAGCAAATCTAGAGAAGATTCTCTCTACGATAATTTGTTCCCTTTTGGACCTCTTTTTGCCTCCGATCAGGCAGCAAATATCGAGCAGCAAATCACACCAGGCAGAATACATTCATTCAGAAAACAAAACAAATGTAGATATAGCTGTGCGCAGCTAAATAGGATATAGCGATAGAAAGTAGGTTGCTTAATAAGGTTCGATGCATTCAGCCAGAAATAGGATGCAAGCAAAATATAGAAAATCAAAAGAAGCTGCTTAGCAGCAGCAGCCGCAGCAGCAGGCACATTGAAGGCCTTCAAGCGTCCGCGCCTCCGCCTCCTCCCTCCGGCGCTTCCTCCACTTCTTGCTGCCCAGTCCCTTGATCTTGCAGACCTTGGGCCTGATTGGAAGCATGCGACCCTCTTTGATGGCCACCCACTAGAGGTTTCAGAGGTGAATGTTGAGAGCCCGATGTTCAACAATGTAGGTGTTGATGTTCACGGTCTTGCGCTCTCCATCTTTGTGGATGCCGGAGCCCGGGGCCTCTGCATGCTTCAGTAAGGAATTGAAGTCGGTGCCGGCGAGACTCACCCGACAGAAGGGGTAGCGCCAATAGCTGCCCCTAAAGAAGGCGTCGTACTGGCCGGCCCGCAGCCTCCTCAACACCTGACAAGTCTTGGTGTGCATGGACTCGTCATCACTACAGACGTCGTTGCCGGAAACCTATTGGAAGAAAAGGAAAATGGGGGAGTAGATGATGTAAGAAGATCGAGCAATCGAAATGTGAACAACTGAATCCTAATAAACCAAGATCTAGAATACAACGATGGGAACGGTAGAAGAACCAGGGGAGGGGAGCAAACCCTAGTTACCTCTGACCATGGGTCATTGATGCCAGTGTCGTAGGGGTTCAGCGGAGAGATGTACTTATCTGGATCGTAGGTGCCCAAGAAGTGCTTGATCTGCTTGTGACCGGCGGGGGCCTCCTCGCTGGCAGGAGGCTCCTCTTCGGTGGCTCCATCGGTAGCGGGGACGGGGGCCTGGACGGGAACGGTGTCTGCCATTGATGCCTCAATTGGGGCCTGGACAGGGACGGCGGCTGCTTTCAACGCGTCGAGGGGGACCGGCGAGGAGACGGGGGCCTCCTTGCCGGCGACCTCGGAGGCAACGATGGCCACCTTATCCTCCTCCGCCATCGCCGGCGCGGACGGGGTATTCTCTGGAGTTTGCGGATGCTGGTGGGATAGTGAAGAGGGTTGCGTGGGGAGAGTGAGCGAGAGTGAGAGTGGGTGTGTAGAGAGGGGCTCTATAGCTAAGGTGGATGGAAGGAAGGCACGTTTCGTTGCACCACCGTGCAACGCGCCGTGCAGTCTACTACACCGTGCATCGTGACACGTGCACGATATGTCACGTTTTTTTCCCGGGCCATGCATGACAATTCTGTATTGAGCCGCATGCAAAGGGCGCATATACAATTTCTATGTACTAAGTTTGACACGACCCTAAAATTGGCGATAGTTAAAAGTGGAAATGTAGAGGGGAAGGTAGGTGGCTGTACGACGAGATTTGTGGGGTTGTGCTAGATTGGGTAGAGGGATGTGTTGATGACTGCGAGTGACTCAATGAAGGCAGAGACGTTAGGTCTCGTCGAGCTCAGCTCTTCGGCCTCTGGCTAGCGCGTGCAAGTTTCTTACAGTCGGGCCCAGTTGGAAGTGAGATTGAGAGCCGCTGCGTAAAAAATGGGATATGTCTTATAAAAATCAAGTGGCAATAAATTTCAGCAGTCCATCAATGACCGTGCACTCGATGACGCATGCGTTGTGGCGTAGTAGTAGAAGTAGTAGGCTTTTCAGACTTGATCAAACATGACATGACCGCTCGACGACTTTTTCCATGGACGTCATCGTGTTCCTTCTTGTAGAAGTCTCGCTAAGGGAGACGTCCGTGCTGTCTCACGCTGTACTGTGAAGGGCAAGGCGTGTGAAACGATCATCGTTGGATCGCACAGAATCAGCGGTTGGTGCGCACGATCCGCGTGACAACTATGACAACCAATCAGGGAGTAGCAGACAGGGTGATCACATGTTTGGGGTTCTACGAAAGATAGAGAGAGGGCGGCAAAACTGAGTAGTATCAAAAAACCAAGGGCAAGAGTAGTATAAAAATGGAAAGTGAGTGTCTTGTACAATGAAATACATCGTGGCATACATCACATTATGCCAAGATAGATCCACTAGAGTTCATTGGATGTGTGTTCTTCTCATAAACCACATGGACCCACTAGAGTTCATTGCATGTGTGTTATTGTCATAAACCACATGGATCCACCAGTGTCATCGCATGTGTGTTCTTTTCATAAACCACATGTTGAAACCACATAAGGATCCACCGGTGTCATTGGATGTGTTTTCTTTTCATGAACCACACCCAATGTCATTGGATGTGTGTTCTTCTCACAAACCACACATGGATCCACCAGTGTCATTGCATGTTTGTTCTTTTCATGAACCACATGTAACTACCTCGGTGAATTACGCTCTTAGTTACAAGCCTGGATGAGCGGAAATGGTTAAAATAGTACGGTGGGGCCAAATGCCACTCGCAGGTAGACCTTTCGGCCGTCCTAACCATTTCCAATCATCGGGACAAGAACGAGCGGCGTAATCGGAAGGCGAAGGGATCAACTACATACACAAATGAGTATGTATGCAAGCCACCATACAACAGTCCTTAGAGCCATTCCATCTAAAAAGAAATAGAAATATTGCAACGCCATACGGCAAGATCCAAATATCCTAGATAGATATAATAGTTTAGGATATATCCTCATACATCAAACATCAGAGTATCAGGCGGAAGCGGAAAACAAGATCCGAGTACGGATAAGAAGCAAATCGGCATAAGATGCCCCATAAATAAACACATCCCGCCCACAGATCTCACGGATCCCCGTTCCCGGAATCTCTACACCGAATGATCGTTGCCAACATCGTCCGTCTCCTCCACCCAGTATCCAACTTGCGAGTTTACCTGTTCATCTGAATCAAACAATTTATCGTGTGAGACCCTAGGGGTACTCAGCAAGTCTTTATGCCTCTAAAGGGGACACAACCTGGGGTGACGCAATTGCAACAAAAGATAATACCTAACAATTCTATAGATACTCGCTAACCATCCGCCTAACCAAAGATAGACGGATGTCCGTGACTTAATAACAGCAGTTATAACAGTAATATTAACAGATCCATCCTCCTCCTCGCTTACCAACGAGGAAGCGGACGAACAGCCCCCCCATCCATTGGCAGTTTTATTATCCATTCCATGAGTGTTGGACTATTTACTAGTCAGGTACTTAGTCAAATTAAAAGCGGTACTTTAGTTATACTTGTCTATGATCGAGAAACGGTGCTCCAAGTCGTCCATAACCACGGACACGGCTTTCAGAAAGATTTACCCTGCAGGGGTGCACAAATAGCAACACACACTCGATCAACCTCGGAAAAACCAAATCAAAACCCAACGAGGCATTCACGACAAAGCGATCACAGGATTTAGAAATGTTTCAGGGGGCCACCCCATTAAGCTACCCGCAACGAAGTTGGCCGGCTCCGAGACAGACTCAAGGTTTGTGTGGACGGCTGTAAACGACTGGGAACCCGAAAGTGTGACTGGGCTTGTCGATACAGTGAAAACGTGTCACGATCCTAAACAGTACAGGTGCTCCTCGCACAATCGTAAATAAAGCAGTAAAGCATGGAATAAGTACATGATAGTAATAAAGCCCCAAACTACTTTGTGGCCCCAAGAAATAAGAATGAATCAAGCTCTGGCTCAGGGGGTTCATAAGCCTCCCGGATGTGGATAGCGCGAATATTCAAGGAACAGTAATCAAGTACTCGGGGTCCTACGGGACACAAGTGAGCATGAAGAACCAAATAGCAGATATTGCTCACCGGTGCCACTTTCATTAGTTATCCCATTACTACTCAGTTTAAGTTGTATAGGTACCTCGTTATCCATCAGACACTCACATACCCTACACATGCTGTGCTACGACCCGCATGGCTCAAACAACTCCTGTAGTAATGGCTCATGGGATGGAGGAACAAGCTTCGGTGGGGTTTAAAAGTAAAGGCTATGCAGTACTTGGGATTCAGTTTAATGCAATCGCGACTCAATGATGCAAGAATAAGATAGAGGCAATAGGTACTATATGTATGCGAGCATGTGGTAGTGCTTGCCTGGCATCTCAGTTGAAGCGAGAGAAGGATCTGGGTAGTGCTCCTAGGTTTCTTGATATATCCCCTGCTCAGCGTCTATTCGAAGAAGAACCAAACAAACAAGGGCCAACATAAATAAAGTGCACAAGCATAGGAATTAAAATGCGACAAGCAAACAATCATGCCATGATGAATGATGCACAATTTGCATGGCAATAAAGTAGCATGGCATGGGTGAGGTGTGGAATACAAGAATAAGGCATTTTATGGGGTTTTAGTCACATTTTATACTCAAATAAGTTGCTGTATACTTTATATTTACATGATGCATGCTGCAATTCAGAACATGGAATGCATAGATAGAACGGGCTCGTTGCGCTGATCGATTTAGACATATTATTTGTCAAAATCGGAGTTATAAAACAAAAGTTATTAATTAATTAAGGCAAAGGGCATTTTATTGTAATTTTGATCAACTCGAAAATTAAAGTGTTCAAAATATATTTTGAAGGGCATATATGAAATCCTCACATTTTTTTGATCTCAAAACATATATTACATGTATTATTTGGAATTATATTTTAAAAGATATTTGAAAACAGATTTAAATTTGAATTTAAAACAAATTTGAAAAGTTTAAATTAAAACAGAAAAACAGAAAACCTTTTGTCACTCACACAGACCTAGACACAGACACAGACGGGTGGGCCAGGTGCTGACTGGGCGACACAGTGCGCGGAAAAACCCTTTCTCACCGCTAGCGGAGCTAGCCCATGCGGCTGACAGGTGGGGCCAGCGGTCTCGCGGGTCCACGCGCGCGCAGCCAGCCAGCGGGCGACACGTCGCGGATCCGGGGAGTGCGGGTTGAGGCGGTGGAAAACCCAAGTACCTATTCGTTAAAACGCCAGGGTGACCGACGGGTGGGGCCTCTAGGAGCGCGGGTTAAGACAAAAAGCTAGGGGGGGGTTCTGCAAAACGCGCGGCGGCACTGTGCTTCTTCTACGCGTCGGACGGATCGGTCTGACGCGCGGCGCGCGGCGCGGCGAGGCGGGGCTCGAACTGGGGACCTGGGGTACGCACGCGGAGGCGGCAGCCACTGCGGTAGGTGGGGGGGACGTTGCTAGGAGGGGGATGGGCGGCTAGATGAGTGGTTCGTGTCGTGGAGGTGTGCAGACGCCCGTGCTCGGCGACGCACCGAGAGTGCCCGACGGAACGCACGGCACGACCAGGCAACGTCGAGGACGGCGAGGATGTCAGGGAGAGAGGGGGGCTCACCGCGGGTCGGTTGGTGGTGTCAGATCAGCTTGGGGAGCAGCAGGGCGTCGACGGGGCAGGCGAACGGCGGGCTAGGGTTTTCGTCGGGGCGTCTCGGTACTGGCGCGCCTAGGGCTTCTCCTCCTCGCTGGCGGGTCCAGGGCGAAGCAGAGGGTGGTCCTCGTCCTTCCTCGACAACCACAACTCCTCACCACCGGCTGCAAGAGGGGGGACGGTGGAGACCGACGGATCGCCGGCCGGTGGAGAGAAAAGTAGAGGGGGAGGAGAGAAGGCTGCGGCGCGAGGCCAGGGGTGGATCTGGGGACGCAACAGGCGAGAGAGAGGGAGTAGATAGGGACGAGAGGGAGGTAGATGGCGTGGGGGCTCGGGGTGGAAAAGGTGGTCAGGTGGACACCTTTCCTTCTCACCCTCACGTGCTCGGGCTGGCTCGGTTTGAGCAGGGTAGGCAGAGGTAGGCAGGTAGGCCAGGGAGGGAGGAGAGGAAGGTGGGGCTGGCACGGCAGGGAGAGAGAGAGAGAGCATGGTCTGGAGCTAGGGTAGGAGGAAGTAGTGGCTCGGGTTAGGGCTGGTGCTAGGGTTGGGGTAGGAGGGTAGCTCGGCCAGGGGGAGTAGGGTGGCTAGGTGGGGCCTGCATGGTAGGAAGAGGGGGCACCTCGGCATGGTGGGAGGAGAGGGTGAGATGAGAGGGGGAGATGGGTGTAACTAGGGTTAGATTAGAGAGGAAACTAGGTTTAGGGTTTGGGTTAGCTAGGTTAGAGAGAGGAGAGGGTGATGGCTTAGGGTTTTAGAGATAAGGGTTGAATATGCCCACACATGGCTTGCATGGATGGGGGGATGGTTGTAGGGTTTTTAACATGAATCAAACAAGATCAAGCATGAAGGGTGGTAGAGAGAGAGATTGTGGTGAGGGGTAGAGAGGATCCCTAAAAGAGAAAACCCATTTAAACCAAGAGAGAAACAATTGGCTAAAGGTGGAGGTACTCTTGCATGGCCCATGCAATTCAATAAATGCCATGATTAAATTCTTGTGAAAACAAAATAATAGCATGGCATTATTCTTATGCATTTCCAAGAAGTGGAATAAAGTCCAAGCAAAAGAATTTATAGATTTAGATCCACCCCACCCACATGAGCTAGAATAAAATCAAAAGAAAAAGAGAAACAAGCTCATGGATAATGGGATGGTGGAATTATAAGGTGGTGACAAGGAGAGGTGGTGGAATTGGAATAAAAGATATGCCCCCAACTCAACTTGGGCATTTAAACAATATATCAATAACCAAAAACAATATCAAGAGGCAAATACAATTAATAATGCATATGAGAGAAGAACCAAAGGAAAAGGGTGTTATATGATGCTCAAATGCAAGGTGGCATGATGACATGAGCGTGATATAATTATGATGCAACAATTATATATAGGAAGTAGCCATTATATTACTAGACCAAGTAGCATTACAATTGTTAGACAATTGGGATGCTACAACTCTCCCCCACTAAACAGGAATCTCGCCCCGAGATTCTAGGAAGAAGAAGAAGACTCAAAGAGGGTAGGATACTTGGCACGGAGCTCATCTTCACGTTCCCAAGTGGCTTCATCCACGGAATGGTGCGACCACTGCACCTTGCAGAACTTGATGGACTTGTTGCGAGTCCTTCTTTCTGTGACTTTAAGGATTTTTGTGGGGTGTTCTTGATAAGACAGGTCTTCTTGGAGATTGATAAGCTCATGGTCCACGGTCCTGCTGGGATCCTTGAAGCACTTCTTGAGTTGAGAGATGTGGAAAACATCATGGACCTTGAGTTTTTCCGGGAGCACAAGAGCATAAGCAACTTCTCCTCTTCTTCCACGAATTTTGAATGGACCGATGTATCTAGGAGCCAGCTTTCCTTTGATACCAAAGCGGTGCGTGCCTCTCATGGGAGTGACATGAAGGTAAACGAGATCACCAGGGACATACTCCATGTCTGTGTGCTTTCTGTCATAATTGCTCTTCTGGCGACTTTGAGCAATCTTCAGATTTTCAAGAATGATGTGAACCTTCTCCTCCGCTTGAGTTACAATGTCGGGGCCAAACAATATTCTTTCTCCTGCACCCGACCAACCAATCGGAGTTCTGCATTTGCGACCATAGAGAGCCTCAAATGGTGCCATCTTTAGACTTTTCTGGAAGCTATTGTTGTAAGAGAATTCAGCATAAGGAAGACATTCTTCCCACTTCATGCCAAAAGAGATGACGCAAGCACGGAGCATATCCTCCAGAATCTGATTGATCCTTTCAACTTGTCCTTGCGACTGAGGGTGGTAAGCTGTGCTGAAGTTCAATTTTGTTCCCAAAGCATTTTGGAAACTTCCCCAGAACTTGGAAGTGAAGATGCTTCCACGGTCTGAACTGATCTCAAGAGGAACCCCATACGGAGAGACAATTCTGTTGATATAGAGCTCAGCCAACTGAATTGCAGAAATTGTTTCCTTGACGGGAAAGAAGTGAGCCACTTTAGAAAGCCTGTCAATGACAACAAAGATTGCATTGTTGCCCTTCTGCGACCTTGGAAAACCCGTGATGAAGTCCATCTCTACTTTCTCCCATTTCCATTCCGGGGGTTTCAATGGCTGTAGAAGACCGGAAGGTTTCTGATGGACAGCTTTAACTCTGTGGCAGACATCACACTCCGAGACATACTTGGCACAATATCGTTTCAATCCGGCCACCAATATTGTGTTTTCAAGTCCATGTACATCTTTGTGCTGCCAGGGTGGATAGAAAGAACAGAATCATGCGCCTCCTTGAGAACTTGCTCTCTCAAACCCGGGTAATTCGGAACAAACATCCGGTGTTCAAAGAAAAGCGTGCCTTGGTCATCGACGTGGAAGGACTCATACTTCGGAAGCTGAAGGTTGGAGATGATCTTTTTGGTGTACGGATCACCAAGTTGAATGGAGCGAACCTTTTCTTCCAAGAGAGGGGTTGCCAGAAGGTTCAGAAGATACCCTTGATCCACAATTTCAAGGTTGAGCTGACGGAATTCCTCGCACAAGAGCGGCTGTTGTTCTTCCATCATGAGGTTGCTGACATAAGCTTTGCGGCTGAGCGCATCGGCCAAGACATTAGCTTTGCCCGGAGTGTAGTTGATGGTCAAATCAAAATCATTGATTGCTTCAATCCACCTCCTCTGACGAAGGTTGAGATCAGGCTGTGTGAAGATATACTTCAGGCTCTTGTGATCAGAAAAGATTTCACAACGGTTGCCAAGCAAGTAATGCCTCCATACTTTCAAAGCAAAGACAACTGCTGCGAGTTCGAGGTCATGTGTAGGATAGTTGATCTCATGCGTCTTCAACTGTCGAGAGGCATAAGCAACAACTTGTTTTTCTTGCATAAGGACCGCACCCAATCCTTGCAAAGATGCGTCACAGAATATCTGGAAGGGCTTGGTTGTATCTGGAGGAACCAAGACTGGTGTGGAAGTGAGCTTCTCTTTGAGTGTTTCAAAGCTTGCTTGACATGCAGGAGTCCAAAGGTATTTCTTGCCTTTCTTGAGGAGATCGGTAAGAGGCTTCGCTATCTTCGAAAAGTTCTGAACGAAGTGACGGTAATAACTAGCCAAACCAAGGAAGCTCCGAGACTTCTTTGACATTTACAGGAGGAAGCCAGTCAACAATTGTCTTCACAGTTTCCGGGTTGACGACAATGCCCTTGGCAGAGATGACGTGACCAAGATAGGTGACTTGAGGCAGCCAAAACTCACATTTGGAGAACTTTGCATACAGGCGGTTCTCACGAAGCTTGTTTAGGACACACTGAAGGTGTTCTTCATGTTCTTCCTTAGACTTAGAATAGACTAGGATGTCATCCAGATAGACCACAACGAACTTATCAAGATACTCCATGAAAACCGAGTTCATAAGCCTCGAGAAGGTGGAAGGTGCGTTGGTGAGACCGAAAGACATGACCGTGTACTCATACAGGCCATAGCGGGTGGTGAAAGCTGTTTTAGGAACATCTTCCTTGCGAATCTTGATTTGATGATAACCACTTCTCAAGTCAAGCTTAGAGAATACCACAGCTCCAGCTAACTGATCGAAGAGATCATTAATTCGCGGAAGGGGATATTTATTCTTGATGGTTTTAGCATTGGGAGCCCGATAGTCAACACAAAGTCTATCAGTCTTGTCTCGCTTCTTCACAAATATGGTTGGGCTACCCCAAGAAGAAGTATTGTGTTGAATGAAACCCAACTTCTCTTGTTCATCAAGCTGACGTTTGAGTTCAGCCAACTTAGCAGGACCCATTTTGTAAGGCCGCTTGGAGATAGGAGCCGTTCCAGGTTCAAGCTCAATTACAAACTCAACCTCACGATCCAGAGGCATACCTGGCAACTCTTCAGGAAAGACCTCTGGGAACTCACAGACCACCGGAACACTCTGAATAGCTTCCATAGCATCAGCATTCAGAGCCGCCAAAGAGAAAAGCTGAATATCAGGAGTCAGACTTGGAGAATAGACTATATGGCCTTCAGGATTTTTCAGAGAAACCGAGCGTTCAGCACAATCAATCACAGCTGCATTTGCTGTCAACCAATCCATGCCCAAGATAACATCAATGTCAGAATTGCCCAGAATAATTAAGGACGCCGAGAACGAAGAGCCACCAATCTCAATTTGGTTGTTATGGCTGATATGAGCAGCCCTCATGTTTGAGCCAGGAGATTGTACCACCAGACGATGCAATAAGGGAACCATATCCAGATCATGCTCATGAGCAAAATTATGCGAAACAAAGGAATGCGAAGCACCAGAATCAAACAAAACTCATGCAGGGACTGAGTTAACGGGAAGCATACCCATCACAACTCCAGGTGCATGCTCAGCTTGAGCGGCGTTGACACAGTTGGCACGAGCAACAGTAGACCCGGTCTTGGTGTTGATGTTGAGAGCCCGAGGTGGTGGTGCACGAACCATAGGAGAGCTTGCCGCAGGTCTTGGAGGTGGTGGAGGAAGAGCTTTGTTGTTCATAGGACAGTTCCAGTGTTGATGCCCAGTGTTTCCACAAGTGTAACAAGCACCAGGTGGACGTGGAGCAACGTAGCCAGGGACTCCGCCAGGCGCTCCAGGGTAGTGGTGGTTGTAGCCCCTGGGAGCAGCAGTGAGGAAGTTTGGTGGCCTTGCCGCGTAGCTTGAAGGTCTTGGTGGAGCCGGGAGCGACGGTGGGGTGTTAGGAACCCAGACACGACGCTTAGAAGGAGTTGACATAGCTGAAGAGCTTGTTGCATCGCGGTGGTGTTTCTTTGACTCCTCAAACACTTGCCTACTTGCTTCTTCCTGCAGAGCTGTATGCTGAAGTTCCAGAAAAGACGCCGGCCTTGCATGTGTGATTTCATATTTAATCGATGCATTGAGCCCTTATCGGAACCTCTTTTGCTTCTTCTTGTCATCAGAGATCTCATCGCCACCATAACGAGAAAGGTTCATGAAGTTTCTGATGTAGGTATTGACATTGTCATTGCCCTGCTTGAGGTTGAGAAACACTTCCTTCATCCTCTCCATGACAATTTCTGACAGATACTGCTCTTTGAAAGCTCCAGTGAACTGTTCCCAAGTAGGCTGAAAACCAGTGTAGTTTGCCTTCAGGTAATTCTCCCACCACAGAGCTGCATCTCCCTTCAGAAGGTGAGTGGCACATTTTACCCATTCTTGCTCAGGAACATCAGCAGTCACCAGTAACCTTGACATCTCACGCAACCAATCATCAGCATCAAGTGGTTGATCGGACACATCAAATTGACGTGGGTTGAACTTCAGGAAGCTTTTGATGTCCCCTCGCTTGGGAGGTGGAGGTAGTGGAACAAACTCATTCCTCCTGACACTTTCTTCAAAACGCTGCTGGTTCTGCTGCATTGCTGCCAAGGCATTGGCGATGCTTGACAACGCGGCCCCCAGTTCAGGTTGTATGTCCTCCTCAGAACGGCCTGGTGGTGCCATCCTGTGATTGATATAAAACACAAGTCAGTACTATAATGGAGAATAATAATAATCCAAAATAGTACCAAGATGGAATTAACCAAGGTTAAAGGATACAATTTACTAAGATGATATTAAAATATCAACAAAGTTCAAAGCACCTAGAAGATATTAAGCATATCGCACACGACTGAAAAGGAGTGTGGTACACAGATGTATCAAAGAAAAAATTTCCGCATTTTCGGCATTAGAATACCAATAGATGCGCAAAAATCACTTAACGAATCAAGATTAGTGACTCTACCAATTCAATATACAAGAGCGAATGATAAAAGTAGTGGTATGGTCGCGACTCCATCCCGCACTCAAATCATTACTCCGCACATGAATAAGTAGAACACGTATCCCAACACCTTCTTCTCAAGATGAACCTAAAGATTAGTATCTACGGAAACGAACACCCCAAACAAGATAACGTCGGATAACAAAGAGTAAGACAGATCGCGGCGGTATACAACGAATCAGATAGATCGCGTCGGTTTTCAAAAGCCTGTCAGTATGGAATGTACCAACAGTTGATAACCAAAGGCAGATGGTGATAACAAGTTGGATGCAACAGATAGACAAGGAATTACACACACACACATTCTATGGTACTACGGAAACCCAGAACACGTGAATCCTAGTTTGAATTTTAAGAAGAGGATTGAAAACGTTACACTTCCTTACCAGAAAAGGGTGGGTGGGTGGGTAAGAAGAAAAGTGGAAGCAGTCCTACTCTTGCGTTTTGTTTTTCTCTAGTATACATAGCTACCAAAAATATTTGCTAGACTGACAACGACCATTTGGCTGAGACCCTGAAGGTCGGGATGGCTCTGATACCAATTGTAACTACCTCGGTGAATTACGCTCTTAGTTACAAGCCTGGATGAGCGGAAATGGTTAAAATAGTACGGTGGGGCCAAATGCCACTCACAGGTAGACCTTTCGGCCGTCCTAACCATTTCCAATCATCGGGACAAGAACGAGCGGCGTAATCGGCAGGCGAAGGGATCAACTACATACACAAATGAGTATGTATGCAAGCCACCATACAACAGTCCTCAGAGCCATTCCATCTAAAAAGAAATAGAAATATTGCAACGCCATACGGCAAGATCCAAATATCCTAGATAGATATAATAGTTTAGGATATTTCCTCATACATCAAACATCAGAGTATCAGGCGGAAGCGGAAAACAAGATCCGAGTACGGATAAGAAGCAAATCGGCATAAGATGTCCCATAAATAAACACATCCCGCCCACAGATCTCACAGATCCCCGTTCCCGGAATCTCTACACCAAATGATCGTTGCCAACATCGTCCGTCTCCTCCACCCAGTATCCATCTTGCGAGTTTACCTGTTCATCTGAATCAAACAATTTATCGTGTGAGACCCTAGGGGTACTCAGCAAGTCTTTATGCCTCTAAAGGGGACACAACCTGGGGTGACGCAATTGCAGCAAAAGATAATACCTAACAATTCTATAGATACTCGCTAACCATCCGCCTAACCAAAGATAGACGGATGTCCGTGACTTAATAACAGCAGTTATAACAGTAATATTAACAGATCCATCCTCCTCCTTGCTTACCAACGAGGAAGCGGACGAACAGCCCCCCATCCGTTGGCAGATTTATTATCCATTCCATGAGTGTTGCACTATTTACTAGTCAGGTACTTAGTCAAATTAAAAGCGGTACTTTAGTTATACTTGTCTATGATCGAGAAACTGTGCTCCAAGCCGTCCATAACCGCGGACACGGCTTTCAGAAAGATTTACCCTGCAGGGGTGCACAAATAGCAACACACACTCGATCAACCTCGGAAAAACCAAATCAAAACCCAACGAGGCATTCACGACAAAGCGATCACAGGATTTAGAAATGTTTCAGGGGGCCACCCCATTAAGCTACCCGCAACGAAGTTGGCCGGCTCCGAGACGGACTCAAGGTTTGTGTGGACGGCTGTAAACGACTGGGAACCCGAAAGTGTGACTGGGCTTGTCGATACAGCAAAAACGTGTCACATCCTAAACAGTACAGGTGCTCCTCGCACAATCGTAAATAAAGCAGTAAAGCATGGCATAAGTACAGGATAGTAATAAAGCCCCAAACTACTTTGTGGCCCAAGAAATAAGAATGAATCAAGCTCTGGCTCAGGGGGGTTCATAAGCCTCCCGGATGTGGATAGCGCGAATATTCAAGGAACAGGAATCAAGTACTCGGGGTCCTACGGGACACAAGTGAGCATGAAGAACCAAATAGCAGATATTGCTCACCGGTGCCACTTTCATTAGTTATCCCATTACTACTCAGTTTAAGTTGTATAGGTACCTCGTTATCCATCAGACACTCACATACCCTACACATGCTGTGCTACGACCCGCATGGCTCAAACAACTCCTGTAGTAATGGCTCATGGGATGGAGGAACAAGCTTCGGTGGGGTTTAAAAGTAAAGGCTATGCAGTACTTGGGATTCAGTTTAATGCAATCGCGACTCAATGATGCAAGAATAAGATAGAGGCAATAGGTACTATATGTATGCGAGCATGTGGTAGTGCTTGCCTGGCAGCTCAGTTGAAGCGAGAGAAGGATCTGGGTAGTGCTCCTGGGTTTCTTGATATATCCCCTGCTCAGCGTCTATTCGAAGAAGAACCAAACAAACAAGGGCCAACATAAATAAAGTGCACAAGCATAGGAATTAAAATGCGACAAGCAAACAATCATGCCATGATGAATGATGCACAATTTGCATGGCAATAAAGTAGCATGGCATGGGTGAGGTGTGGAATACAAGAATAAGGCATTTTATGGGGTTTTAGTCACATTTTATACTCAAATAAGTTGCTGTATACTTTATATTTACATGATGCATGCTGCAATTCAGAACATGGAATGCATAGATAGAACGGGCTCGTCGTGCTGATCGATTTAGACATATTATTTGTCAAAATCGGAGTTATAAAACAAAAGTTATTAATTAATTAAGGCAAAGGGCATTTTATTGTAATTTTGATCAACTCGAAAATTAAAGTGTTCAAAATATATTTTGAAGGGCATATATGAAATCCTCACATTTTTCTGATCTCAAAACATATATTACATGTATTATTTGGAATTATATTTTAAAAGATATTTGAAAACAGATTTAAATTTGAATTTAAAACAAATTTGAAAAGTTTAAATTAAAACAGAAAAACAGAAAACCTTTTGTCACTCACACAGACCTAGCCACAGACACAGACGGGTGGGCCAGGTGCTGACTGGGCGACACAACGCGCGGAAAAACCCTTTCTCACCGCTAGCGGAGCTAGCCCATGCGGCTGACAGGTGGGGCCGACGGTCTCGCGGGTCCACGCGCGCGCAGCCAGCTAGTGGGCGACACGTCGCGGATCCGGGGAGTGCGGGTTGAGGCGGTGGAAAACCCAGGTACCTATTCGTTAAAACGCCAGGGTGACCGACGGGTGGGGCCTCTAGGAGCGCGGGTTAAGACAAAAAGCTAGGGGGGGTTTTCTGCAAAACGCGCGGCGGCACTGTGCTTCTTCTACGCGTCGGACGGATCGGTCTGACGCGCGGCGCGCGGCGCGGCGAGGCGGGGCTCGAACTGGGGACCTGGGGTACGCGCGCGGAGGCGGCAGCCACTGCGGTAGGTGGGGGGGACGTTGCTAGGAGGGGGATGGGCGGCTAGATGAGTGGTTCGTGTCATGGAGGTGTGCAGACGCCCGTGCTCGGCGACGCACCGAGAGTGCCCGACGGAACGCACGGCGCGACCAGGCAACGTCGAGGACGGCGAGGATGTCAGGGAGAGAGGGGGGCTCACCGCGGGTCGGTTGGTGGTGTCAGATCAGCTTGGGGAGCAGCAGGGCGTCGACGGGGCAGGCGAACGGCGGGCTAGGGTTTTCGTCGGGGCGTCTCGGTACTGGCGCGCCTGGGGCTTCTCCTTCTCGCTGGCAGGTCCAGGGCGAAGCAGAGGGTGGTCCTCGTCCTTCCTCGACAACCACAGCTCCTCGCCACCGGCTGCAAGAGGGGGGACGGTGGAGGCCGACTGATCGCCGGCCGGTGGAGAGAAAAGTAGAGGGGGAGGAGAGAAGGCTGCGGCGCGAGGCCAGGGGTGGATCTGGGGACGCAACAGGCGAGAGAGAGGGAGTAGATAGGGACGAGAGGGAGGTAGATGGCGTGGGGGCTCGGGGTGGAAAAGGTGGTCGGGTGGACACCTTTCCTTCTCGCCCTCACGTGCTCGGGCTGGCTCGGTTTGAGCAGGGCAGGCAGAGGCAGGCAGGTAGGCCAGGGAGGGAGGAGAGGAAGGTGGGGCTGGCACGGCAGGGAGAGAGAGAGAGCATGGTCTGGAGCTAGGGTAGGAGGAAGTAGTGGCTCGGGTTAGGGCTGGTGCTAGGGTTGGGGTAGGAGGGTAGCTCGACCAGGGGGAGTAGGGTGGCTAGGTGGGGGCCTGCATGGTAGGGAGAGGGGGCACCTCGGCATGGTGGGAGGAGAGGGTGAGATGAGAGGGGGAGATGGGTGTAACTAGGGTTAGATTAGAGAGGAAACTAGGTTTAGGGTTTGGGTTAGCTAGGTTAGAGAGAGGAGAGGGTGATGGCTTAGGGTTTTAGAGATAAGGGTTGAATATGCCCACACATGGCTTGCATGGATGGGGGGATGGTTGTAGGGTTTTTAACATGAATCAAACAAGATCAAGCATGAAGGGTGGTAGAGAGAGAGAGATGGTGGTGAGGGGTAGAGAGGATCCCTAAAAGAGAAAACCCATTTAAACCAAGAGAGAAACAATTGGCTAAAGGTGGAGGTACTCTTGCATGGCCCATGCAATTCAATAAATGCCATGATTAAATTCTTGTGAAAACAAAATAATAGCATGGCATTATTCTTATGCATTTCCAAGAAGTGGAATAAAGGCCAAGCAAAAGAATTTATAGATTTAGATCCACCCCACCCACATGAGCTAGAATAAAATCAAAAGAAAAAGAGAAACAAGCTCATGGATAATGGGATGGTGGAATTATAAGGTGGTGACAATGATAGGTGGTGGAATTGGAATAAAAGATATGCCCCCAACTCAACTTGGGCATTTAAACAATATATCAATAACCAAAAACAATATCAAGAGGCAAATACAATTAATAATGCATATGAGAGAAGAACCAAAGGAAAAGGGTGTTATATGATGCTCAAATGCAAGGTGGCATGATGACATGAGCGTGATATAATTATGATGCAACAATTATATATAGGAAGTAGCCATTATATTACTAGACCAAGTAGCATTACAATTGTTAGACAATTGGGATGCTACACCACACATGGATCCACCTAGTGTGATTGCATGTGTGTTCTTCTCAAAAACCACATAAGGATCCACCAGTGTCATTGCATGTTTGTTCTTTTCATGAACCACACCTAGTGTTATTGCATGTCAGTTCTTCTCACAAACCACACATGGATCCACCAGTGTCATTGGATGTGTGTTCTTTTCATGAACCACACACAGTGTCATTGGATGTCTGTTCTTCTCACAAACCACATAAGGATCCACCAGTGTCATTGGATGTGTGCTCTTCTCATGAACCACACCCAGTGTCATTGGATGTGTGTTCTTCTCACAAACCACACATGGATCCACCAGTGTCATTGCATGTGTGTTCTTTTCATGAACCACAACTAGAGTCATCGCATGTCTGTTCTTCTCACAAACCACATATGGATCCACCAGTGTCATTGCATGTGTGTTCTTCTCATGAACCACAGCTAGAGTCATCGCATGTCTGTTCTTCTAGCAAACCACATAAGGACCCACCGGTGTCATTGGATGTGTATTATTTTCATGAACCACACCCAGTGTCATTGGATGTCTGTTCTTCTCACAAACCACATAGGGAACCACCAGTGTCATTGCATGTCTGTTCTTCTCATGAATCACATCTAGAGTCATCACATGTGTGTTCTTCTCACAAACCACATAAGGATACACTAGTGTAATTGCATGTCTGTTCTTCTCATGGACCACATCTAGAGTCATTGCATGCCTGTTCTTCTCACAAACCACATAAGGATCCACTAGTGTCATTGGATGTGTGTTCTTTTCATGAACCACACACAGTGTCATTGGATGCCTGTTCTTTTCATAAACCACATAAGGATCCACCAGTGTCATTGGATGTGTGTTCTTCTCACAAACCACATAAGGATCCACCAGTGTCTTTGGATGTGTGTTCTTTTCATGAACCACACACGGTGTCATTGGATGTCTGTTCTTTTCACAAACCACATAAGGATCCACCAGTGTCATTGGATGTGTGTTCTTTTCATGAACCACACCCAGTGTCATTGCATGTGTGTTATTCTAACAAACCACACATGGATCCACCAGTGTAATTGGATGTGTGTTCTTTTCACAAACCACACCTAGAGTCATTGCATGTGTGTTCTTCTCACAAACCACATAAGGATACACCAGTATCATTGCATGTGTGTTCTTTTCACAGACCATAGCTAGAGTCATTACATGTGTGTTCTTCTCACAAACCACATAAGGATACACCAGTGTCATTGCATGTGTGTTCTTTTCACAAACCATAGCTAGAGTCATTGCATGTGTGTTCTTCTCACAAACCACATAAGGATACACCATTGTCATTGGATGTGTGTTCTTTCCATGAACCACACCCAGTGTCATTGCATGTCTGTTCTTATCACAAACCACACATGGATCCACCAGTGTCATTGCATGTATGTTCTTCTCATGAACCACAGCTAGAGTCATTGCATGCGTGTTCTTCTCACAAACCACATAAGGATCCACTAGTGTCATTGGATGTGTGTTCTTTTCATGAACCACACACAGTGTCATTGGATGTCTGTTCTTTTCATAAACCACATAAGGATCCACAAGTGTCATTGGATGTGTGTTATTTTCATGAACCACACCCAGTGTCATTGCATGTGTGTTCTTCTAACAAACCACACATGGATCCACCAGTGTCATTTGATGTGTGTTCTTTTCACAAACCACAGCTAGAGTCATTGCATGTGTGTTCTTCTCACAAACCACATAAGGATACACCAGTGTCATTGCATGTGTGTTCTTTTCACAAACCACAGCTAGAGTCATTGCATGTGTGTTCTTCTCACAAACCACATAAGGATACACCAGTGTCATTACATGTCTGTTCTTTTCATGAACCACGCCCAGTGTCATTGCATGTCTGTTCCTCTCACAAACCACATATGGATCCACCAGTGTCATTGCATGTCTGTTCTTCTCATGAACCACAGCTAGAGTCATTGCATGTCTGTTCTTCTCACAAACCACATAAGGATCCACCAGTGTCACTGGATGTGTTTTCTTTTCATGAACCACACCAAGTGTCATTGGATGTGTGTTCTTCTCACAAACAACACACGGATCCACCAGTGTCATTGCGTGTCTGTTCTTTTCATGAACCACACATGGATCCACCCAGTGTGATTGCATGTCAGTTCTTCTCACAAAGAACATAAGGATCCACCAGTGTCATTCCATGTCCGTTCTTTTCATGAACCACACCCAGTATCATAGCATGTTTGTTCCTCTAAACAAACCACACATGGATCCACCAGTGTCATTGCATGTGTGTTCTTCTAAACAAACTACACATGGATCCACCAGTGTCATTGGATGTCTGTTCTTTTCATGAACCACACCCAGTGTCATTACATGTCTGTTCTTCTCACAAACCACATAGGGATACACCAGTGTCATTGCATGTCTGTTCTTCTCATGAACCACATCTAGAGTCATCGCATGTCTATTCTTCTCACAAACCACATAAGGATACACTAGTGTAATTGCATGTCTATTCTTCTCATGAACCACATCTAGAGTCATTGCATGTCTGTTCTTCTCACAAGCCACATAAGGATCCACCAGTGTCATTGGATGTGTGTTCTTTTCATGAACCACACACAATATCATTGGATGTCTGTTCTTTTCATAAACCACATAAGGATCCACCAATGTCATTGGATGTGTGTTCTTTTCATGAACCACACCCAGTGTCATTGCATGTGTGTTCTTCTAACAAACCACACATGGATCCACCAGTGTCATTGGATGTGTGTTCTTTTCACAAATCATAGCTAGAGTCATTGCATGTGTGTTCTTCTCACAAACCACATAAGGATACACCAGTGTCATTCATGTGTGTTCTTTTCACAAACCACAGCTACTCATTGCATGTGTGTTCTTCTCACAAACCACATAAGGATACACCAGTGTCATTACATGTTTGTTCTTTTCATGAACCACACCCAGTGTCATTGTATGTCTGTTCCTCTCACAAACCACATATGGATCCACCGTTAGACCGAGTCTTCTAGAAGGCACGCCCTAACACAATTGTTCTGCTTGACGATTGTACATACCATTCGATCGGGGCACTTGGACGATTGGGATGGTCTTCGTGAGAGCGATCCGCGAGTAGGCTGTTCTGCGGCATGATTGGCCACGCTTGCTCTGGACAAACTGGCAACACCGAGCGCTCCCCTGTTGCGAGTGTCACGATTCATGAGTTCAGTGGGCCATATCCCAGTGTCACGTCCCCATTACTTCTCTTCCTCCCTATACTTCTCTTCCTTCCCCTCGAGCCACTTTCCCCACTTCACTCCCATCATACCGTAGCCACAAGCTGACGGTGCCTCCATCCCAATCCCCTCTCCGGCAGCCACCCCCCTCCCCTCTCGCCATGGGTTCAAGGGGAGACGGCGTGGTGACAGGGACCGTGATTTCGATGTGAGTCGTCTCATCTCTATCTCTATCATCCGTGGCCAATTATATATTTTTGAGCTAGATCTACTTTGTTTACTCATGTGCGTATGATGTGTTAGGCCAATGATGACCCACAAGTAGAGGGGGTGTATCGCAGTATTTTCGATAAGTAAGAGTGTCGAACCCAACAAGGAGCAGAAGGTGCTAGCTAGTGGTATGGATCAGGAATTCTCTGCAAACACTTAGCAAACGGATTTTTAGTTTTTTTTGATATAGGAAGTAAACAAAGTACGAGTAAATAAAAGACAGTAGGAATAAATGCAGCAAGTGTCCCAATCCTTTATGCAGCAAAGGACAAGCCGGTTGTCTTACTTAAGATGACCAAACGTTCTCGAGGACACATGGGAAGTCTGTCAAGTGCTTTCGCTTCATATAGTTGATTAATCTTCTTTAGCTTGCTAAGTGTTGTGTGGGTGAACCTGTGCTAATGTTCGACCTTCCTAGGACTAATACATACTTTTGATTATACCCCTTGCAAACATCCGTAAGTACAAGAAAGTAATTAAGGTAGAAACCTAACCATAGCTTTAAACTCAAAGACCATTACGTCCCTTGTGCAATGGTTTCCTAACGGGGGTTCAAGTTTCTGTCACTCCGGCAACCCCTACGATTAGTAGCCAAATACATAATGCATTCCCCTAGGCCCATATAGGTGAAGTGTCATGTAGTTGACGTTCACATGACACCACTAGAAGAAGTACACCACAACTTAAATATCAAACTATTGAATCTTTCTCAACACAACTCCACTACTAACAACATGACTTCTCCCATGTCCTCAAGAACAAAACAAACTACTCACAAGACATCATATGGATCATGATCAGAGATGGAATAATGATGTATAACAATCTGAACATAAACAATATTTCAATGGTTCACTCAATAGCATCAACTACAAAGAGTAATCAACACTGGGAAAGTTTCCCCTATGAACTATGCAAGATTCAATACAATTGTTACAGCAATATGGAGATGGTGATGAGGGTGCTGATGGTGATGATGGTGGTGATGATGATGATGATCCCGATGAAGTCCAGCTTGATGGTGGTGTTGATGGCGACGATCTCCCCTCTCCGGGAAGGAATTCCCCCGGCAGAAATCTGTCTGCCGGAGAGATCTTTCTCTCTCGGTGTTTTCCGCCCCGCAAAGGCGGCGGAATCTTTCTGTGGTCGCTCCCCCAGTCTTAGGGTTTCAGGAGGATAATATACGCTAGAGGGGAGTGCCAGGGGTGGACCAGGGCGGCCACACCACCTGGTGGCGCGGCCTAGGCTGGCCCGCGCCAGGGGGTGGTGTGGGCCCCCTGTGGCCCATCTCCAGCCCCCCTTCTGGCTTGCTTCGTCTTCTGAAAAAATAAGATTTTTCGTATATTTTCCCGGATATTTTGATCTTCGTGAATTTGGCCTCCAAACAGCACCTTTTCCATCAGAATCCTGACTGCAGCGGTCCATGCTCCAAAAGTCATCAACCATGCAAAAACAGATGAAATAACATAAGTATCACCTCTCAATATGAAATATATCAATGAATAACAACGAATTATGACATAGAATAGTGATGCAAAATGGACATATCAACTCCCCCAAGCTTAGACTTCGCTTGTCCCCAAGCGAAACTGAGCTCAATAAACATGGCCTCAAGTTTATGGAGTGAAGAGTCGATAAAAGAATACGGACAAGAAGCATCACATTCATCAAATACATAGATCATAATAGAGGACAACTCACTATTATATAATTTAACTTGCACTGAGTAAAGGAAACACAATAAAGATACATAAAGTAAATCATACTTGGTAATGGCAAACTTAGCTCTTGGTCGAAGAATAGTTGATAATTTGCTAGAGTTCACAAATAGCTGGTTTTTCAATGATAGCTTTCAAAGTAGTAAACATCAAGATAATAGCAATGTGCAAAACAAGGAACATAAGAAACATGGTTGAATAAACCATCATATGAATGAATGAAACACAACAAGTCAAAATACTTGCTGAGATAGAAGGGAATAGGTTTACTGAGTCAACTACAAAGTAAAAGAAAGGCCCTTCACAGAGGGAAGCAGGGATTGCAAGTCTCATGAAGAGCTCCCAAAAATTATGATATTTACTAGCTTTCAGCTCTCATTGCCCCTATCATAGGCATCTTTAGGCGATTAAGGTTAAAATGATCAAATATGAGGATATGCATTGACAAGTTGTAAGTTGAGAATCTCATGTCCCTTGAATACGAGGGCCGCTCCTCATGCTACTCAAGTTTAGTCACCGGTAAGTTCTTGTCATCGTAAGCATATGTGTATCATAGAGAACCTCCAACGGGGTACCCCTTGCCCGATGATACGGAAGAATCCCCATATCAAAATGACAAAGCAAGCAGACAACAAGCATCTCAGCAATCTTCTTATTTACCATGGGAATATAGTGCTTTTTTTTCTCTTTCCTCTTTTCATAATATATTTTTTTCTTTTTCTCTTTTTTCTCAATATCGGACTCTTTTTTTATAAGAAGAATGGTTCATAGATACTCGTTATGGTGACGCTGCAGGTTTCCACCATGTCAGCATGGATTAGACCAGCGGCCCAGGCGTTTCTCTAACACACATGCATAACTCCATGGACTTATAAGCTCCCCGTTCATTTCACACCGATGACATCCATAGACAAAAGAACATGATATCAACTAGGTACAAAGTACCAGTGCAATGTTGAAAGCGTTCCCCATGACAACATGGTTCTGCTAACTCACAACTTACAAAGCGCAAGCTCATACGCAACATAGGTGAGCACAATGGTTCAAGTTTATTAAGTGCAAGAAAGTAAAGTGTGCCATCAAGTTCGTGAGAGCTTTAATCACTAATTTTCACATAACAAGTTTAATTTGGGAGGTAGATAAAACAAGAATTTACTTGGAATAGCAATAATGCTAATAGGTAGGTATGGTGGACACAAATGGCATGGGTTTTGGTTTAAAGGAGTGGATGCACGAGAAGAATTCCCTCTCAGTACAGGTTTTTGGCTAGCAAGGTTGGGTAGCAAGTATAAGAGTTGAAGGAAACAAACAAACATACAAGTGATAAAGACAAACAAGCAATCTTCCTTGAAAGCACAAAAGATCTTAACTAGAGAATACTAAACTTATGAGCAAATCAAGAAAGAAAGACGATGAAATTATTTTTCTCTTTAGAGTACATTTATCTTTTTCATTCAACTCTTCAAAAATAGTGTCGCTACTGACCGAGCCAGGTTTGCCAAAACCAACTAAATTAACTCAATGATCCCCAACTGATACCAATACTAACAACAAGATCAATCATATAACCACGAATTGAAAACTAATATAAGCTATGCAAAAAAGAGTAAATGATAGAACTTCTCATTAATAATCCATAACAGCAACTCAGACCAAGGGATACATATCTAACGAGAGAAGGGACACTTCCATAATTAAAACCATCCTACATAATAACTTCTCTATTCATTATATGACTCTACTAATAAGGTAAATAGATAGAAGATAGTGATGTGATACCGCGGCACTCCCCCAAGCTTGGAACAAACCAAGGGGATGCCAAACCTGATGACGAATTACTCCTTTGGTGGTGGTGGTATCCTCTCGATGAGCTTCTTGACCAATTTCCCTAAGTCCTCAATCTCGAAGGTGAGGGTACGAATCAACTCCGAGTTGTGCTTGATGCGGTGCATGATCATGTCGGGTTGAGAATCCCAGCTCTTGCGATCCTTTCCCCACTCTACCTCCTTGAAGTCTTGTTTTCCTGCATGGCTAGAACGAGGCAAATCCAATTGGAGGGTAATTTATCCTTGGGCATATTCTGGTATTGATGCTCATGGATAAGAGTATGGAAAGGATTCTTGGTGCGTGGAGGAAGTGACCAAGGATCTGAACGGTGATGAGGAGGCTTCCCTCCAATTGACATCGTCTTGGCAGGGTTTGCCACCACTCCAATGCTTGCAACGGTAGTGCCGGTGTGCTTTGCCTCCTCTTCACCTTCACTCTTGATCTCCTTCTCCTGCCCGGGATCTTGGAGATCCTCCTCCATAGGCTCCTTCCCTTTATCCTTGGCGGACACCATTGTGCTTCGAAGCTTTCAAAGGTAGTTCCTGGGAGAAACATATCGAAACAAAAACACGACGAAAACACGATATATGAACCTCAGGGGATCCGGGGGATTATATATTACGAAGTTTCACAACAAAAAGGAAGGTACTGGGAGAAAACTAGTCGAAGGCGGAGTCCGGGGTGGACTCACCACCTGGTGGCACGGCCAGGGGTAGGCCTGCGCCACAGGGTGTGATGAGCCACCCTGGCTCCATTTCCGTCCCTTTTTCGCTTCGTAGCTTTCCATATTGACTAAAAACTGCAAAAATATAGTTGGATAGTGTTTTCGTGGAGCTTTTCTTACCAGAATTGTTACCTATTTGGAAACGGACTCTGTAGGTCTCTGAATTTGGTATTTAGTGGGTTATTTCAGAGTCACCACTTGAATAATCATCAGTATCTTCATCTTCATACACTTATTACTTGAGTCATAAAACCCTTCTCTTCCTTATTACACCATTATCTCCACTATCTGGAAATTTCTTTCACACGAAACTTCACACAGTTCTCATTAGCAACATTAGTATAAGTGAAGTGATGAAACCTTTTGAGTCCAACTTCAACTGAAAACCATCAAAACATAAGCTACTGTAGCAATTCCTTCCGAAAACCCAAAAAGAATTCAAAAAGGAAATCGATTAAAGAAGCAAATGCAAGAGTGGCTAAATCTGTCAAAACAGACCAGCAGGTAAAGATCATATTTTTCGAAAATCTTCTGTTGCTCAAATCAAAAAGTGCAAAACTAACTAAAGTTAAATAATAACCTGGGTCAGAAGCACAAAATATTACAGCTCAAACCGACATACACAGATCTCTCACGAGTTTTTACGGTGAAGCACAAAAATCTGTTTCGGGACAACAACTTCCCCAAATCTTACTTCTCTATCATTAGAGGTTGATCTTGACACAAAAACCAAACAAAAAGGATAAGGAGCGGTTATTACCAAAGTAATAACTTCCAAGACTCAAAAAAACAAAAACAAACTGAAAGCAAAAACAAATTGGGTTATCTCCCAAAAAGCTCTTTCTTTATAGCCATTAAGATGGGCGTGATAATTTTGGAGATGCTCACATAGGAATATGAATTGAAGTACAAGAGAGCTAAGAAGCAAAAATACACACATTTAAGTTTAACCCACTTCCTATGCAAGGGAATTTTGTAAACAAACAAATTGTTGAAACCAGAGGCTACTTGCATAAGAAGGCGAAAGAAGTGCAACATAAAAAGTTTCAGCATAAAACGAGGAAACTTGATATTATTGAGATACATAAGAACACTTTTCCCTCTCTCATAGTAACTTTCAGTATCATGTAGAAACTTAACAATATAACTATCACAAGGGCCATCATAACAATGATCACTTATTCTAATAGAAAACACAGGAATACTTGGTCTCATAACACTACTTTGTGAAACAATATTAGAGGTATCCTTACAAAGGATAGTGTGTCCCTCTTCTTCATATTTAGTGACAAAGTCTTTCACATTTGCTATTATAGGTTCATCAACCATTTGTTTATCAGGTTCAACAGCTTTATGTGTACTTTCATTAACCATACTAGCTATCATAGAATGTTCATTTATCTTAACTAGAAAGGCATTTTCTCAATATAAGGTTTAGGTAAAACATGATTAGCAGTATAAACTTCAGTATTTCTTGCAGGAACACTCTTAGCAATATCTTTATAAGGTTCATGATACTTATTCCACTTCTTTTTAGGCACTTCAATATAGGAAGCAAAAGCCTTAAAATAAGAAGCAATAGCTTGAGAGTCTAGACCATAAGCATTTTTAATATTTTGAAAGTCATCAGTTCCCATAAAAGATTCAATACATTCATAATCATAATTTATACCTGACTTTCTACCTTTGTCATTTTCCCAAGCTTCAACATTGTCTTGAATACGGTCCAGAAGATCCCATTTAGCTTCTTCTCCCATGCGAGTGAATGATCCAGCACAAGAAGCATCCAATAAATCCTTGTCATGTAGAGGAAGCCTTGCATAAAAGTTATTGATAATAATATTGTTGGGGAGCTCATGAATGGGACATTTGAGCATTAGTAACTTCAATCTCCCCCAAGCTTGAGTTGTACTCTCTCCATCAAGAGGCCAAAAGTTGTATATTTGATTCCGATCTTTATGAATCTCACTAGGAGGATAAAACTTTGAATAAAAGAGAGGGACTATTTCCTCCCATTCCAGAGCTTGACCATTCTTCAGCAGCTTATACCATTCCTCAGCTCTTCCTTTCAGCGATAATGAGAATAACTTCTTCTTAACTTGATTTGTAGTAATACCTGCACACTTGAACAACCCGCATAATTCGTGTATAAAGAGCAAATGATCACCGGGATGGACAATTCCATCCCCAACATAGTAGTTATCCATAACACGATCAATAATTCTTGTAGGTATTTTAAAAACATCATTCTCAGCAGGTGGTGGCTTATCTACTACCTTAGCAGTGGTAGTAGCATTACCAAATAAGAAACTCAGCGAATTATCCATAACGAAAATAAAGCAACTAGCAAAAGTAAACAATACTCACAGTAGAAGTTTCCTTTACCAGTTCCACTCTCCAATAGCGCTTCACTCCCCGGCAACGGCGCCAGAAAATAGTCTTGATGACCCACAAGTATAGGGGGTGTATCGCAGTATTTTAGATAAGTAAGAGTGTCGAACCCAACGAGGAGCAGAAGGTGCTGGCTAGTGGTATGGATCAGGAATTCTCTGCAAATAATTGCAAACGGGTTTTTAGGGTTTTTTGATATAGCAAGTAAACAAAGTACAAGTAAATAAATGACAGTAGGAATAAATGCAGCAAGTGGCCCAATCCTTTGTGCAGCAAAGGACAAGCCGGTTGTATTACTTAAGATGACCAAACGTTCTCGCAGACACATGGGAAGTCTGTCAAGTGCTTTCGCTTCATATAGTTGATTAATCTTCTTTAGCTTGCTAAGTGTTGTGTGGGTGAACCTGTGCTAATGTACCAACCTTCCTAGGACTAATACATACTTTTGATTATACCCCTTGCAAACATCCTTAAGTACAAGAAAGTAATTAAGGTAGAAACCTAACCATAGCTTTAAACTCAAAGACCATTACGTCCCTTGTGCAATGGTTTCCTAACGGGGGTTCAGGTTTCTGTCACTCCGGCAACCCCTACGATTAGTAGCCAAATACACAATGCATTCCCCTAGGCCCATATAGGTGAAGTGTCATGTAGTCGACGTTCACATGACACCACTAGAAGAAGTACACCACAACTTAAATATCAAACTATTGAATCTTTCTCAACACAACTCCACTACTAACAACATGACTTCTCCCATGTCCTCAAGAACAAAACGAACTACTCACAAGATATTATATGGATCATGATCAGAGATGGAATAATGATGTATAACAATCTGAACATAAACAATAATTCAATGGTTCACTCAATAGCATCAACTACAAAGAGTAATCAACACCGGGAAAGTTTCCCCTATGAACTATGCAAGATTCAACACAATTGTTACAGCAATATGGAGATGGTGATGAGGGTGCTGATGGTGGTGATTATGATGATGATCCTGATGAAGTCCCGCTTGATGGTGGTGTTGATGGCGACGATCTCCCCTCTCCGGGAAGGAATTCCCCCGGCAGAAATCTGTCTGCCGGAGAGATCTTTCTCTCTCGGTGTTTTCTGCCCCATAGAGGCGGCGGATTCTTTCTGTGGTTGCTCCCCCAGTCTTAGGGTTTCAGGAGGATAATATACGCTAGAGGGGAGTGCCAAGGGTGGACCAGGGCAGCCACACCACCTGGTGGCGTGGCCTAGGCTGGCCTGCACCAGGGGGTGGTGTGGGCCCCCTGTGGCCCATCTCCAGTCCCCCTTCTGGCTTCCTTTGTCTTCTGGAAAAATAGGATTTTCCGTATATTTTCCCGGATTTTCTGATCTTCGTAAATTTTGCCTCCAAACAGCACCTTTTCCATCAGAATCCTGACTGCAGCGGTCCATGCTCCAAAAGTCATCAACCATGCAAAAACAGATGAAATAACATAAGTATCACCTCTCAATACGACATATATCAATGAATAACAGCGAATTATGACATAGAATAGTGATGCAAAATGGACGTATCAGCCAACCAAACGATGTATGACTCCGACTATCACGGTTTAGCGGATGAAGACAGTCCTCTGCTATGTAAACATGGATATGTGCCTGCTAAATTTGTAGCGTTCGAAGGACGAAACGCGGGCAGGAGGTTTCTACGGTGTCAAGGACATCGTGCAATGATGCAAGGTGGAAGTTGCGGTGTTGTCAAATGGGTAGATCTAGAGTGGCCCAAATCGATGCAGAAACGCTGGACAAACTATGGGATATGACTGTTGAGTTGAAAGAATCCGTAGTCAGCTCACTTCTTGACAGTGTTGAGATGAAGCTATGGGACCCAGTTGACACGACCAAGCTTAACCGAGATCTCAGGAGGGTGCAAGACAAGGTTAGCAAAGTCGAGAAGGAGAGGGACGTGGCGTTGGCCCTGAAGGCTAAAGCAGAGCAAGAACTGACTCAAGCAAGGAATGATCTTCACCAGGCCAAAGTCCTGCAGTTCACAAATACGAGTATTGACAAGTGCATGAGGAAAAATACATAGAAACAATTGAAGCTGTGCAAGGAAGATGCTAAAAGGAAGGAGCAGATGAATCGATCCTTGCTCTCATAGGAAGATGCGCATCAGGCTAAGATTAGGAAGATCAAGGAGATGTCTGATAACTAGTTCTATTTAGCTTGAGCTCTGTGCCTTTTTAAGTTGTAATAGTAGTACTTGTTGACCTAGCGGTCTGAACTAGTGGTCCCGGAGTCCTGGGAGGAAAGAAATTGGTCTCCCGTTAGTCTGTCTTAACTCTGCATCACTTTCTTTTGTCTGATCATGGTGGTATTCTGACATTGATGGTTTGTTTAAACGTAATCTACGTGGATTGTGCCGCATGCAAATGGCACGGCCACAATTTAGAAAGTGGAAGCACGTACACCCGGTTAATGGAGATCTGGGAGCTTCGCCAGACGCAGGGGATGTCGGAGCAGGGAGGCGGTGAGATAGACAAGCTCAAGCATCTGGGCATTATCGGTTGCCATTGCTGTTTATGTTGCCACGTCGTTGTGCAACATCTGAAATAAGTTACTGATTCATGTAGTGTGGCATCTTAAATAATTTATTTCGGTGCCACTTACATTCCATCGAATTTGGAGACCTCCAGCCCCTCAGCAATCATGGAACCGTTGCTGCGTGTTTTCAGATAGCAGTGGCACAATCACAATTTCGGATTCAACTACTGACTCGGGCGTTTTCAAACCCTAAGTCACGGTACATTTTACTCATAGAACGTGGGTAGATTGTTTCGCCCAGCAAAGTACCACACACAGAGCTCCAGAATTTAACCGAATTACATATATAGGTTCAAGTTCAACACATTACGATGCATCTTCATTGCCAGCAGCCTTCTTCCACAGCCTGGGTACCAAGCCTTCACGTCCACTGGCTTCTTCATTTCCTGCCTTCTTCCTCTTCCTCGGTGCCAATTTTCTTAGCTTCACGTACTCTACATTGCCGGGACAATGGGCACCAGAATCGTGTCCAGCATCATCTTTCCACTCATTTTTAATTTCTTCGGGCAGCAAAATGACTGACCCGGTAGTCATATTTCTAACCTTGAGGTGCTTCGTGTCAAAGAAACAAGACTGTTGCATAACTGCCCAATATCTACAGAGTAAATAAAACAAAAACTACAGTTCAGCAGAAACATGCGAACCCCAAGAGACCTTTGCTTACTAGGAGCTAATTGGGTTCGAGCAACCACTCTGTCCAAGAATAGAAGGGTGACTCCCAGTTGCAGCAGCTTCCACATCTAGTACATCACAATTCAGCTCAAACATGCAATCCGAAGCATACCTTTTCATCAACCAAATTAGCTGACTATCACACGTTAGAGGAACCATGATGCCACGTTCATCCATGAAGCTGAACTTTGCAGTCTGCTTCAGCCATAATTCATCATGATTACGCAGAGCAGCAACCATACCAGATATAGTGCAGATCTGCACAGGCGCTTCTTCCATCGTGATAAAATGGTGTCCATACCACTTGCCCTTAGAGTCGTACCTGAAGAGGACTACCGTAACCAGGTAAGGGTGGTCCGCGGAGATCCCATTTGAAAGAAAACTGTGGACAAAATATGTTTGTCAGTGTTGGGCTAACAAACAATTTTAGGTTCAGTAGCCAGCTAGCAGTTATAATTAGTGCGAATAGCAAAGAGAAGGGTAGCTCACCCGCTTGTAGCCAAAACTTCTTCTTCCTTGGTAGTAGGATCTGCCATCCTCCGAGCTGCTCGGCTCATCGGTGGCGGAGGCGGGCTAGAGCCTCGCAATAGCGGCTACAGCACGTGCCATTGGAGCTCGGGATCAGCGACTGGGCGTAGCAACTGGGCGCAGCAACTGGGCGCATCAACTTGGCGCCGGAAGTCAAATGTCTGAAGGGATCGTCCTGCCTGGAGGGTGGATTCCGACGCCGCCGGTGCTAGGGGAAGGTGGGAATGGATTTGTGAAATTGGTCAACGCATCCAATCCACTTAGTTACTTGATTTGCCTAAGAGGTTGACGCGTTGGCGCTCGCGTCACGGACAGATGACCAACATGAGGGTCCCGACCGTCTACTTCACGGGGCAGTTTCATGGAATGTTTGAATTTGGCAGGGGCGAGATGAGTTTGCATTGAAATGGCCCCTCTCGGTAGTTGGCGGCCCAACATTTCAAAACGTGGCAATTTCAGGCAACTTAGGTACCGCCATGCGCTGGCCCGGGAAGTTTGGTACCACAGACGAACAGGCCCCCTATGGCCGCCCCTCCAGAGGTATGGGGAGAGGGGTGAGCCTAGCATAGGGAGCGCAAAATACTGGTGAGGAAGGCCGCCTCTACAAGCACCCCACGATTGCTGTAACCCTCGCGCGACGGTGTCCGGAACCACCGGCACTCCTCCGCATGCAATGCCATCTCTCCCCCGGGCGGGATGGTTTACCTGAAGGTACCAAGGGCATGACCTAACAAATACGGGAATGGCCTCACGGGCCGCATTGGCGGCGTAACTTAAGCAGGCGACACACCATACTCCTAGGCCATCGCCAGGCACAACCTCATACTAGGTCGACGCCTCTACGGGATATGTAGAAGGGAAAGAAGTTAACATGAGGATCCACTAAAGGATGTTCATTAAAGTCATGCTTGCAAAGCAAAAGGCTAACAAATACTATGACATCGCACCTACACCAGTGAAGGATCTGTGGCCCTGTCGACACTACGGCGGTCCTAGCAGAGGTCCTGCTCCAACCTACCTGAGGTGGCGCAAATGGTTGACACGGCACATCAAGGGGTCGAACACTGAAATGGAGAAGCCTCCGCTGGTGTAGCGGAACCACACCACCGAACCACGCTGGATATGGTGCTTGGTGAGGAAGCGATTCCAACCGTCGGTGAGATACATCTCTCCCGACACGAGGATCTCGATGCTCACCTCCCACCTCTCATGGCCGCTGGAGTAGTGCAGTAGCACCTCCTGGGCAAGGTCATCTGCGATCCCGAGAGAGAATCATGGATGAAGCCTCACCCTCGCAAACCAGTCTAGGACCCTGAGAAGGATGCCGATGTCTATGACCCGGACAGGCTCGGGGTTGTCCTCGACTTTGATCATGGCCGACGGAGTGGGACGGAGAGGGAAGCAGCATAGGCTCCAGGACACCGCCGTGCCCCCGTGTCGCCTCCATTTGCTCCTGCGAGGGCGACCTTGGCCGCTCCTGGCAGGTACCTCCCCTTCAGCCGCCATGACTGCTCTGGGAGAGGAGGCGATACCTGGGGTGACGCCATGGCCACCCTGCCGGCCATGGCCACTCCCGCGTGGCCACCCTCGTCCATGCTTCACCAGCAGAGTCTCCTTCACATCCACCATCGCGGACTTGCCTTTCTCATTGGCTGAGAAGCGCTTAGGCGCCATGGGAGAAGCGGGGTTTTTGACTCTAGAGAACAAGGAAAAAGGGTTGGAGGAGCAAAGGTAGTGGCGTCAAGGGGAAGGCAGCGCACCCGCGCCCCTATTTAACAAGACGACGAGTTGCGTCACTGCACCGGGCATGTGGCATTAACCATAGGCTTCCCCAAGGTAGAGCGGCCACTACCGCAACCGACGATGGGAGATAGATGGTTGTTTCATCTGCACGGTCAGGATGAGCGTGGTACCAAACCCGTGTTAACTAGGAGGGAACTGGGGCCTGACAACTGATACATCCATAACGTATCTATAATTTTTGATGGTGTTATGCTAGTAATATGCTTTTGACACTCCTTTTTATATAAAGTTTATGATTTATTGGACTAAACAACTAATAGTTGCAAAAGTGCACAATATTCTTGTTTTACACTTTGATGTGTAGGAATTATCAAGAATACAAGTGGAAACCTTGTTGGAGTCAAATTGGGATTTTCCAGAAATTTGTCTCAGAACTCTTTTTGAAGATAGTCACGTTTCGGGGCGTAGACAGCATCGAACGGAAAACTCTTCAACTACAAAGTTATTGGAAATTTCGCGACAAACGTTCTGGACATAAAATTTAGCTGATTCCGAGTCCGGACGGGTCCTATAGGCCCGATTTACTGCAGCCTAAGATGGGGTGACGGGAATCCGAGAAGCTATATAAAGGGAGGAAACCTAATTCGTGGGAAACACCTCCACCCACGAATTTGCAGCCACCAAAGCCACGTTTTTGCCTCCCCCATGGATCCCATCTACATGTGGAAGGGCTCCCAAGAAGCCATGAAGGAAGGGTGCTAAGGGGCGGTGCTCCCCTGTGATATCGGCAACGGGAAAGGAGTCCTCCGCGCCGCCGCCGCCTCTTCACCATCTTCACCGCCATCTCCATCGACTCCACCACCATATCACCGTTGCTGACTCCCATGATGAGGAGGGATTAGTTCTTTCTCGAGGCTAAGGGTTCTACCGATAGCTATGTGTTCATCTCTCTCTCTATGCATGATCATATTGTGATCATGAGCTTTGTAAGCAAGTAGATCTACCTTGCTACTCAAGTGCTTTAATAGATCTCTACTCTCCCCATGTGTGTGAAAGTTACATCGTGCACACCATGGTGGCACTTAGGCTAGAGATTACAAATACTTTTTATGAGTTATATTTGGAGTTGGATGTTTCTATGAAATTGTGGTGTTTGTTGGAACCATCTAGAGCTCAAGGTGACAGTGTGGGGTTATCTAGATGGGGAAAGCAAACTTTGAGGTGTGCTGTTATAGCTCTACCATGGGTTAGAGTGTCCAACCGTAGAGTAGTTCAGAGTAGTATCATAAAGAGAAGATATTTATATGAGAGTGTCACTAGCGAAAGTATGATCCCTAGGCTTTGTTTCTAAGCATTGAAACACCGTTTGCAACTAGATCTGTTACATGTTTGCTTGCTGCCATCTTTATTTCAGTTTGCCTTTAGTCTCTTCCTACCCGTCAACCACGCGCCATCAAAGCTATTTTCTAGCACCGTTACCACTTATAATTATCCATACCACTTATATTTCACCATCTCTTCGCCGAACTAGTGCACCTATACACCTAACAAGTGTATTGGGTGTGTTGGGGACACAAGAGACTTCTTGTATTTTGATTGCAGGGTTGCTTGAGAGGGATACCTTTGACCACTTCCTCCCTGAGTTTGATAAACCTTGGGTAATCCACTTAAGGGAAACTTGCTGTTGTTCTACAAACCTCTGCACTTGGAGGCCCAACAACTGTCTACAAGAATAGAAGTGCGTAGACATGAGCTGCCTTCAATGCCTCAACGGGGGCCTGTATGAGGATGGGGCCTCCTCACCAGCGGCATTGGAGGCGATGATGGCCACGGCACCGTTCTTCTCCATCGCCATCGTGGTTGGGGTTTTCTTGGGAGTTTGTAGAAGGTGATGGGACAGTACAGACGTTTGCGTGAGTGAGCGAGTGAGTGATGAGCAAGAGTGAGGAGCTCTCTATAAAGGAGAAGGGAAGAGACGTTTCGTTGCACCACCGTGCACCGCGTAACCAAGTATGCTACTGCACCGTGCATGGCCACACGTGTCCGCTACCGCCCCGTGCACCGCGACACACGTACCGTGAGTTACGTTTTTCCCTCGTGTCTAACCCTGGTAACTTAGTAGTGCTCAGTATACCCTTGAGTGTAACACTGGCAGTTTGGTTGTACTCAGTTTTGCCCTCTAGTACTTACACTGCCGTGTGCAATATACTCAGTTTTACCCTCCGGTGGCTGGTCAACAGAGAGTCAATGAATGGGTTTTAGCTAGCTAATTGAGTGATTTTATACACAACAAATTCAAAAAGATCAAAACATAGTGGCATCTACCCAGGGAGTCTTATTATGTGACCTACCACCATAAGAAATGTATAGAAATCAAGTTTTAACCTAAATCACCACTTCTCAAGTCACCTACTATCTATGAAAGTTCATGGCATTCTACTTGGTACCTTCGATCCGGATTACGGATGTAGTATAGCTCTTTTTCCCTAGTAGACCTAGGTTTATCGAATCATTGGGAAGCAGAAGCATAGTGAAGTTACTTTAATGGACCTTCAGGAGTTTTAGAATTCCTTTTGTGTTTTACCAGACCAAGAGTTTCCTGTCTTTTGTTGTTGTCGATGATGGAGAGAGGGGGCCTAGGGCGTTCGGTTTCATCTGTAGCTGTGCAAAACATCTTATGGGAATAAAAGATAATAATAAAGATGCATGTAATTGTTAGAGCAAGATAAATTATATGTGGGAAGTACATCCATAATTGCTATTGCCTCCGCAACCGCTTATAGGAATAGCCTACTAGTCTCATCCATAGAAGAAAGATAACTAATGATATGCATAGTGACGTCACCATTAATTCCAAGTAAATCCCTCACATACAGCCGTACTACCCCTTCTGTCACTGGGATTCCCTACGTGTAGATTAGTCATTACTCATACTCCCTATACCTGGCTCAATCCTCAGGGTCTTGGGTACCTGAAAAATCCTTAGATTGAGGCAAGAGAGGATACAATAATCATCATGTCATACAAACTAATACATGATCCCATCTATGATAAATAACATGCACAAAAGCTGCATGGCTAGGCCGAAGCCCTTAGCCCAAGGAGAATTACTCACACATAGAGATGAGATCAACAATCATAAACATTGTAATGGAAATCATGATATTGATAGCAAATAGTCTTACAATGTCGCTAATCGAAGTTGAGATCTACGTCGATTAGATCTAAGTCGATTCCATGAAAAAGATATGGCTATTGTTCAAAGGCAAGCCTATGAGTTGATTACTCGTGGCATCACCAAGGTTTTTGTTCCTTTTGTACAATGATTACTCATAATAGCCAGAGGAGTAATTCTATCATGAACACAGCTACCCGGGAATGCCAAGAATCTTACCCATCATAGAATTGCCACTATATATGTTTAATCAACTCATAGCCGAAATCTAGGAGTTGCCTCCATGAAGATCGTTCATAGGCTAGCGGAGTTGTTGGCATCCCATGAAGTTTGACACGCATAAAGCTATATCATTCTTATGATTCACAAGTCCAACTTTGGCATGCTCACAAAAACCGCTAAACATTAATTCAATTGAACAAATCCTTTTAAAGAGAGCTAGCAAGTCAATCATTATTTTCTGTGGTGTTGACTGTCTCTAGAAGTAAGCCTTCAAGACTAAACACTACAACATCCAAGCCTTCAATTGTGAGACTTTTTCTTATTACAATTGTTTAGAAAAATTTTAGGCAAGACTTGGTTAACTACAGGAGATGGAACAAAACGTACTCAACTAAATACCCATGCAAACAAAATTTTACTATAATACAAAGACTTAATCCACCAATATAACATCTTATCATTTACTACTAACTAGCATGGGTTTCTCAAACTTCAAAAGTGGGGAGTCTTAAGGCATACCTCTCATGATTGGTTCCACTTCTCTCTTCCCTTTTTATTCGCTACTTGGAAACTCGAAATCGATCACTCTCATGAAAATATGTGAAAGCCACAAGGAGAATAGAAAAGAAGGACAAGGGAAAATAAATATAAATGGAAAAATCTTTTTGTTGTTTTTAAGAGAGGGAATTAAAGAACAGAAAATTGGCGGCAAAGCTCGGCTATAAAATCTCGAAAGCAAATAGAAATAACTAAAGATAAAGTGTTGGGGAAACCAACATGAGTGCTTATAAACTCGAATTAAAAACATAACCTCGAAATAAATAAAAACAAATGAACACCAAATAAAGATAATGAGGAAACTTCCCCAAGCTTAGGCTTTTGCAAGCCCTTCAAATCATTGTGGTGGCGGGAAAAAGTTGTATCTCCAGTTCACAAATTTAGTTGATAAATTACTAGTTGTTTCTTGGAGGTTCAAGGAGAGGTTTTCAATTCTTTCACAGTTCCTCCAAGTTCTTGGAAGTCTTGGTATGTAGCGAACCGGGTTGGTGGCTGCTCCTCTTCTTGGTTCTATTCTTGGTCCTCATCCTCATCCGGAATCTCCTCCTTGGGTTGGTGTTGCTCAACCTACAAGTCATATAGCAAACGACCTTCCTCGATAGAGAAAAGACCATTAGGCAAAGGAGCGGGGTAGAGACGCCGAGCTCCGGCAATATGCAAGAAATAAACACCGCCTCTCCTAGTGAGCATTCCATAAGCTTTTAAAGTAGAGAAACCAACACGTCGCTCACCTAGCACTGGTTGCAACTCACCTAGGTCGATGCCTAGGGCAATGGCGAGCATGGTGATGACGCCTCCACCTGTGACTGGTCCTTGGCTTTGGGAGGATTGGTGCTCTAGGTACCACACAAGAATTCCGCCCAAGTTGAGTGAAAAGTTGGTGTTGTTGAAAGCAGCCTTTGCGAGGACTAAGATGTCCTCCTCACTGAGTCTTGTGAACTCATTTTGTGCCTGCAAAGTGTTAGCAATAACATAAAACAAATAGCGAATTGCAGGATGTTGAATATTCTTCCCCGTGCTTACTCTAGAAGTAAAGCTCATTCAATTATAATATTGTTCTGGGGAAGGGTCTAAGCCAGTAAAGGACGCGTGTAAGTCATTATCGTTATTGTTTGGAAAATTAAAACATGCGCACCATTCATCTATTGATAAAGCATAATTGTTGTTGATAAGTCAGAAAGAAATCATGTCCTCTCCATTCCATGCTTTAACGGTTCTTTGCAAAGAACTTAAGAATTCAAGAGTTAACCGGCGACAAGTAGGCACATCATTGAATACAAAGTTTTACAGGCCAACCCTATTGCAAAGTAAATTGAAGTCATTAGAAATACCGAGTTGATTCAATATAATGGGGCAAGCCCCCTTGGTTGCCTTCACTTCTCGGTTCTTGATCCCGTTGAAGCGATCACGTTAGGGCTCATCCTTGAACCGTATCCCCATGCGTTCTTGAGCGACAGCACGAGCATGAGTTTGGCTCCTTGTGTTCATCATCTAAAATAACAAGGAAAGATAAAAATAAAACTTTTCGATCCAACAATAAGCATAACATATTCCTCATCATAGCACACTAAAGAATCCCCTCAAAGTAATAATATAGGCAAGATAATCATGGCAATTAGTTCATAGTAGGTCTCACCCTAGATTGATAATGACAACAGATCAAAGATGAATTTGCAAAAATTAATTGGAGGATCAAAGGAGAAACATACCGTAGATCACTTGTGTACGAGGAAATCGAACAAAATTGAGTAGAGATGAAGATCTCTTGAGGTTTTGAGAGAGTTTGGAGGTAGAAGAGAGAAAAGTATTGAAGTTTTGGGGTTGGAGGTACCTTCTCGTGGTGATTTTGTGGTTGGACGCAACTATACGACCGGAATTATATGGTCAGAACAATTTGTTCCGGCCGTATAGTTGGTCTGCTAACAAAAAATTAGGGTTGATGAGTGCATATTTGCATCATGTCTTACACTATTATTTTACATTGTAGATGTAGGATCTTGGTATTTTACGGCGCTCGCGTGCACATTTTATGTTTGTTTTCACCAGGATCAGGACAAATGATGGATCCAATGGATACAATTCTTGGAGCAGTTGTACCGAGGAGAAAAGGAGTCAAAAACAACGTAAATCGCTAATTTGGGAAATATTAATAATAATACCAGAAGAAAACTAGAAGCAAACAAAGGAGATAGAGGGTTCAACGACCAACTATACGATCGGAATAAATTTTCCGGCCGTATAGTTGGCGCCGCCTCCGCCTCCTCAAATAGTTTCACCCCATGCAACTAGATTAGAGAGACGACATACAGAACACCTAGAAATTGCCGAAACCTCACCTCCGGAAGACATCTGGAGGGGGAACTCATCCACCGGGGATCCATCTTCTCCTTGTGTAGATCTGGGAGGCTAAGGCATCGATCTTCATCAGCCACCGCTGCATCACCACCATCTCCATCCATCCCATCTACATCTTGTCTAGATCTTGTTGTAATTTCCGTACTCGTTGTGGATTTATACAAGTACTATTCATCTATGATAGATTCCATTTATATTGCCATGATGTTGATTGCCTCCATGTCTGAGTAGATCATTAGTTCTTGGGGAGATGAAGAAACCCTAGTATGAGATTGACATAAGATAAAGTCTATTATGATATTCATCGTTGTGACCATGTGTTAGATTGTCTTCATCTTGATGTTGAGAGAAGTCGACCTCTCAATATTTGCCTCTCATGGGGACTTGATGGAGGGAACTACTTGTTGGTAGACGGAGGCGTGTTAGCACTTACAGTGACTATAAAGCTATTGGCACTCCTTACGTATCAACTTGGGATCTGAGAAAACTCACGGAACACTATCCATTCCATGGGATACGTCCTACGGGATTACGTCCCTTAATAGCGCAGTAATTCGATTGATGTCGATTGCTGACTGTTGTGGTTATGAGGATGATGTGAGCAGCGGTTGCTGCCTATTTGTCCAAATACGGATTTCCTCCCACACATATATATTTTATAATGTTCATGATAATAATATTTATCTTAGCTCCTTATAATGCTAGTGGTGTATCCGCTACTCCTTGAGAATGCTTTTTCCCTATTGCGGTCCCAATCTCTCTTACATACATGATACTTACTTTCTGTATTCAGTTGCTTTACTTTACTTTATTGTTGCTCTTATACCTAAAACCCAAAAACACCATTTTACACAATACTCGCATTTTATCTTGTTACTTAAAACTTTATTTAGCATTTCTGTCATAATATTTATTTCAAGAGTTATTAGACTTCAGACTCCTGCTCCCTGTGGGATCGATATCTTTATTTTGAAACTAGCTACAAACGATCTGTGCACTTGTAGTCATCAAGCTATTTTCTGGCATCATTGCTGGGGAGCTAAGCGCTGTAGGTATTTTAGTTTTTGCTTATGAATTTTTTCTTGCTAAGTTTTGTTTTCAGTTACAGGTTTCCACCAACATGATGGAGTTTGAGCGTATGACTAGTGCTAACCCACTCAACTACTTTGGGAAGCCCTATGATATTTATAAAATAGACAACTCCAATGAGAAGACAAGGGGGTTTGAAATAAATCCCCTTGATGGCCCAAAATGTATCAAGCTCGTTGGGGAACCCCAAGAGGAAGGTATGATGAGCACAACAACAAGTTTTCCCTCAGTTATGAAACCAAGGTTATCGAACCAGTAGGAGCAAGGAAACACCTCCAAGGTGTTGTTTCCAACTTGGAATCCTGCACAACACAACCACAGAACTTTGCCCCCAACTTATAGTGAGGTTGTCAATCTCACCGGTTTTGCTGAAAACAAAGGATTAAACGTATTGTGTGGAAGATAGTGATAGCTTGCAGAAAGTAGACAAAAAATAGTAAATATATGTAGATTGATGGTAAAAGAATGGACCAGGGTCCATAGTTCACTAGTGGTGATTCTCCTTAAGATAGATGATATGTTGGGTGAACAAATTACAGCGGGGCAATTGACAAACATCGAGAAAGCATACATGCATATAATAATCATCTTGACTCCTATGAGATTTGATTAGGCATTACAACATTATACATAGACCATAATCCAATTGCATCTATAACTAATAATCCACCTTTAGGTTATCATCTGAACCCCCTCCACTATTAAGTTTCAAGCAACAGATAATTGCATTAAGCAAAGTGTGTAAAGTAAACAATACGATTGTTCTATGAACAAAGGATTGTTGTTTTCTCCCTAGTAGCAACAACACATCTAGTACCTTAGAGATTTCTGTCACTTCCCAGATTCCTAGAGGCATGAACCCACTATCGAGCATAAATACTCCCTCTTGGAGTTGCTAGCATCTACTCGGCCAAAATAGCTACTAACAACAGAAAGCATGCAAGATCACAAATAACAAAGACATGATAGAATCAATAATCAATCTGAAATAGCATCTCAATATCCATCGAATCCTCGCAAACACAACATGTAGGATTACAAATAGATGATCTTGATCATGAACGGAGCTCCCAAGATCTAAACATGATAGCAAAAAGGAGGAGAACCAACCATCTAGCTACTACATGGACCCGTAGTCCAAGGAAGAACTACTCACGTATCACACCGGAGGCAGGCATGGTGATGAAGAAGGCCTCTAGGGTGAATTCTCCCCTCTGGTAGGGTGCCGGGAAGAGCTTCAGGTCCTTCCCGATCTAGGGATGGAGATGACGGCGGATACAGACTCTTTCGTGGAATTTTGATCGGGTACTTATGGTTTCTGTATTGGAGGCTTCTTATAGGCGAAAGGGGAGGCCGAGGGGGTGCTCGAGGCGGCTGCCCCCTAGGTGCGGGCCAGGCCTAGCCATGCGGGCAGGGGGTATGTCCCCCTCGAGGCCCTCCATCTCGTCTTCTGGCTCCGTGAGTCTTCGGATAAAATATCGTCTTTGGCTTTTGTCCGGTCCAATTCCGAGAATATTTCTTTTCTGGCTTTTCTGGAACCAAAAACAGTAGAAAAGAGGCAACTGGCACTGTGGCATCTTGTTAATAGGTTAGTTCCAGAAAATGTGCAAAAATACTCCAAAGTGTGGATAAAACATAAGAAAGTAGATATAAAACAAGCATGGAACATCAACAATTATAGATAAGTTTGCAACGTATCAACATCCCCAAGCTTAACTCCTGCTTGTTCTCGAGTAGGTAAGTGATAAAAAGAATGAATAATTTTTGAGGTGACATGCACCATCACAATCTTGATCAAGGTATTTATAACATTGATAGCTGGGATCATAGTACTTTAACATAGCATGAAAGATATAGTTCTAACAACAAGACATAGCAACTATGTTGTAACATGAAAAGGTGCAAACAAAAGATTCATGAATAACAATGCTTTGAAAGACGTTTGTTTGTTTCACATAAAGAAAACATAATGAGAATGGTATTCAGCTTGTCCCTCATAGTGTAGCAAAACATAAATGCATAGGACACCTTCAAAGTTCATAAGGGTGACTAGATACAAATAGTTCAAGGACAAGCAATATCAAAATTATGCATGAATCAACAAGTCTTGGGACAATGCACATTAAACTAAGAATGGCCACTATGCTCTCTCAATAGGTGCATAAAGATAGAAGATGGAGACTCGACATAAAAGTAAAAGAAAGGCCTTCATAGAAGGAAGCAGGGATTCAAGTTTCATAAAGAGCTTCCAAAAATTATGGTACTTATTAGCTTTCAGCTCTCATTGCCCCTATCATAAGCATCTTGAAGTGATTAAGGTTAAAGTGAACAAACTATGGAGTATATTGATGACCCACAAGTATAGGGGGTGTATGGTAGTATTTTCGAGGGAAGTGAAACCCAATTTATTGATTCGACACAAGGGGAGCCAAAGAATATTTGTAAGCCTTAACAACTGAGTTGTCAATTCAGATGCACCTGGAAACAATCTTGCTCACAGCAGTTTATCAGTAGCAACAGTTTTGTAGTAGGAATAGTAAAGTAATAGCAGTAGTAAAGTAAAGACAGTAGTAAGAATTGCAGCAAACAGTAGGATTAGAGCGCGGTAGGCATAGGGATGGATGGACGGGCGTTGCATGGACAAGACAATTCACATGGCAATCAGAACATAGGGCAATTGCAGATAAATAAGATAAAGCATCCAAGTACTAGATAATCATAGGCATGTGTTCCATATATAGTTATACGTGCTCGCAATGAGAACTTGCACATCTTTTGTCCTGCCAGCCCGTTTGCAGCGGGGCCTCAAGGGAACTACTGGCAATTAAGGTGCTCCTTTTAATAGAGCACCAGAGCAAAGCATTAACACTCCATGAACACATGTGATCCTCACATCAAAGCCATTACCTCTGGTTATCCCGATTTCTGTCACTTCGAGGCCATTGGTTCCGGACAACAACGTGTGTATACAACTTGCAGGTAAGACCATAAAAAATACTATCATAATGAATCAATAACATGTTCAGATCTGAAATCATGGAACTCGGGCCCTAGTGACAAGCATTAAGCATAACAAGTCGCAACAAAGTCAAAAAGCACTAATAGAAGATACTAGGCACCATGCCCTAACAATCCGATGCCATTACAATGAACGATCTCATCCAATCCCTACCATCCCCATAGCCTTCAACGGGGGATTACTCACTCATAGAGGGGGGAAACATGGATGGTCGATGGAGAAGCGATGGTGATGATGATGGTGATGATCTCCTCCAATTCCCCGTCCCGACAGGGTACCAGAACGGAGTTTCTGGTTCCGAATCGCGAAATCTGGTGGTGGTGGCGGAGTAGAACTCTTTCTAGAAAAACGTCGACCCCCCTGAGTTTTTAGGTCAGAAGGAAACTTATAGGCGAAGAGGGAGACCGAGGGGGTGTCTGGGGTGGCCAGACCACCCCCTGGCGCGGCCAGGCCCAGGTGGTGTGGCCAGGCCCCAACCCCACTCCGTCTCGTATTCTGGCTCCGTGAGTCTTCTGGTGAAATAGGATTTTTGGCATATTTTCTGGGATTTTTCCTCATAGTTGATTTTCTGCACAAAAACTAGACACCAAGGCAATTCTGCTGAAAACAGCGTCAGTCCGTGTTAGTTGCATCCAAATTACACAAGTTTAGAGGAGAAACCATAGCAAAAGTGTTCGGGAAAGTAGATATGTTTTGGACGTATCATATATGCTTGACAAAGTATAAGTTGGCAATCTCATGTCCCTTGAATACGAGGGCCGCTCCTCATGCTACTCAAGTTTAGTTACCGGTAAGTTCTTGTCACAGTAAGTACATGTGTATCATAGAGAACCGCCAACGGGGTACCCCTTGCCCGATGATACGGAAGAATACCCATATCAAAATGACAAGGCAAGTAGACAATAAGCATCGCAACAATCTTCTTATTTACCATGGGAAAATGGTGCTTTTTTCTCTCTTTCCTCTTTTCTCATCTCTTTTTTCTTTTTTTTCTCAATCTCTATCTCTTTTTTTATAAGAAGAATGCTTCATAGATTGCTCATTATGGTTACGCTAGAGGTTTCCACCATGATTAGGCATGGATTAGACCAGCCGCGCAGGCGTTTCTCTAACACACGTACATAACTCCATGGACTTACAAGCTCCCCTTTCATTTCACACCGACGACATCTATAAACAAAAGGGCATGATATCAACTGGGTACAATGTACAAGTGCAATGTTGAAAGTGTTCCCCATGACAACATGGTTCTGCTAATCCCCAACGTATAAGTGCAAGCATATACAACATAGACGACACAATGGTTCAAGTTTATTAGGGGCAAGAAAAGTAAAGTGTGCCATCAAGTTCGTGAGAGCTTTAATCACTAATTTTCACATAACAAGTTTAATTCGGAAGGTAGATAAAAACATGAATATACTTGGAATAGATGTCGTTGGATTGATAACAAGTACTCCATGAGGGGGTCCTCGAGGCGTGTGGAAGAGAGGGGTGTGAGACGTACGATATTCTAGGACGGTGTGCACACAAGTTTACCCAGGTTCGAATCCGCCGGCTTGGGACGAATCCTACTCCTGCTAGCAATTCGGTAGTACGACAAAGCCGGAATATGGGTGACAAGGGTTTCGCCTGTGCGAGTTGAGATTGTAGACTATTGTGAGGGTGCCTGATACATTGCAAATGTATCTATAATTTTTGATGTTCCATGCTTAGTTTTATCCACTTTCTTGTGTTTTGTCCGCACTTTTGAGTACTTTTCATATGATTTCTTGGACTAACCTATTAACAAGAGCCACAGTGCCAACTGCCTCTTTTCTGCTGTTTTTGGTTCCAGGAAAGTCAGAAAATAAATATTCTCGGAATTGGACAAGACAAAAGCCAAAGTGCCTATTTTTCCGGAAGTGATCAAGTGCCAGAATACGAGACGGAGAAGGGCCAGGGAGCCACCACACCACCTGGCCGTGCGGCCAGGCCTGGCCCGCTCCAGGGGGTGGTGTGTCCACTCCCGGCACCCCCTCGGCCTCCCCTTCAGACTATAAGATGCCCTCGGGACGAAAACCCTACGTGCCCGATCAAAAATAAACGAAAGAGTCTATAGCCGCCGTCATCTCCATCCCTAGATCAGGAGGGATCTGAAGCTCTTCCCGGCACCTTGCCGGAGAGGGGAATTCACCCTGGAGGCCTTCTTCATCACCATGCAAGCCTCCGATGTGATGCGTGATTAGTTCATCCTTGGACTACGGATCCATGTAGTAGCTAGATGGCTGGTTCTCCTCCTTTGTGCTTTCATGTCTAGATCTTGTGAGCTCTGTTCATGATCAAGATCATCTATTTGTAATTCTGCATGTTGTGTTTGCGGGGATCCGATGGATATTGAGATGCTATTTCAGATTGATTATTGATTCTATCATGTCTTTGTTATTTGTGATCTTGCATGCTTTCCGTTGTTAGTAGCTATCTTGGCCAAGTAGATGCTAGCAACTCCATGAGTTAGTATTTATGCTCGATAGTGGGTTCATGCCTCTGGTAATCTGGGGAAGTGATAGAAATCTCTAAGGTACTAGATGTGCTGTTGCTACTAGGGAGAAAACAACAATCCTTTGTTCATAGAACAATCGTATTGTTTACTTTACACGCAGTTCGTAAAGCAATAATCTGTTGCTTGCAACTTAATACTGGAGGGGGTTCGGATGATAACCTGAAGGTGGATTATTAGTCATAGATGCAGTTGGATGGCGGTCTATGTATAATGTTGTAATGCCCAATCAAGTCTCAAAGGAGTCAAGATGATTAGTATATGCATGTATTACTTTCTCGGTGTTTGTCAATTGCCCCGCTGTAATTTGTTCACCCAACATGTTATCTATCTTAAGGAGAGCCACCTCTAGTGAACTATGGATCCCGGTCTTTGTCTTTTACATTCAATCTATAAACTGTTTACTGCTTTGTGTTTACTTTCTGCAAACTTTTACTTCTTTCCATTCGATACGTTTAATCCTTTGTTTTCCGCAAAACACGGTGAGATTGACAACCTCATCGCAAGTTGGGGACAAAGTTCTGTGGTTGTGTTGTGTAGGTTTCCACGTTGCTACTAGCACCGGTAGTGCTCCCTGCCAAAGCTTAGCTAGTAACACCTTTGGGGTGTTTCCTTGCTCCTACTGGTTCGATTAAACCTTGGTTTCATAACTAAGGGAAACTTGCTGCTGTGCTCATCATACCTTCCTCTTGGGGTTCCCAACGAGCTCTACATCAACACCGCCAACAAGCATTTTTCTGGGCGTCATGCATTGAGCCATCAAGCGATTTTCTAGCGCTGTTGCCGGGGAGTCAAGGGCATCTTCACAAGGGGAGTCCCTCATAACCAATCTCTTTACTTTGTTATTTTTGTTTTGCTTAGTTTTCTGAATAAATTGGTTGGACCCCCTCTTTCATACATTGGTTTGCAAATAGTTTGGTTTGGTTTGGAAAAGAGTAGGAAAGTTCATGCTTATGTGGTAAAAAGAGCTCGTTTTTGACTATGGCATATGCTTTGTCATGCCATGCTTGATATTGTTTTGGCTTTATGCTTAGTATTCTTTGTTGTAGCATGACTTGTTATAAATAATTGAGATTGCTTATTGTGCCTTGGATGAATCATGCGTTGTTTTAGCATATTAAAGCATAGTATAGTGGTATTCTCCTTTGATTCTTTATTTGGGTTGACTTGGCGCATGCTCACACCATGTTATGACTATCCAAAGTCACCATAGCCTTTATGATCCTTTAGTTTTCAACTTGTAGTATCACTTTATGCTTTGATCAATGATGTTTTGTCGCTTTGCATGATTATGGCCATTATTGCTCTCTTATTTTGTCGCTCCCAGTCTTTTGCTAGCCTCCACAACAAAGTATGAGTTCCACTCATGCATCCAACTCCCTAAACCAAGTTATTCCAAAGAGTCCACCATACCTACCTACTAGCTTATGCTATTCCAAGTATATTCATGCTTTTGTTTACCTTCCAAATTAAACTTGTTATGAGAAAACTAGTGATTAAAGCTCTCACGAACTTGATGGCACACTTCACTTTACTTGCCCTTAATAAACTTGAACCATTGTGTCTTCTATGTTGTATATGCTTGCACTTATTTGTTGGGAATTAGCAAAACCATGCTTTCATGGGGAACGCTTTCAACATTGCACTTGGTACTTGTACCTAGTTGATATCATGCTCTTTTGTATATGGATGTCGTCGGTGTGAAATGAAAGGGGAGCTTGTAAGTCCATGGAGTTATGTATATGTGTTAGAGAAACGCCTGGGTCGCTGGTCTAATCCATGCTGACATGGTGGAAACCTGCAGCGTAACCATAATGAGCTGTCTATGAAGCATTCTTCTTATAAAAAAAGAGTCCTATATTGAGAAAAAAGAGAAAAGAGAAAAAAAATAGATACTATGAAAAGAGGAAAGAGAGAAAAAAGCACCATATTCCCATGGTAAATAAGAAGAATGCTGAGATGCTCGTTGTCTGCTTGCCTTGTCATTTTGATATGGGGATTCTTCCGTATCATCGGGCAAGGGGTACCCCGTTGGTGGTTCTCTATGATACACATATACTTACAATGAAAAGAACTTACCGGTGACTAAACTTGAGTAGCATGAGGAGCGGCCCTCGTATACAAGGGACATGAGATTTCTGACTTATACTTCGTCAAGCATGTACACCATAGTTTGTTCACATTAACCTTAATCACTTCAAGATGCTTATGATAGGGGCAATGAGAGCTGAAAGCTATAAGTACCATAATTTTTGGAATCTCTTTATGAGACTTGAATCCCTACTTCCTTTTACAAAAGGCCTTTCTTCCACCATTATATTGAGTCTCCACCTTCTATCTTTATGCACCTACTTTGAGAGCATAGTGGCCATTCTTAGTTCTATGTGCATTGTCCCAAGACTAGTTGATTGATGCATAACTTGATATTGCTTGTTTTAAACTACTTGTATCTAGTCACTCTTGTAAACTTTGAAGGTGTCCTATGCATTCATATTTGCTACTCTATTGAGGGACAAGCTGAATACTATTATGCTATGTTTTCTTTATGTGAAACAAACAAACGTCTTGCAAAGCATTGTTATTCATGAATCTTTTGTTTGTGCCTTTTCATGTTGCATCATAGTTTCTTTGCTTATTGCTAGAACTTTGTCTTTCATGTTATGATTGAATTACTATGATCCCAGCTTTGAATGTTTTGCAAATACTTTGATCAAGTCTTTGATGGTGCATGTCACCTCAAAAATTATTCTTTCTTTTTATCACTTACCTACTCAAGGACGAGCAGGAGTTAAGCTTGGGGATGTTGATACATTGCAAATGTATCTATAATTTTTGATGTTCCATGCTTGGTTTTATCCACTTTCTTGTGTTTTGTCCACACTTTGGAGTACTTTTCATATGATTTCTTGGACTAACCTATTAACAAGAGCCACAGTGCCAACTGCATGTTTTCTGCTGTTTTTGGTTCCAGGAAAGTCAGAAAATGAATATTCTCGGAATTGGACGGGACAAAAGCCAAAGTGCCTATTTTTCTGGAAGTGATCAAGTGCCAGAATACGAGACGGAGAAGGGCCAGGGAGCCACCACACCACCTGGCCGCGCGGCCAGGCCTGGCCTACGCCAGGGGGTGGTGTGGCCGCTCCTGGCACCCCCTCGGCCTCCCCTTCCGACTATAAGATGCCCTCGGGATGAAAACCCTAAGTGCCCGATCAAAAATCCACGAAAGAGTCTGTAGCCGCCATCATCTCCATCCCTAGATCAGGAGGGATCTGAAGCTCTTCCCGGCACCCTGTCGGAGAGGGGAATTCACCCTGGAGGCCTTCTTCATCACCATGCAAGCCTTCGGTGTGATGCGTGATTAGTTCATCCTTGGACTACGGATCCATGTAGTAGCTAGATGGCTGGTTCTCCTCCTTTGTGCTTTCATGTCTAGATCTTGTGAGCTCTGTTCATGATCAAGATCATCTATTTGTAATTCTGCATGTTGTGTTTGCGGGGATCCGATGGATATTGAGATGCTATTTCAGATTGATTATTGATTCTATCTTGTCTTTGTTATTTGTGATCTTGCATGCTTTCCGTTGTTAGTAGCTATCTTGGCCAAGTAGATGCTAGCAACTCCAAGAGTTAGTATTTATGCTCGATAGTGGGTTCATGCCTCTAGTAATCTGGGAAGTGATAGAAATCTCTAAGGTACTAGATGTGCTGTTGCTACTAGGGAGAAAACAACAATCCTTTGTTCATAGAACAATCGTATTGTTTACTTTACACGCAGTTCATAAAGCAATAATCTGTTGCTTGCAACTTAATACTGGAGGGGGTTCGGATGATAACCTGCAGGTGGATTATTAGTCATAGATGCAGTTGGATGGCGGTCTATGTATAATGTTGTAATGCCCAATCAAGTCTCAAAGGAGTCAAGATGATTAGTATATGCATGTATTGCTTTCTCGGTGTTTGTCAATTGCCCCGCTGTAATTTGTTCACCCAGCATGTTATCTATCTTAACGAGAGCCACCTCTAGTGAACTATGGATCCCGGTCTTTGTCTTTTACATTCAATCTATAAACTATTTACTGCTTTGTGTTTACTTTCTGCAAACTTTTACTTCTTTCCATTCGATACGTTTAATGCTTTGTTTTCTGCAAAACACGGTGAGATTGACAACCTCATCGCAAGTTGGGGACAAAGTTCTGTGGTTGTGTTGTGCAGGTCTCCACGTTGCTACTAGCACCGGTAGTGCGCCCTACCAAAGCTTAGCTAGTAACACCTTTGGGGTGTTTCCTTGCTCCTACTGGTTCGATTAAACCTTGGTTTCATAACTGAGGGAAACTTGCTGCTGTGCTCATCATACCTTCCTCTTGGGGTTCCCAATGAGCTCTACATCAACACCGCCAACAAGCATTTTTCTGGGTGCCGTGCATTGAGCCATCAGTGCCCTAAAGGCTCTCCCTAGGATGGCTTATATAGATATCTGGCCTAGGGTTTACAGGAGAGACCTATCTGGCTATGACTAAGAGTCGGTTATAGAGTACATGTTGAACTACAAGTAACACTATGGGCCTATGTCGGTAAGTCTTCTGAGCCTTCCCGTAGTCGTACTGGACTCCGTCTCTTCTCTCTATCTGGGCCACCCGTGAAGCAAAGCTCTAACCCAAAGTGGGCCACCCTGGTTAGTGAGGCACAGTGAGGATTCCCAGAAAGTATATCCCCAACAGCAGCCCCCGGAAGCCTCCAAGATCCAAAGTTGGATTCATCATCGTCTAGCTTGATATTCGGCTTGCAGAATCTTGAAGGGTTTCTGAAACTTCAAAAGAAAAGATACGATCCGGGTCTCAAAAAATGAGTCGGACCTATAAATACATTATTCGGGTTTCCAGCTCGAAATTCCAACTAAGCCGAAACTTGGTTTCTGACGTAACCTGACACTAGTCATGGTCAAGTCATGTCACTGACAGACATTCCTGTCAGCACGAACGTTGGTGGGTCCGCCTTTCATGGAACCGAGGCACCGTTTTAATGCGTGTGTGGATATCGAGGCGGCGTAATCATCGCTCGGGGGTTACCCAGTCCTTTCCACAATGTGTGGCATGTTCATTGTTGCGTTTACATGAATCTTGACGCGGCTGGGGGATATAAGTGGTGAGGATTCTTTTCCCCATCTTCTTCACCAGCACTTGCACCGTTTCCTTCTCCCCAACGTCTAACACGAACATAAAGCTCCTCTGCTCCCCAGAAACCTCCAGCGCCGCCCATCCCAGGTCACCGGTATTCGGGAAGAATGGCTTCAACATCATCTTCTGGCACGGCGGCAACGGCAGCAGCGGCGGAGAAGGAGAGCAACCGTGGGGTCTGGATCCCATGTGTGCTTGACGACGCCAAGCTCCACGTCGTGGAGAACGAGGGGCTCATCCGCACCGGCGACTGGCGGAGCAGCTACGGCCAGATCGTTCCCACCCCTCTCGCCGACGAGCGGGTACACTTCGGCACCCACCTTGACAGTGGTTTGACCTTCCCTCCCTCAGATTACTTTTCTGAGGTTATTGATCACTACAAAGTTCAGCTTCATCATCTTCCCCTGAACTCTCTCTTAGAGATGAGCTCATATGCTTCTTTGTGCGAGGGGTATCTCGGTATTAGGCCGAGTCTCGATCTTTTCCGGTTTTACTTTCATGTCCGGAGAAATTCCATCACTGCCGCTGATCCTTATATTATCGGTACTATTAGTTTTTCTGTTAGAAGAGAACGCGTCTATCCTCGGATTAAGGCTAGTGAGTCGGTAAAACAATGGCCATCCACTTTCTTTTACCACAAGGATATTCCCACTCCCGGCAAAGCTACTGCTTTGCCGGCTTTTGTCGACGGTGCCGCCATGCACCACGAGTCCTGGGACGCAGATGCGCCGGCTCTCAGTGATGATCTGCTTCTTGCCAAGAGGCAGATCAAATATTTGATGAAGCACAAGGGCCTGAAAGGGTCCGACTTAGTTCACTGCTGGGTGGCACGCCAGATCCAACCTCTACAACATCATGGAGACCGACTTATGCACTCCATCACAACATCCAAAAAAGATTCCCTCTGAATCTGCTCCCAGCCTTATACAGAGAAAGAATACGAGTCTCAAATCAAGTGGCCGATAAGGGAGCGGATCAACAGGAAAATCCTGGATCTGTCTTTGGACATGCATACAGCTGAAAATCCTATGGTAGTGGTAAGTTTCCAGCAATAAACCGAACTATGTGCTCGTCTTTACATTGTTTTTTGCAATACTGAGATTATATTCTTCTTTTCAGCTTGCATACCTCCCCGAGTCGGAGCTTTCTCCTATCGAGGGATATCCTCCTGAGTTATCTTAGGACGATGGAGAGCTGGTTCCATTGCCGAACATAATTCCTCGGAAGCGTAAGGCTCCGGCAGTGTCTATCGACACAAAGGAGGTGCCCATTGTGAAGAGGTAACTTTCTTCACAAGGTTTTTGTAATTCATTTGTAATTATTTCCAAGATGTAATGTTCTTTATTCTATTATGTTCTCAGAGCTAAATAGCTTACCAAGGGCAAGGGGAAGGGAGTTTCGTCGAAGCCCCTGCGCCAGTCAAAGCTAAATTTGACCTCTCCGGCCACAGCTCCTCTGACTCCTGCCCCTCAGCCTTCTGTAGCCCCGGAGATTACTCCATCTCCAACCGTTGTAGAAGATCCGACTCAATCATTAGAGCCAACATCCTTGGGTCACAAACTAACGTGACCATGGGTGACTCAGGTCTTGATAAGGGTGAACCCTCTTCGGGTAATGATCCCTTGGCAGAGGTCTTCACTGAAAACCTCCTCAACAATTTGGGTCTTGCCAAACTTGGCATTATTCGGAAATCAGCAGAGGATATCCAACGGCTCGCCCGGCAATGCTTGGAGAGCCGGAATATTACTACCGAGGAGGAGGCACAAGAAGCGGGGGATATCAAGTACTCCGAACTCCTCGAGCAAATTCATCTTCGCGACGAGGGACTAAGGGCCAGTGTGCTTCCGCCACCACCAATAATTCCACTCACCCTCGCCGAGAAGGTTACTACAGAAGTGAAAGTGAGCCTAAGCAAGCTCACTCATGAACAACACGTAAGTCGGAATTCCAACTCACTTTTTTCCTTATGCTATTTTATATCATATCCTCTAGCCGCTAAGCATGAAGTTGGATAGACAATCCAGATTTATGCTTCCTTAGGATGCCAAATAATGAACTATTTTAGCCCCCCAAGGTTCGTGCTGATATTAGTAAAGATATTAGCCCGAGTCTTTAGTAGACTTCTGACTCTGGGTATTTTGACTTACAAAAAGTTAATTCATATAACTAGGAATTGTTGAAGAATATTTGTAACAAGCAGAGAGAGATCAGAGCTCTCAGACTTGAAAATGCTCAACTGAAAGTATCCATGGATGAGGTTGAAGGTAAACATTCCAGTATTCAAACCTTGTCCTTTATTGCATAGTCGAATTTTCATTCAACTATTGTTCATTTGACTATAGCACTGGTAAAGCAATCCTGTGCTATGATTGAAGAAGCCGAAAATCTGAAGACCCTAGCGGTGGAGAACACCGATTTACGTCAGGAGCTGGACAAGCTGAAGGCGGATCATGAACGGAGCATTGCTCAAATTCTTGAATCCTCTTCAATGGCCATCGACGAGCGTGATCGAAGGATCGCCGCCCAGGACCATAGAATCTCGAATATCAATGATGCTTTGATCAGAGAGAAGGATATCACTGAGGCACTTCGGGCTAAACTTCGGAGCCTACGGGAAGAGAAGACCAAAGTCGACGATGTCATCTTTGGTATGTTTCCCTCTTTTTGACTTTTCTGCACCTTCCGACTCTTTGGAGCTCGGATTTATTTTATTAACTATTTGCATTACATGTGCAGGTCCTCTGAACTTACTGGACTCAGTCTTTGTTGAATCTCGCACTAGCCGGCTTACACAAGTTGGCGATTTACTTCATGACTACCGCCAATCCTTTGAGGATATTGGCGAAGTTCTCAAGGTTCCGGACATGCATAGAATGTCCGGCTTTGAAGTGCAAGACAAGGCCAAGGAGATGCCCCAGCTTATCCAGGACTGGAACATGTCCTACGCACGAACCGCAACGCAGAACGCTCTCACCATGGTTATTTGCCACCATGGAAGCATGAAAATCTGGCAAGTAACCAGAGGGTATTCTACTGTGGATGAATACGGCCAAGAGCAGGATATCAAAGCAATCATGGACTCCTGCGCCGAATATGGGTGCCACGTAGCTGACTTAACCAGCTACGACACTCCTTTCTTCACTCGTGTAGACACGTCGCCTCCGCTTGCCGAAGAAACTGGTGAAGTTTCCGACGATGAACAATCCGTATTGGATTTGAACGTCTTGGAAAGATAACAAGGCGAGGCCGATGTATCCAGTGAGCCGGCAACTCCTACCTCTCCCCCTACATCGTAGAGCATCAGAACAAACAATGTGTTATTCTGAAAACAATTCGGGTTGTAAATAAGTAGTATAATACTTTTGCTAGTGCTAAGCTTTGTTATTTCTATTTAGCACTTTCGGCTTTAATTTTATGTGCCTGAAATGTTTACATAAGCACTTATGTTTTTTTGTCTGTACTTATCGTTTATCTGGCTTTCTGCCTCGTCCCTTTCGTGAGCCGGCCAACCTTTAGCAGAGAAACTTTGCCGAGCAACGGAGCTCAATTGCTAAACCAGTTTAAACTCGGAAACAAAGCCAGCTTCTAGTACCAACAATTCACTACTCGAAAAATGGCCGCATCCGGCAATCAGATAAATAACCAAAGTATAGACTAGAAAATTTAGATTTATACCCAAAGGTATCATTTTTAGAATCGAAAATCTAAACCAGAACAAACCTTAGCATAAAGAACTTTCAAGTATTCTGGGATTTTCGACTGTGACATGAACATTCAGAAATAAGATGGTAAAAAACTTCTCAGATTTTTTTTGTGGCAACCAACACTTTATTTCTCATTGAACACGTACACATATATGGTTACAAAGAAAAATAAACTATGAATAAAAGGGACGTAGCTAAGCAATATTCCATGGTCTGTCTAATTCCTCCGGGTTTGTACTGCCTCTAGCTCTCTTTCTTTTCTTAGTAGCAGGTCTTTCTTTGACTGGCCGCATATCAGTTAGATAGTATGAACCATTGTGCAATACTCGACTAACTAAAAAGGGCCCTTCTCATACTGGGGAAAGTTTGTGCTTTCTTTGTTGCACAAGCCGGAGAACCAAATCGCCCTTATTGAAAGACCGGTTTCTGACTCTCTGGCTATGATATTTGCGTAACTTCTGGTGATAGGATGTTGATCTCATCTCAGCAACAATGTGAACTTCTTCGACTAAGTCAAGGTCGTTTTGTCGAGAAATCTCGGCATCCTCTTCGATATATGCGACAACTCTAGGAGAAGTGTGAATCAAATCACTAGGAAGAACTGCTTCAGCACCATAGACCAAGAAGAAAGGTGTGCATCCGTTTGACCTGTTCGGAGTTGTTCGCAAGCTCCATATTATAGAGGGTAGTTCCTCTGCCCAAGCCCCCGCAGCACGTCGTAGTGGTGCTTCGAGTCTTGGTTTTAGGTCTTGTATGATTAAACCATTTGCTCTTTCGACTTGTCCATTAGCCTGTGAATGTGCGACTGACACAATGTCAAGCCGGATATTTTGTTCGTTGTAGAATTCGGCAAGCTCTCCCATAGAGAAATTACTTCCGTTGTCTGTGATAATGCTATGCGGATAACCGTATCGGATTATAACATCCTCGAGAAATCTTTTAGCTGTTTCTCCATCACAACTAGTGACGGGTTTAGCCACAATCCATTTGGTGAATTTATCCACCATCACTAAGAGGTGAGTAAATCTACTTGGAGCCCGTTTAAACGGTCCTACCATATCAAGCCCCCAGACCGCGAAAGGCCATGTTATAGGTATTGTTCTCAGCTGATCAGCCGGAACATGAGCTTGTTTGGTGTACTTTTGGCAGCCTTTGCACGTCTTGACTAGCCGTTCGGCATCTGCCTTGGCTATAAGCCAGAAAATACCGTGTCGGAAAGCTTTTGCCATTAGAGATTTGGCTGCAGCATGGTGACCACACTCACCTTTGTGGATTTCTTGTAAGATTTCCACTCCTTCTTCTGGAGATACACATCGCTGAAAAACCCCACACACGCTCCGCTTATAGAGCTCATCACTAACTATAGTATAGGATTTTGCTCGTCGGATGATCTGCCGGCTTAGAACTTCGTCTTCGGGTAATTTGTCATCTACCAAGTAATCAAGGTAGGGTTGAGTCCAGCTGGGAATTACAGCCAGAACTGCTACTAAAGGTGAGTCGGATTTGGTCGGATATTCCTCGTCTACTCCTTTTATAGAAGGAACTTTGAGGTGCTCCAAAAAAGCACCATCTAGAACCTTTTTCCGTGTAGAGCCTATTCGAGATAATGCATCTGCTTCCTCATTTTCTGCTCGAGGGATGTGTTGAACCTCAAACCCTTCGAACGATTTAGATAGTTCATCCATGACAGCTTTATATGTTGTCATGTGTTTATTTGCATTACAGATATCCGACACTTGCTGAGCAACAAGATCCGAATCTCCATAACACATCAAACATCGGATGCCGATATCCTTAGCAATCCGAATTCCATGCAGTAGTGCTTCATACTCGGCAATGTTATTTGTCGTTGTGAAGTGGATTTGCAACACATAGAAAAGTTTATCTCCTTGGGGTGATTTGAGCACCACGCCAGCCCCCGAGCCTTAGACCCGTCAAAATGTAAGGTCCAATATTTCGACTCTGGGAGGATCATGTTCTCTGTTGTCTTTGTCCAATCAGCAACAAAGTCAGCAAGGATTTGGGATTTGATTGCTGTACAAGGTTTATACTCAATGTCGAAAGCTAACTTGAGCCGGGCTAGTTCCTTAGCTATTGCCTTATGCTTTTCATCGCCAAAACGTCGTAGGGACTATTTGACGGGTTTAGCATTCAGGTGTACATTTAAAGAGTGCTCGGCAAGTTCCCTAGGTACTTCGGTCATGTCCAATGGCTGCCATGCGAAGATATCTTGATTTGCTTGGAGGAACTTGACGAGTGCGCTTTCCTATGCGTTATCTAGGCCTACGCCTATCTGGGTCAACTTGGAGGGGTCATCATCCTTCAACGGCATATTCTTCATCTCTTCTGATGCCTTGAACTCTGGATTCAGCTTTGTCACCTCCTTCTTTATTGCGGGCATCTCGGATGGGTCGATGGTCTTCTTGATCTCCTGGTACTCCTGGGCGTGCAGCACGGCTTCAACAAAGGCGGCATTTCCATCCTCGCACTCTCACGCTTTCTTCGGGTCTCCCCTGATGGTGATCACACCGTTGGGACCTGGAATTTTCATCATATTGTAAATGTAACACGGACAAGCCATGAAATCCCAGTAAGCCGGACGTCCGAATATAGCATGGTACGCGCTCTTGAACGGGACTACTTCGAAAGAAAGTGCCTCCGTTCAATAGTTTTTTGGAGTTCCAAAGGTATCATCCAAAGTGATCTCTCCCAGGGAATTTGCTTGTCTTCATGGGACAACTCCATGAAAGATCACAGAGCTATGATTCCGCTGGGTCTCCGAGATTTGCATTCGGCGTAGCGTTTCGACATACAAGATGTTAATGCTGCTACCACCGTCCATGAGAGTCTTGGAGAAACCATAGTCATCAATAAGTGGATTGATGACTAAGGCATATTTTCCTCGCCTGTGCAACTTAGGCGGATGATCAGCACGGTCAAAGGTGTTTGCCACTTCCGACCAGTCCCGGAATTGGGGGACAACCGGAACTGTTGCATTGAGCTCGTGCAGAACTGCTTTCTTGACCTTAGCTGGTTGAGATCCGAGGAAGGTGACGTACGTGTTTTTCTTTGTTGGGAAGTTTTTCTTCCCTTCCGGCTTGGGATTTGAAGGATCAGCTTCCTCCATGTCGGAATCTTTCTTGGTCTCTTTATCTTTTTCGGGATTCTTCTTTCCCTTCTTCCGCTTAGCCCTGTAGCCAGCGGTATCATCTATCTTGATGTCGTCATTAAAACGACACTCGGCGTTTGTGTGAGACGAGCCCCCGTTGGCATCCAAGTGATGCACACAAGGGTTATTGGCAATGTCAGCCCAGGAGTAGGTTTTTCCAGGTTGCTGGTCTCCTCTACCCTGGACTCTTGATTTCCCACAACCGTGTCCATAGCCACCACCGCGCCCTCCTCATCCTCTAGACCCGAAAGTAGCAGTGACCACTGCCGTTTCCCTGTTGGGTTTTTCTTCCGAGGTGTTCTTGCGCTTTTGAGCTTACTACTTTGGTTGTTTTGCCGACTGTGGCACAACTAGGGCGTTCAGTAATCCCTCCGCATCATCATCAACATCTGCATACTTGCTCGTTGTTTCTATCATCTCTCCCTGATCAGTGACCTTGTCACACTTCAAGCGATGACGTAATAAACCAATTGGGAGACCTGCAATGAAGGCTTCGATCGTAGTTTGGTCATTTACTCCTTCACAGGAGTTTTTGATGTTGATCCATCGTCCGAGGTAATCTTGGCAAGTTTCTCCAGCTTTCTGGGTGCAACGTTGTAGGTCTCCTATCGTACACGGCCTCCGATATGTGCCTTTGAAATTCCAAAAGAACGCGCTTTGCATGTCATACCAGTTGTGGATGGTGTTCTCCAGAAGTTCATTGAGCCATGATCACGCCATCTTCCGCAACATGAGTGGGAGATATCGGGTTGCGACCAAGCTGTTTCCGCCTTTGGTGATGCAGCAAGCCTAGAAAAAATCTTGAAGCCAAGTATCTGGCCGAGCTACACCGTCGTAGGGCTGGATGTGTCTTAAGATAGCAAATCCTTCCGGGATTTTTTTTACTCTTATGTGTGGTCCAAAGCATTTTGGGCCCACGTATATATCATCATTTTCGTAGCGCCGCGCCTCTATGTTAGAGTTAATCCGGTGTCTCGCGTCACTTGGGGACAGGGATCGCCGTCCTGATTGACATCTATGCCTGCGGTGCCTTGGAGCCAGACTTTGGCTTCTACCACCACCTCCTCCGCCACGACGCCCTCCTTGGCCTCCTTGAGAACCGTTGTGATGGCTACTTGGTGGAGAGGGTGGAGCAGCTGGATCATTTCCAGCTTGTCGCCGGCCTCCATCCGGAGTGTCATTATTCCGATTACGGGGAGGATCTTCATTGCAACGAGCCCCCTGCCGGCTTGTCTCGGCACGGTGTCTGTCTTTCCTTCATCCGTCACTCCCACCCTGGTGGGGCTCAGCTGGACGGCTTGTATGTCTAGGGGTGGCATTCTTTGACGGTCCTCCTCCCGACGTTTCTCTTTATCTTCTTCCCTGTGATCGTTCGACTCCCGTCGGGGAGGATTTCTCGGATACAGTGCAGCAATTGCCTCTTGCTCGGCAGCTGGAGCAACGTTGCACCAGTCACGTGCAGTTCTGTGGTGCTGCCCTGAAGATCTGGTTCTTGAATAGTTGTCTTCCCGATGGTCGGAACGATGATGCTGCTCTGAAACCCGTTGGGGGTCTTATGTCATTCTAGGCCGGATCCATGCGACATTGGTCGGATTGGGAGACCAGTTTTCCGCTTTTGGACTTCGCGGCCTTCTGCTGCACCAGACCCTTGGTGAGTAGCTTAATGCCCAATCGAACCTGTTTCGGGCCTGGATTGTTTGCCAGGATGTCTCGAGCTGCGGCAGTGTTCTGCACCAGCGTTGGGTACACCAGATCTCCCTTGCTGTCGAGTCAAGGCATCCCAGGGTCTCCTTTGAAGAGAACCTTGTGAACTTCTGAAAATTGATCGTTATGCGAGTCTTTTGATGTTGCCGAGATATGTACTTCTCCGCAGTTGCTATGTGCTTCTTCTCTTCCTCGATGTTGTTCGCCTCATCCAGGAGTACTTGGTGACGCGCTTCTAGGTCCTAGGCCCTTTCCTCCAGTTCTTCAGCAGTAAGTTCTGCAGCTGTAGGGATAGGTGTAGTAAATGCAGCATTGATGAGTTTGTGCACCTGTGGTGACCACGTGTCCATCCACCGACTCTTCTTTAGGCTTGTCTAGGATAAGTTCTCCATCCGAGTCTTCCTCATATTCCTCAGCAATCACCTCCTCTGCCGGAAGATCTTTTGTCGGGGTCTTGTTCTTCTTGTTCTTCTTCTTTGCGTTCTTGGCAGCGCCGGTAGTAAAGACGGCTTTGGGCCCATTTCCTGGAGTCAAGATCTGATCGGTACTTTCAGACATTTGGACCTCGGGATTATCTCCGAGATCCATGTTATCCTACGCTTTAGGAGAGTTTTCTCCGGATTCTTCGTCCATGGCTTCTCCTTCTTCTGCGGCTGTGGAATTAAAATCCTCTTCGTACTCCACGGAGAACTTCCGGAAATCTATCGACATCATGGAATCATCCGAAGATGCCGGTAAGTCGAAGTTTGTTCCTATTGCCTCTAGCACCAAGTCTTCGTTGTCTCCAGCATCGACAGAGCCGGATCCGGACCCAACATATCTGACAAAGTGCGATGCGTGCCTCCTGAGATAGTTGCGGCTTTCCCTATCAGCTTCCTCAAAACATCTGATGGTCTCGAGGATTTCATCCACGTTTGCGTCTTTCATTATCATGCGCCTCAACATATATCTCAAGAAGGGTTTATCTGTTCCGGTAGTATCAGAGTCGGAACCAGAGCTATTTTCTTGCTCCTCCTGGATTTCAACCTCAGCGGGCAGATCGATCTGGGATTCGACCTCGCTAGGGAGATCCACTCCAGATTCGACTTGCACTTCAAGATCTACTTCAGGTTCAGCTTTATCCACTATCTCCGCAAAGGGTGCGGGCTGGGTGGGATTAGGGATTTCTGAGATCCGGAACTCTGCCGCCTCCGCGGACAAAGGGGACCCAGAATTTTCTTCTGCCTCTATCATCACCGCTAGGGTGGGTGGGACAGGTTCAGCGAAACCGATGTACACATCGATCTCGCCAAAGGACATGATGGTGTAAGCAGTCACAACCTCCCTAGTCGGAATCAAGGTCTCGTCGAGAACGATGAGAGGGACGTCGCTGGCGTAGAGGATGCGACCGACGGTGATGGTCTCGCCGATTCCGATTCTTGCAGATTCCTCTCGGAACGCAGATCTGAAGCTCACTTGCCCCACGATGGGCGCCAACTATCGTCGGATTGATGACAAGTACGCCATGAGGGGGTCCTCGAGGCATGTGGAAGAGAGGGGTGTGAGACGTACGGTATTCCGGGACGATGAGCACACAAGTTTACCTAGGTTCGAATCCACCGGCTTGGGACGGATCCTACTCCTGCTAGCAATCCAGTAGTACGACAGAGCTGGAACATGGGTTACAAGGGTTTCACCTGTGCGAGTTGAGATTGTAGACTATTGTGAGGGTGCCCTAAAGGCTCTCCCTAGGACGGCTTATATAGATATCCGGCCTAGGGTTTACAGGAGAGACCTATCCGGCTACGACTAAGAGTCAGCTACAGAGTACATCTTGAACTACAAGTAACACTATGGGCCTATGTTGGTAAGTCTTCTGGGCCTTCCCGTAGCCAGACTGGACTTCGTCTCTTCTCTCTGACTGGGCCGCCCGTGAAGCAAAGCTCTAACCCAAAGTGGGCCACCCTGGTCAGTGAGGCACAGTGAGGATACCCGGAAAGTATATCCCCAACAATAGCAAATGCTAATAGGTAGGTATGGTGGACTCTTTGGAATAACTTGGTTTTTTTTGGAGTTGGATGCATGAGAGGAACTCATACTTGGTTATGGAGGCTAGCAAAAGACTGGGAGCGACCAACTAAGAGAGAAATAATGGCCATAATCATGCAAAGCGACAAAACATCATTAATTAAAGCATAAAGTGATATTACAAGTCAAAAACTAAAGGATCATAGAGGCTATGGTGACTTGGTATAGTCTTAACATGGTGTGAGCATGCGCCAAGTCAACCCAAACAAAGTATCAAAGGAGAATACCATAATACTATGCTTTAATATGCTAAAACAACGCATGATTCTTTCAAGGCACATTAAGCAATCTCAATTGTTTATAACATGTCATGCCACAGCAAAAATCACTAAGCATAAAGCCAAAACAATACCAAGCATGACATGACAAAGCATAGGCCACAGTCAAAAACAAGCTCCTTTTTACCACTTAAGGATGAACTTTTCCTACTCTTTTCCAATCCAAACTAACGTATTTTAAAACTAATGTATGAATGAGGTGGTCCAACCAATTTATTCAAGCAAACTAAGAAAACTAAGCAAACAAAAACCAAAAACAAAAATGAAGATGCTCCAAGACCAACACAATTGTGCATGAAACAATAAAAATGAAGTGTTTGGAAGAAACCTGAGATTTTTATTGATGAAGAAGGGGATGCCTTGGGCATCACCAAGCTTTGACGCTTGTACTTCTTGGATATTTATTGGGGTGACACGGGTGGCATCCCCAAGCTTGAGATTTTGTCCATTCTTTATCTCATTACATCATTCTTTCCCTACAGCTGAAAATTTCCTCATACAAAACTTCACGAAATCTTCATTAGCAACATTAGTGCACTCAAGATAATAAGTCTTTTGGTTCAGTTTCAACACAAGTAAAACTTCCATTAAAACACAAGCTACTGTAGCAATTCCCTCAAAAAGCTCAATTTCCCCAAAAAGAACCCAAAAGGAATCAACAAGAAGCAAATGAAAATAATGGCAGAAATCTGTCAAAACAGACCAGCAGGTAGAAACCGATTTTTTCGAAGACCTTATGTTGCTCAAATCGAAAAGTGTTAAACTAACAAAAATTTGATAACAACCTGGGGCAGAAGAATAACACATTACAGCTCAAACCGACATACAGAGATTTTTCACGAATTTTTACAGCGAAGCACAAAAATCTGTTTCGGGACAGCAACTTTCCCAAGCATTACTTCTCTCTCATTAGAGGTTACTCTTGGCACAAAAATCACACAAAAATGATAAGGAGAGGTTATTACAGAGGTAATAACTTCCAAGACTCAACTAAAACCTTTGGGTTATCTTCCAATAAGTACTTTTCTTTAACGCCTTTAAGTTAGGCATAAGAAGCAAGAAAAGAATCAAGTATTATCAAATGAAGAAGCATTAAGATTGATACCAGAAATATCTTCAACAAGGCAAGGTATCTCATCCAAATAAGTTCTAGAGGATCCCCTCTCAATGCTCTTGGGTTTACTATTTTCATCAAACGTGTTTTCAGGAACAATCCAATCAAAATTCTTTTCTAAGGCTTCATGCATTCCTACAAGTTTAAAAGGTATTGGTATCTTAATTTCCTCCCTATTAGGTTCGGTTTTGTCCATCTTTTCTCGTGTACCAATAACATCTACACATGAGCCTAGCATATTAAAACGATCAAAGACTTTTCTAGCTTCCTTAGCAACATCATATAATTCTTTAAGGAAGGTTTCCAGAATAACATCTCTTTTTTCAGGGTCCTCGATTTCTTTAAGTTTAAGAAACATTACTTGCATTATGGGGTTAAGGTTAACAAACCTAGCTTCCAACATGTGAACTAAAGAAGCTGCAGCAATTTCATAATTTAGAGCAAGTTCTGCAAGGGATCTATCCATAATATCATCATGCTTACTAACATGATTAAAGAATTCTTCAATATTATCTTTTCCAATTATAGAGCCACTACCTATTGAAAGGTCTTTTAGAGTGAACTTAGGGATCAACATGGCGAGCTAAGAACGAGGTAACAACTATAGAAAGACCTAAATTTTTGTGTTTTTTGATAAAAACAAGCAAACAAAGCAGAAATAAACTAAGCAAAACAAAAACAACAAAGTAAAGAGATTAGTTATGAGGGACTCCCCTTGTGAAGATGTCCTTGACTCCCCGGCAATGGCGCCATAAAAAGAGCTTGATGGCCCAAAATATATCGAGCTCGTAGGGGAACCCCAAGAGGAAGGTATGATGAGCACAACAACAAGTTTTCCCTCAGTTATGAAACCAAGGTTATCGAACTAGTAGGAGCAAGGAAACACCTCCAAGGTGTTGTTTCCAACTTGGAATCCTGCACAACACAACCACATAACTTTGCCCCCAACTTACAATGAAGTTGTCAATCTCACCGGTTTTGCTGAAAACAAAGGATTAAACGTATTGTGTGGAAGATAGTGATAGCTTGCAGAAAGTAAACAGGAAACAGTAAATAGATGTAGATTGATGGTAAAAGAATGGACTGGGGTCCATAGTTCACTAGTGGTGATTCTCCTTAAGATAGATGACATGTTGGGTGAACAAATTACAGTGGGGCAATTGACAAACATCAAGAAAGCATACATGCATATACTAATCATCTTGACTCCTATGAGATTTGATTGGGCATTACAACATTATACATAGACCATAATCCAACTGCATCTATGACTAATAATCCACCTTCAGGTTATCATCCGAACCCCCTCCAATATTAAGTTGCAAGCAACAGATAATTGCATTAAGCAATGTGTGTAAAGTAAACAATCTGATTGTTCCATGAACAAAGGATTGCTGTTTTCTCCCTAGTAGCAACAACACATCTAGTACCTTAGAGATTTCTGTCACTTCCCCTGATTCCTAGAGGCATGAACCCACTATCGAGCATAAATACTCCCTCTTGGAGTTGCTAGCATCTACTCGGCCAAGATAGCTACTAACAACAGAAATCATGTAAGATCACAAATAACAAAGACATGATAGAATCAATAATCAATCTGAAATAGCATCTCAATATCTATAGGATCCCCGCAAACACAACATGTAGGATTACAAATAGATATCTTGATCATGAACGAAGCTCACAAGATCTAAAAATGGTAGCACAAAGGAGAAAAACCAACCATCTCGCTACTACATGGACCCGTAGTCCCAGGATGAACTACTCATGCATCACACCGGAGGCTTGCATGGTGATGAAGAAGGCCTCCAGGGTGAATTCTCCCCTCCGGTAGGGTGCCAGAAAGAGTTTAAGATCCCTCCCGATCTAGGGATGGAGATGACGGTGGCTACAGACTCATTCGTGGAATTTTGATCGGGTACTTAGGGTTTCTGTATCGGAGGCATCTTATAGGCAAAAGGGGAGGCTGAGGGGGTGCCCTAGGCGGCCACACCACCTCCTGGTGCGGGCCAGGCCTAGCCGCATGGCCAGGTGGTGTGGTGGCCCTATGGCCCCTCTCTGTCTCGTATTCTGGCTCCGTGTCCCCCTCGGTGAAAAACTGACTTTGGCTTTTGTCCCGTCTAATTTCGAGAATATTCATCATTGTGTTGCTTCTATTCGTGCGATTACTGCAGATTCGACAAAGTCTACGGGGTCAAGCCTGCGACCAATGAAGAGAACGTGGGTAAAACCTAGAGCCTCTTATGTCAAGCTCAATGTTGACGCGGCATATATGGAAAGTGAGGGGACTGGTGCTTCAGGTGCTATTATTCGGAATAACCAGGGAAATTTTATAGCTGGCTCATCTACTTTCTTTCCACATGTGGCATCAGCCGCTATGGCAGAAGCTCTAGCTATGATGCATGGGATCACGCTTGCTAATAGCCTTGGTCTTCACAATGTTGAAGCAGAATCTGATTCGACATAGGTTATTCAACTGTGTTCGGGCAAGAACCGTGTCTGGAGCGATGCATCTGCTATTTATGCTGCGATTATGATACAAGCAGGAGCTATCGGGACTGTTGAATTCAACCATTGTGGAAGAGATATCAACACAACGGCTCATTATATAGCTAGGGAGTGTTTAAATTCAAAACTTTCATGTAATTGGGTCGATGAACCCCCTAGCTTTATCCTACAAACCCTTGTAAATGATGTAACAATTATTTGATGGGCTGCAAGTTTCAGATGCACTCTTTTTTAATATATGATGTGGTTTCAAAAAAAATTGCCCTCCCACCAAAACACATATAACCCCTCCCACCAAAACACGCACCAAAACACCTATATAACGCACCAATGTCTCTATTTGTTGCCGTACGATCGCACGCGCATACCCGGCCTGGGCATACGCGGCATAAGCCCAACAAGACAAAGAACGCCTGGTACCTCGCTCGATAAGCTGAGTACACAGCTAGAATAACAGTTTAGTCTCACCTCGGTTTCTTACAAGTTGGCGTACTGGTTTATAAACGTTTCCAATTTGTTTGGAGTACCACAAAGCCGACTCGCAGAATAGCAAGTAGCGAAGAGGGAGCACAAAGGAAGGAGAGTACTTGGCTGTAATTAAAAAGGATTGTGTAATCAAAGATTGACGGCCAGACGCATAGCTGCTGGCGGTAGGGACTTGTGGGGAACCTGGACGGTACAGAGCGCGGCAGGAGGGCGAGTTTGGAAGCGAAGACGAGCTTCTTGAGTGAGCGCCATAGGAGGAGGAAGGCGGGGCTCCGGAAGAGAGGATGGATGGACGTGAGGGAGGCGGTGTTGGGGCGCTCGTCGGGATCGGATAAGGACAACAATGGGGAGGAAAACACTGGGCTCGGTCGAGTATTGGGTCCGTCTCCTCAACGGAGATGAGAACAATATGCTAAATTCGAGTCGGGGGGTGTGCGCTCCTCCATCAGGATTTTGGTCTTCAGAAAGGGTTGAGGTTCAGAATTTATTAGAAAGAAAAGAAGGGAGTCCAGGAGTAGACAGCTCTCATGGGGAAGACGGGGATGAGGAGTTGGAGGACTAGCAGTTGTTGCTGAAAATAAAATAAAAGCTTTGGCGTTTATGGACCTACGATTCACAAATGTAAATAAATGAGTAAAACCAAAACTTCCTACGCTATGCTTTTTCTAATTCATGATTCAATGTGTTAATTTACACGGTTGTTCGAAAACAAATTATATGGCTAGAAACAGTTGTCTCTTAACCGAGACGCGAACCAGTTCAATAAGACTCAGTTCGGGAGGAGAGAGAGGTTAGAGACCGCCGGAGATGGGAGGGAGTCAGCAACAACTGCCAGCGAGGAAGGAAGGTGGCGGCGCAGAACGAGGATTTCTCGTCAGCCTTAGATGGCCATAGAGACGAATGCGATTTGGGCGGCGATCGGGTGGCGCTGGGCACGCTCTCACGTGCGGGCAGGGATCGAACATGGAGGCTCTCGGGCTCTGGGCTCTGTTCGGGAGGAGAGAGGTTGGGGACTGGGAGACCTGATAGTGTTCTTTCTGACAGCGCAGGGGGGCTCGTTGCAAAACAGCGGGGAGATGTGTTGGTGGCCGCGATCATGCCGTGCGTGGTGCGCGGTGTAGTGGCGGCAGGTGCTTGTTGTGTTGCGTGTGTGTGTTCCTGGGTGTGAGACGTGTCGAAGTGCGTGAGCTGGTGGTGTGGTGAGGCTGGTTCGGGTTAGTGTTTGAGGTTGGCCTCCGATGGGAGGGATAGGGAGTGCACGGAACAGGCCAAAACCACTGAGATGTCAAATCCTACAAGATATGCTACAGCACCCTAGAACGAACTGCACCGGTGGGAACCACGACGCCTATCCCTATGCATGACGAGAGGTGGCGACACGGGTGTTCACGTGACTACGTGCTCAGCCACGACATGTGCTTTAGAGCCCCGGGCGGGAGCTCCCGCAAAGCAGCTCCACACAATGGGAGCTTCTCAGATAGTGGAGCTATGGCCGCAGTTTCCCACAAGCACCATTCTTCTAGTCATCCTCCCACTCGTCTCCTTCCTCGTACATCGGAGCGTGAAGTACAGGCCCGGCGCTAAACTGTTCCCACCAGGGCCCTGGTGCCTGCCCATGGTGGGCAACCTGCACCAGATTGGCCCGCTGCCGCACCGAAGCCTGTCGGCGCTGGCGAGGCGGCACGGGCCAGTGATGACGGTGTGGCTCGGCACCGTTCCGGCGGTGGTGCTGTCGTCGCCGGAGGCTGCGCGGGAGGCCCTCAGGACACACGACGCGGACTGCTCCAGCCGCCCCCCCTCGGCGGGGCCACGGCTGCTCTCGTATGGCTACAAGGACGTGGCCTTCTCCCCCTACAGCGACCACGTCCGTGAGATGCGCAAGATCTTCATCCTCGAGCTGCTCAGCCGCCGCCGCGTGCAGGCCGCCTGCTACGCGCGCGATGTGCAGGTGGAGAAGCTCGTCAGGAACCTCACCAGCATGGGCGCAAACCCGGTGCCGATCGCCGACCACATCTTCGCCACCGTGGACGGCATCATCGGCTCCTTCGCGTTCGGGGAGAACTACGCCACGGAGCAGTTCAAGGGGGAGTTCGTCCCGGTGCTGAACGAGAGCACGGTCATGCTCGGCAGCTTCGCCGTGGAGGACTTCTTCCCCGGCGCCTGCCGCCTGCGGCCGACTGGTGGACCGAGTTACGGGGATCAAGGCCCGTCGGGAGAGGGTCTTCAGGAAGCTCGATGGCTTCTTCGAACAGGTCGTCGACCAGTACGAGGATCCTAGCCGCAGAAAGCCTGCACACGACAACGACGGCTGCGCCTCCGTGCTCATGCAAGAGCTTGTCGACCTGTGGAAGAACGGGGGCGACTTTACCAGGGATCATGTCAAAGCCATGCTCGTGGCATGTGTTATTGTGATCCATCTACCTAGATTCATGACACCAAATAAACTATATTTGATTGATGTTGAAATAACTAGTACTCTTTTCAGAACACTTTCGTGGGCGGCAACCACACAAGCTCGGTGACTATAAACTGGGCAATGGCGGAGCTAATTCGGCACCCGAGGGTGCTCAAGAAAGTGCAGGACGAGATCAGGCTAGCTGCTGGAGGCAGGAAAGAGCGAGTACAGCACGAGGACATGCCCAGCCTCAAGTACCTGAGGATGGTGGTGAAGGAGACTCTTCGGCTGCATCCCCCGGCGACGCTGCTCCTCCCAAGGGAGACCACACGGCGAATCCAGGTCGCCGGACACAGCATCCCAGCCAAGACGAAGGTTATGGTGAACGCGTGGGCGATCGGCAGGGACCCCAGCGTGTGGAAGGATCCGGAGGAGTTTAATCCGGACCGGTTTCAGGACGCCGACATCGACTTCAACGGGACTCATTTCCAGCTGCTGCCATTCGGGTCGGGCCGCCGGATCTGCCCAGGCTTGGCCATGGGCGTGGCCAACATAGAGTTCATCTTGGCAAACTTACTTTATTGCTTCGACTGGGAGCTCCCGACCGGAGTGAGGACCCAGGATGTGGACATGGAGGAGGCAGGGGCACTCACCTTCCGAAAGAAGACGCTGCTCCTGCTGGTGCCAACCAAGTACGATGCGTCTCACTCACGTGATTGACATCAAGATCATGTTGGGCTGGCTTTAATTGTTGGGTGTATCTAACGCTCAGCTGACTGAGAATTAAGTTAATTCTCAGTCAGGTGACGTCATGTGCGCGTGCGAGGTAGCTGTGGCGCCATCAAACTCGGCTCCCGCGCGCAACCTGCTGTTACCCGCTCCCGCGCGGGCTGCTATTTTGGAGTGTCGTACACATCCACAGCTGTCCGTCCAGCCGGCCCTAGGAAAGGTCCTAGGCAGATACAAGGCTAATAAACCATTGAAAACTACTTTTGAAGATGAATCAAATGGTATAATTTTTGTGACATATTATGTAAAATTTATTGACCAAAATTATTGGTAAAAGTTATTCTTAAAATGCGTGTGTGCCTAATAAACCGGATCGGAGCGAGTAGTACTACTACATGTTTTATAAGCAAACGTTCTTCGTCATCCAACTTTAGAGAAATTAAGAAACGTTTGCTAATTCTCAACTAAACTAGTAGAAAAAATATTTCCTCTTTTTTGTTTTGAATCACTTGTCACGGATTTGCCGAAACTCATATGTATTTAGACGTATTTTAGTATTACATACATGTGAATCTAGACAAATCAACGAAACAGTAGAGTAATTGCAGCTGGCTTGCGCATTCGCAGTCTGCATCATAAAAACCCACTTGTAACTGAAAAATCTCAATTACAACCGCATTATTGGCAAATCACAGTTGCACACCGGGACAAAAGTTGACACAACCGGAACGAATCTTAGCCAAACAAATCAAATGGGTAGTAAATTAACCGACACAATCGCGAAAATTAGCAAATCCCCGAGAATATGTCAGTTGCAACTCATACTAAGAAGAGACGACAAAGAAATCCTCAACTCCAAGGAAAGACCAGTTGCAAGTACAGTTGTAACTCATAGTAAGAAGGGGGCACGAAATAGGAAAATGACATTTCAATCCTTATTTGCAACCCCAGTTGCAACCCCCGAGAAAGCCATATACAAGTCTCCAATTGCCACTCATAGTAAGAAGGGACGACAGAAAAATTCTCAGTTGCAAGTATAATTGCAACTCATAGTAAGAAGGGGCCACGGAATAAATTCTCAATTAAAACCTTAATTGCAACTCATCGAGAAGCCAGTTGTAAATCTAGTTTCAACTCCTAGTAAGAAGGGACCACGAAAACAATACTTAGTTGCAACCCCAGTTGCAACTCACTAAGAAAGACAGTTGCAAGTCCAGTTGCAACTCATAATAAGAAGGGACCACGAAACAAGGGGTGGATGCAACTCACCGAGAAAGCTAATTGCAACTCCAGTTGAACTCATAGATATAAGAGACCATTGCAACTCGCCGAGAAACCTGTTGCGTAGTTGTAACTCATAGTAAGAAGAGATCACAAAACAATCCTCAGTTGCAAACCAAGTTGCAACTCACAAAAAAATCCAATTGCAAGTCAATTTGTAGCTCATAGTAAATATGATCACAAAACAATCCTCAGTTGCAACTCGTCGAGAAAGCCAGTTGGAAGTCCAGTTGTAACTGAAAGTAAGAGGAAATCACAAAACAAGAAAAGTACATTTCAATCCTCAGTTGCAACTCATACTAAGAAGGGACGACAAAGAAATTCAAAGCTGCAACTCCCGGGAAAAACCAGTTGCAAGTAAAGTTATAGCTCATAGTAAGAAGGGGGCCTGAAAGAGGATAATGACATTTCAATCCTTATTCTCAACCCTAGTTGCAAGTCTCCAGTTGCAACTCATATTAAGAAGGGACGACAGAAAAATTCTCGGTTGCAAGTACAATTGTAACTCACCGTAAGAAGGGGCCACGAAATAAATTCTCAATTGAAGCCTTAGTTGCAACTCACGAAGAAGCCACTTGTAAGTATAGTTACAACTCATAGTAAGAAGGGACCGCGAAAACAATACTTAGTTGCAAACCCAGTTGCAACTCGCTAAGAAAGACAGTTGCAACTCATAACAAGAAGGGGCCACGAAACATGGGGGGTTACAACTCACCGAGAAAGCCAATTGCAACTCCAGTTGCAACTCATAGCAATAATGAACCATTGCAACCCGCTGAGAAACCTATTGCGTCAGTTGTAACTCATAGTAAGAAGATACCATAAAATAATCCTCAGTTGCAACTGGAGTTGCAACTCACCGAAAAAGCCAATTACAAGTCCATTTGTAGCTTATAGTATTTTCCTCCTAGTGCTAGACATGCTATTTTGCAGGAACTTTTTGATTTTAAACAGGGAGAAAAAGAGGTATTGCCCGAATCTTGGGCAAGGTTTTGTGCTTTGATTCATGCACAGGCTGGAAGTCCATTACCTAAGAATGAGGTTCTTGATATATTTTATAATGGACTAACTGAAGAATCTAGGACATACCTAGATAGTTGTGCTGATTGCGTTTTTAGGAATAGGACTCCTAAGGAAGCTAAGGAATTAATGGCTAAAATAAGCAAGAATTATGAAGATTGGACTCCTCCTAAACAAGCTATACTTGAAGCAATTGTACCTGAACCATCTATTCCGGTGCCTATTCCAACATCAAAGAAGAGGGGAGTTATTGAATTAAATGATGAAGTGATGAAGGAAGCTAAGAAATGTCTTAAGGAGAAGGGAATTAAAGCTGCAGATGTCAAGAATTTACCTCCTATAGAAGAATTATGTAAGCCTATTCCCTACTCATCCACTATTGAGGTACACTCTCTCCAACACTTTGATGAAGGTGATATCCCTTACCCTAAACCTCATGATCAATGCTTAGAAGAATTTGATATCTTTATTGTTAAGCAAGATAATTTTAATAAAAGGGTGCAAAATCATCTAATGAAAAACACTAGAGCTATTGTTGAGTTGAAAGATATTGTGGAAAGAACCTCTAATGATGTTCAAATGATTGTTAAACACTTTCAAATGGTTCAAACTCAAATAGATCAACTCGTTAAAGTGCAAAACGACTTGCTAGTTAATGCTGCTAAAGAAAAACATGCTTATGAAATTAGAACTAGAAGTGGAGCTGCTACCCAGGATCCTCTATATCCTGAGGGGCATCCCAAAAGAATTGAGCATGATTCTTAACAAGCTGAAAATAGTGGTTCTACTCGTAAGGAAAAGAAGCATAAAACTATTGTAGAACCCTCTGAACCTGCTATAGATCCTAATAGTATATCTATCTATGATGCTGAAACTGAAAGTGGTAATGAAGGAAATGAAGTTCCTAATGAAGAAAAAGTTGAAGAAGAACCTGAAAACCACACTAAGAATACTAAATACACTAAAGAGGATTTTATTGCTAAGAAACATGGTAGTGAAAGAGAACCTTGGATCCGAAAACCTATGCCTTTCCCTGATAAGAAACACAAGTCAAAGGAAGATGAACACTATAATAAGTTTTGTGAGTGGATGAAGCCTTTATTCTTGCAAATTCCTTTGACTGATGCTATTAAATTGCCTCCTTACTCAAAGTATATGAAGGATATTGTCTCGAATAAAAGGAAGATCCCTAATGAAGAAATTTCTACTTTGCTTGCTAATTATTCTTTCAATGGTAAGGTTCTTAAGAAACTTGGAGACCCAGGGATTCCAACTATCCCTTGTTCTATTAAGAACGGTTATGTTAGAACTGCTTTGTGTGATTTGGGAGTTGGAGTTAGTGTTATGCCTTTCTCTCTCTATAAAAGGCTTCAACTAGAAAAATTAATACCAACTGATATATCTTTGCAAATGGCTGATAAATCTACCATTATTCCTGTGGGTATATGTGAGGATGTACCTTTTCAAGTGGCTCATAATTGCTTAATATTAACTGATTTTGTTGTGCTTGAAATGCCAGAAGATGATAATATGTCTATTATTCTTGGGAGACCTTTTCTTAATACTACAGGAGCTGTTATTAATTGTAATCAAGGAAAGGTGACTTTCAATGTTAATGACAAGGAACATACTGTCTATTTCCCCAAGAAGATTGAAAGGACTTATGGTTTGAATTCAATTGAACATGTTGAAGGCATTCAAGTTGGAGAAATATATTGTCCCATACCAAGAGAAAAATTTGAAACTATTATGATTGGGACCATTGCTATCAAGGTTGAGGTAACATAATCATTAGTGGAATACAAAGTTTTTTCTCATATGGAATTGTTTTGGTAGCAAGACTTGATCAACCTTGTTAACAAAAGGATTTCATTGAACAAAACCATGTTTTCATTATGATTATCTCCGTTTATTTCTATCCTTTGCATTTTAGTTTTGCTTTCGTTTAGTTTTCTTTTTGTTGTTAGTTGCTTGCATTTTAGAGTGTCTTAGAACTCCTGTAGTTCTAGCCTTGTTTTGTCTTTGCATCATTCCAAAAAAAAAATCTGTCTGTCAGAAAATCATTCTTCTATTTCTGAAAAATGCCCAAAAATAAAGTGTCTCGAAAAATTCCAGAAAATTCATATTAATTTTTTATGTGAAAAAAGGGGCAAAGGAGTACCTGGGAGGTATCAGGGGCCCACCAGACAGGCACACCACATGGTGGCGCGGCCAGCCTTAGGTGGCACCATGCCCTGGTGTGGGCCACCCCTGGCCCCCCACTAACTCTCTCACCTGCCACTTTCTTCTCTCTCCCGAGTAAGCTCTAGTTCATTGCTCAAAATCGCGTTCTTGCTGTGCTTGCTCTCGATTTTTTCGATCTCCTTGCTCAACCCATCTTTCTTGCTGCAATTTGGAGCATTTGTTCCGTGGTATGTGACTCCTCCCCTTGTCCAAGTAGATTTGTGTTTAGTGGATTATATCTTGAGTATTTTTTTCTGTAGGTGACTGGTTATGAGAGCTTGTAAGCTTGTTTGATGCTTAGAGATATAGTTTTGATGCATGTTTAGGCCTCTTACAAGTCCCTATGAGTAGAATCCTTCATTATATTTACTTTGCAATCACTTGTTTAATAGGTGTTTAAATTTCAGAATAGAAGATGAGTGACCACCACCTAAACCAACATGAACTTTGGGTGCCTGAGGTCATGAAGGTCCACCGGGAGGAGGAAGTTTTTCCCTCCATTTATCCATCCTATGAGTTCATGAGAGCTGCAGGAATTCTACAAGATTTCCACACTTTGGTTTCTAATGCAGGGTTAGAGCACTTTTTGGAAGATGAACCTTGTCAATTTGTGAAGCTAACCATGTCTATGGTGCAGGATTTCCAATTTAGTCACTCTTTGCCTAATCCCATGGTCCATTACAAAATTTACAATATTGCTGTCAACCTTTCTCTTAATGATTTTTGTGCAGCTATTAAGGTACCTCAATGGGGATCATGTAGGAAGATTAAGGAGAGACCTGAACCACTCATGGATTGATATGTAGAAATTTGCCAAGGGAGTAGCTTCTCTAAGGAGAGTGGAAAAATATGTAACATTCATCTTCCCTCCATTCGCTACTTTGCCTACTTTATTGCCAAGTGTGTTCTTGCTAGGAAAACTGCCAATAAGTTATCTTTGTTTGATCTAGCATTTATCTCTGCTGCTCTTAGACGAGATAGGTCTTACAACTTAGGTGCTTTGATAGCTTTCCGTCTTGCTGCTAACCGTGAGAAAGGTGGAATTTGTGGAGGCCTCATTGCTTCTCGTTTACTAGCATTGCATGGTTTAGTGCCTCATCATCTAGACCTACAGTTTCCCATAGAGAGGCTTGATCTTAATTCCATGATACAGCATAATTTTTTTCCTCGTGGGCTAGTATGAGTGAGTTATCTTATGAAATAACCTTTCTCAAAGCTGGTTGGAGAAAGAGCAAGTCCGAGCGTGTTGTTCTTTTGCCTGCACCTGTTTTGTTTAACCTTGATAACAGGGAAGGATGGTCCCTCACTGAGGAGGAGCTTGACACGTACTTGGGAGAGCTCTCCCAACAGGACCAGGACACTAGAAGGGAGGTCACGGATGATTCGGTCCAGCCCTCGAATGAGGGAGAATCTTCATATCAGCAGCCCGCTTATGATTGGGGAGCTTCTTCTTCTTCTCATGGGCCTAGATACGACCATTCTTACCAAGATCCGCCCGCTTGGAACCCCTATTCGTACATGGATTGATACCCACTTAGGCCAAACGCCTAAGCTTGGGGGGAGGTATGCTGACATCGCACTCATCTCCATATCATGTTGTGTCAGTACTTTGTATATTCATGTTTTCATTCCCTTTTTAGTTTTCGTTCTTATTTTTCTTTTGCTTTCTAAAACACAAAAAGACCAAAAATATTTCTGTTGTTTCTCTTTGGTTTGCTGTTTCTTTTTGCCTTGGTTTGATTTTCCCTTTTTGCTTTGTTTGAACTATTTGAAAAACCCAAAAAGATTTTGTTTTGCTTGTTGTTCCTCTTTTGGTTCTTGTTTTTAAAAATCAAAAACAACAAAAATATTTGTCGTTCTTCTTTGGTTTTTGTGAGTTTGCTACAAGGATCGGCAGTCCTCAGTGGATTATTGGTCTCATATTATTATTCAAGCCACACAAGTGAAGAGCAATAATGAGGATTAATGGCAACTTGAGGCGTGGTAAGAGGCTGGTAACGAACTATATTTGTTTTCATTTTTGTACATATACTCATCACTGTGGGCATGCTTAGTCCGTTCATGTAGAGTGTATGTTTTCTTTGGATGCTTAGTAGTTCTTGCTTTCTTATGATTAGCTCCAGCTCGCTAATAGTTTGTAGCATGTCTTATGAATGTTTGCTTGCATTGCTCTATTCATAAATTGGTATGACACCGTGGTATCCTCCTCTGAATGTTTCATTTGATTGACTTGGCACATGCTCACGCATGCTCATGACTGTAATAATCAGTTAAGCCTCGATGAATTATTTTGCCTTGAGGATCTTGAATCACTTTCATGCCATGAGTAGTCATGTTTTGTTGTAAGCATGATAATGACAGCTATTGCTCTCTCGTTTGTCGCTCCCTTACTATTGCTAGCCTTCACTTCCACTGAGTGTTTTACTCATGTTTCCAACTCCCTTAAACCAAATATTGCCAAAGTGTCCACCATACCTACCTATTAGCATCATTCGCTACTTCCGTGCATATTCAATATGCCTTGTTTTCTTCCGAATAAAATGTTTGCTTGTTATCAGAAAGTTAGTTAGTAAAGCTCTCACGAACTTGATGGCACACTTTATTTCCTACACTTAATAAACCTGAACCATTGTGAACTCTCCATGAAAAGTTATATGCTTGCAAATTATAGGCTGGGGATTAGCAGAACCGTGCTGTCATGGGGAACGCTTTCAACACTTGTAAATATATACCCAGTTGATACCTTGCTCTTTTGTTTGCGGATGTCGTCGGTGTGAAATAAAAGGGGAGCTTGTAAGTCCATGGAGTTGTGTATGTGTGTTAGAGAAACGCCTGGGCCACTGGTCTAATCCATGCTGACATGATGGAAACCTGCAACGTAACCATAATGATATCTATGAAGCATTCTTCTTATAAAAAAAGAGAGATAGCTATTGAGAAAAAGAAAAAAGAAGAGATTTATGAAAAGAGGAAAGAGAGAAAAAAGCACCATTTTCCCATGGTAAATAAGAAGATTGCTGAGATACTCATTGTCTGCTTGCCTTGTCATTTTGATATGTGGATTCTTCCGTATCATCGGGAAAGGGGTACCCCGTTGGCGGTCCTCTATGATACGCACATACTTACGATGACAAGAACTTACCGGTAACTAAAGTTGAGTAGCATGAGGAGCGGCCCTCGAACTCAAGGGACTTGGGATTTTCAGTTTATAGTCTGTCAAGCATATAACTCAGATTGGACCTCACTTTCACCTTAACCACATTAAAGATGCTTATGATAGGGGAAATGAGAGATCAAAGCTAATGAGTACCATACTTTCAGCATTTGGAAGCCTTTCAAATTATTCAAAACCTTTTCCTTTACTTGTTGAGTCTCCATTTATTCTTTGAGCACCTTCTTGAGAGCATAGTTGTCATTCTTTGTGTTTGCCTCACTACTTGATTATTTGTGTTATGACTTTGATGCTTGTATCCTTGATATCTTTACTTCTAGTCATCACTTGAACTTTAGAGGTGCCTTGATATTCATAATCAAAGGCAAGCGAGATACCACTCTATCATACCTTTTTATGAGCATTGTAATGTTGCTTACGTTTATACTTCATGCTACTTATTATTTTTGAGTTGGAATCTCTTCATAGCTTGCAATGACTATTAAGTAGACTCAGTTGCATACTCTTTATTATGAATTGTCTAAGTAGTTGATCACATTGCTGAGAATATTTACATCATATGAAGCAAATGTGTTCGCGAAAGTTCTTTTATCGCACTCAGTTTTCAACTGAATTGCTTGAGGACAAGCAATAAGCTAAGCTTGGGGGGAGTTGATACGTCCAAACCGTATCTACTTTCCCGAACACTTTTGCTATTGTTTCTCCTCTAACTTGTGTGATTTGGATACAACTAACGCGGACTGACGCTGTTTTCAGCAGAATTGCCTTTGTGTCTACTTTTTGTGCAGAAAATCAACTATCAGGAAAAATCCCGGAAAATATGCCAAAAATCCTATTTCACCCGAAGACTCCAGGAGCCAAAATACGAGACGGAGAAGAGCCAGAGGGTGGCCACACCACCTGGTGGCGCGGGCCAAGCCAGGCCAAGCCAGGGGGTGGTGTGGGCCCTCCAGGCACCCCCTCGTCCTCTCTCTTCGCCTATAAGGAGCCTTCTAACCTAAAAACTTCGGGGGGTTCGACGTTTTTCCAGAAGGAGTTCCGCTTCGCCGCCACCACCATATTCCACGAAACAGCACCAGAAACTCCGTTCTGGCACCCTGCCGGGACGGGAAATTGGAGGAGATCATCGCCATCATCATCACCATCGCTTCTCCATCGACCATCCATGTTTCCCCCAGTAATCCCCCACTGTAGGCCATGGGGATGGTAGGGATTGGATGAGATTGTTCATGTAATGGCATCAGATTGTTAGGGCATGGTGCCTAGTATCTTTTATTAGTGCTTTATGACTTTGTTGCGACTTGTTGTGCTTAATGCTTGTCACTAGGGCCCGAGTGCCATGATTTCAGATCTGAACATGTTATTGATTCATTATGATAGTATTGTTTTTGGTCTTATCTGCAAGTTGTATACACACGTTGTTGTCCGGAACCAATGGCCCCGAAGTGACAAAAATCGGGATAACCGGAGGGAATGGCTTTGATGTGAGGATCACATGTGTTCACGGAGTGTTAATGCTTTGCTCCGGTGCTCTATTGAAAGGAGCACCTTAATTGCCAGTAGGTCCCTTGAGGCCCTGCTGCAAACGGGTTTGCAGGACAAAAGATGTTGTGCTAGTTCTCATTGCGAGCACGTATGACTATATATGGAACACATGCCTAGGATTATCTAGTACTTGGATGCTTTATCTTATTTATCTGCAATTGCCCTATGTTCTGATTGCTATGTGAATTGTCTTGTCCATGCTACGCCCACCTATCCATCCCTATGCCTACCGCACTCGAATCCCACTGTTTACTACTATTGTTACTACTGGCTTTGCTTTACTACTTCTGTTGCTTTACTACTCCTATTACAAAACTGTTGCTACTGATAAACTGTTGTGAGCAAGATTGTTTCCAGGTGCAGCTGAATTGACAACTCAGTTGTTAAGGCTTATAAATATTCTTTGGCTCCCCTTGTGTCGAATCAATAAATTGGGTTTCACTTCCCTCGAAAATACTGTGATACCCCCATATACTTGTGGGTCATCAAACTCCAGTTACAACTCATAGTAATAAGGGACCATTGAAACTCGCCGAGAAAACTGTTGCTCCAGTTTTAACTCATAGTAAGAAGAGACCACAAAACAATCATCAGTTGCAATCCTAGTTGCAACTCACTGAAAAAGCCAATTGCAAGTCCATTTGTAGCTCATAATAAATAGGATCACAAAACAATCCTCAATTGCAACCTCAGTTGCAACTCACCGAGAAAGCAGTTGCAAGTCTAGTTGTAACTCGTAGTAAGAAGAAATCACAAAACAAGAAAAATACATTTCAATCCTCAGTTGTAACTCATACTAAGAAGGGACGACAAAGAAATTCACAGTTGTAACTCTCGAGAAAAACCAGTTGCAAGTAAAGTTACAACTCATAGTAAGAAGGGGGGCCGAAAGAGGAAAATGACATTTTAATCCTTATTCTCAACCCTAGTTGCAAGTCTCCAATTGCAACTCATATTAAGAAGGGACGACGGAAAAATTCTTGGTTGCAAGTACAATTGTAACTTACCGTAAGAAGGGGCCACAAAATAATTTCTCAATTGAAACCTTAGTTGCAACTCGCGAAGAAGCTACTTGTAAGTATAGTTACAACTGATAGTAAGAAGGGACCACGAAAACAATACTTAGGTGCATCCCCAGTTGCAACTCGCTAAGAAATATAGTTGCAACTCATAATAAGAAGGGACCACAAAATATGGGGTGGTTGCAACTCACCGAGAAAGCCAATTGCAACTCCAGTTGCAACTCATAGCAATAAGGGATCAATGCAACTCACCGAGAAACCTACTACGTCAGTTGTAACTCATAGTAAGAAGAGACCACAAAACAATCCTTAGTTGCAACTGGAGTTGCAACTCACTGAAAAAGCCAATTACAAGTCCATTTGTAGCTCATAGTAAATAGGATCACAAAACAATCCTCTGTTGCAACTCGCCGATAAAGCCAGTTGCAAGTCCAGTTGTAACCGAAAGTAAGAACAAATTACAAAACAAACAAATTACATTTCAATCCTCAGTTGCGACTCATACTAAGAAGGAACGACAAAGAAATTCTCAGCTGTAACTCCCAGGAAAAACCAGTTGCAAGTAAAGTTACAACTCATAGTAAGAAGGGGGCCCGAAAGAGGAAAATGATATTTCAATCCTTATTTTCAACCCTAGTTGCAAGTCTCCAATTGCAACTCATAGTAAGAAGGAACGACGGAAAAAAATTTAGTTGCAAACCCAGTTGCAAGAACAATTGCAACTCATTGTAAGAAGGGGCCACAGAATAAATTCTCAATTGGAACCTTAGTTGCAACTCGCCGAAAAGCAAGTTGTAAGTATAGTTACAATTCATAGTAAGAAGGGACCGTGAAAACAATATTTAGTTGCAACCCCAGTTACAACTCGCTAAGAAAGACAGCTGCAAGTCTAGTTGTGGCTCATAGTAAGAAGGGACCATGAAACATGTGTGGTTGCAACTCACCGAGAAAGCCAATTGCAACTCTAGTTGCAACTCATAGTAATAAGGGACCATTGCAACTCGCCGAGAAAACTGTTGCGCCAGTTTTAACTCGTAGTAAGAAGAGACCATAAAACAATCTTCAGTTGCAATCCTAGTTGCAACTCACTGAAAAAAGCCAATTGCAAGTCTATTTGTAGCTCATAGTAAATAGGATCACAAAACAATCCTCAATTGCAACCTCAATTGCAACTCATCGAGAAATCCAGTTGCAAGTCTAGTTGTAACTCATAGTAAGAAGAAATCACAAAACAATAAAATTACATTTCAGTCCTCAGTTGCAACCCTAGTTATAACTCTTGAGAAAACTAGTTCCAAATCTAGTTACAATTCATAATAAGAAGGGATATAGGGTGTTATGCATTTTGCTTGACCAATATGAAATTAGTGCAACCAACATCAGGCAGTCTGGCATGGCAAAAAACTTTTAATTTACTCAAAAAGCAATCTTATACTACAAGTAAAATAAAAAAGCACTGTAAAAAGAACTGATAACTCGCAGAAAGCACTTCTCCTCTCTTCACTGTTACAAGAACCATGATACCATATAAAACTTGCAACAATGAATCTGTAGAACATTGGGAAGGAAATCATAAAAAGGTCAACTGACATAATTTTTTCTTCAAATACTACCACACTAGAAAAATAGTCAGCGCCCGAGAAGAGCCTATTGAAATCAACCGGACTTTGCCTCTCTCCACTGTAGTGGCCGGAGAAAAACCGACATCGACGCAAATCAGCGAGGCTCTGGCACTAGAAGAAGAACCGCTGCTCAAATCAACGACCCGCCTCCGTCGCTCTCGACCGATGTCCACTGATCCCTGCCACTACCGACGTCTCTAAATAAAAAAGTCAACATCACGTGGAGAGAAAAGAACAAGACAATGAGCCACTTAACAGGGCACACTAGAGGACAAAAACATGCCAGGACCTACTTAACAATACACAACGACAAAAAGCCAGACCACACAACCTTCATGGACCAAACAACTCAAATCTGGGCAAAACACGCAAAAATGAATGTCATAAAAAAATTACAGTTGTAGGAACTAGTCTGGAAAAATTCAAAAAGAAACAACCGACCGCACACTTTTTTTTGGAGGGTCTATACATAGCCGTGGCTGAGTGCCGCTAGAAAAACAAAAATTGGCACATACGTGGCCTTTTACCACACTGATCAAACCACACCTACATAGAAGGAAAAGACATACAGAAAACAAACAAAGAGAAAAAGAACACGACACAACAGCAAGACATACATACGATACAACATGGGCCGACCAACGCATGCCGCGGCGCGAGCACGCGGGACAACGCGTCCGGAACGAGTCGAGGCATCGCACGGGACAGCCGCATGCGGGGCACAGATCTTGACGCCTCGAGCAAATCAGACGGATTAGGACCTGACTATGCCCTAAGCTAAATCTCAGCTAGCTAAGAATTAGCAATTCTCTTAATTGTTTGCTTTGCGTTCCTTTGTTGTTTGTAGTAAGATCAGCATGTCTATTTCTAGCGCCCTTCCAATGTTCATCGATCAACCACTGTATTCTATGTGCCACCAGGCGCCAACCGATCCAAAGTAGTACTAATTGTTTTCAACTTCCCAGGCTTACCTGGATTCTCAAAAGTAACTTTAATGTGATCATATTCCTTGGTTGCACTTTTGTTGTGTTCCACACTTTAGCAGAGAGGGTAGGTCTCCAAGAGATTGTTTCTAAAGATTCGTCCCGTCTCTCTCTCCTGTCCCATCCCCGTGTGGCGGTGGCGGAGGGAACCTAAATCCCACCGCCCCAAGCCCCTCCTCCTCTCTCTGCTAGCACGGCCCCTTGTCGCTGACTGCTTTCCGGTGACCACAACGACGGAGATCCGACGAGACACTTCTCGGAGACACACACGTACACCACAAGTCACGCGCTACGCGAAAAATCAATATGATGGCCACAGGCCCATATCAAGCCTGGTCTTTCTCTTGTATTGATTCAACTCACACGATTTGTTTACAACCAGGGTACATGCATATATATACTAGGATTCTAGTATGCCGACTCGACTACTAGTCTAACTCTAATCCTAGTAGTACTCAATTACATGCAAGTATACGGATTGGACTCAACACACACACCTCGGTGTACTGCTAGGAATCCTATACATATACGACTCGTATACGTGACACCGTGCCGGTGCCGGACACTGAGTGCTTATTACTAACAATCACCCCCTAAGCACGACGTTCCCTTCAACATCCATCTAGGTCCCAAATGTACAGGCTGCTTCTCGCGGGCGTCATCCATGGCATTGCTTTCACCGCTTCCTTTCTCGGCACCCATGTCACCGACTTTGCTTTTGTCAACTTCTCCATGGTTTCACGCTGACAGTCCTTTTTGTCCGCGTCCTTCTCCATGCCTTCACGCCGACAGTCCTTTTTGTCCACGCCTTGAGACAGTATACTTGGTTCGATAAAGTACTTTCTCATCGATGCCTCATATATTTGATCTTCTGCTTGCCAGTACTCTTGGATGCAATAGAACAAATATGTAGGAGCTAGCTCACGTTGGTTGACTAGCAAAGCTAGTTTCCTACCGTGACTAGCAATTCTGACTTCTACCTGCTTCTGGCCAACGCCGTCTTCTGGCTCGTCCGGAGTAGCAATGCACAGGTTGCCTACCTGTAGCGATTCGTATTTTCCTTTTGAATCTCTTCCTGGCATGTTGCCTGCTAGCTTATCTATACCACGTGAAAAGCCTCTTGATGGATCTGCACCCCCTATTGTTGGGTCTCCTCCATCTGTCTGGCCACTAGTCCACACTCTTGGACCGTCGCCTTCTGGCCTTGCTGGCATGTTTGCTGGGCTCACTTCAACTCGCCCTCCTCTTATAATTGCTGGGAAAACAAGTGCAGGTATCATTTGATACGTCGTAAACGTATCTATAATTTTTGATGTTTCATGCTTGTTTAGTATCTACTTTCTTATGTTTTGTTCACACTTTGAGGTATTTTTATACATTTTCTGGAACTAACCTATTAACAAGATGCCACAGTGCCAGTTGCCTGTTTTCTGCTGGTTTGGGTTTCAGAAAAGCTAGAAAAGAAATATTCTTGGAATTGGACCGGACAAAAGCCAAAGTCAATATTTTCCAGAAGACTCACAGAGCCAGAAGACGAGACGGAGAGGGGCCACGAGGTGTCCACACCACCTGGTGGCGCGGGCTAGGCCAGGCCACGCCAGGGGGTGGTGTGGGCCCCTCAGGCCTCCATCGACCTTGCCCCTTTGCCTATATATTCCTCCCGGGACGAAAACCCTAAATACAAGATCAGAATTCCATGAAAAGTTTCGTAGCGCCGCCGCCACCGAAGAGGAGATTCGGGGGATAGAAGTCTTTGTTCCGGCACCCTGCCGGGATAGGGAAGTGCCCCCGGATCCATCTCCATCGACTCCACCGCCATCTCCATCGCCGTTGCTGACTCCCATGATGAGGAGGGAGTAGTTCTCTCTCGAGGCTAAGGTCTCTACCGTTAGCTATGTGTTCATCTCTCTCTCTATGCATGATCTTATTGAGATCATGAGCTTTGTAATCTATAAATCTATTCTGCTACTCGAGTACTTTAATGAATCTCTGCTTATCCCCACGTGTGTGAAGTTGACAGTGTGCACACCGTGTGGCACTTTGGCTAAGGTTACAGAAATACTTATCATGAGTATAATTTGAGTTGGATGTCTCTATGAGATTGTGGTGTTTGTTGGAACCATCTAGCGCTCAAGGGTGATAGTGAGGGGTTATCTAGATGGGGAATGCGAACTTTAAGGTGTGCTGTTATAGCCCTACATCGTCCAACCGGAGAGTAGTTCAGGGTAGCATCATGAAGAGAAGATATTTATATGAGAGTGTCCACTAGTGAAAGTATGATCCCTAGGCCTTGTTTCTAAGCATTGAAACACCATTTACAATTAGTTCTGTTACATGTTTGCTTGCTGCCATTCTTATTTCAGATTGCAATTACCACTTATAATCATCCATATTACTTGTATTTCACTATCTCTTCGCCGAACTAGTGCACCTATACACCTAACAAGTGTATTGGGTATTTTAGGGACACAAGAGACTTCTTGTATCTTGATTGCAGGGTTGCTTGAGAGGGATACCTTTGACTACTTCCTCCCTGAGTTCGATAAACCTTGAGTGATCCACTTAAGGGAAACTTGTTGTTGTTCTACATACCTCTGCACTTGGAGGCCCAACACTGTCTACAAGAATAGAAGCATGCGTAGACATCAAGCTATTTTCTGGCACCGTTGCCGGGGAGGTAAGGTAAAAGGTACTCACATCTTCTGGCTACTAAGCTATCTTCTAGTACTGTTGCTGGTGTGTGAGTGCTCGAAGTTATTTCCTTTAGATTCTGCAATTATATCTTTTTGTTTCTTGTTTTTATTTTCACTAGTTAGGCTTAATGGAAAACAACAACAAAACTAGAGAGCTTTTTAGTATTTTTCCATAGGTAGAACATGAATGGTCTAAAAAGGAATTAAAAAACCATGGAACTTTCTTTGCATGCTAATAGCAATGTTATTAGTATAAATCTTTTGAACACCTTTGTTACTAATGTTATGGAAACGTCTAAACTTGGGGAAGTTAGTTTTTATGAAAATGATCTTTTTAGTTCCCCAACTTTATAGGAGAAAATTTTCTCTGATGATACTTTATCTCCTACATGTGGTAATTCTAATGATACTTGTGATATTTTAAATCCACATACTGAAGGCGTCCCTTTTAAAATACCTATGGAAATTGTTGAACGTGTTATGAATAACGGTTATTTTGGAGATGGAACTGTCCATCCTGGTGATCATTTACTCTTTATACACGAATTATGCGAGTTGTTCAAGTGTGCAGGTATTTCAATGAACCAAGTTAAGAGGAAGCTATTCTCTTTATCACTTAAGGGCAAAGAAAGGGAGTGGTATAAGCTACTAGACGATCCTTATCATTTGGAGTGGAAGGAACTTGAATCTCTCTCTTACTCTAAATTTTATCCTCCTCATAAAATTCATAAAGATAGGAATTACATTTATAATTTTCATCCTCATGATGGAGAAAGTATTGCCCTAGCATGGGAGAGATTGAAGTCACTAATGCTCAAATGTCCCATTCATGAGCTCCCCAGTAATATTATTATTAATAATTTTTATGCAAGGCTTTCAGGACATTACAAGGACTATCTGGATACCTATTTAGAGGGATCCTTCACAATTAAGGAGGTCAAAGCTAAGTGGGATCTTCTTGAAACAATTCAAAGAAATACCGAAGATTGGGATAACGACAAAGGTAAAGAACCAGGTATGAACTATGAGTATGATTGCATTAAGTCTTTCGCTGAAACTGCTGATTTTCAAGAGCTTAGTGCTAAATATGGTCTTGATCCTCAAATTCTTGTTGATTGTTGTAGAGCCTTTGCTTCTCATATTAATGCTCCTAAAGAAAAATGGGACATGTATCATGAACCTTTTAAAGACACTTGCATGAAAAATGAAATTATTATTAATGATAGCAATAAACATGCTCAAACCTCTAAAAGTACTATATCTTATAAGCATGTTAATTTTTGTGGAGTACATAGACCTTGTGAAAAGAATCAAATTGATGAAGAATATTGTATCACCCGCAGGAATGAAAAAACTAGAACATGGTATAGGGCTCTAAATGATCTTGGTAAAAAACGTTTGTGCCCTCTATCCTTTTATTTGTGAACTTTGCTTAGAAGTGGGTCATTTCAATTTTCAATGCTCAGGCCATAATAATATCCCTTCTAATCCAATGAGTACTGCAAGTTTGTATTGTGATAACACGATCACTCTTAATCAGCATGATGAACTTACATTATTTTTGGGGTGTGAAGAGTTATCAAGAAAAACTTCTTTGGTAGATATGAGTACTTTTGATATGAATAGCTTCCTAGATGGTTGTCATCTTTATTGTGTTGATAATTACCACACAAATACTTACATACAAAATATTATAAAAGATGAGGTTTTACTAAAATATGGCAGGACTAATATGTGTTTTGTTCTTATTAATGAAAAGGAGGAATCCTCCAAAGTTTCTTCTATTGTCTCTAACAATAAACCAGGGTATATGGAGAAGCTTCCTTTCAAGCCTCTTCCCCCTAAAGTGAAGAAGAAAAAGAAGAAAAGGAGGAGTAAAAGGAGAGAGGAAATGGTATTTTCCTCTAAGCACGTTGCTCCTATTATAGTTTTTGATGAGTCTGAACTCGATGTTGTTCTTATGCCTATTACCTATAGTAGTGATCATGATTGGGAAAATCACACTTCTTTTGATATTGAAAATCTCTTTGGTACCAATTCTGAAAATGATGATATTAATAATTGTTGTACTATTAGTGCTATCCACGTTCCTTCCAATGATGATATGTTTACAAATGAACACACTTTGGAAGATAACTACTCTATTGCTTATGATGATACTATACCTCCAATATATGATGATTACAATAATGAATATGATATTTTCAATCCACCTACTATTGAGGAGAAAATTAATTATGATTACAATATACCTCCTATATTTGATGATTATGGTGACGAGAATAATAATGATAGCTATTTTGTTGAATTTGCTCCCACTATAATTAATAAGAATGACTATGTTTATGTGGGGAGTATTAATTCTTTTATGCATGTGGCTCATGATAAGAATGTTTTTATGTTTATATTGTTTATTTTATTCATGATGCTACTGAAAGTTATTATGAGAGAGGGAAACATGGTTTTATGTATCTCAACAATATTAAGTTTCACCTCTTTATGTTGAAATTTTTGAAATTGCACTTGTTTTGCTTTCCTATGCTTGTTGTTTTGTGCTTTCATGACTTGTTTCTTTACAAGATTATTTTTCATAGGAAGTCGGTTAGACTTAAATTTGTTCCATATTTGCTTCTTGATGCTCTCTTTTACTTCAACTCATATTTCTTATGTGAGCATCATCGCAATTATCATGCATATCTTAATGGCTATAAAGAAAGAGCTTTTGGGAGACAACCCATTATATTTTTACTTTCAGTTTATTTTTGTTTTGTTGAGTCTTGGAACTTATTACCTCAGTAATAACCTCTCCTTATCCTTTTTGTGTGGTTTTTGTGCCAAGAATAACCTCTAATGAGAGAGAAGTAAGACTTGGGAAAGTTGCTGTCCCGAAACAGATTTTTGTTCTTCATTGTAAAAAAATCGTGAAAAATCCCTGTACATCGGATTGAGATGTAATTTTCTGTGTTTATGCCCCAGGTTTTTATCTAACTTTCGTTAGTTTAGCACTTTTCGATTTGAGCAACAGAAGGTCTTTGAAAAAAATCGTTTTTTACCTGCTGGTATGTTTTGACAGATTTCTGCCATTATTTGCATTTGCTTCTTAATCTATTTCTCTTTGAGTTCTCTTTGATCACTTGAGATTTTAGAAGGAATTGCTACAGTAGCTTGTGTTTTAATGGAAGTTTTACTTGTGTTGAAACTAAACCCAAAAACTTATTATCTTGAATACACTAATGTTGCTAATGAAGATTGTGTGAAGTTTTGTATGAAGGAAATTTTCAAGTGTAGGAAAGAATAATGTGATGAGATGAAGTAAGGACAAAAGCTCAAGATTGGGGATGACACCCATGTCACCCCAAGGAATATTCAAGAAGTACAAGCGTCAAAGCTTGGGATGCCCAAGGCATCCCCTTCTTCATCAATAAAAAGCTGAGGTCTTCTTTCAAGACACTTTATTTTTATTACCTTATGCACTATGTGTAATTCTTGAAGCGTCTTTGTTTTTAGTTTTCTTTTGTTTGGTTTGCTTAAATAAGTTGGTTGGATCCCAACACACTTCTTTTGGAGAGAGACACACCCCGTTATTCATTGCCTAGATCACTCTAGTTTTCACTCTTATTGTTCTGCGAGTGTTCTCCTTTGCTAGCACTGCGTTTAACTTTAGTTTTCGATTGGTGTTGGAAAAGAGTAGGAAATTTCATGCTTATATTGGTACAAAAGGAAGCTTGTTTTGACTGAGGCCTAAGCTTTATCATGTCATGTTTGATATTGCTTTGACTTTATGCTTAGTGATTATTGCTGTAGCATGACTTGTTCCAAACAATTGAGATTGCTTAATGTGCCTTGAAAGAATCATGCGTTGTTTTAGCATACAAAAGCATAATGTTGTGGTATTATCCTTTGATGCTTTATTTAGGTTGACTTGGCGCATTCTCACACCATGTTAAGACTATATCAGTCACCATAGCCTCTATGATCATTTAGTTTTCGACTTGTAATATCACTTTATGCTTTAATTAATACTCCCTCCGTTTTAAAATATAAGATGTTTTAGCTCTGTGAAAGAAGTGTACCTAGACCCCTTTTAGTGTGTAGGTTCATTTAGGTTTGTAGTGAACCTACACACTAAAGGGGTCTAGGTACACTTCTTTCACAAAGCTAAAACAGCTTATATTTTGAAACAGAGGGAGTAATGTTTTGTCGCTTTGCATGATTATGGCTATTATTGCTCTCTTAGTTGGTTGCTCCTAGTCTTTTGCTAGCCTCCACATGTACCAAGCATGAGTTCCACTCATGCATCCAACTCCAAATAAAACCAAGTTGAAAGGGCATTTATGCCCTTACTATTATTTTGATGTTTGGTGACAACACTTGGATAAGTTTAATCATCTGTTAAATGTTTCAGGAGATTCCAGCTGCCCCTAAGCTGCCCAGGATCTGGTCGGTGTAGGGGACAAGCCTCAGTTGGACTGTCCGGCTGATCTAGGCCGGAGTGTCCGGCCATGCCAGACTATCCGCCCCTAGGAAGTGGGCAACTTCTCTGGACACTCAGAATAGCTTTTAGGACACTCCCCGGACACATACCGGATACTGGCTGGAAACTTGGCCAGGCCAGAGTGTCTGGCTGGTCTCACTCGGAGTGTCCGGCTAGGCCAGACTGTCCGGCTGGTGTTGGCCAGACTGTCCGGCTGGTGTTGGCCGGACTGTCCGGGGCAAGTGGCTCCCAACGGCTCTAATTCCAGGGGTCCTATATAAAGGCCCCTTCTTCTACCTTGGAAGCTGCTCGTCCACCTCAAGAACTCCAGCACCATTTGAGCCACCAAATCCACAATATCTCCTCACTCAACCATCCAAAGCCATTGATCTTTGGAGAATCGAAGGAGGGGGCCTTGATCTACATCTTCACCAAGAGAGATCTTCATTTCCCCCTCATTCACTTGAGGGCCCCTTGCTCTAGTGTTTCATTGGAAACCCTAACTTGTGATTTGGTTCTTACTAGATTGTCTTTGATTGTTTGATAGCAAGCTTGTACTTGGGAGCCTCCAATTAAGTTGTGGATGTGTGCCCCGAACTCGTTGTAAAGGTGCCGGCTTCCACCTCGAAGGTTGTCGTATAGTGGAAGAGGTGAATCGAACCCGTTGGGGTGAGGTTCATCGGAGAACAAGGGAGGCCTCTCGTGGCGTTGGTGGTTTGAAACCACCCCCTCTCCAAACGTAGACGTACTTCCCCTCAAAAGAAAGGAACTATGGGAAATAAATCCTTGTGTCTCTGTGTGCTCCACTTTGGTTACTTCTATCCTTTACCACACTTTACTTATCTAGTTATTGCTTAGTATTTGTGCTAGATTGACATATAGGTAAATTCACCATAGTTGCATAATCTAGAGAATTTACCTTTCATGTCAAACCCTAAATTGAAAAAGAGTAAAATTTGAAGTAGCACCTATTCACCCCCCCTCTAGGTGCCCATATGATCCTTTCAATTGGTATCAGAGCCTTGGCTCTTTATTCGGGCTTAACCGCCTAAGAGATTATGGGCAACCCAGATGAGGGAGAAAGTGAGGCTAGCCATTCAGTGACCATGGTAGATCTCAAGAACTTGGAAACAAGCTTGAGCTCTACCTTGGGAAACAAAATCCAATAGTTGTGCCAACTTGTTAGGGATAAGAAAACCTCTCCTCCTCCCTCCCATGTGGAAACACCACCTAACCCAAAGGCAAATGCTCCGGCTAAGCCTTTGGAGGAAGTGGCGGGGGATGAACATAATTCCACTGACTCCACCACCAAAAAGGGTGATGGGAAGGAAGAGCACCATGCGGTTCCCGGATGGTACTCTCCTGACCCCCTATCCCTCACCCACATATAAATAATAGAGGTGACCCACTTAAGTTAGTACCACATACTTTTGCTCAATGGCAAGTTTTAATGAAATCTCATGTACGCAGCTCTTGCATTGATTTGTGGAATATTATTGAAAAAGGTCTCAAAATTGAGGATTCAACCAACTTGACTAGAAGAGAAGTGGTCAATATCCAACTCAATGCAACTGCCTTGCACATGATCCAACTTAGAGTGGGGCCAAAGGATTTCCCCCCACATTGAGCACTACAATACCGCCAAGGAAGATTGGGATGCTCTCATTGACTTGTTTGTTGGCAATGAGAGTATGAGAAGAAATAGATATGATGCCTTAAGCAATGAGGCCGAAGGTTTATTCATGAAGGATGGTGAGGATCACAAAGACATGTATCAAAGACTCAAATCCATAGCCACCACCTTCAGGAATGTTGGTGCCTCTCACATTAATGATGCCTGGATCAAGAGGAAGTATGTGAGTGATCTCATGCCCTTCGATCCTACTGACTTGAAGAGTCTCCAAGGAAGACACAACTACCATCTCATGACCTCCAATGAAGTTATGCAAGAGATGGCCACCTTCAAGGTTGCCGCCAAGAATGCCAAAGACGCCTGTGCTCGTGCCATTGGAATGAGTAGTGATGTCAATCTTGTCTTGAAGGCCAAGGTTGTGGAGTATGATTAAGATGAAGGAAGTGATGAGGGGCTTTCAATGAGCCACCCCGAAGATGTCAAGGTTGCTCATGGTGAATACATGGACTTCTATGCAAGAAGCTTTTGGAAAGATCCCGCCAAGGCCAAGATGGAAATGCAACGAAGAAGCAACCCCAATGGGAGAAGAGATAATGGGTCCAAGTTGAGAACTTGCTTCAATTGTGGTGACTGCTATCACTTTGTTGCTGCTTGTCCTTATGAGAAAAGAGAAGATCATGGGGGTAAACTTGTGTTGAAGAAGACCTCCAAAGCTCCTTACAAGAAACCCTTCATCAAAAGGAATGCAACAAACAAGAAGCCGGGTGAAATTGTTTTGATCACACATGAAGAATTCTCCTCCGATGATGATGATGAATATGATGAAGAGGAAACATCAAGTGGTGTGGCGGCTCTTGCCACCACTTCTACCCCTACATTCTCACTCTTCGACTCTCAAATGAGAATATCTCCAACAAGAACGTCACTTGCCTTATGGCAAGAGGAACGGAGGTATTATCATCATCACACTCCACCTCTTTAATCTATGACGAATTTGATGATGAGTTATCTCTTGAGGTTAAAAAGGAATTAGTTGCTTTTGATGTGTTTATGAACAACTTGCAAGGGGAACACAAGAAACATGTTGTGGACCTCTTAAATCAACTTGCACACACACAAGAACTTCTAGATGAAAGATGCAAATTAGGAAGAGAGCACATGATTGAGGTAGAAGCTCTAAATAATGCTCTAGAAGAAGAACAAGAAACTAGAATATCTCTTGAAACTAAACTTGAGGGTCTTGATGAAGCAAATGATCTCATTATTAATAAACTTATCAAGGAACATGACCATGATATTGCCAAATATAAAAAGACTAAAAAGGACAAGATTGAGTTTGATGTTGTTCATGAAAAACTTGCCGAGGACTTTAGGATGATTGATAAGGCTCACAAGGCCTTGGAGAGTGAACTCTTGTTGCTCACAAAGTCTCGTGAAAAGCCTCAAACTCAATTGACTAATATTACTTCACCTAGTACTTTCATTCCCTCTAGTTGTACTAGTATACTTGAAGAAAATGCTAGGTTGAAGGGGGAGCTAGCTAAGGCCACATTTCCCAAAGGAAACAAGTCAATTGATGACCTCTTGAGTAAGAAAAGGTCAAGTAGCGAGAAAGGGGGCATTGGATTTATCTCTAAAGGCAAGAAGAAGAAGAAGAAGAAGAAGAAGAACAACAAGAACAAGAAAAGGAAGGCCAAGCCCACACAAGATAAGGACAAGGTCATTGTGGATAGTAAGACCACTAATGGCAAAACTATGTCTCATGCTGATTTTGCAGGGAGTGCTAACCCTCACTATGTTTTAATGCGCGATTATTATGGTGATGTGTATGCACAATATGTTGGTCCATATGATGGTTATATTGCTTGGTCTATTTAGATTCCAAAGACCCTTGTTGCTAACAAAAGAGGGCCCATTGAAAATGGGTACTTAAAAACTAGTTTGATCTTTTGTAGACCTATGCTTCCGGAGGGTCAAAATGGGTGCTTGATAGTGGATGCACAAGTAATATGACCGGAAGCGCTTCAAGTGTCAAGTAGTTGAGACCAAATATTGATCAAATATCCGTGACATATGCTGACAAGTCAAAGTATAAGGTAATGGGTTTTGGCAAAGTTGTGGTTGCACATGATATCACTCTCGTGGACGTCATGCTTGTTGAGACCCTTGGCTATAATTTAATTTCAGTCCGTGCTCTTAGAAAGATGGGTTTTGCCATCTTTATTGATAATTATATTGTGATCCTCTTGTGGACCAAATCTCTCAAGGTCGCTTTTGTTGGGTACGTCAAAAATGACTTGTATGTGGTGGACTTCTCGGGGAAAACCACTACAAGTCCGATGTGCTTATTCGGAAAGGCCAATGTGGGTTTGCTATGGCATCGCCGTCTATCCCATGTCAACATGAGAACTTTGCAAAGCCTCCACAAGGATGGTCATATTGTTGGACTAAAAGAGAATGTTTGCTTTGCCAAAGATCGTGTTTACAGGGCATGTGTTGAAGGAAAGATGCATGATTCTCCCCACAAGCCAAAGAACTACATCAAGTCCAAGAGGATCTTGGAGCTCCTTCATGTGGATCTCTTTGGTCCTCCATCTCATGCAAGCCTTGGTGGGAAGAAATATTGCTTGGTGATTGTTGATGACTACTCAAGATACACTTGGGTGTATTTCTTCAAACTGAAAAGTGAGACACAAGAGAACTTCATTGACTTCATCAACATGGCTCAACGCCAACACAATGTCCCAATATTAACAATAAGAAGTGACAACGGTACCGAGTTCAAGAACCACACTTTGAAAGGATTTCTTAGTGATGAGGGAATAAAACATCAATATTCTGCTGCATATACCCCTCAACAAAATGGTGTAGCTGAGAGGAAGAACCGGACTCTTATTGATATGGCAAGGACTATGTTGGCGGAATTTAAATCTCCATAAAATTTTTGGGCTGAAGCTATCTCCACCGCATGCCATGCATCAAACCGTCTCTACCTCCGCAAAGAATTGATCAAGACTCCATATGAAATCCTTACCAGTAACAAGCCCAATGTTTCTTACTTCCGGGTGTTCGGTTGTAAGTGCTTCTATCGCATTAAGGGTATTCTTTTGTCCAAGTTTGATTCCAAAGCATTAGAGGGTATTTTTGTTGGTTATGGTCTTGAATCCCACACTTATAGAATCTATGACAAGCTCTCCGGAACCGTCATAGAATCTTGTAGTGTGGTGTTTGAAGAATATGATGGTCCCCAAGCAGGGCGTGTTGATGTCTGTGATGTAGATGATGAAATGCCTCAGGATGCCACAGGAAGATGGGTGCGAGTTTCATCCACCCTGTTGAGGAACCCCTTATGGCAGGTCGAGAAGAACTATGCTCTACTCAAGTGGAGCCCTCATCTTCACAACATCAACAAGCTCGTATCGAGGAGGACAATGACCCATGCCAAAGACAAGTTATGGACCCTCAACCTGCTGATCAAGAAGAAACCTCTAGCCAGGAGTTACTCGAGTCTCCATTTTCCAGAATGTCCAGTGGTGCTAAGTCTATTACACAAGGAATATCTATAGAAACTGCCATAAGGGAAGCTCAATGCCTGTCTAGAAGTATGTTTGATCAAGACCAAGGTCAATCTTTGCCTCTTGTAGAAGAGAATAATTCCAATGATGATCAAGATCAAGTTAATGGTCAAGACGAGGACCAAAATGATGAAGTGATCCCCCAAGAAACAACAAGGAGATCGAAACTCGTCGTCAAGCTAGAATGGATAGAATATTGGAATTAAGAGACCACACTCTTGAGAATGTGGTAGGAGATATAAGAAGAGGGATATCTACTCGAGCTCAACTGAAGAACTTTGGTGAGCACCAAGCACACATTTCCATGGTGGAACCAAAGAAAGTATGGGAAGCTCTTGAAGATTCGGATTGGTTGGATGCAATGCACAAAGATCTCAACAACTTTGAGAGAAACAAAGTATGGAAGTTAGTTGAAAAGCCAAAAGATTGCTGCAATGTTATAGGCACCAAGTGGATTTTCAAGAACAAGTAAGATGAGCATGGAATTGTGGTGAGGAACAAGGCAAGATTGGTTACACAAGGGTTCTCTCAAATTGAAGGCATTGATTATGGAGAGACTTATGCACCCGTGGCTCGCCTTGAGTCCATCCGTATCCTTCTTGCTTATGCGGCACATCATAAATTTAAATTACAACAAATGGATGTAGAAAGTGCATTTCTTAATGGTCCATTGCGTGAGTTGGTATATGTGAAGCAACCCCCGGGGTTTGAGGATCCTAACTTTCCAAACCACGTCTACAAACTCGATAAGGCACTCTATGGGCTCAAACAAGCCCCACGCACGTGGTATGAGCACCTTAGAGAGTTGTTGTTAGATCGTGGGTTCGAGGTTGGGAAAATCGATCCCACTCTTTTTACTAAGAAGGTCAATGGGGAACTTTTTGTATGCCAAATTTATGTAGATGATATTATCTTTGGCTCATCTAACAAAGCTTTTAATGATGAATTCTCAAAGCTTATGACTGATAGGTTCAGGATGTCTATGATGGGAGAATTGAGAGTATTTCTTGGTTTTGATATCAAGCAAGTGAGAGGAGGAACATTCTTCAACCAAGCCAAGTATACTCAAGATATGCTCAGAAGATTCAACATGAAAGATCTAAATGGAGCTCCCACTCCCATGGCAACAAAGACTCATCTTGAACTAAACCCAAATGGTAAAGATGTGGATCAAAAGGTATATCGGTTCATGATTGGCTCTTTGCTTTACCTTTGTGCATCTAGACCCTATATTGTGTTGAGTGTAGGAGTGTGTGCAAGATATCAAGTGGCTCCTAAAGAAAACCATTTGATGGCGGTCAAGAGAATCTTTTGATATTTGGTTCATACCCCAAACTATGGTATTTGGTATCCTAGGGGCTCAACTTTCTCTCTTTGTGGATACACGGATTCAGATTGGGCCAGTGACAAGTATGATAGGAAATCAACCTCTCGGGCTTGCCAATTCCTTGGGAGGTCCTTGGTGTGTTGGTCTTCTAAGAAGCAAAATTGTATATCTCTCTCCACCGCCGAAGCCGAGTATGTGGCAGCTGCTAGTGCTTGTACACAATTGCTATGGATGAGGCAAACTTTAAAGAAATATGGTGTCCATTGTGACAAAGTGACTCTTCTATGTGACAATGAAAGTGCTATCAAGATTGCCTATAACCCAGTGGATCATACAAGGACAAAGCATATTGAGATTCGTCATCACTTCATTAGAGATCATGTTGCTTGAGGTGATATTGAGCTATCCTATGTGTCAACCCAAGATCAACTTGTTGAAATTTTCACAAAGCCACTTGATGAAGCAAGGTTTTGTTATTTGAGGAATGAACTAAATATCGTAGATTCTAGGAGCTTGACTTGATCACCTTGCATACTCACCTATATCTTGATCCTTATTTGGTTTAGGTGCAGGCATGGAGATAGGGGGAGTGCGGTCCTAATACATTGGACTATCCCTCCCCCCATAATGCCAACATTAAGAAAATCAATTCTCTTAATATCATTTAGTGATATGTGAGCTTCACTAATGAGTGGTGGCAATGAACCCAAGGATAATTCTTCGCGGTGTCATGCCACAATCTCTTACATGGTGGCCTCGGCCACCGCCCTCTTCCTATTTGAAGATTTGGTTCTTGACTTGTGTGGTTTGGATCTTAATTTGCCATCTTTTGACTATCTATGGTTTTTGGTTCTTCACAGTACATTTTCTGAATCCCAGGCCTATACTCATCCCTAAACATGCTCCTCTTGCCACACATTTGTCCAACTTTTGTACCTAGAGTTTTCTGCTCGTGGGGGCCGGAATATCCGCACTGTACCGACCAGAGAGTCCGGCCAGGCCGGACACTCCGCTTGATACAGCCCGGGCACTCCGGCCGGGCCAGACACTCTGGCTAATTTTGCCCAGACAGTCCGGCCCCAGCGGTTTTAGTCCTGTAAAGGGGGGCGAGGAGAAGTGGACGGTTCAGTCCTCCTTCTTCCCCCCGACTCTCTTCTCTCCATAGCCCGCTGTCCCCGACCAGGATCTCCATCGGGAGGGCCTCTACACCCTAGATTTGACCGTTGTCGCCGGCCATTACCGTCCCTTTGCTGCTGGGACCTGTTCCCCTCCAGTGAAGGCTCCATGGATGCTGGTATTTTTCCTCCCCCTCCTCTACATCTCTAGGGTTTCCTCTAGATGCTTTTTGGAGGCAATGACCTATCTTGATCCATGGATGCATCAACTGCGTGCATATGGTGTCATTGTAGTAGTCCTAGCAATCCCGATCTGCTCTGGTTGAGTACTTTCGCGCTGCCCGAAAAATCACCAGATCTCCCACCAGATTGTCCGGTGTGCACAGGGCGGACACTCCGGCCCGGCCGGAATGTCCGACCTATACGCGCCGGACTGTCCGGACCTGGCGGAGTCTCCGGCTCGATTTTGACGGGCAGTCCAGGTTTTGTCAACCAGTTTTGATCTGGCATTTCTTTCACTACTGCTATGTGCATATACCTCCTGGACAAATGTGCTTACCCAGTTGCTACATTTCTACTCTGAATTCATAGGTGGCTCCCATCCTCGTCGCTCTAGGTCCGCTCAGAAATCTCGTCCTCGCAGGTACCGTGATGAAGAGAATGAGGTTCATATGGATCCATCCATGGTCAGGCAGGTTGCTCGTGACCGTGTTGCAGCAAAGTAGGAGAAGGTCAGAAAAATAAAAAGGAATGACACCAAGCGCATGAAGTTTGAGTCATTAACCACTTTGGCAAAATTGGGCAACGAAGAGTTTGTGGAGATGCGTGTCCAGCAATTCTATTCTCTGCAGCGCACTTCTGAGGATGAACGCTTCTGGAGGAATGAGCGGGCCCTACTCTTTTCTAAGGTGTTTTCTGCTTTCAGGACTCCTGTGCCCCATGAAATGGTTGGATATTCCGAAGCTCCAAGCTCACAGGTACTTTGAGGACACTCTCTGGGTGACTGAGAAGATGGGACTGCACACCATCTTTCAAACAATAGAAGATTACAACATTGAGTTGGTCCAACAGTTCTATGCCACGGTGGTTTTTGGGGACACTCCTGATATTCCCCTTGAGTGGATCTCTGGCACTACTAGGTGTCGTTCTAGCATGGCTCAGTTTGCCCATCTCCTTGGCGTGTCTTTCAACCCTAATGCTCATAGTGGTCACCGGATGCATGTGCATGGTCAGGCGTATGAGAAGCAGCTGTTGGCCCCAATCTACTCTCAGAATGGTGTGGTTGGCCAAACCACCAACATCAAGATCATTTACAACATCTTGCTTCACATGTTTCGCCACACTCTCACTCCCAAGGCGGGCAACAAGGATGCGATGAGGGGTGCTGAGATCAATCTTATGGCCCATGCCCACTCCGCGTATGTTCGTGGTCCAGCTCACTCAGGTGGTGCCATAGATGTCATGGACTTCATCTATCAGGATATGTACAAGTGCATCACTGACAAGAAGTGTCCTCTATTTGCTCTATGTGATGAAGCTCATTGTTTCTCAGGCTTCGGTCACTCCACTGCTCTACACTTACCTTGTTGCACACCTTCCTGCCAAGCTACAGAGGAAGGGTGCCCCCACCTCCAAGGCACCTCGTGGCTACCCCCCTGCTCAGGATATATTTGAGGATGATGAGATAGATGCCTCTGACGGTGATGATGGTTCTGAGGAGGCTCCGGAGGCTATGACCCGTGGCCCTCGCATGAAGCATGCCAGCAATGCATATCGCTTCACCACCTCCAAGGAGGAAGTGCACAAGAAGGTGAAGAAGGCCTTCTGGTGGAAGAAGCTTCTTCTTTTCCAGAACATTGACATTCGCCATGGTCAGTACGATGCATACAAGGCGAACATGAATGTGATGAAGGAGCTCAAGCGGATCAACTAGCCCATGGATGTTGACCCTTCTCAGCAGCAAGCGTCTGATGGCACACTCTCCTATGGTCACTGGAGTCAGGGACGTGTGGATTGGTCCATGTTTGAGGACGTATCTTCTTCTTCTTGCCCTCACGGCCAGAGCTCTACTCAGGAGGATCAGGATGATGAGGATGGTGATGAGGACGAGGACGAGGATGAGGAGGAGGATGACGATGCCAACGACTATAGTGGCTAGAGTTAGCCTTGGGACGCTTTATTTGTGCTCTTTCCCCTTTTTGGCGTCTCGATGCCAAAGGGGGATAAGTAGCCCCTTTATTAGGTTGCTACCTAGGATTTGCATGGGTACACGAGCTTCACGTTATTTCGATTTACCTCTTTGAAGCTCCATGTCTTTATCCTACTTGTTGAGTACTATGTTGTGTTGAACTCTGTGTTATGTGTTGTGACATGCTTACCCGGTTGTGTTAAATGACTATGTTATGCCTATGCCTAGCTTATTGATCTAGTTGTTATTATATATCATGTCATAACTTGTTAGCTACAAAATCTAGAGAGGATGTAATCCTAGGGTGTGTGATCTTGTATTCAAATGCAAAGCAAAAAAATGGTCACACATCTAGGGGAGCCTCACTATATTTTGTATATCTCCACTTGTGAACATTTATAGCTACCCATTTTGCAAAACCTTGGGTTGTCATCAAAAACCAAAAAGGGGGAGATTGAAAGGGCATTTATGCCCTTACTATTATTTTGATGTTTGGTGACAACACTTGGATAAGTTTAATCATCTGTTAAATGTTTTAGGAGATTCCAGCTGCCCCTATGTATGTTGCAATACAGAAAAAAGAGCTACCCAGGATCTGGTTTGTGCAGGGGACAAGCCTCAGCCGGACTGTCCGGTTGATCCAGGCCAGAGTGTCCGTCTAGGCCGGACTGTCCGGTGGGATTCGCTTGGACTGTCCGCCCCTGGGAAGTGGGCAACTTCTCTGGACACTCAGAATAGCTTTTCAGACACTCCCCGAACACATACTGGATACTGGCCGGAAACTTGGCCTGGCCAGAGTGTCCGGCTGGTCTCGCTCGGAGTGTCCGGCTGGTGTTGGCCGGACTGGCCGGGGTAAGTGGCTCCCAACGGCTCTAATTTCAGGGGGCCTATATAAAGGCCCCTTCTTCTACCTTAGAAGCTGCTCGTCCACCTCAAGGACTCCAGCACCATTTGAGCCACCAAATCCACAAGATCTCCTCACTCAACCATCTGAAGTCATTGATCTTTGGAGAATCTAAGGAGGAGGCCTTGATCTACATCTTCACCAAGAGAGATCTTCATTTCCCTCTCATTCACTTAAGAGCCCCTTGCTCTAGTGTTTCATTGGAAACCCTAGCTTGTGATTTGGTTCTTACTAGCTTGTCTTTGATTGTTTAACAACTAGCTTGTACTTGGGAGCCTCCAATTGAGTTGTGGATGTGTGCCCCGAACTCGTTGTAAAGGTGCCGACTTCCACCTCAAAGGTTGCCATATAGTGGAAGAGGTGAATCGAACCCGTTGGGGTGAGGTTCATCGGAGAACAAGGGAGGCCTCTCATGGCGTTGGTGGTTTGAAACCACCCCCTCTCCAAACGTAGACGTACTTCCCTCAAAAGGAAGGAACTACGGGAAACAAATCCTTGTGTCTCTGTGTGCTCCACGTTGGTTACTTCTATCCTTTACCGCACTTTACTTATCTAGTTATTGCTTAGTATTTGTGCTAGATTGATATATAGGTAAATTCACCATAGTTGCATAATCTAGAGAATTTACCTTTCATGTCAAACCATAAATTGAAAAGGAGTAAAATTTGAAGTAGCACCTATTCACACACCCCCACTAGGTGCCCATACGATCCTTTCACAAGTTATTCCAAAGAGTCCACCATACCTACCTATTAGCATTATTGCTATTCCAAGTATATTCATGTTTTTATCTACCTTCTGAATTAAACTTGTTATGTGAAAATTAGTGATTAAAGCTCTCACGAACTTGATGGCACACTTTACTTTCTTGCACTTAATAAACTTGAACCATTGTGCCCATCTATGTTGCGTATATGATTGCGTTTTGTAAGTTGTTAATTAGCAGAACCATGTTATCATGGGGAACGCTTTCAACATTGCACTTTATTTAGTTGATATCATGTTCTTTTACTTATGGATCCCGATGGTGTGAAATAAATGGGGAGTTTGTAAAGCTCATGGAGTTTGTATATGTGTGATACATTGCAAATGTATCTATTGTCGGGTCCATAGCATAGAAAACAAAAAATTTCCTACAGTGTGAACTACACGCCAAGATCTATCTACTAGGTACAAAGCAACTGGGTGGACATACATCCATAGAGAACTTACCCTCGAAGACAACGAGCTTTGTTAACAAGTAGGAACTCGTGGTTGATGTAGTCGTACACTTGCCGATCTCAAGATCGTGAGGAAGTCCAAGCGCCGCAACTCAGCAGCGCATCCGCACTCGCACACACGTTCAAGCCACCGGGCAACCTCCACCTCCTCGCTCCAGCGATCCAGTGGAAGCAGCAACTCCTTCCAGACGAAATGCCACCGGGAACATGTATCTCGCTAATCCGAGACCATGGGGGAATAATTCTAGAGGGGAAGAGAGATACTTCACAAGGAGGTGTGAGGATGAAGGAGGGAATGGGTGGCCTTTTATAGGAGGAGGGGGGTGCCCCCTCTCTCCATGGCCGGCGCATGGGGGGGTGACCCCTCACCTCCCCCATTCTTGTGGTGGTAACTCCTCCACATTAAAATGCCTCTTCACATTCCCTTTTAAAGTCTCCACTTTAAATGCATTAAGTTTCTCCAAATTTAATGCTCTCTCATTTAATAAAACTCTTTTATTAAATTTATTCAGAATTTTGTTAATTACTTTAATTAACAAACATTCACATATAGCCCCTTGCAATATTTCAATATCACATGCAGAACCACCTTCTGCAATTTCACCCGAAACAATTTCCGGTTTCTATTGAAACAATTCCTGCGCTTTGCAATTCTTTCGTCTGAAACATATGTGCTCCAAAATGGTGTCCCATAACTCTTAAGTGTGCCACCCTATAGTTCGCGAATAATGCAAACATGATCGAGACCCTTCTCCGATCAATAATCAGCAGCGGGACCTGGAGATCCGTACTGACTCCTACACATTCAACGATGACTCATGTGATCGTGAGAACCTTTAACGCTTGTAACTAAATCTCTTTGTCTCTCGATATATTACATGTCCGAGATTCGATCATCGGTATCTCCATACCTAGTTTGATCTCGTTACCGACATGCACTCTTTTCTCGTTCCCGTGATATAACATTCTAGTGATCACATCACTTGCTTGCAAGCTATCCTAATGTGATATCACCGAGAGGGCCCAGAGTATATCTATCTGTCATCTGGATTGACAAATTCCACTCTTGATCCATGAGCCTCAACATAACACCTTCGTAGCATTGAACCCATCTTTATAGTCACCCTGTTACGGTGTGACGTTTGATGTTATCAAGATACTCTTCCGGTGTTAGCAATTAACATGATCTCATGGTCTAAGGATAAAGATTACTTCGTATGATGTTATAGCAATATAAACACAATGACTTGATCGTAATGCTAATACTTCGGATGAATGTTCATCACATCATTCCACCAATGGTGTGACCTTGTTATTAACAACATCCAATGTCCATGATCAGGAAACCTTGATCATCTTGTTAATCAACAAGCTAGTCTATAAGAGAGCATGACTAGGAACCCTTTTTGTTTATTAAGCACACATGTATTGATGTTTCCTATCAATACAATTATAGCATGTAAAATAAACATCTATCATATACAAGGAATACATAATAACAACTTTATTATTGCCTCTCAGGGCATATTTCCTTCAGTCTCCCACTTGCACTAGAGACAATAATCTAGTTCACATAGTGATAAATCTAACACCCATGGAGTTCTGGTGTTGATCATGTTTTGCCCTAGGGAGTACTTTAGTCAACGGATCTGCTACATTCAGGTCCGTGTGCACTTTACAAATCTTTATATCTCCATCCTTGACATGTTCGCGGATGGAGTGAAACCGGCGCTTAATATGCTTGGAATTCTTGTGAGACCTTGGTTCCTTGGAGTTGGCTATGGCTCCATTGTTGTCACAATAGATCACCATCAGGTCCAACGCACTGGGAACCACACCCAGTTCCGTAATGAACTCTTTCATCCAAACCGCTTCCTGCGCCGCTTCTGAAGCAGCAACATATTCCGCCTCCGTTGTTGATCTAGCCACCACAGGTTGTTTGGAGCTCCTCCAACTAACTGCTGCTCCATTCAAGAGAAATACGTATCCGGATTGAGACTTAGAGTCATCCGGATCAGTGTCAAAGCTAGCATCGACATAACACTTAGCGACTAGCTCTTCTTCACCTCCGTATATAAGAAACATATCCTTAGTTCTTCTCAAGTACTTAAGGATATTCTTGACCGCTATCCAGTGTTCCGAACCTGGATCAGATTGGTACCTACTAGTCAAACTAATAGCATGTGCCACATCCGGTCTTGTACATAGCATGGCATACATTATAGAGCCTATGGCTGAGGCATAGGGGATCCTATCCATTATCTCTCTTTCTTCCGCCGTAGCCGGACTTTGAGTCTTACTCAATGTCTTGCCTTGCAACATAGGTAAGAACACCTTCTTACTTCCGTCCATATTAAACTTCTTTAATATCTTATCAAGGTATGTACTCTGCGATAGCCCAATTAGGCGTCTTGATCTATCTCTATAGATTTTAATGCCTAATATATATGAAGCTTCACCAAGGTCCTTCATCGAAAATTTGATGTTTAGATAACTTTACCACTGTTTAAAAGATCTAAATCATTTCCAATCAATAATATGTCATCCACATATAATATCAGAAATGCCACATTGCTCCCACTCACTTTCTTGTAAATACAAGCCTCTCCATAAGTTTGGACAAATCCAAACTCTTTGATCACCTCATCAAAACGGAGATTCCAACTTCGTGATGCTTGCTTCAGTCCCTAGATGGATCGCTGAAGTTTGCACACCTTATTAGCATCCTTAGGATCGACAAAACCCTTAGGTTGTAGCATATACAACTCTTCTTCAATCTTACCATTGAGGAACGCAGTTTTGACATCCATCTGCCATATTTCATAATCGAAATATGCAGCAATTGCTAACATAATCCTAACCGACTTAAGCATCGCTACGGGAGAGAATGTCTCATCGTAGTCAACTCCTTGAATTTGTCGAAACCCCTTTGCGACAAGTCGCCTTATAGATGGTCACATTACCATCAACATCAGTTTTCCTTTTGAAAATCCATTTATTCTCAACGGCCTTTCGGTCGTGAGGTAAGTCCACCAAGTTCCAAACTTGGTTCTCGTACATGGATTCCATCTCGGATTTCATGGCTTCTAGCCATTTGTTGGAATCCGGGCTCATCATCGCTTCTTCATATGTCGCAGGGTCATCCATTTCATCAATCATGAAATTCATAACAGGATTGCCGTACAGTTCAGGAGCTGCACGTGTCCTGCTTGACCTGCGAGGTTCGGTAGTGTCCTCTTTCGGAGTTTCATGATCAATATCATTAGCTCTCTCTTCATTAGGTGAAGTCAACTCCGAAACAACTTCTAGAGCTGCGCTACTCGCCATTTCATGAAGAGAAGGTTCAATAACCTCTTCGAGTTCTACCTTCTGACTACTCACACCTTTCGCGAGAAACTCCTTCTCAAGAAAGGATCCATTCTTGGCAACAAAGACCTTGCCCTCGGATCTGTGATAGAAGGTATACCCAATCGTTTCCTTAGGGTATCCTATGAAGACGCATTTTTCTGCTTTGGGTTCGAGTTTATCCGGTTGAAGTTTCTTCACATAAACATCACATCCCCAAACTTTAAGAAATGACAGCTTAGGTTTGTTTCCAAACCATAATTCATACGGTGTCTTTTCAACGGATTTAGATGGTGCCCTATTTAAAGTGAATGTAGCGGTTTCCAGTGCATAACCCCAAAATGATAGTGGCAAGTCAGTCAGAGAGATCATAGATCAAACCATATCCAATAAAGTACGATTACGACGTTCTAACACACCATTACGTTGTGGTGTTCCGGCAGGCGTGAGTTGTGAAACTATTCCACAGTCTTTCATATGTGTGCTAAACTCGTAACTAAGATACTCTCCTCCACGGTCTGACCGCAGAAATTTGATCTTTCTGTTACGATGATTTTCTACTTCATTCTGAAATTCTTTGAACTTTTCAAAAGTTTCAGACTTGTGTTTCATCAAATAGATATACCCGTATCTACTCAAATCATCCGTGAAAGTAACAAAATAACGATATCCACCTCGCGCCGACACACTCATTGGTCCACACACATCAGTATGTATGATTTCCAATAGATCTGTCGCCCGTTCCATTGAACCGGAAAACGGCGTTCTAGTCATCTTGCCCATAAGGCATGGCTCACATGTATCAAATGATTCAAAATCAAGTGATTCCAAAAGTCCATCAGAATGGAGTTTCTTCATGTGTTTAACGCCAATATGACCTAGACGGTAGTGCCACATATATGTAGATATATCATTATCAAGTTTAATCCTTTTAGCATCAACATTATGAATATGCGTAATACTGCTATCGAGATCCAATAGAAATAAACCATTCAACATAGGTGCATGACCATAAAAGATATTATTCATATAAATCGAACAACCATTGTTTTCAGACTTAAATGAATAACCACTTTGCATCAAACACGATCCGGATACAATGTTCATGCTCAGTGCAGGCACCAAATAACAATTATTTAGGTTTATAACTAATCCCGATGGCATATGGAGAGGCAGTGTTCCGACGGCGATCACATCAACTCTTGATCCATTGCCGACCCGCATCGTGACCTCATCCCTTGCTAGTTGTCGCTTGTTCCGCATCCCCTGAACTGAGTTACATATATTAGCAACCGATCCCGTATCAAATACCCAGGTGCTACTGCGAGTACTAGTCAAGTACACATCAATAACATGTATATCACATATACCTTTGTTTGCCTTGCCGGACTTCTTGTCCGCCAAATACTTGGGGCAGTTGCGCTTCCAATGGCCAGTCCCCTTGCAATAGTAGCACTCGGTGTCAGACTTAGGGCCAGCTCGGGGTTTCTTTTCAGGCGTGGCAACAGACTTGCCACCCTTCTTTCCCTTGTGCTTGCCTTTCTTGTCCTTCTTGAAACCGGTGGTCCTATTGATCATAAACACTTGATGTTCTTTCCTAATCTCCACTTCTGCAGTCTTAAGCATTGACAGAAGCTCGGGAAGAGACTTCTTCATGCCCTGCATATTATAGTTCATCACGAAGCTCTTGTAGCTAGGTGGCAGAGATTGGAGAACACGATGTATGCCTAAGTCAATGGGAATCGTTATTCCCAAGGACACAAGCTTATCGGCGTACCCAGACATTTTGAGTACGTGCTCACTAACGGAGCTGTTTTCCTCCATCATGTAGCTAAAGAACTTTTCTATAGCATTATAACTCTCTACGGCAGCATGGGTATCGAAAATCATTTTCAATTCTCCCATGGTATCAAAGGCATTGCCATTTTCGAAACGTTTTCGAAGTTCTAGCTCTAGCCCATACAGTATGCCGCAATGAACTAAGTTGTGGTCCTCCTGACGCAGGGGCATCAGGAGCTGGTGGGGGGCCTAGCGGCGCATCTAGCACATATTGCTTTTGTGCAGCAGTGAGGAGAATCCTCAAATTCATAGCCCAGTTGGTGAAGTTGCTACCATTCGCAGCAAGTTTCTCTTTCTCCATGAACACATTGAAATTAAAAGCAGGTGGTGCCATCTACAACAGAATTTGTAAAGTATATTTAGACTAAGTTTATGATAGATTGAGTTCGACTAATCCAAATTACTAATGAACTCCCACTCAAAAACGACATCCCTCGTGTCCTTTTGGTGATTACATGAACCAAATCCACTACACCAAGTCCGATCATCACGTGAGTCGGTGTAGCTTCAAAGGCGAGCATCTATATGGGCATCATATCAACTATATGACTCATGCTGAACCTTTCGGTCCATGTTCCGAGGCCATGTCTGTACATGCTAGGCTCGTCAAGTAAGAACCTTAGTATTTGCGTGTGTAAAACTGTCTTACACCCGTTGTATGAAAGCGTAGAGTTGAGAACACCCGATCATCACGTGATGCCTCAAAACACGATCCACAAAACGGTGCATACTTAAGGAAGAACACATTTTATCTTGATATCTAAATGAGGGATCATCTTATAATGCTACCAAACGCGGCAAACTAGCAGTATAAGATGCTAACATCTAATGTGTGAAGTGAGATGATATGGTCCATGCATTTGATCTCTATCATTTGTATCGTGGTATGATCTTTATCATTCCTTTGTGTGTAAGGCCAAGGTCTATGGAACTTACACGTTAAGTGAGTTGTAAGAGTATCTATTTTACATCTACTTACAACAATACCATATCAAAACACTAGCCCAGCAACGATCTAAACTAGACGCCTCTAATTTATCAATTGTAAGTTTTACCTGGCTTAGGGCTTTTGGAGATAGAACCTGTCTAACCTACGAACATGAACCACAACGAGGATAACTAAATTATTAGCAACTCGTTGTAAATCAGATATTGACTATAGTAGGAGAGACAGACACCCGCCAGCCACTTATGCAAAACAAGTTGCATGTCAGTCGTGGAACCAGTCTCATGTACGATGACATGTAAGGTTGGTCCGGGCCGCTTCATCCCACTATGCCACCAATATCCAAAGTACATAGAAGATGCAATAACATGATCATCATCGCCCACATATAAACATATGTGTACTACCCGTGCAAAGCACCTACGCATAGATCAGGCTTTGATACCACTGTTGGGTCCGCAACATAGAAAACAAAAAATTTCCTACGGTGTGAACTACACGCCAAGATCTATCTACTAGGTACAAAGCAAACGGGTGGACATACATCCATAGAGAACTTACCCTCAAAGACAACGAGCTTTGTTAACGAGTAGGAACTCGTGGTTGATGTAGTCGTACACTTCCCGATCTCAAGATCGTGAGGAAGTCCGAGCGCCGCAACTCAGCAGCGCATCCACACTCGCACACACGTTCAAGCCACCGGACAACCTCCACCTCCTCGCTCCAGCGATCCAGCGGAAGCGACAACTCCTTCCAGACGAAATGCCACCGGGAACATGTATCTCGCTAATCCGAGACCATGGGGGAATAATTCTAGAGGGGGAGAGAGATCCTTCACAAGGAGGTGTGAGGATGAAGGAGGGAATGGGTGGCCTTTTATAGGAGGAGGGGGTGCCCCCTCTCTCCATGGCCGGCGCATGGGGGGGTGACCCCTCACCTCCCCCATTCATGTGGTGGTAACTCCTCCACATTAAAATGCCTCTTCACATTCCCTTTTAAAGTCTCCACTTTAAATGCATTAAGTTTCTCCAAATTTAATGCTCTCTCATTTAATAAAACTCTTTTATTAAATTTATTCAGAATTTTGTTAATTAATTTAATTAACAAACATTCACATATATCCCCTTGCAATATTTCAATATCACATGCAGAACCACCTTCTGCAATTTCACCCGAAACAATTTCCGGTTTCTATTGAAACAATTCCTGCGCTTTGCAATTCTTTCGTCTGAAACATATGTGCTCCAAAATGGTGTCCGGTAACTCTTAAGTGTGCCACCCTACGGTTCGCGAATAATGCAGACATGATCGAGACCCTTCTCCGATCAATAATCAGCAGCGGGACCTGGAGATCCGTACTGACTCCTACACATTCAACGATGACTCCTGTGATCGTGAGAACCTTTAACGCTTGTAACTAAATCCCTTTGTCTCTCGATATATTACATGTCCGAGATTCGATCATCGGTATCTCCATACCTAGTTTGATCTCGTTACCGACATGCACTCTTTTCTCGTTCCCGTGATATAACATTCTAGTGATCACATCACTTGCTTGCAAGCTATCCTAATGTGATATCACCGAGAGGGACCAAAGTATATCTATCCGTCATCTGGATGGACAAATTCCACTATTGATCCATGAGCCTCAACATAACACCTTAGTAGCACTGAACCCATCTTTATAGTCACCCTGTTACGGTGTGACGTTTGATGTTATCAAGATACTCTTCCGGTGTTAGCAATTAACATGATCTCATGGTCTAAGGATAAAGATTACTTCGTATGATGTTATAGCAATATAAACACAATGACTTGATCGTAATGCTATACTTCGGATGAATGTTCATCACATCATTCCACCAATGGTGTGACCTTGTTATTAACAACATCCAATGTCCATGATCAGGAAACCTTGATCATCTTGTTAATCAACAAGCTAGTCTATAAGAGAGGCATGACTAGGAACCCTTTTTGTTTATTAAACACGCATGTATTGATGTTTCCTATCAATAAAATTATAGCATGTAAAATAAACATCTATCATATACAAGGAATACATAATAACAACTTTATTATTGCCTCTCAGGGCATATTTCCTTCATCTATAATTTTTGATGTTCCATGCTTGGTTTTATCCACTTTCTTGTGTTTTGTTCCAACTTTGGAGTACTTTTATTATGATTTCTTGGACTAACCTATTAACAAGAGCCACGGTGCCAGCTGCCTGTTTTCTGCTGTTTTTGGTTCCAGGAAAGTTAGAAAATGAATATTCTCGGAATTGGACGGGACAAAAGCCAAAGTGCCTATTTTTTCCGGAAGGGATCAAGTGCGAGAATACGAGACGGAGAGGGGCCAGGGGCCGGCCACACCACCTGGCCGTGCGGCCAGGCTTGGCCCGCGCCAGGGGGTGGTCTGGCCGACCCCAGCACCCTCTCGGCCTCTCCTTCTGCCTATAAGTTGCCCTCGGGACGAAAACCCTAGGTACCCAATCAAAAATCCACGAAAGCGTCTATAGCCGCCGTTATCTCCATCCCTAGATCGGGAGGGATATGAAGCTCTTCCCGGCACCCTGCCGGAGAGGGGAATTCACCCTGGAGGCCTTCTTCATCACCATGCCAGCTTCCGGTGTGATGCGTGAGTAGTTCATCCTTGGACTACGGATCCATGTAGTAGTTAGATGGCTAGTTTCTCCTCCTTTGTGCTTTCATGTTTAGATCTTGTGAGCTCCGTTCATGATCAAGATCATCTATTTGTAATCCATACATGTTGTGATTGCGGGGATCCGATGGATATTGAGATGCTATTTCAGATTGATTATTGATTCTATCATGTCTTTGTTATTTGAGATCTTGCATGCTTTCCGTTGCTAGTAGCTATCTTGGCCAAGTAGATGCTAGCAACTCCAAGAGTTAGTATTTATGCTCGATAGTGGGTTCATGCCTCTGGTAATCTGGGGAGGTGACAGAAATCTCTAAGGTACTAGATGTGCTGCATCTACTAGGGAGAAAACAATGATCTTTTGTTCATAGAGCAATCGTATTATTTACTTTACACATAGTTCGTAAAGCAATGATCTGTTGCTTGCAACTTAATACTAGAGGGGGTTCGGATGATAACCTGAAGGTGGATTATTAGTCAAAGATGCAGTTGGATGGCGGTCTATGTATTATGTTGTAATGCCCAATCAAGTCTCAAAGGAGTCAAGATGATAAGTATATGCATGTATTGCTTTCTCGGTGTTTGTCAATTGCCCCGCTGTAATTTGTTTACCCAGCATGTTATCTATCTAAGGAAAGCCAACTCTAGTGAACTATGGATCCCGGTCCTTGTCTTTACATACAATCTACAATCTTTTACTGCTTTGTGTTACTTTCTGCAAACTTTTACTTCTTTCCATTCGATACGTTTAATCCTTTGTTTTCCGCGAAACACGGTGAGATTGACAACCTCATCGCAAGTTGGGGACAAAGTTCTATGGTTGTGTTGTGCAGGTCTCCACGTTGCTACTAGCACCGGTAGTGCGCCCTGCCAAGGCTCAGCTAGTAACACCTTTGAGGTGTTTCCTTGCTCCTACTGGTTCGATTAAACCTTGGTTTCATAACTGAGGGAAACTTGCTACTGTGCTCATCATACCTTCCTCTTGGGGTTCCCAACGAGCTCTACATCAACACCGCCATCAAGCATTTTTTTGGGCGCCGTGCATTGAGCCATCAAGCATTTTTCTGGCGCCGTTGCCGGGGAGTCAAGGACATCTTCACAAGGGGAGTCCCTCATAACCAAACTCTTTACTTTGTTGTTTTTGTTTTGCTTAGTTTTCTTTTTTCTTTGTTTGCTTGTTTTGTTCTTCAAAAACACACACAAAATTAGTTTTACTTGTTTGCTTTCTTATTTGAAAATCCAAAAAAATGACTACTCTTGAAAACACTAAGTTGTGTGACTTCACTAGCACCAACAATAATGATTTTATGAGCACTCCCATTGCTCCACCTGTGGCTGAAAATACTTTCTTTGAGATAAAACCTGCTTTGCTCAATCTTGTTATGAGAGAGCAATTTGCTGGTATTGGTAATGAAGATGCTGCTTCCCATCTAAATAACTTTGTTGAACTTTGTGAGATGCAAAAGCATAGGGATATAGATGGTGATATTATTAAACTAAAATTGTTTCCTTTCTCCTTGAGAGGAAAAGCTAAAGAATGGTTGAATTCCTTAACTAGGAATAGTATTGATTCTTGGACTAAATGCAAAGATGCTTTTATTGGAAAATACTATCCTCCTGCTAAGATTATATCCATGAGAAGTGAAATAATGAAGTTTAAACAACTTAATAATGAGCATGTTGCTCAAGCTTGGGAAAGAATGAAATCTTTGGTTAAGAATTGTCCCACTCATGGACTGACTGCTTGGATGATCATCCAAACTTTTTATGCAGGATTGAACTATTCTTCAAGGAACCTATTGGATTTAGCTGCTGGAGGTACCTTTATGACCATCACTTTGGGTGCTGCAACAAAACTTTTGGACAATATGATGGTTAATTATTCTGAATGGCATACCAAGAGAGCTCCACAAGGTAAGAAGGTAAATTCTGTTGAGGAAACCTCTTCCTTGAGTGATAAGATTGATATAATTATGTCTATGCTTGTTAATGGGAAAGCCCATATTGATCCAAATAATGTTCCTTTAGCCTCTTTGGTTGCTCAAGAAGAGCAAGTTGATGTGAACTTCATAAGAAATAACAACTTTGGCAACAATGCTTATGGTAATAATGCTTATAGGAACAATTTTGGTAACAACAATTATAAGCCATATCCTCCCAACAATGGTAATGCTTATGGAAATTCTTACAACAATAATAAGAGTGCTCCCTCTAAACTTGAAGTTATGCTTAAAGAGTTTATTAGTAAACAAACTGCTTTCAATAAAACTATTGAGGAAAAACTCTCTAATGCTGAAAGAAATATAACATCTTTGGCTGAAGCTCAATCTACTTTGAATAAAATGGCTGCTAAACCTGAAACTAATGAGAATCCCTTTGCAACCACTAATGCCATACAAGTAAGAATTGATGAAAATGTTAGACTATTAGCTGAACTACATGCTAAGTGGGAAAGAGAAGATGAAATTGCTAGAAACATTAGTGTTTCTACTATTACCACCACAGAGTTGAGGCTAGTAATAGTTCTACTACTTTAGATGATAAAGTTGATTTTGATCTTGATGGTTGCAATATCTCTGAAGTTATTAAGTTCCTACAAAAGCTTGCTAAAAGTCCTCATGCTAGTGCTATGAACATGGCTTTTACAAAACACATTACTAATGCTCTCATAAAGATTAAAGAAGAAAAGATGAAACATAAAGCTTCTATTCCTATAAAGCAAGAAGATGGTTGGGAACCCATCATTAATATGAAAGTGAATGACTTTGATTTCAAAGCTTTGTGTGATCTTGATAGTATTGTTTCTATTATGCCTAGAAGGATTTATGATATGCTTGATTTGCCTCCTCTTGAAGATTGTTATTTGAATGTCCCACTTGATGCTAATGCTAAAAAGAAACTCATGGGGAGTCTTAATGATGTTCTTATTATGGTTAATGATTCCTATGTACCCGTTGATTTCTATGTTTTGGATGTTGAATACAATGCTTCTTGTCCTATTACTTTGGGAAGACCTTTTCTTAGAACTGTTGGTGCCATCATTGATATGAAAGAAGGCACCATTAAATATCAACTCCCACTCAAGAAAGGTATATAACACTTCCCTAAAAAGAGAGAAACGATTTCTTTTGCTTCTCCTATGAAAACAAAATTTGGTCTTAATGCTTCTTCATTTGAGAACACTTGATTCTTTCTTTGCTTCTTATGCCTAACTTAAAGGCGTTAAAGAAAAGTACTTGTTGGGAGATAACCCAAGAGTTTTAGATGAGTCTTGGAAGTTATTACCTCTGTAATAACCTCTCCTTATCCTTTTTATTTGCTTTTTGTGCCAAGAGTAACCTCTAATGAGAGTGAAGTAATGATTGGGAAAGTTGCTGTCCCGAAACAGATTTCTGTGCTTCACCGTAAAAATTCCTGAGAGAGATCTGTATGTCGGATGGAGCTGTAATTTTTTGTGCTTCTGCCCCAGGTTGTTATATAACTTTCGTTAGTTCAACACTTTTTGATTTGAGCAACAGAATGTCTTCTAAAAAATTCGTATTTACCTGCTGGTCTGTTTTGACAGATTTCTGCCATTTTCTGCATTTGCTTCTTGTTAGTTCCTTCTTGAGTTCCTTTGGGGAATTGAGCTTTTTGAGGGAAGTGCTACAGTAGATAGTGTTCTAATGTAAGTTTATTTGGTGTTAGAACTGAACCTTGAGACTTATTTATCTTAAGTGCACTAATGTTGCTAATGAGATTGTGTGAAGTTTTGTATGAAGGAAAAAATTCAGGTGTATGGAAGGAATGAGTAATGAGATGAAGGATGGACTAAAGCTCAAGCTTGGGGATGCCACGCGTGTAACCCCAATAAATATCCAAGAAGTACAAGCGTCAAAGCTTGGGGATGCCCAAGGCATTCCCCTTCTTCATCAATAAAAATTACAGGTTTCTTCCAAACGCTTCATTTTTATTGTTTCATGCACAGTTGTGTTGTTTTTGGAGCGTCTTCTTTTTTCATTTTTGCTTTGGTTTTTAGTTTGCTTGGTTTGCTTAGTTTTATAAATAAATTGGTTGGACCCCCTCTTTCATACATTGGTTTGCAAATAGTTTGGTTTGGTTTGGAAAAGAGTACGAAAGTTCATGCTTATGGGGTAAAAAGAGCTTGTTTTTGACTGTGACCTATGCTTTGTCATGCCATGCTTGATATTGTTTTGGCTTTATGCTTAGTATTCTTTGCTGTAGCATGACTTGTTATAAACAATTGAGATTGCTTAATGTGCCTTGGATGAATCATGCGTTGTTTTAGCATATTAAAGCATAGTATAGTGGTATTCTCCTTTGATGCTTTATTTGGGTTGACTTGGCACATGCTTACACCATGTTATGACTATCTCAAGTCACCATAGCCTTTATGATCCTTTAGTTTTCAACTTGTAGTATCACTTTATGCTTTGATCAGTGATGTTTTGTCGCTCTGCATGATTATGGCCATTATTTCTCTCTTAGTTTGTCGCTCCTAGTCTTTTGCTAGCCTCCACCACCAAGTATGAGTTCCACTCATGCATCCAAATCCCTAAACCAAGTTATTCCAAAGAGTCCACCATACCTACCTACTAGCTTATGCTATTCCAAGTATATTCATGCTTTTGTTTACCTTCCACCTGTTATGAGAAAACTAGTGATTAAAGCTCTCACGAACTTGATGGCACACTTTACTTCATTGCCTCTAATAAACTTGAACCATTGGGTCCTTCTTTGTTGCGTATATGCTTGTGCTTTATAAGTTGAAATTAGCAGAACCATGCTTCATGGGGAACGCTTTCAACATTGCACTTGTACTTTGTACCCCGTTGATATTATGTTCTTTTGCTTACGGATCCTGGTGGTGTGAAATAAAAGTGGAACTTGTAAGATCATGGAGTTTGTATGTGTGTTAGAGAAACGCCTGGGCCACTAGCCTAAGCCATGCCTAATCATGGTGGAAACTTGCAGTATCACCATAATGAGCACTCTATGAAGCATCCTCAATAAAAACCTATGCAAATAGCAAATAAAAAGATCGCTGAGATGCTCATTGTCTGCTTGCCTTGTCATTTTGATTATGGGAAAGCTCCCGTATCATGTGCAAGGGGTACCCCGTTGGCGGTTCTTAATGATGCACATATACTTACAATGACAAGAGCTTACTCGTGACTGAAGTTGAGTAGCACGAGGATCGGTCTTCGTAAGTAAGGGGCATGAGATTTTGGTTTATAACTTGTCAAGCATATCCTCTTAGTTGTGTCACTTTAACCTTAATCACCTTAAAGATGCTTATGATAGGGGCAATGAGAGCTAAAAGCTACAAGTACCATAATTTTTGGAAGCTCTTTTATGAGACTTGAATCCCTACTTCCTTTTACAAAAGGCTTTTCATCCACCATTATATTGAGTCTCCACCTTCTATCTTTATGCACCTACTTTGAGAGCATAGTGGCCATTCTTAGTTCTGTGTGCATTGTCCCAAGACTAGTTGATTGATGCATAACTTGTTATTGCTTGTTTGAAACTATTGCATCTAGTCACTCTTATTAACTTTGAAGGTGTCCTATGCATTTATATTTGCTACTCTATTGAGGGACAAGCTGAATACTTCGATGCTATGTTTTCTTTATGTGAAACAAACAAACGTCTTGCAAAGCATTGTTATTCATGAATCTTTTGTTTGTGCCTTTTCATGTTGCATCATAGTTTCTTTGCTTATTGCTAGAACTTTGTCTTTCATGTTATGATTGAAGTACTATGATCCTAGCTTTGAATGTTTTGCAAACACTTTGATCAAGTCTTTGATGGTGCATGTCACCTCAAAAATTATTTCTTTTTATCACTTACCTACTCAAGGACGAGCAGGAGTTAAGCTTGGGGATGTTGATACATTGCAAATGTATCTATAATTTTTGATGTTCCATGCTTGGTTTTATCCACTTTCTTGTGTTTCGTTCCAACTTTGGAGTACTTTTATTATGATTTCTTGGACTAACCTATTAACAAGAGCCACAGTGCCAGCTGCCTGTTTTCTGCTGTTTTTGGTTCCAGGAAAGTCAGAAAATGACTATTCTCAGAATTGGACGGGACAAAAGCCAAAGTGCCTATTTTTCCGAAAGGGATCAAGTGCCAGAATACGAGACGGAGAGGGTCTAGGGGCCGGCCACACCACCTGGCCGTGCGGCCAGGCTTGGCCTGCACCAGGGGGTGGTCTGGCCGACCCCAGCACCCCCTCGGCCTCTCCTTCCGCCTATAAGTTGCCCTCAGGACGAAAACCCTAGGTACCCGATCAAAAATCTACGAAAGAGTCTATAGCCGCCATCATCTCCATCCCTAGATCGGGAGGGATTTGAAGTTCTTCTCGGCACCCTGCCGGAGAGGGGAATTCACCCTGGAGGCATTCTTCATCACCATGCAAGCCTCCGGTGTGATGCGTGAGTAGTTCATCCTTGGACTATGGATCCATGTAGTAGCTAGATGGCTGGTTTCTCCTCCTTTGTGGTTTCATGTTTAGATCTTGTGAGCTCCGTTCATGATCAAGATCATCTATTTGTAATCCATACATGTTGTGTTTGCGGGGATCCGATGGATATTGAGATGCTATTTCAGATTGATTATTGATTCTATCATGTCTTTGTTATTTGAGATCTTGCATGCTTTCCGTTGTTAGTAGCTATCTTGGCCAAGTAGATGCTAACAACTCCAAGAGTTAGTATTTATGCTCGATAGTGGTTTCATGCCTCTGGTAATCTGGGGAAGTGACAGAAATCTCTAAGGTACTAGATGTGATGTTGCTACTAGGGAGAAAACAACGATCTTTTGTTCATAGAGGAATCGTATTGTTTACTTTACACACAGTTCGTAAAGCAATAATCTGTTGCTTGCAACTTAATACTGGAGGGGGTTCAGATGATAACCTGAAGGTGGATTATTAGTCATAGATGCAGTTGGATGGCAGTCTATGTATTATGTTGTAATTCCCAATCAAGTCTCAAAGGAGTCAAGATGATTAGTATATGCATGTATTGCTTTCTCGGTGTTTGTCAATTGCCCCGCTGTAATTTGTTTACCCAGCATGTTATCTATCTAAGGAGAGCCACCTCTAGTGAACTATGGATCCCGGTCCTTGTCTTTACATACAATCTACAATATTTTACTACTTTGTGTTACTTTCTGCAAACTTTTACTTCTTTCCATTCGATACGTTTAATCCTTTGTTTTCCGCAAAACACGGTGAGATTGACAACCTCATCGTAAGTTGGGGACAAAGTTCTATGGTTGTGTTTTGCAGGTCTCCACGTTGCTACTAGCACCGGTAGTGCGCCCTGTCAAGGCTCAGCTAGTAACACCTTTGAGGTGTTTCCTTGCTCCTACTGGTTCGATTAAACCTTGGTTTCATAAATGAGGGAAACTTGCTGCTATGCTCATCATACCTTCCTCTTGGGGTTCCCAACGAGCTCTACATCAACACCGCCATCAAGCATTTTTCTGGGCGCCGTGCATTGAGCCATCAATGTGTTAGAGAAGCGCCTGGGCGGCTAGCCTAAGCCATGCATAATCATGGTGCAAACTTGCAGCATAACCATAGTGAGCAATCTATGAAGCATCATCAATAAAAAACCATATGCAAATAGGAAATAAAAAACCTATGCAAATAGGAAATAAAAACCTATGCAAATAGGAAATAAAAAAACTATGCAAATAAGAAATAAAAACCTATGCAAATAGGAAATAAAAGGATCCCTGAGATGCTCATTGGCTGTTGCCTTGTCATTTTGATATGGGAAAGCTTATATATCATGGGGCAAGGGGTACCCCATTGGCGGTTCTCTATGATACACATGTACTTACAATGACAAGAACTTACTTGTGACTAAAGTTGAGTAGCATGAGGTTCGGTACTCGTAAGCAAGGGGCATGAGATTTTCAGCTTATAATTTGTCAAGCATATCCTCATATTTGCTCACCTTAACCTTAATCACCTAAAGATGCTTATGATAGGGGCAATGAGAGCTCAAAGCTAATAAGTACCATAATTTTTGAAAGCTCTTTATGAAACTTGAATCCCTACTTCCTTCTATGAAGGGCCTTTCTTTTAATTTTATGTTGAGTTTCCATCTTCTATCTTTATGCACCTATTGAGAGAGCATAGTGGTAATTCTTAGTTTAATGTGCATTGTCCCAAAACTTGTTGATTGATTCATAACTTTGATATTGCTTGTTCTTAAACTATTTGTATCTAGTCACCCTTATGAACTTTTAAGGTGTCCTATGCATTTATGTTTTGCTACACCATGAGGGACAAGCTGAATATCATTCTCATTATGTTTTCTATACGTGAAACAAACAAACGTCTTTCAAAGCACTGTTATTCATGAATCTTTTGTTTGTACCTTTTCATGTTACAACATAGTTGCTATGTATTATTGTTAGAACTATATCTTTCATGTCTATGTTAGAGTACTATGATCCCAGCTATCAATGTTTTACAAATACCTTGATCAAGATTGTGATGGTGCATGTCACCTCAAAAATTATTTTCTTTTTATCACTTACCTACTCGAGGACGAGCAGGAGTTAAGCTTGGGGATGTTGATATGTCGTAAACGTATCTATAATTTTTGATGTTCCATGCTTGTTTAGTATCCACTTTCTTGTGTTTTGTTCACACTTTGAGGTATTTTTATACATTTTCTGGAACTAACCTATTAACAAGATGCCATAGTGCTAGTTACCTTTTTCTGCTATTTTTGGTTTCAGAAAAGCTAGAAAAGAAATATTCCCGGAATTGGACCAAACAAAAGCCAAAGTCAATATTTTACCAGAAGACTCATGGATCCAGAAGACGAGACGGAGAGGGGCCACACCAACTGGTGGCGCGGGCCAGGCCAGGCCGCGCCAGGGGGTGGTGTGGGCCCCTCATGCCTCCATCGACCTTGCCCCTTTGCCTATATATTCCTGCCGGGACGAAAACCCTAAATACAAGATCAGAATTCCACGAAAGGTTCCATAGCGCCGCCGCCACCAAAGAGGAGATTTGGGGGACAGAAGTCTCTATTCCGGCACCCTGCCAGGACGGGGAAGTGCCCTGGATCCATCTCCGTCGACTCCACCGCCATATCCATTGATGTTGCTGACTCCCATGATAAGGAGGGAGTAGTTCTCTCTCGAGGCTAAGGGCTCTACTGATAGCTATGTGTTCATCTCTCTCTCTCTATGCATGATCTTATTGAGATCATGAGCTTTGTAATCTATAGATCTATTCTGCTACTCAAGTACTTTAATGAATCTCTGCTTATCCCCACGTGTGTGAAGTTGACAGTGTTCACACCATGTGGCACTTTGGCTAAGGTTACGGAAACACTTATCATGAGTATAATTTGAGTTGGATGTCTCTATGAGATTGTGGTGTGATGTCTATGCACGCTTCTATTCTTGTAGAAAGTGTTGGGCCTCCAAGTGCAGAGGTTTGGAGAACAGCAGCAAGTTTCCCTTAAGTGGATTACTGATATCTACGCACTTCTATTCTTGTAGACAGTTTTGGGCCTCCAAGTGCAGAGGTTTGTAGAATAGCAGCAAGTTTTCCCTTAAGTGGATTACCCAAGGTTTATCGAACTCAGGGAGGAAGTGGTCAAAGCTATCCCCTCTCAAGCAACCCTGCAATCAAGATACAAGAAGTCTCTTGTGTCCCCAACACACCTAATACACTTGTCAGGTGTATAGGTGCACTAGTTCGGCGAAGAGATAGTGAAATACATGTGGTGTGGATATAAGACAACGGTGCCAGAAAATAGCTTGATGGGAGGAAAATACTAAAGGAAAAAAGATGCAATCAAGCAAACATGTAACAAATCTAGTTGCAAATGGTGTTACAGTGTTTAGAAACAAGGCCTAGGGATCATACTTTCGCTAGTGAACACTCTCGTATAAATATCATCTCTTTATGATACTACTCTGAACTACTCTCTGGTTGGACACTCTAATCCATGGTAGGGCTATAGCAGCACAGCTCAAAGTTCACTTTCCCCATCTAGATAACCCCACACTGTCACCTTGAGCTCTAGATGGTTCCAACAAACACCACAATTTCATAGAGACATCCAACTCCAAATATAACTCATGACAAGTATTTGTAATCTCTAGCCTAAGTGCCACCATGGTGTGCACGCTGTCACTTTCACACACATGGGGAGACCAGAGATCTATTAAAGCACTTGAGTAGCAAAGTAGATCTACTTGATTACAAAGCTCATGATCTCAATAAGATCATGCATAGAGAGAGAGATGAACACATAGCTACCGGTATAGCCCTTAGCCTCGAGGAAGAACTACTCCCTCATCATCATGGGAATCAGCAATGGTGATGGAGATGGTGGTGGAGTCGACGAAGATGGCTCCGGGGGCACTTCCCCGTCCCGGCAAGGTGCTGGAACAGAGACTTTCTGTCCCCTGAATCTCCCCTTCGGTGGCGGTGGCACTGCGGAACTTTTCGTGGCTAGAGGCTCGATGATTTAGGGTTTATGCATCGGGAGGCTTCTTATAGGCGAAGAGGCAAGGTCGGTGGGCGGCTAGGGGGCCCACACCACCTGGTGGCGTGGCCAGGGCTAGCCTGCGCCACCAGATGGTGTGCCCACCTTGGTGCCCTACTCCGTCTCTGCTTCGTGTTTCCGTGTTGCTCCGGGAAAAATAGGCATATTGGCTTTTGTCCCGTCCAATTCCGAGAATATTGATTTTCTGCCTTTTCTGGAACAAAAAACAGAAGAAAGTAGGCAACTGGCACTGTGGCATCTTGTTAATAGGTTAGTCCCAGAAAACATATAAAAATACCTCAAAGTGTTGACAAAGCAAAGTAAAGTAGATACTAAACAAGCATAAAACATCAAAAATTATAGATATGTTTGCAACGTATCAATTACCCAAGGTTTATCGAACTCAGGGAGGAAGTGGTCAAAGGTATCCCTCTCAAGCAACCAGGCAATCAAGATACAAGAAGTCTCTTGTGTCCCCAACACACCCAATACACTAGTCAGGTGTATAGGTGCACTAGTTCGGCGAAGAGATAGTGAAATACACCTGACAAGTGGTATGGATATAAGGGTTGAGAGGGATACCTTTGACCACTTCCTCCTTGAGTTTGATAAACCTAGGGTGATCCACTTAAGGGAAACTTGTTGTTGTTCTACAAACCTCTACACTTGGAGGCCCAACACTGTCTACAAGAATAGAAGCATGCGTAGACATCATCGTTGCACATGCATCCGTGCGCCCTTCTAGTTCTGTATCTTCTAGCCACGGACTATCCTTTTATTCAAACTCTTTGTCTTCTAGGAGAATCCCTAGTGCTTCTGGCCTGGTGACCACGCCTGTAGCTCCCCTAGGCCTTCAACGTCTTCTGGGCCCAAACTTGCTGACAAGGATAAGCTTGGTTGATCCATATTTTTGTTCATACTCAAGATCCCACGTGACATGAAAAGTTGGATATCCCGGTTCGTTGGAGCCCCAATTCCATGACTTTTCTGTCTCAAAGATTACGTCGCCCCTAACAACCACCTTATTGGTATAAGGATTCACACGGTATGCCTTTGAGCCTTCATAGCCCGCCATGATCATTGGGGTCCTCTGATCCGCCAATTTACTCTTATGGTCGGACTCCGTCTTGACATGCGCCATGCACCCAAAAGTGCGAAGATGATCAACTTAGGGTTTCCATCCGTACCATGCTTCGTACGGTGTTATACCAACTCCACTCTTAGTTGGATCTATGTTCAGCAAATACATAGCCGTATTGACTGCCTCACCCTAGAATTTTCCTGGCAAGCCTTTACTCTTCATCATGCTCAGTGCCATGGTCAACACAGTTTGATGCAGCTCACCCTCCTGATCAATGCATAGGGCGCTTATCTTTGCCTCCACCTTGAACTCTTCAGCTTCCTTGATCTTCTCGAATGCTTGTCGAGCTTGACCCTTACTTTTTAGCAACACAATCCACATGTATTTACTATGATCAAGCATGAAGAACTTATTGCCAGACGGAGTTGCAGGTTAAATTCCAACACATAGATCACCATGAACAAGTTCCGAGACTTCACTTGCCTCAAACGTGGCTTCACATGGAAGCGGGGCACTCTGTTCCTCGTGATCCACACACAGTAGACCGTTATCCACTTCTGCCACAATATCCGTAGTCGGTGATGGAGGATGCTCCTCATCCTTCATCTCAGTTACTTCGAGCATCAGCATCATCGGTCCATCATCTCCTTCCTGGGCGATGAGAGCCCTCTCCTTCGACGATTTCTTGCAATCCTTCTTGAAGTGACCGAGCTCGCCACAGTTATGACATCTTACTTTATTTATGCCAAACTTCCTCCGTGGAGGAGCCTCATCCTCGTCCTCCCCTGCGATATACTTTTTTGCTGGGTGAGAATATTCTTTACCACTCCTGCTGCCAGATGCTTTATCGCCCTTCTTCTCCTTGGCAAACAATGCTCGAGCCATAAGCATTAGATGCTCGTCCACTTTCTCGTTGTCGTAGGTGATCTTCATCCGCTCGTCGTGAGCCTTGAACCGTCCAACTAGATCATCCATTGTGAGAGTCTTGAGATCAACGCATTGCTCGATCACCGAGACAACGGGCGAGTAACATGGCGGTGCCACATGGAGGAAACGCCTCACGATAGAGATCTCCTCTAGATTCTCGTCGAGTCCACGAATCCCATTGACTAGTGTAGCGACCCTTGAAGTAAATGTGGCTAGCGTCTCATCTCCTCCCATCTCCAGATTCTCGTACTTCTTCTGCAAGGTTTGTAGGTTCGCCTCACGAACGTGCTCATGCCCAAGATTTAGCGTATTGAGTGTATCCCACACCTCCTTTGCAGATTTCTTCGAGATCAGGTGTTGCTTCACATCCATCGGCATCACCGAGCAGATGGTCGTGAGTGCCTGTCGGTCCACGTGGTACTTTGACGTGCCCTTTATGAACTCGTCGCCGCCTGGATCGACAGCCTCCCAGAGCCTGGATCGCCCACACCATGAAGTTGTCGCGGATGTACCGCGGGTACTGCGTCATCACTGGCGCGACAAATCCATTAGCCGCACCAGAATACTCGTCCACATCCATCACCGCTATGACCTCCCGTTACTAGGAAATCCTTCACGAGGCTCTAATACCAATTATTAGAACAACCCCTTGTCGCCAACTGCTTTCCGATGACCACAACGACGAAGATCCGATGAGACACTTCTCGGAGACACACACGTACACCACAAGTCACACGCTACGTGAAAAAATCAATATGATGGCCACAGGCCCATATCGAGCCTGGTCTTTCTCTTGTATTGATTCAACTCACAGATGTGTTTACAACTTGGGGTACATGCATATATATACTAGGATTCTAGTATGCTGACTTGACTACTAGCCCAACTCTAATCCTAGTAGTACTCAATTACATGCAAGTATATGGATTGGACTCAACACACACACCTCGGTGTACTGCTAAGAATCCTATACGTATACAACTCATATACGTGACACCGTGCCGGTGCCGGACACGGAGTGCTTATTCCTAACACTCTCCCCCTCATCCGCCGCTGCCAAAGGGCGCGGCCGGCTGATACGTTGCAAACGTATCTATAATTTTTGATGTTCCATGCTTGTTTTATATCTACTTTCTTATGTTTTGTCCACACTTTGGAGTATTTTATACACTTTCTAGGACTAACCTATTAACAAGATGTCATAGTGCCAGTTGCCTGTTTTCTGCTGTTCTTGGTTCCAGAAAAGCCAAAAAAATGAATATTCTCGGAATTGGACGGGACAAAAGCCAAAGTCAATATTTCACCGAGAGGAACACGGAGCCAGAAGATGAGACGGAGAGGGGCCTGGGGCCAGCCACACCACCTAGCCACGCAGCCAGGCCTGGCCCACGCCTGGGGGTGGTGTGGGCCCACTGTTACTCCACCGACGTCGCCCTTTCGCCTATAAGAAGCCTCCGATATAGAAACCCTAAGTACCCAATCAAAAATTCCACGAAAGAGTGTGTAGCCACCGTTATCTCCATCCCTAGATCGGGAGGGATCTGAAGCTCTTCCTGGCACCCTGCCGGAGGGGAGAGATCACCCTGGAGGCCTTCTTCATCACCATGCCTGCCTCCGATGTGATGTGATGGCCCAAATTATATCGAGCTCGTTGGGGAACCCCAAGAGGAAGGTATGATGAGCACATCAACAAGTTTCCCCTCAGTACGAAACCAAGGTTATCAATCCAGTAGGAGCAAGGAAACACCCCAAAGGTGTAGCTAGCTGAACGTTGGTAGAGCGCACTACCGGTTCCAGCAGCAACGTGGAGACCTACACAACACAACCACAGAACTCTGTCCCCAACTTGCGACGAGGTTGTCAATCTCACCGGTTTTGCTGAAAACAAAGGATTAAACGTATCGAATGGAAGGAAGTAGTAGTTTGCAGAAAGTAAACACAAAGCAGTAAACCGTTTATAGATTGAATGTAAAAGAAAGGACTGGGGTCCATAGTTCACTAGAGGTGGCTCTCCTTAAGATAGATAACATGCTGGGTGAACAAATTACAGCGGGGCAATTGACAAACATCGAGAAAGCAATACATGCATATACTAATCATCTTGACTCCTTTGGAACTTGATTGGGCATTACAACATTATACATAGACCGCCATCCAACTGCATCTATGACTAATAATCCACCTTCAGGTTATCATCCGAACCCCCTCCAGTATTAAGTTGCAAGCAACAGATTATTGCTTTATGAATTGTGTGTAATGTAAACAATACGATTGTTCTATGAATAAAGGATTGTTGTTTTCTCCCTAGTAGCAACATCACATCTAGTACCTTAGAGATTTCTGTCACTTCCCTAGATTACCAGAGGCATGAACCCACTATCGAGCATAAATACTAACTCTTGGAGTTGCTAGCATCTACTTGGCCAAGATAGCTACTAATAATGGAAAGCATGCAAGATCACAAATAACAAAGACATGATAGAATCAATAATCAATCTGAAATAGCATCTCAATATCCATCGAATCCTCGCAAACACAACATGTAGGATTACAAATAGATGATCTTGATCATGAACAGAGCTCACAAGATCTAAACATGATAGCAAAAAGGAGGAGAACCAACCATCTAACTACTACATGGACCCGTAGTCCAAGGAAGAACTACTCACGTATCACACCGGAGGAAGGCATGGTGATGAAGAAGGCCTCTAGGGTGAATTCCCCTCTCCGGCAGGGTGCCGGGAAGAGCTTCAGATCCCTCCCGATCTAGGGATGGAGATGACGGTGGCTATAGACTCTTTCGTGGATTTTTGATCGGGTACTTAGGGTTTTCGTCCCGAGGGCATCTTATAGGCGGAAGGAGAGGCCGAGGGGGTGCTGGGGTCGGCCAGACCACCCCTGGCGCGGGCCAGGCCTGGCCGCGTGGCCAGGTGGTCTGGCCGGCCCCCAGCTCTTCTCCATCTCTTATTTTGGCATCTGATGACTTCCGAAAAAATAGGCACTTTGGTTTTTGTCCTGTCCAATTTTGAGAATATTCATTTTCTGACTTTCCTGGAACCAAAAACAGTAGAAAATAGGCAGCTGGCACTGTGGCTCTTGTTAATAGGTTAGTCCAAGAAATCATATGAAAAGTACTCCAAAGTGTGGACAAAACACAAGAAAGTGGATAAAACCAAGCATGGAACATCAAAAATTATAGATACATTTGCAATGTATCAACATCCCCAAGCGTAACTCCTGCTCGTCCTCGAGTAGGTAAGTGATAAAAAGAAAGAATAATTTTTGAGGTGACATGCACCATCAAAGACTTGACCAAAGTATTTGTAAAACATTTAAAGCTAGGATCATAGTACTTCAATCATAACATGAAAGACAAAGTTCTAGCAATAAGACAAAGAAACTATGATGCAACATGAAAAGGCACAAACAAAAGATTTATGAATAACAATGCTTTGCAAGACGTTTGTTTGTTTCACATAAAGAAAACATAGCATAATAGTATTCAGCTTGTCCCTCATAGAGTAGCAAATATAAATGCATAGGACACCTTCAAAGTTCAGAAGAGTGACTAGATACAAATAGTTTAAAATAAGCAATATCAAGTTATGCATCAATCAACTAGTCTTGGGACAATGCACATAGAACTAAGAATGGCCACTATGCTCTCAAAGTAGGTGCATAAAGGTAGAAGGTGGAGACACAATATATAATGGTGGAAGAAAGGCCTTCATAGAAGGAAGCAGGGATTCAGGTCTCATAAATAGCTTCCAAAAATTATGGTACTTATAGCTTTCAGCTCTCATTTCCCCTATCATAAGCATCCTGAAGGTGATTAAGGTTAAATTGACACAACTAAGAGGATATGCTTGACAAGTTATAAACCAAAATCTCATGCCCCTTACTTACGAAGACCAAACGTCATGCTACTCAACTTTAGTCACGAGTAAGCTCTTGTCATTGTAAGTACATATGTATCATAAAGAACCGCCAACGGGGTACCCTTGCACATGATACAGGAGCTATCCCATAATCAAAATGACAAGGCCAGCAGACAATGAGCATCTCAGCGATCTTTTTATTTGCTATTTGCATAGGTTTTTATTGAGGATGCTTCATAGAGTGCTCATTATGGTGATGCTCCAAGTTTCCACCATGATTAGGAATGGCTTAGGCTAGCGGCCCAGGCGTTTATCTAACACACATACAAACTCCATGATCTTAAAAGTTCCACTTTTATTTCACACCACCGGGATCCATAAGAAAAATAACATGATATCAACGGGGTACAAAGTACAAGTGCAATGTTGAAAGCGTTCCCCATGATACATGGTTCTGCTAATTTCAGCTTATAAAGCGCAAGCATATACGCAACAAAGAGGGGCCCAATGGTTCAAGTTTATTAAGGGCAAGAAAAGTATAGTGTGCCATCAAGTTCGTGAGAGCTTTAATCACTAGTTTTCTCATAACAAGTTTAATTTGGAAGGTAAACAAAAGCATGAATATACTTGGACTCTTTGGAATAACTTGGTTTAGGGAGTTGGATGCATGAGTGGAACTCATACTTGGTTGTGGAGGCTAGCAAAAGACTGGGAGCGACAAACTAAGAGAGCAATAATGGTCATAATCATGCAGAGCGACAAAACATCATTGATCAAAGCATAAAGTGATACTACAAGTTGAAAACTAAAGGATCATAAAGGCTATGGTGACTTGAGATAGTCATAACATGGTGTGAGCATGCGCCAAGTCAACCCAAATAAAGCATCAAAGGAGAATACCACTATACTATGCTTTAATATGCTAAAACAACGCATGATTCATCCAAGACACATTAAGCAATCTCAATTGTTTATAACAAGTCATGCTACAGCAAAGAATACTAAGCATAAAGCCAAAACAATATCAAGCATGGCATGAAAAAGTATAGGCCACAATCAAAAACGAGCTCTTTTTACCACATAAGTATGAACTTTCCTACTCTTTTCCAAACCAAACCAAACTATTTGCAAACCAATGTATGAAAGAGGGGGTCCAACCAATTTATTCAGCAAACTAAGAAAACCAAAGCAAACGAATAACCAAAACGAAAATGAAAAATAAGACGCTCCAAGAACAACACAACCGTGCATGAAACAATAAAAATGAAGCGTTTGGAAGAAACCTGGGATTTTTATTGATGAAGAAGGGGATGCCTTGGGCATCCCCAAGCATTGACGCTTGTAATTCTTGGATATTTCTTGGGGTGACACGCGTGGCAACCCCAAGCTTGAGGTTTAGTCCATCCTTCATCTCATTAGTCATTTCTTCCATACACCTGAAATTTTTCCTTCACACAATCTTTATTAGCAACATTAGTGCACTCAAGATAATAAGTCTTAAGGTTCAGTTCTAACACCAAATAAACTTCCATTAGAACACTAGATACTGTAGCACTTCCCTAAAAAAGCTCAATTCCCCAAAAGAACTCAAAAAGGAACCAACAAGAAGCAAATGCAGAAAATGGCAGAAATCTGTCAAAACAGACCAGCAGGTAAAGACGAATTTTTTCGAAGACCTTCTGTTGCTCAAATAAAAAAGTGTTGAACTAACTAAAGTTAGATAACAACCTGGGGCAGAAGCAAAAAAATTCATGCCTAAAAAAGACGTTCAGAGATTTTACACGAATTTTTACGGTGCAGCACAAAAATCTATTTCGGGACAGCAACTTTCCCAATCCTTACTTCTCTCTCATTAGAGGTTACTCTTGGCACAAAAAGCAAATAAAAAGGATAAGGAGCGGTTATTACTGAATTAATAACTTCCAAGACTCATCTAAAACTTTTGGGTTATCTCCCAATAAGTACTTTTCTTTAACGCCTTTAAGTTAGGCATAAGAAGCAAGAAAAAGAATCAAGTGTTCTCAAATGAAGAAGCATTAAGACCAAATTTTGTTTTCATAGGAGAAGCAAAAGAAATATTCTCTCTCTTCTTAGGGAAGTGTTATATACCTTTCTTGAGTGGGAGTTGATATTTAATGGTGCCTTCTTTCATATCAATAATGGCACCAACAGTTCTAAGAAAAGGTCTTCCCAAAGTAATAGGACAAGAAGCATTGCATTCAACATCCAAAACATAGAAATCAACAGGGACATAAGCATTGTTAACCATAATAAGAACATCATTAAGACTCCCCACGAGTTTCTTTTTAGCATTATCATCAAGTGGGACATTCAAATAACAATCTTCAAGTGGAGGCAAATCAAGCATATCATAAATCCTTCTAGGCATAATAGAAACACTACTATCAAGATCACATAAAGCTTTGAAATCAAAGTCATTCACTTTCATATTAATGATGGGTTCCCAACCATCTTCTTGTTTTATAGGAATAGAAGCTTTATGTTTCATCTTTTCTTCTTTAATCTTTATGAGAGCATCAGTAATGTCTTATGTAAAGGCCATGTTCATAGCACTAGCATTAGGACTTTTAGCAAGCTTTTGTAGGAACTTAATAACTTCAGAGATATTGCAACCATCAAGATCAAAATACAATTTATCATCTAAAGCAGTAGAAAAATTACTAGCCTCAACATAGTGGTAGTGATAGTAGACACACTAATGTTTCTAGCAATTTCATCTTCTCTTTCCCACTTAGCATGTAATTCAGCTAATAGTCTAACATTTTCATCAATTCTTACTTGTATGGCATTAGTGGTTGCAAAGGGATTATCATTAGTTTCAGGTTTAGCAGCCATTTTATTCAAAGAAGATTGAGCTTCAACCAAAGATGCTATATTTCTTTTAGCATTAGAGAGCTTTTCCTCAATAGTTTTATTGAAAGCAGTTTGTTTACTAATAAAGTCTTTAAGAATAACTTCAAGTTCACAGGGAGCACTCCTATTATTGTTGTAATAATTTCCATAAGAATTACCGTTGTTGGGAGGATATGGCTTATAATTGTTGTTACCAAAATTATTCCTATAAGCATTATTTCCAAAATTGTTATTTCTTATGAAGTTCACATCAACTTGCTCTTCTTGAGAACCAAAGAGGCTAAAGGAACATTATTTGGATCAATATGGGCTTTCCCATTAACAAGCATAGACATAATAATATCAATCTTATCACTCAAGGAGGAGGTTTCCTCAACAGAATTTACCTTCTTACCTTGTGGATCTCTCTCATTATGCCATTCAGAATAGTTAACCATCATATTATCTAGATGCTTTGTTGCAGCACCCAAAGTAATGGTCATAAAGGTACCTCCAGCAGCAGAATCCAATAGGTTCCTTGAAGAATAGTTCAATCATGCATAAAAAGTTTGGATGATCATCCAAGCAGTCAGTCCATGAGTGGGACAATTCTTTACCAAAGATTTCATTCTTTCCCAAGCTTGAGCAACATGCTCATTATCAGATTGTTTAAACTTCATTATTTCACTTCTCATAGATATAATCTTAGCAGGAGGATAGTATTTTCCAATAAAAGATTTTTTGCACTTAGTCCAAGAATCAATACTATTCCTAGTTAAGGAATTCAACCATTCTTTAGATTTTCCTCTCATAGAGAAAGGAAACAATTTCAGCTTAATAATATCACCATCTACATCCCTATGCTTTTGCATCTCACAAAGTTTAACAAAGTTATTTAGATGGGCAGCAGCATCTTCATAACTAATACCAGAAAATTGTTCTCTCATAACAAGATTGAGTAAAGCAGGTTTTATCTCAAAGAAAGTATCTTCGGGCACAGGTGGAGCAATAGGTGTGCTCATAAAATCATTGTTGTTGGTGCTAGTGAAGTCACACAACTTAGTGTTTTCAAGAGTAGTCATTTTTTGTGTGTTTTTGAATAAGAAAGCAAACTTGTAAAACTAATTTTTGTGTGTGTTTTTGATAAAGAAACAAGCAAACAAAGCAAAAAGAAACTAAGCAAAACAAAAATAACAAAGTAAAGAGGTTAGTTATGAGGGACTCCCCTTGTGAAGATGTCCTTGACTCCCCGACAACGGCGCCAGAAAATATGCTTGATGGCCCAAATTATATCGAGCTTGTTGGGGAACCCCAAGAGGAAAGTGTGATGAGCACAACAGCAAGTTTTCCCTTAGTACAAAACCAAGGTTATCAATCCAGTAGGAGCAAGGAAACACCCCAAAGGTGTAGCTAGCTGAACGTTGGTAGGGCGCACTACCGGTGCCAACAGCAATGTGGAGACCTGCACAATACAACCACAGAACTCTATCCCCAACTTGCGATGAGGTTGTTAATCTCACTGGTTTTGCTGAAAACAAAGGATTAAACATATCGAATGGAAGGAAGTAGTAGTTTGTAGAAAGTAAACACAAAGCAGTAAATAATTTATAGATTGAATGTAAAAGAAAGGACCGGGATCCATAGTTCACTAGAGGTGGCTCTCCTTAAGATAGATAACATGCTGGGTGAACAAATTACAGCGGGGCAATTGACAAACATCGAGAAAGCAATACATGCATATACTAATCATCTTGACTCCTTTGGAACTTGATTGGGCATTACAACATTATACATAGACCGCCATCCAACTGCATCTATGACTAATAATCCACCTTCAGGTTATCATCCGAACCCCCTCCAGTATTAAGTTGCAACCAACAGATTATTGCTTTACGAATTGCGTGTAATGTAAACAATACGATTGTTCTATGAACAAAGGATTGTTGTTTTCTCCCTAGTAGCAACAGCACATCTAGTACCTTATAGATATCTGTCACTTCCCTAGATTACCAGAGGCATGAACCCACTATCGAGCATAAATACGAACTCTTGGAGTTGCTAGCATCTACTTGGCCAAGATAGCTACTAACAATGGAAAGCATGCAAGATCACAAATAACAAAGACATGATAGAATCAATAATCAATATGAAATAGCATCTCAATATCCATCGGATCCCCGCAAACACAACATGCAGAATTACAAATAGATGATCTTGATCATGAACGGAGCTCACAAGATCTAGACATGAAAGCACAAAGGAGGAGAACCAGCCATCTAGCTACTACATGGACCCGTAGTCCAGAGATGAACTACTCATGCATCACACCGGAGGCTTGCATGATGATGAAGAAGGCCTCCAAGGTGAATTCCCCTCTCCGGCAGGGTGCCGGGAAGAGCTTCAGATCCCTCCCGATCTAGGGATGGAGATGACAGCGGCTACAGACTCTTTCATGGATTTTTGATCGGGTACTTAGGGTTTTCGTCCCGAGGGCATCTTATAGGCGGAAGGAGAGGCCGAGGGGGTGCTGGGGTCGGCCAGACCACCCCCTGGCGCGGGCCAGGCCTGGCAGCGCGGCCAGGTGGTGTGGCCGGCCCCCAGCTCTTCTCCATCTCGTATTCTAGCATCTGATGACTTCCGAAAAAATAGGCCCTTTGGTTTTTGTCCCGTCTAATTCCGAGGATATTCATTTTCTGACTTTCCTGGAACCAAAAACAGCAGAAAACAGGCAGCTGGCACTGTGGCTCTTGTTAATAGGTTAGTCCAAGAAATCATATGAAAAGTACTCCAAAGTGTGGACAAAACACAAGAAAGTGAATAAAACCAAGCATGGGACATCAAAAATTATAGATACATTTGCAATGTATCATGATGCATGAGTAGTTCATCCTTGGACTACGGGTCCATGTAGTAGCTAGATGGTTGGTTCTTCTCCTTTGTGCTACCATGTTTAGATCTTGTGAGCTCCGTTCATGATCAAGATCATCTATTTGTAATCATACATGTTGTGTTTGTGGGGATCCAATGGATATTGAGATGCTATTTCAGATTTATTATTGATTCTATCATGTCTTTGTTATTTGTGATCTTGCATGATTTCCGTTGTTAGTAGCTATCTTGGGTGAGTAGATGCTAGTAACTCCAAGAGGGAGTATTTATGCTCGATAGTGGGTTCATGCCTCTAGGAATCTGGGGAAGTGACAAAAAACTCTAAGGTACTAGATCTTTGCTGCTACTAGGGAGAAAACAGCAATCCTTTGTTCATAGAACAATCATATTGTTTACTTTACAGACTTTTCTTAATGCAATTATCTGTTGCTTGCAACTTAATACTAGAGGGGGTTCGGATGATAACCTGAAGGTGGATTATTAGTCATAGATGCAGTTGGATTTCGGTCTATGTATAATGTTGTAATGCCCAATCAAATCTCACAGAAGTCAAGATGATTAGTATATGCATGTATGCTTTCTCGATATTTGTCAATTGCCCCGCTGTAATTTGTTCACCCAACATGTCAACTATCTTAAGGAGAATCACCACTAGTGAAATATGGACCCCGGTCCTTTCTATTACCATATATCTACAATCTGCTATTTATTGTTTTGTGTTTACTTTCTGCAAGCAATTACTATCTTCCACACAATACGTTTAATCCTTTGTTTTCAGCAAAACCGGTGAGATTGACAACCTCACTGTAAGTTGGGGGAAAAGTTCTATGGTTGTGTTGTGCAGGATTCCAAGTTGGAAACAACACCTTGGAGGTGTTTCCTTGCTCCTACTGGTTCGATAATCTTGGTTTCATAACTAGGGAAAACTTGTTGTTGTGCTCATCATACCTTCCTCTCAGGGTTCCCCAACGAGCTCGGATATATTTTGAGCCATCAAGCTATTTTTCTGGCGCCGTTGCCGGGGAGTCAAGGACATATTCACAAGGGGAGTCTCTCATAACCAATCTCTTTACTTTGTTTTGCTTAGTTTAATTCTGCTTTGTTTGCTTGTTTCTTTATCAAAAACACAAAAAAATTAGTTGTACTAGTTTGCTTTCTATATTAAAACACACAAAAAATATTATTAGTTCCTTCCTAAGTTGCCATTATGTCTAGCATTGCTCCAATCACTATGTCACCTGAGGAAATGATTTTTACTTTCAAACAAGGAATTGAAGAGAGTTTCAAAGAAGCTTGGTCTATAATCTCTGATTTACATGAAAAAACTGAACCTAAAATGACTCAAAGCTTGTTTCTTAGCAGTTTTTACTTTGGAACTGCTCTTTGCTATAGATATGCTTTGGATGCTATAGTAGGAGGATACTTCCTCCAATGCAATGGGGATGAAGCTTTCAAATCCATAAATAAGCTGGTCTTAACATATAACTTGCCTAGCAAATCTGGTTCTTCCTTTATAAACACATTTGCTAGATTGAACACTTTTGAGACCCACACTGCTAGTTTAAAAGAATGCTATAACATGCTTAGAGAGCATCATGATTATGTTCCAATAAATTCTGAACCCTCAAAATGGCTTCCTATAGTAAAATTTGTTATAAATAATGAAACTTTTCATGCTCGTTGTGATATCATGTCTGAATTCTGTCTTATGCCTAAAGATATCTATGAATCTTTGAATCTTTGGGGACTTTCTAAAGGGGGAGAAGAAATATCTCTTGCTAATAATGCCACAATATTACCCATTGGAATAACTGAAGGAGTGTTTACAAATATTTTAGGGAAAGTGGTGTCTACTGGTTATCTTGTTATTGAATGTGTACGAACAGGACAAATTACACTTGGAAGATCCCTACTTAAACTCCTTGGAGCAATAATAGATGTGGAAAAGGGCATCATGCACTTTGCTTTTCTACCGAACAATCATACGTTCCCCAAGGAAAATAATAAAAGTAAGAGAGGTAAGGACAAGAAATTTGGTTTTAATGCTCCTTCATTTGAGAATACTTGATTCTTTTCTTGCTTCTTATGCCTAACTTAAACGCGTTAAAGAAAAGTACTTATTGGGAGATAAACCAAAAGTTTTAGTTGAGTCTTGGAAGTTATTGCTTCAGTAATAACCTCTCCTTATCATTTTTGTGTGGTTTTTGTGCCAAGAGTAACCTCTAATGAGAGAGAAGTAATGCTTGGGAAAGTTGTTGTCCTAAAACAGATTTTTGTGATTCGCTATAAAACTTCGTGAAAAATCTCCATACGTCGGTTTTAGTTGTAATTTGTTGTGCTTCTGCCCCAAGTTGTTATCCAACTTTCGTTAGTTCAACACTTTTCGATTTGAGAAACAGAAGGTCTTCAGAAAAATCGGTTTTTACCTGCTGGTCTGTTTTGACAGATTTCTGCCATTATTTGCATTTGCCTCTTAATCTCTTTCTCTTTGAGTTCTCTTTGATCATTTGAACTTTTTAAAGGAAGTGCTACAGTATCTTGTGTTTTAATGAAAGTTTTACTTGTGTTCTAACTGAACCAAAAGACTTATTATCTTGAGTACACTAATGTTGCTAATGAAGATTGTGTGAAGTTTTGTATGAAGGAAAAATTTTAGGTGTAAGGGAAGAATGATGTAATGAGATGAAGAATGGACAAAAGCTCAAGCTTGGGGATGCCACCCCGTTTCATCCCAAGAAATATTCAAGAGGTACAAGCATCAAAGCTTGGGGGTGCCCAAGGCATCTCCTTCTTCATCAATAAAAATTTCAGGTTTCTTCCAAACACTTCATTTTTATTGTTTCATGCACAATTTTGTTGTTCTTGGAGCGTCTTTGTTTTCATTTTTAGTTTTCATTTGCTTAGTTTGATTGAATAAATTGGTTGGACCCCCTCATTCAGGCATTAGTTTTCAAATAAAGTTGATTTGGATTGGAAAAGAGTAGGAAAAATTCATGCTTAAGTGGTAAAAAAGGAGCTTGTTTTTGACTGTGACATAGACTTTATCATGTCATGCTTGATATTGATTTGGCTTTATGCTTAGTGATTATTTTTGTAGCATGACTTGTTATAAACAATTGAGATTGCTTAATGTGCCTTGAAAGAATCATGCGTTGTTTTAGCATATTAAAGCAGTATTGTGGTATTCTCCTTTAATTCTTTATTTGGGTTGACTTGGTGCATGCTCACACCATGTTAAGACTATACCAAGTCACCATAGCCTCTATAATCATTTAGTTTTCGTCCTGTAATATCACTTCATGCTTTAATTAATGATGTTTGTCGCTTTGCATGATTATGGCCATTGTTGCTCTCTTAGTTGGTCGCTCCCAGTCTTTTGCTAGCCTCCGTACCAAGTATGAGTTCCACTCGTGCATCCAACTCCAAATAAAACCAAGTTATTCCAAAGAGTCCACCATACCTACCTATTAGAATTTGTTATTCCAAGTATATTTATGTTTTTATCTACCTTCCGAATTAAACTTGTTATGTGAAAATTAGTGATTAAAGCACTCACGAACTTGATGGCACACTTTATTTTTCTTGCCCCTAATAAACTTGAACCATTGTGTCATCTATGTTGTATATGCTTGCACTTATACGTTGGGAATTAGCAGAACCATGTTGTCATGGGGAACACTTTAAACATTGCACTTGTATATTGTACCGAGTTGATATCATGCTCTTTTGTTTATGGATGTAGTCGGTGTGAAATGAAAGGGGAGCTTATAAGTCCATGGAGTTATGTATGTGTGTTAGAGAAACGCCTGGGCTGCTAGCCTAAGCCATGCCTAATCATGGTGGAAACTTGCAGCATCACCATAGTGAGCTATCTATGAAGCATTCTTCTTATAAAAAAGAGATAGAGATTGAAAAAGGGAAAAAAAGATGAGAAAAGAGGAAAGAGAGAAAAAGCACCATGTTCCCATGGTAAATAAGAAGATTGCTGAGATGCACATTATTTACTTGCCTTGTCATTTTGATTATGGGATAGCTCCTGTATCATGTGCAAGGGGTACCCGTTGGCAGTTCTCTATGATACACATGTACTTACTATGACAAGAACTTACCGGTAACTAAACTTGAGTAGCATGAGGAGAGGCCCTCGTATTCAAGGAACATGAGATTGCCAACTTATACTTTGTCAAGCATATACTTCATAGTTTGTTCACTTTAACCTTAATCACTTCAAGATGCTTATGATAGGGGCAATGAGAGCTGAAAGCTAATAAGTACCATAATTTTTGGAAGCTCTTTATGAGACTTGAATCCCTGCTTCCTTCTATGAAGGCCTTTCTTTTACTTTTATGTTGAGTATCCATCTTCTATCTTTATGCACCTATTGAGAGAGCATAGTGGCCATTCTTAGTTTAATGTGCATTGTCCCAAGACTTGTCGATTGATGCATAACTTTGATATTGCTTGTTCTTAAACTATTTGTACCTAGTCACCCTTATGAACTTTGAAGGTGTCCTATGCATTTATGTTTTGCTACACTATGAGGGACAAGCTGAATACCATTCTCATTATGTTTTCTATATGTGAAACAAACAAACGTCTTGCAAAGCATTGTTTTTCACGAATCTTTTGTTTGTGCCTTTTCATGTTACAACATAGTTGCTATATCTTATTGTTAGAACTATATCTTTAATGCTATGTTAAAGTACTATGATCCCAGCTATCAATGTTTTACAAATACTTTGATCAAGATTATGATGGTGCATGTCACCTCAAAAATTATTCTTTCTTTTTATCACTTACCTACTCGAGGACAAGCAGGAGTTAAGCTTAGGGATGTTGATACGTTGCAAACATATCTATAATTTTTGAAGTTCCATGCTTGTTTTATATCTACTTTCTTATGTTTTGTCCACACTTTGGAGTATTTTTATACACTTTCTAGGACTAACCTATTAACAAGATGCCATAGTGTTAGGTGCCTATTTTCTGTTGTTTTTAGTTCTAGAAAAGCCAAAAAATAAATGTTCTCGGAATTGGACGGGACAAAAGGCAAAGTCAATATTTCACCGAGGGGAACACGGAGCCAGAAGACGAGACGGAGAGGGGCCAGGGGCCGGCCACACAACCTGGCCGCGTGGCTAGGCCTGACCTGCACCTGGGGTGGTGTGGGCCCCCTGGTACTCCACCGACCTCGCCCTTTCGCCTATAAGAAGCCTCCGATACAGAAACCCTAAGTACCCAATCAAAAATTCCATGAAAGAGTATGTAGCCGCCGTCATCTCCATCCCTAGATCGGGAGGGATCTGAAGCTCTTCCCGGCACCCTGCCGAGGGGAGAGATCACCCTGGAGGCCTTCTTCATCACCATGCCTGCCTCCGGTGTGATGCGTGAGTAGTTCATCCTTGGACTACGGGTCCATGTAGTAGCTAGATGGTTGGCTCTTCTCCTTTGTGCTACCATGTTTAGATCTTGTGAGCTCCGTTCATGATCAAGAGCATCTATTTGTAATCATACATGTTGTGTTTGTGAGGATTCGATGGATATTGAGATGTTATTTCAGATTTATTATTGATTCTATCATGTCTTTGTTATTTGTGATATTGCATGCTTTCAGTTGTTAGTAGCTATCTTGGCCGAGTAGATGCTAGCAACTCCAAGAGGGAGTATTTATGCTCTATAGTGGGTTCATGCCTCTAGGAATCTGGGGAAGTGATAGAAATCTCTAAGGTACTAGATGTGCTGTTGCTACTAGGTAGAAAACAACAATCCTTTGTTCATAGAACAATCGTATTATTTACTTTACAAACTTTGCTTAATGCAATTATCTGTTGCTTGCAACTATCACCACTAGTGAACTATGGACCCCGATCCTTTCTTTTACCATCAATCTACAATCTGCTATTTACTGTTTTCTGTTTATTTTTTGCAAGACTATCTTCCACACAATACATTTAATCCTTTGTTTTCAGCAAAACCGGTGAGATTGACAACCTCACTGTAAGTTGGGGCAAAGTTCTGTGGTTGTGTTGTGCAGGATTCCAAGTCTGAAACAACACCTTGGAGGTGTTTCCTTGCTCCTACTGGTTCGATAACCTTGGTTTCATAACTAAGGGAAAACTTGATACTGTGCTCATCATACCTTCCTCTTGGGGTTCCCGAATAAGCTCGAATATATTTTGAGCCATCACTGGCGCCGGCGGGGATCGTTCTTCCTCTTGCGCGCCTGGGTGAAGATGCGGGCTGGATCCCACGTGCTGGGGCATGGTGCGGCCATCTGGCACCAGGTTGTTTTGCCGCCGCATTGTGGCCGTCGGATCTCCGGCATGCGGCGGCATGTGGGTGAGGCGGCGACATGGCGGAAGGCGAGGTGTGTGGGCTGGCGGTGGCCGATCTCCGGCGTGTTGACGGCGACGGCGACACAGCTACAGGCAGGGCTAACGGCGGGCCGATCTGGCCCTTATGGGTTCGGATGGGCTGCCCTTTTCCCTCTGCATCTTGACAACTCTAACAACGACACCATGGAGGATCGGATCAGTCCAGAGACACGAGTATAATGGCGGAGGCGGCCTACTTCTCCGTCGAAGGTGGTCGGCCTGAGGCTGGTTTGGCGGATCTCGTGATCCATCATCTAGTCCCGACTGCAAGGCGGGAAGACCTAGGTGCCGGTGAAAACCGTGCCGATTGGCGGGCGATGGCGGCGCTACCACGTCGTGACCTTGATGAAGGCATCGTCGGGCAACTAGTGTCGACCTCACTCGTGCTACTCCGGGGGAAACCCTTAGATCTTCGGGTCGGGCGATGGCGGTGCCGCGGTGTCGGTATCGCGTTCTCTCCTGGGAGCATCACTTGTGGAGCGGCATTGGATGGAAGCGACAGGAGGGATGGAGCAGCTAGCACACGGGGGGTGGTGCTGCTTGGCACCGAGGTGGTGTCCGTGGCTGGTGCGGCGAGAGTCTGCACATCGATCTGCATGCTGACGACGGGTTGGCGGAAGATTATGAAGGCGGCGACATCCGGAGCAGGTGCATGGGCGCCGCTCCGTGGATATATTGTGCAGTTCTAGGGCTCCTTTTGCTTGAGTTCGAGCCGCCGCGCCAAGGCACTTCAGATTCTCTTGGCGAGTGGCAACAGTGTGGGTGACCATGGGGTGAGGTCAAAACAGGTAGATAGGTGTTTCATAGATCTCGTTGGAGAGCTGGCGATACAGTTATCGTTTCTGCTCAGTATTTTATTTTGGCGGTTTCAGTTTGTATGATCTTTATGATGGCATTTGCCAAACTTTGTGGTTCTAATAACAAAAAAAGTTTTTGTGCATCGCTTGATGCAGAGGCCGATGCTCGAAAAAAAACACTTTAGCAGAGCTTCATGTTTTTTGGAACCATTTGGCTGTTTCTTTTGACTTTAATCAATTTCCACAATTCTATTAATTTGTAAAATTTTCCTAATTTAATTGGCCCACATTAAAGTAGAAGAGAAAGGCGCACCGATCAGAATACAAAGAAAACTAAGGGTATGTTTGGTGCCCACGACAACTTTTCTGAGCTCTAGTGGGCCAATTTTTACATGTTTGCACTCGGAAAAATTGATTTTTGTTGGGTATCGCACTGTTTGCCGAGTGTATTTTATTCCGAACATGGCATGATTATAAGACTAAGAGACACTCCAGAAACAGCCCCCGCTCAGCAAAACAGTGAAAATACAATCGGCGAACAACCCTCACTCTCAAGCAAAATAGTGAAAATACACTTGGCAAAAATACAACATTCGGTGACCTCGAAAAATACACTCGGCAAACAGAAAGAATGTGGATGCCTCTGCCACATATGACGGTGCTGTAACGGTCGGTAGCCTTTGCCGAGTGTCCCATAACGGACACTTGGCAAGCAATTGAAGATTACCCGCTTTCTTCACCCGTGCGAAAGGAAGGTCTCCCACCAGTCAACAAGACAAAAAATCCGATCAACATTTGCCAAGTGTAATACTTGGCAAAGGGCTCGTAGTCGAGTGTAGTTCATTGTAATGTGCCTAAAATTATCCAAATGAGTTCATATTGTGCACATGTATGCAGATTGGAATGTCAAACAACTTTTTTAATCAATTATTCATTTTCTAAGTTTCAAAATTGTCTTTAAAAAACTCGAAAAATAAAACACCCACGCACAATGTCACTTTATGTGATCTCGTTGCGAGGAAAATAACAAATATGGACTACAACAATTACTTTAGAAACTCTTCACATAACCGAGCTACCACGTATCAAGTTGCATTGCTTTTAAGGCAAACTAGTAAGTGTGCAAGTGCAATATAAGTCCCATAATTTATGATTAAAATATCTACCTTAAATCTTATTTATATTTATCTAGTATTTTACCGACTCACTTAAACGTGTCTCATGCCTAACTAAGGGAGCGACACGAGATCAACACACGTATTCACATAAAATATATGATCATGTTAATGTATAATAATTAGTTACAAAAATATTTACAAAACAATAACTAAGCAATATTATCTACTAATTATTCTTTGACGATGTTTCTCTCTTGAAGGTCCATCTATTTATGTACTCTATAATGTTGTGCTCCATGTTTGGGATACTTTTTAGAGCCTCACTCCCTTCGTACTTCAAAATATGAACCAAAAATATCTTCCTCGGTTCAATATCATCCTACATATTTGTTATACAACATTAATATAAAAATTATGTGCATCATATATACAAATGAGCATGTTATAAGCACTCGCTCCATCGTACCCTGAGTGCATGAGATTAATGACCAAATAACCCGACAGAGGACTGCATGTATAGAATGTTACATTGTGCATCAAATGAATCAATTAAATTTTTAATGCATTTACAAGATTCAAACCCATATGAGTTTGTCGGGATAATAAGAACTTTGCATCCCCATTTAGAGATATCATGCTTCAACGCAGAGTTTGCATCTTGGAGTGCGAAATTTAGATTGTTGACCATTGTATTAAGTATATTCTTCCCCAAAGTGGGTATTGGACGTGGGTCTAAAATAGATACAATTTTTTATCCAAGACAAACAATAGTATCCAAAAAATATCTCAAGGCAATAAAATTTACAACAATGCAATCACTCAGAAATATATCAATCGTTAAGACAAAATAAACCACTTTTACGAAGAATTAAAATCTTACCATATTGCATTCTTAGATATGGTACTATTGCTATCAGGATAACTTTCAAACAAATGTGCCAACCTAACAACATCTAGATTTTCACGATGAATTTTGTCTCATGCATGTGGAGAAACGACTAAAGCAACAATAAGAAAATATTAGTAATATAAAGTGAAATGTAATATGTGAGTATAATAACTTACATAGAAGTTCAGATCCATGTAGTGAACTTGAGTGTCTATGACAAACCTGGATGCCTTGGCACACTAGTATTCACACCGCCATATTAAAATAATAAACATCCATGTATTTATTATTTTTTAATATATTTTTTATTTGTCTTAAATTTATACTAATACGATAAAGATTAGAATTTTTCACGCATTCTCTCCCTTGAAATCAGAAACCTGTCAACTACAATTATATAATAGTAATTTTGTAGAACACAAAATTAACTAAAAAATGTGGCTTACTCCAGTGAAGTAACATCATCAACCATGATAATGCACAAGTAAAGTTTATCTATTATTCATCGTTAGTTGGATTGGTAAGCGGTGGAACGACAAATGATTATGAGATGGGCTCAACTTATGACGATGTCTTCCACATTTTGAGTTTTTAAGGGTGTATCGATAATCATACAATCCGTGGGATGTGCGTTGTTTCCTCATGTTTATCCTTTTTATAGTCTCTTTTCTTATATTATCATCACTCAATTATGAATCCACCAAAATGACAACTAATTTTCTACTAAAAATGAGTCAGTAGTAATCAGAGTTACTTTAAAAAATGATGCAACATAGTATAATAAGTATTAAGGTGCATAAAAAACATACTTGTTCAAGAGTGCCAGATAAAATATCTCCCATGAAATACTCTATGAAATTTAACATACAAAGACCACACGATGATAACCTTCTTGATTAATATTTTTTTAAGGTATAGTTTTATACAAATGTCATTATCAATAAAACACAATGACCATAATGACTTTTTTTAACTTGACACCCCCCTCATGGCCGACACTTGTAAATGACAATCATTATTTATTTTTTAGAAAAAAGGACTTTCAGAATCATCAAATAATCCTACTCTAAAAGAAAAGGAAAACTTTTTCTAAAGCTCCTATAATCTTTTTTACCAAAACTCATATGATAGGGAAAGGAAAGGGAATCTAAAAAGGTAAAAGAAAATGGTATCCAAAATAAATCTCACCATGGGAATAACACGCAACATGACTCGTCACTATCCCCACACTAGCCACACTCTCTCTATAACGTCCCAGCATTTAGGACTAAATGAAGGGTAGATTTAGGATTTTGTGCATTTGCATGTATGCATATGAAATTTGGGGTAAATTTTTTGCAAAACTAAAAGACTAGAGGGATCAGAGTTCTCTCACATCGATGAGTTAATGCTAGGTCATCTTATGTGAGTGTACTGAATTTTAACATGACTTCTATTGTTTTTATGATTTATGAGAGGAGAAATTTGAGTTATGAACATTTATAAACAATATATAAGTTAAAGGAAATAAGTAATGAAAATAAATTTTAAATGAATAAAGAATATTTTACATTACAAGTAATTAAAAAAATGAAATAAATTGAATACAAATACAAAAGTAGTGTTCTTTAATTTTAATCCATATAAAGATTGGGTTAAGGAATTGTTTACAATAACCCAAATACAAGTAATATAAACTGAAATACAAGAATAAGATTAACTATATTCACTTAAAGCAATATTATAATGTTTACTTACAACAATAGAATAAGAAGATAAAGGAATACTTTATTACAGTAATACAAATATTATAATGTATTTACAAAATTCCAACAAGAAAATAATTACAAAAGGATAAAAATAAAGAAAACCTTAAAACTAGTCCTAGACTAAATCCTATATATTTCTCCATCTTGACCTAGTCTTGTGTCTTCATATTTTGTTTCTGCAAAACAACACACGAGAAAACAACCAAAGAGTAAAAGAAATAAAAGAGGGGTATTTGTTAGTGTTTTACTCTCAGTATTGCAATACGATGCATTTCTTGTCACATCAACGAGTTTTAAAACTAAAGGGGTCAAGTGTAAATATGTTCATATCAGGAATTTGGCCATAGTTCAACATCATAGGCAATCAGGGGCAAGTTTCGCCACTAAGAGATCAAATTAACAAGAAGAATGGAATAGTTAAAACTAGAAAATCACGTTTCACTTGAGCTTATCCATAACAGATATTTTCACAACCATTGAAACTTGAACCTGTAGCTCCCACAGGTAAGCAGCTCACACACATGTGGTAGTGTGAGTTGTCGACACCACAATAAACCACCGGGAGGAGAAAAGGGAGAGTCCAGCTGTAGCTGAACTTCTACTACTTCATTTCCACACAAACCACAAAGCACGCTACTTGATCTTACAATTTCTCACTAGATCATCCACAACCATCAACACCACAGTCCACCACAAGAACAATATTTGTTCTTGCTAGATCATTGTAGATACCTTCCGCACATACAAACCAGCAAATAGATCTAGTCTTGGTGACTTGAAGACGGATAAGTCAGGGGCACAATAAGTGGAGTGAGGAGGAGAAGGCCACCAGCAGCTCAAGGAGGAGCAGGTGAGGTGCAAGCCAGGAGTACCAGAGGATCATATCAAGAGCACGAGGGGGAGCTAATCAAGATCAGCTCAAGAAACTGCAAGTATCAGCAACTTCCACGTAGTAGTAGATTGCTACAACCAGATCCACGATAAGTATATGTTATTAATAGTTTTATCCCATGAAAAGTTTTGGGAGTAGAAGTACTCTCAGTCCTGCAAACAATTGGTATGCCAGGCTCATCACAAAGTATTGAGGGGTATATCAAATCAGTTCTTATCAGTAAATTAAAAGCCTCGGCATTTCTTGCATCATTGGTAGGGTCAGAAGCATCAAATCATGATGTCAAGCTCAACTACTATGCACACTCAATAAGGTGAGGCACCACAGTAGCAAAAACTAAGACAAAATAAGCCACATTCTTAAAGAAAAAACTTAAATCATAAATCATTTTCTTAGCCTAAATAGCTAGGAATCATTGGAACAATTCACTGTCATGTTGACGGTATAAAAATCATAAGCAAGACATACTTGATGAGCACATCTATAGCAGTTAAGTCACTTTCCTACATTAGAACATTAGGAATCATTTTCTTAAGAACACCTTCACTACATATTAGTCAGTACAAATATAAGCATCACATAACTGAATCTAGGATTCAATATAGCCAAACCATAGCATGTACAGATCACCACTTAGTAAGGTAACTTACTGAAATTGAATTCAAGAGCAGGGTGTGAACCCAAATTGGGTTCACAAGATCAGTCTAGTAGAGCCTTGATGGCTTTAACATTGTTTCCTACAATTCCAATGGATCACCAAGTTTCCACAACTATGCAGGAATTTTTCCAAATCATTTTCCTAGTCAGCTACCTAAGAATCATTTTAATTTCAAGATTATACTGCCCAACACATATTCATAATCCTTACTAGAATTCAACAAAAATTCAATTGAACAAATCACTGAATCTAGGATCCAGTTAAGTTGATACGATCAACTACTAGAACATCACCAGTCCAACCTTGAACAGTAGCAGGACAACAAATTGCATGAGCATTAGTAGCAAATATAGAATAGTAGTAGGGTGAATGGCGTATGAAGTCAAACAACAGTATAGCCTCACTAGTATACTGAATCACCGTGAATCCTTGGATCACAAGGAACCATGAGTACAAAGGTACTAGAGAAAAGAGAAAGGGTAAGAGAGCACATGGCAGGTACCTGGTGCCCATGGCACAACCGCAGCAGCATGGTGAGGCAGAGCTCGCACGACTGCAGCACTGCACACACAGGGAGACTTCACCGTACATCACCACCGAGAACAAGGGACACCGAGGTTGCAACCACGTTACCGTCCCACCGGCGTCAGGACGAGAAAGAGCATGGCGAGGCAGAGCAGCACCACCGCAACGACCACATCTCGGGGAGGAGGAAAGACCGACAAAGAGGGGTGGCAGAGCTAGTATCCGCGACGGCGAACCAAGCCGTCGTAATTAGGGTGTCCAAGTCAAGGGCGAGAAAACAGGGGCAAGAAAGATAAATCGAACCTAGAGGAGGAGACAAAGGAGAGGGCGGTGAAGCTTTTGCTACCGACGGCAAGGGCCACAGCTGCCGGAATCGAGGCCGGAGCAAACAGGGACACAACAGTGATCGGGGGTCGTGAGAGAGAGCACGAGAACGAGGGAAGAGTTCGGGCCTGAGTTATGTGTGTGCCTGTGAGTGTGAGAGAGTGGGGTTGGGCCAATTTAGGTTGGGCCAAATTTAGTGGGTCAGTTAGGTGGGCTAGTTTAGTTGGGTCCTATTGGGCCGATTAGCCTAACTAGTATTTTTTTTAATTTTTAGGAATATAAATTTGAAAGGAAATTACCAAATAATAAAAATTACTACAAAATAACTAGTACTTTACAGAATTTTAGTAAATCAACACTAATACCTAAAATAAAATAAAATTCATATTAGTGTCATATAAATATTCTAATATTTTCTAAAAATATAGAAAAGAAGATTCGAGATGAATTTAAGTTGTAGGAAATTTTAATGATTACAAACTCTATTTTAAATTGGTTTCTTCAATAATTTTCACAAACAAGAAAATAGGAAAATAAGGAAAAATCTAAAAAAAATATGTATTAAAAATAGGTCTATTAACCTAGAAAAATGCTTAAACTGAAATTCCAAATCATTTTGACATTTTAAATATAAGAGTTATAAAATGTGTTATTAAAAAATCTATTTCTTATATTAAAAATAAGGAATGAATTTTCTTATGAACCAGAGTAAATCCCTTTTGACTCTACATAATTAAGAGTTATTGCTAATTAAGAATGAATTCCTTTATCCAACAAAATAAAATGTTTACAAATAGTTGTCTTTTGATAATAGTAGAAAACTATTTTCACTTTAATAACCTAGGTTAAATATACAAAGTAAAATAGTTATCCTAGATTACCAAGACATTATCTTTAAGATCACTACACTAATTATTTCATAAAAAGATGAATCAAATAAAAATCTTATAACGGTAGCATAAGTAACTATATTATAAATACTAACATCCATTTACTTTGAAAGTTAAGATTATACCTTTACTACTATTCCTATTAAAACACTAAAACCTAATAATATTTCATTACATTGTATCTTGAAACCACTATAGTTAATCCTATAAATCCTTCACCTATATTAGAAGTGAATGATAGCATCTTACTTAACCATACTTAACATGACTCCAAGACTTGGTAGTTCTTAAGTGGACCATATCCTAAATTCACCCATATCTCATAGTTAGATTTATCCATATAACATATTATAGACATACTAAATCAAGATTACTAAAGCTATACTCAATAACTATAAATTACATCTTGAATCCTACTTAGAAGACCGAGAACCCAACCGAGTTATAACCACACCAAATCTTAAGTTTAATTGTATTTTATAGTTAACTTTGATCTAATATTTAACCAACGGTAGGCATACTAACTCAAAAGCATTAAGATCGTACGAAATACCTACTGATTACATCTTGAATACCTCAAGGATTGTTTAAACTTGACATAAGAAACATTTTCTTCAAAATTATTCTTTTTGCCACTTCAAACAAAAGCATTAATATATCCCTTAAGTTTCATCAACTTAAAAAATAGCCATTCTCAAGAGTTGATACTAAACATCGTTCAACCTCGACTATATAGTGTTCTACTTTCGCACTTTGGATGTTGCGCTTAGAGTCTTAAAATATACTTTTAGTTCAAAAGTAAACTTGGGTATGAACAAGTCCTTTAAGAAATCACCAAACTCAATTCCTACTTAAACATGGGTGTTTACTTTGTGACTTATAAAAAGTGCATATCATTACTTATGCATAATGGCATATTGCTTCTTTAAACATTGTCCTTACCGAATAATAATGGTATTTTGTAGAACCCGAGGTCTAGGGTGAAGTCGAGAAATTTAACTGCATTATTAGCTATATCAAGGAAATTTCACACTTTCTCGTGTCCTTTGGTTATTTTCTATCAAGTATTTACAATCTATTATTGTTATCACCTGCATTTCAAAAAGGATGGCAGAAAATACTATTTTCATAATTTATTTGAACTACTAGTTACTGATCCAGGGTGATCAGCTAATCTATTATGACTAGAAAAGGAACCACCATTGTACGGGAATGTATCACCTAGGACTTAATAACCCATGTCGTTAGTGATTCTTGCGTTCTATAAAATGCGTTAACCGTAAGATTTGGAATTGGATGAAGAAGTCAGCTTGATCTTCTTCCTTTCATATGTCAACGGATGACTGAATCGTGGCTATAATTCTCGGAGAGGATTGATAGCATGAGGTTGGGATCCCTCAAAATCCCACGACATCTGGTATCTACGTGCGTTGTCCATTTCAGGCTATAATTGGAAACAAGTTTTATCCTGAGTCTCGCGTGCAATCTGATGGGCATGCGGGGTCGTGGAGAAGGGTGACGATTGGCTTGGATCATCTACTGGGCTCCATACTAAAGGAAGTGTGGACGGGAATACGCTTTCCGGTTGTGAAACAAGGATTTGATCTCTTATGGATAAAGAAACACACCTTTGCTGATAGAGTGTAAAAAACAGTGACATGTTACTCCCTATTTCGGGAAGGAGCTACGAATGCGTCATGAAAAGAACTCCATGACGTTCTGGTCAATCTGTGAAGACTAATGGACATAGTTTTTCATAATAAAATCAATCTTTTAAGAAATGTTTATGAAAACCTGCATAACCTACGACCTTTGATCTGTGGTTGTAGTTAGTGCATCAAAAAGTGTTTTTAGTGAACTTGCTGAGTACGCTCGTATTCAACCGTACCTTATTAACCTTTGCTAGATTCTGAAGATATTGAAGACTAAGAAGAGGAAACACTCTATTCAGTTAAAGACCAAACATAATTCCGCTATGAGGAGCTAGAAATAATCGAAAGCGTCAAAGGAATTAACTACGAAAGCATCTATGAAATGGAGACAGAAGAATCTGAAGCATAGATGTGTCACATATAGCTAGTTGAGTCTAGTATTATAGACCTCTATCCTCTAGTCATTAATCTAGTATATTATTATGGTTTCGTTTGCTTCTTTAAGTTGTTCTTAAAGTTGTATAATCTTGCATAGAGTCATTAGGATACTTCTATGGACCTAGAAGGATGTCGAAGTCATCGTGTAATTTCTGGTTGTAATAATAATATATGTTTATGGACCCGTTTATTTTCTATTGTACCACTCTGACTGATATAATATTTGCAGAAAGATGTTCCGTGAATGTTATGTCAACGACTATAGTATACTACATCATGCAGTGATATGCTAGGCCACCGCACTCTCCCAGGTAAAATATCCACATCCCTACTCACTTCCCACGTATCTACTACCGGCAGCGACCAAACCCCGCTCCCTGCCTCCCCACCGCTATCCGGAGACCAGGCCACACTCGCCGAAGTCTAGGACGCCAGGTGACCCAGTGGGAGGCACCAACGGAGGTGGAGTGGAGAACCTCGTCTCAGTCGAGTCCATGGTCGCAGCCACCGCCAAAGGCGTTTGATTGCTCAACATAGGCCTCTGCCATGCCACAGTCATTCGCGCGCACCCTGATGATGTCGTGGGATGTATCCAGGCACCACCCTTGATGACAAAAGCTCTGTGTGTGCCAACACATTGGAACTCCAATCGCAGAGTGATGTAGCAAGTGTATTTTCTCCACAAGGATGACTTGAGGGATTATTTCAAACTCTCCTTAGCATCTAAGGCTACAAACTTTTTCCAGCCTCTTCCAGCAACCTGCAAAACAAAGAAATTGTCTTGTACCCCCAACTCCACCGTTTGGTTATCAAGCACAAGGTTTCATATTAGTAAACTTAAATAAAATAGTAAAATAAACTATAACTAATACTAGAAAGTAAAAATAGTAAAGTAAACTATAACTAAAACTAGAAAGTAAAAAAGTAAAAGTATTTTTGTATTTTCTGATTAAATTCTTAAAGAAAATGTAAAAGATAGTAAAAGTGAGTAAAGGTGGTTTCTCATAATAAAAAATGGACCAGGGTTCACTTCTCTACTCTCTCATAAAGTGTTCTAGTGATAAAACTGCTCACAAATGATATAATATTCCTAAAACTTTAATTTGTATTTTGATTAGCATTCATATGTGAATCACATCCTAATATAAAGATGATTCAACACATCTCACTTATACTCCTCGGAAAACTCCATGCAATCTAGAATTAAAAATAAACAGAGAATAGCCTTAGGTACTTTGACATGAAGTTTGAATATCAATTGTGTTACCATGAGCAAACAATACCATAGTTGTTGATACTAGATGATTATAACACATGTATTCACTTTTTCTCTAGTGAGGTACCAAAATAAAGGTAAAACATATAGTATATCTCGAAATTTCTATGGCTATCCAATCACCACCACCATGTTACTCTATCTAATGCACGCGTTCCTCCTCCCTCCCATGACCTTGCGTACAAGTTTGATCAGAACTAGCACTTAACAATGGGGTCACGCCACCTGGTCTCTTTTGGGCCTCCGGGCTCTAGATGCTTGTCTTCATGAAAAAATAATTTTCAAAAAATCACAGATCTGTTTGACTCCGTTTAGATTCCTGAAAGTTAAAAATACGCAAAAGAGGGTTTTCCGGTCTTGTAGAGTTATAAACCAAATATAGAGGATCATTGGTAAATCTGCATAAATCAATATAAAGACCATGTATATAACATTCTATATGATGCAAATATGTTAAAATATATGATAATAAATTACAAAGTTTTATGTATGCATTTTACATGCATCACGCCTACGCCGAGATCTCAAGCTACATACTTCACCTTGAACATGGCCCTGAATCCCTTATCTTCCGGCACCCGCATCAAGTGACCGCCACCGGAAAAATTCCCCTCCTACTCCTTGCCTGGTTCTGATTCGTCGTGATTTAACTATTCTTATTTTCTAGCTCTCCACACGAACATGATACGGGCGATATGCGCAAGCAAGATGAAGATAGAGAGGGTGGTGGTGCGGCAATTAAGACTAGGGAGCACGGGCAGGAGGAGCTCTGTCACCAAAACATGGCCAAGCTCATGTTCATCCACATGCTCGAAGCTAACCGGGTCAATTGCTATAGGACGACGATAACAAAGTCAAGGTACGTTTATGCTAGTACCATTGGGAAAAACTTATCATCTGCAAGAGTTATATAGTAGCTTGACATTACTTTGATACAGTGTTATCTAATAAAGTAATTGATTTGGTGTGCCTCTTTGAACTACTACTCAAACTGATGTATGCTGAAACAAGAAATGATGACCATCGTACCATTTTTCAAGGTTCAAAGCCATATTGTGTTAAGTATCAGTATAGTGCACTTCAAGTCTAATGCACAAGAAATGATGTGCTGCAGGTCTGGACGGCTTCCTCTGGATTCTGTTTCATAACATTTTTCGAGCATAGAAATTCTGTTACTGCAGTTTATTTTGTGGCCAACAATTACAGTGTTCTCAGTGCCTCCCTTTATGAGACTATTCCAGCGTGGGATGTGTACTTTAACTCTTACTACAGTTGTACTTCCGTGTACTTTAACTCTTAGTACGTTTGTACTTTCACGTATTTCAGCTCTAAGTAGAGTTGTGCTTTCGTGTATTTTGTGAGCATAATTGTATTTTCATGTACTTTGGATCTTGATATACTTATACTTCCGTGTACTTTTCATGTTAGTACAATTATTGCTCCGCATACTTGGACTCTTAGTATGTTTGTACTTTTGCGTACTTCGGCTTTGAGTAGAGTTGTACTTTGTGTATGTCGACTTTGAGTACAGTTGTACTTTTGCCGTACTTTATCTATGAGCATAATTGTACTTTCGCGTACTTTGGATTTGCATATGCTTATACTTCAGTGTACTTTGCCTCCTAGTACTTTGATGCGCCGTACCTTGATTTGAGGCAAAGTCGAGTCGTAGAACGCGCTACGACAAATTGGGGAAACTCAAACGGACGTTATGACCAATGCACCCCTTCAAGATGTTTATGAAAAAGTAAAATGCACCGGAGATCCTAAAAGTTTAGAGAAAACTGTATGCATGTCCTAAATGTTTGAACTCATGTACCGGAGGTTCTAATTATCAGAGCCACGTGCACTGTAGCCGGGACTGTAGCTGAGAATTAGGACCTGCAGTGCACAACTAACTGAGAATTAGGATCTGCAGTGCACAATTAACTAAGAATTAGGACCTCTAGTACACGAGTTGAAACTTTTAGGACCTGCATACGGTTTTCTCCAAACTTTTAGAACCTTCGGTGCATTTTACTCTTTATGAAAATTTGATGCGCTATAGACGTCTTGATTCGAGACGAAGCCGAGCCGTAGAACGCATAGCACGAAAAGACAAAAAGAAAAATGAAATGCGACATGTATTTTCACGTGAGTTGATGGTACGTACTCTTGTATTTTTGCGCGTACACTTGTACTTCGGATTTGAGTAATTTTTTCTTGGCTAAATTCGACGTATAAACCCGTGCGTGGAACCAATGTCCGAGAGACAAAGGTGAGCCACACGATTGGTTGCCTCCATGGCTGGCACGCGTCGAGCGGAGGATGCTCCCACGGGCGCTGGCCTTCGCAAATGTGACTCTTTTTCTAGCCATATCCCGAACAGGGTGTTCAGTTCTCTAACTCTGGGGCTACGTTGGCAACAGTCCTGGAACTGAAGAAACGCCTCGCCATGGTCCTCAAACTTGTCCACGACGTCCAGTTACGGTCCTGGATACGTATCCAGTGACGTGGCGATGTGGTTGACCCGCTCCGGCGCTTCGTGTCCAATGGTGAAAGTGCGAAAGGGCCCCTGGAGAATTAACGATGTCCTAATCCAGCCACAACTCCTCTGTTTTCCCCTGTTTCTGGCCGCACGGAGCTGTTGAGGTGGAGGGCGACGGTGGCGGCGCAAGGTGATCGGCGCTGGAGAAGACGCGATCTTCGTCAGCAACTGAGCAAGTCGACAACGACGGAGAAGGTGACCGTGGCGGCGCAGCGTTTGATCTTCTTTCGCGTCGGAGATGGCGCCCGTGCGGAGACCGGACGGAGACCCTGCCCCAGCCTAAGGTGAGCTCGATTCTGCTACAACAAGTTGATGATTTTCACTTTGTTTCGGATAAGATTTTCATGGTCGACTTGCTGGTGTACATAGTTCTCCATTCGATTGCTTCTAGTCTAGTTCATCATCTGCACGAATTGTTGTAAAAGTCTGAAATTTCTTCACTTTTTTTGTTTTTGTTCAATGTACAGAGGAAGGGAGTGACAGTTTCACTGTGGAGGTGATCCATGGCGGCTTCTTTGTTGGTTATGGTTCGAATAGAGCATATGTTGATGGCCATAAAGTATGCTTTGACGACTGTGATGTTGATACTTGGTCCTCTCTGTGGATTGACGACATAATAGAGGAGATAGGGTATGAGTCAGGTAGAAGAATTGTTATGTATTGATTGCTGCCAGGAATGCAAATCAATGAAGATGGTTTGAGGTTGATTGCTGAATACAAGGATAGTGTGGGCGTGATTACAAAGGTTAGAGAGGGGCACAACTATCTCATGTTGTATCTTGATCATGAGGCAGGAAGGAATGGGCTGAAGTGGGATGATGTTGTAGACAATCATGTTGCTAACTTACCACCAGTGATTAGTCCAGTGAAGAAAAGCATCGTAGTTCAAGATGTGGAGGTGCAAGACAAAGCTGTTGTTCAGTTTCAGGGTACAAGGAGGTCAAGCAGGCAAGGAGATCACATTGAGGATTATGACAGTGATAATTCAAGTGATTCAGATTATGTTCTAGAGATTTGTGACAGTGAAAATGATATAGAAGAAGGAGATGAAGATTTGCAGAAGCAGAATTCAGAGCAAGAACCAAAGTCACAGAAGAAAGTGATTCTAGAAGATAACATGTCAGATGATGATTTTTTTGAGCCTACAGATTCAGATGAAGAGGCTGATAAATTCAATGCTTTCAAGCCATTTATGGAAGAAGATATGTCAGATCCCAAGTTCCAAACTGGTCAATTATTCCAATCTATTGATCATTTGAGGAAGGCTATAAGAGAGCACAGTTGCAAGCATTGAAAGAATATCAAATTCCCCAAGAATGACAAGTCAAGACTTCTAGCTAAATGTGAGGAAGGATGTCCATGGGAATTATATGGTTCATATGATACCAGAACTAGGGCCAACATGGTGAAGAGGTATGCATCTAAGCATACTTGTGAGAGCAAGTGGCAAGTTCATGCTTTTACTGCTAAGTACATTGGCAAGTTCTATGTTGATGAAATAAGGGCTAATGAGGAGATGACATTGAGGGGTCTTGGTCAGTTGGTCATGAAGGATTGGAAAATGACACCAAAAAGGGGAAAGATGAGAAGAGCAAGGAAGCATGACTATGATCTCATATATGCAGATGAAACACAACAGTACTGTCAACTGTGGGATTTTGGGCAGGAGCTGAGAAGGTCCAATCCTGGCAGCACATTCTTTTTATTGTTGGATGATCTAGGGCATTTCACGAGGTGTTACTTTGCTTTTGATGCATGCAAAAGGGGGTTCCTAGCTGGATGTAGGCCTATTATATTTCTGGATGGTTGTCATTTGAAAACAAAGTTTAGTAAAATTATGTTGGCTGCAATAGGAATGGACCCCAATGATTGCATCTTCCCTGTGGCATTTGGAATTGTTGAAGTTGAAGATACTAGTGCCTAGAAGTGGTTCTTGACAACCCTTAAACAAGATCTTGGCATAGTCAACACAGCCCCATGGACCATTATGTCTGATAAACAAAAAGTAAGATCCCAAACAGTGAATTATGATACTCTGTGTGTTAACTGACCATTTTTGTATGTTAACTGACCATTTTTGTGTGTTTGCAGGGATTAATAAAGGCCGTTAGAGAATTATTTCCAGAATCAGGCCATAGATTTTGTGTGAGGCACCTTTGGCAGAACTTCAACAAAAAAATTAAGGGTGAAGTTTTGAAGAACCAACCGTGGAAGTGTGCTAGAAGTACTATTGCTGCAAAGTGGCAGGAAAATATGGATGCCATGTTGGTACTTAGCAAGACAACACATGACTGGCTCGAGGAGTTGGATCCACCCACATGGGCCAGAGCCTTTCAAAGTGAGTTTCCCAAGTGTGATGTATTGTTGAATAATAATTGTGAGGTATTCAACAACTATATCCTAGAAGCTAGAGAGCTGCCTGTTCTTGCAATGATTGTGAAAATAAAGTGCCAACTAACAACTAGGACACACTGCAAACAACTAGAATCTGAATCAATGACTAGTACTATCTGTCCCAAAATTAGGAAAAAACTGCTCAAACATGTTGAATGGTCCAATAACCGTGAAGGAAAGCCATCTGGTAAGGGAGTTTTTGAGGTTGAGAAATGGGGAACTCCATACATTGTTGATCTGGAGAACAGAACTTGCAGCTGCAGGAGGTGGGAGCTATCTAACATTTCTTGCTGGCATGCTATCTCAGCTTTAAGGCATCAGCACAAATCACTAGAAGCTTATGTTAGTTCATGCTACTCCATTGAAAGGTACTGCAAGCCTTATGAGCACATAATTTGGCCATGTAGGGATGTTAGAGAGTGGGAGAAGGTTGATGCAATGCCTTGTAAAGCACCTAAGTATGTGAAGAAAGTTGGAAGGCCATAGAGGAATAGAAGGCAACAACCAGAGGAGAAAGAAGGAAAGAATGGACAGAAAAAGATGAGCAAACATGGAACACCCATACATTGTAGCTACTATGGAGAGAAAGGGCATAATAAAGGTGGTTTTACTGATTGGAAATTAGGATTAGTTCCTGATAAGAAGGCAAAGAAGATGATTAGGGCAGAACTAGATGTGTCCGATGATGATTTTGAGGAAATTACACTTGTAACCAAGGCAAGCACTACATTATTTCCTTGTTTTAGTATTTGCTATGTACTACATAATTTGTTGTGAACTACATTCATTCATTCTTTTGTTTTTGGAAAAAGTCTAAAACAAACCTCGAACTCGTAGATGAAAGATAAATCAAACCCTGAACTTTAAATCCCGGAAATTGGCACTCCAAACTCACCAACCCCGATCTATTTCAAACCCTAGACCCGTTTGGCACACCGGGAAAGCGACGATCCCAACCAGGATTACACACTAGTGTCACTGACACTAGGGCCGACATGTCATGTTCATCAATTTTTTTCCAAAACCATTCACTTTTTTCATGTCCCATTTCTCGCCCGTCATGGCCGGCCGGCTGGCACCGGGGCAGGGAATCTAGGGCTATTGCATAGCCATGGAAGCGGAGGAGGACCGGGACAGCGGGAGGCCAGCTTGTGCCGGTCCAGAAAGAATGCGAGAGGACCAGGGGAACCTTGCGCCTACGGAGGCAACGCTCCTAGCTACACGGCACGGGGAGCCACAGATCGAGCAGGAAGCTGTAGCGGTCGAGTCTGCATGGAGGAGGCCAGGGGATGCAGGTCTCCAGGTGGCAGCGTAGGAGGCCGGGAGTAGATGCGGGGATTTGAGTCACTTCGACATCGATTTGAGCCATCCATAGCAAGCTCGTCTTTTACTTCCCCACGATTTGACTGCCAGGAGCCAGGATGGATGTCTAGAGAAGGTGCTCTATTGTGCACTCGGTGTCATTGCTTATCCATCCACCTGTTATGCCCACGCCCCACTCCTATTTGATTTTTCTAGATCGTCCAGGTGAGAGAGAGATTGGGAAGAGATAGGAGGTAGAAGATACACCTGACACGTGGGCCAAGTTAGTCAGCGAGAGTAGCAAATTATCTGTTTTTGGGGTGCTATTTTTCTTGCATGGAAAACAAGTCTAAGGTTCGAAATAGACCGGGATTATAAAGTTTGGAGTGCCAATTTCCAGGATTCAAACTTCAGGGTTCTGTTTAGCTTTCATCTATGAGTTCAAGGTTTGTTTTGGACTTTTCCCTTTGTTTTTTTGTAGGAACATCAATTGCAGTCACTGGAATTTGTTCAAAAAGACAGAGCTACATATGAGTCAGAAGTACTCACTGAGCTTCTAGCTGAGGTAAGAGCCAAAACAATCTCCTTTATGTCTGTGAAAAAGAAAGCACCAAAAATTAGGATTTAATCCTGTCAAATTATTATTACAGGGCCATGGTACACAAAGAGGACCAACTCAAGCTACTCCTTTGCCAGATTCCACTTTCATCCAGAAAAATGTTGACAACTTGCAACCTGTTCAACCTACTATAGTGACAAAGGAGGGAAATGTGCTTAGAAAGAGACAAGTGATTGCCGCGGCTAAGCTCAAGCAAGCAGCTGCGAGAAGGGACATAGAAGATCAAGCCAAATTTGATGCAGCTATGGACAAATTGCAAGAAGAAGAAGTAAAGAGGGCGACAACAATGGAGAAGAAAAAAGCTGATGCCTTGGCTAAGAAACTGGCAAGTGAAGAGAAGAAGAAGGCTGAGAAGGAAGCAAAACAGCTAGCTACTGAGGAAAAGAAAAAGGTTACTGCAGAGAAGAAGCAGAAAGCACGGTTGGAGAAAATTGCACAAGCTGAGCAGAAGAAGCTTGCTATGGAAGCAAACAAGAGAGAAGTTGAAGCAGCTAAACTTGCATTGTCAAAACAGAAAAGAGAGTCACAGGAAACACAAAGGAAAGCAGCAGAAGAGGCAAGAAAGAAAGCAGAATAAGATGCAAGGCAGTAGGCCTGGCTTGAGCACCAGCACAGAATTGCAATTGCTAAAGAGAAATCTCTGAGAGATGCTCAGGAGAGAGCTCAAATAGAAAATATACAAGCATGGAAGGAGAACAGGGCAGTGGCAGAAGAGGCCAACAAATCCCAGGCTGCTCATTACAAGCAGGAACAAGAGAAGCTTCTTGCTGGGGTGAATAAATCTAACCAATTTAAAAGAAAGTAGGGACAAGATAGCAGCAGGGCCCATACAAATTACCAAGAGTTCAAATACCAAAGAAAGTTGGGTCCATGTTTGATTATCTTAAAGGGCCTGCTCCTGGAAGTATTGCCCTTCCTTCTACGGCCGATGCTGCAAATGATGCTTCTCAATTTAGTTAGAAGTAATATATATCTATTGTAATTTTGGCTGTCATGATCTTAGCAGTAGCTAGAACTTAGTTTCAAACTTTGATGTAGTCCTTTCGACCCAAATTAGTTGACTTGATTTTGTCTACATTCGGAGGTATCTAGTACTAAAACAAGTCTAGATATATTCGAATCTAGACAAATCTAAGTAAACTAATTTAAGTCAGAGGGAGTAATATATATCTGCCACTTGCTATTCATTTTGGTAGTGTGAACAGTTTGTGTCGGTTTGACTAAATTTTGTCTTTATTTGACTAAATATTGTCTTTATTTCATCTATTTTTGTCTACCATAATCTTACTTAGTAGGCATTTCTAGTAGCTATCAATTTATTATTGTCAACATTATTATCTGTCACTTGCTATCCAATTTGTTGCTGTCAACATTGCCTAGAATTTTAGATACGTACCAGGCTGAATTGAACGGTTCAGAGCTGTCGTGCGGCCGTCATAGGCCACCCTTGCGCGTCGGAGCGGATCAACCACATCTCCACGTCACTGGATACGTATCCAAGATCGTAGCTGGACGTCGTGGACAAATTTAAGGACTGTGGTGAGGCATTTTTTCAGTTCCAGAATTATTGCCAGCGTAGCCTCAGAATTAGAGGACTGATCGTGCATTTTACTCCCCAACGGGAGTATCTATTTGCCGCCCCGCGCACGGCTCCTCAAAGACCGGTCCATTATGACGGTGGTTGTGCCAAGGTATCTTAGCTTTTTTTGATTTCCTTGGTTTTCAGAGATTTTAAATATGTTTAAATTAAAAAAATGTTCAGATCTAAAAAGTTCAAAATTAAAAATTGTTTAGTTTTAAAAAAATTCAAACTTCAAAAAGTTTAAATTTTAAAAAGTTCAAGTTCTAAAAAAGTTCAAAAAAACTTAACCACCCAGAGAACCGGGCAGAAAAAACCAGAAACCAAGAATAATTCGGAAAAACCAACAGAAACCGCAAACCGACAACTATCCGCTAACCGGCCAGCCCATATCAAGCAGCCGTGCGGGCGGAGCCTATTATCGCCCGCGTTGGGCGATAAATAGGAAATGTCGTCTGCAACCCTGCAACCGAAGTGCTTCGTGCTCCCGAAAGGCGAAAGAAGAGTAAACTGTACGGGCGATTCTAATTCTTTTCCCGCACCTTTACTTCGGTCCCTATTCTTTAAAATTACACATCTAGGTCCTAAATCTTTCGTAAGTGATTCATCCGAGGTCCTAAATCGGTTTGACCGGAGTTGACTGATGTCATGTCGGCAGTGAGGCCCACGAGGCTTACCAGGTCACTGCGCGTATTTGTGAATAAGCCCCCGAGGTTCTGTTTCTTCTAAAAGATCGTCTACTCTTTGGATCCCACGAGCCTCCTCGAACCTCGGCGGTGGCGCACATGTAATCCCCTGCCCGCCTCCCTGGCCGATCTCCCCATGGCCTCCCTCTTCCATGGCCGTCCCTTCCTCGCCCATCCCTGGCGCTCTTCCCCTGGCCAGCCCCTTCCCCGCCTATCCCAAACCCTAGTTCATGGGCAGGACCAGAACGACGACGGGATGGTGAATCGTGGCAGCGGGAGGGTGAAGGGCGGCGGCGGGCGATTTCTGAGCCTATCACTTCTTGTCCATCTTTGTCACGAGGACACATCACCCATACAAAGCAGCAGTAGGCGGTTTGCGGGCATGGGGCAGCCGATCGATGAGATTTGTTTGGGAAAATGCCAATCTGAGCTAGATCGGAAAGAGCGTCAGGGCACACAGAATAGCTACGGGAATAACACGTGTAGGCAAAGAGGCCCGCCCAGGAAGCTTGGGATACACCATGTGAAGCTGGTGCACGCCTACGCGGGGAGGCTCGGTGCATGCCGACGACAAGGGAACAGGGTGGGCATCGGCAAGCTTGTCACCAACTCAATTAAAATTTGCAAGATATCGCTTAGGATCGTGTTTTAGAAGAAATAGAACCTCAGGGACTTATTCACAAATATGTGTGGTGACCTGTTAAGCCTCGTGGGCCTCACTGCCGACGTGGCACCAGTCAACTCCAGTCAAACTAATTTAGGACCTTGCATGCACTTAGGAAAGATTTAGAATTTAGATGTGCAATTTTAAAGAATAGGGATCAAAGCTAAGGTACGGAGGGACCATCCGTACGGTTTACTCGCGAAAGAATGCAAACCGAGAAAGACGCCGAATTCGTGGGTGCGGCGCTGGACGCCGGCCTCCGCGCCCCTCGCTTCTCGTCGCCGCCGTCCTCGGAGGAGTTCGCAGCCTCCATCGAGCCCAAGAACGTCCCCGCCGTAACTCCTCTACGCCTCATCTTCTCGAAGCTCTCTTTTCTTTCCTTACCCTCCCCCTTTCTGCTTCCATTGATTCTTCATGTGCTCCCATGGGGAAACCCCAATATTTAGGTATTCCGTGGCGTGCTTAAAGGGTCTGCGGCCTCTTCCCGGTGGGATCCCCTCCATGGTGGCCTCGACTACTTGCTGGTTCGGATCAACCCCCTCCCCAGTTCATACGAGAATAACGCATATGTTTGAATCTTCCTACTTTGCAACCGATGCAATATTTACCCTGGTCATTTCTTAGGAGAAGGTGGGACCTGATGTTGCCGTGGAAGCCATGATGTCAAACACTGGCCACGTATTTTATGGGGATCTTAGAAGCCATGAGAGGGTTGTTTTTAACTCAGAGTTTACTGCTTGGAAGTCGTAAATTATGCTGTATCCATAATTGGCCTTGAGGCTGACACTAGGTAAATTGTTCCTTAATGTAGGTGTCTATCCCGTTCTCCACATTCATGCACTCCTGCAAGTCTCACCTGGGGCATCTGAGTGCTGCTAGTGATCCATCCAAAGACAATGGGATTGGGAAGGAGTCAACTTGTTCAGAGGAAATGTGTCCAGCCAGCTCAGAGAATTCTGAGCAACTATATTTAGCACAGGCAAGTTTGCTTGCTGTGCCCTTCTGGCAATGTGGTATTACAGAGTTATTTACTTACCATAAAATAAATTTAACCTATAACAGGTGTCAATTCTGAATACTGAGAGCAAAGATAGATGCTCATTAGAAGTTTTAAAAGAGGACATTCAGGAGGTCTGACTTAACTTTCTCCTTTCAGCCAAATCGTCTCCTTTTACTTAACCTTCATCTTCGAGCTGATTGTTCTGTTAATTTTTTTCTTTTTTATTCCTGCAGCCTATATTCCTGAAAGGAAAATCTTTTTCGTCAATAAACTTTTGGATGAGTAGGGCTCACATGAGATCAAGTACCCATTATGATCCCCACCATAACCTTCTCTGTGTGATGGCTGGATGCAAAAAAGGTGTATTTTATGTTTTAGGCAGTATATTATGGTTTCATGTCCTTTCTTATGTTAATTTACAAGTTATCCGAGTTCATGCATTGTACTATCTTTGCTAACACAGGAATATCGTCATTTTACTTCAACTGCAGACGGATTTATGTCTCCTGTCTGTGCTTACGCTTGCTTCTTTTCAACTTTAATTTTATGATCTTTTCACATTGTAAAAGATCCTTATCATTGTATCTGTTTGAAATATCGATGATATGTAGCACCTGGTAAATTTCTAGAGAATCCTCTTGATTGCTTATTTTTCCTGAAAATTTCATACAGTAACTTTGTGGTCTCCTTCCGCATCACCATTTTTGTACCCAATGCCTGTATATGGGGAGGCCTCCAACCATAGGTAAACTCCTTTTTCCCACAAGAATTGTCCATTAATTTATTTGGCTTGAGCAACTGAAATTGAGCTGATCTGTAATGTTTTTCTCTGATCTCTCCCATCTTTTTTGGCAGTGGTGTCAGTATTGAGGAACCAGATTATTCATGCTACCCAAAAGCAAAATACATGAAGGAATATTCTGAAAGAGTCATCCTAAATAGTGGTGATGCTCTTTTCATACCAGAAGGATGGTACATCCTTTTGAACTATTTTATATTTTACTTCACTTGCTTCTGAGCATATCAATTTTGGACACACAGATTGGTGCTATGAAAGATACCAAGTCATCTCTGATCAATGTGTTGAGCTGTTTTTTTATCATACCAATCTGAACTCTTTATCTCCTGTCAAGTTAGAAAGTGGCAACTTGGGTCAATACACTTGATGTATGTGACAGTTCATATGCTGGTAGAATAACAAAGATTTGTTTCTTAGAGTTTTATTGTGATAATTTCCTCCAAAAAAAACTAACTGTAGGATAAGTAATACAGCTGACAGTTTGAGAGTTCATTGAACAGGTATCACCAAGTTGACAGCGATGATTTGACCATAGCAATTAACTTTTGGTGGAAGTCAAACATAATGACTGAAATGTTAGAACATATGGATGCCTACTATCTGCGTCGAATTATGAGGAGGTATTTTATTGTAATTTAGCAATTTCATTTAGTACTTATCAGTCTTCCCAGATTGATTGTCTGTACTCTGTAGTGTATTTAAGTGTAAGAATATGCTGTACTTCCTAGTTCCCTGCAGTTTGTCTCTCCAAGTGAATTGTGTATTAAATAGGTAGCAACATGGGCCAAGCATATAAAGGATGGTCATCTCCTAAAATACGAATAAATAGAATGGAAGGTGCCCAAACACATAAGATGAAGTGCTAATTGTGCTGTTAACAAGAGTTTGTGTTCAGTGGGCACTCTCCCCTGTAAATAGGTCGTAATTCCATAGTGTCAGGGATCAGGTCTACGATCTGGCTTTACATTTGAAAGAATGTTGACAAAATTTCTTGCCACCCAAATCCTTGGTTCATGTGGGTATACTATTAAAATTACCAACAGCTGCTATCAGCTACTCAGTAACAATTCCCTTTTTTCAGAGGGTAGTAGCATTCCATTAGAATATGCAGTTCCTTACCAAAGTGCATCTAGAATGGTTAATTTTCTGATGTCCAGTTTCTTTATGTTTTTTCTTATTTTGTAGCACCTGTTTTTAACTGACATCTGACTGGTATCCTTCTTGTTTTTGCACTATCTTGATGGTGCCTACCTCTAAAAATGATTTGTAGTGAAGATTGGTGGATACAGAGATGGTACGCACCATTACACTCTTTTCTTTATCTTGATAGGATGAGATAGCATTTAATCATCTGGAAATACTATGAGTATGCTCTGGGATTTTCAACTGTAGATGATTTGTCGCCTTTGCATGCAGTAGTTAGCAATGCATTTTCTCCTTTTGTTCGTTGGGTGAATAACTAGTGTAGTAGTAACTTTCTGCTTCTCATGACAGAACAAAATAACACAGAATAGTTCCTTTAGTCGTTCAGAAAGACACAGTGGTTTCCAGTCTACAGATGAAGCATCGAGAGGTCAGTATTTTATGCCTATTAAAAGGCACCGTAAGCTTTCCGTCCTATTTAAATTAAGCTTTCCTTCTTTTAATCATTTAGCAGGCTCACAGCAATTCAACCAGGTTAAAAATTCTGATACATCTGACAAGAAAAGTGCACTGCTGCAATCTTTGAAACCCTGCACCCTTCAAGCACTCTATGAGCTCATGTCACTGGTTCACGACAGTGTTGAACCGGTTGACCAGAATGACATAGCAGAATGCGCATCTCAGGATACATCCATGTGCCAAAGCAATGAGAGAAGGAAGACTGCTGCAGATGATTCATCTCCCTTGGAGAACGATCCCGTTGCAAAAATAATTTTGCCAGTTGAACCACTTGAATTGCGGAGTATGCTGCTAGCAATGGTGGTATGTATATTTTAAAAAATAATCAGCTGATACAATAGCATGCCCCAGTTTCCAAATCAAACCTTTTTGTACTTTCAAAATCTCATCTGTAAAAATTTGCAAATAAGTCACCCTTGTTTTGTATGCCCTGTAAATAGGTAACATGCACAAAATCTTTTACTGTGTGCATGGATTATCTACATACTCCATTATGGATTTATGATTTATAATCTTTTCAGCATCTCGGTTATTCAGCTCTGAATCATGTGTTTGTTGTTATCTGACTGCTCTTGAATTTCCATGCTTTTCAGCATACTTTCCCAAGGACATTAGAAGGTTTAGTCCTCAAGATACTGGGACCAACAGGAGCAGAGATACTGACTAGGAAGTTCGATGAGATGGATCAACGAAGCACACCAGAAGAACAGTGAGTAGCCTTTCATGCCATTTTCTTAATTTCCACCATAGTGACATTTTTAAACTGTTGATTGGCATGATACAGAGCTGAGTTCTACAAGATATTCTATAGTGCGTTTGATGACCAGTATGCTGCAATGGATGCGCTTCTCAATAGGAAGGAATTGTTTTCTTTTCAGGTACTTTTGTTTTCATGAAGTTTTTTATTTCATAAAGTAGAACCATAAAAATTAGTAGTTTCTTATAGATTTTCGGCAGAAGAAAATCTAATATGGTAAGAATGTTGCACCAATATTATTATCATCAACCTCAATTTAGCACTAGTCATGGTGATATTAGTGCCAACTCCGGATCAAAATTGTCACATAATAAATTTAAGCTTTCCTCTTTTGCAAATTGACCTCAGTTACTAATGGTTTTATCTGATCCAGGTATTCCAGAGTGTCCTTGACCAATATGTGAGGGTGCATGTTGACCGACCCAGCTAATGTATAACGGACAAAGGCATGGAGTACAGATCATGGAGCTGGTGCATGTCATCCTTGTAGTGCATGGAGTCAGTCTTTTCTTTCATCTAGTTGCTGGATCAAAGCTTGATGGATGGCCAAATTGCTGTTCAGAACTTACGGTTTTGACGGGAGTTGAGGATTCATTCGAGCTCCTAACCAGAGTAGCACAACGTGAGGTTCATTGGTAGTGTCCTGCCTGTCAAGTCGAATCTTCTTTGGCTTGGAGCCTGACAAAAAGGATCATGTATGATAACCAATTGAATTATTTTGAGGTTTATTATTTTCTACTACTGATGATTTGGGTATATTAGGAGGTACTGTAGTTAAGAAAAATGCTGCTCTGAAGCTTGCTTCCACAAGCCACACAAACCTTTTTTCTAGAAACGTTCTCAGATCTGACAAGGGAAATGTGTAGGTAACTGAGCAAATCTGTGATATGTCGTGCGACACTTCACAAGTCTGAACTCACACTGACCCCGTGCAACTCTATCGTACAAACCATCACCATGGGCGAGGACCAGGGGTAGACCGTAGGTGGGAGGATATGTTCTGTTCTGTATGCATCATAAGTTTTTCATTTTTTTTCTCTCAGAATACAAGTTTTGCTTTAGCGTGTTGGCGTGCCAATGACTAGGAGTTGCTCGACTAGTTCTATGAGTCAGTACTTGCCTTCAAGCCGGAGACCTTAATGCAGAGAATTTACATTTGTTTGTGTATCACCAATACAGAACAAAACAATCCAACATACAAAATTGATTTGGTAACAGTAGAAGAAAGATACATGTATAATCCTTTCTCTTTCAAGCGAGAAAGATTATTCAGGGGATACAAAGCCAAGCTTGCCTAGGGACGACGACAGGAACCAAAACGAGGGATACCAAATGCGTGAGATCTGAAGACGAAAATGCGTGGAATACAATTTCTGGCAGAAAGTAAATTCCTCTTTTTGGTGCATCCCTGATGCTGCAGTGAAAAGGATTTACTGAGTGACGTCCTGCATTGGGACCAGGTAAAGTCTTATAGAGGATCCGACAACAAGTACTCCCTCCCTCGTGATACAAGTTACGATGGATCTGTTTAGATTCGTATATATCTAATACTAAAATTAGTCTAGATACATCCGAATCTAGTCAAATCCAAGTCACTTATTTCATAACGGAGGGAGTATATATCACATAACAAAACAGTGACCACCCTCTGGTGCACATTATGCTTCAGGCCTTGTTACCTGAATATTACCAATTCCATGCCAAAGCCTGAAGCTGCCAACTCCGCATAGTAATCTAATGTCGCATAGTAAACTTGCAGATAGATGTTACACACATACTTAGAAAAGCTGAACTGACAAGTTAATAGCCGGGGACAAGAACTGACCCGTTACTTAACACTAGCAGTTGGGGATATCGTGAGAACGAAATTACAGACTTTCCGACCCTCTTGGTGAAGTACTGTACTAGTGGGAGACTGGATTGGGGATTCGCTACGGCTAGAGCAGGGTGGGTGAATGTCAAAGGCGCCAAGCGTCGTGCAGGAGTAGCGCCTGGATCTGGACCTACACATCGGTGTCAGGACCCCGAGGGCGCTGGCATCGAACCGTAGCGGAGAGGAGGGAGAAGGAGGAGCTCCGGTGGCTCAGAGATACAGGAAAGAGAAAAACAGGGGATAAAATTTAGGACCACGCTTTGTTTACGAAGAGTTATTACACTCGCCTAAATTACTTAAGACTGGGATTACACTGATGGTGCTGAACGGTTGGGTCTTCAGGTGTCAATCCTGACAATGCCCCCCCCCCCCCCCCCCTTCAGTCAAGACCTCAGGGCTTGAACGCAGGGAACGACCGCTGAACAAAGTCCGCGTCCTCCCAGGTGGCTTCGTCTTCACCCATTCCATCCCAGTGAATGAGCCACTGAGGTACTGCCACATTGTACTCGCCCGACGGATGCTTCCTTGGAACCTGACGACGCTGCAAGATGGTCAAAGGAGAGGACTTGATCTTACCTGCAGGCGTCACCAGTGGTAGTGTTGGCGAGGGGACTGCAGTGTTGCCCAGGTGTTTCTTTAGATGGCTCACATGGAAGACATCATGAAGGAGTGTTCCAGAAGGCAGGTGTAGCTTGTAAGCTCGGTTACCCACCAGCTGGATAATCTTGAATGGTCCATACCATTTAGATGCCAGTTTTAGGGGGTTTACTCTGCCCAGAGCATTTTCTCTCTGAGGCATCATCTTGAGATAGACCATATCACCCAATTGAAAAGAGCGGTATGTGCGTTTCTTATCAGCATATTTCTTCATATTTCTTCATAGTCTTCTGTGCTTTTGCCAAGTTGTGCTGCAGTAGCTCAATCATCTTTTTTCTGTCACCTAGGGTGTCCTAAGCTGTTGGTGACAGTGTGGTTAAGCCAGGCAATTATGTGAGTAAAGGAGGGGCATACTCGTACAGAGCTTCAAATGGTGACATTTGTATGGCTATGTGGTAGCTGCAATTGTACCAGAATTCTGTCGCGGGCAGGTAGTCACACCACTTCTTGGGTTCTTGGAAGACCATGCATCTGAGGTATTGTTCTAAGCATTGATTAACCCTTTCTGTTTGTCCATCAGATTCAGGGTGGTAAGCTGTAAAGAAGTGTAACGAGATCTTCATCGCAGAGAAAATTTCTGTCCACAGTTTACTCAGAAATATACTGTCTCTGTCTGATGTGATGACTGTGGGAGGACCATGCAGCTTGATAATGTTATCAATGAATAGATCAGCCACTGTCTTCACTGTGTATGGGTGTGCTAAACGAAGGAAATGGGCATATTGTGTGAGTCGATCGACCACAACTAATATAACATCCTTACCTTTAGACTTGGGGAGGCCCTCCACAAAATCCAAGTTGATCTCTGCCCACTTAGCTCGAGGTATGCTCAATGGATCCAGTAAGCCAGGGTACTGTAGTTTTTCAGTTTTGGAAATTTGGCAAATAGGACATTCTGCAATGTTCTTTGTCACATATTGTTTGAGTTTTGGCCAGTAAAATGTTTGCTTGAGCTTGTAATAGGTTACTCTTGTGCCAGAATGCCCACCCATTGCAGATGAGTGGAATGAATCGAATATTCTTTTCTTGAGGTCAGAGGATGTAGATGCGGCCGTTGTATCTCAGCACTCCAGAATGTGCTGAGTAATGCAGATGGCTAGAGGGGTTGATAGTAACCTCTTGCAGCAGTTTGGTGCACTCTTGGTCCCCAATATATGACTGTGTTATATCCTTTGCCCAAGAAGGAATAGCAACTGATACAGCTTGGCAAGAAATTGGCTCAGGTTCCTGCTCGTTGGGTTGATACTGTCTAGAGAGGGCATTTGCAGCTGTGTTCTCAGTTCCCTTTTTGTAATGAATAGAGAAATCAAACTCGAGCAACTTTAGCATGAGCTTATGCTGAATTCCTTCCAGCTGCCTCTGGCTAGCTAGGTATCTAAGGCTGCATTGGTCAGTTTTGATCACCAACTTATTTCCTAGGAAGTAGTGGCGCCATTTCTTGAGTGCTTGCAATATGGCTAATGCTTCCTTTTCATAAACAGAGAGAGCTGAGTTCTTTAGGCCCAATGCTTTGCTGTAGAAGGCCAATGGTTTGGAATGTTGCATCAATACAGCTCCTAGACCAGTGTCACAAGCATCAGTTTCTAATGTGAATGGCATGGTAAAATCTGGTAGTGCAAGAAGTAGAGGTTGGGACATGACTTTTTTCAGATGCTCAAAAGCAGCCTGCTGTTCTTCTCCCCATAGGAATGCATTCTTTTTTAGGGCATTGTGTAATGGCTGGCAGATGAGTGCATATTTGGGAATGAATCGCCTGTAGTAGCATGTCAGGCCCAGAAAGCCCCTTAACTTCCTTACTGACTTTGGTGTTTCCCACTTGAGAATGTCTTGTATTTTAGATGGGTCAGTGGCAACTCCCTGCCCAGATATAATGTGTCCTAGATATTCAATCTGAGGTTGTTCAAATTGACACTTTGAGAGCTTGGCTTTTAGTTGGTTTTGTCTGAATACAGATAACACCACTTTCAAATGCTCCAGGTGTTCTTCCTGTGTTCTGCTGTAAACCAATATGTCGTCAAAGAAAACCAAGACAAATTTGCGCAGATAAGGAGCAAAGATTGTGTTCATCAGCTCCTGGAATGTTGCTGGCGCATTACAGAGACCAAAAGGCATTACTAGGTATTCATAGTGACCTAAGTGGGTGGAGAATGCTGTCTTTGCAATATCTGCTTCATGCATTCTGATCTGATGGTATCCAGATCTTAAGTCAAACTTGGAGAAAAACATAGAGCCCTATAACTCATCCAGTAGGTCCTCAATTACTGGAATGGGGAATTTGTTCTTTATAGTTTGTTCATTCAGACCTCTGAAATCAGTGCATAAACGCCATGATCTGTCCTTCTTCTTCACCAAAAGGATAGGTGATGAGTATGGACTTTTGCTGATTCTGATCTATTTCTTCTGAATCATATCCTTTATTATCTGTTCCACAATATTCTTTTGGCTGTGAGACATCCTATATGGTCTGATGTTTGGAGGTTTTGAGTCAGCCAGGAGGGGTATTTGGTGGTCAATTTCTCTGGCTGGTGGTAGGCCTGTTGGAGTTTCAAATATGTCCTTAAATGACTGTAACAGAGCTTGAATACCAGTGGACTGAGATTGCTGTCCTTGGATTTCTGCATCATCAGCACTGACAGTGTACAGTAGGAGATAGCCTGTGGCTCCCTGTGCCATGAGTTTGCTGCACTGATCAGATGTAATAAGAAGTTTGTCCACAGGGAACAAGTGATCCACTAGTGTCAACAGTTGTCCTTGGACTCCAATAGTTAACCTCCTTTCAATGAAATCGAAGGTAACTGGGTTGTGCTCTTTAAACCAATTGACTCCTAGGATAATATCAGACCCTTGGAGCTCAAGTATTCTGAAATTGGTGCAGAATTCATGTCCTTGGATGGTGAATTTGCAATTATATGCAATGGCAGTAGAAGCGAGGATACCCCCACCAGGTACTTTGACTGTTCTTTCCTTAGAATCAGTCATGGGAATCTTGTATTTTGTTGCAAATGCTAGGTCCATGAAGGTGTTTGTACTTCCTGTGTCAGCCAAGGATACAGCTTGTGACCTTTTTATACTGAGCAGAAGTGATATTGTTGAGTCACTTGGACATCCACTATAAGCTGCAGCAGAAATGTTCATTAATCCATCCACTGGTTGGACTGCTGGTTGTGCTTCTATTGCAGGAACCACTTGTTCTGGTATTGGTAGTACTGGCCCTTGTTGAATCATTGGTGGTGGATGGTTAATTGGTAAAGGATCCAGTTTGTCTTCTTCTTCTTCACTCAGACCTTGGAGTTCAATGGCATTGAGAGATCTTTGCATTTTGGGGCATTTGTGTCCCATAAAGAAGTTTTCATTGCAGTACCAGCATAATCTAGGTCCTCTGTTGTTGTTTGGAGGCCTGTTACGATTCTCTCTAGGCACTGGGTGCCTCTGATTCTGCTGTGGGGGATATGCTCTGGGAATTGGGGCAACAGGTTGTACCTTCTTCACATTCAGCATGTAGCATCCCATCTGTCTAACATATGTAATGCTACATGGTCTAGTAATATAATGGCTACTTCCTATATATAATTGTTGCATCATAATTATATCATGCTCATGTCATCATGCCACCTTGCATTTGAGCATCATATAAAACCCTTTTCCATTTTGTTCTTCTCTCATATGCATTATTAATTGTATTTGGCTCTTGATATATTGTTTTTGGTTCTTGATAAATGCTTGATGCCCAAGTTGAGTTGGGGGCATATCTTTTATTCAACTCCATCACCTTTCTTTGTCACCACCTTATAATTCCACCATCCTAGTTAACCATGAGCTTTTATCTTTTCTTTTGGGCATTTAATCTAGCTCATGTGGGTTGGGATGGATCCAATTCTATTTCCACATGCTCTCATATTAGCATCATGTTGTTTTCACATTATTGATATGTGGAGCCACCTTTGCATGCATTATGAGTAGTGCTCCTTTTCCTAGCTTTCATATGGATTATTATGGACTTATGCTCATGTTGGGATATTTATGGGACTATTAGACATCTAATGGAATATACACACTAGCAAGTCCCAATTATAATCAAATATGATCATCTTCATCTACTCCACTTGGAACTTTCATTTAAATTCTTTTTCTTGGCCTTTACTCCACATTTTGGTAATGCATAGGAATAATGCCATGGTACATTATTATTGTTTTCACAAAAATAAAACATGGCATTTAATGCTTTTGCATGGGCCATGCAAATCTCATCACCATTCCCCTTCTTTTGGGTTTTCTTGTATTTTTTGGAAGTGGGGCATGGTCCTTTGAGAATCAATTCAGGGTGACCATTCTTTTGCTTACCCTCAAACATTACCCTCTTTATCCATCACCCCATCTATGCATGATCATGTGGGATCTTTTCCCATAAATTCCAACTCTCACTCTCTCTTGTGTTTGGCCTCACCATTACCTTGTGCTTAACCACAAAACCCTCACCTCACCATCATCTCCACTTCTACTTGATCTTGGTGGATCCCCACAAAAACCTACACCACCCCTTGCATGAACTAGTTAGAACCCTAATCTACACCTCACCCTTCTTTAAACCCTCTCTCCCTAATCTTCCTCTCTAACCCTAACCCCACCTTATCACCTCACCATGCCGAGGCACCTACCCCTGGCTCTAACTACCCCCTCCAACCCTAACCAACCCTAACCCGAGCCCTCCTAAACCCTAGCCGAGGCTAACCCTAGCCACACCCGAGCCTCCCCTCTCTTTCTCCCTGCCATGCTGGCCCCACAACGAGCTACCCCTCGCCCTGGCCCACCTGGCAGCCCCTACCCCTGCCCTGGCCGCCCACATCGAGCACGTGAAGGAGAGGCAAAAAGGTGGTCGAGCCACCTTTACACCCCGATTCCCCCACGGCACCTCTCCTCTCCCTCTCGGCTTTATCTCCCTCCCCACGCCTCCTCTGCATCCCCAGATCCCCAGGGCCTCGCCCCTACTTCCTTTCTTCTTCCCCTGCCACCGTTCTTCTCTAGCTCCGGCCACCACCTCGGCTTCCACCTCCATCCTCTAGATCAGGCGGCGGGCATGGTTGTGGAGGTGTCGAGGAAGCCCGCCACATCCCCCTGCATCACCCTGTCCACGTCACCGAGGAGGAGAAGCCCCGGGCCTGCCGCAGGACCCCGACGCCCACCGAAACCCTAGCTCCGGCCGGCGTCTGCATCATCGCCGATCCGCCGCTTCCTGGCCCGAACCGACCCCACCGACGCACTCCCGGTGAGCTAGCCTCCCTCCCTGACACCCTCTTCCTCTCCGTCGCAATCAGACCTCGCCAGACGATGCGCCGAGCACCCTCGGTGCAGCGGCAGGCGCTGGCGTCTGCCCGTCTCTGTGCCGCGCCACGCCTCACCTAAACCCCCTACACCCTCCTAACACCAACACCAAGCCTACCGCAGCGGTAGCCGCCGCCGCGCGCGCACGAGGTCGCGGGTTCGATCCCTGCACCGCATGCTGCCTCTGTCGAGCACCGATCCGTCATCAGAGAACAGAGAAGATCCACAGTACAGTTTGGTAGCTTTGCATATACCCCCCCCAACCTTTTTGCCTCAACCGCGGTACCCCAGGTCCCACCAGGCAGCCACTCGTTGTTTTTGCAAAAAGGCACCACAGCTTCCAGGTCCTCAACCCGCGGTCCCCCTCCGCGCCGCGCGGCCAGCCCATCCCCCTCTCCCTGATGCGTGGTCCCGCGCGAGCGCCGGGTCCACCGAGCAGTGGCTGCGGCTAACTTCTGCTGCGGTGAGAGAAACCCGCAGTTGCGCAACGTTGCCAGCTGGGTCCAGTCATCGCCGGTCCCACCCGTCAGTGACCTGGGCTAGTTCTGTCTGGGTGTGAAAATCTTGACGTTTTTCTGTTTAAATAAAATGATTTCAGAAAATGCTTAAAGATAAATTCAAATCTGTTTTTAAATAACTTTTAGAGTATAAATCCAAATAACACAAATGATATATGTTTTGGAATCAGAAAAATGTGAGGAATTCAAATATGCTATTCAAGATATTAATTGAACACTTTAAATTTTCGAGATGATTAAAATTACAATAAAATGCCCTTTTCTTAATAAATTAATAACTTTAAATCTATAACTTCAAATTTGGCAAATAATATGTCTAAATAGATCAGCGCGACGACCCCGTTCTAACTATGCATTCCTTGTTCTGAATTGCAGCATGCATCATATAAATATAAAGTATACATCAACTTATATGAGAGCAAAACATGACTAAAACTCAATCAAATGCTTTATTCTTGTACCCCACACCTCACCATGCCATGCTACACTATAGCCATGCAATGTCAAGACCCGGATTTTTAATCCCAGATGCCCGTTATACCATACCTCACAATCCCAGGATTACCATTTTTTGCGAGACATAACGGATTGGATATCGCAGTACATCATCCATTACAAACCATACATACGGTTTTACACAAATAAGGATCTCATGATCCAGTCTTTAATACAACAAGCAACGGAAATAAACGATAGCGTAGCGGTGGGGTCCATCTTCAGGGGCACAGGCAATGCTGACGAAGGCAGATAGTCCTAGTTATCATAGCCATCCTGCTGACCATCATCTTGATAATCTCCTTCATAGTCTGGCCATGATAATAGCCAGGGACAAAATCCATGAGTACTCTTTAAGTACTCGCAAACTACTACTAGCAAGGATTGTAATTCTAAGTTAAAGTGCTGAATTTAAAGAATAACTATCAAGTTAAGTTTGACACCTAAGCTGAGTTCTGAAGCAAGAAAAGATAAAGTAAGGTTCTAGAATCACTTAAGTTGGGAAGCTAATTTCATTAACACAACCCTGTTGTGGTCAAGTCAAAGGTCATCATTCATTTCAAGTTATTTAGAAAACATTTGACAACAAAACAGTATGGCCATTCCAACTGTCCATAACCGCGGACGTGGCTATTCGAATAGTTTGACACTCTGCAGAGGTGGTACACTTTCACCACAAGATTCGATACATCTGTGAGGGATAACCCTGAATCATCATACTTAGTATGCAGATAATCAAACATAACCTTCCCTTTACACACCCTAGTACAAGCACCTCTCCTATGAGCATGGCCTCCCAACCATGACCATCAGTCATCTTGGGCACTGCATAGGTGGACATCATTGAGAGGTAGCCTCAGCTCAAACCTCTCCCGTGAGGGAACTAATACTAATGCATATAAATTTCCAGCTAATCCTTACCCAATTCAGGTAATGTGGTTGTACGGTAAATTTGGAATGGTATCGCATCCGAATCCAACCATCAGTTTTATAAAAGGGTTAAGGCTCATGCCTTATCGTTTTCATCATCATAAACCCATTGTGTTTCTCAACACATGTCAAAACATCTCAATAGAATGACTCATCATTCCAAGGTTTTCATAACTCATTTTCACCAAGTGTTCCCATCTAAAGTGACTCAAGTTTTTGGGCTACTCTAAAATACTAAGTTAAGAGTGTTCACTAAGGTGGAAAGATGGGATCAATCTCATGCCATATAATGACATCTAAAGGTTTCTAAGTAGGTCAAGTTTTATACTCTTTATGCTACCTTCAAAATTAATTAAAGAACTTTGTGTAAACTAAAGGGGGTAAAACTTGTCAATAAGACTTGGGGTACTAATAGTTAAAGGGGTGTGATCAAAGCATGCTTAAGGCATCTTTACTAAACCATCTAGTTTTATTCCAGCTTGCTAACAATAGCTTACTAAAGCATGTTTGCAAGGTTTAGCTTGCCACTAATAGCTTGCCTTGGTTGGTGCAGTGGTTGAAGTTTTCTTCTTCTTCTTCTTGGTAGAACTCCTCCTCCTCGAAGGCTTGGTCGGTACTATCGTCTAGAAATACATAGGGAGTTCACAATCACCAAACAATACTTAACTAGGCTAAGTAGTATTCTAAACCACACAATTGATGATCTATTATCATCCCAAACATCACAAGTTTAATTCAATAGTTTCAACCTTTTTATTTTGGAAAAGTAATTTCTACTCATTGAAAAATTAACTAAAATTTAATATTCACCACCAAAATTTGGGATCATGTGGACACATGTCCTCACCACATATTCTAACATGTGGGAATGAGATTTAAAGGTTGGATCAATATTACTTTGGTTTAAGTTTATTATTTAATGATTTAAAGTGACTAGAAATGCCTATATAGCATTATTTTGGTACTAGTCCAAAGTCACTGCCTGTAAACCTTAATATTATTACATACTTGGATAGATATGATGAAATGTGATTTTTGAGAGTTGGAATCAACTCAAAAGCTAACTTGGTTGATTTTACAAAAATATTTCAAGTTGCAAAAGCTTCTGTCTTCTTATTTTTATTAGGAGAAATATATAACTCGAAATGAATTAAATCCAATGGGCTTGGATAGAGCATTTTAATACCTTTCAGACAAAATTAGTTTCATGTAATTTGGATTTGTCAAACTCACAGAATTGAATTTTGAAACACTGGACAGAAACTATATTCTAACTAAAAGGAAAAATCTAGATTTGAATCTACGAGCTTGCGCGGGAAAGGAAATGGGCCGGCCCAGTGGCGCTACGCAGCGCGGGGCTCAGCTGACAGGAGGAGTCCACTTGTCAGCGGCACTTAAAACGCGAAACGGTACGCGCGCTGTGGGTCGTGCGATTAGAGGCTAGATCTACGGCTGAGGGTCATCGTCGATGACGGACAGGTCGCCGGCGAGCTCGAACCCTAGTGGCTCGGTGGAGGTCTACTGGGGGTGTACCAGGGCTCTAGCAGGGTCGGCGATGCGGGCGAACGAAGTGGAAGACGACAGCGAGGCGAGGCGTGGTCACGGCGGAGCTTGGGGTGGCCGGAATCAACGGCACCCCTCTTCTCCAGAGGCGGCGGCTCCGGCTCCAATTCCGGCGAACTGCTGCTCCACTTGCTCCGGCGAGAGGTGGGTGAGGTTCAGAGAGGTGAGGGGAGTGGAATGGTGTGAGTCTTTGGTGCTGGGGAGGGCTCCTTTTATAGGCTCGACGGTGAGACCGAGCGGGATGGGCGATCGACGGTGGCGACATGGCTACGGCGAGCTAGCGGCATGGCTGGGGATTGCAATCGGTGGGCGGTTCCCTGGCGGTGCTCTAGGACTTCAATGCGGCCGTAGGGGCGGTGGTATGCGGTCTGGGCGAGGTGGCGCTCTGCGCGGCCGAAGCGGCGGTGTCCATGACGAGCGGTGGCTGTGGGGCTTTGGGCGGCGAACGGAGGTGTCTGGGGTGTTCTCCAGGTCGAGGCGGAGCGGTGGGCGCGGGCTGGTGCCAAGGGGCGGTCGGTGCAAGCGGGGACAGTGCGCGCTCTGCGGGCGGCGTCAGCATGGTCGACAGGCTCGGGGCGTGGCGGTTCCTGGTCGTTCTGGTCGCTGTCCTTGGGCTGGGACTGGTTGGGCGGTGGAGGTGGACCACGGGCTATCTCCAGGACATGGTGGATGGCGCTGGCGGCGGCTGTGGCTTGCTGTCGCCGGTGGGGTGCCCAAATGGGGGCTCGGCCTTAATGGCCATGACCATTTGGTCTGGGCACAGTGGGTGGCTAGGCTAGAGAGGGGTTAGGGGGAGTAGTGGCAAGTTGGGCAACAAGTTTGGCCAGAACACTATTTAAAATAGTGAAATTTGTTTAGTTTGAAATCTGCCTGCCAAGTGTTTGATGAAATGGCCGCAAGAGAAAAAGTTTTGAATTTTGAGTTCAAAAATTTTGGGTGACCTCCACTAGTGCTAGGTAGTCTCTGGTTGCAAGGGTTTTGAAAATGGTGCTCAATTAGATGGTTTTTGAAATAGGGGTGATCAATGCATATGCATTAGATTCAATTTTAAACTGTCATTTAAAATAGTTTACAGAATGTTTTTAGTAGATCAAAAGGTGGACCTTGGTACCTCATTATGTGTACTAGCAAGGGGTGCAAAGATCAAGAATTGTTTTTGTTAAGAATTTAGTACTAGGAATAGCCAAAGTAGGCATGAGAGTTAAATTTGTCAAAATGACCATTCCTTCATTTTAATTCTTTTTGATTTGATTTTCTTTAGGAAAAGTTTGGGAATGATGTAGATGATGTTTAAATCACCTAAGAAACATTTTACAAGCATTGGATCAATCAATCATGGCAATTCAAACAACTCCTAAATTAAATGCACACATATATGAATGCTTTCATTTTAAATTTGGAAAAGTTTTTGTTAACCCCATTTTTGGATGATTTGATCTTGATAAGCTTGGATTAAAGTTTTGGGATGTTACATGCAAATTGTGCATCATTCATCATGGCATGCTTGTTTGCTTGTCGCATTTTAATTCATATGCTTGTGCACTTTATTTATGTTGGCCCTTGTTTGTTTGGTTCTTCTTCGAATAGACGCCAAGCAGGGGATATATCAGGAATCCCAGGAGCACTACCCAGATCCATCTCCCACTTCAACTGAGCTTCCAGGCAAGCACTACCACATGCTTGCATACATATAGACCTATTGCCTCTATCTTATTCTTGCATCATTGAGTCGCGATTGCATTAAATTGAATCCCAAGTACTGCATAGCCTTTACTTTCAAACCCCACCGAAGCTTGTTCCTCCATCCCATGAGTCATTACTACAGGAGTTGATTGAGCCATGCGAGTCATAGAATAGCATGTGTAGGGTATGTGAGTGTCTGATGGATAACGAGGTACCTAAACAACTTAACCTGAGTAGTAATGGGATAACTAATGAAAGTGGCACCGGTGGGCAATATCTGTTATTTGGTTTTTATGCTCACTTGTGTCCCGTAGGACCCCGAGTACTTGATTCTTGTTCCTTGACTATTCGCACTATCCACATCCGGGAGGCCTTATGGAGCCCCCTGAGCTAGAGCTTGATTCATTCTTATTTCTTGGGGCCACAAAGTAGTTTGGGGCTTTATTACTATCCTGTACTTATGCCATGCTTTACTGCTTTATTTAAGATTGTGCGAGGAGCACCTGTACTATTTAGGATTGCGGAGTGTTTTCGCGGTATCGACAAGCCTAGTCACACTTTCGGGTTCCCAGTCGTTTACAGCCATTGGCGTAAACCTTGGGTCCATCTCGAAGCCGGCCAACTTCGTTGCGGGTAGCTTAATGGGGTGGCCCCCTGAAATATTTCTGAATCCTATGATCGCTTGGTCGTGAATGCCTCGTTGGGTTTTGAGCTGGTTTTTCCGAGGTTGATCGAATGTGTGTTGCTATTTGTGCACCCCTGCAGGGTAAATATTTCTGAAAGCCGTGTCCGCGGTTATGGACGACTTGGAGCACAGTTTCTCGATCATAGACAAGTATAACTAAAGTACCGTTTTGAATTGGCTAAGTACCTGACTAGTAAATAGTGCAATACTCATGGAATGGTTAATAAAACTGCCAACTGATGGGGGTTGTTCGTCCGCTCTCTCGTTGGTAAGCGAGAAGGAGGATGGATCTGTTAATTATACTGTTGTAACTGTTGTTACTAATTAACGGACATCCGTCTATTATTGGTTAGGCGGATGGTTAGCGAGTATCTATAGACTTGTTAGTTATTACCTTTTGCTGCAATTGCGTCACCCCAGGTATATGTCCCCTTTAGAGGCATAAAGACTTGCTGAGTACCCCTAGGGTCTCACACGATAAATTGTTTGATTCAGATGAACAGGTGTATTCGCAAGATGGATACTGGGTGGAGGAGACGGATGATGTTGGCAACAATCACTCGGTGTAGAGATTCCGGGAACAGGGATCCGTGAGATCTGTGGGCGGGATGTGTTTATTTATGTGGCATCTTATGCCGATTTGCTTCTTATCCGTACTCAGATCTTGTTTTCCGCTTCCGCCTGATACTCTGATGTTTGATGTATGAGGAGCTATCCTAAACTATTATTTCTATCTAGGATATTTGGATCTTGCCGTATGGCGTTGCAATATTTCTATTTCTTTTAGATGGAATGGCTCTGAGAACTGTTGTATGTGGCTTGCATACATACTCACTTGTGTATGTAGTTGATCCCTTCGCCTGCCGATTACGCCGCTCGTTCTTGTCCTGATGTTCTGGAAGTGGTTAGGAAGGCCGAAAGGTCTACCTGTGAGTGGCCCTTGGCCCCACCGTACTATTTTAACCACTTTCGCTCATCTAGGCATGTAACTAAGAGCGTAATTCACCGAGGTAGTTACAATTGGTATCAGAGCCATCCCGCCCTTCAGGGTCTCAGCCAAATGGTCGTTGTCAGTCTAGCAAATATTTTTGGTAGCTATGTATACTAGGGAAAAACAAAACGTGAGAGTAGGACTGCTTCCATTTTTCTTCTTACCCACCCACCCACCCTTTTTCTGGTAAGGAAGTGTAACGTTTTCAATCGTCTTCTAAAATTCAAACTAGGATTCACGTGTTCTGGGTTCCGTAGTACCATAGGTTGTGTGTGTGTGTGAATTCCTTGTCTATCTGTTGCATCCAACATGTTATCACTATCTGCCTTTTGGTTATCAACTGTTGGTACATTCCATACCGACGGGCTTTTGTAAACCGACGCGATCTATCTGATTTGTTGTATACCAGTGCGATCTGTCTTACTTTTTGTTATCCGACGTTATCTTGTTTGGGGTGTTCGTTTCCGTACTTACTAATCTTTAGGTTCATCTTAAGAAGAAGGTGTTGGGATATGTGGTTTACTTATTCATGTGCGGAGTAATGATTTGAGTGCGGGATGGAGTCGTGACCATACCACTACTTTTATCATTCGCTCTTGTATATTGAATTGGTAGAGTTACTAATCTTGATTCGTTAAGTGGTTTTGCGCATATAGTGGTATTGTAATGCCGAAATTTGCAGAAAATTTTTATTTGATAGTTTTGTGTACCACACTCCTTGTTCAGTCGTGTGCGATATGCTTAATATCTTCTAGGTGCTTTGAACTTTGTTGATATTTTAATATCATCTTAGTAATTTGTATCCTTTAAATCTTGGTTAATTCCATCTTGGTACTATTTTGGATTATTATTATTCTCCATTATGGTACTGACTTGTGTTTTATATCAATCGCAGGATGGCACAACCACACCGTTCTGAGGAGGACATACCACCTGAACTGGGGGCTGCGTTGGCAAGTATTGCTAATGCCTTGGGAACAATGCAGTAGAACCAGCAGCGATTTGAAGAAAGTGTCAGGAGAAATGAGTTTGTTCCGCTACCTCCACCTCCCAAGCGAGGAGACATCAAGAGTTTTCTGAAGTTCAACCCGCGCCACTTTGAGGTGTCTGATCAGCCACTTGATGCGGATGATTGGTTGCGTGAGATGTCAAGGTTGCTGATGACTGCTGATGTTCCTGAGCAAGAATGGGTAAAATGTGCCACTCACCTTCTGAAGGGAGATGCAGCTCTGTGGTGGGAGAATTACTTGAAGGCAAACCACTCTGAGTTTCAGCCTACTTGGGAACAGTTCACTGGAGCTTTCAAAGAGCAATATCTGTCAGAAATTGTCATGGAGAGGATGAAGGAAGTGTTTCTCAACCTCAAGCAGGGCAATGACAATGTCAATACCTATATCAGAAACTTCATGAACCTTTCTCGGTATGGTGGCGATGAGATCTCTGATGACAAGAAGAAGCAAAAGAGGTTCAGACAAGGGCTCAATGCATCAATCAAATATGCAATCACTCATGCAAGGCCGGGGTCTTTTCTGGAACTCCAACATACAGCTCTGCAGAAAGAAGCAAGTAGGCAAGTGTTTGAGGAGTCCAAGAAACACAGCCGCGATGCAGCAAGCTCTTCAGCTATGTCAGCTCCTTCTAAGCGCCGCGTGTGGGTTCCTAACACCCCACCGTCGCTCCCGGCTCCACCAAGACCTTCAAGCTATGCGGCAAGGCCACCAAACTCCTTCACTGTTGCTCCCAGGGGCTACAACCACAACTACCCTGGAGCGCCTGGTGGAGTCCCTAGCTACGTTGCTCCACGTCCACCTGGTGCCTGTTACACCTGTGGAAACACTGGGCATCAACACCGGAACTGTCCAATGAACAACAAAGCTCTTCCTCCACCACCTCCAAGACCTGCGGCAAGCTCTTCTATGGTTCGTGCACCTCCACCTCGGCTCTCAACATCAACACCAAGCCCTGGTCGACGGTTGCTCGTGCCAACTGTTTCAACGTTGCTCAAGCTGAGCATGCACCTGGAGTTGTGATGGGTATGCTTCCTGTTAACTCAGTTCATGCAAGAGTTTTGTTCGATTCTGGTGCATCGCATTCTTTTGTCTCTACAAGTTTTGCTGATGAGAATGGGTTACCTATGGATCCTCTCCCTAAGCGGTTAATGTTCCTTTCTCCTGGAGCAACAATGGCATCTTCTAAAATCAGCCATGGCAATCAAATTGAGATTGGTGGTTCTTCGTTCCCGGCTTCCTTAATTATTCTGGGCAATTCTGGCATTGATGTTATCTTGGGCATGGATTGGTTAACAGCAAATGCAGTTATGATTGATTATGCTGAACGCTCGGTTTCTCTGAAAATTCCTGAAGGCCATATAGTCTATTCACCAAGTCTGATTCCTACAATTCAGCTTTTCTCTTTGGCGGCTCTGAATGATGATGCTATGGAAGCTATTCAAAGTGTTCCGGTGGTCTGTGAGTTCCCAGATGTTTTTCCTGAAGAGTTACCGGGTATGCCTCCTGACCGAGAGGTTGAGTTTGTGATTGAGCTTGAACCTGGTACCGCTCCTATCTCCAAGCGTCCTTATAAAATGGGTCCTGCTAAGTTGGCTGAACTCAAATGTCAGCTTGATGAACAAGAGAAGTTGGGTTTCATTCAGCACAGTACTTCTTCTTGGGGTAGCCCAACCATCTTTGTGAAGAAACGAGACAAGACTGATAGACTTTGTGTTGACTATCGGGCTCTCAATGCTAAAACCATCAAGAATAAATATCCCCTTCCACGGATTAATGATCTCTTCGATTAGCTAGCTGGAGTTGTGGTATTCTCTAAGCTTGACTTGAGAAGTGGATATCATCAAATCAAGATTCGCAAGGAAGATGTTCCTAAAACAGCTTTCACCACCCGCTATGGCCTGTATGAGTACACGGTCATGTCTTTCGGTCTCACCAACGCACCTGCCACCTTATCGAGGCTTATGAACTCGGTTTTCATGGAGTATCTTGATAAGTTCGTTGTGGTCTATCTGGATGACATCCTAGTCTATTCTAAGTCAAGGGAAGAACATGAAGAACACCTTCGGTGTGTCCTAAACAAGCTTCGTGAGAACCGCCTGTATGCAAAGTTCTCCAAATGTGAGTTCTGGCTGCCTCAAGTCACCTATCTTGGTCACGTCATCTCTGCCAAGGGCATTGCCGTCAACCCAGAAACTGTAAAGACAATTGTTGACTGGCTTCCTCCTGTAAATGTCAAAGAAGTCCGAAGTTTCCTTGGTTTGGCTAGTTACTGACGTCGCTTCGTTCAGAACTTCTCGAAGATTGCGAAGCCTCTTACCGATCTCCTCAAGAAAGGCAAGAAATACCTTTGGTCTCCTGCATGTCAAGCAAGCTTTGAAACACTCAAAGAGAAGCTCACTTCCACACCAGTCTTGATTCCTCCAGATACATCAAAGCCTTTTTAGATATTCTGTGACGCCTCATTGCAAGAATTGGGTGCGGTCCTTATGCAAGAAAAACAAGTTGTTGCTTATGCCTCTTGACAGTTGAAGACGCATGAGATCAACTATCCTACACATGACCTCGAACTCGCAGCAGTTGTCTTTGCTTTGAAAGTATGGAGGCATTACTTGCTTGGCAACCGTTGTGAGATCTTTTCTGATCACAAGAGTCTGAAGTATATCTTCACACAGCCTGATCTCAACCTTCGTCAGAGGAGGTGGATTGAAGCAATCAATGATTTCAATTTGACCATCAACTACACTCCTGGCAAAGCTAATGTCATGGCCGATGCTCTCATCCGAAAAGCTTATGTCAACAACCTCATGGTGGAAGAACAACAGCCTCTCTTGTGCGAGGAATTCTGCAAGCTCAACCTTGAAATTGTGGATCAAGGGTATCTTCTGAACCTTCTGGCAACACCTCTCTTGGAAGAAAAGGTTCGCTCCATTCAACTTGGTGATCCTTACACCAAAAAGATCATCTCCAACATTCAACTTCCGAAGTATGAGTCCTTCCACGTCGATGACCAAGGCACTCTTTTCTTTGAACATCGGATGTTTGTTCCGAACTACCCGGGTTTGAGAGAGCAAGTTCTCAAGGAGGCGCATGATTCTGTTCTTTCTATCCACCCTGGAAGCACTAAGATGTACATGGACTTGAAAACACAATATTGGTGGCCTGGGTTGAAATGATATTGTGCCAAGTATGTCTCGGAGTGTGATGTCTGCCGCAGAGTTAAAGTTGTCCATCAGAAACCTTCCGGTCTTCTACAGCCATTGAAACCTCCGGAATGGAAATGGGAGAAAGTAGAGATGGACTTCATCACTGGTTTTCCAAGGTCACAGAAGGGCAACAATGCAATCTTTGTTGTCATCGATAGGCTTTCTAAAGTGGCTCACTTCTTTCCCGTCAAGGAAACAATTTCTGAAATTCAGTTGGCTGAGCTCTATATCAACAGAATTGTCTCTCTGTATGGAGTTCCTCTTGAGATCAGTTCAGACCGTGGAAGCATCTTCACTTCCAAGTTCTGGGGAAGTTTCCAAAATGCTTTGGCAACAAAATTGAACTTCAGCACAGCTTACCACCCTTAGTCGCAAGGACAAGTTGAAAGGATCAATCAGATTCTGGAAGATATGCTCCGTGCTTGCGTCATCTCTTTCGGCATGAAGTGGGAAGAATGTCTTCCTTATGTTGAATTCTCTTACAACAACAGCTTCCAGAAAAGTCTAAAGATGGCACCATTTGAGGTTCTCTATGGTCACAAATGCAGAACTCCGATTGGTTGGTCGGGCGCAGGTGAAAGAACATTGTTTGGCCCTGACATTGTAACTCAAGCGGAGGAGAAGGTTCACATCATTCTTGAAAATCTGAAGGTTGCTCAAAGTCGCCAGAAGAGCAACTATGACAGAAAGCACACGGACATGGAGTATGTCCCTGGTGATCTCGTTTACCTTCGTGTCACTCCCATGAGAGGCACGCACCGCTTTGGTATCAAAGGAAAGCTGGCTCCTAGATACATTGGTCCTTTCAAAATTTGTGGAAGAAGAGGAGAAGTTGCTTATGCTCTTGAGCTTCCTGAAAAACTCAAGGTCCATGATGTTTTCCATATATCTCAACTCAAGAAGTGCTTCAAGGATCCCGGCAGGACCGTGGACCATGAACTCATCAATCTTCAAGAAGATCTGTCTTATCAAGAACACCCCACAAAAATCCTTGAAGTCGCAGAAAGAAGGACTCGCAACAAGTCCATCAAGTTCTGTAAGGTGTAGTGGTCGCACAATTCCGTTGATGAAGCCACTTGGGAACGCGAGGATGAGCTCCGTGCCAAGTATCCTACCCTCTTCGTGTCTTCTTCTTCTTCCTAAAATCTCGGGGCGAGATTCCTGTTTAGTGGGGGAGAGTTGTAGCATCCCATATGTCTAACATATGTAATGCTACATGGTCTAGTAATATAATGGCTACTTCCTATATATAATTGTTGCATCATAATTATATCATGCTCATGTCATCATGCCACCTTGCATTTGAGCATCATAGAAAACCCTTTTCCATTTTGTTCTTCTCTCATATGCATTATTAATTGTATTTGGCTCTTGATATATTGTTTTTGGTTCTTGATAAATGCTTGATGCCCAAGTTGAGTTGGGGGCATATCTTTTATTCAACTCCATCACCTTTCTTTGTCACCACCTTATAATTCCACCATCCTAGTTAACCATGAGCTTTTATCTTTTCTTTTGGGCATTTAATCTAGCTCATGTGGGTTGGGATGGATCCAATTCTATTTCCACATGCTCTCATATTAGCATCATGTTGTTTTCACATTATTGATATGTGGAGCCACCTTTGCATGCATTATGAGTAGTGCTCCTTTTCCTAGCTTTCATATGGATTATTATGGACTTATGCTCATGTTGGGATATTTATGGGACTATTAGACATCTAGTGGAATATACACACTAGCAAGTCCCAATTATAATCAAATATGATCATCTTCATCTACTCCACTTGGAACTTTCATTTAGATTCTTTTGCTTGGCCTTTACTCCACATTTTGGTAATGCATAGGAATAATGCCATGGTACATTATTATTGTTTTCACAAAAATAAAACATGGCATTTAATGCTTTTGCATGGGCCATGCAAATCTCATAGCCATTCCCCTTCTTTTGGGTTTCCTTGTATTTTTTGGAAGTGGGGCATGGTCCTTGAGAATCAATTCAGGGTGACCATTCTTTTGCTTACCCTCAAACATTACCCTCTTTATCCATCACCCCATCTATGCATGATCATGTGGGATCTTTTCCCATAAATTCCAACTCTCACTCTCTCTTATGTTTGGCCTCACCATTACCTTGTGCTTAACCACAAAACCCTCACCTCACCATCATCTCCACTTCTACTTGATCTTGGTGGATCCCCACAAAAACCTACACCACCCCTTGCATGAACTAGTTAGAACCCTAATCTACACCTCACCCTTCTTTAAACCCTCTCTCCCTAATCTTCCTCTCTAACCCTAACCCCACCTTATCACCTCACCATGCCGAGGCACCTACCCCTGGCTCTAACTACCCCCCTCCAACCCTAACCAACCCTAACCCGAGCCCTCCTAAACCCTAGCCGAGGCTAACCCTAGCCACACTCGAGCCTCCCCTCTCCATTCCCTCTCTTTCTCCCTGCCATGCTGGCCCCACACCGAGCTACCCCTCGCCCTAGCCCACCTGGCAGCCCCTACCCCTGCCCTGCCCTGGCCGCCACGTCGAGCATGTGAAGGAGAGGCAAAAAGGTGGTCGAGCCACCTTTCCACCCCGATTCCCCCATGGCACCTCTCCTCTCCCTCTCGGCTTTATCTCCCTCCCCACGCCTCCTCTGCATCCCCAGATCCCCAGGGCCTCGCCCCTACTTCCTTCCTTCTTCCCCTGCCACTGTTCTTCTCTAGCTCCGGCCACCACCTCGGCTTCCACCTCCATCCTCTGGATCAGGCGGCGGGCGTGGTTGTGGAGGTGTCGAGGAAGCCCGCCGCATCCCCCCGCATCGCCATGTCCACGTCACCGAGGAGGAGAAGCCCCGGGCCTGCCACAGGACCCCGACGCCCACCGAAACCCTAGCTCCGGCTGGCGTCTGCATCATCGCCTATCCGCCGCTTCCCGGCCTGAACCGACCCCACTGACGCACTCCCGGTGAGCTAGCCTCCCTCCTTGACACCCTCTTCCTCTCCGTCGCAGTCAGACCTCGCCGGACGATGCGCCGAGCACCCTCGGTGCAGCGGCAGGCGCTGGCGTCTGCCCGTCTCTGTGCCGCGCCACGCCTCACCTAAACCCCCTACACCCTCCTAACACCAACACCAAGCCTACCGCAGCGGTAGCCGCCGCCGCGCGCACGCACGAGGTCGCGGGTTCGATCCCTGCACCGTGCGCTGCCTCTGTCGAGCACCGATCCGTCATCAAAGAACAGAGAAGATCCACAGTACAGTTTGGTAGCTTTGCATATACCCTCCCACAACCTTTTTGCCTCAACCGCGGTACCCCAGGTCCCACCAGGCAGCCACTCGTTGTTTTTGCAAAAAGGCACCCCAACTTCCAGGTCCTCAACCCGTGGTCCCCCTCCGCGCCGTGCGGCCAGCCCATCCCCCTCTCGCTGACGCGTGGTCCCGCGCGAGCGCCGGGTCCACCGAGCAGTGGCTGCGGCTAACTTTTGCTGCGGTGAGAGAAACCCGCAGCTGCGCAACGTTGCCAGCTGGGTCCAGTCATCGCCAGTCCCACCCGTCAGTGACCTGGGCTAGTTCTGTCTGGGTGTGAAAATCCTAACGTTTTTCTGTTTAAATAAAATGATTTCAGAAAATGCTTAAAGATAAATTCAAATATGTTTTTAAATAACTTTTAAAGTATAAATCCAAATAACACAAATGATATAAGTTTTGGAATCAGAAAAATGTGAGGAATTCAAATATGATATTCAAGATATTAATTGAACACTTTAAATTTTCGAGATGATTAAAATTACAATAAAATGTCCTTTTCTTAATAAATTAATAACTTTAAATCTATAGCTTCAAATTTGGCAAATAATATGTCTAAATAGATCAGCGCGACGAGCCCGTTCTAACTATGCATTCCTTGTTCTAAATTGCAGCATATATCATATAAATATAAAGTATACAGCAACTTATATGAGAGCAAAACATGACTAAAACTCAATCAAATGCTTTATTCTTGTACCCCACACCTCACCATGCCATGCTACACTATAGCCATGCAAATTGTGCATCATTCATCATGGCATGCTTGTTTCCTTGTCGCATTTTAATTCATATGCTTGTGCACTTTATTTATGTTGGCCCTTGTTTGTTTGGTTCTTCTTCGAATAGACGCCGAGCAGGGGATATATCAGGAATCCCGGGAGCACTACCCAGATCCGTCTCCCACTTCAACTGAGCTGCTAGGCAAGCACTACCACATGCTTGCATACATATAGTACCTATTGCCTCTATCTTATTCTTGCATCATTGATTCGCGATTGCATTAAATTGAATCCCAAGTACTGCATAGCCTTTACTTTCAAACCCCACTGAAGCTTGTTCCTCCATCCCATGAGCCATTACTACAGGAGTTGATTGAGTCATGCGAGTCGTAAATAGCATGTGTAGGGTATGTGAGTGTCTGATGGATAACGAGGTACCTAAACAACTTAACCTGAGTAGTAATGGGATAACTAATGAAAGTGGCACCGGTGGGCAATATCTGTTATTTGGTTTTTATGCTCACTTGTGTCCCGTAGGACCCCAAGTACTTGATTCCTGTTTCTTGACTATTCGCACTATCCACATCCGGGAGGCCTTATGGACCCTCCCTGAGCCAGAGCTTGATTCATTCTTATTTCTTTTGGCCACAAAGTAGTTTGGGGCTTTATTACTATCCTGTACTTATGCCATGCTTTACTGCTTTATTTAAGATTGTGCGAGGAGCACCTGTACTGTTTAGGATTGCGGAGTGTTTTCGCGGTATCGACAAGCCCAGTCACACTTTTGGGTTCCCAGTCGTTTACAGCCATTGGCGCAAACCTTGGGTCCGTCTTGGAGCCGGCCAACTTCGTTGCGGGTAGCTTAATGGGGTGGCCCCCTGAAATATTTCTGAATCCTGTGATCGCTTGGTCGTGAATGCCTCGTTGGGTTTTGAGCTGGTTTTTCCGATGTTGATCGAGTGTGTGTTGCTATTTGTGCATCCCTGTAGGGTAAATCTTTCTGAAAGCCGTGTCAGTGGTTATGGACGACTTGGAGCACAGTTTCTCGATCATAGACAAGTATAACTAAAGTACCGCTTTTGAATTGGCTAAGTACCTGACTAGTAAATAGTGCAATACTCATGGAATGGTTAATAAAACTGCCAACAGATGGGGGTTGTTCGTCCGCTTTTCTCGTTGGTAATCGAGAAGGAGGATGGATCTGTTAATTATACTGTTGTAACTGTTGTTACTAATTAACGGACATCCGTCTATCATTGGTTAGGCGGATGGTTAGCGAGTATTTATAGACTTGTTAGTTATTATCTTTTGCTGCAATTGCGTCACCCCAGGTATATGTCCCCTTTAGAGGCATAAAGACTTGCTGAGTACCCCTAGGGTCTCACATGATAAATTGTTTGATTCAGATGAACAGGTGTATTCGCAAGATGGATACTGGGTGGAGGAGACGGATGATGTTGGCAACAATCACTCGGTGTAGAGATTCCAGGAATGGGGATCCGTGAGATCTGTGGGCGGGATGTGTTTATTTATGTGGCATCTTATGCCGATTTGCTTCTTATCCGTACTCGGATCTTGTTTTCCGCTTCCGCCTGATACTCTGATGTTTGATGTATGAGGAGCTATCCTAAACTATTATTTCTATCTAGGATATTTGGATCTTGCCGTATGGTGTTGCAATATTTCTATTTCTTTTAGATGGAATGGCTCTGAGAACTGTTGTATGTGGCTTGCATACATACTCACTTGTGTATGTAGTTGATCCCTTCGCCTGCCGATTACGCCGCTCGTTCTTGTCCCGATGTTCTGGAAGTGGTTAGGACGGCCGAAAGGTCTACCTGTGAGTGGCCCTTGGCCCCACCGTACTATTTTAACCACCTTCGCTCATCCATGCATGTAACTAAGAGCGTAATTCACCGAGGTAGTTACACAGCAGGTATGCCTTTTCATAGTTTCTAGCATACCAATAGGCTGTGAGCATAGAATCTGGCTTTTGACATTGCACCATGTGTTTAATGCTGTCCTTTAATCCACTGACAAATCTGTCTACAAAGAAATCCTGGGGCAGATAAGATCTTTCTCTTTTTATTTGACTCATCCACAGCTCATACTGATCAATGTAAGCATTGACTGTGGTGGTTTGTTTTAGTAGCTGTAGTTGGTCCATAGGATCATTTGCAGCACTGTCTGGAAAGCGGTCTATGAGCACCTGACTAAGTTCTTGTCATGACATGCTATGTAGAGCTAGTCCAGAACTACTGATCCAAGTTTTTGCTTGCCCTCGAATATGTGCAATCCCCCATTTAACTCTGTTTTCCTGAGGGATTTCTACCAGATCGAAAACGTCTGCACACTCCAGTAGCCAGGCTCGTGGTGATTCACCGGTGAAGATTGGCAATTCAACATGTGGGGTTCTCATATGCATCTCGTGGTTGGTGTGTTGGTGAGATGATTGTGGAAAGCGGTTGTGTGGGAATGTGTTGTTTGATGGTTGTTGGTGTGTGGGGAGTGGCTGGTAGTGAGGTGGTTGTGTTGTGGGATTGGTACTTAGGTATTGGGCATAATTGCTTTGTGTCAGGGTGGAGGTGGGGATCAGTGGTGGTGTAGGGTATTGGTAGTTTCTTGTGGGTGGGTACTGGGATTGGTATGGTTGAAGTTGGTTGTTTGAGAAGGTTTGTTGCTGGTAGTAGTGTGGCTGTGTGTTGGGGTTGGTGTGCTGCACCCAGGTTGGGCGCGAAGAAGAAGCAGCTGTAGTGGATACGATAGGCTCGCTCTTTGTGGTTATGGTTTTCTGTCGAACATCTGTCGTGCTCGGTTGCACTGGTAGCTGTGCTGGTGTTAAGCGACCCAATTGAGGTGGGAAAGGTGGAGGATTTCTGTTGGGAGTGGCTAGCGGGGTAGATGTCTCAGGTATGGGGGAAAGTTGGGTGTTTGTGCGCGGTGGAGGAGTCACAAAAGTTGGAGCTTGGCCAGTGTCCGGGGCGTTCATACCTGCCATTGGCGCGATCCGCTCGATGCTAGTCTGCGTCCTAGCCATCATCACGGTCATGTTCTCCATCTGGCTAGTCAGCAGGCCAATTGCCGCCGACGATTCCGCTTGGTACGAGCGGAGACGGCGGCCCACTGAGCGCGCATCGCCCTCCGACCTCTGCTGCGCTCTAAGAGCCGCAAGCTCCACATCGGTCGTCGATGCTGATCTCAGGATTGGTGCCGCATCTCTGCGGTTCTCGCGGGCGGAATTCCTTGAAGAAGACCGAGAGGAAGAACGGGTTCTGTTGCCCTCCGACATCACCGTCCGTCGGCGTAGGGATTTTACACCAAATCAAAAAGATCAGGAAACCTAGAAGGGGTGGTGAGGGAGGGTCGGTCGCCGGTGCGGCTTGATAGAGGAGGAGGCCCGACGACACCGCCGATGCGGGTTGGGAGGGAGGGAGACGCTCGAGACGGCCGAGGAGCGCCTGCTCTGATACCACCTTGTCAGGACCCCGAGGGCGCTGGCATCGAACCGTAGCGGAGAGGAGAGAGAAGGAGGAGCTCTGGTGGCTCAGAGATACAGGAAAGGGAAAAACAGGGGATAAAATTTAGGGTTTATATCTGTGTGCCACCCATCCACCCACTCCTTCTCCTTTATAACATAAGAGCAGGACCACGCTTTGTTTACGAAGAGTTATTACACTTTCCTAAATTACTTAAGACTGAGATTACACTGATGGTGTTAAACGGTTGGGTCTTCAGGTGTCAATCCTGACAATCGGCCGAGGGGATTAGCGCTTCGCGGCCACGGCGGGCACCGCGGAGATGTGGCCCCAGCGCGACCGGAGATAATCGACGTACTCATTCTCCCACTTCTAGAAACTGCAGCCCTTCTACAAAGCCAGGAAAACGGTACTAGGAGATCAGGGCGGAACGAAGAAGGAATCGAGCGCAGACCACACGATGCAAGGAAATCTTACTCCTTGGTACTCGCATCTGTAGAAGTGCCGACCAGGGTTCTTGGCCGTGCTGGAGACGAGCCACTTGACGGTGCCTACGTTGCAGATCGGGCAACGGATCAATGGAAGACGTGTGCGTTAAGCACGGACAGGAAAATGGCAGTAGGTCGGAGTGGCGGGGGACAGAGGTGGTCGGTAGCGGGCAAGATGATTAGAATACGACCACAGGCCATGGCGGTGGATGAGAGTAAGTTTAATAGTGTAGCCGGTTGTTGGCTATAAGATGTTGCCACATTATTTATAGTCAACCATATAGCTAGTACGTATAATAGTTGAACAGAAGGATGTACTACTTTATTAAAGTGTGGCCCACATTTCACTCTCACAAAGCACCTAGGAGCACGTGCTAGAACTGGCTCTTAACTTACAACCAGCTCCTCTTCTCTCTCTTCAAACTCAGCACAAATACTATATTTTACCTTTTATAGCCAGCTGACATGGCTCTATTGTACTTGCTCTGAGGAGAGGAGCTGGTTGGTAGTGGTAGGGTTGGTCGTTTGGTTGGCCTGGCCTGGTGCCCAGCTCTTCTACGCGGGGTACGAAAAAATAAATTCATCCCGGTAACATGGGCAAAAACTCTAGATATAGAAATAAAAAGAGGAAGGCAGTTGCTACATAGCGATCGGTCTAAAAATGTAAAACGTGACGGACGTTCGGATAGGAGCAATTGCATGCCTTTCAAAGCACTAAACGACAAAGTTTTTAATTAGTCAGCTAAATTCAAATATAAAATTTTTAAATGTTTTCTAGGTCAAATCGTTTGTCCAATTAAAAATTCCGTTTTTACCGTTAGGCTAATCGTGACGAGATCTTCAAAACTAGATCACTTTATTGTTGATATGTTCTGATAATTTTTTTAGACCAAAAGTTATCCACCCGTAGCACACGAGTTATCCAGGTTTTTAGCATGTAAGTTACCCACTCAATAACATGTAAGTTATCCACCACTACAAAATTATCCACATATCACGTGTTAGAGGTGGGTAACTTTTTTGTTTACCCACAAATTAACCACCAGTAACACAAGAGTTATCCAGGTTTCAACATGTAAGTTATCCATCCAATAACATATAAGTCATCTATCACTATAAAAATTTACGCACGGATAGAATATAAAATATTATTTTAACGGCACGGTCTCATCGCACGTCGCTGCTCTCGCAGCGTAAAGACTACTCAACTTGTAAAGGCCGCCGCGTCAAACATCAAACATAATTTCTTTAAAGGAACTAAATATAAACTTTTTTTGCATACAATATAAACAAATGGGGTCTTGTGCTCCAACCACCAACTTTAAAGGAACTAAATATAAACTTTTTTTGCATACAATATAAACAAATGGGGTCTTATGCTCCAACCACCAACCACATTAAGTCGTAATGAACAACATGACGCGCAACCAGTAGTCTAGCGGTTCAATTTCGTCGTCCGTCGTCACTACCGCGGCGTACCAGAGACAAAGCCTCGAAACGTTTTCGAGTACCGAGCCTTCATCGCTCATCGACGCTAACACATTGATGACAATAAAGTCTCGGTACCTAACACCCATGCTACAACGTTTCAAATAAACTTGCTCAACACGTATACGAGAACGTCATATCCAACATGTTTATATGGTGAATAACTTATATATTACAAGGTGGACAACTTAAATATTATGGCATGGATAACTCACGTGTTAGGGATGGATAACTTTTTTGTCCAAATTTTTTTTATCAAAATATATCAATATGGGATCTAGTTTTGAAAATCTCGTCGCAACTAATCCAACGATGAAAACAGATCCTAAATCGGATAAACGGTTTGATCTACAAGACATTTTAAATTTTTGCTTTGATCCAAAATCAGTCACCTCCTGCCAGATTTGGACAATCAGCGACCGGTCTAAGAATAGATTTTCCCTCCGACCCATATTAGTTGACTTAGATTCATCTAGATACGAATGTATCTAGTCAAATTTGAGTCAACTAATATGGGTCAGAGGGAGTAGGAACCTTGTATACGATCTGTAATCATGCAGCAGGATGTAACGGAGATGTTCACTGATTCTTCTACTGGGAAACAGACTATCAGTACAGTGAGTGGCAACGCCCCAGGCTTTTCAGTTTGGAAGTAAAGATACAAGAAATAACTTATGAAAGAATTGCCTGGAACTGGAACCCTACACGCTACACATTTTTCAACCAGATACAACCCTTTGCAATTCCTCCCACCCCTCCATCTGGTATTACATCATGGAACAACAGAAATATTAACACGAAAAAGAATGAGAATACACCTCGAGTATATATATCTCGTATATGCCGCCTATATACAACGACCTCTTCGTCACAAGGGATGAAACAGGTCAAACTTTTCTCTGTGTTGTCAGAATCCCAAAGGTTCCAGATCATCATCTCTAAACCTTTTGCACGCCTGATGGTGCATCCTGGTAGCGATCCATTTTGACAAACAGATACATCGTTATTACAAATACAACAAATGAAACAGAAACTAAGAATATGTAATATGTACTCATTTGATGCTCTGGGTACTGTGCTGAAATTGATAAAACCTGATTGATTTTCAAACAAAGTAGAGCAACTTACATCAACATGAATCTCCACCGGGAACAGATTTATGGCACCAGGATTGAAAGAGAATCTGTTAAATACAGGGAACAGTTGAGGAAATATCAGTGAGATGAGGACAATATAGCAAGTTATTATACTCCCTCCGTCAGAAAAAGGATGTCACACATTTGTCTAGATTCACATGTATCTAGACATGAAAATAGAAAAATATGCGACATCCTTTTCCGGACAGAGGGAGTATATAAAGTCTAGTTTATTTTTGTATAGGTAACCACCCCTGCCATGTAGTATTATAAAATGTCTAATTGGCATGAGAGATGGAGAAAGCTATAGTATCATTTCTAGTTGATTTACTCGTCCCACAATCCTGACAAAGCCAACATTCAAATGGGGACTAACTACGAAATTGCATTCGATATGTGAAAATCTTATGACAAGCTTGCAAGCCAATATGCCATAAACTAAAATAACAGTTCCAAGCCATTTCTACAGCATAACTAGCTGCATGACTTAGGTGTCTTTATGAACATCAATTGCATATTGATAATAAGCATCTTATGTGAAAATCAGCATACACAAACAGGAGTATTTACCCTCTTGATAGGATAAGCCGCCATGCATATGGAATGAAGAATTCCTCAGGATGACTTTCTTGCTCATATGTAAATCGTAACTGCGTAAACATCTGGAAAATGTGTAATCATGTATTGTTATGCCACTGAATGACTGAATACCAGAACAACTTTAGGTGTAGAGGTAATAAATGCCGGATATGACCACACAAACTCATAGCCATATAATTATGTTAAATTACAATGATGTCAGAATATGTTTCTCACCTTCATTCCTTCTCCGCGCCATGAACGGCAATTTTTGTTAATGAGCTCAAGAACCTTGTCCACAGACCATTCCCCCTCTAACTGTTGCATGTCCATTCTACTGTTGAAGAAATCCAATACCTGACAGACAAATTCAGGAAAATGGAATGTGGTCAGAGTCTGGAGAAGAGAAGATTATGAAGTGTTGTACATTAAGACATACCGTATAAATATTCTCAAGCAATTCATTGAAACGGGGATGGTTCTTAAAGGGCTCAAAAACCTCTTGACGGTGCAATATAGCATACACAACCTGTTTATGAACATGTTAGAAGCAGTTTGGTTCTGCCTTGTCAGGTAAACTGCATCAGTAACTAACATACCTCGGGATTTCTGGGCAATGCATATGTCAGGATTGCATTGATGATTTCCAGAACGATTCTTAAGAAGTCAGTGTATATGTGAAGCTCTGTTGACTGCAAAAGTAAGCCACTGTTTACAATTATAAAGGAAAACATAAATAATGGTGCTATTACGATGCAAGATAACTGTTGAGTACCATATCATCTGAGATGATGTCTGTTTCAATTTGATCAGATATAACTTTGAGAGCCTTGTCATTTTTTAACTCAGCTAATTTGGCATACCTGGATGATGGAACATGCAAAGTAAAATAACCAGTTAACTTTACGTGCAAGAAGTTAAAACCAGAGAGGGAGATTAAGATAACATACTTGCGAGAAAGCATGTCGAAGAGGCTAACCAGCCTTTGAGAAGCATATGCGCTCAGCCTATGGACATGAGGGCCCATGTTCGCTAGAATTGCAAGACAGTTTGTGTGAAGGTAAACATCCTGCAAGTACAGATAAGCTTGCCATTAGACAGTTATGAACCAAAGTAGTTTTTAGCTAGCGTGTTGTAAACTGTAAGAATGGATAACAGTACTGCAAAAGGAAACTTCTAATATAGTATGATCAATAACATAGGGCGAGATTTGACATGCGTTGACTTCCTGAAATAACAAAAAATTCAGGTGCATACTCGTAGCTTGGAGAGGTTATACTTGATGGTTCGAATCAGTATTACAACCATCAAAGATCCCAGAGATGTTTGATGCATGAGGCGCTCCTGGTACCAAGGAACACTAGGAAGGACCTAAAAGTGTAATGTTAAATCATCAGCAAATCATTTAAATAAACAAAAGGTTAGTTAGTTATCTTACCAATTTGTGCACACTAGCATTGAAGGTTGAATCTTGACTGAGTATCAGGAGAATTATCAATAACATATAGATCTGATTAGAAGTCTTCCTTGATGCGTTGTAGAGCATTTCTAAAATAGGCATTAACTGTCGACAAAAAACAACAAATTATGATAACTCACAATATTCCAGTATTTCAGGAGAAACAACTCAGTCAGTCAATAAATGGAATTTTCCAATAAATCTAAACAAAGGATATGTTACCTCACACAAGAAGTGTCTGTTGGGCTATTACTTTAGATATCACTCCTTGGTTTTATTACATGTTTATTTAATATGGAATATAGTTTCCAATATTTCATGTTGACGTGGAGCCGCAGATCTTAGACTTATGTATGTAATTCACCAACAATCAGTATAAGCTAATTTGTGGAGGGATATGGATGAGAACACATTAAATGCTAATATACTATGTCATAAAAATGAAAGTATCTTGAACACAACTGTTTAATTAATTCAAAGCTATATTATGTCCGAATATTAAGTGCCCACATGCTCCAACAAGAAGGCTTACACAAACATAGTTGCAAAAAAACATACCAAAGTATCCAAATCTGTTCGAACCAGAACATACTCCTGAAAGTTGCAGTTCCCATGGACCAAAGAATAGAGCAATAGAACTGAGCTCTCATCTTTTAAGCATCTGAATGAATGGATAATGGAAACGAATGAAATACACCAGTAAGGTCTGCTTATACATGATGCTCAATCTTAAATAAATAATGATAGGTCCTAGACCCAGAGAAGATGCCAAAACTACTAATACCAAACCATTAGTTCTGAAATACTACACATTGCAGTCTCACTTTGAATCATCAAGCCCTGAAACTACTCCCTCTGTCTCAATTTACTCTGCGTTTTAGGTTTAGTCAAAGTCAAACTTTATAAACTTTGACTGTGTATACCATAAAAAATATCAACATCTAAAATATGCAATATATATAATTAGACTCACCATAAAACATACTTTTATATTGTATGCAATTGATTTTATAAATGTTGGTATTTTGTAGAATATGTTTAGACAAGTTTTAATATGTTTGACTTTGACCAAACCTAGAACGCAGAGTAATTTGAGACAGAGGGAGTATGATACATGAGTCCATCTGGAGTGCCGTATCCAATGTTATTCATAATCTTCAGATAACCAAAATCATTGCTAAGAGCATAAGAGCAGTGTTGATTCTATCCAACGAACCTGATAATCGACCAAAATCACTGATATGTTTCTGTTGTGAAGAAAAAAAATCTCATTGTTTTCTGTGAATGGCTCCAGGAGCTAACACTTTTACTTCACCAGGTTTGACAACCCTATTTATCGACTGCTTCCTAAGGCTAACGACTATATTTGGTGAAATTGCATGAACCTTAATATACATAAAACTGTGAGCATGTTGCTAAATTAGAATGATGATGAGTTACTTACGTGCCAAGAGCATCAAACAGCGACGCAAAAGACAACCTGACAACAGGTTCATTTTGAGCATTTCCTTCAACATCACCACGATCAACTGCAGCATGATTCATTTCTGTAACTGTTAGTGATGCATACGAGTGCCACAATTTCTCGGTAGGGCAGCTGCATCTTACATTGAATGTCGTTAGCATTGTTTAGCGCCTTGTAGTAAGGGTTCTCATGAAAAGCTGGTGCATCCTTGACACTGGTATCTGAATCACTCACGTAGACGCTGTCGGTTGGAATGGACTCATTCGTTGAGATGCACTTTCGGTAGTGGATCAGAACAAGCAAAACAAGTAAACTATTATCTGCCAACTGACTAGTTGCACCTTCAGCATTTGCACTTACAAGATAGTTAAAAGTATAATATGGCAGTAGCACAAAATTTGCTGCAAAACAAGATAAATAAGTCAGAAATTATTGATAAAGAAAATATTTTCTCAGTAAGGCATACAAGGATGATTGAAGTGTATATGACAACTTCCTGAGTAACATAATAGTGGGAAGCACAAAAAAAAATAAACATTCTAAACAAAAATTGTACCTATAAGATGGTATGTTCAACGCATTGACATGACATGAGTTGCCAAGGAGTAAATCATGATGATAATGCAGTAAATTATAAGCACTTTGATGGCAGAAAAAAGGAACCCGCATTACCAGCTGCTGAGCCAACTCGTTGCAAAACACCAGGCCCACCATCATCAGAGAAAACAGGGTGTGAACCATTTACAGGAATTTGTGGCCGCCTTACAAAATTTAGCAGTAACTTTTGAACTACTGAAGTCACAATGGAACTGTCCTGCAGAAGAAAGATGTGGCAAAGAAACACATCACAAATTTAGCTCAACAGTAACAGTAAATAAACCACCATACATAATACATTAGGAGATTGCGTTTTTACCTGCAGCATAGCTGCATCAATGAAAGGATGCACATCCTTGGGTTCTGGAGATGGTCCAGAACATAACTGAGTCGACATAAGAACTAGCATCAGGTTCAGAAGCTCGTGATGCAGGTAGCATGACTCCGGACTTCATATAAAATAATAATAAAAGAGTGAGATGGAAATGAGAACAAAGAACTTCCAAAAAAGGAAACCTTAGACAGATAATAAGCCATCCATCAAGATACCTTACATCTACACTACCAATGTAGTTCAGCACCCCTTTCATCAGAAAATACTCCACGTTTTGGTCTAGAAGAATCAGGAAACAAGATATCATAAGAGTTGACTTAATGCAAGAATTTCATGAAGATTACAACAATCTAGGAGTAGTGTAGTGCATGACCATGTTTTGCATGTCAGAGATACAGAAACTATTTATAGTGCATTTGGAATTTTGAACAATCAATTACCCGAAGGAAAGTTTTCCATCCCCTTCTCATCCTTGTCGATATCAAGGGATAGCTCTTGCCAGTTATCTGCCTTGGCGTTTTCAATAATGAACTTGAGAAATATGGATGATATATAGGCAGCATTGATAGCCTTTCTATAGGTGCTATAAGATACAGAAGAAGCGGATGTGCACTCATCCAAGCACCAAACCAAATGGATCAAGATCTTCGCGAGATGCTTTGTATTGTAGTTGTTCTGGGCTGCACGTGCACATCATTCTGACGGTCAGACCAGTGAGCAAATGATGATAGTGAATTAATTAGAGGAATCAATCATAGAAAATTGGCCCAAAAGTTGGGGCCATCAAGTTAACAACTGGTATAATCTAGTAAAATATTTACATATGCAAGTCTGCAACTGTGTCTATCAAAGAGAACACATAGAATGTGTCCAATAGAAGAAGTAAAAGAGGTACTATACCAAGCACTACAAGTTTACAACTGTGTATCAAAAGAGCACCCATAGGATGTGTCCCATATAACCACCATGTTTTCCTTCTATAACCACACTTCTGTATTTGATATCCATCTCTCTAAGAACATTGAAGTGTAACTCTTTAAACAATATATGCCTACTTTCCATTTTAACAGTGTCCACAACAAACAGCAGTATTATAAAAACAAAAGAGAAACAAGAAATACCCAGTCTAACCTCTTAAACACTAAAACACCAACCTCCATTCAGTTAATCATAGCCCACCATCCACAGATCACAATCACTAAAGCAAAAGCCATGCTTAACCACTTGACCAACCAAGTTTCAAACCCAGAAACCCCAAATTCTTTGAACCTTATCAAATATGCGGGGCAAAAAATATGGATAATAATAGGCTCACCTAACTACCTAATAGTATTTCATAGTACAGTATTATTAACCAGAATGAGTTCAAAAAATCACAGATTCCACCACATGGACCAATCCACAAACAAGGTCCCTCACTGGTGGCAAAAATTAAGTGGAAATGCAGGCCCAAGCCCCTAATTCACACACTGGCGTTGCACCAGTAATTGAATTCCGAAAGGAAACAATTATTGCGGCATTCCATAAATTAGAACTAGCACCTAAATCCTTCATCCTGACTAAAATGAGCCAGAACCTCCATTGGCATGTTCCCCCACCAAAAGGAACTGACTATCAGAAAAAGAGACCACAGTTGCTCTTTCTCACTGAAAAGAGTAAACTGTGGGTCTTTCTCTTGTTCCAAAAGTAGTCTAATACTTAATGAAAACAAACCCAGGAGCACAAGAACTCACATGATTTTTGTTTTTTTTGTAAAAGGTCTGAAGCTCCCCTGATAAATTATTAACTTTGCATATCTTGCAATTGCAACACACTAAGCTCAGTCAACCATGATCAGCAGCCAATACAAATATATGCCTTATTGCCTCATCCGTGATATCAAATCGGCCAGAAGGGTCACTGAGCAGCCCCTGAATTCCCCTCCTAAGCATCAATGCAGCTCACGATCGACAGATATCGACACCCAGAGCATCCTAATGACACCATAGATGCGCCTAAAGTGCAAGCAATATCACGCCGATCTCGCCCTCTCACCTCAAAGCACTAGATAAACCCCCACAACCGTGCACGCAAGCAGGCAGAAATCACATGATCCGCATTGCCCCCCCACAGATCAAATCCCGCAAAACACGAAATAATCAGCAACGAAGAGAGGCTGAAAACGGACGCGATCAGAGCAACCGCAGCAGGGGGTGGGCACGGATGGATCTCGAGCGGTCCTCACCGAAGGCGTGGCACGCCTGCAGCACGCGGTCCCGCGGCCACTGCAGGGTGAGGGGCAGCTCGAGCAGCTGCCTCCAGAACTCGGAGGAGATCGGGTAGGCCTTGCCGCCGACGAGCGCCGCGAACATCTGCTCCGCGGCCCCAGGCGACGCCGCGCCCGACTCGCCCAGCCTCGGCGTCGACGGCGCCGCTCCCATTGGATCTGGGGAGACTCTGTGGGGACGCGTTGGAGTCAGCCGGGGCCCCTAGGGTTTGACGCGAGCGAAGATTGGGCGAGGGGAAATGGCCAAGTGGAGTCGAGACGAAGCGAAGGTTCTAAATGGACGGAAGCGTGGAGACTTCAGGCGGACGGAAGGGGAGGAGAGGAGGGAGGGGAAGGGGGAGCGGGTGTGACTAGCCGGTTGGCGTTGGGTTTGGGAGGTTTTGATGGGATTAGCGATGGACCAAATTGCCCGCGAGTCTAGTCAAGACTCGAGAGGCGCGTGGGTTTGCCGGTCAAGAACGGCAGGGACTGTATGGTCCTTTTATCGGGGCTCGTGGGTCTGTCATTGTTGCTGGGTCGCCTGCCGTCGGTGGAGGTGGTTTGGTGGTGGAGCATTCGGGAGCAGGGTGGAGGAAGGGGACGGACGGGGACGGGGTGGGCGACTTGCACTCAAGTCAGGGAACGATGAGGACGGCCGCTTTGGCCGTGTCGCACTTGTGCGCTTGATTCCAAGTTGCTCACCACCGGATTTTTGGCCGTGCGTCTCACCGTGCTTGACTTCGTCGGTTCTGTTTGGCTGCTTTTGTTTTGTTGCGTTGGATTTCACATTTTATGAACGAAAACAATCAAAAGCTGAACAAGCTTCCCACGGAAAAATAACTGAAACAAGCTGGACAGCACTTACAAAAGGTTTATCTTTTTTTTTTCATTCTGAAATCTATTGTGTACTAGTTGAATGCCCGTGCGTTGCATCGGAAGAGAAAATTGTACAGACCTAGAAACTAAGGCTCACAGGCAAAGCCATAGATTGTTGCATAAGTTAGTCGTGTTCAGTGCGTCTATGAAACCCTCTACATTACCTAGCAAAAAATACACGTGTTTTGGCCCGCTTCTCCCCTCTCTTTATCAGACGCGGACACGCATGCTCGACCGACTCATTGCCTTGCTCCGCCACCAGTGGTCGCCTTATCCCCTTGACCTAGAGCTAGTGCCCCATGCCTACCATGGTCGGCCCTCCTCCTATACCTATCGCTGTCTATTGTCCCTGCAGCTTTACCCGGGTTGTGTTATCCTGGATGACATTATGAATCATCCTTTTGCTTATTTTACCCTAAAATTGATTTCCTAAATGCCTGTTTCATTTTACTAAAATTTCAATAACATTTTTTACACCTCTTTTCAAAGGAGCAGGCATGCCTCTCTTTTTGTGACTATTCCCTAGAGCGAGAGGTGGAGTACGTCTCCTTCCGCACGAAAGCAGGTGGTGTTAGGTAGCAGGAGCGGCGGAAGTCAGTGATTCTAGGCTCCGACGCATCAGAAGTGAGAACCGTAGATGGGCTTTCTCAACATAAGAAGAGAAGACGAAATCAATTTGAAGAAATGAGAAAAAAAAGACTGAATTTGCTATAGCAAGTGTGGTGGTTTTTGCTGGAGTGCGTCAAGGATTCCTCCTAAAATAGATGTTGAGAATTTAACTAAAATGAGATGTATCTATATATTAAATAGTGTTTACATACGTCTAAATTTTAATAAATCTATGTCATCTATTTTGAAATAGAGGAAGTACATTGTAAATCTGAAAGAAATTTTCACTGGTTCTGACCTGAATTTTGGCTAATAGTGATCTTTTCTCGTCCACTCACTAATGCATATCGTTCCATTTAATTATTATTTTTATTTGATGCTTATGCATCAGCCTCATCCAGAATAGAAGAGCTGCACTTGCACGTACCTTCGACCGATGTAGTACAAAGTACAAACCATCAAATTATTACTGACCCGTCGTATGCGATGCGATGCCCAGGGATAAGAATTGGATCTCACAGCCTATGTCTCCGAAGCCAGGAAGTGGTGGAACCCACGCATCTGGACAGAGTCAATGTTACTACTCCTTTTTCTTAGTTCCGTTTCTTCCCATCTGAACACAGCACATCGCCGGCCTCGCCGGTCGCTGCTCCCTGGAGCATCTGGCTGCCCACGAACTCCCATCGCCCGCTCTCGCCGCTGCCTCCCACCTCGCTCGTCTCCTCCACCTCTAACTGCGGTCCCCGGCAGGTTCTGTGCTGCCGGCCCGCTCCCGTGCTCAGTACGCCGCCTCGCCGGTCACTGCTCGGAGCTGCTTTGCGAAGAGCTCCTACAGGGCGCACCGCTCGAGGGCACGGGACGCAGGAGTGGCTCCGGTGGAGCACCTGTAGGGTGCGGGGACGCGTGTACAGCCCCTCGGCGTTGCTAGCTCGAGCAGTACCTGATCGATCCAGAATCCCAAATCGAAACACACATGTACATATACAGCTCTCCACGAACAGCTTCTCAAACCGGACGAAATCAGTGCTGCCACCTCCGCCAAATCGTATGCCTCCTCCTGTCCTCTCGATGGAACCATAAACCAGTGCTACCACCTCCGTCAAATCACCTGTCTCCTCCGGATAATAGATTTGGAGGTAGGATACGATCTAGCTCTGGTGGACATGGCAAAAATCCGGCGAGCCGGCTCGCTCCGGAACGATTCCTCGCGGTCAGGCCTGTATGAATGGACTCCGGCCCCTTCGGCACTGGCCGGAGGAGGGCCGCAGCTCTCCAGTGGGAGGACACCGAGGGGCGCCGAGGGGGAGGAACGGCCTAGGTAGCACCAGGGACCGGAAGGGGATTGTTTGTTGGAGAGAAGAGAATTAAAAAAGGGTACCGATTCAGTGGCAGCTGTGCGTAATATGTATCTTAGCGGGAGGGCAAAATCGTCCAGCAAAAAATCGGAACGAAAATCTAGACAGACGAACCTACCGTTCTGTAAATTAGTAGATAGATTACTTATGGTTATCCTATATAACTAAGAAGATCAACCCCACTAACTTATTTCTCTAAACATGCAGCCTATCCACCTCCTCAAGCATATTTGAGCAATCTAAAACAGCCACATCATCATAACTACTCCACTCTCCTATCCACCTCAGCGGCATGCCACCTCAGCCAATAAAAAATTCTTCCGTTACATCCACCCACCATGTTCCTTTTCTAGCGGACTCAATTCTCTTTCACGTGCTACCTTTTCCAGCCCACATGCAATGCAAATATTCCAGCCGACATGCAATAGCCCATGATTCCAGCCTACGTACAGCCCGTTACCTACTTTTGATCTTCTCCATTCAGCTGTGCATCGACCGACCATTGGCACTTCGTGCACGTATTGCATCTGTAAAGTCCCCTGTTTTAACAACGTCTAGCCCAGCCCAGCCCAGGATTGTTCTTCTTCTCTGCTTCAGCGAACGCATCTTGACTCCACGATCTCTTCCTCTCCTTCCTCTCCCAATCAATGTCTAGCTCTCTCTTCCTCTCCCCCCGATTGCGGCGACACATAATTGATGGAGGAATACGAGAAGTGGACCGGCATATGCCTCTTCCTATATTATCCGCATCGCCGCTTCGCTCGTGGGCATCAGCCACATACCGAGTACTGTTGCCGCGGTGAGCCAATCCTTCATGTCTTCTTCCAGTTTCCTGTCTTGTGTTTTCCTTTAGTCACAATATTTAATTTCCTCATGTTCTGCATAATTCGACGCGAAATTTTCTAATATTCTGGACACTTCAACGGGAGATCTGACATCATCATGTTCTTTACTCTATGGTTGGTTTTATTTGCTGGCTTTCTCACTGCTGACCACACTTCTCAGTTCACAACTACTGTAGGTACGTACCTTCCCATGTGTTTCTAATTTCAATTTTTTGCATTGAAGGCCGCCTGGGCATAGCTCTTCGTCGCCTCTGCCCCACCCGTAGGTGTCCTCAGTGGAATTGGTATTGCCCAAATCTTTATACCATTTTCAATTAGAAGGTTCATTTTCCCGTATTTTAATTTAATTTACTGATATGTGAAGGTTTACATGTTACTCTAAATATTAAAATTGTTCATGCTTTGCTAGCAATTATTTTCAGTTGCGAAGACTGGGATCATGGTCTCCATCAGTACCCTGTGGTACGTGCTCGGCAGCATACCGCGTATGTGGAAATAACCTCTATGCTCGGCAACATGTACGAACGAGCTCCCTCATGTCCTCCCCATTTTCTTTCTATTTCTTTTCATGTTTGAGATTTTGCTGGCTCATCTATCACATGAGATCTAGATTGACTCGATTTCAGTTTTTCTTTTCTTTCTATTGCCAGGTTTAAACCAAATTAGTTTGACAGTCCATTCATGAATTCATGGGCTTCGACTGCCCCTCCATATCAGGTACCTCTCACTTCGCATGGCAGTTTCGTCTTGATGTTGTACAATTTCTAGATTTTGGCATGTTATTCGTTGTGTTTAGTTTTCAATATTGATCATTGAGTATGATGTTGCAGCTATCAGCCGAAGCAATAATATATCAAGATGAACATATGGTTGTAGTATGCGAGACGGCATATTTATTGTGGCTGTCTCACCATCTTCTACGATGTTCAAAGGTATATCATGTGTCACTTATTCGCCTTGATTCAGAAAATAGTCTCAGCCTCAAACACATTCAGTAGGTATTTCATTTGTCATTACTAAGCCTTGCTTTAGTTTTTTTTGTAGAAAAATATTTATTAATGTTGTTTGATTCTACTTCATCACTTTCCCATAGGGGTTAAGCAGCATCAGCCGCCGTGCCTTCCAACAAATCCCAACTCTATCTGGCTCTAACTTCCTCTTATCTCTCGGTTTGAATCAAGGTCTAAGCAGATTTGTAATTCCAAAATGGTGGCCAAAGAGAGAAGATGGACAAATAGAATCTGCTGAACATGTGGAGCGGTTATCTGCACAAGCAGTAGTAGAACATCAGTTCGCTGAGATGATGCCGCTCAGTCTACCTCTCTAGCTGGTCTTGGCATCCACCTAGATTCATCCTTTTTGGGTTTGTATAATACCTGTTCAGTTTGATCGGTCAATCAAGGATAAAACCGCCAGATGAGAAAGGTTTACATATGAAGCTATATTATTGGAAAATTTTCTTATATGAATCTTTTCACTGCTCGATCGGTGCCAGCGTATTGCTTTTCAATTTTCCAAAAAACTGACAAATGGTATTTTCTTTAATCATAGCTACCGCTTTCCTTTGCAGATTAACCTGGAAAGTGCGAAACAATAAAGATATAACTGGATATTGTACTATTTTGTAAAATGAGCATGACTAAAAGCAGAAACGTTAACATATATTTAAACATCGATACATTATTTTCCATGATATATGATTGGTCTGCCAAACGTTTTGTCCACATGTCGTTCCATAAAATGGTTTGCGTACATGATGTTCCATAAAATGTTCTACACATGATGCTTCATAAAGTATCCATGTGTTCACAAAATAATTTATGAGAATAGTTTCTTGATCAAAATTTGTGGTGTTCATCCTATTTTGAAATAACATGAATATTTCACTCAAGTACTCAATCATGTTCTCATTGTTGCTAATAGCGATGTAATATGTTTAACCTACCCTATTCTCACATTATTCTAAATTTTGTTGTCACGAAAAATATTTTTCTATTAATTTTCGCTGCAACGCGCGGGGAATTATCTAGTTAGCAGAATTTTCGTGTGTTGCCACGGAACAGAAATCTTATGTGAAAAACATTCAACAAAACACCAGCGTAATTCACATACGAATATCATACGGCTTATGACTTTGTTTTGACATATATATGACTCCCACATGGGATCACATCCGAGCTCGGACCTTATCCTCTCCTCCTCCATCTGGTCCCCTTGAGAGTCTTCCGGCGCCGCCATCGCTCGGCCCCTCCTCCTCCGGCGGCGCCACCGCCGTGAGTGGGTTGGGGAGAGGTGGCATGGCCCCCTGTACAGTAGGTCGTGTAGGTTATCTCGTACTGTGTCTCCCGCGATGGGGATTGGCGCTATGCCGCACGGGAGCAGGCTACTTTGGCACGCGAGCTGCCTCCGGTGGCCGACGGCGTGGCTCTCCCTCTTCCTAGTGCTTCAGAGGGCAAAGCTAATGGAGGGTGTCGAGCTCACCTCCCTCCTGCTAAATAAGCTCGACTGCCCCCCTTTCTTGGTCGACTTGATGTTGGAGCTCCTAGTGCCCTCCTCCGCTGTCTAGGGTTGCCGCTTTGCTGGATGCGGTGCAGATCTTGGACAGGAGGCGCCCATGGAGTTGATCTGGTGGACAGATTGGGGTGTGGTGCGATTCCATCTTGGTGAGGGGAGGAGTTGTTCCTCTGTGTCTTGCCTGGCTGGCCGTGGTGGCAGGGGGCAAGATGCTTTGGTGGGGAGTGGTGGATATTTCTTCTTCCTCGGCCAGCCGTGGCGGCGAGGGGATGAAGGAGATGGGGGCTTTTTCTGGTTCCTCTACCTCAAGATGGGATTTTTTTGGGCAAAGCTTTCTTCTGAAGCTAATCCGCCTAGCACATCGTGGTGATGGTAAAGGTAGTGATGTTCCAATGTGGCCCGTGCTAGAGATCGGAGGAGACGGTGATTCAGTCTTCTACTGCTCCAAAAGGTTTTCATCGACTACTGATTCTCGCTATTTTGGAGCTAGCCCTTCGGTCTAACTACTACTCAAAGGTATTTTACGGTGCTCGCGCGCATATTTTATGTCTATTTTCACCAGGATCAGGACAGATGATGGATACAATGGACACAATTCTTGGAGCGGTTATACTGGGGAGAAAAGGAGCAAAAAACAACGTAAATTGCTTATTTAAGAAATATCAATAATACCAGAAGAAAACCCGAAGCGAACAAGGCATACAGACGGTTTAATGACCAACTATACGGTGGGAATAAATTTTCTGGTCGTATAGTTCCCGCCGTATAGTTGGCGCCGCCACCGTCTACTCAAATAGTTTCACCCCGTGCAACTGGATCAAAGAGATGACATACAGAACAACCAGAAATCACCGAAACCTCACCTCCGGAAGACATCTAGAGGGGGAACTCATCCACCGGGGATCCATCTTCGCCCTGCGCAAATCTAGGAGGCTAAGGAATCGACCTTCATCATCAACCGCTGCATCACCACCATCTCCATCCATCTCATCTACATCTTGTCTAGATCTTGTTGTAATTTCCGTACTCGTTATGGATTTATACAAGTACTATTCATCTATGATAGATTCCATTGTTATTGCCATGATGTTGATTGCCTCCATGTCTGAGTAGATCACTAGTTCTTGGGGAGATAGAGAAATCCTAGTATGAGATTGAAATAAGATCAAGTTTATTATGATATTCATCATTGTGACCATTGTCGTCGGATTGATGACAAGTACGCCATGAGGGGGTCCTCGAGGCGTGTGGAAGAGAGGGGTGTGAGACGTACGGTGTTCCGGGACGGTGAGCACACAAGTTTACCCAGGTTCGAATCCGCCGGCTTTGGACGGATCCTACTCCTGCTAGCAATCCAGTAATACGGCAGAGCCGGAATATGGGTTACAAGGGTTTCGCGTGTGCGAGTTGAGATTGTAGACTACTGTGAGGGTGCCCTAAAGGCTCTCCCTAGGACGGCTTATATAGATATCCGTCCTTGGGTTTACAGGAGAGATCTATTCGGCTACGACTAAGAGGCGGTTACAGAGTACATCTTGAACTACAAGTAACACTATGGGCCTATGTCGGTAAGTCTTCTAGACCTTCCCGTAGCCGGACTGGACTCCCTGGTTGGGCCGCCCGTGAAGCAAAGCTCTAACTCGAAGTGGGCCACCCTAGTCAGTGAGGAACTGTGAGGATACCCGGAAAGTATATCCCCAACAGCAGCCCCCGGAAGTCTCCAAGATCCAAAGTCGGATTCATCATCATCTAGCTTGATCTTCGGCTTGTAGAATCTTGAAGGGTTCCTAAAACTTCAAAACAAAAGATACAATCCGGGTCTCAAAAAATAAGTCGGACCTATGAGTACGTCTATTCGTGTTTCCAGCTCGAAATTCAAACTAAGCCGGAACTTGGTCTCTGCCGTAATCTAACAACAGTCATGGTCAAGTCACGTCACCGACAGACATTTCCTGTCAGCACGACCGTTGGTGGGTCCGCCTTTCGCGGAACCGAGGCGTCGTTTCAATGCGTGCATGGAGATCGAGGCGGCATAATCATCGCGCGGGGGTTTCCCCGTCCTTTCCACGACGCGTGGCATGTTTACTGTAGCGTTTACACGAATCTTGATGTGCCTGATGGATATAAGTGGCGTGGATTCTTTTCCCCATCTTCTCACCAGTTCTCAGCGTTGTTTCCTTCTCCTCTACGCCTCCCACGAACTTAGCGCTCCTCCAACCCCAGAAAAAACCTCCAATGCCGCCCATCCAAGATCACCGGCGCACCGGAAAGAATGGCTTCTTCATCATCCTCCGGCTTGGCAGCGGCGGTGGCGACGGCGAGGGTGGCAGAGAAGGAGAGCCACCGTGGAGTTTGGATCCCGTGCGTCCTCGACGACCCCAAACTCCATGTCGTTGAAGATGAAGGGCTCCTCCGTGCAGGTGACTGGCGGAGCGGCTTCGGCGAAACTGTCCCCAACCCCCGCGACGACGAGCGAGTGCATTTCGGCACTCACCTTAACAGAGGTCTTTCTTTTCCTCCCTCAGATTTCTTTTTCGAGGTCACTAGTCACTATGGAGTTCATCTCCATCATCTCCCCCCGAACTCCATCTTAGAGATGAGTGCGTACGTCTCCTTGTGTGAGGGGTATCTCGGCATTAGGCCGAGCCTTACTCTCTTCCGATACTACTTTCATGTCTGGAGAAATTCCATAACTGCCGGTAATCCTTATATTACCGGTACCATTAGTTTTTCGGTTAAGGCGAGAGCGCGTTTATCCTCGGATCATGGCAAGTGAGTCGGTCAAACAATGGTCGTCCACTTTTTTCTATCACAAGGATATCCCCGCTGCCGGCAAAGATCATGCTTTGCCGGCTTTCATCGACGGAGCCGCCACGCCCCAAGAGTCCTAGGACGAGCTTGCTCCGACTCTCAGTGACGATATGTTTCTCGCCAAGAGGCGGATCGAATATCCGATGAAGCACAAGGGCCTGAAAGGGTCCGACTTGGTTCAATGTTGGGTGACATGCCGGATCCAACCCCTTCAACATCATGGAGATCGACTGATGCATTCCATCACGTCGTCGAAGAAGGATTCCCTCCGCATCAGCCCCAAGACCTTAGAGCCGAAAGATTATGTATGCCAAATCAAATGGCTGGTAAGGGAGCGGATTGAGAGGAAAATTCCGGAGCTGTCCCTGGACATGCATACAACGGAAGATCCTGTTGTGCCGGTAAACTTCAGCAGTAACTCTTTTTATGTGCTCATATTTATGTTATCTTTGCAATACTGAGATATTTCTTCTTTTCAGCTTGCTAACCTCCCCGATTCGGAGTTTGCTCCTATCAAGGATACCCTCCTAAGTTTTCTCAGGACGAGGGTGAACTAGTCCCAATGCCGGATGTCGTTCCTCGGAAATGCAAGGCTCCGACATTAGCCATCAACACCAAAGAGGTGTCCGTTGTGAAGAGGTAATCTTTCCTTGCAAGGTCTTTGTATTTTTCTTGTAATTCCTTCTGAGATGTAATGTTCTTTGTTCTATTATCTTCTCAGAGCTAAATAGCTCATCAAGGGCAAGGGCAAGGGAGCTACCTCGAAACCCCTGTGCTAGTCGAAGCTCAAACTGGCTTCTCCTACCGTGGCTCCTCCGACTCCTGCCCCTCAGCCTTTTGCAGCGCTGGAGATTACTCCACCTCTGACTGTTGCAGAAGATCCGGCTCGACCATCAGAGCCAGCGATCCTTGAATCGAAAACTGATGTCACCATGAGTGACTCAGGTGTTGATAAGGGTGAACCCTCCTCGGGTAATGATCCCTCGGCATAGACCTTTGCCGATAATCTCCTGGACAATCCAGGACTTGCCAAACTTGGCTTATCTTGGAAGTCTTTGGAGGAGATTCAACAGCTGGCCTGGGAATGCCTAGAGAGGCGGACTCTCTCCGCCGAAGAAGAAGCGCAAGAAGTAGAGGATATCAAACACTCTGATCTTCTTGAACAAGTTCGTCTTCGTGATGAGAAGATAAGGTCCGGCGCACTTCCAACTGCGCCGGTAATCCCGCTAACTTTCGCCGAAAAGGTTGCCACCGAAGTGAATACGAGTTTAGACAAACTCATTCGCGAACAATATGTAAGTCAAAATTCCAACTCCCATTTTTCCTTATTTCATATCATATCCTCTAGCCCCCAAGCATGAAGCTGGAAAATCAAATCTGGTTTTATGCTTCCTTAGGATGCCAAAGAATGAACTAGTGTAGCCCCCAAGGCTCGTGCTGATATTAGTAAAATATTAACCCAAGTCTTTAGTAGACTTCTGACTCTAGGTATTCTGACTTACAGAAAGTATATTCCTATAACCAGGATTTGCTGAAGAACGTTTGCAACAAGCGGAAAGAGATCAAAGCTCTCCGGCTTGAAAATGCACAGCTGAAGGTTTCCAAGGATGAGGCCGAAGGTAAACATTCCGAAACTCAAACCTTGTCTTTTATTTCATAGTCTAATTTTTGTTGAACTGTTTGTTCTTTTGGCTTACAGCACTGGTAAAACAGTCCTACACTATGATTGAAGAGGCCGAGAATCTTAAGACCTTGGTGGTGGAAAACAAAGAAATTCGCCAAGAGCTGGATAAGCTTAAGGAAGATCATGAGAAGAGCATTGCTCAAATTCTCGAATCCACCTCCATGGCCACCGAGGAGCGTGATCGCAAGATTACGCTTCAAGATAAGAAAATCTTGGATCTCAGCAATGAGCTATTCAGAGAAAAGGACATTTCTAAAGCACTCCAGGCTGAACTCTAGTGTCTTCGTGAAGAGAAGGCCAAAGTCGACGATGTCATCTTTGGTATGTTTCCCTTTTTCTGACTTATCTGCATCTTCTGACTCTTTTTGGAGTTTGGGTTTACTTGACTTACCCTTTGCATTATATGCACAGGTCCTCTGAACTTGATGGACTTAGCCTCCACTGAACCTCGCACCCACTGGCTTACCCAAGTCGGTGATTTGCTGCATGACTTCCGCCAATCCCTCGAAGATATTGGCGAAGTTCTCAAGGTTCCAGATATGCATAGCATGTCCGGTTTTGAGGTGCGAGACAAGGCCAAGGATATGCCGCAGCTTGTTCAGGACTGGAACATGTCCTACGCGCGAACTGCAGCGCAAAACGCTCTCACCATGGTTATGAGCCACCATGGAAACATGAAAATCTGGCAAGTAACCAGAGGGTACTGCAAGGTGGACGAAGACGGACAGGAGAAAGACATCAAGGCTATCATGGACTCCTGTGCCGGATATGGGTGCCACATAGCTGATTTGACCAGCTACGACACTCCCTTCTTCACCCGCGTGGACACGCCGCCTCTGCCTTCCGAAGAAACAGCTGAAGTTTCCGACGATGATCAAATCATATCGGATTTGAACATCTCGGAACGTTATCAAGCCGAGGCCGATGTATCCAGCAAGCCGGCAACTCCTACCTCTCCTCCTACATCATAGAGTATCAGAAGAACAATATGTTATTCTGAAAACAATTTGGGTTTGTAAATAAGTAGTATAATACTTTTGCTAGTGCTAAGCTTTATTTTATCTATTCAGCACTTTTGGCTTTGATGTTTTGTGCCTGAAATGTTTGCATATGCACTTGTATTTTTTGCCTACACTTATCATTTATCTGGCTTTCCGCCTCGTCCCTTTTGTGAGCCGGCCAACTTTTAGCATGGAAACTTTGCCGAGCAACGGAGCTCAATTGCTAAACTAGTTTAAACTCGGAAACAAAGCCGGCTTCCAGTACCAACAATTCACTACTCGGAAAATGCCTGCATCCAGCAATTAGACAAATAACCAAAGTATAGACTAGAAAATTTAGATTTATACCCAAAGGTATCAATTTTAGAATCGGAAATCTAAACTAGAACAAACATGAGCATAAAGTATTTTCAAGTATTTTGGGATTTTCGACTGTGACATGATCATTCAGAAATAAGATGGTAAAAACTTCTCAGGAGGATTTAGAGACAACCAAGACTTTATTTCTCATTGAACATGCACACCTATATGATTACAAAGAAAAAACTAAGAATAAAAGGGACGTAGCTGAGCAATATTCCATGGTCTATCTAACTCATCCGGATTTGTACTGCCTCCAGCTCTCTTTCTCTTCTTAGTAGCATGTCTTTCTTTGACTGGTCGCATATCAGTTAGGTAGTATGAACCATTGTGCAATACTCGACTAACTAAAAATGGCCCTTCCCATATTGGGGAAAGTTTGTGTTTTCTTTGCTGCACAAGCCGGAGAACCAAATCGCCCTTACTGAAAGATCTATTTCTGACTCTCTGGCTATGATAATTGCGTAACTTCTGCTGATAGGCTGTTGACCTCATCTCAGCAATGACGTGAACTTCTTCGACTAAGTCGAGATTATTTTGTCGAGAAATTTCGGCATCCTCTTCAATATACGCGTCCACTCTAGGAGAATTGTGAATCAAATCACTGGGAAGAACTGCTTCTGCGCCATAGACCAAGAAGAAAGGTGTATATCCGGTTGACCTATTTGGAGTTGTTCGTAAACTCCATATTACAGAAGGTAATTCCTCTGCCCAAGCCCCCGCAGCACGTCGTAGTGGTGCTTCGAGTCTTGGTTTTAGGCCCTGTAAGATTAGACCATTTGATCTTTCGACTTGTCCATTAGCTTGTGGATGTGCGGCTGACGCAATGTCAAGCCGGATATTTTGTTCATTGCAGAACTTGGCAAGCTCTCCCATAGAAAAATTACTCTCGTTGTCCGTGATAATGCTATGCGGATAATCGTATCAGATTATAACATCCTCAACAAACCTTCTGGTTGTTGCTCCATCACAACTAGTGACGGGTTTAGCCTCAATCCATTTGGTGAACTTATCCACCATCACTAAGAGGTGTGTAAATCCACTTGGAGCGCGTTTAAACGGTCCTACCATGTCAAGCCCCCAGACCGCAAAAGGCCATGTTATAGGTATTGTTAGCAGCTGATCATCCGGAATGTGAGCTTGTTTGGCGTACTTTTGGCAGCCCTTGCACGTCTTGACCAGCTGTTCGGCATCTGCCTTGGCTATAAGTCAGAAAAAACCGCGTTAGAAAGCTTTTGCCACTAAAGATTTGGCTGCAGCGTGGTGACCACACTCGCCTTCGTGGATCTCTCGTAAGATTTCCACTCCTTCCGGAGATACACAACACTGAAAGACCCCAGATGCACTCCGCTTATAGAGCTCACAACTAATTATAGTATAGGCTTTTGCTCGTCGGACGATCTGCCGGCTCAAAACTTCGTCTTCGGGTAATTTTCCGTCTATCAAGAAATCAAGATAGGATTGAGTCCAGCTTGGAATCACAGCCAGAACTGCTACTAAAGGTGAGTCAGATTTGTTCGGATATTCCTCGTCCACTCCCTTAATAGAGGGAACTTTGAGGTGCTCTAGAAAAGCGCCATCCGGGACCTTTTTCCGGGCAGAGCCTATTTGAGATAGTGCATCTGCTTCCTCATTTTCTGTTCGAGGGATGTGTTGAACTTCAAACCCTTCAAACGATTTAGATAATTCATCCACGACAGTCCTATATGTTGCCATGTGCTTGTTTGCCTTACAGATATCCGACACTTGTTGTGCAACAAGATCCGAATCTCCATAACACATTAAGCATCGGATGTTGATGTCTTTAGCAATCTGTATCCCATGCAGTAATGCTTCATACTCGGCAATGTTATTTGTTGCCATGAAGTGTATCTGCAATACATAGAAAAGTTTATCTCCTTGGGGTGACTTGAGCACCACGCCAGCCCCCAAGCCCTCGAGCACTTTAAACCCGTCAAAATGCAAGGTCCAGTATTCCGACTCTGGTAGGGTCATATTCTCCGTTGTCTCTGTCCAATCAGCGACAAAGTCAGCGATGATTTGGGATTTGATTGCTGTACGAGGTTTGTACTTAATGTCGAAAGCTGAGAGCTCTATGCCCCATTTGGCGACGCGTCCTATGGCGTCACTGTTGTTGATTATATCCCTCATGGGAGCTGTGCTCACCACGGTAATTGGATGTTCTTGAAAATAATGCCGTAACTTACGGGATGCTAAGAACACACTGTAAGCCGGCTTTTGATAATGTGGATACCGCTATTTTGATTCAGTTAGGACCTCGCTGAGATAGTAAGTCGGACGCTGCACCAGGTGTTCCTAATTTTCCTCCAGTCTCTCCACCACCATGACGATACTGACAACCTTGTTTGTCGCAGCGAGATAAAGCAACATCGGTTCCTATGGTTCCGGTGCTGCGAGGATAGGAGCATATGAGAGTACTGCTTTCAGGTCTTGTAGTATAGCTTCAGCTTCGTCGGTCCAAACGAATTTCTTGGTCTTTTTCAGGAGCTTGTATAGTGGTGCGGCTCTTTCACCGAGCCGTCTTACAAACCGACTGACTACGGCAATGCAACCAGTTAGTCTTTATACGTCCTTCAGGCGAGTCGGCCTGGAAATATTGAGTATAGCCTTGATTTTGTCTCGGTTTACCTCTATGCCTCTTTGAGACACGATAAAACCTAACAATTATCCGGCTGGGATTCCAAAGAAGCATTTCTTCGGGTTAAGCATTATGTTGTATTTTCGTAGATTGGCGAATGTTTCCTCCAAGTCGGAAATTAGGGTTTTCTTCTTTTTGGACATCACCATAATATCATCCACATATGCATGCACATTGCGTCCGATTTGACCGTGGAGGCAATGCTGCATTGTGCGTTGGTACGTAGCTCCTGCATTTTTCAGCCCAAAGGGCATCGTAACAAAACAGAAGGTTCCGAAGGGGGTTATGAATGAAGTTTTGACTTTGTCAGATTCCTTCATCCGGATTTGGTGATAACTGGAATATGCGTCGAGAAAACATAGGAGTTCCGAGCCTGCCGTAGAATCGATAACTTGATCAATCCTAGGCAGAGCGAACGGATCTTTGGGACAAGCCTTGTTCAAGGCAGTATAATCAACACACATCCTTAAATCAGTGGTGTCTTTTTTAGGGACCATTACAGGATTGGCCGACCATTCAGTATGGATGACCTCTTCTATGAATCTGGCTAACTCGAGCCGTGCTAGTTCCTTAGCTATTGCCTTACACTTTTCATCGCCAAAACATCGTAGGGACTGTTTGACGGGTTTAGCGTTCGGGTGTACATTTAAAGAGTGCTCGACAAGTTCCCTAGGTACTCCGGTCATGTCAGATGCTGCCATGCGAAGATATCTTGATTTGCTTGGAGGAACTTGACGAGCATGCTTTCCTATGCACTATTTAGGCCTACACCTATCTGGGTCACTTCTGATGCCTTGAACAGTGTCTTCTTCAACAGTGTCTTCTTCGTCTCTTCTGATGCCTTGAACTCCGGATTCGGCTTTGTCACCTCTTTCTTCGTCGCGGGCATCTCAGATGGATCTATATTCTTCTGTATCTCCTGGTACTCCTGGGCATGCAACACAGCTTTAGCAAAGGTGGCATTTCCATCCTTGCACTCTCGCGCTTTTTTCGGGTCTCCCCTGATGGTGATCACGCCGTTGGGACCTGGAATTTTCATCATATTGTAAATGTAACACAGACGAGCCATAAAAGCCCAGTAAGCCGAACGTCCGAATATAGTGTGGTACGCGCTCTTGAATGGTACCACTTCGAAGGAAAGTGCTTCCGTTCGATAGTTCTTTGGAGTTCCAAAGGTAACATCCAAAGTGATTTCTCCTAGGGAATTTGCTTGTCTTCCTAGGACAACTCAGTGAAAGATCACAGAGCTGTAATTCAGCTGGGTCTCCGAGATCTTCATCCGGCGTAGCGTTTCGACATACAGAATGTTAATGCTACTGCCGCCGTCCATGAGAGTCTTGGAGAAACCATAGCCGTCAATAAGTGGATTGACGACTAAGGCGTATTTTCCTCGCCTGTGCAACTTAGGCGGATGATCAGCACGGTAAAAGGTGATTGCCACTTCCGACCAGTCCAAGAACTGAGGGATAGCCAGAACTCTTGTGTTGAGCTCATGTAGAACTTCTTTCTTGACCTTAGCTGGTTAAGATCCGAGGAAGGTGACGTAAGTGTCTTTCTTTGTCGGGAAATTCTTTTTCCCTTCCGGCTTGGGATTTGAAGCATCGGCTTCCTCCATGTCGGAATCATCCTTGGTCTCTTTATCTTTTTTGGGATTCTTCTTTCCTTTTTTCCGCTTAGCCCTGTAGCCAGCGGTATCGTCTTTCTTAATGTCGTTATTGAAACGACACTCGGCGTTTGCGTGGGACGAGCCCCCATTGGCGTCTAAGTGATGCACACATGGTTTATTGGCAATGTCGGCCTAGGAGTATTTTTTGCTGGGTTGTTGGTCTCCTCTACCCTGGACTCTTGATGTCCCACGACCGCGTCCACGACCTCCGCCTCGTCCTCCTCGTCCTCCAGACCCGAAAGTAGCAGTGACTACTACCGTTTCCGCGTTGGGCTTTTCTTCCGAGGTGTTCTTGCGCTTCTGAGCTTGCTGCTTTGGTTGTTTTGCCGACTATGGCATAGCTAGGGCGTTAAGTAATCCCTCTGCATTGTCGTCAGCATCTACATACTTGCTCGTTGTTTCTATCTGAAGGGAATATGCCCGAGAGGCAATAATAAAGTGGTTATTATCTTATTCCATGTTTATGATAAATGTTTATTTTGCATGCTATAATTGTATTGATCGGAAACATCAATACATGTGTGTTTAATAAACAAAAATGGTTCCTAGTTATGCCTCTCTTATAGACTAGCTTGTTGATTAACAAGATGATCAAGGTTTCCTGATCATAGACATTGGCTGTTGTTAATAACAAGGTCACACCATTGGTGGAATGATGTGATGAACATTCATCCGAAGTATAGCATTACGATCAAGTCATTATGTTTATATTGCTATAACATCATACGAAGTAATCTTAGTCCTTAGACCATGAGATCATGTTAATTGCTAACACCGGAAGAGTATCTTGATAACATCAAACGTCACACCGTAACAGGGTGACTATAAAGATGGGTTCAGTGCTACGAAGGTGTTATGTTGAGGCTCATGGATCAAGAGTGGAATTTGTCAATCCCGATGACAGATAGATATACTCTGGGCCCTCTCGGTGATATCACATTGAAATAGCTTGCAAGCAAGTGATGTGATCACTAGAATGTTATATCACGGGAACGAGAAAAGAGTGCATGTCGGTAACGAGATCAAACTAGGTATGGAGATACCGATGATCGAATCTCGAACATGTAATATATCGCAGGACAAAGGGATTTAGTTACTAGCGTTAAAGGTTCTCACGATCATAGAAGTCATCGTTGAATGTGTAGGAGTCAGTATGGATCTCCAGGTCCCGCTTCTGATTATTGATCTGAGAGGGGTCTCGATCATGTCTGCATTATTCGCGAACCGTAGGGTGACACACTTAAGGGACACCGACACCATTTGGAGCAAATATGTTTCAGATAAAGATTTAAGAAAGCGCTGGAATTATTTCAATAGACACCGAAACTGTTTCGGGTGAAATTGCTGAAATTGGTTCTGCATGTAATATTGAAATGTTGCAGGGGGTTTTATGTGAATGTTTGTTAATTAAAGTAATTAACAAAATTCTTAATAAAAATAATAAAAGAGTTTTATTAAATGAGAGAGCATTAAATTTGGAGGAATTTAATGCATTTAAAGTGGAGACATTAAAAGAGAATGTGAAGGGGCAAATTTATGTGGAGGGAGTTACCACCACATGAATGGAGGAGGTGAAGAGTCACCTCCTCCATGCGCCGGCCATGAAGGAGGGGCACCCCCCTCCTCCTATAAAAGGCCACCCCCTCCTCACTTCTCACACACACCTCCTTTATCTGGAAAGGAGTTGCTGCTTCCGCTGCTTTGCTGGAGCGAGGGACGGAGGTTGTCGGGGTACCGGACGTGTGTGCGATCACGGATGCACCGCTTCTTTGCGGTGCTGGACTTGGTGGTGCTGGAGCTGGATCTGATGGACGTGCTGGAGCCGGACCTGCTGGACTTCATCATGTTCTTGAGATTGGCAAGTGTACGACTACATCAACCTCGAGTTCCTACTCGTTAACAAAGCTCGTTGTCTATGAGGGTAAGTTCTCGTTGGATGTATGTCCACCCGTTGCTTTGTACCTAGTAGATAGATCTTGGCGTGTAATTCACACCGTAGGAATTTTTTTATTTTCTATGTTGTGGACCCAATAGTGGTATCAGAGCCTAATCTATGCATAGGTGCTTAGCACGGGTAGTACACATATATTGATATGTGGGCGATGATGATCATGTTATTGCATCTTCTATGTATTTTGGATATTGGTGGCATAGTGGGATGAAGCGGCCCGGACCAACCTTACATGTCATCGTACATGAGACCGGTTCCACGACTGACATGCAGCTTGTTTTGCATAAGTGGCTAGCGGGTGTCTGTCTCTCCTACTATAGTCAATATCTGATTTACAACGAGTTGCTAATAACTTAGTTATCCTCGTTGTGGTTCATGTTCATAGGTAAGAACGGTTCTATCTCCGAAAGCCCTAAGCCACGTAAAACTTGCAATTGATAAATTAGAGGCGTCTGTTTAGACCGTTACTGGGCTAGTGTCTTGATATGGTATTGTTGTAAGTAGATGTATGATAGATACTCCTACAACACACTCAACGTGTAAGTTCCATAGACCTTGGCCTTACACACAAAGGAATGATAGAGATCATACCACGATGCAAATGATAGAGATCAAATGCATGGACCATGTCATCTCACTTTACAAATTAGATGTTAGCATCTTATACTGCTAGTTTGGCGCTTTCTGTAGCATTGTAAGATGATCCCTCATTTAGATATCAAGATAAAAATGTGTTCTTCCTTAAGTATGCACCGTTTTGTGGATCGTGTTTCGAGACATCACGTGATGATCGGGTGTACTCGACTCTACGCTTTCATACAAACGGGTGTAAGACAGTTTTACACACGCGAGTACTAAGGTTCTTACTTGGCGAGCCTAGCATGTACAGACATGGCCTCGGAACACGGACCGAAAGGTTAAGCATGAGTCATATAGTTGATATGATGCCCATATAGATGCTCGCCTTTGAAGCTACATCAACTCACATGATGATTGGACTTGGTGTAGTGGATTTGGTTCATGTAATCACCAAAAAGGCACGAGAGATGTCGTTTTTGAGTGGGAGTTCATTTCTAATTTGGATTAGTCGAACCAAATTTGTCATATATTAAATCAAAGTGAATTTGCATAGTTTGTTGTAGTCATTGGCATTCGTTTTCTACCTTATGCTTAGTTTTTATTTGAGATAATAGAACTATAGAATTCTGGATATTTACTTTACGAACTAGTATCGTATTGTTTTGAATGTCAATTTAAAGTTTATAAGTCCTATTGCAAACTTTCAGCAAACTCTATTTACTCCATGAAGTTTAATAAGTAGTATTAAATCAAGAGTAAGAATTCCAATGTTAGTATCTAAAGTATCATGTTTGCCTCCATGATTATTGATATTCAAAAAGTTGTTTTAATATCAAGATTATATTGGAGCTGGAAATTGTTTCAGAAACCATCATGTGTGAAAGATACTGTGATATCTGAAACAATGTATTTGGTTGCATTATGATAGAGTATAATTTAGCAAAATACATGTTCTCATATTGTATGAGAATTTGTGAAGGATGGAGATGCTAGGAATCCGAATCTACCAAAAAAGGTTTTGGGAACTGATATTATACTCGTGATTCTTCCTTATAAGCTATAGTAGCTTGATCATGAAAGTTGTCATGATAAGGATGAATAGAAGATGTAAGTAAAATGTTTACTACACTAATAGATTACTAAAGAATGGATTTTTGAAAGAACACCAAACATTTGATGATGGTGATCCACTTCAAAGTGTAAGTCCAAATGTATTAGTATTTGACTATATACGCTTCATACCATGTGTCATGTTGATGACAACACTATTGATGTTGATAGATTCTTTTAAAAGAAAAAGGAATTGCTGAAAGAGAATCTATAAAATATTTGGAAGAAAATGAAAGGTTGGAGATGTCCAACTTGGGTATATAGAAGATATACATGTTATGGCTATATTCCTTGCTTGTTAAACAATGTGGTTATGAGGTATTGGATACCTGTATTGGATACCGAATTGGTTGGTATGAAGTGTCATACAGGACAACGCAATTCATGAACTACAATGGCCTAAGTAACCAGCAAGAGAATGAGTGATGATGTTCATCGAAAACAAATAAAGTGTTATTGTGTTTTTCGTTGTCATCAAACCAAGCCTTCAAGATTTGTTTAAATAATTGTTATTTTGTTCCGGTATTATGAGAACAATGGTTGTTCAAATAATTACCGTATTCCATAAAGGATGGATGAACTTTTACAAGTCTAGTTGGAGAAATCACATCCATAAACACTATTGCTAAAATGTCGCAAGACAAATGATTGAAAGATCACTTATGAAGTGACATTGCTATTTGAATTATATTTGAAACAAAACATGAAGAAACTCCATGTTGATGGAATTTTGGAGTCCTTGATTTTGATCAATTGACGCATGTGAGACTTTCCTAGAGATAATTGAAACTCTGTTCATAGGCCAAAGAGGAACGGATGACTAGCTTATTGGAAATTGTGCATGCTGATGTGCATAAGTCCATTATGTGTAGCCATATGCGATGGATCTTTTTGCTTCATATGCTTTCTTCAAGAATTTGAGTGAATATATCTGTATATTTACTTAATAAGGAAGAAGTATGAAACATTTGAAAGTTGTTCAAAGACTTTCAAGATGAAGTGAAAAATCATTGTAATAAGAAAATAAAGAGTTTATGATTCAATCATATAGGAAGATATTTGAGTTACATGTTTAGCAAAAACACCTAAGACTTGAGGAATTGTTCCATGATTTGTGTTTCCCGATAAGCCATAGGAGTATGGCATATTCGAGAGATAAAATCAAACCATGTTTGACATGGTAAGATCAAGGGTGTCATTTATAAAACTGCCATTATGTTTTAAGGATTGAAGCTTTAGAGACTACCGCTTTTACACTGAAAAGAGCACCATCGTGATCCGTTGAAATGACACCACATGAGTTATGGTTTGGGATAAAACCCGAAATGTCTTTTCTTAAATTTTGGTATGTTATGCATAAGTAAAATGTTTACAACCAAAGTCGGATAAGCACGTCTTTGTAGGTTATCCCAAAGAATTTGTTGGGAATTTCTCCATAACACCGAGGACAAAAGAGTTTGTCGCTTGGAACGTCAAGTTTCTTGAGAAGGAACTTTTTCGTGAAAAGTTAAGTGGGAGGACAATATAACTTTGATAATGTTGTTGAACCTTAGCTATATGTGCTAAGTAGCACAGCGCCGGAAAGTGTCCCGGTGGCGGCACAATGCTCATGGCTCTCGTGATTACAAAAGGTGTGATCTCGGAGATTAGAGTTCCTATAGAACTGTGTGGGTCGGTAAGAATCAAATAGTAGGATTTGATAAGCAAGTCGTTATTGTTTTGACAATGATGAACCGACTACATGCAAAGAAGCGATGATGGGCCCTGACTCCATAAAATGACTAGAAGTCATAGAATCCGTGATAGTATCCATACACGAGAAATCAAGTTTCTGAACTTGGAAGACCCTCCGGAAAGGCGTGAAGCCTATCGGTCGTGTTTGGATCTATAAAGAAATATACATGGATGTTTGACATCTATGAAATAGTCGACATGTCGGAAAGAAGTTTACGGCAATGTTCAAGGAGTTGACTATGACAAGATATGATCTTTCATAGCGATATATAGTCTTGACGGATTAATGTAGCAACCACTACATATAATTTGGTATATGGTAGTTGAATAAACAAAACAAGGTTCTTGTAATAGAACGGTAACCTAGGACATGTACATGACATGGTCCGAAGGGTTTTGTTAATTCAAAGGGTTCTAAAAGGGCATGTAAACTTCAATAGTTGAAGTAAGCATAGCGGAGTTGGAATCTTCACCATGATGAAACTGTTAAAAGAGTTTAAATTCATCGGAGATGATGAAGATGCTTGCATTTGCAAGAAATTAAGTGGGAGCGCTGAGACATATTTCTAATACATTATGTAGAGGACATATTGTTGATTGGAAATGATGTATCTTGAATTGACACAAGTTAAGGATTTCATTAAAATAAGATTTCGATGAAAGACTTGGGCAAACCCAGAATATTAGGCATCAATATCTATATGGATAGATTAAGGCGCTAATATGGTTGTGCCAGACATACATATATAAGATATTGAAAGGGTCCAATATGAGATATTGAAAGGGTTCAATATGGAAACAACAAGAAAGGTTCTTGCTGCATGGAAAGAATTGTATTCAGATTCAAGTGTTTCAACACTTGGTGAGTAAAATCACATGAAGATTGTGATCGATTATACCATGATATGTATATATCCAGAATGTCCTATGCTCTAAATGTTATGAGCATATACCAGAATGATTCATAAGATGATCATTGGATAATAGTAAAGATATTCTTATGAGCTTTGGAAGAACTAAGAATATATCATGTATAAGTGACAAATAGTTAAAGGTAGTTCATTGTAAAGTGTTACATTGATACTAGTTTTGTCACAAGATACAAATTAAATTTATCTCAATTTAGACTATGGGTGGCACAATATAATGGAAAGGATGTTCCATGATGGATTTGGATGAGTTCCAAAGTTGAGATATTGTGACGGATACTACAACAAAAGGCTAAGTATATGGCTGCTATAGTAGCAGCAAAGGAGGGCATTTGTGTTAAGTAGTTTGTTATCAAACTAGGTGTGGTTCAAAGTGGGCTAATACTATGAAGATATATTGTGTGACAATAATATCAACATATTTTGAGCCGAACGAACTAAAGGTCTCACCAGAGAACCAAATTTATACAATGCCATCTCATTTGAGAATGAGTGATGCGTAGAGACGCAAAGACATGCAAATACACACGGATCTGAAACTGTCACATCCGGAGATTATGTTAACCACTAGCAATAGCGTATATGCAACACTAGAAAGCCATAGGTGTTCAATACGCAAAGTTTTTCAAACTAGATTATTGACTCTAGTGCAAGTGGGAGACTGAAGGGAATATGCCCGAGAGGCAATAATAAAGTGGTTATTATCTTATTCCATGTTTATGATAAATGTTTATTTTGCATGCTATAATTGTATTGATCGGAAACATCAATACATGTGTGTTTAATAAACAAAAAGGGTTCCTAGTTATGCCTCTCTTATAGACTAGCTTGTTGATTAACAAGATGATCAAGGTTTCCTGATCATAGACATTGGATGTTGTTAATAACAAGGTCACACCATTGGTGGAATGATGTGATGAACATTCATCCGAAGTATAGCATTACGATCAAGTCATTATGTTTATATTGCTATAACATCATACGAAGTAATCTTAGTCCTTAGACCATGAGATCATGTTAATTGCTAACACCGGAAGAGTATCTTGATAACATCAAACGTCACACCGTAACAGGGTGACTATAAAGATGGGTTCAGTGCTACGAAGGTGTTATGTTGAGGCTCATGGATCAAGAGTGGAATTTGTCAATCCCGATGACGGATAGATATACTCTGGGCCCTCTCGGTGATATCACATTGAAATAGCTTGCAAGCAAGTGATGTGATCACTAGAATGTTATATCACGGGAACGAGAAAAGAGTGCATGTCGGTAACGAGATCAAACTAGGTATGGAGATACCGATGATCGAATCTCGGACATGTAATATATCGCAGGACAAAGGGATTTAGTTACTAGCGTTAAAGGTTCTCACGATCACAGAAGTCATCGTTGAATGTGTAGGAGTCAGTATGGATCTCCAGGTCCCGCTTCTGATTATTGATCTGAGAGGGGTCTCGATCATGTCTGCATTATTCGCGAACCGTAGGGTGACACACTTAAGGGACACCGACACCATTTGGAGCAAATATGTTCAGATAAAGATTTAAGGAAGTGCTGGAATTATTTCAATAGACACCGAAACTGTTTCGGGTGAAATTGCTGAAATTGGTTCTGCATGTAATATTGAAATGTTGCAGGGGGTTTTATGTGAATGTTTGTTAATTAAAGTAATTAACAAAATTCTGAATAAAAATAATAAAAGAGTTTTATTAAATGAGAGAGCATTAAATTTGGAGGAATTTAATGCATTTAAAGTGGAGACTTTAAAAGAGAATGTGAAGGGGCAAATTTATGTGGAGGGAGTTACCACCACATGAATGGAGGAGGTGAAGGGTCACCTCCTCCATGCGCCGGCCATGAAGGAGGGGCACCCCCCCTCCTCCTATAAAAGGCCACCCCCTCCTCACTTCTCACACACACCTCCTTGTGAAGGATCTCTCTCCCCCTCTAGTATTATTCCCCCATGGTCTCGGATTAGCGAGATACATGTTCCCGGTGGCTTTATCTGGAAAGGAGTTGCTGCTTCCGCTGCTTTGCTGGAGCGAGGGATGGAGGTTGTCGGGGTACCGGACGTGTGTGCGATCACGGATGCACCGCTGCTTTGCGGTGCTGGACTTGGTGGTGCTGGAGCTGGATCTGATGGACGTGCTGGAGCCGGACCTGCTGGACTTCATCACGATCTTGAGATCGGCAAGTGTACGACTACATCAACCACGAGTTCCTACTCGTTAACAAAGCTCGTTGTCTATGAGGGTAAGTTCTCGTTGGATGTATGTCCACCCGTTGCTTTGTACCTAGTAGATAGATCTTGGCGTGTAGTTCACATCGTAGGAATTTTTTTGTTCTCTATGCTGCGGACCCAACACTATCATCTCTCCCAAATCAGTGACCTTGTCACAGTTCAAGCGATGACGTAGTAAACCAATTGGGAGGCCTGCAATGAAAGCTTCAATCGCAGTTTGGTCATTTACTCCTTCACAGGAGTTCTTGGTGTCGATCCATCATCCGAGATAATCCCGGCAAGTTTCTTCGGCTTTTTGGGTGCAACGATGTAGGTCTCCTACCGTGCAGGGTCTCTGATATGTGCCTTCAAAATTCTGAAAGAACGCACTTTGCATGTCATACCAGTTGTGGATGGTGTTCTCTGAAAGTTCATTGATCCATGATCGTGCCATCTTCCGCGACATGAGTGGGAGATATCGGGTTCCGGTCAGGCTGTTTTCGCCTTTGGCGATACAGCAAGCCTGGAAAAAATCCTGGAGCCAAGTATCTGGCCGAGCTATACTGTCGTAGGCTTGAATGTGTCTTGAGATAGCAAATCCTTCCGGGAATTTTGTACCTCTTATGAGTGGTCTGAAGCACTTTGGGCCCATGTATATATCATCGTTTTCGTAGCGCCACGCCTCTATGTTGGAGTTGATCCTATGCCTTGCGTCACTTATGGATAAATATCATCCTGAATGACGGCTGTGGTTGCGGTGCCTTGGATCTGGACTTCGGCTTCTGCCACCACCTCCTCCACCACGACGCCCTCCTTGGCCTCCTTGGGAGCCGTTGTGATGGCTACTTGGTGGAGAGGGTGGAGCGACTGGATTGTTTTCGGCTGATCGTCGGCCTCCGTCCCGGAGCATCGTTATTCCGGTTCCGGGGAGGATCTTCATTACGACGAGCCCCTTGCTGGCTTGACTCAGCACGGTGTCTGTCGTTCCTTCGTCCGTCAGCCAGACGGCTTGTGTGTCTAGGAGGTGGCATTCTTTGACGATCCTCCTCCCGACATTTCTCTTTGTCTTCTTCCCTGCGATCGTTCGACTCTTGCCGGGGAGGATTCTTCAGATTCAGTGCAGCAATTGCCTCTTGCTCCACAGCTGGGGCAACGTTGCGCTAGTCATGTGCAGCTTTGTGATGCTGCCCTGAAGATCCGATTCTTGAGTAGTTGTTGATACATTGCAAATGTATCTATAATTTTTGATGCTCCATGCTTGGTTTTATCCACTTTCTTGTGTTTTGTCCACACTTTGGAGTACTTTTCATATGATTTCTTGGACTAACCTATTAACAAGAGCCACAGTGCCAGCTGCCTGTTTTCTGCTGTTTTTGGTTCCAAGAAAGTCAGAAAATGAATATTCTCGAAATTGGACAGGACAAACGCCAAAGTGCCTATTTTTCTAGAAGACTCCAAGAGCCAGAATACGAGACGGAGGAGGGCCAGGGGCTGGCCACGCCCCCCCAGGCGCGGGTTGGGCCTGGCCACACCAGGGCATGGTGTGGTGGCCCCAGGCACCCCCTCGGCCTCTCTCTTCGCCTATAAGGAGCCTTCTAACCTAAAAACTTTGTGGGGTTTGACGTTTTTCCAAAAGGAGTTCCGCTCCCCCGCGACCACCAGATTCCACGAAACAGCACCAGAAACTCCATTCCGGCACCCTGTCGGGACGGGGAATTGGAGGAGATCATCGCCATCATCATCACCATCGCTTATCCATCGACCTTCCATGTTTCCCCCATCTATTAGTGAGTAATCCCCCGCTTTAGGCTATGGGGATGGTAGGGATTGGATGAGATCGTTCATGTAATGGCATCAGATTGTTAGGGCATGGTGCCTAGTATCTTTTATTAGTGCTTTATGACTTTGTTGCGACTTGTTGTGCTTAATGCTTGTCACTAGGGCCCGAGTGCCATGATTTCAGATCTAAACTTATTATTGATTCATTATGATAGTATTGTTCTTGGTCTTATCTGCAAGTTGTATACACAAGTCGCTGTCCGGAACCTATGGCCCCGAAGTGACAGAAATCGAGATAACCGGAAAGGAAAGGCTTTGATGTGAGGATCACATGTGTTCACGGAGTGTTAATGCTTTGCTCCGGTGCTCTATTAAAAGGAGCACCTTAATTGCCAGTAGTTCCCTAGAGGCCCCGCTGCAAACGGGCTGGCAGGACAAAAGATGTTGTACAAGTTCTCATTGCGAGCACGTATGACTATATATGGAACATATGCCTAGGATTGTCTAGTACTTGGATGCTTTATCTTATTTATCTGCAATTGCCCTATGTTCTGATTGCTATGTGAATTGTCTTGTCCATGCAACACCCGTCCATCCATCCCTATGCCTACCGCACTCGAATCCCATTGTTTACTGCTTTTGTTACTACTGTCTTTGCTTTACTACTGTTGTTACTTTGCTATTCCTACTACAAAACTGTTGCTGCTGATAAACTGCTGTGAGCAAGATTGTTTCCAGGTGCAGCTGAATTGACAACTCAGTTGTTAAGGATGATAACTATTCTTTGGCTCCCCTTGTGTCGAATCAATAAATTGGGTTTCACTTCCCTCAAAAATACTGCGATACACCCCCTATACTTGTGGGTCATCAGTTGTCTTCCCGACGGTCGGAATGGTGATGCCGTTCCGGAACACGTTTGGGTCTTACGTCATTCCAGGTCAGATCCGTGCGACACTAGTCAGATTGGGAGACCAGTTTTCCGCTTCCGGACAGGGCAGCCTTCTGCTGCTCCAGACCCTTGTTGAGTAGTTTAATGCCATCGAATCTGCTATGGGCCTGGATTACTTGCTAGGATTTCTCGAGCCTCAACGGTGTTCTGCACTGGTGTTGGATACACCCAATCTCCGTTGCTGTCGCGCCGAGGCATCCCATGGTCTCCTCCAAAGAGGACTTTGTGAATCTTCGGGAATTGGTCGTCATGAGTGTGACGTTTTTGGGTCTTCTAATGCTGCCGAGAGACGTACTTCTCCGTAGTTGCCATGTGTTTCTTTTCTTCCTCAATGTTTTTGGCTTCATCGAGGAGTACTTGGCGACGCGCTTCTATGGCCTGGGCCCTTTCGTCCAGCTCTTCAGCAGTAAGTTCTGCATTTGTAGGAATAGGTGTGGTTAATGCAGCATCGATGAGTTTACGCGCACCTTCGGTGATCACGTGTCCATCCACCGACTCTTCCTTGGGCTCTTCTAGGATCAGTGCTCCATCCGAGTCTTCCTCGTATTCCTCGGTAATCACCTCCTCTACCGGAGGATCTTTTGCCAGGGTCTTGTTCTTCTTGTTCTTCTTCTTTGCCTTCTTGGCAGCGCCGGTAGCAAAGACGGCTTTGGGTCTGTTTCCCGGAGTCAAGCTCTGATCGGTACTTTCGGACATCTGGACCTCGGGATTATCTCCGATATCCATGTCATCCTGCGCTTTGGGAGAGTTTCCCTGGATCCTTCATCCATGGCTTCTCCTTCCTCTGCAACTTTGGAGTTATACTCCTCTTCATATTCCGCGGAGAACTTTCGGAAATCTGTCGACGTCATCGATTCATCCAAGGATGCGAGTAAGTCGGTGTTTGTTCCGATCGCCTCTAGCACCGAGTCGGTGTTTTCTCCAGCATCGGCAGAGCCAGATCCGGATCCAACGTATCCGACGAAGTGCGATGTGTGGGTCCTAAGGTAGTTGCGGCTTTCCTCGTGGGCTTCCTTGAAGATCCTGATAGTCTCGAGAACCTCATCCACGCTTGCGTCTTGCATCATTATGCGCCTCAACGTGTGCCTTAGGAACGGTTGATCTGTTCCCGCGTTGGCAGGGCCGGAACCAAAGTTGTTGTTGTGATCCTCTTGGATTTCGACCTCAGCGGGTGGATCGATCTGGGATTCGGCCTCGCAAGGGAGATCCACTCCAGATTCGACTTGAACCGCCAGGTCTACTTCAGGCTCGGATTTCTCCACTATCTCCGCAACTGGTGCGGGCTGGGTCGGATTAGGGTTTTCTGAGATCTGGAACTCTGTCGCCTCTGTGGACAAAGGGGACCCAGACATTTCTTCTGCCTCTATCATCACCGCTAGGGTGGGTGGGGTAGGTTCAGTGAATCCGATGTAAACATTGATCTCACCGAAAGACATGATGGTGTAGGCAGTCACGGCCTTCCTAGCCAGAATCCAGGTCTTGTCGAGAACGATGAGAGGGACGTCGCTGGCATAGAGGATGCGACCGACGATGATAGTCTCGCCGATTCCGATTCTTGCAGATTCCGCTCGGAACGCAGATCTGAAGCTCACTTGCCCCACGGTGGGCGCCAACTATCATCGGATTGATGACAAGTACACCATGAGGGGGTCCTCGAGGCGTGTGGAAGAGAGGGGTGTGAGACGTATGGTGTTCCGGGACGGTGAGCACACAAGTTTACCCAGGTTTGAATCCGCCGGCTTTGGACGGATCCTACTCCTGCTAGCAATTCAGTAATACGACAGAGTCGGAATATGGGTTACAAGGGTTTCGCCTGTGTGAGTTGAGATTGTAGAATATTGTGAGGGTGCCCTAAAGGCTCTCCCTAGGATGGTTTATATAGATATCCGTCCTAGGGTTTACATGAGAGATCTATCCGACTACGACTAAGAGTCGGTTACAGAGTACATCTTGAACTACAAGTAACACTATGGGCCTATGTCGGTAAGTCTTCTAGGCCTTCCCGTAGCAGACTGGACTCCGTCTCTTCTCCCTGACTGGGCCTCCCGTGAAGCAAAGCTCTAACCCGAAGTGGGCCACCCTGGTCAGTGAGGAACTGTGAGGATATCGGAAAGTATATCCCCAACAACCATGTGTTAGATTGTCTTCATCTTAATGTTGAGAGAAGTCGACTTCTCAATATTTGCCTCTCACGGGGACTTGATGGAGGGAACTACTTGTTGGTAGACAGAGGTTTGTTAGCACTTACAGTGACTATAAAGCTGTTGGCACCCCTTACGTATCAACTTGGGAACCGAGGAAACTCACGGAACACTATCCATTCCATGGGATACGTCCTACAGGATTACGTCTCTTAATAGCGCAGTAATTCTATTGATATCGATTGCTGACTGTTGTGGTTATAAGGATGATGTGAGCAGTGGTTGCTGCCTATTTGTTCAAGTACGGAGTTCCTCCCACACATAGATAGTTGAGAATGTTCATGATAATAATCTTTATCTTAACTCCTTATAATGCTAGTGGTGTATCCGCTACTCCCTAAGAACGCTTTTTCCCTATTGCAGTTCCAATCTCTATTACATACACGATACTTACTTTCTGTGTTCGGTTGTTTTACTTTACTTATTGTTGCTTGATACGTTGCAAACATATCTATAATTTTTGATGTTCGATGCTTGTTTTATATCTACTTTCTTATGTTTTGTCCACACTTTGGAGTATTTCTATACACTTTCTGGAACTAACCTATTAACAAGATGCCATAGTGTTAGTTGCCCGTTTCCTGCTGTTTTTGGTTCCAGGAAAGTCAGAAAATGAATATTCTCGGAATTGGACCGGACAAAAGCCAATGTCGATATTTTATCGGAAGACTCACGGAGCCAGAAGACGAGATGGAGAGGGGCCACGAGGTGGCCACACCACCTGGTGGCGTGGGCCATCCCAGGCCGCGCCAGGGGGTGGTGTGGGCCCCTCAGGCGCCCATCGACCTTGCATCTTTTGCCTATATATTGCCTCCAATGCAAAAACCCAAAATCATCTGGGAGAAAGCCACGAAAACCTCCACAGCGTTGCCGCCACCGAAGGGGAGATTCGGGGGACAGAAAGTCTCTGTTCTAGCCCCCTGCCGGGACGGGGAAGTGCCCCCAGAGCCATCTCCATCGATCTCCACCACCATCTCCATCGCCGTTGTTGATTCCCATGATGATGAGGGAGTAGTTCTCTCTCGAGGCTAAGGGTTCTACCGGTAGCTATGTGTTCATCTCTCTCTATGCATGATCATATGGTGATCATGAGCTTTGTAATCAAGTAGATCTACCATGCTACTCAAGTACTTTAATAGATCTCTGCTCTCCCCATGTCTGTGAAAGTGACAGCGTGCACACCATGGTGGCACTTAGGCTAGAGATTATAATTACTTATTATGAGTTATATTTGGAGTTGGATGTTTCTATGAAATTGTGGTGTTTGTTGGAACCATCTAGAGCTCAAGGTGATAGTGTGGGGTTATCTAGATGGGGAAAGTGAACTTTAAGGAGTGTTGTTATAGCCCTACCATGGATTAGAGTGTCCAACCGGAGAGTAGTTCAGTGTAGTATCATGAAGAGAAGATATTTATATGAGAGTGTTCACTAGTGAAAGTATGATCCCTAGGCCTTGTTTCTAAACATTGAAACACCGTTTGCAATTAGATCTATTACATGTTTGCTTGCTTCCATCTTTATTCAGTTTGCCTTTAGTCTCTTCCTACCCATCAAAGCTATTTTCTGGCACCGCTACCACTTATAATTATCCATGACACATGTATTTCACTATCTCTTCGCCAAACTAGTGCACCTATACACCTGACAAGTGTATTGGGCGTGTTGGGGACACAAGAGACTTCTTGTATCTTGATTGCAGGGTTGCTTGAGAGGGATACCTTTGACCACTTCCTCCCTGAGTACGATAAACCTTGGGTAATCCACTTAAGGGAAACTTGTTGCTGTTCTACAAACCTCTGCACTTGGAGGCCCAACAACTGTCTACAAGAATAGAAGTGTGTAGACATCAAGCTATTTTCTGGCGCCGTTGCCGAGGAGGTAAGGTAAAATGTACTCACATCCTCCGGTGTGAGTGCTCAAAGCTATTTCCTTTAGATTCTGCAATTTTGTCTTTTTGTTTCTTGTTTTCACTAGTTTGGCTTAATGGAAAACAACAACAAAATTAGAGAGCTTTATAGTATTTATCTTGAGTTAGGACATGAAGTGTTTGAAGAGAAAATTAAAAGACCTATGGAACTTTATTTGCATGCTAATAGCAATGTTGTTAGTATGAATTCTTTGGTCACCATTATTGCTAATTCTATGGAAAAGTCTAAGCTTGGGGAAGCTAGTTTTTATGAAAATGATCTTTTTAGTTCCCTAGCTTTGGAAGATAGCTATTTTATTGCTTATGATGATACCAAACCTCCAATATATGATGATTACAATGATGAATATGATATTTTCAGTCCACCTACTATTGAGGAGAAATTAATTATGATTACAATATGCCTCCTATATTTGATGATTATGGTGATGAGAATAATAATGATAGCTATTTTGTTGAATTTGCTCCCACTTCAATTAATAAGAATGACTATGTTTATGTGGAGAGTATTAACTATTTTATGGATGTGGCTCATGATAAGAATGTTTTATGTGATAGTTATATTGTTAATTTTATTCATGATGCTACTGAAAGTTATTATGAGAGAGGGAAACATGGTTTTATGCATCTCAATAATAATTAAGTTTCCCCTCTTTATGTTAAAAGTCTTGGAATTGCACTTGTTTTGCTTTACTATGCTTGTTGCTTTGTGCTTTCATGACTTGTTTCTTTACAAGATTATTTTTCATAGGAAGTGGGTTAGACTTAAATGTGTTTTGAATTTTCTTCTTGATGCTCTCTTTTACTCAAATTCATATTTCTTATGTGAGCATCTTCTCAAACTATCAAGCCTAACTTAAAGGCATTAACCTAAAAGTTTTAGATGAGTCTTGAAAGTTATTGGCTCTGTAATAACCGCTACTTATCCTTTTTATTTGCTTTTTGTGCCAAGAGTAACCTCTAATGAGAGAGAATTAATGCTTGGGAAAGTTGCTGTCCCGAAACAGATTTTTGTGCTTCGCTGTAAAAATTTGTGTAAAATCTTTGTACGTCGGTTTAAGCTGTAATTCTTTGTGCTTCTGCCCCAGGTTGTTATCCAACTTTTGTTAGTTCAACACTTTTCTATTTGAGCAACAGAAGGTCTTCGAAAAAATTGGTTTTTACCTGCTGGTCTGTTTTGACAGATTTCTGCCATTATTTTCATTTGCTTCTTGTTGATTTCTTTTTGGGTTCTTTTTGGGGAATTGAGATTTTTGAGGGAAGTGCTACAGTAGCTTGTGTTTTAATTAAAGTTTTATTGGTGTTGAAACTTAGCCCAAAGACTTATTATCTTGAGTACACTAATGTTGCTAATAAAGATTGTGTGAAGTTTTTTGTATGAAGGAAAAAATTTAGGCATATGGAGAGAATGATGTAATAAGATGAAGAATGGACTAAAGCTCAAGCTTGGGGATGCCACGCGTGTCACCCTAAGAAATATTCAAGAAGTACAAGCGTCAAAGCTTGGGGATGCCCAAGGCATCCCCTTCTTCATCAATAAAAATACCAGGTTTCTTCCAAACACTTCATTTTTATTGTTTCATGCACAGTTGTGTTGTTCTTGGATTATCTTTGTTTTTGTTTTTGGTTTTTGTTTTCTTGGTTTTTTAGTTTGCTTGAATAAATTGGTTGGACCCCCTCTTTCATACATTAGTTTTCAAATAGTTTGGTTTTGATTGGAAAAGAGTAGGAAAGTTCATGCTTAAGTGGTAAAGAGAGCTTGTTTTTTACTGTGGCCCATGCTTTGTCATGCCATGCTTGATATTTTTTTGGCTTTATGCTTAGCGATCTTTGTTGTAGCATGACATGTTATAAACAATTGAGATTGCTTAATGTGCCTTGAAAGAATCATGCATTGTTTTAGCATATTAAAGCATAGTATTGTGGTATTCTCCTTTGATGCTTTATTTGGGTTGACTTGGCACATGCTCACACCATGTTATGACTATCCCAAGTCACCATAGCCTTCATGGTCCTTTAGTTTTCGACTTGTAATATCACTATATGCTTTAATTAATCATGTTTTGTCGCTGTGCATGATTATGCCCATTATTGCTCTCTTAGTTGGTCGCTCCCAGTCTTTTGCTAGCCTCCATAACCAAGTATGAATTCCACTCATGCATCCAACTCCTAAAACCAAGTTATTACAAAGAGTCCATCATACCTACCTATTAGCATTTGCTATTCCAAGTATATTCATGTTTTTATCTACCTTCCGAATTAAACTTTTTATGGGAAAACTAGTGATTAAAGCTCTCACGAACTTGATGGCACACTTTACTTTTCTTGCCCTTAATAAACTTGAACCATTGTGTCGTCTATGTTGTATATGCTTGCACTTATATGTTGGGGATTACCAGAACTATCTTGTCATGGGGAACGCTTTCAGCATTGCACTTGTACTTTGTACCTAGTTGATATCATGCTCTTTTATCTATGGATGTCGTCGGCGTAAAATGAAAGGGGAGCTTGTAAGTCCATAGAGTTATGTATGTGTGTTAGAGAAACACCTGGGTCACTGGTCTAATCCATGCCTAATCATGGTGGAAACCTGCATCGTAACCATAATGAGCTGTCTATGAAGAATTATTCTTATAAAAAAGAGTCAGATATTGAGAAAAAGAGAAAAAGAAAAAAAAGATATGAGAAAAGAGGAAAGAGAGAAAAAAAAAGCACCATTTTCCCATGGTAAATAAGAAGATTGCTGAGATGCTCGTTGTCTGCTTGCCTTATCATTTTGATATGGGGATTCTTCCGTATCATCAGGCAAGGGGTACCCCGTTGGCGGTTCTCTATGATACACAATACTTACTATGACAAGAACTTACCGGTAACTAACCTTGAGTAGCATGAGGAGCGACCCTCGTATTGAAGGGACATGAGGTTTCCAACTTATACTTTGTCAAGCATATACTCCATAGTTTGTTGACTTTAACCTTAATCACTTCAAGATGCTTATGATAGGGGGAATGAGAGCTGAAAGCTAATAAGTACCATAATTTTTGGAAGCTCTTTATGAAACTTGAATCCCTACTTCCTTCTATGAAGGCCTTTCTTCCACTTATATATTGAGTCTCCACCCTCTATCTTTATGCACCTATTGAGAGAGCATAGTGGCCATTCTTAGTTTAATGTGCATTGTTCCAAGACTTGTTGATTGATGCATACCTTGATATTGCTTGTTTTAAACTATTTGTATCTAGTCACTCTTATGAACTTTGAAGGTGTCCTATGCATTTATATTTGCTACTCTATGAGGGACAAGATGAGTACCACTATGCTATGTTTTCTTTATGTGAAACAAATAAACGTCTTGCAAAGAATTGTTATTCATGAATCTTTTGTTTGTGCCTTTTCATGTTGCAACATAGTTTCTTTGTCTTATTGCTAGAACTTTGTCTTTCATGTTATGATTGAAGTACTATGATCCCAGCTTTGAATGTTTTACAAATACTTTGATCAAGTTTATGATGGTGCATGTCACCTAAAAAATTATTCTTTCTTTTTATCACTTACCTACTCGAGGACGAGCAGGAGTTAAGCTTGGGGATGTTGATACATTGCAAATGTATATATAATTTTTGATGTTCCATGCTTGGTTTTATCTACTTTCTTATGTTTTGTCCACACTTTGGAGTACTTTTCATATGATTTCTTGGACTAACCTATTAACAAGAGCCACAATGCCAGCTGCCTGTTTTCTGCTCTTTTTGGTTCCAGGAAAGTCAGAAAAATGAATATTCTCATAATTGGACGGGACAAAAGCCATAGTTATTATTTTACCGGGGGACACCTGGAGCCAGAATACGAGACGGAGAGGGGTTAGGGCCCGGCCACACCACCTGGCCCGCGCGGCCAGGCCTGGCCCGCGCCAGGGGGTGGTCTGGCCGCCCCAGGCACCCCCTCGGTCTCTCCTTCTGCCTATATATTGCCTCTGATACGGAAACCCTAAGTACCCGATCAAAAATCCACGAAAGAGTCTGTAGCCGCCGTCATCTCCATCCCTATATCGGGAGGGATCTGAAGCTCTTCCCGGCACCCTGTCGGAGAGGGGAATTCACCTTGGAGGCCTTCTTCATCATCATGCAAGCCTCCGGTGTGATGCGTGAGTAGTTCATCTCTGGACTACGGGCCCATGTAGTAGCTAGATGGCTGGTTCCCCTCCTTTGTGCTTTCATGTCTAGATCTTGTGAGCTCCGCTCATGATCAAGATCATCTATTTGTAATTCTGCATGTTGTGTTTGCGGGGATCCGATGGATATTGAGATGCTATTTTAGATTGATTATTGATTCTATCATGTCTTTGTTATTTGTGATCTTGCATGCTTTCCGTTGTTAGTAGCTATCTTGGCCAAGTAGATGCTAGCAAATCCAAGAGTTAGTATTTATGCTCGATAGTGGGTTCATGCCTCTGGTAATCTGGGGAAGTGACAGAAATCTCTAAGGTACTAGATGTGATGTTGCTACTAGGGAGAAAACAACAATATTTTGTTCATAGAACAATCATATTGTTTACTTTACACGCAGTTCGTAAAGCAATAATCTGTTGCTTGCAACTTAATACTGGAGGGGGTTCGGATGATAACCTGAAGGTGGATTATTAGTCATAGATGCAGTTGGATGGCGGTCTATGTATAATGTTGTAATTCCCAATCGAATCTCAAAGGAGTCAAGATGAGTAGTATATGCTTGTATGCTTTCTCGGTGTTTGTCAATTGCCCCGCTGTAATTTGTTCACCCAACATGTTATCTATCTTAAGGAGAGCCACCTCTAGTGAACTATGGACCCCGGTCCTTTCTTTTACTTTCAATCTATAATCAATTGTTTACTGCTTTGTGTTTACTTTCTGCAAAATATTACTTCCTTCCATTCGATACGTTTAATCCTTTGTTTTCAGCAAAACCGGTGAGATTAACAACCTCATCACAAGTTGGGGACAGAGTTCTGTGGTTGTGTTGTGCAGGTCTCCACGTTGCTGCTGGCACCGGTAGTGCGCCCTGCCAACGTTCAGCTAGCTACACCTTTGGGGTGTTTCCTTCCTCCTACTGGATTGATAACCTTGGTTTCATAACTAAGGGAAACTTACTGTTGTGCTCATCATACCTTCCTCTTGGGGTTCCCCAATGATGACCCACAAGTATAGGGGGTGTATCGCAGTATTTTCGATAAGTAAGAGTGTCGAACCCAATGAGGAGCAGAAGGTGTTGGCTAGTGGTATGGATCAGAAATTCTCTGGAAATACTTAGCAAACATATTTTTAGGGGTTTTTGATAAAGCAAGTAAATAAAGTACGAGTAAATAAAAGACAATAGGAATAAATGCAGCAAGTGGCCCAATCCTTTATGCAACAAAGGACAAGCCGGTTGTATTACTTAAGATGACCAAACGTTCTCGAGGACACACGAGAAGACTGTCAAGTGCTTTCGCTTCATATAGTTGATGAATCTTCTTTAGCTTGCTAAGTGTTGTGTGGGTGAACCTGTGCTAATGTACCAACCTTCCTAGGACTAATGCATACTTGTGATTGTACCCCTTGCAAACATCCATAAGTACAAGAAAGTAATTAAGGTAGAAACCTAACCACAACTTCAAACTCTAAGACCCTGACGTCCCTTGTGCAATGGTTTCCTAATGGGGGTTTAGGTTTCTGTCACTCCGGCAACCCCTACGATTAGTAGCCAAATACACAATGAATTCCCCTAGGCCCATATAGGTGAAGTGTCATGTAGTCGACATTCACATGACACCACTAGTAGAAGTACACCACAACTTAAATATCAAACTATTGAATCTTTCTCAACACAATTCCACTACTAACAACATGACTTCTCCCATGTCCTCAAGAACAAAACGAACTACTCACAAGACATCATAAGAATCATGATCAGAGATGGAATAATGATGTATAACAATCTAAACATAAACAATAATTCAATGGTTCCACTCAATAGCATCAACTACAGAGAGTAATCAACACCGGGAAACTTTCCCCTAAGAAATATGCAAGATTCAACCCAATTGTTACAGCAATATGGAGATGGTGATGAGGGTGCTGATGGTGGTGATGATGATGATCCTGATGAAGTCCAGCTTGATGGTGGTGTTGATGGCGACGATCTCCCCTCACCGGGAAGGAATTCCCCCGGAAAAATTCTGTCTGCCGGAGAGATCTTTCTCTCTCGGTGTTTTCCGCCCCGTTGAGGCGGCGAAATCTTTCTGTGGTCACTCCCCGAGTCTTAGGGTTTCGGGAGGAATATATACGCTAGAGGGGAGAGCTGTAGGTGGGCCAAGGTGGCCACACCACCTGGTGGCGTGGCCTAGGGTGGCCCACGCTAGGGGGTGGTGTGGGCCCCCTATGGCCCATCTCCACTCCTCCTTCTGGCTTCCTTCGTCTTCTCGAAAAATAGGATTTTCCATGTATTTTCCCGGATTTTCTGATCTTCGTGAATTTTGCCTACAAACAACACCTTTTCCATTAGAATCCTGACTGGAGCGGTCCATGCTCCAAAAGTCATCAACCATGCAAAAACAGATGAAATAACATAAGTATCATCTCTTAATATGAAATATATCAATGAATAGTAGTGAATTATGATATATAATAGTGATGCAAAATGGACGTATCAACTCCCCCAAGCTTAGACTTCACTTGTCCCCAAGCGAAACTAAACTCAATAAACATGACCTCAGTTTTATGGAGTTAAGATTCGATAAAATAATACAGACAAGAAGCATCACATTCATCAATACATAGATCAATATAGAAGACAACTCACTATTATATAACTTAACTTGCAATGAGTAAAGGAAACACAATAAAGATACATAAAGTGAATCATAATTGGTAATGGCAAACTTAGCTCTTGGTCGAAGAATAGTTGATAATTTGCTGGAGTTCACAAATAACTGGTTTTCAATGATAGCTTTCAAAGTAGTAAACACCAAGATAAGAGCAATGTGCAAAACAAGGAACATAAGAAACATGATTGAATAAATCACCATATGAATGAATGAAACACAACAACTCAAAATACTTGCTGAGATAGAAGGGAATAGGTTTATTGACTCAACTAAAAAGTAAAATAAAGGGCCCTTCGCAGAGGGAAGCAGGGATTTCAAGTTTCATAAAGAGCTCCCAAAACTTATGATACTTATTAGCTTTCAGCTCTCATTGCCCCTATCATAGGCATCTTTAGGTGATTAAGGTTAAAGTGATCAAATACGAGGATATGCTTGACAAGTTGTAAGTTGAAAATCTCATGTCCCTTGAATACAAGGGCCGCTCCTCATGCTACTCAAGTTTAGTCACCGGTACGTTCTTATCAAAGTAAGAACATGTGTATCATGGATAACCGCCAACGGGGTACCCCTTGCCCGATGATACGGAATAATCCCCATATCAAAATGACAAGGCAAGCAGACAACGAGCATCTCAGCAATCTTCTTATTTACCATGGGAATATGGTGCTTTTTCTCTCTTTCCTCTTTTCTCATCTCTTTTTTCTTTTTCTTTTTTCTCAAACTCTATCTTTTTTTATAAGAAGAATGCTTCATAGATGCTCATTATGGTTACGCTGCAGGTTTCCACCATGACAGCATGGATTAGACTAGTGGCCCAGGCGTTTCTCTAACACACATGCATAACTCCATGGACTTACAAGCTCCCCTTTCATTTCACACCGACGACATCCATAGACAAAAGAACATGATATCAACTAGGTATAAAGTACAGGTGCAATGTTGAAAGCGTTCCCCATGACAGCATGGTTCTGCTAATCCACAACTTACAAAGTGCAAGCATATACGCAACATAGATGGGCACAATGGTTCAAGTTTATTAAATGCAAGAAAGTAAAGTGTGCCATCAAGTTCGTGAGAGCTTTAATCACTAATTTTCACATAACAAGTTTAATTTGGAAGGTAGATAAAAACATGAATTTACTTGGAATAGCAATAGTGCTAATAGGTAGGTATGGTGGGCAAAAATGGCATAGGTTTTGGTTTAAAGGATTGGATGCACGAGAAGAATTCCCTCTCAGTACAGGTTTTTGGCTAGCAAGGATGGGTAGCAAGTATAAGAGTTGAAGGAAACAAACAAACATACAAGTGATAAAAAAACATGCAATCTTCCTTGGAAGCACAAAAGATCTTAACTAGAGAATACTAAACTTATGAGCAAAACAAGAAAGAAAGATGATGAAATTATATTTCTTTAGAGTACTTTTATATTTTTCTTTCAACTCTCAAAAATAGTGTTGCTACTGACCGAGCCAGGTTTGCCAAAACCAACTAAATTAATTCAATGATCCCAAAGTGATACCAATACTAACAACAAGATCGATCATATAACCATGAATTGAAAACTAATATAAGATATGCAAAAGAGTAAATGATAGAACTTCTCATTAAGATTCCATAACGGCAACTCACACAAAGGGATACATATCTAACGAGAGAGGGGACACTTCCATAATGCAAACCATCCTACATGATAACTTCTCTATTCATGATATGACTCTACTAAAAAGGTAAAAAGATAGAAGATAGTGATGTGATACTGCGACACTCCCCAAGCTTGGAACAAACCAAGGGGATGCCAAACCTAATGGTGAATTACTCCTTTGGTGGTGGTGGTATCCTCTCATCATCGTCCAACTTCCAGGGCAAGGGCTCCCCATCAACAAAGGACATCGTGGTCTCCAACATCCTGAAACTTGTAGCAGCACTTATGCATTTAAACCTAACCTCATACTCACAGTTTTGATTTTGAGCGTCGTAGAGCTGTGCTTGCAGTTTGTTGGTTGTTTGGCGGAGTGAGAGGACTTCATCCTTGAGCTCAGCAGTCTCCTTTTGGTGCTTGGTGATGAGTTCGGAACAAATCTTATGGATGATATCCACTTCGCGTTCCGCCATCTTCTTGTACCTAAAGACTTCTTGCTCTAGTGCTTCCATCCTGTCCCCTAGACTTCCTTCACCTTTAGGGCCTTGAACCTCTTTTATCCGGACCTCCCCATATTCAAGCAACAACTCCTTGGGATGAATCTTCAACTCTCTCATGTATGGGTTGATGATATCCTCTAAAGAATCTTCCTTGGCTGATCTAGAGGAAGACAATGTGGCTCAAAATCTGGGACTCTACCTGTCAGAAACAGATCGAAATGAAAACCCGATGAAAACACGATATACGAACCTCGGGAGATCCGAGGGGTTATATATTACAAAGTTTCACAACAAAGGGAAGGTACTGGGAGAAAACGAGTCAGAGGCGGAGTCCGGAGTGGCCACACCACCTGGTGGCACGGCCAAGGGTGGGCCCGCGCCACAGGGTGGTGTGAGCCACCCTGGCTCCGTTTCTGTCCCTCTTTCGCTTCGTAGCTTTCCTTAATGACTAAAAACTGCAAAAATATAACTAGACTGATCTTTCGCGGAACTTTTCTTACCAACACTGTTACCTATTTAAAAACGCAGTCTGCAGGTCTCTGAATTTGGTCCTTGATAAATTTTTCCGGAGTTATAACTTGAAAGGCATCAACATCTTCATTGTAAGAATCCCCAGCAATATAGTGCTTAAGTCGCTCCCCATTCACTAGTTGTGTAGTATTATCTTTTAAAGAAGAAATTTGTATTGCTCCTGAACGGTACACTTCTTCAATAATGAAAGGTCCTTCCCATTTTTACAGTAGTTTTCCTGCAAAAAATCTGAGACGAGACCTATACAATATAAATTTCTCACCAACATGAAATTCTCTCTTAAGTATTGGCTTGTCATGCCATCTTTTAACTTTTTCCTTAAAGATCCTAGCATTCTCATAGGCTTCACTCCTCCATTCATCTAAAGAACTAAAGTCAAATAATCTTTTTTCACCAGCGAGCTTACAATCTCTATTGAGTTCTTTAACTGCCCAGTAAGCTTTGTGTTCTAATTCTAAAGGTAGGTGACAAGCTTTCCCATAAACCATTTTATAAGGAGACATCCCCATAGGGTTTTTGTAGGCAGTCCTATAAGCCCATAAAGCATCATTCAACTTTTTAGCCCAGTTTTTTCTAGATCTATTAACAGTCTTTTGCAAGATGGATTTAATTTCTCTATTTGATAACTCTACTTGCCCACTAGTTTGGGGGTGATAGGCTGAAGCAATTCTATGATTAACATCATATTTAGCAAGGGTCTTTCTAAAACCACCATGAATGAAATGAGAACCTCCATCAGTCATGAGATACCTAGGCACTCCAAACCTAGGAAAGATAACATCCTTAAGAATTTTTAGAGAGGTCTCCCCGTCAGCACTCTTCGTAGGGATGGCTTCTACCCACTTAGTAAGATAATCAACGGCAACAAGAATATGAGTATAACCTTTCGAGGGAGGAAAAGGACCCATAAAGTCAAATCCCTAGCAATCAAAGGGTTCAATAACTAGAGAGTAGTTCATAGGCATTTCATTGCGTCTAGAAATATTACCAACACGCTAACATTCATCACAAGATAAAACAAATTTTCTTACATCTTTAAAAAGGGTAGGACAGTAAAAACCTGATTGTAGCACCTTTTGCACAGTTCTATCTCCTGCATGATGTCCTCCATAAGCACTACCATGACATTTACGCAATATCTCCTTTTGTTCATATTCTAGAACACATCTTCACATAATACCATCCACTCCTTTATATAAGTGTGCGTCATCCCAAAAATAATGCCTCAAATCATAAAAGAACTTCCTTCTTTGCTGAGCTATGAAAGTTGGAGGCAAATACTTGGAGACAATAAAGTTAGCATAATCAACATACCAAGGGCTCCCTCGCGAGCTCACCCCTACTGCAGCCAACTATTCATTTGGGAAGCTATCATTAACATGCATAGGATCAAAAGAGATGTTTTCCAATCGAGATAAATTATCAGCTATAGGATTTTCAGCACCTTTCCTATCTACAATATGTAGATCAAACTCTTGTAAAAGCAGCACCCATCTAATAAGCCTAGGCTTAGCATCCTTCTTCGTCATAAGGTACTTAATAGCAACATGATCAGTATGAATGGTGACTTTTGAGTCCACAATATAAGATCTAAACTTATCATAAGCAAAAACGATAGCTACGAATTCTTTTTCAGTAGTAGCATAATTCCTTTGAGCAGCATCACGAGTCTTACTAGCATAATGAATAACGTTTAACTTTTTATCAATTCGTTGCCCAAGGACAGCACCTACATCAAAATCACTAGCATCACACATTATTTCAAAGGGTAAGCTCCAATCAGGTGGTTGAACGATAGGAGCTGTAGTTAAAGCCTTCTTAAGAGTTTCAAAAGCTTCCTTACAATCATCATCAAAAACAAAGGGTACATCTTTTTGAAGAAGATTAGTGAGGGGTTTTGATATATTAGAAAAATCTTTAATAAACCTTATATAGAAAACAGCATGACCAAGGATACTACGAATACCTTTGATGTCTCTTGGGCAGGGCATTTTCTCAATTGCCTCGACTTTAGCTCTATCCACTTCTATGCCTCTTTCGGAAACCTTATGCCCAAGGACAATCCCTTCATTAACCATGAAGTGGCATTTATCCCAATTAAGAACAAGATTAGTTTCTTCACACCTCTACAAAACTTTATCAAGGTTGTACAGACAATTATCAAAAGAAGTTCCATAGACAGAGAAGTCATCCATGAACACTTCCACAATTTCCTCACAAAAACCATGAAAGATAGCAGACATGCATCTTTGAAAAGTAGCAGGAGCATTACATAAACCAAAAGGCATACGTCTATAAGCATAGGTTCCGTAAGGGCATGTAAAAGTAGTTCTTTGTTGATCTTGTTGTTTAACAGCAATTTGAGAGAAACCAGAATATCCATCAGGAAAACAAAAATGGGTCTTTTTAGACAACCTTTCTAACATTTGATCAATGAAAGGAAGCGGGTAATGATCTTTCTTAGTAACTTTGTTAACTTTCCTAAAAACAATGCACATCCTATAGCCTACTACTATTCTTTGGGGAATAAGCTCATCATTATCATTAGGAACAACGGTAATTCCTCCCTTTTTAGGAACACAATGAACATGACTAACCCATTCACTATCAGCAATAGGGTAAATAATACCAGCATCAAGGAGTTTCAATACCTCATTTCTTACCACTTGCTTCATCTTAGGATTTAAACGCCGTTGGTGCTCTACTACTGGCTTTGCATCTGGTTTTATATTGATAGCATGCTGACATATAGTAGGTGAAATCCCTTTTAAATCATCTAGAGTATAGCCCATAGCCCCTCGGTGTTTCTTCAAAACCTCCAATAACCTTTGTTCTTCCTTCCCTGAAAGTTTAGAGCTAATAATAACAGGATATATCCTTTTATCATCAATTGTAAGCATATTTAAGATCGTCAGGGAGAGGTTTTAGATCGAAGACCGGATCCTTTTTAGGTGGCAACGTGGTACCCAAGTCTTCTATAGGCAAGTTATGCTTAAGCATCTTGGGTTGACGACGGAGAATCTCGTCAATCTCATTCCTTTCTTCCATGAAGATCTCACTTTTGTGGTCTTCCATAAATTGCTGCAAAGCATTGTTAGGAGCAAGAGAAATAGACGCAAGTTGTTCAACTCGAAAATCCTCATTATGGGTTTCATTTTCACAAGGTTCTTTAGTAAATTTCGAAAAGTTAAACTCATAAGATTCCTCGTCAAACTTAGTCAAGATTTTCTCCCTTTTGCAATATATAATAGCTCCACAGGTACTCAAGAAAGGTCTACCAAAAATGATGGGATAAGTTTTACTAGCAGTAAACCAAGTACTAGAAAATCAGCAAGATATTTAATCTTACCACAAAGAACTTCTACATTCCGCTGATGTCTACGCACTTCTATTTTTGTAGACAGTTGTTGGGCCTCCAAGTGCAGAGGTTTGTAGAACAGCAGCAAGTTTTCCCTTAAGTGGATCACCCAAGGTTTATCGAACTCAGGGAGGAAGTGGTCAAAGGTATTCCCTCTCAAGCAACCCTGCAATCAACATACAAGAAGTCTCTTGTGTCCCCAACACACCCAATACACTTGTCAGGTGTATAGGTGCACTAGTTCGGCGAAGAGATGGTGAAATACAAGTGGTATAGATAATTATAAGTGGTAACGGTAATAGAAAATAGCTTTATGGCGTGGAAAAGACTAAAGGCAAACTGAAATAAAGATGGAAGCAAGCAAACATGTAACAGATCTAATAGCAAACGGTGTTTCAGTGCTTAGAAACAAGGCCTAGGGATCATACTTTCACTAGTGAACACTCTCATATAAATATATTCTTCTTTATGATACTACGCTGAACTACTCTCTGGTTGGACACTCTAATCACTGGTAGGGCTATAACAGCACACCTCAAAGTTCATCTTTCCCATCTAGAAAACCCCACACTGTCACCTTGAGCACTAGATGGTTCAAACAAACACCACAATTTCATAAAGACATCCAACTCCAAATATAACTCATAACAAGTATTTGTAATCTCTAGTCTAAGTGCCACCATGGTGTGCACACTGTCAACTTCACACACACGGGGAGAGCAGAGATCTATTAAAGCACTTGAGTAGCAAGGTAGATCTATAGATTACAAGCTCATGATCACAATATGATCATGCATAGAGAGAGAGATGAACACATAGCTACCGGTAGAACCCTTAGCCTCGAGATAGAACTACTCCCTCCTCATCATGGGAATCGGCAATGGTGATGGAGATAGCGGTGCAGATCGATGGAGATGGATCCGGGGGCACTTCCTCGTCCCGCCAGGGTGCCGGAACAGAGAATTTCTGTCCCCCAAATCTCCCCTTCGGTGGCGGCAGCGCTGTGGAACTTTTTGTGGCTAGAGGCTTGACGATTTAGGGTTTATGCATCGAGAGGCTCTTATAGGCGAGAGGGGAGACCGAGGGGGTGCCGGAGGGGCCCACACCACCCTCTGGCGCGACCTGGCCTAGCCCGCACCACCAGGTGGTGTGGCCACCCTCTGGCCCTTCTCCGTCTCATATTCTGGCTCCAAGTGTCCCCCGGTAAAATAATAACTTTGCCTTTTGTCCCGTCCAATTCCGAGAATATTCATTTTCTCACTTACTGGAACCAAAAACAGCAGAAAACAGGCAGCTGGCGCTGTGGCTCTTGTTAATATATTAGTCCAAGAAATCATATGAAAAGTACTCCAAAGTATGGACAAAACATAAGAAAGTAGATAAAACCAAGCATGGAACATCAAAAATTATAGATACATTTGCAATGTATCACCCGCACAATACCAATTGGAGAGATGGTTTCTCTATTAGCAAGGTGAATAACCACATCAATCTCTTCCAACTCGCAGGGACTTATTTCATGCATAATTTCTTTATAAAGCTCATAAGGAATAACACTTGAACTTGCACCAATATCACACAAACCATAATAGCAATGATCACCAATTCTAACAGAAAGCACAAGGACACTAGCCTTTTTAGTTCTATTAGGATGTGAGACAATATTAGAAGCGTCCTCACAAAAGACTATGTGCCCATCTTCTACACTTTTAGTTACAAGATCTTTAACAATTGCTACAACAGGTTCAATGCTTATTTGTTCATCAGGTTTTACAGTTCTCTTTTCACTTTTAGTGATTACACTAGTTATCATAGGATGATCCTTTACCTTATCTAGGAAGGGTATCTTCTCAATGTAAGGTTCAGGCAAAACATGATCAATAGTGCAATACTCAGTACTCCCAACAGGAACACAGTCAACAATATCTTTATAAGGTGCATGGTACTTGCTACATCCCTTTGTTGGGATTTCAATATAAGAAGCAAAAGCCTTAAAACAATTTGTAATAACTTATAAATCAATACCATAAGCATTACTAATATTTTGAAAATCATCAGTTCCCATAAAAGATTCAATGCATTCATAATCATAATTTATACCTGACTTTCTTCCTTTGTCATTCTCCCATGCTTCAGCATTATCTTGAATACGGTCTAGAAGATCCCATTTAGCTTCTTCTTCCATGCGAGTGAATGATCCAGCACAAGAAGCATCCAATAAAACCTTATCATGTAGAGGGAGCCTTGCATAAAAGTTATTGATAATAATATTGTTGGGGAGCTCATGAATGGGACATTCGAGCATTAGTAACTTCAATCTCCCCCAATCTTGAGCTGTACTCTCCCATCAAGAGGCCAAAAGTTGTATATTTGATTCCAATCTTTATGAATCTCACTAGGAGGATAAAATTTGAATAGAAGAGAGGCACTATTTCCTCGCATTCAAGAGCTTGACCATTCTTCAGCAGCTTATACCATTCTTCAGCTCTTCCTTTCATCAATAATGAGAATAACTTCTTCTTAACTTGATCTGTAGTAATACCTGCACACTTGAACAACCCGCATAATTCGTGTATAAAGAGTAAATGATCACTGGGATGGACAATTCCATCCCCAACATAGTAGTTATCCATAACACGATTAATAATTCTCGTAGGTATTTTAAAAACATCATTCTCAGCAGGTGGTGGTTCATCTACTACCTTAGCAGTGGTAGTAGCATTACGAAATAAGAAACTCAGCGAATTATCCATAACGAAAATAAAGCAACTAACAGAAGTAAACAATACTGTCAGTAGAAGTTTCCTTTACCAGTTCCACTCTCCAATAGCGCTTCACTCCCCAGAAACGGCGCCAGAAAATAGTCTTGATGACCCACAAGTATAGGGGGTGTATTGCAGTATTTTCGATAAGTAAGAGTATCGAACCCAACAAGGAGCAGAAGGTGCTGGCTAGTGGTATGGATCAGGAATTGTCTGCAAATACTTAGCAAACAGATTTTTAGGTTTTTTTGATAAAGCAAGTAAATAAAGTACAAGTAAATAAAAGACATTAGGAATAAATGTAGCAAGTGGCCCAATCCTTTATGCAGCAAAGGACAAGCCGGATGTATTACCTAAGATGACCAAACGTTCTCGAGGACACACGGGAAGACTGTCAAGTGCTTTCGCTTCATATATTGATTAATCTTCTTTAGCTTGCTAAGTGTTGTGTGGGTGAACCTGTGTTAATGTACCGACCTTCCTAGGACCAATACATACTTGTGATTATACCCCTTGCAAACATCCGTAAGTACAAGAAAGTAATTAAGGTAGAAGCCTAACCACAACTTTAAACTCTAAGACCCTGACGTCCCTTGTGTAATGGTTTCCTAATGGGGGTTTAGGTTTCTGTCACTCCGGCAACCCCTACGATTAGTAGCCAAATACACAATGCATTCCCCTAGGCCCATATAGGTGAAGTGTCATGTAGTCGATGTTCACATGACACCACTAGAAGAAGTACACCACAACTTAAATATCAAACTATTGAATCTTTCTCAACACAATTCCACTACTAACAACATGACTTCTCCCATGTCCTCAAGAACAGAATGAACTACTCACAAGGCATCAGATGGATCATGATCAGAGATGGAATAATGATGTATAACAATCTGAACATAAACAATAATTCAATGGTTCCACTCAATAGCATCAACTACAGAGAGTAATCAACACCGGGAAACTTTCCCCTAAGAACTATGCAAGATTCAACTCAATTGTTACAGCAATATGGAGATGGTGATGAGGATGCTGATGGTGATGATGGTGGTGATGATGATGATCCTGATGAAGTCCAGCTTGATGGTGGTGTTGATGGCGACAATCTCCCCTCTCCGGGAAGGAATTCCCCCGGCAGAATTCTGTCTGCCAGAGAGATCTTTCTCTCTCGACGGTGTTTTCCGCCCCATAGAGGCAGCGGAATCTTTCTGTGGTCGCTCCCCGAGTATTAGGGTTTTGGGAGGATTATATACACTAGAGGGGAGAGCTGGAGGTGGGCCAGGGCGGCCACACCACCTGGTGGCGTGGCCTAGGGTGGCCCGAGCCAGGGGGTGGTGTGGCCCCCCTGTGGCCCATCTCCACTCCTCCTTCTGGCTTCCTTCGTCTTTTGGAAAAATAGGATTTTCCATGTATTTTCTCGGATTTTCTGATCTTCGCGAATTTTGCCTCCAAACAGCACCTTTTCCATCAGAATCCTGACCGTAGCGGTCCATGCTCCAAAAGTCAACAACCATGCAAAAACAGATGAAATAACATAAGTATCATCTCTTAATATGAAATATATCAATGAATAACAGTGAATTATGATATAGAATAGTGATGCAAAATGGATGTATCACCCAACGAGCTCGTTAATACATGAGTCAACAAGTATTTTTCTGGCGCCGTTGCTGGGGAGTCAAGGACATCTTCACAAGGGGAGTCCCTCATAACCAATCTCTTTACTTTGTTATTTTTGTTTTGCTTAGTTTACTTTTGCTTTGTTTGCTTGTTTCTTTATAAAAAACACAAAAAAATAGTTTTACTAGTTTGCTTTCTTTATCAAAAACACAAAAAATGATGACTCTTGAAAACACTAAGTTGTGTGACTTCACTAGCACCAACAACAATGATTTTATGAGCATACCTATTGCTCCAGTTGTTCCTGAAGCTACTTTCTTTGAGATAAAACCTGCTTTACTCAATCTTGTTATGAGAGAACAATTTTCTTGTATTGGTAATGAAGATGCTGCTGCTCATCTAAATAACTTTGTTGAACTTTGTGAGATGCAAAAGCATAGGGATATAGATGGAGATATTATTAAGCTGAAATTGTTTCCTTTCTCTTTGAAAGGAAAAGCTAAAGAATGGTTGAATTCCTTAACTAGGAATAGTATTGATTCTTGGACTAAATGCAAAGATGCTTTTATTGGAAAATATTATCCTCCTGCTAAGATTATCACTATGAGAAGTGAAATAATGAAGTTTAAACAATCTGATAATGAACATGTTGCTCAAGCTTGGGAAAGAATGAAATCTTTGGTAAAGCATTGTCCCACTCATGGACTGACTGCTTGGATGATCATCCAAACTTTTTATGCAGGATTGAACTATTATTCAAGGAACCTATTGGATTCTGCTGCTGGAGGTACCTTTATGACCATTACTTTGGGTGTTGCAACAAAGCTTCTCGATAATATGATGGTTAACTATTCTGAATTGCATACTGAGAGAGCTCCACAAGGTAAGAAGGTAAATTCTATTGAGGAAACCTCCTCCTTGAGTGATAAGATTGATATTATTATGTCTATGCTTGTTAATGGGAAAGCCCATATTGATCCAAATAATGTTCCCTTAGCTTCTTTGGTTGCTCAAGAAGAGAAAGTGGATGTCAACTTTACAAGAAATAATAATTTTAGCAACAATGCCTATAGGAATAATTTTGGTAACAACTATTATAAGCCATATCCTCCTAACAATGGTAATGCTTATGGAAATTCCTACAACAACAATAGGAGTGCTCCCTCTGAACTTGAAGTTATGCTTAAGGACTTTATTAGTAAACAAACTGCTTTCAATAAAACTATTGAGGAAAAACTCTCTAATGCTGAAAGAAATATAGCATCTTTGGCTGAAGCTCAATCTTCTTTGAATAAAATGGCTGCTAAACCTGAGACTAATGATAATCCCTTTGCAGCTACTAATGCCATACAAGTAAGAATTGATGAAAATGTTAGACTATTAGCTGAATTGCATGCTAAGTGGGAAAGAGAAGATGAAATTTCTAGAAACATTAGTGTTTCTACTATCACTACCACTAGTGTTGAGGCTAGTAATAGCTCTACTTGTTGGGTCCGCAGCATAGAAAACAAAAATTTCCTACGATGAGAACTACACGCCAAGATCTATCTACTAGGCACAAAGCAACGGGTGGACATACATCCAACGAGAACTTACCCTCGAAGACAATGAGTTTTGTTAACGAGTAGGAACTCGTGGTTGATGTAGTCGTACACTTGCCGATCTCAAGATCGTGAGGAAGTCCGAGCGCCGCAACTCAGCAGCGCATCCGTACTCGCACACACGTTCAAGCCACTAGACAACCTCCACCTCCTCGCTCCAGCGATCCAGCGGAAGCAGCAACTCCTTCTAGACAAAATGCCACCGGGAACATGTATCTCGCTAATCCGAGACCATGGGGGAATAATTCTAGAGGGGGAGAGAGATCCTTCACAAGGAGGTGTAAGGAAGAAGGAGGAAGAGGGTGGCCTTTTATAGGAGGAGGGGGGTGCCCCTACTTCATGGCCGGCGCATGGGGGGTGACTCCTCACCTTCCCCATTCATGTGGTGGTAACCCCTCCACATTAAAATGCCTCTTCACATTCCCCTTTAAAGTCCCTACTTTAAATGCATTAAAATTCTCCAAGTTTAATGCTCTCTCATTTAATAAAACTCTTTTATTAAATTTATTCAGAATTTTTTTAATTACTTTAATTAACAAACATTCACATATAACCCCTTGCAATATTTCAATATCACATGCAGAACCACTTTCTGCAATTTCACCCGAAACAATTTCCGGTTTCTATCGAAACAATTCCTGCGCTTTGCAATTCTTTCGTCTGAAACATATGTGCTCCAAAATGGTGTCCGGTAACTCTTAAGTGTGTCACCCTACGGTTCGCGAATAATGCAGACATGGTTGAGACTCTTCTCAGATCAATAATCAGAAGCGGGACTTGGAGATCCATACTGACCCCTGCATATTCAACGATGACTTCTGTGATCGTGAGAACCTTTAACGCTAGTAACTAAATCCCTTTGTCTCGCGATATATTACATGTCCGAGATTCGATCATCGGTATCTCCATACCTAGTTTGATCTCGTTGCCGACATGCACTCTTTTCTCGTTCCCGTGATATAACATTCTAGTGATCACATCACTTGCTTGCAAGCTATCTCAATGTGATATCACCAGAGGGCCCAGAGTATATCTATCCATCATCGGGATTGACAAATTCCACTCTTGATCCATGAGCCTCAACATAACACCTTCGTAGTACTGAACCCATATTTATAGTCACCCTGTTACGGTGTGACGTTTGATGTTATCAAGATACTCTTTCGGTGTTAGCAATTAACATGATCTCATGGTCTAAGGATAAAGATTACTTCGTATGATGTTATAGCAATACAAACATAATGACTTGATCATAATGCTATACTTCGGATGAATGTTCATCACATCATTCAACTAATGTTGTGACCTTGTTATTAGCAACATCCAATGTCCATGATCAGGAAACCTTGATCATCTTATCAATCAACAAGCTAGTCTATAAGAGAGGCATAACTAGGAACCCTTTTTGTTTATTAAACACACATGTATTTATGTTTCCGATTAATACACTTATAGCATGCAAAATAAACATTTATCATAAACATGGAATAAGATAATAACCACTTTATTATTGTCTCTAAGGCATATTCCGTTCAGTCTCCCACTTGTACTAGAGTCAATAATCTAGTTTGAAAAACTTTGCGTATTGAACACCTATGGCTTTCTGGTGTTGCATATACGCGATTGCTAGTGGTTAACATAATCTTCGGATCTGACAGTTTCAGGTCCGTGTGTATTTGCATGTCTTTGCGTCTCTACGCATCACTCATTCTCAAATAAGATGGCATTGTATAAATTTGGTCCTTTGGTGAGACCTTTAGTTCATTCCGGTTAAAATATGTTGATATTATTGACCTCTTCATAGTATTAGCCCACTTTGAACCACACCTATTTTGATAACAAACTACTTAACACAAATGCCCTCCTTTGCTGCTACTAGAGCAGTTATATACTTAGCCTTTTGTTGTAGTATCCGTCACATTGTCTCAACTTTGGAACTCATCCAAATCCATCATGGAACATCCTTTCCATTACATTGTGCCGCCCATAGTCTAAATTGAGATAAATTTAATTTGTATCTTGTGACAAAACTAGTATCAATGCAACACTTTACAATGAACTACCTGTAACTATTTGTCACTTATACATGATATATTCTTAGTTCTTCCAAAGCTCATAAGAATATCTTTACTATTGTCCAATGATCATCTTATGAATCATTCTGGTATGTGCTCATAACATTTAGAGCATAGGACATTCTGGATATATACATATCATGGTATAGTCGATCAAAATCTTCATGTGATTTTACTCACCAAGTGTTGGAACACTTGAATTTTGATACAATCCTTTCCATGCAGCAAGAACCTTTCTTGTTGTTTCCATATTAAACCCTTTCAATATCTCATATATGTATGTCTGGCATAACCATATTAGCGCCTCAATCTATCCATATAGATATTGATGCCAAATATTCCGGTTTTGCCCAAGTCTTTCATCGAAATCTAATTTTAATGAAATTCTTAACTTGTGTCAATACAAGATACATCATTTCCAATCAACAATATGTCCTCTACACAATGTATTAGAAATATGTCTCAGCGCTCCCACTTAATTTCTTACAAATGCAAGCATCTTCATCATCTCCGATGAATTTAAACTCTTTTAACAGTTCCATCATGGTGAAGATTCCAACTCCGCTATGCTTACTTCAACTATTGAAGTTTGCATGCCCTTTTAGCACCCTTTGAATTAACAAAACCCTTCGGACCGTGTCATGTACACGTCCTAGGTAACCATTCTTTTAGAAGAACCTTGTTTTGTTTATTAAACTACCATACATCAAATTATATGTAGTGGTTGCTACATTAATCCGTCGAGACTAAATATCGCTATGAAAGATCAAATCTTGCCATAGTCAACTCCTTGAATATTGTCGTAAACTTCTTTCCGACATGTTGACTATTTCATAGATGTTAAACATCCTTGTCTATTTCTTTATAGATCCAAACACGACCGATAGGCTTCACGCCTTTCGGAGGGTCTTCCAAGTTCAGAAACTTGATTTCTCGTGTATGGATACTATCACGAATTCTATGACTTCTAGTCATTTTATGGAGTCAGGGCCCATCATCGCTTCTTTGCATGTAGTCGGTTCATCATTGTCAAAACAATAACGACTTGCTTATCAAATCACACTATTTGATTCTTACCAACCCACACGGTTCAATATGAACTCTAATCTCCGAGATCACAACCTTTCTAATCATGGGAGCCATGAGCATTATGGCCGACACCGGGACACTTTCTGGCGTTGTGCTACTTAGCACATATAGCTAAGGTTCAACAACCTTATCTAAGTTCTATTGTCCTCCCACTGAACTTTTCACGAAAAGTTCCTTCTCAAGAAACTTGACGTTCCAAGTAACAAACTCTTTTGTCCTCGGTGTTATGGAGAAATTACCAACAAATTCTTTGGGATAACCTACAAAGACGTGCTTATCCGACTTTGGTTGTAAACATTTTAATTATGCATAGCATACCAAATTTTAAGAAAAGACAATTCGGGTTTTATCCCAAACCATAACTTATATGGTGTCATTTCAATGGATCACGATGGTGCTCTTTTTAGTGTAAAAGTGGTAGTCTCTAAAGCTTCAATCCTTAAAACATAATGGCAGTTTTATATATGACACCTTTGATCTTACCATGTCAAACATGGTTTGATTTCATCTCTCGAATATGCCATACTCCTATGGTTTATCGGGAGACACAAATCATGGAACAATTCCTCAAATCTTAGGTGTTTTTGCTAAACATGTAACTCAAATATCTTCCTTTATGATCGAATCATAAACTCTTTTTTTTCTTGTTACAATGATTTTCCACTTCATCTTGAAAGTCTTTGAACAACTTTCAAATGTTTCATACTTCTTCCTTATTAAGTAAATATATAGATATATTCACTTAAATTTCTGGAGAAAGCATATGAAGCAAAAAGATCCATCACATATGGCTACACATAATGGACTATGCACATCAGCATGTACAATTTCCAATAAGCTACTCATCCGTTCCTCTTTGGCCTATGAACGTAGTTTCAATTATCTCGAGGAAAGTTTCACATGCATCAATTGATCAAAATCAAAGACTCCAAAAATCCATCAACATGGAGTTTCTTCATGTTTTCTTTCCAATATAATTTAAAACAACGATGTCACTTCATAATTGATATTTTAATCATTTGTCTTGCGACATTTTAGCAATAGTGTTTATGGATGTGATTTCTCCCACTAGACTTGTAAAAAGTTCATCCATCCTTTATGGAATACGGTAATTTATTTGAACAACCATTGTTCTTGTAATACCGGAACAAAATAACAATTATTAAAACAAATCTTGAAGGCTAGGTTTGACGTCAACGAAAAACACAATAACACTTTATTTGTTTTTGATGAACATCATCACTTATTCTCTTGCTAGTTACTTAGGCCATTGTAGTTCATGAGTTGCGTTGTCCTGTATGACACTTCATACCAACCAATTCGGTATCCAATACCAGTATCCAATACCTCAGAACCACATTGTTTAACAAGCAAAGAATACAGCCATAACATGTATATCTTCTATATACCTAAGTTGGACATCTCCAACCTTTTCTTTTCTGCCAAATATTTTATAGATTCTCTTTCAACAATTCCTTTTCTTTTAAAAGAATCTATCAACACCAATAGTGGTGTCATTCACATGACACATAGTACAAAGCTTGTATATAGTCAAATACTAATACCTTTGGACTTGCACTTTGAAGTGGATCACCATCATCAAATGTTTGGCATTCTTTCAAAAATCCATTCTTTAGTAATCTCTTAGTGTAGTAAACATTTTACTTACATCTTCTATTCATCCTTATCATGACAACTTTCATGATCAAGCTACTATAGCCTATAAGGAAGAATGACGAGTATAATTTTAGTTCCCAAAACCTTTTGGGATATTCGGATGCCTAGCATCTCCATCCTTCACAAATTCTCATACATTATGAGAACATGTATTTTGCTAAATTATACACTATCATAATGCAACCAAAAACATTGATTCAGATATCACAATATCTTTCACACATGATGGTTTCTGAAACAATTTTCAGTTCCAATATAATCTTGATATTAAAATAACTTTTGAATATCAATAATCATGGAGGCAAACATGATACTTTAGATACTAACATTGGAATTCTTACTCTTGATTTAATACTACTTATTAAACTTCATGGAGTAAATAGAGTTTGCTGAAAGTTTGCAATAGGACTTATAAACTTTAAATTGACATTCAAAACAATACGATACCAGTTCGTAAAGTAAATATCCAGAATTCTATAGTTCTATTATCTCAATTAAAACTAAGCATAAGGTAGTGAACAGACGCCAATGACTACAACAAATTATGCAAATTCACTTTGATTTAGTTTATGACAAATTGAGTTCGACTAATCCAAATTAGAAATGAACTCCCACTCAAAAACGACATCCCTCATGCCTTTTTGGTGATTACATGAACCAAATCCACTACACCAAGTCCGATCATCACGTGAGTCCGTGTAGCTTCAAAGGCGAGCATCAATATGGGCATCATATCAACTATATGACTCATGCTTAACCTTTCGGTCCGTGTTCCGAGGCCATGTCTGTACATGCTAGGCTCGCCAAGTAAGAACCTTAGTACTCGCGTGTGTAAAACTGTCTTACACTCGTTGTATGAAAGCGTAGAGTAGAGTACACCCGATCATCACGTGATGTCTCGAAACACGATCCATAGAACGGTGCATACTTAAGGAAGAACAGATTTTTATCTTGATATCTAAATGAGGGATCATCTTACAATGCTACAGAAAGTGCCAAACTAGCAGTATAAGATGCTAACATCTAATGTGTAAAGTGAGATGATATGGTCCATCCATTTGATCTCTATCATTTGCATCGTGGTATGATCTCTATCACTCCTTTGTGTGTAAGGCCAAGGTATATGGAACTTACACGTTGAGTGTGTTGTAAGAGTATCTATCATACATCTACTTACAACAATACCATATCAAGACACTATCCCAGCAACGATCTAAACTAGACGTCTCTAATTTATCAATTGCAAGTTTTACGTGGCTTAGGGCTTTCGGAGATAGAACCGTTCTTACCTACGAACATGAACCACAACGAGGATAACCAAGTTATTAGCAACTCGTTGTAAATTAGATATTGACTATAGTAGGAGAGACAGACACCCGCCAACAACTTATGCAAAACAAGTTGCATGTCAGTCGTGGAACCGGTCTCATGTACGATGACATGTAAGGTTGGTCCGGACCGCTTTATCCCACTATGCCACCAATATCCAAAATACATAGAAGATGCAATAACATGATCATCATCGCCCACATATAAACATATGTGTACTACCCGTGTAAAGCACCTACGCATAAACCTGGCTCTGATACCACTGTTGGGTCCGCAACATAGAAAACAAAACTTTCCTACGATGAGAACTACATGCCAAGATCTATCTACTAGGTACAAAGCAACGGGTGGACATACATCCAACGAGAACTTACCCTCGAAGACAACGAGTTTTGTTAACGAGTAGGAACTCGTGGTTGATGTAGTCGTACACTTGCCGATCTCAAGATCGTGAGGAAGTCCAAGCGCCGCAACTCAGCAGTGCATCCGTACTCGCACACACGTTCAAGCCACCGAACAACCTCCACCTCCTCGCTCCAGCGATCCAGCGGAAGCAGCAACTCCTTCCAGACAAAATGCCACCGGGAACATGTATCTTGCTAATCCGAGACCATGGGGAATAATTCTAGAGGTGTAAGGAAGAAGGAGGAAGAGGGTGGCCTTTTATAGGAGGAGGGGGGTGCCCCTCCTTCATGGCCAGCGCATGGGGGGTGACTCCTCACCTCCCCCATTCATGTGGTGGTAACCCCTCCACATTAAAATGCCTCTTCACATTCCCCTTTAAAGTCCCTACTTTAAATGCATTAAAATTCTCCAAGTTTAATGCTCTCTCATTTAATAAAACTCTTTTATTAAATTTATTCAGAATTTTGTTAATTACTTTAATTAACAAACATTCACATATAACCCCTTGCAATATTTCAATATCACATGCAGAACCACTTTCTGCAATTTCACCCAAAACAATTTCCGGTTTCTATCGAAACAATTCTTGTGCTTTGCAATTCTTTCGTCTGAAACATATGTGCTTCAAAATGGTGTCTGGTAACTCTTAAGTGTGTCACCCTACGGTTCGCGAATAATGCAGACATGATTGAGACTCTTCTCAGATCAATAATCAAAAGCGGGACCTGGAGATCCATACTGACTCTTGCATATTCAACGATGACTTCTATGATCGTGAGAACCTTTAACGCTAGTAACTAAATCCCTTTGTCTCGTGATATATTACATGTCCGAAATTTGATAATCGGTATCTCCATACCTAGTTTGATCTCGTTGCTAACATGCACTCTTTTCTCGTTCCCGTGATATAACATTCTAGTGATCACATCACTTGCTTGCAAGCTATCTCAATGTGATATCACCGAGAGGGCCCAGAGTATATCTATCCGTCATCAGGATTGACAAATTCCACTCTTGATCCATGAGCCTCAACATAACACCTTCGTAATACTGAACCCATCTTTATAGTCACCCTGTTACGGTGTGACGTTTGATGTTATCAAGATACTCTTCCGGTGTTAGCAATTAACATGATCTCATGGTCTAAGGATAAAGATTACTTCGTATGATGTTATAGCAATATAAACATAATGACTTAATCGTAATGCTATACTTCGGATGAATGTTCATCACATCATTCAACTAATGTTGTGACCTTGTTATTAGCAACATCCAATGTCCATGATCAGGAAACCTTGATCATCTTGTTAATCAACAAGCTAGTCTATAAGAGAGGCATAACTAGGAACCCTTTTTTGTTTATTAAACACACATGTATTGATGTTTCCGATCAATACAATTATAGCATGCAAAATAAACATTTATCATAAACATGGAATAAGATAATAACCACTTTATTATTGCCTCTCGGGCATATTCCCTTCACTACTACCTTAGATGATAACTGATTTTGATCTTGATGGTTGCAATATCTCTGAAGTTATTAAGTTCCTACAAAATCTTGCTAAAAGTCCTAATGCTAGTGCTATGAATATGGCCTTTACAAAACACATTACTGATGCTCTCATAATAATTAAAGAAGAAAAGATGAAACATAAGGCTTATATTCCTATAAAACAAGAAGATGGTTGGGAACCCATCATTAATATGAAAGTGAATGATTTTGATTTCAAAGCTTTATGTGATCTTGATAGTAGTGTTTCTATTATGCCTAGAAGGATTTATGATATGCTTGATTTGCCACCACTTGAAGATTGTTATTTAAATGTCCCACTTGATGATAATGCTAAAAAGAAACTCATGGGGAGTATTAATGATGTTCTTATTATGGTTAACAATGCTTATGTCCCCGTTGATTTCTATGTTTTGGATGTTGAATGCAATGCTTCTTGTCCTATTACTTTAGGAAGAACTTTTCTTAGAACTGTTGGTGCCATTATTGATATGAAAGAAGGTACCATTAAATATCAACTCCCACTCAAGAAAGGTATAGAACACTTCCCTAAGAAGAGAGATAAGATTTCTTTTGCCTCTCCTATAAAAACAAAATTTGGTCTTAATGCTTCTTCATTTGAGAACACTTTATTCTTTTTCTTGCTTCTTATGCCTAACTTAAAGGTGTTAAAGAAAAGTACTTATTGGGAGATAATCCAAAAGTTTTAGATGAGTCTTGGAAGTTATTACTTCAGTAATGACCTCTAATGAGAGAGAAGTAATGATTGGGAAAGTTGTTGTCCCGAAACAGATTTCTGTGCTTCACCGTAAAAAAACGTGTAAAATCTCTGTATGTCCTTTTGAGACGTGAATTTTTGTGCTTCTGACCTAGGTTGTTATATAACTTTCGTTAGTTTAACACTTTCAGATTTGAGCAATATAAGATCTTCGAAAAAATTCATCTTTACCTTCTGGTCTGTTTTGACAGATTTCTGCCATTTTCTGCATTTGCTTCTTGTTGGTTCCCTTTTGAGTTCTTTTGGGGAATTGAGCTTTTTGAGCGAAGTGCTACAGTATCTAGTGTTTTAATGGAAGTTTTATTGGTGTTAGAACTGAACCTAAAGACTTATTATCTTGAGTGCACTAATGTTGCTAATAAAGATTGTGTGAAGTCTTGTATGAAGGAAAAATTTCAGGTATATGGAAGAAATGAGTAATGAGATGAAGGATGGACTAAAGCTCAAGCTTGGGGATGCCACGCGTGTCACCCCAAGAAATATCCAAGAAGTACAAGCATCAAAGCTTGGGGATGCCCAAGGCATCCCCCTCTGCATCAATAAAAATCTCAGGTTTCTTCCAAACGCTTCATTTTTATTGTTTCATGCACACTTGTGTTGTTCTTGGAGCATCTTCTTTTTCGTTTTCGTTTTGGTTTTTCGTTTGCTTTGTTTGCTTAGTTTGCTGAATAAATTGGTTGGACCTCCTCTTTCATACATTGGTTTTCAAATAGTTTGGTTTTGTTTGGAAAAGAGTAGGAAAGTTCATGCTTAAGTGCTAAAGAGAGCTTGTTTTTGACTGTGGCCTATGCTTTGTCATGCCATGCTTGATATTATGCTTAGTATTCTTTGCTGTAGCATGACTTGTTATAAACAATTGAGATTGCTTAATGTGCGTGGCGTCTGGGTCTAGTATGCGCTAGTCACCATATACAGCGAGTCGATCCACCATGGCGACTCCGCTTCGTGGGTATAACCCGATTGGTATTCCCCCATCAGTAGTCCCTGAGCGTGTCAGGGACTCGGCGATGTCTTCAAACCGTCGAATCGGCGTAGGCGCTTCCAGGGTGGAGTCGATGGCGAGTCGTTGACGAGCTCCTGAAATAGAGAAATAGCTCATGAAGTAGTACATTCGCCTAGGAGAGTCGACACGCCAGGCGAGTCGCCATTGGGTAGAGTCGCCATTTGAGGCCACTAAGTCGTTAATGATGAAGTCACCGAGTCAGCGCAAGCGATTCTGCGATGGGTGATACATTGCAAATGTATCTATAATTTTTGATGTTCCATGCTTGGTTTTATCCACTTTCTTGTGTTTGGTTCCAACTTTGGAGTACTTTTCATATGATTTCTTGGACTAACCTATTAACAAGAGCCACAGTGCGAGCTGCCTGTTTTCTGCTGTTTTTGGTTCCAGGAAAGTCAGAAAATGAATATTCTCGGAATTGGACGGGACAAAAGCCAAAGTGCCTATTTTCCAGATGTCATCAAGTGCTAGAATACGAGACGGAGAGGAGCTAGGGGGCCACCACACCACCTGGTCGTGCGGCCAGGCCTGGCCCGCGCCAGCGGGTGGTGTGGCCGCTCCCGGCACCCCCTCGGCCTCTCCTTCCGCCTATATATTGCTCTCGGGACGAAAACCCTAAGGTCCCGATCAAAAATCCATGAAAGAGTCTGTAGCCGCCGTCATCTCCATCCCTACATCAGGAGGGATCTGAAGCTCTTCCCGGCACCCTGCCGAAGAGGGGAATTCACCCTGGAGGCCTTCTTTATCACCATGCAAGCCTCCGGTGTGATGCGTGAGTAGTTCATCCTTGGACTACGGATCCATGTAGTAGCTAGATGGCTGGTTCTCCTCTTTTGTGCTTTCATGTCTAGATCTTGTGAGCTCCGTTCATGATCAAGATCATCTATTTGTAATTCTGCATGTTGTGTTTGCGGGGATCCGATGGATATTGAGATGCTATTTCAGATTGATTATTGATTCTATCATGTCTTTGTTATTTGTGATCTTGCATGCTTTCCGTTGTTAGTAGCTATCTTGGCCAAGTAGATGCTAGCAACTCCAAGACTTAGTATTTATGCTCAATAGTGGGTTCATGCCTCTGGTAATCTGGGGAAGTGACAAAAATCTCTAAGGTACTAGATGTGTTGTTGCTACTAGGGAGAAAACAACAATCCTTTGTTCATAGAACAATCGTATTGTTTACTTTACACGTAGTTTGTAAAGCAATAATCTGTTGCTTGCAACTTAATACTGGAGGGGGTTCGGATGATAACCTGAAGGTGGATTATTAGTCATAGATGCAGTTGGATGGCGGTCTATGTATTATGTTGCAATGCCCAATCAAGTCTCAAAGGAGTCAAGATGATTAGTATATGCATGTATTGCTTTCTCGATGTTTGTCAATTGCCCCGCTGTAATTTGTTCACCCAGCATGTTATCTATCTAAGGACAGCCACCTCTAGTGAACTATGGATCCCGGTCCTTGTCTTCTACATACAATCTACAAACTGTTTACTTCTTTGTGTTTACTTTCTTCAAGCTATTACTTCTTTCCATTTGATACGTTTAATCCTTTGTTTTCCGCAAAACACAGTGAGATTGACAACCTCATCGCAAGTTGGGGACACAGTTTTGTGGTTGTGTTGTGTAGGTCTCCATGTTGCTACTAGCACCGGTAGTGCGCCCTGCCAAAGCTCAGCTAGTAACACCTTTGGGGTGTTTCCTTGCTCCTACTGGTTTGATTAAACCTTGGTTTCATAACTGAGGGAAACTTGCTGCTGTGCTCATCATACCTTCCTCTTGGGGTTCCCAACGAGCTCTACATCAACCACGCACCAGCATTTTTCTGGGCGCCGTGCACTGAGCCATCAAGCATTTTTCTAGCGCGGTTGCCGAGGAGTCAAGGACATCTTCACAAGCGGAGTCCTTCATAACCAATCTCTTTACTTTGTTGTTTTTGTTTTGCTTAGTTTATTTTTGCTTTGTTTGCTTGTTTCGTTATCAAAAACACAAAAAAAATAGTTTTACTAGTTTGCTTTCTTATTTGAAAATCCAAAAAATGACTACTCTTGAAAACACTAAGTTGTGTGACTTCACTAGCACCAACAACAATGATTTTATGAGCACACCATTGCTCCACCTATGCATGAAAATACTTTCTTTGAGAAAAAACCTGCTTTACTCAATCTTGTTATGAGAGAGCAATTTTCTGGTATTGGTAATGAAGATGTTGCTTCCCATCCAAATAACTTTGTTGAACTTTGTGAGATGCAAAATCATAGGGATATAGATGGTGATATTATTAAGCTGAAATTGTTTCCTTTCTCTTTGAGAGGAAAAGCTAAGAATGGTTGAATTCCTTAACTAGGAATAGTATTGATTCTTGGACTAAATGCAAAGATGCTTTCATTGGAAAATACTATCCTCCTGCTAAGATTATATCTATGAGAAGTGAAATAATGAAGTTTAAACAACTTGATAATGAGCATGTTGCTCAAGCTTGGAAAAGAATGAAATCTTTGGTAAAGAATTGTCCCACTCATGGACTGACTGCTTGGATGATCATCCAAACTTTTTATGCAGGATTGAACTATTCTTCAAGGAACCTATTGGATTCTGCTGCTGGAGGTACCTTTATGACCATCACTTTGGGTGCTGCAACAAAACTTCTGGACAATATGATGGTTAATTATTCTGAATGGCATACTGAGAGAGCTCCACAAGGTATGAAGGTAAATTCTGTTGAGGAAACTTCCTCCTTGAGTGATAAGATTGATATTATTATGTCCATGCTTGTTAATGGGAAATCCCATATTGATCCAAATAATGTTCCTTTAGCCTCTTTGATTGCTCAAGAAGAGCAAGTTGATGTGAACTTCATAAGAAATAACAATTTTGGTAACAATGTTTATGCTAATAATGCTTATAGGAACAATTTTGGTAACAACAATTATAAGACATTCCACCCAACAATAGTAATGCTTATGGAAATTCTTACAACAATAATAAGAGTGCTCCCTCTGAACTTGAAGTTATGCTTAAAGACTTTATTAGTAAGCAAACTACTTTGAATAAAACTATTGAGGAAAAACTCTCTAATGCTGAAAGAAATATAGCATCTTTGGCTGAAGCTCAATCTTCTTTGAATAAAATGGCTGCTAAACCTGAAACTATTGATAATCCCTTTGCATCTACCAATGCTATACAAGTAAAAATTAATGAAAATGTTAGACTATTATCTGAATTACATGCTAAGTGGGAAAGAGAAGATGAAATTGCTAGAAATATTAGTGTTTCTACTATTACCACCACTAGTGTTGAGGCTAGTAATAGTTCTACTACTTTAGATGATAAGTATGGTTTTGATCTTGATGGTTGCAATATCTCTGAAGTTATTAAGTTCCTACAAAAGCTTGCTAAAAGTCCTAATGCTAGTGCTATGAACATGGCTTTTACAAAACACATTACTGATGCTCTCATAAAGATTAAAGAAGAAAAGATGAAACATAAAGCTTCTATTCCTATAAAACAAGAATATGGTTGGGAACCCATCATTAATATGAAAGTGAATGACTTTGATTTCAAAGCTTTATGTGATCTTGATAGTAGTGTTTCTATTATGCCTAGAAGGATTTATGATATGCTTGATTTGCCTCCTCTTGAAGATTGTTATTTGAATGTCCCACTTGATGATAATGCTAAAAAGAAACTCATGGGGAGTCTTAATGATGTTCTTATTATGGTTAATTTCTATGTTTGATTCCTATGTCCCTGTTGATTTCTATGTTTTGGATGTTGAATACAATGCTTCTTGTCCTATTACTTTGGGAAGACCTTTTCTTAGAACTGTTGGTGCCATCATTGATATGAAAGAAGGCACCATTAAATATCAACTCCCACTCAAGAAAGGTATAGAACACTTCCCTAAAAAGAGAGAAAAGATTTATTTTGCTTCTCCTATGAAAACAAAATTTGGTCTTAATGCTTCTTCATTTGAGAACACTTGATTCTTTCTTTGCTTCTTATGCCTAACTTAAAGGCGTTAAAGAAAAATACTTATTGGGAGATAACCCAAAAGTTTTAGATGAGTCTTGGAAGTTATTACCTCTGTAATAACCGCTCCTTATCCTTTTTATTTGCTTTTTGTGCCAAGAGTAACCTCTAATGAGAGAGAAGCAATGATTGGGAAAGTTGCTGTCCCGAAACAGATATTTGTGCTTCACCGTAAAAATTCGTGAGAGAGCTCTGTATGTTGGATTGAGCTGTAATTTTTTGTGCTTCTGCCCCAGGTTGTTATCTAACTTTCGTTAGTTAAACACTTTTTGATTTGAGCAATAGAAGGTCTTCGAAAAAATCCGTCTTTACCTGCTGGTCTGTTTTGATAGAGTTCTGCCATTTTCTGCATTTGCTTCTTGTTGGTTCCTTCTTGAGTTCTTTTGGGGAATTGAGATTTTTGAGGGAAGTGCTACAGTAGCTAGTGTTCTAGAGTTTCACTGGGAACCCCTGATTTGTTTATATATCACACGTGTATTGATGTTTCCACTCAACACAGTTATAGCATGATACAAAACTTAATCATAAACTATATAAAATATGATAATAGTCCTTACTACTATTTGTCTCTAGGGCATATTTCCAACAGTCTCCCACTTACACTAGAGTACAAATACACTAGTTGCATTTGTTCTTAATTATTGGTACCATATAACCGGTACCTAGAACATGCTTGCTCATGGAAGGGGTTGAGTCTTGGTTCTGTACTTTACAGTCTCACATCCTTTGCAACTTACTAATGTCACTTTGATTGACATTAATATTCTATCATCACATGACAGCATCTGTGTGTTTGCATCGTCGCTATGGCAGTAGAACGAGGCCTGATTCCAGGGGCCTACAGTGACGTTAGATCAACCTCGAGGGCTTTCTCATGGGCACTGTGCCCTAGGACACATCATTCTACGTTAAAAGCGAATTAGCCCCGCCATAACATTATACAACACTTTAGATGGTACCCTTATCTATTATTATAAATGTATTCATCGAAACACTAGTGCACTCTGTGCAACTTTCGATGTTTTTGTTCACCTCGCTTCCTACTTGACTTTAATTGGTATCTACAGGAGTTTCCAGCATATTCCCTTATAACATAACTCTTTATGCTTTAAGATATGTCATCCTTTATGGATTTGGAAAATATGTCTACAGTTCTCTATTAGACACTGCGGACAAAACTTAGCTCAATGTTCTGCGATTCGAACTTAATCACTTTCATTCCTTACTTGGATCAGATATTATGCTAAGTTATCATCATGGTTTTCTAAGATAGAACTTATGTCTTAACATAGTGTATGATGATCATCCTTTTCTTTCTTTCAACCATTGATGTTTAAACTTAATGCTATTCCTAATTTGAGTCATTAAGGACTAGTTCCTTAATTAACTTCTATTCTGAAAATCCCTTTCAGAATCTCTTAAGGAATACTACATAATATCATAATACACTTATTATCAACTTCTACATCTTATAAATCATTATTTATAAGTATTTGCGCTTTCATCCTTAACTTACTTAAGAATTACTCCTATAATCTCCCACTCAAACTATGTTGCTAACATATTTGGGTACGAGTCAGTACTCTTACTCAAACAATGTTCCTACATATTTGAATTTGAGACTTATGTTGCTCCCACTTAAAAATATGTCAATCACATGTTGTTTAAGGAAGACTTTTATAGCTCCCACTCAATTTTATGCAAATTGCATATCCACTCACTATTTTGAACAATTTCAAAATCCTTTGATCAATTATCAAATTTGGAGATTTATTATGAGATACTAGTACTTTACTAGTTTTTAAAATCCACTAGACATTTAGCATACATGAATCAAATTCCTTTGAATTCATCCAATACTTGACAAATTGTGCTTTAGTCATTCACCCCTTTTTCCTACTATGGCTTTGCAGTCATTTTGGAAAATTCCAAGTAACCCCTTTACTTGTGAGATTCAGCAACGAATCGCTTTCTAATCTCAAGGGAATTTTGCTATTAGGATTTCTCATAATTCTAGTTTACCATCATTTCCTTTGTAGTTCGTAGGTATGTCATATTCCAAAAATTATGACAAGTGATTCACAAATTTTTCCATACAAGATATGGATTTACATTTTGAGTCCTACTTCATATAGTGAAAAACAATAGTGGAGGGAAAAACACAATGATCAAAATCATTGGTTCTTTCCTTCTGTGAAGAGAATTGTTCAGGAATGATGTCCGTTGCGCTTCTCAACACTCTGATGCAGGGTTTTGAATCCTCATCGTGTTTTACACTAATTTCCATTTGCTCCATAATTGAGAAATATCACTGAAGTGAGCTTTCTCAAGAATGTACCAAAATCCAAGCAATACGAATCTTGCTTTCCTTTTGGTTTGAGCTATGGGTTTTGTATTCAAAGTTTCCAATGAATACTCTATAAGGACTTATTCGCTATTGTTTTGGTTATATCGAATAACCCCAAAACTTTCACGAATTCTAATGGTTCACTGTCAACTCATTGAGTGCTAACTATTTTTAACTAATGGTCTCTACATATATACTACAATGATTTATTTGGTGCCTTCTATTCAACCCCTTTTGATATCTAATATCACATTGTGGTGCTTTGCATTTTGACGTTTCAAAACACTTTGCATTCCACAATTTCTATTATGCCATTCTAATAAAGTTGAACTTCATTACTATTGATCAAATCATAGTAATTAGATTCTCTTTTATACTTATACCCTTTGTTGATGAAACACTTTGATCAAATCAAACAGTTTCATATTCATGTTTCCTTTGGTAAACTACTTTACACATTTAAACAATCATTTAATGATAATTACCATTTTTGTTAAAACATAATACATCGAATATGTATTCTATTTAACAATTCACTAAACACTCTGTATTCAAGTAATACACGGTGTTCAAGTTATTTCGCCGAACTTAGGCATGATTTATATGTGAAAAGAAATCAAATGACTTTCACATATTATCGCATAACTTTGAATTTAAACAATGGTTTCATTCATTAATGAAATATCATTAAATTGGGTATCTTAAACAAGGCATTTTAATATTTTACAAATGTTCATACATTATCAATTAGTTTCAAACAACAAGGATAATTCACATATAATCAAACAAGATATGAACACGAATAGAAATCATTCATAAAAGCAGAACAACTGTTTGTTACAAACTCATATGAATAACCGTCTCACGAAGTGTGAGACACACTAAAGAACTTCAAATCTCTCGATTACAATAATCATCCTAAAACACAAACTAAATGTCGAGGGAGAGTGTCGTCGGCCATCATCATCATGCTCGCCATCAACACGAAACATCACCTCCTCTCCAGCAAGCACCTCTATGCAGAAGGACCTGTTTTCAATAAAACAGAACAAGTATCAAATATACTTAACACTGCAATGTGTTTGCAAGATTATAACATTTATAAAACTGTATATCAAATATATACCTTTGTCGTTGACGACCTGAGCGACATCTGGTTCAACCAACACATTCCTGAGATGTGTCATGAACCGGTGGAACTCCATTGTTTCCATGTCGCCCCTCATTACGCAAGTCCTGACTTGTGCTTGGTAGCTTGGTGGCAGCGACCGCAGCACAGTAGCATTTGCGAAAGAGCCTGTAATCCAGATGTCTAGGAAGTATGCTGGCCTCATGTACACATCATGCATGTGCTGTAAGTGGCTGTCGAGTGATGAGTTCTCCTCCATCTTAATGGAGAGGAAGTCTCCCATCAACTCATGCTCCCAAATGCGTGTCTCATCCACGAAATGTGTCCTAAGCTGTAGCATCACCGAACGAGGGTTGACATCACCCACGAAAGGCCACAACTCGTCCACCATTCCGAAACGCATCACAACTGAAATATAGGAGGCCATCTCCCGACGGAGATAGCGGTCTTTCCGCTCCTCTAGGGTCTCAAGGTCTGTGGATGGATCCAGATCCATCTCGTCGAGTATGTAGTCAACCATGTCGTTCTCGCTAAGGAGAACATGGAGACTGGCAAGCCAAATGGAGAAGTTCGATCCATCTAATCTGAGCTTCTCTCCTTCTAACCATTTAGTTGTCAACACGAAAGAACCCATCTACATTTATAATTTCAAAAGGAATTTAGACTAAGTTTATAATTAGTTGAGTTAAGAATAACTCCACTCAGAAACACCTATCCCTAGTGAGGGTTCCTAGTGATCACACGACCCCTATCAGCCACATCTCCCCCGATCGTCACGGCCATCAATGTGGGTTCAAGGGTGGACGCTAAACGTCGGTCACATCATTCATGCGACTCGTGCTCGATCTTTCGACCATCCGCGTTCCGAGGCCACGCTTCTCTAGCGTGCTAGGCTTGCCAACTCAACCTTAGTGTATTCACTTTGCAACATGGCTTACACCCACTATATGCGAACGTAGATATGTATGACACCCAGGCCTGTCACCTTGGATCGCCTCATACCGAAGAACTTTCTTGGTGGTGCACACTAAGGGGGAACACAATCGTTGGTTATTTTAACAGGGATCTTCTTATTAGGCTACCGTCGAGTATCTAATATTAGCACACAATAAGACATACAAACAATAACATTGAATGTGAATGCTATGTGATATAGTCCTTCATGTCGTGATCTCCATCCGCTGTTACCGGGTTCCGGCGCCAGGGTTCCGGCGCCGTAGACACTAGGGTACCAGTGTCACTCTGGCGTGGTAGTTCGTCACCTTCGTGACTATCTACTACTATGCAACAAAAGGTAATTACTTTACCTTTGCCACAACCATATCACAAAGCAACGCCCTCCCTGCAAAACAAAGTTAGACGCCTCTACTTTATCTTTGCATGTTTTACGTGGTTGAATGGGCTTTCGCACAAGAACCGTTCTTACCTACGAACTTTCAGCACAACGCTGATCAAGTAGTTGTCTCTACTACACCCCTTTCGGGGCCCTCCATTGCAAATGGTATACCAACTAATGCGAGAGAGATAGACACCCCCTAAGCCACTTTATACAGTACAAGCCGTATGTCAAGTGTGGACCAGTCTTGCGAATGAACGCGTAAAGTCGGTTGGGGGCCGCTTCATCAAGCATTACTGTGGTATACACAAGTACACGTGGGAGGGTAACAACTAAAAGATCAACGCCCACACGCTACATCTCGTGTGTTCTACCCGTACTAGCATTACTACGCATAGATCTAGCTCTGATACCATTGTAGAGGTTCCGTGCATAAAAACAATAAATTTTACTCTACGCCCCTGAACCCCTAAAGCTGCCAGGACCTATCTATTAGTAATACAGTAACGGGCGAGGCTTTTCGCGAACTTACCCTCGAAGACCGAAAAGCGTAATCAACGCTCAGAAGAGCGTGGTTGATGTAGACGAGCCGAAGCCGACCTCAAGGTCGTGATGAAGTCCTTGCGCTCCTTCTGGCTCCAACGACTTGAGTGCCTCAAGTGTGACACCTCGTGGGAGTTACACATGTCCGGTGCCTGACGATGACTCCCTCTTCCCCGATCCAGCAGCAGTTGCGGAAGTAGAGCTCCCGGATCCAAATCCCGCAGCGCGACGGCGCTCCGCGGTGAAGATGTCTCTCGCTCGCGCAGTCCAGACTTGGGACCACGGTCACGAGAGAGAGAGGGGGAGAGAGAAAATATCAATTAGAGGTCCTCCCAAAAGTGGGGAGACCTTTATTGATTATTGGGTGTATTTTCTAGGCCAATATACCCTACTATATATAGGGGGAGGGGAGGTACTACCTCCCCTCAAGTCCCGGGGTGGGACTAAAGGAGAGGAGGAGGGAGGGGTGGCTGCCGGCCAGCCCCTAGTGGGCCCCGCGGGGGGCAAGGCCCAGCCGGCCTCCCCCTTGGTCCCTTCTCCCTCTCTCCTTTCCCTCATGGGCCCTTTCGCTCCGGAAATTGGCCCATTAAGCCTTTTGACCTTTTAATTGATTTTCTCTTTATTAAATAATTATGAATAAATGATTAAATCAATATTTAACATTCATTCACATATTATCTAATCTCCGTGGCCATGGAACACCTTCCACCTCCACTCCGGACATCCTCCGGACTTACCGAAACCCTTCCGGTTTTCTCCCTTCTTTTCTTCAATGATTCTACCGATCCCATAAACACTCTCTTAGCATCATCAAGCCCTTAAGCGTGATACCCTACGGTTCGAGAACACTCCAGACATGGTCGAGACACTCCCGCACCAATGATCAACAGAGGGACCTGGATGGCCATGTGACCCCTGTGCATTCCACGAAGATCTTTTGTCGTTTGAACCGGTGACAGTCGTGTCTTATTCCCTTTGTCATTCGATACTTGCATTGCCCGAGATCTGATCAATGACATCACCATGTCGAGTTCAATCTCGTTACTGAACAATGCTATTTGACTCGTTCCGACAAGTGATATCCCCGTGATCTAATCACACGCTGCGCACTATTGGATATAACTTCTCCGAGTGGGCCCTTGAGTATCTTCCCGTCACATGGACGGAAAAATCCCGCTCTTGACATATATTGCCTCTACGGTTTCCTAAATACCTAAACACACCTCTATAACCACCGTTTTACCAGATGGCATTTGATGCTATCTAAGCACTCTCGGGAGACAGTGATTGATATAGCCTCACGCTCTAAGGAATAGTCTACAAGGATCCTTTTCTAATCATCGTAACTTGAACTTCGTGACATGATCGAATCACGATGTTTAGGTTGGCTATTGGTTCATCATCTCATTCTCAGAATGAGATGACCTCATTTCCAACTGGCATAAATGCTACATGATCAGGAAACATGATCATTTGTTGACCAATGAACCAGTGACTAGAGTTTCACTGGGAACCCCTGGTTTGTTTATATATCACACGTGTATTCATGTTTCCACTCAACACAGTTATAGCATGATACAAAACTTAATCATAAACTATATGAAATATGATAATAGTCTTTACTACTATTTGTCTCTAGGGCATATTTCCAACAGTTAGAACTGAACCTTAAGACTTATTTATCTTGAGTGCACTAATGTTGCTAATAAAGATTGTGTGAAGTTTTTTATGAAGGAAAATTTTCAGGTGTATGGAAGGAATGAGTAATGAGATGAAGGATGGACTAAAGCTCAAGCTTGGGGATGCCACGCATGTCACCCCAAGAAATATCCAAGAAGTACAAGCGTCAAAGCTTGGGGATGCCCAAGGCATCCCCTTCTTCATCAATAAAAATTCCAGATTTCTTCCAAACGCTTCATTTTTATTGTTTCATGCACAGTTGTGTTGTTCTTGGAGCATCTTCTTTTTCGTTTTCATTTTGGTTTTTCGTTTGCTTTTGTTTGCTTATTTTTCTGAATAAATTGGTTGGACCCCCTTTTCATACATTGGTTTGCAAATAGTTTGGTTTGGTTTGGAAAAGAGTAGGAAAGTTCATGCTTATGTGGTAAAAAGAGCTCGTTTTTTACTGTGGCCTATGCTTTGTCATGCCATGCTTGATATTGTTTTGGCTTTATGCTTAGTATTCTTTGCTGTAGCACGACTTGTTATAAACAATTGAGATTGCTTAATGTGCCTTGGGTGAATCATGTGTTGTTTTAGCATATTAAAGCATAACATAGTGGTATTCTCCTTTGATGCTTTATTTGGGTTGACTTGGCGCATGCTCACACCATGTTATGACTATCTCAAAGTCACCATAGCCTTTATGATCCTTTAGTTTTCAACTTGTAGTATCACTTTATGATTTGATCAATGATGTTTTGTCGCTCTGCATGATTATGGCCATTATTGCTCTCTTAGTTTGTCGCTCCCAGTATTTTGCTAGCCTCCACAACAAAGTATGAGTTCCACTCATGCATCCAACTCCCTAAACCAAGTTATTCCAAAGAGTCCACCATACCTACCTACTAGCTTATGCTATTCCAAGTATATTCATGCTTTTGTTTACCTTCCAAATTAAACTTGTTATGAGAAAACTAGCGATTAAAGCTCTCACGAACTTGATGGCACACTTTACTTTTTGCATCTAATAAACTTGAACCATTGGGTCCTTCTTTGTTGCGTATATGCTTGCGCTTTATAAGTTGAAATTAGTAGAACCATGTTTCATGGGTAACGCTTTCAACATTGCACTTGTACTTTGTACCCCGTTGATATCATGTTCTTTTGCTTACGGATCCCGGCGGTGTGAAATAAAAGTGGAACTTGTAAGATCATGGAGTTTGAATGTGTGTTAGAGAAATGCCTGGGCCGCTAGCCTAAGCCATGCCTAATCATGGTGGAAACTTGCAGCATCACCATAATGAGCACTCTATGAAGCATCCTCAATAAAAACCTATGCAAATAGCAAATAAAAAGATCGCTGAGATGCTCATTGTCTGCTTGCCTTGTCATTTTGATTATGGGAAAGCTCCCGTATCATGTGAAAGGGGTACCCCGTTGGCGGTTCTTAATGATACACATATACTTACAATGACAAGAGCTTACTCGTGACCGAAGTTGAGTAGCATGAGGATCGGTCTTCGTAAGTAAGGGGCATGAGATTTCGGTTTATAACTTGTCAAGCATATCCTCTTAGTTGTGTCACTTTAACCTTAATCACCTTACAGATGATTATGATAGGGCAATGAGAACTGAAAGCTATAAGTACCATAATTTTTGGAAGCTCTTTATGAGACTTGAATCCCTACTTCCTTTGAAAGGTCTTTCTTCCACCATTATATTGAGTCTCCACCTTCTATCTTTATGCACCTACTTTGAGAGCATAGTGGCCATTCTTAGTTCTATGTGCATTGTCCCAAGACTAGTTAATTGATGCATAACTTGATATTGCTTGTTTTAAACTATTGTATCTAGTCACTCTTATGAACTTTGAAGGTGTCCTATGCATTTATATTTGCTACTCTATTGAGGGACAAGCTGAATACTATTATGCTATGTTTTCTTTATGTGAAACAAACAAACGTCTTGCAAATCATTGTTATTCATGAATCTTTTGTTTGTGCCTTTTCATGTTGCATCATAGTTTCTTTGCTTATTGCTAGAACTTTGTCTTTCATGTTATGATTGAAGTACTATGATCCCAGATTTGAATGTTTTACAAATACTTTGATCAAGTTCATGATGGTGCATGTCACCTCAAAAATTATTCTTTCTTTTTATCACTTACCTACTCGAGGACGAGCAGGAATTAAGCTTGGGGATGTTGATACATTGCAAATGTATCTATCATTTTTGATGTTCCATGCTTGGTTTTATCCACTTTCTTGTATTTGGTTCCAACTTTGGAGTACTTTTCATATGATTTCTTGGACTAACCTATTAACAAGAGCCACAGTGTCAGCTGCCTGTTTTCTGTTGTTTTTGGTTCCAAGAAAGTCAGAAAATGAATATTCTCGGAATTGGACAGGACAAAAGCCAAAGTGCCTATTTTTCCGGATGTCATCAAGTGCCAGAATACGAGACGGAGAGGGGACAGGGGGCCACCATACCACCTGGCCGTGCGGCCAGGCCTGGCCCGTGCCAGGGGGTGGTGTGGCCGCTCCCGGCACCCCCCGGCCTCTCCTTTCGCCTATATATTACCCTCGGGACGAAAACCCTAAGGTCCCGATCAAAAATCCACGAAAGAGTCTATAGCCACCGTCATCTCCATCCCTAGATTGGGAGGGATCTGAAGCTCTTCCTGGCACCCTGCCGTAGAGGGGAATTCACCCTGGAGGCCTTCTTCATCACCATGCAAGCCTCCGGTGTGATGCATGAGTAGTTCATCCTTGGACTACGGATCCATGTAGTAGCTAGATGACTGGTTCTCCTCCTTTGTGCTTCCATGTCTAGATCTTGTGAGCTCCGTTCATGATCAAGATCATCTATTTGTAATTCTGCATGTTGTGTTTGCGGGGATCCGATGGATATTGCGATGCTATTTGAGATTGATTATTGATTCTATCATGTCTTTGTTATTTGTGATCTTGCATGCTTTCCGTTGTTAGTAGCTATCTTGGCCAAGTAGATGCTAGCAACTCCAAGAGTTAGTATTTATGCTCGATGGTGGGTTCATGCCTCTGGTAATCTGGGGAAGTGACAGAAATCTCTAAGGTACTAGATGTGCTGTTGCTACTAGGGAGAAAACAACAATCCTTTGTTCATAGAACGATCGTATTATTTACTTTACACGCAATTCGTAAAGCAATAATCTGTTGCTTGCAACTTAATACTAGAGGGGTTCGGATGATAACCTGAAGGTGGATTATTAGTCATAGATGCAGTTGGATGGCGGTCTATGTATTATGTTGTAATGCCCAATCAAGTCTCAAAGGAGTCAAGATGATTAGTATATGCATGTGTTGCTTTCTCGATGTTTGTCAATTGCCCCGCTGTAATTTGTTCACCCAGCATGTTATCTATCTAAGGACAGCCACCTCTAGTGAACTATGGATCCCGGTCCTTGTCTTTTACATACAATCTACAAACTGTTTACTTCTTTGTGTTTACTTTCTGCAAACTATTACTTCTTTCCATTCAATACGTTTAATCCTTTGTTTTCCACAAAACACGGTGAGATTGACAACCTCATCGCAAGTTGGGGACAAAGTTCTGTGGTTGTGTTATGCAGGTCTCCACGTTGCTACTAGCACCGGTAGTGCGCCCTGACAAAGCTCAGCTAGTAACACCTTTGGGGTGTTTCCTTGCTCCTACTGGTTCGATTAAACCTTGGTTTCATAACTGAGGGAAACTTGTTGTTGTGCTCATCATACCTTCCTCTTGGGGTTCCCAACGAGCTCTACATCAACCACGCACCAGCATTTTTCTGGGCGCCATGCACTGAGCCATCAATGAGCGAGCCCGCGAGGGAAGAGTCCCGAGCGTGGCGAGTCCGCGAGGGTGAGTTCACGATGGCGAGTCCTCGAGCGTGGCGTGTCCATGATGGCGAATCTGCGAGGACGAGTCCCCGAGCATAGCGAGTCCACGATGAAGGCGAGTCCGCGATGATGTTGTGTCCGCGAGGGGAGAGTCCCTGAGCATAGTGAGTCCGCGATGAAGGCGAGTATGCGATGGCGAGTCCCCGAGCGTGTTGAGTCCGCGAGGGCGAGTCCGCGGTGGCGAGTCCCCGAGCGTGTTGAGTACGCGAGGGCGAGTCCACGGTGGTGAGTCCCCGACCGTGTTGAGTACACGAGGGAGAGTCCACGGTGGTGAGTCCCCGAGCATGTTGAGTACGCGAGGTCAATGAGAAAACTAGTGATTAAAGCTCTCACGAACTTGATGGCACACTTTACTTTTCTTGCCCTTAATAAACTTGAACCATTGTGTCGTCTATGTTGTATATGCTTGCACTTATTTGTTGGGGATTAGCAGAACCATGCTGTCATGGGGAACGCTTTCAACATTGCACGGGTACTTTGTATCTAGTTGATATCATGCTCTTTTGTCTATGGATGTCGTCGGTGTGAAATGAAAGGGAAGCTTGTAAGTCCATGGAGTTATGTATATGTGTTAGACAAACGCCTGGGCCGCTGGTCTAATCCATGCTCACATGGTGGAAACCTGCAGCGTAACTATAATGAGCTATCTATGAAGCATTCTTCTTATAAAAAAAGAGTCCGATATTGAGAAAAAAGAGAAAAAGAAAAAAAAAGAGATTATGAAAAAAGGAAATAGAGAAAAAAACACCATATTCCCATGGTAAATAAGAAGATTGTTGAGATGCTTGCTGTCTGCTTGCCTTGTCATTTTGATATGGGGATTATTCCGTATCATCGGGCAAGGGGTACCCCGTTGGCGGTTCTCTGTGATACACATGTACTTACAATGACAAGAACTTACCGGTGACTAAACTTGAGTAGCATGAGGAGCGGCCCTTGTATTCAAGGGACATGAGATTTTTCTAACTTATACTTCGTCAAGCATGTACACCATAGTTTGTTCACTTTAACCTTAATCACTTCAATATGCTTATGATAGGGGCAATGAGAGCTGAAAGCTATTAAGTACCATAATTTTTGGAAGCTCTTTATGAAACTTGAATCCCTACTTCCTTCCATGAAGGCCATTCTTCCACTTATATATTGAGTCTCCACCTTCTATCTTTATGCACCTACTTTGAGAGCATAGTGGCCATTCTTAGTTCTATGTGCATTGTCCCAAGAATTGTTGATTGATGCATACCTTGATATTCTTGTTTTAAACTATTTGTATCTAGTCACTGATATGAACTTTGAAGGTGTCCTATGCATTTATATTTGCTACTCTATGAGGGACAAGCTGAGTACCACTATGCTATGTTTTCTTTATGTGAAACAAACAAACGTCTTGCAAATCATTGTTATTCATGAATCTTTTGTTTGTGCCTTTTCATGTTGCAACATAGTTTTTTGTCTTATTGCTAGAACTTTGTCTTTCATGTTATGATTGAAGTACTATGATCCTAGCTTTGAATGTTTTACAAATACTTTGATCAAGTTTATGATGGTGCATGTCACCTCAAAAATTATTCTTTCTTTTTATCACTGACCTATTCGAGGACGAGCAGGAGTCAAGCTTGGGGATGTTGATACATTGCAAATGTATCTATAATTTTTGATGTTCCATGCTTGGTTTTATCTACTTTCTTATGTTTTGTCCACACTTTGGAGTACTTTTCATATGATTTCTTGGACTAACCTATTAACAAGAGCCATAGTGCCAGCTACCTGTTTTCTATTGTTTTTGGTTCCAGGAAAGTCAGAAAATGAATATTCTCGGAATTGGATGAGACAAAAGCCAAAATTATTTTACCGGGGGACACCTGGAGCCAGAATACGAGACGGAGAGGGGCTAGGGCCCGGCCACACCACCTGGCCGTGCGACCAGGCGTGGCCCACGCTAGGGCGTGGTATGGCCGCCCCAGGCACCCCCTCGGCCTCTCCTTCTGCCTATATATTGCCTCTGATACGGAAACCCTAAGTACCCGATCAAAAAATCCACGAAAGAGTCTGTAGCCGCCGTCATCTCCATCCCTAGATCGGGGGGATCTGAAGCTCTTCCCGGCACCCTGCCAGAGAGGGGAATTCACCCTAGAAGCCTTCTTCATCATCATGCAAGCCTCCGGTGTGATGCGTGAGTAGTTCATCTCTGGACTACGGGTCCATGTAGTAGCTAGATGGCTGGTTCTCCTCCTTTGTGCTTTCATGTCTAGATCTTGTGAGCTCCGTTCATGATCAAGATCATCTATTTGTAATTCTGCATGTTGTGTTTGCGGGGATCCGATGGATATTGAGATGCTATTTCAGATTGATTATTGATTCTATCATGTCTTTGTTATTTGTGATCTTGCATGCTTTCCGTTGTTAGTAGCTATCTTGGCCAAGTAGATGCTAGCAACTCCAAGAGTTAGTATTTATGCTCTATAGTGGGTTCATGCCTCTGGTAGTCTGGGGAAGTGACAGAAATCTCTAAGGTACTAGATGTGATGTTGCTACTAGGGAGAAAACAACAATCCTTTGTTCATAGAACAATCGTATTATTTACATTACACGCAATTCGTAATGCAATTATCCATTGCTTGCAACTTAATACTGGAGGGGGTTCGGATGATAACCTAAAGGTGGATTATTAGTCATAGATGTAGTTTGATGGCGGTCTATGTATAATGTTGTAATGCCCAATCGAATCTCAAAGGAGTCAAGATGAGTAGTATATGCTTGTATGTTTTCTCGATGTTTGTCAATTGCCCCGCTGTAATTTGTTCACCCAACATGTTATCTATCTTAAGGAAAGCCACCTCTAGTGAACTATGGACCCCGGTCCTTTCTTTTACTTTCAATCTACAATCAACTGTTTACTGCTTTGTGTTTACTTTTTGCAAACTATTACGTTCTTCCATTCGATATGTTTAACCCTTTGTTTTCAGCAAAACTGGTGAGATTGACAACCTCATCGCAAGTTGGGAACTGAGTTCTGTGGTTATGTTGTGCAGGTCTCCACGTTGCTACTGGCACCGGTAGTGCGCCCTGCCAACGTTCAACTAGCTACACCTTTGGGATGTTTCCTTGCTCCTACTGGATTGATAACCTTGGTTTCATAACTGAGGGAAACTTACTGTTGTGCTCATCATGCCTTCCTCTTGGGGTTCCCTAACGAGCTCGTTAATACACGAGTCAGCACTGGCCTATGTGAGCAACATTGAGGTCAAGCTATTGACCATAAAAGAGCACTTCATGGGAGGCAACTCATGTGAAATAAAGGTTTGATTTAAGTTTTTAAGTTTTAGTTTAAGTTTATGTTTAATAAAGAGTGCTAGAAATCTCCAATTGAGGAGAAGAAGTTTGGTAGTACTAAAAATCCTACTTAATACATGGTGATGTTGGTCGACAATATTTACTGTCATTTTTCTGTCAAAAATAAGGTGTTTCACTAAGTTTTAGGATAAGAAATAATTCTCGAAGAAATAGAATTTTTTTATGAATACAGAAGGTTTAACGACCAACTATACGGCGGGAATAAAAATTCCGGCCGTATAGTCCGGCCGTATAGATATTTTTGTCATCGACAATTTTTCTTTCATAAGTACTGACAGTTTAACGACCAACTATACGGCGGGACTAAAAATTCCGATCGTATAGTTCCGGTCGTATAGATATCGATGCTTTCATACAATTTCTTTTCCAGATACAGAGGTTTTGACAACCAACTATACGGCGGAAACAAATTGTTCCGGCTATATAGTTCTGGCTGCACCGCTAGGTGGAAACCCTAAAATTTTGATAGCAGGCCAACTATACGGCGAGAACACATTGTTCCGGACGTATAGTCTGCCTGTATAGTTGCGTCCGACCATAAAAACACCACGGGAAGGTACCCCAAACCCCAAAACTTCAATCTTTTTTCTGTCTTCTACCTCCAAACTCTCTCAATACCTCAAGAGATCTTCATCTCTACTCAATTTCGTTCGATTTCCTCGCACACAAGTGATCTACGGTATGTCTCTCCTCCGATCCTCCAATTAATTTTTGCAAATTCATCTTCGATATATAGTCATTATAAATCTAAGGTGAGACATACTATGAACTAATTGCCATGATTCTCTTGCCTAGATTATTATTTTGAGGGGATTCTTTGGTGTGCTATGATGAGGAATATGTTATTCTTATTATTAATGGATCAAAAAGTTTTATTTTTGTCTTTCTTTATTATTTTGGATGATGAACACAAGGAGCCAAACTCGTGCTCATGCCGCTGCTAGCGCTTCTCAGGCTGTCACTCAAGAACGCATGGGGATACGGTTCAGGAATAAGCTCCAACGTGATCGCTTCGATAAGAGCAAGAACCGAGAAGTGAAGGCCATCAAGTAGGCTTGCCCTGTTATATTGAACCAACTCGGTATTTCTAATGACTTCAATTTACTTTGCAATAGGGTTGGCCTACAAAACTTTGTATTCAATGATGTGCCTACTTATCACCGGTTAACTCTTGAATTTTTAAGTTCTTTGCAAAGCACCGTTAAACTATGTCATGGAGAGGACACGATTTCTTTCCGACTTGTGAACAACAATTACACTTTATCACTAGATGAATGGTGCGCATGCTTTAATTTTCCAAACAATAATGATAATGACTTGTCGAATCTTTTACTGGCTTAGACCCTTCCCGGAACAATATTATAATGGAATGGTCTTCACTTCTATAGTGAGCAAGGGGAAGAATATTCAACATCATGTAATTTGCTATTTGTTCTATGTTATTGCTAACACCTTGCAGGCATGAAATGAGTTCACGAGACTCAATGAGGAGGACATTTTAGTCCTCGCAAAAGCTGCTTACAACAACTGTGACTTGTCACTCAACTTGGGCACAATCCTTGTGCGCTACCTGGAGCACCAATCCTCCCAAAGCCAAGGACCAATCGCAGGTGGAGGCGTCATCACCGTGCTTGCCATTTCCCTAGGCATTGACATAGGTGAGTTGCAACCTATGCTACGTGAGTGACGTGTTGGTTTCTCTACTTTAAAGGCGTGTGGAATGCTCACTAGGAGAGGTGGTGTTTATTACTTGCATATTGCTGGAGCTGGGCGTCTCTACCCCGCTCTCATGCCTAATGGTCTTTTCTCTATCGAGGAATGGCGTTTGCTATATGACTTGCAGGTTGAGCAACACCAACCCGAGGAGGAGATTCTGGATGAGGATGAGGACCAAGAAGAGGAGCAAGAAGTTCCTTATCAAGAGGAACAACCACCAACCCGGTTTGCTACATACCAAGACTTCGAAGAACTTGGAGGGACTATGGAGAGGATGCATAGCCTCTCCTTGAACCTCCGAGGAACAACTACTAATTTATCAACTCAATTTGCGAACTGGAGTAACGACTTTTTCCGCCACCACAATGATTTTAAGGTCTTGCAAAAGCCTAAGCTTGGGGAAGTTTCCTCATTTATCTTTATTTGGCATTCATTTGCTTTTTATTTAGTTCGAGGTTATGTTTTTAATCCAAGCTTATAAGCACTCATGTTGGTTTTCCCAACACTTTTATCTTTAGTTATTTCTATTTGTTTTCAAGATTTTCTAGCCAAACTTTGCCACCAATTTTCTATTCTTTAATTCCCCCTCTCAAAAACAACAAAAAGTTTTCTCCATTTATATTTATTTTCCATTTATCTTTTCTTTCCGCCTCGAGGTTCTCATGTATTTGCAGGAAGAGTGATTAACTTCGAGTTTCCAAGAAACGAATCAAAAGGGAAGAGAGAAGTGGAACCAAACATGAGAGGTATGCCTTATGACCCCCACTTTTGAAGTTTGAGAAACCCATGCTAGTTAGTAGTAAATGTTGAGATATTATATTGGTGGAGTGAGTCTTTATATTGTAGTAAAAGTTTTGTTTGCATGGGTATTTAGTTGGGTATGTTTTGTTCCAGCTCTTGTAGTTAACTAAGTCTTGCCTAAAAATTTGCTAAACAATTGTAATAAGAAAAAGTCTCACAATTGAAGGCTTGGGTGTTGTAGTGTTTAGTCTTGAAGGTTTATTTCTAGAGACACTCAACACCATGGAAAATAATGATTGACTTGATAACTCTCTTTAAAAGGACTTGTTCGATTGAATTGATGTTTAGCGGTTTTTGTGAGCATGCCAAAGTTTGACTTGTTAATCATAAGAATGATATAGCTTTATGCGTGTCAAACTTCATGGGATGCCAGCAACTCCGCTAGCCTACGGACGATCTTCATGGAGGAAACTCCTAGATTTTGGCTATGAGTTGATTAAACATATGTAGCAGCAATGCTATAATGGGTAAGATTCTTGGCACTCCTGGGTAGCTGTGTTCATGATGGAATCACTGCTCTGGCTAATATGAGTAATCATTGTGCAAGAGGAACAAAAACCTTAGTAATGCCACGAGTGTCCATCACAGCTCGATAAACTAATATTATTTTTTGGCATGCTCTCAATTACTTAAGAACTGAAATTTTTGAGGGACAATGAATGGCAAAGTAGTACTTGAAAAGTCTTGATTTATTGATGTGGGAGAATTGAGATACTCTAGTGTATATGCTTTTCATGACAACTCTCACACTCTCAATTTTACATGATTATACTTTATTGTTTAAAGGCAAGCCTATGAGTTGATTACATGACATGGAATAAAGTTTACTCATTTGAATCATCCATGTTAACAATAATTTTGTTGCGCTATAAAGGTGCATAAAACCCATATGATATGCTTGCCATTACTCTATCTATGCTGAAGTTTTTTAGATTTATGTAGTGGAGGAAACATGAGACTACCAATCATGAGTAAGATCATCATCTTGTTATTTCAGTTTAAATGCTGAGTTCCTTTTTGATTTTGGTTTTCTTGCTCGAGGACGATCATAATCTTCCATAAAGAATAAAATATAGACTTTTGAGCTATGTAATTCATGTCAACAATACTAATAAAGAGGGGGTTCCCAGTAGCTTTTTATTTTCACTTTGTTTTAAAGCATCGTATGGTTTATGTGCTAAACATCTTACAAGTTGATTGTTTCATGTATCGAGTCTATGACCTTGCACTCCTCATGCTACTCAACTTAGGCCTGTCATTGTATACTCATATTGGTCTTGTGAAACTGCATCACTGAAGTACTTCTTGCCCTATGTAGCTATATGCCCCCCTTCTTGGCATTTACTTATTTGCTTATTTTAGCATAAAAGATAATATAATTCCTTGATTGGGTTCAAGGTGGGAGGGGGTAGTATCTCTACTGAGAAGACATGAAAAACAGACATATGAATCATATCAACAAGGATCATCATGTTGTAAGTTTTCACCATGTCATGCATGGCTTTGGCTAGTGGTTCAGGAGTGTTTTCTACCAACATGCCTACTCCAGTGTGCATATTTAATTTCATGTTGTTGCAATCCATAGGTAGAACTTAAACATGATCAATATTCAACATTTAATATTGAAAGCTTTGTGCTATGCCAATCATGGTTTAGCTAACAACCACTAATAAGATGTGAAGCACAAAAGTTCCATAGTGGTATCACCCCAAACCTTACTTTCTTATGAGCTTTAAAATACATGAAAAAGGTGTTTTTAAGAGTGTTTGGAGGATTAACATACATACTATACTTGAAAGTAGCTTTTGCTACACGTAGGTGGGTATGCCTAGTCTAGTTTTAAGGGCTTGGAACAAGTCTTAGCTTGTGCAGAAAAAGGCTTAGCAAAAAAAGATCTAAGGAGTGTACCATCTAGTTCATAATGTCAACATTTATTTTCTCACCTTGCTTCTTAATGATGAACATTAATATGCACAAGAAAAGTATATAGTTTAATAGGCATAAAATATATCATGCTTCATATAAAACACTTGAGCTTAAGAACTAGACACAACACGGATTTTAGCTTTTGTTTTTATCTCCCCTTTTGTTTTGCTCCATGGCATTCTTTTTTTAGTTTTAATTTCATCAACATAGAAATTATTTTCAGCAGCTGATCATAAACATTTATAGTAATAGTGGTGGTGGTCTTTATAATGCAAAACAAAAAGTAAAATGACAAAATAGACGCTCCAAGTTTCTACGATAGTTCTATGTCGCTCAAAAGACAAAGTTTAGAGATTTGCAAACAGAGAGTTGAGTTGGTCTAGTGGGGTGCCTTGGGAATTGATACATTGAAAATGTATCTATAATTTTTGATGTTCCATGCTTGGTTTTATCTACTTTCTTGTGTTTTGTCCGCACTTTGGAGTACTTTTCATATGATTTCTTGCACTAACCTATTAACAAAGTGCCACAGTGCCAGCTGCCTATTTTCTGCTATTTTTGGTTCCAGGAAAGTCATAAAATGAATATTCTCGGAATTGGACGGGACAAAAGCCAAAGTCGCTATTTTACCGGAAGGCATCTGGAGCCAGAATACGAGACAGAGAAGGGCTAGGGCCCGGCCACACCACCTGGCCACGCGGCCAGGCCTGGCCCGTGCCAAGGGGTGGTCTGGCCGACCCCAGCACCCCCTCGGCCTCTCCTTCCGCCTATATATTGCCCTCGGGACCAAAACCCTAAGTACCCGATCAAAAATCCACGAAAGAGTCTGTAGCCGCTGTCATCTCCATCCCTAGATCGGGAGGGATCTGAAGCTCTTCCCGGAACCCTGCCAGAGAGGGGAATTCACCCTGGAGGCCTTCTTCATCATCATGCAAGCCTCCGGTGTGATGCGTGAGTAGTTCATCTCTAGACTACGGGTCCATGTAGTAGCTAGATGGCTGGTTCTCCTCCTTTGTGCTTTAATTTCTAGATCTTGTGAGCTCCGTTCATGATCAAGATCATCTATTTGTAATTCTGCATGTTGTGTTTGCGGGGATCCGATGGATATTGAGATGCTATTTCAGATTGATTATTGATTATATCATGTATTTGTTATTTGTGATCTTGCATGCTTTCCGTTGTTAGTAGCTATCTTGGCCAAGTAGATGCTAGCAACTCCAAGAGTTAGTATTTATGCTCGATAGTGGGTTCATGCCTCTGGTAATCTGGGGAAGTGACAGAAATCTCTAAGGTACTAGATGTGCTGTTGCTACTAGGGAGAAAACAACAATCCTTTGTTCATAGAACGATCGTATTATTTACTTTACACGCAATTCGTAAAGCAATAATCTGTTGCTTGCAACTTAATACTAGAGGGGTTCGGATGATAACCTGAAGGTGGATTATTAGTCATAGATGCAGTTGGATGGCGGTCTATGTATAATGTTGTAATTCCCAATCAAGTCTCAAAGGAGTCAAGATGATTAGTATATGCTTGTATGCTTTCTCGATGTTTGTCAATTGCCCCGCTGTATTTTGTTCACCCAGCATGTTATCTATCTTAAGGAGAGCCACCTCTAGTGAACTATGGACCCCGGTCCTTCCTTTTAAATACAATCTACAAATTGTTTACTGCTTTGTGTTTACTTTCTACAAACTATTACTTCCTTCCATTCGATACGTTTAATCCTTTGTTTTCAGCAAAACCGGTGAGATTGACAACCTCATCGCAAGTTGGGGACAAAGTTTTGTGGTTGTGTTGTCCAGGTCTCCACGTTGCTACTAGCACCGGTAGTGCGCCCTACCAAGGCTCAGCTAGCAACACCTTTGGGGTGTTTCCTTGCTCCTACTGGATTGATAACCTTGGTTTCATAAGGGAGGGGAACTTACCGCTGTGCTCATCATACCTTCCTCTTGGGGTTCCCCAACGAGCTCGTTAATACACGAGTCAGCAAGTATTTTTCTGGCGCTGTTGCCGGGGAGTCAAGGACATCTTCACAAGGGGAGTCCCTCATAACCAATCTCTTTACTTTGTTATTTTTGTTTTGCTTAGTTTCTTTTGCTTTATTTGCTTGTTTCTTTATCAAAAACACAAAAAAATTAGTTTTACAAGTTTGCTTTCTTTATTAAAAACACAAAAAAATGACTACTCTTGAAAACACTAAGTTGTGTGACTTCACTAGCACCAACAACAATGATTTTATGAGCACACCTATTGCTCCACCTGTGCCTGAAGCTACTTTCTTTGAGATAAAACCTGCTTTAGTCAATCTTATTATGAAAGAACAATTTTCTGGTATTGGTAATGAAGATGCTGCTACCCATCTAAATAACTTTGTTGAACTTTGTGAGAAGCAAAAGCATAGGGATATAGATGGTGATATTATTAAGTTGAAATTGTTTCCTTTCTCTTTGAGAGGAAAAGCTAAAGAATGGTTGAATTCCTTAACTAGGAATAGTATTGATTCTTGGACTAAGTGCAAAGATGCTTTCATTGGAAAATACTATCCTCCTGCTAAGATTATATCTATGAGAAGTGAAATAATGAAGTTTAAACAATCTGATAATGAACATGTTGCTCAAGCTTGGGAAAGAATGAAATCTTTGGTAAAGAATTGTCCCACTCATGGACTGACTGCTTGGATGATCATCCAAACCTTTTATGCAGGATTGAACTATTATTCAAGGAACCTATTGGACTCTGCTGCTGGAGGTACTTTTATGACCATTACTTTGGGTGCTGCAACAAAACTTCTGGATAATATGATGGTTAACTACTCTGAATGGCATACTGAGAGAGCTCCACAAGGTAAGAAGGTAAATTCTATTGAGGAAACCTCCTCCTTGAGTGATAAGATTGATATTATTATGTCTATGCTTGTGAATGGGAAAGCCCATATTGATCCAAATAATGTTCCTTTAGCTTCTTTGGTTGCTCAAGAAGAGCAAGTTGATGTGAACTTCATAAGAAATAACAATTTTGGCAATAATGCTTATAGGAATAATTTTGGTAACAACAATTATAAGCCATATCCTCCTAAGAATGGTAATGCTTATGGAAATTCCTACAACAATAATAGGAGTGCACCCTCAGAACTTGAAGTTATTCTTAAAGACTTTATTAATAAATAAACTGCTTTCAATAAAACTATTGAGGAGAAACTGTCTAATGTTGAAAGAAATATAACATCACTGGCTGAAGCTCAATCTTCTTTGAATAAAATGGCTGCTAAACCTGAAATTAATGAGAATCCCTTTGCCGCTACTAATGCCATACAAGTAAGAATTGATGAAAATGTTAGACTATTAGCTAAATTACATGCTAAGTGGGAAAAAAGAAGATGAAATTTCTAGAAACATTAGTGTTTCTACTATAACCACCACTAGTGTTAAGGCTAGTAATAGTTCTACTACTTTAGATGATAATTTTGATTTTGATCTTGATGGTTGTAATATCTCTGAAGTTATTAAGTTCCTACAAAAGCTTGCTAAAAGTCCTAATGCTAGTGCTATGAACATGGCCTTTACAAAACACATTACTGATGCTCTCATAAAGATTAAAGAAGAAAAGATGAAACATAAAGCTTCTATTCCTATAAAACAAGAAGATGGTTGGGAACCCATCATTAATATGAAAGTGAATGATTTTGATTTCAAAGCTTTATGTGATCTTGATAGTAGTGTTTCTATTATACCTAGAAGGATTTATGATATGCTTGATTTTCCTCCACTTGAAGATTGTTATTTGAATGTCCCACTTGATGATAATGCTAAAAAGAAACTCATGGGGAGTATTAATGATGTTCTTATTATGGTTAACAATGCCTATGTCCCCGTTGATTTCTATGTTTTGGATGTTGAATGCAATGCTTCTTGTCCTATTACTTTGGGAAGACCTTTTCTTAGAACTGTTGGTGCCATTATTGATATGAAAAAAGGCACCATTAAATATCAACTTCCACTCAAGAAAGGTATAGAACACTTACCTAAGAAGAGAGATAAGATTTCTTTGGCCTCTCGTATGAAAACAAATTTTGGTTTTAATGCTTCTTCATTTGAGAACACTTGATTTTTTTCTTGCTTCTTATGCCTAACTTAAAGGCGTTAAAGAAAAGTACTTATTGGGAGATAACCCAAAAGTTTTAGATGATTCTTGGAAGTTATTAATTCAGTAATAACCGTTCCTTATCCTTTTAATTTGCTTTCTGTGCCAAGAGTAACCTCTAATGAGAGAGAAGTATTGATTGGGAAAGTTGCTGTCCCGAAACAGATTTTTGTGCTTCACCGTAAAAATTCGTGTAAAATCTCTGAACGTCCTTTTGAGGCGCGATTTTTTGTGCTTCTGACCCAGGTTGTTATCTAACTTTCGTTTGTTCAACATTTTTTGATTTGAGGAACAGAAGGTCTTCGAAAAAATTCGTCTTTACCTGCTAGTCTGTTTTGATAGATTTCTGTCATTTTCTGCATTTGCTTCTTGTTGGTTCCTTTTTGAGTTCTTTTGGGAAATTGAGATTTTTGAGGGAAATGCTATAGTAGCTAGTGTTTTAATGGAAGTTTGTTGGTGTTAGAGTTGAACCTAAAGACTTATTATCTCGAGTGCACTAATGTTGCTAATAAAGATTGTGTGAAGTTTTGTATGAAGGAAAAAAATTCAGGTGTATGGAAGGAATGAGTAATGAGATGAAGAATGGACTAAAGCTCAAGCCTGGGGATGCCACGCGTGTCACCCAAGAAATATCCAAGAAGTACAAGCGTCAAAGCTTGGGGATGCCCAAGACATCCCCTTCTTCATCAATAAAATTCCCAGGTTTCTTCCAAACGCTTCATTTTTATTGTTTCATGCACAGTTGTGTTGTTCTTGGAGCGTCTTCTTTTTCGTTTTCATTTTGGTTTTTCGTTTGCTTGGTTTGCTTAGTTTTCTGAATAAATTGGTTGGACCCCTTCTTTCATGCATTGGTTTTCAAATAGTTTGGTTTGGTTTGGAAAAGAGTAGGAAAGCTCATGCTTAAGTGGTAAAGAGAGCTTGTTTTTGACTGTGGCCTATGCTTTGTCATGCCATGCTTGATATTGTTTTGGCTTTATGCTTAGTATTATTTGTTGTAGCATGACTTGTTATAAACAATTGAGATTGCTTAATGTGCCTTGGATGAATTATGCGTTGTTTTAGCATATTAAAGTGTAGTATAGTGGTATTTTCCTTTGATGCTTTATTTGGGTTGACTTGGCACATGCTCACACCATGTTATGACTATCTCAAAGTCACCATAGCCTTTAGGATCCTTTCGTTTTCAACTTGTAGTATCACTTTATGCTTTGATCAATGATGTTTTGTCGCTCTACATGATTATGGCCATTATTGTTATTTGAATGTCCCACTTGATGATAATGCTAAAAAGAAACTCATGGGGAGTATTAATGATGTTCTTATTATGGTTAACAATGCCTATGTCCCCGTTGATTTCTATGTTTTGGATGTTGAATGCAATGCTTCTTGTCCTATTACTTTGGGAAGACCTTTCCTTAGAACTGTTGGTGCCATTATTGATATGAAAGAAGGCACCATTAAATATCAACTCCCACTCAAGAAAGGTATAGAACACTTCCCTAAGAAGAGAGATAAGATTTCTTTGGCCTCTCGTATGAAAACAAAATTTGGTTTTAATGCTTCTTCATTTGAGAACACTTGATTTTTTTTCTTGCTTCTTATGCCTAACTTAAAGGCGTTAAAGAAAAGTACTTATTGGGAGATAACCCAGAAATTTTAGATGAGTCTTGGAAGTTATTAATTCAGTAATAACCGCTCCTTATCCTTTTAATTTGCTTTTTGTGCCAAGAGTAACCTCTAATGAGAGAGAAGTATTGATTGGGAAAGTTGCTGTCCCAAAACAGATTTCTGTGCTTCACCGTAAAGTAAAATCTCTGAACGTCCTTTTGAGGCGTGAATTTTTGTGCTTCTGACCCAGGTTGTTATCTAACTTTCGTTAGTTCAACATTTTTTGATTTGAGCAACAGAAGGTCTTCTAAAAAATTCGTCTTTACCTGCTGGTTTGTTTTGATAGATTTCTGTCATTTTCTGCATTTGCTTCTTGTTGGTTCCTTTTTGAGTTCTTTTGGGAAATTGAGATTTTTGAGGGAAGTGCTACAGTAGCTAGTGTTTTAATGGAAGTTTATTGGTGTTAGAGTTGAACCTAAAGACTTATTATCTTGAGTGCACTAATGTTGCTAATAAAGATTGTGTGAAGTTTTGTATGAAGGAAAAAATTCAGGTATATGGAAGGAATGAGTAATGAGATGAAGAATGTACTAAAGCTCAAGCCTAGGGATGCCACGCATGTCACCCCAAGAAATATCCAAGAAGTACAAGCGTCAAAGCTTGGGGATGCCCAAGGCATCCCCTTCTTCATCAATAAAATTCCCAGGTTTCTTCCAAACGCTTCATTTTTATTGTTTCAAGCACAGTTGTGTTGTTCTGGAGCGTCTTCTTTTTCGTTTTCATTTTGGTTTTTCATTTGCTTGGTTTGCTTAGTTTTCTGAATAAATTGGTTGGACCCCCTCTTTCATGCATTGGTTTTCAAATAGTTTGGTTTGGTTTGGAAAAAAGTAGGAAAGCTCATGCTTAAGTGGTAAAGAGAGATTGTTTTTGACTGTGGCCTATGCTTTGTCATGCCATGCTTGATATTGTTTTGGCTTTATTCTTAGTATTATTTGTTGTAGCATGACTTGTTATAAACAATTGAGATTGCTTAATGTGCCTTGGATGAATTATGCGTTGTTTTAGCATATTAAAGTGTAGTATAGTGGTATTCTCCTTTGATGCTTTCTTTGGGTTGACTTGGCACATGCTCACACCATGTTATGACTATCTCAAAGTCACCATAGCCTTTATGATCCTTTAGTTTTCAACTTGTAGTATCACTTTATGCTTTGATCAATGATGTTTTGTCGCTCTACATGATTATGGCCATTATTGCTCTCTTAGTTTGTCGCTCCTAGTCTTTTGCTAGCCTCCACAACCAAGTATAAGTTCCACTCATGCATCCAACTCCTTAAACCAAGTTATTCCAAAGAGTCCATCATACCTACCTACTAGCTTATGCTATTCCAAGTATATTCATGTTTTTGTTTACCTTCCAAATTAAACTTGTTATGAGAAAACTAGTGATTAAAGCTCTCACGAACTTGATGGCACACTTTACTTTTCTTGCCTTTAATAAACTTGAACCATTGTGTTGTCTATGTTGTATATGCTTGCACTTATTTGTTGGGGATTAGCAGAACCATGTTGTCATGGGGAACGCTTTCAACATTGCACGGGTACTTCGTACCTAGTTGATATCATGCTCTTTTGTCTATGGATGTCGTCGGTGTGAAATTAAAGGGGAGCTTGTAAGTCCATGGAGTTATGTATATGTGTTAGAGAAATGCCTGGGCTGCTGGTCTAATCCATGCTGACATGGTGGAAACCTGCAGCGTAACCATAATGAGCTGTCTATGAAGCATTCTTGTTATAAAAAAGAGTCCTATATTGACAAAAAAAGAGAAAAATAAAAAAAGAGATTATGAAAAGAGGAAAGAGAGAAAAAAGCACCATATTCCCATGGGAAATAAGAAGATTGCTGAGATGCTCGTTGCCTGCTTGCTTTGTCATTTTGATATGGGGATTCTTCCGTATCATCGGGCAAGGGGTACCCCGTTGGTGGTTCTCTATGATACACATGTACTTACGATGACAAGAACTTACCGGTGACTAAACTTGAGTAGCATGAGGAGCGACCCTCATATTCAAGGGACATGAGATTCCTAACTTATACTTCGTCAAGCATGTACACCATAGTTTGTTCACTTTAACCTTAATCACTTCAAGATGCTTATGATAGGGGCAATGAGAGCTGAAAGCTATAAGTACCATAATTTTTGGAAGCTCTTTATGAGACTTGAATCCCTGCTTCCTTCTATGAAGGCCTTTCTTCCACCATTATATTGAGTCTCCACCTTCTATCTTTATGCACCTACTTTGAGAGCATAGTGGCCATTCTTAGTTCTATGTGCATTGTCCCAAGACTAGTTGATTGATGCATAACTTGATATTGCTTGTTTTAAACTATTTGTATCTAGTCACTCTTATGAACTTTGAAGGTGTCCTATGCATTTATATTTGCTACTCTATGAGGGACAAGCCGAATACTATTATGCTATGTTTTCTTTATGTGAAACAAACAAACGTCTTGCAAAGCATTGTTATTCATGAATCTTTTGTTTGTGCCTTTTCATGTGCATTTTCTTTGTCTTATTGCTAGAACTTTGTCTTTCATGTTATGATTGAAGTACTATGATCCCAGTTTTGAATGTTTTGCAAGTACTTTGATCACGTTTATGATGGTGCATGTCACCTCAAAAATTATTCTTTCTTTTTATCACTTACCTACTCGAGGACGAGCAGGAGTTAAGCTTGGGGATGTTGATACATTGCAAATGTATCTATCATTTTTGATGTTCCATGCTTGGTTTTATCTACTTTCTTGTGTTTTGTCCACACTTTGGAGTACTTTTCATATGATTTCTTGGACTAACCTATTAACGAAGAGCCACAGTGCCAGCTGCCTATTTTCTGCTATTTTTGGTTCTAGGAAAGTCAGAAAATGAATATTCTCGGAATTGGACGGGACAAAAGCCAAAGTCGCTATTTTATCGAAAGGCATCTGGAGCCAGAATACAAGACGGAGAAGGGCTGGGGCCCGGCCACACCACCTGGCCGTGCGGCCAGGCCTGGCCCACGCCAGGGGGTGGTCTGGCCGATCCCAGCACCTCCTCGGCCTCTCCTTCCGCCTATATATTGCCCTCGGGACCAAAACCCTAAGTACCCGATCAAAAATCCACGAAAGAGTCTATAGCCACCGTCATCTCCATCCCTAGATCGGGAGGGATCTGAAGCTCTTCCCGGCACCCTGCCGGAGAGGGGAATTCACCCTGGAGGCCTTCTTCATCATCATGCAAGCCTCCGGTGTGATGCGTGAGTAGTTCATCTCTAGACTACGGGTCCATGTAGTAGCTAGATGGCTGGTTCTCCTCCTTTGTGCTTTCATGTCTAGATTTTGTGAGCTCTGTTCATGATCAAGATCATCTATTTGTAATTCTGCATGTTGTGTTTGCAGGGATCCGATGGACATTGAGATGCTATTTCAGATTGATTATTGATTCTATCATGTCTTTGTTATTTGTGATCTTGCATGTTTTTCGTTGTTAGTAGCTATCTTGGCCAAGTAGATGCTAGCAACTCCAAGAGTTAGTATTTATGCTCGATAGTGGGTTCATGCCTCTGGTAATCTGGGAAGTGACAGAAATCTCTAAGGTACTAGATGTGTTGTTGCTACTAGGGAGAAAACAACAATCCTTTGTTCATAGAACAATCGTATTGTTTACTTTACATGCAATTCGTAAAGCAATAATTTGTTGCTTGCAACTTAATACTGGAGGGGTTCGGATGATAACCTAAAGGTGGATTATTAGTCATAGATGCAGTTGGATGTCGGTCTATGTGTAATGTTGTAATGCCCAATCAAGTCTCAAAGGAGTCAAGATGATTAGTATATGCTTGTATGCTTTCTCGATGTTTGTCAATTGCCCTGCTATAATTTGTTCACCTAGCATGTTATCTATCTTAAGGAGAGCCACCTCTAGTGAACTATGGACCCAGGTCCTTTCTTTTACATACAATCTACAAACTGTTTATTGCTTTGTGTTTACTTTCTGCAAACTATTACTTCCTTCCATTCGATACGTTTAATCCTTTGTTTTCAGCAAAATCGGTGAGATTGACAACCTCATCGCAAGTTGGGGACAAAGTTCTGTGGTTGTGTTGTGCAGGTATCCACGTTGCTACTAGCACCGGTAGTGCGCCCTGCCAAGGCTCAGCTAGCAACACCTTTGGGGTGTTTCCTTGCTCCTACTGGATTGATAACCTTGGTTTCATAACTGAGGGAAACTTACTGCTATGCTCATCATATCTTCCTCTTGGGGTTCCCCAACGAGCTCGTTAATACACGAGTCAGCAGGAATCCCCGAGCTTATGGTTTGCACCATCCTTGGATTGCTCTTTGGTGTGGTTTTCCTATATTCCCTATCAAAAAACTTCAACACAAAAGTTTTTCTCCCATCTCTTTTCTCAGAGGTGACATTAGTGGCACAAGAATATAATAGTTGTTGCCTATATATCAAAGACAAAATTATTTCTAAATGTTACAGAAAGCACATAATGTTCCTACATATCCCCAGCTAATAATATGACTCATACAAATCATTTTAAGACACTTGTGAATGATTAAAACAAAACATGGCAGAATCTGTCTAGATTTTTAGCAACAGCAAAACGAATTTTATTCGTCCACTTACACATGTCAGGAATTTTAGCCATTTTTTCATATAGAGCATGAAAAGTTGGAAATGTTGTATGAATCTGAGCGTAATCGGTGTTACAGAAGAAATCAGAAAATTCACGCACTAAAAACTGTTTCGCAAAATTTTGCTACTCCATATGTTTAGCAACTTTTAAAACATCCAAAATGGATTCCACTTGGTACTTTATTAAAAACTTCAGAAAGAAAACCGATGGCTCCGATTTTTGCCATCTTCCACACTATGTTTAAACATTATTTTTAGTCAAGCAATTGCTAAAGAAACTCTCAATCCTTGCCACTAATGACTAGTAATTGCAAACATATGCAAATCCTCTCTTTGATTTATGTTGTGCAGGAAATCACGACTTTTAATGTGAAATAAGGAGTCATAGTGAAGGATTTTGAGGAAGTACATACGACCAAGTAATTGGGATGCTGTACCAAGACGTCAGTATGCTTAACGACCATTGGTACGGGCGTGGTTCGCCTGTACCAGGTGGCGACATCTTCGTCTCATCAAATCCTAGAACTTTCGTGAAGACGCCTATATATTTTGAGGCTCTAGCCGTCGGCTAGAGAGCCGCCATTCTCGGATTACATCAAAACACCACCAAAGGAGATCCACACTATTTTTATCCATTGTTCATCACTTCCCCCATCCATCCATCCACTAGCCAGTCATTGCTTTGTACTTTAGATCTCCTTGTGATTTGGCGACTATTGTGAGAATATTTGATTTCAATCTAAGTATTTGTATGATGTTTTCTATCTCCGATCTATTTGTTATGAGTGAGTATTCCTCACAGGCTGCGGGTTAGGGAGAAACCTCGCATCGATTATGTACATCTAGATCATGGGAGAATTGTATTTTGTTTGGAATTGTGATTTGTATCTTTTGTTTCTTCGTCTCTTGTCTCGATCTATGGACTTGTCGGTAACCAAGATCCCATAGATTAATAAAGGCTTGAGGTGGGATACTTGGCTAGCGGTGATCTCATAGGAACCTCAGTGACAAAAAGGTTTGTATGGTCTTTGCTTAGCGCCCCATTCGGGATCAACAACAACATCACCACTTAAATCTTTGATCTGAATTTTACACTTAATAATCATTTGTAACCCGTGGCTTCGGCATGCTCTCGGTTGGATTAAAAATCTACTGATATGCCCGCTGCATCACGGGGGCTCTATAATATTAGGATGTGTTGCCCACAAGAGATTATCTCCATTCAAACATTATTATCTTTTATCCCATTTGATGTGCAGCTCTAGGTGGATCTTCAACCCTGGCCTATTTCCATCCATTGATTCAAACCCATTATAAAGTAAACTAGATTGGTCTGGTTAACTAAGGTAAAACAAACAAAGTCTTGTAGACGTGTCCTTTTTATTACCTTTTAGTAGTGCTTTCTGAGATTCGATTAAACCTAGGCCTTCTAGGGAAAAAGCTATTATACTACATTCGTTAATCCGGATCGAAGGTATCAACCCTTTTTCTGGCGACGTTGCCGGGAAAACAATTTCGCTATCCTGGTGAGGTCATTAGAAACCTTGTTTTCAGTTTTATTATTAGTTGTAGTTTAATTCTTGTTATTAGTTTACTTTCTTGTTATCTATTTGAAAACCCCCAAAAAAATAGTTACTTGTTATTCATTTTCATTATTTAAAAAAATATCAAAAATATAAGATCCATGGCTCAAAAGAGATTAGGGGAGTATGTTACTCCCACTGATTATTTTATTCGTCCACCCATCACTCAGCTCACAGTTGATGCGGAAACATATGAGATAAAACCTAACCTTTTAAGTTTGGTTCAACAAAACCAATTTGGGGGTTCATCTGCTGAAGATTTGGGATTACACTTAAATACTTTTACTGAAATTTGCGACATGATGCGTATTAAGGATGTAGATCCAAATGTTGTTAAGCTAAGATTATTTCCTTTTTCTCTCTTAGAGGAAAGGCTAAGGATTGGTTGCTAGCTCTACCAAAGGGAACCATTAAATCTTGGGAGGAATGTACTAATTTTTGTATGACTAAATTTCTCCTAGCTAAGACTATGCAGCTAAGATCCAACATTACAAGCTTTAGACAAGAAGACCGTGAGCCACTAGTGCTTGCATGGGCAAGGATGAAAGAAGCCGTAATGAACTGTCCTAGTCATGGGATGGAAGAGTGGCTTATATTACATCTGTTTTATAATGGTCTTAACCCAATGTCTAAGTCTATGCTAGATACTGCAACAGGAGGAATGATCATGAGAAAGCAAGTGAGTGTTGCAAAGAAATTACTTGATGATATGCAAAATAACCATGTCCAATGGCATGTGGAAAGAACCTCGAAGAGAGTAAGTTCAATTACTGAGGTAAATAATAAAGAGCTTACATCTAAGGTAGATGAGTTGCTTAGCTTAGTAAAGGGTAAGGAAGATACCCAAGTTAATGCTATCACTATCGATGTTAATTTTATAGCTCGTACTCCTTTTAATCCTGCATGGAAAAATAATTATGCTTACAATGTTCAAAAATATCATGCTAATCCCACAGGAGCTCCTTATAATAATTATGATAATACTAATGGAGCAAATCATGGCAATATCCCGTTTGAGCAAATCGTTAGAACATTTATACAAGCTCAAACTGAGAAAAATAATATGCTTATTAAGATCATGGAGAACCATGAAAGTAGTATAGGAAGATTATCTAACTAGGCCGTTACAATTAGAAATGATGTGCAGGCTCTATAGGAAAAAACAAAGACCATGGAGGCTCGGCTGGGTAAGGAAGCCGAGAGCCAAGCTCTCATATTAGCAAAGTTTGCTAGAAAACCCGAGCCAAATCTGGTAGAAGACCTCAAGATGATGAGGGTGGTAACCAATGAACAAAAACCTGAAGAGCTAGATTATAGCAACTCGCCAACACCGGAATATACCGTGGAAGATCTACTAAAGATGATCATCATTAAGAATCCAGGTATAAAACAAGGTAATGATGCTATGTATAAAGACTTTATACAACAAGTAGCATCTAAGGTTCATAATTTAGAGATGCAGTATAAAAGACTAGATGATAAGCTTCTAGCTAAGCTAGATGATATATTTGAGCCTACTATTAAAATTAAGTTAGGAGTTAACGAGATATCTGCACTTTGTGATCTTGGTGCAAGCGTCTCAACATTTTCCAAAAGCCTATTCGATAAATTAAACTTGGGGCCATTTGTTACAACTTAATTGATACTACATCTAGCCGATTCAACTTATAAACAAGCTGTTGGGATAAGAGAAAATATAGTTGTTAAAATTAAAGGTAGTCCCGCTCTTATTGATCTTGTTACTGTGGACATGCCCGATGATCCCATAACACCTATATTTCTAGGTAGGCCATTCCTAAGAACTATAAAAGCTTTGATTAATTTACATGAAAGGAATATAAGAATATGGCTACCATCTAGAGAACCTTTTGTAGTCCACTTCCCTAGGAAGAAGAAGGCCAAGCCTAACGATGATGATGGTGTAATTACTTTGAAAGTCAACTACTTTGAAGTGGGTGTTCTATTTCACAAACCTAAGTGATTGCCATCATGGTCAAGCTTATTGACCTTAACTAGAAGCGCTTCATGGGAGGAAATTCATGTGAAATAAATTTATTTCTTTATGTATTTTCTATGGTGTTAGTTTTGTTTTTGTTTTTAATAAAGAGTGTTCAAGAAGACCTAAGGAGAGAGGAGAAGAAATAATGTAATACTCTATATTTTATTTTACTAACATATGGCCAAAGAAGTATTGTTGGATCATTACTTAGTATTTTTGTTGTTATTTAGTCCTTTGATAAGATGTACAAAGGCGCACAGAGCTACTAATCAAATTCTTTAAGTTTTGTAGTTCGCAATGTTCATAACACCCACTAGTACGGTCGGAATAGACCGTACCGTGCGCCCGTACCACCTCAAGGAAAATGAAGGTAAAAATATTGATGTTTGCCGAAGGCACTAGTATCGATAACGACCACTGGTATGACCGGACGCGCCCGTACCACGCGCCTGTACCGTACCCCCGAGTAAATATCAGATTTCAAGCAAAGTCACCGCAACGTTAACGACCAGCCGTACGGACGCACACGACCGTACCACGTGCTCGTACCGAGTGCACCGCCTGAGAGCAGTCGTCTCCCCCAATGTAAGTCACCCGGTACGGACAGGCTCCAACCGTACTGCCCGCCCGTACCACGTACGCGGCCGCCATATGCACCCCGAGGAGGTAACCTAAAAATCCCCAAATCAATTTTTCTCTTTCTTCTTACTCCAAATTCCAAACCACCTCCATTAGATTTTCAAATTTACTTAATCTTTTTTTGATTCTTCGCACTCATTCGATCTAAGGTATGATTATCCTCCGATTCTCAACTTATTTGTGCAAAAGCTTCACTCAATCATTCATCATTATCGATCTAGACATAGATCTTGTTCTTGATTCAATCTTGATATTAAGTATGCTTAGCCTTGTTTTTAGAGGAGTTTCTTTTATAGTTAATATAGAGAATCACTTATGCCATGTTTCTATTGAAAAAAAATACTAGCAATCTTTATTTACTTTGTCTTGTTTATTTTTATTAGATGAACATGAGGAGTCGTATTCGTGAGATGGCTCCGGAATCCTTCGCACCATCCGTTGATACGTTGACCCCCGAGTCACTTGGTATTGAGTTCACCGAGAAGTTCCAACTGAGCCATTTCGATTATCTCAAGATTCGAGAAATCAAGTCCACCAATTGGACGTGTCCTTATATCCTGAACCAACTTGGCATTCGTGCTAATTTTGATTTACTTTGCAACAATGTTGGTTTGTATAATTTTGACTTTCAGGATGTTGCAACGTATCACTGCTTGACGCTCTAGTTCTTTAGCACCTTGACGCACACGGTGGATCCTTATGGTTGTTCCGAGGAATAAAGACCCGGAGTTGATCGAATCAAATTCCACCTTATGAACTATGAGTATAATTTGACACTCAGTCAATGGGCTCAATTCTTTGGGTTTACCAACAACAACACTGATGTACGTACAACTACTTTTATTTTAGATCCTTCCCCTTTATAATATTTTAATTTGATGAGAATACGTGGAAACATACCCAAAGGAAACCAAATTGATTATCCCGCTATTCAATATTTACTCTATATGATTGCTAACACACTGCAGGCACGTGGCGAGTTTACTAGAGTTAATGAGGATGACATATTGATCCTCGCAAAAGCTGCTCTTATCATTGTAACTTAACACCAAATTTGGGTGCTCTTCTCGTGTTTTACCTTAAGCATCATGCTCTTCAATCTCGAGGACCCATATGCGGAGGAGGAGTTGTGACCGTTCTTGCACGCGCACTTCGCATCAACCTAGGTAACATCCAACCGTTGACTGGAAGTAATCGCTTCGGTCTTTCTACTCTAAGTGCATGTGGTATAATTTCTAAAAATCATGGTAGATATTTCTTTAATATACCTAGAGCGGATCACTTGATCCCAGCTTCTTTGTCTAACGGTTTATTCTCTATCGAGGATGGACGTTTGCGTTATGACGCGCAGGTTGAAGCTAATCTACCCCAACAAGAAATACCCGTGGGAGGAGGAGAAGATAAAGAAGTAGAACAGGGAGAACCCGAATAAGATGTGCAGCCACCAAATTACTACACCACATATGAAGACATCTATGAACTCGGAGGAAATATTCAAAACATGAACAACCTCTCGATCAACCTTTGAGATGCTACTGCAAGCCTCGCCACCCAGTTCCATGATTGGAGCAGCCAATGGAACGTGGGAGATTGTCCACCGCCACCATAATAAGCAACAAAAGGGCTTGCAAAAGCCTGAGCTTGGGGATGTGTTCCCCTGAAAAATTTATTTGTGTAATAACGAGGTTGTACTCCATCTCCTTGGGAGATTTGAAACACTCGTGTTGGCTTGTTCCAACACTTTGCTTTTTCCCTTTGCTTTTTAATTTGCTTTCGTTTTAGTTTCTTTTTGCTTTTCGTTTGTTTTTCTTTTCTTAAACTCTTGCTTGGTCGCAAGTTCTTTTCTATTCTTTAATCTCTATCCTAAAAAATACATTTTTTTTCATTTTTACATTTTTCGTAAACGTGGATTCATACTTTGCCTCTTTGCTTTAATATCATCATGAGAGTAATCGTGTTTGAGTTTTGAAGGAACAAATCTCTATAAGGAAAAGGATCATGAAGTCACTTATGAAGGTATGTCCTATGTCTCCCACTTATGAAGTTTGAGTTGTTTATCTTAGTTAGTTGATTTGCTAAGATGTCATGCTAGTGGTAAGTAATTTAATATGGTTAGAGTAAGGCTTTTTACTGGTATGATGATTAGTTGTTGAAGCTCGTGCTCTAGTTCTTTTAGTTAACCGAGTCTTGTCTTGGAAATAATATTGCCAAACAAGTACAATAAGAAAAAGTCTGAAATTTACGATTTGTTTGATGAATGATTGTCTTGAGAGTATACCCTTGATGATACTTAACCTCATAGATATTTTGATAGTCTTGACGACACTCATAGAAGAAGTTGTTTGATTAAAATAAAGTCTAGTGGTAATTGTGGTGTATGCCAAAGCTAACCTTGTGGATCAAACCGTGGTACTAGCTCAAAAAAAGAGAAAGAAGTGAGACAACTTTGTTTTATGTCTCTATTGCACATCTTTGAAATGCCAACAACTCCGCTAGCTTTTGGACGATCTATGGTATAACCCCGGATTTTGGCTATGAGTTGATGACATAAGTTACATACGTGTCAATATATGGGCAAAAGCATTGGTACTCTCAAAGGTTGTGTAAATACTTGCAAAAGAAACAATCAGCGATCCTTGAAAAATGAAAAAAATAAAAAATATATCTATGAGGATCCACATAACAAATCCTTGGCATGGTCTCATTACTATTTTACGATTTTTTCTTGAAATACAATGATTAGATTAGAAGTGTTTTTGATAAACTTGATTTATTGATGTGAGTGTAAATAAGACATCATTGTTATACTACTAGGGACATGAAACTCTCTTACTAAATTATGCTATTTAAACATCTTAGTGTTTCTTGGCAAGTTGAGAGTTAATTAGAGGAATTGGATTGATTGCTACACTTCTAGTTATTTATACTTATATTAAACTTACTTTGATTGTCTTGACTTATCGAAGCTTGTATAGTATTCTTGTTATCTCTCTAACTTTGATAAGCTTCGCAAATGAATAAAGTGTCGAGCACATACGACTACCAACTGTAAGTGAACTCTTATTCTCGTTGTTTCAAGTTTAAACGATGAATTCTTTATAGTTATTTTGGTTCTTCTTGCTCGAGGACGATCAATGTTGGAGCATTGGGGAAGTTGATGGCTCCGATTTTTATCCAGAATACAACTTCGCTGTATGTTGCATGTCAAAATAAAGAATGATCATTTCAAACTGAGGCACAGAGCTTGCTGGAGACTTTTTCTATTCGTATTCAACCCCTAGGAATGATATGATCCTGGCCTTTTTGCAATATGTAGTTTCTGTTAAAATATACTCCTGCATAATTTGGAGAGAGTATTCTCTTCAAATCCTGGTATTTATATATCTAGATACTTTTTCTTTCCGGATTTGCCGTTAACCATATACCTATCCACTATTTTTCCAGAATAGATTTGTAGAACTGACCAACTCTACATTAATTTGAGATCAAGCTTACTGTTTCTAGCGGTGCTTATTTTCGTTGCAAATCTCAACCCAACATAGAACTTAATGTAAATTGACATCGTATACATTCTTCTGGAAACTAAAACTAACCCTCTCATGAAAAAATAGACGGCACGACAAATGTGCGCCATCGATGATCTAGTAATCTAATAAAATAGGATGTGTGCATCTCTTGGATGCAGAGCCGTGGTGATTTTCCCCATTTAAAAAAAACTAGTATATAGCGGCCCTAATAAGATCCATCGCACACGAAAAACCCTTTTCATGTGTGGTGTGGAAAATCGTTGACACCACAAATTTTTGATCTTATACCCACGACCCAAACATGCTCCTTCATGGGGACATCGCACACAAACAGTTTTCTGGCACCATAACACATCGCACACGCTTATCCTAGGAGTACTCTTGCTTACTGGATTCACATCCCACACGATTACTACCTTAACAACCACGTGTCTGATTCTTGCAACATTTTGCCAAATTTTTACCGTTCCCTTTTTACCTCTTCTCACATAGTGAGTCATAAATCATAGTGTGTGGTGAGTTTTCTGTCCCTCTTTGCAGTTAAATTCAGAACTTTAGTTGATTCAAAGTACTCCAACATTTCATATACTTTTAAAAGGATGTCAACTAATTCCATCCCCTCAACCTTACTTCATTAGATAGTCTCTCATGCTATAGCCATGTGTCTCAATTAGTGCAACAAGATTCAACAATGTAATATCATCACTATTTATCTTCATCTCAAGACTGTCTACTCCATCAAAATGAATTTCGACTTCCCATATTTCAGGATCCAAACTACAAAGTAATGAAAAATGTCAAGCTCAGTAAACCCCCATTTCAAATAGATAAATCCTAACCCTAAATCCCTAATTTCATCACTGTACAGTAAGAATAGAGAATGAATAGAGGGGATACGTACTAAACTCCACCGAGTCCGCTGGTGACCTATCACTCGTCGCCGTATTTCCACCCATATTCACGCAAGCATGGCCACCACTATCGATATCCCAGAAGTAGACATCCACAACTCACTGAGGTCGTCATTCTCAACAACGTTACTTCCTTATCCACCCCTTGTAATGCCTACGCCGACATAACTAGTGCCACCAGAACCCCTCCACTGAGCCCGGATGCACCGCCACGTCCATCTTCCTGAATCGAATGGTAACAAGTATGGGGGAAAGAGAGAGAGCACCTGGTGCGGTCGGTTCCAACCAGGGCTATCAACCAAAGCGGGTCTAACGAAGGGCAAACAACCATTTGGCCATGTCATCATTGACAGTGGGACCAAGGTTGTCAAAACGCCCCCAGGCAAGGGATCATTACAATTTGTTGCAAGCTGTCCCAGAGCTGGTAGCTTTTGGATAAAATTATCAAAACTGGTACCGATTCGCAATGTTTGTCGTAATTTTGATAGTTTTGTGCAATTTTCTCGTACAAATAACATCCCGAAGAAACACACCCTGGATGATAACAAGAGGCAAAAGAAGTGAAGATATTCGGTTCCGAGCTTCATTGATCCTGTTATTTTAAGAAATTTGATATGTTTTCCGAATTTCAAAAAATACTTAAAAAATTCAGACGTAACCAATAATGTATCCCACAAACGTGAAAATATTAATTTTAAATACTTTATATTATAAGCTAAAGAAAAATTTCAAAAGTGTGGATGTTTGTATGCATATTTTCAAATCTCCAAATTATATTTTGCTATTTTTTGTGTACTCCACAATACAAAAAATTCAGCTTGCGACATACTGGTAGGATAAACCGTTGAGTACATCTAAAAGTATTTTTAAATTTTGTAGAACTTGTGGATATAATTTTTGAATTTTTAAATGAAGGGAGCAATGATCTCCGGGGTCAAAACACTTTCCAGGGGCAAAGGCAACATATCAATCGAGACCGTCCAATCCAACCCACATCAAGACCGGCACCGCGCAGTCGTCCTGTCATCGCCCCGCATCACACCCAGACGCCGGTCCCGGTGCCGGAGAAGATTTTGCCGCCACCGCCCGCACCAGGATTCAATCGCTCAGTTTCCATTTCCCACATCCCCACCCTACAGAACGGACGCGGAGCGCGTGGCTGGCGGTCTCACCTCCCTACCACCCCTCCACCGGCCACCCTCCCACCGCGCGCCCGAATGCGCTGCCGCCACTTCCTAAACCCCATCCTCTCCCCTCTCTCCTTCGCGAAACCCCCTTCCCGCCCCCTCGCCTGCCGCGCCCACGCCTGCGCCGGAGCCCAGCCGCCCGCGCCGCGCCGCGCCGCCCTCGCCGAGCCCGACGTAGGCATCTCTCGCTTCGCCTCCTCGCTCCCCGGCTTCCGCGGCGTCCTCAAGCAGCGCTACTCCGACTTCATCGTCCACGAGGTGGCCCGCGACGGCGCCCTCGTCCGCCTCACCTCCTTCGATCTCCCCGACGAGGTTTCTCTCTTGAGCTCCCTTTTGCTCCCCTATTGCTGTTTTCAGGATTCAGTAGCCGTAGTCTCTGACCTCTCGTTTCGGCTTGGTGCCATTTGCGGATTCGCAGAGTGTAGATGCAGAGGAGGAGGCTGTCACCGATCAGGACCTCCCGCATTCGCTGGAGTCATTCCGGTTGCTCTGCGGTGATGCTGATGGTGACACGTTGATGGAATTTCTGTCGAGGGTTTCAGAGGATGGTAGCAAGGTCTTGCCATTCATTCTCTCTCCCGACGCCGATAAGGCTCATCGCGCGGTTCGTTTGATCCTCCCAACATCGTGGTTATATTGTAAACTGGGATGTGAGTTGACATACTCCACATTTTCTAGGAGGTGCATGACTTCTTCAAGAGGAACTTCAAGTTCTTGGCCACTGATACCGTTGAACACAGCGATGGGGTTCAGAGGTGTATTAGGGTGCGGTTGAAGTCAGGGCCACGTGGACGGAGGAATTTTGGTGAGAAGGCGAGGAATAGGATGGGCATGGGCAGTTCTCGAGCTTCGGGCTGGAGAGATGACAGGCCATTTGATAGTAGAGTCTCTGTGATCTGGCCTTATCATCTTGGGAAGTACCTCAGGTGATGGCATTACATATCTTCCCATCATTTTTAATCTATCATATTTTAGTATTTAGGCACAAGGATGCACAGGACTGCACATTTAGGTTGTAATTTATGCTAGTACAGGTTTCATCTCTACAAGGAGAACAAGGACACCCAGGAGGCACTAAGAGTGATAGGAAAAATGTTGGGGCTTCAGGTACATGTTCGGCATTGTTTCATCAAAATATTAGCTAATTCATAGACATGTTCGCTAATTACTTGTGACTACATTATCCACAGCCACGATCATTTGGGTTTGCAGGGACAAAGGATAAACGTGCCATTACAACCCAACAGGTCCTCTATTTCTACATTGATTTACATTGTGCAACTCGCATAACATACTAACCAATTTCATTTCTTTCCATTATTATGTTTGGACAATGTTGGCCGTGATTCAACATACAAACATGGTTCAAAATAGAAATTGTAATGAACTTTCTCATAAAAAGCTGATGGTACAAGAATGAATGGATGCTATAGTTCGCGAAGACACATATTTTCATATTTTCTCGGATTCATGATTTTTAATTCTCTTCTCATCAGGTAACGCTTTTCAGGGTACATGCCAGTAGGTTGGCTGCTCTAAATAATAAACTCATTGGCATTAAAGTTGGAGACTTTAAGTAAGTGTTTATGTGTATCATTTCCTATGTAAAACATCGATTTAATGTCATTGACCAAAAGTAATTGATTAACCTTTTTTTTAGTTATGTGAAGGAGGGCCTTGTTCTTGGTCAACTCATGGGAAACCGATTCACGATTACCTTAAGGTGCATGTTCTCCTTGGTCTATATTGATGGCACTGTACAGCATTGTTATTATGATTTTTTTGGTCTTCTGCAATATAAATGGTGAACAAAGGTTGTCATATATATGCTACAACACAAATTTGGTGGCTATGCCGTGACACAATGTTATGCTAATTCACGATGGTTACAACTTACAAAGAATTGCATAATTTGGTGACTTTGTTGTGTAATGTGTACTATGATCTTACATTCTTGTCATGACTTTGTTGTTTTTATTTTCAATTACATAGTGATTGGAGAATTCACAGTTCCCGTTTCTGTTATTTGTCAGGAGTGTTGTGGCAGAATCAGAAGATGTGATTAGGGCAGCTGTTGATGGATTAATAAATAGTGGTTTTATTAATTACTACGGCCTACAGGTACACAAAACATGCCCTCTTTCTTATTTTCCCTATGCTTCAAACTTTTTGTCACTGTTCTCTGACTTGTGAAACATTATTGTATCATTGTTTGCTAGCGTTTTGGTAGTGCTTCAGTACCAAATCATCTCATTGGCGCTGCTTTGCTTAAAGGAGAGTGGAGAAATGCAGTTAGCTTGATTCTTGATCCAAGAGAAGGAGATATCCTTGAGTATTTTTTGCTGTTCTACAGCCAGAAATTTGAATATTTTGTAGTTTTAATTTTTGGGGTTAAAATTGTTCAACTTAACTTAGCTGCGTACAGTGTGATGACATGAATGGGGTGAGGGAACATTATAAGGAGCATGGTGATATTGATGCGGCAATTAGAAATTTCCCTCGGCGTCTCATAGCAGAGAGGGCTATTGTAAGTGTATTCAGTCTTCCTTTCCTTGGGTTATATTGTTATATCTGATCACTTTTATTGTCCTGTCACAGCTATTGGTTATCTTTGTAATGATCTAGCTGGTTTTGGTGCAACGTCTTTTATTTCATATCAACAAAGATTGATATGTCCCACACAATCTTGAATTAGTGATGAGAAATACTTGTGATGTTATGGACCAACCGAAAGCAAGATGATGTCACAGATTTGTCTATGCCCACAAGTTGACATTGACTCGAGTTTAGTAGATGTTGTATGAAGTTTACTGTAATGGAGAAAACTTACCAACTTATGCTGGATGAGGTTGTAAACAAGAAATTCTTATGTTGATGTCTTGATTCAAATATATTAATTATTAACTAAGTTATACTATGGCAGCTTTCTTATCCTCCATTTTATCATCTAGTTGACAGTCGAACCTTTAAATCTGTGCTTTGTGTCTTTTTCAGCTTCAGCGTTTGAAGAAGTATCCTGGCAACTATCTACAAGCACTAATGGCTATACCTAGAACACTGAGACTGATGTATGTTCTATTGCTTGATTAAGTTTTCAGTGTGGCTCAGTGGTGTTAATTTGGAATGCAGCATCTGTGATGACTGCAGTGTTTTTCTAGAATCCATCATGCCTGCAAAGTAGTCAACTTTCTTCTTATCTACCACGAAGTTTTAAGTTCTACACATGTACATCTACCTATTAAGCCGTGTTGAAAATTTTATACAGGTATGTACATAGTTACCAGAGCTATCTATGGAATCATGCTGTGAGTATGAGAGTTGGAAATTACGGTCAGTATGCTTTCCACTTCTGTTGATTTTGATCTGATTAGGTTCATTATTTTGAGACAAGTACTGGAGACTTTCCGCGGTTACTTCAAGTATTATATTACATATTATTGAGTAGCATACTAGTGTAGGAGTTCTACTGAATGAAAATCCGCTCACACTTAGAAAGAGATTAAATTAGTTCTAAATTGCAGAATGTCTTGACCTTGGCCATGAGAACACGTCTGTACCAATGCTGATTCGGATGGGTGTGACTAGTTGACTCTTGTTTATGTTCATTCTCACCTTTGGCTTCTTCCAAGGTAGCATCGGCATTGCAGTATGTTTGAAAGACTTCATTTGCAAGTGTACTGTTGTGCAAAGTGGAGGTGTCAGTGCTGTAATCTGGAAAAGAAAAAGTCAGGCATGTTTAATTCAATCACAAAAAAATCACTAGCATGAACAAAATATTGAGGTGAAACTCGCATGCTTTATATTCCCATTAATTTGCATATCATTTGCAATTGGTGGTTATATCCGTTGTTAGTTCTTGCTCATGTTTCACGATTTTCTTGAGTATGCCTCCTTGACTGGGACCACAAGTGTATGTTGCCAAAAGATGGTTGTATCGGCTGAAGAATTTCACAAATATGCTTTGGATAGGCTTGAGAGAGGTGAAATGTTTCACAAATATGCTTTAGCACATTGTATTAGTATGTTCAATGATCTCGAATGTGAATATGTTTTCTCTTTTCATGAACATAATTGCTAATCCTTGTGCTTTCCTTTTATCTTCTAAAGTCTCTTTTGGGTGTGTGATTTGGAAGCTGAATATTTAGACTTTCATTGGTGACTTTTACTATTTACTATTGGTTGTCATAACTCGTATCTCATTTTATTTTCTGTCTATAAACATCTATAAGTGTTCTGCGTCAGTTGTTTGACTACAAAACCGTTTGTGGATTTGTGGTTCTCAAATTTAGTTGTAGTTATAGGGTGTGTAGCCGACTATCTGATTTCAGTTCTCAAATGTTTTCCTCAGTTTGCGGCTTGTCCATGCTTCACATTTTTCCTAGCTCCGCCACCAGATGCAACCGTTCATCCCAAAACTGATTAGCACACAAGCCACTTCATCCACAAGCCCACATTGGATCTTTTTGGTGTGTTCAATGACCCATTTGTGCATTTTGTTGCACTATACTTATTGAAGGTGTTGAAAGTCTGTTTTCGTATTTCAAGGGTAACATTTACTCTTCTATCTGTTGTCTTTATATGCTAATGGGTATACATCACAGGTTTTTTAGGAGTCATTGAAGGTGACTTGGTTTACAAAAAAGAATGCTCTTTTGGAGAAGGACCTGTAACGGATGCTTCAAAAGATGATGATGGCCGCACTAACGCATCTGAAATGGACATATCAGCTGAAACACTCCTGGAAGAAACGATCCAGTCAGTCAAGGTTTACTACAGACAATCAATATAAAGCGTATTTACACACAAACGGTGTGAAACTTGTGCATGAGAGCTGCTGTTCGTCGAATTCCCTTTCACACACTCTTCTTGTAGATAGCTGATTCTGAAGATTTATTGAAGGCGGTGTACACGCTTGAGGATGTTGTCCTTCCTTTGCCTGGGTGATGAGCACTTGCATGTCCTTTGTTATACAATTGATTGCTGAAGTTTTATGCTTACTTTTTTTATGTGCAGTTCAGAAACATTGTTTCCTGGGAATGAAGTTTCTGGGATTTACCATGAAATAGCTAACAAGGTAATGCTATCTTTTTAGCATGAATTCGATTGAATGACCATGCTTGTAAGCTTCTTGTTTTTTTTCTACCTAACAGTAGGGTGTATTTGGATTTCCTTCCTTTTCATAATATTTTTACTAGCTACCCATGTGCTATGTATACCTTGCCTACTCCCTCCGTTTCAGATTAGTAGGTGATAGTTTCTGATTTGGTTTTCCATTTTATAAGGCGCATGCTTCTACCAGAGCATCTACTAATTTATGTCCTCCCATTATACCCTCCTTTGCTTTTCTTGGAAACCTGCAGAGTCAGTAGCGGCGCTACATGCTAAGTGTTGGGTCAAGTGACATCAGTCACAGCTTTGGCAAGAGCCTTTTCCTTTTTTTGGATCTTATACAATATCTCTATATGTTTAAGACATTATGATACATTGACATCACAGCTCAGCGCTGAGGTCCTAGCACCGCTACTGTGCAGAGTGTCAGAGTGAAGTTGCCCATGAATCACGCTATTAGCTACTCGCGTCCACCCTTTATACCTTCCTTTGCTTGGCTCGGAAACCTGCAGAGTGAAGTTGTCAACGAATCACACGCTGTTAGCTAGCACCCACCCTTTTGCTTTGGCAATATAAATGGAGCTGCATGCAACAGCTCCTGTTTTTTAACTGATGCAGGGGAGGCCCCGGCAGTAAATTATATATATAAAAGTAAGATATTTACAAGAGAGGCTACAAGAGAAAACTTAAGGTCCCCCATTCTGTGAAAAAGAAGGAAAAACTCTCTAGGAGGGCCAGAAGCTAAAGCTAGGATTTACAAAGTCTAAATTTTGGGCATTCCTCTTCTTTCAAATGGTCCAGGCAGCACTACTAGCGATGATCTCAAAGATAAACGGTTTGTCGAAAGATGATTTAGCAGAGGAAGCATGTGGGCAAGGTCCTGACTAACATCCAGCCTAACATTGATCGAAAGCCAGCAGTGCTTGCAAAAAGAGCAATTCCAGAAAGGTGACCTCTGGTTTCAAGGCAATTATCAGAGGCGCAGCGACCATCGTCATCAGTCCAGAAAATTTTCGTTTTAGTATATTACCATCACGGTCTTTGTTAGTTTGGACCCATATTCTTTATGTCCAACACAAATATGCCGAAATGGAAGTAATATTATCTAATTGGTTTCGTGGATACTCTTTGTATATATACTAGAAGTAGCGGAGTCTAGCATTTTCTTATGTTTGGATTTATGAAGTTAGTTTTGCTTAAACGAGACATGAATATCTCCTTTTTTATATACTTGTGGAGCACAAACCTATTTTAGTCAGACTGGAAAAGAGATAGAGCTTCATGCCTTAAAATAGTTACTTATTAGATGTGTATTTAATGTCTATTTGTTTTTTGTCTCAGGATGGTATCAGTTTGACGGAGAGCATCCATGGGGTCGAGTAAGTTAGTTTGTTTCTATATATGCATATTGCTTTCTGAAGCAAATTTAAAGCTTTGTATGAATATTATCACCATAACAGGCCTTTAAAAACTAGCATTCGTAACACAACCAATGAAAAGAAGGGGTTTAAAAACTGCATTTGTTCACATAAATGCATACTTGGGAGGTGGGATAACTATACAATATTCATATTCATGCAATTATTGATCTGTTTATCTTAATATTCAATTCTGCATACTAACTGTTGCGCTGGGTAACACAATTGCCATTTCTAAGGGAATTCTCCATTACAAGCATAAGAGGAGGTTACCGTCGTGTAATACAACGACCCATTGATTGTGAATGGTATGTGCAACTGAAACAAAATAGTACTGTTCTGTTCAACCAATTGCTTTGTTTATGTTTTGGTTTGTTTAAATTTTAACTATATTTGTTGTACAGAGACTGCTATTTGTCCAACGCCGTTTCCTAATGACTGCAGGGACCTCATAACTTACACGGATGACAAAATACAATTAGTGAAAACCGATTTAGATGTTCTATCCAAAGCCAAGCCATTGGAATCAGACGAACTATTATCTACTGGGACATCATATGAAAATTCATTGGAAACCTCTGGAGCAACCATCCTGGAAGAGACCAAATCTATTGGCAGCTCAGATGTTTTACCAGAGCTTGCCGTAAAACTAACTTTTACTCTACCGGCATCATCTTATGCTACAATGGCTATCAGAGAGTTGACAAAGACTTCAACTTCGGTATTCCACTAATTCCCAGATCATCTTATGTGGTTTCGAACTTTCGATTTAAGATAGTTTTATTTCGCTTTGCTTCTGCAACATTATATCTTTTGGTTCTTTAATTGGCATTTAGGATATTATAGGGCATTTCATCCAAATGCATCTCTTTGCTGGACCATTGATGCCACCGAGCTAGTATGTACTTCCTCCGTTTCAAATTATAAGATGCTTTAGCCTTTTTCCGAAACACATGTATCTAGACGCCTTCTAATGTGTAGGTTGGGAGCAAAATGAGTGAACCTACGCACTAAAAAACGTCTAGATACATGTGTTTTAGGAAAAAGCTAAAACATAATATATTTTGGAACGGAGGGAGTATATTCAAATGCCGTTCTAATCTTGAATTCATCTGCAGCCAGTCTAATTGAGGGTCTTTGACCATCAACTCTTTCTTATCATTATGCCAGTGCTGTTATTGATTTACAAAGTGTCTGAATAAGTCAGCGCTTGTATATGCATCAGTGGACCAATGGAAAACCTAGCAGAGTTGTCGAAGTTGTTAGCGTTGTTTGCCAAGTTCCCCACTCATTATCATCTGTAGAGATGCAAGTTTGGAGCCGTTAGGGTACCCTCTTATTTAGTCTAGTTCAAAGAAATGAACTAGTTTTCTCAAAAAGTTATGATATGTAAAAATTTAGTTCATTTTATTGTAAGGGTAGATGGTACCCTAAAGATTACCCACTTGCATCCTTAATAATCTGGCATTTCTGTTGTTAATTTTATGGGTTTGCACTCAGGTTGATTGTCAGAAATCATTGAGGTCCTGAACCTACAGCAACGTGCAACAGTTGCGAAAACTGATCTCTTATGTTGAACACGTGGAAGCTACGTGTGCTGCATCAGTAAACATTGCCCTGCAATGTAAGTATTTTTCTTCAGGCCATTATATTTGCTACAGCATTTGGACTGTATAGTAATATGCTTTTTGGCAAATAGACTGTAGTATTTCTGCATGTCACCTAACCAGAAAAACCGACCATTGTACAGGATGCCTCACTGAGTAGCTCTAGCCAGTAGGCAGTTTACCCCCGAAAAAGAAGAGAGCTACAGTAGGAGTATAAGCTATCAGGGATGTTTGTACGGAACTACGGATTAGCATGCATTGCACACGGAACGGCACAGTACAATGTCTACCGCGATTAATAAGGTAAACTTAAAGCAGGCATCGCTGAAAATGGCTAATTATGCCCTTTTCAACTCGTGTAGGAGCAAACTAAAATATAGCTTCGGGCCAAAAAATCTTTACAACTTACTTACTGCTATAATGAGGGACATGTGCATGTTGGTGGTTGTCATAATTGTAAATTATTCAAAGTTCAATTCCAAGTCCCAGAGGTAATTGCAGTTTCCTCCAGCTTCATTGGAAGTTTTGCAAAGATTACCAGTTCTACAAACTTTTTGCAGTTTTCACTAAAGGTAGATTTTCCTGTAGTATAATCTCTTATTTTTTCAGTGTAGTAGTATATGCAAATAGGACAGTTTTATCCCTGTCATGTAATGTGGTTTGAGCCTTTGAGGATAATGTAGTGCTGATTTGCAACAAGAAGAACTCTGGCTGCCCAGAGAGTGGAGCTGCGTCGTGTCCTGCGACGAGACACAGACTCATGCCGCGTATTCTACTGAACCGCCGCATTTCAGGTCATGTTGGGAGGTGTCGGAGCACCACCCCCGCCGGCGCCGGGCGGCCGCGCGCGCACGCACGTACGTACGTGAAAGACGTGAAGCGGTTGTACAGCGCCACGTATGGCTCCACCAACCTGCGTGGGGTGCTTGAAGCGACGCCACGTGAGAGCCCCCTCGGAGCTTTCCCGACCACCGCCCCAGCGTGCGTGACGTACGTGCCGCAGTCGGAGACCTCTTGCCAGAACCTTTGCAGGCAGCAGGCCCATGCCAGCCACGGTCTTAAAAACTCATCCACAGCCGTGATCCCGGCGAACCACACCGCCGAAGACGACTTGTTCCGGCTTTGATATTCTGCTCCTGTTATATTATACGAGCTCCGCGTGTGTAGTGTTCTAGCCTGCTAGTGCAAGGTGCGTTGAACGATATCGACCGGGTGGAGGAGGCCTGGCAATGGGGCGTGGCGACGCAATGGTGGACGGCGCGGCGGGCGAGCTGCGGCGGTGGGTGCGGGAAGCGGGCGGGTGCTTGGTGGTGGACGGCGCCATGGGCACGGAGCTGGAGGCGCACGGCGCGGACCTGCAGGACGAGCTGTGGAGCGCCAGGTGCCTCGTCTCCGCCCCTCACCTCATCCGCAAGGTCCATCTCGACTATACCTCGAGGCCGGCGCCAACATCATAACCACGGCGTCATACCAGGTGATGTGGCCGGCCTATATCTGCTCACTCATGCCTCCCGCAGTTCCTAGCCAGTTTGTTGGCTTGTTGTGCTGTGACTGACCGCAACCCTATGCCGTGCGCGTTGTAGGCCACGCTGCAGGGTTTCCAGTCTCGCGGGCTGTCGAGGGAGCAGAGCGAGGCGCTGCTGCGGCAGAGCGTCGAGATCGCGCAGGAGGCGCGCGCCATCTTCCTGGAAGGCCGTTCCAAAGGCCCCTACGCGGCGCGCGAGAACGAGGCACGCTCCACGGAGCGCCGGCCCGTGCTCGTGGCGGCCTCCGTCGGGAGCTACGGCGCCTACCTCGCGGACGGCTCCGAGTACACGTACGGAAATACTAGAGCTAGAGATTGCGCATTTTTTTTTGAGTGCATGATCTCTGCTCTCTAGTTAACTGATGCTCCTGTGTGTGTACGTATGCAGCGGGGACTACGGCAGATCGGTGACCAAGGAGTCGCTGAAGAAGTTCCACAGGAGGCGGCTGCAGGTGCTGGCAGAGGCGGGGCCGGATCTCATCGCCTTCGAGACCATCCCGAACAAGCTGGAGGCGCAGGCCTACTGCGAGCTCCTGGAGGAGAACGACATCCGGATCCCCGCCTGGTTCTCCTTCACCTCCAAGGACGGAGCCAACGCGGCGAGCGGGGACCCCATCACGGACTGCGCCGCCGTCGCCGACTCCTGCAGGAGGGTCGCCGCCGTCGGGGTCAACTGCACCGCTCCCAGGCTGATCCACGGCCTGATCCTCGCCATCACGAAGGTACGTACACGCATACTAGTTCACGTGCTGCGCTTGTTTGTTCCAACCTCTTTGGACACTGACAGGGAGTACCTGCTGCTGCTGGTTGCTGCAGGTGACGAGCAAACCGGTGGTGGTGTACCCCAACACAGGGGAGACGTACGTGGCCGAGACGAAAGAGTGGGTGGTGAGTGATGCGCTCTCAATTCCTTTACGTGTTGGGTTTACTTAATTTGCATCACTGTGATGAGTCTGTGACCACCTGTGCGTTTCGATCTCGCGTTGCAGGAGTCGGCCGGTGGTGGCGGCGCGTCGGCGACGGACTTCGTGTCGTTCGTGGGGAAGTGGAGGCAGGCGGGCGCGTCCCTCGAGGGAGGGTGCTGCAGGACGAGCCCGGCGACGGTGAGGGCCATCGGGCGGGCGCTGCGAGAGGCGGATGCTGCCGTCGCCGACATCGACGATTACGACGATTTCCCAGCCGTGGCCGTGCTCTAGATAGTGTTCTCGTGTCAAATCCATTTTCCATCGACCGAGTGCGAGTAGTAACATACTCATCTAAAAAAAAAAAAGAGTAGTAACATACTCATGTATATATGTACACAGAGTAGCCACGTAGGTGCAGCGACGGGAAGGACCGTGATCGATGGAGTGGAGGTACGGTATGCCGCGTCCTCGTGATCCATATGCATCGCTCTGAATAAAATGCAGTGCTTAAGGGAAGGCCAAATATTTTCTGGGCTGGATAATTATTCAAGCCAACTGAGGCTACTCCCGCGCGCGCATCTTGTGGCCCGTCCGTTGGCATCCGTTTTAACTCCTTCTATCACTATCGACAACCTCAACCTTTCTACCACTGCTGTAACTGGCTCCTGCCTGGACTTTGACCCCATGGCTCAGTCCCATCCCAGTTCGATTGGTTCGACAAAAAGATCACCGGTCACCCTCCTGCTTCGCTTCGCTCCGCCTTCGTCTCTACTTTGTCACTAAAATACATGTATTTAGACATGTTTTAATATTAGATATATTTATTTTAATGACAAGTAATATGGATCGTGTCACTATGGATCGGAGTGAGTAATATCTATTCCCTTTTCATATAGCCCCTCGCCCCCTTTCGAACCCTATGTCGTGACGGCCATCTTCGGTGCCTGCTCGCTCGCTACCTGCCCTAGAATATATTCCCTCCATTCCAAAATATTAGATATTTTAGCTTTGTAAATGGAGTAAATCTAGATCCTTCATTCTAAATGGAGTAAATCTAGATCCTTCGTCCCAAACCTAAATAAACCTACGTACTAAAAGGGATCTAGATACGTTTCATTCATAAAACTAAAATGTCTTGTATTTTAGAAAAGAGGAAGTAGATGCTAACCACTTTGAGGTGTCCAGCTGTTCCCAAACAGCTTTGCTGCAACTTTGCTACGATACATGTCAACATGTTCTCTAAATGAATGCGTCCTAATGGTGGCCGATGATTGGAATAGCTGCAGAAAGTAAGGTGTTCGCCTAAATGAATGCGTCCTAATGGTGGCCGATGATTGGAATAGCTGCAGAAAGTAAGGTGACAGTGTCTAGCGGCATAAAGGCAGGTAGTTGCATCGGACCACTCAGCCCTTGTCCTCACCGAGTGGCATGGATCTGCCACCGATTCTCTTACCTTTCAAGAACCTTATTTGTCCTTAGAAGGTTTAGGTTTGTGATGCTTCATTGTTATAGTTTGTTCTGTTTCAAACTTTTAGTTGATTGGTTAATCTACTATTGTTGGAGTGTCAAATCTAAGAGACCGAGAGCTTAACTTTGTATAAACAACTACTAATCTTAGCATTTGACAGTGTGAATTTGTGATGATTTGGCTCTATGGAAATATTGTGGAATCTTGAAAGTTTCTAATCTTTATCCTATTTAAAAATTCCAAGGTTGATAGTTTGTGCAGTGGAGCTTAATTTACGCATTTTATTAGTATCTCATAATATAGTTCTCACATCTCCTTTGTGGGCTATGTATGGTTGCTTTGGGTAACCAGAACTCCATAAGTCCAAAATTGAAGTACAAAGAACCGATGTGGTCGTGGGTCTTCTAAAGAGCTTGATAGCTAAGTTTTTCTGCATGGTGATATTATACTATAGCTTAAGCGTGAGCAAAAGCGAGCTATCTGACCATCTGTCCGCCCGCGCGTTTGTTATCGTCCAATCTTCACTTTGAGTCACCTCAACTGTGCAGTTTCAGGTGTTGACCAAGTTTTATGAGCTGGTCCGTCCCATCAATGTCCCACTCCCACCTCCATCTCGATCCCGTTTCCCTCCACCTGAGCTCCCGAATCCCGAGCTTCCGTCCATCCCATCCTCTATATCCCCTAGCAACATGCTCTCTCACCTCCGCTCCCTCCGCCCCCTCCACTCATGATAACCTCTTCTCCCATCATCTCCTCCCCTCCGGACCCAGCGTGGCCCCTTGCATAAAACCCTAGCATGGGTGAAGCAGCAACTGTACGAGGTTGAGATGGCGCCTCTACATCTGCTCCTCCTCGCCTCCGGCATCCTACTGATGGCCAGGACTCCGCCCCAGTGCCCCTCCTCCCTCACCGGACCCTCTTGAAATGGATCGTATGGGCACCTAGAGGGGGGGGGTGAATAGGTGCTACTTCAAATTTTAATGCTTTTTCAATTTTAGGCTTGACACAAAAGGTAAATTCTCTAGATATGCAACTATATATAATTTCCCTGTATGCAAACCTAACTACTAGCGAGTAAAGGCGAGTAAGATAGAGGAACGAGGAAACCATAGTGGAGCACGCGGAGACACAAGATTTGTTTTACCGCAGTTCCTTCCTTGTTAAGGAAAGTACATCTGCGTTGGAGGGATGGGCGGTACTAAGACAACCACGCCACAATAGGCCTCACCCTGTTTTCCGATGGATCTCGCCACCAAATGCCTGATCCACCTTTCCACTATAGGAACCCTTCGAGGCAGGAACCGGCGCCTTTACACAATTAGCGGGGCACAACTCCACAATCAAATTGGAGGCTCCCGTAATGACAACAAGCTGCCACAAGAATAATAGTTATCAATAACAAAACACAAGATCTAGATATCAATAAGAATACTAGATCAGGGATTCTACAAGTGAATGGAGAGGAGTTGAAGCGCTTGATTCGTGATGACGATGAATGATGTCTCCTTCTTCAATTCCCCCAAAGATCGAAGCCTTCGGGTGGTTGAAGTGGGAGATCTCGAGGGAGAGCTTTTGCAACAAGTCTGTACTTTTTCGAATGAACCAAGAGGTCTGACAGGAGGGGTGGATGAGCCTTTTATACCCCCTGTCCAAACGAAGCCGTTAGAGCCATTTGGGGCCGGATTATCCGGCCCAAGTGGGAGTTGGATTATCCGGCCCGGGGAATACTCCGTCCCAGACTCGGATTTTCCGGGGGAAAATCCGCCCCTGATCTGAGGCACGAGCCGAGCGGTCCTTGGCAACCTCCCCTGGGGGCCGGATTATCCGGCCCTAGTGGAAGGCCGGATTATCCGGCTAGGGAAAATCCGCCCCAGCAACGGATTGTCCGGGGGATAATCTGCCTCCAGACAGAGACACGCGCCGAAGCGCCCTTGGCCAGTTTCCCTGGGGCCCAGATTATCCGGCCCTAGAGGAAGGCCGGATTTTCCGGCTGGGGGAGAATCCGCCCCCGCAACATAATGTCTGGGGGAAAATCTGCCCCCAGACAGAGACACGCTTGATGCTCCCTTGTCCAGGATGGTCAGGCCGGATTATCCATCCCTTGATGGGGGCGGATAATCCGGCCCCCAAACCACAAAAACCCTTTCCTGCAACACTCAATGCACATGAGAAAACTCCACGGTATTGTTAACTAACACTCAAAACACAGGGAATCATAAAATGTTCTTTCAATCTCCCCCTTTTTGGTGTTAGATGACAATATTAGGATTTGCAAGATAACCTAAATAACCAACATCATTACTCAAATGAAAAAGACTCCCCCTCAATGTGTGCATACTAAGATATTGCATTTCAATACAAGTGCACACAAAAAGGTACAAGTCTATTTCATTGGAACATAAGCAAAAACAATCATACCACCGAGAGAGAGACGTCCTCAAGATAGTAAGAATACCCAATGTAATAACCATTATGAATGCCTTCCTCGAGATAGATATCCAATATAGCCACTATCCAATATAGCCAATATGATAGATGAATCCAGAAGGATAATCCACAAGATAAATCCAGAATCACACACATAAACATAGTCTCATACAAAGCAAATCACAAAAGAAAGTTCAACGCTAAATGGGCACAAGCGAGAAAAAGACCGAAAAATATAAAGTGCAAGTGTTTGCGCCTGACCCATGCAAATCCACGGAGACCTAATAGAACTACATCTCCCCTTTGGCATCGAAACGCCAAAAAGGAAGAAGAGCGATGCTAGCGCCCCAAGGGATCACTCGTAGTCCTCATTGTCGTCCTCGTCCTCATCCTCAAGCTCCTCGGTGTCATCATCCTCCTCATCAGCCGGTGCTGCAGGCTCCCTCGCCCGGGTAGGAAACAGGTGACGCTCAAGCTCTCCATAGTTGAGCTTGTTGGAGATATGCCCTAGAGGCAATAATAAATATAGTTATTATTATATATCTTTGTGTTTATGATAAATGTTTGCATTCATGCTATAATAGTATTAACAAGGAAACCATTAATACTTGTGTGATTTGTAAACTTAATTTGAAGTCCCTAGTATAGCCTCTATACTTCACTAGCTTGTTGGTTGATTGATGATGTGGTTTCTTTGTCATGAACATTGAGATGTTATCAACAACAAGATCATATCGTTAGGAGAATGATATGGTGGACATACTCCTATAGACAAGCATAGCATAAAGATCAAGTCATTTCAATAGTTCAATTGCTATATGCTTTCTGATACATAGTAACCTAATTCCTTCGACCATGAGATCATGCATATCACCTTTACTGGATGGATGCTTTGATGTCATCAAACACCACACCGTAACAGGGTGGCTATAAAGGTGGCATTGAGTGTTCGGAAAGTATTGGTTGAAACACATGGATCAAGAGTGGGATTTGTCCATCCACATGACGGATAGATATTCTCTGGGCCCTCTCGGTGAAATGTCATCCAATTAGCTTGCAAGCATGTGACTTGGTCACAAGGGATCACATATCACGGGAACGAGAAAAGAGTACTTGTCAGTAACGAGGTTGAACTAGGTATACAGAGATACCGACGATCATAACCTCGGATAAGTAACATATCGTGAGACAAAGGGAAATTGGTATCGTATGTAAGTGGTTCATTCGATCGCAAAGTAATCGTAGAAATATGTGGGAGCCATATGAATTTCCAGATTCCTCTATTGGTTATTGTTCGGAGAAGTGTCTCGATCATGTCCGCATAATTCACGAACCGTAGGGAGACACACTTAAGGATTCGACGTTGTTTGAGTAGTTATGGTATTATGAGAAAGAGACCGAATGTTGTTCGGAGTCTCGGATGGGATCCGGGATATCACGAGGTGATCCGGAATGGTCCGGAGAATAAGATTCATATAAGGAAAGTCCCGTTTCGGAGTTCGGGAATGATTCCGGTGTTTTCATCGGGGATATTCTAGAAGGTTCCGGATTGTCCGGCACTCCGGGGGGGAAGGGGTACATGAATGTGTCATTACATATTGGAATGATTGCATCATGTACTAAGTGTTCTTGCTGTCCCAAATATAGGATTAAATTGAATCCTAAAACAGAAAAGTCAAATGTCCAGTTTGAAAGTCAAACTGCCAAAACAAGAAACTGTGGGAAACAAGCAAGAGGAGTTGGAACCAACCTGGAGGAGGAGTTGGACTCCTCCAGGCCGGCGCCCAGCCCTAGGCCGAGTTGGGGAGGGACTCCCTCCCTCCCCTGGCGCGCCCACACCCTCCCACCTATATAAGGAGGGGCAGGGCTCCCCTCCTAGACACACAAGTTTCCTATCCTCTAAACTAAACCCTAGATCTAGACCCCGGTTTAGAGCTATTCGGTTTAGAGCCTTCTAATTGGTTTAGAGCCCTCTAATTGGTGTGTCTAATTACTAGACCACTAATAGCCTCTCTCATAAGCTCCACCATACTCGCACCGGCTTAAGGCGAAGCCCTGCGGGATTTCCCCTCTACCTCCGGTACCACGCCGTTGTGCTGCCGGAATCGCGAGGAGAGTGCTACAACCTCCGCTGCCTGCTGGAACAAGGGAGAGGAAGGTCTTCGTCGAGTACCGAACGTGTGACCGACTGCGGGAGCGCTGCGGGAACGCGGCGCCGGAAGGATCGTCTACGCGATCTTGAGATCGGAAAGAGTACGACTACATCACCCACGAGAATCTGCTCTCGTTAAACACTTTGGAATCTTCGAGGGTGAGTTATTCCATCGACTCGTTGCTACAATCTAGTAGATAGATCTTGGCTTGTTTGTTTGTATGCGATAGAAAATTTTTGTTTTCCATGCTACGAACCCCTACAGTGGTATCAGAGCCGTGTCTATATGTAGATCTGTTGCACGAGTAGAACACAATGGTCATTGTGGGCGTTGATGCTTTTATTGTAGATTGCTTTTTGTGTACTTTGCATCTTGCGGTATGTTGGGATGAAGCGGCCCGGGCTAACCTTACATGACATCGTTCATGAGACTTGCTCCACGCTTGACATGCAACTCGTTTTGCATAAGTGGCTTTGCGGGTGCCTGTTTCTCCTAGCATAGTAAAGATCCAATTTACAACGGGTGATCAACAATGCTAGTATCAATGTTGTGGTTCTTGTTCGTAAGTTAGAACGACACTTATGGAAAGCCCCAAACCACGTAAAATATGCAAAGAAAGTAGAAGCGTCTAACTTTGTTTTGCAGGGGTGTGCAGTGATGTGATATGGCCATGATTGTGATTATATTTGATGTATGCAATGTTCCTTATTGTAAGTTGGCAACCGGCAGGAGCCATATGGTTGTCTTTAATTTCTGTTAAGACCTGCGTGTCTATTCAAAATAGTTGTAATAGTTGAAGCTGGTGGACGACAACCATGGAGAAGCGTCATTGACCTTGATGCTATGCCGGTGATGATGGAGATCATATTCGTGCTTGAAGATGGAGATCGGAAGCACAAAGAAGAAAGGCCATATCATATCACATATTATGAATTGCATGTGATGTTAATCCTTTATGCATCTTGTATTGCTTAGTAGACGACGGTAGCATTATAAGATGATCCCTCATGCACATAAATTTCAAGTCTAAAGTGTTCGCCCTTAGTTAGCACCGTTGCTAAAGCTTGTTGCTTCGAAGCACCACGTGATGATCGGGTGTCTTTGATTCCACGGGTGAATACAACGTAAGCAAGCCAGATTTGCTTATGCGGTAGCTAAGGTTTGATCTTGACGAGCCTAGCATGTACAGACATGGCCTCAGGAACACGGATCGCCGAAAGGTAAAACATGAATCATATAGCAGATATGATGAACATGTCGATTGTTCGCCATTGAAAACTATATCAACTCTCGTGATGATCGGTGTTGATGTAGTGGATTTGGTTCATGTGATCACTAAAACAATGTGAGGGATGTTGTTTTGAGTGGGAGTTCACCTAGTTTAATTTCATTAATTAATTTGAACTCAATTTGTCATAAACTTAGTCTAAACTATTGCAAATATGTTGTAGATCAATGGCAGCCCCTACCATCAATTTTAATGCGTTCCTAGAGAAAGAAAAGTTGAAAAACAATGGAAGCAACTTCGCGGATTGGTTCCGCAATTTGAGGATTGTCCTCACAGCTGGTAATTTGACCTATGTGCTGGATGCACCGCTAGGTGACCCACCTGCAGCTGATGCTACCGATGAAGTAAAGAATGTTTACCTTGCTCGGAAGAATCAGTACTCCATAGTTCAGTGTGCTATCTTGTATGGTTTAGAATCGGAGCTTCAGAAAAGGTTTGAAGAGTCAGACCCATATGATATTGTCGAGGATCTCAAATTAATTTTTGAGACTCATGCGGCAATTGAAAGTTATGAAGCTTCTGAAAAGTTCTTTAACTGCAAGATGGAAGAGGGTAGCTCCGTGAGTGAGCATGTGCTTAAAATGTCTGGGCACGCAAACAAACTTCAAAGCTTGGGTATAGTGATTCCTAATACTTTGGGAGTTTACCGCATCCTCCAATCACTACCACCAAGTTACAAGAACTTTGTGACGAACTACAACATGCAGAACATGAACAAAGAGTTGCCAGAACTATTTGCTATGTTAAAGTCTGCAGAAGTGGAGATAAAGAAAGAGCACCAAGTGTTGATGGTCAATAAGACCACCAAATTCAAGAAAGGCAAGTCTAAGCAGAAGGGACACTTCAAGAAGGGTGGTAAGCAAGTTACCATGCCGACGAAGAGGACCAAGGCTGGACCTAAGCCTGATACTGAGTGCTTTTACTGCAAAGGGGAAGGTCACTGGAAACGGAATTGCCCAAAGTACTTGGCGGATTTGAAGAACGGCAACATCAAGAAGAAAGGTATATTTGATATACATGTTATTGATGTGTATTTCACTAGTATTCGTAGTAGTGCCTGGGTATTTGATACTGGTTCGGTTGCTCATATTTGTAACTCGAAACAGGAGCTGCAGAATAAACGAAAGCTAGCGAAGAACGAGGTGACGATGCGCGTGGGAAACGGATCAAAGGTTGATGTGATCGCGGTCGGCACGCTACCTCTTCATCTACCATCGGGATTAGTTTTATACTTAAATAATTGTTATTTGGTGCCTGCGTTGAGCATGAACATTATATCTGGATCTTGTTTATTGCGAGACGGTTACTTGTTTAAATCCGAGAATAATGGTTGTTCGATTTATATAAGTAATATGTTTTATGCACATGCACCTTTGATAGATGGTCTATTCATATTGAATCTCGATAGTAGAAATACACATATTAATAACATTGAGGCTAAACGTTTGAAATCAAGCGATAATTTGACCTATATGTGGCACTGTCGTCTTGGTCACATTGGAGTGAAGCGTATGAAGAAACTCCATTCCGATGGACTTCTTGAATCACTTGATTTTGAATCACTTGAAAGATGCGAGGCATGTCTGATGGGTAAAATGACTAAGACTCCATTTTCTGGTATGATGGAGCGAGCTACAGACTTATTGGAAATCATACATACCGATGTGTGTGGTCCAATGAGTGTAGCATCGCGCAGTGGTTATCGTTATGTTCTTACCTTCACGGATGATTTGAGTAGATATGGGTATATCTATTTCATGAAACATAAGTCCGAAACTTTCGAGAAGTTTAAGGAGTTTCAAAGTGAGGTAGAGAATCAACGTAACAAGAAGATTAAATTTCTACGTTCTGATCGTGGAGGTGAATATCTAAGTTACGAGTTTGGCGAGCATTTAAAGAAGTGCGGAATACTTTCACAATTGACACCGCCGGGAACACCACAGCGTAATGGTGTGTCTGAACGTCGTAATCGAACTCTCTTAGATATGGTTCGTTCTATGATGTCACTTACAGATTTACCGCTAACATTTTGGGGTTATGCATTAGAAACAGCCGCATTCACTTTAAATAGGGCACCATCTAAATCCGTTGAAACGACACCGTATGAATTATGGTTTGGGAAGAAACCTAAATTGTCGTTCCTTAAAGTTTGGGGATGCGAAGCCTATGTAAAGAAGTTACAGCCGGACAAGCTTGAACCCAAAGCGGGAAAATGCGTCTTCATAGGATACCCGAAGGAAACTATTGGGTATACCTTCTATCATAGATCCGAAGGCAAAATCTTTGTTGCCAAGAATGGATCCTTTCTAGAGAAGGAATTTCTCTCGAAAGAAGTGACTGGAAGGAAAGTAGAACTCGACGAGGTTGTCGAACCTTCTCTCGAAATTGCGAGTAGCGCAGCACCGGAAGAAGTTCCTGTGGTGCCTGCACCAATAAGAGAGGAAGCTAATGATAGTGATCATGAAACTTCGGTTGAAGTTACTACAGAGCCTCGGAGGTCAACGAGAACTCGTACCACTCCAGATTGGTATGATTCCGTTATGAATGTCATGTTGGTGGACAACACCGATGACCCCGAGACATATGAGGAAGCGATGATGAGCCCAGATTCCAATAAATGGCAAGAAGCCATGAAATCCGAGATTGGATCCATGTACGAAAACCAAGTATGGACTTTGGTGGACTTACCGGATGGCCGGAAGGCTGTCGAGAACAAATGGATTTTCAAGAAGAAAACAGATGCTGATGGTAATGTTACTGTCTATAAAGCTCGACTTGTCGCAAAAGGGTTTCGACAAATTCAAGGAGTTGACTACGATGAGACTTTCTCACCGGTAGCGAAGCTAAAGTCTGTGAGGATTATGTTAGCAATCGCTGCATATTATGATTATGAGATATGGCAGATGGATGTCAAAACAGCATTCCTCAATGGAGACATTGATGAAGAGTTGTATATGATACAACCCAAAGGTTTTGTCGATCCTAAAGATGCTAACAAGGTATGCAAACTTCAACGGTCCATCTATGGATTGAAGCAAGCATCCCGAAGTTGGAATCAACGTTTTGATAAGGTAATCAAAAGTTTTGGTTTTATACAAACTTATGGAGAAGCTTGTATTTACAAGAAAGTGAGTGGGAGCTCTGTAGCATTCTTAATACTGTATGTGGATGACATATTGTTGATTGGGAATGATGTAGACCTTCTTAATAGTGTCAAAGAGTATTTGAATAATAGTTTTTCAATGAAGGATCTTGGCGAAGCAGCTTACATATTAGGCATAAAGATTTATAGAGATAGATCGAAACGCCAAATATCATTGTCACAAAGTACATATTTGGACAAAGTTCTAAAGAGGTTTGGAATGGAAGATAGCAAGAAAGGGTTCTTGCCCATGTTGCCCAATACGACCTTGAGTAAAACTCAAAGTCCGACATCGGCAGAAGATAGAGAAAGGATGAGTAAGACTCCCTATGCCTCAGCCATAGGATCTCTAATGTATGCCATGCTATGTACTAGACCCGACATTGCATATGCTGTTAGTTTAACTAGCAGATATCAAAGTGATCCAGGAGTGGATCATTGGATAGCGGTCAAAAACATCCTTAAGTACTTGAGAAGAACTAAGGATATGGTTCTTTCTTATGGAGGTGATGAACAGCTCGTTGTTAATGGTTACACTGATGCTAGTTGGAACACCGATCCAGATGATTCTAAATCACAATCTGGATACGTATTTATTTTGAATGGTGCAGCAGTTAGCTGGAGGAGTGCAAAGCAAAGCGTTGTGGCGAGATCTTCAACTGAATCGGAATACATGGCTGCTTCGGAGGCTTCACAAGAAGCGATATGGATGAAAGAGTTCATTATAGAGCTGGGTGTGGTTCCTAGTGCGCTGGACCCAATGTCTATCTACTGTGATAACATGGGCGCCATAGCCAATGCGCAAGAACCAAGGTCACACAAGAAGCTGAAGCATATCAAGCTACGTTTTCACGCTATTCGAGAACATATCCAGGATGGGGATATAAAGATTTGCAAAGTACACACAGATCTGAATGTGGCGGATCCGTTGACTAAACCTCTCCCGAGGGCAAAACATGACCAACACCAAACTGCCATGGGTGTTCGGTATATTACCATGTAATCTAGATTAGATGACTCTAGTGCAAGTGGGAGACTGTTGGAGATATGCCCTAGAGGCAATAATAAATATAGTTATTATTATATATCTTTGTGTTTATGATAAATGTTTGCATTCATGCTATAATAGTATTAACAAGGAAACCATTAATACTTGTGTGATTTGTAAACTTAATTTGAAGTCCCTAGTATAGCCTCTATACTTCACTAGCTTGTTGGTTGATTGATGATGTGGTTTCTTTGTCATGAACATTGAGATGTTATCAACAACAAGATCATATCGTTAGGAGAATGATATGGTGGACATACTCCTATAGACAAGCATAGCATAAAGATCAAGTCATTTCAATAGTTCAATTGCTATATGCTTTCTGATACATAGTAACCTAATTCCTTCGACCATGAGATCATGCATATCACCTTTACTGGATGGATGCTTTGATGTCATCAAACACCACACCGTAACAGGGTGGCTATAAAGGTGGCATTGAGTGTTCGGAAAGTATTGGTTGAAACACATGGATCAAGAGTGGGATTTGTCCATCCACATGACGGATAGATATTCTCTGGGCCCTCTCGGTGAAATGTCATCCAATTAGCTTGCAAGCATGTGACTTGGTCACAAGGGATCACATATCACGGGAACGAGAAAAGAGTACTTGTCAGTAACGAGGTTGAACTAGGTATACAGAGATACCGACGATCATAACCTCGGATAAGTAACATATCGTGAGACAAAGGGAAATTGGTATCGTATGTAAGTGGTTCATTCGATCGCAAAGTAATCGTAGAAATATGTGGGAGCCATATGAATTTCCAGATTCCTCTATTGGTTATTGTTCGGAGAAGTGTCTCGATCATGTCCGCATAATTCACGAACCGTAGGGAGACACACTTAAGGATTCGACGTTGTTTGAGTAGTTATGGTATTATGAGAAAGAGACCGAATGTTGTTCGGAGTCTCGGATGGGATCCGGGATATCACGAGGTGATCCGGAATGGTCCGGAGAATAAGATTCATATAAGGAAAGTCCCGTTTCGGAGTTCGGGAATGATTCCGGTGTTTTCATCGGGGATATTCTAGAAGGTTCCGGATTGTCCGGCACTCCGGGGGGGAAGGGGTACATGAATGTGTCATTACATATTGGAATGATTGCATCATGTACTAAGTGTTCTTGCTGTCCCAAATATAGGATTAAATTGAATCCTAAAACAGAAAAGTCAAATGTCCAGTTTGAAAGTCAAACTGCCAAAACAAGAAACTGTGGGAAACAAGCAAGAGGAGTTGGAACCAACCTGGAGGAGGAGTTGGACTCCTCCAGGCCGGCGCCCAGCCCTAGGCCGAGTTGGGGAGGGACTCCCTCCCTCCCCTGGCGCGCCCACACCCTCCCACCTATATAAGGAGGGGCAGGGCTCCCCTCCTAGACACACAAGTTTCCTATCCTCTAAACTAAACCCTAGATCTAGACCCCGGTTTAGAGCTATTCGGTTTAGAGCCTTCTAATTGGTTTAGAGCCCTCTAATTGGTGTGTCTAATTACTAGACCACTAATAGCCTCTCTCATAAGCTCCACCATACTCGCACCGGCTTAAGGCGAAGCCCTGCGGGATTTCCCCTCTACCTCCGGTACCACGCCGTTGTGCTGCCGGAATCGCGAGGAGAGTGCTACAACCTCCGCTGCCTGCTGGAACAAGGGAGAGGAAGGTCTTCGTCGAGTACCGAACGTGTGACCGACTGCGGGAGCGCTGCGGGAACGCGGCGCCGGAAGGATCGTCTACGCGATCTTGAGATCGGAAAGAGTACGACTACATCACCCACGAGAATCTGCTCTCGTTAAACACTTTGGAATCTTCGAGGGTGAGTTATTCCATCGACTCGTTGCTACAATCTAGTAGATAGATCTTGGCTTGTTTGTTTGTATGCGATAGAAAATTTTTGTTTTCCATGCTACGAACCCCTACAGAGCTCTGACGAAGAATTCCACTGAGCATATGGAGTGGGAGCAGAAGGAGTTGGAGGATCTCCAGATACCCCAGACACATGGTGAAGAATAAACTGCTGGGTATGGGCCATCTCGTGGCGCTCCTTGTATGCCGCATACTGACCCTTGTGAGTGTCTACCCCCATGCAAAGAGTGTTCCACTAGAACCAATTCAGTTGCTTGATCTCACGAGAAATAGGAGGCACTAAGGGCCTATGAGCACTGGCACGGGCATCCCTCATGAAGCCCTCAGAAGCAGACGATGGATGTGAGGTCTTCCTAACCTTGCTGTAAATCTTCTTTGCCTTATGCTCAACATCAATATGGAACTCTCCAGTGGGAAGCAGGTGCTTGATCAACATAATAATAAAAGGGGCATAAGGAATGGAGAGCCTATTAAACATTGCATCAGTCAACTCATGATAGATAAACTCCATCACATCTAGCTTGTAGTATGTAGACTCATCCTCACAAGATGCCACCTCATAGGAGAAAGCCAGCAGCTGAACCAAATGACCACGAATATTGTCGTTGTTTCCCCCACTAGGAGTGATAGAGTCACGGGAAATGCCCACCAAGCTTGCATACAAAGGAGAAAGACCAGCAAAAGAACCCACAATACCATTGTTAACTGTGCAGGGAGAGAGAACAACATCCTTATTGGGCTTAAGCTAGGTGATGATACGATGGCCACTAGCACAGTCCCTGTGGCGGAAAGGATATCCAAGCACCCCAGCAAAAGTTCGAAAATCAGCTTGCATTGGCATGTCACAGGTCATCCACTTCATGGTGCGGTGCTCATCACCACAAATGACCAAGGTGGAGAAGAATTGCTTCACTACCTCGGAGTCATAGGAGCACTGAAGAGCCATGAGATAGTGCAGCCCCATCCTCTCAGTCACGAACATAGCATCAACAAGTTGAGGCTTTTCCATGGCCTCAGCGATGATCATGGGATGCATAGGGCGAATCTTCAGCTGAGCATAAACATCTTCATATATAGACTTTTGGTCAGCACACCAAAAGCGGGAGTCACCAAGTTCAGTATCTTGCGTGGATTCCGCAAACAGGTCACGATGGCGAATAGAAGAGTACGTGACAACATCCATCTTCTTATAGTTGATCTATGGTTCTTTTCCCTTTTTCTTGGACACACCCTTCCTGCTCCTATCCCTCTTTGCCTGTTCAGCCATGTGGTCAGCCTCTTTGTTCCTTCTCCTCAGCTCAACCTCGTCCACGAGACCACCCTCACCGTAGTCCCGGAGATAGAGGCCACGAGGACAACGCTTGTAGGTCTTGGGAGCACTGGAACCACCTGTGAAATGAACACGGTGGATACCATGGGGATCAACATACACACAAGTCTAGGAGAGAGAGTAGAAATAGTAGGCAACCAGTCCATAGTCCAAGCATACATAATGCAACACATCCACAGAAATCTGAAGCAGTTGTGGCTCTGTCAGGCTGGATTATTCGGCCTGGCCAGGGGCGAATAATCTGGCCCTGGCAGAATTTTTCAGATTCGCCTAGATCGATTGCAAAAACGTAGATCAGACTTAGGTACCACAAGACTACAATTTCTACACAAAGAAGCAGCCTTCTAGTCCATGTTCCACCAACAAGAGACACATAGAATCAAAAGATGGGGAGAGAGGGAGTTACCCTCACTCATTGAAGGAGGAACGCGGAGGAGAAGGTACCCGGAGGCGTGGGGAAGAAGATCCGGGGAGGCCCGGAGAATCCGGTGGCCAGGGAGGCTCCGGGGAGGGTGGGGGGCGACAGGCGGTGGCTAGGGAGAGGGAGGGGGTCGGGAAAGAGGAGCTGCTCGTTGTGAGCCCTTTCCCCTCGACGCCCAGACCTTAATAGACTGCAGCCACCAGGGCCGGATTATCCGGCCCGAAATCTGAATTTCTGTTATACACAGGTTCAGGCCCGCGCGTCCCCAAACAAAACCCCCACAAGTGTGATCAAAGGACTTGTGTGCTAGAAGAGATGGCTTAGGGATGGAAAAAGGCTTGGGATTAGACAACCAAACTGAGATGGTACTACACACTCAAGATTGCAAGAATCAAATCAACTAAAATCCAAAATTGAGTGTGATTTCCATAAGAACACGAGATGAGCAAAAACAACCAAAAAGATCCACATAAATCCAACTCTTCTCTTGGAAGAGGGCGGTGGCCGAGGCCACCTTGTTGGAGTGCATGGTATGACACCGCAAAGATATATCTTGGGTTCATGACCAATACTCATCAATAAGATCATGTATCACAAAATGATATTAAGAGAAATGATTTGACTTGATTTCGACATTATGGGGGGAGGGTTACCCCAATTAATTAGGACCACACTCCCCTATATCCATGCCCACACCTAGACAAAATAAGGATGAGATATAAGAGTGAGTGCATGGGTAATCAAGACAAGATCCTTGAATCAACGATGTTTAGCTCATTCCTCAAGTAGCAGAACCTTGCTTCATCAAGTGGCTTCGTGAAAATATCTGCAAGTTGGTTCTTCGTGCTCACAAAAGATAGATCAATATCACCTCGAGCTACATGATCCCGAATAAAATGATTTCGAATCTCAATATGCTTTGTCCTTGTGTGCTGCACCAGATTGTACGCAATTTTGATTGCACTTTCATTATCACATAAAAGAGGCACTTTGTCACAATTGACACCGTATTCCTTTAAAGTTTGCCTCATCCATAACAATTGAGTACATGCACTAGCAACATCCACATATCCAGCCTCAGCGGTGGAGAGAGATATGCAATTCTGCTTTTTAGAAGACCAACATACCAAGGACCTTCCCAAGAATTGACAAGCTCCAGAAGTTGATTTCCTATCATCCTTGTCACCAGCCCAATTTGAATCAGTATAACCACATAGAGAGAAAGAGCCCTTGGGATACCATAGACCAAAATTAGGGGAATGAACCAAATATTGGAAGATTGTCTTCACCGCCACTAAGTGGCTTTCGTTAGGAGCCTCTTGATACCTTGCACACACACCTACACTCAACACAATATCGGGTCTAGATGCGCAGAGGTAAAGAAGAGAGCCGATCATGGACCGGTATACCTTTTGGTCCACATCTTTACCATGGGGATTGAGTTCAAGGTGACATTTTGTTTGCATTGGTGTGGCGACGCCATTAAGATCCGTCATCTTGAATCTCTTGATCATGTCTTGGATGTATTTTGCTTGATTTATGAAGGTTCCTTCTCTGAGTTGTTTGATCTCAAATCCAAGAAAGTGTTGGAGATATGCCCTAGAGGCAATAATAAATATAGTTATTATTATATATCTTTGTGTTTATGATAAATGTTTGCATTCATGCTATAATAGTATTAACAAGGAAACCATTAATACTTGTGTGATTTGTAAACTTAATTTGAAGTCCCTAGTATAGCCTCTATACTTCACTAGCTTGTTGGTTGATTGATGATGTGGTTTCTTTGTCATGAACATTGAGATGTTATCAACAACAAGATCATATCGTTAGGAGAATGATATGGTGGACATACTCCTATAGACAAGCATAGCATAAAGATCAAGTCATTTCAATAGTTCAATTGCTATATGCTTTCTGATACATAGTAACCTAATTCCTTCGACCATGAGATCATGCATATCACCTTTACTGGATGGATGCTTTGATGTCATCAAACACCACACCGTAACAGGGTGGCTATAAAGGTGGCATTGAGTGTTCGGAAAGTATTGGTTGAAACACATGGATCAAGAGTGGGATTTGTCCATCCACATGACGGATAGATATTCTCTGGGCCCTCTCGGTGAAATGTCATCCAATTAGCTTGCAAGCATGTGACTTGGTCACAAGGGATCACATATCACGGGAACGAGAAAAGAGTACTTGTCAGTAACAAGGTTGAACTAGGTATACAGAGATACCGACGATCATAACCTCGGATAAGTAACATATCGTGAGACAAAGGGAAATTGGTATCGTATGTAAGTGGTTCATTCGATCGCAAAGTAATCGTAGAAATATGTGGGAGCCATATGAATTTCCAGATTCCTCTATTGGTTATTGTTCGGAGAAGTGTCTCGATCATGTCCGCATAATTCACGAACCGTAGGGAGACACACTTAAGGATTCGACGTTGTTTGAGTAGTTATGGTATTATGAGAAAGAGACCGAATGTTGTTCGGAGTCTCGGATGGGATCCGGGATATCACGAGGTGATCCGGAATGGTCCGGAGAATAAGATTCATATAAGGAAAGTCCCGTTTCGGAGTTCGGGAATGATTCCGGTGTTTTCATCGGGGATATTCTAGAAGGTTCCGGATTGTCCGGCACTCCGGGGGGGAAGGGGTACATGAATGTGTCATTACATATTGGAATGATTGCATCATGTACTAAGTGTTCTTGCTGTCCCAAATATAGGATTAAATTGAATCCTAAAACAGAAAAGTCAAATGTCCAGTTTGAAAGTCAAACTGCCAAAACAAGAAACTGTGGGAAACAAGCAAGAGGAGTTGGAACCAACCTGGAGGAGGAGTTGGACTCCTCCAGGCCGGCGCCCAGCCCTAGGCCGAGTTGGGGAGGGACTCCCTCCCTCCCCTGGCGCGCCCACACCCTCCCACCTATATAAGGAGGGGCAGGGCTCCCCTCCTAGACACACAAGTTTCCTATCCTCTAAACTAAACCCTAGATCTAGACCCCGGTTTAGAGCTATTCGGTTTAGAGCCTTCTAATTGGTTTAGAGCCCTCTAATTGGTGTGTCTAATTACTAGACCACTAATAGCCTCTCTCATAAGCTCCACCATACTCGCACCGGCTTAAGGCGAAGCCCTGCGGGATTTCCCCTCTACCTCCGGTACCACGCCGTTGTGCTGCCGGAATCGCGAGGAGAGTGCTACAACCTCCGCTGCCTGCTGGAACAAGGGAGAGGAAGGTCTTCGTCGAGTACCGAACGTGTGACCGACTGCGGGAGCGCTGCGGGAACGCGGCGCCGGAAGGATCGTCTACGCGATCTTGAGATCGGAAAGAGTACGACTACATCACCCACGAGAATCTGCTCTCGTTAAACACTTTGGAATCTTCGAGGGTGAGTTATTCCATCGACTCGTTGCTACAATCTAGTAGATAGATCTTGGCTTGTTTGTTTGTATGCGATAGAAAATTTTTGTTTTCCATGCTACGAACCCCTACAGTGGTATCAGAGCCGTGTCTATATGTAGATCTGTTGCACGAGTAGAACACAATGGTCATTGTGGGCGTTGATGCTTTTATTGTAGATTGCTTTTTGTGTACTTTGCATCTTGCGGTATGTTGGGATGAAGCGGCCCGGGCTAACCTTACATGACATCGTTCATGAGACTTGCTCCACGCTTGACATGCAACTCGTTTTGCATAAGTGGCTTTGCGGGTGCCTGTTTCTCCTAGCATAGTAAAGATCCAATTTACAACGGGTGATCAACAATGCTAGTATCAATGTTGTGGTTCTTGTTCGTAAGTTAGAACGACACTTATGGAAAGCCCCAAACCACGTAAAATATGCAAAGAAAGTAGAAGCGTCTAACTTTGTTTTGCAGGGGTGTGCAGTGATGTGATATGGCCATGATTGTGATTATATTTGATGTATGCAATGTTCCTTATTGTAAGTTGGCAACCGGCAGGAGCCATATGGTTGTCTTTAATTTCTGTTAAGACCTGCGTGTCTATTCAAAATAGTTGTAATAGTTGAAGCTGGTGGACGACAACCATGGAGAAGCGTCATTGACCTTGATGCTATGCCGGTGATGATGGAGATCATATTCGTGCTTGAAGATGGAGATCGGAAGCACAAAGAAGAAAGGCCATATCATATCACATATTATGAATTGCATGTGATGTTAATCCTTTATGCATCTTGTATTGCTTAGTAGACGACGGTAGCATTATAAGATGATCCCTCATGCACATAAATTTCAAGTCTAAAGTGTTCGCCCTTAGTTAGCACCGTTGCTAAAGCTTGTTGCTTCGAAGCACCACGTGATGATCGGGTGTCTTTGATTCCACGGGTGAATACAACGTAAGCAAGCCAGATTTGCTTATGCGGTAGCTAAGGTTTGATCTTGACGAGCCTAGCATGTACAGACATGGCCTCAGGAACACGGATCGCCGAAAGGTAAAACATGAATCATATAGCAGATATGATGAACATGTCGATTGTTCGCCATTGAAAACTATATCAACTCTCGTGATGATCGGTGTTGATGTAGTGGATTTGGTTCATGTGATCACTAAAACAATGTGAGGGATGTTGTTTTGAGTGGGAGTTCACCTAGTTTAATTTCATTAATTAATTTGAACTCAATTTGTCATAAACTTAGTCTAAACTATTGCAAATATGTTGTAGATCAATGGCAGCCCCTACCATCAATTTTAATGCGTTCCTAGAGAAAGAAAAGTTGAAAAACAATGGAAGCAACTTCGCGGATTGGTTCCGCAATTTGAGGATTGTCCTCACAGCTGGTAATTTGACCTATGTGCTGGATGCACCGCTAGGTGACCCACCTGCAGCTGATGCTACCGATGAAGTAAAGAATGTTTACCTTGCTCGGAAGAATCAGTACTCCATAGTTCAGTGTGCTATCTTGTATGGTTTAGAATCGGAGCTTCAGAAAAGGTTTGAAGAGTCAGACCCATATGATATTGTCGAGGATCTCAAATTAATTTTTGAGACTCATGCGGCAATTGAAAGTTATGAAGCTTCTGAAAAGTTCTTTAACTGCAAGATGGAAGAGGGTAGCTCCGTGAGTGAGCATGTGCTTAAAATGTCTGGGCACGCAAACAAACTTCAAAGCTTGGGTATAGTGATTCCTAATACTTTGGGAGTTTACCGCATCCTCCAATCACTACCACCAAGTTACAAGAACTTTGTGATGAACTACAACATGCAGAACATGAACAAAGAGTTGCCAGAACTATTTGCTATGTTAAAGTCTGCAGAAGTGGAGATAAAGAAAGAGCACCAAGTGTTGATGGTCAATAAGACCACCAAATTCAAGAAAGGCAAGTCTAAGCAGAAGGGACACTTCAAGAAGGGTGGTAAGCAAGTTACCATGCCGACGAAGAGGACCAAGGCTGGACCTAAGCCTGATACTGAGTGCTTTTACTGCAAAGGGGAAGGTCACTGGAAACGGAATTGCCCAAAGTACTTGGCGGATTTGAAGAACGGCAACATCAAGAAGAAAGGTATATTTGATATACATGTTATTGATGTGTATTTCACTAGTATTCGTAGTAGTGCCTGGGTATTTGATACTGGTTCGGTTGCTCATATTTGTAACTCGAAACAGGAGCTGCAGAATAAACGAAAGCTAGCGAAGAACGAGGTGACGATGCGCGTGGGAAACGGATCAAAGGTTGATGTGATCGCGGTCGGCACGCTACCTCTTCATCTACCATCGGGATTAGTTTTATACTTAAATAATTGTTATTTGGTGCCTGCGTTGAGCATGAACATTATATCTGGATCTTGTTTATTGCGAGACGGTTACTTGTTTAAATCCGAGAATAATGGTTGTTCGATTTATATGAGTAATATGTTTTATGCACATGCACCTTTGATAGATGGTCTATTCATATTGAATCTCGATAGTAGAAATACACATATTAATAACATTGAGGCTAAACGTTTGAAATCAAGCGATAATTTGACCTATATGTGGCACTGTCGTCTTGGTCACATTGGAGTGAAGCGTATGAAGAAACTCCATTCCGATGGACTTCTTGAATCACTTGATTTTGAATCACTTGAAAGATGCGAGGCATGTCTGATGGGTAAAATGACTAAGACTCCATTTTCTGGTATGATGGAGCGAGCTACAGACTTATTGGAAATCATACATACCGATGTGTGTGGTCCAATGAGTGTAGCATCGCGCAGTGGTTATCGTTATGTTCTTACCTTCACGGATGATTTGAGTAGATATGGGTATATCTATTTCATGAAACATAAGTCCGAAACTTTCGAGAAGTTTAAGGAGTTTCAAAGTGAGGTAGAGAATCAACGTAACAAGAAGATTAAATTTCTACGTTCTGATCGTGGAGGTGAATATCTAAGTTACGAGTTTGGCGAGCATTTAAAGAAGTGCGGAATACTTTCACAATTGACACCGCCGGGAACACCACAGCGTAATGGTGTGTCTGAACGTCGTAATCGAACTCTCTTAGATATGGTTCGTTCTATGATGTCACTTACAGATTTACCGCTAACATTTTGGGGTTATGCATTAGAAACAGCCGCATTCACTTTAAATAGGGCACCATCTAAATCCGTTGAAACGACACCGTATGAATTATGGTTTGGGAAGAAACCTAAATTGTCGTTCCTTAAAGTTTGGGGATGCGAAGCCTATGTAAAGAAGTTACAGCCGGACAAGCTTGAACCCAAAGCGGGAAAATGCGTCTTCATAGGATACCCGAAGGAAACTATTGGGTATACCTTCTATCATAGATCCGAAGGCAAAATCTTTGTTGCCAAGAATGGATCCTTTCTAGAGAAGGAATTTCTCTCGAAAGAAGTGACTGGAAGGAAAGTAGAACTCGACGAGGTTGTCGAACCTTCTCTCGAAATTGCGAGTAGCGCAGCACCGGAAGAAGTTCCTGTGGTGCCTGCACCAATAAGAGAGGAAGCTAATGATAGTGATCATGAAACTTCGGTTGAAGTTACTACAGAGCCTCGGAGGTCAACGAGAACTCGTACCACTCCAGATTGGTATGATTCCGTTATGAATGTCATGTTGGTGGACAACACCGATGACCCCGAGACATATGAGGAAGCGATGATGAGCCCAGATTCCAATAAATGGCAAGAAGCCATGAAATCCGAGATTGGATCCATGTACGAAAACCAAGTATGGACTTTGGTGGACTTACCGGATGGCCGGAAGGCTGTCGAGAACAAATGGATTTTCAAGAAGAAAACAGATGCTGATGGTAATGTTACTGTCTATAAAGCTCGACTTGTCGCAAAAGGGTTTCGACAAATTCAAGGAGTTGACTACGATGAGACTTTCTCACCGGTAGCGAAGCTAAAGTCTGTGAGGATTATGTTAGCAATCGCTGCATATTATGATTATGAGATATGGCAGATGGATGTCAAAACAGCATTCCTCAATGGAGACATTGATGAAGAGTTGTATATGATACAACCCAAAGGTTTTGTCGATCCTAAAGATGCTAACAAGGTATGCAAACTTCAACGGTCCATCTATGGATTGAAGCAAGCATCCCGAAGTTGGAATCAACGTTTTGATAAGGTAATCAAAAGTTTTGGTTTTATACAAACTTATGGAGAAGCTTGTATTTACAAGAAAGTGAGTGGGAGCTCTGTAGCATTCTTAATACTGTATGTGGATGACATATTGTTGATTGGGAATGATGTAGACCTTCTTAATAGTGTCAAAGAGTATTTGAATAATAGTTTTTCAATGAAGGATCTTGGCGAAGCAGCTTACATATTAGGCATAAAGATTTATAGAGATAGATCGAAACGCCAAATATCATTGTCACAAAGTACATATTTGGACAAAGTTCTAAAGAGGTTTGGAATGGAAGATAGCAAGAAAGGGTTCTTGCCCATGTTGCCCAATACGACCTTGAGTAAAACTCAAAGTCCGACATCGGCAGAAGATAGAGAAAGGATGAGTAAGACTCCCTATGCCTCAGCCATAGGATCTCTAATGTATGCCATGCTATGTACTAGACCCGACATTGCATATGCTGTTAGTTTAACTAGCAGATATCAAAGTGATCCAGGAGTGGATCATTGGATAGCGGTCAAAAACATCCTTAAGTACTTGAGAAGAACTAAGGATATGGTTCTTTCTTATGGAGGTGATGAACAGCTCGTTGTTAATGGTTACACTGATGCTAGTTGGAACACCGATCCAGATGATTCTAAATCACAATCTGGATACGTATTTATTTTGAATGGTGCAGCAGTTAGCTGGAGGAGTGCAAAGCAAAGCGTTGTGGCGAGATCTTCAACTGAATCGGAATACATGGCTGCTTCGGAGGCTTCACAAGAAGCGATATGGATGAAAGAGTTCATTATAGAGCTGGGTGTGGTTCCTAGTGCGCTGGACCCAATGTCTATCTACTGTGATAACATGGGCGCCATAGCCAATGCGCAAGAACCAAGGTCACACAAGAAGCTGAAGCATATCAAGCTACGTTTTCACGCTATTCGAGAACATATCCAGGATGGGGATATAAAGATTTGCAAAGTACACACAGATCTGAATGTGGCGGATCCGTTGACTAAACCTCTCCCGAGGGCAAAACATGACCAACACCAAACTGCCATGGGTGTTCGGTATATTACCATGTAATCTAGATTAGATGACTCTAGTGCAAGTGGGAGACTGTTGGAGATATGCCCTAGAGGCAATAATAAATATAGTTATTATTATATATCTTTGTGTTTATGATAAATGTTTGCATTCATGCTATAATAGTATTAACAAGGAAACCATTAATACTTGTGTGATTTGTAAACTTAATTTGAAGTCCCTAGTATAGCCTCTATACTTCACTAGCTTGTTGGTTGATTGATGATGTGGTTTCTTTGTCATGAACATTGAGATGTTATCAACAACAAGATCATATCGTTAGGAGAATGATATGGTGGACATACTCCTATAGACAAGCATAGCATAAAGATCAAGTCATTTCAATAGTTCAATTGCTATATGCTTTCTGATACATAGTAACCTAATTCCTTCGACCATGAGATCATGCATATCACCTTTACTGGATGGATGCTTTGATGTCATCAAACACCACACCGTAACAGGGTGGCTATAAAGGTGGCATTGAGTGTTCGGAAAGTATTGGTTGAAACACATGGATCAAGAGTGGGATTTGTCCATCCACATGACGGATAGATATTCTCTGGGCCCTCTCGGTGAAATGTCATCCAATTAGCTTGCAAGCATGTGACTTGGTCACAAGGGATCACATATCACGGGAACGAGAAAAGAGTACTTGTCAGTAACAAGGTTGAACTAGGTATACAGAGATACCGACGATCATAACCTCGGATAAGTAACATATCGTGAGACAAAGGGAAATTGGTATCGTATGTAAGTGGTTCATTCGATCGCAAAGTAATCGTAGAAATATGTGGGAGCCATATGAATTTCCAGATTCCTCTATTGGTTATTGTTCGGAGAAGTGTCTCGATCATGTCCGCATAATTCACGAACCGTAGGGAGACACACTTAAGGATTCGACGTTGTTTGAGTAGTTATGGTATTATGAGAAAGAGACCGAATGTTGTTCGGAGTCTCGGATGGGATCCGGGATATCACGAGGTGATCCGGAATGGTCCGGAGAATAAGATTCATATAAGGAAAGTCCCGTTTCGGAGTTCGGGAATGATTCCGGTGTTTTCATCGGGGATATTCTAGAAGGTTCCGGATTGTCCGGCACTCCGGGGGGGAAGGGGTACATGAATGTGTCATTACATATTGGAATGATTGCATCATGTACTAAGTGTTCTTGCTGTCCCAAATATAGGATTAAATTGAATCCTAAAACAGAAAAGTCAAATGTCCAGTTTGAAAGTCAAACTGCCAAAACAAGAAACTGTGGGAAACAAGCAAGAGGAGTTGGAACCAACCTGGAGGAGGAGTTGGACTCCTCCAGGCCGGCGCCCAGCCCTAGGCCGAGTTGGGGAGGGACTCCCTCCCTCCCCTGGCGCGCCCACACCCTCCCACCTATATAAGGAGGGGCAGGGCTCCCCTCCTAGACACACAAGTTTCCTATCCTCTAAACTAAACCCTAGATCTAGACCCCGGTTTAGAGCTATTCGGTTTAGAGCCTTCTAATTGGTTTAGAGCCCTCTAATTGGTGTGTCTAATTACTAGACCACTAATAGCCTCTCTCATAAGCTCCACCATACTCGCACCGGCTTAAGGCGAAGCCCTGCGGGATTTCCCCTCTACCTCCGGTACCACGCCGTTGTGCTGCCGGAATCGCGAGGAGAGTGCTACAACCTCCGCTGCCTGCTGGAACAAGGGAGAGGAAGGTCTTCGTCGAGTACCGAACGTGTGACCGACTGCGGGAGCGCTGCGGGAACGCGGCGCCGGAAGGATCGTCTACGCGATCTTGAGATCGGAAAGAGTACGACTACATCACCCACGAGAATCTGCTCTCGTTAAACACTTTGGAATCTTCGAGGGTGAGTTATTCCATCGACTCGTTGCTACAATCTAGTAGATAGATCTTGGCTTGTTTGTTTGTATGCGATAGAAAATTTTTGTTTTCCATGCTACGAACCCCTACAGAAAGAACCATAACTCCCCCATCATAGACATCTCAAACCTGTCAGTCATAAGCTTTGAAAATTCATCATTAAAAGCTTTAGTAGTTGAACCAAAGATAATGTCGTCTACATATAGTTGGCATACAAAGAGCTCCCCCTTAACCTTCTTAGTAAAAAGAGTGGGATCGATTTGCCCAACTTCGAAGCCACGGTCTAACAAAAGCTCTTTAAGGTGCTCATACCACGCACGTGGGGCTTGTTTAAGGCATAGAGTTCCTTATCGAGTTTGTAGACATGGTTCGGAAAGTTAGGATACTCAAATCTTGGGGGTTTCTTTACATATACCAACTCATGTAGAGGACCATTAAGAAAAGCACTCTTAACATCCATTTGCTGTAATTTAAAATTTTATGAGCAGCATAAACAAGAAGGATACTGATGGACTCAAGTCGAGCCACTGGAGCATAAGTCTCGCCGAAGTCGATGCCCTGAACTTGGGAATAGCCTTGTGCCACGAGTCTTGCCTTGTTTCTTACAACAATGCCATTTTCATCTTGCTTATTTTTAAAGATCCACTTTGTGCCGATAACATTGTGGCAATCCTTGGGCTTCTCTACTAATTTCCAAACCTTGTTGTGTTCAAAGTTATTCAATTCTTCATGCATAGCAACAACCCAGTCCGGATCTTCAAGAGCTTCAAATACTTTCTTGGGTTCCACCATGGATATATGAGCTTGGTGCTCACCAAAAGTTGCTAGCTCCCTTCTTGTGGACACCCTTCATTTGAGATCACCTACGACTTTGTCAAGAGTGTGGCCCCTTAATTCAAGGTTCCTATCTGCACGAGCTTTGCGATGAAGTTCAATTAGCTTGTTGTCTCTTGGGGGGAAAACTTCATCATTTGAGTCTTTGTTGGAGTCATTGGCTTGGCCTTGATTTCCAGCTTGACTAGCAGGAATGGGAGATGATGAATCTTGCCCTTGATGTTGATCAACAACCATAAGAGGAGGCTGCCACTGCTCAGGATTTTCAGGGCCGGATAATCCGGCCGAGGGGGTGGCCGGATAATCCGGACTTGATGCGTCTTCACAGTCTTGAGTGATTCTGGCTTGAACTTGAGATGGGCCGGATAATATAGGGTTAGCAGGAAAATCCGACCTGGGACTTGCAGCTTGTTCCTAAGCACCACGATCACTTCTGCCAGTTGGGGAAGATTGGTCGGATAATCCGGTGTCCGCCGGATAATCCGGCCTAGAGCTTTCTAGAGCAGTTGCTAGATGATCTTCAATATTTCGTGGGATTGGTGTAGAAGTTTCTCCAACAGTTGGAGCATGTTGAGCTTGTGTCGATGAGCACTCTACTTGAGTAGAGCATTGTCCTTCCTGATCCGCCACAAGTTCCGGAGAGCTTATTGTAGACTCTATAAGTGTGGGATTCAGCACCATAACCAACAATAATGTCTTCTAAAGCCTTAGACTCGAATTTAGATAAACGAACTCCCTTGATGAGAAAGAAACACTTACAACCAAATACCTAGAAGTAGGAGATGTTTGGCTTGTTACCGGTAAGTATTTCATAAGGAGTCTTGTCTAAGATTTTGCGGAGGTAGATCCGGTTGGATGAGTGACAAGCGGTAGAAATTGCTTCAACCCAGAAATTATATGGTGACTTGAATTCAGCCAACATTGATATTGCCATATCCATTAAGGTCCGGTTCTTCCTCTCGGCTACATCATTTTGTTGAGGAGTGTACGCAGCGGAATATTGATGTCTTATGCCCTCTTCACTTAGGAATTCATTTAAAGTGTAGTTCTTGAACTCGGAGCCGTTATCACTTCTAATTGCCAATATAGGGACATTGTGTTGACGTTGAACCTCGTTGGCAAAATCAATGACCATTTGTTGAGTCTCGCTCTTCAACTTGAAGAAATAGACCCATGTGTATGTTTGAGTAATCATCAACAATCACGAGGCAATACTTCTTCCCACCGAGGCTTGCATGAGATGGAGGACCAAAGAGATCCACATGAAGGAGCTCTAAAATCATCTTTGATGAAATAATGGTCTTCCTTAGATAGGAAGAGTCATGCATTTTTCCTTCAACACGAGCCCTGCAAACACGATATTTGGCAAAGGAAACATTTTCTTTTAGTCCAAGGATGTGGCCACCCTTGTGAAGACTTTGCAAAGTTCTCATATTGACGTGGGCTAGTCGGTGATGCCATAACCAACCCGCACCGGCCTTTCCAAAAAGACACATCGGGCCTGTAGTGGTTTTCCCCGAGAAGTCCACCACATACGGGTCATTTTTGACATATCCCACGAAAGCGACCTATAGAGACTTGCTCCAAAAGAGTACCACCAAATCACCATCAATGAAAACTACGAAGCCCATCTTACCAAGGGCACGAACTGAAAGTAAATTGTAATCGAGGGTCTCAACAAGCATGACGTCCACAAGAGAGATATCGTGAGCAACCACAACTTTGCCAAGACCCAATACCTCAGATTTTGACTTGTCACCATAGGAGACGGTTATATGATCATGGTTTGGCCGCATCTTCGAGATGATATCCTTGTTTCCGGTCATATGACTAGTGCACCCGCTATCGAGCACCCATTTGGACCCACCGGAAACATAGCCCTGCAAGAAAGTTACTTCTTGGTTTTAGGTACCCATTTTTCAATGGGTCCTCTCGTCTTGGGAACCGAAATAGACCAAGATATGTAACTATCAAAAGGACCTACATAGCTAGCATAGACATCACCATAATAATCACAGAATAGTTCATAATTTGGATTATTAGCCCCTGCAAAACCAACATAGTTAGTCTTATCATTGGTTGTGGTGCTTGTCTTTGGTTGAGAAGTTTTGCTCTTTTTCTTCTTGTTGTTCTTCTTTTTCTTTGTCTTGGGAACATAACCAAGATCTTCCTTTCCATTTTTTGTCCTTTGCTTGCTAAGGATCTCATCTAGTACTTCTTTACCTTTAGGTTGAGATCCCTTTACAAGTTCTTCATTTAATCTTGCATTTTCTTAAATAATACCTTCATGTCCACATGTTGGTGTGGATGTGCTAGGCATATTATACTTGTCCATTTGAGTTTGGATCTGATCATGAGACTCATTTAGAGTAGAATGTTCACTCTCCAATGCCTTGTAGGCAATGTCAAGTGTCTCAAACTTCTGTGAGAGTAGCATGAGCAGCGCCAAAATCAACCTTCTCCTTCTTTAGTTTCTTTACCTTAGCAAGAGCATTATCACGTTCTTTTATGAGCTGGGCAACCATTTCTTCATGTGACTCCTAAATTGACTCAAGTTTCTCTTCCAAAGAGACTCGAGTTTCCTCTTCTTCCTCTACAGCGTTCTTCAAAGAAGCTATCTCCAAAGCATCTTCTCTTTCAATTCCCCCTTCTCTTCGAGGAGTTCTTCGGAGTGAGAAAGTTGACTCATAAGAGCATCAAAATGAAGTTTGTGCTCACCTTGCAAGTTAGTAAAGAAATTGTCCAAAGCAATAACCTCTTCTTTTATCCTAAGACTTGTATCATCATCCATATTAACATCCATAGTAGTCTTAGGAAAAGAGGAAATGGAAGATGATACCTCGAACCCTCTTGCCATAAGGCAAGTGATGTTGTTGTTGATGATGTTTTTGTTTGGAGAGTCAAAGAGAGATGTAGGGCTCGATGTGGTGGCTATAGCAGCCACCTCCCGAGAGATATCTTCATCCTCTTCATCTTCACTTGCCGAAAAATATTCCTCTTGAGCCACCAAGACAATCTTAGGTTGCTTCTTGTAAGGACCATTTTTCTTGACAAGTGGTTTCTTTCGAGGAGCCTTGGATTTTTCTTTGAGGATGAGCCTGCCTCTATTGTCTTCTCTACTTTGATAAAGACATTCAGCCACAAAGTGCAACATATCTCCACAATTGTAACATGTCCTCAGTTTTGGGCCATTCTCTCTTCTTCCACTTGACCCATTCTTGCGCTCAAGTTCAGACTTGGCCTTAGCTGAGTCCTTCCAAAAGTTCCTTGCCTAGAAGGCCATGTACTCTCCATGAGCATGCTTTACATCCTCGGGACAGCCCATGGAGACACCCTCGTATCCTCTTTCATCATCATCTTGTTCAACAACATTTGCCTTTAGAGCAACATTGACTCCTTATTGAATTCCAATAGCCCGGGCATGGGCATCTTCGGCATTCTTAGCTGCAACCTTGAATGATGCCATTTCTTGCATGACTTCATTAGAAGTCATTTGATGGTAGTTGTGCCTACCTTGCAAACTCTTCAAGTCCGTTGGCTCAAATGGCATTAGAGCACTCACATATTTCCTTTTTATCCAAGCATCATCAATGTGAGTGGCTCCATGCTTTCTAAATGTTGTTTGAATGCTCTTGAGTCTTCTATACATGTCTTCATGGTCTTCACCATCCAACATGTAAAATCCTTCAGCTTCATTGCTAAGAGCATCATATATGTTTCTTCTCATGCTTTCATTTCTCATGAATAGATCGGTGAGAGCATCCCAAGCTTCTTTGGCGGTATTGAAGTGCTCAAAGTGTGGCATGTCCTTGGGACCCACTCTGAGCTGAATCATGTGAAGAGTTGTTGCATTTAGTTGACTATCCACAACTTCTCTTCCAGTCAAGTTAGTGGGCTCTCCAACATGAAGTCCATCTTCAATGATCCTCCAAAGCTTAATTGATGAACTGCAAACATGAGATTTCATTAAGAATTGCATTGATTAAATGAGGATGCAGTAAGCTTGGGTGGATCACCCCTATTGTTTATATGAGGATGAGGGATAGATGGGTCGGGAGAATATAAGTGAGAGACCTCACTATAATCCTCCTTACCACTTCCCTTCTTGGAAGCGGAACCATTGTTTTTCTCACCCACTGTCTCATCTTCCTTAGATTTGGCATGAGCCTTATCCTTAGAAAGAGGAGTGGTGGCCTCAGAGGAGAATGGAGGTGGGGCTGTAGATGCGGTGAGACGACCAGTCATTTGTTGCATCTCTTCCATCTTAGTCTCAAAGTATTTTAACAAGGTTGTTTCCAACGTCTTGAGGTCATCCATTGTGACCTTATCCACAGCCTCACTCTCATTCTCCTTAGTACCCATACTTCTCTTAGGCGGTTAAGCCCAAATAAAGAGTCGGGTCTCTGATACCAATTGAAATGGATCGTATGTGCACCTAGAGGGGGTGAATAGGTGCAACTTCAAATTTTAATGCCTTTTCAAGTTTAGGCTTGACACAAAAGGTAAATTCTCTAGATATGCAACTATGTAGAATTTCCCTATATGCAAACCTAACTACTAGCGAGTAAAGGCGAGTAAGATAGAGGAACGAGGAAACTGTAGTGGAGCACGCGGAGACACATGATTTGTTTTACCGTAGTTCCTTCCTTGCTAAGGGAAGTACATCTGTGTTGGAGGGGTGTGTGGTACTAATACCACCACGCCACAATAGGCCTCACCCTGTTCTCCGATGGATCTCGCCACCAAAGGCCTGATCCACCTTTCCACTATAGGAACCCTTCGAGGTGGGAATATGCGCCTTTACACAACTAGCGGGGCACAACTCCATGATCAAATTGGAGGCTCCCGTAATGACAACAAGCTGCCACAAGAACAATAGTTATCAATAACGAAACACAAGATCTAGATATAACCAAGAATAATAGATCGGGGATTCTCCAAGTGAATGGAGAGGATTTGAAGCGCTTGATTCGTGATGACGATGAATGATGTCTCCTTCTTCAATTCCCCCAAATATCAAAGCCTTCGGGTGGTTGAAGTGGGAGATTTCGAGGGAGAGCTTTTGCAACAAGTATGTACTTTTTTTGAAACCATCATAATTAGACTTGTCATTGGTGATGTTGCTAGCCTTTGGTTGAGCAGTCTTGCTCTTCTTCTTCTTATTCTTTTTCTTGTTCTTTGTCTTCGGAATGTAACCAAGACCTTCTTTTCTATTGTTTGTCCTTTGCTTGCTCAGTATCTCATCAAGAACCTCTTTACCTTTGTGTTGAGAACCTCTTGCAAGATCTTCTTTTCCATAAGATGATGTGGAGGTACTTGGCACATCATACAGCTTCAATTGAGTTTGGAGCTGATCATGAGACTCATTTAGAGTAGAGTGATCACTCTTCAATGCCTTGTGAGCACTTTCAAGTTTATCAAACTTCTTCGAGAGTCTAGCATGAGCAGCCCCAAATTCAATCTTTTCTTTCTTTAGTTTCTTTACCTTGGCAAGAGCATTGTCACGTTCTTTGATGAGCTGAGCCACAACTTCTTCATGTGACTCCTCAATGGATTCGAGTCTCTCTTCCAAAGATACTCGAGCTTCCTCTTCTTCTTCCAAGGCATTCTTCAAAGAAGCTATCTCCAAGGCATCTTCTCTTTCGATTCTGCCCTTTTCTTCAAGAAGATGTTCGGCTTGAGCAAGTTGACTCATAAGAGCATTAAAATGGAGTTTGTGCTCACCTTGCAGGTTAGTGAAAAAGTTGTCCAAAGCAATAACTTCTTCTTTCATTTTAAGACTATCATGATCATCCATATCCAAAATTATGTTAGTCTTAGGAAATGAAGAGCTAGAAGTTGATACCTCGGACCCTCTTGCCATAAGGCAAGTGGCGTTTGAAATGGATCGTATGGGCACCTAGAGGTGGGGAGGGGGTGAATAGGTGCTACACCAATTTTTAATTCTATTTCAATTTTAGGCTTAGCACAAAGGGTAAATTCTCTAGATAAACTAATAGGTGGAATTTTCCCTATATGCAAACCTATCTACTAGCGAGTAAAGAGCGAGTGGAAGAGGAACGGGTAAACCGAAGTGAAGCACGCGGAGACACAGGATTTGTTTGACAACAATTCCTTCCTTGTTAAGGGAAGTACGTCTGTGTTGGAGGGGTGGGCGGTACTAAGACCACCATGCCACAATAGGCCTCACCCTGTTCTCCGATGGATCTCGCCACCAAAGGCCTGATCCACCTTTCCACTATAGGTACCCTTCGAGGCGAGCACCGGCGCCTTTACACAACTAGCGGGGCAACAACTCCACAACAACTTGGAGGCTCCCAAAATGACAACAAGCTGCCACAAGAACAAAGTTATCAAATACAATGAACAAGATCTAGGTATTAACAAGAATACTAGATTAGGGATTTCTCCAAATGAATGGAGAGGAGTTGAAGCGCTTGATTCATGATGATGATGAACTTCTCCTCCTTCAATTCCCCCAAAGATCAAGACCTTCGGGTGGTTGAAGTGGGAGATCGAGAATGAGAGCTCTTGCACAATGTTTGGACAATTTCGAATGAATCAAGAGTTCTGAACATTGGGGAAGAAAGGGTATTTATACCCCCTTCAAAAACCAGTCGTTGGAAACTTTGGGGGCCAGATTATCTGGCCCAAGTGATGGCCAGATTATCCGGCCTGGGGAAAACACCGCCCCAGACTCGGAATATCCGGCAGATAATCTGCCCCCTATCTGAGCATCGCGCCGAGCTTGCCCTTGATCAACTTCTGGGGCCCGGATTATCCGGTCCTATGTGAAGGCCGGATTATCCGGCCTGGGGAGAAAAAATTGCCCCAGTTCGGATTTTCTGGGAGAAAATCCGACTGGATACCGAGCGACACGCCTTAGCTCCTTTTGCTCAAAAACTGGGGGCTGGATTATCCGGCCCATGCGATAGCCGGATTATCCGGCCTAGGGAGGAAAAACCGCCCCAGTTCAGATTTTCTGGGTGAAAATCCGACCGGATACCGAGCGACGCGCCTTGGCTCTCTTTGAGCAATGAGGTAGGCCGGATTATCCGGCCCTTGGTGGGGCAGATTATCCGGCCCCCCTCAAAGTTTCCTGCACACTTAGCGCACATGAATAATCTCCACAATATTGTCATCTAACACGCAAAACATAGGAAAACATGAAATGTTCTTTCAGTCTCCCACTTTTTGGTGTTAGATGACAATACCAGGATTTGCAGGAGAAAGTCACAAGACAAACAGTAATAACCATGAAAGAGACTCCCCCTCAATGTGTGCATAATAGAATTTTGCATTGGAATACAAATGCACACAAATAGGTGAATCTATTTCATAGACATGTGAGCAACATACACATACCACCGAGGTAGAGGGCAGACATCCTTGACATAATTCACAATTATTACCGGATAACCAATATGAGCGCCTTCCGTGATTAGAACCTCCAGCAATAGGATATGAATAGATAGCTCCGTACGCATAATCCATGAGATGAAATCCATAGGCATAATAATCCAAACAACCACATAGAGTCTCAACCAACCTAAAACCACAAATTTAAAGTTCAACGCTAAATGGGCACAAGCAAGAAAACAACAAATAGAAAAATGCAAGTGCTTATGCCCGACCCATGCAAATCCACGGACACCCTAATAGAACTACTTCTCCCCCTTTGGCATCGAGACACCAAAAAGGGAGAAGAGCGATGCTAGCGCCCCATAGGATCACTCGTAGTCCTCGTCCTCGTCCTCTTCCTCATCTTCATTCTCATCCTCATCCTCATCTTCAAGCTCCTCAGTGTCACCTTCCTCATCCTCATCATCAGCAGCAGGCACAGAGGGGAACAAGTGACGCTCCAGCTCACCATAGTTCAACCCGGAGGAAGAGTTCCACCGAGCATATGGAGTGGGAGGTGTAGGAGCCGGAGGATCACCCGAAGCACCGGACACATGGTGGAGAATGAGCTGCTGGGAGTGAGCCAACTCATGGCGCTGCTTGTATGCCTCGTACTGACCCTTGCGCGTGTCTACTCCCATGCACAGAATGTTACGCTGGAACCAGTTCAACTGCTTGATCTCACGGGCAACAGGAGGCACTGGGGGCCTGCGAGCATCCCTCATGAGGCCCTCAGGAGCAGAGGAGGGGTGAGAGGTCTTCCGAACCTTGTTGTAGATCTTCTTGGCCTTATGCACCGAGTCAATGTGGAACTCCTCAGCAGGAAGCAGGTGTCTGATGAGCAACATAATGTAGGGTGCATAGGGAATGGACAGATGGTTGAACATAGCATCAGTCAACTCATGGTAAATGAAGTCCATGACATCCAGCCTGTACTGCACCGAATCGTCCTCGCAAGAGGGAACCTCATGAGAAAATTGAAGTAGATGAACAAGGTGACCACAGATGCTGTCATTGTTGCCCCCACTCGGAGTAATGGAGTCACGGAAGAGACCCACTAAGGCAGCATAGATGGGAGCAAGGCCAGCCAGAGTGCCCACAATGCCATTGTCCACAGTGCAAGGAGAGAGAGCTGCATCTTTGTTGGGCTTCAACTGGGTGATGATGCGGTGGCCACTGGATCTATCCCTGCTGTGGAAAGAGTATCTAAGAACCTCAGCAAACACGTGAAAATCAGCAGTCATAGGCCTGTCATGAGTCATCCACTTCATAGTGCAACGCTCATCCCCACAAATAACCAAAGTGGAGAAGAACTGCTTCACCACCTCAAAGTCAAAGGAGCACTGGAGAGACATGAGATGGTGCAGCCCCATCCTCTCAGCCACAAACATTGCATCCACAAGATGATCCTTCTCCAAAGCATTAGCAAGTACCAGTGGGTGCATAGGCCTAATGTTCAGCCTGTCATACACATCTTCATAGATTCCCTTCTGTTATGCACACCAAAAATGAGTATCCCCCAGCTCATCATCACGAGGCAGCTCAGCAAACAAGTCACGGTGACGGATGGAGGAATAGGTGACCGCATCCAAAGTCCTGTAGTTGATCTTGGGCTCCTTGCCCTTCCTCTTGGACACCCCCTTCCTAGTCCTCTTAGCTTGTTCAGCCATGCGCTTCTCCTCGTTCTTTCTCCTCCTTAACTCAACTTCGTCCACCAAGTTACCTTGTCCGTCGTCTCAAAAGTATTTGGCATGGGGGCGACGCTTGTAGGTCTTGGGAACACTGGAACCACCTGTGAGGAGAATAAGGGCGATAGCAAGGAGATAAGCATACACACAAGTCCAGGAGAGAGCATGGAAAAAGTAGTCAAAAAGTTCATAGGACAAATCTACCCAATGCATACTCCATAGTGAAACTGAACGAGAATCGAATCTGTCAGGCCGGATTATCCGGCCTGGCCAGGGGCGGATAATCCGGCCCTGGCAGAAAATTTCAATTTCACCTAGATTGAATGCAAAAAAGTAGATCGGGCCTAGAAACTGCAAGACTATGATTTCTATGCGAAAACACATCCTTCTAGACAACGTTCCACCCAACAAGTAACACATCTAGCCAAAGATGGGGAGAGAGGGAGTTACCCTCACTCATTGGAGGAAGAACGTAGAGGAGAAGGTACCCGGAGGCGTGGAGAAGAAGATCCGGGGAGGCCCGGAAAATCCGGTGGCCGGAGAGGCTCCGGGGAGGGTGGGGGACTACAGGCGGCGGCTGAGGAGGAGGAGAGGGTTGGGGGAGAAGTGCTACTCGTTATGAGCCCTTCCCCCCGATCCCTACCCTTTAAGACGAAATCCGCCAGGGCCGGATTATCCGGCCTACACTTGGGCCGGATTATCCGGCCTCAAATCTGGAATTCTGTAGTACACAGAACCAGGCCCGCGTGTCCCCAAACAACACCCCCACAAGGTGTACAAGGGACTTGTGTGCTAGAAAAGATGGCTTAGGGGTAGGGGAAGGCTTAGGATTAAGAGAGCCAAACTGAGATGGTACTAGACACTCAAAATTGCAAAATCCAAATCAAATAAAAGCCAAGATTGAGTGTGATTCCCATAAGAACACGAGATAACAAAGAACATCCAAAAAGAGACAATTCTCCTCAAGGGAGAGGGCGGTGGCCGAGGCCACCTTGTTGGAGTGTATGGTGTGACACCGCGAAGATATATCTTGGGTTCACGACCAATACTCATCAAGAAGCTCACATATCACAAAATGATATTAAGAGAAATGATTTATCTTGCTTTTGGCATTATGGGGGGAGGGTTAGCCCAATGAGTTAGGACCACACTCCCCCTATATCCATGCCCACACCTAGACCAAAGAAGGATTGAGATGTACGAGTGAGTGCATGGGTAATCAAGACAAGCTCCTGGAATCAATGATATTTAGCTCATTCCTCAAGTAGCAGAATCTTGCTTCATCAAGTGGCTTTGTAAAGATATCTGCAAGTTGGTTCTTCATGCTCACAAAAGATAGATCAATATCTCCGCGAGCAACATGGTCTCGAATAAAATGATTCCGAATCTCAATATGCTTCGTCCTTGTGTGCTGAACAGGATTGTACGCAATTTTGATTGCACTTTCATTATCACATAAAAGAGGCACTTTGTCACAATTGACACCGTATTCCTTTAAAGTTTGCCTCATCCATAATAATTGAGTGCAAGCGCTGGCAGCAGCAACATATTCAGCTTTGACGGTGGAGAGAGATATACAATTCTGCTTTTTAGAGGACCAACATACAAGAGATGTTCCCAAGAATTGACAAGCTCCAGAAGTGGATTTCCGATCATCCTTATCACCAGCCTAATCTGAGTCAGTATAACCACATAGAGAGAAATGGGAGCCCTTGGGATACCAGAGACCAAAGTTAGGGGAATGAACCAAATATCGAAAGATCCTCTTGACCGCCACTAAGTGGCTTTCTTTAGGAGCTGCTTGATACCTTGCACACACTCCCACACTCAACACGATATCGGGTCTAGATGCGCAGAGGTAAAGAAGAGAGCCGATCATGGACCGGTATACCTTTTGGTCCACATCTTTACCATGTGGGTTAAGTTCAAGATGACATTTTGTTTGCATCGGAGTGGCGAACCCATTTAGATCCGTCATCTTGAATCTCTTGAGCATGTCTTGGATGTACTTTGCTTGATTAATAAAAGTTCCTTCTCTAAGTTGCTTGATCTCGAATCCAAGAAAGAACCATAATTCCCCCATCATAGACATCTCAAACCTGTCAGTCATAAGCTTTGAAAATTCATCATTAAAAGCTTTATTAGTAGAACCAAAAATGATATCGTATACATATAGTTGGCATACGAAGAGCTCCCCCTTAACCTTCTTAGTAAAAAGAGTGGGATCGATTTGCCCAACTTCAAAGCCACGATCTAACAAAAGCTCTTTAAGGTGCTCATACCATGCACGTGGGGCTTGTTTAAGGCCATAGAGTGCCTTATCGAGTTTGTAGACATGGTTCGGAAAGTTAGGATCCTCAAAACCCGAGGGTTGCTTTACATATACCAACTCATGTAGAGGATCATTAAGGAAGGCACTCTTGACGTCCATTTGCTGCAACTTAAAATTGTTATGGGCAGCATAAGCAAGAAGGATACGGATGGACTCAAGGCGAGCCACTTGAGCATAGGTCTCGCCAAAGTCAATGCCCTCAAGTTGGGAGTAACCTTGTGACACAAGTATTGCCTTGTTTCTCACAACAATTCCATTCTCGTCTTGCTTGTTTTTGAATATCCACTTGGTGCCGATAACATTGCAGCAATCTTGGGGTTTCTCCACGAGTTTCTAGACTTTGTTGCGCTCGAAATTATTCAATTCTTCATGCATAGCAACCATCCAGTCTGGACCTTCAAGTGCTTCAAAAACCTTCTTAGGTTCCACCATAGAGATATGAGCTTGATGCTCACCAAAACTGGCCAATTCTCTTCATGTAGATACCCTTCGTCGAAGATCACCAACAACCTTGTCGATGGTGTGACCCCTCAACTCAAGGTTACGATCAGCCCGAGCCTTGCGACGGAGTTCAATAAGTTTGTTATCTCTTGGAGGAGTAGATTCATCACTTGAATATTAATTGGAAGCATTTACTCGACCTTGATCAGGAACTGGAATATCAGCAGCAGGTGGTGATGACGCGTGCCCTTGAGGTGAGATAGTAGCCGTAACAGGAGGCTGTTGAACTAGAGAGTCAGGGCCGGATAATCCGGCCGATGGAGAGGCCGGATAATCCAGCATGGGAATATTTGTAGCAGTATCATCAGGAAGCCTGGGGCTTGCTTGAACTGGCGAGGGGCCGGATAATCCGGGGCTTGCCGGAAAATCTGGCCTGGAGCTTGCGTTGATATCTTCACCACCAGGAGAAAAATGGTCAGCTGGAGCGGGATGGCCGGATAATCCGGTGTCCATCGGATAATCCGGCCTGGAGTTTTCTGGAACAGCTTGACCTTTAGCAGTTGATGGAGATGGTGCAGAATTTTCTCCCATGGTGGGAACTTGTTGGGCATGTGTAGATGAGGGCTCTTCATGGGAAGAGCATTGTCCTTCCCGATCCGCCAAAAGGGGTTCCTCAATGGGGCGGAAAAATCCCACACCCATTCTTATTATGGCATCTTGGGGTATTTCAACATCTGCATCACAAACACCAACTTGCTCCGCACGGGAACCATCATTTTCCTCGAACACCACACTACAAGATTCTACAACAGTTCCCAAGAGCTTATTGTAGACTCTATAAGTGTGGGATTCGGCACCATAACCAACAAAAATACCTTCTAAAGCCTTAGATTCAAACTTAGATAAACGAACTCCTTTGATAAGAAAGAAACACTTACACCCGAATACCCGAAAGTATGAGATGTTTGGCTTGTTACCGGTACGTATTTCATACGGAGTCTTGTCCAAGATCTTGCGGAGGTATAATCGGTTGGATGAATGACAAGCAGTAGAGATTGCTTCAGCCCAGAAGTTATATGGAAATTTAAATTTGGCTAACATTGATCTTGCCATATCCATTAAAGTTCGATTCTTCCTCTCGGCTACACCATATTGTTGAGGGGTGTACGCAGCGGAATATTGATGTCTTATCCCCTCTTCACTTAGGAACTCATTTAAGGTGTAGTTCTTGAACTCCGAGCCGTTATCACTTCTTATAGCCAGAATGGGGACGTTGTGTTGATGTTGAACCTCGTTGGCGAAGTCGATGACAGTTTGTTGAGTTTCGCTCTTCAACTTGAAGAAATAAACCCAAGTGTATCTTGAGTAATCATCAACAATCACTAGACAATACTTCTTCCCACCGAGGCTTGCATGAGATGGAGGTCCGAAGAGGTCCACGTGAAGGAGCTCCAAAATCCTTTTTGAAGAGATAATAGTTTTCCTTCGATGAGGTGAGTCATGCATTTTCCCTTCAACACACGCCCTGCAAACACGATCTTTGGCAAATGAGACATTTTCTTTTAGTCCAAGAATGTGGCCACCCTTGTGGAGACTTTGCAAAGTTCTCATATTGACGTGGGCTAGTCGGCGATGCCATAGCCAACCCGCGTCAGCCTTTCCGAAAAGACACATCGGGCCTGTAGTGGTTTTCCCCAAAAATTCCACCACGTACAGGTCGTTTTCGACATATCCCACGAAAGCGACTTTTAGAGACTTGCTCCACAAGAGTACCACCAAATCAGCATCAATATAAACTGTAAAGCCCATCTTACCAAGGGCGCGAACTGAAAGTAAGTTGTACCCGAGGGTCTCAACAAGCATGACGTCCACGAGAGAGATATCGTGAGCCACCACAACTTTGTCGAGACCCAATACCTCAGATTTTGACTTGTCACCATAGGAGACGGTTATGTGATCAAGGTTTGGCCGCATCTCCGTGATGATCTCCTTGCTTCCGGTCATATGACTCGTGCAACCGCTATTGAGTACCCATTTAGAACCACCGGAAGCATAACCTTGCAAGAAAATTACTTCTTGGTTTTAGGTACCCATTTTTCAATGGGTCCTGTCATGTTAGTAACAAGGGTCTTGGGAACCCAAATAGACCAAGGGATGTAACAGTCATAAGGCCCTACATAACTAGCATAAACATCACCATAATAATCGCAATATAGTTCAAAGTTAGGATTGTTGATCCCTCCAAAACCATCATAATTAGTCTTGTCATTGGTAATGTTGCTAGTCTTTGGTTGAGCAGTCTTGCTCTTATTCTTTGTTGTTTTTCTTGATCTTTGTCTTGGGTATGTAACCAAGACCTTCTTTACTATTGTTTGTCCTTTGCCTGCTCAATATCTCATCAATAACCCCTTTACCTTTGTGTTGAGAACTTCTTGCAAGGTCTTCTTTTCCAGAGGATGAAGTGGAGGTACTTGGCACATCATACCGTTTCAATTGAGTTTGGAGCTGGTCATGAGACTCATTTAAAGTAGAATGATCACTCTTCAATGCCTTGTGAGCACTTTCAAGATTATCAAACTTCTCCAAAAGTCTAGCATGAACAACCCCAAAGTCAATCTTGTCTTTCTTTAGTTTCTTTACCTTGGCAAGAGCATGGTCACGTTCTTTAATGAGCCGAGCTACAAATTCTTCTTGTGACTCCTCAAAGGATTCAAGTCTCTCTTCCAAATATACTCGAGCTTCCTATTCCTCTTCCAAGGCATTCTTCAAAGAAGCTATCTCCAAGGCATCTTCTCTTTCAATTCTGCCCTTTTCTTCAAGAAGATCTTTGGCTTGAGCAAGTTGACTCATAAGAGCATCAAAATGGAGTTTGTGCTCACCTTGTAGGTTAGTGAAAAAAGTATCCAAAGCAATAACTTCGTCTTTCATTTTAAGACTGTCATGATCATCCATATCCAAAATTATGTTAGTCTTAGGAAATGAAGAGCTAGAAGTTGATACCTCGGACCCTCTTGCCATTAGGCAAGTGGCGTTGTTGTTGGTGATGTTCTCGTTTGGCGAGTCAAAGAGGGATGAGGGAGTCGATGTGGTGGCTATAGCAGCCACCTCGCGGGAACTATCATCATCCTCTTCATCTTCACTTGCGGAGGAGTATTCCTCTTAAGCTACCAAGACAATCTTGGGCTGCTTCTTGAAAGGGCCATTCTTCTTAATAAATGTCTTCTTCTTAGGCGCTTTAGATTTCTCTTTAAGAATGAGCCTGCCACCATTGTCTTCTCTATTTTGATAAGGACACTCAGCTGCAAAGTGCATTCTATCTCCACAGTTGAAGCAAGTTCTCAATCTTGGGCCACTTTCTCTTCTTCCATTTGACCCGTTCTTGCGCTCAAGTTCAGACTTGGCTTTGGCAGGGTCCTTCCAAAAGTTCCTTGCATAAAATGCCATGTACTCACCATGAGCATGTTTGACCTCACCGGGGCAGTCCATGGATACCCCCTCAAAAGCTCCTTCATCTTCCTCTTGCTCAACAACATTGGCTTTGAGAGCCACATTGACACCCTTTTGCATTCCAATGGCCCGAGCACGGGCATCTTCAGCATTCTTTGCTGCCACTTTGAATGACGCCATTTCTTGCATGACTTCGTTGGATGTCATTTGATGATAGTTATGTCTACCTTGCAGGCTCTTCAAGTCTGTTGGCTCGAAAGGCATTAAGGCACTCGCATATTTCCATTTTATCCATGCATCATCAATGTGAGTGGCCCCATGCTTTCGAAATGTTGTTGCGATGCCCTTGAGTCTTCTATACATGTCCTCATGGTTTTCACCATCCAACATGTAGAATCCCTCAGCTTCATTACTAAGGGCATCATACCTATTCCTTCTCATGCTTTCATTCCCAACGAAGAGATCCGTAAGAGCATCCCAAGCTTCTTTAGCTGTGTTGAGATGTTCAATGTGTGGCATGTCCTTGGTACCCACACCCAGCTGTATCATGTGGAGAGCGGTGGCATTCAACTCGCTGTCCACAACTTCTCTTCTCGTTAGGTTGGTTTGATCTCCAATATCAAGACCCTCTTCAATAATCCTCCACAATTCAATAGAGGAGTTGCAAACATGAGATTTCATTAGGAATTGCCATTGATTAAAGGAGGATGCAGTGAGATTGGGTGGATCACCTCTATTGTTTATATGAGAATGAGGGATAGGTGGGTCGGGGGAATATACGTGGCGAACCTCACTATATTCCTCCTTACCACTTCCCTTCTTGGAGGTGGAACCATTAAGTTTTTCACCTTCCACATCATCATCCTTGGATCCGGTGTTACCCTTTTCCTTAGATGATGGTGTGGCAGCCTCAGAGGAGGATGGAGATGGGGCTATGGATGATGTAAGGCGAGCAATCATTTGATTCATCTCCTCCATCTTGGCCTCAAAGGATTTCAACAAGGTTGTTTCCAATGACTTGAGATCATCCATTGTGACCTTATCCACAGCCTCATTTCCATCATCCTTGGTACCCATACTACTCTTAGGCGGTTAAGCCCGAATTAAGAGCCGGGGCTCTGATACCAATTGAAATGGATCGTATGGGCACCTAGAGGGGGGGTGAATAGGTGCTACACCAATTTTTAATACATTTTCAATTTTAGGCTTTAGCACGAAGGGTAAATTCTCTAGATAAACTAATAGGTGGAATTTTCCCTATATGCAAACCTATCTACTAGCGAGTAAAGAGCGAGTGGAAGAGGAACGGGTAAACCAAAGTGAAGCACGTGGAGACACAGGATTTGTTTGACCGCAGTTCCTTCCTTGTTAAGGGAAGTATGTCTGCGTTGGAGGGGTGGGCGGTACTAAGACCACCAGGCCACAATAGGCCTCACCCTATTCTCCGATGGATCTCGCCACCAAAGGCCTGATCCACCTTTCCACTATAGGTACCATTCGAGGCAGGCACCGACGCCTTTACACAACTAGCGGGGCAACAACTCCACAACAACTTGGAGGCTCCTGAAATGACAACAAGTTGCCACAAGAACAAAGTTATCAAATACAATGAACAAGATCTAGGTATTGACAAGAATACTAGATCAGGGATTTCTCCAAATGAATGGAGAGGAGTTGAAGCGCTTGATTCGTGATGATGATGAACTTCTCCTCCTTCAATTCCCCCAAAGATCAAGACCTTCGGGTGGTTGAAGTGGGAGATCGAGAATGAGAGATCTTGCACAATGTCTGGACAATTTCGAATGAATCAAGAGTTCTAAATGTTGGGGAAGAAAGGGTACTTATACCCCCTTCAGAAACCAGCCGTTGGACACTTTGGGGGCCAGATTATCCGGCCCAAGTGATGGCCAGATTATTCGGCTTGAGGAAAACACCGCCCCAGACTCGAAATATCCGGCAGATAATCCGCCCCCTATTTGAGCATCGCGCCAAGCTTGCCCTTGATCAACTTCTGGGGGGCCGGATTATCTGGTCCTATGTGAAGGCCGGATTATCCAGCCTGGGGAGAAGAAACCGCCCCAGTTCGGATTTTCCGAGAGAAAATCCAACCGGATACCGAGCGACGCGCCTTAGCTCCTTTTGCTCGAAAACTGGGGGCCGGATTATCCGGCCCATGCGACAGCCGGATTATCCGGCCTAGGGAGGAAAAACCGCCCCAGTTCGGATTTTCTGGGAGAAAATCCGACCAGATACCGAGTGACACACCTTGGCTCTCTTTGAGCAATGAGGTAGGCCGGATTATCCGGCCCTTGGTGGGGCGGATTATCCGCCCCCCTCAAGGCTTCCTGCACACTTAGCGCACATGAATAATCTCCACAGTATTGTTATCTAACACGCAAAACATAGGAAAACATGAAATGTTCTTTCAGCGTTGTTGTTGATGACGTTCTCGTTTGGCGAGTCGAAGAGAGATGATGGAGTCAATGTGGTGGCTATAGCATCCACCTCGCGAGAACTATCTTCATCCTCTTCATCTTCACTTGCAGCGGAGTATTATTCTTGTGCCACTAAGACGATCTTGGGTTGCTTCTTGTAGGGGCCATTCTTTTTAATAAATGGCTTCTGCTTAGGTGCTTTGGATTTTTCTTTAAGAATGAGCCTGCTACCATTGTCTTCTCTATTTTGATAAGGACACTCGGCTACAAAGTGCAGCCTATCTCCACAATTGTAGCATGTTCTCAGTTTTGGGCCACTTTCTCTTCTTCCACTTGACCCATTCTTGCGCTCGAGTTCCGACTTGGCTTTGGCAAGATTCTTCCAAAAGTTCTTTGCATAAAATGCCATGTACTCACCATGAGCACGCTTGACTTCATCGGGGCAGTCCATGGAGGCCCCCTCAAAAGCTATTTCATCCTCCTCTTGCTCAACAACATTAGCTTTTAGAGCAACATTGACACCCTTTTGCATTCCAATGGCACGGGCACGGGCATCTTCAGCGTTCTTTGAAGCAACTTTAAATGATGCCATTTCTTGCATGACTTCATTGGATGTCATTTGATGGTAGTTGTGTCTACCTTGTAAGCTCTTCAAGTCCGTTGGCTCGAAAGGCATTAAGGCACTCACATATTTTCTTTTTATCCACGCATCATCAATGTGAGTGGTTCCATGCTTTCTAAATGTTGTTGCAATGCCCTTGAGTCTTCTATACATGTCTTCATGGTTTTCACCATCCAACATGTAGAATCCCTCAGCTTCATTACTAAGGGCATCATACCTATTCCTTCTCATGCTTTCATTCCCAATAAAGAGACCGGTGAGGGCATCCCAAGCTTCTTTAGCTGTGTTGAGATGTTCAATGTGGGGCATGTCCTTGGGACCCACACCGAGTTGTATCATGTGGAGAGCCGTAGCATTCAATTGGATGTCCACAACTTCTCTTCTTGTCAGATTGGAATGATCTCCAATATGAAGACCCTCTTCAATAATCATCCAAAGTTCAATTGAGGAGCTGCAAACATGAGACTTCATTAAGAATTGCTATTGATTAAAAGAGGATGCAGTAAGCTTGGGTGGATCACCCCTATTGTTTATATGAGGATGAGGGATAGGTGGATCGGGGGAATATATGTGACGAACCTCACTATATTCCTCCTTACCACTTCCCTTCTTGGAGGTGGAACCATTATGTTTTTCATCTACCACTTCATCATCCTTGGATCCGGTGTTAGCCTTATCCTTGGATGATGGTGTGGCGGCCTTAGAGGAGGATGGAGATGGGGCTATGGATGATGTGAGACGAGCAATCATTTGATTCATCTCCTCCATCTTGGCCTCAAAGGATTTCAACAAGGTTGTTTCCAACGTCTTGAGGTCATCCATTGTGACCTTATCCACAACCTCATCCCCATCTCCCTTGGTACCCATACTTCTCTTAGGCGGTTAAGCCCGAATAAAGAGCCGGGGCTCTGATACCAATTGAAATGGATCGTATGGGCACCTAGAGGGGGGAGAATAGGTGCTACTTCAAATTTTAATGCTTTTTCAATTTTAGGCTTAACACAAAGGGTAAATTCTCTAGATATACTATTAGGTGGAATTTCCCTATATGCAAACCTATCTACTAGCGAGTAAAGAGCGAGTGGAAGAGGAACGGGTAAACCGTAGTGAAGCACGCGGAGACACAGGATTTGTTTGACCGCAGTTCCTTCCTTGTTAAGGGAAGTACGTTTGCGTTGGAGGGGTGGGCGGTACTAAGACCACCACGCCACAATAGGCCTCACCTTGTTCTCCGATGGATCCCGCCACCAAAGGCCTGATCCACCTTTCCACTATAGGGACCCTTCGAGGCGGGTACCGGTGCCTTTACACAACTAGTGGGGCACAACTCCACAAACAACTTGGAGGCTCCCGTAATGACAACAAGCTGCCACAAAAACAAGTTATCAATAACAAAGAACAAGATCTAGATATTGACAAGAATACTAGATCAGGGATTTCTCCAAATGAATGGAGAGGAGTTGATGCGCTTGATTCGTGATGACGATGACGATTCTCTCCTCCTTCAATTTCCCCAAAGATCAAAGCCTTCGGGTGGTTGAAGTGGGAGATCTAGAATGGGAGCTCTTGCACAATGTCTGAACAAATTCGAATAAATCAAGAGTTCTGAACGTTGGGGAAGAAGGTATATTTATAGCCCCCTTCCAAAACCAAGCCGTTGGAGACTTTGGGGGCCGGATTATCCGGCCCAAGTGAGGGCCGGATTATCCGGCCTGGGGAAAACTCTGCCCCAGACTCGGAATATCCGACAGATAATCCGCCCCCTCTCTGAGTGTCGCGCAGAGCTCGCCTTTGATCATCTTCTGGGGGCCGGATTATCCGGTCCCATGTGAAGGCCGGATTATCCGGCCTTAATCCGGCCTGGGGAGGAAAAACCGCCCCAGTTCGGATTTTTCGGGAGAAAATCCGACCGGACTCCAAGCGACGCGCCTTGGCATGCTTTGCTCAAATTCTGGGGGCCACATTATCCGGCCCATGCGATAGCCGGATTATCCGGCCTGGGGAAGAAAAACCGTCCCAGATCAGATTTTCCGGGCGATAATCCGCCCCCTCTCTGGGTGACGCACCTTGGCAGCCTTTGAACAATGAGGTAGGCTGGATTATCCGGCCCTTGGTGGGGCAGATGATCCGCCCCCCCAAACCTCCTGCACACTTAGCGCACATGAGAAATCTCCACAGTATTGTTATCTAACACACAAAACACAGGAAAACATGAAATGTTCTTTCACTATCCATCATGCAAACCACATCACCCTGGCTGCCCTCTCTCTCCTGGCATTCCCTCGCCTTAGTATATATCTAGAGGTAATGAAATTGACCCCCTACATGTCATATTCAGTGTGGTTCCTGACTACTATTCTTGATCTCTAGGCCAAGAAAATTCATTTGTGCTTAGAGTTTCGTGCAACTATTTCTTGCAGTTAAGTTCTGAAATGAATGGGCATGTCATCTTTGAGTTGGAGCCCTTCATATTTACTCGCAATAGGAGGGCCTAACGTTATTAGCTGATATATGATTTTTTCTTTTTTTCAGGTATGTGATCACTTATTCATATGATTAATTTGTATTTGAGAACAAAGATACCATAGAATGATGTTATCTTGAAAGGATTTCTATAATTTGCAGTCTCACAAGGTTATCTAGCCCCTAGAAGTGGAAATGTTCTACATTAAAATGTATTCGTATTTATGCTTGCTGACTCAGAAGTCAGGCTCTATAAAGTAAATTGCATCCATGATAGCGATTATGATATAATTGTTCACTGTTTACCTAACCTCTTCCTTATCTTTCGTGTTCATTACAATGAATGCCTAATAGACTGACTCAAAAGTCAGGCTTTGTAAACAGAAATTACACCCATGATTTTAATGTTTTTACCTAACATCTTCCCTATGTTTCATGTTTTTTACAATGAATGCCTAACATATTAAGATGGTTAAAATGGTTACATGATTCTTATAAACAGCGTGGTACTGTTTTACTTTTGACAATATGATCATACAATGTATTGTAGCTGAAAAGCTCCATGATTCGGCAGATTAGTTTTCTTCGATGGTAGGACGTGTTGTGAAATAGACCAATTGATCTTCCTATGATATTTTTACTGCTAAAACTCCCAAGAAACCATGTGATGGAATAGTGTTAACTAAACTATAGTTATTTAGCTGTCAATAAATTAAAACAGTAGAATCATCATCACTATTATGAATTAATACCCCATTCAATTTTTCTTTAAATCTAATTAAGTTCCTTCATTGTTCCTAGTTGATAACAACCTAACTTTGACCAAACTTCCTCTACATGTTTACACTAAGAAAACATATTTTATATCTTCACAATGAATGGCGCACCGCGGACATTGGCTAGCTATTGGGACATGTCTATTTGCTAGAACACCATAGCAAGGAAAGATTGCATGCAAACTTTTCCAAACAAAAAGTTTAATTTTAGCTGCTACCGAGCTTTTCCATAGCGACTTCCAAACTCCATTAATCATTGACTATCCAGGAGCTTGTCAGTTTCTCTTCTTCTCTCCAAATTGATGTTTTCATTCTTCATGGTAGGTATGCTGATCTAACTGAAAAAAGAGAATTCTTGTTATGTGTATTGACATAATTCTGTTGGCATCGATCGAAAAAAAAAATCTTTCTTACTATCTCCTCATCCCACGTTCCTGTTATAGGACTAATCAACTCCTCAACTTTGGTGAGAACAATGTTTTCTTTTGGCATTATAATTTTTCCATCTGAACTATTTTAAAATCCATGGGTCATCCCATATATCAATTTGAGAACACCTGTTTTAGGTTTTATGCTCTTATATGATCATTGCGGTGTTTTTGTTTTCTGCTGGCCCTCCGGTTCATGTTTGGCGTTGTTTTTGGTTTCTGCTGGCCCTCCGGTTCATATTTGGCGGTGTGCGACGTGGCAGCGTCGAGATCTTCCGGCGATGGTTGATCTGGTCAAAATACTCATCAAAGGAAGCTTATGATGTGTGCCACGTTACCAGTTTCGTAGTTCGTACAAGTTCGGATAGCTTAATTTTTCGTCCCTGCTTCATCTCCTCGATCGTAGTCAGCGGGACTGACGGCCCTTCCACGTGGGATTAATGGCCAAATTAACAGATTCATGGACCATGAGCGCGATTTAATTCCGGCATTTCGTTTCGGCCGTGCAGGGTGGTGACCGTGTCACTGCCCACGAGAAGCGCACGTTGGCGTCGGCCGTGCCTGGAGGCTGGAGTGGTATTGAACCAGTTGTAGTAAATTTAGCAATTTAGTACTCCCTCCGTTTTAAAATATAAGATGTTTTAGTTTTATAAAAGAAGTGTATCTAGACCTTTTTTAATATGTAGATTTATTTAAATTTGCAGTGGATCTACACATTAAAAGGGGTTATTTCACAAAGCTAAAACATCTTATATTTTGAAACGGAGGGAGTAGCAATTTAGCACCCACGCCATATGGCAAGGCACATGCCGTGGCTGTCCTAACTAAGGATGCAAAGGTGGAACAATTGGAACAAGGGGATTTCACTTTTAGACATCTAGACTAACTCTAAACTAAGTGGGATAAGCGGGATAAGTGAGATTTGTTAAATCCTACTTGTCCCACTTAGTTTAGAGTTAGTTTAGGGGTCTAAAATTACCCATTTGTCCCACTTTTGCATCCCTAGTCCTAACATGTCGTCGTATAAGTTAGAGAGATGGGCCAGGATGGGTTGCCAGTTGGAGGAAAACTAACTCTCGTCCCTCGCGTCGTCCGACTCAGGCGGCTCTCCTGACACCGCCGCCGGCCCCCCACCTCACCGCCTCCTCTCCCTCGTCGTTGCCGCTAGCCTCGCCACGGTGGCGGTGACCCCCATCGTCAAAGGCGGCTGGGGGGATCCCGCGGTGGACGCGCTGCTCCTCGGCGCCCTTGGCTTCATCTTCCCACCGCGTCCGTTGGCTTGGCGTGGGGTGGGGCGGGATGCATGATGCGGAGGCGTCCGAAGTCGCCGCGGCGGGTGAGGAGCGGCGGCCTCGGTGTTGTAGGTGGGACGGATGCAGCCAGGGCCCGATCTAGGCCCAGATAGGCTTGGCGGGGCTTCTCGATGCAGCGTGATGGTGCTTCTTTGCCACAGCGGCGGCTGCAGGCCTTGGAAGCTGGGGCGGCGGCTCCGGATCGATATGGTGGTGATGCTTTGCTTTTGGCCGCACGGGCGGCGGGCATGGCTTTGTGGGTGTGGGCGTCGTCTCTTTCGCCAGTGATCTTGCTCCTTGGGCGGCATAGGCCGTCTCGGTGATAGTCCATGGGAGGTGGTGGTCGAGGTCTCCGAACGAAAGTCTAGCCTGACATGGTCGGTGCCGACAGTGGCGGCGCTTGAGGGCGCCGTTCTCCCTCTTGGGGGCGTTGTCGTGGAGCCCTGACACCCCTCCGTCCATCATTCCGGGGTGAAAATCCAAATCTGGCTTGTCGGGTTGGATGATGACGGCGTCTTTTTGGACGTCGTTACCTCCTTGGAGGCATCATTTTTGCAATGTGCGGAGCCACTCTTGGGATGCTATTGATGTTGGTTGAGTCGACGTCTTCGTGCCTTGTCGGCGTGCGAGTACCGCTGGCGAGTTTCCTACGGCCTGCATCTCGCCATAAAGCCCGAGAGGTCTAGTTGTTTACTTTGGCTCTGACTTCCTCTCCAGGGACATGGACCGGCTTTTTGTAGCGCCCGCTGTTGTGCTGGTGTCGTTCGACGGTGCTCCAGACCTAGTCGAGCTAGGAAGTATGGCCTTGTGTGGTTTTTGCCATTTTTTTCTAAAAACTATGCCGGTTGGGTTTTTTTTTGTCTAATTCCCCTTTTAACCGGACCCATGTGTATACACGTTTGTATCGGGTTTCGGCCGGTTTCTCTTCAAAACCGGCCAACTCTTTTCTTCTATTCTAAAAAGCAGAGCTCCTGTTGGTTGAAAAAAAAAAGATGGGCCAGGATGACGTTTATTCCGTGCGACATAAACTCTCAAACGAGAAAAATATTTAACACGTCTCAAAAAAAAAAGAGAAAAATATTTAACACAGAAGGCACCTAATATATAGGTAAAGCGTTGATCCAAGGTTTTGTCGCATCTCGCCGTTTGATCTAAAATGAAGCTTACTGACACTTTGGAGAAATATCTCCCGATTTGCCTTACCAACAGACAGTTAATCCAGTAAACCAAAACTCTAGAAAGAACCATTGGGAGCTAGACTGTTACTGTGCACAAACCAATTTACAATTCCGTGCGTGCGTATCCGCCGGCTCATAGCTGTGCATCTAGGATCCCGATCGGCAATCCACCTAAAACTAATCACCGAAGATTGCCGGTTGCAACCTCAATCTGTTCAAATTACCTATCGTCACCACCACCCATGCCGCCAAACATTCCACCAATTATTTTGAGCCCAACTGTTTAACCAGAGACTGCAAACCACCCATGCCGCCTATCTGCTTCAGCACCTGCGGAGGGAGGCTCTTCATGATTTCCTGAACATTCGTGTTGCGGGGATCCAGATTCTTTGGAAGCTTGATCTTGCTCCAAACCTTAGCAAGCCGTTTGTACTCTTCCAACATGTCCAAGACATCTCTGACAGTCCGGCCAGATCCCCGAGCAACACGAGTAACTCGTGATCCATTCATCAGTTTTGGATTTGCGCTGTCAAGCTCTGCGATAAATTTTGGACGTCAGCATAATACCAGGATGTTAGTCGTAATAATTTACACCTGAGTGACTCATCAACCCAACGCACCTGCATTTGTCATGGAATCCATCATCGTCATATACCGCTTAATCTTTGCCTGACCCTCCTTCTCATGTCCTTTTGGCATCAATTCAGAACTAAATCCAGGCAACATAGAGAAGATCTACAAAGATAAAGTAATCCAAATTTGAGATGGTGTTCGCTATATCAAACAGCAAGCAAGCCCGTGAGTTAGTACTATATTACATTTCATATATGTCCAAGAAGTCTGAAGGACTGAAGAATCTAACCTGGCCAATAGAGCCCATTTTAAGAAGGTTCTGGAATTGCTCGTACATAAGCCTCAGAGTAAAGTTTCCTTCAGTCAGTCTCTTCACAAGGTCAGGCTGTTGATCAGCGGGTACTACTTCTTGAATCTTGTCAATGAATCCCGACAAGTCACCCAAGCCTGCCGATTACACAATGTTAGGAGGTAAACCAAAGGGGGAACACAAACACACAGCACACTTGTATTTTCACTGACCTAATAGACGCTTAACAAATGGTTTCACATCAAAAACTTCGATCTCGCCGAGATGTTCTCCAGTTCCAATAAATATCACTGGACTTTTTGTTGCCGCGACCCTGAAGAGAAACAAGGATGTGAGTTGTACTATTCTGAAATGTTAATACTGTTAGCGATGCTAAGTTGCTCTAAGGTTTTGAAATGTTGATGTTGTTAGGTATATGCTAAAAAAGGAATGCAAAGTTAAAGTTGCTCTCAGGCTCTGAAATATTGATGCAAATGATGTAGAAGTGAAGTTTGAGCACGATATCAACCAAAACAAGCCTATCACGACACAAAATTCAGATTACGTAAGGAAAAGATAGTGTTGTCTGTTCCAGGATTAAAGTGCAATATCCTGAAGCAAATACAAGATATAGCAACTGTTTTGAGGTTACCATAATTTTAACTCAACAATATCATTATTTCATCTAGCTCTAAATAGTCCTATGCATAATTCCATCCAGCTCTGGCACTGGTTTAGCATGGATGTTGCATTATTGAGCTTACCTTGTTAAGCTCTACAGAAGTACAACACAAAAAAAGCTCTAAAGAAGTAAACCTAGAGAAATAATTACTGGATGAAGAATCCAACCAGACAACAGTGAAGTTAAAGAGGGTCTTGACAGAGCAGTTATTAAGATGACTTCAAGACGCTATTATTCATAAACTAGGAAAGATGAAATGACACCAATGCAGTCAAAAAAATGGCACCAAGAGGGGAATGCAAAGAAAGGAAAGAAAATACTAACGCGCTAAGTGCGCCGCCTCCTTTCGCATGACCGTCCATTTTCGTAACAATTACAGCACCAACCGAAACACTTTGTCTGAATGCTTGGGCCTGATCAAATGCAGCCTGACCAATACTACTGTCCATCACAAATATTACCAGGTCTGGTTTCTGCATAATAGCGTAAGAGTGTTGGTGAGCTTTTCATTTGCTTCAGGTATTGCTGAAAGTAAGAACTCTGAGTGTTACCGTTGCTTCTGAAACTTGGCGCATTTCTTCAAAGAGGGCCGCTTCTTGTTTGTGTCTTCCACTTGTATCTACAATGATGAGATCATAGTTTTCTTTTCGAAACCTCTCCACACCCTCAACAGCGATTTTCACTGGATCTGATTCCCTGTAGCTGCATGGACACACCAATTAGAAACAACAAGAGATACAAACCATAATATTAGCAGTTAAAGTCGTGAGAGCTACAAGAGCACCTTCCATAAAAAGGAATCTTGGCCTTTGAGGCATTCTGTTTTAGCTGATCAAAAGCGCCAGCCCTGAATGTATCAGCACAAACCAGTCCCGGTTTAAATCCATTCCGCTGATGATAATGAGCATATTTTGTACAAGTGGTAGTTTTACCAGAACCTGCATGACCATGATGTTATCTTGTGAACAGAGTACTGTAATCAGTACAACTTAAGTGCAGAAGAGAAAAGGCAAATCAGAACCGATCATTAGTGGGCCGCTCAACTGAGCAACAGAAGTCACCAAACAGGACTGCCACGACAAGAATGCAATATATCTATCACTTACATCTAGCCCTTCAAATGCCTCGGAAAGTATCAACTTCCCATCCGAGATGAAAAAACTCAGAATATATCAAAACTTGCACCATATTAGGTATCCACCCCAAAGCAACATAAGAATATTGGTCACTACAACTCCATTTACAGCGCTTCTATCACCAAAACTCAATTGAGAAAATCATATGCCAACAGCTCGATAGATTAAAATAGACATCAAAAGTGGCTAAGCGTTGGCATCTGTTAATTCGTCTGTTTACATGCACACAGGTTAACACGCTAACTAACAGGCCAAGTGAACTAATCATTTCATCATGTCCTCCAGAAGAATAACAGATATATGTTCACTTGGGCGGGTGCAAATCATGCAACTATAATAAACATAACGTATGGCAAGATAGATAGAATTTGGATATAACAGCGTATCAGCATTCAGCAGGCAGACTGACCTTGCAAACCAACGAACATAACCACGCACGGCTTCCCCTTCTTGGGAAGGAAGGGAGGCTTCCCGGGATCCAACATGTTGCACAGCTCGGTGAACACGGCCTACAGCAACGACGAAACGGCAGGCAGTTCAAGACTCCGCTAAAAAAAATCCTCCCCCAAATTAGACGACAGCTTTTCGCGTCAGGGTGTGTGTTCGGGCGCGGACACTGGTACATTACCTTCTGGATGACGCGGCGCTTGTCGGTGCCGGCGGCGTGCGTCTCGAGGCTGACGGCGCGCCTGATGTTGGCCTGCACGTCGCGGACCATCTGGAACCGTACGTCGGCCTGCAGGAGCGCGCGGGTGATCTCGTTGAGGCAGTCGCTGAGGATCTTCTCGTCGACCACCGTGGCGTTGCTCATCTGCGCGAGCGCGCGGGAGATGCTCCCGCCGAGCTGCGCGAGCACCATCTTGCCGGACTCGGGGGGACCTCCTCCCTCCGGCGAGCGTACGAGGGTTAGGGCTCGATTAAATTGGGGCGGAGGACGATCCGGCGGACTGGCCGCGTGCGGGATGACGGAGACGGGACTGGATTGCGACGTGAAGGATGGGTCGGGACCCGGAACTAGTGTATCTGCCTGCCTTTCACGGAAATCACCGGTTCAAAATATTGTTTCCGTGTTGTGGAGTTTGAGCGGAGGACGAAGAGGAACCCCAGATTCTCAATAGGAAATAGGAGAACCTTCAGAAGTTACGGGATTATAACTTGCATAATAAATTACTCCCTCTGTTTTAAAAATATAAGATGGTTTAGCTTTGTAAAAAAAAACCTATTTTGGTTTGTAGGTTTATATTTGTTTGGAGTAAACCTACACGCTAAAACGAGTCTAGATACACTCTTTCATAAATCTAAAACATCTTATATTTTAAAACGGAGGAAGTAGAAATGATAAGAAGATTGGACATAGGCATAGTAGTTCCATGAGGAAAACACGGATAATAAGGTACGGAAGGATATGAGAGAGGCAAGTTTCCCCCGTTTGACACCAAAATTTAGACCACCGAGTTCGATTCGGTGGATCAAAGTGCAAAATAAAACTTACATTTCATCAAAGTCAACCCCCTACCTATCCATATAGTATAGGTTTATCCATGAAACTTGGTCATCATGTTTGCAAAAGAATCCTTGCATTTTATTAAACTCAACTCGCAAACCCCTATCATATATAAGTTTTATCTATACGGGGTGAAACTTTGAAGAGTAACAAATAGGACAAGTTTGGTGCCTACCGTCCAGCTCAGCTCTACAGCGCCCGAACTACCATTGGTTCCAATCGATCTTGACAGACCTACCTGATCACATGGTGGATGCAACTCTGCTGGTTGCATGGGGGCTTGGTTTGCGAGGAACGAAGTGACACACGATTAACAGTTGCCCACGACTATCGGCTCGAGAAGGTTTCTGTGCAGCTATCTAAAGATTATCCGCAACTCTAACAGGATTCCCATTGACATACTTTTAAAAGGGAAGCTACCTGCGGATGATGCTGGTTCCCTGCCCTCTCCCGTTTCGGTGAAGAAGGGACCGGATAAATCCTGGTCAGCCCCGTCGTCTGGTTATGTCAAACTCACTGTGGCCTACAATGCTTCTGACTGGTCGGCTGGTCTCGGCATGGTGAATGAGGAAGGAGCTCCTATTTTCTCTTCGTGCAGGTTTCTGGAGGACTGCGAGGCTCCATTGGAGGCCTAGCTACGTGCATGCGTCGAGGGTCTCTCTTTGGCCTTGCATCAATCCCAATCTCCGATTATCGTGGAGCCAGATTGCTTACAAGTGGTGGAAGCTACAAAGAGGGTTGCACAAGATAGATCCCCCTTCCTCACGTGCATATTTACCCGATAGCAATGTAAACGTTTAGAGTGGTATTAATTTTGCCTAACTGCAAGCTACCCCACCGATTTCAGAATTAACTGGCTTTGCTGGACCAAATCGATTGTCTTCTCACACATGCGTCTTAACGTGTTATCGTTGCTCGCCTCAGAGTTCACCGCCGCCCTATCGCACCAGGTAAAGTGAGATAATTCACATACTATGTCGAATTCCAGAGATATGAATGCTATTATTTTGCTTAATTTCCTGTAAGATTCTTGTTTTGATCGAGTTTGTGATGTAGGAGAGAACCGATGATTTACTGGCACAATAATATGTCACAATTTCCTATCGTTATTGATATTTCTCAGAGCATCATCTGCAGTTGTCATGTCAAGTGTTTAAATATTTTATTTGGACTTTCTATATGAATTTTCAGTCATTAAATCACATAGCACATATACACATAGAAGATTGCCAATGCGCCATTATGGTGCTTTGCCAAAGTATGTAAATCATAATACTGGTTAAGTGTTGCTTGAGTAGATGATTCCGGCGAGGAAGTACAAGCTAGAGGAGCATGTGGTAATAAAATTACAACCAGAATATTTTCCAGTCTTAAATCTTTTGTGTTCTAATTGATGGTCTTTGCTTCCTGTCATTTACAAGATCGAATAAATGACATTTGGCTAGATTTTAACAAGAATGTACTAGATAGTATTGATACAGCTCTATTTCTTCCGGTTCTTTTTTAGTTAAGGTTTGTAGGGTTGACATCATCACACAGCCGACAATGCCTTACCATCTTGTGTCCTATGGATGCTTTTGAGCACCATAAGCATAGGAAGATTTGGTTATGTTGAGACTGTCATATTTCCTAAAGGATTTTTTCATTTTTCAGTAATTTTCTTCCTTTCTTATTTGTGCACCTAATTTGTTACAAAGTTAAACTGTGATTCCTAACATAATCATGGAATTTTTTGTGAAACGACTTGCAGTATCTTAAACAGGTGATACCTTGCAGCAGAAACATGCACCTACTGAAACTCTAACAAGTTGCATATGCAACCTTGTTGATGGATACCAGGTTAACACATATTCTACATTAAAACCACACATATTTGAATATATTCCACTCGAAACTCTCAAATTCATAGCATGCAAGTTTACCAAGATGGATTCAGTTTTCAGCGTGGAATCATATGCAAAGTACTGACGATATAGGTTATTGTTCTTTGTTAAGGATGCCACTCTTGAGATTGACGAATTATGTGAGCTCAAATTGTATATGTGAACATACTACAGTACAAAATCTAGCATGGGTAAAAATCTGACAAATGTGCACATGTTCCTAAATCTAATATTAGGGAGCTTGTAATGTATTTTTAAATAATTTATTTATGTTAGTCAACATGTGCATTCGTGCAAGATTTTTTTAGCTTATGATCTGGTTACTTTATATAATATCACTTATGCTCAAGCTTTATAAACATTCCTGCTATTTAGTTTAAATTTTAGCTTCTACACGTTGCCGATCTTTTGTTTATCATTCGAGTAGTGCCTTTTTTGGTTTACAATTGCACATTGTGCTAAAAAAGCGAATATTAGGATACAGATTGTACTCCTATGCACTATAGACCCATGAAACAGTTATTATTTACATACTAAGTGCTCACTTATTGTGCAATCGAACCCATCATGTAGTTTTTATTGGGTTGTATTTATCAACGGCCTTGTTATTTATGTAAGCATTGTCAAGTTATACCTTTCACATCCGATGTAATACAACATGCAGTGAATGATCTAATAGGAACTAATTACTGAATTTTGATAAATATATAGCTTGCAATTGTTATTTTGGAGATAGACTTAATGGCAAACACTCACAAATCGAGATAGAGAGCTCATCGTCAATTGTTTTAGTTTTTGCTGGATCCAATTTGTTCTGAATGTAAAATAGTATATTAATTAATCACTTTTTCTAATTAATAGTTGATTTATAAGACGTGCGCTGCACGTGCACGCTTACTAGTTATTGTAAACAACCAAGTCCTTCCTTCACCTGCTCTTTCTCCCTAGCCAGATTCTGAATTCTGAACCAGATCTTGTATCTGTGGATTTGTATAGACTATTCCTCACTTTTTGGTGTGTTGCCACTAGTAGGATTATCACAATATCACGATGTGATAGGCTTTTGGGTACAAATGGATATGCATTTCAGGGGAAGGATATATTGCTCATGATGTATGGTATCGTCTGTCCTGGGTGCAAGTAGCGCCGGATAACTATTTTGCCCGCCCGAAATCATACGTGTTCTACTTCTACAAGCTTTGGTTGGGAACAGTCGGAACACGGAAAATATCCGTTTTGTTTTCACATATACAAAAAGATCACCAAGACGGCCGAGAGTGAACGGAACTGACAGAGCGGTTCAGCCAGCGACTCCACCCTCCGAGCGGTAGACTGGCCGCTGCCGCGCACCGGTTGCTCAGGGGCGAACGCTTGCTGCGCCTGCACATCGTGGAGGCACCTGGCAAGTCTGACGGCATTATTGGGTGCCTGCCCGACTAAAAGGAGCCAGGAAAAGACAAGTTCAGTCTTCAGATATCAACGAACAGACTGCACTACGAATACACCAAGTTACAAAACAAACATGACGAGACTGGTCTTTGTTATGAGCAGAGGGAACTCAAGTAGCATTGCCTAAAAAACAGAGCATCTTCACAGGTCTCACTGGAAGGAGAGAACGCTGCTCTCCTAGAGCTCATCAACAGCAGCTTGACAATACACAATCGATTTCAGCATCTAAAATCCATACGCCTAGAAAGATGGAAGGAAGCACAGAACCTCGCATCTACAAGGGCATTCAGAGTTTCAGACCCTCAGTCTCAGTAATATTATTGGCGAAACTTAGAAAAAAAAACACTTCCACAGGCTTGTCACAAGTCTAACACTTCGATTGTCCAACTCTTCCTCCTCTAGCTTGTCGTCCCTGGCACTGATCGCAACTAGAATAGCCCTTCCCCTGCCAAAAAGAAGTTATTGTGATATTCTGTGATGAACAAAGGTTAACACGCTAATGCACTTCTTTATGCACACAAGTTTATACGACCGTTCACGGATATAGGGTAGTGCGCTGAAAAGAACAGCGATGCTGCCTATAAGATGTTCTTTTCTGCGCTTTACTCTATAGATTGTGATGTGCTTTCTTAATAAAAAATATATTGATGCAGACTGCACTTACTTAATTCTTCCAATGATTGGCTGACATTACTGTCCCCAGACTGAACCAAGTGAATCTTGCCTGCAAAGATCAAAAATCCCATACATCAACCTTAGATAAATGGTAAAAAGAACAAAACCAAATACTGAAAGGAATGAGAGCATCATGAATTCATAAATGATAACACAATATATATTCAGATGATTCAAAATTAAGCTGCATGAAGAACAGGGTTCCAGTCCTGGACTCCACAGGCAGCTCAAGGTTGTCTCTCCTTCATAGAAAAGCCACAGGGGCTATTCCTTGTAGTTTGGCCTAGCTTATTATTTAATTAACCCACATTTGACAGGGTTGGGTGGGGTATTGCAAGAGAAAGATAATTAGCAGGGAAATCTTCGAGGACTAACTCAGATACTAGTTGCTCAACTAACACATCTGTAAGTTTCTTATGCTAGTACATTCTCTACAGCAATGCGAAGGAAAAAATTGTACTTCAAACCTCAGTTCAACATACCATCACGCCGCACACAGATCTCGGGTATATTTCTCACTTGATTATTGATTCTGTCATTGAAGACTCTAGTCTCGATATCACCCTCAACATAAACTGCAGCACTGAAATAAGACATAACAATGACCACTTTATATCCTTTCGTGAATTCAGAATCTGAACTGAATAGTGTGTCCTATCAACACGGGTAAAACCGGAATAATATGCTTTGGAGTACAAACCACATACTTCTTAACCAACTTTTGAACAGCATAAGTACCAAGCTCCTCATTATGAACAGCAATGCGATGCCACTGAGCTGGCAGCGGCAGGTTCTCAGCGCCTACTCTTCTCTGGTCAAACATGCCCCCTGTCCCGACAGTGAATACAGTCACAGTATGCCCGTTCCTCAAGATCTTCTGCACAGGGACATGTCCAACGTTGCCACAGATAATCGCCTAACAAAAAACAAACAAGCCAACCAAGTGTCAGCATGAGAAACCAAAATACAAATAGTTATTCTCATGGATTATGTATGTCAAGTACCCTGTGGACGCCACGAAATTCGGTCTCTTTCCTCGAACCTGCAGGATCATCATCTGCATCCCCACCCAGGCCATTCTTCCCGTCAACATCAGAAACGGAAGCGGCAGAGCTCCATGCTCGCGATGTTCTGTATAAATCTACCAAAGAAGGACACAACCAAGGAGTCACATGTCTGACGAGCACCTTTTGCGGCGAAAGGAAAAAACGCAGCGCCTACCAATTGAACTTCTTTGCTGTCCTAAGAGCCTCCTCAGGGTCAAGGTCTTGAGCAATTTCGCGCTCATGGTAAGCCTGTATACATGGAGGGGGGGAAATGGTGAAATGACATAATAATCACATAATAAAATAACCTGAACATGAAGAACAAACGTGTGCAGCTAGTTTGTGTGTAATTCATGGGAACTTCTTATCAGAAAGTCAGTGATGGTACGGAAAGCAGAGCAAATTGTTGACTGCTTCTCGTTTGATTTGCCTTAAGGGACTACATCTCTCATATCTCATCGTCAGTTGACAGGGGCAGATCTAGGTGTATCCATCTCATCGGAGAACTTGTAGGGATCAGCTAGGGTTTAATTAATCACTGAATGACTGAGCGATGCTCATACCTCAAAAATCACCGGATGAGGTACGACCGGTACGGCGACGGCGGCGACGACGCGCGTGGGAAGCGTAGGGGCTGCTGCAGTGAGGGTGGTGGGGGAGGGGCTTCGGCGCTGACGCGGAGGCGGAGATATGGCCTGGAACAACTCTGGCGCACGGCTGTAGCAGACTTTGGAGAGGTTTTAGAGCCGCAATGGGTCGGATTGGAGCTTGCCTAGGTCAGAGCATTAGGTCAGGCGAAGAAGAGGGGACGGAGTTTTTTTTTTTTTTTGACAGTGAGAAAGGCACGAGTTATTTTTTAACGGCGAACGGGTGCAATCAAGTCTGGAGTACTCCCTCCGACCCAAATTAATTGAATTGGATTTGTCTAGATTCGAACGTATCTAGACATATTTTAGTACTAGATACATCCGAATGTAGGCAAATCCAAGTTAATTAATTTGGATCGGAGGAAGTACAAAAAGGCTGAGAAATGAAAATTATAGATAGGCCCTAAAATAAGCATTGAGGATCCTAAAGGAAAACTCTTAAAAGCAATCAAGTCCTTCGTCCTCTTCCTCCTCCAGATTGACGACGAAGCTCCGGCGTCAGCAAGCACCCTTGCCACAGGGGGCAACTGACATAAGGAGCAGTGCAGTGAAGGAGCGGCAGCCCTACTGCCCTTGGGTCCGACGCGTTGACGAGTCCTGCCGCCAAGGAAACGCCGGAGAGAAGCTCCATGATGCTTCACCGCCATGAAGCACCACAGAGACCGCCCTCTGCGGGAGAGCCACCACGGCCGGTCAGGAGAGACGACGCCACCACACACCACCCAAGTCATCGCTCACCCTCGCCACCACGGCCAGCCAGGAACGGAAGAGCTGGGTCGCAGATCCACAGCGGCGGGAGGCACACAACAACCTTATTCAAACGGAGACGGCAGTCCACACCGGCGTGGGCTACTCCGACCGAAGGAGAAACCGGCGGCGGCGGAACCCTAAGATCCAGATCTGGCCAGGATCTGCACCTCGCTCCAAACTACGAGCATAAAGCCCAAAGACCTACCCTAGACTACTACCGGCACCTCCCCTCCGCCATCTCCGGCCGGCAAAGCCACCGGAGAGGTTCGGGGTCGGCCTGGTCCGGCGAAGAGAGCTCCTAGCTACTGTAGCAAAGAGAGAGAGAGGGTGAGAGGGGAGGCACGAGTTTGTGAAGTCTTCTTTTCAGGAAGTCGATATGCTTGCGCTTCGACAATGTGAGTGACTTCAAGTCTTCAATGATCAAAAAAACGGAGTAATTTTATTTTTACTTGCGCTTTTCTCCATTTCATAGCATTAACATAACACGGGACTGGAGAATATCAGATAATCTGACACATTCGGTGGTAGTGATGCAAGTGGGTCACACTTAGAGCATCTCCACTCGGGTTCCCAGGACGCTGTTCCCAGGGCGTTTTTCCGTTCGAACGGCAATTTTTCGCGCAGTCACGTTCCCAACACGCCTGTTTCGTCCGGAATCGGCCCTACTTTCGTCCGGAATTCCCAGGCCGATCTCGCGGCGCCGGGAATAGCCTGGGAACACCGGACATAGCAAAAACAAGGGTGGGCCAGCCCTATCGGTTCCCCCCAGCTGCCTTGTCGCCATGCTTGCGCCGACGAAGCTCCACCGGTTCAAGCCGAAGTAGCGCCTGTAGATAGGTCCGCCGCCATCGCCACACCTTCCCCCTACAGCCTAGGCCACCTTTTGTCGCCCCACCTTCGTCGTAGCTCAAACACGCTTCGAGCTCCAACCACTTCGCCCGCCAAGTGTTCGGCGTTTTGCCCATTCGGCCATGGACTCCAACGACGAGGAGCTATTCGCCGTGTTGCTAGAGGAAGAGAACGTCGTAGTCACCAAAGATGTAGAGCACGTGCAAATCCTCGCCTCTCTGGCATGGATGTACATGCAGACTGCAACACTGAAGTGTGGAGGCTCGGCGAAGGGTCGCCCGAAGCGCAAAGCAAGGCAGAGGGTGGAGGGCTACTGCATGTTGTACGCCGACTACTTCGCCGATGAGCCGTTTCACGAAGAGGCCGTGTTTCGGCGTTGTTTCAGGATGAGCCGAAAGCTCTTCCTCAAGATCGTGCATGCCATCCAGGAGTTCGACCCCTATTTTGTGTGCAAGAAAGACTGCACTGGCATGGTTGGATTTTCCTCACTGCAGAAGTGCACAGTGGCGATGAGGTTGCTTGCATACGGAGCGCTAGGTGATAGTGTTGATGACTATCTTCGCATGGCTGAGTCCACCGCCATCGATTGCTTGTACAGGTTCTGCAGGGCGGTGATTGCAGTGTTTGGGCCACAGTACTTGAGAACACCCACTGCTAAAGACACTGCTCGGATCCTCACAGTCAATGAAAGAAGAGGATTCCCTGGGATGCTTAGAAGCATAGACTGCATGCATTGGCACTGGAAGAACTGTCCATTTGCATGGCAGGGATGTACAAAGGCCACAAAGGAGGTTGCACTCTGATACTCGAGGCAGTTGCTACACATGATCTTTGGATCTGGCACTCCTTTGGCATGGCAGTATCGAATAACGACATCAACGTTCTCAACTCCTCAAATGTCTTTGCCAAGCTTGTTAAGGGTCATGCTCCTCCCGTGGACTTTGAGATCAACGGGAACCACTACAACAAGGGATACTATCTTGCAGATGGCATCTATCCAAGATGGCCAACATTTGTGTAGACTATCTCAAACCCGATACTCTCCAAGCATGCTCAGCATGCCAAGGAACAGGAAGCTTGCAGGAAGGATGTGGAGCGGGCATTTGGTGTGCTCCAACAGAGGTTCGCAGTTGTCCGGTTCTCTGCTATGACCTGGTCGAAAGATCAGATGTGGGAAGTGGTGAATTATTGTGTGACCTTGCACAACATGATCATCGAGGATGTGAGGAAGGACCCTGTGAGTTTGGTCGAGCAGAACGAGCCATACTACATACAGGGACCTCTTGCACAGCCTGATCACCAGGTGCCGCCAACCTGGGCTACCTTCATCGCCATGTGTCAGGAGATCTAAGACTCGATAGTGCATCAATATCTGCAGGATGATCTGGTTGAGCATCTATGGACACACAGGGGCAACACATAGATGCCTAGCATGAATTGGTCGAACTAAGCCGAAATATGTTGTATTTTCATTGTTCACCGAACTATGTTTAATTTTATGCTAAACTATGTTTAATTTAATGCAGAACTATGTCGAACATTGCTCTGTATTCATATTATGCCGAAATACGCCGAAAACTAGACGAATTTGAGCCGAATTTGAGCGAAAACACGTTGACCTAGGAACGCGGGTGGGAAACTAGGCATTCTCGGCCAAAAACTAGCTCTGTCCGGCGCTAAATAGCTCTGGATTTCAGTCTAGGAACGCCCAACGAATGGAGATGCTCTTAGTACCCCTTACCCTCTTTAGTTATAAAAATCAACTACTCGCTTTTTCAAAATGATGACATCATCAGAAAAGTTAGTTCACTTTGGTGAACTAAACAGAGTGGGTACCCTGATTTGAACTCACTTGCATCTCTATTCGGTGGAGTGGCAAATAAGCAAATGATTTTCCTCAATAATTCTCCCAGAAGAACAATGTATTTTTCGTTGCCTTCTAACTTTGGACCGTTTTCATTTAATGCAAACGAGAGCCGATCTTCGTTTACATGGGATCTAGAACGAGATGCGCAGGCAAAATTTCAAATATCCAGGGCACAACGAACCATGCCGCACAGATGATAAAATATCATTGTTATCTCTGGCAAAATTAAAATCAAATGGCAAGGAGGTGAGGAACACAACTGTAGCAGCTTGAATGAGCTTACAGATGATTGATCAGTGTAGACAGTTCATTATTTCCTTTCCACACAATCACAGCCTCAACCCACAGTACAAAATACAAGTTATTGTCACAACCAGAGTTGATTACTGCTACGTCAAAAACAAAATTAGCGGGCTATATACCTAATGTTACAGAAAAAAAAACCACCATTTTCCCAACAAAATGTTACATGTACAACCCTATTCATTTATAGATGTGATTCCTCAAGCGCCTATTGCCTATCATGATGAATATACAGAGTCATGGATGTAAAAAAAGAGGTGGACCGCTAAGAAAGCTACAAGGTTCACACCCAGAAAAAGAATAAAACTGGATTCATCATTTATCTTTACGTCAGACGTTGCAGTCCTAGCTCCGCGGAAATGAGTCTGAGAAGCACTTGAACAAGCTCCCGAACCCTAGCTTCTCTGATGCAGGGACAATAGAATACCAGTGTAAATTTAACGAGCACCAAGAAAAAAATGGTCAAGTTAACCCAAAGCTAAAGAGCACCAATGATTTGGGAATCAATGGTAGTGTACTGGAAATTTTACAGTGCTATTGGGAGTAACTCTAGGACTACGAAACCCTTTTCTTACCTCGAGACAACAAGCTCGGAGAAAGCAGGAAGCAATGACAATAAATGAGCCCTCCCATGGGACTGATTTTTCCCTAAAGCCTCTTTCAGGTACAGTGGTATGTTGAGAGCATTAGCTGTTTCAATGTTTACTATTAGTCTAGCAAGCTCTTGAAGGACACAAACCGTCTCTTCAATTCTCACACTAGGCAACGGATGGTCTCCTGCAACAATACAGCATGATCAGTACAATTTCACAAGTGAAAAATGGCAGCATTTTGTAGAGAATTGCAGTCTTAAAGATAACAAAAATGGTGAAGCAGCATTACTATGGAAGCAAACTCAAGACTAAATCATCATTAATTTAGAAAAATACCTAGGTCGTTTTCATCAGCTAAAAACTGACCCAGTATAGCCTCACATCGCTTTGTAAGAATTGAAATAGAAACTTTACTGGTTTCCGATACTATCGGGTATGAGCTTGTCTTTGATGTACAACTGCAATCAATCACAACAACAAGTTAAGGTGCTGTTCTAAGTGAGAAAGCGCAACCAAATGAAACCGAAAAATATTGTTGTACCTGCATAAAGAAAACATCATCTGCAAACAGCCCAGGGAAAATCTGCTGCAGTGCAATGGTAGAAGACCGACAGTTTGAATAGGCAGGGATCCTGTTCGTGATGCACACCGATCAAGACAGTTCACAAGCCTTTGCAGTACCTGGAAGAAAACAACATTTGAACTACCTGTGAGATGGACACTATTGAGCATTTACAAGGATTTCTTTTACTCTTCCAAGCGACAATAGTTATTTATGTCTCATGTACAAAAAGGCTAGACAGATGCTTCTTATTTGTGAACAAACCTCAACAGGGGCCTCCTTCTGCAGTTTCAGAACACTGTCTCCAAAAACAGTGAGGACAGTCATTTCAAGGCTCTCATCAGCTGTAACAGAGTCAGCTGAAGGAACATCTGAAGACAGCACACGCCCACAAGATCCAACAAGAAAGGTTTCGTACACATCTGCAACCTCTTTCCAGAAGCGAGCTCTAGAAAGTCTATATGAATTCATGTCACTTCTACATTCAGCATTTTCCTGCCTCACCTCATCTGTCACAACACGATTGAAGCATTCTGCAGAAACTCTCCAGAGGGTACCCCTGGGATTGTCTCTCCTTGTGTTCATGCACCTGCATTGACAACTTTCAGAGTAAGTATGGAGTAAATAAAAAAATCCAATTCCATTTTCAAAAGAAAAAAGAAAATTCCAATTCCTTAGACTCATAATCTAGATGGTTCCAAATTAACCTTTCTCAAATTTATAATTAGTATAAACACTCTGCAGTAAGCAAATAATCTTCTTCACTAGGGAAAATATTCATCATTTTGCATTGTATCTTTATAATTACAACCAATACAATTTATGCCACATAAAAAAGTTAGGAACATCAGATGTACCGGTTGAAATGTAACAACCGAGCAAATTATGCCATCAAATTTAACTCTAAAAAAAATATTAAAAATCCTCATTTTAGCAAAGCATCCAGGCTGTTTTGTCTCATCAAAGCTTGTATGAATACCTAATACAGATATACCAAGATAAGTTCCGTGGAGAATGGATGATATGGTTAAATCTGCAAACCATGCACCAGCATGGATTCACAAACAAGGACAACATAACTATTTCCTCCAAATCTTTGCTAGGGACTGTAAGCTAAAGCAATTTACCTTCCAAGACCTTGAATGATTTCTGGAGCGGCACTAAACCTTTCATGTGGTGGAGCCTCCAAAAATAGGTTGACCATGACCGGCACAAGCTTTTCTATAAACAGAATACCCCAGCCAGAGCCCACCGCAGTATCCCCTTTAGTGCCACTGTTATTGGTATGGCCTCGTTCAACTGTTGCCATGATAAATTACACATAGGTTACTCAAGATATCATATTTCTTAAACTATGCAAATGTTTGTAAGATACGATAACATGTCTTACCAGAAGCACGCTTTGTGCCATTGGCCAGTGCATCAGTACTATGCTCACGTACTTTACTACTTTTGTGCAGGGAACTTTCTTCTCCATTAAGATAGCATAGCAGCTCAAGCAGGAGAGGCGGCCACATTGATGATAACATAGTTGTTGGGCGTAGCATAGGAATAATTTCCAAAATCCCACGCTGCACAGGAGGGATGCCACCCTAAAGCATAAAAGACTAACTGAATCATGGGAGTTCAACACAGCAAGCATCCTGTTCTACAGCATGCAAGTTGTCAAGGTAGTAACAAGGAATAAAATACAGATTCCAAGAGTATATCGGGGGCACGTGAAGACTGAAGGCTTCTTTTGTAGTGTATCTCACGGCCAGTGGTCGCAAAATAAGTACCATGGAGTACTTCTTTAAGAGAACATGCAAAAGCTCTGCTCTAGTTCCATCAAGCATGAGAAGAGTACAGTAAAGAACCATGCAACAAAAGGCACATTCCGAGACTATATAAAAGAAAAAATAGACATTACGGCTCTTCATGGTATATTATCCTACCCAGGGTATAAAAACAAGAAACAGGCTTGTTCCGGGCCACTGTTAGCTTTTCTGGAAGGGGCCAGTAAACTATTTGTTTCCAGTTAAAACATTTGGAATTGGTCAAAACTGGCTGCAAGCCAGAGCAACTTGCAGATGGCAGTAATAGACTACTAAACCTTCCAATGCAAGGCTGGTTGGACCGCAAATAGTGGGAAACAGCCAGTTCTGACTGGTTTTCTAAGCCCTGCTCATCATGCCCACATTCTACTTCTCTAAAATTGCAAACATAACCCACTAACCGCTGTACATGTACTGGGAACTGGGATGGCTGACCAATGAAAAATATCCAAATACTATGCACATAGAACACTTCTAGAGTTCTAGATTTAAACTCTAGAGTGTAGCAAATGATACTTGTAAAAATGAAGCCCGCGAGCATACCAATTCACTGTCGTAATCTGTAGAACTCATGGAACTCTTAATCATTAGATGCATAACAGCCATGAGCCTTAGATACATGTCATCATTAAATAGAGACTGTGCTTGAACATAAAGATCTCCTGCATGAATACAACATGATTAGTATCTCATTGCCAAATATGAAACTTAATAACACAAACCACGAAGTTAGAAATTTACCAAGACCACGAAGGACCTCTTGCTTCACTTTCTCGGCCGAGTCACTCTTATAGTTTGGTGAAGTTTGAAGAACAAGTTCGTAAATATCAAGAACGGATTTGACATAGGAGGATTCTAGATTTCCCTGAAAATTTTATTAGTTATGGCATCAAACATATATTTGTGATGCTTAATAATACCTTAGAACATCTAATCGTCACTCATGATATTTACACAGGTAATAAAAGAAGTACCGCGACAGGTCCAAGACATGCCATTTATCCACCAGAAAGTGTAAATAAGTCTTTCAACAGGGAAGTTGCACAAACCCTATCTAAAAAGTCAATTACTTCATTTGTCCAGTGAAATTGGATAAACAGTTCCAATTTGACATAGTATGATAATTTGAGCAGGCAGATAAACATAGCTCAACAGTTCAATTTAGCTTACTAACTGTACAAAGCTATCTTTGAGAGAGAGAGATAAACCTTTGGGCAGTTTGAACCAACAAATGTCTGCAAACAATTTATAGCTGCAAGAGCAACTTCCTTGCTACCATTTAAGATGCTATTTTTTAGAAAAGCAAGCAAAATTGCCCAACCTGATAAGCACGATAAGTCAGAATAGTTACAGGTAATTTACAAAATGGAATGCAACATAAGCATAATGAGCACTACAAAGAACTGACCAGAAGAAAATTTGCTCAGTTGCTGTAGGAGAGGAAAAAATGATCGTAGAAGCCGCGCTATACCACCTAGTAAAAGAACAATAGTTTCGTCCCATTGTTTTTGCGCTGTATTTCGACTGGAAAGCAAATTAAGAATCCATCAGGTAAGGAGAGAACAAGGGAAATTGCCAAACATGAAAGCTTACAAAGAACTCGAGATTATTTGATGCCAGAATGAGTAAGACTAAACACGGGTGGGCATGTGGCTTAATTGCGAGAGCGGCGGTGTTAATTCACATCGATGCGAGTTGAATTCATAAGATAATCAAGGGGTGCTGTAGTTATTCGGAGTACATGAACATGAATGCACTAAGTGGGTTGTGGAAACTCAATGTTTTCCTAGAACGTTATCCATGTAACCAATTGCCAACCTAACTTCCGATTTGTGGGGTGACTTAACCAAATAACACAAGTGTTTTTTTTTACTTTAAACACGATATTTCACATTAAATGAATATAATCTGATTATATTGCTTTCAAAGACTTAAAACCTGTGATGGATAAGCATATGAACAGCTTTCCCTGCACGAGTTCCTAATTCCTTTCCTTGCCACTCATCTTTAGATGAAGTAGATGCCTGAACATAAAATTAAAGGTTAAGGCTAATTATAAGTGGAAAAGATTTAAAGGAAATATCAAAACATACTGAGCAGTTGATACATTACTTACCAAGTGGGAAACATGTTCTAACATTGGGAAAACATATATCCACAGGCAATCCTCCCACATAGTTGGAGAAAGTTTTTGCCCATGGGTGCAGAGAGTCTGAAAGAGAGTCCGAACTGCTGAGTTCCGAACCTTGAAATAAACAAAAACTTTACATAAATTCTGGTGTGCTGTACATGTCAAAGAATGTCAATCATGCCACGGAATACCAATAAGCTACTGAAAAGATATTAAGCAAACCATGTATGGCCAAGCACAGAAGACATACCTCTGGACGGTCATCTGCACCCAATTTTTGAAGGACAGAAAAAACTGAAAAGAACAGCTTATTGTAATCAACCAGTTGTTGTAAGGGATTTTCATTAACGTCTTTATCATTGATTGGTATATCTCCCTCTTTTTTTGATAGACCCAACTGAACCTCTGCAATCCAAAAGAGATCATATGTATGAAGTGTACAAAATCAGAGGGAATGGTAAGGTTATCTGAAGTGGCCATGTACCTTCTTCATTCATGTGATTAGCTTTTTGAACAGAGTTGCCGATTAATCCCTTCACAATAAAATCGGTAGCAGTCCACAGAAGACCAACTGCTGTCAAACTTATGTTTATGTCAGTTTTCTGGGCACCATATGCTCCAGTAACCAAAATACATCTGCATTTGTTGGCACAAGAAAGTATCAGAGAAATTTGAAGCTGATAGTTAACACCTTATAAATTTTGGATGCTCATGCCCAACTGCCAAGTGCCAACTTCATAGCATCATTAACTTTACAGCTCAGGCCTAATAAGTTTTGTATGCGCTAAATTTCCTGGTAAAAGTTGAGGATATTGATTTAGTGTATTTCTTGTTTGCAACTTGATGGAACTAACTTGAGCATTTTTTTGGTGCCCAACCAGCTACCAAAAGAAGTGTATTCTTTGACGGAAAAGAGATCTCATAGTATCTGGGAGCATAAAGGATTAAAGACTTACTCGTCAAGACACTGTACAGGTATTGTTGCCAGTCCCTCATTCATTATTACACGTATACTCTGCAAAAAGAAGTGATCGTGTTTAGGCTACCAAATTGATTGTTGATATAATTATAGAACATATTGTTGTTTTGCTCATTATCCATTTTACAAGTGAATAATGGGGTTCCATTCCATATCCATAACCTGATGTTGAAGGTGAGCTACAAACTTTCAATAGAACTACCACGTATGCCAAACATAAGCACTGCAGTTTAGAATTTACCTGAAAGCCTAAGGAGATGGTATCTTTTTCAGATGCATCGGTAACAGACCTAGCAGAAAACGGATGTAAGGAACTACAGGTAATAAATACAAAATAGAAAATCTATCAAGCATGGATGGTTGTAACACCTCAACATATGAAGAATGCTGGGCCAGCTATAGGACAGCTTTTCTCCATGCCTCTGAAACAGTACTAGTAAGAAGTATACCGTATGATGTACCCAATGGAAGACATATGGAACAAGGTAAGTACCTCAAGAACATGCAAAAGAATTTTCAGTGCACCCATTTGAACATCAATATTCTTGTTAGACGAATAAAGGATCGCCAATGGAGATAAAACTGCATACTCAAATGACCGTGTTTCACTCTCTTCGACCAACTAGCAAGCACAGAAATCAAAAGGTCAGAATCATGAAAGATGAATAAGATTAGTTTAATGCGCTCTTACCTGGTACTCTTTAAACTGGTGAGATGCGGAACTGATACCCTGAAATTTTTCAGAGCCCACTACAGAGCAAATTGAATGATCCAACGAATCCAGCGCCATGTTACGTAATTGTGGGTTGGAGCAATTGGCAAGCTGCAATTTATTACCATCATCAAGATCATCATGGCATTACAAATGACACCAAGAAAGCTAACAGTCAATCCAAACATATGCACCGCTACCTCAAGATGATGTGCAGCAATTTGATCCCATATTGGTTCAACTCCTGTAGCACGATGAAACAAATAAATATAAGAAAACACTGAGGACAAGATACTATGGTATCAATAAACTTTTATCCTAACTATACTGCACATTGAGTTGCAACTGTTGAGTTAATATTTAAGATCAAGTTCAGAGCATTATTGTCAAGCCCTTAGGGCCCTCATCAGCCAAAATGCAAAGCTCGTTATTTCACATGAATGTATGCATTGGTAAATTGTCATGATATATTTCATGTGAGAGCACGCTCTCCAACAAAACAAGTATAACAATTCATGTGATGTATTGGCATGGATATGAGATGATACCGATTTAACATCCAATGGCTTATGAATCTGTGAGATGAGTTTCACACATACATACTACAATTAAATAACACTAGTTGTTCATCGTGTGAAATTAGAAAAGCAGAAATGTAGCAAACATAATTGGTTTATTTAGCAAAATGAAACTTCCTGAGTGTCTATACTTGGTCGATCATAAATTATCATTTTATTTTACCAAATATATCTTTTTTGGGTAATTCTAGCAAAGAACATGAAGATCATCACAGATTTAAATAGGTTGCTTGTCAGAAAAGAACATATCCATTCTTCAAGACGGAAAGCACCCACGATGCAGATTATTGACAAGTATCGATGTCATGCGCTCCACTGAAAATGCAATGCTCCCAATCTGCTGGCCTGATAATTGAGAATTTCCTGATAAGTGCTGACTTGACAATTGATGCAATGCAGACAAAAGTGACTTCACTGCAGTTACATTCATCAAGGCTGAACTTTCAAACAACTGCAACCAAATAAAGAAACAAAAGAACATTCAATGTATGCAAAATGTAATTAAGAGATGAATATCAGAAAAAAAGAAGCATGACGCCCCCCAAAAAATAACAACAGTATCATGTTTGCCTCCTGACCTGAGAATTTAAAGAAGAGAGTATATGGAAGTCACTGTACTGTCCAGATGTATCTCTTGAGAGTCTTGAAACAGAAGCGGATACTTCCTGCCAGAAATTTGTTGCATCGCTTCAGAGAAGTTAGGACCTAGGAGAACACTGATATTTCAAGAATTTAACAAAATTTACATTGCGCAACCTGGGTCGAAGCATGTGGAGCATGAATAGCTCTATCAAGTGCTGCAAGAGTCTCCAAGACCTTAAAGTTCTCAAGAGTCAGATATAATAGCACAGTAGTTGAAGTTAGTTAACATAATTCTCTACTTACCAAAACCCAGGAGGGACCCAAGACATTGTGTAATCGATGCGCCACGTTAAAAAGTGTCCTCAATGCCTGGATTAAAAAATAAACAACTATAGATATGTAATGTAAATTAAAAATTCAACCGAAATAAATAGCTGTAGATCTCGCCTGTTACCTGCACATTTTTCGGTGTCAGAACAATACTATCACGCTGATCTATCAACACTTCAAGCTTCTTTGATCCAGGAGAGAGCAAGATACTACTAATAATAGGTATACAAGAAGAAAAGAAGTGCTCAAAGTTCATGAATAAAGATAAATCTGGAAACAACTATATTGCTTTATTTTATGGACAGCTGAAGTACTATGACCATAATCACTAAGAAATGCATATATTTCAATTGCAGCAATTACTGAAAAAGACATCATGTGTTCAAGATGCAGGAGAGACTCGAGAGGAGCTTTCCATAGAGAAATGTGGTATTATTCTAACAAAGTTATCTGTACAGATATACTAAGAAACGAGATCCCAGGGCATACCTTTTCTTCTCCCCTTCGGTTGGGTTATTGATTGTAAATTTGCAAAGTGACGCAAGAAAAGAGTTCAATGGCTCTATAGCATCGAGAACTCCACAGGCCTGAAAGAGTGTTCATGCCATATTATCATGGTAAAGAAAAGATAATTAATATAATTCTGATTCCGTAGACCGGAATGCAATAGACAATGAGCCATAAGGGGTAAAACAGATACAGCAAAAATCAGCATCCAGTTTAAAAGTCAGAGCAAATGGATGTCATTCTATAAGAGGACTCAAACAGAGTTCTCTCCAAATTGGTTAGTACATGAAACAGAATAGTACGATCACCTGAGTGAATGCCTGGTATCCTTTCAGTATTTCTAATATAATAGCTTCTCCCTGTGACCTATTAATTTGATTCCCATGAGCAAAGCATAGGAAAACTAGAATACAACTTCAGGTACAGGAAAGATTTAAGTTTGGCTATGGCCCTCACCTCATCAAGATAAGTGAAAGGGAGTCAAGGATGGTTAACCATGTTGAATTGACCATGGCAACACAAAGAAGTGCTGATTGCCCACTACATTCCAAACGCACGTCACATCTTGGTGATTCAAGCTAAAGGAAACAAAAACAGAATTATCACCTTTACCTCCTTTTTAAATTCATAAATTTTTTCTAAATAATTTATTTCTTACCTCACCAGCATCTAGAGCCTCATCTGTCAAAGTAGCAATGGTGAAAACTACACCTAAGAGGCCTTCCAGGGCAAGAGTGATGGTATGTGCTTCGCTAGCAACCAAAACAGCAGCATTTGATGCATCGGTATCCATGCTCCACTCAATCCCTGTGATTCGTATCAGTTTTATTTTATTCATATTTCTTCAGCAATCTGGGGAAACAAATGAAGAGAACAGAAGAACTAAACTATAAGCGGAATTTGAATATTGTAGGTACCTTTAGCTTTACTACTGAACATTCCAGCAACAGCTGCAAGAGTCTCTTCACTTGAATCTGAAGCCTATAATAGAAGATGTGCTCAACATATGTGGGAATATATCATTGCACTAGAAACAAAATGACGATGAACATGCAACAATCATGTCAAACCCATTGTCTCTTGTAAGACCTTACCAGCAAGATTTGACAAGATCTCACGTAAACAACACAGACCAAATTTATGCCCGTGCACATACAGATAACTGAGCTAACAGTGATTTTTAGTTCTCTACTTCTCTTATTGGTGAAAACATGATACCAAGATGGAATTTAGCTAAAGAAGAGCTGCTGAAGTTAAAGCGGGAGATTCTTCTAACTTGAGTATATGAGTATAAAACAAGAGCGGAACATGAATTAACATACCAAGGGAACTTTGGAGAATACACTTATGGAAGATAAGGGAAAGCGTAGCTTGGGTGGTTTGGCATTGCATCCTGCCATACAGGCTTGGTGACTCCATTCTGTTTTGTAATACACCCTCTGTCCTGAATTACTTGTCGCAGATTTGTCTAGATATGCATGTATGTACACGTGTTTTAGTGTAGATACATGTGAATCTAGACAAATCCGCGACATCTAATTCGGGACAGAGGGAGTATAAGAAATTTCTTAGGAATAGTCCTTCACGGAATTAACATCCACACCGGAATAGACTCAACAAGGGTGTAGTTACTATGTTGTTTCTCTGTCCACCTATGATTTTGATGATGATAGGGACCTTTTGTTTAAATAAGACAGATAATGGTTGGCGGTGGGGGCACCCCTTTTAATAGGGGCAGCGTTGCAGACCTGTTAAGTGTTCTATTAGCATGAGTGCATTGTATTGTTAAACCTACAGGGTGAAATGGAGAAGGTATTATGATGTCTCGCCTAAATTAGCTGACTCAAATGCACGGCAGCATGATTACTAGGGCTAGTGCACTAGGCTGAGGGTGACTTGTGAGATACTACCTCCATTCCAAAAAAAACAAGGTGAATAATTTTTTTCTAAAGTCAAATGGTTAAAAGTTTGACCAAACTTATAGAATAAACTATCAACATTTACAAGATAAAATAGATATAATATGAAAGTATATTGAAAGATTTATCTAATGATATAGATTTTGTATTATAGATGTTCACATTTTTTTCTATAAATTTGGTCAAACTTTATGTTGTTTGACTTTTGGAAAAATTTATACGGCTTCCTTTTTGGAATGGAGGTAGTACTGTGATAGGATGTGTTTCACTGAAAGCATGGTAGTTTACTCGCTGAAACAAAAAAAAGCATAGTTCAACAAAGCTCCATTTTCAGCTCAAAAAAAACAAAGCTCCATTTGAGGTGTGCGACTACTTTTAGATCACTATGCACATCAAAGCCGAACTATGCCAGACAAAGCATGGTATGGATGCATATCAGCATGACAAGTCTATTCATCTAAAATCAAGAATAGTAAATACGGCATACAAACAAAAGGGCAGCTTGTACTGGAAATAGAATTACAAAGTCGCTAAATCTGATCTTGAGACACAAACAAACACAATGTTTGCACAAACACAAATAAAGAATATACGATCCAAAAGAAAAAAAGGGAAAGTCATGTTATGCAAATGGTACAAGAACATGCAAGGAACTGAAATTATGAGAATAATTAGAAGCGCAACTCCAATCAACCAGGATGAGAATGTTATGTAGCAAGGTATAACCTGAATAGTAGCTACCACCAAGGCAAGTGCTTTAACGATGTTCTCCACAACATTAGTATTTGTAGGGTTTCTGTATTATTAAAAACAAATATAAAAATATTAGCTGAAAGTTTCCAAAAACCATATAAATGTATAATGTATGCCCAGAGATGAAAAGCATCAGTGGAGTAACTAGTATGACAAGGAAGTACAAAGAAGACTTCTAACCTAGGCACCTATAATATAGAACATAACAGGGGTGGGTTCTTTCAGTTGTAGCCTCCATCAGATACTCTAGATGAGGGTAACAAACCTTAGCTCTAAACATATTCATGTTAGAATCCGTAAATTCCCTTGGGAGGTTTATACATAACCAATCACCAAGAGAAAACAAGGACCTTGTATAGCTTTCCTACATTGCATGCTTGGATATCTGTGAAGTGAACCTTTTAAAGATGAAGCAACTTGCCACAAGCCACATGGCCATTGGTTACATATAATATAAATAAGAATGCTATAAAGATTTTAGGGTCATGGTAGCGCCAGCAGGACTTCTTAAACCACCTACTTGTCCTATAGCAACAGTACTGTTGACAGCACTGCAACCTTATCACCTTTAACCCAATTAACACAACTTGATATACAAGATGTGGTTGGCCTAAAATGGGTGTGTAATGGAGTAATATATTAAAGCAGTAGGAGTCTTTCCTACTGTTCAAGGTTCAAAAAATGGGTGTGTAATAAATGACTGAAGAGTTCAAGGTTCAATACACTAGGGTATGAGTTGCTGCAATTATAAATTCAAGTTTCGTTCTAGACTCACAAGGTTATTTTAACACAAGAATAAACTATGACAAACTTCATAGAAGGTACAGCTTCCTGAATCTTGATTAGACACTTGGTAGTTCACGTCATTACTGAGGCAGACAGGATGGGCAAAGGAAAAAAAATATGCCTTTAGGCACCGGTGAAACCTTGCTCTCATACAAATGAAGTGTGTTAAACAATTTCTACTGAATATAACTTCAGTCATGAGAATATGTGCTACCTACATGCCTACGCTAGTTAAATTCAGGGACCAATTCTCTTGGAAATGGACCACTACTAAAAAAATATGAACTATGAGCCAGTTCATAATAGTGCCAGCATTATTTTTCGGAAAGGCATGCAGACACCAACTTTCTATCCTGCAACGCAAGCATGATGTGGAAACTTCTAGACAAATCAAAATTAAGGCCAGCCACCAGCAGAGAAAGAGGCATAGAATGACCACATCAAAAGAATAATGGTGTTATGTGGATACAATACATACATGTCAAATGTCTGAAATAGGGAGCGCAGAGTGCAAGCTTCTACACAAAAACCCTGATGAATCAACAGGTGCACACAAGTAAGAATAGGTCATCCACAAGCATCAATCTCCGTTATACCCAAGGGAACTTACCCTCAAAATTTCAAGAACAAGTATCTGATGCCATAAAGGTAAATCCAGGCGGGTAACTTTCACAAGCATGTTCAGGAATACCTGTCAACGCAAGCATCTTAGTGCCTATGTAGAATAGCACAACCAGAATAAAGTAAAAGTACATTGATCACTCGTTAGGACATTATTATATAGAGCTGTCAGCTGGCATTTTCCAGTGGATTGTTCTGTTATCTGGGACATAGTAATATCTCCCTTTCGCAGTTTGATTTTTAGAAAAAAGTAGTTAACCAAAAATGCAAATATCTGAAAGTAGTTCTACCCAACAAGACTGGCAATTGTCAATTTGTCATAATCCACTGCAACGCCGAACAGAGCCTAATTAATATCAGTGTTCTGGACTCCAGCTGATCAATTAAAGTTATCAGAAAGGTTAAGAATTGGAGCTTATGTTGATATTTCTAGATGCTCAGAGACCCATTGCAGTACTGGAATGTACATGAGCTTGGACAGAACAATACCTCACTTTCAGTGACAAGTGAAGAGCTGTAGAGTCTTATGACATGAGCAACCAAACGTAGGACTAAACGGCGAAAAGCAGGTTCCCCTGCTTCACCTTCAAGCTGAAGATAAATCAGCAAACATGTCAATACAGAAATCAGTTTAATAACTGGGTCATGCATGAAATCAGGTAGCAGAGATGGTAAAGAATTCATGAAATCCATCTTGATTTATATCTTTTTATTTCGTAGCAACTAAATTAGGTACTGGCACATCAAAAGGTGAGGTTCATCATTTCACATTTGCCTCTAACTTCCTGGGACTCTAATGATTGGGAGCAGAGAATGCACCATGTTTCTTTCTCAACACAGTTCATCCTTTTTTTTTTAAACCAGGAATGGCCCAGAAGGGCCAGGAAGCTGCAATTAAATTAAAGGCAGGTACATATTACATGGAGGCCCTTTGGCATCTCTTGCACAGAAAGACCAAAAATTCGAGATAAGGGCTTCCAACTTTACTTTTTCGAGAAAACGCAAAAGACTTTTGCGTTTCATTTCATTGCAAAGATAGAGTTTGGTTTACATCCTCCTGAGAGACACAGGGTTTCTTACAGGTACAGAGCTTAGTGTACATCCCAAGTGGATGGCAGTACTACACGAAGGCCAAGAGCCCCAGCCCTTGCCCAAAGTCTGGCTTCCTCTTTGATATTGGAGATCAAGGTCTGTGCTGATGGTCGCGCTCCTTCGAAGATGCAGTCATTTCTGTGCTTCCAGATCATCCACGGGATGAGTAGCGCGGCGGAGGCGAGGCCCTTACGCATTGGCTTGGGCGTGTTCCTCTTGGCAAGTTGCCACCAGTCCATGATCGAGGCCTCTTGATCTGGGGGTTGCGCGGTCATTCGCAGCCAGGCCAAGATCTCGTACCACGCCTGCTTGGCGATGGGGCACTCCAGAAGCAGGTGTCTGATGGTTTCCAGACTCTGGTCGCAGAGTGGGCATCGGGGATGGTGTTGGAGGCCGTGGCGCTCTAGTCGCTCAGCAGTCCAGCATCGATCCTGGTTGGCTAGCCAGTGGAAGAACCAGCTTTTCCAGATGATCTTCCAGGAGAAACAAGAAGTTGATCCTTGGAAGGATGCTAGGTAGCAAGAGCGCGCCGAGTAGACTCCGTCAGATGTCCACTTCCACTGTAACTGATCCTGGTCATCTGTGAGAGTAACAGTCTGTAGCGATGTCCAGAGCTGTAGGTATTGGCCAATCTCATGTAGACCCACAGTTCCTTGGATGTCCCTAGCCCAGTTGTTCTCGGTAAGGCCGTCAGCCACTGTCCCGACCTTGCGTCGCCGCTTAGGGATGCAGTTGTAGAGGTCGGGCGCGATTTCGCTGATGGAGCGGCCCTGGAGCTACAGATGGAAAAGCAATCAAGGCCTAGCCGTCCTCCTCTGCCTTTTCGCCGGTGACCTCCAGGTAGCGCCGCCGCGCCACCAAGATCAGAGATGGAACTGCTCGCTTGGCTCTCTTTCCCGGCAAGGAGCCAATGCCACCTGCCACCCAAGCTCCTCCAGGGACGAACCACTTGGAGAAGCAGAGGCGTCGAGCACCGGCGCACTGGCTCAGATGGGGCCTCCGCCATGGAGGTTGTAGAAGGGCCGCACAGCCGGCCAAAGATCATGGCGCTGATATCAAGCGCCATGTGATCCGCTCTCAAGGGGGCAGCTTCGACGCGCAGCGATGGCAGAGCACCACCCGCGTCCTTCCTTTTCCTTCCAATCCCTGCCCAGTCTCGCTGCCAAATCCTCACCTCCCAGCCGCCATGGCCAGGACGCCGAGAAAGGAGAACGGCGAGCCGCACAGATCGAAGGCAAGGGCGCTTATTAGAAGAGCTCGCCGCAGACCACCTCGCCATCTTCCACCTTGGAAGCCCAGCAGAGGGGGCCGACAGCACCTCACCGGCATCGCACCCAGATACCAGCCAGGACAAGCTCGCAGAACCAGCCTTATTGTCGGAGATGCTCGGACTCCTCGCCACCAGCCATGCCACCTCCTGCCACCGGAGAAGCGCCGCCGCAAGAAACACCGAGGTGCCCTGGATCTGGCCGGAGAGACCCAGAGACCTACTCCCAGTCACCCATCTAGGGCAAACACTGGGACCTAGCCCAAAACTACACACTACTACTACTAAGTATAGAGTAAGCCAACCACCTAATCCATCTCCTTCCCGGCCGCCGTGGCTACCGGAGAGAAGGGAGGAGAGGGGCGGCAGCAGTGAACAGAGGTCGACTCTCAAGGAGAAGGGAGGAGCAGTCGCGAGAGAGAGACTTGTCAATTAACACAGTTCATCTCAGAATTTTAGACCAGTTCTTTTGACGAATGGGCTGGTCTTCTATGCTGTTAATTGTATAAAATGCACGAGTTATGTTGCCCTAACCGCAAAAGAAAAAAAAAAGATATCAACGCTGCCCAGTTTGAAGGTCCCAGCTTGCTTTCGATTAGGCCAAATTAGTATCTCTTGCCCATTTTGGCAAGGGTCTGTCCACCTTGTTGGGCAAAGAGGGAGGAGCTTGCTCAGGAAGAACTCCATATGATGGATAAACTTAATGCAGGATGAAATTGCCAAATTGCTTGTCTAGCCTAAGCAAGGTCCTAACCATGAAGTAAGGGTGAACTATATAGACTGGTTACTTATTTAAGGTCAAATCTTACTAGCCAAGACTTATTAGAATGAGGCAAGTGTTTTTCCCATATTGCTACAGAGCTAGAGGTACCGCTACCGCTGTCAAATAGCACATAGAGATATGCATTTCAAAGTTACATCCAGCCACAAAACAGTGCTATAAAGTAAATGGATACTGTATGCACCTAAAAGCACTTGAAGAGCACTTTTCAAACATCTTGGTTAGTAAAGTTGCAGGTCAAAGTCATGCTTCTGCATATAAATTTTGCAACTGTGACGAAGCCTTACAATTTTCTGCGTAGATATTTAGCATGCTATAAATTTGAAAAGGCAAGCTCCTTATTTTTATTTACTTACCTCCACATTTGTGCGGAGTGAAGTCATAAGAAGCGAGCATATTTGATGGCGCAATACCTGGCAGGTTATAAGAAGCTCTTTAATTGTGGGTCAATGGTTAACAAACATTTGTGAGGACAAAAGTTGTACAGAAACACAAACCTGCTGGTAAGATAATAATGTCCGGAATACAGGAACATATGTGGATAGCACAAACCTGGAACAAAGAAGGTCAAGACACATTCAAGCACTCAGCATCAGTAAAGACTCGGGATAAGCTTTAACTCAAATTCTAGATAATGTCAACAATTATATGAGATAAAAAAAGTTAAAAGCAGCCTTCTGATGAAAAGATTGGCATCACTAGTTTTTAGAAGATGCTCGTCACTTTAGTTTTTAGAACTCAGTCCATACTTCACCACTCCAACAGGAGTTGCATAACTTGTCAAACACAAAGATGAGCAAGAAGATGGCACCCACCATTGGTTTGTGCTTTAAAATTTGTGCATATCGAAGGGGGTGAAGCATAGAAGGACCTCCCATGGAACCAATCTAATGTGACCCTTTGCACTTACAAGGGTCAAAAATACAATAGTAAAATGCTTATAAGAGAATCAAACTCAAGTTTAGTTTATAGATTTTTTTATTTGGATTGCTATTTATTTTAGTGTGTTTATAGTGCACTTCACAGTTGTATTCAGAACTCTTGCCACAACAGAACCCGTCCCTCTATATAAGCACCATTTTGACATCAGCCACCAATGACATGTGACAACAGCAGCCCAAGGTACTTTTTAACTAAGACTAGTTAAACTTGGTTAAAACACAAAATGTGTAGAATATCGGGCATCATGAAAGTTGTGACAAGTGACTAATGGAAGTATCCCAAGATTTTTATTATGAAACTTAGAGAACTTACTCAAGTATGTCAAGGGCAAACGTCCTATGCAGTGACTGAGCATGCAACCACCTAGCCTAAAGAAAGAGAGAGTGGTAACTTTATCAAGAAAAGTTGGGTACAAATTCAGTAATTCAAGTTCAAAGTTACTGAATAAAATGTAGTAACAAAATATGAGCCAGTTAATCATCCTTATTTAAAGAAGAACAGAAAAGGTGCTATCAGAAATTGTTCACACATACAGATCCACCTGCGGCAAGAGCTGTCAGGTCTTCAAGCAGACGGAGACCGAGCTTTCCAACGTCAGTAAGATCTTCCCTCATGGTGAGTTCGCCATAGTTGAGCGCATGTGAGCTGTCATGCAGGGTACGTTGAATATTGACTAAAACAAGCAAAGAGAATGCAAAATAATACATTGAAAAACAAAATATCTAAAATATTTGTGTGCTGGAGTATTTTAGTATCAAATGACTTTATACTTTAACTAGAAGGAAGAAGTTTTCTATACACCATCTAGGAGGAAATTGATGGAATGCAAACACAAGAAATGTAGAATTGGTTAAATTATCATCCATGTGAACAGAATGACATGACTGATGTACTAAAAAAAGCACAGGACGAATGAGCAAGATTTGTCTGGGTTGAATGGACAACACCAATTTGCAATCATCAGTAGGTATCCATCACACAGCAAAATATAAGGATGATGCAGCTGATAAGACTCTAGCAGAATGAATTGATGCCAATGTTGTCAAAGGACAGAAATACAAATAGGGGAAAATAAGCTTCAGATACCCAAATATACAAGAATACAAGATAAAAGAAAAGCAAGGTTGTTGCATGGACTGAATGCCAATTGGCTGCTAAGAACATCATGACGGGCTACTAAGAATATCTTCTATTAAAAATACACTCAAATGCTCATATTATTCTACATTCATGACTAAACAACAATGAACGGAAATATGGAATCATCACATAGAAGCCAGACACTTCACAAATAGACTCGTGATCTTGGTTTCTAACTTAACTTTCTGAAAATTTATGATTCACTGTCTTGGTACCTTTCATACTTGATATACTAGAGCAAACAATCTGTTAGGGATTTTTTTACCACACCTTACCCCATGCTTTGTGTCTCATCTCATGTGTGTGTAGACTCTGGATAATGTGCCAGAAATCAACCCAAGGATGATAACGCATAAATGGTCTAACAAACATTTTTTGGTATTAGAGTACATTGTTATGTATTACTGCAGGATATGAGCATAATATTAAAGAAAGAAGAGAAATAGACTGAGCCTTACAGCGTCTGGCCGAAGCTACGAGTAACATTATTGGCAACAGGGCTAGCACGTGAACTGAGTCTGGCTGGGGATGCTTTACCAGTCGGAAGTGATTCGGCAAGAACAACATTATCAAAGACCAATGCCACTGCTTGTCTAAATGTAGCTGCTGCCGTGCTAAATGAAGAATGCATGATTTAGGAGATCGCCACAAAGGAATTAAGAATCTGTGAGCCAACAACATGTGAATGAGCTTACTTGCGGACACTGTCAGAAGACCGACTGCTTTCAAGTAGGTGAAGACATATGCCAAGGGCTTGAGACATGTCCTCCTGAGAGAAATGAAAACAAGATGCTGATAAGATAAGCCTATTGATGGTAAGAATAATGGCCCTCGAAATAGTATGGCATCTGGTAGCATGAACTACAGAAATCGTCAAGTTTTACGTATATTCCAAGAAATAATCAATAGCACTGTTCCCCTCGGAGCAGAATAAAAATTTATCGTGCAGCTGGAGTTACTATTTTTGCCATTGCGGGTAATAAAAATTTCACTATTGCCATAATAAAAAAGCATCTGGTATGCTTTAAACACATAAACATCTGGTAACCCAAGTCCAAACAGCCAGGCGCCAGAAATCCAAAGAAAACAAAAAAGAAAAGGCAGAGTACCTTATTTTACAAAAAGGAAAATTATGAGTTGACATAAGCCAAATGCGAAAACAGAAGGCTAAGAGTGGTGACTACTCAATGGCACACTGTTATTGTCATATATTTACATTTTTTATAGAGGGAAGCTTCTATGTGTTACAGGGCCAGCTAAGCATACCACACATAATAAGAAATTATTCCATCTATTAGACTATTACAGATATTAAAATTTAGATGACAATGGTCGATAGCTGTACCTCACTTTCAGGACGTAAATGTGACTGAAAGACAATCAACATTGTTTGCAAAGTCTTCAACTGAAGACTTTCATCTGTCATCTCAGCATGCTGCGGTCAGAAAAATTCACACTTGAGTGATGATTACTTTAAAGACCTCAAGAGTTAAGGTACTACAAGATGATCCATCAAATCAAATCACACAAATGCTTACATATGGTCAAAAGATTGTATACATTATAAACATTTATAATTAAGAATCAGCTTTACAAAGAAAAACACATCATCAAACTCAAATATCCAGTAATAGTTAACACAAGCCCTCCAACATATACCACAAAAAATCTAGGTTAAATTTATTAGACTAAGTTCAAAAAAGCGAGGCAAGTAGATACAGAAGTAAAGAGAGACTCACATCTCTCAAAGTAGCTAATATCTCCTTCAACGCAGATGATGCTACAGCGTCATGTGATATAAGTTTTTGCAAACAGGACAGTCCTAGCACACTCAGCTTCACTGATTTGACACTGCATGCCATCAGAAATATCCGTAGTATATCCCCATTTTGAGCTATTTCCCTTGGATTGGATAGAGAACGGAGCTGCAAGCCAAAGAGAATTGAAAACGTATGTTCAATAAGAGAGTAGCATACCACTTACATCACATGAGAATGCAAAATTAATGTTAAAATGTACAGAAAGGCTACAAAGTACTACACCCTCCTTCCCTATTTAGGTGGCGCACATACTTTTTGAGGTCAAAGTTTGACCATCAATTTGACCAACGAAATATGGATCATATGTCAGAAAAGTTTTATCACTGAATTCGTATTAAAAAAAATCCAAAGATATAATTTTTATAACAAGTTAAACATATATTATTGGTCGAATTAGTGGTCAAAGTGAAAACACACAAAACTAGGGCGCCACGTGCATTGGGACAGAGGGAGTAGCATCTTTGCAGGAGTAACATAAGAAACAAGAAAAGTGAATTCATCATCTAGCAATTACAGATGCACACAATTTGACTCTAGAGAGGAATTAGCCCCAACAGTTAATTTTGGATGGGTATGGTTAATCCTTTTTCTGAAAAAAGAACATGTTATGTGGTTGAAGCATCCCAAAGCAGATAAAATGGTGATGATAAGCATATGAGGATTACAGAATTACTTGGTTAGTTCCTTCATAAATCAGAACATCAAAAGCGTCTTAAACATAGAAACAGGGGAAGTGAGAACCAAGCACTAGCTTGGTGGCTTGAAGCTCGGGATGTTGAGCTCGCCACCCCGGTTCGAATTGCAGGTGATGCGTTCGGACTAAACGTGGTGCTATCCGCGTGAAATAATCACTGGAGAGGTCTCACCTACCTAACAACATATAGCCAAGGGAGGGGTCCTTCACCCATTGGTCAACATTTTAATACAGGGAAGTGGCAGGGGGTTTCCACGAGATCAAACACTAGTGAAAGGCAGAAATATGCACAAATATGGACAGCATCTCCATGTGGGACAAATAAAACTAAATGCTGACTAAAATCTAAGCTAATTCGGTTCAAACTTCAGCGCACATTGCTGATAACAAAGACAGTGGCTATTTCAACTCCTGCATTAGTACTGGGCAACATTGTGTGCCAGCATCACTGAAGTTCACTCCTTTACTTCAAGCACATACAAAAAACCTAGTGGCATGCAAAAACACAGTAAAATTAGAAGAAGAAACAAAAAAGTGGTAACACCACCCTCCACCTCGATACACAAAACAAAGGTATGTTTGAATGTTATTTTCACGCACTAAGACTGCTAAGAGGTATAGTGCAGGTGTTGTTCTGTTTAGTCTATCTGTTGATCGCACTTGATCAAATAGATATGGGCAGTACTCTTCATTTTGCCTATATGCCAATTATTCATAGATGTTGTTTGTGACAACTCTTGTTATGTACACATATAGTATTTCATCTTAATTATGGACCAGCACCAGTATATTTTGCTTAAGTTATGCTAATATCAAGGCTTTTTTCTGTGGTCTATCATGAAATCCTGTAAAAGCTACTTCTAGGGTGTTGCTGCCAAGAAGCACACGAACAAGAGAAGTCGAGTGTGTGTCTCCACTCTCCAGTCTCGACTACAGTACATAAAAGTTATCCCTCCACCCACACAAACCAATCTTAGTAGGCATTGAACCCTTCAACCTAGAGAAAGCGATAAATTCCCTCCAGCTCTACTCGAACTACTCTTATAAGCTATGTGCCATTGGCCCAAGCATTAACTCGGGATCTCCAACGAAAAACGAAGCTCTAACAAAAATCAATTGCAAACATCTAAATGTAAGCAACCAAACCTTCGAAAAATCACTCAGGACTCACAACCATTCCTTAAAGTTGAAGTTCTACACCTACCAAGTAGGATAAGCCTCTCACAAGCACTAACCATTAACTAGGACTAATTGAAATTCACAAACGGAAGCTGAAATATCCATCCTACAGGTCACCTAGGTGGAATTGGCCAAACCTTAGTTCTTCAAAAACATCACCTAAAATCATCAAGCGGGGGGTCTGCTCCTACATCACTAGCTCACAACGTATTGCTATCACGAAACCAAACAGAAAACAGAGTTAGAGGTAAGCAACAACTTCCAAGCACACTTGGAGATGTTTGGACACTACTTCATTGGCATGTCGGATCCGAAACGAGCGAGCGAGCGACACAAACGCGAAGTGAGTAGCGGCACTGAAATCTCGGGGGACCAGGGGGAGAGGCGGACCTTGAGTGTTGCGTGCTCGGCGGCGTCCTTAACGGCGGGGTGGCGGCGGCGCGCCTCGGCGGAGAGAGCGCGAAGATCGGCCTCCAGAGCCGCCATGAAGACCATCCCCGCCTCTTACTTCTCCCCCCTCGGATTCGACCGGGAGGCTAGGGGTTAGGGTTTTGGACTCTTCTCCCCTCGCGGAGATCGGAGGAAGGCCGGACGGAAAATGGAGGATTGGTGAGATCTGATGAGGTGAGACGGGGACGGGGACGACGACGACGGCGACAGGAGCTCGCGATGTTAGTTGCAATCGACCATCAGTGTTGCGGGGGAGACGGCCGCTGAGCCGTCGGATCATGATCTGTGGGTGTGTTTGCTTTAAGCCTAAGCTCATCTCATACGAAATTCTTCAGCGCTGCAGCGCTGGGTACTCGGACCCGGCTCGAGACATTTTCTCTACTCCTTCTTACCTAGCTCAAATTTTGTTCAAAGTTATGTGTGCTCGTGATTTGGTCCATGGTAACAAGAAAAATGAATCTATAGAGGGTAAGATAGACAATGAATGTATCACACAAACAGGAACCGGCCATTGCTTATGACCAATGAGCAAAATAGGAGTTAAAAGGTTATGTGTAATATCCTAGCATTAGAATTTAGAAATAAGTTGAGTTCAGGCATGTGCACTATATTTATCATAGAAAATCTGAATAATTTTCGTGTTTTTGATTAAAATTTGTCAAAGTGATTTAAACTTCTCTTAACTTGATGGAACTGAAGTAGATCATCAAGTTGAGTGCGATAAGTTTCAATTTAACCTTTGCTAAAATCTTATTTTGGGTAAAGATGATTTGATCTAAGGGTAGATAAAATATAGTAAAACTAAACCACAGCACATTACTCAAGGATGAACACTTGATCTTCTAAAGATTATATCAAGGTATTCTTTACAACAACCCTGAATACCAAATCAAGTTTATAATCCAAGTAAAGAAACTTAATAATTAAACCTTAATATATATGCTTACTACAATTATTACTCTCATGAGTATCATGGTAGTTCCTAAACATTAACCCTTATTACAAATAGAATAGAAAAAAAAGTCAAGCCATGACCATTCACCACATATCCTTATTACCATATTAATGGATGTCATTCCTATTAAACCATGTTCTAGTGTCTGTTGATCATTGATAACTGCAAGTGTACGGATCGTTTGTAACTAGTTTCGAAATAAAGATATCGATCCCACATGGAGCAGTATGCGAAAGACTAAAATGCGTTTAACTATAACTAAACGAAGTACTTAAGAAATAACTTTAAGATGCAAAAAAAGTAGAGTTGTTTGTGGGTTTTTGGTTGATCGAGATAATTTAAAGTAAAGCAAACTTAATGTAGAAAGTAAGAATCGCGTGGTAGTAAAACTTTGGAACTGCAATAGGGAAAAATGCGTTCTCGGGGAGTGGTGGATACACCGCTAGCAATTTAGACTAAGCAATCAAGATTATTATAGCAAATATTCTCATAATAATATATGTATGTGGGAGGAGCTCTATATATGGACGAATAGGCAGCAACCGCTACTCACATCATCCTTCATAACCACAGCCGGCGAATAAACGACATCAATCGTATTATCCTGCTATTAAGGGATTTCTCCCGTGGCAGAACATGGATTAATGAGTTCTCCTTGATTCCCCAAGTTAGCACGTAAGGAATAACAATAGCTTTATAGTCACGGTAAGTGCTATCATCCCTTCGTCTACCAACAAGTAATCTCCTTCATCGAGTCCATAGAGGAGATAAATATTAAGGAGGTGCACAACTCCTAACATCAAGATGAAGACAATTAACACATACACATAATGATGTATAACATAATAATCTCTATCTCATCTTAATTATATGCTAGGGTTTCTCCATCTCCCCAACAACTAGAGATCTACTCAGACATGGATGCAATCAACATCATGGCAATGGTAATGAAAACAATCATAGATGAATAGTATTTGTATAAATCCACAACGAGTACGGGAATTACAACAATATCTAGACAAGATGTAGATGAGATGGATGGAGATGGTGGTGATGCAGCGGTAGATGATGAAGATCGATGCCTTAGCCTCCCAGATCTACGCAGGTTGAAGATGGATCCCCGGTGGACAAGTTCCCCCTCCAGATGCCTTCCGGAGGTGAGGTTTCGGCAATTTATGGGTGTTCTATATGTCTTCTCTCCGATCCAGTTGCACGGGGTGAAACTATTTAAGGAGGCGGTGGCGGTGCCAACTATACGGCCGAAAAAAATTATTCCCGCCGTATAGTCGGTCGTTAAACCGTTAGTCTCCTTTGATCGCTTCGGGTTTTCTTCTGGTATTATTAATATTTCCCAAATAAGCGATTTACATTGTTTTTGACTCCTTTTCTCCTCAGTACAACTGCTCCAAGAATTGTGTCCATTGGATCCATCATCTATCCTAATTCTGGTGAAAACAGACATAAAATATGCACACGAGCGCCGTAAAATACCAAGATCCTACATCTATAATGCAAAATAATAGTATAAAATATGATGCAAATATGCACTCATCAACTTCCCCAAGCTTAGACTCTTGCTCGTCCCGAACAAGTTTAGCTCAATGGATGTGATCCCCATATTCATGAAGCTAAGTCGATAAAATAAATGAGGCAATTGCAGTATGTGTTTATCATATACGATACATAGGAATAAGTTCATAAATAGTACCTTACTCGAACCATCTGAATAATATTAGCAGGCTTCCACACCTTAGTGATCAATAGTTCACAAAAGATGAATCTCAATATAGTGTAAAAGTATTCGGTTCAACCGAATAAGTTAGCGAGGTAGTCCCAAGTGTTTTAGGATCAACTTATTCACTTGGGATTTAAAATCTCAAAAGTGTATCTTTGTCATACTACAATATAGTGGTATATGCATATTTGCTCTTTGCACACTCGCTCTCTTTCTTCTTTCTTTTCTTCTCTTTTGTGTATATGCTCACACTTTTTTGTTTAAGTGATGTGCAAAGGAGCTAGCCATATATCCCACTTCATGTAGGAATTCAAAGTTTAACGATCTCAGTTATCAAATTCCAATTGAATATGAAGCATTCTTATGACTTGAAGATTCTACCTCGACTTGTTCTCACTCTATTTTGATAGCATTTTTATTTTCCTTTGTTCAAGGTTTCTTTTTCAACTTAACTGCATAGATAGTTTTTCTTTGTAAATAAAACTGTAGACTTACAGTATGTTGACCAAATTATCTTTATATGTTCCATTAATACCAATTGTGTGGAATACTCCTATTGCTATAATCAAGTGCAAGTAAATTTATACTCAAGCCATTCATATATCCAATAAGATAAGCACAAACTCAATATTACTCCATAATAATAATAAACTCGGAATTTCTTAAAAGGGATCAACTATTCCTGAAGGGAATTCTAATGATGCAATTATTTCTAGTTTGAACTAATGCAAAACAAAATAGCAATATAAAACTTACAAGATAGATTACAAGGTCTTTAAAGATCTCCCCAAGCTTGGAATCAAGCCAGGTGGGATCAAATAACTCCTTGTTGGTACATATTCCTCCTCATGGGTAGAAAGAGTGTTGCCCTCTTCTTTTATGTTGCCATGTTTAACTATGCTTGCAAAGCGGATGCTAAGCTCGGCCATGTCGTATTGAAGCTTCAACATTTTCTTCTTGAAAAATTTCTTCTTATCTGTCAACTCAAAGACAGTTTTAATCAAGAAACCAACTCTACCATCGATGTCATCGACCTTCTTCTCAAGTTATTCGCTCATCATCCAGTAGGAGTCAATCCCTTCTCCAATTGTTTCAACACGTTCCTTTGAAGCCTTTTCCAACTCATAGAACTTATCATGAATCCCATCTTGCCGCACCTTCTTAGGTTTAAGAGATGATGGACCAAGAGGAGGTTTATAATAGGATCCTATGTTGTAACGATAAGGATCAGGGAGATACTCATCCTTGTTGTTTCCCCGCTCAGCTTGTCTCATCATCTCCATCCTTTGCGGGAACATGTCCTCCCAATTTGGGAGAGGCTTTATCTCCGGGCTAGATGATGACGATGATCCTTTAGGTTCTACTTCTTCGATTCTCTTCACGGGCTTCTCTTCTTTCTTCTTCCAGATCTTGTTGACATGGAAGGGTTGCATGGCTTCGTTGCACGGATGTTGTTAGAGGGGCTTGTATAGGGATGGCGAAGAATTTTAGAGGCTGGAAGCTGTAGCTCTTCGAAAACTTAATGAAAAAGGTTAGATGCGATCAGCTTTAAAAGGGGAGGTCAAAAACCCTAGCTGCCTTTTGTAACGAGCAAATATACACGCGCGACCCATATAGATCCCGCCGTATAGTTATGAACCGGCTACAGATTACATCTACGGTGGAACCAACTATACGGCTGGAACTATACGGGCGAGAATTTTTATTCCCACCATATAGTTGGTCGTTAAACTCTCTGGACTCTGAATATTTTTTTAGAGATGGGTCGATAACTATAAGACCGCAACTATATGGGCATAATTTTTAATTCCGACCATATAGTTGGTCGTTAAACTCTCAGTACTCAGAAAATAGTTTTGTCAAAGGCATCGATATCTATCAACTATACGGGCGGAATTTTTAATTCCGGCCGTATAGTTGGTCGTTGAACTCTTAGTACCTTTCGTGGATGGAAGGGTGATGTTGCAACAACTATACGACCGCACCTATATGGCCGGAATTTTTATTCCCGTCGTATAGTTGGTCATTAAATCTTCTGTGTCCACCAAAAAATTTCTGCTTCTCCAAAGATTCTTTATTAATCTGAAACTTAACGAAATATCAAGTTTTGACATAAAAATATCAGCTTAGATTTTCGACCAATTTTGGCATTATCAATCTTCCTTCTTCTTCGCTAGAGCATCAAATGTTCCTTATTTAACACAATGCTCAAATAAACTTTAATTAAAAATTTAAAAACTTACTCAAACCTTTACTTTGCATGGGTTGCCTCCTATGAAGTGCTCTTTTATGGTCAATAGCTTGACCGTATTGTTGCTCATTCTGTCTCGAGTCCATTCTTCTTGTAGTTGCCATTCCTTGTATACCTTTGCTTAATCACTTCTTCTGGGGTGATTACTTTTATGGTTATTGCACTTATATCTTCTTTTACTCGATAGTGCTTCAAGCATTGTCCATTTACCACCCATTCAAGAGAGGGTGCTTTTCCTTAGAGCTTCATTGCTCCCGATGAATAAGCTTCTTCAACTATATATGGGCCTTCCCACTTTGATCTGAGCTTTCCTGGAAACAACTTGAGACGAGAGTTATAGAGCAACACTTTGTCTCCACTTTTAAAGTTCTTATTCTCTATTTTTCTATCATGCCATCTTTTCACTTTTTCCTTAAACAACCTAGCATTCTCATAGGCTTCACTTCTAAACTCATATAAAGCATGAATATCTAATAAACGCTTTTCTCCTACTGCTTTAAGATCATAATTTAGGTTCTTGATTGCCCAAAAAGCTTTGTGTTCTAATTCTAAAGGTAAATGGTATGCTTTACCATACACCATATTATAAGGTGTCATACCCATTGGGTTTTTAAACACAGTACGGTATGCCCATAGAGTGTCATTTAAATTGTATGACCAATCTTTTCTTGATTTGTCCACCGTATTCTCGAGCATGGTCTTTAATTCTCTATTAGAGAGTTCCACTTGACCACTTGTTTGGGGATGATATGGTGAAGCAACGCGGTGAGTTACTCCATATTTGCTGAGGATTTTCCTGAAAGTTCCTTTCATAAAATGAGAACCACCATTAGTGATTAAAAATCTAGGAACTCCAAACCGGGGAATATGACATCCTTGATCATCTTCACTGAGGTGGCTGCATCTGCATGACTTGTTGGAATAGCTTCCACCCATTTCGTAACATAGTCAACAGCAACAATAATATGAGTATAACCATTCGATTCTATAAATGGTCCCATGTAATCCATTCCCCATACATCAAAAGGTTCAATTCTAAGACTATAATTCATTGCCATTTCTTGTCTCCTACCTATATTACCTATTCTTTGGCAAGCATCACAGTATTCCACATACTTGTGTGTATCCTTGAGCAAGGTGGGCCAATAGAATCCGGATTGAAGTACATTTGCAGCGGTTCGCTTACCTGTATGATGCCTTTCATACGGGCTGTCATGACAAGCTTTCAATATTGCATTCATTTCATGGTTAGGAACACACTTCCGAATTATTCCGTCAGGTCCATGACGATATAGATACGGATCATCCTAAAAGTAATATTTAAGATCATTAAAGAATTTCATCCTTTGATTTCTTGACATACGAGGAGGTATAAATTTTGTTGCGAGATAATTAGCATAATCCGCATACCACAGATAAGCAGTTTCAATATTTGCTAAATATTCTCCCAGAAATGATTCATTTATAGGTACAAGGTTGTTAATTATTCCCTCCATCCAAGAGAGATGATCTGCTACCGGATTATCTTTACCCCTCCTATCTACTATTTACAAATCGTATTTCTTGTAGTAATAAGACCCACCTAATCAACCTGGGCTTAGCATCCTTTTTTACAAGGAAGTGACGCAAAGCCTGGTGATCCGTATAAATTATTACCTTAGAATTAATGATGTAGGATCTAAATTTGTCGCAAACAAAAATTATAGCTAGGAACTCTTTTTCTGTAGTAGCATAATGTTTCTGAATCTTATTAAGAGGTCTACTAGAGTAATAAATAACATTCAAATTCTTTCCATCTCGCTGCCCTAACACAGCCCCTAAAGCATAGTCACTAGCATCACACATGATTTCGAAAGGTTCATCCCATTTTGGAGATTGCGTGATAGGGGCTAAAACTAATTTATTCTTAAGGTCCTGAAAAGCTGCAATGCAGTCACGATCTAAGTAGAATGGAGTTTCTTTATCAAGAAGGTTGGTGAGAGGCGTAGCTATTTTAGAAAAATCTTTTATAAAACACTTATAAAAACCTGCATGTCCCAGAAACATTTTTAAGTTTTTAATCTCCTGAGGTATTGGAAGATTTTCTATAGCATTTATATTAGTTTTGTCTATTTCTATTCCCTTCTCCGGAACCTTATGTTCGAAAATTTTACCTTCTCTTTCCATGAAACGGCATTGTTCCCAATTCAAAACCAAATTTGATTGCCTGCATCTCTGCAGTACTTTGGTTAGATTGTAGAGGCAATTATCAAAGGTCGTTCCACAAATAAAAAATCATTTGTTAGAACTTCCATAGTCTTCTCAACAAAATCATCAAAGATCTTTAGAACACATTCTTGAAAAGTTGATGATGTGTTACATAAGCCAAACGGAATTAATCTATAAGCATATATGACATAAGGGCAAGTGAAAGTTGTTTTCTCTTGATCTTCCGGTTGTATGGTAATTTGAGAATATCCAGAATAACCATCAAGAAAGCAGAAACAAGAATTATTACCAAGTCTTTCTAAAATTTTATCCATGAATGGTATAGGTTTATGATATTTCTGTATCTCGCGGTTTAGCTTCCTAAAATCAATGCACATACGATGTCCTACAATAGGCCTTACAGGAACTAACTCACCTTCCCCATTCATAGCAGCATCAAGACCACCTTGTCTTGGTATGCAATGAGCTGGACTAACCCATTTACTGTCAGAAATAGGATATATCATGCCAGCATCTAATAAGCATATAACCTCTTTTCTTACTACTTCCTTCATTTTCAGATTAAGCCTTCTTTGTGTATCCACTACAGGTTCAGCATCATCAAGCATGGTAATCTTATGTGTTACGATAGATGGATCTATTCCTTTAATATCACTTAGTGTATATCCAAAGGCTTCACGGTGCTTAACCAAAACTGAAATGAGTTTATTTGTTTCATTCTCTAATAAATTCTTGCTAATAATAACAGGACATTTATTTTCATTATCTAAAAAATCATACCTCATATCTTGTGGAAGTTGTTTCAATTCAATCGGTGGAGGCTCTTCATCTTCTTTTCTTACCAGTTCTTCATAGTCATGTGGATTGCTTCTAGAGCTGAATCAAGGTAATCAACCATGTCTTCTCTCTCCTCATTATCTGGTGCTTCCTCCCAGTTAATTAGGCTCCTCTATAATTCATCTTGTGGAGTACTGAAGTGAATTGCTGCCAACTCGGTAATCTTTTTCTCTTCCTTAATATCTTCTACTTCATACGGCCTCTTCTTTAGTTTGGCGAAGTAGAATGTCATTTCCTCTTCTCCAAACATCAGTGAAATAGTCTCCTTCTTATTATTGACTCGAGCTTTGGTAATGGAAACAAAAGGCCTGCCTAAAAGAATAGGACAAAAAGAATCTCGAGGCATATCAACAATATGAAAATCAAGGGGGTACATGAATGATCCAATAAAGACATAGATATTTCTGATTACACCTTCCGGTTTTATATTAGTCCTATTAGACAATTTAATAGTAGTGTCTACCGGTTCCACATCTGGACTATTTAAATTATAGCAGAGTTCCTCATAAAGTGATGAAGGCATAATATTTATAGTGGAAATCGTCTCACAAATTCCGTATAAGAAAGTTTCTCCACAATATATAGGGGTCATTGGTTTTGAAGTTTCGTTACCTCGTACCTTACCTTCGATGAATTCTGAGGTGTCAAGGTCTAGCATAACCACTTCATTTTCCACTATTCGTGCTTCCATAAGATCCTTTAATATAACATTATTTATATTGGTAGCTTCGGGGTTCCTTTCTGGTTTCTTCGATTTCTTCTTTATTTGTTCTTCCTCCTTTTGCCTTTTCTTGACGATCCCTTGAATAGGTGTTGAGGAGAACTCTTCCATCAGCTCTCTTGCACGCTTCTTTTCTTAGAGGGGTTTATGGGGTTCCGATTCTGTTGGTACCTGCAAATGCCCTGCATAATTCTCAATAATTTTCTTTACTGAGTAAGAATCAATACCTAGGGTTTTAATCATTGCATCTGTCCTTTCATCTGCAAGGAAATCGTTAATGCAAGCATATTCAGAAAAACTATTTGTAATGTTTTCCTTATCTTTAAGATTTTCTGTTGCTTCTCTCATTTTTATTATTAGATTCCGAGCTTCATCGTAGGTATAAGATAGAAAACTTCCATTAGAAGCAGTGTCTAGATTCATTCTATTTTCAATATTTATCCCTCCATAAAAAGTATGAGTGATTAACCAATCAGGTAAACGATGACGGGGGCAATTATCTAGGTAACTTTTGTACCTTAGATATCCTTCATATAAGCCCTCACCAGGATTATTTTTGAAACTGATAATAATACCTCTCATCCTATGAGCTTTGCTTTCTAAGTAATATTTTGATAGGAAATTGGTTGTCAATTCCTTCCAAGTCTTCCGTGCTTCTGCACAAAAAGATCTGTACCAGTCGCAAACATTATTAGAGAGAGTTTGTCTAAACAACTGGGTTTTAACCATATCAAGATTATAGTCATCGAATATAAACGAACTGAGAACATATTCAAAGAATTGTAAGTGTCCATATGGACTTTCTTCATTGGTTCCTACATATTTCTTAGAGTGCGGCAGTTCAAATAATAAAGAGTGGATCTCAATTCCATCCGGATTTATGATTTTATTGACAGCTATAAAAGCATTCATGGGCGAACCCATTTTACTTACTGCCTCAAGCTGGTTTAAATGCTGAGTGTTGTCCATTGTTATGGTCCTGCAACTCAAGTAAAAATTAGTACAACGAAAGTAAATAACTAAAAGTAAAGTGACTTATAGTGCTAAGCTCCCCGGCAACGGCGTCAGAAAATAGCTTGATGACTGCAAATGCACATATCGTTTGTAGCTAGTTTCGAAATAAAGAATTCGATCCCACAAGGAGCAGTAGGCGAAAGACTAAAATGCTTTTAACTACAACTAAACGAAGTACTTAAGAAATAACTTTAGGATGCAAGAAAAGTAGAGTTGTTTTTGGGTTTTTGGTTGAATGAGGTAATTTAAATTAAAGCAAACTTAACGCAGAAAGTAAGATCGCATGTGTAATAGAACTTTAGAACTACAATAGGGGAAAATGCGTTCTCGAGGAGTGGTGGATACACCACTAGCAATTTAGACTAACCAATCAAGATTATTATAACAAAATATTCTCATAATATGTATGTATGTGGGAGGAGCTCCATATATGGACGAATAGGCAGCAACCGCTACTCACATCATCCTTCATAACCATAGCCGACGAATAAACGACATTAATCGTATTATCCCGCTATTAAGGAATTTCTCCCGTGGCATGGACATGGCTTAATGAGTTCTCATTGATTCCCCAAGTTAGCACGTAAGGAATAACAACAGATTTATAGTCACAGTAAGTGCTATCATCCCTCCGTCTACCAACAACTAATCCCCTTCATCGAGTCCCCACAGGACGCAAATATTAAGGAGGTGCATAGCTCCTAACATCAAGATGAATACAATTCACACATACACACAATGATGTATAACATAATAATCTCTATCTCATCTCAATCATAAGCTAGGGTTTCTCCATCTCCCCAACAACTAGAGATCTACTCAGACATGGAGGCAATCAACATCATGGCAATGGTAATGGAAACAATCATAGATGAATAGTACTTGTATAAATCCACAACGAGTATGGGAATTGCAACAAGATCTAGACAAGATGTAGATGGGATGGATGGAGATGGTGGTGATTGCTGACTCGTGGTTGATGTAGAGCTCGTTGGGAACCCCAAGAGGAAGGTATGGTGAGCACAACAGCAAGTTTTCCCTCAGTTATGAGACCAAGGTTTAATTGAACCAGTAGGAGGAAGGAAACACCCCAAAGGTGTTACTAGCTGAGCTTTGGCAGGGCGCACTACCGGTGCCAGTAGCAACGTGGAGACCTGCACAACACAACCACAAAACTTTGTCCCCAACTTGCGATGAGGTTGTCAATCTCACCGTGTTTTGCGGAAAACAAAGGATTAAACGTATCGAATGGAAAGAAGTAAAAGTTTGCAGAAAGTAAACACAAAGCAGAAATAGTTTATAGATTGTATGTAAAGTAAAGGACCGGGATCCATAGTTCACTAGAGGTGGCTCTCCTTAGATAGATAACATGCTGGGTGAACAAATTACAGCGGGGCAATTGACAAACACCGAGAAAGCAATACATGCATATACTAATCAACTTGACTCCTCTGAGACTTGATTGGACATTACAACATAATACATAGACCGCCATCCAACTGCATCTATGACTAATAATCCACCTTCAGGTTATCATCCGAACCCCCTCCAGTATTAAGTTGCAAGCAACAGATTATTGCTTTACAAACTGCGTGTAAAGTAAACAATACAATTGTTCTATGAACAAAGGATCGTTGATTTCTCCCTAGTAGCAACATCACATCTAGTACCTTAGAGATTTTTGTCACTTCCCCAGATTACAAGAGGCATGAACCCACTATCGAGCATAAATACTAACTATTGGAGTTGCTAGCATCTACTTGGCCAAGATAGCTACTAACAACGGAAAGCATGCAAGATCTCAAATAACAAAGACATGATAGAATCAATAATCAATCTGAAATAGCATCTCAATATCCATCGGATCCCCGCAAACACAACATGTATGGATTACAAATAGATGATCTTGATCATGAACGGAGCTCACAAGATCTAAACATGAAAGCACAAAGGAGGAGAAACCAGCCATCTAGCTACTACATGGATCCGTAGTCCAAGGATGAACTACTCACGCATCACACCGGAGGCTTGCATGGTGATGAAGAAGGCCTCCAAGGTGAATTCCCCTCTCCGGCAGGGTGCCGAGAAGAGCTTCAGATCCCTCCCGATCTAGGGATGGAGATGACAGCAGCTACAAACTCTTTCGTGGATTTTTGATCTGGTCCTTATGGTTATCGTCCCGAGGGCAACTTATAGGCGGAAGGAGAGGCCGAGGGGGTGCCGGGAGCGGCCACACCACCCCCTAGCGCGGGCCAAGCCTGGCCGCACGGCTAGGTGGTGTGGTGGCTCCCTGGCCCTTCTCCGTCTCGTATTCTGGCACTTGATCCCTTCCGGAAAAATAGGCACTTTGGCTTTTTCCCATCCAATTTCGAGAATATTCATTTTCTGACTTTCTTGGAACCAAAAACAGCAGAAAACAGGCAGCTGGCACTGTGGCTCTTGTTAATAGGTTAGTCCAAGAAATCATATGAAGAGTACTCCAAAGTTGGAACAAAACACAAGAAAGTGGATAAAACCAAGCATGGAACATCAAAAATTATAGATACATTTGCAATGTATCAACATCCCCAAGCTTAACTCCTGCTCGTCCTCGAGTAGGTAAGTGATAAAAAGAAATAATTTTTGAGGTGACATGCACCATCAAAGACTTGATCAAAGTATTTACAAAACATTCAAGACTGGGATCATAGTACTTCAATCATAACATGAAAGACAAAGTTCTAGCAATAAGCAAAGAAACTATGCAACATGAAAAGGCACAAACAAAAGATTCATGAATAACAATGCTTTGCAAGACGTTTGTTTGTTTCACATAAAGAAAACATAGCATAATAGTATTCAGCTTGTCCCTCAATAGAATAGAAAATATAAATGCATAGGACACCTTCAAAGTTCATAAGAGTGACTAGATACAATAGTTTCAAACAAGCAATAACAAGTTATGCATCAATCAACTAGTCTTGGGACAATGCACATAGAACTAAGAATGGCCACTATGCTCTCAAAGTAGGTGCATAAAGATAGAAGGTGGAGACTCAATATAATGGTGGAAGAAAGGCCTTTTGTAAAAAGGAAGTAGGGATTCAAGTCTCATAAAGAGCTTCCAAAAATTATGATACTTAAAGCTTTCAGCTCTCATTGCCCCTATCATAAGCATCTTGAAGTGATTAAGGTTAAAGTGAACAACCTATGGTGTACATGCTTGACGAAGTATAAGTCGGAAATCTCATGTCCCTTGTATACGAGGGTCGCTCCTCATGCTACTCAAGTTTAGTCACCGGTAAGTTCTTGTCATTGTAAGTACATGTGTATCATTGAGAACCCCCAATGGGGTACCCCTTGCCCGATGAAACGGAAGAATCCCCATATCAAAATGACAAGGCAAGCAGACAACGAGCATCTCAACATTCTTCTTATTTACCATGGGAATATGGTGCTTTTTTCTCTCTTTCCTCTTTTCGTAGTATCTTTTTTTTCTCTTTTCTCAATATAGGACTCTTTTTTTATAAGAAGAATGCTTCATAGACAGCTCATTATGGTTACGCTGCAGGTTTCCACCATGTCAGCATGGATTAGACCAGCGGCCCAGGCGTTTCTCTAACACATATACATAACTCCATGGACTTACAAGCTCCCCTTTCATTTCACACTGACGACATCCATATACAAAAGAGCATGATATCAACTAGGTACAAGTACCAGTTGCAATGTTGAAAGCGTTCCCCATGAAAGCATGGTTCTGCTAATTCCCAACAAATAAGTGCAAGCATATACAACATAGACGACAAAATGATTCAAGTTTATTAAGGGCAAGTAAAGTAAAGTGTGCCATCAAGTTCGTGAGAGCTTTAATCACTAGTTTTCTCATAACAAGAGGAAGGTAAAGAAAAGCATGAATATACTTGGAATAGCATAAGCTAGTAGGTAGGTATGGTGAACTCTTTGGAATAGATTGGTTTAGGGAGTTGGATGCATGAGTGGAACTCATACTTGGTTGTGGAGGCTAGCAAAAGACTGGGAGCGACAAACTAAGAGAGCAATAATGTCCCTAATCATGCAGAGCGACAAAACATCATTGATCAAAGCATAAAGTGATACTACAAGTTGAAAACTAAAGGATCATAAAGGCTTATGGTGACTTGTGATAACCATAACATGGTGTGAGCATGTTCCAAGTCAACCCAAATAAAGCATCAAAGGAGAATACCACTATATTATGCTTTAATATGCTAAAACAACGCATGATTCATCCAAGGCACATTAAGCAATCTCAATTGTTTATAACAAGTCATGCTACAACAAAGAATACTAAGCATAAAGCCAAAAAAATATCAAGCATGGCATGACAAAGCATAGGCCACAGTAAAAAATGAGCTCTTTTTACCACATAAGTATAAACTTTCCTACTCTTTTCCAAACCAAACCAAACTAAATGCAAACCAAAGTGTGAAAGAGGGGGTCTAACCAACTTATTCAGAGAACTAAGCAAACCAAAGCAAACGAAAACCAAAATGAAAACGAAAAGGAAGACGCTCCAAGAAAAACACAACTGTGCATGAAACAATAAAAATAAAGCGTTTGGAAGAAACCTGGAATTTTTACTGATGAAGAAGGGGAATGCCTTGGGCATCCCCAAGATTTTACGCTTGTACTTATTGGATGTTTCTTGGGGTGACACGCATGGCATCCCCAAGCTTGAGCTTTAGTCCATCCTTTATCTCATTACTCATTCCTTCCATACACCTGAAATTTTTCCTTCATACAAAACTTCACACAATCTCATTAGCAACATTAGTGCACTTAAGATAAATAAGTCTCAAGGTTCAGTTTTAACACCAAATAAACTTCCATTAGAACACTAGCTACTGTAGAACTTCCCTCAAAAAGCTCAATTCCCCAAAAGAACTCAAGAAGGAACCAACAAGAAGCAAATGCAGAAAATGGCAGAAATCTGTCAAAACAGACCAGCAGGTAAAGACGAATTTTTTCGAAGACCTTATGTTGCTCAAATAAAAAAGTGTTGAACTAAAGAAAGTTATATAACAACCTGGGACAGAAGCACAAAACATTACAGCTCAATCCGACGTACAGAGCTCTCTCAGGAATTTTACGGTGAAGCGCAGAAATCTGTTTTGGGATAGCAACTTTCCCAATCATTACTTCACTCTCATTAGAGGTTACTCTTGGCACAAAAAGCAAATAAAAAAGATAAGAAGAGGTTATTACAGAGGTAATAACTTCCAAGACTCATCTAAAACTCTTGGGTTATCTCCCAACAAGTACTTTTCTTTAAAGCCTTTAAGTTAGGCATAACAAGCAAAGAAAGAATCAAGTGTTCTCAAATGAAGAAGCATTAAAACCAAATTTTGTTTTCATAGGAGAAGCAAAATAAATATTTTCTCTCTTTTTAGGGAAGTGTTCTATACCTTTCTTGAGTGGGAGTTGATATTTAATGGTGCCTTCTTTCATATCAATGATGGCACCAACAGTTCTAAGAAAAGGTCTTCCCAAAGTAATAGGACAAGAAGCATTGTATTCAACATCCAAAACATAGAAATCAACAGGGACATAGGAATCATTAACCATAATAAGAACATCATTAAGAATCCCCATGAGTTTCTTTTTAGCATTAGCATCAAGTGGGACATTCAAATAACAATCTTCAAGAGGAGGCAAATCAAGCATATCATAAATCCTTCTAGGCATAATAGAAACACTACTATCAAGATCACACAAAGCTTTGAAATCAAAGTCATTCACTTTCATATTAATGATGGGTTCCCAACCATCTTCTTGCTTTATAGGAATAGAAGCTTTATGTTTCATCTTTTCTTCCTTAATCTTTATGAGAGCATCGGTAATGTGTTTTGTAAAAGCCATGTTCATAGCACTAGCATTAGGACTTTTAGCAAGCTTTTGTAGAAACTTAATAACTTCAGAGATGTTGCAACCATCAAGATCAAAATCAACTTTATCATCTAAAGTAGTAGAACTATTACTAGCCTCAACACTAGTGGTGGTAATAGTAGAAACACTAATGTTTCTAGCAATTTCATCTTCTCTTTCCCACTTAGCATGTAATTCAGCTAATAGTCTAACATTTTCATCAATTCTTACTTGTATGGCATTAGTAGCTGCAAAGGGATTGTCATTAGTTTCAGGTTTAGCAGCCATTTTATTCAAAGAAGATTGAGCTTCAGCCAAAGATGCTATATTTCTTTCAGCATTAGAGAGTTTTTCCTCAATAGTTTTATTGAAAGCAGTTTGTTTACTAATAAACTCTTTAAGCATAACTTCAAGTTCAGAGGGAGCACTCTTATTATTGTTGTAAGAATTTCCATAAGCATTACCATTGTTGGGAGCATATGGCTTATAATTGTTGTTACCAAAATTGTTCCTATAAGCATTATTACCATAAGCATTGTTGCCAAAGTTGTTATTTCTTATGAAGTTCACATCAACTTGCTCTTCTTGAGCAACCAAAGAAGCTAGAGGAACATTATTTGGATCAACATGGGCTTTCCCATTAACAAGCATAGACATAATCATATCAATCTTATCACTCAAGGAGGAGGTTTCCTCAACAGAATTTACCTTCTTACCTTGTGGAGCTCTCTCAGTATTCCATTCAGAATAATTAACCATCATATTGTCCAAAAGTTTTGTTGCAGCACCCAAAGTGATGGTCATAAAGGTACCTTCAGCAGCTGAATCCAATAGGTTCCTTGAAGAATAGTTCAATCCTGCATAAAAAGTTTGGATGATCATCCAAGCAGTTAGTCCATGAGTGGGACAATTCTTAACCAAAGACTTCATTCTTTCCCAAGCTTGAGCAACATGCACATTATCAAGTTGTTTAAACTTCATTATTCCACTTCTCATGGATATAATCTTAGCAGGAGGATAGTATTTTCCAATAAAAGCATCTTTGCACTTAGTCCAAGAATCAATACTATTCTTAGTTAAGGAATTCAACCATTCTTTAGCTTTTCCTCTCAAAGAGAAAGGAAACAATTTCAGTTTAATAATATCACCATCTATATCCCTATGCTTTTGCATCTCACAAAGTTCAACAAAGTTATTTAGATGGGAAGCAGCATCTTCATTACCAATATCAGAAAATTGTTCTCTCATAACAAGATTGAGCAAAGCAGGTTTTATCTCAAAGAAAGTATTTTCAGCCAGAGGTGGAGCAATGGGAGTGCTCATAAAATCATTGTTGTTGGTGCTAGTGAAGTCACACAACTTAGTGTTCTCAAGAGTAGTCATTTTTTTGGGTTTTCAAATAAGAAAACAAACTAGCAAAACTATTTTTTTTTGTTTTTGAAGAAAAAAACAAGCAAACAAAGCAAAAAGAAACTAAGCAAAACAAAAACAACAAAGTAAAGAGATTGGTTATGAGGGACTCCCCTTGTGAAGATGTCCTTGACTCCCCGGCAACGGCGCCAGAAAAATCTTTGTTGGCTCGTGGTTGATGTAGAGCTCGTTGGGAACCCCAAGAGGAAGGTATGATGATCACAGCAACAAGTTTTCCCTTAGTTATGAGACCAAGGTTTAATCGAACCAGTAGGAGCAAGGAAACACCCCAAAGGTGTTACTAGCTGAGCTTTGGCAGGGCGCACTACCGGTGCTAGTAGCAACGTGGAGACCTGCACAACACAACCACAGAACTTTGTCCCCAACTTGCGATGAGGTTGTCAATCTCACCGTGTTTTGTAGAAAACAAAGGATTAAACATATCGAATGGAAAGAAGTAAAAGTTTGCAGAAAGTAAACACAAAGCAGAAACAGTTTATAGATTGTATGTAAAGTAAAGGACCGGGATCCATAGTTCACTAGAGGTGGCTCTCCTTAGATAGATAACATGCTGGGTGAACAAATTACAGCGGGGCAATTGACAAACACCAAGAAAGCAATACATGCATATACTAATCATCTTGACTCCTCTAAGACTTGATTGGGTATTACAACATAATACATAGACCGCCATCCAATTGCATCTATGACTAATAATCCACCTTCAGGTTATCATCCGAACCCCCTCTAGTATTAAGTTGCAAGCAACAGATTATTGCTTTACGAACTGCGTGTAAAGTAAACAATACAATTGTTCTATGAACAAAGGATCATTGTTTTCTCCCTAGTAGCAACAACACATCTAGTACCTTAGAGATTTTTGTCACTTTCCCAGATTACCAGAGGCATGAACCCACTATCGAGCATAAATACTAACTCTTGGAGTTGCTAGCATCTACTTGGCCAACATAGCTACTAACAACAGAAAGCATGCAAGATCTCAAATAACAAAGACATGATAGAATCAATAATCAATCTGAAATAGCATCTCAATATCCATCGGATCCCCGCAAACACAACATGTATGGATTACAAATAGATGATCTTGATCATGAACGGAGCTCACAAGATCTAAACATGAAAGCACAAAGGAGGAGAAACCAGCCATCTAGCTACTACATGGATCCGTAGTCCAAGGATGAACTACTCATGCATCACACCGGAGGCTTGCATGGTGATGAAGAAGGCCTCCAGGGTGAATTCCCCTCTCCGGCAGGGTGCCGGGAAGAGCTTCAGATCCCTCCTGATCTAAGGATGGAGATGACGGCGGCTACAGACTCTTTTGTGGATTTTTGATCCGGTCCTTAGGGTTTTCGTCCCGAGGGCAACTTATAGGCGGAAGGAGAGGCCGAGGGGGTGCCGGGAGCTGCCACACCACCCCCTGGCGTGGGCCAGGCCTGGCCGCGTGGCCAGGTGGTGTGGTGGCTCCCTAGCCATTCTCCGTCTCGTATTCTGGCACTTGATCCCTTCCGGAAAAATAGGCACTTTGGCTTTTGTCACGTCCAATTCCGAGAATATTCATTTTCTGACTTTCCTGGAACCAAAAACAGCAGAAAACAGGCAGCTGGCACTGTGGCTCTTGTTAATAGGTTAGTCCAAGAAATCATATGAATAGTACTCCAAAGTTGGAACAAAACACAAGAAAGTGGATAAAACCAAGCATGGAACATAAAAAATTATAGATATATTTGCAATGTATTAGTGATGCAGTGGTGGATGATGAAGATCGATGCCTTAGCCTCCCGGATCTGTGCAGGTTGAAGATGGATCCCCGGTGGATAAGTTCCCCCTCCAGATGCCTTCCGGAGGTGAGGTTTCGACGATTTCTGGGTGTTCTGTATGTTGTTTCTCTGATCCAGTTGCACGGGGTAAAACTATTTGAGGAGGCGGTGGCGGCAACAACTATACGGCGGGAACTATATGGCCAAAAAAATTATTCATGCCGTATAGTTGGTCGTTAAACCGTCTGTCTCCTTTGATCGCTTCGGGTTTTCTTCTGGTATTATTAATATTTTCCAAATAGGCGATTTACGTTGTTTTTTACTCCTTTTCTCCTCAGTACAACTACTCCAAGAATTGTGTCCATTGGATCCATCATCTATCCTAATCCTGGTGAAAGCAGACATAAAATATGCGCGCGAGCACGGTAAAATACCCAAATCCTACATCTATAATGCAAAATATAGTGTAAAACATGATGCAAACATGCACTCATCAACTTCCCCAAGATTAGACTCTTGCTCGTCCCGAGCAAGTTTAGCTCAATGGATGTGATCCCCATATTCATGAAGCTGCGTCGATAAAATAAATGAGGCAATTGCAACATGTGTTTATCATATATGATATATAGGAATAAGTTTATGAATAGTACCTTACTCGAACCATCTGAATAGTATTACCAGGCTTTCACACCTTAGTGATCAATAGTTCACAAAAGATGAATCTCAACATAGTGTAAAAGTATTCAGTTCAACCGAATGAGTTAGCGAGGTAGTCCCAAGTGTTTTAGGATCAACGTATTCACTCAAAAGTGTATCTTTGTCATACTACAATATAGTGGTATGTGCATATTTGCTCTTTGCACACTCACTCTCTTTCTTCTTTCTTTTCTTCTCTTTTGTGTATATGCTCACACTTTTTTGTTTAAGTGATGTGCAATGGAGCTAGCCATACATCCCATTTGATGTAGGAATTCAAAGTTTAACAATCTCAATTATCAAATTCCAATTGAATATGAAGCATTCTTATGACTTGAAGATTCTACCTCGACTTCTTCTCGCTCTATTTTCATAGCATTTTTATTTTCCTTTGTTCAAGGTTTCTTTTTCAACTTAACTGCATAAATAGTTTTTCTTTGTAAATCAAACCGTAGACTTACAGTATGTTGACCAAATTATCTTTATATGTTCCATTAATACCAATGGTGTGGAAGACTCCTATTGCTATCATCAAGTGCAAGTAAAATTATACTCAAGCCATTCATATATCCAATAAGATAAGCACAAACTCAATATTGCTCCATAATAATAATAAACTCGGAATTTCTTAAAAGGGACCGACTATTCCTGAAGGGAATTCTAATGATGCAAACTTTATTTCTAGTTTGAACTAATGCAAAACAAAATAGCGATATAAAACTTATAAGATAGATTACAAGGTCTTTAAAGATCTCCCCAAGCTTGGAATCAAGCCAGGCGGGATCAAATAACTCCTTGTTGGTACCTATTCCTCCTCCTGGGTAGAAAGAGCATTGCCCTCTTCTTTTATGTTGCCATGTTTAACTATGCTTGCAAAGCGGATGCTGAGCTCGGCCATGTCGTATTGAAGCTTCAACATTTTCTTCTTGAGGAATTTCTTCTCATCTGTCAACTCAAAGATAGTTTTAATCAAGAAACCAACTCTACCATCGATGTCATATACCTTTTTCTCAAGGTCTTCGCTCATCATCCAGTAGGAGTCAATACCTTCTCCAATTATTTCAACGCGTGCCTTTGAAGCCTTTTCCAACTCATAGAACTTATCATGAATCCCATCTTGCTGCACCTTCTTAGGTTTAAGAGGTGATAGACCAAGAGGAGGTTTATAGTAGGATCCTATGTTGCAATGATAAGGATTAGGGAGATAGCCATCCTTGTTCTTTCCCTGCCCAGCTTGCCTCATCATCTCTATCCTTTGCAGGAACATGTCCTCCCAATTTGGGAGAGGCTTGATCTCTGGGCTAGATGATGACGATGATCTTTTAGGTTCTACTTCTTCGATCCTCTTCACGGGCTTCTCTTCTTTCTTCTTCCAGATCTTGTTGACATGGAAGGGTTGCATGGCTTCGATGCACGGATGTTCTTAGAGGGGCTTGTATAGGGATGGCGAAGAATTTTCTAGGCTGAAAGCTGCAGCTCTATGAAAACTTAATGAAAAATGTTAGATGCGATCAACTTTAAAAAGGGGAGGTCAAAAACCTAGCCGCCTTTCGTAACGAGCAACTATACGAGCGCGGCCCGTATAGATCCCGTCGTATAGTTATGAACCGACTATAGATTACATCTACGGTGGAACCAACTATACGTGCGGGAAGTTTTATTCCCACCGTATAGTTGGTCGTTAAACTCTCTAGACTCTGAATATTTTTTTGGAGATGGGTCGATAACTATACAACCGCAACTATACGGGCAGAATTTTTAATTCTGGCCATATAGTTGGTCATTAAACTCTTAGTACTCAGAAAATAGTTTTGTCAAAGGCATCGATATCTATACGGGCGGAATTTTTAATTCCGTCCGTATAGTTGGTCGTTAAACTCTCAGTACCTTTCGTGGATGGAAGGGTGATGTCGCAACAACTATACGACCGCACCTATACGGCCGGATTTTTTATTCCCGCCGTATAGTTGGTCGTTAAACCTTCTATGTCCACCAAAAAATTTCTGCTTCTCCAAAGATTCTTTATTAATCTGAAACTTAACGAAATATCAAGTTTTGACATAAAAATATCAGCTTAGATTTTTGACCAATTTTGGCATTATCAATCTTCCTTCTTCTTCGCTAGAGCATCAAATGTTCCTTATTTAACACAATGCTCAAATAAAATTTAATTAAAAATTTAAAAACTTACTCAAACCTTTATTTCGCATGGCTTGCCTCCCATGAAGCGCTCTTTTATGGTCAATAGCTTGACTGTATTGTTGCTCATTCTGTCTCGAGTCCATTCTTCTTGTAGTTGCCATTCCTTGTATACCTTTCCTTAATCACTTCTTCTCGGGTGATTACTTCTATGGTGATTGCACTTATATATTATTTTACTCGATAATGCTTCAAGCGTTGTCCATTTACCACCCATTCAAGAGAGGGTGTTTTTCCTTGGAGCTTCACTGCTCCTGATGAATAAGCTTCTTCAACTATATATGGGCCTTCCCACTTCGATCTGAGCTTTCCTGGAAACAACTTGAGACGAGAGTTATAGAGCAACACTTTGTCTCCACTTTTAAAGGTCTTATTCTCTGTTTTTCTATCATACCATATTTTCACTTTTTCCTTAAACAACCTAGCATTCTCATAGGCTTCACTTCTAAACTCATCTAAAGCATGAATATATAATAAACGCTTTTCTCCTACTACTTTAAGATCATAATTTAGGTTCTTGATTGCCCAAAAAGCTTTGTGTTCCAATTCTAAAGGTAAATGGCATGTCTTACCATACACCACCTTATAAGGTGTCATACCCATTGGGTTTCTAAACGCAATACGGTATGCTCATAGAGTGTCATTTAACTTGTATGACCAATCTTTTCTTGATTTGTCCACCATATTCTCGAGTATGGTCTTTAATTCTCTATTAGAGACTTCCACTTGACCACTTGTTTGGGGATGATATGGTGAAGCAACATAGTGAGTTACTCCATATTTGCTGAGGATTTTTCTGAAAGTTCCTTTCATAAAATGAGAACCACCGTCGGTGATTAAAAATCTACGAACTCCAAACCCAGGAAATATGACATCCTTGATCATTTTCACTAAGGTGGCTGCATCTGCATGACTTGTTGGAATAGCTTCAACCCATTTAGTAACATATTCAACAGCAACAAGAATATGAGTATAACCATTCGATTCTATAAATGGTCCGATGTAATCCATTCCCCATACATCAAAAGGTTCAATTATAAGACTATAAGTCATTGCCATTTCTTGTCTCCTACCTATATTACCTCTTCTTTGGCAAGCATCGCAGTATTCCACATACCTGTGTGCATCCTTGAGCAAGGTGGGCCAATAGAATCCGGATTGAAGTACCTTTGCAGCGGTTTGCTTACCTGCATGATGCCTTTCATACGGGCTGTCATGACAAGCTTTCAATATTGCATCCATTTCATGGTTAAGAACACACTTCCGAATCATTCCATAAGGTCCATGACGATATAGATACGGATCATCCCAAAAGTAATATTTAAGATCATTAAAGAATTTCATCCTTTGATTTCTTGACATACGAGGAGGTATAAATTTTGTTGCGAGATAATTAGCATAATCCGCATACCACGGATAAGCAGTTTCAATATTTGCTAAATATTCTCCCGGAAATGATTCATTTATAGGTATAAGGTTGTTAATTATTCCCTCCATCCTAGAGAGATGATCTGCTACCGGATTATCTTTACCCCTCCTATCTACTATTTGCAAATCATATTCTTGTAGTAATAAGACTCACCTAATCAACCTAAGCTTAGCATCATTTTTTACAAGGAGGTGACGCAAAGCTTGGTGATCCGTATGAATTATTACCTTAGAATTAATGATGTAGGATCTAAATTTGTCGCAAACAAAAATTATAGCTAGGAACTCTTTTTCTGTAGTAGCATAATGTTTCTGAATCTTATTAAGAGGTTTACTAGCTTAATAAATAACATTCAAATTATTTCCGTGTCGCTGCCCTAACACAACCCCTAAAGCATAGTCCCTAGCATCACACATGATTTCGAAAGGTTCATCCCATTTTGGAGACTGCATGATAGGTGCTGAAACTAATTTATTCTTAAGGTCCTCAAAAGTTGCAATGCAGTCATGATCTAAGTAGAATGGAGTTTCTTTATCAAGAAGGTTGGTGAGAGGCTTAGATATTTTAGCAAAATCTTTTATAAAACGCTTATAAAAACCTGCATGTGCTAGAAACATTTTTAAGTTTTTAATGTCCTGAGGTATTGGAAGATTTTATATAGCATTTATATTAGTTTTGTCTATTTCGATTCCCTTCTCCGAAACCTTATGTCCGAAAATTTCACCTTCTCTTTCCATGAAACGACATTGTTCCCAATTCGAAACCAAATTTAATTGCCTGCATCTCTGCAATACTTTGGTTAGATTGTAGAGGCAATTATCAAAGGTTGTTCCACAAACAACAAAATCATTCGTTAGAACTTCCATAGTCTTCTCAACAAAATCATCAAAGATCTTTAGAATACATTCTTAAAAAGTTGTTGTTGTGTTACATAAGCCAAACGGAATTAATCTATAAGCATATGTGCCATAAGGGCAAGTGAAAGTTGTTTTCTCTTGATCTGCCGGTTGTATGGTAATTTGAGAATATCCAGAATGTCCATCAATAAAGCAGAAATAAGAATTATTACCAAGTCTTTCTAAAATTTTATCCATGAATATTATAGGTTTATGATTTTTCTATGTCTCGCGGTTTAGCTTACTAAAATCAATGCACATACGATATCCTACAACATGCCTTACAAGAACTAGCTCACCTTCCCCATTCATAGCAACATCAAGACCACCTTGTCTTGGTATGCAATGAGCTGGGCTAACCCACTTACTATCAGAAATAGGATATATTATGCCAGCATCTAATAAGCATATAACTTGTTTTCTTACTACTTCCTTCATTTTCGGATTAAGCCTTCTTTGTGTATCCACTACAGGTTCAGCATCATCAAGCATGGTAATCTTATGTGTTACGATAGATGGATCTATTCCTTTAATATCACTTAGTGTATATCCAAAGGCTTCACGATGCTTAACCGAAACTGAAATGAGTTTATTTGTTTCATTCTCTAATAAATTCTTGCTAATAATAACATGATATTTATTTTCATTATCTAAAATCTCATACCTCATATCTTCTGGAAGTTGTTTCAATTCATTTGGTGGAGGCTCTTCATCTCCTTTTCTTACCAGTTCTTCATAGTCATGTGGATTTTTTGCTTCCGGAACTGAATCAAGGTAATCATCCATTTCTTCTCTCTCCTCATTATCTGGTGCTTCCTCCCAGTTAATCAGGCTCCTCTCTAATTCATCTTGTGGAGTACTAAAGTGAATTGCTACCAACTCGGTAATCGTTTTCTCTTCCTTGATATCTTCCACTTCATATGGCCTCTTCTTTAGTTTGGAGAAGTAGAATGTCATTTCCTCTTCTCCAAATATCAGTGAAATAGTCTCCTTCTTATTATCGACTCGAGCTTTGATGATGGAAACAAAAGTCCTGCCTAAAAGAATAGGACAAAAAGAATCTCTAGGCATATCAATAATATGAAAATCAAGGGGGTACATGAGTGATCCAATAAAGACATAGATATTTATGATTACACCTTCCGGTTATATATTAGTCATATTAGACAATTTAATAGTAGTGTCTACCAGTTCAACATCTGGATTATTTAAATTATAGCGGAGTTCCTCATAAACTAATGATGGCATAATATTTATAGTGGAAATAGGCTCACAAATTCCATATAAGAAAGTTTATCCATAATATACAGGGGTCATTGGTCTTAAAGTTTTGTTACCTCCTACCTTACCTTCGATGAATTCTGAGGTTTCAAGGTCTAGCATAACCACTTCATTTTCCACTATTCGTGTTTCCATAAGATCCTTTAATATAACATTATTTATATTGGTAGCTTCGGGGTTCCTTTCTGGTTTCTTCGATCTCTTCTTTATTTGTTCTTCCTCTTTTTGTCTTTTCTTGACGATCCCTTGAATAGGTGTTGAGGAGAACTCTTCCATCAGCGCTCTTGCACGCTTCTTTTCTTCGAGGGGTTTACGGGGTTCCCATTCTGTTGGTACCTGCAAATGCCCTGCATAATTCTCAATAATTTTCTTTACTGAGTAAGAATCAATACCGAGGGTTTTAATCATTGCATCTGTCCTTTCATCTACAAGGAAATCGTTAATGCAAGCATATTCAGAAAAACTATTTGTAATGTTTTCCTTATCTTTAAGATTTTCTGTTGCTTCTCTCATTTTTATTATTAGATTCCAAGGTTCATCATAGGTATAAGATAGAAAACTGTCATTAGAAGCAGTGTCTAGGTTCATTCTATTTTCAATATTTAGCCCTCCATAAAAAGTATGAGTGATTAACCAATCAGGCAAACGATGATGTGGGCAATTATCTAGGTAACTTTTGTACCTTAGATATACTTCATATAAGCCCTCACCTGGATTATTTTTGAAACTGATAATAATACCTCTCATCCTACGAGCTTTGCTTTCTAAGTAATATTTTGATAGGAAATTGGTTGTCAATTCCTTCCAAGTCCTCGGTGCTTCTGCACAAAAAGATCTATACCAGTCACAAACATTATTAGAGAGAGTTTGTCTAAACAACTAGGTTTTAACCATATCAAGATTACAGTCATCGGATATAAAGGAACTGAGAACGTCTTCAAAGAATTGTAAGTGTCCATATGGACTCTCTTCATTGGTTCCTACATATTTCTTAGAGTGCGGCAGTTCAAATAATAAAGGGTGGATCTCAATTCCATCCGGATTTATGCTTTTATTGACAACTATAAAAGCGTTCATGGGTGAACCCATTGTCCTTACTGCCTCAAGCTGGTTTAAATGTTGAGTGTTGTCCATTGTTGCGGTCCTGCAACTCAAGTAAAAATTAGTACAACAAAAGTAAATAACTAAAAGTAAAGTAACTTATAGCGCTAAGCTCCCCGGCAACGGGGCCAGAAAATAGCTTGATGACTGCAAATGCACATATCGTTTGTAGCTAGTTTCGAAATAAAGATGTCTGTCGTGGTGGTGGCACGGCAGATGCCATGGGTAGGCTAAAGTTTGGGGCCAATGGATGCTAGTGGGATCTGGGGAGGGAAGATGTAGTGGATTCTACACACAGAAAGCTAACGCAAAGATCTGTATTTCTCCTTCCTTGGGTTACAAGTGCTCCTTGAGCTGTATACAAGGGGAAAGAGAGAACTTTACCAGCCTAACAGTACCAAGAATGAGTCGATCCCCTCCTTAGGGTCCAAGCCTGCCCTTATAAAGGAGAGCCTTGGGTTCCTTTAGGGCTGATGTGGCAAGCATATTCGAGGAATATGCTTGTCCCAATATAGTAGTTCGGTGCCCCCCTTTCCCTGTCGCTCCCCTAATGACGGCAAGGTTCCAGAGGGGCCCTCCTGTGTGCCTCGGGCTTCAGGACTGTCACCTCCGTGACCTCCTTCTGTCTCTCTGTCGCTCTGCGCCTTTGTCCCTAGTGCTTGGCTTTGCTCAGATTCTCCCTAGCCTGCTACTAGAGTTTGACTTTAGGCTTCTCCTTCTCCTGCAAGCTTCGTATCATTCGGCCCTGCCTCGCGTAACTCGGCTTGTCCTTCACCTGCATCAAGATTACTTGGGCTAACCCGGCCGACTTACGCAGTATCCCGGCCGGGTAATGCCTTGCCATTACTATAAGGGTCCTGCCCTTTCCTATCTCGGCCGACCTCTACAGGATTCGGCCGACTCAGACTGTAACTCGGAAACTAAACGGGGAACACCCTTTCATCTTTCCCCGTCTTTACCCTATCCGGGGTTACCTCCCCAACATTAGTCCCCGAAGCTGGTAAGGCCCCGCCGATAACCTCGGCCGATTCGTATCAGTTTCACGACACTCGTTATGTATTGTTTCCGAGTTACCTTGTCGTGGTGATAACACCGTATTTAGTAGTGCACGCCTCGTCCCACGTGTCATCCTCATCATTGTTTCTCTAGTTTTTTGTTCCTCTACAGCGTTTACTGACAAGCTACAGTTACTGTCGTGCCTGTCGCGCCGTTGCTGCGACGCCTCGTGCGCCGTTATCGTTGGGGATCGTGAGCTCCTTGGTCAATCGTGTGGCCTTTGGTGCGGTTCCACTCAGCGACGTGTGGTCGTGCTGCGCACACAATCCGCGCTGCCAACTGCCACACCCACGATCCCACTACCTTGCTTGCGGCTAGGTTATAAAGAGGGGCGCGGCGCCTGGGAGTTTCTTTTTCCCCTTCTCGCTCGCCCGCACCCTTCTTCTTCCTCGCGCTTTTGCGCTCGTTCATGGTTCCACCGCCGCACGCTCAACTGGTTCTGCGACGAGGAGGACTCTGCCGCGCTGCTCCGTCTGTCTCGTCGCCGCTTACTTGTTCCGGCGTTGTCGCCGGTGAGTTCTTTTCGGTCTTGCCGCCTAGGCTTTCCTCTAGATCTCTTCGTTTCCTCTTTGTTCGTGCGCTGCGGTTCTGTCGTCGTTCCGCCGCCGTTTTTGCGTAGAATTGCGACGGGGCCTCGTAGCTCTAAGTTTTCCTCCACCGCGAGTTGTTCCTCCGGCGATCTTTCCGGCGAAATCATGTCTAGTTCCTTTAGCGGTGCCCTGGTAGAGGATGATGATGCTGGCTCTGGGCCTGAGCGGGGCTCGTGGCAGGGCTCCTCAGTTACCCGACGGGAGATCGAGTGGCTCATCCGAACCCGGAGGATTCCCGCCGAGGTCTCTTGTCGTTTACCCGGCAACGAGTTATCTCCGGAAGTTAGTGAGGGCGAGTATGTAGTTTTTATGTCACATTTCTCGCGCGGCTTCGGTCTCCCTCTTAGCGATTTTGAAGAGAGTTTCTCGACTACTTCGGCCTTCAGCCGCATCATCTTCCTGCGAACGCCATCGCTTCTCTTTCTGCATTCATCTCCGCCTCGGAGGGATACTTCGGCCTATGGCCGTCCGTGCACGTCTAGGCGAAGTTCTTCCAGATCCGTTCTAATGTAGTCCCTGACAAGTCTCTGCACCCTTCCGAGAAACTGCTTACTCAGTGCGGTGCGGCGTCCATTACACCTCGGAGGAAGTCTGTATTTCCTTGTATCACCGGGTTAGAGTCATGCAAGAAGTGGCACAAATCCTTCTCTTACGTCAAGAACATAGGAACAGAAGACAAGATTCGACTCCCTGCCTTCTCCATTGGTCCGCCTTCCAAGGTGAATTGGACTTACAATCCGAGGAGGAGCCACGTCTTGGCCGAGCTTTTCGAGACTCGGCTCAAAGAACTGATCCAGGCCGGGTTACGCGGCGAGGACTTGATGGCTACCTTCATCATGTAACATCCTCAGAATCGGCCCTATGCAGGTTTTAGCGATTCCCGCCAAACCCGCATAGAAACGATTCAAAGGTGCCCACCAGGCACTTGCGTGCGGGTGGAAAACGAAGTAATATCATTACACAATAGTCCACGATGGGACCCATAGAACAGATATATACAACAACGACTCAAAGAGTCAAGAATACCGGTATACAATACAAAGATCCAAATCACCTTTAAAACGATATAGCGTCCGAGTACGGACAAGATGCAAATTAAGCTAAGAGCCCTGAAGAATAACCAATGGCGTCCATAACCCTGCCCAGGCCAAGCCGGAAGGGTAACCCTGCTAACGACGTCGATCTCACAACCTGCTTAAACAAAAGGGGTGCCGACAAAGGGCAAAGGGAAAAGAGATAGCGGTCAGTACTGAGGCCAGTACACGGCGAGACTAGAATTCGGCGGTCCTCGCCTACATAGGTATGGTGGACTAAAGCGGCAGCGCAACATGCACTAAACAACCTATAGAGACTCGATATAACTGTCGGCTATCAGAGAGGGATAAGAAAGACCTATTCGAAACCATCCTGATTCTACCACCAAACATACCCATCCTGGTGTTCCCCCTCGAGACCAAACGAGGAAGTCAACCGAGGAACTCACACAGTTGGCAGTTTTATTCATTCCGTTATAGTTGCGGCAATTACTAGTCAAATGTAGATAGCATGAGTCATCCTGATATAATAAGCAGTGGGCAGTTTTAGTTAACCATTCCGTTGTAGTTGCAACACTTACTAATCAGATACAATTAGCATGAGATATCCCAAACCCAGCAGTTGTTGGTACTTTTATTTAGCCATTCCGTTGCAGTGGAGCTGATTACTAGTCACATCGGATACAAGTCAATTTATAACAGTAAACTTTAGTTATAGTTGTCTATGATCAAGAACTGTGCTCCAAGTCGTCCATAACCGCGGACACGGCTTTTCGAAAAGATTTAACCCTGCAGGGGTGCACCAAAGTATCCACACGCACTTCGACCCTTTTTGCCGGATCAGTTAACATACACCCATCGGTATGTCGGCGGGGCCTAAGTCATGACGTTTCCCAGACCCAAAGCAAGTACATGGGGGCCACCCCACTAAGCTACCCGCAACGAAGTCGGCCGGTCTCCGAGACGGACTTAGGGTTTGTGTAGCCGGCTGTAAATGACTAGGAACCCGAAAGTGTGACTGGGTTTGTCGATACAGCGAAAACGGGTCACGGTCCTAAACAGTACAGGTGCAGTACCTCGCACAATTTAAATTAAGCAGTGAAGCATGGCATAAGTACAAGATAGTAAATAAAACCTCAAACTAGTTGTGGCCCCCGGTACAATACTTTGAAATCAGGTACTAATCGATGGGGGTGCCTACACACCCCACCTGTGGTTAGCGCGCTCGATCTCAGAACAGGTGTCAAGAACTCGGGGTCCTACGGGACACAAGTGGACGGTTAACAACCAAATAACATCTATTGCCCACCTGTGCCTCTGCATTATTTACCTACTTCAATTTTAGTTATTAAACAATAATTAAAGCCATGATCATCTCCAACATTAAACACACGGCCATACTCCAAGAACTGGGGTACTTGACGAGGCGCAACAGCACTTGAGCAAGCAACTACGACACGCAAGTCCAACTATCTACCAATCAACAGGTAATAGGATGTGTCCAAGGCAATATAAGGCTGCAAGGGATATCACGGGTATGAAAACTAGAGCATCGCATCACAGATAGCAATAGATCAACAGGGGGGAATAAATACTATAAAAGAAAGATAGGTAGAAAGGGGGAGATGCTCGCCTGAAACATTGTCGAAGGTTCATCCGAAGATCGGGTCGACACTCGCATCAACTCATCGGCCTAATCCGCGAAGAAGCAAAACACTAGAAGAAACACCGGATGCACTATTTAATACTACGGCAAAAGATCGGGCATGATGCATGTATGATGGATGACATGGCAAAAATGCGATGCAATTAGGCCAGATTAAGCGGAACCGGGGTCCCGACATTTATTAGGTGGATCAAGTTGTTTAGATACCCCGCAATTTAAATGTTGTCTTAACAAGGCAAAATTATATCACCGATTCGCTACACAAATTTAAATGGAACCCATATGAGACTATAAATGTCCGCATATGGTCTCCATATTTAATTACGAGGTGAATCGGCATAATGCCCCCAACCCACATGATATGCATGCAAAAAGAACCATTAATATGCAACAAGTTTTATATATAGCATTTATAAAATAAGGGCTCGGGAAAAGGTTCACACATGTGGGTCCGGAAGATCTTGGGTTCCGGGGGTCCGGGGTTCGACAGGGTTTGACGGGGATCGGTCTCAGCGGGAACGTTCTCGGACAACGGAGTAGATCTTGTCGCATGCGAGGAGAAGAACTTGGTTGGCGTCGGGGCACATCGGATCCGCCCTGGTCGGTGCCGATCTTGTCGTCACGAAGATCTTGTCGGGTCGTCGTATCGGGTCGGTCTTGGCGTTCGGGAAGAAGAACTAGGCGTGCGACAACGACGGCATCGGTGCGGAAAGGAGGTCTTGTCGTGCCGGGGTCTCGGCGTTCTCGAATTCCGATTGAAGATCTTGGCGTTCGGCGGGGTCGGTCTTCGGGTCTTGGTTGGGTCGCCGGTAGATCTTGGGTTTCCGTGTTGGCGACTTTGGGGTTCCGGCTCCTGTTGTCGGTGTGCTTGATGTGGTGCTAGTGTGTCTTCGGTTATCGCGGATCCTTGGCATGATCGAACTTGGCGCGATACGAATCCTGTACAATCTTGGCAGGGACACTTGGTCAAGGACAGACCCAACAACGCGCTTCTGCCCACCCGTGCTTGGGTTCTGCACAACTGTCGCCGGCAACCGGGCTCGGACGCGAGGCCACGCAGGGGCGCGACCGGCAGGACGAGGGCGGCGCGGCCTGGCGAGCCGGCAGGAGGAGGCGTCCGCAGGGAGACGCGCGGGAGGGGCCGGATGCAGACCAGACCGCGGGAGGGTGAGCGCCCAGGTCGGCGGCGGCGGTCGGACGAGGTTGGTCCAGAAGGCGGACAGAGGGAGAGGGGCGGGAGGAGCAGCGGCGGTCGCTGGGGTCCTGCACGAGGAGGCCGGCTCTACGGGGAAGGAGGTCGGCGGGGAGGGAGCCCGCGAGGCGGCGGCGCGGGACGAACAGACGCTGGTGGGGACGGGCGGAGGAGCGGTGATGATGGCAGGTCCGTGGCGACGGCGAGCGCAGGAGCAGGCGAATCCGGCGCAGACGCGGAGAAGCTCCTTCGAGCGGCGCGCGGGACGAGGTCGAGGCCGTTGGCGGCGGCCGGAGCAGGCAGGGCGGCGACGCTGGGGAGGCGAGAGCTCGCTACCGGGGAGGGAGGTCGTGGCAGCCGGAGGGAGAGCGGGACCGCGGCCGGAGGAGGGGAGGTCCAGAGGCGGCGCTGCGGCTCAGGCTCGCAGAGGCGCGGGCTCGAGAGAGGAGCGACGGAGGCGCGCGCACGTCACTGGGGTTCCAGCGGCTAGGCGACCAGGCAGGGAGGGGCGGTGCCGGGATGGAGCTTGCAGAGGGTGGCGGCGGCGATCGAAGAGGAGAGGGAAGGCCGGAGGCGGCGACAGAGCGCGGACGCGCGATGGAGGGCGGCGGCGACGCTGGGGATCGGGGTGGGTGAGCGGTTGGTGGGAGAGGAGATCGTGGTGGGGCCGGGCGCGTGCGAGGTGGGCCAGGAGCGGGGCCGAGGGTGCGTGGCCGGGGTGGTTGGGGGCTCTGTCGGTGTGGAGTGCAAGTGGTGGGGCCGGGCTGGCAGAGAGAGGGGGAGGAAGTGGGTTGGGTGCGTGCGTGTGGAAAGGAGGTGGCGGCTGGGGCAGTGGGGTGAGGTGGCGTAGCGGGATTGGCTGGAGGAAAGGGAGTGGTGAGGTGGCGGCATGTGATAGGCCGGGGTGAGGTGGAGGGGGGCTGGGTAGGATTAGGTGTAGGTAGGATTAGGACTAGATATTTTAGACTAGGGTTTGGAGGTGGCCGGTCGGGCTTCGGGCCTGGCGGGCTGCCTCCTAAAAAAACAATTTGAAATTTTTATTTATTTAAAACGGGGCTTTTGAAATCCATTGGTAGACGAAACAAAATAATCCGAAGACCCGGGTTTTGGATTTTTAAATAAAGGCGGGATATTTAGAAAACCAAATATGTTTTTCGGAAATAATTTCAGACAAACAAATGCATGATGATGACGATGCTCAAATGCAAGGTGGCATGACGACATGAGCATGCGGTCATGACGATGCAATGCACAAAAACAACGCGATTTTCTAGTAGTGGTTTTTGCGGGGCGCCACACATCAGCAGCCGAATTTGCCCATTCCAGATAAGGACGCACAAACTTTGCTACATGAGTGGTCCACTTGACCCCAACCGAGTCTCGACCGTCGAACTGGACAACTACCTTGTCTTCAAGCGCGTCCGAGCTATATTTAAGACGGAGATGCCTGAAGATTGGACCTGGGGATTGAAACCGTTTACCCGCGAGCGTCCTCCTCCCGCAGTAAGTTTAACCATCAATGCTTTGATTTTCTATTGTTTTCAGAGCTGTTTTCCCTAACCTTCCTTCTTTTTCGCCTCACAGAGGTTCGCAGAGCGAAAGGACGAGGACGCCGAGGTTTTGTCGCTTCCGTGGACTGCGGATCGGAATACCCCGGACGTTGGGGAGCCGGACTCCGAAGAATTCGTCCCTAAGTCGGATCCCGCTACGGCTCGCGCTCGTGGCAAGACTTCGGTCCATGAGGAGGAAGGTGATTCGGACGAGGTCCAAGCTCTTGAGGTAGTTGCCGCAATGCCTATTTCTTATGCATTTCCGGCTTCTACTTTCCCAGCTAATCCGGCCGGTCAGGTTCATAACGCCGAGCCTATCGCATCCCGGCCCCCAGTTACCTCGGGGAAACGCGGGGCTCCTGCTAGTGCTTCAGAGGCGGCCCCCAATGAACGAATGAAGAAGTCTGCTCCGAACCCTCCCAGGCGCAAGACCATGCCTGGGGTCACAGGGTAAGTTCGTTTTGCTCGTATTTCTTGTTTCCCTGTTTCTGTTTTTCATTCTGACACCCTTTTTTCTTTCTTATTTTCGCAGTGCTCCGCTTTCCGTTAAGCCTGGCGGTCCTAGCATGACTAGCCGCCCGATTCGGCAGCCGTCTCCTCCGCCCGTTGAAGATACTAGGATTCCTAGTCCTGCTCATGCTACGTCTCCTCCAGCTCCACATATGTCACCCCCTCGTCACGATGCGCCTGATACTCGCGTCTCCGAGATTTCTACCGAGCCCGTTGCCCCTCCATTGAATCCGAGCATATCCACCGAGCCTCTTTCTACCTCTGTAGCTCCTACTGTAACCCCAGCCGCAGCCGTGGTCGTTAATACTCCGGCGCCCTCTGCGCCTGTGATCCCTCCTGCTTCTAAAGGCACTGTTCCCATTGCCGAGGTATCGGCTTCTGCTGGTGCCTCCTCTATAGTAAGAAAAACTGTTGCCACCAAGGCTCCCACTTCCCAAAAAGGTTTGGCCGGCTCTTCTCAGCCGAGTATTGCCGACGTGCTGTGTAAAGGGATTGCTCCCGCCAAAGCCTCTACTACTCCGGCCGCCGGTACCCAGCTTGCTCTTCATACGAGACCTGCTGCCTCGGTAATTACACAGCATGTCCGGGGTAAAGTCCTTACTCGGACGACCAGTGGGAACAGCCTCGGCTCGCTGGTGGAATATGCTCATAACTGGAATGCTGCTGATCAGCTTGAAGGCAATCCAAACAGTCAGCCGTTTCAACTTTCCGACATCAGCAGCCGTTTGGATCAAGCTGCCAAGATCATTCTGGATAGCAACAAGATGAATGAGGTAATTGTTGCTTCCCGGGGTTTATTCTCCATATGCTATTATATATACATTAGTCCCCGAAACTTGCAAACGAGTAATTTGTTATTCGCTTGGAAGTTTTTATAGTGCTCTACTTAACTCGACTTAATTTAGGGTTCGAGCCTATATCCGAGTTGATCTATCTTAAACTTTGCTAGCTGTTCTTTGAATGTCTAGCCACATAGGTCTGGGTTAAGCTTTCGCTTGACTCGAATCTACTTTTGGCTTTGAATATCCAGCCACCTAGATCTGGGTTAAGTTTTCGCTTAACGCGGATCTGTTTTGGCTTTGAATATCCAGCCACCTAGGTCTGGGTTAAGTTTTCGCTTAACTCGGATCTGTTTTGGCTTTGAATATCCAGCCACCTAGGTCCGGGTTAAGTTTTCGCTTAACTAGGATTTGTTTTGGCTTTGAATATCCAGCCACCTAGATCTGGGTTAAGTTTTCGCTTAACTCGGATCTGTTTTGGCTTTGAATATCCAGCCACCTAGGTCCGGGTTAAGTTTTCGCTTAACTCGGATCTGTTTTGGCTTTGAATATCCAGCCACCTAGATCTGGGTTAAGTTTTCGCTTAACTCGGATCTGTTTTTGCTTTGAATATCCAGCCACCTAGGTCCGGGTTAAGTTTTCGCTTAACTCGGATCTGTTTTGGTTTTGAATATCCAGCCACCTAGATCTGGGTTAAGTTTTCGCTTAACTAGGATCTGTTTTGGCTTTGAATATTCAGCCACCTAGATCTGGGTTAAGTTTTCGCTTAACTCGGATCTGTTTTGGCTTTGAATATCCAGCCACCTAGATCTGGGTTAAGTTTTCGCTTAACTCGGATCTGTTTTGGCTTTGAATATTCAGCCACCTAGATCTGAGTTAAGTTTTCGCTTAACTCAGATCTGTTTTGGCTTTGAATATCCAGCCACCTAGATCTGGGTTAAGTTTTTGCTTAACTCGGATATGTTTTGGCTTTGAATATCCACTCATCGTTTGTTCTATTGCTCAGGTTGCACATGACCGGCGGACTGCTGAATTTCAAAGACTGCTTTTCTCGCACAAGAAGTTGGAAGAAAAATATGAAAAAGTTATCCCTGTGGTGAAAAAAGCAGGTAAGTCGATCATTTTCCTTGTCATCTCTAATATTGTCATTGTTTTGTCTGCGGGATGCCGTCTTACTTTGTGGGTTAATAGGTAACATCAATAATCTCAACATTCGTCTTGAGAAGAAAGTCAAGAGCTTGGAAGGTTAGTTTTCCATCTACCTCGTACTTTTCCCTTTCTAAGACGTGCACTAAGTTTTTTTTACTTTGTTTGGCTTTGGTAAAGCCAAGATACGAACCTTTGCATCATCTCACCAAGATTGTACGCCCATGCCTGATGTAATGCTGCATTTTTTAGAACAAGGCGCCACTCATTCGGCGCAGCTAAAAGAAAAGGATGACGAGATAGCTCGCCTAAGCGCCGAGGTGGAGGCCCTTAAGCTTTCTCAGAAATCCGAGCTAGAAAAGGTCGATCAGGAGTTCTCCGAGGAGAAGAACCGGCTGGCTTTGGAATTGCAAAAGAATAAAGAGCTCTTTGAGGCTGCCGAGCTGAAAACTCGAGGGATGAGCGAGGAAATTGCTCGCTTTGAGAAGAACAAGATTGACTGGGCGAAGGACCTTCAGATGATGATGAGTTACATTCATCGTAAGCATCTTAACACAGCCGGATTATCTTTCTTCCTTCTGCTGCCCTCTGACGCCTCCCTTTTTTGCGCAGGGCATTTTCCTGAAGCTCAGCCCGTGAGCTCTAAAGCGGTCCTTGCTGCTCGTGCGCGCCGAGGTCTCCCTGTTGACATGAATTTTGAATATTCAATAGAAGATTTCTTGGTTTCTGTCGGCGCTGCCCTTGGTCCGATGAAAATCATGGGCAGGGACTTGGTGCTGGCAGCTATTCGAGCCCACCGTGCTCTCTGGCCGAATACCTCTGGGACTCCTAACATTAGCGAGATCGAATTGCTGGTGACTAGATTGAATGCCTCTGAAAAACAACTAAGTCTTTGGAGGGAATCTACTGGGCGAGCTGGCGCGGATATGGCCCTCACCGTTATCATGTCATGGTACGAAGACATCTCTCTTGATATCTTGAGAAATCTGCGCACTGGTTCTCGTTGGGTTGAGGACCCCACTTTCGTCGCTCTCCGGCAAGCTCGCGCCTTTCAACTCGTCGAGTATGCCGACGTGCACACCTGGAATGAAGGTCCGAGCTTTCTCCCGAACTCGGATGATGAGGTTGCGGTAGAGGATACATCAGACGATAACTCGGCTGACCAGGGTGAAGGCGCAGATGATTCAGCTTCCTCTGGTGACTCCAGTTCGAGCTCGAACGGCAATGGTGACGCGCGGTCCTCCTCCAAAGGTACTGGGCATTCAACTGCACAAACTGATGCCCCTCAGCAGCCTCCAGCTTCAGCCGAGGTTGCACCTAGGTCTGCGGAGGGCGAGGTAACATCGGCCGAAGTTCCTCCTACCTCGGAATCCCCAGCCCCTGACCAAGTTGCCGCCTCTCCAGCTAAAAACGTTTAAGTCATTTCCTATCCCTGGTATGCCGGGCGTACGATGTCCGCGGAATACTTGTTTACTTCCTGTATGACCTGAATCTCCTTTTGCCGTACATTGCTGCGACATATAAGTTTGCAGTTATTATAACTTTGCTTAAGTGGGTTCCCATCCGAATTCTTGCTTTGGTATCCTGCAATATTTTGATGTTAGGATGTATCTTTGTCTTTGTTTTCTCGTGTTTTAGTCGAGTAATCTGTGTGTGAGCTTCGAACATCATACGGGGTTGATCTGTTCTTATTCTGAGTGCCGAAGTGTGATACCCTTTTCGTATCAAAGATTGACTGCCACTTTGGAACAATACATGGCAGTCCCCGAGTGATTGCCTGCTCTGCTGAAGTCTAGTGTGTAAACTAAATTTCAGGAACAACATAAGACCACCGCCGAGGCGCTGCTCAGGGCGTCAAGTTTTGGTGCTCAACATAGCTCTGGGGCGGTATATGGTAGTTTTCTAGTTGCTTCTTTGACTGCCGAGGTTTAGTACATAAAACGAAACTTCAAATACCTATAGCAGTCCCCGAGTCACTGCTCTTGATGCCGAGGTTTTAATACATAACCTGAAATTGAAATAACATATGGCAGTCCCCGAGTCACTGCTCTGGATGCCGAGGTTTAATACATAACCTGAAATTGAAATAACATATGGCAGTCTCCGAGTCACTGCTCTGGATGCCGAGGTTCAATACATAACATGAAATTGAAATAACATATGGCAGTCCCCGAGTCACTGCTCTGGATGCCGAGGTTTAATACATCATTGGTCCTTGACCTTGAAATACTATGCTATGAGTAAAATGGACGAAGCAGGGCTACGTTCCATGGCCGCTTCGTTTCTTCGCCAGCTTTGTCTGCCTTGTCCCTTCCGGGGGATTGAGCATCGATTAGATAATAGGCATCGTCATGTAATGCCTTGCTCACGATGAATGGTCCCTCCCATGGAGGTGACAGCTTGTGCATGCCGGCCGTGCGTTGCACCAGTCTGAGGACTAAATCTTCTTCTTTGAATACCCTTGGATTCACCTTTTTGTTGTGATATCGTCGTAGGTTCTGCTGATAAATAGCTGATCGTGATAGTGCCAGTTCTCTGGCTTCTTCTAGCAGGTCTACAGTATCTTGCCGAGCTATTTCGTTTACTTCCGAGGTTGTATACTGAGTAACTCTTGGCGAGTCATGTATTATGTCGGCTGGAAGCACGGCCTCTGCCCCGTACACTAGAAAGAATGGTGTGTACCCTGTTGACCTATTTGGAGTAGTTCTGAGGCTCCATAATACGGCTGGGAGTTCCTCAGTCCAACATCCTGCCGACCTTTGCAGTGGTTCAACAAGTCGTGGTTTTATTCCTGACAATACTAGTCCATTAGACCTTTCCACTTGCCCATTAGACGCTGGGTGAGCCACAGAGGCAATATCTAACCTTATGTATTTTTCTCTACAAAATCTGGCGAAGGCTCCTTCTGCAAAATTTGTGCCATTATCTGTAATAATACTGTGTGGGTACCCATATCTCAAAATAATATCTTTGAGAAATTTCACTGCTGTGGGCCCATCGCATTTTTTTATTGGTTTCACTTCAATCCATTTTGTGAACTTGTCCACCATAACCAATATGTGGGTCATTCCCCCTCGGGCCGGCTTAAATGGTCCCACCATATCTAAGCCCCACACAGCAAATGGCCAAGTGATGGGTATTGTTTTTAACTCGGCCGATGGCATATGTATTTTGGTTGCGTATCTCTGGCAACCATTGCATTTTTCCACCAACTCTTTGGCTTCTTTCAACGCCGTTGGCCAATAAAATCCATGCCTGAATGCTTTGGCTACCAATGCACGAGATGAGGCATGATGTCCACACTCTCCTTGATGTATATCTAGGAGGATCTCCCGGCCTTCTGCCGAACTTACACATTTCTGCAATACGCTTGTGACACTTCTTTTATATAGCTCATTGTTTATGATCGTATAAGCTTTCGCTCTCCTTACAGTTTGTCTTGCTAATACTTCATTGCTTGGTAATACCGCGTCTTTAAGGTAAGAGAATATGGGTTGCGCCCATAGCGGTGTGACTTTTTCTGGTGTGGTCTCACTGTCTATTTCCATGTTTTCTGCCGACATATCTACCTCGGCCTTCTCCATAATTGTGCTTACTTCTGCTGTCCTCCTCTTGGGGGATTCCGAGTTATATTGCTGGTCTACCTCCATCGGCACATTGTCTGCTGCCGAATTAGCCGGGATAAAGATAGATTCGGATTCTGGTGAAGGGATTATTGATGGTTTTCTGAGGTGTTCCAGGGCAATACCCGGTGGAATTGACTGCCGGGTTGATCCGAGCTTTGACAACGTGTCTGCGGCATCATTGTCTGCCCGAGGTATGTGGCTAAATTCACATCCTTCAAAGTATCCACTGATCTTTTGCACATGAAATCTGTATAAAGCCATATTAGCATCTAATGCATCCCAATTGCCTGAGACTTGCTGTACTACTAGGTCCGAGTCCCCATAGCATAAGATTCGGCGTATGCCAATCTCTTTTGCTACTTTCAATCCATGGACCAGTGCTTCATATTCGGCTACATTGTTGGATGCGGCAAAATGTATTTGTAGCACATATTTCAGCTGATCTCTTTTAGGTGAGGTTAACACTATTCCTGCCCCCAAACCATTTCTTAGTTTGGAACCATCAAAATGCATCGTCCAATAATTTAGATCTGGTAATGGTGGCTCATATTGCACTTCGGCCCAGTCTACAAAGAAGTCGGCGACTGCTTGAGATTTAATTGCATCTCTCCTATCAAATTGTGGAGCGTATGGTGATAACTCGATGGCCCATTTTGCTATTCGGCCACTTACATCTTTGTTGCTCAATATGTCGGCTATGGGCGCTTCACAGATCACTCTGATGGGATGTTCTTCGAAGTAATGTTTAAGCTTTTTTACCGACATATATACTCCATAAGCCATCTTCTGATAATGTGGGTAATTCTGTTTTGAAGCGGATAGTACCTCGCTTAAATAATACACCGGCCTTTGTACGGATTTATCATCTTCAAGTCGTTCTACTACGACTACAGCACTCACTACTCTATTGGTAGCCGCTATATAGAGTAACATAGGCTCTTTTGATAATGGAGAAGCCAAAACGGGTGCTGTGACTAACATTTTTTTCAACTCATGAAATGCACTATCCGCTTGCGGGGTCCAAATGAATTTATCTGATTTCTTCATCAGCTGATATAGTGGTAGTGCCTTTTCTCCCAGCCGACATACAAACCGGCTGAGCGAGGCTAGACAACCTGTGAATTTTTGTACATCATTTAAGCATCTCGGCAATTCCATTCTTTCTACTGCTTTTATCTTTGTTGGGTTGGCTTCTATACCTCGGCTAGATACAAGAAAACCGAGCAATTTTCCTGCCGGCACGCCAAACGTGCACTTTTCCGGATTAAGTTTCATTCGGAATCTTCTCAAGTTTATGAAAGTTTGCCGTATATCTTCCAGTAAGGTTTTGCTTTCCTTGGTTTTGATGACCACATCATCTACATATACTTGTACAATTTTTCCTATTTGATCGTGTAGACATTTTTGCATGCATCTTTGATATGTTGCTCCTGCATTTCGCAGGCCGAATGGCATTGTGCGATAGCAATAAGCCCCGTACGGGGTAATAAATGCAGTCTTTATTTGATCGGCCGGATTTAACGGTATCTGGTGGAAACCAGAGTACGCGTCTACAAATGATAATAACTCACAACCAGCGGTCGAATCAATGACTTGGTCTATTCTAGGCAATGGAAAAGGATCTTTTGGACACGCCTTGTTCAGGTTCGTGTAATCGATACACATTCGCCATACAATGGCTACATTGGGATCATCTTTCTTCTTTTCTACCAGCACCGGATTCGACAACCAATCTGGGTACAGCACCTCCATGATGAACCCGGCTGCGAGGAGCCGAGCTATTTCATCCCCTATTATTTTTCTCCTGTCTTCGGCGAAGCGGCGGAGAGGTTGCTTCACCGGCCTTGCTCCGGGCCTTACATTCAAAGAGTGCTCAGCCAACTCCCTCGGAACACCTTGCAGATCCTGAGTTGACCATGCAAATATGTCCCGATTCTCACGGAGGAAGTTGGTGAGCTCGCTTTCCTATTTAGCGTCCAGGCCTGCACCAATAGTAACAGTACGCTCCGGGAATTGCTCATCTATTTGAAACTTCTTTGTTTCTTTAGTCAGCTGAAAAGAGACACTGCCATGCGGGTTGGCTAGTGCCGGCATGTTCAGCTGTGCCGACTGAGCGAGGGCTGCTACCTCCTGAATCCTTCTTTTTTCTCTTGCTATAACCAATGATTCGGCCAAATTTGACCCGGCTGATGCACACTCCATTGATTTCTTGTAATCCCCTGTTATAGTTATCATTCCTTGTGGTCCAGGTAGCTTCATTTTCAGATAACTTATATGACAGCTGCCCATGAATTTGGCCAACGCTGGTCGTCCGAGTAGAGCATGATAACAACTCTCTAGATCCACCACTTCAAACTCTAAGTTCTCCGCTCTGCAGTTATCTCTTGTGCCGAATAACACATCTACTCGGACCTTACCAATGGGTTCACATGAAAGCCCTGGCACTATCCCATGGAAAGTGGTCCTCGTGGATTGCAACATGTTCTGCGATATTCTGAGTTTATGCATGGTATCTTTGTACATGATATTGATACTACTTCCATTGTCTATGAGTACTTTTGAAAATTTGACATTGATGCTCGGTCCAACAAATGTCGGATCCAGCACAAGTGCATATGATCCGGGATTTGGCATTATCTTGGGATGATCCTTTATGCTCCAAGTTATCTCCTGATCCGACCAAGGCACATATCTTGGTACTGCCGGCATTACTGCATTTACTTCCATATGCCGGCACTGCACACTTTGCTTGTCTTGTTGTTCCTTTGTGAACACGCAATAGGACTGATGATGTTCTCTGTAATCATTGCGTCCGGTATTCGCCGGATTTGTTCTTCCATCCTGGACTTGGTTCATCACTTGATGCACCGCGTCTCTCCGATCTGAGTTATCGTACCTCGGGGGAGGGGGCGGTAACATCAGTTGCTGTGCATTTGCTCCAGTCAACTGTGGCTGATGCTGCTGATGTACTTGATGGGGTGCCTGAACCCCTGCGGGGTTCCCCATTGCATTTTTCATCCATGCACATTGGCGGGTGGTATGGTTGGCTGGCCTGGATGGGTTTGACGTGTGAAATTTGCACGGCTGATCTAACATGGATTCGAACGTGTACTTCAGCCTCTCCTGCCACTGTTTCTTTTGTTTTGGGGTCCACTGCCTTTTTCCTTCATTTCTTGGTGTCCACTGTTGAGGACCATTCTTCTGCCGTTGAGTTGCTCCGTGACCCGGTGGGTCCTGCGCTACCGCCGCCACTTGGGCCGAATTATATCTATAATCTGGCCTTTCCTCTCTTCTTCTTCCTCTGAAATCACCGCGCCTGGATGACCCGGCCAAATCTCTTGCATAATGGTCCTGTTGCTCGCGATGATCTGCTGACATTAATTCTGGTTGCGTTGGGTCTCCTAATGCGTAGGAGTCCGCTATTCTGATAGTTTCTGCCAGTGTGGTCGGCATATCTCTCTGCAGACGTTGCCATAATACGCTGCCATAACGGCATCCTTGCGCGAACCAAGCTATTGCTTGCGATTCTATGACTCCTTCACATGAGTTTCTCAGGTTGCACCACCGAGTTAAAAATTCTCTATCTGTTTCATTCGGCCTCTGCTTGCACATGGCTAGCTGTTGTGGCCTGTTTGGCCTCTTGTATGTACTGGTAAAGTTGCTGACAAACATTTCCTCAAAATCCAGCCAACAGTTGATACTGCCGGCTGGTAGATTATTCAGCCACACTCTAGCTGGTCCTTCCAGCATTTGTGGTACATACCGTACTGCCCATCGTAGGTTCCCACCCGCTATTTTTACAGCAGTGGCATAGTCAATTAACCAGTCTTGTGGTTTGGTACTTCCATTATATGTTTTCGCGCCCCTTGCCAGCTGAAAGTTCGGCACAGGAGGTTCGCCCATGATCCGTGGTCCAAAGCATGTCGGCCCCGGTGGACCCTGTTCTTCCAACAACTCGGACCTGTATAGCCGGTCCAGCTTCACTCTTGCATCATTTGATGGCAAATCTCTGTACAGAACTCTGTCCTGTATTCCATAATGGTTGTTTCCGCCATGGATTGCATATTCCATTTCGGAATAACCATCATTGTATCTCTCATTAATTTGATTGTGGCGAGCTGGCCTTGTTTCTCTTTCCTGCCGGGGTTCAAGCCTCGGTTGTGGGTTGAGTGGCAGTTCTCTCCTTACTTCGACCGGGGTATTGTTCTCATGATTGCCTCTCACGGGTTCTCTTCTGCCGAGGTCTCCGTTGCCTCGGCTTCCGCCGTCTTTCTCCACACGGCCGTGGTTCCTCTCCCCACTGTTACCTCGGCTTGCATTGCCTCTGTTCTCATTTGCCTTTCTGGCCATTGCCGGATCATATGGGACAATCTGCTTGTTCCTCTTTCCCGAGGTTACTGCTTTGTCTCTTCGAGCATTATTTCCGGGTGAAGATGCTGCTGCCACAGACAAGGCTGGTGCTGCTCCTGCCGAATGAACCATTCGCGAGGCCCCCGGTCTCGCCGGGTTTGCTCTGAGCATTTCCTCGTTTTGCTGGTTCGCGATGCGCACCAGCTCGTTTACTCTTTCTTGTTGTTTCTGCCGGGCCTCACCGGTCAACCCCTCTAACTCTAATGCTGCGGCATTTGCCGCTCTTAGGTTTCTTGCCGGGGTACTGTACCTCGGCAAGCCCAAATCCTCTGATTCTGCTTTATGAGCTTCATGCTCTTTGTTGATGTCATCCATGAGGTTCTTCCCTCTCAATCTTAGTTCGTCCACCCGTTCGGGCGCGACGTCAAGCTTATTTGCTTTGGCATATTCTCGCAGGGTCCTGTTTAAGGACTCCCGCAAGGCCGACACCTTTTTTGCCTCTATCAGCACCTTTTGCCTGGTTTCCTCTAACTCTGCCTGAGCATTTGCCGGATTAAGTATCGGCGCTACAGGTGTAGTCAAGCTTTCTATGGTCGCCTGAAGAATATTCTCTGGCCTTTCCAGAGGTGGCCCTCTTACTCTTGGTGCCTTCGGGGTGGTGTCTTGCACCTCGGTCGGGTTGGTTGCTGGTGGGATTACCTCGGTGGGCATTGGTGTTGTCTGCCTGTGTGCGCCCTGTACACCGGTGGCGGGTTCTCTGCCTGATCCGGCAGCTGCTACTCCAGTTTGCACCCCAGCCACGACCATTACCTCGACGCTACCTGCAGGATGCGCTCCGGGCGGACGGCCTGCAGCGTTAAGAGGTGGATCTCCTGCAACAACAACTTGGTGAGGATAAATGCCGGAGATGTCGATGCCGACGTAAACCTGGTGCCCGCCCAGGTTGATGAAGACACCATTATGCGGGGGAGCTTTCCCCCTGAAGCTCCCTGCATTGTCGCTGACATAATCACAGAGACCAAATCTCTGGACTAAGCCAGAAACAACGCGCTCGCCAGTCTTGATGAAGTTTCCCGTCCGGATCATAACTCCAGCTAGCACCGCTGCTGGCCCCACGGTGGGCGCCAACTGTCGTGGTGGTGGCACGGCAGATGCCATGGGTAGGCTAAAGTTTGGGGCCAATGGATGCTAGTGGGATCTGGGGAGGGAAGATGTAGTGGATTCTACACACAGAAAGCTAACGCAAAGATCTGTATTTCTCCTTCCTTGGGTTACAAGTGCTCCTTGAGCTGTATACAAGGGGAAAGAGAGAACTTTACCAGCCTAACAGTACCAAGAATGAGTCGATCCCCTCCTTAGGGTCCAAGCCTGCCCTTATAAAGGAGAGCCTTGGGTTCCTTTAGGGCTGATGTGGCAAGCATATTCGAGGAATATGCTTGTCCCAATATAGTAGTTCGGTGCCCCCCTTTCCCTGTCGCTCCCCTAATGACGGCAAGGTTCCAGAGGGGCCCTCCTGTGTGCCTCGGGCTTCAGGACTGTCACCTCCGTGACCTCCTTCTGTCTCTCTGTCGCTCTGCGCCTTTGTCCCTAGTGCTTGGCTTCGCTCAGATTCTCCCTAGCCTGCTACTAGAGTTTGACTTTAGGCTTCTCCTTCTCCTGCAAGCTTCGTATCATTCGGCCCTGCCTCGCGTAACTCGGCTTGTCCTTCACCTGCATCAAGATTACTTGGGCTAACCCGGCCGACTTACGCAGTATCCCGGCCGGGTAATGCCTTGCCATTACTATAAGGGTCCTGCCCTTTCCTATCTCGGCCGACCTCTACAGGATTCGGCCGACTCAGACTGTAACTCGGAAACTAAACGGGGAACACCCTTTCGTCTTTCCCCGTCTTTACCCTATCCGGGGTTACCTCCCCAACAATGTCGATCCCACAGGAAGCAGTAGGCGAAAGACTAAAATGATTTTAACTACAACTAAACGAAGTACTTAAGAAATAAATTTAAGATGCAAGAAAAGTAGAGTTATTTTTGGGTTTTTGGTTGAACGAGGTAATTTAAAGTAAAGCAAACTTAATGCAGAAAGTAAGAATCGTGTGTGTAATAGAAATTTGGAACTGCAATAGGGAAAATGGCGTTCTCGGGGAGTGGTGGATACACCGCTAGCAATTTAGACTAAGAAATCAAGATTATTATAACAAATATTCTCATAATATGTATGTATGTGGGACGAGCTCCACATATAGACGAATAGGCAGCAACCACTACTCACATCATCCTTCATAACCACAACCGAGGAATAAACGACATCAATTGTATTATCCCGCTATTAAGAGATTTCTCCCATGGCATGGACATGTCTTAATGAGTTCTCATTGATTCCCCAAGTTAGCATGTAAGGAATGACAACAGCTTTATAGTCATAGTAAGTGCTATCATCCCTCTATCTACCAACAATTAATCCCCTTCATCGAGTCCCCATAGGAGGCAAATATTAAGGAGGTGCACAACTCCTAACATCAAGATGAAGACAATTAACACATACACACAATGATGTATAACATAATAATCTCTATCTCCTTTAAATCATATGCTAGGGTTTCTCCATCTCCCCAACAACTAGAGATCTACTCAGACATGGAGGCAATCAACATCATGGCAATGGTAATGGAAACAATCATAGATGAATAGTACTTGTATAAATCCACAACGAGTACGGGAATTGCAACAAGATCTAGACAATATATAGATGGGATGGATGGAGACGGTGGTGATGCAGCGGTCGATGATGAAGATCGATGCCTTAGCCTCCCGGATCTGCGCAGGTTGAAGATGGATCCCGGGTGGACAATTTCCCCCTCCAGATGCCTTCCGGAGGTGAGGTTTCAGCGATTTCTGGGTGTTCTATATGTCTTCTCTCCGATCAAGTTACACGGGATGAAACTTTTTGAGGAGGCGATGGCGGTGCCAACTATACGGTGGGAACTATACGGCTGGAAAATTTATTCCCGTCGTATAGTTGGTCGTTAAACCATCTGTCTCCTTTGATCGCTTCGGGTTTTCTTGTGGTATTATTAATATTTCCCATATAAGCGATTTACATTGTTTTTTGACTCCTTTTCTCCTCAGTACAACTGCTCCAAGAATTGTGTCCATTGGATCCATCATGTGTCCTAATCCTGGTGAAAACAAACATAAAATGTGCACGCGAGCGCCATAAAATACCAAGATCCTACATCTATAATGCAAAATAATTGTCTAAAACATGATGCAAATATGCACTCATCAATCATCAATGTTGAGAGATCAATTCTTGACCTAGCAATTATTGACCTTTAATCTTTGACCTATTATATTGACTTTCCAAAGTCCTAAAGTAAATTAATAAGAAGGAACTAGTTGTGGTGTTGGAGGAGACCCTTAGTGGATATCAAACCATTTGATGCATGATTTAACTCGAAGAAGCATCTAAATCTAAGAGTTAAGCTGGTAATTAAGAAGTTATAAGAAAGCTAGTAATGATGGAGTATCAAAGAATAATATTGTTAAGCCAAGAAGGTACAACCATAAGATAAACTTCATTAGCAAGATAAACCCTGTAAAGAGACTAGGTGTAGTACAAGTTGTTACTTAGTTGAGGATAGATCTTGACCAGACAATTAGAAGGTTAAGTTTAGTGTGATCAAAGAATGGTGGTCATTATTCTCAAGCCACTTGGGAGTAATTGATAAGATGCTATAGAATTGTTATTATTAGACCAAGCTATACTAAACCTTAGTTAATTAAGTCACCTAGCTTGATCATGAGAAGTCAAGCTAGTGTATGATGAAGTTTGGAACATGAGTTGTATAGAATAGTTGAAGGCATGGTATTTTTATCAAGCTTATACAAGGACAATCCTGTATTATGGGAGTAGTAACATACCTCTTCCAGATGATTGATATCACCTGTGATATGGTGAGGATTGTAGCCTTGCAAACCTTGGAAGTAGATGAGAGAAGAATGTGAAAGCTATTGATTAAATAAGATGGAAGTAACTACATAAATGAATTCATCAAGGGTAGCTAAGAAATGGAAGTTATGTACTAGAGGAAGAATGGAGAATGAGTGGTGTTGAAGTGACATGACCATGTCATCATATGATGATGGATATGGTGAAGTCAGATGATTGGCTCACCGAGGAAGGTGTGATCCTTGTGAATCATATGAGAGATTTATATAGAGTATATCTATGAAAGGAATTCCTTAGTTAGGGGTTAAGACTTCAGAAGCATAAAAGATAGGAATGCTTGAGCAACCTTTAACCAAGAATATATCAGGTCATGGTAGGTCCTATGCCTATTAAAACCTCCTAAAACCTAATTCAAGGCTACTAGTGAAACATCAAATATGACCTTTAGATATTGAACATTTTAAAAGAAGGCTAAGTTACTAGGTAATCCTCAAGAACACATTTTATTCTAAATACTATTAGAAGGCTAAGTTATTATGTTATTCTAGTTTTGGATATCATCCATACCTATAAGCCAAGATTCTCAAACCCTAATCTCTCACAAGATCAAAGAAGGATTATGAGTATAGGAAATCCTCTAAAAATCATAAGAAATATATGGAAATAGAAACCCTCACAAAATAGCAATTATTGCATGGCATATGAGTCATATTTATCACCTAAGTAATATTTACTACAAATTATTACATGTTAGATTTATAACAAGGGTTAAGCCACACATAAAATGGTGATGAGTTCTTATAATAATGCTAGTATAGATTCAATCCAATGTGTTAAGTAAGATTGTCATTATTAAGAATTTAGCAAATAAATATATCAAGCTTTATATTATCCCATACTTAATTTATCTATGGTAATAAGACCATTATTTATTTTAAAATGGCCACAAAAATAATTCTATGATGATTTTAAACAATACAATTGAGTGGGCATGGAATAGATATGATCACAATTTTTAAACCACAAAATTTAAAGAATTATAAGATGAATATTAACTATTATTTAGTGCTCCTCAAAAACTCTTATAAACCTTATTAATCACTTTAAATTTATAAAAATTCCACTTATTAATGAGTAGAGAAAATTCGAATTCCAAATATTCTTCTAAGTAATAAATAAAAATCCTAAAACGCTAATCATTATTTACTCTACTTAATAAAAGTACCTTTCATATAATTATGAATTTTGAAATACAAAGATAAATGTAGAGAAAATTGGTTACAATGAATCCCTAAAATGTTCTAAATATTCTACTAAATATTTTGGTGTTTTTAAACCAATAAATATTAGTTTTGAGGTGGCATTGTAAAAACATAAATTAGTAAAATAATAAAAAAAGGAAAAGAAAAATAGTCCAGTATAGGCCGCAACCCATTTCCTATGCACCGCCTAGCGTAGCGAGTAGCCGTCCACCTCGCTTGCTTTGCTAGAGCCCACCTCGCCCCAACTACAGCCCAACATTGCCCAATACCTCTTCGACACTTCCGTCGCTGCCTTCCTCGTTGAAGGAAAGTAGCTGCCTAAGCGCAGCCGGCCATCAATCGTCTCCACGCCGTGATGTCCGCCCGCCACCCCTGGAGATGGATAAGAAACCCTCCGCGACATGCTCATCTTCTCCTCCCTCTCTCACTCGCTCCAACAACCTCTCTCTCTCATTTCCACAATGAAGCTGAAACCCTAGCTCTAGATCGTCGTTGTTCTGCGTTGTCCCGAGTGCCTCCAGGTGCGCTCGCGTCTCTATCTCGCATTGTTCGTTCATTCTTCCAATAAGAGCAAGCTAGGGTGCCTCCAGTCAGCCCAATCAACGCTTTCTTCTCGAACTCCGACCGAGCTCCATCGTGCCTTGATGGCCGCTGCAGGACACCGCAAGCCTAGCCATCAGTCTCTTATGCTTGTTATCTTATTCCCTCGCGGTCTCTAGCACATCCCCACTGTTAGACTCCTTGCGTCGTTGTCAGTCATCGTTGTACCACCTGCTCCGGCGACCAATCGAGAGCGGTGCCACCACTATTAGGTTCCCCGCACCATGCAACATCGAGCCCACATAATCGTGCCTCCCTGCAAGATCTCCTCCGTCGTTTCCGATGATATTCCGACGAAGATCCGGTGAGGCCGTGTGGCATCTACGTGGTAACTGACATGGCTATAGGGCCACCTGTCTGTCTCTCTGGTAGGGTAGTAAGAGGTGTAGAAAGGATTTTAGATCTGTGCTGATGTTAAGCTGACATCAGCGTGACACAATAAAAGATTTTAGTTTTATTTTTAGTTTTTTATAAAAATATTAAATCTTATAAATTCAATAACTTTATTTCTGTAATTCACAAAAATATGTGTAACATATCAAAATATTCAGAAAAATAAAATCATAACATAAATCTATTATTATACTTTAGTATACAACATTAATAAAATAGTTTATTAATTAGCAAATATTCTATTAAGTATAAATCTTAAAAGGGCATATTTTATTATTAAAAATTTAGAAAAATAAGTATAATATATCAAAATTCTTATAAAAACAATATATATAATTATAAACTATGATCATACATTGGTATGCCACTTAACTAAATATTTATTATTTATTAAGTATTTTATAAAGTAAAAAAGCTTAAAAAATCATATCTTATTATTTAAAAATCATAAAAATACATATAATATACCAAAATGATCAAAAAAAGAAAATCTACACAGTAAAAGTATCACCTTTCACTTTTTAAGTAAAACAAAATGTAAAGGTTTAATAAATCTTATTTAAACCCCTTTCCTTTATTTTAATGCATTAAAGATATATAATTTTTTTGCTTATGCCTTTACTATTATTTATTTAAAGTCTAAAATGTAATAACAATCTCAATTGATGCTTGTATGAAGTCAAAATAGATCCAATCATTTTAAGATGTTTTTCCTAAAACTGCCATTTGAAATTACTTGTATCTTATTTTCTAAAAAGATGTTATAAATTGTAAAATCATCAAAAATAATATTTTGACTTATTAAAACTTTCTAATGTCATTTTGTTGACAAATTTATGATGACAGTTTAAAGTCTAAGGGTAAGTCATAAGTAGTCCAAATGATTCAACATCCATGTTTATAAAGTGTAATCACTAAATCCTAAGTGGATAAATTATCTCATTCACTTACAATAACAACAAACCACCACTAAAATAAGAGTAATGATATTCTTATTTAACCCTATGGAGTATTATGAAGTAAGAAAATTATAGTATCATCCCATATAAATGACATATAAGTTTCAACTACAAGTAATGTGTTCACCCATTATAGCAATTATTTTATTTAATAATAAGTAGGGTTAAGAAGTAACCCTAATACTAGTTAACTTCATGTGTTAATTTTTCTATTTTGTAATATAAGTTTTCTTCAAAAGTTATTCTTTTAAGATACATTAAAAGTAAGATGTAGCTATTTCCTTAAAGGCTCTAATATAATCATAATCTTTATATAAAATGTTTTCACTATGTATCAACACTAGAATGTTATGTTATTGTATATTACCTTCTTGCACTTGTAAGTCATTTCACACGCACTCACAATCCTTAATAAGATGCACAAGTGTGAAACAAATATAAAAGGGCAACACATCCCAAATAAATCATCACAAGCTCCTAAACCCTAGATCATCGATGTTTATTTTGGGGTATTCTAGTTTATCAAATTGTATTACATTACTTATGCATAATAACATTTTGCTTCTTTAAACATTAGTCCTTATTGGGCCAATGATGTTGTTTTCAGATATTGGATCTTCTATTATCTCGAAGACCATGAGTGCATAATCTTGTAATTACAAAAGGAAAGTTCACACTTGCTCTTGTCCTTTGATTATTTTCTATCAAGCATTTGCAAGCCATATAGTTAGATACTAGTTTGTTAGTATGATATGTATGCGTTGTTAATTCTAGTTCTTCTTTCGTAAGAAGTTTCTTTCTCTCTATATAACCTAGAGTGTTCTCTAGATATTTTATAAAGAGTTGATTTGTAATCTATAGTCATTGTCTTGGACCTGCTATGTTTCTGTTGTACCACTCTGAGGGATATAATACTGGTGGAATAGTGTTTCACTGGTGTTATGTAAAATACTATAGTGTACTACATCATGTAGTGGTATGTTGGGTCTCCACACACTGCCACCTCTCTTTCAATTTCGGACCTTGTGTTTTCATATATTAAATTGGAGTGGAAGCTTTGTGTTTCTGGAAGCGAATGTTGCATGGCTACAAAAATAGAGCATGCGACCTAGTCCTGGTCACCACTCTCCTAACATCCGGATCACATCATTCTCGTGCCTCTGATGTCATTTTAAGTGTTACGGGACGGGGGAGATCTAGAGCTTGACTTGTCATTGAAGTTTAGGCTAGGTTTGGGTATGTTTTGGGGTTCTTCTTCTGTATTGTTCCATCCATGGTGTGGACATTAGTAGTACCTTTTGTAATAATTATGATGCAGCCTCCCCATAAAATATGGTGGGACATCATTTCCCATCTGAGGCAGATTGGTGAGACTAGCATTTCATGGAGTAAGATGGTGTGCTTTTTGGGCTCTCTTCTATTCGTCAAAGTCCACTCAACCTATGGATCCAAATCTTTGACACCAAGTTTCAACCAGCTTAATTTTGATTGCCACTATTTGACAAGATATTTAAGAAGAAATTAATTGATGCTACTCCCTCCCCCCACACACATTTAAAACCAAGAGGTGCAATCGACTAACATGTGAAATTAGTGCATTTTTTCTAGTAAAATGTATAGTATTCCCTATGTTACGAATTGATTGAATTTATAGCTTTTCGTAAGTCAAACTTCGTTACATTTGACCAAGTTTATAGAAAAATGTGCAGGCATCAAAATATGACATCAAATACATATAGTACGAAAATGCATTCTACTATGAGGAATGTGATCAAATTATTTTGGTGTTATAGATATTACTTTTATGTATGGACTCGGTCAAACTATGTTTGATTTGAAACAAAGCTAGAACTTAATAGAGGGAGTACAAATGTATTATGAGATTTCATCGAGGCTCACCATTGGGCCAGAGAAACCAAATGGTAAAAAAAAGTGTGGTGTCAAACAGAATGATAAGACAATGTTGCATGCCATCGGTTGGCCCTTCCCGAAAAATACATTGTCACGAAGTTTGGATGTTGCACATGTGATCGGCTTCCTTCTCTTTGATTTTGTTTTCTTTTCCTTTATTTTTTGCTTTGTGAGCAGTCATAAGACTTTATATTTTGATTGGTCATGAAAGAAATACTATAATTTAAACTAATTTTCTAATGACCATGTATGGTTTCGGTCCAGGCATTCTCCTTTCCCCCTCTTCACAATTGGGCCACTACTCGTAGTTCTCAAAATTCTTCCAGTTCATTTATTATTGGATATGCCACTCCTTGGAGCTTTGTATTTTTTAAGCCTTTCTTGTGCAAAAGCAAAAACAAGATATTGAATGATCAGAAACTCAACATTACACCATCGATGCAATGAGCTTAATGGAATCCTCGCATAATAATTTAGACACTTCAGGTCTATCTAGGAATATGGAACTTGTTTCCACTTACAAAATGAAGACATAATAGAACTAGCTATATACACAAGGGGATTTCACAGGTTAAATGCCTCTATACAGCCATTGCTTATGACCAATGAGAAAATAGGAGTCAAAAGGTTGTACTGCCACTACCACCTCTATTTCAAATTGGGAGTTTGTGTTTTCATTTCTTAAACTGGAGTAGGAGCTTTGTTTTCGTGGAAGAAATATTTCATGGCTACAAAACAGAGCATGTAACCTAGCCCTAGTCACCACTCTCCTAACCTCCGGATCTCATCATTCTCGTGCCTCTGATGTCATCTCAAGCATCACGGGACAGGGGAAATTCAGAGCTTGACTTGTCACCGAAGTTTAGGCTAGGTTTGGGCATGTTTTTAGGTTCTTCTTTCTTGTTCCATTCATGGTGTGGACATTAGGAGTGCCTTCTATAACAATCGTGATGCGGCCTCCCCATCAAACGTGGTGGGACTTCATTACGCAGGCTGGTGAGACTAGCATTTCATGGAGTATAAGATGGTGTGCTTTTAAGGATGTCTTTTACTGAGACAATCCGTCTACCTGAACATATGGCTCTAAAATTTTGACACCAAGTTTCAACCGGCTTAATTTCGAAAGGCACTATTTGACCAGATATTTAAGATCAATTGTTTGTACTCCCCACCCCCAATTTAAAATCAAGAGGTGCAATTGACTACCATGTGAAATCATTGTATTTTTCTAGTGAACTATGCAGTATCCCCTAAGTTCCAAATTAATTCAATTTCTAGCTTTCCGTAAGTCAAACTCCGTTACGTTTGAGAAAGTCTATAGAAAAATGTGCAGATATAAAAAATATGACATCAAATGCATATAGTACGAAAATACATTTTACTACGAGGAATGTAATCAAACTAATTTAGTGTTATAGATATTAATTTTATGTATAGACTTGGTCAATTTTAACAAAGATAGAACTTAACGGAGGGAGTATGATCTCAAAAAGGAAAAACAGAGGGAGTACAAAGTATGGATGCAAGCGGGATGGTTACGGAAGAGCCCGCATCCCGCCTTCTCCGTCCATCGGGCCCAGGTGGGATTACAGGGACTTGAGGAAACGGGGCACATGGGTCCTACGGGACCCATCAAATTATTCCGTCAATGTAACTAACGCTAGGAGTCCTCGAGTCGACATGCTGCACGACTAACGCCAGCTGCACAATATCCGCACGGACTCGATATTTCTGGATAGGCTGGCCGGTACAGGTGGGATTACTGGGAGGGTTAGCGGTAATCCCGCCGGGACAAATCAGGATCCCGCGGGATCCTGCAAACAGGATAGATAGGTTTTTATGGCAGGATGGGAGGCGGGCTAGGCGGCACGCCCGTCCCACTTGCATCGTTAGTACAAAGGTATGAGCTTTCATCGAGGCTCACCATTGAGGGTGGCAAGCGGCACCTGCATAGCGGCCCGCAAAAACAGAACATATATAAAAAGGGGTTGCAGAGACCAACAAAATTTAGAGAAGGATTAAGTGCCGCAACCTGCCCCGCTGCCACCCTACCATTGGGCCAGCGAAACCAAATGATAAAAGAAAGTGTGGTGTCAAATAGAAGGATAAGACAGTAAGGATAAGACAGTGCGGCATGCCACAGCTGGCCCTTCTTGAAGAATACATTGTCACAAAGTTTGGATGTTGCACACGTGGCCAGCTTCCTTCTCTTTGGATTTGTTTTCTTTTCCTTTGTTTTTTGCTTTGAGAACAGTCATAAGACTTTATATAATTTAATTGGTCAAAAAGAAGACTATGATTAAAACTGTTTTTCTAATCATCACATGAACCTATCACGTATGTTTTCGGTCTAGACATTCTCCTTTCCCCCTCTTTACAATTGTGCCACTACTCGTAGTTCTCTAAATTCTTCCAGTTCACTTATTACTGGATATGCACTCCTTAGAGCTTTGTATATTTTATAAGCCTTCATGTGCAAAAGCAAAAACAAGATAGGGAATGATCAGCAACTCAACATTATGCCATCAATGCAATGAGCTTAATGGAATCCTCACATAATAATTTAGACACTTCCGGTCTATCTGGGAATATGGAACTTGTTTCCACTTACAAAATGCAGGACATAATAGAACTAGCTATATACACAAGGGGCTTTCACAGGTTAAATGCCTCTATACAGGCTAAGGCCACCATACTCTGCACAGCAGCTGGAGCGAAGCAGAAGCATGTTGATGCAAAATACTTGATGCCATCGGCGTCAGCACCACCACCAGCCGCATTACACGTCGACCTGCTTATTAGCTGGGAAGTCATCCCTTCATCAAGTTCTTCTGGAGCGCCCCCCCCCCCCCCCCCCCCCCCTACTCTGGCCATGATGTAAGGTTCATCTACGCAATTTACCTAAACATACAGAGCATCACAGCAGCAACTAAAAATTGCTGGGTTTTTCGACTTCCAAATCATTTGAATATGCTCAGCTCCGAGCTTGGTGTGCATGTAAGTCTCATGACACGGTCCGGCCAAAGCATATAGAGGCAATGTAAAGATTCTTGGCCCATTTCTCCTACAAAAGGACAACCATATGTCAACATTAGAGCGGTGATTGAGTTACTGTTTGAGCAAGGAAAATAGATCTGTAGGAACAGCGAGAAGCAGCACACAGTAATAAATCTGGTTGGAGTGGATTATACGAAGATAAAACAGGGAACCCAGTGGGATTGACAGCCCACTTATGGTTCAAATACTATCATGCACGCAAACATGCAATTCTAAATGCAGTTTCATTCAGAACCAGGCAACAGCTAATATAGTCAAAAAACTTAACATACTCCCTCCGTCTCAAATTTATTAGTTATGAATATGGACTAAAGAACAAATGATATGGTCCTACCTTCACATGGTTGCTTGGGAAAGCTGATGTTCTAAGAGTTTCCTGTGTCTCGTCCAACAATTTTCTTTTGGGAATGCTCAATATAAAAGCAGCTTGATCACCAGTGGCTGCTGTAGAAGTTATTCTATATCCATTCTCCCATCGCCGGTGGATACCTTCACTGGGATATAGAAAATCCAGTTCTACTACCTGTGTTACATAACAGAGGAATGAATCAGCAATAATTTGATTTCATATAACAGAACTTGCTTCTGCATGCTCTTTCACATGCCAATTGTATAGTTCACATCTGATCTGACACATGAATTGCCACAATACCTGTTCAGAATATCCAGAGTTCCTTGACATAACTACACCCCAGCGGCTCCCTGCAGTGGTCATTGATGTAACATGAAATCCTTCTTTCCATTTCTTGTTGATCCACTTGAATGGGAATGATTCACTAACTTTGTAAGACTGTTGAGTGTAAGGAGTTCCTGGAAAGAGTAAACAACCAATCCAGATTAACCTCATTCATGTCATAAATAACGACAAAACGAAATACTGGGAACAGGGCATCCACTATATGCACAAAACAGTCAGCTCTCTATCATAGAATAGAAACAATAGCAAAGTTATGGGAAGCAGAAGCAGGACAAATGCTACCTTTCTAAATATATAGTATAACAAATAGCCATTTCTGTTTTTTTATTTGACAATAAATGACAACCGTTCGACAACAGAACAAATTCAACAAACCTTTTGACATAACCACCAAGGAACTTCCGTTTGTTGCTCCTGCTATGGCACTGATGTAGTAATTATTTTCCCACTGCTCCATAATCCAGTCCTAGAGTAAAATAAATAAGCAACTTAGGAGCCCAAAAGAAAAAAAAAGCAGCATGTTCAAAGTCGATAGTATACCTTATGCAGGAATATTGGTGAAAGTTCATAGACTTGTGATGTGAACCCAGTTCCAGCATCCATAATAAGGGCCCAAAGATTTGCTGAAGATGCTACTGAACTAATAAACAATCCATCTTCATTGCCTTTATCTATGTGTTGATGAAGTCGGGCTTCTGCTACATTGTAATGGTATCTGAGAGGGGGGGGGGGGGGGGGGGATACAAGAAGTTACTAGAAGAGCAATTAGCTGAGAACAATATAATATGATCGACTGCGAGTTTTTGTTCAAAATGGCAAATCACTGATGTGGTGCACATGATTTTCTGGTAAATCAGAAACATTGGCAATTCCCAGAAGAAATTCCTGTTAGTGCAATTGTGAAACTGTAGCATCTAATAAACCTTGACATGGAGCACTGAAATAACTCAAAAAATCTTGAATCATGTGCATCACGAGCCTACTTTTTTTTAACATCACGTGCCTACTTTATAGTTGAACAATTTACAGACAAACTTTAGGTTCATCCATCACACACAAAATCCTTATAAAGTAGAGCAGATTGTGGCAAACTGGAGCCCGAGACTCGTTAACATGTGCAACCTACAAAGCTATGATATATTTCGTTACCTTTGTTTCATGGGCCTCCTAGCATTATATACTGAAATCCACTGGTTTGCTGGGCTTCCGAGTCGAACTTTTTTCTTCGGTTGTTCATCTTCGTCATGATTTCCTCTTGCTCTTTTTTGTCCAGCCTAAATATGAAAATCAAAAAAGGTCAAATTAAACAAGCACAATGGGGTAATGCGCTAACTAAGATTGTAGGACAAAAGGTGGAATCAGTTCTATAAAAATAACCTTTAGAGCACCGTCAATTCTAATAGGCCTCAAATGCTGGGGCTCAATCAATTCATCAAAGAGGGAAATCAGCTTTGGGTAGTTTGGTTCTTCATCGAATTTCATGTTTGTTACTGTCTCCAGGAAAAGTTTGAAAGGAGGCGGGCAGAAAACACACATCAGATCTGGAGAGGTAGCCATTTTCTTCTTGCAAACAAGAAAGCTCTTGTTGGCAAAAATCAAGCACAGATGTATATGTTACATGAGACTATCATAATCAGTGAATGTGTTGGCAAATGATAAAAATAAAGAGAATGCCAACTGCAATCTCAATTAGGTAAAAATAATAAATAAGTTTCACTTCACTCAACATGCAAGTGGGTATGATAGATACTCCACGATGTATGATTCAAAATCTCGAGTACAACCAGAAACTATAGTAATGGTTTATGAGTTTCTATCCAGGGAAAAAGAGGAAACCTGATAGCCTTGCCAAGGTAACCTTCCTCTGAGTAGAAATATCAATGTATATGCTAGTGATTCCAGATCATCCCTTCTGCTACCAGTACGACCCAAATGGGCATGCACACTAGCATATCTTATTGTGCCCCTGTCCAAAAGAAGGTAACCGGTCAATGTCAAAACTTGAAGAAGATGAAAAAAGTTCATCCTTAGATAAAAACAAACCTAAAAATATCAGGCCTCTGATCATAATCAACATGTTGTCCAGATGATGTTTCCTTCCATCTTGATGCTGAGTGTAAATGGTAGGAGCGAGCACTTGTTTATATTGGTGTTAGGTATATAATACAGTTAAAAATGCAGAGAATACCATGCAGAGTCCTAATTTGTGTGACAAATTGGAATGATCTACTGATTTCTTGGCAGACGAATAATGAATTATTTATCACAATGAATTTGCCATTTACCTAAACCAAGATCAATCAAATAAAGCTTCTTCTCATCAGGTGATCCAGGTTGGCCAAGTAGAAAATTCTCTGGTTTAACGTCTCCATGAACAAACCTGGAAAAATATTTCAAGAATAAGCATATAAATCGGGAAACTGTATCGCAAAGGAAAATTTTAGTGCAACATATCAAAGGAAAAATTAGCAAGACATTGGTTACCCCTTTGCATGAAGTTTCTCAAGAATAGAGATTGCCTCTACAGCGATGCAAGCAACCATACTTGGAGTCATCCTGCTCCAAACATCCATTATCACTCAGTTGTTCTAATTTGAAAACAGATACGGCTGAAACAGAAAGCAAATAGGTGTATCCATCTTACGCTTGCCCAACAGAATTCCAAACATCCCAAAGGCTAGGCCCTAGTATATCCATTACCTGAAACAGCAGTGTAATTGAGCTAATTGTTGCAAAAGAACTTCAAAACGATTTAAAAAATGTTTATATAACTAACCATGACATAATAGTCTCCCTGGCGGCCTTTGTAGTGAACCGACGGTATACCATAACACCCGTTCAGAGAGCTTAAACAAATGCAAAAAAAACAAACATCAGAAGTGGGGAAGTACTTTGGTGATACAAGTATGACAATTAGTTCTTGTAAGTGGTGAATAGCGACAATAAGGAAGCCTTCTTTATTTCTCACTAGATTAGGATACTCCCAAATCAATTAAAATAGCTAACAAAGAAAGTTATTACGTAAGCATTCACTCTTCGGTGCCTTTGGGTAATATACAGAAGTTATAACAACTAAATGGTGACAAAAAAACTTGGATGCAAGATATAACTAGGAACCTGATAATATGCAGAGGAAAATAATGTTTCGAGATACACATATGCAGAAATCTTATGGTTTCCAAGATCTTCTGTAAGAATATAGACGCCTTCAGATAATGTAATTACCTATAAACTTGCCACTCATATGGAGGGCCATAATTGCACCCCTTACTATTGCGGTGCTCCAATTTCAAAGCAACCTGCAAGGAAAGAAGACGTCAATATTAACATCATGTTATATTAAAATAGCAACTTTTAATACATAAGAAACAGCAGTGAAGATAAACCTCATAAGCATCAGGCCCAGTGCGCTCTGTTCCACCAGACATTCTTCTGCCGACATAAACCTGTCCAAAACCACCCTTGCCCAATTTTCGCTCTACCTTGTATTGTGGAGAATGGCCTACTTGAATCTGCAAATGATTAAAAAAGATATATATTTACTGGATGACTAGTTCTCATTTTCATTTGAACAGTTAAACTTAGTTTCCATCATATCACTTGCATTTCAACCCATTATCTCAAGAATATAAAAGTTCTTTGAAATTGTCAACTTGTACTGCTGGAAGAAAATTTTAAGCTAGCTTTAACCATCCAGGCATCCACCGATAAGATTCAATTGATAGAAATTAAACACCTTTCACATGTAAATGCCTGTCTGCCAAAATTGAAGGTATAGACAGAGATTTAGATAAACAAGGATCAGTTTGAATGTGCATGCCACATCTAATTGCTAGACACATAAAAGGTGAATCCTATTGATCAAGCTTTTAGTGCCCTACAAGCAGATGACGGATATGGGTTATCTATCTTATATTTATTTACTACTTTTTTCACGAAAGCTTCCACATCAGGCCAGTATGGATATGGGTTGTCTACCTTATTCATATTTACGACCTTTTTGAGAGGGCTTCCACCTCAGACCACTAATCACGAAAACAACTTCCAACAGGCGGGGGGGGGGGGGGGGGGGTCAGAAGGCAAACCCGCTCTCTATAGAAAAAAGACAACACAGACTCTCTATGGAAAACCTCAAGCACTCCTCCACATGCACACAGGGTCCTCGGCTCTTAGCCTTCAATAGATCTCATGAGATAATTTCTGTAATTTGGATATGAAATATCTTTCTGGATCTAGGGTGTCAAGTGAGATCCCACCAAAGTCCCACCTTTTGTTCATTTGCCAAAATCTAGTTTAGATTTTGAGCAAAAATTTACACTAGATTTTAGCAAATGAACTAGAAGTGGGATATTGATGGGATCCCACATGACACCCTAGCTGGATCTGTATTTACACATGTCCACCTAAATTTCTTCCATTAGTTACACTCGTCTAGTGGGCAACAGACTAAAGGTTTACCACAGCACATTCATGTCTGCGGCTAGATAAGACATTTGTTATATTAAATTATGTCTGTGCATAAACTAGTAATCTTTTACTTCATTACATGTGAACCTACGTTGGAGAAAGAAAGAGCAGCTTGCATGATGTAATACCAATGTTAAAAGATTTGACAAGAAGTGATCCTAGCTCACTTGGCTAGGGGGTGGATGTGCAGCCCAGCCACAGAGGTCCAAGTCCTCGCGGGTGTGTTTGGGTTCTTATTATTTCAAAAATAAAAATCCGAAGAACCTCAATTTAATATCATCTAAAAGAAACTATGTACAGGAATCCATGAAAGTCATCCCAGATAAAAACATAATTGCAGGTCGCTACACCTGCCCTGACACATCTCTTAGTTGCTATAAATTAATTACGACACATGTCTGGGGTTGGATCCGATTATACTACAATTATTTCCTATTACTCAGTTATCTGGTTTGACGTGATAGAACCATTCTTCACATGAAAATTATATCCACCATTTCCAGTCCATGGTATTAAGAAGAGAAAATTTCCACATATATGTTCTTTTCACTTCCCCATGTGGATCAGCAAGCTGTCATTCCAAATTTAGAAACAGATATAACTGGAGCTAAGAAGTACAAGTATTAGTATGAGCATACAATCCGGTGATTCTCATGGAATATCATTACAAGCAACGCATTAATAAGTGTAAGGACAAAGACATTGCCATTGATTTTTTTTCAATTATCTTGTTTTACAGTTGTTGCTACCTTATAAATGGGCTCTAACAAAATTAATAAATTAACTAAATAGAACACAATGAAATACGAAAATGATCACAGAGGCGTGACGACAGCATAGACAGAACTTAATGAGCATGGCAGCACACGTGAAGTGTGAAGTGAGCGGTTATATATATTTTTTCAGCATAGCCAAGCAAGTATATGTAGCTAGTTATTCTACATATTTAAGATTTGTCGTTATCTTCTACTAGGGGAAAAGCAAATCAGAACACAGGAATTAGTAAGAGGCATAGTCCATCTGAACAAGTACCTTCTCTGGCACTGGAGATGCGTCATCTTCACCTCCACCGACCTTTTCAGGACTCCCGCCATCCATCTTGACAACTTTGTCGGCAAATTCGTCAATGCGCTGTGGAGCACCGACCACACCTAAACCAACAGCAGCTCCAGGAAGAGCCTCAAAAGGCTGGTCTGGATCCAAGTCAATCACCGGAACACCTCGCCCTCTTCCTCCTGCCCTTCCCCTCCCAGATCCTCGCCCTCCACCTCTCCCACCCCTTCCTCTACCACGCCTTCCTGCCACCGTGGGTGCTGTCGCTACCAAGTTTGCAGCTGGGTCCTCTACGTCAAGGTCCTCAACCTTCTTCGCCCTCAGCCGAGACTGTCGGACTCCGCTACGCAACTCTGGCATCCTTTCTCCCCATGCACTTCCTACCGCATAACTAATCTGCGCTCAAAACCAACAACATCGAGGGTTAGTACAGACGAACTACATTCTACCAGCAAGTAATCAAACATATAGGTATTACAGGAAACATGAAATTCCACATCTAGGATAAAGAATATTCGGTTATCAAGCCCGCGGGAAAGTAGTTCTCATAATCTCATTTCTACTAGTTCGGTAGCCATCCACCACACTTCCACAAGGACAAGGTGACGGCCCATGTTTCTTCTCCGGCCACAAATCTAACACCGGGAACTATGACATGAGATTTGGCAACAGATGTTCCTCCTCATCCCCAAATCCTATCCCGATCTCCTCGACACAAATTTCCCTCCCGAAAACCGATCGATACTCGGGGTATAACGCGCACATATACGACGCTGCATCGCCGGGAACGCACCCGATCGTCCCCGGAAAAGGTAGCCCAAACCAGCAGGCACCCCAGGAACGCGCGCGGCAATCCAAGTTTCCGCCAGGAAACGGGGAGATCGGCGGGCGAGGGAACGACCGCCTCGCGATCGGAGGCGAAGGAGTGTAAGATCGGTCTACCCGGCGGCGATCGCCCGCGCCCGCCGCCGCCGCCGCCACCGACACGGGAGGCAGTCTGACGGCGCACGGAGCACTCGAGCGATCGGAGCGGGAGAATACGAGAGGCGGGGAGGGAAGGAAAGGGCGGGGCTCGGCGCTCACCTCGGGGACGGAGACCGTGCGGCGGCGGCGAAGAGGATGCGGCGGCGGGGAGAGGGGGTGAGGCTGTGTGTGGGGAGGTTGGTGTTTGGTGTCCCGCAGGCGCACACACGCACACACACCGCTGTGGCTGTCTGGAAGGGAGAGGAGGAGGCTTTGGCTTTTTGAAGGCTTCGCGTTGTTGATTTTCCTTTTTTTTTCACTGTTTATTTTCCTCTCTCCGCTCTGCTCTGGCTGGGAAAGCAGAGTGTGAGCGCTCATGCATATGCGTGCTCCGGCCTCCGGCTGGATTTAAGGGACAGGATTTGCTTGCGCTTAACCTCGGCGGAGTCATGGATAACGTGGTCTGCTCGGTGGGCCCGCCAGGTGTCTGGCACCAGCGAGATTTTTTTCCTTGTGAGCTCCCCAAGGATAGAGTAAATTACACTGCACTACTACAGTTGGGGCAAGGGTTACGGTCAGTATCGATTCTAGTAATTTTTTCAAAAATCTACTAAGTGTGGGATAGTCCCTTACAAATAGCAGAAATATTCGTTTGACACTCCTCTGATTACAAATCTACCCGGTAGGGTTCAATTGTAAGAGCTGAGTTGGTAGCACAAGTGGAGGAGAATATGATGTGGACGTGGGTGTAACGTCCCAAGTTTAGCAGCTAGAAATAGTGTGGACACATGTGTGTACATTACATTCATGCATAAAAAAATACGGGGTCGCACAAAACTAAAAGAGACGTAGAGGGATCGAGGTCTCTTTTGTTCTAATGTAAACGGTAGGACATGTGCGATAGATTTTGACAAGAAGTGTATTGAACCTTTGTATTTTGGGGAAAAGTAATTGAATTCAATTCGAATATGAATTAAGCAATTCATTATTCAAATGATATATTTGAATTGAATTTCAGTAACAAATAAAGCATGGAATTCTTATTTTACAAGTTTCAAAGTACAAGAATAGAATATTAAACTTTATTCCATCATAATAAATAATACATTGTCTTTACAAGAATTCAAATAGAAGAAAAGTACTTTCTTCAAATAATAATATTACACTATATTGCATCTGTCCAAATAAATAGAAATTACAGTAGAAATAAAGAAAAGCCTAAGCTACTTTCTATCCATCCTAATCTTCATATCTCTTGCTCTTGTACTTATACTTATTTCCTACACAAAGAAAAAGAAGACAAAGAGATAAAATGTTAGGGGTTCGTATTTGATGCTCTCAGAATTTTAACAGTGAGTTGCATTGTTGTATATCATCATTGAGCAGTAAAAAGGGATCAATTGGAATATGTTCTTATTTTAATTTTTCCTCGGAACAACATCATGGGCTAGTAAGAGACAAGTTTCACTAAATCAGTAAAAGTCAAAATATAAACAACCAGAAAATATCAAGTTTTCACTTAATCTGATCCATAAGTAGCAACCAGGCAAATAAACAGCTCACACACCCGATGCATGTGAGTGTGTTGTCAACACAAGGAGCAGCTCAGGGAAATGATAAGGTAGCACACAGTCATAGCTCAGCTACTAATTCATCACACAACCACATTCATATCAGCACATATCTATTCTTCTCAATAAGCCATAGTTCATAAACCACATTACCACAGAACACAAGAACCACCTCTTCTTGCTAGCTACCACCTGGAACCACAATCCACACTATATAGTCAAAAACAATGTATTGGTGGAGCATAGGAAACAGATCAAGGGGGACAAGGATAGGAGGAGAAGGCGGACATCTGCAGTAGATCAAGATCAACAACATCATCTGCGACAACAGTCAGACTCTAGAGTGAAGCCAGAGACAAAGAGGATCAACCTCATCAAGGAGGAGAAGTAATCAGGACTAGAAGAGCAAACCATAGATGGTCAAGATCTCCAACAGGCAATAAGTCACACACCAACATCAGGTACAAATCCATCAGGATATAAACCAGATCATGCAGTACCTGTTCTTATTTTCTTGCATCATCCAGAATAAGAGAAATAAGTAAAGTAATTATTCCAACTACCCTTCAACTAGATTTTTATCTAGGAGGATTAGATGGAGAGGTTTCTCTCGGTCTTGCATGCAGATGTTATGCAAAGCTCATCATAGAGAATAAAATCCATAAAGTAGTATATGTTCTTAATAAGAAAGAGGCCTCAGCCTTTTTGCATCATTGGTAGCAAACTAAGAAGCTCTAGTTAGCTAATCAAGCAGCCAATATTTGGGATCTTCACCACTATACACACTCCTAAAGGAGCCACAGTGGAAAACACTACAGTAGCAAGATCACTACCATAGAAGTCTCTAGGGTAGTACACCACATTAATCAATTTACATGCCAGTAGCACATATGCAAGTCAAAGAGACTACTTTAAATCATTTTTCTAGCTATCATTTGTTAGGAATCATTTTATGAAATATAAACACTTCCAAGAAGGGATCAAGATCATCACTGAACCATAGGTTCAGTTCACCAAATATTTTGTATACATGAATTTAGCATAACTAGCAACAACAAATCTTGATGTAATGGAGAACACGCTTCCAGGGAAAACACCATAGTAGTGGATACCAAAGGCGACAAAAGCCACTAGCCCAAAACCACAGCTAACAACATGTCCAATAAGAATATAAATCATTTTCGCAAGTCAGTGGAATAGGAGTTATCTATTTTTAGTAGCAAACTACTCAGTAGATGTTTTACATCATGACTGATCATAGAATCATCATATTAGCATGACCAAAGAGAAGGAAACCACTAGTAGCATCTGTCCTTGTCCAAGACAAAGCCTCAACCTTTGTATCATTGGCCAGAGCTAACTTCCCAAAAGGCTTTGCATTTGAATATCCAAAATTGGATAATTTGATCCAAGCCACTCAACACAACAAATCATGCTAAATAGAGTACCACTATGCACACTCTAATGTAGGCACCACAATGGCACCTATTTAGCAGAAACTATACTATTACAAAGACAAGCCCCAAAACATCATCTTCTTAGCCATATACTAGGAATCAATTTCAATTACCTGACTGTCAAGTTGATAGAGAAGTTTCTCTAAGAAATGTCGTATCCGGTCCTTTTTCCTAGTAATAAACACTAGGGATAATTTATACCAACTCACAATATCATTCAAACCGTATCAAATAGTAGGCAGCACTAAGTACAACATTCAGTGAAACGCGGGCCAAAATCATCAACACCAGCCCTGAAGCAAGTACGACTCTGTTTGACTTCAAAACCATTTTTGAATCTATTGGTATTCATAGTAATAACCATCTAAATATCATATAAGCCTAAATTGTGTTCCACATAAATCAAAGTATAGAACCAATGTTCAGGTAAAGTATCAATTCGCCACTCAATCCCAAAAAGTAAACCTTTGAGTTAAACTCACTAAGCAAGATCAGTAGCAAACACATGAACCGAGAGGGAAAACCCCTAATTAGATAGGTCACTATGAGTGGAGAGACAAAGAATAAGGGAGAGAGGAGAATTTGGGTGTGTACCTGACGCAACCACAACGACGTGGCGAGGCAAGGCTCACACGATCGTGGCGGTGCACCACATGGAAGTCTTCACTGTCCATCATTACCACGACCACAACAAACATCACGACGGCGACACAGCAGATACCACCACACTGCACTGCACCGAGCCACACCACCAGCACGGCGCCAGCAACCGAACACCAATGCCACAACGGGATCACCGGGGTTACGGTCAAGAATCGTCATCCCACCGGTGTTGGAGCAGAAGATGGATTTAGGGTTTCGGAGTCGAGAGCGAGCGTGTGGTGGCGAGGTAGTTAAATCGAACAAGATAGGAAGATGGAGCAGAAGGAAGCGGTTGTTGAGGGCCAACGGCAACATCCATGGAGGCCGAAGCCAGCCGGGGAGCATAGGTGACGGTGGTGGCGACCACGGCGTCACGAGAACGTGTCCGCACGTGAAGCAAATAAGGCGAGCGGGTGTATTGGGCTGGTTTGACAAATCCAGTGGACTGGTCTAGCCCAAGCCCAAGGGGTTAGGCTAACCGGTGGGCCCAGGCTCAGCTTTAAAAAAATAAAGAAAAATAAAAGTAATAAAATAAATTACCAAAATAACCCCATAAGTACTTGTAGCTCTAGAAAAATCCTTAAAATCCATATAATATATCAAAATGCTCACAAAATTGATATCCACATATATAGGAAAAATATAGCATTCCTTATTTGAGTTAAATAAAATACAACTATAAAATCTCTTAATGAGATAAGAAAAATACGTAAAAATCACTTTTGGGTATTAAATATAATCCACTATACTATAAAAATACTAACTATATAATTCTTCATCATTTTAGTTTTACTAAAAAAATAATAGATGTAAAAAGAGTTATAAAATCCTTTTCTTAGATTTAAATAAAATGATATAGTTATTTTATCACCTATAAATCAAGATAACTTATTTTCTAACTTTATTAAGTTACTTCAAATTTACTTATCATGGAAATGTAATTCATGTTTTGAAAACTAAAAGGAAATGCTTTTAGTGCTTTAAATCCTTTAAGTTTAAAAAGAAAATTACTTCTATTTTCTAAAACCCTAAAATGGATTCCTTAATCAAGACAATTGATTAGATTACTAATCCTGTTTCACATTAACAATTTAAACATTTATGTTTGGACCTTAAGTAAAAGTTCTTTGTTAGATTTACGAAATAATTATGTTGTTTGGGTAAACCATTATTGCTAAGTTATCCTATTCACTCCTATCCTAGGAATTAAATATGTCTTCTACTTTGAGACCTACCAATAGTAAATCTTGACCTTAGAACTTTTATATCAACCAAGACACTCTAGAACGTCACCACTCTTTTGATTCAATTAAGTTATTATCATTTAGTGATACTATCTTCCTGAAGAAGGAGAACCAAGTATCATATATTCTTAAGGGTAGAATCATATTGTATAATAAACCTAGGTAAGTATTGTAATAAAGTAGTACTCTTTTTAAATCTTATGCTAAATTGAAGTCAATGACTTACAAGTTAAAATACTACATCATCACTCACTTTAGGAGCTAATAGTTTCACATCCTTAGTTAAGCATGCTTATGAGAACCCTAAAACTCAACAGTCTAATAAAAACATTATGTCTTAAATTCAATTATGTTATTATAGTTAACTTTGGTTTATTAGTCAATGAACTGGATACATATTAATTCTAGATCCTTAAAACCATATTAATACCAATAGTTTATACTCGAAGAATCTTAAATGTTGATTAACTTAGTATAAGAAATATTTTCTTCAAAAGTTATTATTTTTGCCACTTCAAGCAAAAACATTACATTATTTCTTTTAAGTCTTAACAACTTAAAGCATGAGCTTTCAAAACCATTAGATGGTACCAATCACTATCAATCTTGCGTTGTTGTTGTGCTTTACTTTTATATCTTGTATGATTAAGTCTTAAATTCTTTAAATATATATATTTGCTTGTGAAGTAAACTAGAAGATAAACCAAATCTTAAAGAAATCACTAAGTTCAACTCATTCACAATACTGGGGAATTACTTAGGGGTTTTACAAAATGCATGACATCACTTATGCATAATAGCATATTTCTTCTTTAAACATTAGTCCTTAGAGGACCAATGATGTTGTTTTCATATGTTGGTGTTTATAATGTCTCAAAGACCATGAGTGCATATTCTTGCAATCACAAAAGGCAAGTTCACTCTTGCTCATGTCCTTTGGTTATTTTCTATCAAGTATTTGCAATCTATTATTGTTATCTGATGTTGGTGTTTATAATGTCTCAAATACCGTGAGTGCATATTCTTGCAATCACGAAAGGCGAGTTCACTCTTACTCATGTCCTTTGGTTATTTTCTATCAAGTATTTGCAATCTATTATTGTTATCACCTGCATTTCGAAAAGGATGGAAAAAACACTATTTTCATAATTGATTTGAACTATTGGTTACTGATCTAGGATGGTCACATAATCTATTATGAATGGCAATGGAACCACCATTGCACGGGAATATATCATCTAGGATTTAATAACCAATGTCGCTAGTGATTCTTGTGCCATATAATACGCGTTAACCATGAGACCTATATGGCTCTAGGGAAGTCAGCTAGATCTTCTTCCTTTCGCATGCCAGAGATAATGTTCTAGGCATTTTGTAATTTGTAGATCGTGGGTAAAGTCATATATTTCGAGAGAAGCCTACCGTGGATCTGGGCATACAAAAGACAGATTTCTAGCGTTTATGGTTGTTGTGTGTATCAGACTAAGGTAAAGCTGTATTACCGGGAGAAGTCTACCTTGAGTTCTGATAGTACAACAATTGCGGGTATGTGGGACCGTGAAGAATGGAAGTGATAGGCTGGGTCCTTATACCAGGCCCCATACCAAGGAAGTATGGACAGGCTCATGACTTGGATGTGCAACATGGATACAGATCTCTCATGGGTAAGGCAACGAAACTCTACAGAGTGTATACAAGTGTGACATGTTACTTCCTGTTCTGTGAAGGAGCTACGAATATGGCAAGAAAGGAACTCCACAGAGTTCTAGTAAATTTGTGAAGGCTGACGGACATATTTTTCAATATAAAAGAAATCTTTGAAGAAATATTTATGAAAACCTGCATAACCTACGGCCTTTGGTATGTGGTTGTAGATAGTTCAACAACCACTCTCTTTTTAGTGAACTTGCTGAGTACGCTCATATTCAACCATACCTTATTAACCCTTGCTAGATTCTAAAGCCGATGAAGACGTCGTGAACACCAACTTATGCTCAAGGAATCGACATCAAAAGCTCAAGTTCTTCAATGAAGTCAAGATATACCTCATCTAAAGTGAAGGGAAAGTCCCTAATTAGATAGGAGTTTAATCTCTAGCCATAGAACCCACTTCTGTAGAGTATTGCTATAACAACAATCGCAAGCCATAGATATATATATTAGTACTAGTATTATTTCTAGAATAGGCTTCAATTTGTTATTTCTGCTTTTCTTCTGTGTAATGTTTTCCTCACTGTTTCGAGGAATGTTTTCTAGATATTTTATAAAGATTTGAGTTGTAATCTATAGTCATGTCTTGGACCCGTGATGTTTCTGTTGTACCACTTTAAGGGATGTAATACTAGTGGAAAGGTGTTTCATTAGTGTTATGTCAATGACTATAGTATACTACATCATGCAGTGGTATGCTGGGTCGCCGTAGTGGGGCCCATATGTCAGCGTCCCATCTTCTTTCCCCTCTTCTTCTTACTGCTCTCTTGGCTGATCCACTGCCTCCATCCCTCATATCGCCTGAAGGGTCTCACCGTGGGCTATGCTCCTACCGCCTCTCCCTACACCCCATTCATCCCTCCCTACACGAGTGTGTGGTGGCACCGTGAGGGATCTTGCGAGCATGACATTGTGTACAGGAGGACTAAAGCGGCAAGATTTAAAGGTGGCTGCCGATAGGCATGGCATGAGAAGGAGAGGGCCAGGTGTGAGAAGAGGCAGCATGATCGAGGCATGAGCTCTAGCACAAGAGTGAGAAGAGAGAGAGAGACACTGAAAGCAGGGGCCAACAGGAAGGGAACTGGAGCTATGTCCTAGACTACTGCAGCACCCCTACAATGCGGGGCACTCCTCCACCGGTGCGGACCCCTGATACGTCCATTTTGCATCACTATTATATGTCTTAATTCACTATTATTCATTGATATATTTCATATTGAGAGGTGATACTTATGTTACTTCATCTGTTTTTGCATGGTTGATGACTTTTGGAGCATGGACCACTACAGTCAGGATTCTGGTGGAAAAGGTGCTGTTTGGAGGCAAAATTTGCGAAGATCAGAAAATCCGGGAAAATATATGGAAAATCCTATTTTCCAGAAGACTAAGGATGCCAGAAGACAGAGTGGAGATGGGCCACAGGGGGGCCCACACCACCCTCTGGCGCGGGCAGCCCTAGGCCGCGCCAGCAGGTGGTGTGGCCGCCCTGGCCCACCTCTGGCTCTCTCCTCTAGCGTATATCATCCTCCCGAAACCCTAAGACTCGGGGAGCGACCATAGAAATATTCCGCCACCTCTGCAGGGCGGAAAACACCGAGAGAGAAAGATCTCTCCGGTAGACAAATTTCTGACGGAGGAATTCCTTCCCGGAGAGGGGAGATCATCGCCATCAACACCACCATCAAGCTGGACTTCATCAGGATCATCATCATCACCACCATCATCATCACCATCAGCACCCTCATCACCATCTCCATATTGCTGTAACAATTGCGTTGAATCTTGCATTAGTTCATAGGGGAAACTTTCTCGGTGTTGATTACTCTTTGTAGTTGATGCTATTGAGTGAACCATTGAATTATTGTTTATGTTCATATTGTTATACATCATTATTCCATCTCTGATCATGATCCATATGATGTCTTGTGAGTAGTTCATTTTGTTCTTAAGGACATGGGAGAAATCATGTTGTTAGTAGTGGAGTTGTGTTGAGAAAGATTCAATAGTTTGATATTTAAGTTGTGGTGTACTTATTCTAGTGGTGTCATGTGAACTTCGACTACATGACACTTCACCTATATGGGCCTAGGGGAATGCATTGTGTATTTGGCTACTAATCGTAGGGGTTGCCGGAGTGACAGAAACCTGAACCCCCGTTAGGAAACCATTGCACAAGGGATGTAAGGGTCTTAGAGTTTAAACCTTTGGTTAGGTATCTACCTTAATTACTTTCTTGTACTTACGGATGTTTGCAAGGGGTATAATCAAAAGTATGTATTAGTCTTGGATCGGGCGGTACATTATCACAGGTTCACCCACACAACACTTAGCAAGCTAGAGAAGATTAATCAACTATATGAAGCGAAAGCACTTGACAGTCTTCCCATGTGTCCTCGAGAACGTTTTGTCATCTTAAGTAATACAACCGGCTTGTCCTTTGCTGCATAAAGGATTGGGCCACTTGCTGCATTTATTCCTACTGTCTTTTATTTGCTCGTACTTTGTTTACTTGCTTTATCAAAAAACCCTAAAAATCCGTTTGCTAAGTATTTGCAGAGAATTCCTGATCCATACCACTAGCCAGCACCTTCTGCTCCTTGTTGGGTTCGACACTCTTACTTATCGAAAATACTGTGATACACCCCCTATACTTGTGGGTCATCAAGACTATTTTCTGGCGCCGTTTCCAGGGAGTGAAGCGCTATTGGAGAGTGGAACTGGTAAAGGAAACTTCTACTATGAGTATTGTTTACTTCTGTTAGTTGCTTTATTTTTGGTATGGATAATTCGCTAAGTTTCTTATTTGGTAATGCTACTACCACTGCTTAGGTAGTAGATAAACCACCACCTGCTGAGAATGATGTTTTCAAAATACCTACAAGAATTATTGATCGTGTTATCGATAACTACTATGTTGGGGATGAAACTGTCCATCCCGGTGATCATTTACTATTTATACACGAATTATGTGGGTTGTTCAAGTGTGCAGGTATTACTACAGATCAAGTTAAGAAGAAGTTATTCTCATTATCACTAAAAGGAAGAGCTGAGGAATGGTATAAGCTGCTGAAGAATGGTCAAGCTCTAGAATGGGAGGAAATAGTGCCTCTCTTTTATTCAAAGTTTTATCCTCCTAGTGAGATTCATAAAGATCGGAATCAAATATACAACTTTTGGCCTCTTGATGGAGAGAGTACAGCTCAAGCTTGGGGGAGATTGAAGTTACTAATGCTCAAATGTCCCATTCATGAGCTCCCCAACAATATTATTATCAATAAGTTTTATGCAAGGCTCCCTCTACATGATAAAGATTTATTGGATGCTTCTTGTGCTGGATCATTCACTCGCATGAAAGAAGAAGCTAAATGGGATCTTCTGGACCGTATTCAAGATAATGCTGAAGCTTGGGAGAATGACAAAGGTAGAAAGTCAGGTATGAATTATGATTATGAATGCATTGAATCTTTTATGGGAACTGATGACTTTCAAAATATTAAAAATACTTATGGTCTAGACTCTCAAGCTATTGCTTCTTATTTTAAGGCTTTTGCTTCCTATATTGAAGTGCCTAAAAAGAAGTGGAATAAGTATCATGAACCTTATAAAGATATTGCTAAGAGTGTTCCTGCAAGAAATACTGAAGTTTATACTGCTAATCATGTTTTACCTGAACCTTATATTGAGAAAATGCCTTTTCCAGTTAAGGTAAAGGAACATTCTATGATACCTAGTATGGTTAATGAAAGTACAAGTAAAGCTATTGAACCTGATAAACAAATGGTTGATGAACCTATAATAGCAAATGTGAAAGACTTTGTCACTAAGTATGAAGAAGAGGGACACACTATCCTTTGTAAGGGTACTTCTAATATTGTTTCACAAAGTAGTGTTATGAGAGTTAGTATTCCTGTGTTTTCTGTTAGAATAAGTGATCATTGCTATGATCGTACTTGTGATAGCTATATTGTTAAGTTTATGCATTATACTGAAAGTTACTATGAGATAGGGAAAAGTGTTCGTATGCATCTCAATAATATCAAGTTTCCTCGTTTCATGCTGAAAGTTTTTATGTTGCACTTCTTTCGCCTACTTATGCAAGTTGCCTCTGGTTTCAACAACTTGTTTGTTTGCAAAATTCCCTTGCATAGGAAGTGGGTTAGACTTAAATGTGTATTTTGCTTCTTAATGCTCTCTTTCACTTCAATTCATATTCCTATGTGAGCATCTTCAAAATTATAATGCCCATCTTAATGGCTTTAAAGAAAGAGCTTTTGGGGAGACAACCCAATTTGTTTTTGCTTTTAGTTTGTTTTTTTGTTTCTTTGAGTCTTGGAAGTTATTACTTCGGTAATAACCGCTCCTTATCCGTTTTGTTTGGTGTTTGTGTCAAGATCAACCTCTAATGAGAGAGAAGTAATATTTGGGGAAGTTGCTGTCCCAAAACAGATTTTTGTGCTTCACCGTAAAAATTCGTGAGAGATCTCTGTATGTCGGATTGAGCTGTATTTTTTTGTGCTTCTGCCCCAGGTTGTTATTTAACTTTTGTTATTTTAGCACTTTTTGATTTGAGCAACAAAAGATTTCCAAAAAAATTGATCTTTACCTGCTGGTCTGTTTTGATAGATTTGGCCACTCTTGCATTTGCTTCTTTATTCGATTTCCTTTTTGAATTCTTTTTGGGTTTCGGAAGGAGTTGCTACAGTAGCTTATGTTTTGATGGTTTTCAGTTGAAGTTGGACTCAAAAGGTTTTATCACTTCACTTATAACTAATGTTGCTAATGAGAATTGTGTGAAGTTTTGTGTGAAAGAAATTTCCAGGAAGTGGAGACAATGGTGTAATAAGGAAGAGAAGGGTTTTATGACTCAAGTAATAAGTGTATGAAGATGAAGATATTGATGTTATTCAAGTGGTGACTCCGAAAGAATCTACTAGATACCAAATTCAGAGACCTGCAGAGTCTGTTTTCAAATAGGTAACAGTTCTGGTAGGAAAAGTTCCGCGAAAATACTATCCAACTATATTTTTGCAGTTTTCAGTCGATAAGGAAAGCTACAAAGCGAAAAAGGGACGGAAACGAAGCCAGGGCGGCTCACACCACCCTGTGGTGCGGGCCCTCCCCTGGCCGCGCCACCAGGTGGTGAGTCCACCCCGGACTCCGCCTCCGACTCGTTTTCTCCCAGTACCTTCCTTTTGATATGAAACTTCGTAATATATAACCCCCTGGATCCCCCGAGGTTCGTATATCATGTTCTCGTCGTGTTTTTGTTTCGATCTGTTTCTGCTAGGACATATTCTTTGAAGGCTTAGAAGCACAATGGTGTCCACCAAGGATAAAGGGAAGGATCCCATGGAGGAAGACCTCCAAGACCCTGGGAAGGAGAAGGAGATCAAGAGTGAAGGTGAAAAGGAGCAAGGCCAACATCCGCATACCGGCACTACCATTGCAAGCATTGGAGTGGTGACGAAACCTGCCAGGGTTAGAAGGACTACGCAGATGCAGACTGGGGGGAAGCTCCCCGTCACAGTTTGGCTCCACGGTCGCTTCCTCCACACACCAAGAATCCATTCCATACCTTTATCCATAACCATGCATGAAAAGAAGACTTTAAGGAGGAAGAGTGGGGAAAGAATAGCAAGAGAAGGAATTCTCAACATGACGTGATCATGAGCCGCATTGAGCAAAACTCACAACTGATTCGTAATCTCACCTTCGAGATTGAGGACTTGGGGAAATTGGTCAAGACGCTCATTGAGAGGATACCACCACCACCACCAAAAGAGTAATTCGTCATCAGGTTTGGCATCCCCTTGGTTTGTTCCAAGCTTGGGGAGTGCCGCGGTATCACATCACTATCTTCTATCTTTTTACCTTTTTAGTAGAGTCATATCATGAATAGAGGAGTTATTATGTAGTATGGTTTGCATTATGGAAGTGTCCCCTCTCTCGTTATATATGTATCCCTTGGTGTGAGTTGCCTTTATGGAATATTAATGAGAAGTCCTATCATTTACTCTTTTGCATAGCTTATATTAGTTTTCAGTTCGTGGTTATATGATTGATCTTGTTGTTAGTATTGGTATCACTTTGGGATTGACATGGGTATACCCTACAGGTACTCGAACTTGGTATATACGACCCAAATACGTACAGGCCCACGGTGTCGCCAAGGCCCGGATGGAGGGACTCGAGTAACCTATGGACTCTCAATTGCTTGAAGGACAAGAAGAAGCTAAAGATAGAAAGTTTGAAGGGGAAAACCCTAACTTGTAACCGACTCGACCTGCTACCCGAGACCTAGCCTATATATATAAAGGCTAGGAGGGGGCGGCGAGGAGGACACACGCAACCCTAGTTTTCGCAACCCTCGCCAGATTTCATCTGCGCATCATTGTAACTTTCGACTCCCTCGATAATTCCACGAGCAGACAAGCAGGAGTAGGGACCACTACAAGGCCTGAACCTGGGTAAATCCTTTGTCCCCTGTGTGCTTGTTTGCTAGCCGATAGATGTCTCCATCGCTCCCTCCTTCTCCAAAACCCAAGTCCATAATAATGGGCATTGACGAGTTAAACCCTCGTCAATTGGCGTCGTTTGTGGGAAGTGGGAGTGCTGATGTTGCGGCTTCTTCGACCCCATCAAACATGGTCTACAACTCTGCAACAGCGGAGATTTGCCAGCTCTTCGGCGCCTTCGAATTCACCGTCCACACGCTGGCTACTCGCCCAGCCTTCGAGTCCGTGGGCGACGGAATCAGCCTGGCGATTGGGAGTTTCCGCTTCCAAGTTGGTCAGATGGGCACGCTTCGCATGCCTGATCAGCCAACAACACCGGCGATTGCCCTGGCCTCATGGTTCCCTCCATCGATCGGTACCCTCAGCGAGCTCAATGCTCCAGCGGCGATCGGGAACATGGTAAGCGACAACAGTCGCGACTCCGATCTAAGCGATCTGGCCACTGAAGAGGGAACCTACGGTTCCGGATCTGAAAGTTGTGGAAGCAACAGCTTCCCAAATCACTTCATGTGCGCCGTCATCAACGCGGGCGACAGCTCCGGCAACCGCGGCAACGGCACCGACCCGCCCAACGCTGCCAACGGCGACAACGGTGGCAATGGAGGAGCAGTCGAACCCCCTACCATAATCAATGAGCAAACCGGCGAACGCGTCGTGATCAGGCTCAACGAGCAAGAGTGGGAACGCTGCCGTGAAGCCCTATGAGGTACACCTCTACCCTTCGGGTCCCTGCAAGAACTACTGATGGGCTACCACTGGCTCCTAAAGGAGGAATTCAAGCGCCAGAAACAAGCAATCGCGGAACTTGAGGCACGTAAAAAGGCGGCAGACGAGTCAAGCCTTCGTCGTGCTGGGCTCTCTTCCTATGGAGGATCCTCCTCAAGAGGCAACGAACACCTCGCCAAGAAGAGGCAATCGCGGATGGCTCACCTCACCGAGCAAGAACGCATAGACGCCGCGAAAATCCTCAACTTCGGCTCCATGACAGTCGACACGAGAGGCAACGTGGTTCCCAGGACGCCGCATGCCGCGGTGACGGCGGCCACCATGTACCTTCTCAATAACCAGCCACCGGCTGGAGATCCCCGGACGGCCATGCACTGATCTACGATCGCGGGCCTTGGACTAATTGAGGCCGCCCTCGACAAAGAACCAGTACCCGACCCAAAAAAGGGCAAGGCGTTAGCAAAACGCTATTCCTCGTCCTTGTCAAGCGACGATAGTCACGACCTGTCTCGACGCCGCCGCTCGCGACGGCACGATCGTGACTACGATGCACGCGACGAGCTCACGCAGTGCAAGATCGACAAGTCAAGGGCACGACGTGCTCGTTCGACTGATTCAGAAGAAGAAGATGGAGAGCTCTGCGGTGCCGGATGCTTCAGCAGATCCATCAGGCAGAAGCGAATGCCTAAAGGGTTCAAACTCCCATCATAGAACCCGAAATTTGACGGTCTACAGGACCCCAAGATCTGGCTGGAAGATCACATCTCCTCAGTCAGGCTGCACGGGGGCAGTCGGAGTACCGCCATGCAATGCTTGCAGCTACAGCTGCAAGGCGCCGCCCGGGCATGGCTCAATAACCTCTCGCGCGGATCCATTCGCAACTGGGATGAGCTGGTCTACAGCTTCGTGCGCAACTTCAAGGGCACATACAAATGCCCCGCTTCAATCGAAGTACTGAGATGCTGCCAGCAAAAATCTTGCGAATCGCTGCGCTCTTACATCCAAAGGTGGTCCATCATCAAGAACTCCGTGGAGAACATCTCGAAAGACCGTGCGATTGATGCATTCAACGATGGTGTCCGTCGCATAGAACTCAGGGAGGAGCTAGGATGCTCAAAGCCCAAGACCATCGACCACCTAATGGAGATCGCGAACCGGTGGGCTGATGGAGAAGATTCGCTGAAGAACCGCGCTCACTCTGACAAGGAAGCAGAACTCAGACGCGACCGCCGGGGCAAACGTCATATGCGCGTCTACGACGATCGCGATGACGTCAACATGGTCACCGCCGGTTACGCCGATAGACGCGACGACAACCGCAACAGCAGATACCGTAGCGGCGGATATCGTGACTCCGGGAAAACCACGCAAGTATGGCAACGCCGCACCCGCGATGAAGCACCCGCGACCACCATCGAAGATAAACTGTCCAGACCATGCACGGTACACTTCTACATCGACAAGCATGACGGCAAGAGAAAGTCCAGTCACCTCCTCAAGGACTGCCGCGAGTTCCTCAAGCTACATGAGGGGTTGGTGCGGATGAACCGCAACGCGGTCGAAAGAGGCTACGGAACCGCTCCAGGCGCAGTGGCACATGGCGCACCACCACCACCACCTGGGCCACCCCCGAACGGAGCTGCACCGGACCAGCGTCACGGAGGCAAACCATACCCATGGTCCATGGGCACCATGATGATCCAAAAGGGACGCCCCTCGAACAGGGTGTAGAAGGCCATCACTCGCCAAGTCAATTTGGCCACGCACTCGCCACCATCCACCACTGAGTACCTCAGTGGCAGTGAGTCGTGCATTACCTTCGAAAAACGCGACCACCCGCCTCAAGTACCTCGCCCAGGTCATTGCCCCCTCGTACTCGAGGCGCAAATTGGAGGCTTCGACATGAGTCGCGTCTTCATGGACGGCGGAAGCGGTATCAACCTCATATTCGCGAGTACCTTGCGAGCAATGAGGATCCCTCTAACCTGCTTGGAGGCATCGGACACAATGTTCCACGACATCGTCCTTGGAAAAGGCGTATACCCCCTGGGCAAAATCAACCTCGACGTCATATTCGGCACGCCGAAGAACTTCCGGCGCGAGCGCATCGACTTTGAAGTTGTCGACTGGCCCTCACAATACCACTGCATCCTTGGGCGCGTCGCGTTCGCTAGGTTCATGGCAGTACCTCACTACGCCTATCTACAGATGAAAATGCCAAGTCCCAACGGCGTCATCACGATCAACAGGAGTTTCGAGCGATCTGACAGTTGCGACAGGGAATTCAACAGAATCTCCCAGTCCTTCGGCATGCAGGAGGAACTCGCGCGATTGAAGGAAACGACAGACAACAGTCTGCCCCCTCTGAGTAGGTCAAGCTCACCTGATCTCTCCTTCGACTCATCTGTGCACACAAAGAAGATGCAGGTCCATCCATCGGATCCCGCTAAAACGGCTCTCATCACCAACAACTTGAGTCCCGCATAGGAACTCGCGCTCGTAGAATTCCTCCGTGAGCACTGGGAAATTTTCGCCTGGTGTCCTGCGGACATGCCAGGAGTTCCCAGGGAATTCGCCGAGCACGCACTCAACGTCAACCCCGACGCAAGGCTAGTCAAGCAAACAATCAGGCGACTGTCTGAGCCACGGGCACAGGTAGTCGGAATGGAGATCAACAAACTCCTCGAAGCCAAATTCATACGCGAGATCAAGGAAAGCACTTGGCTCGCCAATACAGTACTGGTGCCAAAAAAGGACACGGATATCCCGCGGATGTGCGTCGACTTCACTTCTCTTAACAAGCACTGCCCAAAAGATCACTTCCCGCTACCACAGATCGATCAAATCATCGACTCCACTGCTGGATGCGAGCGCCTCTGCTTCCTCGACGCCTACTCAGGCTATAACCAAATTCGAATGAAGGAGGAAGACCAGGAGAATACCTTGTTTAGAATGCCCTTCGGCCTGTTCTGCTACAACACAATGCCCTTCGGGCTAAAAAACGCAGGAGCCACGTACCAGCGGTGCATGCAGGCCTGCCTCAAGGAGCAACTTGGTCGCAACATGCAAGTCTATGTCGACGACATAGTAATCAAAACCAAGGAAGAAGCCTCTCTAATCGACGACTTGCGCGAAACCTTCGCCAATCTCGATCGCTATCGGATAAATCTCAATCTGGACAAATGCGCCTTCGGCGTACCCTCCGGACAACTGCTCGGGTATCTCATCTCTGCGAGAGGGATTGAGGCAAACCCGAAAAAGATAAAAGTCATACTGGCCATGGAGAAGCCAAAGAACATAAGAGGCGTTCAGCAACTAGCTGGGCGAATCGCGGCCCCCAGTCGATTTATCAGTCGAATGGGAGAAAAGGTGCTGCCCTTCTATCAGCTCCTCCGCAAAACCGACAAATTCGAGTGGACCAATGACGCGCAAGAAGCATTCGAAGACCTCAAGCGCCTGCTATCCACCTCGCTAGTATTGGTAACTCCACGAGAAAGGGAACCACTGCTGCTGTACATCTCTACCACCAACCAAGTGGTTAGCACAGTGCTCGTCATCGAACGGGCCGAGGAAAACAAGGTCCACGGCGTACAACGCCCCATATACTACCTCAGCGAGGTCCTCACGCTAACAAAACAGCGGTACCCGCACTATCAGAAGCTGGCGTACGGCGTCTTTATGACCGCCCGGCGACTGCGCCACTACTTTCAGGAACACCTAATCGTGGTAGTCAACGACGCCCCATTGGGACATATCCTCAATAACCCTGACGCCACAGGGCGAGTCGCGCTTTGGGGAATCGAACTGTCTCCACGAGACATCACATACGAAAAGCGCGGCGCAATTAAGTCGCAAGTTCTCCCGGACTTCCTCGTACATTGGATGGAAAACCAACTCCCGGACAAGCCAGAAATGTCCTACCTCTGGACAATGCACTTCGATGGGTCCAAGAGAAAAGATGGAGCAGGAGCAGGTGTCATACTGACATCGCCCCAAGGGGACAAGCTGAAGTATGTCCTGCGAATGAAGTTCACAGCCTCAAACAACGAGGCTGAATACGAGGCCCTGTTACACGGGATGAGGATGGCAAAAGCCTGCGGCGCAAAGAGGCTAATCATATATGGCGACTCCAAGCTGGTCGTAAACCAAACAATGCATGAGTGTGACGCACTAAACGACAACATGATCGCATACCGCGACCTCTACGACACACTTGAAGGAGACTTCGACGGCTGCGAGTTGCGACACATAGGTCGCGAAAGCAATGAGGAGATGGATGCACTCGCCAACATAGGTTCCACCTGCGCACCCATACCACCTGGGGTATTTCTCGAGCGCATATGCGAACGCTCCATCAAGCCAAAGGCCGCAGAGAAGAAAATAAGCGTAGCAACGGACTCGGGGGCTACGCCACCCAATGAGCCAACGACAATCGATGACTTGGAGCTCGACACAGGACTCGAGGGACCAATGAGCGTCATGATGATCGAACAATCCTGGACGCAGCCGTACATTACGTACCTCCTCAGCAAGCGCCTACCGGACGACCCGACAGATGCACGACACATCGTGCGACGCTCCAAGGCATTCGCCGTTATCAACGACGAACTGTATAAACGCAGCATCATAGGCGTGTTACAGCGATGCGTCTCCCTAGCCGATGGAAGAGCAGTCCTCCTCGACATCCATGAAGGGACCTGCGGGCACCACGCCGGTAGCCGCGCCCTCGTCGCCAAAGCTCTACGAGCTGGATTTTACTGGCCCACGGCCATGCGCGACGCCAAGGATATAGTCCAAAAGTGCAACGCCTGTCAGCGATTCACGGACAAGCCACATGCACCAGGCGCAGAGCTACGGCCTATTCCATTGGCCTGGCCCTTCGCCCAGTGGGGACTCGACATGGTCGGCAAACTTCCAAGGTCCTCGCAAGGAGGCTACGTCTACCTCTTGGTCGCAGTCGACAAGTTCACCAAGTGGATCGAGGCCATGCCAGTGACCAAGCAATCAGGGCACAACGCAGTCAAGTTCTTCGAGTCTATCGTCTACCGCTTCGGCGTGCCACACGGCATCATCACCGACAATGGAACGAACTTTACATCCAAGGAGTTCCAAGATTTCTGCGAGAACCTGGGGATCAACATCAGCTATGCCTCAGTCGCACACCCGCAGACCAACGGTCAGGTGGAAAAGGCAAACGGGCTCGTCTGCAGCGGCATCAAGAAGCGACTCCTCCGGCCACTCGAACAAGCCGCGGGCTGCTGGCCAAACGAACTGCAATCCGTACTCTGGAGCCTGTGTACAACTCCAAACAGCGCCACCGGCTACACACCATTTTTTATGGTACATGGATCAGAGGCAGTATTACCCGCCAAGGTACGGTACAGAGCACCACGCGTAGTCGCCTACATCAAGAAGGAGTCATCCCTCGCACTCGAAGACTCCGTTGACCTCCTTGACGAAGCAAGAGAAATCGCCGCAGAAAGATCTACGATCTACCAGCAGAACCTGTGCAACTACCATAGCAGAAGGCTTCGCCCAAAATCCTTCGTCGAAGGTGACCTGGTGCTGCGACTGAAGCAGTAGGGGCATCTCAAGCTCGAGTCCCCCTGGGAAGGACCGTATGTGATTACAGAAGTAATCTCAGGTGGCGCCTATCGCCTTAAAGATTTAGAGACAGGAGTCGCATACTCCAACCCTTGGAACGTCGCACAACTGCGATGCATCTACCCTTAGTCGTTTCTTCTTTACTTTTACATCGCAAATAAGGCTATTCAGCCAAGGCTACTTAGCCGCACATTGTACTACGTACTGTTCTCCGAATAAATGAAAGCTAAGTGCCCCAAAACTCCGTGCTCTCTTTTCTTTTGTCAACTTTCATACTCGGGGGCTGCGCCACCCTATATACATATGTTCTTCGAACAATAACGCGACATCCTGAGTAGCTGGCACATCAATCGAACCCCTAAACATAAACACAATCCAGCTGCCACGCAGCTGACAGGTTGACGGGGGAAAGATACAAAGATGGCCAGGCTAACGAAAAGGACTCGCATAAGTGCAACGCACCCCGCGCTTATAAAGCTATTTGTAAATTATCTACAAAACTATATATGAGCTTTACAACACCAGTACACTTGTATGCAGGATACATATTTGGCTATCCTTGCAACAGAAGAACATTAGTTTGTTCCTCGAAGAAGTCGACGATTTCCTCAGCTGGACGATCCACCACTTGATAGTGCGGCACCATAAGGAAGATCCTGCTGGTGGCGCCGGTGGCCCAGATGCAATGGCGGCGACATCCACGTCAGGCCTGTGCAAAGGCACCACGGAGAGCGCAGCCTTGGCACCAGCCACCAGCTGCTGCCTCACGCACTCGTGAACCGTGGACATATCTTGAAATTTCGTCAGAAGGGCCAGCAGGCTTGACGGAGTATCATCCAGCGGGAACATCGCCCGGTAGATGTTCTTCAAGCACGACTGCGACTTCTTCAGAAAAAGCAGCACTCGCGAGGCGCGATCCTGCAGGGTCGCTAACGCAGTCGCACGATCATGATCTACCCAGAAGTATCCACTCTCCTGAAGTTGCTCTTGGGTGAGATCATGAAGGCGGATGGCAATCCTATCCCTCTCGTCCCGTGGACGGTGCGCGCTAACAACTACACGAAGCAGCATCAATAGCATGAGTACAACGTACCATTGCGATCATATACAAAGGAAAAGACGAGGATGAGCAAACTAACACTTAAACTGGTCGCCCAGCTGCGTCACCTCGCCAAGCAGATATTGCTCACGGGCAGCGGCTTTTTCAGCCTTCGACTTCCACACGTCCGCGCTACCACGAATCACAGGCAACTCACGCTCCAGCTGCTTAACGCGATCATGAAGTCGTGAAAGCAAGGAAAGCTCCTCTACTCTAGAGCGAGGTGGTGCCATTATATCCTCAAGAGATGGCGAGACCGGGGTTCCCCCCATAGGGCGACTTGACGTACCCTATCAAAAATCAAGTCAGAAGCAAAATAAGGCGACCAACTCAAAAGTCAAAAGTAAACAGGTGCATTCAGGATCAATAAAAAGTATGTACAAACACATTCGCCAACAGGCATGATCTCCAATCAAAAGAGCGAGTTCGTCAGCTATTACAAGAAACTAACTACAGAGCAGCTGGCTTCTTCGACTTCGAGGACCTTGGGGGCTTCATCAAGTCCGTGGCAGTATCATATGCCACTGACTTTCTGCCGGCCCCTGAGGCCGAAGTTTTCGCCGCCTTCTTTGTGCGATTCAGATCCTCCGAATACTTGGCAACGGTGTTTATCAAGGAATGGCCATATTTGGCACAAGCAGTCGCAAAAGGAGCGAACACTACCTGCTGATCATCCGCGCCAACAGGCATTGTCTTCGACACCGCAGAGGGATCCACTTCGAATCCGTGGGCTTGCACCATGGCAAGCGACATGGTCGCACCAGCTGCGCGAAGGGAGTTCTTGTACGTGGCAGGTACACCCCCAGCGAGTGACTCTACCAGCTCCTCCACATTGTCTACCAGCTCCGCCTTCGGCATCAGCTCCTCCCAGAGGCGACTCAGGGTGGCCTTGGCTTTGGACAACGTGTTTTGGACAACGGCGCTACGGTCTTCGACTGCAGATACCGTGCCCGCCAAAACATCATCGCGACCAAGGGCTTGCGGATCAAAGCTCAAGCCACCAGCATCTACAACAAAATACGTACACGGATCAAACTCCTAAGGCCACTGGCACTACAGAGGAAAAGAAGAACATCGATAAATATCTACTAAGTAGAGGTACCTGAGAGGGCCTTGGTGACTGAAAAAAGTTGCTCTTCAAACAACTTCTCCCTAGCCGCAAAGGAGGCACGCAGATCCTCTTCGCACTTCTAGGCCTCATCACGAGCCGCGAGTGCCTCGTCGCGCCCCTTCACTGCTGCGGCCAGCGTCTTCTCCAACGTGGCGACATCACGCAGTAAAGCATTATGCTCAGCTACAGGACAGTCAAAAATCTGGCTGTCAGTCGATAATGCCAAAATACAAGAAAACGAAAAGAACAGGTATATAATACTCACTCTCAACCACGCGGTGGCGCTTCTCCAGCATCGCATGTTGGCGATATATCGCCATCACTTGCTCCGCTACCTGCGCGGCTTCCTTTACAAGGATCTGTCGCACAAAGCAAGGACTCAGTAGAGGGCAACAAACGGCGTTTGCCTGCCAACTTATAAAAAAAAGGGGGGAGATATACTGACATGGTCCTCCAGCGACTCCGAAGAAGATTGTTGAACCATCATCCGAGCTACTACTCGATGCTCCCCTACATGAGGAGAGCTCGAAGAATTGTGCCCGGAGTGGGCCACCGCCGGAGGAGAAGGAGCACGCTCGACCTCTATCTTGGCCTTTGAGGTCGCGACTCCTGATTCCTTCAAAAATTCGACGTAGCCAGACGATGATGATGCCTCTTGGCTGCAAGATAAAACACACACTCAGAAAAGGGCAAAGTCAACAAGAAGAAAACAAGCAAAGAACGAATGCACTAGCAAAACTTACCAGTCAAATCTATCAAGATCAAATGTGGCCTCTGTCGATTCCGACGAAGACTCCTTGGGCAATCGCATCTTCTTGCGAGAAGACGGTGCCACAGCCCTCACTGGAACGGAGGGAATTGGCGACTCCGCGCCAACAGCTACGCCTCCTAGATTGGAAGGAGTCGACGCGTCGGAATCCTCACTGCGCGAACACTTGCGAGTATCCGGACTCTCGGACTCGGGGGCTTCCTCTTCAACATCGGAAGGGATAGTCGACTCAGACTGGTCCTCTTCCACAGCCTCACGAGGAATAATCCCCTCAGGGAGGGGAGGCATGCAAGGCGATACCGCCCACTCCTGCATACAAAAAATAAAACAGATAAGTACCAGAAGACGCAATCGAAAAAAAATACGCTACTACGTGGCACAACCATACCTCAGGAGGAGGATTCAAAGCATCAAAAGGAGGAACGACTGGCTCGTTCGGAAGCACATCCTTGAGGGTATACTTCATGACCAGTCGCACCCTCTTATCTACCTGACTCGCGGACATGCCATCGGCAGACACACGAGTGGGATCATCAGAGCCACCCTATTGGAACATGGGATGGACCCTGGCCTGGAGAGGCTGGACGCGACGACACAACCAGGTCCTGACAAGGGCGCAACCTCCCTCTTTTGCGCCTATGCGACTCTCGAGGTTGCAGACGCGCTGATATAGCATGTCTGTCTCCGCGAGTTCGGAAGGCATGATCACGTTCTTCCCAGAACGCATCTTCTTGCAGGGAGTCGCGGGATCGAAGGGAGCAAGTCCAAAGTGCTCGTCATTGGCCTTCTGATCGCGCACATAGAACCTCTGTCCCTCCATCCCTGGACGGACTTGGCAAGCTTGATATCAAAGTAGGTGGCGGATGGATCAACATGGATTCCGCAACCACCTACATCATAAACTAAAGAGCCAGATGCGGACTGACGCTTCAATTTAAAAATGTGTTTGAAAAGACCAAAGTGCGGCTCGATTCCGAGCCAGCACTCGCAGAGAGTGATGAAACAGGTGATGTGGATGAGAGAATTTGGGGACAGCTGGTGGAGCTGGAGCCCATAGAAACACAAAAGACCCCGAAGAAAGGGGTGAAGAGGCAAGGAAAGACCGCGAATGATGTATGCAAGAAACATCACTCGATAACCAGCAGGAGGCACATGAACGGTCTCACCGCTGGGGACGCGTGAATCGGCGACTGATGCAGAAATCACTCCGTCTTGGCGAAGAAGACGGAGATCCGATGCCTTGATGATGGAGGGGCGCCACACGCCATTAGTCACGCGGGTGCCCGCGACCTTCTTCTTCCCGGCGGCAGCGACGCTGGTGGCCGCAGCAGCGGAGCCACCTTTCTTCTTTGCTACAGCGAGGGTGGCCGCGGAATCGGCGGCAGTGCCTTCCTTCTTCTTCCCCATTGCGCGGCAGCGATGAGAGCGAAGAAAATAGCTGGGGAACAAACGGAGCTGGTCCAGCATCGTGGAGAAGATGGGCGCAGAGAAAAGCAGGAAAGCAAAGGGCAATGGCGATGGCAGCAAGGAAGAAAGAACATAGATGGGAAAATTACTGCCACGGCATCGCTACTTAACCCCTGGAAGATGCAATCCAACGGCTGACAAAAACCCTATTGGACGCGTGGCATGCATCGCGTAGGACACGTGGAGAAGAGGAAGCGCGAACCGTCCCCCTACTTCTACCATTACGCGCGGAAATCAAGGAGGCACAGTTAAAAATTAGATTACGCATGCCCCAGTCAAATCAAAGTCAGAAAGTGGGACCCACAACTCGTCACATCCCGTCAAAACCGCTCATGCGGGCAACTAAGGTCATACAAGCGTCAGCATTGACGTTACCAAAGGCTATGCAATGGAGAACTTCGACTACTTTTAGTCCTTGCTGGAGTCTTCCACTCCACCAAGCACTCGGGGGCTACTCCCATAGGGAGCGCTGGCCGCGCCCCCTACGATTTTTCTTTTCTTGTTGCAGGAACATGGACAATCACAAAAAGCAAACCCAACCACTCGAAACACAGTTCGATTATGAACATGGGTTACTCCCATAGAGAGCGCCGGAAACAAGCAGGCAAAAGACGACAACAGTCGCGAAAATATTTTAGCTGCCTGAGTCATCGACTGAAACAAGTAAGCAAAAGACGACAGCAGTCGCAAAAGTGTTTTAGTACCTGCCTGGGTCATCAACTGAACAAGCAAGCAAAAGATGACAGCAGTCGCAAAAGTTTTTAGTCCCTGCCTGAGTCTTCAACTCAACCAGGCACTCGGGGGCTACTCCCATAGGGAGCGCTGGTCGCGCACCCTATGATTATTTGAACAAAAAACTATGTGTTGATGACATCCACACTCGAAATTCATGGCGACACCGCCTCATAATTTTCCCCTACAAAGAGACTGCGTCTCCTGGGTTACCCGAATCGTCTCCGCGATGATAAAATTCGGATGCCGCGCCTACGGCGTGAAGGTAAGACCTGCATAAGGCCTGACAACGCATTTAACTGCGCACTACCAGAAACATATCCGTGCCCACAGGCACGATGAACATGCCTTGATGGACGCGTCAAGTGCTCACACCCATATAACTGGAATTCGACTCCTGTAAGACCTCCACGGCCTGAGTCGAATTACACCAGCACTTTTCCGGATTCGAGTCCGGGGACTCGAATTCGAGTAGATTGCGTTGTTTCACCCTAAGGTGGTTAACTGATACCGATACTTCGGTCATATCAGGCACGTATATCAACAATCCCTATGACACAAATAAAAGCAATCGAAATATACTCATTTAGGCACTCGAAGGCTTCAAAAGTCCACTAGACACTCGGGGGCTACTGACATGGGTATACCCTACAGGTACTCGAACTTGGTATATACGGCCCAAATACGTACAGGCCCACGGTGTCGCCAAGGCCCGGATGGAGGGACTCGAGTAACCTATGGACTCTCAATTGCTTGAAGGACAAGAAGAAGCTAAAGATAGAAAGTTTGAAGGGGAAAACCCTAACTTGTAACCGACTCGACCTGCTACCCGAGACCTAGCCTATCTATATAAAGGCTAGGAGGGGGCGGCGAGGAGGTACACGCAACCCTAGTTTTCGCAACCCTCGCCAGATTTCATCTGTGCATCATTGTAACTTTCGACTCCCTCGATAATTCCACGAGCAGACAAGCAGGAGTAGGGACCTCTACGAGGCCTGAACCTGGGTAAATCCTTTGTCCCCTGTGTGCTTGTTTGCTAGCCGATAGATGTCTCCAGCGCTCCCTCCTTCTCCAAAACCCAAGTCCATAACAATGGGCATTGACGAGTTAAACCCTCGTCAAGGATCATTGAGTTAATTTAGTTGGTTTTGGCAAACCTGGCTCGGTCAGTAGCAACACTATTTTTGAGAGTTGAATGAAAAAGATAGAAGTACTCTAAAGAAAAATAATTTCATCATCTTTTTTCTTGATTTGCTCCTAAGTCTAGTATTCTCTAGTTAAGATCTTTTGTGCTTCCAAGGAAGATTGCATGTTTGCCTTTATCACTTGTATGTTTGTTTGTTTCCTTCCACTCTTATACTTGCTACCCAGCCTTGCTAGCCAAAAACCTGTACTGAGAGGGTATTCTTCTCGTGCATCCACTCCTTTAAACCAAAACCTTTTCCATTTGTGTCCACCATACCTACCTATTAGCATTATTGTTATTCCAAGTAAATTCTTGTTTTATCTACCTCCCAGATTAAACTTGTTATGTGAAAATTAGTGATTAAAGCTCTCACGAACTTGATGGCACACTTTACTTTCTTGCACTTAATAAACATGAACCGTTGTGCTCACCTATGTTGCGTATATGCTTGCACTTTGTAAGTTGTGAATTAGCAGAACCATGCTGTCATGGGGAACGCTTTCAACATTGCACTGGTACTTTGTACCTAGTTGATATCATGTTCTTTTGTCTATGGATGTTGTCAGTGTGAAATGAAAGGGGAGCTTGTAAGTCCATGGAGTTATGCATATGTGTTAGAGAAACACCTGGGCTGCTGGTCTAATCCATGCTGACATGGTGGAAACCTGCAGCTTAACCATAACGAGTATCTATGAAGAATTCTTCTTATAAAAAAAGAGATAGATATTGAGAAAAAGAGAAAAGAAAAAAAAAGATATTATAAAAAGAGGAAAGAGAGAAAAAAGCACCATATTCCCATGGTAAATAAGAAGATTGCTGAGATACTCGTTGTTTGCTTGCCTTGTCATTTTGATATGGGGATTCTTCCGTATCATGGAGCAAGGGGTACCCCGTTGGCGGTTCTCAATGATACACATATGCTTACGATGACAAGAACTTACCGGTGACTAAACTTGAGTAGCATGAGGAGAGGCCCTCGTATTCAAGGGACATGAGATTCTCAACTTACAACTTGTCAATGCATATCCTCATATTTGATCATTTTAACCTTAATCACCTAAAGTTGCCTATGATGGGGGCCATGAGAGCTGAAAGCTAGTAAGTATCATAATTTTTGGGAGCTCTTTATGAGACTTGCAATCCCTGCTTCCCTCTTTGAAGGGCCTTTCCTTTACTTTGTGGTTGAGTCAGTAAACCTACTCCCTTCTATCTCAGCAAGTATTTTGAGTTGTTGTGTTTCATTCATTCATATGATGATTTATTCAATCATGTTTCTTATCTTCCTTGTTTAGCACATTGCTCTTGTCTTGATGTTTACTACTTTGAAAGTTATCTTTGAAAACCAGTTATTTGTGAACTCCAGCAAATTATCAACTATTCTTCGACCAAGAGCTAAGTTTGCCATTACCAATTATGATTCACTTTATGTATCTTTATTGTGTTTCCTTTATTCATTGCTAGTTGAGTTATATAATAGTGAGTTATCTTCTATTATGATCTATGCACTTGATGGATGTGATGCTTCTTGTCCATATTCTTTTATCGACTCTTCACTCCATAAACCTGAGGCCATGTTTATTGAGCTCAGTTTCTCTTGGGGACAAGAGAAGTCTAAGCTTGGGGGGAGTTGGTACGTCCATTTTGCATCACTATTCTATGTCTTAATTCACTATTAATCATTGATATATTTCATATTGAGAGGTGATACTTATATTATTTCATCTGTTTTTGCATGGTTGATGACTTTTGGAGCATGGACCGCTGCAGTCAGGATTCTGATGGAAAAGGTGTTGTTTGGAGGCAAAATTCGCGAAGATCAGAAAATCCACTAAAATATACGGAAAATCCTATTTTTCCAGAAGACTAAGGATGCCAGAAGATGGAGTGGAGATGGGTCATAGGGGGCCCACACCACCCCCTGGTGCGGGCAGCCCTAGGCCACGCTAGCAGGTGGTGTGGCCGCCCTGGCCCACCTCTGGCTCTCTCCTCTGGCATATATCATCCTCCCGAAACCCTAAGACTCAGGGAGCGACCACAGAAAGATTCCACCGCCTCTGCGGGGCGAAAAACACCGAGAGAGAAAGATCTCTCCGGCAGACAGATTTCTACCGGGGGAATTCCTTCCTGGAGAGGGGAGATCGTCGCCATCAACACCACCATCAAGCTGGACTTCATCGGGATCATCATCACCACCATCATCATCACCATCAACACCCTCATCACCATCTCCATATTACTGTAACAATTGCGTTGAATCTTGGATTAGTTCATAGGGGAAACTTTCCCGGTGTTGATTACTCTTTATAGTTGATGCTATTGAGTGAACCATTGAATTATTGTTTATGTTCAGATTGTTATACATCATTATTCCATCTCTGATCATGATCCATATGATGTCTTGTGAGTAGTTCGTTTTGTTCTTGAGGATATGGGAGAAGTCATGTTGTTAGTAGTGGAGTTGTGTTGCGAAAGATTCAATAGTTTGATATTTAAGTTGTGGTGTACTTCTTCTAGTGGTGTCATGTGAACATCGACTACATGACACTTCACCTATATGGGCCTAGGGGAATGCATTGTGTATTTGGCTACTAATCGTAGGGGTTGCCGGAGTGACAGAAACCTGAACCCCCGTTAGGAAACCATTGCACAAGGGACGTAAGGGTCTTAGAGTTTAAAGTTGTGGTTAGGTCTCTACCTTAATTACTTTCTTGTACTTATGGATGTTTGCAAGGGGTATAATCACAAGTATGTATTAATCTTGGATGGGGCGGTACATTAGCACAGGTTCACCCACACAACACTTAGCAAGCTAGAGAAGATTAATCAACTATATGAAGCGAAAGCACTTGACAGTCTTCCCATGTGTCCTCGAGAACGTTTGGTCATATTAAGTAATACAACCGGCTTGTCCTTTGCTGCATAAAGGATTGGGCCACTTGCTGCATTTATTCCTACTGTCTTTTATTTGCTCTTACTTTGTTTACTTGCTTTATCAAAAAACCCTAAAAATCCGTTTGCTAAGTATTTGCAGAGAATTCCTGTTCCATACCACTAGCCATCACCTTCTGCTCCTCGTTGGGTTCGACACTCTTACTTATCGAAAATACTGTGATACACCCCCTATACTTGTGGGTCATCAACCCCTACATCACTTGAGCTCCTGAAAGGACAAGGATATCACGTAGAGGAGGGTGAATATGTGATGGAAACAACTCCGTATGTAGCAACTCATTTGGACTCCAAGTGCAGATTGTTGTAGCAAGCGTATTTTCCCCACAAGGAAGACTTGAGGGTTTATATCGAACTCTCGAGGAAAATTGACTTAGAGACTTCTCTTGTTTTCTTCTTCAAGCAACCTACGAAACAAAGTATTTGCCTTGTGTCCCCAACTCCACTGAGTGGTTCTCAAGCACAAGGTTTGGTATTACTAAAACTGAAATATACTATAAATAAATAAAAGTAAAAATAATCTATAACTAGGCAAGAAAGTAAAAACAATAAGGTAAAGGTCTTTTGGGGGTTTTGTTTGTGCTTGCTAATAGTAAAAGTGTTTTTGTTGTTTTGGGATTTAATTGGTGAATCAAGTATAAAAACAATGAACATAATAAATGTTGTGTTTCTTATAATAAAAGATGGACCGAGGTTTCATGAGTTCACTTGTCTATTCTCTCGTAAAGTGTGGTGGTGGCATAGAACAATAAATAAGCAATACTATATTGATAAGAAACTTCATTATGTGTATGATAATCAACCATAGGGGCATCACACCCTATTATAAAGATGATGCAACACATCTCACTTATACTACTCTAGAAAGGGATACTCCAAGCAATCTAGAATTAAGAACAAACAGAGTATAACCTTATGTGCGTTGACATGATGTTTGAATAATAAATATGCTACATTAAACAAACAAGATCATGTGAGCTGTCACTAGATGATAATATCACATGCATTCACTTTACCCCTAGTGAGGTAACAAAAGAAAGGTAAAAAGCATAGTATATCTTGAACTTGTTGTCAGTATCCAATCACTACTCCATGTTACTCCATCTAATACACTTGTTCCCCCACACATGCTCTCTCATACAAGTTGGATCAAAACAAGTAATAAAGATTGGGGTACATGATATGCATCTAGCAATACAACTCACACATAAAATAAACCAGGTCTCAAATATATCAACACATAGAATAAAGATCCACCACATAGGAATTACATAGATGACCATAATCATATTGGGCAGCTCATATGGTAATAGAACAATGATAGATCAAGAGAAAAATAGATCAAGCTACTGCCACAAACCCATAGTCCAGAGGTTACCTCCTCATCATAGTGATGAAGCCGAAGATGTTGGAGAACGTAGAGATGCCACTAAAGGCGGTTTTGGTGGTGTTTCCCCCTCCAATATTCGTTGGTTCTATGTCTATTTCGTTGTTTCTATGTTTCTACGCCGTCTCCTTCGAGATCGTTCTGGGGGGTCTTTTTTATAGGAGCTTTTAGGTCACGACTTCCAGCTAGGGCTCAAGATGGACGACTATGGAGGCTCGAGGAGGGAACAGAGGGTGGTGGTGCAACCAGAAAGGTGGGTCGCACCACTGGTCCTTGTTCAGGGCTCCCCTCTCATGGTTCGTGTGCTCTAGTTGCTTCTCCTCGTGAAAAAATATTTCTCAAAAAATCCCAAGTCCATCTGACTTTATTTAGTTCCCTAAAACTTAAAAATACGCAAAACAGGATTTTCCTATCCTATAGAGTTATAAACCAAATAAAGGAGATCATTGGTAAATCCCCATAAATCAATGTAAAACATGAATATAACATTATATAAGTTGCGAATATGTAGGAATAGGTGTCAATAAACTAAAAAGTTCATGTATGCATTTTCCGTGCATCAACATCCCCAAGCTTAGACTATGCTTGTCCTCGAGCATAAAGGTTATAAAACTAACATGGACTTTGGAGTTTGTTCATAGCATAAGTCATGATCTTACCATGCAAGGTTGCATACTTCATATTTTTGAAAGAACAATAATAAACAAGTGAGCTATAAAGTGATACCTCTTATAAACTAATAAGTATTCTTAACAATATGTTACTCACATAATATTAAATGAATGTACTATGGGCCATTAAGCATATAAACAAAAAGGGTAAAGCATATGTTTGGTCTTTTAGGCTAATTCTTATTTTTCTTTCTTTCTTTTACCTTTTCTTCTTCTTCTTCTTCCCGGTAATAGATAGTAAGCAGGGAATACATGTGCTAGATCTTTGATAATTGTAAGAGTAAGTAAAATAAATTTGGATGTGTAGCTCATGTCAGCAGTAATCATAAGGGTGGGGTTTCATGCATATTTTGCGTATTATGGATAAAATAAAGACAACTGTAGTTCATGTTCTTGACCCTTGACAAGTTGAATGTCTCATGCCCATTGACCACTGACACCAAGTCCACATGTTTACTCAACTTGGGCCCAAAAGAATTTTGTCATTGTTATACATACAGTTTCGAACAAGGGTGGCAACCAAGGTACCGCTTGCCCCATTGTACAAGGAGTCCCTTTGTGAGGGTCTATCGACACTCATATGACAAGACAAACAGACAAATGAACCCCTTGTCATTTCTTTTTATTTACCATTTGCATATTTTTTATTTAAAACGCTTCATTGGTACCCATGTTGTAAATTTCCACCATGAAACATGGCTTAGATTGGCAGCTCAAGAAACCCCCTGACACATACGCAAACTCTAGAAATCTTTAGGGTGGTTCCCCCTTATTTTGCATCGAAGGTACCCGCAACCAAAAGATACATGATATCGTCAAAAAGTAGTGCAATTATGAAAGTATGCCCCATGTCAACATGGTGATTTAAGTTCAATTATTATGCTTTATTTCAAGAAGTTGTGCACTAGTCGCATCACCCCACATCTCATTTTCCCATGAGATTTGAAATAACATAGATGTTTTTGAAATACTCGAAGATGTAGCACATATGATATTCTTGGAATAGCAAATGCTATATAGGTAGGTATCATGTACACTATTGGAGTAATGAGGTTTAAGGGATTTTGATACAAGTCTTATCTTGTTTGGGAATTCCTTTTGGGTTGGCTGATAGGAAGGTTGACATCTACAAGCATGCAAAAGTGTCCATAGTACTACCACTCTCTATTAGGCAAAGTAATAAAGCTAATCATACATGTATGTAAATAAAGGAGTACTACATAAGTGATGCATGTAAAATGCATACATGAACTTTGTAGTTTGTTGCTATAAATTCCCACATATTTGCTACATATATGATGTTATATTCATGTTTTACATTGATTTATGGGGATTTACCAATGATCCCCTTTATTTTGTTTATAACTCTGTTGGACAGGAAAACCCTGTTTTGTGTATTTTTTGCCTTTCAGGGACCTAAACAAAGTCAAATGGTGCTAGGCTTTTGGGAGCGTTAATATTTCATCAAGAGAAGCACCCGGAGCACTTAGACCTCACCAGATGAGCCACGAGGGCCAAAATGGCCCAGGTGGCGCGTCTAGTAAGGATGGGTGTGTCACCCATGCTCTTTTCCTGCTTGACTGTCGATTCACTTCAATCTTTCGCCCACCACCTTCATATGACCTAAAAACCAATATATAATGGGCCCCTTTGGAGTTCCTGGAGAGAGGCACCATAGAAACACCGAAACAGAGCCATAATTGGAGATGGTTGGAGGGGGAGCTCCACTGGAGCCACTGCCGTAGGGATCTCTACCTTTTCCAAGGTCTCCACCATCATCACCATGATGAAGAGGGATTAGTCCACCTCTGGACTATGAGTTTGTGGCACTAGTTTGATCTCTCTCTCGTGTTCTTCATAGATATAGTACCATATGAGGTGCCCAACATGATTATGGTCATATTTGTAATTCCTATGTGGTGGATCTTTAATCTATGATTTGATATATGAGATTGGAACCTATTATGTTTAAGATGTATTGATAGATGCATATCATGTACTCCGTTATTAAGTACTTGTTCTGATCTAACTTGTATGCAAGAGCTTGTATGGCGAGAAGTGTGTATTAGATGGAGTAGCATGGTGGTAGTGATTGAATAATGACAAGAAATTCAAGATCTACTATGGTTTTTACCTTTCTTTTGTTGCCTCACCAGGGATAAAGTGAATCCATGTGCTATAATTATCTTGTGATAGTTAGATAATTGATACATTGCAAATGTATCTATAATTTTTGATGTTCCATGCTTGGTTTTATCCACTTTCTTGTGTTTTGTCCACACTTTGGAGTAAGTTTCATATGATTTCTTGGACTAACCTATTAACAAGAGCCACAGTGCCAGCTGCCTATTTTCTGCTGTTTTTGGTTCCAGGAAAGTTAGAAAATGAATATTCTTGGAATTGGACGGGACAAAAGCCAAAGTGCCTATTTTTTCGGAAGTCATCAGATGCCAGAATACGAGTCGGAGAGGGGCCAGGGGGCCACCACACCACCTAGTCGCGTGGCCCAGCCTGGCCCGTGCCAAGGGGTGGTCTGGCCGCCTCCGGCACCCCCTCGGCCTCCCCTTCCGCCTATAAGATGCCCTCAGGACAAAAACCCTAAGTACCCGATCAAAAATCCACGAAAGAGTCTGTAGCCACCGTCATCTCCATCCCTAGATCAGGAGGGATCTGAAGCTCTTCCCAGCACCCTGCCAGAGAGGGTAATTCACCCCGGACGCCTTCTTCATCACCATGCAAGCCTCCGGTGTGATGCGTGAGTAGTTCATCCTTGGACTACGGATCCATGTAGTATCTAGATGGCTGGTTCTCCTCCTTTGTGCTTTCATGTCTAGATCTTATGAGCTCCGTTCATGATCAAGATCATCTATTTGTAATTCTGCATGTTGTGTTTGCGGGGATCCGATGGATATTGAGATGCTATTTCAGATTGATTATTGATTCTATCATGTCTTTGTTATTTGTGATCTTGCATGCTTTCCGTTGTTAGTAGCTATCTTGGCCAAGTAGATGCTAGCAACTCCAAGAGTTAGTATTTATGCTCGATAGTGGGTTCATGCCTCTGGTAATCTGGGGAAGTGATAGAAATCTCTAAGGTACTAGTTGTGCTGTTGCTACTAGGGAGAAAACAACAATCCTTTGTTCATAGAACAATCGTATTGTTTACATTACACGCAATTCATAAAGCAATAATCTGTTGCTTGCAACTTAATACTGGAGGGGGTTCGGATGATAACCTGAAGGTGGATTATTAGTCATAGATGCAGTTGGATGGCGGTCTATGTATAATGTTGTAATGCCCAATCAAGTTCCAATGGAGTCAAGATGATTAGTATATGCATGTATTGCTTTCTCGATGTTTGTCAATTGCCCCGCTGTAATTTGTTCACCCAGCATGTTATGTATCTAAGGAGAGACACCTCTAGTGAACTATGGATCCCGGTCCTTTTTCTTTACATACAATCTACAAACTGTTACTGCTTTGTGTTTACTTTCTGCAAACTTTTACATCTTTCCATTCGATACGTTTAATCCTTTGTTTTCAGCAAAACACGGTGAGATTGACAACCTCATCGCAAGTTGGGACAGAGTTCTGTGGTTGTGTTGTGCAGGTCTCCACGTTGCTACTAGCACCGGTAGTGCGCCCTGCCAAGGCTCAGCTAGCAACACCTTTGGGGTGTTTACTTGCTCCTACTGGTTCGATTAAACCTTGGTTTCATAACTGAGGGAAACTTGCTGCTGTGCTCATCATACCTTCCTCTTGGGGTTCCCAACGAGCTCTACATCAACACCGCACCAGCATTTTTCTGGTGGCGTCAACACTGAGCCATCAAGCATTTTTCTGGCGCCGTTGCCGGGGAGTCAAGGACATCTTCACAAGGGGAGTCCCTCATAACCAATCTCTTTACTTTGTTATTTTTGTTTTGCTTAGTTTCTTCTTGCTTAGTTTCTTTTTGCTTTGTTTTCTTGCTTTGTTATCAAAAACACAAAAAAATTAGTTTTACTAGTTTGCTTTCTTATTTGAAAACCCCAAAAAATGACTACTCTTGAAAACACTAAGTTGTGTGACTTCACTAGCACCAACAACAATGATTTTATGAGCACACCTATTGCTCCATCTGTGCCTGAAGATACTTTCTTTGAGATAAAACCTGCTTTACTCAATCTTGTTATGAGAGAACAATTTTCTGGTATTGGTAATGAAGATGCTTCTGCCCATCTAAATAACTTTGTTGAACTTTGTGAGATGCAAAATCATAGGGATATAGATGGTGATATTATTAAGCTGAAATTGTTTCCTTTCTCTTTGAGAGGAAAAGCTAAAGAATGGTTGAATTCCTTAACTAGGAATAGTATTGATTCTTGGACTAAATGCAAAGATGCTTTCATTGGAAAATACTATCCTCCTAAAGATTATATCTATGAGAAGTGAAATAATGAAGTTTAAACAATCTGATAATAAACATGTTGCTCAAGCTTGGGAAAGAATGAAATCTTTGGTAAAGAATTGTCCCACTCATGGACTAACTGCTTGGATGATCATCCAAACTTTTTATGCAGGGTTGAAATACTCTTCAAGGAACCTATTGGATTCTGCTGCTGGAGGTACCTTTATGACCATTACTTTGGGTGCTGCAACAAAACTTCTGGACAATATGATGGTTAATTATTTTGAATGGCATACTGAGAGAGCTCCACAAGGTAGGAAGGTAAATTCTGTTGAGGAAACCTCCTCCTTGAGTGATAAGATTGATATTATTATGTCTATGCTTGTTAATGGGAAAGCCCATATTGATCGAAATAATGTTCCTTTGGCTTCTTTGGTTGCTCAAGAAGAACAAGTTGATGTGAACTTCATAAGAAATAATAATTTAGGCAACAATGCTTTTGGTAATAACAATTATAGGTCCTACCCTCCTAATAATACTTATGGCTATAATGGTAAACCTGGATTACCTAGTGAAGGAAGAATTTTAGAAGTTGAAAGAGCCACTAAAAACTTCATGCAAATGCAATATGAGCAAAATAAACTATTCACTAAAACTATGGAGGAACAATCTACCATTTTGAAGAACATTAGCCATCAACTTGAGAGTCTAAATAGGGAAATTCCTAGTTTACAATTGAAACTCTCTAATGCTGAAAGAAATATATCATCTCTATTTGAAGCTCAATCTTCATTGATTAATAAAATGGCTGCTAAACCTGAAACTAATGATAATCCCTTTGCAGCTACTAATGCTATACAAGTAAGAATTGATGAAAATGTTAGACTATTAGCTGAATTACATACTAAGTGGGAAAGAGAAGATGAAATTGCTAGAAACATTAGTGTTTCTACTATCACCACCACTAGTGTTGAGGCTAGTAATAGTTCTACTACTTTAGATGATAATTTTGATTTTGATCTTGATGGTTGCAACATCTCTGAAGTTATTAAGTTCCTACAAAAGCTTGCTAAAAGTCCTAATGCTAGTACTATGAATATGGCCTTTACAAAACACATTACTGATGCTCTCATAAAGATTAAAGAAGAAAAGATGAAACATAAAGCTTCTATTCCTATAAAATAAGAAGATGGTTGGGAACCCATCATTAATATGAAAGTGAATGACTTTGATTTCAAATCCTTATGTGATCTTGATAGTAGTGTTTCTATTATGCCTAGAAGGATTTATGATATGCTTGATTTGCCTCCTCTTGAAGATTGTTATTTGAATGTCCCACTTGATGATAATGCTAAAAAGAAACTCATGGAGAGTCTTAATGATGTTCTTATTATGGTTAACAATGCCTATGTCCCCATTGATTTCTATGTTTTGGATGTTGAATGCAATGCTTCCTGTCCTATTACTTTGGGAAGACCTTTTCTTAGAACTATTGGTGCCATTATTGATATGAAAGAAGGCACCATTAAATATCAACTCCCACTCAAGAAAAAGGTATAGAACACTTCCCTAAGAAAAGAGAGAGAAGATTTATTTTGCCTCTCATATGAAAACAAAATTTGGTCTTAATGCTTCTTCATTTGAGAACACTTGATTCTTTTTCTTGCTTCTTATGCCTAACTTAAAGGCGTTAAAGAAAAGTACTTATTGGGAGATAACCCAAAAGTTTTAGATGAGTCTTGGAAGTTATTACTTCAGTAATAACCGCTCCTTATCCTTTTTATTTGCCTTTTGTGCCAAGCGTAACCTCTAATGAGAGAGAAGTAATGATTGGGAAAGTTGTTGTCCCGAAACAGATTTCTGTGCTTCACCGTAAAAATTCGTGTAAAATTTCTGAACGTCTTTTTGAGGCGCGAATTTTTGTTATTCTGCCCCAGGTTGTTATATAACTTTCGTTAGTTCAACACTTTTTGATTTGAGCAACAGAAGGTCTTCGAAAAAATCGTCTTTACCTGCTGGTCTGTTTTGACAGATTTCTGCCATTTTCTGCATTTGCTTCTTGTTGGTTCCTTTTTGAGTTCTTTCTGGGAATTGAGCTTTTTGAGGGAAGTGCTACAGTAGCTAGTGTTCTAATGTAAGTTTATTTGGTGTTAGAACTGAACCTTAAGACTTATTTATCTGGAGTGCACTAATGTTGCTAATAAAGATTGTGTGAAGTTTTGTATGAAGGAAAAATTTCAGGTGTATGGAAGGGATGAGTAATGAGATGAAAGATGGACTAAAGCTTAAGCTTGGGGATGCCACGCATGTCACACCAAGAAATATCCAAGAAGTACAAGCGTCAAAGCTTGGGGATGCCCAAGGCATCCCCTTCTTCATCAATAAAAATCCCAGGTTTCTTCCAAACGCTTCATTTTTATTGTTTCATGCACAGTTGTGTTGTTCTTGGAGCGTCTTCTTTTTCGTTTTTGTTTTGGTTTTTTGTTTGCTTTGTTTGCTTAGTTTTCTGAATAAACTGGTTGGACCCCCTCTTTCATACATCAGTTTGCAAATAGTTTGGTTTGGTTTGGAAAAGAGTAGGAAAGTTCATGCTTATGTGGTAAAAAGAGCTTGTTTTTGACTATGGCCTATGCTTTGTCATGCCATGCTTGATATTGTTTTGGATTTATGCTTATTATTCTTTGCTGTAGCGTGACTTGTTATAAACAATTGAGATTGCTTAATGTGCTTGGATGAATCATGCGTTGTTTTAGCATATTAAAGCATACTATAGTGGTATTCTCCTTTGATGCTTTATTTGGGTTGACTTGGCGCATGCTCACACCATGTTATGACTATCTCAAGTCACCATAGCCTTTATGATCCTTTAGTTTTCAACTTGTAGTATCACTTTATGCTTTGATCAATGATGTTTTGTCGCTCTGCATGATTATGGCCATTATTGCTCTCTTAGTTTGTCGCTCCCAGTTTTTGCTAGCCTCCCCAACCAAGTATGAGTTCCACTCATGCATCCAAATCCCTAAACCAAGTTATTCCAAAGAGTCCACCATACCTACCTACTAGCTTAAGCTATTCCAAGTATATTCATGCTTTTGTTTACCTTCCAAATTAAACTTGTTATGAGAAAACTAGTGATTAAAGCTCTCACGAACTTGATGGCACACTTTACTTTTCTTGCCCTTAATAAACTTGAACCATTAAGTCGTATATGTTGTATATGCTTGCACTTATTTGTTGGGGATTAGCAGAACCATGCTTTCATGGGGAACGCTTTCAACATTGCACTTGGTACTTGTACCTAGTTGATATCATGCTCTTTTGTATATGGATGTCGTCGGTGTGAAATGAAAGGGAGCTTGTAAGTCCATGGAGTTATGTATATGTGTTATAGAAATGCCTGGGCCGCTGGTCTAATCCATACTGACATGGTGGAAACCTGCAGCGTAACCATAATGAGCTGTCTATGAAGCATTCTTCTTATAAAAAAAGAGTCCTATATTGAGAAAAAAAGAGAAAAAAAGAAGAAAAAAAGAGATTATGAAAAGAGGAAAGAGAGAAAAAAGCACCATATTCCCATGGTAAATAACAAGATTGCTGAGATGCTGATACATTGCAAATGTATCTATAATTTTTGATGTTCCATACTTGGTTTTATCCACTTTCTTGTGTTTTGTCCACACTTTGGAGTACTTTTCATATGATTTCTTGGACTAACCTATTAACAAGAGCCGCAATGCCAGTTGCCTGTTTTCTGCTGTTTTTGGTTCCAGAAAGTCAGAAAATGAATATTCTCTGAATTGGACGGGACAAAAGCCAAATTTGATATTTTACCGGAAGACTCACGGAGCCAGAAGTAGAGACGGAGGAGGGCCAGGGCCTGGCCACACCATATGGTGGCGCGGGCTAGCCCTGGCCGCGCCACCAGGTGGTGTGGGCCCCCTGGCACTCCATCGACCTTGCCTCTTTGCCTATAAGAAGCCTCCTGATGCGTAAACCCTAAATCGTCAATAAGAAATCCACGAAAATTTCTGCAGCACCGCCGCCACCGAAGGGGAGATTCGGGGGACATAAATTCTCTGTTACGGCACCTTGCCAAGACGGGGAAGTGCTCCCGGAGCCATCTCCATCGATCTCCACCACCATCTCCATCATCGTTGTGGATTCCCATGATGAGGAGGGAGTAGTTCTCTCTCGAGGCTAAAGGTTCTACCGGTAGCTATGTGTTCATCTCTCTCTCTATGCATGATCATATTGTGATCATGAGCTTGTAATCTATAGATCTACCTTGCTACTCAAGTGCTTTAATAGATCTCTGCTCTCCCCATGTGTGTGAAAGTGACATCGTGCACACCATGGTGGCACTTAGGCTAGAGATTACAAATACTTGTTATGAGTTATATTTGGAGTTGGATCTTTCTATGAAATTGTGGTGTTTGTTGGACTCATCTAGTACTGAAGGTGACAGTGTGGGGTTTCTAGATGGGAAAGGCTTACTTTGAGGTGTGCTGTTATAGCCCTACCATCGATTAGAGTGTTCAACCGGAGAGTAGTTAAGAGTAGTATCATAAAGAGAAGATATTTATATGAGAGTGTTCACTAGTGAAAGTATGATCCCTAGGCCTTGTTTCTAAGCACTGAAACACCGTTTGCTATTAGATCTGTTACATGTTTGCTTGCTTCCATCTTTATTTCAGTTTGCCTTTAGTCTTTTCCACGCCATCAAGTTATCTTCTAGCACTATTACCACTTATAATTATCTATACCACTTGTATTTCACTATCTCTTCGCCGAACTAGTGCACCTATACACCTGAGAAGTGTATTGGGTGTGTTGGGGACACAAGAGACTTCTTGTATCTTGATTGCAGGATTGCTTGAGAGGGAATACCTTTGACCACTTCCTCCCTGAGTTCGATAAACCTTGGGTGATCCACTTAAGGGAAAACTTGCTGCTGTTCTACAAACCTCTGCACTTGGGAGCCCAACAACTTTCTACAAGAATAGAAGTGCGTAGACATCAAGCTATTTTCTGGCGCCGTTGCCGGGGATATACAGGACAACTTCAACCTGTTTCCTCCCCGTCAAAACCTATTTTATGGCGCCGTTGCCGGGGAGGTAAGGTAAAAGGTATTCACACCGGATGATTAAAGAAGAACCTCCCACGACAAACGCCTATTTTCTGGCGCCATTGCCGGGGAGGTTAGGTAAAAGGTATTCACACTAGAGGATTAAAGAAGAAGAACCTTCCACAGCAAACGCCTATTTTCTGGTGTGAGTACTCGAAGTTATTTCCTTTAGATTCTGCAATTTTGTCTTTTTGTTTCTTGTTTTCACTAGTTAGGCTTAATGGAAAACAACAACAAAATTAGAGAGCTTTTTAGTATTTTTCCTAAGTTAGAACTTGAATTCTTTGAAAAGAAAATTAAAAAACCCTTGGAACCTTCTTTGCATGCTAATAGCAATGTTATTAGTATGAATCTTTTGAACACCTTTGCTACTAAAGATATGGAAACATCTAAGCTTGGGGAAGTTAGTTTTGATGAGCATGATATTTTTAGTCCCCCGAGCATGGAGGAGAAAATTTACTTTGATGATACTATGCCTCCAATATATGATGATTACAATGATGAATATGATATTTTTAGTCCACCTACTATTGAGGAGAAAATTAATTATGATTACAATATGCCTCCTATATTTGATGATTATGGTGATGAGAATAATAATGATAGCTATTTTGTTGAATTTGCCCTGACTATAATTAATAAGAATAACTATGCTTATGTGGAGAGTAATAATGATTATATGCATGTGGCTCATGATAAGAATGTCTTATGTGATAGTTATAATGTTAATTTTATTCATGATGCTACTGAAAGCTATTATGAGAGAGGGAAACATGGTTTTATATATCTCAACAATATTAAGTTTCCCCTCTTTATGTTGAAAGTCTTGAAATTGCACTTGTTTTGCTTAATTATGCTTATTGCTTTGTGCTTTCATGACTTGTTTCTTTACAAAATTCCTATGCATAGGAAGTGGGTTAGACTTAAATGTGCTTTGAATTTGTTTCTTGATGCTCTCTTTTACTTCAATTCATATTTCTTATGTGAGCATCTTTTCAAACTAGCATGCCTAACTTAAAGGCGTTAAAGAAAAGTACTTATTGGGAGATAACCCAAAAGTTTTAGACGAGTCTTGGAAGTTATTACCTGTAATAAACCGCTCCTTATCCTTTTTATTTGCTTTTTGTGCCAAGAGTAACCTCTAATGAAAGAGAATTAATGATTGGGAAAGTTGCTGTCCCGAAATAGAGTTTTGTGCTTCACCGTAAAAATTCGTGAAAGAGCTCTGTATGTCGAATTGAGCTGTACTTTGTTGTGCTTCTGACCCAGGTTGTTATCTAACTTTCGTTAGTTCAACACTTTTTGATTTTAGCAACATAAAGTCTTCGAAAAAAATCGTCTTTACCTGCTGGTCTGTTTTGACAGATTTCTGCCATTTTCTGCATTTGCTTCTTGTGGGTTCCTTTTTGAGTTCCTTTGGGGAATTGAGCTTTTTGAAGGAAGTGCTACAGTAGCTAGTGTTCTAATGGAAGTTTATTTGGTGTTAGAACTGAACCTTAAAGACTTATTATCTTGAGTGCACTAATGTTGCTAATAAAGATTGTGTGAAGTTTTGTATGAAGGAAAAATTTCAGGTGTATGGAAGGAATGAGTAATGAGATGAAGGATGGACTAAAGCTCAAGCTTGGGGATGCCACGCGTGTCACCCCAAGAAATATCCAAGAAGTACAAGCGTCAAAGCTTGGGGATGCCCAAGGCGTTCCCTTCTTCATCAATAAAAATCCCAGGTTTCTTCCAAACGCTTCATTTTTTGTTTCATGCACAGTTGTGTTTTTCTTGGAGCGTCTTCTTTTTATTTTTTGTTTTGGTTTTTAGTTTGCTTGGTTTGCTTAGTTTTATGAATAAATTGGTTGGACCCCCTCTTTCATACATTGGTTTGCAAAAGGTTTGGTTTGGAAAAGAGTAGGAAAGTTCATGCTTATGCGGTAAAAAGAGCTTGTTTTTGACTGTGGCCTGTGCTTTGTCATGCCATGCTTGATATTGTTTTGGCTTTATGCTTAGTATTCTTTGCTGTATCATGACTTGTTATAAACAATTGAGATTGCTTAATGTGCCTTGGATGAATCATGCGTTGTTTTAGCATATCAAAGCATACTATAGTGGTATTCTCCTTTGATGCTTTATTTGGGTTGACTTGGCACATGCTCACACCATGTTATGACTATATCAAGTCACCATAGCCTTTATGATCCTTTAGTTTTCAACTTGTAGTATCACTTTATGCTTTGATCAATGATGTTTTGTCGCTCTGCATGATTATGGCCATTATTGCTCTCTTAGTTTGTCGCTCCCAGTCTTTTGCTAGCCTCCACAACCAAGTATGAGTTCCACTCATGCATCCAACTCCCTAAACCAAGTTATTCCAAAGATTCCACCATACCTACCTACTAGCTTATGCTATTCCAAGTATATTCATGCTTTTGTTTACCTTCCAAATTAAACTTGTTATGAGAAAACTAGTGATTAAAGCTCTCACGAACTTGATGGCACACTACTTTATTTGCCCTTAATAAACTTGAACCATTGTGTCATCTATGTTGTATATGCTTGCACTTAGTTGTTCGGAATTAGCAGAACCATGCTTTCATGGGGAACTCTTTCAACATTGCACTTGGTACTTGTACCTAGTTGATATCATGCTCTTCTGTATATGGATGTCGTCGGTGTGAAATGAAAGGGGAGCTTGTAAGTCCATGGAGTTATGTATATGTGTTAGAGAAACGCCTGGGCCGCTGGTCTAATCCATGCTGACATGGTGGAAACCTGCACCGTAACCATAATGAGCTGTCTATGAAGCATTCTTCTTATAAAAAAGAGTCCTATATTGAGAAAAAAAGAGAAAAAAAAGAGGAAAGAGGAAAGAGAGAAAAAAGCACCATATTCCCATGGTAAATAAGAAGATTGCTAAGATGTTCGTTGTCTGCTTGCCTTGTCATTTTGGTATGGGGATTCTTCCGTATCATCGGGCAAGGGGTACCCCGTTGGCGGTTCTCTATGATACACATATACTTACAATGACAAGAACTTATCGGTGACTAAACTTGAGTAGCATGAGGAGCGGCCCTCGTATACAAGGGACATGAGATTTCAGACTTATACTTCATCAAGCATGTACACCATAGTTTGTTCATTTTAACCTTAATCACTTCAAGATGCTTATGATAGGGGCAATGAGAGCTGAAAGCTATAAGTACCATAATTTTTGGAAGCTCTTTATGAGACTTGAATCCCTACTTCCTTTTACAAAAGGCCTTTCTTCCACCATTATATTGAGTCTCCACCTTCTATCTTTATGCACCTACTTTGAGAGCATTGTGGCCATTCTTAGTTATATGTGCATTGTCCCAAGACTAGTTGATTGATGCATAACTTGATATTGCTTGTTTTAAACTATTGTATCTAGTCACTCTTAAGAACTTTAAAGGTGTCCTATGCATTTATATTTTCTACTCTATGAGGGACAAGCTGAATGCTATTATGCTATGTTTTCTTTATGTGAAACAAACAAACGTCTTGCAAAGCATTGTTATTCATGAATCTTTTGTTTGTGCCTTTTCATGTTGCAACATAGTTTCTTTGTCTTATTGCTAGAACTTTGTCTTTCATGCTATGTTGAAGTACTATGATCCCAGCTATCAATGTTTTACAAATACTTTGATCAAGTTTATGATGGTGCATGTCACCTCAAAAATTATTCTTTCTTTTTATCACTTACCTACTCGAGGACGAGCAGGAGTTAAGCTTGGGAATGTTGATACATTGCAAATGTATCTATAATTTTTGATGTTCCATGCTTGGTTTTATCCACTTTCTTGTGTTTTGTCCACACTTTGGAGTACTTTTCATATGATTTCTTGGACTAACCTATTAACAAGAGCCACAGTGCTAGTTGCCTGTTTTCTACTGTTTTTGTTTCCAAAAAGTCAGAAAATGAATATTCTCGGAATTGGACAGGACAAAAGCCAAAGTTGATATTTTACGGAAGACTCACGGAGCCAGAAGTAGAGACGGAGGAGGGCCAGGGCCTGGCCACACCATATGGTGGCGCAGGCTAGCCCTGGCCACGCCACCAGGTGGTGTGGCCCCTGGCACTCCACCGACCTTGCCTCTTCGCCTATAAGAAGCCTCCCGATGCGTAAACCCTAAATCATCAATCAGAAATCCACGAAAAGTTCCGCAGCGCCACCGCCACCGAAGGGGAGATTCGGGGGACATAAAGTCTCTGTTCCAGCACCCTGCCGGGACGGGGAAGTGCCCCCAGAGCCATCTCCATCGATATCCACCACCATCTCCATCACCGTTGCGGATTCCCATGATGAGGAGGGAGTAATTCTCTCTCGAGGCTAAGGGTTCTACCGATAGCTATGTGTTCATCTCTCTCTCTATGCGTGATTATATTGTGATCATGAGCTTGTAATCTATAGATCTACCTTGCTACTCAAGTGCTTTAATAGATCTCTGCTCTCCCCATGTGTGTGAAAGTGACAGCGTGCACACCATGGTGGCACTTAGGCTAGAGATTACAAATACTTGTTATGAGTTATATTTGGAGTTAGATCTTTCTATGAAATTGTGGTGTTTGTTGGAACCATCTAGTGCTCAGGGTGACAGTGTGGGGTTATCTAGATGGGGAAATCGAACTTTGAGGTGTGTTGTTATAGCCCTACCATGGATTAGAGTGTCCAACCAGAGAGTAGTTAAGAGTAGTATCATAAAGACAAAATATTTATATGAGAGTGTTCACTAGTGAAAGTATGATCCCTAGGCCTTGTTTATAAGCATCAAAACACCGTTTGCAACTAGATATGTTACATGTTTGCTTGCTTCCATCTTTATTTCAGTTTGCCTTTAGTCTCTTCCATGCCATCAAAGTATTTTCTGGCACCGTTGTCTTATATTCATACCACTTGTATTTTACTATCTCTTCGCCGAACTAGTGTACCTATACACCTAAAAAGTGTATTGGGTGTGTTGGGGACACAAGAGACTTGTTGTATCTTGATTGCAGGGTTGCTTGAGAGGGATACATTTGACCACTTCCTCCCCGAGTTCGATAAACCTTGGGTAATCCACTTAAGGGAAATTTGCTGCTGTTCTACAAACCTCTGCACTTGGAGGCCCAACAACTGTCTACAAGAATAGAAGTGTGTAGACATCAATAACCTATGCAAGATGCCTTAGGCATGCTTGGTTATGCAACTTTTATTATACCAATCCCAAGTTTTACTTGCAAGCTTTATTCTTTTACTTTACCAAAGTTCTTTGCTTTTAGTTAGTGCTTTGTGAGTACTGGAAAAATAAGATAGATACCATAAAGAGTATAAAACTAGGCCTAACTAGTTATACTTAGATGTCATTCCAAGGCATGAGATTAGAGTTGGATAGTTACACTTGATTAGCACCCCTCATTAGTGAATACTCTCAACTTTAGTGGCTAGTGCTAAGCATAAAAGTTGATCACTTTAGATGGGAATACTTGCTGAAAATGGTTATGAAAACCTTTAAATGATGATTCATTCTATTGAAATGTTTTGACATGTGTTTAGAAACACCAAAGATTTGATGATGAAAATGTTGAGGCATGAGCCTTAGCCCTTTATAAAAAAATTGATGGTTGGGTTCAGATGCAATACCATTCCAATTTTACCATACAACCACAATACCTAAATTGGTTAGGGCTTAACTGGAAGTTTATATGCCTTAGTATGGGTTCCCTCGGAAAGAGGTTGAGCTGAGGCTACCTCGTGAGTGTGAATGTCCACCTATGCAGTGCCCAGGATGGTAGATGGCCATGGCTGGGAGGCCAAGCTCATAGGGGAGGTGCCTATACTAGATTGTGTAATTGGAAGGTTATGATTGATTATCCGCATACTTAGTATGATGATTCAGGGTTATCCCTAACGGATGTATCGAATTTTGTGGTGAAAGTGTACCACCTCTACAGAGTGTCAAACTATTCGAATAGCCGAGTCCGTGGTCCTAGACAGTTGGAGTGGCCATACTGTTCCGTCGTCAGATGTTTTCAAAATGACTTGTGAATTGAACTATAACTTTGACTTGACCACAACAGGGTTATAAACATGAAAACTAGGTTCCCACTTGAGTGATTTGGAACATTAACTTAGTTTTCTTTACTTCTAAACTCAGTATGAGATAAACCTGGATTTTTTCAAATAAACCTAGAGCTTAAGATTCCTACTAGAACTACCTTACTTGTTAGTGATAGTTTGCGAGTACTTAAAGAGTACTCATGGCTTTGTCCCTGGCTATTCCCGTGGCCAGGCTATGAGGAGGACTACCAGGATGATGGACAGCAGGAGGTCTACGACAACTAGGATCATCTCTCATCATCAGCATTGCCTGTGACCCTGAAGATGGAGCCCTTACTACGTTTATTTTCTGCTGCTTGAATTATATTAAGACTAGATCATGAGATCCTTTATTGTGTAAGACCTTATTATGGTTTGTAATGGATGATGTACCGTGGTACCAATTCTGTTATGTCTCGCAAAAATGGTAATCCTGGGATTGCGAGGTATGGCATAACAAGCATCTGGGATTAAAAATCCGGGTGTTGACACCTTAACTCCCTGGCAACGGCGCCAGAAAAAAGGCTTGATGGCTCAAAATATGTCGAGCTCATTGGGAACCCCAAGAGAAAGGTATGATGAGCACAACAGCAAGTTTTCCCTTAGTTATGAAACCAAGGTTATCGAACCAGTAGGAGTAAGGAAACAACTCCAAGGTGTTGCTAGCAACTTGGAATCCTGCACAACACAACCACAAAACTTTACCCCAACTTATAGTGAGGTTGTCAATCTCACTGGTTTTGATGAAAACAAAGGATTAAACATATAGTGTGGAAGATAGTAATTGCTTGCAGAAAGTAAACATTAAACGGTAAACAATAGATGGTATATCAATGGTAAAGGAATGGACTGTGGTCCATAGTTCACTAGAGGTGTTTCTCCTTAAGATAGATAACATGTTGGGTGAACAAATTACAGTGGGGCAATTGATAGATCTGAGAAAGCATAACAATGCATATACTAGACATCTTGATTCCTATGAGATTTGATTGGGCATTACAACATTATACATAGACCGTAATCCAACTGCATCTATGACTAATAATTCACCTTCAGGTTATCATCCGAACCCCTTCCAGTATTAAGTTGCAAGCAACAGATAATTGCATTAAGCAAAGTGTGTAAAGTAAACAATACAATCGCCCCATGGACAAAGGATTGTTGTTTTCTCCCTAGTAGCAATAACACATCTACAACCTTAGAGATTCATGTCACTTCCCCAGATTACTAGAGGCATGAACCCACTATCGAGCATAAATACTCCCTCTTGGAGTTGCAAGCATCTACTTGGCCAAGATAGCTAGTAACAACGGAGAGCATGCAAGATCACAAATAACATAGACATGATAGAATCAATAATAAATCTAAAATAGTATCTCAATATCCATCGGATCCTCGCAAGCACAACATGTAAGATTACAAATAGATGATCTTGATCATGAACGGAGCTCACAAGATCTAAACATGATAGCACAAAGGAGGAGAACCAACCATCTAGCTACTACATGGACCCATAGTCCAAGGGTGAACTACTCATACATCACTCCGGAGGCTGGCATGGTGATGAAGAAGGCCTCCAGGGTGATCTCTCCCTGATGACCCACAAGTATAGGGGGTGTATCACAGTATTTTTGATAAGTAAGAGTGTCGAACCCAACGAGGAGCAGAAGGTGCTGGCGAGTGGTATGGATCAGGAATTCTCTTCAAATACTTAGCAAACAGATTTTTAGGGGTTTTCGATAAAGTAAGTAAACAAAGTACGAGTAAATAAAAGACAGTAGGAATAAATGCAGCAAGTGTCCCAATCCTTTATGCAGCAAAGGACAAGCTGGTTGTATTTCTTAAGATGACCAAACGTTCTCGAGGACACATGGGAAGACTGTCAAGTGCTTTCGCTTCATATAGCTGATTAATCTTCTCTAGCTTGCTAAGTGTTGTGTGGGTGAACCTGTGCTAATGTACCACCCCATCCAAGACTAATACATACTTGTGATTAAACCCCTTGCAAACATCTGTAAGTACAAGAAAATATTTAAGGTAGAAACCTAACCACAACTTTAAACTCTAAGACCATTACATCCCTTCTGCAATGGTTTCCTAACGGGGGTTCAGGTTTCTGTCCCTCCGGCAACCCCTACAATTAGTAGCCAAATACACAATGCATTCCCCTAGGCCCATATAGGTGAAGTGTCATGTAGTCGACGTTCACACGACACCACTAGAAGAAGTACACCACAACTTAAATAACAATCTATTGAATCTTTCTCAATGCAACTCCACTACTAACAACAAGACTTCTCCCATGTCCTCAAGAACAAAACGAACTACTCATAAGACATCATATGGATCATGATCAGAGATGGAATAATGATATATAACAATCTGAACATAAACAATAATTCAATGGTTCACTCAATAGCATCAACTACAAAGAGTAATCAACACCGGGAAGTTTCCCCTATGAACTAATGCAAGATTCAACGCACTTGTTACAGCAATATGGAGATGGTGATGAGGGTGCTGATGGTGATGGTGGTGGTGATGATGATGATGATCCCGATGAAGTCCAGCTTGAGGGTGGTGTTGATGGCGACGATCTCCCCTCTCCGGGAAGGAATTCCCCCGGCAGAAATCTGTCTGCCGGAGAGATCTTTCTCTCTTGGTGTTTTCCGCCCCACAGAGGCGGCGGAATCTTTCTGTGGTTGCTCCCCGAGTCTTAGGGTTTCGGGATGTTGATATACGCCAGAGGGGAGAGGCTGGAGTGGGCCAGGGTGGCCACACCACCTCCAGGCGCGGCCTAGGCCTGCTCGCGCCATGGGGTGGTGTGGGCCCCCTGTGGCCCACCTCCACTCCATCTTCTGGCATCCTTAGTCTTCTGGAAAAATAGGATTTTCCATATATTTTCCCGGATTTTCTGATCTTCGTGAATTTTGCCTCCAAACAACACCTTTTCCATCAGAATCCTGACTGCAGCGGTCCATGCTCCAAAAGTCATCAACCATGCAAAAATAGATGAAATAACATAAGTATCACCTCTCGATACGAAATATATCAATGAATAATAGTGAATTAAGACATAGAATAGTGACGCAAAATGGACGTATCAACTCCCCCAAGCTTAGACTTCGCTTGTCCCCAAGCGAAACTGAGCTCAATAAACATGACCTCAGGTTTATGGAGTGAAGAGTCGATAAAAGAATACGGACAAGAAGCATCACATTCATCAAATACAGAGATCATAATAGAAGACAACTCACTATTATATAACTCAACTTGAAGTGGGTAAAGGAAACATAATAAAGATACATAAAGTGAATCATAATTGGTAATGGCAAACTTAGCTCTTGGTCGAAGAATAGTTGATAAATTGCTGGAGTTCACAAATAGCTGGTTTTTCAAAGATAGCTTTCAAAGTAGTAAACATCAGGATAAGAGCAATGTGCAAAACAAGGAACATAAGACATGATTGCATAAATCATCATATGCATGAATGAAACACAACAACTCAAGATACTTGCTAAGATAGAAGGGAATAGGTTTACTGACTCAACTACAAAGTAAAAGAAAGGCCCTTCACAGAGGGAAGCAGGGATTGCAAGTCTCATAAAGAGCTCCCAAAAATTATGATACTTACTAGCTTTCAGCTCTCATTGCCCCTATCATAGGCATCTTTAGGTGATTAAGGTTAAAGTGATCAAATATGAGGATATGCATTGACAAGTTGTAAATTGAGAATCTCATGTCCCTTGAATATGAGGGTCGCTCCTCATGCTACTCAAGTTTATTCACCGGTAAGTTCTTGTCATCGTAAGCATATGTGTATCATTGAGAACCGCCAACGGGGTACCCCTTGCCCGATGATACGGAAGAATCCCCATATCAAAATGACAAGGCAAGCAGACAACAAGTATCTCAGCAATCTTCTTATTTACCATGGGAATATGGTGCTTTTTTCTCTCTTTCCTCTTTTATAATACCTCTTTTTTTTCTTTTCTCTTTTTCTCAATCTCTATCTCTTTTTTTATAAGAAGAATGCTTCATAGATACTCGTTATGGTTACGCTGCAGGTTTCCACTATGTCAGCATGGATTAGACTAGCGGCCCAGGCGTTTCTCTAACACACATGCATAACTCCATGGACTTACAAGCTCCCCTTTCATTTCACACCGACGACATCCATAGACAAAAGAAAATGATATCAACTTGGTACAAAGTACCAGTGCAATGTTGAAAGCGTTCCCCATGACATCATGGTTCTTCTAATTCACAACTTACAAAGCGCAAGCATATACGCAACATAGGTGAGCACAATGGTTCAAGTTTATTAAGTGCAAGAAAGTAAGGTGTGCCATCAAGTTCATGAGAGCTTTAATCACTAATTTTCTCATAACAAGTTTAATTTGGGAGGTAGATAAAACAAGAATTTACTTGGAATAGCAATAATGCTACTAGGTAGGTATGGTGGACACAAATGGCAAAGGTTTTGGTTTTAAGGAGGTGGATGCACGAGAAGAATTCCCTCTCAGTACAGGTTTTTGGCTAGCAAGGCTGGGTAGCAAGTACAAGAGTTGAAGGAAACAACCAAGCATACAAATGATAAAGACAAACATGCAATCTTCCTTGGAAGCACAAAAGATCTTAACTAGAGAATACTAGACTTATGGGCAAATCAAGAAAGAAAGATGATGAAATTATTTTTCTTTAGAGTACTTCTATCTTTTTCTTTTCAACTCTCAAAAAGGTGTTGCTACTGACCGAGCCAGGTTTGCCAAAACCAACTAAATTAACTTAATGATCCCAGAGTGCTACCAATACTAACAACAAGATCAATCATATAACCACGAATTGAAAACTAATATAAGCTATGCAAAAGAGTGAATGATAGAACTTCTCATTAATATTGCATAACGGAAACTCACACCAAGGGATACATATCTAACGAGAGAGGGGACACTTCCATAATGCAAACCATACTACATAATAACTTCTCTATTCATGATATGACTCTACTAATAAGGTAAAAAGATATAAGATAGTGATGTGATACCGCGACACTCCCCCAAGCTTGGATAAACCAAGGGGATGCCAAACCTGATGACGAATTACTCCTTAGGTGGTGGTGGTATCCTCTTGATGAGCTCCTTGATCAGTTTCCCCAAGTACTCAATCTCGAAGGTGAGATTACGAATCAACTGTGAGTTTTGCTCAATGCGGCTCATGATCATGACGTGTTGTGAATTCCAGCTCTTGCTATTCTTTCCCCACTCTTCCTCCTTGAAGTCTTCTTTTCATGCATGGCTAGAACAAGGCAAATCCCAATTGGAGGGTAATTTCCCCTTGGGCATATTCTGGTATTGATGCTCATGGATAAGGGTATGAAAATGATTCTTAGTACGTGGAGGAAGTGACCACGGATCTGAACGGTGATGAGGAGGCTTCCCTCCAATGGCTGGAGTTTCCATCACTCCAATGCTTGCAATGGTAGTGCCGGTGTGCGGGTGTTGGCCTTGCTCCTCTTCACCTTCACTCTTGATCTCCTTCTCCTTCCCGGGGTCTTGGGGGTCTTCCTCCATAGGCTCCTTTCCTTTATCCTTGGCAGACACCATTGTGCTTCTAAGCTCTCAAAGAGTATGTCCTGACAGAAACAGATAGAAACAAAAACACGACGAAAACACAATATACGAACCTCGGAAGATCCGGGGGTTATATATTATGAAGTTTCATATCAAAAGGAAGGTACTGGGAGAAAACGAGTCGGAGGCGGAGTCCGGGGTGGACTCACCACCTGGTGGCGTGGCCAGGGGAGGGACCGCGCCACAGGGTGGTGTGAGCCACCCTGGCTCCATTTCCGTCCCTTTTTTGCTTCGTAGCTTTCCTTATTGACTGAAAACTGCAAAAATATAGTTGGATTGTATTTTTGCGGAACTTTTCTTACCAGAACTGTTACCTATTTGGAAACAGACTCTGCAGGTCTCTGAATTTGGTATATAGTAGATTCTTCCGGAGTCATCACTTGAATAACATCAATATATTCATCTTCATATACTTATTACTTGAGTCATAAAACCCTTCCTTTTCTTATTACACCATTATCTCCACTTCCTGGAAATTTCTTTCACACAAAACTTCACACAGTTCTTATTAGCAATATTAGTATAAGTGAAGTGATAGAACCTTTTGAGTCCAACTTCAACTGAAAACCCTCAAAACGTAGGCTACTGTAGCAACTCTTTCCGAAAACCCAAAAATAATTCAAAAAGGAAATTGAATAAAGAAGCAAATGCAAGAGTGGCTAAATCTGTCAAAACATACCAGCAGGTAAAGATCAATTTTTTCGAAAATCTTCTGTTGCTCAAATCAAAAAATTAAAAACTAACGAAAGTTAAATAACAACCTGGGGCAGAAGCACAAAAAATTACAGCTCAATCCGACGTACAGAGATCTCTCACGAATTTTTACGATGAAGCACAAAAATCTGTTTAGGGACAGCAACTTCCCCAAATCTTACTTCTCTCTCATTAGAGGTTGATCTTGACACAAAAACCAAAAAAACGGATAAGGAGCGGTTATTACCAAAGTAATAACTTCCAAGACTCAAAGAAACAAAAACAAACTAAAAGCAAAAACAAATTGGGTTGTCTCCCATAAAGCTCTTTCTTTATAGCCATTAAGATGGGCATGATAATTTTGAAGAAGCTCTCATAGGGATATGAATTGAAGTGAAAGAGAGCATTAAGAAGCAAAAACACACACATTTAAGTCTAACCCACTTCCTATGCAAGGGGATTTTGTAAACAAACAAGTTATTGAAACCAAAGGCAACTTGCATAAGAAGGCAAAAGAAGCGCAATATAAAAACTTTCAGCATAAAACGAGGAAACTTGATATTATTGAGATACATAAGAACACTTTTCCGTCTCTCATAGTAGCTTTCAGTATCATGCATAAACTTAACGATATAGCTATCACAAGGACCATCATAGCAATGATCACTTATTCTAACAGAAAACACAGGAATACTAGCTCTCATAACACTACTATGTGAAACAATATTAGAGGTATCCTTGCAAAGGATAGTGTGTCCCTCTTTTTCATATTTAGTGACAAAGTCTTTCACACTTGCTATTATAGGTTCATCAACCATTTGTTTATCAGGTTCAACAGCTTTATTCATACTTTCATTAACCATACTAGCTATCATAGAATGCTCCTTTACCTTAACTGGAAAAGGCATTTTCTCAATATAAGGTTTAGGTAAAACATGATTAGCAGTATAAACTTCAGTATTCCTTGCAGGAACACTTTTAGCAACATCTTTATAAGGTTCATGATACTTATTCCACTTATTTTTAGGCACTTCAATGTAGGAAGCAAAAGCCTTAAAATAAGAAGCAATAGCTTGCGAGTCTAGATCATAAGCATTTTTAATATTTTGAAAGTTATCAGTTCCCATAAAAGATTCAATGCATTCATAATCATAATTTATACCTACCTTCTACCTTTGTGATTCTCCCAAGCTTCAGCATTGTCTTGAATACGGTCTAGAAGGTCCCATTTAGCTTCTTCTTCCATGCGAGTGAATGATCCAGCGCAAGAAGCATCTAATAAATCTTTATCATGTAGAGGGAGCCTTGCATAAAAGTTATTGATAATAATATTGTTGGGGAGCTCATGAATGGGACATTTGAGCATTAGTAATTTCAGTCTCCCCCAAGCTTGAGATGTACTCTCTCCATCAAGAGGCCAAAAGTTATATATTTGATTCCGATCTTTATGAATCTCACTAGGAGGATAAAACTTTGAATAAAACAGAGGCTCTATTTCCTCCCATTCCAGAGCTTGACCATTCTTCAGCAGCTTATACCATTCCTCAGCTCTTCCTTTTAGTGATAATGATAATAACTTCTTCTTAACTTGATCTGTAGTAATACCTGCACACTTGAAAAACCCGCATAATTCGTGTATAAAGAGTAAATGATCACCGGGATGGACAGTTCCATCGCCAACATAGTAGTTATCCATAACATGATCAATAATTCTTGTAGGTATTTTGAAAACATCATTCTCTGCAGGTGGTGGCTTATCTACTACCTTAGCAGTGGTAGTAGCATTACCAAATAAAAAACTCAACGAATTATCCATAACAAAAATAAAGCAACTAACAGAAGTAAACAATACTCACAGTAGAAATTTCCTTTACCAGTTCCACTCTCCAATAGCGCTTCACTCCCCGGCAACGGCGCCAGAAAATAGTCTCGATGACCCACAAGTATAGGGGGTGTATCGCAGTATTTTCGATAAGTAAGAGTGTCGAACCCAACGAGGTGCAGAAGGTGCTGGCTAGTGGTATGGATCAGGAATTCTCTGCAAATACTTAGCAAATGGATTTTTAGGGGTTTTCGATAAAGCAAGTAATCAAAGTACGAGTAAATAAAAGACAGTAGGAATAAATGTAGCAAGTGGCCCAATCCTTTATGCAGCAAAGGACAAGCCGGTTGTATTTCTTAAGATGACCAAACGTTCTCGCGGACACATGGGAAGACTGTCAAGTGCTTTCGCTTCATATAGCTGATTAATCTTGTCTAGCTTGCTAAGTGTTGTGTGGGTGAACCTGTGCTAATGTACCACCCCATCCAAGACTAATACATACTTGTGATTAAAACCCTTGCAAACATCCGTAAGTACAAGAAAGTATTTAATGTAGAAACCTAACCACAACTTTAAACTCTAAGACCCTTACGTCCCTTGTGCGATGGTTTCCTAACGGGGGTTCAGGTTTCTGTCCCTCCGGCAACCCCTACGATTAGTAGCCTAATACACAATGCATTCCCCTAGGCCCATATAGGTGAAGTGTCATATAGTCGACGTTCACATGACACCACTAGAAGAAGTACACCACAACTTAAATAACAATCTATTGAATCTTTCTGAACGCAACTCCACTACTAACAACAAGACTTCTCCCATGTCCTCAAGAACAAAACGAACTACTCACAAGACATCATATGGATCATGACCAGAGATGGAATAATGATGTATAACAATCTGAACATAAACAATAATTCAATTGTTCACTCAATAGCATCAACTACAAAGAGTAATCAACACCAGGAAAGTTTCCCCTATGAACTAATGCAAGATTCAACGCAATTGTTACAACAATATGGAGATGGTGATGAGGGTGCTAATGGTGATGATGGTGGTGATGATGATGATCCCGATGAAGTCCAGCTTGAGGGTGGTGTTGATGGTGACGATCTCCCATCTCCGGGAAGGAATCCCCCCGGCAGAAATCTGTCTACCGGAGAGATATTTCTCTCTCTCGGTGTTTTCGCCCCGCAGAGGTGGCGGAATCTTTCTGTGGTCGCTCCCCGAGTCTTAGGGTTTCGGGAGGTTGATATACGGTAGAGGGGAGAGGCTGGAGTGGGCCAGGGTGGCCACACCACCTCCAGGCGTGACCTAGGCCTGCCCGCGCCATGGGGTGGTGTGGGCCCCCTGTGGCCCACCTCCACTCCATCTTCTGGCATCCTTAGTCTTCTGGAAAAATAGGATTTTCCATATATTTTCCCGGATTTTCTGATCTTCGCGAATTTTGCCTCCAAACAGCACCTTTTCCATCAGAATCCTAACTGCAGCGGTCCATGCTCCAAAAGTCATCAACCATTCAAAAATAGATGAAATAACATAAGTATCACCTCTCAATACGAAATATATCAATGAATAATAGTGAATTACGACATAGAATAGTGATGCAAAATGGACGTATCACTCCCCTCCGGCAGGGTGCCGGGAAGAGCTCCGGATCCCCCGATCTAGGGATGGAGATGGTGGCAGCTACAGACTCTTTCGTGGATTTTTGATCGGGTACTTAGGGTTTTCGTCCCGGGAGGCTTTTATAGGCGAAGGGGCAAGGTCGGTGGAGCACCAGGGGGCCCACACCCCCTGGTGGCGCGCCCCTGGCCGCGTGGCCACCAGGTGTGGCCGCCCTAGTGCGCCACTTCGTCTCCCCTTCGGTCTCCGTATTGCTTTGGGTAAAATATTGACTTTGGCTTTTGTCCCATCCAATTCCGAGAATATTTCTTTACTAGCTTTTCTGAAACCAAAAACAACAGAAAACAGACAACTGGCACTATGACATCTTGTTAATAGGTTAGTTCCAGAAAATGTATAAAAATACCTCAAACTGTGAATAAAACATAAGAAAGTAGATATAAACAAGCATGGAACATCAAAAATTATAGATTCGTTTACGACGTATCAGTCTCCACGGATTTGGATGGTGCTCGGTTTAAAATAAAAGCAGCAGTTTCCAACGCATATCCCCAAAATGACACAGACAAATCAGTTAAAGACATCATGGACCGCATACTATCCAATAGAGTTCAGTTACGTCATTCCGACACACCATTACGATGTGGTGTTCTGGCTGGCGTACGCTGTGGGATAATCTCGCAGTCCTTTAAGTGCATGTTAAACTCATAACTCAAATACTCGCCTCCCTGATCTGAGCGAAGATGCTTTATTCTCTTGTTAAGTTGATTCCCTACTTCCTTCTGAAATTCCTTTAACTTTTCAAAGGTTTCAGACTTGTGTTTCGTTAAGTATATATATCCATATCTACTCAAATCGTTAGTAAAGGTAACAAAATAACGATAACCATTGCGTGTTGAGACACTCATTGGTCCACATACATTCATATGTATGATTCCCAATAGGTCTGCAGCTCTCTCCATCGTGTCGGAGAATGGTGTCCTAGTCATCTTGCCCATAAGGCATGGCTCACATGTATCAAGGGATTCGAAATCCAATGGTCCAAGAAGTCCTTATGAATGAAGCTTCTTCATACGCTTTACGCCAATGTGACCAAGATTACAATGCCACATAAACATGGAATTATCATCATCATTATGCTTACAACATTTAGCATCAACACTATGGATGTGAGTATTACAATCAAGATCAAGTAAGAATAAACCATTACAGATAGGCGCATGAACATAGAAAATATTGTTCATATAAATAGAACAACCATTTGTTCCGGATTTAAACAAATAATGATCTTGCAACAAGCAAGACCCACTCACAGTATTCATACTCAATGCGGGTACATAGTAGCATTTATTCAAAGCCAAAAATAATCCTGACGGTAGACGTAGATGCAGAGTGTCAATGGTCATCACTTCGACTCTCGAACCATTGCCGACGCGCATCGTCACCTCGTCCTTCCTCAGGCGCCTCCTACTCTGTAGTTCCTACTGAGAGTTACAAATGTGAGCAATAGATCCGGTATCAAATACCCAGGTGTTACTCCTGGCGCTAGTAAGGAACACATCAATAACATGTATATCACATATACCTTTGTCCTTGGCGGCTATCTTGCCGGCTTTCTTGTCTTCAAGGTACTTGGGGCAGTTGCGTTTCTAGTACCCATCCCCTTTGCAGTAGTAGCACGTAGTGCCGGGCTTAGGGCCAGGTTTGGTACTCTTAGAGGTGCTGTTAATGAACTTGCCATACTTCTTGGGCTTCTTGCCCTTGCCTTTTCCCTTTTGCCTCGGCTTCTTAAAGTTGGTGGTCTTATTGACCATCAATGTTGTGTGCTCCTTCTTGATTTATACCTCAGCAGTTTTGAGAATGGCAAACACCTCAACAAGGGTCTTAGTCATCCCTTGCATGTTGTAGTTCAACACAAAGCTCTTATAGCTAGGGGCAGCGAGTGTAGCACCCTATCGATCACGAGCTCCTGGGATTTTGCAATCCAGGGCATTCAAACGCTTAACGTAGCCAGACATTTTGACTACGTGCTCATTAATACTATTGTGCTCTTCCATTTTAGCAGAGAATAAGAGATCGGAAGCATCATACCTCTCTACACGAGCCCGTGGAGCAAAGATAATCTTGAGATATTCAATGATCTCAAAAGCATTCATCTTCTCAAAATGCTTTTGAAGCTCTGACTCCATGGCATAGAGCATTCCACTTTGGATGAGGGAGAAATCATCCGCCTTAGACTGCCAGACATTCTTTTTGTCCTGGGAGGCGGAATCTGTAGGCTTAGCCAGAAGCTCAGCCTCGATGACATAAGTCAACTTGTAGGGGACTAAGAGGATCCTAAGATTGCGGAACCATGCAGGGAAGTTGGTTTCATCAGTTTTCAGCTTGTCCTTCTCGAGGAAAGTGCTAAGGTTGAAGGTGGGTGGGCGAGACATCTATAATGGATTTGCAAAGTGTTTAGACCATGTTCATAATAATGATTTCAAGTTTTAATTATACTTCCGTACTTAAAACAAAAATAACTCCCACTCAAACGAACATCCCTTCACTCATTTAGTGATCACATAATCCCAATCCTCTGCACCTCCCCCGATCATCATGGCCATCAGTGCAGTATCAAAGGTAGACATTCCCTAATGTCAATCATATCATCCATGTGATTCATGCTCGACCTTTAGGTCTCTTGTATTCCGAGACCATGTCTACACATGCTAGGCTTGCAAGTTATAACTTGTGTGTATTCGCAGTGCAACATGGCTTACACCCACTGTATGCGAACGTAGATATGTCTCACACCCGATCATCACGGCCTGCCTCATACCGAAGAACTTTCTTGGTGGTGCACACACAAGGGGAATACGATAACTGGAATACTGCGAGGGATTATCTTACTATGCTACCATCGAATATATAATAATACTAGCATAATAAGTAATACTTCATAAAGTAAAGTGTTATGATGTGGTTATAGCATCTTGATCATCATCCATAGCTTCAATGGAAGTTTCACAAACGTGTCATTGTCACAACACATGCCCCTATGCAACAATAAAGATAGACGCCTCTATATTATCTATTGCAAGTTTTACAAGGCTTTAGGGCTTTCGCAGTAGAACCCCTTACCACCTACGAACGTGGAGCCACAACATGGATTCATGATTGCCATTTTACTTCCCTTTTCAGGGCCCTCCAATGTTGATGCCATATCAACTACCGTAGAGAGACAGAAACCCCCTAAGACACTTTGATATGTGGACCAGTCTCGTGAATCACCACGTGAGGTTGGTCGGGGGCCGTTTTATCAAACAGTATCGTGATATGAACAAGAACATAAAAGAGGGTAGCAACTAGAGAATCAATGCCCACATATTGCTATGTGTTCTATACGTATGACATGTCTACCCATAGACCTGCTCTAATTCCACATAAGGATTCCGTAGATGCCTGATACGTCCATTTTGCATCACTATTCTATATCATAATTTACTGTTATTCATTGATATATTTCATATTAAGAGATGATACTTATGTTATTTCATCTGTTTTTGCATGGTTGATGACTTTTGGAGCATCGACCGCTGTAGTCAGGATTCTGATGGAAAAGGTGCTGTTTGGAGGCAAAATTCGTGAAGATCAGAAAATTTGGGAAAATATACGGAAAATCCTATTTTTACAGAAGACGAAGGCTGCCAGAAGAGGGAGTGGAGATGGGCCAAGGGGGCCCACACCACCCCCTGGCGCGGGCCACCCTAGGCCGCGCCACCAGGTGGTGTGGCCGCCCTAGCCCACCCGTAGCTCTCCCCTATGGCGTATATATTCCTCCCGAAACCCTAAGACTCGGGGAGCGGCCACAGAAAGATTCCGCTGCCTCTATGGGGCAGAAAACACCGAGAGAGAAAGATCTCTCCGGTAGACAGATTTCTACCGGGGGAATTCCTTCCCGGAGAGGGGAGATCGTCGCCATCAACACCACCATCAAGCTGGACTTCATCGGGATCATCATAATCATCACCACCATCATCACCATCAACACGCTCACCACCATCTCCATATTGCTGTAACAATTGTGTTGAATCTTGCATAGTTCATAGGGGAAACTTTCCCGGTGTTGATTACTCTTTGTAGTTGATTCTATTGAGTGAACCATTGAATTATTGTTTATGTTCAGATTGTTATACATCATTATTCCATCTCTGATCATGATTCATATGATGTCTTGTGAGTAGTTCGTTTTGTTATTGAGGACATGGGAGAAGTCATGTTGTTAGTAGTGGAATTGTGTTGAGAAAGATTCAATAGTTTGATATTTAAGTTGTGGTGTACTTCTTCTAGTGGTGTCATGTGAACGTCGACTACATGACACTTCACCTATATGGGCCTAGGGGAATGCATTGTGTATTTGGCTACTAATCGTAGGGATTGCCGGAGTGACAGAAACCTGAACCCCCGTTAGGAAACCATTGCACAAGGGACGTAAGGGTATTAGAGTTTAAAGATGTGGTTAGGTTTCTACCTTAATTAATTTCTTGTACTTACGGATGTTTGCAAGGGGTATAATCACAAGTATTTATTAGTCCTAGGAAGGTCGGTACATTAGCACAGGTTCACCCACACAACACTTAGCAAGCTAAAGAAGATTAATCAACTATATGAAGCGAAAGCACTTGACAGTCTTCCCATGTGTCCTCGAGAACATTTGGTCATCTTAAGTAATACAACTGGCTTGTCCTTTGCTGCATAAAGGATTGGGCCATTTGCTGCATTTATTCCTACTGTCTTTTATTTACTCGTACTTTATTTACTTGCTTTATCAAAAACCCCTAAAATCCGTTTGCTAAGTATTTGCAGAGAATTCCTGATCCATACCACTAGCCAGCACCTTCTGCTCCTCGTTGGGTTCGACACTCTTACTTATCGAAAATACTGCGATACACCCCCTATACTTGTGGGTCATCAAGACTATTTTCTGGCGCCATTGCCAAGGAGTGAAGCGCTATTGGAGAGTGGAACTGGTAAAGGAAACCTCTACTGTGAGTATTGTTTATTTCTGTTAGTTGATTTATTTTCGTTATGGATAATTCGCTGAGTTTCTTATTTCATAATGCTACTACCACTGATAAGGTAGTAGATGAACCACCACCTGCTGAGAATGATGCTTTCAAAATACCTATAAGAATTATTGATCGTGTTATGGATAACTACTATGTTGGGGATGGAACTGTCCATCCCGGTGATCATTTACTCTTTATACATGATTATACAGGTTGTTCAAGTGTGCAGGTATTACTACAGATCAAGTTAAGAAGAAGTTATTCTCATTATCGCTGAAAGGAAGAGCTGAGGAATGGTATAAGCTGCTGAAGAATGGTCAAGCTCTGGAATGGGAGGAAATAGTACCTCTCTTTTATTCAAAGTTTTATCCTCCTAGTGAGATTCATAAAGATCGGAATCAAATATACAACTTTTGGCCTCTTGATGGAGAGAGTACAGCTCAAGCTTGGGGGAGATTGAAGTTACTAATGCTGAAATGTCCCATTCATGAGCTCCCCAACAATATTATTATCAATAACTTTGATGCAAGGCTCCCTCTACATGATAAGGATTTATTGGATGCCTCTTGTGCTGGATCATTCACTCGCATGGAAGAAGAAGCTAAATGGGATCTTCTGGACCGTATTCAAGACAATGCTGAAGCTTGGGAGAATGACAGGGGTAGAAAGTCAGGTATAAATTATGATTATGAATGCATTGAATCTTTTATGGGAACTAATGACTTTCAAAACATTAGTAATGCTTATGGTCTTGATTTACAAGTTATTACAAATTGCTTTAAGGCTTTTGATTCTTATATTGAAATTCCAAAAAAGGGATGTAACAAGTACCATGCACCTTATAAAGATATTGTTGACTGTGTTCCTGTTGGGAGTGCTGAGTATTGCACTATTGATCACATCTTACCTGAACCCTATATCGAGAAGATTCCCTTCCCAGATAAGGTAAAGGATCATCCTATGATAACTAGTGTAATCACTAAAAGTGAAAAGAGAACTGTAAAACCTGATGAACAAATAAACGTTGAACCTGTGGTAGCAATTGTGAAAGACCTTGTCACTAAAAGCATAGAAAATGGACACATAGTCTTTTGTGAGGATGCCTCTAATATTGTTTCACATCCTAATAGAACTAAAAAGGCTAGTGTCCCTGTGCTTTCTGTTAGAATTGGTGATCATTGCTATTATGGTTTATGTGATATTGGTGCAAGTTCTAGTGCTATACCTTATGAGCTTTACAGAGAAATTATGCATGAAATCAGTCCCTGCGAATTGGAAGAGATTGATGTGGTTATTCACCTTGCTAATAGAGAGACCATCTCTCCAATTGGTATTGTACGAGATGTGGAAGTTCTTTGTGGTAAGATTAAGTATCTTGCTAATTTTCTAGTACTTGGTTCAGCTGCTAGTAAAACTTATCCTATCATTTTTGGTAGACCTTTCTTGAGTACTTGTGGAGCTATTATAGATTGCAAGAGGGAGAAAATCTTGACTAAGTTTGATGGGGAATCTTATGAGTTTATTTTTTCAAAATTTACTAAAGAACCTTGTGAAGAGGAAACCCATAATGAGGATTTTAGAGTTGAACAACTTGCTTCTATTTCTCTTGCTCCTAACAATGCTTTGTAGCAATTTATGGAAGATCACTGATACGTCCATTATGAATCACTATTCTATGTCTTAATTCACTATTATTCATTGATATATTTCATATTGAGAGGTGATACTTATGTTATTTCATCTATTTTTGCATGGTTGATGACTTCTGGAGCATGGACCGCTGCGGTCAGGATTCTGATGGAAAAGGTGCTGTTTGGAGGCAAAATTCGCGAAGATCAGAAAATCCGGGAAAATATATGGAAAATCCTATTTTTCCAGAAGACTCAGGATGCCAGAAGATGGAGTGGAGGTGGGCCATAGGGGGCCCACACCACCCCATGGCGCGGGCAGGCCTAGGCCGCGCCTGGGAGTGGTGTGGCCGCCCTGGCCCACTCCAGCCTCTCTCCTCTGGCGTATATCATCCCCATGAAACCCTAAGACTCGGAGAGCGACCACAGAAAGATTCTGCCGCCTCTGCGGGGCGGAAAACACCCGAAGAGAAAGATCTCTCCGGCAGACAGATTTCTGTCGGGGGAATTCCTTCCCGGAGATGGGAGATCGTCGCCATCAACACCACCATCAAGCTGGACTTCATCGGGATCATCATCATCACCACCACCATCATCATCACCATCAGCACCCTCATCACCATCTCCATATTGCTGTAACAATTGTGTTGAATCTTGCATTAGTTCATAGGGGAAACTTTCCCGGTGTTGATTACTCCTTGTAGTTGATGCTATTGAGTGAACCATTGAATTATTGTTTATGTTCAGATTTTTATATATCATTATTACATCTCTGATCATGATCCATATGATGTCTTGTGAGTAGTTCATTTTGTTCTTGAGGACATGGGAGAAGTCTTATTGTTAGTAGTGGAGTTATGTTGAGAAAGATTCAATAGATTGTTATTTAAATTGTGGTGTACTTCTTCTAGTGGTGTCATGTGAACGTCGACTACATGACACTTCACCTATATGGGCCTAGGGGAATGCATTGTGTATTTGGCTACTAATCTTAGGGGTTGTCGGAGTGACAGAAACCTAAACCCCCGTTAGGAAACCATTGCACAAGGGACGTAAGGGTCTTAGAGTTTAAAGCTATGGTTAGGTTTTACCTTAATTACTTTCTTGTACTTACGGATGTTTGCAAGGGGTTTAATCACAAGTATGTATTAGTCTTGGATGGGGCGGTACATTAGCACAGGTTCACCCACACAACACTTAGCAAGCTAGAGAAGATTAATCGACTATATGAAGCGAAAGCACTTGACAGTCTTCCCATGTGTCCTCGAGAATGTTTGGTCATCTTAAGAAATACAACCGGCTTGTCCTTTGCTGCATAAAGGATTGGGCCACTTGCTGCATTCATTCCTACTGTCTTTTATTTACTCGTACTTTGTTTACTTGCTTTATCGAAAACCCCTAAAAATCCATTTGCTAAGTATTTGCAGAGAATTCCTGATCCATACCACTAGCCAGCACCTTCTGCTCCTCGTTGGGTTCGATACTCTTACTTATCGAAAATACTGTGATACACCCCCTATACTTGTGGGTCATCAAGACTATTTTCTGGCGCCATTGCCGGGGAGTGAAGCACTATTGGAGAGTGGAACTGGTAAAGGAAACTTCTACTATGAGTATTGTTTACTTCTGCTAGTTGCTTTATTTTCGTTATGGATAATTCGCTGAGTTTCTTATTTGGTAATTCTACTACCACTGCTAAGGTAGTAGATAAGCCATCAACTGCTAAGAAAGATGTTTTCAAAATACCTACAAGAATTATTGATCGTGTTATGGATAACTATTATGTTGGGGATGGAACTGTCCATCCTGGTGATCATTTAGTCTTTATACACGAATTATGCGGGTTGTTCAAGTGTGCAGGTATTATTACGGATCAAGTTAAGAAGAAGTTATTCTCATTATCACTGAAAGGAAGAGCTGAGGAATGGTATAAGCTGCTGAAGAATGGTCAAGCTCTGGAATGGGAGGAAATAGTTCCTCTCTTTTATTCAAAGTTTTATCCTCCTAGTGAGATTCACAAAGATCGGAATCAAATATACAACTTTTGGCCTCTTGATGGAGAGAGTACAACTCAAGCTTGGGGGAGATTGAAGTTACTAATACTCAAATGTCCCATTCATGAGCTCCCCAACAATATTATTATCAATAACTTTTATGCAAGACTCCCTCTACATGACAAAGATTTATTGGATGCTTCTTGTGCTGGATCATTCACTTGCATGGAAGAAGAAGTTAAATGGGACCTTCTAGATCGTATTCAAGACAATGCTGAAGCTTGGGAAAATGGCAAAGGTAGAAAGTCAGGTATAAATTATGATTATGAATGCATTGAATCTTTTATGGGAACTGATGACTTTCAAAATATTAAAAATGCTTATGGTCTAGACTCTCAAGCTATTGCTTCTTATTTTAAGGCTTTTGCTTCCTATATTGAAGTGCCTAAAAAGAAGTGGAATAAGTATCATGAACCTTATAAAGATATTGCTAAGAGTGTTCCTACAAGAAATACTGAAGTGTATACTGCTAATCATGTTTTACCTAAACCTTATATTGAGAAAATGCCTTTTCCAGTTAAGGTAAAGGAACATTCTATGATGGCTAGTATGGTAGATGAAAGTATGAATAAAGCTGTTGAACCTGATAAACAAATGGTTGATGAACCTATGATAGAAAATGTGAAAGACTTTGTCACTAAGCATGAAAAAGAGGGACACACTATCCTTTGTAAGGATACCTCTAATATTGTTTCGCAAAATAGTGTTATGAGAGCTAGTATTCCTGTGTTTTCTGTTCGAATAAGTGATCATTGCTATGATGGTCCTTGTGATAGCTATATTGTTTAGTTTATGCATGATACTAAAAGTTACTATGAGAGATGGAAAAGTGTTCTTATGCATCTCAATAATATCAAGTTTCCTTGTTTTATGCTGAAAGTTTTTATGTTGCACTTCTTTTTCCTTCTTATGCAAGTTGCCTTTGGTTTCAATAACTTGTTTGTTTACAAAATTCCCTTGCATAGGAAGTGGGTTAGACTTAAATGTGTGTGTTTTTTTCTTCTTAATGCTCTCTTTCACTTCAAATCATATCCCTATGAGAGCTTCTTCAAAATTATCATGCCCATCTTAATGGCTATAAAGAAAGAGCTTTATGGGAGACAACCCAATTTGTTTTTGCTTTTAGTTTGTTTTTGTTTCTTTGAGTCTTGGAAGTTATTACTTCGGTAATAACCACTCCTTATCCGTTTTGTTTGGTTTTTGTGTCAAGATCAACCTCTAATGAGAGAGAAGTAAGATTTGGGGAAGTTGCTGTCCCGAAACAAATTTTTGTGCTTCACCGTAAAAATTCGTGAGAGATCTCTGTATGTCGGATTGAGCGAAAAAATTCATGCTTCGGCCCCAGGTTGTTACTTAACTTTCGTTAGCTTTGCACTTTTTGATTTGAGCAACAGAAGATTTTCAAAAAAATTGATCTTTACCTGCTGGTCTGTTTTGACAGATTTTGCCAATCTTGCATTTGCTTCTTGATTCGATTTCCTTTTTGGGTTTTCGGAAGGAGTTGCTACAGTAGCTTTTGTTTTGATGGTTTTCAGTTGAAAGTTGAACTCAAAAGGTTTTGTCACTTCACTTATACTAATGTTGCTAATGAGAATTGTGTGAAGTTTTGTGTGAAAGAAATTTCCAGGAAGTGGAGATAATGGTGTAATAAGGAAGAGAAGGGTTTTATGACTCAAGTAATAAGTGTATGAAGATGAAGATATTGATTTTATTCAAGTGGTGACTCTAGAAGGATCCACTAAATACCAAATTCAGAGACCTGCAGAGTCCGTTTCCAACTAGGTAACAGTTCTCGTAAGAAAACTTCCACGAAAATACAATCCAACTATATTTTTGCAGTTTTCAGTCAGTAAGGAAAGCTATGAAGCGAACAAGGGACGGAACCGGAGCCAGGGTGGCCCACACCACCCCATGGAGCGGGCCCACCTCTGGCCGCGCCACCAGGTGGTGAGGCCACCCAGGACTCCGCCTACGACTCGTTTTCTCCCAGTACCTTCCTTTTGATGTAAAACTTTGTAATATATCACCCCCCCGGATCCCCCGGATCCCCCGAGGTCCGTATATCGTGTTTTCGTCGTGTTTTTGTTTCGATCTATTTCTGCTAGGTAAAAATCCCAGATTTGGAGCCACAATGTCTTCTTCTGGATCATCCAAGGGAGATTCCGTAGAAGATATCATCAACCCGTACATGAGAGAATTGAAGATTCATCCCAAGGAGTTGTTGCTCGAAGGTGGAGAGGTCCGGATTAAAGAGGTTCAAGGCCCTAAAGGTGAAGGAAGTCTGGAGGACAGGATGGAAGCACTGGAGCATGAAGTCTTTAGGTACAGGAAGATGGCGGAGCGTGAAGTGGATATCATCCATAAGATTTGCTCTGAACTCATCACCAAGCACCAAAAGGATACTGCTGAATTCAAAGACGAAGTCCTCTCACTCCGCCAAATAACCAACAAACTGCAAGCACAATTCTATGACGTTCAAAATCAAAACTGTGAGTATGAGGCTAGATTTAAACGCATAAGTGCTGCTGCAAGTTTCAGGATGTTGGAAACCACGATGTCCTTTGTTGATGGGAAGCCTTTACCCTAGAAGACGGACAAAGATGAGAGGATACCACCACCACCTAAGGAGTAATTCGTCATCAGGTTTTTCATCCCCTTGGTTTGTTCCAAGCTTGGGGGAGTGCCGCGGTACCATATCACTATCTTCTATCTTTTTACCTTTTTAGTAGAGTCATATCATGAATAGAGGAGTTATTATGTAGTATGGTTTGCATTATGGAAGTGTCCCCTCTCTCGTTAGATATGTATCCCTTGGTGTGAGTTTCCGTTATGGAATATTAATGAGAAGTTCTAGAATTCACTCTTTTGCATAGCTTATTTTAGTTTTCAATTCGTGGTTATATGATTGATCTTGTTGTTAGTATTGGTATCACTTTGGGATCATTGAGTTAATTTAGTTGGTTTTGGCAAACCTGGCTCGGTCAGTAGAAACACCTTTTTGAGAGTTGAAAAGAAAAAGATAGAAGTACTCTAAGGAAAAATAATTTCATCATCCTTCTTTCTTGATTTGCTCATAATTCTAGTATTCTCTAGTTAAGATCTTTTGTGCTTCCAAGGAAGATTGCATGTTTGTCTTTATCATTTGTATGCTTGGTTGTTTCCTTCAACTCTTGTACTTGCTACCCAGCCTTGCTAGCCAAAAACCTGTACTGAGAGGGAATTCTTCTCGTGCATCCACCTCCTTAAAACCAAAACCTTTGCCATTTGTGTCCACCATACCTACCTAGTAGCATTATTGCTATTCCAAGTAAATTCTTGTTTTATCTACCTCCCAAATTAAACTTGTTATGTGAAAATTAGTGATTAAGGCTCTCACGAACTTGATGGCACACCTTACTTTCTTGCACTTAATAAACTTGAACCATTGTGCTCACCTATGTTGCGTATATGCTTGCGCTTTGTAAGTTGTGAATTAGAAGAACCATGCTGTCATGGGGAACGCTTTCAACATTGCACTGATACTTTGTACCAAGTTGATATCATTTTATTTTGTCTATGGATGTCGTCGGTGTGAAATGAAAGGGGAGCTTGTAAGTCCATGGAGTTATGCATGTGTGTTAGAGAAACGCCTGGGCCGCTGGTCTAATCCATGCTGACATAGTGGAAACCTGCAGCGTAACCATCACGAGTATCTATGAAGCATTCTTCTTATAAAAAAAGAGATAGAGATTGATAAAAAGAGAAAAGAAAAAAAGAGATATTATAAAAGAGGAAAGAGAGAAAAAAGCACCATATTCCCATGGTAAATAAGAAGATTGCTGAGATACTTGTTGTCTGCTTGCCTTGTCATTTTGATATGGGGATTCTTCCGTATCATCGGGCAAGGGGTACCCCGTTGGCGGTTCTCAATGATACACATATGCTTACAATGACAAGAACTTACCGGTGAATAAACTTGAGTAGCATGAGGAGCGACCCTCGTATTCAAGGGACATGAGATTCTCAATTTACAACTTGTCAATGCATATCCTCATATTTGATCACTTTAACCTTAATCACCTAAAGATTCCTATGATAGGGGCAATGAGAGCTGAAAGCTAGTAAGTATCATAATTTTTGGGAGCTCTTTATGAGACTTGCAATCCCTGCTTCCCTCTACGAAGGGCCTTTCTTTTACTTTGCAGTTGAGTCAGTAAACCTATTCCCTTCTATCTCAGCAAGTATCTTGAGTTGTTGTGTTTCATTCATGCATATGATTATTTATGAAAAGCCAGCTATTTGTGAACTCCAGCAAATTATCAACTATTCTTCGACCAAGAGCTAAGTTTGCCATTACCAATTATGATTCACTTTGTGTATCTTTATTGTGTTTCCTTTACTTATTGCAAGTTGAGTTATATAATAGTGAGTTGTCTTCTATTATGATCTATGTATTTGATGAATGTGATGCTTCTTGTGTGTATTCTTTTATCGACTTTTCACTCCATAAACCTGAGGTCATGTTTATTGAGCCCAGTTTCGCTTGGGGACAAGCAAAGTCTAAGCTTGGGGGGAGTTGATACGTCCATTTTGCATCACTATTCTATGTCTTAATTCACTATTATTCATTGATATATTTCGTATTGAGAGGTGATACTTATGTTATTTCATATATTTTTGCATGGTTGATGACTTTTGGAGCATGGACCGCTGAAGTCAGGATTTTGATGGAAAAGGTGTTGTTTGGAGGCAAAATTTGCAAAGATCGGAAAATCCGGGAAAATATACGGAAAATCCTATTTTTCCAGAAGACTCAGGATGCCAGAAGATGGAGTGGAGGTGGGCCACAGGGGGCCCACACCACCCATGGCGCGGGCAGGCCTAGGCCGCGCCTGGGAGTGGTGTGTCCACCCTGGCCCACTCCAGCCTCTCTCCTCTGGCATATATCATCCCCACGAAACCCTAAGACTCGGGGAGCAACCACAGAAAGATTCCGCTGCCTCTGCAGGGCGGAAAACACCGAGAGAGAAAGATCTCTCCGGCAGACAGATTTCTGCCAGGGGAATTCCTTCCCGGAGAGGGGAGATCGTCGCCATCAACACCACCATCAAGCTGGACTTCATCGGGATCATCATCATCATCACCACCATCATCATCACCATCAGCACCCTCATCACCATTTCCATATTGCTGTAACAATTGTGTTGAATCTTGCATTAGTTCATAGGGGAAACTTTCCCGGTGTTGATTACTCCTTGTAGTTGATGCTATTGAGTGAACCATTGAATTATTGTTTATGTTCAGATTGTTATATATCATTATTCCATCTCTGATCATGATCCATATGATGTCTTGTGAGTAGTTCGTTTTGTTCTTGAGGACATGGGAGAAGTCTTGTTGTTAGTAGTGGAGTTATGTTGAGAAAGATTCAACAGATTGTTATTTAAGTTGTGGTGTACTTCTTCTAGTGGTGTCATGTGAACGTCGACAACATGACACTTCACCTATATGGGCCTAGGGGAATGCATTGTGTATTTGGCTACTAATCGTAAGAGTTGCCGAAGTGACACAAACCTGAACCCCCGTTAGGAAACCATTGCACAAGGGACGTAAGGGTCTTAGAGTTTAAAGCTGTGGTTAGGTTTTACCTTAATTACTTTCTTGTACTTATGGATGTTTTCAAGGGGTTTAATCACAAGTATGTATTAGTCTTGGATGGGACGGTACATTAGCACAGGTTCACCCACACAACACTTAGCAAGCTAGAGAAGATTAATCGACTATATGAAGCGAAAGCACTTGACAGTCTTCCCATGTGTCCTCGAGAACGTTTGGTCATCTTAAGAAATACAACCGGTTGTCCTTTGCTGCATAAAGGATTAGGCCACTTGCTGCATTCATTCCTACTGTCTTTTATGTACTCATACTTTGTTTACTTGCTTTATTCTAAAACCCCTAAAAATCCGTTTGCTAAGTATTTGCAGAGAATTCCTGATCCATACCACTAGCCAGCACCTTCTGCTCCTCATTGGGTTCGACACTCTTACTTATCGAAAATACTGCGATACACCCCCTATACTTGTGGGTCATCAATCACGAAAGTGAAATCTTCATGGAAGAAAGAAATGAGATTGACGAGATTCTCCATCGTCAACCTAAGATGCTTAAGCATAACTTGCCTGTAGAAGACTTGGGTACCACGATGCCACCTAAAAAGGATCCAGTCTTTGATCTAAAACCTCCCCCCTGACGATCTTAAATATGCTTACATTGATGATAATAAGATATATCTTGTTATTATTAGCTCTAAACTTTCAGGGAAGGAAGAAGAAAGGTTATTGGAGGTACTGAAGAAACACCGAGGTGCTATGGGCTGCACTCTGGATGATTTAAAAGGGATTTCTCCTACTATATGTCAGCATGCTATCAATATAGAACCAGATGCAAAGCCAGTGGTCGACACCAACGGCGTTAAATCCTAAGATGAAGGAAGTGGTAAGAAATGAGGTATTGAAACTCCTTGATGCTGGTATTATTTACCCTATTAATGATAGTGAATGGGTTAGTCCTGTTCATTGTGTTCCTAAAAAAGGAGGAATTACAGTTGTTCCTAATGATAATGATGAGCTTATTCCCCAAAGAATAGTGGTAGGCTACCGGATATGCATTGATTTTAGGGAAGTCAACAAAGTTACTAAGAAAGATCACTACCCGCTTCCTTTTATTGATCAAATGTTGGAAAGGTTGTCTAAAAAGACCCATTTTTGTTTTCTTGATGGTTATTCTGGTTTCTCTCAAATTGCGGTTAAACAACAAGATCAAGAAAAAACTACTTTTACTTGCCCTTATGGAACTTATGCTTATAGGCATATGCCTTTTGGTTTATGTAATGCTCCTGCTACTTTTCAAAGATGCATGCCTGCTATCTTTCATGGTTTCTGTGAGGAAATTGTGGAAGTGTTCATGGATGACTTTTCTGTCTATGGAACTTGTTTTGATAATTGTCTGCACAACCTTGATAAAGTTTTGCAGAGGTGTGAAGAAACTAATCTTGTTCTTAATTGGGAAAAATGCCACTTCATGGTCAATGAAGGGATTGTACTTGGACATAAGGTTTCGGAAAGAGGCATAGAAGTTGATAGAGCTAAGGTTGAAGCAATTGAGAAAATGCCATTTCCAAGAGACATCAAAGGTATTCGTAGTATCCTTGGTCATGCCGGGTTCTATAGAAGGTTTATTAAAGATTTTTCTAGGATATCAAAACCCCTCACTAATCTTCTTCAAAAAGATGTACCCTTTGTTTTTGATGATGATTGTAAGGAAGCTTTTGAAACTCTTAAGAAGGCTTTAACCACAGCTCCTATCGTTCAACCACCTAATTGGAGTTTACCCTTTGAAATAATGTGTGATGCTAGTGATTTTGTTGTAGGTGCTGTCCTTGGGCAACAAATTGATAAAAAACTAAACGTTATTCATTATGCTAGTAAGACTCTAGACGCTGCTCAAAGGAATTATGCTACTACTGAGAAAGAATTTCTAGCTGTTGTCTTTGCTTGTGATAAGTTTAGACCCTATATTGTAGACTCAAAAGTCACCATTCATACTGATCATGCTGCTATTAAGTACCTTATGACGAAGAAGGATGCTAAGCCTAGGCTTATTAGATGGGTGCTGCTTTTACAAGAGTTTGATCTACATATAGTAGATAGGAAAGGTGCTAAAAACCCTGTAGCTGATAATTTATCTCGATTGGAAAACATCTCTTTTGACCCTATGCCTGTTAATGATAGTTTACCAATTGAACAGTTGGCTACGGTAGGGGTAAGCTCGCGAAGGAGCCCTTGGTACGCTGATTATGCTAACTTTATTGTCTCCAAGTATTTGCCTCCAACTTTTACAGCTCAGCAAAGAGGAAGTTCTTTTATGATTTGAGGTATTATTTTTGGGATGACCCACACTTATATAAAGAAGGAGTGGATGGTATTATGCGAAGATGTGTTCCAGAATATGAACAAAAGGAGATATTGCATAAATGTCATGGTAGTGCTTATGGAGGACATCATGCAGGAGATAAAACTGCGCAAAAGGTGCTACAATCAGGTTTCTACTGGCCTACCCTTTTTAAAGATGCAAGATAATTTGTTTTATCTTGTGATGAATGTCAGCGTGTTGGTAATATTTCTATACGCAATGAAATGCCTATGAACTACTCTCTAGTTATTGAACCCTTTGATTGCTGGGGATTTGACTTTATGGGTCCTTTTCCTCCCTCGAAAGGTTATACGCATATTCTTGTTGTCGTTGATTATGTTACTAAGTGGGTAGAAGCCATTCCTATGAAGAGTGCTGATGGGGAGACTTCTCTAAAAATGCTTAAGGATGTTATCTTTCCTAGGTTTGGAGTGCCTAGGTATCTCATGACTGATGGGGGTTCTCATTTCATTCATGGTATTTTAGAAAGACCCTTGCTAAATATGATGTTAATCATAGAATTGCTTCAGCTTATCACCCCCAAACTAGTGGGCAAGTAGAGTTATCAAATAGAGAGATTAAATCCATCTTGCAAAAGACTGTTAATAGATCTAGAAAAAACTGGGCTAAAAAGTTGAATGACGCTTTATGGGCTTATAGAACTGCCTACAAAAACCCTATGGGGATGTCTCCCTATAAAATGGTTTATGGGAAAGCTTGTCACCTACCTTTAAAATTAGAACACAAAGCTTACTGGGCAGTTAAAGAACTCAATAGAGATTGTAAGCTCGCAGGTGAGAAAAGATTATTTGATTTAAGTTCTTTAGATGAATGGAGGAGTGGAGCCTATGAAAATGCTAGGCTCTTTAAAGAAAAAGTTAAAAGATGGCATGACAAGCGAATACTTAAGAGAGAATTTCATGTTGGTGAGAAAGTTCTATTGTATAGGTATCGTCTCAGATTTTTTGCAGGAAATCTACTATCAAAATGGGAAGGACCCTTCATTATTGAAGAAGTGTACCGTTCACGAGCAATAAAAATTTCTTATTTAAAAGATAATACTACACAAGTAGTGAATGGCAGCGACTCAAGCACTATATTACTGGAGATTCTTACAATGAAGATGATGATGCCTTTCAAGTGATAACTCCAGAGAAATTTATCAAGGACCAAATTCAGAGACCTGTTGAGTCCGTTTTCAAATAGGTAACAGTTCTGGTAAGAAAAGTTCCGCGAAAATACTATCCAACTATATTTTTGCAGTTTTCAGTCAATAAGGAAAGCTACGAAGCGAAAGAGGGACGGAAACGGAGCCAAGGTGGCTCACACCACCCTGTGGCGCGGGCCCACCCCTGGTCATGCCACTAGGTGGTGTGGCCACTCTGGACTCCGTCTCTAACCCGTTTTTTCCCAGTACCTTCCTTTTGTTGTGAAACTTCGTAATATATAAACCCTCGGATCACCCGAGGTTCATATATCGTGTTTTCGTCGTGTTTTCGTTTTGATCTGTTTTTGACAGGTAGAGTCCCGGATTTGGAGCCATAATGTCTTCCTCTGGATCAGTCAAGGGAGATTCCTTGGAAGATATCATCAACCCATACATGATAGAGTTGAAGATTCATCCTAAGGAGTTATTGCTTGAAGATGGGGAAGTCCGGATGAAAGAGGTTCAAGGCCGTAAAGGTGAAGGAAGTCTGGAGGACAGGATGGAAGCACTAGAGCAAGAAGTCTTTAGGTACAAGAAGATGGCGGAACACGAAGTGGATATCATCCATAAGATTTGTTCCGAACTCATCACCGATCACAAAAAGGAGACTGCTGAGCTCAAGGATGAAGTCCTCTCACTCCGCCAAACAACCAATGAACTGTAAGCATAGCTCTATGATGTTCAAAATCAAAACTGTGAGTACGAGGTTAGATTTAAACGCATAAGTGCTGCTGCAAGTTTTAGGATGCTGGAGACCACAATGTCCTTTGTTGATGGGGATCCTTTACCCTGGAAGTCAGACAATGACAAGAGGATACCACCACCATCGAAGGAGTAATTCGTCATCAGGTTTGGCATCCCCTTGGTTTGTTCCAAGCTTGGGGGAGTGCCGCGGTATCACATCACTATCTTCTATCTTTTTACCTTTTTAGTAGAGTCATATCATGAATAGAGAAGTTATTATGTAGGATGGTTTGCATTATGGAAGTGTCCCCTCTCTTGTTAGATATGTATCCCTTGGTGTGAGTTGCCGTTATGGAATATTAATGAGAAGTTCTATCATTTACTCTTTTGCATAGCTTATATTAGTTTTCCATTCGTGGTTATATGATTGATCTTGTCGTTAGTATTGGTAGCACTTTGAGATCATTGAGTTAATTTAGTTGGTTTTGGCAAACCTGGCTCGGTCAGTAGCAACACTATTTTTGAGAGTTGAATGAAAAGATAAAAGTACTCTAAATAAAAATAATTTCATCATCTTTTTTCTTGATTTGCTCATAAGTTTAGTATTCTCTAGTTAAGATGTTTTGTGCTTCGAAGGAAGATTGCATGTTTGTCTTTATCACTTGTATGTTTGTTTGTTTCCTTTAACTCTTATACTTGCTACCCAGCCTTGCTAGCCAAAAACCTGTACTGAGAGGGAATTCTTCTCGTGCATCCACTTCCTTTAAACCAAACCCATGCCATTTGTGTCCATCATACCTACCTATTAGCATTATTGCTATTCCAAGTAAATTCTTGTTTTTATCTACCTTCCAAATTAAACTTGTTATGTGAAAATTAGTGATTAAAGCTCTCACGAACTTGATGGCACACTTTACTTTCTTGCACTTAATAAACTTGAACCATTGTGCCCATCTATGTTGCGTATACGCTTGCGCTTTATGAGTTGTGAATTAGCAGAACCATGCTGTCATGGGGCACACTTTCAACATTGCACTGGTACTTTGTACCTAGTTGATATCATGTTCTTTTGTCTATGGATGTCATCGGTGTGAAATGAAAGGGGAGCTTGTAAGTCCATGGAGTTATGCATGTGTGTTAGAGAAACGCCTGGGTTGCTAGTCTAATCCATGCTGACATGGTGGAAACCTACAGCGTAACCATAACGAGCATCTATGAAGCATTCTTCTTATAAAAAAAGAGAGTCTGATATTGAGAAAAAAGAGAAAAATAAAAAAAGAGATTATGAAAAGAGGAAAGAGAGAAAAAACACCATATTCCCATGGTAAATAAGAAGATTGCTGAGATGTTTGTTGTTTGCTTGCCTTGTCATTTTGATCTGGGGATTCTTCCGTATCATCGGGAGAGGGGTACCCCGTTGGCGGTTCTCAATGATACACATGTGCTTACGATGACAAGAACTTACCGGTGACTAAACTTGAGTAGCATGAGGAGCGACCCTCGTATTCAAGGGACATGAGATTCTCAATTTACAACTTGTCAATGCATATCCTCGTATTTGATCACTTTAACCTTAACCACCTAAAGATGCCTATGATAGGGGTAATGAGAGCTGAAAGATGATAAGTATCATAATTTTTGGAAGCTCTTTATGAAACTTGAAATCCCTACTTCCCTCTACGAAGGGCCTTTCTTTTACCTTTTAGTTGAGTCAGTAAACCTATTCCCTTCTATCTCAGCAAGTATTTTGAGTTGTTGTGTTTCATTCATTCATATGATGATTTATTCAATCATGTTTCTTATGTTCTTTGTTTTGCACATTGCTCTTATCGTGGTGATTACTACTTTGAAAGCTATCATTGAAAACCAGTTATTTGTGAACTCCAGCAAATTATCAACTATTCTTCGACCAAGAGCTAAGTTTGCCATTACCAATTATGATTTACTTCATGTATCTCTATTGTGTTTCCTTTGCTTATTGCAAGTTGAGTTATATAATAGTGAGTTGTCTTCTATTATGATCTATGTATTGATGAATGTCATGCTTCTTGTCCGTATTCTTTTATTGACTCTTCACTCCATAAACCTGAGGTCATGTTTATTGAGCTCGGTTTCGCTTGGGGACAAGCGAAGTCTAAGCTTGGGGGGAGTTGATACGTCCATTTTGCATCACTATTCTATATCATAAATTACTGTTATTCATTGATATATTTCATATTAAGAGATGATACTTATGTTATTTCATCTGTTTTTGCATGGTTGATGACTTTTGGAGCATGGACCGCTGCAGTCAGGATTCTGATGGAAAAGGTGCTGTTTGGAGGCAAAATTTGCGAAGATCAGAAAATCCGGGAAAATATATGGAAAATCCTATTTTTCTAGAAGACGAAGGCTGCCAGAATAAGGAGTGGAGATGGGCCACAGGGGGCCCACACCACCCCTGGCGCGGGCCACCCTAGGCCGCACCACCAGGTGGTGTGGCCGCCCTGGCCCACCTTTGGCTCTCCCCTCTGGTGTATATATTCCTCCCGAAACCCTAAGACTCGGGGAGCGACCACAGAAAGATTATGCCGCCTCTGTGGGGCGGAAAACACCGAGAGAGAAAGATCTCTCCGGCAAACAAATTTCTGCCGGAAGAATTCCTTCCCGGAGAGGGGAGATCGTTGCCATCAACACCACCATAAAGCTGGACTTCATCGGGATCATCATCATCACCACCACCATCATCACCATCAGCACCCTCACCACCATCACCATATTGTTGTAACAATTGTGTTGAATCTTGCATAGTTCATAGGGGAAACTTTCCTGGTGTTGATTACTCTTTGTAGTTGATGCTATTGAGTGAACCATTGAATTATTGTTTATGTTCAGATTGTTATACATCATTATTCCATCTCTGATCATGATTCATATGACGTCTTGTGAGTAGTTCATTTTGTTCTTGAGGACATGGGAGAAGTCATGTTGTTAGTAGTGGAATTGTGTTGAGAAAGATTCAATAGTTTGATATTTAAGTTGTGGTGTACTTCTTCTAGTGGTGTCATGTGAACATCGACTACATGACACTTCACCTATATGGGCCTAGGGGAATGCATTGTGTATTTGGCTACTAATCATAGGGGTTGCCGGAGTGACAGAAACCTGAACCCCCGTTAGGAAACCATTGCACAAGGGACGTAAGGGTCTTAGAGTTTAAAGATGTGGTTAGGTTTCTACCTTAATTACTTTCTTGTACTGACGGATGTTTGCAAGGGGTATAATCAAAAGTATGTATTTGTCCAAGGAAGGTCGGTACATTAGCACAGGTTCACCCACACAACACTTAGCAAGCTAAAGAAGATTAATCAACTATATGAAGTGAAAGCTCTTGACAGTCTTCCCATGTGTCCTCGAGAACGTTTGGTCATCTTGAGTAATACAACTGGCTTGTCCTTTGCTGCATAAATGATTGGGCCACTTGCTGCATTTATTCCTACTGTCTTTTATTTACTCGTACTTTATTTACTTGCTTTATTAAAACCTCCTAAAAATCCGTTTGCTAAGTATTTGCAGAGAATTCCTGATCCATACCACTAGCCAGCACCTTCTGCTCCTCGTTGGGTTCGACACTCTTACTTATCAAAAATACTGCGATACACCCCCTATACTTGTGGGTCATCAATGCCGGATCGATTATCACATGACGGTGGTGTGAAGGTGGAGAACTCATTACCCACGAGGTCCTCTCCAATATTCTGGAGAAGTCCTCAATGGATGAGAGAGAGAGAATGGGAGAATGGATGATTCCAAAGGGGGAGGGAGACCCCTATATATAGTAGGAAGGGGCGCACCACCCAGGGGCCAGGCGGTGTGGGACTAATGCCCACACCCGCCAGCCACCTAGGGGCAGACGCCAGCCCTAGGTAGGCCCCACTTGGGCGGCCCTCTAAACCTAGGCCGGTTGGTCCCCTCTCCCTAGGCGCCTTGCCCCTTGGGCCTCCCCTTCGGATGAGGCCCATTAGCATTGGGCTGCCTTTAATAATAAAATAAAAAATATATATTTAATATTAATTCTCTAATTAACATTCAAATACACATATTATCTTATTCCTTCACTCTGGAACACCTTCCGGACCCCTTCCGATATTCATCGGATGTTACCCGGAACTATTCTAGTCTCTATTTCTCCTATGATACCTCATCTACCCTGAGCATCCCTACCCTTAAGCGTGTCATCCTTCGGTTCGGAAACACTCCGGACATGATCGAGACTACTCTCATATCAATGATCAACAGAGGGACCTGGATGGCCATGTGATCCCCATGCGCTTCACGAATATAATCGCTCAAACCGTGAAATAGTCATTTCCCGTTCCCTTTGTCATTTGATTCCTAATTCATCCGAGACTTGATCTTTGATATCCCCATACCTTAGTTCGGTCTCGCTATAGATGAACTTGTTTACTCGTTCCCATGTTGTTGCATTCCGTGACCAAGTCACATGCTTGCAAGCTTTGTTAATGCAACGTCACCGAGATGGCCACATGTATGTATTTGTTACATGGAGTTGACAAATCCTGGTCTTGATATATTCTCCTCTACGCGTCCCTTTGGAAAACCTGAGTGGCACCTTTTTGATCACCCTTTTACGAGATGATACTTGATAACCATCAAAGCTTCCTCCAAAACGGCGATTTGCATTACCTCAGAGTAAAGGATCAGGTCACGAGGTTTTCTATGTTTATCATCAATGGTGAACTTTGTAACTAGATCTCATTAAGATACATCTGTCGAATGTTTTTCTATCACATCATTCAACTAATGACATGACCTCATTGTCAATTGGCATAAATGCCCATGATCTTGAAACCTAGATCATCCTCATGACCAATGAACTAGTTCGCTAGAGATAACTAGAGACACGGTTTGTTTACATACCACATGTGTATTAACATTTCGTATTAACATAGTTATAGCACAATATGAAACGTTATGAACATATAGGACATATATCAAACAATACACTTTATTATTTGCCTCTAGGGCATAACTCCATCAAAATAAACAAACAAAACTAAACGAAACTAACACATGAGTAAAAACTTTTATTTCACATGGGTTGCCTCCCATGAAGCGCTTCTAGTTAAGGTCAATTAGCTTGATCCAGATGGTGATCATTTAGGTTTAATGAGTGGAATGCCCACTCTAAAGTAATTGGCTTTCAAAGTAATTATACCATCATCATCATTAGGCTTGGCCTTCTTCTTTCTAGGGAAGTGGACTATAAAAGGATCTCTAGATGGTAGTCCTATTCTCACATTCCCTTCATGCAAATTGATTAGCACTTTAATAGTTCTTAGGAAGGGCCTACCTAGGATTATATGTGCTATGGGATCTTCAGGCATGTCCACAATAACAACATCAATAAGCACGGGACTACCTTTAATTTCAACAACTATATTTTACTTTATCCCAACAACTTGTTTATAAGTTGAATCTGCTAGATGCAGTCTTAATTGAGTAGTTGCAAATGGCCCCAAGTTCAACTTGTCAAATAGGCTTTCTGAAATCGTTGACACACTTGCACCAAGATCACAAAGTGCAGATATCTCATTAACCCTAACCTTAATTTTAATAGTGGGCTCAAATATATCATCTAGCTTAGCAAGAAGCTTACCATTGAATAAATTGTATACTTGTTGAATAAATTGTTGGTTCATAGCATCATTACCTTGTTATATACCGGGATTCTTTGCGGTGATCATCTTGAGTATATCTTCCACGGTATAATCCGGTGTTGGTGCATTGCTGTAGTCCAGCTCTTCATGCTTTTCTTCATTTGTTACCACCCTCATCATCTTGAGTGCTTCCACCAGATTTGGCTCAGGATTCCTAGTAAATTTTGCTAGTATGAGAGCTTGGCTCTCCGCTACCTTGCCCAATTGAGCCTCCACGGTCTTTGTCATTTCTTTTAGAGCCTGCACATCATTTCTAATTGCAACAGCTTGGTTAGATAATTTTCCTATACTACTTTCATGGTTCTCCATGATTTTAATGAGCATATTATTTTGCTCGGTTTGAGCTTGAATAAAAGTTCTAGCGGTTTGCTTAAACAAGAGATTGCCATGATTTGCTCCATTATGATTATCATAATTATTGTAAGGAGATCCTGCAGGATTAGAGTAATATTTTTGAACATTAGAAGCATAATTTTGGTTTTTCCATGCAGGATTATAAGGAGTGTGAGCTATAAAATTAATATCATTAACATCGGCCGTGATAGCATTAACTTGGGTATCTTCCTTACCCTTTACTATGTTGAGTAACTCGTCTACCTTAGATGTAAGCTCTTCATTGTTTACCTCGGTGATTGAACTCACTCTTTTCGAGGTTCTCTCACATGCCATTGGGCATGGTTATCTTGCATATCATCAAGTAATTGTTTGCAACACTCACTTGTTTTCCCATGATTGTTCCTCCTGCTACAGTATCTAGCATAGACTCAGACATTGGGTTAAGTCCATTATAAAATAAATGTAATATAAGCCATTCTTCCATCCCATGACTAGGACAGTTCACTATGGCTTCTTTCATCCTTTCCCATGCAAGTGCTAGTGGCTCGCGATCTTCTTGTCTAAAGCTTGTAATGTTGGATCTTAGTTGTATAGTTTTAGCTAGGGGAAATTTAGTGATAAACATAATAGTGCATTCCTCCCAAGATTTAATAGTTCCCTTAGGTAGAGCTAGCAACCAGTCATTAACCTTTCCTCTAAGTGAGAAAGGAAACAACCTTAATTAAACAACATTTGGATCTACATCCTTAATACGCATCATGTCACAAATTTCAGTAAAAGTATTTAAGTGCAAACCTCAATCCTCAGAAGATGAACCTCCAAATTGGTTTTGCTGAACCAAACTTAAAAGGTCAGGCTTAATTTCATATGTTTCTACATCAATAGTGGGCTGAGTGATAGGTGCACGAATAAAATCATCAGTGGGAGTAGCATACTCCCCAAGTCTCTTTTGAGCCATGGCTCTTTATATTTTTGGTATTTTTAAGTAAAGAAAACAAATAACAAGTAACTATTTTTTTGGGTTTTCAGATAGATAACTAGAAAGTAAACTAATAACAAGAATAAAACTACAAACAATAATAAAGCTAAAAACAAGGTCTCTACTAACCTCACCAGGATAGCAAAATTTCTTCCCCGGTAATAGCGCCAAAAAATGGGTTGATAGCTTCGATCCGGATTCATGGATATAGTATAATATCTTTTTACCTAGAAGACCTAGGTTTACTCGTCCTTGGAAAGCAATGATAAAAGGAAATAAAAAAGACACGTCTACAAGACTTTGTTTCTTTGTTTTGCCTTTATTTACTGGACCAATCTAGTTTACTTTTATAGTGGGTTGAATATGGATGGAGATAGGCCAGGATTGAAGATCCACCTAGAGTTGCACATCAAATGGGATAAAAGATAATAATAAGCACATTCACGTGTAAAGTTTTAATAGTGATAATCTCTTTTGGGTAATAGATCCTAATATACTAGAGCCCCGGTGATGTAGTGGGCATAACAAAAGTCTTTTAATCCAACCCAGTGCACCACGAACAAAACGGCTACAAACGATTATTAAGTGTAAAACACAGATCAAAGCATTAAGTGGTGATGTTGTTGTGATCCCGAATGGGTCACTAAACAAAGACCGCACTACCATTTCTGTCACTTGGGTTCCTATGAGATCGTCGCTAGCCAAGTATCTCACCTCAAGCCTTTATCAATCTATGGGATCTTGGGTACCTACAAGTCCATAGATCGAGACAAGAGACAAAGAAACAAAAGATACAAATTGCTATTTCAAACAATACACAATGCTCCCATGAATTAGATGCACATAATTGTTGCGAGGTTTCTCCCCAACCAGCAGCCCGTGAGGACTACTCACTCATAACAATAAGATCAAGGATAGAAAACATTGTGTAACATACTTAGGTTGAAACCAAATATTCTTACAATGATCGCCAAATCATAAGGAGATCTAAAGTACAAAGCAATGGATATGGCTAATGGAGGGGATGTATGATGGATGGATGAACAATGGCGTGGATCTCCTTTGGTGGTGTTGTGATACAATCTGAGAATGATGGCTCTCTGCTGGTGGCTGGAGCCTCAAAATATATAGGCATCTTCATGAAAGTTGTAGGGTTTGACCAGATGAAGTCATCGCCAGATGGTATGGGCGGACAATATGGGTGGGACCTACCTGTACTAGTGGTCATTACGACATCTGACGCCAGCAATCGACTCCACAATTACTTGGTCGTGTGGACTTCCTCAAAAACCTTCATTATGACTCCTAATTTCGCATTAAAAAGCGTGATTTCCTGCACAACACAATTCAAAGCAAGATTTTGCATATTTTTTGCAATTATTAGTCATTAGTGGCAAGGATTGAGGGTTTCTTGTCAATTTATTAACCAAAAACAATGTTTAGACGTGGTGGAAGATGGCTATTTTTGGAGCCATCACTCACCTTGCTCCCCCGCACGCTCGTGATGGGCCAAGGTTGATTAGGACTACGGTGGCGACCAGCAGCAGCCTCCCTGGGCGGTGGTTAGCTCCCATGACTGCTTAATTCGTGGGCCGATCAAATGCGGCCTAACCACATTTGACTATGTTGTTTGCTATTTTCTTTGCCATTTTTCTGGGTGATTTCCTCCTGGGCCAAATTCCCTTCGGGGTTTTGGCCTAATGAGGAAGTTTCCCAATAAATCTTAATTTAAATACTTATTTAGTATGAGTTAATTCATAATTAACATATAATAAATGCATATTATAAATTGCCATTTATCCGAACCCTCTTTCGGCCTTTTCTTTCCTTCTTTCTACGAACAACTTCAGATCTCTCCGAAACAATTCCGATTTCTCTCTCTTTTATGATTCCATCTCTCAAGAGGATCTCCAAGCATCATATCGCCGTTAAGCGTGTTTCCCTACGGTTCGGGAATGTCATAGACATGATCTCTGTCAATGATCAACAGCGGGACCGGGATGCCCATGTTGACCCCTATGCACTCCATGAATCACCATCGTGTCGAACCTGGAACGATATGTCCGATTCCCTTTGTTACGCGATGCAAGACTTGTCCGATATCCGATCATCGGCATCACAATAAGTTGTTTGGTCTCGTTTCTAACAAGTACTGTTTTACTCATTCTCGTGGAATTCCATCCCCATGACCTAGTCATATGTTGTGCAACTTATGGATGTAATTCACCGAGTAGGCCCAGTTGTATCTTCTCATCACATAGGAGAACAAATCTCGTTCTTGATGCATAGTGCCTCTACATGCCCCTTTTGATACCCAACATGCACCTTTATGGTCACCCTTTTACGGAAATGATGGTTGATAAAGTCTAAGCAATCCTCCAGTAATAGTGATTGATATGATCTCATTGTCTAAGGATTAGGACACTGTTTCTGAAAATTGCAACGTGAACTAAGTGACATGATCGTGTTGCAACTCATTGGTGGGAAATGTCCATCACATCATTCTAGATGATATGACTTTATTTTCATAGCACCATGATCACCATGATCAGGAAACCTTAATCATCAACTGCCTAATGAACTAGTTGAATAGACGCTACTAGGGACCTGAGTTTATTTATACATCACACTTGTATCAATATTTCTGCTTGATACAATTATAGCATGATATAAAAGAGCATGACTAGGGGGAGAGCACCCTCCTGGAAGTGCGTGCGAGGGATCTAGAGTAGCACGCGGGCATTTGCTGGGTCGACACATGGTTACACGTGCGAGAGCCATCCTGATGCATGCATGCACAAGAGGGGATTGGTTATGGTCCATGTGCGCAAGCGAAAGTTGTTGTGTTGCATGCACACAAGCGAGGAGTTGGTGGCATCGTGTGAAGGACATATGCCCTAGTGGCAAATAATAAATAGGTTTTTATTGGCATATCTCAATTAGTTTATAATAGTTTCATATTGTAATATAACTATGCCAAGTAGAAACATTGGTACAGGTGTGGTATGAAACAACCAAGTCCCTAGTAGCCTCTATTCATACTAGTTCGTTGGTCATGAGGATGATCTAGGTTTCAAGATCATGGGCATTTATGCCAATTGACAATAGGGTCATATCATTGAAGAATGATGTGATGGACATTCCTCGAAGGATTGCAACACGATCAAGTCATATAGTTCATTGTTGCAATAGCTATACCTAGACTCCTTTTCCTTAGACCGTGAGCTCATATTACTCACTGTTTTCCGAAGCTGCTTAGACTACATCAACCATCATCTAGTAATACGGTGGCCATAAAGGTGTACATTGGGTAGTCCAAAGGAACAGTAGATGACATGTGACTGCAAGACCAGGATTTGTTCACCCACATGATGGGTAAAGATACATACGGCCGGCTTGGTGAGATTACATCCATAAATGTTGCAACATGTGACTCGGTCATGGGGATGTAATATCACGGTAACAAGAAAACAGAACTTGTTGTGAACAAAAGGAATTGGATGCTACATTTAGCGGTTCAAACGGCATTGTCATCAAGAATACAGAGGGGTCACATGGATATCCCTGGTCCCTCTGTTGATCATTGATTTAGATCATGTCTATAGCATTCCCGAGCCATGAGAGGATACACTTAAGGGTACGATGAGAGCGATCATTCGTAAGATATAATCACAGTAGAGAAAGAGAAAGCCGGAATCGTTCTATGGAGAAATCCGAAGCTGTTTGGAGAAAGAATAAAGGACCGGAATCATTCCGGGAATTCCAAAGTTGTTCGGAGGATATAGAAAGGGGAACCGAAAGGTGTTTCGGGTTGAATCAGGTTTTGTAATATGTATTTACATATTAATTAGTGTAATTAATATTAAATATAATATTAAAAATCTAATTTGAAGGGTTATTCTACTAATGGGCCAAACTTCCTAGTGAATAAAGGCCCATGAGGGAAAACCAAAAGAGGGAAGGGCCAAGGGCCAAGAGGGCCAAGGCCCAGCCGCCACAAGAGGGCCCACCGGCCAGCCTAGGGTTGTGCGTGGGGTGGGGCCCACCCCTGGCCGGCTGGCCCATGAAGCCCTCAGGGCCCATGCGCCTCCCCCTCTCTTCCCCTTGTTTAGTCCCACATGGCTTAGCCTTTGAGAAAGACACACCCCCTTAGCCTATATAAAGGGGTGCCCATGGGTGGGATTAGAACACATCAATATCTGGAGAAATCCTTTGGTTGACTTCCTCTTTCCCTCTCTCTCTAGCCCTTGTGACCATGGCCCCAAGTTTGGGTTGTGCGAACAAGGCACACCTGCAGTACGCCGTTGCGCTGCAGGGATTTGTGAACATCCGGGTTTTTAATCCCAGATGCCTGTTGTGCCATACATCGCAATCCTAGGATTACCATTTTTGCGAGACATAACAGATTGGATATCACAGTACATCATCCATTACAAACCATAATAAGGTCTTACACAAATAAAGGATCTCATGATCCAGTCTTAATACAAACAAGCAACGGAATAATAAGCATAGTAGTGGGCTCCATCTTCAGCATCATAGGCAATGCTGGTGATGGGAGATGATCCTAGTTGTCATAGCCGTCCTGTTGTCCATCTTCCTGATAGTCCTCCTCATAGTCTGGCCACGGGAATAGCCAGGGACAAAGCCATGAGTACTATTTAAGTACTCGTAAACTATCACTAACAAGTAAGGTAGTTCTACTAGGAATCTTAAGCTCTAGGTTTATTTAAAAAAAGCCATATTTATCTAAACTAAGTTCAGAAGTAAAGAAAACAAAGTAAAGATTCTAAATCACTTAAGTGGGAACCTAGTTTTCATAGTCACAACCCTGTGGTGGTCAAGTCAAAATCATAGTTCACTTCACAAGTCATTTGAAAACATCTGACGACGGAACAGTATAGGCCACTCCAACTGTCCATGGTCGCGGACGCGGATATTCGAATAGTTTGACACTCTGCAGAGGTGGTACACTTTCACCACAAAATTCGAAAAATTGGAATGGTATCGCATCCGAACCCAACCATCAGTTTTGTAAAAGGGCTAAGGCTCATGCCTCAACATTTTCATCATCAAATCCCTTTTGTGTCCATAACACATGTCAACACATTTCAATAGAATGAAGCATCATTCCAAGGTTTTCATAATCCTTTTTCACCAAGTATTCCCATCTAAAGTGATCAAGTTTTATGCTTAGCACTAGCCACTAAGTTAAGAGTTTTCACTAATGAGGGATGCTAATCTCAATCTCATGCCATAGAATGATATCTAGTATAGGCCTAGTTTTATACTCTTTATGCTATCTATACTACTTTTCAATACTCACAAAGCACTAACTAAAAGTAAATAACTTTGGTAAAGTAAAAGATTAAAGCTTGCAAGTAAAAATTGGGATGGGTATAAATCAAAGGTTTATAACCAAAGCATGCCTAATGCATCTTGCTTAGGTTAACTTTCAATTAGTGATATCTTGCCTTGATTGGTGCAATGGTTGAAGTTTTCCTCCTCTTCTTCGGGGTAGAACTCCTCCTCCTCGTAGCTTGGGTCGGTACTATCTTCTATAAATAAAATATGGGTACACAATCACAAAACAATACTTAACTAGCTCTATTTAGCACACTAAGGCTCACACTTGATGATCTAGTATCATCACAAACATCACATGAAATAAAGAACTAGTTTTATTTATCTTATTTGAGAAAAGTAATTTATACTCATTTAAATTAATTAAGATTTAATATTCCCCAATTAAAATATGGGATCATGTGGACACATGTCATCACCACATATTCTAATACATGGGAATGTGATTTAAAGGGTTGATCATATTTTATAAAGTGTAAGATTATTATTTAATAGATTTAAGGTGACTAGAAATTCCCTAATAGCATTCTTTTGGTACTAGTCTAATGTCACTGCATGCAAACCTAGATATTTTTAAATATTCAGATAGATATTATCAAATGCGATTTTTGAGAGTTGGAATCAACTCAAAAGCTATTATGGTTGATTTTTGAAAAATGTTCGAAGTTGCAAAAGTCTCTGTCTTGTTATTTTTACTAAAGATTATCTCCAACTCCAAATGATTTAAATCCAACGGCCTTGGATAGATAATTTAATTACCTTTCTACCAAAATTTGAATCATGCAATTTGGTTAAGTGAAACTCTCTGAATTGATTTTTGAATATGTGGACAGTAACTAGTTTAAACCTAAATGGAAAAACAATTATTTGAATTTCCAGGCCAGCGCGGGAAGTTAATCGGGCCGGCCCAGCTACACTACGTGGCGCAGCGGGCTGCTGACAGATGGGGTCCACCAGTCAGCTGGACTAACTACGCGAAACAGTATCGGTGAATCTAGGCCGTGCGATCTAATTCTAATCCAACGGCTGGGAGTCGTCATCGACGACGAACTGCTCCGTCGAGGAACTAAACCTAGCACGGCGGTGGGGGTCTCGCGGGGCTCACCTAGGCTCCAGCTAGGGTCGGCGATAGGGGAAATCGACATGGTAGACGACGGCAAGGCGAGGCGCGGTCACGGCAGGGCTTGGGGTGGTCGAAATCAACGGCGCCCTTCTCCTCCAACAGCGGCGGGCTCCGGAAAAATTCCGGCGAGAGAGAGCTCTCCTTGCTCCGAGAAGTGGAGGCGGGTCAGTGAGGAGTGGTGAGTGTAATGGTGTGGAGAAATGGGGCAGGGGTGGCCTCCTTTTATACTGCGGCGAGGGGACCGAACGGTGCGGGCGCGAGCTCGTCGGTGACGAGGCTACATGTGGCTATCGACATCGCGGTGGCCAGAGGGCGGTGCTGTGTTCCCTGGCAGTTCTTATGGGCGTAATGGCGAGGTGTGGGGTGGTGTGGTTCGGTCGGGAGCGTGCGGTGCTCCACCCAGATGCATAACTGTTTGCGGCGGCGTGCGGGAGCTGTGGGTCGCGTGGTGGCGAACAGGGGTGTCTGCTGGGTTGCTGTGATCATGGCAGGCGTGAGCGTGCACCGTGAGGGCAAGGCGCGGTCTGGGCAAGCTGGTCGGGCACAGCGAGCTGGCGCGCTTTGTACATGGCAGAGAGAGGCGGGGCACGGAGTAGCTAGGGTGGTCTAGGGCTTGGCTAGGGTCGTGGCTTGGACAAGGGGTGGCGGTGGATCAAGGCGTGTTTAGTGCATGTCATGGGCGAGGCTGGCGAGGCTCCTGGCGTGCTGCCCACTATCGGCCGGCGACGACCACAAACGGTGTAACTACCTCGGACACTACGCTCTAAGTTGCATGCCTGGATGAGCGAAAGTGGTTAAAATAGTACGGTGGGGGCCCAGGGGCCACCCACAGGTAGACCCGTCGGCCGTCCTAACCACTTCCAGAACATCGGGACAAGAACGAGCGGCGTAGTCGGCAGGCGAAGGGATCAACTACATACACAAGTGAGTATGTATGCAAGCCACCATACAACTGTTCTCAAATCCATACCATCTAAAGAAATAGAAATATATTGCAACGCCATACGGCAAGATCCAAATATCTTAGATAGAGATAATATTTTAGGATAGCTCCTCATACATCAATTAACAGAGTATCAGGCGGAAGCGGAAGTCAAGATCCGAGTACGGATAAGAAGCAAATCAGCATAAGATGCCACATAAATAAACACATCCCGCCCATAGATCTCACGGATCACCATCCCCGGAATCTCTACACCGAGTGATCGTTGCCAACATCATCTGTCTCCTCCACCCAGTATCCATCTTGCGAATACACCTGTTCATCTGAATCAAACAATTTATCATGTGAGACCCTAGGGGTACTCAGCAAGTCTTTATGCCTCTAAAGGGGACATATACCTGGGGTGACGCAATTGCAGCAAAAGATAATAAATAACAAGTCTATAGATACCCGCTAACCATCCGCCTAACCAATGATAGACGGATATCCGTTAATTAGTAACAATAGTTATAACAGTAGAATTAACAGATCCATCCTCCTTCTCGCTTACCAACGAGAAAGCGGACGAACAACCCATCCGTTGGCAGTTTTATTAACCATTCCATGAGTATTACACTATTTACTAGCCAGGTACTTAGTCAAATTAAAAGCGGTACTTTAGTTATACATGTCTATGATCGAGAAATGTGCTCCAAGTCGTCCATAACCGCGGACACGGCTTTCAGAAAGATTTACCCTGCAGGGGTGCACAAATAGCAACACACACTCGATCAACCTCGGAAAAACCAACTCAAAACCCAACGAGGCATTCACGACAAAGCGATCACAGGATTCATAAAATATTTCAGGGAGCCACCCCATTAAGCTACCCGCAACGAAGTTGGCCGGCTCCAAGACGGACCCAAGGTTTGCGTCAATGGCTGTAAATGACTGGGAACCCGAAAATGTGACTGGGCTTGTCGATACCGCGAAAACATTCCGCATCCAAAACAGTACAGGTGCTCCACGCACAATCTTAAAATAAAACAGTAAAGCATGGCATAAGTACAGGATAGTAACAAAGCCCCAAACTACTTTGTGGCCCCAAGAAATAGAAATGAATCAAGCTCTGGCTCAGGGGGGGTCCATAAGGCCTCCCGAATGTGGATAGTGCGAATAACAAGGAAGAGGAATCAAGTACTCGGGGTCCTACGGGACACAAGTGAGCATGAAAAACCAAATAGCAGATATTGCTCACCGGTGCCTCTTTCATTAGTTATCCCATTACTACTCAGGTTAAGTTGTTTAGGTACCTCGTTATCCATCAGACACTCACATACCCTACACATGTTGTTCTACGACCCGCATGGCTCAAACAACTCCTGTAGTAATGGCTCATGGGATGGGGGAACAAGCTTCGGTGGGGTTTAAAAGTAAAGGCTATGCAGTACTTGGGATTCAATTTAATGCAATCGTGACTCAATGATGCAAGAATAATATAGAGGCAATAGGTTCTATATGTATGCAAGCATGGGGTAGTGCTTGCCTGGCAGCTCAGTTGAAGGGAGAGACGGATCTGGGTAGTACTCCTGGGATTCCTGGTATTTCCCCTGCTCGGTGTCTATTCGAAGAAGAACCAAACAAACAAGGGCCAACATAAATAAAGTGCACAAGCATATGAATTAAAATGCGACAAGCAAACAAGCATGCCATGATGAATGATGCACAATTTGCATGGCGATAATGTAGCATGGCATGGGTGAGGTGTGAGATACAAGAATAAAGCATTTATTAAGTTTTTGTTCACATTTTAACCCCAAATAAGTTGCTGTATACTTTATATTTATATGATGCATGCTGCAATTTAGAACATGGAATGCATAGTTAGAACGGGCTCGTCGCACTGATCGATTTAGACATATTATTTGTCGAATTTGGAGTTGTAGAATTAAAGTTATTAATTATTTAAGAAAAGGCATTTTTATTGCATTTAAACAATTTCGAAATTTTAAAATGCCCAAATAATATTTTGAAAAGCATATTTGAATTCCTCACATTTTTCTGATTCCAAAACATATATTATTTGGATTTACAAATTAAAAGTTATTAAAAACAGAATTTAAATTCATATTAAAACATTTCTGGAAAGCATTTTATTTAAACAGAAAAACATTCCAGACTTTTTATACCCAGAGACAGTTAGCCCCAGACGCTGACGGTGGGACCAGTGCTGACTAGGCGGAACGGCGCGCAGCACACCCTTTTCTATCGCGAGCACAACCAGCCACAGAGACAGACCAATGGGTCCGGCGGCAGAAAGGGCCCGCACGATAGTGGGCGAAAAGGGGGCTGCCACGTGTAGGAGCTGGGGAGCGCGGGTTGAGGAACCGATACTTGCGGTCCCTTTTTGTAAAGTGGCAATAGCCGATGACAGGTGGGTCCGGAGGGGTCGCGGGTTTAGCCGGCAAAAAGGGTGGGGGTTTTACTGCAAGACGCGCAACGGGTACTGTTTCTCTTCTCTGACAAAACTGACGGAAACGACAGAGAACGGCGCGGCGAGGCGGGGGTTCGAATGCGCGACCGATCGCTCGCGCAGAGGGGCGGAACCACTGCGGTGGATGGGGATTGGTGTTAGGAACCGCAGGCGTGGCCAGATAAGGCATATCCGGCGAGAAGACGGTCCTCGACGACGGCGAGCGCGATGCACCGAAGGCGCTCGTCCGGCGGCATGGCGCGTACAGGAAGCGGTGAACAGAGGGAGGTTGTCTGGGAGGTTCGGATGCTCACCGCGGTGGCGTCGGTGGAGGTGGTTCGGGCTGGGGAGCAGCCGATCAACGGCGATGCAGACGGCCGGTGGCTAGGGTTTCGCATCGGGCTCGGCGGGGTGCAGCGGTACAGGGGCCGTCTCCTCCTCGCTGTCGCGTGCAGGGGCGGTCCAAGGCACCTCGTGGCCTTCCTCGACACCTCACACACCACGCCCGCCTCCTGATCTTGTGGGTGACCGCCGATGCCGAGGTGGTGGCCGGAGTTGGAAGGGGTAGCAGGAGGGGTAGCTGGGGTAGGGCTGCGGCGCAGAGGACCTGGGGATGGTGCGATAGAGGGGAGAGGGGGTTAGATAAGCACGAGGGGGAGAGATGCCATGGGGGAAGGCTCGGGAGAAAAAGGTGGTTCGGTGGCCACCTTTCCTTCCTCTCCTTCACGTGCTAGGCAGGGCTCGGCCTGGGGTGTGGCTGCAGCTGGGGTCGGCCAAGGGAAGGAAGGGGCTGCACGGGTGGGGCCGGCTTGTAGCGAGAGAGTGAGAGAGAGAGAGAGGCCAAGAGGGCTAGGGTTGGAGGGGATGGTTAGCTAGGGTTGGGGGTTAGCTCGGCATGGGGTAGAGAGGGAGGCTAGGGTGGGTCCCTGTTGGCGGAGAGAGGGAGAGGTGCTCAGCATGGTGAGGGAAAGGGTGTAGCCGAAGCTAGGAAGGTAGGGTTAGCTTGGCATGGTTGATTAGGGTTAGGGTTTAGCATGATCAAGCATGGGGTAGAGATGGTTAGAGTTTTAACATGATCCAAAGCAAGATCAAGCAAGAGGTGAAAGTAGATGTGGTGAGGGTGAGATGGAAGTGAGTGATGAGGTAAGTGATGCACATGGCAAGGAACACTAGACCAAGATGAGGAGGTTTGAGTAAGAGAAAAAGGGAAGCTTAACAAAAGAGAAGATCCACTCAAAAACCAAGAAAAACCAAAGGAGAAAAAGATGGTGGTGATTTGCATGGCCCATGCATAGTAATAAATGCCATGTTTATTCTTGTAAAACAATAATAAAGTCTCATGGCATTTATTCCCATGCATCCCTAAAATATGGAGATAAGGCCAAGCTAAAGGAATTTAAAAGGATGTTCCATGTGGAGTAGATGGAGATGATCATATTTGAATATAATTTGGGACATGCTAGTGTGTATGTTCCACTAGGTGCATAATATCCCCAACAATATTCCAACATGAGCAACTATTCCAAAACACTCCATATGGAAGCTAGAAAAAGGGGTACCACTCATTATGCATGCAAAGGTGGCTCCACATATCAATAATGTGAAAACAACATGATACTAGTGTCAGAGCATGTGGAAATAGAAGTGGATCATCCCAACCCACATGAGCTAGGTTTAAATGCCAAAGGAAAAATGTACAAGCTCATGTATAATTAAGATGGTGGAATTATAAGGTGTGACAAGGGAAAGGTGGTGGAGTTGAATAGAAGATATGCCCCCAACTCAACTTGGGCATCAAGCATTTATCAAGAATCAAATACAATATATCAAGACCAAATACAATTTCTATTGCATATGAGAGAAGAACCAAATGAAAATGGTTTTATATGATGCTCAAATGCAAGGTGGCATGATGACATGAGCATGATATAATTATGATGCAACAATTATATGTAGGAAGTAGCAATTATATTACTAGACCATGTAGCATTACATATGTTAGACAGATGGGATGCTACAAACGGGCAGCGCTCCACTGTGCAAACGGCAAAGGGGGGACTTGGTCCAGGTCTTGGTTAGATTCAGGGGAGACAGGGGAGTGAAATGGAGACCAATTGGTCGAGGATCACTATCCACAACAGTGAAGTTAGGCAGAGGGTTAATTAGTGTAAGCAAGGTGTTTGATGATATGGCCGCAAGAACTAAAGTTTCGAAATTTTGATTCAAATTTTTTGAGTGATCTTAAGTTAAGCTTGAGAGTCTATGTTTGCTTGGAGAGGTCAAGGGGAATTGATTTGATATGTTTTTGAAAAATTGGGATCTTAACATATGAACTAGATTCAAATTTTCAACTGTCCATTTAATCTATTTGAAAGATGTTTTTGTAAGTTTGTAAAGTGGGCCTTGATACACTTTTACTTGGTATAGCAAGGGGTGAAAAGAATTGGAAAAGTTTGTGTTAGAAATCTTCTTCTAGGAACACACAAAGTGACCTAGTGGTTTACTTTGGTCAAAATGACCATTTGGTTTATTTATTCATATTTGATTTCTTTTTCTTCTAATTTCCCTTGTAATTGGCCTAGATGATGTAGTATTCACCTTTAAACCATTTCACATCATTTAGAACACTCAAGCATGGCATTTTCCAACAATCACACATTAATGCAAAACTAACATGCCTTCATATTTATTTTCTTAATAAAAGTTTTTGTTAACCCTAAATTGGGTGATTAGAACTTGATAATCTTGATTAGAAGTTTTGGAGTGTTACAGACCTTCCCTCCTTAAACAAAATCTCGTCCCGAGATTTAAGAAAAACTAGGAACTAAGAGATCTGGAAACTCAGTCCTAATATAATCTTCTCGCTCCCAAGTAGCTTCTTCTTTAGTATGGTTGCTCCATTGGATCTTGAGAAATTTGATACTCCGGGTCCTGGTGGTTCTGAAGGCTTCTTCCAAAATACGAATGGGCACTTCACAATACATCAGATCCTTGTTGATATTAATGGCTCGGTGATCGATGTTCTTGAACACTTCGGTCTTCTCCGGAACTTCTAGGCATTTGCAAAGTAACGAGATATGGAACACTTATGGATGGCTGACATCTCCTTCGACAGTTCTAGTTGATAAGAGACTTCTCCTCGGCGATTCAGAATCTTGAATGGTCCAATATATCTGGGGGCTAACTTTCCTTTCAGTTGAAAACGTTGCATTCCCTTCAAAGGCGACACTTTGAGATACACAAAATCTCCAACATTGAAGGTCAGGTCTCTAGGTCTCTTGTCGGCATAACTCTTCTGTCTAGATCAGGCGGTCTTGAGGTGTTCACGGACTTTGTGAACCTTCTCTTCGGCTTCTCATAGGATGCCAGGTCCGAAAATCTGACTCTCTCCTACTTGCGACCAATTCAAAGGGGTACGACACTTCCTTCCATACAGAAATTCAAATGGGGCCATTTGCAAACTGGCTTGATAACTGTTGTTGTATGAGAATTCTGCGAAAGGCAGATAATCTTCCCATTTTGATCCATATTCCAGAACACAAGCTCTCAACATATCTTCTAAGATTTGGTTGACTCTTTCAGTCTGTCCATCGGTCTACGAGTGATAAGTTGTGCTGAAAGTCAACTTGGTTCCTAATCCTTCTTGGACTTTCTGCCAAAATCTTGAGGTAAGCTGGGTTCCTCGATTCGACACTATGGTCTTGGGGGTTCCATGCAAACTGACAATTCTAGCAATGTACTGCTCTGCTAGCTTCGAACTCTGGTAGGTAGTCTTGACAGGTATAAAATGGGCCAACTTGCACAGTCTATCAATTATGACCCAGATGGAGTCATTTCCCCTACAAGAGGTAGGCAAACCTGGTGATAAAGTCCATTCCGACGGAATCCCATTTCCATTCCGGAATCTGCAATGGTTGCAACAGTCCTGCGGGTCTCTGATGTTCCGCTTTGACTCTCTAACAGATATTACACTTGGCTATGTAGCTTCCGATTTCTCTCTTCATCTTGTGCCACCAAAATTGCTCCTTCAAATCCTGATACATCTTCGTTCCTCCGAGGTGGATAGAATAAAGAGTATCATGAGCTTCCTGCATGATAACTTGTTTCAACTCTGAATCTGCTGGCACACAGATACGTCCTTTGTACCACAAAACTCCTTCTTCATCTTCGGTGAATCCGGGTACCTTTCCTGTACCAATACGACGTTTGATTCCGTCGATACTTGCATTTCCCTTCTGGGATTCCTTGATCATGGTGTTCAATCAACACAGCAATCTGCTAAGAGCATCCGCTACCACATTGGCTTTGCTGGGGTGATAGTGAATGTCAAGGTCATAATCCTTGATTAACTCTATCCACCTCCTTTGCCTCATATTCAGCTCCTTTTCAGTGAAAATATACTTCAGACTCTTGTGATCCGAATAAATCTCACAGCGGTTACCCATAAGGTAATGGTGCCCACTACTAGGAAACAACTTATAGATAGACAAGATATTCAGTGGCACATATGTAAAAATATGCGCCATGGATATATATCAGTGGCGCACTAGAAACAATGCGCCACAGAAGTTTGGCACTTCAGTGGCGCACGGAACCAATATGTGCCACAGAAGTCCATATTTCTGTGGCGCATATTTTCGTGTGCGCCACTGAAGTGTCAAACTTCTGTGGCGCATATGGACGTATGCGCCACAAAAGGTTGATGGGACCAAGCAGCAAAAAAAGGGGGAGAAACTTCTGTGGCGCATATGTCCATATGCGCCACAGAAAGTGATGTTTCTGTGGCGCATATAGGTGTATGCGCCACAGAACAAGCATATAGGGGGGAAAACAGATCCCACCCCCCCGTGGATCGCCTTTTCAGTTTTGTAAAAAATAAAAAAAAAATGATAGAAACTTCAAAAAATAATTCCTTTAAGTTGTAGTTAGATTTTAGGGTATAGATCTAGAAAAAATTGAAAAACATGAATTTCGATGTATTTTGCAAAAGTAGGTTATGGCACGGTAAAACGGCTATAACTTTTGCATACGATGTCGGAAAAAATCTTTAACCTATCAAAATGATCATCTCGAAATTCCCTACTCGAATTCAACCACCTATGGTTGTTCTGGATTTTATAGAATCCCCAAATTCGAAAAAAATAAAAAGTTATTTAGGGTAGAAGATTTTTTACTGCAAAAAAATAAAAAAGGGGGAGAAACTTCTGTGGCGCATTTCCCCCATATGCGCCACAGAAGTCTTGGGCGGGATTCGAAATTTGAATCCCGCCAGCGCCCTTCTCCCTCCCTTTTTTTCCTTTTTCTCCCCCTCCCCACTTCTTCTCCCCTCCCCACTTCTCCTCCCCTCCACACTTCTCCCATTCTCCTCCCTCCTCCTTGTCCACTCTCCGGCGACCTCCTCCTCCTCCACCACCACCAACTCCAGCGACCACCTCCTATTCCTCCTCCTCCTCCTCCACCACCACCAACTCCGGCAACCTCCTCCTCCGCCTCCACCAACTCCGGCGACCTCCTCCTCCTCCTCCTCCTTCTCCTCCTCTTCCACCACCAACTCCGGCGAGCTCCTCCTCCTCCTCCTCCACCACCAACTCTGGTAACCTCCTCCTCCTCCACCACCAACTCCGACAACCTCCTCCTAGCCCTAGCCCTAGCCGCCGCCCGCCACCACCACCACCACCAACTCCGGCCAGATCCGGCCAGATCTAGATCTGGCCCGGTTTTTTTTTGAAACTTGAAAAAAACTTGTGTGGCACATATTGGTCATATGTGCCACCGAAGTTTGAGATCTGGCCCGCCTTTTTTTTTTGAATTTTGGAAAACAACTTCTGTGGCGCATATTGGCCATATGCGCCACTGAAGTTTGAGACTTCTGTGGCGCATTTTGAAATGCGCCACTGAAGTTAGTTATCAGTGGCGAGGTATTAGTGGCGACTAGGAAATGCGCAACAGAAGTTGAAAAAGGTGCACCACAGAAGAGTTGTTTCCTAGTAGTGGCCATGTCTTCAGAGCTAAAACTACGACTGCTAGTTCAAGATCATGGGTAGGGTAGTTTTGCTCATGCTGCTTTAGTTGTCGGGACAAATATGCTATGACTTTGCCTTCTTGCATCAACACACATCCGAGACCAATCTTGGATGCATCATAATAAACATCAAATGGCTTCTTCATATCTGGCATAATCAGAATTGGGGCTGAAATCAATCTCTTCTTGAGCTCTTGAAAACTTGCTTCACATTTCTCGGTACATTCAAACTTCTTATCTTTCTTCAACAATTGGGTCATCGGTCTTGCGATGCTCGAATATCCTTCTACAAACTTACAGTAATATCCTGCTAATCCGAGAAATGCACGGACTTGGGTTTGAGTGGTTGGGGCTTCCCATTCTTCAACATCTTTGATCTTGGCAGAATCAACAGCGACTCCTCCCGCCGACACAATATATCCGAGGAATCCTACTTCCTTCAACATGCTTTATGTTTCAGATACATGCTCTACTGATACTCCAGAGCTACTAGTCATGGTGATGGCTTTCTTGGCATAGTCGATCAATCCTTTATGTTTCGACATCCAATCCATTCCTAGTACTACTTCCAAACCTTTAGTTCCAAGTACTATTAGATTGGCATAAAAATCTATCCCATGGATTCTGATAGGTACAACCTTGCAAATTTTTCTAGCTTTGGTGGTTGAACCAGGTATTTGAACTATCATAACATGCTTCAATTTTGTTGGTTGAATCTTACTAGTGCATGCAAATTCTTCTGTAACAAACAAGTGCGATGCTCTAGAATCAACCAACAATCTTGCAAGTACTGAGTTAACAGAAAACATACCCAACATGACATCTGGCGCTTCCTGGGCTTCTTCAACATTCATGTGAAATAGACGGCCATTGCGGTTGAGCGAATTCCCTAGGGAAAATCTTCTTTCAGGCTGAACACGGCGTTGCTGTTGAGCTGGGGCATTCACATTGGTGGTGGCTGCAAGCTTCTTGGGACACTTGTTGGAGTAGTGACCCTTGACTCCACATTCAAAGCAAGTAATCTGGGACTGGTCTTTGGCTGCAATAGGCACAACATTGCTTCCAATCCGTGGGGCAGTATTGTTTTTGTTGTTGTTGGACTTGGGCGGTGCACCGTTGAAGTTGTTGGAGTTGTCGGGGTTGTTGTTATGGTTTCCTCCAGTCTTCAAGTTTCCTCCGCTACGATTGGGGTAGCTTGGATGGGACATCAGGGGTCTATTGTTTCTTGGGGCATATCCTGCAGATGGGTTGGGGCGATACTTCTGGGTATTGTGGGACCCAGTCTAGTGCATCATCCCGCGCTTGCGGTTGTCATTGGCTTGGTTGATCTTCCCTTCCATCTGGATGGCAGAGTCTACTAGCTCTTCAAGATCTTCAAAATGGATGTTGACTAACACCGTCTACATCTCATCATGCAATCCATTCAGGAACCTTTCCTTCTTATTGGCTTCAGTGTTGATCTCATTAGGGGCATATCTAGCTAGGGATAGAAATTTGTCATGATACTCAACTACCGTCATCCTTCCTTGCTTCAATTCCCTGAACTCATCTCTCATCCTGGTGACCAAACCTTGTGGAACATGGGTGCGGCTGAACTTGATCTTGAAAGCTTCCCAAGTCATTATCTGACCGTGGTTCATAGTATGGGTGCTATTCCACCAGGCTCTTGCATCTCCTGCCAGATAGTGGGTGGCAAACAGTACCTTCTCGTTGGCGTCAACTCCTGCGACTTCAGATTGTTCTCCATGGTTTGCAGCCAGTCATCAGCATCTAAGGGATCCTCAATTTGTTAAAGATAGGGGGGGTGGTATTCTGAAAGTTCTTAAGCTTGGATCCATGATGATCCTGATCTCCATGGCCTTGATTATTGTGGGCCATCTGAGCTATCTGTTGAAGAGTGGCTAGGTTGGCTTGGCGTTCGAATCTACTAGCTTCATGGTCAGAAACTAGAATCTGCAGAATCTGCAACATCGGGTCCTACATTGAGCTGCTTCCTCCGGGCTTTCCACGAGTCATCTGAAGACTGAGATAAATAATGAGATAAGAGCGAAATTTATAAGGTTCATGGTTTTGTTTTCAAAAGCTTTAAACTTTGAGTTTGACTCAGGTTTTGCAAACTAATTTATTCCTATCATTCATTCATTCAAAGCACTTAATACAACACACACCACAACACAAATGGAAAATAGATGGTTTTAAGAACCATTCTATGAAAATATGATACAGGGGGACCGATACAACTCATTCCTACAGTAGTGATCAAGTGCATCTACTCATCATCAATGAAGTTGGAATCATCATCATCGGTGTAGAAATCCATGGCATCATCCTCCAGGTAGTCATTGTCATCATTGAGGTACGAGTAAAGATCTCCCTAGATGTCTTCACCTTCTTCCTCTTCCTTTGCTTCAAGCTGGACTTCTTGCTCATGGATGGTCTTCTCGAGAGCGGCCACCTTCTTGCGAAGACGAGCGATGGTGTGATCCTTCTTCTCGTGTTGACGATGAAGTGATTGGCGATCCTTGACGAGCATGGTGAGAGTCTGTTCCTTCTTGGCGTCAATGGCAAGGTTGTCATTGGCGTAAGCTCGGGCATTGTCCAATTCCTTCTGCCTATCATACATCAGGAAGTCAAGATTTTCCACCTGGCACTTCAACTCTGGGTGACTTGGCATCTCCAATGGCATTCCCATAGAATCACGCCTTGCGAAGTGTGCAAAGCGAGTTCCCTGGATCAAGTTGATGTTTTGCCCACACAGACGGGCAAGAGATTCATGCATAGCCCTGGCTAATCCATCTAGCCAGTTGTTCTCTCGCACGGTGAATTGAATCTTCTCAGAAAGTTGTGCTTCCATCTTGCCTCTAAGATCTGCAAGTATCAGCCATTGTAGATCTCCTCCTGGGTGATCCTTGAGTTGAGCCCCGAAGAATTCCGGATGTGGGCGCTCAAGGTACTCTGACAGTGCATCAAGATCCCTCTCAAAGATCAGCTGGCCTCCATTGCCCAACTGGTAGAACTTGCAATACTGAACTTCCATCTATAAGAATTTAGGATGAGTAAGTTAGTGAGGTGAGCAAGTGTGTCAAGTTTTATGTAGGAATGTAAGAATTTTTTAGGAACATGATTTTTTTTAAAGAATCAAGGATAAGAGTGGGAATATGTTTTCATAAATACTTACTTGTTTGGTTTTGAAACTAAGCTTTTGTTCGGACGTCCATTCTAACTAGGGTCTCCTATGGTCAGGATGGCTCTGATACCAACTTGTCAACACCCGGATTTTTAATCCCAAATGCCTGTTATGACATACATCGCAATCCCAGGATTACCATTTTTGCGAGACATAACAGATTGGATATCACAGTACATCTTCCATTACAAACCATAATAAGGTCTTACACAAATAAAGGATCTCATGATCCAGTCTTAATACAAACAAGCAGTAGAATAATAAGCGTAGTAGTGGGCTCCATCTTTAGTGTCAGAGGTAATGCTGACGATGGGAGATGATCCTAGTTGTCGTAGCCATCCTACTGACCATCTTCCTGATAGTCCTCCTCATAGTTTGGCCACGAGAATAGCCAGGGACAAAGCCATGAGTACTCTTTAAGTACTCGCAGACTATCACTAACAAGTAAGGTAGTTCTAATAGGAATCTTAAGCTCTAGGTTTATTTGCAAAAAGCCAGATTTATCTAAACTAAGTTCAGAAGTAAAGCAAACTAAGTAAAGGTTCTAAATCACTTAAGTGGGAACCTAGTTTTCATAGTCACAACCCTGTTGTGGTCAAGTCAAAATCATAGTTCACTTCACAAGTCATTTTGAAAACATCTAACGACGGAACAATCAGGAAGATGGTCAGGGATAAAGCCAGGGACAAAGCCATGAGTACTCCTCATAGTTTGGCCACTCCAACTGTCCATGACCGCGGACGCGGATATTTGAATAGTTTGACACTCTGCAGAGGTGGTACACTTTCACCAAAAAATTCGATACATCCGTCAGGGATAACCCTGAATCATCATACTTAGTATGCGGATAATCAATCATAACCTTTCAATTACACACTCTAGTATAGGCACCTCCCTATGAGCTTGGCCTCCCAGCCATGGCCATCTGCCATCCTGGGCACTGGATAGGTGGACATCATCAAGAGGTAGCCTCAGCTCAAACCTCTTCTGCGAGGGAACCCATACTAATGCATATAAACTTCCAGCTAAGCCTTACCTAATTCAGGTATTGTGGTTGTACGGAAAAATTGGAATGGTATTGCATCCGAACCCAACCATCAGTTTTTATAAAAGGGCTAAGGCTCATGCCTCAACATTTTCATCATAAAATCCCTTTTGTGTCCATAACACATGTCAACACATTTCAATAGAATGAAGCATCATTCCAAGGTTTTCATAATCCTTTTTCACCAAGTATTCTCATCTAAAGTGATCAAGTTTTATGCTTAGCACTAGCCACTAAGTTAAGAATGTTCATTAATGAGGGATGCTAATCTCAATCTCAAGCCATAGAATGACATCTAGTATAGTACTAGTTTTATACTCTTTATGTTATCTATACTACTTTTCAATACTCACAAAGCACTAACTAAAAGTAAATAACTTTGGTAAAGTAAAAGAGTAAAGCTTGCAAGTAAAACTTGGGATGGGTATAAATCAAAGGTATATAACCAAAGCATGCCTAATGCATCTTGCTTAGGTTAACTTGCAATTAGTGATGGCTTGCCTTGATTGGTGCAATGATTGAAGTTTTCCTCCTCTTCTTCGGGGTAGAACTCCTCCTCCTCGTAGCTTGGGTCGGTGCTATATTCTATAAATAAAATACGGGGTACACAATCACCAAACAATACTTAACTAGCTCTATTTAGCACACTAAGGCTCACACTTGATGATCTAGTATCATCACAAACATCACATGAAATAAAGAACTAGTTTTATTTATCTTATTTGAGAAAAGTAATTTCTACTCATTGAAATTAATTAAGATTTAATATTCTCCAATTAAAATATGGGATCATGTGGACACATGTCATCAGCACATATTCTAATACATGGGAATGTGATTTAAAGGGTTAATCATATTTTATAAAGTGTAAGATGATTATTTAATAGATTTAAAGTGACTGGAAATGCCCTAATAGCATTCTTTTGGTACTAGTCTAATGTCACTGCATGCAAACCTAGATATTTTTACATATTCAGATAGATATTATGAAATGTGATTTTTGAGAGTTGGAATCAACTCAAAAGCTATTATAGTTGATTTTTGAAAAATGTTTGAAGTTGCAAAAGTCTCTGTCTTGTTATTTTTACTAAAGATTATCTCTAAATCCAAATGATTTAAATCCAACGGGCTTGGATATATAATTTAATTACCTTTCTAGAAAAATTTGAATCATGCAATTTTGTTAAGTGAAACTCTCTAAATTGATTTTTGAATATGTGGACAGAAACTAGTTTAAACCTAAATGGAAAAACAATTATTTGAATTTCTAGGCCAGCACGGGAAGTTATACGGGCCGGCCCAGCTACATTACGCGGCCCAGCGGGCAGCTGACAGATGGGGTCCACCAGTCAGCGGGACTAACTACGTGAAATGGTATCAGTGAATCTAGGCCGTGCGATCTAATTCTAATCCAACGGCTAGGAGTCGTCATCGACGACGAACTGCTCCGGCGAGGAACTAAACCTAGCGTGGAGGTGGGGGTCTCGCGGGGCTCACCTAGGCTGCAGCTAGGGTCGGCGACAGGGGCAATCGACGTGGTAGACGACGGTGAGGCGAGGTGCGGTCACGGCAGGGCTTGGGGTGGTCGAAATCAACAACGCCCTTCTCCTCTAGCAGCGGCGGGCTCCGGCCAAATTCCGGCGAGAGAGAGCTCGCCTTGCTCCAGGAAGAAGTGGGGGAGGGTCAGTGAGGAGTGGTGAGTGGAATGGTGTGGAGAAATGGGGCAGGGGTGGCCTCCTTTTATACTGCAGCGAGGGGACCGAACGGTGTAGGCACGAGCTCGTCGGTGACGAGGCTATAGGCGGCTATCGACATGGTGGTGGCTAGTGGGTGGTGCTATGTTCCCTGGCGGTTCTTATGGGCGTAATGGCGAGGTGTGGGGCAGTGTGGTTCGGTCGGGAGCGTGCGGTGCTCCGCGCGGATGCATAGGTGTTTACGGCGGCGTGCGGGAGCTGTGGGTCACGCGGCAGCGAACGAGGGTGTCTGCTGGGTTGTTGTGATCATGGCGGGCGTGAGCGTGCGCGGTGAGGGCAAGGCGCGGTCTGGACGAGCTGGTCGGGTACGGCAAGCTGGCGCGCTCTGGACATGGCATAGAGAGGCGGGGTGTGGCGTAGCTAGGGTGGTCCAGGGCTCGGCTGGGGTTGTGGCTTGGACAAGGGGTGGCGGTGGATCGAGGCGTGTCTGGTGCATGTCGTGGGCGAGGCTGGCGAGGTTGCTGGCGTGCTTCCTACTGTCGGCCGGCGATGACCACAAACGGGCGGCACTCCACTATGCAAACGACAAAGGGGGACTTGGTCTGGGGCTTGGTTAGATTCAGGGGAGACAGGGGAGTGAAATGGAGACCAATTGGTCGAGGATCACTGTGCACAATAGTGAAGTTAGGCAGAGGGTTAGTTAGTGTAAGCAAGGTGTTTGATGATATGGTCGCAAGAACTAAAGTTTGGAAATTTTGATTCAAATTTTTTGAGTGATCTTAAGTTAAGCTTGAGAGTCTATGTTTGCCTGGAGAGGTCAAGGGGAATTGATTTGATAGGTTTTTGAAAAAGTGGGATCTTAACATATGAACTAGATACAAATTTTCAACTATCCATTTAACTGATTTGAAAGATGTTTTTGTATGTTTGTAAAGTGGGCCTTGATACACTTTTACTTGGTCTAGCAAGGGGTGAAAATAATTGGAAAAGTTTCTATTAGAAATCTTCTTCTAGGAACACACAAAGTGACCTAGTGGTTTAGTTTGGTCAAAATGACCATTTGGTTCATATATTCATATTTGATTTCTTTTTCTTTTGATTTCCCTTGTAATTGGCCTAGATGATGTAGTATTCACCTTTAAACCATTTCACATCATTTAGAACTCGCAAGCATGACATTTTTCAACAATCACACATTAATGCAAAACTAACATGCCTTCATATTTATTTTCTTAATAAAAGTTTTTGTTAACCCTAAATTGGGTGATTAGAACTTGTTAATATTGATTAGAAGTTTTGGGGTGTTACAAGATTCCTAGCCGGATATCAACTTCCACACTCCCGGCAGGATCGGGGAGCCGGAGGTCTCATCGTGCACCCGATGTTTACGAAGACACGAGGCACAACACTTGGGGCGCTTAAATGTCGTGAGCCAGAGTTGCTGCACGATGAAGAAGGAGCAAGGGGTGACCTGCGAGGAGTTTCGTGACCTTGAGGTCGGCTACAAGTACGACTACATTAACCACGTCCCCCTCAGAATGTTAACCGCATATGGTCTACAAGGGTATGTATTCTCTACGCATTGGCCGTTACCGCACTACTACATAGATAGATCCTAGGAAGTTTTGGGATTCCAACGTAGCAAATTTTTTGTTTTCTGCTATTGATCCCCTTCAGTGGTATCATTGCCGATCTATGCGTAGGAGTGTTGTACGGCCAGTACGCACATGTATTGTGCGGGCATTGATCCCTTAGTTGTTACCCTCTAACGTGTGCTTGTTTATATCGTGGTATTGTTTGATGAAGCGGCCCGGACCGACCTTACGCGTATTCATATGCGACACTGGTTCCACGCTCAACATATGGCTTGTACCGTATAAGTGGCTAGCGGGTGTCTGTCTCTCATTCAATAGTTGATATATCATTTACAACGGAGGGCCCCGAAAGGGGTGTAATAGAGACAATTGTTGGATCCATGTTGTGGTTGGAAAGTTCATAGATTAGAAATGTTCTGTTGCGAAATCCCTAACAACCACGTAAAACTTGCAATAGATAAAGTAGATGCGTCTAACTTTATTTTGCCGGAGGGCATGTGATTTGATATGGTATTGGTCGTTGTGAAGGTAAAGTAGTTTACTTTTCCATTACTAAGTAGTATAGTAATAGTCATTGTTCCGATGGACGACCTGGTGGAGGCTTCGTGGACTTGGCGTCAAACTAGGGGCAAGATGGAGATCATGCCGGAGCGCTCGATGGAGATCAAGGCGCAACAAGAAGTACCATATCATATCACATTATACATACGATGTTGATATCTGTTTTACATCTTATTCTGTGCTAGTATTAAGATACACAACGGTAGCAAATAAGATAATCCCTATTGAATTCCAATGTTCCGTGTTCCCCTTGTGTGTGCACCACCAAGAAAGTTCTTCGGTATGAGGCAATCCACAGTACAGGCATGAGTGTCAGACATATCTACGTTCACATACAGTTGGTATAAGCCAGGTTGCACAGCAAATACACACAAGTTAGATTTGGCGAGCCTAGCATGTTACAGAGACGTGGCCTCGGAACACCAGAGATCGAAAGGTCGAGCATGAGTCATATGGATGATTCGATTGGCATTATTGAATGTCTACCTTTGATAATGCACTGATGGCCGTGATGATCGGGGGGAGGTGCAGAGGATAGGGATCATGTGATCACTAAAATCATCCAGGGGATGACAATTTTAGTGGAGATCAATTATAAATTGAATTCTAATTATGAACTTAGTCTAGATGTATGTTTGCAAATATCTTAGTAGATCTTGGCCTATCTGTAACACCCCAACATTAGATCTTAAAAATAAGCTGAACACAGGTGTGTGCATTGCATTCATGCATAGAAAATCCGGATAATTTTCGCGCTTTTAAAAATAAAACTTGTCAAAGTGATTGAAGCTTCTCTTAACTTGGTGGAATTGAAGTAGATCATCAAGTTGACTGCGATAAGTTTCAATATGATCTTTGCTAAAACTTTATCTTTGGGTTATATAATTTGATCTAAGGGTAGATCAAATGTGATAAAACTAAGTCACCACACACTACTTAATAAGGAGTACTTTATCTTGTAGAGATCATTACATGGTATTCCATACAACAACTCAAGGATGAATAATTAATACTCTAAAGATGATATCAAGGTATTATCTACAACAAACCCTGAATACCAAGTTAAGTATATAACTTAAGTAATGAAACCCCATAACTAAACCTTGATATACTTGCTTGCAATAGTTATTCCTACCATGAGAATCATGGTAGTTTCTAAACACTAACTGTTATTACAAATAGAGTAGTAAAGGAAGTCAAGCTAAGACCATTCAACACATACCCTTAATATGATATTAAGAGGTGACATTCCTATTTAACCAAGTCCTAGTGTCAATGGATCATCACTACTGAGTGACCAATTCTTCACCTAACACGTGTTAACCTTTAGCTTTGACCTATTATATAAACCTTCCAAACACCTTAAGTAAGTTAATAAGAAGAAGGAACTAGTTATGGTAGAGTGTGCCATCATCAATGGAATGTGATCATTAGTGGAGATCAAACCATTTGATGTTGGAGGAGTTAACTCACTCATGAGTTAACTAGAAGTAGTACCTAAACCGAAGAGTTAAGCTAGTAATTGAGAAGCTATGAGAAGGCTAGTAGTATTAGTACATCAGATAGTAATCTTGTTAAGTCAAGTGGGTATAAACTTAGAAGTAAGCTTATCTAACAAGATTAGCTTTATAGAGATACTAGTACAAGTCTACTACTTAGTTGATTATAGATCTTGATCAGACAATTAGAAGCCTAAGCTTTGTTTGATCAAATGATGGTGGTCATTATTCCCAAGTCACTTGAGAATAGATGACTAGTTGATAAAGAAGAGTTGGGAGTACACCAAATTAGGTAAAGCCCTAGTAAGATGAATCATCTATCTTGATCATGAGAAGTCAAGCTAGAGTATAATAAAGTGTATAACATAAGTTGTAGGAGTAGTTGGAGCCATAGTGCTTTAGCCAAGCTAGTACAAGAACAACTTGTATTATGGAGAGTAGTACCATACCTATTCTGGAGGATTATTATCACTTGTGATGTATAGAGAGAACTATAATCTTGTAAGCCTTGGAAGTAAATGCAAGGTGGATATAAAAGGAGTTAATGGATGGAGTTAGCAGTGGCTACATTGATAGGTGCATTAATGGTAGTTAATTCAGAGGAGTTATATACCAGGAGTAATGTTGAAGTGGCATGACCATGTCATCATATGATGATGGATATGATGGAGTCATATGATTGTCTTATTCAGGAAGATGTGATCTTTGTGAATAAGATAAGAGAGATTTAAATAGAGTATATTTAGGAAAAGAAATCCTTAACTATGATCCAAGCTTAGTGAAGTGTGAGGATAGGAATTCTTTAGAAGCCTTAACCAAGATCACATCAAGCCATGACAAGACCATGTCTATCTCAGGATTAAGTTAGTAGTTAAACCAAATCCTATTTTTAGGTAGCCTAAGAAGAGTAACCTTTAGTCTAGTAAAGTTTCCAAGAGATAAGTAGAAACCATATGAGTGTTTACAGATGGAAGCCTTGTCTGCTTTGTTATCATAAATCCTAATAGAAACTTAGTTTTATAAACTATCAAGATAACCTTAGGAAGAAATCTCAATAGCTCACTCTAAGATGAGTTATTATCCATGGTACACATTTATAGAGTTTAAACCCTAACTTCTATGCAAGTTATAACAAAATATACACTCTGATATCACCTAAGCTCATGGGAATAAAATTAACCATATTAATTCCTTAGAACTTTATGTATCATATAATAATGAAGGATCACCATATAAAAGTTTCCTTAAAACTATAAAGTTAATGAGAATCAGGTTTTATGAATGAGTAGTAATAAATCCCTTTATAAGTTACGGTTTATTATGCAAATTAAATTCATAACAAAGGTCCCTAGAAATTTATTAAAAGGAGAAGGACCTATATAAAGAAAATAAAGAAACTATAACCTTATATAATAAAAGTTCACAAAATTATACTAAATACATTTCAGTATTGCTACAACTACTTAGCAAACATTTCTATGGGAAAGAATACAAAGCAAATGTGAAAATACAAATCTGAAAACAAAACAGAAAATAGAAAAAGAAAACAGAAAGAAAAAAAGACCTAGCCCGATCAGCAGGTCGGCCCATTGTTTCTCTCTGCCTGTTTATCGCCCACACCGGCCCAACAGCCTCCGCCCAATACCAGCCCGGCCCAGATACTGTTTCGTCCGGTCTATCGTCGTCGTCCACCTTGCGGGGCGACCAAAGCAGCTGCGTGGCGCGAGCATCGCCACTCGCCGGCGTGGAGATCTATGCCGCCTTCGCTTGGAGGGGATAAGTAGGCCAGGACAACGCCCTCGCTCATCCTCATCCACTCTCTCTCGCACTCGCTCCCTCTCTTACCCTCTCCACCGAAGGAACCCGAAACCCTAGCTGGCCTGAGCCAACCACCGACATCGGTAGAGGTCGTCCCAGAGACCATGGAGTAGTCCGGAAGAAGCGCCATGATCTAAAGATCCTCTAGGCGGAACACAACAACAAGGGGAGCTCGGTGGAAAGAGAATTTCATCGATCCCTTTCGTCGGTTGTCACCGGAGTTCATGGCCATTGGCGCGTATCGGGGCACCATCCTCATCGTCGACCACCGCAACAGCCTTAGGGTGAGCTACTGGTCCTCATGGACCTATCCAATCCTTCCTTCTCGCCATAAATCACCGTACCACTGTATGCCTACCACTACCACCACTGTCCGTCGACCGTCGCCGTCTCCGGTGACCATTTCCAAGAGGTGCAACTACAATGTGGTTCGTCGTGCTGTGCTAAATCAAACACAGCCAACCCCGCTTGCTTGCGTGCTTCCGATCGAGAGATCGATCGATGATCTGAGGATCATCCTCGCCTGACGTCACTATGATGTCATGCCGACGACATCACTGCCACCTCAGTGCTATTGACCGAGTCTTCGTCCCACGTGTCAACCAACGTGGCATAGGCCCCACTTGTCTGTGACATAGAGTAGGTTCTGAATAGGTGTAAAAAGTATTCTTTGCTTAATAACTATATAAAACAAAATAAGTTTAAATATAAATATAATTTCCACAAATTAATAAAAGGATTAAATCTTATAAATTGAATATCTTTTGTTTTATAATTCAGAAAAATATGTATAGTATATCAAAATACTCAGAAAAATAAAATCTATAATTTAACTTTATTATCAAATATTATTGTGTTAACTATTTAAATATTATTATTTATTAAAGATTTTATAAGTAAAAATATTTTGAAAATCCATATTTTAATATCGGTAAATGAGAAAAATATAAATAATATACCAAAATTCTTATCAAAAATCTACATTTACAAACTTGTTTCAATTATTTTTGTATCATTTAACTAATATTTATTATTCATTTAGTTTTATAAAGTGATTAAACTCATAAAAATCATATCTTATTATTTAAAAATCACAAAAATACTTATAATATACCAAAATGATCACAAAAATAAATTCTACACATTAAAAATATCAACTCTCACTTTTGAAGTAAAATAAAAGGTAAAGGTCTAATAAATCTTATTTTAACCCTTTTCTTTCATTTTAATTCTTTGAAAATATATAAACCATTACTATTACCTTTAGCATTATTTGTTTAAAGTCTAAAAATGTAATAACAAGTTCAATTGATGATTAATTGAAGTAACATAAGTCTAACCATTTTAAGTTGTACTTACTTAAACTACCATTCAAAGTTAAGTAAATCTTACTCTCCAAAAATAGTTTATCAATTATAAAATCGTCAAGATTTGAATACTAATTCTTTTACAAGTTTGGAAATCCACTCTAAAGGCTAAGGAAAGTTTGTAAGTATTTCACATGATGCCATTCCCATGTTCATAGAAATGAGTATTAATTCTATAATAAGTAAGTGATTCTATCCACTTATAAAATCAAGAAAACACCACTTCTATCAATGCATAATACTTTTGTTTCACCTTCATGGAGTGTTAAAAAATATCCATTTACTAGTAGAATAGCTACTCAATAATACTATTTGTTTTCTACTTAGTACTTATAATTAATAAGAAAACCTTAAAGTGTTAGCCTTAAGTTTTAATACTTTTTACTTTGTAAAGTAATGTTTTCCTCAAGAGTTATTCTTTTAAGCAACATTAAAAGTAAACCTTGAACACTTCTTTAAAAGCTCTAATTGATTCTTAATCTTGTTTAAGAAATATTCTAGATACCATGATTCATTTAAGTGCTTTAATATTGCATATTACTTATTGTATCTACATATTGTTTCACACACTCTCACAAGCCTTAATAAGAATCACAAGTGTGAAGCTGGTATAAAAGTGCAACACATTCCTAAGAACTCATCACAAACTCCAAACCCTAGATCATATACGACTATTCTGGGGTTTCACATTTATCAAACCGCATTACATTAATTATGCATAATTGCATCTTGCTTATTTAAACATTAGTCCTTACCGGACCAATGATGTTGTTTACAAAATTTGGATCTTCTATTATCTCGCAGACCATGAGTGCATAATCTTGCAATCACAAAAGGCAAGTTCACAACTTGCTCATGTCCTTTGATTATTTTCTATCAAATGCTTGTAACTCAAATGTTGTCATCACCTGCATTTCAAAAAGGACAAAAAATATTATGTTCATAATAATCTGATTATGGATTATTTACCAAGTGGCAATAATCTATTGATACAGTTCTAGTGGTAAAGGAACATAATACCTAGGACTTAACAACCAATGTCGTCAGTGATTCTAGCGCCGTATATTATGCGTCAACCATGAGATTTGGAACGGGACAGAGAAGTCAGATGTATCTTCTCCCTTTCGTATGCTAACGGACAACTTTTATTGGAGCCGTGATCCTACATCTAGGCGCGTGCAAGGGTGGGAACCGTCAATTCCCCGGTATTAGTTGTCGACTTTTGCTCCTTTCGGGTGTGTAAACCGGCGTAGCCGTTGTCCTGAGCTAGCAAAAGGGTGAGTATATGGGGTCGCGGAGAGGGCAACGATTGGCTTGGATCTTAAGTTGGGCCTCAAACCATGGAAGTTTGAACGGGGACATACTCTCGGCTGTGCAACAAAGCTTAAGGTCTCTTGTGGGAAAAGTGACGCACCTCTGCAAAGTGTAAGAATTGTGACATGTTACTCCCTGTTCCGGGAAGGAGCTACGAACACGGCAGGAAAGGAACCCCACGAAGGTTCTGGTCAACCTGTGAAGGCTGTCAGACATAGTTTTCAGAATAAAAGTAACCTTTGAAGAAATGTTTATGAAAACCTGCATTGCCTACGACCTATGGTCTGTGGCTGTAGAGATAGTGCATCATACACTCCTTTTTAGCGAACTTGCTGAGTACGCACATAATCAATCGTACCTTCTTAACCCTTGCTAGGTTCTAAGCCGTTGAAGACGATGTCAACATCAATTTCTGCTCAAGAAACCATCATCGACAATTCAAGTTCTTCAATCAAGTCAATGAAGTCAACATATACATCAGCTGAAGTGAAGATAAAGTGTCGGTTTATATAGGAGTAGATTCTCTAGCCATAAAACCAATTTCTGTAGAGCATTGCAATAGCAGCAATGGCAAGCCATATAGTTTAGATGCTAGTCTTAGTACTAGATATTTCTGAGTTATTATTTCTGATTCTTCTTTGTAAGAAGTTCTTTCCCTCTCTTTAACCTAGAGTGTTCTCTGGATCTTTTGTAAAGAGTAGAGTCATAATCTATAGTCATGTCTTGGACCTGTTGTGTTTCTGTTGTACCACTCTGAGGGATGTAATACTGGTGAACGATATTTCATTGGTGTTATGTCAACGACTATAGTGTACTACATCATGTAGTGGTATGCTAGGTCACCGCACTATCCCATTGAGGTCCTTTCCGACCATGGGGATATATTACTTAATTTGGAACTTAGCAAAAGGGTCCAACTTCATAGATTAATACCCACGCCCGAGGGATATCCTCGTAAAAGGTGATCTTCTCTTCTTGATACAATAAACATTAGGAGATAATTCAATGACTCTGGAATGCTTGTGTTTTCTCCATAATCATCCAATAAGCCATTCTCCATTCGATGGAGAGTTGGGCTACATTTTGTATTCTACAGAATAAGGCACATAGAGTATGAGCCGTTGGATGGGTTTTCCTCCATCATGGATGAAAAGAGATTGTTTGGAAAAACACTTAGCGATCTTGCATTAGAGTTGAGAACTCTTGGAAGGGCTTGATTGCAATGGAGGTCATGGATGAAAAGGTATGTGTAAGATATACAAATTATAAATGTGGTTCTTGCAAAACTCGTTGTAGTTTGCAAAGTATTTGATACTTGTCCCGTTTTGTGAAAACAAGAGGATTTGCTTGAGAATTGCTGTTTTTGAGGCAGCGTGACTTGATGACAGCAAGCAAAACAGTTGATGGCCGACATCACCTCTTTCCTCGAAGTTTGTCATTTGGATTAGTGGACTTGAATATAATTTGCAATCCTTATTTGTGTGTCTTGCTTTTGGCGAGACGATTATTCATATGAACAAGTTACAAGCCAGTTTGTACTATTCTTATGAACAATACCGTTATGATCACATTACAATTACAAACAAGTTATTCTCATCACTATGTTAATGATAATAGTTTAAACATTTATAAAGGATTAGAATGCTAAAAGATATCCAAAGTTTAATAATGAAATGACACTATAGATTAAGTCATTTTGGTTATTGCATGTTCTTTATGAATATCGGGGTCCTAGATGCTTAATCCAGAGACTTTGCAAAACCATGCCTCTTGGGCAGAATGACTAAAACTCCGCATTCTGGTAAAACAGTGATATGCGAAGGAATGTTGAATCTTATACATAATGGTGTATCCTATTTTCAACAAGTAGTGGAAATCATTTGTTAGTTGTGGACTTAAGTGAATAAGTGTATTTACTTAATGAAACATGAAGTTTGAAATGATTTGAATTGTTCAAATGAGTTCACAACAAAAGGAGGATATTGAAATTAACGAGAATACGAAGTCTCTTTGATTTGATCGACATGACTGAAGTATTCAAGTTAAGTTTAGCATAAAAGGGACTTGTGAAATATGTTTCACAAATTATGATAATTGGATGAATTCAAACTGTGTTGAAATATCTAAACATCATAATCATTATGTATTAAGATACATATGGTATAATATCATCTCTTATAGGGGTTATAGTTATTGTTTAGAATTAGAAATCAAAAATAACCAAACACTCATTTGAAATACAAAGTAACATCTAAAGATTCGTGGAAACAACACCATAAGTGTTATCGCAAGTTCGAGTTTCTAGAGATTTCCACAAGTCAAAATCGTGGCAAATAAACAAGTCTTTTTAGAGCATTCTTAGGAAGCTATGAATGCATCTTCCACAAAAGGGGCAAACCTGTTGTTGTCCGAAGTTGAAATGTCTTTATGAAGATATAGGTGGAAGAAAGTAAAAGATCAAAACAAGGTATTTGACCTTACCTCCAGATTGTTGAGTGGCACAACGGAATTTGTTTTGTGAATCCAAACTCTACATATAGAGGATAAACCAATGATAATGACCATAAAGTTTCAGTGAATACTTTTACTAAAGAAAGTAGGATTCAACTATATATTCTACAAGTTTGTGGAATTATATTGTTGATTCACTTATCATGTTTTGAACAAGACATACCTACAAATTACAAAGAAGCGTGATGGACCTGAGTGCGAGAAATGACTAGGAGTCATAAAATCCTATAATAAGTTACATTTAAGATTGCAAAGTAACATGTTACTTGATCTTATTAAAGTAAATAAGTTTACTTGATATTTCTGAATGACTGCAAAGTCATAAGAAGTAAATGAAACTTAATGAATGACAAAAAGCTCGATTTGTCACAAGTTTGGACAAATTCAAGGAGTTGACTACAAAAGTAGTGATGCTTAAGTCTTTTGTATTTACACTAGAAATATATGGATATTGAAGTCTCGTAATTGGAATTCTCAAATTGATGATGATCAAAGAATTTTGGAATGTCCAAGATTATTGAGAGGACCTGGTTTTGAGTGGGAGCAAATCGGCTTCGCTAAATCATAATATGTAGCTAACATATTTTGAGTGGGAGCTAAGTGAAATCCCTAGATCTCAAACATGAATGTCATATTTGAGTGGGAGCGTGAAATCATTCTGGAATATATGGACGACATATGTGAACGATGTGATTGGTGTTAATAATATTTAAGTTAGATATATAAGGATGAAGTTGAAGTTATTAAACAATAACATCTATCGAGATAGATTGGTGAGTTTAATAAACACTGAATGTCGAATGCTTCCTGGACTTGATTCTGAAAGATGTTCAAAATGTCCTAAGACAAGATTCTGAAGAAGCTTAGAATGGAACAAGGTAAGAAAGAAGTTCTTACTATATGAAGCATTGAGTTAGTATTGCAGACTATGGTTGAAAGAAAGAGATGTGTTGCATCTCCTATGCCTCTATCATAGGTTCTTCCATATAACCATGTTGTATACTCGACGTAATGTGACCCGAAGTTCTGGTTGGTAGGACAAAGTCTTAACTATATGAACGTGTCTTTAAGTGATTCCTGAGTTGATCACTGGACCAAAATTAGGTTTGTACTTAAATGGCAAGAAGCAAAGTAAGTGGCATAGTTGCATTTCATGCACCAGGATCTGCATAGATATAGAAGTATAAAGGCTCCATCTGATGTGATGTATAATGTTAAGGTGGGGCTAGTTCGCTTTTAACGTAGAATGATGTGTCCCAAGGCCCAGGGCCCATGAGAAAGCCCTCGAGGTTGATCTAAAGTCACTGTAAGCTCCTGGAATCCGGCCTCGTTCTGCTGCCATGACTACATTATATACACAAAGGATAGAAAAGTGTGTTTCGAAGTTTAGATGACAATAATGAAAACAACCGTCATTATAAACACTAGAAACAAAGTCTCACTTTGTCGCCAAACAAATACTTCGACACATCATACGATAATGGTGTGAATGTCAAAATTAGGAAGACATTAACGATTTGCAAAAGACATAATGATTTGGTAAAACAGAACATGGACATAACGTTTCCCATGAGCATGCATGATGTGTAAACGCATATGGTATATGGTTTATATGAGTAAAATGCAAGCTAGATTATTTGTACTCTGGTGCAAGTGGGAGACTGAAGGAGATATGCCCTAGAGGCAAATAATAAATAGGTTTTATTGTCATATCTCAATTAGTTTATAATAGTTTCATATTGTGCTATAACTGTGCCAAGTAGAAACATTGGTACAGGTGTGGTATGAAACAACCAAGTCCCTAGTAGCCTCTATTCATACTAGTTCGTTGGTCATGAGGATGATCTGGGTTTCAAGATCATGGGCATTTATGCCAATTGACAACGAGGTCATATCATTGAAGAATGATGTGATGGACATTCCTCGAAGGATTGCAACACGATCAAGTCATATAGTTCATTGTTGCAAAAGCTATACCTAGACTCCTTTTCCTTAGACCGTGGGCCCATATTACTCACTGTTTCCCGAGGCTGCTTAGACTGCATCAACCGTCATCTGGTAATACGGTGGCCATAAAGGTGTATGTTGGGTATTCCAAAGGAACAGTAGATGACATGTGACTATAAGACCGGGATTTGTTCACCCACATGACGGGTAAAGATACATACGGCCGGCTTGGTGAGATTACATCCATAAATGTTGCAACATGTGACTCGGTCATGGGGATGTAATATCACGGTAACAAGAAAATAGAACTTGTTGTGAACGAGATTGAACAAGGTATGTGATACCAATGATCGGGTCTCGGACAAGTCGTATCAAGAAACAAAAGGAATTGGATTCTACATTTAGCGGTTCAAACAACATTGTCATCAGGAATGCATAGGGGTCACATGGATATCCCTGGTCCCTCTGTTGATCATTGATTTAGATCATGTCTAGAGCATTCCCGAGCCGTGAGAGGATACACTTAAGGGTACGATGAGAGCGATCATTCGTAAGATGAAATCACAGTAGAGAAAGATAAAGCCGGAATCGTTCTGTGTAGAGATCTGACGCTGTTCAGAGAAAGAATAAAGGACCGGAATCATTCCGGGAATTCTGAAGTTGTTCGGAGGATATAAAAAGGGGAACCGAAAGGTGTTTCAAATTGAATCAGGTTTTGTAATATGTATTTACATATTAATTAGTGTAATTAATATTAAATATAATATTAAAATCTAATTTGAAGGGTTATACTACTAATGGGCCAAACTTCCTAGTGAATAAAAGCCCATGAGGGAAAACCGAAAGAGGGAAGGGCCAAGGGCCGAGGCCCAGTTGCCACAAGGGGGCCCACCCGGCTAGCCTAGGGCTGTGTGCGGGGTGGGGTGCACCCCTGGCCGGCTGTCCCATGAAGCCCTAAGGGCCATGTGCCTCCCCCTCTCTTCCCCTTGTTTAGTCCCACATGGCTTAGCCTTTGAGAAAGGCACACCCCCTTAGCCTATATAAAGGGGTTCCCATGAGTGGGATTAGAACACACCAATATTTGGAGAAGTCCTTTGGTTGACTTCCTCCTTCCCTCTCTCTCTAGCCCTTGTGACCATGGCCCCAAGTTTGGGCTGTGCGAACAAGGCACACTTGCAGTACGCCGTTGCGCTGCAGGGATTCCTAGCCAGATATCAACTTCTGCACTCCCGGCGGGATCGGGGAGCCAGAGGTCTCTGTTGGAAATATGCCCTAGAGACAAATAGTAGTAAGGACTATTATCATATTTCATATAGTTTATGATTAAGTTTTATATCATGCTATAACTGTATTGAGCGGAAACATCAATACACGTGTGATATACAATCAACTAGGGTTTCCCAGTGAAACTCTTGTCACTGGTTCATTGGTCAACAGATGATCAAGTTTCTTGATCATGTGGCATTTATGCTAGTTGGAAATGGAGACAACTCATTATGAGAATGAGATGATGAACCAATACCCAACCTAAACATCGTGAGCCGATCATGTCACGAAGTTCAAGTTACAATGATAAGAAACGGATCCTCGTAGACTATTCCTTAGACCGTGAGGCTATTATCAATCACTGTCTCCCGAGAGTGCTTAGATAGCATCAAGCGCCACTTGGTAATACAGTGGTTATAAAGGTGTGTTCAGGTACTCGGAGGAAACCGTAGAGGCAATATATGTCAAGAGCGGGATTTGTCCGTCCATGTGACGGGAAAATACTCAAGGGCCCACTCGGAGAGGTTATATCCAATAGCTGCGCAACGTGTGATTTGATCACATGGATATCACTTGTCGGAACGAGTCAAGTAGCATTGTTCGATAATGAGATTGAACACGACATGGTGATGTCATTGATCAGATCTCGGGCAATGCAAGTATCAAGAGACAAAGGGAATAATACATGACTGTCCCGGTTCAAACGATGAAAGATCTTCGTGGAACGCAGAGGGGTCACATGGCCATCCAGGTCCCTCTGTCGATCATTGGTGCGGGACTGTCCCGACCATGTCTGGAGCGTTCCCGAACTGTGGAGTATCACGCTTAAGGGCTTGATGATCCTTAGAGAGTGTTTATAGGATCGGTAGAATCGCCGAAGAATTGTAGAGAGAAAACGGGAAGGGTTTCGGTAAGTCTGGTGGATGTCCGGAGTGGAGGTGGAAGTGTTCCATAACCACGGAGGTTGAATAATATGTGAATGAATGTTAAATATTGATTTAATCATTTATTCGTAATTATTTAATAAAGAGAAAAACAATTTAAATGGTCAAAGGCTTAATGGGCCAATTCCCGGAGGGGAAAGGGCCCAAGAGGGGGCCACACCCCTAGGAAGGGCCAAGGGGGTTGGCCGGCGGCCCTAATGGGCCTTCCCCACGTGGGGCCCATGGTGGGGCTAGCCGGCAGCGCCTCCCCCACCTCCTCCTCCTTTAGTCCCACCCCGGGACTTTGAGGGAGGGTGTACCCCCTCCTTCCCCTATATATAGTGGGGGTATTTGGCCAGATAAATACACCCAATAATTAATAAAGGTCTTCTCACTTTTGAGAGGACCTCTAATTGATATTTTCTCTCTCTCCCTCTCTCGCTCGTGACCGTGGTCCTAAGTTCGTACTGCGCGAACGAGAGACATCTTCACCGCGGAGCGCCGTCACGCTGTGGGATTCAGATCCAGGAGCTCTACTTCCGCAACTGCTGCTAGATTGGGGAAGCAGGAGTCATCGTCAGGCACCAGACGTGTGTAACTCCCCATGAGGTGTCGCACTTGAGGCACTCAAGTCGTTGGAGCCAAAGGAGAGCAAGGACTTCATCACGACCTTGAGGTCGGCTTCGGCTCGTCTACATCAACCACGCTCTCCTGAGCGTTGACAACGCTTTTCGGTCTTTAAGGGTAAGTTTGTGAAAAGACCCTCCCGTTACTGTATTACTAATAAATAGGTCCTGGCAGTATCAGGGGTTCAGGGGCATAGGGCAAAATTTTATTGTTTTCATACGCAGAACCCCTATAGTCTTATCGTGCACTAGATGTGTACGAAGACACGAGGCGCAACACTTGGGACGCTTAAATATCGTGAGCCGGAGCTGCTACACGATGAAGAAGGAGTAAGGGGTGACCTGCGAGGAGTTTCGCGAACTTGAGGTCGGCTACAAGTACGACTACATAAACTACGTTCCAACCGCGTACGGTCTATAAGGGTATATATTCTCTACGCATTGACCATTACCGCATCACTACATAGATAGATCCTAGGCAGTTTTGAGGTTCCAACATAGGATTTTTTTTGCTGCGAATCCCCTTCATCGTAGTGCATGCCGAATTCGAGTGCGTGAATGTAACTGCTTCTTGTCATTCCTCGTCTCGTCCGTTCAACAATAAACGATGTAAAAATAAAAAATAAACATGGTGCCCTGCCTAATCGTAGTGAATATCTTGCCTAAAAATACAGTGAATTGTTTACTTGAAGGCAGTGCCCTATGCACCGACACAGTGCACTACGACTCGGCCTCTACACTGCTAGTGTACCGTCCAGTGCACTGCGACCTGAGTCAGTGCAACACGAAACAGGAAGGCAGTGCATAGAGCGCATTCCACAAAGGCAGTGTAATGCGGAACACGTATGCAGCGCACGGGTAATGAACTGCCAGTGTACTGACCCGTGCGTTGTGACCGAAAGCAGTGCAACACAATATATGAAGGCAGTGTGCGACCCATGCATTTTCGGTGTACAATCCACAACCGTGACCTAAGGCAGTGCAATGCAGAACAGTGAGTCAGTGCATGGTAAGTGCACTTCTAGTGCACCGCTCCACACATCCCTACACTGTAGAAAATAAGGCAGTGCAGCCAAGAACCAAAAGGCAGTGCAAAAAAAGTTTTTTGAAACCAATTAACATGGGATCTAGTTTTGTAGATATTGGCACGACTAGTGCGACCATGAAAAATGATTGTGATTTCGACACTCAGGTTGGAAGATTTTTTTGTACTTAAATATAAAAAAGGGAAAGAGAAACCTCGTGGCCTCTCCACCGGGGGAGTACTCACAATGCGGAAAAAAGGAAACCATCGCTTTAGGTCTGCCACGTGTCACGCGTCGGGACATGATAGGGGAGCCACGGGACGCTAAGTGACCTCCACGTGCAAGTTGTAGGAGGAGCTACGCGCGAGCTTCCATGAGCGCGCTCTTTTCCTAGCAAAACTGGATATACAACTATTATGAACTAATGAGATATAACAATAAAACCCTTTTATTATTTGCCTCTGGGACATATCTCCTTCAAGTCCAAGTACCTTGATGTACTATTTCATCTCATAAAAGGATTTTAGCGGTCCTTCCCTAGGGATTGACTCGTTGTACAACTTAATCACTAAATCAGAAGCTTTATTGGTAATCCTGTTGGACGACTTTTCCTTTAGTAATTTCATTACCAGTTCGAATCTTGAGATACCAGAACCAGGGTCCACAAAACACTTGGCATCTTCTACCAGGTCAGAGAAAAGTGATCTTTTAAGAGAAGGAGCGCCTTTTTTGCTCGAAGTGGGGTACATGTCCCTTAATAAACCAGAAAGATCCTCATCCTAGATCTGATGAGCTTTAGGCGGAACAACATCAGCTAGAGGATAAAGAATGGGATGATCATATGGTTTACCATATTTAGTACACCTAATATATGCGCATTGCATCCCATCAATGAATATATGGTCTGCGACTGTGCTTTGACTTAGCTTTTTATAATTAAGGCATTTTATTGGCATGGGCAAAACACATCTGAGTCATTGTTATGCTGTCTAACAAACTTCATGAAGTCATTAACACCTTCCCAATATGAAGGTGTTTTTTTTCCATTCAGTATTCAATATTTGTCCATCTGTTGAGGATAGAGATGATCAGAAGCTTTCAAAATATTTCAGCGAACATGTTGATTACAAATCCAATTAAGCCAAGATATCTAAGCAAACTGATCGAATATAGAACTATAAATGCCACGTAATTTTATCCTATTTCAGAAATTGAGTGTAGAGCTATGTTACATATTTGAGAGAATAGATCGACCGAGCACAAAATATCAACCAATTCGAACAAACAGATCAAGTGCAGAGCAATATCAAACGAACTGCTCGAGTACAAAACGACTTCAAGGGAACAATTCAAGCGAACTAAGGAAATTATAAGCACACTGTGAGGATCGACCAGCTGACCGCCGGCCTTTGTGCGTCTCAAGAAGAACGACACCGCCAACAATGGTGTTAGGCTACCACGGCTGATGAATGAAGTGTGAATGTTTTGGGTCACGGCCTGTGGTTTTGACCGTTAGTGTGTCCCTAGAAGAATGGAGCAAAGAGACCGTAGCTGGCTGCTGGAGTGAAGGCACGAGTAGGAAAGTTTTGGCACGCGCAGGGTATGTGTCCTAGTTGTCAACAATTTTCACACAAAATATCTGCCAAATTTTTTCTCCCTCGTTTTTTCCTTGTTGAGTTTTAGAATTTTTATTACTGAGCCCATGAAATTAGCCTATCAGGTCCAAGCATATCTCAAAACCTTCTAATTCGGTATTTTTGTGGTCTTGTGGCCGCCGACCATAGCCCACTCGGTTTAGCAGTGAGCCCATGGAATATAGCCCGTGAAGAATAGGGAATCCGCCCCCCAGTTAGCCTAGAATATTTTTAATCTGGCCTTTATGGGTATTACCCCCTTCCCCCACCCCAAAAAGCTCCGCCTACCTATGTTTTTTGCGTAGAAACTACTGTATTATCTAGCAATTTTTAGTTGACCTGTCAGGAGCGTCGCCTCATTATTTGAAGGGATATAAACATTGAGAAAGAAAGTCTTTTTAGGGAGACAAATTCGTAACTTATAGTAATACTATTTAATGTCTCTAAGGCATGAAGTGTTTCTTGCGCAGTGGAAAGGCATGCAATTGACCGCTTCTAAGGTCTCGACTTTGAATCGTAGGCAATTTGTGTTATACATTAACATTTTTTACTCTAAGGGTGATATCTAGGACCCAGATAAACAACCGCTACATCTAGTAATGTTTCCAAGGTTAGAATGGCTGACTCAAACCAAGAAAATAGTCCAACATACACACGTCTATTTCAAATAGAGGCTGACATATGGGACCTAGCGTACACACGTTTTCTGCACAGAGGAGACTGACATCTGGGACCCAACAATAGATCAAGGTCAAAATAGCGGACGTGGCCGAAAAAGTCCATTATATGCATGTTTCATTTATAGAGAGGCTGACATGTGGGATCCAAAAGCGCGACCTTACACAAATGTTGCATCGAGCAATGTTTCCAAGTTCACAACAGGGAGGCGCGAGCGAGAAAAAAGTCCAGCGTGCACACGTTTCTTCTTATGAGAGGGCTGATGCAGCGAGCAACGTTATCAAGTTCGACCCGAAAAAATTGTCTAACATACACACGCCTTTTCAGGGTTAGGGAACTTCTGAGCATAGTACAGTGAAATTTGAGAAAGGAGCCCATGGAGCATAACCTAGAACATTTTAATTCGGCTTTTTCGGTGTCAAGGGACTGCTCAGCACAACCCATTGAAATGTAAGAAAGGAGTCCATGAAGCATAGCCCATGGAGTATAGCGCATATAGATGGACCATATAGAATATCACAAAATCGGTTTAATTCGTCCTTTTGAGCATTGCCCCCACGTCTTAAAAAAACCCTGTCTACCCATGTTTTTAAAAAACTAGTCCATTATATGGCATTTTTATAAATTGAAATGCTAGGAACGCTGCCTTTTATTTAAAAAATATAAACATGGACACACAAAATCTTTTAAGAAGACTAATATATAACTTGAAGGTACTAAGGAATGTTTAATAATATTTTGCTATAAATATCTTTGGCGTACTAGCGACAACACTCACTTTAAATCCATTGGAAGTCTTGAGTTCGATACTCTGTTCGTACATATATTTATCTTGGTTTTACATTATTTCTTATAGCAATATTATTTTACAGAGAGGCTGACATCACGGACCCAACAACATGCAGCGTCCCTCGAGTTAAATGGGCAGTTTTGAAAAAAAGAAATTAAGTACTTGTATATAGAGGCTGGTATCATGGACCTACAAGTGAGAACATATAAGGTTGCATCGGGGACCCACAAGGCAGAACATACCACGGAGGCTGACATGGGGGGCCCAATAGTCTGAATAAATGGTTGATGAAGCGAGCAACATCGGCAAGGACAAAATAGCATACGCAGCCGAAAAACGGTCCATCGTACGCATGTTTTATTTATAGAGAGGCTAATATGTGGGACCCATCAGCGAGACCTTATATAGGTGCTGCATAGAGCAACATTGCCAAGTTCGAACAGGAGGCACGAGCGACAAAACAGTCTAGCATGCACATGTTTCTTCTAATGAGAGGCTAGCATGGGGGACCCACTAGCCTGAATAAACGACTGATGCAGCAAGCAACATTATCAAGTTCAAAACACGGAGGCGTGAGCCAAAAAAAGTCAATCATACAACCAATACTTCTAATGAGAGACTGACTTGTGGGACCCAGCTATGTGACGAAACGGTAGATTCATCGAGCAAGGCTATCTAGTTCGGAACAGGGTAGCACTAGAGAAGTAAAAAAATCCATCATACACACGACTCTTCTAATGAGAGGCTAACATAAGGGACCCACCAGCCTGAATAAATGGCTGATACAGCGATCAATGCTATCAAATTCGGAACACGGAGGCACGACCGAGGGAAAAAATCCCATCATACACATGTTTCTTCTAATGAGAGGATGACATATGGGGCATAACAGCATGATAAAATGGTAGGTGCATCGATCAGCGCTATCAAGTTCAGAACAGGGTAGTGCGAGAAGAAAAAATTTCATCATACACACGATTTTTCTAATGAGAGACTGACATGGGGGACCCAACACCATGACTAAATGGCAGATAGATCAAGCAACATTATTGAGTTGAAATCAGGGAGGCATGAGCCAAGGAAAATTCCACCATGCACACATTTCTTCTAATCAGAGGATGACATGTGGGACTAGCAGTCTGATTAAACGACAGATGCATCGATCAATACTATCAAGTTCGGAACAGGGTAGCGTGAGCGAAAGAAAAAAATTCCATTAAACACACAATTCTTCTTATGAGAGGATGACATGTGGGACCCAGCAACCTAACTAAATGTCAGACACATCGAGCAACATTATCGAGTTCAAATCACCACCATCATCATCATCATCACTACCATCATCTCCACCAGCACCATCATCACCATCTCCATACCGCTGTAGTAATTGGGTTGAATCTTGCATAGTTCTTAGGGGAAACTTTCCTGGTGTTGATTACTCCTTATAGTTCATGCTATTGAGTGAACCATTGAATTATCGTTTATGTTCAGATTGTTACACATCATTATTTCATCTCTGATCATGATCCATATGATGTCTTGTGAGTAGTTTGTTTTGTTCTTGAGGACATGGGAGAAGACATGTTGTTAGTAGTGGAATTGTGTTGAGAAAGATTCAATAGTTTGGTATTTAAGTTGTGGTGTACTTCTTCTAGTGGTGTCATGTGAACGTCGACTACATGACACTTCACCTATATGGGCCTAGGGGAATGCATTGTGTATTTGTCTACTAATCATAGGGGTTGCCGGAGTGACAGAAACCCGAACCCCCGTTAGGAAACCATTGCACAAGGAACGTCGGGGTCTTAGAGTTTAAAGTTGTGGTTAGGTTTCTATCTTAATTACTTTCTTTTACTTGTGGATTCTTGCAAGGGGTATAATCACAAGTATGTATTAGTCCTAGGAAGGTCAGTACATTAGCACAGATTCACCCACACAACACTTAGCAAACTAAAGAAGATTAATCAACTATATGAAGCGAAAGCACTTGACGATATTCTCGTGTATCCTCGAGAACGTTTGGTCATCTTAAGTAATACAACCGGCTTGTCCTTTGCTGAATAAAGCATTAGGACACTTGCTACATTTATTATTATTGTCTTTTATTTACTCGTACTTTATTTACTTGCACTATCAAAAAACCCTAAAAATCCGTTTGCTAAGTATTTGCAGAGAATTCCTGATCCATACCACTAGTCAGCACCTTCTGCTCCTCGTTGGGTTCAACACTCTTACTTATCGAAAATACTGCGATACACCCCCTATACTTGTGGGTCATCAGCCGACCGAGGTTCCTCCATGTTTTTAGTGGTTTCATCGTAGTAGAGGGTCGTGGAACCGAGATTTTTTTCCATCATCCACTGTCGAGCCGAGAAATTCATCACGGAAGGTGTGCCTGCTACGACGACCGACGTGCCAAATTGTTGTGAATGGACACATTTCTTGTAGTGTCCACCATTGTGTATCGGCAAGAGGATGAGCAAAGGAGAAGCAGACGAGGAAGACAAGGACGATGGTGCCGTGCACAAAATCTGAGATAGCTTACCTCGAGTTAACGTCGTCCTCGCTGGCATGGTGACATCAAAATTGGCAAGTTTAATGACGGAGTAGGTTGAGGGCCTGGTCACCTTGCACGGCATGGCAGACACCATGGATGTGCTAGTCGATGGGGAGAAGAGAGGCCAGAGAGGAGGAGGAAGAGATGGAACAGGATAAGGTGGCAGTGGCTTGGACTCCTCTGCCACTGGAGAGAGGCCAGAGAGGAGGAGGAGATGAAGGGGAACAAGGGTAGATGGGGTGGCGGCTAGGGTTCCTAAGAGATTAGAGAAAATACGGGAAGAGCAGGGGATTGGGGAGAGACAGGAGGATCAAGGGATTGGGAGAGATATGGGAGACGAGGCCATTGCCCCTGCTGCTCCTATCGTACCCAGCTAAAATCGTCTATGACTTATACACACTGACAATGGTGTTAGGCTGCCACGGCTGATAAACGAAGTGTGACTGTTTTGGGTCGCAGCCTGTGGTTTTGACCGTTAGTGCGTCCCTAGAAGAATGAAGCAAAGAGACCGTAGCTGGTTGCTGGAATGAAGGAACGAGTAGGAAAGTTTTGGCACGCACGGGGTATGTGTCCTAGTTGTCAACAATTTCCACACAAAATATCTGCCAAATTTTTTCTCCCTCGTTTTTTCCTTGTTGAGGTCTAGAATTTTTATTACTGAGCCCATGAAATTAGCCTATCAGGTCCAAGCATATCCAAAAACCTTCTAATTCTGTATTTTTGTGGTCTTGTGGCCATCGACCATAGCCCACTCGGTTTAGCAGTGAGCCCATGGAATATAGCCCGTGAAGAATAGGGAATCCGCCCCCAGTTAGCCTAGAATCTTTTTAATCTGGCCTTTATGGGTATTACCCCCTTCCCCCCACCCCAAAAAGCTTCGCCTACCTATGTTTTTTGCGTAGTAACTACTGTATTATCTAGCAATTTTTAGTTGACCTGTCAGGAGCGTCGCCTCATTATTTGAAGGGATATAAACATTGAGAAAGAAAGTCTTTTTAGGGAGACAAATTCATAACTTATAGTAATACTATTTAACGTCTCTAGGGCATGAAGTGTTTCTTGGCAGTGACAAGGCATGCAATTGACCGCTTCTGAGGTCTCGACTTTGAATCGTAGGCAATTTGTGTTATACATTAACATTTTTTTACTCTAAGGTTGATATCTAGGACCCATCTAAACAACTGCTACATCTAGCAATGTTTCCAAGGTTAGAATGGCTGACTCGAACCAAAAAAATAGTCCAACATACACACGTCTATTTCAAATAGAGGCTGACATATGGGACCTAGCGTACACACGTTTCCTACCCAGAGGAGACTGACATCTGGCACCCAACAATGGACCAAGGTCAAAATAGCGGACGTGGCCGAAAATAAGTCCATTATATGCATGTTTCATTTATAGAGAGGCTGACATGTGGGATCCAACAGCGCGACCTTACACAAATGTTGCATCGAGCAATGTTTCCAAGTTCACAACAGGGAGGCGCGAGCGAGAAAAAAGTCCAGCGTGCACACGTTTCTTCTTATGAGAGGCTGACATGGGGGACCCAACAGCCTGAAAAACGGCTGATGCAGCGAGCAACGTTATCAAGTTCGACCCGAAAAAATTGTCTAACATACACACGCCTTTTCAGGGTTAGGGAATTTCTGAGCATAGTCCAGTGAAATTTGAGAAACGAGCCCATGGAGCATAACCCAGAACATTTTAATTCAGCTTTTTCGGTGTCAAGGGACTGCTCAGCACAACCCATTGAAATTTAAGAAAGGATTCCATGAAGCATAGCCCATGGAGTATAGCACATGTAGATGGACCATGTAGAATATCACAAAATCTTTTAAATTCATCCTTTTGAGCATTGCTCCCACGTCTTAAAAAAACCCTGCCTACCCATGTTTTTAAGAAACTAGCCCATTATATGGCATTTTTATAAATTGAAATGCTAGGAACGCTGCCTTTTATTTAAAAAATATAAACATGGACACACAAAATCTTTTAAGAAGACTAATACATAACTTGAAGGTACTAAGGAATGTTTAATAATATTTTTTCTATAAATATCTTTGTTGTACTAGCGACAACACTCACTTTAAATCCATTGGAAGTCTTGAGTTCGATACTCTGTGCGTACATATATTTATCTTGGTTTTACATTATTTCTTATAGCAATATTATTTTACAGAGAGGCTAACATCACGGACCCAACAACATGCAGCGTCCCTCGAGTTAAATGGGCGAGTTTGAAAAAAAGAAGTTAAGTACTTGTATAGAGAGGCTGGTATCATGGACCAACCATCCAGAACATACAAGGTTGCATCGGGGGCCCACAAGGCAGAACATACCACGGAGGCTGACATGGGGGGCCCAACAGTCTGAATAAATGGTTGATGCAGCGAGCAACATCGGCAAGGACAAAATAGCATACGCAGCCAAAAAAGGTCCATCATACGCATGTTTTATTTATAGAGAGGCTAATATGTGGGACCCATCAGCGAGACCTTATATAGGTGCTGCATAGAGCAACATTGCCAAGTTCGAAACAGGAGGCATGTGCGACAAAAAAGTCTAGCATGCACATGTTTCTTCTAATGAGAGGCTAGCATGGGGGACCCACTAGCCTGAATAAACGACTGATGCAGCAAGCAACATTATCAAGTTCGAAACACGGAGGCGTGAGCCAAAAAAAAGTCAATCATACAACCAATACTTCTAATGAGAGACTGACTTGTGGGACCCAGCTATGTGACCAAACGGCAGATTCATCGAGCAAGGCCATCTAGTTCGTAATAGGGTAACGCTAGAGAAGTAAAAAATCCATCATACACACGACTCTTATAATGACAGGTTGACATAGGGGACCCTCCAGCCTGAATAAACGGCTAATGCAGCGATCAATGCTATCAAATTCGGAACACAAAGGCACGACCAAGGGAAAAAATTCCATCATACACACGTTTCTTCTAATGAGAGGATGACATATGGGGCCTAAGAACATGATAAAATGGTAGGTGCATCGATCAACGCTATCAAGTTCGGAACAAGGTAGTGCGAGAAGAAAAAATTCCATCATACACACGATTTTTCTAATGAGAGACTGACATGGGGGACCCAACAACGTGACTAAATGGCAGATAGATCAAGCAACATTATTGAGTTGAAATCAGGGAGGCACGAGCCAAGGAAAATTCCACCATGCACACATTTCTTCTAATCAGAGGATGACATGTGGGACTAGCAGTCTGATTAAACGGCAGATACATCGAGCAATGCTATCAAGTTCAGAACAGGGTAGCGTGAGCGAAGGAAAAAATTCCATCATACACACAATTCTTCTAATGAGAGGATGACATGTGGGACCCAGCAGCCTAACTAAATGTCAGACACATTGAGCATCGTTATCGAGTTCATATAAGGGAGACGCGATCGAAAAGTATGGTCTACTAGAGACACTAACGTTCGGGACCCACATGCCTCAAAATACTTTAGCGAGTCAACATCGCACAAGGAATCGAAAATCTTGCTTATGACACGCGCCGATGATACGCCCATTTTGCATCACTATTCTATATCATAATTTACTGTTATTCATTGATATATTTCATATTAACAGATGATACTTATGTTATTTCATCTGTTTTTGCATGGCTGATGACTTTTGGAGCATGGACCACTACAGTCAGGATTCTGATAGAAAAGGTGCTGTTTGGAGGCAAAATTCGCGAAGATCAGAAAATTCGAGAAAATACATGGAAAATCCTATTTTTCCAGAACACGAAGGAAGCCAGAAGGGGAGGCTGAAATGGGCCATAGGGGGCCCACACCACCCCCTGGCGCGGGCTAGCCTAGGCCGCGCCACCAGGTGGTGTGGCCACCCTGGTCCACCCCTGGCTCTCCCCTCTGGCGTATATTATCCTCCCGAAACCCTAAGACTCGGGGAGTGACCACAGAAAGATTCCGCTGCCTCTGTGGGGCAGAAAACACCGAGAGAGAAAGATCTCTCCGGCAGACAGAATTCTACCGGGGAATTCCTTCCCGGAGAGGGGAGATTGTCGCCATCAACACCATCATCAAACTGGACTTCATCGGGATCATCATCATCACCACCATCATCTCCACCAGCACCATCATCACCATGTCCATACCGCTGTAACAATTGGGTTGAATCTTGCATAGTTCTTAGGGGAAACTTTCCCGATGTTGATTACTCCTTGTAGTTGATGCTATTGAGTGAACCATTGAATTATCGTTTATGTTCAGATTGTTACACATCATTATTTCATCTCTGATCATGATCCATATGATGTCTTGTGAGTAGTTCGTTTTGTTCTTGAGGACATGGGAGAAGTCATGTTGTTAGTAGTGGAATTGTGTTGAGAAAGATTCAATAGTTTGGTATTTAATTTGTGGTGTACTTCTTCTAGTGGTGTCATGTGAACGTCGACTACATGACACTTCACCTATATGGGCCTAGGGGAATGCATTGTGTATTTGGCTACTAATCGTAGGGGTTGTCGGAGTGACAGAAACCTGAACCCCCGTGAGGAAACCATTGCACAAGGGACGTCAGGGTCTTAGAGTTTAAAGCTGTGGTTAGGTTTCTACCTTAATTACTTTCTTGTACTTGCGGATGCTTGCAAGGGGTATAATCACAAGTATGTATTAGTCCTAGGAAGGTCGGTACATTAGCACAAGTTCACCCACACAACACTTAGCAAACTAAAGAAGATTAATCAACTATATGAAGCGAAAGCACTTGGCGATATTCCCGTGTGTCCTCAAGAACGTTTGGTCATCTTAAGTAATACAACCGGCTTGTCCTTTGCTGAATAAAGGATTGGGCCACTTGCTGCATTTATTCTTATTGTCTATTATTTACTCGCATTATCAAAAACCCCTAAAAATCCGTTTGCTAAGTATTTGGAGAGAATTCCTAATCCATACCACTAGCCAGCACCTATATAAGGTTCGACACTCTTACTTATCGAAAATACTGCGATACACCCCCTATACTTGTGGGTCATCAAGACTATTTTCTGGCGTTGTTGCCGGGGAGTGAAGCGCTATTGGAGAGTGGAACTGGTAAAGGAAACTTCTACTATGAGTATTGTTTATTTCTGTTAGTTGCTTTATTTTCAATATGGATAATTCGCTGAGTTTCTTATTTCGTAATGCGACTACCACTGCTAAGGTAGTAGATGAACCACCACCTGCTGAGAATGAAACTTTTAAAATGCCTACGAGAATTATTGATCGTGTTAGGGATAACTACTATGTTGGGGATGGAACTGTCCATCCCGATGATCATTTGCTCTTTATACACGAATTATGCGGGTTGTTTAACTGTGTAGGTATTACTACAGATCAAGTTAAGAAGAAGTTATTCTCATTATCACTAAAAGGAAGAGCTGAGGAATGGTATAAGCTGCCGAAGAATGGTCAAGCTCTTGAATGGGAGGAAATAGTACCTCTCTTTTATTCAAAGTTTTATCCTCCTAGTGAGATTCATAAAGATCGGAATCAAATATACAACTTTTGGCCTCTTGATGGAGAGAGTACAGCTCAAGCTTGGGGGAGATGTAAGTTACTAATGCTCAAATGTCCCATTCATGAGCTCCCCAATAATATTATTATCAATAATTTTTATGCAAGGCTTTCTCTTCATGATAAGGATTTATTGGATGCTTCTTATGCTAGATCATTCACTCGCATGGAAGAAGAAGCTAAATGGGATCTTCTGGACCGTATTCAAGATAATGTTGAAGCATGGGAGAATGACAAAGAAAGAAATTCGGGTATAAATTATGATTATGAATGCATTGAATCTTTTATGGGAACTGGTTACTTTTAAAATATTAGTAATGCTTATGGTCTTGATTTACAAGTTACTACAAATTGTTTTAAGGCTTTTGCCTCTTATATTGAAATCCCGAAAAAGGGATGGAACAAGTACCATCCACCTTATAAAGATGTTGTTGACTGTGTTCCTGTTGGGAGTACTGAGTTTTGCACTATTGATCACATCTTACCTGAACCTTATATCGAGAAAATACCCTTCCCGGATAAGGTAAAGGATCATCCTATGATAACTAGTGTAATCACTAAAAGTGCAAAGAGAACTATAAAACCTGATGAACAAATAAACATTGAACCTTTTGTAGCAATTGTGAAAGACCTTGTCACTAAAAGTATAGAAGATGGACACATAGTCTTTTCTGAGGATGCTTCTAATATTGTCTCACATCCTAATAAAGCTAAAAAAGCTAGTGTCCCTGTGCTTTCTATTAGAATTGGCGATCATTGCTATTATGGTTTATGTGATATTGCTGCAAGTTCAAGTGCTATTCCTTATGAGCTTTATAAAGAAATTATGCATGAAATCAGTCCCTACGAGTTGGAAGAGATTGATGTGGTTATTCACCTTGCTAATAGAGAGACCATCTCTCCAATTGGTATTGTACGGGATGTAGAAGTTCTTTGTGGTATGATTAAATATCCTGCTAACTTTCTAGTACTTAGTACAGCTGCTAGTAAAACTTATCCCATCATTTTTGGTAGACCTTTCCTGAGTACTTGTGGACCTATTATAGATTGCAAAAGGGAGAAAATCTTGACTAAGTTTGATGGGGAATCTTATGAGTTTAATTTTTCGAAATTTACGAAAGAACCTTGTGAAAATGAAACACATAATGAGGATTTTAGAGTTGAACAACTCGCTTCTATCTCTCTTGCTCCTAACAATGCTTTGCAGAAATTTATGGAGGATCATGAAAGTGAAATCTTCATGGAAGAAAGAAATGAGATTGACGAGATTCTCCATCGTCAACCTAAGATGCTTAAGCATAACTTGCCTGTAGAAGACTTGGGTACCACGATGCCACCTAAAAAGGATCCGGTCTTTGATCTAAAACCTCCCCCCTGACGATCTTAAATATGCTTACATTGATGATAATAAGATATATCTTGTTATTATTAGCTCTAAACTTTCAGGGAAGGAAGAAGAAAGGTTATTGGAGGTACTGAAGAAACACCGAGGTGCTATGGGCTGCACTCTGGATGATTTAAAAGGGATTTCTCCTACTATATGTCAGCATGCTATCAATATAGAACCAGATGCAAAGCCAGTGGTCGACACCAACGGCGTTAAATCCTAAGATGAAGGAAGTGGTAAGAAATGAGGTATTGAAACTCCTTGATGCTGGTATTATTTACCTTATTGCTAATAGTGAATGGGTTAGTCCTGTTCATTGTGTCCCTAAAAAGGGGGGAATTACCGTCGTCCCTAATGATAATGATGAGCTTATTCCCCAAAGAATAGTAGTAGGCTATAGAATGTGCATTGATTTCAGGAAAGTTAACAAAGTTACTAAGAAAGATCATTACCCACTACCTTTTATCGATCAAATGTTAGAAAGGTTGTCTAAAAAGACCCATTTTTGTTTTCTTGATGGATATTCCGGTTTCTCTCAAATTGCTGTTAAACAACAAGATCAAGAAAAAACTACTTTTACATGCCCTTACGGAACCTATGCTTATAAACGTATGCCTTTTGGTTTATGTAATGCTCCTGCTACTTTTCAAAGATGCATGTCTGCTATCTTTCATGGTTTTTGTGAGGAAATTGTGGAAGTGTTCATGGATGACTTCTTAGTCTATGGAACTTCTTTTGATAATTGTCTACACAACCTTGATAAAGTTTTGCAGAGGTGTGAAGAAACTAATCTTGTTCTTAATTGGGAGAAATGCCACTTTATGGTTAATGAAGGGATTGTCCTTGGGCATAAAGTTTCCGAAAGAGGCATAGAAGTGGATAGAGCTAAAGTTGAGGCAATTGAGAAAATGCCCTGCCCAAGAGACATCAAAGGTATTCGTAGTATCCTTGGTCATGCTGGTTTCTATAGAAGGTTTATTAAAGATTTCTCTAAGATATCAAAACCCCTCACTAATCTTCTTCAAAAAGATGTACCCTTTGTTTTTGATGATGATTGTAAGGAAGCTTTTGAAACTCTTAAGAAGGCTTTAACTACAACTCCTATTGTTCAACCACCTGATTGGAGTTTACCCTTTGAAATAATGTGTGATGCTAGTGATTTTGCTGTAGGTGCTATCCTTGGGCAACGAATTGATAAAAAGTTAAACATTATTCATTATGCTAGTAAGACTCTTGACGCTGCTCAAAGGAATTATGCTACTACTGAAAAAGAATTCCTAGCTGTCGTTTTTGCTTGTGATAAGTTTAGACCTTATATTATAGACTCAAAAGTCACCATTCATACTAATCATGCTGCTATTAAGTACCTTATGACAAAGAAGGATGCTAAGCCTAGGCTTATTAGATGGGTGTTGCTTTTACAAGAGTTTGATCTACACATTGTAGATAGGAAAGGTACTGAAAATCCTGTTGCTAATAATTTATCCCGGTTGGAAAATATCTCTTTTGATCCTATGCCTGTTAATGATAGTTTCCCGAATGAACAGTTGGCTACAATAGGGATAAGATCACGAGGGAGGCCTTGGTATGCTGATTATGCTAACTTTATTGTCTCCAAGTATTTGCCTCCAACTTTCACAACTCAGCAAAGAAGGAAGTTCTTTTATGATTTGAGGCATTATTTTTGGGATGACCCACATTTATATAAAGAAGGAGTGGATGGTATTATGTGAAGATGTGTTCCAGAATACGAACAAAAGGAGATATTGCGGAAATGTCATGGTAGTGCCTATGGAGGACATCATGCAGGAGATAGAACTGCGCAATAGGTGCTACAATCAGGTTTCTACTGGCCTACCCTTTTTAAAGATGCAAGAAGATTTGTTTTATCTTGTGATGAGTGTCAGCGTGTTGGTAATATTTCTAGACGCAATGAAATGCCTATGAACTACTCTCTAGTTATTGAACCCTCTGATTGCTGGGGATTTGACTTTATGGGTCCTTTTCCTCCCTTGAAAGGTTATACTCATATTCTTGTTGCCGTTGATTATGTTACTAAGTGGGTAGAAGCCATACCTACGAAGAGTGCTGACGGGGAGACCTCTCTAAAAATGCTTAAGGATGTTATCTTTCCTAGGTTTGGAGTGCCTAGGTATCTCATGACTGATGGAGGTTCTCATTTCATTCATGGTGGTTTTAGAAAGACCCTTGCTAAATCTGACGTTAATCATAGAATCGCTTTAGCTTATCACCCCCAAACTAGTGGGCAAGTAGAGTTATCAAATAGAGAAATTAAATCTATCTTGCAAAAGACTGTTAATAGATCTAGAAAAAACTAGGCTAAAAAGTTGAACGATGCTTTATGGGCTTATAGGACTGCCTATAAAAACCCTATGGGGATGTCTCCTTATAAAATGGTTTATGGGAAAGCTTGTCACCTACCTTTAGAATTAGAACACAAAGCTTATTGGGCAGTTAAAGAACTTAATAGAGATTGTAAGCTTGCTGGTGAAAAAAGATTATTTGACTTAAGTTCTTTGGATGAATGGAGGAGTGAAGCATATGAGAATGCTACACTCTTTAAGGAAAAAGTTAAAAGATGGCATGACAAGCGAATACTTAAAAGAGAATTCCATGTTGGTGAGAAAGTTCTATTGTATAGGTCCCGTCTCAGATTTTTTGCAGGAAAACTACTGTCAAAATGGGAAGGACCTTTCGTTATTGAAGAAGTGTACCGTTCAGGAGCGATAAAAATTTCCTCTTTAAAAGGCAACACTACACAAGTGGTGAATGGGCAACGACTCAAGCACTATATTACTGGAGATTCTTACAATGAAGATGTTGATGCTTTTCAAGTTATAACTCCAGAAAAATTTATCAAAGACCAAATTCAGAGACCTGCAGAGTCCGTTTTCGAATAGGTAACAGTTCTGGTAAGAAAAGTTCCGTTAAAGATCTGTCCAGTTATATTTTTGCAGTTTTTAGACAACAAGTAAAGCTACGAAGCGAAAGAGGGACGGAAACGGAGCCAGGGTGGCTCACACCACCCTGTGGCGCGGGCCCACCCCTGGCCGCGCCACCAGGTGGTGTGGCCACCTCGGACTCCGTCTCCGACTCGTTTTCTCCCAGTACCTTCCTTTTGTTGTGAAACTTCGTAATATATAATCCCCCGGATCCCCCGAGGTTCGCATATCGTGTTCTCATCGTGTTTTTGTTTTGATCTGTTTCTGCCAGGAACTATTTTTGAAAGCTTAGAAGCACAATGGTGTCTGCCAAGGATAAGGGAAAGGAGCCTATGTAGGAAGATCTCCAAGACCCCGGTCAGGAGGAGGAGATCAAGAGTGAAGATGAAGAGGAGAAAGGCCAACATCCGCACCCTGGCACTACCATTGCAAGCATTGGAGTGTTGACAAAACTTGCCAGGGTTAGAAGGACTGCATGGATGCAGACTGGAGGGAAACCTCCACGTCACTATTTGACTCCACGGTCACTTCCTCCATGCACCAAGAATCCTTTCCATACCCTTATCCATAAGCATCAACACCAGAACATACCCAAGGACAAATTACCCTCCAATTGGGATTTGCCTCGTTCTAGCCATGCAGGAAAAGAAGACTTCAAGGAGGAAGAGTGGGAAAAGAATTGCAAGTGTTGGGATCCACAATCTGACATGATCATGCACCGCATCGAGCATAACTTGGAATTGATTCGTAATCTCACCTTTGAGATCGAGGACTTGGGGAAATTGATCAAAAAGCTCATTGAGAGGATACCACCACCGAAGGAGTAATTCGTCATCAGGTTTGGCATCCCCTTGGTTTGTTCCAAGCTTGGGGGAGTGCCGCGGTATCACATCACTATCTTCTATCTTTTTACCTTTTTAGTAGAGTCATATCATGAATAGAGAAGTTATCATGTAGGATGGTTTGCATTATGGAAGTGTCCCCTCTCTCATTAGATATGTATCCCTTGGTGTGAGTTGCCATTATGGAATACTAATGAGAAGTTCTATCATTTACTCTTTTGCATATCTTATATTAGTTTTCAATTCATGGTTATATGATTGATCTTGTCGTTCGTATTGGTATCACTTTGGGATCATTGAGTTAATATTAGTTGGTTTTGGCAAACCTGGCTCGGTCAGTAGCAGCACTATTTCTTGAGGGTTGAATGAAAAAGATAAAAGTACTCTTAAAGAAATATAATTTCATCATCTTTCTTTCTTGATTTTCTCATAAGTTTAGTATTCTCTGGGTAAGATCTTTTGTGCTTCCAAGGAAGATTGCCTGTTTGTTTTTATCACTTGTATGTTTGTTTGTTTCCTTCAACTCTTATACTTGCTACCCAGCCTTGCTAGCCAAAAACCTGTACTGAGAGGGAATTCTTCTCGTGCATCCAATCCTTAAACCAAACCTATGCCATTTGTGTCCACCATACCTACCTATTAGCACTATTGATATTCCAAGTAAATTCATGTTTTTATCTACCTTCCAAATTAAACTTGTTATGTGAAAATTAGTGATTAAAGCTCTCACGAACTTGATGGCACACTTTACTTTCTTGCACTTAATAAACTGTAACCATTGTTCCCATCTATGTTGCGTATATGCTTGCGCTTTGTAAGTTGTGAATTAGCAGAACCATGCTGGCATGGGGAACGCTTTCAACATTGCACTGGTACTTTGTACCTAGTTGATATCATGTTCTTTTGTATATGGATGTCGTCGGTGTGAAATAAAAGGGGAGCTTGTAAGTCCATGGAGTTATGCATGTGTGTTAGAGAAACGCCTGGGCCACTGGTCTAATCCATGTTGTCATGGTGGAAACCTGCAGCGTAACCATAATGAGCATCTATGAAGCATTCTTCTTATAAAAAAAGAGAAAGAGATTGAGAAAAAGAGAAAAAGAAAAAAAAAAGATGAGAAAAGAGGAAAGAGAGAAAAAAGCACCATATTCCCATGGTAAATAAGAAGATTGCTGAGATGCTTGTTGTCTACTTGCCTTGTCATTTTGATATGGGGATTCTTCCGTATCATCGGGCAAGGGGTACCCCGTTGGCGGTTCTCCATGATACACATGTGCTTACTATGACAAGAACTTACCGGTGACTAGACTTGAGTAGCATGAGGAGCGGACCTCGTATTCAAGGGACATGAGATTTTCAATTTACAACTTGTCAAGCATATCCTCGTATTTGATCACTTTAACCTTAACCACCTAAAGATGCCTATGATAGGGGAAATGACAGCTGAAAGCTAATAAGTATCGTAATTTTTGGGAGCTCTTTATGAAACTTGAAATCCCTGCTTCCCTCTGCGAAGGGCCTTTATTTTACTTTTTAGTTGAGTCAGTAAACCTATTCCCTTCTACCTCAGCAAGTATTTTGAGTTGTTGTGTTTCATTCATTCATATGATGATTTATTCAATCATGTTCCTTATGTTCCTTGTTTTGCACTTTGCTCTTATATTGGTGTTTACTACTTTGAAAGCTATCATTGAAAATCAGTTATTTGTGAACTCCAGCAAATTGACAACTATTCTTTGACCAAGAGCTAAGTTTGCCATTACCAATTATGATTTACTTTATGTATCTTTATTGTGCTTCCTTTACTTATTGCAAGTTAAGTTATATAATAGTGAGTTGTCTTCTATTATGATCTATGTATAGATGAATGTGATGCTTCATGTCTGTATTCTTTTATCGACTCTTCAATCCATAAACCTGAGGCCATGTTTATTGAGCTCAGTTTCGCTTGGGGACAAGCGAAGTCTAAGCTTGGGGGGAGTTGATACGTCCATTTTGCATCACTATTCTATATCATAATTGTTGGGTCCGCAGCATAGAAAACAAAAAATTTCCTACGGTGTGAACTACACGCCAAGATCTATCTACTAGGTACAAAGCAAATGGGTGGACATACATCCATAGAGAACTTACCCTCGAAGACAACAAGCTTTGTTAACGAGTAGGAACTCGTGGTTGATGTAGTTGTACACTTGCCGATCTCAAGATCGTGATGAAGTCCGAGCGCCGCAACTCAGCAGCGCATCCGCACTCGCACACACGTTCAAGCCACCGGACAACCTCCACCTCCTTGCTCCAGCGATCTAGCAGAAGCAGCAACTCCTTCCAGACGAAATGCCACCGGGAACATGTATCTCGCTAATCCGAGACCATGGGGGAATAATTCTAGGGGGGAGAGAGATCCTTCACAAGGAGGTGTGAGGATGAAGGAGGGAATGGGTGGCCTTTGAGGGGGGGTGCCCCCTCTCTCAATGGCCAGCGCATGGGGGGTGACCCCTCACCTCCCCCATTCATGTGGTGGTAACTCCTCCACATTAAAATGCCTCTTCACATTCCCTTTTAAAGTCTCCACTTTAAATGCATTAAGTTTCTCCAAATTTAATGCTCTCTCATTTAATAAAACTCTTTTATTAAATTTATTCAGAATTTTGTTAATTACTTTAATTAACAAACATTCACATATAGCCCCTTGCAATATTTCAATATCACATGCAGAACCACCTTTAGCAATTTCACCCGAAACAATTTCCGGTTTCTATTGAAACAATTCCTGCGCTTTGCAATTCTTTCGTCTGAAACATATGTGCTCCAAAATGGTGTCCGGTAACTCTTAAGTGTGCCACCCTATGGTTCGCGAATAATGCAGACATGATCGAGACCCTTCTCCGATCAATAATCAGCAGCGGGACCTAGAGATCCGTACTGACTCCTACACATTCAACGATGACTCCTGTGATCGTGAGAACCTTTAACGCTTGTAACTAAATCCCTTTGTCTCTCGATATATTACATGTCCGAGATTCGATCATCGGTATCTCCATACCTAGTTTGATCTCGTTACCGACATGCACTCTTTTCTCGTTCCCGTGATATAACATTCTAGTGATCACACCACTTGCTTGCAAGCTATCCTAATGTGATATCACCGAGAGGGCCCAGAGTATATCTATCCGTCATCTGGATTGACAAATTCCACTCTTGATCCATGAGCCTCAACATAACACATTCGTAGCACTAAACCCATCTTTATAGTCACCCTGTTACGGTGTGACGTTTGATGTTATCAAGATACTCTTCCGATGTTAGCAATTAACATGATCTCATGGTCTAAGGATAAAGATTACTTCGTATGATGTTATAGCAATATAAACACAATGACTTGATCATAATGCTATACTTCGGATGAATGTTCATCACATCATTCCACCAATGGTGTGACCTTGTTATTAACAACATCCAATGTCCATGATCAGGAAACCTTGATCATCCTGTTAATCAACAAGCTAGTCTATAAGAGAGGCATGACTAGGAACCCTTTTTGTTTATTAAACACACATGTATTGATGTTTCCTATCAATACAATTATAGCATGCAAAATAAACATCTATCATATACAAGGAATACATAATAACAACTTTATTATTGCCTCTCAGGGCATATTTCCTTCAGTCTCCCACTTGCACTAGAGACAATAATCTAGTTCACATAGTGATAAATCTAACACCCATGGAGTTCTGGTGTTGATCATGTTTTGCCCTAGGGAGTACTTTAGTCAACGGATCTGCTACATTCAGGTCCGTGTGCACTTTACAAATCTTTATATCTCCATTCTTGACATGCTCGCGGATGGAGTGAAACCGGCGCTTAATATGCTTGGAATTCTTGTGAGACCTTGGTTCCTTTGCGTTGGCTATGGCTCCATTGTTGTCACAATAGATCACCATCGGGTCCAACGCACTGGGAACCACACCCAGTTCCGTTATGAACTCCTTCATCCAAACCGCATCCTGCGTTGCTTCTGAAGCAGCAACATAGTCCGCCTCCGTTGTTGATCCAGCCACCACAGGTTGTTTGGAGCTCCTCCAACTAACTGCTACTCCGTTCAAGAGAAATATGTATCCGGATTGAGACTTAGAGTCATCCGGATCAGTGTCAAAGCTAGCATCGACATAACACTTAGCGACTAGCTCTTCTTCACATCCGTATATAAGAAACATATCCTTAGTTCTTCTCAAGTACTTAAGGATATTCTTGACCGCTATCCAGTGTTCCGAACCTGGATCAGATTGGTACCTACTAGTCAAACTAATAGCATGTGCCACATCCGGTCTTGTACATAGCATGGCATACATTATAGAGCCTATGGCTGAGGCATAGGGGATCTTATCCATTATCTCTCTTTCTTCCGCCATAGCCAGACTTTGAGTCTTACTCAATGTCTTTCCTTGCAACATAGGTAAGAACCCCTTCTTACTTCCATCCATATTAAACTTCTTTAATATCTTATCAAGGTATGTACTCTGCGATAGCCCAATTAGGCGTCTTGATCTATCTCTATAGATTTTAATGCCTAATATATATGAAGCTTCACCAAGGTCCTTCATCGAAAATTTGCTATTTAGATAACTTTTAACACTGTTTAAAAGATCTAAATCATTTCCAATCAATAATATGTCATCCACATATAATATCAGAAATGCCACATTGCTCCCACTCACTTTCTTGTAAATACAAGTCTCTCCATAAGTTTGGACAAATCCAAACTCTTTGATCACCTCATCAAAGTGGAGATTCCAACTTCGTGATGCTTACTTCAGTCCATAGATGGATCGCTGAAGTTTGCACACCTTATTAGCATCCTTAGGATCGATAAAACCCTTAGGTTGTATCATATACAACTCTTCTTCAATCTTACCATTAAGGAACGCAGTTTTGACATCCATCTGCCATATTTCATAATCGAAATATGCAACAATTGCTAACATAATCCTAACCGACTTAAGCATCGCTACGGGAGAGAATGTCTCATCGTAGTCAACTCCTTGAATTTGTCGAAACCCCTTTGCGACAAGTCGAGCCTTATAGATGGTCACATTACCATCAGCATCAGTTTTCCTTTTGAAAATCCATTTATTCTCAACGGCCTTTCGGTCGTGAGGTAAGTCCACCAAGTTCCAAACTTGGTTCTCGTACATGGATTCCATCTCGGATTTCATGGCTTCTAGCCATTTGTTGGAATCCAGGCTCATCATCGCTTCTTCATATGTCGCAGGGTCATCCATTTCACCAATCATGAAATTCATAACAGGATTGCCGTACAGTTCAGGAGCTGCACGTGTCCTACTTGACCTGCGAGGTTCGGTAGTGTCCTCTTTCGGAGTTTCATGATCAATATCATTAGCTCTCTCTTCATTAGGTGAAGTCAACTCCAAAACAACTTCTGGAGCTATGCTACTCGCCATTTCATGAAGAGAAGGTTCAATAACCTCTTCGAGTTCTACCTTCCGACTACTCACACCTTTCGCGAGGAACTCCTTCTCAAGAAAGGATCCATTCTTGGCAACAAAAACCTTGCCCTCGGATCTATGATAGAAGGTATACCCAATCGTTTCCTTAGGGTATCCTATGAAGACGCATTTTTCCGCTTTGGGTTCGAGTTTATCCGGTTGAAGTTTCTTCACATAAACATCGCATCCCCAAACCTTAAGAAATGACAGCTTAGGTTTGTTTCCAAACCATAATTCATACGGTGTCGTTTCAACGGATTTAGATGGTGCCCGATTTAAAGTGAATGCAGTTGTTTCTAGTGCATAACCCCAAAATGACAGTGGCAAGTCAGTCAGAGACATCATAGATCGAACCATATCCAATAAAGTACGATTACGACGTTCTGACACACCATTACATTGTGGTGTTCCGGCAGGCGTGAGTTGTGAAACTATTCCACAGTCTTTCATATGTGTGCTAAACTCGTAACTAAGATACTCTCCTCCACGGTCGGACCGCAGAAATTTGATCTTTCTATTACGATGATTTTCCACTTCATTCTGAAATTCTTTGAACTTTCAAAAGTTTCAGACTTGTGTTTCATCAAATAGATATACCCATATCTACTCAAATCATCCGTGAAAGTAACAAAATAACGATATCCACCTCGCGCCGACACACTCATTGGTCCACACACATCAGTATGTATGATTTCCAATAGATCTGTCGCCCGTTCCATTGAACCAGAAAACGGCGTTCTAGTCATCTTGCCCATAAGGCATGGCTCACATGTATCAAATGATTCAAAATCAAGTGATTCCAAAAGTCCATCAGAATGGAGTTTCTTCATGCGTTTAACGCCAACATGACCTAGACGGCAGTGCCACATATATGTAGATATATCATTATCAAGTTTAATCCTTTTAGCATCAACATTATGAATATGCGTAATACTACTATCGAGATCCAACAGAAACAAACCATTCAACATAGGTGCATGACCATAAAAGATATTATTCATATAAATCGAACAACCATTGTTTTCAGACTTAAATGAATAACCACTTTGCATCAAACACGATCCGGATACAATGTTCAATGCTCAGTGCAGGCACCAAATAACAATTATTTAGGTTTATAACTAATCCCGATGGCATATGGAGAGGCAGCGTTCTGATGGCGATCACATCAACTCTTGATCCATTGCCGACCCGCATTGTGACCTCATCCCTTGCTAGTTGTCGCTTGTTCCGCAGCCCCTGAACCGAGTTACATATATTAGCAACCGATCCCGTATCAAATACCCAGGTGCTACTGCAAATACTAGTCAAGTACACATCAGTAACATGTATATCACATATACCTTTGTTTGCCTTGCCGGACTTCTTGTCCGCCAAATACTTGGGGTAGTTGCGCTTCCAATGGCCAGTCCCCTTGCAATAGTAGCACTCGGTGTCAGACTTAGGGCCAGCTCGGGGTTTCTTTTCAGGCGTGGCAACAGACTTGCCACCCTTCTTTCTCGTGTGCTTGCCTTTCTTGTCCTTCTTGAAACCGGTGGTCCTATTGATCATCAACACTTGATGTTCTTTCCTAATCTCCAATTCTGCAGTCTTAAGCATTGACAGAAGCTCGGGAAGAGACTTCTTCATGCCCTGCATATTATGGTTCATCACGAATCTCTTGTAGCTAGGTGGCAGATATTGGAGAACACGATGTATGCCTAAGTCAATGGGAATCATTATTCCCAAGGACACAAGCTTATCGGCGTACCCAGACATTTTGAGTACGTGCTCACTAACGGAGCTGTTTTCCTCCATCATGCAGCTAAAGAACTTTTCTGTAGCATTATAACTCTCTACGGTAGCATGGGTATCGAAAATCATTTTCAATTCTCCCATGGTATCAAAGGCATTGCCATTTTCGAAACGCTTTCAAAGTTCTGGCTCTAGCCCATACAGTATGCCGCAATGAACTAAGTTGTGGTCCTCCTGACGAGTTATATAGACGTTCTTTTCTTCGTCAGGGGCATCAGGAGCTGGTGGGGGGCCTAGCGGCACATCTAGCACATATTGCTTTTGTGCAGCAGTGAGGAGAATCCTCAAATTCATAGCCCAGTTGGTGAAGTTGCTACCATCGCAGCAAGTTTCTCTTTCTCCATAAACACATTGAAATTAAAAGCAGGTGGTGCCATCTACAACAGAATTTGTAAAGTATATTTAGACTAAGTTTATGATAGATTGAGTTCGACTAATCCAAATTACTAATGAACTCCCACTCAAAAACGACATCCCTCGTGTCCTTTTGGTGATTACATGAACCAAATCCACTACACCAAGTCCGATCATCACGTGAGTCGGTGTAGCTTCAAAGGCGAGCATCTATATGGGCATCATATCAACTATATGACTCATGCTTAACCTTTTGGTCTGTGTTCCGAGGCCATGTCTGTACATGCTAGGCTCGTCAAGTAAGAACCTTAGTATTTGCGTGTGTAAAACTGTCTTACACCCGTTGTATGAAAGCGTAGAGTTGAAAACACCCGATCATCACGTGATGCCTCAAAACACGATCCACAAAACGGTGCATACTTAAGGAAGAACACATTTTATCTTGATATCTAAATGAGGGATCATCTTATAATGCTACCAAACGCGCCAAACTACCAGTATAAGATGCTAACATCTAATGTGTGAAGTGAGGTGATATGGTCCATGCATTTGATCTCTATCATTTGCATCGTGGTATGATCTCTATCATTCCTTTGTGTGTAAGGCCAAGGTCTATGGAACTTACACGTTAAGTGAGTTGTAAGAGTATCTATTGTACATCTACTTACAACAATACCATATCAAAACACTAGCCCAACAACGATCAAAACTAGACGCCTCTAATATATCAATTGCAAGTTTTACGTGGCTTAGGGCTTTCGGAGATAGAACCTGTCTAACCTACGAACATGAACCACAACGAGGATAACCAAGTTATTAGCAACTCGTTGTAAATCAGATATTGACTATAGTAGGAGAGACAGACACCCGCCAACCACTTATGCAAAACAAGTTGCATGTCAGTCGTGGAACCGGTCTCATGTACGATGACATGTAAGGTTGGTCCGGGCCGCTTCATCCCACTATGCCACCAATATCCAAAGTACATAGAAGATGCAATAACATGATCATCATCGCCCACATATAAACATATGTGTACTACCCGTGCAAAGCACCTACGCATAGATCAGGCTCTGATACCACTGTTGGGTCCACAGCATAGAAAACAAAAAAATTCCTATGGTGTGAACTACACGCCAAGATCTATCTACTAGGTACAAAGCAAACGGGTGGACATACATCCATAGAGAACTTACCCTCAAAGACAACGAGCTTTGTTAACGAGTACGAACTCGTGGTTTATGTAGTCGTACACTTGCCGATCTCAAGATCGTGAGGAAGTCCGAGCACCGCAACTCAGCAGCGCATCCGCACTCGCACACACGTTCAAGCCACCGGACAACCTCCACCTCCTCGCTCTAGTGATCCAGCGGAAGCAGCAACTCCTTCCAGAAGAAATGCCACCGAGAACATGTATCTTGCTAATCCGAGACCATGGGGGAATAATTCTAGAGGGGGAGAGAGATCCTTCACAAGGAGGTGTGAGGATGAAGGAGGGAATGGGTGGCCTTTTATAGGAGGAGGGGGGGTGCCCCCTCTCTCCATGGCCGGCGCATGGGGGGGTGACCCCTCACCTCCCCCATTCATGTGGTGGTAACTCCTCCACATTAAAATGCCTCTTCACATTCCCTTTTAAAGTCTCCACTTTAAATGCATTAAGTTTCTCCAAATTTAATGCTCTCTCATTTAATAAAACTCTTTTATTAAATTTAATCAGAATTTTGTTAATTACTTTAATTAACAAACATTCACATATAGCCCCTTGCAATATTTCAATATCACATGCAGAACCACCTTCTGCAATTTCACCCGAAACAATTTCCGGTTTCTATTGAAACAATTCCTGCGCTTTGAAATTCTTTCGTCTGAAACATATGTGCTCCAAAATGGTGTCCGGTAACTCTTAAGTGTGCCACCCTACGGTTCGCGAATAATGCAGACATGATCGATACCCTTCTCCGATCAATAATCAGCAGCGGGACCTGGAGATCCGTACTGACTCCTACACATTCAACGATGACTCCTATGATCGTGAGAACCTTTAACGCTTGTAACTAAATCCCTTTGTCTCTCGATATATTACATGTCCGAGATTCGATCATCGGTATCTCCATACCTAGTTTGATCTCGTTACCGACATGCACTCTTTTCTTGTTCCCGTGATATAACATTCTAGTGATCACATCACTTGCTTGCAAGCTATCCTAATGTGATATCACCGAGAGGGCCCAGAGTATATCTATCCGTCATCTGGATTGACAAATTCCACTCTTGATCCATGAGCCTCAACATAACACCTTCGTAGCACTGAACCCATCTTTATAGTCACCCTGTTACGGTGTGACGTTTGATGTTATCAAGATACTCTTCCGGTGTTAGCAATTAACATGATCTCATGGTCTAAGGATAAAGATTACTTTGTATGATGTTATAGCAATATAAACACAATGACTTGATCATAATGCTATACTTCGGATGAATGTTCATCACATCATTCCACCAATGGTGTGACCTTGTTATTAACAACATCCAATGTCCATGATCAGGAAACCTTGATCGTCCTGTTAATCAACAAGCTAGTCTATAAGAGAGGCATGACTAGGAACCCTTTTTGTTTATTAAACACACATGTATTGATGTTTCCTATCAATACAATTATAGCATGCAAAATAAACATCTATCATATACAAGGAATACATAATAACAACTTTATTATTGCCTCTCAGGGCATATTTCCTTCAATAATTTACTGTTATTCATTGATATATTTCATATTAAGGGATGATACTTATGTTACTTCATCTGTTTTTGCATGGTTGATGACTTTTGGAGCATGGACAGCTGTAGTCAGGATTCTGATGGAAAAGGTGTTGTTTGGAGTCAAATTTTGCGAAGATCAGAAAATCTGGGAAAATACATGGAAAATCCTATTTTTCCAGAAGACGAAGGAAGCTAGAAGGGGAGGCTGAGATGGGCCACAGGGGACCCACACCAGGTGGAGTGGCTGCCCTGGTCCACCCCTGGCTCTCCCCTCTGGCGTATATTATCCACCCGAAACCCTAAGACTCGGGGAGCGACCACAGAAAGATTCCGCCGCCTCTGCGGGGCGGAAAACACCGAGAGAGAAAGATCTCTCTGATAGACAGAATTCTGCCGGGGGAATTCCTTCCTGGAGAGGGGAGATGGTCGCCATCAACACCATCATCAAGCTGGACTTCATCGGGATCATCATCATCATCATCACCACCATCATCTCCACCAGCACCATCATCACCATCTCCATACCGCTGTAACAATTGGGTTGAATCTTGCATAGTTCTTAGGGGAAACTTTCCCGGTGTTGATTACTCCTTGTAGTTGATGCTATTGAGTGAACCATTGAATTATCGTTTATGTTCAGATTGTTACACATCATTATTTCATCTCTAATCATGATCCATATGATGTCTTGTGAGTAGTTCGTTTTGTCCTTGAGGACATGGGAGAAGTCATGTTGTTAGTAGTGGAATTGTGTTGAGAAAGATTCAATAGTTTGATATTTAAGTTGTGGTGTACTTCTTCTAGTGGTGTCATGTGAACGTCGACTACATGACACTTCACCTATATGGGCCTAGGGGAATGCATTGTGTATTTGGCTACTAATCGTAAGGGTTGCCGGAGTGACAGAAACCTGAACCCCCGTTAGGAAACCATTGCACAAGGGACGTCAGGGTCTTAGAGTTTAAATATGTGGTTAGGTTTCTATCTTAATTACTTTCTTGTACTTGAGGATGCTTGCAAGGGGTATAATCACAAGTATGTATTAGTCCTAGGAAGGTTGGTACATTAGCACAGGTTCACCCACACAACACTTAGCAAACTAAAGAAGATTAATCAACTATATGAAGCGAAAGCACTTGGCGATATTCTCGTGTGTCCTCGAGAACGTTTGGTCATCTTAAGTAATACAACCGGCTTGTCCTTTGCTGAATAAAGGATTGGGCCACTTGCTGCATTTATTCTTATTGTCTATTATTTACTCGTACTTTATTTACTCGCATTATCAAAAACCCCTAAAAATCCGTTTGTTAAGTATTTGCAGAGAATTCCTGATCCATACCACTAGCCAGCACCTTCTGCTCCTTGTTGGGTTCAACACTCTTACTTATCGAAAATACTGCGATACACCCCCTATACTTGTGGGTCATCAGCCGACCGAGGTTCCTCCATGTTTTTAGTGGTTTCATCGTAGTAGAGGGTCACGAAACCGAGATTTTTTTCCATCATCCACTCTCGAGCCAAGAAATTCGTCACAGAAGGTGTGCCTTCTACGACGACCGACGTGCCAAATTGTTGTGAATGGACACATTTCTTGTAATGTCCATCGTTGTGTATGGGCAAGAGGACAATCAAAGGAGAAGCAGACGAGGAAGACAAGGACGATGGTGGCCTGCACAAAATCTGAGACAACTTACCTCGAGTTAACGTCGTCCTCGCTAGCATGGTGACATCAAAATTGGCGAGTTTAATGACGGGGTAGGTTGAGGGCCTGGTCATCTTGCATGGCATGGCAGACACCATGGATGTGCTAGTAGATGGGGAGAAGAGAGACAAGAGAGGAGGATGAAGATATGGAACAGGATAAGGTGGCAGTGGCTTGGACTCCTCTACCACTGGAGAGGGGCCAGAGAGGAGGAGGAGATGAAGGGGAACAAGGGTAGATGGGGTGGCGGCTAGGGTTTCTAAGAGATTAGAGAAAATACGGGAAGAGCAGGGGATTGGGGAGAGACAGGAGGATCAAGGGATTGGGAGAGATATGGGAGACGAGGCCATTGCCCCTGCTGCTCCTATCGTACCCAGCTAAAATCGGCTGTGACTTATACACACTGACAATCGGGACCTAGAACAATTGTTACATACCAGTGTGCAACCAGGAGCGTCGGGTGTGCAACCAGGGGTGCACACAACAGATTAAGCGACGAAGGCAAAAAATCCAAGACAAAAATGAAAGGACGAGATGCTTTCTAGGGGGGCAATCGAAGAGCCAGAAATAGCTAATTGCCGAGGAGCCAGCCAGAGGGTGCCCTATTATACTTTTAGATACTCCTCAAGAAAGGGAAAACTCCAAACAATCTTGAAATAAGAATCAATAGAGTATAGCCTTAGGTAATTTCATATGATGTTTGAATATCAAATATGCTACCTTGACCAAACAAGATTATTGATGGCTCAGTGTTGACGGCGCCAGAAAAATGCTGGTGCAATGTTGATGTAGAGCTCGTTGGGAACCCCAAGAGGAAGGTATGATGAGCACATCAGCAAGTTTCTCTCAGTTATGAAACCAAGGTTTAATCAAACTAGTAGGAGAAAGGAAACACCCCAAAGGTGTAGCTAGCTGAGCCTTGGCAGGGCGCACTACCGGTGCTAGTAGCAACGTGGAGACCTGCACAACACAACCACAGAACTCTGTCCCCAACTTGCGATGAGGTTGTCAATCTCACTGTGTTTTGCTGAAAACAAAGGATTAAACGTATCGAATGGAAAGAAGTAAAAGTTTGCAGAAAGTAAACACAAAGTAGTAACAGTTTGTAGATTGTATGTAAAGAAAAAGGACCGGGATCCATAGTTCACTAGAGGTGGCTCTCCTTAGATAGATAACATGCTGGGTGAACAAATTACAGCGGGGAAATTGACAAACATCGAGAAAGCAATACATGCATATACTAATCATCTTGACTCCTTTGGAACTTGATTGGGAATTACAACATTATACATAGACCACCATCTAACTGCATCTATGACTAATAATCCACCTTCAGGTTATCATCCGAACCCCCTCTAGTATTAAGTTGCAAGAAACCGATTATTGCTTTACGAATTGCGTGTAACGTAAACAATACGATTTTTCTATGAACAAAGGATTGTTGTTTTCTCCCTAGTAGCAACAACACATCTAGTACCTTAGAGATTTCTGTCACTTCCCCAGATTACCAGAGGCATGAACCCACTATCGAGCATAAATACTAACTCTTGGAGTTGCTAGCATCTACTTGGCCAAGATAGCTACTAACAACGGAAAGCATGCAAGATCACAAATAAAAAAGACATGATAGAATCAATAATCAATCTGAAATAGCATCTCAATATCCATCGGATCCCTGCAAACACAACATGCAGAATTACAAATAGATGATCTTGATCATGAATGGAGCTCACAAGATCTAGACATGAAAGCACAAAGGAGGAGAACTAGCCATCTAGCTACTACATGGATCCGTAGTCCAAGGATGAACTACTCACGCATCACACCGGAGGCTTGCATGGTGATGAAGAAGGCCTCCAGGGTGAATTTCCCTCTCCGGCAGGGTGCCGGGAAGAGCTTCAGATCCCTCCCGATCTAGGGATGGAGATGACGGCGACTACAGAATCTTTCATGGATTTTTGATCGGGTACTTAGGGTTTTCGTCCCGAGGGCATTTTATAGGCGGAAGGGGAGGCTGAGAGGATGCCGGAGGCAGCCAGACCACCCCCTGGCACGGGCCAGGCTGGGCCCCGCGGCCAGGTGGTGTGGTGGCCCCCTGGCTCCTCTCCGTCTCGTATTCTGGCATCTGATGACTTCCGGAAAAATAGGCACTTTGGCTTTTGTCCCGTCCAATTCCGAGAATATTCATTTTCTGACTTTCCTGGAACCAAGAACAGCAGAAAACAGGCAGCTGGCACTATGGCTCTTGTTAATAGGTTAGTCCAAGATATCATATGAAAAGTACTCCAAAGTGTGGACAAAACACAAGAAAGTGGATAAAACCAAGCATGGAACAGAAAAAATTATAGATACATTTGCAAAATATCAACATCCCCAAGCTTAACTCCCGCTCATCCTCGAGTAGGTAAGTGATAAAAAGAAAGAATAATTTTTGAGGTGACATGCACCATCAAAGACTTGATCAAAGTATTTGTAAAACATTCAAAGCTGGGATCATAATACTTCAATCATAACATGAAAGACAAAGTTCTAGCAATAAGACAAAGAAACTATGATGCAACAGGAAAAGGCACAAACAAAAGATTCATGAATGACAATGCTTTGCAAGACGTTTGTTTGTTTCACATAAAGAAAACATAGCATAATATCATTCAGCTTGTCCCTCATAGAGTAGCAAATAAAATTGCATAGGACACCTTCAAAGTTCATAAGAGTGACTAGATACAAATAGTTTAAAACAAGCAATATCAAGTTATGCATCAATCAACTAGTCTTGGGACAATGCACACAGAACTAAGAATGGCCACTATGCTCTCAAAATAAGTGCATAAAGATAGAAGGTGGAGACTCAATATAATGGTGGAAGAAAGGACTTCATAGAAGGAAGCAGGGATTCAAGTCTCATAAAGAGCTTCCAAAAATTATGGTACTTATAGCTTTCAGCTCTCATTGCCCCTATCATAAGCATCTTGAAGTGATTAAGGTTAAAGTGAACAAACTATGGTGTACATGCTTGACGAAGTATAAGTCGGAAATCTCATGTCCCTTGTATACGAGGGTCACTCCTCATGCTACTCAAGTTTAGTCACCAGTAAGTTCTTGTCATCGTAAGTACATGTGTATCATAGAGAACCGCCAACGGGGCACCCCTTGCCCGATGATACGGAAGAATCCCCATATCAAAATGACAAGGCAAGAAGACAACGAGCATCCGATGTCTACGCACTTCTATTCTTGTAGACAGTTGTTGGGCTTCCAAGTGCAGAGGTTTGTAGAACAGTAGCAAGTTTTCCCTTAAGTGGACCACCCAAGGTTTATCGAACTCAGGGAGGAAGTGGTCAAAGGTATTCCCTCTCAAGCAATCCTGCAATCAAGATACAAGAAGTCTCTTGTGTCCCCAACACACCCAATACACTTGTCAGGTGTATAGGTGCACTAGTTCGGCGAAGAGATAGTGAAATACAAGTGCAACTTCAAGACTTTCAACATAAAGAGGGGAAACCTAATATTATTGAGATGCATAAAACCATGTTTCCCTATCTCATAATAACTTTCAGTAGTATCACGAATAAAATTAACAATATAACAATCACATAAAACATTCTTATCATGAGCCACATGCATAAAATGATTATTACTCTCCACATAAGCGTAGTCATTCTTATTAATTATCGTGGGAGCAAATTCAACAGAATAGCTATCATTATTATTCTCATCACCATAATCATCAAATATAGGAGGCATATTGTAATCATAATTAATTTTATCCTCAATAGTAGGTGGACTAAAAATATCATATTCATTATTGTAATCATCATATATTGGAGGCATAGTATCATCAAAGTAAATTTTCTTCTCCATGCTTGGGGGACTAAAAAGATCATTTTCATAAAAACTAGCTTCCCCAAGCTTAGAATTTTCTATAGCATTAGCAATAATAGTGTTCAAAGAATTCATACTAATAACATTGCTATTAGCATGCAAATAAAGTTCCATAGGTTTTTTAATTTTCTCTTCAAACACGTCATGTCCTAACTCAAGATAAATACTATAGAGCTCTCTAATTTATTGTTGTTTTCCATTAAGCTTAACTAGTGAAAATAAAAACAAGAAACAAAAAGATATAATTGCAGAATCTAAAGGAAATAACTTCGAGCACTCACACACCAGCAACAGTACTAGAAGATAACTTAGTAGCCATAAGATGTGAGTACCTCTTACCTTACCTCCCGGCAACCGCGCCAGAAAATAGCTTTGATGGCGCGTGGTTGGCGTGGGAGCTTCTTCTTCTTCAATCCCCGGCAACGGCGCCAGAAAATAGCTTGATGTCTACACACTTCTATTCTTGTAGACAGTTGTTGGGCCTCCAAGTGCAGAGGTTTGTAGAACAGCAGCAAGTTTCCCTTAAGTGGATTACCCAAGGTTTATTGAACTCAGGGAGGAAGTGGTCAAAGGTATCCCTCTCAAGCAACCCTGCAATCAAGATACGACAAGTCTCTTGTGTCCCCAACACACCCAATACACTTGTCAGGTGTATAGGTGCACTAGTTCGGCGAAGAGATAGTAAAATACAAGTGGTATGGATATAAGACAACGGTGCCAGAAAATACTTTGATGGCATGGAAGAGACTAAAGGCAAACTGAAATAAAGATGGAAGCAAGCAAACATGTAACAGATCTGGTTGCAAACGGTGTTTCAATGCTTAGAAACAAGGCCCAGGGATCATACTTTCACTAGTGAACACTCTCATATAAATATCTTTCTTGATGATACTACTCTTAACTACTCTCCGGTTGGACACTCTAATCCATGGTAGGGCTATAACAGCACATCTCAAAATTCGCTTTCCCCATCTAGATAACCCCACACTGTCACCTTGAGCACTAGATGTTTCCAACAAACACCACAATTTCATAGAAACATCCAACTCCAAATATAACTCATAACAAGTATTTGTAATCTCTAGCCTAAGTGCCACCATGGTGTGCACGCTGTCACTTTCACACACATGGGGAGAGCAGAGATCTATTAAAGCACTTGAGTAGCAATGTAGATCTACTTGATTATAAAGCTCATGATTAGAATATGATCATGCATAGAGAGAGATGGACACATAGCTACCGGTAGAGCCCTTAGCCTCGAGGAAGAACTACTCCCTCATGATCATGGGAATCACTAACGGCGATGGAGATGGTGGTGGAGATCGATGGAGATGGCCCGGGGGTACTTCCCCATCCCAGCAGGGTGCCGGAACAGAGACTTTCTGTCCCCCAAATCTCCCCTTCGGTGGCGGCGGCACTACGGAACTTTTCGTGGCTGGAGGCTATTAGATTTCGGGTTTTTGTCATAGGGGCTTCTTATAGGCGAAGGGAAAGGTCGGTGGTTAGCCAGGGGGCCAACACCATTCCCTGGCATGGCCTAGGGCTGCCCGCGCCAAGGGGTGGTGTGGCTGCCCTGTGGCCCCCCTTCGTCTCTCCTTCAGACTCCATGTGACTTCCGGTAAAATGTGACTTTGGCTTTTGTCCCTTCCAATTCCGAGAATATTCATTTTATGACTTTCCTGGAACCAAAAATAGCAGAAAACAGGCAACTAGCAGTGTGGCATATTGTTAATAGGTTAGTCCAAGAAAGTGTATAAAAAGTACTCCAAAGTGTGGACAAAACAGAAGAAAGTAGATATAAACCAATCATGGAACATCAAAAATTATAGATATGTTTGCAACGTATCAGTTATCTTGCAAGGATGGCTTGCATAGGTATGAGACTTGCAAGTGTTAGCTTGCCTTGAGTAGTGCAATGATTGAAGTTCTCCTCTTCTTCTTCTTGGTAGTACTCCTCCTCCTCGTATCCCGGGTCAGTACTATCGTCTATAAATGAACACGGGGTACACAATCACCAAACAATACTTAACTACTTCTATTTAGCACACTAAGGCTCACACTTTATGATCTAGCATCATCACAATCATCACAAGAAATAAAGACTTAATCTTGTTTGTCTTATTTTATAAAAGTAATTTCTACTCATTGAAAAATACTTAAGATTTAACATTCTCCAATTAAAATATGGGATCATGTTGACACATGTCATTACCATATATTCTAATACATGGAAATGTGATTTAAAGTGGTAGTCATATTTTATACAGTTTAAGATTATCATTTAATAGAATTAAAGTGACTAGAAATGCCTAACTAGCATACTTTTGGTACTAGTCCAATGTCACTGCATGTAAACCTAAATATTTTTATATATTCAGATAGATCTTGTCAAATGTGATTTTTGAGAGTTGGAATCAACTCAAAAGCATTTATGGTTGATTTTTGAAAAATGTTTGAAGTTGGAAATGTCTCTGTCTTGTTATTTTTGGTATAGGTGATCTCTAACTCCAAATGATTTGAATCCAACAGGCTTGGATAGATAATTTAAATATCTTTCTAACAAAACTGGAATCATGTAATTTGGTTTAGTAAATCTCTTTGAATTGATTTTTGAATCTACTGACAGAATCTGGTTTTAACTAAATTGGAAAAGAATTATTTGAATTTAAAGGCCTGCACGGGAAAGTAACTGGGCTGGCCCAATCTACACAGCACGGCACAGAGGGCTACTGACAGGGGGTCCCACTAGTCAGCGACTCTATCTAACCGAAACAGTATCTTTCAATCTAGGCCCTACGATTAGAACCTGATCTAACGACCGAGGTTCATCATCAACGACGAACAGCTCCGGCGAGGTCTGAACCCTAACGCGGCGGTGGGGGTCATGTGAGGCTCACCTGGGCTCCAGCTAGGGTCGGTGATGGGGGCAAACGATGTTGTCGACGATGGCGGTTCGAACGGTAGTCATGGTGGCTCGTGGGGCGGCTCCAATCGACGGCTCCTCTTCTCCTATGCAGCGGTGAACTCCAGCCAAATTCTGGCGATGCGGTGCTCACCTTGCTCCGAGGAGAGGTGTGGGAGGTTCTGTGAGGAGTGGGGAGTGAGGTGGTGTGGCAAATTGAGGCGGAGAGGGCCTCTATTTATACAACAACGAGGGGACCGAGCGGGATGGGCTGGCTTCTCCAGCGACGGTGGTACAACGAGCTATCGATGTGGCCGAGGGTATGAGGCGACGCAGTGCTTCCTGGCGGTCATCACGGGCTTAATGGCACGGCACGAGGCGGTCGAGGATGGTCGGGCGCGTGCGGTGCTCTGCGCGGAACTGGCGGTGTTCGAGACGGCGCACGGGGGCTACGGGTCGCGTGTCGGTGAACGGGGATGTCTAGGAGCTAGTTGGGGTTATGGAGGGGGTGTGCACGCGAGGCAAGGGCGAGGCGCGGCGCGTGCGAGCTGGTCGGCTGTGGCGCTCTAGCGCGCTCTTGGCATGGCGCAGAGAAAGTGGGCGCGGCGATGCTGGGGTGGTCCATGGCTCGCCTGCGGTTGAGGGCTGGACAGGGGGTGGCGGTGGACGGTGGCCTGCCTGCTGGACATCATGGACGGGGGCAGTGTGGTCTCTAGCGAGCGGTCCATGGTCGGCCGGCGCTGCACCGGTGCAACGACAAAGAGGGGGTGTGTGTCTGGCGCTGCTGTGTGTTGGGGGAGACCAGGGGAGTGAAGAGGGGACAGTGGGGTGAGTGATCACTGCTCAAAACAGTGAAGTTAGGCAGTGGTTTAATTAGTGTCTGCAATGTGTTCGACCAAATGGCCGCATGAACTTAAGTTTGAAATTTTTGAATGAAATTTGGTGAGTGTTTTGATCTGATGCTTCAGTGTCTATGGTTGCTTGGAAAAGTCAAGGTGAAGTTATTTGAGTGGTTTTTGCAAAATGGTGATCTTACCATATGAACTTGATTCAATTTTGAACTGTCCTTTAAATATATTTGGAAATAGTTTTTGTGAGTTTGTAAGGTGGGCTTGGGTTCACTTTTACTGGTCTACCAAGGGGTGAAAAGAAGTGGAAAGTTTCTGTTAGAAATTCTTTACTAGGAACTCACAAAGTGGCCTAGTGGTTAACTTTGGTCAAAATGACCATTTGCTTATTTGATTCATATTTAATTTCTTTTTCTTTGGATTTTGTTTGTAATTAGCCTAGATGATGTAGTATTCATCTTTAAACCATTTCTTATCATTTGTAGCAATCAAACATGGAAATTTCACTCAATCATACACTAATGCAAAACACACATGCATTCATATTCAATTTAGTAATAAAAGTTTTTGTTAACCCTAAACTTGGGCGATTAGAACTTGATAATCTTGATTAGTATTTTTGGGGTGTTACAAACCTTCCCTCCTTAAACAAAATCTCGTCTCGAGATTTAGGAAAAACTAGGAACTAAAGAGATTTGGAAACTCAGTCCTAATGTAATCTTCTTGCTCCCAAGTAGCTTCTTCTTCAGTATGGTTACTCCACTGGATCTTGAGAAACTTGATACTCTGGGTCCTGGTGGTTCTGAAGGCTTCTTCCAAAATACGAATGGGTACTTCTCGATATGTCAGATCCTTGTTGATATCTATGGCTTGGTGATCGATGTTCTTGAACACTTCAGTCTTCTCCGGAACTTCTAAGCATTTGCAAAGTAACGAGATATGGAACACATTATGTATGACTGACATCTCATCTGGCAGTTCTAGTTGATATGATACTTCTCCTCAGCGATTCAAAATCTTGAAGGGTCCAATATATCTAGGGGATAACTTCCCTTTTAGTTGAAAACGTTGCATTCCCTTCAAGGGTGTCACTTTGAGATACACGAAATCTCCGACATTGAAGGTCAGGTCTCGACATCGCTTGTCAGTTTAAATTTTCTGTCTAGACTGGGCAGTCTTGAGGTGTTCACGGACTTTGTGAACCTTCTCTTCGGCTTCTCGTAGGATGCCGGGTCCGAAAATCTGACTCTCTCCTACTTGTGACCAATTCAAGGGGGTACGGCACTTCCTTCCATATAGAAATTCAAATGGGGCCATTTGCAAACTGGCTTGATAACTGTTGTTGTATGAGAATTCTATGAAAGACAGATAATCTTCCCATTTTGATCCATATTCTAACACACAAGCTCTCAACATATCTTCTAAGATTTGGTTGACTCTTTCAGTCTATCTGTCGGTCTGCGGGTGGTAAGCTGTGCTGAAATTCAGCTTGGTTCCTAATCCTCCTTGGACTTTCTGCCAAAATCTTGAGGTAAATTGGGTTCCTCGATCCGATACTATGGTCTTAGGGGTTCCATGCAAACTGATGGTTCTAGCAATGTACAGCTCTGCTAGCTTCGAACTCTGGTAGGTGGTTTTGACAGGTATAAAATGAGCTACCTTGGACAGTCTATCCACTATGACCCAAATAGAGTCATTTCCCCTACTAGAAGTAGGCAAACCGGTGATGAAATCCATTCTGACAGAATCCCATTTCCATTCCGGAATCTGCAATGGTTGCAAAAGTCTCGTGGGTCTCTGATGTTCTGCTTTGACTCGATGACAGATATCACACTTGGATATGTAGCTTCCGATTTTTCTCTTCATCTTGTGCCACCAAAATTGCTCCTTCAAATCCTGATACATCTTCGTTCCTCCGGGATGGATAGAATAAAGAGTATCATGAGCTTCCTGCATGATAACTTGCTTCAGCTCGGAATCTGCTGGCACACAGATACGTCCTTTGTACCACAAAACTCCTTCTTCATATTCGGTGAATCCGGGTACCTTCCATGTACCAATACGATGTTTGATTCCGTCGATACATGCATTTCCTTTCTATGCCTCCTTGATCCGACTGATCAAAGTGGGTTGAAGTTCTATGCTAGGTAAAAATCGTTTGCTAACTAGCTCCGTTTTAAACTGCTCCAACTCTTCATGCAAACTTGGCTGGGCTTCTTTTATCATGGTGTTCAATCTACACGGCAACCTACTAAGAGCATCCGCTACCACATTGGCTTTGTCGGGGTGATAGTGAACGTCAAGGTCATAATCCTTGATTAACTCGATCCATCTCCTTTGCCACATATTCAGCTCCTTCTGGGTGAAAATATACTTCAGACTCTTGTGATCCGAATAAATCTCACAACGGTTACCCATAAGGTAATGATGCCATGTATTCAAGGCTAAAACTACGGCTGCCAGTTCAAGGTCATGGGTAGGGTAGTTTTGCTCATGCTGCTTCAGTTGTCGGGATAGATATGCTATGACTTTGCCTTCTTGCATCAACACACATCCGAGACCAATCTTGGATGCATCACAATACACATCAAAAGGCTTCTTGATATCTGGCATAATCAGAATTGGGGCTGAAATCAATCTCTTCTTGAGTTCTTGAAAACTTGCTTCACATTTGCCCGTCCATTTGAACTTCTTATCTTTCTTCAACAATTGGGTCATCGGTCTTGCGATGCTCGAAAACCCTTCCACAAACTTGCGGTAATATCCCGCTAATCCGATAAATGCACAGACTTGGGTTTGAGTGGTTGGGGCTTCCCATTCTTCAACATCTCTGATCTTTGCGGGATCAACAGCGACTCCTCCTGCCGACACAATATATCCGAGGAATCCTACTTCCTTCAACCAGAACTCACATTTGCTAAACTTGGCATACAACTGATGATCTCTAAGGGTTTCAAGGATGGTTCTCAGGTGTAGCTCATGGTCTTCTTCTGACTTGGAATAGATCAGAATATCGTCGATAAACACTAATATGCTGCAAACATATCTACAATGTTTGATGTTCCATGCTTGTTTAGTATCTACTTTGCTTTGTTTTGTCCACACTTTGAGGTATTTTTATACACTTTCTATAACTAACCTATTGACAAGATGCCACAGTGTCAGTTGCCTGTTTTCTGTTGTTATTGGTTTCAGAAAAGCTAAAAAATGAATATTCTCGGAATTGGACGGGACAAAAGCCAATGTGCCTATTTTTCCCGGAGCAACACAGAAACACGAAGCAGAGACGGAGTAGGGCACCAGGGTGGGCACACCATATGGTGGCGCGGGCTAGCCCTCGTGGCACCACCGGGTGGTGTGGGCCCCCTGTCCGCCCACCGACCTTGCCTCTTCGCCTATAAGATGCCTCCCAATGCAAAAACCCTAAATCGAACAGCCTCCAGCCACGAAAAGTTCCACAGCGCTGCATCCACCGAAGGGGAGATTCAGGGGACAGAAAGTCTCTATTTCGGCACCCTGCCGGGACGGGGAAGTGCCCCTGGAGCCATCTCCATCAATCTCCACCACCATCTCCATCGCCGTTGCTGATCCTCATGATGAGGAGGGAGTAGTTCTCTCTCGAGGCTAAGGGCTCTACCGGTAGCTATGTGTTCATCTCTCTCTCTATGCATGATCATATTGTGATCATGAGCTTTGTAATCAAGTAGATCTACCTTGCTACTCAAGTGCTTTAATAGATCTCTGCTCTCCCCATGTGTGTGAAAGTGACAGCGTGCACACCATGGTGGCACTTAGGCTAGAGATTACAAATACTTGTTATGATTTATATTTGGAGTTGGATGTCTTTATGAAATTGTGGTGTTTGTTGGAACCATCTAGTGCTCGAGGTGACAGTGTGGGGTTATCTAGATGAGAAAGGCTTACTCTGAGGTGTGCTGTTATAGCCCTACCATGGATTAGAGTGTCCAACCGGAGAGTAGTTCAGAGTAGTATCATAAAGAGATTATATTTATATGAGAGTGTTCACTAGTGAAAGTATGATCCCTAGGCCTTGTTTTTTTAAGCATTGAAACACCGTTTGCAACTAGATCTGTTACATGTTTGTTTGCTTCCATCTTTATTTCAGTTTGCCTTTAGTCTTTTCCACGCCATCAAAGTATTTTCTGGCACCGTTGTCTTATATCCATACCACTTGTATTTCACTATCTCTTCACCGAACTAGTGCACCTATACACCTGACAAATGTATTGGGTGTGTTGGGGACACACGAGACTTCTTGTATCTTGATTGCAGGGTTGCTTGAGAGGGGATACCTTTGACCACTTCCTCCCTGAGTTCGATAAACCTTGGGTGATCCACTTAAGGGAAACTTGCCGCTATTCTACAAACCTCTGCACTTGGAGGCCCAACAACTGTCTACATGAATAGAAGTGCGTAGACATCAAACACAACGACAAACATGTCCAGGAAGTTCATAAAAATCTTATTCATGAGATTCATGAAATAAGCGGGGGCATTGGTTAATCCAAAAGACATGATCGTATACTCATACAATCCATATCTGGTGGTAAAGGCGGTCGTTGGAATATACGTTGCACGAATCTTGGGTTGATGATAACCAGTTCTAAGATCAATCTTAGAAAACACTCTGGCACCGGTCAACTGGCCAAACAGATCATCTATCTTCGGTAGTGGGTACTTGTTCTTGATGCTGACATCATTCAGCTTCCGGTAATTCGTACATAAATGGTTACCTCCAACTTTCTTATCCACAAACAACACAGGTGATCTCCATGGCGATGCGCTTAGTTGAATCAAACCTATCTCCAGCATAGCATCAAGTTGTTTCTTCAGCTCCACTAATTCAGATGGGTTCATACTATAAGGTCTCTGAGCTATGGGTCCAGTTCCAGGAATTAGTTCAATGATGAACTCGATATCCCGATCTGGGGGCATACCGGGCAATTCATCTGGGAATACGTCAGGGTATTCACAGACTACTCTGGCTTGGTCTAGGGTTGGTTGTGCTAGACTCTTGTTGCATTTGAATTGACGGGGCAAGGTCTCAGATACATGCTCTACTGATACTCCAGAGCTACTGGTCATGGTTATGGCTTTCTTAGCACAATCGATCAACCCTTTATGTTTCAACATCTAATCCATTCCTAGTATTACTTCCAAACCTTTGGTTCCAAGTACTATTAGATTAGCATAAAAATCTATTCCATGGATTCTGATAGGTACAACCTTGCAAGTTTTTCTAGCTTTGGTGGTTGAACCAGGTATTTGAACTATCATAAAATGCTTCAATTTTGTTGGTTGAATCTTGCTAGTGCATGCAAATTCTTCTGTAACAAACGAGTGCGGTGCTCTAGAATAAAACAACACTCTTGCAAGTACTGAGTTAACAGAAAACATACCCAGCACGACATCGGGCGCTTCCTGAGCTTCTTCAGCATTCATGTGGAACAGACGACCATTGCGGTTGAGCAAGCTCCCTGGTGAAAATCTCCTTCTAGGCTGAACACGACGTTGCTGCCGAGTGGGTGCATTCACATTGGTGGCTGCTGCAAGCTTCTTGGGGCACTCATTGGAGTAGTGACCCTTTACTCCACACTCAAAGCAAGTAATCTGGGACTTGTCTTTTCCTACAACAGGCACAATATTGCTTCCAGTCCTTGAGGCAGTAATGTTGTTGTTGTTGTTGTTGTTGGACTTGGGCGGTGCACGGTTTAAGTTGTTGGAGTTGCCAGGGTTTTTGTTGTGGTTTCCTCCAGACTTCAGGTTTCCTCTGCTACGATTGGGATAGCTTGGACGGGACATAGGGGGTCTGTTGTTTCTTGGGGCATATCCTGCAGACGGGTTGGGGCAATACTTCTGAGTATTGTGGGATCCAGTCTGGAGCATCATGTGACACTTATGGTTGTCATTGGCTTGGTTGATCTTCCCTTCCATCTGGATGGTAGGGTCTACTAGCTCTTCTAGATCTCCAAAACGGATGTTGACTAACACAGTCTGCATCTCATCATGCAATCCATTTAGGAACCTTTCCTTCTTCTTTGCTTTGGTGTTAATCTCATCAGGGGCATATCTAGCTAGTGACAAAAATTTGTCACGGTACTCAACTACCGTCATCCTTCCTTGCTTCAATTCCCTGAACTCATCCCTCATCCTGGTGACCAAACCTTGGGGCACATGGGTGTGGCTGAACTTGATCTTGAATGCTTCCCAAGTCATTATCTGACCTTCGTTCATGGTACGGGTGCTACTCCACCAGGCTCTTGCATCTCCTGCCAGATAATGGGTGGCAAACAGTACTTTCTCATTGGCTTCAACTCCTACGACCTCCAGGTTGTTCTCCATGGTTTGCAGCCAGTCATCAGCATCTAAGGGATCCTCAGACTTATTAAAGATAGGTGGGTTGGTGTTCTGAAAGTTCTTGAGCTTGGATCCATCATGATCCTAGTTTCCATGACCTTGGTTATTGTGGGCCATCTGAGCTATCTGTTGAAGAGTGGCTAGGTTGGCTTGGCATTCGGCTCTACTAGCTTCACGGTCAGAAACTAGCATTTGCAGAATCTGCAACATTGGGTCCTGAGATGAACTGCTTCCTCCGGGGTTTCCACGAGTCATCTGAAGATTGAGATAGATAATGAGATAAGAGGGAAATTTCTAAGGTTCATGGTTTTGTTTCAAAAGCTTTAAACTTTGAGTTTGACTCAGGTTTTTCAAACTAACAACTTCCTCTCATTCATTCATTCATTCAAAGCACACCATACAAATACACACCACACACAAATAGAAACATATGGTTTTAAGAACCATTCTGTCAAACTACGATCCAATGGGACCGGTAAAACTCATTCCTACGGTAGTGATCAAGTGCATCTAATCATCATCAATGAAGTCGGAATCATCATCATCAGTGTGGAACTCCATGGCATCATCCACCAGGTAGTCGTTGTCATCACTAAGGTAAGAGTAAAGATCTCCCTGGATATCTTCACCTTCCTCCTCCTTCGCTTCAAGCTGGATTTCCTATTCAAGGATGGTCTTCTCGAGAGCGGCCACCTTCTTGCGAAGACGATCGATGGTGCGATCCTTCTTGTCATGCTGACGGCGAAGTGATTGGCACTCCTTGGCGAGAATGGCGAGGGTCTGGTCCTTCTTGACGGCAATGGCATGGTTGTGGTTGGCGTAGGCACGGGCGTTGTCCAACTCCTTATGCCTATCATACAACATGAAGTCAAGATTGTCCAACTGGTGCTTCAACTCCGGGTGTCCTGTCATCTCCAAGGGCATTCCCATAGAATCACGCCTTGCAAAGTGAGCAAAGCGAGTTCCCTAGATTAGGTTGATGTTTTGCCCACACAGACGGGCAAGAGTTTCATGCATATCCCTGGCTAATCCATCTAGCCAGTTGTTCTCATGCAAGGTGAATTGGATCTTCTCCGAAGTGGGTGCTTCCATCTTGCCTCTGAGATCTGCAACTATCAACCATTGTAGATCTCCTCCTATGTGATTGTTGAGTTGGGCTCTGAAGAATTTCGGGTGCGGGCGCTCAAGATACTCTGATAGTGCATCTAGATCCCTCTCAAAGATCAGTTGGCCTCCATTGCCCAGCTGGTAGAACTTGCAATACTCGAATTCCATTTATAAGAATTTAGGGTGAGTAAGTTAGTGAGGTGATCAAGTGTGTCAAATTTTATGTAGGAATGCAAGAATTTTTGAGGAACATGATTTTTTTGAAAGAATCAAGGGTAAGAGTGGGAAATAAGTTTTTATAAATACTCACTTCTTTTGTTATGAAAGTAAGTTTTTTGTTTAGACGTCCATTCTAACTAGGGTCTCCTATGGTCAGGATGGCTCTGATACCAACTTGTCAACACCCAGATTTTTAATCCCAGATGCCTGTTATGCCATACCTCACAATACAAGGATTACCATTTTTGCGAGACATAATAGAATTGGTACCACAACACATCATCCATTACAAACCATAATAAGGTCTTACACAATAAAGGATCTCATGATCCAGTCTTAATACAATTCAAGCAGTGGAAAATAAACGTAGTAGGGGCTCCATCTTTAGGGTCACAAGCAATGCTGACGATGGGAGATGATCCTAGTTGTCGTAGACCTCATGCTGTCCATCATCCTGGTAGTCCTCCTCATAGTCTGGCCACGGGAATAGCCAGGGACAAAGCCATGAGTACTCTTTAAGTACTCGCAAACTATCACTAACAAGTAAGTTAGTTCTAGTAGGTATCTTAAGCTCTAGGTTTATTTGCAAAAAGGCAGGTTTATCTCATACTGAGTTTAGATGTAAAGAAAACTAAGTTAATGTTCCAAATCACTCAAGTGGGAACCTAGTTTTCATGTTCACAGCCCTGTTGTGGTCAAGTCAAAGTCATAGTTCAATTCACAAGTCATTTTGAAAACATCTGACGACAGAATAGTATGGTCACTCCAACTGTCCATGACCATAGACGTGGCTATTCGAATAGTTTGACACTCTGTAGAGGTGGTACACTTTCATCACAAAATTCGATACATCCGTCAGGGATAACCCTGAATCATCATACTTAGTATGCGGATAATCAATCATAACCTTCCAATTACACACTCTAGTATAGGCACCTCCCCTATGAGCTTGGCCTCCCAGCCATGGCCATCTGCCATCCTGGGCACTACATAGGTGGACATTCACACTCACGAGATAGCCTCAGCTCAACCTCTTTCCGTGAGGGAACCCATACTAAGGCATATAAACTTCCAGTTAAGCCCTAACCAATTCAGGTATTGTGGTTGTACGATAAAATTGGAATGGTATCGCATCCGAACCCAACCATCATTTTTTATAAAGGGCTAAGGCTCATGCCTCAACATTTTCATCATAAAATCCTTTGGTGTTTCTCAACTGTTGTGGTGGTATCACGGCAGATGCCATGGATACGCTAAAGGTGGGGCCAATATGCACTAGAGGAATCTAGGGAGGGATAGTGTGGTGATTCCACACACAGCTGCTTTGTATTCTCCAAGCTAGATGAGTTTACAAGTGCTCCTTGAGCTGTATTGGGGAGAGGAGGAAGAAGGAACTCTCTTACTCTCACCACTACCTATCTCCAAGGAACTAACTACTCAAATGCCAACCAACCCCTTTCTAAAAAGGCCCTAGTGCTCCTTATAAAGGAGAGGCTAGGTCTCCAATTAGGGCATACGTGGAGGCATATTCCTGGGAATATGCCTCTTCCCAAAATAGCAAACCAACCGGATCACTTTTCGCCATTGTAAGCCATGCAGAGGCTATGTAAGCCTCTGCGGCGCCAGCATCATCCGACACAGGGCGCGTCACCCTTGTCGGCCACGCCTCGGTGGTCCTTCTCTCTGTCCGCTTCGCTCGTGCTCCAACGTACAGTGACCACCTTTTGACCAACAAGATACCTTCCTTCTCTTGCAAGCCTGATATAACTCGGATCGTTCCTGGTTAATCCAGCCACGCGGGTACCTGCATACAAGTTACATAAATCCTGCCGGCATACGACATACATCGGTCGGGACTCAGTTAGGTGGACATCCTCCGGTCCGGGTTACTTCATAAGTCGGCCAGCCTTGAGGTGAGTCGGCCAACGTTTGCTTTGACCTTGCCGTACCTCGGCTAACTCGGCCTTTATACCCCGGCGTGACCCTACCTGGGCGTATCCCCCCAACATTAGTTCCAGAAGCTGGTGCAGTCTTAGCAGCTCTAGCTACTAAGGCCACGACAGGTTCAATTCACCGAGCCTTCTGCTCCCTTTTCCGAGTTACCTCATAGCCCGGATTTCATTGGCTAGCTTTTCCCTTGGCACATTCCGAGTTTTCACTCGCTGGCCGGGTCACCCTTTAGCTTTTCGGGTTATCCTTCCTTCTCTCGTATGTTTCCCCACGTGGAGGGTAATCATTATCTTGCCTCATTTTAAGGGCCTGTGCCAGTTACTGCACTTAATGTCAGGTGTTACTATTGCATATGTCACGTCGTGTCTATCTCCTCGTTAACTGTATCACCACGTCGCATCGTGGGATCCCCTACGCCCTGTGGCCCTTCCTGTGGCTTGCCTGTGATTAGCTGACCCGGCAGATACACGGCCACACTGTGTGGCCTCGACACGCAACGCGATCCCTCTACCCCCGCTGGGGCGTGGTTAAATAGGGGAGGGGCGCGTCCCTTGGCCACTTTCCACTTCTCGCGCCCCTTTGCCTCTCTGCCCTTTCTTCTTCCTAGAGACAGTGCCGCCACCGCATCTGCTTAGCAGCACCGCGGCCACACCGTGCCTTTTCGCACCTGCATCGCTGCCGCTCCCGCGTAGCTCCACTGCCACGGGTCCGCGCCAGTCCAAGGTTCTGCCCCCACCTCCGATAGGGCCGGTGAGGACAGCGATATAGACATGACTGAAGAGGATCTCACCGTCGCGGAAGAGGAGATGGAGGAGGGGGCGGAAAACACAGAGCGCGTTGCCTGGGCTGGTTCCTGGGTGTGCCAGGACGGCCTAGACTGGCTCTACCGCACCCGCCGCATCCCCGAGGGCATGATTGCCCGCCTCGCCTCCGAGGAGCTCGCTCCCTCACCCAATTCGGGTGAGTTCGTTGTGTTCCTCTCCCATTTTCAGTGCGGCTTCGGCCTCCCCGTCAGCGATTTCTTCCATGACTTCCTCAATATTTATGAGCTTCAACCTCACCATCTCCCGGCAAACACCATCACATCCCTTTCTTCCTTCGCCTCCACCGTAGAAGGATATGTTGGTTTGTGGCCCACCAAAGAGCTTTGGGTCCGGTTCTTTGGTCTACAAAGGAACGTGATTCCGAATAAACTGCTTGATCCAGAGGACAAACATTTGACACAATTCGGTGCTACCTCTATTTGTCCCCGGAAACAATTCGTCTTTCCCCGGGTCATGGGGCTTGATTCTTGCAAGGGCTAGGCCCGAACTTTCTTCTATGTCAGAAATGGCACGTATGAAGATCTTATCCGGCTGCGCCCCTATGCTCTGGGTCCTCCTAATCCGGATTTGTGTGACCGGGTTTCCAAGAAACCCACTGTCTTGGCGAATCAAGTCAACAAGCGGTTCCAGGAGCTGAAGGATTCTGAGCTGCGCAACGAGGATGCAATGATCACTTTCGTCCGTAGCCAGATCTCCCCTCTCCAGAAGCGCACACACAAGCTTTGCCACATGAGCTGGCGCCTTGTCCCCAACCGGACCTCTTCCTTTGAACTGAACAACACCGAGATATTCCGCCGGGTCAAGGCCCTTTTCACGACCGACAAAAACTTCTCCGCTGATTGGGAGTGGGGGATAGGACATTTCTGCCGGGACAAGCCTCCTCCTATGGTAAATCTCGTGATTCAATCTTTTTCCGAGTTATATTCTATGTCGGAGTATGTTGTTTATCTGATCCTTTTGTATTTCCTTCTTAGCTGTTTCTTCAGCAAACCCTCAAAGATGGCATCGAGCCTTCGCTCAAATGGGCGAAGGATCGACTTGTCTCGGACGAGGAGGAGCCGGATCAGGAGATGTTCCTGCCGTTCCCTGATGCAACCAAGCGACCCACTGGTAACTTCTCTTCCTTAAGAGATTGGCCTGATGATGAAGATGATTCCGACGTTGAGGTGATGGAAGCATTTGACGTTGTACCCCTTTCTTACGCCTTTCCGGCTTCAGCTAACTCGGTTGGGCAGATCCACGAAGATCCTCCTCTTGCCACGGGTGAGCCGGTCCCAGCCGCGTCTAAGAAACGGGCTGCCACTTCCACTGCTTCCTCCGGACCTGCTAAAACAACCAAGAGGCGAAAGAAGTCCGCCGACAAGACCGCCACCAAGCCTTCGACTAAGGCTATAGTCCAGAGAGCTCGAAAGCCCAAGGAGCCTTTGACTTCTGACGAGTAAGTCACTTTTCTCTTTGTCCAATTCTCTGCTTCGTGCTTTGCTATTCATATGCTTTTCCTTTGTTATAATTTATTATTCGTCGTTTGATTCGGCAGGGCTGCGGTGGAGGTTCCCCAGAGCGGATCCAGCATCGCTTCGCCTCTCTGGCATACCCCATCTCCCCCTCGTGGCGACGATACACGCCCGCTGAGCCCCATTCAGGAGGGTTCAATGGCTGCTCCGAGTTCTAGCCCACCTCGTCCAGAGGAGGGCAACCTTGGAGCAGGGGGAAGTGGCTCTGCCGAGGCAGCGGATGCTCCCAGCTCCTCTTCGGCTCAGCCGCAATCTGCCACCTCCGAGATACCAACAACACCCCCGCCAAGACCATCACCAGCACAAGCACCAGCGCCAACACCAACAACAGCACCACAAGTACCGGCAGCAGCACCAACTCCTTCCGCCTCGTCCGAGTCTTCCAAGACTTGGCGAGAAGGCCTAGTTAGCACCAAGGCTACACCCAAGTCCAAGCCTGCAGCTCAGACCTTAGCCTCTCAGCAGCAACCCAAGGCCAAGAAAAGTTCTGACGCTGCCAGGGCAGCATCCATCGAGGCTGGACAGCGCACGCTCGCGTCCATGCTCCCGAAGAAAACTCCACCTAAGAAAGATGCCTCCCCCAGGTCAGCTGGCACACAACTTGCATTGCACACCAGCCCTGCTGCTGCCCAAATTGAAAGGAGAGAGGCCCACGCCAAGGGTTTGATTGCACCCCACATGCCTAGTGAAGAGCGCTATCCTCTGGCCCTAATTGAGTACGTCAATAACTGGAACAAGGCGGAGTTCGTCAATAACGAAAATCTCCCGGAGAAATTCGGGCCTGCCGAGTTTGCCGCACAAATGAACACAGCCACCAAGGCTATCAACCTTGTCAGCCGGATGATGGAGGTACGCTACTTTGTCTTTTCTTTAGCGTATATAAGTACTTAGAGATATATCCATTAGTCCTCGAGCCTCCGGGGGAGTAACTTGTTACTCGGCCGGATGCTTCTTAGAGAAGTAGCGTAGCTCCTTAGTAACTTCGGATATGCACACACCTAGAGCCGGGTTAAGTCCCACTTGGCCCGAATCTTGTACACCTTGAATATGCACACACCTAGAGCCGGGTTAAGTTCCACTTGGCCCGGATTTTGTACACTTCGAATATGCACACACCTAGAGCCGGGTTAAGTTCCACTTGGCCCGGATCTTGTACACCTCGAATATGCACACACCTAGAGCCGGGTTAAGTTCCACTTGGCCCAGATTTTGTACACTTCGAATATGCACACACCTAGAGCCGGGTTAATTTCCCCTTGGCCCGGATTTTGTACACTTCGAATATGCACACACCTAGAGCCGGGTTAAGTTCCACTTGGCCTGGATCTTGTACACTTCGAATATGCACACACCTAGAGCCGGGTTAAGTTCCACTTGGCCCGGATTTTGTACACTTCGAATATGCACACACCTAGAGCCGGGTTAAGTTCCACTTGGCCCGGATCTTGTACACTTCGAATATGCACACACCTAGAGCCGGGTTAAGTTCCACTTGGCCCGGATTTTGTACACTTCGAATATGCACACACCTAGAGCCGGGTTAAGTTCCACTTGGCCCGGATTTTGTACACTTCGAATATGCACACACCTAGAGCCAGGTTAAGTTCCACTTGGCCCGGATCTTGTACACTTCGAATATGCACACACCTAGAGCCGGGTTAAGTTCCACTTGGCCCGGATTTTGTACACTTCGAATATGCACATAATTAAGTCAACTTTGCTTTTCTCAGGTGACCACCAATCGTCGGAGTGCTGAGTTTTAGCGCCTCCTGGACACACACAAGGCGCTGCGCTCGAAACATTCTGCACTTCTTGCTGAGTTTGAAAAGAGGGGTAAGTTTTCTCTTTGGCTTCTTCCTTATCCTTCCTTGCTTTTCCGCCGAACTAATCTGTTATTCGGATTGGACAGCCGAAGTGGAGGCCGAAAACACCATCATGAGGAAGAACTTGGATCAGATAAAAGGTAAGTCACTTCGGTTACTTAATTTCTGTGCTCTCTTTCCTTTCTCCTGAGCTCGGCAAATATTCATACCTCGGCTTTGCTGGGTCAACAAACTATTTCAGCATCCCTTGAAGATAGTGTGCCCGTGCCTGGTATGATGCTACATTTTCTCGAACAAGCAGGGCAACACCAGGCCGAACTTAAGAAGAAGGATGATGAGCTCGCCCAACTCCGAGCCAAAGACGATGAAATTGCCAAGCTCAAGGCCGAGATGAAAAAACTTAGGGAGCTCCATAAGGTTGAGATGGACAAGGTTGGCCAAGATTTCACCGAGGAGCAAGAACGCCTCAAGCTTCAACTCGCAAAAGATCAAGAGCTATTGAAGGAGGCCGACGTCAAGCTTGAATCGACAAATGCTGAACTTGAGATACTCCGGAAGAGGCATGCTGATTGCACCATAGAGCTGACCCGGATCCACAGTCATATCTCTTGTAAGTTCTTTTCCTTCAGCCGACATGAATTTCTCTGGTTCAACCTCTTTTACTCATTTCACTTGTCTTGTCATCAGGCAAATTCCCAGAGGGTAATGCCATTGCGGCTACTGTTGTTGCCAAGTTCCGCCAGCAGAGGGGTACTCCAACTAGTCCTGGATATGAAACCATTCCCTTTGATATGGAGGACTTGCTGGTCAGCCTATCCTCTCGCCTTGAGATTATAAAAAACTATGGTTCGGATATCCTAGACTCAGTCGTCCGGATCTTTCGTGCCCTTTGGCCTCAAGAGGATGTTCCGGTGGGATCCACTGCCTTGATCAATAGATTGATGGATTGCGAGACCCAGCTTGACCTCTAGAGGGAATCCGCCGCACGCGCCGGAGCTGAAACTGTTCTCCACTTCATGCTCACATGGTATGAGAAAATAAATCTGGATCTTCTCGAGCGCTTGCGCACCGGATCAAGGTGGTCAAATGATCTGGATTGGATAGCTCGGTGCAAGGCTTGCGCCCATCACCTCATTCAGTTTGCCCCCATCCATCAATGGAACGAGGGATCAAGTTTTCTCGGTGCTATTGACGACGAATATGTCGAAGATGGTTTAGATGAGGAGGAAGAGGACGAAGCCTCGGACGTCAAAGAAAATGAAGATGACAATGAAGCTGAGGCCAGAGTTCCACCTGCTGGTGCTGAGTTACCTCCTCCTGTTGCTCCTTGAGCACCAAAAACACTTTAAAATTTATCAAATCCCTGGTATGTCGGGTGCAGATGTATTAAGCATACTGATTACATTTTGCTACCAAGTTATTTATGCCGGATTATCTTGGGCATAGTCTCCGAGTTTCATTTTCTTGTTCCTTCAATTTCATGGCTCGGCTTGCGTCTACCTTGATTTGGTTTTGTGACTTACGAGTCCGAGTTTCAAAAATTGACTTAACAATACTTGAAAACTTTAGGCTTAGCTCAAAGTAATCTAGCATAGTAAACATAAAGTAAACATAAGGTTAGTCCGAATAACAAATGTCGGCTCGATTAAGTTCTTTTCCTTAGTCGTTTTTCGTGTGCTACGCAATTCCAAACTTGTTCTCTTGCTTGCCATGAAGCCAAATCTTGTTGGATAGCAGCAAGTCGAAGAGTTGAGTTTTTGGTGCTCACACACTACTAATCCGGCTTAGGTAGAAGCAACTTACGCCAGCCGACATATAAATAACAAATAGAGAAAACAACAACAAATATCACTAAGGTAGTCCCCGAGTTACTGCTCGAGGTGCCAAGATTTCATTGATAAACTCATTGCCGGCATACATACCGACATATGTTAAGTGTAGAACGGACGAAGTAGAGCTACATTCCATGGACGCTTAGATTCCTCGTCGGACCTGTCCACCTTGTTCTTCTCCTGTGGTTTTGCATCGATGAGATAATAAGAGTCATTGTGCAATGCTTTGCTCACAATGAATGGCCCTTCCCATGGGGGGGATAACTTATGCATGCCAGCAGTATGTTGTACCAGCCGGAGTACCAAATCACCTTTCTGGAAGACTCGGGGGTTTACTTTCCGGCTATGATAGCGTCGGAGGTTTTGCTGATATATGGCGGATCTGGACAATGCCAATTCTCTCGCTTCTTCCAACAGATCAACATCATTTTGCTGGGCTTCTCGCACTTCGGCTTCTGTGTATTGGGTGAATCTAGGCGAATCATGCTCTATGTCGGTTGGTAATACAGCTTCTGCCCCATATACCAGAAAGAATGGCGTATAGCCTGTTGATCTATTCGGAGTTGTTCTTAAACTCCATAACACCACTGGTAGTTCTTCTATCCAACACCCCGCTGATCTTTGCAGCGGCTCAATGAGCCGGGGTTTTATCCCGGATAATACTAATCCGTTGGATCTTTCCACTTGTCCGTTTGATGTGGAGTGGGCTACCGAGGCAACATCCAGCCGGATCTTTTTATCTTGGCAGAATCGCGCAAATGCTCCTTCAGCAAAGTTAGTGTCGTTGTCTATTATGATACTGTGAGGATATCCATATCTCAAGATGATATCTTTGAGGAATGTCACGGCTGTAGCTCCATCACATTTTCTTATTGGCTTTACTTCAATCCACTTTGTAAACTTGTCAACCATAACTAAGATATGAGTCATGTTTCCTCTCGCTGGTTTAAACGGGCCAACCATATCCAGACACCATATGGCAAATGGCCAGGTAATTGGTATGGTCTTGAGCTCTGACATTGGCATGTGTGTCTTGGTAGCATAACTCTGACAGCCATTGCATTTGCTTACTAGATCTTCTACTTGTTCCAAGGCACTTGGCCAGTAGAACCCATGCCGGAAAGCCTTTGCCACTAATGCTCTGGATGAGGCGTGATGCCCACATTCTCCTTGATGTATATCTCGGAGGATGTCAAGCCCTTCTTCCGGGTCAACACACCGCTGCAGGACATTCGTGACACTCCTCTTGTATAACTCGGCATTGATAATCGTGTATGCCTTTGCGTGCCTCTGAACTTGCCTTGAAAGCACTTCTTCATCGGGCAAGGATCCATCCTTCAGGAACTGGAATATGGGCAGTGCCCAAGCTGGTATGGCTCGCACTGGAAACACATCCTCGTCCACTTCCATTCGATCTACCGACAAAACCTCTGCCGGGTCAGGATGCGCAGTCTCCAGGTTTTGCGAAGCAGTCCCCGGGTTTGTCGAAGCAGTCCCCGGGTCTCTTGAGCCACTTCTCACATCAATGTTCATGGGCACAGCTTCCGACTCCGGATTTTCCGGGATATAGATTGACTCAGATTCTGGGGGTGTCCTGATAGACGGCTTTCTGAGGTGCTCTAGTGCTACACCCGGTGGAATCGCTTGTCGGGTGGATCGGAGTTTCGATAGTACGTCGGCAGCCTCATTTTCCAGCCAGGGTACATGATGGAATTCGCATCCCTCGAAGTATCCCAATATTTTTTGTACATGAAATCTGTACAGTGCCATGTTTTCATCCAAAGCATCCCATTCTCCCGAGACTTGCTGAACTACCAAATCCGAGTCACCAAAGCATTGGATCCGACGTATTCCAATTTCTTTTGCCACTTTGAGCCCATGCACAAGTGCTTCATATTCTGCAACATTGTTCATGCTGCGAAGTGGATCTGCAGCACATACTTCAGCTGGTCCTTCTTGGGCGAGGTAAGCACAACTCCGGCGCCTAACCCGGTTTTTGTTTTTGATCCGTCAAAATGCATTCTCCAGTAGTTCGGATCTAGAAATGGTGGCTCATATTGCATCTCGGTCCAATCCACGAAAAAGTCGGCCAAAGCCTAAGACTTGATTGCATCTCTCCTGTCGAATTGTGGAGCATAAGGGGCTAGTTCAATTTCCCATTTCGCGATCCAGCCGCTTACATCCTTATTGCTCATTATCTCAGATATGGGGGCTTCACATATCACTTTAATGGGATGTTCTTCAAAATAGTGCTTCAGCTTCTTTGCTGCCATATATACACCATATGCCATTTTCTGATAGTGAGGATAGTTCTGCTTTGATGCTGATAATACCTCGCTTAGGTAATAGACTAGCCTCTGCACCGACTTACCCTCTTGGTCGCGCTCTACCACTATTACTACACTTACAACTCGGTTGGTTATGGCTACGTAGAGCAACATTAGCTCTTTTGATAGTGGAGAGGCTAATACTGGTGCAGTGGCTAACATTTTCTTTAGCTAAATGAAGGCTTCATTGGCCTGCGGTGTCCATACAAATTTGTCTGACTTTTTCATCTGTTGATAGAGAGGCAATGCCTTTTCTCCCATCCGACATATAAACCGACTTAAGGATGCCAGACAGCCAGTGAACTTCTAGACATCATTAAGACACTTCAGCAATTCCATTCGTTCTATGGCTCAGATTTTAGTTGGGTTAACTTCGATACCTCGGCTGGAGACAAGAAATCCGAGTAATTTTCCAGCCGGGACACCAAAGGTACATTTCTCCGGGTTAAGCTTCATCCGGAATCTCCTTAGGTTCGCGAATGTTTGTCTGATATCATCAAGGAGCGTTTTGCTTTCCTTGGTTTTTATAACCACATCACCCACATATACTTGCACATTTCCACCAATTTGATCGTGTAAACATTTTTGCATACATCTTTGGTACGTTGCCCCTGCATTACGTAAACCAAAAGGCATGGTGTGATAGCAATAAGCCCCATACGAGGTGATAAACGCAGTCTTTATTTGATCACTCGGGTTCAGAGGTATCTGGTGGAAACCAGAATATGCATCTATGAATGACAACAGTTCACACCCAGCAGTAGAATCTATGACCTGATCTATCCTTGGCAGTGGGAATGGATCTTTTGGACACGCCTTATTCAGGTTCATGTAATCGATGCACATACGCCAAACCACTGCCACATTCAGATCATCTTTCTTCTTTTCCACTAGCACCGGATTAGATAGCCAATCCGGGTAAAGCACTTCCATGATAAACCCGGCTATGAGGAGCCGAGCTATCTCATCCCCAATGACTTTTCTCCTATCTTCGGCGAAGCGGCGGAGAGGTTGCTTCACCGGCTTTGCTCCGGGTCTCACATTCAAAGAGTGCTGGGCCAACTCCCTCGGAACACCTTGCAAGTCCTGTGTGGACCAAGCAAAGATATCCCGATTCTCACGGAGGAAGTTGACGAGCTCGCTTTCCTATTTGTCAGTTAATCCGGTACCAATCGTTACGGTGCACTCTGGGAACAGATCATCAATAGGTACTTTCTTTGTATCCTTTGTTGCTTGAAATGAGACACTTCCATGCGGGTTACTTAGCGCCGGCATATACTGTTGTGCGTATTAAGCCAATGCTGCTACTTCCTAGATCTTTCTCTTTTCTTGTGCGATCACAAGTGACTCAGCTAGGTTAGACCCGGCCGACGCACACTCAATGGAACGTCGGAAATCTCCTGCTATGGTAATTACTCCATTTGGCCCAGGCAACTTCATCTTCAGGTAACTGATGTGACAACTTGCCATGAATTTGTTCAGGGCTGGCCTGCCGAGTAACGCGTGATATGCGCTTTCTAAGTTCACAACCTCAAACTCCAAATTCTCAGTTCGGCAGTTATCTCGCGTGCCGAATAATACGTCAACCCGGACCTTGCCAATGGGTTCACAGGAAATGCCTGGCACAATACCATGGAAAGTTGTCCTCGTGGTCTAGAGCATGTTCTCCGAGATACCCAACTTGCGCATGGTATCCACGTACATGATATTAATACTGCTGCCATTGTCAATCAGCACCTTAGAAAATCTCACATTAATATTGGGCCCAATGAACGTTGGGTCCAGCACTAATGCATATGAACCAGGACTCGGCATAAGCTTGGGATGATCCTTGATACTCCAGGTAATTTCCTGATCTGACCAAGGCATATACCTCGTCACTGCCGGCATAACCGCATTCACTTCCATATGTCGGCGTTACAAGATTTTTCTATCTATTTCCTCCGTGGTGAACACGCAATAACTCTGGTGATGCTCTTTGTATTCATTTCTCCCCTCATTTCTGGGGTATCTTTGATCTGGTTGATGCTGATTTTCCACCTGATGCACCGCATCCCTTCTCTCATGGTTTTCATACCTCGGCAGAGGTGGTGGAAACATTAACTGCCGAGGTTGATCGTTCCGAGGTGCCTAAGCATTCCCCAAACCACTTTGTTCAATCTTCCTCATCCATTCGCATTGCCGAGTCGTGTGACCCGCCGGGTTACTCGGATTTGGCGTGTGAAATTTGCACATTTGATCCAGCATTGCCTCGTACGTATACCTCGGCCGGTCTTTCTTTTCTTGCCACTGTTTCTTCTGCTCTGGCGTCCAAGTTTTCTTGCCATCATTTCTTGGAGTCCATTGTTGCCCTCCAGTTTTCTGATGTTGATTGCTTCCTGCCCGGGTTGATCTTGATTTACCGCAGCAACTTGTTGCGAACTGTACCTATAATCCGGTCTATCATCTCTTCTCTTACCCCGGTAATCATTTCGCCGGGATGATCCGGCTCTATCTCGCTAGTAGTACTCCTCATTTGACTCGTTTGACATAAGTCGGGGTTGAGTCGGATCACCCAAAGCATACGAATCAGCAATCTGGATTGTTTCTGCCAGTGTAGTTGGCATATCCTTTTGTAGTCTTTGCCACAACATGCTTGCATATCTACACCCTTGTGCAAACCAAGCTATGGCATGTGACTCAATCACGCCTTCACATGAGTTTCTCACAGTGCACCATCGGGTCAGGAACTCCCTGTCTATTTCATTTGGTCTCTGTTTGCACATCGCTAAGGTATGTGGCCTATTCGGCCTCTGATACGTGCTCGAGAAGTTACTGACAAACATTTCCTCAAAATCAATCCAACAGTTGATACTTCCGGGCGGTAAATTGTTTAGCCATACCCTCACTGGCCCCTCCAGCATCTGAGGCACGTATCTCACAACCCATCTCAAGTTGCCCGTAGCAATTTTCACCGCCGTCGCGTAGTTGATCAACCAATCCTCTGGCTTTGTGCTACCGTCATATGTTTTCGTGCCTCTGGGTAACTAGAAGTGTTGGGTCCACAGCATAGAAAACAAAAAATTTCCTACGATGAGAACTACACGCCAAGATCTATCTACTAGATACAGAGCAACGGGTGGACATACATCCATGGAGAACTTACCCTCGAAGACAACGAGCTTTGTTAACGAGTAGGAACTCGTGGTTGATGTAGTCGTACACTTGCCGATCTCAAGATCGTGATGAAGTCCAGCAGGTCCGGCTGCAGCACCACCAAGTCCAGCACCGCACGTCCGGTACCCCGACAACCTCCGTCCCTCGCTCCAGCAAAGCAGCGGAAGCAGCAACTCCTTTCCAGATAAAGCCACCGGGAACATGTATCTCGCTAATCCGAGACCATGGGGAAATAATACTAGAGGGGGAGAGAGATCCTTCACAAGGAGGTGTGTGTGAGAAGTGAGGAGGGGATGGACTTTTATAGGAGGAGGAGGGGTGCCCCTCCTTCATGGCCGGCGCATGGAGGAGGTGACTCTTCACCTCCTCCATTCATGTGGAGGTAACTTCCTCCACATAAATTTGCCCCTTCACATTCTCTTTTAAAGTCTCCACTTTAAATGCATTAAATTTCTCCAAATTTAATGCTCTCTCATTTAATAAAACTCTTTTATTATTTTTATTCAGAATTTTGTTAATTACTTTAATTAACAAACATTCACATAAAACCCCTGCAACATTTCAATATTACATGCAGAACCAATTTCAGCAATTTCACCCGAAACAGTTTTGGTGTCTATTGAAATAATTCCAGCGCTTTCTTAAATCTTTATCTGAAACATATTTGCTCCAAATGGTGTCGGTATCCCTTAAGTGTGTCACCCTACGGTTCGTGAATAATGCAGACATGATCGAGACCCCTCTCAGATCAATAATCAGAAGCGGGACCTGGAGATCCATACTGACTCCTACACATTCAACGATGACTTCTGTGATCGTGAGAACCTTTAACGCTAGTAACTAAATCCCTTTGTCCCGCAATATATTACATGTCCGAGATTCGATCATCGGTATCTCCATACCTAGTTTGATCTCGTTACCGACATGCACTCTTTTCTCGTTCCCGTGATATAACATTCTAGTGATCACATCACTTGCTTGCAAGCTATTTCAATGTGATATCACCGAGAGGGCCCAGAGTATATCTATCCGTCATCGGGATGTACAAATCCCACTCTTGATCCATGAGCCTCAACATAACACCTTCGTAGCACTGAACCCACCTTTATAGTCACCCTGTTACGGTGTGACGTTTGATGTTATCAAGATACTCTTCCGGTGTTAGCAATTAACATGATCTCATGGTCTAAGGACTAAGATTACAGCAATATAAACATAATGACTTGATCGTAATGCTATACTTCGGATGAATGTTCATCACATCATTCCACCAATGGTGTGACCTTGTTATTAACAACATCCAATGTCTATGATCAAGAAACCTTGATCATCTTGTTAATCAACAAGCTAGTCTATAAGAGAGGCATAACTAGGAACCCTTTTTGTTTATTAAACACACATGTATTGATGTTTCCGATCAATACAATTCTAGCATGTAAAATAAACATTTATCATAAACATGGAATAAGATAATAACCACTTTATTATTGCCTCTCGGGCATATTCCCTTCAGTCTCCCACTTGCACTAGAGTCAATAATCTAGTTTGAAAAACTTTGCGTATTGAACACCTATGGCTTTCTGGTGTTGCATATACGCTATTGCTAGTGGTTAACATAATCTCTGGATCTGACAGTTTCAGGTCCGTGTGTATTTGCATGTCTTTGCGTCTCTACGCATCACTCATTCTCAAATGAGATGGCATTGTATAAATTTGGTCCTCTGGTGAGACCTTTAATTCGTTCGGCTCAAAATATGTTGATATTATTGTCACACAATATATCTTCATAGTATTAGCCCACTTTGAACCACACCTAGTTTGATAACAAACTACTTAACACAAATGCCCTTCTATGCTGCTACTATAGCAGTCATATACTTAGCCTTTTGTTGTAGTATCCGTCACAATGTCTCAACTTTGGAACTCATCCAAATCCATCATGGAACATCCTTTCCATTACATTGTGCTACCCATAGTCTAAATTGAGATAAATTTAATTTGTATCTTGTGACAAAACTAGTATCAATGTAACACTTTACAATGAACTACCTTTAACTATTTGTCACTTATACATTATATATTCTTAGTTCTTCCAAAGCTCATAAGAATATCTTTACTATTGTCTAATGATCATCTTATGAATCATTCTGGTATATGCTCATAACATTTAGATCATAGGACATTCTGGATATATACATATCATGGTATAATCGATCAAAATCTTCATGTGATTTTACTCACCAAGTGTTGAAACACTTGAATTTTGATACAATCCTTTCCATGCAGCAAGAACCTTTCTTGTTGTTTCCATATTGAACCCTTTCAATATCTCATATTGAACCCTTTCAATATCTTATAAATGTATGTCTGGCACAACCATATTAGCGCCTTAATCTATCCATATAGATATTGATGCCTAATATTCTGGGTTTGCCCAAGTCTTTCATTGAAATCTTATTTTAATGAAATCCTTAACTTGTGTCAATTCAAGATACATCATTTCCAATCAACAATATGTCCTCTACATAATGTATTAGAAATATGTCTCAGCGCTCCCACTTAATTTCTTGCAAATGCAAGCATCTTCATCATCTCCGATGAATTTAAACTCTTTTAACAGTTTCATCATAGTGAAGATTCCAACTCCGCTATGCTTACTTCAACCATTGAAGTTTACATGCCCTTTTAGCACCCTTTGAATTAACAAAACCCTTCGGACCATGTCATGTACATGTCCTAGGTTACCGTTCTATTAGAAGAACCTTGTTTTGTTTATTAAACTACCATATACCAAATTATATGTAGTGGTTGCTACATTAATCCGTCAAGACTATATATTGCTATGAAAGATCATATATTGTCATAGTCAACTCCTTGAACATTGCCATAAACTTCTTTCCGACATGTCGACTATTTCATAGATGTCAAACATCCATGTCTATTTCTTTATAGATCCAAACATGACCAATAGGCTTCACGCCTTTCCGGAGGGTCTTCCAAGTTCAGAAACTTGTTTTCTTGTGTATGGATACTATCACGGATTCTATGACTTCTAGTCATTTTATGGAGTCAAGGCCCATCATCGCTTCTTTGCATGTAGTCGGTTCATCATTGTCAAAACAATAACGACTTGCTTATCAAATCTTACTATTTGATTCTTACCGACCCACACGGTTCTATAGGAACTCTAATCTCCGAGATCACACCTTTTGTAATCACGAGAGCCATGAGCATTGTGGCCGCCACCGGGACACTTTCCGGCGCTGCGCTACTTAGCACATATAGCTAAGGTTCAACAACCTTATCAAAGTTCTATTGTCCTCCCACTTAACTTTTCACGAAAAGTTCCTTCTCAAGAAACTTGACGTTCCAAGCGACAAACTCTTTTGTCCTGGTGTTATGGAGAAATTCCCAACAAATTCTTTGGGATAACCTACAAAGACGTGCTTATTCGACTTTGGTTGTAAACATTTTACTTATGCATAGCATACCAAAATTTAAGAAAAGACAATTCGGGTTTTATCCCAAACCATAACTTATATGGTGTCATTTCAACGGATCACGATGGTGCTCTTCTCAGTGTAAAAGCGGTAGTCTCTAAAGCTTCAATCCTTAAAACATAATGGCAGTTTTATAAATGACACCTTTGATCTTACCTTGTCAAACATGGTTTGATTTCATCTCTCGAATATGCCATACTCCTATGGTTTATCGAGAAACACAAATCATGGAACAATTCCTCAAGTCTTAGGTGTTTCTGCTAAACATGTAACTCAAATATCTTCCTTTATGATCGAATCATAAACTCTTTATTTTCTTGTTACAATGATTTTCCACTTCATCTTGAAAGTCTTTGAACAATTTTCAAATGTTTCATACTTCTTCCTTATTAAGTAAATATACAGATATATTCACTCAAATTTTCGGAGAAAGCATATGAAGCAAAAAGATCCATCGCATATGGCTAAACATAATGGACTATGCACATCAGCATGCACAATTTCCAATAAGCTAGTCATCCGTTCCTCTCTGGCCTATGAACGGAGTTTCAATTATCTCGAGGAAAGTCTCACAAGCGTCAATTTGATCAAAATCAAGGACTCCAAAATTCCATCAACATGGAGTTTCTTCATGTTTTCTTTCAAATATAATTTAAACAGCGATGTCACTTCATAAGTGATCTTTCAATAATTTGTCTTGCGACATTTTAGAAACAGTGTTTATGGATGTGATTTCTCCAACTAGACTTGTAAAAGTTCATCCATCCTTTATGGAATACGGTAATTATTTGAACAGCCATTGTTCTCATAATACCGGAACAAAATAACAATTATTTAAACAAATCTTGAAGGCTTGGTTTGATGACAACAAAAACACAATAACACTTTATTTGTTTTCGATGATCATCATCACTTATTCTCTTGCTAGTTATTTAGGCCATTGTAGTTCATGAATTGTGTTGTCCTGTATGACACTTCATACCAACCATTTCGGTATCCAATACCGGTATCCAATACCTAAGAACCACATTGTTTAACAAGCAAGGAATATAGCCATAACATGTATATCTTCTATATACCTAAGTTGGACATCTCCAACCTTTTCTTTTCTGCCAAATATTTTATAGATTCTCTTTCAGCAATTCCTTTTCCTTTTAAAAGAATCTATCAACATCAATAGTGGTGTCATTCACATGACACATAGTACAAAGCGTATATAGTCAAATACTAATACCTTTGGACTTGCACTTTGAAGTGGATCACCATCATCAAATGTTTGGCATTCTTTCAAAAATCCATTCTTTAGTAATCTATTACTGTAGTAAACATTTTACTTACAGCTTCTATTCATCCTTATCATGACAACTTTCATGATCAAGCTACTATAGCTTATAAGGAAGAATCACGAGTATAATATCAGTTCCCAAAACCTTTTTGGTAGATTCAGATGCCTAGCATCTCCATCCTTCACAAATTCTCATACAATATGAGAACATGTATTTTGCTAAATTATACTCTATCATAATGCAACCAAAAACATTGTTTCAGATATCACAATATCTTTCACACATGATGGTTTCTGAAACAATTTCCATCTCCAATATAATCTTGATATTAAAACAACTTTTTGAATATCAATAATCATGGAGGCAAACATGATACTTTAGATACTAACATTGGAATTCTTACTCTTGATTTAATACTACTTATTAAACTTCATGGAGTAAATAGAGTTTGCTAAAAGTTTGCAATAGGACTTATAAACTTTAAATTGACATTCAAAACAATACGATACCAGTTCGTAAAGTAAATATCCAGAATTCTATAGTTCTATTATCTCAAATAAAAACTAAGCATAAAGTAGAAAACGAATGCCAATGACTACAACAAACTATGCAAATTCACTTCGATTTAGTTTATGACAAATTGAGTTCAACTAATCCAAATTAGAAATGAACTCCCACTCAAAAACGACATCCCCCGTGCCTTTTTGGTGATTACATGAACCAAATCCACTATACCACGTCTGATCATCGCGTGAGTCGGTGTAGCTTCAAAGGCGAGCATCAATATGGTCATCACATCAACTATGTGACTCATGCTTAACCTTTCGATCCGTGTTCCGAGGCCATGTCTGTACATGCTAGGCTCGCCAAGTAAGAACCTTAGTATTCGCGTGTGTAAAACTGTCTTACACCCGTTGCATGAAAGCGTAGAGTTGAGAACACCCGATCATCACGTGATGTCTCGAAAACACGATCCATAGAACGGTGCATACTTAAGGAAGAACACATTTTATCTTGATATTTAAATGAGGGATCATCTTACAATGCTACAGAAAGCGCCAAACTAGCAGTATAAGATGCTAACATCTAATGTGTAAAGTGAGATGATATGGTCCATGCATTTGATCTCTATCACTTGCATCGTGGTATGATCTCTATCATTCCTTTGTGTGTAAGGCCAAGGTCTATGGAACTTACATGTTGAGTGTGTTGTAAGAGTATCTATCATACATCTACTTACAACAATACCATATCAATACACTAGCCCAGCAACGATCTAAACTAGACGCCTCTAATTTATCAATTGCAAGTTTTACGTGGCTTAGGGCTTTCGGAGATAGAACCAGTCTAACCTACGAACATGAACCACAATGAGGATAACCAAGTTATTAGCAACTCGTTGTAAATCAGATATTGACTATAGTAAGAGAGACAGACACCCGCCAGCCACTTATGCAAAACAAGTTGCATGTCAGTCGTGGAACCGGTCTCATGTACGATGACATGTAAGGTTGGTCCGGGCCGCTTTATCCCACTATGCCACCAATATCCAAATTACATAGAAGATGCAATAACATGATCATCATTGCCCACATATAAACATATGTGTACTACCCGTGCAAAGCACCTACGCATAGACCTGGCTCTGATACCACTGTTGGGTCCGCAGCATAGAAAACAAAAAAATTCCTACGATGAGAACTACACGCCAAGATCTATCTACTAGATACAGAGCAACGAGTGGACATACATCCATGGAGAACTTACCCTTGAAGACAACGAGCTTTGTTAACGAGTAGGAACTCGTGGTTGATGTAGTCGTACACTTGCCGATCTCAAGATCGTGATGAAGTCTAGCAGGTCCGACTCCAGCACCACCAAGTCTAGAACCGCAAAGCAGCGGTACATCCGTGATCGCACACATGTCCGGTACCCCGACAACCTCCGTCCCTCGCTCCAGCAAAGCAGCAGAAGCAGCAACTCCTTTCCAGATAAAGCCACCGGGAACATGTATCTCGCTAATCAGAGACCATGGGGAATTAATACTAGAGGGGGAGAGAGATCCTTCACAAGGAGGTGTGTGTGAGAAGTGAGGAGGGGGTGGCCTTTTATAGGAGGAGGAGGGGTGCCCCTCCTTCATGGCCGGCGCATGGAGGAGGTGACTCTTCACCTCCTCCATTCATGTGGTGGTAACTTCCTCCACATAAATTTGCCCCTTCACATTCTTTTTTTAAATCTCCACTTTAAATGCATTAAATTTCTCCAAATTTAATGCTCTCTCATTTAATAAAACTCTTTTATTATTTTTATTCAGAATTTTGTTAATTACTTTAATTAACAAACATTCACATAAAACCCCCTGCAACATTTCAATATTACATGCAGAACCAATTTCAGCAATTTCACCCGAAACAGTTTCGGTGTCTATTGAAATAATTCCAGCGCATTCTTAAATCTTTATTTGAAACATATTTGCTCCAAATGGTGTCGGTATCCCTTAAGTGTGTCACCCTACGGTTCGTGAATAATGCAGACATGATCGAGACCCCTCTCAGATCAATAATCAGAAGCGGGACCTGGAGATCCATACTGACTCCTACACATTCAACGATGACTTCTGTGATCATGAGAACCTTTAACGCTAGTAACTAAATCCATTTGTCCCGCGATATATTACATGTCCGAGATTTGATCATCGGTATCTCCATACCTAGTTTGATCTCGTTACCGACATGCACTCTTTTCTCGTTCCCGTGATATAACATTCTAGTGATCACATCACTTGCTTGCAAGCTATTTCAATGTGATATCACCGAGAGGGCCCAGAGTATATCTATCCGTCATCGGGATGGACAAATCCCACTCTTGATCCATGAGCCTCAACATAACACCTTCGTAGCACTGAACCCACCTTTATAGTCACCCTATTACGGTGTGACGTTTGATGTTATCAAGATACTCTTCCGGTGTTAGCAATTAACATGATCTCATGGTCTAAGGACTAAGATTACTTCGTATGATGTTATAGCAATATAAACATAATGACTTGATCGTAATGCTATATTTCGAATGAATGTTCATCACATCATTCCACCAATGGTGTGACCTTGTTATTAACAATATCCAATGTCTATGATCAGGAAACCTTGATCATCTTGTTAATCAACAAGCTAGTCTATAAGAGAGGCATAACTAGGAGCCCTTTTTTTTATTAAACACACATGTATTGATGTTTCCGATCAATACAATTCTAGCATGTAAAATAAACATTTATCATAAACATGGAATAAGATAATAACCACTTTATTATTGCCTCTCGGGCATATTCCCTTCAGGAAGTCAGGTACTGGAGGATCTTTCATGATCCGGGGCCTAAAGCACGTTGGACCCAGAGGACCTTGCCCCTCAATCTGCTCTGACCTATAGAGCCGATCCAGTTTTAACCTGGCGTCATCAGGCATCAAGTTCCTACTTCCAAACCTTGACCCTATCACATGATAGTCCGGCCTAGGGTATCCTGCGTTCACTATTTTTGAATCACCATCATTGTATCTGTCTTGCTCTTGTGGAGCGCCTCTCTGTTGCATACCTTGGCCGGCACTTCGCTCTTTCCGTGGTATATTCCGCTGCTGCGGTTGCCCTGCACCCGCCGAGTTGCACTGTTCGGCATTGCCGTTTACAGCATTTCCCTGACCGGCATTGCCTTGGTCGCGGTTACCTCGGCCAGCTTCACCTTGGCTGACACTTCATCGATCCTCATTTCCCTGCACTACTTTTCCTTTCCCTGCCCTTGCCGGGTCATAGGGGACTATCTGTTTGTTTATCCTCGCCGATGTTACCACTTCCTCTCTTCTTGGGCCACCATGAGGGGATGATGCAGCTCCAGCAGTTTTCTCCGGGTTACCTACCGCTGAATAAATGACTTTGGAAGCCCCAGCCCTTGCCAGGTTAGCCATGAGCAACTCTTCATTTTGTCTGTTAGCGATCCGAACTAACTCATTGACCCTCTCCTGCTGTCTTTGCCGGGCTTCACCCGTCAAACCCTCTAACTCGGATGCAGCTGCAGCTGCTGCTCTAAGGTTCTTTGTCGGCGTATTGTACTTCGGCAGCCCCACGGACAAAATGTTCTCTGACTCCTCAACTCTAGTATCACCCTCTTTGTTCATTTCACTAATGAGATTTCTCCCCTTTACTTTTACAGCATCTACCTTATTCGCTTTTGCATACTCGCGCAGTATCATGTTCAGCGACTGCTGAGCTGCAGCTATCTTTTTCGCACCTTCTAGTATTTTTTGCCTAGTTTCTTCTAACTCGGCCTATGCCCGAGCTGGATCTACTGCAGGAGCTATGGGGCTCTCTAGGCTATTTATCGCCTGCTATAGCACGTTCTCTAGCCTCTCTAGTGGAGGACCTCTACTTTTCCTTGGTGCCTTGGGTGTTACCTCCGGATCTGGTGCCGGATCCTTGCTCGTGCCAGCATCAGGCGCCGTCATCATCACCTCGGCACGGTTAGGGGAACGAGTGATACACGCCCCGTGAGACGCGCTAAGGGGTGGTTCACCTCCCTCGACGACGTGTCGCGGGTGAACACACGACACATTGACTGCGACGTAGATCTTGTGAGCGCCAAGCTTGACAAAGAGGCTGTTGCACGGAAGAGGTCGTTTGCCGAAGCAACCAGCATCTGACGAAGTCCAGCGCCCCAAAGCGCTGAACAAGCCCAGAGACGATGCGCTCGCCGTTGCCGATGAGGTTTCCCGTCCGGATCTTCACTCCTACTAGAGCCGCTAGCCCCATGGTGGGCGCCAACTGTTGTGGTGGTATCACGGCAGATGCCATGGATACGCTAAAGGTGGGGCCAATATGCACTAGAGGAATCTAGGGAGGGATAGTGTGGTGATTCTACACACAGCTGCTTTGTATTCTCCAAGCTAGATGAGTTTACAAGTGCTCCTTGAGCTGTATTGGGGAGAGGAGAAAGAAGGAACTCTCTTACTCTCACCACTACCTATCTCCAAGGAACTAACTACTCAAATGCCAACAACCCCTTTCTACAGAGGCCCTAGCGCTCCTTATAAAGGAGAGGCTAGGTCTCCAATTAGGGCATACATGGAGGCATATTCCTGGAAATATGCCTCTTTCCAAAATAGCAAACCGACTGGATCACTTTTCACCATCGTAAGCCATCCAGAGGCTACGTAAGCCTCTGCGGCGCCAGCGTCATCTGACACAGGGAGCGTCACCCTTGTCGGCCACGCCTCGGTGGTCCTTCTCTCTGTCCGCTTTGCTCATGCTCCAGCATAAAGTGACCACCTTTTGACCAGCGAGATACCTTCCTTCTCTTGCAAGCCTGATATAACCCGGATCGTGATTGGTTAATCCAGCCACGCGGGTACCTGCATACAAGTTACATAAATCCTGCCGGCATACGACATACATCGGCCAGGACTCAGTTAGGTGGACATCCTCCGGTCCGGGTTACTTTGTAAGTCGGCCAGCCTTGAGGTGACTCGGCCAGCATTTGCTTTGACCTTGCCGTACCTCGGCTAACTCGGCCTTTATACCCTGGCGTGACCCTACCCGGGGGTATCCCCCCAACATCAACACATGTCGAAACATTTCAAGAGAATGAATCATCATTCCAAGGTTTTCATAACCATTTTCACCAAGTATTCCCATCTAAAGTTATCAACTTTTATGCTTAGCACTAGCCACTAAAGCTGAGAGTATTCACTAATAAGGGATGCTAATCAAGTGTAACTATCCAACTCTAATCTCATGCCTTTGAATGACATCTAAGTATAACTAGTTAGGCCTAGTTTTATACTCTTTATGGTATCTATCCTATTTTCCAATACTCACAAAGCACTAACTAAAAGCAAAGAACTTTGGTAAAGTAAAAGAATAAAGCTTGCAAGTAAAACTTGGGATTGGTATAATAAAAGTTGCATAACCAAGAATGCCTAAGGCATCTTGCATAGGTTATCTTGCAAGGATGGCTTGCATAGGTATGAGACTTGCAAGTGTTAGCTTGCCTTGAGTAGTGCAGTGATTGAAGTTCTCCTCTTCTTCTTCTTGGTAGTACTCCTCCTCCTCGTATCCCGGGTCGGTACTATCATCTATAAATGAACACGGGGTACACAATAACCAAACAATACTTAACTACTTCTATTTAGCACACTAAGGCTCACACTTGATGATCTAGCATCATCACAATCATCACAAGAAATAAAGACTTAATCTTGTTTGTCTTATTTTAGAAAAGTAATTTCTACTCATTGAAAAATACTTAAGATTTAATATTCTCCAATTAAAATATGGGATCATGTTGACACATGTCATCACCACATATTCTAATACATGAGAATGTGATTTAAAGTGGTGGTCATATTTTATACAGTTTAAGATTATCATTTAATAGAATTAAAGTGACTAGAAATGCCTAACTAGCATACTTTTGGTACTAGTCCAATGTCACTGCATGTAAACCTAAATATTTTTATATATTCAGATAGATCTTGTCAAATGTAATTTTTGAGAGTTGGAATCAACTCAAAAGCATTTGTGGTTGATTTTTGAAAAATGTCTGAAGTTGGAAAAGTCTCTGTCTTGTTATTTTTGGTATAGGTGATATCTAACTCCAAATGATTTGAATCCAACGGCCTTGGATTAATTTAAATATCTTTCTAACAAAATCGGAATCATGCAATTTGGTTTAGTAAATCTCTTTGAATTGATTTTTGAATCTACTGACAGAATCTGGTTTTAACTAAATTGGAAAAGAATTATTTGAATTTACAGGCCTACGTGGGAAACTAACTGTGCTGGCCCAATCTGCATAGCGCGGCGCAGAGGGCTACTGACAGGGGGTCCCACTAGTCAGCGACTCTATCTAACCGAAACGGTATCTTTCAATCTAGGCTCTACGATTAGAACATGATCTAACGGCTGAGGTTCATCGTCGATGACGAACAACTTCAACGAGGTATGAACCCTAACGTGGCAGTGGGGGTCATGTGAGTCTCACCTGGGCTCCAGCTAGGGTCGACGATGGGGGCGAACGCCGTTGTTGACGACGACGGTTCGAACGGTGGTCACGGCGGCTCCTGGGCGGCTCCAATCGACGGCTCCTCTTCTCCTCTGTAGCGGTGGACTCCGACCAAATTCTGGCGATGTGGTGCTCACCTTGCTCCGGGGAGAGGTGTGGGAGGTTCTGTGAGGAGCGGGGAGTGAGGTGGTGTGGCAAATTGAGGCGGAGAGGGCCTCTATTTATACACCGACGTGGGGACCGAGCGGGATGGGCTGGCTTCTCCGACGATGGCAGTACATCGAGCTATCGGTGTGGCTGAGGGTAGGGGGCGACGCAGTGCTTCCTGGCGGTTATCACGGGCTTAATGGCGCGACATGGGGTGGTCGAGGATGGTCGGGCGCGTGCGGTGCTCTGCACGGAACTGGCGGTGTTCGAGACGGTGCAGGGGGCTACGGGTCGCGCGGCGGCGAACGGGGATGTCTAGGAGCTAGCTGGGGTTATGGCGGGGGTGTGCACGCGAGGCGAGGGCGAGGCGCGGCGCGTGCGAGCTGGTGAGCTACGGCGCTCTGGCGCGTTCTCGGCACAGCGCAGAGAAAGTGGGCGCGACGATGCTGGGGTGGTCCATGGCTCGCCTGCGATCGAGGGCTGGATAGGGGGTGGTGGACGGTGGCCTGCTTGCTGGACATCATGGACGGGGGCGGCGTGGTCTCTGGCGAGCGGTCCATGGTCGGCCGGCGCGGCAGGCTTCGGGTGGCGCTGCACTGGCGCAATGGCAAAGAGGGGGTGCGTGTCTGGCGCTATTGTGTGTTGGGGAGACTAGGGGAGTGAAGAGGGGACAGTGGGGTGAGTGATCACTGCTCAAAACAGTGAAGTTAGGCAGTGGTTTAATTAGTGTCTGCAATGTGTTCGACCAAATGGCCGCATGAACTTAAGTTTGAAATTTTTGAATGAAATTTGGTGAGTATTTTGATCTTATGCTTGAGTGTCTATGGTTTCTTGGAAAAGTCAAGGTGAAGTGATTTGAGTGGTTTTTGCAAAATGGTGATCTTACCATATGAACTTGATTCAATTTTGAATTGTCCTTTAAATATATTTGGAAATAGTTTTTGTGAGTTTGTAAGGTGGGCTTAGGTTCACTTTTACTTGGTCTACCAAGGGGTGAAAATAAGTGGAAATGTTTCTGTTAGAAATTCTTTACTAGGAACTCACAAAGTGGCCTAGTGGTTAACTTTGGTCAAAATGACCATTTGCTTATTTGATTCATATTTGATTTCTTTTTCTTTGGATTTTGTTTGTAATTGGCCTAGATGATGTAGTATTCATCTTTAAACCATTTCGTATCATTTGTAGCAATCAAACATGGCAATTTCACTCAATCATACACTAATGCAAAACACACATGCATTCATATTCAATTTAGTAATAAAAGTTTTTGTTAACCCTAAACTTGGGTGATTAGAACTTGATAATCTTGATTAGTATTTTTGGGGTGTTACATAAGGACAGCTTCACAAGGGGAGTCTCTCACAACCGATCTCTTTACTTTGGTTTTGTTTTGCTTAGTTTATTTTTGCTTTGTTTGCTTGTTTTTTTATCAAAAACACACAAAAAAGTTGTACTGGTTAGCTTCCCTTTATCAAAAACACACAAAAAAATTAGTTTCTATTTCTGTTGGCTTGCTTTAATCTTAAAAAATGACTACTCTTGAAAACACTAAGTTGTGTGACTTCACTAGCGCAAACAACAATGATTTCATGTGCACACCCATTGCTCCACCTGTTCCTGAAGCTACTTTCTTTGAAATTAAACCTGCTTTGCTCAATCTTGTTATGAGAGACCAATTCTCTGGTGCTGGTACTGATGATGTTGCTGCTCACCTTAATAACTTAAATGCAAAGATGCTTTCATTGGAAAATACTATCCTCCTGCTAAGATTATATCTATGAGAAGTGAGATAATGAAATTTAAACAATTTGATAATGAACATGTTGCTCAAGCTTGGGAAAGAATGAAATCTTTGGTAAAGAATTGCCCCACTCATGGACTAACTGCTTGGATGATTATCCAAACCTTTATGCAGGACTGAATTATTCTTCGAGAAATCTATTGGATTTTGTGGCCGGAGGAACCTTTATGACCATTACTTTGGGTGTTGCAACAAAGTTCCTTGATAATATGATGGTTAACTATTCTGAATGGCACATTGAGAGAGCTCCACAAGGTAAGAGGGTAAATTCTGTTGAAGAAACATCCTCCTTGAGTGATAAAATTGATGTTATTATGTCTATGCTTGTTAATGGAATAGCTCATATTGATCCAAATCATGTTCCCTTAGCCTCTTTGGTTGCTCAAGAATAGCAAGTTGATGTGAACTTCATTAGAAATAATAATTTTAGCAACAATATCTATGATGGGTTCGTAGCATGGAAAACAAAAAAATTCTACCGCAAGAACGAACAAAACCCAGATCTAATCTAGATAAGCCAAGATCTAATCTATTAGACATGTGCAACGAGATAGATCTGTACTAACCCTTGTCGACCCGAAAGCGTTACGAGATCGGATCTCGTGGTTGATGTAGTCGATCACTTGCCGATCTCAAGATTGAGTAGACGATCCTTCCGGCGCCGCATTCCGGTAGCGCTTCCGCAGTCGGTCACACGTGCGGAGTCGAAGCAGACCTTCCTCTCCCTGTTCCAGCGAGCAGCGGAGGTAGTAGATCTCTCCACGGAATCCAGCAGCACGACGATGTGGTGGTGGTTGTGGAGTAGAGAATTCTGCAGGGCTTCGCCTAAGCCAGAGCAGAGGGAAGGAGGAGGAGAGAGGCAACTTGAGATCTAGAGAATAGAAGGGGCAAGGGGGCTTGTGCCTCCACCCCTCTATTTAAAGGAGGGAGGCGCCATGGGGAGGTGGAGTCCTTGTAGGACTCCCCTCTCCCTTGGCCGGCGGATCAAGGAGGTGGGGGGAGAGTCCTACTCCCCCACGAATCCTTCTCTTACCCCAAAAGGATTCCTTGATCCTTTCTTGGTTTTTCAAGTAAACTCCAAGAAATCTTCTAGAACCTTCCGGAACATTCCAAAACCTTCTAGAATCCCCATACAAATACTCCGGAACATTTCCTAACTTAGAAAATGATCCCCAATATATGAATCTTATTCCCCCGGACAATTTCGGATCTCCTCATGATGTCCCGGATCCAATCCGAGACTCCGAACAACATTCGATCTCCAACGCACATTCCATATCTACTTAAAACAACTTCGAACCTTAAGTGTGTCACCCTACGGTTCGTGAACATGTAGACATGATGGAGACACATCTCCGATCAATACCCATTAGCAGGATCTGGAGATCCATAACAGCTCCCACATACTCAACGATGACTTTGTGATCGATAGAACCATTTAACATACGAAACCAATTCCCTTTGTCACGCGATACTCTACTTATCCGAGGTTTGATCGTCGGTATCTCCATACCTAGTTCTACCTCGTTACTGATAAGTACTCTTTACTCGTTCCATGATATGTCATCCCTTGTGACTTAGTCACATGCTTGCAAGCTAACTAGATGACATTCCACCGAGAGGGCCCAGAGCATATCTATCCGTCATATGGATGGACAAATCCCAATCTTGGTCCATGCGCTTCAACACATACTTTTAGAATACCCAATGTCACCTTTATAACCACCCAGTTACGAAGCGGCGTTTGATGTCATCAAAGTACCCATCCGGTGATGGTGATTAACATAACCTCATGGTCGAAGGATTAAGTTACTATGCATTTGAAAAGCTTGTAGCAAAACAAACTTAATGACTTGATATTATGCTATGCTTACTATGGGTGTGTGTCCATTACATCATTCTCCTAATGATATGATCTTGTTATTAATGACATCCAATGTCCATGATCAGGAAACCATGATCATCCATTAATCAACAAGCTAGTTTAACAAGAGGCTTACTAGGGACTCTTTTATGTTTACAAAACACACAAGTATTAATGTTTCCGGTTAATACAATTATAGCATGGGATGTAAACATTTATCATAAACATAAAGATATAATAATAACCACTTTATTATTGCCTCTTGGGCATATCTCCAACAGTCTCCCACTTGCACTAGAGTCAATAATCTAGTTAAAATTTTGTGCATTCAACACCTATGGCTTTCTGGTGTTGTATAGACACTATTGCTAGTGGTAAACATAATCTTCGGATCTGACACTTCCAGGCCCGTGTGTATTTGCATGTCCTTGCGTCTCTACGCATTACTCATTCTCCAATGAGATGGCATTGTATAAATTTGGTCCTTTGGTGAGACCTTTAGTTCCTTGGGATTAAATCATGTTGATACAATTGTCATACAATGTATATTCATAGTATTATCCCGCTATGAACCACACCTAGTTTGATAACAAACTACTTGACGCAAATGCCCTCATTTGCTGCTACAATAGTAGTCATATACTTAGCCTTTTGTTGTAGTATATGTCACAATGTTTTAACTTTGGTACTCAACCAAATCCGTTATGGAACTTCCTTTCCATTACATTGTGCCACCCATAGTTTAAATTGAGATAAACTTAATTTGTGACAAAACTAGTATCAATGCAACAATTTACAATGAACTATTTGTCACCACTATATAAATAATATATTCTTAGTTCTTCCAAAGATCATAGGAATATCCCTACTATTGTCCAATGATCATTTTATGAGTCATTCTAGTATATGCTCATAACATTTAGAGCATAGGACATATTTGGATGTGTACATCTCAAAGAATGATTGATCCAAATATTCTTGTGATTTCACCAAGTGTCAAAACGCTTGAATCTCGTGTCAACACGCTTGAATCTTGATTCAGTCCTTTCCATGCGTCAAGAACCTTTCTTGTTGTTTCCATATTGAACTCATTCAACATCTTATCTATGTACATTTGGCAAAACCATATTAGTGCCTCAATCTATCCATATAGACATTGATGCCTAATTCTTGGGTTATGCCTAAGTCTTTCATCGAAATGAAATTCTTAACCTGTGTCAATAAAAGATACATCATTTCTAATCAACAATATGTCTTTCACATAATGTATTAGAAATATGTCTTAGCGCTCCCACTTAATTTCTTGCAAAATGCAAACATCTTCATCGTCTCTAATGAAATTAAACCTTTTAACGGTTTCATCATGGTGAAGATTCCAACTCCGCGATGCTCACTTCAACCATTGAAGTTTTGCATACTCTTTTAGCATCCTTTGATTTAAACAAAACCCTTTGGATCGTGTCATGTACACGTCCTAGGTAACCATTCTATTAGAAGAACTTGTTTTGTTTGTTCAACTACCATATACCAAAATATATGTAGTGGTTGCTACATTAATCCGTCCAGACTAATTATCGCTATGAAAGATCAAATCTTATCATAGTCAATTCCTTGAACATTGTCGTAAACTCTTTCCGCCATGTCGACTATTTCATAGATGTGAAACATCCATGTCTATTTCTTTATATATCGATATACGACTGTAAGGTCTTGCACCTTTCCAGAGGGTCTTTCAAATTCAAAGCTTGATTTCTCGTGTATGGAATTATCATGGATTTTATGGCTTCAAGCCACTTAACGAAGTCAGGGCCCATCATTTATTATTTTCATGTAGTCGGTTCATCATTGTCAAACAACAATGATTTAACTCTCAAATCTTGGCATTTGATTACTTACCCGACCTACTTGGTTCAATAGGAACTTAGATCCCCGTGACCACATCCTTTGAGGCACGTGAGCCATGAGCATTGTTGCTGCCTCCGGGACACTTACCAACGCTGCGCAACTCAGCACATATTAGCCAAGGTTCAACAACCTTGTCAAAGTCCTATTGTCCTCCCACTTGACTTTTCATCAAAAATTCCTTCTCAAGAAACTCGACATTCTAAGCGACAAACACTTTTGTCTTCGGTGTTATGGAGGAATACCCAATGGTTATTCGAAATAACCTACAAAGACATGCTCATCCGACTTTGGTTGTAAACATTTTACTTATGCCTAGCATACCAAAAATTTAAGAAAGGACAACCTGGGTTTTATCCCAAACCATGACTTATATGGTGTCATTTCAACGGATCACGATGGAGCTCTTTTCAGTGTAAAAGCGGTAGTCACTAAAGCTTTAATCTTTAAAATATAATGGCAGTTTTATAAATGACACCTTTGATCTTACCATGTCAAACAAGGTTTCATTACATATCTTGAACACTCCATACTCCTATGGTGTTTTGGGAAATGCAAATCCATGGAACGATTCCTCAAATCTTAGGTGTTTTGCTAAACTTGTAACTCAAACATCTTTATGATCCAATCATAAACTTTTTTATTTTCTTGTTACAATAATTTTCCACTTCATCTTGAAAATCTTTGAACATTTTCAAATGTTTCATACTTCTTCCTTATTGAGTAAGTATATACATATACTCACTCAAATCTTCGGAGAAAGCATATGAAGTTGAAATCCATCGCCCACGACTACACATAATGGACTATATACATCAATATGTACAAATTCCAATCAGTTAGTCGTCCGTTCCTCTTTTGGCCTACGAACGGAGTTTTAATTATCTCCAGGAAAGTATCACAAGCGTCATTTGATCAAAATCAAAGACTCCAAAAATCCATCAACATGGAGTTTCTTCATGTATCCCTAATATAATTTAAACGGTGATGTCACTTTGCAAGTGATCTTTCAATCATTTGTTTTGCGACATTTTAGCATTATTTTTATGGTCGTTATTTCTCCAACCAGACTTGTATATCATCCATCTATTATGGAATACGACAATTATTTGAACAACCTTTTGTCGTCATAATACCTGATCAAAATAACAATTATTGAAACAAATCTTGAAGGCAAGCTTTGATGTTAACGAGCAACACAACAACCCTTTGTTTGTTTTCGATGAACATCATCACATATTCTCTTGCTAGTTACTTAGGCCATTGTAGTTCATGAATTGTGTTGTCCTGTATGACACTTCATACCAACCAATTCGGTATCCAATACCGCAGAACCACATTGTTTAACAACCAAGGAATACAACCATAACATGTATCTTCTATATACCTAAGTTGGATATCTCCAATCTTTTCTTTTCTACCAAATATTTTATAGATTCTCTTTCAACAATTCCTTTTCTTTTAAAAGAATCTATCAACATCAATAGTGGTGTCATTCACATGACACATAGTACAAAGTGTGTATAGTCAAATACTAATACCTTTGAACTTGCACTTTGAAGTGGATCACCTTCATCAAATGTTTGGCATTATTTCAAAATTCCATTCTTTAGTAATATTTTAGTGTAGTAAACATTTTACTTACATCTTCTATCCATCCTTATCATGACAACTTTCATGATCAAGCTGCTATAGCTTATAAAGGTGAATTGCGAGTATAATGTTTCTTTTCCAAAACCTTTTGGAGGATTAGGACGACTAGCGTCTCCAACCTTCACAAATTCTCATCAAATATGAGGACATATACTCTAGCATGTTGTAACCAACACATTGTTTTAGATATCGCAATACCTTTCACATATGATGGTTTCTGAAACATTGCTTTCAGCTCTTAGATAAACTTGATATTAAAAAACAATCTTTTGAGTATCAAGAATCATGGAGGCAAACATGATACATTAGATACTAACACTGGAATTTGTTACTCTTGATTTAATACTGTTTATTAAACTTCACAGAGTAAACGAAGTTTGCTGAAGGTTTGCAACAGGACTTTTAAACTTTAGATTGACACTCAAAACAATACGATACCAGTTCGTAAAGCAAATATCCAGAATTTCTATAGTTCCACTATCTCAACTATAACTAAGCGTAAGGTGGTGAACGGATGCCAATGACTACAACAAACTATGCAAATTCACTTTGATTGTGTTTATGATAAATTGAGTTTGACTAATCCAAATTACAAATGAACTCCCATTCAAAACAACAACCCTCGAGTTGTTTTAGTGATTACACGAACCAAATCCACTACACCAAGTCCGATCATCACGTGAGATGATGTAGCTTTAAAGGCGAACAATCAACATGTTCATCATATCATCCATATGACTCATGCTTTACCTTTTGGTATTCCATGTTCCGAGACCATGTCTGTACATGCTAGGCTCGTCAAGGTTAACCTTAGTATCCGCATGTGCAAATCTGGCTTGCACCCGTCGTATGCACACGTAGAATCTATCACACCCGATCATCACGAGATGCTTCGAAATGACGAGTCTTAGCAACGGTGCCTACTAAGGACAAACACTTTATTACTTGATATTTAGTGAGAGGGATCATCTTATAATGCTACCGTCGCGATCTAAGCAATACAAGATGCATAAAGGATTAACATCACAGGCAATTCATAATTAGTGTGATATGATATGTCCCTTTCTTCTTATGCCTTTGATCTCCATTTCCAAAGCACGGACATGATCTCCATCATCACCAGCATTGCGTCAAGGTCAGTGGCGCCGCTTCATGGTTGTCCATCATCACTAGCAACTATTACAACTACTTGGAATAAAGCTATTACAAGATGAACAGACACACAGGTCTTAACAGAATTAAAGACAACCATTAGGCTCCTGCCGGTTGCCATATTACAACAAGGATCATTGCATACATCAAATATAATCACAATCACATGATGGCCATATCACATCACAAAACCCTGCAAAAACAAGTTAGACGCCTCTAATTTTCTTGCATGTTTTACGTGGTTTGGGGCTTCGAATAAGAATGGATCTTACCTACGAAACTGAACCACAACGTTGACACAAGTGCTATCAAGTGCAAAGTGTAGATTGTATCTATACTATGATGGGAGAGACAGACACCCGCAAAGCCACTTGTGCAATACGAGTTGCACGTCAACTGTGGAGCAAGTCTCATGTGCGATGACATGTAAGGTTAGCCTGAGCCGCTTCATCCCACCATACCGCAAGATGCAAAGTACACAAAGCAAAAGACGGCACGAGCACCAACGCCCACAAAACCATTGTGTTCTACTCGTGCAACAGATCTACGCATAGACATGGCTCTGATACCACTGATGGGTTCGTAGCATGGAAAACAAAAAATTTCTACCGCAAGAACGAACAAAACCCAGATCTAATCTAGATAAAAGCCAAGATCTAATCTATTAGACATGTGCAACAAGATATATCTGTTCTAACCCTTGTAGACTCGAAAGCGTTACGAGATCAGATCTCGTGGTTGATGTAGTCGATCACTTGCCGATCTCAAGATCGAGTAGACGATCCTTCCGGCGCCGCGTTCTGGCAGCGCTTCCGCAGTCGGTCACACGTGCGGAGTCGAAGCAGACCTTCCTCTCCCCGTTCCAGCGAGCAGCAGAGGTAGTAGATCTCTCCACGGAATCCAGCAGCACGACGGCGTGGTGGTGGTGGTGGAGTAGAGAATTCTGCAGGGCTTCGCCTAAGCCAGAGCAGAGGGAAGGAGGAGGAGAGAGGCAACTTGAGATATAGAGAATAGAAGGGGCAAGGGGGCTTGTGCCTCCACCCCTCTATTTAAAGGAGGGAGGCGCCATGGGGAGGTGGAGTCCTTGTAGGACTCCCCTCTCCCTTGGCCGGCGGATCAAGGAGGTGGGGGGAGAGTCCTACTCCCCCACGAATCTTTGTCTTACCCCACAAGCATTCCTTGATCCTTTCTTGGTTTTTCAAGTAAACTCCAAGAAATCTTCTAGAACCTTCCGGAACATTCCAAAACCTTCTAGAATCCCCATACAAATACTCCGGAACATTTCCTAACTTAGAAAATGATCCCCAATATATGAATATTATTCCTCGGACAATTCCGGATCTCCTCGTGATGTCCCGGATCCAATCCGAGACTCCGAACAACATTCGGTCTCCAACGCACATTCCATATCTACTTAAAACAACTTCGAACCTTAAGTGTGTCACCCTACGGTTCGTGAACATGTAGACATGATGGAGACACATCTCCGATCAATAACCATTAGCGGGATCTGGAGATCCATAACAGCTCCCACATACTCAATGATGACTTTGTGATCGATAGAACCATTTAACATACGAAACCAATTCCCTTTGTCACGCGATACTCTACTTATCCGAGGTTTGATCGTCGGTATCTCCATACCTAGTTCTACCTCGTTACTGATAAGTACTCTTTACTCGTTCCATGATACGTCATCCCTTGTGACTTAGTCACATGCTTGCAAGCTAACTAGATGACATTCCATCGAGAGGGCCCAGAGCATATCTATCCGTCATATGGATGGACAAATCCCAATCTTGGTCCATGCGCTTCAACACATAATTTCAGAATACCCAATGTCACCTTTATAACCACCCAGTTACGAAGCGGCGTTTGATGTCATCAAAGTACCCATCCGGTGATGGTGATTAACATAACCTCATGGTCGAAGGATTAGGTTACTATGCATTTGAAAAGCTTGTAGCAAAACGAACTTAATGACTTGATCTTATGTTATGCTTACTATGGGTGTGTGTCCATTACATCATTCTCCTAATGATATGATCTTGTTATTAATGGCATACAATGTCCATGATCAGGAAACCATGATCATCCATTAATCAACAAGCTAGTTTAACAAGAGGCTTACTAGGGACTCTTTTATGTTTACAAAACACACAAGTATTAATGTTTCCGGTTAATACAATTATAGCATGGGATGTAAACATTTATCATAAACATAAAGATATAATAATAACCACTTTATTATTGCCTCTTGGGCATATCTCCAACAATCTATAGGAACAATTTTGGTAGTAATAATTATAGGTCATATCCTCCCAATAATGGTAATGCTTACGGAAGTTCCTACAACAACAATAGAAGTGCACCCTCTGAACTTGAAGTCATGCTTAAGGATTTTATTAGTAAACAAACCGCTTTCAATAAAACTATTAAGGAAAAACTTTCGAATGCTGAAAAAATATATCATCTTTGTCTGAAGCACAACCCTCTTTGATTAATAAAATGGCTGCTAAACCTGAAACTATGAGAAACCCCTTTGCTGCTACTAATGCCATACAAGTTAGAATTGATGAAAATGTTAGACTGTTAGCTGAATTGCATGATAAGTGGGAAAGAGAAGATGAAATTGCTAGAAATAGTAGTATTTGTACTATTACCACTACCAATGTTGATGCTAGCAAACCACATGAAGTCCCCATTCCTTTTGCAACAATGCCTAAAACCAGTGGAACTTTTTCCAATAAAAATGCTGAAATTCTTTGAAATATGGGAGACAATAGCTCTACTACCTTGGATGGTAATTTTGATTTTGATCTTCAAAGGTTGCAATATTTATAAAGTAATTATGTTCCTACAAAAGCTTGTTAGAAGTCCTAATGCTAGTGCTACGAATATGGCCTTTACAAAACACATTACAGATGCTCTCATAAAAATTAAAGAAGAAAAATTGAAACATAAAGCTTCTATTCCTAGGAAATTAGAAGATGGTTGCTAACATGGGTATGCCCAACAGGCACCCAACTACAGCCTACCTGGTGTGGCTCAACGGAAGGCCCACTCGACGATTTGCCAAGATCCATGATGCCCATGACGGTTCGAGTGGTATGAAGCCCATATGGATACAGACTCCAAACGTACAAGACAAGAAAACCTCAAGACTAGAGTTTGAATATAACTTGTAACCAACTCGTATCGGTAGCTGAGACCTAGCCTCCCTATATATAAAGGCTAGAAGGGTCTAACGAGAAGGGGATCGCGATTCACCCAATAGATAGATCTACAATCTCCTACAGTCACAACCCTAGTTTCCACAACTCTCACCAGATTGCATCTACGCACCCTTGTAATCTTCGATTCCTTCGTTAATTCCAAGAGCAGACAAGCAGGAGTAGGGACCTCTACGAGGCCTGAACCTGGGTAAATCTTGTGTCCCTGTGTGCTTATTTTCTAGCCAATTGATGCCTCCAGCGCTCTCTCCTTCTCCAAAACCCAAGTCATAACAATGGGCATTGATGAGTTTAACCCTCGTCAATTGACGCCGTCTGTGGGAATCGGGAGTACTTATGATTGTGGCTTTCTCGGCTCCATCACCGATAATCTACGATTCCACGACTTCTGGGAAAACAAATCTACTTCAACTTCCACGCGTCATCATCCGGGCGGGATCCCTCGTCATCAACAACGGCCAGATTGCATCTGTTTCAAAGACACGACACAAAATAAGCAATCTAGAGTCGTTTGGCCGAACAAGTGACGCCAATTTCAACTCGATTCTATGCAGAAACAGGATGTCAATACTCCTAGCTTGACGCGTGTATTACCTAGTGCACAAAATCACCGGAAGAAGGCCACCGCTGCAGCAAGCTGACTTCAAGTCGGATGGGACCATGTATCAAGTCCAGAGGAAGCCTAGTTGTCTTTAAACCAAAGAGGAAAAGAACACATCAGACGATGCAATGCATGCATCAGATGAGTATAAGGATAATTGAATTAAATCAGATAAGACTAGGCAATACTCACGTGACCATACGGGAAAGGGGAAAAGCAGAATCGATCAAGGCTGGCTACTTGCATGGATTTCAGGCCACGGAGTGCACCGATCTCCAAATAAGCGGAATTATTTCCGTAAAACTTCAATACGTATGCGGTCATGGTTGGATTCGATTTGGACTTCGTCAACAACTTGTCATGTTGAGCTCGTCCTGGAAAACGCGTCCAAAGGAAACAGCCAACAAACTACTTCTGCATATACGACAGCATCCTTTCTGTCGCGACTGTCTACACGGTCAGGTTGGTCGTCACCGATTTCCCGAATTCACCACGACTGCCTTCGCCGCCGCTACGGATTACATCTTCTTCGATGCCGCTACACTAGATCAGCATCAATGTTATCGTATTCGTGTAGCTAACGTCTACTTTATCACTGATGTACTAACTGTGTCGCCGCCGCCGCGTCGACTCCGACCATGGCCTTGGCTACATGCCCACCGCATTGAGTACTTCTCCGCAGTGTCGACTCCGTCCGATCACATCAACTCTACATCCAGGGCCTGCGCCACACGACCCGCTACGGTCTTCGGATGCGACGACCCGCTACCTCCATCGGCTTCGGTGACCCGCTCCCACGTTGATTCTGGTCCGTCGCATCGGCTTTCGAACGCCGCCTCGACCACATCGACTCTACACTTAGGGGATCCCTCGGCATCAGCGACCCGGTGCGGTCTTCGACTCCAGAGACCCGCTGCGATCTTCAGGTCCAGCGACTCGGAGGCTCCCTCCTCTACGGCGACCCACCGCATCCTTCGACTCCGGCGACCTTTTGCGGTCTTCAGATAAGGAGACCCGATACGGTCTTCGACTGCTATGGCCTGTTACAGTCTTTATATGCGGAAACTCGTCATCACCACATGACTTTGGTCCGCCGTGTCGACTCCCTCCGCTTCGGCAACCCGCCACGGTCTTCAACTTCAACGACCGGCTGCGGTCTTCATATCGGATGACTCGGGGGGCTCCCTCGACTCCCGCGACAGCAAGCCGCTACAATCTTCGACTCCCGCGACCCGCCGATCACATCAGATCTTGCGACTCGTTCATCACGGCAACTACCAATAAAGTTAAGTTACCCTTTACTTAGAGTTTTTTTAACTATTTACTTTAATCGCACTCGAAACACTCAGGGGCTGCGCCCTCTTCGGGTAACCTAATGTGTCGTCGACTCCGCGCACTCGAGCACCTCATACGCGACGGCCCGAGTAGTTGATTCTGCTTGATCGTCGAATCCTTGAACTCCGAGTACCTCGGCAAGGTACTAAGACTAAGGGTAATCAGGCTAACGAAAAGGCCTAGCATACAGTGCAAAAGTGTCGACTCGATTGGCACCAGAATTTTACTTTGCAAACCGACATGCAAATATCCTTTACAGGATACAAGTACTTCACAATTCTTAATGTTTTATACAGCTTACAAAGATGTCTACTACGTCGAGCTATTCTATCGGGTCCTCCAACAGGAGTCAACAAAACAACTAACTACGCCATACACTCAAGGCCCGAGTTGAATCCCTCCTCGGATGGTTGCTTCGCTTGATGGTACACACACGCGACGTTGGCCGCGCACCCGACTGAAGTGACTGCGTCGACTCACCTAGCTAATCGCCGCAACTCCGCTACGTCGACTCCGACTGCATCGTCGACTCTTGGATCCTTATGCGTGAGACGCTGACTCGATACACTTCCGGATCAGTGGTTTCTCCTCACATGATTTTCAACTGCGTCTATAAGATACAAGTCTCGAGTCTTGCACATAAGGTTTGACCGCCAATATAGCACTGAGCAACATGATCAAGGAGCGAGCAGAATGTATGACTGGACCGAACCATTAGGTACTGAATCTCCTGTTCCAGCTGCTTGCTTTATGGTAACTTGTCCGTTTCACACAAATTAGATCAAATTGTGGCACTGCCTTTATATTTTCTAGTTTTTAGTGCTGCATTATTATTGACATATATTTGCACCATCTGTGATTGACTGTTTCTAGTGTATTGCGGAAGAAGCCGAGTACATGTCTGAGTTATTGGCATGTGGAACTAACAACAGCGCGGAGAAGGATGTGTTTATTACTGAGGTTCTGAATGATGATTCCTTAAGCTTAAGCTTTAGCGATAATGTCCGAAAGGCCGCACTTGATATTCTGACTACCTACAAAGGGCCTTGTTTGGACTCTGTTGCTGCTTCCTTATTGGTATGTTCATGCCTGCTACCATATTTTTTTTTACCAAATTAGTACTTGTAGTGCTTTAATGCCTATAAGCTTATTGTCAGCGATTTTTAATAATATTTTGAAGGGCATGAAAAAGGAGACCAATCTTCTACGTGAGTTGCTGAAGCCGAATCAGAAGCGCATGGACCGCTTTGCAAGGCTTGAGATTTGTAAATCTCTACGGGCTCCATTGCTGCAATTTCTTATCGACATCCATGAGTTTGCAGAGTATGATCTGAAAATAACTATAATTTAGTTTTCTAGGTGCATTTATGTTTTCTGGTCTTGAGTTAAATTGTATTTTGTGCTGTCAACACATTGAAGACATCTGTGACAGGTGAAGATGAGATGCTTTGTCCATCTATGGGTGTTGATGGGATCACCGATCCTAACCACCTCCCATAACAACCAATGGTACTGCTCCTGCTACTGCCATATGATGGTATGTTCTCTACAAATATCATTGTATATCTCTAGTAAATATTCTTTTTCTTGTTGCACTATGTTTTTTGGCCAGAATTGTAATTTACTGTTACATGTTGTGAAAAACAGTGATAGGACTCTGAATGATGGTGAATCTGGCCAGGAGAACAAAATCCGTGGTACAACTTGAATGAAGAATGCTTTGGCACCTATATTAGTTAATCATTTGTGTTGCTTCTGCGCAAGTCCTCACGAATAAGCCTCTTGTGTTGGTTCAGGCAGTTAACTTTCCAGTTCTTACAGCTTACTCAAGTACACTAGTAGCTTTTCATGGAACTCGTTTGTATTCTGTTAATTCAAGGAGTAAAGTCCGTTTTAAACCATGGACTTGCAGTGGTAGCTAAATCGAGTCCTAATCTTTAAATCCCTGACACCTAACAATCTAATCTCGGTCAGTCTTACTGGAATATCAAGTTACTCCTCCTCAAAACAGGCTCGCGCCTAGCTATATTAATATAGCAACCAACCATTGAGATCGCTACTGGGCCAGACAGCACATCGCCCAAAAGAAAAAACAAAAAAAACGAAAAAGAAATAGAAAGAAAACAAAACCGACAACAGTGGCTCGACGAAAATGGTGGTGACTCGCAACCACTGCGCCCTCCGGAGAATAACCATCCCACTCCTACCGCTCCGAAGCGTCACGTACCAAGCAACACCTCCAAGAAGAAAAGCGACGATAACGACGCTGTTGCCCGGACTGATCCTAGGGTTTCCCCCGGTACGCTACGAGAGGTGGGGAAGAGATACTCCCGACGCCCTTCAGGAAGGCCGGCGATACCCGTAGGCGTCACCGTGTCGGTGTCTGGACGACAAGGATTTCTCCTGATCTCTCAATCAACCACGCTCCCGGACGCTTCGTAAGGCTCCACCCAGCTCGCCGCCCACCTGCATACGCCAGCGCGGTCTTGCAGTCACCACCACCATCTTACCGTGACCCACGTTGCAAGGCTAGAACGACCGAAAAGGAGGAACTCCGGCGGGGGTCGACGGTACAGAAACACGTGGGAGGGAACTACCTCCACCGCCGGCAGGCGATAGCCGACCGGATACAGCAACGCGGGCAAACCAAGCCCTCTCTGGCCCGGCCGAGTCCAAATGGCCTCATGAAGCCCTGCCGCCACACTGCAGCAAGGGTGTCACCGATGCCGCCAACCCTAGCCCTAGTCCATACGCCTCTGTCCACTAGAAGATCCGCCGCCACCGTAGATCCCCGCCGCCAAGCAGCAGTGCCATCGCCACCGTGCTCACCCGGGCTTACCGGACCACCGCCGGTCTGAGGGACACTACATGGGCCAACAACGCCAATCACCACCTTGACGAGCCACGACACAGACAAAGGAGCCGGTATAGGCCAGCAAAAAGGAGCATAGGGTCGACACCCGCGGCAGACACAGCACCTCCGCGCCGCCGGCGAGTCACGCCCTACAGACCCTACCACGATCTGGCCGACGACAACCAGCGCTAGGCCCGTGGCCCAGGACTGGCCCCAGCCACACACGGCCAGGGGAGTGTGCCTGGCCCCCTGCAGGGGGTCGAGGCGTGGGCACCGCCGCGGCCCGTCAGGCCTAGATCAGGCCCACACTGGCCCAGATCTGGCCAACAAGGCCGGCCGCCCCCACCCACTCCGTCGCCTACCGCTGCTTCAGGCCGCTGCCTTCGGACGACCTCGTCGTGCACCGCCCCCAAGGGGAATCGCCGCTGGCAAGCCAGGTTACCCGGACGTCGCAGCTGCAACGCCACCGCCCGAGATCAGTCTGGGACAAACGAGCTCCCACCGCCTTCGGCCGCAGCCGCCGCGAGCCACGCCGCCTCGAGATGCAGGGAACCGCCCCTGATGCCGCGCGCCGGCCGGCGCTGCGCCAGGCCACGCCGTCTCCCGCCGAGGTCACCCATCCCCGTCCTAGAGCCCCTTGCACCGGGTAGAGAAGAGCCGGCGCCGCCGGCGCCGCACGGGCTTTGCCCGGCGGCCTACGCCGACGGCGGCGGGAGGGGAGGTGGAGAGGGGGGAGGTCGCGGGTAGGGGGCGCTGCCGCCGCTTCGGTCGCCCACGGGAGAGCGACGCGAAGCGGTCTCCTTTCTTTTTCGTAAGTTGACACATCCATCGAATATCAAGTTACTCTCACTGATAACTACTACAAATGTGTATTGCAATGAATGCCATTATTTGTTAGGGCTGCAAACCATGCCAAATGAGGGCACTGCCACTTCTCAACAATGTCACATTGAACAACTCTACACAGGTAAGACTGACCGCTTAGCCTCTGAACTCACACTGAACAACTTTTATGTGGCAGCTAATCAGGGGCCGTCTACCTTCGAGTGATAACATTGCCAAACGACGAGGGCCGTCGAACGGCTGCTGTGTGTTATGTGGGGAGTGGGAGGACGCGAACCATATCTTCTTCAAGTGCCACTTAGCCAGGTTCTTGTGGGCTTGTGTAAGAGAGCTGCTACAGTACTCATATGGTGATCACTCAAAGACTAACAGGCAGAACTCGTAGAGCGGTCTGGACTAGATTCGCGGCTATGTGCTGGGCTCTGTGGTCGATTAGAAATAAAATGATGATCGAAAATGCCTTCATCTCACAGACTGCTGATTGCATATACAAATCTATATCCTTATTGCAGATGTGGAGGGTACTAAGCAAACAGCGCGACAGGAACGTGCTGGATTGGATCATCGTCGAGCTGAGCTGAACCTGGTAGCCTGAGGGGCTTTGATGGTCTGCTGTAGGTGTCGCAACGCTGAACTCAAATGACCGGAAAAACCTCCTACTAGTATTAAGAGATAGAATAAGCATTTCATTGGGCTATAAATAAATTGCTAAATTCTCCAACATCAGTTGCATAACATCAAAAAAATCACAACAGGCCCGTATTACGAAGTATAGCAGAAGCAAACACAAGCCAAATTTTCATACGATGCCTCAAATATCTTTCAGGAGTTCCATTGTGGAGGCATCTACTCAACAATCTCCATGTACTGATTTTCATTTGGAACAAGTTCACTGGTATTCAGGCTTGAGTTTTGACAGAATCAAACACAAGACGAATTTCGTACGCTGCCACAAATATCTTTCAGGAATCTCATTGTGGAAGCATATACTCAACAATCTCCATGTGTGTAGCTACCACCATACATAAAAAAAAAATCACCTCTTGACACTCACTACGGGAGAACCAAAAAACACCGACGGCCTAATCCTACGCCGACGGCAAAAGGTCGGGGCCGTCGGCGAATGTTTCCCGGCTCGTCAGCCGGTCAAACAGGCCGTCGGCGTATCCACCCCGTCGGCGTAGAGACAAATGCCCTGACGGCGGCCGTCGGCGTACAAAGCCCGTCGGCGTACGCACAGTCTAACCCGACGGCTGCCGTCGGCCCCAGATATACCGTCAGCCCAACGAGCTACTTAACGGCCCACCTGACGGGCCGTCCCGCAGCGCTAGTCGTGTATATACGCCGACGGTCTGACCGTCGGCCTATCTAGGCTCCAAAGCCTACGCCGACGGCCTAACCGTCGGCCCAGCTTGCCACGTGTTTTTTTTATTTTTTGTGTGTATCTTGTTTATTTTTTCCCCACTAAAATTTTAATATATATGTACTTTTTTCATAAATTGGTGGTTGTAAAATAAGCACGCGAATCTTCGGCATCCTGCCACACCCACATAGAATAACGACGCGTATACATCTCGATAATATCTTATTTCAAGTTCTGGACTAATACATCTCGATAGTATCATTAATACATCTCGCTCAATTAAACTGGACGCCGATTTCCGGGTCCTGAGCCGCGGGCGGTGAACATCCAAAGAGAAGGAACCATCACACGAGCATAGCTCGGGTGAGATCCCTGAAGAACCAGCCATGTATTGGAGAACCTGACCTTCAACATATACATATAGCAACGGACGTGCTCGTCCTCCTCCCTGACACGCCTCCGTACCACCTCCTCGGGGGGCCGGCTCCCTCTGAACCGCTTCTGGACCATGCGACCGCCACCAAAGAAGCTCCGGGTCGACGACGGGACCCGGATACCTCACCAAGCTACGGTTCCCGGAAGGAAGCACCTCACAGTGCCAGCCTGGCGGATCCCAAGCTCGGACATCCCCGTCCCCGATGGAGGCCAGCAGTCCTCAGGCGTTGCCGCCTAGTTGAGGACGAACACGTGGGTTGGGCATCCTAAAATATGCATTTGATCGAAAAAACAAATTTCTAAGCGTGGGTTCTCCAAAATGCATCAAATTAACAAAAAAATGGGCTTGGAGATTACCTGCGGGCGGCGACGACGAGCGGCTTTTTCAGACGGAGGATACTTTAGACGGGCGGAGGCGGCGGGTGCTTTGGGCAAGAGGAGGAGGATGCAGCAGAGTGGAATGAGAGAGGAGGGGGTATTTAACCTAAACAAACCTAACCCACCAGATATACATGGGCCGAGCCTAGATTTTCTTGGACCGAGTCTTTGTTTTCTTGGGTCGAGCCATGGTTTTCTTGGGCCGAGCCGGAGCGTCGAAATAACCGGGGCCCCAGGTGTGACCCCCCTACCCGGACATGCGTTAACGCTTGGTAAAATTCTAGATGTGTACGTGGAAACTCCTGCCGCGGGACAACCGGGGCCTAGAATGTTGCAAAGTGGGCCCAACCTTTGCTCTCCATGTACATATGTCCTAAACGAACCAAAACAAGTATAAAGATCCACCGGGCTACCCTCGTACGGAGATTGCTATAGGGATAGACGATCCGGGGCCCCCGGTCTAGGGTTTCGCCGGAGGAAGACCACCGGAGCGTCGGAATCACATGAAAACTTGCATGTGCGCCTATCACATGTGTGTGATAGTGGTGCAAGGTTGGTAGGTGCCATGCGTAGGCCCCAGGTGTGACCCCCCTACCTAGACATGCGTTAATGCTTGGTAAAATCCTGGATGTTTACGTGGAAACTCCCGCCGCGGGACAACTGGGCCTAGAATGTTGCAAAGTGGGCCAAACCTTTGCTCTGCATGTACCCTATGTCCTAAACGAACCAAAACAAGTAGAAAGGTCCACTGGGCTACCCTCGTTCGGAGATTGCTATGAGGGTAGACGATACGGGGCCCTCGGTCTAGGGTTTCGCCGGAGGAAGACCACCGGAGCGTCGGAATCACATGAAAACTTGCATGTGCCCCTATCACAAGTGTGTGATAGTGGTGCAAGGTTGGTAGGTGCCATGCGTAGGCCCCAGGTGTGACCCCCTACCCGGACATGCATTAACGCTTGGTAAAATCCTGGATCTGTACGTGGAAACTCCCGCCGCGGGACAACCGGGGCCTAGAATGTTGCAAAGTGGGCCAAACCTTTGCTCTCCATGTACATATGTCCTAAACGAACCAAAACAAGTAGAAAGGACCACCGGGCTACCCTCGTACGGAGATTGCTATAGGGGTAGACGATCCGGGGCCCCCGGTCTAGGGTTTCGCCGGAGGAAGACCACCAGAGCGTCGTAATCACATGAAAACTTGCATGTTCCCCTAGCACAAGTGTGAGATAGTGGTGAAAGGTTGGTAGGTGCCATGCGTAGGCCCCAGGTGTGACCCCCTACCCGGACATGCGTTAACGCTTGGCAAAATTCCGGATGTGTACGTGGAAACTCCCGCTGCGGGACAACCGGGGCCTAGAATGTTGCAAAGTGGGCCCAACCTTTGCTCTCCATGTACGTCCTAAATGAACCAAAACAAGTATAAAGGTCCACCGGGCTACCCTCGTACGGAGATTGCTATAGGGGTAGACGATCTAGGGTTTCGCCGGAGGAAGACCACGGGAGCGTCGGAATCACATGAAAACTTGCATGTGCCCCTATCACATGTGTGTGATAGTGGTGCAAGGTTGGTAGGTGCCATGCATAGGCCCCAGGTGTGACCCCACCTACCCGGACATGTGTTAACGCTTGGTTAAATCCTGGATCTATACGTGGAAACTCCCGCCGCGGGACAACCGGGGCCTAGAATGTTGCAAAGTGGTCCCAACCTTTGCTCTCCATGTACATATGTCCTAAACGAACCAAAACAAGTCTAAAGGTCCATTGGTCTACCCTCGTACGGAGATTGCTATAGGGGTAAACGTTCCAGGGCCCCGGTCTAGGGTTTCACCGGAGGAAGACCACCGGAGCATCGGAATCACATGAAAACTTGCATGTGCCCCTATCACAAGTGTGTGATAGTGGTGCAAGGTTGGTAGGTGCCATGCGTAGGCCCTAGGTGTGACCCCCCTACCCGGACATGCGTTAACGCTTGGTAAAATCCTAGATCAGTATGTGGAAACTCCCACCACGGGACAAGGGGGGCCTAGAATGTTGCAATGTGGGCCAAACCTTTGCTCTCCATGTACATATGTCCTAAACGAACCAAAACAAGTAGAAAGGTCCACCGGGCTACCCTCGTACGGAGATTGCTATAGGGGTAGACGATCCGGGGCCCCCGGTCTAGGGTTTCGCCGGAGGAAGACCACCAGATCGTCGGAATCACATGAAAACTTGCATGTGCGCCGATCACATGTGTGTGATAGTGGTGCAAGGTTGGTAGGTGCCATGTGTAGGCCTCAGGTGTGACCCCCCTTCCAAGACATGCGTTAACGCTTCGTAAAATCCTGGATCTGTACGTGGAAACTCCCGCCGCGGGACAACCGGGGCCTAGAATGTTGCAAAGTGGGCCCAACCTTTTCTCTCCATGTACATATGTCCTAAACGAACCAAAACAAGTATAAAGGTCCACCTGGCTACCCTCGTACGGAGATTGCTAAAGGGGTAGACGATCCGGGGCCCCCGGTCTAGGGTTTCGCCGGAGGAAGACCACCAGAGCGTCGGAATCACATGAAAACTTGCATGTGCGCCTATCACATGTGTGTTATAGTGGTGCAAGGTTGGTAGGTGCCATGCGTAGGCCCTAGGTGTGACCCCCCTACCCGGACATGCGTTAACGCTTGGTAAAATCCTGGATCTGTACGTGGAAACTCCCGCCACGGGACAACCGGGGCCTAGAATGTTGCAAAGTGGGCCCAACCTTTGCTCTCCATGTACATATGTCCTAAACGAACCAAAACAAGTATAAAGGTCCACCGGGCTACCCTCGTACGGAGATTGCTATAGGGGTAGACGATCCGGGGCCCCCGGTCTAGGGTTTCGCCGGATGAAGACCACCGGAGCGTCGGAATCACATGAAAACTTGCATGTTCCCCTATCACATGTGTGTGATAGTGGTGCAAGGTTGGTAGGTGCCATGCGTAGGCCCTATGTGTGACCCCCCCCTACCCGGACATGTGTTAACGCTTGGTAAAATCCTGGATCTGTACGTGGAAACTCCCGCCACGGGACAACCGGGGCCTAGAATGTTGCAAAGTGGGCCCAACCTTTTCTCTCCATGTACATATGTCCTAAACGAACCAAAACAAGTATAAAGGTCCACCGGGCTACCCTCGTACGAAGATTGCTATAGGGGTAGACGATCCGGGGCCCCGGTCTAGGGTTTCGCCGGAGGAAGACCACCGGAGTGTCGGAATCACATGAAAACTTGCATGTGCGCCTATCACATGTGTGTGATAGTGGTGCAAGGTTGGTAGGTGCCATGCGTAGGCCCCAGGTTTGACCTCCCTTCCCAGACATGCGTTAACGCTTGGTAAAATCCTGGATCTGTACGTGAAACTCCCGCCGCGGGACAACCGGGGCCTAGAATGTTGCAAAAGTGGGCCCAACCTTTGCTCTCCATGTACATATGTACTAAACGAACCAAACAAGTATAAAGGTCCACCGGGATACCCTCGTATGGAGATTGCTATAGGGGTAGACGATCCGGGGCCCCCGGTCTAGGGTTTCACCGGAGGAAGACCACCGGAGCGTCGGAATCACATGAAAACTTGCATGTGCCCCTAGGACAAGTGTGTGATAGTGGTGCAAGGTTGGTAGGTGCCATGCGTAGGCCCCAGGTGAGACCCCCCTTCGCAGACATGCGTTAACGCTTGGTAAAATCCTGGATGTGTACGTGGAAACTCCCGCCGCGGGACAACCGGGGCCTAGAATGTTGCAAAGTGGCCAAACCTTTGCTCTCCATGTACGTATTTCCTATACGAACCAAAACAAGTAGAAAGGTCCACCGGGCTACCCTCGTACGGAGATTGCTATAGGGGTAGACGATACGGGGCCCCCGGTCTAGGGTTTCACCGGAGGAAGACCACCGGAGCGTCGGAATCACATGAAAACTTGCATGTGCCCCTAGCACAAGTGTGAGATAGTGGTGCAAGGTTGGTAGGTGCCATGCGTAGGCCCCAGGTGTGACCCCCCTACCCGGACATGCGTTAACGCTTGGTAAAATCCTGGATCTGTACATGGAAACTCCCGCCGCGGGACAACCGGGGCCTAGAATGTTCCAAAGTGGGCCCAACCTTTGATCTCCATGTACATATGTCCTAAACGAACCAAAAAAAGTATAAAGGTCCACCGGGCTACCCTAGTACGAAGATTGCTATAGGGGTAGACGATCCGGGGGGCCCGTCTAGGGTTTCACCGGAGGAAGACCACAGAAGCGTCGGAATCACATGAAAACTTGCATGTGCCCCTAGCACAAGTGTGTGATAGTGGTGCAAGGTTGGTAGGTGCCATGCGTAGGCCCCAGGTGTGACCCCCCTACCCGGACATGCGTTAACGCTTGGTAAAATCCTGGATGTGTACGTGGAAACTCCCGTCGCGGGACAACTGGGGCCTAGAATGTTGCAAAGTGGGCCAAACCTTTGCTCTCCATGTACATATGTCCTAAACGAACCAAAACAAGTAGAAAGGTCCACCGGGATACCCTCGTACGGAGATTGTTATAGGGGTAAACGATCCGGGGCCCCCGGTCTAGGGTTTCGCCGAAGGAAGACCACGGGAGCGTCGTAATCACATGAAAACTTGCATGTGCCCCTAGCACAAGTGTGAGATAGTGGTGCAAGGTTGGTAGGTGACATGCGTAGGCCCTAGGTGTGACCCCCCTACCTGGACATGCGTTAACGCTTGGTAAAATCCTGGATCTGTACGTGGAAACTCCCGCCGCAGGACAACCGGGGCGTAGAATGTTGCAAAGTGGGCCCAACCTTTGCTCTCCATGTACATATGTCCTAAACGAACCAAAACAAGTATAAAGGTCCACCGGGCTACCCTCGTAAGGAGATTGCTGTAGGGGTAGACGATCTAGGGTTTCACCGGAGTAAGACCACCAGAGCGTCGGAATCACATGAAAACTTGCATGTGCCCCTATCACATGTGTGTGGTAGTGGTGCAAGGTTGGTAGGTGCCATGCATAGGCCCCAGGTGTGACCCCCCTACCCGGGCATGTGTTAACGCTTGGTAAAATCCTGGATCTATATGTGGAAACTCTTGTTGCGGGACAACCGGGGCCTAGAATGTTGCAAAGTGGGCCCAACCTTTGCTCTCCATGTACATATGTCCTAAACGAACCAAAACAAGTATAAAGGTCCATCGGGCTACCCTCGTACGGAGATTGCTATAGGGGTAGACGATACGGGGCCCCCAGTCTAGGGTTTCGCCGAAGGAAGACCACCGGTGCGTCAGAATCACATGAAAGCTTGCATGTGCCCCTATCACATGTGTGTGATAGTGGTGCAAGGTTGGTAGGTGCCATGCGTAGGCCCTAGGTGTGACCCCCCTACCCAGACATGCGTTAACGCTTGGTAAAATCCTAGATCAGTATGTGGAAACTCCCACCACGGGACAACCGGGGCCTAGAATGTTGCAATGTGGGCCAAACCTTTGTTCTCCATGTACATATGTCCTAAACGAACCAAAACAAGTAGAAAGGTCCACCGGACTACCCTCATACGGAGATTGCAATAGGGGTAGACGATCCGGGGCCCCCGGTCTAGGGTTTCGCCGGAGGAAGACCACCGGAGCGTCGGAATCACATGAAAACTTGCATGTGCCCCTATCACAAGTGTGTGATAGTGGTGCAAGGTTGGTAGGTGCCATGCGTAGGCCCTAGGTGTGACCCCCCCTACCCGGACATGCGTTAACGCTTGGTAAAATCTTGGATCTGTACGTGGAAACTCCCGCCACGGGACAACCGAGGCCTAGAATGTTGCAAAGTGGTCCCAACATTTGCTCTCCATATACATATGTCCTAAATGAACTAAAACAAGTATAAAGGTCCACCGGGCTACCCTCGTACGGAGATTGCTATAGGGGTAGACGATCCGGGGCCCCCGGTCTAGGGTTTTGCCGGAGGAAGACCACCGGAGCGTTGGAATCACATGAAAACTTGCATATGCCCCTAGAACAAGTGTGTGATAGTGGTGCAAGGTTGGTAGGTGGCATGAGTAGGCCCCAGGTGTGACCCCCCTACCCGGACATGCGTTAAAGCTTGGTAAAATCCTGGATGTGTACGTGGAAACTCCCGCCGCGGGACAACCGGGGCCTAGAATGTTGCAAAGTGGCCAAACCTTTGCTCTCCATGTAAATATTTCCTAAATAAACCAAAACAAGTAGAAAGGTCCACCGGGCTACCCTCGTACGGAGATTGCTATAGGGGTAGACGATACGGGGCCCCCGGTCTAGGGTTTCGCCAGAGGAAGATCACCGGAGCGTCGAAATCACATGAAAACTTGCATGTGCCCCTAGCACAAGTGTGAGATAGTGGTGCAAGGTTAGTAGGTGCCATGCGTAGTCCCCAGGTGTGACCCCCCTACCCGGACATGCGTTAACGCTTGGTAAAATCCTGGATCTATATGTGAAACTCCCGCCGCGGGACAACCGGGGCCTAGAATGTTGCAAAGTGGGACCAACCTTTGCTCTCCATGTACATATGTCCTAAATGAACCAAAACAAGTATAAAGGTCCACCGGTCTACCCTAGTACGGAGATTGCTATAGGGGTAGACGATCTGGGGGGCCCGTCTAGGGTTTCACCGGAGGAAGACCACCGGAGCGTCGGAATCACATGAAAACTTGCATGTGCCCCTATAACAAGTGTGTGATAGTGGTGCAAGGTTGTTAGGTGCCATGCGTAGGCCCCAGGTGTGACCCCCCTACCCGGACATGCGTTAACGCTTGGTAAAATCCTAGATGTTTACGTGGAAACTCCCGCCGCGGGACAACCGGGGCCTAGAATGTTGCAAAGTGGGACAACCCTTTGCTCTCCATGTACATATGTCCTAAACAAACCAAAACAAGTAGAAAGGTCCACCGGGCTACCCTCGTACGGAGATTGCTATAGGGGTAGACGATCTGGGGCCCCCGGTCTAGGGTTTCGCCGGAGGAAGACCACGGGAGCGTCGGAATCACATGAAAACTTGCATGTGCCCTTAGCACAAGTGTGAGATAGTGGTGCAAGGTTGGTAGGTGCCATGCGTAGGCCCCAGGTGTGACCCCCTACCCGGACATGCGTTAACGCTTGGTAAAATCCTGGATCTATACGTGGAAACTCCCGCCGCAGGACAACCGGGGCCTAGAATGTTGCAAAGTGGGCCCAACCTTTGCTCCCCATGTACATATGTCCTAAATGAACCAAAACAGGTATAAAGGTCCACCGGGCTACCCTCGTACGGAGATTGCTATAGGGGTAAACGTTCTGGGGCCCCCGGTCTAGGGTTTCGCCGGAGGAAGACCACCGGAGCATCGGAATCACATGAAAACTAGCATGTGCCCCTATCACAAGTGTGTGATAGTGGTGCAAGGTTGGTAGGTGCCATGCGTAGGCCCCAGGTGTGACCTCCTACCCGGACATGCGTTAACGCTTGGTAAAATCCTAGATCTGTATGTGGAAACTCCCACCGCGGGACAACCGGGGCCTAGAATGTTGCAAAGTGGGCCAAACCTTTTCTCTCCATATACATATGTCCTAAACGAACCAAAACAAGTATAAAGGTCTACTGGGCTACCCTCGTACGGAGATTGCTATAGGGGTAGACGATCCGGGGCCCCCGGTCTAGGGTTTCACCGGAGGAAGACCACCGGAGTGTCGGAATCACATGAAAACTTGCATGTGCGCCTATCACATGTGTGTGATAGTGGTGCAAGGTTGGTAGGTGCCATGCGTAGGCCCCAGGTGTGACCCCCCTTCGCAGACATGCGTTAACGCTTGGTAAAATCCTGGATCTGTACGTGAAACTCCCGCCGCGGGACAACCGGGGCCTAGAATGTTGCAAAGTGGGCCCAACCTTTGCTCTCCATTTACATATGTCCTAAACGAACCAAACAAGTATAAAGGTCCACCGGGATACTCTCGTACGGAGATTGCTATAGGTGTAGACGATCCAGGGCCCCCGGTCTAGGGTTTTGCCGGAGGAAGACCACCGGAGCATCGGAATCACATGAAAACTTGCATGTGCCCCTAGCACAAGTGTGTGATAGTGGTGCAAGGTTGGTAGGTGCCATGCGTAGGCCCCAGGTGTGACGCCCCTACCCGGACATGGGTTAACGCTTGGTAAAATCCTGGATGTGTACGTGGAAACTCCCGCCGCGGGACAACCGGGGCCTAGAATGTTGCAAAGTGGCCTAACCTTTGCTCTCCATGTACATATTTCCTATACGAACCAAAACAAGTAGAAAGGTCCACCGGGCTACCCTCATACGGAGATTGCTATAGGGGTAGACTATACGGGGCCCCCGGTCTAGGGTTTCGCCGGAGGAAGACCACCGGAGCGTCGGAATCACATGAAAACTTGCATGTGCCCCTAGCACAAGTGTGAGATAGTGGTGCAAGGTTGGTAGGTGCCATGCGTAGGCCCCAGGTGTGACCCCCCTACCCGGACATGCGTTAACGCTTGGTAAAATCCTGGATCTGTACATGGAAACTCCCGCCACGGGACAACCGGGGCCTAGAATGTTCCAAAGTGGGCCCAACCTTTTATCTCCATGTACATATGTCCTAAACGAACCAAAACAAGTATAAAGGTCCACCGGGCTACCCTAGTACGGAGATTGCTATAGGGGTAGACGATCCGGGGGCCCCGTCTAGGGTTTCACCGGAGGAAGACCACCAGAGCGTCAGAATCACATGAAAACTTGCATGTGCCCCTAGCACAAGTGTGTGATAGTGGTGCTTGGTTGGTAGGTGCCATGCGTAGGCCCCAGGTGTGACCCCCCTACCCGGACATGCGTTAACGCTTGGTAAAATCCTGGATGTGTACGTGGAAACTCCCGTCGCGGGACAACCGGGGCCTAGAATGTTGCAAAGTGGGCCAAACCTTTGCTCTCCATGTACATATGTCCTAAACGAACCAAAACAAGTAGAAAGGTCCACCGGGCTACCCTCGTACGGAGATTGCTATAGGGGTAGACGATCCGGGGCCCCCGGTGTAGGGTTTCGCCGGAGGAAGACCACGGGAGCGTCGGAATCATATGAAAACTTGCATGTGCCCCTAGCACAAGTGTGAGATAGTGGTGCAAGGTTGGTAGGTGACATGCGTAGGCCCCAGGTGTGACCCCCCTACCCGGACATGCGTTAACGCTTGGTAAAATCCTGGATCTGTACGTGGAAACTCCCGCCGCGGGAAAACCGGGGCGTAGAATGTTGCAAAGTGGGCCCAACCGTTGCTATCCATGTACATATGTCCTAAACGAACCAAAACAAGTATAAAGGTCCACCGGGCTACCCTCGTAAGGAGATTGCTATAGGGGTAGATGATCTAGGGTTTCGCCGGAGGAAGACCACCAGAGCGTCGGAATCACATGAAAACTTGCATGTGCCCCTATCACATGTGTGTGGTAGTGGTGCAAGGTTGGTAGGTGCCATGCATAGGCCCCAGGTGTGACCCCCCTACCCGGACATGTGTTAACGCTTGGTAAAATCCTGGATCTGTATGTGGAAACTTCTGTTGCGGGAGAACCGGGGCCTAGAATGTTGCAAAGTGGGCCCAACCTTATCTATCCATTTACATATGTCCTAAACGAACCAAAACAAGTATAAAGGTCCATCGGGCTACCCTCGTACGGAGATTGCTATAGGGGTAGACGATAAGGGGCCCCCAGTCTAGGGTTTCGCCGGAGGAAGACCACCGGTGCGTCAGAATCACATGAAAGCTTGCATGTGCCCCTATCACATGTGTGTGATAGTGGTGCAAGGTTGGTAGGTGCCATGCGTAGGCCCTAGGTGTGACCCCCCTACCCGGACATGCGTTAACGCTTGGTAAAATCCTGGATCTGTACGTGGAAACTCCCGCCACGGGACAACCGGGGCCTAGAATGTTGCAAAGTGGGCCCAACCTTTGCTCTCCATGTACATATGTCCTAAACGAACCAAAACAAGTATAAAGGTCCACCGTGCTACCCTCGTACGGAGATTGCTATAGGGGTAGACGATCCGGGGCCCCCGGTCTAGGGTTTCGCCGGAGGAAGACCACCGGAGCGTCGGAATCACATGAAAACTTGCATGTTCCCCTATCACATGTGTGTGATAGTGGTGCAAGGTTGGTAGGTGCCATGCGTAGGCCCTAGGTGTGACCCCCCCTACCCGGACATGCGTTAACGCTTGGTAAAATCCTGGATCTGTACGTGGAAACTCCCGCCGCGGGACAACCGGGGCCTAGAATGTTGCAAAGTGGGCCCAACCTTTTCTCACCATGTACATATGTCCTAAACGAACCAAAACAAGTATAAAGGTCCACCGGGCTACCCTCGTATGGAGATTGCTATAGGGGTAGACGATCCGGGGCCCCCGGTCTAGGGTTTTGCCGGAGGAAGACCACCGGAGCGTCGGAATCACATGAAAACTTGCATGTGCCCCTAGGACAAGTGTGTGATAGTGGTTCAAGGTTGGTAGGTGCCATGCGTAGGCACCAGGTGTGACCCCCCTACCCGGACATGCGTTAACGCTTGGTAAAATCCTGGATGTGTACGTGGAAACTCCCGCCGCGGGACAACCGGGGCGTAGAATGTTGCAAAGTGGCCAAACCTTTGCTCTCCATGTACGTATTTCCTATACGAACCAAAACAAGTAGAAAGGTCCACCGGGCTACCCTCGTACGGAGATTGCTATAGGGGTAGACGATACGGGGCCCCCGGTCTAGGGTTTCGCCGGAGGAAGACCACCGGAGCGTCGGAATCACATGAAAACTTGCATGTGCCCCTAGGACAAGTGTGAGATAGTGGTGCAAGGTTGGTAGGTGCCATGCGTAGGCCCCAGGTGTGACCCCCTACCCGGACATGCGTTAACGCTTGGTAAAATCCTGGATCTGTACATGGAAACTCCCGCCGCGGGACAACCGGGGCCTAGAATGTTCCAAAGTGGGCCCAACCTTTGATCTCCATGTACATATGTCCTAAACGAACCAAAAAAAGTATAAAGGTCCACCGGGCTACCCTAGTACGGAGATTGCTATTGGGGTAGACGATCCGGGGGCCCCGTCTAGGGTTTCACCGGAGGAAGACCACCGGAGCGTCGGAATCACATGAAAACTTGCATGTGCCCCTAGCACAAGTGTGTGATAGTGGTGCAAGGTTGGTAGGTGCCATGCGTAGGCCCCAGGTGTGACCCCCCCTACCCGGACATGCGTTAACGCTTGGTAAAATTCTGGATGTGTACGTGGAAACTCCCGTCGCGGGACAACCGGGGCCTAGAATGTTGCAAAGTGGGCCAAACCTTTGCTCTCCATGTACATATGTCCTAAACGAACCAAAACAAGTAGAAAGGTCCACCGGGATACCCTCGTACGGAGATTGTTATAGGGGTAAACGATCCGGGGCCCCCGGTCTAGGGTTTCGCCGAAGGAAGACCACGGGAGCGTCGTAATCACATGAAAACTTGCATGTGCCCCTAGCACAAGTGTGATATAGTGGTGCAAGGTTGGTAGGTGACATGCGTAGGCCCCAGGTGTGACCCCCCTACCCGGACATGCGTTAACGCTTGGTAAAATCCTGGATCTGTACGTGGAAACTCCCGCCGCAGGACAACCGAGGCGTAGAATGTTGCAAAGTGGGCCCAACCTTTGCTCTCCATGTACATATGTCCTAAACGAACCAAAACAAGTATAAAGGTCCACCGGGCTACCCTCGTAAGGATATTGCTATAGGGGTAGACGATCTAGGGTTTCGCCGGAGTAAGACCACCAGAGCGTCGGAATCACATGAAAACTTGCATGTGCCCCTATCACATGTGTGTGGTAGTGGTGCAAGGTTGGTAGGTGCCATGCATAGGCCCCAGGTGTGACCCCCCTACCCGGGCATGTGTTAACGCTTGGTAAAATCCTGGATCTATATGTGGAAACTCCTGTTGCGGGACAACCGGGCCTAGAATGTTGCAAAGTGGGCCCAACCTTTTCTCTCCATTTACATATGTCCTAAACGAACCAAAACAAGTATAAAGGTCCATCAGGCTACCCTCATACGGAGATTGCTATAGGGGTAGACGATACGGGGCCCCCAGTCTAGGGTTTCGCCGAAGGAACACCACCGGTGCGTCAGAATCACATGAAAGCTTGCATGTGCCCCTATCACATGTGTGTGATAGTGGTGCAAGGTTGGTAGGTGCCATGCATAGGCCCTAGGTGTGACCCCCTACCCGGAAATGCGTTAACGCTTCGTAAAATCCTAGATCAGTATGTGGAAACTCCTACCGCGGGACAACCGAGGCTTAGAATGTTGCAATGTGGGCCAAACCTTTGCTCTCCATGTACATATGTCCTAAACGAACCAAAACAAGTAGAAAGGTCCACTGGACTACCCTCGTACGGAGATTGCTATAGGGGTAGACGATCCGGGGCCCCCGGTCTAGGGTTTTGCCGGAGGAAGACCACCGGAGCGTCGGAATCACATGAAAACTTGCATGTGCCCCTATCACATGTGTGTGATAGTGGTGCAAGGTTGGTAGGTGCCATGTGTAGGACCCAGGTGTGACCCCCCTTCCCAGACATGCGTTAACGCTTGGTAAAATCCTGGATTTGTACGTGAAACTCCCGCCGCGGGACAACCGGGGCCTAGAATGTTGCAAAGTGGGCCCAACCTTTGATCTCCATGTACATATGTCCTAAATGAACCAAAACAAGTATAAAGGTCCACCGGGCTACCCTCGTACGGAGATTGCTATAGGGGTAGACGATCCGGGGCCCCCAGTCTAGGGTTTTGCCGGACGAAGACCACCGGAGCGTCGGAATCACATGAAAACTTGCATGTGCCCCTAGCACAAGTGTGTGATAGTGTTTCAAGGTTGGTAGGTTCCATGCGTAGGCCCCAGGTGTGACCCCCTACCCGGACGTGCGTTAACGCTTGGTAAAATCCCGGATGTGTACGTGGAAACTCCCGTCGCGGGACAACCGGGGCCTAGAATGTTGCAAAGTGGGCCAAACCTTTGCTCTCCATGTACATATGTCCTAAACAAACCAAAAAAAGTAGAAAGGTCCACCGGGATACCCTCGTACGGAGATTGCTATAGGGGTAGACGATCCGGGGCCCCCGGTCTAGGGTTTCGCCGGAAGAAGACCACGGGAGCGTCGGAATCACATGAAAACTAGCATGTGCCCTTAGCACAACTGTGAGATAGTGGTGCAAGGTTGGTAGGTACCATGCATAGGCCCCAGGTGTGACCCCCCTACCTGGACATGCGTTAACGCTTGGTAAAATCCTGGATCTATACGTGGAAACTCCCGCCGCAGGACAACCGGGGCCTAGAATGTTGCAAAGTGGGCCCAACCTTTGATCTCCATGTACATATGTCCTAAACGAACCAAAACAATTATAAAGGTCCACCGGGTTACCCTCGTACGGAGATTGATATAGGGGTAGACGTTCTGGGGCCCTCGGTCTAGGGTTTCGCCGGAGGAAGACCACCGGAGCGTCGGAATCACATAAAAACTTGCATGTGCCCCTATCACATGTGTGTGATAGTGGTGCAAGGTTGGTAGGTGCCATGCGTAGGCCCTAGGTGTGACCCCCCTACCCGGACATGCGGTAACGCTTGGTAAAATCCTAGATCTATACGTGGAAACTCCCACCGCGGGACAACCGGGGCCTAGAATGTTGTAAAGTGGGCCAAACCTTTGATCTCCATGTACATATGTCCTAAAAGAACCAAAACAAGTAGAAAGGTCCACCGGATTACCCTCGTACGGAGATTGCTACAGGGGTAGACGAACCGGGGCCCCTGGTCTAGGGTTTCGCCGAAGGAAGACCACCGGAGCGTTAGAATCACATGAAAACTTGCATGCGCGCCTATCACATGTGTGTGATAGTGGTGCAAGGTTGGTAGGTGCCATACGTAGGCCCCAGGTGTGACCCCCCCTTCCCAGACATGCGTTAACGCTTGGTAAAATATTGGATCTGTACGTGGAAACTCCAGCCGCGGGACAACCGGGGCCTAGAATGTTGCAAAGTGGGCCCAACCTTTGCTCTCCATGTACATATGTCCTAAACGAACCAAAACAACTATAAAGGTCCACCGGGATACCCTCGTACGGAGATTGCTATAGGGGTAGACGATCCGGGGCCCCCGGTCTAGGGTTTTGCCAGAGGAAGACCACCGGAGCATTGGAATCACATGAAAACTTGCATGTGCCCCTAGAACAAGTGTGTTATAGTGGTGCAAGGTTGGTAGGTGCCATGCGTAGGCCCCAGGTGTGACCCCCCTACCCGGACATGCGTTAACGCTTGGTAATATCCTGGATGTGTACGTGGAAACTCCCGCCGCGGGACAACCGGGGCCTAGAATGTTGAAAAGTGGGCCAAACCTTTGCTATCCATGTACATATGTCCTAAACGAACCAAAACAAGTAGAAAGTTCCACCGGGCTACCCTCCTACGAAGATTGCTATAGGGGTACACGATCCGGGGCCCCGGTCTAGGGTTTCGCTAGAGGAAGACCACGGGAGCGTCGGAATCACATGAAAACTTGCATGTGCCCCTAGAACAAGTGTGAGATAGTGGTGCAAGGTTGGTAGATGCCTTGTGTAGGCCCCAGGTGTGACCCCCTTACCCGGACATGCGTTAACGCTTGGTAAAATCCTGGATTTGTACGTGGAAACTCCCGCCGCGGGATAACCGGGGCCTAGAATGTTGCAAATTGGGCCAAACCTTTTCTCTCCATGTATATATGTCCTAAACGAACCAAAACAAGTAGAAAGGTCCACCGGGTTACCCTCGTACGGAGATTGCTATAGGGGTAGACGATCCGGGGCCCCGGTCTTGGGTTTCGCCGGAGGAAGACCACCGGACCATGGGAATCACATGAAAACTTGCATGTGCCCCTATCACATGTGTGTGATAGTGGTGCAAGGTTGGTAGGTGCTATGCGTAGGCCCCAGGTGTGACCCCCCTACCCGGACATGCGTTAACGCTTGGTAAAATGCTGGATCTGTACGTGGAAACTCCCGCCGTGGGACAACCGGGACCTAGAATGTTGCGAAGTGGGCCAAACCTTTGCTCTCCATGTACATATGTCCTAAACGAACCAAATCAAGTAGAAAGGTCCAGCGGCATACCCTCGTACGGAGATTGCTATAGGGGTAGACGATCCAGGGCACCCATTCTAGGGTTTCGCCGGAGGAAGACCACCGGAGCGTCGGAATCGCATGAAAACTTGCATGTGCCCCTATCACATGTGTGTGATAGTAGTGCAAGGTTGGTAGGTGCCATCCGTAGGCCCCAGGTGTGACCCCCCTTCCCAGACATGCGTTAACGCTTGGTAAAATCCTGGATCTGTACGTGGAAACTCCCGCCGCGGGACAACCGGGGCCTAGAATGTTGCAAAGTGGGCCAAACCTTTGCTCTCCATGTACATATGTCCTAAATGAACCAAAACAAGTATAAAGGTCCACCGGGCTACCCTCGTACGGAGATTTCTATAGGGGTAGACGATCCGGGGCCCCCGGTCTAGGGTTTTGCCGGAGGAAGACCACCGGAGCGTCGGAATCAGATGAAAACTTGCATGTGCCCCTAGCACAAGTGTGGGATAGTGGTGTAAGGTTTGTAGGTGCCATTCGTAGGCCCTAGGTGTGACCCTCCCTACCCGGACATGCGTTAACGCTTGGTAAAATCCTAGATGTGTACGTGGAAACTCCCGCCGCGGGACAACCGCGGCCTAGAATGTTGCAAAGTTGGCCAAACCATTGCTCTCCATGTACATATGTCCTAAACGAGCCAAAACAAGTAGAAAGGTCCACCAGGATACCCTCGGACGGAGATTGCTATAGGGGTAGATGATCCGGGGCCCCCGGTCTAGGGTTTCGCCGGAGGAAGACCACCGGAGCGTCGGAATCACATGAAAACTTGCATGTGCCCCTAGAACAAGTGTGTGATAGTGGTGCAAGGTTGGTAGGTGTCATGTGTAGGCCCCAGGTGTGATCCCCCTACCCGGACATGCGTTAACGCTTGGTAAAATCCTGGATGTGTACGTGGAAACTCCCGCCGCGGGACAACCGAGGCCTAGAATGTTGCAAAGTGGGCCAAACCTTTGCTCTGCATGTACATATGTCCTAAAAGAACGAAAACAGGTAGAAAGGTCCACCGAGCTACCCTCGTACGGAGATTGCTATAGGGGTAGACGATCCGGGGCCCCCGGTCTAGGGTTTCGCCGGAGGAAGACCACCGGAGCGTCGGAATCACATGAAAACTTGCATGTGCCCCTAGCACAAGTGTGAGATAGTGGTGCAAGGTTGGTAGGTGCCATGCGTAGGCCCCAGGTGTGACCCCCCTACCCGGACATGCGTTAACGCTTGGTAAAATCCTGGATCTGTACGTGGAAACTCCCGCCGCGGGACAACCAGGGCCTAGAATGTTGCAAAGTGGGCCCAACCTTTGGTCTCCATGTACATATGTCCTAAACAAACCAAAACAAGTATAAAGATCCACCAGGATACCCTCGTACGGAGATTTCTATAGGGGTAGACGATCCGAGGTCCCTAGTCTAGGGTTTCGCCGGAGGAAGACTACCGGAGCATCGGAATCACATGAAAACTTGCATGTGCCCCTAGCACATGTGTGTGATAGTGGTGCAAGGTTGGTAGGTGCCATGCGTAGGCCCAGGTGTGACCCCCCTTCCCGCACATGCGTTAACGCTTGGTAAAATCTTGGATCTGTACGTGGAAACTCCCGCCGCGGGACAACCGGGGCCTAGAATGTTGCAAAGTGGACCCAAACTTTTCTCTCCATGTACATATATCCTAAACGAACCAAAACAAGTAGAAAGGTCCACCGGGCTACCCTCGTACGGAGATTGCTATAGGGGTAGACGATCCGGTGCCCCCGGTCTAGGGTTTCGCCGGAGGAAGACCACCGGAGCATCGAAATCACATGAAAACTTGCATGTGCCCCTGGCACAAGTGTGTGATAGTGCTGCAAGGTTGGTAGGTATCATGCGTAGGCCCCAGGTTTGACCCCCTACCCGGACATGCGTTAACACTTGGTAAAATCCTGGATGTGTTCGTGGAAACTCCCGCCGCGGGACAACCGGGGCCTAGAAGGTTGCAAAGTGGGCCAAACCTTTGCTCTCCATGTACATATGTCCTAAACGAACTAAAACAAGTAGAAAGGTCCACCGGGCTACCCTCGTACGGAGATTGCTATAGGGGTAGACGATCCGGGGCCCCCGGTCTAGGGTTTCACCGGAGGAAGACCACCGGAGCGTCGGAATCACATGAAAACTTGCATGTGCCCCTAGCACAAGTGTGAGATAGTGGTGCAAGGTTAGTAGGTGCCATGCGTAGGCCCCATGTGTGACCCCCCTACCCGGACATGCGTTAACGCTTGGTAAAATCCTGGATCTGTACGTGGAAACTCCCGCCGCGGGACAACCGAGGCCTAGAATGTTGCAAAGTGGACCCAACCTTTGCTCTTCTTGTACATATGTCCTAAATGAACCAAAACAAGTATAAAGGTCCACCGGGCTACCCTCGTACGGAGATTGCTATAGGGGTAGACAATCCGGGGTCCCTAGTCTAGGGTTGCGCCGGAGGAAGACCACCGGAGCGTCGGAATCACATGAAAACTTGCATGTGCCCCTATCACATGTGTCTGATAGTGGTGCAAGGTTGGTAGGTGCCATGCGTAGGCCCCAGGTGTGACCCCCCCCTATCCAGACATCCGTTAATGCTTGGTAGGGTTTTGCCGAAGGAAGACCACAAGAAATGACCGCCCGACGTCTGGGGTTCCACGAGAAATTAAAAAGAGGAGTAAAAAATGTAATGAAATGTTTTTGAACCACAAAAATTAATTAATATATTAAAAATATAATGTAGGAATAATTAAAATGATAAATAAAAAAAGGTCTCGGCCGACGGCTATGCCGTCGGCGTAGAGCTGCCTAAGCTGGACGTGACTGCCTACGCCGACGGCAAAGCCGTCGGTTGCCGTCGGCGTAGGTTGGCGCGTGGATAACGTTTACGCGGCCCGCATCCACGGGCCCTCTTTCGCGTCCCGCGCCTTCTCTCTCTCCCTCGCATCCCCGCGCCTGCCTCGAGCCACCGCCGCCACCTCCCTCTGTCCCTGAGCCCCGCCCCTCTCCGCCTCCCCTCCGCCGCCCTCTCTCCACGAGCCCCGCCCCTCACCGCCTCCCCTCCACCGCCACCTCCCTCTCTCCCTGAGCCCCGCCCCTCACCGCCTCCCCTCCACCGCCACCTCCCTCTCTCCCAGAGCCCCGCCGCTGCCATCTCCCTCTCTCCCCGAGCCACCGCCACCTTCCTCTCTCCCCGAGCCCCGCCCTCTGCCCCCGTCGAGCCCCTGCCACTGCCACCGTGCCGCCGCGCCCCTGAGCCCCTCCACCGAGCTGCGCCACCGCAGCCGCAGCCACGCACTGCCGCCCCTCCCCCGAGCCCCTGCCACCGTTGCCGCTGTCGCGCGCTGCCGCCCCTCCGCCCGGCCCGCGCCTCTGCTGCCCCGAGCCCTTCCACCCGCGGTTGCGCCCCCGAGCCGTGCTCCCGAGCCCCTCCACCGAGCTCCTGCAACCGCGGCCGTCTCTCGGAGCTCATGTCGTCTCGTGTAGGTTTTTTCTTCGTGTAGGTTTTTCGTGTAGGTTTAATTGGAGTAAATGTTAATTGGAGTAAATGTTAATTGGAGTATATGTTAATTGGAGTAAATGTTTATTATTTCTTTGTGTAGGTTTTTGAATCTCACGTCGTCTCGGAGCCCCCGAGGGTGAGCTAAAATTCCGTCTCCTCCCGCACATTCGTTATGTTAGTAGATTCCATTTCCAAGACAGTCAGCATCACTTAGGTGTCATTTCCCGTCCGCGAGCATTACGCGGATAAATATGCATTAGGGGTCGGCATATTATGAACTGTAACGCTTGCGGCATTTACGGGACAGTCGGCGGATGCGTAGTTGGATACGTTCTCCATGCTCTGCCCTAGTCCGAGTCAGGATTTCGGCAGTGCCTCCCCGTTGTTCTCCAGATGCACATCCTCTCGGCTTTTTACCGAGACGTGTATCGGGAGAGAAGCGGGGAGGTGCTGCCGAAATTCTGTCTCGGAGCAGGGTAGAGCATGGAGAACGTACTCAATCTACAGATCCGGCAGCTGCTAGGAACCTCTATTCCTATTAGAGATGTAGGTCATGCGTGTTGTCTCGTAGAGAAATAAAAAATATGATGCATTTAGTTTAATGCTATTATTTGATATGAAATGCCATGTTTATTGTTTGGCTCCCAATAAAGCAGAGGATGGCTGATAATGGGTGGATGTACAGTGACCGTATTAGTGTTGTTGACAAAACAGAGGAGTGGCTATGGAAGACCGATATCTTAGTGAAGGAGTTAGCGCGTGGTTCTAGGGCAGGCCTTCTTCCAACTTGCCCTTGCGCTCGTTGTAATAAGCGTCATCGTCAGTCCAAGGATGATATGAGAAAACACCTTTGAAATCTGGGTATATGCCGGACTACGTCACGACGATCGATTTTACTCAGTACGACCGTGACAGAGGTGAGGTGATGCGGCAGCGGATCAATGGCAATGATGGCGATGGGATTAGAAACTTGCTAGATGATCTCCGTGATGCCGACATGGTAGATTTTAAGGGTTTTGTAGCATAGTAAATCAAAATTTTCTATGGAAGCGAACAGAGGGAAAGCCAAGATCTAATCTAGGAGATGCAAACAACGAGAGAGATTGGATTAGATCTTCATACCCTTGAAGATTGCACAGCGGAACGTTCGTCGGAACATGGGTGATGTAGTCGTACTCGCTTCTCCTCCTCGCGATCCGATCCGATCTAGCACCACAAGTGGCGGTGCCTCCGTGAGATGCACACGTGCAGCACCTCGACGTCTCCTCCTTCCTCGGACCAGCAAGTAGGGTGGAGAGATAGATTGGATCTACAACACGACGGCGTGGTGTATATGGTGGAGAATTTCTGCAGCAGGGCTTCGCCTACAAACAGTCGGGAGGGAGAGAGGAGGGCAGCAGGGCAACTAGGGTTTGGAGGAAGGTGTGTGTAGGGGGGAAGGGGGCGTACCAGCCCTCTATATATAGAGGGGGGGGTGTGGCCAGCCCTTGCCCATCCTCCAAGCCTATCTCTAGTTTAAACGATTTAAACTCTCCCTTCTAGAAACCCTATCTTATCTCTAGTTTAAACGATTTAAACTTATCTAGGATCGGCTGGGCCCTATGGGACCTTGTGCCCCTGGCCCAATGCGGCCAGGACACTCCCTCATAGGCCCATGCCCCCTCCCGGAAGGTGGGACCACGTTGGCCCCCTTCCGGAAGGTTCTAGAAGCTTCCGGTACAATACCGATTAATCCGGAACAATTCCGAACTCCAAAAACGGCACTGCCTTATATGAATCTTATTCTCCGGACCACTCCGGAACCTCTCGTGATGTTCCGGATCCCATCCGAGACTCCGAACAAAAATTCATAAACCAATTATCCAATCTATCCTAGCGTCGAGACACGTTAAGTGTGTGACCCTGCGGGTTCGAGAATATGCAGACATGATCTTCTATCAATAATCAACAGCGGGGTCTGGGCACCCATATTGACTCCCACACATTCATCGATGATCATATCGGATGAACCACGATGCCAGGATTCAATCAATCCCATATATATATTCCCTTCGTCTCGCGATATTTTACTTGCCCGAGATTCGATCGTTGGTATCGTCATACCTAGTTCAATCTCGTTCACAGCAAGTACTTTACTCGTTCCGTAATCCGATATCACTTTGTGATTAACTCCTTAACCACATGCTTGCAAGCGGTGTTGATATCGATTACCGAGTGGGCCCGAAGTATATCTCTCCGACTTGGGAGGGACAAATTCCATCTCGATACATACAACCCAACAGATACTTTCCGATCACCTGAGAGACACCTTTATGATCACCCTCTCATAGGATGACGTTTGATGACCTCAAAGCTTTCTTCCGATACTAGGGAGTTGTATTATCTCATGGTCTAAGGAATACAATATTTGACATGAGAAAAGCTTCGCAAAGACGAACACGATGAAACGATCTAATAGCTTTGCTTAGTTTGGGTCTGTCCACCATATCATTCTCCCAATGATATGATCTCATTATCAATTGACAACTCATGTCTATGGTTAGGAAACCTTAACCATCATTGATCAATGAGCTAGTCCATAGAGGCGTACTAGGTACACGGTGTTGTTCACAAACCACACAAGTATTAATGTTTCCGCTTAATACAATTCTAGCATGGAATATAAACTTTATCATGAACAAGAATTATAATAATAACATCTTTATTATTGCCTCTAGGGCATAATTCCAACAAGATTCGCCATCTTCAGGTGAACCAGAGTAACCACCAGAACAGGAAGAACCGCGTGAACCGGAGGAACCAGAGCCAAGCGCGAAGGCCTTCTTTGATATGATGGCCTCGGCTAAGAGGCCTCTGTACGAGGGTTCAAAGATTTCTCAGCTTGATGCCATCTCGCAATTACTAACTTAAAAGCTCCAATACGGAAACACCCGTTCATGCTTTGAAGATCATCTGCAGACATTTGGTAACATGTTGCCCGAAGGGCATTGTCTGCCTAAAACCATGTACGAAGTGAAGAAAATAGTGCGAGCGCTCAACATGGAATACGGAAAGATAGATTGTTGTCCAAAAGGCTGCCTCTTGTTTTGGAAACATTTTGCGGATGACAAGTACTGTAGTAAGTGTGGGGCCTCTAGATATCATGAGGTAAAGGGAGCCGATGGTCAGATGACACAGTCAAAAGTCCCTATGAAGATTCTTCGTTATCTCCCGTTCATAAAAAGAATCCAGCGGCTTTACATGACCAAGGAGTCTGCCACACAAATGACATGGCACAAGACGGGGAAGAGATACGAGGACGAGCACGGACGGGTAAAGATGGGACATCCATCTGATGGTAAGGCATGGAAGAACTTTGATAGAGACCACCCCGATGAGGCAGCAGAGGCTCGGAATGTCAGAGTTGCGATAGCAAACGATGGATTCAATCCATATGGTATGTCGACTGCCTCCTACAGTTGCTGGCCTGTATTTGTTGTTCCGCTCAATCTCCCTTCCAGAGCCCTATTCCTGTCGCTTGCAAAGGAAGACCATATTCCTGTCGCTGATCATTCCAGGGCCTGAATACCTAGGGAAGAATTTGAGTGTCTACATGCAGCCGCTTGTGGAAGATATGAACCACTCTTGGCACCACGGGACATTGACATACGACCGTGCATCAAAGACTAACTTCTATATGAAAGTTTGGTTCCACTATTCCATGCACGACATGCCTGGGTATGCCCTATTCTGCGGATGGTGTACATCTGGTAAGTGGCCATGCCCAGTGTGCAGGCACCTACTTGAGTTCCTTTGGCTAAAGGTGGGTAAAAAGTATTCCGCATTTGACACGCATCGACCGTACCTCACAAGAGAGCATCGATTCAGAGAAGACAAAAAGAACTTCATCAAGGGAAAAGTTATGCTTGAAGAAAAAAGATGCCAACGTTCGATGGTGTAGTTGTTAATGCCGAGCTACGTGCTCTCGTGCATACTGAGTCCGGTGTCCCATAATTTGCAGGATATGGTGTAACGCACAACTGGACTCACGAGGCCGGCATAGCGAAGCTCGCGTATTACAAGGACCTTGGACTTCCCCGTAACATCGATGTGATGCACACCGAAGAGAACGTCGCAGAGTCCCTTTTTTACACAGTCTTGAATATTCCTGAGAAGTCAAAGGACAATGTCAAGGCGAGAGTCGATGTTGAGGAGCTATGTGATAGGAAGAGACTACACATGCAACCTCCTGAATGCAATCAGAAAAATTGGTTTAAGCCGCATGCCAACTACTGTCTTGATGGCCTCCAAAGGAAGGAGTCATTAAAGTGGCTCAAATTCGTCGTGGTGTTCCCTGATGGTTATTGTTCGAATATGAGAAAGGGAGTCAATCTTTCAACTAGAAAAGTCACCAGGCTCAAGAGTCACGACTATCATATATGGATTGAGCGGCTGATGCCAGTGATGGTTCAAGGGTATCTCCCTGAGCATGTCTGGAGAGTGCTTGCGGAGTTGAGCCATTTCTTCCGCACGCTCTATGCTAAGCAGATATGTCCCCTGATTATTGAGAAGCTGCATGATGTAGTGCCGGAGTTGCTATGCAAGTTAGAGAAGATCTTTCCGCCTGGCTTCTTTACTCTGATGTTACATCTCATTGTGCATCTCGCGAACAAGGCACCCTTGGGTGGGCCGGTGCAGTTTAATTGGCAGTTTTGTATTGAGAGAGAGTTTAAGTACATTAGATACAAATGTGGAAACAAAAGTGCTATTGAAGCAAGCATAGCTGAGGCAACTATTCTCCAGGAGATAACAAACGCCACGACAACGTACTATGATGATGATGTTCCCACTATGCATAACCCGGTGTGTCGGTACAATGTCGACGAGCCCAAGCATGACCCCAAACTCCTCCTCTTCTAGTGTCCCGGTGGCAAGGCCGGTGGCGCAACCATTTATACCTTAAAAAAGGAAGAGAAGGATTGCATAATGCTCTATGTGCTTACAAACATGAAGGAAGTGGTCCGCGGTGAGAAGGAAGAGGATGATGAAGAAAATGAAGTGCCCAGTTTCCTTAGGTAATATGGTGAACAAATTACTTTGCAAATAATAACTCGGTTTCGGTCTAATATGAATTTTCTCATTTTAGCCAATTCACGGATGAAATGTGGTCGGGAACGACGGATCCCTCTGATGCGGAGTTGGACACTCTTCTGAAAGAGGGTGCCCCTGGAAAGAAAAATTTCACATCTTGGTTCTATGAGTAGGTAATTTTTAACCTGTCCCTCTTACCCGGCAATCCGCGACTTGTCCCTTTGACTACACGTAACTAATGCACAATTTGTACTGAACTTGTAGGGAGCTGATCCCAACGTTGAGATGTCGGACGAGTTGAGATGTGTCTCTCAGGGTTGTAATCGTAGAGTCGAGATGTATGAGAAGTATGATGTGAATGGGTATCGCTTCCATACAGAGTCTCACCAGAACCGTCGGCCTAATGCAAAGACTATAAATACCGGGGTCTTCACAAGAGGTGCTGATGACTTTGATTACTACGGAAGGTTACAAAACGTATACGAGCTGACGTTCAATAATACACCCCTATAACTCAAGCTCGTTGTGTTCAAGTGCCACTGGTTCGACCCACACGGTGGACAGAGAAATACCCCTTCCATTGGGGTAGTTAAAGTACGGCCTTCAACCACCTATAGCGGATCCGATGTCTATGTTGTGGCTCAACAAGCCAAGCAAGTTTATTATTTGCCCTACCCATGTCAGAAAGAGGAACTGAAGGGCTAGGAAGTCGTGTTCCAGGTATCGCCACATGGTAAGCTACCCATGCCCTCTGACGATGATTACAACAACATTGACCCTAAAACATATGAGGGAATTTTCTATCAAGAGCAAGAGAACTTTGGGGACTTTGAATTACAAGATCTTGAGGACCTCGAGAATGATGGTCAAACTCGTGGTGAGGTAGTCACGAATATAAAGGATATAAATATGCTCACCAAGTTACATTCGGAAAATGGCAACGATGATGAGCCTACACCATGCGATGACCCTCCAACTTTCTTCTCACGTGATAGTGATGTTGATAGTGCTGATGAGAACCCAAGACATAATGATGAGAGTGATGATGAGTGGTGAGGGTCTTTTATGTCTTTTATGTCTTTATTATGTCTTTATTTCATCTTTTATGTCTTTATTAGGTCTTTATGCTTCTTAATTGCGTTGCGTCTTTATTTTTCTTAATTATGTATTTATTTTTCTTAATTATGTCTTTATTTTTCATCTTTATTATATCCATAATTGCATTGTGTCTTTGTTCTTCTTAATTGGATCACTTTTCTTAATTGTTTACCTCTTCTCAATGCAGGTGATTGACCAATATGAGCCAAAGCAAGGAATCACCATCCTCTTTGCTTAGGGTGATGAAGCAGAAGAAGGTTACCAAAAGTGGAAGAGAACCCATTCCGAACCCGCATTACACTGACGCCAGTCAGAGAGGAGGAGGTGCAGGACGAGGTGCAGGACGAGGTGAGGGAGGAGTGGGGCTTCCCCCGAGGGGAGGACGAGGTGCAGGACGAGGTGGAGGATGAGGTGGAGGACGAGGTGGAGGACGTGGTGTACGCCTTCTGAGTGACCTACCCTCCGCTTCTGGCGACGTGGCTTTCCAGTCTGCTTACTCAGAGTCTCTTGACGAGGAGGAGTCTCGAGACTTGGAGGGGGGGTCTCGCGACCAGGAGGGGGAGTCTCGAGACCAGGAGGGGGAGGCTCGATACCAGGAGGGGGGATTCTCGAGACCAGGAGTCGGGGTCATCTGCACCGCCGAAGAAGCCAAAGATTCGTGGGGAATCAGGTGTCCCCGAAGAAAATTTTGAACCGCGTTCCGAGGAGGAGAAACCCATCATTACACCTAACGTCATTGAGTAAGTGGCATGTAATTTCATTTTGGTCATAACAATTTGGCATGTACTAATGTTTGATTATTGTGCAGCAATTGGACATTTCCCCCGGGTACCCGTGCGCCTAACACCTTGGTTGGAGCTCTAATTAGGAAGTTTTGGCTAGGCTTCTACACTCCCGTCCCTGGCGGCGAGAGGAAGCTAGCCACGCATTGGGCACACTATGAGGTCGCCGATTACCCGGGCTATGGGAAAGCTTCTGATACCGTGATCACCAAGTTTTGGGTAAGGCAAACTTTTTGAGTTTTCTTCATAGTTGATGACCCCACCATGCTAACTTTTCAAGTTATGTTCACAATTTTTTATGCATGATTGAAGAGATTCTATAGGGTGCTTCCAGAGGAGCAGGACAAGGCAGACAAGACTTTGCGGGGGGCTTGTACGAGGTTGACACGACAACAGTTCTACAATCAGAAGCATACCACCGCCAATCTATACAGCTCCCAGAAGTTGGGCAAGAAGGCACCGAAGCATGAGAACGTGAAGGTACAACCAAGCTTGTCCCAGGAAGATTACGCCGGGGTAAGTAAATTTTCAATGAGATTCTACGTTGTTGCTAAGTTGCAATTGCATTATCCTTTCTTCAAATGAGTATTGATTTTTCAGGTTATGCCCTCGTGGGCCGATGGTAAGAATGACGCATGGGAGGCGTTGACAGCGAGGTGGCGCGGGGAAGACCGCGAGTTCAACGCCTTGAGCGAGCGGAACAAGGCAAACTGTGGCTCCGGGTGGACACATTGTGCAGGAAACCTCAACCATGATCGCTTCAAGGCCAAAATGGTATACATATACATGCAACAACCTTCATTTATTTCCCCTCATGTTCCTACATGATATGCAAAACATTTCTTCCATGATGCAGGAGGCCAAGCTAGGGAGGCCTGTTTCTGACTATGAAGTCTGGGAAAGGATGAAGATGAAGAAGCCCAATCTGTCTGAGCCCCAGCCCTCGCTTCCTGGCTTCTACGGCACTGCCGAGGTGGATGGTCCAGCCTACCTCGAGGTGTTCAGTGCTTTTCACCCGGAGGTGGAAGACCCTAGGTATGAGGAGACCGATGTGAGAGCGTTGGTCGTGGCGGGGCGCGGCCGGGAGCACGGCCATTTGAAGGTTCTCGATAGGGTGACCCCGCGAACTCCTGATTTGAGCCTCGCGCGTGTCAAGGCTACCCTCACCGCTGATGACCCTGCTATTCCGCCTCATCGACGGCCTTCCCAACTGAACACCGATGTAAGTTTTTCTTATTTCCATCCTCTTTCTGACATTTATTCCCAAGTGGCTAAGTTGACGAGATTCATTATTTTTGAAATTTTAGCCGGCTTTCGACGAGGCCTACAAGGCCGCACATCTGGAACATGTGGTGGCGTATGAGGCGTGGAAGCAGGCCGTCGCTGCCTACGAGGAGTGGGCAGAGCTACGAGATGTTGTAAGCTTTAACCTTTTTTTGCAAAAGATGACAAGTCCCGCTTTCCCTAGTTTAAACATTAAATTGTGTGACGCTTGACACCTAAACTTTCTTGCAGGCTGACGAGAAGTTCTATGCCACTGGAGAGGGGGATATGCTACCGCCACGGCTAGGTAGGCCGGGGGTGCAGCCAATCTTCTCGTCGAAGGACGAATTTGCTTTGGGCTTCTACTCAGGGACTCCGGTAAAATATTTGCTAAGTACGTCGTTACCGCGTAACTATGTCTTGGTGGTTGCTAACTCTGGCTCAAACGTGTAGAGAGCGGGATGTTCCACCATGGTACCCTTTGGTCGAGCAGCCGCCTCACCGACTTTCTCGCGCACGATGACACCGGTTCATACCGGTCGTGGTTCTCCTGGTGCTTCCGCTGCTGCTTCAGGTGGTGGTGCTTCTACTCCTGATGCTGATGCTTCTCCTTCTACCGGTCGTGGCGGTGCTCCTCCTCCTTCTTCTGGTGCTGGTTCGACGTCGGCTGCTCCACATCGTCCTACGCCTGACTTCATGCGGGGAGACATGTGTCTCTCTAGCTCTCCGGATGTGTAGGGAACTTTTGTATCGATACTACCTATGTGGATGATCCACCTATCATGTACCTATATGATATTTTGATGATGATGATGACCTTATGTTTGCCTTTATGTGCATGTTTTGAATGCTTTAGGTGCATGTTTTGAATGCTTTAGGTGTATGTTTTGAATGCTTTTCCTAGAATCTGGATTGCGGGAGTTTTAAATGTGCAGGAAATGAAGCAAAACGGAACCAAAAAGATAAAACTGGACAACCTCTACGCCGACGGCAATGCCGTAGGTGTAGAGATGACCATATGGCGCATAGTCAACCTGGGCCGACGGCAATGCCGTCGGCGTAGGGTCTTGCATGGCCCAGTAGTAATGCTGGGCCGACGGCGATGCCGTCGGCGTAGGGTGCTGCGTGGCCCAGTAGTCAATTTGGCCCGACGGCATTGTCGTCGGCGTAAGTACCACGCAGGGCTGCAGGGACAGACACCTGGCAAGCTGGGCCGACGGTGAGGCCGTCGGCGTATAGAGAAGGGGCTGACAGATGTTACCTGCGCTAAGTGGGCCCCGCGGAGGCTACACCGACGACGCGTGCACCGACGGCTCGAGCTTACCGTCGGCCTAGATTGTACGCCGACGGGTTTTCGTATGCCGACGGTGTCCGTCTATACGCCTACGGGGTGGTACGCCGACGGCTTTACGCCGACGGCCACCGTCGGCCCAGCTTACGCCGACGGTATATGGGGTGTACGCCGACGGGGTCCAGCCGTCGGCGCTAGGGGCGTTTCCTGTAGTGACTGTTTTTGTCCATCAGAATGGGGGATTGTTCATTTGAAAAAGAGACCGAGTGTTCAAAGATCAATGCTTTAGCGTAGGAAAGCAAATGGTCTTGACACTATTGCTGAGGAAGACGAAGTTCATTCATCAAATGATAGTACCGAGGATAGTGGTCATGGACATGTCCATCCCCCAAGGGGCAATTCACTTTCCAGTCCATGAGTTGGCGAGTAAATGCTCTAATGACCCGGAGTTGCGTGTAATTGCTACGATTCGAAAAATTCGGAAGCCGACTATCAATAGGGGCCATTTCGAGGCAACACATGCCTCGCTCACCCAAATCCAATTTTTTCGTCACTTGCCCCCGTTAAGGAGTCGGTTGGGTCCCGCATGTCAGTAGACATCCGTTACATGAGTGCCAACGCGCAAGCCGTGTGGCAAATGGATCAAACCATAGGAAATATGTGGTCTCCAAATTGACAAATTCACTCCCTCCTTCGTATAAACCCTTGCCCGATGGCAGCGAATTCCTCCACCCAACTAGCTTCCGTGGGTGAGGGGAGGTACAGTGCCTTCCACATCGAGTGACTGTGCCTTGTTCCTGATCCCGCTCCCTAATGTCACATGTCATTGAAGGGAATATGCCGAGAGGCAATAATAAAGTGGTTATTGTCTTATTCCATGTTTATGATAAATATTTATTTATCATGCTATAATTGTGTTAATCGGAAACGCTAATACATGTATGGTTAATAAACAAATAAGAGTTCCTAGTTATGCCTCTCATTTAAACTAGCTCGTTGATTAACAGATGATCAAAGGTTTCCTGATTATGAACATTGGATGTTGTTAATAATGGGGTCACAACATTGGTGGAATGATGTGATGAACATTCACTCGAAGTATAGTAATACGATCAAAGTCATTATGTTTACATTGCTATAATATGTCATACGAAGTAACCCTAATTAGTAAACCACAAGACCATGTCAATCACTAACATCAGAAGAGTATTTTGATAACATCAAACGTCACACCGTAACAGTGTGACTATAAAGGTGAGTTCAGGTACTCCGAAAGTGTTATGTAGAGTCTCATGGACCAAGAGTGGGATTTGTCCATCCCGATGACGAAGAGATATACTTTAGGGTCCTCTCGGTGATATCACATTGGCACAGCTTGCAAGCAGGTGATTTGATCATAAGGAATGTTATATCACGGGAACGAGAAAATAGTACTTGTCGGTAACGAGATCAAACTAGGTATGAGGATATCGATGATTGAACCTTGGACATGTAATATATCATGAGAGAAAGAGATTTAGTTACGACGTTCAAGTTTCTCACCATCACTAAGTCATCGTTGAATGTGTGGGAGTCAGTATAGTTCTCTAGGTCCTGCTACTGATTATTGATCGGAGAGGGGTCTCGATCATGTCTACATTATTCACAAATCGTAGGGTGACACACTTAAGTTATACCGACACTAATTGGGGCAGATGTAATAACATAGAAAAGTTTTGAAAGCGCTGGCATTATTTCGATAAGCACCAGAATTGTTTCGGGTCAAATTGTTAAAATTGGTTTTAGATGCAATATCGAAGTTATGCAAGGGGATTTATATAAATGTTTGTTAATTAAAGTAATTAACAAAGTTCTGAATAAAAGAAATAAAAAGTTTGTTTATATAATAAGAGTTTGCATTAATTTTGAGTGGAGTTTGTGTTAATGGGAGTGGCCTTAGTGGAAGCTCCACTCGCCATTAAGAGGGGAGAGGCAGGGGAACACCATGCCCATGCACATAGCTCCTTGTGGGCTTCCCCTCCCCTATAAAAGGAGGTGGAGACCTCCTCTCACTACACACCTCCTCTCGTGAAGGATCTCTCTTCCCCTCTAATAAATTTCCCATGGCTTGATTAGCGAAGTACATGTTCTCGGTGGTTTTTCTAGAAAGGATCTACTCTTCCATTACTTTGCTGGAGCGAGAGATCGGAGGTTGTCGGGATGCTAGACGTGTGTGCGATCATGGATGCACTGCTGGCTTGCGGTGCTGGACTTCAACACAGTAAGTGTACGACTGCATCATCCACGAGAATAAATCTCGTTAAGCTTTTCGGTCTTCGAGGGTGAGTTATCTATGAACGTATATCCACTCGTTGCTTGTATCTAGATAGATAGACCTTGGTGCTTAGTTGTTCATATAGTAGATTTTTTGTTTTCTATGTTGCGAACCCAACAGTCGTGGCCACCGCCGCGAGGAGCTAGCCCGCCCCGCAACCGCCTGACAAGCTGAGCATCACGGAGGATGGAAGGGTCTTCTACTCAGAAATCTTGTGTTATCCAGGGCAACAAGAGATGAGTTAGTCTTAGCTTCTACTTAGAAATCTTGTGTTATCCAGGGCAACAAGGGATGAGTTAGTCTTAGCTTTGCTATTTGCACTAATTATAACTGCTAGATGACTATGAACATAGGAAAGATAGATCAAATCTAACAACTCCGGTTGCACAAGCATTGGTATCATGATATTGTTTGCTAATCGATCATTGATAGACAGTTCTTATTTTTCCCAAATTTCTGTCGAGTAGGTTCCCCATTCACCGTCCATTTATACCTCGAGAGCTACATTTATAAATTAGACGATGGGGGTGAGAGGAGGATAATTGGTAAGGCTTACAAGCTGGAGGAAGAATGGGCGCATATCTGCACTATCTCTTGTCTGATTGATGCTCTTCGTAAACACACTGAAATGGGCTCCAAGCATACTACATAATTCAGCTTCAAGGATGAAAATAGCGGTAGGGTTCTAATAATATGTGATAGTCAATTGGTTGAGATTATTAAAGAGAATGATTATTTGCAGATGATCATGTTGAATGTTGGCATAAAAGATGTGCGTCCTGGTGGGGATCTTGCTGCTGCTATCAGTCACTCTATTGTGGAAGCTGCTTGTACTCGTCACCATGCAAATCTAGCTGCTATTGTAGCTTTTGTTAGTCATTTCCTAGCTCATGCAGCCGCTACTGGTTCTTGCCTTGCTCGTACAACTGATAATGTTCAAACTGGTGCTACTAGTTTTTTGCCTGCTTGTCAGACTATTTGGCAAAAACGGTATTAGGAAAGCTGGGCGATGGATATGGTGCATCTTGAAGAGGAGCAAGGTATCTAACTATCTATTGGAACATTTTGTCCCTTCGCGTGCCTCCACATGTTTTTCCGCGGACTCGACTCCATCAATTTCTTGGTAGATGAAGAGATGTTATACGTGGGCTAAAGAGTTATGGGCTGAATGATATGTGGACCGTGATTAAATGGAAAACCGAACGTATGGCCTGAACTGGACGGGATGGCAGCGACACAACACAACGTCTAGGCAAATAAGGACGGCGTGGATGCGCCAGAATGCATGAAAACCAAGTAGCGAGGGACTCCTACTTAGATGTAGAAGATTTGTGTCCTTTGTTAGTCCCGCGTAAAAGTTACGATTTTGCTATTTCTTGCTTGACTGTAAGCGTCAGATTTGTATCAAGGTTCGTGCGTCAAGCGAGTCGCGACAGAGATTTTTCAGTTGCAATCAAGAAAAATAATGCCTCATGCAATTAAAAATATTACCACAAACAAATGTCACGGGTACAAATCGTGTGATGACGTCATGTGACCAAAAGATTATGCTAATCTTCGGTCTTCTTGGCACAGTGAACTATTTTCGCTCCTAAAAGTAAAAGTGAATTTTCTTATTCATGCCAATTCTATTTGTGAGTAAAATATATTCATTTGTTTGTGATTTTGCCGACATGCTAGTCTCACCCCAGAGACATGTTTCAAACAATTGGGGTACAGAGCTCCATATACTATGCAAACGTTTCAAAGTTAGCAGAGAGACGAAGATAAAGGTTTTCCTTCAAAAGAATATTGTACTTAATCTGTGCACACAAGTACCCTCTGGCTTCTCTCTAATTCTCAACAAAGTAGTCTATGGATTTCCAAAAAAAAAGGAAATAAAAGGCAGCCCATGGTCTCACACTCTCACCTGTAGTAGTAGTCGAACCACCGCCGAATCCAAGCTTCATAAATTTTCGTCCTTATCCTGACTTTTGGTTTCTCGCGCCTTCGCGTCCTGGCACACTGAGCGAGCGGGAGCGACGCCACCGGCACCGGCGATTCACGCCGGGGTAAGTTTCACCAGCACCTCCCCGCCCTCCTTCTCTGTTCTTGGCCTCGACCACACGTCCTTCTCCACCTCCTGCTCCTCGATCTTGCAGAAACCCCCTCCGGTATCCCTATCGTCGCCGGTGCTGCAGAGGCGACCTCGGTAGTACGTGCCGAACCCTCTCCGCCCTCGGACTCGTTGCTGACGCTGCAGAGACGGGCAGACGGCCTCTGGTGCAGGTGAACCGTCTGGGGTTTTTTCTATAAGGCGATTCGACTGGGTTTTTTTCTGTAAGGCGATTCAAGTGGGGTTTTTGTGATGTCACCGATTTGATTTCGGATTAGTTCGATTCGATGTTCCTCGTGGTGGAAATGGTCTGCGTTAGTGACGGCAGTCTCTCATCTGATCTGAATATTTTGGAACTGCTTGCTTGTTCGTATTTGCAGCTTCAGGGTTTTTGGTTGTTCGGATCGTGAGCATTGTCTCTGCCGTCTGCACGCTAGTTTCTGTTTCTGCTCTGCGCATCCATGTTGTTCTAAAATTTCAGAAGAGCACAGTAGTTCGAATAGAGTTGGTAGCGTGGGTCGATGTGTGCTGCTTGCTTTACTGTTCCCTCTCTTGTAAAAATTCATGTCGTGTAATTCTTCTTTAAACTCTTACAGAGAAGTTTAACCAAACCTCAAAGAGAAGGATAAGATCAAGGTATATATACTACTAGTTGATCTTTTTTTCTTTCTCTTCGTTTGTGACAAATTCTATTGGAAGAAAATGATGAGATTATTTTCGTTTTAGCACACACATGTTTCTATGACTGTGCATTACCTACAGTTTTACAGTCACATTCAGAGCTTACTGCACTATGTTTCAGTTTCTATTTCCATTCTTTTTTGTCAATTATTTCCTGTTTATATATTTGTTTCTTGATAAGAGAAAAGAAGGTTCAGTTTGTGGGCAGTCTGTTGAACCATTTCTTGAATGGTATTTTCGGCTGGCCCGACTAACAGTTGTTTTCCTTATTGATCAGCCCCTTAAAACGGAGGAAAAAAAGTTGGATGCAAATCCTCTGGACTAGATTTATGTTCATTTAAGGCAATTGAGCAATATTAACATGTGAGAAGATGAGAGCAGTACTTGTTTATTGTGCTATTTTTCTATGAAGTGATGTGAGCATCAAATTTTCATTTATTTCCTCTCGGTTCTGTCATTTTAACAGGGTCGTGAAAATTCCTAGTTTGTCAATTTATTCTTCTCACTTTATCCAGCGTGGTTTTCATTAGCTTTCTATATTAAGATAACAGATGTGAACTTTACAACCTGGCTAATACAATGATGCTCTCTGATTAATTTTCTGGCCACCCTGCACATCCATTTTTGTTTATTCAGTTGGCGTTGCAGCAATGTATCTTCTCAAAGTAGAGCTGCTAGTTGATATCATTTAAAATTTCTTTATATGGACCTAGACCTAGACACATCTGAAATGGGTTAGAATAAATGAATAAATTGCTGCATGTTGATGCAGTACATCGTTTGATGCAGAGGACATGTGTTTTACCTCTTTACTTGCAAAGAATAATTCTGGTGTGGGTTAGAAGTATATGGCATCAAGTTTTTAGGTTCAATTGCTGATATAATAGTAGCATCATCTAGAACCCATGATCTGGCCCTAGTGGTTGGGTCCAGCGACGATGGAGCTCGTGCATCGTACCCTTGCTTGAGGCGTTGCTGTCGGAGATCCTTTTTCCGAGTCTGGTGTTGCCAATGGCGGTGGTTGATGTTGATGCGGTCGTGTGCTACGCTGCTCCTGATTGCTTGGGCTTGACCCTCAGTCGCGACCTTTGTTTTTCCTTCTTCCTTTTGTAGTTTTTAGCTGTGTGTATCCTTGATGTGTCGACTAGTCTGAACTAGCTCTTGAGATTGAGTTGTTGCAGAGCCGGGTGTATTTGGTATCAGCTTATATTAATAAATTACCCTTTATAAAAGAAATAACAGTAAGCATTATATAGAAAGACAAGTGGTACTTGCAACTTTTCCACATATGGCAAACTACTTTTGCGAAACGGCTGGCTTTCTATCTGTAATTTGATTTGTAGTGTTGGGAGTTACCCACTTCATTTTTTTTGGTAAATCCTGGGAGTTAAGGAGGTTGAACATGACATGGGAATTTTGTTATAATATTGGGCAGGACAGAGATGCTATAACACGCTGTTAATGCCTTGCAAATATGAGAAGTCTCCAATTAAATCTTATAGGATTACTTGGGAATGAGAAGTCTGCATGCAATGGACACTAAAATAACGCTAAGAATGCAGCTCCCTTCTTAAATAACTTAATTTTAACCTTTTTGTGCCCTTTCAGTCTCTTGACAATTCTGATACACTGCAATAACCATTACCACCATGGTGAGCTTCTTCTGCCAAGTTGCTCTGTTTGTTTGCAATCTAGTCATGCATATTCTCTTCTTCTACACCTGTGCAGCGATATCTCTTATTATTCTGCTGTTGATTTTTTTTTCATTTTACATGACAATCATAACAGGTTGGCAGGGCAGCATTCAGTTTTCTAGAGTTCACAATGTCTTCTTGCTATTCTAGACAAAGAAAATTCTGTCTGTACTCCCAAAATATTATAGGGAATGGTTTTGAATCTCGAGCGATTTCGGGTATCATTACTTACGCAATTAAATAATGCCACCTGACTTAATACATGATCCATTTTATAGGACATATCCAAGATGAGCAATCCATGTGAATGTTGCGAAAGCAAGCTGAGGTTCATAAGACAGATTAATGGAAACTTCATGCATAGCATGGTGAGTTACTTCTGGCTTTCCTTGTTCAGTGGGTTTCGTGAAATTTGTCGAGTTTTTTTGCTGCCTCATTCTCTGGGTTTTTTCTCCCATTTCTGCTCACTACAGGTCATACCAGAGTGGTTTGTGAACTATTTTGGAGGAAAGATCCCGGGAACTGTCAAATTAGAAGCACCTAATGGTAACACATATGATGTCAGAGTCACTGAGAACACGAACAGGACAATCCTCAAGTCTGGATGGGCGGCATTTGTTGATGCCAATCAAATAGAAGAAAATTATTCCTTGGTGTTTCGATACCTTGGAAATGCTCGCTTTGAGGTTACAATTTTTGATTCCAACGGTAAGGAGAAAGCCTTGTGCTGTGCTGGAATGGAAACTGCCTCTGATATGAAAACATCAAACAGTCGCTATGTCGATAATTCAAGCAGTTCACTTGATGGCACTACTCGGTCGTCATCAGCCGAAAGATCAGATTCAGATGGATGCCCAAATAAAGGCTCATACCGTTATTGTGAATCAGCAAAGGGGGCCGCATCATCTTATGCTTCTGAGGAATTTTCAGGTTAAGTTGTGTTCTCAAATTAAATCATTTGCCCACTCACCCTTTGCTCTGTTACGTACTCTCGAGTCTTTTTTTAATGCAGAAGACAATCCATCTGAAGGGGAAGATCTTCAGATGCTCCCGAAGGATTTTGTCTTATCAGGCCGATGTGTTCTTACACTAGCACACAAAGCAAAAATGCATGCACTTGCCGCTGAAATCCAACCTAAAACCAAAGTGCTTGTTGTGCAGATAAAGAAGACCAATGTAAAACCTTATACTGATCTGGTACGTTAATTTTAACACCCAAATTTGTATGAACTGCTAACTGCCTGTAGATAGGCAGTACATTTTATAATTTTGATATTTCTGGGAACTCCAGTCTTTGCAGTTCGAACATGTGACAAATCTCTGAAAGATACTTTTGCAACCAAACACATTCATAATTGAAGCCGCAATAGCATTGTATTATTTTAACAATCATTTCATGTGTATGAAAAACGCTTTAGCCTTGTGAGTTATGACAGTCTTATGTACTTTCTTTATTACTAGATAAAATAGGTCCACAGTATAATCATGTGTCCCTTTTCAGGTAATACGCAAGAACTACGCACTTGTGTACTTTCAACGCGAAAGTCAAACTATCACACTACAGGTTCCTAGGAAGAGCGAGGAATGGCAGTGCAATTTGCGCGTCAGGCCTGATGGTGGGTGCAACCTACGTTTGGGCAACTTCATCCGTGACAACAATGTTCGAGTAGGAGATATATGCATCTTTCAACCAATGACAAAGGTTAAGGCAGCAAGATTCACAGTCCATCTGCTCCACGGAGAGACCATTGTCTCAAACCACAGAAGGACAAGCGCAAAGGTAGACTTGACATCCCGTGTAAAGGAGGAAGCCGCTACCGATGGTATGGCACAAAAGACATCAGGGATGCTAAAGTTCATGTGTCATATTTCATAATTTCAATGCACATCCTCTGTGTCTGATTATTTGAGTACATGCTCAGATGAAGAGATCTCATCACCGGGACCTGAAGACCATGAATCCTCTGACAATTCCGAGGGATCTTTTGAGCCTCCCTTCATGCTGTCACACAGAGTCTCTCTAACGCGAGCGCAGGAGATGAAAGTGTGGGAGAAAGTTGGAGCCATCAAGATCAAATCAGCACCGCCAGTTTACGTCGCGGTCATGAACGGGTCCAATGTGCGTCGCAGAAATTCCGGCATGTCCCTAGTAAGTTCAAAAACATCTTAATTTCTCTATGTTATGTAGCGTCCTATCAATTCCTCAACTGCATTACTGTGTCCTTCGGTACAATACACATTCACAGATTTTTCTACTAGTATATCTGCATCTGTGTCACTAACATCCTGCCTGCGTATGCATATAAACAGTCCTTTGGCACGCGGTACGGGTCAAAGTATCTTGAAAAGAAGTACGCAACTGGACGTCATGGAAAGAGGAATGTTATCAATTTGGTGCTTCAACGGGAGGGGAAGAGCAGGACATGGTCCACGGAGGTGCGGCGCACGAGTGATCGCATGATGGTATCGAAAGGATGGGCGTCTTTCGCCCGCGACAACAGCCTGCGGAAAGATGATCTGTGCCTCTTCAAGCTGATGGAGAATGAGGAGCCCCTGAAGATGATGGTCTACATCATTCGCCATGGGAAGTGCTAGCTTGAGTACTAGATGGCTTATCTCCAATGTTTGTCGGAGAGGAAGAAACTTGTCGATTTACTTCAGATATTATCTCAGTGGTTTATAAGTTCTGTGAGCACCTTGTTACTTAAGAGTACTTTGGATGGTCACGTTTGAGAACTTATTACTCCTATGTGTTGCTGAGGTGTCCGCGTGAGCTGTCACAGGACTAGGGTCTATTTTTGTCTTAAAAATATATGCGGATGCATTCTGTAAGAATTTCACGGCACTAATTGCATGATTGAATTGCGGTAGTTTTTTTTAAAAAAAATAAGAATTATGATCCTCGGAAACATCTTTGGAAGTTCTAAATTCCAAAGAGGTCATTAGACCATATATGCACAAGTTTCAACAATCTGGGGTACAAGACTAGATTTATAGTGAACTGGGATGCCCTAGATATTCCAAGACACGACTTGCCATCTTTAGAGCAGGGCTTTGCAGAAGATGAGCTCAAATCAGCGGTGTTTTGGCCTGTCAACTGGGAAAGTGCCCGGTCCTGATGGGTTCACTTCTACTCCTTTCTTCAGAAAATGTTGGACAGTAATAAAAGATGATCTGTTGTTGGCTGTCAATCAGCTTCATCGATTAAGAGGAAACCGGTGTCACTTGTTGAATTCAGCTCATATCTCTCTCCTGCCTAAAGGCGATGATGCCTGCAAGGTGAAAGACTTCAGGCCTGTTAACCTTATGCACTCTGTAGCCAAGGTTGTGTGCAAGATGTTGGAAATAGGCTAGCCCCATGTCTGCAATACATGATCCCCAGCAGCCAAAGTGTGTTTAAGTGTCAGTCTGAGGAATTACTAAGACACGAAGTTGTCCCTTCTTCTTCTGACAGTGACAGTGAGTTGTGGAAACGATTGTGGAAACTTCCAGTTGTTCGGAAGGAGCGTGTGTTTTGGTGAAGAGTTCTTGGAGGTATATTACCAGATTATTGGACTCTTTCATGGCGGCATATAAAAGTAAACAACTCCTGCAAACTGTGCAAAGCAGAATCTGAAACACTTATGCATGTGTTGGTTGATGTAACCATGCAAAGCTGTTTTGGGAAGGAACTAAGGAGTTGCTTTTAGTAAAATTGCCCAGATTACGTCCTTCAACTTGGGAGAAAGATATCTTGTGTGCATCTGTCTTCACTCAAAGGGACAGAGTGGTTATCACTTTGGTGATGTATTCCATTTGGTCCTCTAGGAACAATCTTACGTACGGAGAAGTTGGTTTCAATCCAGTCAAAACAATGGAGATTGTCCCAGAGACCTTCCAAACCGGACGGCACACTCCTGGGCAAGTTTTTGAGTTTATAGAAGGCCTAGTTTTTTTGTTTTTTTTGGCTTAGAGGCTGATTGTAACTTTGTGGTTTTGAATTAATAAAGCTCGCGATTCCTAAAAGAAATACAATCACGAGCTGATCGTGCACGCGCGACAGCCAGCCGCGAGACGTCGACTACAACCTCCGCCCATCAGCTAGTAGCGATGATTGGCACGCTGGGGCGCTCCGCGACATGCCGCCCTGCCCTGCCTGCCCGCCGGCTCGCGCTCACCTCCTTGGCTTGGAAGCACGTCCTCTCGTTCATGGTCCTGCATTCCACATACACCATGCCAGATCAATAGAAAAACAGGATATCAGCAGAAGACTTATCCCCATCACCATCAGGTTCCACGTTATATATATCAACAGCACTTCGGCGTTGCGTCAGTGCTTATGTTTGCTCCTCCACGATCCGACCACAGCCCAACAGACACAAGCGTTGACAGACACCCGGCCGGATGCTGAAAATACAACTACTATAGTAGGACTGCCGGCGACCATTCCTCCGGCACCGGCACGGCCACGACCACGCGCGCGGCATTAGCGAGGGGGCTTCGAGACCTTGACGCAATGACTCGCGCTTCCTGGCTCCTGAAGTGCCACCCGTGCGCGGCGCTCGCGTCGCTGGCCGCGCTCACCACCACCCTGCTGGTCCTGGGCTACGCGTCGTCGTCGAGGCCGAGCTCCTTCCTCAGGGACGCGGCGCACGGGCACGACGACGTCCCCTACAGCCCGGACGGCGACGCGGCGTCGTCGGCGACCGTTCCGAGGCGCGGGGCATACCCGCCGGTGCTCGCGTACTACATCTCGGGCGGGCACGGCGAGTCCGTCAGGATGACGCGGCTGCTCAAGGCCGTGTACCACCCGAGGAACCGGTACCTGCTGCACCTGGACGCCGGCACGGGCGCGTACGAGCGCGCGAGGCTGGCGGGCTACGTCCGGTCGGAGCAGCCGTTCCTCGAGTACGGGAACGTGCTCGTCCTCGGCAAGGGGGACTCCGTCGACGGCCGCGGCGCGTCCGCGCTCGCCGCCGTGCTCCGCGGCGCCTCCGTGCTGATGAGGGTCGGCGCCGACTGGGACTGGCTCGTCACGCTCCAGGCCTCCGACTACCCGCTCGTCACGCAGGACGGTACGTACGTGAGCTAGCATCACTGACTGCATTTGATCTGCCTGCCACAGTGCCACTCCGGCTGCTCTGGTCATGCATATGTCGCTGACAAAATTAACGGTGGCATGCATCCGCAGACCTTTTGCACGCGCTCTCGGCCGTGCCGCGGGACCTCAACTTCATCGACCACAGGACGGACTCCGAGACCGCGCCGGTGGTGGTCCTCGACCAGAACCTCCTGCAGAGCACGAACGCCGAGATCTCCTTCTCGTCGGGGCGCCGCGCCAGGCCCGACGCGTTCGAGCTCTTCAAGGGCTCGCCCTGGACGGTACTCAGCCGCGGGTTCGTGGAGCACTGCGTGGTGGCGCCCGACAACCTGCCCAGGACGCTGCTCATGTACTTCAGCAACGCGCTCAGCCCCATGGAGTTCTACTTCCAGACGGTCATGGCCAACACGGCGCGCTTCAGGAACAGCACCGTCAACCACACCTTCCGGGTCTACGTCCCGGACCAGGGCGGCCAGCGGTCGCGGTTCGACGCCGTGGCGGGCAGCGGGGCGGCCTTCGCGGGCCGGTTCGGCGACGTCGACGGCGACGAAGCACTGCTGCAGAGGATAGACGACGAGCTGCTGCGGCGCCCGCTCGACGGTATCACGCCGGGACAGTGGTGTGCTGGCGGCGACGAAGAGGCTGCGGCCGACAACTGCTCGGTCGGGGGAGACATTGACGTTGTCAGGAATGGTGAGGCCGGACAGAGGCTGGCGAACCTGGTGGCCGGCCTTGTCGGGGCCGCCGGACCGTGAGACGGCTGCAGGCGCGTTGAGTACGGAGTAGGAGAAATCGTACATTGCTTTGGAGGCCGGCTGCCCGCTGGCCAGTGACCACATCCGATTTCTTATTCATTTGTGTATCATAATCACACAATTCAATGTTAAATTCAACAGAGCACGATTCAAAGTTTAGTAGGAGGTACTCACTCTGATCAATTCATCGTGCCTAATCAGTATAAAATCGCTCACATCACAAAGAAACTCGAACCGCTGGACGGAATCAGCTGATTGCACAATAGGAGCAGAAGTAAGAACAGACTTCCATAAACACATGAAAAGAACAGCATGAATCAAAGATGAGTGAGGAAGTCACGGGGTGCCTTTCACATAACATCAGAATGTACAGCATCCTTATATGCTTCTGGCCAACAACAGTTCAGGACGAAATACAGTTCTGAAGATCAGATTGACATGGTAAACAATCATGTTTGTGTGTGTGTGTGTGTGGCCATTTTGTTGTTACAGATGGCTAGCAAACTAGTAGTACATGAAAAAAAAAACTTCTTCAAAATAGCCAAAGGGTGAAAATTCTGGCCGATTTCCCTCGTGAACCACTTGCCTAATGGAAACGTGTCATCACAAATGGAGGACTATATGCATCATCTGCAGGACATCCTCTGCTGAAATTTACTAAGACAGGTTCCGATGAAGCGTGCATCCTTCAAAATTTGATCATTTATGTCTACCTTCCTTGCCCATAAGATTTCTCCAGCACAGGAACAGCAGGTCCATAAATTCTAAAACATCGATCATTAAATGACCCCACGAGCTTGGAAACTACTTCCTTGAAGAACATGGAAGCAACCTGTGATTAAAAGCTTGATGAGGACCATGAGAAAATGAAGGCAACTGATGTCTATAATCATAACAAACTAGGTAGTTGTACCTGGCGATATAGGGGTGACTGGAACTTAAAATCCACTAGGAAGTAAAGGTCACAGGTTCCAGGAGTAGGACCAGGCTTGAATTCCCAAACATTTATCAAATGATCGAAAAGTCCACTTTGAGAGGCTGTCGTCTGCAACAGAGCAACATCAGTCAGAATCAAAGCAATGCAATTACTCAATCATGGAGAAAATGGTAAAAGTAGGAGAAACAAAGTACTACAAGAAAATGCAATGTCAATCATAAATAGTACTAGTACTAAATATGAAAGGAAACCAGATTGATTGCAACTTATATTACCCAAGTTGATAAACAGACTTTCATCCAAGATTGACCATACAATATATCTATAAAACAAGGTTAAGAAAAGCTTCAATGCTCCCTTTGGAGGCTAGAAACTCCCACATTAATTAGGAAACAAAGAGGAAGATCTACACTGCTTATACAGAACAGTTAAAACTATATAAGAAATACAATTACATGACAATCATCAGTATTATAATTGTATAACGAATGCGACTCTATTTATATAAAGAAATATCGTCTATATATCAACCTAGCTGTACAGATGTGCTGGGGTTTGGCTGGTGCACATGTTGATGTATTCTACGTCACCCAAGAGCAGAGCATGTGCCATGACCTCAACATTGGTTGCACCTCCGAGTTCTCAGCAAAGTACTCATGCTGCTGTACTCCACCAATAGAGAAACATCCATATCACACAAGCCATCAACGCACTAGTTTTAAAAGGTCACAAAAACCAAAACGCAGCTACTAACCAGATTTACCTAGAATAACTACTCCCCAGAATTAAGTGAAGAAAGCCAGGAACAGGAGAAAAGAAAGAACATTCCCAGTTCATATGACAACACTCTCATTAGTCCTACATCTCAAGCAATCATTGCTGCATAACATTATGTCTTGGTTGATTTAAATGGATGTTACGGTTTTAAGTTTTTAACACTGATGATAGTTTGACATGATAGATAATGGCAGGATGAACTGAATAGCTAAGATATGGACTGAGAACAATATCTTCCCAGAACGATTAGTGGGAGTGTGACTTCGGTATAACTCAGAAACGCTTAATTTCACAACCAACACTAGGGTGTTAAAAAGAAGGCGATTTCAACCCAGCCAAAAACCAGCAAAAGCAGTTCATTTTCTTTCTTTGCCTGGGATCCAACGGCAAAGCTAGTTAGATAAAGTGAATACAATATTTTTCACTTAATGGGGAAAAGTGTATTTGGAGAACCTACCAACAATACCTGTAACTATATAGGTGTTTACTACCTATAGTTTGGCCAAAATAATATCATGTCTGGTCATATCAGAAAGTATGGGTGCATTAATAAAAATGAACTTATCAATAACAGTCAGTGAAAAAGGTTGAAGAATTTATACATATTTAAATGAAAATAAAAAATCATAGGAATAGATCACTAAATAAATAATGATGTCGGTAGAGAAACCAGGATAGAAGTGTTATATTCGGCAGATCTAACAATAAACCATCCAAGGGAGCAATGATCAATTTCTAACAGGTGAGAAAAATACTTCACTGGAATAGTACATCCATTTAAAGGTTGGTGTGACAAATAATCTAAATCATGATGGTGGTTTTGCAATTAAAACACAGAAATAAAATAGCAGCCACATAAGTGATGTATTTGATTGAACTTGTATTACAGCTGCCTCTAGAACAACTGTCCGTCCCCGATAGTTTTTTTTTTCCTTATGCTAGAATCTTTCAAGAGTCAATGATCTAATTAGGTACTTCGAATAAAAAAATTCTGCACATTATTCCATAAAACGCGACTCTAACCTTGATATACTTGGGCTTCTCCATCTCCACATGAGACACATAGCTTTCGACAAAGAACTTGAACCCAATTTCGAGCTCGGCATCAAAGGAGCCATTGTCGTAGCGCCTAACGACCCTGGACCGCTGGCACCAGGGCACGAAATCCTCGTAGAGGTCTACCGCCGCGACGACGGCATACATCTGCTCCGGCGAGTACCTGGGCCAACAGCCAACCACCACGATCGATCATTTCCAGTTTCAGAGGTTAATTAATCACCGAAGCAGAAAACAGAGCAGAGGCTGTCCATTCTACTGTACCCCATCACGCGCCTCTCCTCGTAGACCTTGGAGAGGACGCTCCCCTCCTCCCCGTCGCCGCACCCGAGGAAGGACCTCGACTGCGTGGCAGCCGGCCACCGGCCGCCGAATCGGTGCGCCTCGCCACGCGCCGGCGGATCGGCCCACCGTCCGACCCCGCGGCCGGCCAGCGTGGCCGCGCACCTGGCATTGGCGAGCGCCTCCCTCCTGCCGCACTCGCCCTCCGCGCACCCGCGCAGGAGGGATAGCCCCCTCCTCCGCAACACCGACCGCGCGCACGGCAGCATCGGAGGAGCCCTCCGGCGTGATCCGGCGGCGGGAAACCCTAGATTCGGGCCGCTGGGGAGGGGATCGACGGTACGGCTGGCGGCGTCGCCGGGGAAGTCGTGGAGGGATCGGAGGAGGGGCGATAGAGAGGCGTGGGGAAGTGGAGGAGCTCTTTGGTTGCGGAGGGCAATCGGATTTTTGGTGGGGGGTGGAACGGGCGGTATGGGGAGGACAGCGGGCGGGCGGGCGGGGGAATGCGTGGCGGGTGCCTACGATCTAGCGCGACCAGGAAAGAAAGGACAACGTCGGAGCTGGCGAAGACCCGTCGAGGCTGTGCCGTCGGATCGGTACGGGCGGCGGCAGCACGAGTATCATGCCCGGAGAGGCACCGGTGGACGGTGGCTGCGCACTTGCGTGTGCATACCTAATCTCAGACCGAGATTGACCAAGTTTTTTAAGTCAAATAAAGTACTCCCTCCGACTTAGATTTATTTAGATATAAATTATCTACTCAAGTTTTAGACAAGATACACCGATGTCTAGATAAATTTGATTCAACTAATATGGATCGGAGGAAGTAGCACTTTCTATACTTCTGGATGATTTGATTTAGTCCTACTGCTCGTAATTTGTATAATTTAATCCATGTACTTATTAATTAGGCTCGATTTAGTTAAAAAGTATGTTAGCCGCCAAATTTAAACTTACGGGAGTGACATGTGGCCCCTGGTCCCACTTGCAGGAGAGGAGCTGGCTGAAAAAGTTGCACGAACCAGTTCGGCATTTAGAACGTATATTTTTATGGTCGTCGGTGTCGCATCAACATTGTCTCCCTCCACGAACATCCACTACACGTTTCGGTCCGGTGATTGTCGGCACCGTCGTCTTCTTTTCCGTTGACTCTGTTTTTGCCCTTCCCTCGAATAGAACAGTATGAAGCTGAAGGGCACTATAATAGCATGGGCGTTGATTTACGGATTAGATAGGGAGGGGTCCTGCAAATATCTAGAGTGGAAATGTACGTTCTAGATACGAGAGTAGATTTCTAAAAGTTTTCATGCCAGCTGCTCTCCTGCAAATGGGATCCGCATACATGTGTCATTCGTGTCAGCTTAAATTCAACGACAAATATGATTTTAGGCTAAACCGAGTTCAATTGATAAGTACTCCCTCCGTTTCATAATATAAAATGTTTTGCTTTTTGCGAGACGAATGTATCCAGACATCTTTTAGTGCGTAGATTCAGAGTGAACCTACGCACCAAAATGGCAAGATACATTCATTTCACAAAAACTAAAACATCTTATTTTTTGAAGTTAAATTGTGCAAATTCGATGTAAAGACTATTTCGAGCCACCTTTGTACATGGACTATTTAACTTTTTTTTACGTTCTCTTCCCCGGAACAGGGAGGTGTTTGATTGGAAACTTCTTCGTGCCTAAACAAATGAACACGTGTAATACAGCTACTATACCCCAATGTTAGACTGATATATCACGTAACATGATATATTTTTCTATTGTGGAGTTTTTCTATTTGTTGTGATCTCCACAATAATCCATAGTTATGACATTGATTGTAATAGTAATGCCTAGGATTATAATCTTGTCTATTTATAGATGAGGAATGGAATAGCCCAAGTGTGGTCAATCTTCTCACATGGTATCAGCTAAAAATTCCTGACAACACTTCCGCTCTCCTCTCCTCCCTAGTCGCCACCTCCTACAGCCTCTGGCCGGCCGCACCTCCTCCTCCCCTCCTCACATGGCTGCCCCTGGCCTCAGCCTGCTCGGCCCTCGCCCGGGTCCTCGCGCCTACATGGCGACCCCCCACGCCGGTCACGGCGCCCCCTACCGAGCTGGCTACGGCAGCCCCCCATGGCACTGGATACGACGCCCTCTACGGTGTCGCCTACTACACCGCCCGCCCCTGTGTCGTCACCCACATGGGAAACACGTACACAGTACACGCGTTGGGGTCGCACGTGGCCGTAGGCACTTGCAATGGAAGCCAGATTTGCCATACGGCGCTATGTTTTTTTCAGCGCTATGTTCTTTGCAACTGACAGGTCTTGCCTGATCGACTCATCATTCATTCATCAACTGTGGGTTAGCCAGGTCACAGCTGATACAGTAACCATGTTCGCAATATAAAAAAAATTATGAAATTTTCTCCATGATAAACAGTTCTTCATCGTAATGAGAGAAAATTCCATGTCGAACAGGAGACTAAAGTTCTCATTAGCATGGCTGGGATAACAATTGGATGACCATGTGCATGATAATAAGTGAGAACTTATGTTACGTTAACTCCGTGCGTCATTCTTCACCGTAATGGGATTTTCTCAAGAGCCTCTCCCTCGTAACTTTATTTTCTTTATTTTCCATGCGCAAAAGAATTGCCCAATCTATTTATTAAGAAGAATGAAAATTGCTCAGTTAATTGATGGAAAACCGGACGAAAACCGTACAACAAACACCAACCACAATGGAGCAACATCCAAAGAACACCTCTAGAACCAACTAGCACCCACAACCTACTATAATTGCAAACTAAAGACACCTGGAGCACGACGCCGCAAAGAATACCCACCTAACAAACGACCCGAAAGAAGCTCCAATGATCAAACATAAGCCAAATCCTTCCTCGCTACACCTCTCTTTCTTCTTTTGCCTTTGAGAGACACTTTTTCAGAAACTTTTCTACCTTTCTGATTAAGTCCTCTGACGCCTTCCCTTCCAAGACGCAATCAATGTCTTTGCCATATCTGGGGCTTGCCGTCTCTAAACTAGCGAGCAGGCTGCAAAGCTCTCTACCAAAAAAGAGCCTCGGAGAGGTATGCGCCAACACCCTTCCACTGACTACAGAGGCAGGAAACTGCAGTGGCGAAGTCGTCATGGCCACCGCCAACGCCTCAAAAGAGCCCAACTCCACAGGAAGCACCACAGTAGACTCCCACACAACTCATGAGACTTTGGTATGATCTGCAACATCGAAGCCATATGCCCGCTAAATTCCTCACCCTTAGAGGCAGCCGACACATCATACTGCGGCGAAGAGTAGGGACTGCCACGAGGAGAGAAACAATCGAAGAGGTGATCTTCCCCCACCACAGACGACTTCTGCTCGGCGGAGTCAAGCAGAGCCAAATCATGCGCCTCCATCGGCTATAAAGAAACACCATCACGCGACAACAACCGCTTGAGCGTTGCCACCTCCTCACGAAGGGGACGAGTCGCCTCCTCAAAGCATACGTCAACAGCTCCAAGCGCAGCAACGCAACCTGGGACTGAAATAGGGAGTCCAAGCTGGTGTTGACCTTAAACTCCTCGCAACACCTAAGAGAGGGTCTTGGCGGCACTGTCGCATGCAAAGACGAGTGGGACACGACCTCAACCCAACTCCGAGAAGGCAAGGGGCGACGAGGCTGGCTGGATGGAGAGTGGCTCCGTTGGCAAGGATCACGAACATCCGTAACATAAATTAGGATTGTCAACTATTTTGGTGAGGAAAACTTAAAGGAGTATTGCCCAGCATGCCCATTTTTACATGGTCGTGATATTGTGTACTTGTCAGTAGTTGAGCACATTGTTGGGCGAATGGTCATCAGCTCTTCTTCGGATAGTGTTAGATGTGCACAACTGCAGATAAATGACACTGATTGTTTCTCCAGAAAATGCTAAGGATGTATTGGAACAAATAATAACTTACAAGCCCCTCCTAAAAGTAGACCATCATCACAACTGAACGGCCACATTACTAAAATTTAAAACTTGATGAAATGATTCTAGGCTCTAGCTCCACCCATGCTTGTCAATTCCGGTAACGATCCAGGAATTTAAACAAGGATGGATGATGCATAAATCATGGTCAATCCAGCAGCCTATACCGAGGCGTTGGTCCTCCTAACAAGAATGGCGTCCTTAGCATATCCCTCTGGCTGAAGAATTCCTTTGTGCCGTCCGGTGCACAGATCTCGCTGAAGAATTCCCTCTCATGCCCCTCTTTTCCGCACATGAATTCCGCACCATCTGGGTGCATAATCTTGGATTCGTCGGGACATAGCGTGCAGCAGCTGCTCCTGAAGGGCTTCTCTAAAATGGTGCACGTTCGAACGATTAGTCTGTGGGAACTGTTGTCGTAGCATAGCTCGGCGAAGAAGGTCCGCTCGTCGCCATGGCCGTGGCCGCCCGTCCGGCAGCAAGCCGAGAAGTTGATGTGGTACCAGAGATCTTTCCTGAAACCGACGCAGGCACCCTTCATGTCGATTGTGGGAGGATACACTATGATAATGCCGAAGTTCGGGGTGGACGGCTGGGCAGGAAACCGGAAGTCGGTACCCTGCATGTAAATCGATCTCGAACATGGATTACTTGGGGGAGTAGAGTAGATGGATGGATGGAAGAGGAGTTGTGGATCAGTAGGACGCACGTACCAGGTGGATGGAGTTGCAATGATAGAGGGCCCGGTAGGCGAGATCACGAATGCAGCAGGCTTCCTGGGATGCTCTGTCGGACGCAAGGTCGAAACAAATTAAGCAAAACAAGGATGGTTGGTTCGACACAAATCGATCGAATCTCTTGCAATTCCAATCGAATCTCTTGAAATTCCAAGAGAAGGTAGGTAGGTAGGTGGTTTACCTATTTACGCACTCATAATCGTGCACTGCACGTATTTCTTCCTTGAGTTCTTTGATGCGAGCGATAGTCGTCGCGGGCAGGGGAAGAGAACCAGGATCCCATCGAGACCGATAGCCCAATCGATACGGTACTCCCCAAATCCAAGGAATCGGGATCTATATAGGCCAGAGAGAGAGTCCTATCGTCCTCGGTTACTCAGTAGCGCCGCCGCCAACAAAAGGAACCTATCCACTGAATCCTAGGAAAACCCAAGACCCTGCGGATTTGAATCGAGAAAGAAAACGTATCTGCCGTGGCCGCGCCTTGGACAAGCAGGCAGCTGCACCGGCGATGGCCGCGCTCGCCTTCAGCAACTTGGGAGGAACTACCTGACGATGGAGAGGAGATGGCGAAATAACTCCCCGGATCTGTAGGCGGGCGGGCTGGAGAGAGATTTTTTTATTTTTTTAGGAAATATGGCACTTCATTGATTAATATATATTGTCCGGGATACAAAGACCAGGACGTCCAACACGTAGCTAAACATGCCAATCTATGAGCTTCCGAGTTTGAAGTCCTATTTTCATGTCTAAACAAGATAGTCGGAAAAGTGTCCACTTGCGCCTTGATCTCATGGATAACTTACTGTACATCTCCGCATACGGTCTTGACAGATCATTAACAACTGAGAGCGAATACGTAGCTACGGTAATCCTCTAGAGGCTAAGGTCATCTTTGCACACCCTGCTTGAGTTGGGATCCAACGAGTGTGGACCGGTTTCCCTTCGTCTTTTGTTGCTTGTCCGCAGCTAGATGCAACTGACATATCACGGAGGTAACTTTGGATGAAGAGGTGGGTACACAGAGGTGATTGGAACTCCTCACCATGAATGATCTTCCTCCTCGCATACCATATAGCCTAGAGAGTAACTGCAATTTTAGCAAATTCTTCACGCGGCATGGATTCCATCATTGCAAACAGCCAGTTCTTTGCAGATGGATCTTTGTTGGCACACATATGTTCTAATATGCCTTCTTCTGCCAGAGCCCAGACACAACGATCTACCGAGAAGTTAATTAGGGAGTTCCTCCAGGAGTCCTCCTCCCCTCAAATAGAGCAGACGCTCGACCCCACCATATGCATGTGGCATCGAACATCACCTATTGGTAGCGACTCGTGGGCAAGGCGCCAGAGGAAAACACACAGTTTCGAGAGGACCTAAGCTTTCCATAAATGGCATTGCGCCTTCCCCTCGCCTTCAGTCTTAGACCCCGCTGCCCTTCCCTCTAGCCAGTCGTCTCTCTGTTTTTTGGTTTGGACAAGCATACGATAGACCGACTTAACAATCAACAGTCCATTCTTCTCATACTACCATGCCCAGAAATCTTCCATACTCCTGGTACTCAGCGGTATCGAGCATATGGCCTCTACATCCATGGGAATGAACCATTATTGTAACAAGTCCCTCCTCCACGTCACTGAGGTATTATCAATGAAGGAGGCCACAAGCATTGGTGGATTGTCCTTCAAACATGCCAACGGTCTCATCATATAATCTCCTAGGATCCAATTTTGGTTCCAAGCATTGGTGGTAGATCTTGTACCAATTCTACGAACTAGGCCCTGCTTCATAGCATCTCGGTCTTCCACAAGTGCTCGCCAGACCTAGGACGGTGATGAACCCAAAGTGGCATCCAGAAGATCTGAGTTCTGATAATATATGGCTTTTAGCATCCTTGCACTTAGTGAATCAGAGGTTTTCAGAATTCTCCATGCTTGCCGAGCCATCATAGCTAGGTTAAAGAGCTCGATGTCTCTGAACCCCATGTTGAAGGGGTTCCATGGTAGAAAAAAAAGTTGCTACGTTGGAACGTCCAGACACCCATGATCTATCTATGTAGTAATGCAGTAGCGACCGGAGTTTCAGAAATGTACCCTTGTAGTCCGAAAGCGGTTAACGTTCCGAGGGGAACGTGGTTGAAGTAGTCGTACTCGTAGTCGACCTCAAGGTCGCGAAGCTCTCCTCGTAGGTCACCCCTTGCTCCACTTCATTGATGGCTCAATGCACGGCGCCCAGAAAAGTGCTGATGCGTGGTTGATGTAGAGCTCGTTGGGAACCCCAAGAGGAAGGTATGATGAGCACAGCAGCAAGTTTCCCTCAGTATGAAACCAAGGTTTAATCGAACCAATAGGAGCAAGGAAACACCCCAAATGTGTTACTAGCTGAGCCTTGGCAGGGCGCACTACCGGTGCTAGTAGCAACGTGGAGACCTGCACAACTCAACCACAGAACTTTATCCCCAACTTGTGATGAGGTTGTCATTCTCACCGTGTTTTGCTGAAAACAAAGGATTAAACGTATCGAATGGAAAGAAGTAAAAGTTTGCAGAAAGTAAACACAAAGCAGTAAAAGATTGTAGATTGTATGTAAAAGACAAGGACCGAGATCCATAGTTCACTAGAGGTGGCTCTCCTTAGATAGATAACATGCTGGGTGAACAAATTACTGCGGCGCAATTGACAAACATCGAGAAAGCAATACATACATATACTAATCATCTTGACTCCTTTGAGACTTAATTGGGCATTACAACATTATACATAGACCGCCATCCAACTGCATCTATGACTAATAATTCACCTTCAGGTTATCATCCGAACCCCCTCCAGTATTAAGTTGCAAGCAACAGATTATTGCTTTACGAACTGCGTGTAAAGTAAACAATACAATTGTTCTATGAACAAAGGATTATTGTTTTCTCCCTAGTAGCAACATCACATCTAGTACCTTAGAGATTTCTGTCACTTCCCAGATTACCAGAGGCATGAACCCACTATCGAGCATAAATACTAACTATTGGAGTTGCTAGCATCTACTTGGCCAAGATAGCTACTAACAACAGAAAGCATGCAAGATCACAAATAACAAAGACATGATAGAATCAATAATCAATCTGAAATAGCATCTCAATATCCATCGGATCCCCGCAAACACAACATGTATGATTACAAATAGATGATCTTGATCATGAACAGAGCTCACAAGATCTAGACATGAAAGCACAAAGGAGGAGAACCAGCCATCTAGCTACTACATGGATCCATAGTCCAAGGATGAACTACTCACGCATCACACCGGAGGCTTGCATGGTGATGAAGAAGGCCTCTAGGGTGAATTCCCCTCTCCGGTAGGGTGCCGGGAAGAGCTTCAGATCCCTCCCGATCTAGGGATGGAGATGACGGCGGCTACAACCTCTTTCGTGGATTTTTTTATCAGGCACTTAGGGTTTTCGTCCTGAGGGCATCTTATAGTCGAAAGGGGAGGCCGAGGGGGTCCAGGAGCGGCCACACCACCCCCTGGCGCGGGCCAGGCCTGGCCACGCGGCCAGGTGGTGAGGCCGGCCTCTAGCCCTTCTCCGTCTCGTATTCTGGCACTTGATGACTTTCGGAAAAATAGGCACTTTGGCTTTTGTCCCGTCCAATTCCGAGAATATTCATTTTCTGACTTTCCTAGAACCAAAAACAGCAGAAAACAGGCAGCTGGCACTATGGCTCTTATTAATAGGTTAGTCCAAGAAATCATATGAAAAGTACTCCAAAGTGTGGATAAAACACAAGAAAGTGGATAAAACCAAGCATGGAACATCAAAAATTATAGATACATTTGCAATGTATCATTCATCGTGCAACAGCTCCGGCTCATGACATCCAAGATCCTCAAGGTTTCATACACATACGGTGTACCATGACGACCTCCAGTTTCCTGATCCCTACCGGGAGTGTGGAAGTAGATCCCCTGGCTAGAATCCTTGCAAGGCAACGGCGTGCTGCAGGTGTGTCGTCTCTTGCAGGCGCCATCCTTCGAGGGACGGCTCCATCGTAGAGGACAACGAGAGAGAGAGAGAGAGAGAGAGAGAGAGAGAGATTTCCCCGAGGAAAGTGCCTTAGAGAATACTTGAATTGGTATGTTTTAACCCCACCCATGGGCACCCATTTATATAGGTGGAGGAGGGGTACTCCCTCCATTGGGTTGTCCATGTGGGATTAAATAAAAAGGAAAAAGGAAATAAAGGGGGAGGGGTAGCCGGCTGGGCCTTAGGCGCCCAACTCAACAGCTAGTAGCAGCTAGCGCACAACCTGGATGGGCCGGCGCCTGCGCGCGCGTGGTTAGCGCGTCGAGGTGGCAAGGAAGGCGAGGACGGGTAGGCCAGCTTGTGCATGGTGGCCCACCGCGGCGCCCGTTGCCCACGAGCTCGCCCGAGTGGGCTGAAACGTGGCTACAGCCCGCCAGTGTGCAACGTGGTGCCCAACACCTCGCTGCCTGGGGTAGCACATATTACCTACCACTCGTTTGTCTGCCTGGGCTAGTTCAAAGTCGTCCCAGTTGTGGTTGTTTGTAATTTTCTGCCCCTTTTCCAGGGTGGCTTCCTCTTGGACCAATTCCCTCCGGGGTTTTGGCCTATTGAGGAAGTTTCCCTATAAATTTTAACTTAATTATTTATTTAATATATATTAATTCGTAATTAATATATAATAAATGCATATTTACCTGAAACACCTTTTAGTCCCTTTTTCCTTTATCTTCCTCTGAACAACTTCGGATCTTTTCTCTTCGAAATGATTCTGGTTTCTTTCTTTATCTACTGTGTTTCCATCTTACAGATGATCTCTTTCTCATCATACCCTTAAGTGTATTTCCCCAACGACATGAGCAATGTTACGGACATGATCGAGACGCGTCTCATATCAATGATCATTAGCGGGACCGGGATGTCCATATTGACCCCTGTGCATCCCACAAAGACGACATCGTTTTAACCGTAAACGTCGAGTCCAATTCCTTTTGTTTCTTCAATATGACTTGTCTGAGAGTTGATCATCAGTATTATATACCTTGCATCAGTATTATATACCTTGTTCAATCTTGTTACCGACAAGTTCTGTTTCACTTGTTCCCGTGATATTCCATCCCCGTGACCTAGTCACATGTTGAAACATTATAGATGTTCATACCTTCGATTCAGATTCATAGATGCAGTATAATAGATTTTTCTCTAAAAGACCTAGGTTTAATCGAACCTTGGAAAACAATGCTAAAAGGAAATAAAAGGACACATCTACAAGACTTTGTTTGTTTGTTTTACCTTAGTTTACTAGACCAATCTAGTTTACCTTTATAATGGGTTGAACCAATGGATGGAGATAGTCCAGGGTTCAAGATCCACCTGTAGCTGCACATCATATGGGATAAAAGATAATAACAAGTATAGTCATGTGTAATGTTTGAATGGAGATAATCTCTTGTGGGCAACACATCCTAATATACTAGAGCCCCTGTGATGCAGCGAGCATAGCAATAGTATTTTAATCCAACCGAGTGCACACCGAAGCAACGGGCTACAAACGATTATTAAGTATAAAATATAAACCAAAGCTTTAAGTGGTGATGTTGTTGTGATCCTGAATAGGTCGCTAAGCGAATACCGTACTACCCTTTCTGTCACTTGGGTTTCTATGAGATCGCCGTTAGCCAAGTATCTCACCTCAAGCCTTTATCAATCTATGGAATCTTGGGTACCTACAAGTCCACAGATCGAGACAAGAGACAAAGAAACAAAAGATACAAATCTCAATTGCAAACAAAATACAATACTCCCATGAATTAGATGCACATAATCGCTGCGAGGTTTATCCCCAACCCGCAGCCCGTGAGGACTACTCACTTATAACAAATAAATCGGAGATAGAAAACATCATACAAATACTTAGATTGAAATCAAATATTCTTACAGTAGTCGCCAAATCAGAAGGAGATCTAAAGTATAAAGCAATGTCTATGGCTAGTGGAGGGGATGGATGATGGAAGTGATGAACAATGGATGAACAATGGCATGGATCTCCTTTGGTGCTGTTGTGATGTAATCTGAGAATGGCAGCCCTCTAGCCAGCGGCTGGAGCCTCAAAATATATAGGCGTCTTCACGAAAGTCGTAGGGTTTGACAAGATGAAGCCAACACCACCTGGTATGGGCGGGATCTGCCCATACTGATGGTTTTTAAGCATGCTGACGCTTGGGAATGGCTTCCCAATTACTTGGTCGTGTAGACTTCCTCAAAAATCTTCATTATGACTCCTGATTTCGCATTAAAAACCGTTATTTCCTACACAACACAATTCAAAGAAAGGTTTTGCATATCTTTGCAATTATTAGTCATTAGTGACAAGGATTGATAGATTCTTGTCAACTGCTTGACCAAAAACAATGTTTAAACGCGGTGGAAGATGGCTAATTTTGGAGTCATCAGATGTAATCTCAGGAAGTCGGCTATGTGTATCTTCCCGTCACGCGGGTGAACAAATCCCGATCTTGATAACATAGGCCTCAACTGTTGCTCTGTAATACTTGACGCACACCTTTATGGCCACCCTTTTATGGACATGACGGTTGATGTGATCAAAGCAACCTCGGAAGACAGTGATTAATATTATCTCATGGTCTAAGGAGAAGGAGACTATGCTTTTAACTATTGCAACGATGAACCTTGTGACTTGATCGTGCTGCAATAACTATCTTTGGGAAATGTCCATCATATCATATATGACTCTATTATGAACTGGCATAAATGCTCCATGATCAGGAAACCTTGATCATCGGTTGCCCAAAGAACTAGTATAAATAGAGGCTACTAGGTACTTGGTTGGTTTCATACCACACTTGTATCAATGTTTCCGCTTGATACAGTTATAGCATAATATAAAACTATTACAAACTAACTGAGATATGATAATAAAAACCCATTTATTATTTGCCTCTAGGGCATATCTCCTTCACATGCCACCCGAGTATTTAGGAGAGCACATAATCTCCCATGAGACCCAACAGGATTTTTGTTCGCCGTGCTTGCTTCCCCAACAAAATTTCCGAAGCATTGAATTGATGGCCAAACACAACCCTAGTGGTAGTTTAAAAGATGACATCGAGAAGGTAGGTATTGCCTGGGAAACTGATTTGATCAATCCCTCCTTCCCTCCCGAGGCCAAAAGCTTTTCTTGCCATCCTTTTGAGGTACTTGAAGGCCCCATGTAGCGACCTACCCACATCAGATGTCATTCTGATATACTTCTCATTCAACGTCTCATTAGTAACATGAAGAGCATTCTTGATAGCCATGCGATTGGCCTCAATGCATCCCTTGCTAAAAAACACCGATGATTTGTCAAGATTAATTTTCTGACCTAAAGCATTGTAGTATTTATCAAGAAGACTAACAACCTCCATATCCCCCTCAACATTCGCTTTGACAAATAGCAGGTTATCATCAGCAAACAGGAGGTGGTCCATGGCCAGAGCTATGGGGGCCACCTTAATTCCTTCAAGCTGAGATGAACGCCGACTTTGTTTTAGGAGGCTAGAGAGGCCCTCTGCTGCCAGAAAATATAAGTACATGGATATCGGGTCCCCCTGTCTTAGACCACGAGACGACCTAAACTCCTAAAGCGGTGTTCCATTAAATAACATCGAAAAAGAGACCGAGGATACCAGCCTCATAATAAGATCTGCCCAAAAGCGATGAAATCCCATCCGAAGCATAATCACCCGTAGATAGGTCCACTCCACCTGATCGTACACCTTTCGCATATCAAGCTTCAATGCACAGTGCATGTGTTTCTTTGCACCATTCATTTTCATAAAACAGAGACACTCATATGATGTGATAATATTATCGGTAATCAATCTCCTAGGGACAAAGGCAAACTATTCCTCTGAGATAATCTCCAGTAAAATTGTCTTCAACCTGTTGGCAAGGACTTTCAAAGAAATTTTATATATAACATTGCACAAACTGATAGGACGAAACTGACCTAACTTAGTTGACGATGCCACCTTAGGAATCAAGACAATAAAGGTTTTATTGATCCCCTCTAGTCTGTCTTATCCACGAAGAATAAAGAGTACTGCACTAGTCACTTTGGTTCCACAAAGATCCCATGTTTTGGAAAGAATTAGGAAGGGTAACCAGGACCCAGAGCTTTTAGCTGGTACATTTGGAACATAGTTGCTTTTACCTCCGCATCAGTAAAGGGGGCAACAAGCATATCATTCATCGCATGTGTGACCGAAACCGATACTGAGTTCAGCACCTCCTCCATTCCCGAGGTACCCTCGGATGTGTAGAGATGTCCATAGAAATCACGGGCCATCTGACCAATCTCCTCCTGGTCTTCAGTAGAGGTGCCATCACCACGGGCGATCTTGCTAATACGGTTTTTATTTTTTATTTTACTAGCCCGTAGATGGAAAAAACGTGTATTCCAGTCTCCCTAGGCAAGCCATTCCACTCGAGACCCTTGTAGCCACATTGTCTCCTCGCGAAACTGGAGTTCCACGATCTTCTCAACTATCTTGATTTCCGCAAGACTAGGCCCCACTCTATCTGGTAGTAGCCATAGTTTTTCAACTTCGTGTCGGAGAGATCGAAGCTCTCGACGGATGTGGCCAAAGGTGTCCCGTCCCCATGCATGCAAAGCACTAGAGAGGCTTTTGAGCTTCCGCTCGAGCCCACCCATTTTGGTGCAGGCTTCTGAATCCCATGTTGCCGCCACCATGGGTTGAAAATCTTGGTGGGTCTCCCACATCGCTTCATAGCGAAAGAACATCAGTGTTCGGGGGTCTGCCTATGTAGGATCAAACCGAAGCAGTATCGATGAATGGTCTAAGGCTACCGCGGTGAGGTGTTGAAGCGCTACCATAGGAAAATGTTCACACCAACTCGCCGAAGCCAAAGCTCTATCAAGGGGTACTCTGCAGTACGAGCCACCCATGACTTTTCATTTCAAAGGTCCAAGCGGTACCTGAGTAGCCAACATCCATAAGTTCACAAACATCAACAGTCTCTCGAAAAGCTTGAATCTGAGTGTTACTATAGTTATTAACACCCATATGTTCCTCCCCAAGGAGTACTTCATTGAAATCCCCAATACACATCCACGGCAAGGGCGAGGATGACTTGATAAATTTCAACATGTCCCAGGTCTTGTGTCTTTCACTGACTTGGGCCTCTCTGTACACACATGTGAGCCGCCAAGGTTCCTATGAAGGGGGAAACACAACCGCATCAATATGATACTGAGAGTAAGAAAGAAGATCAATCTTTATTTCATTGTTCCAAAAGTTACCTAGACCGCCATTGTGACTTGTACTACTAATTGCAAAAGCATTATCATAGAATAATGTTCCTGCTAGACTTTCCACCATGGATTTATTAATCTGTGTTTCAACAACACACGGGATGGATGGGGCAAACGCTCACACAAAATCGCAAAGCTCATTAACTATCGCAACATTTCCAAGTCCACGACAGTTGCAGAGTAGGGTACTCATTGCTCTTGGCGGCACTCCGTAGCGGAGCCCGTTGACCCTATCATGGACTTGTACTTCTTTGGGGTGGTCTTTTTCTTCGGCCCCTTCTGTTCCCTCACCGAAGGAGGTGGCAGGGGAGTGCCCGAGCGCTCAGGGTAGGTTTCAGACCCTTCCCCTACAAAATCCATCTTCTTACTCATAGCTTTATCATCAGAGGACTTGATCACCCTAGGCTCCTTCCACTCCAGCATCATCTGATTTGGGGTCTCAGAATTCTTGACCGGGCTAACCTCGGTCAGGCTAGTGTCAGACGATGTACGCTTCTGATTCTCCAGCCCTGCCGGCTCACTTTCAGCCACAACACCATGTCCGCGTCCATGAATGCCTCGCCCACGCCCTCCATCACGGCCTCCATGGCCACCTTCAGAGTTGGTGCCTCCATGGCCACATCGGCCTGTGCCATGACCACCAGGGGAGGTAGGACGGCTCTACGGCCTTGCTTAGCCACCACCATAGAGCTGGGATCAGTTCCATGCCATATCAGCAAGCAACCATTTGTCAAAATCCTTTGTCGCCCGAGGGTGCTCACCTGAACTGCACTCCTCCTTGACATGTCCTAGGATGCCACACACCGCACAAAAGTGCGGTACCTTCTCATATTTCACCATCATCACCACCATTGGCAGACCCTCTAGATTGATGGTGACAAAGTGTGTTAACTCCTTCCTCATGTATAGCCAAACCCGAGCATGAGTAAAATCACTATAGTCCCCTTTCAGGTTCAGTTCAACAAATATCACCTCGCCCACATGTTCTGCTAGATTTTTGAGGCGATTGCCTTCTTCCTATACAACTCTCGGATATCATGAATCTGTACCCAGACATGTATCCGGTTCAGGTCAACTGACGACGCTTTGACGGTACCATCATACTTCTCGATCAGTAATCCATGCTCCCAAAAGATCCATGGTCCCTACTCTGTTATCTGTTGCCAATCCCCTAAGCACTTTGCCAGAACCGTGTATATTGTTCTCCAGATCACGGAACACAATTTCCCGTGCTGGCGCCCAAGCAAAACACATTGTTTTCTTCATCGACTCTGCACTAAAATATTCGACGACAAGATGCGCATGACAACCATCCACTTCATGTCTTCCTTCAGTGATTTCACCTCCTCCTTTGGGACAAAAACTCCCTCGATATCCTCTTCTTTCAGATTCAAACTGCTCAGCAACTGATCCAACGTTGGTTCCACCCCAAAACCCTTCGCCGATCCACTTCCTCCTGCTTTCTCACTTGCCGCCATGGTCGATCACACCTAAACCCTGGATAAGATACGCCAAGGCCGAGCAACGCAGGAGCCAAGAACTAGTCATCGAAGATCTTGATCGTTGGTGATGGTATCCGAAACCCTAGTCGCCTCACCGTCGCCTAGTCTATCTTCTGTTCCAGACTGGAGATAGATAAGAGTATCTACACGAGAGCTCCTAACCCAACCCCCAACCGAGTTGGATGTTGGACACAGGCGGGCCCCAACCGGTATTCCAAGATTGGGCCGCCCTTCAGCACCTTTTTGTCGTCCCGGCAAACAGGGACAGGGCTGGCTGCCGTCAACGCATGTCACGTTGTACGTGTCGCGTCTAGTTGGAAGCCACACAGTCGGGCGGTGAAAGGTTTGCCAAAGTAATCTCCAAGGTCGATGTGCCGAATAGCATCCCCGGGCACTGCCTACCTCCTGCCCCAAAGGGAGTGAAGTGTGTCCCCATGTAACAGTGGATAAGTGTGAGATGATATATACATGAGGCATGACAAGGAAAGTATGATATCATGACCTTAGTGTTCAAGAAAAACAGGTACTCGTGTGGTCTATGTTGCAATTTGGTGTATGGTAGTTTTCCTCTAGTAAGACCATGCTATCATTGAACAGCAGGCGGGTGATCGGAGGCCCAGTGGCACCAAAAGACACACCTGTTACAAGCTTCTCCTGTTGAGCTTGCCGAAGCAGCTCTGAAAAACCCTCCACACAAATATGGGAACATGGCGTCTCCTTGGCGCAAGCCTTTCGATGAGTATGTGATTGTGTTACTTCCGCTGCAACTATGTTGATTGAAGACATCTTCTAAGTTCATTACATGCCGAAGGAGTACAATTTTTCATTCACATATCATTCTCCCGAAACAGTTTCACACGTTTTATAAATAAAACACTTTTTTTAAACAATAAAAGGGTCTAGAAGACCCAGGAAGCTGCAAAGTCAACACGTGGCAGGTACAAGATTGGAGAGGCCCCTCACCGTTAACACCCTAGCCAGGCTAGAAAATAGAAAGAGGGAACTCAAAATAACATAAAGCACCTCAGAACTAAAAATACAAATGCAATCAAGTCCCTTAGCACCTCTGCCAAAGCACTCTGGCGACCTCAAGCCGATGAAATCGACGAGGTCAACAAGGTCTCTTGCCCGTGACACCTTCCAGTCCAGAGCGGAAGCGCAGCCGCCAGCCATCTTGCCAGTCGCGGGGATGGACCACTTGCCATTGATGAGCTGTGCTTCGAGATAGGGCCTCCAATGGAGGTTGGAACCTTCGGCCGCCCTTCGGCCAGAACAGGCAGAGACCCAGCAGCACCGCTGCTATAGGGCCACTGCGATGAAGAGCAAGTGGGTACAACTTCAATCGGTGTCTGCAACATCGGCGGCAACGACCAAATCCCTCCTCCCCACCTCGCCACCACGACCGGCCAAGGGAGATGCGAAAGGGCCATCATCGTCGTTGAAGCAGAAACCCACATGAGCTTTATGAACGAGCCTCCGAATCCACGCCACTCCACACAACTTCAACCATTGAAGCCTGAGCAGAGGGTTGGAGCAGAGACCTCCCGACGCCGCTCCACTGCGTCGCGGTGTAACTCGTGGATGCGCCATCCCTAAATTCCTCGGTCGCTGCCACGCCAGGAACCCCCCTCCCCACGCCGCCACGGTCGGCCGGAGGAGGGAAAGCTGACGAGCAACTGCCTAGAGGAAGAGAAGGCGCGAAGAGGCGAAGACCACAACTCTGACGACCAACATCCCCCAATCCTCCCTCGCCACCAAGGCCGGCCAAGGAAAGGGGCGAAATCCGCAGAGCAGGGCACCGCCGGGCTTTATTGGGGGCTTTGGTGGCCCTCCTCCACTACCTCACCGCTGTGTAGACGGCCAGAAAGAGGAGCATCCACCGGCGAGGAATCCAGCCCCGGGATCCCATCGGTACCTCGACGGCACGCAGCCAAAAACGACAAACAGCCTAGACCCTAAACTACTACCTACAGAGGGCCCCCCGATATCTCCTCAGCTTCTCTCCACCGGCAGCGCTGGCGAGATCGGCGACGGACCGACCCGGGGCGGGCGGCGGAAGAAGAATGAACTGTGTAGCAGAGAGGAGAGGGGATAAGGTTCTCTCTGATTCCTTTTTAAAAAAGCACTTTAGTTTGGTGATATCTAGCTTTGTTTGCTCTACTATAGTCTCGATGTAGCTAACTTGTCTCCAATCTAGCATCAATTGTAGAGGCCCTAATGCACCACTACACATATAGACCGCCATAGTTACCACTGGCTTAGTAAGATTCACAAATTTATTTCTGGCCTTTACCATTCTATTATGTGATTAAAAGACACGGTTTTGCTGATGCGTATAAAAGTGGAATATACTTTTTTAAGGTGAAAAGTTATTTCTATTTGTACTGTTGTCTGTTGATGATCAGTAATAGATCATTAAAATTTTCGAAAAAAATGTTTTTTAGATTTTAGGGTGAAAAGCGAAGTAGCTAATTTCTCTTTTATTGGACTATTCATCATGAGATACAGATTTATTTTTAGGGAAGTCATGAGATACGGATGGACAGAACGTTCCATTTTTTCAGGCCTAAATCCCACCACTTACGTGCACCCATATACAGTGTCCCCAAACAAGAGCCATGGTCCACTGACTCCGAGTAATTAGCGCCAATTCGATGGGTACTTCTGTTTGTCCATTGTTCTCGGAGAATCCTATACGCTGACCAGGTCGGCTCCTTCCGCACACGGTATGGGCTGACCCAGTTCGACTTTCTTTTCGTGTTTCTTAGTTTACATTTTTCTTTTCTGTTTTCTGTTTCCTTTTCAGATTCGATAAATGTTTAAATTTGAAAAAGTCAAATTCAAAAATATTCAGATTCGAAAAATGTTTAGAAAAAAAAAAGTTCGACATTTTCAAAATCGGAAAAACTGACGGGAACAGTTGATAACAAACAAAAAGAAAGGAAAAAACCGGATAAAAAACGGGACAGAAAAGCACTCGCGTTAAATGGGCCAGGCCCAAGGGGACGTCGGCGTATAGGAGGCCCCATTGTTCTCTGGTGCGATCCACCGCCTCTTCTCCTCAGGAAACCGTCTCGAGTTAAAACAGGAAGCACCTCGATTCCCCGCACAAAAGCCGGCGAGCCGCGCAACCCCCTTCGACTCCGAGAGGAACCGCTCACCGGAGCACCACCGACCCGCGGACATGGCCGAGGAGGCGAAGCACCTGGAGACGAGCCGGGCCGACCGCTCCGTGTGGCTCATGAAGTGCCCGACCATCGTCTCACAAGCCTGGCAGGAGGCCACCGCCGCCGCCGCCTCCCACGGCGGAGGCCCGAGCCCTAACCCTAACCCCGTCGTCGCCAAAGTCATCCTCTCCTTAGACCCACTCAGTACTGACGAGAACCCGAAGCAGGCAAGCTTTCCCCTCCCCACCATCCGGTTGCGTGGCTTGGCTCGAGCGGAACATCGCTGAATTTTGGATTAAACTGTGGATCGGCTTTTAAGATGCTAGCGTTTGCTGCGGAAAATTGTTATGGAACATTCGATCGGTAGTTGGTTATCATTGATTAATTGGTCTATGACCTTCTTGGGTCCCACAATTAGATCAGCTCTACTAGGATAGCATTTTCTAAATGATGAACTATTCATGTTTTCTGTCTAGAACTTCAACTCTGCCGTCCAGACGGTCCTGTTTTCTGTCTAGAACTTGAACTAGTCTCCTGCCTTCGGTTGCGTTATTACCTTTTTCTTTAATTGCTGTTGGTCTACCAATTATTTATTTCTGTCTGTAGTCAGTATGTTTCACCGAAGAATCACCTCAAAGTGCCATGGGTAACTTACCTAGGCTTAACTCAGTCTAAGCAAATGTAACACTGTACTTTGGATCTTGCTTTGTAACACATGGGTGTTAATTCACAATATTCTAGCCATCATTCTTTGGTCAATTACGACCATAAGTTTCTCGTAGTTTCTGGGAGAATAGCCTCTGCAGTCTGGAGCCATTAAGCAACATTCTGGGCTGAAACAAATAGTCAAAAAGTTTATCATAATTATATGTTCCACGGCGAGGCTTATAAAAAGCTAATGTTATCATTGACCTTAAACACGCTCGCTCGTCAAGTATTGCCTTGGATATGTCTTCCATAGTTTTGCGGAACACAGTTGTCAATTTCGATACCTAGACATAAATACCGTCCATGGAACTCCTCTTTCTTTGTTCCCCAGTTTTCTCAGAGATGCAAGGCAGCCCTGTTAGCTAAATGTGTATAATAGCATCCATTTAAGATGTTTGTGTTATCGTGCCTATGTTTCTTACATGGTGTTAGTGAAATAATAGTTCAAGATGGAGATGGCTCAAGCAGACAATGGCAATACACCAAAGAATTACTCTTTAAATATGTTCCAGGATTTCGTTCCAATGTGTGTTTTCTCGGAGTCTAACCAAGGTAATAATTGTGATTTCTTTCACCTTTTAATTTTTTTCATGCATTTATTTTGTTTTTCTTATATAAAACATTGAAACCAGTTGGTTCTGTAACTGAGAAGCAAACAATACTTGATTCTACCAATACCCTTCTGAATGTAACAATATGCATTACTCTAATTTGGTGCTAACCTCATCCATTCAGCCTTTATTCATAAGAGAGACTCTCACTTTCAATTACCTGCAAGAGATTTGCAGTTCAAATCTGTAATTCCATCCAACCTCTAGTAAGGAAGTGAATGCATTTAGTTGCTCTTCTGTTGTTATTGGCATAATTCAGGGTTTTCTTCTGTAACCTCCAGGAGGTCTAACTATTCACTGAAGTAGGAAAATAATTGATCCATTTTATATATAGTTCAGGTAGAATTATACATATTGGGCTATTTATTGAAATTTAGAGGATATTGCTAATCTATGAATATAATTATACTGTCACCCTTTTCACCAATGGGGTCCTCTTTGCTGGATAATGCTAGTTGTTCTCGACGTGTTGAAGTAGTTCCTCATATATGTCTGTAATTAATTTGAAATTACTATTTAAGCACCCTCTTGATGTTTTAGTTGTAATTAATTCACTCAGTATATGCTTCATTGTGGTCTCTTTTGTTTTACATTTTTCTAGGAACTCCATAGTCAGTTCAGTGTGCCTACTGATTCATGTCGCGTGTACCCATGAAATGCGTATTTCCATAAATATTTGGAAGCTAGCACACTAAGATTCATTTTGTACATGATCATGCTATTTATCAGATATCTAATACAGTAGTTAAAAAAATAAGGATCTATTTTGTCTTTGCTTTATCATGCATGTTGGTTGTTGCCCTTGAACATGGTTAAGGGCAATAACCAATGTTGGTCGGTACTAGTTGTGTCTTACACATCTTACTAGCATTATATACATTTCATGTTGCTTCCTTTAGATTTTTTTTGGGTATAATCCCCTTACCGCATTATATATGTACCCTGCTGAACCGATATCATGAGAAGAGAGCTACACATTTTTGAGATTGATCATTTGAACAAAAAATTGAATGCAAAGCTGTTTATTCGGAGTAGTAGTAATTATTTCCTGTATCACAGAATTACGGCCTTCTGTTTATTGCAGGGAAGTTTGCATGCGAAGGAAAAGTTGGGCACAAATTTGACATGGAACCTCACAGAGAAAATCTTTCAGACTATGCAAAATTATGCCGTGAGAGGACTCAAAAGTCTATGATTAAAACAAGAAAAGTGCATGTCAGTTTTTTAATTTGATCTTGACCCTCTTTTATCGGTTCCATCTTCCAAGTGTTATTATATGTAAATTCACCTTGCCCCCTTCATTTATTAGGTACTTGAGAAGCACCATGGAATGGGAGTGCGGCAATTAATTCAACTGACAAATCCCGCTCCTCCAAAGGTAGTAGTCCTTTCTCAGGATAGCTAAGGCGATCTTTAAGATTGCTAGGAGTATTGAGAGTAGTAATTAGTGGTGAGGTTGTTTTCTAAAGTCAGGATTTCCATCGTATATCTGACAATGACATGCTATGTTTTCAACAGTTACCTTTTCTGGCAAAGCATTCCCAGAAAACAGATTGTTTGAATTGGTCCTCTTTTAAAAGAGTATCATTACTTATTTATACTTGTAATTTCGTGCTTATCAGGACAAGAAGAAAGCAACACCAACAAAACCTTTTGAACTGAAAAGAACTCGAAGGGATCGCAAGGATTTGGAAAATATCCTATTCAAGTTATTTGAGAGGCAGCCAAATTGGTCACTAAAGCATCTACTGCAGGAAACAGACCAACCAGAGGTAATTTGCTTGTGACTCCTAGAAGCTTTTATATTGATAATTTTTTGATTCACTGCGACAGTATTTGCATTTGCTTACTAAATTTATTCTTCACTTACCACCTGCCCACACTTGATGCATGCAGCAATTCCTGAAGGAGATAATGAACGACCTTTGCGTCTACAACAAACGAGGACCAAATCAAGGGACACATGAGCTCAAGCCTGAATACAAGAAGTCTGTTGATGACACTAATGCAACTTGAAGTGTATATCATCTTTTATGCTAGCTATAGATATGCTATACCGGAGTTAGAAATAGAATAGGAACTAGTATTACCCTGATGACTTGAGCATGGGGTTATGTCTCATCGACAAATGAAGACTCCAATCTTCTATCTGCTGCATACAATTAATCGCATATGATTTATCTGGTTGTTCTTGACAAAAGCCTCGATACATATTAGTGATTACCATGTCAAAGGAAAATAGTCGAAATTTTGTCTAGACGAAACAAATCGTTCAAATATATGCGTGTATTAACTAAGTGAATGGTCCAAATATGTGTGTGTTTAAGTCTTCGCCTTCCTGTCTTTTGCGTAAAGAGTGTTGAGGTTCCCCTAGAGTCCTAGACTCCCTTTTTTTTGAACAATAAAGGCCCAGAAGGGCCTAGGAGCTGCATTAATTCTAGGCGGTTACAGACCATATTACAAGCAGGACCTGAAAGAGGAGACAAATACAAACTAGTCCTGAACATAAGCACAAAGGACCCTAAAAAGATCAGGGGAAAAGCGATCAAGTCCTTGGTCACCGCCATCTCATCGACTCGAACTCCGGCTGCCGCCGACACCACCGAGGAACCTGCCACTTGGGGTGAGGACGACGCCCTGCGTCGTGAACGAGCCAGAGAAGGGCCTCCCGAAACGGAGGTTGAATCTGCGCCTCCATGGCGCGCAGATGACGAAGAGGACCGCCTTTCAGCCTGGAGGAGCAGGGGCATGCCAGTCAACACCAGAAGAAGCCCCATGCTGAGAATCACTTCGAGGGACGCCTCCACGGCGCCAACACGGACCGCCCTTGCGGCCAAGGATCGCGGTGGCACTCATGGCCGCCTCATGATGCGCTCCAATCTGCAGCTCACACCCATCGCTGCCGAAACTGGGCTAACGCCGTCCTGAGAGAAGAGCTCCCCTCGCCTCCACGGCCGGACAGAGCTCTGCTCAGCACGCCATCAAACCACCATTGACGGCGAAACAACGCGACACCTTTATTTTTGGAGACCGCAGTTCTCCCCACCATGCGGAGCTCCCATCTCACCTTGCCTCCGTGGCCGGCCAGAGAGCAGAGCGGCACATCGCGGAAGAACCCTACAACGCAGTAGATCTGGCCGCATAGATCTCCTGCTCTGCTCCATACTATAGGCAAACAGACTAAGATTCTAGACCTAGAATCTACTCTACTAAGCCCAACACCTTGCTTCAGCCATCCCACAGTGGCGCCGCCGCTAGGGACGACCTCAGCTCGGGCTGGCTCGCCGAAGAGGACTCTCAACGAGCGGTGGAACTGTAGCAAAGAGATAGACGGGAAGGAGGCAAATGGTTCGCGTGGTTCGAGGCCTAGACTCCTTGCGAGCGGCTTTTCATAAACCCTAACCGGTGATGTCCTTTCGTGTAGATACTACTACTCAGATACAAGCCACCGACCTGTTGGGGTTCCGCATATGAAAACAATAATTTTTACCCTACGCCCCTGAACCCCTGAAGCTGCCAGGACCTATCTATTAGTAATACAATAATGGGAAGGGCTTTTCGCGAACTTACCCTTGAAGACCGAAAAGCATTGTCAACGCTTAGGAGAGCGTGGTTGATGTAGACGAGCCGAAGTCGACCTCAAGGTCGTGATGAAGTCCTTGCACTCCTTTGGCTCCAACGACTTGAGTGCCTCAAGTGAGACACCTCGGGGGGAGTTACACACGTTCGGTGCCCGACGATGACTCCCGCTTCCCCGATCCTGGATCCAGCAGCAGTTGCGGAAGTAGAGCTCCTGGATCCAAATCCCGTAGCGCGACGGCGCTCCGCGGTGAAGATGTCTCTCGTTCGCGCAGTCCGAACTTGGGACCACGGTCATGAGAGAGAGAGAGGAAGAGAGAGAAAATATCAATTGGAGGTCCTCCCAAAAGTGAGAAGACCTTTATTGATTATTGGGTGTATTTATCTGGCCAAATACCCCCACTATATATAGGGGGAGGGGGGTACTACCTCCCTCAAAGTCCCGGAGTGGGACTAAAGGAGAGGAGGGGGAGGGGCTGGGAATTGGCCCATTAAGCCTTTTGACCCTTTAAATTGATTTTCTCTTTATTAAATAATTATGAATAAATGATTAAATCAATATTTAACATTCATTCACATATTATTCAACCTCCGTGGCTATGGAACACCTTCCACCTCCACTCCGGACATCCTCCGGACTTACCGAAACCCTTCCAGTTTTCTCTCTACTTTTCTTCGGCGATTCTACTGATCCTATAAACACTCTCTAAGTATCATCAAGCTCTTAAGCGTGATACCCCACGGTTCGTGAACACTCCAGACATGGTCGAGACACTCCCGTACCAATGATCGACAGAGGGACCTGGATGGCCATGTGACTCCTGTGCGTTCCACGAAGATCTTTTGTCGTTTGAACCGGGACAATCATGTCTTATTCCCTTTGTCTCTCGATACTTGCATTGCCCGAGATCTGATCAATGATATCACCATGTCGTGTTAAATCTCGTTACCGAACAATGCTATTTGACTCGTTCTGACAAGTGATATCCCTGTGATCAAATCACACGTTGCGTAGCTATTGGATATAACTTCTCTGAGTGGGCCCTTGAGTATCTTTCCGTCACATGGACGGATAAATCCCGCTCTTGACATGTATTGCCTCTACGGTTTCCTCCGAGTACCTGAACACACATTTATAACCACTGTATTACCAAGTGGCGCTTGATGATATCTAAGCACTCTCGGGAGACAGTGATTGATATAGCCTCACGTCAAAGGAATAGTCTACGAGGATCCATTTCTAATCATCATAACTTAAACTTCGTGACATGATCGGGTCACGATATTTAGGTTGGGTATTGGTTCATCATCTCATTCTCAGAATGAGTTGACTCCATTTCCAACTGGCATAAATGCCTGATCATCTGTTGACCAATGAACCAGTGACTAGAGTTTTACTGGGAACCCCTAGTTGTTTTTATATCACATATCTATTGATATTTCCAATCAATATAGTTATAGCATGATATAAAACTTAATCATAAACTATATAAAATATGATAATAGTCCTTACTACTATTTGTCTCTAGGGCATATTTCCAACACGACCTTTGTCCCGCGTGGAGGTTGTTCCCTCCCGCGTGGTGGTGGTACCGCTGACCCTTGTCCTCGATTGTTTCCTTTCGACCCGGCCGACCTCGCAGCGAATGTCGTGGTGAGACGACGATGATGATGGCAAGACTGTGGCGGCGCATGTTGGTGGTTGGTGTGGTTGGTGCTATGCTCTAGCTTGCCCGAGGTTGTGGTTTTTTAGGGACGCGAAATCCCCATCGGCCTTGCCGGTCCTGACGTGGTGACGCCTGCGAGTGCCATCGTCCTTCCTGAAGGGCGTCAGGTGTTCCCTTCCCCTACCCCCGTAGCGTATCGGGGAAAACCCTAGGACTAGTCTGGGCAACAACATCGTCATCATCACTTTCCTTCTTGGAGGTGTTGCTTGGTACGAGGCGCGTCGGAGTGCCAGGAGCATGGTGTTCATCCTCCGGTGGGTGCAACGGGTGCTCTTCATCGCCGTTTTCGTCGAGCCATCATTGTCGGCATTGTTTTCTCTTCTTCCTTCTTTTGTTTTTCTTTTGGTCTTGCTTTGTGTTGTTTGCCCCAACAACGGGCTTGTATGTATCGATGGTTTGCTATATTAATATAGCGGGGGCGAAAGTCTGTTTCAATGGATACATAACACTCTATTTATTTGTATTTAATTTAATACAATGAGATACTCCCTCTATGCAAAATAATACACTGCGTGAGTTTTTTCAAAAGTCAACGACCTAAAGTTTGACCAAATATTTAGAAAAATCTAACATCTACACTATGATAAGTTCATACAATATGAACGTATATTTTATGATGATTCTAATAATATTTATTTGATACCATAGATATTGATATATTTTTCTACATATATTTGGTTAAACTATAAAGTTTGACCAAAAAAAGTACATAGAAAACGTTCACGAACCGGTACGAAGGCGGCTACCGCAAAGGCGATTGTGAGACGGCAGTCCCGTGCCTCCCATGGCGGCACCGCCAGGCAATCTTGCATGATCCTGTGGCCTTCGGGCCATGGGGCAGGGTGGATCTCGGCCCCCGTCGGTGGGGGGCTCTGCTTTTCTGTTTTTAGGTTCTAGGTTTGGCGTGGCGGCGCTCAAGTGGTGGCGGCGACACATTCTCCAATAAAGTCTTACCAGCTTCAGCCCCATCTCGACAGCGATGTCGAGAAGTTTGTGGGAGTGGTGTGTTCTTTAAGGACTTATTCTGGCAGTGAGGATCTTTAGATCGCCAAGGAGGTTCATCGACAGTCCATGTCCATCTTTCTTCTTTGTCTTCGGAAAGGATGTGGCCTTCTGGGCCTGTTTGGCGACTTTCCTATCCGCAACCAACAACATCAAGCCGGCTCTAGGAGGAGCGGCAACGGCGGCGTGCCGTCGACACGGTCTAGGGTTTGAAGATGAAGGACATCTCAAGGATTTCGATATAATTTTCGTTTTTGTTGAGGCGTTTTGTACTATTCAATGTTTCTTTTAATGCCTAAGTCCTATTCAAAATAAACTATAAAGTTTGACTTTAAAAAAAATGATGCACTACACACTACACGGTTTATTAGGGGCCCTTTTGTTGGGTTTCTAGCTCGGAAATCCTAACAAAGACCGACCTTCGCAAAGGTTCGCCCCATGCAACGTCATCGCGCCAAGTGCCATATTCTCCTTCGTGCGGCCCTCCTAGTGGGCTCTGCATGCTTGTCAAGTGTCACAATTAGAATGAAATTAGGATTAGGATGAGAGAGAGGGAGTTAGAGGAGCGAACGTACAAATTTTCTCTTTTATTTTTTAAATCCGATGATTTAAAATGTAATATTTTGAGAACAGTTTGTCCCAATTACGAACCTTTTTTACTTTTGAGATCCTCGTGCCGAGAGTTTTAAAACTACATCTCATCTTTATAGGTTTTGAACAATTTTTTTTGTACTTTCAAAACCGTTGCGTTCGTACTTTTTTTGTGAGTAAGGAGCTTTATTAAGAATCAAGCGGGATTACAGTCGTTAGCTAGAGTGTCAGAAAGGAAGGGTGGGATATAATTCACCTAAAAGCACCTCCTTGTAACACGACTAGCTCTCCTAGCATAAAGGTGAGCGGCTTCATTTGCTAGGCGTCCTACATACACGAGTTTGAAGCTAGAAAAATTCCGGCTTAGTTCCTCAATTTCCTGACAAATGGTGGCGATACAGGATCTAGTGCCACCAGGGTCTTCAATAAGCTTGATGACCCGCTGAGCATCATATTTAATGTCCACCTTTTAGTAGCCACGCTCATCAGCAAGTCGGACTCCTTCTAGAATTGCCAATGCCTCCATAACCATTGGACTTGCAGCGTGATCAGTCCAATTCGCGTGTGCCTGAATCATGAACCCCTCGACATCTCTGACAACTAACCCAGTTGCTCCTGTGATGCCTTCTTCGTTGAAACTGGCATCCACGTTTATTTTCAGGGCACCATCTTCGTGCTTCTTCCAACTGGACACAGTTTTAATTAGTGCAGGGGATTGTTTCTTCCCTAATTGAGCTAGGTCATAAGTTGTATCCATAGCCCAACGCACCGACCCAACAATGGTTCTGCCTCCTTTGCCATGCTCCCTAGCATTGCGTTCCGACCAAACAGCCTAGCAGCCGCACAAAATTACACATGCGTTAGAGAGAGGGATTAATTTCCCCATAATAAGATCTGAAGACCACGTCCTCGGATGCAGATTGGGGAGATTGATCATAGTTACCTTCTTGAGTTCCTCCCGGGGAAGCTGAGCCCAAGTGCACTCAAAAAAGGCATGGTGGATCAACTCGTTTTCAGCACCACAAGTGTCACAATGAGATAGTTTGTCCATGTGTTTATCCTTCAAAACCTATTTGCATGGGATGAATTCGCATAACACTCTCCACTAGAATGTTTTGATTTTGGGAGGCACCTGGAGCTTCCATAGGCTTTTCCAACAAGAATTATTGTGCTCACCCGACGACGATTGTTGTGGGATCATGTGCTTCTCTGCATCCAGTAAACAGTAGCACGACCGGACAGTGAACGAGCCACTCTTCTCTGGATCCCATGCCCAAAAATCCTCCATGCATCGACCAAGAGGGATAGAGAGGATTTCAGAAATATCAGGTTCAACAAAGTTTTCAGTCAGCTTTTCCTCATTCCATTGGACCTGATCCATCATAATCAATTCATTTACTCTGACAATTTCTGAATTATTAGATCTGACAATAGGCCTCTTACCAATATGAGAGGGGATCCAAGGATCTTCTCATACCATGATCGATGATCCATCTCCCACTCTTCTAATCGGGCCTTTTTAGCGCCTCCCTACCATGCAAAATCGCTTTCCATATATGAGATATTGATCTTTTGTTGGTAGCCGAGAGGAAATCCTTGTCATGGAAATATTTATCTCTTAATACCCGAGAGCACAAAGAGTCAGGTTTATCCAGCAGCCTCCAAGCTTGGTTAGCCAGAATGGACTGGTTAAAAAGGAGAATATCTCGAAAACCCATCCCTTCATACGATTTAGGGACGACAATATTTTGCTAACTCTTATCGCGGTGCTCTTGGTGTAGACAAGGCAAGCTGCCATGGGGCTTCACAGGGGCCAACACTCAACCACGTCGAGCTTTCCTTGACACGTGTCCCTCCTCCTCCTCGAAGTTGTGCCTCTGACCGTTGAGGCTCTACCCTGGTTCTTGTGTTGAATCAGTGAAGGATGCAACCACACGCGATTGCAAGAGACGGAGAACTACTTTGTGTTCATCTTTCCATAGTTTCCGTTCCTTTTCCAAGGTATGACATATTTGCCATTGTCCCTTGCTAACACTGCCCAAATCCGAATCTGCTGCGGTGTGTGCTAATCTTAGCCTTCTTTAGTTCTTCATCATTGATCTTTTAGGAGGAACATTGGTGAGTTTGTACACTTTTTACTCATTTTACTCTATATTGTTCATGGTTTAGCAATGATGTGGAAAGCGTTCTCCATCTACCCACAGGCTCAGATCAATAGCGGTCTCTTTCTTGCTTTGTTTGACAGTATTTTTGTTAGCAATAAATTAGTAATGTATGTTTTCTCAATAAGATGAATGATGATGCTAGCATTTAGGTAAAATGATGCAGAATATGTAAACTAATTTCTTTTATGGGTCATGGTTTCGTTTATTTGTGATGAATAATTTCGCTAGAATTTAAGGTGTACTTTCCTTCTAGTCCATAACTTTCTAAACCTCGATATGTGAGATGAGCATGTTTCACCCATTATCTTGCGTATTGCCTTTCTTCCTACAACATGGTGAGAAATCGATAGAAAGACACGTGAATGATGCAAAGTGTAAAAAAGGACATGAAGAACACATGTTGGTCCTTGAGTTATCAAAGAAAAAGGAAGAGGGATAAGAATACCAACGTATAGCGTGGGATATTTGAAAACTATTGTAGAAGTTTGCGCATGAAAACAATAATTTTTTCCTACACCAAGAACCCTAATATCAGGATCTATCTATTAGAAATGCAGTAACGGGAGGGTTTTTTCGCGAACTTACCCTTGAAGACCAAAAAGTGTTGTCAATGCTTGGGAGAGCGTGGCTGATGTAGTCATTCCGAAGCTGACCTCGAGGTCGTGTTGAAGTCCTTTGTATCCTACGGCTCCAACGACTGCTAGTGCCCCAAGTGTTGCACCTTCGAGGGAGTTACACACGTCCGGTGTCTGACGATGACTCCCGCTCCTCCGATCCAACAGTAGTTGCGAAAGTAGAGTTTCTGGATCCGAATCCCGCAGCGAGATAGTGCTCCGCGGTGAAGAAGTCTCCTGCTCTCGCGATCCAGACTTGAGACCATAGTCACGGGAGAGAGATAATATCAACTGGAGGTCTTCCCAAAAGAGAGGAAACCTTTTAATTATTGTGTATTTAATTTGTCAAAATATCTCAGAATATATAGGGGAAAATCACCCACATAGTTAATTGTCTTAGCCACGTGGGACTAAATAAAGGAGAGGGGAGGAGGGGGGTTGGCCGCCGCCGCCGCTACCCCTCTCTTTCTTTCCCTTTGGTCTTTCTCTCATGGGCCTTTTCTCTATGGAATTAGGCCTAATTAGGTATTTGACCTTTTAATTCATTAAATAATTATAAATAAATAATTAAATTAATATTTAACATTTACTTACATATTATTCAATCCCCGTGGCTATAGAACTCCTTCCACCTCCACTCCGGATATCCTCTAGACTTACCGAAACTCTTTCGGTTCCCTCGCTTTCTTTTCTTCAGTGATTCTGTCGATACCAAAACGCTCTCTGAGCACCATCAAGCCCTTAAGCGTGATATCCCACAATTCAGGAACACTCCAGACATGGTCGAGATCTTCCCATACCAACGATCATCAGCGGGACCTGGATGCTCATGATGACCCCCTGTGCATTCCACGAATCTTTCATCGCTGACCCATGAACATCGTGCCATATTCCTTTTGTATTTTCGATAATTGCATTGTCCGAGACCTGATCAATGACATAACCATATCGTGTTCAATCTCGTTACCGACAAATGCCATTTGACTCGTTCCGATAAGTGATATCCCCATGATAAAATCATACGCTGTGCAGCTATTGGATATAACTTTTCCGAGTGGGCCCTTGTATATCTTTTCATCACGCGGATGGAAAAATTCCGCTCTTGATGCATAATGCCTTTACATGTTCCTCCGAATACCTGAACACATCTTTATGATCATTGCTCCCGCAAATAACGTTTGATGCTATCTAAGTATTCTCAGGTGTCAATGATTGATATGGCCTCACGGTCTAAGAAATAGGACACTAGGTCTACTCTAATCATCGTAACTTGAACTTCATGACATGATTGGGTCATGATGCTTAGGTTGTTTATAGCTCATCATCTCATTCTCGTAATGAGGTGACTCCATTGTCAACTGGCATAAATGCCATATGATTAGGAAACCTTGATCATCCGTTGACCAATGAACCAGTGAGTAGAGATTCACCATGAACTCCTGTTTGTTTGTATATCACACATGTATTGACGTTTTCTTTCAATACAGTTATAGCATGATATAAAACTTAATCATAAACTTTACGAAATATGATAATAATCCATATTATTATTTGTCTCTAGGATATATTTCCAACAACTATAAGTCGTCGTACTTGCAGCATCCAATTAAATGATATCATCCTTTTCCAATTCTTGTTTTCCCGTGAAAGCACACAGGCACTCAACTAGTACCAACTAAAAAGGGGAAAGATTCAATTATAGTTAATCCTGTCACTGTGATAAATACTCCATTTCCTTGTAGAAAAAAACTACAAGAACATGATTTTTCACGCAGATCATTCTAAGGCAACTTCAATCTGCACAAATCTTAGATGACGTGGTACACTATTCTACTGTGAAAAAATGCTCACATGGCCAAGGAGCTTGGCTGAATGGTTTCCTAGAACAATCGAGCGTTGGAATACCTAGAAGGAGTAGAAGGACGTCACCGAATGGGAAGAAGACAACCATTGCGCCGATGATTCAGAGCACATGATGGCAATTCACTTGACATAGAGGACTAGGGCGACAAGACTAAGCCTATGGGGCGACTAGACGAACACTGGGAAAGCTACAACGATGGCGTAGCGAAACAACATAGCATGTTTTGCTAATTCTACTAATATGTACTATGTTTTCCCTAAAGATAATGTTTTTCCATGTACTAAACTCTCCGCTTCTTTCAGAGAAAGGGGGTATCATATTAGATAGATTTTTACCTTTGAGTCGTGGACATTAGAGCAAGATTGTTATTGTGGAGGTTCAAAGGTAGGATTCTTACTAGTAGAAAATTAATTCTGTCTCCAACACTAGCGGACTAGATAAGGTTCTTCTTGAAGGTTCTGAAGATTCAGTTTTGATCATTGATGATTCCTTCTGTTCTTCCTCTACTCCATGAGTATTTTAACCATAATATATGTGAGTTGGTGTTGTTTCTAAAATGGCATATGGAATATGGTATTTTTACCAAGCACAGGGAACACTTTATGTGGTAACTATAAGCACGTTTGAATCCAAATTGAAATAAACTAGCTATTTAAACTTCTGATTGTGATCTTTATTAAAATATATATGGTTGTTGTATCCTATCAAACAAAACATTTCACTTTAAGTTCATCGTTTATTAAAACACTATTAGTCGAGGGGTCTGAGATGGCTCAGTTAACTTCTTTTTGTAGTAACACAAAAAAAATACTGTAATATCTGTTGAGTGTTCAATTTGTGTAATCTTGTAGGCACTAAACCATGTGTACCACATGACCCACTTCCAATTGATTTTCTTGGAAACATCTTGTAATATTGTTATCAATGCACCTGCAGCTCTAATGATTAACACTATTTTCTAGAATTCTATCTCATGCGAGTTGAATCTATTTTGTTTACTCTTGTAGCCAAAATGCAAAAGCACTAATGGGGCTCCCATAATCCCTTGATTCTCCCCTTCATGAACAAAATACATAAAGAGGTGAAATGAAAATGATAGTCTGGTGAACAAATATAGTTTCCATCTCTTTCTGTGATTGTAGTGTATGCTTGCAAAAAATTGCAGGGATATGTTACTCCCCCATCCCATAATATAAGATGTTATTATAACCAATATAACCAATATAACCAATATAATATACTAATATATTGGTTGTAATAACATATTTATTATGGGGCATATATGGAGTTATCTTTGTTCTTGCTTCTCATATAGATTTACAAACCTTTTGTATTATTCTCAGATATTAGTCTTGCCGAATTGATAGGGGTGTCTACTAGATAAAGAGAGATCTTCAGTGGCTTACATAGATGGATGATGTCCACCGATGATCGACAACCCGCCTGATTTGTCACTATGTTTACACTTCTACTATCTAGGGGACATGTAAAAGCAAGGCTGAAATGGTAGTGATGCACGTGAGGTCGCTTGGTTGGCAGTGGAAAAGATAAGCCAGTGAAATATGGGGTTGCTCCTTCTATACTGCTTTGTTGCAATAGCCCAAGAAAACTAAGGGGTTGGATCAAACGTTGGTTAATGCTTTTATCAGATTTACTTCCATGTATTGCTTAATTGTTGAGATGCAGGCGTGTGGTTTTTATACCATTGTTCCGTTTCTTTTTTTGGTAAAACATGATCAATGCTGAGCTGACCACATTTTGGTTCATATTTAGAAAAGCAAGTTGTGATTTCATGTTTTGGCTAAACCTCTATTCAGATTTAGAAGACACCTTAGTTTTTCTGTTTGCTATACTTTGATCCCGGTTTAGAATATATCAAGTAGCTTTGCTATCTATTGTTGGGAAGATCACTATAAAAGTCATTATGTATGCCATTTGTTTTAGCTTCTAACCGTGGTACCATATATTATGTCAGTTTACATGTTTTTTTTTTGCGGGTTTTTTTTTTTTGCGGGGATGTCAGTTTACATGTTGAGGCTGAAGATATGTTATATGTAATCTTGTGAGGTTCTCAACTATTTTGGAACATAGAATAGATTTGCACACATGAGTTACTAAATTGATTAATATAATAACTAAAAATGCAAGAGGAGTTGATGAAACTGGTCTTACTTGCAAAACTCACCCAATAACTTCATGCTGCTACCTGATACAATTTTTGAACAAGTGATTTTTTTTCGCCGCAGAAAAAAAGTAAAAGCGAGAACAACTCGTGCCATGTATGTGCGCCGCACGGATCGACGCATAGGCAAGCCCCGTCCACTTTGGATACAAGAGATTTTCTTTTAATTCTCTAGACTGTATGTGCGCCGCACGCAAGCCTCGTTCGCTTTAGATAGGAGAGTGTTTTTTTTAGTTTCCCCGATTGACATAATAAATTCTTCTACTTGTTGGTTACCTAAATTTAGACGCGCATGGATGGTATGGTTGAGGGCTGGGCAATCCGAGAAATATTTTTCTCCTTGTTTGATGATTGTGTTTAACCGATTCCATGCATCAAATGTTTGATATCCAAAGTGAACCAGCAACTCTAATTTAATACTAGTTCTAGTAAAGAAATTGACATATTCTAAAGAAAAAAAAGTACTAAGTATAAAACTTGTATTAGTTTAGTACAAAATAAACGACACTTGTTATGGATTGGAGGAATACTAGAAATTGACATATTCTGTACTCGCGAACCATCAATATCCCATCTGGCGAGGCCTACGGGAAAACGTTGGGCCATAGAGTTTTGGGCAGACGAATGGCCCCTGTGGTTTCCCGTGCAGGATCGCCGTGCACCACAGCAGCACACCGTCGTCCACAGCGACACGTGCACCGCCAGCTTCACGCGCTCCTTCCGCCGGCGCTGGGTCTGCATGCGGTCGTACAGCTCGTCGGGCATCCCCAGCCCCTCGCTGGTGGCGACGATGGGCACGGAGCTGATGATCCGCCCCGGCACGGTGAACTCATGGAGGTCGGCGTGGGCGAGCGGCACGCCCTGGTACGCCACCACGACGCGGCCCGTCCCGTTGGTCTTGGCGCGGAAGTGCCATGGCGCTCTGCCCCAATTGTCGACGCGGAGCGTGATGTTGAAGGTGGGCGCGCGCGACGCGCCGGCGCTGGCCCGGTCGAGCCCCTCGACGGCCGGCAACTTCACCCAGAAGTCAGGTACACTACAGGAACGGCACGCTACGCCGAGGGCAAAAAGCCGTCGGCGTAGACCAAAATACCCTCGGCGTATGCTACGCCGACGGCTGCCCTCGGCGTAGCCTCCTCGGCAAAGCTCTCCCTCGACGAAGCCACTTTTGCCTGTCGGCGTAGCTTTAGCCGTCGGCGTATGCTACGCCGACGGCTTTGTCCTCGGCATAGCCCCGTCGGCATAATAACAGCAGGTTACAAAAAAACAAAAAAAAATAAAAAAAATTGATTTTTTCTCAACTTTTTTAAATCTTTGAATTGTTTGAATCGTTAATCTCTCACCTGTAACATTTTTAACACTAATTATAGTTAATCTTTGATTAAATTGTAGTTTTGAACAAACTTCCCGCTCGATCACCCATCCTAGCACTACTCCAGCTCCAACACGCTTAACTTCTCTGTCCTTCCGAATCAGCTTCCGCGAATCAATTTGTATCTAGTTGCCAATACTATGGTATCAATCTTATTAACTCTTATATCATTATGTCACATGTTTTTATTTTTTGAAACTACAAACACTTATTTAAGTAAACAACAATGAATAAGTAAAAATATTACTGATTCAAATAAAAATACTATTGAATTCAAATAAAAATATAATAATTTTACTTTTTTGTATTTTCTATTTAATATGAAATAATTAATATCTTTAAATCCGTAAATCGGAATTTGATAAATAATATGTCTAAATTGATTAAAAAAATAAAAAGAATCTAAATATGATATCCATATTAACTTATCACAAACCTCCCGTTTTTGAATTAGCTATTTGGTGGTTGCTTTACAAAATCCTCCTTTTTTGCGCTCGGAAAAATAGAAAATGGCTTTTTGGTGCGACGAAAAGGAAAACTTCCTCCTACAATATTGTTTACCATCCCATGATGCATATGTATGCACAATATGGGCACATTATCACAAACTATGCCTTGATTCTAGCCATAACATTGGTCATTTGACCCGAAAGCCAAGAAACCTCGAATGAGATAGGTCATTTTGTGAAGGATTTTTTCAGACATAATCAATATAGCAGGTTTGATATTTTTCCTTGTAACTAAGTCACATAATATGACACCACGCGAAGGTTTCGTATTGTTTAGATCGTTTTTGAATTTTTTATGCCCGTTTTAAACTATCGTCACACTTTCTCGAACGACGGGCATGAAAATTCTTAGCTCGGGGCCGAGCCTCACTAAACTTGCTTTGGATCTTTGATAAAATAGCATATTGTGAACCTAAAAATGATTTTTGTAAAAAAATATAAGCATCAGATCATGTATCTGTAGTTCATATCTGACCCACTTCCTACCGATTCGGCAGGAATTTGTCTTTTTCACCAGGGGTGGACGAAAAGGTTTCAGATCCCTCTGTTGGGACATTGTCCATATAAGGTGGTCTATTATTTTTTGTAAAATATGGTGGTAGCATTTTAAATTAGCCATTTGGTGGTTGCTTCACAAAACTCCCCCATTTTTGTGCTCGGAAAATGGAAAATGCCTTTTTGGTGCGACGAAAATGAAAACTTCCTCCTGCAACATTGTTCAACATCCCATGATGCACATGTATGCACAATATGGGCATATTATCACAAACTATGCCTTGATTCTAGCCATAACATTGGTCATTTGACCCGAAAGCCAAGAAACCTCGAATGAGATAGGTCATTTTGTGAAGGATTTTTTCAGACATAATCAATATAGCAGGTTTGATATTTTTCTTTATAACTATGTCACATAATATGACACCACGTGAAGGTTTCGTATTGTTTGGATCGTTTTTGAATTTCTTATATCCGTTTTAAACTATATATAATATTTTATGTTTTACTTAATTTTTTTAAAAAATATGTAATATTTTAGTGTAGATAGATAGATTTTATTTTTCTGCAAATTTTGATATATTATTTGTATTTTTCCGAATTAGAATGATTTAGTTATGATTTTTTAAAGTTTAATGAGATAAAAGGAAAAATAGCTACGCCGAGGGCAGCCGTGGGCGTAGGCTATGCTACGCCGAGGCATTTCTACGCCGACGGCTGTTTGGCGTGGCTGGCCTGGTCACGGTCTACGCCGACGGCCCCGATGTTTGGCCGTTGGCGTATTCATCCATTCCTGTAGTGGTAAGTATACGGGATCCTGCGTGTTGTGCGCTGGGGCTGGGATCGTAAAAAGCGCGCCGAGAAACACGATTGCCCCGAGCACCAGCATGCACTGTGCGCATAGATGCTGGTCCAGATCACAGCCGCGCCGTTCATCTTCCGTGTGGATGGCTCCCATGGATATCGATGCGGACGACTACAATCGACGACGACGGGATCGCCGGACTTATGATATGGTTGGGTAAAACTCGTTTTCCAACGCAAGTTCTGATCTCACATCGCAGCCAACAATTGGATATAGGCCTCGTGGACGATGTAAGAGTCCCGAACGGTTGGGAGTAGTTTGGGAAAGAGATAAGGACTTTCTGTTAGTTGAGAAGGAGACCATCGTCGCTGTAAACCTGTTTCGCATCCAAAACACCAAGTCCTCTCCTTTTTTTGCTTGTCAACAACTTCCGTGTCATCAGAACCTCAGCACGCCGTTCTCCGTTTTGCACGCCACGATCTTTTTTTCCCTTCGAAGGAGCTGTTCCAGTCTTGTTGACGATCGTGGATGGGTCAGGCCGGCGACCTAGAAGCTGGGAAGGGCGCCGAACGGCGATCGGATATTGACCATGGACAATGGTGCGTCCCACTCGTATTCACCATACTACTTTGTGTCTTGACGGTGGGAGGATTGGGTCTGGTCATGTACCTGCAGGGCAGTCCTTCCGTCTCCGTCCACCTCATGGGCTACGACGGCATCGACCCCGGCGGCGCCGCCGGTGTGGTCTCGCCGGCCTTCAACATCACGCTCCGTCTGAACGACACCTGCGTCGACCGCGCGGACGTAGCAGTCATGTACTCCGGCGTCGCGCTCGGCTGGGCGCGCGTGGATCCGCGGGACTGCGCCAAGAGGCGATGGGCCAAGGACGTGGAGGTGGTGGCCCGGGGAGGCGGCGTGGGGCTGTCGCAGCGCCTCCGGCAACGCATGGCATCGGACTGGCGCTCTGGCACCATGGAGCTTGACATTGATGTCACCACGTACCAGGAAGACTCGCCCTTCACTGACACCGAATTCCCCCAATACATGATTGTGAAGAAAGTAAGGATTAACGAGACAACCGACGCCTCCCAAACTCTCTGGTTGGCGTGATTAGACATGCGAAGTATACTAGGTATGCTGCATATGATATTAGTACTATGTGTAGTATCATAGTCGTATCTATATTTATTGATATATAGAATCTCAAAACAAATTTATGTACAGTACAAGATTTATTTACCATTAAATTTTCTAGCTCTCTGGTGCTATGATACGATATCTATTGATTATACTACTACCATCTCACCCACACTTCAGATTTTTGCATGTGGTCACTCATGCTTGTTCTCCTGTCGCTCGTGCTCCCTGTCAGCGGAGCCACTCTCCGTCTCCTCAGCCATGTCGTCCCTCGTCGTCCCAGAGTTGGGCTGAGGTTGGGGGGCACTCGTCAGTGGTTGCGGCGGTGCCGCCAAGACCCTCTCCTAGGTGTTGCGAGCAGTACAAGGTCAACACCACTTTGGACTCTCTCTTCCAGTCCCAAATCGCCTTGATGCGCATGGAGCTCCTTCAGCTGGTTGAAGTCCGCATCGAGGAGGCGTCTCGCTCCCTCTGTGAAGAAGTGGCAGCTCTCAAGCTGTTGTTAGCTCGTGGTGGTGTTTCTTTGGATCTGATGGAGGCATGCCCTTCTGATGGTCTGGGCTCGACAAAGCGGAGGATTCAGTTGCGCTTGACTCCTCTGAGTAGAAATCGTCTGTGGTTGAGGAAGAGCAACTCTGTGGCTACTTCTCTCCCCGTGGCCCGTCGTCGCAGCCTGTTGTGTTGGCTGCCTCTGAGTGCGGGGGCTTGGGCTTGCTCACAACTCAGACGCTTGACTTTAAGAAGAGTGGTTATGCCGACGCTGCAGTCTCTCTCTTGCCTGAGTTTGGAAGGCTTGTGGTTCACATGGGTGGTGAGGTTGCTGAGTCAGAAATGTTGACTCCTATGACTAGAGCTGTTGTCGCTAGAGAGGTTTGCGATTTTCTCACCACCTTGGTTGTTACCTATCCTAGATTCAACAAATCTTTTGGGTGTAAGGTTAAGTCTATGAGAAGTGGTTCTAGGCCAAGATCAGTCTCTAGGAAGGAGAAATCAAGCAAGAAGAGGGGTGCTATGGGAAATGCATTTACAGTTGCTTGATGGATGTCCCCCTTTGTCCTGGCTTGTCTTTGTCAGTGCGGCGTAGGAGTGTCGTGTTTGGTGTGTTCGTTCGTGTAGCTCTGTGCACTAGTAGAAACCAGGCTATTAACCCCGGTTCGTAAGGACCTTTAGTCCCGGAATGCGACCCGGGACTGCAAAAGCGGGACTAAAGGTCCAAGCTTTAGTCCCGGTTCTGTTACGAACCGGGACTAGAGGTCCAACCACGTGGCCTCGCGAGCCGCGCTAGGCTGGAGGATATTAGTCCCAGTTCGTAACACGAATCGGGACTAAAGGTTCCCTGCCGCGGCAACGTTTTGGGTCATTTGGCTGCCGCGGCAGGAGATGGGGTTTTAGTGTTTTGTGTTTTTCTTTTCATTTTGTGTTTTGTGTTCAATTATTTTTCATTCTGTGTTTTCATTAGAAACAAGTTTTCGTATACATACAGAACGCTACTACACAGTACTTGTACACATTGATGCAATATATAATATAATTTCTCTTACAAGCATACATGGAGTCCCAACCGGGTCCAGAGTCTGTCTATTTGATTACATGGAGATCATTACATGGATATTTTAGGGTCTATCTAGAGAGAATTCTCCGCGTGGGTCTATGACCTCGTCGACAAAAAATCCAGCAAATTCCTCTTGGATTGCTATTAGGCGGTCCTCTGGTAGGAGCTTGTCCCGCATCGCGTCCAACTATAAAGAATAAGATCGTATGAATTAGACTCAACGCAACTTTTTGTAATAAAAATAAAGGGTGAATATATTGTTTACTTACTCGAAAATTTTCCAAGGGCTTCTCAATAGTGATGCGAATGAACTCGCACACGTAGAATCCACATAGATTAGTCCCCCGTGGCTGCCTCGCGCACTTTAAAAGAATATAATTCAATCAAATAATAACTCTAGCATGATAAATGCACATAAACTAGAATTAAATAGATGCACGGACTTAGCTCGTACTACTTACCGAGACCGATTTAAAAAATAGCTCCTCACGCCATTGATCGCGGACCTTGTCCTTGAACCGTGTCCAAACCCTACCCGACAAAGAAAATGAATGTATGAGTTAATAACTACTTGATATCCCAGAAAATGAACGAAGGAACCGATATAGTGCGATAATGGTTGAAATTACCTCTGGAGCATATCGATAATGCCGCGGTAGTCTTCAATGTCTTTGTTTAGTGAGTCCATAATGTGAACTCTTCCCAAGTCAACTGAAATGCTTAGAAGAATCCAGTGGTACCTACACAAGGTTTACATACGTCAGTAACTCATTATTTACACTGAACATCGAGTAAGCAAAAGTTAATATGTACAAGAACTCACTTGCCATCGTGGTAAGAAAATTAGTATTTCATTACAAAAATGCTGGTTCGTGAGAAACCGGAGCAAGTTTTGATCGGTCTCCAGTGGCTTATCCTTTAGCATAACTCCATTAACTCGATGTGGGTCAATGAACCCATATCCATTGATAGCCTTTCTTTTACATTCGAGAATTTTCATTCTGTATCATTATATATAGCGTACAAAAGAATATAGTGAGTATACTTACCGGTAATGAATTGAACAAGCTGAGATAGAGACTTAATTACATAAATAAAGTAATCACTTACATACAATAGCAACTGAGGATAGATTTGTCGAGTTCCTTTAGATTGAATAACTGAAACAATTCTATAAATTCAACAGGGACCTCGTCTTCAGCGAAGTAATGCGATTTTCGAACTTTCAGTATGAGCCAATATCGCTCTTCTTTTGATGCTTTCATGTACCATTCATGGAATCGTTGCATTTTTGTTGGCATATCCCGAAACCTGTCAGAACTAACCAGAGGCTCCCCGTGAAGAAATTTAGGTGCTACCTCAGCCTTGGGCATATCACCGTGAAGAATGTCATGAATAGACATATTACATTGCTCGGCCAATATCTTAGCTGTTTCCGGATCTATAGGTTGTACCTCATATAGTTGAGGTTCGGGTATCTGCACCTGGAGTGGGAGGAGCGATTGATTTGCTTGTTTCCCTAGCTGGGAAACGTCTCTTTTGGTTCTTCGGCTACCACTCGATTGTTTTGCTTGTTTCCCCAGCTGGGGGACGTCCGTTCTGATGTTTCCACTACCACTCGATTGTTTTGCTTGTTCCCCCTGCTGGGAAACCTCTTTTGTGATGCTTCCTGTACCGCTTGATCTCTTCCGTTTTAGTGTCTTCTGAAGACATCGTGTATAGTCATCTGGCGCATTTAACTGAGCTTGGGATGGTTGCGTCAGTAATTTTCTAAAGTGCTCCTTGGTTTCCGGTTTTATTTGGACCTCTGGCTCAGGTTGTTTCTTTTTAAAATGAGCATCCACTTCGGCCCGTACGACCGCATCGGTCTCCTCATCGGTCAGGTTGTAAGCCCTCTTGGGAAGAACCAGCGGTACTCTTAGGAGGGGCGACAACTGTCGCTTTGGGCGTCGGTTCTCGCTCGACGGAGCGGTGCTATTCTTCCGCTTTTGGCCCTTAGTGGATGGAGGCGGCTGTGTAGATTGAGATGGACTCGTGTTGGGGTCATGGATTGGACTTGGAGGTGGTGGACTTTTACTGGGAGGAGACGGTGCCCTTGGAGGTGGACTTTTACTGGGAGGAGACGGTGGCCTTGGAGGTGATGGATTGTTTCTCGGTGGAGAAGGTGGCCTTGGTGTCGAGCCTGGAAACTTGATGTATTCTTTTTTCCAAAGAATGAAGCCACTCGTGACTTCTCCCAGTGTCGTCTCCCCTTCACCTCCAGGGATGTCAAGCTGTAGTGACTGACACATCGGTTGAACTTCATCCACACCGACACGAGCATAGCCAGCTAGAATCGGATTACAATGGTAGGTCGCTCCCGGTGCAGAAGGTAAAGCAAAGCTGACCGCCACCTTCATGGATATGTTATTCAGTTCAACATGCAGCTCACAACTAGTCTTCTCCTTAATTGCATCCACGGGGTACATATCCATCGTTGCATCATTACCATGGCCCTCCATGGAAGCCACACTGCTTTTCCGTTGCGATGGGCCGATCGTACTGTCTGGTGTAGGATCTTGTTGTCGGAGTCCTTTAAGTTTATTAAGCTCCTGGCGATGCTCCTGCAGCATGGCTTCAAACCTCGCGAACCGCTCTGTATCCTCCTCTTTTTGCCGCTTTGTTTTTTTTATCAGCTTCTGTACGTGTCAAGTGTAGGGGTTCGTAGCATGGAAAACAAAAATTTTCTATCGCATACAAACAAACAAGCCAAGATCTATCTATTAGATTGTAGCAACGAGTCGATGGAATAACTCACCCTCGAAGATTCCAAAGTGTTTAACGAGAGCAGATTCTCGTGGGTGATGTAGTCGTACTCTTTCCGATCTCAAGATCGCGTAGACGATCCTTCCGGCGCCGCGTTCCCGCAGCGCTCCCGCAGTCGGTCACACGTTCGGTACTCGACGAAGACCTTCCTCTCCCTTGTTCCAGCAGGCAGCGGAGGTTGTAGCACTCTCCTCGCGATTCCGGCAGCACAACGGCGTGGTACCGGAGGTAGAGGGGAAATCCCGCAGGGCTTCGCCTTAAGCCGGTGCGAGTATGGTGGAGCTTATGAGAGAGGCTATTAGTGGTCTAGTAATTAGACACACCAATTAGAAGGCTCTAAACCAATTAGAAGGCTCTAAACCGAATAGCTCTAAACCGGGGTCTAGATCTAGGGTTTAGTTTAGAGGATAGGAAACTTGTGTGTCTAGGAGGGGAGCCCTGCCCCTCCTTATATAGGTGGGAGGGGGTGGGCGCGCCAGGGGAGGGAGGGAGTCCCTCCCCAACTCGGCCTTGGGCTGGGCGCCGGCCTGGAGGAGTCCAACTCCTCCTCCAGGTTGGTTCCAACTCCTCTTGCTTGTTTCCCACAGTTTCTTGTTTTTGGCAGTTTGACTTTCAAACTGGACATTTGACTTTTCTGTTTTAGGATTCAATTTAATCCTATATTTGGGACAGCAAGAACACTTAGTACATGATGCAATCATTCCAATATGTAATGACACATTCATGTACCCCTTCCCCCCCGGAGTGCCGGACAATCCGGAACCTTCTAGAATATCCCCGATGAAAACACCGGAATCATTCCCGAACTCCGAAACGGGACTTTCCTTATATGAATCTGATTCTCCGGACCATTCCGGATCACCTCGTGATATCTCGGATCCCATCCGAGACTCCGAACAACATTCGGTCTCTTTCTCATAATACCATAACTACTCAAACAACGTCGAATCCTTAAGTGTGTCTCCCTACGGTTCGTGAATTATGCGGACATGATCGAGACACTTCTCCGAACAATAACCAATAGAGGAATCTGGAAATTCATATGGCTCCCACATATTTCTACGATTACTTTGCGATCGAATGAACCACTTACATACGATACCAATTTCCCTTTGTCTCACGATATGTTACTTATCCGAGGTTATGATCGTCGGTATCTCTGCATACCTAGTTCATCCTCGTTACTGATAAGTACTCTTTTCTCGTTCCCGTGATATGTGATCCCTTGTGACCAAGTCACATGCTTGCAAGCTAATTGAATGACATTTCACCGAGAGGGCCCAGAGTATATCTATCCGTCATGTGGATGGACAAATCCCACTCTTGATCCATGTGTTTCAACCAATACTTTCCGAACACTCAATGCCACCTTTATAGCCACCCTGTTACGGTGTGGTGTTTGATGACATCAAAGCATCCATCCAGTAAAGGTGATATGCATGATCTCATGGTCGAAGGAATTAGGTTACTATGTATCAGAAAGCATATAGCAATTGAACTATTGAAATGACTTGATCTTTATGCTACGCTTGTCTATAGGAGTATGTCCACCATATCATTCTCCTAACGATATGATCTTGTTGTTGATAACATCTCAATGTTCATGACAAAGAAACCACATCATCAATCAACCAACAAGCTAGTGAAGTATAGAGGCTATACTAGGGACTTCAAATTAAGTTTACAAATCACACAAGTATTAATGGTTTCCTTGTTAATACTATTATAGCATGAATGCAAACATTTATCATAAACACAAAGATATATAATAATAACTATATTTATTATTGCCTCTAGAGCATATCTCCAACAGTCTCCCACTTGCACTAGAGTCATCTAATCTAGATTACATGGTAATATACCGAACACCCATGGCAGTTTGGTGTTGGTCATGTTTTGCCCTCGGGAGAGGTTTAGTCAACGGATCCGCCACATTCAGATCTGTGTGTACTTTGCAAATCTTTATATCCCCATCCTGGATATGTTCTCGAATAGCGTGAAAACGTAGCTTGATATGCTTCAGCTTCTTGTGTGACCTTGGTTCTTGCGCATTGGCTATGGCGCCCATGTTATCACAGTAGATAGACATTGGGTCCAGCGCACTAGGAACCACACCCAGCTCTGTAATGAACTCTTTCATCCATATCGCTTCTTGTGAAGCCTCCGAAGCAGCCATGTATTCCGATTCAGTTGAAGATCTCGCCACAACGCTTTGCTTTGCACTCCTCCAGCTAACTGCTGCACCATTCAAAATAAATACGTATCCAGATTGTGATTTAGAATCATCTGGATCGGTGTTCCAACTAGCATCGGTGTAACCATTAACAACGAGCTGTTCATCACCTCCATAAGAAAGAACCATATCCTTAGTTCTTCTCAAGTACTTAAGGATGTTTTTGACCGCTGTCCAATGATCCACTCCTGGATCACTTTGATATCTGCTAGTTAGACTAACAGCATATGCGATGTCGGGTCTAGTACATAGCATGGCATACATTAGAGATCCTATGGCTGAGGCATAGGGAGTTTTACTCATCCTTTCTCTATCTTCTGCCGATGTCGGACTTTGAGTTTTACTCAAGGTCGTATTGGGCAACATGGGCAAGAACCCTTTCTTGCTTTCTTCCATTCCAAACTTCTTTAGAACTTTGTCCAAATATGTACTTTGTGACAATGATATTTGGCGTTTCGATCTATCTCTATAAATCTTTATGCCTAATATGTAAGCTGCTTCGCCAAGATCCTTCATTGAAAAACTATTATTCAAATACTCTTTGACACTATTAAGAAGGTCTACATCATTCCCAATCAACAATATGTCATCCACATACAATATTAAGAATGCTACAGAGCTCCCACTCACTTTCTTGTAAATACAAGCTTCTCCATAAGTTTGTATAAAACCAAAACTTTTGATTACCTTATCAAAACGTTGATTCCAACTTCGGGATGCTTGCTTCAATCCATAGATGGACCGTTGAAGCTTGCATACCTTGTTAGCATCTTTAGGATCGACAAAACCTTTGGGTTGTATCATATACAACTCTTCATCAATGTCTCCATTGAGGAATGCTGTTTTGACATCCATCTGCCATATCTCATAATCATAATATGCAGCGATTGCTAACATAATCCTCACAGACTTTAGCTTCGCTACCGGTGAGAAAGTCTCATCGTAGTCAACTCCTTGAATTTGTCGAAACCCTTTTGCGACAAGTCGAGCTTTTATAGACAGTAACATTACCATCAGCATCTGTTTTCTTCTTGAAAATCCATTTGTTCTCGACAGCCTTCCGGCCATCCGGTAAGTCCACCAAAGTCCATACTTGGTTTTCGTACATGGATCCAATCTCGGATTTCATGGCTTCTTGCCATTTATTGGAATCTGAGCTCATCATCGCTTCCTCATATGTCTCGGGGTCATCGGTGTTGTCCACCAACATGACATTTATAACGGAATCATACCAATCTGGAGTGGTACGAGTTCTCGTTGACCTCCGAGGCTCTGTAGCAACTTCAACCGAAGTTTCATGATCACTATCATTAGCTTCCTCTCTTATTGGTGCAGGCACCACAGGAACTTCTTCCGGTGCTGCGCTACTCGCAATTTCGAGAAAAGGTTCGACAACCTCGTCGAGTTCTACTTTCCTTCCAGTCACTTCTTTCGAGAGAAATTCCTTCTCTAGAAAGGATCCATTCTTGGCAACAAAGATTTTGCCTTCGGATCTATGATAGAAGGTATACCCAATAGTTTCCTTCGGGTATCCTATGAAGACGCATTTTTCCGCTTTGGGTTCAAGCTTGTCCGGCTGTAACTTCTTTACATAGGCTTCGCATCCCCAAACTTTAAGGAACGACAATTTAGGTTTCTTCCCAAACCATAATTCATACGGTGTCGTTTCAACGGATTTAGATGGTGCCCTATTTAAAGTGAATGCGGCTGTTTCTAATGCATAACCCCAAAATGATAGCGGTAAATCTGTAAGTGACATCATAGAACGAACCATATCTAAGAGAGTTTGATTACGACGTTCAGACACACCATTACGCTGTGGTGTTCCCGGCGGTGTCAATTGTGAAAGTATTCCGCACTTCTTTAAATGCTCGCCAAACTCGTAACTTAGATATTCACCTCCACGATCAGAACGTAGAAATTTAATCTTCTTGTTACGTTGATTCTCTACCTCACTTTGAAACTCCTTAAACTTCTCGAAAGTTTCGGACTTATGTTTCATGAAATAGATATACCCATATCTACTCAAGTCATCCGTGAAGGTAAGAACATAACGATAACCACTGCGCGATGCTACACTCATTGGACCACACACATCGGTATGTATGATTTCCAGTAAGTCCGTAGCTCGCTCCATTATACCAGAAAATGGAGTCTTAGTCATTTTACCCATCAGACATGCTTCGCATCTTTCAAGTGATTCAAAATCAAGTGATTCAAGAAGTCCATCAGAATGGAGTTTCTTCATATGCTTCACTCCAATGTGACCAAGACGACAGTGCCACATATAGGTCAAATTATCGCTTGATTTCAAACGTTTAGCCTCAATGTTATTAATATGTGTATTTCTACTATCGAGATTCAATATGAATAGACCATCTATCAAAGGTGCATGTGCATAAAACACATTACTCATATAAATCGAACAACCATTATTCTCGGATTTAAACAAGTAACTGTCTCGCAATAAACAAGATCCTGATATAATGTTCATGCTTAATGCAGGCACCAAATAACAATTATTTAAGTATAAAACTAATCCCGATGGTAGATGAAGAGGTAGCGTGCCGACCGCGATCACATCAACCTTTGATCCGTTTCCTACGCGCATCGTCACCTCGTTCTTCACTAGCTTCCGTTTATTCTGCAGCTCCTGTTTCGAGTTACAAATATGAGCAACCGAACCAGTATCAAATACCCAGGCACTACTACGAGTACTAGTGAGATACACATCAATAACATGTATATCAGATATACCTTTCTTCTTGATGTTGCCGTTCTTCAAATCCGCCAAGTACCTTGGGCAATTCCGCTTCCAGTGACCTTCTCCCTTGCAGTAAAAGCACTCAGTTTCAGGTTTAGGTCCAGCCTTGGTCTTCTTCGTCGGCGTGGTAACTTTCTTACCACCCTTCTTGAAGTGTCCCTTTTGCTTAGACTTGCCTTTCTTGAATTTGGTGGTCTTATTGACCATCAACACTTGGTGCTCTTTCTTGATCTCCACTTCTGCAGATTTTAACATAGCAAATAGTTCTGGCAACTCTTTGTTCATGTTCTGCATGTTATAGTTCATCACAAAGTTCTTGTAACTTGGTGGTAGTGATTGGAGGATGCGGTAAACTCCCAAAGTATTAGGAATCACTATACCCAAACTTTGAAGTTTATTTGCGTGCCCAGACATCTTAAGCACATGCTCACTGACGGAGCTACCCTCTTCCATCTTGCAGTTAAAGAACTTTTCAGAAGCTTCATAACTTTCAATTGCCGCATGAGTCTCAAAGATTAATTTGAGATCCTCGACAATATCATATGGATCTGACTCTTCAAACCTTTTCTGAAGCTCCGATTCTAAACCATACAAGATAGCACACTGAACTATGGAGTACTGATTCTTCCGAGCAAGGTAAACATTCTTTACTTCATCGGTAGCATCAGCTGCAGGTGGGTCACCTAGCGGTGCATCCAGCACATAGGTCAAATTACCAGCTGTGAGGACAATCCTCAAATTGCGGAACCAATCCGCGAAGTTGCTTCCATTGTTTTTCAACTTTTCTTTCTCTAGGAACGCATTAAAATTGATGGTAGGGGCTGCCATTGATCTACAACATATTTGCAATAGTTTAGACTAAGTTTATGACAAATTGAGTTCAAATTAATTAATGAAATTAAACTAGGTGAACTCCCACTCAAAACAACATCCCTCACATTGTTTTAGTGATCACACGAACCAAATCCACTACATCAACACCGATCATCACGAGAGCTGATATAGTTTTAATGGCGAACAATCATCATGTTCATCATATCTACTATATGATTCATGCTTTGCCTTTCGGCGATCCGTGTTCCTGAGGCCATGTCTGTACATGCTAGGCTCGTCAAGATCAAACCTTAGCTTCCGCATAAGCAAATCTGGCTTGCTTACGTTGTATTCACCCGCGGAATCAAAGACACCCGATCATCACGTGGTGCTTCGAAGCAGCAAGCTTTGGCAACGGTGCATACTAAGGGTGAACACTTTAGAACTTGAAATTTATGTGCATGAGGGATCATCTTATAATGCTACCGTCGTCTACTAAGCAATACAAGATGCATAAAGGATTAACATCACATGCAATTCATAATATGTGATATGATATGGCCTTTCTTCTTTGTGCTTCCGATCTCCATCTTCAAGCACGAATATGATCTCCATCATCACCGGCATAGCATCAAGGTCAATGACGCTTCTCCATGGTTGTCGTCCACCAGCTTCAACTATTACAACTATTTTGAATAGACACGCAGGTCTTAACAGAAATTAAAGACAACCATATGGCTCCTGCCGGTTGCCAACTTACAATAAGGAACATTGCATACATCAAATATAATCACAATCATGGCCATATCACATCACTGCACACCCCTGCAAAACAAAGTTAGACGCTTCTACTTTCTTTGCATATTTTACGTGGTTTGGGGCTTTCCATAAGTGTCGTTCTAACTTACGAACAAGAACCACAACATTGATACTAGCATTGTTGATCACCCGTTGTAAATTGGATCTTTACTATGCTAGGAGAAACAGGCACCCGCAAAGCCACTTATGCAAAACGAGTTGCATGTCAAGCGTGGAGCAAGTCTCATGAACGATGTCATGTAAGGTTAGCCCGGGCCGCTTCATCCCAACATACCGCAAGATGCAAAGTACACAAAAAGCAATCTACAATAAAAGCATCAACGCCCACAATGACCATTGTGTTCTACTCGTGCAACAGATCTACATATAGACACGGCTCTGATACCACTGTAGGGGTTCGTAGCATGGAAAACAAAAATTTTCTATCGCATACAAACAAACAAGCCAAGATCTATCTATTAGATTGTAGCAACGAGTCGATGGAATAACTCACCCTCGAAGATTCCAAAGTGTTTAACGAGAGCAGATTCTCGTGGGTGATGTAGTCGTACTCTTTCCGATCTCAAGATCGCGTAGACGATCCTTCCGGCGCCGCGTTCCCGCAGCGCTCCCGCAGTCGGTCACACGTTCGGTACTCGACGAAGACCTTCCTCTCCCTTGTTCCAGCAGGCAGCGGAGGTTGTAGCACTCTCCTCGCGATTCCGGCAGCACAACGGCGTGGTACCGGAGGTAGAGGGGAAATCCCGCAGGGCTTCGCCTTAAGCCGGTGCGAGTATGGTGGAGCTTATGAGAGAGGCTATTAGTGGTCTAGTAATTAGACACACCAATTAGAAGGCTCTAAACCAATTAGAAGGCTCTAAACCGAATAGCTCTAAACCGGGGTCTAGATCTAGGGTTTAGTTTAGAGGATAGGAAACTTGTGTGTCTAGGAGGGGAGCCCTGCCCCTCCTTATATAGGTGGGAGGGGGTGGGCGCGCCAGGGGAGGGAGGGAGTCCCTCCCCAACTCGGCCTTGGGCTGGGCGCCGGCCTGGAGGAGTCCAACTCCTCCTCCAGGTTGGTTCCAACTCCTCTTGCTTGTTTCCCACAGTTTCTTGTTTTTGGCAGTTTGACTTTCAAACTGGACATTTGACTTTTCTGTTTTAGGATTCAATTTAATCCTATATTTGGGACAGCAAGAACACTTAGTACATGATGCAATCATTCCAATATGTAATGACACATTCATGTACCCCTTCCCCCCCGGAGTGCCGGACAATCCGGAACCTTCTAGAATATCCCCGATGAAAACACCGGAATCATTCCCGAACTCCGAAACGGGACTTTCCTTATATGAATCTGATTCTCCGGACCATTCCGGATCACCTCGTGATATCTCGGATCCCATCCGAGACTCCGAACAACATTCGGTCTCTTTCTCATAATACCATAACTACTCAAACAACGTCGAATCCTTAAGTGTGTCTCCCTACGGTTCGTGAATTATGCGGACATGATCGAGACACTTCTCCGAACAATAACCAATAGAGGAATCTGGAAATTCATATGGCTCCCACATATTTCTACGATTACTTTGCGATCGAATGAACCACTTACATACGATACCAATTTCCCTTTGTCTCACGATATGTTACTTATCCGAGGTTATGATCGTCGGTATCTCTGCATACCTAGTTCATCCTCGTTACTGATAAGTACTCTTTTCTCGTTCCCGTGATATGTGATCCCTTGTGACCAAGTCACATGCTTGCAAGCTAATTGAATGACATTTCACCGAGAGGGCCCAGAGTATATCTATCCGTCATGTGGATGGACAAATCCCACTCTTGATCCATGTGTTTCAACCAATACTTTCCGAACACTCAATGCCACCTTTATAGCCACCCTGTTACGGTGTGGTGTTTGATGACATCAAAGCATCCATCCAGTAAAGGTGATATGCATGATCTCATGGTCGAAGGAATTAGGTTACTATGTATCAGAAAGCATATAGCAATTGAACTATTGAAATGACTTGATCTTTATGCTACGCTTGTCTATAGGAGTATGTCCACCATATCATTCTCCTAACGATATGATCTTGTTGTTGATAACATCTCAATGTTCATGACAAAGAAACCACATCATCAATCAACCAACAAGCTAGTGAAGTATAGAGGCTATACTAGGGACTTCAAATTAAGTTTACAAATCACACAAGTATTAATGGTTTCCTTGTTAATACTATTATAGCATGAATGCAAACATTTATCATAAACACAAAGATATATAATAATAACTATATTTATTATTGCCTCTAGAGCATATCTCCAACATCAAGGTCATCGGGAAACCCGATAACCCATGGACAAGAAGGTCCGAACCCTCTTGTTCGTCCAGCCTTTTCAGGATTCCCAAGAGCCTTTGTCAGCTCATCGTTCTCTCTGTCAGGAACAAACTTTCCCTCTTCAACCTCTTTTATCACTTTCGTAAGTTCATTCTTGGGTGAAGAAACTTCTTTGCCTGCAACAATCTCACATGTTTCTGGGTCATACGATGCCCCATGCCCGAGTACCCAATTTCTTGACCTCCTGGGCCAACTAAACATAGCTGGAGTGACCCCTTTAGCCTCCAGGTCAGCCTCAGCTTTATCCCACTTAGGCATGGCATTCCTATAGCCACCTGTGCCCATATGATGGTGATATTTCTTTTTGGCTACATTTATCTTATTTTTTTCTGACATTGCCACAGCTAGTGCCGATTTCTTGTATTCCACAAATGCGGCCTAGTTATCCTGCTGCATCTTGATGGTGATATTTCTTTTTGGCTGCATTTATCTTATTTTTTCTGACATTGCCACAGCTGGTGCCGATTTCTTGTATTCCACAAATGCGGCCCAGTTATCCTGCTGCATCTCTAGTGGGCCAGTGAATGGATGTTTTTTTTTCAAGACATACTTGTGGTACAATCTTTTCTTCCATTCCTTGAATAGTTCGCCCATCTTCTTAAGAGCAAAGTGCTTGACTTTCCTCGTCATTTGTTGTGTCACCTCATCAGTCTCCAAGACTGGTAGGGTGAAATGTGTCATGAGAGAATTCCACATCGCATCTCTCGCTCTATCATCTACAAAATAGCCCCAGCTGGATCCTTTTTCTTTCCCGGCTTATTCCAATTTCACGTGGTGATCGGGACGGTGTATCTAACAATCACTCCGCATTGGGTTATAAATGCATTCACAGATTCTTTGGGCTCGAACGGTTGACCCAGCGAAGAGACTAAGTCAATGCTGAAACGGACATCAGCGGGCAACTTTTGTGTCGGGCCTCTTGTCCTTCTATAAGATTGGCTGGAAGCGGAGGTCTAAGAGAAGAAACATTCGTCAGTACATATTTACGAATCAATTAGTACATCTATACTAGTGATCGATCGGTAGAGGTTTTATATACCTCGACGGAGTTTGTTACTATTATGGTATCTCCACCATGGTCTCCACCATGGTTAGCACCATCGTCTCCACTATCGTCTCCATCCTCGTCTCCTCCAGACAAATTAAGATACTCGGAGTCATTGTAATAAGAACCCCCAGTACCCTCATCTATCATGTTGAGAAGCTCCTCTTCATTCTGTCTACCGTCCATAGCTTAACTAATACAGAAAAAGAATATTGCATTAAGTAAAAGAATATTACAATTGCGACAACTCTGATACAGAAAAAAGAATACGTACTAATAATGAAACAATTTTGCATTAAGATAAAGTACAATAATATAAGATAAAGTACATTATTAATACATCTCGCTCATAATATAAAGTATATTATTAATACATCTCGCTCATATCCCGCTCATATCAAACTAGCGAACTCGGCTGCCGTGTTTTGTGCTACGAGAGCTCTACAGCCAGAGAAGAGGAACCATAAATAGCTCGGGTGAGATCCGTGAACCTGCCAAATATTGGATAACCTAGTCTCCAAAAGATACATATAGCGCCATACGTGCTCTCCCTCCTCCCTTATACGACGACGTACCACCTCCTCGGGGGCCGACTCCCTCTGCACCGCTCCTGGATCTCGTGGACGCCACCAAAGAAGCTCCGGGTCGACGATGATACCCGAATTTCTCAACAAGGTACGACTCCTAATAGGTAGCACCTCTCAGTGCCAACCCGGCGGAGCCCAGGCTCGAACATCCCCGGAACCGACGGAGTCCAGTAGGCTCGGACGTGGAGGACGCGACATAACTAAATAATAGCAATAAACAATCATAAAACATAAACAGTAACTAAATTATTAAGTATTGCCCTAATAACACTAACCCTAAACCTAACACTAACTAAACTAAACCTAATTAACTAAGTATTCTAACTAACCCTAGATAATACTAACCTATATAATTAACCTAATACTAATACTAATACTAATACTAAATACTAATCTAATACTAATACTAACTAAATATTAACCTAATACTAATACTAACTAATACTAATACTAAATACTAACTAATACTAAATACTAATACTAACTACTAAATACTAATAATAATACTAAATACTAACTAATACTAATACTAAATACTAATACTAATACTAATTACTAAATACTAATACTAATAATAATACTAAATACTAACCTAATACTAATACTAACTAATACTAAAACTAAAAGTAAATACTAACCTAATACTAATACTAATTACTAACCTATAATACTAATTAATACTAATTAACCAAAATTAACAACATAACCAAAATTGACGGGCTGTGGCATGACGATCACCTGAACGGTGAGGCGGCGGAGAGACGGTGCGGCGGGGCGGCGGGGCGGAGACGTACGGGCGGCGGTGCGGTAGGGCGGCGCGGAGACGGTGCGGCAGGGCGGCGTAGGGCTCCTCTCTCCACGGGCGCGGGCGGTGACACGGACGACGGCGTGGGTGCGCGGCGAGCTCCTCTGGGAACGAAGAAGGTAAACTGGCTCTCCGGGTCGTGGCACGACCCGAGGTGGGGGTGGGGGGTATTTATACCCCCCTTACAACCCAATACAAACCGGGGCTAAATGTCCCTACAAACCGGGGCTAAAGGTGTTTTAGCCCGCCGCACTTTCCGCGCGCGTAAACCCTTTACCCTCGGTTTGTAATACAAACCGGGGCTAAAGGGGGACCTTTAGCGCTAAAAAGAAAAATGTTTATAGTTTTCAGAAAATTATATATTATATATCAAAATTTTCAAAAAAAAATCTATAATTTAAATCTATTATTATACTTTATTATAAAACTTAAATGAAATTATCTATTGTTTAACAAGTATTATATTTAGTACAAATGTTGGAAAAATATAGTTTATTATTTAAAAACAGAAAAATACATATAATATACCAAAATATTCACACAAAAAATATACTCATTACAAATATAATATTTAATACTAAAACTATTAGGACTAAAACATTTTTCCCGCCATTTCCCCCGCTTCTCGCCATGTTTTCCCGCTATTTCCCCCGCTTCCCGCCATGTTCTTCCACCATTTCCCTCGCTTTCCACCATGTTCTCCCACCATACCCCTCTATATCTAGGCCGAACGCCATGTCCATCCACATATCCACACCTTCTCTTTCACAACAATGGACACCACTTATTGGCCTTTCTGACGCTCGAGGAGACCGATGCGCTGTGCACCTCCAGCTACCCATGCCCTCCGAGTACCGGCTGCCCGTCGCCCGCCGAGTATCGGCTACCCGTCGGCTGGATGCTGAGCGCTGGAGGGGTTCCTGTTCCTCCTGTGCCTCAAGGTTCGGCCCGCCAGGCGGCCATCACGAACCACTTCTACCTCGAGCTCACGCCAGAGCAACGGATGGATCCCCATTGGGATCCCGACAACCTCGACACTTGGAATGCCTTCTTCGCAAACCGGCAGAAAAGGGAGCTCGCTAGGTACGAGGGTGACGACCCGCCCCTAGTGAACCACAACGTGGCTCGTCGCCGCCTGTGGTGGGCGAACCGGACTATCGCCGACGTGATGCGCTACATCGCCATGGGAGACCATCCTCGCCTGAGGTACCCGCACTTTCACCAGCCACATAGCCATAAGAATGGTGGTGGTGGTGAAGGCCTAGGGCGTACTGGGGTCGTCATCTGGGAGCCCCCTCCCCCGTGCGTCGTGAATCCGAGGCTGGAGGATCCAACCGCGTGCTACGAGCGACGACGATGACGATGAAGATTCTGAAGACGGCCCTAAAGCTGTGTACTACAGGGCTAGATATGATTATGACTACTTTTACGTTTTAACATTAATAAATGTCTGGCCACAGCAAGTTGCAATACTACCTATTGAGATCGAGATAGTTCAGATCCATATACATATAAGCAGATCATTAAAAATAAAGGTTTAATAATATTGTACATCACCAACATCCACACATCTCTATTATTAGGGTTTTCTTCTAATCCGTAACCATGGAGCATCTTTCTTACTTAACGGGATGCTTGGGTCATCCTTCACAGCGAAGGGCGGAATTTCATGAAACTTATCATAATCTTCTGACATGTCTGTCTTATCCTCCACCCCCACGATGTTTCTTTTTCCTGAAAAAACTATGTGGCGCTTTGGCTCATCGTATGTTGTATTCTTTTGCTTATCTTTCCTTTTTCTCGGTTTGGTAGACATGTCCTTCACATAAAAAACCTGAGCCACATCATTGGCTAGGACAAATGGTTCATTTCTATATGCAAGGTTGTTGAGATCCACTGTTGTCATTCCGTATTTCTTGTCTACCTCAACCCCGCCTCCTGTCAGCTTGACCCATTTGCACCGAAACAAAGGGACCTTAAAAAAGGTCCATAGTCAAGTTCCCAAATCTCCTCTATGTAACCATAATATGTATCCTTTTCCCCATTCTCGTCTGTTGCATCAAATCGGACACCACTGTTTTGATTGGTGCTCTTTTTATCTTGGGCGATCGTGTAAAATGTATTCCCATTTATCTCGTACCCTTGGAAAGTCAATATAGTCGAAGATGGTGACCTGGCCAACAAGTACAACTGCTCTTCAACATTTATGTCATTCATGAGATGTGTCTGCAACCAACTGCCGAAAGTCCTCATGTGTTCATCTCTAATCCAGGAGCCAGGCTTCCCCGGGTTGTTGGAGTGTACAATATTCTTGTGTTCCTTGATATACGGAGCCACCAAGGTGGAACTTTGCAGAACTGTGTAGTGTGCTTTAGTGAGAGAATGTCCGTCCATACATATCCTTGCTTTCTTTCCTAGCGTTCCTTGTCCACTAAGTCTACCCTCATGCCGTGATTCAGGAACACCAATGGGCTTAAGGTCAGGAATAAAGTCAACACAAAACTCAATGACCTCCTCTGTTTCATATCCCTTTGAGATGCTTCCTTCTGGCCTAGCACGGTTATGAACATATTTATTTAACACTCCCATGAACCTCTCAAAGGGGAACATATTGTGTAGAAATACAGGACCGAGAATGTTAATCTCTTCGACTAGGTGAACTAGGAGGTGCGTCATAATATTGAAGAAGGATGGTGGGAACACCAACTCGAAGCTGACAAGACATTGGACCACATCTTTCTGTAACCTTGATAGACTATCTAGACTGATTACCTTCTGAGAAATTGCATTGAGAAACGCACATAGCTTCACAATGGGTACTCGAACATTTTTCGGCAGGAGTCCCCTCAATGCAATCGGAAGCAGCTGGGTCATAAGCACGTGGCAGTCATAAGACTTTAGATTTTGAAATTTTTTCTCTGCCATATTTATGATTCCCTTTATGTTCGACGAGAAACCAGACGGGACCTTGATACTGTAAAGGACTTCAAAAAAGATTTCCTTCTCTTCTTTGGTAAGAGCGTAGCTAGCAGTACCTTCAAACATCTCTAGATGCATGCTGTCTCGGTCTTTTATACGTTGTTGGTCCTGCCGTGCTTCAGGTGTATCTTTGCTCTTCCCATACACGCCCAAGAATCCTAGCAGCGTCACGCAAAGATTCTTCGTCAGGTGCATCACGTCAATTGCAGAGCGGACCTCTAGAACTTTCCAATATGGTAGCTCCCAACATATAGATTTCTTTTTTCACATGGGTGCGTGTCTGACATCGTCCTTCGGAACAGATTCTCTACCAGGACCCTTTCCAAAGATTACTTTTAAATTCTTCACCATATCAAATACATCATCACTAGTACGGCAGATAGGCTTTCTTCAACTAATGGCCTTAAGTACACATCAATGTCGTTGCCGGGTTGCTTCGGGCCTTGGATGAGCACTGACATCATAATGAACTTCCGCTTCATGCACAACCAAGGAGGAAGGTTATAGATACACATAGTCACATGCCAGGTGCTATGACTGTAGCTCTGCTCCCAAAAGGATTCATGCCATCTGTACTTAGACCAAACCATAAGTTTCTCACATCACCTGCAAAGTCCGGAAACTCTCTCTCGATTTTTCTCCACTGCTACCCATCAGCAGGGTGTCTCAACATCTCGTCTTTCTTACGGTCTTCTATGTGCCATCGCAACAACTTGGCATGCTCTTTATTCCTGAACAAACGTTTCAACCATGGTATTATAGGAGCATACCACATCACCTTGGCAGGAACCCGCTTCATGCGACGCTCGCCCTCAACATCACCAGGGTCATCTCGTCTTATCTTATACCGCAATGTAGTGCATACTGGGCATGCATCCAAATTCTCGTACTCCTCGCCACGGTAGAGGATGCAGTCATTAATGCATGCATGTATCTTCTGCACCTCTAATCCTAGAGGGCAGACAACCTTCTTTGCTTCGTAGGTACTGGCGGGCAGTTCGTTATCCTTTGGAAGCAACTTCTTCATTATTTTCAGCAACTTTTCAAATCATTTATCAGTCACACCGTTCTATGCCTTCCATTGCAGCAATTCCAGTGTGCTACCCAGTTTTTTGTTTCCATCTTCACAATTTGGCTACAATAATTTGTTGTGATCCTCTAACATCTTCTTGAACTTCAACCTGTCCCTTTCAGTTACGTATTCTTCCTGAGCATCAGCAATGGCCCGACTAAGATCATCATCGGGCAGATCTGATGTCCGTTCTTCATCTCTTTCTTCATCAATGTCTTCCACTGTAGTACCATCGTATTCAGGGGACATATTAGGGTAGTCGTTATCATTTTCTTCTTCTTCGTTGTCTTCCATCATAACCCCTCTTTCTCCGTGCTTGGTCCAACAATTATAGCCGATCATGAAACCGGACCGAAACAGGTGGCTGTGAAGGACTCTTAAGGAAGAGTATTCCTTATGATTCCGATAGACACCACATGGACAAGACATAAAACCATTCCGCTTGTTTTCCTCGGCCACAAGGAGAAAAGAATGCACGCCTTTAATGAACTCGCTAGAGAGTCGGTCAGCGTATATCCATTGCCGGCTCATCTGCATTATATAATTAATTAAGTACATCAAACATAATCATAATTAATTAGTACTAATCTAAAAAACAAAATTAAAGCCAGCAATCGGGACTAAATATATGATGAACCTTTAGTCCCGGTTGGAGGCACCAACTGGGACTAAATGTGGATGTGGAGACAACATGTCGACACTATGTCCTCAGTGGGCAGCACTAAGCCAGTAAATTAAATGACGACACTATTTTGGGTGGGTGGAAGCACTATGCCAGGGGTGAGTGTGTCAACATTATGTCACCAGTGCCCGACACTATGTTGTGTTGCTTAATCTATAAATAGGTATGCATTCTTGTGAAGAACTGCAAGATGGTCTGCTAGACCAGGAACACTACTACGGCGGAGCTTCTCGAAGATGTCTTAGGACCTCGTCCTCAGACATCTTCGAGGAGCTCGCCGTAGAGGCACTCTCTAATATGTGAAATTAGTTAGCTCCACCAGCATACTGATCTAGCTAGAGAAGATATAAACGAAAAGATGGTGTGCAAGAGCAGGGACACCACTACGGCAGAGTTTCTCGAAGATGTCTTAGGATCTCGTCCTCAGACATCTTCGAGGAGCTCGCCATAGAGGCACTCCCTAATATGTGAATTGTTTTAGTTACCCGGCGTATTAATCTATAGCTAGAGAAGTTATTAACTCCAAGATGGTGCGAGAGGGACACCACTACGGCGGAGCTTCTCTCGAAGATGTCTTAGGATCCTATCCTCAGACATCTTCGAGGAGCTCGCCATAGAGGAGCTTCTCGAAGATGTACTGTGATGTCTTCTTATCAAGTTTTTATGAATTAACCCTATCTTTGTTACAATTTTTTCAGTTTGTTGAACACAGGTAGACGAAGAAGGATATTTTGCCCAGCTAGTTAGAATGATGAACTCACGCATGTGTGTACTTCTAAAATCAAATTTCGAGACTATGTGCCAAAACAAGATATATATAGATAGAATCCACATATTGTGATATTTACCTTAAAGTTCTTTACATTAATACAAGATAGATAGAATCTAAACATCGATCTCATGTTATCATTGCAAAAATTACTACCAAACTAAATCCACAAATCCATCTAAAAGATAGAGCATAAAATGAGCTAATGTAGCAATGAGAGTTCAAAGGATGAAGTTGCTCACCTTTTAGAACCTTTGGATAGATGGGGCACCACAAAATATAGACAAATCTTGAGAAAAAATTGGGCATGAACTCGAGCTTGAAGCAAGAAAGAGAGAGAGGAGCCACCAGCTTGAAATGGTGGCTCGGGCAGGTGGGAGAAGAAGATATAGCCAGACCTTTAGTCCCGGTTCGTGTCTAGAACCGGGACTAAAGGTCCACCTTTTGCCCCGGGTCGTATAACAAACTGGGACTAAAGGGTCTAGCGCCCGACCCAACCTGCCTGAAACTCTTTAGTCCCGGTTTGTTACACGACCCGGGACTAAAGGTCCCGTTCGAACCGGGGCTAGTGCCTGCCACCCCCTGGGACCAGATCTAGCCGTTGGGACCGGGGCATTAGTCCCGGTTTGTAGCAAAACCAGGGCTAATACCCCTGGACCAAAGGTTCGTTTTTTACTAGTGGTGGGTCTTCTCTTAAACTTTGTTGTCGGTAGGTGTGGGTGTTGCCCTCTATTGTGTCGGTATCTTGGGTTGGTTTGGTCTTGTTGTTGTAGGTTTTCACACGGTTTTCTCCTAAAAAACTGGGCACTTTCTTTCTTAATTAATGGATGAGACAAAGCTTTTGCCTCCGTTTCAAAAGAGATTTTTGCATGAGTGAAAGACATAATACGACCTATGCGCCTCGCAGACGTCAAAGAGAAAAACCCTTCCATTTAAATGGGATATTCTCAATTTGTTGTGAGCTACTCCAAGGCAAGATGAAAGCGCCAATCCAACATTTCCAATGGATAGATCAAAAGAAGAACGACCAAATAGCACGACAAGAGATAAACTAGAACTTGTCGAGATCGGGTTAACAGGGGTGGAGAACATAGTACAGACCTTGGATCTAAATGCATGCCCATGAGAAAAATCAAGGCGACGTGCAATGGAAGAGGGATCACTGTATGGATCTATGTCCTCCATGACCAGATTGGGTCCAGATGATGGTGGGAGAAGGATCTAGATGGTGGAGTTGGGTTAGAAGGTGTTGCCGTTAAATATAAGAATATTTAGCATTATACTTATATATCTACTGGTAAAATAAAATTTAAGGGATGTTAAAGGAGAGCATTGCATTTTTTTCAAAGTATTGATGTATTTATCTAAATTAACTCTTTCATAACCATGTAACACACGGGCATTCAGCTAGTATTACGAAAAAAGGAAATATATAGTACCAAAAGACTACTTTTTTTTACAACACTAAAAGACTACTTAATACTTCCACGGACCACTAATATAAGACGTTAGTTTGCTAAAACATCTTATATTTCTGAAGAGGGGAGGTATTTGCTAAGGTAGATTTGAAGTTACCCAACATATGAAGGCAAAACTTGTAAACCAAGTACAAATTGCCATATTCAATACTCACAAATTAACCCGCCACCCCTTAATCATCTTTCCACCCTTAAGCCTTCGTTGCGGGAGGGTCTGGTTCGTATTATGTTTCGTGCGTGTACTTGAACCATCTGAGAAACATATATGTAGTATTTTCTTCATCTCAAAATAGATGTCGTAAATTTATTTAAATTTTGATGTATAAAGACACTATTTAATATTTTCTCCGGCTAAAAATAAGTATCTACACATGTTTCAGTGTATAGATACATACAAATCTGTATAAATTCAAGTCACTTATTTGCGGATGGAGCTGGAAAGTATATATAGATACATCAAATTTAAAAAAAATCCCAAAATCTATTTTGAGATGGATGGAGTAATAAAATATTTTACTTGAACTTTACATTGTCGAGCTGGATCTGAAGTTACCCGTAAAATAAGAAGATAAAACTTCTAAATTAGTCCCTAAGTCCTTTTTTCGCGAGTAAGTTCCATATTAACTGGCAGATTTGTCTAGGTATGCATCTTTTAACAAATACTCCCTCTATTTCGAAATATAAGATGTTTTAGCTTTATAAAAAGAGTGTATCTAGACTCCTTTTATATGTAGGTTTACTCCAAACCTAGATGAACCTACACACTAAAAGAGGTCTAGATATACTCTATTAGACAAAGCTAAAACATCTTATATTTGAAACGGAGGGAGTAGATACTTGCAAAGCTAACCAAATCTACGATAGCAGAGGATAAATTTCTATATATATTCTTTTATTGCGAATTACAGATTTCCCTATTCAATACTTATCAGTTATCACAAATTAAACCCCCACGATCCATCCATTCAACTGTCGAGGATCCGTCTGGGAGAATGTTGGGCCATAGAGTTTTGGGCAGACGAATGGCCCCTGTGGTTGCCCGTGCAGGATCGCCGTGCACCACAGCAGCACACCGTCCAGCGTCACGTGCACCGCGAGCTTCACGCGCTCCTTCCGCCGGCGCTGGGTCTACATGCGGTCGTACAGCTCGTCGGGCATCCCCAGTCCCTCGCTCGTGGCGACGATGGGCACGGAGCTGATGATTCCCCCCGGCACGGTGAACTCGGGGAGGTCGGCGTGGGCGAGGGGCACGCCCTGGTACGCCACCACGACGCGGCCCGTCCCGTTCGTCTTGGCGCGGAAGTGCCATGGCGCACTGGCCCAATTGTCGACGCGGAGGGTGATGTTGAAGGTGGGCGCCCGCGAAGCGCCGGCGCTGGCCCGGTCGAGCCCCTCGACGGCCGGCAACTTCACCCAGAAGTCAGGTAAGTATACGGGATCCTCCATGTTGTATGAAACGAAGACGCAGAACATCATGTACAGGATTGCCGCGGACAGCAGCATGCACCGTGCCCATGGATTCTTCTCCGGATCACAGCCGCGTGGTTCGTGCTCTGTGTGGATGGCTCCCATGGCTGACGTACTGCCGCAATCGGGCGACGGGATCGCCGGACTTGATATGGTAGTGTAAACTCGATTTCCAGAGGAAGTTCTGATCGCATCGCACGCAGACAGTTGGATATACCTGCGTTGTAAGGCTAGACTTGGGGAACTTACGGTCCTTGTTAGAGTTGTATTTTGAACGATATAAGATTCCCAAAAGGTTAAAATACATATACATGGAGTAGTTTGGTGGAAAAGATAAGGACTCTCTGTAAGTTCAAAAGGAGAATCCAGCTAGCGCGCGCCATCGTCGCTGTAAACCTGTTTCGAATCAAGCAAACCACCAAGCATCTTCCTTCTCAAGTTCCGTGTCTCCGGGACCTCAGCGCGCCGTTATCCCTTTGTATATGTGACGATTGTTTTCCCTTGGAAGGAGCTCTCTGCTTCAATCTTGACGATTGGGCGCCATGGGTCAAGCCGACGACCTAGAAGCTGGTCCTGCCGCCGAACGTCTGTGGGATATTGATGGACCATGCTGCGTCCTGCTCGGAGCCACTGCACTAATTTGTGTCGTGACGTTCGTAGGATTGCATCTGGTCATGTACATGCAGGGCAGTCCTTCCGTCTCCGTCCACCTCATGGGCTACGACGGCATCGACCTCGGCGGCGCCGCCGGTGTGGTCTCGCCGGCCTTCAACATCACGCTCCGTCTGAACGACACCTGCGTCGACCGCGCGGACGTGGCTGTCATGTACTCCGGCGTCGCGCTCGGCTGGGCGCGCGTGGATCCGAGGGACTGCGCCAAGAGGCGATGGGCCAAGGACGTGGAGGTGGTGGCCCGGGGAGGCGGGGTGGGGCTGTCGCAGCGCCTCCGCCAAAGCATGGCAGCGGACTGGCGCTCAGGCACCATGGAGCTTGACATCGATGTCACCACGTACAAGGAAGACACTGACACTGAATTCCCCCAATACATGATCGGGCACAAAGTAAGGATTAACGAGACAACCGACGCCTCCCAAACTGTGTGGTTGGCGTGATTAGAGATGCAAAGCATGCATGGTCGTAACTTTTAGGTAATAATAACAGTAGTAGTACGTACGTATCATGCATATGCTATTATATATACTAGCCAAATGCCTGTGCGTTGCTACGGGGCAGCGTATTTTATATACGATTTATGATAAAAACATCGCCAAATTCAGACTAAATGTAGCATGTAAAAATTGAATAAACGTACGATGTAAAATTCAAACTTGTTTGAAAAATTGTAACACGTAATCTCTGTCAATATAGCATCAATACCTCTTATAAAGTAATTTATATGCAATAATAACTCTCGAGAATCACCAATAATCATTGACTAAGACAGCCAAATAAATCCTACAGGTGCAATAGCTGGAACATTTAAACAAATGTTCAATGTACTTTTGCCAGTTTAATCAACTTGATCAGCACAAACCTTCAGGTCCAACAGATCTTCTTATAACCTTGAGGCTACCAGTTTATTCGCTGGCTGTGTTGGTGAAAAGTGTTTTGGTATGACTTATGATCACGAATCATGAAATATTACAAGCTGAACACAAAACTATGGATTACGGCTAGGCTATATGCTTTAGCAGAGCAGGAGTATATATGATATTGTGATCTACGACGTTGTCATGCTATCTCTTCTATCAGTTCCTTAATGCGAAGAGCAGCCGTAGAAAATAATAAACTTTGATTCTCTGGGTCGTACTTACCTTCACCTCCTGGAGCAGCACAAGGCCTATGCAGACACACCTCATGCGTCGTGCACATGCTACCCCCACCGTCGCATGCTAACCCACCAAGACGCGTTGCCGTTGTCCTGAATCCTGATCAGCTGCGTAGTGGCAGTGTGGTACTCTCGGTATAGTGCCCCTTGGCACGAAGCGGTGGAAGAGCTCGCCACAGAGCTTAATAACAATGTGCCCAAACTGCCCTATCGCAGCTTCTTCCTGATTTAGTAATGGTCAGCACTGACACGTACCGCCCGGTTGCCGCCGGCGGGGCCTCCTACTCGCGACACCCCTTGCATTATCGGTCCCTTCCAGCTGCATTGACGCGCAAAGCAGTATCAGGAACCACACCGCAACACCATGGATCAACAGAAATAGAGAGGTCATAAATCAGGGGAACGGGAGCAGGATGCAACAGCCTACGACGGGGATATCTGTGGATTGTAACACGCAAGCGTCGGCGGACGACATCGGGAAACAACTTCCCTCTGAGTTCAGGTCACCGTCCGTAGCCACAACATGCCGCTGCCCCTACCTTGGATCGCCTCCCCTCCAATCTTCCCCAGGCACAGCGGTTCGGCCCTCCCCTCCTCCTCTTCCCTGCTGCGCATGCCGCCACCGAAAAGGGCAAGGACCCAGATGGACAAAACCCTCCTCCACGTCCAAACAGAGGAGAGGCAGCGGCACGCGGGTGCTCTTGTTCCTGGCGGCGCACGCGCGCAGAGGACAAAACCCTCCCCCACGTCCAATGCAGCGGCGCGCGGGTGCTCTTGTTCCTAGCGGCGCACGCGCGCAGAGGATGGCGAGCTCGTCAGGAGGCACACAAGGTCGAGAACGATTTTATCCGTAGAGCCACGACGGCGACCAGGCACGGCGACGGAGCCGCATCCAATCTCCTTCCTAGACCATGTCTCCCTGCGTGGCCTAGACCGGTCGACGAACGAACCGTGCAATTGACTAAGCAGTGGCAAAGGGGGTAATATTTTCTAACACGTAGGGATAGAATCGGAAACTAAAAATGTTCGTGCGTTGCTACGGTCGCGTCAACGCGCTTCCTTGAGCCTGGCTACGACTGTTGCAGGGTCCACCCGATGTCGTCGACGGGCGTGAGGAGGCACTTGATGGATGCGCCCAGTGGATCAGCATCAAGATCTTAGGAGGAAGTTTCGGCTCCCTCGGCCGGACGCTCATGAGCGGGGCAATGGTTGTTTCTCCCGCCGGGGCAGGCCATCATGACCTCCACGCAAGTGCTTGAGACGAGCCCGCTACCGCTGGTGGGCAACGGTTCAGCGAAGGTGAGCACCTCACGAGGGAACTGCTCTGGGATGGTGGTGATGTAGACGCTGTGGTCGCCGAAGTCCATTATGGAGCCACTCTCAGGAAAGGCGGCGTAGTCGAAGGTGCCGAGCGTCAGTACGAGGCCGGAGACGATGCACTCGTCGGAGGTGGTGCGAGGTCCCGTACGGAACGAGACTCCGGTCGTGTTCGCCATCGCCAGGAGGTGGTCCTCTATACTGTCGGCCATGACCTCGCCCGGCACACGCTACCTGTTCCTGCCAGCTATGTATATCGCCGCCTTGACCCCGAGCGTGACTCTTTCCTCTAGTGACGGTGTGTTGCTGCCTCCTTGATTCTTAGTCCCCGTGCTTGCCTCTCTTCGGTCGCCGCTCGAGCTTCCCCATCTCAGGCCGCTCGCCATCACTCATGCATACTGAACACGTTGATCTAAGGTTACACATAATGCACATGATTGTTTCCCTCATATGCGGGACCCTTAGGTGTGGCCGACACTGACTGACCCACTCGTTTTCGGCCACACCGACAATACACTATTCTTGCAAATTCTAAAATTCGCGTCCTAAAATTCGAAAAAAGTATTATTTTAAAAAATAAGCCTCCGTGTGTACTATGAACTCCTAACACTGGTTTGGTACTCCGTGACAAGCATGTTGATATTATATACTTAGTATTAGCAATCTTATCCTGACACCTAGCTTATACTACATCTATATTAAAATATAAGATGTTTTAGATTTTATAAAACTGTTGTATCTAGACTTATTTTAGTGTGTAGATTCGGAGTGAATTTAAATTACACCCGTTTCAAAAAGGGAAAACATCTTATATTTTAAAATGGAGGGAGTACATACATCGTAGTAGTTCAGATGTAACATAAGCGAGCGAACCACAATTGTACTGTATACGCTTATATCTGGAAAACACAATTCAGAACATGTTGTAGTATGTTTACGATTCTCAGCGGTCCATCTACAGACCTAAATTCTAAATTTCATTGTGCAGCTCGCGAACCGACTAAGGTTTCCCAGCGAGAGCAGCTTGGGGTGCGTGACCATGGCGACAAGGATCAGCGGCACGAGCGGCAGGTAGGTGACCCCGTAGGCGCTGATGCAGCGCAGCATCTCAGGGAGCTTGAGCACCACGACGGGGGCAGCGCAGTCGAGCAGCCCCGTGGCGAAGGCGACGAGGCTGTAGACATGGAACATGGGCACCGTGCAGAGGAACATCTCGTGGTGTCGGAGTCCTAGAGGCGGAACCGGTTCATGACGATCAGGACCATGGAGATGAGATTCCGGTGCGTGGCCACGACGCCCTTGCTGCCCATGGTGTCGGGTGAGTACAACAGCGTGGTCTGGTCACCTGCATGAAGCGGTCACGCCGGCTTGACGGGTCAGGCGTCGTGGCCGAGATCTGATGGTGGTGATATGTGCGGGTCGGAGCCAGCGTGTAGTCAGGTTTGGCGTGTAGAAGGATTTTGAGAGAGAAAAAAAAGTAAAAAACGAACCGGTCGGCGGTAGTGGTGGGTAAATATCTCAGACCGGCAGGGGTAAAATCGGAAAAAAATAAGTACGTACCATCAAGACCATAAGCCTTTTAATAATATAGATTCCTATAATGCTATTATATATATTTCTATAATGCATAGTAGTATCATAGTCATATTATATTTATTTTATTGATATGTAAAATCTCAAAACAAATTTATGTACAAAATTGAGGTATTAGCACTATAGGTACAAAACGTTGTCAACCGGGAGCAAACTCATACAAAACGTTTGAATAGTGCAACCCACCGTACAAAACGTTTGCCACGCTGAACTATTTGGTACAAGCGACCCAGGAGCGGTGAGCTCGCAACCAGGTAGGATTGACAATTTTTCAAAAAACCCCAGTAAGAATACAATCTCGTTTTTAGGTCGACGACGCCCTAGTAACTAATGCACCCTGAACATGTACACTAAATTACAGTATGTTGCCATTGTATCATTGCATGAGGACAGTTGCGTCCTCCTCGCCACCAAAGGCGTGCACTCCTTCTTCCTCGACGCTCATCACGGATCGGGAGGTTGCTGCCGATCGCACTCCGCGACGGCCATGGGGGATGACCCCATCTACCACCAGTACAACATAGAGGTGCCAATAGGTATGCCTGCCATCGCCGCCTTCCCCTAGTTCATGACCTCGGCGAGTCCTTCTCTTCCTCCGCGTTCATGGCATCGATTGGGTAGGGTTCATGGCATGGATCAGATATTCATGAAAGATCTGACCTGGTAAGTGATGTTAGTTGTTGAAGGGGTTCGTAGCAGAAAACATAAAATTTTCCAAACTAGAACGTCCCAAAAGACCAAGATCTATCTAGTAGTTAATGCAATAACGGGAAGGTTACGATAACATACCCTTGTAGATCGCAATGCGGTTAACATCCCGCGGGAAACATGGATGAAGTAAACGATCTATAGCCGACCTCAAGGTCGTGAAGCTCCTCGCCTTCTCCTCCTGGTCCTTGTACGACAGCCACATCCCTAGTATTGGTGGTTCTGTCTGAGTACTCGCACAGGTAAGGTGTCTAGCTGTGGCATCCCGCTAAAACCACTACTAGAAAATCGCGGTGTTTTTGTGTTGCGCATCATCATGTCTGCATGCTCATGTCATCATGCCACCTTGCATTTGAGCATCATCATCTCATCTTGCATTTGTTTGCATAAAACTATTTTTAGAAAGTCTAGTTTTGGTTTTCTAAATATCCCGTCTTTATTTCAAATCAAAACGCCGGGCTTTTCTGGGTCTTTTATTTGTCTAAAAACTAATTGCAAAAGTCTATTCAAAATTAAATAAATTTTTTATTATTTTTAGGAGGCAGCCCGCCAGGCCTGAAAGCCCAGCCGGCCACCTCCAAATAAAATCCTAGCCTAACCAAAACCCTATCTAGTTCCTCCTCTAACCCTAATCCTAATCCCTCTCACCCAGCCTAACCCCCATCCCACCTATTTTTCCCTACCACCGCCGCCACAGCACACCACACACCCTCCACCACACGGCACGCACGTACCACCCAACTCGCCACCACCCCGCTCTCACTCCCTGTCAACCGGTCCCACCTCCCTGGTCCCACCACCTGGGCCCGTAGCCCCAGGCCCCCTCACCGACCGCCCGCACCTGCCTGTCGCCACCTACCGCCCATGCTCCCCTGTCGTCTCCCTCGATCCTCCCCTCCCCCGCGGACCCACCCCTACCGACGCGCCCCGCACCTCCTTCTCTCTCCCCACCCTCTCTCTCTCCAACTCCCGCACGTCGCCATCTCCAACCTCCATCCCCTGGGCCGCCACCGCCTCCTCTCGCTGTCGCGGTCCTTTTCCCCGCCTTCAGTCGCGACGCTCGGTCGTCGCCGCCCTTGACCGCCTCCGGTCCATCCTTGCCCCCTCCCCGCTCCGCCTGTAACGTCGCCATCGAGGGTGCCTACCCCGAGCTCGGGCCCGCGTGAGTCCTCGTCCTCCCGAGCTCCGGACGCCCCTCCGCCTTCTTGCCCCGTCCTCCGGCCAGAGCGCCCTCCTTCCCCTTTGCGACCCCGACCCCTCTCCGGCGCCCGTCCTCGAGCCACCGACCCCGCCGCGCAGGGCACCGCCGCTAGGGGTCCTCCCCGAGCGTCATCGCCTCTTCCCCGGCGCAGAGCTCGCTTGAGCTCCTCTCCGGCCATCTCCCTCATCCGGGTCCACGAGCCGCACCACCGTGCGCTCCCTCATCGACCGCCACGCCTCGTCGCCTTGAATCGTGACGGCCGCGGTCTTGCTCGCCCTGCCACCGCTTCCTCTTCATCCCGCGTCACTGCCACGGTCGTCCCCTCGTCGTCTGCAAGCCCGGCAGCCCTCGTCACATCGCGTCGGCCGTCATCCTCCGTTACCTCCGCCGTGGCAACCACAGCACCACTCGCGGCTCTCCAGATCGAGCCCGCCTTCCTTTTCCAGACGACCAGGACGACCTCACACCGTGCATATCCTTGCTATAGTGCCACACTTTGTTGCTTCTCCGTTTTTCCTGTGGTGTTGCGATGTATGTTGACGAATGGTATTGCTTGTGTACCTAGATGAGGTGGTAGTGCGGTGAGTTTGGCTACATCGACTAATGAAACCTCGTCCAGTAATCCGAAGAATCGGTGATGCTGTCTGAAGACCACGCAGCCATGTGTAGACCCCTGTCGCCACGCCAAGATCTACTTCCGAACGCGTTGACCGATGCCGGCAACCGGTGATCGACATGGCACACCAAGCTCTTCTTCACGGAACCACAAGTACTCCTTCACGGACCGCAAGACCGATCCCGTCGAACCCGAAGACCCCGAAGCCGATCTGAAGACCGATCCCGGCGAGACCGAACCCGAACCCCTTCGAACCAAGATCTTCGACCCTAGATGTGTGACCCCTACCTATCCCTATTTTATAAATGCTATATATAATGGTTGCATATTAATTTGTTCATGCTCGCATACATGTTGTGGTTCGGGGGTATTTTAGTCGATTCACCTCATAATTAAATATGGAGTCTATATGCGGGCTATTCTAGTCTTATCCCGGACTCCATTTAAATTGGTGTAGCGAACCGATGCCAGGCTTTGCCTTTTTAAGTCAACATTTAATTTGCGGGGTAGATAAATAACTCGAACCTATTAATTAATTATCGGGACCCCGGTTCCGCTTAATACTGCCTAATTGCACCGCATCTGCATCATATCATAATCATGCCGGATCTTCTGCCGTAGTATTAAATATTGCATCCGATGTTTCTCCTAGTGTTTGCTTCTTCACGGATTAGGCCGATGAGTTGCTGCGAGTATCGACAAATTTTTCTTATATGATCCTTCGGCTATGTTTCCCAGGCGAGCATCTCTCCCCCTTCTACCTATTTTGCATTTATAGTCTTTATTTCCCCTTGTTGATCTATTGCTATCCGTGTCGCGATGCTTTAGTTTCCGTGCACCAGTTATATCCCGTGCAGCCTATATATTTCCATGGACACCTCCTAATACATGTTGTTTAGTAGATAGCTGGCCCTGCGAGTCATAGTTGCTTGCTCAGGAGCGGTCTCGTGTTGTCGAGTACCACAGTTGTTGGAATGCTGCCAGATGTTTAAGTTGGAGCTGATCATGTCTTTAATTACAACTATTAAATTGCTAGATATAACTAATGCAGAGGCATCGGTGGGCAATAGATGTTATTTGGTTCTTCCACGCTCACTTGTGTCCCGTAGGACCCCGAGTACTTGATACTTGTTCCTTGATTTTCGCACTATCCACATACGGGAGGCCTTATGACCCCCCTAAGCCAGAGCTTGATTTATTTCTATTTCTTGGGGCCACAAACTAGTTTGGGGTTTTATTTACTATCCTGTACTTATGCCATGTTTACTGCTTTATTTAAGATTGTGCGTGGAGCATCTGTACTGTTTAGGATCGCGGAGTGTTTTCGCGGTATCGACAAGCTCAGTCACACTTTCGGGTTCCCAGTCGTTTATAGCCATTGACGCAAACCCTGGGTCCGTTCCGGAGCCGGCCAACTTCGTTGCGGGTAGCTTAGTGGGGTGGCCCCCTGAAATATTTCTGAATCCTGTGATCGCTTTGTCGTGAATGCCTCGTTGGGTTTTGAGTTGGTTTTTTCGAGGTTGATCGAGTGTGTGTTGCTATTTGTGCACCCCTGCAGGGTAAAACTTTCTGAAAGCCGTGTCCGCGGTTATGGACGACTTGGAGCACAGTATCTCGATCATAGACAAGCATAACTAAAGTAGTGCTATAAATTTGACTTAATATGTGACTAGTAATCAGCTTCAACTATAACGGAATGGATAATAAAAATGCCAACAACTGGAGGACCTGTGGTGATCTATGTCATGCTATACCTGCCTAGTAAGTATTGCCACTCCAATGGAATGTGATAAAAGTGCCAACAAATGCTGGGTTTTGGGATTCCTCGGGACAATTATATCTGACTAGTAAATGTGCCAACTACAACGGAATGGTAATTAAAATTGCCACTACTAATGCTTCAGGATGACTCATGCTATCTATATCTGATTAGTAATTGCTGCAACTATAACGGAATGAGTAAAATTGCCAACTATGTGAGTTTCTTGGTCCGACTTCCTCGTTTGGTCTCGAGGGGGAAATACTAGGATGGGTTTGTTTGGTGTTAGCTTCAGGTTGGATCCGAATAGGTCTTTCTTATCCCTCTCTGATAACCGCCAGTTGTATCGAGTCTCTATAGGTTGTTTAGTGCCACTGCGCTGTCGCTTCAGTCCATCATACCTATGTAGGCGAGAGCCGCCGAATTCTAGCCTCGCCATGTACTGGCCTCAGTACTGACGCTCCTCTTTTTCCTTTGCCCTTTGTCGGCACCCCTTTTGTTTTAGCAGGTTTGAGATCGACGTCGTTAGCAGGGTTACCCTTCCGGCTTGGCCTGGGCAGGGTTATGGACGCCATTGGTTATTCTTCAGGGCTCTTAGCCCAATTTGCATCTTGTCCGTACTCGGACGCTGTATCATATTTAAGGTGATTTGGATCTTTGTATTGTATATCTGTATTCTTGACTCGTTGAGTCGTTGTTGTATATATATCTGTTCTGTGGGTCCCATCGAGGGCTGTTGTGTAATGGTATTACTTCGTTTTCCACCCGCACGAAAGTGCCTGGTGGGCGTCCTTGAATCGTTTCTATGCGGGTTTGGCGGAAAGGGCTAAAACTTGCATAGGGCCGATTCGAGGGTGTTACACTAGCGATGACTCTCGTTCTCCTTGATCCAGCCGGGATGCAGAAGCAGATCCTCTGGAAATGAGATCCAACAATGTGACGGCGTGCCGGTGATGCTGCCTCTCTCGTGCGCAATCCTTTCGTAGAACTGCACTCGCAGAGAGACAACTGAGAAAGAGGGAGGAAATTCCCTAAGGAAATAGCTTTAGAAAATTCCATAAGGAAATAGCTTTAGGAAATTCCTCCTTTTGTGTGTGTCTTTTTTCCTCCAATCTTTAAAACACAAATACATGCAAAATTGAGTTAAAATGGTTGTCAATCTTTAAAACACAAATACCCAATATTCACTATGAACTGCTCAAGTAAACAAAAACAGATGCACCAGAATTATAAGCACTACTCTTTCTTCATATTTACCAAAAGGTTGCAAGAGTACATAGTCTCCAAAATACAACTACACCATCTCCAAAAGTCAACCAACTGCTACATACTACCTCTGCTGCAATCTACATTCAGTTAACTAACTACAAGCTACAAGTTGCATACTACTTGTTTAGTGAACTAACCTACATCTCCAAAAGGCAACCATCTTCTTCATTCTTCTCCTTCTGCAGCTCCAACTTCCGCTCTTCTACTTGTTGCAGAAGTTCCCAATGTACAATCTACCCCATCTTCAAAAGGAAACCATCTAGTACATTCTTCTACTTCTAAAGCTCCATCTTCTTCTTTTCCTACTTGTTGCAGAAGTACCCAGGAATGTGAATAGGATTCACTCCTGGAATCCATGACTTTGGCACACCAACTGTAGGAGGTGGCCTCTGTTGATATGGCTCCAACAGAAGCTCAAACTCTTGTTTCGAAATGAACTCAAAAGAAACCTTCTTATCTCCAACGAACTTGGTGATCTTGATCAGCTCCGACATCTTCTCTAGAGAGGATCTAGCCGCTCCCGCGCAACGCCTCATATAGTCCAATGTGCCGGATTTTACCTCGAACATCATCCTACACTTGAACTCGGAGTCCATCCGCAGGACGAGCTCGCTGCCCCGACGCCTAAACTCAGTCCCCATCAGGAGGAGCTCTTCTAGACAGCGAGGATACTTCAAGTCCTCCTTCATCGCCCCAGCCATATCTAGCAACGGCGCCGCTAGCTCCTCCATACGTTGCACATTTGCCAGCGTTGGCTGCAGATACCAAGCATTCTCAACCTCCTTCGAGCTGGGGAAGAGCGGAGCGGGGATGGGGAGGTGAGGATATGAAGTTGACGAGGACATGGCAGACAAAATCAGTGGAGGACGCGATGGGGAGGAGGGGCAGCCCCGATTTCTGTGGACGCGATTCAGTGGAGCGGGGATGGGGAGAAAGTGGAGGCGGAGTCGATGGGGATGGGGACTGCGGGGAGGCGGAGGGATGGGGAAGCGGAGAAAGGTATGGGGACGACCGTGTCGTGGAGGGGAACGACGGCCGACAGGGCCGGACGGGTCTGAGCTCTGAGCTTCGGTACACAAGTGGATAAGGTACATGTAGTAAGGAGGACTTTTTCGCAAATAAGATATTTCACAGGGGATTTACAGGAACCCTGGCATGTGGCTTTTTGCCACCATGGACGACATATGTCGGCTCCTGGGGTCGCTTGTACCAAATAGTTCAGCCTGGCAAATGTTTTGTATAGTGGGTTGTACTTTTCAAACGTTTTGTATGAGTTTGCTTCCGGTTGAAAACGTTTTGTACCTCCAGTGCTAATACCCCTACAAAATTTATTCAGCATTAATTTTTTTGGGTTAATTAGATAGATGCCGCTGCAATTTCCGCGTATTTGAGAAATGCCACTACAACTTTCAACTTTGGATAAGCACCACTGCAATTCTATGTACATTTGAGAAACGCCATTACACCCACTGACCAAACATATACCAGTCTATATACCTTGTATTCCTAGCCGTATATACATACCATGGTGGAGTCCACCCACTACTTCGCCATCGGTCACCCAGAAGTATTTAGCCTTGCAAGGTGGTCCTTGCTGATTCACACGGGATTCCACGTGCCCCATGCTACTCGGGATCCGTGACTAGATGAGGTAGATGAGGCATTGTGATATTGTACTCTGAATCTGGAGTCTTTTATCTTATGAATTTGTAGCCTTTTTTATCTGAATCTATAGCTTCTATAGCTTCCTTGATGCATGCGTGTTACTGTGACATTGGACCTGGAGTTGGGTTGCAATTATTAAGTGTTGAACCTAGAGCCTTTTGTCTGAATGTGTAGTGTTGCTGTACAATGCATGCGTGTGATCATCAATTTGTAGCATTGTTGTAATTTTACTCCAATATTTTTATCAACTTATATTTTTTTTGCTAATTCCGTCGGACCCGTCACATGTACGTATATACGGCTGATAATACGGCATATATTGACCGGTATATGTTGGGTAAGTGGGTGTAATGGTGTTTCTCAAATATACACAGAACTATAGTGGTGTTCTTCCAAAGTTGAAAGTTAAAGTGGCGTTTCTCAAATTCGCAGAAATTGCTGGTGCCTATCCAATTAACCCAGTTTTTTAGCTCGTGTTGTGATACGATATCTATCTATTAGTACTACTCCCTCTGATCCAAATTAATTGATTCGGATTTGTCTAGATTCAGATGTATCTAGTCATGTTTTAATGATAGATACATCCGAATCTAGACAAATCTATTCCATTAATTTAAATCGTGGTATCATCTCACTCGTTATTAATTAAAGTGACAATCGTACGATCACCTTTTTGCATGAATGGAAAACATAGGGTTTGTTTGGATTGGCCAGCAGTTGCCCTACCAAAACTTGGCGTTGAGTGGTAGCATATGCTCTCGAAACAGCTTTCACCCCCGTTTTATAAATAAAACCATAAAAAGTATAAGAATAAAAACATAAAGAGTATAAGGTTCAACGGTCAAACAGGCACCAGAGTGCCGGACAAAATAAAAAAGGGTAACAGTCTGATTGGGCATGAGCACAACAAAACCTAAAGGAAAAGGAAAAAAAGTGATGAGAGAGCGCCCTCTTTTTTTTTGGAAAGACCCGATGCTGCAATATATTACTGTTGCTGGAGGTACAAATGCAGAAAAGCCCACAGGATAAGAGAAAAGACAATAAGGTTCTGCAAATATACAAAAAAGCCCCTAGGACAAGAAGAACGCAATCGGGTCCTGGACATCTTCCTGCTCCTTCTCCACCACATCTTCGTCGCTGCCGAGCCCGGCCGACTGCACCACCACCGGGGACTACGCCACTTGGAGTGGAACAGCGGGAGCAAACCGTCTCGAAGTCGGAGATCCTCCGCGTCGGCATCTTGGCCTGGAGGAATAAGATCATGTGCCAGCAGTGTGGCAAGCAGGAGGAGTGGCCGCCCTACGGCCCTTGAGATCGGCGACCAAGCGGAGCCTTGCCGATGAAGTGTCGCCAAAGAAAAACTCCCAGGATGACGGAGCGGCTTCCCTTCAGCATAGGTAGTCGCCGGCGTCCCCGCCGACGAAATATCGCTCCAGCAGAGTGCAGCACCAGTGCCTCCACGCCCAAAGCTGGCCATCACCGAAGTCGTCGCCGCGCACCACTCCTTCTCTCCCCTACCGCCACGGCCGGCCAAGAGAAGAAGCAGAACACCGCCAGCAACTAGATGGAGCCAGCCGTGCTTATACAGAGAGCTCACCCTCTCGGGGATCCCTCTGTGAACTTCCACCTTGGAAGCCCAACGGAGCTCACCCAGAGCGATTGCTCGACGCCGCACGAGAGCGCCGGAACAAGAAGCCCTCGCCCACCTTGCAGCCCACGGATGCCCCCGCTCGCCCCCAACCTCCCCTCGCCACCACGGCAGGCCGGAGCGAGAGGACCCAACAGAGGGGCACCCCAGGTGAGAGGGAGCCCAATCTTGACCTTATTGACGGAGATCCCGGAGGTGGAGTAGTCCGCCGCCGCCTCCAACCACTGAAGACCGGCAAAGAGGAACCACCTCAGGCTGCACCAGATCTGGCCAAGGGAGATCGATGCCCTACTCCAAACTACCGGCATGGCGCCAAGATCCCTAAAGCTACTCTGTACAGAGAAGCCCAGGCCACCACTGAGAGAGCGCCCTCTAATCCTGCTCCTCGGGGTGCTAGCATTTGGATTGAAGCCCACTCACCGGCAGCCGCACCAAAATTTTGGCAACTACTTCAGATTTTGCGCCCACGCGCTGGTGAAACTGGGAGGGTGAATCTATCGCCAAAATATTGGCTCGCCGTGATTTGGCCTGACGGTTATGGGCACAAATCAAACAGCTCATAATACTATCTATGATACTTTCGCTGTGGCTAGTAATAGGTCGTTACCAAGCCAAAGGAACTAATCAATAAGAAGTTCGCAGCTGCTGTTCACCTCTCCAAATAATCGTGCTCCGCACTATATTGAGGAAGAGAGGTTCTGCAAGGCAAGTTAAAACTCCAAATTTGTGTTTTTAGAGGATAACTCCAAATTTATTATTCGTGCATGTAAGTGTACAATTTTGGAAAGGGAAACTATACGATCCCGCCGGGGGATTGCAACCACTCCATCCCCCGCCTCCTTTTTCTGCGCGTGACGCGAGCCCTGGTCCCACTTTATCTTCTCCTTCGTCTGCAACCTTCTCTTCTTCTTCCCGAGCGAGAGAAGCACCGCATCTCTGCCCCGCCGCCCTAATGCCGCCTAGTTCCCCATCTCGTCGACGCTGCCCCGACGCCGCCACCACCACCGGCGCCGCCCAGCTCCCCATCTTGCTCACGCCGTCCCGCTCCGCTCCCCATCTCGCCGCTGCCATGCTCCCCCGTCTCGCCGGCGACCCGCATGTTGCTTTCCTCTCCCGCGCCGCCGCTCCTCTCCGTTGTGTCGCCTCCTCTCCACCGCGTCGCCGCTCCTCTCCACCGCGTCGCCTCGCCGCTGCAGCCCCGCTGCTACTCTCCAAGGCGTCGCCTCGCGCTCCCCGTCGCTTGCAGGTCCCCATGGCGCGTCGCTGCCACCTCTGGCCCGTCGCCGCTGGCCGCGCGCGAGCTCTGGAACGCCCCGCGCCAGCCATCCTCCACGGCGGTGGTTGCTACATGCGGCGGTGGAGATTGCTACAAGAGGCAGATGCCGCTACTACAAGCATCGATGCAATGGCATCTTCTCCGGCGACGGCGGCTTTTCCTTGCTACAAATATGTGTACATTTTTGTTTGCTACCACACAGTTTTATGTGTCTGCTATAATAGCGCAAATGTTTTGCTACAATGTCTCGTGACGAATGACTCCAGGGAAGTCGTGCTTGCTACATTAGTATTTTTTTTGCTACCACCCTTTTATCATTTTGCTACAATAGTACGAGGTTTTCTCCGGCGAGGTCTCCGGTGATATTTTTCCGGCGTAGTCGGTTTTTGCTACATTAAGACTCTTTTTTGCTACAAGGTCACCAGCGAGGTATCCGGCGAGGTCTAGTCTATTTTTCTATTTTCTGGATCGAACCTTTTTTTGCTAGATGTAGCAAAAGTGAGACTATTTGTAGCAAAAGTAGAGCGTTTATAGCAAAAGCGGGATTTGATCCTGTTTTAGGGGACACGTGGCTGGCAGGGGATCCGGGGATTTATCCCCGGAGGACGCGCTCCCCCTTTGGAAAACTGTTTTTTGCCGTGTATGTTTCCGTTTGCCGAGTATTTAAAAATACGTTGGCCGAGTATCTCAAAATCACGAAAACAGTATATACCAAGTAGTTAAAAAATACACTCCGTTTAATTTCCGGTACACAGCAAAACCTGTGCTGTGCGAGTATGAGGCCAATACACACGGCAAACGAGGCCAATAAACACACAGAAAACAAAAAATAGACAGTAAATAAGTAAAATCACTTGGTAAATTTCCATGGCTGTCGTCGCCGTTTTGATAGTGTCCACTAGTAGAAAACGGACCTTTGGTTCAGAGGTATTAGTCTTGGTTTTGCTACAAACTGAGACTAATGTCCGGTCCCAACGGTTAGAACTGGCCGCAGGGGGTGGCGGACACTAGTCCCGGTTCGAATGGACCCTTTAGTCCTATTCGTGTAACAAACCGGGAATAAATGGTTTCAGGCAGGCTGGGGCGGCGTCAGACACAAACCGGGACTAATTGCCCGGCTATATCTTCTCCCCCCCTCGAGTCACCATTTTAAGCTGGTGGCTCCTCTCTCTTCTTCCTTCAAGCTCGAGTTCATGCCCATTTTTTTCCCAAGATTTGTCAAGATTTTGCGGTGTCCCATCTATCCAAAGGTTCTAAAAGGTGAGCAACTTTATCATTTCAACTTCCATTGTTATATTAGTCCATTTCATGCTCTACAAGTAGATGGATTTGTGGATTTAGTTTGGTAATAATTTTTGCAATAATAACATGAGATCGATAAAATTATATTAATTTGGATTCAATCTATCTTGTATTAATGTAATGAACTTTAAGGTAAATATCATTTTTAATATATGGATTCTATCTATATCTTGTTTTGGCACATAGTCTCGAAATTCATTTGATTCATAGAAGCAAAGAGATACACATGCATGAGTTCATCATTCTAACTAGCTGGGCAAAATGCTCTTCTTCGTCTTCTACCTGCCTTCAGCAAATTGAAAAAGTTATAACAAAAATAGGGTTAATTCACAAAAGCTTGATAAGAAGACATCACAGTACATCTTCGAGAAGCTCCTCTATAGAGAGCTCCTCGAAGATGTCTGAGGACAGGATCCCAAGACATCTTCGAGAAGCTCCGCCGTAGTGGTGTCCCTCTCGCACCATCTTGGAGTTTATAACTTCTCTAGCTATAGATTAATACGCTGGATAGCTAACAAATTTCACATATTAGGGAGTACCTCTATGGCGAGCTCCTCGAAGCCCGTCGTAGTGGTGTCCCTGTTCTCGCACACGATCTTGCAGTTCTTCACAAGAATGCATACCTATTTATAGATTAAGCGGCACACAATAGTGTCGACACTCACGACATAATGTCGACACTCACCCCTATCATAGTGCCGCCACCCACCCAAATACTATCGGCACTCACTGGCTTAGTGCTGCCCAGTCACGACATAGTGTCAACACTCGCCCATGATGTAGTGTTGTCACCACATCCACGTTTAGTCCCGGTTGGTGCCTCCAACCGGGACTAAAGTTTCATCATATCTTTCGTACCGGTTTTGTGCTTTAATTTTGTTTTTATAATAGTAATAATATTAGCATCATGATTCCGTTTGATGTACTTAATTATATAATGCAGATGAGCCGGCAATGGATGTACGCTGACCAACTCTCTGGCGAGTTCATTAAAGGCATGCATTCTTTTCTCCTTGTGTCCAAGGCAAACAAGCAGAATGGTTTTATGTCTTGTCCATGTGGTGTCTATTGGAATCATAAGGAATACTCTTCCTCAAGAGTCCTTCACGGCCACCTGTTTTGGTCCGGTTATAATTGTTGGACCAAGCTCGGAGAAAGAGAGGTTATGATGGAAGACGACGATGAAGAAGAGAATGATGATGACAACTACCGATATATGTTTCCTGAATACGATGGTACTACAATGGAATACAATGATGAAGAAGAAGCTGAAGGACGGGCATCAGATGAGCCCGATAATGATCTTGGTCGGGCCATTGCTGATGCAAAGGGAGAATGTGAAAGTGAAAGAGAGAGGTTGAAGTTCGAGCAGATGTTAGAGGACCACAACAAATTGTTATACCCAAATTGCGAAGATGGCCACAAAAAGCTGGGTAGCACACTGGAATTGCTGCAATTGAAGGAAGATACCCGTGTGACTGGCAAGGGATTTGAAAATTTGCTGAAAACAATGAAGAAGGTTCTTCCAAAGGATAACAAATTGCCCTCCAGTACATACGAAGCAAAGAAGGTTGTCTGCCCTTTAGGATTAGAGGTGCATAAGATACATGCATGCATTAATGACTTCATCCACTACCGTAGTGAGGAGTATGAGAATTTGGATGCATGCCCCATATGCACTGCATTGCAGTATAAGCTCAGACGAGATGACCCTGGTGATGTTGAGGGAGAGCGCCCCAGGAAGAGGATTCCTGCCAAGATGATGTGGTATGCTCCTATAATAACACGGTTGAAACGTTTGTTCAGAAACAAAGAGCACACCAAGTTGTTGCGATGGCACATTGATGGCTCTGTGTATGGCGCCCAGAAAAGTGCTGGTGCGATGATGATGTAGAGCTCGTTGGGAACCCCAAGAGGAAGGTATGATGAGCACAACAGCAAGTTTCCCTCAGTATGAAACCAAGGTTTAATCGAACCAGTAGGAGCAAGGAAACACCCCAAAAGTGTTACTAGCTGAGCTTTGGCAGGGCGCACTACCGGTGCTAGTAGCAACGTGGAGACCTGCACAACACAACCACAGAATTTTGTCCCCAACTTGCGATGAGGTTGTCAATCTCACCGTGTTTTGCGGAAAACAAAGGATTAAACGTATCGAATGGAAAGAAGTAAAAGTTTGCACAAAGTAAACACAAAGAAGTAAACAGTTTGTAGATTGAATGTAAAAGACAAGGACCAGGATCCATAGTTCACTAGAGGTGGCTCTCCTTAGATAGATAACATGCTGGGTGAACAAATTACAGCGGCGCAATTGACAAACATCGAGAAAGCAATACATGCATATACTAATCATCTTGACTCCTTTGGAACTTGATTGGGCATTACAACATTATACATAGACCGCCATCCAACTGCATCTATGACTAATAATCCACCTCCAGGTTATCATCCGAACCCCCTCCAGTATTAAGTTGCAAGCAACAGATTATTGCTTTACGAACTGCGTGTAAAGTAAATAATACGATTGTTCTATGAACAAAGGATTGTTGTTTTATCCCTAGTAGCAACAACACATCTAGTACCTTAGAGATTTCTGTCACTTCCCCAGATTACCAGAGGCATGAACCCACTATCAAGCATAAATACTAACTCTTGGAGTTGCTAGCATCTACTTGGCCAAGATAGCTACTAACAACGGAAAGCATGCAAGATCACAAATAACAAAGACATGATAAAATCAATAATCAATCTGAAATAGCATCTCAATATCCATCGGATCCCCGCAAACACAACATGCAGAATTACAAATAGATGATCTTGATCATGAACGGAGCTCACAAGATCTAGACATGAAAGCACAAAGGAGGAGAACCAGCCATCTAGCTACTACATGGATCTGTAGTCCAAGGATGAACTACTCACACATCACACCGGAGGCTTGCATGGTGATGAAGAAGGCCTCCAGGGTGAATTCCCCTCTCCGGCAGGGTGTCGGGAAGAGCTTCAGATCCCTCCCGATCTAGGGATGGAGATGACGGTGGCTACAGACTCTTTCGTGGATTTTTGATCGGGTACTTAGGGTTTATGTCCTGAGGGCATCTTATAGGCGGAAGGGGAGGCCGAGGGGGTGCCAGGGGCCACCACACCACCCCATGGCGCGGGCCTAGCCTGGCCGCGCGGCCAGGTGGTGTGGCCGGCCTCTGGCCCTTCTCCGTCTTGTATTCTGGCACTTGATGACTTCCGGAAAAATAGGCACTTTGGCTTTTGTCCCATCCAATTCCGAGAATATTCATTTTCTGACTTTCCTGGAACCAAAAACAGTCAGCTGGCACTGTGGCTCTTGTTAATAGGTTAGTCCAAGAAATCATAAGAAAAGTACTCCAAAGTTGGAACAAAACACAAGAAAGTGGATAAAACTAAGCATGGAACATCAAAAATTATAGATACATTTGCAATGTATCAACATCCCCAAGATTAACTCCTGCTCGTCCTCGAGTAGGTAAGTGATAAAAAGAAAGAATAATTTTTGAGGTGACATGCACCATCAAAGACTTGATCAAAGTATTTGCAAAACATTCAAAGCTGGGATCATAGTACTTCAATCATAACATGAAAGACAAGGTTCTAGCAATAAGACAAAGAAACTATGATGCAACATGAAAATGCACAAACAAAAGATTTATGAATAACAATGCTTTGCAAGACGTTTGTTTGTTTCACATAAAGAAAACATAGCATAATAGTATTTAGCTTGTCCCTCATAGAGTAGCAAAGATAAATGCATAGGACACCTTGAAAGTTCAAAAGAGTGACTAGATACAATAGTTTAAAACAAGCAATATCAAGATATGCATCAATCAACTAGTCTTGGGACAATGCACATAGAACTAAGAATGGCCACTATGCTCTCAAAGTAAGTGCATAAAGATAGAAGGTGGAGACTCAATATAATGGTGGAAGAAAGGCCTTCATAGAAGGAAGTAGGGATTCAAGTCTCATAAAGAGCTTCCAAAAATTATGGTACTTATAGCTTTCAGCTCTCATTGCCCCTATCATAAGCATCTTGAAGTGATTAAGGTTAAAGTGAAAAAACTATGGTGTATATGCTTGACGAAGTATAAGTCAGAAATCTCATGTCCCTTGTATACGAGGGCCGCTCCTCATGCTACTCAAGTTTAGTCACCGGTAAGTTCTTGTCATTGTAAGTATATGTGTATCATAGAGAACCGCCAACGGGGTACCCCTTGCCCGATGATACGGAAGAATCCCCATATCAAAATAACAAGGCAAGCAGACAACAAGCATCTCAGCATTCGTCTTATTTACCATGGGAATATGGTGCTTTTTTCTCTCTTTCCTCTTTTCATAGTATCTCTTTTTTTTCCTTTTCTCTTTTTTTTCTCAATATAGGACTCTTTTTTTATAAGAAGAATGCTTCATAGACAGCTCATTATGGTTACGCTACAGGTTTCCACCATGTCAGCGTGGATTAGACTAGAGGCCCAGGTGTTTCTCTAACACATATACACAACTCCATGGACTTACAAGCTGCTCTTTCATTTCACATCGACGACATCCATATACAAAAGAGCATGATATCAACTAGGTACAAGTACCAAGTGCAATGTTGAAAGCGTTCCCCATGAAAGCATGGTTCTGCTAATCCCTAACAAATAAGTGCAAGCATATACAACATAGACGACACAATGGTTCAAGTTTATTAAGGGCAAGAAAAGTAAAGTGTGCCATCAAGTTCCTGAGAGCTTTAATCACTAGTTTTCTCATAACAAGTTTAATTTGGAAGGTAAACAAAAGCATGAATATACTTGGAATAGCATAAGCTAATAGGTAGGTATGGTGGACTCTTTGGAATAACTTGGTTTAGGGAGTTGGATGCATGAGTGGAACTCATACTTTGTTGTGGAGGCTAGCAAAAGACTGGGAGCGACAAACTAAGAGAGCAATAATGGCCATAATCATGCAGAGCGACAAAACATCATTGATCAAAGCATAAAGTGATACTACAAGTTGAAAACTAAAGGATCATAAAGGCTATGGTGACTTGAGATAGTCATAACATGGTGTGAGCATGTGCCAAGTCAACCCAAATAAAGCATCAAAGGAGAATACCACTATACTATGCTTTAATATGCTAAAACAACGCATGATTCATCCAAGGCACATTAAGCAATCTCAATTGTTTATAGCAAGTCATGCTACATCAAAGAATACTAAGCATAAAGCCAAAACAATATCAAGCATGGCATGGCAAAGCATAGGCCACAGTCAAAAACAAGCTCTTTTTACCACATAAGCATGAACTTTCCTACTCTTTTCCAAACCAAACCAAACTATTTGCAAACCAATGTAAGAAAGAGGGGTTCCAACCAATTTATTCAGAAAACTAAGCAAACAAAAAACCAAAACGAAAACAAAAAAGAAGATGCTCCAAGAACAACATAACTCTGCATGAAACAATAAAAATGAAGCGTTTGGAAGAAACCTGGGATTTTTATTGATGAAGAGGGGGATGCCTTGGGCATACCCAAGCTTTGACGCTTGTACTTATTGGATATTTATTGGGGTGACACGCGTGGCATCCCCAAGCTTGAGCTTTAGTCCATCCTTCATCTCATTACTCATTCCTTCCATACACCTGAAATTTTTCCTTCATACAAAACTTCACACAATCTTTATTAGCAACATTAGTGCACTCAAGATAAATAAGTCTTAAGGTTCAGTTCTAACACCAAATAAACTCCCATTAGAACACTAGCTACTGTAGCACTTCCCTCAAAAAGCTCAATTCCCCAAAAGAACTCAAGAAGGAACCAACAAGAAGCAAATGCAGAAAATGGCAGAAATCTGTCAAAACAGACCAGCAGGTAAAGAAGAATTTTTCCGAAGACCTTCTGTTGCTCAAATCAAAAAGTGTTGAACTAACGAAAGTTAGATAACAACCTGGGGCAGAATAAAAAAAATTCACGCCTCAAAAAGACGTTTAGAGTTTTTACACTAATTTTTACGGTGAAGCACAGAAATCTGTTTCAGGACAGCAACTTTCCCAGTCATTACTTCTCTCTCATTAGAGGTTACTCTTGGCACAAAAAGAAAATAAAAAGGATAAGGAGAGGTTATACTGAAGTAATAACTTCCAAGACTCATCTAAAATTTTTGGGTTATCTCCCAATAAGTACCTTTCTTTAACGCCTTTAAGTTAGGCATAAGAAGCAAAGAAAGAATCAAGTGTTCTCAAATGAAGAAGCATTAAGACCAAATTTTGTTTTCATAGGAGAAGCAAAAGAAATCTTTTCTCTCTTTTTAGGGAAGTGTTCTATACCTTTCTTGAGTGGGAGTTGGTATTTAATGGTGCCTTCTTTCATATCAATGATGGCACCAACAGTTATAAGAAAAGGTCTTCCCAAAGTAATAGGACAAGAAGCATTGTATTCAATATCCAAAACATAGAAATCAACAGGGACATAGGCATTGTTAACCATAATAAGAACATCATTAAGACTCCCCATGAGTTTCTTTTTAGCATTATCATCAAGTGGGACATTCAAATAATAATCTTCAAGAGGAGGCAAATCAAGCATATCATAAATCCTTCTATGCATAATAGAAACACTACTATCAAGATCACATAAAGCTTTGAAATCAAAGTCATTTACTTTCATATTAATGATGGGTTCCCAACCATCTTCTTGTTTAATAGGAATAGAAGCTTTATGTTTCATCTTTTCTTTTTTAATCTTTATGAGAGCATCAGTAATGTGTTTTGTAAAAGCCATGTTCATAGCACTAGCATTAGGACTTTTAGCAAGCTTTTGTAGGAACTTAATAACTTCAGAGATATTACAACCATCAAGATCAAAATCAAATTTATCATCTAAAGTAGTAGAACTATTACTAGCCTTAACACTAGTGGTGTTGATAGTAGAAACACTAATGTTTTTAGCAATTTCATCTTCTCTTTCCCACTTAGCATGTAATTCAGCTAATAGTCTAACATTTTCATCAATTCTTACTTGTATAGCATTAGTAGCTGCAAAGGGATTATCATTAGTTTCAGGTTTAGCAGCTATTTTATTTAAAGAAGATTGAGCTTCAGCCAAAGATGCTATATTTCTTTCAGCATTAGAGAGTTTTTCCTCAATAGTTTTATTGAAAGCAGTTTGTTTACTAATAAACTCTTTAAGCATAACTTCAAGTTCAGAGGGTGCACTCCTATTATTGCTGTAAGAATTTCCATAAGCATTACCATTGTTGGGAGGATATGGCTTATAATTGTTGTTACCAAAATTACTCCTATAAGCATTATTGCCAAAGTTGTCGTTTCTTATGAAGTACACATCAACTTGCTCTTCTTGAGCAACCAAGGAAGCCAAAGGAACATTATTTGGATCAATATGGGCTTTCCCATTAATAAGCATAGACATAATAATATCAATCTTATCACTCAAGGAGGAAGTTTCCTCAACAGAATTTACCTTCCTACCTTGTGGAGCTCTCTCAGTATGCCATTTAGAATAATTAACCATCATATTGTCCAGAAGTTATGTTGCAGCACCCAAAGTGATGGTCATAAAGGTACCTCCAGCAGTAGAATCCAATAGGTTCCTTGAAGAATAGTTCAATCCTGCATAAAAAGTTTGGATGATCATCCAAGCAGTCAGTCCATGAGTGGGACAATTCTTTACCAAAGATTTCATTCTTTCCCAAGCTTGAGCAACATGCTCATTATCAAGTTGTTTAAACTTCATTATTTCACTTCTCATGGATATAATCTTAGCAGGAGGATAGTACTTTCCAATAAAAGCATCTTTGCATTTAGTCCAAGAATCAATACTATTCCTAATTAAGGAATTCAACCATTCTTTAGCTTTTCCTCTCAAAGAGAAAGGAAACAATTTCAGCTTAATAATATCACCATCTATATCCCTATGCTTTTGCATCTCACAAAGTTCAACAAAGTTATTTAGATGGGAAGCAACATCTTCATTACCAATACCAGCAAATTGTTCTCTCATAACAAGATTGAGCAAAGCAGGTTTTATCTCAAAGAAAGTATCTTCAGGCATAGGTGGAGCAATATGTGTGCTCATAAAATCATTGTTGTTGGTGCTAGTGAAGTCACACAACTTAGTGTTTTCAAGAGTAGTCATTTTTTGGGTTTTCAAATAAGAAAGCAAACTTATAAAACTAATTTTTTTTTGTGTTTTTGACTAACAAAACAAGCAAACAAAGCAAAAAGAAACTAAGAAAAACAAAAATAACAAAGTAAAGAGATTGGTTATGAGGGACTCCCCTTGTGAAGATGTCCTTGACTCCCCGGCAACGGCGCCAGAAAAATGCTTGATGGCTCTGTGTATGGCGCCCAGAAAAGTGTCGGTGAAATGATGATGTAGAGCTCCTTGGGAACCCCAAGAGGAAGGTATGATGAGCACAGCAGCAAGTTTCCCTCAGTATGAAACCAAGGTTTAACCGAACCAGTAGGAGCAAGGAAACACCCCAAAGGTGTTACTAGCTGAGCTTTGGCAGGGTGCACTACCGATGCTAGTAGCAATGTGGAGACCTGCACAACACAACCACAGAACTTTGTCCCCAACTTGCGATGAGGTTGTCAATCTCACCGTGTTTTGCGGAAAACAAAGGATTAAACGTATCGAATGGAAAGAAGTAAAAGTTTGCAGAAAGTAAACACAAAGAAGTAAACAGTTTGTAGATTGAATGTAAAAGACAAGGATCGGGATCCATAGTTCACTAGAGGTGGCTCTCCTTAGATAGATAACATGCTGGGTGAACAAATTACAGCGGGGCAATTGACAAACATCGAGAAAGCAATACATGGATATACTAATCATCTTGACTCCTTTGGAACTTGATTGGGAATTACAACATTATACATAGACCGCCATCCAACTGCATCTATGACTAATAATCCACCTCCAGGTTATCATCCGAACCCCCTCCAGTATTAAGTTGCAAGCAACAGATTATTGCTTTACAAACTGCGTGTAAAGTAAACAATATGATTGTTCTATGAACAGAGGATTGTTGTTTTCTCCCTAGTAGCAACAGCACATCTAGTACCTTAGAGATTTCTGTCACTTCCCCAGATTACCAGAGGCATGAACCCACTATCAAGCATAAATACTAACTCTTGGAGTTGCTAGCATCTACTTGGCCAAGATATCTACTAACAACAGAAAGCATGCAAGATCACAAATAACAAAGACATGATAGAATCAATAATCAATCTGAAATAGCATCTCAATATCCATCGGATCCCCGCAAACACAACATGCAGAATTACAAATAGATGATCTTGATCATGGACGGAGCTCACAAGATCTAAACATGAAAGCACAAAGGAGGAGAACCAGCCATCTAGCTACTACATGGATCCGTAGTCCAAGGATGAACTACTCACGCATCACACCGGAGGCTTGCATGGTGATGAAGAAGGCCTCCAGGGTGAATTCCCCTCTCCGGCAGGGTGCCGGGAAGAGCTTCAGATCCCTCCCGATCTAGGGATGGAGATGAGAGCGGCTATAGACTCTTTCGTGGATTTTTGATCGGGTACTTACGGTTTACGTCCCGAGGGCATCTTATAGGCGGAAGGGGAGGCCGAGGGGGTGCCAGGGCCACCACACCACCCCCTGGCATGGGCCCAGCCTAGCCGCACGGCCAGGTGGTGTGGCCGGCCTCTGGCCCTTCTCCGTCTCGTATTCTAGCACTTGATGACTTTCGGAAAAATAGGCACTTTGGCTTTTGTCCCGTCCAATTCCGAGAATATTCATTTTCTGACTTTGCTGGAACCAAAAACAGCAGAAAACAGGCAGCTGGCACTGTGGCTCTTGTTAATAGGTTAGTCCAAGAAATCATAAGAAAAGTACTCCAAAGTTGGAACAAAACACAAGAAAGTGGATAAAACTAAGCATGGAACATCAAAAATTATAGATACATTTGCAATGTATCACACATGGAAGACCGTAAGAAAGACGAGATGTTGAGACACCCCGGTGATGGGTCACAGTGGATAAAAAATGAGAGAGGGTTCCCGGACTTTGCAGGTGACGCGAGGAACTTATGTTTTGGTCTAAGTACAGATGGCATGAATCCTTTTGGGGAGCAGAGCTATAGTCATAACACCTGCCTTGTGACTCTATGTATCTATAACTTTCCTCCTTGGTTGTGCATGAAGCGGAAGTTCATTATGATGTCAGTGCTCATCCAAGGCCCAAAGCAACCCGGCAACAACATTGATGTGTACCTAAGGCCATTAGTTGAGGAACTCCTAAAGTTGTGGCACAGACAAGGTGTACGTGTGTGGAATGAGCACAAACAGGAGGAATTTGACCTATGAGGGTTGTTGTTCATAACAATCAATAATTGGCCTGCTCTTAGTAACATTTCAGGATAGACAAACAAGGGATACAATGCATGCACGCACTGTTTAGGTGAGACTAAAAGTATATATTTGGATAAATGTAAGAAGAATGTGTACCCGAGGAATCGACGTTTTCTTCCACCCACGCACTCCCTAAGAAAGAAAGGTAAGCATTTCAATGGTGAGGCAGATCACCGGAGTAAGCCTATATATCCGCCGTACTGGTGACGATGTATTTGATATGGTGAAGGATTTAAAAGTAATCTTTGGTAAGGGTACTGGTAGAATATCTATTCCGAAGGACAATGGCGGACACGCACCCATGTGGAAGAAGAAATCTATATTTTGGGAGCTACCCTATTGTAAACTCCTAGAGGTCCGCACTGCAATTGACGTGGTGCACCTGACAAAGAATATTTTTGTGATGCTGCTAGGCTTCTTGGGCGTGTATGGGAAGAATAAAGATACACCGGAAGCACGGCAGGACCAGCAACGTATAAAAGACCGAGACGACAAGCATCCAGAGTTGTTTCAAGGTACAGCCAGCTACGCTCTTACCAAAGAAGAGAAAAAAATATTTTTTTGAAGTCCTTTACAGTATCAAGGTCCCGTCTAGCTTCTCGTTGAATATAAAGGGAATAATAAATATGGCAGAGAAAAAATTTCAAAACCTAAAGTCTCATGACTGCCACGTGCTTATGACCTAGTTTCTTCCGATTGCATTGAGGGGGCGTCTGCCGAAAAATGTTCGAGTACCCATTGTGAAGCTATGTGCGTTCCTCAATGCAATTTCTCAGAAGGTAATCAATCTAGCTAGTCTACCAAGGTTACAGAAAGATGTGGTCCAATGTCTTGTCAGCTTCGAGATGGTGTTCCCACCATCCTTCTTCAATATTATGACGCACCTCCTAGTTCACCTAGTCGAAGAGATTAACATTCTCGGTCCTGTATTTCTACACAATATATTCCCCTTTGAGAGGTTCATGGGAGTCTTAAAGAAATATGTTCATAACTGTGCTAGGCCAGAAGTAAGCATCTCCAAGGGATATGGAACAGAGGAGGTCATTGAGTTTAGTGTTGACTTTATTCCTGATCTTAAGCCCATCGATGTTCCTGAATCATGTCACGAGGATAGACTGAGTGGAAAAGGAATGCTAGGAAAGAAAACAAGGATATGTATGGACGGGCATTATCTCACTAAAGCACACTACACAGTTCCGCAAAGTTCCACCTTGGTGGCTCTGTATATCTTGGAACACAAGAATATTGTACGCTCCAACAACCCAGGGAAGCCTGACTGCTTGATTAGCAATGAACACATGAAGACTTTTGGCGGTTAGTTGCAGACACATATCATGATAACATCACTGTTGGAGATCAGCTGTACTTGTTGGCCAGGTCACCATCTTCGGCTATATTGACTTTCCAAGGGTATGAGATAAATGGGAATACATTTTACACAATCTCCCAAGATAAAAAGAGCACCAACCAAAACAGTGGTGTCCGATTTGATGCAACAAACGAGAATTGGAAAAAGCACACATATTATGGTTACATAGAGGAGATATGGGAACTTGACTATGGACCTTATTTTAAGGTCCCTTTGTTTTGATGCAAATGGGTCAAGATGACAGGAAGCAGGGTTGAGGTAGATAAGAAATATGGAATGACAACAGTGGATCTCAACAATACTGCATATGGAGATGAACCATTCATCCTAGCCAATGATGTGTTTCAGGTTTTCTATGTGAAGGACATGTCTACCAAACCGAGAAAAAGGAAAGATAAGCAAAAGAATACATCATACAATGAGCCAAAGCGCCACATAGTTCTTTTAGGGAAAAGAAACATCGTGGGAGTGGAGGATAAGACAGACATGTCAGAAGATTATGATAAGTTTCATGAAATTCCGCCCTTCGTTGTGAAGGATGACCCAAGCATCCCGTTAAGTAAGGAAGATGCTCTGTGGTTACGGATTAGAAGAAAATCCCAACACTAGAGATGTGTGGATGTTGGTGACGTATAATATTAAACCTTTATTTTTAGTGATCCTCTTATATATATGGATACGAACTATCTCGATCTCAATAGGTAGTATTGCAACTTGATGTGGCCAACACCAAAGAAATTTATTAATATTAAAACGTAAAAAAAAGTCATAATCATGTCTAGCCCTATAGTATACAACTTCGGGGTCGTCTTCGGAATCGTCATCATCATCGCTAGTAGCACGCGGCTGGATCCTCATCCCTTCCTCGTCTTGTGCATGAGGGAATCGGGAGGGCACCTGCCTCTCCGGCCTCGGATTAACGACACGCGATGGAGGGGACTCCCAAATGATGACACTGTTACGCCCTCATCCTTCACCACCGGCACCATTCTTGTGGCTCTATGGCTGGTGAAAGTGCGGGTATCGCAGGCGAGGATGATCTCCCATGGAGATGTAGCACATCACGCCAGTGATAGTCCGGTTCACCTACCACAGGCGGCGGCCGGCTTTGTTGTGGTTCACTGGGGGCGGGTCGTCACCCTCGTACCTAGTGATCTCCCTTTTCCCGCCGATTAGCGAAGAAGGCATCCAGGTGCCGTAGTTGACGGGATCCCAATGGGGATCCATGTTGGAGATATGCCCAAGAGGCAATAATAAAGTGGTTATTATCATATCTTCACACTTATGATAAATGTTTACATTCATGCTATAATAGTATTAACAAGGAAACCATTAATACTTGTGTGATTTGTAAACTTAATTTAAAGTCCCTAGTATAGCCTCTATACTTCACTAGCTTGTTGGTTGATTAATGATTGTGGTTTCCATATCATGAACATTGAGATGTTATCAACAACAAGATCATATCATTAGGAGAATGATATGGTGGACATACTCCTATAGATAAGCGTAGCATAAAGATCAAGTCATTTCAATAGTTCAATTGCTATATGCTTTCTGATACATAGTAACCTAATTCCTTCGACCATGAGATCATGCATATCACCTTTACTGGATGGATGCTTTGATGTCATCAAACACCACACCGTAACAGGGTGGCTATAAAGGTGGCATTGAGTGTTCGGAAAGTATTGGTTGAAACACATGGATCAAGAGTGGGATTTGTCCATCCACATGACGGATAGATATACTCTGGGCCCTCTCGGTGAAATGTCATCCAATTAGCTTGCAAGCATGTGACTTGGTCACAAGGGATCACATATCACGGGAACGAGAAAAGAGTACTTATCAGTAACGAGGTTGAACTAGGTATGCAGAGATACCGACGATCATAACCTCGGATAAGTAACATATCGTGAGACAAAGGGAAATTGGTATCGTATGTAAGTGGTTCATTCGATCGCAAAGTAATCGTAGAAATATGTGGGAGCCATATGAATTTCCAGATTCCTCTATTGGTTATTGTTCGGAGAAGTGTCTCGATCATGTCCGCATAATTCACGAACCGTAGGGAGACACACTTAAGGATTCGACGTTGTTTGAGTAGTTATGGTATTATGAGAAAGAGACCGAATGTTGTTCGGAGTCTCGGATGGGATCCGGGATATCACGAGGTGATCCGGAATGGTCCGGAGAATAAGATTCATATAAGGAAAGTCCCGTTTCGGAGTTCGGGAATGATTCCGGTGTTTCCATCGGGAACATTCTAGAAGGTCCCGGAATGTCCGGCACTCCGGAGGGGGAAGGGTACATGAATGTGTCATTGCATGTTGGAATGATTGCATCATGTACTAGGTGTTCTTGCTGCCCAAAATAAAGGATTTATTTAAATCCTAAATTGAAAAGTCAAACGGCTAGTTTGAAAGTCAAACGGCAATTTTGGGAAGTGGGAAGAGAGGAGGATTGGTGGAGGCCGAATTGGAGGAGGGTTCCTCCCTTGGCCGGCGCCCCACCAAGCCGACTTGGGGAGGGACTCTCCTCCCCTTGGCCGGCCAGCCCTCCCACCTATATAAGGAGGGGCAGGGCTCCCTCCTAGCACACACAAGTTCCTATCCTCTAAACTAGAAACTAGACCTAGACCCCGGTTTAGAGCTGTTTCGGTTTAGAGCCTTCTAATTGGTTTAGAGCCCTCTAATTGGTGTGTCTAATTACTAGACCACTAATAGCCTCTCTCATGAGCTCCACCATACTCGCACCGGCTTAAGGCGAAGCCCTGCGGGATCTCCCCTCTACCTCCGGTACCACGCCGTTGTGCTGCCGGAATCGCGAGGAGAGTGCTACAACCTCCGCTGCCTGCTGGAACAAGGGAGAGGAAGGTCTTCGTCGAGTACCGAACGTGTGACCGACTGCGGGAGCGCTGCTGGAACGTGGCGCTGGAAGGATCGTCTACGCGATCTTGAGATCGGAAAGAGTACGACTACATCACCCACGAGAATCTGCTCTCGTTAACCGCTTTGGAATCTTCGAGGGTGAGTTCCACTATCGACTCGTTGCTACAATCTAGTAGATAGATCTTGGCTTGTTTGTTTGTATGCGATAGAAAAATTTTGTTTTCCATGCTACGAACCCCTTCAGTGGTATCAGAGCCGTGTCTATATGTAGATCTGTTGCACGAGTAGAACACAATGGTCATTGTGGGCGTTGATGCTTTTATTGTAGATTGCTTTTTGTGTACTTTGCATCTTGCGGTATGTTGGGATGAAGCGGCCCGGGCTAACCTTACATGACATCGTTCATGAGACTTGCTCCACGCTTGACATGCAACTTGTATTGCATAAGTGGCTTTGCGGGTGCCTGTTTCTCCTAGCATAGTTAAGATCCAATTTACAACGGGTAATCAACAATGCTAGTATCAATGTTGTGGTTCTTGTTCGTAAGTTAGAACGACACTTATTGAAAGCCCCAAACCACGTAAAATATGCAAAGAAAGTAGAGGCGTCTAACTTTGTTTTGCAGGGGTGTGCAGTGATGTGATATGGCCATGATTGTGATTATATTTGATGTATGCAATGTTCCTTATTGTAAGTTGGCAACCGGCAGGAGCCATATGGTTGTCTTTAATTTCTGTTAAGACCTGCGTGTCTATTCAAAATAGTTGTAATAGTTGAAGCTGGTGGACGACAACCATGAAGAAGCATCATTGACCTTGATGCTACGCCGGTGATGATGGAGATCATGTTCGTGCTTGAAGATGGAGATCGGAAGCACAAAGAAGAAAGGCCATATCATATCACATATTATGAATTGCATGTGATGTTAATCCTTTATGCATCTTGTATTGCTTAGTAGACGACGGTAGCGTTATAAGATGATCCCTCATGCACATAAATTTCAAGTTCTAAAGTGTTCGCCCTTAGTTAGCACCGTTGCTAAAACTTGTTGCTTCGAAGCACCACGTGATGATCGGGTGTCTTTGATTCCACGGGTAAATACAACGTAAGCAAGCCAGATTTGCTTATGCGGTAGCTAAGGTTTGATCTTGACGAGCCTAGCATGTACAGACATGGCCTCAGGAACACGGATTACCGAAAGGTAGAGCATGAGTCATATAGTAGATATGATGAACATGTTGATTGTTCGCCATTGAAGCTATATCAACTCTCGTGATGATCGGTTTTGATGTGGTGGATTTGGTTCGTGTGATCACTAAAACAATGTGAGGGATATTGTTTTGAGTGGGAGTTCACCTAGATTAATTTAATTATTAATTAGAACTCAATTTATCATAAACTAAATCAAAGTGAATTTGCATAGTTGTTGTAGTCATTGGCATCCGTTTACCACCTTGCGCTTAGTTATAATTGAGATGATAGAACTATAGAATTCTGGTTAGTTACTTTACGAACTGGTATCGTATTGTTTTGAAGTGTTAATCTAAAGTTTAAAAAGTCCTATTGCAAACTTTCAGTAAGTTCCGGTTACTCCATGAAGTTTAATAATTAGTATTAAATCAAGAGTAACAATTCCAAGTGTTAGTATATAAGTATCATGTTTGTATCCATGATTCTTGATATTCAAAGGATTCCCTTAATATCAAGGTTATCTAGGATCTGAAAGAGTTGTTTCTGAAACCATGATGTGTGGAAGATATTGTGATATCTGAAACGAAGTTTTGGTTACAACATGATAGAGTATAATATGGCAAAATTCATGTTCTCATATTTTGATGAGAATTTGCAAAAAGGTTGGAGACACTTGTTGTCCTAATCCTCCAAAAGGTTTTGGATAGCAACATTATACTAATAATTCATCGTTATAAGCTAAAAGTAGCTTGATCATGGACGATACCATGATAAGGGTGAATATTTGATGTAGGTAAAATGTTTACTACACCAAGAGATTACTAATGAAAGGAATTTGAAAGAACACCAAACATTTGATGATGGTGATCTACTTCAAAGTGCAAGTCCAAAGACATTGGTATTTAACTATACACGCTTTGGACTATATGTCATATGTATGACTCCACTATTGATGTTGATAGATTCTTTCAAACTGAAAAGGAAATACTGAAAGAGAATCTCATAAATATATGGCAGAAAAGAAAAGACTAGAATCGTTCAGTTTAAGTATATAGATGATATACATGTTATGGCTATATTCTTTGCTTGTTAAACAATGTGGTTCTTAAGTATTTGATACTGAATTTGATGGTGTGAATCGTCATACGAAACAACACAATTCATGAACTACAATGGCCTAAGTAACTAGCAAAAGAATATGTGATGATGTTCATCGAGAACAAATAAAGGGTTATTGTGTTGCTCGTTAAACATCAAAGCTTGCCTTCAAAGATTTGTTTTATCGGGTATTATGAGAACAAAAGGGTTGTTCAAATAATTGCCGTAATCCATAAAAGATGGATGATTCACAAATCTCGTTGGAGAAATCACATCCATAAAACTAGTGCTAAAATGTCGAAAGACAAATTGATTGAAAGATCACTTAGGAAGTGACATCGCCGTTTAAATTATATTGGAAAGAAAACATGAAGAAAATCCATATGGATGGAATTTTGGAGTCTATTTGATTTTGATCAAATAACGCTTGTGAAACTTTCCTAGAGATAATTAAAACTTCGTTCATAGGCCAAAAGGGAACGAATGACTAGCTTATTGGAACTTGTACATATTGTTGTACGAAGTCCATTATGTGTAGTCAAGAGCGATGGATTTCAACTTCATATGCTTTCTCCGAAAATTTGAGTGAATATATGAATATTTACTTAATAAGGATGAAGTATGAAACATTTGAAAAGTTCAAAGACTTTCAAGATGAAGTGCAAAATCATTGTAACAAGAATATAAACAGTTCATGATAAAGATCATAAAGGAAGATATTTGAGTTACAAGTTTAGCATAATACCTAAGATTTAAGGAATCGTTCCGTGGATTTGCATTTTCCCGAAACACCATAAGAGTATGGAGCGTTCGAGATATGTAATTAAACCTTGTTTGACATGGTAAGATCGAAAGGTGTAATTCATAAAACTGCCATTGTATTTTAAAGATTAAAAGCTTTAGTGATTACCGTTTTTCCACTGAAAAGAGCTCCATCATAATCCGTTGAAATGACACCATATAAGGTTATGGTTTGGGATAAAACCCAAGTTGTCCTTTCTTAAACATTGGTATGCTATGCATAAGAAAGATGTGTGCAACCAAAGTCGGATGAACCTGTCTTTGTATAAACTGTTCCTCCATAAAACACCGGAGACAAAAGAGTTTGTTGCTTAGAACGTCAAGTTTCTTTGAGAAGAAATTTTTCGTGAAAAGTTAAGTGGGAGGACAATAGAAACTTTGATAAGGTTAAAAGAACCTTAGCTATATGTGCAGAGTTGCGCAGCGCCGAAAAGTGTTTCGGAGGCAGCAACAATGCTCATGGTTCACGTACCTCAAAAAGGTTGTGGTCACGGAGATCCAAGTTCCTATTGAAACAAGTAGGTCGGATGAACAATCAAATACCAAGATTTGAGGGTTGAATCATTATTTGAGAATAATAAACCGACTACATGCAGAGAAGCGATGATGGGCCCTGACTCCGTAAAATGGCTTGAAGCCATAAAATCCATGATAGTTCCATACACGAGAAATCAAGTTTTGAACTTGAAGGACCCTCGAGAAAGGTGTAAGACCTTACAGTTGTGTCTGGATCTATAAAGAAATAGACATGGATGTTTTACATCTATGAAATAGTCGACATGTTGGGAAAGAGTTCACAACAAGTTGTATATGACAAGATTTGATCTTTCATAGCGATTTTTAGTCTAGACGGATTAATGTAGCAACCAATACATATAATTTGTTATGTGGTAGTAGAATAAACAAAACAAGTTCTTCTAATAGAATGGTTACCTAGGACGTGTGCATGACACGGTCCAAAGGGTTTTGTTAATTCAAAGGATGCTAAAAACATATGCAAACTTCAATGGTTAAAGTAAGCATAGCGGAGTTGGAATCTTCACTATGATGAAACTGTTAGAAGAGTTTAATTTCATCGGAGACAATGAAGATGCTTGCATTTGCAAGAAATTAAGTGGGAGCGCTAAGACATATTTCTAATACATTATGTGGAGGACATATTGTTGATTAGAAAAGATGTATCTTTTATTAACACATATTAAGAATTTCATCCCGATGAAAGACTTAGGCAAAACCCAAGTATTTTGGCATCAATAGACGCTAATATGGTTGTGCCAGAAGTACATAGACAAGATATTGAATGAGTTCAATATAGGAACTACAAGAAAGGTTCTTGTTGCACAGAAAGGATTGAATAAGTTCAATGTTGATGATATATTCAAGTGTATTGACATTTGGTAAAGTGAAACAAATAATCAAGTATAGATTGATACTTGATGTATGAAATCACAAAGAGTATTTATATCAATCATACTGTGATATGTACAAATCCAGATATGTCCTATGCTCTAAATGTTGTGAGCATATACCAGAATGATTTGTAAGATGATCATTGGACAATAGTAAGGATATTCTTATGATCTTTTGGAAGAACTAAGAGTATAATATTTGTAGAAGTGACAAATAGATGGTTAGTTCATTGTAAAAGTACTACATTGATACTAGCTTTGTCACAAAGTACAAATTAAGTTTATCTCAATCTAAACTAAGGGTGGCACAATATAATGGAAAGTGAGTTCCATAATGGATTTGGATGATTTCCAAAGTTAAGACATTGTGACAGATACTACAACAAAAGGCTAAGTATATGACTGCTATTATAGCAGCAAAAGAGGGCATTTGTGTCAAGTAGTTTGTTATCAAACTAGGTGTAGTTCACAGCGGGATAATACTATGAAGATATATTGTACGACAATATTGTCAACATGTTTTAACCCTAAAGAACTAAAGGTCACACCGAAAGACCAAATTTATACAAAGCCATCTCATTAGAGAATGAGTGATGCGTAGAGACGCAAAGACATGCAATTACACACGGACCTGGAAGTGTCAGATCCGGAGATCAGTTGACCACTAGCAATCATGTACATACAACACCGGAAAGCCATAGGTGTTGAATACACAAAGGTTCGAAACTAGATTATTGACTCTAGTGCAAGTGGGAGACTGTTGGAGATATGCCCAAGAGGCAATAATAAAGTGGTTATTATCATATCTTCACACTTATGATAAATGTTTACATTCATGCTATAATAGTATTAACAAGGAAACCATTAATACTTGTGTGATTTGTAAACTTAATTTAAAGTCCCTAGTATAGCCTCTATACTTCACTAGCTTGTTGGTTGATTAATGATTGTGGTTTCCATATCATGAACATTGAGATGTTATCAACAACAAGATCATATCATTAGGAGAATGATATGGTGGACATACTCCTATAGATAAGCGTAGCATAAAGATCAAGTCATTTCAATAGTTCAATTGCTATATGCTTTCTGATACATAGTAACCTAATTCCTTCGACCATGAGATCATGCATATCACCTTTACTGGATGGATGCTTTGATGTCATCAAACACCACACCGTAACAGGGTGGCTATAAAGGTGGCATTGAGTGTTCGGAAAGTATTGGTTGAAACACATGGATCAAGAGTGGGATTTGTCCATCCACATGACGGATAGATATACTCTGGGCCCTCTCGGTGAAATGTCATCCAATTAGCTTGCAAGCATGTGACTTGGTCACAAGGGATCACATATCACGGGAACGAGAAAAGAGTACTTATCAGTAACGAGGTTGAACTAGGTATGCAGAGATACCGACGATCATAACCTCGGATAAGTAACATATCGTGAGACAAAGGGAAATTGGTATCGTATGTAAGTGGTTCATTCGATCGCAAAGTAATCGTAGAAATATGTGGGAGCCATATGAATTTCCAGATTCCTCTATTGGTTATTGTTCGGAGAAGTGTCTCGATCATGTCCGCATAATTCACGAACCGTAGGGAGACACACTTAAGGATTCGACGTTGTTTGAGTAGTTATGGTATTATGAGAAAGAGACCGAATGTTGTTCGGAGTCTCGGATGGGATCCGGGATATCACGAGGTGATCCGGAATGGTCCGGAGAATAAGATTCATATAAGGAAAGTCCCGTTTCGGAGTTCGGGAATGATTCCGGTGTTTCCATCGGGAACATTCTAGAAGGTCCCGGAATGTCCGGCACTCCGGAGGGGGAAGGGTACATGAATGTGTCATTGCATGTTGGAATGATTGCATCATGTACTAGGTGTTCTTGCTGCCCAAAATAAAGGATTTATTTAAATCCTAAATTGAAAAGTCAAACGGCTAGTTTGAAAGTCAAACGGCAATTTTGGGAAGTGGGAAGAGAGGAGGATTGGTGGAGGCCGAATTGGAGGAGGGTTCCTCCCTTGGCCGGCGCCCCACCAAGCCGACTTGGGGAGGGACTCTCCTCCCCTTGGCCGGCCAGCCCTCCCACCTATATAAGGAGGGGCAGGGCTCCCTCCTAGCACACACAAGTTCCTATCCTCTAAACTAGAAACTAGACCTAGACCCCGGTTTAGAGCTGTTTCGGTTTAGAGCCTTCTAATTGGTTTAGAGCCCTCTAATTGGTGTGTCTAATTACTAGACCACTAATAGCCTCTCTCATGAGCTCCACCATACTCGCACCGGCTTAAGGCGAAGCCCTGCGGGATCTCCCCTCTACCTCCGGTACCACGCCGTTGTGCTGCCGGAATCGCGAGGAGAGTGCTACAACCTCCGCTGCCTGCTGGAACAAGGGAGAGGAAGGTCTTCGTCGAGTACCGAACGTGTGACCGACTGCGGGAGCGCTGCTGGAACGTGGCGCTGGAAGGATCGTCTACGCGATCTTGAGATCGGAAAGAGTACGACTACATCACCCACGAGAATCTGCTCTCGTTAACCGCTTTGGAATCTTCGAGGGTGAGTTCCACTATCGACTCGTTGCTACAATCTAGTAGATAGATCTTGGCTTGTTTGTTTGTATGCGATAGAAAAATTTTGTTTTCCATGCTACGAACCCCTTCAATCCATCTGCTGCTCCGGCGTGAGCTCGAGGTAGAAGTGGTTCGTGATGGCTGCCTGGCAAGCTGAACCTTGAGGCACAGGAGGGACAGGAACCCCTACAGCGCTAAGCATCTAGCCGGATGGCATCCGGTATCCCGGCAGGCATGGGTAGCTAGAGGCGCACAGCGCCTCGGTCTCCTCGAGGGTCAGAAAGGCCCAGTAAGCGGTGTCCATTGTTATGAGAGAGGAAGGTGTGGATGTGTAGATGGCAATGGCGGTCGACCTAGATATAGAGGAAAATGACGGGAAAACATGGCGGGAAGCGGGGGAAATGGCAGGAAAAGCATGACTTGATGGCTCTAAGAATGTGGTGCCAAAATTATACACCACTTTCATTTTGGCGCCAAAAAAACCCTTTAACCCCCATTTGTAATACAAACCAGGACTAAAGGTACCCTAAAGGTAGGGGTATAAATACCCTCCCTCTCCACACCGGTTCGAGCCACTACCCGGAGCCCCCGCCGTCCGCCGCCATCCATTGCCGCTCCCCCGCCTTCCATCACTGCCCGTGGAGGGAGTCCCCCATCCCGCCCCGCCCCGCTACCCCACAACGTCGTGCCGCCGCGCGTCGCCCCGCCGTCCGTCGCCGCGCGCCGCCCCTGTCATACCGGCAGCGCCACCCCCGTAGGTGAGCTCTGATCCCCCGAGCCGAGCGGTTAATTTAGTTATTAGTGTTTAGGTTAAATTAATTTAGTGCTTAGGGGATTTAGGTCTAGTTTAGTTTAGTTAATTAGGTTTAATTTAGTTAAGTTTGGTTAATTAGGTTTAGTTTAGTTAATTAGGTTTAGTTTAATTTAGTTAATTTTAGGTTTAGTTTAGTTAAGTTAATTTTATAGCTTAGTTAGCGATCGGGTTTAGTTTAGTTAGTTTTAGTTAGCGGTCGGGTTTAGTTAAGTTTAGTTAGCGATCGGGTTTAGTTTAGTTAGCGATCGGGCCAAAGTCCACTTATTGCGACCCAGGATCGGGTTTAGTTTAGAGGTTTTAGGGATTTAGTTTAGGGCCGGGGTTTAGGTTAAGGGGTTTAATTTAGTGTTTATGTTATATGATTGTTTATGTTATTATTTAGTTATGCCGCGTCCTCGTCGTCCACTCGGCGGCAACGACGAAGTACTGGGCTCCATTGGGTCCTGGGATGTCCAAGCCTGGGCTCCACCGGGCTGGCACTAGGAGGTGCTACCTTCTGGGACTCATAGCTTGGTGAGGAATCCGGGTATCGTCGTCGACCCGGAGCTTCTTTGGTGGTGGTTGCGTGGTCCAGGAGCGGTGCAGAGGGAGCCGTCCCCCGAGGAGGTGGTACATCATCGTGTCAGGGAGGAGGACGAGCACGTCCGCCGATATATGGCTCTTTTGGAGATCAGGTTCTCCAATATGTGGCAGGTTCTTAATGGATCTCACCCGAGCTATTCTTTGGTGATGGTTCCTTATCTCTGGGTGTACACCTCCCGCGGCTCAGCACCCGGTAGTCGATGTCTAGTTTGATATGAGTGAGATGTACTTTATCTTATATTATTGTTGCATTATATGGATTATCCGAGATGTATTATTATACTTTATCTTATATTATTGTTGCATTATCTGGATTCAAGATTGCGATCCGCGGTCAATGGCGTGAGGAGTTGATTTATAAACCGGTCCCGGTAAGTAGTACGAGCTAGGTCCACGTATCTCTTTAATTCTAATTTCAATACAACTATCATGCATGATTGATTATTATTTGATTGAATTCTATTCTTGTAAAGTGCGCGAGGCAGCCAAAGGGTACTAATCTATGTGGATACTATGTTTGCGAATTCATTCACACTTACACTAGTGAGCAGAAGTTGCAATTTCTTCAAGTACGTAAACAATTTATTTGTATTATCATAATTTGTGTTGAGTTCCATTCATATTTTTATGATGATTGATATATTCATATTGATTTCCTTCTTTTTAGTTAGAAGCGATGCGGAAAAAGCTCCTACCACAGCACCGTCTACTAGCAATTCAAGAGGAATTGGTGGGATTTTTGGTTGACGAGGTCATAGATCCATGCGGAGAATACAGTATAGATAGACCCTAAAGCATCCATGTAATGGATGTCCATGTAATCAAACAGACAGGCTCTGGACCCGGTTGGGACTCGTATACCAAATTGTATATAGATGTATGTATGCTCGTCAGAGAAATTATATTATATATGCATCAATGTGTACAAGTACTATGTAGTAGCTTCGTGTTTGTATACGGAAACTTGTTTGAAATGAAAACACAGAATGAAAAAAAATTGAACACAAAACACAAAATGAAAAGGAAAACACAAAACCCTAAAACCTCATCTCCTGCCGCGGCAACCAAATTGCCCAAAACACTGCCGTGACAGGGAACCTTTAGTCCCGTTTCGAGTTACGAACCGGGACTAATTGTCCTCCAGCCTAGCGCATGATGCGGGAAAACATGGTGGATCTCTAGTCCCGATTCATAATATAACCCGGACTAAAGGTCTGACCTCTAGTCCTGATTCCTCAGTCCCGGATTGGCATCTGGGACTAAAGGTCCTTACGAACCGGGACTAGATGTGTGTTTTCTACTAGTGGTTGTAAACGACGTCATCCTTTGCAGACACACGCCAAAGCTATTCTTGCCACCATTTGTTTTTGCCACGGAAAGAGGAAAAGTTCCACATGATTTGCTAAGTGTTCTCTATAATTTTTATTTTTTTGCGAAATTCCACCAATCTATTAGTAATCATCAATGGCAATACAATGGATTGCTCATGGCAAAGCTCCAAACCTCTGGCAAATGGATTGCTCATGGCAATGGATTCCTCACGGCAATGGATTGCTCACGGCAAAGCTCCAAACCTATGACAAATTATAAAATTCCTGTATTGCAAGGAACCATAAAGTAATAGAAATTACAAATAGGTCATTGGACCACCTAGTGACGACTACAGACACTAGCACGAGCCTAAGGCGTGCCATTGTCCTCGCCCCTCCCTCACCGGAGCCAGGCAAAGCTTGTCATAGTAGAGCTTGTTGTAGTAGACAGACGGGAAGTCGTCGTACTAAGGCCCCATAGGACCAGCGCACCAGGGCAGCAACCATCGACAAAGATGACAACTTTAGATCGGAAGATACTGACCTCAAACCACACCGAAGAATATGGAAAACAATCGGATCCCAAGATATTCGTCGGACACACGACTCCACGCGCGCTCCACCAGCGCTAGATGCACCACCGGAGCGAGGATAGGATGTGAAGACATTATTCGGACTTCAGGACGGACGTAGACGTCACCTTAACATCCCAAAAAGACACTAAAAAGACTAAACAAAAACAAAAAAACCTCCTGCCATCGAGAGGTCGTGGTCCACCACACCTCCAAGGCCCTAAGGCCACCGGAGGCGGAGCAGACTGGCAGCATCGCCAGCAAGGGGATAGAACCCTAGATGAATTATTTAACAAAATTAGAATTTTTTATGCTATTTTCTCCCACCTAGTACGCGAGTTTTCCGCTTGGTACGATGAAGTATAGTTTTTAGTATCCCATGATAGTCTTATTTTTAAAAATCAAAAGAGAGTTTATTTGTTCGGTAATTGGCCCGGGGCAGCAAGTTTGGATCTCAAAGACAAAATTATTGATGTAATGGGAAGGATTCTCCAAGACTTTATTCATAAGGTGGGATGTCTACGCACGCTTCTATTCTTGTAGACAGTGTTGGGCCACCAAGTGTAGAGGTTTGTAGAGCAGTAGCAAGTTTCCCTTAAGTGGATCACCCAAGGTTTATCAAACTCAGGGAGGAAGTGGTCAAAGGTATCCCTCTCAAGCAACCCTGCAACCAAGATACAAGAAGTCTCTTGTGTCCCCAACACACCCAATACACTTGTCAGGTGTATAGGTGCACTAGTTCGGCAAAGAGATAGTGAAATACAAGTAATATGGATGATTATAAGTGGTAATTGCAATCTGAAATAAGAGTGGCAGCAAGCAAACATGTAACATGACTGATTATAAACGGTGTTTCAATGCTTAGAAACAAGGCCTAGGGATCATACTTTCACTAGTGGATAGTCTCATATAAATATCTTCTCTTTATTATGCTACCCTGAACTACTCTCCGGTTGGATGATGTAGGGCTATAGCAGCACACCTTAAAGTTCGCATTCCCCATCTAGTTAACCCCTCACTGTCACCTTGAGCTCTAGATGGTTCCAACAAACACCACAATCTCATAGAGACATCCAACTCAAATTATACTCATGATAAGTATTTATTTAACCTTAGCCTAAGTGCCACACGGTGTGCACACTGTCAACTTCACACACGTGAGGATAAGCAGAGATTAATTAAAGCACTTGAGTAGCAGAATAGATCTACTTATTCAACTAGATTACAAAGCTCATGATCTCAATAATATCATGCATAGAGAGAGATGAACACATAGCTACCGGTAGAGCCCTTAGCCTCGAGAGAGAACTACTCCCTCCTCATCATGGGAGTCAGCAACGACGATGGAGATGGCGGTGGAGTCGATGGAGATGGCTCTAGGGGCACTTCCCATCCCGGCAGGGTGCCGGAATAGAGACTTATGTCCCCCGAATCTCCTCTTCGGTGGCGGTAGTGCTGCGGAACTTTTTATGGAATTATGATCCTCTCTTTAGGATTTTCGTCTCGGGGGGTTTATATAGGCGAAGAGGCGAGGTCGGTGGCCGCCCGAGGGGCCCACACCAGGGGCTGGCATGCCCAGGGGGCCACGCCACCCTATGGTGTGGCTGCCTCGTGGCTCTCCTCCGTCTCTACTTTGGACTTCCGTGTCGTGTCAGGAAAAATAGGAACTTTGGCTTTTGTTCCGTCCAATTCTGAGAATATTTCTTTACTAGCTTTTCTAAAACTAAAAACAGCAGAAAACAGGCAACTGGCACTACATCATCTTGTTAATAGGTTAGTTCCAAAAAATGTATAAAAATACCTCAAAGTGTAAACAAAACATAAGAAAGTTGATACAAAACAAGCATGGAGCATCAAAAATTATAGATACATTTATGACGTATCAAGATGATCAAGAGATCGTACAATGTGTTTACAAGATGGATCTCGATGGGTTTATAATAGTACCCAGCAAAAATATGAATCTAGGCTTTATGACTGAAGCTAATGGGTATATTTTGGGCGAATATGGCGTCCCCTTTTAGGTGAATGTAAGAGTCTTTCTTGGTCATAACAAGTCTTCATTTTGTCTTGCAGGTTAAGTTGATCTTTGATCTTCCTTAGATGTATGTCTAATCTTTAGGATCCTCTAGAGATCCGCCTTGCAAGGCCATCTCCACAACCCACATGAGGAGGATAACCAACATGTCGGAGCCATCACTCTGGTCGCACACCTATGCGCATCATCACAAAATCGGAGGGCCCATCCGACCGCCCAACGGCTAGCCGGGGGGAAGAAAGGGCCCGGTATATCCTTCGTGCACACCAGCACACGCGCTCCAGAAGATGCCACCACCATCTTCCACCAACCATCTATGAGGCGAGGATATAGGCATTAACCTTCCGAGGCCTGCCACCATGGCGCCAGAAAGCGCCTCCGCCATACAAGAGTCCATCAAGGCACATCTATCACCGAATCCCCGTTACGCCATGCAACTAACTCCCATTGTTGTCAATCTATTAGATGCCACACCACTCCACCTCTTGCCTCTTCTGTTAAGTGTTACTTCACAAACGTTTCCCCAATAGGGAACACGACATTGCAGCATCGCTATCGTCTGATCCAGAAGACTAGATACTAGGGTTTGCCCTGGAGCAACATGAGTTGGTGGACCATAGTTGCAAGCTGTTGCCTTCAACAAGGTAACGGCGCAAAACACCGTCATCGCCCACCATGATTAAAGTGAAATTGGTTTTCACCTGCGATTATGTCTCCCCAACTCGCAGCTGGGACTACTAGATGACAAGTCTCGAGATCCATCAAACCATCATCGGGATGACCATCACCTCCAACGGAGGACATGACAACTACTTCTAAGCCTAGGGTCGGCGCCTTGGGCATGCTTATGATGCAGAGCAAGACAAGGAGAGCCTCCACGAGAAACCACCACGAAAGCCAGCCAGATCGGAAGGTGTAGTAGGGTTGAGCTACTAGAGCACATCAGGCCACCGCCTAGATCGATGCCCGCCACTCATCACCACCGCCACCAACCTAACCGCCGCATGCAACTACAAGTCTGCCAACTCGCTCCGGTCATTGTCGCTCACCACCATCACCGGAGAAAAGTCCAAGATCAGAGCGGCCGTGAGCTCCAAGCACCCAACACACGAAGAAGGTCGGTGCCACCATGAAGCCTAGCCTTTGCCTTAGCATCATCAGCAGCAGCGGTGGAAGTGCGAGGGGTAGGGAGGGGCTCGAGGAGAGGAGGCCAGACGCCTCGGTGTTGCACGGGCACCGCACAAGAGCGGGGGTGGGGTTAGGAGTGGACAAAGGGATTACACAATACAACTAAAATACTAAATCAATTAATTGACTTAGTTTTATCTCAAATATCGACTCAACTAATTTGACATGGAGAGAATGGTTCTTTTAAGAAATTCATTATCGATACATTGAAAATACTGGCTCTAGGTGACCTAGGAGCCAAAATGACGCTATCCAAAGACAATGATCATTGAGAACCAAGAAGCAAAGAGTATATCAATTGTCAAGATTACCACCTCAGAACCCCTTGAGAAGAAAAAACATTACAACAAAAGGAAAAGGCTAATAGATATTGCCTGAAAAAGGATAGTACTACATAATCAAGATTTAGTTATTATATTCCTTTTGCTTGATTTATATACTTGATTTGGTATTATGAGTTGTTGTTAATAATACTTTGATGTGATTGCTAGAAGATCAAGTATTAATCCTTAAATAATGTGTTGTTGTTTTAGTTTTATTCTATTTGATATATCCATAGATCAAATTACCCTTAACCCAAATAAGGTTTTAGCAAAGGCCATATTGAAACTTATCGCACTCAACTTGATGATATACATTAGTTCTATCAAGTTAAGATAAGCTTTAATCACTTTGACAAGCTTTGATCAAAACGGCGAAAATTATTTAGATTTTCTATGCATGAATGCAATGCGCACACATGATCTCTGGTTATTTCTAACCTATAATGTTAGGATGTTATAGACGCCTGGCACAAGTATTGTGATTGCTGGCAGTCCTTGGTTTGGGAAAGAGGCCGATGAGGGTTCCAATGGAGGGGAATATCGGGTGAATTCGTTGGGGCAGGATTTTGCAGGCCGGGATACAGAGAGGAAACCTAAAGCTCGGGTCTAGGTCTCGCAAGCTAGGATATATTCTTTTAGGCAAGGGTTTCGCAGGTGCACATGTGACCTATACAGGAAACATGACATGGAACTATCGTCAGATGTGCGGCAGCCATGCACAGCAGGATGCAGGGATGTTGGCCAACTATGGTTATGTTTCTAGCCGTATTTAATTGGTTGCACATGCCGCTGTAGACCCTAATCCAGATGACTGATTGGCACATTGTTGATCAGTGATATCAGGACACCAAATTTTGTATTTTGCATATCAGTGATATGAGGCACATTGCAGAAACCCTCCTTTTTGTATTTTGCTGTTTTAGGGACCTTCTAGACACCAATTTTTTTGTTTCCTACAAAGCATGCATACATGATCCAAGATCTAGACATGTTCCAAGCTCTCATGTGGGACGTGGAGAACCAGAATTGTGAATATGAAGATCGCTTCAAGATTGATGAAGCTGCAACTACTAAGTTCAACGATCCACCAATCTCTTTCTATAGTGGGAGGCCTTATCCTTGGAAGCTCAAGGAGTGGGACACCCACTATGAGGGGAACGATGTTTAGGAGGAAGAACCTGCGGCAACAACTCAAGCTTGAGGAAGCTCCACCTAGTCTTTTATGCTTTTTAGTATATTATATGCAACTAGTATGGTTTTGGTTTGGTTGTGCCTTTTATCGTTTATCTATCTTTATTTTAGTTTAGTAAAGCTCTTAGAGCATTATCATGTATCCTTGTTCAAGTGGTTTTCGATGTAATATAAGGTATGGTGTCATCCATGGTTCCATTATCAGGAGGATTTATGGGTAACACTCATGTAGATGGGTGCATCATATTTATAACCTTCAATTACATCTTACCTACAAAACACATTAAATAAAGTATGATGGACAAATAAAGAATTGATCTAAAGTTGGAATGAAAAAATCTCAAAGAAAATTGAGATTTAGAAATTGGAGGATAAATGTGGTTTTGCAGGATAAAAATTTAGGAAGAGGACTAACAAGGGGACATGAGATACTCTTGTTATTCTTAGTAACCAAAGGATAAACTCAGAGTTATAGATATTTCAATACATATGCTCTAATTGAAAGTGAATGAAAAAAATAAAGTTGACACCCAAAAAAAGAGCAAGAAAAAGATTGAAAGAGCATATGACATGATTGAAAGATTCACAAGCAAGGTTTATGCTGGGGCTATTAAGAAATAAGACCATTAACTAATACCATGCAAGTGGTGGAAGTGTTCAACACAAGTTGAACTTCATGTCTATCTTGTTGTAATGATTCTGTTCTCGCAACTGGTTATCCTATGAGAATGTATCTATTTTGCAAAGTCTTTGAAAGTGCAATATTACTGCTGAAAGTCGTATGCTAGTGGATATGATTCAAATTGTCCCACATGATGTGGTTATTTTTATTCAAAAGTAATTAAAGGGTGGTTGCTAGAGTTTTTACTTATGATTCACTCATTTGTATGGATATTATTTACAAATCTTCTAAAGTGTAACATGCATAAGTTGATACAATGCTCATATTTATTTTAACAACCATAATCCCATTGATGCATGTTATGATCTATTCGCTTATTTGCTTGAGGACGAGCAAAGATTTAACCTTGGAGGAGTTGAAACTTGTATTTTGTATCATCATAATAGCACCATATATGACTAGTTTATATTGTTATTGGCATTGTTATATCATTGTTTATGCAAGTTTTAGATGATCTTTAGGACTTTGCTACAAAGTCCCTTGTTGTGGTATTTAATTTCTGGGAGGCAAAAAACCTCATTTTTCATATTTTGTTGTTCCATGGACCTTCCGGACACCAATTACTTCAAGGAAAAATACCACGCAAGTTTTTCATCACGAGAAGGGCATTGGGCTTTTCAAGCATATGAGGAGAGCCATGAGGACCGAACGAGGCATGGTGGCGTGGGCCCACATGCAGGCTACGCCACCAGTGCCCATTTGGGCCTTGAGCCTCGCCTCGGCTTCCCCTTCAAACGACATTGCATCACGAGAATCCTACACCATAATTTTCTCATGATTTACAGAGATGATGGGGAGGCGACTGTTTTTTCTACTCTGGGACTGGCTAGATCCTACTGCTGTGAGGCCCCTGAAGAGGGGGCAAATCGAAGCCATCGTCATCACCACTCCTCCTTGGCATAGGGGAGTGATAATGGGGTAACCTCAAGGGAAGGTAGCGAAAGCGAACACACACCTCATGAAGAACACGATGAACACATGCAAAACTCACACAATACAAGGCCAATTGCTTCCACTGCAAGCCACCGGTCCGATAGAACACTCGCAAGAAAAGATCGATCAACGTGCTCCCTCAATCCCAAGCAGAGAGGGAAGAACACCTTGGAGAGGATCTTGACAACTATGCTCACGCACTCGCAAACATAGGCCTTGTACAACAAGGGAGGCGCGATGCAAACTCCAACGAGTTAGTGACGATAGTGGGTCCCCTTTTGGTAAAGGGGATGAGGTAAAACTAGAGATTCCACAAAGGGAGTTGTCTTTAGTCTATCATATATTCCTAAGGGATACATGAGGGAGTGGGGTTCTATTTATAGGCCAGCCACTAGAATAGGGGTAGTTTAGGCATAAAACTAGGGTTTGGTGAGGAATAAGGGGTACATGGGCGAAGGGCCCAGCTAGCAGCACGCAGACCCATTCGCTCAGGCTGGAGACTCCGGTGTGGGGGTCTGGAGACTCCAGTGTGGGTCAGAGACTCCGGTCTGTCTCCGGTCTATCTCCAGAGTGGGGGTCAGACTGTCCCTGGCCTCGGTCCGGGGGCTGGTCCAGAGGTTAGTGAGAGATTCTAGGGTGCCGGTTCGGAGACTCCAGTCTTCTAGTCCAGAGACTCTGGTGTGGCAGCTTCATCTTCTTTGATCTTATCTTCCAAGCCTCCATCTTGTCAGGCTTGGTGCTCTGATCTTCCTCCCTTGCCTCCATATTTGTCGGTGTGAACCTATCATGATAATGGGATGGAGTATGAAGTAGTATACCATTCAAAAGGGTAGGAAGTCAGCTCGCATAGAGGAACAGATTCACCTTTGGAGTCCATGACGACTTGGCTTAAGTTGGAGACCATGATGTAGTAACGACCGAAGGTCGGGCCGCATCATCTCCCCTCTTCAAAAAGAGTCATCCTCGACTCTATATGCTCAACACAAAGTCGAAGCAGTCGATCGACTTTCTTGATCCTGAGGTTCACCATATAGTTGTCCTTGAGAAGATTGACTTGACAACACTTCAATGTTCCTTCGCCTTGCATGAAGCCTACAAATCACACCAGAAAAGTGAAGCAACACTCAAAGCTTAGCCAATTCATGAAGATTATAGCATGAGTCCTCAAGTAGAAGGAAGTCACCTTATGGTGTAGAGATAGCTCGGTGAAGGACATCCATAGGTAACTCTTTACGGTTTGTCTTGACAACTTATGGTCCATAGAGGTTGACGCGTATGCAATTGTACCTTCGCACAAAGACCAAGAAAACTATTTTTGTGTGTGATAGAGGAGCATGTCATTTGTGGCATGTCCATTCTTGTTCACAACACGATTAGCACAATACATTTATAGCAAATGGAATGCATATGCAAGGTTAAAGTGCATGGAAATCATTTGAACATCATCCAAATGTGGGAACTCAAAAACTCCATAGAACATCTTAGTGTGGCACTCAAAGCAATTGACTAAAATATTGATCAACATATTTGATGCAAAGCTAGGAGAATTCGGAAAAAACACATGAGGAAAAATATCCAAAACAACATCATTATGTATGCATGCCAACCATTGGAAAGAGAAATTGGTCAACATGTTGGATGCCACACACAAATCATCAAAAAATATCATGGGCATATGAGTATCACAAGTGGAAGCAAAATCAACATGTTTGCAAACAAACCATATGAAAGAGCAAGTGGTCCTTATGTTTGTTGCAACAACAATACGAGAGACTTGGAAGCTCTCATGACAATAAATGCTCATAATGGCATTATGGTTGCACACAAAACATCGAAAAGATAAATTGTTCAACATTTTTGTTGCAACACACAAAGCATCAAGATCCAATAGCAACGAAACATGATTGTCACAAGGTGATAGAATACCATCAACATGCTTGCAAGCTAACCATAGGAAAGAGCAATTTTTCAACATGAAAGATGAAAAGCATGCAAAAGGTATCAGAGTTGGGTTCGATCTTAAACTCACTTGGGGGATGCTCTCTAGAGCTATTTTTGTCAACTCGTGCTCAACCGAGGTTGACATTCTTGTGCGGATACCTACACACATCATACATAAAAGGAAGAATGTGTGTGCATGGTAGAGAAACACATCATCCATCATGGCATATCAATTCTTGTGCACATCACCATGAGTGTCAATCAAGTGTAAAATAGATGCATGGTGAGTATGCAAGTGGGAAACATGCTTATCATGGCAATCATCAAAATCTCCAAAATTTGAGAAGGCTATGGGGTCCATATCAATGGAAAACATATGAGAATTATTGTTGCAAGCAAAACAAGTGAAAGAGCAATCATCCATATTATTGCTAGTAATGGGAGAAATTGTAAAACAACCATGACAAAGCATTATCCGAGGGGTACCATTTTGATCATCATTGCAAGAAAAACATTGGAAAGAGCAATTGTTCAACAAAGTGCAAGCAATGATATCATCAATGTAACGTTTAAAGCATGGCATGTTTATGACAACATCATCACAATCAAATAATTTCACATTGACATGGTTATACCCTACGGGTACGTAACTTCAGCATACCTAGTCCAGCCCAAGGAAGGCCCACGGCAGACATACGCTGGCCCATGAAGATTTTCGGGTGGCCAAGGCCCATGACGCCTTCGATCCTTGGAGAGCAAGACTAGCGGAGATAGGAAATTCAAAGGGGTAAAACCCTAGAACTTGTAACCGACTAGGACTACGCCCGGGACCTGCCTAAGTCTATATAAAGGCCAGGAGGGCACGTCCTAGATCGACCAGACTCATACTTTCGCACACGCATCCACGCCAGATCGAATCTGCGCACCCTGTAACCTTCGGTTCCGCCGTAATCAAAGAGCAGACAAGCAGGAGTAGGGTTTTCCCTCCGGGGGCCTGAACCTGGGTAAATCTCGTGTCCCCTGGTTGCTTGTCTGTTAACCGTGCCACGATCTCCAGCATCCCCATCTTCTCCAAAACCCAAGTCCATAACAATGGGCATTGACGAGATTAAATCTCGTCAATTGGCGCCGTCTGTGGGAATTGGGGCTGCTGATTGTGCGGTCGTGACGGTTCTGACCCGATCGATCTACAACTCCGCGGCGACGGAGAATCACCTCCTCTTTGGCGCTTTTGACTTCACCGCCCACTCGCCGGATACCATGAAGGATTTCGAGCCCGTAGGCGACGGACTCGAAATTCTGTTCGGGAGCTTCTGCTTCCAGGTGGGACAAACTGGCACCCTCCGCCTCCCTGAGCGGGTGCCCGTGCCGTCAATAAGGCCCGCTTCATGGGCTCCACACCCAGTGCTACGCACGTCACCATCAACAGATGAGTTCTACAGCAGCAGCAGCTGCAACTCCGATCTGCGCGATCCACCTTCGGATGAAGGGACCTACGGTTCTGGATCCGAAAGCTGCGGCAGCAGTCAACCAATCTGCAGGCGCTATCTGTGCGCCGCAGTCATCCAAACCGACGAGGAAACGCCTAACCCGCCGCCCAACCCCAACCCGCAGGACAGAAACGGCGAAAACGGTGGAAACGCCGAAAACGGGGAAAACAGGGGCCACCTCATCCAACTTAGCAAGGAAGGATGGGTCGAAGCACGCCGTGCCGTCGCAGGCGAAATAGTCCTACCTCTGGACTCCTCACGTGACCTACTGATGGCATACCACTACCTCCTCATCGAGGAGCACAAGAAACAAGTCAAGATGCAGGAGACGCTCGACAAACGCAAGCAAGCAGCCTCCGAGTCCAGTGCGCGACGAGTTGTGCTCTCCGCCAAAGGACCCGGCTCTAGCACAAACGGAAACCAGGGAAACAAGCACCACTCTCGGGTGGAAAACATGGACCCGAAGGAGCGGCGTGACGTGACCCGAACTCTCCATACATCGTTCATGGATATGGACGCTGACGGCAACATCATCCCGAAGACGCCACAAGCTGCGATCATGGCCGCCACTGCGTATCTCGCGGCTCACCCACCTCCGGAGGGGGACCCGAAAAGGGCCATGCATAGGTCCGCACTCACCGGACTAGGACTAATCGAAGCTGCGCTCCACGAAGACGCTCCTACGGAACCGAAGAAGAAAGCTCCGGCCAGGCGCGACCGGAGCCCCACTCCCTCATCCGAAGATGAAGAGGAACACGATCTTCCTCGAAGGAAGAAGAGCTCGCACCGCCATAAACGCGACTACGACGCCAGAGACAAGCTTACACAGCGCAAGATCGACAAAGCACGCGCCAAACGCGCATGCTCGTCTGAATCTGAGATGGATGAAGACGAAGGAGAACTCTGCGGGGCTCGATGCTTCAGCAGATCCGTCCGGCGAACACAGATGCCACACAACTTCATGCTTCTTCGGATACTCCGAAGTTCAACGACACGCAAGATCCAAAGTCCTGGCTCAGTGACCATCTGTCATCCGTCAAGCTTCACGGAGGCAACAAAGAAACCGCCATGCAATGCCTTCAGCTGCAGCTGACAGGCGCGGCGCGGGTCTGGCTTAGCAGCCTATCATCAGGATCCATCCGAAGCTGGGAGGAGCTCGCTTATAGCTTCATCCGAAATTTCAAAGGCACCAGCAAGAGGCCCGCCTCAATCGAAGAGTTGCGAGCCTGCACTCAGAGAACGGGTGAATCTATTCGCTCGTAGTACGCTGGTCTACAACCAAGAACTCCGCAGCACACATCTCCGAAGAAAGGGCCATCGACGCCTTCAAGGACGGCGTCAAGCGCCCAGACTTCAAGGAGGAACTTGGGCGTGTAAAGCCCAAGACACTCGACCACCTCATGGAAATTGCCAACAGTTGGGCAGACGGCGAAGATTGCATCCAGCGGGCGCAATCAGATGAAGAGGACGACTATGGCCAAAGACGCGAACGCCGCAGCAAGAGGAGATTGCGCGTCTACGAGGACCGCGACGGACCCGACATGGTCGCAGCCGGCTACGCCGACCGCCGTAACGACAACAGCCGCAACAGCGGAGGATACCGCAGCGGAAACTTCCGCGACAACGGACGACCAACGCAGTCGTGGCAACGCCGCGACCGCGACAACGGACCCTCAGCATTCGACAAACTTTCGGGTCCATGCACCATCCACTTCTACATCGACAAACAAGATGGCAAAAAGAAAGCTAGCCACATGCTCAAAGACTACCGCGAGTTCCAGAAACTCAGTGAAGGCATGATGCAGATGAGGCAACAAGCTCCAATTCCTGCATTCGGAAACGCACCTGCGCCAGGAGAAATAGCACACGGAGCTCCTCCACCGCCGCCTATTGGAGGCCCAAATCAACCAGTCGCACCAGCGCAAAACAACGCCGGGGTCGCATACCCCCCACCAAAGGGAGCGCTAAATATGATCCAGAAGGGACGCCCCACCAACAGGGTGCAGAAGAAAATCACCCGACAAATCAACTTGGCCGTGGCAACTCCGCCTGCAATCCCTGAGTACCTCAGCAGATCGGAGTCCTGCATCACATTCACTCGCGCGGATCACCCTTGCCAGATCCCTCGCCCAGGTCATGCTGCCCTGGTGCTGGAGGCGCAGATCGGAGGCTTCGAGATGAGTCGCGTCTTCATGGACGGTGGCAGCGGCATCAACCTAATGTTCGCAAGCACTCTAGCAGCTATGCGGATCCCGCAATGCAGCCTGGAACAATCAGCCACAACGTTCCACGGCATTGTCCCAGGGAAGGGCATCTCCCCCCTGGGCAAAATAGGGCTCGACGTCATCTTCGGGAAGCCGGACAACTTTCGGCAGGAGCGCCTAGAATTCAAAGTGGTGGACTGGCCATCGCAATACCATGCCATCCTGGGACGTGTAGCATTCGCAAGGTTCCTGGCCGTCCCACACTACGCATACCTACTACTCAAGATGCCAGGACCAAGGGGCGTCATCACAGTCCACGGGAGCTTCACCCGATCGGACCAATGCGACAGGGATTTCAACAAAATCTCCCAGTCTTTCGGCATGCAAGAAGAGCTTGTAAGGCTCCGCGAGGTGACGGACAATGGGCTACCCCCAGTCACAAAGCAGAACGCACCTGACATGTCTTTCGACTCCACCATCAACACCAAGAAAGTGCAGGTCCATCCAACGGATGCCTCCAAGACGGTGTTGATCGCCAACGACCTCAGCACTGCATAGGAAGGCGCGCTCGTCGAATTCCTCCGTGAGCACTGGGAAATCTTTGCCTGGTGTCCTGCGGACATGCCAGGAGTTCCCAGGGAATTCGCCGAGCACGCACTCAATGTCTTCCCAGACACCAAGCCAGTCAAGCAGTCCATCCGAAGACTGTCGGAGCCACGAGCCGAAGCTATCGGCAAGGAGATCAACAGATTACTCGCAGCAGACTTCATCCGGGAAATCAAGGAAAGCGAGTGGCTGGCAAACACGGTGATGGTCCCGGAGAAGGACACGGACATCCTGCGGATGTGCGTGGACTTCACGTCACTAAATAAACATTGCCCTAAGGACCACTTCCCTCTTCCTCGGATCGACCAGATCATCGATTCGACTGCAGGTTGTGAGAAACTCTCCTTCCTCGACGCCTACTCAGCCTATAACCAGATTCAAATCAAGGACGAAGATCAAGAGAAAACGGCGTTCATCACACCGTTCGGAGTATACTGCTACAACACAATGCCCTTCGGGCTAAAGAACGCGGGTGCCACGTACCAGCGATGCATGCAGGCCTGCCTCAAGGACCAGATCGGTCGCAACGTCCAAGTCTATGTCGACGACATAGTCATAAAAACCAAGGAGGCAAGAACACTTATCGACGATCTCCGCGAGACGTTCGACAACCTTGATCGCTAAAGGATCAAGCTCAATCCAGAAAAGTGCGCCTTCGGCGTCCCCTCGGGTCAGCTGCTCGGGTACTTCATCTCTCAACGAGGGATCGAAGCGAACCCGAAGAAAATCAAAGCTATCATGACAATGGAGAAGCCGAAAAACCTCAAGGGCGTTCAGCAGCTCGCAGGGCGAGTAGCGGCACTAAGCAGGTTCATCAGCCGCATGGGCGAGAAGGCCCTACCATTTTACCAGCTGCTGCGCAAGGCCGACAAGTTCGAGTGGACACCAGAAGCCAACGACGCATTCGAAAGCCTCAAGCGACTCCTCTCCACCTCGCCAGTTTTGGTCACGCCAAAAGAGCGCGAGCCCCTGTTGTTGTACATAGCAGCCACACATTAGGTGGTCAGCACAGTACTCGTGGTCGAACGACCCGAAGGAGGCAAGACCCATGGGGTACAACTCCCAATTTACTACCTCAGCGAGGTTCTCACTCCAACAAAACAGTGGTACCCGCACTACCAGAAGCTGGCCTACGGCGTGTTCATGACGGCTCGGCGACTGAGCCACTACTTCCAGGAGCATCAGGTGATGGTCGTCAACGAGGCACCCCTAAACAGCATCCTGAATAACCCAGAGGCCACAGGGCGCGTGGCCCTGTGGGGCATTGAACTATCACCCCTGGACATCATCTACGAGAAGCGACACGCAATCAAATCTCAAGTCCTTCCGGACTTCCTGGTGCACTGGATGGAGCTGCAGCTTCCTGACACCCTAGACATGTCGCAGTCCTGGACAATGCATTTTGACGGCTCCAAACGCGAAGCCGGAGCAGGGGCAGGAGTCATACTGACCTCCCCGCAAGGTGACAAGATGAAGTACGTCCTCCGGATGAAATTCAGAGCCTCCAACAACGAGGCCGAGTACGAAGCCCTCATTCACGGCATGAAGATGGCAAAAATATGCGGCGCAACGCGCCTGGTCATCTACGGTGACTCCAACCTTGTCGTACAGCAGACGATGAATGAGTGCGACGCACACGCCGAAAACATGATCGCGTACCGCGCGCTATACAACGCACTCGAAGGAGAATTCGACGGCTGCGAACTTCAGCACGTTGGAAGAGAGAGCAACGAGGAGGCCGATAGACTCGCCAACATCGGCTCCACTTGTGCAAAGGTACCACCAGGTGTGTTCCTTGAACAGATCTGCGTGCCATCCATCAAGCGGAAATTCCCCAAGGGATCACCCGAAGAAGCAGAACACTCGGGGGCTACGCTACCCGAAGGTCATGAAGGACCCGAAAAGTTGGATACCGAAGTTGCCATGGTCAACCTGATGCAGGTCATGGCAGTCAACGAAACTTGGACACGTCCATACCTCCAGTTCCTGATAAACGGAGAATTGCCAGACAGCCCGACAGATGCCCGGCGCATATCTCGTCGGTCAAAAGCCTTCACCATCATCAATGGCGAGCTATACAAACGCAGCATTACGGGCGTACTACAACGGTGCGTCACCACCAATGACGGCAAGGCCATACTCCAAGATATCCACGAGGGCATCTGCGGCCACCACGCAGGTAGCCGCTCCCTCGTCGCCAAAGCTCTGCGAGCAGGATTCTACTGGCCAACGGCCATGAGCGACGCGAAGGACATCGTCCGAAGATGCAACGGATGCCAACGGTTCGCCGACAAACCGCACGCACCTGGGTCCGAACTTCGACCCATACCCATAGCCTGGCCTTTTGCCCAATGGGGCCTCGACATGATCGGCAAACTGCCAAAATCCTCGAAGGGAGGACACGTCTTCCTCCTGGTCGCAGTCGTCAAATTCACCAAGTGGATCGAGGCAATGCCAGTCACCAACCAGAAGGGCAAAAATGCCGTCAAATTCTTCGAATCCATTGTCTACAGGTTCGGCGTACCGCACAACATCATCACCGACAACGGATCGAACTTCATCTCCGAAGAATTCCAGGACTTCTGCGAAGGCCTCGGGATCAACATCACGTATGCCTCAGTGGCACACCCGCAAACAAACGGGCAAGTGGAAAAGGCCAACGGTCTAATCGGCGCCGGCATCAAGAAGCGCCTCATGAGCTCACTCGAGCACAAAGCCGGAAACTGGACGAAAGAGCTACCGTCTGTCCTGTGGAGCTTACAGACAACGCCAAACAGCTCCACCGGCTACACACCGTTCTTCATGGTGCACGGAGCTGAGGCCGTGCTACCAGCCGAAGTACGCCACCAGGCTCCACGAGTCGTCGCTTACAGCGAAGCCGAATACACGGCTGCACTCGAAGATGCCGTTGACACACTCGACGAAGCACGGGATATAGCAGCAGCTAGATCAGCGGTGTACCAGCAAAGTCTCCGCAACTACCACAGCCGCCGGCTGCGCCCAAGGTCCTTCGTCGAAGGAGACCTCGTCTTGCGACTTAAGCAAAAGTGACCGAATAAACTCGAGTCACCATGGGAAGGACCCTATGCCATCACCGAGGTCATCCCAGGTGGCGCCTATCGCCTCAAGCACATGGAGTCTGGAGTCGCATACTCCAACCCGTGGAACGTCTCGCACCTGCGATGATTCTACCCGTAGCAACCTACCCCCCTTTTTACTTCCAATAAGGCTTCCAGCCAAGGCTACTCAGCCGAACCATGTACCTCCTCCATTACGATACAAATAAAGCTAAGTGTCTCACCCCCAACCTTCGGTTGACTATTTCCCTGCAACTTTATTACATGCTACAAACGCACTCGGGGGCTCCCCCCACCTCACGATTTCATCGACTGAGGACAAAACGTGTACACCTGAGTAGCTGACCACGTTAGGCAAACGAAAAGGGCACGTACTAAATCAAAGCACTACGTGCTCGCCAACAGGCAAACCTTTACAACAAAGGGCATATACACGCTCAGCCACAATATACAAATTTTACATCTATCTGTTTATTTTCAGGTCCTACCTCTTCTGAAGAATAACCTGAGCACGCTGCTCAAACAAATCTACAATCTGTTCGGCATACTGCCTTACAGCCGCGTAATGCGGACGCATATTCCACTCACCACCATCTGGTCGAGGAGGTGGCCCAGTCGCCACAACAGCCAAATCTACATCAGGGCGGTGCACCCTCACAAGAGACAAGGCAGCCTTCACCCCTGCGACGAGCTGCTGCCGCACCAGCTCCTTGACATTGCTGGCACTCCGAAACTTCGTCAGAAGACCTGCAAGGGTCGTTGGCATGGCATCCAACGGAAACATGACATGCAGCACCGAGGAAAGCAATGTCTGCACCTGGCGGAGCACCCGCGAAACCTGGTAGACACGATCCTGCACCGTCGCCAGAACTATGGCGCGATCACGATCCATCCAGAAGAAGCCGTCGGCCTCCATGTCCTGTTGAGTCAAGCAATTGACTCGAACAGCAATACGCTCCTTTTCTTCCCTCGGAGCAAGACTGGCACCTGCGACAACCGCACAAAACAAGAGTAAGGCCAGCAGGCTCACCCGAAGAACTGAGCTACAGCCCGAAAGAAGGATCAACTTACATTGCATCTGCTCGGACAGCCGACCCAGCTCCGCCATCAAATACTCCTCTCTGGCTGCACCATGGTCTGCTTTGGATTTCCAAACGTCAGCGCGACCGCGTAACCCAAGCAAATCTCTCTCCAAGCTGCGCACGCGATCTCGAAGAAACGCAAGCTGCGAGGAATCATCCAACGATGGTCGCAAGGGCTTTGCGGATGAAGTGTCTACTGGGTCAGCACCCGAAGGAACCTATAGCAGCAGAAAAAAGAAGGCACACAGACATTCAGCCAAGGATAGAGCACAACTCGGAGGAATTCATTAAATTATATAAGGCCACTACGTGGCACAAGGATGGTACTACAAAAGATATTCACAACAAAAATAGACTACAAGCTACCCTACGTCTACTACGCCTAAGGCGGAGGGCACTGAGTCGCCTCAGAACCAGACTGCCTAGCTTTGGCCTCGCCCTGCTGCCGCAATGCGTACTCAGACAGCAAGTCAATGAGCTTGGGCCCATATCGTCTGCAGCGAGCGGAGTAAGCGGCGAAGGCTACCTCGGATCCATCCGCAGCCGTAGGCATCCGAGAAGTAATCTGGGGCAGGTCCAGCTCCGCCCCAGCCGCCATGGCCATCGCCAGCCCGACGGACGCACCGATGCCCTTCTGCTTGCGCTTGTACGCTGCAGGCGCTTCGGCTGACAGAGCCTCTGCCAGGGCACCCACGTCTTCAAGGGATGCGCCCTTCGGGAAGAGCTCCTGGTAGAAGCGACCAAGGACCTCTTTTGCCTTGGCAAGGGAGTTGACGACGGTGCTGCAGCGGTCCTCGACCGCTACAGTGGCATCATCTAGAGCACTCCCGTGCTCCAGAGCACCGCGGTCAAACTCGATGCCTGCGGCATCTGAGACAAAAAAGAAGAAAACATGAAGAAAGGCAACATAGAAGAAGATCCGCAGAAAAAGAAGCAAGTACCAAAGCTAGCGCTCACCCGAAATAGCCTTGGCAGCAGCCATGAGCTTCTCCGCCACCCCTTTTTCACGAGCAGCCGCAACGGTGGCCAGCTGCTCCTCACGATCTGCGGCCTCCTGCTGCAGACGCTCTTTCGCTTCAGCCGCCTTCGTCAGCTCCAGCTCAAGGCGCTCTCTCGCCCCAGCGGCAGCTTCGGCCTTCTGCTCCGATTGGCCAAGGCTCTTCTTCAGAGCATCGACCTCACGGAGAGAGTCGTTATGCTCCTCTGCATTTACAACAAGCAAGCGTCAAAGAACAGGTCCAGCTCCGCCCCAGCCGCCATGGCCATCGCTAGCCCGAGGATAAGCAAGAGAAGTACTACAAGGCAGACGAATACCTTGAAGCTGCCGCAGTTTCGCCTCCAGCGTCAGGCGTTCCTCCACCAGCCGCTTGGCCTCTTGGACAAAAGGCTGCAGCAACAGGCAATAGTAGTAAGAGCAGGACTTGGGGGCTACGCCCAACACAAAGAAGCATAAACAACATCAGCATACGAAGACACTCGGGGGCTCCCCCCGTAACATCAAGCAGAAAAACTTACGTGCTCCGACGGCGAACCTGCAGGCCCGCCTGCGAAATTCTGAGGTGCAACCACCAGCCTCTCCTGCACTGGAGGAACTGGCGCAGCGTCACCCGAAGTCGCCACTGTCTGAGGAGGAGGCGACACAATGTTCGACTCCCCCATCATCTCCCCCGCACCATCACTGGAGCCGTCGGAGGATTGCCTGCATACGAAGCCAATCAGCACAGGTGCAAACATCATAAAAAGAAAAGGACAACAGTGGCAACAAGAAAACTTACGAGCCCAACGCGTTCAGGTCGAAGATAGGAGAAGCCCTTCGAGCCCTCTTCTCCTCCTTCTTTTCTTCCTTCTTCTCCTCCTTCTTCTCCTCCTTCTTCTCTTCCTTCTTCCGCTTTGCTGGCGGGTGCGGAGCAACAGCCCGCACAGGAATGGCAGGAAGGGGAGAGGAAGAACCCCCATGAACATCATCATGACGCTCAAGGCCCAGAGGATTTCTGGGAATCGGAGAAGTTGAAGCATCCGAAGACTCGCTCGAGCTCCGTGATCGCTTGCGCGAATGGTCCTCACTCGATTCGTCGGCATCCTCCGCTGGGGATCGTGCTGACGGTAGCTCGGACACAGAATCCACCACTTCATTATCCAGGGCATTCGGATACCTTTCGGGCAATGGTGGTGCCATGCCCGGCACTTTGAAGCTCTACAAGATGAGAAGAAACTTTGTTAGCAAACAAAGGACACAAATAAACACCCAACAAAAAAGGGGAGCACTACGTGCATAAATCTACACCTTTGGCACGGCCAACGTCGAAGAAAAGGGAGGAGTCAGCGACTTCTCCGGGAGTCCCTCATCGGCCTTGAACTTCAACAGCACGCGAAGAGCCTTGTCAAGTTCCACCTCGGAGATTTTCTCACTCGAAACCCTCGTCGGATCACGGCGCCCAGAGTAAAGAAACATCGGATGCGCCCTCGCTTGGAGAGGCTGCACTCGACGCTCAAGAAACGTCCGGATGATGTCGACACCGTTCACCTCCTTCTCAGGAATCAATTGGAGATCCTCCACCCGACGATACAGGGCCTCTATCTCCGCCACCTCACCGTCTAAGATTTGGTTTTTCCAAGATCTTTTCTTCTCAATCAATTGGGAGGGGTCAAAGGGAACGAGACCAAAATCTTGCCCAGGCAGTACGGAGTCACGGATGTAAAACCATTTCCTCCGCCAGTACTGGACAGATTCGGACATGGAAAAGGAAAAAAATTGCACATTGGGACTAAGGGAGATGATGAAACACCCAATGGGATACACACCATCCGAACCAGACTGCCTCTTCACGGAATAAAGCTTCCGGAAGAGGCCAAAGTGCGGCTCAATGCCAAGCCAACACTCGCAAAGCGTAATAAAACACGCAATGTGAAGAAGGGAGTTGGGAGACAGATGATGGAGTTGAACCCCATAGAAAAAGAGCAGTCCACGAAGGAAGTCATGGACCGGAAAAGAAAACCCGCGAATCATGAAGGCAACAAACATAACCCGATACCCAGATGGGGGACGGGGGATTACCTCATTGCCGGAGAGTCTCACGGCCGTCGTGTCTTGCGGGATCAGGCTCCGCTCGTGCAGTTTGCGGAGATCGCTCTCCCGCGCTTCTGATCGCCGCCAGCCACCGTCAGTGACGCGAGCAGTGGCGGTGCCCTTCTTGCCTCCGGCGGCGCTGGTCCCAACTGCAGATGATGATTTATTTGGTTTCCCCATGGCGCTACGGCGGTGGTGGCACTGCCAACGAAGAAAAACAAAGGAAATGTGGAGGAAACTCTCAGCGCGCAGCAAGAATAGCTCAAGAACGAGGGGGCAGTGAATAGATGAACTGCTGCAGTGAAAAACAAACCACGATTTCACCAGGGATTATAACAGCGAAGACGATGCACGCTGGCCGTCCATCGAGAAGACCTAACGCCAACGGTAGATCTGGCCGTACACGTGTCAGCACCAAAACGAACCGTCGTTACCATGTCGTCCACTACCGTGCGGAAATCGAGGAGACGCCGTAATCATCTCCACGCCGCGCGTGACCGGTCAATTCAAAGTCAGCAAGTGGGACCCACGCTCCGTCCAGTCAAGTCATCTCTGGCGTAGCAGACGCTTGAGGTCATCGATCGTAAGCACTGACGTCATCAAAAGCTATACTAGCACCACTTCGGCTCCACAACTAAAAGTACTCACTCGAATCTACGATTCGACTAAATACTTGGGGGCTACTCCTATCAGGAGCGCTGGCCGCACACCCGACAGACAAATGAAGACAAAATTATTTCTCTGAGTCCTACGTCGAGTTTACGACTCCACTACGGACTCGGGGGCTACTCCCATAGGGAGGATGGATTTAAGCATCCGAAAATTTTCGAGTCCTGCGGACCTAATGATTGAAGCAATGCTTGAACTAAAAGTCTCCGTTCGAGTCTACGACTCGAACAGACACTTGGGGGCTACTCCCATAGGGAGCGCTGGTCGCGCACCCTATGAAAACTTCGATTGCGATCTTTCGGATCAGCACGCAAAACTTTTCGGCAACTCTGCCCCAATTAATGCTAAGTGAGTAACATCCTCCTTGGCCACCCGAAACACCTCCGTGGTGATAAACATTCGGATGCTGCGTCTGCGACGCAAAGATAAGACCTACAGATATCATCTGATGGCCTGGCAACGCACCTGACTGCGCTCTGCTAGTATGAATCCGTACCAACAGGTACGATGAAAAATCCCGACGGACGCGTTGGGTACACCAATTAAAATCACTGGAATTCCACTCCTGTAAGTCCTCCGCGGCCTGAGTCGAATTACGCCAGCATATGTTCCAGGTCCGGGTTGAGGGACCCGAACCTGAAGAAGATCGTGTTGTTTCGTCCTAAGACAGTTAACTGACCCTGATCCGTCGGGTGAGTCAGGCACACGCATCAACAATCCCTACACACATATACCATTAGCATATAACTGCTCCCAAAGGATGGAAGAGTCCTCAGCCGAATCTACGATTCGACTGATCACTCGGGGGGCTACTGACATGGTTATACCCTACGGGTACGTAACTTCAGCATACCTAGTCCAGCCCAAGGAAGGCCCACGGCAGACATACGCTGGCCCATGAAGATTTTCGGGTGGCCAAGGCCCATGACGCCTTCGATCCTTGGAGAGCAAGACTAGCGGAGATAGGAAATTCAAAGGGGTAAAACCCTAGAACTTGTAACCGACTAGGACTATGCCCGGGACCTGCCTAAGTCTATATAAAGGCCAGGAGGGCACGTCCTAGATCGACCAGACTCATACTTTCGCACACGCATCCACGCCAGATCGAATCTGCGCACCCTGTAACCTTCGGTTCCGCCGTAATCAAAGAGCAGACAAGCAGGAGTAGGGTTTTCCCTCCGGGGGCCTAAACCTGGGTAAATCTCGTGTCCCCTGGTTGCTTGTCTGTTAACCGTGCCACGATCTCCAGCATCCCCATCTTCTCCAAAACCCAAGTCCATAACAATGGGCATTGACGAGATTAAACCTCGTCACACATGCTCAACATTATGCAAAGGTAAAGTATCACATGGAAATATCAATGAATCATATGTGATATCACAAACATCATCCATAGCATGCCAATCATCACAAGTCATCATGTCCACTAGTGGGATCATGGCATCATCAACACCCATATTTTTACCTTGTTCATACCTCTCATATGAAGTAGGTGTTGTGGTAGTCTTGGCCTACATGTGGTCAACTTAGAATTCTTGATGTAGCCATGGTGTAGCATCATCTTCATGCACCATGTACATCTTCTCCATTTGAGGCATCATCATCTCCAAGCTTGGCACTTCTTGATCTATGGAACCTATCACGGTATGAGAAAACACTAGAGGTAGAGGGTAAGTCATTAGAAATCAAAGTGGCCTCAAAATACCTATCAACTACCACTCTCAACTCACTCGGTGTATCACTCATGCCCTCCAAATGGAAGCACTAAATCTCACGTATGGTGGAGTCACTCATCTCACTCTTGTTTTCACTCAAGTGGGCTAAGTGGCTCTCATACTCACATGGGATTGGTACCATATCATCGCTCAAGTATATGGGGATAGGCTCGGTTTCCTCAACGCCATGCGTATCCTTTGGTGAAGGGAACATCCCATGCTCACCATTCTCGACTCTATCTCCTTCAATATTGGATGTCATAAGATGGTCATCGCTCACCTCCATGGTCGAAGGGAAAATCCCATGCTTGACCAACATGTCTCCATCTTGCAGTAGAGGTGGAAGTAGGATCATGTTGTTGTCGAGAGCGGTGCTCAGATCGAATTCATCACATATGTCCCATTGGCTTCCTCCATCTTGAGGTGTAGACTCTTGACTTGGCGCTTGCTCATCCTCTTCCATGACCACCTTGCCTTGTGTAGACTTCCTCTTGACGTACTTGTCCAACTTGGCGAAGTAGAGGTCTTGGTCTTCCTCATCCATGAAGTTGCATGCATCATCTAGGACGTCAAGTTTGGGCGTTGAAGCTTGATGGCGCGGAAGAAGGCTCGCTCTTGGTTCCATTTTGGGGGTGGCACTAGTAGTGGAAGGTGCCTTTTTATGGTGTCGACAGAGGTCATTGGCATGCCTTACCAAATGTTGACGTAGGTGGCACACTTAGTCATCCACATGACGCTCGCGACGATGATCCTTGTCCTTGGCACCCTTCTTGTGCTTGTGGTGCAATCTTGAGGTAGACTCGTTAATTTTGGTGAGGATGCTCATGTTCTTAGCTAAGTTGCCATCCATGTCCTTCTTAAAGTTATTGAGGGCGCTTTAGAACTTGTCCATTCGATGGTGGACCTTGGCGCTCTCGAGGTGGAGGCTCCATCTTGGTCGACGCGACTTGAGGAGCTTGTCATTGTCGTTCTTGAAGTCATCCATGCTTGGGGACTTATTGTTGTTGTAGAAATCCATATCACCCAAGCATGTGGATCCATTGTCAGTGCAGTGCTCGATCATGTCATTCATGCTTGTGGAGGCATATGCACGGCGACTCGTCGTGGATTCTTCATAGAAATCATCCTCGGCTCTGGAGTCCCTAGACATGATTCACAAGACCAAGTGGTGTATATGGAAGTGGTAGGGGGTTAGGGATGCAACGTCACACCTTACTTTATCTTGGAAGATAGTATCGTGCAAGTGGCCACACTTGAGAGCAATAAAAACCAAGTAAAGTGAAGTTCGAGCGGAACACCAAAACAAACTATCCACTAAAAACACGCACACACAAAGCTTATGGTGGATGGGTATGGAATGTGTCATGTACAAGAACAATCCAAACTCAAGATGTTGTAATGGCAAGTAAAGAACCACGATAATCACAAAGCAAAACAAGTCAATCCACAAGATAAGAATTATGTACAAGGAAACACACACGGTGGGATAAATGGGACTTGTGCGTCGGAGAAAGTGATCTAAGAACCAAATGATTACCTAGCGAAGACTATAAGCTCATGTCGCACAAGTGCAAGGAGAGACGCTAGCTCGATTGCAATAAAATTGGTGGGCTACAAGATATGCATAATAAGTACCACCTATTTGACGTTCATCGACCTTGCGCTTCCTATTTTATGAGGCACTTCTTTCTTTTTTCTATTTTTTCACTCTTTTCTTTCTTTTCTTTTCTTTTTCACTTGCCTCTTCCTTGTGCCAACAACTATACAAGATAACTATATGAGATAGCGCGCTCTCTCGGAATTCTATAAGTATCAAATGTGCATAGCCCAAGCAATCATATGATGAACTAGTCTCAAAAGGTGTTTGTTGTTTGCAAATATAGTATAGCTCACAAAGGAAAGCAAGTGGGGAGAAGTCGCGGAATGTTTATACCTTTCATCGCTGATCTTCACCCTTTATTGGTGGATTCCACCTTGCTCATGGAATTTGGATGGAGTAGATAGAATGAACCATGTATATGATGATATAGAGCTCTTTCTCCTCTTTGAAACGATCTAAAGAACACTAAAATACAAATTCGTATGCAAAAGTTATGCTCAAAACAGTGAGGAAGGTCAAATTTGTTTTTCTGCGCGAAAACTAGATGTCAGTGTGTACGGGGTACGCATGTTGGAAATATTCCCTAGAGACAAATAGTAGTAAGGACTATTATCATATTTCATATAGTTTATGATTAAGTTTTATATCATGCTATAACTGTGTTGAGTGGAAACATCAATACACGTGTGATATACAAGCAACCAGGGGTTCCCAGTGAAACTCTAGTCACTGGTTCATTGGTCAACAAATGATCAAGTTTCCTAATCATGTGGCATTTATGCTAGTTGGAAATGAGGTCATCTCATTATGAGATGATGAACCAATACCCAACCTAAACATCGTGACCCGATCATGTCACGAAGTTCAAGTTATGATGATTAGAAATAGATCCTCGTAGACTATTCCTTAGACCGTGAGGCTATATCAATCACTGTCTCCCGAGAGTGCTTAGATAGCATCAAACGCCATCTGGTAATACGGTGGTTATAATGGTGTGTTTAGGTACTCGGAGGAAACCGTAGAGGCAATATATGTCAAGAGCGGGATTTGTCCGTCCATGTGACGAGAAGATACTCAAGGGCCCACTTGGAGAAGTTATAACCAATAGCTGCGCAGCGTGTGATTTGATCACGGGGATATCACTTGTCGGAGCGAGTCAAGTAGCATTGTTTAGTAACGATATTGAACACGACATGGGGATGCCATTGATTAGATCTCGGACAATGCAAGTATCGAGTGACAAAGGGAATAAGACACGACTGTCCCGGTTCAAACGACGAAAGATCTTCGTGGAACGCACAGGGGTCACATGGCCATCCAGGTCCCTCTGTCGATCATTGGTGCCGGAGTGTCCCGACCATGTCTGGAGTGTTCCCGAACCGTGGGGTATCACGCTTAAGGGCTTGATGATGCTTAGAGAGTGTTTATAGGATCGGAAGAATCACCAAAGAATAGTGGAGAGAAAACCGGAAGGGTTTTGGTAAGTACGGAGGATGTCCGGAGTGGAGATGGAAGGTGTTCCATAACCACGGAGATTGAATAATATGTGAATGAATGTTAAATATTGATTTAATCATTTATTCATAATTATTTAATAAAGAGAAAATCAATTAAAGGTCAAAAAGGCTTAATGGGCCAAATCCTGGAGGGGGAAAGGCCCAAGAGGGGATCCCACCCCTAGGAAGGGCCTAGGGGTGGCCGGCGGCCCTAGTGGGCCTTCCCCCATGTGGGGCCCATGGTGGGGGCTAGCCGGTGCGCCACCCCACCCCTATCCCATGATTAGTCCCACCCCGGGACTTTGAGGGAGGGTGTACCCCCTCTCCCCCTATATATAGTGGGGGTATTTGGCCAGATAAAGGCACACAAATTCAATAAAGGTCTTCTCACTTTTGGGGGGACCTCCAGTTGATATTTTCTCTCTCCCCCTCTCTCTCTCGTGACCGTGGTCCCAAGTCTGGACTGCGCGAGCGAGAGACATCTTCACCGCGGAGCGCCGTCGCGCTGCGGGATTTGAATCCGGGAGCTCTACTTCCGCAACTGCTGCTGGATCGGGGAAGAGGGAGTCATCGTCAGGCACCGGACGTGTGTAACTCCCCGCGAGGTGTCGCACTTGAGGCACTCAAGTCGTTGGATCCAAGGAGCACAAGGACTTCATCATGACCTTGAGGTCAGCTTCGGCTCGTCTACATAAACCATGCTCTCCTGAGCGTTGACAATGCTTTTCGGTCTTTGAGGGTAAGTTCACGAAAAGCTCCTCCCGCTACTGTATTACTAATAGATAGGTCCTGGCAGCTTCATGGGTTTAGGGGCGTAGAGTAAACTTTATTGTTTTTATACACCGAACCCAAATAGTGGTATCAGAGCTAGATCTATGCGTAGTAATGCTAGTACGGGTAGAACACACGAGATGTAGCGTGTGGGCGTTGATCTTTTAGTTGTTACCCTCCCATGTGTACTTGTGTATACCGCAGTAATTCTTGATGAAGCGGCCCCCAACCGACTTTACGAGTTCATTCGCGAGACTGGTCCACGCTTGACATATGGCTTGTACCGTATAAAGTGGCTTAGGGGGGTGTCTGTCTCTCTCGCATTAGTTGGTATGCCATTTACAACGGAGGGCCCCGAAAGGGGTGTAGTAGAGACAACTACTTGATCAACGTTGTGCTGAAAGTTCGTAGGTAAGAACGGTTCTTGTGCAAAAGCCCATTCAGCCACGTAAAACATGCAAAGATAAAGTAGAGGCATCTAACTTTGTTTTGCAGGGGGGCGTTGCTTTGTGATATGGTTGTGGCAAAGGTAAAGTGATTACCTTCTGTTACGTAGTAGTATATAGTCACGGAGGTGACGAACTACCACGTCGGAATGACACCGGTACCCTAGTGTCTACGGCGCCGGAACCCGGTGACGGTGGATGGAGATCACGACGTGAAGGACCATATCACATTGTTGGGTCCGCAGCATAGAAAATAAAAAAATTCCTATGATGAGAACTATACGCCAAGATCTATCTACTAGATACATAGAAACGGGTGGACATACATCCATGGAGAACTTACCCTCGAAGACAACGAGTTTTGTTAACGAGTAGGAACTCGTGGTTGATGTAGTCATACGCTTGCCGATCTCAAGATCGTGTGGAAGTCCGAGCGCCACAAATCAGCAGCGCATCCGTCCTCGCACACACGTTCAAGCCACCGGACAACCTCCACCACCTCGCTCTAGCGAATCAGCGGAAGCAGCAACTCCTTCCAGACGCAAGGCCACCGGGAACATGTATCTCGCTAATCCGAGACCATGGGGGAATATCTAGAGGGGGAGAGAGATCCTTCACGAGGAGGTGTGGTTTGTGAGAGGGGAGAGGGGGCTTTATATAGGAGGGAGGGAGAACCCTCCCCTCCCATAGCCGGCACATGAGGGGGGGGACTCCTCCCCTCCTTCATTCATGTGGTGAACCTCCACTCACATAAACATGGCCTCCACCCAAAATCCCACTCACATGTATTTAATTTCCTCCAAATTAAATGCAACTCTCAATTAATAAAACTCTTTTATTTATTTTATTCAGAATTTTGTTAATTACTTTAATTAACAAACATTCACATAAAACCCCTTGCAACATTTCAATATCACATGCAGAACCACTTTCTGCAATTTCACCTGAAACAATTCCGGTTTCTATCGAAACAATTCCTGTTTCTGTCGAAACATTTCCTGTGCTTTGCAAACCTTTTGTCTGGAACATATGTGCTCCTAAATGGTGTCCGGCAACCCTTAAGTGTGTTCTACAGTTCGCGAATAATGCAGACATGATTGAGACTCCTCTCAGATCAATAATCAGAAGCGGGACCTGGAGATCCATACTGACTCCTGCATATTCAACGATGACTTCTGTGATCGTGAGAACCTTTAACGTCAGCAATTTAATCCCTTTGTCTCATGATATAATACATGTCCGAGATTCGATCATCGGTATCCAAATACCTAGTTTGATCTCGTTACCGACATGCACTCTTTTCTCGTTCCCGTGATATAACATTCTAGTGATCACATCACTTGCTTGCAAGCTATCTTAATGTGATATCACCGAGAGGGCCCAGAGTATATCTATCCGTCATCAGGATTGACAAATTCCACTCTTGATCCATGAGCCTCAACATAACACCTTCATAGCACTGAACCCACCTTTATGGTCACCCTGTTACGGTGTGACGCTTGATGTTATCAAGATACTCTTCCGGTGTTAGCAATTAACATGATCTCATGGTCTAAGGACTAAGACTACTTTGTATGATGTTATAGCAATAAACATAATGACTTGATCGTAATGCTATACTTCGGATGAATGTTCATCACATCATTTCACAAATGTTGTGACCTTGTTATTAACAACATCCAATGTCCATGATCAGGAAACCTTGATCATCTTGTTAATCAACAAGCTAGTCTATAAGAGAGGCATAACTAGGAACCCTTTTTTGTTTATTAAACACACATGTATTGATGTTTCCTATCAATACAATTATAGCATGCAAAATAAACATCTATCATATACAAGGAATACATAATAACAACTTTATTATTGCCTCTCAGGGCATATTTCCTTCAGTCTCCCACTTGCACTAGAGACAATAATCTAGTTTATATAGTGATAAATCTAACACCCATGGAGTTCTGGTGTTGATCATGTTTTGCCCTAGGGAGTACTTTACTCAACGGATCTGCTACATTCAGGTACGTGTGCACTTTACAAATCTTTATATCTCCATCCTTGACATGCTCGCGGATGGAGTGAAACCGACGCTTAATATGCTTGGAATTCTTGTGAGACCTTGGTTCCTTGGCGTTGGCTATGGCTCCATTATTGTCACAATAGATCACCATTGGGTCCAACGCACTAGGAACCACACCTAGTTCCGTTATGAACTCCTTCATCCAAACCGCTTCCTGCGCCGCTTCTGAAGCAGCAGCATATTCCGCCTCCGTCATTGATCCAGCCACCACAGGTTGTTTGGAGCTCCTCCAACTAACTACTGCTCCGTTCAAGAGAAATACGTATCCGGATTGAGACTTAGAGTCATCCGGATCAGTGTCAAAGCTAGCATCAACATAACACTTAGCGACTAGCTCTTCTTCACCTCCGTATACAAGAAACATATCCTTAATTCTTCTCAAGTACTTAAGGATATTCTTGGCTGCTATCCAGTGTTCCGAACCTGGATCAGATTGGTACCTACTAGTCAAACTAATAGCATGTGCCACATCCGGTCTTGTACATAGCATGGCATACATTATAGAGCCTATGGCTGAGGCATAGGGGATCTTATCCATTATCTCTCTTTCTTCCGCCGTAGCCGGACTTTGAGTCTTACTCAATGTCTTGCCTTGCAACATAGGTAAGTACCCCTTCTTACTTCCGTCCATATTAAACTTCTTTAATATCTTATCAAGGTATGTACTCTGCGATAGCCCAATTAGGCGTCTTGATCTATCTCTATAGATTTTAATGCCTAATATATATGAAGCTTCACCAAGGTCCTTCATCGAAAATTTGCTGTTTAGATAACTTTTAACACTGTTTAAAAGATCTATATCATTTCCAATCAATAACATGTCATCTACATATAATATTAGAAATGCCACATTGCTCCCACTCACTTTCTTGTAAATACAAGCCTCTCCATAAGTTTGGACAAATCCAAACTCTTTGATCACCTCATCAAAGCGGAGATTCCAACTCCGGGATGCTTGCTTCAGTCCATGTATTGATGTTTCCTATCAATACAATTATAGCATGCAAAATAAACATCTATCATATACAAGGAATACATAATAACAACTTTATTATTGCCTCTCAGGGCATATTTCCTTCACACATAGCATTTACATTCAATGTTATTGTTTGTATGTCTTATTGTGTGCTAGTATTAGATACTCGACGGTAGCCTAATAATATGATCCCTGTTAAAATTACCAACGATTGTGTTCCCCCTTAGTGTGCACCACCAAGAAAGTTCTTCGGTATGAGGCGATCCAGGGTACAGGCCTGGGTGTCAGACATATCTACATTCGCATACAGTGGGTGTAAGCCATGTTGCACAGCGAATACACTAAGGTTGAGTTGGTGAGCCTAGCATGCCACAGAAGCGTGGCCTCGGAACATGGATGGTAAAAAGATCGAGCACGAGTCGCATGAATGATGTGACCGACGTTTAGCGTCCACCTTTGAACCCACATCGATGGCCGTGACGATCGAGGGAGATGTGGCTGATAGGGGTCGTGTTATCACTAGGAACCCTTTTGGGGATAGGTGTTTCTGAGTGGAGTTATTATTAACTCATTTAATTATAAACTTAGTCTAAATTCCTTTTGCAATTATAAATGTAGAAAATGGTTCTTCCCGAGATTACTTTTCCTATCGACGATTGGTTAAAAGGAGAAAATCTCAAGTTAGATGAATCCAACTTTTCTGCATGGGTCGTGCGCCTGTTTGATCTCCTTGGCGAGAACAATGTAGCTGACTACCTGACCTGCGAAATGTATTTGGAACCACCCTATTCTCATGAGACCCAGGAGCAGAGGGATTTGTGCTACCGACGTCGTGTGATGGCCACATTCATATCAGTGACGATGCGCCTTGGAATGGAGGATGGGCTATGGCCAATGGTGGGAAGTCTTAAACCTCGAGTGGTCATGGCACATCTAAGACCGCATTTCGTGGAACAAGTGCGCATGTGGGAGTATGAGCTGATGGGGGACTTCCTCTCCATAAAGATGGAGGAGGGCTCCTCACTAGACGAGCACTTATTGAGCATATATGATGCATACATGAGTCTGGCATACTACCTGGACAACTGGTTCTCAAGCTCATTTGCGATGAGAGTTGTGGTATGGTCGCTTCCACCAAGCTTCCAAGCACAGGTCAGGATCTGCATTATGAGAGGCGACACGGAAACACTAGATTTCCTCGAGTTCATATCACATTTCAGAAATGTGGTGGATGAACCCAACGTCGCTGGAGTCATCAATGACAAAGGTATATATTTGATATACAGTTTTATAAATGTTATAATCTTGCAAACACATTTGTAGTGTTAAGTATATTTTATACTTGTTCTGTTTTGCTGAAAACAGGTCCTTCTGCATGAGAGGTGCTTGCTGGAGAGGAGGTGACGTTGCGTGTTGATGACGAGCATGATGATGACGGCCGACAACACCCTCCCTCGACATTTATCACTTAGTTTAAGTTTATGATGATTATTGTAATCAAGAGATTGTGAACTTCTTTAGTGTGTCTCACACTTCGTGAGACGGTTATTCATATGAGTTTGTAACAAACAGTTGTTCTGCTTTTATGAATGATTTCTATTCGTGTTCATATCTTGTTTGATTATGTGTGAATTATCCTTGTTCTTTGAAACTAATTGATAATGCACGAACATTTGAAAAACATTAAAAATGCCTTAAAATACCCAATTTAATGATATATTCATTAATGAATGAAACCATTGTTTAAATTCAAAGTTATGTGATAATATGTGAAAGTCATTCGATTTCTTGTCACATATAAATCATGCCTAAGTTCGGCAAAATAACTTGAACACCGTGTATTACTTGAATACAAAGTGTTTAAAGAATTGTTAAAAGTTAATACATATTCGATGTATTGTGTTTTAACGAAAATGTTAATTATCATTAAATGATTGTTTAAGTGTGTAAAGAAGTTTACCAAAGGAAACATGAATAGGAAACTATTTGATTTGATCAAAGTGTTTCATCAATAAAAGGGTATAAATATAAAAGAGAATCTAATTGCTATGATTTGATCAATAGCAATGAAATTCGAATTTATAAGAATGGCATAAAAGTAATTGTGAAATGCAAAGCGTTTTGAAATGTTAAAAATGCAAAGCATCACAATATGATATTAGATATCAAAACGGGTTGAATAGAAGGTACCAAATAAATCGTTGTAGTGTAGATGTAGAGACCATTAGTTAGAAATAGTTAGCACTCAATTAGAATTTATAGTGAACCATTTGAATTCGTGAAAGTTTTGGGGTTATTCGAGATAACCAAAACAATAGCGAATAAGTCCTTGTAAAGTATTCATTGGAAAACTTTGAATACGAAATCCATAGCTGAAACCAAAAGGGAAAGCAAGATTTCTACTACTTGGATTTTGGTGCATCCTTGAGAAAGCTCACTTCTAGTGATGTTTCTCAATTATGAAGAAAATGGAAAATAGTGTAAAACACGATGAGGATTCAAAACCCTGCATCAGAGTGTTGAGAAGCGCAACGAACAATGTTCCTGAACGATTCTCTTCACAGAAGGAAAGAATCAATGATATTGATCATTGTGTTTTCCCCACTAGTGCTTTCACTACACGTAGTAGGATTCAAAATGTAATCCATATCTTGTATGGAGACATTTGTGAATCATTTGTCATGATTCTTGAAATATGACATACCTACGAACTACAAAGGAAATAATGGTAAACTAGAATTATGAGAAATCCTAAAAGCAAAATTCCCTTGAGATTAGAAAGCAATTAGTTGTTGAATCTCACAAGTAAAATGGATTACTTGAATTTTTCCAAATGACTGCAAAGCCATAGTGGAAAAGGGGTGAATGACAAAAGCACAATTTGTCGAGTATTGGATAAATTCAAATGAATTTGATTCAAGTGTGCTGAATGTCTAGTGGATTTAAAACTAGTAGAAGTACTAGTGTCTCATAGTAAATCTCTCACTTTGATATTTGATCAAAGGATTTTGAAATTGTTCAAAATAGTGAGTGGATATGCAATTTGCATAATTTTGAGTGGGAGCAATATAAGTCTCAAATTCAAATATGTAGGAACATATTTTGAGTGGGAGCTTATAGGAGTAATTCTTAAGGGTGTTAAGAATAAAAGCGCAAATACTTATAAATAATGATTTATAAGGTGTAGAAGTTGATAATAACTATATTATGATATTATGTAGTATTCCTTAAGGGATTCTGAAAGGAGTTTCAGAATATAAGTTAATTAAGGAACTAGTTCTTAATGACTCAAGTTAGGAATAGTATTAAGTTTAACGTCAATGGTTGAAAGAAAGAAAAGGATGATCGTCATCCACTATGTTGAGACATAGGTTCTATCTTAGAAAACCATGATGATAACTTAGCTAATATGCAATCCAAATAAGGAACGTTTAAAAGTGATTAAGTTCGAATCACAGAACGTTGAGCTGAGTTTTGTCCGCAGTGTCTAGTAGAGAACTGTAGACATGTTTTCCAAATCCATAAAGGATGACATATCTTAAAGCATAAAGGGTTATGTTATAAGGGAATATGTTGGAAACTCCTGTAATACCGATTGAAGTCAAGTAGGAAGCGAGGTGAACAAAACATCGAAAGTTGCACAGAGTGCACTAGTGTTTCGGTGAATACATTTATAATAATAGATAAGGGTACCATCTAAAGTGTTGTATAATGTTATGGCGGGGCTAGTTCGCTTTTAACGTAGAATGATGTGTCCCAGGGCACAGTGCCCGTGATAAAGCCCTCGAGGTTGATCTAACGTCACTGTAGGCTCCTGGAATCAGGCCTCGTTCTGCTGCCATAGCGACGATGCATACACACAGATACTATCATGTGATGATAGAGTATTAATGTCAATCCAGGTGACATTAGTAAGTTGCAAAGGATTTGGGACTACAAATTACAGACCCAGGACTCAACCTCTTCCATGAGCAAGCATGTTCGGGGTACCGGATATATGGTGCCAATGATTGAGAACAAATGTAGCTAGCGTATTTGTACTCTAGTGCAAGTGGAAGACTGATGGAAATATGCCCTAGAGACAAATAGTAGTAAGGATTATTATCATATTTCATATAGTTTATGATTAAGTTTTATATCATGTTATAACTGTGTTGAGTGGAAATATCAATACACGTGTGATATACAAACAACCAGGGGTTCCCAGTGAAACTATAGTCACTGGTTCATTAGTCAATAGATGATCAAGTTTCCTGATCATGTGGCATTTATGCCAGTTGGAAATGAGGTCATCTCATTCTGAGAATGAGATGATGAACCAATACCCAACCTAAACATTGTGACCCGATCATGTCACGAAGTTCAAGTTACGATGATTAGAAATGGATTCTCGTAGACTATTCCTTAGACCGTGAGGCTATATCAATCACTGTCTCCCGAGAGTGCTTAGATAGCATCAAACGCCATCTGGTAATACGGTGGTTATAAAGGTGTGTTCAGGTACTCGGAGGAAACCGTAGCGGCAATATATGTCAAGAGCGGGATTTGTCCGTCCATGTGACGGGAAGATACTCAAGGGCCCACTCGGAGAAGTTATAACCAACAGTTGTGCAGCGTGTGATTTGATCACGGGGATATCACTTGTCGGAACGAGTCAAGTAGCATTGTTCAGTAACGAGATTGAACACGACATGGGGATGTCATTGATCAGATCTCGGACAATGCAAGTATCGAGTGGCAAAGGGAATAATGCACGACTGTCCCGGTTCAAATGACGAAAGATCTTCGTGGAACGCACAGGGGTCACATGGCCATCCAGGTCCCTCTATCGATCATTGGTGCGGGAGTGTCCCGACCATGTCTGGAGTGTTCTCGAACCGTGGGGTATCACGCTTAAGGGCTTGATGATGCTTAGAGAGTGTTTATAGGATCGGAAGAATCGCCGAAGAATAGTGGAGAGAAAACCGGAAGGGTTTTGGTAAGTACGGAGGATGTCCGGAGTGGAGCTGGAAGGTGTTCCATAACCACAGAGATTGAATAATATGTGAATGAATGTTAAATATTGATTTAATCATTTATTCATAATTATTTAATAAAGAGAAAATCAATTAAAGGTCAAAAAGGCTTAATGGGCCAAATCCCGGAGGGGGAAAGGCCCAAGAGGGTATCCCACCCTTAGGAAGGGCCTAGGGGTGGCCAGCGGCCCTAGTGGGCCTTCCCCCATGTGGGGCCCATGGTGGGGGCTGGCCGGTGCGCCACCCCACCCCTCTCCCATGATTAGTCCCACCCTGGGACTTTGAGGGAGGGTGTACCCCCTCCCCCCCTATATATAGTGGGGGTATTTGGCCAGATAAAGACACACAAATTCAATAAAGGTCTTCTCACTTTTGGGAGAACCTCCAGTTGATATTTTCTCTCCCTCCCTCTCTCTCTCTCTCGTGACCGTGGTCCCAAGTCTGGACTGCGCGAGCGAGAGACATCTTCACCGCGGAGCGTCGTCGCGCTGCGGGATTCGAATCCGGGAGCTCTACTTCCACAACTGCTGCTGGATCGGGGAAGCAGGAGTCATCGTTAGGCACCGGACGTGTGTAACTCCCCGCGAGGTGTCGCACTTGAGGCACTCAAGTCGTTGGAGCCAAGGAGCGCAAGGACTTCATCACGACCTTGAGGTCGGCTTCGGCTCATCTACATCAACCACGCTCTCCTGAGCGTTGACAACGCTTTTCGGTCTTTAAGGGTAAGTTCGCGAAAAGCCCCTCCCGTTATTTTATTACTAATAGATAGGTCCTGGCAGCTTCAGGGGTTCAGGGGTGTAGAGTAAAATTTATTGTTTTTATACGCGGAACCCCAACACCGGATATTTGCTAGGAACTTCGGTATGGACCAGAATCTCCGGTCCGTGGGCCGAAATTTCCGGTCTGGGTCCCAAATCTTCGGTCCGGAGGTTCCAAGAGGTGTAGAGCTCGACCGGGACGGGATTTTGGCAGAAAAACTCAAACCAAAACAACAAATTGGTGGGGGAAATCGAGGAATTAGGCCAAGGGAACATAGGGGAAGATAGATCAACAAGTTTAGCAAGTAATCCATGGATCAAAACCTACCAAAACACACTCAAATCACAGATCGATCCAAAACACGAATTGGGGCTATTTTTTATGGAATTTTCGAATTTATGAGGAAAAGACCAAATCCATGAGAAATCCATGGCAACCAAAAGTTGCTGATACCATATGATAAGGGGTGACCTCAAGGGTGGCCTGATCTTCACGGATCTCGTGGTCAAATCGATAGGAAAGCGAGGGGAAAGGGAGAAGGTAGCGGAAGCGAACACACACCTCGCGAAGAATACAATGAACACATGCAAAACTCCCACGATACAAGGCCAATTGCTTCCACCGGCGGCCACCGGTCCGATAGAATCCTCGCAAGGAAAGATCGATCAACGTGCTCCCTCAATCCCAAGCGGAGAGGGAAGAACACCTTGGAGAGGGTCTTGACAACTATACTCACATACTCGCAAGCGTAGGCCTTGTACAACGAGGGAGGCGCGATGCAAACTCCAACGAGGTGGTGATGATAGTCGGTCCCCTTTTGGTAAAGGGGATGAGGCAAAACTAGAGATTACACAAAGGGGTTGTTTTTAGTCAATCATCTATGCCTAAGGGATACATGACGGGGTGTGGGCTCTATTTATAGGCCAGCCACTAGAATAGAGATAGTTTGGGCATAAAACTAGGGTTTGGTGTGGAATAAGGGGTACATGGGCCAAGGGCCCAGTTGGCGGCGTTCAGGCCCATTCGCTCAGGCCGGAGACTCCGGTGTGGACCGGAGTCTTCGGTCTGTCTCCGGTCTATCTCCGGAGTGGGGGTCAGACTGTCCCTGGCCTCAGTCCGGGGGTTGGTCTGGAGGTGAGCCGGAGATTTCGATACTTGCATTGTCCGAGATCTGATCAATGACATCCCCATGTCATGTTCAATCTCGTTACTGTCCCTGGCCTCAGTCCGGGGGTTGGTCCGGAGGTGAGCCGGAGATTTCGAGGTCCATAAATAGCTAGATTTTTTTGTGGCAATGGTATTGAGATTTATTCTTGGAGACAAATTGACAAACATCATTGTTGCAAAGAATAGAGAAGGGCTCGAGATAAGTATGCGATCTTTTCTCGTCTTCCGCTGTCACTCGGGTGAAGTAAAACTTGAGAGTAGGATTTCTACCAAAGCCCTATCATGTTTCCTCAAGATGTACATTTTAATGCCAATGTAGCAGTGGGCTAATTAAGTTGGTTAACAGGTGACCATGACGAAAAGAAGTGTGCTGCAATATGTAGTGGTAGTGATCTGGAAATCAGATAACATATCTAGTCACGTAAATGCATTAGTAACCCAGGTAGGTATATAGCACTACTAATGCTTAATTCTAAACCGCTCTTTCAGTTTTGAACCTCCTTTCATATACTGCTTTTATTTTTCTAGTGGAGTTTCATTCTGCTGTTACAAGCAGCTCGAGTCTATGTAGCAAGAAAGCAGCTAAATTCTATCGTACATCTCATACTGTTTGGTAACTATCTGTCAGCAGTGTGCAACATGATCAGCACCAGTAAGAAAATTTGGAACTTATCTGTCAGTTAAGTCAGCGCAAATTTGGAAATTGCGAGAAATCTGGTCATGTTTGTGCTGTAGTTGATTGCTTTCTGTATGACACACTGTTTGTGATGTATGACTGAATCAGAATACTGATATTCAAAGCCATGGATGTGTATGACTGAATCAGCATACCAATATGAGACAGCCTAACCTCACTGTTTTGGGTATTTTCTATCCTATAACTCCACTCATCTTGCCTACTGTAGCTGTTGTGCCAGCTAACCTGTATATATCTTGCCTACTACATACTGTTTGGAATACTGTTTATTTACTCCAGCTAGAGTGCTTGGACAAGATCTTCCTTTTGTGAATATCTCTGTAAATAAATTGTGTAAGCATAACAGTAGCTAGCTTCCCTAAATAAATGGTCTAGAAATTTCTTGATTCAAAGTAGGCATATTTATACTTTGCTTGCTCGTAGCCATTCCTCTGTAAATTGTATAGATCATGGACAAGGTTGTGTATATATAGCATATATCTGTTGCTCCCAGTTTCAAATTTATATTGGCTACTTTAGTCTTTCCCTGTTTTGTGTGCATAGCGAGCGAAATGGTCATGGTCTGATGGGGCTTTTGTGTTCAGGGGACTGCAAGGATGATACGGGCGTTGAGGACTGTTGCGTTGCCGGCGCCATCAACAACTACACCTCCAAGCTCCTCACCTAGGCAACTATCGTCAGCGCTTTCTTCCAGTCAATGTAATGTTCAATTCCATCCTACAGAGTTCAGGACAATTTGGGATTCATTGTTGCACAGGTAGTCTATTCTTACCATTCAGTTAAGATGTTACATGTGAGTAGTATGTGGATGTCATTTTACTGATTACATTTGACTACTCTGCTTTAGGTATTGGATACTTCTTGGTACATGCCACTAGAGAGCAAGGAACCATCAACCATGGCAAGGGTACCAGGTTTCTGAACCAGAGGAGGGATCCATCACGTGTGTACGAAGGCAAAAACTTCAGCAGGGATGTTTTGTAAGAACAGAAACGCGCAACAGCTGCTGCGGCAGATGACGGCGAGGGAGCTGCATAGGCGGGGGAGGATGATGCCGTGGACGGAGATTCTGGGCGTGGCCTTCGTGGAAGAACTCCGGCGCGACGAAGGAGGCGCCGCCGTCAGGGACGATCTCGACGACGGAGGCGCGTTGGTGGCGATCTCGACGACGGAGGTGCGTCAGGCAGCAGAGCTTGTCCGCGGCGGCGCAGCGGCTGCGCAGGTTGCTGGAGTTCGCGGTCGTTGCATTTCCTGGGACGTCGCGTTGCCTGGGGAGGACAGGAGGTGCACACGGCCCTCGCGTGGCCTGGAGAACGCGGAACTGGCGTGGGAGGACGGAGGCGAGGTAGCCCTCCGACGCGAGCGGAGCGCCGGACGGAGACGAAGACCAAGATTGCAATTTGAATTCTTAATTTTAATGCCTATTTTGAAACGTTTTGGATGTATTAGGGACTGTTTTGCAAAACTCAATTTGAACTAAAGCTGCGACAAGTATTTCGGGCCGGAGGGATTGTAGTCCTAAAAACTAGACTGGGTAAGATATTTTAGAGCTTGATTCTGATCCCTAAGTAACCGAACTTGTACTCGGGATTTGCTGAGGTCCGGAAGACACGGAACTTGAGAAGGAAAAAAGAGGAAAGGACTTGTGGTTTGGATTCGAAACAGGTCTAGAGCGACGATGGTGCTGGATTCTCTTTTGAACTTACAAAGAGTCCTCATTCCTTTTCCCAAACTACTCCATACGTAGTGCTCCCTCTGTTTCAAAATATAAGATGTTTTAACTTTGTGAAAGAAGTGTATCCAGATCCTTTTTAATGTCTAGGTTCATCTAGGTTTAGAGTGAACCTAGACACTAAAAAAGGTCTTAGATACATTTCATTCACAAATCTAAAACATCTTATATTTTAAAACGGAGGGAGTAGTATGTATTTTAACGGTTTGGGAATATCGTTCAGAGTTCAAGTCTAACAAGAACCGGAAGTTCCCCAAGTCTAGTCCACAAGGCTATAATCCAATCATCGCGTGCGATGGGATCAGAACTTGCACTGGAAAACGAGTTCTATCCTGCCATATTTAGTCCGGCGATCCCGTCGTCGATTTGGTCATCCCATCCCAGCACGGGTATCCATGGGAGCCATCCACGCGGCGGAAGATGAACAGCGCGGCTGTGATCTAGACCAGCATCCATGCGCACAGTGCGTGCTGGCGTTCGCGGCGATCTTGCTGCTTGTCGGCGCGCTTTTTACGATCACAGCGTACACCGTGGAATTGCCCGAGTACTTGCCTGACTTCTGGGTGAAGTTGCCCGCCGTCGAGGGGCTCGACCGGGCGAGCGCCGGCGCGTCACGCGCGCCCACCTTCAACATCACGCTCCGCGTCGACAACCTTGCCAGAGCGCCCTGGCACTTCCGCGCCAAGACGAACGGGACGGGCCGCGTCGTGGTGGCGTACCAGGGCGTGCCGCTCGCCCACGCCGACCTCCCCGAGTTCACCGTGCCAGGGGGGATCATCAGCTCCGTGCCCATCCTCGCCACCAGCGAGGGGCTGGGGATGCCCGACGAGCTGTACGACCGCATGCAGACCCAGCGCCGGCGGAAGGAGCGCGTGAAGCTGGCGGTGCACGTGACGCTGGACGGCGTGCTGCTGTGGTGCACGGCGATCCTGCACGGCCAACCGCAGGGGCCATTTGTCTGCCCAAAACTCTATGGCCCAACGTTTTCCCTTACGGATCCTCGACAGCTGCCACCTATAATTGTGTAAGTGTAACTAGCTTATTTGATCTTCTCATTTTCCAAGTTATCGGCTGATTCAGTGGTCAAAATGGCTGATTGTGTACTCCTCTGAGATGGTGTCTAGTCTTTGGTGGACGGTGTATGAATGCATGTTTGGTGGTTGGTGGTGGGTTAATTTGTGAGTACTGAATATGGAAAGTTGTACTTAATTTACAAGTTTTACCTTCTTAATTTTACGGGTAACTTTCAAGGAAAAATCTAAAGGCGGTCGCTCACCTTATTGTTATCTCCTAACGGGACCTACTCCCCCACACAATATTTTCTCTCTCTCTCTCTCAAATCGCACGGGAGCACGGGAAGGATGAGGAGTGGCACGCCGGAGACGCGCGAGAGGAGGAGAGCATCGCCGCCGAGCATGTGGTAGGGGCTCTCCAGCGACGTGCGGCCAGGAGCAGGGCCGTACCCGAGAAATCGGAGGCCCTGTGCGAAACTAAAAGATTTACTTATAGCTATTAAAAAGCAATCATGGAAAAAAAACACATTTTATGGGGTTAGCCATTAGGCCACTCCTAATGCCTCGTCTCTTAAGCGCAATACCCTAGATCATTTTACATGGAGTATTTAGATACTATTGTCAAATAGTATGTTATATCAGACCATATGTTTACATATGTTTAATATTTGTTATATCAGACCATATTTTTATGCAAGATACATTAGTCTAATTGAATTGTAATGTAATACTGTATTTAAAGCTACATGTATTACTTACATGTAAAGATCATTTCTAGATATGAGATGGTTTTATCTTCTTTCTTCGGTAATTATTTATGCTCCATGTAGATAGAAATCGGAAGTGAAAACGGCACCAAAGTGCATTGGCAGAGGCATTAGCATACAACCTCGGAGATTTTTCTTTCATGTCGCCATCGTGTATAGTCAGTTAAACACAAAAGCTGGGATTCTCTTGACCCAACATAGCAGTAGCATTAATTAGGAGAATATAATGTTACGGTGGAGATCAATAAATTGCACTCTACCAGTCAGCATCGAGTCTGCTGACGGCTAGTTCTATGCGTTTGTGCAGATTCCCAGAAAATTAGAGTAAATGCTAAGTATTTTTATTGCCTAATGCTTGATTACTCAAAGGTACTAATTCTTTAGATAAACACTGCTAGATGACAAAATTTGAGGCCCCAGTATTCTGGAGGCCCTGTGCGAGTGCACACTCTGCACATGCTCCGGATACGGGCCTGGCCAGGAGAGGCGCGCCGCCGAGCACGCAGCTGCGGGGAGGCCGCCGCCGCGCGAGCATGAAGCAGGGAGCTCGCCACGGCCACCGAGCACACAGCTGCGGGGAGGCCGCCGAGCATGGAGTTTGAGGCACGCCGCCAAGCACGCATCTGCGGGGGAGGTCGCCGCCATGCGAGCATGGAGCAGGGAGCTTGCCACCGCCGCCGAGGATGCAACTGCGGGGAAGCCACCGCTATGTGAGCACGCAACAAGTAGCTCACATCGCCGCCGAGGATGCAGTTGCGGGGAAGCCGCCGCCACGCGAGCACGCAACAAGTAGCTCGCCACCGCCGCGAAGGATGCAGCTGCGGGGAAGACACCGCCACGCGAGCACGCAACAATAATCAATCTGGCAATTCGATGACAATTAGATGGTCTTAATTTGGCAATTAGGATTAATTATTCTAGCAATTAGGCGGTTTGAGCCTTACGCTTAATCAAATCAAATGTGGCAGTTGGGTCGTATGAACTTGGCAATTTGGTATGATTATTCGGGCAATTAGGTGGTCTGAATATCATGAGATTGCGAGGATACAAATTGTAGAATTAAACCTAGCAGCTAGGCCTAACTAACATGGCATTTTTGTATGATTAGTTGGCCAAGTAAGTGGTCCGAATATTATGAGATTGCAAAGATACGAGTAAAACCTAGCAGCTAGGCCTAGCTAACCTGGTATTGAAGAATTAGTAATCTGGCAAGTACACAGTAAGGAAGTGTTTTTGACATTGTTCATTTTTTCTGACCATGTGACTTCGTACATGCAAAAAGTCGTGATGGATATTGAACAAGGATGGCATAAAGTATGACATCGAATAATATTATTATACTAGTTCATGTTATATGATTAGCAGTTCTCGCTTTTTATTCAGCAAGGGATAGCATGCCTGCTACTGTATGTCATAGTGAGAAAAAGGTTCTCAACATCATGTGGTCCATGCGGTCCCATCCTAATAATGTGATTAGAGGGTAGTAGCGGGTTTGGGTGGCATGCGCTAACTGACATCAGTCGCCGCACATGGATGGGGCAGGTGCGGCCTGCCGCGTTAGTCCTGTCCAACTTTCAAATCTACCTTGAGAAGGCAAATACTTCTTCTCTTGGCTAACGTGGCATGTACAATTGGGTGATGTCATTTTTTTTAAGTTGGCATGTCAGATTTTTGTTTAATTGGACGAGGGAGAATTAAGAAAGAGAAGGTTGTCTTCCCTTGCGAAAGGATGATCACTTTTTTTTGAGAAATTCCACCAATCTATTAATAATCATCAATAGCGGTACAAAAAGACTCAAAAGTAATAAAAATTATAAATAGTTCATTAGACCACCTAGCGATGGCTACAAATACTAGTGTGAGGCGAAGACGCGATGTCGTTCTCGCCCCTCCATCACCGGAGCCGGGCAAAGCTTATTGTAGTAGACGACGGGAAATCATTGTGCTAAGCCCACAAAGGACCAACGCACTAGAGCAGCAACCATCACCAATAATGACAATCATAGATTAGAACAAATTGACCTAAAAGCAAATAAAACAAAAATGGACAAAATTCCAGGAGATCCGTCGAACAAATGACTCTGTGCGCTTGCACCACCGAAGCGAGGATAGAGCGGGAAGAACCTTATTCTGACTTTAAGACATAGTCGTCGCCTCAACATCCCGAAGAAAACACTAAAAAGAACTAAACAAGAAACAGAAAACCTCCCACCGGCGAGAGGTCGTCGTCCGCCACACCTCCAAGGCGGATGTTGCATCATGTGAAACAAAAGATGATGAAAATATGCTCCCAAGGAATCAAATCAGCAAAAAAATGCGAACCGTACCTAGGCGATTCAGGTTGGCAACATCCATATAAATCCATAAAAAAGGTTAGATTTTTGTTAAGAAAATCACTTTCGGTTCATTGAGGATACTGGGATACAAGTGACCCGGGAGACAAAACGACGCTACCTTAGAAACAGTTGTGTTCATTTATTCATTCACGCTATTTAATATATATATATGGGCGCTATTTGACATCCAGGGTGTAGAATAGTTATTCTTCACCCACCCTCTATCTTTCAAACCGTATATAATTGTTACGTCACGTAAATTTTCTCTTACCTCGGAAGTCAAGAAGAACATAAGAAAATTTAGACCTATCGTAAAAAAAATTGTTTACATGCCGTAGAAAAATACGACGTAAAATGCGTATTTTCTATGTTTTTTACACTAAAATGACTCATAAATAATATTTTTATGTCGATTTTTTTATGTTTATGATAAATATGAACATAATTATTAGTATAGAAAACATAAATTTCTGAAAATGAGAACATAAAAATACGTGGGGTGCAAAATAACTATTCTGCATCCTGGATGCTGAATAGGGTTTATATATATATATATATATATATATATATATATATATATATATATATATATATATATATATATATATATATATATATATATATGATACTAGTATATAATATCATCTCAACAATGCACGGCATCATATACTAGTAGTATCATAGTCTTAGTATATTTATTGTTTTGTAAAATCTCAATGTAAAATTGTGTATAAAATTTATTTGGGATTAGTTTTTCTAGTTCTACGTGCTATGATATTGTATCTACCTATGATACCAACACAATCTTTTTCATCATTAATTAGTATGTCACGTCAGAATTTTACCAATATGGCATGTATGATACTACCTATGATATCCCATTGGGGCTAGTCTGAGACCCCAGAAGCCTGCAGTAGTTTGATCTCTGGGGTTTTACGCTCTATAACCCCCGTATGCAACCCCCGAATGCCAAAAACAGTGTAACTCGTTTGGTTTCAGTAATGGAAGCCGACGCCTGGCCCTTTTTCTCTAAAAATCTGTATCACTACAGGTCAGGAGCACATCATGATCATGTACTTAACCGCCACTTCATTTCAAGGAACTGTCAGATCAATCAGAACTGAGCATACATCACACCGAAATGAAAACATAACTATCTTTAGTTGTAGATCTTCACCGGCTTATCAAAAGAATGGCGGTTCAACAATTGTTTAGATTTACATAAGAATACACCAACTACTAACATATCAGCTCCACAAAAAGATCGTCTAAGAAAATGTCAATTCAGATCATTCAGTGCAAATTACTAGGTGCTACAGTTACGAAATGATGTTCCAAATGACAGTCTGTTGTGGGATCTGAAATTCAGCCCCAGGTGAGCTAAAATGTAGAAGTTCCAAAGCATTTTTAACAATCACATCTCAAGTGCTGTCAAATATTACAGCTAGTGGACAAGTGGTCGATTATTACATCAGACAGGGTTCTGGTTTACATGGGTTCTGCACCAGCACGCAAGACTGTTTCCTATTTTGCATACATTCAAGGAACACATCTCATAAGCCAAGTTGGAAGGTTATGAGTCAGCAAGTTTCCTGATCTATACATTTGGTAACGACAACATATGTAAAGATGACCACAGAACCCAATACTCATCACCACTTCTTTTTGTATCCTAGAACTCCCACATTAACGCGGAGTATCATCGAGCAAAATGATGGCAGTTTTCGCATTTTCTTTCACCTGATGGGAAAAAACATTATGATGCTCCTTCCAGACTCCAGAGCGAGCATAACAAAAGGTTCATATCTCAGAAATATAAATATTTCAACTACAACCATTTAAACTATTAATGCTATTGTTGGTTAGCAATTGCATGGCTGCTTGCATATTTCTTTTCTCAACTATAAAATGCAAAACAGACTTACCAATAGATGTTGTGTCAGTTGAAAAACTCCTATAGTTTTCCCTGTAGGTAATTGGCGGCCTCTCTAATCACAGCAGAACTCATCAACATCATATCAAACAGTCTGAACAGGGCACCGATGATAGTGGATATCTAGAAATGCGAAAAATGAGTTAATATTAACCAAAAAAAGCCAATGTCTAGATCATGTGTTCTGAACTGAGGAGTCCTTGTACCTGGAACAGTATGTGACCATCTACTATAAGATCTACTAGCACGGTATCAGGCTTGGAGAGCAATAAGACGGTATCAGGCTTGGAGAATAGATCATAAAGGCTAAACATTGCCACTACTCCAGGAATACACCCCGCGAAAGCAACGAGAAGGCGTATGCAGTTGAAGTGGAATGAATCCTAAATAGCAGGGAAATGTGTGTGTTAAAGAGCAGATTATAACTTTATAAGTATAACGTGTAAATATTAGTCAAGGGAAATATTGTTGTGTCTCCCGTGGGCTATACCCCTAGGCATCAGCCATTCGACCAATGCTTGAGATTTGGATACCGACATGTCACACTGGATGTTATTTGGACTAACCAGATGTTAGGATTAAAAGTGATAGGCACATGCCATCAAATAAGCAATTAGGGCCTGACAAATATAGTGCACTGAAGATGGATATAGACATGCATGTTAGGATTCTCTTTTGTCCAGGGAAACTTAAGTTTCTAGCACGAGTGAAAACTCCCCATGTTTGATGAAGTTAGTGCTCCTTAGGGAACATTTTTTTAATCAGTAAGTTTGAATTACATGTGTACACAGCCCACATGTGTACATGGCAACAGTACATAATCGTTGGTGAAAAATGTCTCTGCAGCATGGCAGAGAACTCGTGATGTACTTTCAACTGTGATCACATCTTTTTTTTTTTAGAAACACAGTACAAACGCAGACGCTCATAAGTACATACACTCATCCCTATGAACACACGCACGCCACCCTACCCCTATGAGCACCTCCGATAGACTGAGCCGGCGGGTCTTGAGATTGACGAAATCACCACAGGCGCCTCGCTGTCGATCCCACTGAAAGAATATTCCGCATTTACGAGACACCAAAGCGTCAAACCTGGGGTTTGAACTCTGGTGGACTGGGGGTACCACTGCCCTCCTAACCATCCAACCACGGGTTGGTTCTCAACCGTGATCACATCTGTTGCAGTAAACTTGGAAAATTTGGCCAGTATACAGTAGACTCATATGGACCTACCAATAGTAATTAGTAAATCATTCCACCTTTGACTATGCGAGTAAGAAAGTATAAACATATCTTAAACCGAACAGTATATGCAGAACATCCTGTCTTTTACCTTGCAAGTAATCTCCCTAATTAATGATCAACTACTCACCACAGTTCTAAGACTAGGATACATCGGAATCTCCAAGCTGTGATCCGACCACACCCATAGGGTGGTATAGCCACTGGGGCAAAAATCTACTCTCTATTAGTAGTCTAGTCTAAATTATTATTTACTAATTCAAAACTGAGCTAGACATAACAGTTTTCACCTTATTCTTAAGCCTACATGTAAGCATAAGGGTCTAATGAACCTTATAACAGATTTTTACAGTTTTGATATAATAATAAACAAGCTGATCAATCTTGACCTTCATATAGAAATAACAATAGAAACCATAAAAAACTTCAAACCTGAGCAACAAACCGTAGAACGTGCATGCATACTGTAAAAGCAATGAGGAGGATCTCTAGTGTAATGCTAATCTTGCTAATCCTGAAGTAAACTATGTCTGTAAATGCTATCATCAGATAAAAGAAGACGCCCAAGCAAATAATGAGTCCAGTAGTAAGCACATCCTGCATAAAGTGCTATTAGTTAATTGGGTTATTGACTAAATGAATATATTGACAACGTGGTGTACTACTCATACCTCAACAATAGGGTAATACCAAAGCAAGAATCCTAGCAGACCAATGCTGGAACCAAGAAGAAATATAGGAGCAAAATATCTAGGCAGAGTTGTATGCACATCTTTCCATATGCACAAAATAGTCGTGAAGCTGTGAATAAGAATACAGAACTGCCAACATTGGAGTCTTCTAGCTAGAGGAAAGTTGACCTCCGACACATGCAAAAGAGGCATGACAAGCGAGTCAGCGACTGCACCTGCCGCCTCTCTCAAGCCAAGGACCCTAATCCTGTCAAAATAGATGGGCGAAGAGGTGCAATCACATGTAAGTATAGATGTAGTCACAAAGTAATACCAAATGAAGCAAGAAGTGAAGCTGGTATACTTATCATTGCCTCTTGAGAGTATTTTGAACAAATAGCAAACTAACATTTCATATGTATGCTTGAAACGAACGAAATAACATTCGCATTCATGCATCCATTATGAAATTTGAAGCCAGACTGATTTTTCCTTTTCAGTATCGTCCTTGGTGTTTTTTCGGCATGTTTTACACCATAATAAAAACATACCCGATATGTACTGAACGTTTGGTTTTCCTTTCTTCTTAATTGAAAAGGCAGAGCTCCTGCCGGTTGCTCAAAAAAAAAATTTAAAGCATGCTAAAGCATCAATTAATATAGAACATATGTATCACTGATTCCCTCCATCAAGTCCACAATAATATCATAATAATCCACCGGTTCCACATATATGATGTAGATGTTCCATTGAAACCTTTCCACAAATTGACATGTAAGTCATAAAGTCATAATAGATAAAATCGAAAATATGGCAGGTAGACATATCGTTACCTCCTAGGATTCAATATGTCGAAAAATACTAACATGAATAGTGTACCCACGTGCTTGAAACCAACGAAATGAAAATTCGTGTTCATGCATCTGTAACAGAATTTCTAGCACGCTAAAGCATCAAAACATTTGTATTCTTGATTCCACGACAAACATCCATGTAGTTCCAGATAATATCGTCCATCAAGTTCTAGATAATATGGTAATAATGTTCATCAAGTTGCAGATAATATGGTACTAAATCCATCAATTTCCAGATAACATGATATAGATATTCCATCGAATCCTTTCCACAAATAAAAGAAAAGAGTTAAGTGTTACGACAAAAAAAATCAAAAATGCAAAATAAATAATAAGACCCATCAAGAAATTCCAATGGTGAAGTTATTTTATTTAGTGGGAATGTGAGATGCCTCTCTGAAGTCAAAGTTTAGGAACTTAAAGAGATGGCACCGTGGTGATAACCGCAACAACAAGAACTGAAATAAGATATAAAAGTATGTAAGAATAAAACTATGGTAAGAACTTGAAGTGTAGAAGTTTTTTTGCATACTTACCAATAATGTCCTGCCACTCCATGCCCTTCAAAAAACATAACAAAGTTAAAGGTAGGTAAAAATACAATAAAAATACTTTACAATCTAAAGAGATGCCAAATAGAACAAATAGGATAACTCAAAAGCTCCTGCAACCGTTAGTAGTTATCCCCATATCTCATATTACACCTATTAAGTAGTGTATAGATGATTTACCAACTTTTATCGCCATGCTTAATGGAATTCTAATATGCATGCCTTCGAAAACTTATATTAATTACAATGCAATAAGCGCTTTGCCTCTTAAAACAATATAAGCATATTAATGAAGCTGAAGACACATACACACAAAAAAACGCTACAGAATCTCATGTGTCAGTGTGGCACTCTGTATATCATATAAATAAATACAACAATCCCAAAGAATTGGCTCCCACAAACAGCAGTTGTAGCGGGGTTCAGATAGTAAAAACATCATAACAGATCACTTCACACAAGGTTCATCAGACATATCATGATGCCAACATAAAGTGCATGATCAATCAGGGAGTAGATGTATTATTCAGGCAGCACATACTGACCTGCACCCTGTACCGAAAAATATGGGATCCAGTGGACAAAAGCAACAAACGAATCCGTTTTAGCCGAGAGGTGCGGTGGGATGGCAACTGGAAGATCGTCTTAGCCACCATAATGCCGTTACTGATTGACCAATTTCTAACTTTAGGGACCTTACAAAGGCAACGAGCATAGATCCGAGGTCCCCTGCCCTCCCGCCGTCGAAGCGGCAAGCATAGGAGGCGGGGACCCATCGATTTTTGGTCAAGACGACATTCGGCTCTTTTCTTTTTCAGAGATAACGGACAATTTCCATTATAAGTTAAAAAGTTTTCTTATAAAGTTGATCTTCTCAATTCCTAAGAAAACTGTTTCGTATTCAGTAAAAATGTAAAAGAGTTTTTTACTATTATTATCTTATTTCTCAATTGAATTGTCTTTTTATTTAAATTTATTTTTATTATTTTTTTAGAAACACAGTACAGACGTAGAGTGCATTCATACAATCAGAACGCATACACGCAAACACACCCAATCCCTATGAGCGACTTCAATATACTGAGCCTGAGCCGGCAGATTTTCCATTGAAAAAAATTCATATTGTATAGTTAAGAGAATGTGCATGTATTTAAGAAGAAATGTTCGCACATTTCAAAATAACTATTTTTTGCTCCATGCATACGATTCATAAATTTTCCAATAAATGTTACTATGTGCTTCTAGAAATAAATATTTGAGAGCCGTTTCCTTGCTAACATACAGGCTCCCTCTCTCTTCCTTAACTACCATGCCACATCAGCCCATGGCCTAGGATGCGGTGTCAAGATTGTCAAAGGCCTAACAACGTCGTCGAATGCGTAGGCCTAGGATGTGGTGTCAAGATCCGGTCATTGTAAAAGGCCTAACAACGTCGTTGAATGCGTAGCCCACTTTTCCAGGTGAATAAACCCGGTGTCTCTCCTGTTCTAATTTAACCTTTTTTTTTCGGGTGATAATTTAACCTTCCCTCTTGGCTTAAAAAATAAACATATGTTTATAGATTTTCCTTGCAAAAAAACTAGGGTAACAAAAAATATAAGATAATAATAATGTACATGTAGTACGCATTTTTTTACAACAATGTTGTAATCTCTACTTCTGATGTACGAATTGGAGAGCCGAAGATAAAACAGTAGAGAAGAAGATTGCTTACTGGAGTTGCCCACCCGAAGGATTGCTCAAGATCAATGTGGATGATGTATATGATCCTAATCTAGGCAAGGGAGGGATGGGTGATGTTGACACTCTATGTATTGTGGCAGTAGTTTAATATCTCTCTTGATCTATCATTATTCTAGTACCATTGATAAGCAAGTGCGTTGGCTAGTAGACGATGTTTTTATCATTATGCCACTATGACCAATCTCAATCACAGTTTTATCATTTGACTGATCAAAACTCTAATCTTACCACTGCTCTGTTATCATAATACTCGGTTTTGCCATTCCATCATATCCGCACCATTAAGCTAGGCTCCTTAATTAAAAAAGTTAGTTAGCTACCTAAATAAGTGTCGATGTCGCTATTTAACTTTTATCCACGATTAAGTCACTGGTGGAAATCATCCTTTAGTCCCGGTTCGGGAGGACCTTTAGTCCCAGTGGTCCAACCGGGACTGTCGAATCGTGACTAAAGGTCCCACCCTTTAGTTTCGGTTGGCTTACAAACCGGGATAAAAGGTCATCCACGTAGCTCCGCGTAGCGCGCTGGGCTGGAGAACCTTTAGTCCCGGTTGGTTTCCGGGACTAAAGGTGTTCTGCAGCGGCAGCGTTTTGGAGCAATCGGCTGCCACGGCAGGAGATGGGTTTTGTGTTTTGTGTTCAATTATTTTCTATTTGAAACAAGTTTTCGTATGCATATTCTACACTACTACATATTATACACGTTGATGTATATATAATATAATTTGTCTTACGAGCATATATACATATAATTTGGTATACGAGTCGCAACCGGTACTAGAGCCCGTCTATTTGATTATCTGGAGATCGTTAAATTACATGAATGCTTTAGACTCTCTCTATATTGTATTCTCTATTTAGGGATATGACCTCGTCAAGCAAAAAATCCTGCCAATTCCTTTTAATTGCTAATAGATGGTCTTATGGTAAGAGTTCATCCCGCATCGCATCCAACCATAAAGAAGGAGATTAATATGAATATATCAATCATCATAACAAAAATTATAAATGAAACTCAACACAAATTATGGTAATAAAAATAAATTGTGAATATATTGTTTACGTACTCGAATAAATTCTGCATCCTGCTCAATAGTCGACATGCAAATGAACTCGCAAACGTAGTATCCACATAAATTAGTCCCTCGTGGCTGCCTCGCGCACTTTATAAAAATAGAATTCAATCAAATAATAATCAAGCATGATAATTATATTGAAACTAGAATTAAAGAGATGCACGGACCTAGCTAGTACTACTTATTGGGACCAGATTAAAACTCAGCTCCTCACGCTATTGACCGAGAATCAAATTCTCAAACCGTTTCCAAATACTGTCCGGCAAATAAAATGAATGAACGAATTAATAATTATTTGATATCTCAGAAAATGAACGAAAGAGACTGATATAGTGCAATAATGATTGAAATTACTTCTAGAGCATATTAAGCATGTCGTGGTACTCTTCCATCTTTTTCTTTAATGGGTCCATGATTTTAACTCTTGCACGGTCAACGTCAATGCTTAGCAGAATCCAGTAAAAGCTGCGCAGAGTTTATATACATCAGTAAGTCATCAGTTATACTTAAGATCGAGTAAGCAAAAGTGAAAATGTACAAGACAGTAACACTCTCACATGTAGTTGGAAGGAAATAATATTTCCTTATAGTACTTTTGCTTCTTTAAAAACCTTAGCAAGTTACGCTTCGTGTCCACTAGACTCTCACATGTAGTTGGAAGGAAATAATATTTCCTTACAGTACTTTTGCTTCTTTAAAAACCTTAGCAAGTTACGCTTCGTGTCCACTAGACTCATCTGTAGCGTACCAGAATTAACTCGATTTGGGTCAATGAATCCAATGTAAGAAATTCTCTTTCTTTTACATTTCAGAATCTTTATTCTGCATAATAGTGTACAAAAGGATATAGTGAGGATAATTACAGAAAATGAATTAAACGAGCTGAGCTAGAGACTTAATTAGATAAATAAATTAATCACTTACAGATAATAGGAACTGAGAAGAGATTTGTCAAGTCCTTTTGATTGAATAACTGAAAGATTTCTGTAAGATCAATATGGATCTCGTCTTCAAGGAAGCAATGTTCCTCTCTAACTTTCGCTAGGAACATTTTTCGCCCTTGATTTGCAACTTTCAAGTACCAGTCATGCAATTGTCGTATTTTTGTTGGCAGATGCCAGAGTATCTCATCGCTGACCAACGGCTCCCCGCAGACATATTGTCGTGCTACATCAGCCTTGGGGATAGCAGCGCCGCCTAGAATTTCAGTAACAGACATAGTGTAGGGGTTCCACGTATGAAAACAATAAATTGTTACCCTACGCCCCTGAACCCCTGATGTTGCCAGGACCTATCTATTAGTAATACAGTAACGGGAGGGAATTTTCGCGAACTTACCCTTGAAGACCGAAAAGCGTTGTCAATGCTCAGGAGAGCGTGGTTGATGTAGACAAGCCGAAGCCGACTTCAAGGTCCTGATGAAGTCCTTGCGCTTCAACGGCTCCAACGACTTGAGTGCCTCAAGTGCGACACCCCACGGGGAGTTACACACGTCTGGTGCCTGACGATGACTCCCGCTTCCCTGATCTAGCAGCAGTTATGGAAGTAGAGCTCCTGGATCCGAATCCCGCAGCGTGACAGCGCTCCACGGTGAAGATGACTCTCGTTTGCGCAGTCCAAACTTGGGACCACGGTCACGAGAGAGAGAGAGAGAGAGAGAGAGAGAGAGAGAGAGAGAGAGAGAGAGAGAGAGAGAGAGAGAGACAGAGAGAGAGAGAGAGAATACCAATTGGAGGTCTTCCCAAAAGTGAGCAGTCCTTTATTCAATCTTGTGTGTATTTATCTGGCCAAATACCCCCACTATATATAGGGGGAGGAGGGGGTACACCCTCCCTCAAAGTCCCGGGGTGGGACTAAAGGAGAGGGAGAGGGGCAGCCGCCATCCGGCCCTAGTGGGACCCGCGCAGGGGGACTTGGCCCAGCCGGCCACCCCCTTGCCCCTTCTCCCCTCTTTCCTTTCCCTAATGGGCCCTCTTCCCTCCGGAATTGGCCCATTAAGCCTTTTGACCTTTGAATTGATTTTCTCTTTTCTTAAATAATTATGAATAAATGATTAAATCAATATTTAACATTCATTCATATATTATTCAACCTCCGTGGCTATGGAACACCTTCCACCTCCACTCCGGACATCCTCTGGACTTACCGAAACCCTTCCGGTTTTCTCTCTACTATTCTTCGGCTATTCTACCGATCCTATAAACACTCTCTAAGCATCATCAAACCCTTAAGCGTGATACCCTACGGTTCGGGAACACTCCAGACATGGTCGGGACACTCCCGGACCAATGATCAACAGAGGGACCTGGGTGGCCATGTGACCCCTGTGCATTCCACGAAGATCTTTCGGCGTTTGAAATGGGACAGTCATGTCTCATTCCCTTTGTCTCTTGATACTTGCATTGCCCGAGATCTGATCAATGACATCACCATGTCGTGTTCAATCTCGTTACCGAACAATGTTACTTGACTCGCTCCGACAAGTGATATCCTTGTGATCAAATCACATGCTGCGTAGCTATTGGATATAACTTCTCCGAGTGGGCCCTTGAGTATCTTTCCATCACGTGGACGGAAAAATCTCGCTCTTGACATATTGCCTCGACGGGTTCCTCTGAGTACCTGAACACACCTTTATAACCATTGTATTACCAAGTGGCGCTTGATGCTATCTAAGCACTCTCGGGAGATAGTGATTGATATAGCCTCATGGTCTAAGGAATAGTCTACGAGGATCCATTTCTAATCATCATAACTTGAACTTCGTGACATGATCGGGTCACAATGTTTAGGTTGGGTATTGGTTCATCATCTCATTCTCAGAATGAGTTGACTCCATTTCCAACTGGCATAAATGCCACATGATCAGGAAACATGATCATCTGTTGACCAATGAACCAGTGACTAGAGTTTCACTGGGAACCCTGGTTGTTTATATATCACACATGTATTGATATTTCCACTCAATATAGTTATAGCATCATATAAAACTCAATCATAAACTATATGAAATATGATAATAGTCCTTATTACTATTTGTCTCTAGGGCATATTTCCAACAGTCTCCCACTTGCACTAGAGTACAAATACACTAGCTGCATTTGTTCCTAATCATTGGCACCATATCCGGTACCCTGAACATGCTTGATCATGGAAGAGGTTGAGTCTTAGGTCTGCACTTTACAGTCCCAAATCCTTTGCAACTTACTAATGTCACCTTGATTGACATTAATACTTTATCATCACATGATAACATCTGTGTGTATGCATCATCGCTATGGCAGGAGAACGAGACCTGATTCCAGGAGCCTACAGTGACTTTAGATCAACCTCGAGGGCTTTCTCATGGGCACTGTGCCCTGGGACACATCATTCTACGTTAAAAGCGAACTAGCCCCGCCATAACATTATACAACACTTTAGATGGTACCATTGTCTATTATTATAAATGTAATTATCGAAACTCGAGTGCATTCTGATGCAACTTTCGATGTTCTGTTCACATCGCTTCCTACTTGACTCTAATCGGTATTTACAGGAGATTCCAACATATTCCCTTATAACATAACCCTTTATGTTTTAAGATATGTCATCCTTTATAGATTTGGAAAATATGTCTGTAGTTCTGTATTAGACACTTGATACGTCCAAAACGTATCTACTTTCTCGAACACTTTTGCTATTGTTTCTCTTCTAAACTTGTGTGATTTGGATGCAACTAACACGGACTAACACTGTTTTCAGCAGAATTGCCTTGGTGTCTAGTTTTTGTGCAAAAATCAACTATCAGGAAAAATCCTGGAAAATATGCCAAAAATTCTATTTCACCAGAAGACTCCCGGAGCCAGAATACGAGACGGAGGAGGGCTAGGCCCAGGCCACACCACCTGGTCGCGCGGGCTAGCCCAGGCCGCGCCAGGGGGTGGTCTGGCTGCCCCAGACACCCCCTCGGTCTCCCTCTTCACCTATAAGATGCCTTTTGACCTAAAAACTCAGGGGGTTCGACGTTTTTCCAGAAGGAGTTCCGCTCCGCCGCCACCACCAGATTCCACGAAACATCACCAAAAACTCCGTTCTGGTACCCTGTCGGGACGGGGAATTGGAGGAGATCATCGCCATCATCATCACCATCGCTTCTCCATCGACCATCCATGTTTCCCCCATCTATGAGGGAGTAATCCCCCACTGTAGGCTATGGGGATGGTAGGGATTGGATGAGATCGTTCATGTAATGGCATCGGATTGTTAGGGCATGGTGCCTAGTATCTTCTATTAGTGCTTTATGACTTTGTTGCGATTTGTTATGCTTAATGCTTGTCACTAGGGCCCGAGTGCCATGATTTCAGATCTGAACATATTATTGATTCATTATGATAGTATTGTTTATGGTCTTACCTGCAAGTTGTATACACATGTTGTTGTCCGGAACCAAAGGCCCTAAAGTGGAAGAAATCGGGATAACCGGAGGGAATGGCTTTGATGTGAGGATCACATGTGTTTACGGAGTGTTAATGCTTTGCTCCGGTGCTCTATTAAAAGGAGAACCTTAATTGCCAGTAGTTCCCTTGAGGCCCCACTGCAAACGGGCTGGCAGGACAAAAGATGTTGTGCAAGTTCTCATTGCGAGCACGTTTGACTATATATGGAACGCATGCCTAGGATTATTTAGTACTTGGATGCTTTATCTTATTTATCTGCAATTTGCCCTATGTTCTGATTGCTATGTGAATTGTCTTGTCCATGCAACGTCCGTCCATCCATCCCTATGCCTACCGCACTCGAATCCTACTGTTTACTGCTATCGTTACAGCTGTCTTTACTTTTACTACTATTGTTACTTTACTATTCCTACTACAAAACTGTTGCTACTGATAAACTGCTGTGAGCAAGATTGTTTCTAGGTGCAGCTGAATTGACAACTCAGTTGTTAAGGCTTATAAATATTCTTTGGCTCCCCTTGTGTCGAATCAATAAATTGGGTTTTACTTCCCTCGAAAATACTGCGATACACCCCCTATACTTGTGGGTCATCAAGACTATTTTCTGGCACTATTGTCGGGGAGCATATCTTTATTTATCAAGTTCACTTAGATTCTCTATTGTTCGCTGCCATCCATCCATCATTGGTAAGTCTCGTGATGGCAACTATTTTACCATCCATTACAAGAAGAGGTACTGTTCTGAACACCTTTGTTGCTCTTGATTCACCATCTGTTATGAGTAAGCTCATTACACCACCACACACACATGCTATGCATACTGCTAGTACTGCTAAATCTGAAACTTCTGATACTTATGATGCTGCTTCTACCGTGCTTGATAAGAGTGGTTCATTAGATCCTTTCCTAGATGCTACGATTGTAGAACTATAGCTGGAAATACTGAAACTCCTAATGAATACACTACTACACATGTTAGTTCACCTGAGTCTAGTGAGAGTTATGATATTGAAGACGGTTATGTTGAGATGACCGATGAATTTATTAAAGAATGTAAAAACACCCATGATAGGAGCACTACTAAGAGTATCCTTGAGAGGCGTACTATTAGACCCAAATTGTCTCCTATTGCTAAGTTTGCTGCTTCTCCCATAAACATTAAAGATAAAAATTATGATTTATCTCTTGATCTATCTTACATAGCTATTGTTGAGAAAGAACCTTTTTGTGGGACTAAGAATGAAAGTGCGGTAACACATATGAATGAGCTTTCTACCATGAGTGGCTTGTTTTCTGATGATATTAAGATGCGTACTTACTTTGTTGCTAAGATTTTGCCCTTTTCACTGAAAGGAGAAGCTAAAACTTGGTTTAGTAATTTACCTCCTGGATCTATTGATAGCCCTGATTGCTTGATTAGTACTTTCCTGCAGAAATATTTTCCTCCTAGTGTTAGACATGCTATTTTGCAGGAACTTTTTGATTTTAAACAGGGAGAAAAAGAGATATTTCCCGAATCTTGGGCAAGGTTTTGTGCTTTGATTCATGCACATGCTGGAAGTCCATTACCTAAGAATGAGCTTCTTGATATATTTTATAATGGACTAACCGAAGAATCTAGGACATACCTAGATAGTTGTGCTGATTGTGTTTTCAGGAATAGGACTCCCACGGAAGCTGAGGAATTAATGGCTAAAATAAGCAAGAACTATGAGGATTGGAATCCTCCTGAACCAGCTATACCTGAAGTAATTATACCTGAACCAACTATACCGGTACCTATTCCAACATCAAAGAAGAGGGGAGTTATCGAATTAAATGATGAAGTGATGAAGGAAGCTAAGAAATGTCTTAAGGAGAAGGCAATTAAAGCTGCAGATGTCAAGAATTTACCTCCTATAGAAGAATTATGTAAGCCTATTCCCTACTCATCCACCATTGAGGTACACTCTCTCCAACACTTTGATGAAGGTGATATCCCTTACTCTAAACCTCCTGATCAATGCTTAGAAGAATTTGATATTTTTATCGTTAAGCAAGATAATTTTAATAAAAGGGTGCAAAATCATCTAATGGAAAACTCTAGAGCTATTTTTGAGTTAAGAGATATTGTGGAAAGAACCTCTAATGATGTTAAAATGATTTGTAAACACTTTCAAATGGTTCAAACTCAAATAGATCAACTCATTAAAGTGCAAAAATACTTGCTAGTTAACGCCGAAAGAAAAACATGCTTATGAAAGTAGAACTAGAAGTGGTGCTGCTACCCAGGATCCTCTATATCCTGAGGGGCATCCCAAAAGAATTGAGCAGGATTCTCAACAAGCTGAAAATAGTGGCTCTACTCGTAAGAAAAGGAAAAAGAAACATAAAACTATTGTAGAACCCTCTGAACCTGCTATAGATCCTAATAGTATATCTGTCTCTGATGCTGAAACTGAAAGTGGTAATGAAGCTCCAAATGAAGAAAAAGTTGAAGAAGAACCTGAAAAGCACACTAAGAATACTAAATACACTAAAGAAGATTTTATTGCTAAAAAATATGGTAGTGAAAGAGAACCTTGGGTCCAAAAACCTATGCCTTTCCCTGATAAGAAACACAAGTCAAAGGAAGATGAACACTATAATAAGTTTTGTGAGTGGATGAAACCTTTATGCCTGCAAATTCCTTTGACTTATGCTATGAAATTGCCTCCTTACTCAAAGTATATGAAGGATATTGTCTCGAATAAAAGGAAGATCCCTAATGAAGAAATTTCTACTTTGCTTGCTAATTATTCCTTTAATGGTAAGGTTCCAAAGAAACTTGGAGACCCAGGAATTCAACTATCCCTTGCTCTATTAAGAATAGTTATGTTAGAACTGCTTTGTGTGATTTGGGAGCTAGAGTTAGTGTTATGCTTTTCTCTCTCTATAAGAGGCTTCAACTAGAAAAATTAATACCAACTAATATATCTTTGCAAATGGCTGATAAATCTACTACTATTCCTGTTGGTATATGTGAGGACGTACCTGTTCAAGTGGCTCATAATTGCTTGATATTAACTGATTTTGTTGTGCTTGAAATGCCTGAAGATGATAATATGTCTATTATTCTTGGGAGACCTTTTCTTAATACTGCAGGGGCTGTTATTAATTGTAACCAAGGAAAGGTGATCTTTAATGTTAATGACAAGTAACATATTGTTTATTTACCCAAGAAGATTGAAAGGACTTATGATTTGAATTCAATTGAACATGTTGAGGGCATTCAAGTTGGAGAGATATATTGTCCCATACCAAGAGAAAAATTTGAAACTATTATGATTGGGACCATTGCTATCAAGGTTGAGGTAACATAATCATTAGTGGAATACAAAGTTTTGTCTCACATGGAATTGTTTTGGTAACAAGACCTGATCAACCTTGTTAACAAAAGGATTTCATTGAACAAAACAATGTTTTCACCGTGATTATCTCTGTTTACTTTTATTCTATCCATTTTAGTTTTGCTTTCGTTTAGTTTTCTTTGTTGTTAGTTGCTTGCATGATTAGAGTGTCTTAGGACTTCTGTAGTTCTAACCTTGTTTTGTCATTGCATCATTTAAAAAAAATCTCTTTCTGTCAGAAAATCATTCTTCTATGCCTGAAAATTGCCCAAAAATAAAGTGTCTCGAAAAATTCTAGAAAATTCATATTAAAGTTTTACGTGAAAAAAGGGGCAGAGGAGTACCTGGAAGGTACCAGGGGGGCCACCAGGCAGGCACACCTCCTGGTGGCGCGGCCTGCCCTGGGTGGCGCCATGCCATGGTGTGGGCCACCCCAGGCCCTCCACTCACTCTCTTACTTGCCACTTTCTTCTCTCTCCCGAGTAAGCTCTAGTTCATTGCTCAAAATCGCGTTCTTGCTGTGCTTGCCCTCGATTTTTCAATCTCCTTGCTCAGCCCATCTTTGCTACTGAAATTTGGAGCATTTGTTCTCCGGTATGTGACTCCTCCACTTGTCCAAGTAGATTTGTGTTTAGTGGATTATATCTTGAGTATTTTGCTGCTGTAGGTGACAGGTTATGAGAGCTTGTAAGCTTGTTTGATGCTTAGAGATATAGTTTTGATGCATGTTTAGGCCTCTTACAAGTCCCTATAAGTAGTGCCCTTTATTATATTCACTTTGCAATCACCTGTTTAATAGGTGTTTAAATTTCAGAATAGAAGATGAATGAGCATCAACTAAACCAACATGAACTATGGGTGCCTGAGGTTATGAAGGTTCACCAGGAGGAGGAAGTTTTTCCTTCCATTTACCCATGCCCTGAATTCATGAGAGCTACAGGAATTCTCCAGGATTTCCACACTTTGGTTTCTAATGCAGGGTTGGAGCACTTTTTGGAAGATGAACCTTGTCAATTTGTGAAGCTAACCATGTTTGTGGTGCAGGACTTTCAATTTAGTTACTCTTTGCCTAACCCCATGGTCCACTACAAAATTTACAATATTGTTGTCGACCTTTCTCTCGATGACTTTTGTGTAGCTATTAAGGTACCTCGGTGGGGATCATGTAGAAGGATTAAAGAGCGACCTGCACCACTCATGGATTTATACGCAGAAATTTGCCAAGGGAGCAGCTTCTCGAAGGAGAGTGGAAAAATCCGTAACATTCATCTCCCCTCCATTCGCTACTTTGCCTACTTTATTGCCAAGTGTTCTTGCTATGAAAACTGCCAATAAGTTATCTTCATATGATCTAGCATTCATCTCTACTACTCTTAAACGAGATAGGTCTTACAACTTGGGTGCTTTGATAGCTTTTCGTCTTGCCGCTAACCGCGAGAAAGGTGGAATTTGTGGGGGCCTCATTGCTTCTCGTTTACTAGCATTGCATGGTTTAGTGCCTCATCATCTAGACCTACAGTTTCCCATAGAAAGGCTTGATCTTAATTCCATGATACAACATAAATTTGTTTCCTCGTGGGCTAGTTTGAGTGAGTTGTCTTATGAAATAACCTTCCTCAAAGCTGGTTGGAGAAGGAGCAAGTCCGAGTGTGTTGTTCTTTTGCCCGCACCTATTTTGTTTAACCTTGATAACAGGGTAGGATGGTCTCTCACGGAGGAGGAGTTTGATACGTATTTGGGAGAGCTCTCCCAGCAGGGGTAGGATGGTCTCTCACGGATGATTCGGTCCAGCCCTCGAATGAGGGGGAGTCCTCATATCAGCAGTCTATCTATGATTGGGGAGCTTCTTCTTCCTCCCAAGGACCCAACTACGATCATTCTTATCATGATCCTCCTACTTGGAACCCTTACCCATATCTGGATTGACACCCACTTAGGCCAAAATCCTAAGCTTGGGGGGAGGTACACCGACATCGCACTCATCTTCTTATCATGTTGTGTTGGTACTTTTTTGTATTCATGTTTCGTTATCTTTTTAGTTTTCGTTCTTTCTTTGCTTTTGCTTTCGAAAACACAAAAAGACCAAAAATATTTCTGCTGTTTCTCTTTGGTTTGCTTCTTTTTGCCTTGGTTTGTTTTTCCTTTTTGCTTTGTTTGAACTATTCGAAAAATCCAAAAAGATTTTGCTTTGCTTGTTCTTCCTTTTTGGTTCTTGTTTTTAAAAATAAAAAACACCAAAAATATCGGTTGTTCTTTTTTGGTTTTGTGAGTTTGTTATAGGGTTCAGTAGTCCTCAGTGGGATTTGGTTTCATATTATTATTCAAGCCACACAAGTGAAGGGCAATAATGAGGATTAATGGCAACTTTAGGTGTGGTAAGAGGCCGGTAACGAACTCTATTTGTTTTCATTTTTGTACATATACTCATCATTATGGGCATGCTTAGTCTGTTCGTGTAGGGTGTATGTTATTTATGGATACTTAGTAGTTCTTGCTTTCATATGATTAGTTCCATCTTGCTAATAGTTTGTAGCATGTCTTATGAATGTTTGCTTGCATTACTCTATTCATAAATTGGTATGACACCGTGGTATCCTCCTCTGAATGTTTCATTTGAATTGACTTGGCACATGCTCACGCATGCATATGAATGAAATAATCAGTTACGCCTCGATGAATTATTTTTCCTTGAGGGTCTTGAATCACTTTCATGCCATGATTAGTCCTGTTTTGTTGCAAGCATGATTATGACAGCTATTGCTCTCTCGTTTGTAGCTCCCTTACTATTGCTAACCTTCACTTACACTGAGTATGTTTTACTCGTGTTTCCAATTCCCTAAACCCAAATATTGCCAAAAGTGTCCACCACACCTACCTATTAGCATCATTTGCTATTTTCGTGCATATTCAATATGCCTTGTTTTCTTCTGACTAAAATGCCTGTTTGTTTTGGGAAAGTTAGTTAGTAAAGCTCTCACAAACTTGATGGCACACTTTATTTTCTTGCATTTAATAAACCTAAACCATTGCGTCCATCTTGGTTGCGTGTATGCTTGCGCTTTATAAGTTGAAGCTAGTAGAACCATGTATCATGGGGAACGCTTTCAACATTCCACGGGTACTTTGTACCCCGTTGATATCATGTCCTTTTGCTCATGGATCCCGGCGGTGTGAAATAAAAGTGGAACTTGTAAGATCATGGAGTTTGTATATGTGTTAGGGAAACGCCTGGGACGCTAGCCTAAGCCATGCCTAATCATGGTGGAAACTTGCAGCATAACCATAATGAGCATTTTATGAAGCATCCTCAATAAAAATCTATGCACATAGTAAATAAAAAGATCGCTGAGATGCTCATTGTCTGCTTGCCTTGTCATTTTGATTATGGGATAGCCCCTGTGTCATGTGCAAGGGGTACCCCGTTGGCGGTTCTCTATGATACATATGTACTTACAATGACAAGAGCTTACTTGTTACTGAAGTTGAGTAGCATGAGGTTTGGTCTTCATAAGTAAGGGGCATGAGACTTCAATGATAGGGGCAATGAGAGCTCAAAGCTAACGAGTACCATACTTTCATCATTTGGAAGCCTTTCAAACTATTTAAAACCTTTTTCATTTCTTTGTTGAGTCTCCACTTATTCTATGAGCACCTTCTTGAGAGCATAGTTGTCATTCTTAGTGTAATGTGCTTGCCTCAAAACTTGATTATTTGTGTTATGACTTTGATGCTTGTATCTTTGATATCTTTACTTCTACTCTTCACCTGAACTTCAGAGGTGCCTTGGCATTCATAATAAAAGGCAAGCGAGATACCACTCTATCATACCTTGTCATGAGCATTGTAATGTTGCTTATATTTATACTTCATGCTACTTATTATTTTTAAGTTGGAAACTCTTCATAGCTTGCAATGCCTATTAAGTAAACTTAGTTGCATACTCTTTATTATGAATTGTCTAAGTAGTTGATCACATGCTGAGAATATATACATCATATGAAGCAAATGTGTTTGTGAAAGTTTCTTTTATCGCACTCAGTTTTCAACTGAATTGCTTGAGGACAAGCAATAAGCTAAGCTTGGGGGGAGTTGATACGTCCAAAACGTATCTACTTTCCCGAACACTTTTGCTATTGTTTCTCTTCTAAACTTTTGTGATTTGGATGCAACTAACACGGACTGACGCTGTTTTCAGCAGAATTGCCTCGGTGTCTAGTTTTTGTGCAGAAAATCAACTATCCGGAAAAATCCCGGAAAATATGCCAAAAATTCTATTTCACCAGAAGACTCCCGGAGCGAGAATATGAGATGGAGGAGGGCTGGGACCAGGCCACACCACCTGGCCGCGCCAGGGGATGGTCTGGCCACCCCAGACACCCCCTCGGTCTCCCTCTTCGCCTATAAGATGCCTTCTGACCTAAAAACTCAGGGGGGGTCGACGTTTTTCCAGAAGGAGTTCCGCTCCGCCGCCACCACCAGATTCCACGAAACAGCACCAGAAACTCCATTCTGGCACCCTGCTGATGACCCACAAGTATAGGGGGTGTATCACGGTATTTTCGATAAGTAAGAGTGTCGAACCCAACGAGGAGCAGAAGGTGCTGGCTAGTGGTATGGATCAGGAATTCTCTGCAAATACTTAGCAAACGGATTTTTAGGGGTTTTCGATAAAGCAAGTAAACAAAGTATGAGTAAATAAAAGACAGCAGGAATAAATGCAGCAAGTGGCCCAATCCTTTATGCAGCAAAGGACAAGCCGGTTGTATTTCTATAGATGACCAAACGTTCTCGAGGACACATGGGAAGACTGTCAAGTGCTTTCACTTCATATAGTTGATTAATCTTCTTTAGCTTGCTAAGTGTTGTGTGGTTGAACCTGTGCTAATGTACCGCCCCATCCAAGACTAATACATACTTGTGATTATACCCCTTGCAAACATCCCTAAGTACAAGAAAGTAATTAAGGTAAAACCTAACCACAGCTTTAAACTCTAAGACCCTTACGTCCCTTGTGCAATGGTTTCCTAACGGGGGTTCAGGTTTCTGTCACTCCGGCAACCCCTACGATTAGTAGCCAAATACACAATGCATTCCCCTAGGCCCTTATAGGTGAAGTGTCATGTAGTCGACGTTCACATGACACCACTAGAAGAAGTACACCACAACTTAAATAACAATCTATTGAATCTTTCTCAACACAACTCCACTACTAACAACAAGACTTCTCCCATGTCCTCAAGAACAAAACGAACTACTCACAAGACATCGTATGGATCATGATCAGAGATGGAATAATGATGTATAACAATCTGAACATAAACAATAATTCAATGGTTCACTCAATAGCATCAACTACAAAGAGTAATCAACACCGGGAAAGTTTCCCCTATGAACTATGCAAGATTCAACGCAATTGTTACAGCAATATGGATATGATGATGAGAGTGCTGATGGTGATGATGATGATGATGATCCCGATGAAGTCTAGCTTGATGGTGGTGTTGATGGCGACGATCTCCCCTCTCCGGGAAGGAATTCCCCCAGCAGAAATCTAAATGCTGGAGAGATCTTTCTCTCTTGGTGTTTTCCGCCCCGCAGAGGCGGCGGAATCTTTCTGTGGTCGCTCCCCGAGTCTTAGGGTTTTGGGAGGTTGATATACGCCAGAGGGGAGAGGCTGGAGTGGGCCAGGGTGGCCACACCACTCCCTGGCGCGGCCTAGGCATGCCCGCGCCATGGGGTGGTGTGGGCACCCTGTGGCCCACCTCCACTCCATCTTCTGGCATCCTGAGTCTTCTGGAAAAATAGAATTTTTCGTATATTTTCCCGGATATTCTGATCTTCGCGAATTTTGCCTCCAAACAACACATTTTCCATCAGAATCCTGACTGTAGCGGTCCATGCTCCAAAAGTCATCAACCATGCAAAAATAGATGAAATAACATAAGTATCACCTCTCAATACGAAATATATCAATGAATAATAGTGAATTAAGACATAGAATAGTGATGCAAAATGGACGTATCAACTCCCCCCAAGCTTAGACTTCACTTGTCCCCAAGCGAAACTGAGCTCAATAAACATGACCTCAGGTTTATGGAGTGAAGAGTCGATAAAAGAATACGGACAAGAAGCATCACATTCATCAAATACATAGATCATAATAGAAGACAACTCACTATTATATAACTCAACTTGCAATGAGTAAAGGAAACACAATAAAGATACATAAAGTGAATCATAATTAGTAATGGCAAACTTAGCTCTTGGTCGAAGAATAGTTGATAATTTGCTAGAGTTTACAAATAGCTGGTTTTTCAATGATAGCTTTCAAAGTAGTAAACATCAAGATAAGAGCAATGTGCAAAACAAGGAACATAAGAAACATGATTGAATAAATCATCATATGAATGAATGAAACACAACAACTCAAGATACTTGCTGAGATAGAAGGGAATAGGTTTACTGACTCAACTACAAAGTAAAACAAAGGGCTCTTCACAGAGGGAAGCAGGGATTGCAAGTCTCATAAAGAGCTCCCAAAAATTATGATACTTACTAGCTTTCAGCTCTCATTGCCCCTATCATAGGCATCTTTAGGTGATTAAGGTTAAAGTGACACAACTAAGAGGATATGCTTGACAAGTTATAAGTTGAAATCTCATGCCCCTTACTTATGAGTACCGATCCTCACGCTACTCAACTTCAGTCATGAGCAAGCTCTTGTCATTGTAAATACATGCGTATCATTGAGAACCGCCAACGGGGTACCCCTTGCACATGACACAGGAGCTATCCCATAATCAAAATAACAAGGCAAGCAGACAGTGAGCATCTCGGCGATCTTTTTATTTGCTATTTGCATAGGTTTTTATTGAGGATGCTTCATAGAATGCTCACTATAGTTATGCTGCAAGTTTCCACCATGATTAGGCATGGCTTAGGCTAGCGGCCCAGGCGTTTCTCTAACACACATATAAACTCCATGATCTTACAAGTTCCACTTTTATTTCACACCGCCAGGATCCATAAGCAAAAGAACATGATATCAACTAGGTACAAGTACCAATGAAGTGTTGAAAGCGGTCCCCATGATACATGGTTCGGCTAACTTCAACTCATAAAGCGCAAGCATATACGCAACAAAGAAGGACCCAATGGTTCAAGTTTATTAAATGCAAGAAAGTAAAGTGTGCCATCAAGTTCGTGAGAGCTTTAATCACTAATTTTCACATAACAAGTTTAATTTGGGAGGTAGATAAAATAGGAATTTACTTGGAATATAAATAATGCTACTAGGTAGGTATGGTGGACACAAATGGCAAAGGTTTTGGTTTAAAGGAGGTGGATGCACGAGAAGAATACCCTCTCAGTATAGGTTTTTGGCTAGCAAGGCTGGGTAGCAAGTACAAGAGTTGAAGGAAACAAACAAACATACAAATGATAAAGACAAACATGCAATCTTCCTTGGAAGCACAAAAGATCTTAACTATAGAATACTAGACTTATAAGCAAATCAAGAAAGAAAGATGATGAAATTATTTTTCTCTCGAGTACTTCTATCTTTTTCTTTTCAACTCTCAAAAAGGTGTTGCTACTGACCGAGCCAGGTTTGCCAAAACTAACTAAATTAACTCAATGATCCCAAAGTGCTACCAATACTAACAACAAGATCAATCATAAAACCACGAATTGAAAACTATCATAAGCTATGCAAAAGAGTGAATGATAGAACTTCTCATTAATATTCCACAATGGAAACTCACACCAAGGGATACATATCTAACGAGAGAGGGGACACTTCCATAATGCAAACCATACTACAAAATAACTCCTCTATTCATGATATGACTCTACTAATAAGCTAAAAAGATAGAAGATAGTGATATGATACCGCGGCACTCCCCAAGCTTGGAACAAACCAAGGGGATGCCAAACCTGATGACAAATTACTCCTTAGGTGGTGGTATCCTCTCATCTTCGTCCGTCTTCTAGGGTAAAGGCTTCCCATCAACAAAGGACATCATGGTTTCCATCATCCTGAAACTTGCAGCAGCACTTATGCATTTAAATCTAGCCTCATACTCACAGTTTTGATTTTGAACGTCATAGAACTGTGCTTGAAGTTTGTTGGTTGTTTGGCGGAGTGAGAGGACTTCGTCTTTGAGTTCAGCAGTCTCCTTTTGGTGCTCGGTGATGAGTTCGGAACAAATCTTATGGATGATGTCCACTTCGCGCTCCGCCATCTTTCTATACCTAAAGACTTCTTGCTCCAATGCTTCCATCCTATCCTCCAGACTTCCTTCACCTTTAGGGACTTGAACCTCCTTAATCCGGACCTCCCCACCTTCGAGCAACAACTCCTTGGGATGAATCTTCAATTCTCTCATGTATGGGTTGGTGATATCCTCTAAAGAATCTCCCTTGGATGATCCAGAGGAAGACATTGTGGCTCCAAATCTGGGATTCTACCTGGCAGAAACATATCGAAACAAAAACACGGCGAAAACACGATATACGAACCTCGGGAGATCCGGGGGGTTATATATTACGAAGTTTCATGTCAAAAGGAAGGTACTGGGAGAAAATGGGTCGGAGACGGAGTCCTGGGTGGCCTCACCACCTGGTGGCGTGGCCAGGGGTGGGCCCGCGCCATGGGGTGGTGTGGGCCACCCCGGCTCCGGTTCCGTCCCTTTTTCGCTTTGTAGCGCTCCTTATTGACTGAAAACTGCAAAAATATAGTTGGATTGTATTTTCGTGGAACTTTTCTTACCAGAACTGTTACCTAGTTGGAAACGGACTCTGCAGGTCTCTGAATTTGGTCCTCAATGAATTTCTCTGGAGTTATAACTTGAAACGCATCAACATCTTCATTGTAAGAATCTCCAGCAATATAGTGTTTGAGTCGCTGTCCATTCACTACTTGTGTAGTATTATCTTTTAGAGAGGAAATTTTTATTGCTCCTGAAAGGTATACTTCTTCAATGATAAAAGGTCCTTCCCATTTTGATAGAAGCTTACCTGCAAAAAATCTGAGATGAGACCTATACAATAGAACTTTCTCACCAACATGAAACTCTCTCTTAAGTATTCGCTTATCATGCCATCTTTTAACTTTTTCCTTAAAGAGCCTAGCATTCTCATAGGCTTCACTCCTCCATTCATCTAAAGAACTTAAGTCAAATAATCTTTTCTCACCAGCGAGCTTACAATCTCTATTTAGTTCTTTAACTGCCCAGTAAGCTTTGTGTTCTAATTCTAAGGGTAGGTGGCAAGCTTTCCCATAAACCATTTTATAAGGAGACATTCCCATAGGATTTTTGTAAGCCGTTCTATAAGCCCATAAAGCATCAGTCAACTTCTTAGCCCAGTTTTTTCTAGACCTATTAACAGTCTTTTGCAAGATAGATTTAATTTCTCTATTTGATAACTCTACTTGCCCGCTAGTTTGGGGGTGATAAGCTGAAGCAATTCTATGATTAACATCATACTTAGCGAGAGTCTTTCTAAAACCGCCATGAATGAAATGAGAACCCCCATCAGTCATGAGATATCTAGGCACTCCAAACCTAGGAAAGATAACGTCCTTAAGCATTTTTAAAGAGGTTTCCCCGTCAGCACTTTTCGTAGGAATGGCTTCTACCCACTTAGTAACATAATCAACGGCAACAAGAATATAAGTGTAACCCTTCGAAGGAGGGAAAGGACCCATAAAGTCAAATCCCCAACAATCAAAAGGTTCAATAACTAGAGAGTAGTTCATAGGCATTTCATTGCGTCTAGAAATATTACCAACACGCTGACATTCATCACAAGATAAAACAAATTTTCTTGCATCCTTAAAAAGGGTAGGCCACTAGAAACCTGATTGTAGTACCTTTTGTGCAGTTCTATCTCCTGCATGATGTCCTCCATAGGCGCTACCATGACATTTACGCAATATCTCTTTTTGCTCATATTCTGGAACACATCTTCGCATAATACCATCAACTCCTTCTTTGTATAAGTACGGGTCATCCCAAAAATAATGCCTCAAATAATAGAAGAACTTTCTTCTTTGCTGAGCTGTAAAAGTTGGAGGCAAATACTTGGAGACAATAAAGTTAGCATAATAAGCATACCAAGGGCTTCCTCGCGAGCTCACCCCCACTGCAGCTAACTGTTCATTCGGGAAACTATCATTAACAGGCATAGGGTCAAAAGAGATGTTTTCCAAACGAGATAAATTATCAGCTACAGGATTTTCAGCACCCTTTCTATCTACTATATGAAGATCAAACTCTTGTAAAAGCAGTACCCATCTAATAAGCCTAGGCTTAGCGTCCTTCTTCGTCATAAGATATTTAATATCAGCATGATCAGTATGAATGGTTACTTTTGAGTCCACAATATAGGGCCTAAACTTATCACAAGCAAAAACAATAGCTAGAAATTCCTTTTCAGTAGTAGCATAATTCCTTTGAGCAGCGTCTAAAGTCTTACTAGCATAATGGATAACATTTAGCTTTTTATCAATACGTTTCCCAAGGACAGCACCTACAGCAAAATCACTAGCATCACACATTATTTCAAAGGGTAAACTCCAATCAGGTGGTTGAACAATAGGGGCTGTAGTTAAAGCTTTCTTAAGAGTTTCAAAAGCTTCCTTACAATCATCATCAAAAACGAAGGGTACGTCTTTTTGAAGAAGATTGGTAAGGGGTTTTGATATCCTAGAAAAGTCTTTAATAAACCTTCTATAGAATCCAGCATGACCAAGGATACTATGAATACCTTCGATGTCTCTTGGGCATGGCATCTTCTCAATTGCCTCAACCTTAGCTCTATCAACTTCTATGCCTCTTTCAGAAACTTTATGCCCAAGAACAATCCCTTCATTAACCATGAAGTGGCATTTCTCCCAATTAAGAACAAGATTAGTTTCTTCACATCTCTGCAAAACTTTATCAAGGTTGTGCAGACAATTATCAAAAGAAGTTCCGTAGACAGAAAAGTCATCCATGAACACCTCTACAATTTCCTCACAAAAGCCATGAAAGATAGCAGACATGCACCTTTGGAAAGTAGCAGGAGCATTACATAAACCAAAAGGCATACGTCTATAAGCATAAGTTCCATAAGGGCAAGTAAAAGTAGTTTTTTCTTGATCTTGTTGTTTAACAGCAATTTGAGAGAAACCAGAATAACCATCAAGAAAACAAAAATGGGTCTTTTTAGACAACCTTTCCAACATTTGATCAATAAAAGGAAGTGGGTAGTGATCTTTCTTAGTGACTTTATTGGCTTTCCTAAAATCGATGCACATCCTATAGCCTACCACTATTCTTTGAGGAATAAGCTCATCATTATCATTAGGGACAACGGTAATACCTCCCTTTTTAGGAACACAATGGACAGGACTAACCCATTCACTATCAGCAATAGGGTAAATAATATCAGCATCAAGGAGTTTCAATACCTCATTCCTTACCACTTCCTTCATCTTAGGATTTAAACGTCGTTGGTGCTCCACTACTGGCTTCGCATCTGGTTCTATGTTGATAGAATGCTGACATATAGTAGGTGAAATCCCTTTCAAATCATCCAGAGTATACCCCATAGCTCCTCGGTGTTTCTTCAAAACTTCCAATAATCTTTCTTCTTCCTCCCCTGAAAGTTTAGCGCTAATAATAACAGGATATATCTTTTTATCATCAATAAAAGCATATTTAAGATCATCAGGGAGAGGTTTTAGATCGAAAACCGGATCCTTTTTAGGTGGCATCGTGGTACCCAAGTCTTCTACAGGCAAGTCGTGCTTAAGCATCATAGGTTGATCACGGAGAATCATGTCAATCTCATTCCTTTCTTCCATGAAGATTTCACTTTCATGTTCTTCCATAAATTTCTGCAAAGCATTGTTAGGAGCAAGAGAAATAGAAGCAATTTGTTCAACCCTAAAATCCTCATTATGGGTTTCCTCTTCGCAAGGTTCTTTAGCAAATTTCGAAAAATTAAACTCATAGGATTCCCCATCAAACTTAGTCAAGATTTTCTCCCTCTTGCAATCAATAATAGCCCCACAAGTACTCAAGAAAGGTCTACCAAAAATGATAGGATAAGTTTTACTAGCAGCTGAACCAAGTACTAGAAAATCAGTAGGGTACTTAATCTTACCGCAAAGAACTTCCACGTCTCGCACAATACCAATTGGAGAGATGGTCTCTCTATTAGCAAGGTGAATAACCACATCAATCTCTTCCAACTCGCAAGGACTGATCTCATGCATAATTTCTCTGTAAAGCTCATAAGGAATAGCACTAGAACTTGCACCAATATCACATAAACCATAATAGCAATGATCACCAATTCTAACAGAAAGCACAGGAACACTAGCCTTTTTAGTTCTATTGGGATGTGAAACAATATTAGAAGCATCTTCACAAAAGACTATGTGCCCATCTTCTACGCTTTTAGTGACAAGGTCTTTCATAATTGCTACCACAAGTTCAATGTTTATTTGTTCATCAGGTTTTACAGTTCTTTTTTCACTTTTGGTGATAACATTAGTTATCATAGGATGGTCCTTTACCTTTTCGGGAAAGGGAATCTTCTCGATATAAGGTTCGGGTAAGATGGGATCAATAATGCAATACTCAGCACTTCCAATAGGAGCATAGTCAACAATATCTTTGTAAGGTGCATGGTATTTGTTCCATCCCCTTTTTGGAATTTCGATATAGGAAGCAAAAGTTCTAAAGCAATTCGTAATAACTTGCAAATCAAGACCATAAAGATTACTAATAATTTGAAAGTCATCAGTTCCCATAAAAGATTCAATGCATTCATAATCATAATTTATACCTGACTTTCTACCTTTGTCATTCTCCCAAGCTTCAACATTGTCTTGAATATGGTCTAGAAGGTCCCATTTAGCTTTTTCTTCCATACGAGTGAATGATCCAGCGCAAGAAGCATCCAATAAATCTTTATCATGTAGAGGGAGCCTTGCATAAAGGTTGTTGATAATAATATTGTTGGGGAGCTCATGAATGGGACATTTGAGCATTAGTAACTTCAATCTCCCCCAAGCTTGAGTTGTACTCTCTCCATCAAGAGGCCAAAAGTTGTATATTTGATTCCGATCCTTATGAATCTCACTAGGAGGATAAAACTTTGAATAAAAGAGAGGCACTATTTCCTCCCATTCCAGAGCTTGACCATTCTTCAGCAGCTTATACCATTCCTCAGCTCTTCCTTTCAGTGATAATGAGAATAACTTCTTCTTAACTTGATCTGTAGTAATACCTGCACACTTGAACAACCCGCATAATTCGTGTATAAAGAGTAAATGATCACCGGGATGGACAGTTCCATCCCCAACATAGTAGTTATCCATAACACGATCAATAATTCTTGTAGGTATTTTGAAAACATCATTCTCAGCAGGTGGTGGCTTATCTACTACCTTAGCAGTGGTAGTAGCATTAACAAATAAGAAACTCAGCGAATTATCCATAACGAAAATAAAGCAACTAACAGAAGTAAACAATACTCACAGTAGAAGTTTCCTTTACCAGTTCCACTCTCCAATAGCGCTTCACTCCCCGGCAACGGCGCCAGAAAGTAGTCTTGATGACCCACAAGTATAGGGGGTGTATCGCAGTATTTTCGATAAGTAAGAGTGTCGAACCCAACGAGGAGCAGAAGGTGCTGGCTAGTGGTATGGATCAGGAATTCTCTGCAAATACTTAGCAAACGAATTTTTAGGGGTTTAAGATAAAGCAAGTAAACAAAGTACGAGTAAATAAAAGACAGTAGGAATAAATGCAGCGAGTGGCCCAATCCTTTATGCAGCAAAGGACAAGCCGGTTGTATTTCTATAGATGACCAAACATTCTCGAGGACACATGGGAAGACTGTCAAGTGCTTTCGCTTCATATAGTTGATTAATCTTCTTTAGCTTGCTAAGTGTTGTGTGGGTGAACCTGTGCTAATGTACCGCCCCATCCAAGACTAATACATACTTGTGATTATACCCCTTGCAAACATCCATAAGTACAAGAAAGTAATTAAGGTAAAACCTAACCATAGCTTTAAACTCTAAGACCCTTATGTCCCTTGTGCAATGGTTTCCTAACGGGGGTTCAGGTTTCTGTCACTCCAGCAACCCCTACGATTAGTAGCCAAATACACAATGCATTCCCCTAGGCCCTTATAGGTGAAGTGTCATGTAGTCGATGTTCACATGACACCACTAGAAGAAGTACACCACAACTTAAATAACAATCTATTGAATCTTTCTCAACACAACTCCACTACTAACAACAAGACTTCTCCCATGTCCTCAAGAACAAAACGAACTACTCACAAGACATCATATGGATCATGATCAGAGATGGAATAATGATGTATAATAATCTGAACATAAACAATAATTCAATGGTTCACTCAATAGCATCAACTACAAAGAGTAATCAACACCGGGAAAGTTTCCCCTATGAACTATGCAAGATTCAACGCAACTGTTACAGCAATATGGAGATGATGATGAGGGTGCTGATGGTGATGATGATGATGATCCTGATGAAGTCCAGCTTGATGGTGGTGTTGATGGCGATGATCTCCCCTCTCCGGGAAGGAATTCCCCCGGCAGAAATCTATCTGCCAGAGAGATCTTTCTCTCTCGGTGTTTTCCGCCTCGCAGAGGCGGCGAAATCTTTCTGTGGTCGCTCGAGTCTTAGGGTTTCGGGAGGTTGATATACGCTAGAGGGGAGAGGCTGGAGTGGGCCAAGGTGGCCACACCACTCCCTGGCGTGGCCTAGGCCTGCCCGCGCCATGGGGTGGTGTGGACCCCTGTGGCCCACCACCACTCCATCTTCTGGTATCCTGAGTCTTCTGGAAAAATAGAATTTTTCGTATATTTTCCCAGATTTTCTGATCTTCGTGAATTTTGCCTCCAAACAGCACCTTTTCCATCAGAACCCTAACTGCAGCGGTCCATGCTCCAAAAGTCATCAACCATGCAAAAATAGATGAAATAACATAAGTATCACCTCTCAATACGAAATATATCAATGAATAATAGTGAACTAAGGCATAGAATAGTGATGCAAAATGGACGTATCACCTGCTAGGACGGGGAATTGGAGGAGATCATCTCCATCATCATCACCATCGCTTCTCCATCGACCATCCATGTTTCCCCCATCTATGAGTGAGTAATCCCCCGCTCTAGGCTATGGGGATGGTAGGGATTGGATGAGATCATTCATGTAATGGCATCGGATTGTTAGGGCATGGTGCCTAGTATCTTCTATTAGTGCTTTATGACTTTGTTGCAACTTGTTATGCTTAATGCTTGTCACTAGGGCCCGAGTGCCATGATTTCAGATCTGAACGTATTATTGATTCATTATGATAGTATTGTTTATGGTCTTACCTGCAAGTTGTATACATACGTTGTTGTCCGGAACCAAAGGCCCCGAAGTGATAGAACTCGGGATAACCGGAGGGAATGGCTTTGATGTGAGGATCACATGTGTTTACGGAGTGTTAATGCTTTGCTCCAGTGCTCTATTAAAAGGAGAACCTTAATTGTCTATAGTTCCCTTGAGGCCCCACTGCAAACGGGCTGGTAGGACAAAAGATGTTGTGCAAGTTCTCATTGCGAGCATGTATGACTATATATGGAACACATGCCTAGGATTATTTAGTACTTGGATGCTTTATCTTATTTATCTGCAAATTGCCCTATGTTCTGATTGCTATGTGAATTGTCTTGTCCATGCAACGCTCGTCCATCCATCCCTATGACTACCGCACTTGAATCCTACTGTTTACTGCTATCGTTACTGTTGTCTTTACTTTTACTACTGCTATTACTTTACTACTACTACAAAACTGTTGCTACTGATAAACTGCTGTGAGCAAGATTGTTTCCAGGTGCAGCTGAATTGACAACTCAGTTGTTAAGGCTTATAAATATTCTTTGGCTCCCCTTGTGTCGAATCAATAAATTGGGTTTCACTTCCCTCGAAAATACCGCGATACACCCCCTATACTTGTGGGTCATCAACACTGCGGACAAACTTAGCTCAATGTTCCGTGATTCAAACTTAATCACTTTTAAACGTTCCTTATTGGATCATATATTATGTTAAGTTATCATCATGGTTTTCTAAGATAGAACCTATGTCTCAACATAGTGGATGATGATCATCCTTTTCTTCCTTTCAACCATTGATGTTAAACTTAATATTATTCCTAACTTGAGTTATTAAGGACCAGTTCCTTAATTAACTTCTATTCTGAAACCCTTTTCAAAATCCCTTAAGGAATACTACATAATATCAACTTGTGCTTTCTAATCTCAAGGGAATTTTGCTTTTAGGATATCTCATAATTCTAGTTTACCATTATTTCCTTAGTAGTTCGTAGGTATGTCATATTACGGTAATCATGACAAATGATTCACAAATGTCTCCATACAAGATATGGGTTACATTTTGAATCCTACTTCATGTAGTGAAAACACCTGTGGGAAAAAACACAATGATCATTATCATTGATTCTTTCCTTCACGAAGAGAATCGTTCAGGAACGTTTTCTGTTGCACTTCTCAACACTCTGATGCAGGGATTTGAATCCTCGTCGTATTTCACACTATCTTCCATTTGCTCCATAATCGAGAAATATCACTGAATGCAAACTTTCTCAAAAATGTACCAAAATCCAAGCAATACTAGTTTTGTTTCTCTTTTGGTTTTAGCTATGGATTTCGTATTCAAAGTTTCCAATGAATACTCTACAAGGACTAATTCGCTATTGTTTTGGTTAAATCGAATAACCCCAAAACTTCCATGACTATCCATACCAGATATGGAGTTGCTTTCACGAATTCAAATGGTTCACTATATATTCTAATTGAGTGCTAACTATTTCTAACTAATGGTCTCTACATCTACACTACAACGATTTATTTGGTGCCATCTATTCACCCACTTTTATATCAAAATATCATATTGTGATGCTTTGCATTTTGACATTTCAAAACACTTTGCATTCCATAATTTCTTTTATGCCAATCTTATAAAGTTGAATTTCATTACTATTGATCAAATCGTAGTAATTAGATTCTCTTTTCTATTTATACCCTTTGTTGATGAAACACTTTGATCATATCAAATAGTTTCATACTCATGTTTCCTTTGGTAAACTTCTTTACACATTTAAACAATCATATCATAATTACCATTTTGTTAAAACACAATACATCAAATATGTATTTACTTTTAACAATTCATTAAAACACTTTGTATTCAAGTAATACACGGTGTTCAAGTTATTTTGCCAAACTTAGGCATGATTTATATGTGACAAGAAATCGAATGTCTTTCACATATTATCAACATAACTTTTAATTTAAACAATGGTTTCATTCATTAATGAATATATCATTTAAGTTGGGTATTTTTTAAAGGCATTTCAATATTTTACAAATGTTCATGTATTATCAATTAGTTTCAAACAACAACGATAATTTACATATATTCAAACAAGATATGAACACAAATAGAAATCATTCATAAAAGTGGAACAACTGTTTGTTACAAGCTGATATGAATAACCGTCTCACTAAGTGTGAGACACACTAAAGAAGTTCACAATCTTTTGATTACAATAATCATCCTAAACCATAAACTAAGTGATAAATGTTGAGGGAGAGTGTCGTTGGCCATCATCATCATGCTCGCCATCAACACGCAACGTCACCTCCTCTCTAGCAAGCACCTCTCATGCAGAAGGACTTGTTTTCAATAAAATAGAACAAGTATCAAATATACTTAACACTGCAAATGTGTTTGCAAGATTATAACATTTATAAAATTGTATATCAAATGTATACCTTTGTCATTGATGACCTCAGCGACAACGGGTTCAACCATCACATTCCTGAGATGTGATATGAACCTGTGGAATTCCATCGATTCTGCGTCGCCTCTCATAATGCAAGTCCTGACTTGTGCTTGGTAGCTTGGTGGCAGCGACCGTATCACAACGCCATTTGCAAAAGATCCCATAATCCAGCTATCCAGGAAGTATGCAGGCCTCATGTACACATCATGCATGCGCTCCAAGTGGTCGTCAAGTGATGAATTCTCCTCCATCTTAATGGAGAGGAAGTCTCCCATCAGCTCATGCTCCCATATGTGTGCTTGTTCCACGAAATGTGTCCTAAGCTGTAGCATTACCGTACGAGGGTTGACATTACCCACGACAGGCCACAGCTCGTCCACCATTCTGAAACGCATTGTAACTAAAATGAAGGAGGCCATCTCCCGACGGTGATAGCGGTCTTCCTGCTGCTATGTGGTCTTTAGGTCAATGAGCTGATCCAAATCCATCTCGTCGAGTATGTAGTGGACCACGTCATTCTCGCTAAGGAGAATGTGGAGACACGCAACCCACATAGAGAAGTTTGATCCATCTAGCCTGAGCTTCTCTCCTTCTAACCAATCAATCGTCAACAGGAAAGGTGGCATCAGGGAGAACATTTTCTACATTTATAATTGCAAAAGGAATTCAGACTAAGTTTATAATTAAATGAGTTAATAATAACTCCACTCAGAAACACCTATCCCATGAAGGGTTCCTAGTGATAACACGACCCCTTTCAGCCACATCTCCCTCGATCATCACGGCCATCAATGTGGGTTCAAGGGTGGACGCTAAACATCGGTCACATCATTCATGCGACTAGTGCTCGATCTTTTGACCATTCGCGTTACGAGGCCACGTCTCTGTAATGTGCTAGGCTCGCCAACTCAACCTTAGTGTATTCGCTGTGCAACATGGCTTACACCCACTGTATGCGGACGTAGATATGTCTGACACCCGATCATCACGGCCTGCCTCATACCGAAGAACTTTCTTGGTGGTGCACACTAAGGGGGAACACAATCATTGGTAATTTTAACAAGTATCATCTTATTAGGCTACCATCAAGTATCTAATACTAGCACAAAATAAGATATACAAACAATTACATTGGATCTAAATGCGATGTGATATGGTCCTTCACGTCGTGATCTCCATCCGTCGTCACCGCATTCTGGCACCAGGGTTCTGGCGCCGTAGACACTAGGGTACCGGTGCCTTTCTGGCGTGGTAGTCCGTCACCTCAGTGACTATCTACTACTACGTAACATAAGGTAATCACTTTACATTAGCCACAACCATATCACAAAGCAACGCCCCCTGCAAAAAAAAGTTAGACGCCTCTACTTTATCTTTGCATGTTTTACATGGCTAAATGGGCTTTCGCACAAGAACCGTTCTTACCTACGAACTTTCAGCACAATGTTGATCAAGTAGTTGTCTCTACTACACCCCTTTCGGGGCCCTCCATTGCAAATGGTATACCAACTAATGCGAGAGAGACAGACACCCCCCTAAGCCACTTTATACGGTACAAGCCGTATGTCAAGCGTGGACTAGTCTCGTGAATGAACACGTAAAGTCGGTTGGTGGACGCTTCATCAAGCATTACTGCGGTATACACAAGTACACGTGGGAGGGTAACAACTAAAAGATCAACACCCACATGCTACATCTCGTGTGTTCTACCCATACTAGCATTACTACGCATAGATCTAGCTCTAATACCACTGTAGGGGTTCCGCGTATGAAAATAATAAAATTTTACCCTACGCCCCTGAACCCCTGAAGCTGCCAGGACCTATCTATTAGTAATACATTAATGGGAGAGGCTTTTCGCGAACTTACCCTTGAAGACCGAAAAGGTTTGTCAACGCTCAGGAGAGCGTGGTTGATGTAGATGAGCCGAAGCTGACCTCAAGGTCGTGATGAAGTCCTTGCGCTCCAACGACTTGAGTGCCTCAAGTGCGACACCTCGCGGGGAGTTACACACATCCGGTGCCTGATGATGACTCCCGCTTCCCCGATCCAGCAGCAGTTGCGGAAGTAGAGATCCTGGATCCAAATCCCGCAGCGCGACGGCGCTCCGCGGTGAAGATGTCTCTCGTTCGCGCAGTCTGAACTTGGGACCATGGTCACGAGAGAGAGAGAGAGTATCAATTGGAGGTCTTCCCAAAAGTGATAAGACCTTTATTGAATCTTGTGTGTATTTATCTGGCCAAATACCCCCACTATATATAGGGGAGGAGGGGGTACATCCTCCCTCAAAGTCCCGGTGTGGGCCCAGCCGGCCACCCCCTTGCCCCTTCTCCCCTCTTTCCTTTCCCTAATGGGCCCTCTTTCCTCCGGAATTGGCCCATTAAGCCTTTTGACCTTTGAATTGATTTTATCTTTTATTAAATAATTATGAATAAATGATTAAATCAATATTTAACATTCATTCATATATTATTCAATCTCCGTGGCTATGGAACACCTTCCACCTCCACTCAGGACATCCTCCGGACTTACCGAAACCCTTCCAGTTTTCTCTCTATGATTCTTCGGTGATTCTTCCGATCCTATAAACACTCTCTAAGCATCATCAAACCCTTAAGCGTGATACCCTATGGTTCAGGAACACTCCAGACATGGTCGGGACACTCTCGGACCAATGATCAACAGAGGGACCTGGATGGCCATGTGACCCTTGTGTGTTCCATGAAGATCTTTTGTCGTTTGAACCGGGACAGTCGTGTCTTATTCCCTTTGTCTCTCGATACTTGCATTGCCCGAGATCTGATCAATGACATCACCATGTCAGGTTCAATCTCGTTACCGAACAATGCTACTTGACTCGTTCCGACAAGTGATATCCATGTGATCAAATCATGCGCTGCGTAGCTATTGGATATAACTTCTCCGAGTGGGCCCTTGTGTATCTTTCCGTCATGTGGACGGACAAATCCCGCTCTTGACATATATTGCCTCTATGGTTTCCTCTGAATACCTGAACACACCTTTATAACCACTGTACTACCATGTGGAGCTTGATGCTATCTAAGCACTCTCGGGAGATAGTGATTGATATAGCCTCATGGTCTAAGGAATAGTCTACAAGGATCCATTTCTAATCATCGTAACCTGAACTTCGTGACATGATCGGGTCATGATGTTTAGGTTGGGTATTCGTTCATCATCTCATTCTCCGAATGAGTTGACTCCATTTCCAACTGGCATAAATGCCACATGATCAGGAAACATGATCATCTGTTGACCAATGAACCAGTGACTAGAGTTTCACTGGGAACCTCTGGTTTTTTATATATCACACGTGTATTGATGTTTCCACTCAATACAGTTATAGCATGATATAAAACTTAATTGTTGGAGATATACTTTCCGGGTATCCTCATAGTTCCTCACTGACCAGGGTGGCCCGCTTCGGGTTAGAGCTTTGCTTCACGGGCGACCCAGTCAGGGAGAAAAGACGGAGTCCCATCCAGCTAAGGGAAGGCCTAGAAGACTTACCGACTTAGGCCCATTGTGTTACTTGTAGTTCAAGATGTACTCTGTAACCGATTCTTAGTCGTAGCCGGATAGATCTCTCTTATAAACCCTAGGCCGGATATCTATATAAGCCGTCCTAGGGAGAGCCTTTAGGGCACCCTCAATAGTCTACAATCTCAACTCGCACAGGCGAAACCCTTGTAACCCATATTCTGGCTCTGCCGTATTACTGGATTGCTAGCAGGAGTAGGATCCGTCCAAAGCCGGCGGATTCGAACCTAGGTAAACTTGTGTGCTCACCGTCCCGGAACACCGTACGTCTCACACCCCTCTCTTCTGCACGCCTCGAGGACCCCCTCATGGCGTACTTGTCCTCAATCCGATGGCATTAATCATAAACTGTATGCAATATGATAATAGTCCTTATTACTATTTGTCTCTAGGACATATTTCCAACACATATTACATTTCTTAGCTAATAACTCAGTTGTTTCTATATCCAAAGGTTCTTCCATATATATTTGTTGTTCGGGTAACACCTTGAGCAAAGGATCGATTGTTTTGACTGTTCTCCGAGCTAGGGAACATCTCTTTTCCTGCTTGCACTACTACTTGATCTCTTCTCTTTCAATGTCTTCGTAAGATAGCGTGTATAGTCATCTGGATTATTTAACTCATGGATGGTTGCGCAAGAAAACTCCTAAAGTGCTCCCTGACTTTTGGCTATATTGGCTCCGTTGGATCGGGTTATTTTGGTGCAAAATGGGACTTCACTTCGGCCCTTACAATTGCCCTATTTTCCTCATCAGCCCGGTGGTAAGCTAACTTGGGAGGAGTCGATGGTACTCTTGGGAGGCACTGTCGGTTTCCGTGTCGGTTATCCATCGATGAAGCGGTGGTACTCTTTCGCTTTTGGTTCTTTGACTTAGTGGGCTGAGTCGGCCGAGGCGCCGGAGATTGAGATGGACTCGCGCTGCGATCCCTCTTGAGGAGGGGTGGACTTGGAGGTGGTGGACTTCTAATCGGAGGAGACGGTGGCCTTGGAGGTGATGGATTGCTTTATCGGAGGAGACGGTGGCCTTGCCGCTGAGCCTAGAAACACAATGTTTTCCTTTTTCCATAAAATGAAGCCACTCATGACTTCTCCCAGTGTCGCCTCCCCTTCACCTCGAGAGATGTCAAGATACAGTGATTGAAATCTTAGTTGAACTTCATCCACACTGACACGAGCATAGCCAGCTAGAATCGGATGGCAATGGTAGGTCGCTCCAGGTGCAGAAGGTAAAGCATAGCCGACCACCACCTTCATGGATATGTTCTTAAGTGATACATGTAGATCACAACTTCTATTCTCCTTGATTGCATCCACGGGGTAGCCATCCATCAGTGCACCATCTAGCATCCGTGCATCATCCATAATCGGTGCACCATCTATCATTAGTGCATTGTCAGCCAGGAACTCCATGAAAGCCATGCTGCTTTTCTGCTGAGATGGGCTGCTAGTACTATCGAATGCAGGATCTTGCTGCCCGCGCACTCCTCTAAGTTCGTCATCTGCTCCTGCTGCCGCTTAATTCTGGCTAGCAATTCATTGTTCATTCTTTCTACCTTCGACAATCGGTCTGCCTCCTCCTCCTGCTACCATTTCTTTGCTCTCTCTCTCGGCTTCTATAAGTCTTACTGTCCTCGGGAAACCCAGTCCTCCACGGATTAGAAGGTCCAATGCCTCGTATTCTTCCTTCGTGTTCCTTATTCCTGAGGGCCTTTGTCAGCTCATCGTTCTCTTTGCCGGGATGGAACTTTCCCTCTTCAACCCCTTTCATCACTCTAACAAGGGCGTCCATGGGTTCAACAATTTCTACTTCCACATGGGTGCGTGTCCGCTAGCGTCATTCGGAACATATTGTCTGCCAGGACCCTTTCCAAAGATTACTTTTAAATCATTCATGATATCAAATACATCATCACCAGTATGGTGGATAGGCTTACTTTGGTGATCTTCCTTACCATTGAAATGCTTGCCTTTCTTTCTTAAGGTATGCCTGGGATGAAGAAATCGATGATTCCCCAGGTACACATTCTTCTTACATTTATCCAAATATATACTTTCAGTCTCACCTAAATAGTGTGTGCATGCATTATATCCCTTGTTTGTCTGTCCTAAAATGTTACTAAGAGCTGGCCAATTATTGATGGTTACAAACAGCAACGCTCATAGGTCAAATTCCTCATGTTTGTTCTCATCCCACACACGTACACCTTGTCTCTGCCACAATTGTAAAAGTTCTTCAACTAATGTCCTTAGGTACACATCTATGTCGCTGTCGGGTTGCTTCGGGCCTTGGATGAGCACTGGCATCATAATGAACTTTTGCTTCATGCACAACTAAGGAGGAAGGTTTTAGATACATAGAGTCATAGGCCAGGTGCTATGACTACAGCTCTGCCCCCCCCAAAAGGAATCACACCATGTGTACTTATACCAAATCATAAGTTCCTCGCATCACCTGCAAAGTCCGGGAAATCTCTCTCGATTTTTCTCCACCGTGACCCATCGGCGGGGTGTCTCAACATATCGTATTTCTTATGGTCTTCCATGTGCCATCGTAACAACTTGGCATGCTCTTTGTTTCTGAACAAACATTTCAACTGTGGTATTATAGGAGCATACCACATCATCTTGGCAGGAACCCTCTTCCTAGGGCGCTCGCCCTCAACATCACCGGGGTCATCTCGTCTGATCTTATAGCCCAATGCATTGCATATGGGGCATGCATCCAAATTCTCGTACTCCTCACCGCGGTAGAGGATGCAGTCATTAGGGCATGCATGTATCTTCTACACCTCTAATCCTAGAGGGCAGACAGCCTTCTTTACTTCGTACATACCGGTGCACAATTCGTTATCCTTTAGAAGCAACTTGTTCATTATTTTCAGCAACTTTTCAAATCCCTTGTCAGTCACACCATTCTCTGCATTCCATTGCAGCAATTCCAGTGTGCTACCCAGATTTTTGTGGCCATCTTCACAATTCGGGTACAACAATTTGTTGTGATCCTCTAACATCTGCTCGAACTTCAACATCTACTTTTCATTTTTGCGGTCTCTCTTTACATCAGCAATGGACCGACCAAGATCATCAGTGGGATCATCCGATGCCCGTTCTTTAGCTTCTTCATCATGATCTTCCATTGTAGTACCACCGTATTTAGGGAACATATGATAGTTTTCATCATTCTCTTCTTCTTTGTTGTCTTCCATCATAACCCCTCTTTCTCTGTGCTTGATCCAACAATTATAGCTAGACATGAAACCGGACCAAAACAGGTGGCCATGAAGGACTCTTGAGGAAGAGTATTCTTTCTGATTCTGATAGACACCACATGGACAACACATAAAACCATTCCGCTTGTTTGCCTTGGCCACAAACAAGAAAAGAATGCACGCCTTTAATGAACTCGCTAGAGCGTCGGTTAGCGTACATCCATGGCCGACTCATCTACATTATATAAGTATATCAAACGCAATCACGATGCTAAAATTAGTACCGGCCTAAAATTTCTACTTCATCTTTAAAAACTATGCACTGATTTAAAAACTTTCTACTCCATCTTTAGTCCCAGTTGGAGACACCAACCGAGACTTAAGGGGTTGCGGCAGGTTGGGGCTGGTGCGAGCCTGTTTAGTCCTGAATGGTGTCTCCAACCGGGACTAAAGCTTTATTTGATCGTGGGTGGCGACACTATAGTGTCGACACTATGCCATGAGTGGCGGTACTATGCTGTGAGTGGCGATACTATTTGGTGGGTAGTGACACTATGTCACGGGTGAGTGTTGACACTATGTTGTGGCGCTTAATCTATAAATAGGCAAGATGCATCCTTCTGAAGTTATAAACAGCAAGATGGTGCAAGAGGGACACCACTATGACGGAGCTTCTCGAAGATGTCTTAGGATCCCGTCCTCAGATATCTTGGAGGATCTCGCCATAGAGGCACTCCCATATATGTGAAATTTGTTAGATCCCAAGCTTATTGATCTAGCTAGAGAAGTTAGAAACTGCAAGATTGTGCGAGAGGGACACCAGTACAGTGGAGATTCTCGAAGATGTCTTAGGATCCCTTCCTCAAACATCTTCGAGGATCTCGCCATAGAGGCACTCCCATATATTGATCTCGAGGAGCTTCTCAAAGATGTATTGAGCTAGTGTATCTTCTTATGACGATTTTTTGAATGAACCCTATTTTTGTTAAATTTTGTGATTATTGTTGTTTACTATGCTGCATATAAATGTCTATGCATAATGATGATGTTATTTTGTTTATATCCATCTGGATTTTGAAGATGCAATGGTTACAAATCTCTCTACTTCGAGAGCATGACATAAGCTAAACTAGCAATTACAGATGAAAGGATAAAGTTGCTAACCTTTTAGAATACTTGGATAGATAGGCCGCCGCCAAATCTTGATAAATCGTGTGAAAAATAGGGATGAACTCGAGCTCGGGAAGGAGTATGGCTAAATCTGCATTATATAATTAAGTATATCAAAAACCATTACATAACATCATAAATAGAGTAATGACCAAATTAATACAAGTTTATCACATTAAAACCAAAGTAAAGTAGTGAACAAATGTTATTATTGTAAAATTATTCCCAAACTAAACCCACAAATCCCTCTACTTCTAGAGCATGAAATGAGATAAACTAGCAATGAAAATGAAAGGATGAAGTTGCTCACCTTTTAAAACCCTTGGATAGATGGGGCGTCGCCAAATCTTATGAAACAATAGGGATGAACTCAAGATCAATGGAGAAAACAGAGAGGAGAAGCATTTTGAAAATGGAGTGTGGCTCGGGGCAGGGAGAAAGATGATATAAGAATAACATTAGTCCCGGTTGGAGACACCAACCGGGAGTAAAGCTCCATCTTTAGTCCCGACTAGAGAAACCAACCAGTACTAAAGGGTCCCGATTTGAGGTCCCAACCGTGACTAAAGGTCCCATTTGAACCAGGACTAGAGGTCGCCGGACCCTGCGGTGGTTTCTAGCCGTTGAGGCCGGAGCATTAGTCTCAGTTTCCAACACAATCGGACTAATGCTCCGAACAAAAGGTCTATTCTCTACTAGTGAGTGACATTTTTTTGGACAGCTAGCTCCTGCTTAGGGCATCTCCACCGGGCCGACCCAAACGCATGACCGAAACGGTCTGTTTCTGTCTGTTTGGGTCGGCCCGCGGTCACTTTGGGGTCACGATCTGACTAGTCCGAACAGCCGCGCCCAGCGGCTTGACCCATCTGTCCATCTCCCTTGCTGTCACCGCTTGACACTCCGGCGATGGGACGTTAATGGCGACGCGGCGTTCGCTATCAGCGCCAGCGGCTTCCCGCGCAGCCGGCGTTTCCTGCCACTGTAGCTTTCTATTTCCCGTGCGCGCCTTTCCTCCCGCGCGCGCCTCCTCGGTTGTTTCTCGCCTTCACCGTCGTCTATAAAAGACGGTCGTGTGGCGCGGCTGAGACAACAAGCCCAGCTAGAGCAACCACCGCCGAAAAAAAATCTCCTACTGCAGCCATGCCCCGCCGCAAGATCTCCAACTGGAGCAAGATTAGGGAGTTGTGCCGCACCCGCTACCAGGACACCGACGCTGTCGACCTCCAGGACGTGTTCCTATCCCAGCGCATGGCCGAGGCGAAGGTGGTGGCCTTTGAGGAGGAAGGCCGTGTGGCCGAGGCGGCGCTGGAGGAGGTGGTGGAGGTGGCCTCACTGGTGGCGGCCCAATAGGCGGTGCGTGAGGTTCATCATGTCACCGCCAAGGAGGCGGTGGCCAAGGAGGCCACCAAGGCATCCGTCCACGAGCTTTGGTAGCCCGCCACCTCGCGTAGTGCGGCGGCAGCGGTGGAGAACACCGTTGAAACGGCCGCGAAGCAGCTGCGAGTGGTTGTTGCTGCCGAGGTGGCGACCGCGTGGGGTCTTGTCGACGGGGACGAGACCGAGGTGGATGACGATGATGAGGAGGGGGAGGAGGTGGATCGGGTGGTGGCAGAGGAGGGGGTGGGGGAGGAGGAGGAGCCGATCGCTGTCCACCTGTAGATCGCGTAGGCCCTCGTCCTCGGTCCCAACGGAGCTCCGGTGGCCCCATTGGCAGCGAGGGTGGCCACGGCGGTGGAGGAGGAGGTGGAGGTGGAGGACAAGGAGGCTAGAGACCACTGGGCGGCTGAGCTGGACGCGTTGGGCCGGATGGATCATGTCGCTGCGGCGCCGCGCACGTCGTGCGGCCGCGCGGAATGGCCCCGCTTTCAATGCAGGTCGAAGCCTATGGTTGCCGGGGTGGTTGAATGTTGTTAATGAGAATAGTAATTCGCTTTTCTTAACAATAGGACATGGGGATTTCTTGGTTCATCATGATATTGCTCTAGGTTTGCATACAACTACATTGATTTTAGTAAAGTGCGCTTTAGATGCACGCGGTTCCAAGCCTACCCACAGTGTTAACCCCCAACAAATCTGCTAGCAGCCCATTCGAGTTCCGCTTGGAAACAAGAAGCTCTTTTTTATTTTCGTTTTTTTGCCAGCCAGAGCCAAGCCTATTATAAGAGTTCAACTGCCATATTCGGATGGAGTCCAAATGCTTGCATCTTGGGCTGAAGAATGACCCAATTCCTTAGCTTCCATGCATTAATCATATCCGGGGATGTGGGAATAGGGGGACAAGTTCAGACACGTCCGGGCTGGTTGGGTCGACCCAGTGGAGATACCCTTAATTCGTGTCCAAGCTCTGCTGGTGCTATGATTGGATCACGAGATTGTACGGTTTGAGGAGGCGAGAAGGACGCCAAAAAAAAGGGGGAAATTGGAAGATACGGTTACAAATTTTTTTGGACGCGCCTACCCGGCGGACGCCCTGAAAACGATCAAATCTGGCGGGCGCTTTCGACAGCGACCCCGCGTTCTGACAACGACCCCGCGTCGCCCCGCGCGCGCCCCCTCCCACACCGGTGGCGTAACCAGGTCCAAAAAAGGAAACCTGGCTAGACCATCTTCCTCTCCAAGCAAAAACCCGAAATCCCCCCAGATCTAGCGTTTTACCCTTCCCCGATTGCTCACCTGCCCATCTCGCCTTCATCCTCTAGCGCCCTGCTACTGAAAAGCGCCATTGAAGCTCCACCTTGACGCCATTGCCCAGCGCCCTGCTACTGAAAAGCAAAAAAAAACGAACACACAGGCAAAAACAGCAGGTATTTCTCAAAATCATCTCTTCAAATCACCAGGATTTTGGTAGAAACATCTCTATATTGTTCTCAATATGAAAATATACTGCTGCACAACATGGATCTAAACAAGAAACAAGTCATATATAACTACTCCTTGATTTTGCATCTGACATATGTCCAATCTTGTTCAAACTATAAGAAACCAATCATCCTAAGCTTCATTGACAGTATATGTTGATCCCTGCATTAAAAACATCTAATTTAGGACAACTAACAACTAAATAGACATGATTTCCTATTAATTGCTTCATCCTAACAACTAAATCTTATAACATCATGAATATTTTGGTTGAACAGATCCAAAACCATGGATATCGACCTAAATGCAGAACTAGATAAAGAAATAGAAGAAGACAATGCTGATGGTTCACACACAAATGCTATCGTGCAAGTTGTAAATGAAGGTATGATGATTATATGTAACCCAGCAGTATTTTTACATAAGTTATCTGTGCTTGCATGCAGAGGTTATCAACAAGCTAGATCATAAGTTATCCATGCTTGCATGCAGAAGTTATCCATGCTTACATCCATATGTTATCAACTAGCTAGAACAGAAGTTATCCATGCTTACATCAATATGTTATCAACTAACTAAAATAGAAGTTATACATGCTGTAAATGAAAGTATGATGATTATATGCAATCCAGCAGTATTTTTACATAAGTTATCCATGCTTGCATGCAACGGTTATCAACAAGCTAGAACATAAGTTATCCATGCTTGCATGCAGAAGTTATCCATGCTTACATCCATATGTTATCAACTAGCTAGAACATAAGTTATCCATGCTTACATCCATATGTTATCAACTAGCTAGAACAGAAGTTATACATGCTTACAAAAGCAGAAGTTATCAACTAGCTAAACCATGGATATTGACCTAAATGCAGAACCAGATCAAGAAATAGAAGAAGGCCATGCTGATGGTTCACAAACAAATGCTATCGTGCAAGTTGTAAACAAAGGTATGATGATTATATAAAATCAACTTATCCAGCAGTATTTTAACATAAGTTATCCATGCTTGCATGCACAGGTTATCAACAAGATAGAACATAAGTTATCCATGCGTACATGCATAAGTTACCCACCATATAGAACATAAGTTATCCACTATCTAAAACTGCAGTTATACATGCATATGAGCAGAAGTTATCCATGCTTACAGTTATACATACATATGAGCAGTACATGCTTAAATGCACAAATTATCAACTAGCTAAAACAGAACTTATCCATGCTTATATAAAGAAGTTATCCACTATATTATACTACAGTTAAACATGCTTACATACTAGAATAGTTATCCAGCAACATCAGTAGAAGTTATCACTAGCTAAAATTATAGTTATCCAGGAACATAAGTACACGTTATCCACTAGTTAAAGCTACAGTTATCCATGCCTATATGCAGAAGTTATCCATAACTATGAGTGCAACTTATCGATGTAGACCATTGCAAAAAACAGATGACATGTTCACAGAATAAAAAGTTACCCACCTATTATAACTGGTGTTATCCATGACTTCTCATTATATATACCCATTCCTCCAAAAAAACAGAAATGATAACTTGTGTTTATTTGCATAACAGGTGATGTCCAAATTGAAGAACATACTGACAATGACTACATGTATACTATAGTTGAACAAGCTGCACAAGAAACAACAACGGGTGGGACAATCGAAGAAACAGCAGTACACACAGCAGATTCAAATGAGGATGGGGAGAATAATGCAGAAAATAATGATGCAAGAGATGAAGTACATTCCACACCGGAACCACCATCAAATGGAATGCGCTTTGACAGTTTTGAATCAGCTAGAGAACACTACAGGGCGTATTCACAGCGGAAGGGTTTCGGAATAAGGATAGATTGGTCAAGAAAAGACGCAAGAAATGAGCTAAACAAGGCATATCTTGTGTGCACAAAAGCTGGTAAACCTCACGAAGAAAAGGAAGACACCCAGAACCCAAAATCATGTGTCAAGAAGAGGAAAAAAATACACATCCAAGGACTGGGTGCACAGCACACGTTTATGTAAAGAGAAAGGATGCATGGTGGTATGTTCAGCATTCATCGGATGATCATAACCATCCCCTGATAATAAAACCTTCATTAACAAGGTTCTTGCGTTCACACCGAAACATACCAGCAGAAGAAAAGGTGTTCTTGCGGATGCTTCATGCATGCAACATCGAAACATGCCGACAGATGCAGCTGATGGCAAGTTTCTACGGCAGTCTGAATGATGTGCCATACATAGAAAAAGATGTGGTGAACCTAAGAGCTTCTTTTCGCAGTGAAAACAATCACCACGACATGCAAGACACCTTGGCATACTTTGAAAAGATGAAGGCAGAAGATCCAGATTTCTTCTACAAATTTACACTTGATGAAGACGACAGGGTTGAGAACCTGTTTTGGGTAGACGGGGCATCACGAAGAGCATACACGTCTGGATACAACGATTGCATATCATTCGACACTACCTACCTAACGAACTGGTATAAACTACCATGCGCTCCATTTATTGGGATAAACAACCATGGACTATCGGTTCAGTTTGGATGCAGGTTCGTGCGTCGAGAGCTCAAGGACAACTTTGTGTGGCTGTTTCAAATGTTCAAACTGGCAATGGACGGCTTAGCACCAAAAAATATAATAACAGATCAAGACGCTGCCATGGCTGGTGCTATAAGCGATGTTTTCCCGGATGCAACTCACAGGAATTGCAGATGGCACGTCATCCAGAATGCAACTGAGAAAATAGGGACATTCATGGCCAACCACCCAGAGCTGCTCGACGCTTTCAATGCATGTGTGAACAACAGCTTGTCACCCGAGGAATTTGAGGAGGCTTGGATGCATATGATAAATACTCATAATGTCCGTGACAATGTGGATTTGTTCTCACTATGGGAACAAAGAAAGGTTTGGGTACCAGCGTACTTTATGCACGCCTTTTTCCCATTCCTTCAGACTATAGCAAGAAGTGAAGGGTTCAACGCAGTGCTCAAGCGTTATGTCAAACCAAGCAACTCCATTTATGAGTTTGTACAACAATACATGTCAGTACAAGAAAAGATTTACAATGCTGAGCTAAAGGCAGAGTGTGATACAGCTTTGACAGACCCGGAGTGGTGGTGTGGAAGCATTATGGAGAAACAAATGGCAAAAGCATACACAAGGAAAATCTTCTTCAGGTTTCAGAGCGAAATGCGAAAGAGCATGTCATACCAATGCGACCACCTCAACGGATACCAATTTGAACTGAGCATAACAGGGATACCGGTTCCACACTATGGTTACAGAAGTTATAGGGTATTCACAGACTGGGAACAAGGAACATATGAATGCAATTGCTGCAAATTTGATCGTGATGGTATGCTATGCTGCCACATTATAAAAGTGATGACGCATATAATCAAATCCCAGAAATGTACATACTAAAAAGGTGGACATTGGACGCGGAAACTATCCTAGCTGAACCACATGACAAACAAAAACAAGGGAAGAAAGAGATGCCTGAAGACTCAAGAAATATGATGGTGTTTGCATCATTCAGACAAGAGTTTGCCAGAGCTGCAAAGATAGGAGTAAAGACAGATGATGGAAGAAAAATCATCAGGAAACACTTGAAGGAAATGAAACAAGAGCTAGATGTGATAGCAAGAAGAGAAGAGAAGAAGAAAAGAGAGGCCGAAAATGAAGCGATTACTATGCCATCGTCTAGTGCTCCAAACGAAGCAAGCGTGACACCTTCGACAACTTCCCCACCAAACAGGGCACAGTCAACAAGCAACTATGCAACACTTCAAACAACAAGCACATCAGGATCTCACATGTCATCAACAAAGCACATTCAGAACCCAGAGAAGTCAGTAACCAAAGGGAGACCACGACAAATAGCAAACAAAAATCCACTAGACCTTGCTACAAAGAAATCAAAGAAATGCAGCCACTGCGGTGCAGAAGGTCACACCATCCGCAAATGCCAGGAAAGGTTGAAGCTCCTAGGATATCAAATCTAGAATGTTTATGTAACAGAAAATGATAACGATATATTTGTTGTTTCTATATATGATAGTTCATGCTATACATTCTGTGGTTTTCAAGTTATACATGCATATGAGTACAAAATATCCACAAGATAACACAGAAGTTATCCATGCATATGAGTACAAGTTATCCATCACATAACACACCACTTATCAATGCATACAAAAAATAAAAGGTTAGCCACTGGTTAAATCTACAGTTATCAATGCGTATATATAAAAAGTTACCAAACACTAAACATTAATATACTATTTAAAAACAGAAGTTATCCAGACATATGACTACAAGTTATCAACCAACGAACACAACAGTTATCCATGCATACTAATAGAAGTTATTAGGCAAATAAAAAGTACATTTATCCATAACTATGTGTTGAAATTATACCACAAATAAATTAATAGAAAAATTATCAAACAGAATTGACACTAGAAAGAAAGCATAAAAAACACTCATATATACAAAAACCCCGTATAAGGTGGGTAATTTATTTAAGACAGTGTGGATAACTAACAGAAATATGACATGATAACAAACATTTAAGAGTGTGGATAACAAACATGTAAAAGTATGGATAAACTTGGGAAAAATATACCTCAGAACTTATTTTCTTCCAAAAGTGACCTCCAATTAGGAAGAACATTACGAGGATGGTTCAACCAAAAAGAAGTCATCTTTTTCTTAATTCCCGGCATCATATCTTGAGAAATACAAGGCACAACGCTTCCATTCCACAATTCAAGGTTCTTAAGCATGAAGAACCCACAATCAGTGCTGAAAAACAAAAAATAAACAATGAATAAACAAACATAGTATAAATGATTATACAAAAACAAAATAAAATTACATGCGTATAAATCTAACCGGCTAACTAACCTGTCAACTTGACTAGGAACAGGGACATGCATCAACTCAAAATCTTCAATCTGTCTTCTAGAATCAGAATAATTGACGATATACATTTTCTTTATTGCTTCCATTAGTTTGGTCGCATGTTCAATCATTTCTACATTAGCTTCACCACGGAGCGAGTCAAGAATCTCAAACCTTTTGGCAGGCATATTAACAGAAAGCATGTACCAATGTCCCAAAGGGTCCTTTTTAGTCCCTAGAACCTGAAGGACAGGAAAGCAAAGCTACAGAAAAAATGAACATAAGATAAGTAAATGCACGTGTAGAAAAACAATGGTTATCCAGACAGAAATGAAAGAGTTATCAACACAACATAAGCAATGGTTATCATACACTATGCCTGAACTTATCAACTGCATAAAAATCAAATCAAATTAGATAGCATACCATATGTTTGTGGCTCAGTTTACAATTATCATCTCTCCTGAACGACCTCCGAACAAGATTTGCAGTGAATCTTCCCTCCAACAGATATTTAGTAACAATATAAGGAAAAATTATCTTGTTGGACGGGCAATTATCTTGCATTGCAGAAATAGCGAGATCACACATATTGTTAGAAAGCTCGTCATATGGCATCACACTTTTAGCAAAATCACTAGTTGTCACCCACATTGGATCAATGTTACAAATTGATGTGCTGCAAAAAACAATTAATGATTAGAATACAAGTTATCCAATATGAAAACCAGTAGTTATCGCCAACAAACAGTGCAAGTAATCAACCTGTAGTAGTACAAGTTATCAAACCAGTAAAAAAAGTTCAACTTATCCACTAAAATAACAACAAAAGAGTTACCAAACAAAACTAGTACTGACCAAACAGTATTAGTACAACTTATCATCGAGGTACAAATAAAAAGGTAAAGTTATCAACCCTAAATATTAAAAATGATCCACAATGAAAACCATAAAGTTCAGCAACTAGAAGAATAAAATGATACACAAGTAGTAATACAGGTTAGTAAACAACTAACAACAAAGAAAAGGTCCAAGTTATCCACTGTTAAACTAAGAGTTATCCACTAAAATACTACAAGTGACCTACCAGTAATACTACAACTTATCAACCAGATAACATATAAAGTCAAGTTATCAAGCATGAAACATTAGAAGTGACCAATGGTAGCATTTAAACGTTACCCACAGAGAATACTAAAAAGGATAGAATATTATAAAAAAAGAACATGTACATACTTTTTAATCTTCGACTTATTCGCATTACTCGTGTGTATGATAATCTTATTATACAATGCATCTTCTTCTGCAGTTGTCTTAATATAGGAGAACGGAGGAAGAAGAGACTTGGCAGGATGAATAAGTCTAACAGTACGCAGTCGCGTCGCAGGTGTAACACTACTAGCAACAGCAACTGGAAGAGCAGAACTGATACCAGGAGTAGAATAATTAGGAACAACTACAACAAAACAAAAAATTAGTACAGCTCATAAAAAATATACATTCAAAATACATAAATAGTAACTAAACAATTTTGTTTAGATACCTGGAACGGAACAACTAGTCTGGTTTAACTGTTTGGTATCTTTCGTAAAACTTCGAACAGCTTGATAACCAATCTTTTCACCCAACAGATCATCAAGAGAAATAACTACATTTTCATCATTTACCGGCTTTTTGCAATTACAATCAACTTTTTGTCGATACACTACAAAAATAATAAAGAACGGACAAAGGAAATGTCCAAATGAAAAAGGATAGAAATGGCAGAACCCACGTGGAAAAAGAAAGAAAACCACATGTTTATCACCATAAAGAAAAAATTAAAAAACATAACATATATAAAACAATAAAAGGTAGTTTAATTACATCACACAAACATAGAGTCATACAAATTACAGCACAAATTGTTCCATCAACAACATATAACAAAATAAAAGTTCCCATAAGTTGAAACCTAATTTTAACTACGACTGTCATAAAACAGATCCAAATAGCCATGAAACTGAATCATGATCTTCAAGTTTGAAACCTAAGCCCCAAAACAGCCATCACAACAATGATCTTCAATTTTCTCATCCAAAAGGGACATTTAACTAGATCCGTCCGCACCCTCATTTTTATCACCACCCGTTTTCGGTAAGTTCAATAAGTTAACAGCTGCATAGAATATGTCCCAAAAGAAAAACAAGAAGAAAAAGGGACAAAACAAAACAAATTGTTAATATCATATAATCTGTTACTAAAAGTTATCAGAATAAAAACAGTGTAGGTTACCAACATAAATAAGCTAAAGTTATCATCACTAGTATATAAAAGTGATCAAGGGCATATAAATAAAGTTATCAGTACAAACCAAAAATGCACAAAATGATAAAGACACATCATACACTATGAAATAAATCATAATTAAGAGAATAAAGTTTTACATTACAAAAATAATAATATAAGACAAATATATAATAAAGTTGCAAGCATTTTAAAACTTTGAAAAACAAAAAACACTGTAGGTTACCAACATAAATAAGACACAGTTATCAGCACTAATATATAAAAGTGATCCAGGGCATATATATAAAGTTATCAGGGTGAAAGTGTGTACCAGTGCTGGGAGAAGGTGCCCAAGACAAAGGAAGAACATCTTCTGCTTCAAAAACATGGAATAAATCACCGGGATCAGCAGAAATGTGATGAGAAACAGGGACAGCACTAGAATAACCATGTGCAACAATACGAAGATCAGGTTGAGCAGGAGCAGGCTGCGCAGGTGCACTAGCAGTAGTAGCAGGCTGCACAAAGACACCAACAGTACGAGCAGGCTCTGCACGGGCACCAGCAGTAGGAGAAACAGGAGGATCCGCATCAGGCACAAAATACGAAACAACATCCCTATAAACATGCAATGGTATCCCAGCAGCAAGACTCAGCTTTCCATCATGAGCAACCAATTTTTCTTTCTTGATAACAGTGACTTCAGCTTCAGAACTTCCATCACCACTCGAAGGACCAGCAGATGTCTCGAGCACACTGGACTGCTTCCTAGCAGGGGTGTCGAAAAGACTAGACGCGGGAACCAAAGGAGCAGATAAAACAGGTTGTACATCTTATTGGGTACTATCATCCAAGACAGAAGGCTCCTTTTCACTCTCACCCTGGGTTGATGGATCTCCAAGCGAGCAAACAGCAGGACTTGCAGCAACATCAACAGAAGTAGCACCTGCTGCAATGTTGATGAACAGCGATGACGCAGGGACAAGAACAACACAATCAGGACAAACAAAACCACCTGCACCTGCATCAACATTGGCATCAACTTGAGGGGCATCATCAACATTGGCATCAACATGAGGGGAATCTCTAGTGGCATCAGCAACTTCCGTGATGTTCTCCGTCTCGTTTGCCATGATATTTACAAAGCTGCTGCTAACAGGCTGATCAATGGTATGCATAATCACTGCAGCTCCTGAGACTGGTTCAGATACATCCATTGCCACATCAACAGATAATCCTACTACAACTGTAGCAGGTGCACTCGTCACAGCAACATCTTCAGAAGCACCACCATTGCCACATGTTTCTCCACCAGATATAACCTCTTCAACATTCAAAACAGGCGCATCCACAACATCAGGAGTTACAACAACATTAGAATGTCCTTCAACACGACTAGGCGAAGGAATAGGAGAGGATGCATCAACATCTATAACAGATGTGCCTTCATCTGCAGAACGCTGTTTTGCCAACCGTGGTGAAGACCTTGATGCAGGCACCGATGCCTTCTTTGGTAATTTCTTGCTGTAATAAATAATTGCCAACAAAAAACAAAAAATCAGAACATAATAAACAGAAAATAGAAAAGTTACCAACATGAACAGGAACAAGTTATCAGGTGAAATATACTACAGTTATCCAGTGAGAAATGCTACAGTTATAAACACTAACATAAAGAAGTCATCATGTGAAAAATATTACAGTTATCAACAATAACATAAAGAAGTTATCATGAGAGAAATGCTACAGTTATCATTATAAACATAAAGAAGTTATCAGATAACTTCTTTATCATAATAAACATAAAAAGGTTATCGGAAAACAAATGATATAGTTATCAACATAAAACAGAAAGGTTACCCACATTAACTAAAACAAGTTATCAGATGAAAATGATACAGTTATCAACACTAAGGTAGTAAAGTTATCCAATGACTGAGATAAATAATTATGCCCACTCATACCTATCTGAAACAGTAGCCCGCATCATGGCAGGAGTAAGGCCCAAATCTTTGCAGACAATAGTCTTGATCTCATTATCAATATCTTCAACAGTACGCGAATTGATCACATTATCAACATCCTCAACCGGACGTGACTTCTTCTTCCTAGACCTTTCATACACACGAATAGGGGTTTTTTCCACAACAGGAGTATCAGTCACCCGGTTTACAGGTGACACAAGATCTACAACAGGTGACCTAGCTTCCGGTGGTGACACAGGATCTACAACAGGTGATCTAGCTTCCGGTGGTAACATATGACGATCATCAGGTGATCTTGTTCGTGGACTATTATTGTGCTCTTCATTAGAATCCGGGAAAGTCAAAGATAGCTGGAGATTGGAAGAACCACCAGCACAACCACCAACAACACCCTTACCCTTCCTGTCAGCACGGACAAAACGTTCAGCATCATCATCTCCACTGCTGTCAGAACTGCTGCTGTCTGAATCCCTCAGAATTGTATTATCACTAGGAAGAATAGGAGACAAGACTTCATTAGTGCATGGAACATTCCTTCCACGAGTGGTAGAACGAGTAAGCCTAGCTCCACGGACACCACTTGAGGTAGCACCACGGGCACCACTTGAGCTACCACCACGAGCACCACTTGAGCTAGCTCCACCCATGAATATTCCTCCAATGGGTTGCGTTGCAAGTTGACCACCAAACTGGGCACTAAACTGATTCGCCATTTCAGCACCAGCATTGCCTTGCACCGCCGTCAAGCCTTGCACAAGGTTACTCATTAACCCAAAAATACCGGATGCAAAACTGCCAACAAGATTTGCTATCTGCGACTTTTGCTGCACAAATAAAAAGAAAGGAAACAACAAGAACATTACCAAAACAAGAAGCAAACAAAAGTAACATGACAATAAAAAGATAAGTACAATTTCAAAATGCTAAAAATATCACCTCATTTGAACAACTAGGGTTTGCACAAGTGCCAAACCATTTGTTAAACCCTTGCACGCCACCAAAAAGACCAAAGCTCATGCCATACCGAGGCTTCAACTGCACAAAGAAACAGATACAGAATTAGCAAATGTGATCAACCAGTTTTCTACATATTACCCAACTTAATCACATGATAACCTACATGTTACCACCCAATAAACACATACGTTACCCACTATTTATACTCAATGTAATCAAACATACATACAACATGTTACCAATAGTTAAACATAAAAAGTTATCAACAACATAAAAACACAAATGCTACAAAATATATTACACACCTCAAGCTTTCCATATGCATTCCCATCATTCTGCAGATCAGCAATCAACACTTCATCAATTAACTCTCTTGACCATATGTTCACAGCATAACGCCCTTCCGGCAAATCAATATCCAAACCACTAACATCTAGTGAGTCAACATAAAGCAGTTGCAAAGAAAACAAATTAAAAAACAGACAAGGAATACAATAAGTACACTAACTAAAACATAAAACAAATTTCAATATAGAAAGTATTATTCACACAATATAAAAACAGCAACGTGTACCTGCAACAGAAAAAGGCAAGCCTGCGTATGACTACCACTAGAAAGCTCCTCATGCAGCTGGTCAGCAACAAACTTGCACCACTGGAACTTGGACACATTTCCAATGTTGTGCTGAAATTATAGAATCAAAAAGGAAATATCAACATAACATCAAAACTTGCACATATATTACACACCACCACAGAAACATAAAAAAAATGTAACCACCCCTATAACACACAGGTTATCATAACAACAAACAGAAAGTTATCAACACAAAAACATATAAGTTACCAGCCAAACTCATATATTGAAAATGAACAGACATTACACCCAAAACTTACCATGATAGGGTAGCACTTGTGGCAAACACGGTTCCGGGTGGTGGGTGATAAAAGTGTAGACACAATGTACATCACATATACTTGCTTGAAATCATCTCCAGATGAAGTCATATCCTTCAACATTTCGAAAACTCGAGTTCTCAAAGGTGTGCCAGAATCATCAGGAAAAAGAGCAGGGGCAAGAGCACCCTAAATTTCTGCATCAGCATAATAAGGAACCGGCTCTTCACCAAGCGGCAAACCCAAACATCTGAATACACTATCCACGTTCAGGGGTATCCTTCCTCGACCGGGCATAACAAATTCACGTGTATGCTTGTCATATAAACTAGCAAACCAAGTCATAACTGCGTCGTGCAGTGATGAACACTTGATATCTAACAAACTATCAAACTCCATTGATTCAATTGTTGCCTTCTGATCATTCGATAGAAAATCCAGTAAACCGGTCACGGCAGAAGGAGATGCCCTGTTACGTTTACGGGCAGGTTGTTTTTCACCCTCAACAACATTATCAGCAGCCTTCCGTTTCCTCGGCATCCTGGCAACTACAAACAATTTAAAATGAAAAAATAAATACAAAACTAAACCATAATGATACACAAGAATTCATAGAAAAAAATAAAACAATACCATCAGTACATAAGTTATCAATCATAATAACCTAATGTTATCATGCAAACAGAACACAAATTACCCATTATAATAAGCTAATGTTATCATACCAACATAGCACTAGTTATCCATGTCAAAACACACACATTATCATGCATTTTGCTCAAAAATAGACATGAATAATTTTTTTACCACATAACAGTTTACAACTACTGTTATCAACATATAATGTCCAATGTTACCCATGCACATTTTTGATGTTATCAAGGGATCATATACCACTGTTACCCATAGATAGATCAGTTGTTACCCATGGCTATATCTGTTGTTATCAAGCAAAAATGTTTAGAATCCCCATTAGACCATGATGTTATCATACCAACATAACACTAGTTATCCATGTCAAAACACACACATTATCATGCATTTTGCTCAAAATACACATGATTCAAAAATTTAGCACATAACACTTTAGTACTTCTGTTATCAATAGATCCTGGCTAATGTTACCCATGCATATTTTTGAGGTTATCAAGGGATCATATCCCACTGTTATCCATACATACATCAGTTGTTACCCATGCCTAGATCTGTTGTTATCAGCCAAAATGTTCAAAATCCCCATTAGACAATGGAGGGACAGCACACATGATCACATCATCTGAACATCAAAAATACAGCAAAACGCAGCAGATCTGACAAGACAACATTACTCAAAGGGGATCAGAGGCAGCATTTCAAACCCTATGCATGTAGGAGCCAGACAAAATTACAGGGCAAAAACGCACGCAATAGAACTTACAACTTACACACGAACTTAATCCGCAGGACCTACAGGAATCAACCCTAACAACAAACCCGACGAAATGGAACCGCCGGAAAACAGAGAGTGACAGAGGATAAGGGTGGGAGCAGCGGAGGAGAGAAACTGGAGGAGGAGGAGAGAACTTGCGAGCACACCTGGAGGGAGTAGACGCGTCGGCGACGACAATGGCGAGCAGAATCGACGAGCAACCGATGGAAACTGCAGTATTCGCCTTCAAATCGCCGGAGGAGAAGAAGAGGAGAGAGAGCACCGCGATTACCGAAACGGTCGGGGGAAGTGGGAGAAACGGTCGGGGAAGTGGGAGGGGTGGAGAGGATGACGAGTGGGGCCCCAGGTGAATAGGGAAAAGGGATCAGGTGTGCCGCATTGATACACTGCAACCAACCGCGCGGGCGCGCTACCTTGCTCGAGATCGTTGGATTAGAAACCAACGGCTCCTGTCAGCCCGCCCGGTTTTGCTAATCTCAGACCGGTCTGAGTCTAGAAAAACCGATTTTTTTTGTCGGTCGTGACTCAGGTCACATGCGACATATACATTGAGATGTTTTCTTACAGCATTTAAATATACAAATACTACATCTTGCGAAAAAAACGATTCAACTGGATGCACTTCATGTGTACTAGATCTCAAACAAATGCATAGATTGCAGCAGCTAGCCGGCAACTACGAGGGTTTTACAGTTGCCGCTGTCGGCCTACATTATCCGAGAAAGGACTCATGCCTTGGCTCTCGTCTTCTTCCCGGTGCGGCGGTTGCGAGAGCTGGAGCGACTCGAGGCCCCTCATCTGGGGCTCCACCACGTCCATGAAGTCCACGGCGTGCGGAAGATCGTCGAAGTTCACCATCTGGCCCGGCGCCGACGCGGCAGAGTAGGCCGGCGCCTGCAGCGCGGCCGCAGCCAGGTGTTGTTCCGTGCCGTCCGGGTGCGCGGCGGTGGCCGCGAAGGCGAGCCTGCAGTTGAAGAGCTGGGACTGCAGGAGGGCGAGCTGGCCCTGGAGGAGCGCCACCTGGTGCTGGAGGGCGAGGATGGTGCCGACGCAGCCGTATACGGGGTCCGCGACGCGCGCCTGGGCCTCGTAGCAGACCGTGCGCGCCGCGTCCCGCCGCAGCGCCACGGGCACCCGCGACAGCAGCTTGGCCACGTTGCTGGCGCCGAACACCCGGTGCACCGCCGCGAACTGCGCCGCGCCGCGGTCCCTCCCGCTCCCGCTCCCGCCGGCGCCGCCGCTGAAGTGCGGCGCGAACACGCACCCCGGCACGCACCGCCGCCGCAGGAACTTGCACGCCCCGCACGGTGCGCCCGGCCCCGCCGACGACGACGTCTCGTCCTCCTCCTCCTGCCGCCGCTGTCCAGCTGCTCCGGCGCCGCGCTTCCTGGGCGGCTCCGGCTCCTGCTGCATCGCGTTTCGCGTGCGTGCGCGTGCGCCACGGCCGCGCGCGTGGCGTGAGCGGGGCGAGGAGTTTTAAAAAGGGCTGGGGGCCGGTGGGTGGGTCCGCGCTCGCCTGGGTCGCGGCAACTTGAGTTCCGGTGGTGTCCATGCAAGATTTATGAGGGCCGTGCCGCGCGGGGTGCGGCGGCTACGGCCGCTGATCTCGCGGCCACGGAAGACAACGGTGTTAGCTCGGGAGTTGTTTGCAAGGGGAAGTGGAGCCTGAAACCATCGGATTTTCTCTTCAGATCATCTTGAAGCTCTTCGGGTTTTCTCTTCAGAGATCAGTTGACGTGCGATTGCAAATGGTGCCGTACAAACTACCAAGGCAGGCACGAGGTATTGGACACTCACGATACGGAGCTGCGTGGGTCAAGTGATGCCATCTTGGAGCCTCACACAACAGAACAGGCTTCATTCTTGCGGCGAGTCAATTCCTTGTGCAAAGAAATATTGCATGATCAAACTTGTTAGATCAACGGATCACATTATCAATCTGTTGGGAAGGAGTTACAACGGATCGAACGAAGGAATAGCTACCCGCCCTGAAGCTAACATTCTTGAAACGAGAGTACACGATCAAATTTGCTTGGAAGGAATTACAACCGACAGCCCAAACTCAGGTTTCTTCCGCAGGAAGTACACCAGGACAACACGAGCTTCCGCAGAAGCACGGCAAGCCCTTAGGCCGAACCCTAGCATCCCCGTAACTGAAGCAGAGCTCTTCCCCTTCCACTATATCTCTGGCAGCGAAAAGGCAGAGCCTCGGGATCAACGAACCAGAGCTCCTTACCAACACAGGCTGCAGGTTGCCTCCATCACACGAATGGTTGATGAAGCGGGCCACGTTTCCCACTCTCGTCGCGTCGATGTTAACCCGCATGCATGATCTCCCAGAAGGAAGGTGCTCTCGTATAACCAGGAGTGCCGGAGAGAGCTTACCGGCAGAGGCAAGCTCGTCGTACAGCCTCCCTCCTCTGTGCTTCCTCTGTTGTCAGGAACTCGCCTATGGTCCAAACACAGATAGCATAGTCAAACTCCTAATAAGTACGAGTAATAAATAACCTAAATATCAATGTCAGCATGGAGGTATAACCCATAAAGAATAAGCCAATGCAAACTAAAGCAGGTCCCGAAAAAACTATGTGAAGATGGCATAGGGAATTTCAGATCAGTGCCTCCAATTCCTACAGCCCGTACATTCATATTCTGAATTGATAGCTGGAAAATGGTAACCTCAGTCTGTCATTCATAATATGAACTGATATAGTCACCATACTACTGATATGGCCACCAAACATCACAACACTTGACCACCAAGCCAAAAGCACGTTTACAAGCAACCATTCATCACAATCTAAAAGGGGTTTAAAAATAAATGAACTCCAACAAACCGACGACTAGGCCAACAACAACCACTATATGGGAAGAACCCAAAACTCAGATGGTGCAAGGTAAAGATCATGAGGGCTCACATGCATTTTCGGTGATCCCATGCATTGGCATATGAAGTACAGTTTCTCCAACAACAACATTCTAATGCAGAACAAAAAAAATATCGAACAGCTAACGAAGTAGGTTTTTGCATCGCTGGTGTGCACTCTAAACTCTACAATTATGTACCGATAAAACTGGGCTTTGATAGTAAAACCTTCTTCAAATATTATGAATGTTAGCACATCATAATGCATACCGATACCTATCCAGAACCACATCTTAGTACTTACACTCGAAATGCATGATTCATTTACTAGTTCTTTTCAAGGGCTCCTCTATCCTACCCGACTGAAAATGCTTTTGACATGAACCACGGTACGTTAGCAAGTTCTTGCCCTCTAAGCAACTAATTGTCAAGTCCATCGATTTTTTTTTGAAGTGTTGACGCAATTCAATTGAAGCAGACACAAACGCGAGAGACGCAACTAAATACACCGGTAATAGGCACGTTGAGACCACTGGCCACAGGCATGGATTGTGAGGCACATCTGAAGGTGAACTTATCTGCCTGGAAGCATCATCATTTGATTTTTTAAAGAATGTAACAGAAATCATAACTTTAGTGTAAGTTCATAATGTTATATGTTGATCCAAATTCTACAAAGTATAGGCCAACTTCTGACGAGTGGAGCGAGGCCCGTCGCCGGGAGGCTTGGGCCGAGTGTACGGTACGGATCGTCGAAGACCTAGGTTTCCACCGATATATAAACCCCTTGTAAGCCGCCGGTTGGAACAGTTGCATCTGTGAAATCCCCGGCGTTTGTAAACACTCCTCGATATAGTGAAGTTTCGCTGGCTGGCGCCCGTGGTTTTTTCCTCTCTTTGTTGGAGAGGTTTTTCCACGTTAAATCTGTGTCCCCCTTGCTGTGTTTTTGTTTTCGTTCTTCGTTATCTTCTTGTCGCAATTGTAACAAGTGGTATCAGAGCCCCAGGTTCTAATCTAGGGTTTGCGACATGTCGTCATTGAAGTTCGATCTACCACAGCTGGACTACACCACAAGATTCTCCTTGTGGCAGGTGAAGATGCGGGCGATTCTCGCCCAAACTTCTGATCTGGATGAAGCGCTGGATGGATTCGGTGAAAAGGATGCTAAGACCTGGTCCGCTGAAGAGAAGCGGAAGGACCGTAAGGCTTTGTCTTTGATTCAACTTCATCTGTCCAATAATATTTTGCAGGAAGTACTGGAGATGAAATCTGCTGCTGCCCTATGGGAAAAACTGGAAACGATCTGCATGTCAAAGGATCTAACCAGTAAGATGCATGTGAAGATGAAGTTGTTCTCGCATAGATTGCAGGAAGGTGGATCGGTAATGAATCACTTATCTCTTTTTAGAGAGATTATTTCTGATTTGCAATCTATGGAAGTAAAATATGATGATGAGGATCTAGCCCTATTACTCTTATGCTCGCTGCCTAGTTCTTATACACACTTTCGTGATACAATGTTGTTGAGCCGTGACAAGATAACCCTTGATGAAGTGCAAGATGCCCTCAAACAGAGGGAAAAGATGAAATCTATGGTGCAGGCAGATGGGGCGTCCTCCAAGGCTGAAGCTCTGCAGGTTCGTGGCAGGACCGAGCAGAGATTTAACAACCATGGCAACCGAGATAAGAGCAAAGACGGCAGAGGTCGTTCGAAGTCCAAGGGAAAGGACAAGTTCTGCAGGTATTGTAAGAAATCTAATCATGTTATTGATGATTGCTGGAAGCTGCAGAATAAGGAGAAAAGGAACGGTACTTACCAACCGAAAGATAAGGATCAAGGCAATGGTAAGGCTGCTGTTGTTTCTGATAGTTCTGATGGTGAATGCTTAGCTGTTTTTGCTGTTTGTGCTTCTCGTGATGATGAATGGATACTTGATACTGCATGTTCGTTTCACATTTGCTGTAACAAAGATTGGTTCAGTTCATATGAGTCTGTGCAGACTGGAGATTTTGTGCGTGTGGGGAATGACAACCCATGCCATATCGTTGGTGTTGGATCTGTTAAGATTAGGACACATGATGGCGTGACACGCACGTTGAGTGAGGTGAAGCACATACCAAGCATGGCCAGAAATTTGATCTCCCTGAGTACCATGGACGTTGATGGATACAAGTATGCAGGTGGGCATCGAGTTCTGAAGGTATCAAAAGGTTCTCTTATTCACATGATAGGTGATATGAATTCTGCTAAATTATATGTTCTTAGAGGTAGCACTTTGCCTGGTATTGCTGCTGCTGTTACTTCTAATGATTCTGATGATTGTGGTAAAACACATATATGGCATATGCGTCTTGGGCATATGAGCGAACAAGGCATGGCAGAGTTGGTCAAGAGAGAGCTGATTGATGGTTGCAACTTGAGTAAGTTTGAGTTCTGTGAGCACTGCATCTTTGGTAAGCATAAAAGAGTTAAATTCAATGCTTCCGTTCATACCACCAAAGGCATATTAGATTATGTGCATGCTGATGTATGGGGTCCGTCCCGTAAGACTTCTATTGGTGGTGCTAATTATATGCTTACTATTATTGATGATTACTCAAGAAAGGTGTGGCCTTATTTTCTGAAGCATAAATCTGATGTTTTTGATGCTTTTAAGAAGTGGAAAGTTATGGTTGAAAAACAGACTGAGAAGAAGGTAAAGGTACTACGTACTGACAATGGTATGGAATTCTGTTCTAATGAGTTTGAGGAGTTTTGCAGTAACGATGGCATGATCAGGCATCACACCATCCCATATACTCCTCAGCAGAATGGCGTGGCAGAACGCATGAACAGAACCATCATCTCGAGGGCTCGTTGTATGTTGTCTAATGCAGGTATGCATAGGCGTTTCTGGGCTGAAGCAGCCAACACAGCGTGTTACCTCATCAACAGGTCACCTTCTATTCCACTTGAGAAGAAAACTCCTATTGAGGTATGGTCAGGTTCACCTGCTGATTATTCACAGTTGAGAGTTTTTGGTTGCACTGCTTATGCTCATGTTGATAATGGAAAGTTAGAGCCTAGAGCTGTCAAGTGCATATTCCTTGGTTATGGTTCAGGAGTTAAGGCATATAAACTATGGAACCCTGAAACAAAAAGGATTTTGTTGAGTAGGAACGTTGTTTTCAATGAATCCGTTATGTATCATGACAGCTTGCCATCAGATCCCTCTCCAGTTGCTATTGGAGAGGAGGGAGTTCGTGTGCAGGTGGAGCACCTGCAGAAAACTGTTGATAATAATGCTGTTGTTGATGATACTCATGAGGAAAATATTGATGATGATGTTGTTCAGCACTCACCTACTGTTTTGCAGCAGCCACAGGAATCTATTGCTGCTGATAGACCGAGACGTAACATAGTTCCACCTCGTCGTTTAATTGAAGAGTGTAATCTTGTACATTATGCTTTTAGTTGTGCTGAACAGGTGGAGAACGATTCTGAACCTGCTACATATAATGAAGCCATTGCATCCGTTGACCGCGAGAAGTGGGTATCTGCTATGCAAGAAGAGATGCAATCGCTTGAGAAAAATGGCACATGGGATGTTGTGCGCTTGCCTAAACAAAAGAAGGCGGTCCGCTGCAAGTGGATCTTCAAGAAAAAGGAAGGTCTATCTCCCAAAGAGCCTTCAAGGTACAAGGCAAGGTTAGTAGCAAAAGGGTTCAGCCAGATTCCAGGTATTGATTACAATGATGTGTTCTCTCCAGTTGTGAAGCATAGTTCCATTCGTACTTTCTTTAGTATTGTGGCTATGCGTGATCTTGAGCTTGAGCAGTTAGATGTCAAGACTGCTTTTCTGCATGGAGAGCTTGATGAGGAAATATACATGGACCAACCAGAAGGGTTCATAGTGCCTGGTAAAGAGGATTTTGTGTGCAAATTAAAGAAGTCTCTTTATGGCTTAAAGCAATCTCCAAGACAGTGGTATAAAAGGTTTGATTCATTTATGATCTCACATGGTTTTGAGAGGTCTAAATATGATAGTTGTGTTTATATCAAGTTTGTTGATGGGTCACCTATATACTTGCTGCTATATGTTGATGATATGTTAATTGCTGCCAAGGGCATGAAAGAAATCACTACTTTGAAGGCACACCTAAGTAGTGAGTTTGAGATGAAGGATCTTGGTGCTGCTAAGAAGATCTTAGGTATGGAGATTACCCGAGATAGAAAATCTGGTTTGTTATTTCTTAGTCAGCAAAGTTACATTAAGAAAGTTCTTCATCGTTTTAATATGGATGGTGCCAACTCAGTTAGTACTCCTATTGCTCCTCACTTTAAATTGTCAGTTTCTCAATGTCCTACTACTGATGAAGAGTTTGAGTACATGTCAAAGGTGCCATATTCTAGTGCTGTTGGTTCTTTGATGTATGCCATGGTTTGTTCTCGTCCTGATTTATCATATGCTATGAGTTTGATAAGTAGATACATGGCTAATCCTGGTAAAGAACATTGGAAGGCTGTTCAGTGGGTTTTCAGGTACCTTCTTGGCACTTCCAATGCTTGTTTGAAGTTTGGCAGGACCGGTGAGGGACTCGTTGGCTATGTGGATTCAGATTTTGCTGCCGATTTGGATAAGAGAAGATCCCTCACAGGTTATGTGTTTAATGTTGGAGGTTGTGCTGTTAGCTGGAAGGCTACATTGCAGGCTGTTGTTGTACAATCTACTACTGAAGCTGAATACATGGCTATTGCTGAAGCTTGCAAAGAATCTGTTTGGTTGAAAGGTTTGTTTGCTGAGCTTTGTGGAGATGATTCTTGCATTACTTTGTTTTGTGACAGTCAAAGTGCCATATACCTTACAAAAGATCAGATGTTCCATGAGAGAACTAAGCACATTGATGTCAAGTACCATTTTGTTAGAGACATTGTTGCTCAAGGTAAATTAAAGGTATGCAAGATCAGCACTCATGATAATCCTGCTGATATGATGACTAAACCTGTTCCTGTTGCTAAGTTTGAGCTTTGCTCGAACTTAGTTGGTTTAACTAATTAGCCCAAGTGGCTATTGGCGCCGAAAGTATTTGCTTTGTTTGTTCAGGGAGATGGTTGCTGTTGATGCTACAAGGAGGAATTTGTCTCAAGGTGGAGTTTGTTATATGTTGATCCAAATTCTACAAAGTATAGGCCAACTTCTGACGAGTGGAGCGAGGCCCGTCGCCGGGAGGCTTGGGCCGAGTGTACGGTACGGATCGTCGAAGACCTAGGTTTCCACCGATATATAAACCCCTTGTAAGCCGCCGGTTGGAACAGTTGCATCTGTGAAATCCCCGGCGTTTGTAAACACTCCTCGATATAGTGAAGTTTCGCTGGCTGGCGCCCGTGGTTTTTTCCTCTCTTTGTTGGAGAGGTTTTTCCACGTTAAATCTGTGTCCCCCTTGCTGTGTTTTTGTTTTCGTTCTTCGTTATCTTCTTGTCGCAATTGTAACACATAAATCATCAATCAAGCACTCATCCATCTACAATTTTGATAAGGATTCAGCAACCTCATGGGAACTGGAGAGGGGTGTATTCGACTACTGTACCAGCATACTCGCAGACGAACTGCGCGCGGCGGAGGACTTGGGCAGCGTGCAGCCCCCACCCTTTCTTCAGGTGGCGCACGACCCGCAGCTGCACCGTGACGCCGCGCTGCGTCCGCCGGTTCTCGCACGAGGGCCCGCACGCGCACCCGTCGCCGCACTCCCTGAGGGTCCCCATCCCCGCCCGCGAGGCATCCGCCGTCTCGGCCTCCGGGTCAGCGCACGCGCACCCCGCGCCGCCGCACTCCCTGAGGGTCCCCATCCCCGCCCGCGAGGCATCCGCCGTCTCGGCCTCCGGGTCAGCGCACGCGCACCCCGCGCCGCCGCACTCCCTGAGGGTCCCCATCCCCGCCCGCGAGGCATCCGCCGTCTCGGCCTCCGGGTCAGCGCACGCGCACCCCGCGCCGCCGCACTCCCTGAGGGTCCCCATCCCCGCCCGCGAGGCATCCGCCGTCTCGGCCTCCGGGTCAGCGCACGCGCACCCCGCGCCGCCGCACTCCCTGAGGGTCCCCATCCCCGCCCGCGAGGCATCCGCCGTCTCGGCCTCCGGGTCAGCGCACGCGCACCCCGCGCCGCCGCACTCCCTGAGGGTCCCCATCCCCGCCCGCGAGGCATCCGCCGTCTCGGCCTCCGGGTCAGCGCACGCGCACCCCGCGCCGCCGCACTCCCTGAGGGTCCCCATCCCCGCCCGCGAGGCATCCGCCGTCTCGGCCTCCGGGTCAGCGCACGCGCACCCCGCGCCGCCGCACTCCCTGAGGGTCCCCATCCCCGCCCGCGAGGCATCCGCCGTCTCGGCCTCCGGGTCAGCGCACGCGCACCCCGCGCCGCCGCACTCCCTGAGGGTCCCCATCCCCGCCCGCGAGGCATCCGCCGTCTCGGCCTCCGGGTCAGCGCACGCGCACCCCGCGCCGCCGCACTCCCTGAGGGTCCCCATCCCCGCCCGCGAGGCATCCGCCGTCTCGGCCTCCGGGTCAGCGCACGCGCACCCCGCGCCGCCGCACTCCCTGAGGGTCCCCATCCCCGCCCGCGAGGCATCCGCCGTCTCGGCCTCCGGGTCAGCGCACGCGCACCCCGCGCCGCCGCACTCCCCCTCGGCGCACGCGCACCCGGCGGAAGGGAGGCCTAGGTCCGGGCGGGGCCAGGTGGGGCATGGCGGTCGGGCCCGTGTGCAGCCCCACGGCTGGGCATGAGCGGAGGCCGCGGGGTGGATGAGGGAGAAGGGGGTGTAGAGGAAGTAGGCGTAGGGCTTGGAGTCGATGGGGTTGTCGAAGGGGACGGAGACGGCCTCCAGGCCGCGGGAAGAGTCAGCGGCGCGGCGGGCGGTGACGGCGGACGTGGCTGCGCGCAAGGCGCGGCTGGCACAAGCGGCCACCGCAAGGTCGGGCGGCGGCAACCACGGCAGAACCAGCTCCGCCAACTCGCTCGCGGCACCGGCCGCCGTTGGATTTCTCATACCGGCCAGGCGGGGTTTGCTGGCTCGGGCAAAAAGGTCATTCCTAGTTTTCTACTACTAGTACTACTAGGTTGTTCTTGTGAAATGGTAGTACAGCTGCAGGCACCCAGCCCATTCATGGGATGCACAACTGTAAAGAAATTTGCATTGAAAAATAGACTGCATTACATTTCATTGACCATGAGATCCATCTTATTCTCTTGTAAAAAAGATGAAAATCTTACTCCGCCCAGAATGCAGGAGTGCCAAGTCTAAACTTATTTCCTGGCGACAAAAGGAAACTGAAACTCAGAATCTATGAATGGCGATCAGTAACAAAATAACAAGATGTATCGAGGCTTATGCTCAAAGACTACTTCGTGAAGAACAACCAGATGAAGCCTATGTGCTCAAAGACTACTTTCGTGAAGAACAACCAGATGAAGCCTATGTGATTCACTGTGCGCAGCAGCTAGCAGGTCAGAGTCGTCATTGCTGATGAGACATAACTATATTCAACTCATCAGAGCAAAACTAGTTTCTATTCTAGTTCTAGCTCGGGTATATAGCCTAACAAAAAAGACGATATAGACTTCATGTTGCATTAGTGTCGTCAACGGACTTCTTGTATTCAGGCTTGAGCTCATGCGTCCCTTGATTTGGTCCTCGTTTGTTGTAGACGCAAAGATCGTTCATTATTTCCTTCAGAAATTGCTGCATGAACCAAGTGCGGGTAGGTTGTAACGTGTAAGTGCAGAATTGGATGTACTAAGTAAATGGAATTACTCTAGGAGTGAATCAACATAAATGCTTCCAGGAGTCACAAGCAAAATACCTCTGGTTGGTCTGTTTCCTGCATTAGATGCTTTAGTGACCAATTTGGCTGCCTCTCAAATAACTTGAATAGGATATTTTCCAAATCCTTGCGATCCCTTCGTGTTCTTTTCAGTTCAGAAGGTTTTGTTGGTGCTGCCTTCTTCTTCTCCTGATAAGCACATTAATGAGATTCTTCTACTCCCTCCGACACATATTAGTTGACTTAGATTCATCTAGATACGAATGTATATTCATATCTAGTCAAGTTTTAGTGCTAGATACATTCGCATCTAGAAAAATTTGAGTCAACTAATATGGGTCGGAGGGAGTAAAACAAGACCAGCTCAAACTATCTGTTTTCTGGGAATAACTATCGAGAACATAGAATGTCATTGTCAGGTATAAGATGGAAATTCAGAAAACAGGTGATCCCTAGCAATATTGAGAATTTTCTTAGCTATCTTGAGAAAGGATTACTACCTTTGGACCAGACTGAGACCCACCAAGCATGTTAAGCAATGGGCGCACGCCCATTCCATGGTCCTTGTCAAGTACCTAACAAATGAGGATGAAAGGCGAATTTACATAATAACACCTGGAGGACAGAACAGAAGAAAACAAAAAGGCAAGATCAAATTCAAAATCTGACTTGCACTTTTCTTGTTTTAATCATAGACTTTGTAGTTCTTTCACGACATAATTTTGCATAATCGGAAAGATTTTCTTTGTGCGGTTCCATGTCAAATTTGTTCCCGACTTTTCCTTCACATGCATGCTTCCCTGAAACAAGTAAAAGGCTGTAAGCTTGTCTTGAAAGTTATGTTCAAATGATCGATCTAAAAAATGCGTTGTTCTGAAGGCGTATAACATGCGGTAGGGGAGATTCAACCACAAGAACTTCTAAACGCAGCAAAATAAAATGTATGTGGTTTGCTTCAAAAAACATGTATCTAATGATAGTCAGATGCAACAATACAACTAGGAAATTGTACAGGAATTTGAATTACTAAGTAAAAGCAGTTCGGCCAAATGTTGGCCATTATTCTAAACCTTGCTCAAGGGCAACAGCCAACAGGCATGATAAAGCAAATGCCAAATAGATTTGTCAACTAAAAAGTAGGATATTTGATCTATAGCCTGATAATATACTAACTGAAGCTTGAGCATTCTAGCTTTATGCAAACATTTATTTGGTGGGGTACACATAACATGAGTCAGTAGGCACACTGAAATGACTAAATAAGTATGAAGTTTCTCAAAAAATGTAAAACGTAGAAAGCCCACAGCATAGCATAAACTTTGTGAATTAATTACAGAAATGAAAAATCAACAGGTTGCTTAAAGAATAAGTTCAAACAGAGCACAATCTTCGACAGTACAAGGACATAGTTCAACACATCGAGAAGAAATAGCATTAACCACCCAAGAGCATTGGATTGGTGATCAGGATGACAGTACAATGAAATCAATAGTTAAGCAATATATCCTCTAAAGTTCAATAAGTAGCCTAATATGTACAGAACCTGAACTATATATAAAACTGATCAGTTATTTTTTTTACTTAATGAATAGCCAGAGCTCCTACTGTTTGGCCGAAAGAAAAAACTGAACTATGCCACTAACCACCAATAACTGGAGCATGAGGACTCAAGACTCCAAAAAGCAACTAAATGACTTTACTTCATGACCAGAATGGAGATAAAATTACAGATTTAAACTCCAAATCCCATACAGCCAATTGAATGTTAGAGCTCTCCCATGCATAAAGGCTGAAGGCAGTTTGGTGAATTTGGTTAGCATGAGGTAACTAGTTTTTGAACCAATTAGATAATTCAGTACATATAAACATTAAGAAGGATATTGGTAAATCAAAAAAAAAATTTGCCCACTTACAGAAACAACTGGTTTCAACTAAGAAAAATAAAAGAAACACATGTGAATATCATAAGAATGGTGAAACGCGGCATAATTATTACCTTGGTTAGACTCCGAGAAAACACACATTGGCACAAAATCCTGGAACATATTCAAAGAGTAGTTCTTAGGTGTATTGCCATTGTCAGTGTGAGCCATCTCCATTTTGAACTGTTTATTCATAAACACCATGTCAGAAAACATAGGTACCATAAAAATAGCATCTTAAATGGACGCTCTTCTACATTCAGTCAACAAGGATGTCTCATGGCCTCTAAGAAAACTGGGCATAACGACTGACAGCAAAGTTATGTGAAAACATGGTAAATACATAGCTGGAAATTTCTGAATTAACACCAATATGCCATATAGCAAGGATCCAAAGTACATGGTTAATGGTTTCTATATTTTCCTCAAATTCTTTCAGGTGATTCTGTGGTAAAAAACATACGGACTAGACATTTCCATAAATATTCGGAAGACTAACAGCAGTTAGATCAAACCGTAAGGAAACTGAAGGCAAACATAGTTCACCATTCTAGCAATGCGTCTGGACATTAAAGTTCATGTGTTATAGTATTATTTGGGCAATGTTACAAAACAACCCTACAGTTCAACCCACGTTATTCCGGGGAGCAGGCACGTTTCGATCGAGCCAAACCACGCAACAGGAGCGAAGGGGGGGAAGCTTGCCTGCTTCGGATCCTCGTCGGTGCTGAGTGGGTCGAAGGAGAGGATGACCTTGGCGACGACGGGGTTCGGGTTGGGGCCTCCGGCGTCGGGGGCGACAACGGCGGCGGCCTCCTGCCAGGCTTGTGAGACGATGGTCGGGCACTTCATGAGCCACACGGAGCGGTCGGCCCGGCCCGTCTCCAGGTGCTTAGCCTCCTCCGCCATGCCGCGAATTGGTAGTGCTCCGGTCCGGTGAGCGGTTCCTCTCGGAATCGGGCGTTGCACGGCTCGCCGGCTTGTGCGCCGGGATTTCAGGTGCTTTGTGTTTAACTCGCGAATCGGGACGGATTGACAGTGTGGGCTGTGGGGATTTCTGGTTGTTTGGGCCGTGCGTCGGTGCAGTGCAGGTGTTGCGCTGTACTGCAGTGAGAACTGGAAGTCCATTTTCCTCCCCCCCAAAAAAAACTGGAAGTCCGTTCGTAACTTATGGTGCTTTTTAAAGGAAAGCCGTCACGCTTTATCCTATATATAACTAAATAGTTCATCCCACTAATCTATTTCTCTAAACATGCAAGTTGTCCACATCAGCAGTCCGTCGCCTCAAAAAAACTGCCCACTATTTTATTTCTCTACACATGCAAGAATGCCACCTCATCATTTAAAAATTTATTTTACTTATAGAACAAATCATCCATTCCGCTGCTCATTATCTCTCAAACGATTTAATTGCAGACTTTCATATGCCTGTCCATTCCACTTCCCCTTTCCACTCCAATTCCCACAAATAGCAGTCCTGCCTTCCGCACTTCCTTTCTTAATAGTCCTCCTAAACCTCTAGCAATTCTATTCCCAATACCACCAACGCGAGCAAGGTACGGATCTGAGGGCCGTCGCTGGTGGCGATTGTCATGTTCCACTGTTGTATTGTTGCTCGGATACCCGATTATAGATGTCTATTTTTCGTTATTGATTTCGAATCCTCAAGGTGATCCCATCAGCTTATCTCATCGTTTTGATCCTTCGTTGTTGCTCTCATGTCCAAGCTTTCCCAAGTAGCGGCAGGGTATTGGCTGGCCCTATCTTAGTTTTTGGATGATCTGCTACCTCTAATTAATTTCATGTTTTAGTAGGCAGCGAGGGCCACCAGTTTAAAGATGCATGGAAGCTAACAGAGGATGGACCGTGAGGCCGATGGCGATCTCAGTTTCCACTACGAACAGTGCCAGCACAATTGCTAAGGTCCTACCATTTCTACATATTACTCACTTTATCGAGGAGGTTCTCAATTGTTTCTGGCCACTATCATTTTGTGTAGTGAAGTTTGAAGGATACCTATATCGTTGTTATGGAATCTTTGTAACTTCAATTTGTATATCCTGTCAAAATAAAGTAGAATGAAAAAACAGGTAAAGAAATTCTTGCCCGGCTGCAGGATCCATCTTGCTTTCTCCTCACTCCATCTGAGCTGATACATTCCTTACTCCAGCCTAATTAATAATTATTCTTTGCAATTGTATGTACTCCCTCCGTCAACAAATAAGTGACTTGGGATTTCAATCGCTCGCGGCGGTTCCTTGCGCAACCCAGCGGTAACTCGACATGTGGCATTAAAATTAAACTGAAAGTTGTCATCCCACCGGCTCTTTCCGAAATCAGATGTCCCATGTTGTTTTGTGCGCAGTGACGAAAATTCTTACGTTCTATCCATAAAAAATCCATATTCTTTTGTGGCTTAGAGATTTCGTAACACATCCTTCTGTTATGGTTTTCGGTCCTACTGTTGATCTCTTTAGTCCTTTTAGTAAGCTCCCTTTATGATTTTGTCAAATAAACCATTTTGCTTCGTCTTTTTCGATGCATCATGAAATGTGTATTGCCGTGGCCTCCAGCAATGAAGCTTCTTATTAATTTCAGTCTTCCATTATTAATTTGTCCAATCATTTCTTTTATCCCTGAATTCTGATGGGCATAACCTATCATTTGTCTCTCCAAAAAAAGATGGGAGTGCAACATGGGTGTCACGGGTGCATATGTATTACCAATTCTGATATAAAATAACACATATCCATTGGCATTTCATAGCTACAAGTGTGAATCATTTCACATAAGTAATATTCAAATTTCCGATGTAATTCCATTGTTTTTCGTGAAGTGCAGAACTTTTACACTTTCAACAAGGTAGCTCTTCTCCTTGATTCTCTTCTTTTTCTGCACTACTTCTATATTTTTATTCTAGAAGCATGCAAACTTCATTGTTTTATTGATTGCAAAATCTGCAAGCAAATGGTTTTAACATGAAGCCCGGCATCTGACATCATACAAAATTTTGTATTTAAAGGATGCTAAGTTTGCTCCCTGTGGAATTTTTAAGTGCTAAATATGGAACGTGTTGCAGACAAGTGGCAACAAAAATATGTTGTCACTATATGTAAATGTTGATCTAAGTGTGAAATTTCCATATATAGTTGTAAACAAATTCCTCAAAAATGTGGTTAAATATTATACAAATAATATGAGCAATGTACACCTTATATTTATTTTTATATATTATAATTTTTTTCATTCTCATGTTTCGCAGCAACGCGCGGGGTACCATCTAGTTATTTTAAATACAGCATAAAAAGTGTCTTAGGATCACTTCATATCCTGCCACGTGACTACATCAGTCCATATCGTTTTTTTAGAATATCATATCCTGAGTGATTAGTTTCGATCTAAAATTTCTTCTATCCATCGCAATGTCGTGAGTCGCTGCCAGGGTTACCGCTAGACTGTCGGCACTTGTATTCTAGGTTTGGCTATTGTCCATAATGTATAAATGTTTATAATGTCCTGCTATCTTTTCTCGATTTGATATGTTGTAAGCATGAGTATTTTTACCCACAGGTACCCATTTAGCCTGTCGGGTGACGGGTATGGGTAAAACTTCTACCTGTTGATGTGTATGGGTACGGATGACGGGTAAAATCGGAGGAATGGATAACGGTATTGGGATTGGTCCACCGGTACCCATACCCTTCGGGTGCCATCCCTAGTTTTTCTAGGATACACCCTGGGAGGTTTACCAAACACATAGAAGAAAGGCCTAGAGGGCCAAAACACCGCCAAGAATGGCTACAACTCGACACCACACGATACACGGCTCAAGCGGCTGACACAACGCCACGAAAGGCACACCGATACAAACACCACACCACACGACACACAACGCACCCCACGACGACATCAGGGGCTCTCCTTGAGACGACTCCTGCCAAGAACGAGAGGGGGCGAATCACCAAGCTCCCGGGCCGCGTCACGATCGAAGGAGGAGCTTCGGAAGACAAGCGCCTCAAGGACGGCACAACCAACGCACCGCCCGCCCATGTGCGCTAGGTGGCGAGCAAGCGGCAGGACCGGACCGCCCGAGAGGAAGTCGACCGAAGAGCACCGCGAACGATGTACATTGCGCCCCGAAGGCCCATGCTCCTAGCAGCCGCCAACCTGGACTCCGCCCTGCCGATTCGTGGACTCCCGAGCGAGCAAGACAACGCCTCCAAGAAGGGGGATGACACCATGGTGCCGCCGCTGTCTGATCTGGCTCACCGAATCAAGGGTTTCCCCCGCTGCTCGGAGTGGAGCAGCACGGGCAGTGCCATAACGACGCCCCCAAGAGGGAAACGGCGCCCGCAGGCGTCGCCGTCGTCAGCGACAAGCAGGGCTTTCGCCCCGGCACATCCGTCTGCCCCAAAGTCCGCCGGAAGGGGCAGAAAAGAGCCACCTTTGGCCGCACCGCAATAGAGAGAAGAGCCAAAACCGATGTCGGCGAAGAAGATGCGTCGAGCCGCCATCCCACCACCACCTAGCAGGTCACCGGCGCCAGACGACCGCCGTTGCTGCCAGGCGACCGCCAAGCAGGCCCGCCCACGCCTAGAGCGCCCGGGAGCGCGCCGACACTGCTGTCACCAACCCGAAGGAAGGTCCAGGTCCCAACCACTGCTGCGCCAAAACGCCCCAGAGACGAGGACCTGCGACTCCACGCTCCGCCACCACTCCCGAGGCCACGGCCCGCCCCGCCCCGGAGGGGCCCAGATCGGGCCCGGTCGCCGAGATCTGCAGGGGGTGAGCTCGGGCTCCTGCCATGCTGCAGCAGCCCCGAGCACCACCACCTGCCGCCGCCTCTAGCAGCGCGAGGCCACCCCGACGCCGCACGCCGGCCGCCCCGACACTGCACGCCGGCCACCGCCACGCCCAGCTCCGCCGCCCCCGCCTATGCACACCGCGCGCCGAGGCCCCGTCCCGCTCGGGTCCCCTCGCCGCCGGGGAATGGAAGGTCGCCGCCGCCGGCACCGCGCGAGCTTTGCCCGGCGGCCTCCGCCGGCGGCGGCGGAGGAGTGAGGGGGTGGAGGGGAGGGAAGGAGCTAGGTACGGTGCCGCTTCCGTCGCCCGCGGGAGGGCGACGCGAAGCGAGAGTAGTTGTTATCCAGTTTATAAAGTTTGACTTTGACTAAACCGTGCCATCCCTAGTTATATTGGCTAGTGGTACATGCTCTCTGTCTTTGCTAACGAGGAAGAATTCTGCCAACTTCTGATAAGTATTTAGCATGTTCTCACTGTTGTCGTCTGGCATCACTTTGGAGTAAAAAAAGCAAGCCAACAAAGAGCACAAACAACTACTCTTTTGTACCTAAGTAGGCAGTGCCAAAGTAATTCCATGTAGACGAAGAAGGGTTGGTTGTAGGGGTAACTTGGACATAAATCTTTATACAAAAAAATTACATCGATAGTTAACCTCCTCTCGATTTACATATCAATTATGTTTGTTCTTTGCTCTCTCTCTTCTCTCTCTCTCTTCTCTCTCTGCACACACATTTTCTCTATCTCCCTCTCCCCCGCGAACTCCCCGCGTAAGCTTGTAACTAGCTTGCTTGGTCTTTTAAATTTCTTCCTATCGGCCGATCCAGTGATTAAAATGGGTGATTGTGTATCTCTTCACACCAGGTGTGTATTTTTTGGTGGATGATGTGTGAATGCATGGGTGATGGCGAGTTAATTTGTGAACACTGAATATGGAAATTTGTATTTTACTACAAGTTCTATGGTAATGAGATTTCAAGATACCAAAGATAGATGGAGTATTAAAACAACAAATAATATAGTGTCAACATCTTTTTTGACACAATAAAAGTTAATTAATAGCATAATTTTGTAGTGTAACGTCAACTTTCTCTCTGTCGTGGTGCACAATACGAAACAACACATACGCCAATCCACCCAAGGGCTAGTATGGTGGGTCTTCACACAATTTTATCCTCTAGGTTTCATCATGTGAATCAAAACAACTTAGGCCAAAAATTGTCCAAGGAATCAATTCTCCACAAAAAAAATCATAAATGATGCTAAGAAACCATTAGTCTTTTTAGCCCTGAGTTTTAGAAATTCTACGGATAAATGAAATTTTCTGATTTATAAAGTCACCACGTAAATTTTTCTATCCAAAATAAAAAATTATCGATTTTGGTAGAATAAAGAAGACATTAAATACGGGGTTTGATATAGTTGAGGGTACGACTGTATCCACGGGCCACTCAACCCAACATGTAGTTGTTTCTCTCTTTCGTAAGTAAGACGCGGGTTTTCCTATTTTGGAAGTGAAAGAGTATAAGAAGCATGAAAAAGGAAGTTGTCTAACATGAATATGCAAGTCAATTTGTCACAATAACCGGGGTAAATTTAACCGACGTGAAATAGTTGTGTATTTGACGAATCAAAGGTCATCAAGGTTCAAGAATAAAGATGATTGATGTTGTATGCAAATTAATTAAATTTATTCGATAAGAGAAATCAATGTCTCGGCTCGCATGAAGAGATAGACCATCATAATTGCAACTAGTGGGGATTTGCTTTATAAGAAACATATAATATCTTGTCTCTCCATGTGATCCTATAATTATGGAGGATATATTTTTTTAACACAGTGAGCGCCCCGAAGGACTCGAGTTTTAGTTAAGATTGGAACAAAGCTACACGCCAACTCCTACAAGGATTAACCAAAGATACCAGCATGCAATAACAATCACTTTCTTTAGCCCCAAATTAGAAAAATCGGGAAAGTCGCAATTCGGTTGAGTTAAAAGAAACTCCAGAACTACCGAAACCGACCAGTTGACAATAGTAGAAGAATCAATCACTGTAGAGATTCCTAGGGAGTCCCACATAGCCTAGGTTGTTGCGCATTGAAAAAGAAGATGAACCATATCCTCGGCAGCAATATAGCAAACCGGGCACTCACCACTGATACCAATATGTCTATTTACCACAACAGATTTAAGGGGCAAAATTCCATGTAGGACACGCCATGTGAAGATTTTAATTTTGCTAGGAATCCTCAATTTCCACAATAGCTTCCAGACTGGGTTACTAGCAAAGGAACCAGGCAATGTTAATTGTCCTGCACGAGGACCAAAGTTATGCGACCACTATAGGTGATAAGCAGACCTGACCCATGTTTAGTGTATTTCCAAGCAACAAAATCATCAAACCCTTGAGTGTTCAGTGTTATTTGTAAAAATCAATTCACATCAACTGTGTAGAACAAAATGTGGAGAAGTTGTTCATCCCACGCCCTGGTCACTAGATTGATAAATTGTGATACTCTGGTGTAGATAGAACTACCCCTTGGAGAAATATCTTTCCTATCCGCACTCGACAGAATCCATGGGTAAGCATAGATATTTATCTTTTCTCCACATCCCATTCTCCAAATATAACCACACTTAAAAGTTGACATCCCCGCAACAATACTTTGCCAAGTGAAGGAGAAATCTGCCTTCGACCCTGCTTTCAAAATATCGCCATGTGAATAATACTGGGCACAAAGAACTTGAGCACATAGAGACTCTGGATTAGAGATAAGCCTCCAAATCTATTTAGCTAGCATTGCCAAATTAAAAGAGTGAAAATCCCTGATGAGTCTATTTTAAAGCATTTTTATCTTATGTTTTTGCATAAGTAGAGTTAGGATTTTGATATTTTACGGTGCTTGCTCGCTCCTTTTACCCTCGTTTCAATAGGGTCCCGAATTATCAAGTCTTTTGTGAATATATCAATTAGGACTATCATGTTATGTAATAATATGATACTTCTAAGTGATAAATGTCATTCAAATGATTTTCCACATACTTGGGAGAAAAGAGGATTGATGTATATGCACTTCTATTCTTCTAGACAGTTGTTGGGCCTCTAAGTGCAGAGGTTTGTAGAACAGCAGCAAGTTTTCCCTTAAGTGGATCACCCAAGGTTTATCGAACTCAGGGAGGAAGTGGTCAAGGGTATTCCTCTCAAGCAACCCTGCAATCAAGATACAAGAAGTCTCTTGTGTCCCCAACACACCCAATACACTTGTCAGGTGTATAGTTGCACTAGTTCAGCGAAGAGATAGTGAAATACAAGTGGTATGGATAATTATAAGTGGTAACGGTGCCAGAAAATAGCTTTGATGGCGCATGGTTGATGTGGGAAGAGACTAAATGCAAACTGAAATAAAGATGAAAGCAAGCAAACATGTAACAGATCTAGTTGCAAACGGTGTTTCAATGTTTAGAAGCAAGGCATAGGGATCATACTTTAACTAGTGAACACTCTCATATAAATATCTTCTATTCATGGTACTACTCTGAACTACTCTCCGGTTGGACACTCTAATCCATGGTAGGGCTATAACAGCACACCTCAAAGTCCGCTTTCCCCATCTAGATAACCCCACACAGTCACCTTGAGCTTCAGATGGTTCCAACAAACACCACAATTTCATAGAGACATCCAACTCAAAATATAACTCATAACAAGTATTTCTAATCTCTAGCCTAAGTGCCACCATGGTGTGCACGCTGTCACTTTCACACACATGGGGAGAGCAGAGATCTATTAAATCACTTGAGTAGCAAGGTAGATCTACTTGATCACAAAGCTCATGATCACAATATGATCATGCATAGAGATAGAGATGAACACATAGCTACCGGTAGAACCCTTAGCCTCGAGGAAGAACTACTCCCTCATCATCATGGGAATAAGCAACGGCGATGGAGATGGTGGTGGAGATCGATGGAGATGGCTCCGGGGGCACTTTCCCGTCCCGACAGGGTGCTGGAATAGAGACTCTCTATCCCCCGAATCTCCCCTTCGATGGCGGCGGTGCTGCGGAACTTTTCGTGGAATTCTGATCTGGTACTTAGGGTTTCTGTATCGGAGGCATCTTATAGGCGAAAGGGGAGGCCAAGGGGGTGCCCTAGGCGGCCACACCACCCCCTGGCACAGGCTAGGCCTGGCCGCGCGGCCAGGTGGTGTGGCCGGCCTCTGGCCCCTCCCCGTCTCGTATTCTGGCTCTATGTCCCCCTCGGTGAAATATTGACTTTGTCTTTTGTCCCGTCCAATTCCAAGAATATTCATTTTCTGACTTTCCTGAAACCAAAAACAGCAGAAAACAGGCAGCTGGAACTGTGGCATCTTGTTAATAGGTTCCAGAAAATGTGTAAAAGTACTCCAAAGTGTGGACAAAATATAAGAAAGTAGATATAAAACAAGCATGGAACATCAAAAATTATAGATACGTTAGCAACGTATCAACATCCCCAAGCTTAACTCCTACTCGTCCTCGAGTAGGTAAGTGATAAAAAGAAAAGAATAATTTTTGAGGTGACATGCACCATCACAATCTTGATCAAACCATTTGCAAGCATTGAAAGCTGGGATCAAAGTACTCTAAACATGAGCATGAAACATGAAGTTCTAACAATAAGACATAGTAACTATGTTATAACATGAAAAGGTACAAACAAAGATCATGAATAACAATGCATTGAAAGATGTTTGTTTGTTTCACATAAAGAAGCATAATGAGAATGGTATTCAGCTTGTCCCTCATAGTGTAGCAAAACATAAATGCATAGGACACCTTCAAAGTTCATAAGGGTGACTAGATACAAATAGTTTAAGAACAACCAATATCAAAGTTATGCATCAATCAACAAGTCTTGGAATAATGCACATTAAACTAAGAATGGCCACTATGCTCTCTCAATAGGTGCATAAAGATAGAAGATGGAGACTCAACATAAAAGTAAAAGAAAGGCCTTCATAGAAGGAAGCAGAGATTCAAGTCTCATAAAGAGCTTCCAAAAATTATGGTACGTATTAGCTTTCAGCTCTCATTACCCCTATCATAAGCATCTTGAAGTGATTAAGGTTAAAGTGAACAAACTATGGAGTATATTGCTGACTCGTGGTTGATATCGAGCTTGTTGGGGAACCCCAAGAGGAAGGTATGATGAGCACAATAGTAAGTTTCCCTCAGTTATGAAACCAAGTATATCGAACCAGTAGGAGCAAGGAAACACCTCCAAGGTGTTGTTTCTAACTTGGAATCCTGCACAACACAACCACAGAACTTTGCCCCCAACTTACAGTGAGGTTATCAATCTCACCGATTTTGCTGAAAACGAAGGATTAAACGTATTGTGTGGAAGAAAGTAATAGCTTGAAGAAAGTAAACAGAAAATAGTAAACAGTTGTAGATTGATGGTAAAAGAAAGGACCAGGGTCCATAGTTCACTAGTGGTGGTTCTCCTTAAGATTGATGACATGTTGGGTGAACAAATTACAACAGGGCAATTGACAAACATCAAGAAAGCATACATGCATATACTAATCATCTTGACTCCTATGAGATTTGATTGGGCATTACAACATTATACATAGACCGTAATCCAACTGCATCTATGACTAATAATCCACCTTTAGGTTATCATCCGAACCCCCTCCAGTATTAAGTTGCAAGCAACAGATAATTGCATTAAGCATTGCGTGTAAAGTAAACAATACTATTGTTCTATGAACAAAGGATTGATGTTTTCTCCCTAGTAGCAACAACACATCTAGTACCTTAGAGATTTCTGTCACTTCCCCAGATTACTAGAGGCATGAACCCACTATCGAGCATAAATACTCCCTCTTGGAGTTGCTAGCATCTACTCGGCCAAGATATCTACTAACAACGGAGAGCATGCAAGATCACAAATAACAAAGACATGGTAGAATCAATAATCAATCTGAAATAGCATCTCAATATCCATCGGATCCCGCAAACACAACATGTAGGATTACAAATAGATGATCTTAATCATGAACGGAGCTCACAAGATCTAAACATGGTAGCACAAAGGAGAAGAACCAACCATCTAGCTACTACATGGACCCATAGTCCAAGGATGAACTACTCACGCATCACACCGGAGGCTTGCATGGTGATGAAGAAGGCCTCCAGGGTGAATTCTCCCCTCTAGCAGGGTGACGAGAAGAGCTTCAAATCCCTCCCGATATAGGGATGGAGATGACGGCGGCTACAGACTCTTTCATGGAATTTTTGATCGGGTCCTTAGGGTTTCTGTATCGGAGGCATCTTATAGGCGAAAGGGGAGGCCGAGGGGGTGCCCTAGGCGGCCACACCACCCCCTGGCGCGGGTCAGGCCTGGCCGCGTGGCCAGGTGGTGTGGCGGCCCTCTGGCCCCTCTCCGTATCATATTCTGGCTCCGTGTCCCCCTCGGTAAAAAACTGACTTTGGCTTTTGTCCCGTCCAATTCTGAGAATATTCATTTTCTGACTTTCCTGGAACCAAAAGCAGCAGAAAACAGGCAGCTGGCACTGTGGCATCTTGTTAATAGGTTAGTCCAAGAAAGTGTATAAAAAGTACTCCAAAGTGTGGACAAAACATCAGAAAGTAGATAAAACCAAGCATGGAACATCAAAAATTATAGATACGTTTGCAACATATCAACATCCTGATGGCTCTGAGTATGGCGCCCAGAAAAAATGCTGGTGCGGTGTTGATGTAGAGCTCGTTGGGAACCCCAAGAGGAAGGTATGATGAGCACAGCAGCAAGTTTCCCTCAGTTATGAAACCAAGGTTTAATCGAACCAGTAGGAGCAAGGAAACACCCCAAAGGTGTTGCTAGCTGAGCCTTGGCAGGGCGCACTACCGGTGCTAGTAGCAACGTGGAGACCTGCACAACACAACCACAGAACTTTGTCCCCAACTTGCGATGAGGTTGTCAATCTCACCGTGTTTTGCGGAAAACAGAGGATTAAACGTATCAAATGGAAAGAAGTGAAAGTTTGCAGAAAATAAACACAACGCAGTAAACAGTTTATAGATTGTATGTAAAGAAAAGGACCGGGATCCATAGTTCACTAGAGGTGGCTCTCCTTAGATAGATAACATGCTGGGTGAACAAATTACAGCGGGGCAATTGACAAACATCGAGAAAGCAATACATGCATATACTAATCATCTTGACTCCTTTGGAATTCGATTGGGCATTACAACATTATACATAGACCGCCATCCAACTACATCTATGACTAATAATCCACCTTCAGGTTATCATCCGAACCCCCTCCAGTATTAAGTTGCAAGCAACAGATTATTGCTTTACACTGGAGGCTTGCATGGTGATGAAGAAGGCCTCCAGGGTGAATTCCCCTCTCCGGCAGGGTGCCGGGAAGAGCTTCAGGTCCCTCCTGATCTAGGGATGGAGATGACGGCGGCTACAGACTCTTTCGTGGATTTTTGATCGGGTCCTTAGGGTTTACATCCCGAGGGCATCTTATAGTCGGAAGGGGAGGCCGAGAGGGTGCCGGGAGCAGCCACACCATCCCCTGGCGTGGGCGAGGCCTGGCCGCGTGCCCAGGTGGTGTGGTGGCCCCCTGGCCCCTCTCCGTCTCGTATTCTGGCACTTGATGACTTCCGGAAAAATAGGCACTTTGGCTTTTGTCCCGTCCAATTCCGAGAATATTTATTTTCTGACTTTCCTGGAACCAAAAACAGCAGAAACCAGGCAGCTGGCACTGTGGCTCTTGTTAATAGGTTAGTCCACGAAATCATATGATAAGTACTCCAAAGTGTGGACAAAACACAAGAAAGTGGATAAAACTAAGCATGGAACATCAAAAATTATAGATACATTTGCAATGTATCAACATCCCCAAGCTTAACTCCTGCTCGTCCTCGAGTAGGTAAGTGATAAAAAGAAAGAATAATTTTTGAGGTGATATGCACCATCAAAGACTTGATCAAAGTATTTGCAAAACATTCAAAGCTGGGATCATAGTACTTCAATCATAACATGAAAGACAAAGTTCTAGCAATAAGACAAAGAAACTATGATGCAACATGAAAAGGCACAAACAAAAGATTCATGAATAACAATGCTATGTAAGACGTTTGTTTGTTTCACATAAAGAAAACATAGCATAATAGTATTCATCTTGTCCCTCAATAGAATAGCAAATATAAATGCATAGGACACCTTCAAAGTTCATAAGAGTGACTAGATACAATAGTTTAAAACAAGCAATTACAAGTTATGCATTAATCAACTAGTCTTGGGACAATGCACATAGAACTAAGAATGGACACTATGCTCTCAAAGTAAGTGCATAAAGATAGAAGGTGGAGACTCAATATAATGGTGGAAGAAAGGCCTTCATAGAAGGAAGTAGGGATTCAAGTCTCATAAAGAGCTTCCAAAAATTATGGTACTTATAGCTTTTAGCTTTCATTGCCCCTATCATAAGCATCTTGAAGGTGATTAAGGTTAAAGTGAACAAACTATGGTGTACATGCTTGACGAAGTATAAGTCAGAAATCTCATGTCCCTTGTATACGAGGGCCGCTCCTCATGCTACTCAAGTTTAGTCACCGGTAAGTTCTTGTCATCGTAAGTACATGTGTATCATAGAGAACCGCCAACGGGGTACCCCTTGCCCGATGATACGGAAGAATCCCCATATCAAAATGACAAGGCAAGCAGACAACGAGCATCTCAACATTCTTCTTATTTATCATGGGAATATAGTGCTTTTTTCTCTCTTTCCTCTTTTCATAGTATCTTTTTTTCTCTTTTCTCTTTTTTTCTCAATATAGGACTCTTTTTTTATAAGAAGAATGCTTCATAGACAGCTCAATATGGTTACGCTGCAGGTTTCCACCATGCCAGCATGGATTAGACCAGCGGCCCAGGCGTTTCTCTAACACATATACATAACTCCATGTACTTACAAGCTCCCCTTTCATTTCACACCGATGACATCCATATACAAAAGAGCATGATATCAACTAGGTACAAGTACCAAGTGCAATGTTGAAAGCGTTCCCCATGAAAGCATGGTTCTGCTAATCCCCAACAAATAACTGCAAGCATATACAACATAGAAGACACAATGGTTCAAGTTTATTAAGGGCAAAAAAGTAAAGTGTGCCATCAAGTTCGTGAGAGCTTTAATCACTAGTTTTCTCATAACAAGTTTAATTTGGAAGGTAAACAAAAACATGAATATACTTGGAATAGCTTAAGCTAGTAGGTAGGTATGGTGGACTCTTTGGAATAACTTGGTTTAGGGAGTTGGATGCATGAGTGGAACTCATACTTGGTTGCGGAGGCTAGCAAAATACTGGGAGCGACAAACTAAGAGAGCAATAATGGTCATAATCATGCAAAGCGACAAAACATCATTGATCAAAGCATAAAGTGATACTACAAGTTGAAAACTAAAGGATCATAAAGGCTATGGTGACTTGAGATAGTCATAACATGGTGTGAGCATGCGCCAAGTCAACCCAAATAAAGCATCAAAGGAGAATAACACTATACTATGCTTTAATATGCTAAAACGACGCATGATTCATCCAAGGCACATTAAGCAATCTCAATTGTTTATAACAAGTCATGCTATAGCAAAGAATACTAAGCATAATGCCAAAACAATATCAAGCATGGAATGACAAAGCATAGGCTACAATCAAAAACAAGCTCTTTTTACCACATAAGCGTGAACTTTCCTACTCTTTTCCAAACCAAACCAAACTATTTGCAAACCAATGTATGAAAGAGGGGGTCCAACCAATTTATTCAGAAAACTAAGCAAACAAAAGCAAATGAAAACCAAAACAAAAATGAAAAAGAAGACGCTCCAAGAACAACACAACTGTGCATGAAACAATAAAAATGAAGCGTTTGGAAGAAACCTGGGATTTTTATTAATGAAGAAAGGGATGCCTTGGGCATCCCCAAGCTTTGACGCTTGTACTTCTTGGATATTTCTTGGGGTGACACGCGTGGCATCCCCAAGCTTGAGCTTTAGTCCATCCTTCATCTCATTACTCATTCCTTCCATACACCTAAAAAAATTTCTTCATACAAAACTTCACACAATCTTTATTAGCAACATTAGTGCACTCAAGATAAATAAGTCTTAAGGTTCAGTTCTAACACCAAATAAACTTCCATTAGAACACTAGCTACTGTAGCACTTCCCTAAAAAAGCTCAATTCCCAAAAAGAACTCAAAAAGGAACCAACAAGAAGCAAATGCAAAAAATGGCAGAAATCTGTCGAAACAGACCAGCAGGTAAAGACGAATTTTTTCGAAGACCTTCTGTTGCTCAAATAAAAAAGTGTTGAACTAACGAAAGTTATATAACAACCTGTGGCATAAGCACAAAAATTCACACCTCAAAAAGACATTCAGAGATTTTACACGAATTTCTATGGTAAAGCACAGAAATCTATTTCAGGACAACAACTTTCCCAATCATTACTTCTCTCTCATTAGAGGTTACTCTTGGCACAAAAAGCAAATAAAAAGGATAAGGAGCGGTTATTACTGAAGTAATAACTTCCAAGACTCATCTAAAACTTTTGGGTTATCTCCCAATAAGTATTTTTCTTTAACGCCTTTAAGTTAGGCATAAAAAGCAAAGAAAGAATCAAGTGTTCTCAAATGAAGAAGCATTAAGACCAAATTTTGTTTTCATAGGAGAAGCAAAAGAAATCTTTTATCTCTTTTTATGGAAGTGTTCTATACCTTTCTTGAGTGGGAGTTGATATTTAATGGTGCCTTCTTTCATATCAATAATGGCACCAATAGTTCTAAGAAAAGGTCTTCCCAAAGTAATAGGACAAGAAGCATTGTATTCAACATCCAAAACATAGAAATCAACAGGGACATAAGCATTGTTAACCATAACAAGAACATCATTAAGACTGCCCATGAGTTTATTTTTAGCATTATCATCAAGTGGGACATTCAAATAACAATCTTCAAGTGGAGGCAAATCAAGCATATCATAAATCCGTCTAGGCATAATAGAAACACTACTATCAAGATCACACAAAGCTTTGAAATCAAAGTCATTCACTTTCATATTAATGATGGGTTCCCAACCATCTTCTTGTTTTATAGGAATAGAAGCTTTATGTTTCATCTTTTCTTTTTTAATCTTTATGAGAGCATCAATAATGTGTTTTGTAAAGGCCATGTTCATAGCACTAGCATTAGGACTTTTAGCAAGCTTTTGTAGGAACTTAATAACTTCAGAGATGTTACAACCATCAAGATCAAAATCAAATTTATCATCTAAAGTAGTAGAACTATTATTAGCCTCAACACTAGTAGTGGTAATAGTAGAAACACTAATGTTTCTAGCAATTTCATCTTCTCTTTCCCACTTAGCATGTAATTCAGCTAATAGTCTAACATTTTCATCAATTCTTACTTGTATAGCATTAGTAGTTGCAAATGGATTATCATTAGTTTCAGGTTTAGCAGCCATTTTATTGAAAGAAGATTGAGCTTCAGCTAAAGATGCTATATTTCTTTCAGCATTAGAGACTTTTTCCTCAATAGTTTTATTGAAGGCAGTTTGTTTACTAATAAACTCTTTAAGCATAACTTCAAGTTCAGAGGGAGCACTATTATTATTGTTGTAAGAATTTCCATAAGCATTACCATTGTTGGGAGGATATGGCTTATAATTTTTGTTACCAAAATTGTTCCTATAAGCATTATTGCCAAAATTGTTATTTCTTATGAAGTTCACATCAACTTGCTCTTCTTGAGCAACCAAAGAGGCTAAAGGAACATTATTTGGATCAATATGGGATTTCCCATTAACAAGCATAGACATAATAATATCAATCTTATCCCTCAAGGAGGAGGTTTCCTCAACAGAATTTACCTTCCTACCTTGTGGAGCTCTCTCAGTATGCCATTCAGAATAATTAACCATCATATTGTCCAGAAGTTTTGTTGCAACACCCAAAGTGATGGTCATAAAGGTACCTCCAGCAGCATAATCCAATAGGTTCCTTGAATAATAGTTCAATCCTGCATAAAAAGTTTGGATGATCATCCAAGCAGTCAGTCCATGAGTGGGACAATTCTTTACCAAAGATTTCATTCTTTCCCAAGCTTGAGCAACATGCTCATTATCAAGTTGTTTAAACTTCATTATTTCACTTCTCATGGATATAATCTTAGAAGGAGGATAGTATTTTCCAATAAAAGCATCTTTGCACTTAGTCCAAGAATCAATACTATTCCTAGTTAAGGAATTCAACCATTCTTTAGCTTTTCCTCTCAAAGAGAAAGGAAACAATTTCAGCTTAATAATATCACCATCTACACCCCTATGCTTTTGCATCTCACAAAGTTCAACAAAATTATTTAGATGGGAAGCAACATGTTCATTACCAATACCAGAAAATTGTTCTCTCATAAAAAGATTGAGCAAATCAGGTTTTATTTCAAAAAGTATCTTTAGGCACAAGTGGAGCAATAGGTGTGCTCATAAAATCATTGTTGTTGGTGCTAGTGAAGTCACACAACTTAGTGTTTTCAAGAGTACTCATTTTTTTGGGTTTTCAAATAAGAAAGCAAACTAGTAAAACTAATTTTTTTTGTGTTTTTGATAAAGAAACAAGCAAACAAAGCAAAAAAGAAACTAAGCAAAACAAAAACAACAAAGTAAAGAGATTGGTTATGAGGGACTCCCCTTGTGAAGATGTCATTGACTCCCCGGCAACGGCGCCAGAAAAATGCTTGATGGCTCTGAGTATGGAGCCCAGAAAAAATGCTGGTGCGGTGTTGATGTAGAGCTTGCTGGGAACCCCAAGAGGAAGGTATGATGAGCACAACAGCAAGTTTCCCTCAGTTATGAAACCAAGGTTTAATCGAACCAGTAGGAGCAAGGAAACACCCCAAAGGTGTTGCTAACTGAGCCTTGGCAGGGCACACTACCGGTGCTAGTAGCAACGTGGAGACCTGCACAACACAACCACATAACTTTGTCCCCAACTTGTGATGAAGTTGTCAATCTCACCGTGTTTTGCGGAAAACAAAGGATTAAACGTATCGAATGGAAAGAAGTGGAAGTTTGCAGAAAGTAAACACAAAGCAGTAAACAGTTTATAGATTGTATGTAAAGAAAAGGACCGGGATCCATAGTTCACTAGAGGTGGCTCTCCTTAGATAGATAACATGCTGGGTGAACAAATTACAGCGGGGCAATTGACAAACATCGAGAAAGCAATACATGCATATACTAATCATCTTGACTCCTTTTAGATTCGATTGGGCATTACAACATTATACATAGACCGCCATCCAACTGCATCTATGACTAATAATCCATCTTCAGGTTATCATCCGAACCCCCTCCAGTATTAAGTTGCAAGCAACATATTATTGCTTTACAAACTGTGTGTAAAGTAAACAAAATGATTGTTCTATGAACAAAGGATTGTTGTTTTCTCCCTAGTAGCAATAGCACATCTAGTATCTTAGAGATTTCTGTCACTTCGCCAGATTACCAGAGGCATGAACCCACTATCGAGCATAAATACTAACTCTTGGAGTTGCTAGCATCTACTTGGCCAAGATACCTACTAACAACGGAAAGCATGCAAGATCACAAATGACAAAGACATGATAGAATCAATAATCAATCTGAAATAGCATCTCAATATCCATCGGATCCCCGCAAACCAACAACATGTATGGATTACAAATAGATGATTTTGATCATGAACGGAGCTCACAAGATCGACATGAAAGAACAAAGAAGGAGAACCAGCCATCTAGCTACTACATGGACCCATAGTCCAGAGATGAACTACTCACGCATCACACCAGAGGCTTGCATGATGAAGAAGGCCTCCAGGGTGAATTCCCTCTCCAGCAGGGTGCCGGGAAGAGCTTCATATCCCTCGTGATCTAGGGAAGGAGATGACGGCGGCTACAGACTCTTTCATGGATTTTTTATCGGGTCCTTAGGGTTTCTGTATCAGAGGCATCTTATAGACGAAAGGGGAGGCCGAGGGGGTGTCGGAGGCGGCCAGACCACCCCCTGGCACGGGCCAGGCTAAGCTGCGTGGCCAGGTGGTGTGGCGCCCCCTGGCCCCTCTCCGTCTCGTATTCTGGCTCCTTGTGTGCCTCGGTGAAAAACTGACTTTGGATTTTGTCCCATCCAATTCCGAGAATATTCATTTTCTGACTTTCCTGGAATCAAAAACAGCAGAAAACATGCAACTGGCACTATGGCTCTTGTTAATAGGCTAGTCCAAGAAAGTGTATAGAAAGTACTCCAAAGTGTGGACAAAACATAATAAATTAGATAAAACCAAGCATGGAACATCCAAAATTATGGATACGTTAGCAACGTATCAACATCCCCAAGCTTAACTCCTACTCGTCCTCGAGTAGGTAAGTGATAAAAATAAAGAATAATTTTTGAGGTGACATGCACCATCATAAACTTGATCAAAGTATTTGTAAAACAATGATAGATGGGATCATAGTACTTCAATCATATAACGAAAGACAAAGCAACTATGTTGCAACATGAAAAGGCACAAACAAAAGATTCATGAATAACAATGCTTTGCAAGACGTTTGTTTGTTTCACATAAAGAAAACATAGCATAGTGGCATTCAGCTTGTCCCTCATAGAGTAGCAAACATAAATGCATAGGACACCTTCAAAATTCATAAGATTGACTAGATACAAATAGTTTAAAACAAGAAATATCAAAGCTATGAATCAATCAACAAGTCTTGGGACAATGCACATAGTACTAAGAATGGCCACTATGCTCTCAAAGTAGGTGCATAAAGATAGAAGGTGGAGACTCAATATAAAAGTAAAAGAAAGGCCTTCGTAGAAGGAAGTAGGGATTCAAGTTTCATAAAGAGCTTCCAAAAATTATGGTACTTATTAGCTTTCAGCTCTCATTGCCCCTATCATAAGCATCTTGAAGGTGATTAAGGTTAAAGTGACACAACTAAGAGGATATGCTTGACAAGTTTTAAGCTGAAATCTCATGCCCCTTACTTACGAAGACCGAACCTCATGCTACTCAACTTTAGTCACAAGTAAGATCTTGTCATTGTAAGTGCATATGTATCATAGAGAACCGCCAATGGGTACCCCTTGCACATGATACAGGAGCTATCCCATAATCAAAATGACAAGGCAAGCAGACAATGAGTATCTCAGCGATCTTTTTATTTGCTATTTGCATAGGTTTTTATTGAGGATGCTTCATAGAGTGCTCATTATGGTTATGCTGCAAGTTTCCACCATGATTAGGCATGGCTTAGGCTAGCGGCCTAGGCGTTTCTCTAACACAAATACAAACTCCATGATCTTACAAGTTCCCCTTTTATTTCACACCGTCGGGATCCATAAGCAAAAGAACATGATATCAACGGGGTACAAAGTACAAGTGCAATGTTGAAAGCGTTTCTATAATTTTTGATGTTGCATGCTTGGTTTTATCTACTTTCTTATGTTTTGTCCACACTTTGGAGTACTTTTCATATGATTTCTTGGACTAACCTATTAACACGAGCCACAGTGCCAGCTGCCTGTTTTCTGCTGTTTTTGGTTCCAAGAAGTCAGAAAATGAATATTCTCGGAATTGGACGGGACAAAAGCCAAAGTTATTATTTTACCGGGGGACACTTGGAGCCAGAATACAAGACGGAGAAGGGCCAGAGGGTGGCCACACCACCAGGCCATGCGGCCAGGCTTGGCCCGCGCCAGGGGTGGTGTGGCCAGCCCAGGCACCCCCTCGGCCTCTCCTTCCGCCTATATATTGCCTCTGATATGAAAACCCTAAGTACCCGATCAAAATTCCACGAAAGAGTCTCTTGGGGTTCCCCAACGAGCTCGATATATTTTGGGCTAAGCATGGAGCTTCAAGTTCAATCTCACCTTCACCTTCTTCCGGTTCTCACATATCCCATGACATCTTATAATGATGGTGATGATGATGATGTTGTGGATGATGATAGTGAGGAAGAAGAGGATGAGATTGCCTCTTTAGATGAAAAGGGTGAGGTTGTTTATCGTGCTCTAGTTAAGAATAATATTGCTTGCTCTAAATTTGTTAAAATCTTAACTTTTGCTATGGAGAGCAAGAAAACTATTGAGCAATTGCAAGCTCAATATGATGAGCAAGAGCACACCATTGAAAAGCTTCAAAGTGTCACTAATGATCTAAGAAAAGCTCTTTTAGAGGAACAAACCACCAAGGAGTCTCTTGAGGAGACCTTTGCTCTAGAATTATTGATGTCTATGCACTTCTATTCTTGTAGACAGTTCTTGGGCCTCCAAGTGCAGAGGTTTGTAGAACAGCAGCAAGTTTTCCCTTAAGTGGATTACCCAAGGTTTATCGAACTCAGGGAGGAAGTAGTCAAAGGTATCCCCTCTCAAGCAACCCTGCAATCAAGATACAAGAAGTCTCTTGTGTCCCCAACACACCCAATACACTTGTCAGGTGTATAGGTGCACTAGTTCGGCAAAGAGATAGTGAAATACAAGTGGTATGGATATAAGACAACGGTGCCAGAAAATAGCTTGATGGTGTGGAAAAGACTAAAGGAAAACTGAAATAAAGATAGCAGTAAGCAAACATGTAATAGATCTAATAGCAAATGGTGTTTCAATGTTTAGAAACAAGGCCTAGGGATCATACTTTCACTAATGAACACTCTCATATAAATATCTTCTCTTTATGATACTACTCTTAACTACTCTTAACTACTTTATGATATAAATATCACGAGTTGTTATAAACAATTGAGATTGCTTAATGTGCCTTGGATGAATCATGCGTTGTTTTAGCATATTAAAGCATATTATAGTGGTATTCTCCTTTGATGCTTTATTTGGGTTGACTTGGCGCATGCTCACACCATGTTATGACTATCCAAAGTCACCATATCCTTTATGATCCTTTAGTTTTCAACTTGTAGTATCACTTTATGCTTTGATCAATGATGTTTTGTCGCTCTGCATTATTATGACCATTATTGCTCTCTTAGTTTGTCGCTCCCAGTCTTTTGCTAGCCTCCGTAACCAAGTATGAGTTCCACTCATGCATCCAACTCCCTAAACCAAGTTATTCCGAAGAGTCCACCATACCTACCTAATAGCATATGCTATTCCAAGTATATTCATGTGAGGAAGAAAGTAATAGCTTGCAGAAAGTAAACAGAAAATAGTAAATAGTTGTAGATTGATGGTAAAAGAAAGGACCGGGGTCCATAGTTCACTAGTGGTGGTTCTCCTTAAGATAGATGACATGTTGGGTGAACAAATTACAGTAGGGCAATTGACAAACATCGAGAAAGCATACATGCATATACTAATCATCTTGACCCCTATGAGATTTGATTGGGCATTACAACATTATACATAGACCGTAATCCAACTACATCTATCACTAATAATCCACCTTCAGGTTATCATCCGAACCCCCTCCAGTATTAAGTTGCAAGCAACAGATAATTGCATTAAGCATTGCGTGTAAAGTAAACAGTACGATTGTTCTATGAACAAAGGATTGATGTTTTCTCCCTAGTAGCAACAACACATCCAGTATTAAGTCCTTGTCATAGTAAGTACATGTGTATCATAGAGAACCGCCAACGGGGTACCCCTTGCCTGATGATACGAAAGAATCCCCATATCAAAATGACAAGGCAAGCAGACAACGAGCATCTCAGCAATCTTCTTATTTACCATGGGAAAATGGTGCTTTTTTCTCTCTTTCCTCTTTTCTCATATTTTTTTCTTTTTCTCTTTTTCTCAATATCTATCTCTTTTTTTATAAGAAGAATGCTTCATAGATTGCTCATTATGGTTACGCTGCAGGTTTCCACCATGATTAGGCATGGATTAGACCAGCGGCCTAGGCATTTCTCTAACACACATACATAACTCCATGGACTTACAAGCTCCCCTTTCATTCACACCGACGACATCCATAGACAGAAGAGCATGATATCAACTAGGTACAATGTACAAGTGCAATGTTGAAAGCGTTCCCCATGACAGCATGGTTCTGCTAATCTCCAACATATAAGTGCAAGCATATACAACATAGACGACACAATGGTTCAAGTTTATTAGGAGCAAGAAAAGTAAGGTGTGTCATCAAGTTCGTGAGAGCTTTAATCACTAGTTTTCTCATAACAAGTTTAATTCGGAAGGTAGATAAAAACATGAAAATTCTTGGAATAACAAATGCTAATAGGTAGGTATGGTGGACTCTTTGGAATAACTTGGTTTTATTTGGAGTTGGATGCATGAGTGGGACTCAGACTTGGTTATGGAGGCTAGCAAAAGACTAGGAGCGACCAACTAAGAGAGCAATAATGGCCATAATCACGAAAAGCGACAAAACGTTATTAATTAAAGCATAAAGTGATACTACAAGTCGAAAACTAAAGGATCATAAAGGCTATGGTGACTTGGGATAGTCATAACATGGTGTGAGCATGCGCCAAGTCAACCCAAATAAAGCATCAAAGGAGAATACCACAATACTATGCTTAATATGCTAAAACAACGCATGATTCTTTCAAGGCATATTAAGCAATCTCAATTGTTTATAACATGTCATGCTACAACAAAGATCACTAAGCATAAAGCCAAAACAATATCAAGCATGGCATGACAAAGCATATGCCACAGTCAAAAACAAGCTCTCTTTTACCACTTAAGCATGAACTTTTCCTACTCTTTTCCAATCCAAACCAAACTATTTGAAAACTAATGTATGAAAGAGGGGGTCCAACCAATTTATTCAAGCAAACTAAGAAAACCAAGCAAACGAAAACCAAAAACAAAAAACAAAGACGCTCTAAGAACAACACAACTGTGCATGAAATAATAAAAATGAAGTGTTTGGAAGAAACCTGGGATTTTTATTGATGAAGAAGGGGATGTCTTGGGCATCCCCAAGATTTGACGCTTGTACTTCTTGGATATTTCTTGGGGTGACACGCGTGGCATCCTCAAGCTTGAGCTTTAGTCCATTCTTCATCTCATTACATCATTCTCTCCATACACCTGAAATTTTTCCTTCATACAAAACTTCACACAATCTTTATTAGCAACATTAGTGCACTCAAGATAATAAGTCTTTGGGTTCAATTTCAACACCAATAAAACTTCCATTAAAACACAATATACTGTAGCACTTCCCTTGAAATGCTCAGTTCCCCAAAGAGAACCGCAAAAGGAACCAACAAGAAGGAAATGCAAATAATGGCAGAAATCTGTCAAAACATACTAGCAGGTAAAAACCAATTTTTTCGAAGACCTTCTGTTGCTCAAATCAAAAAGTGTTGAACTAATGAAAGTTAGATAACAACCTGGGGCAGAAGCACAAAAATTCACTCCTCAAAACGACGTACAGAGTTTTACACGAATTTTTACGGTGAAGCACAAAAATCTGTTTCGGGACAGCAACTTTCCCAAACATTACTTCCCTCTCATTAGAGGTTACTCTTGGCACAAAAAGCAAATAAAAAGGATAAGGAGCGGTTATTACTAAAGCAATAACTTCTAAGACTCATCTAAAACTTTTGGATTATCTCTCAATAAATACTTTTCTTTAACGTCTTTAAGTTAGGCATGATAGTTTGAGAAGATACTCACATAAGAAATATGAATTGAAGTAAAATAGAGCATAAAGAAGAAAATTCAAAACACATTTAAGTCTAGCCCACTTCCTATGCATAGGAATCTTGTATGTAAATAAATTTACAAAGAACAAAGCGACAGGCATAGGATGATAAAACGAGAGTAACTTCAAAACTTTCAGCACATAGAGAGGTGTTTCAGTACCATGAAAACTTTTACAACCATATTTTCCTCTCTCATAATAATTTTCAGTAGCCTCATGAATAAACTCAATAATATAACTATCACATAAAGCATGATTTTCATGATCTACAAACGCATAATTTTTATCAAGCTAAAAATAATGGGATTAAAACCTTCAAACCCACTTTTAACAACTTTATAACAAGGTGACTGATCATTCTCAAGAGGTATGGGGTTCCAAGATAAGGTCAACACCCCTCCAATCTCATTTTTAATAGTAGTACAATTAATATTATCAACCAATATAGGACCATCATCTGGAGCTTTATTATAAACATTTTCAAAAGAATCCACAAGAGCATAACATTCATCCTCCTTTGGTAAGCATGGGGGACAATCAAATAATGTAAGGGGTAAAGAGTTACTCTCATTAGAAGGTCGGAATGGGTAGATCCATTCTTCCTCCTCTTGATCATCACTCTCCTCCTCTTTTTCATCCAATGAGCTTCCAGATTCAGCAATTTATTCTTCCATAGGCTCCTGCAAGGCATTAGTCTCTTCCGCTGGTGGAGAGCATCTATTGAGATATTCAAGAATATAGCCATTTTATTCCTTGTAATTATCAAAGAAAAATTTAAGTATATCATAAACCTCATATTAATAAGGTGCATCATCAATATTTTTAAGAAAATAAGCAAGTTCGAATGCACCCTTCCAAGCAATAAATTCTTCAATTTGTTCCACATCATAAAAGTCATAATTTCCCTTAACATAAGAAGATATGGTAACATCATCATTATACTCACATTGAAAAGGGAGGTGTTTATACCTCCTATAGCAACAAGATTTATCAAAGCAATAAGTAACATTATAAGTAGAGCACACGTTTCTAGCAATGGTATTTAATTTATTAATTTGTTCCCATAAGTGTTTCCCTTTTTGTGACAAGCAGTGTTCCTTATAATAATATTTTTGTTCTTCCGTGAACCTACCTTGCCAATAAGATCTAGTTTCAAAGAAACTAACTAATTATAGAGAGCATGATAGAGCAAGACAATAACAAACCAACGAAAATAACAACTATAGGAGGAACTATTTTTTTGTATTTTTGATAAAACGAAACAAGCAAACCAAGAAAAAAATAAACTAAGCAAAACAAATAAAACAAAGTAAAGAGATTGGTTATGAGGGACCCTCCTTGTGAAGATGTCCTTGACTCCCCGACAACGGCGCCACAAAATATCTTGATGTCTACGCACTTCTATTCTTGTAGACAGTTGTTGGGCCTCCAAGTGCAGAGGTTTGTAGAACAGAAGCAAGTGTTCCCTTAAGTGGATCACCCAAGGTTTATCGAACTCAGGGAGGAAGTGGTCAAAGGTATCCCTCTCAAGAAACCCTGCAATCAAGATACAAGAAGTCTCCTGTGTCCCCAACACACCCAATACACTTGTTAGGTGTATATGTGCGCTAGTTCAGCAAAGAGATAGTGAAATACAAGTGGTATGGATAATTATAAGTGGTAACGGTGCCAGAAAATAGCTTTGATGGTGCGTGGTTGATGTGGGAAGAGACTAAAGGCAAACTGAAATAAAGATGGAAGCAAGCAAACATGTAACAGATCTAGTTGCAAATGGTGTTTCAATGTTTAGAAACAAGGCCTAGGGATCATACTTTCACTAGTGAATACTCTCATATAAATATCTTCTATTCATGATACTACTCTGAACTACTCTCCGGTTGGACACTCTAATCCATGGTAGGGCTATAACAACACACCTCAAAGTCCGCTTTCCCCATCTAGATAACCCCACACTGTCACCTTGAGCTCTAGATGGTTCCAACAAACACCACAATTTCATAGAGACATGCAACTCAAAATATAACTCATAATAAGTATTTGTAATCTCTAGCCTAAGTGCCACCATGGTGTGCACGCTGTCACTTTCACACACATGGGGAGAGCAGAGATCTATTAAAGCACTTGAGTAGCAAAGTAGATCTACTTGATTACAAAGCTTATGATCATGCATAGAGAGAGAATGAACACATAGCTACCGGCAGAACCCTTAGCCTCGAGGAAGAACTACTCCCTCATCATCATGGGAATCAGCAACGGCGATAGAGATGGTGGTGGAGATCGATGGAGATGGCTCCGGGGGCACTTCCCCGTCCCGGCAGGGTGCCAGAACAGAGACCTTCTGTCCCCCGAATCTCCCCTTCAGTGGCGGCGGCGCTGTGGAACTTTTCGTGGAATTCTGATCTGGTACTTAGGGTTTCTGTATCAGAGGCATCTTATAGGCGAAAGGGGAGGCCGAGGGGGTGCCCTAGGCGACCACACCACCCCTGGCGTAGGCTACGCCTGACCGCGCGGCCAGGTGGTGTGGCCGGCCTCTGGCCCCTCTCTGTCTCATCTTCTGGCTCCGTGTCCCCCTCGGTGAAATATTGACTTTGGCTTTTGTCCCGTCCAATTTTGAGAATATTCATTTTTTGACTTTCCTGGAACCAAAAACAGCAGAAAACAGGCAGCTGGCACTGTGGCATCTTGTTAATAGGTTAGTTCCAGAAAATGTGTAAAAGTACTCCAAAGTGTGGACAAAACATAAGAAAGTAGATATAAAACAAGCATGAAACATCAAAAATTATAGATACGTTAGCAACGTATCAAGGTTGCGAGGAGAGGCTACTGCAAGCTTAACAAACTGCAGTACGGGCAAAGCTTGCTTGTACTGCTCGCCCGTACTGCCTACCAGGACGTCCGCCTCATCAAATACTCTCCCCGTGCAAAGACGGATCTGAGATCCGACATATACAGACACCTCCAGCCACGAAACATCGTACCCGGAAGGGATTTGGAGGAGTAACTTGGAGAAGGGAAAATCCTTGTTGCTACACGATGAAGGAGATACACCCTAGAGTCAAATAATAAATGAATTTTATTATCATATCTCAATTAGTTCGTAATAGTTTCGTACTGTACTATAACTGTATCAAGTGGAAACGTTGATATAGGTGAGGTATGAAACAGACTAAGTCCCTAGTAGCCTATGTTTATACTAGTTTGTTGAGCAACCGATGATCAAGGTTTCATGATCATGGAGCATTTATGCCAGTTGACAACAGGGTCATATCATTAGAGAATGACATGATGAACATTACCCAAAGATAAGTATTGCAACACGATCAAGTCACATAGTTCATCGTTGCAATAGTTAGAAGTGTAGTATCCTTCTCCTTTGACCATAAGATCATATTAATCACTATCTCTCGAGGTTACTTTGACTGTAGCAAACACCATGACCATAACTGGGTGACTATAACGGTGTATGTTGGGTATTTCATAGGAATAGTTGAGGCATATGTATCAAGAGAGGGATTTGTTCACCCGTATGATGGGAAGATACACACAACTGACTCAGTGAGATTACATCTATAATGTTGCAACATGTGACTAGGTCACGAAGATGGAATATCATGGGAACGATTAAAACATCACTTGTCAGTGATGAGATTGAACTAGGTATAGTGATACCGTTGATCAGATCTCGGACAAGTCAGTATCGAAGTAACAAAGGGAATTGGACTCGACGTTTATAGTTCAAACGACATTATCGTGGAATGCACATGGGTCATTATGGGCATCCTGGTCCCTCTAATGATCATTGATAAGGAGAGGTGTCTCGAGATCATGTTTGTGCCATTCCTAATCTGTTGGGGTAACACGCTTAAGGGTAAGAAGAAACTTGGAGATCATTATGGAGTTATCGGAATCACAAGATGAGATAGAAGAGAAATCAGAAGAGTTTCGTGAGAGAACTAGAATCGTTTCAAGAGGATCCGAAGTTGTTCGGAGGGAACCGAAAGGTGTTTCAGGTCAAATGGGATTTGATAATATGTATTTTATATTAATTAATATTAAATATATTATTAAAATCTAATTTGAAAGGGTAACTTACTTAATGGGCCAAGTCCCCGAAGAAACAAGGCCCAAGAAGGGCAACTGCCCTAGGGAAAGGTCTAGTCGCCCCAAAACGGGGGCTGCCGTCGGCCATGGGAGGCCCACCCGGCCAGCCTAGGGCTGCGTGCGGGGTGGGGCCCACCTAGCCCGGCCGGCTAGCCCATGGCGCCCCCTCCCTTAGAGCATCCCACCTCCACCTCATTTAGTCCCACCCCGAGATTGAGGGAAGGGAGTGCGCTCCCTTCTCCTATATAAGGAGTGGCATAGGGGTGGGAATAATCACACCAATAATTATCTGAGGCATTTCCTCAGGGAACTCTCTCTCTCTTTTTGTACTTTTGCGATGGCGCGGTCCCTAGAAGGATTGCACATGCAAGAGACAACACACCTGCAACACGTTGTTGCGCTGCAGGGCTTTCAGCCAAAGGATCTACTTCCGCACTCTTGGCAGTTATTAGAGAACCGAAGGTTGTCATCATAAAATGTATGTGTGCGAAACCACGAGGGTGCTGCCACTTTTGGCACCTTGGATGTCGTGAGCCAGACTATTACACGATGGATCAAGGGGTGACCTGCAAGGAATTCACGACCTTGAGGTCGACTATGAGTACGACCACATCATCCACGTTCCCCTCAGAATGTTAACCGCTTTTGGACTACAAGGGTATATATCTGAAACCTTCACCATTATAGTATTACTCCTAGATAGATCCTGGTAGTTAGGTGCATTCGCGTAGGTAAATTTTGTGTTTTCTGCCATGAACCCCTTGATACATTGCAAACGTATCTATAATTTTTGATGTTCCATGCTTGTTTAGTATCTATTTTGCTTTGCTTTGTCAACACTTTGAGGTATTTTTATATGTTTTCTGGGACTAACCTATTAACAAGATGCCACAGTGCCAGTTGCCTATTTTCTACTGTTTTTGGTTTCAGAAAAGGCAGAAAATCAATATTATCAGAATTGGACGGGAAAAGCCAATATGCCTATTTTCCCCAGAGCAACAAGGAAACACGAAGCAAAGATGGAGTAGGGCACCAGGGTGGGCACACCATATGGTGGCGCGGTCTAGCCTTGGCCGCGCCACCAGGTGGTGTGGGCTCCCTGGACGCCCATCGACGTTGCCTCTTCGCCTATAAGATGCCTCCCGATGCAAAAACCCTAAATCATCAAGCCTCCATCCACGAAAAGTTCCGCAACGCCGCCGCCACCGAAGGGGAGATTCGGGGGACAGAAAGTCTCTGTTCCGGCACCCTGTCGGGACAGGGAAGTGCCCCTGGAGCCATCTCCATCGACTCCACCACCATCTCCATCGCTTTTGCTGATTCCTATGTTGATGAGGGAGTAGTTCTCTCTCGAGGCTAAGGGTTCTACCGGTAGCTATGTGTTCATCTCTCTCTCTATGCATGATCATATTGTGATCATGAGCTTTATAATCAAGTAGATCTACTTTGCTACTCAAGTGCTTTAATAGATCTCTGTTCTCCCCATGTGTGTGAAAGTGACAGCGTGCACACCATGGTGGCACTTAGGCTAGAGATTACAAATACTTGTTATGAGTTATATTTGGAGTTGGATGTTTCTATGAAATTGTGGTGTTTGTTGGAACCATCTAGAGCAAAAGGTGACAGTGTGGGGTTATCTAGATGGTGAAATCGAACTTTGAAGTGTGTTGTTATAGCCCTACCATGGATTAGAGTGTCCAACCGAAGAGTAGTTAAGAGTAGTATCATAAAGAGAAGATATTTATATGAGAGTGTTCACTAGTGAAAGTATGATCCCTAGGCCTTGTTTCTTAGCATTGAAACACCGTTTGCAACTAGATCTGTTACATGTTTGCTTGCTTCCATCTTTATTTCAGTTTGCCTTTAGCCTCTTCCACGCCATCAAAGTATTTTCTAGCACCGTTATCTTATATCCATACCACTTGTATTTCACTATCTCTTCGCCGAACTAGTGCACCTATACACCTGACAAGTGTATTGGGTGTGTTAGGGACACAAGAGACTTCTTGTATCTTGATTGCAGGGTTGCTTGAGAGGGGATACCTTTGACCACTTCCTTCCTGAGTTCGATAAACCTTGGGTAATCCACTTAATGGAAAACTTGCTGCTGTTCTACAAACCTCTGCACTTGGAGGCCCAACAACTGTCTACAAGAATAGAAGTGCGTAGACATCAGCCCTTCACACAGATCATTGGAAGACAATGCACCATCCCCTTCATCATCAACTATTGCATCTCTATCATCACCATTATCCCCTCTCTCATACATTTAGATCTTGTTGTAATTCCAATTAAAGTTGTGGTTTTGCACTTGATTTTACCTTTATACTTTCAATCCATCCATATGAATATGATGATGTTTTTGATTGCTTCCATGTGTGAGTAGTTCCCTTTGTTCTTGGGGATATGGAGAAACCCTAGAATTATTATGAAATGAAATAAACATGATCTATGACTTTGGTCTTTGATCTTACTTGATCTATGACATTGTGTTAGATTTCTCTCTAAAGCATTTGCCTTCGGGACTAAAGAGAGAGAACTACCCTTGGGACATGTATAGGAGTATGTCCAGTGCTATTTGTGAATGTAAGCATTGGCTTATAACCTACACGATCAAAGGGGGATTATGAGAGATTCACTAAGCTCATTACGATATTTATGGGAAAACCCTTAATTGTGATAGTCTGTAGAAGTGATTTGCCCGTAGGCATCATAGTGGTTATTTAGAGATGACCTCAATACTTGACTCGTAGAAGCGGATGCTTGCGAGACTTGTAGCGAACATCTTATTATGGAGCTCTCTCCACACATGTCATGACAAAAGATATAGGTCATCCTAATCATAAGTAATTATCGTATGCTAGTGGTGTATCCTACATCCTCGAGAACATTTTAGCTTATTTAAGTTCCAACACCAATCCCAATCCCAACGCACTCGCTACTTGTTTACTTTATTGCATCCTTTACTTTCTTGTACTCAAACACAACACCCTTTTAAAAACTCTTTACTTGATATCAAAGGCAACTTACATGTATCCTTTAGTAGATAGTGACAAGGGGCATAAAGACCTTAACCAACTAGCTCTCTGTGGGCTCGATACTCTTATTTCAAAACTAGCTACAATTGATATGTGCACTTGCAGCTATTAATCCCTAAACCCCATACCACCTTCTTTCTTTGGGTAACAAAGTTTCCATCATACAAGAAAATGCATTTTATTAATATTCTCATCGTCACCCCACCAAAATTGTGAGATTGCATCCGTCATCATTTTGCAAACAACCCTATGGGTATTTGAAACACTAGCATAGCATAAACTGGAATTGCTTGAGCCACTGCTTTTAGGATAATTTTTTACCTCCTATGGACATATGTTTTTCCTTCCACCCATTTATCCTTTGAATAATACACTCCACAAAGTGAATAAAGCATTCACTTCTATCTTCTCTAGTTGACCTGAATTTTCACAATAGGTATCTAACACTTGCTGTAAGGAAGTTGTAGCATCCCAAATCTTTAATCAAGGTTAATAAAGATCCAAACTACCCAATTTAGGGTTAACAAAAACTTTTCCATTTAAAATCTTTAAGCATTCATATGTGTGTGCATTTAAAATAGGAGTTGTTTGAAATGCCATTATTGTTTGTTCTAATGGTTGTAAAATGGTTCTATGATGAAAGCCACATCATCTAGATCCATCCCAAGCAAAAACCAAAGGAAAAGAAATAAAAAAGAATTAAATAAAGGAAATGGTCACTTTTGCCATTTTAACCCACTATCCCACTTTGGGTGTTCCTAGCACTCAAATTCCAACATAAACAATTGTGGATCTTTGCACCCCTTGCTAGTACAAGTAGTGATGTGCCAAGGCCCACTTTGTGATCTCTCAAAAACATTCAAACTCTAATTTTAAATGACAAGTGAAAATGGAATCTAGTTCATATGTGTAGATCACACTTTTTCAAAAACCACTCAAATGAATTCCATTTAACAAATCCTAGCAACCAGAGATGCTCAAGCATGAGACCAACAACTCCACCAAAAATCATCTCAAAATTTGAAAGTTTGGTTCATGCGGCCATTGTGTCGAACAGGTGGCATGCACATTTGATCTGCCTAACTATTACTATTCAATGATCAATGCATTGTCGAGCAATTGGGATCCATTTGGTCCCCTTGTCCCCTCTAACTCTAACCATCCCCTAACTAGCTACTAACCGGCCTAGAGTAGTAGTGCCGTGCTGATACATTGCAAATGTATCTATAATTTTTGATGTTCCATGCTTGGTTTTATCTACTTTCTTGTGTTTTGTCCACACTTTGGAGTACTTTTCATATGATTTCTTGGACTAACCTATTAACAAGATGCCACAGTGCCAGTTGCCTGTTTTCTGCTGTTTTTGGTTCCAGGAAGTCAAAAAATGAATATTCTCAGAATTGGACGGGATAAAAGCCAAAGTTACTATTTTCCCGGAAGACTCACGGAGCCAGAAGGAGAGTCGGAGAGGGGCCACAGGGTGGCCACCCCCCCTTAGCACAGGCCAGCCCAGGCCGCACTAGAGCATGGTGTGGGCCCCCTGGCCGGCCATCGACCTTGCCTCCTTCGCCTATAAGAGCCTCCTGATACCAAAACCCTAAATGGTCAATCAGAAATCCACGGAAAGTTCCGCAGCGCCGCCACCACCGAAGGGGAGATTCGAGGGACAGAAAGTCTTTGTTCCGGCACCCTGCCGGGACGGGGAAGTGCCCCCGAAGCCATCTCCATCGATCTCCACCACCATCTCCATCACCATTGCTAATTCCCATGATAAGGAGGGAGTAGTTCTCTCTCGAGGCTAAGGGTTCTACCGGTAGCTATGTGTTCATCTCTCTCTATGCATGATCTTATTGAGATCATGAGCTTGTAATCTATAGATCTACCTTGCTACTCAAGTGCTTTAATAGATCTCTGCTCTCCCCATGTGTGTGAAGTTGACAGTGTGCACACCATGGTGACACTTAGGCTAGAGATTACAAATACTTGTTATGAGTTATATTTGGAGTTGGATGTCTTTATGAAATTTTGGTGTTTGTTGGACCTATCTAGTGCTCAAGGTGACAGTGTGGGGTTTTCTAGATGGGAAAGGCTTACTTTGAGGTGTGATGTTATAGCCCTACCAACGATTAGAGTATCCAACCGGAGAGTAGTTAAGAGTAGTATCACAAAGAGAAGATATTTATATGAGAGTGATCACTAGTGAAAGTATGATCCCTAGGCCTTGTTTCTTAGCATTGAAACACCGTTTACAATTAGATCTGTTACATGTTTGCTTGCTTCCATCTTTATTTCAGTTTGCCTTTAGTCTCTTCCATGCCATCAAAGTATTTTCTATCACCGTCATCTTATATCCATACCACTTGTATTTTACTATCTCTTCGCCGAACTAGTGCACCTATACACCTGACAAGTGTATTGGGTGTGTTGGGGACACAGGAGACTTCTTGTATCTTGATTGCAGGGTTGCTTGAGAGGGAATACCTTTGACCACTTCCTCCCTGAGTTCGATAAACCTTGGGTGATCCACTTAAGGGAAAACTTGCTGCTGTTCTACAAACCTCTGCACTTGGAGGTCCAACAACTGTCTACAAGAATAGAAGTGCGTAGACATCACGCGCCGCCCGTTTTGGTCACCGCCGGCCGAACATGGGCAATGCTCCCCAGACCGTGTTGCGCCATTCCAGCACCACCACTAGCTCCGCCCAACCCTACCGCACTTCTATGTCCACCCCACAGCCACAGCCAGCCCCTGGACCACCTCCACTCGCTCGCGCCCATGCCTCTCTGCACCGAGCCTGAGCACGCCAGAGCGCCATGGACGCCAGCATGCCATAGATCGCGCCTCAACCACAGACCACGCATGCCGCTCCACCTTGACCCCCTCACCCCGCAGACACGGCCGTGCACCGCCGCGCGACCCACACTCGCCGGGAACCATGTCGAGCACCACCTCTGTCCCCCAGAGCGTGCGACGCTCCCAACCGATTGCCACCATCCCTAGCTACGCCATAAAGTTATAGAGGACCGCCAGGAGACAAGCCACCGTCCACCTATCTCGCCCATGCCGGTAGCTCGTTGTATCATCGTCGCTCCTTCGGTCCCCTCCTCGAGCCTATATAAGGAGGCCTTCCCCAGCCTCAATCGCCACACCATTCGACTCCCCTCTCTCCACCAGTCCTTCCCCACCTCTCGTCGGAGCAGCTCGAGTAGCCTCTCGTCGGAATTGAGCCGGAGACCGCCGCAACAGAGGAGGAGACGTTGCCGTTGATTTCGTCCACCTCAGCCCCTGCCGCGACTTCGCTTGATCCCGCCGTCATCGCCTCGTTTGTTTTCCCGCCTCGCCGCACTAGCTGGAGCCCCGATACGTCCCCACTGCACCTCGACCGAGCCGCTAGGGTTCAGTCTCGCCCGCGATGTGTTCGTCGTCGACGACGACCGTGAGCTGTTGGATCTAGTTCTAATCCTGCGGTCCATATCGCCCCGTACCGCTTCGCGTGTAATGAGCCACTGATAGGCGGACCCCCTGTCAGCAGCCCTCAGTGCTGCAGAGTGAATTTGGGCCGGCCCAATTAGTTTCCCGCGCGACCCAGTTAATTCAAATTAGGATTTTTCTTTTTAGACTTAAACTAGAATCTGTCCCTTAGTTTAAAAATTAACTCAGAGAGTTTTACAAATCCAAATTGAGTGATTCCAATTTTGTTGGAAATCTAATGAAAATATCTATCCAAGACCGTTGGATTTAAATCATTTAGAGTTAGAGACATCTCCTAGTAAAAATAACAAGACAGAAGCTTTTGCACATTCAAACATTTTTATAAAATCAACCCTAATAGCTTTTGAGTTGATTCCAACTCTCAAAAATCACATTTAACTATACCTATCTGAATATGTAATAATATTAAGGTTTACATGCAGTGACTTTGGACTAGTACCAAAATAATGCTATATAGGCATTTCTAGTCACTTTAAATCATTAAATATTAAACTTAAACCTATTAAAATGTGATTCAACCCTTAAATCACATTCCCATATGTTATAATATGTGGTGATGACATGTGTCCACATGATCCCATATTTTAATTGGAGAATACTAAATCTTAGTTAATTTCAATGAGTAGAAATTACTTTTCTCAAATAAAATAAATGAAGCTAGTTCATTAAACCTTGTGATGTTTGTGATGATACTAGATCATCAAAATGTGTGGCTTAGTGTGCTAAGTAGACTAGTTAAGTATTGTTTGGTGATTGTGTATTCCGTATGTATTTATAGACGATAGTACCGACCAAGTCTACGAGGAGGAGGAGTTCTACCAAGAGGAGAAGGAAGATAATTTCAACCACTGCACCAACCAAGGCAAGCTATTATTGGCAAGTTAATACTTGCAAGCCATCATTAACAATGCAAGCTAAGCCTTGCAAGCTAGATAACCTAAGCAAAGGCATTAGGCATGCTTTGGTTATACCATTTTTGACTTATACCTACTCCAAGTTTTATTTACAAGCTTTACTTCCTTTACTTTACCAAAGTCCTTTACTTGTTTAAAGGTAGCATAAAGAGTATAAAACTTGACCTATCTAGTTAGACTTAGAGGTCATTCTATGGCATGAGATTGAGATTAGCATCCCACATTAGTGAACACTCTTAACCTAGTAGGTCTAGAGCTAAACCAAAACTTGATCACTTTAGATGGGAATACTTGGTGAAAATGACTTGTGAAAACCTTGGAATGATGAGTCATTCTATTGAGATGTTTTGACATGTGTTGAGAAACACAAATGTTTTATGATGATGATGAAAATGTTGAGGCATGAGCCTTAGCCCTTTTACAAAAACCGATGGTTGGGTTTGGATGCGATACCATTCCAATTTTACCGTACAACCACAATACCTGAATTGGGTAAGGCTTAGCCGGAAGTTTATATGCATTAGTATTAGTTCCCTCGCGGGAGAGGTTTGAGCTGAGGCTACCTCTCAATATTGTCCACCTATGCGGTGCCCAGGATGACAGATGGTCACGGCTGGGAGGCCACACTCATAGGAGAGGTGCTTATACTAGGGCGTGTAAAGGGAAGGTTATGTTTGATTATCTGCATACTAAATATGATGATTCAGGGTTATCCCTGACAGATGTATCGAATTTTATGGTGAAAGTGTACCACCTCTGCAGAGTGTCAAACTATTCGAATAGCCGCGTCCACGGTTATGGACAGTTGGAGTGGCCATACTGTTCCGTTGTCAGATATTTTCAAAATAACTTATGAAATGAATTGTGACATGACTTGACCACAACAGAGTTGTGACTATGATAACTAAGTTCCCACTTAGTTGTTTTCAAACTTTATTTTATCTTTTTTTGTTTCTGAACTCAGCTTAGGTTTCAAACTTAGCTTTACAATTAAACCTAGAACTTAGCATTTCTTACTAGAACTATCTTACTTGTTAGTGGTAGTTTGCGAGTACTTAAAGAGTACTCACGGCTTTGTCCCTGGCTATTCCTATGGCTAGACTATGAGGGGGACTACCCTGAAGGAGGACATCAAGATAGCTACGACAACTAGGATCATCTCCCATTGTCAATATTGCCTGCGACACTGAAGATGGACCCCACCGCTACGCTATTTATTCCGCTGCTTGATTGTACTAAGACTGGATCATGAGATCCTTTATTTATGTAAGACCTTATTATGGTTTGTAATGGATGATGTACTGTGATATCTAATCTGTTATGTCTCGCAAAAATGGTAATCCTGGGATTGCGAGGTATGACATAACAGACATCTGGGATTAAAAATCTGGGTGTTGACAGAAGTTGCATTGTTTATATCTGCTTTCATGAGAATAAGAGAATCATCATAAAAAGTAAAGAGACTGACGGTGTATTCCTGTACAATCTTAACCCATCAATACCACCAACTTCCCACACAAGCCATCATCAGTGTAATCCATCTATAACAAACCAACTTTCTCATCATATTCTAAGAAAATCCATTCAACTCAATCACAAGCCTTATGCATATCCAACTTGGATGCACATGCCCCAAGAGTTGCCACTCCCCTTCCTCTTTATAGCATGTATAGTTTCATAAGCAACTAAAACATTATCTGTAGTAAGGTTCCCGGGGACAAATGCACTCTTTGACCCACTTATCATTAGGGCCCTTAAGTCGTTTGGTATAGTTTCTTTGTATTACGGTCTACCTGCATCAACCAATTTGTGTGGAGCCAGTGCATCTCTTCCTGTTCGAGCAATAGTTCAATCAAACTCGCCAATTCCTTAACGATCTTCTCGTAATTCATCAGTTCGTTAAGGGCCTTCTCCAATTTTTCTAGTGCTTGACGAATCCTTTTCCTAGGCTTTTTGAAATACGCATTATCCCATGCATGCAATGAAGCATGTTGATGGACCAGCCTCCCATGCACACCACCATCTAGTTGTGCGCCTGCGTCATCTCAGACTTGGTGCACAACCTCAGGAAAATTACTCTCCTGCCATTTTGCTTCAAATCTACATATTAAACTGCGGCGATTTTAAACAGCCTTTCTAGAAGTATTGGATGATGGTCCGATCATGCATAATCCATATGTTGGAGTGAGGCTCCAAGATGCATTGTATTCCAAGCACTAATTAACCAAAACATGATCCAATCTCTCTCGGATTCAGCCTTGCTTCCAAGTAAAAGTATCTCCACTGTATCCAATATCAATTAAGTCACAATTAGAAAGGACATCACGAAAAGCCTGCATACATCCTTGTAGTCGAGGATTGCCCCTTTCATGGGAATACAAAATCTCATTAAAGTCGCCAATAATTACCCAAGGTAGATTCTATTGGCTGTTTAGCTCTCTGATCTTGTCCCAAGTCATGTGCTTTTCTTCCCATCTCGGCTCTCTGTATGTTCCTATTAAACGCCAAATTTTGTCAGGACACTCCACCATACGAACATCAATGTACTTCGGAGCCGAAAGATCTGCTGAACATTAATCTCTCGCCTCCACAGTAGTAACACTCCCCCACTTCTGCCATCATTAGGATTAACAATTTTTAAATCTATCTTCAATCTTTGTTTCAAACATGTTGGCAGATAGCTGTCTAAGTGTGTCCTCGACAAAAACAACACGTCGGGGTTGCAGCGCCTTTGGACGTCCAAAAGTGATCGAACTATCGGGTCATTCCCAAACCCTGACAGTTCATTCCTAATATTGTCATTGATCCTGGCGGCACACCTCGAGGGAGCCCGTTAATCCTGAGTTTGTAACGGTGTTTAACCCATAGTCGTCTCCTGTCTTCTTCCTCTTAGGATCCCGAACCGGATTACTGCTTGGTGGATCTATAGGATCAAATTGGGAAATCATTGCACCCACCTTACCATAACTAGCCGGGCCTATAGCACCTCCGGATTCCATCGCTTGTGTGCCCTCGGATGCATCTGAAATCAACATAATCATGTCACTATTTTTATTAGGATCCAGGTCATGTTCTGACATATCATCCTTCGCAGTTTCTTTGTAACCAATACCATCAAAGGCATCATCTCGGGTATTGAAACCCCTTCCTCGGTAGGCGCCTCTACCATGGCCACCACCCCTACCACATCCTAATCATCCCCCACCTCCTCTCAAAGTCCAAGTTGTACGCAAGTTTTTGAAAACTAGAGCCTCTGGTGGGTGCAGACCATCACCATGATCCTTATACTCGTGTACCATATGCCCACATACTTGACACCAGTTAGGCAATTTATCATATTTGACCAGGAACAGTTCTCTATGATCAACTCTGATCACTGAAACAATAGTCTTCGGTGGCTTTCTCACATCTAGCTTAACACAAATTCTATAGAAATTTCCCTCAAAGTAATTAGAGAACCCCTTTAGAATTTTTCCAAACACCCACCTTGGATTTAAGCATCAGAGCATATCCAATAGGGAGATCATGGATTTGAGTCGAGATATCTATATCAAAAATTCAATCATAGACGGTTTTGTAAAACCATCATAGGGAACAATTACCATAGGATTGCCACATAAGACCCATGGTCCTCCATCCATCACACACTCCAACTCACCGAGACATGAGAACTGAAAAGTATGCAAATTCCCTTCAAGAGATCATGTCTCCACTTCTTGCGCCAAGTCCCATGCAGATCGCATGTTCTTAAAGAACTGGTAGCTCGAGTATTCTCTTCGGTGAAAACCCTCGCAATAGCCAGCCAACGAATCTCCGATGGCGGGGCTTCCTCTTCAAAGATGACACCATCTAGGTCTTCTTCACGGATCCCCATCCGTTTCACCATAGCAACCAAATCTTCGTTTCCTCCACTAGACGAAGTTGAGTCATGGTCGACCGCCATTGTACCAACCCTAACCTTGCAGCACCACCACGAACCCCCAAGCCTTCCTTGTGCCTGTGAACACGAATGCCCGGACCTAGGGGCAAACGAAGGCTCACCCCTGGATCAGTCTGGACTTGCCGTGCGACGAACATGTGAGAAGATCGGGAAAAATGTCTCAACGTCGCCAGAGCCATGAGAGGTCTAAAACCCTAACGAGAGGGAACTTTCTGCAAGGCCAGTTATCTGCTTTGAATTGCTCAAATACCCAGGATTCTTCTTTTGTACGCACACATTATGAACCAACTTTTTGTACTCCCACCTCTAAAAAAAACTTTTTGTACTCCCACATGGTGGACGCAGGTTCCAAGTTCCAACCCACACACCATACCGAAACCGTGAAGCACACACGCAATTAAACCCTCTCGTCCTGCCAAAGAGGCACGAGTATTGAAACGAGGACGGCGTGAAGACTGAAGTAAAAGCGGCACCAGCAAAGATTGGGCACCAGTTCCGATAGGCAAGGAGTAGAGGGGCGACAGAGGCACGGAAGCCGTGGAGGCGGAGCAATCCATTAGCGAAGCAGCGAAGCGAGAGCCCCGACCCGAAGAATTCCCCGGCGAGAGGGCCTCCCCCCGTGCCTGCTCCCCCCTCCATTCCAATCGGCCGCGACGATGTTCAAGACGCAGCTGGCGCAGCTGTGCCAGCGGCGGCGGTGGGCGCCGCCGGTGTACACCAACCGGAGCGAGGGGCCGCCCCACACGCCCAGGTTCCACGCCACCGTCGCCGTCAACGGCGCCGAGTTCCACTCGCCCGACGACGACGCGGGGTCGTTCACGGCCAAGAAGGCGCAAGACCTCGCCGCCATGGTCGCCTTCGAGCACCTCTCCGCCCTCCCGCCCCCTCCGCCCCCGCCGCAGCCCGGTGAGTCCAAAGATTATTCCCTACTTTCCTACCAGCGGGCACATGTAAGGACGTGTGTTTATGCAGGAATGTAGTTAGCGTCCTTGTGGTTACATCTAGTTCATGCCGAAATTAGGTTCCCAAAAAAAAGTTCATGCCAAAATTAGGTGCATTTGCTTTTCTTCCCATTTGGGGACTGAACAGAGTGGTATCAATTGCATAAAGAGTTTAAGCCATGTTACGAGGTTTGGTGATTCTAGTAGAATTGAGTACTAGTTTGTTTGCTGTTGAACCATTACAAATCAACTTCCAATGGTATCATTACCTCGCAAAGAAAATCACTGGAATTTCTATTACACATTTGGAAATGATCCTCAGTTTCATTGGAGGTACTACGGCAGGAGTGCAAAGCATTCACACCAGTAGATAGACTCACCAGCACACATTGTTCTTTGATTTGGTATATTGATGGGGAGTCACTGCATCCAATGTCTCAAGGACATCCGGATCCTTTTTTGTACTTACCTGATCTCCAAGGTAGAAATTAGGTGATTCTATAGTGAACATGGTAAAACTGCTCGGGGGTTGATCGTATTTGTGTTGAACTTCACTAGCATTTCCATGTTTAATTTTATGTGGAGAAGTTACAGCCTACTTTTTGGATAAAGTTCTCTTCACTAGTAAGATCTTTATTTTAGCTGACAGAAACATTGATGATGTGTACAGGCTCACCTATCAGTACTAATTCTTGAAGATTTTGTAGAACCATTCAACCACAAAGAAGTGCCAATAAATATTGTCACTGTTCACCTAAACCCCGTAGTGTACTGTTGTTTCTCCCTCCCGGAACTAGATGAGACGTTGTTTGCTTATGATGGCTAAAATAGTTGCACATTTGTTGGCACTTTATGTTCTGATCGACGTGTAGTTTCATGGAAAATTAATAGAGCAACATTTCTTGTAAATTGTTCTTTCTATTATCTTGATTTTCTTTTACTTTACACAAGTAGTTATATAAATGTCCCTCGTCCCTCAAAGGTGATTTGATTTTTTTGTCCCTTAAATGCTGTTGTGAACTCCTTTGTTACTGCCACTAAAAAAAGTTTTTGATGCCCTTTCACACATATTTTTTCTGTATTTTTCGCACTCACTGTTTTGTATATTGCAGAAACCCAACTTCCTTACAAGTCTCAGTTGCAAATTTATGCTCAGAAGAGACACAAAGTTCTGCCTTTATATCACACCATTCAGATTGGTCCACCTCAGGCAATGCTGTTCAAGTCAATTGTGACCGTAGATGGGCAAACATTTGAAAGTCCGCAAGAATATCGCACAGTAAAGGAAGCAGAATTTGCTGCTGCAAGAGTTGCTCTGACGTCATTACCTCAAGAATCAAAACCACCAGAGAAAATACCGGTTGGTTTCCACCTATTTTTTATTCTTATAGATGGTTTTAATTTGCACCACCTCACCTAGTTTATAGATGAACACTGACATCCTTCACCATTTATCTGTATAATGAGTAAACATGATCATCTCTCACCTTGGATTTTTACAATATTCAAGAATTGAGTGAAATAAGTGAACCTGAATCACTGACTTCATCAACACTGTGCGGATACAGTTAATTTGGTGTATTGATGTAGTGACTTATATGTTGAAACATGTGAAGAATAACTTGGTACATAGAGATAGAATGGTTATGAAAGGGATAATGTACTTTCTGATTTTTAGCTACTTGCTAAACTTGGCAATTTTCATCTGATAAACTGCTTTACCTTTTGTAGGCTGGACCAACTTCATGTACTTCTTTGCCTGGAGTCCAGGTTAATTATAAGACTCAATTGCAAATTTATGCTCAGAAGAGAGGCAAAGAGTTGCCTTTGTATAACCGTATCCAGGACGGTCCATCTCATGTACCTCGGTTTAAGTCAATAGTGACAATAGATGGGAAAACATTTGAAAGTCCACAATACTTTCAAACAAGTAAGGACGCGGAATTTGCTGCTGCAAAGCTTGCTCTGACGTCCTTAGCTCAAGAAGCAAGCTCACAAGAGCAATTCCCGGTTGGTCCAGTATTTTGTTTGTTGAGAAAATTCCTTATTTGACACTCGCTTAAAACCTGCTTCCCTACTTGACACTAGAAAAAAAATTCTTCCCATTTTGACATCTAAACTTGCTTTCTTTCCTCAGTGGACACTCTAGTTCATTTTGAACACTAACGGTGTCAAATAGGAAGATCGAAAGACTCTTTTGCCCCTGATAAGTCTTGTGACAAAAAGAATGTTTTAGAAAGACACATTTACACCAATGGACATTGATCATGCGTGCCCTGCCTTCCACTCACGTTTCAGTGCGTTGTCACCAGATTTTAGTGCAAGAAAAATAAAAAATTTGGACAAAGCCTCCCCTGTATTTTGATGCCATATCCATGCACACAGTTCATATATAGCAGTATAACACTATAGTGCATACAATAGATAAACAGTCAGGTTCATATATAGCAGTATAGTGAATACAATAGATAAACAGCCATTATATTAACTACATAGATAAACAGCCATTATATTAACTACATAGATAAACAGCCAGGTCCACTAGTAGTCCATAGAGCAACACGTAGAGGTTCTCTAGTCCATATGCAACACATAGAGCAACACTCAGACGTGAGGCCTCTCCAAATAACCACATGACCAGAACACAAAAGTAAGAGGAGATCACCAAAAGCAACTCCAATAATGCCCATGACATGAAGAGAAAATCACAAACTGAGCCTTCTTTTGCTTCTCGTGCTCATAGCTGGGCTAGGAGGGTTAAATTTCTTGCTCCTTGTGCCCATTGCTGGGCTGTCAAGTGGCGCAGCAGGGACAACAACCTCCTTTTTCTTCTTAGCTCTTACCTTCACAGGAACGTCAACCTCCTTTTTCTTGTTGGGCATAGGAAGCTCGAGGGAAATAGGCTCAGGTTGACTTGAGGCCGCTCTTGATCTGTATCCATACATGTATGGCAACAACAATTATAAATAGAAACAAAAGAAAACAATGCATAACAACTGAACGAAAAATAAAAATAATACCTCTTTGATCCTCCTGATCCGGAGTTGCCCCCTTTTCCCTTTTTGCAACTTGGAAGTTTCCAAGCTTTGGCTATGTGAGAAAGAAGCTACTTAGACCACAAACTCAGGTTTCATGTAATAATGAGCATAAATGTAAAATTGCTAACCTTGGTGGAAAAGACATCCTTGTTGGTGCTTCATCCATGCAAGGCACAATGGCTGACTCATTTCCTTTCATGGCCTTTATCTTCTTTGACGGTTCCCTGCATGAGCAATAAATAAGAATAGCAGTAAACATGTATAGTTCATTACAAAATAAATAGTACAAGATTAAATATATATTACCTCACTGCCAACATTGCAGCAATGTCATCTGGGTTACCCTTCTTACAATTGTGCCAATGATGCCCATAGTCCTTACAAATAGGACATATATGCTTTCCTGAAACTGCACTCAAACTGCACTTGGAAGCTAACGAACAGAAAAAAGAAGACTCACCCGTGTCCAGCAGGGGAGCTCGCTGATGCATGCTCGACGGACGGGCCTTGGTCACCCTTGCCGGCCGTGCCCGCGCCGCTGTCGTTCGCCGCCGCCATGCCCACGCCCCTGCTGTCGCCCGCCGCTGCCATGCCCGCGCCGCTGTCGCCCGCCTCCGCCGTGCCTAGGCTACCACCAGCAGCCTCCATTCCTTACATGGCCCCTCAGCTCAGGCCGCCGCCGGCACCTCCGATTTGAGCCACTGCGCCGCCGCAGATAGGGTTCACAGTTTCCAGGGAAAGAGACGGGAGTGAGAGGCTGGGATCGATCAGCTCCTTATCGATCGGTTACATACAGTGGGGTATTTTGGTCCAATAAAAGAACGACTGACGGAACTGACTAACGCAACCAACGGTGGTGTCATGTTAGGAACAAAATCAAGTTTAGATGTCAAAATGGAAGAAGTTTTTTTCTAGTGTCAAATAAGGAAGCTGATTTTAAGCCAGTGTCAAATAAGGAATTTTCTCTATTTTGTTTATGTGGAATTTTCTTACCAATGCCTCGCCTATTTATGATAACTAATCTAACCATCTTTATTTATTTTTATAACTAATAGACACTCAGTCCATTTCTCCCTTTTGAATAGATTGTTATGTAACACAATGCAAAACGAATTTCCATTGGTCATATTAGAACAGTGAAAGTTTAAGAAAAACAATATTTTTAAGGGAAACATAGGACAATGCATTTTACATTGAACATTTAAGGAAGGGCATGCTATAGTTCCTATTTTCAAATACCATAAATAGCTTGCTCAGCCAGAAATACTTTGCAAGGTATTTGCTGAATTTGCTAAATACTAATTTGATGGACCGCTCTACTTTTGGTAGGTTCAAGCAATGCCCCAAAAGAATCCCCGACATGAATTAGCTCAGAAAGAAGGCTCTCCTGTACCTGTCTACAATACTTCATCAGATGGTTCAAATCATTCTGTTGCCTCCAAATCAACCTTGGACACTCAAGGCAAAAGTTTTCAGGTGCAACCTGGGAACACTAAAAAGCAAAAACAGATGACTGTTGCAGAGCTTGCTTTTCAACATTCCACAGACAGTAAGTAATTTAAACTGATGAAATCAAGCTTCATATTAGGAATGAACTTTCCAAGAGTAGTTTTTGATAGTAGTTTTATATTCACGGGAGTATCTTCCAAAATATCGTTGTGGATATATAGAATTTAACTTGCTGTTCTATATGATTCTCATTCAGTCATACTCGGATGTGCTGGCTGACTGTTGTACCAGTAGTACAGTGTGTGTTAGGTACCAGTGTGGCTCAGATACAGTTCAATGGTGTAGCAGATTATTTATTCCGTTTAAAATAAAAAGGAAATTCCTGAACCCGGTTGACAGTACTTCTCAATAATCCCACCCCTCAAACAAAAAATCCCCTAAAATGACAGCCTATTACCACCAACCCATGCATACGGTATCATGTATCTGACGTCCTTCGCTACGAAAATGCTAGCCTCAATAATGAGTTTGATCTAATTTGTCTAAGCATAGTCTCAATAGCCTCTCAACTTTTTTGCTTTCAACCTTTCGACATTAGGATCGGCAAGGAGTAAGATAACATTCCTCATGTGATTTGTAATTTGAGTGAACAAACTTCAAAGTTCTTTTTCTTGGCTAGTTAGTTTCAGCTGGTCTTGGGTACGGACCATTTGGTTAACCGCGGTACCCAATATTAGGTCTTACTGATCATACTGTGGTGATTAGATCTAACTTGCTATCCATACTTATGTCCTCTCATGATGGTCATAAATACATGTTATCATCTCCACCATATTTACGTTCCAGTTTTATTCAATAGGTGATAACTTCTGTGAATATTTTGACCTTTGCCATTCTTTTATCATTGTGCCTTTTTGCTATATTTTTACTCGTATAACATGCTTTAAAATTGTGCTGTTGTTATTGCTTAGTATATTTTATCTTCAACTGTTCCCTCTATCTTTTTTCTTTTCAATGCAACTTCTCTTGGCATTCTTGCACATTGTCACCAACGTTTTTTCTTTCTTCTAGTAGGGTCACAGATGCAACAAAGAACTGCGAACCTCACTGACCAAGAGATCAAGATCGTAAAACCTGGTTCTTCATTGCCCCAAGTATCAATGGTAACAAGTGACAAGAAGAATGACTCTAATGGTAGTGAGTTTTCTGTGCACCTTCCTCTCTTTTTGATGAGAAAGCTTCCTGTTTCTTTTTCTGCATGCTATTACTTGAACTATTTGGGACGTGATGAAACGTTACCTCAGTAGACTTCTTCTGAACCAGTTTCTGATCCACATTCCTGTTTAAAATGTGATTTCCAATAGAAGCATATGACCTGTATAACAAAAAAAATGTGATAAGTAAATTGCAAAAGTTGCGCACCTTTTAGTTTTACATACTAACAACATGCGGATTTTATGTTGTTATATACTGCCATGTATTTTTTGCAACTTCTCTGTTCTACCATATGTATGAGCTTAATTTATGCTGATTTAACTTGGAAGACTTGAGATTTTGGACAGTGTACTGATCATGCAATCGTAGATCATGTTTTGGACAGGGTAGCAATCTAAATGAACTTCAATTTTTCTTTTGATTGTGTGTTGGCTGGTGGCTGGACATGGTTCTTTCTGTATCTGATACATCATCTTCTGTTTGTATTTGTCTTGATTTCCCATCTGTTGGCTCATATGGTTTGTCCATTTTGCAGTTGGTCATCATTCTTGCTCTGCTGGCTCCGGTATTCATCCTCCTGTTGCTGGCAAAACACAATCTCTTGATGAACCTATCCAATCTGGCAGTATGGAAACTGATAAACCAGCCACTCCAAAGCCAAGCACCACGGCTAAAGTAATGGACTCTACACCACAATGCACGTCGCTCCGGATAGCCTCAAGGCCACCAACTAATACTTCCAACCTTGCACCACCACCAACTAGTACAAGGCATGTCGCTTTACAATCTCCCATTGAACCTATCCAGTCTGTCAAGATGCAAAATGATAAACAAGCCGCTCCAGAGCCACGCACCGAGGCTGAAGTAATGGACTCAACACCAAAATGTGCGGCGCTCTCCTTAGCCTCAAGGCCCCCAACCAATGCATCCAACCTTGCAGCAACAAGTGGCACACCTGTTGCTTTGCAGCCCCCTGCTAAACCTGTCCAGTGTGTCAAGATGCAAAATGAAAAACCAGCCATTCCAGAGCCAAGCACTGAGGAAGCAATGGATGTTTCACAGCCAAGCGTCGAGGCTGAAGCAATGGATGTTCCAGAGCCAAGCGTCGAGGCTGAAGTAATGGACTCAACTCCAGAACACACATCTCTCCCTTTAGCCTCAAGGCCACCAACCAACAATTCCAACCTCGCGGTGACACCAACTGCGATGTCTTTTGCTTCTGACGGGTGCGGTCAGTCGATGTCAACCAACCGGATCAAGGTCTACCCATGCCGCCCTGACATGGTATTTCCGGAAGGGGTGTCCGTGCTCCCCTTCAGTGACGACCAGTGGGTGGCCATCAGCATGCCTTTCTCTCAACCCTGAAGGTACTCTTAAGCTTAGCATCACGTGTTCATCAGTACCCGTTGCTCTCTGCTTGCTGACTGAAGTTGTTTCCTGTGTCCAGATGTAGGTAGCGGTGCTGCGGCCGAGGTCCATACATTGAAGTGAAGAGATGGAGCCGATGCACCTATCCTGTTGTATGCTGTAGTTTCAGTTTAACTCGCTTTCTGTGTTGCGCTAGTAAGCAGGCGAAACATGTCCCTGTGCTGCGACTATATTTGTTCTCCCTGGTCAGACTGATGTAACTTAAGCTATGTACTAGCTGAGTAGCTGATGGTGCCTGCACAACCATCTCACTAAAATCTGGATTATATTATGGCCAAGTTGTCACTTTGAATTTTAGAGGCTAAGACTTTATTTGGGACCATTTGCAGTTTTCGCCGTCCTGCTTAATTCCTTGCTAAATGCTTTTTATTTCATTGTTTTTGCTTTGGGACGTCTCTGGGTGCTGGTGTGCCAGCAGGGCCTTTTTTGCTCTTATTCTGTCCCTAGCGTTCTCTGCTCTACTCTGCAGAGACACTGAGTTTTAACTAGGCAGTATTATTAGCTTTTTTTTCGACAAAAGGAAGTATTATTAACTACTAGGAGTGGCTTGGGCAGCCTGCTGAGATTCTTGATTCCCTGTTGGCACGGCGAGCTCATGGATCTTAACCTGATGGTTTAAAGAATATGAATCTTAGACCCGGATAAAAAAACAAAATACAAATTTTGAGACTAATTGGATGCCGATTCAATGGGAAAGGTGTTAGATTTTTGAGTCGGTCTAGTTTTCTTGTTATGTAGATTCGATTCCTATATGGGCCCAACTTGACACATGCACCACCTTTTTTGCATGCAACCAGAGATGTATCTCTCTCCCCCTTTCTCTGTACTATGGGCCAGTCTGTTTTGCACCGTGAACCGAACCAAAAACTTGAGTCGCTTTTTCTGTCAGAGCTATTGAATCGATTCCCTGCTATATGTTGAATCGAACCATAGAGGCCTTTGAACCGCTTTAGGCATACATAGTACATGGTCTTAATCGAGCCAACATATAGGATCTTGTTTTATTTTGGCCATCGCACTAACATTTGGGGTCTCTTTGGATTAGAGGAATTTTACGTGAATTTTGGAGGATTCTAATCCATAGATACTTTGTCTACGAAAACCATTTGGATCAGACTCCTATCGAATTCTATATTCCATAGGAATCTCAACGTAAGCTTAAAACTCATTTTCGCCGAGAAGTTTAGTGTGCTTACACCCTTATCCTCTCAATCCTGTAAAATTCCTGTACTTGATCCTGCGCACCATCCAAGGACGCATCTAAAAAAAATCATGTGTTTTAAAATCCCGTAGGAATTCACTATACGTGGCACCTCAATCCCGTGTTTCTCCTATTCCAACATTTCTAAATTCATTCGATCCAAAGAAACCCTTAAACATACTCCGTGTTTCTGGAAAAAAAAGTTGTGTATTTTTTTTCTCATGGTCAAATATTTTTCTTCGTGCTCCGAGAGAAAATGTTTAGCGTGATCGTGTGTCTCAAATAAAACATGTTACAATGCTACATAATGTGACTGACAGGGGGGGGGGGGGGGGGGGGGCGTCGTCATATGTGTGTCCTTGTAGACTGAAACCCAGATGTCAGAGTCTTCAGACAGTGAACATAGGATGCAGGATCGCCCTTCAGAGAGCGAATCGCATTTCCTTGTGAAAAGAGCAGATGTCGGAAGTCACACCTTTGGGGCCACGGAGTCAGCGGGTGGAAAAAGTTACTGTATTATAAAGAGTAAAAGAAAAAGAAAAAGAACCGCAGCGAGACTGTCCAAAGTGACCGTGCCGTACCGTGGTCCGTGTGAGTGGGACAGCGGTCGCAGCCACGGCGAGCCAAGGGAGGAGACAAGAGAACCTCCGGTACCAGCCTGGTCATTACCCATTTAATGACGGCCGCCTGCCCAGCGAGGCAGCGACCGCCGTGTGTACTCCGGTATCCACTCTCCATCCCACCCCCGGAATACGCACCCCCACTCGTGCGCTCCTTGCTCTCTCGAGTAGCGGCGAGCAGGCGCGCCGCCGCGGTCTCCCCCCCTCCCCTCCCAGCTGAGCTCGGCGCTAGAAGGCGGGTCCGCGCCGCGGGGTGAGCTGAGCTCGGCTCGCAACGGGAAGCAGACGCCCATCCGCTTATCCGCGCCAAGGTGACAACCCCCGACCTTACCCCGCTGCTCTTCTATACCTAGCTACCGCCTCCAGGCTCCAGCTGCTGCTATCGTCCTAGATTAGTCTAGATCTCCAACTCCAACGCAATGCGAGAGGGCCGTATCGTGCTGGCCAATTTCGGTTCATCTGTGTGGGACATTCTCCTGTTTTAAAAGACCCAAGGGAGGAATAGTCAATGGACCATTGACCTAGTGTGTTACTAGTTTATATTTGGGCAACTGGGTCGAGCTGTTCTTTTTTACTAGCACGCACAGCTGACAAACATACTCCCTCTGTTTCAAATTACTCCGCGCGCACGCTTACCTAGGTGGTCTAGTATTCTCTTATTTTTCATCAAAAAATTCTTAGAATTTTTGGTATAGTAGTACATATTTCATACTATCTATTTCAAAAATTCGAGGATTTTTTTGAATGAAAAATAAGGGAGTACTAGTTCACCTACATAAGCGCGCCGGCGGAGTAATTTGAAACAGAGGGAGTACCATCGATTCAGTTCTACTACTTTCCTTGCTGAGAATTAGCAGCTATCTAGTCCTCACCGTGCAAAGTCAAATCCGTTCTGCGTTGCATGTCGTGAACGCCCTGTTGCGCACAATGAACATTAGTACATTACATTTGCTGTACTCACTACTCAGGCGTTTCTTCTTCTTCATGACTCGCAGGTTGACCATTGCGGGGACATCTTCAGAGATGGCATTCCCCAGCATTTCCTGGGGACGCCTTCTTCTACTGCTATGTTTTGCTTGGGTGGGAGATGCAGAGTACATCAAGTACAAGGATCCGAAGCAGCCCGTCAACACTAGGATCAAGGACCTCCTTGGCAGAATGACTCTCGCCGAAAAGATCGGCCAAATGACGCAGATCGAGCGCTCTGTTGCATCTGCAGACGTCATGAGGAAATACTTTATAGGTAAGTTCTGTAATAGCTGGATTCCCGTAGTAAAGGGAGCACAGACATTTTTGCTGTCCTGTCCTGCATCCGGAGTAGTTGTTTGGCGAGCTAGAGATACCACCGTGACATTGCCATCTGGAATAAAGCTGTGATTATGGGACCTTTTATTCGTCCCTGGATGATGCTATGCGAATTCTCGAATGCTAATTTTTTCATGCTGTCCTCTAGGTAGCATCTTAAGTGGTGGTGGGAGTGTCCCTGCTCCCCACGCCACACCTGCGATTTGGGTCAACATGGTAAATGAATTCCAGAAAGGTGCCTTGTCAACACGTCTGGGAATCCCCATGATTTATGGGATTGATGCGGTTCATGGTAACAACAACGTCTACAACGCCACCATATTCCCTCACAACGTTGGGCTTGGAGCTACAAGGCATATATCTGACACTATTCCTTTTACTTTTTGCGAATACCATAAAAAATGGCAAGTGGCAACTTAAATTCTTTAGCATACAGAACAGCCAAACAGGATAGATAAATATGTGTACATCTGTTCATCTATTTTGTTTATTAGGGATCCTGACCTCGCAAGGAGGATTGGTGAAGCAACTGCTCTTGAAGTACGGGCAACGGGCATTCCATATACCTTTGCTCCATGCATTGCGGTAAGCACAATACAGTCTTGTCTTGTTGCTGTCATGTGTTACATCTTCGCTGAACTGTTATGAGTATATTCTTGGTTCAGTTATGTTGATCAGTAACGCTTCTTGTAAATTTGTATAGGTTTGCAGAGATCCGAGATGGGGTCGATGCTATGAGAGTTACAGTGAAGACCACAAGATTGTTCAGCAGATGACAGATATTATCCTTGGTCTGCAGGGAGAGATCCCAGTCAATCAAACCAAAGGTGTTCCTTATGTTGCTGGAAAGTAAGATTTCTTTTCTCGGTGTTAATGTAATGGAATGGTAGGTGTAACCCAATCTTTAGGCATGTGCATCTGATGTAATGAATCAATGCTTTGAACTGACAGGTATATTGCCTAGATGAACATTCTGCCAGTAATTCAACCTTGTATGGCAAGCAGCATTTTCTTTTTAGTAAAAAATCTACTACATTGCTTGAGAATAGTTTAGGTATATAATCAGTATCTGTGTCTTGCAGCTTGAATGCTCTCTGTCTTATGTTTCAGTTCATGGCTTCTAACAGGGATAAAGTTGCTGCTTGTGCTAAACACTTTGTTGGTGATGGTGGTACGCATAATGGAATCAATGAGAACAACACGATAGTTGATCAGCATGGACTGCTAGGCATTCACATGCCGCCATATTATGACTCAATTATAAAGGGTGTTGCTACTGTTATGGTTTCATATTCAAGCTTGAATGGTGCAAAAATGCATGCCAATCATGATCTAGTCACTGGCTACTTGAAATCGAAACTGCACTTTAGAGTTAGTGCTAATCTGTAACTTGCTTAACACTCCTCTGCTATGATCTTAAGCTGACTTCTGGATGGTGACTGATTGCAGGGTTTTGTGATATCTGACTGGCTAGGAATAGACCGAATAACCACACCACCTGATGCAAACTATACTTATTCCGTGCAAGCTGGAATAAATGCTGGCATTGATATGGTATGTTTTTTTTGAGAACACACTTGCTTATTTCTTGCTAGCTACAGACAATATGGTTGCTTGTTCTTAAAAAGGTATTGCACCGTGACATATCCCTCTACTCGATCTGCATTTGTTGGCATAATTAGTTTCAACTTCATTACTTACATCTAAGACCACAAGCCCAAGATCACCTATATGATGCCTGGTCCATTGCATTTATTCAACATGGATTGCAAACCTTAACTGCAAATATCATCCTTTTAGAGCTACTTACTATCTCTATTGTGTTACCTCAACTGGAAGTAATTTGTACTTATTAAGCAGCAAGGGTTCTGATTTTTATTGAAATAATCTAGACAAAAGTTGTCACTTGAGCAACTTTCTTTCAATTCAATTCCAGGTTATGGTGCCATTCAATTTCACCCGTTTCATTGATGATGCGACATCTCTTGTTAACAAGCGTATCATTAGCACGAGCAGAATTGATGATGCTGTGAGTCGTATCCTTCGAGTGAAATTTACAATGGGCCTGTTCGAGAACCCTTTAGCTGATCTTAGCTTTGCAGATCAGCTTGGAAAGAAGGTTGATGCTCTAACACCATATTGTATAATACTTGTATGAAAAGTGTGGAAACCTATGTAAATAACCGAGTGTTTAATTTGACAGGAGCACAGGGAATTGGCTAGAGAAGCTGTCAGGAAATCACTTGTTCTATTGAAAAACGGCAACACTCCTGATCAACAATTCTTGCCTCTCCCAAAGAAAGCTAAAAGGATACTTGTAGCTGGAAGTCATGCCAGCAATTTGGGCTACCAGTGTGGTGGGTGGTCAATTGAATGGATGGGTGGCAGTGGAGATATTACAGCTGGTACGTGCTTTCCAGTACACCTTTGTTTGCTCAGCTTTTCAAGGTTTTGTAGAAGGAATTTTGATATTTCAGAGTTTTACTTACCAAAGTTATCATATGGAGTACTTAAGGTTGGTTACTTGATAAATTGAAATATGTAAACCAAAGTTCTATAATCTTTACTTTCATGATTCAATATTGTTTACAGGAACAACAATTCTTGATGCCATAAAGTCCACTGTTGATGAGTCAACACCTGTTGTCTACTCTGAGAACCCTGATGACAGCTTTATGAAGAACAACGATTTTTCATTCGCTATTGTTGTTGTTGGTGAGACACCATATGCGGAAACATTAGGTGATAATACGGACCTGACTATCCTAGATCCTGGTCCAGACACAATCCGGAACGTCTGCTCGAGAGTTAAATGTGCAGTGGTTATCGTCTCTGGACGGCCAGTTGTCATTGAACCATACCTTCCTCTGATGGAAGCGCTTGTTGCTGCCTGGCTTCCTGGCACAGAAGGTCAGGGTGTTGCCGATGTCCTTTTCGGGGACTATGGCTTCACGGGAAAGCTTTCGCGCACTTGGTTCAAATCAGTTGACCAGCTACCCATGAATGTTGGAGACCCGCACTATGATCCACTTTTTCCTTTCGGCTTCGGTTTGGCAGTAAATTCATCACAGCCAGGGTAAATTCACTTACACTAGTGCAAAAACATATATATGTGAAACAAAGACACTGTCATAGTTTAAAATTGAATGTTTTCATCTTGTTTGCTGTTTCAGGTTCTCCGGTGCCAAAAGTCATGGAGACAAGAAGGAAATAACGGTTTGTGTTGCGTTGAGTTTGCTACTGTCAATGGTGCTGACTTTTGATTTGGGCATAGGTATATTTCAACACCGAGCTGCCCTAATGTAGCCATAGCTTTACCAATCCCCTTTTTAGTGATCATTAGTCCACTTGAGTATTGTTGGCTTGGATGATATCCCTGCAGAAGGTATTATGCTAACCTAGGCCATCGATCAGATCAGTAGATACATTCTTTCATCGAATTATCTTTTGTTCCTGGTTTGTATTTGTTTTTTAATCTAGTGATGATAAAGTTAGATTATGCAGTCCCTGCAGTCCCTACGAGTCGTACATGATCATCCATCTGATCCGAAGAGATGCACATAAAGATCATTCCATAAAATTATTGCTTGATGATTCATCAGAAAATCGTTTGATCCAGAGATATGGTACGGTCTTACTGGAATTTATCATAACTGTAAGGCCGTAGATAGTACCACGGGCAAGGTTCCGGCTCGGGCTGAAGCCCGTCCGCCATCACCACCTTGCAGCGCATCACCTTGTCTCGGGCATCGTCGCCGAGGTAGCTCAGCGGACTGCGGTCGGTGTAGATCACCACGTCGGCGTCGAGCTCCAGTCGCCCCGAGCGGCGCCACTCCGCCGCCATGCGCTCCCGGAGGCTTCTCGAGAGCCCCACGCCGTCGGCCCTGGTCACCAGCTCGACGTCCCTACCCCAGGGCTCCCGGGAGGCGCAGCCGCGCGGCTCCACGCGCGCCCACCCGAGCGCCACGCCCGAGTACGTCAGGACCACCTCGGCGCGGTCGGCGCACGCCTTGCTCATCCGCAGCGTGATGTTGAACGCCGGCGAGACGATGCTGGCCGGCCGGGCCACGTCGACGCCGCCGTAGCCGGCGAGGCCGACGGAGAATGACGCCAGGTTGGTCTGCACCATGTACTCCACGGGCCCGAGCAGGACCACCATCATTGCAAGCGAAAAAATTAGCAAGATTGGAACGAGGCGCCAGTCATCCTTGGGAGTCGCCCCCGGCGCGTAGCCGAGGACTGGTGCCTCGTCGTCGTCGTCGTGCGGATCGGCAGGGATGGCGCGGTAGGCCGGTCCCGCCGCCTGTTCCAGGTCGATGCCCATGCCTCGACTACTCGAATCTGCTCGTGGTTCTTGGTTGTCTGGATCTTGAGGATCCTGGCAGCTTTGTTTGTTGGACTATCACGTCACGTGTAAATTCCGAACCCTATATGCCCGTCGTGTCAGTTGTGATCGAGCCCAACTGCTGCACGAATATATCGGCTAGGAACTCAGGAGGCAGTTTGGAATCGTGATCTGGACGGCCTGTATCTTTACTTGTACAGTACGTGCGAGCGAGACGGCGTCCACGAAAACCTAACGTCAATCAAAAGAAAGGTTCCAAACTTCGATCTCGGCGTCCATCCATGGAAGAAAATTTCGCACAGAGGCATCCTCGGCTCGCGGGGGCGTTGCTCGTATCTCTCGTTCTGCTCGGCGCGACCGTCGTCGGCATCCCCATTATACTGCTCGACTCCAGTCCGCCCGACTTCTCCGCGACGGTCTCCGGCTACGAGGGCCTCGTCCGGAGCGCCGGCGCGGGGGCCGCGCCGCCCTCCTTCCGCGTCGCCCTCCGCGTCAAGAACGACAACGTGTGGCAGCACTGCTTCGAGGTGCGCCGCGCGGTCGTGGAGTACGACGGCGTGCCGCTGGCCTCCGCCGATCTCGACGGGTTCTGCGTCCCGCCGAAGAGCGTCACGGAGGTGCCCGTCGTGGCCGCCGGCGAGGGGCTGGGGATGCCGGACCAGCTGTACGAGAGCCTCCAGGGCCGGCGCGAGCGGCAGGAGCGCGTGCCGCTGGAGGTGAGGCTGATGCTGGAATGGAAGGATACTAAGTCGGACCTACGGTCCATGCTGCTGCGGTGCACGGCGATGCTGGATGGGCGGCCGGACTTGCCGTCTCGCTGCCTGCTTTTCTTCTTCGTGGAGCCAGGTAGGCTTGATGGCGAGTGACTCGATCGTACAGTCGGATCGGATTGATCGTGGACCTGTTGTATGCTCTTTTCCAAGGAGTGCCTTCGTTCCTCTTTGTCAATAAATTACACATGTCTCTAAGTCTTTGCGCATCATAATTGATAGCGATAGTTTTCGAGATACTATTGATAGTTCTCAAGTTTCTTTGAGATATTCGTGGTTACCACCTAGCCTTTCTTAGTATAGAGTACACTACTCCTTCCATTTGAAAGTATCGCGATCGGTTTTTCTAATTCTAAATCGACTGATAATTAATTAGAGCTTAGTTCGGTCCTAATTCATTGGACTTGCATTGCGATTCGTGCATCCCTATGAGTTCCAAGTGTGGGATTTTTCACTTACGAGTGGAGTTGCAACTGATATTGAATGACATCATCTGACCGAGAATTGGGCTTAATTCTCGATCTTATGAGAATTAAACATACACTGGTTTTGTAATTCTTAGTCGACTGAGAATTAAGTTAGAGCTCCTCTGAAACCTAGCCGTCACTCCACCTTCTCCTCCTCCATAGTCGGTTCCCCCTCCTTCACCCGGCCTTGTCGGTGTCAGGAAGGGTGTGGAACCCGATCTATGAATTGAGTTTAGGTTAGAATTTTAGTAGTTGTCTTATTTGACCTCTGCGGTAATGAAGATGACATCGTCTACAATAAGTGATCTTCGGGCCCTTATTCGATGACACGACCTCCTTTCCGACATCAATGGTGGTGTTAGAAGATCAAATTTCTCTAGGTATGCATGGCTCTCAGATCTTGCTTTGCAGATTAATTTTGTATTTTTTTCACATGGTTGCCGTGAGGAGGATTGTCTTTGCAATATTTGTCCCGACTGCACGTCCTCGACAATGGTGATTTGTACTCTTAGCTAGCTACCTGACGATGTCGACCAGACTGTTCGGTTACTTTTCCCTAAAATGCTGGTGTTGATACTTAGCCTTGGCATTGCAACTCAAATTTAAATTATAGGATAACCATCGATGGTATTTATAGGTTTATGGCTTGATCTTCTTCTTCTTCTTCTTATATATATATATATATATATATATATATATATATATATATATATATATATATATATATATATATATATATATATATAGGAAAAATACTTCTTACTCCCGGGTGTAACTACACCCACCTCTCATGTACTACCTTACGGAAGTATTTGTAATACTTTATCTATTTGAGTATGTTCATATACTATATCTAAGATACTTACAAGCAAGTTAGGTAAAAAAATTGTAAGTGCACCCATAGTTTGAACTATATATGTAAAATACCGTCATATTTGTACGTATAAAAGGAGTATGTGAATAAAAATTACATACTACCAAAAAAATAATATATATACTGCCCAAATATTTTTATATACTTCATACTACGCGTACATACCTTTCGGTATGATAGATACTGCCTATATAGTGTGAAACACGTGTGGGTGTAGTTACACCCGGGTGTAGTATATATTAATCGTTCGTCACCTGGCCAAATTTCCGTCTGCCACTTTTTAGACGTTTTTACCCCCGTGAGTTCGGAGAAAAGGCCAGTGCCACCGCCTAAGTCAGACTGGACGGTTCGTTCAAGAAAAGTCAGACTGGACCCCTCCCCCTCGGGCCCTGCCTCCTCCACCGGCGGACGGACACCGGCCTCCCCTTCCCTTCGTCCCGCTGCACCGGACCGCCCGACCTCCACCCCACCCCCATCCCCGCCTATGTCCCAGGTTGCCGGCGTCGCCCTAACTTCCCGAGTCTCCCACGCGCACCTCCTCTTCTGCAGGATCTCCGGCGTGCGCCCCTGCTCCTAGGTAGGCCCCACCACCCCGTTTATCTCTGCTAGCCGGCGTGATGCGCCCCAGGAACTACCTGCTCGCCGGCTAGGTCCGCCACGATCCGTTTCTCGCCGGCTCGCTACGCACCGACACACACTGGTCGACACACTGGTCGCCGGCGAGCTTCGCCTCGATCCGTCCCTTGCCGGCCTGCTCTGCCATGATCCGTCCTTGGTCCTTCCCTTCTCACCATGGTGGAATCCGCTCGATCCGGTAGCCAAATCAGCTCGCCGCGGATCCTCCCTCCAGCCGCGCTCCAGGAAGAGCTCCATGGCGATGCAACAAGTCGTGCTTGTGGCAAGCGAGCTCTCCGCAGCCATGTGACGAATCGACCGCGACCTTTACTGGCACTCGCCTACTCGACCTGACCGACGAATCTCGTCGAATTTAAGCTCAGCGTGTGTGCCCAGGCCGGCTTGTGTGCGGGAGCGGGACGTGCGAGGCCAGCTGCGATGGACTCATGCAGCCGCGGTTGACTAGCTCGTCGGAGACGGACCGGGCCGCGATGCAACTTGTACCGGCGGCGGTAAGACCGTGGACGCCAAGATGGCTGCCCCTTGGGCTCGCTGGTGTTGGCGCCAAACGCTGGTCACCGCCGCCGCAGGGCCTACGCGCCGCCGGTACCCTTGGTTCCCCGTTACCGTCGCTGTCGCCATATTGAGATCACACGCCGCCGTATTGGGATACAGCGTCGCCACGTCACCATATCAGGGACCTGTAAATCGTTGCGGAAGTGGCTCCACTGGTTTCCTAACTTTGAGCGGACGCTCGGTGCTGATCCTCACACAGCTAGCAGATAGCCATAGTTGTCGATCTGAAACCGTATGCTGAATTTCCCTGAATTTCCTTTTGAAGCCACTGGATTCAGAATTTCTATGTGTCACTCAGATATCGTTGTTCTTGGCATGACTACATGAGTGAAACCAGAGAGCGTGCTACAGATTTGATACAGGGAATAGAATAGAATTGTCCGGTACATGTGTCTTCTGAACTCTGAAGTAAAGAAATTTTCATGCCAGACAATGAAGGAAGATGCTGTTTTCCTCTTTGCTGTACTAAATAAGTTTACTAAAATTTTCATGTCAAACAATGAAGGAAGATGCTGTTCTTTGCTGTACTAAATAAGTTTATTATTCCCCTTTGTTGTAGTATATTGTTGTGGGATGCAAACTGAAGTACTCTCTCTTTTTCTAAAAATATAAATTTATGCAGGTTTCTGTCAATGCAACAAGGAGCTCATGCAGTAAATATGACTCCGATGGAGAATATTTGTACTTGAATGTGCTAATTTACTTGGGGTATACAAGTGAAATGTAGAATAGTAACTTCCATTTGACATTTGTTTTGTGAAAGATGAATGATGGTTAGCGGTTTTGTCCCTAACTGTCAGTAGAAATAACGGCCACTATCAAGGCCAATGAGACAAACCGGTGCGCGTTCACGTGACAACAAAAATCCCCCTCAGTTGTTGGTCGCTCAACCCCTCTCCGTTGCTGGCCGCTCTATCCCCAGTGTTGCCGGCCTCCTCCTCCCCAATTTTGATGATTAATTGGTCAGTCAGTAAGAAGGGGTGGCCAGGGCCAGTTCGGTGCCCATGTTGCCGGCCGTCGCCGGCCCTTTCGGCGGGCCAACTCGGTGCTCGCGCCGTCGACTGTCTTCGTTTGGCCGTATCTAAGGAGGCCTCCTCCTCGCTCTCGCTCATGCTCACTTCGCCTCTACACAAGTCTGCATACCTAGCCTTCTCTGGCTCGAGGGTAGCGTGCACACGACCTTCGTGGAGGGTGGCCGTAGGCAGATGGCAGGAGGACGACGTGGTCGTTGATCTCTAAGACAACGTGTAGGGCGGCGGGGCACGGACGTTGTTGGTGTGTGCGCGTGCAGTCGTGCGGTGTGCGTGTGTGGGTAGGGGTTGGTGTGGAGTCGTGTTGGGTGCATGTGGTGTTGTGTTGAGTGATGGGTGCGTGCGTGCATGTTCGTGTTTGCGGTGTGGTTAGGGTAGGATTTGATTAAGGCTTGGGTGTAGAGAGCGATGCGAGCTTGGCATTGAGGGGAACCGGCGGAGGAGCGCATATTTGAGAACAGAATCGTCCGTTGAGTTGAAGACGAGGAGGCGCTTTCTAGGACATGCAGGTCCCGTGCAGGACAACGCCTTGGGGGACTGACGCCGACATACACGAGAGGGGGCAGGAGGCGGTACGATGCCGAGGTCGACGGCCAAGGGATGGCGCAGTCCAAGACTTGGCTGCAGGGACCGGTCGGTGCGACGGGAGAGATCGACCAAGGTCGGGGCGACAAGTATAGAGAATGGTGGTTGTTGATGGGAACTCGGGAGGAGGCAGAGTGGTTCGGTGGCAACACACATAATTACTATTTATGTGTATTTTCTATAACAGACATGTGTGAAAATAGCAAAAACTTAACTAGCCATAGCAACGCACGGGCATTCAGCTAGTATTATGTCATTTTTCTTCGGCTACCGTCAGAAATGTACAAGATTGTGTCATGAAAAAAGGAAGTGTTCGAAGACCTCGAAAATTTGCTGGTTTCTTTTAGACTTTATTTTATAATCGCCGGAGGTAGTTTATCTTTCTCTACCATGTATAATTTGCTACTATAAATATATCGTGGTATTGATTGTCAAAAAAAAGTTAGACCTTAGTCAAGTCCTAAGCCATTAGATTAGAATCGTGATTCGGTTGCAGCTGATATGTCTTCAGTTCTTAGTGGGTTGCAATTGAGATTTTTATGTTACAAGCGGAGTCACAAGTGAGATTTTCTAGGTGGTGTTGTAACCTGCAAGTGGGGTTGCAAATGAGGTTGAATAACATCACCTGACTGAAAATCGATCGACTTGGAATTAAACACAACCGTTTTGCTAATTATCAATCAACTGGGAATTAAGTTAGAGCTCAATTAGGTTATAGTCCATGGATTTGCATCATAATCCATACATCCTTAGAGTTGCAACTAAGGTGTTTCATTTTTTGCAGGTGTACTTGCAACTGAGGTTGTATGACATCACCCGGCTGAGATTTTTTTTTGCGAAATTCCACCGATCTAGTAATAATTATTAATAGTAGTACAAAGAGGCTTAAAAGTAACAAAAATTACAAGTAGGTCGATGTGACCACCTAGCGATGACTATAAACACTAGCACGAACAGATGGCGCGCCGCCGTCCTCGCCCCTCCATCACCGGAGCCGGGCAAAGTTTGTCGTAGTAGAGCTTGTTGTAGTAGACAGACGGGAAGTCATCGTGCTAAGGCCCCAAAGAACCAGCGCACTAGAGCAGCAACCGTCGCCAATGATGACATCCGTAGATTGGAAGAGGCTGACCTGAAATTACACCAACTAACAGGAAGGCCGACCAGATCCGAGGAGCTCGGCGGGACACACGACTCCACGCACCCCCGTTAGCGCTAGACGCACCACCGGAGCGAGGATAGGGCGGAGAGGATCTTATTCTGACTTCAAGATGTAGCCATCGCCTCACCATGTTGAAGAAAACACAGAAAAGCAGCCTAAACGAAGAACGAAAATCCTCCCGCCAGCGAGAGCCGTGGTCCGCCACACCTCCAAGGCCCTAATGCCACCGGAGACGGAACGGACCGGCGACACCGCTGGCGGAGGGAAGGGAACCCTAGATGGGTCAGCCGCCGCCTCTCAATTAAAGTCAATCGACTGAGAATTAGACACACCTGAATAAAGCATGCTTGATTATTCATCTTTTTACAACCATAGAAGTGTTTATTCGCTGCTGCGTACAGAACAAATGAAACACATACCTAACATTCATTGTACCGATTTATTTTCCAAGTGCTCCATATCCAAAGCGGCTTCCGACCGCATCGCAACCAATGTTATTTTTTCTCTTTCTCTTGTTTCGGAACGGGAAGTGATGTTAGGTGCACTCTCGAGGAAGCCTGAATAGGATATCAGTGATCCATATCACCCAACGATCGTTTTGTTCGCTCCACACATGCCGTTGGTCTCTCAGTTGTGCTCCCCGCATACAACACTATACACACCATCTCCTCGTGCAACACCCACCGCCGCTCCTCTCTCCGGCATGCCTCCTATTCCTTTACTAGATTTAGGGGTGCGTCTTGGCGCACGATCCTACGGCTCTCGTATTGGTTTTTTTATGTATAACACTAATACAAAATAGCTGGAAATTGATAATATGAATATGAATTGCAGTTTTATTTTACAAAATTAAACTAATATCCTGCCTTTCACATCGAAAATCGGCTTATAAACACTATTATGAGTACTTGTCTGCTATGCAGATGCAAAGGAGATAGCTTATAATAATGATTATCTTGTTCTATACAAATCATATACACCTACATACACGAGGTATATATACAATTTTCTTTATAGACTTCAATTAGAACTAAATTAAACTTCCCATCGAGGTTGACTCTCTATGAGACAAATCATGTAGGACCTTATACATCATATACAAAGGAACTCGAGCTCTTCTTAAGTTTTCTTGTAAACTTTTCAGAGGACATTCATCAAAGGCTTCCTTCTTGAACCTTTTGTATGTTTTTTGGCACGATTTTATGCATGCGGTTTCTTTGATTGCTACATAGTTCTTGACTACTTAGTGTTGGGACTAACATCACTAAGGTTTCTGGTGACAACAATGTTTATGTTTGGTTCAGAAGATGCATGTCATCCAACATTGTGTTGAACCTGTGCTAAATGATTTTTAGATGAGATCCATGGTTTACACATGAAAGAGAGGAAGGTAAATGTAAAATTTTCCAAAAGGGGATGAGTATACAGATACCAACATAGAACCAAAATGAACACACAGCTTATAGAAGGACGTAGTGAATAATTTAGATCAGCATGACGGAGGAGAAAGATGAAGTAAATAGGCTATGTGATAGACCAGGAAAGCACCTTTAGAGGAAACGAGAAAGTTGTATTACTTTTCCTTCTTCACATACATCATCTTCTTGGGTGGACGACCGGCTCCAGAGGGTGGATCAGACACATTGATCGACACGTTCTGTGAAAGTATAAGAAATACATCGTGCTGTTAATCAAGATAGTAGCACATGTACATTGGACTATAAGAAAAATAACATGACAACAATGAGCTACCTCTTTGTAGCATCGTGGTTATTTGAGTCATCAACTTTTGCCTTAGAATCCTGTAAAATATGGTACTCCTTAGCTAATAGATTCTGATAAATCTTAATGATCAGGGCCGAGTAATACAGAGTCAACAATATTTGTAGCACCTATTTTCATTCTCCTACTTCAGCTATAGGTAAAAAAATAAGATCCGTGGTTTCTTTGTTTTTGTGAACGAGAAAAAAAGAAGAAAACAGAAGAATATCGCATATCATATCGGCAACTATAGGCATTCAAATGTTCAGTAAACATGTAAATTGAACCCTAAGAATTAGAATTGTAGATCCTATTACTTGCAGTTAATATTCATGTTTCTATGTGAACTAAACAAGTTCAGCAAGAGAGCGACACTAAAAAAAGCAGAAACTACAAGTCCAGCAAGAGAGCGACACATATAGCTACAGAGGGGTCAGGCACACCGGTGGGCGTAGGGCAGTGTACTAAAAGAAATCCCTGACCGAGGCACCGGCTAGAGGACCACCGCCAATCGAGCTCTAGAAGCCTCTTGCCAAGATGCACTTGGAAAATAGATCGATTCAAGAGCTAGACCGGATATACCATAGCACAAAAATAGAAAAAAATAACTAATGTTCGAAGCGAAACGAGTCACGATTCAATTGTGAGCTCCAAAGGAATTGTCAGAGAGGCATTCTTAGCATTATTATCAAGAGCATTGTTAAGAATGGCATCGGCGGTATCACCAGCAAGATGCTTCTCACTAAGTAAGAAAGGGAAATCCAGTCCACGTCGAAAAAGGGTGTCAAACAGGAGTGGTCAAATTGCATTAAAACCAAAGAAGTGAATTAAAAAATAATTTATTTATACTCTGTTTGGATGTATAGAATTGGGCCGGAATCGTGGAATTCGGAATTAGGATCTCAATTTCCGTCGTTTGGCTCCGCTAGGAATTGGTGGCTGGAAACAGAGACGAATTCCGCGCCCTGCTCCCTCCGCGCATAAGTTGCCCTCCTGCAATTCCGACCTCACCCGCTCCGAATTGGATGGAAACGAGGACCCCACTTACCGCTTCGCGGAGAGAAAACAGAAGGCCTTAACTCCATCCCTGCTCCCGACCCGACCACGAGCAACCAGGCGGCGCCGGCGGCTCCAGTGAGCCCCTTGTCCCTCTCCCCTTCCCTACCCTCCCCTCCCCTCCCCTCCCCTCCCTCTTCCCTTTCCATTCCCACTCTCCTCTTTCCGTCTCCCCTTCATGCTCCCTGTCCCCTGCACGCGCCCCCAAAATCCAGATCGTATGGGCGGGATGGGGACCGGAGGCAGCAGGGTATCGACGGCGAGAGCTCGAGCGGCGGAGGCTCACTGGACATCCTCAAGGAGGCATCTCCATGCACTTTTTCATCCCCTTCTCTTCTCAGCTGAATTGAGCGAGAGGAATTCTGAATTTTTCAGGAGGCGCTGCGTTGACCTCTGTTTCTGAACTGTAGGCATGAGCTCCGGAACATGGACCCATTCCTCATGCAGGCTCGAAGTATGCGGTGTCAGTTCAGTCTGAACATTGATTAGTTTGCACAGTACACAGGAAGCAATGTAAACTATCCTTTACAATCGTGAAGACTATCACGACAGTGTTTAGTTTGACATCAGCTTGTATTTCACCGCTAATGCTTACACCGTGAAAAAATCTTTAGTACTTTTTTTTTCGAATCTACACATTAAAACGCGTCTAGATACATGTGTTTCAAAACAGGCTAAAACATCTTATATTTTAGAATGAACAGAGTACTTGCAAACTATTTTGTATTAAATATATGCTTCTTATGATCTTATTCAGATTATTTTAATGTTAATGTATGTGGAAAATAATATACATACATTCTAATATACACATGCTACAATTCATAATTGTACACAAGTATATATTATCCAAAAGAAAATAAACATTCAATTCCATGGTTTGTACATCCAAACATGAATTAGAATTGGATACCACCTTCTGATTCTAACATAAAATTTCAAGCCAACCAAACAATAGAATTCGAATTGACAGTCATTTCCTTTCCAGACAGGATTTGGAATTCTCACCTAATTCATTTCCTAAATTCAATTCAGTGCATCCAAACAAAGCGTTATTATCTATTCACTATGTATGTCTATGTTCGGTTTCGAATATGGGAGTTAGGCAATGTCTATATAAATGCACGATTTTTTTGAAGAATCAATAAAAACCCAAAGGGAACACAACAGATAGAACTAAAAGACTGTAAAACAAAGAAGTTATGTTGATGATGGTTTAGCTATGCAACGTACGTATCTAATATTACTTTTGCTTTCTCGTGAAGAAAGGCATCACAGGGATAGACATGGAAGGGCAAACCTAATTTAAAAACAACATAGGCACTAGGTGGGAAGGCGTGCTTTGCTGCGCCGCCTTTAGTGAGTTTTAACACTCTGTGATAGATTATGCTGATGGTTGTAACCTAAAATTCAATCACCAAGAATACATCTTGTAATATTTACCTAGACCCTTTTTTAGACAAAATAGTAGTCGGGTGGTCTATTGCAAATCAAGAATAAGAAGCATATGTTCACCAAAAAGAAAGAAAACAGAGAGGCCATTCACTTCTCCTTAAAGAATACATACATTAATATTTGGTAGGATTTTCGTCAAGCACCTTGTAAGCACAAATAAAAACGAATATGCATAAATAAAGATGAGATTTAATTTCCAGGATCCTCCACATTCACCTCGGCTTTGAGAAGGAACGGGTGTTCCTTTGAGAGAGAAGAAGCGCAACGGGGATGCGCAGGTCAGGTGGAGCTCCACCAGCCGCTCCTCCAGGGAGACAACACGATGTGCGGCCTCCTACTCTCTACAACATCAGCCGCTGGCCCATGGCGTCCGACTCCTCCATGCGTCGCCTCCTCTTCTCATATGTCAACCACCCGTCCATGGACGCTACTTTTGCTCGGTCAGTGAGGCAACTGCTGCCGTGAGAATGACCGACTGCTCCTGCCGATGAGGGAGGCATGTCGGAGGAGATGGTGGCTGAGCCGACCACGGCGGAGAGAGAGAGAGAGAGAGAGAGAGAGAGAGAGAGAGAGAGAGAGAGAGAGAGAGAGAGAGAGAGAGAGAGAGAGAGAGGAGTAGAACGAGGGGGGGAGGGAAGAGGGCATAATGGGGAGGCAGGAGGCAGTGAGGGGCGAGCTAGACCTCGTGGAGGAGAGGATTGGGGCGCCAGTGGCGCGAGGGTTGGGAGGAGGAGGAAGAGGGAAAGACATGGGTGTGGATTGGCGAATCGGGATATTTTCCAACCGTGTGGGAATTTGACCAATGGGCAACCGAACATATTTGCACCAGATTTTCTACTCTTTATAATCATTTACATGTGGGCCACATGAATAGTAGTCAGAAAACGAAACTGTGTGAGGCTTTGACCAATGGGAAACCGAACATATTTGCACTAGATTTTCTACCCTTTATAGTCATTTACAGGTGTGCCACATGAATAGTAGTCAGAAAACGAAATCGTGTGAGGCTTTGACCAATGGGCAACCAAACATATTTGCACAAGATTTTTTATCCTTTATAGTCATTTACAGGTGGGTCACATGAATAGTAGTTAGAAAACGAACGCTCAGGATCTGCTAGCTGGCACGATCGGATGGCCGAAAATGCTTGATTTTTGTGGCGAGTCCTAGTACCCCCACCAATTATATCTTGACCAATGGGAAACCGAACATATTTGCACCAGATTTTCTACCCTTTATAGTCATTTACAGGTGGGCCACATGAATAGTAGTCAGAAAACAAAATCGTGTGAGGCTTTAAACAATGGGCAACCAAACATATTTGCACCAGATTTTTTACCCTTTATAGTCATTTACAAGTGGGCCACATGAATAGTAGTTAGAAAATGAATGCTCGGGATCTACTGGCTGGCACGATCGGATGGCCGAAAATGCTTGATTTTTGTGGTGAGTCCTAGTACCCTCACCAATTATATCTTGACCAATGGGAAACCAAACATATTTGCACCAGATTTTCTATCCTTTATAGTCATTTACAGGTGTGCCACATGAATAGTAGTCAGAAAACGAAATCGTGTGAGGCTTTGACTAATGGGCAACCAAACATATTTGTATAAGATTTTTTACCCTTTATAGTCATTTACAGGTGGGCCACATGAATAGTAGTTAGAAAACAAACGCTCAGGATCTACTGGCTGGCACGATCGGATGGCACAGGGATGGTGCCGGAGAGGATAGGATCGCGCGAGCAGGGAGGAAGAGGAGGAGGCGAGCCGCCGTGCGGGGATTGATGGTGTGCGGGGATTGGGGTTAGGGTTTGCACCGTAGGAGCCTTTTATATGACACAGTGAAAATCAAAAGAAGGGCTAGGATTTACTGAGAGACAAGATTAAGGATCCGTAAACTCTGATTTACGGGAGGGCGCTTAGGGGTGGCACCATTTCCACCAGATTTTCTACCATTTATAGTCATTTACAGGTGGGCCACATGAATAGTAGTCAGAAAACAAAATCGTGTGAGGCTTTGAACAATGGGCAACCAAACATATTTGCACCAGATTTTTTACCCTTTATAGTCATTTACAAGTGGGCCACATGAATAGTAGTTAGAAAATGAATGCTCGGGATCTGCTGGCTGGCATGATCGGATGGCCGAAAATGCTTGATTTTTGTGGTGAGTCCTAGTACCCTCACCAATTATATCTTGACCAATGGGAAACCGAACATATTTGCACCAGATTTTCTATCCTTTATAGTCATTTACAGGTGTGCCACATGAATAGTAGTCAGAAAACGAAATCGTGTGAGGCTTTGACCAATGGGTAACCAAACATATTTGTACAAGATTTTTTACCCTTTATAGTCATTTACAGGTGGGCCACATGAATAGTAGTTAGAAAACGAACGCTCAGGATCTACTGGCTGGCACGATCGGATGGCCGAAAATGCTTCATTTTTGTGGTGAGTCCTAGTACCCTCACCAATTATATCTTGACCAATGGGAAACCGAACATATTTGTACCACATTTTCTACCCTTTATAGTCATTTACAGGCGGGCCACATGAATAGTAGTCAGAAAACACAATCATGTGAGGCTTTGACCAATGGGCAACCAAACATATTTGCACTAGATTTTTTACCCTTTATAGTCATTTACAGGTGGGCCACATGAATAGTAGTTAGAAAATGAACGCTTAGGATTTGCTGGCTGGCACGATCGGATGGCCGAAAATGCTTGATTTTTGTGGTGAGTCCTAGTACCATCACCAATTATATCTTTAGATGCTCATCCGCTCCTCCTCCCTTGTATATAGATGGAAAAAGCTCCCTTGCATGGACCATGAGATAGAGCTCAACACACAAGCTCCTTGAAGGCACCATCACCACAAAATTGTAATCTTTCATCTTGTTTGTTGTTCCAGGTTCTGTGGTACCAAAAGTCATGAATACAAGAAGGAAATAACGGTTTGTGTTGCATTGAATTTTCTACTGTCAATGGTGCAGATTTTTGATCTAGGCATTGTCACGGGGCTTGTTGGTTTGCGGCCGCAAAGTTCTCGGACGAGTGCATCACGGTGCCTGAGTTGGCTGCAATCTCGCGGAGGGGCCGTAGTAGATTCGCCAATTGTCCAGAGAGGCCAAATGGGAGATGAATATAAATCTAACGGTCAAACGGTCGTTTGAACAAAGAGAAAAATGGTTAAACTCAAATACCGCCGTTAGGTCAACTCTTCTTGGTCCGCCCTATCAGTATCCCCTATTATCCTTTGTGGTCGTGAACTAGTTTACCCCTGCGTAGACCAAATCTATTTCTTTGCTCTGCTTTGCTCTTCTCCCTTGCTCCCCTCCCCATAATCTTTGCTCAGCTCCAGCTGCTCGTCTCAGATCGGAGCTTGCACTTGCTCTCCTAGCGTCCTCGCCATGTCTGGTCAACCTCCCACACCCCTAATCGAAGCTCGCAGCCGTCGCTATCGCATCATCCGCCGTATCGGATCTTCGCGTCCTTGGACTAGTACCTCGCCTCTGGCTAGTCCTTCTCGCACGACAGAGTGCGTCCCGTCGGGTGATCCTGGCTGGCGACTGGCCTCGGGCGGTTGCGTGTTGTCGTGCACCCCAAGCATGGTAGCCCTGGCACAACAGTTTGACGACCACGCTCTCATGACCACCGTGCTGGGCATCCGTCCCGCCGTGTCGCCGACAGACTTGCTGTCGGCTTTCAGGTCTCGTTTTGGGATCAGACAAAATGAGGTCAAGATTGAGGTATGCGCACCGCCATTCAATTTTTTTCGTCTGGTTCGAGCACAACTCAAACACCGAGCATGTTCTGCATTCTTCCCATTCTTTCGAGTGCTGCATGGAGAAAATGAGCTTCATGCGTTGGCATCGCGCTTGTGGGTGGGACGGTCGCTTGGGGCAGCTTTGTTTCTTCTCCAAACTCAGCTATGACGGCCTCCCATTGGATGCTTGGGAGCCGGAGGCCCTCAAGCAGGTCGTCAGTAGCCTTGGCGGCGAGCTGGTGGAGATCGTGCCACCGAGCGATAGATGGATCATCGAGGTAAAGGCGTGGCTGAAAGATCCTGACGCCGTTCCTAAGATGTACGAGGTGCAGATTCCAAGTAGGACAGGGCGACATCTTTGCTGGAAGCACCCAGTCATCATCCACCTAGAGAAGGTTCTGGAATCGGTACATGGCATTTAGGATCCCGAAGAGGCGGCCAGAAAACGTCCTCGTCGTCTGCAGTGTTGGCCTAGAAGGATCGATGGCACAGGAGGACCACCGTTTCGCGACGACACACACAGTTTTGGTGGGGGAACTGCGCGTGGACAAGCTATTGGTTCTGATTTCCCTCGAGTGAAGACATAACTCTAGTGAATTGCTGTAGTATGTGTGGCTAATGAATTTGTAGTATGGAGAGTATAGCAGGAAGTTAGCATGGACTAAAAATATGTAATAGTTTGAATCGATGTAGTATGCGTGGGTAATAAATTTGAAGTATGTGTGTCTAATGCATCTGTAATGAACACCCTGCTTTATAACTTCTGTGAATAACCAAGGACAACCTCATAAAAAGAGGGTAGACTAGCAATGAGCAATGTCAATTATGTGGATGCCATTAAAATGTAGTTCATCTCCTCTTCAAGTACAAAGTAGCTAGATTATTGTGCCAAGTGATGAGCGATCCGGAAGATAATAAATGATTCTTGTTTCAAAGGAAGATTACCTCATGATCCTTATAACACTGTCTACTGGTTCTGTAATACGGTGAACTGTAGTACCATTTTGCAGAAAGCACAAGCAAATGAAAAATGGTTTACAACACAGACATCAGACGCAAAATCTGTACATAAATTGTTGTCTGAATTTTATCTCTCTGGGATAAAAATGATAGTTAACTGTATTTAACCACGAGTAGTAATTGAAGGAAATAGATACTTGATAGTATTTGTTTACACCAGTAGTACTTCCATACAAAAGGGTCTTATATCTGCACAAAAGTGGGCTAAACTTCCTACTAGTTTATAGAACAATGCGTCAACATTTCATCTACAAAAGCCATTCTTCAGTCTGAACTTAACTATTCTACACTGAAAAACTACAGATCTCCACCAGAAAAGTTGGCTAGCCAATTGCCTTGAGAGGACGTAAGTTTATTTATCATTTAACTCCAATTGATCTATTGCCTTCCCGCCAAACCACAAGAAATCTGCATCGTTCATGCATGACCGCTTTGCTTGCGCCGGTCCCGGTTTAGTAGGACCATCCGCGTCGCCGCAACAATTTCTTCGAACCTAAAATTCAGCATCTCCTTGTAGGGATCGTAGGTCTGTGTGAACTGGAACCTGCTGAGCTATTGCCCACTGCCGACTCCAGCTGTCGAACAATCCAACAGGCTGAATGTAGACGCTTGGTCGCTGCTGCGGTAAGGCCTCCGATGGTGCGTTGGATGGAGCATCTTTGCCACAGACGGCGTGTTCCCAGCCTCCCCCACTATGGTAAGGTCGCCGACGCCGAAGCGTGGATGCAAGAGTTCCTAGACCTTGGCGCTGCCCTGTTTGAGGGTGTGTACCCTCGGCGGCATGCTCTCATAAATGATTTGACACGTACCTTGTTCCTCCTGCATAGAGCACGCCATAATGCCGCCGCACACTTTCTCAACAACGCTCTCTTGGTCCTGCTCACCGCCACCGCAGCCGATGCAGCACATTCGGCGAAATCATCCACATAGCAGGGCAATGGGAGACCGGTCTTGAAGTAGAGCTTCATGGCCTGCCTTAGAGGGGCTAAATACCCTAGTTTTGGCGGCTAGCGCAGCGACGACTGCTTAGGCGGGGCCATGTTACCCTAGGTGGTGCGTCATGGTGGAGCTGCGTAAGGGGAACTTTGGTTTGTCGGAGAAGGGGAGTGACAGACTGAAAGTAGTTTTGGACACCGGGCACACGTGAAAATAAGCATCTCCCATTTCCTGAGAGGGTAATAATTTGACACTCGTTGCATTAACCGCTCAATCTTTATTTCCATTCTCATCAAAAGAGTGCAAACGTATTAAAAAGATCGGTCATGGCTATCCACCTGATTGGGCAATGTACCAGGAAAGGTAGGAGACCAAACAAACCGAGTTCTATTTTAAACATATTGAAGACTGTGCCCTTATGTTTATACGATATTATTTCTATGCCACTATGTACCATCGAATTGTAGCAACACCATCAGAAACAGGGGATGACGACGTGACATGTTTTCTTTTTTTAAAGGACATCAGAAACAGGGGATGACGATGTGGCATGTTTTCTGACTGGCAGGCCCGTCTGCTCCACCATCGACGGTGCGCATCCCAGGTTCGAGGACTAGTGCCGCCCACCAACACATTATTGTGCAATTTTCCATTTTTTGTTGTAACCAACTCTGCTCTAATTTGCTTCTGGTCCTGTTGTCGCCACTCTATTCAGTTGTGCACCACTCTCGTCCTCTCGCCCTCCCATCCCTGCCATCCCCTCACGTCCCCTCCCCTACCTACCCTATCTCCTTGCCGCTGTCCATCGCCTAGGCGTGTCTGGAAACGAAAATCGAGAATCAGACATTGGGTTAGGCGCCCAACAACGCTAGTGATCCGAACCCTGCTCGGAGATGGATCCTGCATGGCTGGAGAACACATAATCTCCTTCAAGCCTAGAGATCATAGAGGAGAACGAAACATGGGAAAGAGGAAGTAGGGTGCAAAGCTTTGGAGGCCTGGAGCCTAGAGAAGGTGTCGTACATCCTCATTGAAGGATAAAAACTCGCGGTGACCCAGCATACCACTGCATGATGTAGTACACTATAGTCGTTGACATAACACCAATAAAACACCATTCACTAGTATTACATCCCTCAGAGTGGTAAAACAGAAACACAGCAGGTCCAAGACATGACTATAGATTACAACTCGACTCTTTACAGAAGATCCAGAGAACACTCTAGGTTAAAGAGAGAAAAAGAAACTTCTAACAAAGAAGAACCAAAAATAACATCTTAGAACTATCTGGTGACTAAGACTAGTATCTAAACCAATTGACTTGCAATTGTTGCTATTGCAATGCTCTACAAAAGTAGGTTTTTGGGCTAGAGATTATACTCATATCTAATCAGAGACTTCGTCTTCACTTCAGCTAATGTATATGTTGACTCCATTGACCTTATTGAAGAACTTGAACTTTTGGTGATGATTCGCTGAGCAAGAGTTGACGTTGACGATGTCCTTATGGCTTCAGAATCTAGCAAGGGTTAAGAAGGTATGGGTGAGTACGAGCATACTCAGCAAGTTCACTAAAAATGAGTGTTTGATGCACTATCTACAGCCACATGCCATAGGTCCTAGGCATTGTAGGTTTTCATAAACATTTCTTCAAAGGTTGCTTTTATTTTGAAAACTATGTCCGCCAGCCTTCACAGGTTTACCAGAAGTTTCGTTGAGTTCCTTTCCTGCCGTGTTCGTAGCTCATTCCCGGAACAAGGAGTAACATGTTACAGTTCTTACACACTGTAGAGGTGCGTTACTTTTCGCATGAGAGACCTTAAGATTTGTAGCACGGCCGGGAGTATGTCCGTGTTCAAACTTCCTTGGTTTAAGGCCCAACCTAAGATCCAAGCCAATCACCGCTCTTCTTCGTGACCCCGCATGAAGACATGATCCCCCAAGAAGGTTTACCACGAGTATAGTCTGGGTAGCCTCTCGAAGACTCTGTAAGTAGCTCTGCCTGGCAACCACCATCAACTATGGTGAACCTCCACCAAGACAGCTATGCACAGATAATATAGACACCAATATCGTGGGGCACTGAGGGGTCCCACCCATGTGCTGGATTATCCACGAGAAATCTGCAGCTTCACAATAAGGTCATCCGTCCATGTGAAAGGAAGAAGATCCAGCTGACTTCTCTGTCCCATTCCAAATCTCATGGTTAATGTGTAATATACGATGCTAGAATCACTAGCGACATTGGTTGATTAAGTCCTAGATATTATGTTCCTTTACCACTATATTAATAGATTATTACCATTTGGTAAATAATCCATAATCATATTATTATGAAAATAGTGTTTTCTGACCTTTTTGAAATGCAGGTGATGACAACATTTGAGTTACAAGTATTTGATAGAAAATAACCAAAGGACATGAGAAAGTTCTGAACTTGCCTTTTGTGATTGCAAGATTATGCACTCATGGTCTTCAAGACAACAGAAGATCCAAAATCTAGAAATAGCATCATCGGTCCAGTAAGGACTAATGTTTAAAGAAGCAAGATACAATTATGCATAAGTAATGTAATGCAGTTTGATAAACGCGAATCCCCAAAATAATTGTATTTGATCTAGGGTTTGAAGCTTGTGATGAGTTCTTTAGAATGTGTTGCACTTTTATACCAGCTTCACACTTGTGTTTCTTATTAAGGTTTGTGAGTGTGTGAAATAAATAACAGGTACAATAAAGTAACACACATTGATGTAACACCCAAAGTTTTGATATTTGGTTAGAGGATTATTCTTTACAAGCTTTCTATTAAAACTTAGAGACTTAAAGATATGCTTAGAGTTCATTTTTAATTACTTCAAAAGAATAAACTTTGAAGAAACACATACTTTACAAAGGAAAAGCATTTCAACTTGAAGTTACACTTTTAGGGTTTCTTATTAACTATAATTATTAAAGAGGAAATCATTATTATATTAAACAATCATAACACATGTAGTGGGGATACTTATATGTTTTGAATATGTGTTATACTATATTTGGTTCACTTCTTGATGTTTTATAAAGGGAAAACACAAGTAGTTTTAAGTGTGATGTGATTAAATCCTTATCAAGTTCCAGGGTTATGATAAGGATGATTAAGGGTGTGAGATCATTCACTTCCAATTTAAGTGAATGATGAGTTTAAATATGATTTGTTATTATAAATATATTTTATCTTATTAAGGAAAGTAACTTTAGATGATCTTTTGAATCTGTTAGAATTTGAAGTCATGTTAAGAATGGTTAAAATATAAATAGCATTCACTTCTATTATAAGTGAATGATGTTCAAAATTTACTTAAAATAGATGGGTTTAGTTTGGATTTATGATCTTTTAAAAGAGTTTTATAAAGTTAATAAGTTACACATAAGTTTTATTATAGATCCAAGTTATGGCTTTGGACTTAGTTTTTAATTATAAAGGATTTAAGGTTTTATATATAGACTTGTGATTATTTATTATTTAAGAAATGTTTTTTAAAGAATTTACAAACTAGCTCTTTTATAAAATAGGTAAGGATTTATTTCCTTAAAATCTTAAAAATCTTTAGAAAAATATTTTCAGTATTTTCTAGTAAAATATATTTACTCAAGATCTTAAAAGCTATTTTTATTTTTTTATAAGTATTATTTGTATTTTTATAAAATTCCACAAAGTATTAAATGTATTTTAATATTTGCTTCAAGTTTTATTTGTAGAAAATTTAAGTTAATATTTTTATAAAATGATAGATTGATTTTATTACACATAATTGTTTTTATTGATTTTTAGGACTTTTACTTATTTTTCTAATCTAAATAGCAATTAAGTATTTTTTAAAAATTCTATGCTCATTTAGAATTGTAAAGATGAATTGTATTTATTTTTAGGTGTTTTATTTATTTTTATAAAATTCCATAAGGAACACATATTATAAAAATAAATAACCTAATTTTATTCTATTTAAAATAGAACTCTTAATTTTATTGAGTAGCTTAAAATTATGGATATATTATTTGTATTGTTGGGATTTTTATTCCATTTCTTAGAACTTATTTATTTCTAGGTTATTTTGGCTTTATACATTTGTTGAAATTCTTTATTTAAAGATCTGGACCTAGCCCATTGGGCTGGCCCAACCCTGACTCGGCCCACCTGGGCTGGTCAAACCCATTAGTTCGAGTGGTACTGGCCCGTACCGGCCCAATACACTCTCCCTCTCTCTCTGTGCACTCATGTCTACTCTCTCTCGCGCCCCGCCGTGGCGATGTGATGCTACCGCCGCCGCGCGATTCTGGCCTCCTCGGGCCTCTCCGGCCACCGTCGTGGTGCGAGACGAGGCAGTCGGTGACGCTCCGTTGACTGGTCCAGCGCAATTCGGTGCTAGAGCTCTCCCCTGACCACACCGCCTCCATCCCGAAACCTAGGGTTCGGTTGTTGCCGGTGATTCAGTGCTCCGCCGTCCCTGTGGTGCTGCTCTAGTGCTCTGGTGGCTATGTGGTGCCGCCATCGCTGCTCATGTGGCTGTGGCCGCCGTGCTTGCGACTTGGCGCGGGTTGAAGTGCCTCCGGTGCTCCCCGTGCCGCCGTGTACATGCTCGTCGGCCGTTCTGCTTCCTCTTCTAACCACAACGAGGACCACGAGTGAGTTCTTCCCTTTTCCCCCTCATGTTCTCTGTCTTGCCTTGCTAACCTCTGTGTGCTTGCTACATATGAATTCCTAATTAGGGTTCATCCTTGTTCTAGGATTCATTCCTTTAGTTGTGGTTAACAGTGATAGTTTGAATGGCTTCCTGTGTAATTCCTTTATGGTATAGTGTGAGGAACCTGATGTCATGTTTGATTAGGCATTCCTGACAGTACCTCCTGTCAGGTTGGATTTTACCTTAATCCAAGCTTATTGTTATCTAGCGGAATATATATATAGATGCTGTGATGATGGTACTGTGAAATTGCTTGCAGGTGTTTTCCTAAACCTGTACCTCTTATGCTGGCTATGCCTGGTTAAATAGCAGGCTCTGCTATCTAAATATTTGTCTCTGTGGTGCATCTATTTGCATGGTGGTATATATAATACTATGAATTACTTGTGTCCTAAGTATTGTCCATATGACAATGTAATTCTATATATGTACTTGATTCTTAGGGATAATGCCTAACAAAATGATATGAATTGGTTTGTTTAATTGTCTGCTGGCTTCTTTGACAAGAGATGATGATCATTGGTTCATGTGCATAATTAATAATCCACTAGTTTCTATACTGGTGGATTATAGAATGATGGTTGATATGCTTTGGTATGAAAGAATTGGAATTGGATATCTAATCCAATTGTTCTCTGATAATTTCTGATAATAGAATGTATAGATGTCAAAGATGATTCCTAATTGTTATTTTAGGAAAATGATTAAGTCTGTTTTTGAGAGGATTTGACTATGTAGCCTATGTATATGGATTGCTTATCAAGTATGGTTATTGTGATACCATCTATTGATTGGTACACAATTCCTATCTTTTGTTAGGCTTTTCATGAACTCTACTATGGATTGGCTTAGCTTGCAAGATTGGAAAGATTTCTGTTATCTATAGAGCTATATTGGATGTATTCTTTAGTCTATGATGCTGGTTTGAGAATCTGCTAGGTAGAAACAGATGTTTTTACCTGCTGCCTCCCTTTTCATATACACCATGATAGATAGTTCTCAACTATGATTCCTATAATTTGTTTAGCAAAATGATTTGATAGGATTGTGTAAGGATAGTATGGTGGATCCTTACTGTTTAAGATGAAGTTCTAAGATGTATCATTTCTGAGGTGCTACCATCCATCAGATGTGCCTAGAAATGTTCATTCAAGGATTCCTGTGCATCTAGTTATAAAACTAGAGATTTCTATCCAAGAATTGTGATGCAAAGGCTGAGATCTTGGTGGTAGTTTGCAACGATTTATTCTTGGATGTTTAAATTTCTTCAAGGACGAATATACACCTCACTTGGGTGTTTTCTGAGAAGAACATGGATAGAACAAATCATGTTCTTATGGAATGGATAAGATCAATGATGGTTTTGTATGAACTCACCACATCGCTATTGTTGGTGATGTTGTTGTGCTGGTTGTCCTTGCTGGCTTGATCCTGGAGCGGTGATCACTCTCTGGACCTTATCCTGCACCTCCTGGTACTTGTCCAGCTCCTCCTGGTACTTGTCCTGCTCCTCCTTGCTCCCGTGAATGGCTGCTTGACCTTGCTATCCTCATGTACTACCCCCTCCTTAGGTTACCATTCTATGGATGATCTAGTTGGTTTGCTGTGAGGATTAGCTGGTTGATATATTGGATATCTAGTAGGATATGTTGTGGTCTTGGCTATGTTCTTCAGAGCTTGGTGGTGATATGAGATAGATAGAAACTAGTGTAGTAGCTAGCATCTGTGTTGCGGCTGTGTTGACAACACACAACATGCATGCAGTGACCAAGCTGCTTACAGGTGGGTTCCACTTGACTAAGGTTTCAAAGGTTGAGATATTTTCTTGTGGATTGGTTTGAATGGTAGTTGATAATATCCTATGATGGCCATTTATTTTGCTATTATGGTGAACCTTGCCCCAGTCCCATGATGTTGTACTGAGACAAAATATACTAATAAGAATAGCCATTGATTTTTGGCCTCCATTCTAATTGCACAGTGATGATCTAGCAGTGCACCTCACTGCAATTCAGAGAGTAAAACACTAACCCCTACCCCTCTTTTATTTTTGGTTTCTTTATTTCTTTTGTGTTACAGGTACAAAGCTACTAATAGAAGGTCAAAGAAGACTAGATTAAAAAATAGATATATTGTAGTGTAGTATTTCCATTTAATAACTTTTTGTAATTTTTTATTTCTTTTCGTTGTAAAGAACAATGTAATCTCTTCTTATTATTCAATAAAGTTTCTTTTTTCTTATTATGATTATTTCTGTAATCTAATCTTTTATTTGTTACTTCCATTTGATTTGTTGTTACTGAATAAGAAAAGAACAAGAAATATCCTTACTTATATAAATTCTTTTTCCTCTTACATTCTAAATGTTTAGTAATTATATGATTAAATGTTGTTGTATTACAATTTACTTTATTATTTAAATATAATCTTTTCTTAATATTGGAACATTCCAAAACATTAAATTTGAATTTCAATTCAAATTTTAAATATGAATTTAATTGTTTTCCCAAAACACAAAAATATAGGAGAGGTCATGTCGAAATCCATAACACTTGTGCTGCCGTTTTCATCAGAACAAGAGAGATCTCGATCCCTCTACAACTCTTTTAGTTTTGCGAGAAAATTCCCCGTATTTTCTTATGCATGAATGCAATGCACACATATGTGTCTGCTCTAATTCTAGGTGCTAATCCTGGGATGTTACAGTCTCCCCCCTTAAACTCAACTTCGTCCCTGAAGTTTGTACTCTCTTATGTTTCATTAGGTTGAACTAACCTCTTCAGACCGTAGTAGTTCTCTAAATTTGTGATGAAGATAATGGGTATATCTTCATTCAAACTTTTCCTTGAGTCAACTTCGAATTTCAAATGGGCCAACTGCTAATCCCATTTGTTATAGGGATTACTTTTGAATTTAGCACTCCTACCCTGATCAGGTCCATTTGAACGTCTCCAGATTTAAGACATCTATTTGGGAAGTACCTAGGCTTAGAATACAACTGATGATAGCCTTGGCTCTAATATCACCTATTTCTGGTACACTTAATCTTCATGGGTTATTTACTGAAAATGTTTTGGGCTCATTTAGTCCAAATCATGAGTGGATTCCTACTCCTGATTATAGGTCTGGGTTGGTATTCTCTATCAGAACTTAGGAGTATTTTGATTCTGGTTTACCTTCTATTTGAGGATTGTTAAACTACCTTATCCTTTTAAGCCTTTAATCCTATTAAAACTTAGTAGGTTTTTTAACTCATGTATTATTTCTCCAACTTACTTTTATTAGCTAAGCTGCAGATCTTCCTCTTACTATTTGGAGATATAAACATCAATTTCCCTGATGTCCTACTCCCGAGAGTCTCATTAACCTTATGAAAATAAGGTCCATCTGACTTATGATTTAGGATTTCTCCTTAACCCTACTCCAGATATCGATACTTCTTCATTGTTCACTCTCCCCCTTAGAGTTTTCTAATACTCTCTAACTCTTGAATATACCAACATATTGTTTATATGGTTAGGACATTGGTCTATTTGTAGGTCTGACTTCACGAAGTATCTTGGACTACGATTATTTTAATTTTTATACCTCTTTAGATCTTACTTAACTTACGCCAAGTTTTATGCTCTTTAAGTCATACACAGATGACCTAGTTAGCTATATCAATATGATACCAGCTACGGATCCTCCTAGAGTATACGGTCCACATATTACTTTCTCTGAGATTTCAGAGCTTAAGTACAATTTCGTTCCAAGACTTCCTCCTTTACACCAACTCATGAAGCTTTTATGAATCTATTTATTACTACTTCATTTATTCTTTGGTAGTATCATCTAGTTCAAATAACTTAAGTTCACCGTTTCCTGTTGCTCCATACCCTTTCTTCACTGATCTTCCTTGCTACTGGGTAACCATTATTTGGAGTTAATTCATCTTTCAAAGTAGAGTTAATACTCCTTATACCTTTCTCCTATCTTCAAACCAACCTTCATCTCTGCCTTTTGAAACTCGTCACTCCCTTTCATGAATCCCTATCTCTAACTAGATTTACAACACCAAGTACTAACTTGATGATACAACATGCATTTGCACACCAAGTTAAACTTCATGTACAAACCTACCCAACCAAGAAAAACAGTAAAACCAAGTAATACTCAAACATATACCATGTATTAAACATATGGATTCGAAATATTACAACTCCCAACCAGACACTCCCTTTATACACTACCTCTTTATATTACAAGAGCTCCCTTGCCCATGTGAGCATGTTCTCACTTATTTTAGCAAGCCTCTCAAATGATACAATATGCATTACCCAACATATACATTATTCAAGCATTCTACTTTATGGATCACTTCTTATTCTTACTTTTATCTCTCTCTTTAGTGCTTCTTGGATTTTCGTCCATGATGGCGCGAAGTTCGATGGCTGCCTTCTGGTGCATAAGAACATCCAATAGGTGCATAGTCTTGAGTAGAAGTACCAAGATTGAGATTAACCATTGAAAAATGACTAACATACTCATGATCTTCTTAGGATTCTTCTTTCCTCCTTCGAGCGCATCTTCAAAGTAAGAGGTATTCTTTGCCTTTTCCATAATCCAGTCGTACATATTGGTATAGTAACTACCAGGACACTCTTCTAGATCAATGGGATTGTTACTACCCCCATATGGACCATACGGCTCCATAACATTGTAACTGGTCTCTACACATTTACCAGATCCACAGGGTATAGGTTTTCCCACGATTCCATCATAAGACTGGTATTCCCATCCGGTATTACCTCTAACGACATTATTGGGGTTGGGTGCATTCCAAATATTTTGTTCCTCCTCGTATTTGGTCCATGGGTCTACTAGTTTCTGAGGTTCAACTTGATAATAGGCATAGACTTTAGAGTGTGGGTCATTAAACAGTTTTCTTCAAAGAAGACTGGTTTAGGATGCTTTGCTTCTTTAGCTAACTTCTTTCTATGTGCCATTGCCTTTGCAGTATCAGTAAAATCCTCAATGACAGTGTCCAACTCTTGAACTAGCACTTGATGAGTGTTACGGAATGTGTTCAGTAAAGACTTGCAACGATCCATATACTCTATTTCCAGAGTAGGTTTAGTCCTTACCAAAGTAGAATTATCTAACTCCAGATCCAAACTAAGGGTTTTGTGAGGTATAGCAGTATAGGTAGTACTGATGCACTCGAGTTTCAACATAGAGCTGGTTGGGAACCCCAAGAGGAAGGTATGATGAGCACAGCAGTAAGTTTTCCCTCAGTTATGAAACCAAGGTTTAATCGAACCAGTAGGAGCAAGGAAACACCCGAAAGGTGTTACTAGCTGAGCTTTGGCAGGGCGCACTACCGGTGCTAGTAGCAACGTGGAGACCTGCACAACACAACCACAGAACTTTGTCCCCAACTTGCGATGAGGTTGTCAATCTCATCGTGTTCTACGGAAAACAAAGGATTAAACATATCAAATGGAAAGAAGTAATAGTTTGCAGAAAGTAGACACAAAGCAGTAAAAGATTGTAGATTGTATGTAAAGTAAAAGGACCGGGATCCATAGTTCACTAGAGGTGGCTCTCCTTAGATAGATAACATGCTGGGTGAACAAATTACAGCGAGGCAATTGACAAACATCGAGAAAGCAATACATGCTTATACTAATCATCTTGACTCCTTTGAGACTTGATTGGGCATTACAACATAATACATAGACCGCCATCCAACTACATCTATGACTAATAATCCACCTTCAGGTTATCATCCGAACCCCCTCCAGTATTAAGTTGCAAGCAACAGATTATTGCTTTACGAACTGCGTGTAAAGTAAACAATACAATTGTTCTATGAACAAAGGATCGTTGTTTTCTCCCTAGTAGCAACAACACATCTAGTACCTTAGAGATTTCTGTCACTTCCCCAGATTACTAGAGGCATGAACCCACTATCGAGCATAAATACTAACTCTTGGAGTTGCTAGCATCTACTTAGCCAAGATAGCTACTAACAACGGAAAGCATGCAAGATCTCAAATAACAAAGACATGATAGAATCAATAATCAATCTGAAATAGCATCTCAATATCCATCGGATCCCCACAAACACAACATGTATGAATTACAAATAGATGATCTTGATCATGAACGGAGCTCACAAGATCTAAACATGAAAGCACAAAGGAGGAGAAACCAGCCATCTAGCTACTACATGGATCCGTAGTCCAAGGATGAACTACTCACGCATCACACCGGAGGCTTGCATGGTGATGAAGAAGGCCTCCAGGGTGAATTCCTCTCTTTGGCAGGGTGCCGGGAAGAGCTTCAGATCCCTCCCGATCTAGGGATGGAGATGACGGCAGCTATAGACACTTTCGTGGATTTTTGATCGGGTACCTAGGGTTTTCGTCCCGAGGGCAACTTATAGGCGGAAGGAGAGGCCGAGGGGGTGCTGGGGTCGGCCAGACCACCCCCTGGCGCGGGCCAAGCCTGGCCATGCGGCCAGGTGGTGTGGCCGGCCCTAGCCCCTCTCCGTCTCGTATTCTGGCACTTGATCCCTTCCAGAAAAATAGGCACTTTGGCTTTTGTCCCGTCCAATTCCGAGAATATTCATTTTCTGACTTTCCTGGAACCAAAAACAGCAGAAAACAGGCAGCTGGCACTATGGCTCTTATTAATAGGTTAGTCCAAGAAATCATATGAAAAGTACTCCAAAGTTGGAACAAAACACAAGAAAGTGGATAAAACCAAGCATGGAACATCAAAAATTATAGATACATTTGCAATGTATCAAGTACCTACCAGTGCCTCGGAATTCTGTTCCCTTATCATGGTTATGGATGCTACTACTGCAATCTGATAGGCTGTCACCATACATCTTGCTTCTCCCGATGGCATTTCTCCATGCACTCCCAACTTCTTGGGTAACATGATCATGATACGGTACTTGGCCAATATCCTCCTGTCATAGAAACTGTAAACCTTGACAACAAGTCAAGACTCACAATCAAGACTCCATAGAAGTTATCTTAGAGTGATAGTCCAGTCATCTTCATAATTATCTAAGGTATTGTTTAATACTTGAACATTCAGGTGTGGATACCGAGGTGCCATTTGTTATTGTAGATAAGAAATTATCATCAGTCATATTGAGTTAAAACTCATGGTAATTATTTAAAATTGCATCATAATAAAGAATCACCGAACTAGCAACATGACAAGATTATTCCCAATTGAATATCCATCATATTTCTAGAGAACTCTTTATCATTGCTAATATCCTTCCTACATGTTCTATCCATTTACTAGGTTTCCAACCTAAGGTCAAAGCATATGCTCTGATACCATCTGTGGTGACCCAGCATACCATTGCATGATGTAGTACACTATAGTCATTGACATAACACCAATGAAACACCATTCACTAGTATTACATCCCTCAGAGTGGTACAACAGAAGCACAGCAGGTCCAAGACATGACTATAGATTACAACTCGACTCTTTACAGAAGATCCAGAGAACACTCTAGGTTAAAGAGAGAAAAAGAAACTTCTAACAAAGAAGAACTAGAAATAACATCTCAGAACTATCTAGTGACTAAGACTAGTATCTAAACCATTTGACTTGCAATTGCTGCTATTTCAATGCTCTATAGAAGTAGGTTTTGGCTAGATATTATACTCCTATCTAATCAGAGACTTCGTCTTCACTTCAACTGATGTATATGTTGACTCCATTGACCTTATTGAAGAACTTGAACTTTTGGTGATGATTCGCTGAGCAAGAGTTGACATTGACGATGTCCTTATGGCTTCAGAATCTAGCAAGGGTTAAGAAGGTACGGGTGATTACGAGCGTACTCAGCAAGCTAACTAAAAAGGAGTGTTTGATGCACTATGTACAGCCACAAACCATAGGTCATAGGCAATGCAGGTTTTCGTAAACATTTCTTTAAAGGTTGCTTTTATTCTAAAAACTATGTCCGTCAGCCTTTACAGATTTACCAGAAATTTCATGGAGTTCCTTTCCTACTGCGTTCGTAGCTCCTTCCCGAAACAGGGACTAACATGTTACAGTTCTTACACTCTGCAGAGGTGCGTCACTTTTCCCATGAGAGACCTTAAGCTTTGTTGCACGACCGGGAGTATGTCCCTATTCAAACTTCCTTGGTTTGAGGCCCAACCTAAGATCCAAGCCAATCACTACCCTTCTTCGCGACCCCGCATGAAGACACGATCCCCCAAGAATTTTTGCCACGCCTATAGTCCGGGTAGCCTCTCGAAGACTCTATAAGTAGCTCTGCCTGGCAGCCACCATCAGCTATGGTGAACCTCCACCAAGACAGCTATGGACATATAATCTAGACACCAATATCACGGGGCACTGAAGGGTCCCACCCATGTGCTGGATTCTCCACGAGAAATCTGCAGCTTCACGATAACGTCATCTGTCCATGCGAAAGGAAGAAGATCTAGCTGACTTCTTCATCCCAGTTCAAATCTCATGGTTAACGCGTAATATACGGCGCTAGAATCACTGGCGACATTGGTTGATTAAGTCCTAGATATTATGTTCCTTTACTACTTGAACTGTATCAATAGATTATTACCATTTGGTAAATAATCCATAATCATATTATTATGAAAATAGTGTTTTCTGACCTTTTTGAAATGCAGGCGATGACAACATTTGAGTTACAAGTATTTGATAGAAAATAACCAAAGGACATGAGCAAGTTGTGAACTTGCCTTTTGTGATTGCAAGATTATGCACTCACGGTCTTTGAGACAATAGAAGATCCAAAATCTGGAAATAGCATCATTGGTCTAGTAAGAACTGATGTTTAAATAAGCAGATGCAATTATGCATAAGTGATGTAATGCAGTTTGATAAACGCAAATCCCCGAAATAATTGTATTTGATCTAGGGTTTGAAGCTTGTGATGAGTTATTTAGAATGTGTTGCACTTTTATACCAACTTCACACTTGTGTTTCTTATTAAGGTTTGTGAGTGTGTAAAATAAATAACATGTACAATAAAGTAACACACATTGATGTAACACCTAAAGTTTTGATATTTGGTTAGAGGATTATTCTTTACAAGCTTTCTATTAAAACTTAGAGACTTAAAGATATGCTTAGAGTTCATTTTTATTTACTTCAAAAGAATAAATTTTGAAGAAACACATACTTTACAAAGGAAAAGCATTTCAACTTGAAGTTACACTTTTAGGGTTTCTTATTAACTATAATTATTAAAGAGGAAATCATTATTGAGTGTGGATTTGCTGCCACAGAGGATAGGTGCCCCCATGCACCAACCGTACGATTTGCATAGAGATTGATGCCCTCGAGCTCTAGTCATGCACTATGAAACAAAATACTTTGGTGGTAATTACTGATTAGAGGTGGTGGTTCCTGGCATGGTGTGTCAGATGTCATCGTTTGCCTTTGGTTTTTTTGCAGAGTCGTTTGCCTTGATGGTTGTGCTAAAAAAGCCGTACAAGACAGCTCGTCTATGTACAAAACAAACAAGAAAGAATCTTGTACATCGACATGATTTTGCCAAAAGGGTCTCTAGCACGATTTGGCCAAAAGCTTCTCTACTTGAGAGAAGCTTACATAACTAACTCCATGCGCTACCGTCTACTCCTTCCATTCTAAAATGTAAAATGTTTTTGTTTTCTTATAAAACACATGTAACTACACATTTTTTAATATGTAGTTTCACTTATTTACTCCAAAACCACGCACTAAAAGACGACTAGATACATGCTTTAAGAAAATGCTAAAACGTTTTATATTTAGAAGAGAGAGAGTAGCTAGTAGTGTGCTTGTACACAATAGTCTGTATTCCCTTTGTTTTAAAATATATGATATTTTAGTTTTTCTAAAACACATGACATCTTTTAGTTTGTAGGTTCGAATAAAAATGAGTAAACTCACGCACTAAAAAAACGTTTAGATATATGTTTTAGAAAAAAGTTAAAACATATTACATTTTAGAAGGGAGGGATTACTAAACAATGACACTAGCTAGCTCGCTCACTCTGTGTCCACAGGAAGACCAGACAAACGTGGCAGTGGAGCTACGCATGTCAGATAGTGCATGCAAGCCTAATTACGAACTTGCATGTAGGTGCCAAAAGATAACATAATCCAGTTTGGATAATTCATGCAGCAGTCTGTGATATTTCGTGCTATGTCCAGATAATTTGTACGATAATGCACTGAATCTCTCTCTTACTAAGAAGTAAAACTTGTGCATGTCTAGTTCTACCCTATAGACTGCCATTGGTAGCTACTTCTCCCGTATCGATTCCACAGACATACTTACGGCAAAGCGGTAGGCCATGGGCACTACTTTTGAGAGAGATAGTTATCTCACAAACAGCCAACGAATACTATACAGTAGTGGGCCTATGAGATAGTTGTATCCACATGTCTACACTGATGCGTCTTGTCATGCCAGGTGTCAGCTTTATTAGCAGTGAGTTAATTGATAGATGTCTTAAGCTGTAATAGTATAATATTCTGCACATATCTCAATGCAATGATCGTGTGGTAGCTGCATGGGGGACAGCTATCCTCCGTGGCACCAAACTATTAGCCAATCATTATTATATTAAACAATCATAACACGTGTAGTGGGGACTTATATGTTTTAAATATGTGTTATATTATATTTGATTCACTTCTTGATGTTTTATAAAGGGAAAACACAAGTATCTTTAAGTGTGATGTGTTTAAATCCTTATCAAGTTCTAGGGTTATGAGAAGGATGATTAAGAGTGTGAGATCATTCACTTCCAATTTAAGTGAATGATGAGTTTAAATGTGATTTGTTATTATAAATATAATTTATCTTATTAAGAAAAGTAACTTTAGACGATCTTATGAATCTGTTATAATTTGAAGTGATGTTAAAAATGGTTAAAAGATAAATAGCATTCACTTCTATTATAAGTGAATGATGTTTAAAATTTACTTAAAGTTGTTGGGTTTAGTTTGGATTTATGATCTTTTAAAATAGTTTTATAAAGTTAATAAGTTACACTTAAGTTTTATTATAGATCCAAGTTATGGCTTTGGACATAGTTTTTAATTATAAAGGATTTAAGGGGTTTTATATATAGAATTGTGATTATTTATTATTTAAGAAATGTTTTTAAAGAATTTACAAACTAGGTCTTTTATAAAATAGGTAAGGATTTATTTCCTTAAAGAAATGTTTCAGTATTTTTCTAGTAAAATATATTTACTCAAGATCTTAAAAGTGATTTTTTAAGTATTATTTGTATTTTTATAAAACTCCACAAAGTATTAAATGTATTTGAATAGTTGCTTCAAGTTTTATTTGTAGAAATTTTAAGTTAATATTTTTATAAAATGTAGATTGATTTTATTACACATAATTGTTTTTTTATTGATTTTTAGGACTTTTACTTATTTTTCTAATCTAAATAGCAATTTAGTATTTTTCTAAAATACTATGCTCATTTAGAATTCTAAAGATGAATTGTATTTATTGTTAAGTGTTTTATTTATTTTTATAAAATTCCTTAAGGAACAGATATTATAAAAATAATTAGGGATTTCTATTTTAATGCCCTCGGTTCGTTAGTTGTACTCAGTTTTTCCCAGCCGCTTAGTTTTTCCTCACGTTTGCCCATCTCCTTGTACGAAACTCTCACATGGTCTGAAACTCGCCGTCCGTCAGCCTTGCCGTTACGTGCTGCGTTCAGTCGGTTCCTGAAGTGGACCCTCGCCGTTACGTGCTGACGAGTAGGACCGTGTTCTGTCAGGTCCCTTAGTATACCCTTGCCGTTATATGCTGACAAGTGGGACCGTGTTCAGTCGATTCCCGTAGTAGACACCTCTCTCAACTTATCCAGATCAGCATCGGACCCACATCTTATCCACGTGAGCTCCGGACCCATAGCTTATCCACATGAGCGCCAGACCCACAGCTTACCCAGGTTGGCGTTGCAAGATGGGACCCTGAGCCAGCCCCGCGCCCCCGCCCGTGCCGTTGCTTCATTTTCATATAGTAAAATGTAATGCGTATACGAAAATTATACACCTTTAAACTCTTTTAAATCGCACTTAGGACATGATAATGTTGTGCTAATAAAATCCTGACCATTTATTATTTCCATGGAGTGAAATATAATGCATAAACTTGCGTATACAAAAATTATACACATTTGAACTCTTTGAAATCGCACTTAATATGTGATAATATTGTGCTAAGAAAATCTTGAGAGATTATCATTTTCACAAAGTGGAATGTAATGCACAAACTTGCATATGCAAAAATTATAAACCTTTGAACACTTTTAAATAGCACTTAATACGTGATAATGATGTGCTAACAAAATTTTGAGAGATTATTATTTTCTCTCCCATTTTAATAGAGTGGAATGTAATGCATAAACTTGCATATACAAAGTTTATACACCTTTAAACTCTTTGAAATCGCACTTAATACGTGATAATATTGTGCTAAGAAAATCTTGAGAGATTATTATTTTCATAGAGTGGAATGTAATACATAAATTTGCATATACGAAAATTATACACCTTTCAACTCTTTGAAATCACACTTAATACGTGATAATGTTGTGCTAAGAAAATCTTGAGAGATTATCATTTTCATATAGTGGAATGTAATGCATAAACTGACATATACGAAAATTATACACCTTTGGACTCTTTTAAATCGCACTTAGGTCATGATAATGTTGTGCTAATAAAATCCTGATCATTTTTCATTTCGATGGAGTGAAATATAATGCATAAACTTGCGTATACGAAATTTTTAAACCTTTGAACACGGTAAAATCGCACTTAATAACGAGATAATGATGTTCTAGCAAAATTTTGAGAGATTATCATTTTCTCCCCATTTTCATAAAGTGGAATGTAATGCATAAACTTGCATATACGAAAATTATACACATTTGAACTCTTTGAAATCTCACTTAATACGTGATAATATCGTGCTAAGAAAATCTTGAGAGATTATCATTTTCATAGAGTGGAATATAATGCACAAATTATACACCTTCAAACACGTTCCCTTCAAATTATATTCAAGTTCATTTGTTTATGGAGTTAAAGTACCGATGGCAAACTCGTTATTTTGCATGGATAGAGGGATGCCTCCCGACAGATATAGGGGTTATCCTGTCCGCTAGATCACAGAGGATCAACGGTTGGTGGGCACGATCCGTGTAACAACTGTCTCGACCAATCAGAGCATAGCAGCAAAGATGAGCACAGGTGCGAGAGATTGATACTAAGAGAGGGGAAAACTGAGTAGCACTTAAGAACCAAGGGAAAAACTGAGTAGAACTTAAAAAACAAGGGCAAGACTGATAAAGGGATTCAAATAGAAAATAGAAAAAGATTTAAAAAAATGGAAAATGCATCTTTTATACAATAAAATACATCTTGGCATACATCAAACTATTTGCAATTCAAATATACACCAGTTTGACAATTATTGCCTCATTCAGACAAACTATGTTTTGGGGAGGGATGTTTTGGGAAGAGGCTTGAGTAGAAAGCCATGAACCTTCATAGATAGTAGGTGATTTAGGTTAAAACTTGGTTTATATGCATTTCTTATGGTGGCACGTGACATAATAAGACTCCCTAGATAGATACCACTATGTTTTGCTCTTTTTGAATTTGCTATGCATAAAATGACTCAATTAGCTAGCTAAAACCTATTTGTTGACTCTCTATTGACCAACCATCAAAGGGTAAAACTAAGTATATTGCACATGGCAGTGTTAGTACTAGAGGGCAAAACTGAGTACAACCAAACTACCAGTGTTACACTTGACGGCAAAACTGATTACAACTGATTCGCCAGGGTTAGACACGAGGGAAAAAACGTGACTCATAGTATGCGTGTGCGGTGCACGGGGCGGTAGAGGACACATGTGGCCGTGCACGATGCAGTAGCGTACGTGGTTACACGGTGCATGGTAGTGCAACGAAACGTCGCTTCCCTTCTCCTTTAATAGAGGCCTCCCTGCTCTCACTCATCACTCACTCGCTCACTCAACCGTCTCCACTATCTCATCACCTTCTGCAAACCTCCAAGAAAACCCCAACCACGCTAGCGATGGATAAGAACGGCGCAGTGGTCATCGGCACCTCCAAGGCCGCCAGCGAGGAGGCCCCTGTCCCCGTACATGCCCCTGTCCTCGCATCCGCTGGTGAGGAGGCCCCCGCTGGTCTTAGGCAGATCCCACTCAGCTGGGACCCTTACGAGGAGGTTGATTACATAAGGCCGGAGAATCCCTATGACACCAGCATCGCCGACCTATGGTCGGAGGTAACCAGGGTTTTCTCCCCTTCCCTTGTTCTTCCTCCGTTCCCATCATTGGATGCTAGATCGTATGTTATTAGGGCTCGGCTATTCGTATTTTTACAATAGCTAATCCTCTTGTGCTAGATCTCGTATTTCAATGAATCCCCCTATTCGTATTTGAACCCCCTGTTCATAGTTGGGACTAGTATTCGATTTGGTTTGAGATTTGGGGAATAATCAGGATATCTTAATCGATTATTCTACTATTTTTTCCAACAGGAGGATAGCAGCGACGTCCGCAGCGACGACGAGTCCAAGGACACCAAGACTCGTAATGTGCTGAGGAGGCTGAAGTCGGGCTAGTACAATAACTTCTTCACCGGTGACATGTACATGTGCCCCTTCTGCCCCACCAGGAGGCTCCGCGCCACGGACTTCAACTCCCTCGTGAAGCATGCCGAGCACGTGAGGACCTACGGCGAGTCCGTGAACGTCCACGGCTTCATAGCCAAGCACCAGGCGCTCGGTATTCACCTCCGCAACCTCTAGAAGGTGGCTATCAAGGAGGGTCGCATGCCCCGATCAAGCCCAAGGCGCCCAAGGTTAAGGGAGTGGGCAGGAAGAAGTGGAGGAGGCGCCAGAGGGAGGAGGCGGAGGCCCTCCTGGCAGAGGCCATGAGGGGCCACAGATCAGCTGCTGCTGCTGTAAAGTAGCTTCTTTTGTCTTGTCCGTATTGAAATTGTCCGCTGCTGCTGAGTAGCCTAATTGTCGAACCTCGTTAAGTACCGTACTATGTAACCTATATTAGCTTATTTATCTACATTTGATCTATTTACTGAATTTATTTATGATGCTGGTTATTTTTGCTGCTCTAGATTTGCTACCAGATTGGGGAAAAACAAAGGAAAAAAGAACAATGAATGAAGAGAGAATCTGCTCTAGATCCGCTACCGTTTTGGGCAAAAAACACAACTGTTAGCGAGAGAGAGGGGAAAAGATGCTCTAAAAAAGGCCAATCATAAAAATAACAAAAAAACTTCCAATTTAGGCGACTGGGCGCACGTAACCACCAAACGCGCCCCACATGGTCCCACACCACGTTCCCCATAATCAGCGAGAGGTGGATGGCTGGTCTACTGTGTATCCTAGCCCCACCTGTCAGCATGTAACGGTCGAGGCGACGTAATGTAACGCTCAACCCACGACCCTCCCCAACACGGTTCCACCGGTCAGCATGTAACGATCAAGCCTTTGACCTGACAGCATCCCCCCGTCCAAGCGCATGTGAGGATTTCAAAATGGAGGGAGGGTAAACGTGAGGAAAAACTAAGCGGCTGGGGATAACTGAGTACAACTAATGAACCAAGGACACGAAAATAGAAATCACAAATAATTAACCTAATTTTATTCTATTTAAAATAGAACTCTTAATTTTATTGAGTAGCTTATATTTTTATGAACTTATGGATATATTATTTGTATTGTTGGGATTTTTATTCCATTTCTTAGAACTTATTTATTTCTATGTTATTTTGGTCTTTAAACATTTGTTGAAATTATTTATTTAAAGATCTGGACCTAGCCCATTGGGCTGGCCCAGCCCTAACCCAGCCCACCTGGGCTGGTCAAACCCATTGGTTCGAGTGGTACTGGCCCGTACCGGCACAATACACTCTCCCTCTCTCTCTTGTGCACTCGTGTCTTCTCTCTCTCGCGCGTCTCGTTGTGGCTATGTGATGCCGCCACCGTCGCCGTGTGATTCTGGCCTTCTCGGGCCTCTCCGGCCGCCGCCGTGGTGTGAGACGAGGCAATTGGTGATGCTCCGTCGACTGGTCCAACGCGATTCGGCGCTAGAGCTCTCCCCTGACCACGCCGCCTCCATCCCAAAACCTAGGATTCGGTTTTTGCTAGCAATTCAGTGCTCCGCCGTCCCTGTGGTGCTGCTCTAGTGCTCTAGTGGCTATGCGGTGCCACCATCGCTGCTCGTGTGGCTGTGGCCACCATGCTTATAGCCTGGCATGGGTTGCAGTGCGTCTGGTTCTCCCTAAGCTGCCGTGTGGACTCTCGTCGGCCGTTCTACTTCCTCTACTAACCACAGCGAGGACCACGGGTGAGTTCTTCCCTTTTCCTCCTCATGTTCTCTGTCTTGCCTTGCTGATCTCTGTGTGCTTGCTACATATGAATTCCTAATTAGGGTTCATCCTTATTCTAGGATTCATTCCTTTAGTTGTGGTTAATAGTGATAGTTTGAATGGTTTCCTGTGTAATTCCTCTATGGTATAGGGTGAGGAACCCGATGCCATGTTTGATTAGGCATTCTTGACAGTACCTCCTATGAGGTTGGATTTTACCTTAATCCAAGCTTATTGTTATCTAGCTGAATATATATAGATGATGTGATGATGGTACTATGAAATTGCTTGTAGGTGTTTTCCTAAACCTGTACCTTTGATGCTAGCTATGCCAGGTTAAATAGCAGGCTCTACTATCTAAATATTTGTCTCTGTGGTGCATATATTTGCATGGTGGTATATATAATACTATGAGTTACTTGTGTCCTAAGTATTGTCCATATGATAGTATAATTCTATATATGTACTTGATTCTTAGGGACAATGCCTAAGAAAATGATTGGTTTCTTTAATTGTCTGTTGGCTTCTTTGACAAGAGATGATGATCACTGGTTCATGTGCATAACTAATAATCCACTAGTTTCTATACTGGTGGATTATAGAATAATGGTTGATATGCTTTGGTATGAAAGAATTGGAATTGGATATCTAATCCAATTGTTCTCTGATAATTTCTGATAATATAATGTATAGATGTCAAAGATGATTCCTAATTGTTATTTTAGGAAAATGATTTCATCTGTTTTTGAGAGGATTTGACTATGTAGCCTATGTATTTGGATTGCTTATCAAGTATGGTTATTGCAAGAAAATTCCCCGGATTTTCTTATGCATGAATGCAATGCACACATATGTGTCCGCTCTAATTTTAGGTGCTAATCCTGGGATGTTACAGAACTGGAATTCCTTTTTTGCATACCCCAATTAGCGTTTCTAGTCCCATGGTGATGGCAAGGATATGTGTTGGTAACCGTAGGACGTCTGTACAGCTTGTCCTTGAGCATGATGCTTTGTCAAGTGAGCATGAAGGCACTGAAATGTGTGGCGGTGCAGATGATTTTTTTGCTCCAAGATGTTGATGATGATGCGAAAGCATATCCATATGTGGCTGCTGACCCTGATAGGATGGGGAGGTTGGAATATTTGGTTGATTCGAACTTTGAGCCTGACTATGAGACTGATGAGGAAAAGGAATGTGAAGATGTGGAAATGGGATGCAGATATGAGACGAGGAAGACGGGGACATGTTAGTGTTATACTTTGATAGGGACAATCCTACAATTGACGAGGGGACTATCTTTGAGACTATTGAGGACTGCAGATATGCAGTTTCCGCCTATGCAATTAGAGTTGGGTTCGAATTTATCATTGAAAAGAGCGACCAAAGGAGATTTAGGGTGCATTGTAGGGAAAGTAATGTGTGTAAATGGAGGTTGCATGCATCTCCAATGCGGGGTGGACACCCATTTCAGGTTGCAATAACTACATTTAGTTTCAGTCTTTATATTTATTCTGTTGATAATTAGCTTTGATTTATTTGGATTCTTATCGAATGCAGATCAAAGTAAACACGAAGAAACACAACTTCTCTAATACTTCTTTAAGTGATAAAATTAGACCGGTGACTACCAAGTGTATTGCTGCTACTGTACTTGACTAGGTGAGGCAGGATCATAACATTGGACCTGCTGAACTCAGAGCAAATATTAGCAAAAAGTTTAACATTCCGATTCCTTACCACAGAGCCTTTGATGGGAAGGAGATGGCTCTAGACTTCATTAAAGGCAAGTGGACTGTCAGTTTTCACATGTTGTATAGGTTCAAAGCTGAGGTAGAGAAAACATCACCTAGTAGTGTTGTTGACATTGATTACGAGGTTGTGAAAGGAAGATAAAAGGTCTCAAGGGGGGGTCAGGTATAAGCAGACAGATAAGAAATGCTTCAGGAGATGTTTTGTCTGCCTGAAGGAATGCTGGAAGGGGTTCCTAGACGGCTGCAGGCCATACTTGGCAATAGACACAACTTCTTTAACAGGTAAGTTCAGGGGACATGTTGCTTCTGCTTGTGCTTTGGACGCGCATAATTGGCTTCTACCCGTATCTTATGCTGTTATTGAGGGTGAATCAAATGAAAGATGGAGATTGTTCATGCAGAGACTACAAGTAGTAATTGGTCACCCTGAAGGCTTGGTGATACACACTGGTGCATGCAAGGGTCTTGATAATGCTGTTGATGCTGTGTTTCCTAGGGTTGAGCATAGGGAATGCATGCAGAACCTCGCTACTAACTTCACGAAGAAGTTCAAAGGAAAGACCTTTGAAGAGGACTTGTGGCGACCAACATACACATACACCCCCAAGCACGCATGCTACTTACTTGCAGAACATGTATGTAGTGCCAAAGGTGAAAAAATACCTTGAAGAACATCACACCAAACTATGGGACAAAAGCAAGTTTGGTGAGTTAAGCAAGGTGGATTTTGTTTGCAATAATTTGGTAGAGAGTTTCAATGCTAAGATTTCGAGCATGAAGACACTTGCAATTGTTATTTTGTTGGATCCAATAATACAATGCATAATGGTGGAGATAGATTAAAGGCAAAGAATTTGTGTAAGAAATTTTTTAGGCCATAAAATAGTTCCAAAGGTGGTTATGTTACTAAATGCAAGAACCAGGGCAATGCGAACAATAAATATGAGTATGGTCAGAAGGTCCAGTACATTGGCTAAGGTTTATGCAGAATACATGCGTGGAACTGAACGGAGGTACACTATAGACATTGGAAACAAGACTTGTTCATGCAGGACGTGGGAGATTATTAGTCTGCTATGTCACCATGCACTGTACTTCATCTTAAATCTTAGAGGTAGCGGAGCTGAAATAGAGAACTATGTTGACAACTATTTCTCTGTGGACAAGTTTGCTGCAACTTATGCAGAAAACATACCACCTACGGCTGATGAAAATGATTGGGAGATTATCGATCCAGAGTTCAAACTTCAACCACCAGTTCTTAGGAGGCCACCTGGGAGGCCTAGAAAGCTAAGGATCAAAGCCTCCACTGATAAAGGTTCAATGTTAGCAGCTAGGAAAAGGAAATGCAAACGGTGTGGAGGATTCGGCCATATCAAGAGGTTGTGCAAAAACCCAGTTCCACATGATCTTGTCCCAGTTCACACCCCGGTAGCATAAAATGAGGCTTCTCAGCCATGGAGGAAGAGCAGCACGAAGACGAAGAACTTGAGGAAGTGCAACAGGTGGGGGAAAACAGTGATGAGCACTCGGAGGAAAACATAGCTAAGCAACAAATTTATGAAGAAGTGTAGGTGCCAGCGAGGAAAGGGTGTGAAAAGAAACAAAAGGGTAAGTGGAACGGGAAGGAAAAGGAAAATAATGGAGGTGTATTAGAATATGAAGAATTTGTAGGGGTGATTGAGGATGTTCTTGAGGATCTTTTGGCTAATTACAGGAGAAATAATAAATCCCTGCCAATTTCATCTCTGTACGATTCTCCATATGAAAGGTAAGCTAAAAAATTGTTTTATTTGCCATTTGATCATTTTTTCAATCCTCATCAACTGTTGTTTAATGCAGCGGGGCTAGCAGACTAATAAGAGTAGTAGAAAGAAGCGGGCACAGTAACATCATTTTTTGAATTATCATTTAAACTGAACTAGTCGTGTCATCTTTATTTATATCTGACACGTGCAACATGTCTGTGATGGGGTCAGATGGACCAGATTACAACTCTTTAAATATTATTTCATTAATTTTTTACCTACGTATGGACGCGGCTACTAGTTCCCATCTCCCTTAGATTCCCATCTCCTTTGGCACACTCCAAAATTATGGCTGTATCATCAAGTGCTGGTAGTAGAGTCAGCGTATTGTCCCATCATATGTGAACGCGTGGACTTTGTTTGTTCAGAATTGGACGACTTATGATTAGTTTGAAAGACAAATAAACCTAAAACATGGCCAATATATGCCCTAAAAAACTATTCCTCAAAAAATATTATTACTCTCTCCGTCTAGAAATAAGTGACTTGAATTTGTGTAGATTCGTATATCTAGATATGTTTTGGGATAGATACATTTGAATATCTAAAAAAAGCTAAGTCAGTTATTTCTAGACAGAAGTAGTGTACTATTACAACACGCTCGTCCCCTTCTCCTCTAGCGCACTCCAAATTATGGCCGTGCCATCAAGTGCTAGGAGCAGAGTCAGCGTACTGTCCCATCTAATATGCCAAGAACGCGCGAACTTTATTTTCAGGATCTAACGACTTTCGATTAGTTTTAAAGACAAATATACCTATAACATGGCCAATATATATAGATTATGACACTAATCGACTATGACTCAAGTGACCCTAATCCAAAGAGGGCAATAAACTACCGTACATAGATTTAATTTAGGCTTAAGTGGCCCTAATCGACTATGACGCTCCCGCTATCTCGATCATCAACCTCGTTGTTCGCGTTGCCGTCTCCCTCCTCCGCATAGGAATCAATGTTGATGTTCCCATCCACGTTCCTCCTCCTCATTGATTCTTCACGGCGCGCTGCCTCTATAAGGGTGGAGGTCGTATGCCCAGGCACTGCCCAGAAGCGTTGCCTCGCTCTCGGGCAGATCCGGGTGGATCTCCTGCCGGTGGGTTACGCATAGATCAATCAACGCCATCCGCTCCTTCTTGAACATCTTTGGCCAGTACACGCTCGTGCGTAAGTACCGGGCCATTGCCCTCTTCCGCTCCGGCAGCTGGCGGCGACGCTCATCGATCTGCCTCGCCAACGTGTTGTCACGCAAGAGTGGCACGACAGGCACACCGACATAGCTGAGCTCAAAGTCAATCGGAAGCCTCGCAAGCAGCAGCGCGAGTATGTAGTAGTGGGCGAACATCTAAGCCTCGTACAAGCTGAGTTTGGGCCTCTCCCTCTCCATGCCGATGAAGGAACACGATCTGAGCTTCAGCCCTATGGTTAACAGGATAAGGGCAAGGACGTAGGCCCACTTGTGGTTGCTACTGCTAATCAGTTTGCAGAACAGGCTTCTCGCGGATCGCCCTTACGAAGGACATCCTTATCGTCCATGCACCCCGATCCAATGGTGCCTAACAATCGGGACGCAGAACTAACCTGCAACTGCTCCAGGCTTCTAGAAGACCCGATTCAATGGCCACCATTGGACGCTAGGGTTAAGATCCAATGGTTGTCATAGACACATGCAATGACATCAGTGGATTGATGACCCACAAGTATAGGGGGTGTATCGCAGTATTTTCGAGAAGTAAGAGTGTCGAACCCAACGAGGAGCAGAAGGTGCTGGCTAGTGGTATGGATCAGGAATTCTCTGCAAATACTTAGCAAACGGATTTTAGGGTTTTTTGATAAAGCAAGTAAACAAAATACGAGTAAATAAACGACAGTAGGAATAAATGCAGCAAGTGGCCCAATCCTTTATGCAGCAAAGGACAAGCCAGTTGTATTACTTAAGATGACCAAACGTTCTCGAGGACACATGGGAAGACTGTCAAGTGCTTTCGCTTCATATAGTTGATTAATCTTCTTTAACTTGCTAAGTGTTGTGTGGGTGAACCTGTGCTAATGTACCGACCTTCCTAGGACTAATACATACTTGTGATTATATCCCTTGCAAACATCCGTAAGTACAAGAAAGTAATTAAGGTAGAAACCTAACCACAGCTTTAAACTCTAAGACCCTTACGTCCCTTGTGCAATGGTTTCCTAACGGGGGTTCAGGTTTCTGTCACTCCGGCAACCCCTAAGATTAGTAGCCAAATACACAATGCATTCCCCTAGGCCCATATAGGTGAAGTGTCATGTAGTCGACGTTCACATGACACCACTAGAAGAAGTAAACCACAACTTAAATATCAAACTATTGAATCTTTCTCAACACAACTCCACTACTAACAACATGACTTCTCCCATGTCCTCAAGAACAAAACAAACTACTTACAATACATCATATGGATCATGATCAGAGATGGAATAATGATGTATAACAATCTGAACATAAACAATAATTCAATGATTCACTCAATAGCATCAACTACAAAGAGTAATCAACACCGGGAAAGTTTCCCCTATGAACTATGCAAGATTCAACCCAATTGTTACAGCAATAAGGAGATGGTGATGAGGGTGCTGATGGTGATGATGGTGGTGATGATGATGATCCCGATGAAGTCCAGCTTGATGGTGGTATTGATGGCGATGATCTCCCTTCTCCGGGAAGGAATTCCCCCGACAGAAATCTGTCTGCCGGAGAGATCTTTCTCTCTCGGTGTTTTCCGCTCTGCAGAGGCGGTGGAATCTTTCTATGGTCGCCCCCCGAGTCTTAGGGTTTCGGGAGGATAATATACGCTAGAGGGGAGTGCCAGGGGTGGACCAGGGCGGCCACACCACCTGGTGGCGCGGCCTAGGCTGGCCTGCGCCAGGGGGTGGTGTGGGCCCCTTGTGTCCCATCTCCAGCCCCCCTTCTGGCTTCCTTCGTCTTTTGGAAAAATAGGATTTTCCATGTATTTTCCCGGATTTTCTGATCTTCGTGAATTTTGCCTCCAAACATCACCTTTTCCATCAGAATCATGACTGCAGCGGTCCATGCTCCAAAAGTCATCAACCATGCAAAAATAGATGAAATAACATAAGTATCACCTCTCAATACGAAATATATCAATGAATAACAGTGAATTATGACATAGAATAGTGATGCAAAATGGACGTATCAACTCCCCCAAGCTTAGACTTCGCTTGTCCCCAAGCGAAACTGAGCTCAATAAACAAGGCCTCAGGTTTATGGAGTGAAGAGTCGATAAAAGAATACGGACAAGAAGCATCACATTCATCAATACATAGATCATAATAGAAGACAACTCACTATTATATAACTTAACTTGCAATGAGTAAAGGAAACACAATAAAGATACATAAAGTAAATCATAATTGGTAATGGAAAACTTAGTTCTTGGTCGAAGAATAGTTGATAATTTGCTGGAGTTCACAAATAACTGGCTTTCAATGATAGCTTTCAAAGTAGTAAACATCAAGATAAGAGCAATGTGAAAAACAAGGTACATAAGAAACATGATTGAATAAATCATCATATGAATGAATGAAACACAACAACTCAAAATACTTGCTGCGATAGAAAGGAGTAGGTTTACTGACTCAACTAAAAAGTAAAAGAAAGTCCCTTCGTAGAGGGAAGCAGGGATTGCAAGTCTCATAAAGAGCTCCCAAAAATTATGATACTTACTAGCTTTCAGCTCTCATTGCCCCTATCATAGGCATCTTTAGGTGATTAAGGTTAAACTGATCAAATATGAGGATATGCATTGACAAGTTGTAAATTGAGAATCTCATGTCCCTTGAATACGAGGGCCGCTCCTCATGCTACTCAAGTTTAGTCACCGGTAAGTTCTTGTCATCGTAAGCATATGTGTATCATAGAGAACCGCCAACGGGGTACCCCTTGCCCGATGATACGGAAGAATCCCCATATCAAAATGACAAGGCAAGCAGACAACAAGGATCTCAACAATCTTCTTATTTACCATGGGAATATGGTGCCTTTTTCTCTATTTCCTCTTTTCATAATATCTTTTTTTCTTTTTGTCTTTTTCTCAATACCGATCTCTTTTTTTATAAGAAGAATGCTTCATAGATGGTTGTTATGGTTACGCTGCAGGTTTCCACCATGTCAGCATGGATTAGACCAGCGGCCCAGGCGTTTCTCTAACACACATGCATAACTCCATGGACTTACAAGCTCCCCTTTCATTTCACACCGACGACATCCATAGTCAAAAGAACATGATATCAACTAGGTACAAAGTACCAGTGCAATGTTGAAAGCGTTCCCCATGACAGTATGGTTCTGCTAATTCACAACTTACAAAGTGCAAGCATATACGCAACATAGGCGAGCACAATGGTTCAAGTTTATTAAGTGCAAGAAAGTAAAGTGTGCCATCAAGTTCGTGAGAGCTTTAATCACTAATTTTCACATAACAAGTTTAATTTGGGAGGTAGATAAAACAAGAATTTACTTGGAATAGCAATAATGCTACTAGGTAGGTATGGTGGACACAAATGGCAAAGGTTTTGGTTTAAAGGAGGTGGATGCACGAGACGAATTTCCTCTCAGTACAGATTTTTGGCTAGCAAGGTTGGGTAGCAAGTACAAGAGTTGAAGGAAACAAACAAACATGCAAGTGATAAAGACAAACAAGCAATCTTCCTTGGAAGCACAAAAGATCTTAACTAGAGAATACTTGACTTATGAGCAAATCAACAAAGAAAGATGATGAAATTATATTTATTTAGAGTACTTTTATCTTTTTCATTCAACTCTCAAAAATAGTGTTGCTACTGACCGAGCCAGGTTTGCGAAAACCAACTAAATTAACTTAATGATCCCAAAGTGAAACCAATACTAACAACAAGATCAATCATATAACCATGAATTGAAAACTAGTATAAGCTATGCAAAAGAGTAAATGATAGAACTTCTCATTAATATTCCATAACGATAACTCACACCAAGGGATACATATCTAACGAGAGAGGGGACACTTCCATAATGCAAACCATCCTACATAATAACTTCTCTATTCATGATATGACTCTACTAATAAGGTAAAAAGATAGAAGATAGTGATGTGATACCGCGGCACTCCCCCAAGCTTGGAACAAACCAAGGGGATGCCAAACCTGACGACGAATTACTCCTTTGGTGGTGGTAATATTTTCTTAGTTGACGTGAGGAAATCTTCCAGCATCTTGTGAAGCCTATTATTCTCCCATTGAAGCATGTCCACGTTCCTCTGCAGGTCTCGATACTTATCATAGAACTCCTTAGTGACTCATAGGGCTTCCACTGATGCAGGGCAAGAGACTAAAGGTACCAGCCCTTGCTTGGGGTCTTGAAGATCCTCCTCCATAGGCTCCTTCCCTTTATCCTTGGCGGACACCATTGTGCTTCTAAGCTTTTAAAGAGTATGTCCTGGCAGAAACAGATCGAAACGAAAACACGACGAAAACATGATATACGAACCTCGGGGGATCCGGGGGATTATATATTACGAAGTTTCATAACAAAAGGAAGGTACTGGACGAAAATGGGTCGGAGATGGAGTCCGGGGTGGACTCACCACCTGGTGGCGTGGCCAGGGGTGGGCCCGCGCCACAGGGTGGTGTGAGCCACCCTAGCTCCGTTTCTGTCCCTCTTTCGCTTTGTAACTTTCCTTATTGTCTGAAAACTGCAAAAATATAGTTGGATAGTATTTTCGTGGAACTTTTCTTATCAGAATTGTTACATATTTGAAAACGGACTCTGCAGGTCTCTGAATTTGGTATCTAGCAGATTCTTCCGGAGTCACCACTTGAATATCATCGATATCTTCATCTTCATACACTTATTACTTGAGTCATAAAACCCTTCTCTTCCTTATTACACCATTATCTCCACTACCTGGAAATTTCTTTCACACAAAACTCCACAGAGTTCTCATTAGCAACATTAGTATAAGTGAAGTGATAAAACCTTTTGAGTCCAACTTCAAATGAAAACCATCAAAACATAAGCTACTGTAGAAACTCGTTCCGAAAACCCAAAAAGAATTCAAAAAAGGAAATCGATTAGAAGCAAATGCAAGAGTGGCAAAATCTGTCAAAACAGACCAGCAGGTAAAGATTAATTTTTTTGAACATCTTCTGTTGCTCAAATCAAAAAGTGCAAAACTAACGAAAGTTAAATAACAACCTGGGGCATAAGCACAAAAAATTACAACTCAATACGACATACAGAGATCTCTCACGAATTTTATGGTGAAGCACAAAAATCTGTTTAGGGACAACAACTTCCCCAAATCTTACTTCTCTCTCATTAGAGGTTGATCTTGACACAAAAACCAAACAAAACGGATAAGGAGCGGTTATTACCGAAGTAATAACTTCCAAGACTTAAAGAAACAAAAACAAACTGAAAGAAAAAACAAATTGGGTTGTCTCCCAAAAAGCTCTTTCTTTATAGCCATTAAGATGGGCATGATAATTTGGAGATGCTCACATAAGAATATGAATTGAGGTGAAAGGGAGCATTAAGAAGCAAAAATACACACATTTTAAGTCTAACCCACTTCCTATGCAAGGGAATTTTGTAAACAAACAAGTTGTTGAAACCAGAGGCTACTTGCATAAGATGGCAAAAGAAGTGCAACATAAAAACTTTCAGCATAAAACGAGGAAACTTGATATTATTGAGATACAAAAGAACACTTTTCCCTGTCTCATAATAACTTTCAGTATCATGCATAAACTTAACAATATAACTATCACAAGGGCCATCATAGCAATGATCGCTTATTCTAACAGAAAACACAGGAATACTAGCTCTCATAACACTACTTTGTGAAACAATATTAGAGGTATCCTTACAAAGGATGGTGTGTCCCTCTTCTCCATATTTAGTAACAAAGTCTTTCACATATGCTATAATAGGTTCATCAACCATACTAGCTATCATAGAATGTTCCTTTATCTTAACTAGGAAAGGCATTTTCTCAATGTAAGGTTTAGGTAAAACATGATTAGCAATATAAACTTTAGTATTTCTTGTAGGAACACTCTTAGCAACATCTTTATAAGGTTCATGATACTTATTCCACTTCTTTTAGGCACTTCAATGTAGGAAGCAAAAGCCTTAAAATAAGAAGCAATAGCTTGAGAGTCTAGACCATAAGCATTTTTAATATTTTGAAAGTCATCAGTTCCCATAAAATATTCAATGCATTCATAATCATAATTTATACCTGACTTTCTACCTTTGTCATTCTCCCATGCTTCAGCATTGTCTTGAATACGGTCCAGAAGATCCCATTTAGCTTCTCCTTCCATGCGAATGAATGATCCAGCACAAGAAGCATCCAATAAATCCTTGTCATGTAGAGGGAGCCTTGCATAAAAGTTATTAATAATAATATTGTTGGGGAGCTCATGAATGGGACATTTGAGCATTAGTAACTTCAATCTCCCCCAAGCTTGAGCTGTACTCTCTCCATCAAGAGGACAAAAGTTGTATATTTGATTCCGATCATTATGAATCTCACTAGGAAGATGAAACTTTGAATAAAAGAGAGGCACTATTTCCTCCCATTCCAGAGCTTGACCATTCTTCAGCAACTTATACCATTCATCAGCTCTTCCTTTCAGCGATAATGAGAATAACTTCTTCTTAACTTGATCTATAGTAACACCTGCACACTTGAATAACCCGCATAATTCGTGTATAAAGAGTAAATGATCACCGGGATGGACAGTTCCATCCCCAACATAATAGTTATCCATAACACGATCAATAATTCTTATAGGTATTTTAAACATCATTCTCAGCAGGTGGTGGATTATCTACTACCTTAGCAGTGGTAGTAGCATTACCAAATAAGAAACTCAGCGAATTATCCATAACGAAAATAAAGCAACTAGCAGAAGTAAACAATACTCATAGTAGAAGTTTCCTTTACCAGTTCCACTCTCCAATAGTGCTTCATCTCCCCAGCAACGGCGCCAGAAAATAGTCTCGATGACCCACAAGTATAGGGGGTGTATTGCAGTATTTTCGATAAGTAAGAGTGTCGAACACAACGAGGAGCAGAAGGTGCTGGCTAGTGGTATGGATCAGGAATTCTCTACAAATACTTAGCAAACGGATTTTTAGGGTTTTTTGATAAAGCAAGTAAACAAAATACGAGTAAATAAAAGACAGTAGGAATAAATGCAGCAAGTGGCCCAATCCTTTATGCAGCAAAGGACAAGACGGTTGTATTACTTAAGATGACCAAACATTCTCGAGGACACATGGGAAGACTGTCAAGTGCTTTCGCTTCATATAGTTGATTAATCTTCTTTAGCTTGCTAAGTGTTGTGTGGGAGAACCTGTGCTAATGTACCGACCTTCCTAGGACTAATACATAGTTGTGATTATACCCCTTGCAAACATCCGTAAGTACAAGAAAGTAATTAAGGTAGAAACCTAACCACAACTTTAAACTCTAAGACCCTTACGTCCCTTGTGCAATGGTTTCCTAACAGGGGTTCAGGTTTCTGTCACTCTGGCAACCCCTACGATTAGTAGCCAAATACACAATACATTCCCCTAGGCCCATATAGGTGAAGTGTCATGTAGTCGACGTTCACATGACACCACTAGAAGAAGTACACCACAACTTAAATATCAAACTATTGAATCTTTCTCAACACAACTCCACTACTAACAACATGACTTCTCCCATGTCCTCAAGAACAAAACAAACGACTCACAAGACATCATATGGATCATGATCAGAGATGGAATAATGATGTATAACAATCTGAACATAAACAATAATTCAATGGTTCACTCAATAGCATCAACTACAAAGAGTAATCAACACCGGGAAAGTTTCCCCTATGAACTACGCAAGATTCAACCAAATTGTTACAGCAATAAGGAGATGGTGATGAGGGTGCTGATGGCGATGATGGTGGTGATGATGATGATGATCCCGATGAAGTCCAGCTTGATGGTGGTGTTGATGGCGACGATCTCCCCTCTCCGAGAAGGAATTCCCCCAGCAGAAATCTGTCTGCCGGAGAGATCTTTCTCTCTCGATGTTTTCTGCCCCGCAGAGGCGGCGGAATCTTTCTGTGGTCGCCCCCCGAGTCTTAGGGTTTCAGGAGGATAATATACGCTAGAGGGGAGTGCCAGGGGTGGACCAGGGCGGCCACACCACCTGGTGGCGTGGCCTAGGCTGGCCCGCGCCAGGGGGTGGTGTGGGCCCCCTATGGCCCATCTCCAACCCCCCTTCTGGCTTCCTTCGTCTTCTAGAAAAATAGGATTTTCCATGTATTTTTTTGGATTTTCTGATCTTCACGAATTTTGCCTCCAAACAGCACCTTTTCCATCAGAATCCTGACTGCAGCGGTCCATGCTTCAAAAGTCATCAACCATGCAAAAACAGATGAAATAACATAAGTATCACCTCTCAATACAAAATATATCTATGAATAACAGTGAATTATGACATAGAATAGTGATGCAAAATGGACGTATCATGGATCCATGTGGTTTAAAAAAAGAACACACATGCAATGAATCGAGTGGTGGTTTAGAAAAAGAACACACATGCAGTGACTCTAGTGAACCAATGTGGATTAGGAAAGGAACACACATGCAATGACTCTGGTGGATCCATGTGGTTTAGGAAATGAACACACTTGCAATGTCTCTGGTGGATCCATGTGGTTTAGGAAAGAACACACATGCAATGACACTGGTGGATCCAAGTGGTTTAGAAAAAGAATATACATGCAATGACTCTGGTGGTGGTTTAGGAAAGGAAGACATATGCAATGACTCTGGATGTGGTTTAGGAAAATGCCACACATGCAATGACTCTGGTGGATCAATGTGGTTTAGGAAAGGAACACACATGCAATGACTCTGGTGGATCCATGTGGTTTAGGAAAGTAACACACATGCAATGACTCTAGTGGATCATGTGGTTTAGGAAATGAACACACATGCAATTACTCTGGTGGATCCATTTGGTTTAGGAAAAGAACACACATGCAATGACTCTGGTGGATCCATGTGGTTTAGAAAAGGAAGACACATGCAATGACTATGGATGTGGTTTAGAAAAGGAACAAACATGCAATGACTCTAGTGGATCCATGTGGTTTAGGAAAAGAACACACGTGCAATGACTCTAGTGGTGGTTTAGAAAAGGAAGACACATGCAATCACTCTGGTGGATCCATGTGGTTTACGAAAGGAACACACATGCAATGACTCGGGTGGATCCGTGTGGTTTAGGAAAGGAACACACATGCAATGACTCTAGTGGTGGTTTAGGAAAAGAAGGCACATGCAATGACTCTGGTAGTGGTTTAGGAAAAGAACACACATGCAATGACTCTGGTGTATCCTTGTGGTTTAGGAGAAGAACACACATGCAATGACTCTAGTGGATCCATGTGGTTTAGGAAAAGAACACACATGCAGTGACTCTAGTGGTGGTTTAGAAAAGGAACACACATGCAATGACTCTGGTGGATCCATGTGGTTTAGGAAAGGAACACACATGTGATGAATCTGGTGGATCCATGTGGTCTAGGAAAGGAACACACATGCAATGACTCTGGTGGATCAATGTGATTTAGGAAAAGAACACACATGCAATGACTCTAGTGGTGGTTTAGGAAAAGAACACACATGCAATGACTCTGGTGGATCTATGTGGTTTAGGAAAAGCATACACATGCAATGACTCTGGTGGGTCCATGTGGTTTAGGACAGAAAGACACATGCAATGACTCTAGATGTGGTTTAGGAAAGGAACACACATGCAATGACTCTAGTGGATCCATGTGGTTTAGGAAAAGAACACACATGCAATGATTCTAGTGGTGGTTTAGGAAAGGAATACACATGCAATGACTCTAGTGGTGGTTTAGGAAAGGAACACACAAGCAATGACTCTGGTGGATCCATATGGTTTAGGAAAGTAACACACATGCAATGACTCTGGTGGATCCATGTGGTTTAGGAAAGGAACACATATAATGACTCTGGTGGTGGTTTAGGAAAAGAAGACAGATGCAATGACTCTGGTGGATCCATGTGGTTTAGGAAAAGAACACACATGCAATGACTCTAGTGGTGGTTTAGGAAAATAACACACATGCAATGACACTGGTGCATCCATGTTGTTTAGGAAAGTAACACACATACAATGACTCTGGTGGATCCATGTGGTTTAGAAAAGGAACACACATGCAATGCCTCTGGTGGATCAATGTGGTTTAGGAAAAGAACACACATGCAATGACTCTGGTGGTGGTTTAGAAAAGCAACACACATGCAATGACTCAGGTGGATCCCTGTGGTTTAGGAAAGGAACACACATGCAATGACTCTAGTGGTGGTTTAGGAAAATAAGACACTTGCAATGACTCTGGTAGTGGTTTAGGAAAAGAACACACATGCAATGACTCTGGTGGATCCTTGTGGTTTACGAAAATAACACACATGCAATGACTCTGGTGGATTGATACATTGCAAATGTATCTATAATTTTTGATGTTCCATGCTTGGTTTTATCTACTTTTTTGTGTTTTGTCCACACTTTGGAGTACTTTTTATATGATTTCTTGGACTAACCTATTAACAAAGAGCCATAGTGCTAGCTGCCTATTTTCTGCTGTTTTTGGTTCCAGGAAGTCGGAAAATGAATATTCTCGGAATTGGACGGGACAAAAGCAAAAGTCACTATTTTACCGAAAGACATCTAGAGCCAGAATACGACACGGAGAAGGGCTGGGGCCTGGCCACACCACCTGGCCGCACGGCCAGGCGTGGCCCGCGCCAGGGGGTGGTCTGGCCGCCCCAGGCACCCCCTCGGCCTCTCCTTTCGCCTATATATTGCCTCTGATACCAAAACCCTAAGTAACTGATCAAAAATCCACGAAAGAGTCTGTAGCCACCGTCATCTCCATCCCTAGATCGGGAGGGATCTGAAGCTCTTCCCGGCACCCTGCCGGAGACGGGAATTCACCCTGGAGGCCTTCTTCATCATCATGCAAGCCTCCAGTGTGATGCGTGAGTAGTTCATCTCTGGACTATGGGTCCATGTACTAGCTAGATGGCTGGTTCTCCTCCTTTGTGCTTTCATGTTTAGACCTTGTGAGCTCCGTTCATGATTAAGATCATCTATTTGTAATTCATACATGTTGTGTTTGCGGGGATCCGATGGATATTGAGATGCTATTTCAGATTGATTATTGATTCTATCATGTCTTTGTTATTTGTGATCTTGCATGCTTTCCGTTGTTAGTAGCTATCTTGGACAAGTAGATGCTAGCAACTCCAAGAGTTAGTATTTATGCTCGATAGTGGGTTCATGCCTCCGGTAATCTGGGGAAGTGACATAAATCTCTAAGGTCCTAGATGTGCTGTTGCTACTAGGAAGAAAACAACAATCCTTTGTTCATAGAACAATCATATTGTTTACTTTACACGCAATTCGTAAAGCAATAATATGTTGCTTGCAACTTAATACTGGAGGGGGTTTGGATGATAACCTGAAGCTGGATTATTAGTCATAGATGCAGTTGGATGGCGGTCTATGTATAATGTTGTAATGCCCAATCAAGTCTCAAAGGAGTCAAGATGGTTAGTATATGCTTGTATGCTTTCTCGATGTTTGTCAATTGCCCCACTGTAATTTGTTCACCCAGCATGTTATCTATCTTAAGGAGAGCCACCTCTAGTGAACTATGGACCCTGGTCCTTTCTTTTACATTCAATCTACAAAACTGTTTACTGCTTTGTGTTTACTTTCTGCAAACTATTACTTCCTTCCATTCGATACGTTTAATCCTTTGTTTTCAGCAAAACTGGTGAGATTGACAACCTCATCGCAAGTTGGGGGCAAAGTTCTGTGGTTGTGTTGTGCATGTCTCCATGTTGCTGTTGGCACCGGTAGTGCGCCCTGCCAACGTTCAGCTAGCTACACCTTTGGGGTGTTTCCTTGCTCCTACTGGATTGATAACCTTGATTTCTTACTGAGGGAAAACTTGCTGCTGTCCTCATCATACCTTCCTCTTGGGGTTCCCCAACGAGCTCGATATATTTGGGCCATCAACAACTTTTTCTGGCGCTGTTGCCGGGGAGTCAAGGACATCTTCACAAGGGGAGTCCCTCATAACCAATCTCTTTACTTTGTTATTTTTGTTTTGCTTTGTTTATTTTTTCTTTGTTTGCTTGTTTCTTTATCAAAAACACAAGTTTGCTTTCTTTATTAAAACACAAAAAAATTAGTTCCTATCTTAAGTTGCCTTTATGTCTAGCCTTGGTCCAATCACTATGTCACCCGAGGAAATGATTTTCACTTTTAAACAAGGAATTGAGGAAAGCTTCAAGGAAGCTTGGTCTAGAATCTCTGATCTACATGAAAAAACTGAGCCTAAAATGACTCAAAGCTTGTTCCTTAGCAGTTTTTACCTTGGAATTGCTCTTTGCTATAGATATGCTTTAGATGCTGTTGTGGGAGGATATTTCCTCCAATGTAATGAGGATGATGCTATTAATGCTATGAAGAAATTCATCCTTACTTACAACTTGCCTAGCAAAACTGATATTTCTGTCGCAAGCATTTTTGCTAGATTAAACACTCTCGAGACCCGCACTACTAGCTTAAAAGATTGCTATAATTCGCTTAGGGAGCATCATAATTATGTTCCAATAAATTTTGAACCATCAAAGTGGGTCCCCACAGTAAAGATTGACATAAATAGTGAAACTTTTCAAGCTCGCTGCCATATCATGTCTGAATTTTTTCTTATGCCCAAAGATATTTATGAATCTTTGTATCTTTCGGGGCTTTCTGAAGGGGGAAAATAAATATCTCTTGCTAATAATGCTACAATATCTCCTATTGGAATAGCTGAAGGAGTGTTTACAAAGATCCTTGGGAAACTGATTTCTACTGATTATCTTGTTATTGAATATGGAGGAAAAGGACAAATTACACTTGGAAGGTCCCTACTAGAACTCCTTGGAGCAATAATAGATGTGGGAAAGGGGACCATGCACCTTTCTTCTCCACCAAACAATCATATTTTCCCAAAGGTTAAGAATAAAAGTAAGAGAGGTAAGGGCAAGAAATTTGGTTTTAATGCTTCTTCATTTGAGAACACTTGATCATTTTTCTTGCTTCTTATGCCTAACTTAAAGGCGTTAAAGAAAAGTACTTATTGGAAGATAACCCAAAAGTTTTAGATGAGTCTTGGAAGTTATTACTTCTGTAATAACCACTCCTTATCCTTTTTATTTGCTTTTTGTGCCAAGAGTAACCTCTAATAAGAGAGAAGTAATGATTGGAAAAGTTGCTGTCCCGAAACAGATTTCTGTGCTTCACCGTAAAATTCATGTAAAATCTCTGTACGTCCTTTTGCAGCGTGAATTCTTGTGCTTCTGCCCCAGGTTGTTATCTAACTTTCGTTAGTTCAACACTTTTTGATTTGAGCAACAGAAGGTCTTCGAAAAAATTCGTCTTTACCTGCTGGTCTGTTTTGAAAGATTTTTGCCATTTTCTGTATTTCCTTCTTGTCGGTTCATTTTTGAGTTCTTTTGGGGAATTGAAATTTTTGAGGGAAGTGCTACAGTAGCTAGTGTTTTAATGGAAGTTTATTGGTGTTAGAACTGAACCTAAAGACTTATTATCTTGAGTGCACTAATGTTGCTAATAAAGATTGTGTGAAGTTTTGTATGAAGGAAAAATTTCAGGTGTATGGAAGGAATGAGTAATGAGATGAAGGATGGACTAAAGATCAAGCTTGGGATGCCATGCGTGTCACCCCAAGAAATATCCAAGAAGTACAAGCGTCAAAGCTTGGGGATTCCCAAGGCATCCCCTTCTTCATCAATAAAAATCCCAGGTTTCTTCCAAACGCTTCATTTTGATTGCTTCATGCACAGTTGTGTTGTCCTTGGAGCGTCTTCTTTTTCGTTTTTGTTTTGGTTTTTCGTTTGCTTTGTTTGCTTTGTTTGATGAATAAATTGGTTGGACCCCCTCTTTCATAGATTGGTTTTCAAATAGTTTGGTTTGGATTGGAAAAGAGTAGGAAAGCTCATGCGTAAGTGGTAAAGAGAGCTTATTTTTGACTGTGGCCTATGATTTGTCATGCCATGCTTGATATTGTTTTGGCTTTATGCTTAGTATTCTTTGCTGTAGCATGAGTTGTTATAAACAATTGAGATTGCTTAATGTGCCTTGGATGAATCATGCGTTGTTTTAGCATATTAAAGCATATTATAGTGGTATTCTCCTTTGATGCTTTATTTGGGTTGACTTGGCGCATGCTCACACCATGTTATGACTATACAAAGTCACCATAGCCTTTATGATCCTTTAGTTTTCAACTTGTATTATCACTTTATGCTTTGATCAATGATGTTTTGTCGCTCTGCATTATTATGGCCATTATTGCTCTCTTAGTTTGTCGCTCCCAGTCTTTTGCTAGCCTCCGTAACCAAGTATGAGTTCCACTCATGCATCCAACTCCCTAAACCAAGTTATTCCAAAGAGTCCACCATACCTACCTAATATCATATGCTATTCCAAGTATATTCATGTTTTTGTTTACCTTCCAAATTAAACTTGTTATGAGAAAACTAGTGATTAAAGCTCTCACGAACTTGATGGCACACTTTACTTTTCTTGCCCTTAATAAACTTGAACCATTGCGTCGTCTATGTTGTATATGCTTGCACTTATTTGTTGAGGATTAGCAGAACCATGCTGTCATGGGGAACACTTTCAACATTGCACTGGTACTTTGTACCTAGTTGATATCATGCTCTTTTGTATATGGATGTCGTCAGTGTGAAATGAAAGGGGAGCTTGTAAGTCCATGGAGTTACGTATATGTGTTAGAGAAACGCCTGGGCCGCTGGTCTAATCCATGCTGACATGGTGGAAACCTGCAGCGTAACCATAATGAGCTATCTATGAAGCATTCTTCTTATAAAAAAAAGAGTCCTATATTGAAAAAAAGAGAGAAAAAGAAAAAAAGAGATTATGAAAAGAGGAAAGAGAGAAAAAAGCACCATATTCCCATGGTAAATAAGAAGATTGCTGAGATGCTCATTGTCTGCTTGCCTTGTCATTTTGATATGGGGATTCTTCCGTATAATCGGGCAAGGGGTACCCCGTTGGCGGTTCTCTATGATACACATGTACTTACAATGACAAGAACTTACCGGTGACTAAACTTGAGTAGCATGAGGAGCGGCCCTCGTATTCAAGGGACATGAGATTCCTGACTTATACTTCGTCAAGCATGTACACCATAGTTTGTTCACTTTAACCTTAATCACTTCAAGATGCTTATGATAGGGGCAATGAGAGCTAAAAGCTATAAGTACCATAATTTTTGGAAGCTCTTTATGAAACTTGAATCTGTGCTTCCTTTTATGACGGCCTTTCTTCCACTTATATATTGAGTCTCCACCTTCTACCTTTATGCACCTACTTTGAGAGCATAGTGGCCATTCTTAGTTCTATGTGCTTGTCCCAAGACTAGTTGATTGATGCATAACTTGATATTGCTTGTTTTAAACTATTTGTATCTAGTCACTCTTATGAACTTTGAAGGTGTCCTATGCATTTATATTTGCTACTCTATGAGGGACAAGCTGAATACTATTATGCTATGTTTTCTTTATGTGAAACAAACAAACGTCTTGCAAAGCATTGTTATTCATGAATCTTTTGTTTGTGCCTTTTCATGTTGCATCATAGTTGCTTTGTCTTATTGCTAGAACTTTGTCTTTCATGTTATGATTGAAGTACTATGATCCCAGCTTCGAATGTTTTACAAATACTTTCATCAAGTTTATGATGGTGCATGTCACCTAAAAAATTATTCTTGCTTTTTATCACTTACCTACTCGAGGACAAGCAGGAGTTAAGCTTGGAGATGTTGATACATTGCAAATGTATATATAATTTTTGATGTTCCATGCTTGGTTTTATCTACTTTCTTGTGTTTTGTCCACACTTTGGAGTACTTTTTATATGATTTATTGGACTAACCTATTAACAAAGAGCCACAGTGCCAGCTGCCTGTTTTCTGCTGTTTTTGGTTCCAGGAAGTCAGAAAATGAATATTCTCGGAATTGGACGGGACAAACGCTAAAGTCACTATTTTACCGAAAGACATCTGGAGCCAGAATACGACACGGAGAAGGGCTGGGGCCTGGCCACACCACCTGGCCGCACGGCCAGGCGTGGCCCGTGCCAGGGGGTGGTCTGGCCGCCCCAGGCACCCCCTCGGCCTCTCCTTCCGCCTATATATTGCCTCTGATACCAAAACCCTAAGTACCCGATCAAAAATCCACGAAAGAGTCTATAGCCGCCGTCATCTCCATCCCTAGATCGGGAAGGATCTGAAGCTCTTCCTGGCACCCTGCCGGAGAGGGGAATTCACCCTGGAGGCCTTCTCATCATCATGCAAGCCTCCGGTGTGATTCGTGAGTAGTTCATCTCTGGACTACGGGTCCATGTAGTAGCTAGATGGCTGGTTCTCCTCCTTTGTGCTTTCATGTTTAGATCTTGTGAGCTCCATTCATGATCAAGATCATCTATTTGTAATTCATACATGTTGTGTTTGCGGGGATCCGATGGATATTGAGATGCTATTTCAGATTGATTATTGATTCTATCATGTCTTTGTTATTTGTGATCTTGCATGCTTTCCGTTATTAGTAGATATCTTGGCCAAGTAGATGCTAGCAACTCCAAGAGTTAGTATTTATGCTCGATAGTGGGTTCATGCCTCTGGTAATCTGGGCAAGTGACAGAAATCTCTAAGGTACTAGATGTGCTGTTGCTACTAGGGAGAAAACAACAATCCTTTGTTCATAGAACAATCGTATTGTTTACTTTACACGCCATTCGCAAAGCAATAATCTGTTGCTTGCAACTTAATACTGGAGGGGGTTCGGATGATAACCTGAAGGTGGATTATTAGTCATAGATGTAGTTGGATGGCAGTCAATGTATAATGTTGTAATGCCTAATCAAGTCTCAAAGGAGTCAAGATGATTAGTATATGCTTGTATGCTTTCTCGATGTTTGTCAATTGCCCCGCTGTAATTTGTGCACCCAGCATGTTATCTATCTTAAGGAGAGCCACCTCTAGTGAACTATGGACCCCGGTCCTTTCTTTTACATTCAATCTACAAACTGTTTACTTCTTTGTGTTTACTTTCTGCAAACTATTACTTCCTTCCATTCGATACATTTAATCCTTTGTTTTCAGCAAAACCGGTGAGATTGACAACCTCACCCTTTCTCCACATTGCTGCTGGCACCAGTAGTGCGCCCTGCCAACGTTCAGCTAGCTACACCTTTGGGGTGTTTCCTTGCTCCTACTGGATTGATAACCTTGGTTTCTTACTGAGGGAAAACTTGCTGCTGTGCTCATCATACCTTCCTCTTGGGGTTCCCCAACGAGCTCGATATATTTGGGCCATCATGGATCCATGTGGTTTAGGAAAATAACACACATGCAGTGACACTAGTGGTGGTTTAGAAAAGGAACACACATGCAATGACTCTGGTGGATCCATGTGGTTTAGGAAAGGAACACACATGCAATGAATCTGGTGGATCCATGTGGTCTAGGAAAGGAACACACATGCAATGACTCTGGTGGATCAATGTGATTTAGGAAAAGAACACACATGCAATGATTCTAGTGGTGGTTTAGGAAAAGAACACACATGCAATGACTCTGGTGGATCCATGTGGCTTAGGAAAAGAACGCACATGCAATGACTCTGGTGGGTCCATGTGGTTTAGGAAAGGAAGACACATGCAATGACTCTAGATGTGGTTTAGGAAAGGAACACACATGCAATGACTCTAGTGGATCCATGTGGTTTAGGAAAAGAACACACATGCAATGATTCTAGTGGTGGTTTAGGAAAGGAATACACATGCAATGACTCCAGTGGTGGTTTAGGAAAGGAACACACAAGCAATGACTCTGTTGGATCCATATGGTTTAGGAAAGTAAGACACATGCAATGACTCTGGTGGATCCATGTGGTTTAGGAAAGGAACACACATGCAATGACTCTGGTGGATCAATGTGGTTTAGGAAAAGAACACACATGCAATGACTCTGGTGGTGGTTTAGGAAAAGAACACACATGCAATGACTCTGGTGGATGCATGTGGTTTAGGAAAAGAACACACATGCAATGACTCTAGTGGTGGTTTAGGAAAAGAACACACATGCAATGACTCTAGTGGTGGTTTAGGAAAAGAACACACACGCAATGACACTGGTGCATCCATGTGGTTTAGGAAAATAACACACATGCAATGACTCTGGTGGATCCCCGTGGTTTAGAAAAAGAACTCACATGTAATGACTCTGGTGGATCCATGTGGTTTAGGAAAAGAACACACATGCAGTGCCACTAGTGGTAGTTTATATTAGGAAAGGAACACAGATGCAATGACGCTGGTGGATCCATGTGGCTTAGGAAAGGAACACACATGCAATGACTCTGGTGGATCTATGTGGTTTAGGAAAGTAACACGCATGCAATGACTCTGGTGGATCAATGTGGTTTAGGAAAAGAACACACATGCAATGACTGTGGTGGTGGTTTAGAAAAAGAACACACATGCAATGACTCTGGTGGATCCATGTGGTTTAGGAAAAGAACACACATGCAATGACTCTAGTGGTGGTTTAGGAAAAGAACACACATTCAATGACTCTGGTGGTGGTTTAGGAAAGGAAGACATATGCAATGACTCTAGATGTGGTTTAGGAAAGGAACACACATGAAATGACTCTAGTGGATCCATGTGGTTGAGGACAAGAACACACATGCAATGGCTCTAGTGGTGTTTTAGGATAATAACACACATGCAATGACACTGGTGGATCCATGTGGTTTAAGAAAAGAACACACATGCAATGACTCTTGTGGTGGTTTAGGAAAGGAAGACACATGCAATGACTCTGGGTGTGGTTTAGGAAAGGAACACCCATGCAATGACTCTAGTGGATCCATGTGGTTCAGGAAAAGAACACAAATGCAATGACTCTGGTGGATCCATGTGGTTTAGGAAAAGAACACACGTGCAATGACTCTGGTGGTGGTTTAGGAAAGGAAGACACATGCAATGACTCTGGATGTAGTTTAGTAAAGGAACACACATGTAATGACTCTAGTGGATCCATGTGGTTTAGGAAAAGAACACACATGCTATGATTCTGGTGGATCCACGTGGTTTAGGAAAAGAACATACATGCAATGACTCTAGTGGTGGTTTAGGAAAGGAACACACATTCAATGACTCTGGTGGATCCATGTAGTTTACGAAAGGAACACACATGCAATGACTCTAGTGGTGGTTTAGGCAAAAAACACATATGCAATGACTCTAGTGGATCAATGTGGTTTAGGAAAGAAACATGCATGCAATGACTCTAGTGGATCGTTGTGGTTTAGTGAAGGAATACACATGTAATGACTCTAGTGGATCCATGTGGTTTAGGAAGGCAACGCACATGCATACTCTTTCTATTTTCTATTTGAATCCCTTAGTCTGTCTTGCCCTTGGTTTTGTGATACTACTTAGTTTTGCCCTCTCTCTTGGTCACAAATCTCACAAAATCCCAAATGTATGCTCACTCTGGCTGCTACGCCCTGATTGGCTGACACAGATGTCACGCGGATTGTGCCCACCAACCGTTGATCCTCTGTGATCCAACGGGTAGGATAACCCCTCTCTCCTGCTCTTTTTTTGTAGGGTCTATCCGTGCCACCTCTCTATCTATGCCACCGATACTTTACCTCCATAAAGAAATGAAAACCATCTAAAAAAATAAATAAAATAAATGATCATATTTCGAAGAAGCTCTAGTCGTCGTCTTCTAGATCATCGTCGTCCTCGTCACCGTCATGGTCCTTGCCTTTGCCGCCATTGGTGTCCTCCTCTGGTGACTTGTCACCGCCCCCTTCTTCATATAAGCGCGCTATCTCGTCGTTGGAGTCCTCCTCCTCCTCTTCGTAGTCCCACGGGTCTACGTCACTCTCCTCCGCTTCTGCCTCCAACTGATCTATGAATGCCTCCTCGTTGGCCGAGTCAGAGTCGTCCAAATAGCTCTCTCCTCTCTTCTTCCTGGTCTTCCTCTCGTTCCTCTTCTTGTCCGTACTCTCTGGTGCAACACAAGCCCCCGTCCTGGCTGCTGCTTTGCGCTCGTCCGTCGCTGCAGGTACCCCACGCTCCTCCTGTGTGGCCAGTACGAGCTTTGACGTCACGGTGTCCTCGAGTGCCAATGTCGATGGATCCTAGCGCGATCGGATACGACGTGCTGCCTTAGTAGGCGACTCGCGAGCGCGAATGATACCGCGAAGAGCAGGGGACGCATGACGGTCAGTGGTCGGCTTGGATCTGCCATTGCCACGGCGAGGGGCCATCGTGCTCGAGGAAGTTGTTCGGAATGAGCAATGGCTGGTACACATAGTTGGGTGCCGATCTGATCAAGGGGCGAATAGCGGTTTCGTGTGTCGTGTATGCGCATGCATTTGTCGATTATTCAAAAATATGTATTATCTCGCGTACTGAACATATTTTGATCACAACAAAAGTGGCACAACTTATTCTACACTCGTAAATATCCCGTGCGTGCCTGTCGACGTGGAGTTCGACGTGCCAATGTGATCGTGCAACAGTTGCACGCGTCATTGCCCCGTCAACACGTGACACACGAATGTGGAATGTGCACGATGTTGCCAGTGATTACCACTCGACCCCACTCATTTTAAGGGGAAATTCCCACTCCTTTTACTGGATTTTAGGTGGCACCGAAGACCATTGAACTGTCCATCGCAATAAAGACAAGTCCTATCGAGTCCCATCGATTCCCTTTCCCTGGCTTCTTTGAGAAGGTAGACGGTGATCTTGTATAATACTACTGGACCACGACCTATAATCTTTGACTCTTCTCCCACACTAATCACTCTCTTCATCCTCCTACCACCACCTCCCCTGCAAGCCATGGCTGCCCTAAGGAGAGGCCGGTCGACCATCCTCGCGGAGAAAAAAGAGAGATCTCACCGCCTAGGAGTTCTTGCTCTACCAGACCCTCAAGTCCCCCTCTCACTGAGGCCCAATATGTCCCGACAATGGTGCCGAATGTTCCAGCATGCGAGGGCTCCTCCCGGTACGGTCTTCTTGTTCTACTTCTTCTCCATCTTCTTCTCCCTCATGATCTTATTCGGCTACTTCTTATTCTTCTTCTTCTTCTTCTTATTCTTCTTCCTCTTCTACGTATTACAGGCCGGCCATGGACCTAGAATCCACCATGACCGCGGCGTTGCAAGACCCGTTCGGCCTCGTTCCACGTCTCAGCGAGGTAGCAAATCTCCACACCTTTATTTCTTTGAGTATTACTATGGATTTCTTAGATCGTGTCCGCCCCGCATTGGGGTTTTTGTGAGTTGTATTAGTTTTTCTGATTATGACCAGATCTCTTGGTCTTTTTTAATACTGTTGTTCATATATACAATGATGATTTTGTGAGTTGTATTAGTTTTACTGATTATGACTAGATCTCTTAGTCTTTTTTAATACTGATGTTCATAGATTCAATGGTGATTTTGGGAGTTGTTTCAGTTTTCATGTTTATGACTATGTTGGTCTTTTTAAATACTTCAATTCATAGATTCAATGGGGGATTTTGTGATTTGTATTAGTTTTCACCTAGAACCTAGGGTAGAATAATAGAACTTCTATTTCAAATAACATGAACAATGCAGCGAGCGAAGGTCGAGTACCGTGACAAGGTGTCCGCGATCAATGACAAGATTGACAACCAACATAAGCGTGCACGCTCCCTCGCCCATGCTAATGACAGCCTACGCAGGCGTTTATCTCTACAGAAGGAGATCTCGCTAGATTTTACAAATGACATCCTGAGGCTACAGAAGGTGCTCGACCATAACTTGAACATGCAAGAATAGACCATCAAGATAATCAATGAGCTCATGGAGGATAAGAATAATATCCAGATAGGATGCACCCTCCTGCAGGATGAAATCGCCAAGGCACTTAGAGGACGCATCGACAAAACAAAGGATGCCATCATGGCCTACGAGGACAGGAACCGTTGCCTGGATGTAGTGAAAGAGATGAAGGAGGACATGTGCAGAGGAATCACCATACTCGAGGGTGTTTGGAAAGAGAACGAGAAGCTAAGGGCTTTTCTGGAGGCATATCGGGAAATGCCCAAGTCTAATTCCCATTAGAGGGGGCATGAATATCAGTTCGTGCTCCACTCTTTTTGTAATGTATATATATTAAGGAATCCTAGAGCAACTCCTTATCTATCTAGACATGGTTGGTGTTCAAGTGCATGAATGGACACCATGAGCTCTTTCCATTCTGTATCTAAGTTTGATTGTGCATTATGAGTTTGTTAGTACTAATTGATGACATTAGAAAAACCCACAGGACCCTAAGTTGCAGAAAAACCTAGGTTGCTTTAAAATTGAAATTATGACAGTGCCACTAGTAGATTCATAAAGTGTTGATTAGTCCTAGATTGTTTCTTCCTTGAAATTATGACTGTGCCACAAGTTGATTCAGTTAATTATGGAAACTAACCACCTTGGCATGGTGAACTAAACAAACCATACTATATATTTTTGTTGCAGGGAAAGAGGCGAAAGCTCAACCCGGACCAGGTGACCTAGCTAAATGACAAGATAGCCATCCAAAGGGAGAAGCAGAATTCTCAGAAGCTAGCCTTTGACCACCTGTGCGCTGAAGTCACGGTCCTTTTTGACAAGTGCCAGAAACTGAAGGAGGTAAATACTGGCTAGGAGAAACTTCATAGGGAAGTTCGCACCTCGGCTAGTAAGCATACGGAGATCATGAAGGGACTCATGGAGGAAAATCGTAATGTTACGGACCAACTTCTCGAATCCCTGGCGGAGCACTGGAACCTGCGGCAGGCGCACAACCAAGTACTGAAGGAGCTAGCCGATCTTAGGAAGGAAAATGAGCAGCTCCGGGCCAGGCTTGCTTGAACCCAACATATGTGTACTGAGCTACGTGTTTTACCCCTGCAGTGGTGATTTTGTAAAGGTGAACTTAACTCTATGCACAATATGGGTTCGTTTGAAACTAATTTGCTTGAAGATTGAGTTTGGCTTAGTTAAGAAAGCGCAATTGCAAGTCTTACAGTTAACTAGTTTCATGCATTGACACGGCATAAATTATTCATCTAGAATTTCCTTTATCCTCTGTAGTCTATCCTTGTTCACCCTCGCGCGCCTTCTTCTGTTCCTTCAACAGACCCGCAATGTAGTACTCTAGCTTCTTCTTGTCTTCCCTGAGCTGATCCCTCTCCTTTTCTGCATTTTGAATTAGCAACATGTGACTATCCCGAAGCTTATGTGCAGTTCCCACAACCAAGCTCCCATTGATTCTGTCACTTAGTTCTGACTTCAAATTGTTGATTTCTTGTTCCAGCTCCTTATTTCGTACTGACAACTTGTAATTTTTTTCAGCTGCATCAAAAGCATCAGTAAATCTCACCGACCTTTCCAACTCATACATCTCCCATAACTGAGCCAAACAGTTCTTAAGTGCATCTGGCCACTCAAGATCCACCCACTCTACTGCTTTACACACCGGGCCAACCTAAAAAAGCACACACTATCGTGTTATGAACATACACGGTACATTTTTCTTCATGTCACCGTTGCACGTAATGTAAACAAACCTGATTTGTACAGCCCAAAAACCGTCTCCCAGTGTTACTTCCTTTGAATGCAACATATCTCTTTAGTTTTAGCCCATGTTCACATGGTACTTCTCCATCGAGATCTAGGCCCTCCCATTCGGGGTCGTAGATCGTCCGTGGTACCTATAAGGAAACACAAAGCTGGAATTGAACACGATTTCATGCACATATGGAGCTTAGATCGAGGGAATTACCAATGCCTAACCCTAGCCCGAATTTCAAATTTACCCGTGGCATTGCCGCCGCTGTCAAAATGCAAAAAACACCCTCATTTTGAGTTGCAAAAGCAATTGAGTCCACACATTGCCGCCATCGTGTCACCTCACCGAAGCATGTTGGTCGTGGCCGTGGCCACAACCTACCACTACAGGGAGGTGCTAGAGGCCGTGGCCATGCTAGTTCTTGAGCGGGAGGAGTCGGGCCAAGGAGGAGGAGGTGGCAGCCGGAGGAGGATGTGGTGGTCGGAGTGGTTGCCGGAGGAGGAGGTGGCGGCCGGAGGAGAAGAGGAGAAGGGAAGGAGAAGGCCAAGGTGAAGAAGAGGAGAAGGAGAACGGGAGGAGGAGGAGGTGGCGGCCGGAGGAGAAGAGGAGAAGGGAAGGAGAAGGCGAAGGTGAAGAAGAGGAGAAGGGGATGAGGGGAGGAGGAGGATAGAAGGAGAAGAGAATGCTAGGAGGAGAAGGAGAAAGGAATGAGAACTTGCGATGAGGAGAAGGGGAAGGATAGGAGGAGAAGGAGAAGAGAAGAATGGGAGGGGAGACTCGGATTTGTAGTGTCTAACTACGCTTATCCGAGGCGCACCACAATAGGATGAGCCTCCTATAAGTTTGCTCAAATTTTTTCTGCAAAACAACATCTTATTTTTGCCATATCTTTTTTCCTTTTCGAATTTTGAGAATCTAAGAAATCACTAAACGGTCTCGGACGATTGCGAGTAGATAGAAAACTTCGCGCTCGTCGTTTTGATATATTATAGATTTTTTTGACATCATATGCAAAAGTTATGGCCGTTTTACCGTGCCATAACATTTTTTTTTGCAAAAAAGTTGAAATTGATGTTTGTTAATTTTCATACAAACTAGACCACATTACCAACCTACATGTTAAAGGATTTTAAAATTTGAAGTGTTTTCATTTTCTTTTATTTTTTGCAAGACAAAAAAGGTGATCCAAGGGGGGGGTGTGGGAGCAGAATTTGGATGGTCCACCTTATTCGAGGCGCATATGCTCAATATGCGCCTCCTATATTGCAAAATAATTGAGGAGCATATTTGGTGGTGCGCCTCCTATATTGTGGCACCTACCACCACCGGGCCAACCTCACTTACTCGAGGCGCATGTAACAGTGATACGCCTCCTATATTGCAAAATACTAGAGGCACATATCTGGTGGTGCGCCTCCAGTATTGTGGCACCTACCACAACTAGGCCCACCCACCTTACTCATGGCGCACATGTTTCATATGCGCCTCGAGTAAAGGGGCAGCCAGATTTGGTCTGTACATGCGATATAGGAGACACATCCCTCAAGAATGTGCCTCTAGTATTAATATATAGGAGTCGCACCGTTTAGACATGCGCCTTGTATATTTAGTGGGGGCGCATGTTTGAGGGATACGCCTCCTATAAGTATGTCTCCTATAGGTTTTTCCCTAGTAGTGGTAGCCACCAATCCACGAAGCCTTCTTCTCCATCTAGGTAGATTTTTGTAGTTGTTAGTCTATAGACTCTGGTAATGAAGATTTGGTATTAGTTAGGTATTTAAAATTTGTTTTACAACCTGACAAGCTCGTTTTTACATGTTGTTATTTAACATTGTTTCACAGTGTCGAAGTTTCAAACACAAAACAAATACTGAAATTTATGGCATAGTTACATTTTGAGTTGACCATCTTTTGGTTAAACCCATAACCCTTTTATAGACTATCTTTTGCACTTGGAACCTGCGAGTAGTTCCTCAATAGGCTTCCTTAATTACCCGTGCTTTTGTTTTCAGTTACACTTTTCTAGATATTTAGTTATTACACAACATTAGAGCTGCACCCAAATTATTGTTTGTGATTTAATCCCCTATATGTGGTGAGAGGGGAGATGTAATTTCCATTTTTATCATGTAGCTACGTGGGTGTGCTCCATTTTATGAATTCGGTGGCACGAAACCCGTGACTGGTGCTGGTTTTTTCTTTATTCCCCTAGCACTCTTCAGTACTGCCCCATTTCTACCAGTTTGGATGAGTAAGTGCTGGATTTTTATTTACCATTGTTTTTGGTTAGCAATTGGTCAGTTGTTACTCACTATAATTTTTGTTGATACAGCAAATGAAGCTCAAGATTAGTTTTTCTGCATAATTTCTTAGTTGTTGGCTGCAATACTATGTCCAATCTAGTGTTAGTGGGCATGTTAGGTTCTATATGAAAAACCTGAATTTGTATTTAGGATAATCCTTGTACATGAGATTTTTATTTGTGGATTTTTTCATTATAAAGCTGTGAGGGTTAAAGGCAACACTCCTCACACGGTTAAAAATATATATATACAAGGGAGTTAGGGTTTCTCTACTTTTCACTTTGATGACTCTCAGGGCCTACCAAAGGATGGTATTTGGTTCCATGTTCAAGGTTCTTCTACTACTGGTGAAGCTTCATCTATTGCTCGTGATACTGCAGTCTCTTTCTCCCCACCTCCTCAACGAGCTCCACCAAGGCCATCAAATGTCCCTAGAAAGATAAAGGTGAGAGTAGCAGAATTGGGGAATGATGATGATGATTTTGTTAGTATTACCCCGAAACCATCAACAAGTTCCTCTAAGGCTACTAGAGTTGTTGTTGGGAAGATCGAAAAGTCTAAATCATCACATGCTAGACCAAGACATTCTAAGGTGACGTATGATGCATTCTTTAGCTCAATTGTACTGCTTATGTTTCTTTAATGTTCATATATTTTTAGGTGATGTATTATTCAGATGTAGTAAATTTTCAAAGTATTATTTCATTGACAAAGAGTAAGTTATGTTCTTTTGTTGTATGACCTATTTTTTGCCAACCGGGCCTCAATAATTTACGATGATTTATGGTGAAATATGTTGCTTCTGCTTGTTGGAAGTTTAGATTTATTATTGATGTTTTATTGCTTTTCTTTTTTGTTAATGTTGTTTCACATTTATTATTAATAGAAACTTGAGTCATTTCTCCTTACATAACCAAATTATCTTGGTATCCTCTTTTCTGTAAAGGGCGTCCCAAATCCTTCTAAGAGGACAAATCCAAACTATAGGTCTGCACCCAACAAAGCTGTTGTAGCCATCAAATGTCTAACAAATCCATAGAAAGTTAAGATGAGGGATTATCCTTTTGGGCCTTTACTAGATCTGAAGTTAAAAGGACTTAAGAACACCAAATTGTTGGTGTTCCCAATGGATAGTTTAGATCCTATACACTTACCTTGGATACTAGAAATGGCAAGCCCCTGAAGATTACTAGGCATTCTATCCAATGTCATTGGTTTGCCAAATAGGAGTAAACATATAGTTGATGCTGATAGACATACGGAAAAATAGGCATTATCCAACCTCAAGCAAAATCTCGGAACTAAACATGATGTTGACGTCAAAGTGCAAGACTTGATCAAATGCCTAAAAAAAGAGACATATCCATTCTCAATCAGGTGTTTTATCATGACTCTCTTAAGTAACCTCCTTGTGCTAGGACATATGGCTTCATCACTAGAAAGGAGGTTGCACTAACAGAGGACATGGCAATGTTGTGCTTGGTAAACTTGGCTAGTGTCATTATTTATGACATTGCTATTTCTGCTAAATTATGGCCCTTGAATACGAAAGATTGCACAAACCGCTCAATGCATGGATGTCTTATGTTTTTACTTGTGAATACCACACTAATTTTTTTGTCCAATCCAAGCAGAAATGTGACCTTATCAATGAGATTTGTTATGCTATGCTTTTAGAATCAAAATCTTCTCAATGTTTGTTCTTATGACAGGTTTACTATTTGGATATCTTGCTAGGAGAATATTATACCGATCCAGTACTTACACCACGTATTGCTCATATTACAAAGCAACAACTGGATCTCATAGAGGAATATAAGCAAGTGGTAATGGGGTTGAGACGTTTGGTGATCTACCGGTAAGTTGCTCTTACCTTGTATTCTTCAATGCATTTCTTTTTTGAACTCATGCTAAGTTTCTGTACTAGTTGAGGATCCAGGAGGGCACTTGCTACACTAAAGACACAATCTCTTAAACTTACGATCCTCCTTCTACCTGGTCGCCTGATATCCCCTCGGCATCCCATTTGTTTACTTATGCATTTTTCCTAGCATGCTCCATATTCATAGTGGAGTCTCCCCTAACGTGAAATCCTTGCAGCACACTCTCTCCTGATACATGACACTTGTTGGATAGTACGATGCGCGTAATAGAGGCATGGAGTAGTATAGGAAGTACGCGTACATATACCATATGTGATACCAGTTCTCCTGTGTGAATTGGACCCACCGCAGGATCTTGCTGTGAAATTCCTCACGTGTACACGAACTAGAGACACCATGTCGGACCGCGACAAGCCCCCTGCCGGCGGCTGCGGAGCTCCCCATGATCCAAACGCCTCTCACCCACACCGCTCATGCCCACAACTGTTGACGTGTGGGGCATAGTGCGCGCACGGTCCACCGACCGGCGACGCGGGGCAGGAAAGTGATGCGTGGAACAAGGCCACGGGGGAGGGGAGGGATCTCGTGCCAAGCCCCGTGGCAGGCTCGTATCCTAGAATAGACGGGATCCACTGCGATGGTGCCGCGCGTCCTCCCGGCGTCCATCCTACGACACCAAAAATTGGTGAGACGTGGATAGCATATTCATCCGAAACTTTTAGTAACTATTATTGACTATGATGTGAGGACCTACAAATCATTTTATAATCATAAGAAACAAAAATCGTTCACAAAACTATGTACGCCGATTATTGGTGCCGCTCTAGCTTTAGTTCTAGAGCCTTTTATGTTGAACTTTGGTGGGGCTTCAGGAATGATTCGCAAATGGTCACCTTGATCATCATTAACAGGGTCATCACACACCGACATATCATAAGATATAATTTCTTCTATATGCATCGTAAGTTCCTCGAAGACGGCCATGGATATTTCATAGGCTACTTTTGATCTATTACCGCTCTAACATCTCCATAAGCTACTCTCAGCATGTTGTAATTTATACCACTTGTTTATATGCTATTGGGTCTAGTTTGTACAATGTAATTTATGTCGTATGGAAGGTCGATATGGGTCTTCCTTGAGTACCTTCTTAGCACGTACTTGCAAGGGAGTTTCTAAATCTGCTCATTTATCAATACTATAATAAGGTGTGAGCATAGCAGTCCTACACAATAACACACATAATTAGTGTAAACGTTTAGCCCCATACTTGCAAGGGATCTTTTGAATCTGCTCATTTATCAATACTATAATGAGTTGTGCGCATAGCCTGCACAATAACACACATAATTAGTGTAAACGTGGTTCCATGTATGGTATTTTCTAAGTGTAAAATTTTGGAGATCCATAATGTTTGGTTACCTGTATGCTCCCATCGTCTGCATTCACAACTGTACCATTCTTTGTTTTCATTGCAAGCAACTTTAAACTCATGTTGTTACAATGAAAATGTAGGGCCTTCTTTCCCATAGTACACAAGGAAATTAGTTGTGTCAACCTTATTTATATGAAAAGATGTTCCAGCAACATAAGCCTCTTGGTATTTTCTGAATATTACATAGGTATAGATCCTGACCGATTGGCATTCCAGAGGGTACTTTGTATTTATCACAGGAGGATCCCGCATCAACAAAGAAAAATTGAATGAGTTAGATGTTAACAGAACACCATCAATAAATGAAAATTTCCTAGCAGAAAGAATACAATAAACTCTTGATGTGTTACATAACCACACCATGAAAGAAGTTGTTATTGTACAAGATCTCATACCTGCGATGCAAATGTTTCTTGACCTTCAACATCTTTTCTTTTCTGCAATAGTTGGTACATTTTTTGCAAACACATGCAGAGTTGTTGAGTCGTCGATGTGGCTTGTTTTCACCATTATGTTGGTGCTCTCACTATGTTGAGTTGATTTCATTCTCCTGTAAAAAATGTTCTGGAAGTATGTATAAATCCAACTTGCACGAATATCATATAGACTACACAATGTGGGATCTGTCTCGAGTCCGTACCCAATAACCATCTCCTTCCATGCATTCTCAAACTCTACAAGGGTTAGTGGGTGAGTTAACGCTGTAAGTAGCTTTTCTTCCAATTCTTTATACAAGTAATAAAGTTTATTTAAGCTTTCTGTGTGCTTGTTCAACATATACCATCTACAAGTCTGGCAACCGTATTTAGAAACACAGATGCAAGAGCATTTGCCATATTTTGATCTTGATCTACAAAATAATTATCAGTCTGCAAAAAAATTGACACCAAATTGATTGGTTGGGCATGCGTGCCTAACACAATAAAGGCCACGTATACCTGTAAGTATGCAAATAGGATCTTTGCCTTCCATGCATCTTCAGAAAATCTAAAAACCAATTAAATTTTTTTCTCCGTGTCATCACAAATGAGGACAATTCCGAATATGACGTTTTGCAAATGATGGTTGCTCCTAATAAACATCCGCAATGACATGCAGTAAAAATTGCTTCTACATAAAGTGTTGAATCTGACCACATCTCCAAATTCAACATAGTTAGATTAACAACTAGCATGACTCCAGTAACTATTGTTCACGACCACGCCGATTCAAGAGCAATATCAAAATATTATTTCGGGTTATGTTTTCTACACTCACTAAAGAAGTTATCGGATTTTTTACATCATCCACTTGCTCCTTGCGTAAATTATCCTCCCTTCTAAATTTCATATAACAATTTATATCATTGCAGAGTGATGAAGTTAACACGCATAAAATCTAGTAGGGTTAAAACCAGATGTAGAGTGAGTCGGACTTCATATGTACATGTTTTGTAGGTCATGTTCATTCATTGGCAAGAGCTCATGATTTCCATACAATTTGGCCAGCACATTCGTGGCTGTGTAGGGGAGACTCGACTCTGCCGAAGAGTATCAACGTAATCCATAATAATAGGGTCCTTGATCTTGTGCAAGGAGGGAGGATAGTAGCTGTAGTTTTTAGATATATTATGTACAACTGCTACCTTTTTCGTTGTCCAGCACCTCAAATTGAAGCCTATTTTTGGTCAGTACTAACTTGCACTAAAAAGTTTGTAAACATTACTGGTAGATTTTTAAATTCATAACCAATATCTTCGTTGGGACAATATAAAATTATTATATTTTTGTTCTTCTAACCAGTTCAATGAAGTTATACATTCACGTTCTTTAGATCAATTGTGATCTTGTATTCTCAATCACAACTGGCGTATACTAAACCAGATCGAAAATAGTAAAATATACATGTATGCAAAACGAAGCCACAATTATTGCAGAATAACATATTTATTGAGAGGGAAACAAAACCGTCCACACCATCCACTAATGAGTGTCGAGCGAGGAAGTGTTACTCATCATCGTATTTCGCTGAAGAAAAAAGATCGATATTTTCTTTAGATTTTCTCAAATCATAAGTATACAAACAATGTATTAGTATTATGTAAGTAAAATTTGAAATAAGACTCACCTATTGTGCATCTAGGCAGTGTGAAAACCTACGACTACACATCCTAATAGCTGGCGTACGTCGGCTATAGTTAAGTGTCGGTGGATAAATGGGTCATGGATAAAATACAACTCATCACCTTGCTCAATATTGTAAATGCTAACGAACATCATTTTGTCCCTCACTTTCTTATGACAAACTCGTACCTCTCATGTGTTAGTCGCACCTCTATTTTTAACTCACTTATCCACGGATAGGTGATGTGAACCCCGAACATACAAGGCATATCATACATATTTGAATTGATATCAGAGTATGTTAATAATAAACGATATGGACCATAAACGTTATGGCTTACCATGTGAGTTTTGAATTCTCCTTGTATTTTGAGTACATTGCACACGTCCAATGAGCGCATACGTACTCAATATATTTACAAACATTGCAGGGTGTTGTCATTGTGAATGATATCTATCAGCGAGTATCGAACTTATATTTATAAGATTTTGATCAAATAAAATTGCAAACCACCCAAAAAATGCATGGGATCCACTTTTCCTGATCAGCATGACTGGAGACTAGTGCCCGATGAATTCTGAACCATTAGGAAATGATCATTCGGTCTTGTACACACTAAAAATAGAATTTCTATATGCAGCACACATAATCCTAGCCATTCAGTATATGATATCTTAAATTAGCACATTTTATGTTGACTCCATTTTTTACACATAACAAAATGAAAAATAAGTTTGCTATAATAATAATTATAAGTATGGCGATCATGATTGCCGAAAATAGTTTTTCACTAGTTTAGACGAGTTGATTTGTGGATAGTCGCTACAACTAGCTTTTTTATGTAGTCTATTATTTTTACATCACATGCACTTTGGTTTCCAGGTTTGGACATAATATTCCAGGCTAGTTGTTGTAGTAACCAAATGCTCTGCGACGTACGAAAGGATGCATACGACATAAGAAATGATAACTATAACAACTAGTTGGAATATTATGTCCAAACCTAATATAGCTAGCTACATCGACCATCCACAAATCAATTTTGACTAAACTAATGAAAATCAATTTTTGGCAATTATGTTCGGTGTTATAATTATAACAACCATATTTGTAATTTTATTATGTGCAAAAATGGAGTCAACATAAAATATTCTAATTTAATATATCATATACGAATGGCTAGAACTATGTGTGTTGCATATGGCAATTATATTTTTAGTGTGCACAAAACCGAATACTCATTCTTAGTGGTTCATCGGGCACAGGTATTCAGTCATGTTGATTCACAAAAAGTCGATCTCATTAATTTTTAGGTGGTTTGCAAATGCATTCGATCGTAATCCTATTGCATTATATAGACGTTCTATGTCCGCTGGTAGATAACATTTAGAATGACAAGACCCTGCAATATTTGTAAATACCCGAAATACGTATGTGCTACAGAGTTCTCATTGGATGTGCGCAATGTTCTCAAAATACAAGGAGAATTCAAGACTCGTATGGTACGCAAGAACATTTATGATCCACGTTGTTGGATTATCAACATGCTCTATATTAATTTCAAATGTGTAGGTTATACCTTGTATGTTCGAGGATCACTTTACCCATCAGTGGGGAAGTGAGTTCGAAATAAAGATGTGACTAACACATGAGTGGTACGAGTTTTATGCAAGAAAGAGAGGGACAAAATACTTCCTTGAAGGAGAACATGAGATGTTCGTTAGCATTTACAATAGTAAACAATGTGATGAGCTGTATTTTGTCCTTGACCCATTCATCCACCCACACTTACTATAGCCCATGTACGCAGACTATCAGGAGGTATAGCTAGAGGTTTTGCACTGCCTAGATGAACAATAAGTCAGTCTTATTTCAAATTTTAATTACAAAATACTAATACATTGTCCGTGTACTTATTATTTGAATAAATCTGAAGGAAATATCAATTATTTTTCAACGAAATATAAGGATGAACAACGGTTGCACTGAAGGAATGTAATTCCTTCTTGACACTTACTAGTGGATGACGTTAAAGGTATTTACAATAGTTTTGTTTTGTTTGCCTCTCAATAAATATACCTATTCTGCAATAATTGTGGCATCATTCCGCATGCTTGTACTATTTTACTATTTTTGATCTGGTTTAGTATAAACCAGCTGTGATTGAGAATATAAGATCACAATCGAATCTAAAGAATGTGACTATATAACTTTATTAAACTGGTTAGAAGAAAAAAATGCTTTTATACTGCCCCAATGAAGGTATTGGTTATAAATTTAAAAATCTATCAATAATGTTTATGAACTTGGTAGTTCAAGGTAGTACACATTATATTTTACTGACCAAAAATAGGCTTGCATTTGATGTGTTGGACAACGTAAAAAGGTATCAGTTTTGTATAAAATATATCTGAAAACTACAGCTAAGTCCTCGCTCCTTACATGGCTTGTTAGCTCAGATCCATATACGCGGCAACTGCAGATCATTGAGCTCGTGGTGGTTGACACGAAAGCTACTAGAAAAGTATGAGCCTCACGATCTCTATGTTCCCCTCTCCCCTGAAGAAACCCCTCTCCACACCGCCGACCAGACCAGCTGAAGCCACCAAGACGGCGATGATGCACCACCGATCGCATAACCGTCGTGGACAACGCAGGCGCCGGACACGCCGCACGACTCGGCGGTCATCTAGAATCAATTCCGTACAATAATTCCAAATAGAGGTCAATTCTACATTAATGTCATTTGCATGTCTCCTTTTAATTTTTGGGATACATTTGCATTCTCATATTACTACTTCAAGTATCTTTTAAGATTTCTTTGATAAAATTTGGATAGGCGTTAGCGAATGATATGTTGCATGAATCTTAGGATATGGTATATATGAATCTTTGTGTTGTGCATCAATCTTATGCGCTTCTCAAAAATGAATTGCAGCTGACTATCATAGACTCCTCTCCAATCTTCCGCCGATGAGTAGCCGATGACACATCCAATTCTTTGGAAAACGTTGTTGTGCATGATTGTGCTCTTCCGCATATGTCTTTCCTCACTCTAAGCCATGACACCAGAACTTCGGATGCCAGCTGCTCAACTGGATCATTGACCAGTGAGAACCCAACCACGTCACCTGACAATGCACTTGTCCATGATAACGCTGCCGCATCCTGTTGAACCACACGAAATGATGACACCAGATTCCAACGCAAGGTATGCACATGTATACTCTCTCTCTCAACTTATGTATGGAACATAAATATTATGCCACATTTTCACTTGGTAATGTTTATAATCTATATGAGGGTGAGAGAGTTTCTGAGGGTTGTATCCCAAAGGAGAACATGATATTTGCAACTGATTTGGACGACTATGAGTTGTATGGGCGATATGAAAAAGAAGCTAGATTTGGAAGTAAGAAACACAAGAACAAGACGATGTTGCGCGTGTATTCTTGCTCTCAGCAAGGCTATTCTACGTTTCACAAGAACAATGAGGAGCGCAAACATGCAAAGATGTCAAAGAGGGTCGGTTGCATGGAAGCGGTCAAGATAAAGCTGAAAGGAGAAGAATGGTTCTATGAGAAAGTAGAGTTGGAGAACAACCATACCTTAACGGTAATCCGTGTGAGGTGAAGCACATGCGTTCACACAATATCAAGGACCATGTTATCACACAAGATCAAGGACCCTATTATTATGGATTATGTTGATTCTCTTCAGCATAGTGGATTCTGCCATAACCTAACCACAAATATGCTGGGCGAATTGCATGGGGGCTCTAAGCTCTTGCCAATAAATGAACATGACCTAGAAAAATTTTACATATGAAGTCTTACTCACTCTGCATTGACATGGACTGCTATATGAAATGCAGAAGGGAGGCTAATTTACGCTAGGAGCAAGTGGATGATGTAAAAAATAATGACTTCTTCAGTGAGTGTAGAAAAGATAACCCAATGTTTTATTATGATATTGATCTTGATTCAGCAGGCGTCGTGAAGAATATTTTCTGCAGTCATGCTAACTGCCAAGCTAACTATGCTGAATTTAGAGATGTGGTCACATTCAACACCACATATAGAAGCAATTTTTACTACATGCCGTTGGGATGTTTGTTGGGAGCAACCATAATTTGCGGGGCATCATATTTGGGTTTGTCCTTGTCCGTGATGACACAGAGAAAACTTTTTAATGGGTTTTTTTACTTTCCAAAGATGTATAGAAGACAAAGATCATATTTGCATACTTATAGGTATACTTGGTCTTGTTTGTGCCAGCACACATGCCCAATCAATCAATTTGGTGCCATTTTTTTGTTGACTAATAATTACTTTGGAGATCAAGATCACGCTATGGCAAATGCTCTTGGGCCTGTGTTTTTAAATACGATTCACAGGCTTTGCACATGGCATATGTTGAACAAGCACACAAAAAGCTTAAATAAACTTTATTATTTGCATAAATGATTGGAAAAAAAGATACTTACAACGATAAATCACCCACTAACCCATGTGGAGTTTGAGGATGCATGGCAGGAGATGGTGGTTGAGTAGGAGACAGATCCCACATTGTGTAGTATGTATGAGCTCCATGCAATTTGGATTTCTTCATACTTCAAGATTTACTGCGGGAGAATAACATCAACTAAACATAGTGAGAGCACCAACAAAATGGTGAAAAGAAACCACATCGACGAGTCAACACCTCTACATGCGTTTGCAAAAAATATGTACCAATTGTTGCAAAAAAAAGAGATGCTGAAGGTCTAGAAACTTTTGCGTCATAGGTATGAGATCTTGTACACTAATTTCTTTCATGGCGTGATTACGTAATAGATCAAGGGTTTATTGTATTATTTTTGCTGGATAATTTTCATTTATTGATGGCGATCTATTAATATCTAACTCATTCAACTTTTCTTTGCTGATGCAGGACTACCCTCCTAGAAAAAAAAACTACCCCTGAAACGACAACTAGGCAGGATCTATACTTTTGCAATATTCATAAAATACCAAGTGTCTTATGTTTCTGGAACATCTTTTCGTACAAAGAAGATTGACACAACTAATTTCCTTGTGTACTATGGGAAAGAAGGCCCTATATTTTTATGATCGCAACATGAGTTTAAAGTAGCTTGCAATGAAAAGAAAGAAGGGAAGAGTTGTGAGTGCATACGGTTGGAGCACCCAAACATTATGGATCTCCAAAATTTTATACATGGGAAATACCATATGAATGGAACCACGTTTACACTGGACTGCTATGCTGACACCTCATCTCATTATAGTATTGATAAATGAGCAGATTCGGAAGCTCCCTTGAAGTAGGTACTAAGAAGGTGCTCGAGGAATGCCTATATCGATATTCCCTGTGCCAGAAATGACATTTTACAAACTGGACAAAAATGACATACCAGAAAGTGGTATAAATTGCAACCTGCTGGAGATCAGCTTAGAGCGGGGAATGGATCAAAAGTGGCCGATGAAAGAGCCATGACCGTCTTGGATCGAGGAACTAGTAGATATGTTCAATCATCGAATTATCTTTGGTTCCTGGTTTGCATTTGTTTTTAATCTAGTGAGGATAGAGTAAAACCCTGCAGTCTCCGTTGGATAATGAGTGCGCCTTTTATCTACAGAGATTTGTGTTCGTTTCTGCTAGATGAAGGAAGAAGGTTGTCTCGCATATGCATTCAAGATCTACTAGTAGTCTTATTTCCTTCTTTCAAATAATTACATGGAAACTTCCTACGAATAGTACATGATAATCAACCCTTTGATCCGAAGAAGTTATTCCTTGATGATTCATCATAAAATCCTTTGATCCAAAGATATATATACTCTCTCCGTCCAGAAATAATAGACTTAGGTTTGTTAAGATTTAAATGTATCTAGACGCATTTTAGTGTATAGATATATTCAAATCTAGACAAACCCAAATCAGTTATTTCTGAATGGAGAGAGTATACCTCTATGTATACTTTAATTTGGATTATCATAATCGTAAGCCCTTAGAAAATACCGTAGGCAAGGTTCGGGCTCCGGCTGCAGTCCGTCCGCGGTCATCAGCACCTTACAGCGCATCACCTTGTCACGGGTATCGTCGGCGACGTAGCCGATCGGGGGGCGGTCGGTGTAGATCGCCACGTCAGCGTCGATCTCCACCTGCCCCGAACGGCGCCACTCCGCCGCCATGCGCTCCCGGAGGCTTCTCGAGAGCCCCACGCCGTCGGCCCTGGCCAGCACCTCGACGTCTCTTTCCCAGGGCTCCCGGGACACGCAGCCGCGCGGCTCCACGCGCGCCCAGCCAAGCGCCACCCCCGAGTACGTCAGGACCACCTCGGCGCGGTCGGCGCACGCCTTGCTCGCCCGCAGCGTGAGGTTGAACGCTGGGGAGACCACTCGGCCGGGCCGGGCCACGTCGATGCCCTCGTAGCCGGCGAGGCTGACGGAGAAAGCCGGCATGTTGGCGCGCTTCATATATTCCACGGGAAGGAACAATAGCGCCGTCAAAACAACCAAAACAATTACCAGGGCTAGGTAGGCGCGCCAGTCCGGGTCTTCATCGTCGCGCATGTTGCCCAGGACTGGCGCTTCATCGTCGCGCGGATCGGCGGGGATGGCGTGGTACTGGTAGGCCGCCTGTTCTAGGTCGACGCCCATGCTTGTTCGATCTTTGAACGACTACTCAAGGCTACTTGTGGTTCTTGGTTGTCTCTGGATCATGAGGAGATCCTATATGCCGGTGGTTTCAGTTCGTGAGCCCAACTGCTGCGCGAATATATCGGCCATGACCCAGGAGACAGTTTGGAATTGGTTCAGTCGATATCCAGAGATAGGATTTCTCGTAAGCGAACTCTCGTATCGTACGTACGTGATCTGAACGGCCTTCCGCGCGTATACTGATCTCGAGATCCTCAGCTGTCACGGCATGTATCTCTTCTCCCTTGTAAGAACGTAAACCTCGATCTAGAGGGTCCATCTCATCGTCTAGCAGCCATGGAAGAACCTTTCGCGCAGAGGCATCCCTGCCTCCTGGTGGCGTTGTTCGTATCCGTCGTTGTGGTCATCTCGACCGCCGTCACCGTCCTCGACATCAAGCTCGTGTCAACTCCGCCCGAGTTCTCCGCGACCGTCTCCGGCTACGAGGGCCTCGTCCGCAGCGCCGACGCGGGGGCCGCGCCGCCCTCCTTCCGCGTCGCCCTCCACGTCAAGAACAATAACGTGTGGTGGCAGCACTGCTTCGCGGTGGGCCGCGCGGTGGTGGAGTACGACGGCGTGCCTGGACTTGCCTTCCCGCTGCTGGATGGGGGCCCGGACTTGCCTTCCCGCTGCCTGCTTTTCTTCTTCATGGAGCCAGGCAGGATGGATGGCGAGTGACTCCATCATACGATCGGATCGGAATTTACGAGACAACATCGACTTCTTGCGGTCACTAATTCACGTGGAAACCTATCCAACGTCTACGGGTGTCCCTTTCCCTTCCCACTAGCCAATACGAAACAGATAATGTTCACCCATCTCTATACCTCCTGTTTTAAGTTCAGTTTAGTGTTGTGCCAATATTACGGGAGAAATGGTACTACTATTAATTCGGGAGAGATACTAGCCATGGTCAAATTGTTATCTCATGTCCTGGGTACGCTGAGTATTATGTCAATTCAACGCGTGGAGGCGCAACCATAGTCGGGAAGGTAGGTGTTGGCACTACTTTCTCGCCCCCGTGGGGGCAAACAGGGGAGCCTAGTCCCCACGCTTCCCTCACTCCCCTTCTCCTCTCCCCCTCTATGCTGCAGTAGGGTCGGCCCGCCGGGCGTTGCCTGTAGGTGCTGGCATCGACGGAGCCGGCTAGACCTTTCTCGCGTGGGTGGACTGGTAGTGCGGCGCGCGGCGACTCGCGGCGGTGCAACTCGGCCTTACGTCGGTCCGGCAAACTTCAGGTGGCCTCGGTGGCGGTGGGGCGGCTGTTTGGCGGCGAGGAGCCACTATAGTGTGCGCGCGGCCGACAGCGCCCTCCCGACCAGATCTAGGCCCAAAAGGGTCCCATCCTCCATCTAGGCCTAGGCGGGCCGACCAGACGTGTTGGCGGCGCCCCTGATGGACGGAGAAGCAGGGGCTTGTGCTAGGAATGGTGGTGTCAGTAGCACCCTTGCTGCAGTACGGTGGCAGGGCTTTACGGGCCCTCTTTGGCTCGGCCGGCCGAAGGGCCTGGTTTTACCTGCTGTTGCATCCAGTCCGCTACTGCCTTTTTGGCGGTGGAGATTCCCTCCCGCGTGCCATAGTACCGTCATCTCTCGCCGGAGTTCCTTTTGTTCGGTTTTACCAGCCACACTACTTGGGTCATGGTTAGACGACGGTGATGACTAAAAGATCGTGGTGGCATGTGCTGGTGGCGGCAAGATTGGTGGAGCGATACATAGCATCTAGGGGTGGTTTTTCTAGGGTAAAGAGAAACCCTGCCATCTCGACATTAACGCGGTGATGCCTGCGGGTGTCGCCATCCTTCCTGAAGGGCGTCGGGGGTGCCTCTTCCCGCGGGCGGAGCCAGAATTTGAACATAGGGGGGGCGAGCGATGAAAATCAAGAAGCTAGCCAATCACTGCGGAAAGGGGCCGACCACAATTGCATATCGCCCTTAGGTCAAGTATACATAGGTATCGAGTCTAAAAAAAATCAATATCCGACAAATATTTGACTACTAAAATTGGCTAACAAATCGTGATATGTATGGCAAATTTGCCACAAAGCAGCTATTTTTCACTCATTTAGAACTTTCTATACGTAGACTGTCTAAAAAAATCAATATCTGACAAATATTTGACTACTAAAATTGGCTAACAAATCGTGATATGTATGGAGAATTTGCCACAAAGTAGCTATTTTTTCACTAATTTATAACTTCCTATTTTGAATCCTGAATTTTCAACACATGGCCAAATTCGACATCGAATCAATGGGGGAAAAACTCAGTCTACTACACTTTTTCCTCATCGTTTCTAAACTAATAAAATATAGATAAACTGAAGCGGAACAAATTACAATAGTTAGATCAGATTAACGGTGCTATGTACAATACAGTGTACCATGACTAAATCGGTGGTGAATAGACGGGATGGTGATGCAGACTCAATGATAAGCGGGCGGAAGATTAGGGGCTTCCACGGTATGCCTTGATAAGCCGGGATCAAAGTCTAACACCGGCAATGGCAGCGAGCGGCAGCTGGCTTCATCGCAGCCTAGGAATAGCAAGCAAGATCAAATCTGATATAAGAGAGCGAAAGTGAAAAATAACCGAGCTTCCACGACCGCCCATTGCCTGTACATGGGTACCCAGCAGATGGACGGGCTATTCTCTTTTCTGATTGGGCTTCACCAGAAATACTTGAATTTAAGCTTAAATATTATGCTATTTAGTATGATTCTCTGTGGCATTAGTATGAACATGCACTAATAACACTGTTGTAAATCCTTGAGGGGGGCGAACTGTTGAGGGGGGTTTGACCCCTGCTTCCCCCGGCTCCGCCCCTGCGCTTTTGTTGCTGGAACATCTTTTCGTACAAAGAAGGTTGACATGACTAATTTCCTTGTGTACTATGAGAAAGAAGGCCCTACATTTTCATGGTCACAATATGAGTTTAAAGTTGTTTGCTAATGAAAAGAAAGAAGAGTATAGTTTTGAGGAATCACGGTGGGACCATGACTAAATCGGTGTTGAATAGACGGGACAATGATGCAGACTCAATGATAAGCGGGCAGAAGATTAGGGGCTTCCACGGTATGCCTTGATAAGCCGGGATCAAAGTCTAACGTCGGCAATGGCAGCGAGCGGCAGCTGGCTTCATCGTATCCTAGGAACAACAAGCAAGATCAGATCTGATATAAGAGAGTGGAAGTGAAAAATAACTGAGCTTCCACGACCGCCCATTGCCTGGACATGGGTACCCAGCAGATGGACGAGCTATTCTCTTTTCTGATTGGGCTTCACGTTGTGCAGAAATACTTGAATTTAGGCTTAAACATTATGCTATTTAGTATGATTCTATGTGGCATTAGTATGAACATGCACTAATAACACCGTTGTAAATCCTTGAGGGGGGCGAACTGTTGAGGGGGGTCTGACCCCTGCTCGGCCCCCCTTGGCTCTGCCCCTGCCTCTTCCCTACCCCAAAATACCGGGGAAAACCCTAGGACATGCACCGGGGTAACCCCAAGAACTGTCCGGGCAACAGCGCCGTCGTCGCCGCTCCCTTCTTGGAGGTGCTGCTTGGTACGAGGCGCTTCAGAGTGCTAGGAATGTGGTGGGAATTCTCCAGAGGGAATGACGGGTGCGAGTCATCTCCGTTTTCGTTGAACCGTAAATGTCGGCATTGTTTTCTCTTCTTTGTTCTTATTTGTTTCTTTTGGGATGTTTTGTCTTGTTTGCCCTAGCAGTGGCCTTATAGTTGTATCTGTTGGTTGCTATATTAATATAGCGGGGGTGAAAGCCTGTTTCAAGAAGGTCTGGCACTAAACCCCGATCGTGATTACTTGTCTTTGTAACGGTGGATGCCTCGGATGGTCCAAGAAATTACTATTTAGCGCTCAGATTAAAAAGAAATGAGAATAGAGTAAATGATAAAGATCGAGGACAGGGCATTTCTGGTTACTAGAGATGATGTGGAGGGTTAAGGGAAGGCATATCTCTAGTTACTAGAGGTGGGATAATGGGCTAGGAAATGGTGCGGCAACAAAGGGGGCTCATGTTCCTCTCTAGGCGGGTGCACTATGTCGACCTGCAAGTATGAATTCAGGGGATTAGAACACCATTGTTTACCAATATTTAGATCAAGTGAGCGGTGTCCCGAGAGATCAATGCTACCTATGCAGGTTCCTGAGGGCATCTCCACCGGCCCGACCCAAATGGGCAACCGAAACGGTATGTTTCTGTCCGTTTGGGTCGGGCCGCGACCGCTTTGGGATCGCGGTTCGGCCTGTCTGGCCAACCACGCCCAGCGGCGCGACCCATCCGTCCGTGTTTGGCAAAAGTCCCCTCACCGACACCATTGCCGGTGTGTTTCCATTGCGTTCCCGTCGCCCCGCCGCCTCCCGCCTTTCTTTCCTATTGATTCCCGCCTCTTCTGGGCGTTTCCTGCCGCGTCCAGGAGCGCCCATAAAAAGGGGAGGCCAGCCGATGTAGGCACAACCAGAAATCGCACCAATGTCTGGCCATCCGCGGCACCCCCGACAACCACCAGAAATCCCACCGGAGGAACCGAGTGTGTTGCTGCCTCCGATTCTGGGGCGCCCGCAGATATACACGATGACATTCAATCGCTCTCTCGAAAAAGAATGGGGGCTTGTCGACCCGCCGGCGCCGCTAGAGATCTAGGTAGAGCATAGTTTGAGTGGTGTTGTGTGGTGTTCAAGTGTTGTTTGCTTGTAATATAGTTGAAGACTCGAATAAAACTTCCCATTGCATTTCTCCATGTTTCTACATCATACATGGCGAGTGCACAGCCTTGCCTACTCGTCGGAGGAGTCGGAGTCGGTTTCGGGGTGGTAGCAGCGACGGCACATGGTGTCGTCGAAGACGCTGACGGCGAGCCTTCCTTCGCCGTCGTACTTGAACACGATGATGTTGCCCACCTCGATCTGGTGCGCACGGGCGAAATCCTCCCATCTATTGGCGAGGAACATCTGCCCGAGGCGGTCGAACTACACTTCCACCGGGTACATGGCGGTGTTGACACCGGACGCCCGCATAATGACCTGATGGGGCGGCGCATCATCGACCAGTGACGCGAACTTGTGGGGAAGGAGCAACCTGTCCCGCGACATGCCGGAGTGGATGGGCACGGTGAACTCAATGCCGGTGTCGAGAAAATCAGGCGACGAAGGCGGTGAGGGAGAGCTTGCCGGCACGCTGCTTTGTACGAGTCCTCCACATCTCCCTCGACGTCCACTGCCGGGACCCAGAGGTCGCCCTAGATGCCCTCCCTCGATCCAACGCCGCCAAACATGGCTATCTACTGGGAGTGGAGGATTGAGGGGGAGGAGAGTGTGGCGCGGTGTTGAAGATGATGGCCGAGGGCGGCCAGTTAAAAAGACCCAGCATCGGATGCCGGCACGGAGGCCGAAGCGACGACATTGAAGCGTCGCGGTAGGAGGGCAGGCGTCGGGTGGTGCCAACAGCGGCGCGGCCAGCCTTTGCAGCAGCCTTCCATTGATAGCTAGTTGAAGGCACCCGTTGGGTCACTGGCAAGCGGGCCCTCGCCCCCCGCGGGAGGACAAGGGAGGCCGCGCGCGCTGTCCGGACCGACGCATCAGACACGCAAATTAGGTGCGCCGATGGGTCAAGCCGGACACGTCGATCCAGATGGGCCGTGCCGGTGTGAGGCCACGCACACCTCACATGTCCGTGCGGACATGTTCGGACCGGTTGGATCGACCCGATGGAGATGCCCTGACAGATCACGGTGATGCTCACTATCGCATCATAGACAACTGAACAAGGCAAAAAATGACGGACGGATGGTTCCTTCCTTCCGATCTGCTGCTTGCTGCTCAAGAGGACATGCTGTGGGGTGGGCGGAGGCAGAGATGTGAAGAAGAGTCGGGTGGCCGGTGGTGAAGATTGGATAAGAAATAGTACGAAGGGGTAGAAAACCTGTACATGACCCAACAGCACTGTAAATGCAAGGACAACACAAGTAGGACCGTGCACTGTAGTAGATTGCACATTTATATACGTACGTACGTACTATTGCCATACATGGTGAAAGAGCATGTGGGCCCCCATGTGTGGTTTTGGTAATTAATGACAATATTTATGGATTAATGTGTGTATTGAGTTCTACTTGTAGGAATTGTCCATTGGCATCGCTTTGAGTATGTGTTGGCTTCAAGGTCGACGAAATGAAGAAGTTGCGTTGTGGACGCTCAATATGCGCCATCCCTAGAAGATCTCATGATTGGTGCTTGCCATCCTTGGTGTTTATGGATCAATGAAGGCAAGGCCAAGAGATGTTCAAGGCAAAGGTATTCTTGATAGGTTTTTCCCTTTTGCCGGTCTCGTGTTGACCGGGTTTAGGATAGATAGCCGTACTACCAAGAGAGGCTCTCGAGTGAGTATCTCAATCATATCGTCCGGAGAGAGCCTTCCAGTGGTACCGCTACCGCTCTGCCCCTGCCCGCGGCCTCCTTCTCTGCCTCGCGTGGTAGCGCCTTCCAGTGGTACCGGCCTGGCCCGGTAGTACCGCCCAGGTGTGCCGGTACTACCGGCCGGCCCAGGTCCATCCCCAGCTTCTCCCAGCGCCCAGGCGCGCTCCCTGGCCCAGCCGCCCTGGCCTTTCTTCCTGCCGCCGCTCGCCTTGAAGGCCAAGTGTGCTGCCGCTTCTCTCGCTGGCTCCGCTCTCCAGCATCGCTCTTCCTCACGTGCGCGCTGGCGCCCGATCCCCTGCTAGCCCCGCTGCCTTCGCTCGCTGCTGTGCGCTGGGCCGCCGGGCGGTAGTACCTGTGTACTACCGGCCCATGCCGTTTTAGCCTCCAATGGCCAGATTTCCTAGCCCCATATAAATAGCCTCTACCCTTTATCTTTTTGGTTGCTTCTTCTTCCTCTATTCTTTCTCAAGCTTTGCCTAATATTTGACACATCTCTTGGCTTGATTTCTTCCTCCACATCCAATGATTCTTGCCCATATTTGAGGGGAAGGTAGAGGAGATCTAGATCTATATTTTGACCAAACCAAATCACCTCTTTGTGAGCGATTCTTTGGGATCTAGATCTTTGGGGCTTTTTGTGTTCCCCTTTTGTGTTCTTCCTCTCTTGTTCCATCAATTGCTTTAGTAGCCTTGTTGGAACTTGAGAGTGAAGATTTGGGGCATCTTTGTGGTGTTATTGCCTTTTGCATTTGTTGCATCGGTGTGTGTTCTCTTCAGAGGATTTGTTCGGTGATAGTCATTGGAGCTTGTCCCTCTTGGGTTCTTGGAACCCTAGACGGTTCTGTGGCCTTTGTGGCGTGTTCTTGGGGTCTTCAATTAAGTTGTGAAGCTCCCCCAAGATTAAGGCCTTGGTGGCGATTATTGGGAGCCTCCAATTAAGTTGTGGTGATAGCCCCAATCTTGTACGGGTTCGGTGACCACCCTTAAGTGTCCCATAGTGGAACGGGTGCTTGCCCGCATGGTGGGTGCTTGGGAGAATAGGGTGAGGCCTTTGTGGCATTGGTGGTCTTAGTACCGCCCACCCCTCCAACAAGACATACTCCCTTGTTGGGAGGAACTCGGTAAAACATCGTCGTCCTCGCGTGCCTTGGTTATCTCTATACCCGAGCTCTTTACTTATGCACTTTACATTGTGATAGCCATTGTGCTTGAAGTAATTATATTGCTATCATATTGTTGCTTGTCTTCCTTAGCATAAGGTGTTGGTGCACATAGGTGAACCTTAGTATATCTAGGCTTTGTGCTTAACAAAAGAAAACGCTAGTTTTATTCCGCCTTTGTTAATCCCATCTCGTAGAAGTTTTAATTGCCTATTCACCCCCCTCTAGGCGACATCCGTGATCTTTCAATTGGTATCAGAGCAAGGTCTCTCGCTTTTAGGCTTCTCCGCCTTGAGAGTAAAGATGTCGTCTAGTGGTGTAGTGCACGATTCCTATTATATATTCGATGTCACAAATTATGATGTTTGGAAATCTTGCATGCTAGATTTCTTTCGGGACATTCACCCGTCTATCGAGGGAATTCTATATATGGGTTTCTCTTCTCCTATGGATCCCCAACACGAATCTTTAGAGGAGAAGATGAACTCTTATATAGATGCTCAAGCTACTAAAATGCTTTTACTTGTTGTGAGCAATGTAGTTATTTCTTCAATCATGCCTTATCGAAGTGCTCATGAGATATGGACAAAGCTTCAAGATAAATATGGAGTGTCCAACATTATTGAGGATGATTGTTTTCCCTCCACCTCCGGCCATGATGAGGTCTCATCTTCTACCACTTCACCTACATGTGATTTTTCACAAGGGAATGATATGGTGAGTGGTGATAGAAGTTGCAATTTGGATAGTGAGCTTACTATTGATTATCCATCATCTCTATCTAGTTGCAATATTCTATCTTTGGACTCTAGCACTTGTAGCACTCGAAACCCCTCATATGCTAGTGTTGGTAGTCCTTGCATATCATGTAGAAATGGCTGGAATAATTCACATGATGATATGCTTGCATTGTATTATGGCCATGATAAAAATGCATCTATTTCCTCTAGTGCTTGTGTTGCTAACCATGTAGAGGAAACTGAAGATTATGATATGTTGCTAACGTATCCATAATTTTTGATGTTCCATGCTTGGTGATGGCCCAAAATATATCGAGCTCGTTGGGGAACCCTAAGAGGAAGGTATGATGAGCACAGCAGCAAGTTTTCCCTCAGTACGAAACCAAGGTTATCAATCTAGTAGGAGCAAGGAAACACTCCAAAGGTTTTGCTAGATGAGCCTTGGCAGGGCGCACTACCAGTGCTAGTAGCAACGTGGAGACCTGCACAACACAACCACATAATTTTGCCCCAACTTACGATGAGGTTGTCAATCTCACCGGTTTTGCTGAAAACAAAGGATTAAACGTATCTAATGGAAGGAAGTAATAGTTTGCAGAAAGTAAACACAAAGCAGTAAACATTTTGTAGATTGATTGTAAAATAAAGGATCGGGGTCCATAGTTCACTAGAGGTGGCTCTCCTTAAGATAAATAACATGCTAGGTGAACAAATTACAGCGGGGCAATTGACAAACATCGAGAAAGCATACAAGCATATACTAATTATCTTGACTCCTTTGAGATTCGATTGGGCATTACAACATTATACATAGACCGCCATCCAACTGCATCTATGACTAATAATCCACCTTCAGGTTATCATCCGAACCCCCTCCAGTATTAAGTTGCAAGCAATAGATTATTGCTTTATGAATTGCGTGCAAAGTAAACAATACGATTGTTCTATGAACAAAGGACTGTTGTTTTCTCCCTAGTAGCAACAACACATCTAGTACCTTAGAGATTTCTGTCACTTCCCCAGATTACCAGAGGCATGAACCCACTATCGAGCATAAATAGTAACTCTTGGAGTTGCTAGCATCTACTTGGCCAAGATAGCTACTAACAACGGAAAGCATGCAAGATCACAAATAACAAAGACATGATAGAATCAATAATCAATATGAAATAGCATCTTAATATCCATCGGATCCCGCAAACACAACCTGCAGAATTACAAAAAGATGATCTTGATCATGAACGGAGCTCACAAGATCTAAACATGAAAGCACAAAGGAGGAGAACCAACCATCTAGCTACTACATGGACCCGTAGTCCAGAGATGAACTACTCACGCATCACACCGGAGGCTTGCATGATGATGAAGAAGGCCTCTAGGGTGAATTCCCCTCTCCGGCAGGGTGCCGGGAAGAGCTTTAGATCCCTCCTGATCTAGGGATGAAGATGACGGCGGCTACAGACTCTTTCGTGGAATTTTGATCGGGTACTTAGGGTTTCCGTATCAGAGGCAATATATAGGCAGAAGGAGAGGCCGGGGGGGTGCCTGGGCTGGCCACACCACCCCTGGCGCGGGCCAAGCCTGGCTGCACGGCCAGGTGGTGTGGCCGCCCTCTGGCCCTTCTCTGTCTCATATTCTGGCTCCAAGTGTCCCCCGGTATAATAATAAATTTGGCTTTTGTCCCGTCCAATTCCGAGAATATTCATTTTTTGACTTCCTGGAACCAAAAACAGCAGAAAACAGGCAGCTAGCACTGTGGCTCTTGTTAATAGGTTAGTCCAAGAAATCATATGAAAAGTACTCCAAAGTGTGGACAAAACATAAGAAGGTAGATAAACCAAGCATGGAACATCAAAAATTATAGATACATTTGCAATGTATCAACATCCCTAAGCTTAACTCCTGTTCGTCCTCGAGTAGGTAAGTGATAAAAAGAAAGAATAATTTTTGAGGTGACATGCACCATCATAAACTTGATCAAAGTATTTGTAAAACATTCAAAGCTGGGATCATAGTACTTCAATCATAACATGAAAGACAAATTTCTAGAAATAAGACAAAGAAACTATGTTGTAACATGAAAAGGCACAAACAAAAGATTCATGAATAACAATGTTTTGCAAGACGTTTGTTTGTTTCACATAAAGAAAACATAGCATAGTAGTATTCAGCTTATCCCTCATAGAGTAGCAAATCTAAATGCATAGGACACCTTCAAAGTACATAAGAGTGACTAGATACAAATAGTTTAAAACAAGCAATATCAAGGTATGCATCAATCAACAAGTTTTGGGACAATGCACATAGAACTAAGAATGGCCACTATGCTCTCAAAGTAGGTGCATAAAGGTAGAAGGTGGAGACTCAATATAATGGTGGAAGAAAGGCCTTCATAGAAGGAAGCAGAGATTCAAGTTTCATAAAGAGCTTCCAAAAATTATGGTACTTATAGCTTTCATCTCTCATTGCCCCTATCATAAGCATCTTGAAGTGATTAAGATTAAAGTCAACAAACTATGGTGTACATGCTTGACGAAGTATAAGTTAGAAATCTCATGTCCCTTGAATACGAGGGCCGCTCCTCATGCTACTCAAGTTTAGTCACCGGTAAGTTCTTGTCATCGTAAGTACATGTGTATCATAGAGAACCGCCAACGGGGTACCCCTTGCCCGATGATACGGAAGAATCCCCATATCAAAATGACAAGGCAAGCAGACAACAAGCATCTCAGCAATCTTCTTATTTACCATGGGAATATGGTGCTTTTTTCTCTCTTTCCTCTTTTCATAATCTTTTTTTTCTCTTTTTTCTCAATATAGGACTCTTTTTTATAATGAGAATGCTTCATAGACAGCTCATTATGGTTACGCTGCAGGTTTCCACCATGTCAGCATGGATTAGACCAGCGGCCCAGACGTTTCTCTAACACATATACATAACTCCATGGACTTACAAGCTCCCCTTTCATTTCACGCCGATGACACCCATATACAAAAGAGCATGATATCAACTAGGTACAAAGTACCAGTGCAATGTTGAAAGCGTTCCCCATGACAGCATGGTTCTGCTAATCCCCAACAAATAACTGCAAGCATATACAACATAGAAGACACAATGGTTCAAGTTTATTAAGGGAAAAAAAGTAAAGTGTGCCATCAAGTTCGTGAGAGCTTTAATCACTAGTTTTCTCATAACAAGTTTAATTTGGAAGGTAAACAAAAACATGAATATACTTGGAATAGCTTAAGCTAGTAGGTAGGTATGGTGGACTCTTTGGAATAACTTGGTTTAGGCAGTTGGATGCATGAGTGGAACTCATACTTGGTTGCGGAGGCTAGCAAAATACTGGGAGCGACAAACTAAGAGAGCAATAATGGTCATAATCATGCAAAGCGACAAAACATCATTGATCAAAGCATAAAGTGATACTACAAGTTGAAAACTAAAGGATCATAAAGGCTATGGTGACTTGGGATAGTCATAACATGGTGTGAGCATGCGCCAAGTCAACCCAAATAAAGCATCAAAGGAGAATACCACAATACTATGCTTTAATATGCTAAAACAACGCATGATTCATCCAAGGCACATTAAGCAATCTCAATTGTTTATAACAAGTCATGCTACAGCAAAGAATACTAACCATAAATCCAAAACAATATCAAGCATGGCATAACAAAGCATAGGCCACAGTCAAAAACAAGCTCTCTTTAACATTTAAGCATGAACTTTCCTACTCTTTTCCAAACCAAACCAAACTATTTGGAAACCAATGTATGAAAGAGATGGTTAAACCAATTTATTCAGCAAACAAAGCAAATGAAAAACCAAAACGAAAAATAAGACGCTCCAAGAACAACACAACTGTGCATGAAACAATAAAAATGAAGCGTTTGGAAGAAACCTGGGATTTTTATTGATGAAGAAGGGGATCCCTTGGGCATCCCCAAGCTTGGACGCTTGTACTTCTTGGATATTTCTTAGGGTGACATTCTTGGCATCCCCAAGCTTGAGCTTTAGTCCATTCTTCATCTCATTACTCATTCCTTCCATACACCTGAAATTTTTCCTTCATACAAAACTTCACACAATCTTTATTAGCAACATTAGTGCACTTAAGATAATAAGTCTTTAGGTTCAGTTCTAACACAAATAAAATTTCCATTAAAACACTAGCTACTGTAGTACTTCCCTCAAAAATCTCAATTCCCCAAAAGAACTCAAAAAGGAACCAACAAGAAGCAAATGCAGAAAATGGCAGAAATCTGTCAAAACAGACCAGCAAGTAAAGACGAATTTTTTCGAAGATCTTATGTTACTCAAATCAAAAAGTTTGAACTAAGGAAAGTTAGATAACAACCTGGGACAGAAGCACAAAAATTCACGCCTCAAAAGGACGTTCATAGATTTTACACGATTTTTTACGGCGAAGCACATAAATCTGTTTCGGGACAGCAACTTTCCCAATCATTACTTCTCTGTCATTAGAGGTTACTCTTGGCACAAAAAGCAAATAAAAAGGATAAGGAGCGGTTATTACTGAAGTAATAACTTCCAAGACTCATCTAAATTTTTTGGGTTATCTCCCAATAAGTACTTTTCTTTAACACCTTTAAGTTAGGCATAAGAAGCAAAAAGAATCAAGTGTTCTCAAATGAAGAAGCATTAAGAGCAAATTTTGTTTTCATAGGAGAGGCAAAAGAAATCTTCTCTCTCTTCTTAGGGAAGTGTTCTATACCTTTCTTGAGTGGGAGTTGATATTTAATGGTGCCTTCTTTCATATCAATAATGGCACCAACAGTTCTAAGAAAAGGTCTTCCCAAAGTAATAGGACAAGAAGCATTGCATTCAACATCCAAAACATAGAAATCAATGGGGACATAGGCATTGTTAACCATAATAAGAACATCATTAAGACTCCCCATGAGTTTCTTTTTGGCATTATCCTCAAGTGGGACATTCAAATAACAATCTTCAAGTGGTGGTAAATCAAGCATATCATCAATCCTTCTAGGCATAATAGAAACACTACTATCAAGATCACATAAAGCTTTGAAATCAAAATCATTCACTTTCATATTAATTATGGGTTCCCAACCATCTTCTTGCTTTATAGGAATAGAAGCTTTATGTTTCATCTTTTCTTCTTTAATATTTATGAGAGCATCAGTAATGTGTTTTGTAAAGGCCATGTTCATAGCACTAGCATTAGAACTTTTAGCAAGCTTTTGTAGGAACTTAATAACTTCAGAGATGTTGCAACCATCAAGATCAAAATCATAATTATCATATAGAGTAGTAGAGCTATTACTAGCCTCAGCACTAGTGGTAGTGATAGTAGAAACACTAATGTTTCTAGCAATTTTATCTTCTCTTTCCCACTTAGCATGTAATTCAGCTAATAGTCTAACATTTTCATCAATTCTTACTTGTATGGCATTAGTAGCTGCAAAAGGATTATCAATAGTTTCAGGTTTAGCAGCCATTTTGCTCAAAGAAGATTGAGCTTCAGCCAAAGCTCATATATTTCTTTCAGCATTAGAGAGTTTTTCCTCAATAGTTTTATTGAAAGCAGTTTGTTTACTAATAAAGTCTTTAAGCATGACTTCAAGTTCAGAGGGAGCACTCCTATTATTGTTGTAAGAATTTCCATAAGCATTACCATTGTTGGGAGGATATGGCTTATAATTGTTGTTACCAAAATTATTCCTGTAGGCATTGTTGCTAAAATTGCTATTTCTTATAAAGTTCACATCAACTTGCTCTTCTTGAGTAACCAAAGAGGCTATGGGAACATTACTTGGATCAATATGGGCTTTCCCATTAACAAGCATAGACATAATAACATCAATCTTATCACTCAAGGAGGAGGTTTCCTCAACAGAATTTACCTTCTTACCTTGTGGAGCTCTCTCAGTATGCCATTCAGAATAGTTAACCATCATATCTAGAAGCTTTATTGTAGCACCCAAAGTAATGGTCATAAAGGTACCTCCAGCAGCAGAATCCAATAGGTTCCTTGAAGAATAGTCCAATCCTGCATAAAAGGTTTGGATGATCATCCAAGCAGTCAGTCCATGAGTGGGACAATTCTTTACCAAAGATTTCATTCTTTCCCAAGCTTGAGCAACATGTTCATTATCAAATTGTTTAAACTTCATTATTTCACTTCTCATAGATATAATCTTAGCAGGAGGATAGTATTTTCGAATGAAAGCATCTTTGCATTTAGTCCAAGAATCAATACTATTCCTAGTTAAGGAATTCAACCACTCTTTAGCTTTTCCTCTCAAATAGAAAGGAAACAATTTAAGCTTAATAATATCTCCATATACATCCCTATGCTTTTGCATCTCACAAAGTTCAACAAAGTTATTTAAATGAGCAGCATCATCTTCATTACCAATACCAGAAAATTGTTCTCTCATAACAAGATTGAGTAAAGCAGGTTTAATCTCAAAGAAAGTTGCTTCAGGAACATGTGGAGCAATAGGTGTGCTTATAAAATCATTGTTGTTGGTGCTAGTGAAGTCACACAACTTAGTGTTTTCAAGGGTAGTCATTTTTTTGTGTTTTAATAAATAAAGCAAACTTGTAAAACTAATTTTTTGTGTTTTTGATAAAGAAACAAGCAAACAAAGCAAAAGTAAACTAAGCAAAACAAAAATAACAAAGTAAAGAGATTGGTTATGAGGGAGTCCCCTTGTGAAGATGTCCTTGACTCCTCAGCAACGGCGCCAGAAAAAGAGCTTGATGGCCCAAAATATATCGAGCTTGTTGGGGAACCCCAAGAGGAAGGTATGATGAGCACAGCAGCAAGTTTTCCCTCAGTACGAAACCAAGGTTATCAATCCAGTAGGAGCAAGGAAACACCCCAAAGGTGTTGCTAGCTGAGCCTTGGCAGGGCGCACTACCGGTGCTAGTAGCAACATGGAGACCTGCAACAACACAACCACAGAACTTCGCCCCAACTTACGATGAGGTTGTCAATCTCACCGGTTTTGCTGAAAACAAAGGATTAAACATATCGAATGGAAGGAAGTAATAGTTTGCAAAAAGTAAACATAAAGCAGTAAATAGATTGTAGATTGATTGTAAAAGAAAGGACCGGGGTCCATAGTTCACTAGAGGTGGCTCTCCTTAAGATAGATAACATGTTGGGTGAACAAATTACAGCGGGGCAATTGACAAACATCGAGAAAGCATACAAGCATATACTAATCATCTTGACTCCTTTGAGATTCGATTGGGCATTACAACATTATACATAGACCGCCATCCAACTGCATCTATGACTAATAATCCACCTTCAGGTTATCATCCGAACCCCTCCAGTATTAAGTTGCAAGCAACAGATTATTGCTTTATGAATTGCGTGTAAAGTAAACAATACAATTGTTCTATGAACAAAGGATTGTTGTTTTCTCCCTAGTAGCAACAGCACATCTAGTACCTTAGAGATTTCTGTCACTTCCCCAGATTACCAGAAGCATGAACCCACTATCGAGCATAAATACTAACTCTTGGAGTTGCTAGCATCTACTTGGCCAAGATAGCTACTAACAACGGAAAGCATGCAAGATCACAAAAAACAAAGACATGATAGAATCAATAATCAATCTGAAATAGCATCTCAATATCCATCGGATCCCCGCAAACACAACATGCATAATTACAAAAAGATGATCTTGATCATGAACGGAGCTCACAAGATCTAACACATGAAAGCACAAAGGAGGAGAACCAGCCATCTAGCTACTACATGGACCCGTAGTCCAGAGATGAACTACTCACGCATCACACCGGAGCCTTGCATGATGATGAAGAAGGCCTCCAGGGTGAATTCCCCTCTCCAGCAGGGTGCCGGGAAGAGCTTCATATCCCTCGCGATCTAGGGATGGAGATGACAGCGGCTATAGACTCTTTCATGGATTTTTATCGGGTCCTTAGGGTTTCTGTATCGGAGGCATCTTATAGACGAAAGGGGAGGCCGAGGGGGTTTCGGAGGCGGCCAGACCACCCCCTGGCACGGGCCAGGCTAGGCTGCGTGGCCAGGTGGTGTGGCGCCCCCTGGCCCCTCTCCGTCTAGTATTCTGGCTCCTTGTGTCCCTCGGTGAAAAACCGACTTTGGATTTTGTCCCATCCAATTCTGAGAATATTCATTTTCTGACTTTCTTGGAATCAAAAACAGCAGAAAACATGCAGCTGGCACTGTGGCTCTTGTTAATAGGCTAGTCCAAGAAAGTGTATAGAAAGTACTCCAAAGTGTGGACAAAACATAATAAATTAGATAAAACCAAGCATGGAACATCCAAAATTATGGATACGTTAGCAACGTATCAACATCCCCAAGCTTAACTCCTGCTCGTCCTCGAGTAGGTAAGTGATAAAAATAAAGAATAATTTTTGAGGTGACATGCACCATCATAAACTTGATCAAAGTATTTGTAAAACAATGATAGATGGGATCATAGTACTTCAATCATATAACGAAAGACAAAGCAACTATGTTGCAACATGAAAAGGCACACACAAAAGATTCATGAATAACAATGCTTTGCAAGACGTTTGTTTGTTTCACATAAAGAAAACATAGCATAGTGGCATTCAGCTTGTCCCTCATAGAGTAGCAAACATAAATGCATAGGACACCTTCAAAGTTCATAAGATTGACTAGATACAAATAGTTTAAAACAAGCAATATCAAAGCTATGAATCAATCAACAAGTCTTGGGACAATGCACATAGAACTAAGAATGGCCACTATGCTCTCAAAGTAGGTGCATAAAGATAGAAGGTGGAGACTCAATATAAAAGTAAAAGAAAGGCCTTCATAGAAGGAAGTAGGGATTCAAGTTTCATAAAGAGCTTCCAAAAATTATGGTACTTATTAGCTTTCAGCTCTCATTGCCTCTATCATAAGGATCTTGAAGGTGATTAAGGTTAAAGTGACACAACTAAGAGGATATGCTTGACAAGTTTTAAGCTGAAATCTCATGCCCCTTATTTACGAAGACCGAACCTCATGCTACTCAACTTTAGTCACAAGTAAGCTCTTGTCATTGTAAGTACATATGTATCATAGAGAACCGCCAACGGGTACCCCTTGCACATGATATAGGAGCTATCCCATAATCAAAATGACAAGGCAAGCAGACAATGAGTATCTCAGCGATCTTTTTATTTGCTATTTGCATAGGTTTTTATTGAGGATGCTTCATAGAGTGCTCATTATGGTTATGCTGCAAGTTTCCACCAGGATTAGGCATGGCTTAGGCTAGCGGCCTAGGCGTTTCTCTAACACAAATACAAACTCCATGATCTTACAAGTTCCCCTTTTATTTCACACCGTCGGGATCCATAAGCAAAAGAACATGATATCAACGGGGTACAAAGTACAAGTGCAATGTTGAAAGCATTTCTATAATTTTTGATGTTCCATGCTTGGTTTTATCTAATTTCTTATGTTTTGTCCACACGAGTACTTTTCATATGATTTCTTGGACTAACCTATTAACAAGAGACACAGTGCCAGCTGCCTGTTTTCTGCTGTTTTTGGTTCCAGGAAGTCAGAAAATGAATATTCTCGGAATTGGACGGGACAAAAGCCAAAGTTATTATTTTACCGGGGGACACTTGGAGCCAGAATACAAGACGGAGAAGGGCCAAAGGGTGGCCACACCACCAGGCCGTGCGGCCAGGCTTGGCCCGCGCCAGGGGGTGGTGTGGCCAGCCCAGGCACCCCCTCGGCCTCTCCTTCCACCTATATATTGCCTCTGATACGAAAACGCTAAGTACCCGATCAAAATTCCACGAAAGAGTCTCTTGGGGTTCCCCAACGGGCTCGATATATTTTGGGCTAAGCATGGAGCTTCAAGTTCAATCTCACCTTCACCTTCTTCCGGTTCTCACATATCCCATGGCATCTTATAATGATGGTGATGATGATGATGTTGTGGATGATGATAGTGAGGAAGAAGAGGATGGGATTGCCTCTTTAGATAAAAAGGGTGAGGTTGTTTATCGTGCTCTAGTTAAGAATAATATTGCTTGCTCTAAATTTGTTGAAATCTTAACTTTTGCTATGGAGAGAAAGAAAACTATTGAGCAATTGCAAGCTCAAGATGATGAGCAAGAGCACACCATTGAAAAGCTTCAAAGTGTCACTAATGATCTAAGAAAAGCTCTTTTAGAGGAACAAACCACCAAGGAGTCTCTTGAGGAGACCTTTGCTCTAGAATTATTGATGTCTATGCACTTCTATTCTTGTAGACAGTTCTTGGGCCTCCAAGTGCAGAGGTTTGTAGAACAACAGCAAGTTTTCCCTTAAGTGGATTAACCAAGGTTTATCGAACTCAGGGAGGAAGTGGTCAAAGGTATCCCCTCTCAAGCAACCCTGCAATCAAGATACAAGAAGTCTCTTGTGTCCCCAACACACCCAATACACTTGTCAGGTGTATAGGTGCACTAGTTCGGCAAACAGATAGTGAAATACAAGTGGTATGGATATAAGACAACGGTGCCAGAAAATAGCTTGATGGTGTGGAAAAGACTAAAGGAAAACTGAAATAAAGATAGCAACAAGCAAACATGTAATAGATCTAATAGCAAATGGTGTTTCAATGTTTAGAAACAAGGCCTAGGGATCATACTTTCACTAATGAACACTCTCATATAAATATCTTCTCTTTATGATACTACTCTTAACTACTCTTAACTACTTTATGATATAAATAGCACGAGTTGTTATAAACAATTGAGATTGCTTAATGTGCCTTGGATGAATCATGCGTTGTTTTAGCATATTAAAACATATTATAGTGGTATTCTCCTTTGATGCTTTATTTGGGTTGACTTGGCGCATGCTCACACCATGTTATGACTATCCAAAGTCACCATAGCCTTTATGATCCTTTAGTTTTCAACTTGTAGTATCACTTTATGCTTTGATCAATGATGTTTTGTCGCTCTGCATTATTATGGCCATTATTGCTCTCTTAGTTTGTCGCTCCCAGTCTTTTGCTAGCCTCCGTAACCAAGTATGAGTTCCACTCATGCATCCAACTCCCTAAACCAAGTTATTCCAAAGAGTCCACCATACCTACCTAATAGCATATGCTATTCCAAGTATATTCATGTTTTTGTTTACCTTCCAAATTAAACTTGTTATGAGAAAACTAGTGATTAAAGCTCTCACGAACTTGATGGCACACTTTACTTTTCTTGCCCTTAATAAACTTGAACCATTGTGTCGTCTATGTTGTATATGCTTGCACTTATTTGTTGGGGATTAGCAGAACCATGCTGTCATGGGGAACACTTTCAAAATTGCACCGGTACTTTGTACCTAGTTGATATCATGCTCTTTTGTATATGGATGTCGTCAGTGTGAAATGAAAGGGGAGTTTGTAAGTCCATGGAGTTATGTATATGTGTTAGAGAAACGCCTGGGCCGCTGGTCTAATCCATGCTGACATGGTGGAAACCTGCAGCGTAACCATAATGAGCTGTCTATGAAGCATTCTTCTAATAAAAAAAGAGTCCTATATTGAAAAAAAAGAGAGAAAAAGAAAAAAAGAGATTATGAAAAGAGGAAAGAGAGAAAAAAGCACCATATTCCCATGGTAAATAAGAAGATTGCTGAGATGCTCGTTGTCTGCTTGCCTTGTCATTTTGATATGGGGATTCTTCCGTATCATCGGGCAAGGGGTACCCCGTTGGCGGTTCTCTATGATACACATGTACTTACAATGACAAGAACTTACCGGTGACTAAACTTGAGTAGCATGATGAGCGACCCTCGTATTCAAGGGACATGAGATTCCTGACTTATACTTCGTCAAGCATGTACACCATAGTTTGTTCACTTTAACCTTAATCACTTCAAGATGCTTATGATAGGGGCAATGAGAGCTGAAAGCTGTAAGTACCATAATTTTTGGAAGCTCTTTATGAAACTTGAATCTGTGCTTCCTTTTATGACGGCCTTTCTTCCACTTATATATTGAGTCTCCACCTTCTACCCTTATGCACCTACTTTGAGAGCATAGTGGCCATTCTTAGTTCTATGTGCGTTGTCCCAAGACGAGTTGATTGATGCATAACTTGATATTGCTTGTTTTAAACTATTTGTATCTAGTCACTCTTATGAACTTTGAAGGTGTCCTATGCATTTATATTTGCTACTCTATGAGGGACAAGCTGAATACTATTATGCTATGTTTTCTTTATGTGAAACAAACAAACGTCTTGCAAAGCATTGTTATTCATGAATCTTTTGTTTGTGCCTTGTCATGTTGCATCATAGTTGCTTTGTCTTATTGCTAGAACTTTGTCTTTCATGTTATGATTGAAGTACTATGATCCTAGCTTCGAATGTTTTACTAATACTTTCATCAAGTTTATGATGGTGCATGTCACCTAAAAAATTATTCTTTCTTTTTATTACTTACCTACTCGAGGACGAGCAGGAGTTAAGCTTGGAGATGTTGATACATTGCAAATGTATCTATAATTTTTGATGTTCCATGCTTGGTTTTATCTACTTTCTTGTGTTTTGTCCACACTTTGGAGTACTTTTTATATGATTTATTGGACTAACCTATTAACAAAGAGCCACAGTGCCAGCTGCCTGTTTTCTGCTGTTTTTGGTTCCAGGAAGTCAGAAAATGAATATTCTCGGAATTGGACGGGACAAAAGCTAAAGTCACTATTTTACCGAAAGACATCTGGAGCTAGAATACGAGACGGAGAAGGGCTGGGGCCTAGCCACACCACCTGACCACGCGTCCAGGCCTGGCCCGCACCAGGGGTGGTCTAGCCGCCCCAGGCACCCCCTCGGCCTCTCCTTCCGCCTATATATTGCCTCCGATACCAAAACCCTAAGTACCCAATCAAAAATCCACGAAAGAGTCTGTAGCCGCCGTCATCTCCATCCTAGATCGGGAGGGATCTGAAGCTCTTCCTGGCACCCTGCCGGAGAGGGGAATTCACCCTGGAGGCCTTCTTCATCATCATGCAAGCCTCCGGTGTGATGCGTGAGTAGTTCATCTCTGGACTACGGGTCCATGTAGTAGCTAGATGGCTGGTTCTCCTCCTTTGTGCTTTCATGTTTAGATCTTGTGAGCTCCGTTCATGATCAAGATCATCTATTTGTAATTCATACATGTTGTATTTGCAGGGATCCGATGGATATTGAGATGCTATTTCAGATTGATTATTGATTCTATCATGTCTTTGTTATTTGTGATCTTGCATGCTTTCCGTTATTAGTAGCTATCTTGGCCAAGTAGATGCTAGCAACTCCAAGAGTTAGTATTTATGCTCGATAGTGGGTTCATGCCTCTGGTAATCTGGGCAAGTGACAGAAATCTCTAAGGTACTAGATGTGCTGTTGCTACTAGGGAGAAAACAACAATCCTTTGTTCATAGAACAATCGTATTGTTTACTTTATACGCCATTCGCAAAGCAATAATCTGTTGCTTGCAACTTAATACTGGAGGGGGTTCGGATGATAACCTGAAGGTGGATTATTAGTCATAGATGCAGTTGGATGGCAGTCAATGTATAATGTTGTAATGCCTAATCAAGTCTCAAAGGAGTCAAGATGATTAGTATATGCTTGTATGCTTTCTCGATGTTTGTCAATTGCCCCGCTGTAATTTGTTCACCCAACATGTTATCTATCTTAAGGAGAGCAACCTCTAGTGAACTATGGACCCTGGTCCTTTCTTTTACATTCAATCTACAAACTGTTTACTGCTTTGTGTTTACTTTCTGCAAACTATTACTTCCTTCCATTCGATACATTTAATCCTTTGTTTTCAGCAAAACCGGTGAGATTGACAACCTCATCCTTTCTCCACATTGCTGCTGGCACCAGTAGTGCGCCCTGCCAACGTTCAGCTAGCTACACCTTTGGGGTGTTTTCTTGCTCCTACTGGATTGATAACCTTGGTTTCTTACTAAGGGAAAACTTGCTGCTGTTCTCATCATACCTTCCTCTTGGGGTTCCCCAACGAGCTCGACATATTTGGGCCATCATGGATCCATGTGGTTTAGGAAAATAACACACATGCAGTGACTCTAGTGGTGGTTTAGAAAAGGAACACACATGCAATGACTCTGGTGGATCCATGTGGTTTAGGAAAGGAACACACATGCAATGAATCTAGTGGATCCATGTGGTCTAGGAAAGGAACACACATGCAATGACTCTGGTGGATCAATGTGATTTAGGAAAAGAACACACATGCAATGATTCTAGTGGTGGTTTAGGAAAAGAACACACATGCAATGACTCTGGTGGATCCATGTGGTTTAGGAAAAGAACACACATGCAATGACTCTGGTGGGTCCATGTGGTTTAGGAAAGGAAGACACATGCAATGACTCTAGATGTGGTTTACGAAAGGAACACACATGCAATGACTCTAGTGGATCCATGTGGTTTAGGAAAAGAACACACATGCAATGATTCTAGTGGTGGTTTAGGAAAGGAATACACATGCAATGACTCCAGTGGTGGTTTAGGAAAGGAACACACATGCAGTGACTCTGTTGGATCCATATGGTTTAGGAAAGTAAGACACATGCAATGACTCTGGTGGATCGATGTGGTTTAGGAAAGGAACACACATGCAATGACTCTGGTGGATCAATGTGGGTTAGGAAAAGAACACACATGCAATGACTCTGGTGGTGGTTTAGGAAAAGAACACACATGCAATGACTCTGGTGGATCCATGTGGTTTAGGAAAAGAACACACATGCAATGACTCTAGTGGTGGTTTAGGAAAAGAACACACATGCAATGACTCTAGTGGTGGTTTAGGAAAGGAAGACATATGCAATGACTCTAGATGTGGTTTAGGAAAGGAACACACATGAAATGACTCTAGTGGATCCATGTGGTTGAGGACAAGAACACACATGCAATGACTCTAGTGGTGTTTTAGGATAATAACCCACATGCAATGACACTGGTGGATCCATGTGGTTTAAGAAAAGAACACACATGCAGTGACTCTGGTGGTGGTTTAGGAAAAGAAGACACATGCAATGACTCTGGGTGTGGTTTAGGAAAGGAACACCCATGCAATGACTCTAGTGGATCCATGTGGTTCAGGAAAAGAACACAAATGCAATGACTCTGGTGGATCCATGTGGTTTAGGAAAAGAACACACGTGCAATGACTCTGGTGGTGGTTTAGGAAAGGAAGACACATGCAATGACTCTGGATGTAGTTTAGTAAAGGAACACACATGTAATGAATCTAGTGGATCCATGTGGTTTAGGAAAAGAACACACATGCAATGATTCTGGTGGATCCATGTGGTTTAGGAAAAGAACACATATGCAATGACTCTAGTGGTGGTTTAGGAAAGGAACACACATGCAATGACTCTGGTGGATCCATGTGGTTTACGAAAGGAACGCACATGCAATGACTCTAGTGGTGGTTTAGGAAAAGAACACACATGCAATGACTCTAGTGGATCAATGTGGTTTAGGAAAGAAACATGCATGCAATGATTCTAGTGGATTGTTGTGGTTTAGTAAAGGAATACACATGTAATGACTCTGGTGGATCCATGTGGTTTAGGATAGTAACGCACATGCATACTCTTTCTATTTTCTATTTGAATCCCTTGGTCTGTCTTGCCCTTGGTTTTGTGATACTACTTAGTTTTGCCCTCTCTCTTGGTCACAAATCTCACAAAATCCCAAATGTATGCTCACTCTGGCTGCTACGCCCTGATTGGCTGACACAGATGTCATGCGGATTGTGCCCACCAACCGTTGATCCTCTGTGATCCAACGGGTAGGATAACCCCTCTCTCCTCCTCTTTTTTTGTAGGGTCTATCCGTGCCACCTCTCTATCTATGCCACCGATACTTTACCTCCATAAAGAAATGAAAACCATCTAAAAAAATAAATAAAATAAATGATCATATTTCGAAGAAGCTCCAGTCGTCGTCTTCTAGATCATCGTCGTCCTCGTCACCGTCATGGTCCTTGCCTTTGCCGCCATTGGTGTCCTCCTCTGGTGACTTGTCACCGCCCCCTTCTTCGTATAAGCGCGCTATCTCGTCGTCGCAGTCCTCCTCCTCCTCTTTGTAGTCCCACGGGTCTACGTCACTCTCCTCTGCTTCTGCCTCCAACTGATCTATGAATGCCTCCTCGTTGGCCGAGTCAGAGTCGTCCAAATAGCTCTCTCCTCTCTTCTTCCTGGTCTTCCTCTCGTTCCTCTTCTTATCCGTACTCTCTGGTGCAACACAAGCCCCCGTCCTGGCTGCTGCTTTGCGCTCGTCCGTCGCTGCAGGTACCCCACGCTCCTCCTGTGTGGCCAGTACGAGCTTCGATGTCACGGTGTCCTCGAGTGCCAATGTCGATGGATCCTAGCACGATCGGATACGACGTGCTGCCTTAGTAGGCGACTCGCGAGCGCGAATGATACCGCGAAGAGCAGGGGACGTAGGACGGTCAGTGGTCGGCTTGGATCTGCCATTGCCATAGCGAGGGGCCATCGTGCTCGAGGAAGTTGTTCGGAATGAGCAATGGCTGGTACACATAGTTGGGTGCCGATCTGATCAAGGGGCGAATAGCGGTTTCGTGTGTCGTGTATGCGCATGCATTTGTCGATTATTCAAAAATATGTATTATCTCGCGTACTGAACATATTTTGATCACAACAAAAGTGGCACAACTTATTCTACACTCGTAAATATCCCGTGCGTGCCTGTCGACGTGGAGTTCGGCGTGCCAACGTGATCGTGCAGCAGTTGCAGGCGTCATTGCCCCGTCAACACGTGACACATGAATGTGGGATGTGCACGATGTTGCCAGTGATTACCACTCGACCCCACTCATTTTAAGGGGAAATTCCCACTCCTTTTACTGGATTTTAGGTGGCACCGAAGACCATTGAACTGTCCATCGCAATAAAGACAAGTCCTATCGAGTCCCATCGATTCCCTATCCCTGGCTTCTTTGAGAAGGTAGACGGTGATCTTGTATAATACTACTGGACCACGACCTATAATCTTTGACTCTTCTCCCACACTAATCACTCTCTTCATCCTCCTACCACCACCTCCCCCCTGCAAGCCATGGCTGCCCTAAGGAGAGGCCGGTCGACCATCCTCGCGGAGAAAAAAGAGAGAGCTCACCGCCTAGGAGTTCTTGCTCTACCAGACCCTCAAGCCCCCCTCTCACTGAGGCCCAATATGTCCTGACAATGGCGCCAAATGTTCCTGCATGCGAGGGCTCCTCCCGGTACGGTCTTCTTGTTCTACTTCTTCTCCATCTTCTTCTCCCTCATGATCTTATTCGGCTACTTCTTATTCTTCTTCTTCTTCTTATTCTTCTTCCTCTTCTACGTATTACAGGCCGGCCATGGACCTAGAATCCACCACGACCGCGGCGTTGCAGGACCCATTCGGCCTCATTCCACGTCTCAGCGAGGTAGCAAATCTCCACACCTTTATTTCTTTGAGTATTACTATGGATTTCTTAGATCGTGTCCGCCCCGCATTGGGGTTTTTGTGAGTTGTATTAGTTTTCCTGATTATGACCATATCTCTTGGTCATTTTAATACTGTTGTTCATATATACAATGATGATTTTGTGAGTTGTATTAGTTTTACTGATTATGACTGGATCTCTTAGTCTTTTTAATACTGATGTTCATAGATTCAATGGTGATTTTGGGAGTTGTTTCAGTTTTCATGATTATGACTATGTTGGTCTTTTTAAATACTTCAATTCATAGATTCAATGGGGGATTTTGTGATTTGTATTAGTTTTCACTTGGAACCTGGGGTAGAATAATAGAACTTCTATTTCAAATAACATGAACAATGCAGCGAGCGAAGGCCGAGTACCGTGACAAGGTGTCCGTGATCAATGACAAGATTGACAACCAACATGAGCGTGCACGCTCCCTCGCCCATGCTATTGATAGCCTACGCAGGCGTTTATCTCTGCAGAAGGAGATCTCGCTAGATTTTACAAATGACATCGTGAGGCTACAGAAGCTGCTCGACCATAACTTGAACATGCAAGAATAGACCATCAAGATAATCAATGAGCTCATGGAGGATAAGAATAATATCTAGATAGGATGCACCCTCCTGCAGGATGAAATCGCCAAGGCACTCAGAGGACGCATCGACGAAACAAAGGATGCCATCATGGCCTACGAGGACAGGAACCGTTGCCTGGATGTAGTGAAAGAGATGAAGGAGGACATGCGCAGAGGAATCACCATACTCGAGGGTGTCCGGAAAGAGAACGAGAAGCTAAGGGCTTGTCTGGAGGCATATCGGGAAATGCCCAAGTCTGATTCCCATTAGAGGGGGCATGAATATCAGTTCGTGCTCCACTCTTTTTGTAATGTATATATATTAAGGAATCCTAGAGCAACTCCTTATCTATCTAGACATGGTTGGTGTTCAAGTGCATGAATGGACACCATGAGCTCTTTCCATTCTGTATCTAAGTTTGATTATGCATTATGAGTTTGTCAGTACTAATTGATGACATTAGAAAAACCCACAGGACCCTAAGTTGCAGAAAAACCTAGGTTGCTTTGAAATTGAAATTATGATAGTGCCACTAGTCGATTCATAAAATGTTGATTAGTCCTAGATTGTTTCTTCCTTGAAATTATGACTGTGCCACAAGTTGATTCAGTTAATTATGGAAACTAACCACCTTGGCATGGTGAACTAAACAAACCATACTATATATTTTTGTTGCAGGGAAAGAGGCGAAAGCTCAACCTGGACCAGGTGACCTAGCTAAATGACAAGATAGCCATCCAAAGGGAGAAGCAGAATTCTCTGTCGTGGTGGTGTCACGGCAGATGCCATGGATAGGCTAAAGGTGGGGACTAATATGCGCTAGGAGAATCCAGGGAGGGATAGTAGAGTGATTCTCTACACAGAAGCTTTGTATTGATGTCCAATCTCAAAGATTACAAGTGCTCCTCGAGCTGTATTGACAAGAGGAGGAAGAAGAAACTCTCTTACTCTTGCCTACCAACTAGCCCAAGAACCCTAGATCCACTAGTGCTCAACCAACTCGAATTCTCCCAACTCTGTATCAGAAAAAACCCAACCCCTCTACCAGAACCCTAACCCCCCCTTATATAGAGGTGGTTCGGTCCTGGCCTAGGGCATACGTGGAGGCATATTCCTAAGAATATGCCCCCTCCCAAAGTGGTAACCCGACAGGGGTGCTTTTCCCCCGCGTCACACTTGCTTTAGCGACGTAGCCTCTGCGGCGCCCGCGTCAGCCAACGTGAGCGTCGTCACCCTTGTCGTCCATGATCCTGTGGTCCTGCCCTTGCTTTATTCGCTTATCCAGTACACACCGGACCTTCTTTTTTGACCAGAGAGATTCCTTCCTTCTCCTAGAAGCCAAGCGAGGATCCGGATCACGGTAGATCCGGCCACACCTGTTGCTGCATATAAGTTAGATAAGCATTTCTGACTTACTCCTTAAGTCAGACGAGACAATGTTAGGCGACCCTCCTGGTCCGGGTTACTCCGTGATCCGGCCTGCCTTGAGGTGACTCGGCCAGCATCCGCTTTGACCTTGCCGAACCTCGGCTAACTCGACCCTTATACCCCGGAGTGACCCTACCCGGGGGTATCCCCCCAACATTCTCAGAAGCTAGCCTTTGACCACCTGTGCGCTGAAGTCATGGTCCTTTTTGACAAGTGCCAGAAACTGAAGGAGGTAAATACTGGCTAGGAGAAACTTCATAGGGAAGGTCGCACCTCGGCTAGTAAGCAGACGGAGATCATGAAGGGACTCATGGAGGAAAATCGTAATGTTACGGACCAACTTCTCGAATCCCTGACGGAGCACTAGAACCTGTGGCAGGCGCACAACCAAGTACTGAAGGAGCTAGCCGATCTTAGGAAGGAAAACTAGCAGTTCCAGGCCAGGCTTGCTTGAACCCAACATATGTGTACTGAGCTACGTGTTTTACCCCTGCAGTGGTGATTTTGTAAAGGTGAACTTAACTCTATGCACAATATGGGTTCGTTTGAAACTAATTTGCTTGAAGATTGAGTTTGGCTTAGTTAAGAAAGCGCAATTGCAAGTCTTACAGTTAACTAGTTTCAGGCATTGACACGGCATAAATTATTCATCTAGAATTTCCTTTATCCTCTGTAGTCTATCCTCGTTCACCCTCGCGCGCCTTCTTCTGTTCCTTCAACAGACCCGCAATGTAGTACTCTAGCTTCTTCTTGTCTTCCCTGAGCTGATCCCTCTCCTTTTCTGCATTTTGAATTAGCAACATGTGACTATCCCGAAGCTTATGTGTAGTTCCCACAACCAAGCTCCCATTGATTCTGTCACTTAGTTCTTACTTCAAATTATTGATTTCTTGTTCCAGCTCCTTATTTCGTACTGACAACTTGTAATTTTTTCCAGCTGCATCAAAAGCATCAGTAAATCTCACCGACCTTTCCAACTCATACATCTCCCATAACTGAGCCAAACAGTTCTTAAGTGCATCTGGCCACTCAAGATCCATCCACTCTACTGCTTTACACACCGGTCCAACCTAAAAAAGCACACACTATCGTGTTATGAACATACACGGTACATTTTTCTTCATGTCACCGTTGCACGTAATGTAAACAAACCTGATTTGTACAGCCCAAAAACCGTCTCCTAGTGTTACTTCCTTTGAATGCAACATATCTCCTTAGTTTTAGCCCATGTTCACATGGTACTTCTCCATCGAGATCTAGGCCCTCCCATTCGGGGTCGTAGATCGTCCGTGGTACCTATAAGGAAACACAAAGCTGGAATTGAACATGATTGCATGCACATATGGATCTTAGATCGATGGAATTACCAATGCCTAACACTAGCCCGAATTTCAAATTTACCCGTGGCATCGCCGCCGCTGTCAAAATGCAAAAAACACCCTCATTTTGAGTTGCAAAAGCAATTGAGTCCACACATTGCCGCCATCGTGTCACCTCACCGAAGCATGGTGGTCGTGGCCGTGGCCACAACCTACCACTGCAGGGAGGTGCTGGAGGCCGTGGCCATGCTAGTTCTTGAGCGGGAGGAGTCGGGCCGAGGAGGAGGAGGTGGCAGCCGGAGGAGGATGTGGTGATCAGAGTGGTTGTCGGAGGAGGAGGTGGTGGCCGGAGGAGAAGAGGAGAAGGGAAGGAGAAGGCGAAGGTGAAGAAGAGGAGAAGGAGAACGGGAGGAGGAGGTGGCGGCCAGAGGAGAAGAGGAGAAGGGAAGGAGAAGGCGAAGGTGAAGAAGAGGAGAAGGGGATGAGGGGAGGAGGAGGATAGAAGGAGAAGGATAAGGAGATGAGAAGGAGAAGAGAATGCTAGGAGGAGAAGGAGAAAGGAATGAGAACTTGCGATGAGGAGAAGGGGAAGGATAGGAGGAGAAGGAGAAGAGAAGAATGGGAGGGGAGACTCAGATTTGTAGTGTCTAGCAACTCTTATCCGAGGCGCACCACAATAGGATGAGCCTCCTATAAGTTTGCTCAAATTTTTTCTGCAGAACAACATCTTATTTTTGCCATATCTTTTTTCCTTTTCGAATTTTGAGAATCTAAGAAATCACTAAACGGTCTCGGATGATTGCGAGCAGATAGAAAACTTCGTGCTCGTCGTTTTGATATATTATAGATTTTTTTCGACATAGTATGCAAAAGTTATGGCCGTTTTACCGTGCCATAACATTTTTTTTGCAAAAAAGTTGAAATTGATGTTTGTTAATTTTCATACAAACTAGACCACATTACCAACCTACATGTCAAAGGATTTTAAAATTTGAAGTGTTTTTCATTTTCTTTTATTTTTTGCAAGACAGAAAAGGTGATCCAAGGGGGGGGGGTGTGGGAGCAGAATTTGGATGGTCCACCTTATTCGAGGCGCATATGCTCAATATGTGCCTCCTATATTGCAAAATAATTGAGGAGCATATTTGGTGGTGCGCCTCCTATATTGTGGCACCTACCACCACCGGGCCAACCTCACTTACTCGAGGCGCATGTAACAGTGATACGCCTCCTATATTGCAAAATACTAGAGGCGCATATATGGTGGTGCGCCTCCAGTATTGTGGCACCTACCACAACTAGGCCCACCCACCTTACTCATGGCGCACATGTTTCATATGCGCCTCGAGTAAGGGGGCAGCCAGATTTGGTCCGTACATGCGATATAGGAGACACATCCCTCAAGAATGTGCCTCTAGTATTAATATATAGGAGTCGCACCGTTTAGACATGCACCTTGTATATTTAGTGGGGGGCGCATGTTTGAGGGATACGCCTCCTATAAGCATGTCTCCTATAGGTTTTTCCCTAGTAGTGGTAGCCACCAATCCACGAAGCCTTCTTCTCCATCTAGGTAGATTTTTGTAGTTGTTAGTCTATAGACTCTGGTAATGAAGATTTGGTATTAGTTAGGTATTTAAAATTTGTTTTACAACCTGACAAGCTCGTTTTTACATGTTGTTATTTAACATTGTTTCACAGTGTCGAAGTTTCAAACACAAAACAAATACTGAAATTTATGGCATAGTTACATTTTGAGTCGACCATCTTTTGGTTAAACCCATAACCCTTTTATAGACTATCTTTTGCACTTGGAACTTGCGAGTAGTTCCTCAATAGGCTTCCTTAATTACCCGTGCTTTTGTTTTTAGTTACACTTTTCTAGATATTTAGTTATTACACAACATTAGAGCTGCACCCGAATTATTGTTTGTGATTTAATCCCCTATATGTGGTGAGAGGGGAGATGTAATTTCCATTTTTATCATGTAGCTACATGGCTGTGCTCCATTTTATGAATTCGGTGGCACGAAACCCATGACTGGTGCTGGTTTTTTCTTTATTCCCCTAGCACTCTTCAGTACTGCCCCATTTCTACCAGTTTGGATGAGTAAGTGCTGGACTTTTATTTACCATTGTTTTTTGTTAGCAATTGGTCAGTTGTTACTCACTATAATTTTTGTTGATGCAGCAAATGAAGCTCAAGATTAGTTTTTCTGCATAATTTCTTAGTTGTTGGCTGCAATAATATGTCCAATCTAGTGTTAGTGGGCATGTTAGGTTCTATATGCAAAAACCTGAATTTGTATTTAGGATAATCCTTGTACATGAGATTTTTATTTGTGGATTTTTTCATTATAAAGCTGTGAGGGTTAAAGGCAACACTCCTCACAGGGTTAAAAATATATATATATACAAGGGAGTCAGGGTTTCTCTACTTTTCACTTTGATGACTCTCAGGGCCTACCAAAGGATGGTATTTGGTTCCATGTTCAAGGTTCTTCTACTACTGGTGAAGCTTCATCTATTGCTCGTGATACTGCAGTCTCTTTCTCGCCACCTCCTCAGCGAGCTCCACCAAGACCATCAAATGTCCCTAGAAAGATAAAGGTGAGAGTAGCAGAATTGGGGAATGATGATGATGATTTTGTTAGTATTACCCCGAAACCATCAACAAGTTCCTTCAAGGCTACTAGAGTTGTTGTTGGGAAGATCGAAAAGTCTAAATCATCACATGCTAGACCAAGACATTCTAAGGTGACGTATGATGCATTCTTTAGCTCAATTGTACTGCTTATGTTTCTTTAATGTTCATATATTTTTAGGTGATGTATTATTCAGATGTAGTAAATTTTCAAAGTATTATTTCACTAACAAAGAGTAAGTTATGTTCTTTTGTTGTATGACCTATTTTTTGCCAACCGGACCTCAATAATTTACGATGATTTATGGTGAAATATGTTGCTTCTGCTTGTTGGAAGTTTAGATTTATTATTGATGTTTTATTGCTTTTCTTTTTTGTTAATGTTGTTTCACATTTATTATTAATAGAAACTTGAGTCATTTCTCCTTACATAACCAAATTATCTTGGTATCCTCTTTTCTGAAGGCGTCCCAAATCCTTCTAAGAGGACAAATCCAAACTATAGGTCTGCACCCAACAAAGCTGTTGTAGCCATCGAATGTCTAACAAATCCATAGAAAGTTAAGATGAGGGATTATCCTTTTGGGCCTTTACTAGATCTGAAGTTAAAAGGACTTAAGAACACCAAATTGTTGGTGTTCCCAGTGGATAGTTTAGATCCTATACAATTACCTTGGATACTAGAAATGGCAAGCCCCTGAAGATTACTAGGCATTCTATCCAATCTGTCATTGGTTTGCCAAATAGGAGTAAACATATAGTTGATGCTGATAGACATATGAAAAAATAGGCATTATCCAACCTCAAGCAAAATCTCGGAACTAAACATGATATTGACGTCAAAGTGCAAGACTTGATCAAATGCCTAAAAAAAGAGACATATCCATTCTCAATCAGGTGTTTTATCATGACTCTCTTAAGTAACCTCCTTGTGCTAGGACATATGGCTTCATCACTAGAAAGGAGGTTGCACTAATAGAGGACATGGCAATGTTGTGCTTGGTAAACTTGGCTAGTGTCATTATTTATGACATTGCTATTTCTGCTAAATTATGGCCCTTGAATACGAAAGATTGCACAAACCGCTCAATGCATGGATCTCTTATGTTTTTACTTGTGAATACCACACTAATTTTTTTGTCCAATCCAAGCAGAAATGTGACCTTATCAATGAGATTTGTTATTCTATGCTTTTAGAATCAAAATCTTCTCAATGTTTGTTTTTATGACAGGTTTACTATTTGGATAGCTTGCTAGGAGAATATTATACCGATCCAGTACTTACACCACGTATTGCTCAAATTACAAAGCAACAACTGGATCTCATAGAGGAATATAAGCAAGTGGTAATGGGGTTGAGACGTTTGGTGGTCTACCGGTAAGTTGCTCTTACCATGTATTCTTCAATGCATTTCTTTTTTGAACCCATGCTAATTTTCTGTACTAGTTGAGGATCCAGGAGGGCACTTGCTACACTAAAGACACAATCTCTTCAACTTACGATCCTCCTTCTACCTAGTTGCCTGATATCCCCTTGGCATCCCATTTGTTTACTTATGCATTTTTCCTAGCATGCTCCATATTCATAGTGGAGTCTCCCCTAACGTGAAATCCTTGCAGCACACTCTCTCCTGAGACATGACACTTGTTGGATAGTACGATGCGTGTAATAGAGGCATGGAGTAGTATAGGGAGTACGCGTACATATACCATATGTGATAGCAGTTCTCCTGTGTGAATTGGACCCACCGCAGGATCTTGCCGCGAAATTCCTCACGTGTACACGAACTAGAGACACCATGTCGGACCGCGACGAGCCCCCTGCCGGCGGCTGCGGAGCTCCCCATGATCCAAATGCCTCTCACCCACACCGCTCATGCCCACAACTGTTGACGTGTGGGGCATAGTGCACGCACGGTCCACCGACCGGCGACGCGGGGCAGGAAAGTGATGCGTGGAACAAGGCCACGTGGGAGGGGAGGGATCTCGTGCCAAGCCCCGTGGCAGGCCCATATCCTAGAATAGACGGGATCCACTGCGATGGTGCCGCGTGTCCTCCCGGCGTCCATCCTACGACACCAAAAATTTGTGAGACGTGGATAGCATATTCTTCCGAAACTTTTAGTAACTAATATTGACTATGATGTGAGGACCTACAAATCATTTTATAATCATAAGAAACAAAAAATCGTTCACAAAACTATGTACGCCGATTATTGGTGCCGCTCTAGCTTCAGTTCTAGAGCCTTTTATGTTGAACTTTGGTGGGGCTTCAGGAATGATTCGCAAATGGTCACCTTGATCATCATTAACAGGGTCATCACACACCGACATATCATAAGATATAATTTCTTCTAGATGCATTCTAAGTTCCTCCAAGACAGCCATGGATATTTCATAGGCTACTTTTGATCTATTACCGCTCTAACATCTCCATAAGCTACTCTCAGCATGTTGCAATTTATACCACTTGTTTATATGCTTTTGGGTCTAGTTTGTACAATGTAATTTATGTCGTATGGAAGATCGATATGAGTCTTCCTTGAGTACCTTCTTAGCACGTACTTGCAAGGGAGTTTCTAAATCTGCTCATTTATCAATACTATAATAAGGTGTGAGCATAGCAGTCCTACACAATAACACACATAATTAGTGTAAACGTTTAGCCCCATACTTGCAAGGGGTCTTTTGAATCCGCTCATTTATCAATACTATAATGAGTTGTGCGCATAGTCTGCACAATAACACACATAATTAGTGTAAACGTGGTTCCATTTATGGTATTTTCTAAGTGTAAAATTTTGGAGATCCATAATGTTTGGTTACCTATGTGCTCCCATCGTCTGAACTCACAACTGTACCATTCTTTGTTTTCATTGCAAGCAACTTTAAACTCATGTTGTTACAATGAAAATGTAGGGCCTTCTTTCCCATAGTACACAAGGAAATTAGTTGTGTCAACCTTATTTATATGAAAAGATGTTCCAGCAACATAAGCCTCTTGGTATTTTCTAAATATTACATAGGTATAGATCCTGACCGATTGGCATTCCAGAGGGTACTTTGTATTTATCACAGGAGGATCCCGCATCAACAAAGAAAAAATGAATGAGTTAGATGTTAACAGAACACCATCAATAAATGAAAATTTCCTAGCAGAAAGAATAAAATAAACTCTTGATGTGTTACATAACCACACCATGAAAGAAGTTGTTATTGTACAAGATCTCATACCTGCGATGCAAATGTTTCTTGACCTTAAACATCTTTTCTTTTCTGCAATAGTTGGTACATTTTTTGCAAACACATGCAGAGTTGTTGAGTCGTCGATGTGGCTTGTTTTCACCATTATGTTGGTGCTCTCACTATGTTGAGTTGATTTCATTCTCCTGTAAAAAATGTTCTGGAAGTATGTATAAATCCAACTTGCACGAAGATCATACAGACTACACAATGTGGGATCTGTCTCGAGTCCGTACCCAATAACCATCTCCTTCCATGCATTCTCAAACTCTACAAGGGTTAGTGGGTGAGTTAACGTTGTAAGTAGCTTTTCTTCCAATTCTTTATACAAGTAATAAAGTTTATTTAAGCTTTCTGTGTGCTTGTTCAACATATACCATATACAAGTCTGGCAACCGTATTTAGAAACACAGATGCAAGAGCATTTTCCATATTTTGATCTTGATCTACAAAATAATTATCAGTCTGCAAACAAATTGACACCAAATTGATTGGTTGGGCATGCGTGCCTAACACAATAAAGGCCAAGTATACCTGTAAGTATGCAAATAGGATCTTTGCCTTCCATGCATCTTCATAAAATCCAAAAACCAATTAAATTTTTTTCTCCGTGTCATCACAAATGAGGACAAATCCGAATATGACGTTTTGCAAATGATGGTTGCTCCCAATAAACATCCGCAATGACATGCAGTAAAAATTGCTTCTACATAAGGTGTTGAATCTGACCACATCTCCAAATTCAACATAGTTAGATTAACAACTAGCATGACTCCAGTAACTATTGTTCACGACCACGCCGATTCAAGAGCAATATCAAAATATTATTTCGGGTTATGTTTTCTACACTCACTAAAGAAGTTATCGGATTTTTTACATCATCCACTTGCTCCTTGCGTAAATTATCCTCCCTTCTAAATTTCATATAACAATTTATATCATTGCAGAGTGATGAAGTTAACACACATAAAATCTAGTAGGGTTAAAACCAAATGTAGAGTGAGTCGGACTTCATATGTACATGTTTTGTAGGTCATGTTCATTCATTGGCAAGAGCTCATGATTTCCATACAATTTGGCCAGCACATTCGTGGCTGTGTAGGGGAGACTCGACTCTGCCGAAGACTACCAACGTAATCCATAATAATAGGGTCCTTGATCTTGTGCAAGGAGGGAGGATAGTAGCTGTAGTTTTTAGATATATTATGTACAACTGCTACCTTTTTCGTTGTCCAGCACCTCAAATTGAAGCCTATTTTTGGTCAGTACTAACTTGCACTACAAAGTTTGTAAACATTACTGGTAGATTTTTAAATTCATAACCAATATCTTCGTCGGGACAATATAAAATTATTATATTTTTGTTCTTCTAACCAGTTCAATGAAGTTATACATTCACGTTCTTTAGATCAATTGTGATCTTGTATTCTCAATCACAACTGGCGTATACTAAACCAGATCGAAAATAGTAAAATATACATGTATGCAAAACGAAGCCACAATTATTGCAGAATAACATATTTATTGATAGGGAAACAAAACCGTACATTTATAAATAGCTTCCACACCATCCACTAGTGAGTGTCGAGCGAGGAAGTGTTACTCATCATCATATTTCGCAAGAAAAAAGATCAATATTTTCTTTAGATTTTCTCAAATCATAAGTATACAAACAATGTATTAGTATTATGTAAGTAAAATTTGAAATAAGACTCACCTATTGTGCATCTAGGCAGTGTGAAACCTACGACTACACCTCCTAATAGCCGGCGTACGTCGGCTATAGTTAAGTGTCGGTGGATAAATGGGTCATGGATAAAATACAACTCATCACCTTGCTCAATATTGTAAATGCTAACGAACATCATTTTGTCCCTCACTTTCTTATGACAAACTCGTACCTCTCATGTGTTAGTCGCACCTCTATTTTTAACTCACTTATCCACGGATGGGTGATGTGAACCCCGAACATACAAGGCATATCATACATATTTGAATTGATATTAGAGTATGTTAATAATAAACGATATGGACCATACACGTTATAGCTTACCATGTGAGTTTTGAATTCTCCTTGTATTTTGAGTATATTGCACACGTCCAATGAGCGCATACGTACTCAATATATTTACAAACATTGCAGGGTGTTGTCATTGTGAATGATATCTATCAGCGAATATCGAACTTATATTTATAGGATTTTGATCAAATAAAATTGCAAACCACCCAAAAAATGCATGGGATCCACTTTTCCTGAATCAACATGACTGGAGACTAGTGCCCGATGAATTCTGAACCATTAGGAAATGAGCATTCGGTCTTGTACACACTAAAAATAGAATTTCTATACGCAACACACATAATCCTAGCCATTCAGTATATGATATCTTAAATTAGCACATTTTATGTTGACTCCATTTCTTACACATAACAAAATGAAAAATAAGTTTGCTATAATAATAATTATAAGTATGGCGATCATGATTGCTGAAAATAGTTTTTCACTAGTTTAGACGAGTTGATTTGTGGATAGTCGCTACAACTAGCTTTTTTATGTAGTCTATTATTTTTACATCACATGCACTTTGGTTTCCAGGTTTGGACATAATATTCCAGGCTAGTTGTTGTAGTAACCAAATGCTCTGCGACGTACGAAAGGATGCATACGACGTAAGAAATGATAACTATAACAACTAGTTGGAATATTATGTCCAAACCTAAAATAGCTAGCTACATCGACCATCCACAAATCAATTTTGACTAAACTAATGAAAATCAATTTTTGGCAATTATGTTCGGTGTTATAATTATAACAACCATATTTGTAATTTTATTATGTGCAAAAATGGAGTCAACATAAAATATTCTAATTTAATATATCATATACGAATGGCTAGAACTATGTGTGTTGCACATGACAATTATATTTTTAGTATGCACAAAACCGAATACTCATTCTTAGTGGTTCATCGGGCACAGGTATTCAGTCATGTTGATTCACAAAAAGTCAATCTCATTAATTTTTGGGTGGTTTGCAAATGCATTCGATGGTAATCCTATTGCATTATATAGACGTTCTATGTCCGCTGGTAGATAACATTCAGAATGACAAGACCCTGCAATATTTGTAAATACCCAAAATACGTATGTGCTACAGAGTTCTCATTGGATGTGCGCAATGTTCTCAAAATACAAGGAGAATTCAAGACTCGCATGGTACGCAAGAACATTTATGATCCACGTTGTTGGATTATCAACATGCTCTATATTAATTTCAAAGAGTGTGAATTTGCTGCCAAGGGGGATAGCTGCCCCCCTAGCCAACACCGTACGATTCGTGTTGAGATCCGCATGGTCATCTAGCTATCATTTGCTGTGTTACTGGCGATGTGGTACTAATCGGTGATTAGAGTGTGCTTGGACTGCGGGGCCTTGTCAGTCTGCATGCACCCTCTCGTGTGATGTTGCATGTGTGCAGAGCATGGAAGCTTGTGTAAGCTACATGTGCCTAAGTGTGAATCCATTCATTTATCTATGAGTCCCTTTCATCGGGATGTGAGTTTGGAATCTTTTGACTACCTCTTCACTGCTTAAAAAAATTAACGGGACTAGACAACGGTAGCTACTACAAGCATGTAACAAAACCACGTGCTTGTGAAGTGTGAACACATGACTAGTGCTTACTCGGGAGTACCCTTGGCTGTATATTAACTTGTGTAGCCGTTGCCCTATGAACCAGCAAGCTAGCCTGCTAGTTGTTGCTACGTAGGGAGCATCACACAAACCACCTCTTTTTTTACGTTGGTTAGTTCTTGATTATTACTACCTCTGATATACAATATAAGCCTTTTAGGAAGGTAAAGCAGTTTCTAAAAAGACTTATACTATTATGCAACGGAGGTAGTACTTCCTTATCCAGGTGAACTGCAGACCCGTGATAAATCTCGGGTGCCCAGGCTCTGTCAAAATATAAGATGTTTTTAGTTTGTGAAAGAACTGTATCTAGACTCTTTTATTGTATAGGTTCACTCTAAACCTACTTAAATCTACACACTAAAATAAGTCTTGATACACTCTTTTCACAAAAGTAGAACATCTTATATTTTAAAACGGAGGGAGTACGAGCCATGGTAACGCTGTGTTAGCAAGTAAACTAGCGCAGGTGGGAGTACGAGTACCATAGTCAGGTCGTCGCTGTGCAGAATCCGAGACGCATACACATACACATACACATACACATAACAGAGAACATGACAAGCTTCTGGTACAGGACACATACACATACTCCATACTCGTTACCATCTGCCTGCTGTTATGTGTTAGCTTTATCAGTGATGGGTTAATAAACTATCCTTGTTAAGCTGTTTTAGCACGTATCTTAAAGACGCATGATGTACAACATCTACCGGGGGGCAGCTATCCCCCGGGCATCAAACTATTTGCCTAATTTCAAATGTGTAGGTTATACCTTGTATGTTTGGGGATCACTTTACCCATCAGTGGGGAAGTGAGTTCGAAATAAAGATGTGACTAACACATGAGTGGTACGAGTTTTATGCAAGAAAGAGAGGGACAAAATACTTCCTTGAAGGAGAACATGAGATGTTCGTTAGCATTTACAATAGTAAACAATGTGATGAGCTGTATTTTGTCCTTGACCCATTCATCCACCCACACTTACTATAGCCCATGTACGCAGACTATCAGGAGGTATAGCTAGAGGTTTTGCACTGCCTAGATGAACAATAAGTCAGTCTTATTTCAAATTTTAATTACAAAATACTAATACATTGTCCGTGTACTTATTATTTGAATAAATCTGAAGGAAATATTAATTATTTTTCAACGAGATATAAGGATGAACAACGGTTGCACTGAAGGAATGTAATTCCTTCTTGACACTTACTAGTGGATGACGTTGAAGGTATTTACAATAGTTTTGTTTTGTTTGCCTCTCAATAAATATACCTATTCTGCAATAATTGTGGCACCATTCCGCATGCTTGTACTATTTTACTATTTTTGATCTGGTTTAGTATAAACCAGCTGTGATTGAGAATATAAGATCACAATCGAATCTAAAGAATGTGACTATATAACTTTATTAAACTGGTTAGAAGAAAAAAATGCTTTTATACTGCCCCAATGAAGGTATTGGTTATAAATTTAAAAATCTATCAATAATGTTTATAAACTTGGTAGTTCAAGGTAGTACACATTCATTATATTTTACTGACCAAAAATAGGCTTGCATTTGAGGTGTTGGACAACGTAAAAAGGTATCAGTTTTGTACAAAATATATCTGAAAACTATAGCTAAGTCCTCGCTCCTTGCATGGCTTGTTCGCTCGGATCCATATACGCGGCAACTGCAGATCATTGAGCTTGTGGTGGTTGACACAAAAGCTACTAGAAAAGTATGAGCCTCACGATCTCTATGTTCCCCTCTCCCCTGAAGAAACCCCTCTCCACACCGCCGACAAGACCAGCTGAAGCCACCAAGACGGTGATGATGCACCACCGATCGCATAACCGTCATGGACAACGCAGGCGCCGGACACGCCGCACGACTCGGCGGTCATCTAGAATCAATTCCGTACAATAATTCCAAATAGAGGTCAATTCTACATTAATGTCATTTGCATGTCTCCTTTTAATTTTTGGGATACATTTGCATGTCTCATATTACTACTTCAAGTATCTTTTAAGATTTCTTTGATAAAATTTGGATAGGCGTTAGCGAATGATATGTTGCATGAATCTTAGGATATGGTATATATGAATCTTTGTGTTGTGCATCAATCTTATGCGCTTCTCAAAAATGAATTGCAGCTGACTATCATAGACTCCTCTCCAATCTTCCGCCGATGAGTAGCCGATGACACATCCAATTCTTTGGAAAACGTCATTGTGCATGATTGTGCTCTTCCGCATATGTCTTTCCTCACTCTAAGCCATGACACCAGAACTTCGGATGCCAGCTGCTCAACTGGATCATTGACCAGTGAGAACCCAACGACACGTCACCTGACAATGTACTTGTCCATGATAACGCTGCCGCATCCTGTTGAACCACACGAAATGATGACACCAGATTCCAACGCAAGGTATGCACATGTATACTCTCTCTCTCTCAACTTATGTATGGAACATAAATATTATGCCACATTTTCACTTGGTAATGTTTATAATCTATATGAGGGTGAGAGAGTTTCTAAGGGTTGTATCCCAAAGGAGAACATGATTTTTGCAACTGATTTGGACGACTATGAGTTGTATGGGCGATATGCAAAAGAAGCTAGATTTGGAAGTAAGAAACACAAGAACAAGACGATGTTGCGCGTGTATTCTTGCTCTCAGCAAGGCTATTCTACATTTCACAAGAACAATGAGGAGCGCAAACATGCAAAGATGTCAAAGAGGGTCGGTTGCATGGAAGCGGTCAAGATAAAGCTGAAAGGAGAAGAATGGTTCTATGAGAAAGTAGAGTTGGAGAACAACCATACCTTAACGGTAATCCGTATGAGGTGAAGCACATGCGTTCACACAATATCAAGGACCCTGTTATCACACAAGATCAAGGACCCTATTATTATGGATTATGTTGATTCTCTTCAGCATAGTGGATTCTGCCATAACCTAACCACAAATATGCTGGGCGAATTGCATGGGGGCTCTAAGCTCTTGCCAATAAATGAACATGACCTAGAAAAAATTTACATATGAAGTCTGACTCACTCTGTATCTTTATTTTAAACCCTAGTGGATTTTATACGTGTTAACTTCATCACTCTGCATTGACATGGACTGCTATATGAAATGCAGAAGGGAGGCTAATTTACGCTAGGAGCAAGTGGATGATGTAAAAAATAATGACTTCTTCAGTGAGTGTAGAAAAGATAACCCAATGTTTTATTATGATATTGATCTTGATTCAGCAGGCGTCGTGAAGAATATTTTCTGCAGTCATGCTAACTGCCAAGCTAACTATGCTGAATTTAGAGATGTGGTCACATTCGACACCACATATAGAAGCAATTTTTACTGCATTCAGTTGGGATGTTTGTTGGGAGCAACCATAATTTGTGGGGCATCATATTTGGGTTTGTCCTTGTCCGTGATGACACAGAGAAAACTTTTTAATGGGTTTTTTTGTACTTTCCAAAGATGTATAGAAGACAAAAATCATATTTGCATACTTACATGTATACTTGGTCTTGTTTGTGCCAGCACACATGCCCAATCAATCAATTTGGTGCCATTTTTTTGTTGACTAATAATTACTTTGGAGATCAAGATCACGCTATGGCAAATGCTCTTGGGCCTGTGTTTTTAAATACGATTCACAGGCTTTGCACATGGCATATGTTGAACAAGCAAACAAAAAGCTTAAATAAACTTTATTATTTGCATAAATGATTGGAAAAAAGATACTTACAACGATAAATCACCCACTAACCCATGTGGAGTTTGAGGATGCATGGAAGGAGATGGTGGTTGAGTAGGAGACAGATCCCACATTGTGTAATATGTATGAGCTCCATGCAATTTAGATTTCTTCATACTTCAAGATTTTCCACGGGAGAATAACATCAACTAAACATAGTGAGAGCACCAACAAAATGGTGAAAAGAAACCACATCGACGAGTCAACACCTCTACATGCGTTTGCAAAAAATATGTACCAATTGTTGCAAAAAAAAGAGATGCTGAAGGTCTAGAAACTTTTGCGTCATAGGTATGAGATCTTGTACACTAACTTCTTTCATGGCGTGATTACATAATAGATCAAGGGTTTATTGTATTATTTTTGCTGGATAATTTTCATTTATTGATGGCGATCTATTAATATCTAACTCATTCAACTTTTCTTTGCTGATGCAGGACTACCCTCCTAGAAAAAAAACTACCCCTGAAACGACAACTAGGCAGGATCTATACTTTTGCAATATTCATAAAATACCAAGTGTCTTATGTTTCTGGAACATCTTTTCGTACAAAGAAGATTGACACAACTAATTTCCTTGTGTACTATGGGAAAGAAGGCCCTATATTTTTATGATCGCAACATAAGTTTAAAGTAGCTTGCAATGAAAAGAAAGAAGAGAAGAGTTGTCAGTGCATACGGTTGGAGCACCCAAACATTATGGATCTCCAAAATTTTATACATGGGAAATACCATATGAATGGAACCACGTTTACACTGGACTGCTATGCTGACACCTCATCTCATTATAGTATTGATAAATGAGCAGATTCGGAAGCTCCCTTGAAGTACGTACTAAGAAGGTGCTCGAGGAATGCCTATATCGATATTCCCTGTGCCAGAAATGACACTTTACAAACTGGACAAAAATGACATACCAGAAAGTGGTATAAATTGCAACCTGCTGGAGATCAGCTTAGAGCGGGGAATAGATCAAAAGTGGCCGATGAAAGAGCCATGACCGTCTTGGATCGAGGAACTAGTAGACATGTTCAATCATCGAATTATCTTTGGTTCCTGGTTTGCATTTGTTTTTAATCTAGTGAGGATAGAGTAAAACCCTGCAGTCTCCGTTGGATAATGAGTGCGCCTTTTATCTACAGAGATTTGTGTTCGTTTCTGCTAGATGAAGAAGGTTGTCTCGCATATGCATTCAAGATCTACTAGTAGTCTTATTTCCTTCTTTCAAATAATTACATGGAAACTTCCTACGAATAGTACATGATAATCAACCCTTTGATCCGAAGAAGTTATTCCTTGATGATTCATCATAAAATCCTTTGATCCAAAGATATATATACTCTCTCCGTCCAAAAATAACAGACTTAGGTTTGTTAAGATTTAAATGTATCTAGACGCATTTTAGTGTATAGATATATTCAAATCTAGACAAACCCAAATCAGTTATTTCTGAATGGAGAGAGTATACCTCTATGTATACTTTAATTTGGATTATCATAATCGTAAGCCCTTAGAAAATACCGTAGGCAAGGTTCGGGCTCCGGCTGCAGTCCGTCTGCGGTCATCAGCACCTTACAGCGCATCACCTTGTCACGGGTATCGTCGGCGACGTAGCCGATCGGGGGGCGGTCGGTGTAGATCGCCACGTCAGCGTCGATCTCCACCTGCCCCGAACGGCGCCACTCCGCCGCCATGCGCTCCCGGAGGCTTCTCGAGAGCCCCACGCCGTCGGCCCTGGCCAGCACCTCGACGTCTCTTTCCCAGGGCTCCCGGGACACGCAGCCGCCCGGCTCCACGCGCGCCCAGCCAAGCGCCACCCCCGAGTACGTCAGGACCACCTCGGCGCGGTCGGCGCACGCCTTGCTCGCCCGCAGCGTGAGGTTGAACGCTGGGGAGACCACTCGGCCGGGCCGGGCCACGTCGATGCCCTCGTAGCCGGCGAGGCTGACGGAGAAAGCCGGCATGTTGGCGCGCTTCATATATTCCACGGGAAGGAACAATAGCGCCGTCAAAACAACCGAAACAATTACCAGGGCTAGGTAGGCGCGCCAGTCCGGGTCTTCATCGTCGCGCATGTTGCCCAGGACTGGCGCTTCATCGTCGCGCGGATCGGCGGGGATGGCGTGGTACTGGTAGGCCGCCTGTTCTAGGTCGACGCCCATGCTTGTTCGATCTTTGAACGACTACTCAAGGCTACTTGTGGTTCTTGGTTGTCTCTGGATCATGAGGAGATCCTATATGCCGGTGGTTTCAGTTCGTGAGCCCAACTGCTGCGCGAATATATCGGCCATGACCCAGGAGACAGTTTGGAATTGGTTCAGTCGATATCCAGAGATAGGATTTCTCGTAAGCGAACTCTCGTATCGTACGTACGTGATCTGAACGGCCTTCCGCGCGTATACTGATCTCGAGATCCTCAGCTGTCACGGCATGTATCTCTTCTCCCTTGTAAGAACGTAAACCTCGATCTAGAGGGTCCATCTCATCGTCTAGCAGCCATGGAAGAACCTTTCGCGCAGAGGCATCCCTGCCTCCTGGTGGCGTTGTTCGTATCCGTCGTTGTGGTCATCTCGACCGCCGTCACCGTCCTCGACATCAAGCTCGTGTCAACTCCGCCCGAGTTCTCCGCGACCGTCTCCGGCTACGAGGGCCTCGTCCGCAGCGCCGACGCGGGGGCCGCGCCGCCCTCCTTCCGCGTCGCCCTCCACGTCAAGAACAATAACGTGTGGTGGCAGCACTGCTTCGCGGTGGGCCGCGCGGTGGTGGAGTACGACGGCGTGCCTGGACTTGCCTTCCCGCTGCTGGATGGGGGCCCGGACTTGCCTTCCCGCTGCCTGCTTTTCTTCTTCATGGAGCCAGGCAGGATGGATGGCGAGTGACTCCATCATACGATCGGATCGGAATTTACGAGACAACATCGACTTCTTGCGGTCACTAATTCACGTGGAAACCTATCCAACGTCTACGGGTGTCCCTTTCCCTTCCCACTAGCCAATACGAAACAGATAATGTTCACCCATCTCTATACCTCCTGTTTTAAGTTCAGTTTAGTGTTGTGCCAATATTACGGGAGAAATGGTACTACTATTAATTCGGGAGAGATACTAGCCATGGTCAAATTGTTATCTCATGTCCTGGGTACGCTGAGTATTATGTCAATTCAACGCGTGGAGGCGCAACCATAGTCGGGAAGGTAGGTGTTAGCACTACTTTCTCGCCCCCGTGGGGGCAAACAGGGGAGCCTAGTCCCCACGCTTCCCTCACTCCCCTTCTCCTCTCCCCCTCTATGCTGCAGTAGGGTCGGCCCGCCGGGCGCTGCCTGTAGGTGCTGGCATCGACAGAGCCGGCTAGACCTTTCTCGCGTGGGTGGACTGGTAGTGCGGCGCGCGGCGACTCGCGGCGGTGCAACTCGGCCTTACGTCGGTCCAGCAAACTTCGGGTGGCCTCGATGGCGGTGGGGCGGCTGTTTGGCGGCGAGGAGCCACTATAGTGTGCGCGCGGCCGGCAGCGCCCTCCCGACCAGATCTAGGCCCAAAAGGGTCCCATCCCCCATCTAGGCCTAGGCGGGCCGACCAGACGTGTTGGCGGTGCCCCTGATGGACGGAGAAGCAGGGGCTTGTGCTAGGAATGGTGGTGTCAGTACCACCCTTGTTGCAGTACGGTGGCAGGGCTTTACGGGCCCTCTTTGGCTCGGCCGGCCGAAGGGCCTGGTTTTACCTGCTGTTGCATCCAGTCCGCTACTGCCTTTTCGGCGGTGGAGGTTCCCTCCCGCGTGCCATAGTACCGTCGTCTCTCGCCGGAGTTCCTTCTGTTCGGTTTTACCAGCCACACTACTTGGGTCATGGTTAGACGACGGTGATGACTGAAAGATCGTGGTGGCGTGTGCTGGTGGCGGCAAGATTGGTGGAGCGATACATAGCATCTAGGGGTGGTTTTTCTAGGGTCAAGAGAAACCCTGCCATCTCGACATTAACGCGGTGATGCCTGCGGGTGTCGCCATCCTTCCTGAAGGGCGTCGGGGGTGCCTCTTCCCGCGGGCGGAGCCAGAATTTGAACTTAGGGGGGGCGAGCGATGAAAATCAAGAAGCTAGCCAATCACTGCGGAAAGGGGCCGACCACAATTGCATATCGCCCTTAGGTCAAGTATACATAGGTATCGAGTCTAAAAAAAATCAATATCCGACAAATATTTGACTACTAAAATTGGCTAACAAATCGTGATATGTATGGCAAATTTGCCACAAAGCAGCTATTTTTCACTGATTTAAAACTTTCTATACGTAGACTGTCTAAAAAAATCAATATCCGACAAATATTTGACTACTAAAATTGGCTAACAAATCGTGATATGTATGGAGAATTTGCCACAAAGTAGCTATTTTTTCACTAATTTATAACTTCCTATTTTGAATCCTGAATTTTCAACACATGGCCAAATTCGACATCGAATCAATGGGGGGAAAACTCAGTCTACTACACTTTTTCCTCATCGTTTCTAAACTAATAAAATATAGATAAACTGAAGCGGAACAAATTACAATAGTTAGATCAGATTAACGGTGCTATGTACAATACAGTGTACCATGACTAAATCGGTGGTGAATAGACGGGATGGTGATGCAGACTCAATGATAAGCGGGCGGAAGATTAGGGGCTTCCACGGTATGCCTTGATAAGCCGGGATCAAAGTCTAACACCGGCAATGGCAGCGAGCGGCAGCTGGCTTCATCGCAGCCTAGGAATAGCAAGCAAGATCAAATCTGATATAAGAGAGCGAAAGTGAAAAATAACCGAGCTTCCACGACCGCCCATTGCCTGTACATGGGTACCCAGCAGATGGACGGGCTATTCTCTTTTCTGATTGGGCTTCACCAGAAATACTTGAATTTAAGCTTAAATATTATGCTATTTAGTATGATTCTCTGTGGCATTAGTATGAACATGCACTAATAACACTGTTGTAAATCCTTGAGGGGGGCGAACTGTTGAGGGGGGTTTGACCCCTGCTTCCCCCGGCTCCGCCCCTGCGCTTTTGTTGCTGGAACATCTTTTCGTACAAAGAAGGTTGACATGACTAATTTCCTTGTGTACTATGAGAAAGAAGGCCCTACATTTTCATGGTCACAATATGAGTTTAAAGTTGTTTGCTAATGAAAAGAAAGAAGAGTATAGTTTTGAGGAATCACGGTGGGACCATGACTAAATCGGTGTTGAATAGACGGGACAATGATGCAGACTCAATGATAAGCGGGCAGAAGATTAGGGGCTTCCACGGTATGCCTTGATAAGCCGGGATCAAAGTCTAACGTCGGCAATGGCAGCGAGCGGCAGCTGGCTTCATCGTATCCTAGGAACAACAAGCAAGATCAGATCTGATATAAGAGAGTGGAAGTGAAAAATAACTGAGCTTCCACGACCGCCCATTGCCTGGACATGGGTACCCAGCAGATGGACGAGCTATTCTCTTTTCTGATTGGGCTTCACGTTGTGCAGAAATACTTGAATTTAGGCTTAAACATTATGCTATTTAGTATGATTCTATGTGGCATTAGTATGAACATGCACTAATAACACCGTTGTAAATCCTTGAGGGGGGCGAACTGTTGAGGGGGGTCTGACCCCTGCTCGGCCCCCCTTGGCTCTGCCCCTGCCTCTTCCCTACCCCAAAATACCGGGGAAAACCCTAGGACATGCACCGGGGTAACCCCAAGAACTGTCCGGGCAACAGCGCCGTCGTCGCCGCTCCCTTCTTGGAGGTGCTGCTTGGTACGAGGCGCTTCAGAGTGCTAGGAATATGGTGGGAATTCTCCAGAGGGAATGACGGGTGCGAGTCATCTCCGTTTTCGTTGAACCGTAAATGTCGGCATTGTTTTCTCTTCTTTGTTCTTATTTGTTTCTTTTGGGATGTTTTGTCTTGTTTGCCCTAGCAGTGGCCTTATAGTTGTATCTGTTGGTTGCTATATTAATATAGCGGGGGTGAAAGCCTGTTTCAAGAAGGTCTGGCACTAAACCCCGATCGTGATTACTTGTCTTTGTAACGGTGGATGCCTCGGATGGTCCAAGAAATTACTATTTAGCGCTCAGATTAAAAAGAAATGAGAATAGAGTAAATGATAAAGATCGAGGACAGGGCATTTCTGGTTACTAGAGATGATGTGGAGGGTTAAGGGAAGGCATATCTCTAGTTACTAGAGGTGGGATAATGGGCTAGGAAATGGTGCGGCAACAAAGGGGGCTCATGTTCCTCTCTAGGCGGGTGCACTATGTCGACCTGCAAGTATGAATTCAGGGGATTAGAACACCATTGTTTACCAATATTTAGATCAAGTGAGCGGTGTCCCGAGAGATCAATGCTACCTATGCAGGTTCCTGAGGGCATCTCCACCGGCCCGACCCAAATGGGCAACCGAAACAGTATGTTTCTGTCCGTTTGGGTCGGGCCGCGACCGCTTTGGGATCGCGGTTCGGCCTGTCTGGCCAACCACGCCCAGCGGCGCGACCCATCTGTCCGTGTTTGGCAAAAGTCCCCTCACCGACACCATTGCCGGTGTGTTTCCATTGCGTTCCCGTCGCCCCGCCGCCTCCCGCCTTTCTTTCCTATTGATTCCCGCCTCTTCTGGGCGTTTCCTGCCGCGTCTAGGAGCGCCCATAAAAAGGGGAGGCCAGCCGATGTAGGCACAACCAGAAATCGCACCAATGTCTGGCCATCCGCGGCACCCCCGACAACCACCAGAAATCCCACCGGAGGAACCGAGTGTGTTGCTGCCTCCGATTCTGGGGCGCCCGCAGATATACACGATGACATTCAATCGCTCTCTCGAAAAAGAATGGGGGCTTGTCGACCCGCCGGCGCCGCTAGAGCTCTAGGTAGAGCATAGTTTGAGTGGTGTTGTGTGGTGTTCAAGTGTTGTTTGCTTGTAATATAGTTGAAGACTCGAATAAAACTTCCCATTGCATTTCTCCATGTTTCTACATCATACATGGCGAGTGCACAGCCTTGCCTACTCGTCGGAGGAGTCGGAGTCGGTTTCGGGGTGGTAGCAGCGACGGCACATGGTGTCGTCGAAGACGCTGACGGCGAGCCTTCCTTCGCCGTCGTACTTGAACACGATGATGTTGCCCACCTCGATCTGGTGCGCACGGGCAAAATCCTCCCATCTATTGGCGAGGAACATCTGCCCGAGGCGGTCGAACTACACTTCCACCGGGTACATGGCGGTGTTGACACCGGACGCCCGCATAATGACCTGATGGGGCGGCGCATCATCGACCAGTGACGCGAACTTGTGGGGAAGGAGAAACCTGTCCCGCGACATGCCGGAGTGGATGGGCACGGTGAACTCAATGCCGGTGTCGAGAAAATCAGGCGACGAAGGCGGTGAGGGAGAGCTTGCCGGCGCGCTGCTTTGTACGAGTCCTCCACATCTCCCTAGACGTCCACTGCCGGGACCCAGAGGTCGCCCTAGATGCCCTCCCTCGATCCAACGCCGCCAAACATGGCTATCTACTGGGTGTGGAGGATTGAGGGGGAGGAGAGTGTGGCGCGGTGTTGAAGATGATGGCCGAGGGTGGCCAGTTAAAAAGACCCAGCATCGGATGCCGGCACGGAGGCCGAAGCGACGGCATTGAAGCATCGCGGTAGGAGGGCAGGCGTCGGGTGGCGCCAACAGCGGCGCGGCCAGCCTTTGCAGCAGCCTTCCATTGATAGCTAGTTGAAGGCACCCGTTGGGTCACTGGCAAGCGGGCCCTCGCCCCCCGCGGGAGGACAAGGGAGGCCGCGCGCGCTGTCCGGACCGACGCATCAGACACGCAAATTAGGTGCGCCGATGGGTCAAGCCGGACACGTCGATCCAGATGGGCCGTGCCGGTGTGAGGCCACGCACGCCTCACATGTCCGTGCGGACATGTTCGGACCGGTTGGATCGACCCGGTGGAGATGCCCTGACAGATCACGGTGATGCTCACTATCGCATCATAGACAACTGAACAAGGCAAAAAATGACGGACGGATGGTTCCTTCCTTCCGATCTGCTGCTTGCTGCTCAAGAGGACATGCTGTGGGGTGGGCGGAGGCAGAGATGTGAAGAAGAGTTGGGTGGTCGGTGGTGAAGATTGGATAAGAAATAGTACGAAGGGGTAGAAAACCTGTACATGACCCAACAGCGCTGTAAATGCAAGGACAACACAAGTAGGACCGTGCACTGCAGTAGATTGCACATTTATATACGTACGTACGTACTATTGCCATACATGGTGAAAGAGCATGTGGGCCCCCATGTGTGGTTTTGGTAATTAATGACAATATTTATGGATTAATGTGTGTATTGAGTTGTACTTGTAGGAATTGTCCATTGGCATCGCTTTGAGTATGTGTTGGCTTCAAGGTCGACGAAATGAAGAAGTTGCGTTGTGGACGCTCAATATGCGCCATCCCTAGAAGATCTCATGATTGGTGCTTGCCATCCTTGGTGTTTATGGATCAATGAAGGCAAGGCCAAGAGATGTTCAAGGCAAAGGTATTCTTGATAGGTTTTTCCCTTTTGCCGGTCTCGTGTTGACCGGGTTTAGGATAGATAGCCGTACTACCAAGAGAGGCTCTCGAGTGAGTATCTCAATCATATCGTCCGGAGAGAGCCTTCCAGTGGTACCGCTACCGCTCGGCCCCTGCCCGCGGCCTCCTTCTCTGCCTCGCGTGGTAGCGCCTTCCAGTGGTACCGGCCTGGCCCGGTAGTACCGCCCAGGTGTGCCGGTACTACCGGCCGGCCCAGGTCCATCCCCAGCTTCTCCCAGCGCCCAGGCGCGCTCCCTGGCCCAGCCGCCCTGGCCTTTCTTCCTGCCGCCGCTCGCCTTGAAGGCCAAGTGTGCTGCCGCTTCTCTCGCTGGCTCCGCTCTCCAGCATCGCTCTTCCTCACGTGCGCGCTGGCGCCCGATCCCCTGCTAGCCCCGCTGCCTTCGCTCGCTGCTGTGCGCTGGGCCGCCGGGCGGTAGTACCTGTGTACTACCGGCCCATGCCGTTTTAGCCTCCAATGGCCAGATTTCCTAGCCCCATATAAATAGCCTCTACCCTTTATCTTTTTGGTTGCTTCTTCTTCCTCTATTCTTTCTCAAGCTTTGTCTAATATTTGACACATCTCTTGGCTTGATTTCTTCCTCCACATCCAATGATTCTTGCCCATATTTGAGGGGAAGGTAGAGGAGATCTAGATCTATATTTTGACCAAACCAAATCACCTCTTTGTGAGCGATTCTTTGGGATCTAGATCTTTGGGGCTTTTTGTGTTCCCCTTTTGTGTTCTTCCTCTCTTGTTCCATCAATTGCTTTAGTAGCCTTGTTGGAACTTGAGAGTGAAGATTTGGGGCATCCTTGTGGTGTTATTGCCTTTTGCATTTGTTGCATCGGTGTGTGTTCTCTTCAGAGGATTTGTTCGGTGATAGTCATTGGAGCTTGTCCCTCTTGGGTTCTTGGAACCCTAGACGGTTCTGTGGCCTTTGTGGCGTGTTCTTGGGGTCTTCAATTAAGTTGTGAAGCTCCCCCAAGATTTAGGCCTTGGTGGCGATTATTGGGAGCCTCCAATTAAGTTGTGGTGATAGCCCCAATCTTGTACGGGTTCGGTGACCACCCTTAAGTGTCCCATAGTGGAACGGGTGCTTGCCCGCATGGTGGGTGCTTGGGAGAATAGGGTGAGGCCTTTGTGGCATTGGTGGTCTTAGTACCGCCCACCCCTCCAACAAGACATACTCCCTTGTTGGGAGGAACTCGGTAAAACATCGTCGTCCCCGCGTGCCTTGGTTATCTCTATACCCGAGCTCTTTACTTATGCACTTTACATTGTGATAGCCATTGTGCTTGAAGTAATTATATTGCTATCATATTGTTGCTTGTCTTCCTTAGCATAAGTTGTTGGTGCACATAGGTGAACCTTAGTATATCTAGGCTTTGTGCTTAACAAAAGAAAACGCTAGTTTTATTCCGCCTTTGTTAATCCCATCTCGTAGAAGTTTTAATTGCCTATTCACCCCCCTCTAGGCGACATCCGTGATCTTTCAATTGGTATCAGAGCAAGGTCTCTCGCTTTTAGGCTTCTCCGCCTTGAGAGTAAAGATGTCGTCTAGTGGTGTAGTGCACGATTCCTATTATATATTCGATGTCACAAATTATGATGTTTGGAAATCTTGCATGCTAGATTTCTTTCGGGACATTCACCCGTCTATCGAGGGAATTCTATATATGGGTTTCTCTTCTCCTATGGATCCCCAACACGAATCTTTAGAGGATAAGATGAACTCTTATATAGATGCTCAAGCTACTAAAATGCTTTTACTTGTTGTGAGCAATGTAGTTATTTCTTCAATCATGCCTTATCGAAGTGCTCATGAGATATGGACAAAGCTTCAAGATAAATATGGAGTGTCCAACATTATTGAGGATGATTGTTTTCCCTCCACCTCCGGCCATGATGAGGTCTCATCTTCTACCACTTCACCTACATGTGATTTTTCACAAGGGAATGATATGGTGAGTGGTGATAGAAGTTGCAATTTGGATAGTGAGCTTACTATTGATTATCCATCATCTCTATCTAGTTGCAATATTCTATCTTTGGACTCTAGCACTTGTAGCACTCGAAACCCCTCATATGCTAGTGTTGGTAGTCCTTGAATATCATGTAGAAATGGCTGGAATAATTCACATGATGATATGCTTGCATTGTATTATGGCCATGATAAAAATGCATCTATTTCCTCTAGTGCTTGTGTTGCTAACCACGTAGAGGAAACTGAAGATTATGATATGTTGCTAACGTATCCATAATTTTTGATGTTCCATGCTTGGTGATGGCCCAAAATATATCGAGCTCGTTGGGGAACCCTAAGAGGAAGGTATGATGAGCACAGCAGCAAGTTTTCCCTCAGTACGGAACCAAGGTTATCAATCTAGTAGGAGCAAGGAAACACTCCAAAGGTTTTGCTAGATGAGCCTTGGCAGGGCGCACTACCAGTGCTAGAAGCAACGTGGAGACCTGCACAACACAACCACATAATTTTGCCCCAACTTACGATGAGGTTGTCAATCTCACCGGTTTTGCTGAAAACAAAGGATTAAACGTATCTAATGGAAGGAAGTAATAGTTTGCAGAAAGTAAACACAAAGCAGTAAACATTTTGTAGATTGATTGTAAAATAAAGGATCGGGGTCCATAGTTCACTAGAGGTGGCTCTCCTTAAGATAAATAACATGCTAGGTGAACAAATTACAGCGGGGCAATTGACAAACATCGAGAAAGCATACAAGCATATACTAATTATCTTGACTCCTTTGAGATTCGATTGGGCATTACAACATTATACATAGACCGCCATCCAACTGCATCTATGACTAATAATCCACCTTCAGGTTATCATCCGAACCCCCTCCAGTATTAAGTTGCAAGCAATAGATTATTGCTTTATGAATTGCGTGCAAAGTAAACAATACGATTGTTCTATGAACAAAGGACTGTTGTTTTCTCCCTAGTAGCAACAACACATCTAGTACCTTAGAGATTTCTGTCACTTCCCCAGATTACCAGAGGCATGAACCCACTATCGAGCATAAATAGTAACTATTGGAGTTGCTAGCATCTACTTGGCCAAGATAGCTACTAACAACGGAAAGCATGCAAGATCACAAATAACAAAGACATGATAGAATCAATAATCAATATGAAATAGCATCTCAATATCCATCGGATCCCGCAAACACAACATGCAGAATTACAAAAAGATGATCTTGACCATGAACGGAGCTCACAAGATCTAAACATGAAAGCACAAAGGAGGAGAACCAACCATCTAGCTACTACATGGACCCGTAGTCCAGAGATGAACTACTCACGCATCACACCGGAGGCTTGCATGATGATGAAGAAGGCCTCTAGGGTGAATTCCCCTCTTCGGCAGGGTGCCGGGAAGAGCTTTAGATCCCTCCTGATCTAGGGATGAAGATGACGGCGGCTACAGACTCTTTCGTGGAATTTTGATCGGGTACTTAGGGTTTCCGTATCAGAGGCAATATATAGGCAGAAGGAGAGGCCGGGGGGTGCCTGGGCTGGCCACACCACCCCTGGCGCGGGCCAAGCCTGGCTGCACGGCCAGGTGGTGTGGCCGCCCTCTGGCCCTTCTCTGTCTCGTATTCTGGCTCCAGGTGTCCCCCGGTATAATAATAAATTTGGCTTTTGTCCCGTCCAATTCCGAGAATATTCATTTTTTGACTTCCTGGAACCAAAAACAGCAGAAAACAGGCAGCTAGCACTGTGGCTCTTGTTAATAGGTTAGTCCAAGAAATCATATGAAAAGAACTCCAAAGTGTGGACAAAACATAAGAAGGTAGATAAACCAAGCATGGAACATCAAAAATTATAGATACATTTGCAATGTATCAACATCCCTAAGCTTAACTCCTGTTCGTCCTCGAGTAGGTAAGTGATAAAAAGAAAGAATAATTTTTGAGGTGACATGCACCATCATAAACTTGATCAAAGTATTTGTAAAACATTCAAAGCTGGGATCATAGTACTTCAATCATAACATGAAAGACAAATTTCTAGAAATAAGACAAAGAAACTATGTTGTAACATGAAAAGGCACAAACAAAAGATTCATGAATAACAATGTTTTGCAAGACGTTTGTTTGTTTCACATAAAGAAAACATAGCATAGTAGTATTCAGCTTATCCCTCATAGAGTAGCAAATCTAAATGCATAGGACACCTTCAAAGTTCATAAGAGTGACTAGATACAAATAGTTTAAAACAAGCAATATCTAGGTATGCATCAATCAACAAGTTTTGGGACAATGCACATAGAACTAAGAATGGCCACTATGCTCTCAAAGTAGGTGCATAAAGGTAGAAGGTGGAGACTCAATATAATGGTGGAAGAAAGGCCTTCATAGAAGGAAGCAGAGATTCAAGTTTCATAAAGAGCTTCCAAAAATTATGGTACTTATAGCTTTCAGCTCTCATTGCCCCTATCATAAGCATCTTGAAGTGATTAAGATTAAAGTCAACAAACTATGGTGTACATGCTTGACGAAGTATAAGTTAGAAATCTCATGTCCCTTGAATACGAGGGCCGCTCCTCATGCTACTCAAGTTTAGTCACCGGTAAGTTCTTGTCATCGTAAGTACATGTGTATCATAGAGAACCGCCAACGGGGTACCCCTTGCCCGATGATACGGAAGAATCCCCATATCAAAATGACAAGGCAAGCAGACAACAAGCATCTCAGCAATCTTCTTATTTACCATGGGAATATGGTGCTTTTTTCTCTCTTTCCTCTTTTCATAATCTTTTTTTTCTCTTTTTTCTCAATATAGGACTCTTTTTTTATAATAAGAATGCTTCATAGACAGCTCATTATGGTTACGCTGCAGGTTTCCACCATGTCAGCATGGATTAGACCAGCGGCCCAGACGTTTCTCTAACACATATACATAACTCCATGGACTTACAAGCTCCCCTTTCATTTCACGCCGATGACACCCATATACAAAAGAGCATGATATCAACTAGGTACAAAGTACCAGTGCAATGTTGAAAGCGTTCCCCATGACAGCATGGTTCTGCTAATCCCCAACAAATAACTGCAAGCATATACAACATAGAAGACACAATGGTTCAAGTTTATTAAGGGCAAAAAAGTAAAGTGTGCCATCAAGTTCGTGAGAGCTTTAATCACTAGTTTTCTCATAACAAGTTTAATTTGGAAGGTAAACAAAAACATGAATATACTTGGAATAGCTTAAGCTAGTAGGTAGGTATGGTGGACTCTTTGGAATAACTTGGTTTAGGGAGTTGGATGCATGAGTGGAACTCATACTTGGTTGCGGAGGCTAGCAAAATACTGGGAGCGACAAACTAAGAGAGCAATAATGGTCATAATCATGCAAAGCGACAAAACATCATTGATCAAAGCATAAAGTGATACTACAAGTTGAAAACTAAAGGATCATAAAGGCTATGGTGACTTGGGATAGTCATAACATGGTGTGAGCATGCGCCAAGTCAACCCAAATAAAGCATCAAAGGAGAATACCACAATACTATGCTTTAATATGCTAAAACAACGCATGATTCATCCAAGGCACATTAAGCAATCTCAGTTGTTTATAACAAGTCATGCTACAGCAAAGAATACTAAGCATAAATCCAAAACAATATCAAGCATGGCATAACAAAGCATATGCCACAGTCAAAAACAAGCTCTCTTTAACATTTAAGCATGAACTTTCCTACTCTTTTCCAAACCAAACCAAACTATTTGGAAACCAATATATGAAAGAGGGGGTTAAACCAATTTATTCAGCAAACAAAGCAAATGAAAAACCAAAACAAAAAATAAGACGCTCCAAGAACAACACAACTGTGCATGAAACAATAAAAATGAAGCGTTTGGAAGAAACCTGGGATTTTTATTGATGAAGAAGGGGATCCCTTGGGCATCCCCAAGCTTGGACGCTTGTACTTCTTGGATATTTCTTAGGGTGACATGCTTGGCATCCCCAAGCTTGAGCTTTAGTCCATTCTTCATCTCATTACTCATTCCTTCCATACACCTGAAATTTTTCCTTCATACAAAACTTCACACAATCTTTATTAGCAACATTAGTGCACTTAAGATAATAAGTCTTTAGGTTCAGTTCTAACACAAATAAAACTTCCATTAAAACACTAGCTACTGTAGTACTTCCCTCAAAAATCTCAATTCCCCAAAAGAACTCAAAAAGGAACCAACAAGAAGCAAATGTAGAAAATGGCAGAAATCTGTCAAAACAGACCAGCAAGTAAAGACGAATTTTTTCGAAGATCTTATGTTACTCAAATCAAAAAGTGTTGAACTAACGAAAGTTAGATAACAACCTGGGACAGAAGCACAAAAATTGACGCCTCAAAAGGACGTTCATAGATTTTACACGATTTTTTACGGCGAAGCACATAAATCTGTTTCGGGACAGCAACTTTCCCAATCATTACTTCTCTGTCATTAGAGGTTACTCTTGGCACAAAAAGCAAATAAAAAGGATAAGGAGCGGTTATTACTGAAGTAATAACTTCCAAGACTCATCTAAATTTTTTGGGTTATCTCCCAATAAGTACTTTTCTTTAACACCTTTAAGTTAGGCATAAGAAGCAAAAAGAATCAAGTGTTCTCAAATGAAGAAGCATTAAGAGCAAATTTTGTTTTCATAGGAGAGGCAAAAGAAATCTTCTCTCTCTTCTTAGGGAAGTGTTCTATACCTTTCTTGAGTGGGAGTTGATATTTAATGGTGCCTTCTTTCATATCAATAATGGCACCAACAGTTCTAAGAAAAGGTCTTCCCAAAGTAATAGGACAAGAAGCATTGCATTCAACATCCAAAACATAGAAATCAATGGGGACATAGGCATTGTTAACCATAATAAGAACATCATTAAGACTCCCCATGAGTTTCTTTTTGGCATTATCCTCAAGTGGGACATTCAAATAACAATCTTCAAGTGGTGGTAAATCAAGCATATCATAAATCCTTCTAGGCATAATAGAAACACTACTATCGAGATCACATAAAGCTTTGAAATCAAAATCATTCACTTTCATATTAATTATGGGTTCCCAACCATCTTCTTGCTTTATAGGAATAGAAGCTTTATGTTTCATCTTTTCTTCTTTAATATTTATGAGAGCATCAGTAATGTGTTTTGTAAAGGCCATGTTTATAGCACTAGCATTAGGACTTTTAGCAAGCTTTTGTAGGAACTTAATAACTTCAGAGATGTTGCAACCATCAAGATCAAAATCATAATTATCATATAGAGTAGTAGAGCTATTACTAGCCTCAGCACTAGTGGTAGTGATAGTAGAAACACTAATGTTTCTAGCAATTTTATCTTCTCTTTCCCACTTAGCATGTAATTCAGCTAATAGTCTAACATTTTCATCAATTCTTACTTGTATGGCATTAGTAGCTGCAAAAGGATTATCAATAGTTTCAGGTTTAGCAGCCATTTTGCTCAAAGAAGATTGAGCTTCAGCCAAAGCTCATATATTTCTTTCAGCATTAGAGAGTTTTTCCTCAATAGTTTTATTGAAAGCAGTTTGTTTACTAATAAAGTCTTTAAGCATGACTTCAAGTTCAGAGGGAGCACTCCTATTATTGTTGTAAGAATTTCCATAAGCATTACCATTGTTGGGAGGATATGGCTTATAATTGTTGTTACCAAAATTATTCCTGTAGGCATTGTTGCTAAAATTGCTATTTCTTATAAAGTTCACATCAACTTGCTCTTCTTGAGTAACCAAAGAGGCTATGGGAACATTACTTGGATCAATATGGGCTTTCCCATTAACAAGCATAGACATAATAACATCAATCTTATCACTCAAGGAGGAGGTTTCCTCAACAGAATTTACCTTCTTACCTTGTGGAGCTCTCTCAGTATGCCATTCAGAATAGTTAACCATCATATCTAGAAGCTTTATTGTAGCACCCAAAGTAATGGTCATAAAGGTACCTCCAGCAGCAGAATCCAATAGGTTCCTTGAAGAATAGTCCAATCCTGCATAAAAGGTTTGGATGATCATCCAAGCAGTCAGTCCATGAGTGGGACAATTCTTTACCAAAGATTTCATTCTTTCCCAAGCTTGAGCAACATGTTCATTATCAAATTGTTTAAACTTCATTATTTCACTTCTCATAGATATAATCTTAGCAGGAGGATAGTATTTTCCAATGAAAGCATCTTTGCATTTAGTCCAAGAATCAATACTATTCCTAGTTAAGGAATTCAACCACTCTTTAGCTTTTCCTCTCAAAGAGAAAGGAAACAATTTAAGATTAATAATATCTCCATATACATCCCGATGCTTTTGCATCTCACAAAGTTCAACAAAGTTATTTAAATGAGCAGCATCATCTTCATTACCAATACCAGAAAATTGTTCTCTCATAACAAGATTGAGTAAAGCAGGTTTAATCTCAAAGAAAGTTGCTTCAGGAACATGTGGAGCAATAGGTGTGCTTATAAAATCATTGTTGTTGGTGCTAGTGAAGTCAAGGGTAGTCATTTTTTTGTGTTTTAATAAATAAAGCAAACTTGTAAAACTAATTTTTTGTGTTTTTGATAAAGAAACAAGCAAACAAAGCAAAAGTAAACTAAGCAAAACAAAAATAACAAAGTAAAGAGATTGGTTATGAGGGAGTCCCCTTGTGAAGATGTCCTTGACTCCTCAGCAACGGCGCCAGAAAAAGAGCTTGATGGCCCAAAATATATCGAGCTTGTTGGGGAACCCCAAGAGGAAGGTATGATGAGCACAGCAGCAAGTTTTCCCTCAGTACGAAACCAAGGTTATCAATCCAGTAGGAGCAAGGAAACACCCCAAAGGTGTTGCTAGCTGAGCCTTGGCAGGGCGCACTACCGGTGCTAGTAGCAACATGGAGACCTGCAACAACACAACCACAGAACTTCGCCCCAACTTACGATGAGGTTGTCAATCTCACCGGTTTTGCTGAAAACAAAGGATTAAACATATCGAATGGAAGGAAGTAATAGTTTGCAAAAAGTAAACATAAAGCAGTAAATAGATTGTAGATTGATTGTAAAAGAAAGGACCGGGGTCCATAGTTCACTAGAGGTGGCTCTCCTTAAGATAGATAACATGTTGGGTGAACAAATTACAGCGGGGCAATTGACAAACATCGAGAAAGCATACAAGCATATACTAATCATCTTGACTCCTTTGAGATTCGATTGGGCATTACAACATTATACATAGACCGCCATCCAACTGCATCTATGACTAATAATCCACCTTCAGGTTATCATCCGAACCCCTCCAGTATTAAGTTGCAAGCAACAGATTATTGCTTTATGAATTGCGTGTAAAGTAAACAATACAATTGTTCTATGAACAAAGGATTGTTGTTTTCTCCCTAGTAGCAACAGCACATCTAGTACCTTAGAGATTTCTGTCACTTCCCCAGATTACCAGAAGCATGAACCCACTATCGAGCATAAATACTAACTCTTGGAGTTGCTAGCATCTACTTGGCCAAGATAGCTACTAACAACGGAAAGCATGCAAGATCACAAAAAACAAAGACATGATAGAATCAATAATCAATCTGAAATAGCATCTCAATATCCATCGGATCCCCGCAAACACAACATGCATAATTACAAAAAGATGATCTTGATCATGAACGGAGCTCACAAGATCTAAACATGAAAGCACAAAGGAGGAGAACCAGCCATCTAGCTACTACATGGACCCGTAGTCCAGAGATGAACTACTCACGCATCACACCGGAGGCTTGCATGATGATGAAGAAGGCCTCCAGGGTGAATTCCCCTCTCCAGCAGGGTGTCGGGAAGAGCTTCATATCCCTCGCGATCTAGGGATGGAGATGACGGCGGCTACAGACTCTTTCATGGATTTTTATCGGGTCCTTAGGGTTTCTGTATCGGAGGCATCTTATAGACGAAAGGGGAGGCCGAGGGGGTTTCGGAGGCGGCCAGACCACCCCCTGGCACGGGCCAGGCTAGGCTGCGTGGCCAGGTGGTGTGGCGCCCCCTGGCCCCTCTCCGTCTAGTATTCTGGCTCCTTGTGTCCCTCGGTGAAAAACCGACTTTGGATTTTGTCCCATCCAATTCTGAGAATATTCATTTTCTGACTTTCCTGGAATCAAAAACAGCAGAAAACATGCAGCTGGCACTGTGGCTCTTGTTAATAGGCTAGTCCAAGAAAGTGTATAGAAAGTACTCCAAAGTGTGGATAAAACATAATAAATTAGATAAAACCAAGCATGGAACATCCAAAATTATGGATACGTTAGCAACGTATCAACATCCCCAAGCTTAACTCCTGCTCGTCCTCGAGTAGGTAAGTGATAAAAATAAAGAATAATTTTTGAGGTGACATGCACCATCATAAACTTGATCAAAGTATTTGTAAAACAATGATAGATGGGATCATAGTACTTCAATCATATAACGAAAGACAAAGCAACTATGTTGCAACATGAAAAGGCACACACAAAAGATTCATGAATAACAATGCTTTGCAAGACGTTTGTTTGTTTCACATAAAGAAAACATAGCATAGTGGCATTCAGCTTGTCCCTCATAGAGTAGCAAACATAAATGCATAGGACACCTTCAAAGTTCATAAGATTGACTAGATACAAATAGTTTAAAACAAGCAATATCAAAGCTATGAATCAATCAACAAGTCTTGGGACAATGCACATAGAACTAAGAATGGCCACTATGCTCTCAAAGTAGGTGCATAAAGATAGAAGGTGGAGACTCAATATAAAAGTAAAAGAAAGGCCTTCATAGAAGGAAGTAGGGATTCAAGTTTCATAAAGAGCTTCCAAAAAATATGGTACTTATTAGCTTTCAGCTCTCATTGCCCCTATCATAAGGATCTTGAAGGTGATTAAGGTTAAAGTGACACAACTAAGAGGATATGCTTGACAAGTTTTAAGCTGAAATCTCATGCCCCTTATTTACGAAGACCGAACCTCATGCTACTCAACTTTAGTCACAAGTAAGCTCTTGTCATTGTAAGTACATATGTATCATAGAGAACCGCCAACGGGTACCCCTTGCACATGATACAGGAGCTATCCCATAATCAAAATGACAAGGCAAGCAGACAATGAGTATCTCAGCGATCTTTTTATTTGCTATTTGCATAGGTTTCTATTGAGGATGCTTCATAGAGTGCTCATTATGGTTATGCTGCAAGTTTCCACCAGGATTAGGCATGGCTTAGGCTAGCGGCCTAGGCGTTTCTCTAACACAAATACAAACTCCATGATCTTACAAGTTCCCCTTTTATTTCACACCGTCGGGATCCATAAACAAAAGAACATGATATCAACGGGGTACAAAGTACAAGTGCAATGTTGAAAGCGTTTCTATAATTTTTGGTGTTCCATGCTTGGTTTTATCTAATTTCTTATGTTTTGTCCACACGAGTACTTTTCATATGATTTCTTGGACTAACCTATTAACAAGAGACACAGTGCCAGCTGCCTGTTTTCTGCTGTTTTTGGTTCCAGGAAGTCAGAAAATGAATATTCTCGGAATTGGACGGGACAAAAGCCAAAGTTATTATTTTACCGGGGGACACTTGGAGCCAGAATACAAGACGGAGAAGGGCCAAAGGGTGGCCACACCACCAGGCCGTGCGGCCAGGCTTGGCCCGCGCCAGGGGGTGGTGTGGCCAGCCCAGGCACCCCCTCGGCCTCTCCTTCCACCTATATATTGCCTCTGATACGAAAACACTAAGTACCCGATCAAAATTCCACGAAAGAGTCTCTTGGGGTTCCCCAACGGGCTCGATATATTTTGGGCTAAGCATGGAGCTTCAAGTTCAATCTCACCTTCACCTTCTTCCGGTTCTCACATATCCCATGGCATCTTATAATGATGGTGATTATGATGATGTTGTGGATGATGATAGTGAGGAAGAAGAGGATGGGATTGCCTCTTTAGATGAAAAGGGTGAGGTTGTTTATCGTGCTCTAGTTAAGAATAATATTGCTTGCTCTAAATTTGTTGAAATCTTAACTTTTGCTATGGAGAGAAAGAAAACTATTGAGCAATTGCAAGCTCAAGATGATGAGAAAGAGCACACCATTGAAAAGCTTCAAAGTGTCACTAATGATCTAAGAAAAGCTCTTTTAGAGGAACAAACCACCAAGGAGTCTCTTGAGGAGACCTTTGCTCTAGAATTATTGATGTCTATGCACTTCTATTCTTGTAGACAGTTCTTGGGCCTCCAAGTGCAGAGGTTTGTAGAACAACAGCAAGTTTTCCCTTAAGTGGATTAACCAAGGTTTATCGAACTCAGGGAGGAAGTGGTCAAAGGTATCCCCTCTCAAGCAACCCTGCAATCAAGATACAAGAAGTCTCTTGTGTCCCCAACACACCCAATACACTTGTCAGGTGTATAGGTGCACTAGTTCGGCAAAGAGATAGTGAAATACAAGTGGTATGGATATAAGACAACGGTGCCAGAAAATAGCTTGATGATGTGGAAAAGACTAAAGGAAAACTGAAATAAAGATAGCAACAAGCAAACATGTAATAGATCTAATAGCAAATGGTGTTTCAATGTTTAGAAACAAGGCCTAGGGATCATACTTTCACTAATGAACACTCTCATATAAATATCTTCTCTTTATGATACTACTCTTAACTACTTTATGATATAAATAGCACGAGTTGTTATAAACAATTGAGATTGCTTAATGTTCCTTGGATGAATCATGCGTTGTTTTAGCATATTAAAACATATTATAGTGGTATTCTGCTTTGATGCTTTATTTGGGTTGACTTGGCGCATGCTCACACCATGTTATGACTATCCAAAGTCACCATAGCCTTTATGATCCTTTAGTTTTCAACTTGTAGTATCACTTTATGCTTTGATCAATGATGTTTTGTCGCTCTGCATTATTATGGCCATTATTGCTCTCTTAGTTTGTCGCTCCCAGTCTTTTGCTAGCCTCCGTAACCAAGTATGAGTTCCACTCATGCATCCAACTCCCTAAACCAAGTTATTCCAAAGAGTCCACCATACCTACCTAATAGCATATGCTATTCCAAGTATATTCATGTTTTTGTTTACCTTCCAAATTAAACTTGTTATGAGAAAACTAGTGATTAAAGCTCTCACGAACTTGATGGCACACTTTACTTTTCTTGCCCTTAATAAACTTGAACCATTGTGTCGTCTATGTTGTATATGCTTGCACTTATTTGTTGGGGATTAGCAGAACCATGCTGTCATGGGGAACACTTTCAACATTGCACTGGTACTTTGTACCTAGTTGATATCATGCTCTTTTGTATATGGATGTCGTCAGTGTGAAATGAAAGGGGAGCTTGTAAGTCCATGGAGTTATGTATATGTGTTAGAGAAACGCCTGGGCCGCTGGTCTAATCCATGCTGACATGGTGGAAACCTGCAGCGTAACCATAATAAGCTGTCTATGAAGCATTCTTCTAATAAAAAAAGAGTCCTATATTGAAAAAAAAGAGAGAAAAAGAAAAAAAGAGATTATGAAAAGAGGAAAGAGAGAAAAAAGCACCATATTCCCATGGTAAATAAGAAGATTGCTGAGATGCTCGTTGTCTGCTTGCCGTGTCATTTTGATATGGGGATTCTTCCGTATCATCGGGCAAGGGGTACCCTGTTGGCGGTTCTTTATGATACACATGTACTTACAATAACAAGAACTTACCGGTGACTAAACTTGAGTAGCATGATGAGCGGCCCTCGTATTCAAGGGACATGAGATTCCTGACTTATACTTCGTCAAGCATGTACACCATAGTTTGTTCACTTTAACCTTAATCACTTCAAGATGCTTATGATAGGGGCAATGAGAGCTGAAAGCTGTAAGTACCATAATTTTTGGAAGCTCTTTATGAAACTTGAATCTGTGCTTCCTTGTATGACGGCCTTTCTTCCACTTATATATTGAGTCTCCACCTTCTACCCTTATGCACCTACTTTGAGAGCATAGTGGCCATTCTTAGTTCTATGTGCGTTGTCCCAAGACTAGTTGATTGATGCATAACTTGATATTGCTTGTTTTAAACTATTTGTATCTAGTCACTCTTATGAACTTTGAAGGTGTCCTATGCATTTATATTTGCTACTCTATGAGGGACAAGCTGAATACTATTATGCTATGTTTTCTTTATGTGAAACAAACAAACGTCTTGCAAAGCATTGTTATTCATGAATCTTTTGTTTGTGCCTTGTCATGTTGCATCATAGTTGCTTTGTCTTATTGCTAGAACTTTGTCTTTCATGTTATGATTGAAGTGCTATGATCCTAGCTTCAAATGTTTTACTAATACTTTCATCAAGTTTATGATGGTGCATGTCACCTAAAAAATTATTCTTTCTTTTTATCACTTACCTACTCGAGGACGAGCAGGAGTTAAGCTTGGAGATGTTGATACATTGCAAATGTATCTATAATTTTTGATGTTCCATGCTTGGTTTTATCTACTTTCTTGTGTTTTGTCCACACTTTGGAGTACTTTTTATATGATTTATTGGACTAACCTATTAACAAAGAGCCACAGTGCCAGCTGCCTGTTTTCTGCTGTTTTTGGTTCCAGGAAGTCAGAAAATGAATATTCTCGGAATTGGACGGGACAAAAGCTAAAGTCACTATTTTACCGAAAGACATCTGGAGCTAGAATACAAGACGGAGAAGGGCTGGGGCCTAGCCACACCACCTGACCGCGCGTCCAGGCCTGGCCCGCACCAGGGGTGGTCTAGCCGCCCCAGGCACCCCCTCGGCCTCTCCTTCCGCCTATATATTGCCTCCGATACCAAAACCCTAAGTACCCGATCAAAAATCCACGAAAGAGTCTGTAGCCGCCGTCATCTCCATCCTAGATCGGGAGGGATCTGAAGCTCTTCCTGGCACCCTGCCGGAGAGGGGAATTCACCCTGGAGGCCTTCTTCATCATCATGCAAGCCTCCGGTGTGATGCGTGAGTAGTTTATCTCTGGACTACGGGTCCATGTAGTAGCTAGATGGCTGGTTCTCCTCCTTTGTGCTTTCATGTTTAGATCTTGTGAGCTCCGTTCATGATCAAGATCATCTATTTGTAATTCATACATGTTGTATTTGCGGGGATCCGATGGATATTGAGATGCTATTTCAGATTGATTATTGATTCTATCATGTCTTTGTTATTTGTGATCTTGCATGCTTTCCGTTATTAGTAGCTATCTTGGCCAAGTAGATGCTAGCAACTCCAAGAGTTAGTATTTATGCTCGATAGTGGGTTCATGCCTCTGGTAATCTGGGCAAGTGACAGAAATCTCTAAGGTACTAGATGTGCTGTTGCTACTAGGGAGAAAACAACAATCCTTTGTTCATAGAACAATCGTATTGTTTACTTTATACGCCATTCGCAAAGCAATAATCTGTTGCTTGCAACTTAATACTGGAGGGGGTTCGGATGATAACCTGAAGGTGGATTATTAGTCATAGATGCAGTTGGATGGCAGTCAATGTATAATGTTGTAATGCCTAATCAAGTCTCAAAGGAGTCAAGATGATTAGTATATGCTTGTATGCTTTCTCGATGTTTGTCAATTGCCCCGCTGTAATTTGTTCACCCAACATGTTATCTATCTTAAGGAGATCAACCTCTAGTGAACTATGGACCCTGGTCCTTTCTTTTACATTCAATCTACAAACTGTTTACTGCTTTGTGTTTACTTTCTGCAAACTATTACTTCCTTCCATTCGATACATTTAATCCTTTGTTTTCAGCAAAACCGGTGAGATTGAAAACCTCATCCTTTCTCCACATTGCTGCTGGCACCAGTAGTGCGCCCTGCCAACGTTCAGCTAGCTACACCTTTGGGGTGTTTCCTTGCTCCTACTGGATTGATAACCTTGGTTTCTTACTAAGGGAAAACTTGCTGCTGTTCTCATCATACCTTCCTCTTGGGGTTCCCCAACGAGCTCGATATATTTGGGCCATCATGGATCCATGTGGTTTAGGAAAATAACACACATGCAGTGACTCTAGTGGTGGTTTATAAAAGGAACACACATGCAATGACTCTGGTGGATCCATGTGGTTTAGGAAAGGAACACACATGCAATGAATCTAGTGGATCCATGTGGTATAGGAAAGGAACACACATGCAATGACTCTGGTGGATCAATGTGATTTAGGAAAAGAACACACATGCAATGATTCTAGTGGTGGTTTAGGAAAAGAACACACATGCAATGACTTTGGTGGATCCATGTGGTTTAGGAAAAGAACACACATGCAATGACTCTGGTGGGTCCATGTGGTTTAGGAAAGGAAGACACATGCAATGACTCTAGATGTGGTTTACGAAAGGAAAACACATGCAATGACTCTAGTGGATCCATGTGGTTTAGGAAAAGAACACACATGCAATGATTCTAGTGGTGGTTTAGGAAAGGAATACACATGCAATGACTCCAGTGGTGGTTTAGGAAAGGAACACACATGCAGTGACTCTGTTGGATCCATATGGTTTAGGAAAGTAAGACACATGCAATGACTCTGGTGGATCGATGTGGTTTAGGAAAGGAACACACATGCAATGACTCTGGTGGATCAATGTGGGTTAGGAAAAGAACACACATGCAATGACTCTGGTGGTGGTTTAGGAAAAGAACACACATGCAATGACTCTGGTGGATCCATGTGGTTTAGGAAAAGAACACACATGCAATGACTCTAGTGGTGGTTTAGGAAAAGAACACACATGCAATGACTCTAGTGGTGGTTTAGGAAAGGAAGACATATGCAATGACTCTAGATGTGGTTTAGGAAAGGAACACACATGAAATGACTCTAGTGGATCCATGTGGTTGAGGACAAGAACAAACATGCAATGACTCTAGTGGTGTTTTAGGATAATAACCCACATGCAATGACACTGGTGGATCCATGTGGTTTAAGAAAAGAACACACATGCAGTGACTCTGGTGGTGGTTTAGGAAAAGAAGACACATGCAATGACTCTGGGTGTGGTTTAGGAAAGGAACACCCATGCAATGACTCTAGTGGATCCATGTGGTTCAGGAAAAGAACACAAATGCAATGACTCTGGTGGATCCATGTGGTTTAGGAAAAGAACACACGTGCAATGACTCTGGTGGTGGTTTAGGAAAGGAAGACACATGCAATGACTCTGGATGTAGTTTAGTAAAGGAACACACATGTAATGAATCTAGTGGATCCATGTGGTTTAGGAAAAGAACACACATGCAATGATTCTGGTGGATCCATGTGGTTTAGGAAAAGAACACATATGCAATGACTCTAGTGGTGGTTTAGGAAAGGAACACACATGCAATGACTCTGGTGGATCCATGTGGTTTACGAAAGGAACGCACATGCAATGACTCTAGTGGTGGTTTAGGAAAAGAACACACATGCAATGACTCTAGTGGATCAATGTGGTTTAGGAAAGAAACATGCATGCAATGATTCTAGTGGATTGTTGTGGTTTAGTAAAGGAATACACATGTAATGACTCTGGTGGATCCATGTGGTTTAGGATAGTAACGCACATGCATACTCTTTCTATTTTCTATTTGAATCCCTTGGTCTGTCTTGCCCTTGGTTTTGTGATACTACTTAGTTTTGCCCTCTCTCTTGGTCACAAATCTCACAAAATCCCAAATGTATGCTCACTCTGGCTGCTACGCCCTGATTGGCTGACACAGATGTCATGCGGATTGTGCCCACCAACCGTTGATCCTCTGTGATCCAACGGGTAGGATAACCCCTCTCTCCTCCTCTTTTTTTGTAGGGTCTATCCGTGCCACCTCTCTATCTATGCCACCGATACTTTACCTCCATAAAGAAATGAAAACCATCTAAAAAAATAAATAAAATAAATGATCATATTTCGAAGAAGCTCCAGTCGTCGTCTTCTAGATCATCGTCGTCCTCGTCACCGTCATGGTCCTTGCCTTTGCCGCCATTGGTGTCCTCCTCTGGTGACTTGTCACCGCCCCCTTCTTCGTATAAGCGCGCTATCTCGTCGTCGCAGTCCTCCTCCTCCTCTTTGTAGTCCCACGGGTCTACGTCACTCTCCTCTGCTTCTGCCTCCAACTGATCTATGAATGCCTCCTCGTTGGCCGAGTCAGAGTCGTCCAAATAGCTCTCTCCTCTCTTCTTCCTGGTCTTCCTCTCGTTCCTCTTCTTATCCGTACTCTCTGGTGCAACACAAGCCCCCGTCCTGGCTGCTGTTTTGCGCTCGTCCGTCGCTGCAGGTACCCCACGCTCCTCCTGTGTGGCCAGTACGAGCTTCGATGTCACGGTGTCCTCGAGTGCCAATGTCGATGGATCCTAGCACGATCGGATACGACGTGCTGCCTTAGTAGGCGACTCGCGAGCGCGAATGATACCGCGAAGAGCAGGGGACGTAGGACGGTCAGTGGTCGGCTTGGATCTGCCATTGCCACAGCGAGGGGCCATCGTGCTCGAGGAAGTTGTTCGGAATGAGCAATGGCTGGTACACATAGTTGGGTGCCGATCTGATCAAGGGGCGAATAGCGGTTTCGTGTGTCGTGTATGCGCATGCATTTGTCGATTATTCAAAAATATGTATTATCTCGCGTACTGAACATATTTTGATCACAACAAAAGTGGCACAACTTATTCTACACTCGTAAATATCCCGTGCGTGCCTGTCGACGTGGAGTTCGACGTGCCAACGTGATCGTGCAGCAGTTGCACGCGTCATTGCCCCGTCAACACGTGACACATGAATGTGGGATGTGCACGATGTTGCCAGTGATTACCACTCGACCCCACTCATTTTTAAGGGGAAATTCCCACTCCTTTTACTGGATTTTAGGTGGCACCGAAGACCATTGAACTGTCCATCGCAATAAAGACAAGTCCTATCGAGTCCCATCGATTCCCTATCCCTGGCTTCTTTGAGAAGGTAGACGGTGATCTTGTATAATACTACTGGACCACGACCTATAATCTTTGACTCTTCTCCCACACTAATCACTCTCTTCATCCTCCTACCACCACCTCCCCCCTGCAAGCCATGGCTGCCCTAAGGAGAGGCCGGTCGACCATCCTCGCGGAGAAAAAAGAGAGAGCTCACCACCTAGGAGTTCTTGCTCTACCAGACCCTCAAGCCCCCCTCTCACTGAGGCCCAATATGTCCTGACAATGGCGCCAAATGTTCCTGCATGCGAGGGCTCCTCCCGGTACGGTCTTCTTGTTCTACTTCTTCTCCATCTTCTTCTCCCTCATGATCTTATTCGGCTACTTCTTATTCTTCTTATTATTATTATTCTTCTTCCTCTTCTACGTATTACAGGCCGGCCATGGACCTAGAATCCACCACGACCGCGGCGTTGCAGGACCCATTCGGCCTCATTCCACGTCTCAGCGAGGTAGCAAATCTCCACACCTTTATTTCTTTGAGTATTACTATGGATTTCTTAGATCGTGTCCGCCCCGCATTGGGGTTTTTGTGAGTTGTATTAGTTTTCCTGATTATGACCATATCTCTTGGTCATTTTAATACTGTTGTTCATATATACAATGATGATTTTGTGAGTTGTATTAGTTTTACTGATTATGACTGGATCTCTTAGTCTTTTTAATACTGATGTTCATAGATTCAATGGTGATTTTGGGAGTTGTTTCAGTTTTCATGATTATGACTATGTTGGTATTTTTAAATACTTCAATTCATAGATTCAATGGGGGATTTTGTGATTTGTATTAGTTTTCACTTGGAACCTGGGGTAGAATAATAGAACTTCTATTTCAAATAACATGAACAATGCAGCGAGCGAAGGCCGAGTACCGTGACAAGGTGTCCGTGATCAATGACAAGATTGACAACCAACATGAGCGTGCACGCTCCCTCGCCCATGCTATTGATAGCCTACGCAGGCGTTTATCTCTGCAGAAGGAGATCTCGCTAGATTTTACAAATGACATCGTGAGGCTACAGAAGCTGCTCGACCATAACTTGAACATGCAAGAATAGACCATCAAGATAATCAATGAGCTCATGGAGGATAAGAATAATATATAGATAGGATGCACCCTCCTGCAGGATGAAATCGCCAAGGCACTCAGAGGACGCATCGACGAAACAAAGGATGCCATCATGGCCTACGAGGACAGGAACCGTTGCCTGGATGTAGTGAAAGAGATGAAGGAGGACATGCGCAGAGGAATCACCATACTCGAGGGTGTCCGGAAAGAGAACGAGAAGCTAAGGGCTTGTCTGAAGGCATATCGGGAAATGCCCAAGTCTGATTCCCATTAGAGGGGGCATGAATATCAGTTCGTGCTCCACTCTTTTTGTAATGTATATATATTAAGGAATCCTAGATCAACTCCTTATCTATCTAGACATGGTTGGTGTTCAAGTGCATGAATGGACACCATGAGCTCTTTCCATTCTGTATCTAAGTTTGATTATGCATTATGAGTTTGTCAGTACTAATTGATGACATTAGAAAAACCCACAGGACCCTAAGTTGCAGAAAAACCTAGGTTGCTTTGAAATTGAAATTATGATAGTGCCACTAGTCGATTCATAAAATGTTGATTAGTCCTAGATTGTTTCTTCCTTGAAATTATGACTGTGCCACAAGTTGATTCAGTTAATTATGGAAACTAACCACCTTGGCATGGTGAACTAAACAAACCATACTATATATTTTTGTTGCAGGGAAAGAGGCGAAAGCTCAACCTGGACCAGGTGACCTAGCTAAATGACAAGATAGCCATCCAAAGGGAGAAGCAGAATTCTCTGTCGTGGTGGTGTCACGGCAGATGCCATGGATAGGCTAAAGGTGGGGACTAATATGCGCTAGGGGAATCCAGGGAGGGATAGTAGAGTGATTCTCTACACAGAAGCTTTGTGTTGATGTCCAATCTCAAAGATTACAAGTGCTCCTCGAGCTGTATTGACAAGAGGAGGAAGAAGAAACTCTCTTACTCTTGCCTACCAACTAGCCCAAGAACCCTAGATCCACTAGTGCTCAACCAACTCGAATTCTCCCAACTCTGTATCAGAAAAAACCCAACTCCTCTACCAGAACCCTAACCCCCCCTTATATAGAGGTGGTTCGGTCCTGGCCTAGGGCATACGTGGAGGCATATTCCTAAGAATATTCCCCCTCCCAAAGTGATAACCCGACAGGGGTGCTTTTCCCCCGCGTCACACTTGCTTTAGCGACGTAGCCTCTGCGGCGCCCGCGTCAGCCGACGTGAGCGTCGTCACCCTTGTCGGCCATGATCCTGTGGTCCTGCCCTTGCTTTATTCGCTCATCCAGTATGCACCGGACCTTCTTTTTTGACCAGAGAGATTCCTTCCTTCTACTAGAATCCAAGCGAGGATCCGGATCACGGTAGATCCGGCCACACCTGTTGATGCATATAAGTTAGATAAGCATTTCCGACTTACTCCTTAAGTCGGACGAGACAATGTTAGGCGACCCCCCTGGTTCGGGTTACTCCGTGATCCGGCCTGCCTTGAGGTGACTCGGCCAGCATCCGCTTTGACCTTGCCGAACCTCGGCTAACTCGGCCCTTATACCCCGGAGTGACCCTACCCGGGGGTATCCCCCCAACATTCTCAGAAGCTAGCCTTTGACCACCTGTGCGCTGAAGTCATGGTCCTTTTTGACAAGTGCCAGAAACTGAAGGAGGTAAATACTGGCTAGGAGAAACTTCATAGGGAAGGTCGCACCTCGGCTAGTAAGCAGACGGAGATCATGAAGGGACTCATGGAGGAAAATCGTAATGTTACGGACCAACTTCTCGAATCCCTGACGGAGCACTAGAACCTGTGGCAGGCGCACAACCAAGTACTGAAGGAGCTAGCCGATCTTAGGAAGGAAAACTAGCAGCTCCAGGCCAGGCTTGCTTGAACCCAACATATGTGTACTGAGCTACGTGTTTTACCCCTGCAGTGGTGATTTTGTAAAGGTGAACTTAACTCTATGCACAATATGGGTTCGTTTGAAACTAATTTGCTTGAAGATTGAGTTTGGCTTAGTTAAGAAAGCGCAATTGCAAGTCTTACAGTTAACTAGTTTCAGGCATTGACACGGCATAAATTATTCATCTAGAATTTCCTTTATCCTCTGTAGTCTATCCTCGTTCACCCTCGCGCGCCTTCTTCTGTTCCTTCAACAGACCCGCAATGTAGTACTCTAGCTTCTTCTTGTCTTCCCTGAGCTGATCCCTCTCCTTTTCTGCATTTTGAATTAGCAACATGTGACTATCCCGAAGCTTATGTGTAGTTCCCACAACCAAGCTCCCATTGATTCTGTCACTTAGTTCTGACTTCAAATTATTGATTTCTTGTTCCAGCTCCTTATTTCGTACTGACAACTTGTAATTTTTTTCAGCTGCATCAAAAGCATCAGTAAATCTCACCGACCTTTCCAACTCATACATCTCCCATAACTGAGCCAAACAGTTCTTAAGTGCATCTGGCCACTCAAGATCCACCCACTCTACTGCTTTACACACCGGTCCAACCTAAAAAAGCACACACTATCGTGTTATGAACATACACGGTACATTTTTCTTCATGTCACCGTTGCACGTAATGTAAACAAACCTGATTTGTACAACCCAAAAACCGTCTCCTAGTGTTACTTCCTTTGAATGCAACATATCTCCTTAGTTTTAGCCCATGTTCACATGGTACTTCTCCATCGAGATCTAGGCCCTCCCATTCGGGGTCGTAGATCGTCCGTGGTACCTATAAGGAAACACAAAGCTGGAATTGAACACGATTGCATGCACATATGGATCTTAGATCGATGGAATTACCAATGCCTAACACTAGCCCGAATTTCAAATTTACCCGTGGCATCGCCGCCGCTGTCAAAATGCAAAAAACACCCTCATTTTGAGTTGCAAAAGCAATTGAGTCCACACATTGCCGCCATCGTGTCACCTCACCGAAGCATGGTGGTCGTGGCCGTGGCCACAACCTACCACTGCAGGGAGGTGCTGGAGGCCGTGGCCATGCTAGTTCTTGAGCGGGAGGAGTCGGGCCGAGGAGGAGGAGGTGGCAGCCGGAGGAGGATGTGGTGATCGGAGTGGTTGTCGGAGGAGGAGGTGGTGGCCGGAGGAGAAGAGGAGAAGGGAAGGAGAAGGCGAAGGTGAAGAAGAGGAGAAGGAGAACGGGAGGAGGAGGTGGCGGCCAGAGGAGAAGAGGAGAAGGGAAGGAGAAGGCGAAGGTGAAGAAGAGGAGAAGGGGATGAGGGGAGGAGGAGGATAGAAGGAGAAGGATAAGGAGATGAGAAGGAGAAGAGAATGCTAGGAGGAGAAGGAGAAAGGAATGAGAACTTGCGATGAGGAGAAGGGGAAGGATAGGAGGAGAAGGAGAAGAGAAGAATGGGAGGGGAGACTCAGATTTGTAGTGTCTAGCAACGCTTATCCGAGGCGCACCACAATAGGATGAGCCTCCTATAAGTTTGCTCAAATTTTTTCTGCAGAAAAACATCTTATTTTTGCCATATCTTTTTTCCTTTTCGAATTTTGAGAATCTAAGAAATCACTAAACTGTCTCGGATGATTGCGAGCAGATAGAAAACTTCGTGCTCGTCGTTTTGATATATTATAGATTTTTTTCGACATAGTATGCAAAAGTTATGGCCGTTTTACCGTGCCATAACATTTTTTTTTGCAAAAAAGTTGAAATTGATGTTTGTTAATTTTCATACAAACTAGACCACATTACCAACCTACATGTCAAAGGATTTTAAAATTTGAAGTGTTTTTCATTTTCTTTTATTTTTTGCAAGACAGAAAAGGTGATCCAAGGGGGGGCGGGTGTGGGAGCAGAATTTGGATGGTCCACCTTATTCGTGGCGCATATGCTCAATATGCGCCTCCTATATTGCAAAATAATTGAGGAGCATATTTGGTGGTGCGCCTCCTATATTGTGGCACCTACCACCACCGGGCCAACCTCACTTACTCGAGGCGCGTGTAACAGTGATACGCCTCCTATATTGCAAAATACTAGAGGCGCATATATGGTGGTGCGCCTCCAGTATTGTGGCACCTACCACAACTAGGCCCACCCACCTTACTCATGGCGCACATGTTTCATATGCGCCTCGAGTAAGGGGGCAGCCAGATTTGGTCCGTACATGCGATATAGGAGACACATCCCTCAAGAATGTGCCTCTAGTATTAATATATAGGAGTCGCACCGTTTAGACATGCACCTTGTATATTTAGTGGGGGGCGCATGTTTGAGGGATACGCCTCCTATAAGCATGTCTCCTATAGGTTTTTCCCTAGTAGTGGTAGCCACCAATCCACGAAGCCTTCTTCTCCATCTAGGTAGATTTTTGTAGTTGTTAGTCTATAGACTCTGGTAATGAAGATTTGGTATTAGTTAGGTATTTAAAATTTGTTTTACAACCTGACAAGCTCGTTTTTACATGTTGTTATTTAACATTGTTTCACAGTGTCGAAGTTTCAAACACAAAACAAATACTGAAATTTATGGCATAGTTACATTTTGAGTCGACCATCTTTTGGTTAAACCCATAACCCTTTTATAGACTATCTTCTGCACTTGGAACTTGCGAGTAGTTCCTCAATAGGCTTCCTTAATTACCCGTGCTTTTGTTTTTAGTTACACTTTTCTAGATATTTAGTTATTACACAACATTAGAGCTGCACCCGAATTATTGTTTGTGATTTAATCCCCTATATGTGGTGAGAGGGGAGATGTAATTTCCATTTTTATCATGTAGCTACATGGGTGTGCTCCATTTTATGAATTCGGTGGCACGAAACCCGTGACTGGTGCTGGTTTTTTCTTTATTCCCCTAGCACTCTTCAGTACTGCCCCATTTCTACCAGTTTGGATGAGTAAGTGCTGGACTTTTATTTACCATTGTTTTTGGTTAGCAATTGGTCAGTTGTTACTCACTATAATTTTTGTTGATGCAGCAAATGAAGCTCAAGATTAGTTTTTCTGCATAATTTCTTAGTTGTTGGCTGCAATAATATGTCCAATCTAGTGTTAGTGGGCATGTTAGGTTCTATATGCAAAAACCTGAATTTGTATTTAGGATAATCCTTGTACATGAGATTTTTATTTGTGGATTTTTTCATTATAAAGCTGTGAGGGTTAAAGGCAACACTCCTCACAGGGTTAAAAAAATATATATACAAGGGAGTCAGGGTTTCTCTACTTTTCACTTTGATGACTCTCAGGGCCTATCAAAGGATGGTATTTGGTTCCATGTTCAAGGTTCTTCTACTACTGGTGAAGCTTCATCTATTGCTCGTGATACTGCAGTCTCTTTCTCGCCACCTCCTCAGCGAGCTCCACCAAGACCATCAAATGTCCCTAGAAAGATAAAGGTGAGAGTAGCAGAATTGGGGAATGATGATGATGATTTTGTTAGTATTACCCCGAAACCATCAACAAGTTCCTTCAAGGCTACTAGAGTTGTTGTTGGGAAGATCGAAAAGTCTAAATCATCACATGCTAGACCAAGACATTCTAAGGTGACGTATGGTGCATTCTTTAGCTCAATTGTACTGCTTATGTTTCTTTAATGTTCATATATTTTTAGGTGATGTATTATTCAGATGTAGTAAATTTTCAAAGTATTATTTCACTAACAAAGAGTAAGTTATGTTCTTTTGTTGTATGACCTATTTTTTGCCAACCGGACATCAATAATTTACGATGATTTATGGTGAAATATGTTGCTTCTGCTTGTTGGAAGTTTAGATTTATTATTGATGTTTTATTGCTTTTCTTTTTTGTTAATGTTGTTTCACATTTATTATTAATAGAAACTTGAGTCATTTCTCCTTACATAACCAAATTATCTTGGTATCCTCTTTTCTGAAGGCGTCCCAAATCCTTCTAAGAGGACAAATCCAAACTATAGGTCTGCACCCAACAAAGCTGTTGTAGCCATCGAATGTCTAACAAATCCATAGAAAGTTAAGATGAGGGATTATCCTTTTGGGCCTTTACTAGATCTGAAGTTAAAAGGACTTAAGAACACCAAATTGTTGGTGTTCCCAGTGGATAGTTTAGATCCTATACAATTACCTTGGATACTAGAAATGGCAAGCCCCTGAAGATTACTAGGCATTCTATCCAATCTGTCATTGGTTTGCCAAATAGGAGTAAACATATAGTTGATGCTGATAGACATATGAAAAAATAGGCATTATCCAACCTCAAGCAAAATCTCGGAACTAAACATGATATTGACGTCAAAGTGCAAGACTTGATCAAATGCCTAAAAAAAGAGACATATCCATTCTCAATCAGGTGTTTTATCATGACTCTCTTAAGTAACCTCCTTGTGCTAGGACATATGGCTTCATCACTAGAAAGGAGGTTGCACTAATAGAGGACATGGCAATGTTGTGCTTGGTAAACTTGGCTAGTGTCATTATTTATGACATTGCTATTTCTGCTAAATTATGGCCCTTGAATACGAAAGATTGCACAAACCGCTCAATGCATGGATCTCTTATGTTTTTACTTGTGAATACCACACTAATTTTTTTGTCCAATCCAAGCAGAAATGTGACCTTATCAATGAGATTTGTTATTCTATGCTTTTAGAATCAAAATCTTCTCAATGTTTGTTTTTATGACAGGTTTACTATTTGGATAGCTTGCTAGGAGAATATTATACCGATCCAGTACTTACACCACGTATTGCTCATATTACAAAGCAACAACTGGATCTCATAGAGGAATATAAGCAAGTGGTAATGGGGTTGAGACGTTTGGTGGTCTACCGGTAAGTTGCTCTTACCATGTATTCTTCAATGCATTTCTTTTTTGAACCCATGCTAATTTTCTGTACTAGTTGAGGATCCAGGAGGGCACTTGCTACACTAAAGACACAATCTCTTCAACTTACGATCCTCCTTCTACCTAGTTGCCTGATATCCCCTTGGCATCCCATTTGTTTACTTATGCATTTTTCCTAGCATGCTCCATATTCATAGTGGAGTCTCCCCTAACGTGAAATCCTTGCAGCACACTCTCTCCTGAGACATGACACTTGTTGGATAGTACGATGCGTGTAATAGAGGCATGGAGTAGTATAGGGAGTACGCGTAAATATACCATATGTGATAGCAGTTCTCCTGTGTGAATTGGACCCACCGCAGGATCTTGCCGTGAAATTCCTCACGTGTACACGAACTAGAGACACCATGTCGGACCGCGACGAGCCCCCTGCCGGCGGCTGCGGAGCTCCCCATGATCCAAATGCCTCTCACCCACACCTCTCATGCCCACAACTGTTGACGTGTGGGGCATAGTGCACGCACGGTCCACCGACCGGCGACGTGGGGCAGGAAAGTGATGCGTGGAACAAGGCCACGTGGGAGGGGAGGGATCTCGTGCCAAGCCCCGTGGCAGGCCCGTATCCTAGAATAGACGGGATCCACTGCGATGGTGCCGCGTGTCCTCCCGGCGTCCATCCTACGACACCAAAAATTTGTGAGACCTGGATAGCATATTCATCCGAAACTTTTAGTAACTAATATCGACTATGATGTGAGGACCTACAAATCATTTTATAATCATAAGAAACAAAAAATCGTTCACAAAACTATGTACGCCGATTATTGGTGCCGCTCTAGCTTCAGTTCTAGAGCCTTTTATGTTGAACTTTGGTGGGGCTTCAGGAATGATTCGCAAATGGTCACCTTGATCATCATTAACAGGGTCATCACACACCGACATATCATAAGATATAATTTCTTCTAGATGCATTCTAAGTTCCTCCAAGACAGCCATGGATATTTCATAGGCTACTTTTGATCTATTACCGCTCTAACATCTCCATAAGCTACTCTCAGCATGTTGCAATTTATACCACTTGTTTATATGCTATTGGGTCTAGTTTGTACAATGTAATTTATGTCGTATGGAAGGTCGTTATGAGTCTTCCTTGAGTACCTTCTTAGCACGTACTTGCAAGGGAGTTTCTAAATCTGCTCATTTATCAATACTATAATAAGGTGTGAGCATAGCAGTCCTACACAATAACACACATAATTAGTGTAAACGTTTAGCCCCATACTTGCAAGGGGTCTTTTGAATCTGCTCATTTATCAATACTATAATGAGTTGTGCGCATAGTCTGCACAATAACACACATAATTAGTGTAAACGTGGTTCCATTTATGGTATTTTCTAAGTGTAAAATTTTGGAGATCCATAATGTTTGGTTACCTATGTGCTCCCATCGTCTGCACTCACAACTGTACCATTCTTTGTTTTCATTGCAAGCAACTTTAAACTCATGTTGTTACAATGAAAATGTAGGGCCTTCTTTCCCATAGTACACAAGGAAATTAGTTGTGTCAACCTTATTTATATGAAAAGATGTTCCAGCAACATAAGCCTCTTGGTATTTTCTAAATATTACATAGGTATAGATCCTGACCGATTGGCATTCCAGAGGGTACTTTGTATTTATCACAGGAGGATCCCGCGTCAACAAAGAAAAAATGAATGAGTTAGATGTTAACAGAACACCATCAATAAATGAAAATTTCCTAGCAGAAAGAATAAAATAAACTCTTGATGTGTTACATAACCACACCATGAAAGAAGTTGTTATTGTACAAGATCTCATACCTGCGATGCAAATGTTTCTTGACCTTAAACATCTTTTCTTTTCTGCAATAGTTGGTACATTTTTTGCAAACACATGCAGAGTTGTTGAGTCGTCGATGTGGCTTGTTTTCACCATTATGTTGGTGCTCTCACTATGTTGAGTTGATTTCATTCTCCTGTAAAAAATGTTCTGGAAGTATGTATAAATCCAACTTGCACGAAGATCATACAGACTACACAATGTGGGATCTGTCTCGAGTCCGTACCCAATAACCATCTCCTTCCATGCATTCTCAAACTCTACAAGGGTTAGTGGGTGAGTTAACGTTGTAAGTAGCTTTTCTTCCAATTCTTTATACAAGTAATAAAGTTTATTTAAGCTTTCTGTGTGCTTGTTCAACATATACCATATACAAGTCTGGCAACCGTATTTAGAAACACAGATGCAAGAGCATTTTCCATATTTTGATCTTGATCTACAAAATAATTATTAGTCTGCAAACAAATTGACACCAAATTGATTGGTTGGGCATGCGTGCCTAACACAATAAAGGCCAAGTATACCTGTAAGTATGCAAATAGGATCTTTGCCTTCCATGCATCTTCATAAAATCCAAAAACCAATTAAATTTTTTTCTCCGTGTCATCACAAATGAGGACAAATCCGAATATGACGTTTTGCAAATGATGGTTGCTCCCAATAAACATCCGCAATGACATGCAGTAAAAATTGCTTCTACATAAGGTGTTGAATCTGACCACATCTCCAAATTCAACATAGTTAGATTAACAACTAGCATGACTCCAGTAACTATTGTTCACGACCACGCCGATTCAAGAGCAATATCAAAATATTATTTCGGGTTATGTTTTCTACACTCACTAAAGAAGTTATCGGATTTTTTACATCATCCACTTGCTCCTTGCGTAAATTATCCTCCCTTCTAAATTTCATATAACAATTTATATCATTGCAGAGTGATGAAGTTAACACACATAAAATCTAGTAGGGTTAAAACCAAATGTAGAGTGAGTCGGACTTCATATGTACATGTTTTGTAGGTCATGTTCATTCATTGGCAAGAGCTCATGATTTCCATACAATTTGGCCAGCACATTCGTGGCTGTGTAGGGGAGACTCGACTCTGCCGAAGACTATCAACGTAATCCATAATAATAGGGTCCTTGATCTTGTGCAAGGAGGGAGGATAGTAGCTGTAGTTTTTAGATATATTATGTACAACTGCTACCTTTTTCGTTGTCCAGCACCTCAAATTGAAGCCTATTTTTGGTCAGTACTAACTTGCACTACAAAGTTTGTAAACATTACTGGTAGATTTTTAAATTCATAACCAATATCTTCGTCGGGACAATATAAAATTATTATATTTTTGTTCTTCTAACCAGTTCAATGAAGTTATACATTCACGTTCTTTAGATCAATTGTGATCTTGTATTCTCAATCACAACTGGCGTATACTAAACCAGATCGAAAATAGTAAAATATACATGTATGCAAAACGAAGCCACAATTATTGCAGAATAACATATTTATTGATAGGGAAACAAAACCGTACATTTATAAATAGCTTCCACACCATCCACTAGTGAGTGTCGAGCGAGGAAGTGTTACTCATCATCATATTTCGCAAGAAAAAAGATCAATATTTTCTTTAGATTTTCTCAAATCATAAGTATACAAACAATGTATTAGTATTATGTAAGTAAAATTTGAAATAAGACTCACCTATTGTGCATCTAGGCAGTGTGAAACCTACGACTACACCTCCTAATAGCCGGCGTACGTCGGCTATAGTTAAGTGTCGGTGGATAAATGGGTCATGGATAAAATACAACTCATCACCTTGCTCAATATTGTAAATGCTAACGAACATCATTTTGTCCCTCACTTTCTTATGACAAACTCGTACCTCTCATGTGTTAGTCGCACCTCTATTTTTAACTCACTTATCCACGGATGGGTGATGTGAACCCCGAACATACAAGGCATATCATACATATTTGAATTGATATTAGAGTATGTTAATAATAAACGATATGGACCATACACGTTATAGCTTACCATGTGAGTTTTGAATTCTCCTTGTATTTTGAGTATATTGCACACGTCCAATGAGCGCATACGTACTCAATATATGTACAAACATTGCAGGGTGTTGTCATTGTGAATGATATCTATCAGCGAATATCGAACTTATATTTATAGGATTTTGATCAAATAAAATTGCAAACCACCCAAAAAATGCATGGGATCCACTTTTCCTGAATCAACATGACTGGAGACTACTGCCCGATGAATTCTGAACCATTAGGAAATGAGCATTCGGTCTTGTACACACTAAAAATAGAATTTCTATACGCAACACACATAATCCTATCCATTCAGTATATGATATCTTAAATTAGCACATTTTATGTTGACTCCATTTCTTACACATAACAAAATGAAAAATAAGTTTGCTATAATAATAATTATAAGTATGGCGATCATGATTGCTGAAAATAGTTTTTCACTAGTTTAGACGAGTTGATTTGTGGATAGTCGCTACAACTAGCTTTTTTATGTAGTCTATTATTTTTACATCACATGCACTTTGGTTTCCAGGTTTGGACATAATATTCCAGGCTAGTTGTTGTAGTAACCAAATGCTCTGCGACGTACGAAAGGATGCATACGACGTAAGAAATGATAACTATAACAACTAGTTGGAATATTATGTCCAAACCTAAAATAGCTAGCTACATCGACCATCCACAAATCAATTTTGACTAAACTAATGAAAATCAATTTTTGGCAATTATGTTCGGTGTTATAATTATAACAACCATATTTGTAATTTTATTATGTGCAAAAATGGAGTCAACATAAAATATTCTAATTTAATATATCATATACGAATGGCTAGAACTATGTGTGTTGCACATGACAATTATATTTTTAGTATGCACAAAACCGAATACTCATTCTTAGTGGTTCATCGGGCACAGGTATTCAGTCATGTTGATTCACAAAAAGTCGATCTCATTAATTTTTGGGTGGTTTGCAAATGCATTCGATGGTAATCCTATTGCATTATATAGACGTTCTATGTCCGCTGGTAGATAACATTCAGAATGACAAGACCCTGCAATATTTGTAAATACCCAAAATATGTATGTGCTACAGAGTTATCATTGGATGTGCGCAATGTTCTCAAAATACAAGGAGAATTCAAGACTCGCATGGTACGCAAGAACATTTATGATCCACGTTGTTGGATTATCAACATGCTCTATATTAATTTCAAAGAGTGTGAATTTGCTGCCAAGGGGGATAGCTGCCCCCCTAGCCAACACCGTACGATTCGTGTTGAGATCCGCATGGTCATCTAGCTATCATTTGCTGTGTTACTGGCGATGTGGTACTAATCGGTGATTAGAGTGTGCTTGGACTGCGGGGCCTTGTCAGTCTGCATGCACCCTCTCGTGTGATGTTGCATGTGTGCAGAGCATGGAAGCTTGTGTAAGCTACATGTGCCTAAGTGTGAATCCATTCATTTATCTATGAGTCCCTTTCATCGGGATGTGAGTTTGGAATCTTTTAACTACCTCTTCACTGCTTAAAAAAATTAACGGGACTAGACAACGGTAGCTACTACAAGCATGTAACAAAACCACGTGCTTGTGAAGTGTGAACACATGACTAGTGCTTACTCGGGAGTACCCTTGGCTGTATATTAACTTGTGTAGCCGTTGCCCTATGAACCAGCAAGCTAGCCTGCTAGTTGTTGCTATGTAGGGAGCATCACACAAACCACCTCTTTTTTTACGTTGGTTAGTTCTTGATTATTACTACCTCTGATATACAATATAAGCCTTTTAGGAAGGTAAAGCAGTTTCTAAAAAGACTTATACTATTATGCAACGGAGGTAGTACTTCCTTATCCAGGTGAACTGCAGACCCGTGATAAATCTCGGGTGCCCAGGCTCTGTCAAAATATAAGATGTTTTTAGTTTGTGAAAGAACTGTATCTAGACTCTTTTATTGTATAGGTTCACTCTAAACCTACTTAAATCTACACACTAAAATAAGTCTTGATACACTCTTTTCACAAAAGTAGAACATCTTATATTTTAAAACGGAGGGAGTACGAGCCATGGTAACGCTGTGTTAGCAAGTAAACTAGCGCAGGTGGGAGTACGAGTACCATAGTCAGGTCGTCGCTGTGCAGAATCCGAGATGCATACACATACACATACACATAACAGAGAACATGACAAGCTTCTGGTACAGGACACATACACATACTCCATACTCGTTACCATCTGCCTGCTGTTATGTGTTAGCTTTATCAGTGATGGGTTAATAAACTATCCTTGTTAAGCTGTTTTAGCACGTATCTTAAAGACGCATGATGTACAACATCTACCGGGGGGCAGCTATCCCCCGGGCATCAAACTATTTGCCTAATTTCAAATGTGTAGGTTATACCTTGTATGTTTGGGGATCACTTTACCCATCAGTGGGGAAGTGAGTTCGAAATAAAGATGTGACTAACACATGAGTGGTACGAGTTTTATGCAAGAAAGAGAGGGACAAAATACTTCCTTGAAGGAGAACATGAGATGTTCGTTAGCATTTACAATAGTAAACAATGTGATGAGCTGTATTTTGTCCTTGACCCATTCATCCACCCACACTTACTATAGCCCATGTACGCAGACTATCAGGAGGTATAGCTAGAGGTTTTGCACTGCCTAGATGAACAATAAGTCAGTCTTATTTCAAATTTTAATTACAAAATACTAATACATTGTCCGTGTACTTATTATTTGAATAAATCTGAAGGAAATATTAATTATTTTTCAACGAGATATAAGGATGAACAACGGTTGCACTGAAGGAATGTAATTCCTTCTTGACACTTACTAGTGGATGACGTTGAAGGTATTTACAATAGTTTTGTTTTGTTTGCCTCTCAATAAATATACCTATTCTGCAATAATTGTGGCACCATTCCGCATGCTTGTACTATTTTACTATTTTTGATCTGGTTTAGTATAAACCAGCTGTGATTGAGAATATAAGATCACAATCGAATCTAAAGAATGTGACTATATAACTTTATTAAACTGGTTAGAAGAAAAAAATGCTTTTATACTGCCCCAATGAAGGTATTGGTTATAAATTTAAAAATCTATCAATAATGTTTATAAACTTGGTAGTTCAAGGTAGTACACATTCATTATATTTTACTGACCAAAAATAGGCTTGCATTTGAGGTGTTGGACAACGTAAAAAGGTATCAGTTTTGTACAAAATATATCTGAAAACTATAGCTAAATCCTCGCTCCTTGCATGGCTTGTTCGCTCGGATCCATATACGCGGCAACTGCAGATCATTGAGCTTGTGGTGGTTGACATGAAAGCTACTAGAAAAGTATGAGCCTCACGATCTCTATGTTCCCCTCTCCCCTGAAGAAACCCCTCTCCACACCGCCGACAAGACCAGCTGAAGCCACCAAGACGGTGATGATGCACCACCGATCGCATAACCGTCATGGACAACGCAGGCGCCGGACACGCCGCACGACTCGGCGGTCATCTAGAATCAATTCCGTACAATAATTCCAAATAGAGGTCAATTCTACATTAATGTCATTTGCATGTCTCCTTTTAATTTTTGGGATACATTTGCATGTCTCATATTACTACTTCAAGTATCTTTTAAGATTTCTTTGATAAAATTTGGATAGGCGTTAGCGAATGATATGTTGCATGAATCTTAGGATATGGTATATATGAATCTTTGTGTTGTGCATCAATCTTATGCGCTTCTCAAAAATGAATTGCAGCTGACTATCATAGACTCCTCTCCAATCTTCCGCCGATGAGTAGCCGATGACACATCCAATTCTTTGGAAAACGTCATTGTGCATGATTGTGCTCTTCCGCATATGTCTTTCCTCACTCTAAGCCATGACACCAGAACTTCGGATGCCAGCTGCTCAACTGGATCATTGACCAGTGAGAACCCAATGACACGTCATCTCACAATGCACTTGTCCATGATAACGCTGCCGCATCCTGTTGAACCACACGAAATGATGACACCAGATTCCAACGCAAGGTATGCACATGTATACTCTCTCTCTCAACTTATGTATGGAACATAAATATTATGCCACATTTTCACTTGGTAATGTTTATAATCTATATGAGGGTGAGAGAGTTTCTAAGGGTTGTATCCCAAAGGAGAACATGATTTTTGCAACTGATTTGGACGACTATGAGTTGTATGGGCGATATGCAAAAGAAGCTAGATTTGGAAGTAAGAAACACAAGAACAAGACGATGTTGCGCGTGTATTCTTGCTCTCAGCAAGGCTATTCTACATTTCACAAGAACAATGAGGAGCGCAAACATGCAAAGATGTCAAAGAGGGTCGGTTGCATGGAAGCGGTCAAGATAAAGCTGAAAGTAGAAGAATGGTTCTATGAGAAAGTAGAGTTGGAGAACAACCATACCTTAACGGTAATCCGTGTGAGGTGAAGCACATGCGTTCACACAATATCAAGGACCCTGTTATCACACAAGATCAAGGACCCTATTATTATGGATTATGTTGATTCTCTTCAGCATAGTGGATTCTGCCATAACCTAACCACAAATATGCTGGGCGAATTGCATGGGGGCTCTAAGCTCTTGCCAATAAATGAACATGACCTAGAAAAAATTTACATATGAAGTCTGACTCACTCTGTATCTTTATTTTAAACCCTAGTGGATTTTATACGTGTTAACTTCATCACTCTGCATTGACATGGACTGCTATATGAAATGCAGAAGGGAGGCTAATTTACGCTAGGAGCAAGTGGATGATGTAAAAAATAATGACTTCTTCAGTGAGTGTAGAAAAGATAACCCAATGTTTTATTATGATATTGATCTTGATTCAGCAGGCGTCGTGAAGAATATTTTCTGCAGTCATGCTAACTGCCAAGCTAACTATGCTGAATTTAGAGATGTGGTCACATTCGACACCACATATAGAAGCAATTTTTACTGCATTCAGTTGGGATGTTTGTTGGGAGCAACCATAATTTGCGGGGCATCATATTTGGGTTTGTCCTTGTCCGTGATGACACAGAGAAAACTTTTTAATGGGTTTTTTTGTACTTTCCAAAGATGTATAGAAGACAAAAATCATATTTGCATACTTACATGTATACTTGGTCTTGTTTGTGCCAGCACACATGCCCAATCAATCAATTTGGTGCCATTTTTTTGTTGACTAATAATTACTTTGGAGATCAAGATCACGCTATGGCAAATGCTCTTGGGCCTGTGTTTTTAAATACGATTCACAGGCTTTGCACATGGCATATGTTGAACAAGCAAACAAAAAGCTTAAATAAACTTTATTATTTGCATAAATGATTGGAAAAAAGATACTTACAACGATAAATCACCCACTAACCCATGTGGAGTTTGAGGATGCATGGAAGGAGATGGTGGTTGAGTAGGAGACAGATCCCACATTGTGTAATATGTATGAGCTCCATGCAATTTAGATTTCTTCATACTTCAAGATTTTCCACGGGAGAATAACATCAACTAAACATAGTGAGAGCACCAACAAAATGGTGAAAAGAAACCACATCGACGAGTCAACACCTCTACATGCGTTTGCAAAAAATATGTACCAATTGTTGCAAAAAAAAGAGATGCTGAAGGTCTAGAAACTTTTGCGTCATAGGTATGAGATCTTGTACACTGACTTCTTTCATGGCGTGATTACATAATAGATCAAGGGTTTATTGTATTATTTTTGCTGGATAATTTTCATTTATTGATGGCGATCTATTAATATCTAACTCATGCAACTTTTCTTTGCTGATGCAGGACTACCCTCCTAGAAAAAAAACTACCCCTGAAACGACAACTAGGCAGGATCTATACTTTTCAATATTCATAAAATACCAAGTGTCTTATGTTTCTGGAACATCTTTTCGTACAAAGAAGATTGACACAACTAATTTCCTTGTGTACTATGGGAAAGAAGGCCCTATATTTTTATGATCGCAACATAAGTTTAAAGTAGCTTGCAATGAAAAGAAAGAAGAGAAGAGTTGTCAGTGCATACGGTTGGAGCACCCAAACATTATGGATCTCCAAAATTTTATACATGGGAAATACCATATGAATGGAACCACGTTTACACTGGACTGCTATGCTGACACCTCATCTCATTATAGTATTGATAAATGAGCAGATTCGGAAGCTCCCTTGAAGTACGTACTAAGAAGGTGCTCGAGGAATGCCTATATCGATATTCCCTGTGCCAGAAATGACACTTTACAAACTGGACAAAAATGACATACCAGAAAGTGGTATAAATTGCAACCGAGATCAGCTTAGAGCGGGGAATAGATCAAAAGTGGCCGATGAAAGAGCCATGACCGTCTTGGATCGAGGAACTAGTAGACATGTTCAATCATCGAATTATCTTTGGTTCCTGGTTTGCATTTGTTTTTAATCTAGTGAGGATAGAGTAAAACCCTGCAGTCTCCGTTGGATAATGAGTGCGCCTTTTATCTACAGAGATTTGTGTTCGTTTCTGCTAGATGAAGAAGGTTGTCTCGCATATGCATTCAAGATCTACTAGTAGTCTTATTTCCTTCTTTCAAATAATTACATGGAAACTTCCTACGAATAGTACATGATAATCAACCCTTTGATCCGAAGAAGTTATTCCTTGATGATTCATCATAAAATCCTTTGATCCAAAGATATATATACTCTCTCCGTCCAAAAATAACAGACTTAGGTTTGTTAAGATTTAAATGTATCTAGACGCATTTTAGTGTATAGATATATTCAAATCTAGACAAACCCAAATCAGTTATTTCTGAATGGAGAGAGTATACCTCTATGTATACTTTGATTTGGATTATCATAATCGTAAGCCCTTAGAAAATACTGTAGGCAAGGTTCGGGCTCCGGCTGCAGTCCGTCTGCGGTCATCAGCACCTTACAGCGCATCACCTTGTCACGGGTATCGTCGGCGACGTAGCCGATCGGGGGGCGGTCGGTGTAGATCGCCACGTCAGCGTCGATCTCCACCTGCCCCGAACGGCGCCACTCCGCCGCCATGCGCTCCCGGAGGCTTCTCGAGAGCCCCACGCCGTCGGCCCTGGCCAGCACCTCGACGTCTCTTTCCCAGGGCTCCCGGGACACGCAGCCGCCCGGCTCCACGCGCGCCCAGCCAAGCGCCACCCCCGAGTACGTCAGGACCACCTCGGCGCGGTCGGCGCACGCCTTGCTCGCCCGCAGCGTGAGGTTGAACGCTGGGGAGACCACTCGGCCGGGCCGGGCCACGTCGATGCCCTCGTAGCCGGCGAGGCTGACGGAGAAAGCCGGCATGTTGGCGCGCTTCATATATTCCACGGGAAGGAACAATAGCGCCGTCAAAACAACCGAAACAATTACCAGGGCTAGGTAGGCGCGCCAGTCCGGGTCTTCATCGTCGCGCATGTTGCCCAGGACTAGCGCTTCATCGTCGCGCGGATCGGCGGGGATGGCGTGGTACTGGTAGGCCGCCTGTTCTAGGTCGACGCCCATGCTTGTTCGATCTTTGAACGACTACTCAAGGCTACTTGTGGTTCTTGGTTGTCTCTGGATCATGAGGAGATCCTATATGCCGGTGGTTTCAGTTCGTGAGCCCAACTGCTGCGCGAATATATCGGCCATGACCCAGGAGACAGTTTGGAATTGGTTCAGTCGATATCCAGAGATAGGATTTCTCGTAAGCGAACTCTCGTATCGTACGTACGTGATCTGAACGGCCTTCCGCGCGTATACTGATCTCGAGATCCTCAGCTGTCACGGCATGTATCTCTTCTCCCTTGTAAGAACGTAAACCTCGATCTAGAGGGTCCATCTCATCGTCTAGCAGCCATGGAAGAACCTTTCGCGCAGAGGCATCCCTGCCTCCTGGTGGCGTTGTTCGTATCCGTCGTTGTGGTCATCTCGACCGCCGTCACCGTCCTCGACATCAAGCTCGTGTCAACTCCGCCCGAGTTCTCCGCGACCGTCTCCGGCTACGAGGGCCTCGTCCGCAGCGCCGACGCGGGGGCCGCGCCGCCCTCCTTCCGCGTCGCCCTCCACGTCAAGAACAATAACGTGTGGTGGCAGCACTGCTTCGCGGTGGGCCGCGCGGTGGTGGAGTACGACGGCGTGCCTGGACTTGCCTTCCCGCTGCTGGATGGGGGCCCGGACTTGCCTTCCCGCTGCCTGCTTTTCTTCTTCATGGAGCCAGGCAGGATGGATGGCGAGTGACTCCATCATACGATCGGATCGGAATTTACGAGACAACATCGACTTCTTGCGGTCACTAATTCACGTGGAAACCTATCCAACGTCTACGGGTGTCCCTTTCCCTTCCCACTAGCCAATATGAAACAGATAATGTTCACCCATCTCTATACCTCCTGTTTTAAGTTCAGTTTAGTGTTGTGCCAATATTACGGGAGAAATGGTACTACTATTAATTCGGGAGAGATACTAGCCATGGTCAAATTGTTATCTCATGTCCTGGGTACGCTGAGTATTATGTCAATTCAACGCGTGGAGGCGCAACCATAGTCGGGAAGGTAGGTGTTAGCACTACTTTCTCGCCCCCGTGGGGGCAAACAGGGGAGCCTAGTCCCCACGCTTCCCTCACTCCCCTTCTCCTCTCCCCCTCTATGCTGCAGTAGGGTCGGCCCGCCGGGCGCTGCCTGTAGGTGCTGGCATCGACAGAGCCGGCTAGACCTTTCTCGCGTGGGTGGACTGGTAGTGCGGCGCGCGGCGACTCGCGGCGGTGCAACTCGGCCTTACGTCGGTCCAGCAAACTTCGGGTGGCCTCGATGGCGGTGGGGCGGCTGTTTGGCGGCGAGGAGCCACTATAGTGTGCGCGCGGCCGGCAGCGCCCTCCCGACCAGATCTAGGCCCAAAAGGGTCCCATCCCCCATCTAGGCCTAGGCGGGCCGACCAGACGTGTTGGCGGCGCCCCTGATGGACGGAGAAGCAGGGGCTTGTGCTAGGAATGGTGGTGTCAGTACCACCCTTGTTGCAGTACGGTGGCAGGGCTTTACGGGCCCTCTTTGGCTCGGCCGGCCGAAGGGCCTGGTTTTACCTGCTGTTGCATCCAGTCCGCTACTGCCTTTTCGGCGGTGGAGGTTCCCTCCCGCGTGCCATAGTACCGTCGTCTCTCGCCAGAGTTCCTTCTGTTCGGTTTTACCAGCCACACTACTTGGGTCATGGTTAGACGACGGTGATGACTGAAAGATCGTGGTGGCGTGTGCTGGTGGCGGCAAGATTGGTGGAGCGATACATAGCATCTAGGGGTGGTTTTTCTAGGGTCAAGAGAAACCCTGCCATCTCGACATTAACGCGGTGATGCCTGCGGGTGTCGCCATCCTTCCTGAAGGGCGTCGGGGGTGCCTCTTCCCGCGGGCGGAGCCAGAATTTGAACTTAGGGGGGGCGAGCGATGAAAATCAAGAAGCTAGCCAATCACTGCGGAAAGGGGCCGACCACAATTGCATATCGCCCTTAGGTCAAGTATACATAGGTATCGAGTCTAAAAAAAATCAATATCCGACAAATATTTGACTACTAAAATTGGCTAACAAATCGTGATATGTATGGCAAATTTGCCACAAAGCAGCTATTTTTCACTGATTTAAAACTTTCTATACGTAGACTGTCTAAAAAAATCAATATCCGACAAATATTTGACTACTAAAATTGGCTAACAAATCGTGATATGTATGGAGAATTTGCCACAAAGTAGCTATTTTTTCACTAATTTATAACTTCCTATTTTGAATCCTGAATTTTCAACACATGGCCAAATTCGACATCGAATCAATGGGGGGAAAACTCAGTCTACTACACTTTTTCCTCATCGTTTCTAAACTAATAAAATATAGATAAACTGAAGCGGAACAAATTACAATAGTTAGATCAGATTAACGGTGCTATGTACAATACAGTGTACCATGACTAAATCGGTGGTGAATAGACGGGATGGTGATGCAGACTCAATGATAAGCGGGCGGAAGATTAGGGGCTTCCACGGTATGCCTTGATAAGCCGGGATCAAAGTCTAACACCGGCAATGGCAGCGAGCGGCAGCTGGCTTCATCGCAGCCTAGGAAGCAAGATCAAATCTGATATAAGAGAGCGAAAGTCTTTAAGCATGACTTCTAGTTCGGAGGGAGCACTCCTATTATTGTTGTATGAATTTCCATAAGCATTACCATTGTTGGGAGGATATGGCTTATAATTGTTGTTACCAAAATTATTCCTGTAGGCATTGTTGCTAAAATTGCTATTTCTTATAAAGTTCACATCAACTTGCTCTTCTTGAGCAACCAAAGAGGCTAAGGGAACATTACTTGGATCAATATGGGCTTTCCCATTAACAAGCATAGACATAATAACATCAATCTTATCACTCAAGGAGGAGGTTTCCTCAACAGAATTTACCTTCTTACCTTGTGGAGCTCTCTCAGTATGCCATTCAGAATAGTTAACCATCATATCCAGAAGCTTTATTGTAGCACCCAAAGTAATGGTCATAAAGGTACCTCCAGCAGCAGAGTTCAATAGGTTCCTTGAAGAATAGTCCAATCCTGCATAAAAGGTTTGGATGATCATCCAAGCAGTCAGTCCATGAGTGGGACAATTCTTTACCAAGGATTTCATTCTTTCCCAAGCTTGAGCAACATGTTCATTATCAAATTGTTTAAACTTCATTATTTCACTTCTCATAGATATAATCTTAGCAGGAGGATAGTATTTTCCAATGAAAGCATCTTTGCATTTAGTCCAAGAATCAATACTATTCCTAGTTAAGGAATTCAACCACTCTTTAGCTTTTCCTCTCAAAGAGAAAGGAAACAATTTAAGCTTAATAATATCTTCATATATATCCCTATGCTTTTGCATCTCACAAAGTTCAACAAAGTTATTTCAATGAGCAGCATCATCTTCATTACCAATACCAGAAAATTGTTCTCTCATAACAAGATTGAGTAAAGCAGGTTTAATCTCAAAGAAAGTTGCTTCAGGAACATGTGGAGCAATAGGTGTGCTTATAAAATCATTGTTGTTGGTGCTAGTGAAGTCACACAACTTAGTGTTTTCAAGGGTAGTCATTTTTTTGTGTTTTAATAAATAAAGCAAACTTGTAAAACTATTTTTTTGTGTTTTTGATAAAGAAACAAGCAAACAAAGCAAAAGTAAACTAAGCAAAACAAAAATAACAAAGTAAAGAGATTGGTTATGAGGGACTCCCCTTGTGAAGATGTCCTTGACTCCCCGGCAACGGCGCCAAAAAAAGAGCTTGATGGCCCAAAATATATCGAGCTTGTTGGGGAACCCCAAGAGGAAGGTATGATGAGCACAGCAGCAAGTTTTCCCTCAGTACGAAACCAAGGTTATCAATCCAGTAGGAGCAAGGAAACACCCCAAAGGTGTTGCTAGCTGAGCCTTGGCAGGGCGCACTACCGGTGCTAGTAGCAACATGGATACCTGCAACAACACAACCACAGAACTTTGCCCCAACTTACGATGAGGTTGTCAATCTCACCGGTTTTGCTGAAAACAAAGGATTAAACATATTGAATGGAAGGAAGTAATAGTTTGCAAAAAGTAAACATAAAGTAGTAAATAGTTTGTAGATTGATTGTAAAAGAAAGGACCGGGGTCCATAGTTCACTAGAGGTGGCTCTCCTTAAGATAGATAACATGTTGGGTGAACAAATTATAGCGGGGCAATTGACAAACATCGAGAAAGCATACAAGCATATATTAATCATCTTGACTCCTTTGAGATTCGATTGGGCATTACAACATTATACATAGACCGCCATCCAACTACATCTATGACTAATAATCCACCTTCAGGTTATCATCCGAACCCCCTCCAGTATTAAGTTGCAAGCAACAGATTATTGCTTTATGAATTGCGTGTAAAGTAAACAATACAATTGTTCTATGAACAAAGGATTGTTGTTTTCTCCCTAGTAGCAACAACACATCTAGTACCTTAGAGATTTCTGTCACTTCCCCAGATTACCAGAAGCATGAACCCACTATCGAGCATAAATACTAACTCTTGGAGTTGCTAGCATCTACTTGGCCAAGATAGCTACTAACAACGGAAAGCATGCAAGATCACAAAAAACAAAGGCATGATAGAATCAATAATCAATCTGAAATAGCATCTCAATATCCATCGGATCCCCGCAAACACAACATGCATAATTACAAAAAGATGATCTTGATCATGAACGGAGCTCACAAGATCTAAACATGAAAGCACAAAGGAGGAGAACCAGCCATCTAGATACTACATGGACCCGTAGTCCAGAGATGAACTACTCACGCATCACACCGGAGGCTTGTATGATGATGAAGAAGGCCTCTAGGCTGAATTCCCCTCTCCAGCAGGGTGCCGGGAAGAGCTTCATATCCCTCGTGATCTAGGGATGGAGATGACGGCGGCTACAGACTCTTTCATGGATTTTTTATCGGGTCCTTAGGGTTAATGTATCGGAGGCATCTTATAGACGAAAGGGGAGGCCGAGGGGGTTTCGGAGGCTGCTAGACCACCCCCTGGCACGGGCCAGGCTAGGCTGCGTGGCCAGGTGGTGTGGCGCCCCCTGGACCCTCTCCGTCTAGTATTCTGGCTCCTTGTGTCCCTCGGTGAAAAACTGACTTTGGATTTTTTCCCATCCAATTCCGAGAATATTCATTTTCTGACTTTCCTGGAATCAAAAACAGCAGAAAACATGCAGCTGGCACTGTGGCTCTTGTTAATAGGCTAGTGCAAGAAAGTGTATAGAAAGTACTCCAAAGTGTGGACAAAACATAATAAATTAGATAAAACCAAGCATGGAACATCCAAAATTATGGATACGTTAGCAACGTGTCAACATCCCCAAGCTTAACTCCTGCTCGTCCTCGAGTAGGTAAGTGATAAAAATAAAGAATAATTTTTGAGGTGACATGCACCATCATAAACTTGATCAAAGTATTTGTAAAACAATGATAAATGGGATCATAGTACTTCAATCATATAACGAAAGACAAAGAAACTATGTTGCAACATGAAAAGGCACACACAAAAGATTCATGAATAACAATGCTTTGCAAGACGTTTGTTTGTTTCACATAAAGAAAACATAGCATAGTGGCATTCAGCTTGTCCCTCATAGAGTAGCAAACATAAATGCATAGGACACCTTCAAAGTTCATAAGATTGACTAGATACAAATAGTTTAAAACAAGCAATATCAAAGCTATGAATCAATCAACAAGTCTTGGGACAATGCACATAGAACTAAGAATGGCCACTATGCTCTCAAAGTAGGTGCATAAAGATAGAAGGTGGAGACTCAATATAAAAGTAAAAGAAAGGCCTTCATAGAAGGAAGTAGGGATTCAAGTTTCATAAAGAGCTTCCAAAAATTATGGTACTTATTAGCTTTCAGCTCTCATTGCCCCTATCATAAGCATCTTGAAGGTGATTAAGGTTAAAGTGACACAACTAAGAGGATATGCTTGACAAGTTTTAAGCTGAAATCTCATGCCCCTTATTTACGAAGACCGAACCTCATGCTACTCAACTTTAGTCACAAGTAAGCTCTTGTCATTGTAAGTACATATGTATCATAGAGAACCGCCAACGGGTACCCCTTGCACATGATACAGGAGCTATCCCATAATCAAAATGACAAGGCAAGCAGACAATGAGTATCTCAGCGATCTTTTTATTTGCTATTTGCATAGGTTTTTATTGAGGATGCTTCATAGAGTGCTCATTATGGTTATGCTGCAAGTTTCCACCAGGATTAGGCATGGCTTAGGCTAGCGGCCTAGGCTTTTCTCTAACACAAATACAAACTCCATGATCTTACAAGTTCCCCTTTTATTTCACACCGTCGGGATCCATAAGCAAAAGAACATGATATCAACGGGGTACAAAGTACAAGTGCAATGTTGAAAGCGTTTCTATAATTTTTGATGTTCCATGCTTGGTTTTATCTAATTTCTTATGTTTTGTCCACACGAGTACTTTTCATATGATTTCTTGGACTAACCTATTAACAAGAGCCACAGTGCCAGCTGCCTGTTTTCTGCTGTTTTTGGTTCCAGGAAGTCAGAAAATGAATATTCTCGGAATTGGACGAGACAAAAGCCAAAGTTATTATTTTACCGGGGGACACTTGGAGCCAGAATACAAGACGGAGAAGGGCCAAAGGGTGGCCACACCACCAGGCCGTGCGGCCAGGCTTGGCCCGCGCCAGGGGGTGGTGTGGCCAGCCCAGGCACCCCCTCGGCTTCTCCTTCCGCCTATATATTGCCTCTGATATGAAAACGCTAAGTACCCGATCAAAATTCCACGAAAGAGTATCTTGGGGTTCCCCAACGGGCTCGATATATTTTGGTCTAAGCATGGAGCTTCAAGTTCAATCTCACCTTCACCTTCTTCCGGTTCTCACATATCCCATGGCATCTTATAATGATGGTGATGATGATGATGTTGTGGATGATGATAGTGAGGAAGAAGAGGATGAGATTGCCTCTTTATATGAAAAGGGTGAGGTTGTTTATCGTGCTCTAGTTAAGAATAATATTGCTTGCTCTAAATTTGTTGAAATCTTAACTTTTGCTATGGAGAGCAAGAAAACTATTGAGCAATTGCAAGCTCAAGATGATGAGCAAGAGCACACCATTGAAAAGCTTCAAAGTGTCACTAATGATCTAAGAAAAGCTCTTTTAGAGGAACAAACCACCAAGGAGTCTCTTGAGGAGACCTTTGCTCTAGAATTATTGATGTCTATGCACTTCTATTCTTGTAGACAGTTCTTGGGCCTCCAAGTGCAGAGGTTTGTAGAACAGCAGCAAGTTTTCCCTTAAGTGGATTACCCAAGGTTTATCGAACTCAGGGAGGAAGTGGTCAAAGGTATCCCCTCTCAAGCAACCCTGCAATCAAGATACAAGAAGTCTCTTGTGTCCCCAACACACCCAATACACTTGTCAGGTGTATAGGTGCACTAGTTCGGCAAAGAGATAGTGAAATACAAGTGGTATGGATATAAGACAACGGTGCCAGAAAATAGCTTGATGGTGTGGAAAAGACTAAAGGAAAACTTAAATAAAGATAGCAGAAAGCAAACATGTAATAGATCTAATAGCAAATGGTGTTTCAATGTTTAGAAACAAGGCCTAGGGATCATACTTTCACTAATGAACACTCTCATATAAATATCTTCTCTTTATGATACTACTCTTAACTACTCTTAACTACTTTATGATATAAATAGCAGGAGTTGTTATAAACAATTGAGATTGCTTAATGTGCCTTGGATGAATCATGCGTTGTTTTAGCATATTAAAACATATTATAGTGGTATTCTCCTTTGATGCTTTATTTGGGTTGACTTGGCGCATGGTCACACCATGTTATGACTATCCAAAGTCACCATAGCCTTTATGATCCTTTAGTTTTCAACTTGTAGTATCACTTTATGCTTTGATCAATGATGTTTTGTCGCTCTGCATTATTATGGCCATTATTGCTCTCTTAGTTTGTCGCTCCCAGTCTTTTGCTAGCCTCCGTAACCAAGTATGAGTTCCACTCATGCATCCAACTGCCTAAACCAAGTTATTCCAAAGAGTCCACCATACCTACCTAATAGCATATGCTATTCCAAGTATATTCATGTTTTTGTTTACCTTCCAAATTAAACTTGTTATGAGAAAACTAGTGATTAAAGCTCTCACGAACTTGATGGCACACTTTACTTTTCTTGCCCTTAATAAACTTGAACCATTGTGTCGTCTATGTTGTATATGCTTGCACTTATTTGTTGGGGATTAGCAGAACCATGCTGTCATGGGGAACACTTTCAACATTGCACTGGTACTTTGTACCTAGTTGATATCATGCTCTTTTGTATATGGATGTCGTCAGTGTGAAATGAAAGGGGAGCTTGTAAGTCCATGGAGTTATATATATGTGTTAGAGAAACGCCTGGGCCGCTGGTCTAATCCATGCTGACATGGTGGAAACATGCAGTGTAACCATAATGAGTTGTCTATGAAGCATTCTTCTAATAAAAAAAAGAGTCCTATATTGAAAAAAAGAGAGAAAAAGAAAAAAGAGATTATGAAAAGAGGAAAGAGAGAAAAAAGCACCATATTCCCATGGTAAATAAGAAGATTGCCGAGATGCTCGTTGTCTGCTTGCCTTGTCATTTTGATATGGGGATTCTTCCGTATCATCGGGAAAGGGGTACCCCGTTGGCGGTTCTCTATGATACACATGTACTTATAATGACAAGAACTTACCGGTGACTAAACTTGAGTAGCATGAGGAGCGGCCCTCGTATTCAAGGGACATGAGATTCCTGACTTATACTTCGTCAAGCATGTACACCATAGTTTGTTCGCTTTAACCTTAATCACTTCAAGATGCTTATGATAGGGGCAATGAGAGCTGAAAGCTATAAGTACCATAATTTTTGGAAGCTCTTTATGAAACTTGAATTTGTGCTTCCTTTTATGACGGCCTTTCTTCCACTTATATATTGAGTCTCCACCTTCTACCTTTATGCACCTACTTTGAGAGCATAGTGGCCATTCTTAGTTCTATGTGCATTGTCCCAAGACTAGTTGATTGATGCATAACTTGATATTGCTTGTTTTAAACTATTTGTATCTAGTCACTCTTATGAACTTTGAAGGTGTCCTATGCATTTATATTTGCTACTCTATGAGGGACAAGTTGAATACTATTATGCTATGTTTTCTGTATGTGAAACAAACAAACGTCTTGCAAAGCATTGTTATTCATGAATCTTTTGTTTGTGCCTTGTCATGTTGCATCATAGTTTCTTTGTCTTATTGCTAGAACTTTGTCTTTCATGTTATGATTGAAGTACTATGATCCCAGCTTCGAATGTTTTACAAATACTTTCATCAAGTTTATGATGGTGCATGTCACCTAAAAAATTATTCTTTCTTTTTATCATTTACCTACTCGAGGACGAGCAGGAGTTAAGCTTGGAGATGTTGATACATTGCAAATGTATCTATAATTTTTGATGTTCCATGCTTGGTTTTATCTACTTTCTTGTGTTTTGTCCACACTTTGGAGTACTTTTTATATGATTTATTGGACTAACCTATTAACAAAGAACCACAGTGCCAGCTGCCTGTTTTCTGCTGTTTTTGGTTCCAGGAAGTCAGAAAATGAATATTCTCGGAATTGGACGGGACAAAAGCTAAAGTCACTATTTTACCGAAAGACATCTGGAGCTAGAATACGAGACGGAGAAGGGCTGGGGCCTGGCCACACCACCTGACCACATGTCCAGGCCTGGCCCGCACCAGGGGTGGTCTGGCCGCCCCAGGCACCCCCTCGGCCTCTCCTTCCGCCTATATATTGCCTCCGATACCAAAACCCTAAGTACCCGATCAAAAATCCACGAAAGAGTCTGTAGCCGCCGTCATCTCCATCCCTAGATCGTGAGGGATCTGAAGCTCTTCCTGGCACCCTGCCGGAGAGGGGAATTCACCCTGGAGGCCTTCTTCATCATCATGCAAGCCTCCGGTGTGATGCGTGAGTAGTTCATCTCTGGACTACGGGTCCATGTAGTAGCTAGATGGCTGGTTCTCCTCCTTTGTGCTTTCATGTTTAGATCTTGTGAGCTCCGTTCATGATCAAGATCATCTATTTGTAATTCATACATGTTGTATTTGCGGGGATCCGATGGATATTGAGATGCTATTTCAGATTGATTATTGATTCTATCATGTCTTTGTTATTTGTCATCTTGCATGCTTTCCGTTATTAGTAGCTATCTTGGCCAAGTAGATGCTAGCAACTCCAAGAGTTAGTATTTATGCTCGATAGTGGGTTCATGCCTCTGGTAATCTGGGCAAGTGACAGAAATCTCTAAGGTACTAGATGTGCTGTTGCTACTAGGGAGAAAACAACAATCCTTTGTTCATAGAACAATTGTATTGTTTACTTTACACGCAATTCATAAAGCAATAATCTGTTGCTTGCAACTTAATACTGGAGGGGTTCGGATGATAACCTGAAGGTGGATTATTAGTCATAGATGCAGTTGGATGGCGGTCTATGTATAATGTTGTAATGCCCAATCGAATCTCAAAGGAGTCAAGATGATTAGTATATGCTTGTATGCTTTCTCGATGTTTGTCAATTGCCCCGCTGTAATTTGTTCACCCAACATGTTATCTATCTTAAGGAGAGCCACCTCTAGTGAACTATGGACCCCGGTCCTTTCTTTTACAATCAATCTACAATCTATTTACTGCTTTATGTTTACTTTTTGCAAACTATTACTTCCTTCCATTCGATATGTTTAATCCTTTGTTTTCAGCAAAACCGGTGAGATTGACAACCTCATCCTTTCTCCACATTGCTGCTGGCACCAGTAGTGCGCCCTGCCAACGTTCAGCTAGCTACACCTTTGGGGTGTTTCCTTGCTCCTACTGGATTGATAACCTTGGTTTCTTACTAAGGGAAAACTTGCTGCTGTGCTCATCATACCTTACTCTTGGGGTTCCCCAACAAGCTCGATATATTTGGGCCATCATGGATCCATGTGGTTTAGGAAAATAACACACATGCAGTGACTCTAGTGGTGGTTTAGAAAAGGAACACACATGCAATGACTCTGGTGGATCCATGTGGTTTAGGAAAGGAACACACATGCAATGAATCTGGTGGATCCATGTGGTCTAGGAAACGAACACACATGCAATGACTCTGGTGGATCAATGTGATTTAGGAAAAGAACACACATGCAATGATTCTAGTGGTGGTTTAGGAAAAGAACACACATGCAATGACTCTGGTGGATCCATGTGGTTTAGGAAAAGAACACACATGCAATGACTCTGGTGGGTCCATGTGGTTTAGGAAAGGAAGACACATGCAATGACTCTAGATGTGGTTTACGAAAGGAACACACATGCAATGACTCTAGTGGATCCATGTGGTTTAGGAAAAGAACACACATGCAATGATTCTAGTGGTGGTTTAGGAAAGGAATACACATGCAATGACTCTAGTGGTGGTTTAGGAAAGGAACACACATGGAATGACTCTGTTGGATCCATATGGTTTAGGAAAGTAAGACACATGCAATGACTCTGGTGGATCGATGTGGTTTAGGAAAGGAACACACATGCAATGACTCTGGTGGATCAATGTGGGTTAGGAAAAGAACACACATGCAATGACTCTGGTGGTGGTTTAGGAAAAGAACACACATGCAATGACTCTGGTGGATCCATGTGGTTTAGGAAAAGAACGCACATGCAATGACTCTAGTGGTGGTTTAGGAAAAGAACACACATGCAATGACTCTAGTGGTGGTTTAGGAAAGGAAGACATATGCAATGACTCTAGATGTGGTTTAGGAAAGGAACACACATGAAATGACTCTAGTGGATCCATGTGGTTGAGGACAAGAACACACATGCAATGACTCTAGTGGTGTTTTAGGATAATAACACACATGCAATGACACTGGTGGATCCATGTGGTTTAAGAAAAGAACACACATGCAGTAACTCTGGTGGTGGTTTAGGAAAAGAAGACACATGCAATGACTCTGGGTGTGGTTTAGGAAAGGAACACCCATGCAATGACTCTAGTGGATCCATGTGGTTCAGGAAAAGAACACAAATGCAATGACTCTGGTGGATCCATGTGGTTTAGGAAAAGAACACACATGCAATGACTCTGGTGGTGGTTTAGGAAAGGAAGACACATGCAATGACTCTGGATGTAGTTTAGTAAAGGAACACACATGTAATGAATCTAGTGGATCCATGTGGTTTAGGAAAAGAACACACATGCAATGATTCTACTTAGTTTTGCCCTCTCTCTTGGTCACAAATCTCACAAAATCCCAAATGTATGCTCACTCTGGCTGCTACGCCCTGATTGGCTGACACAGATGTCATGCGGATTGTGCCCACCAACCGTTGATCCTCTGTGATCCAACGGGTAGGATAACTCCTCTCTCCTCTTTTTTTGTAGGGTCTATCTGTGCCACCTCTCTATCTATGCCACCAATACTTTACCTCCATAAAGAAATGAAAACCATCTAAAAAATTAAATAAAATAAATGATCATATTTCGAAGAAGCTCCAGTCGTCGTCTTCTAGATCATCGTCGTCCTCGTCACCGTCATGGTCCTTGCCTTTGCCACCATTGGTGTCCTCCTCTGGTGACTTGTCACCGCCCCCTTCTTCGTATAAGCGCGCTATCTCGTCGTCGCAGTCCTCCTCCTCCTCTTCGTAGTCCCACGGGTCTACGTCACTCTCCTCCACTTCTGCCTCCAACTAATCTATGAATGCCTCCTCGTTGGCCGAGTCAGAGTCGTCCAAATAGCTCTCTCCTCTCTTCTTCCTGGTCTTCCTCTCGTTCCTCTTCTTGTCCGTACTCTCTGGTGCAACACAAGCCCCCGTCCTGGCTGCTGCTTTGCGCTCGTCCGTCGCTGCAGGTACCCCACGCTCCTCCTGTGTGGCCAGTACGAGCTTCGACGTCACGGTGTCCTCGAGTGCCAATGTCGATGGATCCTAGCGCGATCGGATACGACGTGCTGCCTTAGTAGGCGACTCGCGAGTGCGAATGATACCGCGAAGAGCAGGGGACGTAGGACGGTCAGTGGTCGGCTTGGATCTGCCATTGCCATAGCGAGGGGCCATCGTGCTCGAGGAAGTTGTTCGGAATGAGCAATGGCTGGTACACATTGTTGGGTGCCGATCTGATCAAGGGGCGAATAGCGGTTTCGTGTGTCGTGTATGCGCATGCATTTGTCGATTATTCAAAAATATGTATTATCTCGCGTACTGAACATATTTTGATCACAACAAAAGTGGCACAACTTATTCTACACTCGTAAATATCCCGTGCGTGCCTGTCGACGTGGAGTTCGACATGCCAACGTGATCGTGCAGCAGTTGCACGCGTCATTGCCCCGTCAACACGTGACACACGAATGTGGGATGTGCACGATGTTGCCAGTGATTACCACTCGACCCCACTCATTTTTAAGGGGAAATTCCCACTCCTTTTACTGGATTTTAGGTGGCACCGAAGACCATTGAACTGTCCATCGCAATAAATACAAGTCCTATCGAGTCCCATCGATTCCCTATCCCTGGCTTCTTTGAGAAGGTAGACGGTGATCTTGTATAATACTACTGGACCACGACCTATAATCTTTGACTCTTCTCCCACACTAATCACTCTCTTCATCCTCCTACCACCACCTCCCCCCTGCAATCCATGGCTGCCCTAAGGAGAGGCCGGTCGACCATCCTCGCGGAGAAAAAAGAGAGAGCTCACCGCCTAGGAGTTCTTGCTCTATCAGACCATCAAGCCCCCCTCTCACTGAGGCCCAATATGTCCTGACAATGGCGCCAAATGTTCCAGCATGCGAGGGCTCCTCCCGGTACGGTCTTCTTGTTCTACTTCTTCTCCATCTTCTTCTCCCTCATGATCTTATTCAGCTACTTTTTATTCTTCTTCTTATTATTCTTCTTCCTCTTCTACGTATTACAGGCCGGCCATGGACCTAGAATCCACCACGACCGCGGCGTTGCAGGACCCGTTCGGCCTCGTTCCACGTCTCAGCGAGGTAGCAAATCTCCACACCTTTATTTCTTTGAGTATTACTATGGATTTCTTAGATCGTGTCCGCCCCGCATTGGGGTTTTTGTGAGTTGTATTAGTTTTCCTGATTATGACCAGATCTCTTGGTCTTTTTAATATTGTTGTTCATATATACAATGATGATTTTGTAAGTTGTATTAGTTTTACTGATTATGACTAGATCTCTTAGTCTTTTTTAATACTGATGTTCATAGATTCAATGGTGATTTTGGGAGTTGTTTCAGTTTTCATGATTATGACTATGTTGGTCTTTTTAAATACTTCAATTCATAGATTCAATGGGGGATTTTGTGATTTGTATTAGTTTTCACTTGGAACCTGGGGTAGAATAATAGAACTTCAATTTCAAATAACATGAACAATGCAGTGAGCGAAGGCCGAGTACCGTGACAAGGTGTCCGCGATCAATGAAAAGATTAACAACCAACATGAGCGTGCACGCTCCCTGTCCCATGCTATTGATAGCCTACGCAGGCGTTTATCTCTGCAGAAGGAGATCTCGCTAGATTTTACAACTGACATCGTGAGGCTACAGAAGCTGCTCGACCATAACTTGAACATGCAAGAATAAACCATCAAGATAATCAATGAGCTCATGGAGGATAAGAATAATATCCAGATATGATGCACCCTCCTGCAGGATGAAATTGCCAAGGCACTCAGAGGACGCATCGACGAAACAAAGGATGCCATCATGGCCTACGAGGACAGGAACCGTTGCCTGGATGTAGTGAAAGAGATGAAGGAGGACATGCGCAGAGGAATCACCATACTCGAGGGTGTCCGGAAAGAGAACGAGAAGCTAAGGGCTTGTCTGGAGGCATATCGGGAAATGCCCAAGTCTGATTCCCATTAGAGGGGGCATGAATATTAGTTCGTGCTCCACTCTTTTTGTAATGTATATATATTAAGGAATCCTAGAGCAACTTCTTATCTATCTAGACATGGTTGGTGTTCAAGTGCATGAATGGACACCATGAGCTCTTTCCATTCTGTATCTAAGTTTGATTATGCATTATGAGTTTGTCAGTACTAATTGATGACATTAGAAAAACCCACAGGACCCTAAGTTGCAAAAAAACCTAGGTTGCTTTGAAATTGAAATTATGATAGTGCCACTAGTCGATTCATAAACTGTTGATTAGTCCTAGATTGTTTCTTCCTTGAAATTATGACTGTGCCACAAGTTGATTCAGTTAATTATGGAAACTAACCACCTTGGCATGGTGAACTAAACAAACCATACTATATATTTTTGTTGCAGGGAAAGAGGCGAAAGCTCAACCCGGACCAGGTGACCTAGCTAAATGACAAGATAGCCATCCAAAGGGAGAAGCAGAATTCTCTGTCGTGGTGGTGTCACGGCAGATGCCATGGATAGGCTAAAGGTGGGGACTAATATGCGCTAGGGGAATCCAGGGAGGGATAGTAGAGTGATTCTCTACACAGAAGCTTTGTGTTGATGTCCAATCTCAAAGATTACAAGTGCTCCTCGAGCTGTATTGACAAGAGGAGGAAGAAGAAACTCTCTTACTCTTGCCTACCAACTAGCCCAAGAACCCTAGATCCACTAGTGCTCAACCAACTCGAATTATCCCAACTCTGTATCAGAAAAAACCCAACCCCTCTACCAGAACCCTAACCCCCCCTTATATAGAGGTGGTTCGGTCCTGGCCTAGGGCATACGTGGAGGCATATTCCTAAGAATATGCCCCCTCCCAAAGTGGTAACCCGACAGGGGTGCTTTTCCCCCGCGTCACACTTGCTTTAGCGACGTAGCCTCTGCGGCGCCCGCGTCAGCCGACGTGAGCGTCGTCACCCTTGTCGGCCATGATCCGGTGGTCCTGCCCTTGCTTTATTCGCTCATCCAGTATGCACCGGACCTTCTTTTTTGACCAGAGAGATTCCTTCCTTCTCCTAGAAGCCAAGCGAGGATCTGGATCACGGTAGATCCGGCCTGCCTTGAGGTGACTCGGCCAGCATCCGCTTTGACCTTGCTGAACCTCGGCTAACTCGGCCCTTATACGCCGGAGTGACCCTACCCGGGGGTATCCCCCCAACATTAGTCCCCAAAGCTGGTGCGGCCTTAGCGGCCTCGGTCGCTAAAGCCACATCAGGTTCATTCGAATTTGAGCCTCGGACGTTCAGTTCCGGGTTAACTTCTTGTCTCGGATTATATGGATTTACGTTCCCTTCGCACGTTCCAAGTTTTTACTTGCCGGCCGGGTTACCATTGTAGCTCGGATCCTATGGTTTTACTTTCCCTCTGCACATTTCAAGTTTTCACTTGTCGGACGGGTTACCATGGAGGCTCGGATCCGGGCCTTGCTTCCTTCTCTCATACGCCAACCCACGTAAAGGTCAATCATTACGTTGCCTCATTTTAAGGGCCCGCACAGTAACTGCCAGTGATTACTGTGCGTGGGTTACGTCACGCCTGTCTCCTCGTTTACCGCAACTGCACGTTGTGTCATGGGATCATATTTAATCTATGGCCTCCGCTGTGGCTTCTCTCTGATTGGCTAATGCCGATGATACACGGCCACAGCGTGTGGCTCTCCGGGGCAGCGCGATCCCACTTATCGATTACTGGGGGCAGTTAAATAGGGGAGGGGCGCGCCCCTTAGCACTTTTCCATCTCCGTGCCCCTTATTCGCCCGTTCCTCTTCTTCTTCCTCGCGACCGCACCGCCGCCAGTGCCCGTTGCAGTAGCGCCGCCGCCGCACCTTCTCCGTGCCTCCGCACCACAGCCACCGAACCGGCGCCTGTCCCGGCTCTGAAGAAACCAACAGCAGCTCCCAGTCCTGCCACCAAAGCTCCCGTGCCAAGTTCGTCTGCCTCGTCCGAGTCATCCCAAGTTCGGCGAGGAACCACTCCAGCGGCTTCCAAGGGCAAATCCACTATGGTCACATCCTCCCAGCAGGCCAAAGGCAAGTCTACCTCCGTCGAGGCCGGTTAGCGAACCTTGTCGTCAATGCTTCCGAAGAAGTCACCGGCCACGACGGATCCTCCTGCCGACCCAACCGACTCGCAGCAGATGGTTCTTCACACTAGCCCAGCTCTTGCCCTGATTGAAAGGAAAGAAGCTCACGCAAAGGGCTTGGTGGCACCCCACATGCCCACTGGCGAACGGTACCCTCCGAGCCTCATCGAGTTCGTCATGAACTAGAATAAGGCGGAGTTCGTCTACAACGACGATCTCCCGGAAAAGTTCGGCCCCGCTGAAATTTCCGCTCAGATGAATACCGCCGCCAAGGCCATTAACCTCGCTGGGCGAATGATGGAGGTACGCCGTTTCTTCTTTACATGCTGTAGATAATAACCATTAGTCCCCGAGCCTCCGGCGGAGTAACTTATTACTCGGCCGGATGCTCATTAGAAGATCAACGTAGCTGCATGTAAACTTCAAATATGCACACATTTAGAGCCGGGTTAAGTTCCACTTGGCCCGGATCTTGCACACTTCGAATATGCACACACCTAGAGCCGGGTTAAGTTCTGCTTGGCCTGGATCTTGTATACTTTGAATATGCACACACCTAGAGCCGGGTTAAGTTCCTCTTGGCCCGGATCTTGTATACTTCGAATATGCACACACCTAGAGCCGGGTTAAGTCCCGCTTGGCTCGGATCTTGTATACTTCTAATATGCACACACCTAGAGCCGGGTTAAGTTCCGCTTGGCCCGGATCTTGTATGCTTGAAATATGCAACGAACTATCTTTACACTCCTGTACCTTTGTCAGGTAACTACCAATCACTGAAGCGCCGAATTTCAGCGCCTGCTTGATACTCACAAGATCTTGCGTGCAAAACATGTTGCACTTGGCGCGGAGCATGAAAAGAGGGGTAATTTCCTCTCTCAACACCTCTCTGTTTCATTTGTTTCTGTCGGACTAACCTCCTTATTCGGTTTTTTGCAGCTGGGGTGGATGCTGAAAACAAAATTATGCGGAAGAACTTGGTAGGAAATCCGAGGTATGTTCTCTTTCGGCCAACGTTGTTGTGTTTTCCATTCCTTCTTCTCCTTGGCTCGGCAAACATTCACTCCTTGGCTTTGCCGGGTCAATACACTATTTCAGCGTCACTTGAGGATAGTGTGCCCGTGCCTGATATGATGCTGCACTTTCTCGAACAAGCAGGACAGCATCAAGCCGAGCTGAAGAAGAAGAACGATGAGCTTGCCCTCCTCCGGACCAAGGACGACGAAATAGCCAAACTCAAGGCCGAGATGGAGAAGATGAAGGCCCAACACAAAACCGAACTCCAAAAAGTTGGCCAGAACTTCACCGAAGAGCGTGAGCGCTTTACCCTTTAGATCTCCAAGGACCAGGACCTGCTTAAGGAATCCGAGGTCCAGCTTGGGTTGGTGCTCGCTGAGCTTGAACAACTTCGCCAGAGACGCGACAGTTGTATCAAGGAGTTGACCCGGATCCATCGTCATATCTCACGTGAGTTTCTTCCCCTTATCCGACATAGTTTCCGGGTTATCTCATATGCCTTTGCTTCAGCATCTTCCCTTTCCTTATTTTTAGATCACTTTCCGGAGGGTACTCCCATCGCCAGTGCTGCCGTTGCCAAATTCCACCGAGAGAGGGGTACTCCCGTCGCTCCTGATGGTGAGAGCGTCCCCTTAGACATGGAGGACCTATTGGTCAGCGTGTCAGCTCGGGTGGAAACCATCAGGAACTATGGGAAAGATCTCCTAGATGTTGCGGTCCAGATCTACAACACTTTCTGGCCAAGTGAGAGCGCTCCAAAAATGATCACACTCCTTGATGAGAAGCTATTGGAAATTGAGACACAACTTGATCTCTGGAGAGAATCCGCCGGGCGTGCCGCAGCAGATACCCTCCTCCATCATATCCTTACATGGTACGAGAAGATCGACCTGAGCCTCCTCACACGCCGGCGCACCGGATCCAAATGGACCGATGATCCGGAGTGGGTAGCTCGGCGCCAGGCTTGCGCCTACAGCCTTGTCGAATATTCTCCCATCCATGACTGGGTTGAGGGGCCGAGCTTTCTGGAATCCGGCGAGGAGGAGCAGATGGAGAACATGGTGGATGGGTCGGGCAAAGATGGAGAAGATGCTGCTTCAGATATTGAAGATGGTGATGATGACGCCGAACTTCCTCCTCCTGCCGCTCCTTAGTGGAAAAAAAGTTGAAAATTTATCAGATCCCCGGTATGCCGGGTGCCATTGTATGCTAAATACATGATATTTTGCTACTATGCTTGTATGTCGGGTTAACTTGGGCGTAGTCCCCGAGTTTCATTTTCTTGTTCGTCCAATTCTCTGGCTCGATCCGTGTCTACCTTGATTCGGTTTTACGACTTACGAATCCGAGCCTCAAGAATCGTTTTAACAATACTGAGAAACTTTGAGGCTTGGCTCAAAATAATTCAACATAATAACTTGAAAGTAAATACGGGGTTAGTCTGAAAAAGCAAACGTTAGCTGGAATAAGATCGTTTCCTTAGTGGTTTTTCATGTGCTACGCAATTCCAAACTTGTTCCCTTGCTTGCCATGAAGCCAATTCTTGTTGGACAGCAGCAAGTCGAAGGGTTGGGTTTTTGGTGCTCACACATTACTAATCCGGGTTAAGTGAAACGAGTCATTCCAGCTAACGCATGAAAAGTAACAACAATCATTTATTAAGGCAGTCCCCGAGTTACTGCTCGAGGCTCCGCTATTTCATTGATAAGCTCATTGCCGACATACATACCGACATATGAGATGACTCGGATACATACACTTCTTAGCTAAGTGTAGAAGGGACGAAGTAGTGCTACATTCCATGGTCGCTTCGATTCCTCTCCGGACCTGTCCGCCTTGTTCTTATCCTGTGGCTTCGCATCTATAAGATAGTAGGAATCATTGTGCAATGCTTTGCTCACAATAAATGGTCCTTCCCATGGGGGGGGGGATAATTTATGCATGCCAGTGGTATGCTGTACCAACCGGAGCACCAGATCGCCTTCCCGGAAGACTCGGGGGCACACTTTCCGGCTATGATAGCGTCGGAGATTTTGCTGATATATGGCGGATCTGGACAGTGCCAGTTCTCTCGCTTCTTCCAGCAGATCAACATCATTTTGCCGGGCTTCTTGCACTTCGGCTTTTGTGTATTGGGTGACCCTAGGCGAATCATGCTCTATGTCGGCTGGTAATACAGCTTCTGCCCCATATACCAGAAAGAACAGCGTGTAGCCTGTTGATCGATTCGGAGTTGTTCTTAAACTCCATAATACCGCTGGTAGTTCTTCTATCCAGCACCCCGCTGATCTTTGCAGCGGCTCAATGAGCCGGGGTTTTATCCCGGATAGCACTAATCCATTGGATCTTTCCACTTGTCCGTTCGATGCGGGGTGGGCTACCGAGGCTACGTCGAGTCAGATTTTCTTGTCTTGGCAAAAGAGCGCAAATGCTCTTTCCGTGAAATTCATTCCATTGTCAGTTATAATGCTGTGTGGATAACCGTACCTCAAGATGATGTCTTTGAGAAACGTCACGGCCGTAGCTCCATCACATTTTCTTATAGGCTTCACTTCGATCCATTTTGTAAACTTGTCCACCATGACCAGAATGTGTGTCATGTTTCCTCTTGCTGGTTTGAACGGGCCAACCATATCCAAGCACCACACAGCAAATGGCCATTGAATTTTCTCACCAGATCTTCTGCTTGCTCCAAGGCACTTGGCCAGTAGAATCCATGCCAGAACGCCTTTGCCACTAAGGCCCGGGATGAGGCATGATGCCCGCATTCTCCTTGGTGTATATCTCGGAGGATGTTAAGTCCTTCTTCCGGGTCAACACACCGCTGGAGGACATTGGTTACACTCTGTTTGTACAGCTCAGAATTGATGATTATGTAAGCTTTGGCTCTCCTCTGAGTTTGCCTGGTAGCACTTCCTCAGTGGGTAACGTTCCATCTTTCAAGAACTGGTATATAGGCAGTGCCCAAGCTGGTATCGCTCACGCAGGGAACATCTCCTCATCAATTTCCATCCGATCCACCGGCATAACTTCAGTCGGATCATGCTGAACAGTCCCCGGGTCTAGCAAGCTAGTCCCCGGGTTTGCCGAGGTAGTCCCCGGGTTCGGTGTGCTACCTCCCATGTCAATGTCCATGGGCTCAGCTCCGGATTCCGCGTTTTCCGGGACATAGATTGAATCGGTTCCTGGGGACGGCCTGATAGATGGTTTTCTGAGGTGCTCCAATGCTACGCCCGGTGGAATTGCCTGTCGGGTCGATCTGAGCTTTGACAGCATGTCGGCAGCTTCGTTTTCCACGCGAGGTACATGGTGAAATTCACATCCCTCAAAGTAACCCGAGATCTTCTGCACATGAAATCCGTATAGAGCCATGTTTGGATCCAGGGCGTCCCACACTCCGGACACTTGCTGTATTACTAGATCCGAGTCGCTAAAGCATATTATCCAACGTATGCCAATCTCCTTTGCCACTTTGAGACCATGCACAAGAGCCTCATACTCAGCGACATTGTTTGATGCCGCGAAATGGATCTGCAATACGTACTTGAGTTGATCCTTCTTTGGCGAGGTAAGCACAACCCTGGCCCTAACCCGGTTTTGGTTTTCGATCCGTCAAAGTGCATCCTCCAGTAGTTCGGATCTGGTGGTGGCGGTTCGTATTGTACCTCGGCCCAATCCACGAAAAAGTCCGCCACAGCCTGGGACTTGATCGCTTCTCTCCTATCATACTGGGGTGCGTAAGGTGCTAGCTCAATCGCCCATTTCGCAATTCTGCCATTCGCATCTTTGTTACCCATTATCTCGGATATGGGGGCTTCGCATATCACTTTGATGGGATGCTCCTCAAAGTAGTGCTTTAACTTCTTTGCCGCCATATAAACACCGTATGCCACCTTTTGAAAATGTGGGTAATTCTGTTTTGAGGCAGACAACACCTCGCTCAAGTAATACACTGGCCTCTGCACCGACTGACCTTCTTCATCACGCTCCACTACAATCACTGCACTTACAACTCGGTTGGTTGCGGCTATGTAGAGCAACATTGGCTCCTTTGATAGTGGAGAAGCTAACACTGGTGCAGTGGCCAGCATCTTTTTTAAGTGGGCAAAAGCTTCATCGGCCTGCGGCGTCCAAACGAATTTATCTGACTTTTTCATGAGTTGGTAGAGAGGCAGTGCCTTTTCCCCTAACCGACATACAAACCGACTCAACGACGCCAGGCATCCAGTGAACTTCTGGACATCGTTGAGACACTTCGGCAGCTCCATTCGTTCGATGGCTCGGATCTTAGTTGGATTAACCTCGATACCTCGGCTAGAGACGAGAAATCCGAGTAATTTCCCAGCCGGGACACCGAAGGTACATTTCTCCGGGTTAAGCTTCATTCGGAATCTCCTCAATTTCGCGAATGTTTGCCTTATGTCGTCAAGGAGCGTTGCGCTTTCCTTGGTCTTAATAATCACATCATCCATGTAGACTTGTACATTTTGACCTATTTGATCGTGCAAACATTTTTGCATACATATTTGGTATGTTGCTCCTGCATTTCGTAAACCGAACGGCATAGTGCGATAGCAATAAGCCCCGTACAGGGTAATAAAGGCAGTTTTTATTTGATCATCCGGGTTCAGAGGTATCTGGTGGAAACCAGAATAGGCGTCAATGAATGACAACAATTCACATCCCGCGGTAGAGTCGATGACCTGATCTATCCTCGGCAGTGGAAATGGATCTTTTGGACACGCCTTGTTCAGGTTCGTGTAATCGATACACATACGCCAAACCACTGCCACGTTCGGATCATCTTTCTTCTTCTCTACCAACACCGGATTAGAGAGCCAATCCGGATACAACACTTCCATGATAAATCCAGCTGCTAGCAACCGAGCTATCTCGTCACCAATGACCTTTCTCCTATCCTCGGCGAAGCGTCGGAGAGGTTGCTTCACCGGCCTTGCTCCGGGTCTCACGTTCAAAGACTGCTCGGCCAACTCCCTTGGAACACCTTGCAAGTCCTGTGTGGACCAAGCAAAAATATCCCGATTCTCACGGAGGAAGTTGACGAGCTCGCTTTCCTATTTGTCAGTTAACCCGGCACCAATTGTTACGGTACGCTCCGGAAACATGTTATCCACTGGAATCTTCTTAGTGTCCTTCGCGGCTTGAAACGAAACGCTTCCATGCGGGTTACTTAACGCCGTCATATACTGCTGCGCGGACTGAGCTAATGCCGCCACCTCTTGGATTTTTCTTTTCTCTTGCGCAATCACGAGTGATTTGGCTAGGTTAGACCCGGCTGAGGCGCACTCAATAGAACGTCGGAAATCCCCAGCGATAGTAATTGCTCCATTTGGCCCGGGCAACTTCATCTTCAGATAACTAACGTGGCAACTTGCCATGAACTTGCTCAGTGCTGGTCTCCCGAGTAATGCATGATACGCGCTCTCCAAGTTCACCACCTCAAACTCCAGATTCTCAGTTCGGCAGTTATCCCTCGTACCGAATAGCATGTTGACCCGGACTTTGCCTATGGGCTCACAGGAGATGCCTGGTACGATACCATGGAAAGTTGTTCTTGTAGCCTAGAGCATGTTCTCCGAGATGCCCAACTTGCGCATTGTATCCGCATACATGATGTTAATGCTACTGCCATTGTCGATCAGTACCTTGGAGAACCTCACATTAATGTTCGGTCCAATGAATGTCGGATCTAACACTAGTGCATACGAGCCCGGACTTGGCATAAGCTTGGGATGATCTCTAACGCTCCAGGTAATTTCCTGGTCCGATCAAGACATGTACCTCGTCACTGCAGGCATAACCGCGTTAACCTCCATATGTCGGCGCTGCAAGCTCTTCCTATTTGTTTCCTCTATTGTGAACACACAATAGCTCTGGTGATGTTCCCTGTACTCATTCCTTCCATCGTTTCCGGAGTACCTCTGATCCGGTTGTTGCTGGTTTTCCACCTGATGCACTGCATCCCTTCTCTCACTATTGTCATACCTCGGCGGAGGGGGAGACAACATTAGCTGTTGCGTGTTTGCTCCGGAGAGAAATTGCTGCCGGGGTAACTCCTGCCGAGGTTGATCATTCCGGGGTGCCTGAGCATTCCCCGAACCACCTTGTTCTATCTTACGCATCCACTCGCATTGCCTCGTTGTGTGACCCGCCGGGCTGTTCGGATTTGGCGTGTGAAATTTACACGGCTGGTCCAACATTGATTCATAGGTATACCTCGGGCGATCTTTCTTTTCTTGCCATTGCTTCTTCTGCTCCGGAGTCCATGTTTTCTTGCCATCGTTTCGAGGAGTCCATTGCCCTCCCGTTTTCTGGCGTTGGTTGCTCCCTGCTCCGGGTTGATCTTGATTCACGGCTGCAACTTGTTGCAAACTATACCGATGATCCGGTCTATCGTCTCTCCTTTTTCCCCTGTAATCGTTCCTTCGGGATGACCCGGCTCCGTCCCTCGGATAGTACTCCTCATTTGACTCGTTCGACGCGATCCTAGGTTGAGTCGGATCGCCTAGAGCATAAGAATCCGCAATCCGGATCATCTCTACCAATGTGACTGGCATTTTCCTTTGCAATTTCATCCACAACTCGCCGCCATATCTGCACCCTTGTGCGAACCATGCTATAGCCTGTGACTCTATGACTCCCTCACACGAGTTTCTCACGGTGCACCACCGGGTCAAGAATTCACGATCCGTTTTGTTAGATCTCTGCTTGCACATCGCCAGGGTCTGCGGTCTATTCGGTCTCTGATATGTACTTGAGAAGTTGCTGATAAACATTTCTTCAAAATCTATCCAGCAATTGATGCTTCCGGGCGGCAAATTATTCAGCCACACCCTTGCCGGACCTTCCAACATTTGGGGTACGTATCGTACAGCCCATCTCAAGTTGCCAGTTGCAATTTTCACAGCTGTTGCGTAGTTTATCAGCCAATCCTCCGGCTTTGTACTGCCGTCATACGTCTTCGTTCCCCTGGGTAATTGGAAATTGGGTACTGGTGGTTCCTTCATGATCCGGGGTCCAAAGCATGCTGGACCCGGAGGACCTTGACATTCGATCTGTTCCGACCTATACAGGCGATCCAGCTTTAACCTGGCGTCATCCGGCATCAAATCCCTGCTTCCCAATCTCGACCCTATCACATGATAGTCCGGTCTTGCGTATCCCGCATTCATCATCTCCGAGTCTCCATCATTGTATCGGTCTTGCTCTCGTTGTGCTCCTCTCTGTTGCATACCACGGCCGGCACTTTGCTCTTGCCTTGGTATATTCCGCTGCCGCGGTTGACCTGCTCCTGCCGAGTTTCGCTGTCCGGCATTGCCGTTGGCAGCATTCCCTTGACCGACATTGCCTTGGTCGTGGTTACCTCGGCCAGCTTCACCTCGGCTCACACTTCGTCGATCGTCGTTTTTCCGCATCTCTTTTTCTTTTCCCGCACGCGTTGGGTCGTACAGAACGATCTGCTTGTTCCGTCTGGCCGAGGTTACTACCTCTTCTCTCCTTGGGCCACCATGAGGCGACGATGCGGCTCCAGCGGATTTCTCCGGGTTACCCATCGCCAAATGGACGATCTTATAAGCTCCAACTCTCTCCGGGTTACCTCTCAGCAGCTCCTCGTTCTGCCTGTTCGCGATCCGAACTAGCTCGTTAACCCGGTCTTGCTGTCTTTGACGGGCTTCACCGGTCAGACCCTCTAGCTCGGATGCCGCGGCATCTGCTGCTCTGAGGTTCTTCGCCGGGGTACTATACTTCGGCAACCCAACAGACAGATATTTTTTCGACCCTTCTGGTCCATCATCACCTTCTCTGTTCATCTCACTCATGAGATTTTTCCCTTTTACCCTTACTGCATCAACCTTGTTTGCCTTCGCGTACTCACGCAGCGTCATGTTCAACGACTGCTGAGCCGCTGCTATTTTCTTTGCGCCCTCCAGTATCTTTTGCCGGGTCTCCTCTAGCTCGACCTGTGCCTGAGCCAGATCTACCACTGCTGCCACCGGGTTTGCCAAGCTATCCATAGCTTCCCTCAGCATGTTCTCATGCCTCTCTAGCGGAGGACCCCTAGCTTTCCTCGGTGCCTTAGGCGTTACCTCCGGGTCTGGCGCTGGATCCTTGCTCATGCCCGCGCCTGGCGCAGTCATCATCACCTCTGCATGGTCCGGGGAGCGAGCGATACGCGCGCGAGCCACAGTGAGGGGTGGTTCTCCTGCATCGATGACGCGACGCGGATGAACGCAAGACACGTCCACAGCAACATAGACCTTGTGCGCACCGAGCTTGACGAAGATGCCATTGCGCGGAAGGGGGCGCGTGCCGAAGCAGCCAGCGTTGTCGCTGACGTAGTCCAGCACTCCAAAGTGCTGAACGAGCCTGGAGATGATGCGTTTGCCGGTGCCGATGAGGTTTCCCATCCGGATCTTCACCCCTGCTAGCGCTGCTAGCCCCACGGTGGGCGCCAACTGTCGTGGTGGTGTCACGGCAGATGCCATGGATAGGCTAAAGGTGGGGACTAATATGCGCTAGGGGAATCCAGGGAGGGATAGTAGAGTGATTCTCTACACAGAAGCTTTGTATTGATGTCCAATCTCAAAGATTACAAGTGCTCCTCGAGCTGTATTGACAAGAGGAGGAAGAAGAAACTCTCTTACTCTTGCCTACCAACTAGCCCAAGAACCCTAGATCCACTAGTGCTCAACCAACTCGAATTCTCCCAACTCTGTATCAGAAAAAACCCAACCCCTCTACCAGAACCCTAACCCCCCCCTTATATAGAGGTGGTTCGGTCCTGGCCTAGGGCATACGTGGAGGCATATTCCTAAGAATATGCCCCCTCCCAAAGTGGTAACCCGACAGGGCTGCTTTTCCCCCGCGTCACACTTGCTTTAGCGACGTAGCCTCTGCGGCGCCCGCGTCAGCCGACGTGAGCGTCGTCACCCTTGTCGGCCATGATCCGGTGGTCCTTCCCTTGCTTTATTCGCTCATCCAGTACACACCAGACCTTCTTTTTTGACCAGAGAGATTCCTTCCTTCTCCTAGAAGCCAAGCGAGGATCCGGATCACGGTAGATCCGGCCACACCTGTTGCTGCATATAAGTTAGATAAGCATTTCTGATACTCCTTAAGTCGGACGAGACAATGTTAGGCGACCCTCCTGGTCCGGGTTACTCCGTGATCCAGCCTGCCTTGAGGTGACTCGGCCAGCATCCGCTTTGACCTTGCCGAACCTCGGCTAACTCGGCCCTTATACCCCGGAGTGACCCTACCCGGGGGTATCCCCCCAACATTCTCAGAAGCTAGCCTTTGACCACCTGTGCGCTAAAGTCATGGTCCTTTTTGACAAGTGCCAGAAACTAAAGGAGGTAAATACTGGCTAGGAGAAACTTCATAGGGAAGGTCGCACCTCGGCTAGTAAGCAGACGGAGATCATGAAGGGACTCATGGAGGAAAATCGTAATGTTACGGACCAACTTCTCGAATCCCTGACGGAGCACTAGAACCTGTGGCAGGCGCACAACCAAGTACTGAAGGAGCTAGCCGATCTTAGGAAGGAAAACTAGCAGCTCCGGGCCAGGCTTGCTTGAACCCAACATATGTGTACTGAGCTACGTGTTTTACCCCTGCAGTGGTGATTTTGTAAATGTGAACTTAACTCTATGCACAATATGGGTTCGTTTGAAACTAATTTGCTTGAAGATTGAGTTTGGCTTAGTTAAGAAAGCGCAATTGCAAGTCTTACAGTTAACTAGTTTCAGGCATTGACATGGCATAAATTATTCATCTAGAATTTCCTTTATCCTCTATAGTCTATCCTCGTTCACCCTCACGCGCCTTCTTCTGTTCCTTCAACATACCCGCAATGTAGTACTCTAGCTTCTTCTTGTCTTCCCTGAGCTGCTCCCTCTCCTTTTCTGCATTTTGAATTAGCAACATGTGACTATCCCGAAGCTTATGTGCAGTTCCCACAACCAAGCTCCCATTGATTCTGTCACTTAGTTCTGACTTCAAATTATTGATTTCTTGTTCTAGCTCCTTATTTCGTACTGACAACTTGTAATTTTTTTCAGCTGCATCAAAAGCATCAGTAAATCTCACCGACCTTTCCATCTCATACATCTCCCATAACTGAGCCAAACAGTTCTTAAGTGCATCTGGCCACTCAAGATCCACCCATAAGGAGAAGAGAAGAATGGGAGGGGAGACTCGGATTTGTAGTGTCTAGCAACGCTTATCCGAGGCGCACCACAATAGGATGAGCCTCCTATAAGTTTGCTCAAATTTTTTCTGCAGAACAACATCTTATTTTTGCCATATCTTTTTTCCTTTTGTGAATTTTGAGAATCTAAGAAATCACTAAACGGTCTCAGACGATTGCGAGCAGATAGAAAACTTCGTGCTCGTCGTTTTGATATATTATAGATTTTTTTCGACATCGTATGCAAAAGTTATGGCCGTTTTACCGTGCCATAACATTTTTCTTTTGCAAAAAAGTTGAAATTGATGTTTGTTAATTTTCATACAAACTAGACCACATTACCAACCTACATGTCAAAGGATTTTAAAATTTGAAGCGTTTTTCATTTTCTTTTATTTTTTGCAAGACAGAAAAGGTGATCCGGGGGGGGTGTGTGGGAGCAGAATTTGGATGGTCCACCTTATTCGAGGCGCATATGCTCAATATGCGCCTCCTATATTGCAAAATAATTGAGGAGCATATTTGGTGGTGCGCCTCCTATATTGTGGCACCTACCACCACCGGGCCAACCTCACTTACTCGAGGCGCATGTAACAGTGATACGCCTCCTATATTGCAAAATACTAGAGGCGCATATATGGTGGTGCGCCTCCAGTATTGTGGCACCTACCACAACTAGGCCCACCCACCTTACTCATGGCGCACATGTTTCATATGCGCCTCGAGTAAGGGGGCAGCCAGATTTGGTCCGTACATGCGATATAGGAGACACATCCCTCAAGAATGTGCCTCTAGTATTAATATATAGGAATCGCACCGTTTAGACATGCGCCTTGTATATTTAGTGGGGGGGGGGCGCATGTTTGAGGGATACGCCTCCTATAAACATGTGTCCTATAGGTTTTTCCCTAGTAGTGGTAGCCACCAATCCACGAAGCCTTCTTCTCCATCTAGGTAGATTTTTGTAGTTGTTAGTCTATAGACTCTGGTAATGAAGATTTGGTATTAGTTAGGTATTTAAAATTTGTTTTACAACCTGAAAAGCTCGTTTTTACATGTTGTTATTTAACATTGTTTCACAGTGTCGAAGTTTCAAACACAAAACAAATACTGAAATTTATGGCATAGTTACATTTTGAGTTGACCATCTTTTGGTTAAACCCATAACCCTTTTATAGACTATCTTTTGCACTTGGAACCTGCGAGTAGTTCCTCAATAGGCTTCCTTAATTACCCGTGCTTTTGTTTTTAGTTACACTTTTCTAGATATTTAGTTATTACACAACATTAGAGCTGCACCCGAATTATTGTTTGTGATTTAATCCCCTATATGTGGTGAGAGGGGAGATGTAATTTCCATTTTTATCATGTAGCTACATGGGTGTGCTCCATTTTATGAATTCGGTGGCACGAAACCCGTGACTGGTGCTGGTTTTTTTCTTTATTCCCCTAGCACTCTTCAGTACTGCCCCATTTCTACCAGTTTGGATGAGTAAGTGCTGGACTTTTATTTACCATTGTTTTTGGTTAGCAATTGGTCAGTTGTTACTCACTATAATTTTTGTTGATGCAGCAAATGAAGCTCAAGATTAGTTTTTCTGCATAATTTCTTAGTTGTTGGCTGCAATAATATGTCCAATCTAGTGTTAGTGGGCATGTTAGGTTCTATATGCAAAAACCTGAATTTGTATTTAGGATAATCCTTGTACATGAGATTTTTATTTGTGGATTTTTTCATTATAAAGCTGTGAGGGTTAAAGGCAACACTCCTCACAGGGTTAAAAATATATATATACAAGGGAGTCAGGGTTTCTCTACTTTTCACTTTGATGACTCTCAGGGCCTACCAAAGGATGGTATTTGGTTCCATGTTCAAGGTTCTTCTACTACTGGTGAAGCTTCATCTATTGCTCGTGATACTGCAGTCTCTTTCTCCCCACCTCCTCAGCGAGCTCCACCAAGGCCATCAAATGTCCCTAGAAAGATAAAGGTGAGAGTAGCAGAATTGGGGAATGATGATGATGATTTTGTTAGTATTACCCCGAAACCATCAACAAGTTCCTTCAAGGCTACTAGAGTTGTTGTTGGGAAGATCGAAAAGTCTAAATCATCACATGCTAGACCGAGACATTCTAAGGTGACGTATGATGCATTCTTTAGCTCAATTGTACCGCTTATGTTTCTTTAATGTTCATATATTTTTAGGTGATGTATTATTCAGATGTAGTAAATTTTCAAAGTATTATTTCACTAACAAAGAGTAAGTTATGTTCTTTTGTTGTATGACCTATTTTTTGCCAACCGGGCCTCAATAATTTACGATGATTTATGGTGAAATATGTTGCTTCTGCTTGTTGGAAGTTTAGATTTATTATTGATGTTTTATTGCTTTTCTTTTTTGTTAATGTTGTTTCACATTTATTATTAATAGAAACTTGAGTCATTTCTCCTTACATAACCAAATTATCTTGGTATCCTCTTTTCTGTAAAGGCGTCCCAAATCCTTCTAAGAGGACAAATCCAAACTATAGGTCTGCACCCAACAAAGCTGTTGTAGCCATCGAATGTCTAACAAATCCATAGAAAGTTAAGATGAGGGATTATCCTTTTGGGCCTTTACTAGATCTGAAGTTAAAAGGACTTAAGAACACCAAATTGTTGGTGTTCCCAATGGATAGTTTAGATCCTATACAATTACCTTGGATACTAGAAATGGCAAGCCCCTGAAGATTACTAGGCATTCTATCCAATCTGTCATTGGTTTGCCAAATAGGAGTAAACATATAGTTGATGCTGATAGACATATGGAAAAATAGGCATTATCCAACCTCAAGCAAAATCTCGGAACTAAACATGATATTGACGTCAAAGTGCAAGACTTGATCAAATGCCTAAAAAAAGATACATATCCATTCTCAATCAGGTGTTTTATCATGACTCTCTTAAGTAACCTCCTTGTGCTAGGACATATGGCTTCATCACTAGAAAGGAGGTTGCACTAACAGAGGACATGGCAATGTTGTGCTTGGTAAACTTGGCTAGTGTCATTATTTATGACATTGCTATTTCTGCTAAATTATGGCCCTTGAATACGAAAGATTGCACAAACCGCTCAATGCATGGATCTCTTATGTTTTTACTTGTGAATACCACACTAATTTTTTTGTCCAATCCAAGCAGAAATGTGACCTTATCAATGAGATTTGTTATGCTATGCTTTTAGAATCAAAATCTTCTCAATGTTTGTTCTTATGACATGTTTACTATTTGGATAGCTTGCTAGGAGAATATTATACGGATCCAGTACTTACACCACGTATTGCTCATATTACAAAGCAACAACTGGATCTCATAGAGGAATATAAGCAAGTGGTAATGGGGTTGAGACGTTTGGTGGTCTACCGGTAAGTTGCTCTTACCTTGTATTCTTCAATGCATTTCTTTTTTGAACCCATGCTAATTTTCTGTACTAGTTGAGGATCCAGGAGGGCACTTGCTACACTAAAGACACAATCTCTTCAACTTACGATCCTCCTTCTACCTAGTTGCCTGATATCGCCTTGGCATCCCATTTGTTTACTTATGCATTTTTCCTAGCATGCTCCATATTCATAGTGGAGTCTCCCCTAACGTGAAATCCTTGCAGCACACTCTCTCCTGAGACATGACACTTGTTGGATAGTACGATGCGCGTAATAGAGGCATGGAGTAGTATAGGGAGTACGCGTACATATACCATATGTGATAGCAGTTCTCCTGTGTGAATTGGACCCACCGCAGGATCTTGCCGTGAAATTCCTCACGTGTACACGAACTAGAGACACCATGTCGGACCGTGACGAGCCCCCTGCCGGCGGCTGCGGAGCTCCCCATGATCCAAACGCCTCTCACCCACACCGCTCATGCCCACAACTGTTGACGTGTGGGGCATAGTGCACGCACGGTCCACCGACCGGCGACGCGGGGCAGGAAAGTGATGCGTGGAACAAGGCCACGGGAAGGGGAGGGATCTCGTGCCAAGCCCCGTGGCAGGCCCGTATCCTAGAATAGACGGGATCCACTGCGATGGTGTCGCGTGTCCTCCCGGCGTCCATCCTACGACACCAAAAATTTGTGAGACGTGGATAGCATATTCATCCGAAACTTTTAGTAACTATTATTGACTATGATGTGAGGACCTACAAATCATTTTATAATCATAAGAAACAAAAAATCGTTCACAAAACTATGTACGCCGATTATTGGTGCCGCTCTAGCTTCAGTTCTAGAGCCTTTTATGTTGAACTTTGGTGGGGCTTCAGGAATGATTCGCAAATGGTCACCTTGATCATCATTAACAGGGTCATCACACACCGACATATCATAAGATATAATTTCTTCTAGATGCATTCTAAGTTCCTCCAAGACGGCCATGGATATTTCATAGGCTACTTTTGATCTATTACCGCTCTAACATCTCCATAAGCTACTCTCAGCATGTTGCAATTTATACCACTTGTTTATATGCTATTGGGTCTAGTTTGTACAATGTAATTTATGTCGTATGGAAGGTCGATATGGGTCTTCCTTGAGTACCTTCTTAGCACGTACTTGCAAGGGAGTTTCTAAATCTGCTCATTTATCAATACTATAATAAGGTGTGAGCAAAGCAGTCCTACACAATAACACACATAATTAGTGTAAACGTTTAGCCCCATACTTGCAAGTGGTCTTTTGAATCTGCTCATTTATCAATACTATAATGAGTTGTGCGCATAGTCTGCACAATAACACACATAATAGTGTAAACGTGGTTCCATTTATGGTATTTTCTAAGTGTAAAATTTTGGAGATCCATAATGTTTGGTTACCTGTGTGCTCCCATCGTCTGCACTCACAACTGTACCATTCTTTGTTTTCATTGCAAGCAACTTTAAACTCATGTTGTTACAATGAAAATGTAGGGCCTTCTTTCCCATAGTACACAAGGAAATTAGTTGTGTCAACCTTATTTATATGAAAAGATGTTCCAGCAACATAAGCCTCTTGGTATTTTCTAAATATTACATAGGTATAGATCCTAACCGATTGGCATTCCAGAGGGTACTTTGTATTTATCACAGGAGGATCCTGCATCAACAAAGAAAAATTGAATGAGTTAGATGTTAACAGAACACCATCAATAAATGAAAATTTCCTAGCAGAAAGAATACAATAAACTCTTGATGTGTTACATAACCACACCATGAAAGAAGTTGTTATTGTACAAGATCTCATACCTGCGATGCAAATGTTTCTTGACCTTCAACATCTTTTCTTTTCTGCAATAGTTGGAACATTTTTTGCAAACACATGCAGAGTTGTTGAGTCGTCGATGTGGCTTGTTTTCACCATTATGTTGGTGCTCTCACTATGTTGAGTTGATTTCATTCTCCTGTAAAAAATGTTCTGGAAGTATGTATAAATCCAACTTGCACGAAGATCATACAGACTACACAATGTGGGATCTGTCTCGAGTCCATACCCAATAACCATCTCCTTCCATGCAATCTCAAACTCTACAAGGGTTAGTGGGTGAGTTAACGTTGTAAGTAGCTTTTCTTCCAATTCTTTATACAAGTAATAAAGTTTATTTAAGCTTTCTGTGTGCTTGTTCAACATATACCATCTACAAGTCTGGCAACCGTATTTAGAAACACAGATGCAAGAGCATTTTCCATATTTTGATCTTGATCTACAAAATAATTATCAGTCTGCAAACAAATTGACACCAAATTGATTGGTTGGGCATGCGTGCCTAACACAATAAAGACCAAGTATACCTGTAAGTATGCAAATAGGATCTTTGCGTTCCATGCATCTTTAGAAAATCCAAAAACCAATTAAATTTTTTTCTCCATGTCATCACAAATGAGGACAAATCCGAATATGACATTTTGCAAATGATGGTTGCTCCCAATAAACATCCGCAATGACATGCAGTAAAAATTGCTTCTACATAAGGTGTTGAATCTGACCACATCTCCAAATTCAACATAGTTAGATTAACAACTAGCATGACTCCAGTAACTATTGTTCACGACCACGCCGATTCAAGAGCAATATCAAAATATTTTTTCGAGTTATGTTTTCTACACTCACTAAAGAAGTTATCGGATTTTTTACATCATCCACTTGCTCCTTGCGTAAATTATCCTCCCTTCTAAATTTCATATAACAATTTATATCATTGCAGAGTGATGAAGTTAACACGCATAAAATCCAGTAGGGTTAAAACCAAATGTAGAGTGAGTCGGACTTCATATGTACATGTTTTGTAGGTCATGTTCATTCATTGGCAAGAGCTCATGATTTCCATACAATTTGGCCAGCACATTCGTGGCTGTGTAGGGGAGACTCGATTCTGCCGAAGACTATCAACGTAATCCATAATAATAGGGTCCTTGATCTTGTGCAAGGAGGGAGGATAGTAGCTGTAGTTTTTAGATATATTATGTACAACTGCTACCTTTTTCGTTGTCCAGCACCTCAAATTGAAGCCTATTTTTGGTCAGTACTAACTTGCACTACAAAGTTTGTAAACATTACTGGTAGATTTTTAAATTCATAACCAATATCTTCGTCGGGACAATATAAAATTATTATATTTTTGTTCTTCTAACCAGTTCAATGAAGTTATACATTCACGTTCTTTAGATCAATTGTGATCTTGTATTCTCAATCACAACTGGCGTATACTAAACCAGATCGAAAATAGTAAAATATACATGTATGCAAAACGAAGCCACAATTATTGCAGAATAACATATTTATTGAGAGGGAAACAAAACCGTACATTTATAAATAGCTTCCACACCATCCACTAGTGAGTGTCGAGCGAGGAAGTGTTACTCATCATCGTATTTCGCAAGAAAAAAGATCAATATTTTCTTTAGATTTTCTCAAATCATAAGTATACAAACAATGTATTAGTATTATGTAAGTAAAATTTGAAATAAGACTCACCTATTGTGCATCTAGGCAGTGTGAAACCTACGACTACACCTCCTAATAGCCGGCGTACGTCGGCTATAGTTAAGTGTCGATGGATAAATGGGTCATGGATAAAATACAACTCATCACCTTGCTCAATATTGTAAATGCTAACGAACATCATTTTGTCCCTCACTTTCTTATGACAAACTCGTACCTCTCATGTGTTAGTCGCACCTCTATTTTTAACTCACTTATCCACGGATGGGTGATGTGAACCCCGAACATACAAGGCATATCATACATATTAGAATTGATATTAGAGTATGTTAATAATAAACGATATGGACCATACACGTTATAGCTTACCATGTGAGTTTTGAATTCTCCTTGTATTTTGAGTATATTGCACACGTCCAATGAGCGCATACGTACTCAATATATTTACAAACATTGCAGGGTGTTGTCATTGTGAATGATATCTATCAGCGAATATCGAACTTATATTTATAGGATTTTGATCAAATAAAATTGCAAACCACCCAAAAAATGCATGGGATCCACTTTTCCTGAATCAACATGACTGGAGACTAGTGCCCGATGAATTCTGAACCATTAGGAAATGAGCATTCGGTCTTGTACACACTAAAAATAGAATTTCTATATGCAACACACATAATCCTAGCCATTCAGTATATGATATCTTAAATTAGCACATTTTATGTTGACTCCATTTCTTACACATAACAAAATGAAAAATAAGTTTGCTATAATAATAATTATAAGTATGGCGATCATGATTGCTGAAAATAGTTTTTCACTAGTTTAGACGAGTTGATTTGTGGATAGTCGCTACAACTAGCTTTTTTATGTAGTCTATTATTTTTACATGACATGCACTTTGGTTTCTAGGTTTGGACATAATATTCCAGGCTAGTTGTTGTAGTAACCAAATGCTCTGCGACGTACGAAAGGATGCATACGACGTAAGAAATGATAACTATAACAACTAGTTGGAATATTATGTCCAAACCTAAAATAGCTAGCTACATCGACCATCCACAAATCAATTTTGACTAAACTAATGAAAATCAATTTTTGGCAATTATGTTCGGTGTTATAATTATAACAACCATATTTGTAATTTTATTATGTGCAAAAATGGAGTCAACATAAAATATTCTAATTTAATATATCATATACGAATGGCTAGAACTATGTGTGTTGCACATGACAATTATATTTTTAGTATGCACAAAACCGAATACTCATTCTTAGTGGTTCATCGGGCACAGGTATTCAGTCATGTTGATTCACAAAAAGTCGATCTCATTAATTTTTGGGTGGTTTGCAAATGCATTCGATCGTAATCCTATTGCATTATATAGACGTTCTATGTCCGTTGGTAGATAACATTTAGAATGACAAGACCCTGCAATATTTGTAAATACCCGAAATACGTATGTGCTACAGAGTTCTCATTGGATGTGCGCAATGTTCTCAAAATACAAGGAGAATTCAAGACTCGCATGGTACGCAAGAACATTTATGATCCACGTTGTTGGATTATCAACATGCTCTATATTAATTTCAAAGTGTGGATTTGCTGCCAAGGGGGATGGCTGCCTCCCTAGCCAACACCGTACGATTCGTGTTGAGATCCGCATGGTCATCTAGCTATCATTTGCTGTGTTACTGGCGATGTGGTACTAATCGGTGATTAGAGTGTGCTTGGACTGCGGGGCCTTGTCAGTCTGCATGCACCCTCTCGTGTGACGTTGCATGTGTGCAGAGCATGGAAGCTTGTGTAAGCTACATGTGCCTAAGTGTGAATCCATTCATTTATCTATGGGTCCCTTTCATCGGGATGTGAGTTTGGAATCTTTTGACTACCTCTTCACTGCTTAAAAAAATTAACAGGACTAGACAACGGTAGCTACTACAAGCATGTAACAAAACCATGTGCTTGTGAAGTGTGAACACATGACTAGTGCTTACTCGGGAGTACCCTTGGCTGTATATTAACTTGTGTAGCCGTTGCGCTATGAACCAGCAAGCTAGCCTGCTAGTTGTTGCTACGTAGGGAGCATCACACAAACCATCTCTTTTTTTTACGTTGGTTAGTTCTTGATTATTACTACCTCTGATATACAATATAAGCCTTTTAGGAAGCTAAAGCAGTTTCTAAAAAGACTTATACTATTATGCAACGGAGGTAGTACTTCCTTATCCAGGTGAACTGCAGACCCGTGATAAATCTCGGGTGCCCAGGCTCTGTTTCAAAATATAAGATGTTTTTAGTTTGTGAAAGAACTGTATCTAGACTCTTTTATTGTATAGGTTCACTCTAAACCTACTTAAATCTACACACTAAAATAAGTCTTGATACACTCTTTTCACAAAAGTAGAACATCTTATATTTTAAAACGGAGGGAGTACGAGCCATGGTAACGCTGTGTTAGCAAGTAAACTAGCGCAGATGGGAGTGGAGTGGCACAGAGTACCATAGTCAGGTCGTCGCTGTGCAGAATCCGAGACGCATACACATACACATACACATAACAGAGAACATGACAAGCTTCTGGTACATGACACATACACATACTCCATACTCGTTACCATCTGCCTGCTGTTATGTGTCAGCTTTATCAGTGATGGGTTAATAAACTATCCTTGTTAAGCTGTTTTAGCACGTATCTTAAAGACGCATGATGTACAACATCTACGGGGGGCAGCTATCCCCCGGGCAGCAAACTATTTGCCTAATTTCAAATGTGTAGGTTATACCTTGTATGTTCGGGGATCACTTTACCCATCAGTGGGGAAGTGAGTTCGAAATAAAGATGTGACTAACACATGAGTGGTACGAGTTTTATGCAAGAAAGAGAGGGACAAAATACTTCCTTGAAGGAGAACATGAGATGTTCGTTAGCATTTACAATAGTAAACAATGTGATGAGCTGTATTTTGTCCTTGACCCATTCATCCACCCACACTTACTATAGCCCATGTACGCAGACTATCAGGAGGTATAGCTAGAGGTTTTGCACTGCCTAGATGAACAATAAGTCAGTCTTATTTCAAATTTTAATTACAAAATACTAATACATTGTCCGTGTACTTATTATTTGAATAAATCTGAAGGAAATATTAATTATTTTTCAACGAAATATAAGGATGAACAACGGTTGCACTGAAGGAATGTAATTCCTTCTTGACACTTACTAGTGGATGACGTTGAAGGTATTTACAATAGTTTTGTTTTGTTTGCCTCTCAATAAATATACCTATTCTGCAATAATTGTGGCACCATTCGGCATGCTTGTACTATTTTACTATTTTTGATCTGGTTTAGTATAAACCAGCTGTGATTGAGAATATAAGATCACAATCGAATCTAAAGAATGTGACTATATAACTTTATTAAACTGGTTAGAAGAAAAAAATGCTTTTATACTGCCCCAATGAAGGTATTGGTTATAAATTTAAAAATCTATCAATAATGTTTATAAACTTGGTAGTTCAAGGTAGTACACATTCATTATATTTTACTGACCAAAAATAGGCTTGCATTTGAGGTGTTGGACAACGTAAAAAGGTATCAGTTTTGTACAAAATATATCTGAAAACTATAGCTAAGTCCTTGCTCCTTGCATGGCTTGTTCGCTCGGATCCATATACGCGGCAACTGCAGATCATTGAGCTCGTGGTGGTTGACACGAAAGCTACTAGAAAAGTATGAGCCTCACGATCTCTATGTTCCCCTCTCCCCTGAAGAAACCCCTCTCCACACCGCCGACCAGACCAGCTGAAGCCACCAAGACGGTGATGATGCACCACCGATCGCATAACCGTCGTGGACAACGCAGGCGCCGGACACGCCGCACGACTCGGCGGTCATCTAGAATCAATTCCGTACAATAATTTCAAATAGAGGTCAATTCTACATTAATGTCATTTGCATGTCTCCTTTTAACTTTTGGGATACATTTGCATGTCTCATATTACTACTTCAAGTATCTTTTAAGATTTCTTTGATAAAATTTGGATAGGCGTTAGCGAATGTTATGTTGCATGAATCTTAGGATATGGTATATATGAATCTTTGTGTTGTGCATCAATCTTATGCGCTTCTCAAAAATGAATTGCAGCTGACTATCATAGACTCCTCTCCAATCTTCCGCCGATGAGTAGCCGATGACACATCCAATTCTTTGGAAAACGTCGTTGTGCATGATTGTGCTCTTCCGCATATGTCTTTCCTCACTCTAAGCCATGACACCAGAACTTCGGATGCCAGCTGCTCAACTGGATCATTGACCAGTGAGAACCCAACGACACGTCACCTGACAATGCACTTGTCCATGATATCGCTGCCGCATCCTGTTGAACCACACGAAATGATGACACCAGATTCCAACGCAAGGTATGCACATGTATACTCTCTCTCTCTCAACTTATGTATGGAACATAAATATTATGCCATATTTTCACTTGGTAATGTTTATAATCTATATGAGGGTGAGAGAGTTTCTAAGGGTTGTATCCCAAAGGAGAACATGATATTTGCAACTGATTTGGACGACTATGAGTTGTATGGGCGATATGCAAAAGAAGCTAGATTTGGAAGTAAGAAACACAAGAACAAGACGATGTTGCGCGTGTATTCTTGCTCTCAGCAAGGCTATTCTACGTTTCACAAGAACAATGAGGAGCGCAAACATGCAAAGATGTCAAAGAGGGTCGGTTGCATGGAAGCGGTCAAGATAAAGCTGAAAGGAGAAGAATGGTTCTATGAGAAAGTAGAGTTGGAGAACAACCATACCTTAACGGTAATCCGTGTGAGGTGAAGCACATGCGTTCACACAATATCAAGGACCCTGTTATCACACAAGATCAAGGACCCTATTATTATGGATTATGTTGATTCTCTTCAGCATAGTGGTTTCTGCCATAACCTAACCACAAATATGCTGGGCGAATTGCATGGGGGCTCTAAGCTCTTGCCAATAAATGAACATGACCTAGAAAAAATTTACATATGAAGTCTGACTCACTCTGTATCTTTATTTTAAACCCTAGTGGATTTTATACGTGTTAACTTCATCACTCTGCATTGACATGGACTGCTATATGAAATGCAGAAGGGAGGCTAATTTACGCTAGGAGCAAGTGGATGATGTAAAAAATAATGACTTCTTCAGTGAGTGTAGAAAAGATAACCCAATGTTTTATTATGATATTGATCTTGATTCAGCAGGCGTCGTGAAGAATATTTTCTGCAGTCATGCTAACTGCCAAGCTAACTATGCTGAATTTAGAGATGTGGTCACATTCGACACCACATATAGAAGCAATTTTTACTGCATTCAGTTGGGATGTTTGTTGGGAGCAACCATAATTTGCGGGGCATCATATTTGGGTTTGTCCTTGTCCGTGATGACACAGAGAAAACTTTTTAATGGGTTTTTTTGTACTTTCCAAAGATGTATAGAAGACAAAAATCATATTTGCATACTTACAGGTATACTTGGTCTTGTTTGTGCCAGCACACATGCCCAATCAATCAATTTGGTGCCATTTTTTTGTTGACTAATAATTACTTTGGAGATCAAGATCACGCTATGGCAAATGCTCTTGGGCCTGTGTTTTTAAATACGATTCACAGGCTTTGCACATGGCATATGTTGAACAAGCAAACAAAAAGCTTAAATAAACTTTATTATTTGCGTAAATGATTGGAAAAAAGATACTTACAACGATAAATCACCCACTAACCCATGTGGAGTTTGAGGATGCATGGAAGGAGATGGTGGTTGAGTAGGAGACAGATCCCACATTGTGTAATATGTATGAGCTCCATGCAATTTAGATTTCTTCATACTTCAAGATTTTCTGCGGGAGAATAACATCAACTAAACATAGTGAGAGCACCAACAAAATGGTGAAAAGAAACCACATCGACGAGTCAACACCTCTACATGCGTTTGCAAAAAATATGTACCAATTGTTGCAAAAAAAAGAGATGCTGAAGGTCTAGAAACTTTTGCGTCATAGGTATGAGATCTTGTACACTAACTTCTTTCATGGCGTGATTACATAATAGATCAAGTGTTTATTGTATTATTTTTGCTGGATAATTTTCATTTATTGATGGCGATCTATTAATATCTAACTCATTCAACTTTTCTTTGCTGATGCAGGACTACCCTCCTAGAAAAAAAACTACCCCTGAAACGACAACTAGGCAGGATCTATACTTTTGCAATATTCATAAAATACCAAGTGTCTTATGTTTCTGGAACATCTTTTCGTACAAAGAAGATTGACACAACTAATTTCCTTGTGTACTATGGGAAAGAAGGCCCTATATTTTTATGATCGCAACATGAGTTTAAAGTAGCTTGCAATGAAAAGAAAGAAGGGAAGAGTTGTGAGTGCATACGGTTGGAGCACCCAAACATTATGGATCTCCAAAATTTTATACATGGGAAATACCATATGAATGGAACCACGTTTACACTGGACTGCTATGCTGACACCTCATCTCATTATAGTATTGATAAATGAGCAGATTCGGAAGCTCCCTTGAAGTAGGTACTAAGAAGGTGCTCGAGGAATGCCTATATCGATATTCCATGTGCCAGAAATGACACTTTACAAACTGGACAAAAATGACATACCAGAAAGTGGTATAAATTGCAACCTGCTGGAGAGCAGCTTAGAGCGGGGAATAGATCAAAAGTGGCCGATGAAAGAGCCATGACCGTCTTGGATCGAGGAACTAGTAGATATGTTCAATCATCGAATTATCTTTGGTTCCTGGTTTGCATTTGTTTTTAATCTAGTGAGGATAGAGTAAAACCCTGCAGTCTCCGTTGGATAATGAGTGCGCCTTTTATCTACATAGATTTGTGTTCGTTTCTGCTAGATGAAGGAAGAAGGTTGTCTCGCATATGCATTCAAGATCTACTAGTAGTCTTATTTCCTTCTTTCAAATAATTACATGGAAACTTCCTACGAATAGTACATGATAATCAACCCTTTGATCCGAAGAAGTTATTCCTTGATGATTCATCATAAAATCCTTTGATCCAAAGATATATATATACTCTCTCCGTCCAGAAATAACAGACTTAGGTTTGTTAAGATTTAAATGTATCTAGACCCATTTTAGTGTATAGATATATTCAAATCTAGACAAACCCAAATCAGTTATTTCTGAATGGAGAGAGTATACCTCTATGTATACTTTAATTTGGATTATCATAATCGTAAGCCCTTAGAAAATACCGTAGGCAAGGTTCGGGCTCCGGCTGCAGTCCGTCCGCGGTCATCAGCACCTTACAGCGCATCACCTTGTCACGGGTATCGTCGGCGACGTAGCCGATCGGGGGGCGGTCGGTGTAGATCGCCACGTCAGCGTCGATCTCCACCTGCCCCGAACGGCGCCACTCCGCCGCCATGCGCTCCCGGAGGCTTCTCGAGAGCCCCACGCCGTCGGCCCTGGCCAGCACCTCGACGTCTCTTTCCCAGGGCTCCCGGGACACGCAGCCGCGCGGCTCCACGCGCGCCCAGCCAAGCGCCACCCCCGAGTATGTCAGGACCACCTCGGCGCGGTCGGCGCACGCCTTGCTCGCCCGCAGCGTGAGGTTGAACGCTGGGGAGAGCACTCGGCCGGGCCGGGCCACGTCGATGCCCTCGTAGCCGGCGAGGCTGACGGAGAAAGCCGGCATGTTGGCACGCTTCATATATTCCACGGGAAGGAACAATAGCGCCGTCAAAACAACCGAAACAATTACTAGGGCTAGGTAGGCGCGCCAGTCCGGGTCTTCATCGTCGCGCATGTTGCCCAGGACTGGCGCTTCATCGTCGCGCGGATCGGCGGGGATGGCGTGGTACTGGTAGGCCGCCTGTTCTAGGTGGACGCCCATGCTTGTTCGATCTTTGAACGACTACTCAAAGCTACTTGTGGTTCTTGGTTGTCTCTGGATCATGAGGAGATCCTATATGCCGGTGGTTTCAGTTCGTGAGCCCAACTGCTGCGCGAATATATCGGCCATGACCCAGGAGACAGTTTGGAATTGGTTCAGTCGATATCCAGAGATAGGATTTCTCGTAAGCGAACTCTCGTATCGTACGTACGTGATCTGAACGGCCTTCCGCGCGTATACTGATCTCGAGATCCTCAGCTGTCACGGCATGTATCTCTTCTCCCTTGTAAGAACGTAAACCTCGATCTAGAGGGTCCATCTCATCGTCTAGCAGCCATGGAAGAACCTTTCGCGCAGAGGCATCCCTGCCTCCTGGTGGCGTTGTTCGTATCCGTCGTTGTGGTCATCTCGACCGCCGTCACCGTCCTCGACATCAAGCTCGTGTCAACTCCGCCCGAGTTCTCCGCGACCGTCTCCGGCTACGAGGGCCTCGTCCGCAGCGCCGACGCGGGGGCCGCGCCGCCCTCCTTCCGCGTCGCCCTCCACGTCAAGAACAATAACGTGTGGTGGCAGCACTGCTTCGCGGTGGGCCGCGCGGTGGTGGAGTACGACGGCGTGCCTGGACTTGCCTTCCCGCTGCTGGATGGGGGCCCGGACTTGCCTTCCCGCTGCCTGCTTTTCTTCTTCATGGAGCCAGGCAGGATGGATGGCGAGTGACTCCATCATACGATCGGATCGGAATTTACGAGACAACATCGACTTCTTGCGGTCACTAATTCACGTGGAAACCTATCCAACGTCTACGGGTGTCCCTTTCCCTTCCCACTAGCCAATACGAAACAGATAATGTTCACCCATCTCTATACCTCCTGTTTTAAGTTCAGTTTAGTGTTGTGCCAATATTACGGGAGAAATGGTACTACTATTAATTCGGGAGAGATACTAGCCATGGTCAAATTGTTATCTCATGTCCTGGGTACGCTGAGTATTATGTCAATTCAACGCGTGGAGGCGCAACCATAGTCGGGAAGGTAGGTGTTGGCACTACTTTCTCGCCCCCGCGGGGGCAAACAGGGGAGCCTAGTCCCCACGCTTCCCTCACTACCCTTCTCCTCTCCCCCTCTATGCTGCAGTAGGGCCGGCCCGCCGGGCGCTGCCTGTAGGTGCTGGCATCGACGGAGCCGGCCAGACCTTTCTCGCGTGGGTGGACTGGTAGTGCGGCGCGCGGCGACTCGCGGCGGTGCAACTCGGCCTTACGTCGGTCCGGCAAACTTCGGGTGGCCTCGGTGGCGGTGGGGCGGCTGTTTGGCGGCGAGGAGCCACTATAGTGTGCGCGCGGCCGGCAGCGCCCTCCCGACCAGATCTAGGCCCAAAAGGGTCCCATCCCCCATCTAGGCCTAGGCGGGCCGACCAGACGTGTTGGCGGCGCCCCTGATGGACGGAGAAGCAGGGGCTTGTGCTAGGAATGGTGGTGTCGATAGCACCCTTGCTGCAGTACGGTGGCAGGGCTTTACGGGCCCTCTTTGGCTCGGCCGGCCGGAGGGCCTGGTTTTACCTGCTGTTGCATCCAGTCCGCTACTGCCTTTTCGGCGGTGGAGGTTCCCTTCCGCGTGCCATAGTACCGTCGTCTCTCGCCGGAGTTCCTTCTGTTCGGTTTTACCAGCCACACTACTTGGGTCATGGTTAGACGACGGTGATGACTGAAAGATCGTGGTGGCGTGTGCTGGTGGCGGCAAGATTGATGGAGCGATACATAGCATCTAGGGGTGGTTTTTCTAGGGTCAAGAGAAACCCTGTCATCTCGACATTAACGCGGTGATGCCTGCGGGTGTCGCCATCCTTCCTGAAGGGCGTTGGGGGTGCCTCTTCCCGCGGGCGGAGCCAGAATTTGAACTTAGGGGGGGGAGCGATGAAAATCAAGAAGCTAGCCAATCACTGCGGAAAGGGGCCGGCCACAATTGCATATCGCCCTTAGGTCAAGTATACATAGGTATCGAGTCTAAAAAAAATCAATATTCAACAAATATTTGACTACTAAAATTGGCTAACAAATCGTGATATGTATGGCAAGTTTGCCACAAAGCAGCTATTTTTCACTCATTTAAAACTTTCTATACGTAGACTGTCTAAAAACAATCAATATCCGACAAATATTTGACTACTAAAATTGGCTAACAAATCGTGATATGTATGGAAAATTTGCCACAAAGTAGCTATTTTTTCACTAATTTATAACTTCCTATTTTGAATCCTGAATTTTCAACACATGGCCAAATTCGACATCGAATCAAAGGGGGGGAAAACTCAGTCTACTACACTTTTTCCTCATCGTTTCTAAACTAATAAAATATAGATAAACTGAAGGGGAACAAATTACAATAGTTAGATCAGATTAACGGTGCTATGTACAATACAGTGTACCATGACTAAATCGGTGGTGAATAGACGGGATGGTGGTGCAGACTCAATGATAAGCGGGCGGAAGATTAGGGGCTTCCACGGTATGCCTTGATAAGCCGGGATCAAAGTCTAACACCGGCAATGGCAGCGAGCGGCAGCTGGCTTCATCGCAGCCTAGGAATAGCAAGCAAGATCAAATCTGATATAAGAGAGGGAAAGTGAAAAATAACCGAGCTTCCACGACCGCCATTGCCTGTACATGGGTACCCAGCAGATGGACGGGCTATTCTCTTTTCTGATTGGGCTTCACCAGAAATACTTGAATTTAGGCTTAAATATTATGCTATTTAGTATGATTCTCTGTGGCATTAGTATGAACATGCACTAATAACACTGCTATAAATCCTTGAGGGGGGCGAACTGTTGAGGGGGGTCTAACCCCTGCTCGGCCCCCCTTGGCTCCGCCCCTGCCTCTTCCCTACCCCAAAATACCGGGGAAAACCCTAGGACATGCACCGGGGTAACCCCAGGAACTGTTCGGGCAACAGCGTCGTCATCGCCGCTCCCTTCTTGGAGGTGCTGCTTGGTACGAGGCGCTTCAGAGTGCTAGGAATGTGGTGGGAATTCTCCAGAGGGAATGACGGGTGCGAGTCATCTCCGTTTTCGTCGAACCGTAAATGACGGCATTGTTTTCTCTTCTTTGTTCTTATTTGTTTCTTTTGGGCATGTTTTGTCTTGTTTGCCCTAGCAGTGGCCTTATAGTTGTATCTGTTGGTTGCTATATTAATATAGCGGGGGTGAAAGCCTGTTTCAAGAAGGTCTGGCACTAAACCCCGATCGTGATTACTTGTCTTTGTAACGGTGGATGCCTCGGATGGTCCAAGAAATTACTATTTAGCGCTCAGATTAAAAAGAAATGAGAATAGAGTAAATGATAAAGATCGAGGACAGGGCATTTCTGGTTACTAGAGATGATGTGGAGGGTTAAGGGAAGGCATATCTCTAGTTACTAGAGGTGGGATAATGGGCTAGGAAATGGTGCGGCAACAAAGGGGGCTCATGTTCCTCTCTAGGCGGGTGCACTATGTCGACCTGCAAGTATGAATTCAGGGGATTAGAACACCATTGTTTACCAATATTTAGATCAAGTGAGCGGTGTCCCGAGAGATCAATGCTACCTATGCAGGTTCCTGAGGGCATCTCCACCGGCCCGAGCCAAATGGGCAACCGAAACGGTATGTTTCTGTCCGTTTGGGTCGGGTCGCGGCCGCTTTGGGATCGCGGTCCGGCCTGTCTGGCCAACCACGCCCAGCGGCGCGACCCATCTGTCCGTGTTTGGCAAAAGTCCCCTCACTGACACCATTGCCGGTGTGTTTCTATTGCGTTCCCGTCGCCCCGCCGCCTCCGGCCTTTCTTTCCTGTTGATTCCCGCCTCTTCTGGGCGTTTCCCGCCGCGTCCTGGAGCGCCCATAAAAAGGGGAGGCCAGCCGATGTAGGCACAACCAGAAATCGCACTCAATGTCTGGCCATCCGCGGCACCCCCGACAACCACCAGAAATCCCATCGGAGGAACCGGGTGTGTTGCTGCCTCCGATTCTGGGGCGCCCGCAGATATACACGATGACATTCAATCGCTCTCTCGAAGAAGAATGGGGGCTTTTCGACCCGCCGGCGCAGCCAGAGCTCTAGGTAGACCATAGTTTGAGTGGTGTTGTGTGGTGTTCAAGTGTTGTTTGCTTGTAATATACTTGAAGACTCGAATAAAACTTTCCATTGCATTTCTCCATGTTTCTACATCATACATGGCGAGTGCACAACCTTGCCTACTCGTCGGAGGAGTCGGAGTCGGTTTCGGGGTGGTAGCAGCGACGGCACATGGTGTCGTCGAAGACGCTGACGGCGAGCCTTCCTTCGCCGTTGTACTTGAACACGATGATGTTTCCCACCTCGATCTGGTGCGCACGGGCGAACTCCTCCCATCTATTGGCGAGGAACATCTGCCCGAGGCGGTCGAACTGCACTTCCACTAGGTACATGGCGGTGTTGACACCGGACGCGCGCATAATGACCTGATGGGGCGGCGCATCATCGACCAGTGACGTGAACTTGTGGGGAAGGAGCAACCTGTCCCGCGACATGCCGGAGTGGATGGGCACGGTGAACTCGATGCCGGTGTCGTGAAAATCGGGCGACGAAGGCGGTGAGGGAGAGCTTGTCGGCGTGCTGCTTTGTACGCATCCTCCACGTCTCCCTCGACGTCCACTGCCGGGACCCAGAGGTCGCCCTAGATGCCCTCCCTCGATCCAACGCCGCCAAACATGGCTATCTACTGGGAGTGGAGGATTGAGGGGGAGGAGAGTGCGGCACGGTGGTGAAGATGATGGCCGAGGGCGGCCAGTTAAAAAGACCCGTCGGATGCCGGCGCGGAGGCCGAAGCGACGGCATTGAAGCGTCACGGTAGGAGGGCAGGCGTCGGGCGGCGCCAGCAGCGGCGCGGCCATCCTTTGCAGCAGCCTTCCATTGATAGATAGTTGAAGGCACCCGTTGGGTCACTGGCAAGCAGGCCCTCGCCCCCCGCGGGAGGACAAGGGAGGCCGCGCGCGCTGTCCGGGCCGACGGATCAGACACGCAAATTAGGTGCACCGATGGGTCGAGCCGGGCACGTCGATCCAGATGGGTCGTGCCGGTGTGAGGCCACGCACGCCCCACACGTCCGCGCGGACATGTTCGGACCGGTTGGATCGACCCGGTGGAGATGCCCTGACAGATCACGGTGATGCTCACTATCGCATCATAGACAACTGAACAAGGCAAAAAATGACGGACGGATGGTTCCTTCCTTCCGATCTGCTGCTTGCTGCTCAAGAGGACATGCTGTGGGGTGGGCGGAGGCAGAGATGTGAAGAAGAGTCGGGTGGCCGGTGGTGAAGATTGGATAAGAAATAGTACGAAGGGGTAGAAAACCTGTACATGACCCAACAGCAGTGTAAATGCAAGGACAACACAAGTAGGACCGTGCACTGCAGTAGATTGCACATTTATATACTCGTACGTACGTACTATTGCCATACATGGTGAAAGAGAATGTGGGCCCCCATGTGTGGTTTTGGTAATTAATGACAATATTTATGGACTAATGTGTGTATTGAGTTGTACTTGTAGGAATTGTCCATTGGCATCGCTTTAAGTATGTGTTGGCTTCAAGGTCGACGAAATGAAGAAGAAGTTGCGTTGTGGAAGCTCAATATGCGTCATCCCTAGAAGATCTCATGATTGGTGCTTGCCATCCTTGGTGTTTATGGATCAATGAAGGCAAGGCCAAGAGATGTTCAAGGCAAAGGTATTCTTGATAGGTTTTTACCTTTTGCCGGTCTCGTGTTGACCGGGTTTAGGATAGATAGCCGTACTACCAAGAGAGGCTCTCGAGTGAGTATCTCAATCATATCGTCCGGAGAGAGCCTTCAGTGGTACCGCTACCGCCCGGCCCCTGCCCGCGGCCTCCTTCTCTGCCTCGCATGGTAGCGCCTTCCAGTGGTACCGGCCTGGCCTGGTAGTACCGCCCAGGTGTGCCGGTACTACCAGCCGGCCCAGGTCCATCCCTAGCTTCTCCCAGCGCCCAGGCGCGCTCCCTGGCCCAGCCGCCCTCGCCTTGCTTCCTGCCGCCGCTCACCTTGGAGGCCACGTGCGCTGCCGCTTCTCTCGCTGGCTCCGCTCTGCAGCATCGCTCTTCCTCACGTGCGCGCTGGCGCCCGATCCCCTGCTAGCCCCGCTGCCTTCGCTCGCTGCTGTGCGCTGGGCCGCCGGGCGGTAGTACCTGTGTACTACCGGCCCAGGCCGTTTTAGCCTCCAATGGCCAGATTTCCTAGCCCCATATAAATAGCCTCTACCCTTTATCTTTTTGGTTGCTTCTTCTTCCTCTATTCTTTCTCAAGCTTTGCCTAATATTTGACACATCTCTTGGCTTGATTTCTTCCTCCACCTCCAATGATTCTTGCCCATATTTGAGGGGAAGGTAGAGGAGATCTAGATCTATATTTTGACCAAACCAAATCACCTCTTTGTGAGCGATTCTTTGGGATCTAGATCTTTGGGGCTTTTTGTGTTCCCCTTTTGTGTTCTTCCTCTCTTGTTCCATCAATTGCTTTAGTAGCCTTGTTGGAACTTGAGAGTGAAGATTTGGGGCATCTTTGTGGTGTTATTGCCTTTTGCATTTGGTGCATCGGTGTGTGTTCTCTTCAGAGGATTTGTTCGGTGATAGTCATTGGAGCTTGTCCCTCTTGGGTTCTTGGAACCCTAGACGGTTGTGTGGCCTTTGTGGCGTGTTCTTGGGGTCTTAAATTAAGTTGTGAAGCTCCCCCAAGATTTAGGCCTTGGCGGCGATTATTGGGAGCCTCCAATTAAGTTGTGGTGATAGCTCCAATCTTGTACGGGTTCGGTGACCACCCTTAAGTGTCCCATAGTGGAACGGGTGCTTGCCCGCGTGGTGGGTGCTCGGGAGAATAGGGTGAGGCCTTTGTGGCATTGGTGGTCTTAGTACCGCCCACCCCTCCAACAAGACATACTCCCTTGTTGGGAGGAACTCGGTAAAACATCGTCGTCCCCGCGTGCCTTGGTTATCTCTATACCCGAGCTCTTTACTTATGCACTTTACATTGTGATAGCCATTGTGCTTGAAGTTATTATATTGCTATCATATTGTTGCTTGTCTTCCTTAGCATAAGTTGTTGGTGCACATAGGTGAACCTTAGTATATCTAGGCTTTGTGCTTAACAAAAGAAAACGCTAGTTTTATTCCGCCTTTGTTAATCCCATCTCGTAGAAGTTTTAATTGCCTATTCACCCCCCTCTAGGCGACATCCGTGATCTTTCAATTGGTATCAGAGCAAGGTCTCTCGCTTTTAGGCTTCTCCGTCTTGAGAGTAAAGATGTCATCTAGTGGTGTAGTGCACGATTCCTATTATATATTCGATGTCACAAATTATGATGTTTGGAAATCTCGCATGCTAGATTTCTTTCGGGACATTCACCCGTATATCGAGGGAATTCTATATATGGGTTTCTCTTCTCCTATGGATCCCCAACACGAATCTTTAGAGGAGAAGATGAACTCTTATATAGATGCTCAAGCTACTAAAATGCTTTTACTTATTGTGAGCAATGTAGTTATTTCTTCAATCATGCCTTATCGAAGTGCTCATGAGATATGGACAAAGCTTCAAGATAAGTATGGAGTGTCCAACATTATTGAGGATGATTGTTTTCCCTCCACCTCCGGCCATGATGAGGTCTCATCTTCTACCACTTCACCTACATGTGATTTTTCACAAGGGAATGATATGGTGAGTGGTGATAGAAGTTGCAATTTGGATAGTGAGCTTACTATTGATTATCCATCATCTCTATCTAGTTGCAATATTCTATCTTTGGACTCTAGCACTTGTAGCACTCGAAACCCCTCATATGCTAGTGTTGGTAGTCCTTGCATATCATGTAGAAATGGCTAGAATAATTCACATGATGATATGCTTGCATTGTATTATGGCCATGATAAAAATGCATCTATTTCCTCTAGTGCTTGTGTTGCTAACCATGTAGAGGAAACCGAAGATTATGATATGTTGCTAACGTATCCATAATTTTTTATGTTCCATGCTTGGTGATGGCCCAAAATATATCGAGCTCGTTGGGGAACCCTAAGAGGAAGGTATGATGAGCACAGCAGCAAGTTTTCCCTTAGTACGAAACCAAGGTTATCAATCTAGTAGGAGCAAGGAAACACTCCAAAGGTGTTGCTAGCTGAGCCTTGGCAGGGCGCACTACCAGTGCTAGTAGCAACGTGGAGACCTGCACAACACAACCACATAACTTTGCCCCCAACTTACGATGAGGTTGTCAATCTCACCGGTTTTGCTGAAAACAAAGGATTAAACGTATCTAATGGAAGGAAGTAATAGTTTGCAGAAAGTAAACACAAAGCAGTAAATAGTTTGTAGATTGATTGTAAAATAAAGGACCGGGGTCCATAGTTCACTAGAGGTGGCTCTCCTTAAGATAGATAACATGCTAGGTGAACAAATTATAGCGGGGCAATTGACAAACATCGAGAAAGCACACAAGCATATACTAATTATCTTGACTCCTTTGAGATTCGATTGGGCATTACAACATTATACATAGACCGCCATCCAACTGCATCTATGACTAATAATCCACCTTCAGGTTATCATCCGAACCCCCTCCAGTATTAAGTTGCATGCAACAGATTATTGCTTTACGAATTGCGTGTAAAGTAAACAATACGATTGTTGTATGAACAAAGGACTGTTGTTTTCTCCCTAGTAGCAACAACACATATAGTACCTTAGAGATTTCTGTCACTTCCCCAGATTACCAGAGGCATGAACCCACTATCGAGCATAAATACTAACTCTTGGAGTTGCTAGCATCTACTTGGCCAAGATAGCTACTAACAACGGAAAGCATGCAAGATCACAAATAACAAAGACATGATAGAATCAATAATCAATCTGAAATAGCATCTCAATATCCATCGGATCCCCGTAAACACAACATGCAGAATTACAAAAAGATGATCTTGATCATGAACGGAGCTCACAAGATCTAAACATGAAAGCACAAAGGAGGAGAACCAGCCATCTAGCTACTACATGGACCCGTAGTCCAGAGATGAACTACTCACGCATCACACCGGAGGCTTGCATGATGATGAAGAAGGCCTCCAGGGTTAATTCCCCTCTTCGGCAGGGTGCCGGGAAGAGCTTCAGATCCCTCATGATCTAGGGATGGAGATGACGGCGGCTACAGACTCTTTCGTGGAATTTTGATTGGGTACTTAGGGTTTCGTATCAGAGGCAATATATAGGCAGAAGGAGAGGCCGAGGGGGTGCCTGGGCTGGCCACACCACCCCTGGCGCGGGCCAAGCCTGGCTGCGCGGCCAGGTGGTGTGGCCGCCCTCTGGCCCTTCTCCGTCTCGTATTCTGGCTCCAAGTGTCCCCCGGTATAATAATAAATTTGGATTTTGTCCCGTCCAATTCCAAGAATATTCATTTTCTGACTTCCTGGAACCAAAAACAGCAGAAAACAGGCAGCTGGCACTGTGGCTCTTGTTAATAGGTTAGTCCAAGAAATCATATGAAAAGTACTCCAAAGTGTGGACAAAACATAAGAAGGTATATAAACCAAGCATGGAACATCAAAAATTATAGATACATTTGCAATGTATCAACATCCCCAAGCTTAACTCCTGCTCGTCCTCGAGTAGGTAAGTGATAAAAAGAAAGAATAATTTTTGAGGTGACATGCACCATCATAAACTTGATCAAAGTATTTGTAAAACATTCAAAGCTGGGATCATAGTATTTCAATCATAACATGGAAGACAAAGTTCTAGCAATAAGACAAAGAAACTATGTTGTAACATGAAAAGGCACAAACAAAAGATTCATGAATAACAATGTTTTGCAAGACGTTTGTTTGTTTCACATAAAGAAAACATAGCATAGTAGTATTCAGCTTATCCCTCATAGAGTAGCAAATATAAATGCATAGGACACCTTCAAAGTTCATCAGAGTGACTAGATACAAATAGTTTAAAACAAGCAATATCAAGGTATGCATCAATCAACAAGTTTTGGGACAATGCACATAGAACTAAGAATGGCCACTATGCTCTCAAAGTAGGTGCATAAAGGTAGAAGGTGGAGACTCAATATAATGGTGGAAGAAAGGCCTTCATAGAAGGAAGCAGAGATTCAAGTTTCATAAAGAGCTTCCAAAAATTATGGTACTTATAGCTTTCAGCTCTCATTGCCCCTATCATAAGCATCTTGAAGTGATTAAGGTTAAAGTCAACAAACTATGGTGTACATGCTTGACGAAGTATAAGTTAGAAATCTCATGTCCCTTGAATACGAGGGCCGCTCCTCATGCTACTCAAGTTTAGTCACCGTTAAGTTCTTGTCATCGTAAGTACATGTGTATCATAAAGAACCACCAATGGGGTACCCCTTGCCCGATGATACGGAAGAATCCCCATATCAAAATGACAAGGCAAGCAGACAACAAGCATCTCAGCAATCTTCTTATTTACCATGGGAATATGGTGCTTTTTTCTCTCTTTTCTCTTTTCATAATCTTTTTTTTCTCTTTTTTCTCAATATAGGACTCCTTTTTTATAAGAAGAATGCTTCATAGACAGCTCATTATGGTTACGCTGCAGGTTTCCACCATGTCAGCATGGATTAGACCAGCGGCCCAGGCGTTTCTCTAACACATATACATAACTCCATGGACTTACAAGCTCCCCTTTCATTTCACACCGATGATACCCATAGACAAAAGAGCATGATATCAACTAGGTACAAAGTACCAGTGCAATGTTGAAAGCGTTCCCCATGACAGCATGGTTCAGCTAATCCCCAACAAATAACTGCAAGCATATACAACATAGACGACACAATGGTTCAAGTTTATTAAGGGAAAAAAAAGTAAAGTGTGCCATCAAGTTCGTGAGAGCTTTAATCACTAGTTTTCTCATAACAAGTTTAATTTGGAAGGTAAACAAAAACATGAATATACTTGGAATAGCTTAAGCTAGTAGGTAGGTATGGTGGACTCTTTGGAATAACTTGGTTTAGGAGTTGGATGCATGAGTGGAACTCATACTTGGTTGCGGAGGCTAGCAAAAGACTGGGAGCGACAAACTAAGAGAGCAATAATGGTCATAATCATGCAAAGCGACAAAACATCATTGATCAATGCATAAAGTGATACTACAAGTTGAAAACTAAAGGATCATAAAGGCTATGGTGACTTGGGATAGTCATAACATGGTGTGAGCATGCGCCAAGTCAACCCAAATAAAGCATCAAAGGAGAATACCACAATACTATGCTTTAATATGCTAAAACAACGCATGATTCATCCAAGGCACATTAAGCAATATCAATTGTTTATAACAAGTCATGCTACAGCAAAGAATACAAAGCATAAAGCCAAAACAATATCAAGCATGGCATGACAAAGCATAGGCCACAGTCAAAAACAACCTCTCTTTAACACTTAAGCATGAACTTTCCTACTCTTTTCCAAACCAAACCAAACTATTTGGAAACCAATGTATGAAAGAGGGGGTCCAACCAATTTATTCAGCAAACAAAGCAAATGAAAAACCAAAACGAAAAATAAGACGCTCCAAGAACAACACAACTGTGCATGAAACAATAAAAATGAAGTGTTTGGAAGAAACCTGGGATTTTTATTGATGAAGAAGGGGATCCCTTGGGCATCCCCAAGCTTTGACGCTTGTACTTCTTGGATATTTATTGGGGTGACACGCTTGGCATCCCCAAGCTTGAGCTTTAGTCCATTCTTCATCTCATTACTCATTCCTTCCATACACCTGAAATTTTTCCTTCATACAAAACTTCACACAATCTTTATTAGCAACATTAGTGCACTTAATATAATAAGTATTTAGGTTCAGTTCTAACACCAATAAAACTTCCATTAAAACACTAGCTACTGTAGTACTTCCCTCAAAAATCTCAATTCCCCAAAAGAACTCAAAAAGGAACCAACAAGAAGCAAATGCAGAAATCTGTCAAAACAGACCAGCAGGTAAAGACGAATTTTTTCGAAGACCTTATGTTACTCAAATCAAAAAGTGTTGAACTAACGAAAGTTAGATAACAACCTTGGGCATAAGCACAAAAAGTCATGCCTCAAAAGGACTTTCAGAGATTTTACACGAATTTTTACGGTGAAGCATAGAAATCTGTTTCGGGACATCAACTTTCCCAATCATTACTTCTCTGTCATTAGAGGTTACTCTTGGCACAAAAAGAAAATAAAAAGGATAAGGAGAGGTTATTACTGAAGTAATAACTTCCAAGACTCATCTAAAACTTTTGGATTATCTCCCAATAAGTACTTTTCTTTAACGCCTTTAAGTTAGGCATAAGAAGCAAAAAGAATCAAGTGTTCTCAAATGAAGAAGCATTAAGACCAAATTTTGTTTTCATAGGAGAGGCAAAAGAAATCTTCTCTATCTTCTTAGGGAAGTGTTCTATACCTTTCTTGAGTGGGAGTTGATATTTAATGGTGACTTCTTTCATATCAATAATGGCACCAACAGTTCTAAGAAAAGGTCTTCCCAAAGTAATAGGACAAGAAGCATTGCATTCAACATCCAAAACATAGAAATCAATGGGGACATAGGCATTGTTAACCATAATAAGAACATCATTAAGACTCCCCATGAGTTTTTTTTTGGCATTATCATCAAGTGGGACATTCAAATAACAATCTTCAAGTGGTGGCAAATCAAGCATATCATAAATCCTTCTAGGCATAATAGAAACACTACTATCAAGATCACATAAAGCTTTGAAATCAAAATCATTCACTTTCATATTAATTATGGGTTCCCAACCATCTTCTTGTATTATAGGAATAGAAGCTTTATGTTTCATCTTTTCTTCTTTAATATTTATGAGAGCATTAGTAATGTGTTTTGTAAAGGCCATGTTCATACCACTAGCATTAGGACTTTTAGCAAGCTTTTGTAGGAACTTAATAACTTCAGAGATGTTGCAACCATCAAGATCAAAATCATAATTATCATATAGAGTAGTAGAGCTATTACTAGCCTCAACACTAGTGGTAGTGATAGTAGAAACACTAATGTTTCTAGCAATTTCATCTTCTCTTTCCCACTTAGCATGTAATTCAGCTAATAGTCTAACATTTTCATCAATTCTTACTTGTATGGCATTAGTAGCTGCAAAAGGATTATCAATAGTTTCAGGTTTTGCAGCCATTTTATTCAAAGAAGATTGAGCTTCAGCCAAAGCTCATATATTTCTTTCAGCATTAGAGAGTTTTTCCTCAATAGTTTTATTGAAAGCAGTTTGTTTACTAATAAAGTCTTTAAGCATAACTTCAAGTTCAGAGGGAGCAGTCCTATTATTGTTGTAAGAATTTCCATAAGAATTATCATTGTTGGGAGGATATGGCTTATAATTGTTGTTACCAAAATTATTCCTGTAGGCATTGTTGCTAAAATTGCTATTTCTTATAAAGTTCACATCAACTTGCTCTTCTTGAGAAACCAAAGAGGCTAAGGGAACATTATTTGGATCAATATGGGCTTTCCCATTAACAAGCATAGACATAATAACATCAATCTTATCACTCAAGGAGGAGGTTTCCTCAACAGAATTTACCTTCTTACCTTGTGGAGCTCTCTCAGTATGCCATTCAGAATAGTTAACCATCATATCCAGAAGCTTTATTGTAGCACCCAAAGTAATGGTCACAAAGGTACCTCCAGCAGCAGAGTCCAATAGGTTCCTTGAAGAATAGTTCAATCCTGCATAAAAGGTTTGGATGATCATCCAAGCAGTCAGTCCATGAGTGGGATAATTCTTTACCAAAGATTTCATTCTTTCCCAAGCTTAAGCAACATGTTCATTATCAAATTGTTTAAACTTCATTATTTCACTTCTCATAGATATAATCTTAGCAGGAGGATAGTATTTTCCAATGAAAGCATCTTTGCATTTAGTCCAAGAATCAATACTATTCCTAGTTAAGGAATTCAACCACTCTTTAGCTTTTCCTCTCAAAGAGAAAGGAAACAATTTAAGCTTAATAATATCTCCATATATATCCCTATGCTTTTGCATCTCACAAAGTTCAACAAAGTTATTTAAATGAGCAGCATCACCTTCATTACCAATATCAGAAAATTATTCTCTCATAACAAGATTGAGTAAAGCAGGTTTAATCTCAAAGAAAGTTGCTTCAGGAACATGTGGAGCAATAGGTGTGCTTATAAAATCATTGTTGTTGGTGCTAGTGAAGTCACACAAGTTAGTGTTTTCAAGGGTAGTCATTTTTTTGTGTTTTAATAAAGAAAGCAAACTTGTAGAACTAATTTTTTTGTGTTTTTGATAAAGAAACAAGCAAACAAAGCAAAAGTAAAGAGATTGGTTATGAGGGACTCCCCTTGTGAAGATGTCCTTGACTCCCCGGCAACGGCGCCAGAAAAAGAGCTTGATGGCCCAAAATATATCGAGCTCGTTGGGGAACCCCAAGAGGAAGGTATGATGAGCACAGCAGCAAGTTTTCCCTCAGTACGAAACCAAGGTTATCAATCCAGTAGGAGCAAGGAAACACCCCAAAGGTGTTGCTAGCTGAGCCTTGGCAGGGAGCACTACCGGTGCTAGTAGCAACATGGAGACCTGCACAACACAACCACAGAACTTTGCCCCAACTTACGATGATGTTGTCAATCTCACCGGTTTTGCTGAAAACAAAGGATTAAACGTATCGAATGGAAGGAAGTAATAGTTTGCAAAAAGTAAACATAAAGCAGTAAATAGTTTGTAGATTGATTGTAAAAGAAAGGACGGGGGTCCATAGTTCACTAGAGGTGGCTCTCCTTAAGATAGATAACATGATGCGTGAACAAATTACAGCGGGGCAATTGACAAACATCGAGAAAGCATACAAGCATATACTAATCATCTTGACTCCTTTGAGATTCGATTGGGCATTACAACATTATACATAGACCGCCATCCAACTGCATCTATGACTAATAATCCATCTTCAGGTTATCATCCGAACCCCCTCCAGTATTAAGTTGAAAGCAACAGATTATTGCTTTATGAATTGCGTGTAAAGTAAACAATACAATTGTTCTATGAACAAAGGATTGTTGTTTTCTCCCTGGTAGCAACAACACATCTAGTACCTTAGAGATTTCTGTCACTTCCCTAGATTACCAGAAGCATGAACCCACTATCGAGCATAAATACTAACTCTTGGAGTTGCTAGCATCTACTTGGCCAAGATAGCTACTAACAATGGAAAGCATGCAAGATCACAAATAACAAAGACATGATAGAATCAATAATCAATCTGAAATAGCATCTCAATATCCATCGGATCCCCGCAAACACAACATGCATAATTACAAAAAGATGATCTTGATCATGAACGGAGCTCACAAGATCTAAACATGAAAGCACAAAGGAGGAGAACCAGCCATCTAGCTACTATATGGACCCGTAGTCCAGAGATGAACTACTCACGCATCACACCAGAGGCTTGCATGATGATGAAGAAGGCCTCCAGGGTGAATTCCCCTCTCCAGCAGGGTGCCGGGAAGAGCTTCAGATCCCTCCTGATCTAGGGATGGAGATGACGGTGGCTACAGACTCTTTCGTGGAATTTTGATCGGGTACTTAGGGTTTTCGTATCAGAGGCAATATATAGGCGGAAGGAGAGGCCGAGGGGGTGCCTGGGCTGGCCACACCACCCCCTGGCGCGGGCCAAGCCTGGCCGCATGGCCAGGTGGTGTGGCCACCCTCTGGCCCTTCTCCGTCTTGTATTCTGGCTCCAAGTGTCCCCCGGTAAAATAATAACTTTGGCTTTTGTCCCATCCAATTCCGAGATTATTCATTTTCTGACTTCGTGGAACCAAAAATAGCAGAAAACAGGCAGCTGGCACTGTGGCTCTTGTTAATAGGTTAGTCCAAGAAATCATATGAAAAGTACTCCAAAGTGTGGACAAAACATAAGAAAGTAGATAAAACCAAGCATGGAACATCAAAAATTATAGAAACGCTTTCAACATTGCACTTATACTTTGTACCCCGTTGATATCATGTTCTTTTGCTTATGGATCCCGACGGTGTGAAATAAAAGGGGAACTTGTAAGATCATGGAGTTTGTATTTGTGTTAGAGAAACGCCTAGGCCGCTAGCCTAAGCCATGCCTAATCATGGTGGAAACTTGCAGCATAACCATAATGAGCACTTTATGAAGCATCCTCAATAAAAACCTATGCAAATAGCAAATAAAAAGATCGCTGAGATACTCATTGTCTGCTTGCCTTGTCATTTTGATTATGGGATAGCTCATGTATCATGTGCAAGGGGTACCCGCTGGCGGTTCTCTATGATACATACTTACTTACAATGACAAGAGCTTACTTGTGACTAAAGTTGAGTAGCATGAGGTTCAGTCTTCGTAAGTAAGGGGCATGAAATTTCAGCTTAAAACTTGTCAAGCATATCCTCTTAGTTGTGTCATTTTAACCTTAATCACCTTCAAGATGCTTATGATAGGGGCAATGAGAGCTGAAAGCTAATAAGTACCATAATTTTTGGAAGCTCTTTATGAAACTTGAATCCTACTTCCTTCTATGAAGGCCTTTCTTTTACTTTTATATTGAGTCTCCACCTTCTATCTTTATGCACCTACTTTGAGAGCATAGTGGACATTCTTAGTTCTATGTGCATTGTCCCAAGACTTGTTGATTGATTCATAGCTTTGATATTGCTTGTTTTAAACTATTTGTATCTAGTCAATCTTATGAACTTTGAAGGTGTCCTATGCATTTATGTTTGCTACTCTATGAGGGACAAGCTGAATGCCACTATGCTATGATTGCTTTATGTGAAACAAACAAACGTCTTGCAAAGCATTGTTATTCATGAATCTTTTGTTTGTGCCTTTTCATGTTGCGACATAGTTGCTTTGTCTTTCATTATATGATTGAAGTACTATGATCCCAGCTATCAATGTTTTACAAATACTTTGATCAAGTTTATGATGGTTCATGTCACCTCAAAAATTATTCTTTCCTTTTATCACTTACCTACTCGAGGACGAGCAGGAGTTAAGCTTGGGGATGTTGATATGTTGCTAACGTATCCATAATTTTTGATGTTCCATGCTTGGTTTTTATCTACTTTCTTATGTTTTGTCCACACTTTGGAGTACTTTCTATACACTTTGTTGGACTAGCCTATTAACAAGAGCCATAGTGCCAGCTGCCTGTTTTCTGCTGTTTATGATTCCAGGAAAGTCAGAAAATGAATATTCTCGAAATTGGACGGGACAAAAGCCAATGTCAATTTTTCACCGAGGGACACAAGGAGCCAGAATACGAGACGGAGAGGGTCCAGGGGGGCGCCACACCACCTGGCCGTGTAGCCTAGCCTGGCCCGCGCCAGGGGGTGGTCTAGCCGCCTCCGACACCCCCTCAGCCTCCCCTTTCGCCTATAAGATGCCTTCGATACAGAAACCCTAAGGACCCGATCAAAAATCCACGAAAGAATCTATAGACGCCGTCATCTCCATCCCTAGATCGGGAGGGATCTGAAACTCTTCCCGGCACCCTGCCGAAGGGGAGAATTCACCCTGGAGGCCTTCTTCATCATCATGCAAGCCTCCGGTGTGATGCGTGAGTAGTTCATCCTTGGACTACGGGTCCATGTAGTAGCTAGATGGCTGGTTCTTCTCCTTTGTGCTATCATGTTTAGATCTTGTGAGCTCCGTTCATGATCAAGATTATCTATTTGTAATCTTACATGTTGTGTTTGCGGGGATCCGATGGACATTGAGATGCTATTTCAGATTGATTATTGATTCTATCATGTCTTTGTTATTTGTGATCTTGCATGCTTTCCGTTGTTAGTATCTATCTTGGCCAAGTAGATGCTAGCAACTCCAAGAGTTAGTATTTATGCTCGATAGTGGGTTCATGCCTCTAGTAATCTGGGGAAGTGACAGAAATCTCTAAGGTACTAGATGTGTTGTTGCTACTAGGGAGAAAACAACAATCCTTTGTTCATAGAACAATCGTATTGTTTACTTTACACGCAATGCGTAATGCAATTATCTGTTGTTTGCAACTTAATACTAGAGGGGGTTCGGATGATAACCTGAAGGTGGATTATTAGTCATAGATGCAGTTGGATTACAGTCTATATATAATGTTGTAATGCCCAATCAAATCCCAAAGGAGTCAAGATGAGTAGTATATGCATGTATGCTTTCTCGATGTTTGTCAATTGCCCCGCTGTAATTTGTTCACCCAACATGTCATCTATCTTAAGGAGAGCCACCACTAGTGAACTATGGACCCCGGTCCTTTCTTTTATCATCAAACTACAATCAACTGTTTACTGCTTTCTGTTTACTTTCTGCAAACTATTACTTTCTTCCACTCGATACGTTTAATCCTTTGTTTTCAGCAAAACCGGTGAGATTGACAACCTCATCACAAGTTGGGGGCAAAGTTTTGTGGTTGTGTTGTGCAGGTCTCCACGTTGCTACTGGCACCGGTAGTGTGCCCTGCAAAAGTTAAGCTAGTAACACCTTTGAGGTGTTTCCTTGCTCCTACTGTATTGATAACCTTGGTTTCATAACTGAGGGAAAACTTGATGATGTGCTCATCATACCTTCCTCTTGGGGTTCCCCAATGGGCTCGATATATTTTGGGCTAAGCATGGAGCTTCAAGTTCAATCTCACCTTCACCTTCTTCCGGTTCTCACATATCCCATGGCATCTTATAACGATGATGATGATGATGTGGATGATGATAGTGAGGAAGAAGAGGATGAGATTGCCTCTTTAGATGAAAAGGGTGAGGTTGTTTATCGTGCTCTAGTTAAGAATAATATTGCTTGCTCTAAATTTGTTGAAATCTTAACTTTTGCTATGGAGAGCAAGAAAACTATTGAGAAATTGCAAGCTCAAGATGATGAGCAAGAGCACACCATTGAAAAGCTTCAAAGTGTCACTAATGATCTAAGAAAAGCTCTTTTAGAGGAACAAACCACCAAGGAGTCTCTTGAGGAGACCTTTGCTCTAGAATTATTGATGTCTATGCACTTCTATTCTTGTAGACAGTTCTTGGGCCTCCAAGTGCAGAGGTTTGTAGAACAGCAGCAAGTTTTCCCTTAAGTGGATTACCCAAGGTTTATCGAACTCAGGGAGGAAGTGGTCAAAGGTATCCCCTCTCAAGCAACCCTGCAATCAAGATACAAGAAGTCTCTTGTGTCCCCAACACACCCAATACACTTGTCAGGTGTATAGGTGCACTAGTTCGGCAAAGAGATAGTGAAATACAAGTGGTATGGATATAAGACAACGGTGCCAGAAAATAGCTTGATGGTGTAGAAAAGACTAAAGGAAAACTGAAATAAAGATAGCAGCAAGCAAACATGTAATAGATCTAATAGCAAATGGTGTTTCAATGATTTTTCCTTTGTGATACTTGTTGCCTTTCTCCATATATTCCAACGATCTCCTTTTCCCTTGGTGATTGTTGTAATATATGTAGTGTGTTGTTGTTCGAAGTTCATTCATGAACAATAAGATAAAATTATGCCTTTGGCCATGCTTACAAGCAAAAATCTTATTGGTATGTGTTATGACTTCATTTTGGTTTTCATGTGCTTTCTTGAGTATCTTGTTTATGTGTGCATGTTTCTTTGTGGACATATGTCTTTGTGATGCATTCCACTTAGAAACTTATACACATAAGAGAAGATATTTTTTGTTGAGATTTTTATTTCTTGGATACCACCTTTTAATTCTTTTTGATTCTTCGGTGGCTTCCAAATTTATTTGCATGTGAGTGCTTGTTCCTTTTGTTTGCATCTTCGAGCACTCATATTTGTTCTCTCATGCCTTGTATTGTTAAATGAATGTGGATGAGCGAGGATTCCATATCTGTGCATGATATATTCAAATGCAACTATTCTATTTGTGCACAAATCTTGGGGAGCTTCCCTATTCTTATTTAAAACACACTTTTGATCTTATCATAACATCTTGTTTTGTTCATTTGGTATCATTTGTTGTTTTCATTTGGTTCTTTTGGATCTTGTGGTTGCTTGCGTCATTTGTTGATGCTTATTCTATTTTATTTCTTTGGCAATCTTTGGGTCCTCAATATAGTTTTATTTCCTCCAAAGTATTCATCATTGGATTTGTGCGAAGGCACACCTTTGGAGGAACTATCACTATATTGGCCTTCTAGAACTTGTCACCCATTTCGGCAATCGATGCCAATGGGGGAGAAGGTTTAGAGGGTTTAAGGGAAGTTGGTTTTTGCTTTGAGTTTGTCCTTAAGCATTTGTCGTTCATGCTCTTGCATCTTTGTATTGCTTAGCATGTGGTTATATAGAGGAAACTCCACCAATGATAATGATTGGCAATATAGGCAATGAAATTCAAGTTCATCACACTTGCATAGATTGTGGGGGAGTTTGCTCTATATACTGTGGTGGTACCAATATCACATACTTGTGTTGTATTTGATATTGGGGCTACCATTTTATTCATTAAATTCATTATATAAACCCGCTAAAAGGGATTGTCATCAATTACCAAAATGGGGGAGATTGAAAGAGCATGTGGGCCCCCATGTGTGGTTTTGGTAATTAATGACAATCTTTATGGACTAATGTGTGTATTGAGTTGTACTTGTAGGAATTGTCCATTATCATCGCTTGGAACATGTGTTGGCTTCAAGGTCGATGAAATGAAGAAGAAGTTGCGTTGTGGAAGCTCAATATGCGCCATCCCTAGAAGATCTCATGGTTAGTGCTTGCCATCCTCGGTGTTTATGGATCAATGAAGGCAAGGCCAAGAGATGTTCAAGGCAAAGGTATTCTTGATAGGTTTTTCCCTTTTGTTGGTCTCGTGTTGACCGGGTTTAGGATAGATAGCCGTACTATCAAGAGAGGCTCTCGAGTGAGTATCTCAATCATATCGTTCGGAGAGAGCTCAAACCTTTGCATACTTGCATCATCATATTTGGTTGTTTTGTCTTATCCATGTGAGGATATAGAGCTTGTGGTAATCTTCATAGCAAGCTCTTGTTCATCAAAATCGGATCCCCCTTTTATATCTTGTTGCGATTTTGATCTTGGCGGTTTTCCGGATTCTCACCGAGTGAGGTATCTCACATTATTGGGTAGCTCTTGTCGTCCTCTTTCCAACGCAATTGGAATCGAGTCAATCGGAGTTACCAATCAAAAGTTATAGTCGTTTGATTATTTGTATTTCATTTAAATGGAAAAAGAAAAGGAATTCTCTGGGCCGAGCGGTAGTACCGGGCCGCTACCGCCTGGCCCCTGCCTGTGGCCTCCTTCTCTGCCTCGCGCGGTAGCGCCTTCCGGTGGTACCGGCCTGGCCCGGTAGTAGCGCCTGGGTGTGCCGGTACTACCGGCCAGCCCAGGTCCATCCCCAGCTTCTCCCAGCGCCCAGGCGCGCTCCCTGGCCCAGCCGGCCTCGCCTTGATTCCTGCCGCCGCTCGCCTTGCAGGCCGCGCACGCTGCCGCTTCTCTCGCTGGCTCCGCTCGCCAGCATCGCTCTGCCTCGCGCGCACGCTAGCGCCTGATCCCCTGCTAGCCCTGCTGCCTTCGCTCGCTGTGGTGCGCTGGGCCGCCGGGCGGTAGTACCGGCGTACTACCAGCCTAGGCCGTTTTAGCCTCCAACGGCCAGATTTCCTAGCCCCATATAAATAGCCTCTACCCTTTATCTTTTTGGTTGCTTCTTCTTCCTCTATTCTTTCTCAAGCTTTGCCTAATATTTGAAACATCTCTTAGCTTGATTTCTTCCACCCCCTCCAATGATTCTTGCCCATATTTGAGGGGAAGGTACAGGAGATCTAGATCTATATTTTGACCAAACCAAATCACCTCTTTGTGAGTGATTCTTTGGGATCTAGATCTTTGGGGCTTTTTTGTGTTCCCCTTTTGTGTTCTTCCTCTCTTGTTCCATCAATTGCTTTAGTAGCCTTGTTGGAACTGGAGAGTGAAGATTTGGGGCATCTTTGTGGTGTTCTTGCCTTTTGCATTTGGTGCATCGGTGTGTGTTCTCTCCGGAGGATTTGTTCGGTGATATTCATTGGAGCTTGTCCCTCTTGGGTTCTTGGAACCCTAGACGGTTGTGTAGCCTTTGTGGTGTGTGCTTGGGGTCTTCAATTAAGTTGCAAAGCTCCCCCAAGATTGAGGCCTTGGTGGCGATTATTGGGAGCCTCCAATTAAGTTGTGGAGATAGCCCCAATCTTGTACGGGTTCGGTGACCACCCTTAAGTGTCCCATAGTGGAACGGGTGCTTTCCCGCGTGGTGGGTGATCGGGGGAATAGGGTGAGGCCTTTGTGGCGTTGGTGGTCTTAGTATCGCCCACCCCTCCAACAAGACGTACTCCCTTGTTGGGAGGAACTCGGTAAAACATCATCGTCCCCGCGTGCCTCGGTTATCTCTATACCTGAGCTCTTTACTTATGCACTTTACATTGTGATAGCCATCGTGCTTGAAGTAATTATATTGCTATCATATTGTTGCTTGTCTTGCTTTGCATAAGTTGTTGGTGCACATAGGTGAACCTTAGTATATCTAGGCTTTGTGTTTAACAAAAGAAAACGCTAGTTTTATTCCGCCTTTGTTAAGCCCATCTCATAGAAGTTTTAATCGCGTATTCATCCCCCCTCTAGGCGACATCCGTGATCTTTCACATGGGGAATACCACCAATCAGAAAAAGAGCTCATCTGAGATCGGGATCAAACAAGAATTTTCGGCAAACAAGTATGTGCGAGAAGAGACACTTCTGTTTGGCAGATGGTCCAGTAATGCGTCAAATCCATGATGACAATGTACATCCGACCCACCCGCCCACCCAGCGGTCGTCTTTCATATCCATTATAGAATGCTTAACGAAAACAATAGTTCATCATGTCTACCGTTCTAAGTTGAACTAACTGCTACCTCCCCACCTCCTCAGCGAGCTCCACCAAGGCCATCAAATGTCCCTAGAAAGAGAAAGGTGAGAGTATTACCCCGAAACCATCAACAAGTTCCTCCAAGGCTACTAGAGTTGCTGTTGGCAAGATCGAAAAGTCTAAATCATCACATGCTAGACCAAGAAAATCTAAGGTGATGTATGATGCATTCTTTAGCTCAATTGTACTACTTATGTTTCTTTTATGTTCATATATTTTTTAGGTGATGTATTATTCAGATGTAGTAAATTTTCAAAGTATTATTTCACTGACAAAGAGTAAGTTATGTTCTTCTGTTGTATGACCTATTTTTTGCCAACCGCCTCAATAATTTACGATGATTTATGGTGAAATATGTTGCTTCTGCTTGTTGGAAGTTTAGATTTATTATTGATGTTTTATTGCTTTTATTTTTTGTTAATGTTGTTTCACATTTATTATTAATAGAAACTTGAGTCATTTCTCCTTACATAACCAAATTATCTTGGTTTCCTCTTTTCTTTAAAGGGCGTCCCAAATCCTTCTAAGAGGACAAATCCAAACTATAGGTCTGCACCCAACAAAGCTGTTATAGCCATCAAATGTCTAAAAAATCCATAGAAAGTTAAGATGAGGGATTATCCTTTTGGGCCTTTACTAGATCTGAAGTTGAAAGGACTTGAGAACACCAAATTGTTGGTGTTCCCAATAGATAGTTTAGATCCTATACACTTACCTTGGATACTAGAAATGGCAAGCCCCTGAAGATTACTAGGCATTTTATCCAATCTGTCATTGGTTTGCCAAATAGGGGTAAATATATAGTTGATGGTGATAGACATAAGCAAAAATAGGCATTATCCAACCTCAAGCAAAATCTCGGAACTAAACATGATGTTGACGTCAAAGTGTAAGACTTGATCAAATGCCTAAAAAAGAAGAGACATATCCATTCTCAATCAGGTGTTTTATCATGACTCTCTTAAGTAACCTCCTTGTGCCAGGACATATGACTTCATCACTAGAAAGGAGGTTGCACTAACAGAGGACATGGCAATGTTGTGCTTGGTAAACTTGGCTAGTGTCATTATTTATGACATTGCTATTTCTTCTAAATTATGGCCCTTGAATACGAAAGCTTGCACAAACCCCTCAATGCATGGATGTCTTATGTTTTTACTTGTGAATACCACACTAATTTTTTTGTCCAATCCAAGCAGAAATGTGACCTTATCAATGAGATTTGTTATGCTATGCTTTTAGAATCAAAATCTTCTCAATGTTTGTTCTTATGATAGATTTACTATTTGGATAGCTTGCTAGGATAACATTATACCGATCTAGTACTTACACCACGTATTACTCATATTACAAAGCAACAACTGGATCTCATAGAGGAATATAAGCAAGTGGTAATGGGGTTGAGATGTTTGGTGCTCTACCGGTAAGTTGCTCTTACCTTGTATTCTTCAATGCATTTCTTTTTTGAACCCATGCTAATTTTCTATACTAGTTGAGGAGCCAGGAGGGCACTTGCTACACTAAAGACACAATCTCTTCAACTTACTATCCTCCTTCTACCTAGTCGCCTGATAGCCTCTCGGCATCCCATTTGTTTACTTATGCATTTTTCCTAGCATGCTCCATATTCATAGTGGAGTCTCCCCTAACGTGAAATCCTTGAAGCACACTCTCTCCTGAGACCTGAATAGTACGATGCGCGTAATAGAGCCATGGAGTAGTACAGGAAGTGCGTGTACATATACCATATGTGATAGTTCTCCTGTGCGAATTGGACCCACCGCAGGATCTTGCCGTGAAATCCCTCACGTGTACACGAACTAGAGACACCATGTCGGGCCGCGACGAGCCCCCTGCCGGCAGCTGTGGAGCTCCCCATGATCCAAGCGCCTCTCACCCACACTGCTCCCGCCCACAACTGTTGACGTGTGGGGCATAGTGCGCGCACGGTCCACTGACCGGCAACGCGGGGCAAGAAAGTGATGCGTGGAACAAGGCCACGGGGGAGGGGATGGATCTCGTGCCAATCCCCATGGCAGGCCCGTATCCTAGAATAGACGGGATCCACTGCGATGGTGCCGCGCGTCCTCCCGGCGTCCATCCTACGACACAAAAAATTGGTGAGACGTGGATAGCATATTCATCCGAAACTTTTAGTAGCTATCATTGACTATGATGTGAGGACCTACAAATCATTTTGTAATCATAAGAAACAAAAAATCGTTCACAAAACTATGTACGCCGATTATTGGTGCCGCTCTAGCTTCAGTCCTAGAGCCTTTTATGTTGAACTTTGGTGGGGCTTTAGGAAAGATTTGTAAATGGTCATCTTGATCATCATTAACTGGGTCATCACACACCGACATCTCATAAGATATAATTTCTTCTAGATGCATCCTAAGTTCCTCCAAGACGGGATATTTCATATGCTACTTTTGATCTATTACCGCTCTAACATCTCCATAAGCTACTCTGAGCATGATGCAATTTATACCACTTCTTTATATTCCATTGGGTCTAGTTTATACAATGTAATTTATGTCATATAGAAGGTTGATATGGGTATTGAGTACCTTCTTAGCACGTACTTGCAAGGGAGTTTCTAAATCTGCTCATTTATAAATACTATAATAAGGTGTGAGCATAGCAGTCCTACACAATAACACACATAATTAGTGTAAACGTTTAGCCCCATACTTGCAGGGGATCTTTTGAATCTGCTCATTTATCAATACTATAATGAGTTGTGCGCATAGCCTTCACAATAACACACATAATTAGTGTAAATGTGGTTCCATTTATGGTATTTTCTAAGTGTAAAATTTTGGAGATCCATAATGTTTGGTTACCTATGTGATCCCATCGTCTGCACTCACAACTATACCATTCTTTGTTTTCATTGCAAGCAACTTTAAACTCATGTTGTGACAATGAATATGTAGGGCCTTCTTTCCCATAGTACACAAGAAAATTTGTTGTGTCAACCTTATTTGTATGAAAAGATGTTCCAGAAACATAAGCCTCTTGGTATTTTCTGAATATTACATAGGTATAGATCTTGGCCGATTGGCATTCCAGAGGGTACTTTGTATTTATCGTAGGAGGATCCCGCATCCACAAAGAAAAATTGAATGAGTTAGATGTTAACAGAACACCATCAATAAATGAAAATTTCCTAGAAGAAAGAATATAATAAACTCTTGATGTGTTACATAACCACACCATGAAAGAAGTTGTTATTGTACAAGATCTCATACATGCGATGCAAATGTTTCTTGACCTTCAACATCTTTTCTTTTCTACAATAGTTGGTATATTTTTTCGCAAACACATGCAGAGTTGTTGAGTCGTCGATGTGGCTTGTTTTCACCATTATGTTGGTGCTCTCATTATGTTGAGTTGATTTCATTCTCCTGTAGAAAATGTTCTTGAAGTATGTATAAATCCAACTTGCACGAAGATCATACAGACTACACAATGTGAGATCTGTCTCGAGTCCGTACCCAATCACCATCTCTTTCCATGCATTCTCAAACTCTACAAGGGTTAGTGGGTGAGTTAACGCTGTAAGTAGCTTTTCTTCCAATTCTTTATGCAAGTAATAAAGTTTATTTAAGCTTTCTATATGCTTTTTCAACATATACCATCTACAAAGTCTGGCAACCGTATTTAGAATCATAGATGCAAGAGCATTTGCCATATGTAGATCCTGATCTACAAAGTAATTATCAGTCAACAAACAAATTGACACCAAATTGATTTGTTGGGCATGCGTGCCTAACACAAAAAAGGCCAAGTATACCTATAAGTATGCAAATAGGATCTTTGCCTTCCATGCATCTTCAGAAAATCCAAAAACCCATTAAAAAGTTTTCTCCGTGTCATCACAAATGAGGACAAATCCAAATATGACGTTTTGCAAATGATGGTTGCTCCCAATAAACATCCGCAATGACATGCAGTAAAAATTGCTTCTACATGAGGTGTTGAATCTGACCACATCTCCAAATTCAGCATAGTTAGATTAACAACTAGCATGACTCCAGAAACTATTGTTCACGACCACGCCGATTCAAGAGCAATATCAAAATATAATTTCGGGTTATGTTTTCTACACTCACTGAAGAAGTCATCGGATTTTTTACATCATCCACTTGATCCTTGCGTAAATTATCCTCCCTTCTAAATTTCATATAACAATTTATATCATTGCAGAGTGATGAAGTTAACACGCATAAAACCTAGTAGCGTTAAAACCAGATATAGAGTGAGTCGGACTTCATATGTACATGTTTTCTAGGTCATGTTCATTCATTGGCAAGAGCTCATGGTTTCGTATAATTTGTCCAGCACATTTGTGGCTGTGTAGGGGAGACTCGACTCTTCCGAAGAGTATCAACTTAATCCATAATAATAGGGTCCTTGATCTTGTGTGAATGCATGCGCTTCACCTTACATGGATTAGAGTTGAGAGTATGGTTGTTCTCTAACTCTACTTTCTCATATAACCATTGTTTTCCTCTCAGCTTTATCTTGACCGCTGCCATGCAACCAACCCTCTTTGACATCTTTGCATGTTTGCGCTCATCATTGTCCTTGTAAAACATAGAACAACCTAGACGAGAGAAAGAATACAAGCGTGTCATCGCCTTATTATTATGTTTCTTACTACCAAATCCGGCTTCTCTTGCATATATCCGATAAAACTCATACCCGTGCACATCTATTGCGAATACCATGTTCTCCTTTGGGATACAACCCTCAGGAACTTGCTCACCTTGACATCGATTATAAACATTAAATAGTGAAAATATTGTCATAATATTTATGTTCCATACATAAGTTGAGAGAGAGCACACATGTATATTTCTTGTGTTGGGATATTGTGTCATCATTTCGTGTGGTTCGTCGGGATGTGGCGTTATCGTGGACAAGTGCATTGCCGAATGAAATCTTGTTGGGTTCTGACCGACCATCGATCTAGTTAAGGAGTCGGCGTCAGAAGTTCTGTTGCCATGGCTTAGAGTGAGGAAGGACATATGCGGAAGCACACGGTCAAGCACACCGATGTTTCCTGGAGAATGAGATGTGTCACTGGATACTCGCATACAGAAGCTTGGAGAGGAGTCCATGATAGTTCACATAACATTGATGCAGAGCACAAAGATTCATATATATCGTCTCGAAAGATTCATGCAATATATCATTTCCTAACACGTGTCCGAATTGTATCAAAGGAACCCTATAAGATATTTGAAGCAGTAATTGGAGACATGCAAATGCATCTTAGAAAATTAGATGATACTAATGCAGAATTGACCTCTGTTTGAAATTATTGCACGAAATTGATTTCAGATGATCGTCGCGTCATGTGACATGTCTTGTGCCTACGTCGCCCACAACATTTCTGTGATCGATGGTGTATCATCGTTGTCTAGGCGGCTTCAGCTAGTTTGGTCGACGATGTCGAGGGGGATTTCTTCAGGCAAGAGGGGAACAGAGAGATCGTGAGGGCTCATACTTTTTTAGTAGCCCACATGCCAACCACCACGAGCTTCACGATCTGCAATTGCCGCATAGACGGATCTGACCAGCGAAGCCATGCAAGGAGGGAGGATAGTAGCTATAGTTTTTAGATATATTCTGTACAACTGCTACCTTTTTCGTTGTCGAGCACCTCAAATTGAAGCCTATTTTTGGTCAATACTAACTTGCACTACAAAGTTTGTAAATATTACTAGTAGATTTTTAAATTCATAACCAATATCTTCGTTGGGACAATATAAAATTATTATATTTTTGTTCTTCTAACTAGTTCAATGAAGTTGTATATTCACATTCTTTAGATCAATTGTGATCTTGTATTCTCAATCACAACTGGCGTATACTAAACCAGATCGAAAATAGTAAAATATACATGTGTGCAAAACAAAGCCACAATTATTGCAGAATATCATATTTATTAAGAGGGAAACAAAACCGTACATTTATAAATAGCTTCCACACCATCCACTAGTGAGTGTCGAGCAAGGAAGTGTTACTCATCATCGTATTTTGCTGAAGAAAAAAGATCTATATTACCTTTATATTTTCTCAAATCATAAGTATACAAACAATGTATTAGTATTATGTAACTAATATTAAAATAAGACTCACCTATTGTGCATCTAGGCAGTGCGAAACCTCCGGCTACACCTCCCGATAGCCGGCGTACGTCGGCTATAGTTAAGTGTCAGTGGATAAATGGGTCATGGATAAAATACAGCTCATCACCTTGCTCAATATTGTAAATGCTAACGAACATCATTTTGTCCCTCACTTTCTTATGACAAACTCGTACATCTCATGTGTTAATCGCACCTCTATTTTGAACTCACTTCTCCACGAATGGGTGATGTGATCCCCGAACATACAAGGCATATCATACATATTTGAATTGATATCAGAGTATGTTAATAATAAATGATATGGACCATAAACGTTATGGCTTACCATGCGAGTTTTGAATTCTCCTTGTATTTTGAGTACATTACACACGTCACATGAGCTCATACGTACTCAATATATTTACAAACATTGCAGGGTGTTGTCATTGTGAATGATATCTATTAGCGAGTATCGAACTTATATTTATAGGATTGTGATCAAGTAAAATTGCAAACCACCCAAAAATGCATGGGATCCACTTTTCCCGAATCAACATGACGGGAGACTAGTGCCCGATGAATTCTGAACCACTAGGAAATGAGCATTCGGTCGTGTACACACTAAAAATAGAATTGTTATATGCAACACACATAATCCTAGCCATTCAGTATATGATATCTAAAATTAGCATATTTTATGTTGACTGCATTTTTTACACATAACAAAATGACAAATAAGTTTGCTATAATAATAATTATAAGTATGGCGATCATGATTGCCGAAAATAGTTTTTCACTAGTTTAAACGAATTGATTTGTGGATAGTCGCTGCAGCTAGCTTTTTTATGTAGTCTATCATTTTTACATCACATGCACTTTGGTTCCCAGGTTTGGACATAATATTTTAGGCTAGTTGTTGTAGTAACCAAATGCTCTGTGACGTAAGAAATGATGCATGCGATGTAAGAAATGATAACTATAACAACTAGTTGGAATATTATGTCCAAACCTAAAATAGTTAATTCTACATTAATAACCGTCGTGGACAACGCAGGCGCCAGACACGCCGCACGACTCGGCGGTCATCTGGAATCAATTCCGTACAATAATTCCAAACAGGGGTCAATTCTACATTAATATCATTTGCATGTCTCCTTTTAATTTTTGGGGATACATTTGCATGTCTCATATTACTACTTCAAGTATCTTTTAAGATTTCTTTGATAAAATTTGGACAGGCGTTAGCGAATGACATGTTGCATGAACCTTAGGAGATGGTATATATGAATCTTTGTGTTGTGCATCAATCTTATGCGCTTCTCAAAAATGAATTACAGGTGACTATCATAGACTCCTCACCAATCTTCCGCCGATCAGTAGCCGATGACACATCCAATTCTTTGGAAAACTTCGGTGTGCATGATCGTGCTCTTCCGCATATGTCTTTCCTCACTCTAAGCCATGACACCAGAACTTCGGATGTCAGCTGCTCAACTGGATCATTGACCAGTGAGAACCCAATGACACGTCATCTCACAATGCACTTGTCCATGATAATGCTGCCGCATCCTGTTGAGCCACATGAAATGATGACACCAGATTCCAACGCAAGGTATGCACATGTATACTCTCTCTCTCTCTCTCTCTCAACTTATGTATGGAACATAAATATTATACCACATTTTCACTTGGTAATGTTTATAATCGATATGAGGGTGAGAGAGTTTCTGAGGGTTGTATCCCAAAGGAGAACATGGTATTTGCAACTGATTTGGACGACTATGAGTTGTATGGGCGATATGCAAAAGAAGCTAGTGGAAGTAAGAAACACAAGAACAAGACGATGTTGCGCGTGTATTCTTGCTCTCAGCAAGGCTATTCTACGTTTCACAAGAACAATGAGGAGCGCAAACATGCAAAGATGTCAAAGAGGGTCGGTTGCATGGAAGCTGTCAAGATAAAGCTGAAAGGAGAATAATGGTTTCATGAGAAAGTAGAGTTGAAGAACAACCATACCTTAACGGTAATCCGTGTGAGGTGAAGCACATGTGTTCACACAATATCAAGGACCATGTTATCACACAAGATCAAGGACCCTATTATTATGGATTATGTTGATTCTCTTCAGCATAGTGGATTCTGCCCTAACCCAACCACAAATATGCTGGGCGAATTGCATGGCGGCTCTAAGCTCTTGCCAATAAATGAACATGACCTGGAAAAAATTTACGTATGAAGTCTGACTCACCCTGTATCTTTATTTTAAACCCTAGTGGGTTTTATACGTGTTAACTTCATCACTCTGCATTGACATGAACTGCTATATGAAATGCAGAAGGGAGGCTAATTTACGCTAGGAGCAAGTGGATGATGTAAAAAAATGATGACTTCTTCGGTGAGTGTAGAAAAGATAACCCGATGTTTTATTATGATATTGATCTTGATTCAGCAGGCGTCGTGAAGAATATTTTCTGCAGTCATGCTAACTGTCAAGCTAACTATGCTGAATTTAGAGATGTGGTCACATTCGACACCACATATAGAAGCAATTTTTACTGCATGCCGTTGGCATGTTTGTTGGGAGCAACCATAATTTGCGGGGCATCGTATTTAGGTTTGTCCTTGTCCGTGATGACACAAAGAAAAAAATTTAATGGGTTTTTGTACTTTCCAAAGATGTATAGAAGACAAAGATCATATTTGCATACTTACATGTATACTTGTTCTTGTTTGTGCCGGCAAACATGCCCAATCAATCAATTTGGTGCCATTTTTTGTTGACTAATAATTACTTTGGAGATCAAGATCACGCTATGGCAAATGCTCTTGGGCCTGTGTTTTTAAATACGATTCACAGGCTTTGCACATGGCATATGTTGAACAAGCACACAAAAAGCTTAAATAAACTTTATTACTTGCATAAAGAATTGGAAGAAAAGATACTTACAACGATAAATCACCCACTAACCTAGGTGGAGTTTGAGGATGCATGGCAGGAGATGGTGGTTGAGTAGGAGACAAATCCCACATTGATTTCTTCATACTTCAAGATTTTCTGCGGAAGAATAACATCAACTAAACGTAGTGAGAGCACCAACAAAAAATATGTACCAATTGTTGCAAAAAAAAGATGCTAAAGGTCTAGAAACTTTTGCGTCGTAGGTATGAGATCTTGTACACTAACTTCTTTCATGGCATGCTTACGTAATAGATCAAGGGTTTATTGTACTCCCTCCGATCCAAATTAATTGACTTGGATTTGTCTAGATTCGGATGTATCTAGCCATGTTTTAGTGCTAGATACATTCGAATATAGACAAATCCAAGTCAATTAATTTGGGTCGGAGGAAGTATTATTTCTGCTAGGTAATTTTCATTTATTGATGGCGATCTGTTAATATCTAACTCATTCTACTTTTCTTCGCTGATGCAGGACCCTCCTACAGAAGAAACAAATTACCAACAAATTACCCCTGAAACGTCAACTAGGCATGATCTATACTTTTGCAATATTTATATAATACCAAGCGGCTTATGTTTCTGGAACATCTTTTTGTACAAAGAAGGTTGACACAACTAATTTCCTTGTGTACTATGGGAAAGAAGGCCCTATATTTTCATGGTCACAACATGAGTTTTTTTTTTTGACGTGGTCACAACATGAGTTTAAAGTAGTTTGCAATGAAAAGAAAGAAGAGAAGAGTTGTGAGTGCATACGGTGGGAGTACACAGGTAACCAAACATTATGGATCTCCAAAATTTTATACATGGAAAATACCATATGAATGGAACCACGTTTACACTGGACTGCTATGCTGACACCTCATCTCATTATAGTATTGATAAATGATCAGATTCGGAAGCTCCCTTGAAGTACGTGCTAAGAAGGTGCTCAAGAAATGCCTATATCGACATTCCCTGTGACAGAAATGACACTTTACAAAGTGGACAAAAATAACATACCAGAAAGTGGTATAAATTGCAACTCGCTGGATAGCAGCTTAGAGCGGGGAATAGATCAAAAGTGGCCGACGAAAGAGCCATGACCGTCTTGGATCCAGGAACTAGTAGATATGTTCAATCATCGAATTATCTTTGGTTCCTGGTTTCATTTGTTTTTAATCTAGTGAGGATAAAGTAAGACCCTGCAGTCTCTGTTGGATAATGAGTTCGCCTTTTATCTACAGATTTGTGTTCGTTTCTGCTAGATGATGGAAGAAGGTTCTCTCGCAGATGCATTCAAGATCTACTAGTAGTCTTATTTCCTTCTTTCAAATAATTACATGGAAACTTCCTACGAATAGTACATGATAATCAACCCTTTGATCCGAAGAATTTATTCCTTGATGACTCATCATAAAATCCTTTGATCGAAAGATATATCTATATATGGTCATACTTTATTTTAATTTGCAGTATCATAATCGTAAGACCGTAGAAAATACCATGGGCAAGGTTCGGGCTCCGGCTGAAGTCCGTCCGCGGTCATCACCACCTTACAGCGCATCACCTTGTCACGGGTATCGTCGGCGACGTAGCCGAACGGGGGGCGGTCGGTGTAGATCCCCACGTCAGCGTCGAGCTCCACCCGCCCTGAACGGCGCCACTCCGCCGCCATGCGCTCCCGGAGGCCTCTGGAGAGACCCACGCCGTCGGCCCTGGCCAGCACCTCGACGTCTCTGCCCCAGGGCTCCCGGGACACGCAGCCGCGCAGCTCCACGCGCGCCCAGCCGAGCGCCACGCCCGAGTACGTCAGCACCACCTCGGCGCGGTCGGCGCACGCCTTGCTTGCCCGCAGCGTGAGGTTGAACGCCGGCGAGACCACGCGGCCGGGCCGGGCCACGTCGATGCCCTCGTAGCCGGCGAGGCTGACGGAGAAAGCTGGCATGTTGGCGCGCTTCATGTATTCCACGGGAAGGAACAATAGCGTCGTCAAAACAACCGAAACAATTACCAGGGCTAGGTAGGCGCGCCAGTCCGGGTCGCCGGCGGAAGTCGCCGGCGGCGGCGCGTTGCCCAGGACTGGCGCTTCATCGTCGCGCGGATCGGCGGGGATGGCGTGGTACTGGTAGGCCGCCTGTTCTAGGTCGACGCCCATGCTTCTTCGATCTTTGGACGACTACTCAAGGCTACCTGTGGTTCTTGGTTGTCTCTGGATCATGAGGAGATCCGATATGCCCGTGGTTTCAGTTCGTGAGGCCAGGAGACAGTTTGGAATTGATTCAGTCAATATCCAGAGATAGGATTTCCCGTAAGCGAACTCTGGTATCGTACGTACGTGATCTCAACGGCCTTCCGCGCGTATATTGATCGAGATCCTCATTTGTCACGGCATGTATCTCTTCTCCCTTGTAAGAGCATCTCCAGCAGCGCGCTAAAAATTGGTGCTGTATAAGTCGTTTGGCGCGCGCTGTGTCACGTTTGCCGCGCACAACTCCGGTTGTCAAAAGACAGATGCGCTAAAAACAGGTTATAGCGCGCGCGGCAAAAAAAAGCGAAATGACAGGCGCTGTAAATTTTCGGCGCGCGCGCAGGAACAACAAAATCACATACAAATGACAAAACAAAGATCAAACACACACAATAAATCAAGAATAAATAGTTCAAATATTCATACAACATCAACACAAATGAATAGTTGAAAGTACCGATACAACAACAACACATACAACAATCATACAACAAATGTATCTCAAAGAACATACAACAATCATAAGAGAACATCAATTTCCTCCATTCCAAACCCACCACTCCGCCATGACATCCTTTTGGAGATCATCATGCACCTCATTAACTCGAATGGCATGGTAGGAGGTAAGGAACCGGGCTATCCTATCTTGCCTCCTTCGAATTCGGACGGGTTGTCCCACATACTCATAGTTGTAGTCGAGGCCATCCTCACCACGCTCATCCTCTATGATCATGTTATGCATGATCACACAAGCCATCATGATGTACCAAAGGATCTCTTGATCCCAAAACCGAGCTGGTACACGCACAATTGCAAATTGAGGTTGCAATATCCCGAATGCTCTCTCCACATCTTTCCTTGCCGCCGCTTGTGCATTATGGAAATTGACTTCTCTCTTGCCTTCTGGATCCTTGACCGGCTTCACAAATGTCCTCCACCTTGGGTAGATGCCATCGGCAAGGAAGTAGCCATAGGTGTATGTTTTGTTGTTTGCCACAAACTGCACCAGTGGAGTTTCACCATTAGCTATCCTAGCCATGAGTGGTGACCGCTGGAGAACATTGATATCATTGCAAGATCCGGGCATCCCAAAAAAAAGCATGCCAAATCCATGTCTCATAATCGGCCACGGCTTTAAGGATGATGGTGGAATCCTTCTTGTGGCCTTTGAATTGTCCATGCCAAGCCGCAGGACAATTCTTCCAACTCCAATGCATACAATCAATAGAGCCAAGCATTCCGGAAAACCCACGCCGCTTGTTTTGCTCCAATAGCCTTGCCGTGTCTTGAGCATTGGGGGATCTCAAGTACTCCTCCCCGAACACTCTCACGATAGCCACGACAAAGCGGCGGACACAAAGAATGGCGGTGCTCTCCCCTATTGCCAAGTGGTCATCAACCAAATCCGCCGGAATATCATATGCCATCATACGCAAGGCGGCGGTCACCTTTTGGTAGGTGCTATGCCCAAGCTCCCCGGCGGCATTCCTCCTTTGCTCAAAAAAACGACCAAACTCCATCACACTCTCGGCGATGTTCTTGAACAATCTTGTGCTCATCCTAAACCGGCGCCGGAAGTAGCGCTCGGGGAAGATGGGCTTCTTGATGAAATAGCTTCTCATCAATTTGGCATGGCCTTTCAACCTCTCCCTCCACAATCTCTCTCGACCAATCACGGAACCACCATGCTTGGGGCGCTTCATCCTAGCACGAACGGCCAAAATGATAGCAAGATCTTCCTCTTCTTCCGCATCCCATTCATCATCAGACTCTTCCTTCGACCGGCGGCGCACCATCTACATAGGGCGGCTACGTCTAAATAATATCCTAGAATGAGAAGGTAGGGCAATGGAGGACACTACATACCTTGGTGGGGAGTAGCGCCGGTGGTGGCGCGGAAGCGACGGCGGCGGCGGTGGACGGCCGGGGCAGCGCCGGATCTGTGCTCGCGGAGCTTGAATCGGCGGGGAGTGGCGCCGGTGGTCGCGCGGAAGCAACGGGGGCGCAGCGGCGGTCGTCGATTAGCGGCGGGGGAAGCTTCAGCGTGGCGGGGGAAGCTTCGGCACGGCGGCGACGGGGGCGGGGGAAGCTTCGGCGCGGCGGCGGCAACAAGTGGCGGCAACGTCGGCGCCGGCGGGAGCTGTCGGGATTTGGGAATGGGGAGAGAGGAAGCGCGTGCGCGGGGGGGGGGGGGGGGGGGGAATTTCAGCTCTGCGCGCGAGTATGTGTTTCCAGCACGCCGAACCAGGAGCCCTAGATGTGGCGCTCGCGATAGCGAATATACTGCATGCTGGAAATTTGTTTACCGCGCGCTAGTTTGCAGTCGCTGCTGGAGCGCCGAAAACAAGGCTCCGCGCGCTAAACAAGCGATTTTAGCGCCGCTGTTGGAGATGCTCTAAGAACGTACGTTCGACACGACACGCCGTCCATCAAAACCTAAACCTCAATCTAGAGGGCCTCGTCAAGTCATTGTCGAGCAGCCATGGAAGAACCTTTCGCGCAGAGGCATCCATGCCTCCTGGTGGCGTTGGTTGTATCCTTCCTTGTGCTCGTCTCGACCGTCACCACCGTCCTCGACATCAAGCTCGTGTCAACTCCGCCCGAGTTCTCCGCGACCGTCTCCGGCTACGAGGGCCTCGTCCGCACCGCCGGCGCCGGCGCCGCGCCGCCCTCCTTCCGCGTCACCCTCCCCATCAAGAACGATAACTTGTGGTGGCAGCATTGCTTCGAGGTGTGTCACGCGGTGGTGGAGTACGACGGCGTGTCACTGGCCTCCGCCGATCTCGACGAGTTCTGCGTCCCGCCGAAGAGCATTGTCGAGGTGCCCGTCGTGGCCGCCGGCGAGGGGCTGGGGATGCCCGACCAGCTGTACGAGAGCCTCCAGGGCCGGCGCGAGCGGAAGGAGCGCGTGCAGCTCGAGGTGACGCTGATGTTGGACTGGAGCCATACTAGGTCCAAGCTGCTGCGGTGCACGGCGATGCTGGATGGGCGGCCGGACTTGCCGTCCCGCTGCCTGCTTTTCTTCTTCGTGGAGCCAGGCAGGATGGATGGCGAGTGACTCCATCGTACGGTCGGATTGGAATTTACGAGACAACATCGACTTCTTGTGGTCACTAATTCACGTGGAACCTATCCAACGTCTACGGGTGTCCCTTTCCCTTCCCACTAGCCAATACGAAACAGATAATGTTCATCCATCTCTATACCTCTTGTTTTAAGTTCAGTTTAGAGCAACGCAATAGTAGAGCCAACTGATGGCTATAAGTCATATTCATGTCTCCGGCGAACTTCGGGTGGCCTTGGTGGCAGTGGGGCGGTGGCGGGGAGCCACTATAGTGTGCGCGCGGCCGGCAGCGCCCTCCCGGCCAGATCTAGGCCCAAAAGGGTCCCATCCCCCATCTAGGCCTAGGCGGGCCGGCCAGACGTGTTGGCGGCGCCCCTGATGGACGGAGAAGCAGGGGCTTGTGCTGGGAATGGTGGTGTCGGTAGCACCCTTGCTGCAGTACGGTGGCAGGCCTCTTTGGCTCGGCCGGCCGGAGGGCCTGGTTTTACCTGCTGCTGTATCCAGTCCGCTACTGACTTTTCGGCGGTGGAGGTTCCCTCCCGCGTGCCATAGTACCGTCGTCTCTCGCCGGAGTTCCTTCTGTTCGGTTTTACCAGCCACACTACTTGGGTCATGCTTAGACGACGGTGATGACTAAAAGATCGTGGTGGCGTGTGCTGGTGGCGGCAAGATTGGTGGAGCGAAACGGAGCATCTGGGGTAGTTTTTCTAGGGTCAAGAGAAATCCCTGTCATCTCGACATTAACGCGGTGACGCCTGCGGGTGTCGCCATCCTTCCTGAAGGGCGTCGGGGGTGCCTCTTCCCGCGGGCGGAGCCAGAATTTGAACTTAGGTGGGGCGAGCGATGAAAATCAAGAAGCTAGCCAATCACCGCGGAAAGGGGCCGGCCACAATTGCATATCGCCCTTAGGTAAAGTATACATATGTATCAAGTCTAAAAAAAATCAATATCTGACAAATATTTGACTACTAAAATTGGCTAACAAATCGTGATATGTATGGCAAATTTGCCACAAAGCAGCTATTTTTCACTCATTTAAAACTTTCTATACGTAGACTGTCTAAAAAAATCAGTATCCGACAAATATTTGACTACTAAAGTTGGCTAACAAATCGTGATATGTATGGAAAATTTGCCACAAAGTAGCTATTTTTTCACTAATTTATAACTTCCTATACGTAGACTGGTTTTGAATCCTGAATTTTCAACACATGGCCAAATTCGACATCGAATCAATTGGGGGGGGGGGGGGGGGGGGGACTCAGTCTACTACACTTTTTCCTCATCGTTTCTAAACTAATAAAACATAGATAAACTGAAGCGGAACAAATTACAATAGTTAGATCAGATTAACGGTGCTATGTACAATACAGTGTACCATGACTAAATCGGTGGTGAATAGACGGGATGGTGATGCAGACTCAATGATAAGCGGGCGGAAGATTAGGGCTTCCACGGTATGCCTTGATAAGCCGGGATCAAAGTCTAACGCCGGCAATGGCAGCGAGCGGCAGCTGGCTTCATCGCAGCCTAGGAACAACAAGCAAAATCAAATCTGATATAAGAGAGCGAAAGTGAAAAATAACTGAGCTTCCACGACCGCCCATTGCCTGTACATGGGTACCCAGCAGATGGACGGGCTATTCTCTTTTCTGATTGGGCTTCACCAGAAATACTTGAATTTAGGCTTAAATATTATGCTATTTAGTATGATTCTGTGTGGCATTAGTATGAACATGCACTAATAACACCGTTGTAAATCCTTGAGGGGGGAGCGAACTGTTGAGGGGGGTCTGACCCCTGCTCGGCCCCCCTTGGCTCCGCCCCTGCCTCTTCCCTACCCCAGCATACCGAGGAAAACCCTAGGACATGCACCGGGGGTAACCCCAGGAACTGTCCGGGCAGCAGCCTCGTCGTCGCCGCTCCCTTCTTGGAGGTGCTGCTTGGTACGAGGCGCTTCAGAGTGCTAGGAATATGGTGGGAATTCTCCAGAGGGAATGACGGGTGCGAGTCATCTCCGTTTTCGTCGAACCGTAAATGTCGGCATTGTTTTCTCTTCTTTGTTCTTATTTGTTTCTTTTGGGTATGTTTTGTCTTGTTTGCCCTAGCAGTGGTCTTATAGTTGTATCTGTTGGTTGCTATATTAATATAGCGGGGGTGAAAGCCTGTTTCGAGAAGGTCTGGCACTAAACCCCGATCGTGATTACTTGTCTTTGTAACGGTGGATTCCCTGGATGGTCCAAGAAATTACTATTTAGCGCTCAAATTAAAAAGAAATGAGAATAGAGTAAATGATAAAGATCGGGGACAGGGCATTTCTGGTTACTAGAGATGATGTGGAGGGTTAAGGGTAGGCATATCTCTGGTTACTAGAGGTGGGATAATTGGCTAGGAAATGGTGCGGCAACAAAGGGGGCTCATGTTCCTCTCTAGGCGGGTGCACTATGTCGACCTGCAAGTATGAATTCAGGGGATTAGAACACCATTGTTTACCAATATTTAGATCAAGTGAGCGGTGTCCCGAGAGATCAATGCTACCTAGGCAGGTTCCTGAGGGCATCTCCACCGGCCCGACCCAAAAGGGCAACCGAAACGGTATGTTTCTGTCCATTTGGGTCGGGTCGCGGCCGCTTTGGGATCGCAGTCCGGCCTGTCTGGCCAACCACGCCCAGCGGCGCGACCCATCTGTCCGTGTTTGGCAAAAGTCCCCTCACCGACACCGGTGCTGGTGTGTTTCCATTGCGTTCCCGTCGCCCCGCCGCCTCCCGCCTTTCTTTCCTGTTGATTCCCGCCTCTTTTGGGCGTTTCCCGCCGCGTCTAGGAGCGCCAATAAAAAGGGGAGGCCAGTTGATGTAGGCACAACCATAAATCGCACCAATGTCTGGCCATCTGCGGCACCCCCGACAACCACCAGAAATCCCACCGGAGGAACCGGGCGTGTTGCAGCCTCCGATTCTGGGGCGCCCGCAGATATACACGATGGCATTCAACCGCTCTCTCGAAGAAGAATGGGGGCTTGTCGACCCGCCGGCGCCGCCAGAGCTCTAGGTAGAGCATAGTTTGAGTGGTGTTGTGTGGTGTTCAAGTGGTGTTTGCTTGTAATATACTTGAAGACTCGAATAAAACTTTCCATTGCATTTCTCCATGTTTCTACATCATACATGGCGAGTGCACAGCCTTGCCTACTCATTGGAGGAGTCGGAGTCGGTTTCGGGGTGGTAGCAGCGACGGCACATGGTGTCGTCGAAGACGCTGACAGCGAGCCTTCCTTCGCCGTCGTACTTGAACACGATGATGTTGCCCCCCTCGATCTGGTGCGCGCGGGCGAACTCCTCCCATCTATTGGCAAGGAACATCTGCCCGAGGCAGTCGAACTGCACTTCCACCGGGTACATGGCGGTGTTGACACCGGACTCCCGCAGAATGACCTGATGGGGCGGCGCATCATCGACCAGCGACACGAACTTGTGGGAAAGGAGCAACCTGTCCCGCGACATGCCAGAGTGGATGGGCACGGTGAACTTGATGCCGGTGTCGAGAAAATCGGGGTGACGAAGGCGGTGAGGGAGAGCTTGCCGGCGTGCTGCTTTGTACGCGTCCTCCACGTCTCCCTCGACCTCCACTATCGGGACCTAGAGGTCGCCCTAGATGCCCTCCCCTCGATCCAACACCGCCAAACATGGCTATCTACTGGGAGTGGAGGATTGAGGGGGGAGGAGAGTGCGGCGTGGTGTTGAAGATGATGGCCGAGGCGGCCAGTTAAAAAGGCCCGGCATCAGATGCCGGCGCGGAGGCCAAAGCGACGACATTGAAGCATCGTGGCAGGAGGGCAGGCGTCGGGCGGCGCTAGTAGCGGCGCGGCCAGCCTTTGCAGCAGCCTTCCATTGATAGCTAGTGGAAGGCACCCGTTGGGTCGCTGGCAAGCGGGCCCTCGCCCCCGCGGGAGGACAAGGGAGGTTGTGCGCGCTGTCTGGACCGACGCATCAGGCACACAAATTAGGTGCGCCAATGGGTCGAGCCGGACACGTCGATCCAGATGGGTCGTGCCGGTGTGAGGCCACGCACGCCCCACACGTCCGTGCGGACATGTTCGGACCGGTTGGATCGACCCAGTGGAGATGCCCTGACAGATCACGGTGATGCTCACTGTCGCATCATAGACAACTGGACAAGGCAACAAATGACGGACGGATGGTCCCTTCCTTCCGATCTGCTGCTTGCTGCTCAAGAGGACATGTTGTGGGGTGGGCGGAGGCAGAGATGTGAAGAAGAGTCAGGTGGCCGGTGGTGAAGATCGGGTAAGAAATAGTACGAAGGGGTAGAAAACCTGTACATGACCCAACAACATTGTAAATGCAAGGACAACACAAGTAGGACCGTGCACTCCTGTAGATTGCACATTTATATACGTACGTACTATTGCCATACACGGTGAAAGAGCATGTGGTCCCCCATGTGTGGTTTTGATAATTAATGACAATCTTTATGGACTAATGTGTGTATTGAGTTGTACTTGTAGGAATTGTCCATTGGCATCGCTTGGAGCATGTGTTGCATCAAGGTCGATGAAATGAAGAAGAAGTTGCGTTGTGGAAGCTCAATATGCGCCATCCCTAGAAGATCTCATGATTGGAGCTTGCCATCCTCGGTGTTTATGGATCAATGAAGGCAAGGCCAAGAGATGTTCAAGGCAAAGGTATTCTTGATAGGTTTTTCCCTTATGCCGGTCTCGTGTTGACCGGGTTTAGGATAGATAGCCGTACTATCAAGAGAGGCTCTCGAGTGAGTATCTCAATCATATCGTTCGGAGAGAGTTCAAACCTTTGCATACTTGCATCATCATATTTGGTTGTTTTGTCTTATCCATGTGAGGATATAGAGCTTGTGGTAATCTTCATAGCAAGCTCTTGTTCATCAAAATCGGATCCCCCTTTTATATCTTGTTGCGATTTTGATCTTGGCGGTTTTCCGGATTCTCACCGAGTGAGGTATCTCACATTATACTACTTGATACATTCTCACTTGGTGATATCCAATATTTCCACTCTTTATTGGGTAGCTCTTGTCGTCCTCTTTTCAATGCAATTGGAATCGAGTCAATCGGAGTTACCAATCAAAAGTTATAGTCGTTTGATTATTTGTCTTTTATTTAAATGGAAAAAAGAAAAGGAATTCTCTGGGCCGAGCGGTAGTACCGGGCCGCTACCACCTGGCCCCTGCCCGCGGCCTCCTTCTCTGCCTCGCGCGGTAGCGCCTTCCAGTGGTACCGGCTTGGCCCAGTAGTACCTCCCAGGTGTGCCGGTACTACCGGCCGGCCCAGGTCCATCCCCAGCTTCTCCCAGCGCCTAGGCGCGCTCCCTGGCCCAGCCGCCCTCGCCTTGCTTCCTGCCGCCGCTCGCCTTGCAGGCCGTGCAAGCTGCCGCTTGTTGTGTTTTCCAAATTTGTTGGTGCTCAAAATGGTGTCAAGAAAAGAACCATTTGGGTTTCCAAGCCTATTGTGACTAACTTCTTAGGACCCAACTTGGTTGGGGACCAAAAAGCCAAAACTTGATCAATAGGTGATTTTTGGGAGGACAATGGAGACTTGGTTTCATTATGAATAATTGAGGGATCTTCATCTATTAATTGTCAAGCCAAGTCATGTGGATTATATTGCCTCTATTATATTTCCAGTGCTCCTCCTTGCGGTAACATATGCTTAACTCATTACATTGAAAGTTACTCGCCCCTTGTGCATGTGTTGGTTTTGTACCTTGCATGTTTGTTGTATATGTTGTGCTTGCCATTCTCTTATCTTGAGTTATCAAGTATATTTGTGTTTGTTGGTTTGCACACCATGTATGAGTGTTTCTTGTTTTGGAGCTATTATTGAATTATATTTGGTATCTTATTTGGCTCTTGTGAGAGATTAATGGACTATCCCATTTTGGGGGAGTGTTATGCTTGGGTAATCCATAATCCTAAAAATGTGTGTACATGAGGAATACTGAGTTGTCAATTCAGCTGCACCTGGAAACAATCTTGCTCGCGGAAGTTTATCAGTAGCAACCGTTTTGTAGTAGGAATAGTAAAGTAACAACAGTAGTAAAGTAAAGACAGTAGTAACAATAGCAGTAAACAGTAGGATTCGAGTGCGGTAGGCATGGGGATGGATGGACGGGCGTTGCATTAATAAGACAATTCACATGGCAATCAGAACATAGGGCAATTGTAGATAAATAAGATAAAGCATCCAAGTACTAGATAATCCTAGGCATGTGTTCCATAAATAGTCATACGTGCTCGCAATGAGAACTTGCACAACATCTTTTGTCCTGCCAGCCCGTTTGCAGCAGGTCCTCAAGGGAACTAGTGGCAATTAAGGTGCTCCTTTTAATAGAGCACCGGAGTAAAGCATTAACACTCCGTGAACACATGTGATCCTCATATCAAAGCCATTCCCTCCGGTTATCCCGATTTCTGTCACTTCGAGGCCATTGGTTCCGGACAACAACATGTGTATACAACTTGCAGGTAAGACCATAAACAATACTATCATAATGAATCAATAACATGTTCAGATCTGAAATCATGGCACTCGGGCCCTAGTAACAAGCATTAAGCATAACAAGTCGCAACAAAGTCAAAAAGCACTAATAGTAGATACTAGGCACCATGCCCTAATAATCCGATGCCGTTACATGAACGGTCTCATCCAATCCCTACCATCCCCATAGCCTACAGCGGGGGATTACTCACTCATAGATGGGGAAACATGGATGGTCGATGGAGAAGCGATGTTGATGATGATGGCGATGATCTCCTCCAATTCCCCGTCCCGGCAGGGTGCCAGAATGGAGTTTCTGGTGCTGTTTCGTGGAATCTGGTGGTGGCGGCGGAGCGGAACTCTTTCCGGAAAAACGTCGAACCCCCCTGAGTTTTTAGGTCAGAAGGCATCTTATAGGCGAAGAGGGAGACCGAGGGGGTGTCTGGGGTGGCCAGACCACCCCCTGGCGCGGCAAGGCCTAGCCCGCGCGGCCAGGTGGTGTGGCCTGGGCCCAGCCCCCCCTCCGTCTCGTATTTTGGCTCCGAGAGTCTTCTGGTGAAATAGGATTTTTGGCATATTTTCCGGGATTTTTCCTAATAGTTGATTTTCTGCACAAAAACTAAACACCAAGGCAATTTTGCTGAAAACAGCGTCAGTCCGTGTTAGTTGCATCCAAATCACACAAGTTTAGAGGAGAAACAATAGCAAAAGTGTTCGGGAAAGTAGATACGTTTTGGACGTATCAACTCCCCCCAAGCTTAGCTTATTGCTTGTCCTCAAGCAATTCAGTTGAAAACTGAGTGCGATAAAAGAAACTTTCACGAACACATTTGCTTCATATGATGTATATATTCTCAGCATGTGATCACTACTTAGACAATTCATAATAAAGAGTATGCAACTAAGTTTACTTAATAGGCATTTCAAGCTATGAATAGATTCCAACTCAAAAATAATAAGTAGCATGAAGCATAAACATAAGCAACCTTACAATGCTCATAACAAGATATGATAGAGTGGTATCTCGCTTGCCTTTTTATTGTGAATGCCAAGGCACCTCTGAAGTCCAGGTGAAGAGTAGAAGTGAAGATATCAAAGATACAAGCATCAAAGTCATAACACAATAATCAAGTTTTGAGACAAGCACATTACACTAAGAATGACAACTATGCTCTCAATAAGGTGCTCATAGAATAAGTGGAGACTCAACAAGGAAATCAAAAAGGTTTTGAATAGTTTGAAAGGCTTCCAAAGGCTGAATGTATGGTACTCATTAGCTTTGAGCTCTCATTGCCCCTATCATAAGCATCTTTAATATGGTTAAGGTGAAAGTGAGGTCCAATCTGAGTTATATGCTTGACAGACTATAAAGTGGAAATACCATGTCCCTTGAGTACGAGGGCCACTCCTCATGCTACTCAACTTTAGTTACCGGTAAGTTCTTGTCATCGTAAATACGTACGTATCATAGAGAATCGCCAACGGGGTACCCCTTGCCCGATGATACGGAAGAATCCCCATATCAAAATGACAAGGCAAGCAGACAATGAGTATCTCAGCAATCTTCTTATTTACCATGGGAAAATGGTGCTTTTTTCCTCTCTTTCCTCTTTTCTTAAATCTCTTTTTTTCTTTTTCTCAATAGCTACCGCTCTCTTTTTTTATAAGAAGAATGCTTCATAGATACTTATTATGGTTACGCTGCAGGTTTCCACCATGACAACATGGATTAGACCGGCGGCCCAGGCGTTTCTCTAACACACATACATAACTCCATGGACTTACAAGCTCCCCTTTTATTTCACACCGACGACATCCGCAAACAAAAGAGCATGGTATCAACTAGGTATATATTTATAGGTGTTGAAAGCGTTCCCCGTGACAGCACGGTTCTGCTAATCCTCGGCCTATAATTTGCAAGCATATGACTTGCATGGACAGTCACAATGGTTCGGGTTTATTAAGTGCAGGAAATAAAGTGTGCCATCAAGTTCGTGAGAGCTTTACTAACTAACTTTCTCATAACAAGCAAACATTTTATTCGGAAGAAAACAAGGCATATTGAATATGCACGGAAATAGCAAATGATGCTAATAGGTAGGTATGGTGGACACTTTTGGAAATATTTGGTTTTAGGGAGTTAGAAACATGAGTAAAGCATAATCAGTGTAAGTGAAGGCTAGCAATAGTAAGGGATCGACAAACGAGAGAGCAATAGCTGACATAATCATGCTTGCAACAAAACAGGACTAAACATGGCATCAAAGTGATTCAAGACCCTCAAGGCAAAATAATTCATCGAGGCTTAACTGATTATTTCAGTCATATGCATGCATGAGCATGTGCCAAGTCAATTCAAGTGAAACATTCAGAGGAGGATACCACGGTGTCAAACCAAGTTATGAATAGAGTAATGCAAGCAAACATTCATATGACATGATACAAACTATTAGCAAGCTGGAATCTAATCATGAGAAAGCAAGAACTACTAAGCATCCATGAATAACATACACCCTACACAAACAGACTAAGCATGCCCACAATGATGAGTATATGTACAAAAATGAAGACAAATAGAGTTCATTACCAGCCTCTTACCACACCTCAAGTTGTCATTAATCCTCATTATTGCCCTTCACTTGTGTGGCTTGAATAATAATAATATGAAACCAAATCTCACTGAGGACTGCTGAACCCTACAACAAAACTCACAAAACCAAAGAAGAACAACAAATATTTTTGGTGTTTTCGATTTTTAAAACAAGAAACAAAAAGGGAAGAATCAAGCAAAGAAAAATCTTTTTGGGTTTTTCGAATAGTTCAAACAAAGCAAAAAGGAAAAAAGCAAACCAAGGCAAAAAGAAACAGAAATATTTTTGGTCTTTTTGTGTTTTAGAAAGCAAAAGCAAAGAAAGAACGAAAACTAAAAAGAGAACGAAACATGAATATACAAAGTACCGACGAAAAATGATATGGAGATGAGTGCGATGTCGGCGTACCTTCCCCCAAGCTTAGGCTTTTGGCCTAAGTGGGTATTAATCCCAAGCTGGCCAAGATGAAGTGTTTCTGTGGTACGACGAGGAGGTACCCTCGTCCTGGTGCGAGCTCGAGTACGTCCCTCCGTAGTGCGCAGAGTAATTGTAGGAGGGCCCATCCTCCTGGTGCTGCCTGTGGAAACCCAGCAAGCGGAGCTGCTCGTCCACCTCCTCCTTGGAGCGCGACCACGGTCTCCTGTGAACACTAGACAAAGTAGATTGCGGCAAAGGGATCTCCCTCTCATCCCCGTCAGTAAACATCATCCTATATACTAGACTGTCCAAATTAGAATCAGTAGTGACAAAGTGATGTGTTTTCATAGCAGCAAGGTCAAGCCTTTGTGGTGCCAATATAGTATCATTGGGGTCCACTGAAAGCTCTAATGCATTGACCATACGTGAAGCAATGATGCCCCCATAGATAGGCCCCCTAGCAGCTAGGCAGCGAGCAATAAGCGAGCCAAGGTTGTATCGAGTATCATTGCGGAGCGCAACAGCAAGGAAGGCTAAATGATAGTTGGAGATATTACTTGTATTCTCTCTACCCAGCATGCTAGTAGCAAGATAATATGCAAAGTATCTAAGAGCAGGGAGTTGGATGTTTCTTATCTTTCCGCGCTGAGCTACGCGGTCATCATCATTGGTCACCCCTCGGTAGAGCTCCAGCAAATCAGCGGGTCGCCCTTGAATCTTCTTCACGGTCCCCGTCATGGCCACACCTACAATACTACAAAATCTTTCCAATGCCATGGTAAAGGGCAGATTATAAATTCTGAAAGAGACAGTTTACTGATAGGGCGTGTTAGTAAACACGAAGCTCTCAACAAAAGTTTTGGTCAGCATAGTGTATTGCTCACTCTCATCTTGCATATATGAGGTCAAACCAACCCTCTAAATCAGTAGTAGGAAATCATCAAGAATCCCTGCACCTTGTAAGAAAGTAAAACAAGGAAAAGTAGATGGGTGAGCATCCCCATCATCTCCTTCATTACCAATACGAGGTGCAATGAGATCCTCGTTGTATGATGGCCTGAACTGAGAGGCTGATCTTGAGGGCCTTGACCTCCTAAGTGCATCCCTCTCAAATATTTCTCCAAAGGTACGGTTGTTCATGTTTGATATTCTGAAATTTAAACATCTATTAAACAAGTGATTGCAAAGTGAATATAATGAAGGGCATTACTCATAGGGACTTGTAAGAGGCCTAAACATGCATCAAAACTATATCTCTAATCATCAAACAAGCTTACAAGCTCTCAAAACCTGTCACCTACAGCAGCAAAATACTCAACATATAAACCACTAAACACAAATCTACTTGGACAAGCGGAGGAGTCACATACCAGAGAACAAATGCTCCAAATTTCAGCAGCAAAGATGGGCTGAGCAAGGAGATCGAAAAATCGAGGGCAAGCACAGCAAGAACGCAATTTCGAGCAATGAACTGGTGTTTACTCTAGAGAGAGAAGAAAGTGGCAAGTGAGAGAGTGAGTGGAGGGCCAGGGGTGGCCCACACCATAGGCTGGCACGCCCCAGGGCTGGCCGCGCCACCAAGTGGTGTGCCTGCCTGGTGGGGCCCCCTGGTACCTTCCAGGGACTCCTCTGCCCCTTTTTTCACGTAAAAATTTAATATGAATTTTCTGGAATTTTTCGAGACACTTATTTTTGGGCATTTTCAGGTATAAATGAATGATTTTCTGACAGAAAAAGATTTTTTGGAATGATGCAATGATAAAACAAGGATAGAACTACAAAAGTTCCAAGACACTCTAACATGCAAGCAACTAACAACAAAAAATAAAACTAAACGAAAGCAAAAACTAAAATGGATAGAATAGAAGTAAGCGGAGATAATCATGGTGAAAACATTGTTTTGTTCAATGAAATCATTTTGTTAACAAGGTTGATTAGGTCTTGTTACCAAAACAATTTCATATGAGACAAAACTTTGTATGATTATGTTACCTCAACTTTGATAGCAATAGTCCCAATCATAATAGTTTCAATTTTTTCTCTTGGTATGGGACAATATATTTCTCCAACTTGAATGCCCTCAATATGTTCAATTGAATTCAAACCATAAGTCCTATCAATCTTCTTGGGGAAATAGACAGTATGTTCCTTGTCATTAACATTGAAAGTCCCTTTCCTTGATTACAATTAATAATAGCTCCTGCAGTATTAAGAAAAGGTCTCCCAAGAATAATAGACATATTATCATCTTCAGGAATTTCAAGCACAACAAAATCAGTTAATATCAAGCAATTATGATCCACTTGAACAGGTACATCCTCACATATACCAACAGGAATAGTGGTAGATTTATCAGCCATTTGCAAAGATATATCAGTTGGTATTAATTTTTCCAGTTGAAGTCTCTTATAGAGAGAGAAAGGCATAACACTAACTCCAGCTCCCAAATCACACAAAGTAGTTCTAACATAATTATTCTTCATAGAGTAAGGAATAGTTGGAATCCCTGGGTCTCCAAGTTTCTTTGGAACCTTACCATTAAAGGAATAATTAGCAAGCAAAGTAGAAATTTCTTCGTTAGGGATCTTCCTTTTATTTGAGACAATATCCTTCATATACTTTGAGTAAGGAGGTAATTTAATAGCATCAGTCAAAGGAATTTGCAGGAATAAAGGTTTCATCCACTCACAAAACTTATTATAGTATTCATCTTCCTTTGCTTGTGTTTCTTATCAGGGAAAGGCATAGGTTTTTGGACCCAAGGCTCTCTTTCACTACCATGTTTCTTAGCAGTAAAATCTTCTTTAGTGTATTTAGTATTCTTAGTGTGCTTTTCAGGTTCTTCTTCAAATTTTTCTTTATCAGGAACATCATTTTCTTCATTACCACTTTCAGTTTTAGCATCAGAGACAGATATACTATTAGGATCTTTAGCAGGTTCAGAGGGTTCTACAATAGTTTTATGTTTCTTTTTCCTTTTCTTATGAGTAGTACCACTATTTTCAGCTTGTTGAGAATCTTGCTCAATTCTTTTGGGATGTCCCTCAGGATATAGAGGATCCTGGGTAGCAGCACCACTTCTAGTTCTAATTTCATAAGCATGTTTTTCTTTGGCAGCATTAACTAGAAAGTCTTTTTGCACTTTAATAAGTTGATCTATTTGAGTTTGAACCATTTGAAAATGTTTGACAATCATTTTAACATCATTAGAGGTTCTTTCCACAATATCTTTTAACTCAACAATAGCTCTAGTGTTTTCCATTAGATGATTTTGCACCCTTTTATTAAAATTATCCTGCTTAACAATGAAAATATCGATTTTTTTCTAAGCATTGATCAGGAGGTTTAGAGTAAGGGATATCACCTTCATCAAAGTGTTGGAGAGAGTGTACCTCAATAGTGGATGAATGGGGGATAGGCTTACATAATTCTTCTATAGGAGGTAAATTATTGACATTTGCAGCTTTAATTCCCTTCTCCTTAAGACATTTCTTAGCTTCCTTCATCACTTCATCACTCAATTCAATAACTCCCCTCTTCTTAGATAGTGGTATAGGCGCCGGTATAGCTGGTTCAGGTATAATTACTTCAGGTATAGCTGGTTCAGGAGGAGTCCAATCTTCATAGTTCTTGTTTATTTTAGCCATTAATTCCTTAGCTTCCTTGGGAGTCCTATTCCTGAAAACACAATCAGCACAATTATCTAGGTATGTCCTAGATTCTTCAGTTAGTCCATTATAAAATATATCAAGAAGCTCATTCTTAGGTAATGGACTTCCAGCCTGTGCATGAATCAAAGCACAAAACCTTGCCCAAGATTCAGGCAATATTTCTTTTTCTCCCTGTTTAAAATCAAAAAGTTCCTGCAAAATAGCATGTCTAGCACTAGGAGGAAAATATTTCTGCAGGAAAGTACTAATCAAGCAATCAGGGCTATCAATAGATCCAGGAGGTAAATTACTAAACCAAGTTTTAGCTTCCCCTTTCAGTGAAAAAGAGAAAATCTTAGCAACAAAGTAAGTACGCACCTTAATATCATCAGAAAACAGGCCACTCATGGTAGAAAGCTCAGTCATATGTGCTACCGCACTTTCATTCTTAGTCCCACAAAAAGGTTCTTTCTCAATAATAGCTATGTAGGATAGATCAAGAGAGAAATCATAATCTTTATCTTTAATGTTTATGGGAGAAGCAACAAACTTAGCAATAGGCGACAATTTGGGTCTAATAGTACGCCTCTCAAGGAGACTCTTAGCAGCGCTCCTATCATGGGTGTTTTTACATTCTTTAATAAATTCATCGGTCATCTCAACATAACCGTCTTCAATATCATAACTCTCACTAGACTCAGGTGAACTAACAGGTGTAGTAGTATCTTCATTAGGAGTTTCAGTATTTCCAGCTACAGTTCTAGCAATCGTAGCATCTAGGAAAGGACCTAATGAACCACTCTTACCAAGCACAGTAGAAGCAGCATCATAAGTATCAGAAGTTTTAGATTTAGAAGTAGTAGCAGTGTGTGTAGCATGTGTATGTGGTGGTGTAACAAGCTTACTCATAACAGATGGTGAATCAAGAGCAACAGAGGTGTTCAGAACCGTACCTCTTCTTGTAGTGGATGGTAAAATAGGAACCTTGCCATCACGAGACTTACCCATGATGGGTGGATAGTGTCGAACAATAGAGAATCCAAGTGAACTTGATAAATAAAGCTATGCTCCCCGGCAACGGCGCCAGAAAATAGTCTTGATGACCCACAAGTATAGGGGGTATATCGCAGTATTTTCGAGGGAAGTGAAACCCAATTTATTGATTCGACACAAGGGGAGCTAAAGAATATTTATAAGCCTTAACAACTGAGTTGTCAATTCAGCTGCACCTGGAAACAATCTTGCTCACGGCAGTTTATCAGTAGCAATCGTTTTGTAGTAGGAATAGTAAAGTAACAGCAGTAGTAAAGTAAAGATAGTAGTAACAATAGCAGTAAACAGTAGGATTCGAGTGCGGTAGGCATGGGGATGGATGGACGAGCGTTGCATGAATAAGACAATTCACATGGCAATCAGAACATAGGGCAATTGCAGATAAATAAGATAAAGCATCCAAGTACTAGATAATCCTAGGCATGTGTTCCATAAATAGTCATACGTGCTCGCAATGAGAACTTGCACAACATCTTTTGTTCTGCCAGCCCGTTTGCAGGAGGGCCTCAAGGGAACTAGTGGCAATTAAGGTGCTCCTTTTAATAGAGCACCGGAGCAAAGCATTAACACTCCGTGAACACATGTGATCCTCATATCAAAGCCATTCCCTCCGGTTATCCCGATTTCTGTCACTTCGGGGCCATTGGTTCCGGACAACAACATGTGTATACAACTTGCAGGTAAGACCATAAACAATACTATCATAATGAATCAATAACATGTTCAGATCTGAAATCATGGCACTCGGGCCCTAGTAACAAGCATTAAGCATAACAAGTCGCAACAAAGTCAAAAAGCACTAATAGTAGATACTAGGCACCATGCCCTAATAATCCGATGTCGTTACATGAACGATCTCATCCAATCCCTACCATCCCCATAGCCTATAGGGGGGATTACTCACTCATAGATGGGGGAAACATGGATGGTCGATGGATAAGCGATGGTGATGATGATGGCGATGATCTCCTCCAAATCCCCGTCCCAGCAGGGTGCCAGAACGGAGTTTCTGGTGCTGTTTCGTGGAATCTGGTGGTGGCGGCGGAGCGGAACTCTTTTCGGAAAAACGTCAAACCCCCCTAAGTTTTTAGGTTAGAAAGCATCTTATAGGCGAAGAGGGAGACCGAGGGGGTGTCTGGGGTGGCCAGACCACCCCTTGGCGCGGCAAGGCCTAGCCCGCGCGGCCAGGTGGTGTAGCCTGGGCCTAGCCCCCCTCCGTCTCGTATTCTGGCTCCGGGAGTCTTCTGGTGTAATAGGATTTTTGGCATATTTTCCGGGAATTTTCCTGATAGTTGATTTTCTGCAGAAAAACAAAACACCAAGGCAATTCTGCTGAAAATAGCGTCAGTCCATGTTAGTTGCATCCAAATCACACAAGTTTAGAGGAGAAACAATAGCAAAAGTGTTCGGGAAAGTCGATACATTTTGGACGTACCAGGGAGTCATATGCTCAGTGCATATTACAAACCTGGAAAATGTGAAGTTTTTAGGTTGTGTCACTTAGAATTGATATTGAATTATCTAGCTCATATGTGACACATTTTCTCAAACAAGTTCAATGCCTTTGTTTCTCATATTTTGGATCTTGTTTGTGAGAGTGTTTCTTGGTATGTGTTTCCTCATATTTGGATCCTTATATCCTCATGGAAACCATTAGCTTCAATTCACTCCAATCACTAGTGATTGTGTAACTATTGGAAGCTACCAAGAATCTCTTTTGAAGCATCAAGCTTAATTCTTATACCATGTTATATGCTTATTTGTGTGAATATGATCTTGGATTTCCTTGTAAGCTACCTTGGGAAAATTATTCCTATTACTTCTTGTCCTTGGACAATTGGTACTCTATATATGGTAGAATCTTCTTGATCATATTCACTTTGGCCTTGGCTTATTTATGTCCTATCTTTGGCCAAGAAAATGTTTTGTGTTTCTCCCAAGATTTCCTTGCCTCTTATGGATCTTCTTATCTTATTAGTATTCTCTAGTGTTCTATTTAATATAAGTAGTAGTGATGATCTCATTTGTGTGCATTTTGCATTCAAAAGCAAAAATCCTAAATAATGTACTACTTATGGGTGAGATCTCCTATATTATTTAGAACACTTCTATTTATGCTTCTTGCTTTGATCCATATCATGTTTTATGTTCTTGGAAGTTCGATCTTTTTGTTTTGGTATTTTGTGCCATCGTGAAAAGTGTGAGAGTTTGGTTTATGTGTTGAAACCTTGCTCTTTTGGGAGTTGGTTTTTTCTCATTCCTTGTTTCATGTTTTGACCTTTTAGAATGAAATAAATCCTCAAGCATGTGTGTTTTATCTATCTTTTCTCTTTGGCTTTTGTCTAGTTCATTTGTTGAACTTGTGTTCTTTCATGTGTTGATGGTTCTTTGATACAATTTGGACACCATTTTTCATGTCACACTCTTGTGTGTGCCACCTCGGGTTACTTGGTGTTTTTGTTCAAATTGTATCTCCTATTTGGTTCTTGAAATCCTTATGCATGCATATTTACTACATGTTTATATTATGGCATGCTTACTTTCTTTGATCCAATATATGGGGGGAAATCCACCAAATCCTAATTGGCTAAGATGTGCATGAAATTCAATTTCATATCAATATGCACATATTTATGTGGAGTCTCTCCTATGTATTTTAGTTTCACTAACTACTTTGGACCCAATATGTTTGGGAACCATTTTTGTACTTAAATGTGTTTTAGGTACATTGGAGATATATTGGATGCTTGTCTCTCAAAGTTTGCAGAAGTGATGCGTTCATGGAAATCGGAGGCAAGCTATAGGATTATCAACGAATTCATATCCTCTTCGTCCTACCAATTATATCTCGGTAACAAGTATCCACTTCTCATGCTCATATATCTTGATTCCAACCATTAGTGGGTTGCCTTCTAGCATGATCTTTTGTATTTACATTTGTTGTGGTTCTAGCCTTGGATTTAAGTGCACTCCCTATTGTAAATGTGTGTAAGTTGAGATGAGTATATATAATTGGGACTATACAAAATCATGCATATGATTCACCATTCCTAAATATGCCAATCTAGCAATTTTATTGCCTATCTTTTCCTCAACTTCTCTCATGTGCAATAGTGAGACTTTGCTGGTTGATTTTTCCTTTGTGATACTTGTTGCCTTTCTCCATATATTCCAACGATCTCCTTTTCCCTTAGTGATTGTTGTAATATATGTAGTGTGTTGTTGTTTGAAGTTCATTCATGAACAATAAGATAAAATTATGCCTTTGGCCATGCTTACAAGCAAAAAATCTTATTGGTATGTGTTATGACTTCATTTTGGTTTTCATGTGCTTTCTTGAGTATCTTGTTTATGTGTGCATGTTTCTTTGTGGACATATGTCTTTGTGATGCATTCCACTTAGAAACTTATACACATAAGAGAAGATATTTTTTGTTGAGATTTTTATTTCTTGGATACCACCTTTTATTTCTTTTTGATTCTTCGGTGGCTTCCAAATTTATTTGCCTGTGAGTGCTTGTTCCTTTTGTTTGCATCTTCAGCACTCATATTTGTTCTCTCATGCCTTGTATTGTTAAATGAATGTGGATGAGCAAGGATTCCATATTTGTGCATGATATATTCAAATGCAACTATTCTATTTGTGCACAAATCTTGGGGAGCTTCCCTATTCTTATTTAAAACACACTTTTGATCTTATCATAACATCTTGTTTTGTTCATTTGGTATCATTTGTTGTTTTCATTTGGTTCTTTTGGATCTTGTGGTTGCTTGCGTCATTTGTTGATGCTTATACTATTTTATTTATTTGGCAATCTTTGGGTCCTCAATATAGTTTTACTTCCTCCAAAGTATTCATCATTGGATTTGTGCGAAGGCACACCTTTGGAGGAACTATCACTATATTGGCCTTCTAGAACTTGTCACGCATTTCGGCAATCGATGCCAATGGGGGAGAAGGTTTAGAGGGTTTAAGGGAAGTTGGTTTTTGCTTTGAGTTTGTCCTTAAGCATTTGCCTTTCATGCTCTTGCATCTTTGTGTTGCTTAGCATGTGGTTTATATAGAGGAAACTCCACCAATGATAATGATTGGCAATATATGCAATGAAATTCAAGTTCATCACACTTGCATAGATTATGGGAGAGTTTCCTCTATATATTGTGGTGGTACCGATATCACATACTTGTGTTGTATTTGGTATAGGGGCTACCATTTTATTCATTAAATTCATTATATACACCCTCTCAAAGGGATTGTCATCAATTACCAAAATAGGGGAGATTAAAAGAGCATGTGGGCCTCCATGTGTGGTTTTGGTAATTAATGACAATCTTTATGGACTAATGTGTGTATTGAGTTTTACTTGTAGGAATTGTCCATTGGCATCGCTTGGAGCATGTGTTGGCTTCAAGGTCGATGAAATGAAGAAGAAGTTGCATTATGGAAGCTCAATATGCGCCATCCCTAGAAGATCTCATGGTTGGTGCTTGCCATCCTCGGTGTTTATGGATCAATGAAGTCAAGGCCAAGAGATGTTCAAGGCAAAGGTATTCTTGATAGGTTTTTCCCTTATGCCGGTCTCGTGTTAACCAGGTTTAGGATAGATAACCGTACTATCAAGAGAGGCTCTCGAGTGAGTATCTCAATCATATCGTTCGGAGAGAGCTCGAACCTTTGCATACTTGCATCATCATATTTCTTTGTTTTGTCTTATCCATGTGAGGATATAGAGCTTGTGGTAATCTTCATATCAAGCTCTTGTTCATCAAAATCGGATCCCCCTTTTATATCTTGTTGCGATTTTGATCTTGGCGGTTTTTCGGATTCTCACCGAGTGAGGTATCTCACATTATACTACTTGATACATTCTCACTTGGTGATATCCAATATTTCCACTCTTTATTGGGTAGCTCTTGTCTTCCTCTTTCCAACGCAATTGGAATCGGGTCAATCGGAGTTACCAATCAAAAGTTATAATCGTTTGATTATTTGTCTTTTATTTAAATGGAAAAAGAAAAGGAATACTCTGGGCCGAGCGGTAGTACCGGGCCGCTACCGCCCGGCCCCTGCTCGCGGCCTCCTTCTCTTCCTCGCGCGGTAGCGCCTTTCGGTGGTACCGGCCTGGCCCGGTAGTACCGCCCAGGTGTGCCGGTACTACCTGCCAGCCCAGGTCCATCCCCAGCTTCTCCCAGCGCCCAGGCGCGCTTCCTGGCCCAGCCACCCTCGCCTTGCTTCCTACCACCGCTCGCCTTGCAGGTCGCGCGCGCTGCCGCTTCTCTCGCTGGCTCCGCTCGCCAGCATCGCTCTTCCTCGCGCGGGAGCTGGCGCCCGATCCCCTGCTAGCCCCGCTGCCTTCGCTCGCTGCTATGCGCTGGGCCGCCGGGCGATAGTACCGGTGTACTACCAGCCCAGGCCGTTTTAGCCTCCAATGGCCAGATTACCTAGCCCCATATAAATAGCCTCTACCCTTTATCTTTTTGGTTGCTTCTTCTTCCTCTATTCTTTCTCAAGCTTTGCCTAATATTTGACACATCTCTTGGCTTGATTTCTTCCTCCCCCTCCAATGATTCTTGCCCATATTTGAGGGGAAGGTATAGGAGATCTAGATCTATATTTTGACCAAACCAAATCACCTCTTTGTGAGTGATTCTTTGGGATCTTGATCTTTGGGGCTTTTTTTGTTCCCCTTTTGTTTTCTTCCTCTCTTGTTCCATCAATTGCTTTAGTAGCCTTGTTGGAACTTGAGAGTGAAGATTTGGGGCATCTTTGTGTTGTTCTTGCCTTTTGCATTTGGTGCATTGGTGTGTGTTCTCTCCGGAGGATTTGTTCGGTGATATTCATTGGATCTTGTCCCTCTTGGGTTCTTGGAACCCTGGACGGTTGTGTGGCATTTGTGGCGTGTGCTTGAGGTCTTCAATTAAGTTGCAAAGCTCCCCCAAGATTGAGGCCTTGGTGGCGATTATTGGGAGCCTCCAATTAAGTTGTGGAGATAGCCCCAATCTTGTATGGGTTCGGTGACCACCCTTAAGTGTCCCATAGTCGAACAGGTGCTTGCCTGCGTGGTGGGTGCTCGGGAGAATAGGGTGAGGCCTTTGTGGCGTTGGTGGTCTTAGTACTGCCCACCCCTCCAACGATACGTACTCTCTTGTTGGGAGGAACTCTATAAACATCGTCGTCCCCGCGTGCCTCGGTTATCTCTATACCCGAGCTCTTTACTTATGCACTTTACATTGTGATAGCCATCGTGCTTGAAGTAATTATATTGCTATCATATTGTTGCTTGTCTTGCTTAGCATAAGTTGTTGGTGCACATAGGTGAACCTTAGTATATCTAGGCTTTGTGCTTAACAAAAGAAAACACTAGTTTTATTCCGCCTCTATTAAGCCCATCTCGTAGAAGTTTTAATCGCCTATTCACCCCCCCTCTAGGCGACATCCGTGATCTTTCACGTGGGGAATACCACCAATCAGAAAAAGAGCTCATCTGAGCTCGGGATCAAACGAGCATTTTCGGCAAACAAGTATGTGCAGGAAGAGACACTTCTGTTTGGCAGATGGTCCAGTAATGCATCAAATCCATGACGACAATGTACATCCGACCCACCCGCCCACACAGCGATCATCTTTCATATCTGTTATAGAATGCTTAACGAAAACAATAGTTCGTCATGTCTACTGTTCTAAGTTGAACTAACTGCTACCTCCCCACCTCCTCAGCGAGCTCCACCAAGTCCATCAAATGTCCCAAGAAAGATAAAGGTGAGAGTAGCAAAATTGGGGAATGATGATGATGATTTTGTTAGTATTACCCCGAAACCATCAACAAGTTCCTCCAAGGCTACTAGAGTTGCTGTTGGGAAGATCGAAAAGTCTAAATCATCACATGCTAGACCAAGACATTCTAAGGTGATGTATGATGCATTCTTTAGCTCAATTGTACTGCTTATGTTTCTTTTATGTTCATATATTTTTAGGTGATGTATTATTCAGATGTAGTAAACAAAAAATCATTCACAAAACTACAAATCATTTTATGTGAGGACCTACAAATCATTTTGTAATCATAAGAAACAAAAAATCGTTCACAAAACTATGTACGCCGATTATTGGTGCCGCTCTAGCTTCAGTCCTAGAGCCTTTTATGTTGAACTTTGGTGGGGCTTTAGGAAAGATTTGCAAATGGTCATCTTGATCATCATTAACTGGGTCATCACACACCGACATCTCATAAGATATAATTTCTTCTAGATGCATCCTAAGTTCCTCCAAGACAGGATATTTCATAGGCTACTTTTGATCTATTACCGCTCTAACATCTCCATAAACTACTCTCAGCATGATGCAATTTATACCACTTCTTTATATTCCATTGGGTCTAGTTTGTACAATGTAATTTATGTCATATAGAAGGTTGATATGGGTATTGAGTACCTTCTTAGCACATACTTGCAAGGGAGTTTCTAAATCTGCTCATTTATCAATACTATAATAAGGTGTGAGCATAGCAGTCCTACACAATAACACACATAATTAGTGTAAACGTTTAGCCCCATACTTGCAGGGGATCTTTTGAATCTGCTCATTTATCAATACTATAATGAGTTGTGCACATAGCCTGCACAATAACACACATAATTAGTGTAAACGTGGTTCCATTTATGGTATTTTCTAAGTGTAAAATTTTGGAGATCCATAATGTTTGGTTACCTATGTGCTCCCATCGTCTGCACTCACAACTATACCATTCTTTGTTTTCATTGCAAGCAACTTTAAACTCATGTTGTGACAATGAATATGTAAGGCCTTCTTTCCCATAGTACACAAGGAAATTAGTTGTGTCAACCTTATTTATATGAAAAGATGTTCCAGCAACATAAGCCTCTTGGTATTTTGTGAATATTACATAGGTATAGATCCTGATCGATTGGCATTCCAGAGGGTACTTTGTATTTATCGCAGGAGGATCCCGCATCAACAAAGAAAAATTGAATGAGTTAGATGTTAACAGAACACCATCAATAAATGAAAATTTCCTAGAAGAAAGAATACAATAAACTCTTGATGTGTTACATAACCACACCATGAAAGAAGTTGTTATTGTACAAGATCTCATACCTGCGATGCAAATGTTTCTTGACCTTCAACATCTTTTCTTTTCTGCAATAGTTGGTACATTTTTTCGCAAACACATGCAGGGTTGTTGAGTCGTCGATGTGGCTTGTTTTCACCATTATGTTGGTGCTCTCACTATGTTGAGTTGATTTCATTCTCCTATAGAAAATGTTCTTGAAGTATGTATAAATCCAACTTGCACGAAGATCATACAGACTACACAATGTGAGATATGTCTCGAGTCCGTACCCAATCACCATCTCATTCCATGCATTCTCAAACTCTACAAGGGTTAGTGGGTGAGTTAACGCTGTAAGTAGATTTTCTTCCAATTCTTTATGCAAGTAATAAAGTTTATTTAAGCTTTCTATGTGCTTGTTCAACATATACCATCTACAAAGTCTGGCAACCGTATTAAGAAACACAGATGCAAGAGCATTTGCCATATTTTGATCTTGATCTACAAAGTAATTATCAGTCAGCAAACAAATTGACACCAAATTGATTGGTTGGGCATGCGTACCTAACACAAAAAAGGCCAAGTATACCTGTAAGTATGCAAATAGGATCTTTGCCTTCCATGCATCTTTAGAAAATCCAAAAACCCATTAAAAAGTTTTCTCTGTGTCATCACAAATGAGGACAAATCCAAATATGACGTTTTGCAAATGATGGTTGCTCCCAATAAACATCCGCAAGGACATGCAGTAAAAATTGCTTCCACATGAGGTGTTGAATCTGACCACATCTCCAAATTCAGCATAGTTAGATTAACAACTAGCATGACTCCAGAAACTATTGTTCACGACCACACCGATTCAAGAGCAATATCAAAATATAATTTCGGGTTATGTTTTCTACACTCACTAAAGAAGTCATCGGATTTTTTACATCATCCACTTGATCCTTGCGTAAATTATCCTCCCTTCTAAATTTCATATAACAATTTATATCATTGCAGAGTGATGAAGTTAACACGCATAAAACCTAGTAGCGTTAAAACCAGATATAGAGTGAGTCGGACTTCATATGTACATGTTTTCTAGGTCATGTTCATTCATTGGCAAGAGCTCAGGGTTTCCATACAATTTGTCCAGCACATTTGTGGCTGTGTAGGGGAGACTCGACTCTACCGAAGAGTATCAACGTAATCCATAATAATAGGGTCCTTGATCTTGTGTGAATGCATGTGCTTCACCTTACATGGATTAGTGTTGAGAGTATGGTTGTTCTCTAACTCTACTTTCTCATAGAACCATTGTTTTCCTCTCAGCTTTATCTTGACCGCTGCCATGCAACCAACCCTCTTTGATATCTTTGCATGTTTGCGCTCATCATTGTCCTTGTAAAACATAGAACAACCTAGACGAGAGAAAGAATACAAGCGTGTCATCGCCTTATTATTATGTTTCTTACTACCAAATCCGGCTTCTCTTGCATATATCCGATAAAACTCATACCCGTGCACATCTATTGCGAATACCATGTTCTCCTTTGGGATACAACCCTCAGGAACTTGCTCACCCTGACATCGATTATAAACATTAAATAGTGAAAATGTTGCCATAATATTTCTGTTCCATACATAAGTTGAGAGAGAGCACACATGTATATTTCTTGTGTTGGGATATTGTGTCATCATTTCGTGTGGTTCGTCGGGATGTGGCGTTATCGTGGACAAGTGCATTGCCGAATGAAATCTTGTTGGGTTCTGACCGACCATCGATCTAGTTAAGGAGCCGGCGTCAAAAGTTCTGTTGCCATGGCTTTGAGTGAGGAAGGACGTATGCGAAAGCACACGGTCAAGCACACCGATGTTTCCTGGAGAATGAGATGTGTCACCGGGTACTCACACACGGAAGCTTGGAAAGGAGTCCATGATAGTTCACATAAAACATTGATGCAGAGCACAAAGATTCATATATATCGTCTCGAAAGATCAATGCAATATATCATTTCCTAACACGTGTCCGAATTGTATCAAAGGAACCCTATAAGATATTTGAAGCAGTAATTGGAGACATGCAAATGCATCTTAGAAAATTAGATGATACTAATGCAGAATTGACCTCCGTTTGAAATTATTGCACGAAATTGATTTTAGATGATCGTCGCGTCATGTGACATGTCTTGTGCCTACGTCGCCCACAACATTTATGTGATCGATGGTGTATCATTGTTGTCTAGGCGGCTTCAGCTGGTTTGTTCGACGATGTCGAGGGGGGTTTCTTCAGGCAAGAGGGGAACGGAGAGATCGTGAGGGCTCATACTTTTTTAGTAGCCCACATGCCAACTACCACAAGCTTCACGATCCACAATTGTCGCATAGACGGATCTGACCAGCGAAGCCATGCAGGGAGGGAGGATAGTAGCTATAGTTTTTAGATATATTTTGTACAACCGCTACCTTTTTCGTTGTACAGCACCTCAAATTCAAGTCTATTTTTGGTCAGTACTAATTTGCACTACAAAGTTTGTAAACATTACTGGTAGATTTTTAAATTCATAACCAATATCTTCATTGGGACAATATAAAATTATTATATTTTTGTTCTTCTAACTAGTTCAATGAAGTTGTACATTCACATTCTTTAGATCAATTGTGATCTTGTATTCTCAATCATAACTGGCGTATACTAAACCAGATCGAAAATAGTAAAATATACATGTGTGCAAAACGAAGCCACAATTATTGCAGAATATCATATTTATTAAGAGGAAAACAAAACCGTACATTTATAAATAGCTTCCACACTATCCACTAGTGAGTGTCGAGCGAGGAAGAGTTACTCATCATCGTATTTCGCTGAAGAAAAAAAGATCGATATTACCTTTAGATTTTCTCAAATCATAAGTATACAAACAATGTATTAGTATTATGTAAGTAAAATTTGAAATAAGACTCACCTATTGTACATCTAGGCAGTGCGAAACCTCCGGCTACACCTCCTGATAGTCGGCGTACGTCGGCTATAGTTAAGTGTCAGTGGATAAATGGGTCATGGATAAAATACAGCTCATCACCTTGCTCAATATTGTAAATGCTAACGAACATCATTTTGTCCCTCACTTTCTTATGACAAACTCGTACATCTCATGTGTTAGTCGCACCTCTATTTTGAACTCACTTCTCCACGGATGGGTGATGTGATCCCTGAACATACAAGGCATATCATACATATTTGAATTGATACCAGAGTATGTTAATAATAAACGATATGGACCATAAACGTCATGTCTTACCATGCGAGTTTTGAATTCTCCTTGTATTTTAAGTACATTACACACGTCCAATGAGCGCATACGTACTCAATAGATTTACAAACATTGCAGGGTGTTGTCATTGTGAATGATATCTATCAGCGAGTATCGAACTTATATTTATAGGATTGTGATCAAGTAAAATTGCAAACCACCCAAAAATGCATGGGATCCACTTTTTCCGAATCAACATGACTAGAGACTAGTGCCCAATGAATTCTGAACCACTAGGAAATGAGCATTCGGTCTTGTACACACTAAAAATAGAATTGCTATATGCCACACATAATCCTAGCCATTCAGTATATGATATCTTAAATTAGCATATTTTATGTTGACTCTATTTTTTACACATAACAAAATGACAAATAAGTTTGCTATAATAATAATTATAAGTATGGCGATCATGATTGCCGAAAATAGTTTTTCACTAGTTTAGACGAATTGATTTGTGGATAGTCGCTGCAGCTAGCTTTTTTTATGTAGTCTATCATTTTTACATCACATGCACTTTGGTTCCTAGGTTTGGACATAATATTCCAGGCTAGTTGTTGTAGTAACCAAATGCTCTGCGACGTAAGAAATGATGCATGCGACATAAGAAATGATAACTATAACAACTAGTTGGAATATTATGTCCAAACCTAAAATAGTTAGCTACATCGACCATCCACAAATCAATTTTGACTAAACTAATGAAAATCAATTTTTGGCAATTATGTTCGGTGTTATAATTATAACAACCATATTTGTAATTTTATTATGTGCAAAAATGGAGTCAACATAAAATATTCTAATTTAATATATCATATACGAATGGATAGGACTATGTGTGTTGCATATGACAATTATATTTTTAGTGTGCACAAAACCGAATACTCATTCTTAGTGGTTCATAATTCATCGGGCACAAGTATTTAGTCATGTTGATTCAGAAAAAGTCGATCTCATTAATTTTATGGTGGTTTGCAAATGCATTCGATCGTAATCCTATTGCATTATATAGAAGTTCTATGTCCGCTGGTAGATAACATTCAGAATGACAAGACCCTGCAATATTTGTAAATATACGAAATACATATGTGCTACAGAGTTCTCATTGGATGTGTGCAATGTTCCCAAAATACAAGGAGAATTCAAGACTCGCATGGTACGCAAGAACATTTATGATCCACGTTGTTTGATTATCAACATGCTCTATATTAATTTCAAATGTGTAGGTTATATCTTGTATGTTCGGGAATCACTTCACCCATCAGTGGGGAAGTGAGTTCGAAATAAAGATGTGACTAACACATGAGTGGTACGAGTTTTATGTAAGAAAGAGAGGGACAAAATACTTCCTTGAAGGAGAACGTGAGATGTTCGTTAGCATTTACAATAGTAAACAATGTGATGAGCTGTATTTTGTCCTTGACCCATTCATCCACCAAACTTAACTATAGCCCATGTACGCCGACTATCAGGAGGTATAGCCAGAGGTTTTGCACCGCCTAGATGAACAATAAGTCAGTCTTATTTCAAATTTTAATTACAAAATACTAATACATTGTCCATGTACTTATTATTTGAATAAATCTGAAGAAAATATCAATATTTTTTTCAACGAAATAGAAGGATGAGCAACGGTTGCATTGGAGGAATGTAATTCCTCCTTGGACACTTACTAGTGGATGACGTTGAAGGTATTTACAATAGTTTTGTTTTGTTTGCCTCTCAATAAATATACCTATTCCGCAATAATTGTGGCACCATTCCGCATGCTTGTACTATTTTACTATTTTCGATCTGGTTTAGTATACACCAGCTGTGATTGAGAATATAAGATCACAATCGAATCTAAAGAATGTGACTATATAACTTTATTAAACTGGTTAGAAGAAAAAAATACTTTTATACTGCCCCAATGAAGGTATTGGTTATAAATTTAAAAATCTACCAATAATGTTTATAAACTTGGTAGTTCAAGGTAGTACACATTCATTATATTTTACTGGCCAAAAATAGGTTTGCATTTGAGGTATTGGACAACGTAAAAAGGTATCAGTTTTGTACAAAATATATCTGAAAACTACACCTAAGTCCTCGCTCCTTGCATGGCTTGGCTTGTTCGCTCGGATCCATATGCGTGGCAACTGTAGATCATGGAGCTCGTGGTGGTTGACACGAAAGCTACTAGAAAAGTATGAGCCTCACGATCTCTATGTTCCCCTCTCGCCTCAAGAAACCCCTCTCCACACCGCCGACCAGACCAGCTGAAGCCACCAATACGACGATGATGCACCACCGATCGCATAACTGTTGTGGACAACACAGGCGCCGGACACGCCGCACGACTCGGCGGTCATCTGGAATCAATTCCGTACAATAATTCCAAACAGAGGTCAATTCTACATTAATGTCATTTGCATGTCTCCTTTTAATTTTTGGAGATACATTTGCATGTCTCATATTACTACTTCAAGTATCTTTTAAGATTTCTTTGATAAAATTTGGACAGGCGTTAGCGAATGATATGTTGCATGAATCTTAGGAGATGGTATATATGAATCTTTGTGTTGTGCACCAACCTTATGCGCTTCTCAAAAATGAATTGCAGGTGGCTATCATAGACTCCTCTCCAATCTTCCGCCAATGAGTAGCCGATGACACATCCAATTCTTTGGAAAACGTCGTTGTGCATGATCGTGCTCTTCCGCATATGTCTTTCCTCACTCTAAGCCATGACACCAGAACTTCGGATGCCAGCTGCTCAACTGGATCATTGACCAGTGAGAACCCAACGACAAGTCATCTGGCAATGCACTTGTCCATGATAACGCTGTCGTATCCTGTTGAGCTACATGAAATGATGACACCAGATTTCAACGCAAGGTATGCACATGTATACTCTCTCTCTCAACTTATGTATGGAACATAAATATTATGCCACATTTTCACTTGGTAATGTTTATAATCGATATGAGGGTGAGAGAGTTTCTGAGGGTTGTATCCCAAAGGAGAACATGATATTTGCAACTGATTTGGACGACTATGAGTTGTATGGGCGATATGCAAAATAAGCTAGATTTGGAAGTAAGAAACACAAGAACAAGACGATGTTGCGCGTGTATTCTTGCTCTCAGCAAGGCTATTCTACGTTTCACAAGAACAATGAGGAATGCAAACATGCAAAGATGTCAAAGAGGGTCGGTTGCATGGAAGCTGTCAAGATAAAGCTGAAAGGAGAATAATGGTTTCATGAGAAAGTAGAGTTGAAGAACAACCATACCTTACACAATATCAAGGACCATGTTATCACACAAGATCAAGGACCCTATTATTATGGATTATGTTGATTCTCTTCAGCATAGTGGATTCTGCCCTAACCCAACCACAAATATGCTAGGGGAATTGCATGGGGGCTCTAAGCTCTTGCCAATAAATAAACATGACCTGGAAAAAATTTACGTATGAAGTCTGACTCATCCTGTATCTTTATTTTAAACCCTAGTGGGTTTTATACGTGTTAACTTCATCACTCTGCATTGACATGAACTGCTATATGAAATGCGGAAGGGAGGCTAATTTACGCTAGAAGCAAGTGGATGATGTAAAAAAAATGATGACTTCTTCAGTGAGTGTAGAAAAGATAACCCGATGTTTTATTATGATATTGATCTTGATTCAGCAGGCGTCGTGAAGAATATTTTCTGCAGTCATGCTAACTGTCAAGCTAACTATGCTGAATTTAGAGATGTGGTCACATTCGACACCACATATAGAAGCAATTTTTTACTGCATGCCATTGGCATGTTTGTTGGGAGCAACCATAATTTGCGGGCCATCATATTTAGGTTTGTCCTTGTCCGTGATGACACAGAGAAAACTTTTTAATGGGTTTTTGTACTTTCCAAAGATGTATAGAAGACAAAGATCATATTTGCATACTTACAGGTATACTTGTTCTTGTTTGTGCCGGCACACATGCCCAATCAATCAATTTGGTGCCATTTTTTGTTGACTAATAATTACTTTGGAGATCAAGATCACGCTATGGCAAATGCTCTTGGGCCTGTGTTTTTAAATACGATTCACAGGCTTTGCACATGGCATATGTTGAACAAGCACACAAAAAGCTTAAATAAACTTTATTACTTGCATAAAGGATTGGAAGAAAAGATACTTACAGCGATAAATCACCCACTAACCTAGGTGGAGTTTGAGGGTGCATGGCAGGAGATGGTGGTTGAGTAGGAGACAAATCCCACATTGATTTCTTCATACTTCAAGATTTTCTACGGGAGAATAACATCAACTAAACGTAGTGAGAGCACCAACAAAAATATGTACCAATTGTTGCAAAAAAAAGATGTTGAAGGTCTAGAAACTTTTGCGTCGTAGGTATGAGATCTTGTACACTAACTTCTTTCATGGCATGCTTACGTAATAGATCAAGGGTTTATTGTATTATTTCTGCTAGGTAATTTTCATTTATTAATGGCGATCAGTTAATATCTAACTCATTCTACTTTTCTTCGCTGATGCAGGACCCTCCTACAGAAGAAACAAATTACCCCTGAAACGTCAACTAGGCATGATCTATACTTTTGCAATATTTATATAATACCAAGCGGCTTATGTTTCTGGAACATCTTTTCGTACAAAGAAGGTTGACACAACTAATTTCCTTGTGTACTATGGGAAAGAAGGCCCTATATTTTTATGGTCACAACATGAGTTTTTTTTTGACGTGGTCACGACATGAGTTTAAAGTAGTTTGCAATGAAAAGAAAGAAGAGAAGAGTTGTGAGTGCATACGGTGGGAGCACACAAGTAACCAAACATTATGGATCTCTAAAATTTTATACATGAAAAATACCATATGAATGGAACCACGTTTACACTAGACTGCTATGCTGACACCTCATCTCATTATAGTATTGATAAATGAGCAGATTTGGAAGCTCCCTTGAAGTACGTGTTAAGAAGGTGCTCAAGGAATGCCTATATCGACATTCCCTGTGACAGAAATGACACTTTACAAACTGGACAAAAATGACATACCGGAAAGTGGTATAAATTGCAACCTGCTGGAGAGCAGCTTAGAGCGGGGAATAGATCAAAAGTGGCCGATGAAAGAGCCATGACCGTCTTGGATCGAGGAACTAGTAGATATGTTCAATCATCGGATTATCTTTGGTTCCTGGTTTGCATTTGTTTTTAATCTAGTGAGGATAAAGTAAGACCCTGCAGTCGCGCTGGATAATGAGTTCGCCTTTTATATACAGATTTGTGTTCGTTTCTGCTAGATGAAGGAAGAAGGTTCTCTCGCATATGCATTCAAGATCTACTAGTAGTCTTATTTCCTTCTTTCAAATAATTACATGGAAACTTCCTAGGAATAGTACATGATATTCAACCCTTTGATCCGAAGAATTTATTCCTTGATGGTTATACTTTAATTTGGAGTACCATAATCATAAGGCCGTAGAAAATACCATGGGCAAGGTTCGGGCTCCGGCTGAAGTCGTCCGTCCGCGGTCATCACCACCTTACAGCGCATCACCTTGTCACGGGTATCGTCGGCGACGTAGCCGAGCGGGGGGCGGTCGGTGTAGATCGCCACGTCAGCGTCGATCTCCACCCGCCCCGAACGGCGCCACTTCGCCGCCATGCGCTCCCGGAGGCTTCTCGAGAGCCCCAGGCCCTCGGCCCTGGCCAGCAACTCGACGTCTCTGCCCCAGGGCTCCCGGGACACGCAGCCGCGCGGCTCCACGCGCGCCCAGCCGAGCGCCACGCCTGAGTACGTCAGGACCACCTCGGCGCGGTCGGCGCACGCCTTGCTCGCCCGCAGCGTGAGGTTGAACGCCGGCGAGACTACGCGGCCGGGCCGGGCCACGTCGATGCCCTCGTAGCCGGCGAGGCTGACGGAGAAAGCCGGCATGTTGGCGCGCTTCATGTATTCCACGGGAAGGAACAATAGCGCCGTCAAAACAACCGAAACAATTACCAGGGCTAGGTAGGCGCGCCAGTCCGGGTCGCCGGCGGCGGCGCGTTGCCCAGGACTGGCGCTTCATCGTCGCGCGGATCGGCGGGGATGGCGTGGTACTGGTAGGCCGCCTGTTCTAGGTCGACGCCCATGCTTCTTCGATCTTTGGACGACTACTCAAGGCTACCTGTGGTTCTTGGTTGTCTCTGGATCATGAGGAGATCCGATATGCCCGTGGTTTCAGTTCGTGAGCCCAACTGCTGCGCGAATATATCGGCCATGACTCAGGAGACAGTTTGGAATTGGTTCAGTCAATATCCAGAGATAGGATTTCTCGTAAGCGAACTCTCGTATCGTACGTACGTGATCTGAACAGGCTTCCGCGCGTATACTGATCTTGAGATCATCATCTGTCACGGCATGTATCTCTTTAATATAATATGGTTCAAAAAAAAAAAATCTCTTCTCCCTTGTAAGAACGTAAACCTCGATCTAGAGGGTCCATCTCATCGTCTAGCAGCCATGGAAGAACCTTTCGCGCTTTGGCATCCCTGCCTCCTGGTGGCGTTCTTCGTATCCGTCGCTGTGGTCGTCTTGACCGCCGTCACCGTCCTCGACATCAAGCTCGTGTCAACTCCGCCCGAGTTCTCCGCGACCGTCTCCGGCTACGAGGGCCTCGTTCGGAGCGCCGGCGCGGGAGCCGCGCCGCCCTCCTTCCGCGTCGCCCTCCACGTCAAGAACGATAACGTGTGGTGGCAGCACTGCTTCGCGGTGGGCCGCGCGGTGGTGGAGTACGACGGCGTGCCGCTGGCCTCCGCCGATCTCGACGGGTTCTGCGTCCCGCCGAAGAGCGTCGTCGAGGTGCCCGTCGTGGCCGCCGGCGAGGGGCTGGTGGGGATGCCGGACCAGCTGTACGAGAGCCTCCAGGGCCGGCGCGAGCGGCAGGAACGCGTGCCGCTGGAGGTGAGGCTGATGCTGGACTGGGGCAATACTAGGTCCATGCTGCTGCGGTGCACGGCGATGCTGGATGGGCGGCCGGACTTGCCGTCCCGCTGCCTGCTTTTCTTCTTCGTGGAGCCAGGCAAGATGGATGGCGAGTGACTCCATCGTATGGTCGGATCGAAATTTGCGTTATTCGAAAATACGCGAACAAGCAAAACCACAACCCTATAGACGTCCCCGGCTTATCACCGAGCGTTCACTCGTGCTTTTGGATTCGTGCAAGTTCCTCCACAAATGTCAACAAACACCCTGTGATGTACTATTACCTTCGAGACTACAGTTTGTAAATAATAAAGTATGCTTGGTGTCAGCGGCCATCGGTTGATTTCTTTCAGAAAAAGAATCGATTAGGAACATAAATTTCTACATAGATTCATCACTGAAAAATAATGACCATCGGAAGATTTCTCGCCGTGGAAACATTCTGTAGTACATTTGGATCTGAGAAGAAATAACAATGAAAAAGTGCATGCAGGGATCCTATTCACCCATTAATTTCCTTCACAATTCATATCAATATCGGTGTTCAAAATAGAAAAAAAAATATAAATCACTTGCAGCTCATATGTTCTTCTCAAACAGGAACACCGAAAAATGGAAGCAAAATTGAATGGGGAAAAGTTTGGAAAAAGAAATCATAAAACAATCTACAGATCTGAACAAGATATTTGAGGTGCCGGTCCATGGATGTCCCTCTGCGGAGTTCTTTGATCATGGAGATGGGGTCTCTAGTCCGCCGCCGCCCCATCTCCAGCACCCCCTCCACTTCCGGCGGCCGTCGTGACGGAGTTGTCGGCTTGCACCGCTGTCGGCACCTCCTAGGGTTGGCATGGGCGATGGATTAGATGAAATGAGCTATCAGACCAAGGTTGTCCTTCCGCGAGAGAGAGAGGGGGTTCCCATGGAGACGGTGGAGAGAGGATGAGGATGGGAGATAACCTGGAGGAGACATGTTGTACATGTGCAGTTTCTTTCGTATAGGGAGTGGAAAATGTACAAGGCAAGGTTGTGGGCGTAAAATGCTGTACACCAATCTCAGAACACCGACGACCCTTGGATAAGCCTAGGACGTCCGACACTGTGTGGAATCGCTGCGTTCGAAAATACGAGACAACATCGACTTCTTGCCGTCACTAATTGACATGGAACCTATCCAACGTCTACGGGTGTCCCTTTCCCTTCCCACTAGCCAATACGAAACAGATAATGTTCACCCATCTCTATACCTCCAATTTTAAGTTCAGTTTAGTGTTGTGCCAATATTACGGGAGAAATGCTACCATTAATTCGGGAGAGATACTAGTCATGGTAAAATTGTTATCTCATGTCCTGGTACGCTGAGTATTATGCGTGAAGGAGCAACAGTAGTCAGGAAGGTAGGTGTTGGCACTACTTTCTCGCCCCCGCGGGGACGAACAGGGGAGCCTAGCTCCGCCGCCTACCTCACTCCCCTTCTCCTCTCCTCCTCTCTGCTGCAGTAGGGCCGGGCTGCCGGGCGCTGCCCGTTGGTGCTGGCGCCAGTGGAGCCGGCCAAACCTTCCTTGTGTGGGTGGACTGGTGGTGCGGCGCGCGGCGACTCGCGGCGGTGCACCTCGGCCTTACGTCGGTCTGGCGACTTCAGGTGATCTTGGTGGCGGTGGGGTGGTTGTTTGGTGGCAGGAAGCCACTATAGTTTACGCGTGGCCGGAAGCGCCCTCTCGACCCAGATCTAGGCCCAAAAGGGTCCCATCCCCCATCTGGGCCTAGGCGGGCTGGCCAGACGTGTTGGCGGCGCCCCCGATGGACGGAGAAGCAGGAGCTTGTGTTGGGAATGGTGGTGTCGGCGGCACCCTTGCTGTAGTACGGCGGCAGGGCTTTACAGGCCCTTTTTGGCTCGGCCGGAGGGCCTAGTTTGACCTGATGCTGTATCCGGTCGGCTACTACCTTTCCGGCAGTGGAGGCGGTTCCCTCCCGCGTGCCATAGTACTGTCGTCTCTCGCCAGAGTACCTTCTTCTCGGTTTTACCGGCCACGCTACTTGGGCCATGGCGTGACAATGGTGATGACTAGAAGATCGTGATGGCGTGTGTTGGTGGGAGGCAAGATTGGTGGAGCGACATAGAGCATCTGAGGGTGGTTTTTCTGGAGGTCGAGAAAAATCCTTGCCATCTCGGCACTGACGCGGTAACGCCTGCAGGTGTCATCATCCTTCCTGAAGGGTGTCGGGGGTACCTTTTCCCTATCCCAGCGTACCGGGGTAACCCCAGCAACTATCCAGGGAGCATCGTCGTCGTGTCGCTCGCTTCTTTGAGGTGCTGCTTGGTACGAGGCGCATTCGGAGTGCTAGGAATGTGGTGGGAATTCTCCGGAGGGCATGACGGCTGCGAGTCATCTCCGTTTTCGTCGAACCATAGATGTTGGTATTGTTTTCTCTTCTTTGTTCTTTTTTGTTTCTTTTGGGCATGCTTTGTGTTGTTTGCCCCAGCAGTTTCTTTACAGTTGTATCCGTTGGTTGCTATATTAATATAGCAGGGTGAAAGCCTATTTCGAGAAGGTTTGGCACTAAACCTTGATTGTGATTACTTGTCTTTGTACCGGTGGATGCCTCGGATGGTCCAAGAAATTACTATTTAGCGCCCAGATTAAAAAGAAATGAGAATAGAGTAAATGATAAAAATTGAGGACAGAGCATTTCTGGTTACTAGATGATGTGAAGTGTTAAGGAAGCCATATCTTCTCTACCATTGTACATGCCCTTAGTGCATGTTGGTTGTATGTACGGGGGAGCCAAGGTCGGCGAGCGTTTGCTTGCGTTTATCAGTTTGGCGAGATAGTTCCTAGCAGTCAGTAGCGCAATGAGTGCGGAGATAGAGCTCGGCACACACATGAGGGTTAATTGGCTAGGAAATGGTATGGAGGTGCGGCAACAAAGGGGGCCCATGTTCCCCTCCCAGGCGGGTGCACTATGTCGGCCTGCAAGTCTAAATTCAGGGGATTAGAACACCATGTTTACCAACATTTAGATCAAGCGAGCGGTGTCCCGGGAGATCAATGGACACCCAGGTAGGTTCCTGACGGCAGACCGCGGTGATGCTCATTGTCGCACCCTAGACACAACTGGACAAGGCATCAAAGGACGAGAGTGGCGATTTTAGCTTGCATGCTAGATCCCGTGCACCTCCCTACCTACCATTGATATGTGTTGATTTGCTGCTTCAAGATTTAAGATTCCCGCTATACGATTTCATTAAATTTTATCATATTTTAAAATTTTATGTCAAAATGAATTGTAATGAAACAGAGTAAAACATTGCACGTGATATAGCATACACGCACATGATATTGCAGTGATATAGCAATGTATGGAGAATCACATTTCTGACCAAAGGACGGATGGTTCCTTCCTTCAGATCTGCTGTGGGGTGGGCGGAGGCAGAGATGTGAAGGAGAGTCGATGGGGAGCGGTGGCCGGTGGTGAAGATTGGGTAAGAAAGATGAAGGCATAGAAAACCTGTACGTAACCAACAACGCTGTAAGTACAAGGACAACACAAGTATTTTTTTTATTTTTATTTTTTTGCGGGGAGGACAACACAAGTATGACCGTGCACTGCAGTAGATTGCACATTTATATACGTACGTAGGTAGTATTTCCATACATGGGGAATACCACCGATCAGAAAAGAGCTCATCTGAGCTCGGGATCAAACGAGCATTTTTCGGCAACGAAGTAGTATATGCGGGAAGAGACACTTCTGTTTGGCAGATGGTCCAGTAATGCATCAAACCCATGATGACAATGCGTCAAACCCGCTCAGTGGTCGTCTTTCATATCCGTTACAGAATGCTTAACGAAAACAACAGTTCGTCATGTCTACTGTTGTAAGTTGAACTAACTGCTACCTCCTCTCCTCTCCTTCCTGCTGGTGCTCAGCCGTAATAAAGTTCGTCTGACCTGTTAAAACAAAAAGTACACAACATATTGCTGTGAGAAAAAGTATACAAATGAAAAGAAAATATACCCCGCCACTCTTTTTTGCATGGTATAGTACTCCATACAAAACATTCAAGAGCACGTAAACGTTTTCCAAAATCGCACCTCAAATATAGGAGAGGGTGTTTTGTGCATATAACAACAGTTAATTAAAGCCCACTTAGTCTGGTTCAAGAAAAAAAACCAGGAAATATCTAAAGCAAAGATAGAAAGACTACTAACCGTAGTGTGTCTTTTTTTTTTGCAGAAAAAGATCCGGATCTATTTTATGAGTTCATAAGAAGTACAAAGTATCCTAAACATAATAAAAATTACATCGAGGTCTTTGGACCACCTAACGAATACTACTGCCACCAGAGCGAGCCGCCGACGCGCCGCTGTCGCCGCTCCATTACCGGAGCCGGCAAAGATAGAAAGACTACTAACCGTAGCGTGTCTCCCAAAAAGACCAGGCATTTGTAAGACACAGGTAAACTACTCCCTCCGTCTCAAAATAGATGCCGCAGATTTGTCAAAATTTGGATGAATCTAGACAATATATAGTATATAGATTCATCGAAATTTTGACAAACCCGAGACATCTATTTTGAGATGGAGGGAGTACAGGGATTTGGCAGAAGATCTATTTTTGTCATTTTAAAGATGCCCTTCTTTCTATTTTACAAACAGCACAAGACACCATGCATAGTTGACGCACCAATAAAAATGCGAATAAAGCAATTCTCACTTGCCTGGGCTCATCACTTGGTGAAGTACCGTGTGAAGTGACCAGATGGGAAGCTGCACCAAAATAAATACAAGTCGGTTAAAGCGAACGTTATGCAATGTTCAAAAACGAAGGCGAATTTTTTGTATCCATGTACATGAAGTCATCCCGGGCATGGACGGTTTTACAGCAGGATTTACCAAAAGCACTGAGACCTACCTAACTAGTGACACATCACTAAGGAAGTTATTTTTTTATGGTCACCCCGGGGGGACAAAAGCCCCACCTGAATTTTCATTTATAAGGAAGTTCTTTGGCTTCCTATGTGTTTGTTCTGGTGCCACAAGAGGTGATAGAGCAGTGTGGGTCCTCATCCCAAAGGTAAAAACATGCTCTGTGTCTTTGCCCAACTTCAGCCTTTTCTTTGAGCAATGTAACATGTGACATCTGTTAGAAAGCTCATACAAATAGACTCTGGTTGATTCTGGATGATATTATTGAGGACCAGAGTGCATTAGTGTGGAGCAGGTTAGTTACCGACAAAGTTCTCATGGCTTACTAATGTATCCACTATCTGGAAAAAAAGAAGGGCAAATCTGGAGATATCAAGATTTAATAAGACCAAAGCATATATGGCTGGCTTGAATGGGGTCATCTTGAGTAATTAATTGACAAGATGGGTAACGAATCATAGAGTGTGTGTGTGCTCTGACACCTTCTCTGTCAGGGTTAATGAACATTGAGAGTTTTTCACCCCATTAGAGGAGTACGGCAAGGTCAGAACTGATGGAAGTGCTTCATTACACCCTGCATGGCTGGCTTGCAGATGTCGGTTGTTGCCTGCTTGAGCTTTGGGGGCAGGGAATGGACACGGGAGAGTGGGCTGAAGTCCTGAACTATGTTAAGACTGTTTTCTTGATTATCTAACGTATTTTGGTGTATACATATTTCTTGTACATAAATGCTCCTATATTTTGGGGCCTATCATACTAACTCTGCACATGGAGAAATTTATATACTTCAAACATGGAACAAACAATATGGATCATCTTTAAATAAGACTTTGCTGAGAAAACTTGTATACCTCTTGCAACAAATTCAGCATCTTCAGATACCTCCACATTCAACACTTTGATTCTCCGAAGATATCTACGCGGGAAGTATACCTGAATCTGTAAAGCCAACGAGACATATTTCTTAGTGATAACATTGTGCTAATCACGATTTCGTATAAAAATACGAGCGTCACAGATCAATTAAATCACTATTAAAACATAAAAGCTTACCTGCACATCGAGATCAGAATTAAGGCCATCTCCACTGTTCATCACTATGCTCAGCAACAAGTTTTCTAACTGATAAACAGCAGCAAAAAATTAAAGAGAAGAATAGCATAAAGAAATACCCCCTCCATTCCACAATAGATGTCATTTTAGAGTTGTGCACAAGCTTAAGTGTGAGTTGGCACAAGTACTAAATGTGAGTGAAATATCAATATTTCCAGCAAATGGTGTCAAGAAAGTTTCAGGCGACGTTAACGAGCTTCTGCACAGAAAAACTTATAGGAAGAGGTCCTGGGTGCAATGGCTAAGAAGGAGACCCGAGCAGCAGATACTTCCATATAAAGGCAAGCTGGCATCCAAAGAGAGATAGGATCAAAAAAACTGAGAGATGCAAATGGGAATTGGGTGGACAATGAAGAACAACAGAACAGATGGTCACGGATTTCCTCAAGGTGCTGTACACCAAAGACCCTGATGTCAACCCCAATGAGCTGCTAGCACTATTTGAGCATGAATTCAAGGAGTATAAGAACAGGCCCTTATGCAGAGAATTCAATGATGGCGAAATACATGATGATCTGTTTCAAATAGGTCCAATCGAGACACCCGGGCCTTCCAGTGAGATTTTCCAAAGGAAGTGGGACACACTGAGGGGGGATGTTATCAATGCAATTAAGGAATTCTTTCAGATCAGGGATTATGCTGGCTGGGTTGGACGGCACAGTTACTTTCCTGAACGGTAACTAACCAGAAGAACATATTTCAGACCAATTAACCAATGTAATATGATTTACGAAGTTGTAGCCAGATGCTTACTCCATTGGATGAGACCGTTTCTCTCGAAGCTTAACTCCAAAGCTCAGAGTGCTTTGTGAGAAAGTCGGTTTAATGTGTTGGGTTTGCACACTACATCACAGCTATGTTGGGTTTGCACAATCGATCACGGCTATGTTGGGTTCACCAGCCGACAAATCAGAAACAAAGCAACAGGGCACTCTGCAGTTAGGGATGTCAAACGGCATGCCGCCGGCGCCACATATTGCCACTTAAATGTGTTATAGGTTTATCTTTTTCCAGGTTAGTTTAAACAATCACAAACCTATAACTAACAGCAGATAAGTGGCGTTAAACGGGATGCCATTTACATCCCTATCTGCAGTGCTTGTTCCAGGAGCATGAGGTGGAAGCGATCACCAATATCACGTTACCTACCTGAGATGCAGAACATTTAATTGGTTGGAACTTTGAAATGCTTGCTTGCTTCTCAGTAAGAAGTGTGTACAAGCTTACTCCTAGGAATTTCTGAACAGCACAGGGAACGGAAGTTTAACAGGGACAGCGGCAGGAAGATGTAGAGCACCATCTAGAACACGACGGTAAAACAGAATATTCGGCTAACGTATAGCCACTGAATGCCTAGCACCGAAGCTTACAAAATGGCAGCAAACCCTGGAACTGGACAACCTTTAATATTTGTGGTCGAGGTCCAGAGGATGCCCATCATGCTCCGGTTTGGTGCACCAAGGCCATGGGCCCTTCTACCTGAATTACAAAAAAAGTGTGGGATCTGCCTTCAGAGGAAACCTTCAGGAAACTGCTACCGGAATGGCCATTATTCTCCTTGCAGCTGTCACTGAGAAACGAGATGCAAAATCATAATGATGATTTGGAGAGCATGGGATCTGCGAAATGACATCATGCATAATAAAGGTTGAGTCTCCTGTGTCCTTGGTCCTTTTTCTGCAGAGTTAATTGGAAAGCGTCCATCCAGATTGTCAGAAGTCGGAACAGCAGCTATACAAAAGGGAAACAGCCATTGTATGCGGAGGCAAGGTGGCAGATGAAACAAAGGACCGCGATCCGATGGTCATGGACAAAACATCATTAGAGGTGGATTAAACTGAATACTGACAGGTCCTTTGGTGAAGCCAAGGGCCAGGGTGCGGAGATAGTTGCAAGGAATCATCGAGGAAATGTGTGCTCTCAAGCCCTGTTCGGTATGGAGGAATTGTAGAGGAATTTTGGAGGTTCGGTTTCCTATGGATTTTTTCCTTAGGAGGTGTTCGGGACAAAGGAAGACCCTACAGCAATTCCTATGGAAAGCTTTCCTTTCCTACGATTCTGACAACATTCCACAGGAATTTAAACATCTGGTCTGATCTCTTGTTTTTGTGGATTCCCGAGGCGTGCAGAGATGTTAGCCAATTAAAATACTCATCTATGTGATATTCATATAGCGGATATGTGCTTGTAGCTGAATAAAAAATATGCTAATCATTGATCTGCCGTGGCTCTACCGTGTGCAGCGGAGTTAAAAAAGATCTGGATGTGTACTGTTTCCTACGTTTTTACATTGCTCGTCCAAACGCCTATGCTTCTACGTTTCCTCTGGTTCTGAATCCTGTAGTTTTGCATCAACAATGATTTCCTCTTCCTACACAGTTTTTGGTTCCTATGTTTTTCATACCCATGCTCCGAACGGAGCCTCAGTAGGGCAGAAGATTCAGCTGTGCGCATGCAGATGTAGCAGAGATTGCCACGGTAGTTGTGCAGCTTCGACACCTGACCAAACTCTATGCAGGGTCGGTTGGCATCGAGACTGACTCTGCTTCCTTCCGTTTCATGAAGCATTGCCCAGGAAAACAGTGCACCGATCATGATGGTGTACTGCTAGCAGGAGGCACATAATCTTCTGCGGTTCTTCTCAGAGTGGAGAACTAGCAAAGTGTAAGAGAGAGCAACAGAGCTGCACAGAAACTGGCAATTTGAACACAAGGAATCTACGCTTCCTCCAAGTGTACCTAGCGGCGACGACCTCAGTTGTTTGTAACTCTTTATTGGGTAGCTCTTGTCTTCCTCTTTCCAACGCAATTGGAATCGGGTCAATCGGAGTTACCAATCAAAAGTTATAATCGTTTGATTATTTGTCTTTTATTTAAATGGAAAAAGAAAAGGAATTCTCTGGGCCGAGCGGTAGTACCGGGCCGCTACCGCCCGGCCCCTGCTCGCGGCCTCCTTCTCTTCCTCGCGCGGTAGCGCCTTTCGGTGGTACCGGCCTGGCCCGGTAGTACCGCCCTGGCCCGGTAGTACCGCCCAGGTGTGCCGGTACTACCTGCCAGCCCAGGTCCATCCCCAGCTTCTCCCAGCGCCCAGGCGCGCTTCCTGGCCCAGCCACCCTCGCCTTGCTTCCTACCACCGCTCGCCTTGCAGGTCGCGCGCGCTGCCGCTTCTCTCGCTGGCTCCGCTCGCCAGCATCGCTCTTCCTCGCGCGGGAGCTGGCGCCCGATCCCCTGCTAGCCCCGCTGCCTTCGCTCGCTGCTATGCGCTGGGCCGCCGGGCGATAGTACCGGTGTACTACCAGCCCAGGCCGTTTTAGCCTCCAATGGCCAGATTACCTAGCCCCATATAAATAGCCTCTACCCTTTATCTTTTTGGTTGCTTCTTCTTCCTCTATTCTTTCTCAAGCTTTGCCTAATATTTGACACATCTCTTGGCTTGATTTCTTCCTCCCCCTCCAATGATTCTTGCCCATATTTTAGGGGAAGGTATAGGAGATCTAGATCTATATTTTGACCAAACCAAATCACCTCTTTGTGAGTGATTCTTTAGGATCTTGATCTTTGGGGCTTTTTTTGTTCCCCTTTTGTTTTCTTCCTCTCTTGTTCCATCAATTGCTTTAGTAGCCTTGTTGGAACTTGAGAGTGAAGATTTGGGGCATCTTTGTGTTGTTCTTGCCTTTTGCATTTGGTGCATTGGTGTGTGTTCTCTCCGGAGGATTTGTTCGGTGATATTCATTGGATCTTGTCCCTCTTGGGTTCTTGGAACCCTGGACGGTTGTGTGGCATTTGTGGCGTGTGCTTGAGGTCTTCAATTAAGTTGCAAAGCTCCCCCAAGATTGAGGCCTTGGTGGCGATTATTGGGAGCCTCCAATTAAGTTGTGGAGATAGCCCCAATCTTGTATGGGTTCGGTGACCACCCTTAAGTGTCCCATAGTGGAACAGGTGCTTGCCTGCGTGGTGGGTGCTCGGGAGAATAGGGTGAGGCCTTTGTGGCGTTGGTGGTCTTAGTACTGCCCACCCCTCCAACGATACGTACTCTCTTGTTGGGAGGAACTCTATAAAACATCGTCGTCCCCGCGTGCCTCGGTTATCTCTATACCCGAGCTCTTTACTTATGCACTTTACATTGTGATAGCCATCGTGCTTGAAGTAATTATATTGCTATCATATTGTTGCTTGTCTTGCTTAGCATAAGTTGTTGGTGCACATAGGTGAACCTTAGTATATCTAGGCTTTGTGCTTAACAAAAGAAAACACTAGTTTTATTCCGCCTCTATTAAGCCCATCTCGTAGAAGTTTTAATCGCCTATTCACCCCCACCCCTCTAGGCGACATCCGTGATCTTTCACGTGGGGAATACCACCAATCAGAAAAAGAGCTCATCTGAGCTCGGGATCAAACGAGCATTTTCGGCAAACAAGTATGTGCAGGAAGAGACACTTCTGTTTGGCAGATGGTCCAGTAATGCGTCAAATCCATGACGACAATGTACATCCGACCCACCCGCCCACACAGCGATCATCTTTCATATCTGTTATAGAATGCTTAACGAAAACAATAGTTCGTCATGTCTACTATTCTAAGTTGAACTAACTGCTACCTCCCCACCTCCTCAGCGAGCTCCACCAAGTCCATCAAATGTCCCAAGAAAGATAAAGGTGAGAGTAGCAAAATTGGGGAATGATGATGATGATTTTGTTAGTATTACCCCGAAACCATCAACAAGTTCCTCCAAGGCTACTAGAGTTGCTGTTGGGAAGATCGAAAAGTCTAAATCATCACATGCTAGACCAAGACATTCTAAGGTGATGTATGATGCATTCTTTAGCTCAATTGTACTGCTTATGTTTCTTTTATGTTCATATATTTTTAGGTGATGTATTATTCAGATGTAGTAAACAAAAAATCATTCACAAAACTACAAATCATTTTATGTGAGGACCTACAAATCATTTTGTAATCATAAGAAACAAAAAATCGTTCACAAAACTATGTACGCCGATTATTGGTGCCGCTCTAGCTTCAGTCCTAGAGCCTTTTATGTTGAACTTTGGTGGGGCTTTAGGAAAGATTTGCAAATGGTCATCTTGATCATCATTAACTGGGTCATCACACACCGACATCTCATAAGATATAATTTCTTCTAGATGCATCCTAAGTTCCTCCAAGACAGGATATTTCATAGGCTACTTTTGATCTATTACCGCTCTAACATCTCCATAAGCTACTCTCAGCATGATGCAATTTATACCACTTCTTTATATTCCATTGGGTCTAGTTTGTACAATGTAATTTATGTCATATAGAAGGTTGATATGGGTATTGAGTACCTTCTTAGCACATACTTGCAAGGGAGTTTCTAAATCTGCTCATTTATCAATACTATAATAAGGTGTGAGCATAGCAGTCCTACACAATAACACACATAATTAGTGTAAACGTTTAGCCCCATACTTGCAGGGGATCTTTTGAATCTGCTCATTTATCAATACTATAATGAGTTGTGCACATAGCCTGCACAATAACACACATAATTAGTGTAAACGTGGTTCCATTTATGGTATTTTCTAAGTGTAAAATTTTGGAGATCCATAATGTTTGGTTACCTATGTGCTCCCATCGTCTGCACTCACAACTATACCATTCTTTGTTTTCATTGCAAGCAACTTTAAACTCATGTTGTGACAATGAATATGTAAGGCCTTCTTTCCCATAGTACACAAGGAAATTAGTTGTGTCAACCTTATTTATATGAAAAGATGTTCCAGCAACATAAGCCTCTTGGTATTTTGTGAATATTACATAGGTATAGATCCTGATCGATTGGCATTCCAGAGGGTACTTTGTATTTATCGCAGGAGGATCCCGCATCAACAAAGAAAAATTGAATGAGTTAGATGTTAACAGAACACCATCAATAAATGAAAATTTCCTAGAAGAAAGAATACAATAAACTCTTGATGTGTTACATAACCACACCATGAAAGAAGTTGTTATTGTACAAGATCTCATACCTGCGATGCAAATGTTTCTTGACCTTCAACATCTTTTCTTTTCTGCAATAGTTGGTACATTTTTTCGCAAACACATGCAGGGTTGTTGAGTCGTCGATGTGGCTTGTTTTCACCATTATGTTGGTGCTCTCACTATGTTGAGTTGATTTCATTCTCCTATAGAAAATGTTCTTGAAGTATGTATAAATCCAACTTGCACGAAGATCATACAGACTACACAATGTGAGATATGTCTCGAGTCCGTACCCAATCACCATCTCATTCCATGCATTCTCAAACTCTACAAGGGTTAGTGGGTGAGTTAACGCTGTAAGTAGATTTTCTTCCAATTCTTTATGCAAGTAATAAAGTTTATTTAAGCTTTCTATGTGCTTGTTCAACATATACCATCTACAAAGTCTGGCAACCGTATTAAGAAACACAGATGCAAGAGCATTTGCCATATTTTGATCTTGATCTACAAAGTAATTATCAGTCAGCAAACAAATTGACACCAAATTGATTGGTTGGGCATGCGTACGTAACACAAAAAAGGCCAAGTATACCTGTAAGTATGCAAATAGGATCTTTGCCTTCCATGCATCTTTAGAAAATCCAAAAACCCATTAAAAAGTTTTCTCTGTGTCATCACAAATGAGGACAAATCCAAATATGACGTTTTGCAAATGATGGTTGCTCCCAATAAACATCCGCAAGGACATGCAGTAAAAATTGCTTCCACATGAGGAGTTGAATCTGACCACATCTCCAAATTCAGCATAGTTAGATTAACAACTACCATGACTCCAGAAACTATTGTTCACGACCACACCGATTCAAGAGCAATATCAAAATATAATTTCGGGTTATGTTTTCTACACTCACTAAAGAAGTCATCGGATTTTTTACATCATCCACTTGATCCTTGCGTAAATTATCCTCCCTTCTAAATTTCATATAACAATTTATATCATTGCAGAGTGATGAAGTTAACACGCATAAAACCTAGTAGCGTTAAAACCAGATATAGAGTGAGTCGGACTTCATATGTACATGTTTTCTAGGTCATGTTCATTCATTGGCAAGAGCTCAGGGTTTCCATACAATTTGTCCAGCACATTTGTGGCTGTGTAGGGGAGACTCGACTCTACCGAAGAGTATCAACGTAATCCATAATAATAGGGTCCTTGATCTTGTGTGAATGCATGCGCTTCACCTTACATGGATTAGTGTTGAGAGTATGGTTGTTCTCTAACTCTACTTTCTCATAGAACCATTGTTTTCCTCTCAGCTTTATCTTGACCGCTGCCATGCAACCAACCCTCTTTGATATCTTTGCATGTTTGCGCTCATCATTGTCCTTGTAAAACATAGAACAACCTAGACGAGAGAAAGAATACAAGCGTGTCATCGCCTTATTATTATGTTTCTTACTACCAAATCCGGCTTCTCTTGCATATATCCGATAAAACTCATACCCGTGCACATCTATTGCGAATACCATGTTCTCCTTTGGGATACAACCCTCAGGAACTTGCTCACCCTGACATCGATTATAAACATTAAATAGTGAAAATGTTGCCATAATATTTCTGTTCCATACATAAGTTGAGAGAGAGCACACATGTATATTTCTTGTGTTGGGATATTGTGTCATCATTTCGTGTGGTTTGTCGGGATGTGGCGTTATCGTGGACAAGTGCATTGCCGAATGAAATCTTGTTGGGTTCTGACCGACCATCGATCTAGTTAAGGAGCCGGCGTCAAAAGTTCCGTTGCCATGGCTTTGAGTGAGGAAGGACGTATGCGAAAGCACACGGTCAAGCACACCGATGTTTCCTGGAGAATGAGATGTGTCACCGGGTACTCACACACGGAAGCTTGGAAAGGAGTCCATGATAGTTCACATAAAACATTGATGCAGAGCACAAAGATTCATATATATCGTCTCGAAAGATTAATGCAATATATCATTTCCTAACACGTGTCCGAATTGTATCAAAGGAACCTATAAGATATTTGAAGCAGTAATTGGAGACATGCAAATGCATCTTAGAAAATTAGATGATACTAATGCAGAATTGACCTCCGTTTGAAATTATTGCACGAAATTGATTTTAGATGATCGTCGCGTCATGTGACATGTCTTGTGCCTACGTCGCCCACAACATTTATGTGATCGATGGTGTATCATTGTTGTCTAGGCGGCTTCAGCTGGTTTGTTCGACGATGTCGAGGGGGGTTTCTTCAGGCAAGAGGGGAACGGAGAGATCGTGAGGGCTCATACTTTTTTAGTAGCCCACATGCCAACTACCACGAGCTTCACGATCCACAATTGTCGCATAGACGGATCTGACCAGCGAAGCCATGCAGGGAGGGAGGATAGTAGCTATAGTTTTTAGATATATTTTGTACAACCGCTACCTTTTTCGTTGTACAGCACCTCAAATTCAAGTCTATTTTTGGTCAGTACTAATTTGCACTACAAAGTTTGTAAACATTACTGGTAGATTTTTAAATTCATAACCAATATCTTCATTGGGACAATATAAAATTATTATATTTTTGTTCTTCTAACTAGTTCAATGAAGTTGTACATTCACATTCTTTAGATCAATTGTGATCTTGTATTCTCAATCATAACTGGCGTATACTAAACCAGATCGAAAATAGTAAAATATACATGTGTGCAAAACGAAGCCACAATTATTGCAGAATATCATATTTATTAACAGGAAAACAAAACCGTACATTTATAAATAGCTTCCACACTATCCACTAGTGAGTGTCGAGCGAGGAAGAGTTACTCATCATCGTATTTCGCTGAAGAAAAAAAGATCGATATTACCTTTAGATTTTCTCAAATCATAAGTATACAAACAATGTATTAGTATTATGTAAGTAAAATTTGAAATAAGACTCACCTATTGTACATCTAGGCAGTGCGAAACCTCCGGCTACACCTCCTGATAGTCGGCGTACGTCGGCTATAGTTAAGTGTCAGTGGATAAATGGGTCATGGATAAAATACAGCTCATCACCTTGCTCAATATTGTAAATGCTAACGAACATCATTTTGTCCCTCACTTTCTTATGACAAACTCGTACATCTCATGTGTTAGTCGCACCTCTATTTTGAACTCACTTCTCCACGGATGGGTGATGTGATCCCTGAACATACAAGGCATATCATACATATTTGAATTGATACCAGAGTATGTTAATAATAAACGATATGGACCATAAACGTTATGGCTTACCATGCGAGTTTTGAATTCTCCTTGTATTTTAAGTACATTACACACGTCCAATGAGCACATACGTACTCAATAGATTTACAAACATTGCAGGGTGTTGTCATTGTGAATGATATCTATCAGCGAGTATCGAACTTATATTTATAGGATTGTGATCAAGTAAAATTGCAAACCACCCAAAAATGCATGGGATCCACTTTTTCCGAATCAACATGACTAGAGACTAGTGCCCAATGAATTCTGAACCACTAGGAAATGAGCATTCGGTCTTGTACACACTAAAAATAGAATTGCTATATGCCACACATAATCCTAGCCATTCAGTATATGATATCTTAAATTAGCATATTTTATGTTGACTCTATTTTTTACACATAACAAAATGACAAATAAGTTTGCTATAATAATAATTATAAGTATGGCGATCATGATTGCCGAAAATAGTTTTTCACTAGTTTAGACGAATTGATTTGTGGATAGTCGCTGCAGCTAGCTTTTTTTATGTAGTCTATCATTTTTACATCACATGCACTTTGGTTCCTAGGTTTGGACATAATATTCCAGGCTAGTTGTTGTAGTAACCAAATGCTCTGCGACGTAAGAAATGATGCATGCGACATAAGAAATGATAACTATAACAACTAGTTGGAATATTATGTCCAAACCTAAAATAGTTAGCTACATCGACCATCCACAAATCAATTTTGACTAAACTAATGAAAATCAATTTTTGGCAATTATGTTCGGTGTTATAATTATAACAACCATATTTGTAATTTTATTATGTGCAAAAATGGAGTCAACATAAAATATTCTAATTTAATATATCATATACGAATGGATAGGACTATGTGTGTTGCATATGACAATTATATTTTTAGTGTGCACAAAACCGAATACTCATTCTTAGTGGTTCATAATTCATCGGGCACAAGTATTTAGTCATGTTGATTCAGAAAAAGTCGATCTCATTAATTTTATGGTGGTTTGCAAATGCATTCGATCGTAATCCTATTGCATTATATAGAAGTTCTATGTCCGCTGGTAGATAACATTCAGAATGACAAGACCCTGCAATATTTGTAAATATACGAAATACATATGTGCTACAGAGTTCTCATTGGATGTGTGCAATGTTCCCAAAATACAAGGAGAATTCAAGACTCGCATGGTACGCAAGAACATTTATGATCCACGTTGTTTGATTATCAACATGCTCTATATTAATTTCAACTGTGTAGGTTATATCTTGTATGTTCGGGAATCACTTCACCCATCAGTGGGGAAGTGAGTTCGAAATAAAGATGTGACTAACACATGAGTGGTACGAGTTTTATGTAAGAAAGAGAGGGACAAAATACTTCCTTGAAGGAGAACGTGAGATGTTCGTTAGCATTTACAATAGTAAACAATGTGATGAGCTGTATTTTGTCCTTGACCCATTCATCCACCAAACTTAACTATAGCCCATGTACGCCGACTATCAGGAGGTATAGCCAGAGGTTTTGCACCGCCTAGATGAACAATAAGTCAGTCTTATTTCAAATTTTAATTACAAAATACTAATACATTGTCCATGTACTTATTATTTGAATAAATCTGAAGAAAATATCAATATTTTTTTCAACGAAATAGAAGGATGAGCAACGGTTGCATTGGAGGAATGTAATTCCTCCTTGGACACTTACTAGTGGATGACGTTGAAGGTATTTACAATAGTTTTGTTTTGTTTGCCTCTCAATAAATATACCTATTCCGCAATAATTGTGGCACCATTCCGCATGCTTGTACTATTTTACTATTTTCGATCTGGTTTAGTATACACCAGCTGTGATTGAGAATATAAGATCACAATCGAATCTAAAGAATGTGACTATATAACTTTATTAAACTGGTTAGAAGAAAAAAATACTTTTATACTGCCCCAATGAAGGTATTGGTTATAAATTTAAAAATCTACCAATAATGTTTATAAACTTGGTAGTTCAAGGTAGTACACATTCATTATATTTTACTGGCCAAAAATAGGTTTGCATTTGAGGTATTGGACAACGTAAAAAGGTATCAGTTTTGTACAAAATATATCTGAAAACTACACCTAAGTCCTCGCTCCTTGCATGGCTTGGCTTGTTCGCTCGGATCCATATGCGCGGCAACTGTAGATCATGGAGCTCGTGGTGGTTGACACGAAAGCTACTAGAAAAGTATGAGCCTCACGATCTCTATGTTCCCCTCTCGCCTCAAGAAACCCCTCTCCACACCGCCGACCAGACCAGCTGAAGCCACCAATACGACGATGATGCACCACCGATCGCATAACTGTTGTGGACAACACAGGCGCCGGACACGCCGCACGACTCGGCGGTCATCTGGAATCAATTCCGTACAATAATTCCAAACAGAGGTCAATTCTACATTAATGTCATTTGCATGTCTCCTTTTAATTTTTGGAGATACATTTGCATGTCTCATATTACTACTTCAAGTATCTTTTAAGATTTCTTTGATAAAATTTGGACAGGCGTTAGCGAATGATATGTTGCATGAATCTTAGGAGATGGTATATATGAATCTTTGTGTTGTGCACCAACCTTATGCGCTTCTCAAAAATGAATTGCAGGTGGCTATCATAGACTCCTCTCCAATCTTCCGCCGATGAGTAGCCGATGACACATCCAATTCTTTGGAAAACGTCGTTGTGCATGATCGTGCTCTTCCGCATATGTCTTTCCTCACTCTAAGCCATGACACCAGAACTTCGGATGCCAGCTGCTCAACTGGATCATTGACCAGTGAGAACCCAACGACAAGTCATCTGGCAATGCACTTGTCCATGATAACGCTGTCGTATCCTGTTGAGCTACATGAAATGATGACACCAGATTTCAACGCAAGGTATGCACATGTATACTCTCTCTCTCAACTTATGTATGGAACATAAATATTATGCCACATTTTCACTTGGTAATGTTTATAATCGATATGAGGGTGAGAGTTTCTGAGGGTTGTATCCCAAAGGAGAACATGATATTTGCAACTGATTTGGACGACTATGAGTTGTATGGGCGATATGCAAAATAAGCTAGATTTGGAAGTAAGAAACACAAGAACAAGACGATGTTGCGCGTGTATTCTTGCTCTCAGCAAGGCTATTCTACGTTTCACAAGAACAATGAGGAATGCAAACATGCAAAGATGTCAAAGAGGGTCGGTTGCATGGAAGCTGTCAAGATAAAGCTGAAAGGAGAATAATGGTTTCATGAGAAAGTAGAGTTGAAGAACAACCATACCTTACACAATATCAAGGACCATGTTATCACACAAGATCAAGGACCCTATTATTATGGATTATGTTGATTCTCTTCAGCATAGTGGATTCTGCCCTAACCCAACCACAAATATGCTAGGGGAATTGCATGGGGGCTCTAAGCTCTTGCCAATAAATAAACATGACATGGAAAAAATTTACGTATGAAGTCTGACTCATCCTGTATCTTTATTTTAAACCCTAGTGGGTTTTATACGTGTTAACTTCATCACTCTGCATTGACATGAACTGCTATATGAAATGCGGAAGGGAGGCTAATTTACGCTAGAAGCAAGTGGATGATGTAAAAAAAATGATGACTTCTTCAGTGAGTGTAGAAAAGATAACCCGATGTTTTATTATGATATTGATCTTGATTCAGCAGGCGTCGTGAAGAATATTTTCTGCAGTCATGCTAACTGTCAAGCTAACTATGCTGAATTTAGAGATGTGGTCACATTCGACACCACATATAGAAGCAATTTTTTACTGCATGCCGTTGGCATGTTTGTTGGGAGCAACCATAATTTGCGGGCCATCATATTTAGGTTTGTCCTTGTCCGTGATGACACAGAGAAAACTTTTTAATGGGTTTTTGTACTTTCCAAAGATGTATAGAAGACAAAGATCATATTTGCATACTTACAGGTATACTTGTTCTTGTTTGTGCCGGCACACATGCCCAATCAATCAATTTGGTGCCATTTTTTGTTGACTAATAATTACTTTGGAGATCAAGATCACGCTATGGCAAATGCTCTTGGGCCTGTGTTTTTAAATACGATTCACAGGCTTTGCACATGGCATATGTTGAACAAGCACACAAAAAGCTTAAATAAACTTTATTACTTGCATAAAGGATTGGAAGAAAAGATACTTACAGCGATAAATCACCCACTAACCTAGGTGGAGTTTGAGGGTGCATGGCAGGAGATGGTGGTTGAGTAGGAGACAAATCCCACATTGATTTCTTCATACTTCAAGATTTTCTACGGGAGAATAACATCAACTAAACGTAGTGAGAGCACCAACAAAAATATGTACCAATTGTTGCAAAAAAAAGATGTTGAAGGTCTAGAAACTTTTGCGTCGTAGGTATGAGATCTTGTACACTAACTTCTTTCATGGCATGCTTACGTAATAGATCAAGGGTTTATTGTATTATTTCTGCTAGGTAATTTTCATTTATTAATGGCGATCAGTTAATATCTAACTCATTCTACTTTTCTTCGCTGATGCAGGACCCTCCTACAGAAGAAACAAATTACCCCTGAAACGTCAACTAGGCATGATCTATACTTTTGCAATATTTATATAATACCAAGCGGCTTATGTTTCTGGAACATCTTTTCGTACAAAGAAGGTTGACACAACTAATTTCCTTGTGTACTATGGGAAAGAAGGCCCTATATTTTTATGGTCACAACATGAGTTTTTTTTTGACGTGGTCACGACATGAGTTTAAAGTAGTTTGCAATGAAAAGAAAGAAGAGAAGAGTTGTGAGTGCATACGGTGGGAGCACACAAGTAACCAAACATTATGGATCTCTAAAATTTTATACATGAAAAATACCATATGAATGGAACCACGTTTACACTAGACTGCTATGCTGACACCTCATCTCATTATAGTATTGATAAATGAGCAGATTTGGAAGCTCCCTTGAAGTACGTGTTAAGAAGGTGCTCAAGGAATGCCTATATCGACATTCCCTGTGACAGAAATGACACTTTACAAACTGGACAAAAATGACATACCGGAAAGTGGTATAAATTGCAACCTGCTGGAGAGCAGCTTAGAGCGGGGAATAGATCAAAAGTGGCCGATGAAAGAGCCATGACCGTCTTGGATCGAGGAACTAGTAGATATGTTCAATCATCGAATTATCTTTGGTTCCTGGTTTGCATTTGTTTTTAATCTAGTGAGGATAAAGTAAGACCCTGCAGTCGCGCTGGATAATGAGTTCGCCTTTTATATACAGATTTGTGTTCGTTTCTGCTAGATGAAGGAAGAAGGTTCTCTCGCATATGCATTCAAGATCTACTAGTAGTCTTATTTCCTTCTTTCAAATAATTACATGGAAACTTCCTAGGAATAGTACATGATATTCAACCCTTTGATCCGAAGAATTTATTCCTTGATGGTTATACTTTAATTTGGAGTACCATAATCATAAGGCCGTAGAAAATACCATGGGCAAGGTTCGGGCTCCGGCTGAAGTCGTCCGTCCGCGGTCATCACCACCTTACAGTGCATCACCTTGTCACGGGTATCGTCGGCGACGTAGCCGAGCGGGGGGCGGTCGGTGTAGATCGCCACGTCAGCGTCGATCTCCACCCGCCCCGAACGGCGCCACTTCGCCGCCATGCGCTCCCGGAGGCTTCTCGAGAGCCCCAGGCCCTCGGCCCTGGCCAGCAACTCGACGTCTCTGCCCCAGGGCTCCCGGGACACGCAGCCGCGCGGCTCCACGCGCGCCCAGCCGAGCGCTACGCCTGAGTACGTCAGGACCACCTCGGCGCGGTCGGCGCACGCCTTGCTCGCCCGCAGCGTGAGGTTGAACGCCGGCGAGACCACGCGGCCGGGCCGGGCCACGTCGATGCCCTCGTAGCCGGCGAGGCTGACGGAGAAAGCCGGCATGTTGACGCGCTTCATGTATTCCACGGGAAGGAACAATAGCGCCGTCAAAACAACCGAAACAATTACCAGGGCTAGGTAGGCGCGCCAGTCCGGGTCGCCGGCGGCGGCGCGTTGCCCAGGACTGGCGCTTCATCGTCGCGCGGATCGGCGGGGATGGCGTGGTACTGGTAGGCCGCCTGTTCTAGGTCGACGCCCATGCTTCTTCGATCTTTGGACGACTACTCAAGGCTACCTGTGGTTCTTGGTTGTCTCTGGATCATGAGGAGATCCGATATGCCCGTGGTTTCAGTTCGTGAGCCCAACTGCTGCGCGAATATATCGGCCATGACTCAGGAGACAGTTTGGAATTGGTTCAGTCAATATCCAGAGATAGGATTTCTCGTAAGCGAACTCTCGTATCGTACGTACGTGATCTGAACAGGCTTCCGCGCGTATACTGATCTTGAGATCCTCATCTGTCACGGCATGTATCTCTTTAATATAATATGGTTCAAAAAAAAAATCTCTTCTCCCTTGTAAGAACGTAAACCTCGATCTAGAGGGTCCATCTCATCGTCTAGCAGCCATGGAAGAACCTTTCGCGCTTTGGCATCCCTGCCTCCTGGTGGCGTTCTTCGTATCCGTCGCTGTGGTCGTCTTGACCGCCGTCACCGTCCTCGACATCAAGCTCGTGTCAACTCCGCCCGAGTTCTCCGCGACCGTCTCCGGCTACGAGGGCCTCGTTCGGAGCGCCGGCGCGGGAGCCGCGCCGCCCTCCTTCCGCGTCGCCCTCCACGTCAAGAACGATAACGTGTGGTGGCAGCACTGCTTCGCGGTGGGCCGCGCGGTGGTGGAGTACGACGGCGTGCCGCTGGCCTCCGCCGATCTCGACGGGTTCTGCGTCCCGCCGAAGAGCGTCGTCGAGGTGCCCGTCGTGGCCGCCGGCGAGGGGCTGGTGGGGATGCCGGACCAGCTGTACGAGAGCCTCCAGGGCCGGCGCGAGCGGCAGGAACGCGTGCCGCTGGAGGTGAGGCTGATGCTGGACTGGGGCAATACTAGGTCCATGCTGCTGCGGTGCACGGCGATGCTGGATGGGCGGCCGGACTTGCCGTCCCGCTGCCTGCTTTTCTTCTTCGTGGAGCCAGGCAAGATGGATGGCGAGTGACTCCATCGTATGGTCGGATCGAAATTTGCGTTATTCGAAAATACGCGAAAAAGCAAAACCACAACCCTATAGACGTCCCCGGCTTATCACCGAGCGTTCACTCGTGCTTTTGGATTCGTGCAAGTTCCTCCACAAATGTCAACAAACACCCTGTGATGTACTATTACCTTCGAGACTACAGTTTGTAAATAATAAAGTATGCTTGGTGTCAGCGGCCATCGGTTGATTTCTTTCAGAAAAAGAATCGATTAGGAACATAAATTTCTACATAGATTCATCACTGAAAAATAATGACCATCGGAAGATTTCTCGCCGTGGAAACATTCTGTAGTACATTTGGATCTGAGAAGAAATAACAATGAAAAAGTGCATGCAGGGATCCTATTCACCCATTAATTTCCTTCACAATTCATATCAATATCGGTGTTCAAAATAGAAAAAAAAATATAAATCACTTGCAGCTCATATGTTCTTCTCAAACAGGAACACCGAAAAATGGAAGCAAAATTGAATGGGGAAAAGTTTGGAAAAAGAAATCATAAAACAATCTACAGATCTGAACAAGATATTTGAGGTGCCGGTCCATGGATGTCCCTCTGCGGAGTTCTTTGATCATGGAGATGGGGTCTCTAGTCCGCCGCCGCCCCATCTCCAGCACCCCCTCCACTTCCGGCGGCCGTCGTGACGGAGTTGTCGGCTTGCACCGCTGTCGGCACCTCCTAGGGTTGGCATGGGCGATGGATTAGATGAAATGAGCTATCAGACCAAGGTTGTCCTTCCGCGAGAGAGAGAGGGGGTTCCCATGGAGACGGTGGAGAGAGGATGAGGATGGGAGATAACCTGGAGGAGACATGTTGTACATGTGCAGTTTCTTTCGTATAGGGAGTGGAAAATGTACAAGGCAAGGTTGTAGGCGTAAAATGCTGTACACCAATCTCAGAACACCGACGACCCTTGGATAAGCCTAGGACGTCCGACACTGTGTGGAATCGCTGCGTTCGAAAATACGAGACAACATCGACTTCTTGCCGTCACTAATTGACATGGAACCTATCCAACGTCTACGGGTGTCCCTTTCCCTTCCCACTAGCCAATACGAAACAGATAATGTTCACCCATCTCTATACCTCCAATTTTAAGTTCAGTTTAGTGTTGTGCCAATATTACGGGAGAAATGCTACCATTAATTCGGGAGAGATACTAGTCATGGTAAAATTGTTATCTCATGTCCTGGTACGCTGAGTATTATGCGTGAAGGAGCAACAGTAGTCAGGAAGGTAGGTGTTGGCACTACTTTCTCGCCCCCGCGGGGACGAACAGGGGAGCCTAGCTCCGCCGCCTACCTCACTCCCCTTCTCCTCTCCTCCTCTCTGCTGCAGTAGGGCCGGGCTGCCGGGCGCTGCCCGTTGGTGCTGGCGCCAGTGGAGCCGGCCAAACCTTCCTTGTGTGGGTGGACTGGTGGTGCGGCGCGCGGCGACTCGCGGCGGTGCACCTCGGCCTTACGTCGGTCTGGCGACTTCAGGTGATCTTGGTGGCGGTGGGGTGGTTGTTTGGTGGCAGGAAGCCACTATAGTTTACGCGTGGCCGGAAGCGCCCTCTCGACCCAGATCTAGGCCCAAAAGGGTCCCATCCCCCATCTGGGCCTAGGCGGGCTGGCCAGACGTGTTGGCGGCGCCCCCGATGGACGGAGAAGCAGGAGCTTGTGTTGGGAATGGTGGTGTCGGCGGCACCCTTGCTGTAGTACGGCGGCAGGGCTTTACAGGCCCTTTTTGGCTCGGCCGGAGGGCCTAGTTTGACCTGATGCTGTATCCGGTCGGCTACTACCTTTCCGGCAGTGGAGGCGGTTCCCTCCCGCGTGCCATAGTACTGTCGTCTCTCGCCAGAGTACCTTCTTCTCGGTTTTACCGGCCACGCTACTTGGGCCATGGCGTGACAATGGTGATGACTAGAAGATCGTGGTGGCGTGTGTTGGTGGGAGGCAAGATTGGTGGAGCGATATAGAGCATCTGAGGGTGGTTTTTCTGGAGGTCGAGAAAAATCCTTGCGATCTCGGCACTAACGCGGTAACGCCTGCAGGTGTCATCATCCTTCCTGAAGGGTGTCGGGGGTACCTTTTCCCTATCCCAGCGTACCGGGGTAACCCCAGCAACTATCCAGGGAGCATCGTCGTCGTGTCGCTCGCTTCTTTGAGGTGCTGCTTGGTACGAGGCGCATTCGGAGTGCTAGGATTGTGGTGGGAATTCTCCGGAGGGCATGACGGCTGCGAGTCATCTCCGTTTTCGTCGAACCATAGATGTTGGTATTGTTTTCTCTTCTTTGTTCTTTTTTTTTTCTTTTGGGCATGCTTTGTGTTGTTTGCCCCAGCAGTTTCTTTACAGTTGTATCCGTTGGTTGCTATATTAATATAGCAGGGTGAAAGCCTATTTCGAGAAGGTTTGGCACTAAACCCTGATTGTGATTACTTGTCTTTGTACCGGTGGATGCCTCGGATGGTCCAAGAAATTACTATTTAGCGCCCAGATTAAAAAGAAATGAGAATAGAGTAAATGATAAAAATTGAGGACAGAGCATTTCTGGTTACTAGATGATGTGAAGTGTTAAGGAAGCCATATCTTCTCTACCATTGTACATGCCCTTAGTGCATGTTGGTTGTATGTACGGGGGAGCCAAGGTCGGCGAGCGTTTGCTTGCGTTTATCAGTTTGGCGAGATAGTTCCTAGCAGTCAGTAGCGCAATGAGTGCGGAGATAGAGCTCGGCACACACATGAGGGTTAATTGGCTAGGAAATGGTATGGAGGTGCGGCAACAAAGGGGGCCCATGTTCCCCTCCCAGGCGGGTGCACTATGTCGGCCTGCAAGTCTAAATTCAGGGGATTAGAACACCATGTTTACCAACATTTAGATCAAGCGAGCGGTGTCCCGGGAGATCAATGGACACCCAGGTAGGTTCCTGACGGCAGACCGCGGTGATGCTCATTGTCGCACCCTAGACACAACTGGACAAGGCATCAAAGGACGAGAGTGGCGATTTTAGCTTGCATGCTAGATCCCGTGCACCTCCCTACCTACCATTGATATGTGTTGATTTGCTGCTTCAAGATTTAAGATTCCCGCTATACGATTTCATTAAATTTTATCATATTTTAAAATTTTATGTCAAAATGAATTGTAATGAAACAGAGTAAAACATTGCACGTGATATAGCATACACGCACATGATATTGCAGTGATATAGCAATGTATGGAGAATCACATTTCTGACCAAAGGACGGATGGTTCCTTCCTTCAGATCTGCTGTGGGGTGGGCGGAGGCAGAGATGTGAAGGAGAGTCGATGGGGAGCGGTGGCCGGTGGTGAAGATTGGGTAAGAAAGATGAAGGCATAGAAAACCTGTACGTAACCAACAACGCTGTAAGTACAAGGACAACACAAGTATTTTTTTTATTTTTATTTTTTTGCGGGGAGGACAACACAAGTATGACCGTGCACTGCAGTAGATTGCACATTTATATACGTACGTAGGTAGTATTTCCATACATGGGGAATACCACCGATCAGAAAAGAGCTCATCTGAGCTCGGGATCAAACGAGCATTTTTCGGCAACGAAGTAGTATATGCGGGAAGAGACACTTCTGTTTGGCAGATGGTCCAGTAATGCATCAAACCCATGATGACAATGCGTCAAACCCGCTCAGTGGTCGTCTTTCATATCCGTTACAGAATGCTTAACGAAAACAACAGTTCGTCATGTCTACTGTTGTAAGTTGAACTAACTGCTACCTCCTCTCCTCTCCTTCCTGCTGGTGCCCAGCCGTAATAAAGTTCGTCTGACCTGTTAAAACAAAAAGTACACAACATATTGCTGTGAGAAAAAGTATACAAATGAAAAGAAAATATACCCCGCCACTCTTTTTTGCATGGTATAGTACTCCATACAAAACATTCAAGAGCACGTAAACGTTTTCCAAAATCGCACCTCAAATATAGGAGAGGGTGTTTTGTGCATATAACAACAGTTAATTAAAGCCCACTTAGTCTGGTTCAAGAAAAAAAACCAGGAAATATCTAAAGCAAAGATAGAAAGACTACTAACCGTAGTGTGTCTTTTTTTTTTTGCAGAAAAAGATCCGGATCTATTTTATGAGTTCATAAGAAGTACAAAGTATCCTAAACATAATAAAAATTACATCGAGGTCTTTGGACCACCTAACGAATACTACTGCCACCAGAGCGAGCCGCCGACGCGCCGCTGTCGCCGCTCCATTACCGGAGCCGGCAAAGATAGAAAGACTACTAACCGTAGCGTGTCTCCCAAAAAGACCAGGCATTTGTAAGACACAGGTAAACTACTCCCTCCGTCTCAAAATAGATGCCGCAGATTTGTCAAAATTTGGATGAATCTAGACAATATATAGTATATAGATTCATCGAAATTTTGACAAACCCGAGACATCTATTTTGAGATGGAGGGAGTACAGGGATTTGGCAGAAGATCTATTTTTGTCATTTTAAAGATGCCCTTCTTTCTATTTTACAAACAGCACAAGACACCATGCATAGTTGACGCACCAATAAAAATGCGAATAAAGCAATTCTCACTTGCCTGGGCTCATCACTTGGTGAAGTACCGTGTGAAGTGACCAGATGGGAAGCTGCACCAAAATAAATACAAGTCGGTTAAAGCGAACGTTATGCAATGTTCAAAAACGAAGGCGAATTTTTTGTATCCATGTACATGAAGTCATCCCGGGCATGGACGGTTTTACAGCAGGATTTACCAAAAGCACTGAGACCTACCTAACTAGTGACACATCACTAAGGAAGTTATTTTTTTATGGTCACCCCGGGGGGACAAAAGCCCCACCTGAATTTTCATTTATAAGGAAGTTCTTTGGCTTCCTATGTGTTTGTTCTGGTGCCACAAGAGGTGATAGAGCAGTGTGGGTCCTCATCCCAAAGGTAAAAACATGCTCTGTGTCTTTGCCCAACTTCAGCCTTTTCTTTGAGCAATGTAACATGTGACATCTGTTAGAAAGCTCATACAAATAGACTCTGGTTGATTCTGGATGATATTATTGAGGACCAGAGTGCATTAGTGTGGAGCAGGTTAGTTACCGACAAAGTTCTCATGGCTTACTAATGTATCCACTATCTGGAAAAAAAGAAGGGCAAATCTGGAGATATCAAGATTTAATAAGACCAAAGCATATATGGCTGGCTTGAATGGGGTCATCTTGAGTAATTAATTGACAAGATGGGTAACGAATCATAGAGTGTGTGTGTGCTCTGACACCTTCTCTGTCAGGGTTAATGAACATTGAGAGTTTTTCACCCCATTAGAGGAGTACGGCAAGGTCAGAACTGATGGAAGTGCTTCATTACACCCTGCATGGCTGGCTTGCAGATGTCGGTTGTTGCCTGCTTGAGCTTTGGGGGCAGGGAATGGACACGGGAGAGTGGGCTGAAGTCCTGAACTATGTTAAGACTGTTTTCTTGATTATCTAACGTATTTTGGTGTATACATATTTCTTGTACATAAATGCTCCTATATTTTGGGGCCTATCATACTAACTCTGCACATGGAGAAATTTATATACTTCAAACATGGAACAAACAATATGGATCATCTTTAAATAAGACTTTGCTGAGAAAACTTGTATACCTCTTGCAACAAATTCAACATCTTCAGATACCTCCACATTCAACACTTTGATTCTCCGAAGATATCTACGCGGGAAGTATACCTGAATCTGTAAAGCCAACGAGACATATTTCTTAGTGATAACATTGTGCTAATCACGATTTCGTATAAAAATACGAGCGTCACAGATCAATTAAATCACTATTAAAACATAAAAGCTTACCTGCACATCGAGATCAGAATTAAGGCCATCTCCACTGTTCATCACTATGCTCAGCAACAAGTTTTCTAACTGATAAACAGCAGCAAAAAATTAAAGAGAAGAATAGCATAAAGAAATACCCCCTCCATTCCACAATAGATGTCATTTTAGAGTTGTGCACAAGCTTAAGTGTGAGTTGGCACAAGTACTAAATGTGAGTGAAATATCAATATTTCCAGCAAATGGTGTCAAGAAAGTTTCAGGCGACGTTAACGAGCTTCTGCACAGAAAAACTTATAGGAAGAGGTCCTGGGTGCAATGGCTAAGAAGGAGACCCGAGCAGCAGATACTTCCATATAAAGGCAAGCTGGCATCCAAAGAGAGATAGGATCAAAAAAACTGAGAGATGCAAATGGGAATTGGGTGGACAATGAAGAACAACAGAACAGATGGTCACGGATTTCCTCAAGGTGCTGTACACCAAAGACCCTGATGTCAACCCCAATGAGCTGCTAGCACTATTTGAGCATGAATTCAAGGAGTATAAGAACAGGCCCTTATGCAGAGAATTCAATGATGGCGAAATACATGATGATCTGTTTCAAATAGGTCCAATCGAGACACCCGGGCCTTCCAGTGAGATTTTCCAAAGGAAGTGGGACACACTGAGGGGGGATGTTATCAATGCAATTAAGGAATTCTTTCAGATCAGGGATTATGCTGGCTGGGTTGGACGGCACAGTTACTTTCCTGAACGGTAACTAACCAGAAGAACATATTTCAGACCAATTAACCAATGTAATATGATTTACGAAGTTGTAGCCAGATGCTTACTCCATTGGATGAGACCGTTTCTCTCGAAGCTTAACTCCAAAGCTCAGAGTGCTTTGTGAGAAAGTCGGTTTAATGTGTTGGGTTTGCACACTACATCACAGCTATGTTGGGTTTGCACAATCGATCACGGCTATGTTGGGTTCACCAGCCGACAAATCAGAAACAAAGCAACAGGGCACTCTGCAGTTAGGGATGTCAAACGGCATGCCGCCGGCGCCACATATTGCCACTTAAATGTGTTATAGGTTTATCTTTTTCCAGGTTAGTTTAAACAATCACAAACCTATAACTAACAGCAGATAAGTGGCGTTAAACGGGATGCCATTTACATCCCTATCTGCAGTGCTTGTTCCAGGAGCATGAGGTGGAAGCGATCACCAATATCACGTTACCTACCTGAGATGCAGAACATTTAATTGGTTGGAACTTTGAAATGCTTGCTTGCTTCTCAGTAAGAAGTGTGTACAAGCTTACTCCTAGGAATTTCTGAACAGCACAGGGAACGGAAGTTTAACAGGGACAGCGGCAGGAAGATGTAGAGCACCATCTAGAACACGACGGTAAAACAGAATATTCGGCTAACGTATAGCCACTGAATGCCTAGCACCGAAGCTTACAAAATGGCAGCAAACCCTGGAACTGGACAACCTTTAATATTTGTGGTCGAGGTCCAGAGGATGCCCATCATGCTCCGGTTTGGTGCACCAAGGCCATGGGCCCTTCTACCTGAATTACAAAAAAAGTGTGGGATCTGCCTTCAGAGGAAACCTTCAGGAAACTGCTACCGGAATGGCCATTATTCTCCTTGCAGCTGTCACTGAGAAACGAGATGCAAAATCATAATGATGATTTGGAGAGCATGGGATCTGCGAAATGACATCATGCATAATAAAGGTTGAGTCTCCTGTGTCCTTGGTCCTTTTTCTGCAGAGTTAATTGGAAAGCGTCCATCCAGATTGTCAGAAGTCGGAACAGCAGCTATACAAAAGGGAAACAGCCATTGTATGCGGAGGCAAGGTGGCAGATGAAACAAAGGACCGCGATCCGAAGGTCATGGACAAAACATCATTAGAGGTGGATTAAACTGAATACTGACAGGTCCTTTGGTGAAGCCAAGGGCCAGGGTGCGGAGATAGTTGCAAGGAATCATCGAGGAAATGTGTGCTCTCAAGCCCTGTTCGGTATGGAGGAATTGTAGAGGAATTTTGGAGGTTCGGTTTCCTATGGATTTTTTCCTTAGGAGGTGTTCGGGACAAAGGAAGACCCTACAGCAATTCCTATGGAAAGCTTTCCTTTCCTACGATTCTGACAACATTCCACAGGAATTTAAACATCTGGTCTGATCTCTTGTTTTTGTGGATTCCCGAGGCCTGCAGAGATGTTAGCCAATTAAAATACTCATCTATGTGATATTCATATAGCGGATATGTGCTTGTAGCTGAATAAAAAATATGCTAATCATTGATCTGCCGTGGCTCTACCGTGTGCAGCGGAGTTAAAAAAGATCTGGATGTGTACTGTTTCCTACGTTTTTACATTGCTCATCCAAACGCCTATGCTTCTACGTTTCCTCTGGTTCTGAATCCTGTAGTTTTGCATCAACAATGATTTCCTCTTCCTACACAGTTTTTGGTTCCTATGTTTTTCATACCCATGCTCCGAACGGAGCCTCAGTAGGGCAGAAGATTCAGCTGTGCGCATGCAGATGTAGCAGAGATTGCCACGGTAGTTGTGCAGCTTCGACACCTGACCAAACTCTATGCAGGGTCGGTTGGCATCGAGACTGACTCTGCTTCCTTCCGTTTCATGAAGCATTGCCCAGGAAAACAGTGCACCGATCATGATGGTGTACTGCTAGCAGGAGGCACATAATCTTCTGCGGTTCTTCTCAGAGTGGAGAACTAGCAAAGTGTAAGAGAGAGCAACAGAGCTGCACAGAAACTGGCAATTTGAACACAAGGAATCTACGCTTCCTCCAAGTGTACCTAGCGGCGACGACCTCAGTTGTTTGTAACTCTTTATTGGGTAGCTCTTGTCTTCCTCTTTCCAACGCAATTGGAATCGGGTCAATCGGAGTTACCAATCAAAAGTTATAATCGTTTGATTATTTGTCTTTTATTTAAATGGAAAAAGAAAAGGAATTCTCTGGGCCGAGCGGTAGTACCGGGCCGCTACCGCCCGGCCCCTGCTCGCGGCCTCCTTCTCTTCCTCGCGCGGTAGCGCCTTTCGGTGGTACCGGCCTGGCCCGGTAGTACCGCCCTGGCCCGGTAGTACCGCCCAGGTGTGCCGGTACTACCTGCCAGCCCAGGTCCATCCCCAGCTTCTCCCAGCGCCCAGGCGCGCTTCCTGGCCCAGCCACCCTCGCCTTGCTTCCTACCACCGCTCGCCTTGCAGGTCGCGCGCGCTGCCGCTTCTCTCGCTGGCTCCGCTCGCCAGCATCGCTCTTCCTCGCGCGGGAGCTGGCGCCCGATCCCCTGCTAGCCCCGCTGCCTTCGCTCGCTGCTATGCGCTGGGCCGCCGGGCGATAGTACCGGTGTACTACCAGCCCAGGCCGTTTTAGCCTCCAATGGCCAGATTACCTAGCCCCATATAAATAGCCTCTACCCTTTATCTTTTTGGTTGCTTCTTCTTCCTCTATTCTTTCTCAAGCTTTGCCTAATATTTGACACATCTCTTGGCTTGATTTCTTCCTCCCCCTCCAATGATTCTTGCCCATATTTTAGGGGAAGGTATAGGAGATCTAGATCTATATTTTGACCAAACCAAATCACCTCTTTGTGAGTGATTCTTTGGGATCTTGATCTTTGGGGCTTTTTTTGTTCCCCTTTTGTTTTCTTCCTCTCTTGTTCCATCAATTGCTTTAGTAGCCTTGTTGGAACTTGAGAGTGAAGATTTGGGGCATCTTTGTGTTGTTCTTGCCTTTTGCATTTGGTGCATTGGTGTGTGTTCTCTCCGGAGGATTTGTTCGGTGATATTCATTGGATCTTGTCCCTCTTGGGTTCTTGGAACCCTGGACGGTTGTGTGGCATTTGTGGCGTGTGCTTGAGGTCTTCAATTAAGTTGCAAAGCTCCCCCAAGATTGAGGCCTTGGTGGCGATTATTGGGAGCCTCCAATTAAGTTGTGGAGATAGCCCCAATCTTGTATGGGTTCGGTGACCACCCTTAAGTGTCCCATAGTGGAACAGGTGCTTGCCTGCGTGGTGGGTGCTCGGGAGAATAGGGTGAGGCCTTTGTGGCGTTGGTGGTCTTAGTACTGCCCACCCCTCCAACGATACGTACTCTCTTGTTGGGAGGAACTCTATAAAACATCGTCGTCCCCGCGTGCCTCGGTTATCTCTATACCCGAGCTCTTTACTTATGCACTTTACATTGTGATAGCCATCGTGCTTGAAGTAATTATATTGCTATCATATTGTTGCTTGTCTTGCTTAGCATAAGTTGTTGGTGCACATAGGTGAACCTTAGTATATCTAGGCTTTGTGCTTAACAAAAGAAAACACTAGTTTTATTCCGCCTCTATTAAGCCCATCTCGTAGAAGTTTTAATCGCCTATTCACCCCCCCTCTAGGCGACATCCGTGATCTTTCACGTGGGGAATACCACCAATCAGAAAAAGAGCTCATCTGAGCTCGGGATCAAACGAGCATTTTCGGCAAACAAGTATGTGCAGGAAGAGACACTTCTGTTTGGCAGATGGTCCAGTAATGCGTCAAATCCATGACGACAATGTACATCCGACCCACCCGCCCACACAGCGATCATCTTTCATATCTGTTATAGAATGCTTAACGAAAACAATAGTTCGTCATGTCTACTATTCTAAGTTGAACTAACTGCTACCTCCCCACCTCCTCAGCGAGCTCCACCAAGTCCATCAAATGTCCCAAGAAAGATAAAGGTGAGAGTAGCAAAATTGGGGAATGATGATGATGATTTTGTTAGTATTACCCCGAAACCATCAACAAGTTCCTCCAAGGCTACTAGAGTTGCTGTTGGGAAGATCGAAAAGTCTAAATCATCACATGCTAGACCAAGACATTCTAAGGTGATGTATGATGCATTCTTTAGCTCAATTGTACTGCTTATGTTTCTTTTATGTTCATATATTTTTAGGTGATGTATTATTCAGATGTAGTAAACAAAAAATCATTCACAAAACTACAAATCATTTTATGTGAGGACCTACAAATCATTTTGTAATCATAAGAAACAAAAAATCGTTCACAAAACTATGTACGCCGATTATTGGTGCCGCTCTAGCTTCAGTCCTAGAGCCTTTTATGTTGAACTTTGGTGGGGCTTTAGGAAAGATTTGCAAATGGTCATCTTGATCATCATTAACTGGGTCATCACACACCGACATCTCATAAGATATAATTTCTTCTAGATGCATCCTAAGTTCCTCCAAGACAGGATATTTCATAGGCTACTTTTGATCTATTACCGCTCTAACATCTCCATAAGCTACTCTCAGCATGATGCAATTTATACCACTTCTTTATATTCCATTGGGTCTAGTTTGTACAATGTAATTTATGTCATATAGAAGGTTGATATGGGTATTGAGTACCTTCTTAGCACATACTTGCAAGGGAGTTTCTAAATCTGCTCATTTATCAATACTATAATAAGGTGTGAGCATAGCAGTCCTACACAATAACACACATAATTAGTGTAAACGTTTAGCCCCATACTTGCAGGGGATCTTTTGAATCTGCTCATTTATCAATACTATAATGAGTTGTGCACATAGCCTGCACAATAACACACATAATTAGTGTAAACGTGGTTCCATTTATGGTATTTTCTAAGTGTAAAATTTTGGAGATCCATAATGTTTGGTTACCTATGTGCTCCCATCGTCTGCACTCACAACTATACCATTCTTTGTTTTCATTGCAAGCAACTTTAAACTCATGTTGTGACAATGAATATGTAAGGCCTTCTTTCCCATAGTACACAAGGAAATTAGTTGTGTCAACCTTATTTATATGAAAAGATGTTCCAGCAACATAAGCCTCTTGGTATTTTGTGAATATTACATAGGTATAGATCCTGATCGATTGGCATTCCAGAGGGTACTTTGTATTTATCGCAGGAGGATCCCGCATCAACAAAGAAAAATTGAATGAGTTAGATGTTAACAGAACACCATCAATAAATGAAAATTTCCTAGAAGAAAGAATACAATAAACTCTTGATGTGTTACATAACCACACCATGAAAGAAGTTGTTATTGTACAAGATCTCATACCTGCGATGCAAATGTTTCTTGACCTTCAACATCTTTTCTTTTCTGCAATAGTTGGTACATTTTTTCGCAAACACATGCAGGGTTGTTGAGTCGTCGATGTGGCTTGTTTTCACCATTATGTTGGTGCTCTCACTATGTTGAGTTGATTTCATTCTCCTATAGAAAATGTTCTTGAAGTATGTATAAATCCAACTTGCACGAAGATCATACAGACTACACAATGTGAGATATGTCTCGAGTCCGTACCCAATCACCATCTCATTCCATGCATTCTCAAACTCTACAAGGGTTAGTGGGTGAGTTAACGCTGTAAGTAGATTTTCTTCCAATTCTTTATGCAAGTAATAAAGTTTATTTAAGCTTTCTATGTGCTTGTTCAACATATACCATCTACAAAGTCTGGCAACCGTATTAAGAAACACAGATGCAAGAGCATTTGCCATATTTTGATCTTGATCTACAAAGTAATTATCAGTCAGCAAACAAATTGACACCAAATTGATTGGTTGGGCATGCGTACGTAACACAAAAAAGGCCAAGTATACCTGTAAGTATGCAAATAGGATCTTTGCCTTCCATGCATCTTTAGAAAATCCAAAAACCCATTAAAAAGTTTTCTCTGTGTCATCACAAATGAGGACAAATCCAAATATGACGTTTTGCAAATGATGGTTGCTCCCAATAAACATCCGCAAGGACATGCAGTAAAAATTGCTTCCACATGAGGTGTTGAATCTGACCACATCTCCAAATTCAGCATAGTTAGATTAACAACTAGCATGACTCCAGAAACTATTGTTCACGACCACACCGATTCAAGAGCAATATCAAAATATAATTTCGGGTTATGTTTTCTACACTCACTAAAGAAGTCATCGGATTTTTTACATCATCCACTTGATCCTTGCGTAAATTATCCTCCCTTCTAAATTTCATATAACAATTTATATCATTGCAGAGTGATGAAGTTAACACGCATAAAACCTAGTAGCGTTAAAACCAGATATAGAGTGAGTCGGACTTCATATGTACATGTTTTCTAGGTCATGTTCATTCATTGGCAAGAGCTCAGGGTTTCCATACAATTTGTCCAGCACATTTGTGGCTGTGTAGGGGAGACTCGACTCTACCGAAGAGTATCAACGTAATCCATAATAATAGGGTCCTTGATCTTGTGTGAATGCATGCGCTTCACCTTACATGGATTAGTGTTGAGAGTATGGTTGTTCTCTAACTCTACTTTCTCATAGAACCATTGTTTTCCTCTCAGCTTTATCTTGACCGCTGCCATGCAACCAACCCTCTTTGATATCTTTGCATGTTTGCGCTCATCATTGTCCTTGTAAAACATAGAACAACCTAGACGAGAGAAAGAATACAAGCGTGTCATCGCCTTATTATTATGTTTCTTACTACCAAATCCGGCTTCTCTTGCATATATCCGATAAAACTCATACCCGTGCACATCTATTGCGAATACCATGTTCTCCTTTGGGATACAACCCTCAGGAACTTGCTCACCCTGACATCGATTATAAACATTAAATAGTGAAAATGTTGCCATAATATTTCTGTTCCATACATAAGTTGAGAGAGAGCACACATGTATATTTCTTGTGTTGGGATATTGTGTCATCATTTCGTGTGGTTTGTCGGGATGTGGCGTTATCGTGGACAAGTGCATTGCCGAATGAAATCTTGTTGGGTTCTGACCGACCATCGATCTAGTTAAGGAGCCGGCGTCAAAAGTTCCGTTGCCATGGCTTTGAGTGAGGAAGGACGTATGCGAAAGCACACGGTCAAGCACACCGATGTTTCCTGGAGAATGAGATGTGTCACCGGGTACTCACACACGGAAGCTTGGAAAGGAGTCCATGATAGTTCACATAAAACATTGATGCAGAGCACAAAGATTCATATATATCGTCTCGAAAGATTAATGCAATATATCATTTCCTAACACGTGTCCGAATTGTATCAAAGGAACCCTATAAGATATTTGAAGCAGTAATTGGAGACATGCAAATGCATCTTAGAAAATTAGATGATACTAATGCAGAATTGACCTCCGTTTGAAATTATTGCACGAAATTGATTTTAGATGATCGTCGCGTCATGTGACATGTCTTGTGCCTACGTCGCCCACAACATTTATGTGATCGATGGTGTATCATTGTTGTCTAGGCGGCTTCAGCTGGTTTGTTCGACGATGTCGAGGGGGGTTTCTTCAGGCAAGAGGGGAACGGAGAGATCGTGAGGGCTCATACTTTTTTAGTAGCCCACATGCCAACTACCACGAGCTTCACGATCCACAATTGTCGCATAGACGGATCTGACCAGCGAAGCCATGCAGGGAGGGAGGATAGTAGCTATAGTTTTTAGATATATTTTGTACAACCGCTACCTTTTTCGTTGTACAGCACCTCAAATTCAAGTCTATTTTTGGTCAGTACTAATTTGCACTACAAAGTTTGTAAACATTACTGGTAGATTTTTAAATTCATAACCAATATCTTCATTGGGACAATATAAAATTATTATATTTTTGTTCTTCTAACTAGTTCAATGAAGTTGTACATTCACATTCTTTAGATCAATTGTGATCTTGTATTCTCAATCATAACTGGCGTATACTAAACCAGATCGAAAATAGTAAAATATACATGTGTGCAAAACGAAGCCACAATTATTGCAGAATATCATATTTATTAAGAGGAAAACAAAACCGTACATTTATAAATAGCTTCCACACTATCCACTAGTGAGTGTCGAGCGAGGAAGAGTTACTCATCATCGTATTTCGCTGAAGAAAAAAAGATCGATATTACCTTTAGATTTTCTCAAATCATAAGTATACAAACAATGTATTAGTATTATGTAAGTAAAATTTGAAATAAGACTCACCTATTGTACATCTAGGCAGTGCGAAACCTCCGGCTACACCTCCTGATAGTCGGCGTACGTCGGCTATAGTTAAGTGTCAGTGGATAAATGGGTCATGGATAAAATACAGCTCATCACCTTGCTCAATATTGTAAATGCTAACGAACATCATTTTGTCCCTCACTTTCTTATGACAAACTCGTACATCTCATGTGTTAGTCGCACCTCTATTTTGAACTCACTTCTCCACGGATGGGTGATGTGATCCCTGAACATACAAGGCATATCATACATATTTGAATTGATACCAGAGTATGTTAATAATAAACGATATGGACCATAAACGTTATGGCTTACCATGCGAGTTTTGAATTCTCCTTGTATTTTAAGTACATTACACACGTCCAATGAGCGCATACGTACTCAATAGATTTACAAACATTGCAGGGTGTTGTCATTGTGAATGATATCTATCAGCGAGTATCGAACTTATATTTATAGGATTGTGATCAAGTAAAATTGCAAACCACCCAAAAATGCATGGGATCCACTTTTTCCGAATCAACATGACTAGAGACTAGTGCCCAATGAATTCTGAACCACTAGGAAATGAGCATTCGGTCTTGTACACACTAAAAATAGAATTGCTATATGCCACACATAATCCTAGCCATTCAGTATATGATATCTTAAATTAGCATATTTTATGTTGACTCTATTTTTTACACATAACAAAATGACAAATAAGTTTGCTATAATAATAATTATAAGTATGGCGATCATGATTGCCGAAAATAGTTTTTCACTAGTTTAGACGAATTGATTTGTGGATAGTCGCTGCAGCTAGCTTTTTTTATGTAGTCTATCATTTTTACATCACATGCACTTTGGTTCCTAGGTTTGGACATAATATTCCAGGCTAGTTGTTGTAGTAACCAAATGCTCTGCGACGTAAGAAATGATGCATGCGACATAAGAAATGATAACTATAACAACTAGTTGGAATATTATGTCCAAACCTAAAATAGTTAGCTACATCGACCATCCACAAATCAATTTTGACTAAACTAATGAAAATCAATTTTTGGCAATTATGTTCGGTGTTATAATTATAACAACCATATTTGTAATTTTATTATGTGCAAAAATGGAGTCAACATAAAATATTCTAATTTAATATATCATATACGAATGGATAGGACTATGTGTGTTGCATATGACAATTATATTTTTAGTGTGCACAAAACCGAATACTCATTCTTAGTGGTTCATAATTCATCGGGCACAAGTATTTAGTCATGTTGATTCAGAAAAAGTCGATCTCATTAATTTTATGGTGGTTTGCAAATGCATTCGATCGTAATCCTATTGCATTATATAGAAGTTCTATGTCCGCTGGTAGATAACATTCAGAATGACAAGACCCTGCAATATTTGTAAATATACGAAATACATATGTGCTACAGAGTTCTCATTGGATGTGTGCAATGTTCCCAAAATACAAGGAGAATTCAAGACTGGCATGGTACGCAAGAACATTTATGATCCACGTTGTTTGATTATCAACATGCTCTATATTAATTTCAAATGTGTAGGTTATATCTTGTATGTTCGGGAATCACTTCACCCATCAGTGGGGAAGTGAGTTCGAAATAAAGATGTGACTAACACATGAGTGGTACGAGTTTTATGTAAGAAAGAGAGGGACAAAATACTTCCTTGAAGGAGAACGTGAGATGTTCGTTAGCATTTACAATAGTAAACAATGTGATGAGCTGTATTTTGTCCTTGACCCATTCATCCACCAAACTTAACTATAGCCCATGTACGCCGACTATCAGGAGGTATAGCCAGAGGTTTTGCACCGCCTAGATGAACAATAAGTCAGTCTTATTTCAAATTTTAATTACAAAATACTAATACATTGTCCATGTACTTATTATTTGAATAAATCTGAAGAAAATATCAATATTTTTTTCAACGAAATAGAAGGATGAGCAACGGTTGCATTGGAGGAATGTAATTCCTCCTTGGACACTTACTAGTGGATGACGTTGAAGGTATTTACAATAGTTTTGTTTTGTTTGCCTCTCAATAAATATACCTATTCCGCAATAATTGTGGCACCATTCCGCATGCTTGTACTATTTTACTATTTTCGATCTGGTTTAGTATACACCAGCTGTGATTGAGAATATAAGATCACAATCGAATCTAAAGAATGTGACTATATAACTTTATTAAACTGGTTAGAAGAAAAAAATACTTTTATACTGCCCCAATGAAGGTATTGGTTATAAATTTAAAAATCTACCAATAATGTTTATAAACTTGGTAGTTCAAGGTAGTACACATTCATTATATTTTACTGGCCAAAAATAGGTTTGCATTTGAGGTATTGGACAACGTAAAAAGGTATCAGTTTTGTACAAAATATATCTGAAAACTACACCTAAGTCCTCGCTCCTTGCATGGCTTGGCTTGTTCGCTCGGATCCATATGCGCGGCAACTGTAGATCATGGAGCTCGTGGTGGTTGACACGAAAGCTACTAGAAAAGTATGAGCCTCACGATCTCTATGTTCCCCTCTCGCCTCAAGAAACCCCTCTCCACACCGCCGACCAGACCAGCTGAAGCCACCAATACGACGATGATGCACCACCGATCGCATAACTGTTGTGGACAACACAGGCGCCGGACACGCCGCACGACTCGGCGGTCATCTGGAATCAATTCCGTACAATAATTCCAAACAGAGGTCAATTCTACATTAATGTCATTTGCATGTCTCCTTTTAATTTTTGGAGATACATTTGCATGTCTCATATTACTACTTCAAGTATCTTTTAAGATTTCTTTGATAAAATTTGGACAGGCGTTAGCGAATGATATGTTGCATGAATCTTAGGAGATGGTATATATGAATCTTTGTGTTGTGCACCAACCTTATGCGCTTCTCAAAAATGAATTGCAGGTGGCTATCATAGACTCCTCTCCAATCTTCCGCCGATGAGTAGCCGATGACACATCCAATTCTTTGGAAAACGTCGTTGTGCATGATCGTGCTCTTCCGCATATGTCTTTCCTCACTCTAAGCCATGACACCAGAACTTCGGATGCCAGCTGCTCAACTGGATCATTGACCAGTGAGAACCCAACGACAAGTCATCTGGCAATGCACTTGTCCATGATAACGCTGTCGTATCCTGTTGAGCTACATGAAATGATGACACCAGATTTCAACGCAAGGTATGCACATGTATACTCTCTCTCTCAACTTATGTATGGAACATAAATATTATGCCACATTTTCACTTGGTAATGTTTATAATCGATATGAGGGTGAGAGAGTTTCTGAGGGTTGTATCCCAAAGGAGAACATGATATTTGCAACTGATTTGGACGACTATGAGTTGTATGGGCGATATGCAAAATAAGCTAGATTTGGAAGTAAGAAACACAAGAACAAGACGATGTTGCGCGTGTATTCTTGCTCTCAGCAAGGCTATTCTACGTTTCACAAGAACAATGAGGAATGCAAACATGCAAAGATGTCAAAGAGGGTCGGTTGCATGGAAGCTGTCAAGATAAAGCTGAAAGGAGAATAATGGTTTCATGAGAAAGTAGAGTTGAAGAACAACCATACCTTACACAATATCAAGGACCATGTTATCACACAAGATCAAGGACCCTATTATTATGGATTATGTTGATTCTCTTCAGCATAGTGGATTCTGCCCTAACCCAACCACAAATATGCTAGGGGAATTGCATGGGGGCTCTAAGCTCTTGCCAATAAATAAACATGACATGGAAAAAATTTACGTATGAAGTCTGACTCATCCTGTATCTTTATTTTAAACCCTAGTGGGTTTTATACGTGTTAACTTCATCACTCTGCATTGACATGAACTGCTATATGAAATGCGGAAGGGAGGCTAATTTACGCTAGAAGCAAGTGGATGATGTAAAAAAAATGATGACTTCTTCAGTGAGTGTAGAAAAGATAACCCGATGTTTTATTATGATATTGATCTTGATTCAGCAGGCGTCGTGAAGAATATTTTCTGCAGTCATGCTAACTGTCAAGCTAACTATGCTGAATTTAGAGATGTGGTCACATTCGACACCACATATAGAAGCAATTTTTTACTGCATGCCGTTGGCATGTTTGTTGGGAGCAACCATAATTTGCGGGCCATCATATTTAGGTTTGTCCTTGTCCGTGATGACACAGAGAAAACTTTTTAATGGGTTTTTGTACTTTCCAAAGATGTATAGAAGACAAAGATCATATTTGCATACTTACAGGTATACTTGTTCTTGTTTGTGCCGGCACACATGCCCAATCAATCAATTTGGTGCCATTTTTTGTTGACTAATAATTACTTTGGAGATCAAGATCACGCTATGGCAAATGCTCTTGGGCCTGTGTTTTTAAATACGATTCACAGGCTTTGCACATGGCATATGTTGAACAAGCACACAAAAAGCTTAAATAAACTTTATTACTTGCATAAAGGATTGGAAGAAAAGATACTTACAGCGATAAATCACCCACTAACCTAGGTGGAGTTTGAGGGTGCATGGCAGGAGATGGTGGTTGAGTAGGAGACAAATCCCACATTGATTTCTTCATACTTCAAGATTTTCTACGGGAGAATAACATCAACTAAACGTAGTAAGAGCACCAACAAAAATATGTACCAATTGTTGCAAAAAAAGATGTTGAAGGTCTAGAAACTTTTGCGTCGTAGGTATGAGATCTTGTACACTAACTTCTTTCATGGCATGCTTACGTAATAGATCAAGGGTTTATTGTATTATTTCTGCTAGGTAATTTTCATTTATTAATGGCGATCAGTTAATATCTAACTCATTCTACTTTTCTTCGCTGATGCAGGACCCTCCTACAGAAGAAACAAATTACCCCTGAAACGTCAACTAGGCATGATCTATACTTTTGCAATATTTATATAATACCAAGCGGCTTATGTTTCTGGAACATCTTTTCGTACAAAGAAGGTTGACACAACTAATTTCCTTATGTACTATGGGAAAGAAGGCCCTATATTTTTATGGTCACAACATGAGTTTTTTTTTGACGTGGTCACGACATGAGTTTAAAGTAGTTTGCAATGAAAAGAAAGAAGAGAAGAGTTGTGAGTGCATACGGTGGGAGCACACCAGTAACCAAACATTATGGATCTCTAAAATTTTATACATGAAAAATACCATATGAATGGAACCACGTTTACACTAGACTGCTATGCTGACACCTCATCTCATTATAGTATTGATAAATGAGCAGATTCGGAAGCTCCCTTGAAGTACGTGTTAAGAAGGTGCTCAAGGAATGCCTATATCGACATTCCCTGTGACAGAAATGACACTTTACAAACTGGACAAAAATGACATACCGGAAAGTGGTATAAATTGCAACCTGCTGGAGAGCAGCTTAGAGCGGGGAATAGATCAAAAGTGGCCGATGAAAGAGCCATGACCGTCTTGGATCGAGGAACTAGTAGATATGTTCAATCATCGAATTATCTTTGGTTCCTGGTTTGCATTTGTTTTTAATCTAGTGAGGATAAAGTAAGACCCTGCAGTCGCGCTGGATAATGAGTTCGCCTTTTATCTACAGATTTGTGTTCGTTTCTGCTAGATGAAGGAAGAAGGTTCTCTCGCATATGCATTCAAGATCTACTAGTAGTCTTATTTCCTTCTTTCAAATAATTACATGGAAACTTCCTAGGAATAGTACATGATATTCAACCCTTTGATCCGAAGAATTTATTCCTTGATGGTTATACTTTAATTTGGAGTACCATAATCATAAGGCCGTAGAAAATACCATGGGCAAGGTTCGGGCTCCGGCTGAAGTCGTCCGTCCGCGGTCATCACCACCTTACAGCGCATCACCTTGTCACGGGTATCGTCGGCGACGTAGCCGAGCGGGGGGCGGTCGGTGTAGATCGCCACGTCAGCGTCGATCTCCACCCGCCCCGAACGGCGCCACTTCGCCGCCATGCGCTCCCGGAGGCTTCTCGAGAGCCCCAGGCCCTCGGCCCTGGCCAGCAACTCGACGTCTCTGCCCCAGGGCTCCCGGGACACGCAGCCGCGCGGCTCCACGCGCGCCCAGCCGAGCGCCACGCCTGAGTACGTCAGGACCACCTCGGCGCGGTCGGCGCACGCCTTGCTCGCCCGCAGCGTGAGGTTGAACGCCGGCGAGACCACGCGGCCGGGCCGGGCCACGTCGATGCCCTCGTAGCTGGCGAGGCTGACGGAGAAAGCCGGCATGTTGGCGCGCTTCATGTATTCCACGGGAAGGAACAATAGCGCCGTCAAAACAACCGAAACAATTACCAGGGCTAGGTAGGCGCGCCAGTCCGGGTCGCCAGCGGCGGCGCGTTGCCCAGGACTGGCGCTTCATCGTCGCGCGGATCGGCGGGGATGGCGTGGTACTGGTAGGCCGCCTGTTCTAGGTCGACGCCCATGCTTCTTCGATCTTTGGACGACTACTCAAGGCTACCTGTGGTTCTTGGTTGTCTCTGGATCATGAGGAGATCCGATATGCCCGTGGTTTCAGTTCGTGAGCCCAACTGCTGCGCGAATATATCGGCCATGACTCAGGAGACAGTTTGGAATTGGTTCAGTCAATATCCAGAGATAGGATTTCTCGTAAGCGAACTCTCGTATCGTACGTACGTGATCTGAACAGGCTTCCGCGCGTATACTGATCTTGAGATCCTCATCTGTCACGGCATGTATCTCTTTAATATAATATGGTTCAAAAAAAAATCTCTTCTCCCTTGTAAGAACGTAAACCTCGATCTAGAGGGTCCATCTCATCGTCTAGCAGCCATGGAAGAACCTTTCGCGCTTTGGCATCCCTGCCTCCTGGTGGCGTTCTTCGTATCCGTCGCTGTGGTCGTCTTGACCGCCGTCACCGTCCTCGACATCAAGCTCGTGTCAACTCCGCCCGAGTTCTCCGCGACCGTCTCCGGCTACGAGGGCCTCGTTCGGAGCGCCGGCGCGGGAGCCGCGCCGCCCTCCTTCCGCGTCGCCCTCCACGTCAAGAACGATAACGTATGGTGGCAGCACTGCTTCGCGGTGGGCCGCGCGGTGGTGGAGTACGACGGCGTGCCGCTGGCCTCCGCCGATCTCGACGGGTTCTGCGTCCCGCCGAAGAGCGTCGTCGAGGTGCCCGTCGTGGCCGCCGGCGAGGGGCTGGTGGGGATGCCGGACCAGCTGTACGAGAGCCTCCAGGGCCGGCGCGAGCGGCAGGAACGCGTGCCGCTGGAGGTGAGGCTGATGCTGGACTGGGGCAATACTAGGTCCATGCTGCTGCGGTGCACGGCGATGCTGGATGGGCGGCCGGACTTGCCGTCCCGCTGCCTGCTTTTCTTCTTCGTGGAGCCAGGCAAGATGGATGGCGAGTGACTCCATCGTATGGTCGGATCGAAATTTGCGTTATTCGAAAATACGCGAAAAAGCAAAACCACAACCCTATAGACGTCCCCGGCTTATCACCGAGCGTTCACTCGTGCTTTTGGATTCGTGCAAGTTCCTCCACAAATGTCAACAAACACCCTGTGATGTACTATTACCTTCGAGACTACAGTTTGTAAATAATAAAGTATGCTTGGTGTCAGCGGCCATCGGTTGATTTCTTTCAGAAAAAGAATCGATTAGGAACATAAATTTCTACATAGATTCATCACTGAAAAATAATGACCATCGGAAGATTTCTCTCCGTGGAAACATTCTGTAGTACATTTGGATCTGAGAAGAAATAACAATGAAAAAGTGCATGCAGGGATCCTATTCACCCATTAATTTCCTTCACAATTCATATCAATATCGGTGTTCAAAATAGAAAAAAAAATATAAATCACTTGCAGCTCATATGTTCTTCTCAAACAGGAACACCGAAAAATGGAAGCAAAATTGAATGGGGAAAAGTTTGGAAAAAGAAATCATAAAACAATCTACAGATCTGAACAAGATATTTGAGGTGCCGGTCCATGGATGTCCCTCTGCGGAGTTCTTTGATCATGGAGATGGGGTCTCTAGTCCGCCGCCGCCCCATCTCCAGCACCCCCTCCACTTCCGGCGGCCGTCGTGACGGAGTTGTCGGCTTGCACCGCTGTCGGCACCTCCTAGGGTTGGCATGGGCGATGGATTAGATGAAATGAGCTATCAGACCAAGGTTGTCCTTCCGCGAGAGAGAGAGGGGGTTCCCATGGAGACGGTGGAGAGAGGATGAGGATGGGAGATAACCTGGAAGAGACATGTTGTACATGTGCAGTTTCTTTCGTATAGGGAGTGGAAAATGTACAAGGCAAGGTTGTGGGCGTAAAATGCTGTACACCAATCTCAGAACACCGATGACCCTTGGATAAGCCTAGGACGTCCGACACTGTGTGGAATCGCTGCGTTCGAAAATACGAGACAACATCGACTTCTTGCCGTCACTAATTGACATGGAACCTATCCAACGTCTACGGGTGTCCCTTTCCCTTCCCACTAGCCAATACGAAACAGATAATGTTCACCCATCTCTATACCTCCAATTTTAAGTTCAGTTTAGTGTTGTGCCAATATTACGGGAGAAATGCTACCATTAATTCGGGAGAGATACTAGTCATGGTAAAATTGTTATCTCATGTCCTGGTACGCTGAGTATTATGTGTGAAGGAGCAACAGTAGTCAGGAAGGTAGGTGTTGGCACTACTTTCTCGCCCCCGCGGGGACGAACAGGGGAGCCTAGCTCCGCCGCCTACCTCACTCCCCTTCTCCTCTCCTCCTCTCTGCTGCAGTAGGGCCGGGCTGCCGGGCGCTGCCCGTTGGTACTGGCGCCAGCGGAGCCGGCCAAACCTTCCTCGTGTGGGTGGACTGGTGGTGCGGCGCGCGGCGACTCGCGGCGGTGCACCTCGGCCTTACGTCGGTCTGGCGACTTCAGGTGATCTTGGTGGCGGTGGGGTGGTTGTTTGGTGGCAGGAAGCCACTATAGTTTACGCGTGGCCGGAAGCGCCCTCTCGACCCAGATCTAGGCCCAAAAGGGTCCCATCCCCCATCTGGGCCTAGGCGGGCTGGCCAGACGTGTTGGCGGCGCCCCCGATGGACGGAGAAGCAGGAGCTTGTGTTGGGAATGGTGGTGTCGGCGGCACCCTTGCTGTAGTACGGCGGCAGGGCTTTACAGGCCCTTTTTGGCTCGGCCGGAGGGCCTAGTTTGACCTGATGCTGCATCCGGTCGGCTACTACCTTTCCGGCAGTGGAGGCGGTTCCCTCCCGCGTGCCATAGTACTGTCGTCTCTCGCCAGAGTACCTTCTTCTCGGTTTTACCGGCCACGCTACTTGGGCCATGGCGTGACAATGGTGATGACTAGAAGATCGTGGTGGCGTGTGTTGGTGGGAGGCAAGATTGGTGGAGCGATATAGAGCATCTGAGGTTGGTTTTTCTGGAGGTCGAGAAAAATCCTTGCCATCTTGGCACTGACGCGGTAACGCCTGCAGGTGTCATCATCCTTCCTGAAGGGTGTCGGGGGTACCTTTTCCCTATCCCAGCGTACCGGGGTAACCCCAGCAACTATCCAGGGAGCATCGTCGTCGTGTTGCTCGCTTCTTTGAGGTGCTGCTTGGTACGAGGCGCATTCGGAGTGCTAGGAATGTGGTGGGAATTCTCCGGAGGGCATGACGGCTGCGAGTCATGTCCGTTTTCGTCGAACCATAGATGTTGGTATTGTTTTCTCTTCTTTGTTCTTTTTTGTTTCTTTTGGGCATGCTTTGTGTTGTTTGCCCCAGCAGTTTCTTTACAGTTGTATCCGTTGGTTGCTATATTAATATAGCAGGGTGAAAGCCTATTTCGAGAAGGTTTGGCACTAAACCCTGATTGTGATTACTTGTCTTTGTACCGGTGGATGCCTCGGATGGTCCAAGAAATTACTATTTAGCGCCCAGATTAAAAAGAAATGAGAATAGAGTAAATGATAAAAATTGAGGACAGAGCATTTCTGGTTACTAGATGATGTGAAGTGTTAAGGAAGCCATATCTTCTCTACCATTGTACATGCCCTTAGTGCATGTTGGTTGTATGTACGGGGGAGCCAAGGTCGGCGAGCGTTTGCTTGCGTTTATCAGTTTGGCGAGATAGTTCCTAGCAGTCAGTAGCGCAATGAGTGCGGAGATAGAGCTCGGCACACACATGAGGGTTAATTGGCTAGGAAATGGTATGGAGGTGCGGCAACAAAGGGGGCCCATGTTCCCCTCCCAGGCGGGTGCACTATGTCGGCCTGCAAGTCTAAATTCAGGGGATTAGAACACCATGTTTACCAACATTTAGATCAAGCGAGCGGTGTCCCGGGAGATCAATGGACACCCAGGTAGGTTCCTGACGGCAGACCGCGGTGATGCTCATTGTCGCACCCTAGACACAACTGGACAAGGCATCAAAGGACGAGAGTGGCGATTTTAGCTTGCATGCTAGATCCCGTGCACCTCCCTACCTACCATTGATATGTGTTGATTTGCTGCTTCAAGATTTAAGATTCCCGCTATACGATTTCATTAAATTTTATCATATTTTAAAATTTTATGTCAAAATGAATTGTAATGAAACAGAATAAAACATTGCACGTGATATAGCATACACGCACATGATATTGCAGTGATATAGCAATGTATGGAGAATCACATTTCTGACCAAAGGACGGATGGTTCCTTCCTTCAGATCTGCTGTGGGGTGGGCGGAGGCAGAGATGTGAAGGAGAGTCGATGGGGAGCGGTGGCCGGTGGTGAAGATTGGGTAAGAAAGATGAAGGCATAGAAAACCTGTACGTAACCAACAACGCTGTAAGTACAAGGACAACACAAGTATTTTTTTTATTTTTATTTTTTTGCGGGGAGGACAACACAAGTATGACCGTGCACTGCAGTAGATTGCACATTTATATACGTACGTAGGTAGTATTTCCATACATGGGGAATACCACCGATCAGAAAAGAGCTCATCTGAGCTCGGGATCAAACGAGCATTTTTCGGCAACGAAGTAGTATATGCGGGAAGAGACACTTCTGTTTGGCAGATGGTCCAGTAATGCATCAAACCCATGACGACAATGCGTCAAACCCGCTCAGTGGTCGTCTTTCATATCCGTTACAGAATGCTTAACGAAAACAACAGTTCGTCATGTCTACTGTTGTAAGTTGAACTAACTGCTACCTCCTCTCCTCTCCTTCCTGCTGGTGCTCAGCCGTAATAAAGTTCGTCTGACCTGTTAAAACAAAAAGTACACAACATATTGCTGTGAGAAAAAGTATACAAATGAAAAGAAAATATACCCCGCCACTCTTTTTTGCATGGTATAGTACTCCATACAAAACATTCAAGAGCACGTAAACGTTTTCCAAAATCGCACCTCAAATATAGGAGAGGGTGTTTTGTGCATATAACAACAGTTAATTAAAGCCCACTTAGTCTGGTTCAAGAAAAAAAACCAGGAAATATCTAAAGCAAAGATAGAAAGACTACTAACCGTAGTGTGTCTTTTTTTTTTGCAGAAAAAGATCCGGATCTATTTTATGAGTTCATAAGAAGTACAAAGTATCCTAAACATAATAAAAATTACATCGAGGTCTTTGGACCACCTAACGAATACTACTGCCACCAGAGCGAGCCGCCGACGCGCCGCTGTCGCCGCTCCATTACCGGAGCCGGCAAAGATAGAAAGACTACTAACCGTAGCGTGTCTCCCAAAAAGACCAGGCATTTGTAAGACACAGGTAAACTACTCCCTCCGTCTCAAAATAGATGCCGCAGATTTGTCAAAATTTGGATGAATCTAGACAATATATAGTATATAGATTCATCGAAATTTTGACAAACCCGAGACATCTATTTTGAGATGGAGGGAGTACAGGGATTTGGCAGAAGATCTATTTTTGTCATTTTAAAGATGCCCTTCTTTCTATTTTACAAACAGCACAAGACACCATGCATAGTTGACGCACCAATAAAAATGCGAATAAAGCAATTCTCACTTGCCTGGGCTCATCACTTGGTGAAGTACCGTGTGAAGTGACCAGATGGGAAGCTGCACCAAAATAAATACAAGTCGGTTAAAGCGAACGTTATGCAATGTTCAAAAACGAAGGCGAATTTTTTGTATCCATGTACATGAAGTCATCCCGGGCATGGACGGTTTTACAGCAGGATTTACCAAAAGCACTGAGACCTACCTAACTAGTGACACATCACTAAGGAAGTTATTTTTTTTATGGTCACCCCGGGGGGACAAAAGCCCCACCTGAATTTTCATTTATAAGGAAGTTCTTTGGCTTCCTATGTGTTTGTTCTGGTGCCACAAGAGGTGATAGAGCAGTGTGGGTCCTCATCCCAAAGGTAAAAACATGCTCTGTGTCTTTGCCCAACTTCAGCCTTTTCTTTGAGCAATGTAACATGTGACATCTGTTAGAAAGCTCATACAAATAGACTCTGGTTGATTCTGGATGATATTATTGAGGACCAGAGTGCATTAGTGTGGAGCAGGTTAGTTACCGACAAAGTTCTCATGGCTTACTAATGTATCCACTATCTGGAAAAAAAGAAGGGCAAATCTGGAGATATCAAGATTTAATAAGACCAAAGCATATATGGCTGGCTTGAATGGGGTCATCTTGAGTAATTAATTGACAAGATGGGTAACGAATCATAGAGTGTGTGTGTGCTCTGACACCTTCTCTGTCAGGGTTAATGAACATTGAGAGTTTTTCACCCCATTAGAGGAGTACGGCAAGGTCAGAACTGATGGAAGTGCTTCATTACACCCTGCATGGCTGGCTTGCAGATGTCGGTTGTTGCCTGCTTGAGCTTTGGGGGCAGGGAATGGACACGGGAGAGTGGGCTGAAGTCCTGAACTATGTTAAGACTGTTTTCTTGATTATCTAACGTATTTTGGTGTATACATATTTCTTGTACATAAATGCTCCTATATTTTGGGGCCTATCATACTAACTCTGCACATGGAGAAATTTATATACTTCAAACATGGAACAAACAATATGGATCATCTTTAAATAAGACTTTGCTGAGAAAACTTGTATACCTCTTGCAACAAATTCAGCATCTTCAGATACCTCCACATTCAACACTTTGATTCTCCGAAGATATCTACGCGGGAAGTATACCTGAATCTGTAAAGCCAACGAGACATATTTCTTAGTGGTAACATTGTGCTAATCACGATTTCGTATAAAAATACGAGCGTCACAGATCAATTAAATCACTATTAAAACATAAAAGCTTACCTGCACATCGAGATCAGAATTAAGGCCATCTCCACTGTTCATCACTATGCTCAGCAACAAGTTTTCTAACTGATAAACAGCAGCAAAAAATTAAAGAGAAGAATAGCATAAAGAAATACCCCCTCCATTCCACAATAGATGTCATTTTAGAGTTGTGCACAAGCTTAAGTGTGAGTTGGCACAAGTACTAAATGTGAGTGAAATATCAATATTTCCAGCAAATGGTGTCAAGAAAGTTTCAGGCGACGTTAACGAGCTTCTGCACAGAAAAACTTATAGGAAGAGGTCCTGGGTGCAATGGCTAAGAAGGAGACCCGAGCAGCAGATACTTCCATATAAAGGCAAGCTGGCATCCAAAGAGAGATAGGATCAAAAAAACTGAGAGATGCAAATGGGAATTGGGTGGACAATGAAGAACAACAGAACAGATGGTCACGGATTTCCTCAAGGTGCTGTACACCAAAGACCCTGATGTCAACCCCAATGAGCTGCTAGCACTATTTGAGCATGAATTCAAGGAGTATAAGAACAGGCCCTTATGCAGAGAATTCAATGATGGCGAAATACATGATGATCTGTTTCAAATAGGTCCAATCGAGACACCCGGGCCTTCCAGTGAGATTTTCCAAAGGAAGTGGGACACACTGAGGGGGGATGTTATCAATGCAATTAAGGAATTCTTTCAGATCAGGGATTATGCTGGCTGGGTTGGACGGCACAGTTACTTTCCTGAACGGTAACTAACCAGAAGAACATATTTCAGACCAATTAACCAATGTAATATGATTTACGAAGTTGTAGCCAGATGCTTACTCCATTGGATGAGACCGTTTCTCTCGAAGCTTAACTCCAAAGCTCAGAGTGCTTTGTGAGAAAGTCGGTTTAATGTGTTGGGTTTGCACACTACATCACAGCTATGTTGGGTTTGCACAATCGATCACGGCTATGTTGGGTTCACCAGCCGACAAATCAGAAACAAAGCAACAGGGCACTCTGCAGTTAGGGATGTCAAACGGCATGCCCCCGGCGCCACATATTGCCACTTAAATGTGTTATAGGTTTATCTTTTTCCAGGTTAGTTTAAACAATCACAAACCTATAACTAACAGCAGATAAGTGGCGTTAAACGGGATGCCATTTACATCCCTATCTGCAGTGCTTGTTCCAGGAGCATGAGGTGGAAGCGATCACCAATATCACGTTACCTACCTGAGATGCAGAACATTTAATTGGTTGGAACTTTGAAATGCTTGCTTGCTTCTCAGTAAGAAGTGTGTACAAGCTTACTCCTAGGAATTTCTGAACAGCACAGGGAACGGAAGTTTAACAGGGACAGCGGCAGGAAGATGTAGAGCACCATCTAGAACACGACGGTAAAACAGAATATTCGGCTAACGTATAGCCACTGAATGCCTAGCACCGAAGCTTACAAAATGGCAGCAAACCCTGGAACTGGACAACCTTTAATATTTGTGGTCGAGGTCCAGAGGATGCCCATCATGCTCCGGTTTGGTGCACCAAGGCCATGGGCCCTTCTACCTGAATTACAAAAAAAGTGTGGGATCTGCCTTCAGAGGAAACCTTCAGGAAACTGCTACCGGAATGGCCATTATTCTCCTTGCAGCTGTCACTGAGAAACGAGATGCAAAATCATTATGATGATTTGGAGAGCATGGGATCTGCGAAATGACATCATGCATAATAAAGGTTGAGTCTCCTGTGTCCTTGGTCCTTTTTCTGCAGAGTTAATTGGAAAGCGTCCATCCAGATTGTCAGAAGTCGGAACAGCAGCTATACAAAAGGGAAACAGCCATTGTATGCGGAGGCAAGGTGGCAGATGAAACAAAGGACCGCGATCCGAAGGTCATGGACAAAACATCATTAGAGGTGGATTAAACTGAATACTGACAGGTCCTTTGGTGAAGCCAAGGGCCAGGGTGCGGAGATAGTTGCAAGGAATCATCGAGGAAATGTGTGCTCTCAAGCCCTGTTCGGTATGGAGGAATTGTAGAGGAATTTTGGAGGTTCGGTTTCCTATGGATTTTTTCCTTAGGAGGTGTTCGGGACAAAGGAAGACCCTACAGCAATTCCTATGGAAAGCTTTCCTTTCCTACGATTCTGACAACATTCCACAGGAATTTAAACATCTGGTCTGATCTCTTGTTTTTGTGGATGCCCGAGGCGTGCAGAGATGTTAGCCAATTAAAATACTCATCTATGTGCTATTCATATAGCGGATATGTGCTTGTAGCTGAATAAAAAATATGCTAATCATTGATCTGCCGTGGCTCTACCGTGTGCAGCGGAGTTAAAAAAGATCTGGATGTGTACTGTTTCCTACGTTTTTACATTGCTCGTCCAAACGCCTATGCTTCTACGTTTCCTCTGGTTCTGAATCCTGTAGTTTTGCATCAACAATGATTTCCTCTTCCTACACAGTTTTTGGTTCCTATGTTTTTCATACCCATGCTCCGAACGGAGCCTCAGTAGGGCAGAAGATTCAGCTGTGCGCATGCAGATGTAGCAGAGATTGCCACGGTAGTTGTGCAGCTTCGACACCTGACCAAACTCTATGCAGGGTCGGTTGGCATCGAGACTGACTCTGCTTCCTTCCGTTTCATGAAGCATTGCCCAGGAAAACAGTGCACCGATCATGATGGTGTACTGCTAGCAGGAGGCACATAATCTTCTGCGGTTCTTCTCAGAGTGGAGAACTAGCAAAGTGTAAGAGAGAGCAACAGAGCTGCACAGAAACTGGCAATTTGAACACAAGGAATCTACGCTTCCTCCAAGTGTACCTAGCGGCGACGACCTCAGTTGTTTGTAACTCTTTATTGGGTAGCTCTTGTCTTCCTCTTTCCAACGCAATTGGAATCAGGTCAATCGGAGTTACCAATCAAAAGTTATAATCGTTTGATTATTTGTCTTTTATTTAAATGGAAAAAGAAAAGGAATTCTCTGGGCCGAGCGGTAGTACCGGGCCGCTACCGCCCGGCCCCTGCTCGCGGCCTCCTTCTCTTCCTCGCGCGGTAGCGCCTTTCGGTGGTACCGGCCTGGCCCGGTAGTACCGCCCTGGCCCGGTAGTACCGCCCAGGTGTGCCGGTACTACCTGCCAGCCCAGGTCCATCCCCAGCTTCTCCCAGCGCCCAGGCGCGCTTCCTGGCCCAGCCACCCTCGCCTTGCTTCCTACCACCGCTCGCCTTGCAGGTCGCGCGCGCTGCCGCTTCTCTCGCTGGCTCCGCTCGCCAGCATCGCTCTTCCTCGCGCGGGAGCTGGCGCCCGATCCCCTGCTAGCCCTGCTGCCTTCGCTCGCTGCTATGCGCTGGGCCGCCGGGCGATAGTACCGGTGTACTACCAGCCCAGGCCGTTTTAGCCTCCAATGGCCAGATTACCTAGCCCCATATAAATAGCCTCTACCCTTTATCTTTTTGGTTGCTTCTTCTTCCTCTATTCTTTCTCAAGCTTTGCCTAATATTTGACACATCTCTTGGCTTGATTTCTTCCTCCCCCTCCAATGATTCTTGCCCATATTTGAGGGGAAGGTATAGGAGATCTAGATCTATATTTTGACCAAACCAAATCACCTCTTTGTGAGTGATTCTTTGGGATCTTGATCTTTGGGGCTTTTTTTGTTCCCCTTTTGTTTTCTTCCTCTCTTGTTCCATCAATTGCTTTAGTAGCCTTGTTGGAACTTGAGAGTGAAGATTTGGGGCATCCTTGTGTTGTTCTTGCCTTTTGCATTTGGTGCATTGGTGTGTGTTCTCTCCGGAGGATTTGTTCGGTGATATTCATTGGATCTTGTCCCTCTTGGGTTCTTGGAACCCTGGACGGTTGTGTGGCATTTGTGGCGTGTGCTTGAGGTCTTCAATTAAGTTGCAAAGCTCCCCCAAGATTGAGGCCTTGGTGGCGATTATTGGGAGCCTCCAATTAAGTTGTGGAGATAGCCCCAATCTTGTATGGGTTCGGTGACCACCCTTAAGTGTCCCATAGTGGAACAGGTGCTTGCCTGCGTGGTGGGTGCTCGGGAGAATAGGGTGAGGCCTTTGTGGCGTTGGTGGTCTTAGTACTGCCCACCCCTCCAACGATACGTACTCTCTTGTTGGGAGGAACTCTATAAAACATCGTCGTCCCCGCGTGCCTCGGTTATCTCTATACCCGAGCTCTTTACTTATGCACTTTACATTGTGATAGCCATCGTGCTTGAAGTAATTATATTGCTATCATATTGTTGCTTGTCTTGCTTAGCATAAGTTGTTGGTGCACATAGGTGAACCTTAGTATATCTAGGCTTTGTGCTTAACAAAAGAAAACACTAGTTTTATTCCGCCTCTATTAAGCCCATCTCGTAGAAGTTTTAATCGCCTATTCACCCCCCTCTAGGCGACATCCGTGATCTTTCACGTGGGGAATACCACCAATCAGAAAAAGAGCTCATATGAGCTCGGGATCAAACGAGCATTTTCGGCAAACAAGTATGTGCAGGAAGAGACACTTCTGTTTGGCAGATGGTCCAGTAATGCGTCAAATCCATGACGACAATGTACATCCGACCCACCCGCCCACACAGCGATCATCTTTCATATCTGTTATAGAATGCTTAACGAAAACAATAGTTCGTCATGTCTACTATTCTAAGTTGAACTAACTGCTACCTCCCCACCTCCTCAGCGAGCTCCACCAAGTCCATCAAATGTCCCAAGAAAGATAAAGGTGAGAGTAGCAAAATTGGGGAATGATGATGATGATTTTGTTAGTATTACCCCGAAACCATCAACAAGTTCCTCCAAGGCTACTAGAGTTGCTGTTGGGAAGATCGAAAAGTCTAAATCATCACATGCTAGACCAAGACATTCTAAGGTGATGTATGATGCATTCTTTAGCTCAATTGTACTGCTTATGTTTCTTTTATGTTCATATATTTTTAGGTGATGTATTATTCAGATGTAGTAAACAAAAAATCATTCACAAAACTACAAATCATTTTATGTGAGGACCTACAAATCATTTTGTAATCATAAGAAACAAAAAATCGTTCACAAAACTATGTACGCCGATTATTGGTGCCGCTCTAGCTTCAGTCCTAGAGCCTTTTATGTTGAACTTTGGTGGGGCTTTAGGAAAGATTTGCAAATGGTCATCTTGATCATCATTAACTGGGTCATCACACACCGACATCTCATAAGATATAATTTCTTCTAGATGCATCCTAAGTTCCTCCAAGACAGGATATTTCATAGGCTACTTTTGATCTATTACCGCTCTAACATCTCCATAAGCTACTCTCAGCATGATGCAATTTATACCACTTCTTTATATTCCATTGGGTCTAGTTTGTACAATGTAATTTATGTCATATAGAAGGTTGATATGGGTATTGAGTACCTTCTTAGCACATACTTGCAAGGGAGTTTCTAAATCTGCTCATTTATCAATACTATAATAAGGTGTGAGCATAGCAGTCCTACACAATAACACACATAATTAGTGTAAACGTTTAGCCCCATACTTGCAGGGGATCTTTTGAATCTGCTCATTTATCAATACTATAATGAGTTGTGCACATAGCCTGCACAATAACACACATAATTAGTGTAAACGTGGTTCCATTTATGGTATTTTCTAAGTGTAAAATTTTGGAGATCCATAATGTTTGGTTACCTATGTGCTCCCATCGTCTGCACTCACAACTATACCATTCTTTGTTTTCATTGCAAGCAACTTTAAACTCATGTTGTGACAATGAATATGTAAGGCCTTCTTTCCCATAGTACACAAGGAAATTAGTTGTGTCAACCTTATTTATATGAAAAGATGTTCCAGTAACATAAGCCTCTTGGTATTTTGTGAATATTACATAGGTATAGATCCTGATCGATTGGCATTCCAGAGGGTACTTTGTATTTATCGCAGGAGGATCCCGCATCAACAAAGAAAAATTGAATGAGTTAGATGTTAACAGAACACCATCAATAAATGAAAATTTCCTAGAAGAAAGAATACAATAAACTCTTGATGTGTTACATAACCACACCATGAAAGAAGTTGTTATTGTACAAGATCTCATACCTGCAATGCAAATGTTTCTTGACCTTCAACATCTTTTCTTTTCTGCAATAGTTGGTACATTTTTTCGCAAACACATGCAGGGTTGTTGAGTCGTCGATGTGGCTTGTTTTCACCATTATGTTGGTGCTCTCACTATGTTGAGTTGATTTCATTCTCCTATAGAAAATGTTCTTGAAGTATGTATAAATCCAACTTGCACGAAGATCATACAGACTACACAATGTGAGATATGTCTCGAGTCCGTACCCAATCACCATCTCATTCCATGCATTCTCAAACTCTACAAGGGTTAGTGGGTGAGTTAACGCTGTAAGTAGATTTTCTTCCAATTCTTTATGCAAGTAATAAAGTTTATTTAAGCTTTCTATGTGCTTGTTCAACATATACCATCTACAAAGTCTGGCAACCGTATTAAGAAACACAGATGCAAGAGCATTTGCCATATTTTGATCTTGATCTACAAAGTAATTATCAGTCAGCAAACAAATTGACACCAAATTGATTGGTTGGGCATGCGTACCTAACACAAAAAAGGCCAAGTATACCTGTAAGTATGCAAATAGGATCTTTGCCTTCCATGCATCTTTAGAAAATCCAAAAACCCATTAAAAAGTTTTCTCGGTGTCATCACAAATGAGGACAAATCCAAATATGACGTTTTGCAAATGATGGTTGCTCCCAATAAACATCCGCAAGGACATGCAGTAAAAATTGCTTCCACATGAGGTGTTGAATCTGACCACATCTCCAAATTCAGCATAGTTAGATTAACAACTAGCATGACTCCAGAAACTATTGTTCACGACCACACCGATTCAAGAGCAATATCAAAATATAATTTCGGGTTATGTTTTCTACACTCACTAAAGAAGTCATCGGATTTTTTACATCATCCACTTGATCCTTGCGTAAATTATCCTCCCTTCTAAATTTCATATAACAATTTATATCATTGCAGAGTGATGAAGTTAACACGCATAAAACCTAGTAGCGTTAAAACCAGATATAGAGTGAGTCGGACTTCATATGTACATGTTTTCTAGGTCATGTTCATTCATTGGCAAGAGCTCAGGGTTTCCATACAATTTGTCCAGCACATTTGTGGCTGTGTAGGGGAGACTCGACTCTACCGAAGAGTATCAACGTAATCCATAATAATAGGGTCCTTGATCTTGTGTGAATGCATGCGCTTCACCTTACATGGATTAGTGTTGAGAGTATGGTTGTTCTCTAACTCTACTTTCTCATAGAACCATTGTTTTCCTCTCAGCTTTATCTTGACCGCTGCCATGCAACCAACCCTCTTTGATATCTTTGCATGTTTGCGCTCATCATTGTCCTTGTAAAACATAGAACAACCTAGACGAGAGAAAGAATACAAGCGTGTCATCGCCTTATTATTATGTTTCTTACTACCAAATCCGGCTTCTCTTGCATATATCCGATAAAACTCATACCCGTGCACATCTATTGCGAATACCATGTTCTCCTTTGGGATACAACCCTCAGGAACTTGCTCACCCTGACATCGATTATAAACATTAAATAGTGAAAATGTTGCCATAATATTTCTGTTCCATACATAAGTTGAGAGAGAGCACACATGTATATTTCTTGTGTTGGGATATTGTGTCATCATTTCGTGTGGTTCGTCGGGATGTGGCGTTATCGTGGACAAGTGCATTGCCGAATGAAATCTTGTTGGGTTCTGACCGACCATCGATCTAGTTAAGGAGCCGGCGTCAAAAGTTCCGTTGCCATGGCTTTGAGTGAGGAAGGACGTATGCGAAAGCACACGGTCAAGCACACCGATGTTTCCTGGAGAATGAGATGTGTCACCGGGTACTCACACACGGAAGCTTGGAAAGGAGTCCATGATAGTTCACATAAAACATTGATGCAGAGCACAAAGATTCATATATATCGTCTCGAAAGATTAATGCAATATATCATTTCCTAACACGTGTCCGAATTGTATCAAAGGAACCCTATAAGATATTTGAAGCAGTAATTGGAGACATGCAAATGCATCTTAGAAAATTAGATGATACTAATGCAGAATTGACCTCCGTTTGAAATTATTGCACGAAATTGATTTTAGATGATCGTCGCGTCATGTGACATGTCTTGTGCCTACGTCGCCCACAACATTTATGTGATCGATGGTGTATCATTGTTGTCTAGGCGGCTTCAGCTGGTTTGTTCGACGATGTCGAGGGGGGTTTCTTCAGGCAAGAGGGGAACGGAGAGATCGTGAGGGCTCATACTTTTTTAGTAGCCCACATGCCAACTACCACGAGCTTCACGATCCACAATTGTCGCATAGACGGATCTGACCAGCGAAGCCATGCAGGGAGGGAGGATAGTAGCTATAGTTTTTAGATATATTTTGTACAACCGCTACCTTTTTCGTTGTACAGCACCTCAAATTCAAGTCTATTTTTGGTCAGTACTAATTTGCACTACAAAGTTTGTAAACATTACTGGTAGATTTTTAAATTCATAACCAATATCTTCATTGTGACAATATAAAATTATTATATTTTTGTTCTTCTAACTAGTTCAATGAAGTTGTACATTCACATTCTTTAGATCAATTGTGATCTTGTATTCTCAATCATAACTGGCGTATACTAAACCAGATCGAAAATAGTAAAATATACATGTGTGCAAAACGAAGCCACAATTATTGCAGAATATCATATTTATTAAGAGGAAAACAAAACCGTACATTTATAAATAGCTTCCACACTATCCACTAGTGAGTGTCGAGCGAGGAAGAGTTACTCATCATCGTATTTCGCTGAAGAAAAAAAGATCGATATTACCTTTAGATTTTCTCAAATCATAAGTATACAAACAATGTATTAGTATTATGTAAGTAAAATTTGAAATAAGACTCACCTATTGTACATCTAGGCAGTGCGAAACCTCCGGCTACACCTCCTGATAGTCGGCGTACGTCGGCTATAGTTAAGTGTCAGTGGATAAATGGGTCATGGATAAAATACAGCTCATCACCTTGCTCAATATTGTAAATGCTAACGAACATCATTTTGTCCCTCACTTTCTTATGACAAACTCGTACATCTCATGTGTTAGTCGCACCTCTATTTTGAACTCACTTCTCCACGGATGGGTGATGTGATCCCTGAACATACAAGGCATATCATACATATTTGAATTGATACCAGAGTATGTTAATAATAAACGATATGGACCATAAACGTTATGGCTTACCATGCGAGTTTTGAATTCTCCTTGTATTTTAAGTACATTACACACGTCCAATGAGCGCATACGTACTCAATAGATTTACAAACATTGCAGGGTGTTGTCATTGTGAATGATATCTATCAGCGAGTATCGAACTTATATTTATAGGATTGTGATCAAGTAAAATTGCAAACCACCCAAAAATGCATGGGATCCACTTTTTCCGAATCAACATGACTAGAGACTAGTGCCCAATGAATTCTGAACCACTAGGAAATGAGCATTCGGTCTTGTACACACTAAAAATAGAATTGCTATATGCCACACATAATCCTAGCCATTCAGTATATGATATCTTAAATTAGCATATTTTATGTTGACTCTATTTTTTACACATAACAAAATGACAAATAAGTTTGCTATAATAATAATTATAAGTATGGCGATCATGATTGCCGAAAATAGTTTTTCACTAGTTTAGACGAATTGATTTGTGGATAGTCGCTGCAGCTAGCTTTTTTTATGTAGTCTATCATTTTTACATCACATGCACTTTGGTTCCTAGGTTTGGACATAATATTCCAGGCTAGTTGTTGTAGTAACCAAATGCTCTGCGACGTAAGAAATGATGCATGCGACATAAGAAATGATAACTATAACAACTAGTTGGAATATTATGTCCAAACCTAAAATAGTTAGCTACATCGACCATCCACAAATCAATTTTGACTAAACTAATGAAAATCAATTTTTGGCAATTATGTTCGGTGTTATAATTATAACAACCATATTTGTAATTTTATTATGTGCAAAAATGGAGTCAACATAAAATATTCTAATTTAATATATCATATACGAATGGATAGGACTATGTGTGTTGCATATGACAATTATATTTTTAGTGTGCACAAAACCGAATACTCATTCTTAGTGGTTCATAATTCATCGGGCACAAGTATTTAGTCATGTTGATTCAGAAAAAGTCGATCTCATTAATTTTATGGTGGTTTGCAAATGCATTCGATCGTAATCCTATTGCATTATATAGAAGTTCTATGTCCGCTGGTAGATAACATTCAGAATGACAAGACCCTGCAATATTTGTAAATATACGAAATACATATGTGCTACAGAGTTCTCATTGGATGTGTGCAATGTTCCCAAAATACAAGGAGAATTCAAGACTCGCATGGTACGCAAGAACATTTATGATCCACGTTGTTTGATTATCAACATGCTCTATATTAATTTCAAATGTGTAGGTTATATCTTGTATGTTCGGGAATCACTTCACCCATCAGTGGGGAAGTGAGTTCGAAATAAAGATGTGACTAACACATGAGTGGTACGAGTTTTATGTAAGAAAGAGAGGGACAAAATACTTCCTTGAAGGAGAACGTGAGATGTTCGTTAGCATTTACAATAGTAAACAATGTGATGAGCTGTATTTTGTCCTTGACCCATTCATCCACCAAACTTAACTATAGCCCATGTACGCCGACTATCAGGAGGTATAGCCAGAGGTTTTGCACCGCCTAGATGAACAATAAGTCAGTCTTATTTCAAATTTTAATTACAAAATACTAATACATTGTCCATGTACTTATTATTTGAATAAATCTGAAGAAAATATCAATATTTTTTTCAACGAAATAGAAGGATGAGCAACGGTTGCATTGGAGGAATGTAATTCCTCCTTGGACACTTACTAGTGGATGACGTTGAAGGTATTTACAATAGTTTTGTTTTGTTTGCCTCTCAATAAATATACCTATTCCGCAATAATTGTGGCACCATTCCGCATGCTTGTACTATTTTACTATTTTCGATCTGGTTTAGTATACACCAGCTGTGATTGAGAATATAAGATCACAATCGAATCTAAAGAATGTGACTATATAACTTTATTAAACTGGTTAGAAGAAAAAAATACTTTTATACTGCCCCAATGAAGGTATTGGTTATAAATTTAAAAATCTACCAATAATGTTTATAAACTTGGTAGTTCAAGGTAGTACACATTCATTATATTTTACTGGCCAAAAATAGGTTTGCATTTGAGGTATTGGACAACGTAAAAAGGTATCAGTTTTGTACAAAATATATCTGAAAACTACACCTAAGTCCTCGCTCCTTGCATGGCTTGGCTTGTTCGCTCGGATCCATATGCGCGGCAACTGTAGATCATGGAGCTCGTGGTGGTTGACACGAAAGCTACTAGAAAAGTATGAGCCTCACGATCTCTATGTTCCCCTCTCGCCTCAAGAAACCCCTCTCCACACCGCCGACCAGACCAGCTGAAGCCACCAATACGACGATGATGCACCACCGATTGCATAACTGTTGTGGACAACACAGGCGCCGGACACGCCGCACGACTCGGCGGTCATCTGGAATCAATTCCGTACAATAATTCCAAACAGAGGTCAATTCTACATTAATGTCATTTGCATGTCTCCTTTTAATTTTTGGAGATACATTTGCATGTCTCATATTACTACTTCAAGTATCTTTTAAGATTTCTTTGATAAAATTTGGACAGGCGTTAGCGAATGATATGTTGCATGAATCTTAGGAGATGGTATATATGAATCTTTGTGTTGTGCACCAACCTTATGCGCTTCTCAAAAATGAATTGCAGGTGGCTATCATAGACTCCTCTCCAATCTTCCGCCGATGAGTAGCCGATGACACATCCAATTCTTTGGAAAACGTCGTTGTGCATGATCGTGCTCTTCCGCATATGTCTTTCCTCACTCTAAGCCATGACACCAGAACTTCGGATGCCAGCTGCTCAACTGGATCATTGACCAGTGAGAACCCAACGACAAGTCATCTGGCAATGCACTTGTCCATGATAACGCTGTCGTATTCTGTTGAGCTACATGAAATGATGACACCAGATTTCAACGCAAGGTATGCACATGTATACTCTCTCTCTCAACTTATGTATGGAACATAAATATTATGCCACATTTTCACTTGGTAATGTTTATAATCGATATGAGGGTGAGAGAGTTTCTGAGGGTTGTATCCCAAAGGAGAACATGATATTTGCAACTGATTTGGACGACTATGAGTTGTATGGGCGATATGCAAAATAAGCTAGATTTGGAAGTAAGAAACACAAGAACAAGACGATGTTGCGCGTGTATTCTTGCTCTCAGCAAGGCTATTCTACGTTTCACAAGAACAATGAGGAATGCAAACATGCAAAGATGTCAAAGAGGGTCGGTTGCATGGAAGCTGTCAAGATAAAGCTGAAAGGAGAATAATGGTTTCATGAGAAAGTAGAGTTGAAGAACAACCATACCTTACACAATATCAAGGACCATGTTATCACACAAGATCAAGGACCCTATTATTATGGATTATGTTGATTCTCTTCAGCATAGTGGATTCTGCCCTAACCCAACCACAAATATGCTAGGGGAATTGCATGGGGGCTCTAAGCTCTTGCCAATAAATAAACATGACATGGAAAAAATTTACGTATGAAGTCTGACTCATCCTGTATCTTTATTTTAAACCCTAGTGGGTTTTATACGTGTTAACTTCATCACTCTGCATTGACATGAACTGCTATATGAAATGCGGAAGGGAGGCTAATTTACGCTAGAAGCAAGTGGATGATGTAAAAAAAATGATGACTTCTTCAGTGAGTGTAGAAAAGATAACCCGATGTTTTATTATGATATTGATCTTGATTCAGCAGGCGTCGTGAAGAATATTTTCTGCAGTCATGCTAACTGTCAAGCTAACTATGCTGAATTTAGAGATGTGGTCACATTCGACACCACATATAGAAGCAATTTTTTACTGCATGCCGTTGGCATGTTTGTTGGGAGCAACCATAATTTGCGGGCCATCATATTTAGGTTTGTCCTTGTCCGTGATGACACAGAGAAAACTTTTTAATGGGTTTTTGTACTTTCCAAAGATGTATAGAAGACAAAGATCATATTTGCATACTTACAGGTATACTTGTTCTTGTTTGTGCCGGCACACATGCCCAATCAATCAATTTGGTGCCATTTTTTGTTGACTAATAATTACTTTGGAGATCAAGATCACGCTATGGCAAATGCTCTTGGGCCTGTGTTTTTAAATACGATTCACAGACTTTGCACATGGCATATGTTGAACAAGCACACAAAAAGCTTAAATAAACTTTATTACTTGCATAAAGGATTGGAAGAAAAGATACTTACAGCGATAAATCACCCACTAACCTAGGTGGAGTTTGAGGGTGCATGGCAGGAGATGGTGGTTGAGTAGGAGACAAATCCCACATTGATTTCTTCATACTTCAAGATTTTCTACGGGAGAATAACATCAACTAAACGTAGTGAGAGCACCAACAAAAATATGTACCAATTGTTGCAAAAAAAAGATGTTGAAGGTCTAGAAACTTTTGCGTCGTAGGTATGAGATCTTGTACACTAACTTCTTTCATGGCATGCTTACGTAATAGATCAAGGGTTTATTGTATTATTTCTGCTAGGTAATTTTCATTTATTAATGGCGATCAGTTAATATCTAACTCATTCTACTTTTCTTCGCTGATGCAGGACCCTCCTACAGAAGAAACAAATTACCCCTGAAACGTCAACTAGGCATGATCTATACTTTTGCAATATTTATATAATACCAAGCGGCTTATGTTTCTGGAACATCTTTTCGTACAAAGAAGGTTGACACAACTAATTTCCTTATGTACTATGGGAAAGAAGGCCCTATATTTTTATGGTCACAACATGAGTTTTTTTTTGACGTGGTCACGACATGAGTTTAAAGTAGTTTGCAATGAAAAGAAAGAAGAGAAGAGTTGTGAGTGCATACGGTGGGAGCACACAAGTAACCAAACATTATGGATCTCTAAAATTTTATACATGAAAAATACCATATGAATGGAACCACGTTTACACTAGACTGCTATGCTGACACCTCATCTCATTATAGTATTGATAAATGAGCAGATTCGGAAGCTCCCTTGAAGTACGTGTTAAGAAGGTGCTCAAGGAATGCCTATATCGACATTCCCTGTGACAGAAATGACACTTTACAAACTGGACAAAAATGACATACCGGAAAGTGGTATAAATTGCAACCTGCTGGAGAGCAACTTAGAGCGGGGAATAGATCAAAAGTGGCCGATGAAAGAGCCATGACCGTCTTGGATCGAGGAACTAGTAGATATGTTCAATCATCGAATTATCTTTGGTTCCTGGTTTGCATTTGTTTTTAATCTAGTGAGGATAAAGTAAGACCCTGCAGTCGCGCTGGATAATGAGTTCGCCTTTTATCTACAGATTTGTGTTCGTTTCTGCTAGATGAAGGAAGAAGGTTCTCTCGCATATGCATTCAAGATCTACTAGTAGTCTTATTTCCTTCTTTCAAATAATTACATGGAAACTTCCTAGGAATAGTACATGATATTCAACCCTTTGATCCGAAGAATTTATTCCTTGATGGTTATACTTTAATTTGGAGTACCATAATCATAAGGCCGTAGAAAATACCATGGGCAAGGTTCGGGCTCCGGCTGAAGTCGTCCGTCCGCGGTCATCACCACCTTACAGCGCATCACCTTGTCACGGGTATCGTCGGCGACGTAGCCGAGCGGGGGGCGGTCGGTGTAGATCGCCACGTCAGCGTCGATCTCCACCCGCCCCGAACGGCGCCACTTCGCCGCCATGCGCTCCCGGAGGCTTCTCGAGAGCCCCAGGCCCTCGGCCCTGGCCAGCAACTCGACGTCTCTGCCCCAGGGCTCCCGGGACACGCAGCCGCGCGGCTCCACGCGCGCCCAGCCGATCGCCACGCCTGAGTACGTCAGGACCACCTCGGCGCGGTCGGCGCACGCCTTGCTCGCCCGCAGCGTGAGGTTGAACGCCGGCGAGACCACGCGGCCGGGCCGGGCCACGTCGATGCCCTCGTAGCCGGCGAGGCTGACGGAGAAAGCCGGCATGTTGGCGCGCTTCATGTATTCCACGGGAAGGAACAATAGCGCCGTCAAAACAACCGAAACAATTACCAGGGCTAGGTAGGCGCGCCAGTCCGGGTCGCCGGCGGCGGCGCGTTGCCCAGGACTGGCGCTTCATCGTCGCGCGGATCGGCGGGGATGGCGTGGTACTGGTAGGCCGCCTGTTCTAGGTCGACGCCCATGCTTCTTCGATCTTTGGACGACTACTCAAGGCTACCTGTGGTTCTTGGTTGTCTCTGGATCATGAGGAGATCCGATATGCCCGTGGTTTCAGTTCGTGAGCCCAACTGCTGCGCGAATATATCGGCCATGACTCAGGAGACAGTTTGGAATTGGTTCAGTCAATATCCAGAGATAGGATTTCTCGTAAGCGAACTCTCGTATCGTACGTACGTGATCTGAACAGGCTTCCGCGCGTATACTGATCTTGAGATCCTCATCTGTCACGGCATGTATCTCTTTAATATAATATGGTTCAAAAAAAAAATCTCTTCTCCCTTGTAAGAACGTAAACCTCGATCTAGAGGGTCCATCTCATCGTCTAGCAGCCATGGAAGAACCTTTCGCGCTTTGGCATCCCTGCCTCCTGGTGGCGTTCTTCGTATCCGTCGCTGTGGTCGTCTTGACCGCCGTCACCGTCCTCGACATCAAGCTCGTGTCAACTCCGCCCGAGTTCTCCGCGACCGTCTCCGGCTACGAGGGCCTCGTTCGGAGCGCCGGCGCGGGAGCCGCGCCGCCCTCCTTCCGCGTCGCCCTCCACGTCAAGAACGATAACGTGTGGTGGCAGCACTGCTTCGCGGTGGGCCGCGCGGTGGTGGAGTACGACGGCGTGCCGCTGGCCTCCGCCGATCTCGACGGGTTCTGCGTCCCGCCGAAGAGCGTCGTCGAGGTGCCCGTCGTGGCCGCCGGCGAGGGGCTGGTGGGGATGCCGGACCAGCTGTACGAGAGCCTCCAGGGCCGGCGCGAGCGGCAGGAACGCGTGCCGCTGGAGGTGAGGCTGATGCTGGACTGGGGCAATACTAGGTCCATGCTGCTGCGGTGCACGGCGATGCTGGATGGGCGGTCGGACTTGCCGTCCCGCTGCCTGCTTTTCTTCTTCGTGGAGCCAGGCAAGATGGATGGCGAGTGACTCCATCGTATGGTCGGATCGAAATTTGCGTTATTCGAAAATACGCGAAAAAGCAAAACCACAACCCTATAGACGTCCCCGGCTTATCACCGAGCGTTCACTCGTGCTTTTGGATTCGTGCAAGTTCCTCCACAAATGTCAACAAACACCCTGTGATGTACTATTACCTTCGAGACTACAGTTTGTAAATAATAAAGTATGCTTGGTGTCAGCGGCCATCGGTTGATTTCTTTCAGAAAAAGAATCGATTAGGAACATAAATTTCTACATAGATTCATCACTGAAAAATAATGACCATCGGAAGATTTCTCTCCGTGGAAACATTCTGTAGTACATTTGGATCTGAGAAGAAATAACAATGAAAAAGTGCATGCAGGGATCCTATTCACCCATTAATTTCCTTCACAATTCATATCAATATCGGTGTTCAAAATAGAAAAAAAAATATAAATCACTTGCAGCTCATATGTTCTTCTCAAACAGGAACACCGAAAAATGGAAGCAAAATTGAATGGGGAAAAGTTTGGAAAAAGAAATCATAAAACAATCTACAGATCTGAACAAGATATTTGAGGTGCCGGTCCATGGATGTCCCTCTGCGGAGTTCTTTGATCATGGAGATGGGGTCTCTAGTCCGCCGCCGCCCCATCTCCAGCACCCCCTCCACTTCCGGCGGCCGTCGTGACGGAGTTGTCGGCTTGCACCGCTGTCGGCACCTCCTAGGGTTGGCATGGGCGATGGATTAGATGAAATGAGCTATCAGACCAAGGTTGTCCTTCCGCGAGAGAGAGAGGGGGTTCCCATGGAGACGGTGGAGAGAGGATGAGGATGGGAGATAACCTGGAGGAGACATGTTGTACATGTGCAGTTTCTTTCGTATAGGGAGTGGAAAATGTACAAGGCAAGGTTGTGGGCGTAAAATGCTGTACACCAATCTCAGAACACCGACGACCCTTGGATAAGCCTAGGACGTCCGACACTGTGTGGAATCGCTGCGTTCGAAAATACGAGACAACATCGACTTCTTGCCGTCACTAATTGACATGGAACCTATCCAACGTCTACGGGTGTCCCTTTCCCTTCCCACTAGCCAATACGAAACAGATAATGTTCACCCATCTCTATACCTCCAATTTTAAGTTCAGTTTAGTGTTGTGCCAATATTACGGGAGAAATGCTACCATTAATTCGGGAGAGATACAAGTCATGGTAAAATTGTTATCTCATGTCCTGGTACGCTGAGTATTATGTGTGAAGGAGCAACAGTAGTCAGGAAGGTAGGTGTTGGCACTACTTTCTCGCCCCCGCGGGGACGAACAGGGGAGCCTAGCTCCGCCGCCTACCTCACTCCCCTTCTCCTCTCCTCCTCTCTGCTGCAGTAGGGCCGGGCTGCCGGGCGCTGCCTGTTGGTGCTGGCGCCAACGGAGCCGGCCAAACCTTCCTCGTGTGGGTGGACTGGTGGTGCGGCGCGCGGCGACTCGCGGCGGTGCACCTCGGCCTTACGTCGGTCTGGCGACTTCAGGTGATCTTGGTGGCGGTGGGGTGGTTGTTTGGTGGCAGGAAGCCACTATAGTTTACGCGTGGCCGGAAGCGCCCTCTCGACCCAGATCTAGGCCCAAAAGGGTCCCATCCCCCATCTGGGCCTAGGCGGGCTGGCCAGACGTGTTGGCGGCGCCCCCGATGGACGGAGAAGCAGGAGCTTGTGTTGGGAATGGTGGTGTCGGCGGCACCCTTGCTGTAGTACGGCGGCAGGGCTTTACAGGCCCTTTTTGGCTCGGCCGGAGGGCCTAGTTTGACCTGATGCTGCATCCGGTCGGCTACTACCTTTCCGGCAGTGGAGGCGGTTCCCTCCCGCGTGCCATAGTACTGTCGTCTCTCGCCAGAGTACCTTCTTCTCGGTTTTACCGGCCACGCTACTTGGGCCATGGCGTGACAATGGTGATGACTAGAAGATCGTGGTGGCGTGTGTTGGTGGGAGGCAAGATTGGTGGAGCGATATAGAGCATCTGAGGGTGGTTTTTCTGGAGGTCGAGAAAAATCCTTGCCATCTCGGCACTGACGCGGTAACGCCTGCAGGTGTCATCATCCTTCCTGAAGGGTGTCGGGGGTACCTTTTCCCTATCCCAGCGTACCGGGGTAACCCCAGCAACTATCCAGGGAGCATCGTCGTCGTGTTGCTCGCTTCTTTGAGGTGCTGCTTGGTACGAGGCGCATTCGGAGTGCTAGGAATGTGGTGGGAATTCTCCGGAGGGCATGACGGCTGCAAGTCATGTCCGTTTTCGTCGAACCATAGATGTTGGTATTGTTTTCTCTTCTTTGTTCTTTTTTGTTTCTTTTGGGCATGCTTTGTGTTGTTTGCCCCAGCAGTTTCTTTACAGTTGTATCCGTTGGTTGCTATATTAATATAGCAGGGTGAAAGCCTATTTCGAGAAGGTTTGGCACTAAACCCTGATTGTGATTACTTGTCTTTGTACCGGTGGATGCCTCGGATGGTCCAAGAAATTACTATTTAGCGCCCAGATTAAAAAGAAATGAGAATAGAGTAAATGATAAAAATTGAGGACAGAGCATTTCTGGTTACTAGATGATGTGAAGTGTTAAGGAAGCCATATCTTCTCTACCATTGTACATGCCCTTAGTGCATGTTGGTTGTATGTACGGGGGAGCCAAGGTCGGCGAGCGTTTGCTTGCGTTTATCAGTTTGGCGAGATAGTTCCTAGCAGTCAGTAGCGCAATGAGTGCGGAGATAGAGCTCGGCACACACATGAGGGTTAATTGGCTAGGAAATGGTATGGAGGTGCGGCAACAAAGGGGGCCCATGTTCCCCTCCCAGGCGGGTGCACTATGTCGGCCTGCAAGTCTAAATTCAGGGGATTAGAACACCATGTTTACCAACATTTAGATCAAGCGAGCGGTGTCCCGGGAGATCAATGGACACCCAGGTAGGTTCCTGACGGCAGACCGCGGTGATGCTCATTGTCGCACCCTAGACACAACTGGACAAGGCATCAAAGGACGAGAGTGGCGATTTTAGCTTGCATGCTAGATCCCGTGCACCTCCCTACCTACCATTGATATGTGTTGATTTGCTGCTTCAAGATTTAAGATTCCCGCTATACGATTTCATTAAATTTTATCATATTTTAAAATTTTATGTCAAAATGAATTGTAATGAAACAGAGTAAAACATTGCACGTGATATAGCATACACGCACATGATATTGCAGTGATATAGCAATGTATGGAGAATCACATTTCTGACCAAAGGACGGATGGTTCCTTCCTTCAGATCTGCTGTGGGGTGGGCGGAGGCAGAGATGTGAAGGAGAGTCGATGGGGAGCGGTGGCCGGTGGTGAAGATTGGGTAAGAAAGATGAAGGCATAGAAAACCTGTACGTAACCAACAACGCTGTAAGTACAAGGACAACACAAGTATTTTTTTTATTTTTATTTTTTTGCGGGGAGGACAACACAAGTATGACCGTGCACTGCAGTAGATTGCACATTTATATACGTACGTAGGTAGTATTTTCATACATGGGGAATACCACCGATCAGAAAAGAGCTCATCTGAGCTCGGGATCAAACGAGCATTTTTCGGCAACGAAGTAGTATATGCAGATGGTCCAGTAATGCATCAAACCCATGACGACAATGCGTCAAACCCGGTCAGTGGTCGTCTTTCATATCCGTTACAGAATGCTTAACGAAAACAACAGTTCGTCATGTCTACTGTTGTAAGTTGAACTAACTGCTACCTCCTCTCCTCTCCTTCCTGCTGGTGCTCAGCCGTAATAAAGTTCGTCTGACCTGTTAAAACAAAAAGTACACAACATATTGCTGTGAGAAAAAGTATACAAATGAAAAGAAAACATACCCCGCCACTCTTTTTTGCATGGTATAGTACTCCATACAAAACATTCAAGAGCACGTAAACGTTTTCCAAAATCGCACCTCAAATATAGGAGAGGGTGTTTTGTGCATATAACAACAGTTAATTAAAGCCCACTTAGTCTGGTTCAAGAAAAAAAACCAGGAAATATCTAAAGCAAAGATAGAAAGACTACTAACCGTAGTGTGTCTTTTTTTTTTGCAGAAAAAGATCCGGATCTATTTTATGAGTTCATAAGAAGTACAAAGTATCCTAAACATAATAAAAATTACATCGAGGTCTTTGGACCACCTAACGAATACTACTGCCACCAGAGCGAGCCGCCGACGCGCCGCTGTCGCCGCTCCATTATCGGAGCCGGCAAAGATAGAAAGACTACTAACCGTAGCGTGTCTCCCAAAAAGACCAGGCAGTTGTAAGACACAGGTAAACTACTCCCTCCGTCTCAAAATAGATGTCGCAGATTTGTCAAAATTTGGATGAATCTAGACAATATATAGTATATAGATTCATCGAAATTTTGACAAACCCGAGACATCTATTTTGAGATGGAGGGAGTACAGGGATTTGGCAGAAGATCTATTTTTGTCATTTTAAAGATGCCCTTCTTTCTATTTTACAAACAGCACAAGACACCATGCATAGTTGACGCACCAATAAAAATGCGAATAAAGCAATTCTCACTTGCCTGGGCTCATCACTTGGTGAAGTACCGTGTGAAGTGACCAGATGGGAAGCTGCACCAAAATAAATACAAGTCGGTTAAAGCGAACGTTATGCAATGTTCAAAAACGAAGGCGAATTTTTTGTATCCATGTACATGAAGTCATCCCGGGCATGGACGGTTTTACAGCAGGATTTACCAAAAGCACTGAGACCTACCTAACTAGTGACACATCACTAAGGAAGTTATTTTTTTTATGGTCACCCCGGGGGGACAAAAGCCCCACCTGAATTTTCATTTATAAGGAAGTTCTTTGGCTTCCTATGTGTTTGTTCTGGTGCCACAAGAGGTGATAGAGCAGTGTGGGTCCTCATCCCAAAGGTAAAAACATGCTCTGTGTCTTTGCCCAACTTCAGCCTTTTCTTTGAGCAATGTAACATGTGACATCTGTTAGAAAGCTCATACAAATAGACTCTGGTTGATTCTGGATGATATTATTGAGGACCAGAGTGCATTAGTGTGGAGCAGGTTAGTTACCGACAAAGTTCTCATGGCTTACTAATGTATCCACTATCTGGAAAAAAAGAAGGGCAAATCTGGAGATATCAAGATTTAATAAGACCAAAGCATATATGGCTGGCTTGAATGGGGTCATCTTGAGTAATTAATTGACAAGATGGGTAACGAATCATAGAGTGTGTGTGTGCTCTGACACCTTCTCTGTCAGGGTTAATGAACATTGAGAGTTTTTCACCCCATTAGAGGAGTACGGCAAGGTCAGAACTGATGGAACTGCTTCATTACACCCTGCATGGCTGGCTTGCAGATGTCGGTTGCTGCCTGCTTGAGCTTTGGGGGCAGGGAATGGACACGGGAGAGTGGGCTGAAGTCCTGAACTATGTTAAGACTGTTTTCTTGATTATCTAACGTATTTTGGTGTATACATATTTCTTGTACATAAATGCTCCTATATTTTGGGGCCTATCATACTAACTCTGCACATGGAGAAATTTATATACTTCAAACATGGAACAAACAATATGGATCATCTTTAAATAAGACTTTGCTGAGAAAACTTGTATACCTCTTGCAACAAATTCAGCATCTTCAGATACCTCCACATTCAACACTTTGATTCTCCGAAGATATCTACGCGGGAAGTATACCTGAATCTGTAAAGCCAACGAGACATATTTCTTAGTGATAACATTGTGCTAATCACGATTTCGTATAAAAATACGAGCGTCACAGATCAATTAAATCACTATTAAAACATAAAAGCTTACCTGCACATCGAGATCAGAATTAAGGCCATCTCCACTGTTCATCACTATGCTCAGCAACAAGTTTTCTAACTGATAAACAGCAGCAAAAAATTAAAGAGAAGAATAGCATAAAGAAATACCCCCTCCATTCCACAATAGATGTCATTTTAGAGTTGTGCACAAGCTTAAGTGTGAGTTGGCACAAGTACTAAATGTGAGTGAAATATCAATATTTCCAGCAAATGGTGTCAAGAAAGTTTCAGGCGACGTTAACGAGCTTCTGCACAGAAAAACTTATAGGAAGAGGTCCTGGGTGCAATGGCTAAGAAGGAGACCCGAGCAGCAGATACTTCCATATAAAGGCAAGCTGGCATCCAAAGAGAGATAGGATCAAAAAAATTGAGAGATGCAAATGGGAATTGGGTGGACAATGAAGAACAACAGAACAGATGGTCACGGATTTCCTCAAGGTGCTGTACACCAAAGACCCTGATGTCAACCCCAATGAGCTGCTAGCACTATTTGAGCATGAATTCAAGGAGTATAAGAACAGGCCCTTATGCAGAGAATTCAATGATGGCGAAATACATGATGATCTGTTTCAAATAGGTCCAATCGAGACACCCGGGCCTTCCAGTGAGATTTTCCAAAGGAAGTGGGACACACTGAGGGGGGATGTTATCAATGCAATTAAGGAATTCTTTCAGATCAGGGATTATGCTGGCTGGGTTGGACGGCACAGTTACTTTCCTGAACGGTAACTAACCAGAAGAACATATTTCAGACCAATTAACCAATGTAATATGATTTACGAAGTTGTAGCCAGATGCTTACTCCATTGGATGAGACCGTTTCTCTCGAAGCTTAACTCCAAAGCTCAGAGTGCTTTGTGAGAAAGTCGGTTTAATGTGTTGGGTTTGCACACTACATCACAGCTATGTTGGGTTTGCACAATCGATCACGGCTATGTTGGGTTCACCAGCCGACAAATCAGAAACAAAGCAACAGGGCACTCTGCAGTTAGGGATGTCAAACGGCATGCCGCCGGCGCCACATATTGCCACTTAAATGTGTTATAGGTTTATCTTTTTCCAGGTTAGTTTAAACAATCACAAACCTATAACTAACAGCAGATAAGTGGCGTTAAACGGGATGCCATTTACATCCCTATCTGCAGTGCTTGTTCCAGGAGCATGAGGTGGAAGCGATCACCAATATCACGTTACCTACCTGAGATGCAGAACATTTAATTGGTTGGAACTTTGAAATGCTTGCTTGCTTCTCAGTAAGAAGTGTGTACAAGCTTACTCCTAGGAATTTCTGAACAGCACAGGGAACGGAAGTTTAACAGGGACAGCGGCAGGAAGATGTAGAGCACCATCTAGAACACGACGGTAAAACAGAATATTCGGCTAACGTATAGCCACTGAATGCCTAGCACCGAAGCTTACAAAATGGCACCAAACCCTGGAACTGGACAACCTTTAATATTTGTGGTCGAGGTCCAGAGGATGCCCATCATGCTCCGGTTTGGTGCACCAAGGCCATGGGCCCTTCTACCTGAATTACAAAAAAAGTGTGGGATCTGCCTTCAGAGGAAACCTTCAGGAAACTGCTACCGGAATGGCCATTATTCTCCTTGCAGCTGTCACTGAGAAACGAGATGCAAAATCATAATGATGATTTGGAGAGCATGGGATCTGCGAAATGACATCATGCATAATAAAGGTTGAGTCTCCTGTGTCCTTGGTCCTTTTTCTGCAGAGTTAATTGGAAAGCGTCCATCCAGATTGTCAGAAGTCGGAACAGCAGCTATACAAAAGGGAAACAGCCATTGTATGCGGAGGCAAGGTGGCAGATGAAACAAAGGACCGCGATCCGAAGGTCATGGACAAAACATCATTAGAGGTGGATTAAACTGAATACTGACAGGTCCTTTGGTGAAGCCAAGGGCCAGGGTGCGGAGATAGTTGCAAGGAATCATCGAGGAAATGTGTGCTCTCAAGCCCTGTTCGGTATGGAGGAATTGTAGAGGAATTTTGGAGGTTCGGTTTCCTATGGATTTTTTCCTTAGGAGGTGTTCGGGACAAAGGAAGACCCTACAGCAATTCCTATGGAAAGCTTTCCTTTCCTACGATTCTGACAACATTCCACAGGAATTTAAACATCTGGTCTGATCTCTTGTTTTTGTGGATGCTCGAGGCGTGCAGAGATGTTAGCCAATTAAAATACTCATCTATGTGCTATTCATATAGCGGATATGTGCTTGTAGCTGAATAAAAAATATGCTAATCATTGATCTGCCGTGGCTCTACCGTGTGCAGCGGAGTTAAAAAAGATCTGGATGTGTACTGTTTCCTACGTTTTTACATTGCTCGTCCAAACGCCTATGCTTCTACGTTTCCTCTGGTTCTGAATCCTGTAGTTTTGCATCAACAATGATTTCCTCTTCCTACACAGTTTTTGGTTCCTATGTTTTTCATACCCATGCTCCGAACGGAGCCTCAGTAGGGCAGAAGATTCAGCTGTGCGCATGCAGATGTAGCAGAGATTGCCACGGTAGTTGTGCAGCTTCGACACCTGACCAAACTCTATGCAGGGTCGGTTGGCATCGAGACTGACTCTGCTTCCTTCCGTTTCATGAAGCATTGCCCAGGAAAACAGTGCACCGATCATGATGGTGTACTGCTAGCAGGAGGCACATAATCTTCTGCGGTTCTTCTCAGAGTGGAGAACTAGCAAAGTGTAAGAGAGAGCAACAGAGCTGCACAGAAACTGGCAATTTGAACACAAGGAATCTACGCTTCCTCCAAGTGTACCTAGCGGCGACGACCTCAGTTGTTTGTAACTCTTTATTGGGTAGCTCTTGTCTTCCTCTTTCCAACGCAATTGGAATCGGGTCAATCGGAGTTACCAATCAAAAGTTATAATCGTTTGATTATTTGTCTTTTATTTAAATGGAAAAAGAAAAGGAATTCTCTGGGCCGAGCGGTAGTACCGGGCCGCTACCGCCCGGCCCCATCTCGCGGCCTCCTTCTCTTCCTCGCGCGGTAGCGCCTTTCGGTGGTACCGGCCTGGCCCGGTAGTACCGCCCAGGTGTGCCGGTACTACCTGCCAGCCCAGGTCCATCCCCAGCTTCTCCCAGCGCCCAGGCGCGCTTCCTGGCCCAGCCACCCTCGCCTTGCTTCCTACCACCGCTCGCCTTGCAGGTCGCGCGCGCTGCCGCTTCTCTCGCTGGCTCCGCTCGCCAGCATCGCTCTTCCTCGCGCGGGAGCTGGCGCCCGATCCCCTGCTAGCCCCGCTGCCTTCGCTCGCTGCTATGCGCTGGGCCGCCGGGCGATAGTACCGGTGTACTACCAGCCCAGGCCGTTTTAGCCTCCAATGGCCAGATTACCTAGCCCCATATAAATAGCCTCTACCCTTTATCTTTTTGGTTGCTTCTTCTTCCTCTATTCTTTCTCAAGCTTTGCCTAATATTTGACACATCTCTTGGCTTGATTTCTTCCTCCCCCTCCAATGATTCTTGCCCATATTTGAGGGGAAGGTATAGGAGATCTAGATCTATATTTTGACCAAACCAAATCACCTCTTTGTGAGTGATTCTTTGGGATCTTGATCTTTGGGGCTTTTTTTGTTCCCCTTTTGTTTTCTTCCTCTCTTGTTCCATCAATTGCTTTAGTAGCCTTGTTGGAACTTGAGAGTGAAGATTTGGGGCATCTTTGTGTTGTTCTTGCCTTTTGCATTTGGTGCATTGGTGTGTGTTCTCTCCGGAGGATTTGTTCGGTGATATTCATTGGATCTTGTCCCTCTTGGGTTCTTGGAACCCTGGACGGTTGTGTGGCATTTGTGGCGTGTGCTTGAGGTCTTCAATTAAGTTGCAAAGCTCCCCCAAGATTGAGGCCTTGGTGGCGATTATTGGGAGCCTCCAATTAAGTTGTGGAGATAGCCCCAATCTTGTATGGGTTCGGTGACCACCCTTAAGTGTCCCATAGTGGAACAGGTGCTTGCCTGCGTGGTGGGTGCTCGGGAGAATAGGGTGAGGCCTTTGTGGCGTTGGTGGTCTTAGTACTGCCCACCCCTCCAACGATACGTACTCTCTTGTTGGGAGGAACTCTATAAAACATCGCCGTCCCCGCGTGCCTCGGTTATCTCTATACCCGAGCTCTTTACTTATGCACTTTACATTGTGATAGCCATCGTGCTTGAAGTAATTATATTGCTATCATATTGTTGCTTGTCTTGCTTAGCATAAGTTGTTGGTGCACATAGGTGAACCTTAGTATATCTAGGCTTTGTGCTTAACAAAAGAAAACACTAGTTTTATTCCGCCTCTATTAAGCCCATCTCGTAGAAGTTTTAATCGCCTATTCACCCCCCCTCTAGGCGACATCCGTGATCTTTCACGTGGGGAATACCACCAATCAGAAAAAGAGCTCATCTGAGCTCGGGATCAAACGAGCATTTTCGGCAAACAAGTATGTGCAGGAAGAGACACTTCTGTTTGGCAGATGGTCCAGTAATGCGTCAAATCCATGACGACAATGTACATCCGACCCACCCGCCCACACAGCGATCATCTTTCATATCTGTTATAGAATGCTTAACGAAAACAATAGTTCGTCATGTCTACTATTCTAAGTTGAACTAACTGCTACCTCCCCACCTCCTCAGCGAGCTCCACCAAGTCCATCAAATGTCCCAAGAAAGATAAAGGTGAGAGTAGCAAAATTGGGGAATGATGATGATGATTTTGTTAGTATTACCCCGAAACCATCAACAAGTTCCTCCAAGGCTACTAGAGTTGCTGTTGGGAAGATCGAAAAGTCTAAATCATCACATGCTAGACCAAGACATTCTAAGGTGATGTATGATGCATTCTTTAGCTCAATTGTACTGCTTATGTTTCTTTTATGTTCATATATTTTTAGGTGATGTATTATTCAGATGTAGTAAACAAAAAATCATTCACAAAACTACAAATCATTTTATGTGAGGACCTACAAATCATTTTGTAATCATAAGAAACAAAAAATCGTTCACAAAACTATGTACGCCGATTATTGGTGCCGCTCTAGCTTCAGTCCTAGAGCCTTTTATGTTGAACTTTGGTGGGGCTTTAGGAAAGATTTGCAAATGGTCATCTTGATCATCATTAACTGGGTCATCACACACCGACATCTCATAAGATATAATTTCTTCTAGATGCATCCTAAGTTCCTCCAAGACAGGATATTTCATAGGCTACTTTTGATCTATTACCGCTCTAACATCTCCATAAGCTACTCTCAGCATGATGCAATTTATACCACTTCTTTATATTCCATTGGGTCTAGTTTGTACAATGTAATTTATGTCATATAGAAGGTTGATATGGGTATTGAGTACCTTCTTAGCACATACTTGCAAGGGAGTTTCTAAATCTGCTCATTTATCAATACTATAATAAGGTGTGAGCATAGCAGTCCTACACAATAACACACATAATTAGTGTAAACGTTTAGCCCCATACTTGCAGGGGATCTTTTGAATCTGCTCATTTATCAATACTATAATGAGTTGTGCACATAGCCTGCACAATAACACACATAATTAGTGTAAACGTGGTTCCATTTATGGTATTTTCTAAGTGTAAAATTTTGGAGATCCATAATGTTTGGTTACCTATGTGCTCCCATCGTCTGCACTCACAACTATACCATTCTTTGTTTTCATTGCAAGCAACTTTAAACTCATGTTGTGACAATGAATATGTAAGGCCTTCTTTCCCATAGTACACAAGGAAATTAGTTGTGTCAACCTTATTTATATGAAAAGATGTTCCAGCAACATAAGCCTCTTGGTATTTTGTGAATATTACATAGGTATAGATCCTGATCGATTGGCATTCCAGAGGGTACTTTGTATTTATCGCAGGAGGATCCCGCATCAACAAAGAAAAATTGAATGAGTTAGATGTTAACAGAACACCATCAATAAATGAAAATTTCCTAGAAGAAAGAATACAATAAACTCTTGATGTGTTACATAACCACACCATGAAAGAAGTTGTTATTGTACAAGATCTCATACCTGCGATGCAAATGTTTCTTGACCTTCAACATCTTTTCTTTTCTGCAATAGTTGGTACATTTTTTCGCAAACACATGCAGGGTTGTTGAGTCGTCGATGTGGCTTGTTTTCACCATTATGTTGGTGCTCTCACTATGTTGAGTTGATTTCATTCTCCTATAGAAAATGTTCTTGAAGTATGTATAAATCCAACTTGCACGAAGATCATACAGACTACACAATGTGAGATATGTCTCGAGTCCGTACCCAATCACCATCTCATTCCATGCATTCTCAAACTCTACAAGGGTTAGTGGGTGAGTTAACGCTGTAAGTAGATTTTCTTCCAATTCATTATGCAAGTAATAAAGTTTATTTAAGCTTTCTATGTGCTTGTTCAACATATACCATCTACAAAGTCTGGCAACCGTATTAAGAAACACAGATGCAAGAGCATTTGCCATATTTTGATCTTGATCTACAAAGTAATTATCAGTCAGCAAACAAATTGACACCAAATTGATTGGTTGGGCATGCGTACCTAACACAAAAAAGGCCAAGTATACCTGTAAGTATGCAAATAGGATCTTTGCCTTCCATGCATCTTTAGAAAATCCAAAAACCCATTAAAAAGTTTTCTCGGTGTCATCACAAATGAGGACAAATCCAAATATGACGTTTTGCAAATGATGGTTGCTCCCAATAAACATCCGCAAGGACATGCAGTAAAAATTGCTTCCACATGAGGTGTTGAATCTGACCACATCTCCAAATTCAGCATAGTTAGATTAACAACTAGCATGACTCCAGAAACTATTGTTCACGACCACACCGATTCAAGAGCAATATCAAAATATAATTTCGGGTTATGTTTTCTACACTCACTAAAGAAGTCATCGGATTTTTTACATCATCCACTTGATCCTTGCGTAAATTATCCTCCCTTCTAAATTTCATATAACAATTTATATCATTGTAGAGTGATGAAGTTAACACGCATAAAACCTAGTAGCGTTAAAACCAGATATAGAGTGAGTCGGACTTCATATGTACATGTTTTCTAGGTCATGTTCATTCATTGGCAAGAGCTCAGGGTTTCCATACAATTTGTCCAGCACATTTGTGGCTGTGTAGGGGAGACTCGACTCTACCGAAGAGTATCAACGTAATCCATAATAATAGGGTCCTTGATCTTGTGTGAATGCATGCGCTTCACCTTACATGGATTAGTGTTGAGAGTATGGTTGTTCTCTAACTCTACTTTCTCATAGAACCATTGTTTTCCTCTCAGCTTTATCTTGACCGCTGCCATGCAACCAACCCTCTTTGATATCTTTGCATGTTTGCGCTCATCATTGTCCTTGTAAAACATAGAACAACCTAGACGAGAGAAAGAATACAAGCGTGTCATCGCCTTATTATTATGTTTCTTACTACCAAATCCGGCTTCTCTTGCATATATCCGATAAAACTCATACCCGTGCACATCTATTGCGAATACCATGTTCTCCTTTGGGATACAACCCTCAGGAACTTGCTCACCCTGACATCGATTATAAACATTAAATAGTGAAAATGTTGCCATAATATTTCTGTTCCATACATAAGTTGAGAGAGAGCACACATGTATATTTCTTGTGTTGGGATATTGTGTCATCATTTCGTGTGGTTCATCGGGATGTGGCGTTATCGTGGACAAGTGCATTGCCGAATGAAATCTTGTTGGGTTCTGACCGACCATCGATCTAGTTAAGGAGCCGGCGTCAAAAGTTCCGTTGCCATGGCTTTGAGTGAGGAAGGACGTATGCGAAAGCACACGGTCAAGCACACCGATGTTTCCTGGAGAATGAGATGTGTCACCGGGTACTCACACACGGAAGCTTGGAAAGGAGTTTATGATAGTTCACATAAAACATTGATGCAGAGCACAAAGATTCATATATATCGTCTCGAAAGATTAATGCAATATATCATTTCCTAACACGTGTCCGAATTGTATCAAAGGAACCCTATAAGATATTTGAAGCAGTAATTGGAGACATGCAAATGCATCTTAGAAAATTAGATGATACTAATGCAGAATTGACCTCCGTTTGAAATTATTGCACGAAATTGATTTTAGATGATCGTCGCGTCATGTGACATGTCTTGTGCCTACGTCGCCCACAACATTTATGTGATCGATGGTGTATCATTGTTGTCTAGGCGGCTTCAGCTGGTTTGTTCGACGATGTCGAGGGGGGTTTCTTCAGGCAAGAGGGGAACAGAGAGATCGTGAGGGATCATACTTTTTTAGTAGCCCACATGCCAACTACCACGAGCTTCACGATCCACAATTGTCGCATAGACGGATCTGACCAGCGAAGCCATGCAGGGAGGGAGGATAGTAGCTATAGTTTTTAGATATATTTTGTACAACCGCTACCTTTTTCGTTGTACATCACCTCAAATTCAAGTCTATTTTTGGTCAGTACTAATTTGCACTACAAAGTTTGTAAACATTACTGGTAGATTTTTAAATTCATAACCAATATCTTCATTGGGACAATATAAAATTATTATATTTTTGTTCTTCTAACTAGTTCAATGAAGTTGTACATTCACATTCTTTAGATCAATTGTGATCTTGTATTCTCAATCATAACTGGCGTATACTAAACCAGATCGAAAATAGTAAAATATACATGTGTGCAAAACGAAGCCACAATTATTGCAGAATATCATATTTATTAAGAGGAAAACAAAACCGTACATTTATAAATAGCTTCCACACTATCCACTAGTGAGTGTCGAGCGAGGAAGAGTTACTCATCATCGTATTTCGCTGAAGAAAAAAAGATCGATATTACCTTTAGATTTTCTCAAATCATAAGTATACAAACAATGTATTAGTATTATGTAAGTAAAATTTGAAATAAGACTCACCTATTGTACATCTAGGCAGTGCGAAACCTCCGGCTACACCTCCTGATAGTCGGCGTACGTCGGCTATAGTTAAGTGTCAGTGGATAAATGGGTCATGGATAAAATACAGCTCATCACCTTGCTCAATATTGTAAATGCTAACGAACATCATTTTGTCCCTCACTTTCTTATGACAAACTCGTACATCTCATGTGTTAGTCGCACCTCTATTTTGAACTCACTTCTCCACGGATGGGTGATGTGATCCCTGAACATACAAGGCATATCATACATATTTGAATTGATACCAGAGTATGTTAATAATAAACGATATGGACCATAAACGTTATGGCTTACCATGCGAGTTTTGAATTCTCCTTGTATTTTAAGTACATTACACACGTCCAATGAGCGCATACGTACTCAATAGATTTACAAACATTGCAGGGTGTTGTCATTGTGAATGATATCTATCAGCGAGTATCGAACTTATATTTATAGGATTGTGATCAAGTAAAATTGCAAACCACCCAAAAATGCATGGGATCCACTTTTTCCGAATCAACATGACTAGAGACTAGTGCCCAATGAATTCTGAACCACTAGGAAATGAGCATTCGGTCTTGTACACACTAAAAATAGAATTGCTATATGCCACACATAATCCTAGCCATTCAGTATATGATATCTTAAATTAGCATATTTTATGTTGACTCTATTTTTTACACATAACAAAATGACAAATAAGTTTGCTATAATAATAATTATAAGTATGGCGATCATGATTGCCGAAAATAGTTTTTCACTAGTTTAGACGAATTGATTTGTGGATAGTCGCTGCAGCTAGCTTTTTTTATGTAGTCTATCATTTTTACATCACATGCACTTTGGTTCCTAGGTTTGGACATAATATTCCAGGCTAGTTGTTGTAGTAACCAAATGCTCTGCGACGTAAGAAATGATGCATGCGACATAAGAAATGATAACTATAACAACTAGTTGGAATATTATGTCCAAACCTAAAATAGTTAGCTACATCGACCATCCACAAATCAATTTTGACTAAACTAATGAAAATCAATTTTTGGCAATTATGTTCGGTGTTATAATTATAACAACCATATTTGTAATTTTATTATGTGCAAAAATGGAGTCAACATAAAATATTCTAATTTAATATATCATATACGAATGGATAGGACTATGTGTGTTGCATATGACAATTATATTTTTAGTGTGCACAAAACCGAATACTCATTCTTAGTGGTTCATAATTCATCGGGCACAAGTATTTAGTCATGTTGATTCAGAAAAAGTCGATCTCATTAATTTTATGGTGGTTTGCAAATGCATTCGATCGTAATCCTATTGCATTATATAGAAGTTCTATGTCCGCTAGTAGATAACATTCAGAATGACAAGACCCTGCAATATTTGTAAATATACGAAATACATATGTGCTACAGAGTTCTCATTGGATGTGTGCAATGTTCCCAAAATACAAGGAGAATTCAAGACTCGCATGGTACGCAAGAACATTTATGATCCACGTTGTTTGATTATCAACATGCTCTATATTAATTTCAAATGTGTAGGTTATATCTTGTATGTTCGGGAATCACTTCACCCATCAGTGGGGAAGTGAGTTCGAAATAAAGATGTGACTAACACATGAGTGGTACGAGTTTTATGTAAGAAAGAGAGGGACAAAATACTTCCTTGAAGGAGAACGTGAGATGTTCGTTAGCATTTACAATAGTAAACAATGTGATGAGCTGTATTTTGTCCTTGACCCATTCATCCACCAAACTTAACTATAGCCCATGTACGCCGACTATCAGGAGGTATAGCCAGAGGTTTTGCACCGCCTAGATGAACAATAAGTCAGTCTTATTTCAAATTTTAATTACAAAATACTAATACATTGTCCATGTACTTATTATTTGAATAAATCTGAAGAAAATATCAATATTTTTTTCAACGAAATAGAAGGATGAGCAACGGTTGCATTGGAGGAATGTAATTCCTCCTTGGACACTTACTAGTGGATGACGTTGAAGGTATTTACAATAGTTTTGTTTTGTTTGCCTCTCAATAAATATACCTATTCCGCAATAATTGTGGCACCATTCCGCATGCTTGTACTATTTTACTATTTTCGATCTGGTTTAGTATACACCAGCTGTGATTGAGAATATAAGATCACAATCGAATCTAAAGAATGTGACTATATAACTTTATTAAACTGGTTAGAAGAAAAAAATACTTTTATACTGCCCCAATGAAGGTATTGGTTATAAATTTAAAAATCTACCAATAATGTTTATAAACTTGGTAGTTCAAGGTAGTACACATTCATTATATTTTACTGGCCAAAAATAGGTTTGCATTTGAGGTATTGGACAACGTAAAAAGGTATCAGTTTTGTACAAAATATATCTGAAAACTACACCTAAGTCCTCGCTCCTTGCATGGCTTGGCTTGTTCGCTCGGATCCATATGCGCGGCAACTGTAGATCATGGAGCTCGTGGTGGTTGACACGAAAGCTACTAGAAAAGTATGAGCCTCACGATCTCTATGTTCCCCTCTCGCCTCAAGAAACCCCTCTCCACACCGCCGACCAGACCAGCTGAAGCCACCAATACGACGATGATGCACCACCGATCGCATAACTGTTGTGGACAACACAGGCGCCGGACACGCCGCACGACTCGGCGGTCATCTGGAATCAATTCCGTACAATAATTCCAAACAGAGGTCAATTCTACATTAATGTCATTTGCATGTCTCCTTTTAATTTTTGGAGATACATTTGCATGTCTCATATTACTACTTCAAGTATCTTTTAAGATTTCTTTGATAAAATTTGGACAGGCGTTAGCGAATGATATGTTGCATGAATCTTAGGAGATGGTATATATGAATCTTTGTGTTGTGCACCAACCTTATGCGCTTCTCAAAAATGAATTGCAGGTGGCTATCATAGACTCCTCTCCAATCTTCCGCCGATGAGTAGCCGATGACACATCCAATTCTTTGGAAAACGTCGTTGTGCATGATCGTGCTCTTCCGCATATGTCTTTCCTCACTCTAAGCCATGACACCAGAACTTCGGATGCCAGCTGCTCAACTGGATCATTGACCAGTGAGAACCCAACGACAAGTCATCTGGCAATGCACTTGTCCATGATAACGCGGTCGTATCCTGTTGAGCTACATGAAATGATGACACCAGATTTCAACGCAAGGTATGCACATGTATACTCTCTCTCTCAACTTATGTATGGAACATAAATATTATGCCACATTTTCACTTGGTAATGTTTATAATCGATATGAGGGTGAGAGAGTTTCTGAGGGTTGTATCCCAAAGGAGAACATGATATTTGCAACTGATTTGGACGACTATGAGTTGTATGGGCGATATGCAAAATAAGCTAGATTTGGAAGTAAGAAACACAAGAACAAGACGATGTTGCGCGTGTATTCTTTCTCTCAGCAAGGCTATTCTACGTTTCACAAGAACAATGAGGAATGCAAACATGCAAAGATGTCAAAGAGGGTCGGTTGCATGGAAGCTGTCAAGATAAAGCTGAAAGGAGAATAATGGTTTCATGAGAAAGTAGAGTTGAAGAACAACCATACCTTACACAATATCAAGGACCATGTTATCACACAAGATCAAGGACCCTATTATTATGGATTATGTTGATTCTCTTCAGCATAGTGGATTCTGCCCTAACCCAACCACAAATATGCTAGGGGAATTGCATGGGGGCTCTAAGCTCTTGCCAATAAATAAACATGACATGGAAAAAATTTACGTATGAAGTCTGACTCATCCTGTATCTTTATTTTAAACCCTAGTGGGTTTTATACGTGTTAACTTCATCACTCTGCATTGACATGAACTGCTATATGAAATGCGGAAGGGAGGCTAATTTACGCTAGAAGCAAGTGGATGATGTAAAAAAAATGATGACTTCTTCAGTGAGTGTAGAAAAGATAACCCGATGTTTTATTATGATATTGATCTTGATTCAGCAGGCGTCGTGAAGAATATTTTCTGCAGTCATGCTAACTGTCAAGCTAACTATGCTGAATTTAGAGATGTGGTCACATTCGACACCACATATAGAAGCAATTTTTTACTGCATGCCGTTGGCATGTTTGTTAGGAGCAACCATAATTTGCGGGCCATCATATTTAGGTTTGTCCTTGTCCGTGATGACACAGAGAAAACTTTTTAATGGGTTTTTGTACTTTCCAAATATGTATAGAAGACAAAGATCATATTTGCATACTTACAGGTATACTTGTTCTTGTTTGTGCCGGCACACATGCCCAATCAATCAATTTGGTGCCATTTTTTGTTGACTAATAATTACTTTGGAGATCAAGATCACGCTATGGCAAATGCTCTTGGGCCTGTGTTTTTAAATACGATTCACAGGCTTTGCACATGGCATATGTTGAACAAGCACACAAAAAGCTTAAATAAACTTTATTACTTGCATAAAGGATTGGAAGAAAAGATACTTACAGCGATAAATCACCCACTAACCTAGGTGGAGTTTGAGGGTGCATGGCAGGAGATGGTGGTTGAGTAGGAGACAAATCCCACATTGATTTCTTCATACTTCAAGATTTTCTACGGGAGAATAACATCAACTAAACGTAGTGAGAGCACCAACAAAAATATGTACCAATTGTTGCAAAAAAAAGATGTTGAAGGTCTAGAAACTTTTGCGTCGTAGGTATGAGATCTTGTACACTAACTTCTTTCATGGCATGCTTACGTAATAGATCAAGGGTTTATTGTATTATTTCTGCTAGGTAATTTTCATTTATTAATGGCGATCAGTTAATATCTAACTCATTCTACTTTTCTTCGCTGATGCAGGACCCTCCTACAGAAGAAACAAATTATCCCTGAAACGTCAACTAGGCATGATCTATACTTTTGCAATATTTATATAATACCAAGCGGCTTATGTTTCTGGAACATCTTTTCGTACAAAGAAGGTTGACACAACTAATTTCCTTATGTACTATGGGAAAGAAGGCCCTATATTTTTATGGTCACAACATGAGTTTTTTTTTGACGTGGTCACGACATGAGTTTAAAGTAGTTTGCAATGAAAAGAAAGAAGAGAAGAGTTGTGAGTGCATACGGTGGGAGCACACAAGTAACCAAACATTATGGATCTCTAAAATTTTATACATGAAAAATACCATATGAATGGAACCACGTTTACACTAGACTGCTATGCTGACACCTCATCTCATTATAGTATTGATAAATGAGCAGATTCGGAAGCTCCCTTGAAGTACGTGTTAAGAAGGTGCTCAAGGAATGCCTATATCGACATTCCCTGTGACAGAAATGACACTTTACAAACTGGACAAAAATGACATACCGGAAAGTGGTATAAATTGCAACCTGCTGGAGAGCAGCTTAGAGCGGGGAATAGATCAAAAGTGGCCGATGAAAGAGCCATGACCGTCTTGGATCGAGGAACTAGTAGATATGTTCAATCATCGAATTATCTTTGGTTCTTGGTTTGCATTTGTTTTTAATCTAGTGAGGATAAAGTAAGACCCTGCAGTCGCGCTGGATAATGAGTTCGCCTTTTATCTACAGATTTGTGTTCGTTTCTGCTAGATGAAGGAAGAAGGTTCTCTCGCATATGCATTCAAGATCTACTAGTAGTCTTATTTCCTTCTTTCAAATAATTACATGGAAACTTCCTAGGAATAGTACATGATATTCAACCCTTTGATCCGAAGAATTTATTCCTTGATGGTTATACTTTAATTTGGAGTACCATAATCATAAGGCCGTAGAAAATACCATGGGCAAGGTTCGGGCTCCGGCTGAAGTCGTCCGTCCGCGGTCATCACCACCTTACAGCGCATCACCTTGTCACGGGTATCGTCGGCGACGTAGCCGAGCGGGGGGCGGTCGGTGTAGATCGCCACGTCAGCGTCGATCTCCACCCGCCCCGAACGGCGCCACTTCGCCGCCATGCGCTCCCGGAGGCTTCTCGAGAGCCCCAGGCCCTCGGCCCTGGCCAGCAACTCGACGTCTCTGCCCCAGGGCTCCCGGGACACGCAGCCGCGCGGCTCCACGCGCGCCCAGCCGAGCGCCACGCCTGAGTACGTCAGGACCACCTCGGCGCGGTCGGCGCACGCCTTGCTCGCCCGCAGCGTGAGGTTGAACGCCGGCGAGACCACGCGGCCGGGCCGGGCCACGTCGATGCCCTCGTAGCCGGCGAGGCTGACGGAGAAAGCCGGCATGTTGGCGCGCTTCATGTATTCCACGGGAAGGAACAATAGCGCCGTCAAAACAACCGAAACAATTACCAGGGCTAGGTAGGCGCGCCAGTCCGGGTCGCCAGCGGCGGCGCGTTGCCCAGGACTGGCGCTTCATCGTCGCGCGGATCGGCGGGGATGGCGTGGTACTGGTAGGCCGCCTGTTCTAGGTCGACGCCCATGCTTCTTCGATCTTTGGACGACTACTCAAGGCTACCTGTGGTTCTTGGTTGTCTCTGGATCATGAGGAGATCCGATATGCCCGTGGTTTCAGTTCGTGAGCCCAACTGCTGCGCGAATATATCGGCCATGACTCAGGAGACAGTTTGGAATTGGTTCAGTCAATATCCAGAGATAGGATTTCTCGTAAGCGAACTCTCGTATCGTACGTACGTGATCTGAACAGGCTTCCGCGCGTATACTGATCTTGAGATCCTCATCTGTCACGGCATGTATCTCTTTAATATAATATGGTTCAAAAAAAAATCTCTTCTCCCTTGTAAGAACGTAAACCTCGATCTAGAGGGTCCATCTCATCGTCTAGCAGCCATGGAAGAACCTTTCGCGCTTTGGCATCCCTGCCTCCTGGTGGCGTTCTTCGTATCCGTCGCTGTGGTCGTCTTGACCGCCGTCACCGTCCTCGACATCAAGCTCGTGTCAACTCCGCCCGAGTTCTCCGCGACCGTCTCCGGCTACGAGGGCCTCGTTCGGAGCGCCGGCGCGGGAGCCGCGCCGCCCTCCTTCCGCGTCGCCCTCCACGTCAAGAACGATAACGTGTGGTGGCAGCACTGCTTCGCGGTGGGCCGCGCGATGGTGGAGTACGACGGCGTGCCGCTGGCCTCCGCCGATCTCGACGGGTTCTGCGTCCCGCCGAAGAGCGTCGTCGAGGTGCCCGTCGTGGCCGCCGGCGAGGGGCTGGTGGGGATGCCGGACCAGCTGTACGAGAGCCTCCAGGGCCGGCGCGAGCGGCAGGAACGCGTGCCGCTGGAGGTGAGGCTGATGCTGGACTGGGGCAATACTAGGTCCATGCTGCTGCGGTGCACGGCGATGCTGGATGGGCGGCCGGACTTGCCGTCCCGCTGCCTGCTTTTCTTCTTCGTGGAGCCAGGCAAGATGGATGGCGAGTGACTCCATCGTATGGTCGGATCGAAATTTGCGTTATTCGAAAATACGCGAAAAAGCAAAACCACAACCCTATAGACGTCCCCGGCTTATCACCGAGCGTTCACTCGTGCTTTTGGATTCGTGCAAGTTCCTCCACAAATGTCAACAAACACCCTGTGATGTACTATTACCTTCGAGACTACAGTTTGTAAATAATAAAGTATGCTTGGTGTCAGCGGCCATCGGTTGATTTCTTTCAGAAAAAGAATCGATTAGGAACATAAATTTCTACATAGATTCATCACTGAAAAATAATGACCATCGGAAGATTTCTCTCCGTGGAAACATTCTGTAGTACATTTGGATCTGAGAAGAAATAACAATGAAAAAGTGCATGCAGGGATCCTATTCACCCATTAATTTCCTTCACAATTCATATCAATATCGGTGTTCAAAATAGAAAAAAAAATATAAATCACTTGCAGCTCATATGTTCTTCTCAAACAGGAACACCGAAAAATGGAAGCAAAATTGAATGGGGAAAAGTTTGGAAAAAGAAATCATAAAACAATCTACAGATCTGAACAAGATATTTGAGGTGCCGGTCCATGGATGTCCCTCTGCGGAGTTCTTTGATCATGCAGATGGGGTCTCTAGTCCGCCGCCGCCCCATCTCCAGCACCCCCTCCACTTCCGGTGGCCGTCGTGACGGAGTTGTCGGCTTGCACCGCTGTCGGCACCTCCTAGGGTTGGCATGGGCGATGGATTAGATGAAATGAGCTATCAGACCAAGGTTGTCCTTCCGCGAGAGAGAGAGGGGGTTCCCATGGAGACAGTGGAGAGAGGATGAGGATGGGAGATAACCTGGAGGAGACATGTTGTACATGTGCAGTTTCTTTCGTATAGGGAGTGGAAAATGTACAAGGCAAGGTTGTGGGCGTAAAATGCTGTACACCAATCTCAGAACACCGACGACCCTTGGATAAGCCTAGGACGTCCGACACTGTGTGGAATCGCTGCGTTCGAAAATACGAGACAACATCGACTTCTTGCCGTCACTAATTGACATGGAACCTATCCAACGTCTACGGGTGTCCCTTTCCCTTCCCACTATCCAATACGAAACAGATAATGTTCACCCATCTCTATACCTCCAATTTTAAGTTCAGTTTAGTGTTGTGCCAATATTACGGGAGAAATGCTACCATTAATTCGGGAGAGATACTAGTCATGGTAAAATTGTTATCTCATGTCCTGGTACGCTGAGTATTATGTGTGAAGGAGCAACAGTAGTCAGGAAGGTAGGTGTTGGCACTACTTTCTCGCCCCCGCGGGGACGAACAGGGGAGCCTAGCTCCGCCGCCTACCTCACTCCCCTTCTCCTCTCCTCCTCTCTGCTGCAGTAGGGCCGGGCTGCCGGGCGCTGCCCGTTGGTGCTGGCGCCAGCGGAGCCGGCCAAACCTTCCTCGTGTGGGTGGACTGGTGGTGCGGCGCGCGGCGACTCGCGGCGGTGCACCTCGGCCTTACGTCGGTCTGGCGACTTCAGGTGATCTTGGTGGCGGTGGGGTGGTTGTTTGGTGGCAGGAAGCCACTATAGTTTACGCGTGGCCGGAAGCGCCCTCTCGACCCAGATCTAGGCCCAAAAGGGTCCCATCCCCCATCTGGGCCTAGGCGGGCTGGCCAGACGTGTTGGCGGCGCCCCCGATGGACGGAGAAGCAGGAGCTTGTGTTGGGAATGGTGGTGTCGGCGGCACCCTTGCTGTAGTACGGCGGCAGGGCTTTACAGGCCCTTTTTGGCTCGGCCGGAGGGCCTAGTTTGACCTGATGCTGCATCCGGTCGGCTACTACCTTTCCGGCAGTGGAGGCGGTTCCCTCCCGCGTGCCATAGTATTGTCGTCTCTCGCCAGAGTACCTTCTTCTCGGTTTTACCGGCCACGCTACTTGGGCCATGGCGTGACAATGGTGATGACTAGAAGATCGTGGTGGCGTGTGTTGGTGGGAGGCAAGATTGGTGGAGCGATATAGAGCATCTGAGGGTGGTTTTTCTGGAGGTCGAGAAAAATCCTTGCCATCTCGGCACTGACGCGGTAACGCCTGCAGGTGTCATCATCTTTCCTGAAGGGTGTCGGGGGTACCTTTTCCCTATCCCAGCGTACCGGGGTAACCCCAGCAACTATCCAGGGAGCATCGTCGTCGTGTTGCTCGCTTCTTTGAGGTGCTGCTTGGTACGAGGCGCATTCGGAGTGCTAGGAATGTGGTGGGAATTCTCCGGAGGGCATGACGGCTGCGAGTCATGTCCGTTTTCGTCGAACCATAGATGTTGGTATTGTTTTCTCTTCTTTGTTCTTTTTTGTTTCTTTTGGGCATGCTTTGTGTTGTTTGCCCCAGCAGTTTCTTTACAGTTGTATCCGTTGGTTGCTATATTAATATAGCAGGGTGAAAGCCTATTTCGAGAAGGTTTGGCACTAAACCCTGATTGTGATTACTTGTCTTTGTACCGGTGGATGCCTCGGATGGTCCAAGAAATTACTATTTAGCGCCCAGATTAAAAAGAAATGAGAATAGAGTAAATGATAAAAATTGAGGACAGAGCATTTCTGGTTACTAGATGATGTGACGTGTTAAGGAAGCCATATCTTCTCTACCATTGTACATGCCCTTAGTGCATGTTGGTTGTATGTACGGGGGAGCCAAGGTCGGCGAGCGTTTGCTTGCGTTTATCAGTTTGGCGAGATAGTTCCTAGCAGTCAGTAGCGCAATGAGTGCGGAGATAGAGCTCGGCACACACATGAGGGTTAATTGGCTAGGAAATGGTATGGAGGTGCGGCAACAAAGGGGGCCCATGTTCCCCTCCCAGGCGGGTGCACTATGTCGGCCTGCAAGTCTAAATTCAGGGGATTAGAACACCATGTTTACCAACATTTAGATCAAGCGAGCGGTGTCCCGGGAGATCAATGGACACCTAGGTAGGTTCCTGACGGCAGACCGCGGTGATGCTCATTGTCGCACCCTAGACACAACTGGACAAGGCATCAAAGGACGAGAGTGGCGATTTTAGCTTGCATGCTAGATCCCGTGCACCTCCCTACCTACCATTGATATGTGTTGATTTGCTGCTTCAAGATTTAAGATTCCCGCTATACGATTTCATTAAATTTTATCATATTTTAAAATTTTATGTCAAAATGAATTGTAATGAAACAGAATAAAACATTGCACGTGATATAGCATACACGCACATGATATTGCAGTGATATAGCAATGTATGGAGAATCACATTTCTGACCAAAGGACGGATGGTTCCTTCCTTCAGATCTGCTGTGGGGTGGGCGGAGGCAGAGATGTGAAGGAGAGTCGATGGGGAGCGGTGGCCGGTGGTGAAGATTGGGTAAGAAAGATGAAGGCATAGAAAACCTGTACGTAACCAACAACGCTGTAAGTACAAGGACAACACAAGTATTTTTTTTATTTTTATTTTTTTGCGGGGAGGACAACACAAGTATGACCGTGCACTGCAGTAGATTGCACATTTATATACGTACGTAGGTAGTATTTCCATACATGGGGAATACCACCGATCAGAAAAGAGCTCATCTGAGCTCGGGATCAAACGAGCATTTTTCGGCAACGAAGTAGTATATGCGGGAAGAGACACTTCTGTTTGGCAGATGGTCCAGTAATGCATCAAACCCATGACGACAATGCGTCAAACCCGCTCAGTGGTCGTCTTTCATATCCGTTACAGAATGCTTAACGAAAACAACAGTTCGTCATGTCTACTGTTGTAAGTTGAACTAACTGCTACCTCCTCTCCTCTCCTTCCTGCTGGTGCTCAGCCGTAATAAAGTTCGTCTGACCTGTTAAAACAAAAAGTACACAACATATTGCTGTGAGAAAAAGTATACAAATGAAAAGAAAATATACCCCGCCACTCTTTTTTGCATGGTATAGTACTCCATACAAAACATTCAAGAGCACGTAAACGTTTTCCAAAATCGCACCTCAAATATAGGAGAGGGTGTTTTGTGCATATAACAACAGTTAATTAAAGCCCACTTAGTCTGGTTCAAGAAAAAAAACCAGGAAATATCTAAAGCAAAGATAGAAAGACTACTAACCGTAGTGTGTCTTTTTTTTTGCAGAAAAAGATCCGGATCTATTTTATGAGTTCATAAGAAGTACAAAGTATCCTAAACATAATAAAAATTACATTGAGGTCTTTGGACCACCTAACGAATACTACTGCCACCAGAGCGAGCCGCCGACGCGCCGCTGTCGCCGCTCCATTACCGGAGCCGGCAAAGATAGAAAGACTACTAACCGTAGCGTGTCTCCCAAAAAGACCAGGCATTTGTAAGACACAGGTAAACTACTCCCTCCGTCTCAAAATAGATGTCGCAGATTTGTCAAAATTTGGATGAATCTAGACAATATATAGTATATAGATTCATCGAAATTTTGACAAACCCGAGACATCTATTTTGAGATGGAGGGAGTACAGGGATTTGGCAGAAGATCTATTTTTGTCATTTTAAAGATGCCCTTCTTTCTATTTTACAAACAGCACAAGACACCATGCATAGTTGACGCACCAATAAAAATGCGAATAAAGCAATTCTCACTTGCCTGGGCTCATCACTTGGTGAAGTACCGTGTGAAGTGACCAGATGGGAAGCTGCACCAAAATAAATACAAGTCGGTTAAAGCGAACGTTATGCAATGTTCAAAAACGAAGGCGAATTTTTTGTATCCATGTACATGAAGTCATCCCGGGCATGGACGGTTTTACAGCAGGATTTACCAAAAGCACTGAGACCTACCTAACTAGTGACACATCACTAAGGAAGTTATTTTTTTTATGGTCACCCCGGGGGGACAAAAGCCCCACCTGAATTTTCATTTATAAGGAAGTTCTTTGGCTTCCTATGTGTTTGTTCTGGTGCCACAAGAGGTGATAGAGCAGTGTGGGTCCTCATCCCAAAGGTAAAAACATGCTCTGTGTCTTTGCCCAACTTCAGCCTTTTCTTTGAGCAATGTAACATGTGACATCTGTTAGAAAGCTCATACAAATAGACTCTGGTTGATTCTGGATGATATTATTGAGGACCAGAGTGCATTAGTGTGGAGCAGGTTAGTTACCGACAAAGTTCTCATGGCTTACTAATCATAGAGTGTGTGTGTGCTCTGACACCTTCTCTGTCAGGGTTAATGAACATTGAGAGTTTTTCACCCCATTAGAGGAGTACGGCAAGGTCAGAACTGATGGAACTGCTTCATTACACCCTGCATGGCTGGCTTGCAGATGTCGGTTGCTGCCTGCTTGAGCTTTGGGGGCAGGGAATGGACACGGGAGAGTGGGCTGAAGTCCTGAACTATGTTAAGACTGTTTTCTTGATTATCTAACGTATTTTGGTGTATACATATTTCTTGTACATAAATGCTCCTATATTTTGGGGCCTATCATACTAACTCTGCACATGGAGAAATTTATATACTTCAAACATGGAACAAACAATATGGATCATCTTTAAATAAGACTTTGCTGAGAAAACTTGTATACCTCTTGCAACAAATTCAGCATCTTCAGATACCTCCACATTCAACACTTTGATTCTCCGAAGATATCTACGCGGGAAGTATACCTGAATCTGTAAAGCTAACGAGACATATTTCTTAGTGATAACATTGTGCTAATCACGATTTCGTATAAAAATACGAGCGTCACAGATCAATTAAATCACTATTAAAACATAAAAGCTTACCTGCACATTGAGATCAGAATTAAGGCCATCTCCACTGTTCATCACTATGCTCAGCAACAAGTTTTCTAAATGATAAACAGCAGCAAAAAATTAAAGAGAAGAATAGCATAAAGAAATACCCCCTCCATTCCACAATAGATGTCATTTTAGAGTTGTGCACAAGCTTAAGTGTGAGTTGGCACAAGTACTAAATGTGAGTGAAATATCAATATTTCCAGCAAATGGTGTCAAGAAAGTTTCAGGCGACGTTAACGAGCTTCTGCACAGAAAAACTTATAGGAAGAGGTCCTGGGTGCAATGGCTAAGAAGGAGACCCGAGCAGCAGATACTTCCATATAAAGGCAAGCTGGCATCCAAAGAGAGATAGGATCAAAAAAACTGAGAGATGCAAATGGGAATTGGGTGGACAATGAAGAACAACAGAACAGATGGTCACGGATTTCCTCAAGGTGCTGTACACCAAAGACCCTGATGTCAACCCCAATGAGCTGCTAGCACTATTTGAGCATGAATTCAAGGAGTATAAGAACAGGCCCTTATGCAGAGAATTCAATGATGGCGAAATACATGATGATCTGTTTCAAATAGGTCCAATCGAGACACCCGGGCCTTCCAGTGAGATTTTCCAAAGGAAGTGGGACACACTGAGGGGGGATGTTATCAATGCAATTAAGGAATTCTTTCAGATCAGGGATTATGCTGGCTGGGTTGGACGGCACAGTTACTTTCCTGAACGGTAACTAACCAGAAGAACATATTTCAGACCAATTAACCAATGTAATATGATTTACGAAGTTGTAGCCAGATGCTTACTCCATTGGATGAGACCGTTTCTCTCGAAGCTTAACTCCAAAGCTCAGAGTGCTTTGTGAGAAAGTCGGTTTAATGTGTTGGGTTTGCACACTACATCACAGCTATGTTGGGTTTGCACAATCGATCACGGCTATGTTGGGTTCACCAGCCGACAAATCAGAAACAAAGCAACAGGGCACTCTGCAGTTAGGGATGTCAAACGGCATGCCGCCGGCGCCACATATTGCCACTTAAATGTGTTATAGGTTTATCTTTTTCCAGGTTAGTTTAAACAATCATAAACCTATAACTAACAGCAGATAAGTGGCGTTAAACGGGATGCCATTTACATCCCTATCTGCAGTGCTTGTTCCAGGAGCATGAGGTGGAAGCGATCACCAATATCACGTTACCTACCTGAGATGCAGAACATTTAATTGGTTGGAACTTTGAAATGCTTGCTTGCTTCTCAGTAAGAAGTGTGTACAAGCTTACTCCTAGGAATTTCTGAACAGCACAGGGAACGGAAGTTTAACAGGGACAGCGGCAGGAAGATGTAGAGCACCATCTAGAACACGACGGTAAAACAGAATATTCGGCTAACGTATAGCCACTGAATGCCTAGCACCGAAGCTTACAAAATGGCAGCAAACCCTGGAACTGGACAACCTTTAATATTTGTGGTCGAGGTCCAGAGGATGCCAATCATGCTCCGGTTTGGTGCACTAAGGCCATGGGCCCTTCTACCTGAATTACAAAAAAAGTGTGGGATCTGCCTTCAGAGGAAACCTTCAGGAAACTGCTACCGGAATGGCCATTATTCTCCTTGCAGCTGTCACTGAGAAACGAGATGCAAAATCATAATGATGATTTGGAGAGCATGGGATCTGCGAAATGACATCATGCATAATAAAGGTTGAGTCTCCTGTGTCCTTGGTCCTTTTTCTGCAGAGTTAATTGGAAAGCGTCCATCCAGATTGTCAGAAGTCGGAACAGCAGCTATACAAAAGGGAAACAACCATTGTATGCGGAGGCAAGGTGGCAGATGAAACAAAGGACCGCGATCCGAAGGTCATGGACAAAACATCATTAGAGGTGGATTAAACTGAATACTTACAGGTCCTTTGGTGAAGCCAAGGGCCAGGGTGCGGAGATAGTTGCAAGGAATCATCGAGGAAATGTGTGCTCTCAAGCCCTGTTCGGTATGGAGGAATTGTAGAGGAATTTTGGAGGTTCGGTTTCCTATGGATTTTTTCCTTAGGAGGTGTTCGGGACAAAGGAAGACCCTACAGCAATTCCTATGGAAAGCTTTCCTTTCCTACGATTCTGACAACATTCCACAGGAATTTAAACATCTGGTCTGATCTCTTGTTTTTGTGGATGCCCGAGGCGTGCAGAGATGTTAGCCAATTAAAATACTCATCTATGTGCTATTCATATAGCGGATATGTGCTTGTAGCTGAATAAAAAATATGCTAATCATTGATCTACCGTGGCTCTACCGTGTGCAGCGGAGTTAAAAAAGATCTGGATGTGTACTGTTTCCTACGTTTTTACATTGCTCGTCCAAACGCCTATGCTTCTACGTTTCCTCTGGTTCTGAATCCTGTAGTTTTGCATCAACAATGATTTCCTCTTCCTACACAGTTTTTGGTTCCTATGTTTTTCATACCCATGCTCCGAACGGAGCCTTAGTAGGGCAGAAGATTCAGCTGTGCGCATGCAGATGTAGCAGAGATTGCCACGGTAGTTGTGCAGCTTCGACACCTGACCAAACTCTATGTAGGGTCGGTTGGCATCGAGACTGACTCTGCTTCCTTCCGTTTCATGAAGCATTGCCCAGGAAAACAGTGCACCGATCATGATGGTGTACTGCTAGCAGGAGGCACATAATCTTCTGCGGTTCTTCTCAGAGTGGAGAACTAGCAAAGTGTAAGAGAGAGCAACAGAGCTGCACAGAAACTGGCAATTTGAACACAAGGAATCTACGCTTCCTCCAAGTGTACCTAGCGGCGACGACCTCAGTTGTTTGTAACTCTTTATTGGGTAGCTCTTGTCTTCCTCTTTCCAACACAATTGGAATCGGGTCAATCGGAGTTACCAATCAAAAGTTATAATCGTTTGATTATTTGTCTTTTATTTAAATGGAAAAAGAAAAGGAATTCTCTGGGCCGAGCGGTAGTACCGGGCCGCTACCGCCCGGCCCCATCTCGCGGCCTCCTTCTCTTCCTCGCGCGGTAGCGCCTTTCGGTGGTACCGGCCTGGCCCGGTAGTACCGCCCAGGTGTGCCGGTACTACCTGCCAGCCCAGGTCCATCCCCAGCTTCTCCCAGCGCCCAGGCGCGCTTCCTGGCCCAGCCACCCTCGCCTTGCTTCCTACCACCGCTCGCCTTGCAGGTCGCGCGCGCTGCCGCTTCTCTCGCTGGCTCCGCTCGCCAGCATCGCTCTTCCTCGCGCGGGAGCTGGCGCCCGATCCCCTGCTAGCCCCGCTGCCTTCGCTCGCTGCTATGCGCTGGGCCGCCGGGCGATAGTACCGGTGTACTACCAGCCCAGGCCGTTTTAGCCTCCAATGGCCAGATTACCTAGCCCCATATAAATAGCCTCTACCCTTTATCTTTTTGGTTGCTTCTTCTTCCTCTATTCTTTCTCAAGCTTTGCCTAATATTTGACACATCTCTTGGCTTGATTTCTTCCTCCCCCTCCAATGATTCTTGCCCATATTTGAGGGGAAGGTATAGGAGATCTAGATCTATATTTTGACCAAACCAAATCACCTCTTTGTGAGTGATTCTTTGGGATCTTGATCTTTGGGGCTTTTTTTGTTCCCCTTTTGTTTTCTTCCTCTCTTGTTCCATCAATTGCTTTAGTAGCCTTGTTGGAACTTGAGAGTGAAGATTTGGGGCATCTTTGTGTTGTTCTTGCCTTTTGCATTTGGTGCATTGGTGTGTGTTCTCTCCGGAGGATTTGTTCGGTGATATTCATTGGATCTTGTCCCTCTTGGGTTCTTGGAACCCTGGACGGTTGTGTGGCATTTGTGGCGTGTGCTTGAGGTCTTCAATTAAGTTGCAAAGCTCCCCCAAGATTGAGGCCTTGGTGGCGATTATTGGGAGCCTCCAATTAAGTTGTGGAGATAGCCCCAATCTTGTATGGGTTCGGTGACCACCCTTAAGTGTCCCATAGTGGAACAGGTGCTTGCCTGCGTGGTGGGTGCTCGGGAGAATAGGGTGAGGCCTTTGTGGCGTTGGTGGTCTTAGTACTGCCCACCCCTCCAACGATACGTACTCTCTTGTTGGGAGGAACTCTATAAAACATCGTCGTCCCCGCGTGCCTCGGTTATCTCTATACCCGAGCTCTTTACTTATGCACTTTACATTGTGATAGCCATCGTGCTTGAAGTAATTATATTGCTATCATATTGTTGCTTGTCTTGCTTAGCATAAGTTGTTGGTGCACATAGGTGAACCTTAGTATATCTAGGCTTTGTGCTTAACAAAAGAAAACACTAGTTTTATTCCGCCTCTATTAAGCCCATCTCGTAGAAGTTTTAATCGCCTATTCACCCCCCCCTCTAGGCGACATCCGTGATCTTTCACGTGGGGAATACCACCAATCAGAAAAAGAGCTCATCTGAGCTCGGGATCAAACGAGCATTTTCGGCAAACAAGTATGTGCAGGAAGAGACACTTCTGTTTGGCAGATGGTCCAGTAATGCGTCAAATCCATGACGACAATGTACATCCGACCCACCCGCCCACACAGCGATCATCTTTCATATCTGTTATAGAATGCTTAACGAAAACAATAGTTCGTCATGTCTACTATTCTAAGTTGAACTAACTGCTACCTCCCCACCTCCTCAGCGAGCTCCACCAAGTCCATCAAATGTCCCAAGAAAGATAAAGGTGAGAGTAGCAAAATTGGGGAATGATGATGATGATTTTGTTAGTATTACCCCGAAACCATCAACAAGTTCCTCCAAGGCTACTAGAGTTGCTGTTGGGAAGATCGAAAAGTCTAAATCATCACATGCTAGACCAAGACATTCTAAGGTGATGTATGATGCATTCTTTAGCTCAATTGTACTGCTTATGTTTCTTTTATGTTCATATATTTTTAGGTGATGTATTATTCAGATGTAGTAAACAAAAAATCATTCACAAAACTACAAATCATTTTATGTGAGGACCTACAAATCATTTTGTAATCATAAGAAACAAAAAATCGTTCACAAAACTATGTACGCCGATTATTGGTGCCGCTCTAGCTTCAGTCCTAGAGCCTTTTATGTTGAACTTTGGTGGGGCTTTAGGAAAGATTTGCAAATGGTCATCTTGATCATCATTAACTGGGTCATCACACACCGACATCTCATAAGATATAATTTCTTCTAGATGCATCCTAAGTTCCTCCAAGACAGGATATTTCATAGGCTACTTTTGATCTATTACCGCTCTAACATCTCCATAAGCTACTCTCAGCATGATGCAATTTATACCACTTCTTTATATTCCATTGGGTCTAGTTTGTACAATGTAATTTATGTCATATAGAAGGTTGATATGGGTATTGAGTACCTTCTTAGCACATACTTGCAAGGGAGTTTCTAAATCTGCTCATTTATCAATACTATAATAAGGTGTGAGCATAGCAGTCCTACACAATAACACACATAATTAGTGTAAACGTTTAGCCCCATACTTGCAGGGGATCTTTTGAATCTGCTCATTTATCAATACTATAATGAGTTGTGCACATAGCCTGCACAATAACACACATAATTAGTGTAAACGTGGTTCCATTTATGGTATTTTCTAAGTGTAAAATTTTGGAGATCCATAATGTTTGGTTACCTATGTGCTCCCATCGTCTGCACTCACAACTATACCATTCTTTGTTTTCATTGCAAGCAACTTTAAACTCATGTTGTGACAATGAATATGTAAGGCCTTCTTTCCCATAGTACACAAGGAAATTAGTTGTGTCAACCTTATTTATATGAAAAGATGTTCCAGCAACATAAGCCTCTTGGTATTTTGTGAATATTACATAGGTATAGATCCTGATCGATTGGCATTCCAGAGGGTACTTTGTATTTATCGCAGGAGGATCCCGCATCAACAAAGAAAAATTGAATGAGTTAGATGTTAACAGAACACCATCAATAAATGAAAATTTCCTAGAAGAAAGAATACAATAAACTCTTGATGTGTTACATAACCACACCATGAAAGAAGTTGTTATTGTACAAGATCTCATACCTGCGATGCAAATGTTTCTTGACCTTCAACATCTTTTCTTTTCTGCAATAGTTGGTACATTTTTTCGCAAACACATGCAGGGTTGTTGAGTCGTCGATGTGGCTTGTTTTCACCATTATGTTGGTGCTCTCACTATGTTGAGTTGATTTCATTCTCCTATAGAAAATGTTCTTGAAGTATGTATAAATCCAACTTGCACGAAGATCATACAGACTACACAATGTGAGATATGTCTCGAGTCCGTACCCAATCACCATCTCATTCCATGCATTCTCAAACTCTACAAGGGTTAGTGGGTGAGTTAACGCTGTAAGTAGATTTTCTTCCAATTCATTATGCAAGTAATAAAGTTTATTTAAGCTTTCTATGTGCTTGTTCAACATATACCATCTACAAAGTCTGGCAACCGTATTAAGAAACACAGATGCAAGAGCATTTGCCATATTTTGATCTTGATCTACAAAGTAATTATCAGTCAGCAAACAAATTGACACCAAATTGATTGGTTGGGCATGCGTACCTAACACAAAAAAGGCCAAGTATACCTGTAAGTATGCAAATAGGATCTTTGCCTTCCATGCATCTTTAGAAAATCCAAAAACCCATTAAAAAGTTTTCTCGGTGTCATCACAAATGAGGACAAATACAAATATGACGTTTTGCAAATGATGGTTGCTCCCAATAAACATCCGCAAGGACATGCAGTAAAAATTGCTTCCGCATGAGGTGTTGAATCTGACCACATCTCCAAATTCAGCATAGTTAGATTAACAACTAGCATGACTCCAGAAACTATTGTTCACGACCACACCGATTCAAGAGCAATATCAAAATATAATTTCGGGTTATGTTTTCTACACTCACTAAAGAAGTCATCGGATTTTTTACATCATCCACTTGATCCTTGCGTAAATTATCCTCCCTTCTAAATTTCATATAACAATTTATATCATTGCAGAGTGATGAAGTTAACACGCATAAAACCTAGTAGCGTTAAAACCAGATATAGAGTGAGTCGGACTTCATATGTACATGTTTTCTAGGTCATGTTCATTCATTGGCAAGAGCTCAGGGTTTCCATACAATTTTTCCAGCACATTTGTGGCTGTGTAGGGGAGACTCGACTCTACCGAAGAGTATCAACGTAATCCATAATAATAGGGTCCTTGATCTTGTGTGAATGCATGCGCTTCACCTTACATGGATTAGTGTTGAGAGTATGGTTGTTCTCTAACTCTACTTTCTCATAGAACCATTGTTTTCCTCTCAGCTTTATCTTGACCGCTGCCATGCAACCAACCCTCTTTGATATCTTTGCATGTTTGCGCTCATCATTGTCCTTGTAAAACATAGAACAACCTAGACGAGAGAAAGAATACAAGCGTGTCATCGCCTTATTATTATGTTTCTTACTACCAAATCCGGCTTCTCTTGCATATATCCGATAAAACTCATACCCGTGCACATCTATTGCGAATACCATGTTCTCCTTTGGGATACAACCCTCAGGAACTTGCTCACCCTGACATCGATTATAAACATTAAATAGTGAAAATGTTGCCATAATATTTCTGTTCCATACATAAGTTGAGAGAGAGCACACATGTATATTTCTTGTGTTGGGATATTGTGTCATCATTTCGTGTGGTTCGTCGGGATGTGGCGTTATCGTGGACAAGTGCATTGCCGAATGAAATCTTGTTGGGTTCTGACCGACCATCGATCTAGTTAAGGAGCCGGCGTCAAAAGTTCCGTTGCCATGGCTTTGAGTGAGGAAGGACGTATGCGAAAGCACACGGTCAAGCACACCGATGTTTCCTGGAGAATGAGATGTGTCACCGGGTACTCACACACGGAAGCTTGGAAAGGAGTTTATGATAGTTCACATAAAACATTGATGCAGAGCACAAAGATTCATATATATCGTCTCGAAAGATTAATGCAATATATCATTTCCTAACACGTGTCCGAATTGTATCAAAGGAACCCTATAAGATATTTGAAGCAGTAATTGGAGACATGCAAATGCATCTTAGAAAATTAGATGATACTAATGCAGAATTGACCTCCGTTTGAAATTATTGCACGAAATTGATTTTAGATGATCGTCGCGTCATGTGACATGTCTTGTGCCTACGTCGCCCACAACATTTATGTGATCGATGGTGTATCATTGTTGTCTAGGCGGCTTCAGCTGGTTTGTTCGACGATGTCGAGGGGGGTTTCTTCAGGCAAGAGGGGAACGGAGAGATCGTGAGGGATCATACTTTTTTAGTAGCCCACATGCCAACTACCACGAGCTTCACGATCCACAATTGTCGCATAGACGGATCTGACCAGCGAAGCCATGCAGGGAGGGAGGATAGTAGCTATAGTTTTTAGATATATTTTGTACAACCGCTACCTTTTTCGTTGTACAGCACCTCAAATTCAAGTCTATTTTTGGTCAGTACTAATTTGCACTACAAAGTTTGTAAACATTACTGGTAGATTTTTAAATTCATAACCAATATCTTCATTGGGACAATATAAAATTATTATATTTTTGTTCTTCTAACTAGTTCAATGAAGTTGTACATTCACATTCTTTAGATCAATTGTGATCTTGTATTCTCAATCATAACTGGCGTATACTAAACCAGATCGAAAATAGTAAAATATACATGTGTGCAAAACGAAGCCACAATTATTGCAGAATATCATATTTATTAAGAGGAAAACAAAACCGTACATTTATAAATAGCTTCCACACTATCCACTAGTGAGTGTCGAGCGAGGAAGAGTTACTCATCATCGTATTTCGCTGAAGAAAAAAAGATCGATATTACCTTTAGATTTTCTCAAATCATAAGTATACAAACAATGTATTAGTATTATGTAAGTAAAATTTGAAATAAGACTCACCTATTGTACATCTAGGCAGTGCGAAACCTCCGGCTACACCTCCTGATAGTCGGCGTACGTCGGCTATAGTTAAGTGTCAGTGGATAAATGGGTCATGGATAAAATACAGCTCATCACCTTGCTCAATATTGTAAATGCTAACGAACATCATTTTGTCCCTCACTTTCTTATGACAAACTCGTACATCTCATGTGTTAGTCGCACCTCTATTTTGAACTCACTTCTCCACGGATGGGTGATGTGATCCCTGAACATACAAGGCATATCATACATATTTGAATTCATACCAGAGTATGTTAATAATAAACGATATGGACCATAAACGTTATGGCTTACCATGCGAGTTTTGAATTCTCCTTGTATTTTAAGTACATTACACACGTCCAATGAGCGCATACGTACTCAATAGATTTACAAACATTGCAGGGTGTTGTCATTGTGAATGATATCTATCAGCGAGTATCAAACTTATATTTATAAGATTGTGATCAAGTAAAATTGCAAACCACCCAAAAATGCATGGGATCCACTTTTTCCGAATCAACATGACTAGAGACTAGTGCCCAATGAATTCTGAACCACTAGGAAATGAGCATTCGGTCTTGTACACACTAAAAATAGAATTGCTATATGCCACACATAATCCTAGCCATTCAGTATATGATATCTTAAATTAGCATATTTTATGTTGACTCTATTTTTTACACATAACAAAATGACAAATAAGTTTGCTATAATAATAATTATAAGTATGGCGATCATGATTGCCGAAAATAGTTTTTCACTAGTTTAGACGAATTGATTTGTGGATAGTCGCTGCAGCTAGCTTTTTTTATGTAGTCTATCATTTTTACATCACATGCACTTTGGTTCCTAGGTTTGGACATAATATTCCAGGCTAGTTGTTGTAGTAACCAAATGCTCTGCGACGTAAGAAATGATGCATGCGACATAAGAAATGATAACTATAACAACTAGTTGGAATATTATGTCCAAACCTAAAATAGTTAGCTACATCGACCATCCACAAATCAATTTTGACTAAACTAATGAAAATCAATTTTTGGCAATTATGTTCGGTGTTATAATTATAACAACCATATTTGTAATTTTATTATGTGCAAAAATGGAGTCAACATAAAATATTCTAATTTAATATATCATATACGAATGGATAGGACTATGTGTGTTGCATATGACAATTATATTTTTAGTGTGCACAAAACCGAATACTCATTCTTAGTGGTTCATAATTCATCGGGCACAAGTATTTAGTCATGTTGATTCAGAAAAAGTCGATCTCATTAATTTTATGGTGGTTTGCAAATGCATTCGATCGTAATCCTATTGCATTATATAGAAGTTCTATGTCCGCTGGTAGATAACATTCAGAATGACAAGACCCTGCAATATTTGTAAATATACGAAATACATATGTGCTACAGAGTTCTCATTGGATGTGTGCAATGTTCCCAAAATACAAGGAGAATTCAAGACTCGCATGGTACGCAAGAACATTTATGATCCACGTTGTTTGATTATCAACATGCTCTATATTAATTTCAAATGTGTAGGTTATATCTTGTATGTTCGGGAATCACTTCACCCATCAGTGGGGAAGTGAGTTCGAAATAAAGATGTGACTAACACATGAGTGGTACGAGTTTTATGTAAGAAAGAGAGGGACAAAATACTTCCTTGAAGGAGAACGTGAGATGTTCGTTAGCATTTACAATAGTAAACAATGTGATGAGCTGTATTTTGTCCTTGACCCATTCATCCACCAAACTTAACTATAGCCCATGTACGCCGACTATCAGGAGGTATAGCCAGAGGTTTTGCACCGCCTAGATGAACAATAAGTCAGTCTTATTTCAAATTTTAATTACAAAATACTAATACATTGTCCATGTACTTATTATTTGAATAAATCTGAAGAAAATATCAATATTTTTTTCAACGAAATAGAAGGATGAGCAACGGTTGCATTGGAGGAATGTAATTCCTCCTTGGACACTTACTAGTGGATGACGTTGAAGGTATTTACAATAGTTTTGTTTTGTTTGCCTCTCAATAAATATACCTATTCCGCAATAATTGTGGCACCATTCCGCATGCTTGTACTATTTTACTATTTTCGATCTGGTTTAGTATACACCAGCTGTGATTGAGAATATAAGATCACAATCGAATCTAAAGAATGTGACTATATAACTTTATTAAACTGGTTAGAAGAAAAAAATACTTTTATACTGCCCCAATGAAGGTATTGGTTATAAATTTAAAAATCTACCAATAATGTTTATAAACTTGGTAGTTCAAGGTAGTACACATTCATTATATTTTACTGGCCAAAAATAGGTTTGCATTTGAGGTATTGGACAACGTAAAAAGGTATCAGTTTTGTACAAAATATATCTGAAAACTACACCTAAGTCCTCGCTCCTTGCATGGCTTGGCTTGTTCGCTCGGATCCATATGCGCGGCAACTGTAGATCATGGAGCTCGTGGTGGTTGACACGAAAGCTACTAGAAAAGTATGAGCCTCACGATCTCTATGTTCCCCTCTCGCCTCAAGAAACCCCTCTCCACACCGCCGACCAGACCAGCTGAAGCCACCAATACGACGATGATGCACCACCGATCGCATAACTGTTGTGGACAACACAGGCGCCGGACACGCCGCACGACTCGGCGGTCATCTGGAATCAATTCCGTACAATAATTCCAAACAGAGGTCAATTCTACATTAATGTCATTTGCATGTCTCCTTTTAATTTTTGGAGATACATTTGCATGTCTCATATTACTACTTCAAGTATCTTTTAAGATTTCTTTGATAAAATTTGGACAGGCGTTAGCGAATGATATGTTGCATGAATCTTAGGAGATGGTATATATGAATCTTTGTGTTGTGCACCAACCTTATGCGCTTCTCAAAAATGAATTGCAGGTGGCTATCATAGACTCCTCTCCAATCTTCCGCCGATGAGTAGCCGATGACACATCCAATTCTTTGGAAAACGTCGTTGTGCATGATCGTGCTCTTCCGCATATGTCTTTCCTCACTCTAAGCCATGACACCAGAACTTCGGATGCCAGCTGCTCAACTGGATCATTGACCAGTGAGAACCCAACGACAAGTCATCTGGCAATGCACTTGTCCATGATAACGCTGTCGTATCCTGTTGAGCTACATGAAATGATGACACCAGATTTCAACGCAAGGTATGCACATGTATACTCTCTCTCTCAACTTATGTATGGAACATAAATATTATGCCACATTTTCACTTGGTAATGTTTATAATCGATATGAGGGTGAGAGAGTTTCTGAGGGTTGTATCCCAAAGGAGAACATGATATTTGCAACTGATTTGGACGACTATGAGTTGTATGGGCGATATGCAAAATAAGCTAGATTTGGAAGTAAGAAACACAAGAACAAGACGATGTTGCGCGTGTATTCTTGCTCTCAGCAAGGCTATTCTACGTTTCACAAGAACAATGAGGAATGCAAACATGCAAAGATGTCAAAGAGGGTCGGTTGCATGGAAGCTGTCAAGATAAAGCTGAAAGGAGAATAATGGTTTCATGAGAAAGTAGAGTTGAAGAACAACCATACCTTACACAATATCAAGGACCATGTTATCACACAAGATCAAGGACCCTATTATTATGGATTATGTTGATTCTCTTCAGCATAGTGGATTCTGCCCTAACCCAACCACAAATATGCTAGGGGAATTGCATGGGGGCTCTAAGCTCTTGCCAATAAATAAACATGACCTGGAAAAAATTTACGTATGAAGTCTGACTCATCCTGTATCTTTATTTTAAACCCTAGTGGGTTTTATACGTGTTAACTTCATCACTCTGCATTGACATGAACTGCTATATGAAATGCGGAAGGGAGGCTAATTTACGCTAGAAGCAAGTGGATGATGTAAAAAAAATGATGACTTCTTCAGTGAGTGTAGAAAAGATAACCCGGTGTTTTATTATGATATTGATCTTGATTCAGCAGGCGTCGTGAAGAATATTTTCTGCAGTCATGCTAACTGTCAAGCTAACTATGCTGAATTTAGAGATGTGGTCACATTCGACACCACATATAGAAGCAATTTTTTACTGCATGCCGTTGGCATGTTTGTTGGGAGCAACCATAATTTGCGGGCCATCATATTTAGGTTTGTCCTTGTCCGTGATGACACAGAGAAAACTTTTTAATGGGTTTTTGTACTTTCCAAAGATGTATAGAAGACAAAGATCATATTTGCATACTTACAGGTATAATTGTTCTTGTTTGTGCCGGCACACATGCCCAATCAATCAATTTGGTGCCATTTTTTGTTGACTAATAATTACTTTGGAGATCAAGATCACGCTATGGCAAATGCTCTTGGGCCTGTGTTTTTAAATACGATTCACAGGCTTTGCACATGGCATATGTTGAACAAGCACACAAAAAGCTTAAATAAACTTTATTACTTGCATAAAGGATTGGAAGAAAAGATACTTACAGCGATAAATCACCCACTAACCTAGGTGGAGTTTGAGGGTGCATGGCAGGAGATGGTGGTTGAGTAGGAGACAAATCCCACATTGATTTCTTCATACTTCAAGATTTTCTACGGGAGAATAACATCAACTAAACGTAGTGAGAGCACCACAAAAATATGTACCAATTGTTGCAAAAAAAAGATGTTGAAGGTCTAGAAACTTTTGCGTCGTAGGTATGAGATCTTGTACACTAACTTCTTTCATGGCATGCTTACGTAATAGATCAAGGGTTTATTGTATTATTTCTGCTAGGTAATTTTCATTTATTAATGGCGATCAGTTAATATCTAACTCATTCTACTTTTCTTCGCTGATGCAGGACCCTCCTACAGAAGAAACAAATTACCCCTGAAACGTCAACTAGGCATGATCTATACTTTTGCAATATTTATATAATACCAAGCGGCTTATGTTTCTGGAACATCTTTTCGTACAAAGAAGGTTGACACAACTAATTTCCTTATGTACTATGGGAAAGAAGGCCCTATATTTTTATGGTCACAACATGAGTTTTTTTTTGACGTGGTCACGACATGAGTTTAAAGTAGTTTGCAATGAAAAGAAAGAAGAGAAGAGTTGTGAGTGCATACGGTGGGAGCACACAAGTAACCAAACATTATGGATCTCTAAAATTTTATACATGAAAAATACCATATGAATGGAACCACGTTTACACTAGACTGCTATGCTGACACCTCATCTCATTATAGTATTGATAAATGAGCAGATTCGGAAGCTCCCTTGAAGTACGTGTTAAGAAGGTGCTCAAGGAATGCCTATATCGACATTCCCTGTGACAGAAATGACACTTTACAAACTGGACAAAAATGACATACCGGAAAGTGGTATAAATTGCAACCTGCTGGAGAGCAGCTTAGAGCGGGGAATAGATCAAAAGTGGCCGATGAAAGAGCCATGACCGTCTTGGATCGAGGAACTAGTAGATATGTTCAATCATCGAATTATCTTTGGTTCCTGGTTTGCATTTGTTTTTAATCTAGTGAGGATAAAGTAAGACCCTGCAGTCGCGCTGGATAATGAGTTCGCCTTTTATCTACAGATTTGTGTTCGTTTCTGCTAGATGAAGGAAGAAGGTTCTCTCGCATATGCATTCAAGATCTACTAGTAGTCTTATTTCCTTCTTTCAAATAATTACATGGAAACTTCCTAGGAATAGTACATGATATTCAACCCTTTGATCCGAAGAATTTATTCCTTGATGGTTATACTTTAATTTGGAGTACCATAATCATAAGGCCGTAGAAAATACCATGGGCAAGGTTCGGGCTCCGGCTGAAGTCGTCCGTCCGCGGTCATCACCACCTTACAGCGCATCACCTTGTCACGGGTATCGTCGGCGACGTAGCCGAGCGGGGGGCGGTCGGTGTAGATCGCCACGTCAGCGTCGATCTCCACCCGCCCCGAACGGCGCCACTTCGCCGCCATGCGCTCCCGGAGGCTTCTCGAGAGCCCCAGGCCCTCGGCCCTGGCCAGCAACTCGACGTCTCTGCCCCAGGGCTCCCGGGACACGCAGCCGCGCGGCTCCACGCGCGCCCAGCCGAGCGCCACGCCTGAGTACGTCAGGACCACCTCGGCGCGGTCGGCGCACGCCTTGCTCGCCCGCAGCGTGAGGTTGAACGCCGGCGAGACCACGCGGCCGGGCCGGGCCACGTCGATGCCCTCGTAGCCGGCGAGGCTGACGGAGAAAGCCGGCATGTTGGCGCGCTTCATGTATTCCACGGGAAGGAACAATAGCGCCGTCAAAACAACCGAAACAATTACCAGGGCTAGGTAGGCGCGCCAGTCCGGGTCGCCAGCGGCGGCGCGTTGCCCAGGACTGGCGCTTCATCGTCGCGCGGATCGGCGGGGATGGCGTGGTACTGGTAGGCCGCCTGTTCTAGGTCGACGCCCATGCTTCTTCGATCTTTGGACGACTACTCAAGGCTACCTGTGGTTCTTGGTTGTCTCTGGATCATGAGGAGATCCGATATGCCCGTGGTTTCAGTTCGTGAGCCCAACTGCTGCGCGAATATATCGGCCATGACCCAGGAGACAGTTTGGAATTGGTTCAGTCAATATCCAGAGATAGGATTTCTCGTAAGCGAACTCTCGTATCGTACGTACGTGATCTGAACAGGCTTCCGCGCGTATACTGATCTTGAGATCCTCATCTGTCACGGCATGTATCTCTTTAATATAATATGGTTCAAAAAAAAATCTCTTCTCCCTTGTAAGAACGTAAACCTCGATCTAGAGGGTCCATCTCATCGTCTAGCAGCCATGGAAGAACCTTTCGCGCTTTGGCATCCCTGCCTCCTGGTGGCGTTCTTCGTATCCGTCGCTGTGGTCGTCTTGACCGCCGTCACCGTCCTCGACATCAAGCTCGTGTCAACTCCGCCCGAGTTCTCCGCGACCGTCTCCAGCTACGAGGGCCTCGTTCGGAGCGCCGGCGCGGGAGCCGCGCCGCCCTCCTTCCGCGTCGCCCTCCACGTCAAGAACGATAACGTGTGGTGGCAGCACTGCTTCGCGGTGGGCCGCGCGGTGGTGGAGTACGACGGCGTGCCGCTGGCCTCCGCCGATCTCGACGGGTTCTGCGTCCCGCCGAAGAGCGTCGTCGAGGTGCCCGTCGTGGCCGCCAGCGAGGGGCTGGTGGGGATGCCGGACCAGCTGTACGAGAGCCTCCAGGGCCGGCGCGAGCGGCAGGAACGCGTGCCGCTGGAGGTGAGGCTGATGCTAGACTGGGGCAATACTAGGTCCATGCTGCTGCGGTGCACGGCGATGCTGGATGGGCGGCCGGACTTGCCGTCCCGCTGCCTGCTTTTCTTCTTCGTGGAGCCAGGCAAGATGGATGGCGAGTGACTCCATCGTATGGTCGGATCGAAATTTGCGTTATTCGAAAATACGCGAAAAAGCAAAACCACAACCCTATAGACGTCCCCGGCTTATCACCGAGCGTTCACTCGTGCTTTTGGATTCGTGCAAGTTCCTCCACAAATGTCAACAAACACCCTGTGATGTACTATTACCTTCGAGACTACAGTTTGTAAATAATAAAGTATGCTTGGTGTCAGCGGCCATCGGTTGATTTCTTTCAGAAAAAGAATTGATTAGGAACATAAATTTCTACATAGATTCATCACTGAAAAATAATGACCATCGGAAGATTTCTCTCCGTGGAAACATTCTGTAGTACATTTGGATCTGAGAAGAAATAACAATGAAAAAGTGCATGCAGGGATCCTATTCACCCATTAATTTCCTTCACAATTCATATCAATATCGGTGTTCAAAATAGAAAAAAAAATATAAATCACTTGCAGCTCATATGTTCTTCTCAAACAGGAACACCGAAAAATGGAAGCAAAATTGAATGGGGAAAAGTTTGGAAAAAGAAATCATAAAACAATCTACAGATCTGAACAAGATATTTGAGGTGCCGGTCCATGGATGTCCCTCTGCGGAGTTCTTTGATCATGGAGATGGGGTCTCTAGTCCGCCGCCGCCCCATCTCCAGCACCCCCTCCACTTCCGGCGGCCGTCGTGACGGAGTTGTCGGCTTGCACCGCTGTCGGCACCTCCTAGGGTTGGAATGGGCGATGGATTAGATGAAATGAGCTATCAGACCAAGGTTGTCCTTCCGCGAGAGAGAGAGGGGGTTCCCATGGAGACGGTGGAGAGAGGATGAGGATGGGAGATAACCTGGAAGAGACATGTTGTACATGTGCAGTTTCTTTCGTATAGGGAGTGGAAAATGTACAAGGCAAGGTTGTGGGCGTAAAATGCTGTACACCAATCTCAGAACACCGATGACCCTTGGATAAGCCTAGGACGTCCGACACTGTGTGGAATCGCTGCGTTCGAAAATACGAGACAACATCGACTTCTTGCCGTCACTAATTGACATGGAACCTATCCAACGTCTACGGGTGTCCCTTTCCCTTCCCACTAGCCAATACGAAACAGATAATGTTCACCCATCTCTATACCTCCAATTTTAAGTTCAGTTTAGTGTTGTGCCAATATTACGGGAGAAATGCTACCATTAATTCGGGAGAGATACTAGTCATGGTAAAATTGTTATCTCATGTCCTGGTACGCTGAGTATTATGTGTGAAGGAGCAACAGTAGTCAGGAAGGTAGGTGTTGGCACTACTTTCTCGCCCCCGCGGGGACGAACAGGGGAGCCTAGCTCCGCCGCCTACCTCACTCCCCTTCTCCTCTCCTCCTCTCTGCTGCAGTAGGGCCGGGCTGCCGGGCGCTGCCCGTTGGTGCTGGCGCCAGCGGAGCCGGCCAAACCTTCCTCGTGTGGGTGGACTGGTGGTGCGGCGCGCGGCGACTCGCGGCGGTGCACCTCGGCCTTACGTCGGTCTGGCGACTTCAGGTGATCTTGGTGGCGGTGGGGTGGTTGTTTGGTGGCAGGAAGCCACTATAGTTTACGCGTGGCCGGAAGCGCCCTCTCGACCCAGATCTAGGCCCAAAAGGGTCCCATCCCCCATCTGGGCCTAGGCGGGCTGGCCAGACGTGTTGGCGGCGCCCCCGATGGACGGAGAAGCAGGAGCTTGTGTTGGGAATGGTGGTGTCGGCGGCACCCTTGCTGTAGTACGGCGGCAGGGCTTTACAGGCCCTTTTTGGCTCGGCCGGAGGGCCTAGTTTGACCTGATGCTGCATCCGGTCGGCTACTACCTTTCCGGCAGTGGAGGCGGTTCCCTCCCGCGTGCCATAGTACTGTCGTCTCTCGCCAGAGTACCTTCTTCTCGGTATTTACCGGCCACGCTACTTGGGCCATGGCGTGACAATGGTGATGACTAGAAGATCGTGGTGGCGTGTGTTGGTGGGAGGCAAGATTGGTGGAGCGATATAGAGCATCTGAGGGTGGTTTTTCTGGAGGTCGAGAAAAATCCTTGCCATCTCGGCACTGACGCGGTAACGCCTGCAGGTGTCATCATCCTTCCTGAAGGGTGTCGGGGGTACCTTTTCCCTATCCCAGCGTACCGGGGTAACCCCAGCAACTATCCAGGGAGCATCGTCGTCGTGTTGCTCGCTTCTTTGAGGTGCTGCTTGGTACGAGGCGCATTCGGAGTGCTAGGAATGTGGTGGGAATTCTCCGGAGGGCATGACGGCTGCGAGTCATGTCCGTTTTCGTCGAACCATAGATGTTGGTATTGTTTTCTCTTCTTTGTTCTTTTTTGTTTCTTTTGGGCATGCTTTGTGTTGTTTGCCCCAGCAGTTTCTTTACAGTTGTATCCGTTGGTTGCTATATTAATATAGCAGGGTGAAAGCCTATTTCGAGAAGGTTTGGCACTAAACCCTGATTGTGATTACTTGTCTTTGTACCGGTGGATGCCTCGGATGGTCCAAGAAATTACTATTTAGCGCCCAGATTAAAAAGAAATGAGAATAGAGTAAATGATAAAAATTGAGGACAGAGCATTTCTGGTTACTAGATGATGTGAAGTGTTAAGGAAGCCATATCTTCTCTACCATTGTACATGCCCTTAGTGCATGTTGGTTGTATGTACTGGGGAGCCAAGGTCGGCGAGCGTTTGCTTGCGTTTATCAGTTTGGCGAGATAGTTCCTAGCAGTCAGTAGCGCAATGAGTGCGGAGATAGAGCTCGGCACACACATGAGGGTTAATTGGCTAGGAAATGGTATGGAGGTGCGGCAACAAAGGGGGCCCATGTTCCCCTCCCAGGCGGGTGCACTATGTCGGCCTGCAAGTCTAAATTCAGGGGATTAGAACACCATGTTTACCAACATTTAGATCAAGCGAGCGGTGTCCCGGGAGATCAATGGACACCCAGGTAGGTTCCTGACGGCAGACCGCGGTGATGCTCATTGTCGCACCCTAGACACAACTGGACAAGGCATCAAAGGACGAGAGTGGCGATTTTAGCTTGCATGCTAGATCCCGTGCACCTCCCTACCTACCATTGATATGTGTTGATTTGCTGCTTCAAGATTTAAGATTCCCGCTATACGATTTCATTAAATTTTATCATATTTTAAAATTTTATGTCAAAATGAATTGTAATGAAACAGAGTAAAACATTGCACGTGATATAGCATACACGCACATGATATTGCAGTGATATAGCAATGTATGGAGAATCACATTTCTGACCAAAGGACGGATGGTTCCTTCCTTCAGATCTGCTGTGGGGTGGGCGGAGGCAGAGATGTGAAGGAGAGTCGATGGGGAGCGGTGGCCGGTGGTGAAGATTGGGTAAGAAAGATGAAGGCATAGAAAACCTGTACGTAACCAACAACGCTGTAAGTACAAGGACAACACAAGTATTTTTTTTATTTTTATTTTTTGCGGGGAGGACAACACAAGTATGACCGTGCACTGCAGTAGATTGCACATTTATATACGTACGTAGGTAGTATTTCCATACATGGGGAATACCACCGATCAGAAAAGAGCTCATCTGAGCTCGGGATCAAACGAGCATTTTTCGGCAATGAAGTAGTATATGCGGGAAGAGACACTTCTGTTTGGCAGATGGTCCAGTAATGCATCAAACCCATGACGACAATGCGTCAAACCCGCTCAGTGGTCGTCTTTCATATCCGTTACAGAATGCTTAACGAAAACAACAGTTCGTCATGTCTACTGTTGTAAGTTGAACTAGCTGCTACCTCCTCTCCTCTCCTTCCTGCTGGTGCTCAGCCGTAATAAAGTTCGTCTGACCTGTTAAAACAAAAAGTACACAACATATTGCTGTGAGAAAAAGTATACAAATGAAAAGAAAATATACCCCGCCACTCTTTTTTGCATGGTATAGTACTCCATACAAAACATTCAAGAGCACGTAAACGTTTTCCAAAATCGCACCTCAAATATAGGAGAGGGTGTTTTGTGCATATAACAACAGTTAATTAAAGCCCACTTAGTCTGGTTCAAGAAAAAAAACCAGGAAATATCTAAAGCAAAGATAGAAAGACTACTAACCGTAGTGTGTCTTTTTTTTTTGCAGAAAAAGATCCGGATCTATTTTATGAGTTCATAAGAAGTACAAAGTATCCTAAACATAATAAAAATTACATCGAGGTCTTTGGACCACCTAACGAATACTACTGCCACCAGAGCGAGCCGCCGACGCGCCGCTGTCGCCGCTCCATTACCGGAGCCGGCAAAGATAGAAAGACTACTAACCGTAGCGTGTCTCCCAAAAAGACCAGGCATTTGTAAGACACAGGTAAACTACTCCCTCCGTCTCAAAATAGATGCCGCAGATTTGTCAAAATTTGGATGAATCTAGACAATATATAGTATATAGATTCATCGAAATTTTGACAAACCCGAGACATCTATTTTGAGATGGAGGGAGTACAGGGATTTGGCAGAAGATCTATTTTTGTCATTTTAAAGATGCCCTTCTTTCTATTTTACAAACAGCACAAGACACCATGCATAGTTGACGCACCAATAAAAATGCGAATAAAGCAATTCTCACTTGCCTGGGCTCATCACTTGGTGAAGTACCGTGTGAAGTGACCAGATGGGAAGCTGCACCAAAATAAATACAAGTCGGTTAAAGCGAACGTTATGCAATGTTCAAAAACGAAGGCGAATTTTTTGTATCCATGTACATGAAGTCATCCCGGGCATGGACGGTTTTACAGCAGGATTTACCAAAAGCACTGAGACCTACCTAACTAGTGACACATCACTAAGGAAGTTATTTTTTTTATGGTCACCCCGGGGGGACAAAAGCCCCACCTGAATTTTCATTTATAAGGAAGTTCTTTGGCTTCCTATGTGTTTGTTCTGGTGCCACAAGAGGTGATAGAGCAGTGTGGGTCCTCATCCCAAAGGTAAAAACATGCTCTGTGTCTTTGCCCAACTTCAGCCTTTTCTTTGAGCAATGTAACATGTGACATCTGTTAGAAAGCTCATACAAATAGACTCTGGTTGATTCTGGATGATATTATTGAGGACCAGAGTGCATTAGTGTGGAGCAGGTTAGTTACCGACAAAGTTCTCATGGCTTACTAATGTATCCACTATCTGGAAAAAAAGAAGGGCAAATCTGGAGATATCAAGATTTAATAAGACCAAAGCATATATGGCTGGCTTGAATGGGGTCATCTTGAGTAATTAATTGACAAGATGGGTAACGAATCATAGAGTGTGTGTGTGCTCTGACACCTTCTCTGTCAGGGTTAATGAACATTGAGAGTTTTTCACCCCATTAGAGGAGTACGGCAAGGTCAGAACTGATGGAAGTGCTTCATTACACCCTGCATGGCTGGCTTGCAGATGTCGGTTGTTGCCTGCTTGAGCTTTGGGGGCAGGGAATGGACACGGGAGAGTGGGCTGAAGTCCTGAACTATGTTAAGACTGTTTTCTTGATTATCTAACGTATTTTGGTGTATACATATTTCTTGTACATAAATGCTCCTATATTTTGGGGCCTATCATACTAACTCTGCACATGGAGAAATTTATATACTTCAAACATGGAACAAACAATATGGATCATCTTTAAATAAGACTTTGCTGAGAAAACTTGTATACCTCTTGCAACAAATTCAGCATCTTCAGATACCTCCACATTCAACACTTTGATTCTCCGAAGATATCTACGCGGGAAGTATACCTGAATCTGTAAAGCCAACGAGACATATTTCTTAGTGATAACATTGTGCTAATCACGATTTCGTATAAAAATACGAGCGTCACAGATCAATTAAATCACTATTAAAACATAAAAGCTTACCTGCACATCGAGATCAGAATTAAGGCCATCTCCACTGTTCATCACTATGCTCAGCAACAAGTTTTCTAACTGATAAACAGCAGCAAAAAATTAAAGAGAAGAATAGCATAAAGAAATACCCCCTCCATTCCACAATAGATGTCATTTTAGAGTTGTGCACAAGCTTAAGTGTGAGTTGGCACAAGTACTAAATGTGAGTGAAATATCAATATTTCCAGCAAATGGTGTCAAGAAAGTTTCAGGCGACGTTAACGAGCTTCTGCACAGAAAAACTTATAGGAAGAGGTCCTGGGTGCAATGGCTAAGAAGGAGACCCGAGCAGCAGATACTTCCATATAAAGGCAAGCTGGCATCCAAAGAGAGATAGGATCAAAAAAACTGAGAGATGCAAATGGGAATTGGGTGGACAATGAAGAACAACAGAACAGATGGTCACGGATTTCCTCAAGGTGCTGTACACCAAAGACCCTGATGTCAACCCCAATGAGCTGCTAGCACTATTTGAGCGTGAATTCAAGGAGTATAAGAACAGGCCCTTATGCAGAGAATTCAATGATGGCGAAATACATGATGATCTGTTTCAAATAGGTCCAATCGAGACACCCGGGCCTTCCAGTGAGATTTTCCAAAGGAAGTGGGACACACTGAGGGGGGATGTTATCAATGCAATTAAGGAATTCTTTCAGATCAGGGATTATGCTGGCTGGGTTGGACGGCACAGTTACTTTCCTGAACGGTAACTAACCAGAAGAACATATTTCAGACCAATTAACCAATGTAATATGATTTACGAAGTTGTAGCCAGATGCTTACTCCATTGGATGAGACCGTTTCTCTCGAAGCTTAACTCCAAAGCTCAGAGTGCTTTGTGAGAAAGTCGGTTTAATGTGTTGGGTTTGCACACTACATCACAGCTATGTTGGGTTTGCACAATCGATCACGGCTATGTTGGGTTCACCAGCCGACAAATCAGAAACAAAGCAACAGGGCACTCTGCAGTTAGGGATGTCAAACGGCATGCCGCCGGCGCCACATATTGCCACTTAAATGTGTTATAGGTTTATCTTTTTCCAGGTTAGTTTAAACAATCACAAACCTATAACTAACAGCAGATAAGTGGCGTTAAACGGGATGCCATTTACATCCCTATCTGCAGTGCTTGTTCCAGGAGCATGAGGTGGAAGCGATCACCAATATCACGTTACCTACCTGAGATGCAGAACATTTAATTGGTTGGAACTTTGAAATGCTTGCTTGCTTCTCAGTAAGAAGTGTGTACAAGCTTACTCCTAGGAATTTCTGAACAGCACAGGGAACGGAAGTTTAACAGGGACAGCGGCAGGAAGATGTAGAGCACCATCTAGAACACGACGGTAAAACAGAATATTCGGCTAACGTATAGCCACTGAATGCCTAGCACCGAAGCTTACAAAATGGCAGCAAACCCTGGAACTGGACAACCTTTAATATTTGTGGTCGAGGTCCAGAGGATGCCCATCATGCTCCGGTTTGGTGCACCAAGGCCATGGGCCCTTCTACCTGAATTACAAAAAAAGTGTGGGATCTGCCTTCAGAGGAAACCTTCAGGAAACTGCTACCGGAATGGCCATTATTCTCCTTGCAGCTGTCACTGAGAAACGAGATGCAAAATCATAATGATGATTTGGAGAGCATGGGATCTGCGAAATGACATCATGCATAATAAAGGTTGAGTCTCCTGTGTCCTTGGTCCTTTTTCTGCAGAGTTAATTGGAAAGCGTCCATCCAGATTGTCAGAAGTCGGAACAACAGCTATACAAAAGGGAAACAGCCATTGTATGCGGAGGCAAGGTGGCAGATGAAACAAAGGACCGCGATCCGAAGGTCATGGACAAAACATCATTAGAGGTGGATTAAACTGAATACTGACAGGTCCTTTGGTGAAGCCAAGGGCCAGGGTGCGGAGATAGTTGCAAGGAATCATCGAGGAAATGTGTGCTCTCAAGCCCTGTTCGGTATGGAGGAATTGTAGAGGAATTTTGGAGGTTCGGTTTCCTATGGATTTTTTCCTTAGGAGGTGTTCGGGACAAAGGAAGACCCTACAGCAATTCCTATGGAAAGCTTTCCTTTCCTACGATTCTGACAACATTCCACAGGAATTTAAACATCTGGTCTGATCTCTTGTTTTTGTGGATGCCCGAGGCATGCAGAGATGTTAGCCAATTAAAATACTCATCTATGTGCTATTCATATAGCGGATATGTGCTTGTAGCTGAATAAAAAATATGCTAATCATTGATCTGCCGTGGCTCTACCGTGTGCAGCGGAGTTAAAAAAGATCTGGATGTGTACTGTTTCCTACGTTTTTACATTGCTCGTCCAAACGCCTATGCTTCTACGTTTCCTCTGGTTCTGAATCCTGTAGTTTTGCATCAACAATGATTTCCTCTTCCTACACAGTTTTTGGTTCCTATGTTTTTCATACCCATGCTCCGAACGGAGCCTCAGTAGGGCAGAAGATTCAGCTGTGCGCATGCAGATGTAGCAGAGATTGCCACGGTAGTTGTGCAGCTTCGACACCTGACCAAACTCTATGCAGGGTCGGTTGGCATCGAGACTGACTCTGCTTCCTTCCGTTTCATGAAGCATTGCCCAGGAAAACAGTGCACCGATCATGATGGTGTACTGCTAGCAGGAGGCACATAATCTTCTGCGGTTCTTCTCAGAGTGGAGAACTAGCAAAGTGTAAGAGAGAGCAACAGAGCTGCACAGAAACTGGCAATTTGAACACAAGGAATCTACGCTTCCTCCAAGTGTACCTAGCGGCGACGACCTCAGTTGTTTGTAACTCTTTATTGGGTAGCTCTTGTCTTCCTCTTTCCAACGCAATTGGAATCGGGTCAATCGGAGTTACCAATCAAAAGTTATAATCGTTTGATTATTTGTCTTTTATTTAAATGGAAAAAGAAAAGGAATTCTCTGGGCCGAGCGGTAGTACCGGGCCGCTACCGCCCGGCCCCATCTCGCGGCCTCCTTCTCTTCCTCGCGCGGTAGCGCCTTTCGGTGGTACCGGCCTGGCCCGGTAGTACCGCCCAGGTGTGCCGGTACTACCTGCCAGCCCAGGTCCATCCCCAGCTTCTCCCAGCGCCCAGGCGCGCTTCCTGGCCCAGCCACCCTCGCCTTGCTTCCTACCACCGCTCGCCTTGCAGGTCGCGCGCGCTGCCGCTTCTCTCGCTGGCTCCGCTCGCCAGCATCGCTCTTCCTCGCGCGGGAGCTGGCGCCCGATCCCCTGCTAGCCCCGCTGCCTTCGCTCGCTGCTATGCGCTGGGCCGCCGGGCGATAGTACCGGTGTACTACCAGCCCAGGCCGTTTTAGCCTCCAATGGCCAGATTACCTAGCCCCATATAAATAGCCTCTACCCTTTATCTTTTTGGTTGCTTCTTCTTCCTCTATTCTTTCTCAAGCTTTGCCTAATATTTGACACATCTCTTGGCTTGATTTCTTCCTCCCCCTCCAATGATTCTTGCCCATATTTGAGGGGAAGGTATAGGAGATCTAGATCTATATTTTGACCAAACCAAATCACCTCTTTGTGAGTGATTCTTTGGGATCTTGATCTTTGGGGCTTTTTTTGTTCCCCTTTTGTTTTCTTCCTCTCTTGTTCCATCAATTGCTTTAGTAGCCTTGTTGGAACTTGAGAGTGAAGATTTGGGGCATCTTTGTGTTGTTCTTGCCTTTTGCATTTGGTGCATTGGTGTGTGTTCTCTCCGGAGGATTTGTTCGGTGATATTCATTGGATCTTGTCCCTCTTGGGTTCTTGGAACCCTGGACGGTTGTGTGGCATTTGTGGCGTGTGCTTGAGGTCTTCAATTAAGTTGCAAAGCTCCCCCAAGATTGAGGCCTTGGTGGCGATTATTGGGAGCCTCCAATTAAGTTGTGGAGATAGCCCCAATCTTGTATGGGTTCGGTGACCACCCTTAAGTGTCCCATAGTGGAACAGGTGCTTGCCTGCGTGGTGGGTGCTCGGGAGAATAGGGTGAGGCCTTTGTGGCGTTGGTGGTCTTAGTACTGCCCACCCCTCCAACGATACGTACTCTCTTGTTGGGAGGAACTCTATAAAACATCGTCGTCCCCGCGTGCCTCGGTTATCTCTATACCCGAGCTCTTTACTTATGCACTTTACATTGTGATAGCCATCGTGCTTGAAGTAATTATATTGCTATCATATTGTTGCTTGTCTTGCTTAGCATAAGTTGTTGGTGCACATAGGTGAACCTTAGTATATCTAGGCTTTGTGCTTAACAAAAGAAAACACTAGTTTTATTCCGCCTCTATTAAGCCCATCTCGTAGAAGTTTTAATCGCCTATTCACCCCCCCCCTCTAGGCGACATCCGTGATCTTTCACGTGGGGAATACCACCAATCAGAAAAAGAGCTCATCTGAGCTCGGGATCAAACGAGCATTTTCGGCAAACAAGTATGTGCAGGAAGAGACACTTCTGTTTGGCAGATGGTCCAGTAATGCGTCAAATCCATGACGACAATGTACATCCGACCCACCCGCCCACACAGCGATCATCTTTCATATCTGTTATAGAATGCTTAACGAAAACAATAGTTCGTCATGTCTACTATTCTAAGTTGAACTAACTGCTACCTCCCCACCTCCTCAGCGAGCTCCACCAAGTCCATCAAATGTCCCAAGAAAGATAAAGGTGAGAGTAGCAAAATTGGGGAATGATGATGATGATTTTGTTAGTATTACCCCGAAACCATCAACAAGTTCCTCCAAGGCTACTAGAGTTGCTGTTGGGAAGATCGAAAAGTCTAAATCATCACATGCTAGACCAAGACATTCTAAGGTGATGTATGATGCATTCTTTAGCTCAATTGTACTGCTTATGTTTCTTTTATGTTCATATATTTTTAGGTGATGTATTATTCAGATGTAGTAAACAAAAAATCATTCACAAAACTACAAATCATTTTATGTGAGGACCTACAAATCATTTTGTAATCATAAGAAACAAAAAATCGTTCACAAAACTATGTACGCCGATTATTGGTGCCGCTCTAGCTTCAGTCCTAGAGCCTTTTATGTTGAACTTTGGTGGGGCTTTAGGAAAGATTTGCAAATGGTCATCTTGATCATCATTAACTGGGTCATCACACACCGACATCTCATAAGATATAATTTCTTCTAGATGCATCCTAAGTTCCTCCAAGACAGGATATTTCATAGGCTACTTTTGATCTATTACCGCTCTAACATCTCCATAAGCTACTCTCAGCATGATGCAATTTATACCACTTCTTTATATTCCATTGGGTCTAGTTTGTACAATGTAATTTATGTCATATAGAAGGTTGATATGGGTATTGAGTACCTTCTTAGCACATACTTGCAAGGGAGTTTCTAAATCTGCTCATTTATCAATACTATAATAAGGTGTGAGCATAGCAGTCCTACACAATAACACACATAATTAGTGTAAACGTTTAGCCCCATACTTGCAGGGGATCTTTTGAATCTGCTCATTTATCAATACTATAATGAGTTGTGCACATAGCCTGCACAATAACACACATAATTAGTGTAAACGTGGTTCCATTTATGGTATTTTCTAAGTGTAAAATTTTGGAGATCCATAATGTTTGGTTACCTATGTGCTCCCATCGTCTGCACTCACAACTATACCATTCTTTGTTTTCATTGCAAGCAACTTTAAACTCATGTTGTGACAATGAATATGTAAGGCCTTCTTTCCCATAGTACACAAGGAAATTAGTTGTGTCAACCTTATTTATATGAAAAGATGTTCCAGCAACATAAGCCTCTTGGTATTTTGTGAATATTACATAGGTATAGATCCTGATCGATTGGCATTCCAGAGGGTACTTTGTATTTATCGCAGGAGGATCCCGCATCAACAAAGAAAAATTGAATGAGTTAGATGTTAACAGAACACCATCAATAAATGAAAATTTCCTAGAAGGAAGAATACAATAAACTCTTGATGTGTTACATAACCACACCATGAAAGAAGTTGTTATTGTACAAGATCTCATACCTGCGATGCAAATGTTTCTTGACCTTCAACATCTTTTCTTTTCTGCAATAGTTGGTACATTTTTTCGCAAACACATGCAGGGTTGTTGAGTCGTCGATGTGGCTTGTTTTCACCATTATGTTGGTGCTCTCACTATGTTGAGTTGATTTCATTCTCCTATAGAAAATGTTCTTGAAGTATGTATAAATCCAACTTGCACGAAGATCATACAGACTACACAATGTGAGATATGTCTCGAGTCCGTACCCAATCACCATCTCATTCCATGCATTCTCAAACTCTACAAGGGTTAGTGGGTGAGTTAACGCTGTAAGTAGATTTTCTTCCAATTCTTTATGCAAGTAATAAAGTTTATTTAAGCTTTCTATGTGCTTGTTCAACATATACCATCTACAAAGTCTGGCAACCGTATTAAGAAACATAGATGCAAGAGCATTTGCCATATTTTGATCTTGATCTACAAAGTAATTATCAGTCAGCAAACAAATTGACACCAAATTGATTGGTTGGGCATGCGTACCTAACACAAAAAAGGCCAAGTATACCTGTAAGTATGCAAATAGGATCTTTGCCTTCCATGCATCTTTAGAAAATCCAAAAACCCATTAAAAAGTTTTCTCTGTGTCATCACAAATGAGGACAAATCCAAATATGACGTTTTGCAAATGATGGTTGCTCCCAATAAACATCCGCAAGGACATGCAGTAAAAATTGCTTCCACATGAGGTGTTGAATCTGACCACATCTCCAAATTCAGCATAGTTAGATTAACAACTAGCATGACTCCAGAAACTATTGTTCACGACCACACCGATTCAAGAGCAATATCAAAATATAATTTCGGGTTATGTTTTCTACACTCACTAAAGAAGTCATCGGATTTTTTACATCATCCACTTGATCCTTGCGTAAATTATCCTCCCTTCTAAATTTCATATAACAATTTATATCATTGCAGAGTGATGAAGTTAACACGCATAAAACCTAGTAGCGTTAAAACCAGATATAGAGTGAGTCGGACTTCATATGTACATGTTTTCTAGGTCATGTTCATTCATTGGCAAGAGCTCAGGGTTTCCATACAATTTGTCCAGCACATTTGTGGCTGTGTAGGGGAGACTCGACTCTACCGAAGAGTATCAACGTAATCCATAATAATAGGGTCCTTGATCTTGTGTGAATGCATGCGCTTCACCTTACATGGATTAGTGTTGAGAGTATGGTTGTTCTCTAACTCTACTTTCTCATAGAACCATTGTTTTCCTCTCAGCTTTATCTTGACCGCTGCCATGCAACCAACCCTCTTTGATATCTTTGCATGTTTGCGCTCATCATTGTCCTTGTAAAACATAGAACAACCTAGACGAGAGAAAGAATACAAGCGTGTCATCGCCTTATTATTATGTTTCTTACTACCAAATCCGGCTTCTCTTGCATATATCCGATAAAACTCATACCCGTGCACATCTATTGCGAATACCATGTTCTCCTTTGGGATACAACCCTTAGGAACTTGCTCACCCTGACATCGATTATAAACATTAAATAGTGAAAATGTTGCCATAATATTTCTGTTCCATACATAAGTTGAGAGAGAGCACACATGTATATTTCTTGTGTTGGGATATTGTGTCATCATTTCGTGTGGTTCGTCGGGATGTGGCGTTATCGTGGACAAGTGCATTGCCGAATGAAATCTTGTTGGGTTCTGACCGACCATCGATCTAGTTAAGGAGCCGGCGTCAAAAGTTCCGTTGCCATGGCTTTGAGTGAGGAAGGACGTATGCGAAAGCACACGGTCAAGCACACCGATGTTTCCTGGAGAATGAGATGTGTCACCGGGTACTCACACACGGAAGCTTGGAAAGGAGTCCATGATAGTTCACATAAAACATTGATGCAGAGCACAAAGATTCATATATATCGTCTCGAAAGATTAATGCAATATATCATTTCCTAACACGTGTCCGAATTGTATCAAAGGAACCCTATAAGATATTTGAAGCAGTAATTGGAGACATGCAAATGCATCTTAGAAAATTAGATGATACTAATGCAGAATTGACCTCCGTTTGAAATTATTGCACGAAATTGATTTTAGATGATCGTCGCGTCATGTGACATGTCTTGTGCCTACGTCGCCCACAACATTTATGTGATCGATGGTGTATCATTGTTGTCTAGGCGGCTTCAGCTGGTTTGTTCGACGATGTCGAGGGGGGTTTCTTCAGGCAAGAGGGGAACGGAGAGATCGTGAGGGCTCATACTTTTTTAGTAGCCCACATGCCAACTACCACGAGCTTCACGATCCACAATTGTCGCATAGACGGATCTGACCAGCGAAGCCATGCAGGGAGGGAGGATAGTAGCTATAGTTTTTAGATATATTTTGTACAACCGCTACCTTTTTCGTTGTACAGCACCTCAAATTCAAGTCTATTTTTGGTCAGTACTAATTTGCACTACAAAGTTTGTAAACATTACTGGTAGATTTTTAAATTCATAACCAATATCTTCATTGTGACAATATAAAATTATTATATTTTTGTTCTTCTAACTAGTTCAATGAAGTTGTACATTCACATTCTTTAGATCAATTGTGATCTTGTATTCTCAATCATAACTGGCGTATACTAAACCAGATCGAAAATAGTAAAATATACATGTGTGCAAAACGAAGCCACAATTATTGCAGAATATCATATTTATTAAGAGGAAAACAAAACCGTACATTTATAAATAGCTTCCACACTATCCACTAGTGAGTGTCGAGCGAGGAAGAGTTACTCATCATCGTATTTCGCTGAAGAAAAAAAGATCGATATTACCTTTAGATTTTCTCAAATCATAAGTATACAAACAATGTATTAGTATTATGTAAGTAAAATTTGAAATAAGACTCACCTATTGTACATCTAGGCAGTGCGAAACCTCCGGCTACACCTCCTGATAGTCGGCGTACGTCGGCTATAGTTAAGTGTCAGTGGATAAATGGGTCATGGATAAAATACAGCTCATCACCTTGCTCAATATTGTAAATGCTAACGAACATCATTTTGTCCCTCACTTTCTTATGACAAACTCGTACATCTCATGTGTTAGTCGCACCTCTATTTTGAACTCACTTCTCCACGGATGGGTGATGTGATCCCTGAACATACAAGGCATATCATACATATTTGAATTGATACCAGAGTATGTTAATAATAAACGATATGGACCATAAACGTTATGGCTTACCATGCGAGTTTTGAATTCTCCTTGTATTTTAAGTACATTACACACGTCCAATGAGCGCATACGTACTCAATAGATTTACAAACATTGCAGGGTGTTGTCATTGTGAATGATATCTATCAGCGAGTATCGAACTTATATTTATAGGATTGTGATCAAGTAAAATTGCAAACCACCCAAAAATGCATGGGATCCACTTTTTCCGAATCAACATGACTGGAGACTAGTGCCCAATGAATTCTGAACCACTAGGAAATGAGCATTCGGTCTTGTACACACTAAAAATAGAATTGCTATATGCCACACATAATCCTAGCCATTCAGTATATGATATCTTAAATTAGCATATTTTATGTTGACTCTATTTTTTACACATAACAAAATGACAAATAAGTTTGCTATAATAATAATTATAAGTATGGCGATCATGATTGCCGAAAATAGTTTTTCACTAGTTTAGACGAATTGATTTGTGGATAGTCGCTGCAGCTAGCTTTTTTTATGTAGTCTATCATTTTTACATCACATGCACTTTGGTTCCTAGGTTTGGACATAATATTCCAGGCTAGTTGTTGTAGTAACCAAATGCTCTGCGACGTAAGAAATGATGCATGCGACATAAGAAATGATAACTATAACAACTAGTTGGAATATTATGTCCAAACCTAAAATAGTTAGCTACATCGACCATCCACAAATCAATTTTGACTAAACTAACGAAAATCAATTTTTGGCAATTATGTTCGGTGTTATAATTATAACAACCATATTTGTAATTTTATTATGTGCAAAAATGGAGTCAACATAAAATATTCTAATTTAATATATCATATACGAATGGATAGGACTATGTGTGTTGCATATGACAATTATATTTTTAGTGTGCACAAAACCGAATACTCATTCTTAGTGGTTCATAATTCATCGGGCACAAGTATTTAGTCATGTTGATTCAGAAAAAGTCGATCTCATTAATTTTATGGTGGTTTGCAAATGCATTCGATCGTAATCCTATTGCATTATATAGAAGTTCTATGTCCGCTGGTAGATAACATTCAGAATGACAAGACCCTGCAATATTTGTAAATATACGAAATACATATGTGCTACAGAGTTCTCATTGGATGTGTGCAATGTTCCCAAAATACAAGGAGAATTCAAGACTCGCATGGTACGCAAGAACATTTATGATCCACGTTGTTTGATTATCAACATGCTCTATATTAATTTCAAATGTGTAGGTTATATCTTGTATGTTCGGGAATCACTTCACCCATCAGTGGGGAAGTGAGTTCGAAATAAAGATGTGACTAACACATGAGTGGTACGAGTTTTATGTAAGAAAGAGAGGGACAAAATACTTCCTTGAAGGAGAACGTGAGATGTTCGTTAGCATTTACAATAGTAAACAATGTGATGAGCTGTATTTTGTCCTTGACCCATTCATCCACCAAACTTAACTATAGCCCATGTACGCCGACTATCAGGAGGTATAGCCAGAGGTTTTGCACCGCCTAGATGAACAATAAGTCAGTCTTATTTCAAATTTTAATTACAAAATACTAATACATTGTCCATGTACTTATTATTTGAATAAATCTGAAGAAAATATCAATATTTTTTTCAACGAAATAGAAGGATGAGCAACGGTTGCATTGGAGGAATGTAATTCCTCCTTGGACACTTACTAGTGGATGACGTTGAAGGTATTTACAATAGTTTTGTTTTGTTTGCCTCTCAATAAATATACCTATTCCGCAATAATTGTGGCACCATTCCGCATGCTTGTACTATTTTACTATTTTCGATCTGGTTTAGTATACACCAGCTGTGATTGAGAATATAAGATCACAATCGAATCTAAAGAATGTGACTATATAACTTTATTAAACTGGTTAGAAGAAAAAAATACTTTTATACTGCCCCAATGAAGGTATTGGTTATAAATTTAAAAATCTACCAATAATGTTTATAAACTTGGTAGTTCAAGGTAGTACACATTCATTATATTTTACTGGCCAAAAATAGGTTTGCATTTGAGGTATTGGACAACGTAAAAAGGTATCAGTTTTGTACAAAATATATCTGAAAAACTACACCTAAGTCCTCGCTCCTTGCATGGCTTGGCTTGATCGCTCGGATCCATATGCGCGGCAACTGTAGATCATGGAGCTCGTGGTGGTTGACACGAAAGCTACTAGAAAAGTATGAGCCTCACGATCTCTATGTTCCCCTCTCGCCTCAAGAAACCCCTCTCCACACCGCCGACCAGACCAGCTGAAGCCACCAATACGACGATGATGCACCACCGATTGCATAACTGTTGTGGACAACACAGGCGCCGGACACGCCGCACGACTCGGCGGTCATCTGGAATCAATTCCGTACAATAATTCCAAACAGAGGTCAATTCTACATTAATGTCATTTGCATGTCTCCTTTTAATTTTTGGAGATACATTTGCATGTCTCATATTACTACTTCAAGTATCTTTTAAGATTTCTTTGATAAAATTTGGACAGGCGTTAGCGAATGATATGTTGCATGAATCTTAGGAGATGGTATATATGAATCTTTGTGTTGTGCACCAACCTTATGCGCTTCTCAAAAATGAATTGCAGGTGGCTATCATAGACTCCTCTCCAATCTTCCGCCGATGAGTAGCCGATGACACATCCAATTCTTTGGAAAACGTCGTTGTGCATGATCGTGCTCTTCCGCATATGTCTTTCCTCACTCTAAGCCATGACACCAGAACTTCGGATGCCAGCTGCTCAACTGGATCATTGACCAGTGAGAACCCAACGACAAGTCATCTGGCAATGCACTTGTCCATGATAACGCTGTCGTATCCTGTTGAGCTACATGAAATGATGACACCAGATTTCAACGCAAGGTATGCACATGTATACTCTCTCTCTCAACTTATGTATGGAACATAAATATTATGCCACATTTTCACTTGGTAATGTTTATAATCGATATGAGGGTGAGAGAGTTTCTGAGGGTTGTATCCCAAAGGAGAACATGATATTTGCAACTGATTTGGACGACTATGAGTTGTATGGGCGATATGCAAAATAAGCTAGATTTGGAAGTAAGAAACACAAGAACAAGACGATGTTGCGCGTGTATTCTTGCTCTCAGCAAGGCTATTCTACGTTTCACAAGAACAATGAGGAATGCAAACATGCAAAGATGTCAAAGAGGGTCGGTTGCATGGAAGCTGTCAAGATAAAGCTGAAAGGAGAATAATGGTTTCATGAGAAAGTAGAGTTGAAGAACAACCATACCTTACACAATATCAAGGACCATGTTATCACACAAGATCAAGGACCCTATTATTATGGATTATGTTGATTCTCTTCAGCATAGTGGATTCTGCCCTAACCCAACCACAAATATGCTAGGGGAATTGCATGGGGGCTCTAAGCTCTTGCCAATAAATAAACATGACATGGAAAAAATTTACGTATGAAGTCTGACTCATCCTGTATCTTTATTTTAAACCCTAGTGGGTTTTATACGTGTTAACTTCATCACTCTGCATTGACATGAACTGCTATATGAAATGCGGAAGGGAGGCTAATTTACGCTAGAAGCAAGTGGATGATGTAAAAAAAATGATGACTTCTTCAGTGAGTGTAGAAAAGATAACCCGATGTTTTATTATGATATTGATCTTGATTCAGCAGGCGTCGTGAAGAATATTTTCTGCAGTCATGCTAACTGTCAAGCTAACTATGCTGAATTTAGAGATGTGGTCACATTCGACACCACATATAGAAGCAATTTTTTACTGCATGCCGTTGGCATGTTTGTTGGGAGCAACCATAATTTGCGGGCCATCATATTTAGGTTTGTCCTTGTCCGTGATGACACAGAGAAAACTTTTTAATGGGTTTTTGTACTTTCCAAAGATGTATAGAAGACAAAGATCATATTTGCATACTTACAGGTATACTTGTTCTTGTTTGTGCCGGCACACATGCCCAATCAATCAATTTGGTGCCATTTTTTGTTGACTAATAATTACTTTGGAGATCAAGATCACGCTATGGCAAATGCTCTTGGGCCTGTGTTTTTAAATACGATTCACAGGCTTTGCACATGGCATATGTTGAACAAGCACACAAAAAGCTTAAATAAACTTTATTACTTGCATAAAGGATTGGAAGAAAAGATACTTACAGCGATAAATCACCCACTAACCTAGGTGGAGTTTGAGGGTGCATGGCAGGAGATGGTGGTTGAGTAGGAGACAAATCCCACATTGATTTCTTCATACTTCAAGATTTTCTACGGGAGAATAACATCAACTAAACGTAGTGAGAGCACCAACAAAAATATGTACCAATTGTTGCAAAAAAAAGATGTTGAAGGTCTAGAAACTTTTGCGTCGTAGGTATGAGATCTTGTACACTAACTTCTTTCATGGCATGCTTACGTAATAGATCAAGGGTTTATTGTATTATTTCTGCTAGGTAATTTTCATTTATTAATGGCGATCAGTTAATATCTAACTCATTCTACTTTTCTTCGCTGATGCAGGACCCTCCTACAGAAGAAACAAATTACCCCTGAAACGTCAACTAGGCATGATCTATACTTTTGCAATATTTATATAATACCAAGCGGCTTATGTTTCTGGAACATCTTTTCGTACAAAGAAGGTTGACACAACTAATTTCCTTATGTACTATGGGAAAGAAGGCCCTATATTTTTATGGTCACAACATGAGTTTTTTTTTGACGTGGTCACGACATGAGTTTAAAGTAGTTTGCAATGAAAAGAAAGAAGAGAAGAGTTGTGAGTGCATACGGTGGGAGCACACAAGTAACCAAACATTATGGATCTCTAAAATTTTATACATGAAAAATACCATATGAATGGAACCACGTTTACACTAGACTGCTATGCTGACACCTCATCTCATTATAGTATTGATAAATGAGCAGATTCGGAAGCTCCCTTGAAGTACGTGTTAAGAAGGTGCTCAAGGAATGCCTATATCGACATTCCCTGTGACAGAAATGACACTTTACAAACTGGACAAAAATGACATACCGGAAAGTGGTATAAATTGCAACCTGCTGGAGAGCAGCTTAGAGCGGGGAATAGATCAAAAGTGGCCGATGAAAGAGCCATGACCGTCTTGGATCGAGGAACTAGTAGATATGTTCAATCATCGAATTATCTTTGGTTCCTGGTTTGCATTTGTTTTTAATCTAGTGAGGATAAAGTAAGACCCTGCAGTCGCGCTGGATAATGAGTTCGCCTTTTATCTACAGATTTGTGTTCGTTTCTGCTAGATGAAGGAAGAAGGTTCTCTCGCATATGCATTCAAGATCTACTAGTAGTCTTATTTCCTTCTTTCAAATAATTACATGGAAACTTCCTAGGAATAGTACATGATATTCAACCCTTTGATCCGAAGAATTTATTCCTTGATGGTTATACTTTAATTTGGAGTACCATAATCATAAGGCCGTAGAAAATACCATGGGCAAGGTTCGGGCTCCGGCTGAAGTCGTCCGTCCGCGGTCATCACCACCTTACAGCGCATCACCTTGTCACGGGTATCGTCGGCGACGTAGCCGAGCGGGGGGCGGTCGGTGTAGATCGCCACGTCAGCGTCGATCTCCACCCGCCCCGAACGGCGCCACTTCGCCGCCATGCGCTCCCGGAGGCTTCTCGAGAGCCCCAGGCCCTCGGCCCTGGCCAGCAACTCGACGTCTCTTCCCCAGGGCTCCCGGGACACGCAGCCGCGCGGCTCCACGCGCGCCCAGCCGATCGCCACGCCTGAGTACGTCAGGACCACCTCGGCGCGGTCGGCGCACGCCTTGCTCGCCCGCAGCGTGAGGTTGAACGCCGGCGAGACCACGCGGCCGGGCCGGGCCACGTCGATGCCCTCGTAGCCGGCGAGGCTGACGGAGAAAGCCGGCATGTTGGCGCGCTTCATGTATTCCACGGGAAGGAACAATAGCGCCGTTAAAACAACCGAAACAATTACCAGGGCTAGGTAGGCGCGCCAGTCCGGGTCGCCGGCGGCGGCGCGTTGCCCAGGACTGGCGCTTCATCGTCGCGCGGATCGGCGGGGATGGCGTGGTACTGGTAGGGCCGCCTGTTCTAGGTCGACGCCCATGCTTCTTCGATCTTTGGACGACTACTCAAGGCTACCTGTGGTTCTTGGTTGTCTCTGGATCATGAGGAGATCCGATATGCCCGTGGTTTCAGTTCGTGAGCCCAACTGCTGCGCGAATATATCGGCCATGACTCAGGAGACAGTTTGGAATTGGTTCAGTCAATATCCAGAGATAGGATTTCTCGTAAGCGAACTCTCGTATCGTACGTACGTGATCTGAACAGGCTTCCGCGCGTATACTGATCTTGAGATCCTCATCTGTCACGGCATGTATCTCTTTAATATAATATGGTTCAAAAAAAAAATCTCTTCTCCCTTGTAAGAACGTAAACCTCGATCTAGAGGGTCCATCTCATCGTCTAGCAGCCATGGAAGAACCTTTCGCGCTTTGGCATCCCTGCCTCCTGGTGGCGTTCTTCGTATCCGTCGCTGTGGTCGTCTTGACCGCCGTCACCGTCCTCGACATCAAGCTCGTGTCAACTCCGCCCGAGTTCTCCGCGACCGTCTCCGGCTACGAGGGCCTCGTTCGGAGCGCCGGCGCGGGAGCCGCGCCGCCCTCCTTCCGCGTCGCCCTCCACGTCAAGAACGATAACGTGTGGTGGCAGCACTGCTTCGCGGTGGGCCGCGCGGTGGTGGAGTACGACGGCGTGCCGCTGGCCTCCGCCGATCTCGACGGGTTCTGCGTCCCGCCGAAGAGCGTCGTCGAGGTGCCCGTCGTGGCCGCCGGCGAGGGGCTGGTGGGGATGCCGGACCAGCTGTACGAGAGCCTCCAGGGCCGGCGCAAGCGGCAGGAACGCGTGCCGCTGGAGGTGAGGCTGATGCTGGACTGGGGCAATACTAGGTCCATGCTGCTGCGGTGCACGGCGATGCTGGATGGGCGGCCGGACTTGCCGTCCCGCTGCCTGCTTTTCTTCTTCGTGGAGCCAGGCAAGATGGATGGCGAGTGACTCCATCGTATGGTCGGATCGAAATTTGCGTTATTCGAAAATACGCGAAAAAGCAAAACCACAACCCTATAGACGTCCCCGGCTTATCACCGAGCGTTCACTCGTGCTTTTGGATTCGTGCAAGTTCCTCCACAAATGTCAACAAACACCCTGTGATGTACTATTACCTTCGAGACTACAGTTTGTAAATAATAAAGTATGCTTGGTGTCAGCGGCCATCGGTTGATTTCTTTCAGAAAAAGAATCGATTAGGAACATAAATTTCTACATAGATTCATCACTGAAAAATAATGACCATCGGAAGATTTCTCTCCGTGGAAACATTCTGTAGTACATTTGGATCTGAGAAGAAATAACAATGAAAAAGTGCATGCAGGGATCCTATTCACCCATTAATTTCCTTCACAATTCATATCAATATCGGTGTTCAAAATAGAAAAAAAAATATAAATCACTTGCAGCTCATATGTTCTTCTCAAACAGGAACACCGAAAAATGGAAGCAAAATTGAATGGGGAAAAGTTTGGAAAAAGAAATCATAAAACAATCTACAGATCTGAACAAGATATTTGAGGTGCCGGTCCATGGATGTCCCTCTGCGGAGTTCTTTGATCATGGAGATGGGGTCTCTAGTCCGCCGCCGCCCCATCTCCAGCACCCCCTCCACTTCCGGCGGCCGTCGTGACGGAGTTGTCGGCTTGCACCGCTGTCGGCACCTCCTAGGGTTGGCATGGGCGATGGATTAGATGAAATGAGCTATCAGACCAAGGTTGTCCTTCCGCGAGAGAGAGAGGGGGTTCCCATGGAGACGGTGGAGAGAGGATGAGGATGGGAGATAACCTGGAGGAGACATGTTGTACATGTGCAGTTTCTTTCGTATAGGGAGTGGAAAATGTACAAGGCAAGGTTGTGGGCGTAAAATGCTGTACACCAATCTCAGAACACCGACGACCCTTGGATAAGCCTAGGACGTCCGACACTGTGTGGAATCGCTGCGTTCGAAAATACGAGACAACATCGACTTCTTGCCGTCACTAATTGACATGGAACCTATCCAACGTCTACGGGTGTCCCTTTCCCTTCCCACTAGCCAATACGAAACAGATAATGTTCACCCATCTCTATACCTCCAATTTTAAGTTCAGTTTAGTGTTGTGCCAATATTACGGGAGAAATGCTACCATTAATTCGGGAGAGATACTAGTCATGGTAAAATTGTTATCTCATGTCCTGGTACGCTGAGTATTATGTGTGAAGGAGCAACAGTAGTCAGGAAGGTAGGTGTTGGCACTACTTTCTCGCCCCCGCGGGGACGAACAGGGGAGCCTAGCTCCGCCGCCTACCTCACTCCCCTTCTCCTCTCCTCCTCTCTGCTGCAGTAGGGCCGGGCTGCCGAGCGCTGCCCGTTGGTGCTGGCGCCAGCGGAGCCGGCCAAACCTTCCTCGTGTGGGTGGACTGGTGGTGCGGCGCGCGGCGACTCGCGGCGGTGCACCTCGGCCTTACGTCGGTCTGGCGACTTCAGGTGATCTTGGTGGCGGTGGGGTGGTTGTTTGGTGGCAGGAAGCCACTATAGTTTACGCGTGGCCGGAAGCGCCCTCTCGACCCAGATCTAGGCCCAAAAGGGTCCCATCCCCCATCTGGGCCTAGGCGGGCTGGCCAGACGTGTTGGCGGCGCCCCCGATGGACGGAGAAGCAGGAGCTTGTGTTGGGAATGGTGGTGTCGGCGGCACCCTTGCTGTAGTACGGCGGCAGGGCTTTACAGGCCCTTTTTGGCTCGGCCGGAGGGCCTAGTTTGACCTGATGCTGCATCCGGTCGGCTACTACCTTTCCGGCAGTGGAGGCGGTTCCCTCCCGCGTGCCATAGTATTGTCGTCTCTCGCCAGAGTACCTTCTTCTCGGTTTTACCGGCCACGCTACTTGGGCCATGGCGTGACAATGGTGATGACTAGAAGATCGTGGTGGCGTGTGTTGGTGGGAGGCAAGATTGGTGGAGCGATATAGAGCATCTGAGGGTGGTTTTTCTGGAGATCGAGAAAAATCCTTGCCATCTCGGCACTGACGCGGTAACGCCTGCAGGTGTCATCATCCTTCCTGAAGGGTGTCGGGGGTACCTTTTCCCTATCCCAGCGTACCGGGGTAACCCCAGCAACTATCCAGGGAGCATCGTCGTCGTGTTGCTCGCTTCTTTGAGGTGCTGCTTGGTACGAGGCGCATTCGGAGTGCTAGGAATGTGGTGGGAATTCTCCGGAGGGCATGACGGCTGCGAGTCATGTCCGTTTTCGTCGAACCATAGATGTTGGTATTGTTTTCTCTTCTTTGTTCTTTTTTGTTTCTTTTGGGCATGCTTTGTGTTGTTTGCCCCAGCAGTTTCTTTACAGTTGTATCCGTTGGTTGCTATATTAATATAGCAGGGTGAAAGCCTATTTCGAGAAGGTTTGGCACTAAACCCTGATTGTGATTACTTGTCTTTGTACCGGTGGATGCCTCGGATGGTCCAAGAAATTACTATTTAGCGCCCAGATTAAAAAGAAATGAGAATAGAGTAAATGATAAAAATTGAGGACAGAGCATTTCTGGTTACTAGATGATGTGAAGTGTTAAGGAAGCCATATCTTCTCTACCATTGTACATGCCCTTAGTGCATGTTGGTTGTATGTACGGGGGAGCCAAGGTCGGCGAGCGTTTGCTTGCGTTTATCAGTTTGGCGAGATAGTTCCTAGCAGTCAGTAGCGCAATGAGTGCGGAGATAGAGCTCGGCACACACATGAGGGTTAATTGGCTAGGAAATGGTATGGAGGTGCGGCAACAAAGGGGGCCCATGTTCCCCTCCCAGGCGGGTGCACTATGTCGGCCTGCAAGTCTAAATTCAGGGGATTAGAACACCATGTTTACCAACATTTAGATCAAGCGAGCGGTGTCCCGGGAGATCAATGGACACCCAGGTAGGTTCCTGACGGCAGACCGCGGTGATGCTCATTGTCGCACCCTAGACACAACTGGACAAGGCATCAAAGGACGAGAGTGGCGATTTTAGCTTGCATGCTAGATCCCGTGCACCTCCCTACCTACCATTGATATGTGTTGATTTGCTGCTTCAAGATTTAAGATTCCCGCTGTACGATTTCATTAAATTTTATCATATTTTAAAATTTTATGTCAAAATGAATTGTAATGAAACAGAGTAAAACATTGCACGTGATATAGCATACACGCACATGATATTGCAGTGATATAGCAATGTATGGAGAATCACATTTCTGACCAAAGGACGGATGGTTCCTTCCTTCAGATCTGCTGTGGGGTGGGCGGAGGCAGAGATGTGAAGGAGAGTCGATGGGGAGCGGTGGCCGGTGGTGAAGATTGGGTAAGAAAGATGAAGGCATAGAAAACCTGTACGTAACCAACAACGCTGTAAGTACAAGGACAACACAAGTATTTTTTTTATTTTTATTTTTTTGCGGGGAGGACAACACAAGTATGACCGTGCACTGCAGTAGATTGCACATTTATATACGTACGTAGGTAGTATTTCCATACATGGGGAATACCACCGATCAGAAAAGAGCTCATCTGAGCTCGGGATCAAACGAGCATTTTTCGGCAACGAAGTAGTATATGCGGGAAGAGACACTTCTGTTTGGCAGATGGTCCAGTAATGCATCAAACCCATGACGACAATGCGTCAAACCCGCTCAGTGGTCGTCTTTCATATCCGTTACAGAATGCTTAACGAAAACAACAGTTCGTCATGTCTACTGTTGTAAGTTGAACTAACTGCTACCTCCTCTCCTCTCCTTCCTGCTGGTGCTCAGCCGTAATAAAGTTCGTCTGACCTGTTAAAACAAAAAGTACACAACATATTGCTGTGAGAAAAAGTATACAAATGAAAAGAAAATATACCCCGCCACTCTTTTTTGCATGGTATAGTACTCCATACAAAACATTCAAGAGCACGTAAACGTTTTCCAAAATCGCACCTCAAATATAGGAGAGGGTGTTTTGCGCATATAACAACAGTTAATTAAAGCCCACTTAGTCTGGTTCAAGAAAAAAAACCAGGAAATATCTAAAGCAAAGATAGAAAGACTACTAACCGTAGTGTGTCTTTTTTTTTTGCAGAAAAAGATCCGGATCTATTTTATGAGTTCATAAGAAGTACAAAGTATCCTAAACATAATAAAAATTACATCGAGGTCTTTGGACCACCTAACGAATACTACTGCCACCAGAGCGAGCCGCCGACGCGCCGCTGTCGCCGCTCCATTACCGGAGCCGGCAAAGATAGAAAGACTACTAACCGTAGCGTGTCTCCCAAAAAGACCAGGCATTTGTAAGACACAGGTAAACTACTCCCTCCGTCTCAAAATAGATGTCGCAGATTTGTCAAAATTTGGATGAATCTAGACAATATATAGTATATAGATTCATCGAAATTTTGACAAACCCGAGACATCTATTTTGAGATGGAGGGAGTACAGGGATTTGGCAGAAGATCTATTTTTGTCATTTTAAAGATGCCCTTCTTTCTATTTTACAAACAGCACAAGACACCGTGCATAGTTGACGCACCAATAAAAATGCGAATAAAGCAATTCTCACTTGCCTGGGCTCATCACTTGGTGAAGTACCGTGTGAAGTGACCAGATGGGAAGCTGCACCAAAATAAATACAAGTCGGTTAAAGCGAACGTTATGCAATGTTCAAAAACGAAGGCGAATTTTTTGTATCCATGTACATGAAGTCATCCCGGGCATGGACGGTTTTACAGCAGGATTTACCAAAAGCACTGAGACCTACCTAACTAGTGACACATCACTAAGGAAGTTATTTTTTTTATGGTCACCCCGGGGGGACAAAAGCCCCACCTGAATTTTCATTTATAAGGAAGTTCTTTGGCTTCCTATGTGTTTGTTCTGGTGCCACAAGAGGTGATAGAGCAGTGTGGGTCCTCATCCCAAAGGTAAAAACATGCTCTGTGTCTTTGCCCAACTTCAGCCTTTTCTTTGAGCAATGTAACATGTGACATCTGTTAGAAAGCTCATACAAATAGACTCTGGTTGATTCTGGATGATATTATTGAGGACCAGAGTGCATTAGTGTGGAGCAGGTTAGTTACCGACAAAGTTCTCATGGCTTACTAATGTATCCACTATCTGGAAAAAAAGAAGGGCAAATCTGGAGATATCAAGATTTAATAAGACCAAAGCATATATGGCTGGCTTGAATGGGGTCATCTTGAGTAATTAATTGACAAGATGGGTAACGAATCATAGAGTGTGTGTGTGCTCTGACACCTTCTCTGTCAGGGTTAATGAACATTGAGAGTTTTTCACCCCATTAGAGGAGTACGGCAAGGTCAGAACTGATGGAACTGCTTCATTACACCCTGCATGGCTGGCTTGCAGATGTCGGTTGCTGCCTGCTTGAGCTTTGGGGGCAGGGAATGGACACGGGAGAGTGGGCTGAAGTCCTGAACTATGTTAAGACTGTTTTCTTGATTATCTAACGTATTTTGGTGTATACATATTTCTTGTACATAAATGCTCCTATATTTTGGGGCCTATCATACTAACTCTGCACATGGAGAAATTTATATACTTCAAACATGGAACAAACAATATGGATCATCTTTAAATAAGACTTTGCTGAGAAAACTTGTATACCTCTTGCAACAAATTCAGCATCTTCAGATACCTCCACATTCAACACTTTGATTCTCCGAAGATATCTACGCGGGAAGTATACCTGAATCTGTAAAGCCAACGAGACATATTTCTTAGTGATAACATTGTGCTAATCACGATTTCGTATAAAAATACGAGCGTCACAGATCAATTAAATCACTATTAAAACATAAAAGCTTACCTGCACATCGAGATCAGAATTAAGGCCATCTCCACTGTTCATCACTATGCTCAGCAACAAGTTTTCTAACTGATAAACAGCAGCAAAAAATTAAAGAGAAGAATAGCATAAAGAAATACCCCCTCCATTCCACAATAGATGTCATTTTAGAGTTGTGCACAAGCTTAAGTGTGAGTTGGCACAAGTACTAAATGTGAGTGAAATATCAATATTTCTAGCAAATGGTGTCAAGAAAGTTTCAGGCGACGTTAACGAGCTTCTGCACAGAAAAACTTATAGGAAGAGGTCCTGGGTGCAATGGCTAAGAAGGAGACCCGAGCAGCAGATACTTCCATATAAAGGCAAGCTGGCATCCAAAGAGAAATAGGATCAAAAAAACTGAGAGATGCAAATGGGAATTGGGTGGACAATGAAGAACAACAGAACAGATGGTCACGGATTTCCTCAAGGTGCTGTACACCAAAGACCCTGATGTCAACCCCAATGAGCTGCTAGCACTATTTGAGCATGAATTCAAGGAGTATAAGAACAGGCCCTTATGCAGAGAATTCAATGATGGCGAAATACATGATGATCTGTTTCAAATAGGTCCAATCGAGACACCCGGGCCTTCCAGTGAGATTTTCCAAAGGAAGTGGGACACACTGAGGGGGGATGTTATCAATGCAATTAAGGAATTCTTTCAGATCAGGGATTATGCTGGCTGGGTTGGACGGCACAGTTACTTTCCTGAACGGTAACTAACCAGAAGAACATATTTCAGACCAATTAACCAATGTAATATGATTTACGAAGTTGTAGCCAGATGCTTACTCCATTGGATGAGACCGTTTCTCTCGAAGCTTAACTCCAAAGCTCAGAGTGCTTTGTGAGAAAGTCGGTTTAATGTGTTGGGTTTGCACACTACATCACAGCTATGTTGGGTTTGCACAATCGATCACGGCTATGTTGGGTTCACCAGCCGACAAATCAGAAACAAAGCAACAGGGCACTCTGCAGTTAGGGATGTCAAACGGCATGCCGCCGGCGCCACATATTGCCACTTAAATGTGTTATAGGTTTATCTTTTTCCAGGTTAGTTTAAACAATCACAAACCTATAACTAACAGCAGATAAGTGGCGTTAAACGGGATGCCATTTACATCCCTATCTGCAGTGCTTGTTCCAGGAGCATGAGGTGGAAGCGATCACCAATATCACGTTACCTACCTGAGATGCAGAACATTTAATTGGTTGGAACTTTGAAATGCTTGCTTGCTTCTCAGTAAGAAGTGTGTACAAGCTTACTCCTAGGAATTTCTGAACAGCACAGGGAACGGAAGTTTAACAGGGACAGCGGCAGGAAGATGTAGAGCACCATCTAGAACACGACGGTAAAACAGAATATTCGGCTAACGTATAGCCACTGAATGCCTAGCACCGAAGCTTACAAAATGGCAGCAAACCCTGGAACTGGACAACCTTTAATATTTGTGGTCGAGGTCCAGAGGATGCCCATCATGCTCCGGTTTGGTGCACCAAGGCCATGGGCCCTTCTACCTGAATTACAAAAAAAGTGTGGGATCTGCCTTCAGAGGAAACCTTCAGGAAACTGCTACCGGAATGGCCATTATTCTCCTTGCAGCTGTCACTGAGAAACGAGATGCAAAATCATAATGATGATTTGGAGAGCATGGGATCTGCGAAATGACATCATGCATAATAAAGGTTGAGTCTCCTGTGTCCTTGGTCCTTTTTCTGCAGAGTTAATTGGAAAGCGTCCATCCAGATTGTCAGAAGTCGGAACAGCAGCTATACAAAAGGGAAACAGCCATTGTATGCGGAGGCAAGGTGGCAGATGAAACAAAGGACCGCGATCCGAAGGTCATGGACAAAACATCATTAGAGGTGGATTAAACTGAATACTGACAGGTCCTTTGGTGAAGCCAAGGGCCAGGGTGCGGAGATAGTTGCAAGGAATCATCGAGGAAATGTGTGCTCTCAAGCCCTGTTCGGTATGGAGGAATTGTAGAGGAATTTTGGAGGTTCGGTTTCCTATGGATTTTTTCCTTAGGAGGTGTTCGGGACAAAGGAAGACCCTACAGCAATTCCTATGGAAAGCTTTCCTTTCCTACGATTCTGACAACATTCCACAGGAATTTAAACATCTGGTCTGATCTCTTGTTTTTGTGGATGCCCGAGGCGTGCAGAGATGTTAGCCAATTAAAATACTCATCTATGTGCTATTCATATAGCGGATATGTGCTTGTAGCTGAATAAAAAATATGCTAATCATTGATCTGCCGTGGCTCTACCGTGTGCAGCGGAGTTAAAAAAGATCTGGATGTGTACTGTTTCCTACGTTTTTACATTGCTCGTCCAAACGCCTATGCTTCTACGTTTCCTCTGGTTCTGAATCCTGTAGTTTTGCATCAACAATGATTTCCTCTTCCTACACAGTTTTTGGTTCCTATGTTTTTCATACCCATGCTCCGAACGGAGCCTCAGTAGGGCAGAAGATTCAGCTGTGCGCATGCAGATGTAGCAGAGATTGCCACGGTAGTTGTGCAGCTTCGACACCTGACCAAACTCTATGCAGGGTCGGTTGGCATCGAGACTGACTCTGCTTCCTTCCGTTTCATGAAGCATTGCCCAGGAAAACAGTGCACCGATCATGATGGTGTACTGCTAGCAGGAGGCACATAATCTTCTGCGGTTCTTCTCAGAGTGGAGAACTAGCAAAGTGTAAGAGAGAGCAACAGAGCTGCACAGAAACTGGCAATTTGAACACAAGGAATCTACGCTTCCTCCAAGTGTACCTAGCGGCGACGACCTCAGTTGTTTGTAACAAGTGTAGTACTACTGCTATTTGGTCTGTAAAACTCTCATTTCCCTCAAAGTAAATCATTGCCCTCTATGTAAATCTTTCTTTTCCAAACGAAGATACCAAAGTACATTTTTTTCCTCTCAAAGCAAGGCCGCACAAGAAGAGTTAATTGGGAAGGGCAGGCATCAACAAGAGTTAATTAGCTCTTTTCTTGATGACATCAATGAAGGGCAAGATAGGAAGAAAGTGACTTAAACTGAATAGGAACTGAAGGACAAGAATTTGGATTAAAAATGAAAGTCTGAAACAGTGATAGTGCAATGCAAATGTCACAAAAATATGGTATCTATTCATTTTATCTGAACCTAACAAACATACAATGCACTAACCTCAACAGCAGTAGAAATGCATTTTCCATTGAAACATTCAACCACGTCCCCAACTCGAATTCCACATTTTTCAGCAGGGGAGCCTGCTGACACCTGAGGTTGAATTGCAATGACTAATCCTTAGTACAAACGACAAAACAAGTAAACTCGGGAAAGCAACAACAAATAGTATCTACCTCTTCAACAATAAGACCGTCTTTAATCTTATGTTCGATCCATATATCCTCAACAAGAACAGGGTTTAGAAGGCTGATGGCAGAAAATTTCAATCCAAGGTGGGGTCGACGGATGCGCCTATACAAAAGAAATTTAAATACATTTAAAAAATTAACACATGAGCACGTAAGAGGTAAGCCTTTCTAAATTAGCAATTCTGGTTAAAACCATCTGCCCAATATGTTTATAAATTGCCAACACCATACTAGATTAAATAATTTGGCACAAATAGTGTTTTAAGAAGCTCAAAGAAGGGCATGTTGTAAGTTGTAACCTTGAATTCAAATAAGAAACATAATTTGACAGAGTCAACACCAATAAAGTTATCAGAAAACCTATGTCCTGTACATCTTAGTGGATACGCCACCTTCCTAGAAATATGATCGCAGTTCATGGAAAAGGATTGTTGAAGTTAAGAGACATGGCTTTCCACCTAATGGCCTTGTGTCTTTTGCTATAAATAGGACCCCTCTGGCCCTCTGGGTCACAAATACATGTCATTCTGCAATCCTCGCCACTCAACATTTTAAGGTCTGGCCATCAATATCGAGAAAGATGCCATCATCTACAAGACTACAGTAACATATTGATATGACTAGATCTATCATAAATATACTTGCATAATATATACTTATATCTTTACTAAAGGACATGTATTTCATGAAACTGATGATCAATGTGTAACCTTGGAGACCATGTAATATCCAAAACCACACATAATGAGACATAAAGGGACTACTGATAACACATGAAAGACAACAGTGTTAACCATCCCATTTCCTCCATACAGATTTCATGATGAATCATTTGCAATCTTGGTTGTCGTGGTTCTGCTTTGATTCTTTCCACATAGGTCTCATCAAGATTCCACCCCAAGCCTCACTTTTACATGCTATATTCGAATGTAACTTCTAATAGTACCAATCCAAATATAATCTTTGGAACTTATTCTACTTAATAGAACAAGAAATAAACAATAAGAACGAATCATCTTGAGTAGAATAGAACTGAAAGGAAAACATACCCGAAATTTTTCCACAGATGAAAGCACTTGAGTAAGACTGAAGAGGGTATAAAAGACCTTTCTGGACTACTGTCAATCATTCCCACAACCTTCCCCTCTAAGTCAATGAGATGACCTCCTTTATCATACTACAACATTTGAATTGGTACTATTAGAAGTTGCATTCGAATAAAGCATTAAAAATACATTTAGATATAACTCGAGTGGAATATATGTGTACCTCACGATCTCGATGTGGACCTTGAACGTACATATGGTGATACCGCTCATACACGGTTGGATTTGAATATTCGACTCTACCATGATTTATCACTAGTTTGACAGATTCATTTCTTCCAAGCTCAAAAATGTCTTGAGCACATTCCACTTTATCGCTATAAGAGGGTAACTCAATAGATGGATCCATTTTAACCCTGACAAAAGCAAGATTATAGTGCTTCTGGTGGTAGACCAGGCGGCCCTTTGCAACAGTGCCACCCCGCAAGTGGACAGTGACCTAAAACAACAGTTGTAAGAGAATGGCTACCAAAAAAGCCCAGCTGCAGACCATAACAATCCTTTGGACAAGACTTGTAATGTTTCCAAAAAAAAAGTTTCTAGACAAGAACAACATAATCCATGTAATTTGCAACTAGCTATGATACATGCCACCATAGCAGAGAGTTAATTGAGATAACTTAAGACAGAACACACCACAGGTAGACTACAATCATAGAAGTCAATTATGAATAGAAAGAGTGCATTTCCCATGTCATTAAATAGCTTATTACCTTAGGAGCAGAAGCATACTCATCTTTGCATAACCAAGCATTCAGTGATGGGCGCTTTGTGCGAATCAGATATGCAGTCGTCACAATGGTGCCAGTTCTCTTCTCACTATCCAAATCAATCCAGAAGCCAGAACACCGTGCTAGCGGCTTACGACCTGCAATTTCATGCATATATTAGCAAATGAACATCAAGTGTCCACAACAATATCCAAATGGAAGAGATAGGATGTTATAATACCAACTGAGGAAGAAAGGCCAACAACAAATTGAGCAGCACAGAGCACTATCTTCCTTGCAGGTTCACGGATGTGAAGAAGTGTCGGATCATTAACCAGGCAATTTGGAGGTGCATGTGGAACAAGCATGGGCATTTTCATCTGGCGAGCTACAAGAAGACCATCACACAGAAAGTAAACACCAATATGCAAAAAAAAAATACAGCATTGCAAGGATGATGTATTGCACTACAGTGAACTTTCCAGGATATGCCTTATGCCTCACATATGTGCGTCGACATGTGGCCTTGGTGACACATGGAGTGGCATGCCGTCAAACTCAACTTTGTGGACTCATAGTTCTTCTTCAGTGTTTTCTCTATATCCTTTTTGTAATAACTATTGTAAATGTAACCTAAAACAGTGTCAATGAAGCCATACTCTACCTTTATTCCCTTAAAAAAAAACTTGGTGTAATGGCATATCCTGAAAATTCTAGTTCTTTTTTTTGAAAATTTCAACTTTTTGGACTTCAAAATGATATAACATTCTTCTTCTATTGGTTAGATAGTATATGATGAGTAAAGAAACTTCAAAATATGAGGAAGATTGAGGGAATTGAATCTCAAACCTATTTTTCTGTAGTAGTCCTCTTGCATAGCCCTATACTTGTCGGATATCTCACTGTCGACGATAGGTTTGCTTCTTTCAGTGCCATCGGGTAACCTTTCTACCTCCATGGGCATGTAAGGCTCGCGAAGCGGGGAGCTACATGCAGAGGAGCAGGTGCCATCCTCCTCCTCCTCCTCCCGCCTATTTCTCTTCGACGCCTTCTTCTCCAACCTACCCTGGCTCTTTTTCCCTTTCCTGGAGGAGCTCTCCGATGATACTCGCCGGCTGATCCCATCAAGCTTGGCCCTTTTCCTTGTCCTGCACCCCTCCGATGGCAATCGCTCGCCGGTCCCATCAAGCTTGCTCCTTGCCGATTTGGAGCGCGAGGACTGCTGCTGCTCGCGCCCCCTCGACCGGGTCGTCATCCCGAACTTGGCCGCGGCGGTAGAGGTCCCACCCTTGCCCCGCTTGCTGCCGCGGCGGAGCGCAGTGGTTGTATTGGATTCCAGAAACTCCGTCGACCAAGATTCCCTGGATCCGGACCCCTCCCCCTCTTGTGCGACGGTAAGCGGCATCACTGGCCCGGTGATTCGATCGGGGCGTGCAGCAAGTTAGCAAACGTCGGCGCTCTCACGATCGCCGGGGACATAAATTAGTTGATGGGAAGGGTGAACTGGATTCTCCCCCGCGTCGAAGGATGGGGATCGATGACCTAGCCAAACTGCGGCGGAAAGAGCTCCTTTTGGGGGAACGGAGTATGTTTTCCGTTTTGAACCTCGGCACGATGCGGTCCGAAATCACGTGGGAAACGGTGACCCGCCGCGTACTCCGCCTGAACCGGCACGGTGAAGGTTTGGAGCGTTACTTAATTTATTTTTGCTCTATTTTCTTCTTCACTCATTTTCCTCTTTATTGTTATACCTCCATTCTGAATTATAGGTAGTACTCCCTTAGTTTCAAATTACAAGAGTCTACCAAAACATGTTAAGGAAATACAAAAAAAAAGCTTATATTTTTTTTTAACACGGCAAAATCTTTGCCTTTATTGATAAAGTAGGAGAAAACATGGAGGCCTAAGCCAAAAGACGCGACTACCCAACGGCACCCGCCGACAGCGACCCCGGTCCCCCCGCAACCGCGTCTACCCGCTAAACGACAAAAACGACGGTATCGTCCCCTTCCCCCGCCCACCAGTCTGCCTCCATCACGAATCCACCCCCCTCTGACCAGTCAACCTGATCAACTTCTCCTCTAAGACAAAAGGAGAGAGAGAAACGGATCTAGGAGACTAACTTGGGGTCGTCGAAACCTTCAGCCTAGATAAAAAATCGCCATGGGGCATACTTCAAGATCTCCCATAGCCTAGCTCAACCTCTACCTCGGTCTGACAAGAAAAAGAAGGCAAGGAGGACAGCAAGAGGAAAATTAAGGTAGACAGCTCACCTTTCTCGATAAGGAACGATGAAAAGGGAGAAAAACAACATAAAATCTGAAGAATTTATATGAAAAACATGAAACTACTGTTCCAATCTCTGCAGACATCATGAAAATATACACAAAATCACTTTATATGTCCTTCTATTTTCCCACTGCCTAAATCCTACACCATGAAACTGTATTGACAATGCCTATGTCCACAAATATAGCTATCTTTGTCACTGCCTATAGCCTATATTCAGCATGTTCATATTGAAAAACGATATGCATGTCCAAACAGAAAAACTAGGTAAATAAATTGTTGTTCTGCCTATACATGAAAAACACTTGTAAGTAAAAAAATAACAGAATTTACCCAGGCTATCCTTTATATGTTACCCACTATTTATATATTAAGTTATCCACTACATATAGTGATTACTACCAAGGTCATAGCAGAAAAAGACAAAACCATTGTTCTGCCCACCAAATAAAACATGAATTACTCACATGTTATGTATACGTTATCCACAGTATGTACATCGATAAAAACTAACATTTGCACATATTTTATTCATAGGACAAAGATAAGAGAAAATGGATATACATCTTAATTTTGAACATGAAGGAGATGACAACAACTCACACACACATGGCCAAGTGCAAGAAGACGGAGGAGACATAGAACCTCACGAATAAATGGAAATATATGTGCAAGGACAAACTCTCACACAGATGCACAAGTTGAAGCTCAAAATACAGATATAGTACATCATAAGTGGTTCCTGCTTGTTTACATATGAAATGTTATCCATGGTTTTTAACTAGAGTTATCCATGAAAAAACAGCTGACTTACCCATGCATCCTGTATTAAGTTATCTATGATTTTCAACTAGAGTTACCCATGACAAAACAACAGACTTATCCATGCATCTTGTATTAAGTTATCCATGGTTTTCAACTAGAGTTACCCATGACAAAATAACTGACTTACCCATACATCCTGTATAAAGTTATCCATGGTTATTACATTAAAAAACCTGATAGGAATATGCCGAATGGGGTATATTCAGCAGGATGTTTCGACTGGACCAAGGCCTCTGCGAGTGGGCTAGCAGGACGGCGATTGGAATTCGACTGAGGGAGAAGCCCGGCAACTAGAAGCTAAAGGCCCAAAAGCGTAGATAGGTCTAGTCGGATTAGGTCAAATCCTCCGAGTTCCTAACTGACTCGGTTGTAATCATGTAAACCCTAGCGAGGTACCCTCTATATAAACCTCCCTAGGATACATTGTATACTTACGTTCCATCATACACCCCATCGACTCGCTATCTAGCCGCTGAGCTTGCCACCATTATAACTCACTCGATAATACAATCTAGCAGGAGTAGGTCTTTACCCTACAGGTGGCCGAACCTGGGTAAACCCCTGTGTTTTTGCCCTCATCTCGCTCTGTAGATGGTTGCCCGCTCTTGCCCCAAATCCTTCCAATCGCTACCCCTGGTAGCGACTGTCGTGGTCATTCGCATGATAGTGGCGGACACCGTGGGGCATGGCAGGTCTGGCCTGAGTTTTGCAGCGAGACCCTACTCGCCAATTGATCAGCCGATTGCCACCGGTCGCATGATCGCCAGCGGCGGGATCCTCCAGATCCTGCCCAACAGCTACATCCCTGTGTTGCGCCCGATCACACACAACACGGTGATGCCAGTCGACACCATCAACCTCTTCGTTGGCTTCACTGACGTCGTCGACCCGACAGAAACTCTGATCATTGACGGGTCGCCACCGCGCCGCGATCTACTCATCGCCCGCCTCCGAGTACGACTCGGCTGCCAGCAACGCGACCGGGAGTGACGCGGCCGCAGGCGACGCGAACCTCAACGATGACGCCGACTCAGTGATCCCTGCCTCGGTCACCGGATCCATCACCGCGGCGTCACACGAGGAATCCATCACGCGAGTCTCCAATGTTGGGGACTTCAAGGACCCCTCCATCCTCGGGATCTTCCACTCCGACTCGGGTCGGAGTCCCCTGAAAACTTTCGCGCCAAAACCAATCGCTTCAACGCCATCTATATGGCGGGCAGCACGAGCACCCCGCCAGATCCCTTCTCCACGTCGATCCTGCCGACCACGACGGTGATGGAGGTCAAAGAGCACCACCTGGGACTGGAGGTGGCAACACGCATGGAGCAGGTCGAGCGCGAGAAGTTTCGCCTCGAGCGTCAAACCGCGGGGAACCCTATGATCCTCCATATGAACTGGGGGAAGCACATCTTTATCATCAAGATAAAAATATGTAGAGTTATCCCTATGATAGAGGCAGCTCATGAGTATCTAGATCAACTTGGAAAAGGGGGAGGAGAGAAAAAGCGCAAGCTACATGAAACGGGTTACATTTCTGGTACTTCCGCTATGCCAGATGACAAGGTATATCTATAGAATGACAAATGTTCAGGTTATGTGTCTTTGATGTTTTTCTATAAATGTATCTATTAATCTACTACTCGCAGAAGAAGACAATCGAAGAGGACTTTGATGGTGATGACGATGACTTGTTCATTGATGAGCCTACACCTGACGCTGTGGATCGGGTACATTGCTTTTGGATGGAGTTGATGCAGCGCTGCTGATCATCAGGGGTGTACTTTTTGTGTCGTCTAGGTAGTCTCATGACCACTAGCCTAGCTGCATAACTCTTGGGGTGCACCTAAGATCTCTCTAAATATATGTAGAGTTATCCCATGATTGGTTCGCTACTTTCACAGTATTGTAATTTGGAGCTACCTTATGACTTATAGGACTTTATTAGCAGAACTGTAATTGGAAACTATTCAGTATATTAGTATATATGTGTGTCTGTGTGTGTGTTTCTAGTCTAAAATCCTAGCTTATGCTTTTATCGGTTCCCAAATGGTTTTTGAGGCATCCAGCGCTGGTGCCCTATGCTGCAACTACCGTCGTCTTGTCCTCTGCCAGCCCTTCCCCTTCCTCAATGCTTCGTGAGCCGAATCAATAAGAGGATATATAAGATGAAATCAATTTGATTCAAAGAGGGGCGATTTTCTTGGTCCTGGGAGTGGAACACGAGAGAACTAGTAGTACCAAGGGAAGAAGGAGGTTGGCTCGGTCAATTATTTATGTCACCCTCTTGATGTGGGTCCCTATTTAACTCACCCACTTGAAGTGGTTCCCGCTTTCACTTATCCCCTGAAACAGTTATAGGCCACCATGTGAAAGCTGGGACCAAAAATTCTGAAATCGCCTAGGAAACTATTCCCGCCACCCCCACTTAAAAATATTACTGTAGAAAAGTGTAATGCCCTACTACTACTAGTACTACTACTCCGCTTCCCATGACTTTCTAGTTTCTACTGACCAGAAACCACCAATAGCTAGCTCCCATCCAGCAACTGGTGCAACCATTTTTCCCAATTTGCTCTGATTGGGGAGTTCTTGCTGAGATAGGTGGGTGTATTTGCTCACCTTACTCGGTTTTGTTTAATTTTCTTCCTATTAGGCCATTGGGGGTACTACTAGTAGTATTCGGTATGCTTTGATTTTGGAATTCTTGCTTATTTCTCACCTCGGAATCACCTAATCAGGGTATTTTCCCTCCTCTTCTCTGATTGATTGGGTCATTAGGGTGGGGTAGGGTAGGTGGGGTGGGGTGGGGGGTACTGATTTCGTATGGATTTGGGATCAGGGCATGGTCATCATTGTTCTAATTGGCGCATTTGGTAGGGTTCGATTTCGGTGTTCTTCACTTCTGTAACCTTTAGTTTCTACTCATAATGTGCAATGGATTTTGCGTCAAATTCTATATGGAGAACTATGGGTCAGTGGCATGGATGGCCACTACGGACAGGGATGGTCCCGTTAGTTCCCTTAAAAGTTTCCTAAAAAAAGGTAATGCAGAAGTATATTAGTTGCATCCTTTCATTCTTTCCCATGATGAAAGTGGTTGGCTACAACCTGGATGTATCCCTGTGCTGAAAGTTGTCTCTGTTTGCATCCTGTTTTTGTGGACGCCTCTATGACACCATCTCTTTTTTATTTATTGTAGCACAGTGGTACATACCTGCGAATGTGCGGTGCTCTAGGTACAGAAAACAGGATGATACCCCCACATGCCGCAGGATCCAGCCAGTACCACTACTCACCAAACAAGCGCAATGCCACTACACAGCTGGGAGGGCCCAACTTAAAGATAAAGGTATTTTTTTCTCAATCCACATATTAATTCGATTTAATTATTATCCGCTTGGTGGCATGCATGCTTTTATTAATTCTAGCACTATGTTTTTGTGAATCCAGATCTGGTTCTGTCTGACTGTCTTATACAGTCATATATGACTACTATGTACTGTATTGAACTATTGAGCTCTGTTTCTATTTATGCAGATTGAAGGTGCTACTGCGGAGGCTGAGGCTGCTATAGAGGCTAGTAGATTCATGATTCCCCCACCAAAAGCATACATCGTCTACACGATGAGGAAGTGCAAACACACTACCCAGGTGGGTAGTGACCTCTCTAAGAAGTGGGTATAATTTGGAAATCTACAATTTCACATGTTATGATTTTCCGTGTTATTGTTATCAGCTAGTATATCTTTACATTGATCAAAAGTTCACAAACATCAAATATGTTTGCTTTACAGGCAATGATTTTGTCTAATATTATTAGGTTTACATGCTCTTTATATAATTTAACTTTTCCACTTAATTTCATCTAGTACCACGCACCAGCTGCTCAATCCTTTCTTCTACAGTCCTCTTGTCAAGCTTGTGGATTGAAAGGGTGGCCCTGTATGCCCTTCCAAAGGCAGAGGGAAGAAAAAATGGTGCATGACTACCCTTCATGAAGGGTACCCATGGTATCAGGTATGGATTACAAGTGGTTTAGAACGACTTGATGTAAGATCTTGTATCTCACTTTTCTTGTTGTCGTCTTACTTCTCTATCAATTTTCTCATGAAGGTTTTCCCTTGTGTCGCTCACCCCATTATAAACAAGATGTTCGGAAACAATAAGTTTCTAACTCTGTATAACGAGGGGCCTAAAGGCATGCATCAACAATATGATGTGGATGTCTCTCAGATGATGGACACCACCTATTTGGGTGGCCAAGGTTGGTCCAAGTATGTCCGTGAGAATGGTATGAAGTAGGGGGACGAGGTAGCATTCGATTTTAGAAAGCATGTTGATACGTTGCAAATGTATCTATAATTTTTGATGTTTCATGCTTCGATGAGGAGAGTCATGCATTTTCCCTTCAACACAAGCCCTGCAACACGATCTTGGCAAAGGAGACATTTTCTTTTAGTCCAAGGATGTGGCCACCCTTGTGAAGACTTTGCAAAGTTCTCATATTGACGTGGGCTAGTCGGTGATGCCATAACCAACCAGCATCAGCCTTTCCGAAAAGACACATCGGGCCTGTAGTGGTTTTCCCCGAAAAGTCCACCACATACAGGTCATTTTCGACATATCCCACGAAAGCGACTTTTAGAGACTTTCTCCACAAGAGTACCACCAAATCAGCATCAATAAAAACTGCAAAGCCCATCTTACCAAGGGCGCGAACTGAAAGTAAATTGTAACCGAGGGTCTCAACAAGCATGACGTCCACGAGAGAGATATAGTGAGCCACCACAACTTTGCCGACACCCAATACCTCAGATTTAGACTTGTCACCATAGGAGACGGTTATATGATCATGATTTGGCCGCATCTCCGTGATGATCTCCTTGCTTCTGGTCATATGACTCGTGCATCCACTATCGAGTACCCATTTAGACCCACCAGAAGCATAGCCCTGCAATAAAGTTACTTTTTGCTTTTAGGTACCCATTTTTCAATGGGTCCTCTCACGTTAGTGACAAGGGTCTTGGGAACCCAAATAGACCAAGGAATGTAACAATCATAAGGACCTACATAACTAGCATAAACATCACCATAATGATCGCAATATAATTCAAAGTTGGGATTGTTAGCCCCTGCAAAACCATCATAATTAAACTTGTCATTGGTGATGGTGCTAGTCTTTGGTTGAGCAGTCTTGCTCTTCTTATTCTTCTTGTTCTTTGTCTTGGGAATATAACCAAGACCCTCTTTTCCATTGTTTGTTCTTTGCTTGCTAAGTATCTCATCTAGAACTTCTTTACCTTTGTGTTGAGATCCTTTTGCAGGTTCTTCTTTTCCATAAGATGATGTGGAGGTGTTGGGCACATCATACTTTCTCAATTGATTTTGGAGCTGATCATGAGACTCATTTAGAATAGAGTTTCACTCTCCAATGCCTTGTGAGCAATGTCAAGTTTCTCAAACTTCTCCGAGAGTCTGGCATGAGCAGCCCCAAATTCAATCTTTTCCTTCTTTAGTTTCTTTACCTTGGCAAGAGCGTTGTCACGCTCTTTGATGAGCTGAGCCATAACTTCATCATGTTACTCCTCAATGGATTCGAGTCTCTCTTCTAGAGATACCCGAGCTTCCTCTTCTTCTTCCAAGGCATTCTTCAAGGAAGCTATCTCCAAGGCATCTTCTCTTTCAATTCTGCCCTTTTCTTCAAGGAGATCTTCGGCTTGGGCAAGTTGACTCATAAGAGCATCAAAATGAAGTTTGTGCTCACCTTGCAAGTTAGTGAAAAAGTTGTCCAAAGCAATAACTTCTTCTTTCATTTTAAGGCTAGTATGATCATCCATATCCATATTTATGTTAGTCTTAGGGAATGAAGAACTAAAAGTTGATACCTCAGACCCTCTTGCCATAAGACAAGTGATGTTGTTGTTGATGACGTTTTCATTCGACGAGTCGAAGAGAGATGATGGAGTCGATGTGGTAGCTATAGCTGCCACCTCGCGAGAACTATCTTCATCCTCTTCATCTTTACTTGCAGAGGAGTATTCTTCTTGTGCCACCAAGACAATCTTGGGATGCTGCTTGTAAGGGCCATTCTTTTTTATAATTGGTTTCTTCTTAGGTGCCTTGGATTTTTCTTTAAGGATGAGCTTGCCACCATTGTCTTCTCTATTTTGATATGGACACTCAGCCACAAAGTGAAGCCTATCTCCACAATTGTAGCATGTTCTCAGTTTTGGGCCACTTTCTCTTCTTCCACTTGACCCATTCTTGCGCTCGAGTTCTGACTTGGCCTTGGCAGGATCCTTCCAAAAGTTGCTTGCATAAAATGCCATGTACTCAACATGAGCATGTTTGACTTCATCGGGGCAGTCCATGGAGGCACTCTCGAAAGCTCTTTCGTCCTCATCTTGCTCAACAACATTAGCCTTTAGAGCAATGATACATTGCAAATGTATCTATAATTTTTGATGTTCCATGCTTGGTTTTATCCACTTTCTTATGTTTTGTCCACACTTTGGAGTACTTTTCATATGATTTCTTGGACTAACCTATTAACAAGAGCCACAATGCCAACTTCCTGTTTTCTGCTATTTTTGGTTCCAGGAAAGTCAGAAAATGAATATTCTCGGAATTGGACGGGACAAAAGCCAAAGTGCCTATTTTTCTGGAAGTCATCAGATGCCAGAATACGAGACGGAGAAGGGCCAGAGGGCGGCCACACCACCTGGCCGTGGAGCCAAGCTTGTCCCGCACCAGGGGTGGTGTGGCCAGCCCAGGCACCCCCTCGGCCTCTCCTTCCGCCTATAAGATGCCCTCGGGACAAAAACCCTAAGTACCCGATCAAAAATCCACGAAAGAGTCTGTAGCCGTCGTCATCTCCATCCCTAGATCGAGAGGGATCTGAAGCTCTTCCCGGCACCCTGTCGGAGAGGGGAATTCACCCTGGAGGCCTTCTTCATCACCATGCAAGCCTCCGATGTGATGCGTGAGTAGTTCATCCTTGGACTACGGATCCATGTAGTAGCTAGATGGCTGGTTCTCCTCCTTTGTGCTTTCATGTCTAGATCTGTGAGTTCCGTTCATGATCAAGATCATCTATTTGTAATTCTGCATGTTGTGTTTGCGGGGATCCGATGGATATTGAGATGCCATTTCAGATTGATTATTGATTCTATCATGTCTTTGTTATTTGTGATCTTGCATGCTTTCCGTTGTTAGTAGCTATCTTGACCAAGTAGATGCTAGCAACTCCAAGAGTTAGTATTTATGCTCGATAGTGGGTTCATGCCTCTGGTAATCTGGGGAAGTGACAGAAATCTCTAAGGTACTAGATGTGCTGTTGCTACTAGGGAGAAAACAACAATCCTTTATTCATAGAACAATCGTATTGTTTACTTTACACGTAATTCGTAAAGCAATAATCTGTTGCTTGCAACTTAATACTGGAGGGGGTTCGGATGATAACCTGAAGGTGGATTATTAGTCATAGATGCAGTTGGATGGCGGTCTATGTATAATGTTGTAATGCCCAATCAAGTTTTCCAAAGGAGTCAAGATGATTAGTATATGCATGTATTTCTTTCTCGATGTTTGTCAATTGCCCCGCTGTAATTTGTTCACCCGGCATGTTACCTATCTTAAGGAGAGACACCTCTAGTGAACTATGGATCCCGGTCCTTTTCTTTACATACAATCTATAAACTGTTTACTGCTTTGTGTTTACTTTCTACAAACTATTACTTCCTTCCATTCGATACATTTAATCCTTTGTTTTCAGCAAAACACGGTGAGATTGACAACCTCATCGCAAGTCGAGGACAAAGTTCGGTGGTTGTGTTGTGCAGGTCTCCACGTTGCTACTAGCACCGATAGTGCGCCCTGCCAAGGCTCAGCTAGCAACACCTTTGGGGTGTTTCCTCGCTCCTACTGGTTCGATTAATACTTGGTTTCATAACTGAGGGAAACTTGCTGCTGTGCTCATCATACCTTCCTCTTGGGGTTCCCAACGAGCTCTACATCAACACTAAGCATCAAGCATTTTTCTAGCGCCGTTGCCGGGGAGTCAAGGACATCTTCACAAGGGGAGTCCTTCATAACCAATCTCTTTACTTTGTTATTTTTGTTTTGCTTAGTTCCTTTTTGCTTTGTTTGCTTGTTTCTTTATCAAAAACACAAAAAATAGTTTTACTAGTTTGCTTTCTTATTTGAAAACACAAAAAATGACTACTCTTGAAAACACTAAGTTGTGTGACTTCACTAGCACCAACAACAATGATTTTATGAGCACACCTATTGCTCCACCTGTTCCTGAAGATACTTTCTTTGAGATAAAACCTGCTTTACTCAATCTTGTTATGAGAGAACAATTTTCTGGTATTGGTAATAAAGATGCTACTGCCCGTCTAAATAACTTTGTTGAACTTTGTGAGATGCAAAAGCATAGGGATATAGATGGTGATATTATTAAGCTTAAATTGTTTCCTTTCTCTTTGAGAGGAAAAGCTAAAGAATGGTTGAATTCCTTAACTAGGAATAGTATTGATTCTTGGACTAAGTGCAAAGATGTTTTTATTGGAAAATACTAACCTCCTGCTAAGATTATATCTATGAGAAGTGAAATAATGAAGTTTAAACAATCTGATAATGAGCATGTTGCTCAAGCTTGGGAAAGAATGAAATCTTTGGTAAAGAATTGTCCCACTCATGGACTAACTGCTTGGATGATCATCCAAACTTTTTATGTAGGATTGAACTACTCTTCAAGGAACCTATTGGATTCTGCTGTTGGAGGTACCTTTATGACCATCACTTTGGGTGCTGCAACAAAACTTCTAGACAATATGATGGTTAATTATTCTGAATGGCATACTGAGAGAGCTCCACAAGGTAGGAAGGTAAATTCTGTTGAGGAAACCTCCTCCTTGAGTGATAAGATTGATATTATTATGTCTATGCTTGTTAATGGGAAATCCCATATTGATCCAAATAATGTTCCTTTAGCTTCTTTGGTTGCTCAAGAAGAGCAAGTTGATGTGAATTTCATAAGAAATAACAATTTTGGCAATAATGCTTATAGGAGTAATTTTGGTAACAACAATTATAAGCCATATCCTCCCAACAATGGTAATGCTTATGGAAATTCTTACAACAATAATAGGAGTGCACCCTCTGAACTTGAAGTTATGCTCAAAGACTTTATTAGTAAGGAAACTGCTTTCAATAAAACTATTCAGGAAAAACTCTCTAATGCTAAAAGAAATATAGCATCTTTGGCTGAAGCTCAATCTTTTTTGAATAAAATGGCTGCTAAACCAAAAACTAATGATAATCCCTTTGCAGCCACTAATGCTATACAAGTAAGAATTGATGAAAATATTAGACTATTAGCTGAATTACATGCTAAGTGGGAAAGAGAAGATGAAATTGCTAGAAACATTAGTGTTTCTACTATCACTACCACTAGTGTTGAGGCTAGTAATAGTTCTACTACTTTAGATGATAATTTTGATTGTGATGTTGATGGTTGCAATATCTCTGAAGTTATTAAGTTCCTAAAAAAGCTTGCTAAAATTCCTAATGCTAGTGCTATGAACATGGCCTTTACAAAACACATTACTGATGCTCTCATAAAGATTAAAGAAGAAAAGATGAAACATAAAGCTTCTATTCCTATAAAACAAGAAGATGGTTGGGAACCCATCATTAATATGAAAGTGAATGACTTTGATTTCAAAGCTTTATGTGATCTTGATAGTAGTGTTTCTATTATGCCTAGAAGGATTTATGATATGCTTGATTTGCCTCCACTTGAAGATTGTTATTTGAATGTCCCACTTGATGATAATGCTAAAAATAAACTCATGGGGAGTCTTAATGTTGTTCTTATTATGGTTAACAATGCCTATGTCCCCGTTGATTTCTATGTTTTTGATGTTGAATGCAATGCTTCTTGTCCTATTACTTTGGGAAGACCTTTTCTTAGAACTGTTGGTGCCATTATTGATATGAAAGAAGGCACCATTAAATATCAACTCCCACTCAAGAAAGGTATAGAACACTTCCCTAAGAAGAGAGAGAAGATTTCTTTTGCTTCTCCTATGAAAACAAAATTTGGTCTTAATGCTTCTTCATTTGAGAATACTTGATCCTTTTTCTTGCTTCTTATGCCTAACTTAAAGGCGTTAAAGAAAAGTACTTATTGGGAGATAACCCAAAAGTTTTAGATGAGTCTTGGAAGTTATTACTCAGTAATAAATGCTCCTTATCCTTTTTATTTGCTTTTTGTGCCAAGAGTAACCTCTAATGAGAGAGAAGTAATGATTGGGAAAGTTGCTCTCCCAAAACAGATTTCTGTGCTTCACCGTAAAAATTCGTGTAAAATCTCTGAATGTATTTTTGAGGCGTGAATTTTTGTGCTTCTGCCCCAGGTTGTTATCTAACTTTCGTTAGGTCAACACTTTTTGATTTGAGCAACAGAAGGTCTTCGAAAAAATTCGTCTTTACCTACTGGTCTGTTTTGACAGATTTCTGCCATTTTCTACATTTGCTTCTTGTTGATTCCTTTTTGAGTTATTTTGGGGAATTAAGCTTTTTGAGGGAAGTGCTACAGTAGCTAGTGTTCTAATGGAAGTTTATTTGGTGTTATAACTGAACCTTAAAACTTATTTATCTTGACTGCACTAATGTTGCTAATAAAGATTGTGTGAAGTTTTGTATGAAGGAAAAAATTTAGGTGTATGGAAGGAATGAGTAACGAGATGAAGGATGGACTAAAGCTCAAGCTTGGGGATGCCACGCGTGTCACCCCAAGAAATATCCAAAAAGTACAAGCGTCAAATCTTGGGGATGCCCAAGGAATCTCCCTTTTCATCAATAAAAATCCCAGGTTTCTTCCAAACGCTTCATTTTTATTGTTTCATGCACAGTTGTGTTGTTTTTGGGGCGTCTCCTTTTTTCATTTTTGTTTTGGTTTTCGTTTGCTTTTTTTTTTGCTTAGTTTGCTGAATAAATTGGTTGGACCCCCTCTTTCATACATTGGTTTGCAAATAGTTTGGTTTGGTTTGGAAAAGAGTAGGAAAGTTCATACTTTTGTGGTAAAAAGAGCTCGTTTTTTGACTGTGGCCTATGCTCTGTCATGCCATGCTTGATATTGTTTTGGCTTTATGCTTAGTATTCTTTGTTGTAGCATGAATTGTTATAAAGAATTGATATTTCTTAATGTGCCTTGGATGAATCATGCGTTGCTTTAGCATATTAAAGCATAGTATAGTGGTATTCTCCTTTGATGCTTTATCTGGGTTAACTTGGCGTATGCCCACACCATGTTATGACTATCTCAAGTCACCATAGCCTTTATGATCGTTTAGTTTTCAACTTGTAGTATCACTTTATGCTTTGATCAATGATGTTTTGTCGCTCTGCATGATTATGGCCATTATTTCTCTTTTAGTTTGTCGCTCCTAGTCTTTTGCTAGCCTCCACAACCAAGTATGAGTTCCACTCATGCATCCAACTCCCTAAACCAAGTTATTCCAAAGAGTCCACCATACCTACCTACTAGCTTATGCTATTCTAAGTATATTTATGCTATTGTTTACCTTCCAAATTAAACTTGTTATGAGAAAACTAGTGATTAAAGCTCTCACGAACTTGATGTCACACTTTACTTTTTCTTGCCCTTAATAAACTTGAACCATTGTGTCGTCTATGTTGTATATGGTTGCACTTATTTGTTGGGAATTAGCAGAACCATGCTTTCATGGGGAACACTTTCAACATTGCACTTGGTACTTGTACCTAGTTGATATTATGCTCTTTTGTATATGGATGTCGTTGGTGTGAAATGAAAGGGGAGCTTGTAAGTCCATGGAGTTATGTATATGTGTTAGAGAAACACCTGGACCGCTGGTCTAATCCATGTTGACATGGTGGAAACCTGCAGCGTAACCATAATGAGCTGTCTATGAAGTATTCTTCTTATAAAAAAAGAGTCCTATATTGAGAAAGAAGAGAAAAAGAAAAAAAGAGATATTATGAAAAGAGGAAAGAGAGAAAAAAGCACCATATTCCCATGGTAAATAAGAAGATTGCTGAGATGCTCGTTGTCTGCTTGCCTTGTCATTTTGATATGGGGATTCTTCCGTATCATCGGGCAAGGGGTACCCCGTTGGCGGTTCTCTATGATACACATGTACTTACGATGACAAGAACTTACCGGTGACTAAACTTGAGTAGCATGAGGAGCGGCCCTCGTATACAAGGGACATGAGATTCCTAACTTATACTTCGTCAAGCATGTACACCATAGTTTGTTCACTTTAACCTTAATCACTTCAAGATGCTTATGATAGGGGCAATGAGAGCTGAAAGCTATTAAGTACCATAATTTTTGGAAGCTCTTTATGAGACTTGAATCCCTACTTCCTTCTATGAAGGCCTTTCTTCCACTTATATATTGAGACTCCACCTTCTACCTTTATGCACCTACTTTGAGAGCATAGTGGCCATTCTTAGTTCTATGTGCATTGTCCCAAGACTAGTTGATTGATGCATAACTTGATATTGCTTGTTTTAAACTATTTGTATCTAGACACTCTTATGAACCTTGAAGGTGTCCTATGCATTTATATTTGCTACTCTACGAGGGACAAGTTGAATACTATTATGCTACGTTTTCTTTATGTGAAACAAACAAACGTCTTGAAAAGCATTGTTATTCATGAATATTTTGTTTGTGCCTTTTCATGTTGCATCATAGTTTCTTTGTCTTATTGCTAGAACTTTCTCTTTCATGTTATGGTTGAAGTACTATGATCCCAGCTTTGAAAATTTTACAAATACTTTGATCAAGTCTTTGATGGTGCATGTCACCTCAAAAATTATTCTTTCTTTTTATCACTTATCTACTCGAGGACGAGCAAGAGTTAAGCTTGGGGATGTTGATACATTGCAAATGTATTTATAATTTTTGATGTTCCATGCTTGGTTTTATCCACTTTTCTTGTGTTTTGTCCACACTTTGGAGTACTTTTCATATGATTTCTTGGACTAACCTATTAACAAGAGCCAAAGTGCCAGCTGCCTGTTTTCTGCTGTTTTTGGTTCCAGGAAAGTCAGAAAATGAATATTCTCGGAATTGGACGGGACAAAAGCCAAAGTGCCTATTTTTCTAAAAGTCATCAAATGCCAGAATACGAGACAGAGAAGGGCCAGAGGGCGGCCACACCACCTGCCCGCGTGGCCAGGCTTGGCCCGCGCCAGGGGGTGGTGTGGCCAACCCAGGCACCCCCTCGGCCTCTCCTTCTGCCTATAAGATGCCCTCAGGACAAAAACCCTAAGTACCCGATCAAAAATCCACAAAAGAGTCTGTAGCCGCCGTCATCTCCATCCCTAGATCGGGAGGGATCTGAAGCTCTTCCCGGCACCCTGTCGGAGAGGGGAATTCACCCTGGAGGCCTTCTTCATCACCATGCAAGCCTTCGGTGTGATGCGTGAGTAGTTCATTTTTGGACTACGGATCCATGTAATAGCTAGATGGCTGGTTCTCCTCCTTTGTGCTTTCATGTCTAGATCTTGTGAGCTCGGTTCATGATCAAGATCATCTATTTGTAATTCTGCATGTTGTGTTTGCGGGGATCTGATGGATATTGAGATGTTATTTCAGATTGATTATTGATTCTATCATGTCTTTGTTATTTGCGATCTTGCATGCTTTCCGTTGTTAGTAGCTATCTTGGTCAAGTAGATGCTAGCAACTCCAAGAGTTAGTATTTATGCTCGATAGTGGGTTCATGCCTCTGGTAATCTAGGGAAGTGACAGAAATCTCTAAGGTACTAGATGTGTTGTTGCTACTAGGGAGAAAACAACAATCCTTTGTTCATAGAACAATCGTGTTGTTTTCTTTACACGCAATTCATAAAGCAATAATCTGTTGCTTGCAACTTAATACTGGAGGGGGTTCTGATGATAACCTGAAGGTGGATTATTAGTCATAGATGCAGTTGGATGGAGGTCTATGTATAATGTTGTAATGCCCAATCAAGTTCCAAAGGAGTCAATATGATTAGTATATGCATGTATTGCTTTCTCGATGTTTGTCAATTTCCCCGCTATAATTTGTTCACCCAGCATGTTATCTATCTTAAGGAGAGCCACCTCTAGTGAACTATGGATCCCGGTCCTTTTCTTTACATACAATCTATAAACTGTTTACTGCTTTGTGTTTACTTTCTACAAACTATTACTTCCTTCCATTGTACGAGCGAGTGCATGGGTAATCAAGACAAGCTCCTTGAATCAACGATATTTTGCTCATTCCTCAAGTAGCAAAACCTTGCTTCATCAAGTGGCTTCGTGAAGATATCAGCAAGTTGGTTCTTCGTGCTCACAAAAGATAGATCAATATTGCCTCGAGCAACATGGTCCCGAATAAAATGATTCCGAATCTCAATATGCTTTGTCCTTTTGTGCTGTACCGGATTGTACGCAATTTTGATTGCACTTTCATTATCGCATAAAAGAGGCACTTTGTCACAATTGACACCGTATTCCTTTAAGGTTTGCCTCATCCATAATAACTGAGTGCAGGCACTAGCAGTAGCAACATATTCAGCTTTGGCGGTGGAGAGAGAAATACAATTCTGCTTTTTAGAAGACCAACAAACTAGAGATCTTCCCAAAAACCGACAAGCACTAGAAGTTGATTTCCTATCATCCTTATCACCGGCCCAATCTGAATCAGTATAACCACATAGAGAGAAATTGGAGCCCTTGGGATACCATAGACCAAAGTTAGGGGAATGAACCAAATATCGGAAGATCCTCTTGACCGCCACTAAGTGGTTTTCTTTAGGAGCTGCTTGATACCTTGCACACACCCCCACACTCAACAAAATATTGGGTCTAGATGCGCATAGGTAAAGAAGAGAGCCGATCATGGACCGGTATACCTTTTGGTCCACATCTTTACCGTTGGGGTTAAGTTCAAGGTGACATTTTGTTTGCATCGGAGTGGCGACGCCATTAAGATCCGTCATCTTAAATCTCTTGAGCATGTCTTGGATGTATTTAGCTTGATTGATGAAGGTTTCTTCTCTAAGTTGCTTGATCTCGAATCCAAGAAAGAACCATAACTCCCCCATCATAGACATCTCAAACCTGTCAGTCATAAGCTTTGAAAATTCATCATTAAAAGCTTTATTAGTAGAACCAAAGATGACGTCGTCTACATATAGTTGGCATACGAAGAGCCCCCTTAACCTTCTTAGTAAAAAGAGTGGGATCGATTTGCCCAACTTCGAAGCCACGGTCTAGCAAAAGCTCTTTAAGGTGCTCATACCATGCAAGTGGGTCTTGTTTAAGGCCATAGAGTGCCTTATCGAGTTTGTAGACATGGTTCGGGAAGTTAGGATCCTCAAATCCCGGGGGTTTCTTTACATATACCAACTCATGTAGAGGACCATTAAGAAAAGCACTCTTAATGTCCATTTGCTGCAATTTAAAATTATTATGGGTAGCATAAGCAAGAACGATACGTATGGACTCAAGACGAGCCACGGGAGCATAGGTCTCGCCGAAGTCAATGCCCTCAACCTGGGAATAGCCTTGTGCCACTAGTATCGCCTTGTTCCTCACAACAATGCCATTCTCATCTTGCTTGTTTTTAAATATCCATTTAATGCTGATAACATTGCGGCAATCCTTGGGCTTCTCCACTAGTTTCTAGACCTTGTTGCGCTCAAAGTTATTCAACTCTTCATGCATAGCAACAACCCAGTCCGGATCTTCAAAAGATTCAAACACTTTCTTGGGTTCCACCATTGAGATGTGAGCTTGATGCTCACCAAAACTTGCCAATTCCCTTCTTGTGGAAACCCTTCGTCGAAGATCACCTACAACTTTATCAAGAGTATGACCCCTTAATTCAAGGTTCTGATCAGCACGAGCCTTGCGACGAAGTTCAATAAGCTTGTTGTCTCTTGGTGGAATAGTTTCATCACTTGAGTCTTCGTTGGAATCATTTGCTTGACCTTGATTAGATGTCTGATTATCGGTAGTAGGAGATGACGAAATATGCCCTTGAGGTGGATCAACGACCGTAACAGGAGGCTGCTGATCAACAGGAGATTCAGGGCCGGATAATACGGCCGAGGGTGAGGCCGGATAATCTGGCCTGGGAGAGCTTGATGCAATATAAGCAGGTTGTCTGGAACTTGCTTGAATTGGCGAGGGGCCGGATAATCCAGGGTCAGCCGGAAAATCCGGCCTAGACCTTGCTGTTGTTTCTTCAGTATGATGAGCAGATTGGTCGTCAGGGGAGAGGTGGCCAGATAATCCGGTGTCAACCAGATAATCCGGCCTGGAGCATCCAGGAGCATGTTGACCTTCAGCAATTGATGGAGTTGGTGTAGAAGTTACTCCCATGGTTGGAGCATGTTGAGTATATGTAGATGAGGGCTCTTCATGAGTAGAGCATTGTCCTTCCCGATCCGCCACAAGGGGTTCCTCAATGGGGCGGAAAAATCCCACGCCCATTCTTCTTATGGCATCTTGGGGTATTTCAACATCTGCATCACAAACATCAACTTGCCCCACACCGGAGCCGTCATTTTCCTCGAACACCACACTACAAGATTCTACAACAGTTCCGGAGAGCTTATTGTAGACTCTATAAGTGTGAGATTCGGCACCATACCCAACAAAAATACCTTCTAAAGCCTTAGACTCAAATTTAGATAAATGAACTCCCTTGATGATAAAGAAACACTTACACCCAAATACCCGAAAGTATGAGATGTTTGGCTTGTTACCGGTAAGTATTTCATACGGAGTCTTGTCCAAGATTTTATGAAGGTATAACCGGTTGGATGAATGACAAGCGGTAGAGATTGCTTCAGCCCAGAAGTTATATGGAGACTTGAATTCGGCTAGCATAGACCTTGCCATATCCATTAGAGTCCGGTTCTTCCACTCGGCAACACCATTTTGTTGAGGGGTGTACGCAGCGGAATATTGATGTCTTATCCCCTCTTCACTTAGGAACTCATTTAAGGTGTAGTTCTGGAACTCGGAGCCGTTATCACTTGTTATTGCCAGAATAGGGACGTTGTGTTGACGTTGAACCTCGTTGGGGAAGTCGCTGACCGTTTGTTGAGTCTCGCTCTTCAACTTGAAGAAATAGACCCAAGTGTATCTTGAGTAATCATCAAAGATCAAAAGGTAGTACTTCTTCCCACCGAGGCTTGCATGATATGGAGGTCCAAAGAGGTCCACATGAAGGAGCTCTAAGATCCTTTTTGACGAGATAATAGTCTTCCTTCGATGAGGAGAGTCATGCATTTTCCCTTCAACACAAGCCCTGCAAACACGATATTTGGCAAAGGAGACATTTTCTTTTAGTCCAAGGATGTGGCCACCCTTGTGAAGACTTTGCAAAGTTCTCATATTGACGTGGGCTAGTCGGTGATGCTATAACCAACCAGCATCAGCCTTTCCGAAAATACACATCGGGCCTGTAGTGGTTTTCCCCGAAAAGTCCACCACGCACAGCTCATTTTCGACATATCCCACGAAAGCGACTTTTAGAGACTTTCTCCATAAGAGTACCACCAAATCAGCATCAATAAAAACTGCAAAGCCCATCTTACCAAGGGTGCGAACTGAAAGTAAATTGTAACCGAGGGTCTCAACAAGCATGACGTCCATGAGAGAGATGTCGTGAGCCACCACAACTTTGCTGAGACCCAATACCTTAGATTTAGACTTGTCACCATAGGAGACGGTTATATGATCATGATTTGGCCACATCTCCGTGATGATCTCCTTGCTTCCGGTCATATGACTCGTGCATCCGCTATCGAGTACCCATTTAGACCCACCGGAAGCATAGCCCTGCAAGAAAGTTACTTTTTGCTTTTAGGTACCCATTTTTCAATGGGTCCTCTCACGTTAGTGATAAGGGTCTTGGGAACCCAAATAGACCAAGGAATGTAACAATCATAAGGACCTACATAACTAGCATAAACATCACCATAATGATTGCAATATAATTCAAAGTTAGGATTGTTAGCCCCTTCAAAACCATCATAATTAGACTTGTCATTGGTGATGGTGCTAGTCTTTGGTTGAGCAGTCTTGCTCTTCTTATTCTTCTTGTTCTTTGTCTTGGGAATATAACCAAGACCCTCTTTTCCATTGTTTGTTCTTTGCTTGCTAAGTATCTCATCTAGAACTTCTTTACCTTTGTGTTGAGATCCTTTTGCAAGTTCTTCTTTTCCATAAGATGATGTGGAGGTGTTGGGCACATCATACTTTCTCAATTGATTTTGGAGCTGATCATGAGACTCATTTAGAATAGAGTGTTCACTCTCCAATGCCTTGTGAGCAATGTCAAGTTTCTCAAACTTCTCTGAGAGTCTGGCATGAGCAGCCCCAAATTCAATCTTTTCCTTCTTTAGTTTCTTTACCTTGGCAAGAGCGTTGTCACGTTCTTTGATGAGTTGAGCCACAAATTCATCATGTGAATCCTCAATAGATTCGAGTCTCTCTTCTAGAGATACCCGAGCTTCCTCTTCTTCTTCCAAGGCATTCTTCAAGGAAGCTATCTCCAAGGCATCTTCTCTTTCAATTCTGCCCTTTTCTTCAAGGAGATCTTCGGCTTGGGCAAGTTGACTCATAAGAGCATCAAAATGAAGTTTGTGCTCACCTTGCAAGTTAGTGAAAAAGTTGTCCTAAGCAATAACTTCTTCTTTCATTTTAAGGCTAGTATGATCATCCATATCCATATTTATGTTAGTCTTAGGGAATGAAGAACTAGAAGTTGATACCTCGGACCCTCTTGCCATAAGACAAGTGACATTGTTGTTGATGACGTTTTCGTTCGGCGAGTTGAAGAGAGATGATGGAGTCGATGTGGTAGCTATATCAGCCACCTCGCGAGAACTATCTTCATCCTCTTCATCTTCACCTGTAGAGGAGTATTCTTCTTGTGCCACCAAGACAATCTTGGGCTGCTTCTTGTAAGGGCCGTTCTTTTGATAAATGGTTTCTTCTTAGGTGCCTTGGATTTTTCTTTAAGGATGAGCCTGCCACCATTGTATTCTCTATTTTGATATGGACACTCAGCCACAAAGTGCACCCTATCTCCACAATTGTAGCATGTTCTCAGTTTTGGGCCACCTTCTCTTCTTCCACTTGACCCATTCTTGCGCTCGAGTTCTGACTTGGCCTTGGCAGGATCCTTCCAAAAGTTCCTTGCATAAAACGCCATGTACTCACCATGAGCACGTTTGACTTCATCGGGACAGTCCATGGAGGCACTCTCGAAAGCTCTTTCGTCCTCATCTTGCTCAACAACATTAGCCTTTAGAGCAACATTGACCCCCTTTTGCATTCCAATGGCATGGGCATCTTCCGCGTTCTTTGCAGAAACCTTGAATGATGCCATTTCTTGCATGACTTCATTGGACGTCATTTGATGGTAGTTGTGTCTACCTTGCAAGCTCTTCAAGTCCATTGGCTCAAAAGGCATTATAGCACTCACGTATTTCCTTTTTATCCAAGCATCATCAATGGAGTGGCTCCATGCTTTCTAAACGTTGTTGCGATGTCCTTGAGTCTTCTATACATGTCTTCATGGTTTTCACCATCCAACATGTAAAATCCTTCAGCTTCATTACTAAGGGCATCATACCTATGCCTTCTCATGCTTTCATTTTCAATAAAGAGATCGGTGAGAGGATCCTAAGATTCTTTAGCTGTGTTGAGATGTTCAATGTGGGGCATGTCCTTGGGACCCACTCCGAGCTGTATCAAGTGAAGGGCCGTAACATTCAATTGGCTATCCACAACTTCTGTTCTTGTCAGGTTGGTGTGATCTCCAATATGAAGAACCTCTTCGATAATTCTCCAAAGTTCAATAGAAGAGCTGCAAACACGAGACTTCATTAAGAATTGCCATTGATTAAACGAAGATGCAGTAAGCTTGGGTGGATCACCCCTATTGTTTATATGAGGATGAGGGATAGGTGGGTCGGGGGAATATAAGTGATGAACTTCACTATATTCCTCCTTACCACTTCCCTTCTTAGAGGTGGAACCATTATGTTTTTCACCTAACACTTCATCTTCCTTAGATCCAGCGTTAGCCTTATCCTTGGATGAGGGAGTGGCGGCCTCAGAGGAGGATGGAGATGGGGCTACGCATGATGTGAGGTGAGCAATAATTTGATGCATCTCCTCCATCTTGGTCTCAAAGGATTTCAACAAGGTTGTCTCCAACGTCTTGAGGTCATCCATTGTGACCTTATCCACAGCCTCATTCCCATTCTCCTTGGTACCCATACATCTCTTAGGCGGTTAAGCCTGAATAAAGAGCCGAGGCTCTGATACCAATTAAAATGGATCGTATGGGCACCTAGAGGGGGGGGGGGTGAATAGGTGCTACTTCGAATTTTAATGCTTTTTCAATTTTAGGCTTAACACAAAAGGTAAATTCTCTAGATAACTATTTAGAAGAATTTCCCTATATGCAAACCTATCTACTAGCGAGTAAGAGGCGAGTGGAAAGAGGAACGAGTGAACCGTAGTGAAGCACGCGGAGACACAAGATTTGTTTTACCCCAGTTCCTTCCTTGTTAAGGGAAGTACATCTGCGTTGGAGGGGTGGGCGGTGCTAAGACCACCACGCCACAATAGGCCTTACCCTGTTCTCCGATGGATCCCGCCACCAATGGCCTGATCCACCTTTCCACTATAGGGACCCTTCGAGACGGGTACCGGCGCCTTTACACAACTAGCAGGGCACAACTCCACAACCAAATTGGAGGCTCCCGTAATGACAACACGCTGCCACAAGAACAAGTTATCAATAACAAAATACAAGATCTAGATATTAGTAAGAATAGTAGATCGGGGATTTCTCCAAATGAATGGAGAGGATTTGATGCGCTTGATTCATGATGGCGATGAAGATAGTCTCCTCCTTCAATTCTCCCAAAGATCGAAGCCTTCGGGTGGTTGAAGTGGGAGATCTAGAGAGAGAGCTCTTGAAATGGGTCTGACAATTTTCGAATGAATCAAGAGTTCTGCACGATGGGGATGAAGGGGCTTTTATACCTCCTTTCCAAACCAAGCCGTTGGAGCCTTTGGGGACCAGATTATCCGGCCCAAGTGAGGGCCGAATTATCCGGCAGAAAATCCGTCTACGGACAGAAGCTTGTGCAGGCTGGCCCTTGACACCTTCTCCTAGGAACCGGATTATCCAGTCCTAGGGGAGGGCCGGATTATCCGTCTGGGGACAAAATCCGCCCCAGCCACAAAATATCCGGGGAAAATTCCGCCCCCAGACAGAAGCTCGCGCAGACGCTCTCATAGGCGATTCCCCTAGGGCCGGATTATCTGGTCCAGTAAGAAGGCTGGATTATCCGGTCCAGGGAGAAAAACCGCCCTAGAGCCAGACTGTCCGGGGGAAAATCCGCCCCCAGACAGAAGCTCACGCGGCGCCAGTCCTGGCCAAAATGGTCTGGCCGGATTATCCGGCCCATGATGGGGGCGGATAATCCAACCCCCCAAATGCACAAAACTTTCCTGCAACACTTAGTACACATTAGAACTTCCATGGTATTGTTATCTAACACGCAAACCATAGGAAATCATGAAATGTTATTTCATGGTGGCACTTAGGCTAGGGATTACAAATACTTGTTATGAGTTATATTTGGAGTTGGATGTCTCTATGAAATTGTGGTGTTTGTTGGAACCATCTAGCGCTCAAGGTGATAGTGAGGGTTTATCTAGATGGGGAAAGCGGACTTTGAGGAGTGTTGTTATAGCCCTACCATGGATTAGAGTGTCCAACCGGAGAGTAGTTCAGAGTAGTATCATGAAGAGAAGATATTTATAAGTGTTCACTAGTGAAAGTATGATCCATAGGCCTTGTTTCTAAACATTGAAACACCATCTGCAACTAGATCTGTTACATGTTTGCTTGCTTCCATCTTTATTTCAGATTGCCTTTAGTCTCTTCCTACCCGTCAAGCTCTTTTCTGGCACCGTTACCACTTATAATTATCCATACCACTTGTATTTCACTATCTCTTCGCCGAACTAGTGCACCTATAGACCTGACAAGTGTATTGGGTGTGTTGGGGACACAAGAGACTTCTTATATCTTGATTGCAGGGTTACTTGAGAGGGATACCTTTGACCAATTCCTCCCTGAGTTCGATAAACCTTGGGTAATCCACTTAAGGGAAACTTGCTGCTGTTCTAAAAACCTCTGCACTTGGAGGCCCAACCACTGTCTATAAGAATAGAAGTGCGTAGACATCAAGCTATTTTTTGGCGCCGTTGCCGGGGAGGTAAGGTAAAAGGTACTCACATCCTCCACTGTGAGTGGTCAAAGTTATTTCCTTTAGATTCTGCAATTTTGTATTTTTGTTTCTTGTTTTCACTAGTTAGGGTTAATGGAAAACAACAACAAAACTAGAGAGCTTTATAGTATTTATCTTGAGTTAGGACATGAAGTGTTTGAAGAGAAAATTAAAAAACCTATGGAGCTTTATTTGCATGCTAATAGCAATGTTATTAGTATGAATTCTTTGAACACCATTATTACTAATGCTATGGAAAAGTCTAAGCTTGGGGAAGCTGGTTTTGATGAGCATGATATTTTTAGTCCCCCAAGCACGGAGGAGAAAATTTACTTTGATGGTACTATGCCTCCAATATATGATGATTACAATGATGAATATGATATTTTTAGTCCACCTACTATTAAGGAGAAAATTAATTATGATTACAATATGCCTCCTATATTTGATGATTAATGTGATGAGAATAATAATGATAGCTATTTTGTTGAATTTGCTCCCACTACGATTAATAAGAATGACTATGCTTATATGGAGAGTAATAATTATTTTATGCATGTGGCTCATGATAAGAATGTTTTATGTGATAGTTATATTGTTAATTTTATTCATGATACTACTGAAAGTTATTATGAGAGAGGGAAACATGGTTTTATGTATCTTAACATTATTAAGTTTCCCCTCTTTATGTTGAAAGTCTTGAAGCTGCACTTGTTTTGCTTTCCTATGCTTGTTGCTTTGTGCTTTCATGACTTGTTTCTTTACAAGATTCCTATGCATAGGAAGTGGGTTAGACTTAAATGTGTTTTGAATTTGCTTCTTGATGCTCTCTTTTACTTCAGTTCATATTTCTTAAGTTGCGTCTTGGAAGTTATTACCTTTGTAATAACCTCTCCTTATCCTTTTTGTGTGGTTTTTGTTCCAAGAATAACCTCTAATGAGAGAGAAGTAAGATTTGGGAAAGTTGTTGTCCCGAAACAGATTTTTGTGATTCATTGTAAAACCTCGTGAAATATCTCTATACGTCGGTTTGAGCTGTAATTTTTGTGCTTCTGCCCCAGGTTGTTATCTAACTTTCGTTAGTTTAACACTTTTCGATTTGAGCAACAGAAGGTCTTCGAAAAAATCAGTTTTCACCTGCTGGTCTGTTTTGACAGATTTCTACCATTATTTGCATTTGCCTCTTTATCGATTTATTTTTGGGTTCTTTTGGTGAATTGAGCCTTTTGAGGTAATTGCTACAGTAGATTGTGTTTTTAATGAAAGTCTTGCTATTTTAAAACCAAAACACAAAGGTTTATTATCTTTTGAATGCACTAATGTTGCTAATGAAGATTGTGTGAAGTTTTGTATGAAGGAAATTCTAAAGTGTAGGGAATAGTAATGTGATAAGATGAAGATGGACAAAAGCTCAAGCTTGGGGATGCCACCCGTGTCACCCCAAGAAATATTCAATAAGTACAAGCGTCAAAGCTTAGGGATGCCCAAGGCATCCCCTTCTTCATCAATAAAAATCTCAGGTTCTCTTTCAAACACTTCATTTTTATTGTTTCATGCACAATTGTGTTGTTCTTGGAGCGTCTTCATTTTTGTTTTTCGTTTTTGTTCGCTTCGTTTGCTTGGTTTGCTTGAATAAATTGGTTGGACCCCGGCATTCATACTTAGTTTCAAATAGGTTGATTTGGATTGGAAAAGAGTAGGAAAGTTCATGCTTATAAGTGGTATAAAAGGAGCTTGTTTTTGACTGTGACTTAGACTTTATCATGTCATGCTTGATATTGTTTTGGATTTATGCTTAGTGATTATTGCTATAGCATGACTTGTTACAAACAATTGAGATTGCTTAATGTGCCTTGAAAGAATCATGCGTTGTTTTAGCATATAAAAGCACAATTTTGTGGTATTCTCCTTTGATGCTTTATTTGGGTTGACTTGTTGATACGTTGCTAACGTATCTATAATTTTTGATGTTCCATGCTTGTTTTATATCTACTTTCTTATGTTTTGTCCACACTTTGGAGTATTTTTATACACTTTCTTGGACTAACCTATTAACAAAATGCCACAGTGCCAGTTGCCTGTTTTCTGCTGTTTTTGGTTCCAGGAAAGTCAGAAAATCAATATTCTCAGAATTGGACGGAACAAAAGCCAAAGTCAATATTTCACCGGAAGACACATGGAGTCTGAAGGAGAGACAAAGGTGGGCCACATGGCGGCCACACCACCCCTTGGCACGGGCAGCCCTAGGCCGCGCCAGGGCATGGTGTGGGCCCCCTGGTCAACCACCGACCTTGCCTCTTCGCCTATAAGATGCTTCCCGATGCAAAAACCCTAAATCGAGCAGCCTCCAGCCACGAAAAGTTCCACAGCACCGCCGCCACCGAAGGGGAGATTCGGGGGACAAAAAGTCTTTGTTCCGGCACCCTGCCGGGATGGGGAAGTGCCCCCAGAGCCATCTCCATCGATCTCCACCACCATCTCCATCGCCGTTGCTGATTCCCATGATGAGGGAGTAGTTCTCTCTCGAGGCTAAGGGTTCTAACGGTAGCTATGTGTTCATCTCTCTCTCTCTATGCATGATCATATTGTGATCATGAGCTTTGTAATCAAGTAGATCTAGGTTGCTACTCAAGTGCTTTAATAGATCTCTTCTCTCCCCATGTGTGTGAATGTGACAGCATGCACACCATGGTGTCACTTAGGCTAGAGATTACAATTACTTGTTATGAGTTATATTTGGAGTTGGATGTTTCTATGAAATTGTGGTGTTTGTTGGAACCATCTAGAGCTCAAGGTGACAGTGTGGAGTTATCTAGATGGGGAAAGCGGACTTTGAGGTGTGCTATTATAGCCCTACCATGGATTAGAGTGTCCAACCGGAGAGTAGTTCAGACTAGTATCATAAAGAGAAGATATTTATATGAGAGTGTTCACTAGTGAAAGTATGATCCCTAGGCCTTGTTTCTAAGCATTGAAACGCTGTTTGCAACTAGATCTGTTACATGTTTGCTTGCTGCCATCTTTATTTCACTTTGCCTTTAGTCTCTTCCACGCCATCAAGCTATTTTCTGGCACCGTTACCACTTATAATTATCCATACCACTTGTATTTCACTATCTCTTTGCCGAACTAGTGCACCTATACACCTGACAAGTTTATTGGGTGTGTTGGGGACACAAGAGACTTCTTGTATCTTGATTGCAGGGTTGCTTGAGAGGGATACCTTTGACCACTTCCTCCCTGAGTTCGATAAACCTTGGGTAATCCACTTAAGGAAAACTTGCTGCTGTTCTACAAATCTCTACACTTGGAGGCCCAACAACTGTCTACAAGAATAGAAGTGCGTAGACATCAAGCTATTTTCTGGCGCCGTTGCCGGGGAGGTAAGGTAAAAGGTACTCACATCCTCTGGTGTGAGTGCTCGAAGTTATTTCCTTTAGATTCTGCAATTTTGTCTTTTTGTTTCTTGTTTTCACTAGTTAGGCTTAATGGAAAACACCAACAAAATTAGAGAGATTTATAGTATTTATCTTGAGTTAGGACATGAAGTGTTTGAAGAGAAAATTAAAAAACCTATGGAACTTTATTTGCATGCTAATAGCAATGTTGTTAGTATGAATTCTTTGGACACCATTATTGCTAATGCTATGGAAAAGTCTTAGCTTGGGGAAGCTAGTTTTTATGAAAATGATCTTTTGAGTTCCCCAGCTTTGGAAGATAGCTATTCTATTTCTTATGATGATACCAAACCTCCAATATATGATGATTATAATGATGAATATGATATTTTCAATCCACCTACTATTCACGAGAAAATTAATGATTACAATATGCCTCTTATATTTGATGATTATGGTGATGAGAATAATAATGATAGCTATTTTGTTGAATTTGTTCCCACCACAATTAATAAGAATGACTATGCTTTTGTGGACAGTAATAATCATTTTATGCATGTGGCTCATGATAAGAATGTTTTATGCAACAATTATATTGTTAATTTTATTCATGTTGCTGAAAGTTATTATGAGAGAGGGAAACATGGTTTTATGCATCTCAATAATATTAAATTTCCCCTCTTTTTGTTGAAAGTCTTGAAGTTGCACTTGTTTTGCTTTACTATGCTTGTTGCTTTGTGCTTTCATTACTTGTTTCTTTACAAAATTCCTATGAATAGTGTTGGGGATATACTTTCTGGGTATCCTCACAGTTCTCACTGACCAGGGTGGCTCACTTCGGGTTAGAGCTTTGCTTCACGGGCGGCCCAGTAAGGGAGAAGAGACGGAGTCTAGTCCGGCTACGGGAAGGCCCAGAAGACTTACCGACATAGGCCCATAGTGTTACTTGTAGTTCAAGATGTACTCTATAACCGACTCTTAGTCGTAGCCGGATAGATCTCTCCTGTAAACCCTAGGCCGGATATCTATATAAGCCGTCCTAGGGAGAGCCTTTAGGGCAACTACAACCAGATAATAGTCTAGAATCTTAACTCGCACAGGCGAAACCCTTGTAACCCATATTCCGGCTCTGTCGTATTACTAGATTGCTAGCAGGAGTAGGATCCGTCCAAAGCCGGCATATTCGAACCTGGGTAAACTTGTGCGCTCACCATCCCGAAACACCGTACATCTCACACCCCTCTCTTCCACACGCCTTGAGGACCCCCTCATGGCGTACTTGTCATCAATTCGACGATAGTTTGCGCCCACCGTGGGGCAAGTGAGCTTCGGATCTGCGTTCCAAGCGGAATCTGCAAGAATCAGAATCGGCGAGACTATCATCGTCGGTCGCATCCTCTACGCCAGCGACGTCCCTCTCATCGTCCTAGACGAGACTTGGATTCCGGCTAGGGAAGCCGTGACCACCTACACCATCATGTCTTTCGGTGAGATTGATGTTTACATCGGTTTCGCTAAACCTGCCCCACCCACCCCAGCGGTGATGATAGAGGCAGAAGAAATTTCTGGGTCCCCTTTGTCCATGGAGGCGGCAGAGTTCCGAATCTCAGAAAACCCTAATCCCACCCAGCCCGCACCAGTTGCGGAGATAGTGGAGAAATCTGAGCCTGAAGCAGACCTGGCAGTTCAAGTCGAATCTGGAGTGGATCTCCCTGGTGAGACCGAATCCTAGATCGATCCACCCGCTGAAGTCGAAATCCAAGAGGAGCATAGAAACAACGCTGGTTCCGGCTCTGATGACGTCGGGACGGACATGACCTTCCTGAGATACACGCTAAGACGCATGATGATGCAAAACTCAGGAGTAGATGCAATCCTCGAGACCATCAGGCGTTTCGACGAAGCCTACTATGAAGACCGTAGTTATCTCAGGAGGAGTACATCGCACTTTGTCGGATATGTGGGATCCGGATCCGGCTCCGCCGATGCTGGAGACAACACCGACTCTGTGCTGGAGGCTATTGGAACAAGCGTCGAATTACCAGCATCTTCGGATGACTCCATGACGTTGGCAGATTTCCGGAAGTTCTCGCGGAATATGAAGAGGAGATTAACTCCACAGTTGCTGCAGAAGGAGAAGACATGGACGATGGATCCGGAGAAAACTCTCCCAAAGCACAGGACAACATGGATCTCAGAGATGATCCCGAGAACCAAATGGCCGAAAGTACCGATCAACGTTTGACTTCGGGAAACAGGCCCAAAGCCGTCTTTGCTACCTGCGCTGCCAAGAAGGCAAAGAAGAAGAACAAGAAGAACAAGACCCCAGCAAAAGACCCTCCGGCAGAGGAGGTGATTGCCGAGGAATATGAGGAAGACTCAGATGGAGCACTTATCCCAGACGAGCCCAAAGAAGAGTCGGTGGATGGACACGTGATCACTGAAGGTGCGCGTAAACTCATCGATGCTGCATTAACCACACCTATTCCTATAGCTACAGAACTCACTGCTGAAGAGCTGGACGAAAGGGCCCAGGCCCTAGAAGCGCGTTGCCAAGTACTCCTCGATGAAGCCAAAAACCTTGAGAAAGAAAAGAAATGCATGGCAACTGCGGAGAAGTATAACTCCAGGCAACATCAGAAGACGAGGAAACGTCATACTCATGATAACCAATTCCCGCGGATTCACAAAGTCCTATTTGGAGGAGAACATGGGATGCCTTGACGCGACAACAATGGGGATTGGGTGTATCCAACTCCAGTACAAAACACCGTTGCGGCTTGAGAAATCCTATCTGCTAATCCAGGCCCAGAGCAGATCCGATTGGGCATTAAACTACTCAACAAGGGTCTGGAGCAGCAATAGGTCGCCCTGTCCGGAAGCCAAAAACTGGTCTCCCATTCTGACCAATGTCGAATGGATCCGGCCTGGAATGATGTAAGACCCCAACGTGTTCCGGAACAGCATCATCGTTCCGACCATTGGGAAGATAACTACTCAAGAACCAGATCTTCAGGACAACACCACAAAACTGCACATGACTGGCGTAATGTTACCCCAGTTGCGGAGCAAGAGGCAATTGCTGCACTGAACCCGAAGAATCCTCCCCGGCGAGAGTCGAAGGATCATAGGGAAGAAGATAAAGAGAAATGTCGGGAGGAGGACCAACAAAGAATGCCACCTCCTAGACATGCAAGCCGTCCGGATGACAGTCGAAGGAACGACAGACACCGTGCCGAGTCAAGCTGGCAGGGGGCTCGTCATAATGAAGATCCTCCCGGGAACCAGAATAATGACGCTCCGGACGGAGGCCGGCGATCAGCCGGAAACAACCCATCTGCTCCACCCTCCCCACCAAGTAGCCATCATAACGGCCCCCAAGGAGGCCAAGGAGGGTGTCGTGGTGGGGGAGGTGGTGGCAGAAGCCGAAGTCTGGCTCCAAGGCACCGTAGCCGCAGCCATCATACGGGACGATCTTTATCCCCAAGTGACGCAAGGCACAGGATCAATTCCAACATAGAAGCGCGGTGCTACGAAAACGATGATATATACGTGGGCCCAAAGTGCTTCGGACCACGTATAAGAGCCAAAAAATTCCCGGAAGGATTTGCTATCTCAAGACATATTCAAGCCTACGACGGCATAGCTCGACCAGATACTTGGCTCCAGGATTTCTTCCAAGCTTGCTATATCGCCAAAGACGGAAACAGCCTGGTCGCAACCCGATATCTCTCACTCATGTTGCGGAAGACGGCACGATCATGGCTCAATGAACTTTCGGAGAACACCATCCACAACTGGTATGACATGCAAAGTGCGTTCTTTCAGAATTTCGAAGGCACATACCGAAGGCCCTGTATGGTAGGATACCTACAGCGTTGCACCCAGAAAGCCAGAGAAACTTGCCGGGATTATCTCGGATGATGGATCGACACCAAGAACTCCTGTGAAGGAGTAAACGACCAAACTACGATTGAAGCTTTCATTGCAGGACTCCCGATTGGTTTACTACGTCATCGCTTGAAGTGTGACAAGGTCACTGATTTGGGAGACATGATAGAAACAGCGAGCAAGTATGCAGATGCTGACGATGATGCAGAAGGATTACTTAATGCCCTAGCTATGCCACAGTCGGCAAAACTACCAAAGCAACAAGCTCAGAAGTGCAAGAACACCTCGGAAGAAAAGCCCAACGCGGAAACGGCAGTGGTCACTGCTACTTTCGGGTCTAGAGGATGAGGAGGGCGCGGCGGTGGCCGTGGTCGCGGTCGTGGGACATCAAGAGTCCAGGGTAGAGGAGACCAACAACCCGGCAAAACCTACTCCTGGGCCGACATTGCCAATAACCCATGTGTGCATCACTTAGACGCTAGTGGGGGCTCGTCACACACAAACACCGAGTGTCGTTTCAATGACGACATCAAGAAAGACGATACCGCGGGCTACAGGGCCAAGCGTAAGAAGGGAAAGAAGAATCACAAAAAAGATAAAGAGACCAAGGATGATTCCGACATGGAGGAAGCTGATGCTTCAAATCCCAAGCCGGAAGGGAAAAAGAACTTCCCGACAAAGAAAGACACTTACATCACCTTCCTCGGATCTCAACCAGCTAAGGTCAAGAAAGTAGTTCTACATGAGCTCAACGCAACAGTTCTAGCTATCCCTCAGTTTTTGGACTGGTCAGAAGTGACAATCACCTTTGACCGTGCTGATCATCCGCCTAAGTTGCACAGGCAAGGAAAATACGCCTTAGTCGTCAATCCACTTATTAACAGCTATGGTTTCTCCAAGACTCTCATGGACGGCGGTAGCAGCATTAATATTCTTGGATGAAGATCTTGGAAACTCAGTTGAACTACAGCTCTGTGATCTTTTACGGAGTTGTCCCAAGAAGACAAGCAAATTCCCTGGTGGAAATCACTTTGGATGTTACCTTTGGAACTCCAAAGAACTATCGGACGGAAGCACTTTCCTTCGAAGTGGTCCCGTTCAAGAGCGCCTACCACGCTATATTCGGACGTCCGGCTTACTAGGCTTTTATGGCTCGTCCGTGTTACATTTACAATATGATGAAAATTCCAGGTCCCAACGGCGTGATCGCCATCAGGGGGAGAACCGAAGAAAGCGTGAGAGTGCGAGGATGGAAATGCCGCCTTTGCTGAAGCCGTGATGCACGCCCAGGAGTACCAGGAGATCAAGAAGAGCATAGACCCGTTTGAGATGCCCGCAACGAAGAAGGAGGTGACAAAGCCGAATCTGGAGTTCAAGGCATCAGAAGAGACGAAGAAGACACCGTTGAAGGATGATGACCCCTCCAAGGTGACCTAGATAGGCGTAGGCCTAGATAGCGCATAGGAAAGTGCACTCGTCAAGTTCCTCCAAGCAAATCAAGATATCTTTGCATGGCAGCCATCTGACATGACCGGAGTACCTAGGGAACTTGCCGAGCACTCTTTAAATGTAAACCTGAACACTAAACCTGTCAAACAGTCCCTACAACGTTTTGGCGATGAAAAGCGTAAGGCAATAGCTAAGGAACTAGCATGGCTCGAGTAAGCCGGATTCATAGAAGAGGTCATCCACACTGAGTGGTCGGCCAATCCTATAATGGTCCCTAAAAAGGACACCACTAATTTAAGGATGTGTGTTGATTATACTGCCTTGAAAAAGGATTGTCCCAAAGATCCGTTCGCTCTGCCTAGGATTGATCAAGTTATCGATTCTACGGCAGGCTCGGAACTCCTATGTTTTCTCGACGCATATTCCGGTTATCACAAAATTCAGATGAAGGAAACTGACAAAGTCAAAACTTCATTCATAACCCCCTTTGGAACCTTCTGTTTTGTTACGATGCCCTTTGGGCTGAAGAACACAGGAGCTACGTACCAACACACAATGCAACGTTGCCTCCACGATCAAATCGGACGCAATGTACATGCATATGTGGATGATATTGCGGTAATGTCCAAAAAGAAGAAAACCTTGATTTCTGACTTGGAGGAAACGTTTCCCAATCTACGAAAATACAACATAATGCTTAATCCGAAGAAATGCTTCTTTGGAATCGCAGCCGGAAAATTGTTAGGTTTTATCGTGTCTCAAAGAGGCATAGATGTAAACTGAGACAAAATCAAGGCTATACTCAATATTTCTAGGCCAACTCGCCTGAAGGACGTACAAAGACTAACTAGTTGCATTGCCGCAGTCAGTCGGTTTGTAAGCCAGCTCGGTGAAAGAGTCGCACCACTATACAAACTCCTGAAAAAGACCAAGAATTTTGTGTGGACCGACGAAGCTGCAGCTACACTAAAAGACCTGAAAGCAGTACTCTCATCTGCTCCCATCCTTGTAGCACCGGAACCACAAGAACCGATGTTGCTCTATCTTGCTGCGACAAACAAAGTCGTCAGTATCGTCATGGTGGTGGAGAGACCGGAGGAAAATCAGGAACACTTGGTGCAGCGTCCGACTTACTATCTCAGCGAGGTCTTAACAGAATCAAAGCAGCGGTATCCGCACTATCAAAAGCTGGCTTACGGTGTGTTCTTAGCATCTCGTAAGTTGCGGCATTATTTTCAGGAACATCCAATTACCGTGGTGAGCACAGCTCCCATGAGAGATATAATTAACAATAGTGACGCCACGGGACGCGTTGCCAAATGGGGCATAGAGCTTTCAACTTTCGATATTGAGTACAAACCTCGTACAGCAATCAAATCCCAAATCCTTGCTGACTTTGTCACTGATTGGACAGAGACAACAGAAAATATGACCCTACCAGAGTCAGAATACTAGACCCTGCACTTTGACGGGTCTAAAGCGCTCGGGGGCTCGGGGGCTGGCGTGGTTCTCAAATCACCCCAAGGAGATAAACTTTTCTATGTATTACAGGTACACTTCACGGCGACAAATAACATTGCTGAATATGAAGCACTACTGCATGGAATCCGGATTACTAAGGATGTCGGCATCCGACGATTAATGTGTTATGGAGATTCGGATCTTGTTGCACAACAAGTATCGGATATCTGTAAGGCAAATAAGCACATGGCAGCATATAGGGCTGTCGTGGATGAACTATCTAAAACGTTTGAAGGGTTTGAAGTTCAACACATCCCTCGAACAGAAAATGAGGAAGAAGACGCACTATCTCGAATAGGCTCTGCCCGGAAAAAGGTCCTAGATGGCGCTTTTTAGAGCACCTCAAAGTTCCCTCTATAAAAGGAGTAGATGAGGAATATCCGACCAAATCCGACTCACCTTTAGTAGCAGTTCTGGCTGTGATTCCTAGCTGGACTCAACCCTATCTTAATTTCTTGATAGACGAAAAATTACCCGAAGACGAAGTCCTGAGCCGACAGATCGTCCGACGAGTAAAAGCCTATACTATAATTAGTGGTGAGCTCTATAAGCGGAGTGCATCTGGGGTCTTTCAGCGCTGTGTATCTCCGGAAGAAGGAGTGGAAATCGTATGAGATATCCACGAAGGTGAGTGTGGTCATCATGTTGTAACCAAATCTTTAGTGGCAAAAGCTTTTTGACACGTTTTTTTCTGGCTTACAGCCAAGGCAGATGCCGAACGGCTGGTCAAGACGTGCAAGGGCTGCCAAAAGTACACCAAACAAGCTCACATTCCGGCTGATCAGCTGCGAACAATACCTATAACATGGCCTTTCGCGGTCTGGGGGCTTGACATGGTAGGACCGTTTAAACGGGCTCCAAGTGGATTTACACACCTCCTAGTGATGGTGGATAAATTTACCAAATGGATTGAGGCTAAACCCATCACTAGTTGTGATGGAGCAACATCCAAAAGATTTGTTGAGGATGTTATAATCCGATACAGTTATCCGCATAGCATTATCACAGACAATGGGAGTAACTTTTCTATGGGAGACCTTACCGAATTCTGCAATGAACAAAATATCCGGCTGGACATTGCATCAGTCGCACATCCACAAGCTAATGGACAAGTCGAAAGAGCAAACGGATTAATCCTACAGGTCCTAAAACCGAGACTCGAAGCACCACTACGACGTGTTGCGGGGGCTTGGGCAGAGGAATTACCTTCTCTAATATGGAGTTTGCGAACAACTCCAAACAGGTCAACTTGATAAACACCTTTCTTCTTGGTCTATGGCGCAGAAGCAGTTCTTCCTAGTGATTTGATTCACACATCTCCTAGAGTGGCCGCGTATATTGAGGAGGATGCCGAAATTTCTCGACAAAATGATCTCGACTTAGTCGAAGAAGTTCGCGTCGTTGCTGAAATGATATCAACATCTTATCAGCAGAAGTTACGCAAGTATCATAGCCAGAGAGTCAGAAACCGATCTTTCAATAATAGCGATTTGGTTCTCTGGCTTGTGCAGCAAAGAAAGCACAAACTTTCCCCAATATGGAAAGGGCCATTTTTAGTTAGTCGAGTATTGCACAATGGTTCATACTACCTAACTGATATGCGGCCAGTCAAGAAAACAAAGAGAGCTGGAGGCAGTACAAATCCGGATGAGTTAGACAGACCATGGAATATTGCTCAGCTACGTCCCTTTTATTCTTAGTTTACTTTTCTTTGTAATCATATATGTGTACATGTTCAATGAGAAATAAAGTCTTGGTTTCCTCAAAATATTTTCTGAGAAGTTTTTACCATCTTATTTCTGAATGATCATGTTGCAAGTCTAAAATCCCAGAATACTTGAAAGTGCTTTATGCTCATGTTTGTTCTGGTTTAGATTTCCGATTCTAAAATTGATACCTTTGGGTATAAATCTAAATTTTCTAGTCTATACTTTGGTTATTTGTCTGATTGCTGGATGCGGGCATTTTTTGAGTAGTGAATTGTTGGTACTAGAAGCCGGCTTTGTTTCCGAGTTTAAACTGGTTTACCAATTGAGCTCCGTTGCTCGGCAAAGTTTCCGTGCTGAAGGTTAGCCGGCTCACAAAAGGAACGAGGCGGAAAGCCAGATAAACGTTAAGTGCAGACAAAAAATACAAGTGCTTATGTAAACATTTCAGGCACACAAATATTTAATTTAAAAGTGCTGAATAGATAAAAACTTAGCACTAGAAAAAGTATCATACTACTTATTTACAGATCCATAATGTTTTCAAAATAACACATCTGTTCTTTCTGATGATCTATGATGCAGGAGGAGAGGTAGGAGCTGCTGGCTTGGTGGATACATCGGCCTCAGCTTGATAGCATTCCGAGATGTTCAAATCCGATATGGTTTGATCATCGTCGGAAACTTCAGCTGTTTCTTCAGAAGGCGGAGGCGGCGTGTCCACGCGGGTGAAGAAGGGAGTGTCGTAACTGGTCAAATCAGCTATGTGGCACCCATATCTGGCGCAGGAGTCCATGATGGATTTGATATCTTGCTCCTGGCCGTCTTTGTCCACCGTAGAATACCCTCTGGTCACTTGCCAGATTTCCATGCTTCCATGGTGGCTCATAACCATGGTGAGAGCCTTCTGTGCTGCGGATCGCACGTAGGACATGTTCCAGTCCTGAACAAGCTGTGGCATATCCTTGGCCTTGTCTCGTACCTCAAAACCGGACATGCTGTGCATATCCAGAACCTTGAGAACCTCACCAATGTCTTCGAGAGATTGACGAAAGTCATGAAGCAAATCACCGACTTGGGTAAGCTGGTGGGTGCGAGGATCGACAGAGGTGGAGTCCGTCAAGTTCAGAGGACCTGTGCATATAATGCAAAGGGTAAGTCAAACAAACCCAAACTTTAAAGATTCGGAAGATGCAGAAAATTAGAGAAAGGGAAACATACCAAGGATGACATCATCGACTTTGTCCTTCTCTTCATGAAGACTCTGGAGTTCAGCCCGGAGCGCCTCGGAAATGTCCTTCTCTCTGAATAACTCATCATTGAAATCCGAGATATTCTTATCTTGAAGCGCAATCTTGCGATCACGCTCATCAGTGGCCATGGAGGTGAACTCGAGAATTTGAGCAATGCTCTTCTCATGATCTACCTTGAGCTTATCCAGCTCTTGGCGAAGTTCTTTGTTCTCCACCACCAAGGTCTTAAGATTCTCGACCTCTTCGATCATAGCGCAGGACTGTTTTACCAGTGCTGTAAGTCAAAAAAGAATAACAGATCAACAAACAATTCGACTATGAAAGAAAAGACAAGGTTTGAGTCTCGGAATGTTTACCTTCAGCCTCATCCTTGGAAACCTTTAGCTGTGCATTTTCAAGCCGGAGAGCTCTAATCTCTTTCCGCTTGTTGCAAACATTCTTCAACAAATCCTGGTTATAGGAATATACTTTCTGTAAGTCAGAATACCCAAAGTCAGAAGTCTACTAAAGACTCGGGCAAATATTTTTACTAATATCAGCACGAGCCTTGGGGGCTACACTAGTTCATTCTTTGGCATCCTAAGGAAGCATAAAACCGAAATTTGATTGTTCAACTTCATGCTTGGGGGCTAGAGGATATGATATGAAATAAGGAAAAACGGGAGTTGGAATTCCGACTTACATATTGTTTGCGAGTGAGTTTGTCCAAACTTGCATTCACTTCAGCAACCTTCTCGGTGAGAGTCAGGGGAACCACTGGCGCAGTTGGAAGTTCGCCGGTCCTTAGCTTCTTGTCACGAAGACGAACATGTTCAAGAAGATCAGAATGCTTGATGTCCTCTGCTTCTTGTGCTTCTTCTTCGGTAGAAAGATTTCGGCTTTCCAGGCATTGCAGGGCCAGCCGCTGGATTTCCTCCGCGGATTTCTAAGACAAGCCAAATTTGGCAAGTCCAGAATTGTTCAGGAGATTTTCGGCGAAGGTTTCTACCGAGGGATCATTACCCGAAGAGGGTTCACCCTTATCAACACCTGAGTCACTCATGGTGACATCAGTTTGCGACTCAAGGGTCACTGGCTCTGCTGTTTGAGCCGGATCTCCTACAACAGTCGGAGATCGAGTAATCTCCGGTGCTGCAGAAGGCTATCGAGCGGGAGTTGGAGGAGCCATGGCAGGAGAAGCTAATTTGAGCTTCGATTGGCGTAGAGGCTTCGAGGCAGTTTCCTTCCCCTTACCCTTGATGAGTTGTTTAGCTCTGAGAAGATAATAGAACAAAGAACATTACATCTTAGAAGGAATTACAGGCAAAATACAATGACCTTGTGAGGAAAGATTACCTCTTCACAACGGGCACTTCTTTGGTGTCGATGGCCAATGTCGGAGCTTTGTGTTTCCGAGGAACGACATCCAGCATTGGGACCAATTCACCCTCATCCTGAGAAAACTTAGGAGGATATCCCTCGATAGGAGCAAACTCCGACTTGAGGAGGTTGGCAAGCTGAAAAGGAAAAACATCTCAGTATTGCAAAGATAACATATAGATGAGCATGAAAAAGAGTTAATGCTAAAGTTTACCGGCACAATGGGATCTTCCGCCGTATACATATCCAGAGACAACTCCGGAATCTTCCTCTCGATCCGCTCCCTTATCAGCCACTTGATTTGGCATACATAATCTTTCGACTTTAGGGCTTTGAGCTGATGCGGAGAGAGTCATTTTTTGACAACATGATGGAGTGCATCAGTCGATCTCCGTGATGTTGTAGAGGTTGAATCCGGCGTTCCACCTAGCAGTGAACTAAGTTGGACCCTCTCAGGCCCTTGTGCTTCATCAAGTATTTGATCCGTCTCTTGGCGAGAAACAGATCGTCACTAAGAGTCGGAGCAGCCTCTTCCCAAGACTCTTGAGGCGTGGCAGCTCCATCGACGAAAGCCGACAAAGTTGTGTCTTTGCCGGGAGCGGGGATATCCTTGTGGTAGAAGAAAGTGGACGACCATTGTTTGACCGAATCACTGGCCATAATCCGAGGATATATGCGCTCTCTCCTAACAGAAAAACTAATAGTACCGGTAATATAAGGATTACCGGCAGTAATGGAATTTCTCCAGACATGAAAGTAGTATCAGAAAAGAGTAAGGCTCAGCCCAATGCCGAGATACCCCTTGCACAAAGAAGCATATGCGCTCATCTCTAAGATGGAGTTCGGGGGAAGATGGTGAAGATGAACGCCATAATGATCCATAACCTCGGAAAAGAATTCCGAGGGAGGAAAAGAAAGACCTCTGTCAAGGTGAGTGCCAAAATGCACTCGCTCGTCATTGCGGGGGTTGGAGACGGTTTCGCCGAAGCCGCTCTGCCAGTCGCCGGCGCAGAGGAGCCCTTCGTCTTCAACAACCTGGAGCTTGGGATCGTCCAGGACGCAGGGGATCCAGACTACACAGTGGCTCTCCCTCTCTGCCGCCGTCGCCGTCGCCGCCGCCGCTGCCACTGCCGCTAAGCCAGAGGATGATGAAGAAGCCATTCTGATTTGGTGCGCCGATGACCTTAGGTGGGCGGCATTGGAGGTGTTTTTTCGGAGCAGTGGAGCGCTGGGTTTGTGGGAGGCGTAGAGGGGAAGGAAAAAAAGCTGGAACTGGTGAAGAAGATTGGGGGAGAAATCCACACCACTTATATCTGCTAGGTGCGTCAAGATTCGTGTAAATGCTACAGTAAACATGCCATGCGTCGTGGAAAGGACGGGGAAACCTCCACGTGATGATTATGCCGCCTCGATCTCCACGCACGCATTGAAACAGCGCCTCGGTTCCGTGAAAGGCGAACCCACCAACGGTCGTGCTGATAGGAAATGTCTGTCAGTGACGTGACTTGACCATGGCTGGTGTCAGGCTACGTCAGAGACCAAGTTCCGGCTTAGTTTGAATTTCGAGCTAGAAATCTGAATAGATGTACTGATAGGTCCGACTTATTTTTGAGACCCGGATCGTATCTTTTGTTTTGAAGTTTCAGGAACCCTTCAAGATTCTGCAAGCCGAAGATCAAGCTAGATGATGATGAATCCGACTTTGGATCTTGGAGGTTTCCGGGGGCTGCTGTTGGGGATATACTTTCCGGGTATCCTCACAGTTCCTCACTGACCAGGGTGGCCCACTTCGGGTTAGAGATTTTCTTCACGGGCGGCCCAGTCGGGGAGAAGACAAGGAGTCCAGTCCGGCTATGGAAAGGCCTAGAAGACTTACCGACATAGGCCCATAGTGTTACTTGTAGTTCAAGATGTACTCTGTAACCGACTCTTAGTCGTAGCTGGATAGATCTCTCCTGTAAACCCTAGGCCGGATATCTATATAAGACGTCCTAGGGAGAGCCTTTAGGGCAACTACAACCAGACAATTGTCTACAATCTCAACTCGCACATACGAAACACTTGTAACCCATATTCCGACTCTGCCGTATTACTAGATTGCTAGCAGGAGTAGGATCCGTCCAAAGCCGGCGGATTCGAACCTAGGTAAACTTGTGTGCTCACCATCCCGGAACACCGTACGTCTCACACCCCTCTCTTCCACACGCCTCGAGGACCCCCTCATGGCGTACTTGTCATCAATCCGATGACACATAGAAAGTGGGTTAGACTTAAATGTGCTTTGAATTTGCTTCTTGATGCTCTCTTTTACTTCAATTCATTTTTCTTATGTGAGCATCTTCTCAAACTATCATGCCTAACTTAAAGGCGTTAAAGAAAAGTACTTATTGGGAGATAACTCAAAAGTTTTAGTTGAGTCTTGGAAGTTATAGCTTCAGTAATAAACTCTCCATATCTTTTTTATTTTTGCTTTTTGTGCCAAGAGTAACCTCTAATGAGAAAGAAGTAATACTTGGGAAAGTTGCTGTCCCAAAATAGATTTTTGTGCTTCGCTGTAAAAATTAGTGTAAAATATCGGTACGTCGGTTTGAGCTGTGATTTTTTGTGCTTCTGTCCCAGGTTGTTATCCAACTTTTTTTAGTTCAACACTTTTCTATTTGAGCAACAGAAGGTCTTCGGAAAATTTGGTTTTTACCTTATGGTCTGTTTTGACAGATTTCTGCCATTATTTGCATTTGCTTCTTGTTGATTCCTTTTTGGGTTCTTTTTAGGGAAATTGAGATTTTTGAGGGAAGTGCTATGATAGCTTGTGTTTTAATGGAAGTTTTTATTGGTGTTGAAGCTCAACCCAAATACTTATTATCTTGAGTACACTAATGTTGCTAATAAAGATTGTGTGAAATTTTGTATGAAGAAAAATTTTCAGGTGTAAGGAAAGAATGATATAATGAGATGAAGAATGGACTAAAGCTCAATCTTGGGGATGCCACCCGTGTCACCCCAAGAAATATCCAAGAAGTAGAAGCGTCAAATCTTGGGGATGCCTAAGGCATCCCCTTCTTCATCAATAAAAATTTCAGGTTTTTTTCCAAACACTTCATTTTTATTATTTCATACACAATTGCGTTGTTCTTGGAGCGTCTTTGTTTTGTTTTTAGTTTTCTTTTGTTTGGTTTTCTTAAATAAGTTGGTTGGATCCCAACACACTTCTTTTGGAGAGAGACACACCCCGTCATTCATTGCCTAGAACACTCTAGTTTTCACTCTTAATGTTCTGTGAGTGTTCTCCCTTGGTAGCACTGTGTTTAGCCTTAGTTTTCTTATGCTTTTAGCTTAGAAATTTTTAGTTATTCTTTTTGGATTTGTGAGACAAGCTCACTGATCTTTAGTTATTATTATCTTTGTGAGTTCTTTCAAATAAAGTTGATTTGGATTGGAAAAGAGTAGGAAAGTTCATGCTTAAGTGGTAAAAAGGAGTTTGTTTTTGACTGTGGCCTATGCTTTGTCATGTCATGCTTGATATTTATTTTTATTTATGCTTAGTGATCTTTGCTGTAGCATGACTTGTTATAAACAATTGAGATTGCTTAATGTGCCTTTGAAGAATCATGCATTGTTTTAGCATATTAAAGCATAGTACTGTGGTATTCTCCTTTGATGCTTTATTTGGGTTGACTTGGCGCATGCTCACACCATGTTATGACTATCCCAAGTCACCATAGCCTTTATGATCCTTTAGTTTTCGACTTTTAATATCACTTTATGCATTAATTAATGATGTTTTGTCGCTCTGCATGATTGTGGCCATTATTGCTCTCTTAGTTGGTCGCTCCCAGTCTTTTGCTAGCCTCCATACCAGGTATGAGTTCCACTCATGCATCCCACTCCTAAAACCAAGTTATTCCAAAGAGTCCACCATACCTGCCTATTAGCATTTGTTATTCCAAGTATATTCATGTTTTTATCTACCTTCTAAATTAAACTTGTTATGAGAAAACTAGTGATTAAAGCTCTCACGAACTTGATGGCACACTTTACTTTTCTTGCCCTTAATAAACTTGAACCATTGTGTCGTCTATGTTGTATATGCTTGCACTTATATGTTGGGGATTAGCAGAACCATGTTGTCATGGGGAACGCTTTCAACATTGCACTTGTACTTTGTACCTAGTTGATATCATACTCTTTTGTCTATGGATATCGTTAGTGTGAAATGAAAGGGGAGCTTGTAAGTCCATGGAGTTATATATGTGTGTTAGAGAAACGCTTGGGCCGCCGGTCTAATCCATGCTGGCATGGTGGAAACTTGCAGCGTAACCATAATGAGCTGTCTATGAAGCATTCTTCTTATAAAAAAAGAGTCAGATATTGAGAAAAAAAAGAGAAAAAGAAAAAAGAGATATGAGAAAATAGGAAAGAGAGAAAAAAGCACCATTTTTCCCATGGTAAATAAGAAGATTGCTGAGATGCTTGTTGTCTGCTTGCCTTGTCATTTTGATATGGGGATTCTTCCGTATCATCGGGCAAGGGGTACCCTATTGGCGGTTCTCTATGATACACATGTACTTACTATGACAAGAACTTACCGGTAACTAAACTTGAGTAGCATGTGTTGGGAATATGCCCTAGAGGCAATCATGTATGATGTTATTTCCAATGTATTTATAAAGTTATTGTCCATGTATGAACTACTGATATATATCATTGAATATGTGATTCGATTGTGGAACTATATATTCATGTTGTTTATACTAATTGTCCTTGGTCGTTGAGGTTGTGCTGGACACACAACTTAGACTAATGTGAAAGTCGGCCGATGACTCGGTTCCACTTGTCATGCGCATAGAGATGCTATTCCGACTTACAAGGATTCGGCTAAAGAGTTTAGCGAGTCGGACTGACCCATATTGAGATACAACGAATAAGTCGTTATTTGTATATCTCAATCAATGTAATCCTTAGACCTGAGGTTATTGCACAATCCAAGTTGAGGATCACCGACTTAGGTTCTGTCAAACGTTGTTCTGTCACTGGTCAGTTATAAAGGCGGAGTTCGGGTCGATTGAAAATCAAGTTGCGTGATGTGAATAACCGAGATGGGATTTTGCCCCTTCATCTGAAGAGATATTCTCTGGGCCCTCTCGGAAGATATGATTCGGAAAGCATGGCCATGCGTGACTCGGTTAAGTGTTAACCGAGGCGACCGACTAAGAGTTAGTCGGATGAATCACTTATCTCGGATCGAGAAAGAGAGTCGAACTATTTAAGGGATGACGATTATTTGCCTATAGTTCGACAAGGTATATCGTGAGGCAAAAGGGACTCAGACGAAAGTCGCATTGGAAGGTATGTCGTCATGACTCTTTGGTACTTGGGAGTTGGCACGTTCCGCTAGGAGCCGCTATGAACCGATCGGTCACAAGTGAGACTCGGATCGTTTCTGGGTCACCATGAGCCTGTCAGGTCACACACTTAAGAGCGGGAGCATATTTGGGTTGGACCCAAAAAGGAAACGGACAAAGTCAGTGAGTTGGACTCGTAATGACTATTATAGGCCTTTTAGTGAATGGGCCACAAGTGAGTGGAGCCCACTTTCAATCCCTATATAAGCTAGGGCGTAGGTGCTTAGAGCACATGGTTAGGTCACTCCATGTGTTGGAAACCCTTGCTCCAGTCCAGTCCTGTCGCCGCCGTACTGGACCTAGCAGTCCATCGCCGGCGCACCTCCTCGTACGTGTGGATACTGGCGGAGGTGATGTACGTTTAGCACTTCGACGATCGTGGACCAAAACGGATCGTGAGGACTGCACTACATCAAGCGACGTGCTTCATCGATTTCGCAACCGTGCGTCTAGTGGTAATTCTCGTGGCCTACTACCCCAGCTAGATCTTGGGTTCACCGCGTAGGAAAAGTTTTGTTTTTCTCTATGTGCCCAACAGTGGTATCAGAGCGTTAGCTTCTGGTTTTAGGCTCGAGATCATGCATATGTGATATGCGGTTGGTGTTAGATTGGATCTAATTGCAGTTTTAGTGGTCGATCTATGAGATAGATCGGTTTTGTACAAAGTTGATTGGATCAACTGTACTCGGGGAAATGGATGATCTGGTTTCCATGATCTAACTGCTAAGGTCGTGGAACGACATACCCCTACCGGTCGGCTTCCGCCATCGGAGTAGACTGTGACACGTAAACCCGGATGCGGTGATCGAAGATCAAAGAGTTTGGTCGAATCGGAGTCTGGATCGGATTTGGGTAAAATTGTTTTATCCGATGATGAAATCCATGTCCGGAATGCAGATGAGATCTGCATTTTTCAAAAAAATCCACTGGCGGGACCGCCGGCTTCGCCCTGTCGTAGCGTCTTAGATGTCGTTGCGAGTTTCACAACACCGGTAGATATCGTATCTATGCATAACTTGTTTTTGCAGGATGATGTTGTGAATGGTATGGCTTATGTGCATGTGATGTATGTAATCCATACGTGATCTGCGTATCAAGGTTTTTGTCAGCCGGCTAAAGCCTAGGTGCTGTCATCTTATTGTATAACGACCTGCGTGTCGGATTCTCTATGTAATTTACATTACTAGCTAGTGTAGCTGTTTGGAGAATCCGGAAGACATGCAAGTCGATGTACAAGTCGACTACATGGTGTAAGGCGGCACATGACAAGAGTTGACACGAGTCGAATTACAAGCTTTGTGGAGATGGAGATCGCCATGAAGAGAGCCATACCATTTCACGTTATAATTGCTTTATTTTGTGTTATTGTTATGTCTCTATTTTACCTCTATTAGATAGTTGGTAAAAAGTAATCCCTCAAAGAAGGTCTAGTTGGTTTCCCCGCCAGTGTTGCACCACCACAAGTCGGACATTTTGGATAGTGGGATCATAAAATTGAGGTGCTATCAATTCTTTCTGACTAGGTGGGTTCGAGTCGGACTCTTACAGCGGAAACACTTGGTAATCTAGACGGGTCTATCACAACGGTTGTGGGACTCAGGGAAAAGTCGGATGGGAGCCGGGGCATGTGATGCCACCCATCCAACATGAGTCGTATGAGATACGATTGACAAGGAGTTGTCTACCTAGATCACTTGACGGCTAGCGGTGATGCTAAAGCTCACTAGTCCACTTGCTTATTTAGGGTCCTGAATCACTAAGTAACCATTGGAGGGGTGTTGGTTCTAGTGGGAGCATAAATATTAAAATGTTTAATATGCTTGCTCTTTATGGATACATGTCTTAAGTGTTTTGCATTGTAGATCAATGTCACCTAGTAGTCTTTCTTAGATTTCCAGTTTTGCTTTGAGAACCATCTTAGAGAAAGATAAGCTAAATGGAACTAACTTCACCAACTGGTATCGTAATCTGAGAATTGTTCTCAAGCAAGAAAAGAGGGACCATGTCCTAGACAACCCACTTCCAGATGAGCTGAATGAGAATGCGACTGTCGTAACCACCAATGCCTACCGTCGGATTTGTGATGAATCCACGGAGATTAGCTGTCTTATGCTTGCTCACATGGAACCGGACTTGCAGCAGCAGTTCGAGAATGTTGAGGCCTACGATATGATCGAAAGCCTCAAAAGTATGTTCTAGGCTCAGGCAAAGACTGAGAGATATCAAGTCTCTTAGGCCTTCTTGAGCTGCAAGCTTAAGGATGGTGATCCACTGAGTCCGCATGTGATCAAGATGGTTGGTTACGTGCAGTCTCTGGAAAGGTTGGGATACCCCATTAGCGAAGAGTTCACTACGGACATAATTTTGAACTCTCTTCCTAGTGCGTATGGTCAGTTCATATCGAACTACCACATGCATGGTATGGATAAGAAGCTCACTGAATTACATGGGATGCTCAAGCAGGCTGAGGCGGATCTCAAGAAAGGTACCAGTCAAGTGTTGATGGTGCAGAATAAGGCTAAGTTCAAGAAGAGTTCTTGGACTAAGAAGAAGAAGGCTAAGTCAGGAGGTAAGGCTGAGGATCCGATCCAAAGCGCTTCCTTAGGGACTAAGCCATCTCCTGCAGCCGGATCCACTTGCTTCTACTGCAAGGCGGATGGCCACTGGAAGAGGAATTGCAGCAAGTATCTGGATGATAAAGCCAAGAGTGGAGGTGTGACTTCCGGCTCAGGTATGCTTGTTTGCAATGTTATAGACATTTAAATTAGATCTGCAACTCATTGCAGGGACTGGTAAGAACTAGGAGCGTGGTGAGTGGAGAGGTTGACATTCGAGTCGGCAACAAAGCGAGAGTCGCTGCGTTGGAAGTCGGCACAATGCAACTTCATTTACCTTCTGGATTCTTAATGGAGCTAAATAATTGTTATTATGTTCCAGTGCTTAGTCGAAACATTATTTCTACCTCATGTTTGATGAGACAAGGCTATGAGTCGAATATTAAGAATAATGATTGTTCTTTGTATTTGAATGATATGTTTCACGGCTTTGCACCCATCTAGGACGGGTTATTTATTTTGAATCTTGAAGGTGAATCTGTCTATAACATAAATGTGAAAAGGTTAAAACCAAATGATGTGAATATGACTTACTTTTGGCATAATCGGCTTGGTCATATAAGCTAGAAACGCATGAAGAAGCTCCATGATGATGGACTCCTAACTTTGTTCGACTTGGAGTCATTCGAGACATGTGAATCCTGCCTACTCGGCAAGATGACCAAGACACCTTTTGCAAAGAGTTGTGAAAGGGCGTCCGACTTATTAGGACTAGTACATAGTGATGTATGTGGCCCGATGAGCACGACAGCCAGAGGTGGTTATGAGTACTTCATTACATTCACTGATGATTTGAGTAGGTATGGATATATCTACTTGATGAAACATAAGTCGGGTGCCTTTGAAAAGTTCAAGGAATTCCAGAATGAGGTACAGAATCAACTCGGCAAGAAAATAAAGTTTCTTCGGTTGGACCGAGGAGGCGAGTACATGAGCCATGAGTTTGATGACCATCTGAAGAGTTGTGGAATAGTTCCCTAGCTCACTCCACCGGGAACACCGCAGAGAAATGGTGTGTCGGAAAGGCGGAATCGGACCTTGTTAGACATGGTACAATCAATGATGAGTCGGACAGATCTGCCTTTATCATTTTGGGGTTATTGTCTAGAAACTACATCGTTCACACTAAACAGAGTACCATCAAAGTCGGTAGAGAAGACACCGCATGAGATCTGGACTGGCAAAAAGTCGAGTTTGTCTTTTCTTAAGATTTGGGGTTGTGAAGCTTTTGTCAAGCGACTTCAGTCGGACAAGCTTACGGCCAAGTCGCATACATGTATTTTCGTGGGGTTTCCGAGGGAAACCTTGGGCTACTACTTCTACAACCGAGAAGAGGGCAAAGTGTTTGTCACTCGGAATGGTGTCTTCCTTGAGAAAGAGTTTCTCAGTCGGGGAGCCAGTGGGAGCACGGTGCAACTCGAAGAAATTCGAGAGGTACCGGCCAGTAGCGAGTCGGCAAAAGCCTTGAAGGTTGAGCCGGTCGTGGTACCTGAGCCGGAAACATCATCGACACTGCGAAGATCGGCCAGATTGCGAAGTGTTCGTGATGTGTTACTGTTAGACAGTGATGAGCCGACAACTTATTTGGAAGCGATGGTGGGTTCTGATTCTGAGTCATGGCTTGGAGCCATGAGATCCGAGTTAAAGTCCATGGATGAAAATCAAGTTTGGAACTTGGTTGATCTGCCAGACGGTGCAAGACCCGTCTAGTGCAAATGGGTCTTTAAGAAGAAAACTGATATGGATGGAAATGTTTCTATCTATAAGGCACGGCTTGTCGCGAAGGGGTTCCGACAAGTTCAAGGAGTTGACTACGAGGAGACTTTCTCTCCCGTGGCGATGCTTAAATCAGTTCGGATCATGTTAGCTATAGCAGCCTATTTCGACTATGAGATATGGCAGATGGATGTCAAGACGGCTTTCCTTAATGGAAATTTAACCGAGGATGTGTATATGATATATCCCGAGGGTTTTGTCGATCCGGCTACTGCTGACAAGGTATGCAAGCTTCGGAAATCCATTTATGGGTTGAAGCAAGCATCTCGGAGTTGGAACATTCGCTTTGATGAGGTAGTCAAATCGTTTGGCTTCATCAAGAGTGATCATGATTCTTGTTTATACAAGAAGTTTAGTGGGAGCAAAGTAAACTTTCTGATCTTATATGTGGATGACATATTACTGATTGGAAATGATGTCCAGATGTTGCAAGAGAGCAAGGAATCATTGAAAAAGAGTTTTTCGATGAAAGACTTGGGTGAGGCGACTTACATACTAGGAATCCGGATCTATAGAGATAGATCAAAGCGTCTCATTGGATTGAGTCAAAGTACATATTTGGACAAAGTTTTGAAGAAGTTCAACATGGAATCATCTAAGAAGGGGTTCTTACCGATGTCCCATGGCGTGAAACTTAGCAAGACTCAATGTCCTTCGACAACTGATGAGCGAAGTCGGATGAGTGCGATTCCGTAGGCTTCTATAGTCGGATCCATCATGTACTCTATGATTTGTACTAGGCCGGATGTTTCCTATGCTCTAAGTGTTGTGAGCAGGTACCAGGCTGACCCTGGAGAAATCCACTGGGCAGCGGCTAAAAATATCGTCAAGTACTTGAGAAGGACTAAGGATATGTTCCTGGTTTATGGAGGTGAGGATGAACTCAGTGTAAGGGGTTACACGGATGCGAGTTATCTCACTGACTCGGATGATTCTCGTTCGCAATATGGATATGTGTTTGTAATAAACGGAGGGACTGTGAGCTGGAAGAGTTCCAAGCAAGAGACGGTGTCTACGACTACGACAGATGCTGAGTATATTTCTGCCTCTGAGGCGGCAAAGGAAGCCGTTTGGATGAGGAATTTCCTCATGGATCTTGGTGTGGTTTAGGGCTCGTCCAATCCGTTAGACGTGTATTGTGACAATAATGGTGCTATTGCACAAGCCAAGGAACCTAGACAACACCAGAAGGACAAACATATACTTATTCGGTACCACCTTATTCGCCAGTTCGTGGATCAAGGTGATATCAAGTTATGCAAGGTACACACGGATGCAAACATTGCGGATCCATTGACAAAGCCACTTCCACAGCCGAAGCATGAGGCGCACCTAAGAGCTATGGGCTTCAGATGCCTAGACATGTGATGTCGGATGATTGACTCTAGTGCAAGTGGGAGACTGTTGGGAATATGCCATAGAGGCAATCATGTATGATGTTATTTCCAATGTATTCATAAAGTTATTGTCCATGTATGAACTACTGATATATATCATTGAATATGTGATTCGATTGTGGAACTATATATTCATGTTGTTTATACCGATTGTCCTTGGTCGTTGAGGTTGTGCTGGACACACAACTTAGACTAATGTGAAAGTCGGCTGATGACTCGGTTCCACTTGTCATGGGCATAGAGATGCTATTCCGACTTACACAGATTCGGCTAAAGAGTTTAGCGAGTCAGACTGACCCATATTGAGATACAATGAATAAGTCGTCATTTGTATATCTCAATCAATGTAATACTTAGACCTGAGGTTATTGCACAATCCGAGTTGAGGATCACCGACTTAGGTTCTGTCAAATGTTGTTCCGTCACTGGTAAGTTATAAAGGAGGAGTTCGGGTCGACTGAAAATCAAGATGCGTGATGTGAATAACTGAGATGGGATTTTGCCCCTTCGTCTGAAGAGATATTCTCTGGGCCCTCTCGAAAGATATGATTCAGAAAGCATGGCCATGCGTGACTCGGTTAAGTGTTAACCGAGGCGACCGACTAAGAGTTAGTCGGATGAATCACTTATCTCGGATTGAGAAACAGATTCGAACTATTTAAGGGATGACGATTATTCGCCTATAGTTCGACAAGGTATATCGTGAGGCAAAAGGGACTCAGACGAAAGTCGCATTGGAAGGTATGTCATCATGACTCTTTGGTACTTGGGAGTTGGCACGTTCCGCTAGGAGCCGCTACGAACTGATCGGTCACAAGTGAGACTCGGATCGTTTCTGGGTCACCATGAGCCTATCGGGTCACACACTTAAGAGCGGGAGCATATTTGGGTTGGACCCAAAAAGGAAACGGACAAAGTCAGTGAGTTGGACTCGCGGTGACTATTATAGGCCTTTTAGTGAATGGGCCACAAGTGAGTGGAGCCCACTTTCACTCCCTATATAAGCTGGGGCGTAGGTGCTTAGAGCACATGGTTAGGTCACTCCATGTGTTGGAAACCCTTGCTCCAGTCCAGTCCTGTCGCCGCCGTACTGGACCTAGCAGTCCATCGCCGGCGCTCCTCCTCGTACGTGTGGATACTGGCGGAGGTGATGTACGTTTAGCACTTCGACGATCGTGGACCGGAACGGATCGTGAGGACTGCACTGCATCAAGCGACGTGCTTCATCGATTTCGCAACCGCGCGTCTAGTGGTAATTCTCATGGCCTACTACCTCAGCTAGATCTTGGGTTCACCACGTAGGAAAAGTTTTGTTTTTCTCTGCGTGCCCAACAGCATGAGGAGCGGCCCTCGTATTCAAGGGACATGAGATTTCCAACTTATACTTTGTCAAGCATATACTCCATAGTTTGTTCACTTTAACCTTATTCACTTCAAGATGCTTATGATAGGAGCAATGAGAGCTGAAAGCTAATAAGTACCATAATTTTTGGAAGTTCTTTATGAAACTTGAATCCCTCCTTCCTTCTATGAAGGCCTTTCTTTTACTTTTATGTTGAGTCTCCACCTTCTATCTTTATGCACCTATTGAGAGAGCATAGTGGACATTCTTAGTTCTATGTGCATTGTCCCAATACTTGTTGATTGATGCATAACTTTGATATTGCTTGTTCTTAAACTATTTGTATCTAGTCACCCTTATAAACTTTGAAGGTGTCCTATGCATTTATGTTTGCTACTCTATGAGGGACAAGCTGAATGCCACTATGCTATGTTTTATTTATGTGAAACAAACAAACGTCTTGCAAAGCATTATTATTCATGAATCTTGTGTTTGTGCCTTTTCATGTTACAACATAGTTGCTATGTCTTATTGTTAGAACTTTGTCTTTCATGCTATGTTGAAGTACTATGATCCCAGCTATCAATGTTTTACAAATACTTTGATCAACTTTATGATGGTGCATGTCACCTCAAAAATTATTCTTTCTTTTTATCACTTACCTACTCGAGGACGAGCAGGAGTTAAGCTTGGGGATGTTGATACGTTGATAATGTATCTATAATTTTTGATGTTCCATGCTTGTTTTATATGTACTTTATTATGTTTTGTCCACACTTTGGAGTATTTTTATACACTTTCTTGGACTAACCTCATAACAAGATGCCATAGTGCCAGTTGCCTGTTTTCTGCTGTTTTTGGTTCGAGGAAAGTCAGAAAATCAATTGACATGGGTATACCCTGCCGGTACTCGAGATTGGTATATACAGTCCAGATACGGTGGAAGCCCACGGCGTTGCCACTGCCCGATGAAGATTTCGAGTGGCCTACGGACTCTCAATAACTTGCGAGACAAGATGAAGTCTAAAGATAGAAAGTTTGAAGGGCAAACCCTAATCTGTAACCGACTCGACCTGCTACCTGAGACCTGGCCTATCTATATAAAGGCTAGGAGGGGGCGGCGAGTAGGACACACACAACCCTAGTTTCCACAACCCTCTCCAGATTGCATCTATGCACCATTGTAATCTTTGATTCCTTCGTTAATTCCAAGAACAGACAAGCATGAGTAGGGACCTCTACGAGGCCTGAACCTGGGTAAACTTTGCGTCTCTGTTTACTTGTTTGCTAGCCGATTGATGCTTCAAGTGCTCCCTCCTTCTCCAAAACCCAAGTCCATAACAATGGGCATTGATGAGTTAAACCCTCGTCAATTGGCGCCGTCTGTGGGAATTGGGAGTGCTGATGTTGCGGCTTCTTCGGCCTCATCAACCGTGATCTACAACTCCACAACAGCGGAGATTCGCCAGCTCTTCGGCGCGTTTGACTTCACCCTCCACATGCCGGCCACTCGCCCGGCTTTCGAGTCCGTAGGCGACGGAATCAGCTTGGCGATAGGGAGCTTCCTCTTCCAAGTTGGTCAGATGGGCACTCTTCGCATGCCTGACCAGCCAACGGCATCCGCGATTGCTCCAGCATCGTGGTTCCCGCCACCAATCGGCACCCTCAGCGAGCTCAACACCTCAGCAACAGCTGAGAGCACGGACAACGACAACCGTCACGGATCTGATCTGGGTGGCCTATCAACGGAAGATGGGGTTTACGGCTCCAGATCTGAAAGTTGCGGGAGCAACAACTTCCCAAACCACTTCATGTGCGCCGTTATCAACGCAGGCGAAACCAGCACCAATCGTGACAACGGCGACAATAGCCCGAACCCGCCTAACGGTGGCATACCTAATGGCAGACCACCCAATAGCGGCCCCACCAATGGTGGCAACGGCATGCCCGTCAACAACGGAGGGGTAATCGAACCTCCAACCATGGTGAACGAACACACTGGCGAACGTGTCATGATCAGGCTCAACAATCTCGAGTGGGCCCGCTGCCGAGAAGCTCTGCGAGGCAATCCTCTGCCTCCAGGCACGTCGCAAGAGATGCTGATGAGCTACCATTGGCTACTAAAGGAGGAGTACAGACGCCAGCTACAAACGATCGCGCAACTCGAAGTGCGTAAAAAGGCGGCGGACGAATCGAGCCTTCGATGGGCCGAGCTCTCCTCCCACGGAGGATCCTCCTCCAAAAACGAATACGTGGCCAACAAGAGACGATCTCGAATGGACCACCTCACTGAGCAGGAGCGCATAGAAGCTGCAAAAGTCCTCGACTTCAGCTCTATGATAGTCGACACTCAATGCAACATGGTCCCAAAGACGCCGCAAGCAACGGTAACAGCAACCACCATGTACCTACTCAACAACCAGCCGCCGGCTAGAGATCCCCGAGCCGCCATGCACCAACCTATCATCGCGGGCTTGGGATTAATCGAGGCCGCTCTCGACAAAGAGCCGACGCCGGAGCCGAGGAAAAATAAGGCTCTGGCAAAACACTATTCCTCACCTTCATCCAACAACGACAGTCGCAATCTGTCTCGAAATCGTCGCTCACAGCGACAGGACCACGACTACGATGCGCGTGATGCCATCGCGCAGCGCAAAATCGACAGGTCAAGGGCACGACATGCCCGATCGGCTGACTCAGAGGACGAAGATGTGAAGCTCCGTGGCGCCAGATGCTTCATCAGGGCCATCAGAAAAAAGCGAATGCCCAAGGGGTTCAAGCTCCCATCGGAGAACCCAAAATTCGACGGCCTGCAGGACCCGAAAATCTAGTTGGAGGACCACATCTCCTCCGTCAGGCTCCATGGTGGGAGTTGAAGTACGGCCATGCAATGCCTGCAGCTACAGCTGCAGGCGCCGCCCGAGCATGGCTCAACAACCTCCCATGCGGATCCATTCGCAACTGGGATGAGCTGGTCTACAGCTTTGTGCGTAACTTCAAGGGCACCTACAAAAGGCCCGCGTCAATTGAAGAACTAAGTGCTTCCAACAAAGGTCGGGCGAATCACTGCGCTCGTACATCTAGAGATGGTCCATCATCAAGAATTCCGCAGAAAACATCTCGGAGGATCGGGCAATCGATGCATTCAACGGCGGCGTTTGCCGCATAGAGCTCAGCGAGGAGCTGGGCCGCTCGAAGCCCAAAACCATTGACCACCTGATGGAAATTGTGAATCGGTGGGCAGATGGAGAAGACTCGGTGAAAAATCGCGTTCACTCCGACGACGAAGCAGAGCTCGAGCACAGACGCGATCGCCGAAGCAAACATCGAATGCGCATCTATGATGACCGCGGCAACGTCAACATGGTCGCATCCGGCTACGCCGACAGGCACGACGACAACCGCAATAGCGGCTATCGCAGCGGTGGACACCGCGACTCCGGGAAAACCATGCAAGTATGGCAATGCCGCACTCGCGAAGAGGCACCTGTGACAACAATCAAGGACAAACTGTCCGGGCCGTGCAACGTGCACTTCTACATCAACAAGCACGACGGCAAGAAAAATTCCAGCCACCTTCTCAAGGACTGCCGCGAGTTCCTCAAGCTCCACGAGGGTCTGGCGCAGATGAATCGCGACACAGTCAACAGAGGCTACGGAGTCGCCCCAGGCGCTATAGCACATGGAGCTCCTCCTCCACCACCTGGAGTGCCACCACCCGCGGCCGCACCGGTCCACGATCAAGGCGGCGAGCCATACCCACGGGTCGTGGGCAACATGATGATCCAAAAGGGACGCCCCTCGAATCGAGTGTAGAAGGCCATCACTCGTCAAGTAAATTTGGCGACAAACTCACCACCATCCACCACTGAGTACCTCAGTGGAAGCGACTCCTGCATCACCTTCGACAAGCGCGACCACCCGCGCCAAGTACCCCGCCCAGGCCATTGTCCCCTTGTACTCGAGGCACAGATTGGAGGCTTCGACATGATCGTGTTTTCATGGATGGTGGAAGCGGCATTAACCTTATGTTCGAGCAATGAGGATCCCTCTGACCTGCCTAGAGGTCTCGGACACGACATTCCATGGCATCGTCCCAGGCAAGGGCATATATCCCCTGGGCAAAATCAACATCGACGTCATTTTTGGCACGCCGAAAAACTTTTGACATGAACGCATCGACTTCGAAGTCATCGACTGGCCCTCATAATACCACTGCATCCTCGGACGCATCGCGTTCGCCAGGTTCATGGCAGTACCACACTAAGCCTACCTACAGATGAAAATGCCGGGGCCCAAACGGCGTCATCACAATCAACGGGAGCTTCGAGAGGTCTGACAGTTGCGATAGGGAATTCAACAGAATTTCCCAGTCCTTCGGCATGCAGGAAGAACTCGCATGATTGAAGGAGTCGACGGACAACAGTATGCCCCCCTGAGCCGGCCAAGTTCACCCGACCTGTCCTTCGACTCGTCGGTGCACACGAAGAAAGTTTAGGTCCACCCATCAGACCCGGCCAAGATGGCCCTCATCGCCAACAACTTGAGTCCCGCAGAGGAACTCGCGCTCGTCAAATTCCTCCGTGACCACTGGGAAATTTTCACTTGGTGTCTAGAGGACATGCCAGGGGTTCCCAGGGAATTCGCCGAGCACGCACTCAATGTCAACCCAGACGCAAGGCCAGTCAAGCAAACAATTCAGCGACTGTCTGAGCCAAGAGCAAAAGCGGTCGGAATGGAGATCAACAGACTCCTCGACGCAAAATTCATACGCGAGATCAAGGAAAGCACTTGGCTCGCCAATACGGTGCTAATACCAAAAAAGGACATGGATATCCTACGGATGTGCGTGGATTTCACCTCTCTGAACAAGCACTGCCCAAAGGATCACTTCCTGCTGCTGAGAATCGACCAGATCATCGACTCCACTGCAGGATGTGAGCGGCTCTGCTTCCTCGACGCCTACTCAGGCTATAATTAGATTCGAATGAAGGAGGAAGATCAAGAGAAAACGGCGTTTATAACGCCTTTTGGTGTGTTCTTCTACAACACAATGCCCTTCGGGCTAAAAAACGGGGGAGCAACCTATCAGCGGTGCATGCAGGTTTGCCTTAAGAACCAACTGGGTCGCAACATCCAAGTTTATGTTGATGACATCGTAATCAAGACCAAAGAGGAAGCCTTGCTAATCGACGATTTATGCGAAACCTTTGGCAACCTCGACCGCTACCGGATCAACTTCAATCTGGACAAATGCGCCTTCAGCGTACCATCTGGGCAACTACTCAGGTATCTCATCTCCATGAGAGGGATCGAGGCGAACCCGAAGAAAATAAAAGCCGTACTAGCCATGGAGAAACCGAAGAATGTAAGAGGTGTCCAGCAGCTGGCTGGGCGAATTGCGGCGCTCAGTCGATTCATCAGTCGAATGGGCGAAAAGGCACTACCCTTCTACCAACTTCTCCGCAAAGCTGACAAGTTCGAGTGGACCAATGAGGCACAGGAAGCATTTGAAGACCTCAAGCGTCTACTGTCTACCTCGCCAGTACTGGTGACCCCATGCGAATGGGAAACCCTGTTGCTATACATCTCCACTACCAACCAGGTGGTCAGCATGGTGCTTGTGGTGGAACGAGCCAAGGAAAACAAGGTCCACGGGGTACAACGCCCAGTCTACTACATCAGTGAGGTACTCACGCCAACAAAGCAGCGGTACCCGCACTACCAGAAGCTGGCATATGGCATCTTCATGAGAGCTAGGCAACTGCGCCACTACTTCTAGGAACACCCAATCGTGGTGGTCAACGACGCCCCGCTTGGGAATATCCTCAACAACCCCGACGCCACGGGACGAGAAGCGCTTTGGGGAATCGAGCTGTCTCCATGAGACATTACATATGAAAAGCACGACGCGATCAAGTCACAAGTTCTCCCTAACTTCCTTGTGCACTGGATGGAGAATCAGCTCCCTGAAAAACCAGATATGTCCTACCTCTAGACAATGCACTTCGACGGATCCAACCGAAAGGACGGAGCTGGCGCAGGTGTCATACTGACATCGCCCTAGGGAGACAAGTTGAAATATATTCTGCGAATGCAGTTCATCGCCTCCAACAACGAAGCTGAATACGAGGGCCTGCTGCACGGGATGCGGATGGCAAAAGCCTGCCGCGCCAAGAGGCTAATAATCTACGGCGACTCCAAGCTGGTCGTCAACCAGACAATGCATGAGTGCGACGCACTGAATGACAATATGATCGCCTACCGTGACCTCTACGACACACTCAAAGGAGACTTTGACGGCTGCGAGCTACAACACGTAGGCCGCGAAAGCAATGAAGAGGCGGACGCACTCGCCAGCATTGGCTCTACCTGCGCCCCCTACCACTTGAGGTATTTCTCGAGAGTATCTGCGAACGCTCAATCAAGCCAAAGGCCGCAGAGAAGAAAATAAGCGCAACAACAGACTCGGGGGCTAAGCCACCCAATGAGCCAATGACACTCGACAACCTGGAACTCGACACAGGACTCGAAGGACCAATGGCGATCATGATGATCGAACCCTCTTGGACTCAACCCTACATCACATACCTTCTCAGCAAAAGGCTATCGGATGACCCGACTGACGTGCGGCAAATCGCACGACGATATAAGGCATTCACCGTCATCAACAACGAACTGTACAAGCGCAGCATTACAGGAGTACTCCAACGGTGCATCTCCAACGCTGATGGAAGGGTCGTCCTCCTCGACATCCATGAAGGGACTTGCGGGCACCACGCCGGCAGTTGCGCCCTCATCGCCAAAGCTCTACAACCTGGATTCTATTGGCCTACGACCATGCGTGACGCCAAGGACATCGTCCAAAAATGCAACACTTGCCAGTGATTCGCCGACAAGCCACATGCACCTGGCGCGGAGCTTTGGCCAATACCATTGGCCTGGCCCTTCGTGCAATGGGGACTCGACATGGTCGGCAAGCTCCCAAAGTCCTCACGAGGAGGCTACGTCTACCTCTTGGTCCTAGTAGACAAATTCACCAAGTGGATAGAGGCCATGCCGGTGACTAACCAGTTAGGAGCCAACGCAGTCAAGTTCTTCGAGTCCATTGTCTATCACTTCGGAGTGCCACGCAGCATCATCACGAACAATGGAACGAACTTCACCTCTAAGGAGTTCCAGGGTTTCTGTGAAAACCTGGGAATCAATGTAAGCTATGCCTCCATAGCTCATCCACAGACCAACGACCAAGTCGAAAAAGCCAATGGGCTCGTCTACAGTGGAATTAAGAAGCGACTCCTTAGGCCACTCGAACAAGCTGCAGGATGCTGGCCAGACGAGCTGTAATCTGTACTCTGGAGCCTACGCACAACCCCAAACAGTGCCACGTGATACACCCCGTTCTTCATGGTGCATGGTGCTGAAGCGGTGCTACCCGCAGAGGTACGGTACAAGGCACCACGAGTGGTTGCTTACAGCGAGCAAGAGTCAACTCTTGCACTCGAAGACTCCGTCGACCTCCTTGATGAGGCACGGGAAATCGCCGTAGAAAGATCGACGATCTACCAACAGAACCTGCGCAACTACCACAGCAGAAGGCTACGCCCCAGGTCCTTCGTCGAAGGAGACCTGGTCCTGCGACTGAAACAACAAGGGCATCTCAAGCTCGAGTCCCATTGGGAAGGACCATACGTGATTACAGAAGTAGTCCCAGATGGCGCCTACCGCCTCAAAGACTTTGAGACAGGAGTCGCGTACTCCAACCCCTAGAACGTCGTGCAGCTGCGATGCTTCTACCCTTAGTCGTCTTTTCTTTCTTACATTACAAATAAGGCTATTCAGCCAAGGCTACTTAGCCACACATTGTACCTCGTACTGTTCTACGAATAAATAAAGCTAAGTGCCCCAAACTCAGCGTTTTTCTATTATTTCTTTCAAATCTATCTACTCGGGGGCTGCGCCACCCTTTACGCATCTGTTCTACGAACCAATCGTGATATCCTGAGTAGCTGACGCATTAATCAAACCCTTGGCAAACACCAACCCAGCTGCAACGCACCTGATAGGTTGGCAAGGTGCTGAGATAAACACAAGTCGGGCTAACGAAAAGGAATCGCATAGTGCAACGCACTCGCAAAACACACGAGCTAGCAAGCTCCTTACATATCAATATTAATCAATTATATACAGCATACATACGAACTTTACAACACTGGTATACCTATGTGCAGGATACAAACTAAACTATTGTTGCAACAGAAGAACATTTGTCTGCTCCTCGAAGAAGTCGACAATTTCCTCCGCTGGGTGATCCACCGCCTGGTAACAAGGAACCATATTCCAGGTAGAGCCTGCTGGTGGCGCCGGCGGTCTAGCAGAAATCGCTGCAACATCTACATCAGGCCTATGCAGTCGCACCAGCGACAGAGCAGCCTTGGCACCAGCCACCAACTGTTGTCGCACACACTCGCGGACTCCACTCAAGTCTTGTAATTTAGCAAGAAGAGCCAGCAGGCTCGAGGGAACGACGTCCAGCGGAAACATCGTCTGATAGATATTCCTTAGGCATGATTGTGATTTCTTCAGAAAATGAAGCACTCACGAGGCACGATCCTGTAGGGTCGCAAGTGCGATTACGCGATCATGATCCACCCAAAAGTACCCACTCGCCTGAAGATGTTCTTGGGTCAGGTCATTCATGCGAATGGCGATCCTGTCCTTCTCATCCTGCGGATGACGCGCGCTGACAACTATACCAAGCAAAGAAGCAAAAGTATGAAGAAAACGATCTACCGCGAGTGGCTACAAGAAAAGATAAGGAGGCAGAAAGCTAACACTTGAATTGGTCGCCCAGCTGCGCCACCTCCCCTAGTAGATACTGCTCTCGGGTGGTGGCCTTCTCCGCCCTCGACTTCCATACATCCACGTTACCACGGAGGACGGGCAGTTCGCGCTCCAGCTGCTTAACGTGGTCACGTAGTCGTGAAAGCAGAGACATCTCATCCACCCTTGAGCGCGACTGCGCTGAGGTATCATCAGTGGATGGAAGATTCCAAGGATCACTCAAAGGACCACTCGATGTGCCCTATCACAAGACAAACAAGAGATAATAAGAAGACCAAGCAGTACATGGACAAAAAAATCAAGTGTATTCAAGCATAACAAAGTATCAACAGATACACCCGCCAACGGCATGTTCTAGACAAAAGGGGTCAAGCTATTAACTATTACAAATATGACTACTGAGGAGAAGCCTACTTCTTCGACTTGGACTTCGGCTTCGGAGGCTTCATCGATTCTGTGGTGGTATCAGACGCCACAGACTTCCCGTCGGCCCCCGATGCCGCAGCCTTCGCCGCCTTCTTGGCTCGCTGCAACTCCTCAGAGTACTTGGAGACTATGTTGATGAGTTGAGGCCCGTACTTGCCACAGGCAGTTGCAAAAGGAGCAAAAACTACCCGGTGACCATCTGCGCCGACGGGCATCGCCCTAGAGACCGCAGCGGGATCCACCTCGACACCATGGGCTTGAACCATCGCGAGTGACATATAAGCGCCAGCCGCACGAAGCGAGTTCTTGAAGCTTGCAGGAATACCTCCAGCAAGGGACTCTACCAGATCATCTATGTTCTCAATCAACTCAACTTTGGGCGCCAGGGACTGAGTACACCCTTGGCTTTGGTCAGCGTCCCCTGGATGGAAGCACTGTGATCTTCGACTGCCGCGTCTGCACCTGCCAAGGCATCATCACGACAGAGCGCCTGGGCATCAAAGCTCAGGCCGCCAGCATCTACACAGAGCAAAGTGTTGGCAACAAAAGTCAGAATTATAATAAAGTCGAAAGAAAGGACCCAACGGAAATCCAGATGAAAAAATACCTGAAAGAGCCTTGGCAATCGAGAAGAGCTGTTCTTTGAACAACTTCTCTCTAGCAGCAATGGAGGCACGCAAACCCTCTTCGTGTTTCTGTGATTCATCAAGCACAACGACTGCCTCATCGCGACCCCTCACCGCCGCGGCGAGCGTCTTTTCGAGGGACGCGGCATCACGCAGAAGTGCGTTATGCTCAGCTGCAAAACATACAAAGATAGACCGTTAGTCGAGTATATAAAAACATCACAAGGATGGAGAATAAGAAGCAAAAAGTACTAACTTTCAACCACGCGATGGCGATTGTCCAGCATTACATGCTGGTGACCCATTGCAAGCACTTGCTCCGCTAGGCGAGCAGCTTCCTTCACAATAAGCTGCAACAGGAGAAACAACAAAGGATCAGCAGATAACATGGATGATTAATTCGACTGCAAGAAAAAGCAACATCACACATACGTGATCCTCCAGTGACTCCGAAGTCGATTGCTGCATAGCCATCCGAACAACCATTTGGTGCTCCACATCGTGTGGAGAACTTGATGAATTGTGCCTGGAGTGGGCCGCCAATGGAGGGGAAGGAGTCCGATCAGGCACTTCCTTCGCCTTGGAGTCCACGACTCTAGATTCTTTCAAAATTTGGATGTCGCCAGAAGATGACGACGCCGGTTGACTACGGAGCAAAATCAACATTAGGAAAATGCAACTCCAAAAAGAACCAAGATGAGAATTGTATACTTACCAGTCAAACTTATCAAAGTCAAAGGTTTCGTCCTTCGACTCCAACGACTCCTTCGGCAGCCTCATCTTCTTGCGAGCGGATGGCGCCATTGAACTCATAGGAATAGCAGGAATTGGCGACTCCGCACCAATCGCTGGGCCTCTTGGAGTCGAAGGAGACGATGCATCCAAATCCTCGCTGCGCGAATGCTTGCGAGTGTCCGGACTGCTGGACTCGGGGGCTTCCTCCTCCTCTTCAAATGGGACGGTCGACTCCAACTCGTCCTCTTCATCTACTTCGTGAGGAATAACCCCCTCAGGAAGAGGGGGCAAACTGGGAGACACCTTCTAATCCTGCATACAGAAAACAAGTCAGCGCACGCGAAGAAATTAGAAGCATTCGACAAATAAAGCTACTTCGTAGCACAATCATACCTCAGGAGGGGGGTTAGAAGCATCAAATGGAGGCACAACTGGTTCACTGGGGAGCACATCCTTGGCGGTGTACTTGGTGAGAAGTCGCACCCTCTTGTCTACTTCACCCGCGGAAATGCCATCGATGGATACGCGAGTGGCATCGTCCGCACCAGCCCACTGGAACATAGGGTGGACTCTGGCCTGCAGGGCTGGATGCAACAGTGCAACCATGTGCGAATGAGGGTGCAGCCTCCCTCTTCTTTACACATGCGACTCTCGAGGTCACAGACGCGCTCGTACAGCACTTCTGTCTCCTCAGACTCGCCGGGCATCACCACGTTCTTCCAAGAACGCCTCCTCCTGCACGGCGCCGCGGGATCAAAAGGCGCGAGTCCGAAGTGGTCTCTGTCGGCCTTCTGGTCGCGAATGTAGAACCACTTTTCCCTCCACCCTTGGACGGACGCTATGAGTTTGATATCAAAGTACGTGACGGAGGAGTCGACGTGGATACCAGACGCCGACTGACGCTTCCGCTTGAAGAGACCAAAGTGTGGCTCGATTCTGAGCCAGCACTCGCAAAGTGTAATATAGCAGGTGATGTGGAGAATAGAGTTGGGGGACAGCTGGTGCAGCTGGAGCCCATAGAAACAAAGGAGGCCCCTGAAGAAAGGATGCAGGGGCAGAGATAGACAACTGATGATGAATGCTAGGAACATCACCCGGAAACTAGCGGGAGGACAAGGGGTTACCTCACCACTTGGGACTCATGAGTCACCAACCGCGGAGGACAGAACTCCATCTTGGCGCAGAATACGGAGCTCAGACGACTTGATGATGGACGCGCGCCACGCGCCATTGGTGACGTGGGTGCCCGCGCCCTTCTTCTTCCCGGCAACGGCAGTGCTGGTGCCCGCAACGGCGGATCCTCCCTTCTTCTTGGCAGCAGCAATGGCAGCGGCGGACTCAGTGGTAACACCTCCTTTCTTCTTCCCCATCTTGCGGCGGCGATGCGAGCGGAGGAAGTAACTAGGAAACGCATGGAGTTGGTCCAGCACCGCGAAACGAGAAGAACTCTAAGAGGCAGAGAGCAGCAGCAATGGCGATGGAGGCACAAAGCAGAGAAAAGAGCAGATGAGGAATTACCGCAGCTACGCTGCTACTTAACCCCCTAACGAAAGATTACGCACGCTCGTCACATCTCGTCAAAGCCGCTCACGCGGGTAACTGAGGTCATCACATCGTCAGCACTGATGTCATCACAGATTGAGCACTATAATACTTCGACTACTTTAGTCCTTGCTCGAGTCTTTGACTCCACCAAGCACTCGGGGGCTACTCCCATAGGGAGCGCTGGTCGCGCACCCTACGATTTTCTTTTCTGCGGGAATATGGAAATTTCAAAGCATACCCAACCACTCGAGTCTACGATTTGACTATGGATCATGGGTTACTCCCATAGGGAGCATCGGAAACAAATTCGACTGAAACAAGCAAACAAAAGACAACAGTAGTCGCAAAAGTTCTTTAGTCCCTGCCTAAGTCTTCGACTCAACCAGGCACTCGGGGGCTACTCCCATAGGGAGCGCTGGTCGTGCACCCTATGATTATTTGTACGTCGTACTATGTGTTGATAACATCCACAATCGAAGTTTATGGTGACAACGCCTCATATTTTTCCCTACAAAGAGACTACGCTCCTGGGCCACCCGAGTCATCTCCGTGATGACAAAAATTCGGATGTCGCGCTTGCAGCGTGAAGATAAGACCTGAATAAAGCCTGGCAATGCATTTGCTGCGCACCACCAGAAGTATATCCGTGCCTACAGGTGCTATGAACATGCCTTGACGGACGCGTCGAGTGCTCACACCCATATACTGGAATTTGACTCCTGTAAGACCTCTGTGGCTTGAGTCGAATTACACCAGCACTTTTCCGAATTCGAGTCCGGGGACTCGAGTTCAAGTAGATTGCGTTGTTTTTCCCTAAGGTAGTTAACTGATACCGATACATCGGTTAAATCAGGCACGCACATCAACAATCCCTATGACACAAACAGAGCACTCGGAAAATACTCAGTCATGCACTCTAAAGGCTTCATAAAGTCCCCAGTCGAATCTGCGATTCCACTGGACACTCGGGGGCTACTGACATGGGTATACCCTGCCGGTACTCGAGATTGGTATATACGGTCAAGATACGGTGGAATCCCATGGCGTTGCCACGGCCCGATGAAGATTTCGAGTGGCCTACGGACTCTCAGTAACTTGCAAGACAAGAAGAAGTCTAAAGATAGAAAGTTTGAAGGGCAAACCCTAATCTGTAACCGACTCGACCTGCTAACTGAGACCTGGCCTATCTATATAAAGGCTAGGAGGGGGCGGCGAGGAGGACACACGCAACCCTAGTTTCCACAACCCTCGCTAGATTGCATCTGCGCACCATTGTAATCTTCGATTCCTTCGTTAATCCCAAGAGCAGACAAGCAGGAGTAGGGACCTCTACGAGGCCTGAACCTGGGTAAACTTTGCGTCCATGTGTGCTTGTTTGCTAGCCGATTGATGCTTCCAGTGCTCCCTCCTTCTCCAAAACCCAAGTCCATAACAATGGGCATCGATGAGTTAAACCCTCGTCATCAATATTCTCGGAATTGGACGGGACAAAAGCCAAAGTCAATATTTTACCGGAAGACACATGGAGTCCGAAAGAGAGACGAAGGTGGGCCACAGGGCAGCCACACCACCCCATGGCGTGGGCATCCCTAGGCTGTGCCAGGGCATGGTGTGGGCCCCCTGGCCGTCCACCGACCTTGCCTCTTCGCCTATAAGATGCCTCCCGATGCAAAAACCCTAAATCGAACAGCCTCCAGCCACGAAAAGTTCCGCAGCGCCACCGCCACCAAAGGGGAGATTTGGGGGACAGAAAGTCTCTGTTCCGGCACCCTGCCGGGACAGGGAAGTGCCCCCAGAGCCATCACCATCGATCTCCACCACCATCTCCATCGCTGTTGCTGATTCCCATGATGAAGAGGGAGTAGTTCTCTCTCGAGGCTAAGGGTTCTAGCGGTAGCTATGTGTTCATCTCTCTCTATGCATGATCATATTGTGATCATGAGCTTTGTAATCAAGTAGATCTACCTTGCTACTCAAGTGCTTTAATAGATCTCTACTCTCCCCATGTGTGTGAAAGTGACAACGTGCACACCATGGTGGCACTTAGGCTAGAGATTATAATTACTTGTTATGAGTTATATTTGGAGTTGGATGTTTCTATGAAATTGTGGTGTTTGTTGGAACCATCTAGAGCTCAAGGTGACAGTGTGGAGTTATCTAGATGGGGAAAGTGGACTTTGAGGTGTGCTGTTATAGCCCTGCCATGGATTAGAGTGTCCAACCGGAGAGTAGTTCAGAGTAGTATCATAAAGAGAAGATATTTATATGAGAGTGTTCACTAGTGAAAGTATGATCCCTAGGCATTGTTTCTAAGCATTGAAACTCCGTTTGCAACTAGATCTGTTACATGTTTGCTTGCTGCCATCTTTATTTCAGTTTGCCTTTAGTCTCTTCCACGCCATCAAGCTATTTTCTGGCACCGTTACCACTTATAATTATCCATACCACTTGTATTTCACTATCTCTTCGCCGAACTAGTGCACCTATACACCTAACAAGTGTATTGGGTGTGTTGGGGACACAAGAGACTTCTTGTATCTTGATTGCAGGGTTGCTTGAGAGGGATACCTTTGACCACTTCCTCTCCGAGTTCGATAAACCTTGGGTAATCCACTTAAGGGAAACTTGCTGTTGTTCTACACACCTCTGCACTTGGAGGCCCAACAACTGACTACGAGAATAGAAGTGCGTAGACATCACTTGGCCTCTATGATCATTTATTTTTCAACTTGTAATATCACTTTACGCTTTAATTAATAATGTTTTGTCGCTTTGCATGATTATGGCCATTATTGCTCTCTTAGTTGGTTGCTCCCAATCTTTTGCTAGCCTCCACATGTACGAAGTATGAGTTCCACTCATGCATCCAGCTCCAAATAAAACCAAGTTATTCCAAAGAGTCCACCATACCTACCTATTAGCATTTGCTATTTCAAGTATATTCATGTTTTTATCTACCTTCCGAATTAAACTTGTTATGTGAAAATTAGTGATTAAAGCTCTCACGAACTTGATGGCACACTTTACTTTTCTTGCCCCTAATAAACTTAAACCATTGTGTCATCTATGTTGTATATGCTTGCACTTATATGTTGGGGATTAGCAGAACCATGTTGTCATGGAAACGCTTTCAACATTGCACTTGTACATTGTACCCAGTTGATATCATGCTCTTTTTGTCGTGGTGGTGTCACGGCAGATGCCATGGATAGGCTAAAGGTGGTGACTAATAGCACTAGGGGAATCCAGGGAGGGATAGTGAGGTGATTCCCCACACAGAATGTTCGTATTCGATTCACTTCCAAGGTTACAAGTGCTCCTAGAGCTGTATTGGCGAGAGGAGGAAGAAGGAACTCTCTTACTCTCACCCACAGTTAACACGTACAAGACCAACTAGAGATCAACCTTTAGAACCTAAAACCAATCAGAATAGCCCAGCCCCTTCTACAGAGGCCCTAGCCCTCCTTATATAGGGGTGGCCAGGTCTCCCCTTAGGGCATACGTGGAGGCATATTCTAGGGAATATGCCTCCTCCCAAAATAGCAAACCGACCGGGGGGATTTTCCCCCGCATCACCCATGCAGAGGCTACGTGAGCCTCTGCGGCGCCTGCGTCAGCCGACACGGGCATCGTCACCTCTGTCGGCCACGCCTCGGTGGTCCTGCCCTTGTTCGCTTCGCTCATGCAGTGTGTACCGGGGCTTCTTTTGACCAGCGAGATTCCTTCCTTCTCCTAGAAGCTAGATATGACCCGGATCATAGTTGATCCGGCCACACCCATTCCTGCATACAAGTTAAATATGCCTTTCCGACTTACGACTTAGGTCGGTTGAGACCTAGTTAGGTGGACGCCCCCTGGTCCGGGTTACCCCGTGATTCCGCCTGCCTTAAGGTGACCTGGCCAGCATCCGCTTTAGCCTTGCCGAACCTCGGCTAACTCGGACTTTATACCCCGGCGTGACCCTACTCGGGGGTATCCCCCCAACATTAGTCCTCGAAGCTGGTGCGGTCTTAGCTGCCTTGGCTGCTAAGGCCACATCAGGTTCAATTCTATCGAGCTTTGGATGTCATTTCCGAGTTATCTCCTTATCTCGGGTTGTATGGATTTACATTCCCTTGGCACGTTCCAAGTTTTCACTTGCTGGCCGGGTTACCACCTCAACTCGGACCTCATGGTTTTACCTTCCCTTGGCACATTCCAAGTTTTCACTTGCTGGCCGGGTTACCATGGTCTCATCCGGGTCTTCTTTCCTTCTCTCGTACGCTAACCCACGCGGAGGCTAATCATCAGGTTGCCTCATTTTAAGGGCCAGCCACAGTAATCGACCCAGTAATTGTCAGTTATCACTGCGCGCGGGTCACGTCATGCCTGCCACCTCGTTAACCGCATCAATGCGTCACATCATGGGATCAGCTACACCTTGTGGCCTTCCGTGTGGCTCGCTGCTGATTGGTTGATGCGGGCTATACACGGCCACACCGTGTGGCGTACCCGCATGACACGATCCCACTTCCCCCTCGAGGGAGTGGTTAAATAGGGTAGGGGTGCACCCCTTAGGTCTTTTCCCCCTTCCGCGCCCCTCTGCCTCTAGCTCTTCTTCTTCTTCGTCTTCCCCGCGACAGCGCTGCCGCCGCTGCTTCTAAGTAGCAGCGTCGCCGCCGCACTGCTTCCCCACGCCTCTGCATTGCCGCCACCGCTACGCACCTCCTCCGCCACGGGTCATTGTCAATCTAGGCCGTTGCCCCCCACCTCCGCTAGCGCCAGTGAGGGCAGCGAACACAAGATGACAGAGGAGGAGCTCGCCGTCGCCGAGCAAGAGATGGAGGAAGACACCGCCACGACGGACCGTGGTGCGTGGGCCAGGTCCTGGGTCTGCCAAGACGACCTGGACTGGCTCTACCGCACTAGACGCATTCTCGTCGGTGTCATCGCGCGCCTCACCTCTGCCGAACTCGCCCCCTCACCCAATCCGGGTGAGTATGTTGTGTTCTTGTCCCACTTCTAGTGGGGGTTCGGTTTGCCGGTCAGCGATTTCTTCCATGATTGGTTAAGCACATACGAACTCCAGCCGCACCACCTTCCTACCAACGCAATTACTTCTCTTTCTGCTTTCGCCTCCACGATCAAAGGCTATGCCGGACTATGGCCCACGAAGGAGCTATGGATCCGGTTTTTCGGCCTTCATCATAATGTCATTCCGAACATTCAACTTGATCCGGAGGACAAGCAGCTCACTCAATTCGGAGCTGCGTCCATCTCACCCCGGAGGCTATCCGTTTTCCCCCGAGTCACCGGGCTGGACTCCTGCAAAGGATGGGCCCGGACTTTCTTTTATGTCCGGAACAAGGGCACTGAAGACTTGATCCGGCTGCTTCCCTATGCTCTGGGTCCACCTAACCTGGAATTGTGGGACGTTGTCCCCAAGAAGCCCACAGTATTGGCCAACCAGGTCAACAAAAGGTTCACGGAGCTGAAGGAGCTCGGGTTGCGCAACAAGGACGCCATGATCACATTCGTCCGCAACCGGATCTCCCCTCTCCAGAAGCGCACTCACAAGGTGTGCCACATGAGCTGGGGCCGCGACCCCAACCGGACCTCGTCCTTCGAGCTTAGCAACACATAAATCTACCGCCGGGTCAAGGCGCTCTTCACCACCCACAAGACTTCTCCTCTGAGTGGATGTGGGGAATTGAGCATTATTGCCGGGATAGGCTTCCTCCCGTGGTAAGCTTCGTGCCACCAACTTTCTCCGAATTAAACCTTATGTCGGTTGCCGTTGTATTTTTAACTTAGTTGTCTTTTTTCTCCCTTAGCAATTCCTTCAGCAAACTATCGAGGATGGTACCGATCCCACCCTCAAATGTGCGCCTGACCGGGAAAGCTCGGACAAGGAAGAACCGGACCAGGAGATGTTCCTCCCAATGGCCAACGCGACTAAGCGACCACCGGTAAACTCTCTTCTATTAGAGATTGGCCCGATGATGAAGATGACTCGGATATCGAGGTGATGGAAGCTGTTGACGTTGTCCCCCTTTCTTATGCTTTTCTGGCATCAGCTAACCCCGGTGGGCAGATCCACGAGGACCCTCTCCTTGCTACGGGTGAACCTGTTTCGGTAGCGCCGAAGAAGAGGCGTGGAGCTGCATCAAGTTCCTCCTCCGGACCTTCTCAGCCCGCCAAAAGGCGAAAGAAGTCCGGAGACAAAACCGCCTCCAAGCCAGCAGGCAAGGCCCCAGCACAAAGGGCTCGGAATCCCAAGGAGCCCCTGACCTCGGATGCGTAAGCCTCTTTTCCCTCTGCAACTTATTCTTCCTTGCATTGTTTTAGTTTCTCTTCTGACATTATTTGATTTGGCAGTGCTGCGGTGGAGGTCCCTCAGAGTGGATCTAGCATCTCTTCGCCGCTCCGACTTAGCCCTTCTCCCCCTCGTGACGACGAGTCACGCCCACTGAGCCCTATTCCATTGGGTTTTGCGGCTGCTCCGGGTTCTATTCCACCTCGTCAAGAGGGGGGTAACCTTGGAGCGGGGGAGACCAGCCTAGCCGAGGCGGCGGCATCCACAACTTCGGCTTTGCCGCAACCAGCAACTACCGAGACTACCTCAGCACCAGCACCAGCTCCAGCACCAGCACCAGCAACCACTCCAGCACCAGCACCAACTCCGGCAGCAAGAACATCAGCAGCAGCACCAAGTCCAGCAACAAGAGCACCAACGGCAAGCTCCTCCGCCTCGTCCGAGTCTTCTCAGTCTCGGCGAGGAAGTACCCAGGCAGCTCCTAAGGGAAAATCTGCCGCAACCACTTCCTCCTCTCAGCAGCTCAAAGGCAAGAAAGCCCCTGACGCTACCAGCGCAGCGTCCGTCTAGTCTAGACAGCGCACCCTCGCGTCCATGCTTGCCAAGAAACCTCCAGCACCGAAGGACGCCCCTACCGAGCCAGCTAATGCGCAGCAACTTGTTCTGCACACCAGCCCGGCCCTTGCTCAGGTTGAGAGGAGGGAGGCGCATGCCAAGGGCTTGGTGGCGCCCCACATGCTCAGCGGTGAGTGATATCCTCCGACCTTGATCGAGTTTATGAATAACTGGAACAAGGCGGAGTTCATCTACAACGACGATCTCCCGGAGAAGTTCGGTCCCGCCGAGTTCTCTGCTTAGATGAACACAGCCGCTAAGGCGATTAACCTCGCGGGTCGGATGATGGAGGTACGTTACTTCACCTTTTCCTTAGCATGCTGTAGATATTAGTGATATAACCATTAGTCCCCGAGCCTCCGGGGGAGCAACTTGTTACTCGGCCGGATGCTCCTTAGAAAACTAACGTAGCTCCTTGACAACTTCAAACATGCACACACCTAGAGCCGGGTTAAGTTCCACTTGGCCCGGATCTTGCACACTTCGAATATGCACACACCTAGAGCCGGGTTAAGTTCCACTTGGCCCGGATCTTGTACACTTCGAATATGCACACACCTAGAGTCGGGTTAAGTTCCACTTGGCCCGGATCTTGTACACTTCGAATATGCACACACCTAGAGCCGGGTTAAGTTCCACTTGGCCTGGATCTTGTACACTTCGAATATGCACACACCTAGAGCCGGGTTAAGTTCCACTTGGCCCGGATCTTGTACACTTTGAATATGCACACACCTAGAGCCGGGTTAAGTTCCACTTGGCCCAGATCTTGTACACTTCGAATATGCACACACCTAGAGCCGGGTTAAGTTCCACTTGGCCCGGATCTTGTACACTTCGAATATGCACACACCTAGAGCCGGGTTAAGTTCCACTTGGCCCGGATCTTGTACACTTCGAATATGCACACACCTAGAGTCGGGTTAAGTTCCACTTGGCCCGGATCTTGTACACTTCGAATATGCATACACCTAGAGCCGGGTTAAGTTCCACTTGGCCCGGATCTTGTACACTTCGAATATGCACAAGGCTTAAGCTAAATTTTTGTACTCTTTCCAGGTGACCACCAACCGCCGGAGCGCTGAGTTCCAGCGTCTCCTGGACAGTCACAAAATGCTGCTCGCAAAGCATAATGCGCATCTCGCTGAGCATGAGAAAAGGGGTGAGTTCTCTTCTCCACATTTTTCTGTTTTCCTTCATCTCTTTCTACCGAACTAATCCGTCATTCGGTTTTCGCAGTTGGGGTGGAGGCTGAGAACAAGCTTATGAGGAAGAATCTGGATCAGATTAAGGGTAAGCTACTTTTGTCCGACCTTGCTTTGCTTTCTATCTTCTTTTCTCCTTGGCTCGGCGAACATTCATACCTCGGCTTTGCCGGGTTAACAAACTATTTCAGTATCGCTGGAAGATAGTGTGTCCGTGCCTGATACTATGCTGCATTTTCTCGAACAAGCAGGGCAGCATCAGGCCGAGCTCAAGAAGAAAGACGATGAGCTTGCCCTCCTCTGAACCAAGGATGACGAGATTGCCAAGTTAAAGGCAGAAATGAAGAAGATGAAAGCGCAACACCAAACCGAGCTTGAAAAGGCTGGGCAGGACTACACCGAAGAGCGTGAGCGCCTCAATCTCCAAATTGCCAAGGATCGAGAACTTCTCCAGGAGGCCGACGTCAAGCTTGATTCGGCGAACGCTGAACTGGTGCAGCTCCGCACAAGACGCGATGATTGTACCAAGGAACTGACCCGGATCCACAGCCACATTTTACGTAAGTTCCTTTTTCTTATCCGGCATATTTCTCCGGGTTACCTCACATGTCTTTTCCTTACTTGCTTCTCTTGTCCCATTTTTAGGCAAATTTCCAGAGGGTACTCCCATTGCAAGCGCCGCTATTGCCAATTTCTGCCGAGATAGGGGTACTCCCGTTGCTTCTGACGGTGAAGACATTCCCTATGACATGGAGGACCTGCTGGTCAGCCTATCATCTCGCGTGGAAATCATCAAGAACTACGGCAAGGATCTCCTTGACATTGTAGTCCGAATCTTCAACACGTTCTGGCCTGGCGAAGACACTCCGGAGAGAACCGCAATTCTCGCTGAAAAGCTGATGGAAATCGAGACCCAGATCGACCTTTGGAGGGAGTCTGCTAGACGTGCCGCAGCTGAGACCGTTCTTCACCACATACTCACGTGGTACGAGAAGATCGACCTCAACCTCCTGACGCGCCTGCGCACCAGATCCAAATGGATCAATGACCCGGAGTGGGTAGCTCGGCACCAGGCTTGCGCCCATAGCCTCATTGAATATGCTCCCATTCATGAATGGACTAAGGGACCGAGCTTCCTAGAAGCCGCTGGTGATGAAGAGGTTGAGAATGTTGAAGATGGTTCGGACGAGGATGGAGAGGACAATGCCTCAGATATTGAAGACGGCGAAGATGACGCCGAACTTCCTCCTCCTGCCACTCCTTGAGTGAAAACACTTGAAAACTTATCAGATCCCCGGTATGCCGGGTGGAATTGTATCCAGTACACATGTGATATTTTGCTACTAAGTTTTTATGCCGGATCAACTTGGGCGTAGCCCCCGAGTTTCATTTTCTTGTTCGTCCAATCTTCTGGCTCGGTTCGTGTCTACCTTGATTCGGTTTTACGACTTACGAATCCGAGCTTCAAAAATTGTTTTAACAATACTTGGAAACTTTAGGTTTAGCTCAAAATAACTCAGCATAATAATTTGAAAGTAAATACAAGGTTAGTCCGAAAGACAAATGTCGGCTCGATTAAGTTCTTTTCCTTAGTCGTTTTTCATGTGCTACGCAATTCCAAACTTGTTCTCTTGCTTGCCATGAAGCCAATTCTTGTTGGACAACAGCAAGTCAAAGAGTTGGGTTTTTGGTGCTCACACACTACTAATCCGAGTTAAGTAGAACAACTTACTCCAGCTGACGTATAAATAATGAAAAACAACAAATATTATTAAGGCAGTCCCCGAGTTACTGCTCGAGGTGCCAACATTTCATTGATAGGCTCATTGCCGGCATACATACCGACATATGAGAAGACTCGGGTACATACACTTCTCTGCTAAGTGTAGAAAGGACGAAGTAGAGCTACATTTCATGGACGCTTAGATTCCTCGCTGGACCTGTCCGCCTTGTTCTTTTCCTGTGGCTTTGCATCGATAAGATAATAAGAACCATTGTGCAATGCTTTGCTCACAATGAACGGCCCTTCCCATGGGGGGGATAACTTATGCATGCCAGCAGTACGTTGTACCAACCGGAGCACCAGATCGCCTTCCCGGAAGACTCGGGGGCTTACTTTCCGGCTATGATAGCGTTGGAGATTTTGCTGATATATGGCGGATCTGGACAATGCCAATTCTCTCGCTTCTTCCAGCAGATCAACATCATTTTGCCGGGCTTCTTGCACTTCGGATTCTGTGTATTGGGTGACCCTAGGCGAATCATGCTCTATGTCGGCTGGTAATATAGCTTCTACCCCATATACCAGAAAAAATGGCGTATAGCCTGTTGATCGATTTGGAGTTGTTCTTAAACTCCATAGTACCGCTGGTAGTTCTTCTATCCAGCACCCCGCTGATCTTTGCAGTGGCTCAATGAGCCGGGGTTTTATCCCGGATAACACTAATCCGTTGGATCTTTCCACATGTCCGTTCGATGCGGGGTGGGTTACCGAGGCAACGTCCAGCCGGATCTTCTTATCCCGGCAGAATCGCGCGAATGCTCCTTCAGCAAAATTTGTGCCATTATCAGTTATGATACTGTGAGGATAACCGTATCTCAAGATAATGTCTTTGAGAAATGTTACGGCCGTAGCTCCATCACATTTTCTTATAGGCTTCACTTCAATCTATTTTGTAAACTTATCCACCATGACCAAAATGTGAGTCATATTCCCCCTTGCTGGTTTGAACAAGCCAACCATATCCAAACACCATATGGCAAATGGCCACGTGATTGGTACGGTTTTGAGTTCCGACATAGGCATATGTGTCTTGGTAGCATACCTCTGACAACCATTGCATTTTCTCATCAGATCTTCTGCTTGTTCTAAGGCGCTTGGCCAGTAGAATCCATGTCGGAAAGCTTTTGCCACTAAGGCTCGGGACGAGGCATGATGCCCGCACTCCCCTTGGTGTATATCTCGGAGGATGTCAAGCCCTTATTCCGAGTCAACGCATCGCTGGAGGACATTGGTCACACTCCGTTTGTATAGCTCGGAATTGATGATTGTGTATGCCTTTGCTCTCCTCTGAGTTTGCCTGGATAACACCTCCTCAGTGGGTAACGTTCCATCTTTCAAGAATTGAAATATAGGCAGTGCCCAAGCTGGTATTGCTCGCACAGGGAACACATCCTCATCAATTTCCATCTGATCCACCGGCATAACTTCAACCGGATCATGCTGAGCAGTCCCCGGGTCCTGCGAGGCAGTCCCCGGGTCTGCTAATGCAGTCCCCGGGTTTCGCGCACTACCTCCCATGCCAATGTCCATGGGCACAGCTCCGGATTCTGTATCTTCCGAGACATAGATTGAGTCGGTTCCTGGGGACGGCCTGATGGACGGTTTTCTGAGGTGTTCCAATGCTACACCCGGTGGAATTGCTTGTCGGGTTGATCCGAGCTTCGACAGCATGTCGACAGCCTCATTTTCCACCTGGGGTACATGGTGAAATTCACATCCCTCAAAGTAACCAGATATCTTCTGCACATGAAATCTATACAGAGCCATGTTTGGATCAAGGGCGTCCCACAATCCCGACACTTGCTGTATTACCAAATCCGAGTCGCCAAAGCATAGTATCCGACGTATCTCGATCTCTTTTGCTACTTTGAGCCCATGCACAAGTGCTTCATACTCAGCGACATTGTTTGATGCCGTGAAATGGATCTGCAGCACATATTTCAGCTGATCCTTCTTTGGCGAGGTAAGCACAACTCCAGCGCCTATCCCGGTTTTTGTTTTTGATCCGTCAAAATGCATCCTCCAGTAGTTCGGATCTGGTGGCGGTGGTTCATATTGTACCTCGGCCCAGTCCACAAAAAAGTCGGCCACAGCCTGAGACTTGATTGCTTCTCTTCTTTCATATTGTGGCGCATAAGGAGCTAGTTCAATTGCCCATTTCGCAATTCTGCCACTCGCATCTTTGTTACTCATTATCTCGGATATGGGAGCTTCACATATTACTTTGATGGGATGCTCCTCAAAGTAATGCTTTAACTTCTTAGCTGCCATATAGATACCATATGCCACCTTTTGATAGTGTGGGTAGTTCTGCTTTGAGGCAGATAACACCTCGCTCAAGTAATATACTGGCCTTTGCACTGACTTACCCTCTTTGTCGCGCTCTACCACAATCACTGCACTTACAACTCGGTTGGTTGCGGCTATGTAGAGCAACATTGGATCCTTTGATAGTGGAGAGGCTAACACTAGTGCAGTGGCTAACATCTTCTTTAAGTGGGCAAAGGATTCATCGGCCTGTGGCGTCCAAACGAACTTATCCGACTTTTTCATGAGTTGGTAGAGAGGCAATGCCTTTTCTCCCAACCGACATACAAACCGACTTAACGATGCCAGGCAACCAGTGAACTTCTGGACATCGTTAAGACACTTCAGCAGTTCCATTCGTTCAATGGCCCGGATCTTAGTTGGATTAACTTCGATACCCCGGCTGGAGACGAGAAATCCGAGTAATTTTCTAGCCGGGACACCGAAGGTACATTTTTCTGGGTTAAGCTTCATTCGGAACCTTCTTAAGTTCGCGAATGTCTGCCTTATGTCATCGAGGAGCGTTTTTATTTCCTTGGTCTTGATAAGCACATCATCCACATACACTTGTACATTTTGACCTATTTGGTCGTGCAAACACTTCTGCATACATCTTTGGTACGTTGCCCCTGCGTTACGTAAACCAAATGGCATGGTGCGATAGTAATAAGCCCCATACAAGGTGATAAATGTAGTCTTTATTTGATCATCCGGATTCAGAGGTATTTGGTGGAAACTAGAGTATGCATCAATGAATGACAACAGTTCACATCCAGCAGTTGAGTCTATGACCTGATCTATCCTCGACAGTGGAAATGTATCTTTTGGACATGCCTTGTTCAGGTTCGTGTAATCGATACACATACGCCAAACCACTGCCACATTCGGATCATCTTTCGTCTTCTCCACCAGCACCGGATTAGATAGCCAATCCGGGTAAAGTACTTCCATGATAAATCCTGCTGCTAGTAACCGAGCTATTTCATCTTCAATGACTTTTCTCCTATCCTCGGCGAAGCGGCGAAGAGGTTGCTTCACCAGCCTTGCTCCGGGCCTCACGTTCAAAGAGTGCTCGGCCAACTCCCTCGGAACACCTTGCAAGTCCTGTGTGAACCAAGCAAAAATATCCCGATTCTCACGGAGGAAGTTGACGAGCTCGCTTTCCTATTTATCACTCAGCCCGACACCAATTGTTACGGTGCGCTCTGGGAACATGTCATCAACAGGCACTTTCTTTGTATCCTTTGCGGCTTGGAACGAAACGCTACCATGCGGGTTACTCAACACCGGCATATACTACTGCACGGACTGAGCTAATGCCGCCACCTCTTGGATTTTTCTTTTCTCTTGCGCAATCACAAGTGACTCGGCTAAGTTAGACCCGGCTGAGGCACACTCAATGGAATGTCGGAAATCTCCAGCAATGGTAATCACTCCGTTTGGCCCGGGCAACTTCATCTTCAAATAACTGATGTGGCAGCTTGCCATGAACTTGTTCAATGCTGGTCTTCCGAGTAACGCGTGGTACGCACTTTCCAAGTTCACCACCTCAAACTCTAGATTTTTAGTTCGGCAATTATCTCTCGTGCCGAACAACACGTCGACCCGGACTTTGCCTATGGGCTCACAAGAAATGCCTGGTACAATACCATGGAAAGTTGTCCTTGTAGCCTGGAGCATGTTCTCCGAGATACCCAACTTGCGCATTGTATCTGCATACATGATGTTAATGCTACTGCCATTGTCAATCAGTACCTTTTAGAACCTCACATTGATGTTTGGCCCAATGAATGTCGGATCCAGCACTAACGCATATGAACCAGGACTCAGCATGAGCTTGGGATGATCTTTGATGTTCCAGGTGATTTCCTGGTCCGACCAAGGCATATATCTCGTCACTGCGGGCATTACCGCATTGACCTCCATATGTCGGTGTTGCAAGCTCTTCCTATCTGTTTCCTCAGTGGTAAACACACAGTAACTCTGATGATGCTCCCTGTACTCATTCCTCCCCTCATTTCCGGGGTGCCTCTGATCCGGCTGATGCTGGTTTTCTACTTGATGCACTGCATCCCTTCTCTCATGGTTATCATACCTCGACGGAGGGGGAGGCAACATTAGTTGTTGCGTGTTCGCTCCGGAGAGCAATTGCTGCCGGTGTAACTCCTGCCGAGGTTGATCATTTCGGGGTGCCTGAGCATTCCCCGAACCACCTTGTTCTATCTTACGTATCCACTCACATTGCCTCGTTGTATGACCTGCTGGGTTACTCGGATTTGGCGTGTGAAATTTACAGGCTGATCCAACATCGACTCATAAGTGTACCTCGGACGGTCCTTCTTTTCTTGCCAGTGTTTCTTCTGCTCTGGCGTCCAAGTTTTCTTGCCATCATTCCTTGGTGTCCATTGTTGCCCTCCAGTTTTTTGACGTTGATTGCTCCCTGTTCTAGGATGATTTTGATTCATAGCCGCAACTTGTTGCGAACTGTACTGGTGATCTGGCCTATCATCTCTCTTTTTACCTCTGTAATCATTCCTTCAGGATGATCCGGCTCCATCTCTCTGGTAGTACTCCTCATTCGACTCGTTCGACACGAGCCTAGGTTGAGTCGGATCACCCAAAGCGTACAAATCAGCAGTCCGGATCATTTCTGCCAAAGTGGTTGGCATTTTCCTTTGCAACTTCTGCCACAGTTCGCTTGCATACCTGCACCCCTGTGCAAACCACGCTATGGCCTGTGACTCTATCACCCCCTCACACGAGTTTCGCATGGTACACCACCGGGTTAAGAACTCCCAGTCCGTCTCGTTCGGTCTCTGCTTACACATAGCTAGGGTCTGTGGCCTATTTGGCCTCTGATACGTGCTTGAGAAATTGCTGATAAACATTTCCTCAAAATCAATCCAGCAGTTAATACTTCCGGGCGGCAAATTGTTCAACCATACCCTAGCTGGCCCCTCCAACATCTGGGGTACGTATCTCACAACCCATCGGAAGTTACCTATAGCAATTTTCACAGCTGTAGCATAGTTTATCAACCAATCCTCTGGCTTAGTACTGTCGTCATACGTCTTTGTGCCTCTGGGTAACTGGAAGTTAGGTACCGGTGGCTCCTTCATGATCAGGGGTCCAAAACACGCAGGACCCGGAGGACCTTGACTTTCAATCTGCTCCGACCTATACAGTCGATCTAGCTTCAACCTGGCGTCGTCCGGCATCAGATCCCTGCTTTCTAATCTCGACCCTATCACATGATAGTCCGGCCTTGGGTATCCTGCATTCACCATTTCCGAATCTCCGTCGTTATACCGGTCTCGCTCTCGTGGCGCATCTCTCTGCTGCATACCTTGGCCGGCACTTTGCTCTTGCCTTGGTATATTCCGCTGCTGCGGTTGTCCTACCGAGTTGCGCTGTCCGGCATTGCCATTAACAGCGTTTCCTTGACCGGCATTGCCTTGGTCACGGTTACCTCGGCCAGCTTCACCTCGGCTTACACTTCGTCGATCGTCATTTCTCTGTACCTCTTTTGCTTTTCCTGCCCATGTCGGGTCATATGGAACAATCTGCTTGTTTCTCCTGGCCGAGGTTACTACCTCTTCTCTCCTAGGACCACCATGAGGAGACGATGCGGCTCCAACGGATTTCTCCGGGTTACCTACCGCCGAATGAACGATCTTGGAGGCCCTAGCTCTCTCCGGGTTAGCCCTGAGCAACTCCTCATTTTGCATGTTCGTGATCCGAACCAACTCATTGACCCTATCTTGCTTTCTCTGACGGGCTTCACCTGTTAGACCCTCTAACTCGGACGCAGCTGCATCCGTTGCTCTGAGGTTTTTTCCCGGGTACTTACTTCGGCAGCCCCACGGACAAACAGTTCTCTGACTCCTCAATTCTAGTATCACCCTCTTTGTTCATTTCACTCATGAGATTTCTCCCCTTCACTTTTACAGCATCTACTTTATTTGCCTTTGCGTACTCACGTAGCATCATGTTTAATGACTGCTGAGCCGCATCAATCTTTTTCGCTCCCTCTAGAATTTTCTGCCTAGTTTCCTCTAGCTCGGCCTGTGCCTGAGCCGGATCTAGCACTGCTGCTACCGGGTTTGCCAAGCTATCCATATCTTCTCTCAGTACATTCTCAGGCCTCTCTAGTGGAGGACCTCTACTTTTCCTCGGTGCCTTAGGTGTTACCTCTGGATCTGGTGTCGGATCCTTGCTTGCGCCTGCACCTAGCGCAGTCATCATCACCTTAGCACGGTCCGGGGAGCGAGTGATACGCGCCCCGTGAACCACGCTAAGGGGTGGCTCCCCTGCCTCGACGACGTGCCGCGGATGAACGCATGATATGTCCACAGCAACGTAGACCTTGTGCGCACCGAGCTTGATGAAGAGGCCGTTGTGCGGAAGCGGGCGCGTGCCGAAGCAGCCAGCGTTGTCGCTGACGAAGTCCAGTGCTCCAAAGCGCTGAACGAGCCTGGAGACGATGCGTTCGCCGGTGCCGATGAGGTTTCCCGTCCGGATCTTGACCCCTGCTAGCGCCGCTAGCCCCACGGTGGGCGCCAACTGTCGTGGTGGTGTCACGGCAGATGCCATGGATAGGCTAAAGGTGGGGACTAATAGCACTAGGGGAATTCAGGGAGGGATAGTGAGGTGATTCCCCACACAGAATGTTCGTATTCGATTCACTTCCAAGGTTACAAGTGCTCCTAGAGCTGTATTGGCGAGAGGAGGAAGAAGGAACTCTCTTACTCTCACCCACAGTTAACCCGTACAAGACCAACTAGAGATCAACCCTTAGAACCTAAAACCAATCAGAATAGCCTAGCCCCTTCTACAGAGGCCCTAGCCCTCCTTATATAGGGGTGGCTAGGTCTCCCCTTAGGGCATACGTGGAGGCATATTCCTCCTCCCAAAAAAGCAAACCGACCGGGGGGCTTTTCCCCCACGTCACCCATGCAGAGGCTACGTGAGCCTCTGCGGCGCCTACGTCAGCCGACACGGGCATCGTCACCTCTGTCGGCCACGCCTCGGTGGTCCTGCCCTTGTTCGCTTCGCTCATGCAGTGCGTACTGGGGCTTCTTTTGACCAGCGAGATTCCTTCCTTCTCCTAGAAGCTAGATATGACCCGGATCATAGTTGATCCAGCCACACCCGTTCCTGCATACAAGTTAAATACGCCTTTCCGACTTACGGCTTAGGTCGGTTGAGACCTAGTTAGGTGGACGCCCCCTGGTCCGGGTTACCCCGTGATTCGGCCTGCCTTGAGGCGACCCAGCCAGCATCCGCTTTAGCCTTGCCAAACCTCGGCTAACTCGGCCTTTATACCCCGGCGTGACCCTACCCGGGGTATCCCCCCAACACTTTTGTTTATGGATGTCATTGGTGTGAAATGAAAGGGGAGCTTGTAAGTCCATGGAGTTATGTATGTGTGTTAGAGAAACGCCTGTGCCGCTAGCCTAAGCCATGCCTAATCATGGTGGAAACTTGTAGCATCACCATAGTGAGCAATCTATGAAGCATTCTTCTGATAAAAAAAGAGATAGAGATTGAGAAAAAGAAAAAAAGATGAGAAAAGAGGAAAGAGAGAAAAAAGCACCATTTTCCCATGGTAAATAAGAAGATTGCTGAGATGCTCATTGTTTGCTTGCCTTGTCATTTTGATTATGGGATAGCTCCTGTATCATGTGCAAGGGATACCCCGTTGGCGGTTCTCTATGATACACATGTACTTACTATGACAAGAACTTACCGGTAACTAAACTTGAGTAGCATGAGGAGCGGCCCTCGTATTCAAGGTACATGAGATTGCCAACTTATACTTTGTCAAGCATATACTCTATAGTTTGTTCACTTTAACCTTAATCACTTCAAGATGCTTATGATAGGGGCAATGAGAGCTGAAAGCTAATAAGTACCATAATTTTTGGAAGCTCTTTATGAGACTTGAATCCCTGCTTCCTTCTATGAAGGCATTTCTTCCACTTTTATATTGAGTCTCCACCTTCTATCTTTATGCACCAATTAAGAGAGCATAGTTGTCATTCTTAGTTATATGTGCATTGTCCCAAAACTTGTTGATTGATTCATAACTTTGATATTGCTTGTTCTTGAACTATTTGTATCTAGTCACCCTTATGAATTTTGAAGGCGTCCTATCATTTATGTTTTCCTACTCCATGAGGGAAAAGCTGAATGCCACTATGCTATGTTTTCTATATGTGAAACAAACAAACATCTTTCAATGCATTGTTATTCATGATCTTTGTTTATATCCTTTCATGTTGCATGCATAGTTACTATGTCTTATTGTTAGAACTTTATCTTTCATGTTATGTTTAAAGTACTATGATCCCAACTATCAATGTTTTACAAATACCTTGATCAAGATTCTGATGGTGCATGTCACCTCAAAAGTTATTCTTTTTATCACTTACCTACTCGAGGACGAGCAGGAGTTAAGCTTGGGGATGTTGATACATTGCAAACATATCTATAATTATTTATGTTCCATGCTTGTTTTATATCTACTTTCTTATGTTTTGTCCACACTTTGGAGTATTTTTACACATTTTCTAGAACTAACCTATTAACAAGATGCCACAGTGCCAGTTGCCTATTTTCTGCTGTTTTTGGTTCCAGAAAAGCTAGAAAATGAATATTCTCGGAATTGGACGGGACAAAAGCCAAAGTCAATATTTCACCGAGGGGAACATGGAGCCAGAAGACGAGACAGAGAGGGGCCAGGGGTTGGCCACACCATGTGGTGGTGTGGGTCCCCCTGGCCACGCCACCAGGTGGTGTGGGCCCCTGTTCCACCCTCTGACATCACCCCTTCGCCTATAAGAAGCCTCGCGATGAGAAAACCCTAAAGAATCCAGCCTCCAGCCACGAAAAGTTCCGCAGCACCGCTGCCACCGAAGGGGAGATTCATGGGACAGAAAGTCTCTGTTCCGGCACCCTGCCGGGACGGGGAAGTGCCCCCGGAGCCATCTCCATCTATCTCCACCACCATCTCCATCACCGTTGCTGATTCCCATGATGATGAGGGAGTAGTTCTTCCTCGAGGCTAAGGGTTCTACCAGTAGATATGTGTTCATCTCTCTCTCTATGCATGATCATATTGTGATCATGAGCTTTGTAATCAAGTAGATCTACCTTGCTACTCAAGTGCTTTAATAGATCTCTGGCTCTCCCCACGTGTGTGAAAGTGATAGCGTGCACACCATGGTGGCACTTAGGCTAGAGATTACAAATACTTGTTATGAGTTATATTTGGAGTTGGATGTCTCTATGAAATTGTGGTGTTTGTTGGAACCATCTAGCGCTCAAGGTGATAGTGAGGGGTTATCTAGATGGGGAAAGCGAACTTTGAGGAGTGTTGTTATAGCCCTACCATGGATTAGAGTGTCCAACCAGAGAGTAGTTCAGAGTAGTATCATGAAGAGAAGATATTTATATGAGAGTGTTCACTAGTGAAAGTATGATCCCTAGGCCTTGTTTCTAAACATTGAAACACCGTTTGCAACTAGATATGTTACATGTTTGCTTGCTTCCATCTTTATTTTAGATTGCCTTTAGTCTCTTCCTACCCGTCAAGCTCTTTTCTGGCACCGTTACCACTTATAATTATCCATACCACTTGTATTTCACTATCTCTTCACCGAACTAGTGCACCTATACACCTGACAAGTGTATTGGGGACACAAGAGACTTCTTGTATCTTGATTGCAGGGTTGCTTGAGAGGGATACCTTTGACCACTTTCTCCCCGAGTTCGATAAACCTTGGGTAATCCACTTAAGAGAAACTTGCTGCTGTTCTACAAACATCTATCTACAAGAATAGAAGTGCGTAGACATCACCTGTGCAGATACTTGTAATCCATCGTACACCTGTTTACCTAAGGAACAAGAACAGAGGTAGTACTAATTAATTTGTTTTTGTACTTATCACAACCTCTGATGACTTTCTTGTGACTAACTGTTTTGTGCCATTGTCTTTACTTATCATATGACTCTGACCACTTCTGTAGTCCGCTTCCATCAGAAGGGTGCCAACATCGAGCTACTGGCACCGGCACCGGCCCCAGTCCCTGCAACGACACCTATTGACCTAAGTAGGAGAAAGAATAGAGGTAGTAACTTAATTTGCTTATATACGCTGATCACTGTCTAGGAGTAACTGTTGTATAAGAAACTATTTTGCTTGTACACATCTCATATGCCTCTCTGATCACTCCTGCAGTCCCCTTACCTACCGACATCAAGCTTCTGGCATCAGCACCCGCACCAGCACTGGCCCTAGTTCCTGCTCCGCCACTTGTTGACCTAAGGAGAAAGAATGGAGGTAGTAATTTAATTTCCTTGTATACTCATCATATCTTCTGATCACTGTCTTGTGAGTAACTACTGTATAAGAAACCATTTTGCTTGTACATATCTCATATGCCTCTACCATCCCTGTAGTCAGCTTACCTACCCCTCATAAGAAATCTAGCATCAAGCTGTTGATGCCGGCACCGGTTCTGGCTCCTGCACCAACCCCTCTACAATTAACTGCATCAACACCATCTCCTGCACCAGCACCAGCCCCAGCACAGGAAGCGGCACCATCTCCTGCACCAATCCATGTTCCTGCATCAGCTTCAGCTACTGCACCAGCCCTAGCACAGGCACCGGCACAAGCTCCTTCGTCATCCCGGGCACTGTCTTGTCAGATCATATCCTACACATGTGTCATCACAAGGTCGCACCACTATACATCGGAGGCTGATGAGAAACATATCGTCGGACTATTCTGACACCGTCCATCTCTATTCCAATCTTGTGGTCTACATGCATCTTTAATTATCAGAAATAATCATTACCTTATCCCCACACGTTTGACCACCTCAATCCCCAATACTACGGCTAGTTATTGCTCCACAAATCGATCTTCTTCCCCCATCTGAGGCTGGTCATAGTGCAGATAACTTCAGCAGTAACTTTGCCCATATGTAAAGTTCAAGTATCAGGGTAAGTTTATGTTTTGAATGTGCTATTCATGAGCCAGGTTACTATCCTACACATAGGCCGGTAACTCTAATCAAGTACCATGGCAATTTTCTTTTTAAATGTGCTATTCATGTCCCGGGTTATTATTCTACATTTTGGTTGGTGACACTCCAGTTCAAGTACCATAGTAATTTTCTGCGTTGTGTGACAAACTCTCTTTGCCCGTAATGTATCACATAGAAAATTCAAGATTCAAGCACATATTTTGCCTAGTCTTGATAACTTTGTTCCTGGTCAAATATGATCACATTACCCGCAAAAAAAAATAATCACATCAATGTATAAAATTGATGCTTTGCTCATCAATTTTAAGATGGTATTTTTTTTCTTCGCCACACATGAGTGTTTGTACTTTGTCTATGCATCATGGCAAGGGATTACTTATTTTGTTTTTGTAAATCCATCATGATAGAGTATGATGTTTATATTCTTTTTTAAAAGTTAGACAACTAATTTGTGTGGCAACTCTTAAGATTTTGTGTGGCAAATCAGGTGAAAATACCACGGTCACTTTTCAGCACAATGTTTCATAACCTATGCAGACACTCATAAGTCATAACATTGTTGTTTTCATTGGTGGCAACTTGTAGGGATATCATGATTTTTTTTGCAAAATGCACTATTTTCCACAACCCCGGGAGCAATTAGTTTTAGCTTAAACTTATGATGGCGACATATATACGTTGAGTTTTGATATTTTGATGCAGCATTGGCTGGTAACTTTTGTACTTGCCTGATTGCTCTTTTGTTCTTCCACAGGTACACGAGGAGCCATGTTGGGGTCACCACAAGTTCAAAGTGCAAAAAAAATACTCGGGATAAATGTACATATCTACAATTGATTGTGAAGAAGACATATTGTTGAGAGCATAACCATCAAACTCCCACACGTTAGAAATACGTTAAACTTGCCTATATTCAATTTTCTGTGATAGATAGATGAACTGAATATATGTGTTAGTCTTATTTCTCTGCACATATCATGGCAATATTTTCTGTTGTGGACCATGACAAGCTTAGTGATTTTGAACGTCTTGTTTCTGTCTGAACATATGCATCTAAGCTACATAATATTTGTGGTTCGCATGTTGTTGTGTTGTTATTCAAGTTATAGAAATTATTATGTGGTAGTCTGGTTCAGGTTTTTCTCAGTCTCCTTTTTTTTTTTTTCTCAGTCTCCTAGCCAAGCTCGGTTCGCAAGAGCATCAGCTTTCCAAGTCGTTTCTGCATTGCGCATGTTTCTCTGTTTGCGGCAGCGTCGCGTGGATTTCCTGCGGGAATGATGCAGTGTGGATGATGCGGCAGCGTCGCCGGTGTTGCGTGGGGCGCGAGCGAGGTTTGCTCTAATTGGATCACGCCGTCGCGCACCGCAAACACGTGTATGGTCGCGTGCTATTGGGGTTAAGCAGAGTGAATATCTGAGCTTGCATTGACAGACAATGGTTTGCCTGAAAGTACTGTAGAAGTTTTTGCGTGATTTCAGAGTATATATGAAACTGTGGCATTGTTTTGCGTGATTTCAGAGGAGCCAGCTGGTTCGAAGAATGCAAAGGCGTGGACGTGGTGAGCACCATGTCGGGGACGGGGACGACCGGCGCCTCTCTAATTGGTCGAACTCAGACCAATTAGAACAACGACGAGACTTGAGGAGTTTCATCATGGAGAACTGGAACCTGACGCCTTTTTTGCCTAAAATTTGAAAGTTTTTGATGTTATTTGAATGAACTGACTTGGCGTAGCTATCTGCCCTCTGTATTTAGCTTTTGTTTGCTTAGTTTCTCCTGGGCGTAGCTATCTGCCCTCTGTAGTTAACAAGACTGAAGTATAGTCTGCCAAGATCTGTCTAGTGATCAAACCAGAAGGAGATTCTCTGTCCGGTCCCAAGCTTGCATTTTGTCGATTGCTGCACCGATGGCAGTAATAAAGTCGCAAAAAAAATTCCATGCTGCAATGTTGACAGCTCTACAGCTGTGAGGAATACAGTCCTTCAGATACCACTGGGCTAACCATTGGTACTAGTATGGTACTTCATTGTCTTGTAGAAATTTGCATAGCAGCGCTTTGTTATGAGCTGTTAAATCTCTGATTCCTAAACCGCCGCATTCATTACTCTGAATAAAAAATCCCATGTGATAAGACAATGCACAGCAGTCACCTCATCTTTTATATTCCAGATAAACAGGCGTCAACGTTTGTCAACCAGGTCTATACCTTTTTTGGACCATATAAAACATGTCATAAAATGAGTGGGAATAGCAGAGAGCACTGCGTTGATCATAATTATACGGCCTCTAAATAAGTAGCCATCCATCCTGCAAGATGTTTGTCAATCTATTGGATTATTACTGGCATAAGATCGGCTGTGGTGATCTTGTTCATTGACAACGGCAAGATATGCGCATGGCAGTTCACTGATTGGACAACCAAGGATAGGTACAAAAGTACTTTTATGTTGATTTGTAATCCAGTGAAGAATCTGCTTGATGACACTAGCTTAACATAACTCTCCCTTGTGCAAAATTAGTGTCATTCTACGGGGAAAAAATTTATCAACATCCAACGGGTGTAACAGAGAGCCTCGTTCATAAGCAAGGCAACACATGCGCTGAAGAACATCAGCTACGATGTCAGACAGGTAAAGACATGCCGCATCGCCTTGTCTAACCCCTCGTTTAAAACGAAATTTTTCACCAATTTGTCCATTTATTTGAACCTACGCTGAACCATAATGTGAAATACTAGTAGATCATATCCAGTTAATCCCTACGGGGTCAAAACCTCTAGCTTCCAGATTTTGCAACAGACAGTCCCAATTCACACTGTCAAAAGCTTTCTGAAAATCAAGTTTCAGGATAAACATAGGCTTCTTTCTTTTCTTAGCACACTATACTAATTCTGATGCCAGCACAAAATTTCTTCTTTTAATAAATCCAGACTGCATGCTATGTATAAGAAAGGGAATTTGTGTTTGCAGCCTGACAGCAAGCACTTCTGTTAACAGCTTCTGCAGGCTATGGACCAGTGAGATAGGTCTATAGTGTTTGATCTCCACTGGAGTATTTGTCTTCAGAAATTTAAAGTGATATAAGGTGAGTTCACACAGTCCAGAGTAAGGCGATGGCTGTGGAAGTCTGAGAAAAAGAGAGTAGATCATACTTGATAAATTAAGGTGCTTCTTGTAAAATTCATTTGTATAACCGTCCTGACTTAGCAACTTCTTCCCAACGGCACCGAGAGGCAGCAAAGATCACTGTAATCATAAAGGGATGACAAATTTACAGAGGGCATGGACTCTGTTGTGTTGCCAAAAATACTCTGAAAAAGCTCAGTGGTAATATGCCGCTTATCCTCCAGGTTAAAGTGCTCAATTTCATTATGAATCAGGACGCGAATTGTGTTGCAGAGATTAGCTGTGCTGCTGAATGTTAAATATGCCTGTACATGTTAAAATCCCCCAGAATGATCCATGCTTCAGAGACTAGCTGTGCCGCTGTACTGATGGACTGAAAGAAATCCGGCCGTTCTTGAGACGAACATGACACATAAACTGTTGTCAGCATGAAGGAGGTATTATCAGCCAGAGATGACACTCTGATCGTAATTGTGAAAGAGTCTTGTGAGGTCACAGAGCAAAGTAAATTTTGTGGGATTCCATGCAATCAACAATCATCCAGAACTCCCATCAGATGGCTCAAAGATAAAGGACCGAACATTAGGCGGCAGAAACTTGTTTGCCTTAAACTGGGTAACATGATGTAACTTCGTTTCTTGCAGACACACGATATCCAAACTGCAATCTCGAATAGTATCAAACACAATATTATCTTGAGCACTAAGTCCTCTAGTAGTAGTAGAGAAGAAACAGAACTTCAGAGAAAGAGTATAAGGTAAATGCAGGTGCAAATGCAAAATGCAGGATGACATCCATAAGAAGAAGACAATGTAGTACATTAAAGATCCACGAAGGCTTGGTACATAGCAGAACAACACTAAGACACTACAAGGGGCAACAGCAGGATACTACAACAGCAGAGTAGTGGGGATACAAAGCAGCTTAGGATCTGCAGACCAACTAACGGGGAGTAATCTAAAACAATGACTAGGCTGAAAAGGGCGCGGGCACAGAGAACCTACAAGGCTTTTGTTCTGATCAAGTATAACTCTGACTGCTCATGCAGTCACACCCTCCTTGCTATTCCATTCCTCTCCAGGAATTCTGAGATGTCACTCCAACTCACGAAGTACGAGAACTGGACATCACCACCGTGAAGCATGGCAAGGAATTCACCTTGACCATTCAGCAATGCTGATCCAGATGCACCATTTTGACTTCGAATGACGACTTGAACGAGCTTCATGCTGTATCCATTTTCATTCTTCCCGGGCATAACCTCAATTGTTCTTGACCAATGGCTGACACGTCCTTCAACTGTAGTCATATGCTTCCCAGTAGGCCAGGATATCATGACGCATTGATCGAGGGCTTCAGCTTGTTCTGGGTTCAAGCTGGATCGAATCGGAGGATGCGGATTGGTACATGGTGTTGCCTTGCCTATTGCACTGACTGTTCTTGAAACTCTGTTATGTGCTATCTCAAGGAGAATCATGTCTTTGGGACAGTTGACATCAGTCACAGTAGCTGTGCTGTAGGCCCTGGATCTTCTTCTATCTGCAGCACAGTGGACTTCGGCATGATCACAGACCACACGAACCGCAAACAACTTGTTAACCACTGCAGGAGAAATTGGTTTCTTTGCAGTGAACACATGGTCTATCAGATGAGCACAGGTCAGTATCTTCAGCCCATTGTCTCCTTCGGCAACAACGAACCCAGTACCAGCTCGATGTTTGTTTGTGGAAAGCTCATCCTCTATTTCTTCCTCAGAGAGGACATTTACTTCCTGCATTCTGGCTTTAAGGCTCTTACTCTCTTCCTTCTTTGGACTAAACATCACAAAAAATACAGAAGGCCTGAACTTCCTCAGAATCCACTTCTCCAGATCATCAGAGAACTGACCCGGCGCAGGGAGCTCGGCCATCAGAACTGAAATAGAACAACCGGAAGAAGCGTAAAAATCACAACTTTTTTGTTTTTTGGGTTAAAATTAGTAGACTGGTCCCATATATTAAAGCATAGCATAAGGAAGAATGAAATAACAGGAACAGAACTGAGTAATATGCACGTCTAATCCAGATTTCGCGGCGAACTCAACCCGCCCCAAAATCGAGCTCTTTTCCGTTTTAACAGAGATCTTTTTGAAGAGGGCAGTTGAGAAGAGGTAGGAGCGATGGACTGTAGGGGAGGGAGGAGGGAGGAGGGACGACGAACCGGTCAACCGCGACGGATCACTTGGCGGCGGCGCACTGCGGGGAGGAATGGAGCTTCCACGCGATGAAAAAGACTCGCTTGCCACAAAAGCAGATGGCGAAGAACAGGGAGACCCGTCCTGGCGCCGCAAACCCCACCCCAAATATAAGTGTGCGGGCCTGTGAGGGTGGGGGTGGCCACTGGCCGGCTGGGTTTGAACATACTTGTCACGATTTCTCCAAGTGGGTAACTTTAGGGTACTCCCAATCTTTTTTATACAAAGAAATGAACTAATTTTTTATAAATCATAATTTTTTAAGAAATCTAGTTCATTTGTTTGTATTAGACTAAAAAAGAGGATACTCTAAAGGTTCCAAAACTGCCATCTCTAATTTTCTCGAAATAGACTTTCGCCTCGCTTTATAAATAAAGTCATAAACAGCTAAACCGATATAAGGTGATGAGAAAACCCCGTGGACACTTCATCCCAGAGGCCCAGAGGCAGCTAATGTTAATGACAGGGAGATCAACATGATATTGACGCACAATCTGAAGAACTTCTACAGTCGGCTATACAAGCAGATGAGAGCCTTAACGGAATTCAAGATCGTCACGCATGCTCGTATAAGCCTGATCCTGCAGAAGATGACTCTGACCTTGAGCCATACGATTATAAAGACAAGAACAACCCTTACAAGCGCGACTATGCTACTTTCTTATGGGGAGAATTTGGGATGTTTGTTAAATCATGTTCTATTCTGTTCAGAGTTATGTAGTACCGTGAAACTGATTGCTACCTATGTCATATTCGTACATGTGAACTTGTGATGATATTTGAAGCATCATATGTGATGATTATTATGATTATCCGTGATTTATGTTAATTAAGCTAATATTAATATAGAAACCGATGGCTAAATAGTTGTGCCTAGAAGCATCATTGGAGGCACTAAAAATTATACCGTGCACGGGTATATAGGCCGGCATCGAATTATGCCGGCCACGCACAGCTTCCACAGCACCTAGGCAGTGCCTCCCTACATGGGCTACGTCGTAAACGCTTTGCTACCGCGGAAGCGCTAGATCGATGGCTCACGTTGTGCCGAGCCAAAAAAAGCCACCACCATTGCACAGTCCCCGACATAGTTATCTGTGGCGGGTTTTTTTGTCGCGCCAGCACGAGCACAGCGACTAGAGATGTGTCTCGACGTCAATAAGCGCCAGGGCCCGAGCTCTGTGTTGTAGTGAATGGTTTGGCGCCGGTACTACCGGGCCAGTTCCTTCACAGGGTGCCAACCTTCTGGTTTGGTCACATACCTCACCAAAAGTGACCGGGAAGTAGGCCAGAACTAGCATCGCGGGCTCTGCGGAACTTCCGAACCAGTTCCAGCTCAGTTCCCTCGCGAGCTGGTCTGCCACGCGCCTCCTCCAGTATGGTTCCCACACGTCAGCGTATTGATCTGGTAGTAAAGCGCAAGTACCACTATCTAGTTCTAGCGGTAGTACATGAGCCTCACCGGTAGTACCGACACGATTTCATTATTCCTCCTCCCCACCTAACTCTTCACATTCTCTCTCTTTCATTAATGCTTGAGCTTTATTTTTTCTAGATCTCTCTCCCTAACCACCCAAACTTCTTGATCTTTTGTAGATTGGTAGACACGACCTAGATATACACTTCCACCAAAGAAAAATTTGATTACCCCACCTATCCTTTGTGGATCTTGTTACTCTTGGGGTTTAGGGAACCCTAGATGGAGTTGGACTTTCTCAAAGATAGTGGCATGCGTTGTGAAAGGTGTCCAATTGAGTTATGGAGATTGCCCCAACCTTGTTGTAAATGTTTCGATCGACGCCTTCAAAGTCACCGCATAGTGGAACTTGAGCTCACCTTTGTGATGTGCTCTTGGGAAAATAGGGTGAGGCTTTTGTGGCGTTGGTGGCCTTTGTGGCGCCAGACCCCTCCAACATAGATGCACATCCCCTAAACAAGAAGGAACTGCGGGAATTACATCTTTGTGTCTACTCTTCCATTACTTTGTTCCTTCTCCCTTACTACTTGCAATTGTCATGTGTTGTATATTGCTTGTGCTCTTTGATATAGGATTGTCACCTAGTTGCATATCTAGAAAATCTACTTTCTTGTCAAGCCTAAATTTGAAAAAGGAAAAAAAATGCCCCCTCCCCCCTCTAGTCGACCTACTCGGTCCTTTCACCGGAGTCGGTAAGGAATGAGATCAAATCTTTGTTGCAAGTTCGTAATGTGATTTTATCTGATAAATAAATAGGTATGCCCACGGATGTGGGATCAAACAATAATTGTACTTTTAAGTATATCACCAATCGCATATGGAAAAGTACTCAGGGATGGATTGAACGGGTTATTTCGGTGGGGGAAAGGAAGTTCTTATTAAATGTTTAGCACAAGCTATTCCCACATTCTCGATGTCTTGCTTCAAGTTACCTAGGGGGTTATGCAAGAAAATTGACGTGTTTCTACGAGGAGTTTTTTTGGGAGGGGGGGGGGGATAGTAAGCATGGTCAACGTAAACCATGTTGGATTTCTTGGGACATTGTTGACACTGAGCTTTTTAATTTAGCTTTATTAGCTAAACAAGCTTGGAGAATTATATCTGAGGCAAACCTGTTAAGTGCAAGAATTTTAAAAGCATCTTATTTTCCAAATGGTGATATGATGCAAGCGAATTTGGGGAGTCGTCAAAGCCAGTTTTGGAGAGTTGTGATAGAGAGGGGGGGGGGGAGAGATTCTCTAAAGGCCGGTCTCATCAAACGTATTTGGAATGATTATAGTAAAAGGGTATTTGGAATGATTATAGTAAAAAGGTTTGGCAGGATAATAGCTGCACAGTCATCTGATCTGCCAGTGTTGGTGTTGGAATTGATTGATTATAATTCAGGTACATGGCGTCAGGATAAGCTAGAGCAACACTTAATCATCGTGGATATTGAGGCGATCAATTCGATCCCAATATGTACAACTCCTCAAGAGGACTTTTGGGGATGGCAATTTGAGAAGATGGGTCCACACTAAGAAGGCGAGGGAAGATTGGTTGGAAGGAAGAGAGTCCACCTCTTCATCCACCAATGAACAGAAGCTCTGGTGTAATATGTGGAGAGTCAAGTTTCTAGCAAAATCTGTGTTTTCCTATGGAGATTGGCTCACCAAAGCATCCCTACTAATTATGTCAGACTTCATCGTAATATGGCTGCATCTCCTGGTTGTACTTTCTGCCATGCTACAGAGCATGATTGGGGACACTCCCTACTGGACTGCGCCATGGCTCGCAATGTCTGGGCACTTTTGACGAAGAACTTGTTGAGCATATATCAATCAACTAGTGCAGAAATGCGAAGGAGTGGATTTTATTTTTTATTGAGTCGTTATCACATGCACAACTTATACGCAGCCATCACGTTATGGTCCATTATTTGGTCATCACACCGCAAAGCTATTCATGAAGAAATTTATCGAAGCCCTTTCTCTATATTCAAATTTGTTGAAAAATATGTTGCTGATCTGCATTTGATCTCTACACCACCACGGGCTAGGACTATTGCCCATTCTACCCGACGTGTGTCTCCTAGATGGGTTGCCCGGGAAGAGATTTTGCAAAAATTAACATTGATGTTGTAGTATCTTGCTCATATCATAGAGGAGTTGTTGCTGCAATCTGTCGCTCTCATGATGGTGTCTATATGGGATCGTCTGTTCTACCTTGCCCTGAAATTTCTGATCCGTCGTGTTGGAAGCTATTGCTTGTCACGAAGGGCTAGCGCTGGCCACTGATCTTCAAATGGAGAATTGTGTGCTCTCAACGGACTGCTTAGAGGTTATTAATGTTTTGAAGAATAATGATCTTCCTAGTTATGCTTCTGTTCTTAGGGAAATAATAAATAGGAGCGAAACCTTCACTGAAACTCGTTTTATTCATGAAGGTAGAGTATCAAATGTTCATGCTCATGATTTAACTCGCAGCTCTCTAAATTTGGTGCAAGGTCGCCCGCTTGTGGCTCCTGCAATCTCCTGATATTAACATTCTACCTACGATTATTGATTAATAAAGAGAGTTTTACCCCCTCAAAAAAATAGCGATCAATAAAATGGGACAGTTTATTAAAAAGAGTTTGCTTCGATGTCCTCATCTTTCTCCCAAACTTAGAAAACTAAAAACACAAAGACAAACGGATTGGCCGATACCCCTTCGTGTTTTCAATTTTCTATGTTTGAAAAGAGTGAGGACACTGAAGCACACCATATTAAAAAAATAGTAAATTCCCGTGATCTCTCTCAAAGAAAAAAGAGTGCGTTCTTTCCTCGTTGTCCATGCATGCAGGACACACCTTTGTAAATGCTTGCACATCATGACTCATGAGTGACAATTCCTCTCTTCTTAGATATAAGACGTTTTGACAAGTTAATTTAGCTTGCCAAAATATTTTATATTTATTATCAAAGTTCGTATTTGATAGTTTGAGTTTCTATAGCACCAAACTTGAAGATATTCGTGTTTACCGCGTAGCCTTGCCGGTTGCCACGAGTACTCCACGTCTCCACCCGTTCAAAAATACGAGGCGCGATCAACTTCTTGCTGTCACTAATTCACATGGCACCTATCCAACAGGCAACGTCTCCCATCCCTCTAGCCAAAACTAATCTCGAGTTCGAAACAGGCAATGTTCACCCATCTCTAATTCTCTATCCTCTATCAAAACACCGAGCAGTTATACCTCCTGTTTTACGTTCGGTTTAGTGTTGTGCCAGTAGTACTACGGTTGAAATTTCTATTTAACGCTCAGATTAAAAAGAAATGATACTGTCTGTCTATGAGATAAAATCGTGTTCATGTCAATAGGTATCTAACTGCACAAACGCGTGCCTCGGGCACGAAGAGGCGGCAAGTTGAACTGGCGTGCTTCTCTTTGGCAGATGGTCCAGTAAAGTGCCTACAGATTCGTGCAATCCATGACAACCCACTCGTGGTGTCGTTCATATCCATTACAAAATGCTACTAGTAAATGAAAACAACAGTTCATGATATCTATTGTTCTAAGTTCAGCTAACAGCTAATCTCCTCTTCTTGCTCCAGGTGCTCAGGCATAACAAACTTGGTCTGACCTGTTATAAAAGAAAAAGTACACAACATACTGCTGTGAGAAAAGTACACAATGTAAGTGAGGAAAATATACTCCAGCACTCTTTTGCATGGTACTCCATACAAAACATTCAAGAACACGTCAATGCTTTCCAAAATGGCACCTCGAATATAGATGCATAACAACATTTAAAACATTCAATTGGTCTTCAATTTGCACCAGGTGGGCATTTTCCCCTAATATATAACCCTTACTTTAATTTTTTGTTCATACAAGCACAATTTAACGGTAATCTAGGAAATATATCTAAAGCAAAGATAGAAAAAAAATACTAATTTGAGTGTCTCCCAAAAGACTAGGCAGTGACTTCAGTATCTCCCAAAAGACCAGGCATTTGCAAGACGCAGGTAAAGTATAGGGATTTGACAAAACATCTATCTTTGTCATTTTAAGTATGCCCTCCTTTCTATTGTACAAACAGCACAGGACACCGTACATAGTTCACGCCACAATAAAAATGCAAAGAAAGAAATTGTCACTTGCTTGGGCTCACTCAGTGAAGTACTGGGTGAAGTGACTAGACGGGAAGCTACACAAATAAATAGAATTCAGTTAAAGCATATTTTGTATCCATATAAATCAAGCCATCCTGGGTATTGACGGTTTTACAGCAGGCTTTACCAAAAGCATTGAGACCTAATTGGTACACTATCACTAAGTAAGTTCTTGGCTTCCTAAATGGTGTTCTGGTGCCACAAGACGTGATAGAACAGTGACAGTTCTCATCCCAAAGGTAAAAACATCCTCTGTCTCTTACTCAATTTCAGCCTTTTCTTTGTGCAATGTAGTATGTAAGATCTGTTAAAAGCTCATACAAATAGACTCTGGTTGATTCTGGATGATATTATTGAGGAGGAACAGAGTGCATTAGTGCCCAGCAGGTCAATTACCGATAATGTTCTCATGGCTTACTAATGTATCCACTATCTGAGAACAATAAAGGGCAAATCTGGATATCAAGATTTAATAAGATCACAGCATATGATCGGGTTTGAATGGGATTACCTTTGAGTAGTTAATGACAAAGATGGGTTCTGCCTCAACATGGATAGTAAAAATCATGGAGTGTGTGCATTCTGCCAACTTTTCTGTCAGGGTTAATGAACATTAAGATTTTTTCAACCCATTATAGGAGTACGGCAAGTTCAGAACGGATGGAACTGCTAACGTACGACAAGCCATCTCACCCTGCCCGTTTCTTTTGCGCGCTAATGGTTTGTCATGCATGTTGAAATACCAGGGTCCGCAGCATTCGTCCAAGGGGGTTCACATTTGCATTCATGCCCTTGGGTTCCCCACGAGTAGTGGAGTCATACAATGGGAATATGACCAGTTTGTTAACATAAATATGCCTGCAATCTTCTTCAGTGCTAATTGTGATTCAGCGCTAAAGAAGTATTTGGGCCTTCCAACAGCTCTGGATAGCTCCCTGAGGGAGGAAGGAGCCTGGCTTCCAACGGAGAAGAAGTGAGTTTTACCAGAGGGGAGGTGTTGCTAAGATCTGCCGCTCAAGCTGTAGTTAATTACTCTATGAGCTGCTAACATCTGTGTAATTATACTTGCAAGGAGATCAGACGCAGTGTCTCCAACTATCACTGCTTCATTGCATGCCTCATTTTCTTATAGCAAGAATAGCAATGGAGGTAAGAGGAGAAAGGAGTACCATGGTCACTGTGGCACGCGCTGCATGCTGGCTTGCAGATGGTCGGCTGCTGCCTGCTTGAGCTTTGTGGCAAGGAATGGACATGGGAGAGCGGGTTGAAGTGCTGAACTATATTAGACTGTTTTCTTGAGTATCTAACATATTTTGGTGTATACATATCTATTGTGCATACATGCTCCTATATTTTGGGGCCTAAATTATACTAACTCTGCCTGTGGAGAAATTTATAAACTTCAAAATTGAACAAACAATATGGATCATATTTACTCCCTCCGTCCTAAAATAAGTGACTTGCATTTCTCTAGATTCGGATGTATCTCAAACTAAAAAAAGTCTAGATACATACGAATCTAGACAAACCCAAGTCACTTATTTAGGGACGGAGGGAGTACATAAGACTTGGATGAGAAAACATGTATACCTCTTACAACAAATTCACCATCTTCAGATACCTTCACGGTCAATACTTTGATTCTTCGAAGATATCTACGCGTGCAGTATACCAGAATCTGTAAAGCCAACGAAACATATTTCTTAGTGAAAACATTGTGCTAATCACGATTTCGTATAAAAAGACAAACGTCACAGATCAAGTAAATCACTATTAAAACATAAATGTAAGCTTACCTCCACATCCAGAGCAGAATTAAGGCCATCTCTACTGTTCACCACTATGCTCAGCAACATGTTTTCTAACTGATAAACAGCAGTAGAAAATTAAAGAGAAGAAGTAGCATAAAGTAATAACCCCTCCATTTCAAAATAGATGTCATTTTAGAGTTGCACAAGATTAAGTGAGTTGGCACAAGTACTAAAAATGTAGGTGAAATGTCAATATTTCCAGCAAATGGTATCAAGAAAGTTCAGGGGATGTTGACAAGCTTCTGCACAGAAAAACGGTAGAGGCAGAGGTCTTGGGTGCAATGGCTGAGAGAAGGAGACCAGAGTAACAGGTACTTCCATATGAAGGCAGGCTGGCATCCAAAGGAAGATAGGATCAAGAAACTGAAAGATGCAGATGGGAAAAAAAATCGGGTGAACAATGCAGAAACATCAGAACAGATGGTATCAGAATTCTTCAAGGTGCTTCACACCAAAGACCCTGATATCAACCCCAATCAGATGCTAACACTCTTTGAGCACAAAGTCAAGGAGTATAAGAACAGGCCCTTATGTAGAGAATTCAGTGATGGCAAAATCCAGGATGATCTGTTTCATATAGGTCCCATCAAGACACCCGCGCTTTCCAGTGAGATTTTCCAAAGGAAGTGGGGCACACTGAGAGCCGATGTTATCAATGCAGTCAAGGAATTCTTCAGATCAGGGATTATGCTGACTGGGTAGGGGGACACAGTTATTTTCTTGAACAGTAACTAACCAGAAGAGCTCACAGATTTCAGACCTGTTAAGCAATGTAATGTGATTTATGAAATTGTGGCCAAATGCTTAGTCCATTGGATGAGATGACGACTGCTCTCCTTGCAAGCTTGATCTGACAAAGGCATATGAGAAGCTTGGTTTTTTTCCAGTCAATGAAGGGCCCACAGTGGGGAGGAGGGTTTCACTGTATATATTCCTGTTTGTGGCTGATGAACATGTATCCTTAATAGAGAAACCAAAAATGAAAATATTACAACCACGAGGCCCTGGCATTTCACATTTTCTCTTCTCGGACGATCTACTTTAGGGCATTGCACCAGTGAGCATGTATAATACTTGCATTGTTGCATTTGTACAAGAAGTGCACAAGTCAGCTCCATAGCCTCAGCAAGTGTTCTGTCCTCTATAGTGAAGATTGCCCAGATACGACGCAACTAGTGAATAGAGATCAATTAGGGTGTCAAGTGGGATCCCACCTAAATCCCACTTCTAGTTCATTTGTCAAAATCTAGTTCAAATTTTTGGTCAAAATTTACACTAGATTTTGGCAAATGAGCTAGAAGTGGGACTTTGGCGGGATCCCACTTGACACCTTAAGATCAATCAGACCCTAGGAGTGACCAACTCAGATTTCAAGGAGAAATATCTAGGGCTCCCGACTCTGGAAGAATGCATGAAAGGTAGCCAACTGAAGCCAATCAGGGAGAAATTCACAAAATGACTGAAATTGATGTGAGAAGTACTTGTTGCATGGCAGAAATAAAAAATTCTGGAAGTCAGTTGCTCAGGCCCTTTTAACCTACATTATGGGTGTCTTCAGATGTCTGCAGATTTCTCTGATGATTAAATGATGAAAAGGAAGTTTTGTGGGGAGACAAAGAAGGACAGCGCAAAGTCCATTGGATGTCACGGTAGAACATGAGCAAACCTAAATGTTATGTTGGCCTAGGATTTCGAAACATGAGTGAGGGGTTCCTGAAAATAAATGATATTAGAATGAGAACCTATCAGACATGGGCTACTGCCACATCTCCAGCTTGGCGGGGAATAGAAGACGGCAGCGCGCTGGACCCCAGAACTTCATTAGGGAACTGGAGCTTACAAATGTAGTGGACTATCCTAAGCTTAGAGTATTCATACAAAGGAAAGATGAGAATGTTTCTAACTCAGCTTCAGCACCAATGTATTACAAATGTGACCAAAAGGAACATGCACTTTCCCCAGAATTTTTTGGCACAAAGTTCGATGTTATTCTTGTACTCTCTCCGTTTTAAAATGTAAGATGTTTAGCTTTGTGAAAGGAGTGTATCTAAACCATTTTAAGTGTGTAGGTTCATGTCGGTTTGGAGTGAACCTACACACTAGATGGGATCACTCAAAATGGTTTAGATACACTCCTTTCACAAAGCTAAAACATCTTATATTTTGAAACGGAGGGACTAGATTCTAATTTTTTGGCTGGTTAACCCAGCATAGCTGCAATCGAGTGTGCAAACCCAACACAATTTCTGCATTGCACGAGAAAGTTGGTTTATTGTGTTGGGTTTGTACACTTGATCACAGCTATGTTGGGTTTGCACACTCAATATCGGCCATGTTGGGTTCACCAGCCGACAAATCAGAAACCAAGCAATGAGATACTCTGCACTGCTTGTTCCAGTAGCATGAGGTGGAAGTGATCACCAGGATCAAGTTACCTATCCCGAGATGCAGAAGATATTATCGGTTGGCACCATTGTTCAGTAATTCGCTAACTGGTAACTGCTCGCTCGGCTTGTGAATAGAGATTAATAGGTGAATCGGCTATTTAACTGGATTAATTGGTCGATTAAATAGGCAAATGACAGTATATTCCAACATATATAGTTTTTTATGTATTATTGATGAATAAGCCTCTGTACTGTTGGTCTTTGTGGGGCTGTGTCCTTTGTGGGTCCTTGTGAGGCTGTAGCAAGGGCGGGCAGTTAGGAGCAGCAAGGATCAAGCATCCTTGACTGCTTTAGCAGCATCAGTTAGGAGCAGCAAAGGACCAAGCATCCTTGACTGCTTTTAGGCAGCATCTTAGACTAGCATCTTGGACTAGCATTTAGCATATTCTCGGCTGGCTAGCAGCCTATAAATATGTATCCCCAACCCCTGTGGTTGGCATGGCATTTGTGTGTGAGTTTGTGCGAGAAATAAAACCAGAAAATTGCCCCAACTCCTAGTGTCATCCCCTCTCTTCAATGAGAGTAAATCTAGAGATCCTATCAAGTGGTATCAGAGCTAGGTTGTCTTGTAGGCTGAGTGTTTCCTGCTCATCCCCCTCACCGGGTGTGCAGCAGCCCCAGCGGGCAAGTGCAGCAGCTCAAGCTGTCCCTGGTGGCCTCTCCCCTTCCGCGCAGTCGAGCAGCAGCTCGTTAGCAGCCGCTCTTCCTCCACGCAACAGCCCCCCAGCGGCCAGCCATGTCCCAAGGTCGCTCTCAGCACTCGGCTACCTCGAGCGTGCGGCGTCGGCAGGAGGCCGAGCTCGCCGCGGCAGAGGAGCGTGAGCGGGCGGCAGCAGCAGCCGTTGTGGCGACAGCCAGGGCGTCAAGGCTGGCAGCGGCGGAACTGGCAGCAGCCAGAGCGGAGGCAGAAGCAGCAGCAGCGGTGGAGGCATCACGTACAGCAGCGGCAGAGGCCCAGGCTCTGCGCGGCAGCATCAGCGGCTCCATTTCAGGCGGAAGCAGCGTCGACACAGCCCACGAGCGGACGACGCGGTGGGCAGCCGAGCATGCCCAAGCACTCGGCGGTGTCGCTCCAGGAGGAGGTGAGCACTGCGGTGACGCTCCCGGAGGAGGCGCGCACGGCGGTGGCGCTCCAGGAGGAGGCACGCACGGCGGTGGCGCTCCAGGAGGAGGCGCGCACGGCGGTGGCGCTCCAGGAGGAGGCGCGCATGGAGGCGGCGGCCGAAATGACCAAGACCGTGGCCTCTACGAGGTCCGGGCTGTGGTCAGGGACGTTGGTCCCGGTGCTGGGTGGCCTACCCTCACCAAAACCAACTACGTCGAGTGGGCCGCGGTCATGAAGGTCCGGCTCCAGGTGCGACACATGTGGGAGGCAGTCCAGGATGCCAACGTCGACCACCATGACGATCGTCGGGCGCTGGACGCCCTCCTCGCCGCTGTCCCGCCCGAGATGCAGTTCTCGCTTTCCAACAAGCGGACTGCCAAGGAGGCCTGGGAGGCCATCGCTGCGTCGCGCATCGGCAGCGACCGTGCTCGCAAGGCCGCGCTGCAGGCACTCCGCAAGGAGTGGGACGACCTGGCTTTCAAGCCAGGTGAGGACATCGACGACTTTGCTCTCCGTCTCAACACTTTGCTGCAGAAGATGGAGCGGTTCGGCGACGCCACCTACAACGAGGAAAAAGCTGTCGAGAAGCTTTTTCGCTGCGTCCCCACAAAGTACAGACAGATAGCTCGCTCAATCGAATCCCTGCTGGACCTCAGCACGATGTCGATCGAGGAGGCAATCGGTCGCCTCAAGGTCGTCGACTTCGACGAGCCAGAGCTTCCCTCAGGGTCCATCACCACTGCTGGGAAGCTGCTCCTCACTCGGGAGCGGTGGGACGCCGGCCACGGTGACAGGAAGAAGGGGGAGTCCTCTTCCGCATCAGGTGGCCGCAGGCGCGGCAAACCGCGCAAGGGGCGCAAAGACGGCCAGGTCAGGGTGCAAGGTGGCACCCGCAGAGGTGCCCGGGGAGGCGCCGCCGGCAGGCCCCAGTTGGCCCAAGATGACGCCTGCCACAACTGTGGCCGGCTTGGCCATTGGGCCAAGGAGTGTCGACAGCCACGACGCGGCCAGGCCCACGTCGCACAGGCAGGAGAGGAGGAGCCGGCTTTGTTCATGGCTCATGCGAGCATCGAGCTACGCCCTGCGGCACCGACTGCAGCGGCTCCCCTCCACCTCGACGAGCCAAAGGCACACGCCCTTCTCGGCGATGGTTCCGGCACCGACAAGACTGGCGGGTGGTGCCTTGACACCGGCGCCACCCACCACATGACTGGTCGACGGGAGTTCTTCGCCGAGCTCGACTCCGACGTGCGAGGCTCCGTCAAGTTTGGAGATGCCTCCGCCGTGGAGATTCAGGGCGTCGGCTCCGTCATCTTCGCCGCCAAGACCGGAGAGCACCGGATGCTCACCGGTGTCTACTACATCCCTGCGCTGAGAAACTCCATCATCAGCTTGGGACAGCTGGATGAGAACGGCTCGCGCGTGCTGATCGAGCACGGGATCCTGCGCATCTGGGATCGCCATCGTCGCCTTCTTGCCAAGGTAACTAGAGGCGCAAATCGGCTCTATGTCCTTGATGTGCAGGTGGCACAACCCCTCTGCCTCGCCGCCCGTCAGGACGACGAGGCGTGGCAGTGGCACGAGCGCTTCGGGCACCTTCACTTCGAGGCTCTGAAGCGGCTCAGCAGCAAGGAGATGGTGCGCGGCATGCCGTGCCTCGAACACGTGGAGCAGTTCTGCGACGTCTGCGTGATGACGAAGCAGAGGCGACTCCCCTTTCCCCAGCAGGCGAGCTTCAGAGCTAAGGAGAAGCTCGAGCTCGTGCACGGGGACTTGTGTGGACCGGTGACTCCGGCCACACCGGGAGGACGACGCTACTTCCTGCTGCTCGTCGACGACTTCTCCCGCTACATGCGGGTGGTGCTTCTCAGCAGCAAGGGAGAAGCAGCGGACGCCATCAGGCGTACGCAGGTTGCTGCAGAGGCGGAGTGCGGCTGCAAGCTGCGCGTGCTGCGCACCGACAACGGCGGCGAATTCACAGCAACTGAATTCGCGTCGTACTGCGCTGATGAGGGCATTCAGCGCCACTACTCCGCCCCTTACAGCCCGCAGCAGAACGGCGTCGTCGAGCGGCGCAACCAGACGGTTGTGGGGATGGCCCGGGCCCTCCTCAAGCAGAGAGGGATGCCGGCTGTCTTCTGGGGGGAGGCGGTGCTGACAGCCGTCTACATCCTCAACCGCTCACCTACGAAGGCACTTGACGGCAAGACGCCGTACGAGGCGTGGCATGGGCGCAAGCCGGTGGTCTCCCACTTACGGGTCTTCGGCTGCCTCGCATTCGCCAAGGAACTCGGCCACATCGGCAAGCTCGACGACAGGAGCACTCCGGGAGTGTTCATCGGCTACGCGGAGGGCTCGAAGGCCTACCGCATCCTCGACCCGAAGACACGGCGTGTGCGCACGGCGCGAGATGTTGTGTTCAACGAAGGGCGAGGGTGGACGTGGGACAAGGCGGTGGACGACGGCTCGACTCCGACGTATGACGACTTCATTGTCGAGTACGTCCACTTCGAGGGAGCGGGGGGAGCAGGCAGCTCCTCCTCGCCGAGCGCGTCTACCTCAGTTCCCAAGTCTCCATCTGTCCCGGTGGCTGTCACACCGATGGCACCACAGCTGCCGACGCCACCAACGCCACGTGCTCCAGCACCAGCAGTCACACCTCCGGGCACGTCTACTCCGGCACCAGCAGTCACACCTCTGGGCACGTCCACTCCGGCACCAGTGGTCACACCTCCGGGCACGTCTACACCAGCCCCAGCTCGCGTCGAGCGCAGCCCGGTGGAGTTCGCTTCCCCGCTCGCTCACGATGAGGAGCGCATCGACGCGTATTACGACAGCGAGCCGTTGCGGTACCGTACGATGGAGGGTCTTCTCGGCGACCAGCCGGTGCCGGGACAGGTGCCACGCAACCTGGAGGCGCAACTCCAACTTGCATGTGACGACGGTGAGCCTCGGTCTTTTGCAGAAGCGGAGCAAGACGCGGCATGGCGAGCCGCGATGCAGTTGGAGATGGATGCGGTCGAGAAGAACCGCACATGGGAGCTCGCTGACCTCCCTCAAGGTCACCGGGCGATCACCCTTAAGTGGGTGTTCAAGCTGAAGAGGGATGAATCCGGCGCCATCGTCAAGCACAAGGCTCGCTTGGTGGCCCGAGGTTTCTTGCAGCAGGAGGGGGTCGACTTCGACGACGCCTTCGCTCCTGTGGCACGGATGGAGTCCGTGCGACTCCTCCTTGCGCTAGCCGCTCAGCAGGGCTGGCGCGTCCATCACATGGATGTCAAGTCTGCCTTCCTCAACGGCGACTTGAAGGAGGAGGTCTACGTGCAACAGCCGCCGGGATTTGCGATTCCTGGCCAGGAGGGCAAGGTACTTCGTCTACGCAAGGCTCTCTATGGTTTGCGGCAGGCACCAAGGGCATGGAACGCCAAGCTAGACTCCACGCTCAAGACGATGGGCTTCGGGCAAAGCCCGCACGAGGCGGCCGTCTACCGACGGGGCAATGGAGGAAATGCCCTGTTGGTAGGTGTCTACGTCGACGACTTGGTCATCACCGGCACCAAGGATGCAGAGGTGGCGGCGTTCAAGGAAGAAATGAAGGCCGCCTTCCAGATGAGTGATTTGGGGCTCCTCTCCTTCTACCTGGGGATCGAGGTGCACCAGGACCACTCCGGGATCACGCTTCGACAGACCGCCTACGCCAAGCGCGTCGTTGAGCTAGCCGGGCTCACCGATTGCAACCCAGCTCTCACTCCGATGGAGGAGAGGCTGAAGCTGAGTCGCGATAGCACGGCGGAGGAGGTGGACGCTACACAGTACCGGCGTCTTGTGGGGAGCCTTCGCTACCTCGCCCACACACGGCCAGACTTGGCATTCTCCGTCGGCTACGTTAGTCGGTTCATGCAGCGACCGACGACGGAACACCAGCAGGCTGTGAAGAGGATCGTCCGCTACGTTGCGGGGACTCTCGACCATGGCCTCTACTACCCTAGGTGCCCTGGGACAGCACACTTCGTCGGGTACAGCGACAGCGACCACGCCGGCGACATCGACACCAGCAAGAGCACAAGCGGGATCCTCTTCTTCCTCGGCAAGTGCCTCGTGAGCTGGCAGTCAGTCAAGCAGCAGGTGGTGGCCATGTCCAGCGGCGAGGCCGAGTACATAGCGGCCTCCACTGCCTGCACTCAGGCCCTCTGGCTTGCTCGACTGCTTGGTGATCTCCTCGGTCGAGACACCAGCGCAGTGCAGCTCATGGTGGACAGCAAGTCCGCTCTGGCCCTGGCAAAGAACCCCGTATTCCACGAACGGAGCAAGCACATCCGAGTGAGGTACCACTTCATCCGACGCTGTTTGGATGAAGGGAGCATCACGGCGAGCTACATCAACACCAAGGATCAGCTTGCAGACCTCCTCACCAAGCCTCTTGGGCGGATCACGTTCCTTGGACTCTGCTCCAGGATTGGGATGGTCCAGCCTTCCCACAAGACAACGCACAAGACTTAGGGGGAGAATGATGAATAAGCCTCTGTACTGTTGGTCTTTGTGGGGCTGTGTCCTTTGTGGGTCCTTGTGGGGCTGTAGCAAGGACGGGCAGTTAGGAGCAGCAAGGATCAAGCATCCTTGACTGCTTTAGCAGCATCAGTTAGGAGCAGCAAAGGACCAAGCATCCTTGACTGCTTTTAGGCAGCATCTTAGACTAGCATCTTGGACTAGCATTTAGCATATTCTCGGCTGGCTAGCAGCCTATAAATATGTATCCCCAACCCCTGTGGTTGGCATGGCATTTGTGTGTGAGTTTGTGCGAGAAATAAAACCAGAAAATTGCCCCAACTCCTAGTGTCATCCCCTCTCTTCAATGAGAGTAAATCTAGAGATCCTATCAATTATACCATGCTCCCCATGCTCACAGCTATATAATATACTACAATATGCTATTGTACACATGTAAAAAGCTTAGCCAAGAGGTAGAATTGTAACCTGGACGTTCTGGTCTTATACCATGCTCTCAGCAAGGGGCGGGAGGAGCCCCAACCCTAGCGATTTGGGAGCGGGAGGGGGCTGGGCAGGGTAACCCTTCTTCCTTTGTGTGTATCTATCCTATGAGAGCAGCTCATCTTGTGTTTGCCTAAGCATTGTGCGGGCCAAATATTGGCCTCGGTCTGCCCTTTCAGTTACCTGATCGATGACGATTAATTGGGCTGACAGCCGATTAATCGGTCTGACAACCGATTAAATGCCATTTAATCGCCCTGGCCAGTTAACGCACCGAATGTGTGGAATTCGCTTCAGCTACCCTCCAAGTAGCGATTAAATGGCCATTTAACTAATTATTAACCGGCCGAATTCTTGAACAATGGTTGGCACTTTGAAACGATTGCTTGCTTCTCAGTAATAAGTGTGTACAAGCTTACTCCTAAGGAATTGCTAAACAGCACAGGCAACGGAAGTGATAGCTTAGCAGGGACAGCATGGGATCTGAGAAGTGACATTATGCATAACCAAGGTTGAGTCTCCCATGTCGTCCTTGGCCCTTTTTCTGCAGAGTTAGTTGGAACATCCATCCAAATTGTCAGAAGCCAGAACAGCAGCGATCTAAAGGAAAACAGCCACTGTATGTGAAGGTAAGGTGGCCGATGAAACAACAGACCAAGATCCGAGTCATGAACAAGACATGATCAGGGATGGATTGAAGTGGATACTGACTGGTCCGTCCTTTGTGGAAGCCAAGGGCCAGGGAAGTGCGGGGATGGTTGCGAGGAATCATTAAGGAAATGCGGTGCTCTCAGTAGGGCAAAGATTAGGTTGTCTGCAAATGCAGATGAAGCGGAGATCGCCGCAGTAATTGTGCAGCTTGAACACCTGACCAAACTCTATGCAGGGTCAGTTGTCATCGAGACTGGCTCTGCTTCCTTCTGTTCACGAAGCATTGCCTAGGAAAACAGTGCACAGATCATGATGGTGTACTACTAGCGGGAGGCACATGATCTGCAATTATTCTCAGACTGGAGAACTAGCAAAGTTTAAAGAGAGAGCAACAGATCTGCACAGGAACTGGCAAGTTTTGCAGGAACACAAGGAATCAATGCTTCTGACAAGTGTGCCTAGCGTTGAGGGCCTCAGTTATTTGTAGTAAATGTAATACTACTGTTATTTGGTCTATACTGCCCTTCTATGTAAGTTTACTTTTCCAAACAAAGAGACTAAATTATTTCTTTTTCCTCCCAAAGCAAGGCACGCAAACACAAGTGTCAATTGAGAAGGGCAAGCATCAACAAGAGTTAATTAAGCCCTTTTCTTGATGAGATCAATGAAGAGCAAGATAAGAACAAAGTAACTTAAACTGATTGAAGGACAAAAAAAATTTGAGTAAAAAAAGGAGGGGCTGAAAGACATCTATTCTGAAACAGTGAGAGTAGAATGCAAATGTCACATAAATATGATATCTATTCATTATACTTAAACCAAACAATAATAAACATATACTGCACTAACCTCCATAGCAGTAGAAATGCATTTTCCATTGATACATTCAATAATGTCCCCAACTCGAATTCCACATTTTTCGGCAGGAGAGCCCGCTGACACCTGGGTTGAATTGCAGTAACTAATCCTTAGTATGAACGACAAAACAAGCAAACTCAGAAAAGCAACAACAACAAACAATATCTACTTCTTCAACAATAAGACCCTCATCAATCTTGTACTTGATCAATATCTTCTCAACATGAACAGGGTTTAGAAGGCTGATGGCAGAAATTTTCATTTCAAGGTGGGGTCGACGGATGCGCCTATACCAAAGAAAAAATTTACACTTAAATTGAGTAAACATGAGCATGTAAGCCTCACTAAATTAACAATAACAATTCTGGTTAAAACCATCTTCCTGACATGTTTATAAATTGCCAATACCATACTAGAACAAATAATTTGACACAAATAGTGTTTTAAGAAGCTCAAATAGTGTAACCTTATATTCAAATAAGAAACATATATCATAGAATCAATACCAACAAAGTGACCAGAAAACCATTGTCCTATACATCTTAGAGTTGATACCCCACCTTCTTAGAAATATGATTTTGGTTCATGGAAAAGGATTGTCGAAGTTAAGAGGAAACATGGTTTTCCACCTAATTTCTTTGTGTATTTTGCTATAAATAGGATCCCACTGGGTCACAATACATGTCGTTTTGTAATCCCCATCACTCAACATTTTAAGGTCGGGCCATCAATATCGTGAATGATGCCATCATCTACAAGACTGCAGGCTGCCGTAACAAATTGATATGACTAGATATATCATAAATATATACTTATTTTTGTTAAAGGACACATTTTTCATGAAAAGGGACCTCAAGGATTGGAATGTGCCTAGAGTTTTGGCTTTTGATAGGGCTGCATGGAAATCAGCAATCCATGTGCCCGAACCTTGATTTACTATTTTTGTTCTTTTATTTACTTGTGCTTCTACTAGTTTCTGCTTTGACTTGTTTTTTCTCAAGTTCCTGCTTGGGTTTCATATCTAGCCTACCCCAACTTGCTTGGGACAAAAGGCTCAGTTGTTGTTGTTGTTATTGTTGTTATTGTTTGTTGTACAAATTTTTCATGGAACTAGTGTAACCTTGGAGATACCAATATTCAAACCACACATAATGAGATATAAAGGGAGTACTGATAACACATGGAAGCCAACAGAGTGTTAAGTGTTAACTGTTAACAATCCATTTACTCCATAAAGATTTCACGATGAATCATCCGCGATCTTGGTTGCCGTGGTTATGCTTTCCACCTAGGCCTCGTCAAGATTCCACCGCTAGCCTCATTTGTACATGATTTTTGCTATATGTGTTATTTAACAGAAATCTATTCAAACATACTCTCTGTAAACATATAAGATGACAACCTAGGACTCAGCAAGGTTATGTCCCCAGACTAACTTACACATGATTTTTGCTAGATAAGTATTTATGGAGTCAAATATACAATTGTAAATATGAACATGAATTGCATGAGAAAGAGAAGCAAAAGGTATAAAACAGACCAATCCAAATATAATTTTTGGAATGTATTCTACTTGTTAGAACAAGAAATAAACAATAGGAACGAATCATCTTGAGTAGAACAAAACTGAAAAGGAAAACATACTCAAAGTTTCTCCACAGATGAAAGCACTTGAGTAAAATTGAAGAAGGTATAAAAGACCCTTCTGGACAACTGTCGATCATTCCCACAACCTTCCCTTCTAAGTCAATGACAGGACCTCCTTTATCATACTACAACATTTGAATTAGTAATACTAGAAGTTAGAGTCGAATAAAGCACTAAAAACATTAGATACAACTCAAGTGGAATATATGTGTACCTCACGATTTCGATGTGGACCTTGAATGTACATATGGTGATGCCGCTCATACACTGTTGGATTTGAATATTCGACTCTACCGTGATTTATCATTAGATCGGCAGATTCATCCCTGCCAAGCTCAAAAATGTCTTGAGCACATTTCACTTCATCGTTAAAAGAGGGAAACTGAATAGATGGATCCATTCTAACCCTGAAGAAAGCAAGATCATAGTGCTTCTGGTGGTAGAGCAGGTAGCCCTTTGCATCGGTGCCACCCCGCAAGTGCACAGTAACCTAAAACAACAGTTGTAAGAGAATGGCTTCCAAAAAGACCAGCTGCAAACCATAGCAATCTTTTGGACAGGACTTGTAATGTTTCCAAAAAACGTTTCTAGACAGGAACAACATGATTCATGTTATTTGCAACTAGTTATGACACATGCCACCATAGCGGAGAGTTATTTGAGATAACTTAGGACAAAACAAACCAAAGTTAGACTACAATCATAGAAGTCAACTATGAACAGAAAGTGCATTTCCATGCCATTAATAGCTTACCTGAGCATTAGGAGCATACTCATCTTTGCATAACCAAGTATCCAGTGATGGGCGCTTTGTTCGAATCAGATGTGCAGTCGTCACAACGGTACCAGTTCCCTTCTCACCACCCAAATCAACCCAGAAACCAGAACAACGTGCTAACGGCTCACCATCTGCAATTTCATGCATATAGTAGCAAATAAACATCAAGTTTCCGCAACAATATAAAAAATAGAAGAGACGGGATGTTATAATACCAATTGAGGATGAAATCCCAACAACAAATTGAGCAGCACGAAGCACTATCTTCCTTGAAGGTTCACGGATGTGAAGAAGCAATGGATCATTAACCAGGCAATTTGGAGGTATATCTGGAATAAGTGTGGGCATTTCCATCTGTCGAGCTACACGAAGGCCAACACAGACAAAAAGTAAACACCAACATGCAAAACGAAAATGATTCATGCAGCATTGCAATGATGATGCGTTATGGTATTGCACTACATTGGAATTTCCAGGATATGCCTTATGCCTCGCTTATGTCCATTGAAATGTGGTCTCGGTGACAGGTGGAGTGACATGTCGTCAAACTCAACTTGGTGGAATCATAGTTCTTCAGTGTTTGCTCTTTATTCTTTTTGGAAGTATTGTAAATGTAACCTAAAAAATGTTAATGAAGCCCTAAGGTACAGATAACTCTACCTGAATGTCATATCCTGATATTTCTAAAAATAATTGTAAATTTCGATTTTAGGACTTCAGAATGATCTACGGCATGTTTGGTTCATCCCTGTCTAGCCCTACCAAATGTTGGCAAGAATTGGCTTGCCAATTTTTTGTCTAAGGAATCATCCACCCACATTGACCAATTTTATTTGGCAAGAATCTGTGAGAGAGTTAGAGGGAGACTCATTGGCAACCAAAGTTTTGGCAACAAACCAAACATAGAGTGAAGTATACTAGGCTAACCATTTTTTGGCAGGGCTAGCTTGGGCAGTGAACAAAACATACCCCTAATATTCTCTGTGCTGGCTAGATGGTATATGGTGAGTAAAGAAACTTCAAAATATGACTGAAGCTCGAGGGACTTGAATCGCAAACCTATTTTCCTATACTAGTCCTCTTGCATATCCATATACTGGTAGGATATCACACTGTCCATGGGTTTGCTTATTTCAGTGCCATCGGGATACCTTCCGACCTCCACGGGCATGTAAGGCTCGCGAAGTGGGGAGCTTCCTGCAGAGGAGCAGGTGCCATTATCCTCCTCCTCCCGCCTATTTCTCTTCTTCGCCTTCTTCTCCAACCTATCCTGGCTCCTTTTCCCTTTCCTGGAGGAGCTCTCCGGCCGGCTGATCCCCGTCAAGCTTGGCCCTTTTCCTTTTCCTGCCCCCCTCCGATGGCAATCGCTCGCCGGTCCCATCAAGCTTGTTCCTTGCCGATTTGGAGCGCGAGGATTGCTGCTGCGCGCGCCCCCTCGACCGGGTCGTCATCCCGAACATGGCCGCGGCGGTAGAGGCCCCACCCCTGTTCCGCTTGCTGCCGCGGCGGAGCGCAGGGGTTGTCTTGGACAGCATCCTTCTCCTCGACCAGGATTTCCTGGATCCCGACCCCTCCCCCTCCCACTCCCACTCTCGTGTGGCAAGCGGCAGCATTGCCCTGGCGGCCTCTTGCGTGACGGCAAGCGGCATCACTGACCCGGCGATTTCGATCGGGCCGGGCAGCAAGTTAGCAAACGTCGGCGCTCTCACGATCGCCGGGACAGAAATTAGAGGATCCGAAGGCTGAATTGGATTTCTCCCTCGCGTCGAAGGGTGGGGATCAATGACCTAGCCAACCTTTGGCGGCAAGAGTTCCGTTCCCTTGAGAGGAGGAAGGGAATATGTTCTCCGTTTTGAACCTGCCCGTGGCCTCTCGCACGGTGCGGTCCGAAATCGCGTGGGAAACCGTGACCCGCCGTGTACTCCGTCTGGACCGGCACGATTGAAGGGTTGGAGCGGTTTTTTTCTCTATTATTATCTTCTACTCGCGCGCTGCACCGGGATAAAAATCTCTTTGCATACATGATGCGTACATTAGAATCCTGGCCGTTCTTATCTCTGGATTACTTTCTCTAGCTTGTATGGTTCTCCGTCGCTTTCTTCTCTACCACGTCGTGTCGATGTGATCTTTTCGTCGTCCACTACACTTGAGTCCGGTGATCTCGAGCCAGTCCATTCATGGAGCACTCTCCTCGTTGCAATAGTTGGTGACACTACTGTCCGTTGGGTTGTCATGGCCTTAGCTAGTCTAGCTGTACTCGACTTTCACCCTCGACTCATCAGCCAGACGACACACCCTTAAGACCGGCGGCCCCAGCCACTCGTGTCTATGACCTCTGCCGGTGATAGCTTCAGCGCTCTGCTGCTCTTATTTCTCCGGGCCCTGATCCGAGCAGCCCTCAATTTCCACTTGTCGACCCTCAGCCTAGCTACATCCTTCTGAGAGATTGGCCACAGCGACGGGCGCTTGAGGTCGCACGCACAGATCCTGCTCCACGCGAGTGTGGCAATTAGATTATACTTGGGCGTCATGTTGAACACATAAATACTCTCTCTGATTTAAATTAATATTCTTAGATTGTCTAAATTCAGATATATCCAGTCATGTTTTAGTGCTATATACATCTAAATCTAGACAATCTTATTGGGAGGGAGTACTAAATGTAGATTTTTTTAAACAATACCATTATCACACTTTCACTACTTGGTATTTTTTTTTTAAAATGTTACATGTCCTATATATAAGGTAACTGTTAGTACATGTTACACGATGAAAGAGTAACACGATTTTAGGCGCGCACACAACCAGCACCGCACCATGCACCACACGGGAATCGACATGGTCACCCCACACCGACCCACACGAGACCACACATCCACACACACGCACATGACACCCCCCACCATCCCTGATCGGCATCCTCTCCACCAACCCATCCCGACTTATCCCCAACCGCACGTCCATTGCCACCGTCACCTACCCAACCCCTCTCCATAATCTCTGTCCCGATCGAGCGCCTCCCCCCTTCCTAGCGCCATCGGTATCCACCTCCGTCTCGACCGCGTTGGTTTCGTTTCATCCGCCTCCTGTGGCCCGCGTCTAGGCTCCTCCTGCTAGCAGAAGCTCGTCCGAGCCAGCACCGCCTCCGGCCGCCTCCAACCCCAAGGCTCGCTCGTCTGCCCGCCCGGCATCGACCCCAGAGACGTACGCCCCTTGTACAACATCATCACGCGTGTGAACCACCTCCGGCCCGCACGCTCCTCTCCCGACGGCGTATTCCTTCGCTCTAGCAAGCGACGCACCGGTGGGGATTTGAAACAATCAGTACAGAGCATGGGGCATTATAGCATCCGAGTCTCCTTTGGGACACAGCTCTGGGCATGCAGATGTCGCTATTGGTCTGTGCAGCGCAGGGCAGCGTGCCCACAGGGTCTCTCTTCTGCTTCTTGTTTTCTGGGTTGGCTTGCAAATACTGCCAGAAACTTGACGTATATAAATCGAGCGGACTTGGTATCTGGCAGCGATGTGGGACTATCAAACTCCGCATGATTTAGCTAGTTTAGGTGTAGCCTTTGGACGGGACAGACCTCGTGATGCTCGTGGCCCATGATAGCGGAGCAGGCCTAGCAAAGCAGCCGGCTAGCCTACCACGGAGTACCGCATGAGAAGGAAAAAACGTACCGCCTTTTTTTTGACTTAAGTGTAGCATCGGTGGGCAATTTGCTATCTGATGGGAGGGTAAAAGGGTTCAAATAAGTGTTGGACCGGAAAAAACAATCCGTCCTTTATTATTAGATTAGATTAGATATAGATATAAGTTCATTTTATCTTACGCCCTCCGTTCCAAAATAAAGGCAATTTTATTTTTACTAGCACAAATGTTGGGGAATAAAAAGGTAGAAGTATGTTTAAATAAGTCCGACTTCAAAGCAACTTTTTATTTTTTTAATTCTTTTTCATGCTTGTTTCTTTTTCTGTTTTCTTCAGTTTTTAAAGTTTATGAGCTTTTTAAAAAACCATAAATTTTAAAATTTATGAACGACCACACACACGCACAACACCACACACGACCCCATCAGGCGACCCCGGACACGATCCCTATCTGGATATCTCCACCTACCCGGCTCATCCTCAACCTCGATCGAACCCACCTACAAGCCGCCGCCAGCGCCCTTCCTCTCTCTAGCCCGCCATGGCCACCTTTCCAGGAGCTCCTTCCCTCGCTCTCTCAGCGCCATCCTCGAGGTCCCATGCACCTCTACTCAAAGCCGTTGTGGCGCGCCTCCTCGTTCCTGAGCGCCGGCAGGGACCCCGTCTCCCATCGCCAACCTCGCCACGGGTATATCTCCTCCTCTACATGCCCTAGCTCGCGCCGCCATGTTTGCATCTGTGTGCATGCCGCCCTGCTAGGCACATGTCCTCTACTCAGAGCCGCTATCGCACGCCTCCTTGTTCCTAAGCGCCGGCAGGGACCCGTCTCCCATCGCCGACCTCGCCACCGGTATATCTCCCCCTCTACACGTCCAAGCTCGCGCCGCCATGTCTGCATCTGTGTGCATGCCGCCCTGCCAAGCACCTCTCCTGTCAGAGACACGGGCAGGCCCATCTCTCTTCCCCGTATTTGCGGCGAGAGCCCAACGCTGTTTCATTTTGTATCTGGTCATCTATATCTCTCTCTCTATATAGATCTTGCCCTGGCATCATTGAATTTCAGATCGGCTTGTTGATTCCGAGCAACCTGCGTAAGTATATAAAGTGGTGGATCTCGATTTAAGGAAACAATGTGGTACTATTTGATAGACGCAGAAGGGGCTCATATCGGCAACCGGGAGCTTGGGAGGAAGCACAAGCTTGGTTGGACCGTATAGAGAAAACGTAGAGAGCAGGGGCCTGCCTCGCGAACCGAATAACGGGAAGCGACCGAATAACGAGAGGCTCGCGTGTTCTTTTTTCTTCTCCAACCGGTATAATTGCATTGGTGGTAATATGTCCTCCGATGAGAGGGTAGAAATGTCCAAAAAAATATTGGACCGCAATAAACATTTCGTCTTTTATTATTACGTATAGATATAGATTTTGTCCCGAGTAAAAAATATCTTATGTTTGACAAAGTTTATCACGTCAAATATCTATCACACCAAAGCTATTAACTCCATACTAGATTCAACATATAATATACCTCTATATGATACTAAGTACGTCCCAAAGTTTAAGGATTTTTTTTTCAAAAGTCAAACTACGTAAAGTTTGAGTAAGTTTTAAGAAAAAATATTAGTATTTACAACATGAAATCCGTATCCTTTGATTCATCATGAAACATATTTTTATAATGTATTTATATAATATTATAGTTTTTGATACTAGTTTTTCTAAAAGTTTCGTCAAATTTTTCGTAGTTTGATTTTTCAAGATAAATATAAGCCTTAAGGTTTAGGACGGAGGTAGTATAAATTTCACTATATAGATATTGACATATTTTCTTATAATTTCACAATGGTAAGGAGATTGGTAACCGGTAGTTCCTTGCTCGGCCGAGAGTAGGGATTAATCGGCGAATCTACTTATTAAAAAAAAATTAACCGGTCAAACACTAATCCGTAGATTAATAAGGGGTTATACCAACTTATCGCCGACATCTAGCTAACTTTGTAGCACGTGTTTACTTTGTAGTATAGAATATACTCATCGTCTCACATTATTTGACCCGACTTTGTCCAAATATATACTATAGACTTAAGTCTGATAGAAAGGAAGCATTACAAGACCATATAGGAGTATGTTTCTATGTCTTGTGGATCCAAGAAGAAAAAGAACAAATATAGACCAGCTCAAAAAAATGAGGAATTAGTCAAAGCCTACCTGGGAAAAAAAAGAACGTAGTTAAAGCATCTCCAGCGTACACAAAAAAAATCCATTGGGGCAAAAAAATGGCTATTATTTAGCGCGGCAGGGTAGCATACGCGCAAAAATAAACATCTCTAGCGTACAAAAAAAATCCATTGGGGCAAAAAAATCGCTATTATTTAGCGCGGCAGGGTAGCATACGCGCAAAAATAAGTCATGCACAAAACAATTTAGGGCACGCACACAAAAAGCCTAATCCCGTGCTGCAAATTTGGTGTGCCATCCAGCGATGTCCAACCGCCAAACTAAAACTTCCGCGTGTGACCTCCTGCATCCCACCTCGACGGCCGCCGGTGAAAAACCGCCCATGGACGACTATTGCGCCACTCCCCCAACCCACCTTCTCCTTGCCCCCACGTTTGCCGATGGAGCAGTTTCACCGCCGCTCGCAACACCTCCCCCCCTGGCCGATGCACCCAACCCTAACGCCACCATCGTCTGTGGCTAGATGTTTGCTCCTCCACGGCCGACGAATGAGGATGCCATCGTCCATCGCCTGCCTTTTAGCCAAGGAATGTCATGCCCAAGCGGCCGACATCTACTGTGGTGCCTGGCCAGAAGAAGGGCAAGATCAGCGCGGGTCCACACGACAAACATCCGGCAGGGCCTGCGGCCGGCCAATTCTACCCACCGCAACGAGAAAAGAGTGTATGTCGGTAACGAGATCAAACTAGGTATGGAGATACCGATGATCGAATCTCGGACATGTAATATATCGCGGAACAAAGGGATTTAGTTACTAGCGTTAAAGGTTCTCACGATCACAGAAGTGATCGTTGAATGTGTAGGAGTCAGTATGGATCTTCAGGTCCCGCTGCTGATTATTGATCGGAGAGGGGTCTCGATCATGTCTGCATTATTCGCGAACCGTAGGGTGACACACTTAAGGGATACCGACACCATTTGGAGCAAATATGTTTCAGATAAAGATTTAAGAAAGCGCTGGAATTATTTCAATAGACACCGAAACTATTTCGGGTGAAAATGCTGAAATTGGTTCTGCATGTAATATTGAAATGTTGTAGGGGGTTTTATGTGAATGTTTGTTAATTAAAGTAATTAAAAAAATTCTGAATAAAAATTATAAAAGAGTTTTATTAAATGAGAGAGCATTAAATTTGGAGAAATTTAATGCATTTAAAGTGGAGACTTTAAAAGAGAATGTGAAGGGGCATATTTATGTGGAGGGAGTTACCACCACATGAATGGAGGAGGTGAAGAGTCACCTCCTCCATGCGCCGGCCATGAAGGAGGGGCACCCCCCCTCCTCCTATAAAAGGCCACCCCCTCCTCACTTCTCACACACACCTCCTTTTGAAGGATCTCTCTCCCCCTCTAGTATTATTCCCCATGGTCTCGGATTAGCGAGATACATGTTCCTGATGGCTTTATCTGGAAAGGAGTTGCTGCTTCCGCTGCTTTGCTGGAGCGAGGGACGGAGGTTGTCGGGGTACCGGACGTGTGTGCGATCACGGATGCACCGCTACTTTGCGGTGCTGGACTTGGTGGTGCTGGAGCTGGATCTGATGGACGTGCTGGAGCCGGACCTGCTGGACTTCATCACGATCTTGAGATCGGCAAGTGTACGACTACATCAACCACGAGTTCCTACTCGTTAACAAAGCTCGTTGTCTATGAGGGTAAGTTCTTGTTGGATGTATGTCCACCCGTTGCTTTGTACCTAGTAGATAGATCTTGGCGTGTAGTTCACACCGTAGGAAATTTTTTGTTTTCTATGCTGCGGACCCAACAGTGGTATCAGAGCCTGATCTATGCGTAGGTGCTTTGCACGGGTAGTACACATATGTTTATATGTGGACGATGATGATCATGTTATTGCTTCTTTCATGTATTTTGGATATTGGTAGCATAGTGGGATGAAGCGGCCCGGACCAACCTTACATGTCATCGTACATGAGACCGGTTCCACGACTGACATGCAACTTGTTTTGCATAAGTGGCTGGCGGGTGTCTGTCTCTCCTACTATAGTCAATATCTGATTTACAACGAATTGCTAATAACTTAGTTATCCTCGTTGTGGTTCATGTTCGTAGGTAAGAACGGTTCTATCTCCGAAAGCCCTAAGCCACGTAAAACTTGCAATTGATAAATTAGAGGCGTCTAGTTTAGATTGTTGCTGGGCTAGTGTATTGATATGGTATTGTTGTAAGTAGATGTATGATAGATACTCTTACAACACTCAACGTGTAAGTTCCATAGACCTTGGCCTTACACACAAAAGAATGATAGAGATCATACCACGATGCAAGTGATAGAGATCAATTGCATGGACCATATCATCTCACTTTACACATTAGATGTTAGCATCTTATACTGCTAGTTTGGCGCTTTCTGTAGCATTGTAAGATGATCCCTCTTTTAGATATCAAGATAAAAATGTGTTCTTCCTTAAGTATGCATCGTTTTATGGATCGTATTTCGAGACATCACGTGATGATCGGGTGTACTCGACTCTACGCTTTCATACAAACGGGTGTAAGACAGTTTTACACATGCGAGTACTAAGGTTCTTACTTGGCGAGCCTAGCATGTACAGACATGGCATCGGAACACGAACCGAAAGGTTAAACATGAGTCATATAGTTGATATGATGCCCATATAGATGCTCGCCTTTGAAGCTACATCAACTCACGTGATGATCGGACTTGGTGTAGTGGATTTGGTTCATGTAATCACCAAAAAGGCACGAGGGATGTTGTTTTTGAGTGGGAGTTCATTTCTAATTTGGATTAGTCGAACCAAATTTGTCATAAATTAAATCAAAGTGAATTTGCATAGTTTGTTGTAGTCATTGGCATTCATTTTCTACCTTATGCTTAGTTTTTATTTGAGATAATAGAACTATAGAATTCTGGATATTTACTTTACGAACTGGTATCTATTGTTTTGAATGTCAATTTAAAGTTTATAAGTCCTATTGCAAACTTTCAGCAAACTCTATTTACTCCATGAAGTTTAATAAGTAGTATTAAATCAAGAGTAAGAATTCTGATGTTAGCATCTAAAGTATCATGTTTGTCTCCATGATTATTTTGGTGTATACATATCTATTGTGCATACATGCTCCTATATTTTGGGGCCTAAATTATACTAACTCTGCCTGTGGAGAAATTTATAAACTGCAAAATTGAACAAACAATATGGATCATATTTACTCCCTCCGTCCTAAAATAAGTGACTTGCATTTCTCTAGATTCGGATGTATCTCAAACTAAAAAAAGTCTAGATACATACGAATCTAGACAAACCCAAGTCACTTATTTAGGGACGGAGGGAGTACATAAGACTTGGATGAGAAAACATGTATACCTCTTACAACAAATTCACCATCTTCAGATACCTTCACGGTCAATACTTTGATTCTTCGAAGATATCTACGCGTGCAGTATACCAGAATCTGTAAAGCCAACGAAACATATTTCTTAGTGAAAACATTGTGCTAATCACGATTTCGTATAAAAAGACAAACGTCACAGATCAAGTAAATCACTATTAAAACATAAATGTAAGCTTACCTCCACATCCAGAGCAGAATTAAGGCCATCTCTACTGTTCACCACTATGCTCAGCAACATGTTTTCTAACTGATAAACAGCAGTAGAAAATTAAAGAGAAGAAGTAGCATAAAGTAATAACCCCTCCATTTCAAAATAGATGTCATTTTAGAGTTGCACAAGATTAAGTGAGTTGGCACAAGTACTAAAAATGTAGGTGAAATGTCAATATTTCCAGCAAATGGTATCAAGAAAGTTCAGGGGATGTTGACAAGCTTCTGCACAGAAAAACGGTAGAGGCAGAGGTCTTGGGTGCAATGGCTGAGAGAAGGAGACCAGAGTAACAGGTACTTCCATATGAAGGCAGGCTGGCATCCAAAGGAAGATAGGATCAAGAAACTGAAAGATGCAGATGGGAAAAAAAATCGGGTGAACAATGCAGAAACATCAGAACAGATGGTATCAGAATTCTTCAAGGTGCTTCACACCAAAGACCCTGATATCAACCCCAATCAGATGCTAACACTCTTTGAGCACAAAGTCAAGGAGTATAAGAACAGGCCCTTATGTAGAGAATTCAGTGATGGCAAAATCCAGGATGATCTGTTTCATATAGGTCCCATCAAGACACCCGCGCTTTCCAGTGAGATTTTCCAAAGGAAGTGGGGCACACTGAGAGCCGATGTTATCAATGCAGTCAAGGAATTCTTCAGATCAGGGATTATGCTGACTGGGTAGGGGGACACAGTTATTTTCTTGAACAGTAACTAACCAGAAGAGCTCACAGATTTCAGACCTGTTAAGCAATGTAATGTGATTTATGAAATTGTGGCCAAATGCTTAGTCCATTGGATGAGATGACGACTGCTCTCCTTGCAAGCTTGATCTGACAAAGGCATATGAGAAGCTTGGTTTTTTTCCAGTCAATGAAGGGCCCACAGTGGGGAGGAGGGTTTCACTGTATATATTCCTGTTTGTGGCTGATGAACATGTATCCTTAATAGAGAAACCAAAAATGAAAATATTACAACCACGAGGCCCTGGCATTTCACATTTTCTCTTCTCGGACGATCTACTTTAGGGCATTGCACCAGTGAGCATGTATAATACTTGCATTGTTGCATTTGTACAAGAAGTGCACAAGTCAGCTCCATAGCCTCAGCAAGTGTTCTGTCCTCTATAGTGAAGATTGCCCAGATACGACGCAACTAGTGAATAGAGATCAATTAGGGTGTCAAGTGGGATCCCACCTAAATCCCACTTCTAGTTCATTTGTCAAAATCTAGTTCAAATTTTTGGTCAAAATTTACACTAGATTTTGGCAAATGAGCTAGAAGTGGGACTTTGGCGGGATCCCACTTGACACCTTAAGATCAATCAGACCCTAGGAGTGACCAACTCAGATTTCAAGGAGAAATATCTAGGGCTCCCGACTCTGGAAGAATGCATGAAAGGTAGCCAACTGAAGCCAATCAGGGAGAAATTCACAAAATGACTGAAATTGATGTGAGAAGTACTTGTTGCATGGCAGAAATAAAAAATTCTGGAAGTCAGTTGCTCAGGCCCTTTTAACCTACATTATGGGTGTCTTCAGATGTCTGCAGATTTCTCTGATGATTAAATGATGAAAAGGAAGTTTTGTGGGGAGACAAAGAAGGACAGCGCAAAGTCCATTGGATGTCACGGTAGAACATGAGCAAACCTAAATGTTATGTTGGCCTAGGATTTCGAAACATGAGTGAGGGGTTCCTGAAAATAAATGATATTAGAATGAGAACCTATCAGACATGGGCTACTGCCACATCTCCAGCTTGGCGGGGAATAGAAGACGGCAGCGCGCTGGACCCCAGAACTTCATTAGGGAACTGGAGCTTACAAATGTAGTGGACTATCCTAAGCTTAGAGTATTCATACAAAGGAAAGATGAGAATGTTTCTAACTCAGCTTCAGCACCAATGTATTACAAATGTGACCAAAAGGAACATGCACTTTCCCCAGAATTTTTTGGCACAAAGTTCGATGTTATTCTTGTACTCTCTCCGTTTTAAAATGTAAGATGTTTAGCTTTGTGAAAGGAGTGTATCTAAACCATTTTAAGTGTGTAGGTTCATGTCGGTTTGGAGTGAACCTACACACTAGATGGGATCACTCAAAATGGTTTAGATACACTCCTTTCACAAAGCTAAAACATCTTATATTTTGAAACGGAGGGACTAGATTCTAATTTTTTGGCTGGTTAACCCAGCATAGCTGCAATCGAGTGTGCAAACCCAACACAATTTCTGCATTGCACGAGAAAGTTGGTTTATTGTGTTGGGTTTGTACACTTGATCACAGCTATGTTGGGTTTGCACACTCAATATCGGCCATGTTGGGTTCACCAGCCGACAAATCAGAAACCAAGCAATGAGATACTCTGCACTGCTTGTTCCAGTAGCATGAGGTGGAAGTGATCACCAGGATCAAGTTACCTATCCCGAGATGCAGAAGATATTATCGGTTGGCACCATTGTTCAGTAATTCGCTAACTGGTAACTGCTCGCTCGGCTTGTGAATAGAGATTAATAGGTGAATCGGCTATTTAACTGGATTAATTGGTCGATTAAATAGGCAAATGACAGTATATTCCAACATATATAGTTTTTTATGTATTATTGATGAATAAGCCTCTGTACTGTTGGTCTTTGTGGGGCTGTGTCCTTTGTGGGTCCTTGTGGGGCTGTAGCAAGGGCGGGCAGTTAGGAGCAGCAAGGATCAAGCATCCTTGACTGCTTTAGCAGCATCAGTTAGGAGCAACAAAGGACCAAGCATCCTTGACTGCTTTTAGGCAGCATCTTAGACTAGCATCTTGGACTAGCATTTAGCATATTCTCGGCTGGCTAGCAGCCTATAAATATGTATCCCCAACCCCTGTGGTTGGCATGGCATTTGTGTGTGAGTTTGTGCGAGAAATAAAACCAGAAAATTGCCCCAACTCCTAGTGTCATCCCCTCTCTTCAATGAGAGTAAATCTAGAGATCCTATCAAGTGGTATCAGAGCTAGGTTGTCTTGTAGGCTGAGTGTTTCCTGCTCATCCCCCTCACCGGGTGTGCAGCAGCCCCAGCGGGCAAGTGCAGCAGATCAAGCTATCCCTGGTGGCCTCTCCCCTTCCGCGCAGTCGAGCAGCAGCTCGTTAGCAGCCGCTCTTCCTCCACGCAACAGCCTCCCAGCGGCCAGCCATGTCCCAAGGTCGCTCTCAGCACTCGGCTACCTCGAGCGTGCGGCGTCGGCAGGAGGCCGAGCTCGCCGCGGCAGAGGAGCGTGAGCGGGCGGCAGCAGCAGCCGTTGTGGCGACAGCCAGGGCGTCAAGGCTGGCAGCGGCGGAACTGGCAGCAGCCAGAGCGGAGGCAGAAGCAGCAGCAGCGGTGGAGGCATCACGTACAGCAGCGGCAGAGGCCCAGGCTCTGCGCGGCAGCATCAGCGGCTCCATTTCAGGCGGAAGCAGCGTCGACACAGCCCACGAGCGGACGGCGCGGTGGGCAGCCGAGCATGCCCAAGCACTCGGCGGTGTCGCTCCAGGAGGAGGTGAGCACTGCGGTGACGCTCCCGGAGGAGGCGCGCACGGCGGTGGCGCTCCAGGAGGAGGCACGCACGGCGGTGGCGCTCCAGGAGGAGGCGCGCACGGCGGTGGCGCTCCAGGAGGAGGCGCGCATGGAGGCAGCGGCCGAAACGACCAAGACCGTGGCCTCTACGAGGTCCGGGCTGTGGTCAGGGACGTTGGTCCCGGTGCTGGGTGGCCTACCCTCACCAAAACCAACTACGTCGAGTGGGCCGCGGTCATGAAGGTCCGGCTCCAGGTGCGACACATGTGGGAGGCAGTCCAGGATGCCAACGTCGACCACCATGACGATCGACGGGCGCTGGACGCCCTCCTCGCCGCTGTCCCGCCCGAGATGCAGTTCTCGCTTTCCAACAAGCGGACTGCCAAGGAGGCCTGGGAGGCCATCGCTGCGTCGCGCATCGGCAGCGACCGTGCTCGCAAGGCCGCGCTGCAGGCACTCCGCAAGGAGTGGGACGACCTGGCTTTCAAGCCAGGTGAGGACATCGACGACTTTGCTCTCCGTCTCAACACTTTGCTGCAGAAGATGGAGCGGTTCGGCGACGCCACCTACAACGAGGAAAAAGCTGTCAAGAAGCTTTTTCGCTGCGTCCCCACGAAGTACAGACAGATAGCTCGCTCAATCGAATCCCTGCTGGACCTCAGCACGATGTCGATCGAGGAGGCAATCGGTCGCCTCAAGGTCGTCGACTTCGACGAGCCAGAGCTTCCCTCAGGGTCCATCACCACTGCTGGGAAGCTGCTCCTCACTCGGGAGCGGTGGGACGCCGGCCACGGTGACAGGAAGAAGGGGGAGTCCTCTTCCGCATCAGGTGGCCGCAGGCGCGGCAAACCGCGCAAGGGGCGCAAAGACGGCCAGGTCAGGATGCAAGGTGGCGCCCGCGGAGGTGCCCGGGGAGGCGCCGCCGGCAGGCCCCAGTTGGCCCAAGATGACGCCTGCCACAACTGTGGCCGGCTTGGCCATTGGGCCAAGGAGTGTCGACAGCCACGACGCGGCCAGGCCCACGTCGCACAGGCAGGAGAGGAGGAACCGGCTTTGTTCATGGCTCATGCGAGCATCGAGCTACGCCCTGCGGCACCGACTGCAGCGGCTCCCCTCCACCTCGACGAGCCAAAGGCACACGCCCTTCTCGGCGATGGTTCCGGCACCGACAAGACTGGCGGGTGGTGCCTTGACACCGGCGCCACCCACCACATAACTGGTCGACGGGAGTTCTTCGCCGAGCTCGACTCCGACGTGCGAGGCTCCGTCAAGTTTGGAGATGCCTCCACCGTGGAGATTCAGGGCGTCGGCTCCGTCATCTTCGCCGCCAAGACCGGAGAGCACCGGATGCTCACCGGTGTCTACTACATCCCTGCGCTGAGAAACTCCATCATCAGCTTGGGACAGCTGGATGAGAACGGCTCGCGCGTGCTGATCGAGCATGGGATCCTGCGCATCTGGGATCGCCATCGTCGCCTTCTTGCCAAGGTAACTAGAGGCGCAAATCGGCTCTATGTCCTTGATGTGCAGGTGGCACAGCCCCTCTGCCTCGCCGCCCGTCGGGACGACGAGGCGTGGCAGTGGCACGAGCGCTTCGGGCACCTTCACTTCGAGGCTCTGAAGCGGCTCAGCAGCAAGGAGATGGTGCGCGGCATGCCGTGCCTCGAACACGTGGAGCAGTTCTGCGACGTCTGCGTGATGACGAAGCAGAGGCGACTCCCCTTTACCCAGCAGGCGAGCTTCAGAGCTAAGGAGAAGCTCGAGCTCGTGCACGGGGACTTGTGTGGACCGGTGACTCCGGCCACACCGGGAGGACGACGCTACTTCCTGCTGCTCGTCGACGACTTCTCCCGCTACATGCGGGTGGTGCTTCTCAGCAGCAAGGGAGAAGCAGCGGACGCCATCAGGCGTACGCAGGTTGCTGCAGAGGCGGAGTGCGGCTGCAAGCTGCGCGTGCTGCGCACCGACAACGGCGGCGAATTCACAGCAACTGAATTCGCGTCGTACTGCGCTGATGAGGGCATTCAGCGCCACTACTCCGCCCCTTACAGCCCGCAGCAGAACGGCGTCGTCGAGCGGCGCAACCAGACGGTTGTGGGGATGGCCCGGGCCCTCCTCAAGCAGAGAGGGATGCCGGCTGTCTTCTGGGGGGAGGCGGTGCTGACAGCCGTCTACATCCTCAACCGCTCACCTACGAAGGCACTTGACGGCAAGACGCCGTACGAGGCGTGGCATGGGCGCAAGCCGGCGGTCTCCCACTTACGGGTCTTCGGCTGCCTCGCATTCGCCAAGGAACTCGGCCACATCGGCAAGCTCGACGACAGGAGCACTCCGGGAGTGTTCATCGGCTACGCGGAGGGCTCGAAGGCCTACCGCATCCTCGACCCGAAGACACGGCGTGTGCGCACGGCGCGAGATGTTGTGTTCAACGAAGGGCGAGGGTGGACGTGGGACAAGGCAGTGGACGACGGCTCGACTCCGACGTATGACGACTTCATTGTCGAGTACGTCCACTTCGAGGGAGCGGGGGGAGCAGGCAGCTCCTCCTCGCCGAGCGCGTCTACCTCAGTTCCCAAGTCTCCATCTGTCCCGGTGGCTGTCACACCGATGGCACCACAGCTGCCGACGCCACCAACGCCACGTGCTCCAGCACCAGCAGTCACACCTCCGGGCACGTCTACTCCGGCACCAGCAGTCACACCTCCGGGCACGTCCACTCCGGCACCAGTGGTCACACCTCCGGGCACGTCTACACCAGCCCTAGCTCGCGTCGAGCGCAGCCCGGTGGAGTTCGCTTCCCCGCTCGCTTACGATGAGGAGCGCATCGACGCGTATTACGACGGCGAGCCGTTGCGGTACCGTACGATGGAGGGTCTTCTCGGCGACCAGCCGGTGCCGGGACAGGTGCCACGCAACCTGGAGGCGCAACTGCAACTTGCATGTGACGACGGTGAGCCTCGGTCTTTTGCAGAAGCGGAGCAAGACGCGGCATGGCGAGCCGCGATGTAGTTGGAGATGGATGCGGTCGAGAAGAACCGCACATGGGAGCTCGCTGACCTCCCTCAAGGTCACCGGGCGATCACCCTTAAGTGGGTGTTCAAGCTGAAGAGGGATGAATCCGGCGCCATCGTCAAGCACAAGGCTCGCTTGGTGGCCCGAGGTTTCTTGCAGCAGGAGGGGGTCGACTTCGACGACGCCTTCGCTCCTGTGGCACGGATGGAGTCCGTGCGACTCCTCCTTGCGCTAGCCGCTCAGCAGGGCTGGCGCGTCCATCACATGGATGTCAAGTCTGCCTTCCTCAACGGCGACTTGAAGGAGGAGGTCTACGTGCAACAGCCGCCGGGATTTGCGATTCCTGGCCAGGAGGGCAAGGTACTTCGTCTACGCAAGGCTCTCTATGGTTTGCGGCAGGCACCAAGGGCATGGAACGCCAAGCTAGACTCCACGCTCAAGACGATGGGCTTCGGGCAAAGCCCGCACGAGGCGGCCGTCTACCGACGGGGAAATGGAGGAAATGCCCTGTTGGTAGGTGTCTACGTCGACGACTTGGTCATCACCGGCACCAAGGATGCAGAGGTGGCGGCGTTCAAGGAAGAAATGAAGGCCGCCTTCCAGATGAGTGATTTGGGGCTCCTCTCCTTCTACCTGGGGATCGAGGTGCACCAGGACCACTCCGGGATCACGCTTCGACAGACCGCCTACGCCAAGCGCGTCGTTGAGCTAGCCGGGCTCACCGATTGCAACCCAGCTCTCACTCCGATGGAGGAGAGGCTGAAGCTGAGTCGCGATAGCACGGCGGAGGAGGTGGACGCTACACAATACCGGCGTCTTGTGGGGAGCCTTCGCTACCTCGCCCACACACGGCCGGACTTGGCATTCTCCGTCGGCTACGTTAGTCGGTTCATGCAGCGACCGACGACGGAACACCAGCAGGCTGTGAAGAGGATCGTCCGCTACGTTGCGGGGACTCTCGACCACGGCCTCTACTACCCTAGGTGCCCTGGGACAGCACACTTCGTCGGGTACAGCGACAGCGACCACGCCGGCGACATCGACACCAGCAAGAGCACAAGCGGGATCCTCTTCTTCCTCGGCAAGTGCCTCGTGAGCTGGCAGTCAGTCAAGCAGCAGGTGGTGGCCATGTCCAGCTGCGAGGCCGAGTACATAGCGGCCTCCACTGCCTGCACTCAGGCCCTCTGGCTTGCTCGACTGCTTGGTGATCTCCTCGGTCGAGACACCAGCGCAGTGCAGCTCATGGTGGACAGCAAGTCCGCTCTGGCCCTGGCAAAGAACCCCGTATTCCACGAACGGAGCAAGCACATCCGAGTGAGGTACCACTTCATCCGACGCTGTTTGGATGAAGGGAGCATCACGGCGAGCTACATCAACACCAAGGATCAGCTTGCAGACCTCCTCACCAAGCCTCTTGGGCGGATCACGTTCCTTGGACTCTGCTCCAGGATTGGGATGGTCCAGCCTTCCCACAAGACAACGCACAAGACTTAGGGGGAGAATGATGAATAAGCCTCTGTACTGTTGGTCTTTGTGGGGCTGTGTCCTTTGTGGGTCCTTGTGGGGCTGTAGCAAGGACGGGCAGTTAGGAGCAGCAAGGATCAAGCATCCTTGACTGCTTTAGCAGCATCAGTTAGGAGCAGCAAAGGACCAAGCATCCTTGACTGCTTTTAGGCAGCATCTTAGACTAGCATCGTGGACTAGCATTTAGCATATTCTCGGCTGGCTAGCAGCCTATAAATATGTATCCCCAACCCCTGTGGTTGGCATGGCATTTGTGTGTGAGTTTGTGCGAGAAATAAAACCAGAAAATTGCCCCAACTCCTAGTGTCATCCCCTCTCTTCAATGAGAGTAAATCTAGAGATCCTATCAATTATACCATGCTCCCCATGCTCACAGCTATATAATATACTACAATATGCTATTGTACACATGTAAAAAGCTTAGCCAAGAGGTAGAATTGTAACCTGGACGTTCTGGTCTTATACCATGCTCTCAGCAAGGGGCGGGAGGAGCCCCAACCCTAGCGATTTGGGAGCGGGAGGGGGCTGGGCAGGGTAACCCTTCTTCCTTTGTGTGTATCTATCCTATGAGAGCAGCTCATCTTGTGTTTGCCTAAGCATTGTGCGGGCCAAATATTGGCCTCGGTCTGCCCTTTCAGTTACCTGATCGATGACGATTAATTGGGCTGACAGCCGATTAATCGGTCTGACAACCGATTAAATGCCATTTAATCGCCCTGGCCAGTTAACGCACCGAATGTGTGGAATTCGCTTCAGCTACCCTCCAAGTAGCGATTAAATGGCCATTTAACTAATTATTAACCGGCCGAATTCTTGAACAATGGTTGGCACTTTGAAACGATTGCTTGCTTCTCAGTAATAAGTGTGTACAAGCTTACTCCTAAGGAATTGCTAAACAGCACAGGCAACGGAAGTGATAGCTTAGCAGGGACAGCATGGGATCTGAGAAGTGACATTATGCATAACCAAGGTTGAGTCTCCCATGTCGTCCTTGGCCCTTTTTCTGCAGAGTTAGTTGGAACATCCATCCAAATTGTCAGAAGCCAGAACAGCAGCGATCTAAAGGAAAACAGCCACTGTATGTGAAGGTAAGGTGGCCGATGAAACAACAGACCAAGATCCGAGTCATGAACAAGACATGATCAGGGATGGATTGAAGTGGATACTGACTGGTCCGTCCTTTGTGGAAGCCAAGGGCCAGGGAAGTGCGGGGATGGTTGCGAGGAATCATTAAGGAAATGCGGTGCTCTCAGTAGGGCAAAGATTAGGTTGTCTGCAAATGCAGATGAAGCGGAGATCGCCGCAGTAATTGTGCAGCTTGAACACCTGACCAAACTCTATGCAGGGTCAGTTGTCATCGAGACTGGCTCTGCTTCCTTCTGTTCACGAAGCATTGCCTAGGAAAACAGTGCACAGATCATGATGGTGTACTACTAGCGGGAGGCACATGATCTGCAATTATTCTCAGACTGGAGAACTAGCAAAGTTTAAAGAGAGAGCAACAGATCTGCACAGGAACTGGCAAGTTTTGCAGGAACACAAGGAATCAATGCTTCTGACAAGTGTGCCTAGCGTTGAGGGCCTCAGTTATTTGTAGTAAATGTAATACTACTGTTATTTGGTCTATACTGCCCTTCTATGTAAGTTTACTTTTCCAAACAAAGAGACTAAATTATTTCTTTTTCCTCCCAAAGCAAGGCACGCAAACACAAGTGTCAATTGAGAAGGGCAAGCATCAACAAGAGTTAATTAAGCCCTTTTCTTGATGAGATCAATGAAGAGCAAGATAAGAACAAAGTAACTTAAACTGATTGAAGGACAAAAAAAATTTGAGTAAAAAAAGGAGGGGCTGAAAGACATCTATTCTGAAACAGTGAGAGTAGAATGCAAATGTCACATAAATATGATATCTATTCATTATACTTAAACCAAACAATAATAAACATATACTGCACTAACCTCCATAGCAGTAGAAATGCATTTTCCATTGATACATTCAATAATGTCCCCAACTCGAATTCCACATTTTTCGGCAGGAGAGCCCGCTGACACCTGGGTTGAATTGCAGTAACTAATCCTTAGTATGAACGACAAAACAAGCAAACTCAGAAAAGCAACAACAACAAACACTATCTACTTCTTCAACAATAAGACCCTCATCAATCTTGTACTTGATCAATATCTTCTCAACATGAACAGGGTTTAGAAGGCTGATGGCAGAAATTTTCATTTCAAGGTGGGGTCGACGGATGCGCCTATACCAAAGAAAAAATTTACACTTAAATTGAGTAAACATGAGCATGTAAGCCTCACTAAATTAACAATAACAATTCTGGTTAAAACCATCTTCCTGACATGTTTATAAATTGCCAATACCATACTAGAACAAATAATTTGACACAAATAGTGTTTTAAGAAGCTCAAATAGTGTAACCTTATATTCAAATAAGAAACATATATCATAGAATCAATACCAACAAAGTGACCAGAAAACCATTGTCCTATACATCTTAGAGTTGATACCCCACCTTCTTAGAAATATGATTTTGGTTCATGGAAAAGGATTGTCGAAGTTAAGAGGAAACATGGTTTTCCACCTAATTTCTTTGTGTATTTTGCTATAAATAGGATCCCACTGGGTCACAATACATGTCGTTTTGTAATCCCCATCACTCAACATTTTAAGGTCGGGCCATCAATATCGTGAATGATGCCATCATCTACAAGACTGCAGGCTGCCGTAACAAATTGATATGACTAGATATATCATAAATATATACTTATTTTTGTTAAAGGACACATTTTTCATGAAAAGGGACCTCAAGGATTGGAATGTGCCTAGAGTTTTGGCTTTTGATAGGGCTGCATGGAAATCAGCAATCCATGTGCCCGAACCTTGATTTACTATTTTTGTTCTTTTATTTACTTGTGCTTCTACTAGTTTCTGCTTTGACTTGTTTTTTCTCAAGTTCCTGCTTGGGTTTCATATCTAGCCTACCCCAACTTGCTTGGGAAAAAAGGCTCAGTTGTTGTTGTTGTTATTGTTGTTATTGTTTGTTGTACAAATTTTTCATGGAACTAGTGTAACCTTGGAGATACCAATATTCAAACCACACATAATGAGATATAAAGGGAGTACTGATAACACATGGAAGCCAACAGAGTGTTAAGTGTTAACTGTTAACAATCCATTTACTCCATAAAGATTTCACGATGAATCATCCGCGATCTTGGTTGCCGTGGTTATGCTTTCCACCTAGGCCTCGTCAAGATTCCACCGCTAGCCTCATTTGTACATGATTTTTGCTATATGTGTTATTTAACAGAAATCTATTCAAACATACTCTCTGTAAACATATAAGATGACAACCTAGGACTCAGCAAGGTTATGTCCCCAGACTAACTTACACATGATTTTTGCTAGATAAGTATTTATGGAGTCAAATATACAATTGTAAATATGAACATGAATTGCATGAGAAAGAGAAGCAAAAGGTATAAAACAGACCAATCCAAATATAATTTTTGGAATGTATTCTACTTGTTAGAACAAGAAATAAACAATAGGAACGAATCATCTTGAGTAGAACAAAACTGAAAAGGAAAACATACTCAAAGTTTCTCCACAGATGAAAGCACTTGAGTAAAATTGAAGAAGGTATAAAAGACCCTTCTGGACAACTGTCGATCATTCCCACAACCTTCCCTTCTAAGTCAATGACAGGACCTCCTTTATCATACTACAACATTTGAATTAGTAATACTAGAAGTTAGAGTCGAATAAAGCACTAAAAACATTAGATACAACTCAAGTGGAATATATGTGTACCTCACGATTTCGATGTGGACCTTGAATGTACATATGGTGATGCCGCTCATACACTGTTGGATTTGAATATTCGACTCTACCGTGATTTATCATTAGATCGGCAGATTCATCCCTGCCAAGCTCAAAAATGTCTTGAGCACATTTCACTTCATCGTTAAAAGAGGGAAACTGAATAGATGGATCCATTCTAACCCTGAAGAAAGCAAGATCATAGTGCTTCTGGTGGTAGAGCAGGTAGCCCTTTGCATCGGTGCCACCCCGCAAGTGCACAGTAACCTAAAACAACAGTTGTAAGAGAATGGCTTCCAAAAAGACCAGCTGCAAACCATAGCAATCTTTTGGACAGGACTTGTAATGTTTCCAAAAAACGTTTCTAGACAGGAACAACATGATTCATGTTATTTGCAACTAGTTATGACACATGCCACCATAGCGGAGAGTTATTTGAGATAACTTAGGACAAAACAAACCAAAGTTAGACTACAATCATAGAAGTCAACTATGAACAGAAAGTGCATTTCCATGCCATTAATAGCTTACCTGAGCATTAGGAGCATACTCATCTTTGCATAACCAAGTATCCAGTGATGGGCGCTTTGTTCGAATCAGATGTGCAGTCGTCACAACGGTACCAGTTCCCTTCTCACCACCCAAATCAACCCAGAAACCAGAACAACGTGCTAACGGCTCACCATCTGCAATTTCATGCATATAGTAGCAAATAAACATCAAGTTTCCGCAACAATATAAAAAATAGAAGAGACGGGATGTTATAATACCAATTGAGGATGAAATCCCAACAACAAATTGAGCAGCACGAAGCACTATCTTCCTTGAAGGTTCACGGATGTGAAGAAGCAATGGATCATTAACCAGGCAATTTGGAGGTATATCTGGAATAAGTGTGGGCATTTCCATCTGTCGAGCTACACGAAGGCCAACACAGACAAAAAGTAAACACCAACATGCAAAACGAAAATGATTCATGCAGCATTGCAATGATGATGCGTTATGGTATTGCACTACATTGGAATTTCCAGGATATGCCTTATGCCTCGCTTATGTCCATTGAAATGTGGTCTCGGTGACAGGTGGAGTGACATGTCGTCAAACTCAACTTGGTGGAATCATAGTTCTTCAGTGTTTGCTCTTTATTCTTTTTGGAAGTATTGTAAATGTAACCTAAAAAATGTTAATGAAGCCCTAAGGTACAGATAACTCTACCTGAATGTCATATCCGGATATTTCTAAAAATAATTGTAAATTTCGATTTTAGGACTTCAGAATGATCTACGGCATGTTTGGTTCATCCCTGTCTAGCCCTACCAAATGTTGGCAAGAATTGGCTTGCCAATTTTTTGTCTAAGGAATCATCCACCCACATTGACCAATTTTATTTGGCAAGAATCTGTGAGAGAGTTAGAGGGAGACTCATTGGCAACCAAAGTTTTGGCAACAAACCAAACATAGAGTGAAGTATACTAGGCTAACCATTTTTTGGCAGGGCTAGCTTGGGCAGTGAACAAAACATACCCCTAATATTCTCTGTGCTGGCTAGATGGTATATGGTGAGTAAAGAAACTTCAAAATATGACTGAAGCTCGAGGGACTTGAATCGCAAACCTATTTTCCTATACTAGTCCTCTTGCATATCCATATACTGGTAGGATATCACACTGTCCATGGGTTTGCTTATTTCAGTGCCATCGGGATACCTTCCGACCTCCACGGGCATGTAAGGCTCGCGAAGTGGGGAGCTTCCTGCAGAGGAGCAGGTGCCATTATCCTCCTCCTCCCGCCTATTTCTCTTCTTCGCCTTCTTCTCCAACCTATCCTGGCTCCTTTTCCCTTTCCTGGAGGAGCTCTCCGGCCGGCTGATCCCCGTCAAGCTTGGCCCTTTTCCTTTTCCTGCCCCCCTCCGATGGCAATCGCTCGCCGGTCCCATCAAGCTTGTTCCTTGCCGATTTGGAGCGCGAGGATTGCTGCTGCGCGCGCCCCCTCGACCGGGTCGTCATCCCGAACATGGCCGCGGCGGTAGAGGCCCCACCCCTGTTCCGCTTGCTGCCGCGGCGGAGCGCAGGGGTTGTCTTGGACAGCATCCTTCTCCTCGACCAGGATTTCCTGGATCCCGACCCCTCCCCCTCCCACTCCCACTCTCGTGTGGCAAGCGGCAGCATTGCCCTGGCGGCCTCTTGCGTGACGGCAAGCGGCATCACTGACCCGGCGATTTCGATCGGGCCGGGCAGCAAGTTAGCAAACGTCGGCGCTCTCACGATCGCCGGGACAGAAATTAGAGGATCCGAAGGCTGAATTGGATTTCTCCCTCGCGTCGAAGGGTGGGGATCAATGACCTAGCCAACCTTTGGCGGCAAGAGTTCCGTTCCCTTGAGAGGAGGAAGGGAATATGTTCTCCGTTTTGAACCTGCCCGTGGCCTCTCGCACGGTGCGGTCCGAAATCGCGTGGGAAACCGTGACCCGCCGTGTACTCCGCCTGGACCGGCACGATTGAAGGGTTGGAGCGGTTTTTTTCTCTATTATTATCTTCTACTCGCGCGCTGCACCGGGATAAAAATCTCTTTGCATACATGATGCGTACATTAGAATCCTGGCCGTTCTTATCTCTGGATTACTTTCTCTAGCTTGTATGGTTCTCCGTCGCTTTCTTCTCTACCACGTCGTGTCGATGTGATCTTTTCGTCGTCCACTACACTTGAGTCCGGTGATCTCGAGCCAGGCCATTCATGGAGCACTCTCCTCGTTGCAATAGTTGGTGACACTACTGTCCGTTGGGTTGTCATGGCCTTAGCTAGTCTAGCTGTACTCGACTTTCACCCTCGACTCATCAGCCAGACGACACACCCTTAAGACCGGCGGCCCCAGCCACTCGTGTCTATGACCTCTGCCGGTGATAGCTTCAGCGCTCTGCTGCTCTTATTTCTCCGGGCCCTGATCCGAGCAGCCCTCAATTTCCACTTGTCGACCCTCAGCCTAGCTACATCCTTCTGAGAGATTGGCCACAGCGACGGGCGCTTGAGGTCGCACGCACAGATCCTGCTCCACGCGAGTGTGGCAATTAGATTATACTTGGGCGTCATGTTGAACACATAAATACTCTCTCTGATTTAAATTAATATTCTTAGATTGTCTAAATTCAGATATATCCAGTCATGTTTTAGTGCTATATACATCTAAATCTAGACAATCTTATTGGGAGGGAGTACTAAATGTAGATTTTTTTAAACAATACCATTATCACACTTTCACTACTTGGTATTTTTTTTTAAAAATGTTACATGTCCTATATATAAGGTAACTGTTAGTACATGTTACACGATGAAAGAGTAACACGATTTTAGGCGCGCACACAACCAGCACCGCACCATGCACCACACGGGAATCGACATGGTCACCCCACACCGACCCACACGAGACCACACATCCACACACACGCACATGACACCCCCCACCATCCCCGATCGGCATCCTCTCCACCAACCCATCCCGACTTATCCCCAACCGCACGTCCATTGCCACCGTCACCTACCCAACCCCTCTCCATAATCTCTGTCCCGATGATCGAGCGCCTCCCCCCTTCCTAGCGCCATCGGGATCCACCTCCGTCTCGACCGCGTTGGTTTCGTTTCATCCGCCTCCTGTGGCCCGCGTCTAGGCTCCTCCTGCTAGCAGAAGCTCGTCCGAGCCAGCACCGCCTCCGGCCGCCTCCAACCCCAAGGCTCGCTCGTCTGCCCGCCCGGCATCGACCCCAGAGACGTACGCCCCTTGTACAACATCATCACGCGTGTGAACCACCTCCGGCCCGCACGCTCCTCTCCCGACGGCGTATTCCTTCGCTCTAGCAAGCGACGCACCGGTGGGGATTTGAAACAATCAGTACAGAGCATGGGGCATTATAGCATCCGAGTCTCCTTTGGGACACAGCTCTGGGCATGCAGATGTCGCTATTGGTCTGTGCAGCGCAGGGCAGCGTGCCCACAGGGTCTCTCTTCTGCTTCTTGTTTTCTGGGTTGGCTTGCAAATACTGCCAGAAACTTGACGTATATAAATCGAGCGGACTTGGTATCTGGCAGCGATGTGGGACTATCAAACTCCGCATGATTTAGCTAGTTTAGGTGTAGCCTTTGGACGGGACAGACCTCGTGATGCTCGTGGCCCATGATAGCGGAGCAGGCCTAGCAAAGCAGCCGGCTAGCCTACCACGGAGTATCGCATGAGAAGGAAAAAACGTACCGCCTTTTTTTTGACTTAAGTGTAGCATCGGTGGGCAATTTGCTATCTGATGGGAGGGTAAAAGGGTTCAAATAAGTGTTGGACCGGAAAAAACAATCCGTCCTTTATTATTAGATTAGATTAGATATAGATATAAGTTCATTTTATCTTACGCCCTCCGTTCCAAAATAAAGGCAATTTTATTTTTACTAGCACAAATGTTGGGGAATAAAAAGGTAGAAGTATGTTTAAATAAGTCCGACTTCAAAGCAACTTTTTATTTTTTTAATTCTTTTTCATGCTTGTTTCTTTTTCTGTTTTCTTCAGTTTTTAAAGTTTATGAGCTTTTTAAAAAACCATAAATTTTAAAATTTATGAACGACCACACACACGCACAACACCACACACGACCCCATCAGGCGACCCCGGACACGATCCCTATCTGGATATCTCCACCTACCCGGCTCATCCTCAACCTCGATCGAACCCACCTACAAGCCGCCGCCAGCGCCCTTCCTCTCTCTGGCCCGCCATGGCCACCTTTCCAGGAGCTCCTTCCCTCGCTCTCTCAGCGCCATCCTCGAGGTCCCATGCACCTCTACTCAAAGCCGTTGTGGCGCGCCTCCTCGTTCCTGAGCGCCGGCAGGGACCCCGTCTCCCATCGCCAACCTCCCCACGGGTATATCTCCTCCTCTACATGCCCTAGCTCGCGCCGCCATGTTTGCATCTGTGTGCATGCCGCCCTGCTAGGCACATGTCCTCTACTCAGAGCCGCTATCGCACGCCTCCTTGTTCCTAAGCGCCGGCAGGGACCCCGTCTCCCATCGCCGACCTCGCCACCGGTATATCTCCCCCTCTACACGTCCAAGCTCGCGCCGCCATGTCTGCATCTGTGTGCATGCCGCCCTGCCAAGCACCTCTCCTGTCAGAGACACGGGCAGGCCCATCTCTCTTCCCCGTATTTGCGGCGAGAGCCCATCGCTGTTTCATTTTGTATCTGGTCATCTATATCTCTCTCTATATAGATCTTGCCCTGGCATCATTGAATTTCAGATCGGCTTGTTGATTCCGAGCAACCTGCGTAAGTATATAAAGTGGTGGATCTCGATTTAAGGAAACAATGTGGTACTATTTGATAGACGCAGAAGGGGCTCATATCGGCAACCGGGAGCTTGGGAGGAAGCACAAGCTTGGTTGGACCGTATAGAGAAAACGTAGAGAGCAGGGGCCTGCCTCGCGAACCGAATAACGGGAAGCGACCGAATAACGAGAGGCTCGCGTGTTCTTTTTTCTTCTCCGACCGGTATAATTGCATTGGTGGTAATATGTCCTCCGATGAGAGGGTAGAAATGTCCAAAAAAATGTTGGACCGCAATAAACATTTCGTCTTTTATTATTACGTATAGATATAGATTTTGTCCCGAGTAAAAAATATCTTATGTTTGACAAAGTTTATCACGTCAAATATCTATCACACCAAAGCTATTAACTCCATACTAGATTCAACATATAATATACCTCTATATGATACTAAGTACGTCCCAAAGTTTAAGGATTTTTTTTTCAAAAGTCAAACTACGTAAAGTTTGAGTAAGTTTTAAGAAAAAATATTAGTATTTACAACATGAAATCCGTATCCTTTGATTCATCATGAAACATATTTTTATAATGTATTTATATAATATTATAGTTTTTGATACTAGTTTTTCTAAAAGTTTCGTCAAATTTTTCGTAGTTTGATTTTTCAAGATAAATATAAGCCTTAAGGTTTAGGACGGAGGTAGTATAAATTTCACTATATAGATATTGACATATTTTCTTATAATTTCACAATGGTAAGGAGATTGGTAACCGGTAGTTCCTTGCTCGGCCGAGAGTAGGGATTAATCGGCGAATCTACTTATTAAAAAAAAATTAACCGGTCAAACACTAATCCGTAGATTAATAAGGGGTTATACCAACTTATCGCCGACATCTAGCTAACTTTGTAGCACGTGTTTACTTTGTAGTATAGAATATACTCATCGTCTCACATTATTTGACCCGACTTTGTCCAAATATATACTATAGACTTAAGTCTGATAGAAAGGAAGCATTACAAGACCATATAGGAGTATGTTTCTATGTCTTGTGGATCCAAGAAGAAAAAGAACAAATATAGACCAGCTCAAAAAAAAATGAGGAATTAGTCAAAGCCTACCTGGAAAAAAAAAGAACGTAGTTAAAGCATCTCCAGCGTACACAAAAAAAATCCATTGGGGCAAAAAAATGGCTATTATTTAGCGCGGCAGGGTAGCATACGCGCAAAAATAAACATCTCCAGCGTACAAAAAAAATCCATTGGGGCAAAAAAATCGCTATTATTTAGCGCGGCAGGGTAGCATACGCGCAAAAATAAGTCATGCACAAAACAATTTAGGGCACGCACACAAAAAGCCTAATCCCGTGCTGCAAATTTGGTGTGCCATCCAGCGATGTCCAACCGCCAAACTAAAACTTCCGCGTGTGACCTCCTGCATCCCACCTCGACGGCCGCCGGTGAAAAACCGCCCATGGACGACTATTGCGCCACTCCCCCAACCCACCTTCTCCTTGCCCCCACGTTTGCCGATGGAGCAGTTTCACCGCCGCTCGCAACACCTCCCCCCCTGGCCGATGCACCCAACCCTAACGCCACCATCGTCTGTGGCTAGATGTTTGCTCCTCCACGGCCGACGAATGAGGATGTCATCGTCCATCGCCTGCCTTTTAGCCAAGGAATGTCATGCCCAAGCGGCCGACATCTACTGTGGTGCCTGGCCAGAAGAAGGGCAAGATCAGCGCGGGTCCACACGACAAACATCCGGCAGGGCCTGCGGCCGGCCAATTCTACCCACCGCAACGAGAAAAGAGTGTATGTCGGTAACGAGATCAAACTAGGTATGGAGATACCGATGATCGAATCTCGGACATGTAATATATCGCGGAACAAAGGGATTTAGTTACTAGCGTTAAAGGTTCTCACGATCACAGAAGTGATCGTTGAATGTGTAGGAGTCAGTATGGATCTTCAGGTCCCGCTGCTGATTATTGATCGGAGAGGGGTCTCGATCATGTCTGCATTATTCGCAAACCGTAGGGTGACACACTTAAGGGATACCGACACCATTTGGAGCAAATATGTTTCAGATAAAGATTTAAGAAAGCGCTGGAATTATTTCAATAGACACCGAAACTATTTCGGGTGAAAATGCTGAAATTGGTTCTGCATGTAATATTGAAATGTTGTAGGGGGTTTTATGTGAATGTTTGTTAATTAAAGTAATTAAAAAAATTCTGAATAAAAATTATAAAAGAGTTTTATTAAATGAGAGAGCATTAAATTTGGAGAAATTTAATGCATTTAAAGTGGAGACTTTAAAAGAGAATGTGAAGGGGCATATTTATGTGGAGGGAGTTACCACCACATGAATGGAGGAGGTGAAGAGTCACCTCCTCCATGCGCCGGCCATGAAGGAGGGGCACCCCCCCTCCTCCTATAAAAGGCCACCCCCTTCTCACTTCTCACACACACCTCCTTTTGAAGGATCTCTCTCCCCCTCTAGTATTATTCCCCATGGTCTCGGATTAGCGAGATACATGTTCCTGATGGCTTTATCTGGAAAGGAGTTGCTGCTTCCGCTGCTTTGCTGGAGCGAGAGACGGAGGTTGTCGGGGTACCGGACGTGTGTGCGATCACGGATGCACCGCTACTTTGCGGTGCTGGACTTGGTGGTGCTAGAGCTGGATCTGATGGACGTGCTGGAGCCGGACCTGCTGGACTTCATCACGATCTTGAGATCGGCAAGTGTACGACTACATCAACCACGAGTTCCTACTCGTTAACAAAGCTCGTTGTCTATGAGGGTAAGTTCTTGTTGGATGTATGTCCACCCGTTGCTTTGTACCTAGTAGATAGATCTTGGCGTGTAGTTCACACCGTAGGAAATTTTTTGTTTTCTATGCTGCGGACCCAACAGTGGTATCAGAGCCTGATCTATGCGTAGGTGCTTTGCACGGGTAGTACACATATGTTTATATGTGGGCGATGATGATCATGTTATTGCTTCTTTCATGTATTTTGGATATTGGTAGCATAGTGGGATGAAGCGGCCCGGACCAACCTTACATGTCATCGTACATGAGACCGGTTCCACGACTGACATGCAACTTGTTTTGCATAAGTGGCTGGCGGGTGTCTGTCTCTCCTACTATAGTCAATATCTGATTTACAACGAATTGCTAATAACTTAGTTATCCTCGTTGTGGTTCATGTTCGTAGGTAAGAACGGTTCTATCTCCGAAAGCCCTAAGCCACGTAAAACTTGCAATTGATAAATTAGAGGCGTCTAGTTTAGATTGTTGCTGGGCTAGTGTATTGATATGGTATTGTTGTAAGTAGATGTATGATAGATACTCTTACAACACTCAACGTGTAAGTTCCATAGACCTTGGCCTTACACACAAAGGAATGATAGAGATCATACCACGATGCAAGTGATAGAGATCAATTGCATGGACCATATCATCTCACTTTACACATTAGATGTTAGCATCTTATACTGCTAGTTTGGCGCTTTCTGTAGCATTGTAAGATGATCCCTCTTTTAGATATCAAGATAAAAATGTGTTCTTCCTTAAGTATGCATCGTTTTATGGATCGTATTTCGAGACATCACGTGATGATCGGGTGTACTCGACTCTACGCTTTCATACAAACGGGTGTAAGACAGTTTTACACATGCGAGTACTAAGGTTCTTACTTGGCGAGCCTAGCATGTACAGACATGGCATCGGAACACGAACCGAAAGGTTAAACATGAGTCATATAGTTGATATGATGCCCATATAGATGCTCGCCTTTGAAGCTACATCAACTCACGTGATGATCGGACTTGGTGTAGTGGATTTGGTTCATGTAATCACCAAAAAGGCACGAGGGATGTTGTTTTTGAGTGGGAGTTCATTTCTAATTTGGATTAGTCGAACCAAATTTGTCATAAATTAAATCAAAGTGAATTTGCATAGTTTGTTGTAGTCATTGGCATTCATTTTCTACCTTATGCTTAGTTTTTATTTGAGATAATAGAACTATAGAATTCTGGATATTTACTTTACGAACTGGTATCTATTGTTTTGAATGTCAATTTAAAGTTTATAAGTCCTATTGCAAACTTTCAGCAAACTCTATTTACTCCATGAAGTTTAATAAGTAGTATTAAATCAAGAGTAAGAATTCCAATGTTAGCATCTAAAGTATCATGTTTGCCTCCATGATTATTTTGGTGTATACATATCTATTGTGCATACATGCTCCTATATTTTGGGGCCTAAATTATACTAACTCTGCCTGTGGAGAAATTTATAAACTTCAAAATTGAACAAACAATATGGATCATATTTACTCCCTCCGTCCTAAAATAAGTGACTTGCATTTCTCTAGATTCGGATGTATCTCAAACTAAAAAAAGTCTAGATACATACGAATCTAGACAAACCCAAGTCACTTATTTAGGGACGGAGGGAGTACATAAGACTTGGATGAGAAAACATGTATACCTCTTACAACAAATTCACCATCTTCAGATACCTTCACGGTCAATACTTTGATTCTTCGAAGATATCTACGCGTGCAGTATACCAGAATCTGTAAAGCCAACGAAACATATTTCTTAGTGAAAACATTGTGCTAATCACGATTTCGTATAAAAAGACAAACGTCACAGATCAAGTAAATCACTATTAAAACATAAATGTAAGCTTACCTCCACATCCAGAGCAGAATTAAGGCCATCTCTACTATTCACCACTATGCTCAGCAACATGTTTTCTAACTGATAAACAGCAGTAGAAAATTAAAGAGAAGAAGTAGCATAAAGTAATAACCCCTCCATTTCAAAATAGATGTCATTTTAGAGTTGCACAAGATTAAGTGAGTTGGCACAAGTACTAAAAATGTAGGTGAAATGTCAATATTTCCAGCAAATGGTATCAAGAAAGTTCAGGGGATGTTGACAAGCTTCTGCACAGAAAAACGGTAGAGGCAGAGGTCTTGGGTGCAATGGCTGAGAGAAGGAGACCAGAGTAACAGGTACTTCCATATGAAGGCAGGCTGGCATCCAAAGGAAGATAGGATCAAGAAACTGAAAGATGCAGATGGGAAAAAAAATCGGGTGAACAATGCAGAAACATCAGAACAGATGGTATCAGAATTCTTCAAGGTGCTTCACACCAAAGACCCTGATATCAACCCCAATCAGATGCTAACACTCTTTGAGCACAAAGTCAAGGAGTATAAGAACAGGCCCTTATGTAGAGAATTCAGTGATGGCAAAATCCAGGATGATCTGTTTCATATAGGTCCCATCAAGACACCCGCGCTTTCCAGTGAGATTTTCCAAAGGAAGTGGGGCACACTGAGAGCCGATGTTATCAATGCAGTCAAGGAATTCTTCAGATCAGGGATTATGCTGACTGGGTAGGGGGACACAGTTATTTTCTTGAACAGTAACTAACCAGAAGAGCTCACAGATTTCAGACCTGTTAAGCAATGTAATGTGATTTATGAAATTGTGGCCAAATGCTTAGTCCATTGGATGAGATGACGACTGCTCTCCTTGCAAGCTTGATCTGACAAAGGCATATGAGAAGCTTGGTTTTTTTCCAGTCAATGAAGGGCCCACAGTGGGGAGGAGGGTTTCACTGTATATATTCCTGTTTGTGGCTGATGAACATGTATCCTTAATAGAGAAACCAAAAATGAAAATATTACAACCACGAGGCCCTGGCATTTCACATTTTCTCTTCTCGGACGATCTACTTTAGGGCATTGCACCAGTGAGCATGTATAATACTTGCATTGTTGCATTTGTACAAGAAGTGCACAAGTCAGCTCCATAGCCTCAGCAAGTGTTCTGTCCTCTATAGTGAAGATTGCCCAGATACGACGCAACTAGTGAATAGAGATCAATTAGGGTGTCAAGTGGGATCCCACCTAAATCCCACTTCTAGTTCATTTGTCAAAATCTAGTTCAAATTTTTGGTCAAAATTTACACTAGATTTTGGCAAATGAGCTAGAAGTGGGACTTTGGCGGGATCCCACTTGACACCTTAAGATCAATCAGACCCTAGGAGTGACCAACTCAGATTTCAAGGAGAAATATCTAGGGCTCCCGACTCTGGAAGAATGCATGAAAGGTAGCCAACTGAAGCCAATCAGGGAGAAATTCACAAAATGACTGAAATTGATGTGAGAAGTACTTGTTGCATGGCAGAAATAAAAAATTCTAGAAGTCAGTTGCTCAGGCCCTTTTAACCTACATTATGGGTGTCTTCAGATGTCTGCAGATTTCTCTGATGATTAAATGATGAAAAGGAAGTTTTGTGGGGAGACAAAGAAGGACAGCGCAAAGTCCATTGGATGTCACGGTAGAACATGAGCAAACCTAAATGTTAGTGAGGGGTTCCTGAAAATAAATGATATTAGAATGAGAACCTATCAGACATGGGCTACTGCCACATCTCCAGCTTGGCGGGGAATAGAAGACGGCAGCGCGCTGGACCCCAGAACTTCATTAGGGAACTGGAGCTTACAAATGTAGTGGACTATCCTAAGCTTAGAGTATTCATACAAAGGAAAGATGAGAATGTTTCTAACTCAGCTTCAGCACCAATGTATTACAAATGTGACCAAAAGGAACATGCACTTTCCCCAGAATTTTTTGGCACAAAGTTCGATGTTATTCTTGTACTCTCTCCGTTTTAAAATGTAAGATGTTTAGCTTTGTGAAAGGAGTGTATCTAAACCATTTTAAGTGTGTAGGTTCATGTCGGTTTGGAGTGAACCTACACACTAGATGGGATCACTCAAAATGGTTTAGATACACTCCTTTCACAAAGCTAAAACATCTTATATTTTGAAACGGAGGGACTAGATTCTAATTTTTTGGCTGGTTAACCCAGCATAGCTGCAATCGAGTGTGCAAACCCAACACAATTTCTGCATTGCACGAGAAAGTTGGTTTATTGTGTTGGGTTTGTACACTTGATCACAGCTATGTTGGGTTTGCACACTCAATATCGGCCATGTTGGGTTCACCAGCCGACAAATCAGAAACCAAGCAATGAGATACTCTGCACTGCTTGTTCCAGTAGCATGAGGTGGAAGTGATCACCAGGATCAAGTTACCTATCCCGAGATGCAGAAGATATTATCGGTTGGCACCATTGTTCAGTAATTCGCTAACTGGTAACTGCTCGCTCGGCTTGTGAATAGAGATTAATAGGTGAATCGGCTATTTAACTGGATTAATTGGTCGATTAAATAGGCAAATGACAGTATATTCCAACATATATAGTTTTTTATGTATTATTGATGAATAAGCCTCTGTACTGTTGGTCTTTGTGGGGCTGTGTCCTCTGTGGGTCCTTGTGGGGCTGTAGCAAGGGCGGGCAGTTAGGAGCAGCAAGGATCAAGCATCCTTGACTGCTTTAGCAGCATCAGTTAGGAGCAACAAAGGACCAAGCATCCTTGACTGCTTTTAGGCAGCATCTTAGACTAGCATCTTGGACTAGCATTTAGCATATTCTCGGCTGGCTAGCAGCCTATAAATATGTATCCCCAACCCCTGTGGTTGGCATGGCATTTGTGTGTGAGTTTGTGCGAGAAATAAAACCAGAAAATTGCCCCAACTCCTAGTGTCATCCCCTCTCTTCAATGAGAGTAAATCTAGAGATCCTATCAAGTGGTATCAGAGCTAGGTTGTCTTGTAGGCTGAGTGTTTCCTGCTCATCCCCCTCACCGGGTGTGCAGCAGCCCCAGCGGGCAAGTGCAGCAGCTCAAGCTATCCCTGGTGGCCTCTCCCCTTCCGCGCAGTCGAGCAGCAGCTCGTTAGCAGCCGCTCTTCCTCCACGCAACAGCCCCCCAGCGGCCAGCCATGTCCCAAGGTCGCTCTCAGCACTCGGCTACCTCGAGCGTGCGGCGTCGGCAGGAGGCCGAGCTCGCCGCGGCAGAGGAGCGTGAGCGGGCGGCAGCAGCAGCCGTTGTGGCGACAGCCAGGGCGTCAAGGCTGGCAGCGGCGGAACTGGCAGCAGCCAGAGCGGAGGCAGAAGCAGCAGCAGCGGTGGAGGCATCACGTACAGCAGCGGCAGAGGCCCAGGCTCTGCGCGGCAGCATCAGCGGCTCCATTTCAGGCGGAAGCAGCGTCGACACAGCCCACGAGCGGACGGCGCGGTGGGCAGCCGAGCATGCCCAAGCACTCGGCGGTGTCGCTCCAGGAGGAGGTGAGCACTGCGGTGACGCTCCCGGAGGAGGCGCGCACGGCGGTGGCGCTCCAGGAGGAGGCGCGCACGGCGGTGGCGCTCCAGGAGGAGGCGCGCATGGAGGCGGCGGCCGAAACGACCAAGACCGTGGCCTCTACGAGGTCCGGGCTGTGGTCAGGGACGTTGGTCCCGGTGCTGGGTGGCCTACCCTCACCAAAACCAACTACGTCGAGTGGGCCGCGGTCATGAAGGTCCGGCTCCAGGTGCGACACATGTGGGAGGCAGTCCAGGATGCCAACGTCGACCACCATGACGATCGACGGGCGCTGGACGCCCTCCTCGCCGCTGTCCCGCCCGAGATGCAGTTCTCGCTTTCCAACAAGCGGACTGCCAAGGAGGCCTGGGAGGCCATCGCTGCGTCGCGCATCGGCAGCGACCGTGCTCGCAAGGCCGCGCTGCAGGCACTCCGCAAGGAGTGGGACGACCTGGCTTTCAAGCCAGGTGAGGACATCGACGACTTTGCTCTCCGTCTCAACACTTTGCTGCAGAAGATGGAGCGGTTCGGCGACGCCACCTACAACGAGGAAAAAGCTGTCGAGAAGCTTTTTCGCTGCGTCCCCACGAAGTACAGACAGATAGCTCGCTCAATCGAATCCCTGCTGGACCTCAGCACGATGTCGATCGAGGAGGCAATCGGTCGCCTCAAGGTCGTCGACTTCGACGAGCCAGAGCTTCCCTCAGGGTCCATCACCACTGTTGGGAAGCTGCTCCTCACTCGGGAGCGGTGGGACGCCGGCCACGGTGACAGGAAGAAGGGGGAGTCCTCTTCCGCATCAGGTGGCCGCAGGCGCGGCAAACCGCGCAAGGGGCGCAAAGACGACCAGGTCAGGGTGCAAGGTGGCGCCCGCGGAGGTGCCCGGGGAGGCGCCGCCGGCAGGCCCCAGTTGGCCCAAGATGACGCCTGCCACAACTGTGGCCGGCTTGGCCATTGGGCCAAGGAGTGTCGACAGCCACGACGCGGCCAGGCCCACGTCGCACAGGCAGGAGAGGAGGAGCCGGCTTTGTTCATGGCTCATGCGAGCATCGAGCTACGCCCTGCGGCACCGACTGCAGCGGCTCCCCTCCACCTCGACGAGCCAAAGGCACACGCCCTTCTCGGCGATGGTTCCGGCACCGACAAGACTGGCGGGTGGTGCCTTGACACCGGCGCCACCCACCACATGACTGGTCGACGGGAGTTCTTCGCCGAGCTCGACTCCGACGTGCGAGGCTCCGTCAAGTTTGGAGATGCCTCCACCGTGGAGATTCAGGGCGTCGGCTCCGTCATCTTCGCCGCCAAGACCGGAGAGCACCGGATGCTCACCGGTGTCTACTACATCCCTGCGCTGAGAAACTCCATCATCAGCTTGGGACAGCTGGATGAGAACGGCTCGCGCGTGCTGATCGAGCACGGGATCCTGCGCATCTGGGATCGCCATCGTCGCCTTCTTGCCAAGGTAACTAGAGGCGCAAATCGGCTCTATGTCCTTGATGTGCAGGTGGCACAGCCCCTCTGCCTCGCCGCCCGTCGGGACGACGAGGCGTGGCAGTGGCACGAGCGCTTCGGGCACCTTCACTTCGAGGCTCTGAAGCGGCTCAGCAGCAAGGAGATGGTGCGCGGCATGCCGTGCCTCGAACACGTGGAGCAGTTCTGCGACGTCTGCGTGATGACGAAGCAGAGGCGACTCCCCTTTCCCCAGCAGGCGAGCTTCAGAGCTAAGGAGAAGCTCGAGCTCGTGCACGGGGACTTGTGTGGACCGGTGACTCCGGCCACACCGGGAGGACGACGCTACTTCCTGCTGCTCGTCGACGACTTCTCCCGCTACATGCGGGTGGTGCTTCTCAGCAGCAAGGGAGAAGCAGCGGACGCCATCAGGCGTACGCAGGTTGCTGCAGAGGCGGAGTGCGGCTGCAAGCTGCGCGTGCTGCGCACCGACAACGGCGGCGAATTCACAGCAACTGAATTCGCGTCGTACTGCGCTGATGAGGGCATTCAGCGCCACTACTCCGCCCCTTACAGCCCGCAGCAGAACGGCGTCGTCGAGCGGCGCAACCAGACGGTTGTGGGGATGGCCCGGGCCCTCCTCAAGCAGAGAGGGATGCCGGCTGTCTTCTGGGGGGAGGCGGTGCTGACAGCCGTCTACATCCTCAACCGCTCACCTACGAAGGAACTTGACGGCAAGACGCCGTACGAGGCGTGGCATGGGCGCAAGCCGGCGGTCTCCCACTTACGGGTCTTCGGCTGCCTCGCATTCGCCAAGGAACTCGGCCACATCGGCAAGCTCGACGACAGGAGCACTCCGGGAGTGTTCATCGGCTACGCGGAGGGCTCGAAGGCCTACCGCATCCTCGACCCGAAGACACGGCGTGTGCGCACGGCGCGAGATGTTGTGTTCAACGAAGGGCGAGGGTGGACGTGGGACAAGGCGGTGGACGACGGCTCGACTCCGACGTATGACGACTTCATTGTCGAGTACGTCCACTTCGAGGGAGCGGGGGGAGCAGGCAGCTCCTCCTCGCCGAGCGCGTCTACCTCAGTTCCCAAGTCTCCATCTGTCCCGGTGGCTGTCACACCGATGGCACCACAGCTGCCGACGCCACCAACGCCACGTGCTCCAGCACCAGCAGTCACACCTCCGGGCACGTCTACTCCGGCACCAGCAGTCACACCTCCGGGCACGTCCACTCCGGCACCAGTGGTCACACCTCCGGGCACGTCTACACCAGCCCCAGCTCGCGTCGAGCGTAGCCCGGTGGAGTTCGCTTCCCCGCTCGCTCACGATGAGGAGCGCATCGACGCGTATTACGACGGCGAGCCGTTGCGGTACCGTACGATGGAGGGTCTTCTCGGCGACCAGCCGGTGCCGGGACAGGTGCCACGCAACCTGGAGGCGCAACTGCAACTTGCATGTGACGACGGTGAGCCTCGGTCTTTTGCAGAAGCGGAGCAAGACGCGGCATGGCGAGCCGCGATGCAGTTGGAGATGGATGCGGTCGAGAAGAACCGCACATGGGAGCTCGCTGACCTCCCTCAAGGTCACCGGGCGATCACCCTTAAGTGGGTGTTCAAGCTGAAGAGGGATGAATCCGGCGCCATCGTCAAGCACAAGGCTCGCTTGGTGGCCCGAGGTTTCTTGCAGCAGGAGGGGGTCGACTTCGACGACGCCTTTGCTCCTGTGGCACGGATGGAGTCCGTGCGACTCCTCCTTGCGCTAGCCGCTCAGCAGGGCTGGCGCGTCCATCACATGGATGTCAAGTCTGCCTTCCTCAACGGCGACTTGAAGGAGGAGGTCTACGTGCAACAGCCGCCGGGATTTGCGATTCCTGGCCAGGAGGGCAAGGTACTTCGTCTACGCAAGGCTCTCTATGGTTTGCGGCAGGCACCAAGGGCATGGAACGCCAAGCTAGACTCCACGCTCAAGACGATGGGCTTCGGGCAAAGCCCGCACGAGGCGGCCGTCTACCGACGGGGCAATGGAGGAAATGCCCTGTTGGTAGGTGTCTACGTCGACGACTTGGTCATCACCGGCACCAAGGATGCAGAGGTGGCGGCGTTCAAGGAAGAAATGAAGGCCGCCTTCCAGATGAGTGATTTGGGGCTCCTCTCCTTCTACCTGGGGATCGAGGTGCACCAGGACCACTCCGGGATCACGCTTCGACAGACCGCCTACGCCAAGCGCGTCGTTGAGCTAGCCGGGCTCACCGATTGCAACCCAGCTCTCAATCCGATGGAGGAGAGGCTGAAGCTGAGTCGCGATAGCACGGCGGAGGAGGTGGACGCTACACAGTACCGGCGTCTTGTGGGGAGCCTTCGCTACCTCGCCCACACACGGCCGGACTTGGCATTCTCCGTCGGCTACGTTAGTCGGTTCATGCAGCGACCGACGACGGAACACCAGCAGGCTGTGAAGAGGATCGTCCGATACGTTGCGGGGACTCTCGACCACGGCCTCTACTACCCTAGGTGCCCTGGGACAGCACACTTCGTCGGGTACAGCGACAGCGACCACGCCGGCGACATCGACACCAGCAAGAGCACAAGCGGGATCCTCTTCTTCCTCGGCAAGTGCCTCGTGAGCTGGCAGTCAGTCAAGCAGCAGGTGGTGGCCATGTCCAGCTGCGAGGCCGAGTACATAGCGGCCTCCACTGCCTGCACTCAGGCCCTCTGGCTTGCTCGACTGCTTGGTGATCTCCTCGGTCGAGACACCAGCGCAGTGCAGCTCATGGTGGACAGCAAGTCCGCTCTGGCCCTGGCAAAGAACCCCGTATTCCACGAACGGAGCAAGCACATCCGAGTGAGGTACCACTTCATCCGACGCTGTTTGGATGAAGGGAGCATCACGGCGAGCTACATCAACACCAAGGATCAGCTTGCAGACCTCCTCACCAAGCCTCTTGGGCGGATCACGTTCCTTGGACTCTGCTCCAGGATTGGGATGGTCCAGCCTTCCCACAAGACAACGCACAAGACTTAGGGGGAGAATGATGAATAAGCCTCTGTACTGTTGGTCTTTGTGGGGCTGTGTCCTTTGTGGGTCCTTGTGGGGCTGTAGCAAGGACGGGCAGTTAGGAGCAGCAAGGATCAAGCATCCTTGACTGCTTTAGCAGCATCAGTTAGGAGCAGCAAAGGACCAAGCATCCTTGACTGCTTTTAGGCAGCATCTTAGACTAGCATCTTGGACTAGCATTTAGCATATTCTCGGCTGGCTAGCAGCCTATAAATATGTATCCCCAACCCCTGTGGTTGGCATGGCATTTGTGTGTGAGTTTGTGCGAGAAATAAAACCAGAAAATTGCCCCAACTCCTAGTGTCATCCCCTCTCTTCAATGAGAGTAAATCTAGAGATCCTATCAATTATACCATGCTCCCCATGCTCACAGCTATATAATATACTACAATATGCTATTGTACACATGTAAAAAGCTTAGCCAAGAGGTAGAATTGTAACCTGGACGTTCTGGTCTTATACCATGCTCTCAGCAAGGGGCGGGAGGAGCCCCAACCCTAGCGATTTGGGAGCGGGAGGGGGCTGGGCAGGGTAACCCTTCTTCCTTTGTGTGTATCTATCCTATGAGAGCAGCTCATCTTGTGTTTTCCTAAGCATTGTGCGGGCCAAATATTGGCCTCGGTCTGCCCTTTCAGTTACCTGATCGATGACGATTAATTGGGCTGACAGCCGATTAATCGGTCTGACAACCGATTAAATGCCATTTAATCGCCCTGGCCAGTTAACGCACCGAATGTGTGGAATTCGCTTCAGCTACCCTCCAAGTAGCGATTAAATGGCCATTTAACTAATTATTAACCGGCCGAATTCTTGAACAATGGTTGGCACTTTGAAACGATTGCTTGCTTCTCAGTAATAAGTGTGTACAAGCTTACTCCTAAGGAATTGCTAAACAGCACAGGCAACGGAAGTGATAGCTTAGCAGGGACAGCATGGGATCTGAGAAGTGACATTATGCATAACCAAGGTTGAGTCTCCCATGTCGTCCTTGGCCCTTTTTCTGCAGAGTTAGTTGGAACATCCATCCAAATTGTCAGAAGCCAGAACAGCAGCGATCTAAAGGAAAACAGCCACTGTATGTGAAGGTAAGGTGGCCGATGAAACAACAGACCAAGATCCGAGTCATGAACAAGACATGATCAGGGATGGATTGAAGTGGATACTGACTGGTCCGTCCTTTGTGGAAGCCAAGGGCCAGGGAAGTGCGGGGATGGTTGCGAGGAATCATTAAGGAAATGCGGTGCTCTCAGTAGGGCAAAGATTAGGTTGTCTGCAAATGCAGATGAAGCGGAGATCGCTGCAGTAATTGTGCAGCTTGAACACCTGACCAAACTCTATGCAGGGTCAGTTGTCATCGAGACTGGCTCTGCTTCCTTCTGTTCACGAAGCATTGCCTAGGAAAACAGTGCACAGATCATGATGGTGTACTACTAGCGGGAGGCACATGATCTGCAATTATTCTCAGACTGGAGAACTAGCAAAGTTTAAAGAGAGAGCAACAGATCTGCACAGGAACTGGCAAGTTTTGCAGGAACACAAGGAATCAATGCTTCTGACAAGTGTGCCTAGCGTTGAGGGCCTCAGTTATTTGTAGTAAATGTAATACTACTGTTATTTGGTCTATACTGCCCTTCTATGTAAGTTTACTTTTCCAAACAAAGAGACTAAATTATTTCTTTTTCCTCCCAAAGCAAGGCACGCAAACACAAGTGTCAATTGAGAAGGGCAAGCATCAACAAGAGTTAATTAAGCCCATTTCTTGATGAGATCAATGAAGAGCAAGATAAGAACAAAGTAACTTAAACTGATTGAAGGACAAAAAAAATTTGAGTAAAAAAAGGAGGGGCTGAAAGACATCTATTCTGAAACAGTGAGAGTAGAATGCAAATGTCACATAAATATGATATCTATTCATTATACTTAAACCAAACAATAATAAACATATACTGCACTAACCTCCATAGCAGTAGAAATGCATTTTCCATTGATACATTCAATAATGTCCCCAACTCGAATTCCACATTTTTCGGCAGGAGAGCCCGCTGACACCTGGGTTGAATTGCAGTAACTAATCCTTAGTATGAACGACAAAACAAGCAAACTCAGAAAAGCAACAAAAACAAACAATATCTACTTCTTCAACAATAAGACCCTCATCAATCTTGTACTTGATCAATATCTTCTCAACATGAACAGGGTTTAGAAGGCTGATGGCAGAAATTTTCATTTCAAGGTGGGGTCGACGGATGCGCCTATACCAAAGAAAAAATTTACACTTAAATTGAGTAAACATGAGCATGTAAGCCTCACTAAATTAACAATAACAATTCTGGTTAAAACCATCTTCCTGACATGTTTATAAATTGCCAATACCATACTAGAACAAATAATTTGACACAAATAGTGTTTTAAGAAGCTCAAATAGTGTAACCTTATATTCAAATAAGAAACATATATCATAGAATCAATACCAACAAAGTGACCAGAAAACCATTGTCCTATACATCTTAGAGTTGATACCCCACCTTCTTAGAAATATGATTTTGGTTCATGGAAAAGGATTGTCGAAGTTAAGAGGAAACATGGTTTTCCACCTAATTTCTTTGTGTATTTTGCTATAAATAGGATCCCACTGGGTCACAATACATGTCGTTTTGTAATCCCCATCACTCAACATTTTAAGGTCGGGCCATCAATATCGTGAATGATGCCATCATCTACAAGACTGCAGGCTGCCGTAACAAATTGATATGACTAGATATATCATAAATATATACTTATTTTTGTTAAAGGACACATTTTTCATGAAAAGGGACCTCAAGGATTGGAATGTGCCTAGAGTTTTGGCTTTTGATAGGGCTGCATGGAAATCAGCAATCCATGTGCCCGAACCTTGATTTACTATTTTTGTTCTTTTATTTACTTGTGCTTCTACTAGTTTCTGCTTTGACTTGTTTTTTCTCAAGTTCCTGCTTGGGTTTCATATCTAGCCTACCCCAACTTGCTTGGGAAAAAAGGCTCAGTTGTTGTTGTTGTTATTGTTGTTATTGTTTGTTGTACAAATTTTTCATGGAACTAGTGTAACCTTGGAGATACCAATATTCAAACCACACATAATGAGATATAAAGGGAGTACTGATAACACATGGAAGCCAACAGAGTGTTAAGTGTTAACTGTTAACAATCCATTTACTCCATAAAGATTTCACGATGAATCATCCGCGATCTTGGTTGCCGTGGTTATGCTTTCCACCTAGGCCTCGTCAAGATTCCACCGCTAGCCTCATTTGTACATGATTTTTGCTATATGTGTTATTTAACAGAAATCTATTCAAACATACTCTCTGTAAACATATAAGATGACAACCTAGGACTCAGCAAGGTTATGTCCCCAGACTAACTTACACATGATTTTTGCTAGATAAGTATTTATGGAGTCAAATATACAATTGTAAATATGAACATGAATTGCATGAGAAAGAGAAGCAAAAGGTATAAAACAGACCAATCCAAATATAATTTTTGGAATGTATTCTACTTGTTAGAACAAGAAATAAACAATAGGAACGAATCATCTTGAGTAGAACAAAACTGAAAAGGAAAACATACTCAAAGTTTCTCCACAGATGAAAGCACTTGAGTAAAATTGAAGAAGGTATAAAAGACCCTTCTGGACAACTGTCGATCATTCCCACAACCTTCCCTTCTAAGTCAATGACAGGACCTCCTTTATCATACTACAACATTTGAATTAGTAATACTAGAAGTTAGAGTCGAATAAAGCACTAAAAACATTAGATACAACTCAAGTGGAATATATGTGTACCTCACGATTTCGATGTGGACCTTGAATGTACATATGGTGATGCCGCTCATACACTGTTGGATTTGAATATTCGACTCTACCGTGATTTATCATTAGATCGGCAGATTCATCCCTGCCAAGCTCAAAAATGTCTTGAGCACATTTCACTTCATCGTTAAAAGAGGGAAACTGAATAGATGGATCCATTCTAACCCTGAAGAAAGCAAGATCATAGTGCTTCTGGTGGTAGAGCAGGTAGCCCTTTGCATCGGTGCCACCCCGCAAGTGCACAGTAACCTAAAACAACAGTTGTAAGAGAATGGCTTCCAAAAAGACCAGCTGCAAACCATAGCAATCTTTTGGACAGGACTTGTAATGTTTCCAAAAAACGTTTCTAGACAGGAACAACATGATTCATGTTATTTGCAACTAGTTATGACACATGCCACCATAGCGGAGAGTTATTTGAGATAACTTAGGACAAAACAAACCAAAGTTAGACTACAATCATAGAAGTCAACTATGAACAGAAAGTGCATTTCCATGCCATTAATAGCTTACCTGAGCATTAGGAGCATACTCATCTTTGCATAACCAAGTATCCAGTGATGGGCGCTTTGTTCGAATCAGATGTGCAGTCGTCACAACGGTACCAGTTCCCTTCTCACCACCCAAATCAACCCAGAAACCAGAACAACGTGCTAACGGCTCACCATCTGCAATTTCATGCATATAGTAGCAAATAAACATCAAGTTTCCGCAACAATATAAAAAATAGAAGAGACGGGATGTTATAATACCAATTGAGGATGAAATCCCAACAACAAATTGAGCAGCACGAAGCACTATCTTCCTTGAAGGTTCACGGATGTGAAGAAGCAATGGATCATTAACCAGGCAATTTGGAGGTATATCTGGAATAAGTGTGGGCATTTCCATCTGTCGAGCTACACGAAGGCCAACACAGACAAAAAGTAAACACCAACATGCAAAACGAAAATGATTCATGCAGCATTGCAATGATGATGCGTTATGGTATTGCACTACATTGGAATTTCCAGGATATGCCTTATGCCTCGCTTATGTCCATTGAAATGTGGTCTCGGTGACAGGTGGAGTGACATGTCGTCAAACTCAACTTGGTGGAATCATAGTTCTTCAGTGTTTGCTCTTTATTCTTTTTGGAAGTATTGTAAATGTAACCTAAAAAATGTTAATGAAGCCCTAAGGTACTGAATGTCATATCCGGATATTTCTAAAAATAATTGTAAATTTCGATTTTAGGACTTCAGAATGATCTACGGCATGTTTGGTTCATCCCTGTCTAGCCCTACCAAATGTTGGCAAGAATTGGCTTGCCAATTTTTTGTCTAAGGAATCATCCACCCACATTGACCAATTTTATTTGGCAAGAATCTGTGAGAGAGTTAGAGGGAGACTCATTGGCAACCAAAGTTTTGGCAACAAACCAAACATAGAGTGAAGTATACTAGGCTAACCATTTTTTGGCAGGGCTAGCTTGGGCAGTGAACAAAACATACCCCTAATATTCTCTGTGCTGGCTAGATGGTATATGGTGAGTAAAGAAACTTCAAAATATGACTGAAGCTCGAGGGACTTGAATCGCAAACCTATTTTCCTATACTAGTCCTCTTGCATATCCATATACTGGTAGGATATCACACTGTCCATGGGTTTGCTTATTTCAGTGCCATCGGGATACCTTCCGACCTCCACGGGCATGTAAGGCTCGCGAAGTGGGGAGCTTCCTGCAGAGGAGCAGGTGCCATTATCCTCCTCCTCCCGCCTATTTCTCTTCTTCGCCTTCTTCTCCAACCTATCCTGGCTCCTTTTCCCTTTCCTGGAGGAGCTCTCCGGCCGGCTGATCCCCGTCAAGCTTGGCCCTTTTCCTTTTCCTGCCCCCCTCCGATGGCAATCGCTCGCCGGTCCCATCAAGCTTGTTCCTTGCCGATTTGGAGCGCGAGGATTGCTGCTGCGCGCGCCCCCTCGACCGGGTCGTCATCCCGAACATGGCCGCGGCGGTAGAGGCCCCACCCCTGTTCCGCTTGCTGCCGCGGCGGAGCGCAGGGGTTGTCTTGGACAGCATCCTTCTCCTCGACCAGGATTTCCTGGATCCCGACCCCTCCCCCTCCCACTCCCACTCTCGTGTGGCAAGCGGCAGCATTGCCCTGGCGGCCTCTTGCGTGACGGCAAGCGGCATCACTGACCCGGCGATTTCGATCGGGCCGGGCAGCAAGTTAGCAAACGTCGGCGCTCTCACGATCGCCGGGACAGAAATTAGAGGATCCGAAGGCTGAATTGGATTTCTCCCTCGCGTCGAAGGGTGGGGATCAATGACCTAGCCAACCTTTGGCGGCAAGAGTTCCGTTCCCTTGAGAGGAGGAAGGGAATATGTTCTCCGTTTTGAACCTGCCCGTGGCCTCTCGCACGGTGCGGTCCGAAATCGCGTGGGAAACCGTGACCCGCCGTGTACTCCGCCTGGACCGGCACGATTGAAGGGTTGGAGCGGTTTTTTTCTCTATTATTATCTTCTACTCGCGCGCTGCACCGGGATAAAAATCTCTTTGCATACATGATGCGTACATTAGAATCCTGGCCGTTCTTATCTCTGGATTACTTTCTCTAGCTTGTATGGTTCTCCGTCGCTTTCTTCTCTACCACGTCGTGTCGATGTGATCTTTTCGTCGTCCACTACACTTGAGTCCGGTGATCTCGAGCCAGGCCATTCATGGAGCACTCTCCTCGTTGCAATAGTTGGTGACACTACTGTCCGTTGGGTTGTCATGGCCTTAGCTAGTCTAGCTGTACTCGACTTTCACCCTCGACTCATCAGCCAGACGACACACCCTTAAGACCGGCGGCCCCAGCCACTCGTGTCTATGACCTCTGCCGGTGATAGCTTCAGCGCTCTGCTGCTCTTATTTCTCCGGGCCCTGATCCGAGCAGCCCTCAATTTCCACTTGTCGACCCTCAGCCTAGCTACATCCTTCTGAGAGATTGGCCACAGCGACGGGCGCTTGAGGTCGCACGCACAGATCCTGCTCCACGCGAGTGTGGCAATTAGATTATACTTGGGCGTCATGTTGAACACATAAATACTCTCTCTGATTTAAATTAATATTCTTAGATTGTCTAAATTCAGATATATCCAGTCATGTTTTAGTGCTATATACATCTAAATCTAGACAATCTTATTGGGAGGGAGTACTAAATGTAGATTTTTTTAAACAATACCATTATCACACTTTCACTACTTGGTATTTTTTTTTAAAAATGTTACATGTCCTATATATAAGGTAACTGTTAGTACATGTTACACGATGAAAGAGTAACACGATTTTAGGCGCGCACACAACCAGCACCGCACCATGCACCACACGGGAATCGACATGGTCACCCCACACCGACCCACACGAGACCACACATCCACACACACGCACATGACACCCCCCACCATCCCCGATCGGCATCCTCTCCACCAACCCATCCCGACTTATCCCCAACCGCACGTCCATTGCCACCGTCACCTACCCAACCCCTCTCCATAATCTCTGTCCCGATCGAGCGCCTCCCCCCTTCCTAGCGCCATCGGGATCCACCTCCGTCTCGACCGCGTTGGTTTCGTTTCATCCGCCTCCTGTGGCCCGCGTCTAGGCTCCTCCTGCTAGCAGAAGCTCGTCCGAGCCAGCACCGCCTCCGGCCGCCTCCAACCCCAAGGCTCGCTCGTCTGCCCGCCCGGCATCGACCCCAGAGACGTACGCCCCTTGTACAACATCATCACGCGTGTGAACCACCTCCGGCCCGCACGCTCCTCTCCCGACGGCGTATTCCTTCGCTCTAGCAAGCGACGCACCGGTGGGGATTTGAAACAATCAGTACAGAGCATGGGGCATTATAGCATCCGAGTCTCCTTTGGGACACAGCTCTGGGCATGCAGATGTCGCTATTGGTCTGTGCAGCGCAGGGCAGCGTGCCCACAGGGTCTCTCTTCTGCTTCTTGTTTTCTGGGTTGGCTTGCAAATACTGCCAGAAACTTGACGTATATAAATCGAGCGGACTTGGTATCTGGCAGCGATGTGGGACTATCAAACTCCGCATGATTTAGCTAGTTTAGGTGTAGCCTTTGGACGGGACAGACCTCGTGATGCTCGTGGCCCATGATAGCGGAGCAGGCCTAGCAAAGCAGCCGGCTAGCCTACCACGGAGTACCGCATGAGAAGGAAAAAACGTACCGCCTTTTTTTTGACTTAAGTGTAGCATCGGTGGGCAATTTGCTATCTGATGGGAGGGTAAAAGGGTTCAAATAAGTGTTGGACCGGAAAAAACAATCCGTCCTTTATTATTAGATTAGATTAGATTAGATATAGATATAAGTTCATTTTATCTTACGCCCTCCGTTCCAAAATAAAGGCAATTTTATTTTTACTAGCACAAATGTTGGGGAATAAAAAGGTAGAAGTATGTTTAAATAAGTCCGACTTCAAAGCAACTTTTTATTTTTTTAATTCTTTTTCATGCTTGTTTCTTTTTCTGTTTTCTTCAGTTTTTAAAGTTTATGAGCTTTTTAAAAAACCATAAATTTTAAAATTTATGAACGACCACACACACGCACAACACCACACACGACCCCATCAGGCGACCCCGGACACGATCCCTATCTGGATATCTCCACCTACCCGGCTCATCCTCAACCTCGATCGAACCCACCTACAAGCCGCCGCCAGCGCCCTTCCTCTCTCTGGCCCGCCATGGCCACCTTTCCAGGAGCTCCTTCCCTCGCTCTCTCAGCGCCATCCTCGAGGTCCCATGCACCTCTACTCAAAGCCGTTGTGGCGCGCCTCCTCGTTCCTGAGCGCCGGCAGGGACCCCGTCTCCCATCGCCAACCTCGCCACGGGTATATCTCCTCCTCTACATGCCCTAGCTCGCGCCGCCATGTTTGCATCTGTGTGCATGCCGCCCTGCTAGGCACATGTCCTCTACTCAGAGCCGCTATCGCACGCCTCCTTGTTCCTAAGCGCCGGCAGGGACCCCGTCTCCCATCGCCGACCTCGCCACCGGTATATCTCCCCCTCTACACGTCCAAGCTCGCGCCGCCATGTCTGCATCTGTGTGCATGCCGCCCTGCCAAGCACCTCTCCTGTCAGAGACACGGGCAGGCCCATCTCTCTTCCCCGTATTTGCGGCGAGAGCCCATCGCTGTTTCATTTTGTATCTGGTCATCTATATCTCTCTCTCTATATAGATCTTGCCCTGGCATCATTGAATTTCAGATCGGCTTGTTGATTCCGAGCAACCTGCGTAAGTATATAAAGTGGTGGATCTCGATTTAAGGAAACAATGTGGTACTATTTGATAGACGCAGAAGGGGCTCATATCGGCAACCGGGAGCTTGGGAGGAAGCACAAGCTTGGTTGGACCGTATAGAGAAAACGTAGAGAGCAGGGGCCTGCCTCGCGAACCGAATAACGGGAAGCGACCGAATAACGAGAGGCTCGCGTGTTCTTTTTTCTTCTCCAACCGGTATAATTGCATTGGTGGTAATATGTCCTCCGATGAGAGGGTAGAAATGTCCAAAAAAATGTTGGACCGCAATAAACATTTCGTCTTTTATTATTACGTATAGATATAGATTTTGTCCCGAGTAAAAAATATCTTATGTTTGACAAAGTTTATCACGTCAAATATCTATCACACCAAAGCTATTAACTCCATACTAGATTCAACATATAATATACCTCTATATGATACTAAGTACGTCCCAAAGTTTAAGGATTTTTTTTTCAAAAGTCAAACTACGATAAAGTTTGAGTAAGTTTTAAGAAAAAATATTAGTATTTACAACATGAAATCCGTATCCTTTGATTCATCATGAAACATATTTTTATAATGTATTTATATAATATTATAGTTTTTGATACTAGTTTTTCTAAAAGTTTCGTCAAATTTTTCGTAGTTTGATTTTTCAAGATAAATATAAGCCTTAAGGTTTAGGACGGAGGTAGTATAAATTTCACTATATAGATATTGACATATTTTCTTATAATTTCACAATGGTAAGGAGATTGGTAACCGGTAGTTCCTTGCTCGGCCGAGAGTAGGGATTAATCGGCGAATCTACTTATTAAAAAAAATTAACCGGTCAAACACTAATCCGTAGATTAATAAGGGGTTATACCAACTTATCGCCGACATCTAGCTAACTTTGTAGCACGTGTTTACTTTGTAGTATAGAATATACTCATCGTCTCACATTATTTGACCCGACTTTGTCCAAATATATACTATAGACTTAAGTCTGATAGAAAGGAAGCATTACAAGACCATATAGGAGTATGTTTCTATGTCTTGTGGATCCAAGAAGAAAAAGAACAAATATAGACCAGCTCAAAAAAATGAGGAATTAGTCAAAGCCTACCTGGAAAAAAAAGAACGTAGTTAAAGCATCTCCAGCGTACACAAAAAAAATCCATTGGGGCAAAAAAATGGCTATTATTTAGCGCGGCAGGGTAGCATACGCGCAAAAATAAACATCTCCAGCGTACAAAAAAAATCCATTGGGGCAAAAAAATCGCTATTATTTAGCGCGGCAGGGTAGCATACGCGCAAAAATAAGTCATGCACAAAACAATTTAGGGCACGCACACAAAAAGCCTAATCCCGTGCTGCAAATTTGGTGTGCCATCCAGCGATGTCCAACCGCCAAACTAAAACTTCCGCGTGTGACCTCCTGCATCCCACCTCGACGGCCGCCGGTGAAAAACCGCCCATGGACGACTATTGCGCCACTCCCCCAACCCACCTTCTCCTTGCCCCCACGTTTGCCGATGGAGCAGTTTCACCGCCGCTCGCAACACCTCCCCCCCTGGCCGATGCACCCAAGCCTAACGCCACCATCGTCTGTGGCTAGATGTTTGCTCCTCCACGGCCGACGAATGAGGATGCCATCGTCCATCGCCTGCCTTTTAGCCAAGGAATGTCATGCCCAAGCGGCCGACATCTACTGTGGTGCCTGGCCAGAAGAAGGGCAAGATCAGCACGGGTCCACACGACAAACATCCGGCAGGGCCTGCGGCCGGCCAATTCTACCCACCGCAACGAGAAAAGAGTGTATGTCGGTAACGAGATCAAACTAGGTATGGAGATACCGATGATCGAATCTCGGACATGTAATATATCGCGGAACAAAGGGATTTAGTTACTAGCGTTAAAGGTTCTCACGATCACAGAAGTGATCGTTGAATGTGTAGGAGTCAGTATGGATCTTCAGGTCCCGCTGCTGATTATTGATCGGAGAGGGGTCTCGATCATGTCTGCATTATTCGCGAACCGTAGGGTGACACACTTAAGGGATACCGACACCATTTGGAGCAAATATGTTTCAGATAAAGATTTAAGAAAGCGCTGGAATTATTTCAATAGACACCGAAACTATTTCGGGTGAAAATGCTGAAATTGGTTCTGCATGTAATATTGAAATGTTGTAGGGGGTTTTATGTGAATGTTTGTTAATTAAAGTAATTAAAAAAATTCTGAATAAAAATTATAAAAGAGTTTTATTAAATGAGAGAGCATTAAATTTGGAGAAATTTAATGCATTTAAAGTGGAGACTTTAAAAGAGAATGTGAAGGGGCATATTTATGTGGAGGGAGTTACCACCACATGAATGGAGGAGGTGAAGAGTCACCTCCTCCATGCGCCGGCCATGAAGGAGGGGCACCCCCCTCCTCCTATAAAAGGCCACCCCCTCCTCACTTCTCACACACACCTCCTTTTGAAGGATCTCTCTCCCCCTCTAGTATTATTCCCCATGGTCTCGGATTAGCGAGATACATGTTCCTGATGGCTTTATCTGGAAAGGAGTTGCTGCTTCCGCTGCTTTGCTGGAGCGAGGGACGGAGGTTGTCGGGGTACCGGACGTGTGTGCGATCACGGATGCACCGCTACTTTGCGGTGCTGGACTTGGTGGTGCTGGAGCTGGATCTGATGGACGTGCTGGAGCCGGACCTGCTGGACTTCATCACGATCTTGAGATCGGCAAGTGTACGACTACATCAACCACGAGTTCCTACTCGTTAACAAAGCTCGTTGTCTATGAGGGTAAGTTCTTGTTGGATGTATGTCCACCCGTTGCTTTGTACCTAGTAGATAGATCTTGGCGTGTAGTTCACACCGTAGGAAATTTTTTGTTTTCTATGCTGCGGACCCAACAGTGGTATCAGAGCCTGATCTATGCGTAGGTGCTTTGCACGGGTAGTACACATATGTTTATATGTGGGCGATGATGATCATGTTATTGCTTCTTTCATGTATTTTGGATATTGGTAGCATAGTGGGATGAAGCGGCCCGGACCAACCTTACATGTCATCGTACATGAGACCGGTTCCACGACTGACATGCAACTTGTTTTGCATAAGTGGCTGGCGGGTGTCTGTCTCTCCTACTATAGTCAATATCTGATTTACAACGAATTGCTAATAACTTAGTTATCCTCGTTGTGGTTCATGTTCGTAGGTAAGAACGGTTCTATCTCCGAAAGCCCTAAGCCACGTAAAACTTGCAATTGATAAATTAGAGGCGTCTAGTTTAGATTGTTGCTGGGCTAGTGTATTGATATGGTATTGTTGTAAGTAGATGTATGATAGATACTCTTACAACACTCAACGTGTAAGTTCCATAGACCTTGGCCTTACACACAAAGGAATGATAGAGATCATACCACGATGCAAGTGATAGAGATCAATTACATGGACCATATCATCTCACTTTACACATTAGATGTTAGCATCTTATACTGCTAGTTTGGCGCTTTCTGTAGCATTGTAAGATGATCCCTCTTTTAGATATCAAGATAAAAATGTGTTCTTCCTTAAGTATGCATCGTTTTATGGATCGTATTTCGAGACATCACGTGATGATCGGGTGTACTCGACTCTACGCTTTCATACAAACGGGTGTAAGACAGTTTTACACATGCGAGTACTAAGGTTCTTACTTGGCGAGCCTAGCATGTATAGACATGGCATCGGAACACGAACCGAAAGGTTAAACATGAGTCATATAGTTGATATGATGCCCATATAGATGCTCGCCTTTGAAGCTACATCAACTCACGTGATGATCGGACTTGGTGTAGTGGATTTGGTTCATGTAATCACCAAAAAGGCACGAGGGATGTTGTTTTTGAGTGGGAGTTCATTTCTAATTTGGATTAGTCGAACCAAATTTGTCATAAATTAAATCAAAGTGAATTTGCATAGTTTGTTGTAGTCATTGGCATTCATTTTCTACCTTATGCTTAGTTTTTATTTGAGATAATAGAACTATAGAATTCTGGATATTTACTTTACGAACTGGTATCTATTGTTTTGAATGTCAATTTAAAGTTTATAAGTCCTATTGCAAACTTTCAGCAAACTCTATTTACTCCATGAAGTTTAATAAGTAGTATTAAATCAAGAGTAAGAATTCCAATGTTAGCATCTAAAGTATCATGTTTGCCTCCATGATTATTTTGGTGTATACATATCTATTGTGCATACATGCTCCTATATTTTGGGGCCTAAATTATACTAACTCTGCCTGTGGAGAAATTTATAAACTTCAAAATTGAACAAACAATATGGATCATATTTACTCCCTCCGTCCTAAAATAAGTGACTTGCATTTCTCTAGATTCGGATGTATCTCAAACTAAAAAAAGTCTAGATACATACGAATCTAGACAAACCCAAGTCACTTATTTAGGGACGGAGGGAGTACATAAGACTTGGATGAGAAAACATGTATACCTCTTACAACAAATTCACCATCTTCAGATACCTTCACGGTCAATACTTTGATTCTTCGAAGATATCTACGCGTGCTGTATACCAGAATCTGTAAAGCCAACGAAACATATTTCTTAGTGAAAACATTGTGCTAATCACGATTTCGTATAAAAAGACAAACGTCACAGATCAAGTAAATCACTATTAAAACATAAATGTAAGCTTACCTCCACATCCAGAGCAGAATTAAGGCCATCTCTACTATTCACCACTATGCTCAGCAACATGTTTTCTAACTGATAAACAGCAGTAGAAAATTAAAGAGAAGAAGTAGCATAAAGTAATAACCCCTCCATTTCAAAATAGATGTCATTTTAGAGTTGCACAAGATTAAGTGAGTTGGCACAAGTACTAAAAATGTAGGTGAAATGTCAATATTTCCAGCAAATGGTATCAAGAAAGTTCAGGGGATGTTGACAAGCTTCTGCACAGAAAAACGGTAGAGGCAGAGGTCTTGGGTGCAATGGCTGAGAGAAGGAGACCAGAGTAACAGGTACTTCCATATGAAGGCAGGCTGGCATCCAAAGGAAGATAGGATCAAGAAACTGAAAGATGCAGATGGGAAAAAAAATCGGGTGAACAATGCAGAAACATCAGAACAGATGGTATCAGAATTCTTCAAGGTGCTTCACACCAAAGACCCTGATATCAACCCCAATCAGATGCTAACACTCTTTGAGCACAAAGTCAAGGAGTATAAGAACAGGCCCTTATGTAGAGAATTCAGTGATGGCAAAATCCAGGATGATCTGTTTCATATAGGTCCCATCAAGACACCCGCGCTTTCCAGTGAGATTTTACAAAGGAAGTGGGGCACACTGAGAGCCGATGTTATCAATGCAGTCAAGGAATTCTTCAGATCAGGGATTATGCTGACTGGGTAGGGGGACACAGTTATTTTCTTGAACAGTAACTAACCAGAAGAGCTCACAGATTTCAGACCTGTTAAGCAATGTAATGTGATTTATGAAATTGTGGCCAAATGCTTAGTCCATTGGATGAGATGACGACTGCTCTCCTTGCAAGCTTGATCTGACAAAGGCATATGAGAAGCTTGGTTTTTTTCCAGTCAATGAAGGGCCCACAGTGGGGAGGAGGGTTTCACTGTATATATTCCTGTTTGTGGCTGATGAACATGTATCCTTAATAGAGAAACCAAAAATGAAAATATTACAACCACGAGGCCCTGGCATTTCACATTTTCTCTTCTCGGACGATCTACTTTAGGGCATTGCACCAGTGAGCATGTATAATACTTGCATTGTTGCATTTGTACAAGAAGTGCACAAGTCAGCTCCATAGCCTCAGCAAGTGTTCTGTCCTCTATAGTGAAGATTGCCCAGATACGACGCAACTAGTGAATAGAGATCAATTAGGGTGTCAAGTGGGATCCCACCTAAATCCCACTTCTAGTTCATTTGTCAAAATCTAGTTCAAATTTTTGGTCAAAATTTACACTAGATTTTGGCAAATGAGCTAGAAGTGGGACTTTGGCGGGATCCCACTTGACACCTTAAGATCAATCAGACCCTAGGAGTGACCAACTCAGATTTCAAGGAGAAATATCTAGGGCTCCCGACTCTGGAAGAATGCATGAAAGGTAGCCAACTGAAGCCAATCAGGGAGAAATTCACAAAATGACTGAAATTGATGTGAGAAGTACTTGTTGCATGGCAGAAATAAAAAATTCTGGAAGTCAGTTGCTCAGGCCCTTTTAACCTACATTATGGGTGTCTTCAGATGTCTGCAGATTTCTCTGATGATTAAATGATGAAAAGGAAGTTTTGTGGGGAGACAAAGAAGGACAACGCAAAGTCCATTGGATGTCACGGTAGAACATGAGCAAACCTAAATGTTATGTTGGCCTAGGATTTCGAAACATGAGTGAGGGGTTCCTGAAAATATATGATATTAGAATGAGAACCTATCAGACATGGGCTACTGCCACATCTCCAGCTTGGCGGGGAATAGAAGACGGCAGCGCGCTGGACCCCAGAACTTCATTAGGGAACTGGAGCTTACAAATGTAGTGGACTATCCTAAGCTTAGAGTATTCATACAAAGGAAAGATGAGAATGTTTCTAACTCAGCTTCAGCACCAATGTATTACAAATGTGACCAAAAGGAACATGCACTTTCCCCAGAATTTTTTGGCACAAAGTTCGATGTTATTCTTGTACTCTCTCCGTTTTAAAATGTAAGATGTTTAGCTTTGTGAAAGGAGTGTATCTAAACCATTTCAAGTGTGTAGGTTCATGTCGGTTTGGAGTGAACCTACACACTAGATGGGATCACTCAAAATGGTTTAGATACACTCCTTTCACAAAGCTAAAACATCTTATATTTTGAAACGGAGGGACTAGATTCTAATTTTTTGGCTGGTTAACCCAGCATAGCTGCAATCGAGTGTGCAAACCCAACACAATTTCTGCATTGCACGAGAAAGTTGGTTTATTGTGTTGGGTTTGTACACTTGATCACAGCTATGTTGGGTTTGCACACTCAATATCGGCCATGTTGGGTTCACCAGCCGACAAATCAGAAACCAAGCAATGAGATACTCTGCACTGCTTGTTCCAGTAGCATGAGGTGGAAGTGATCACCAGGATCAAGTTACCTATCCCGAGATGCAGAAGATATTATCGGTTGGCACCATTGTTCAGTAATTCGCTAACTGGTAACTGCTCGCTCGGCTTGTGAATAGAGATTAATAGGTGAATCGGCTATTTAACTGGATTAATTGGTCGATTAAATAGGCAAATGACAGTATATTCCAACATATATAGTTTTTTATGTATTATTGATGAATAAGCCTCTGTACTGTTGGTCTTTGTGGGGCTGTGTCCTTTGTGGGTCCTTGTGGGGCTGTAGCAAGGGCGGGCAGTTAGGAGCAGCAAGGATCAAGCATCCTTGACTGCTTTAGCAGCATCAGTTAGGAGCAACAAAGGACCAAGCATCCTTGATTGCTTTTAGGCAGCATCTTAGACTAGCATCTTGGACTAGCATTTAGCATATTCTCGGCTGGCTAGCAGCCTATAAATATGTATCCCCAACCCCTGTGGTTGGCATGGCATTTGTGTGTGAGTTTGTGCGAGAAATAAAACCAGAAAATTGCCCCAACTCCTAGTGTCATCCCCTCTCTTCAATGAGAGTAAATCTAGAGATCCTATCAAGTGGTATCAGAGCTAGGTTGTCTTGTAGGCTGAGTGTTTCCTGCTCATCCCCCTCACCGGGTGTGCAGCAGCCCCAGCGGGCAAGTGCAGCAGCTCAAGCTATCCCTGGTGGCCTCTCCCCTTCCGCGCAGTCGAGCAGCAGCTCGTTAGCAGCCGCTCTTCCTCCACGCAACAGCCCCCCAGCGGCCAGCCATGTCCCAAGGTCGCTCTCAGCACTCGGCTACCTCGAGCGTGCGGCGTCGGCAGGAGGCCGAGCTCGCCGCGGCAGAGGAGCGTGAGCGGGCGGCAGCAGCAGCCGTTGTGGCGACAGCCAGGGCGTCAAGGCTGGCAGCGGCGGAACTGGCAGCAGCCAGAGCGGAGGCAGAAGCAGCAGCAGCGGTGGAGGCATCACGTACAGCAGCGGCAGAGGCCCAGGCTCTGCGCGGCAGCATCAGCGGCTCCATTTCAGGCGGAAGCAGCGTCGACACAGCCCACGAGCGGACGGCGCGGTGGGCAGCCGAGCATGCCCAAGCACTCGGCGGTGTCGCTCCAGGAGGAGGTGAGCACTGCGGTGACGCTCCCGGAGGAGGCGCGCACGGCGGTGGCGCTCCAGGAGGAGGCGCGCACGGCGGTGGCGCTCCAGGAGGAGGCGCGCATGGAGGCGGCGGCCGAAACGACCAAGACCGTGGCCTCTACGAGGTCCGGGCTGTGGTCAGGGACGTTGGTCCCGGTGCTGGGTGGCCTACCCTCACCAAAACCAACTACGTCGAGTGGGCCGCGGTCATGAAGGTCCGGCTCCAGGTGCGACACATGTGGGAGGCAGTCCAGGATGCCAACGTCGACCACCATGACGATCGACGGGCGCTGGACGCCCTCCTCGCCGCTGTCCCGCCCGAGATGCAGTTCTCGCTTTCCAACAAGCGGACTGCCAAGGAGGCCTGGGAGGCCATCGCTGCGTCGCGCATCGGCAGCGACCGTGCTCGCAAGGCCGCGCTGCAGGCACTCCGCAAGGAGTGGGACGACCTGGCTTTCAAGCCAGGTGAGGACATCGACGACTTTGCTCTCCGTCTCAACACTTTGCTGCAGAAGATGGAGCGGTTCGGCGACGCCACCTACAACGAGGAAAAAGCTGTCGAGAAGCTTTTTCGCTGCGTCCCCACGAAGTACAGACAGATAGCTCGCTCAATCGAATCCCTGCTGGACCTCAGCACGATGTCGATCGAGGAGGCAATCGGTCGCCTCAAGGTCGTCGACTTCGACGAGCCAGAGCTTCCCTCAGGGTCCATCACCACTGCTGGGAAGCTGCTCCTCACTCGGGAGCGGTGGGACGCCGGCCACGGTGACAGGAAGAAGGGGGAGTCCTCTTCCGCATCAGGTGGCCGTAGGCGCGGCAAACCGCGCAAGGGGCGCAAAGACGGCCAGGTCAGGGTGCAAGGTGGCGCCCGCGGAGGTGCCCGGGGAGGCGCCGCCGGCAGGCCCCAGTTGGCCCAAGATGACGCCTGCCACAACTGTGGCCGGCTTGGCCATTGGGCCAAGGAGTGTCGACAGCCACGACGCGGCCAGGCCCACGTCGCACAGGCAGGAGAGGAGGAGCTGGCTTTGTTCATGGCTCATGCGAGCATCGAGCTACGCCCTGCGGCACCGACTGCAGCGGCTCCCCTCCACCTCGACGAGCCAAAGGCACACGCCCTTCTCGGCGATGGTTCCGGCACCGACAAGACTGGCGGGTGGTGCCTTGACACCGGCGCCACCCACCACATGACTGGTCGACGGGAGTTCTTCGCCGAGCTCGACTCCGACGTGCGAGGCTCCGTCAAGTTTGGAGATGCCTCCGCCGTGGAGATTCAGGGCGTCGGCTCCGTCATCTTCGCCGCCAAGACCGGAGAGCACCGGATGCTCACCGGTGTCTACTACATCCCTGCGCTGAGAAACTCCATCATCAGCTTGGGACAGCTGGATGAGAACGGCTCGCGCGTGCTGATCGAGCACGGGATCCTGCGCATCTGGGATCGCCATCGTCGCCTTCTTGCCAAGGTAACTAGAGGCGCAAATCGGCTCTATGTCCTTGATGTGCAGGTGGCACAGCCCCTCTGCCTCGCCGCCCGTCGGGACGACGAGGCGTGGCAGTGGCACGAGCGCTTCGGGCACCTTCACTTCGAGGCTCTGAAGCGGCTCAGCAGCAAGGAGATGGTGCGCGGCATGCCGTGCCTCGAACACGTGGAGCATTTCTGCGACGTCTGCGTGATGACGAAGCAGAGGCGACTTCCCTTTCCCCAGCAGGCGAGCTTCAGAGCTAAGGAGAAGCTCGAGCTCGTGCACGGGGACTTGTGTGGACCGGTGACTCCGGCCACACCGGGAGGACGACGCTACTTCCTGCTGCTCGTCGACGACTTCTCCCGCTACATGCGGGTGGTGCTTCTCAGCAGCAAGGGAGAAGCAGCGGACGCCATCAGGCGTACGCAGGTTGCTGCAGAGGCGGAGTGCGGCTGCAAGCTGCGCGTGCTGCGCACCGACAATGGCGGCGATTTCACAGCAACTGAATTCGCGTCGTACTGCGCTGATGAGGGCATTCAGCGCCACTACTCCGCCCCTTACAACCCGCAGCAGAACGGCGTCGTCGAGCGGCGCAACCAGACGGTTGTGGGGATGGCCCGGGCCCTCCTCAAGCAGAGAGGGATGCCGGCTGTCTTCTGGGGGGAGGCGGTGCTGACAGCCGTCTACATCCTCAACCGCTCACCTACGAAGGCACTTGACGGCAAGACGCCGTACGAGGCGTGGCATGGGCGCAAGCCGGCGGTCTCCCACTTACGGGTCTTCGGCTGCCTCGCATTCGCCAAGGAACTCGGCCACATCGGCAAGCTCGACGACAGGAGCACTCCGGGAGTGTTCATCGGCTACGCGGAGGGCTCGAAGGCCTACCGCATCCTCGACCCGTAGACACGGCGTGTGCGCACGGCGCGAGATGTTGTGTTCAACGAAGGGCGAGGGTGGACGTGGGACAAGGCGGTGGACGACGGCTCGACTCCGACGTATGACGACTTCATTGTCGAGTACGTCCACTTCGAGGGAGCGGGGGGAGCAGGCAGCTCCTCCTCGCCGAGCGCGTCTACCTCAGTTCCCAAGTCTCCATCTGTCCCGGTGGCTGTCACACCGATGGCACCACAGCTGCCGACGCCACCAACGCCACGTGCTCCAGCACCAGCAGTCACACCTCCGGGCACGTCTACTCCGGCACCAGCAGTCACACCTCCGGGCACGTCCACTCCGGCACCAGTGGTCACACCTCCGGGCACGTCTACACCAGCCCCAGCTCGCGTCGAGCGCAGCCCGGTGGAGTTCGCTTCCCCGCTCGCTCACGATGAGGAGCGCATCGACGCGTATTACGACGGCGAGCCGTTGCGGTACCGTACGATGGAGGGTCTTCTCGGCGACCAGCCGGTGCCGGGACAGGTGCCACGCAACCTGGAGGCGCAACTGCAACTTGCATGTGACGACGGTGAGCCTCGGTCTTTTGCAGAAGCGGAGCAAGACGCGGCATGGCGAGCCGCGATGCAGTTGGAGATGGATGCGGTCGAGAAGAACCGCACATGGGAGCTCGCTGACCTCCCTCAAGGTCACCGGGCGATCACCCTTAAGTGGGTGTTCAAGCTGAAGAGGGATGAATCCGGCGCCATCGTCAAGCACAAGGCTCGCTTGGTGGCCCGAGGTTTCTTGCAGCAGGAGGGGGTCGACTTCGACGACGCCTTCGCTCCTGTGGCACGGATGGAGTCCGTGCGACTCCTCCTTGCGCTAGCCGCTCAGCAGGGCTGGCGCGTCCATCACATGGATGTCAAGTCTGCCTTCCTCAACGGCGACTTGAAGGAGGAGGTCTACGTGCAACAGCCGCCGGGATTTGCGATTCCTGGCCAGGAGGGCAAGGTACTTCGTCTACGCAAGGCTCTCTATGGTTTGCGGCAGGCACCAAGGGCATGGAACGCCAAGCTAGACACCACGCTCAAGACGATGGGCTTCGGGCAAAGCCCGCACGAGGCGGCCGTCTACCAACGGGGCAATGGAGGAAATGCCCTGTTGGTAGGTGTCTACGTCGACGACTTGGTCATCACCGGCACCAAGGATGCAGAGGTGGCGGCGTTCAAGGAAGAAATGAAGGCCGCCTTCCAGATGAGTGATTTGGGGCTCCTCTCCTTCTACCTGGGGATCGAGGTGCACCAGGACCACTCCGGGATCACGCTTCGACAGACCGCCTACGCCAAGCGCGTCGTTGAGCTAGCCGGGCTCACCGATTGCAACCCAGCTCTCACTCCGATGGAGGAGAGGCTGAAGCTGAGTCGCGATAGCACGGCGGAGGAGGTGGACGCTACACAGTACCGACGTCTTGTGGGGAGCCTTCGCTACCTCGCCCACACACGGCCGGACTTGGCATTCTCCGTCGGCTACGTTAGTCGGTTCATGCAGCGACCGACGACGGAACACCAGCAGGCTGTGAAGAGGATCGTCCGCTACGTTGCGGGGACTCTCGACCACGGCCTCTACTACCCTAGGTGCCCTGGGACAGCACACTTCGTCGGGTACAGCGACAGCGACCACGCCGGCGACATCGACACCAGCAAGAGCACAAGCGGGATCCTCTTCTTCCTCGGCAAGTGCCTCGTGAGCTGGCAGTCAGTCAAGCAGCAAGTGGTGGCCATGTCCAGCTGCGAGGCCGAGTACATAGCGGCCTCCACTGCCTGCACTCAGGCCCTCTGGCTTGCTCGACTGCTTGGTGATCTCCTCGGTCGAGACACCAGCGCAGTGCAGCTCATGGTGGACAGCAAGTCCGCTCTGGCCCTGGCAAAGAACCCCGTATTCCACGAACGGAGCAAGCACATCCGAGTGAGGTACCACTTCATCCGACGCTGTTTGGATGAAGGGAGCATCACGACGAGCTACATCAACACCAAGGATCAGCTTGCAGACCTCCTCACCAAGCCTCTTGGGCGGATCACGTTCCTTGGACTCTGCTCCAGGATTGGGATGGTCCAGCCTTCCCACAAGACAACGCACAAGACTTAGGGGGAGAATGATGAATAAGCCTCTGTACTGTTGGTCTTTGTGGGGCTGTGTCCTTTGTGGGTCCTTGTGGGGCTGTAGCAAGGACGGGCAGTTAGGAGCAGCAAGGATCAAGCATCCTTGACTGCTTTAGCAGCATCAGTTAGGAGCAGCAAAGGACCAAGCATCCTTGACTGCTTTTAGGCAGCATCTTAGACTAGCATCTTGGACTAGCATTTAGCATATTCTCGGCTGGCTAGCAGCCTATAAATATGTATCCCCAACCCCTGTGGTTGGCATGGCATTTGTGTGTGAGTTTGTGCGAGAAATAAAACCAGAAAATTGCCCCAACTCCTAGTGTCATCCCCTCTCTTCAATGAGAGTAAATCTAGAGATCCTATCAATTATACCATGCTCCCCATGCTCACAGCTATATAATATACTACAATATGCTATTGTACACATGTAAAAAGCTTAGCCAAGAGGTAGAATTGTAACCTGGACGTTCTGGTCTTATACCATGCTCTCAGCAAGGGGCGGGAGGAGCCCCAACCCTAGCGATTTGGGAGCGGGAGGGGGCTGGGCAGGGTAACCCTTCTTCCTTTGTGTGTATCTATCCTATGAGAGCAGCTCATCTTGTGTTTGCCTAAGCATTGTGCGGGCCAAATATTGGCCTCGGTCTGCCCTTTCAGTTACCTGATCGATGACGATTAATTGGGCTGACAGCCGATTAATCGGTCTGACAACCGATTAAATGCCATTTAATCGCCCTGGCCAGTTAACGCACCGAATGTGTGGAATTCGCTTCAGCTACCCTCCAAGTAGCGATTAAATGGCCATTTAACTAATTATTAACCGGCCGAATTCTTGAACAATGGTTGGCACTTTGAAACGATTGCTTGCTTCTCAGTAATAAGTGTGTACAAGCTTACTCCTAAGGAATTGCTAAACAGCACAGGCAACGGAAGTGATAGCTTAGCAGGGACAGCATGGGATCTGAGAAGTGACATTATGCATAACCAAGGTTGAGTCTCCCATGTCGTCCTTGGCCCTTTTTCTGCAGAGTTAGTTGGAACATCCATCCAAATTGTCAGAAGCCAGAACAGCAGCGATCTAAAGGAAAACAGCCACTGTATGTGAAGGTAAGGTGGCCGATGAAACAACAGACCAAGATCCGAGTCATGAACAAGACATGATCAGGGATGGATTGAAGTGGATACTGACTGGTCCGTCCTTTGTGGAAGCCAAGGGCCAGGGAAGTGCGGGGATGGTTGCGAGGAATCATTAAGGAAATGCGGTGCTCTCAGTAGGGCAAAGATTAGGTTGTCTGCAAATGCAGATGAAGCGGAGATCGCCGCAGTAATTGTGCAGCTTGAACACCTGACCAAACTCTATGCAGGGTCAGTTGTCATCGAGACTGGCTCTGCTTCCTTCTGTTCACGAAGCATTGCCTAGGAAAACAGTGCACAGATCATGATGGTGTACTACTAGCGGGAGGCACATGATCTGCAATTATTCTCAGACTGGAGAACTAGCAAAGTTTAAAGAGAGAGCAACAGATCTGCACAGGAACTGGCAAGTTTTGCAGGAACACAAGGAATCAATGCTTCTGACAAGTGTGCCTAGCGTTGAGGGCCTCAGTTATTTGTAGTAAATGTAATACTACTGTTATTTGGTCTATACTGCCCTTCTATGTAAGTTTACTTTTCCAAACAAAGAGACTAAATTATTTCTTTTTCCTCCCAAAGCAAGGCACGCAAACACAAGTGTCAATTGAGAAGGGCAAGCATCAACAAGAGTTAATTAAGCCCTTTTCTTGATGAGATCAATGAAGAGCAAGATAAGAACAAAGTAACTTAAACTGATTGAAGGACAAAAAAAATTTGAGTAAAAAAAGGAGGGGCTGAAAGACATCTATTCTGAAACAGTGAGAGTAGAATGCAAATGTCACATAAATATGATATCTATTCATTATACTTAAACCAAACAATAATAAACATATACTGCACTAACCTCCATAGCAGTAGAAATGCATTTTCCATTGATACATTCAATAATGTCCCCAACTCGAATTCCACATTTTTCGGCAGGAGAGCCCGCTGACACCTGGGTTGAATTGCAGTAACTAATCCTTAGTATGAACGACAAAACAAGCAAACTCAGAAAAGCAACAACAACAAACAATATCTACTTCTTCAACAATAAGACCCTCATCAATCTTGTACTTGATCAATATCTTCTCAACATGAACAGGGTTTAGAAGGCTGATGGCAGAAATTTTCATTTCAAGGTGGGGTCGACGGATGCGCCTATACCAAAGAAAAAATTTACACTTAAATTGAGTAAACATGAGCATGTAAGCCTCACTAAATTAACAATAACAATTCTGGTTAAAACCATCTTCCTGACATGTTTATAAATTGCCAATACCATACTAGAACAAATAATTTGACACAAATAGTGTTTTAAGAAGCTCAAATAGTGTAACCTTATATTCAAATAAGAAACATATATCATAGAATCAATACCAACAAAGTGACCAGAAAACCATTGTCCTATACATCTTAGAGTTGATACCCCACCTTCTTAGAAATATGATTTTGGTTCATGGAAAAGGATTGTCGAAGTTAAGAGGAAACATGGTTTTCCACCTAATTTCTTTGTGTATTTTGCTATAAATAGGATCCCACTGGGTCACAATACATGTCGTTTTGTAATCCCCATCACTCAACATTTTAAGGTCGGGCCATCAATATCGTGAATGATGCCATCATCTACAAGACTGCAGGCTGCCGTAACAAATTGATATGACTAGATATATCATAAATATATACTTATTTTTGTTAAAGGACACATTTTTCATGAAAAGGGACCTCAAGGATTGGAATGTGCCTAGAGTTTTGGCTTTTGATAGGGCTGCATGGAAATCAGCAATCCATGTGCCCGAACCTTGATTTACTATTTTTGTTCTTTTATTTACTTGTGCTTCTACTAGTTTCTGCTTTGACTTGTTTTTTCTCAAGTTCCTGCTTGGGTTTCATATCTAGCCTACCCCAACTTGCTTGGGACAAAAGGCTCAGTTGTTGTTGTTGTTATTGTTGTTATTGTTTGTTGTACAAATTTTTCATGGAACTAGTGTAACCTTGGAGATACCAATATTCAAACCACACATAATGAGATATAAAGGGAGTACTGATAACACATGGAAGCCAACAGAGTGTTAAGTGTTAACTGTTAACAATCCATTTACTCCATAAAGATTTCACGATGAATCATCCGCGATCTTGGTTGCCGTGGTTATGCTTTCCACCTAGGCCTCGTCAAGATTCCACCGCTAGCCTCATTTGTACATGATTTTTGCTATATGTGTTATTTAACAGAAATCTATTCAAACATACTCTCTGTAAACATATAAGATGACAACCTAGGACTCAGCAAGGTTATGTCCCCAGACTAACTTACACATGATTTTTGCTAGATAAGTATTTATGGAGTCAAATATACAATTGTAAATATGAACATGAATTGCATGAGAAAGAGAAGCAAAAGGTATAAAACAGACCAATCCAAATATAATTTTTGGAATGTATTCTACTTGTTAGAACAAGAAATAAACAATAGGAACGAATCATCTTGAGTAGAACAAAACTGAAAAGGAAAACATACTCAAAGTTTCTCCACAGATGAAAGCACTTGAGTAAAATTGAAGAAGGTATAAAAGACCCTTCTGGACAACTGTCGATCATTCCCACAACCTTCCCTTCTAAGTCAATGACAGGACCTCCTTTATCATACTACAACATTTGAATTAGTAATACTAGAAGTTAGAGTCGAATAAAGCACTAAAAACATTAGATACAACTCAAGTGGAATATATGTGTACCTCACGATTTCGATGTGGACCTTGAATGTACATATGGTGATGCCGCTCATACACTGTTGGATTTGAATATTCGACTCTACCGTGATTTATCATTAGATCGGCAGATTCATCCCTGCCAAGCTCAAAAATGTCTTGAGCACATTTCACTTCATCGTTAAAAGAGGGAAACTGAATAGATGGATCCATTCTAACCCTGAAGAAAGCAAGATCATAGTGCTTCTGGTGGTAGAGCAGGTAGCCCTTTGCATCGGTGCCACCCCGCAAGTGCACAGTAACCTAAAACAACAGTTGTAAGAGAATGGCTTCCAAAAAGACCAGCTGCAAACCATAGCAATCTTTTGGACAGGACTTGTAATGTTTCCAAAAAACGTTTCTAGACAGGAACAACATGATTCATGTTATTTGCAACTAGTTATGACACATGCCACCATAGCGGAGAGTTATTTGAGATAACTTAGGACAAAACAAACCAAAGTTAGACTACAATCATAGAAGTCAACTATGAACAGAAAGTGCATTTCCATGCCATTAATAGCTTACCTGAGCATTAGGAGCATACTCATCTTTGCATAACCAAGTATCCAGTGATGGGCGCTTTGTTCGAATCAGATGTGCAGTCGTCACAACGGTACCAGTTCCCTTCTCACCACCCAAATCAACCCAGAAACCAGAACAACGTGCTAACGGCTCACCATCTGCAATTTCATGCATATAGTAGCAAATAAACATCAAGTTTCCGCAACAATATAAAAAATAGAAGAGACGGGATGTTATAATACCAATTGAGGATGAAATCCCAACAACAAATTGAGCAGCACGAAGCACTATCTTCCTTGAAGGTTCACGGATGTGAAGAAGCAATGGATCATTAACCAGGCAATTTGGAGGTATATCTGGAATAAGTGTGGGCATTTCCATCTGTCGAGCTACACGAAGGCCAACACAGACAAAAAGTAAACACCAACATGCAAAACGAAAATGATTCATGCAGCATTGCAATGATGATGCGTTATGGTATTGCACTACATTGGAATTTCCAGGATATGCCTTATGCCTCGCTTATGTCCATTGAAATGTGGTCTCGGTGACAGGTGGAGTGACATGTCGTCAAACTCAACTTGGTGGAATCATAGTTCTTCAGTGTTTGCTCTTTATTCTTTTTGGAAGTATTGTAAATGTAACCTAAAAAATGTTAATGAAGCCCTAAGGTACAGATAACTCTACCTGAATGTCATATCCTGATATTTCTAAAAATAATTGTAAATTTCGATTTTAGGACTTCAGAATGATCTACGGCATGTTTGGTTCATCCCTGTCTAGCCCTACCAAATGTTGGCAAGAATTGGCTTGCCAATTTTTTGTCTAAGGAATCATCCACCCACATTGACCAATTTTATTTGGCAAGAATCTGTGAGAGAGTTAGAGGGAGACTCATTGGCAACCAAAGTTTTGGCAACAAACCAAACATAGAGTGAAGTATACTAGGCTAACCATTTTTTGGCAGGGCTAGCTTGGGCAGTGAACAAAACATACCCCTAATATTCTCTGTGCTGGCTAGATGGTATATGGTGAGTAAAGAAACTTCAAAATATGACTGAAGCTCGAGGGACTTGAATCGCAAACCTATTTTCCTATACTAGTCCTCTTGCATATCCATATACTGGTAGGATATCACACTGTCCATGGGTTTGCTTATTTCAGTGCCATCGGGATACCTTCCGACCTCCACGGGCATGTAAGGCTCGCGAAGTGGGGAGCTTCCTGCAGAGGAGCAGGTGCCATTATCCTCCTCCTCCCGCCTATTTCTCTTCTTCGCCTTCTTCTCCAACCTATCCTGGCTCCTTTTCCCTTTCCTGGAGGAGCTCTCCGGCCGGCTGATCCCCGTCAAGCTTGGCCCTTTTCCTTTTCCTGCCCCCCTCCGATGGCAATCGCTCGCCGGTCCCATCAAGCTTGTTCCTTGCCGATTTGGAGCGCGAGGATTGCTGCTGCGCGCGCCCCCTCGACCGGGTCGTCATCCCGAACATGGCCGCGGCGGTAGAGGCCCCACCCCTGTTCCGCTTGCTGCCGCGGCGGAGCGCAGGGGTTGTCTTGGACAGCATCCTTCTCCTCGACCAGGATTTCCTGGATCCCGACCCCTCCCCCTCCCACTCCCACTCTCGTGTGGCAAGCGGCAGCATTGCCCTGGCGGCCTCTTGCGTGACGGCAAGCGGCATCACTGACCCGGCGATTTCGATCGGGCCGGGCAGCAAGTTAGCAAACGTCGGCGCTCTCACGATCGCCGGGACAGAAATTAGAGGATCCGAAGGCTGAATTGGATTTCTCCCTCGCGTCGAAGGGTGGGGATCAATGACCTAGCCAACCTTTGGCGGCAAGAGTTCCGTTCCCTTGAGAGGAGGAAGGGAATATGTTCTCCGTTTTGAACCTGCCCGTGGCCTCTCGCACGGTGCGGTCCGAAATCGCGTGGGAAACCGTGACCCGCCGTGTACTCCGCCTGGACCGGCACGATTGAAGGGTTGGAGCGGTTTTTTTCTCTATTATTATCTTCTACTCGCGCGCTGCACCGGGATAAAAATCTCTTTGCATACATGATGCGTACATTAGAATCCTGGCCGTTCTTATCTCTGGATTACTTTCTCTAGCTTGTATGGTTCTCCGTCGCTTTCTTCTCTACCACGTCGTGTCGATGTGATCTTTTCGTCGTCCACTACACTTGAGTCCGGTGATCTCGAGCCAGGCCATTCATGGAGCACTCTCCTCGTTGCAATAGTTGGTGACACTACTGTCCGTTGGGTTGTCATGGCCTTAGCTAGTCTAGCTGTACTCGACTTTCACCCTCGACTCATCAGCCAGACGACACACCCTTAAGACCGGCGGCCCCAGCCACTCGTGTCTATGACCTCTGCCGGTGATAGCTTCAGCGCTCTGCTGCTCTTATTTCTCCGGGCCCTGATCCGAGCAGCCCTCAATTTCCACTTGTCGACCCTCAGCCTAGCTACATCCTTCTGAGAGATTGGCCACAGCGACGGGCGCTTGAGGTCGCACGCACAGATCCTGCTCCACGCGAGTGTGGCAATTAGATTATACTTGGGCGTCATGTTGAACACATAAATACTCTCTCTGATTTAAATTAATATTCTTAGATTGTCTAAATTCAGATATATCCAGTCATGTTTTAGTGCTATATACATCTAAATCTAGACAATCTTATTGGGAGGGAGTACTAAATGTAGATTTTTTTAAACAATACCATTATCACACTTTCACTACTTGGTATTTTTTTTTAAAAATGTTACATGTCCTATATATAAGGTAACTGTTAGTACATGTTACACGATGAAAGAGTAACACGATTTTAGGCGCGCACACAACCAGCACCGCACCATGCACCACACGGGAATCGACATGGTCACCCCACACCGACCCACACGAGACCACACATCCACACACACGCACATGACACCCCCCACCATCCCCGATCGGCATCCTCTCCACCAACCCATCCCGACTTATCCCCAACCGCACGTCCATTGCCACCGTCACCTACCCAACCCCTCTCCATAATCTCTGTCCCGATCGAGCGCCTCCCCCCTTCCTAGCGCCATCGGGATCCACCTCCGTCTCGACCGCGTTGGTTTCGTTTCATCCGCCTCCTGTGGCCCGCGTCTAGGCTCCTCCTGCTAGCAGAAGCTCGTCCGAGCCAGCACCGCCTCCGGCCGCCTCCAACCCCAAGGCTCGCTCGTCTGCCCGCCCGGCATCGACCCCAGAGACGTACGCCCCTTGTACAACATCATCACGCGTGTGAACCACCTCCGGCCCGCACGCTCCTCTCCCGACGGCGTATTCCTTCGCTCTAGCAAGCGACGCACCGGTGGGGATTTGAAACAATCAGTACAGAGCATGGGGCATTATAGCATCCGAGTCTCCTTTGGGACACAGCTCTGGGCATGCAGATGTCGCTATTGGTCTGTGCAGCGCAGGGCAGCGTGCCCACAGGGTCTCTCTTCTGCTTCTTGTTTTCTGGGTTGGCTTGCAAATACTGCCAGAAACTTGACGTATATAAATCGAGCGGACTTGGTATCTGGCAGCGATGTGGGACTATCAAACTCCGCATGATTTAGCTAGTTTAGGTGTAGCCTTTGGACGGGACAGACCTCGTGATGCTCGTGGCCCATGATAGCGGAGCAGGCCTAGCAAAGCAGCCGGCTAGCCTACCACGGAGTACCGCATGAGAAGGAAAAAACGTACCGCCTTTTTTTTGACTTAAGTGTAGCATCGGTGGGCAATTTGCTATCTGATGGGAGGGTAAAAGGGTTCAAATAAGTGTTGGACCGGAAAAAACAATCCGTCCTTTATTATTAGATTAGATTAGATATAGATATAAGTTCATTTTATCTTACGCCCTCCATTCCAAAATAAAGGCAATTTTATTTTTACTAGCACAAATGTTGGGGAATAAAAAGGTAGAAGTATGTTTAAATAAGTCCGACTTCAAAGCAACTTTTTATTTTTTTAATTCTTTTTCATGCTTGTTTCTTTTTCTGTTTTCTTCAGTTTTTAAAGTTTATGAGCTTTTTAAAAAACCATAAATTTTAAAATTTATGAACGACCACACACACGCACAACACCACACACGACCCCATCAGGCGACCCCGGACACGATCCCTATCTGGATATCTCCACCTACCCGGCTCATCCTCAACCTCGATCGAACCCACCTACAAGCCGCCGCCAGCGCCCTTCCTCTCTCTGGCCCGCCATGGCCACCTTTCCAGGAGCTCCTTCCCTCGCTCTCTCAGCGCCATCCTCGAGGTCCCATGCACCTCTACTCAAAGCCGTTGTGGCGCGCCTCCTCGTTCCTGAGCGCCGGCAGGGACCCCGTCTCCCATCGCCAACCTCGCCACGGGTATATCTCCTCCTCTACATGCCCTAGCTCGTGCCGCCATGTTTGCATCTGTGTGCATGCCGCCCTGCTAGGCACATGTCCTCTACTCAGAGCCGCTATCGCACGCCTCCTTGTTCCTAAGCGCCGGCAGGGACCCCGTCTCCCATCGCCGACCTCGCCACCGGTATATCTCCCCCTCTACACGTCCAAGCTCGCGCCGCCATGTCTGCATCTGTGTGCATGCCGCCCTGCCAAGCACCTCTCCTGTCAGAGACACGGGCAGGCCCATCTCTCTTCCCCGTATTTGCGGCGAGAGCCCATCGCTGTTTCATTTTGTATCTGGTCATCTATATCTCTCTCTCTATATAGATCTTGCCCTGGCATCATTGAATTTCAGATCGGCTTGTTGATTCCGAGCAACCTGCGTAAGTATATAAAGTGGTGGATCTCGATTTAAGGAAACAATGTGGTACTATTTGATAGACGCAGAAGGGGCTCATATCGGCAACCGGGAGCTTGGGAGGAAGCACAAGCTTGGTTGGACCGTATAGAGAAAACGTAGAGAGCAGGGGCCTGCCTCGCGAACCGAATAACGGGAAGCGACCGAATAACGAGAGGCTCGCGTGTTCTTTTTTCTTCTCCGACCGGTATAATTGCATTGGTGGTAATATGTCCTCCGATGAGAGGGTAGAAATGTCCAAAAAAATGTTGGACCGCAATAAACATTTCGTCTTTTATTATTACGTATAGATATAGATTTTGTCCCGAGTAAAAAATATCTTATGTTTGACAAAGTTTATCACGTCAAATATCTATCACACCAAAGCTATTAACTCCATACTAGATTCAACATATAATATACCTCTATATGATACTAAGTACGTCCCAAAGTTTAAGGATTTTTTTTTCAAAAGTCAAACTACGTAAAGTTTGAGTAAGTTTTAAGAAAAAATATTAGTATTTACAACATGAAATCCGTATCCTTTGATTCATCATGAAACATATTTTTATAATGTATTTATATAATATTATAGTTTTTGATACTAGTTTTTCTAAAAGTTTCGTCAAATTTTTCGTAGTTTGATTTTTCAAGATAAATATAAGCCTTAAGGTTTAGGACGGAGGTAGTATAAATTTCACTATATAGATATTGACATATTTTCTTATAATTTCACAATGGTAAGGAGATTGGTAACCGGTAGTTCCTTGCTCGGCCGAGAGTAGGGATTAATCGGCGAATCTACTTATTAAAAAAAAAATAACCGGTCAAACACTAATCCGTAGATTAATAAGGGGTTATACCAACTTATCGCCGACATCTAGCTAACTTTGTAGCACGTGTTTACTTTGTAGTATAGAATATACTCATCGTCTCACATTATTTGACCCGACTTTGTCCAAATATATACTATAGACTTAAGTCTGATAGAAAGGAAGCATTACAAGACCATATAGGAGTATGTTTCTATGTCTTGTGGATCCAAGAAGAAAAAGAACAAATATAGACCAGCTCAAAAAAATGAGGAATTAGTCAAAGCCTACCTGGAAAAAAAAAGAACGTAGTTAAAGCATCTCCAGCGTACACAAAAAAAATCCATTGGGGCAAAAAAATGGCTATTATTTAGCGCGGCAGGGTAGCATACGCGCAAAAATAAACATCTCCAGCGTACAAAAAAAATCCATTGGGGCAAAAAAATCGCTATTATTTAGCGCGGCAGGGTAGCATACGCGCAAAAATAAGTCATGCACAAAACAATTTAGGGCACGCACACAAAAAGCCTAATCCCGTGCTGCAAATTTGGTGTGCCATCCAGCGATGTCCAACCGCCAAACTAAAACTTCCGCGTGTGACCTCCTGCATCCCACCTCGACGGCCGCCGGTGAAAAACCGCCCATGGACGACTATTGCGCCACTCCCCCAACCCACCTTCTCCTTGCCCCCACGTTTGCCGATGGAGCAGTTTCACCGCCGCTCGCAACACCTCCCCCCCTGGCCGATGCACCCAACCCTAACGCCACCATCGTCTGTGGCTAGATGTTTGCTCCTCCACGGCCGACGAATGAGGATGCCATCGTCCATCGCCTGCCTTTTAGCCAAGGAATGTCATGCCCAAGCGGCCGACATCTACTGTGGTGCCTGGCCAGAAGAAGGGCAAGATCAGCGCGGGTCCACACGACAAACATCCGGCAGGGCCTGCGGCCGGCCAATTCTACCCACCGCAACGAGAAAAGAGTGTATGTCGGTAACGAGATCAAACTAGGTATGGAGATACCGATGATCGAATCTCGGACATGTAATATATCGCGGAACAAAGGGATTTAGTTACTAGCGTTAAAGGTTCTCACGATCACAGAAGTGATCGTTGAATGTGTAGGAGTCAGTATGGATCTTCAGGTCCCGCTGCTGATTATTGATCGGAGAGGGGTCTCGATCATGTCTGCATTATTCGCGAACCGTAGGGTGACACACTTAAGGGATACCGACACCATTTGGAGCAAATATGTTTCAGATAAAGATTTAAGAAAGCGCTGGAATTATTTCAATAGACACCGAAACTATTTCGGGTGAAAATGCTGAAATTGGTTCTGCATGTAATATTGAAATGTTGTAGGGGGTTTTATGTGAATGTTTGTTAATTAAAGTAATTAAAAAAATTCTGAATAAAAATTATAAAAGAGTTTTATTAAATGAGAGAGCATTAAATTTGGAGAAATTTAATGCATTTAAAGTGGAGACTTTAAAAGAGAATGTGAAGGGGCATATTTATGTGGAGGGAGTTACCACCACATGAATGGAGGAGGTGAAGAGTCACCTCCTCCATGCGCCGGCCATGAAGGAGGGGCACCCCCCCTCCTCCTATAAAAGGCCACCCCCTCCTCACTTCTCACACACACCTCCTTTTGAAGGATCTCTCTCCCCCTCTAGTATTATTCCCCATGGTCTCGGATTAGCGAGATACATGTTCCTGATGGCTTTATCTGGAAAGGAGTTGCTGCTTCCGCTGCTTTGCTGGAGCGAGGGACGGAGGTTGTCGGGGTACCGGACGTGTGTGCGATCACGGATGCACCGCTACTTTGCGGTGCTGGACTTGGTGGTGCTGGAGCTGGATCTGATGGACGTGCTGGAGCCGGACCTGCTGGACTTCGTCACGATCTTGAGATCGGCAAGTGTATGACTACATCAACCACGAGTTCCTACTCGTTAACAAAGCTCGTTGTCTATGAGGGTAAGTTCTTGTTGGATGTATGTCCACCCGTTGCTTTGTACCTAGTAGATAGATCTTGGCGTGTAGTTCACACCGTAGGAAATTTTTTGTTTTCTATGCTGCGGACCCAACAGTGGTATCAGAGCCTGATCTATGCGTAGGTGCTTTGCACGGGTAGTACACATATGTTTATATGTGGACGATGATGATCATGTTATTGCTTCTTTCATGTATTTTGGATATTGGTAGCATAGTGGGATGAAGCGGCCCGGACCAACCTTACATGTCATCGTACATGAGACCGGTTCCACGACTGACATGCAACTTGTTTTGCATAAGTGGCTGGCGGGTGTCTGTCTCTCCTACTATAGTCAATATCTGATTTACAACGAATTGCTAATAACTTAGTTATCCTCGTTGTGGTTCATGTTCGTAGGTAAGAACGGTTCTATCTCCGAAAGCCCTAAGCCACGTAAAACTTGCAATTGATAAATTAGAGGCGTCTAGTTTAGATTGTTGCTGGGCTATGGTATTGTTGTAAGTAGATGTATGATAGATACTCTTACAACACTCAACGTGTAAGTTCCATAGACCTTGGCCTTACACACAAAGGAATGATAGAGATCATACCACGATGCAAGTGATAGAGATCAATTGCATGGACCATATCATCTCACTTTACACATTAGATGTTAGCATCTTATACTGCTAGTTTGGCGCTTTCTGTAGCATTGTAAGATGATCCCTCTTTTAGATATCAAGATAAAAATGTGTTCTTCCTTAAGTATGCATCGTTTTATGGATCGTATTTCGAGACATCACGTGATGATCGGGTGTACTCGACTCTACGCTTTCATACAAACGGGTGTAAGACAGTTTTACACATGCGAGTACTAAGGTTCTTACTTGGCGAGCCTAGCATGTACAGACATGGCATCGGAACACGAACCGAAAGGTTAAACATGAGTCATATAGTTGATATGATGCCCATATAGATGCTCGCCTTTGAAGCTACATCAACTCACGTGATGATCGGACTTGGTGTAGTGGATTTGGTTCATGTAATCACCAAAAAGGCACGAGGGATGTTGTTTTTGAGTGGGAGTTCATTTCTAATTTGGATTAGTCGAACCAAATTTGTCATAAATTAAATCAAAGTGAATTTGCATAGTTTGTTGTAGTCATTGGCATTCATTTTCTACCTTATGCTTAGTTTTTATTTGAGATAATAGAACTATAGAATTCTGGATATTTACTTTACGAACTGGTATCTATTGTTTTGAATGTCAATTTAAAGTTTATAAGTCCTATTGCAAACTTTCAGCAAACTCTATTTACTCCATGAAGTTTAATAAGTAGTATTAAATCAAGAGTAAGAATTCCAATGTTAGCATCTAAAGTATCATGTTTGCCTCCATGATTATTTTGGTGTATACATATCTATTGTGCATACATGCTCCTATATTTTGGGGCCTAAATTATACTAACTCTGCCTGTGGAGAAATTTATAAACTTCAAAATTGAACAAACAATATGGATCATATTTACTCCCTCCGTCCTAAAATAAGTGACTTGCATTTCTCTAGATTCGGATGTATCTCAAACTAAAAAAAGTCTAGATACATACGAATCTAGACAAACCCAAGTCACTTATTTAGGGACGGAGGGAGTACATAAGACTTGGATGAGAAAACATGTATACCTCTTACAACAAATTCACCATCTTCAGATACCTTCACGGTCAATACTTTGATTCTTCGAAGATATCTACGCGTGCAGTATACCAGAATCTGTAAAGCCAACGAAACATATTTCTTAGTGAAAACATTGTGCTAATCACGATTTCGTATAAAAAGACAAACGTCACAGATCAAGTAAATCACTATTAAAACATAAATGTAAGCTTACCTCCACATCCAGAGCAGAATTAAGGCCATCTCTACTGTTCACCACTATGCTCAGCAACATGTTTTCTAACTGATAAACAGCAGTAGAAAATTAAAGAGAAGAAGTAGCATAAAGTAATAACCCCTCCATTTCAAAATAGATGTCATTTTAGAGTTGCACAAGATTAAGTGAGTTGGCACAAGTACTAAAAATGTAGGTGAAATGTCAATATTTCCAGCAAATGGTATCAAGAAAGTTCAGGGGATGTTGACAAGCTTCTGCACAGAAAAACGGTAGAGGCAGAGGTCTTGGGTGCAATGGCTGAGAGAAGGAGACCAGAGTAACAGGTACTTCCATATGAAGGCAGGCTGGCATCCAAAGGAAGATAGGATCAAGAAACTGAAAGATGCAGATGGGAAAAAAAATCGGGTGAACAATGCAGAAACATCAGAACAGATGGTATCAGAATTCTTCAAGGTGCTTCACACCAAAGACCCTGATATCAACCCCAATCAGATGCTAACACTCTTTGAGCACAAAGTCAAGGAGTATAAGAACAGGCCCTTATGTAGAGAATTCAGTGATGGCAAAATCCAGGATGATCTGTTTCATATAGGTCCCATCAAGACACCCGCGCTTTCCAGTGAGATTTTCCAAAGGAAGTGGGGCACACTGAGAGCCGATGTTATCAATGCAGTCAAGGAATTCTTCAGATCAGGGATTATGCTGACTGGGTAGGGGGACACAGTTATTTTCTTGAACAGTAACTAACCAGAAGAACTCACAGATTTCAGACCTGTTAAGCAATGTAATGTGATTTATGAAATTGTGGCCAAATGCTTAGTCCATTGGATGAGATGACGACTGCTCTCCTTGCAAGCTTGATCTGACAAAGGCATATGAGAAGCTTGGTTTTTTTCCAGTCAATGAAGGGCCCACAGTGGGGAGGAGGGTTTCACTGTATATATTCCTGTTTGTGGCTGATGAACATGTATCCTTAATAGAGAAACCAAAAATGAAAATATTACAACCACGAGGCCCTGGCATTTCACATTTTCTCTTCTCGGACGATCTACTTTAGGGCATTGCACCAGTGAGCATGTATAATACTTGCATTGTTGCATTTGTACAAGAAGTGCACAAGTCAGCTCCATAGCCTCAGCAAGTGTTCTGTCCTCTATAGTGAAGATTGCCCAGATACGACGCAACTAGTGAATAGAGATCAATTAGGGTGTCAAGTGGGATCCCACCTAAATCCCACTTCTAGTTCATTTGTCAAAATCTAGTTCAAATTTTTGGTCAAAATTTACACTAGATTTTGGCAAATGAGCTAGAAGTGGGACTTTGGCGGGATCCCACTTGACACCTTAAGATCAATCAGACCCTAGGAGTGACCAACTCAGATTTCAAGGAGAAATATCTAGGGCTCCCGACTCTGGAAGAATGCATGAAAGGTAGCCAACTGAAGCCAATCAGGGAGAAATTCACAAAATGACTGAAATTGATGTGAGAAGTACTTGTTGCATGGCAGAAATAAAAAATTCTGGAAGTCAGTTGCTCAGGCCCTTTTAACCTACATTATGGGTGTCTTCAGATGTCTGCAGATTTCTCTGATGATTAAATGATGAAAAGGAAGTTTTGTGGGGAGACAAAGAAGGACAGCGCAAAGTCCATTGGATGTCACGGTAGAACATGAGCAAACCTAAATGTTATGTTGGCCTAGGATTTCGAAACATGAGTGAGGGGTTCCTGAAAATAAATGATATTAGAATGAGAACCTATCAGACATGGGCTACTGCCACATCTCCAGCTTGGCGGGGAATAGAAGACGGCAGTGCGCTGGACCCCAGAACTTCATTAGGGAACTGGAGCTTACAAATGTAGTGGACTATCCTAAGCTTAGAGTATTCATACAAAGGAAAGATGAGAATGTTTCTAACTCAGCTTCAGCACCAATGTATTACAAATGTGACCAAAAGGAACATGCACTTTCCCCAGAATTTTTTGGCACAAAGTTCGATGTTATTCTTGTACTCTCTCCGTTTTAAAATGTAAGATGTTTAGCTTTGTGAAAGGAGTGTATCTAAACCATTTTAAGTGTGTAGGTTCATGTCGGTTTGGAGTGAACCTACACACTAGATGGGATCACTCAAAATGGTTTAGATACACTCCTTTCACAAAGCTAAAACATCTTATATTTTGAAACGGAGGGACTAGATTCTAATTTTTTGGCTGGTTAACCCAGCATAGCTGCAATCGAGTGTGCAAACCCAACACAATTTCTGCATTGCACGAGAAAGTTGGTTTATTGTGTTGGGTTTGTACACTTGATCACAGCTATGTTGGGTTTGCACACTCAATATCGGCCATGTTGGGTTCACCAGCCGACAAATTAGAAACCAAGCAATGAGATACTCTGCACTGCTTGTTCCAGTAGCATGAGGTGGAAGTGATCACCAGGATCAAGTTACCTATCCCGAGATGCAGAAGATATTATCGGTTGGCACCATTGTTCAGTAATTCGCTAACTGGTAACTGCTCGCTCGGCTTGTGAATAGAGATTAATAGGTGAATCGGCTATTTAACTGGATTAATTGGTCGATTAAATAGGCAAATGACAGTATATTCCAACATATATAGTTTTTTATGTATTATTGATGAATAAGCCTCTGTACTGTTGGTCTTTGTGGGGCTGTGTCCTTTGTGGGTCCTTGTGGGGCTGTAGCAAGGGCGGGCAGTTAGGAGCAGCAAGGATCAAGCATCCTTGACTGCTTTAGCAGCATCAGTTAGGAGCAGCAAAGGACCAAGCATCCTTGACTGCTTTTAGGCAGCATCTTAGACTAGCATCTTGGACTAGCATTTAGCATATTCTCGGCTGGCTAGCAGCCTATAAATATGTATCCCCAACCCCTGTGGTTGGCATGGCATTTGTGTGTGAGTTTGTGCGAGAAATAAAACCAGAAAATTGCCCCAACTCCTAGTGTCATCCCCTCTCTTCAATGAGAGTAAATCTAGAGATCCTATCAAGTGGTATCAGAGCTAGGTTGTCTTGTAGGCTGAGTGTTTCCTGCTCATCCCCCTCACCGGGTGTGCAGCAGCCCCAGCGGGCAAGTGCAGCAGCTCAAGCTGTCCCTGGTGGCCTCTCCCCTTCCGCGCAGTCGAGCAGCAGCTCGTTAGCAGCCGCTCTTCCTCCACGCAACAGCCCCCCAGCGGCCAGCCATGTCCCAAGGTCGCTCTCAGCACTCGGCTACCTCGAGCGTGCGGCGTCGGCAGGAGGCCGAGCTCGCCGCGGCAGAGGAGCGTGAGCGGGCGGCAGCAGCAGCCGTTGTGGCGACAGCCAGGGCGTCAAGGCTGGCAGCGGCGGAACTGGCAGCAGCCAGAGCGGAGGCAGAAGCAGCAGCAGCGGTGGAGGCATCACGTACAGCAGCGGCAGAGGCCCAGGCTCTGCGCGGCAGCATCAGCGGCTCCATTTCAGGCGGAAGCAGCGTCGACACAGCCCACGAGCGGACGGCGCGGTGGGCAGCCGAGCATGCCCAAGCACTCGGCGGTGTCGCTCCAGGAGGAGGTGAGCACTGCGGTGACGCTCCCGGAGGAGGCGCGCACGGCGGTGGCGCTCCAGGAGGAGGCGCGCATGGAGGCGGCGGCCGAAACGACCAAGACCGTGGCCTCTACGAGGTCCGGGCTGTGGTCAGGGACGTTGGTCCCGGTGCTGGGTGGCCTACCCTCACCAAAACCAACTACGTCGAGTGGGCCGCGGTCATGAAGGTCCGGCTCCAGGTGCGACACATGTGGGAGGCAGTCCAGGATGCCAACGTCGACCACCATGACGATCGACGGGCGCTGGACGCCCTCCTCGCCGCTGTCCCGCCCGAGATGCAGTTCTCGCTTTCCAACAAGCGGACTGCCAAGGAGGCCTGGGAGGCCATCGCTGCGTCGCGCATCGGCAGCGACCGTGCTCGCAAGGCCGCGCTGCAGGCACTCCGCAAGGAGTGGGACGACCTGGCTTTCAAGCCAGGTGAGGACATCGACGACTTTGCTCTCCGTCTCAACACTTTGCTGCAGAAGATGGAGCGGTTCGGCGACGCCACCTACAACGAGGAAAAAGCTGTCGAGAAGCTTTTTCGCTGCGTCCCCACGAAGTACAGACAGATAGCTCGCTCAATCGAATCCCTGCTGGACCTCAGCACGATGTCGATCGAGGAGGCAATCGGTCGCCTCAAGGTCGTCGACTTCGACGAGCCAGAGCTTCCCTCAGGGTCCATCACCACTGCTGGGAAGCTGCTCCTCACTCGGGAGCGGTGGGACGCCGGCCACGGTGACAGGAAGAAGGGGGAGTCCTCTTCCGCATCAGGTGGCCGCAGGCGCGGCAAACCGCGCAAGGGGCGCAAAGACGGCCAGGTCAGGGTGCAAGGTGGCGCCCGCGGAGGTGCCCGGGGAGGCGCCGCCGGCAGGCCCCAGTTGGCCCAAGATGACGCCTGCCACAACTGTGGCCGGCTTGGCCATTGGGCCAAGGAGTGTCGACAGCCACGACGCGGCCAGGCCCACGTCGCACAGGCAGGAGAGGAGGAGCCGGCTTTGTTCATGGCTCATGCGAGCATCGAGCTACGCCCTGCGGCACCGACTGCAGCGGCTCCCCTCCACCTCGACGAGCCAAAGGCACACGCCCTTCTCGGCGATGGTTCCGGCACCGACAAGACTGGCGGGTGGTGCCTTGACACCGGCGCCACCCACCACATGACTGGTCGACGGGAGTTCTTCGCCGAGCTCGACTCCGACGTGCGAGGCTCCGTCAAGTTTGGAGATGCCTCCGCCGTGGAGATTCAGGGCGTCGGCTCCGTCATCTTCGCCGCCAAGACCGGAGAGCACCGGATGCTCACCGGTGTCTACTACATCCCTGCGCTGAGAAACTCCATCATCAGCTTGGGACAGCTGGATGAGAACGGCTCGCGCGTGCTGATCGAGCACGGGATCCTGCGCATCTGGGATCGCCATCGTCGCCTTCTTGCCAAGGTAACTAGAGGCGCAAATCGGCTCTATGTCCTTGATGTGCAGGTGGCACAGCCCCTCTGCCTCGCCGCCCGTCGGGACGACGAGGCGTGGCAGTGGCACGAGCGCTTCGGGCACCTTCACTTCGAGGCTCTGAAGCGGCTCAGCAGCAAGGAGATGGTGCGCGGCATGCCGTGCCTCGAACACGTGGAGCAGTTCTGCGACGTCTGCGTGATGACGAAGCAGAGGCGACTCCCCTTTCCCCAGCAGGCGAGCTTCAGAGCTAAGGAGAAGCTCGAGCTCGTGCACGGGGACTTGTGTGGACCGGTGACTCCGGCCACACCGGGAGGACGACGCTACTTCCTGCTGCTCGTCGACGACTTCTCCCGCTACATGCGGGTGGTGCTTCTCAGCAGCAAGGGAGAAGCAGCGGACGCCATCAGGCGTACGCAGGTTGCTCAGAGGCGGAGTGCGGCTGCAAGCTGCGCGTGCTGCGCACCGACAACGGCGGCGAATTCACAGCAACTGAATTCGCGTCGTACTGCGCTGATGAGGGCATTCAGCGCCACTACTCCGCCCCTTACAGCCCGCAGCAGAACGGCGTCGTCGAGCGGCGCAACCAGACGGTTGTGGGGATGGCCTGGGCCCTCCTCAAGCAGAGAGGGATGCCGGCTGTCTTCTGGGGGGAGGCGATGCTGACAGCCGTCTACATCCTCAACCGCTCACCTACAAAGGCACTTGACGGCAAGACGCCGTACGAGGCGTGGCATGGGCGCAAGCCGGCGGTCTCCCACTTACGGGTCTTCGGCTGCCTCGCATTCGCCAAGGAGCTCGGCCACATCGGCAAGCTCGACGACAGGAGCACTCCGGGAGTGTTCATCGGCTACGCGGAGGGCTCGAAGGCCTACCGCATCCTCGACCCGAAGACACGGCGTGTGCGCACGGCGCGAGATGTTGTGTTCAACGAAGGGCGAGGGTGGACGTGGGACAAGGCGGTGGACGACAGCTCGACTCCGACGTATGACGACTTCATTGTCGAGTACGTCCACTTCGAGGGAGCGGGGGGAGCAGGCAGCTCCTCCTCGCCGAGCGCGTCTACCTCAGTTCCCAAGTCTCCATCTGTCCCGGTGGCTGTCACACCGATGGCACCACAGCTGCCGACGCCACCAACGCCACGTGCTCCAGCACCAGCAGTCACACCTCCGGGCACGTCTACTCCGGCACCAGCAGTCACACCTCTGGGCACGTCCACTCCGGCACCAGTGGTCACACCTCCGGGCACGTCTACACCAGCCCCAGCTCGCGTCGAGCGCAGCCCGGTGGAGTTCGCTTCCCCGCTCGCTCATGATGAGGAGCGCATCGACGCGTATTACGACGGCGAGCCGTTGCGGTACCGTACGATGGAGGGTCTTCTCGGCGACCAGCCGGTGCCGGGACAGGTGCCTCGCAACCTGGAGGCGCAACTGCAACTTGCATGTGACGACGGTGAGCCTCGGTCTTTTGCAGAAGCGGAGCAAGACGCGGCATGGCGAGCCGCGATGCAGTTGGAGATGGATGCGGTCGAGAAGAACCGCACATGGGAGCTCGCTGACCTCCCTCAAGGTCACCGGGCGATCACCCTTAAGTGGGTGTTCAAGATGAAGAGGGATGAATCCGGCGCCATCGTCAAGCACAAGGCTCGCTTGGTGGCCCGAGGTTTCTTGCAGCAGGAGGGGGTCGACTTCGACGACGCCTTCGCTCCTGTGGCACGGATGGAGTCCGTGCGACTCCTCCTTGCGCTAGCCGCTCAGCAGGGCTGGCGCGTCCATCACATGGATGTCAAGTCTGCCTTCCTCAACGGCGACTTGAAGGAGGAGGTCTACGTGCAACAGCCGCCGGGATTTGCGATTCCTGGCCAGGAGGGCAAGGTACTTCGTCTACGCAAGGCTCTCTATGGTTTGCGGCAGGCACCAAGGGCATGGAACGCCAAGCTAGACTCCACGCTCAAGACGATGGGCTTCGGGCAAAGCCCGCACGAGGCGGCCGTCTACCGACGGGGCAATGGAGGAAATGCCCTGTTGGTAGGTGTCTACGTCGACGACTTGGTCATCACCGGCACCAAGGATGCAGAGGTGGCGGCGTTCAAGGAAGAAATGAAGGCCGCCTTCCAGATGAGTGATTTGGGGCTCCTCTCCTTCTACCTGGGGATCGAGGTGCACCAGGACCACTCCGGGATCACGCTTCGACAGACCGCCTACGCCAAGCGCGTCGTTGAGCTAGCCGGGCTCACCGATTGCAACCCAGCTCTCACTCCGATGGAGGAGAGGCTGAAGCTGAGTCGCGATAGCACGGCGGAGGAGGTGGACGCTACACAGTACCGGCGTCTTGTGGGGAGCCTTCGCTACCTCGCCCACACACGGCCGGACTTGGCATTCTCCGTCGGCTACGTTAGTCGGTTCATGCAGCGACCGACGACGGAACACCAGCAGGCTGTGAAGAGGATCGTCCGCTACGTTGCGGGGACTCTCGACCATGGCCTCTACTACCCTAGGTGCCCTGGGACAGCACACTTCGTCGGGTACAGCGACAGCGACCACGCCGGCGACATCGACACCAGCAAGAGCACAAGCGGGATCCTCTTCTTCCTCGGCAAGTGCCTCGTGAGCTGGCAGTCAGTCAAGCAGCAGGTGGTGGCCATGTCCAGCTGCGAGGCCGAGTACATAGCGGCCTCCACTGCCTGCACTCAGGCCCTCTGGCTTGCTCGACTGCTTGGTGATCTCCTCGGTCGAGACACCAGCGCAGTGCAGCTCATGGTGGACAGCAAGTCCGCTCTGGCCCTGGCGAAGAACCCCGTATTCCACGAACGGAGCAAGCACATCCGAGTGAGGTACCACTTCATCCGACGCTGTTTGGATGAAGGGAGCATCACGGCGAGCTACATCAACACCAAGGATCAGCTTGCAGACCTCCTCACCAAGCCTCTTGGGCGGATCACGTTCCTTGGACTCTGCTCCAGGATTGGGATGGTCCAGCCTTCCCACAAGACAACGCACAAGACTTAGGGGGAGAATGATGAATAAGCCTCTGTACTGTTGGTCTTTGTGGGGCTGTGTCCTTTGTGGGTCCTTGTGGGGCTGTAGCAAGGACGGGCAGTTAGGAGCAGCAAGGATCAAGCATCCTTGACTGCTTTAGCAGCATCAGTTAGGAGCAGCAAAGGACCAAGCATCCTTGACTGCTTTTAGGCAGCATCTTAGACTAGCATCTTGGACTAGCATTTAGCATATTCTCGGCTGGCTAGCAGCCTATAAATATGTATCCCCAACCCCTGTGGTTGGCATGGCATTTGTGTGTGAGTTTGTGCGAGAAATAAAACCAGAAAATTGCCCCAACTCCTAGTGTCATCCCCTCTCTTCAATGAGAGTAAATCTAGAGATCCTATCAATTATACCATGCTCCCCATGCTCACAGCTATATAATATACTACAATATGCTATTGTACACATGTAAAAAGCTTAGCCAAGAGGTAGAATTGTAACCTGGACGTTCTGGTCTTATACCATGCTCTCAGCAAGGGGCGGGAGGAGCCCCAACCCTAGCGATTTGGGAGCGGGAGGGGGCTGGGCAGGGTAACCCTTCTTCCTTTGTGTGTATCTATCCTATGAGAGCAGCTCATCTTGTGTTTGCCTAAGCATTGTGCGGGCCAAATATTGGCCTCGGTCTGCCCTTTCAGTTACCTGATCGATGACGATTAATTGGGCTGACAGCCGATTAATCGGTCTGACAACCGATTAAATGCCATTTAATCGCCCTGGCCAGTTAACGCACCGAATGTGTGGAATTCGCTTCAGCTACCCTCCAAGTAGCGATTAAATGGCCATTTAACTAATTATTAACCGGCCGAATTCTTGAACAATGGTTGGCACTTTGAAACGATTGCTTGCTTCTCAGTAATAAGTGTGTACAAGCTTACTCCTAAGGAATTGCTAAACAGCACAGGCAACGGAAGTGATAGCTTAGCAGGGACAGCATGGGATCTGAGAAGTGACATTATGCATAACCAAGGTTGAGTCTCCCATGTCGTCCTTGGCCCTTTTTCTGCAGAGTTAGTTGGAACATCCATCCAAATTGTCAGAAGCCAGAACAGCAGCGATCTAAAGGAAAACAGCCACTGTATGTGAAGGTAAGGTGGCCGATGAAACAACAGACCAAGATCCGAGTCATGAACAAGACATGATCAGGGATGGATTGAAGTGGATACTGACTGGTCCGTCCTTTGTGGAAGCCAAGGGCCAGGGAAGTGCGGGGATGGTTGCGAGGAATCATTAAGGAAATGCGGTGCTCTCAGTAGGGCAAAGATTAGGTTGTCTGCAAATGCAGATGAAGCGGAGATCGCCGCAGTAATTGTGCAGCTTGAACACCTGACCAAACTCTATGCAGGGTCAGTTGTCATCGAGACTGGCTCTGCTTCCTTCTGTTCACGAAGCATTGCCTAGGAAAACAGTGCACAGATCATGATGGTGTACTACTAGCGGGAGGCACATGATCTGCAATTATTCTCAGACTGGAGAACTAGCAAAGTTTAAAGAGAGAGCAACAGATCTGCACAGGAACTGGCAAGTTTTGCAGGAACACAAGGAATCAATGCTTCTGACAAGTGTGCCTAGCGTTGAGGGCCTCAGTTATTTGTAGTAAATGTAATACTACTGTTATTTGGTCTATACTGCCCTTCTATGTAAGTTTACTTTTCCAAACAAAGAGACTAAATTATTTCTTTTTCCTCCCAAAGCAAGGCACGCAAACACAAGTGTCAATTGAGAAGGGCAAGCATCAACAAGAGTTAATTAAGCCCTTTTCTTGATGAGATCAATGAAGAGCAAGATAAGAACAAAGTAACTTAAACTGATTGAAGGACAAAAAAAATTTGAGTAAAAAAAGGAGGGGCTGAAAGACATCTATTCTGAAACAGTGAGAGTAGAATGCAAATGTCACATAAATATGATATCTATTCATTATACTTAAACCAAACAATAATAAACATATACTGCACTAACCTCCATAGCAGTAGAAATGCATTTTCCATTGATACATTCAATAATGTCCCCAACTCGAATTCCACATTTTTCGGCAGGAGAGCCCGCTGACACCTGGGTTGAATTGCAGTAACTAATCCTTAGTATGAACGACAAAACAAGCAAACTCAGAAAAGCAACAACAACAAACAATATCTACTTCTTCAACAATAAGACCCTCATCAATCTTGTACTTGATCAATATCTTCTCAACATGAACAGGGTTTAGAAGGCTGATGGCAGAAATTTTCATTTCAAGGTGGGGTCGACGGATGCGCCTATACCAAAGAAAAAATTTACACTTAAATTGAGTAAACATGAGCATGTAAGCCTCACTAAATTAACAATAACAATTCTGGTTAAAACCATCTTCCTGACATGTTTATAAATTGCCAATACCATACTAGAACAAATAATTTGACACAAATAGTGTTTTAAGAAGCTCAAATAGTGTAACCTTATATTCAAATAAGAAACATATATCATAGAATCAATACCAACAAAGTGACCAGAAAACCATTGTCCTATACATCTTAGAGTTGATACCCCACCTTCTTAGAAATATGATTTTGGTTCATGGAAAAGGATTGTCGAAGTTAAGAGGAAACATGGTTTTCCACCTAATTTCTTTGTGTATTTTGCTATAAATAGGATCCCACTGGGTCACAATACATGTCGTTTTGTAATCCCCATCACTCAACATTTTAAGGTCGGGCCATCAATATCGTGAATGATGCCATCATCTACAAGACTGCAGGCTGCCGTAACAAATTGATATGACTAGATATATCATAAATATATACTTATTTTTGTTAAAGGACACATTTTTCATGAAAAGGGACCTCAAGGATTGGAATGTGCCTAGAGTTTTGGCTTTTGATAGGGCTGCATGGAAATCAGCAATCCATGTGCCCGAACCTTGATTTACTATTTTTGTTCTTTTATTTACTTGTGCTTCTACTAGTTTCTGCTTTGACTTGTTTTTTCTCAAGTTCCTGCTTGGGTTTCATATCTAGCCTACCCCAACTTGCTTGGGACAAAAGGCTCAGTTGTTGTTGTTGTTATTGTTGTTATTGTTTGTTGTACAAATTTTTCATGGAACTAGTGTAACCTTGGAGATACCAATATTCAAACCACACATAATGAGATATAAAGGGAGTACTGATAACACATGGAAGCCAACAGAGTGTTAAGTGTTAACTGTTAACAATCCATTTACTCCATAAAGATTTCACGATGAATCATCCGCGATCTTGGTTGCCGTGGTTATGCTTTCCACCTAGGCCTCGTCAAGATTCCACCGCTAGCCTCATTTGTACATGATTTTTGCTATATGTGTTATTTAACAGAAATCTATTCAAACATACTCTCTGTAAACATATAAGATGACAACCTAGGACTCAGCAAGGTTATGTCCCCAGACTAACTTACACATGATTTTTGCTAGATAAGTATTTATGGAGTCAAATATACAATTGTAAATATGAACATGAATTGCATGAGAAAGAGAAGCAAAAGGTATAAAACAGACCAATCCAAATATAATTTTTGGAATGTATTCTACTTGTTAGAACAAGAAATAAACAATAGGAACGAATCATCTTGAGTAGAACAAAACTGAAAAGGAAAACATACTCAAAGTTTCTCCACAGATGAAAGCACTTGAGTAAAATTGAAGAAGGTATAAAAGACCCTTCTGGACAACTGTCGATCATTCCCACAACCTTCCCTTCTAAGTCAATGACAGGACCTCCTTTATCATACTACAACATTTGAATTAGTAATACTAGAAGTTAGAGTCGAATAAAGCACTAAAAACATTAGATACAACTCAAGTGGAATATATGTGTACCTCACGATTTCGATGTGGACCTTGAATGTACATATGGTGATGCCGCTCATACACTGTTGGATTTGAATATTCGACTCTACCGTGATTTATCATTAGATCGGCAGATTCATCCCTGCCAAGCTCAAAAATGTCTTGAGCACATTTCACTTCATCGTTAAAAGAGAGAAACTGAATAGATGGATCCATTCTAACCCTGAAGAAAGCAAGATCATAGTGCTTCTGGTGGTAGAGCAGGTAGCCCTTTGCATCGGTGCCACCCCGCAAGTGCACAGTAACCTAAAACAACAGTTGTAAGAGAATGGCTTCCAAAAAGACCAGCTGCAAACCATAGCAATCTTTTGGACAGGACTTGTAATGTTTCCAAAAAACGTTTCTAGACAGGAACAACATGATTCATGTTATTTGCAACTAGTTATGACACATGCCACCATAGCGGAGAGTTATTTGAGATAACTTAGGACAAAACAAACCAAAGTTAGACTACAATCATAGAAGTCAACTATGAACAGAAAGTGCATTTCCATGCCATTAATAGCTTACCTGAGCATTAGGAGCATACTCATCTTTGCATAACCAAGTATCCAGTGATGGGCGCTTTGTTCGAATCAGATGTGCAGTCGTCACAACGGTACCAGTTCCCTTCTCACCACCCAAATCAACCCAGAAACCAGAACAACGTGCTAACGGCTCACCATCTGCAATTTCATGCATATAGTAGCAAATAAACATCAAGTTTCCGCAACAATATAAAAAATAGAAGAGACGGGATGTTATAATACCAATTGAGGATGAAATCCCAACAACAAATTGAGCAGCACGAAGCACTATCTTCCTTGAAGGTTCACGGATGTGAAGAAGCAATGGATCATTAACCAGGCAATTTGGAGGTATATCTGGAATAAGTGTGGGCATTTCCATCTGTCGAGCTACACGAAGGCCAACACAGACAAAAAGTAAACACCAACATGCAAAACGAAAATGATTCATGCAGCATTGCAATGATGATGCGTTATGGTATTGCACTACATTGGAATTTCCAGGATATGCCTTATGCCTCGCTTATGTCCATTGAAATGTGGTCTCGGTGACAGGTGGAGTGACATGTCGTCAAACTCAACTTGGTGGAATCATAGTTCTTCAGTGTTTGCTCTTTATTCTTTTTGGAAGTATTGTAAATGTAACCTAAAAAATGTTAATGAAGCCCTAAGGTACAGATAACTCTACCTGAATGTCATATCCTGATATTTCTAAAAATAATTGTAAATTTCGATTTTAGGACTTCAGAATGATCTACGGCATGTTTGGTTCATCCCTGTCTAGCCCTACCAAATGTTGGCAAGAATTGGCTTGCCAATTTTTTGTCTAAGGAATCATCCACCCACATTGACCAATTTTATTTGGCAAGAATCTGTGAGAGAGTTAGAGGGAGACTCATTGGCAACCAAAGTTTTGGCAACAAACCAAACATAGAGTGAAGTATACTAGGCTAACCATTTTTTGGCAGGGCTAGCTTGGGCAGTGAACAAAACATACCCCTAATATTCTCTGTGCTGGCTAGATGGTATATGGTGAGTAAAGAAACTTCAAAATATGACTGAAGCTCGAGGGACTTGAATCGCAAACCTATTTTCCTATACTAGTCCTCTTGCATATCCATATACTGGTAGGATATCACACTGTCCATGGGTTTGCTTATTTCAGTGCCATCGGGATACCTTCCGACCTCCACGGGCATGTAAGGCTCGCGAAGTGGGGAGCTTCCTGCAGAGGAGCAGGTGCCATTATCCTCCTCCTCCCGCCTATTTCTCTTCTTCGCCTTCTTCTCCAACCTATCCTGGCTCCTTTTCCCTTTCCTGGAGGAGCTCTCCGGCCGGCTGATCCCCGTCAAGCTTGGCCCTTTTCCTTTTCCTGCCCCCCTCCGATGGCAATCGCTCGCCGGTCCCATCAAGCTTGTTCCTTGCCGATTTGGAGCGCGAGGATTGCTGCTGCGCGTGCCCCCTCGACCGGGTCGTCATCCTGAACATGGCCGCGGCGGTAGAGGCCCCACCCCTGTTCCGCTTGCTGCCGCGGCGGAGCGCAGGGGTTGTCTTGGACAGCATCCTTCTCCTCGACCAGGATTTCCTGGATCCCGACCCCTCCCCCTCCCACTCCCACTCTCGTGTGGCAAGCGGCAGCATTGCCCTGGCGGCCTCTTGCGTGACGGCAAGCGGCATCACTGACCCGGCGATTTCGATCGGGCCGGGCAGCAAGTTAGCAAACGTCGGCGCTCTCACGATCGCCGGGACAGAAATTAGAGGATCCGAAGGCTGAATTGGATTTCTCCCTCGCGTCGAAGGGTGGGGATCAATGACCTAGCCAACCTTTGGCGGCAAGAGTTCCGTTCCCTTGAGAGGAGGAAGGGAATATGTTCTCCGTTTTGAACCTGCCCGTGGCCTCTCGCACGGTGCGGTCCGAAATCGCGTGGGAAACCGTGACCCGCCGTGTACTCCGCCTGGACCGGCACGATTGAAGGGTTGGAGCGGTTTTTTTCTCTATTATTATCTTCTACTCGCGCGCTGCACCGGGATAAAAATCTCTTTGCATACATGATGCGTACATTAGAATCCTGGCCGTTCTTATCTCTGGATTACTTTCTCTAGCTTGTATGGTTCTCCGTCGCTTTCTTCTCTACCACGTCGTGTCGATGTGATCTTTTCGTCGTCCACTACACTTGAGTCCGGTGATCTCGAGCCAGGCCATTCATGGAGCACTCTCCTCGTTGCAATAGTTGGTGACACTACTGTCCGTTGGGTTGTCATGGCCTTAGCTAGTCTAGCTGTACTCGACTTTCACCCTCGACTCATCAGCCAGACGACACACCCTTAAGACCGGCGGCCCCAGCCACTCGTGTCTATGACCTCTGCCGGTGATAGCTTCAGCGCTCTGCTGCTCTTATTTCTCCGGGCCCTGATCCGAGCAGCCCTCAATTTCCACTTGTCGACCCTCAGCCTAGCTACATCCTTCTGAGAGATTGGCCACAGCGACGGGCGCTTGAGGTCGCACGCACAGATCCTGCTCCACGCGAGTGTGGCAATTAGATTATACTTGGGCGTCATGTTGAACACATAAATACTCTCTCTGATTTAAATTAATATTCTTAGATTGTCTAAATTCAGATATATCCAGTCATGTTTTAGTGCTATATACATCTAAATCTAGACAATCTTATTGGGAGGGAGTACTAAATGTAGATTTTTTTAAACAATACCATTATCACACTTTCACTACTTGGTATTTTTTTTTAAAAATGTTACATGTCCTATATATAAGGTAACTGTTAGTACATGTTACACGATGAAAGAGTAACACGATTTTAGGCGCGCACACAACCAGCACCGCACCATGCACCACACGGGAATCGACATGGTCACCCCACACCGACCCACACGAGACCACACATCCACACACACGCACATGACACCCCCCACCATCCCCGATCGGCATCCTCTCCACCAACCCATCCCGACTTATCCCCAACCGCACGTCCATTGCCACCGTCACCTACCCAACCCCTCTCCATAATCTCTGTCCCGATGATCGAGCGCCTCCCCCCTTCCTAGCGCCATCGGGATCCACCTCCGTCTCGACCGCGTTGGTTTCGTTTCATCCGCCTCCTGTGGCCCGCGTCTAGGCTCCTCCTGCTAGCAGAAGCTCGTCCGAGCCAGCACCGCCTCCGGCCGCCTCCAACCCCAAGGCTCGCTCGTCTGCCCGCCCGGCATCGACCCCAGAGACGTACGCCCCTTGTACAACATCATCACGCGTGTGAACCACCTCCGGCCCGCACGCTCCTCTCCCGACGGCGTATTCCTTCGCTCTAGCAAGCGACGCACCGGTGGGGATTTGAAACAATCAGTACAGAGCATGGGGCATTATAGCATCCGAGTCTCCTTTGGGACACAGCTCTGGGCATGCAGATGTCGCTATTGGTCTGTGCAGCGCAGGGCAGCGTGCCCACAGGGTCTCTCTTCTGCTTCTTGTTTTCTGGGTTGGCTTGCAAATACTGCCAGAAACTTGACGTATATAAATCGAGCGGACTTGGTATCTGGCAGCGATGTGGGACTATCAAACTCCGCATGATTTAGCTAGTTTAGGTGTAGCCTTTGGACGGGACAGACCTCGTGATGCTCGTGGCCCATGATAGCGGAGCAGGCCTAGCAAAGCAGCCGGCTAGCCTACCACGGAGTACCGCATGAGAAGGAAAAAACGTACCGCCTTTTTTTTGACTTAAGTGTAGCATCGGTGGGCAATTTGCTATCTGATGGGAGGGTAAAAGGGTTCAAATAAGTGTTGGACCGGAAAAAACAATCCGTCCTTTATTATTAGATTAGATTAGATATAGATATAAGTTCATTTTATCTTACGCCCTCCGTTCCAAAATAAAGGCAATTTTATTTTTACTAGCACAAATGTTGGGGAATAAAAAGGTAGAAGTATGTTTAAATAAGTCCGACTTCAAAGCAACTTTTTATTTTTTTAATTCTTTTTCATGCTTGTTTCTTTTTCTGTTTTCTTCAGTTTTTAAAGTTTATGAGCTTTTTAAAAAACCATAAATTTTAAAATTTATGAACGACCACACACACGCACAACACCACACACGACCCCATCAGGCGACCCCGGACACGATCCCTATCTGGATATCTCCACCTACCCGGCTCATCCTCAACCTCGATCGAACCCACCTACAAGCCGCCGCCAGCGCCCTTCCTCTCTCTGGCCCGCCATGGCCACCTTTCCAGGAGCTCCTTCCCTCGCTCTCTCAGCGCCATCCTCGAGGTCCCATGCACCTCTACTCAAAGCCGTTGTGGCGCGCCTCCTCGTTCCTGAGCGCCGGCAGGGACCCCGTCTCCCATCGCCAACCTCGCCACGGGTATATCTCCTCCTCTACATGCCCTAGCTCGCGCCGCCATGTTTGCATCTGTGTGCATGCCGCCCTGCTAGGCACATGTCCTCTACTCAGAGCCGCTATCGCACGCCTCCTTGTTCCTAAGCGCCGGCAGGGACCCCGTCTCCCATCGCCGACCTCGCCACCGGTATATCTCCCCCTCTACACGTCCAAGCTCGCGCCGCCATGTCTGCATCTGTGTGCATGCCGCCCTGCCAAGCACCTCTCCTGTCAGAGACACGGGCAGGCCCATCTCTCTTCCCCGTATTTGCGGCGAGAGCCCATCGCTGTTTCATTTTGTATCTGGTCATCTATATCTCTCTCTATATAGATCTTGCCCTGGCATCATTGAATTTCAGATCGGCTTGTTGATTCCGAGCAACCTGCGTAAGTATATAAAGTGGTGGATCTCGATTTAAGGAAACAATGTGGTACTATTTGATAGACGCAGAAGGGGCTCATATCGGCAACCGGGAGCTTGGGAGGAAGCACAAGCTTGGTTGGACCGTATAGAGAAAACGTAGAGAGCAGGGGCCTGCCTCGCGAACCGAATAACGGGAAGCGACCGAATAACGAGAGGCTCGCGTGTTCTTTTTTCTTCTCCAACCGGTATAATTGCATTGGTGGTAATATGTCCTCCGATGAGAGGGTAGAAATGTCCAAAAAAATGTTGGACCGCAATAAACATTTCGTCTTTTATTATTACGTATAGATATAGATTTTGTCCCGAGTAAAAAATATCTTATGTTTGACAAAGTTTATCACGTCAAATATCTATCACACCAAAGCTATTAACTCCATACTAGATTCAACATATAATATACCTCTATATGATACTAAGTACGTCCCAAAGTTTAAGGATTTTTTTTTCAAAAGTCAAACTACGTAAAGTTTGAGTAAGTTTTAAGAAAAAATATTAGTATTTACAACATGAAATCCGTATCCTTTGATTCATCATGAAACATATTTTTATAATGTATTTATATAATATTATAGTTTTTGATACTAGTTTTTCTAAAAGTTTCGTCAAATTTTTCGTAGTTTGATTTTTCAAGATAAATATAAGCCTTAAGGTTTAGGACGGAGGTAGTATAAATTTCACTATATAGATATTGACATATTTTCTTATAATTTCACAATGGTAAGGAGATTGGTAACCGGTAGTTCCTTGCTCGGCCGAGAGTAGGGATTAATCGGCGAATCTACTTATTAAAAAAAAATTAACCGGTCAAACACTAATCCGTAGATTAATAAGGGGTTATACCAACTTATCGCCGACATCTAGCTAACTTTGTAGCACGTGTTTACTTTGTAGTATAGAATATACTCATCGTCTCACATTATTTGACCCGACTTTGTCCAAATATATACTATAGACTTAAGTCTGATAGAAAGGAAGCATTACAAGACCATATAGGAGTATGTTTCTATGTCTTGTGGATCCAAGAAGAAAAAGAACAAATATAGACCAGCTCAAAAAAATGAGGAATTAGTCAAAGCCTACCTGGAAAAAAAAAGAACGTAGTTAAAGCATCTCCAGCATACACAAAAAAAATCCATTGGGGCAAAAAAATGGCTATTATTTAGCGCGGCAGGGTAGCATACGCGCAAAAATAAACATCTCCAGCGTACAAAAAAAATCCATTGGGGCAAAAAAATCGCTATTATTTAGCGCGGCAGGGTAGCATACGCGCAAAAATAAGTCATGCACAAAACAATTTAGGGCACGCACACAAAAAGCCTAATCCCGTGCTGCAAATTTGGTGTGCCATCCAGCGATGTCCAACCGCCAAACTAAAACTTCCGCGTGTGACCTCCTGCATCCCACCTCGACGGCCGCCGGTGAAAAACCGCCCATGGACGACTATTGCGCCACTCCCCCAACCCACCTTCTCCTTGCCCCCACGTTTGCCGATGGAGCAGTTTCACCGCCGCTCGCAACACCTCCCCCCCTGGCCGATGCACCCAACCCTAACGCCACCATCGTCTGTGGCTAGATGTTTGCTCCTCCACGGCCGACGAATGAGGATGTCATCGTCCATCGCCTGCCTTTTAGCCAAGGAATGTCATGCCCAAGCGGCCGACATCTACTGTGGTGCCTGGCCAGAAGAAGGGCAAGATCAGCGCGGGTCCACACGACAAACATCCGGCAGGGCCTGCGGCCGGCCAATTCTACCCACCGCAACGAGAAAAGAGTGTATGTCGGTAACGAGATCAAACTAGGTATGGAGATACCGATGATCGAATCTCGGACATGTAATATATCGCGGAACAAAGGGATTTAGTTACTAGCGTTAAAGGTTCTCACGATCACAGAAGTGATCGTTGAATGTGTAGGAGTCAGTATGGATCTTCAGGTCCCGCTGCTGATTATTGATCGGAGAGGGGTCTCGATCATGTCTGCATTATTCGCAAACCGTAGGGTGACACACTTAAGGGATACCGACACCATTTGGAGCAAATATGTTTCAGATAAAGATTTAAGAAAGCGCTGGAATTATTTCAATAGACACCGAAACTATTTCGGGTGAAAATGCTGAAATTGGTTCTGCATGTAATATTGAAATGTTGTAGGGGGTTTTATGTGAATGTTTGTTAATTAAAGTAATTAAAAAAATTCTGAATAAAAATTATAAAAGAGTTTTATTAAATGAGAGAGCATTAAATTTGGAGAAATTTAATGCATTTAAAGTGGAGACTTTAAAAGAGAATGTGAAGGGGCATATTTATGTGGAGGGAGTTACCACCACATGAATGGAGGAGGTGAAGAGTCACCTCCTCCATGCGCCGGCCATGAAGGAGGGGCACCCCCCCTCCTCCTATAAAAGGCCACCCCCTTCTCACTTCTCACACACACCTCCTTTTGAAGGATCTCTCTCCCCCTCTAGTATTATTCCCCATGGTCTCGGATTAGCGAGATACATGTTCCTGATGGCTTTATCTGGAAAGGAGTTGCTGCTTCCGCTGCTTTGCTGGAGCGAGGGACGGAGGTTGTCGGGGTACCGGACGTGTGTGCGATCACGGATGCACCGCTACTTTGCGGTGCTGGACTTGGTGGTGCTGGAGCTGGATCTGATGGACGTGCTGGAGCCGGACCTGCTGGACTTCATCACGATCTTGAGATCGGCAAGTGTACGACTACATCAACCACGAGTTCCTACTCGTTAACAAAGCTCGTTGTCTATGAGGGTAAGTTCTTGTTGGATGTATGTCCACCCGTTGCTTTGTACCTAGTAGATAGATCTTGGCGTGTAGTTCACACCGTAGGAAATTTTTTGTTTTCTATGCTGCGGACCCAACAGTGGTATCAGAGCCTGATCTATGCGTAGGTGCTTTGCACGGGTAGTACACATATGTTTATATGTGGGCGATGATGATCATGTTATTGCTTCTTTCATGTATTTTGGATATTGGTAGCATAGTGGGATGAAGCGGCCCGGACAAACCTTACATGTCATCGTACATGAGACCGGTTCCACGACTGACATGCAACTTGTTTTGCATAAGTGGCTGGCGGGTGTCTGTCTCTCCTACTATAGTCAATATCTGATTTACAACGAATTGCTAATAACTTAGTTATCCTCGTTGTGGTTCATGTTCGTAGGTAAGAACGGTTCTATCTCCGAAAGCCCTAAGCCACGTAAAACTTGCAATTGATAAATTAGAGGCGTCTAGTTTAGATTGTTGCTGGGCTAGTGTATTGATATGGTATTGTTGTAAGTAGATGTATGATAGATACTCTTACAACACTCAACGTGTAAGTTCCATAGACCTTGGCCTTACACACAAAGGAATGATAGAGATCATACCACGATGCAAGTGATAGAGATCAATTGCATGGACCATATCATCTCACTTTACACATTAGATGTTAGCATCTTATACTGCTAGTTTGGCGCTTTCTGTAGCATTGTAAGATGATCCCTCTTTTAGATATCAAGATAAAAATGTGTTCTTCCTTAAGTATGCATCGTTTTATGGATCGTATTTCGAGACATCACGTGATGATCGGGTGTACTCGACTCTACGCTTTCATACAAACGGGTGTAAGACAGTTTTACACATGCGAGTACTAAGGTTCTTACTTGGCGAGCCTAGCATGTACAGACATGGCATCGGAACACGAACCGAAAGGTTAAACATGAGTCATATAGTTGATATGATGCCCATATAGATGCTCGCCTTTGAAGCTACATCAACTCACGTGATGATCGGACTTGGTGTAGTGGATTTGGTTCATGTAATCACCAAAAAGGCACGAGGGATGTTGTTTTTGAGTGGGAGTTCATTTCTAATTTGGATTAGTCGAACCAAATTTGTCATAAATTAAATCAAAGTGAATTTGCATAGTTTGTTGTAGTCATTGGCATTCATTTTCTACCTTATGCTTAGTTTTTATTTGAGATAATAGAACTATAGAATTCTGGATATTTACTTTACGAACTGGTATCTATTGTTTTGAATGTCAATTTAAAGTTTATAAGTCCTATTGCAAACTTTCAGCAAACTCTATTTACTCCATGAAGTTTAATAAGTAGTATTAAATCAAGAGTAAGAATTCCAATGTTAGCATCTAAAGTATCATGTTTGCCTCCATGATTATTTTGGTGTATACATATGTATTGTGCATACATGCTCCTATATTTTGGGGCCTAAATTATACTAACTCTGCCTGTGGAGAAATTTATAAACTTCAAAATTGAACAAACAATATGGATCATATTTACTCCCTCCGTCCTAAAATAAGTGACTTGCATTTCTCTAGATTCGGATGTATCTCAAACTAAAAAAAGTCTAGATACATACGAATCTAGACAAACCCAAGTCACTTATTTAGGGACGGAGGGAGTACATAAGACTTGGATGAGAAAACATGTATACCTCTTACAACAAATTCACCATCTTCAGATACCTTCACGGTCAATACTTTGATTCTTCGAAGATATCTACGCGTGCAGTATACCAGAATCTGTAAAGCCAACGAAACATATTTCTTAGTGAAAACATTGTGCTAATCACGATTTCGTATAAAAAGACAAACGTCACAGATCAAGTAAATCACTATTAAAACATAAATGTAAGCTTACCTCCACATCCAGAGCAGAATTAAGGCCATCTCTACTGTTCACCACTATGCTCAGCAACATGTTTTCTAACTGATAAACAGCAGTAGAAAATTAAAGAGAAGAAGTAGCATAAAGTAATAACCCCTCCATTTCAAAATAGATGTCATTTTAGAGTTGCACAAGATTAAGTGAGTTGGCACAAGTACTAAAAATGTAGGTGAAATGTCAATATTTCCAGCAAATGGTATCAAGAAAGTTCAGGGGATGTTGACAAGCTTCTGCACAGAAAAACGGTAGAGGCAGAGGTCTTGGGTGCAATGGCTGAGAGAAGGAGACCAGAGTAACAGGTACTTCCATATGAAGGCAGGCTGGCATCCAAAGGAAGATAGGATCAAGAAACTGAAAGATGCAGATGGGAAAAAAAATCGGGTGAACAATGCAGAAACATCAGAACAGATGGTATCAGAATTCTTCAAGGTGCTTCACACCAAAGACCCTGATATCAACCCCAATCAGATGCTAACACTCTTTGAGCACAAAGTCAAGGAGTATAAGAACAGGCCCTTATGTAGAGAATTCAGTGATGGCAAAATCCAGGATGATCTGTTTCATATAGGTCCCATCAAGACACCCGCGCTTTCCAGTGAGATTTTCCAAAGGAAGTGGGGCACACTGAGAGCCGATGTTATCAATGCAGTCAAGGAATTCTTCAGATCAGGGATTATGCTGACTGGGTAGGGGGACACAGTTATTTTCTTGAACAGTAACTAACCAGAAGAGCTCACAGATTTCAGACCTGTTAAGCAATGTAATGTGATTTATGAAATTGTGGCCAAATGCTTAGTCCATTGGATGAGATGACGACTGCTCTCCTTGCAAGCTTGATCTGACAAAGGCATATGAGAAGCTTGGTTTTTTTCCAGTCAATGAAGGGCCCACAGTGGGGAGGAGGGTTTCACTGTATATATTCCTGTTTGTGGCTGATGAACATGTATCCTTAATAGAGAAACCAAAAATGAAAATATTACAACCACGAGGCCCTGGCATTTCACATTTTCTCTTCTCGGACGATCTACTTTAGGGCATTGCACCAGTGAGCATGTATAATACTTGCATTGTTGCATTTGTACAAGAAGTGCACAAGTCAGCTCCATAGCCTCAGCAAGTGTTCTGTCCTCTATAGTGAAGATTGCCCAGATACGACGCAACTAGTGAATAGAGATCAATTAGGGTGTCAAGTGGGATCCCACCTAAATCCCACTTCTAGTTCATTTGTCAAAATCTAGTTCAAATTTTTGGTCAAAATTTACACTAGATTTTGGCAAATGAGCTAGAAGTGGGACTTTGGCGGGATCCCACTTGACACCTTAAGATCAATCAGACCCTAGGAGTGACCAACTCAGATTTCAAGGAGAAATATCTAGGGCTCCCGACTCTGGAAGAATGCATGAAAGGTAGCCAACTGAAGCCAATCAGGGAGAAATTCACAAAATGACTGAAATTGATGTGAGAAGTACTTGTTGCATGGCAGAAATAAAAAATTCTGGAAGTCAGTTGCTCAGGCCCTTTTAACCTACATTATGGGTGTCTTCAGATGTCTGCAGATTTCTCTGATGATTAAATGATGAAAAGGAAGTTTTGTGGGGAGACAAAGAAGGACAGCGCAAAGTCCATTGGATGTCACGGTAGAACATGAGCAAACCTAAATGTTATGTTGGCCTAGGATTTCGAAACATGAGTGAGGGGTTCCTGAAAATAAATGATATTAGAATGAGAACCTATCAGACATGGGCTACTGCCACATCTCCAGCTTGGCGGGGAATAGAAGACGGCAGCGCGCTGGACCCCAGAACTTCATTAGGGAACTGGAGCTTACAAATGTAGTGGACTATCCTAAGCTTAGAGTATTCATACAAAGGAAAGATGAGAATGTTTCTAACTCAGCTTCAGCACCAATGTATTACAAATGTGACCAAAAGGAACATGCACTTTCCCCAGAATTTTTTGGCACAAAGTTCGATGTTATTCTTGTACTCTCTCCGTTTTAAAATGTAAGATGTTTAGCTTTGTGAAAGGAGTGTATCTAAACCATTTTAAGTGTGTAGGTTCATGTCGGTTTGGAGTGAACCTACACACTAGATGGGATCACTCAAAATGGTTTAGATACACTCCTTTCACAAAGCTAAAACATCTTATATTTTGAAACGGAGGGACTAGATTCTAATTTTTTGGCTGGTTAACCCAGCATAGCTGCAATCGAGTGTGCAAACCCAACACAATTTCTGCATTGCACGAGAAAGTTGGTTTATTGTGTTGGGTTTGTACACTTGATCACAGCTATGTTGGGTTTGCACACTCAATATCGGCCATGTTGGGTTCACCAGCCGACAAATCAGAAACCAAGCAATGAGATACTCTGCACTGCTTGTTCCAGTAGCATGAGGTGGAAGTGATCACCAGGATCAAGTTACCTATCCCGAGATGCAGAAGATATTATCGGTTGGCACCATTGTTCAGTAATTCGCTAACTGGTAACTGCTCGCTCGGCTTGTGAATAGAGATTAATAGGTGAATCGGCTATTTAACTGGATTAATTGGTCGATTAAATAGGCAAATGACAGTATATTCCAACATATATAGTTTTTTATGTATTATTGATGAATAAGCCTCTGTACTGTTGGTCTTTGTGGGGCTGTGTCCTTTGTGGGTCCTTGTGGGGCTGTAGCAAGGGCGGGCAGTTAGGAGCAGCAAGGATCAAGCATCCTTGACTGCTTTAGCAGCATCAGTTAGGAGCAGCAAAGGACCAAGCATCCTTGACTGCTTTTAGGCAGCATCTTAGACTAGCATCTTGGACTAGCATTTAGCATATTCTCGGCTGGCTAGCAGCCTATAAATATGTATCCCCAACCCCTGTGGTTGGCATGGCATTTGTGTGTGAGTTTGTGCGAGAAATAAAACCAGAAAATTGCCCCAACTCCTAGTGTCATCCCCTCTCTTCAATGAGAGTAAATCTAGAGATCCTATCAAGTGGTATCAGAGCTAGGTTGTCTTGTAGGCTGAGTGTTTCCTGCTCATCCCCCTCACCGGGTGTGCAGCAGCCCCAGCGGGCAAGTGCAGCAGCTCAAGCTGTCCCTGGTGGCCTCTCCCCTTCCGCGCAGTCGAGCAGCAGCTCGTTAGCAGCCGCTCTTCCTCCACGCAACAGCCCCCCAGCGGCCAGCCATGTCCCAAGGTCGCTCTCAGCACTCGGCTACCTCGAGCGTGCGGCGTCGGCAGGAGGCCGAGCTCGCCGCGGCAGAGGAGCGTGAGCGGGCGGCAGCAGCAGCCGTTGTGGCGACAGCCAGGGCGTCAAGGCTGGCAGCGGCGGAACTGGCAGCAGCCAGAGCGGAGGCAGAAGCAGCAGCAGCGGTGGAGGCATCACGTACAGCAGCGGCAGAGGCCCAGGCTCTGCGCGGCAGCATCAGCGGCTCCATTTCAGGCGGAAGCAGCGTCGACACAGCCCACGAGCGGACGGCGCGGTGGGCAGCCGAGCATGCCCAAGCACTCGGCGGTGTCGCTCCAGGAGGAGGTGAGCACTGCGGTGACGCTCCCGGAGGAGGCGCGCACGGCGGTGGCGCTCCAGGAGGAGGCACGCACGGCGGTGGCGCTCCAGGAGGAGGCGCGCACGGCGGTGGCGCTCCAGGAGGAGGCGCGCATGGAGGCGGCGGCCGAAACGACCAAGACCGTGGCCTCTACGAGGTCCGGGCTGTGGTCAGGGACGTTGGTCCCGGTGCTGGGTGGCCTACCCTCACCAAAACCAACTACGTCGAGTGGGCCGCGGTCATGAAGGTCCGGCTCCAGGTGCGACACATGTGGGAGGCAGTCCAGGATGCCAACGTCGACCACCATGACGATCGACGGGCGCTGGACGCCCTCCTCGCCGCTGTCCCGCCCGAGATGCAGTTCTCGCTTTCCAACAAGCGGACTGCCAAGGAGGCCTGGGAGGCCATCGCTGCGTCGCGCATCGGCAGCGACCGTGCTCGCAAGGCCGCGCTGCAGGCACTCCGCAAGGAGTGGGACGACCTGGCTTTCAAGCCAGGTGAGGACATCGACGACTTTGCTCTCCGTCTCAACACTTTGCTGCAGAAGATGGAGCGGTTCGGCGACGCCACCTACAACGAGGAAAAAGCTGTCGAGAAGCTTTTTCGCTGCGTCCCCACGAAGTACAGACAGATAGCTCGCTCAATCGAATCCCTGCTGGACCTCAGCACGATGTCGATCGAGGAGGCAATCGGTCGCCTCAAGGTCGTCGACTTCGACGAGCCAGAGCTTCCCTCAGGGTCCATCACCACTGCTGGGAAGCTGCTCCTCACTCGGGAGCGGTGGGACGCCGGCCACGGTGACAGGAAGAAGGGGGAGTCCTCTTCCGCATCAGGTGGCCGCAGGCGCGGCAAACCGCGCAAGGGGCGCAAAGACGGCCAGGTCAGGGTGCAAGGTGGCGCCCGCGGAGGTGCCCGGGGAGGCGCCGCCGGCAGGCCCCAGTTGGCCCAAGATGACGCCTGCCACAACTGTGGCCGGCTTGGCCATTGGGCCAAGGAGTGTCGACAGCCACGACGCGGCCAGGCCCACGTCGCACAGGCAGGAGAGGAGGAGCCGGCTTTGTTCATGGCTCATGCGAGCATCGAGCTACGCCCTGCGGCACCGACTGCAGCGGCTCCCCTCCACCTCGACGAGCCAAAGGCACACGCCCTTCTCGGCGATGGTTCCGGCACCGACAAGACTGGCGGGTGGTGCCTTGACACCGGCGCCACCCACCACATGACTGGTCGACGGGAGTTCTTCGCCGAGCTCGACTCCGACGTGCGAGGATCCGTCAAGTTTGGAGATGCCTCCACCGTGGAGATTCAGGGCGTCGGCTCCGTCATCTTCGCCGCCAAGACCGGAGAGCACCGGATGCTCACCGGTGTCTACTACATCCCTACGCTGAGAAACTCCATCATCAGCTTGGGACAGCTGGATGAGAACGGCTCGCGCGTGCTGATCGAGCACGGGATCCTGCGCATCTGGGATCGCCATCGTCGCCTTCTTGCCAAGGTAACTAGAGGCGCAAATCGGCTCTATGTCCTTGATGTGCAGGTGGCACAGCCCCTCTGCCTCGCCGCCCGTCGGGACGACGAGGCGTGGCAGTGGCACGAGCGCTTCGGGCACCTTCACTTCGAGGCTCTGAAACGGCTCAGCAGCAAGGAGATGGTGCGCGGCATGCCGTGCCTCGAACACGTGGAGCAGTTCTGCGACGTCTGCGTGATGACGAAGCAGAGGCGACTCCCCTTTCCCCAGCAGGCGAGCTTCAGAGCTAAGGAGAAGCTCGAGCTCGTGCACGGGGACTTGTGTGGACCGGTGACTCCGGCCACACCGGGAGGACGACGCTACTTCCTGCTGCTCGTCGACGACTTCTCCCGCTACATGCGGGTGGTGCTTCTCAGCAGCAAGGGAGAAGCAGCGGACGCCATCAGGCGTACGCAGGTTGCTGCAGAGGCGGAGTGCGGCTGCAAGCTGCGCGTGCTGCGCACCGACAACGGCGGCGAATTCACAGCAACTGAATTCGCGTCGTACTGCGCTGATGAGGGCATTCAGCGCCACTACTCCGCCCCTTACAGCCCGCAGCAGAACGGCGTCGTCGAGCGGCGCAACCAGACGGTTGTGGGGATGGCCCGGGCCCTCCTCAAGCAGAGAGGGATGCCGGCTGTCTTCTGGGGGGAGGCGGTGCTGACAGCCGTCTACATCCTCAACCGCTCACCTACGAAGGCACTTGACGGCAAGACGCCGTACGAGGCGTGGCATGGGCGCAAGCCGGCGGTCTCCCACTTACGGGTCTTCGGCTGCCTCGCATTCGCCAAGGAACTCGGCCACATCGGCAAGCTCGACGACAGGAGCACTCCGGGAGTGTTCATCGGCTACGCGGAGGGCTCGAAGGCCTACCGCATCCTCGACCCGAAGACACGGCGTGTGCGCACGGCGCGAGATGTTGTGTTCAACGAAGGGCGAGGGTGGACGTGGGACAAGGCGGTGGACGACGGCTCGACTCCGACGTATGACGACTTCATTGTCGAGTACGTCCACTTCGAGGGAGCGGGGGGAGCAGGCAGCTCCTCCTCGCCGAGCGCGTCTACCTCAGTTCCCAAGTCTCCATCTGTCCCGGTGGCTGTCACACCGATGGCACCACAGCTGCCGACGCCACCAACGCCACGTGCTCCAGCACCAGCAGTCACACCTCCGGGCACGTCTACTCCGGCACCAGCAGTCACACCTCCGGGCACGTCCACTCCGGCACCAGTGGTCACACCTCCGGGCACGTCTACACCAGCCCCAGCTCGCGTCGAGCGCAGCCCGGTGGAGTTCGCTTCCCCGCTCGCTCACGATGAGGAGCGCATCGACGCGTATTACGACGGCGAGCCGTTGCGGTACCGTACGATGGAGGGTCTTCTCGGCGACCAGCCGGTGCCGGGACAGGTGCCACGCAACCTGGAGGCGCAACTGCAACTTGCATGTGACGACGGTGAGCCTCGGTCTTTTGCAGAAGCGGAGCAAGACGCGGCATGGCGAGCCGCGATGCAGTTGGAGATGGATGCGGTCGAGAAGAACCGCACATGGGAGCTCGCTGACCTCCCTCAAGGTCACCGGGCGATCACCCTTAAGTGGGTGTTCAAGCTGAAGAGGGATGAATCCGGCGCCATCGTCAAGCACAAGGCTCGCTTGGTGGCCCGAGGTTTCTTGCAGCAGGAGGGGGTCGACTTCGACGACGCCTTCGCTCCTGTGGCACGGATGGAGTCCGTGCGACTCCTCCTTGCGCTAGCCGCTCAGCAGGGCTGGCGCGTCCATCACATGGATGTCAAGTCTGCCTTCCTCAACGGCGACTTGAAGGAGGAGGTCTACGTGCAACAGCCACCGGGATTTGCGATTCCTGGCCAGGAGGGCAAGGTACTTCGTCTACGCAAGGCTCTCTATGGTTTGCGGCAGGCACCAAGGGCATGGAACGCCAAGCTAGACTCCACGCTCAAGACGATGGGCTTCGGGCAAAGCCCGCACGAGGCGGCCGTCTACCGACGGGGCAATGGAGGAAATGCCCTGTTGGTAGGTGTCTACGTCGACGACTTGGTCATCACCGGCACCAAGGATGCAGAGGTGGCGGCGTTCAAGGAAGAAATGAAGGCCGCCTTCCAGATGAGTGATTTGGGGCTCCTCTCCTTCTACCTGGGGATCGAGGTGCACCAGGATCACTCCGGGATCACGCTTCGACAGACCGCCTACGCCAAGCGCGTCGTTGAGCTAGCCGGGCTCACCGATTGCAACCCAGCTCTCAATCCGATGGAGGAGAGGCTGAAGCTGAGTCGCGATAGCACGGCGGAGGAGGTGGACGCTACACAGTACCGGCGTCTTGTGGGGAGCCTTCGCTACCTCGCCCACACACGGCCGGACTTGGCATTCTCCGTCGGCTACGTTAGTCGGTTCATGCAGCGACCGACGACGGAACACCAGCAGGCTGTGAAGAGGATCGTCCGCTACGTTGCGGGGACTCTCGACCACGGCCTCTACTACCCTAGGTGCCCTGGGACAGCACACTTCGTCGGGTACAGCGACAGCGACCACGCCGGCGACATCGACACCAGCAAGAGCACAAGCGGGATCCTCTTCTTCCTCAGCAAGTGCCTCGTGAGCTGGCAGTCAGTCAAGCAGCAGGTGGTGGCCATGTCCAGCTGCGAGGCCGAGTACATAGCGGCCTCCACTGCCTGCACTCAGGCCCTCTGGCTTGCTCGACTGCTTGGTGATCTCCTCGGTCGAGACACCAGCGCAGTGCAGCTCATGGTGGACAGCAAGTCCGCTCTGGCCCTGGCAAAGAACCCCGTATTCCACGAACGGAGCAAGCACATCCGAGTGAGGTACCACTTCATCCGACGCTGTTTGGATGAAGGGAGCATCACGGCGAGCTACATCAACACCAAGGATCAGCTTGCAGACCTCCTCACCAAGCCTCTTGGGCGGATCACGTTCCTTGGACTCTGCTCCAGGATTGGGATGGTCCAGCCTTCCCACAAGACAACGCACAAGACTTAGGGGGAGAATGATGAATAAGCCTCTGTACTGTTGGTCTTTGTGGGGCTGTGTCCTTTGTGGGTCCTTGTGGGGCTGTAGCAAGGACGGGCAGTTAGGAGCAGCAAGGATCAAGCATCCTTGACTGCTTTAGCAGCATCAGTTAGGAGCAGCAAAGGACCAAGCATCCTTGACTGCTTTTAGGCAGCATCTTAGACTAGCATTTAGCATATTCTCGGCTGGCTAGCAGCCTATAAATATGTATCCCCAACCCCTGTGGTTGGCATGGCATTTGTGTGTGAGTTTGTGCGAGAAATAAAACCAGAAAATTGCCCCAACTCCTAGTGTCATCCCCTCTCTTCAATGAGAGTAAATCTAGAGATCCTATCAATTATACCATGCTCCCCATGCTCACAGCTATATAATATACTACAATATGCTATTGTACACATGTAAAAAGCTTAGCCAAGAGGTAGAATTGTAACCTGGACGTTCTGGTCTTATACCATGCTCTCAGCAAGGGGCGGGAGGAGCCCCAACCCTAGCGATTTGGGAGCGGGAGGGGGCTGGGCAGGGTAACCCTTCTTCCTTTGTGTGTATCTATCCTATGAGAGCAGCTCATCTTGTGTTTGCCTAAGCATTGTGCGGGCCAAATATTGGCCTCGGTCTGCCCTTTCAGTTACCTGATCGATGACGATTAATTGGGCTGACAGCCGATTAATCGGTCTGACAACCGATTAAATGCCATTTAATCGCCCTGGCCAGTTAACGCACCGAATGTGTGGAATTCGCTTCAGCTACCCTCCAAGTAGCGATTAAATGGCCATTTAACTAATTATTAACCGACCGAATTCTTGAACAATGGTTGGCACTTTGAAACGATTGCTTGCTTCTCAGTAATAAGTGTGTACAAGCTTACTCCTAAGGAATTGCTAAACAGCACAGGCAACGGAAGTGATAGCTTAGCAGGGACAGCATGGGATCTGAGAAGTGACATTATGCATAACCAAGGTTGAGTCTCCCATGTCGTCCTTGGCCCTTTTTCTGCAGAGTTAGTTGGAACATCCATCCAAATTGTCAGAAGCCAGAACAGCAGCGATCTAAAGGAAAACAGCCACTGTATGTGAAGGTAAGGTGGCCGATGAAACAACAGACCAAGATCCGAGTCATGAACAAGACATGATCAGGGATGGATTGAAGTGGATACTGACTGGTCCGTCCTTTGTGGAAGCCAAGGGCCAGGGAAGTGCGGGGATGGTTGCGAGGAATCATTAAGGAAATGCGGTGCTCTCAGTAGGGCAAAGATTAGGTTGTCTGCAAATGCAGATGAAGCGGAGATCGCCGCAGTAATTGTGCAGCTTGAACACCTGACCAAACTCTATGCAGGGTCAGTTGTCATCGAGACTGGCTCTGCTTCCTTCTGTTCACGAAGCATTGCCTAGGAAAACAGTGCACAGATCATGATGGTGTACTACTAGCGGGAGGCACATGATCTGCAATTATTCTCAGACTGGAGAACTAGCAAAGTTTAAAGAGAGAGCAACAGATCTGCACAGGAACTGGCAAGTTTTGCAGGAACACAAGGAATCAATGCTTCTGACAAGTGTGCCTAGCGTTGAGGGCCTCAGTTATTTGTAGTAAATGTAATACTACTGTTATTTGGTCTATACTGCCCTTCTATGTAAGTTTACTTTTCCAAACAAAGAGACTAAATTATTTCTTTTTCCTCCCAAAGCAAGGCACGCAAACACAAGTGTCAATTGAGAAGGGCAAGCATCAACAAGAGTTAATTAAGCCCTTTTCTTGATGAGATCAATGAAGAGCAAGATAAGAACAAAGTAACTTAAACTGATTGAAGGACAAAAAAAATTTGAGTAAAAAAAGGAGGGGCTGAAAGACATCTATTCTGAAACAGTGAGAGTAGAATGCAAATGTCACATAAATATGATATCTATTCATTATACTTAAACCAAACAATAATAAACATATACTGCACTAACCTCCATAGCAGTAGAAATGCATTTTCCATTGATACATTCAATAATGTCCCCAACTCGAATTCCACATTTTTCGGCAGGAGAGCCCGCTGACACCTGGGTTGAATTGCAGTAACTAATCCTTAGTATGAACGACAAAACAAGCAAACTCAGAAAAGCAACAACAACAAACAATATCTACTTCTTCAACAATAAGACCCTCATCAATCTTGTACTTGATCAATATCTTCTCAACATGAACAGGGTTTAGAAGGCTGATGGCAGAAATTTTCATTTCAAGGTGGGGTCGACGGATGCGCCTATACCAAAGAAAAAATTTACACTTAAATTGAGTAAACATGAGCATGTAAGCCTCACTAAATTAACAATAACAATTCTGGTTAAAACCATCTTCCTGACATGTTTATAAATTGCCAATACCATACTAGAACAAATAATTTGACACAAATAGTGTTTTAAGAAGCTCAAATAGTGTAACCTTATATTCAAATAAGAAACATATATCATAGAATCAATACCAACAAAGTGACCAGAAAACCATTGTCCTATACATCTTAGAGTTGATACCCCACCTTCTTAGAAATATGATTTTGGTTCATGGAAAAGGATTGTCGAAGTTAAGAGGAAACATGGTTTTCCACCTAATTTCTTTGTGTATTTTGCTATAAATAGGATCCCACTGGGTCACAATACATGTCGTTTTGTAATCCCCATCACTCAACATTTTAAGGTCGGGCCATCAATATCGTGAATGATGCCATCATCTACAAGACTGCAGGCTGCCGTAACAAATTGATATGACTAGATATATCATAAATATATACTTATTTTTGTTAAAGGACACATTTTTCATGAAAAGGGACCTCAAGGATTGGAATGTGCCTAGAGTTTTGGCTTTTGATAGGGCTGCATGGAAATCAGCAATCCATGTGCCCGAACCTTGATTTACTATTTTTGTTCTTTTATTTACTTGTGCTTCTACTAGTTTCTGCTTTGACTTGTTTTTTCTCAAGTTCCTGCTTGGGTTTCATATCTAGCCTACCCCAACTTGCTTGGGAAAAAAGGCTCAGTTGTTGTTGTTGTTATTGTTGTTATTGTTTGTTGTACAAATTTTTCATGGAACTAGTGTAACTTGGAGATACCAATATTCAAACCACACATAATGAGATATAAAGGGAGTACTGATAACACATGGAAGCCAACAGAGTGTTAAGTGTTAACTGTTAACAATCCATTTACTCCATAAAGATTTCACGATGAATCATCCGCGATCTTGGTTGCCGTGGTTATGCTTTCCACCTAGGCCTCGTCAAGATTCCACCGCTAGCCTCATTTGTACATGATTTTTGCTATATGTGTTATTTAACAGAAATCTATTCAAACATACTCTCTGTAAACATATAAGATGACAACCTAGGACTCAGCAAGGTTATGTCCCCAGACTAACTTACACATGATTTTTGCTAGATAAGTATTTATGGAGTCAAATATACAATTGTAAATATGAACATGAATTGCATGAGAAAGAGAAGCAAAAGGTATAAAACAGACCAATCCAAATATAATTTTTGGAATGTATTCTACTTGTTAGAACAAGAAATAAACAATAGGAACGAATCATCTTGAGTAGAACAAAACTGAAAAGGAAAACATACTCAAAGTTTCTCCACAGATGAAAGCACTTGAGTAAAATTGAAGAAGGTATAAAAGACCCTTCTGGACAACTGTCGATCATTCCCACAACCTTCCCTTCTAAGTCAATGACAGGACCTCCTTTATCATACTACAACATTTGAATTAGTAATACTAGAAGTTAGAGTCGAATAAAGCACTAAAAACATTAGATACAACTCAAGTGGAATATATGTGTACCTCACGATTTCGATGTGGACCTTGAATGTACATATGGTGATGCCGCTCATACACTGTTGGATTTGAATATTCGACTCTACCGTGATTTATCATTAGATCGGCAGATTCATCCCTGCCAAGCTCAAAAATGTCTTGAGCACATTTCACTTCATCGTTAAAAGAGGGAAACTGAATAGATGGATCCATTCTAACCCTGAAGAAAGCAAGATCATAGTGCTTCTGGTGGTAGAGCAGGTAGCCCTTTGCATCGGTGCCACCCCGCAAGTGCACAGTAACCTAAAACAACAGTTGTAAGAGAATGGCTTCCAAAAAGACCAGCTGCAAACCATAGCAATCTTTTGGACAGGACTTGTAATGTTTCCAAAAAACGTTTCTAGACAGGAACAACATGATTCATGTTATTTGCAACTAGTTATGACACATGCCACCATAGCGGAGAGTTATTTGAGATAACTTAGGACAAAACAAACCAAAGTTAGACTACAATCATAGAAGTCAACTATGAACAGAAAGTGCATTTCCATGCCATTAATAGCTTACCTGAGCATTAGGAGCATACTCATCTTTGCATAACCAAGTATCCAGTGATGGGCGCTTTGTTCGAATCAGATGTGCAGTCGTCACAACGGTACCAGTTCCCTTCTCACCACCCAAATCAACCCAGAAACCAGAACAACGTGCTAACGGCTCACCATCTGCAATTTCATGCATATAGTAGCAAATAAACATCAAGTTTCCGCAACAATATAAAAAATAGAAGAGACGGGATGTTATAATACCAATTGAGGATGAAATCCCAACAACAAATTGAGCAGCACGAAGCACTATCTTCCTTGAAGGTTCACGGATGTGAAGAAGCAATGGATCATTAACCAGGCAATTTGGAGGTATATCTGGAATAAGTGTGGGCATTTCCATCTGTCGAGCTACACGAAGGCCAACACAGACAAAAAGTAAACACCAACATGCAAAACGAAAATGATTCATGCAGCATTGCAATGATGATGCGTTATGGTATTGCACTACATTGGAATTTCCAGGATATGCCTTATGCCTCGCTTATGTCCATTGAAATGTGGTCTCGGTGACAGGTGGAGTGACATGTCGTCAAACTCAACTTGGTGGAATCATAGTTCTTCAGTGTTTGCTCTTTATTCTTTTTGGAAGTATTGTAAATGTAACCTAAAAAATGTTAATGAAGCCCTAAGGTACAGATAACTCTACCTGAATGTCATATCCTGATATTTCTAAAAATAATTGTAAATTTCGATTTTAGGACTTCAGAATGATCTACGGCATGTTTGGTTCATCCCTGTCTAGCCCTACCAAATGTTGGCAAGAATTGGCTTGCCAATTTTTTGTCTAAGGAATCATCCACCCACATTGACCAATTTTATTTGGCAAGAATCTGTGAGAGAGTTAGAGGGAGACTCATTGGCAACCAAAGTTTTGGCAACAAACCAAACATAGAGTGAAGTATACTAGGCTAACCATTTTTTGGCAGGGCTAGCTTGGGCAGTGAACAAAACATACCCCTAATATTCTCTGTGCTGGCTAGATGGTATATGGTGAGTAAAGAAACTTCAAAATATGACTGAAGCTCGAGGGACTTGAATCGCAAACCTATTTTCCTATACTAGTCCTCTTGCATATCCATATACTGGTAGGATATCACACTGTCCATGGGTTTGCTTATTTCAGTGCCATCGGGATACCTTCCGACCTCCACGGGCATGTAAGGCTCGCGAAGTGGGGAGCTTCCTGCAGAGGAGCAGGTGCCATTATCCTCCTCCTCCCGCCTATTTCTCTTCTTCGCCTTCTTCTCCAACCTATCCTGGCTCCTTTTCCCTTTCCTGGAGGAGCTCTCCGGCCGGCTGATCCCCGTCAAGCTTGGCCCTTTTCCTTTTCCTGCCCCCCTCCGATGGCAATCGCTCGCCGGTCCCATCAAGCTTGTTCCTTGCCGATTTGGAGCGCGAGGATTGCTGCTGCGCGCGCCCCCTCGACCGGGTCGTCATCCCGAACATGGCCGCGGCGGTAGAGGCCCCACCCCTGTTCCGCTTGCTGCCGCGGCGGAGCGCAGGGGTTGTCTTGGACAGCATCCTTCTCCTCGACCAGGATTTCCTGGATCCCGACCCCTCCCCCTCCCACTCCCACTCTCGTGTGGCAAGCGGCAGCATTGCCCTGGCGGCCTCTTGCGTGACGGCAAGCGGCATCACTGACCCGGCGATTTCGATCGGGCCGGGCAGCAAGTTAGCAAACGTCGGCGCTCTCACGATCGCCGGGACAGAAATTAGAGGATCCGAAGGCTGAATTGGATTTCTCCCTCGCGTCGAAGGGTGGGGATCAATGACCTAGCCAACCTTTGGCGGCAAGAGTTCCGTTCCCTTGAGAGGAGGAAGGGAATATGTTCTCCGTTTTGAACCTGCCCGTGGCCTCTCGCACGGTGCGGTCCGAAATCGCGTGGGAAACCGTGACCCGCCGTGTACTCCGCCTGGACCGGCACGATTGAAGGGTTGGAGCGGTTTTTTTCTCTATTATTATCTTCTACTCGCGCGCTGCACCGGGATAAAAATCTCTTTGCATACATGATGCGTACATTAGAATCCTGGCCGTTCTTATCTCTGGATTACTTTCTCTAGCTTGTATGGTTCTCCGTCGCTTTCTTCTCTACCACGTCGTGTCGATGTGATCTTTTCGTCGTCCACTACACTTGAGTCCGGTGATCTCGAGCCAGGCCATTCATGGAGCACTCTCCTCGTTGCAATAGTTGGTGACACTACTGTCCGTTGGGTTGTCATGGCCTTAGCTAGTCTAGCTGTACTCGACTTTCACCCTCGACTCATCAGCCAGACGACACACCCTTAAGACCGGCGGCCCCAGCCACTCGTGTCTATGACCTCTGCCGGTGATAGCTTCAGCGCTCTGCTGCTCTTATTTCTCCGGGCCCTGATCCGAGCAGCCCTCAATTTCCACTTGTCGACCCTCAGCCTAGCTACATCCTTCTGAGAGATTGGCCACAGCGACGGGCGCTTGAGGTCGCACGCACAGATCCTGCTCCACGCGAGTGTGGCAATTAGATTATACTTGGGCGTCATGTTGAACACATAAATACTCTCTCTGATTTAAATTAATATTCTTAGATTGTCTAAATTCAGATATATCCAGTCATGTTTTAGTGCTATATACATCTAAATCTAGACAATCTTATTGGGAGGGAGTACTAAATGTAGATTTTTTTAAACAATACCATTATCACACTTTCACTACTTGGTATTTTTTTTTAAAAATGTTACATGTCCTATATATAAGGTAACTGTTAGTACATGTTACACGATGAAAGAGTAACACGATTTTAGGCGCGCACACAACCAGCACCGCACCATGCACCACACGGGAATCGACATGGTCACCCCACACCGACCCACACGAGACCACACATCCACACACACGCACATGACACCCCCCACCATCCCCGATCGGCATCCTCTCCACCAACCCATCCCGACTTATCCCCAACCGCACGTCCATTGCCACCGTCACCTACCCAACCCCTCTCCATAATCTCTGTCCCGATCGAGCGCCTCCCCCCTTCCTAGCGCCATCGGGATCCACCTCCGTCTCGACCGCGTTGGTTTCGTTTCATCCGCCTCCTGTGGCCCGCGTCTAGGCTCCTCCTGCTAGCAGAAGCTCGTCCGAGCCAGCACCGCCTCCGGCCGCCTCCAACCCCAAGGCTCGCTCGTCTGCCCGCCCGGCATCGACCCCAGAGACGTACGCCCCTTGTACAACATCATCACGCGTGTGAACCACCTCCGGCCCGCACGCTCCTCTCCCGACGGCGTATTCCGTCGCTCTAGCAAGCGACGCACCGGTGGGGATTTGAAACAATCAGTACAGAGCATGGGGCATTATAGCATCCGAGTCTCCTTTGGGACACAGCTCTGGGCATGCAGATGTCGCTATTGGTCTGTGCAGCGCAGGGCAGCGTGCCCACAGGGTCTCTCTTCTGCTTCTTGTTTTCTGGGTTGGCTTGCAAATACTGCCAGAAACTTGACGTATATAAATCGAGCGGACTTGGTATCTGGCAGCGATGTGGGACTATCAAACTCCGCATGATTTAGCTAGTTTAGGTGTAGCCTTTGGACGGGACAGACCTCGTGATGCTCGTGGCCCATGATAGCGGAGCAGGCCTAGCAAAGCAGCCGGCTAGCCTACCACGGAGTACCGCATGAGAAGGAAAAAACGTACCGCCTTTTTTTTGACTTAAGTGTAGCATCGGTGGGCAATTTGCTATCTGATGGGAGGGTAAAAGGGTTCAAATAAGTGTTGGACCGGAAAAAACAATCCGTCCTTTATTATTAGATTAGATTAGATATAGATATAAGTTCATTTTATCTTACGCCCTCCGTTCCAAAATAAAGGCAATTTTATTTTTACTAGCACAAATGTTGGGGAATAAAAAGGTAGAAGTATGTTTAAATAAGTCCGACTTCAAAGCAACTTTTTATTTTTTTAATTCTTTTTCATGCTTGTTTCTTTTTCTGTTTTCTTCAGTTTTTAAAGTTTATGAGCTTTTTAAAAAACCATAAATTTTAAAATTTATGAACGACCACACACACGCACAACACCACACACGACCCCATCAGGCGACCCCGGACACGATCCCTATCTGGATATCTCCACCTACCCGGCTCATCCTCAACCTCGATCGAACCCACCTACAAGCCGCCGCCAGCGCCCTTCCTCTCTCTGGCCCGCCATGGCCACCTTTCCAGGAGCTCCTTCCCTCGCTCTCTCAGCGCCATCCTCGAGGTCCCATGCACCTCTACTCAAAGCCGTTGTGGCGCGCCTCCTCGTTCCTGAGCGCCGGCAGGGACCCCGTCTCCCATCGCCAACCTCGCCACGGGTATATCTCCTCCTCTACATGCCCTAGCTCGCGCCGCCATGTTTGCATCTGTGTGCATGCCGCCCTGCTAGGCACATGTCCTCTACTCAGAGCCGCTATCGCACGCCTCCTTGTTCCTAAGCGCCGGCAGGGACCCCGTCTCCCATCGCCGACCTCGCCACCGGTATATCTCCCCCTCTACACGTCCAAGCTCGCGCCGCCATGTCTGCATCTGTGTGCATGCCGCCCTGCCAAGCACCTCTCCTGTCAGAGACACGGGCAGGCCCATCTCTCTTCCCCGTATTTGCGGCGAGAGCCCATCGCTGTTTCATTTTGTATCTGGTCATCTATATCTCTCTCTCTATATAGATCTTGCCCTGGCATCATTGAATTTCAGATCGGCTTGTTGATTCCGAGCAACCTGCCGTAAGTATATAAAGTGGTGGATCTCGATTTAAGGAAACAATGTGGTACTATTTGATAGACGCAGAAGGGGCTCATATCGGCAACCGGGAGCTTGGGAGGAAGCACAAGCTTGGTTGGACCGTATAGAGAAAACGTAGAGAGCAGGGGCCTGCCTCGCGAACCGAATAACGGGAAGCGACCGAATAACGAGAGGCTCGCGTGTTCTTTTTTCTTCTCCAACCGGTATAATTGCATTGGTGGTAATATGTCCTCCGATGAGAGGGTAGAAATGTCCAAAAAAATGTTGGACCGCAATAAACATTTCGTCTTTTATTATTACGTATAGATATAGATTTTGTCCCGAGTAAAAAATATCTTATGTTTGACAAAGTTTATCACGTCAAATATCTATCACACCAAAGCTATTAACTCCATACTAGATTCAACATATAATATACCTCTATATGATACTAAGTACGTCCCAAAGTTTAAGGATTTTTTTTTCAAAAGTCAAACTACGATAAAGTTTGAGTAAGTTTTAAGAAAAAATATTAGTATTTACAACATGAAATCCGTATCCTTTGATTCATCATGAAACATATTTTTATAATGTATTTATATAATATTATAGTTTTTGATACTAGTTTTTCTAAAAGTTTCGTCAAATTTTTCGTAGTTTGATTTTTCAAGATAAATATAAGCCTTAAGGTTTAGGACGGAGGTAGTATAAATTTCACTATATAGATATTGACATATTTTCTTATAATTTCACAATGGTAAGGAGATTGGTAACCGGTAGTTCCTTGCTCGGCCGAGAGTAGGGATTAATCGGCGAATCTACTTATTAAAAAAAATTAACCGGTCAAACACTAATCCGTAGATTAATAAGGGGTTATACCAACTTATCGCCGACATCTAGCTAACTTTGTAGCACGTGTTTACTTTGTAGTATAGAATATACTCATCGTCTCACATTATTTGACCCGACTTTGTCCAAATATATACTATAGACTTAAGTCTGATAGAAAGGAAGCATTACAAGACCATATAGGAGTATGTTTCTATGTCTTGTGGATCCAAGAAGAAAAAGAACAAATATAGACCAGCTCAAAAAAATGAGGAATTAGTCAAAGCCTACCTGGAAAAAAAAGAACGTAGTTAAAGCATCTCCAGCGTACACAAAAAAAATCCATTGGGGCAAAAAAATGGCTATTATTTAGCGCGGCAGGGTAGCATACGCGCAAAAATAAACATCTCCAGCGTACAAAAAAAATCCATTGGGGCAAAAAAATTGCTATTATTTAGCGCGGCAGGGTAGCATACGCGCAAAAATAAGTCATGCACAAAACAATTTAGGGCACGCACACAAAAAGCCTAATCCCGTGCTGCAAATTTGGTGTGCCATCCAGCGATGTCCAACCGCCAAACTAAAACTTCCGCGTGTGACCTCCTGCATCCCACCTCGACGGCCGCCGGTGAAAAACCGCCCATGGACGACTATTGCGCCACTCCCCCAACCCACCTTCTCCTTGCCCCCACGTTTGCCGATGGAGCAGTTTCACCGCCGCTCGCAACACCTCCCCCCCTGGCCGATGCACCCAATCCTAACGCCACCATCGTCTGTGGCTAGATGTTTGCTCCTCCACGGCCGACGAATGAGGATGCCATCGTCCATCGCCTGCCTTTTAGCCAAGGAATGTCATGCCCAAGCGGCCGACATCTACTGTGGTGCCTGGCCAGAAGAAGGGCAAGACCAGCACGGGTCCACACGACAAACATCCGGCAGGGCCTGCGGCCGGCCAATTCTACCCACCGCAACGAGAAAAGAGTGTATGTCGGTAACGAGATCAAACTAGGTATGGAGATACCGATGATCGAATCTCGGACATGTAATATATCGCGGAACAAAGGGATTTAGTTACTAGCGTTAAAGGTTCTCACGATCACAGAAGTGATCGTTGAATGTGTAGGAGTCAGTATGGATCTTCAGGTCCCGCTGCTGATTATTGATCGGAGAGGGGTCTCGATCATGTCTGCATTATTCGCGAACCGTAGGGTGACACACTTAAGGGATACCGACACCATTTGGAGCAAATATGTTTCAGATAAAGATTTAAGAAAGCGCTGGAATTATTTCAATAGACACCGAAACTATTTCGGGTGAAAATGCTGAAATTGGTTCTGCATGTAATATTGAAATGTTGTAGGGGGTTTTATGTGAATGTTTGTTAATTAAAGTAATTAAAAAAATTCTGAATAAAAATTATAAAAGAGTTTTATTAAATGAGAGAGCATTAAATTTGGAGAAATTTAATGCATTTAAAGTGGAGACTTTAAAAGAGAATGTGAAGGGGCATATTTATGTGGAGGGAGTTACCACCACATGAATGGAGGAGGTGAAGAGTCACCTCCTCCATGCGCCGGCCATGAAGGAGGGGCACCCCCCCCTCCTCCTATAAAAGGCCACCCCCTCCTCACTTCTCACACACACCTCCTTTTGAAGGATCTCTCTCCCCCTCTAGTATTATTCCCCATGGTCTCGGATTAGCGAGATACATGTTCCTGATGGCTTTATCTGGAAAGGAGTTGCTGCTTCCGCTGCTTTGCTGGAGCGAGGGACGGAGGTTGTCGGGGTACCGGACGTGTGTGCGATCACGGATGCACCGCTACTTTGCGGTGCTGGACTTGGTGGTGCTGGAGCTGGATCTGATGGACGTGCTGGAGCCGGACCTGCTGGACTTCATCACGATCTTGAGATCGGCAAGTGTACGACTACATCAACCATGAGTTCCTACTCGTTAACAAAGCTCGTTGTCTATGAGGGTAAGTTCTTGTTGGATGTATGTCCACCCGTTGCTTTGTACCTAGTAGATAGATCTTGGCGTGTAGTTCACACCGTAGGAAATTTTTTGTTTTCTATGCTGCGGACCCAACAGTGGTATCAGAGCCTGATCTATGCGTAGGTGCTTTGCACGGGTAGTACACATATGTTTATATGTGGGCGATGATGATCATGTTATTGCTTCTTTCATGTATTTTGGATATTGGTAGCATAGTGGGATGAAGCGGCCCGGACCAACCTTACATGTCATCGTAATGAGACCGGTTCCACGACTGACATGCAACTTGTTTTGCATAAGTGGCTGGCGGGTGTCTGTCTCTCCTACTATAGTCAATATCTGATTTACAACGAATTGCTAATAACTTAGTTATCCTCGTTGTGGTTCATGTTCGTAGGTAAGAACGGTTCTATCTCCGAAAGCCCTAAGCCACGTAAAACTTGCAATTGATAAATTAGAGGCGTCTAGTTTAGATTGTTGCTGGGCTAGTGTATTGATATGATATTGTTGTAAGTAGATGTATGATAGATACTCTTACAACACTCAACGTGTAAGTTCCATAGACCTTGGCCTTACACACAAAGGAATGATAGAGATCATACCACGATGCAAGTGATAGAGATCAATTGCATGGACCATATCATCTCACTTTACACATTAGATGTTAGCATCTTATACTGCTAGTTTGGCGCTTTCTGTAGCATTGTAAGATGATCCCTCTTTTAGATATCAAGATAAAAATGTGTTCTTCCTTAAGTATGCATCGTTTTATGGATCGTATTTCGAGACATCACGTGATGATCGGGTGTACTCGACTCTACGCTTTCATACAAACGGGTGTAAGACAGTTTTACACATGCGAGTACTAAGGTTCTTACTTGGCGAGCCTAGCATGTACAGACATGGCATCGGAACACGAACCGAAAGGTTAAACATGAGTCATATAGTTGATATGATGCCCATATAGATGCTCGCCTTTGAAGCTACATCAACTCACGTGATGATCGGACTTGGTGTAGTGGATTTGGTTCATGTAATCACCAAAAAGGCACGAGGGATGTTGTTTTTGAGTGGGAGTTCATTTCTAATTTGGATTAGTCGAACCAAATTTGTTATAAATTAAATCAAAGTGAATTTGCATAGTTTGTTGTAGTCATTGGCATTCATTTTCTACCTTATGCTTAGTTTTTATTTGAGATAATAGAACTATAGAATTCTGGATATTTACTTTACGAACTGGTATCTATTGTTTTGAATGTCAATTTAAAGTTTATAAGTCCTATTGCAAACTTTCAGCAAACTCTATTTACTCCATGAAGTTTAATAAGTAGTATTAAATCAAGAGTAAGAATTCCAATGTTAGCATCTAAAGTATCATGTTTGCCTCCATGATTATTTTGGTGTATACATATCTATTGTGCATACATGCTCCTATATTTTGGGGCCTAAATTATACTAACTCTGCCTGTGGAGAAATTTATAAACTTCAAAATTGAACAAACAATATGGATCATATTTACTCCCTCCGTCCTAAAATAAGTGACTTGCATTTCTCTAGATTCGGATGTATCTCAAACTAAAAAAAGTCTAGATACATACGAATCTAGACAAACCCAAGTCACTTATTTAGGGACGGAGGGAGTACATAAGACTTGGATGAGAAAACATGTATACCTCTTACAACAAATTCACCATCTTCAGATACCTTCACGGTCAATACTTTGATTCTTCGAAGATATCTACGCGTGCAGTATACCAGAATCTGTAAAGCCAACGAAACATATTTCTTAGTGAAAACATTGTGCTAATCACGATTTCGTATAAAAAGACAAACGTCACAGATCAAGTAAATCACTATTAAAACATAAATGTAAGCTTACCTCCACATCCAGAGCAGAATTAAGGCCATCTCTACTGTTCACCACTATGCTCAGCAACATGTTTTCTAACTGATAAACAGCAGTAGAAAATTAAAGAGAAGAAGTAGCATAAAGTAATAACCCCTCCATTTCAAAATAGATGTCATTTTAGAGTTGCACAAGATTAAGTGAGTTGGCACAAGTACTAAAAATGTAGGTGAAATGTCAATATTTCCAGCAAATGGTATCAAGAAAGTTCAGGGGATGTTGACAAGCTTCTGCACAGAAAAACGGTAGAGGCAGAGGTCTTGGGTGCAATGGCTGAGAGAAGGAGACCAGAGTAACAGGTACTTCCATATGAAGGCAGGCTGGCATCCAAAGGAAGATAGGATCAAGAAACTGAAAGATGCAGATGGGAAAAAAATCGGGTGAACAATGCAGAAACATCAGAACAGATGGTATCAGAATTCTTCAAGGTGCTTCACACCAAAGACCCTGATATCAACCCCAATCAGATGCTAACACTCTTTGAGCACAAAGTCAAGGAGTATAAGAACAGGCCCTTATGTAGAGAATTCAGTGATGGCAAAATCCAGGATGATATGTTTCATATAGGTCCCATCAAGACACCCGCGCTTTCCAGTGAGATTTTCCAAAGGAAGTGGGGCACACTGAGAGCCGATGTTATCAATGCAGTCAAGGAATTCTTCAGATCAGGGATTATGCTGACTGGGTAGGGGGACACAGTTATTTTCTTGAACAGTAACTAACCAGAAGAGCTCACAGATTTCAGACCTGTTAAGCAATGTAATGTGATTTATGAAATTGTGGCCAAATGCTTAGTCCATTGGATGAGATGACGACTGCTCTCCTTGCAAGCTTGATCTGACAAAGGCATATGAGAAGCTTGGTTTTTTTCCAGTCAATGAAGGGCCCACAGTGGGGAGGAGGGTTTCACTGTATATATTCCTGTTTGTGGCTGATGAACATGTATCCTTAATAGAGAAACCAAAAATGAAAATATTACAACCACGAGGCCCTGGCATTTCACATTTTCTCTTCTCGGACGATCTACTTTAGGGCATTGCACCAGTGAGCATGTATAATACTTGCATTGTTGCATTTGTACAAGAAGTGCACAAGTCAGCTCCATAGCCTCAGCAAGTGTTATGTCCTCTATAGTGAAGATTGCCCAGATACGACGCAACTAGTGAATAGAGATCAATTAGGGTGTCAAGTGGGATCCCACCTAAATCCCACTTCTAGTTCATTTGTCAAAATCTAGTTCAAATTTTTGGTCAAAATTTACACTAGATTTTGGCAAATGAGCTAGAAGTGGGACTTTGGCGGGATCCCACTTGACACCTTAAGATCAATCAGACCCTAGGAGTGACCAACTCAGATTTCAAGGAGAAATATCTAGGGCTCCCGACTCTGGAAGAATGCATGAAAGGTAGCCAACTGAAGCCAATCAGGGAGAAATTCACAAAATGACTGAAATTGATGTGAGAAGTACTTGTTGCATGGCAGAAATAAAAAATTCTGGAAGTCAGTTGCTCAGGCCCTTTTAACCTACATTATGGGTGTCTTCAGATGTCTGCAGATTTCTCTGATGATTAAATGATGAAAAGGAAGTTTTGTGGGGAGACAAAGAAGGACAACGCAAAGTCCATTGGATGTCACGGTAGAACATGAGCAAACCTAAATGTTATGTTGGCCTAGGATTTCGAAACATGAGTGAGGGGTTCCTGAAAATATATGATATTAGAATGAGAACCTATCAGACATGGGCTACTGCCACATCTCCAGCTTGGCGGGGAATAGAAGACGGCAGCGCGCTGGACCCCAGAACTTCATTAGGGAACTGGAGCTTACAAATGTAGTGGACTATCCTAAGCTTAGAGTATTCATACAAAGGAAAGATGAGAATGTTTCTAACTCAGCTTCAGCACCAATGTATTACAAATGTGACCAAAAGGAACATGCACTTTCCCCAGAATTTTTTGGCACAAAGTTCGATGTTATTCTTGTACTCTCTCCGTTTTAAAATGTAAGATGTTTAGCTTTGTGAAAGGAGTGTATCTAAACCATTTTAAGTGTGTAGGTTCATGTCGGTTTGGAGTGAACCTACACACTAGATGGGATCACTCAAAATGGTTTAGATACACTCCTTTCACAAAGCTAAAACATCTTATATTTTGAAACGGAGGGACTAGATTCTAATTTTTTGGCTGGTTAACCCAGCATAGCTGCAATCGAGTGTGCAAACCCAACACAATTTCTGCATTGCACGAGAAAGTTGGTTTATTGTGTTGGGTTTGTACACTTGATCACAGCTATGTTGGGTTTGCACACTCAATATCGGCCATGTTGGGTTCACCAGCCGACAAATCAGAAACCAAGCAATGAGATACTCTGCACTGCTTGTTCCAGTAGCATGAGGTGGAAGTGATCACCAGGATCAAGTTACCTATCCCGAGATGCAGAAGATATTATCGGTTGGCACCATTGTTCAGTAATTCGCTAACTGGTAACTGCTCGCTCGGCTTGTGAATAGAGATTAATAGGTGAATCGGCTATTTAACTGGATTAATTGGTCGATTAAATAGGCAAATGACAGTATATTCCAACATATATAGTTTTTTATGTATTATTGATGAATAAGCCTCTGTACTGTTGGTCTTTGTGGGGCTGTGTCCTTTGTGGGTCCTTGTGGGGCTGTAGCAAGGGCGGGCAGTTAGGAGCAGCAAGGATCAAGCATCCTTGACTGCTTTAGCAGCATCAGTTAGGAGCAACAAAGGACCAAGCATCCTTGACTGCTTTTAGGCAGCATCTTAGACTAGCATCTTGGACTAGCATTTAGCATATTCTCGGCTGGCTAGCAGCCTATAAATATGTATCCCCAACCCCTGTGGTTGGCATGGCATTTGTGTGTGAGTTTGTGCGAGAAATAAAACCAGAAAATTGCCCCAACTCCTAGTGTCATCCCCTCTCTTCAATGAGAGTAAATCTAGAGATCCTATCAAGTGGTATCAGAGCTAGGTTGTCTTGTAGGCTGAGTGTTTCCTGCTCATCCCCCTCACCGGGTGTGCAGCAGCCCCAGCGGGCAAGTGCAGCAGCTCAAGCTATCCCTGGTGGCCTCTCCCCTTCCGCGCAGTCGAGCAGTAGCTCGTTAGCAGCCGCTCTTCCTCCACGCAACAGCCCCCCAGCGGCCAGCCATGTCCCAAGGTCGCTCTCAGCACTCGGCTACCTCGAGCGTGCGGCGTCGGCAGGAGGCCGAGCTCGCCGCGGCAGAGGAGCGTGAGCGGGCGGCAGCAGCAACCGTTGTGGCGACAGCCAGGGCGTCAAGGCTGGCAGCGGCGGAACTGGCAGCAGCCAGAGCGGAGGCAGAAGCAGCAGCAGCGGTGGAGGCATCACGTACAGCAGCGGCAGAGGCCCAGGCTCTGCGCGGCAGCATCAGCGGCTCCATTTCAGGCGGAAGCAGCGTCGACACAGCCCACGAGCGGACGGCGCGGTGGGCAGCCGAGCATGCCCAAGCACTCGGCGGTGTCGCTCCAGGAGGAGGTGAGCACTGCGGTGACGCTCCCGGAGGAGGCGCGCACGGCGGTGGCGCTCCAGGAGGAGGCGCGCACGGCGGTGGCGCTCCAGGAGGAGGCGCGCATGGAGGCGGCGGCCGAAACGACCAAGACCGTGGCCTCTACGAGGTCCGGGCTGTGGTCAGGGACGTTGGTCCCGGTGCTGGGTGGCCTACCCTCACCAAAACCAACTACGTCGAGTGGGCCGCGGTCATGAAGGTCCGGCTCCAGGTGCGACACATGTGGGAGGCAGTCCAGGATGCCAACGTCGACCACCATGACGATCGACGGGCGCTGGACGCCCTCCTCGCCGCTGTCCCGCCCGAGATGCAGTTCTCGCTTTCCAACAAGCGGACTGCCAAGGAGGCCTGGGAGGCCATCGCTGCGTCGCGCATCGGCAGCGACCGTGCTCGCAAGGCCGCGCTGCAGGTACTCCGCAAGGAGTGGGACGACCTGGCTTTCAAGCCAGGTGAGGACATCGACGACTTTGCTCTCCGTCTCAACACTTTGCTGCAGAAGATGGAGCGGTTCGGCGACGCCACCTACAACGAGGAAAAATCTGTCGAGAAGCTTTTTCGCTGCGTCCCCACGAAGTACAGACAGATAGCTCGCTCAATCGAATCCCTGCTGGACCTCAGCACGATGTCGATCGAGGAGGCAATCGGTCGCCTCAAGGTCGTCGACTTCGACGAGCCAGAGCTTCCCTCAGGGTCCATCACCACTGCTGGGAAGCTGCTCCTCACTCGGGAGCGGTGGGACGCCGGCCACGGTGACAGGAAGAAGGGGGAGTCCTCTTCCGCATCAGGTGGCCGCAGGCGCGGCAAACCGCGCAAGGGGCGCAAAGACGGCCAGGTCAGGGTGCAAGGTGGCGCCCGCGGAGGTGCCCGGGGAGGCGCCGCCGGCAGGCCCCAGTTGGCCCAAGATGACGCCTGCCACAACTGTGGCCGGCTTGGCCATTGGGCCAAGGAGTGTCGACAGCCACGACGCGGCCAGGCCCACGTCGCACAGGCAGGAGAGGAGGAGCTGGCTTTGTTCATGGCTCATGCGAGCATCGAGCTACGCCCTGCGGCACCGACTGCAGCGGCTCCCCTCCACCTCGACGAGCCAAAGGCACACGCCCTTCTCGGCGATGGTTCCGTCACCGACAAGACTGGCGGGTGGTGCCTTGACACCGGCGCCACCCACCACATGACTGGTCGACGGGAGTTCTTCGCCGAGCTCGACTCCGACGTGCGAGGCTCCGTCAAGTTTGGAGATGCCTCCGCCGTGGAGATTCAGGGCGTCGGCTCCGTCATCTTCGCCGCCAAGACCGGAGAGCACCGGATGCTCACCGGTGTCTACTACATCCCTGCGCTGAGAAACTCCATCATCAGCTTGGGACAGCTGGATGAGAACGGCTCGCGCGTGCTGATCGAGCACGGGATCCTGCGCATCTGGGATCGCCATCGTCGCCTTCTTGCCAAGGTAACTAGAGGCGCAAATCGGCTCTATGTCCTTGATGTGCAGGTGGCACAGCCCCTCTGCCTCGCCGCCCGTCGGGACGACGAGGCGTGGCAGTGGCACGAGCGCTTCGGGCACCTTCACTTCGAGGCTCTGAAGCGGCTCAGCAGCAAGGAGATGGTGCGCGGCATGCCGTGCCTCGAACACGTGGAGCAGTTCTGCGACGTCTGCGTGATGACGAAGCAGAGGCGACTTCCCTTTCCCCAGCAGGCGAGCTTCAGAGCTAAGGAGAAGCTCGAGCTCGTGCACGGGGACTTGTGTGGACCGGTGACTCCGGCCACACCGGGAGGACGACGCTACTTCCTGCTGCTCGTCGACGACTTCTCCCGCTACATGCGGGTGGTGCTTCTCAGCAGCAAGGGAGAAGCAGCGGACGCCATCAGGCGTACGCAGGTTGCTGCAGAGGCGGAGTGCGGCTGCAAGCTGCGCGTGCTGCGCACCGACAATGGCGGCGATTTCACAGCAACTGAATTTGCGTCGTACTGCGCTGATGAGGGCATTCAGCGCCACTACTCCGCCCCTTACAGCCCGCAGCAGAACGGCGTCGTCGAGCGGCGCAACCAGACGGTTGTGGGGATGGCCCGGGCCCTCCTCAAGCAGAGAGGGATGCCGGCTGTCTTCTGGGGGGAGGCGGTGCTGACAGCCGTCTACATCCTCAACCGCTCACCTACGAAGGCACTTGACGGCAAGACGCCGTACGAGGCGTGGCATGGGCGCAAGCCGGCGGTCTCCCACTTACGGGTCTTCGGCTGCCTCGCATTCGCCAAGGAACTCGGCCACATCGGCAAGCTCGACGACAGGAGCACTCCGGGAGTGTTCATCGGCTACGCGGAGGGCTCGAAGGCCTACCGCATCCTCGACCCGTAGACACGGCGTGTGCGCACGGCGCGAGATGTTGTGTTCAACGAAGGGCGAGGGTGGACGTGGGACAAGGCGGTGGACGACGGCTCGACTCCGACGTATGACGACTTCATTGTCGAGTACGTCCACTTCGAGGGAGCGGGGGGAGCAGGAAGCTCCTCCTCGCCGAGCGCGTCTACCTCAGTTCCCAAGTCTGCATCTGTCCCGGTGGCTGTCACACCGATGGCACCACAGCTGCCGACGCCACCAACGCCACGTGCTCCAGCACCAGCAGTCACACCTCCGGGCACGTCTACTCCGGCACCAGCAGTCACACCTCCGGGCACGTCCACTCCGGCACCAGTGGTCACACCTCCGGGCACGTCTACACCAGCCCCAGCTCGCGTCGAGCGCAGCCCGGTGGAGTTCGCTTCCCCGCTCGCTCACGATGAGGAGCGCATCGACGCGTATTACGACGGCGAGCCGTTGCGGTACCGTACGATGGAGGGTCTTCTCGGCGACCAGCCGGTGCCGGGACAGGTGCCACGCAACCTGGAGGCGCAACTGCAACTTGCATGTGACGACGGTGAGCCTCGGTCTTTTGCAGAAGCGGAGCAAGACGTGGCATGGCGAGCCGCGATGCAGTTGGAGATGGATGCGGTCGAGAAGAACCGCACATGGGAGCTCGCTGACCTCCCTCAAGGTCACCGGGCGATCACCCTTAAGTGGGTGTTCAAGCTGAAGAGGGATGAATCCGGCGCCATCGTCAAGCACAAGGCTCGCTTGGTGGCCCGAGGTTTCTTGCAGCAGGAGGGGGTCGACTTCGACGACGCCTTCGCTCCTGTGGCACGGATGGAGTCCGTGCGACTCCTCCTTGCGCTAGCCGCTCAGCAGGGCTGGCGCGTCCATCACATGGATGTCAAGTCTGCCTTCCTCAACGGCGACTTGAAGGAGGAGGTCTACGTGCAACAGCCGCCGGGATTTGCGATTCCTGGCCAGGAGGGCAAGGTACTTCGTCTACGCAAGGCTCTCTATGGTTTGCGGCAGGCACCAAGGGCATGGAACGCCAAGCTAGACACCACGCTCAAGACGATGGGCTTCGGGCAAAGCCCGCACGAGGCGGCCGTCTACCGACGGGGCAATGGAGGAAATGCCCTGTTGGTAGGTGTCTACGTCGACGACTTGGTCATCACCGGCACCAAGGATGCAGAGGTGGCGGCGTTCAAGGAAGAAATGAAGGCCGCCTTCCAGATGAGTGATTTGGGGCTCCTCTCCTTCTACCTGGGGATCGAGGTGCACCAGGACCACTCCGGGATCACGCTTCGACAGACCGCCTACGCCAAGCGCGTCGTTGAGCTAGCCGGGCTCACCGATTGCAACCCAGCTCTCACTCCGATGGAGGAGAGGCTGAAGCTGAGTCGCGATAGCACGGCGGAGGAGGTGGACGCTACACAGTACCGGCGTCTTGTGGGGAGCCTTCGCTACCTCGCCCACACACGGCCGGACTTGGCATTCTCCGTCGGCTACGTTAGTCGGTTCATGCAGCGACCGACGACGGAACACCAGCAGGCTGTGAAGAGGATCGTCCGCTACGTTGCGGGGACTCTCGACCACGGCCTCTACTACCCTAGGTGCCCTGGGACAGCACACTTCGTCGGGTACAGCGACAGCGACCACGCTGGCGACATCGACACCAGCAAGAGCACAAGCGGGATCCTCTTCTTCCTCGGCAAGTGCCTCGTGAGCTGGCAGTCAGTCAAGCAGCAAGTGGTGGCCATGTCCAGCTGCGAGGCCGAGTACATAGCGGCCTCCACTGCCTGCACTCAGGCCCTCTGGCTTGCTCGACTGCTTGGTGATCTCCTCGGTCGAGACACCAGCGCAGTGCAGCTCATGGTGGACAGCAAGTCCGCTCTGGCCCTGGCAAAGAACCCCGTATTCCACGAACGGAGCAAGCACATCCGAGTGAGGTACCACTTCATCCGACGCTGTTTGGATGAAGGGAGCATCACGGCGAGCTACATCAACACCAAGGATCAGCTTGCAGACCTCCTCACCAAGCCTCTTGGGCGGATCACGTTCCTTGGACTCTGCTCCAGGATTGGGATGGTCCAGCCTTCCCACAAGACAACGCACAAGACTTAGGGGGAGAATGATGAATAAGCCTCTGTACTGTTGGTCTTTGTGGGGCTGTGTCCTTTGTGGGTCCTTGTGGGGCTGTAGCAAGGACGGGCAGTTAGGAGCAGCAAGGATCAAGCATCCTTGACTGCTTTAGCAGCATCAGTTAGGAGCAGCAAAGGACCAAGCATCCTTGACTGCTTTTAGGCAGCATCTTAGACTAGCATCTTGGACTAGCATTTAGCATATTCTCGGCTGGCTAGCAGCCTATAAATATGTATCCCCAACCCCTGTGGTTGGCATGGCATTTGTGTGTGAGTTTGTGCGAGAAATAAAACCAGAAAATTGCCCCAACTCCTAGTGTCATCCCCTCTCTTCAATGAGAGTAAATCTAGAGATCCTATCAATTATACCATGCTCCCCATGCTCACAGCTATATAATATACTACAATATGCTATTGTACACATGTAAAAAGCTTAGCCAAGAGGTAGAATTGTAACCTGGACGTTCTGGTCTTATACCATGCTCTCAGCAAGGGGCGGGAGGAGCCCCAACCCTAGCGATTTGGGAGCGGGAGGGGGCTGGGCAGGGTAACCCTTCTTCCTTTGTGTGTATCTATCCTATGAGAGCAGCTCATCTTGTGTTTGCCTAAGCATTGTGCGGGCCAAATATTGGCCTCGGTCTGCCCTTTCAGTTACCTGATCGATGACGATTAATTGGGCTGACAGCCGATTAATCGGTCTGACAACCGATTAAATGCCATTTAATCGCCCTGGCCAGTTAACGCACCGAATGTGTGGAATTCGCTTCAGCTACCCTCCAAGTAGCGATTAAATGGCCATTTAACTAATTATTAACCGGCCGAATTCTTGAACAATGGTTGGCACTTTGAAACGATTGCTTGCTTCTCAGTAATAAGTGTGTACAAGCTTACTCCTAAGGAATTGCTAAACAGCACAGGCAACGGAAGTGATAGCTTAGCAGGGACAGCATGGGATCTGAGAAGTGACATTATGCATAACCAAGGTTGAGTCTCCCATGTCGTCCTTGGCCCTTTTTCTGCAGAGTTAGTTGGAACATCCATCCAAATTGTCAGAAGCCAGAACAGCAGCGATCTAAAGGAAAACAGCCACTGTATGTGAAGGTAAGGTGGCCGATGAAACAACAGACCAAGATCCGAGTCATGAACAAGACATGATCAGGGATGGATTGAAGTGGATACTGACTGGTCCGTCCTTTGTGGAAGCCAAGGGCCAGGGAAGTGCGGGGATGGTTGCGAGGAATCATTAAGGAAATGCGGTGCTCTCAGTAGGGCAAAGATTAGGTTGTCTGCAAATGCAGATGAAGCGGAGATCGCCGCAGTAATTGTGCAGCTTGAACACCTGACCAAACTCTATGCAGGGTCAGTTGTCATCGAGACTGGCTCTGCTTCCTTCTGTTCACGAAGCATTGCCTAGGAAAACAGTGCACAGATCATGATGGTGTACTACTAGCGGGAGGCACATGATCTGCAATTATTCTCAGACTGGAGAACTAGCAAAGTTTAAAGAGAGAGCAACAGATCTGCACAGGAACTGGCAAGTTTTGCAGGAACACAAGGAATCAATGCTTCTGACAAGTGTGCCTAGCGTTGAGGGCCTCAGTTATTTGTAGTAAATGTAATACTACTGTTATTTGGTCTATACTGCCCTTCTATGTAAGTTTACTTTTCCAAACAAAGAGACTAAATTATTTCTTTTTCCTCCCAAAGCAAGGCACGCAAACACAAGTGTCAATTGAGAAGGGCAAGCATCAACAAGAGTTAATTAAGCCCTTTTCTTGATGAGATCAATGAAGAGCAAGATAAGAACAAAGTAACTTAAACTGATTGAAGGACAAAAAAAATTTGAGTAAAAAAAGGAGGGGCTGAAAGACATCTATTCTGAAACAGTGAGAGTAGAATGCAAATGTCACATAAATATGATATCTATTCATTATACTTAAACCAAACAATAATAAACATATACTGCACTAACCTCCATAGCAGTAGAAATGCATTTTCCATTGATACATTCAATAATGTCCCCAACTCGAATTCCACATTTTTCGGCAGGAGAGCCCGCTGACACCTGGGTTGAATTGCAGTAACTAATCCTTAGTATGAACGACAAAACAAGCAAACTCAGAAAAGCAACAACAACAAACAATATCTACTTCTTCAACAATAAGACCCTCATCAATCTTGTACTTGATCAATATCTTCTCAACATGAACAGGGTTTAGAAGGCTGATGGCAGAAATTTTCATTTCAAGGTGGGGTCGACGGATGCGCCTATACCAAAGAAAAAATTTACACTTAAATTGAGTAAACATGAGCATGTAAGCCTCACTAAATTAACAATAACAATTCTGGTTAAAACCATCTTCCTGACATGTTTATAAATTGCCAATACCATACTAGAACAAATAATTTGACACAAATAGTGTTTTAAGAAGCTCAAATAGTGTAACCTTATATTCAAATAAGAAACATATATCATAGAATCAATACCAACAAAGTGACCAGAAAACCATTGTCCTATACATCTTAGAGTTGATACCCCACCTTCTTAGAAATATGATTTTGGTTCATGGAAAAGGATTGTCGAAGTTAAGAGGAAACATGGTTTTCCACCTAATTTCTTTGTGTATTTTGCTATAAATAGGATCCCACTGGGTCACAATACATGTCGTTTTGTAATCCCCATCACTCAACATTTTAAGGTCGGGCCATCAATATCGTGAATGATGCCATCATCTACAAGACTGCAGGCTGCCGTAACAAATTGATATGACTAGATATATCATAAATATATACTTATTTTTGTTAAAGGACACATTTTTCATGAAAAGGGACCTCAAGGATTGGAATGTGCCTAGAGTTTTGGCTTTTGATAGGGCTGCATGGAAATCAGCAATCCATGTGCCCGAACCTTGATTTACTATTTTTGTTCTTTTATTTACTTGTGCTTCTACTAGTTTCTGCTTTGACTTGTTTTTTCTCAAGTTCCTGCTTGGGTTTCATATCTAGCCTACCCCAACTTGCTTGGGACAAAAGGCTCAGTTGTTGTTGTTGTTATTGTTGTTATTGTTTGTTGTACAAATTTTTCATGGAACTAGTGTAACCTTGGAGATACCAATATTCAAACCACACATAATGAGATATAAAGGGAGTACTGATAACACATGGAAGCCAACAGAGTGTTAAGTGTTAACTGTTAACAATCCATTTACTCCATAAAGATTTCACGATGAATCATCCGCGATCTTGGTTGCCGTGGTTATGCTTTCCACCTAGGCCTCGTCAAGATTCCACCGCTAGCCTCATTTGTACATGATTTTTGCTATATGTGTTATTTAACAGAAATCTATTCAAACATACTCTCTGTAAACATATAAGATGACAACCTAGGACTCAGCAAGGTTATGTCCCCAGACTAACTTACACATGATTTTTGCTAGATAAGTATTTATGGAGTCAAATATACAATTGTAAATATGAACATGAATTGCATGAGAAAGAGAAGCAAAAGGTATAAAACAGACCAATCCAAATATAATTTTTGGAATGTATTCTACTTGTTAGAACAAGAAATAAACAATAGGAACGAATCATCTTGAGTAGAACAAAACTGAAAAGGAAAACATACTCAAAGTTTCTCCACAGATGAAAGCACTTGAGTAAAATTGAAGAAGGTATAAAAGACCCTTCTGGACAACTGTCGATCATTCCCACAACCTTCCCTTCTAAGTCAATGACAGGACCTCCTTTATCATACTACAACATTTGAATTAGTAATACTAGAAGTTAGAGTCGAATAAAGCACTAAAAACATTAGATACAACTCAAGTGGAATATATGTGTACCTCACGATTTCGATGTGGACCTTGAATGTACATATGGTGATGCCGCTCATACACTGTTGGATTTGAATATTCGACTCTACCGTGATTTATCATTAGATCGGCAGATTCATCCCTGCCAAGCTCAAAAATGTCTTGAGCACATTTCACTTCATCGTTAAAAGAGGGAAACTGAATAGATGGATCCATTCTAACCCTGAAGAAAGCAAGATCATAGTGCTTCTGGTGGTAGAGCAGGTAGCCCTTTGCATCGGTGCCACCCCGCAAGTGCACAGTAACCTAAAACAACAGTTGTAAGAGAATGGCTTCCAAAAAGACCAGCTGCAAACCATAGCAATCTTTTGGACAGGACTTGTAATGTTTCCAAAAAACGTTTCTAGACAGGAACAACATGATTCATGTTATTTGCAACTAGTTATGACACATGCCACCATAGCGGAGAGTTATTTGAGATAACTTAGGACAAAACAAACCAAAGTTAGACTACAATCATAGAAGTCAACTATGAACAGAAAGTGCATTTCCATGCCATTAATAGCTTACCTGAGCATTAGGAGCATACTCATCTTTGCATAACCAAGTATCCAGTGATGGGCGCTTTGTTCGAATCAGATGTGCAGTCGTCACAACGGTACCAGTTCCCTTCTCACCACCCAAATCAACCCAGAAACCAGAACAACGTGCTAACGGCTCACCATCTGCAATTTCATGCATATAGTAGCAAATAAACATCAAGTTTCCGCAACAATATAAAAAATAGAAGAGACGGGATGTTATAATACCAATTGAGGATGAAATCCCAACAACAAATTGAGCAGCACGAAGCACTATCTTCCTTGAAGGTTCACGGATGTGAAGAAGCAATGGATCATTAACCAGGCAATTTGGAGGTATATCTGGAATAAGTGTGGGCATTTCCATCTGTCGAGCTACACGAAGGCCAACACAGACAAAAAGTAAACACCAACATGCAAAACGAAAATGATTCATGCAGCATTGCAATGATGATGCGTTATGGTATTGCACTACATTGGAATTTCCAGGATATGCCTTATGCCTCGCTTATGTCCATTGAAATGTGGTCTCGGTGACAGGTGGAGTGACATGTCGTCAAACTCAACTTGGTGGAATCATAGTTCTTCAGTGTTTGCTCTTTATTCTTTTTGGAAGTATTGTAAATGTAACCTAAAAAATGTTAATGAAGCCCTAAGGTACAGATAACTCTACCTGAATGTCATATCCTGATATTTCTAAAAATAATTGTAAATTTCGATTTTAGGACTTCAGAATGATCTACGGCATGTTTGGTTCATCCCTGTCTAGCCCTACCAAATGTTGGCAAGAATTGGCTTGCCAATTTTTTGTCTAAGGAATCATCCACCCACATTGACCAATTTTATTTGGCAAGAATCTGTGAGAGAGTTAGAGGGAGACTCATTGGCAACCAAAGTTTTGGCAACAAACCAAACATAGAGTGAAGTATACTAGGCTAACCATTTTTTGGCAGGGCTAGCTTGGGCAGTGAACAAAACATACCCCTAATATTCTCTGTGCTGGCTAGATGGTATATGGTGAGTAAAGAAACTTCAAAATATGACTGAAGCTCGAGGGACTTGAATCGCAAACCTATTTTCCTATACTAGTCCTCTTGCATATCCATATACTGGTAGGATATCACACTGTCCATGGGTTTGCTTATTTCAGTGCCATCGGGATACCTTCCGACCTCCACGGGCATGTAAGGCTCGCGAAGTGGGGAGCTTCCTGCAGAGGAGCAGGTGCCATTATCCTCCTCCTCCCGCCTATTTCTCTTCTTCGCCTTCTTCTCCAACCTATCCTGGCTCCTTTTCCCTTTCCTGGAGGAGCTCTCCGGCCGGCTGATCCCCGTCAAGCTTGGCCCTTTTCCTTTTCCTGCCCCCCTCCGATGGCAATCGCTCGCCGGTCCCATCAAGCTTGTTCCTTGCCGATTTGGAGCGCGAGGATTGCTGCTGCGCGCGCCCCCTCGACCGGGTCGTCATCCCGAACATGGCCGCGGCGGTAGAGGCCCCACCCCTGTTCCGCTTGCTGCCGCGGCGGAGCGCAGGGGTTGTCTTGGACAGCATCCTTCTCCTCGACCAGGATTTCCTGGATCCCGACCCCTCCCCCTCCCACTCCCACTCTCGTGTGGCAAGCGGCAGCATTGCCCTGGCGGCCTCTTGCGTGACGGCAAGCGGCATCACTGACCCGGCGATTTCGATCGGGCCGGGCAGCAAGTTAGCAAACGTCGGCGCTCTCACGATCGCCGGGACAGAAATTAGAGGATCCGAAGGCTGAATTGGATTTCTCCCTCGCGTCGAAGGGTGGGGATCAATGACCTAGCCAACCTTTGGCGGCAAGAGTTCCGTTCCCTTGAGAGGAGGAAGGGAATATGTTCTCCGTTTTGAACCTGCCCGTGGCCTCTCGCACGGTGCGGTCCGAAATCGCGTGGGAAACCGTGACCCGCCGTGTACTCCGCCTGGACCGGCACGATTGAAGGGTTGGAGCGGTTTTTTTCTCTATTATTATCTTCTACTCGCGCGCTGCACCGGGATAAAAATCTCTTTGCATACATGATGCGTACATTAGAATCCTGGCCGTTCTTATCTCTGGATTACTTTCTCTAGCTTGTATGGTTCTCCGTCGCTTTCTTCTCTACCACGTCGTGTCGATGTGATCTTTTCGTCGTCCACTACACTTGAGTCTGGTGATCTCGAGCCAGGCCATTCATGGAGCACTCTCCTCGTTGCAATAGTTGGTGACACTACTGTCCGTTGGGTTGTCATGGCCTTAGCTAGTCTAGCTGTACTCGACTTTCACCCTCGACTCATCAGCCAGACGACACACCCTTAAGACCGGCGGCCCCAGCCACTCGTGTCTATGACCTCTGCCGGTGATAGCTTCAGCGCTCTGCTGCTCTTATTTCTCCGGGCCCTGATCCGAGCAGCCCTCAATTTCCACTTGTCGACCCTCAGCCTAGCTACATCCTTCTGAGAGATTGGCCACAGCGACGGGCGCTTGAGGTCGCACGCACAGATCCTCCTCCACGCGAGTGTGGCAATTAGATTATACTTGGGCGTCATGTTGAACACATAAATACTCTCTCTGATTTAAATTAATATTCTTAGATTGTCTAAATTCAGATATATCCAGTCATGTTTTAGTGCTATATACATCTAAATCTAGACAATCTTATTGGGAGGGAGTACTAAATGTAGATTTTTTTAAACAATACCATTATCACACTTTCACTACTTGGTATTTTTTTTTAAAAATGTTACATGTCCTATATATAAGGTAACTGTTAGTACATGTTACACGATGAAAGAGTAACACGATTTTAGGCGCGCACACAACCAGCACCGCACCATGCACCACACGGAAATCGACATGGTCACCCCACACCGACCCACACGAGACCACACATCCACACACACGCACATGACACCCCCCACCATCCCCGATCGGCATCCTCTCCACCAACCCATCCCGACTTATCCCCAACCGCACGTCCATTGCCACCGTCACCTACCCAACCCCTCTCCATAATCTCTGTCCCGATCGAGCGCCTCCCCCCTTCCTAGCGCCATCGGGATCCACCTCCGTCTCGACCGCGTTGGTTTCGTTTCATCCGCCTCCTGTGGCCCGCGTCTAGGCTCCTCCTGCTAGCAGAAGCTCGTCCGAGCCAGCACCGCCTCCGGCCGCCTCCAACCCCAAGGCTCGCTCGTCTGCCCGCCCGGCATCGACCCCAGAGACGTACGCCCCTTGTACAACATCATCACGCGTGTGAACCACCTCCGGCCCGCACGCTCCTCTCCCGACGGCGTATTCCTTCGCTCTAGCAAGCGACGCACCGGTGGGGATTTGAAACAATCAGTACAGAGCATGGGGCATTATAGCATCCGAGTCTCCTTTGGGACACAGCTCTGGGCATGCAGATGTCGCTATTGGTCTGTGCAGCGCAGGGCAGCGTGCCCACAGGGTCTCTCTTCTGCTTCTTGTTTTCTGGGTTGGCTTGCAAATACTGCCAGAAACTTGACGTATATAAATCGAGCGGACTTGGTATCTGGCAGCGATGTGGGACTATCAAACTCCGCATGATTTAGCTAGTTTAGGTGTAGCCTTTGGACGGGACAGACCTCGTGATGCTCGTGGCCCATGATAGCGGAGCAGGCCTAGCAAAGCAGCCGGCTAGCCTACCACGGAGTACCGCATGAGAAGGAAAAAACGTACCGCCTTTTTTTTGACTTAAGTGTAGCATCGGTGGGCAATTTGCTATCTGATGGGAGGGTAAAAGGGTTCAAATAAGTGTTGGACCGGAAAAAACAATCCGTCCTTTATTATTAGATTAGATTAGATATAGATATAAGTTCATTTTATCTTACGCCCTCCGTTCCAAAATAAAGGCAATTTTATTTTTACTAGCACAAATGTTGGGGAATAAAAAGGTAGAAGTATGTTTAAATAAGTCCGACTTCAAAGCAACTTTTTATTTTTTTAATTCTTTTTCATGCTTGTTTCTTTTTCTGTTTTCTTCAGTTTTTAAAGTTTATGAGCTTTTTAAAAAACCATAAATTTTAAAATTTATGAACGACCACACACACGCACAACACCACACACGACCCCATCAGGCGACCCCGGACACGATCCCTATCTGGATATCTCCACCTACCCGGCTCATCCTCAACCTCGATCGAACCCACCTACAAGCCGCCGCCAGCGCCCTTCCTCTCTCTGGCCCGCCATGGCCACCTTTCCAGGAGCTCCTTCCCTCGCTCTCTCAGCGCCATCCTCGAGGTCCCATGCACCTCTACTCAAAGCCGTTGTGGCGCGCCTCCTCGTTCCTGAGCGCCGGCAGGGACCCCGTCTCCCATCGCCAACCTCGCCACGGGTATATCTCCTCCTCTACATGCCCTAGCTCGCGCCGCCATGTTTGCATCTGTGTGCATGCCGCCCTGCTAGGCACATGTCCTCTACTCAGAGCCGCTATCGCACGCCTCCTTGTTCCTAAGCGTCGGCAGGGACCCCGTCTCCCATCGCCGACCTCGCCACCGGTATATCTCCTCCTCTACACGTCCAAGCTCGCGCCGCCATGTCTGCATCTGTGTGCATGCCGCCCTGCCAAGCACCTCTCCTGTCAGAGACACGGGCAGGCCCATCTCTCTTCCCCGTATTTGCGGCGAGAGCCCATCGCTGTTTCATTTTGTATCTGGTCATCTATATCTCTCTCTATATAGATCTTGCCCTGGCATCATTGAATTTCAGATCGGCTTGTTGATTCCGAGCAACCTGCGTAAGTATATAAAGTGGTGGATCTCGATTTAAGGAAACAATGTGGTACTATTTGATAGACGCAGAAGGGGCTCATATCGGCAACCGGGAGCTTGGGAGGAAGCACAAGCTTGGTTGGACCGTATAGAGAAAACGTAGAGAGCAGGGGCCTGCCTCGCGAACCGAATAACGGGAAGCGACCGAATAACGAGAGGCTCGCGTGTTCTTTTTTCTTCTCCGACCGGTATAATTGCATTGGTGGTAATATGTCCTCCGATGAGAGGGTAGAAATGTCCAAAAAAATGTTGGACCGCAATAAACATTTCGTCTTTTATTATTACGTATAGATATAGATTTTGTCCCGAGTAAAAAATATCTTATGTTTGACAAAGTTTATCACGTCAAATATCTATCACACCAAAGCTATTAACTCCATACTAGATTCAACATATAATATACCTCTATATGATACTAAGTACGTCCCAAAGTTTAAGGATTTTTTTTTCAAAAGTCAAACTACGTAAAGTTTGAGTAAGTTTTAAGAAAAAATATTAGTATTTACAACATGAAATCCGTATCCTTTGATTCATCATGAAACATATTTTTATAATGTATTTATATAATATTATAGTTTTTGATACTAGTTTTTCTAAAAGTTTCGTCAAATTTTTCGTAGTTTGATTTTTCAAGATAAATATAAGCCTTAAGGTTTAGGACGGAGGTAGTATAAATTTCACTATATAGATATTGACATATTTTCTTATAATTTCACAATGGTAAGGAGATTGGTAACCGGTAGTTCCTTGCTCGGCCGAGAGTAGGGATTAATCGGCGAATCTACTTATTAAAAAAAAATTAACCGGTCAAACACTAATCCGTAGATTAATAAGGGGTTATACCAACTTATCGCCGACATCTAGCTAACTTTGTAGCACGTGTTTACTTTGTAGTATAGAATATACTCATCGTCTCACATTATTTGACCCGACTTTGTCCAAATATATACTATAGACTTAAGTCTGATAGAAAGGAAGCATTACAAGACCATATAGGAGTATGTTTCTATGTCTTGTGGATCCAAGAAGAAAAAGAACAAATATAGACCAGCTCAAAAAAATGAGGAATTAGTCAAAGCCTACCTGGAAAAAAAAAGAACGTAGTTAAAGCATCTCCAGCGTACACAAAAAAAATCCATTGGGGCAAAAAAATGGCTATTATTTAGCGCGGCAGGGTAGCATACGCGCAAAAATAAACATCTCCAGCGTACAAAAAAAATCCATTGGGGCAAAAAAATCGCTATTATTTAGCGCGGCAGGGTAGCATACGCGCAAAAATAAGTCATGCACAAAACAATTTAGGGCACGCACACAAAAAGCCTAATCCCGTGCTGCAAATTTGGTGTGCCATCCAGCGATGTCCAACCGCCAAACTAAAACTTCCGCGTGTGACCTCCTGCATCCCACCTCGACGGCCGCCGGTGAAAAACCGCCCATGGACGACTATTGCGCCACTCCCCCAACCCACCTTCTCCTTGCCCCCACGTTTGCCGATGGAGCAGTTTCACCGCCGCTCGCAACACCTCCCCCCCTGGCCGATGCACCCAACCCTAACGCCACCATCGTCTGTGGCTAGATGTTTGCTCCTCCACGGCCGACGAATGAGGATGCCATCGTCCATCGCCTGCCTTTTAGCCAAGGAATGTCATGCCCAAGCGGCCGACATCTACTGTGGTGCCTGGCCAGAAGAAGGGCAAGATCAGCGCGGGTCCACACGACAAACATCCGGCAGGGCCTGCGGCCGGCCAATTCTACCCACCGCAACGAGAAAAGAGTGTATGTCGGTAACGAGATCAAACTAGGTATGGAGATACCGATGATCGAATCTCGGACATGTAATATATCGCGGAACAAAGGGATTTAGTTACTAGCGTTAAAGGTTCTCACGATCACAGAAGTGATCGTTGAATGTGTAGGAGTCAGTATGGATCTTCAGGTCCCGCTGCTGATTATTGATCGGAGAGGGGTCTCGATCATGTCTGCATTATTCGCGAACCGTAGGGTGACACACTTAAGGGATACCGACACTATTTGGAGCAAATATGTTTCAGATAAAGATTTAAGAAAGCGCTGGAATTATTTCAATAGACACCGAAACTATTTCGGGTGAAAATGCTGAAATTGGTTCTGCATGTAATATTGAAATGTTGTAGGGGGTTTTATGTGAATGTTTGTTAATTAAAGTAATTAAAAAAATTCTGAATAAAAATTATAAAAGAGTTTTATTAAATGAGAGAGCATTAAATTTGGAGAAATTTAATGCATTTAAAGTGGAGACTTTAAAAGAGAATGTGAAGGGGCATATTTATGTGGAGGGAGTTACCACCACATGAATGGAGGAGGTGAAGAGTCACCTCCTCCATGCGCCGGCCATGAAGGAGGGGCACCCCCCCTCCTCCTATAAAAGGCCACCCCCTCCTCACTTCTCACACACACCTCCTTTTGAAGGATCTCTCTCCCCCTCTAGTATTATTCCCCATGGTCTCGGATTAGCGAGATACATGTTCCTGATGGCTTTATCTGGAAAGGAGTTGCTGCTTCCGCTGCTTTGCTGGAGCGAGGGACGGAGGTTGTCGGGGTACCGGACGTGTGTGCGATCACGGATGCACCGCTACTTTGCGGTGCTGGACTTGGTGGTGCTGGAGCTGGATCTGATGGACGTGCTGGAGCCGGACCTGCTGGACTTCATCACGATCTTGAGATCGGCAAGTGTACGACTACATCAACCACGAGTTCCTACTCGTTAACAAAGCTCGTTGTCTATGAGGGTAAGTTCTTGTTGGATGTATGTCCACCCGTTGCTTTGTACCTAGTAGATAGATCTTGGCGTGTAGTTCACACCGTAGGAAATTTTTTGTTTTCTATGCTGCGGACCCAACAGTGGTATCAGAGCCTGATCTATGCGTAGGTGCTTTGCACGGGTAGTACACATATGTTTATATGTGGACGATGATGATCATGTTATTGCTTCTTTCATGTATTTTGGATATTGGTAGCATAGTGGGATGAAGCGGCCCGGACCAACCTTACATGTCATCGTACATGAGACCGGTTCCACGACTGACATGCAACTTGTTTTGCATAAGTGGCTGGCGGGTGTCTGTCTCTCCTACTATAGTCAATATCTGATTTACAACGAATTGCTAATAACTTAGTTATCCTCGTTGTGGTTCATGTTCGTAGGTAAGAACGGTTCTATCTCCGAAAGCCCTAAGCCACGTAAAACTTGCAATTGATAAATTAGAGGCGTCTAGTTTAGATTGTTGCTGGGCTAGTGTATTGATATGGTATTGTTGTAAGTAGATGTATGATAGATACTCTTACAACACTCAACGTGTAAGTTCCATAGACCTTGGCCTTACACACAAAGGAATGATAGAGATCATACCACGATGCAAGTGATAGAGATCAATTGCATGGACCATATCATCTCACTTTACACATTAGATGTTAGCATCTTATACTGCTAGTTTGGCGCTTTCTGTAGCATTGTAAGATGATCCCTCTTTTAGATATCAAGATAAAAATGTGTTCTTCCTTAAGTATGCATCGTTTTATGGATCGTATTTCGAGACATCACGTGATGATCGGGTGTACTCGACTCTACGCTTTCATACAAACGGGTGTAAGACAGTTTTACACATGCGAGTACTAAGGTTCTTACTTGGCGAGCCTAGCATGTACAGACATGGCATCGGAACACGAACCGAAAGGTTAAACATGAGTCATATAGTTGATATGATGCCCATATAGATGCTCGCCTTTGAAGCTACATCAACTCACGTGATGATCGGACTTGGTGTAGTGGATTTGGTTCATGTAATCACCAAAAAGGCACGAGGGATGTTGTTTTTGAGTGGGAGTTCATTTCTAATTTGGATTAGTCGAACCAAATTTGTCATAAATTAAATCAAAGTGAATTTGCATAGTTTGTTGTAGTCATTGGCATTCATTTTCTACCTTATGCTTAGTTTTTATTTGAGATAATAGAACTATAGAATTCTGGATATTTACTTTACGAACTGGTATCTATTGTTTTGAATGTCAATTTAAAGTTTATAAGTCCTATTGCAAACTTTCAGCAAACTCTATTTACTCCATGAAGTTTAATAAGTAGTATTAAATCAAGAGTAAGAATTCCAATGTTAGCATCTAAAGTATCATGTTTGCCTCCATGATTATTTTGGTGTATACATATCTATTGTGCATACATGCTCCTATATTTTGGGGCCTAAATTATACTAACTCTGCCTGTGGAGAAATTTATAAACTTCAAAATTGAACAAACAATATGGATCATATTTACTCCCTCCGTCCTAAAATAAGTGACTTGCATTTCTCTAGATTCGGATGTATCTCAAACTAAAAAAAGTCTAGATACATACGAATCTAGACAAACCCAAGTCACTTATTTAGGGACGGAGGGAGTACATAAGACTTGGATGAGAAAACATGTATACCTCTTACAACAAATTCACCATCTTCAGATACCTTCACGGTCAATACTTTGATTCTTCGAAGATATCTACGCGTGCAGTATACCAGAATCTGTAAAGCCAACGAAACATATTTCTTAGTGAAAACATTGTGCTAATCACGATTTCGTATAAAAAGACAAACGTCACAGATCAAGTAAATCACTATTAAAACATAAATGTAAGCTTACCTCCACATCCAGAGCAGAATTAAGGCCATCTCTACTGTTCACCACTATGCTCAGCAACATGTTTTCTAACTGATAAACAGCAGTAGAAAATTAAAGAGAAGAAGTAGCATAAAGTAATAACCCCTCCATTTCAAAATAGATGTCATTTTAGAGTTGCACAAGATTAAGTGAGTTGGCACAAGTACTAAAAATGTAGGTGAAATGTCAATATTTCCAGCAAATGGTATCAAGAAAGTTCAGGGGATGTTGACAAGCTTCTGCACAGAAAAACGGTAGAGGCAGAGGTCTTGGGTGCAATGGCTGAGAGAAGGAGACCAGAGTAACAGGTACTTCCATATGAAGGCAGGCTGGCATCCAAAGGAAGATAGGATCAAGAAACTGAAAGATGCAGATGGGAAAAAAAATCGGGTGAACAATGCAGAAACATCAGAACAGATGGTATCAGAATTCTTCAAGGTGCTTCACACCAAAGACCCTGATATCAACCCCAATCAGATGCTAACACTCTTTGAGCACAAAGTCAAGGAGTATAAGAACAGGCCCTTATGTAGAGAATTCAGTGATGGCAAAATCCAGGATGATCTGTTTCATATAGGTCCCATCAAGACACCCGCGCTTTCCAGTGAGATTTTCCAAAGGAAGTGGGGCACACTGAGAGCCGATGTTATCAATGCAGTCAAGGAATTCTTCAGATCAGGGATTATGCTGACTGGGTAGGGGGACACAGTTATTTTCTTGAACAGTAACTAACCAGAAGAGCTCACAGATTTCAGACCTGTTAAGCAATGTAATGTGATTTATGAAATTGTGGCCAAATGCTTAGTCCATTGGATGAGATGACGACTGCTCTCCTTGCAAGCTTGATCTGACAAAGGCATATGAGAAGCTTGGTTTTTTTCCAGTCAATGAAGGGCCCACAGTGGGGAGGAGGGTTTCACTGTATATATTCTTGTTTGTGGCTGATGAACATGTATCCTTAATAGAGAAACCAAAAATGAAAATATTACAACCACGAGGCCCTGGCATTTCACATTTTCTCTTCTCGGACGATCTACTTTAGGGCATTGCACCAGTGAGCATGTATAATACTTGCATTGTTGCATTTGTACAAGAAGTGCACAAGTCAGCTCCATAGCCTCAGCAAGTGTTCTGTCCTCTATAGTGAAGATTGCCCAGATACGACGCAACTAGTGAATAGAGATCAATTAGGGTGTCAAGTGGGATCCCACCTAAATCCCACTTCTAGTTCATTTGTCAAAATCTAGTTCAAATTTTTGGTCAAAATTTACACTAGATTTTGGCAAATGAGCTAGAAGTGGGACTTTGGCGGGATCCCACTTGACACCTTAAGATCAATCAGACCCTAGGAGTGACCAACTCAGATTTCAAGGAGAAATATCTAGGGCTCCCGACTCTGGAAGAATGCATGAAAGGTAGCCAACTGAAGCCAATCAGGGAGAAATTCACAAAATGACTGAAATTGATGTGAGAAGTACTTGTTGCATGGCAGAAATAAAAAATTCTGGAAGTCAGTTGCTCAGGCCCTTTTAACCTACATTATGGGTGTCTTCAGATGTCTGCAGATTTCTCTGATGATTAAATGATGAAAAGGAAGTTTTGTGGGGAGACAAAGAAGGACAGCGCAAAGTCCATTGGATGTCACGGTAGAACATGAGCAAACCTAAATGTTATGTTGGCCTAGGATTTCGAAACATGAGTGAGGGGTTCCTGAAAATAAATGATATTAGAATGAGAACCTATCAGACATGGGCTACTGCCACATCTCCAGCTTGGCGGGGAATAGAAGACGGCAGTGCGCTGGACCCCAGAACTTCATTAGGGAACTGGAGCTTACAAATGTAGTGGACTATCCTAAGCTTAGAGTATTCATACAAAGGAAAGATGAGAATGTTTCTAACTCAGCTTCAGCACCAATGTATTACAAATGTGACCAAAAGGAACATGCACTTTCCCCAGAATTTTTTGGCACAAAGTTCGATGTTATTCTTGTACTCTCTCCGTTTTAAAATGTAAGATGTTTAGCTTTGTGAAAGGAGTGTATCTAAACCATTTTAAGTGTGTAGGTTCATGTCGGTTTGGAGTGAACCTACACACTAGATGGGATCACTCAAAATGGTTTAGATACACTCCTTTCACAAAGCTAAAACATCTTATATTTTGAAACGGAGGGACTAGATTCTAATTTTTTGGCTGGTTAACCCAGCATAGCTGCAATCGAGTGTGCAAACCCAACACAATTTCTGCATTGCACGAGAAAGTTGGTTTATTGTGTTGGGTTTGTACACTTGATCACAGCTATGTTGGGTTTGCACACTCAATATCGGCCATGTTGGGTTCACCAGCCGACAAATCAGAAACCAAGCAATGAGATACTCTGCACTGCTTGTTCCAGTAGCATGAGGTGGAAGTGATCACCAGGATCAAGTTACCTATCCCGAGATGCAGAAGATATTATCGGTTGGCACCATTGTTCAGTAATTCGCTAACTGGTAACTGCTCGCTCGGCTTGTGAATAGAGATTAATAGGTGAATCGGCTATTTAACTGGATTAATTGGTCGATTAAATAGGCAAATGACAGTATATTCCAACATATATAGTTTTTTATGTATTATTGATGAATAAGCCTCTGTACTGTTGGTCTTTGTGGGGCTGTGTCCTTTGTGGGTCCTTGTGGGGCTGTAGCAAGGGCGGGCAGTTAGGAGCAGCAAGGATCAAGCATCCTTGACTGCTTTAGCAGCATCAGTTAGGAGCAGCAAAGGACCAAGCATCCTTGACTGCTTTTAGGCAGCATCTTAGACTAGCATCTTGGACTAGCATTTAGCATATTCTCGGCTGGCTAGCAGCCTATAAATATGTATCCCCAACCCCTGTGGTTGGCATGGCATTTGTGTGTGAGTTTGTGCGAGAAATAAAACCAGAAAATTGCCCCAACTCCTAGTGTCATCCCCTCTCTTCAATGAGAGTAAATCTAGAGATCCTATCAAGTGGTATCAGAGCTAGGTTGTCTTGTAGGCTGAGTGTTTCCTGCTCATCCCCCTCACCGGGTGTGCAGCAGCCCCAGCGGGCAAGTGCAGCAGCTCAAGCTGTCCCTGGTGGCCTCTCCCCTTCCGTGCAGTCGAGCAGCAGCTCGTTAGCAGCCGCTCTTCCTCCACGCAACAGCCCCCCAGCGGCCAGCCATGTCCCAAGGTCGCTCTCAGCACTCGGCTACCTCGAGCGTGCGGCGTCGGCAGGAGGCCGAGCTCGCCGCGGCAGAGGAGCGTGAGCGGGCGGCAGCAGCAGCCGTTGTGGCGACAGCCAGGGCGTCAAGGCTGGCAGCGGCGGAACTGGCAGCAGCCAGAGCGGAGGCAGAAGCAGCAGCAGCGGTGGAGGCATCACGTACAGCAGCGGCAGAGGCCCAGGCTCTGCGCGGCAGCATCAGCGGCTCCATTTCAGGCGGAAGCAGCGTCGACACAGCCCATGAGCGGACGGCGCAGTGGGCAGCCGAGCATGCCCAAGCACTCGGCGGTGTCGCTCCAGGAGGAGGTGAGCACTGCGGTGACGCTCCCGGAGGAGGCGCGCACGGCGGTGGCGCTCCAGGAGGAGGCGCGCATGGAGGCGGCGGCCGAAACGACCAAGACCGTGGCCTCTACGAGGTCCGGGCTGTGGTCAGGGACGTTGGTCCCGGTGCTGGGTGGCCTACCCTCACCAAAACCAACTACGTCGAGTGGGCCGCGGTCATGAAGGTCCGGCTCCAGGTGCGACACATGTGGGAGGCAGTCCAGGATGCCAACGTCGACCACCATGACGATCGACGGGCGCTGGACGCCCTCCTCGCCGCTGTCCCGCCCGAGATGCAGTTCTCGCTTTCCAACAAGCGGACTGCCAAGGAGGCCTGGGAGGCCATCGCTGCGTCGCGCATCGGCAGCGACCGTGCTCGCAAGGCCGCGCTGCAGGCACTCCGCAAGGAGTGGGACGACCTGGCTTTCAAGCCAGGTGAGGACATCGACGACTTTGCTCTCCGTCTCAACACTTTGCTGCAGAAGATGGAGCGGTTCGGCGACGCCACCTACAACGAGGAAAAAGCTGTCGAGAAGCTTTTTCGCTGCGTCCCCACGAAGTACAGACAGATAGCTCGCTCAATCGAATCCCTGCTGGACCTCAGCACGATGTCGATCGAGGAGGCAATCGGTCGCCTCAAGGTCGTCGACTTCGACGAGCCAGAGCTTCCCTCAGGGTCCATCACCACTGCTGGGAAGCTGCTCCTCACTCGGGAGCGGTGGGACGCCGGCCACGGTGACAGGAAGAAGGGGGAGTCCTCTTCCGCATCAGGTGGCCGCAGGCGCGGCAAACCGCGCAAGGGGCGCAAAGACGGCCAGGTCAGGGTGCAAGGTGGCGCCCGCGGAGGTGCCCGGGGAGGCGCCGCCGGCAGGCCCCAGTTGGCCCAAGATGACGCCTGCCACAACTGTGGCCGGCTTGGCCATTGGGCCAAGGAGTGTCGACAGCCACGACGCGGCCAGGCCCACGTCGCACAGGCAGGAGAGGAGGAGCCGGCTTTGTTCATGGCTCATGCGAGCATCGAGCTACGCCCTGCGGCACCGACTGCAGCGGCTCCCCTCCACCTCGACGAGCCAAAGGCACACGCCCTTCTCGGCGATGGTTCCGGCACCGACAAGACTGGCGGGTGGTGCCTTGACACCGGCGCCACCCACCACATGACTGGTCGACGGGAGTTCTTCGCCGAGCTCGACTCCGACGTGCGAGGCTCCATCAAGTTTGGAGATGCCTCCGCCGTGGAGATTCAGGGCGTCGGCTCCGTCATCTTCGCCGCCAAGACCGGAGAGCACCGGATGCTCACCGGTGTCTACTACATCCCTGCGCTGAGAAACTCCATCATCAGCTTGGGACAGCTGGATGAGAACGGCTCGCGCGTGCTGATCGAGCACGGGATCCTGCGCATCTGGGATCGCCATCGTCGCCTTCTTGCCAAGGTAACTAGAGGCGCAAATCGGCTCTATGTCCTTGATGTGCAGGTGGCACAGCCCCTCTGCCTCGCCGCCCGTCGGGACGACGAGGCGTGGCAGTGGCACGAGCGCTTCAGGCACCTTCACTTCGAGGCTCTGAAGCGGCTCAGCAGCAAGGAGATGGTGCGCGGCATGCCGTGCCTCGAACACGTGGAACAGTTCTGCGACGTCTGCGTGATGACGAAGCAGAGGCGACTCCCCTTTCCCCAGCAGGCGAGCTTCAGAGCTAAGGAGAAGCTCGAGCTCGTGCACGGGGACTTGTGTGGACCGGTGACTCCGGCCACACCGGGAGGACGACGCTACTTCCTGCTGCTCGTCGACGACTTCTCCCGCTACATGCGGGTGGTGCTTCTCAGCAGCAAGGGAGAAGCAGCGGACGCCATCAGGCGTACGCAGGTTGCTCAGAGGCGGAGTGCGGCTGCAAGCTGCGCGTGCTGCGCACCGACAACGGCGGCGAATTCACAGCAACTGAATTCGCGTCGTACTGCGCTGATGAGGGCATTCAGCGCCACTACTCCGCCCCTTACAGCCCGCAGCAGAACGGCGTCGTCGAGCGGCGCAACCAGACGGTTGTGGGGATGGCCCGGGCCCTCCTCAAGCAGAGAGGGATGCCGGCTGTCTTCTAGGGGGAGGCGATGCTGACAGCCGTCTACATCCTCAACCGCTCACCTACAAAGGCACTTGACGGCAAGACGCCGTACGAGGCGTGGCATGGGCGCAAGCCGGCGGTCTCCCACTTACGGGTCTTCGGCTGCCTCGCATTCGCCAAGGAGCTCGGCCACATCGGCAAGCTCGACGACAGGAGCACTCCGGGAGTGTTCATCGGCTACGCGGAGGGCTCGAAGGCCTACCGCATCCTCGACCCGAAGACACGGCGTGTGCGCACGGCGCGAGATGTTGTGTTCAACGAAGGGCGAGGGTGGACGTGGGACAAGGCGGTGGACGACAGCTCGACTCCGACGTATGACGACTTCATTGTCGAGTACGTCCACTTCGAGGGAGCGGGGGGAGCAGGCAGCTCCTCCTCGCCGAGCGCGTCTACCTCAGTTCCCAAGTCTCCATCTGTCCCGGTGGCTGTCACACCGATGGCACCACAGCTGCCGACGCCACCAACGCCACGTGCTCCAGCACCAGCAGTCACACCTCCGGGCACGTCTACTCCGGCACCAGCAGTCACACCTCCGGGCACGTCCACTCCGGCACCAGTGGTCACACCTCCGGGCACGTCTACACCAGCCCCAGCTCGCATCGAGCGCAGCCCGGTGGAGTTCGCTTCCCCGCTCGCTCATGATGAGGAGCGCATCGACGCGTATTACGACGGCGAGCCGTTGCGGTACCGTACGATGGAGGGTCTTCTCGGCGACCAGCCGGTGCCGGGACAGGTGCCACGCAACCTGGAGGCGCAACTGCAACTTGCATGTGACGACGGTGAGCCTCGGTCTTTTGCAGAAGCGGAGCAAGACGCGGCATGGCGAGCCGCGATGCAGTTGGAGATGGATGCGGTCGAGAAGAACCGCACATGGGAGCTCGCTGACCTCCCTCAAGGTCACCGGGCGATCACCCTTAAGTGGGTGTTCAAGATGAAGAGGGATGAATCCGGCGCCATCGTCAAGCACAAGGCTCGCTTGGTGGCCCGAGGTTTCTTGCAGCAGGAGGGGGTCGACTTCGACGACGCCTTCGCTCCTGTGGCACGGATGGAGTCCGTGCGACTCCTCCTTGCGCTAGCCGCTCAGCAGGGCTGGCGCGTCCATCACATGGATGTCAAGTCTGCCTTCCTCAACGGCGACTTGAAGGAGGAGGTCTACGTGCAACAGCCGCCGGGATTTGCGATTCCTGGCCAGGAGGGCAAGGTACTTCGTCTACGCAAGGCTCTCTATGGTTTGCGGCAGGCACCAAGGGCATGGAACGCCAAGCTAGACTCCACGCTCAAGACGATGGGCTTCGGGCAAAGCCCGCACGAGGCGGCCGTCTACCGACGGGGCAATGGAGGAAATGCCCTGTTGGTAGGTGTCTACGTCGACGACTTGGTCATCACCGGCACCAAGGATGCAGAGGTGGCGGCGTTCAAGGAAGAAATGAAGGCCGCCTTCCAGATGAGTGATTTGGGGCTCCTCTCCTTCTACCTGGGGATCGAGGTGCACCAGGACCACTCCGGGATCACGCTTCGACAGACCGCCTACGCCAAGCGCGTCGTTGAGCTAGCCGGGCTCACCGATTGCAACCCAGCTCTCACTCCGATGGAGGAGAGGCTGAAGCTGAGTCGCGATAGCACGGCGGAGGAGGTGGACGCTACACAGTACCGGCGTCTTGTGGGGAGCCTTCGCTACCTCGCCCACACACGGCCGGACTTGGCATTCTCCGTCGGCTACGTTAGTCGGTTCATGCAGCGACCGACGACGGAACACCAGCAGGCTGTGAAGAGGATCGTCCGCTACGTTGCGGGGACTCTCGACCACGGCCTCTACTACCCTAGGTGCCCTGGGACAGCACACTTCGTCGGGTACAGCGACAGCGACCACGCCGGCGACATCGACACCAGCAAGAGCACAAGCGGGATCCTCTTCTTCCTCGGCAAGTGCCTCGTGAGCTGGCAGTCAGTCAAGCAGCAGGTGGTGGCCATGTCCAGCTGCGAGGCCGAGTACATAGCGGCCTCCACTGCCTGCACTCAGGCCCTCTGGCTTGCTCGACTGCTTGGTGATCTCCTCGGTCGAGACACCAGCGCAGTGCAGCTCATGGTGGACAGCAAGTCCGCTCTGGCCCTGGCGAAGAACCCCGTATTCCACGAACGGAGCAAGCACATCCGAGTGAGGTACCACTTCATCCGACGCTGTTTGGATGAAGGGATCATCACGGCGAGCTACATCAACACCAAGGATCAGCTTGCAGACCTCCTCACCAAGCCTCTTGGGCGGATCACGTTCCTTGGACTCTGCTCCAGGATTGGGATGGTCCAGCCTTCCCACAAGACAACGCACAAGACTTAGGGGGAGAATGATGAATAAGCCTCTGTACTGTTGGTCTTTGTGGGGCTGTGTCCTTTGTGGGTCCTTGTGGGGCTGTAGCAAGGACGGGCAGTTAGGAGCAGCAAGGATCAAGCATCCTTGACTGCTTTAGCAGCATCAGTTAGGAGCAGCAAAGGACCAAGCATCCTTGACTGCTTTTAGGCAGCATCTTAGACTAGCATCTTGGACTAGCATTTAGCATATTCTCGGCTGGCTAGCAGCCTATAAATATGTATCCCCAACCCCTGTGGTTGGCATGGCATTTGTGTGTGAGTTTGTGCGAGAAATAAAACCAGAAAATTGCCCCAACTCCTAGTGTCATCTCCTCTCTTCAATGAGAGTAAATCTAGAGATCCTATCAATTATACCATGCTCCCCATGCTCACAGCTATATAATATACTACAATATGCTATTGTACACATGTAAAAAGCTTAGCCAAGAGGTAGAATTGTAACCTGGACGTTCTGGTCTTATACCATGCTCTCAGCAAGGGGCGGGAGGAGCCCCAACCCTAGCGATTTGGGAGCGGGAGGGGGCTGGGCAGGGTAACCCTTCTTCCTTTGTGTGTATCTATCCTATGAGAGCAGCTCATCTTGTGTTTGCCTAAGCATTGTGCGGGCCAAATATTGGCCTCGGTCTGCCCTTTCAGTTACCTGATCGATGACGATTAATTGGGCTGACAGCCGATTAATCGGTCTGACAACCGATTAAATGCCATTTAATCGCCCTGGCCAGTTAACGCACCGAATGTGTGGAATTCGCTTCAGCTACCCTCCAAGTAGCGATTAAATGGCCATTTAACTAATTATTAACCGGCCGAATTCTTGAACAATGGTTGGCACTTTGAAACGATTGCTTGCTTCTCAGTAATAAGTGTGTACAAGCTTACTCCTAAGGAATTGCTAAACAGCACAGGCAACGGAAGTGATAGCTTAGCAGGGACAGCATGGGATCTGAGAAGTGACATTATGCATAACCAAGGTTGAGTCTCCCATGTCGTCCTTGGCCCTTTTTCTGCAGAGTTAGTTGGAACATCCATCCAAATTGTCAGAAGCCAGAACAGCAGCGATCTAAAGGAAAACAGCCACTGTATGTGAAGGTAAGGTGGCCGATGAAACAACAGACCAAGATCCGAGTCATGAACAAGACATGATCAGGGATGGATTGAAGTGGATACTGACTGGTCCGTCCTTTGTGGAAGCCAAGGGCCAGGGAAGTGCGGGGATGGTTGCGAGGAATCATTAAGGAAATGCGGTGCTCTCAGTAGGGCAAAGATTAGGTTGTCTGCAAATGCAGATGAAGCGGAGATCGCCGCAGTAATTGTGCAGCTTGAACACCTGACCAAACTCTATGCAGGGTCAGTTGTCATCGAGACTGGCTCTGCTTCCTTCTGTTCACGAAGCATTGCCTAGGAAAACAGTGCACAGATCATGATGGTGTACTACTAGCGGGAGGCACATGATCTGCAATTATTCTCAGACTGGAGAACTAGCAAAGTTTAAAGAGAGAGCAACAGATCTGCACAGGAACTGGCAAGTTTTGCAGGAACACAAGGAATCAATGCTTCTGACAAGTGTGCCTAGCGTTGAGGGCCTCAGTTATTTGTAGTAAATGTAATACTACTGTTATTTGGTCTATACTGCCCTTCTATGTAAGTTTACTTTTCCAAACAAAGAGACTAAATTATTTCTTTTTCCTCCCAAAGCAAGGCACGCAAACACAAGTGTCAATTGAGAAGGGCAAGCATCAACAAGAGTTAATTAAGCCCTTTTCTTGATGAGATCAATGAAGAGCAAGATAAGAACAAAGTAACTTAAACTGATTGAAGGACAAAAAAAATTTGAGTAAAAAAAGGAGGGGCTGAAAGACATCTATTCTGAAACAGTGAGAGTAGAATGCAAATGTCACATAAATATGATATCTATTAATTATACTTAAACCAAACAATAATAAACATATACTGCACTAACCTCCATAGCAGTAGAAATGCATTTTCCATTGATACATTCAATAATGTCCCCAACTCGAATTCCACATTTTTCGGCAGGAGAGCCCGCTGACACCTGGGTTGAATTGCAGTAACTAATCCTTAGTATGAACGACAAAACAAGCAAACTCAGAAAAGCAACAACAACAAACAATATCTACTTCTTCAACAATAAGACCCTCATCAATCTTGTACTTGATCAATATCTTCTCAACATGAACAGGGTTTAGAAGGCTGATGGCAGAAATTTTCATTTCAAGGTGGGGTCGACGGATGCGCCTATACCAAAGAAAAAATTTACACTTAAATTGAGTAAACATGAGCATGTAAGCCTCACTAAATTAACAATAACAATTCTGGTTAAAACCATCTTCCTGACATGTTTATAAATTGCCAATACCATACTAGAACAAATAATTTGACACAAATAGTGTTTTAAGAAGCTCAAATAGTGTAACCTTATATTCAAATAAGAAACATATATCATAGAATCAATACCAACAAAGTGACCAGAAAACCATTGTCCTATACATCTTAGAGTTGATACCCCACCTTCTTAGAAATATGATTTTGGTTCATGGAAAAGGATTGTCGAAGTTAAGAGGAAACATGGTTTTCCACCTAATTTCTTTGTGTATTTTGCTATAAATAGGATCCCACTGGGTCACAATACATGTCGTTTTGTAATCCCCATCACTCAACATTTTAAGGTCGGGCCATCAATATCGTGAATGATGCCATCATCTACAAGACTGCAGGCTGCCGTAACAAATTGATATGACTAGATATATCATAAATATATACTTATTTTTGTTAAAGGACACATTTTTCATGAAAAGGGACCTCAAGGATTGGAATGTGCCTAGAGTTTTGGCTTTTGATAGGGCTGCATGGAAATCAGCAATCCATGTGCCCGAACCTTGATTTACTATTTTTGTTCTTTTATTTACTTGTGCTTCTACTAGTTTCTGCTTTGACTTGTTTTTTCTCAAGTTCCTGCTTGGGTTTCATATCTAGCCTACCCCAACTTGCTTGGGACAAAAGGCTCAGTTGTTGTTGTTGTTATTGTTGTTATTGTTTGTTGTACAAATTTTTCATGGAACTAGTGTAACCTTGGAGATACCAATATTCAAACCACACATAATGAGATATAAAGGGAGTACTGATAACACATGGAAGCCAACAGAGTGTTAAGTGTTAACTGTTAACAATCCATTTACTCCATAAAGATTTCACGATGAATCATCCGCGATCTTGGTTGCCGTGGTTATGCTTTCCACCTAGGCCTCGTCAAGATTCCACCGCTAGCCTCATTTGTACATGATTTTTGCTATATGTGTTATTTAACAGAAATCTATTCAAACATACTCTCTGTAAACATATAAGATGACAACCTAGGACTCAGCAAGGTTATGTCCCCAGACTAACTTACACATGATTTTTGCTAGATAAGTATTTATGGAGTCAAATATACAATTGTAAATATGAACATGAATTGCATGAGAAAGAGAAGCAAAAGGTATAAAACAGACCAATCCAAATATAATTTTTGGAATGTATTCTACTTGTTAGAACAAGAAATAAACAATAGGAACGAATCATCTTGAGTAGAACAAAACTGAAAAGGAAAACATACTCAAAGTTTCTCCACAGATGAAAGCACTTGAGTAAAATTGAAGAAGGTATAAAAGACCCTTCTGGACAACTGTCGATCATTCCCACAACCTTCCCTTCTAAGTCAATGACAGGACCTCCTTTATCATACTACAACATTTGAATTAGTAATACTAGAAGTTAGAGTCGAATAAAGCACTAAAAACATTAGATACAACTCAAGTGGAATATATGTGTACCTCACGATTTCGATGTGGACCTTGAATGTACATATGGTGATGCCGCTCATACACTGTTGGATTTGAATATTCGACTCTACCGTGATTTATCATTAGATCGGCAGATTCATCCCTGCCAAGCTCAAAAATGTCTTGAGCACATTTCACTTCATCGTTAAAAGAGAGAAACTGAATAGATGGATCCATTCTAACCCTGAAGAAAGCAAGATCATAGTGCTTCTGGTGGTAGAGCAGGTAGCCCTTTGCATCGATGCCACCCCGCAAGTGCACAGTAACCTAAAACAACAGTTGTAAGAGAATGGCTTCCAAAAAGACCAGCTGCAAACCATAGCAATCTTTTGGACAGGACTTGTAATGTTTCCAAAAAACGTTTCTAGACAGGAACAACATGATTCATGTTATTTGCAACTAGTTATGACACATGCCACCATAGCGGAGAGTTATTTGAGATAACTTAGGACAAAACAAACCAAAGTTAGACTACAATCATAGAAGTCAACTATGAACAGAAAGTGCATTTCCATGCCATTAATAGCTTACCTGAGCATTAGGAGCATACTCATCTTTGCATAACCAAGTATCCAGTGATGGGCGCTTTGTTCGAATCAGATGTGCAGTCGTCACAACGGTACCAGTTCCCTTCTCACCACCCAAATCAACCCAGAAACCAGAACAACGTGCTAACGGCTCACCATCTGCAATTTCATGCATATAGTAGCAAATAAACATCAAGTTTCCGCAACAATATAAAAAATAGAAGAGACGGGATGTTATAATACCAATTGAGGATGAAATCCCAACAACAAATTGAGCAGCACGAAGCACTATCTTCCTTGAAGGTTCACGGATGTGAAGAAGCAATGGATCATTAACCAGGCAATTTGGAGGTATATCTGGAATAAGTGTGGGCATTTCCATCTGTCGAGCTACACGAAGGCCAACACAGACAAAAAGTAAACACCAACATGCAAAACGAAAATGATTCATGCAGCATTGCAATGATGATGCGTTATGGTATTGCACTACATTGGAATTTCCAGGATATGCCTTATGCCTCGCTTATGTCCATTGAAATGTGGTCTCGGTGACAGGTGGAGTGACATGTCGTCAAACTCAACTTGGTGGAATCATAGTTCTTCAGTGTTTGCTCTTTATTCTTTTTGGAAGTATTGTAAATGTAACCTAAAAAATGTTAATGAAGCCCTAAGGTACAGATAACTCTACCTGAATGTCATATCCTGATATTTCTAAAAATAATTGTAAATTTCGATTTTAGGACTTCAGAATGATCTACGGCATGTTTGGTTCATCCCTGTCTAGCCCTACCAAATGTTGGCAAGAATTGGCTTGCCAATTTTTTGTCTAAGGAATCATCCACCCACATTGACCAATTTTATTTGGCAAGAATCTGTGAGAGAGTTAGAGGGAGACTCATTGGCAACCAAAGTTTTGGCAACAAACCAAACATAGAGTGAAGTATACTAGGCTAACCATTTTTTGGCAGGGCTAGCTTGGGCAGTGAACAAAACATACCCCTAATATTCTCTGTGCTGGCTAGATGGTATATGGTGAGTAAAGAAACTTCAAAATATGACTGAAGCTCGAGGGACTTGAATCGCAAACCTATTTTCCTATACTAGTCCTCTTGCATATCCATATACTGGTAGGATATCACACTGTCCATGGGTTTGCTTATTTCAGTGCCATCGGGATACCTTCCGACCTCCACGGGCATGTAAGGCTCGCGAAGTGGGGAGCTTCCTGCAGAGGAGCAGGTGCCATTATCCTCCTCCTCCCGCCTATTTCTCTTCTTCGCCTTCTTCTCCAACCTATCCTGGCTCCTTTTCCCTTTCCTGGAGGAGCTCTCCGGCCGGCTGATCCCCGTCAAGCTTGGCCCTTTTCCTTTTCCTGCCCCCCTCCGATGGCAATCGCTCGCCGGTCCCATCAAGCTTGTTCCTTGCCGATTTGGAGCGCGAGGATTGCTGCTGCGCGCGCCCCCTCGACCGGGTCGTCATCCCGAACATGGCCGCGGCGGTAGAGGCCCCACCCCTGTTCCGCTTGCTGCCGCGGCGGAGCGCAGGGGTTGTCTTGGACAACATCCTTCTCCTCGACCAGGATTTCCTGGATCCCGACCCCTCCCCCTCCCACTCCCACTCTCGTGTGGCAAGCGGCAGCATTGCCCTGGCGGCCTCTTGCGTGACGGCAAGCGGCATCACTGACCCGGCGATTTCGATCGGGCCGGGCAGCAAGTTAGCAAACGTCGGCGCTCTCACGATCGCCGGGACAGAAATTAGAGGATCCGAAGGCTGAATTGGATTTCTCCCTCGCGTCGAAGGGTGGGGATCAATGACCTAGCCAACCTTTGGCGGCAAGAGTTCCGTTCCCTTGAGAGGAGGAAGGGAATATGTTCTCCGTTTTGAACCTGCCCGTGGCCTCTCGCACGGTGCGGTCCGAAATCGCGTGGGAAACCGTGACCCGCCGTGTACTCCGCCTGGACCGGCACGATTGAAGGGTTGGAGCGGTTTTTTTCTCTATTATTATCTTCTACTCGCGCGCTGCACCGGGATAAAAATCTCTTTGCATACATGATGCGTACATTAGAATCCTGGCCGTTCTTATCTCTGGATTACTTTCTCTAGCTTGTATGGTTCTCCGTCGCTTTCTTCTCTACCACGTCGTGTCGATGTGATCTTTTCGTCGTCCACTACACTTGAGTCCGGTGATCTCGAGCCAGGCCATTCATGGAGCACTCTCCTCGTTGCAATAGTTGGTGACACTACTGTCCGTTGGGTTGTCATGGCCTTAGCTAGTCTAGCTGTACTCGACTTTCACCCTCGACTCATCAGCCAGACGACACACCCTTAAGACCGGCGGCCCCAGCCACTCGTGTCTATGACCTCTGCCGGTGATAGCTTCAGCGCTCTGCTGCTCTTATTTCTCCGGGCCCTGATCCGAGCAGCCCTCAATTTCCACTTGTCGACCCTCAGCCTAGCTACATCCTTCTGAGAGATTGGCCACAGCGACGGGCGCTTGAGGTCGCACGCACAGATCCTGCTCCACGCGAGTGTGGCAATTAGATTATACTTGGGCGTCATGTTGAACACATAAATACTCTCTCTGATTTAAATTAATATTCTTAGATTGTCTAAATTCAGATATATCCAGTCATGTTTTAGTGCTATATACATCTAAATCTAGACAATCTTATTGGAAGGGAGTACTAAATGTAGATTTTTTTAAACAATACCATTATCACACTTTCACTACTTGGTATTTTTTTTTAAAAATGTTACATGTCCTATATATAAGGTAACTGTTAGTACATGTTACACGATGAAAGAGTAACACGATTTTAGGCGCGCACACAACCAGCACCGCACCATGCACCACACGGGAATCGACATGGTCACCCCACACCGACCCACACGAGACCACACATCCACACACACGCACATGACACCCCCCACCATCCCCGATCGGCATCCTCTCCACCAACCCATCCCGACTTATCCCCAACCGCACGTCCATTGCCACCGTCACCTACCCAACCCCTCTCCATAATCTCTGTCCCGATCGAGCGCCTCCCCCCTTCCTAGCGCCATCGGGATCCACCTCCGTCTCGACCGCGTTGGTTTCGTTTCATCCGCCTCCTGTGGCCCGCGTCTAGGCTCCTCCTGCTAGCAGAAGCTCGTCCGAGCCAGCACCGCCTCCGGCCGCCTCCAACCCCAAGGCTCGCTCGTCTGCCCGCCCGGCATCGACCCCAGAGACGTACGCCCCTTGTACAACATCATCACGCGTGTGAACCACCTCCGGCCCGCACGCTCCTCTCCCGACGGCGTATTCCTTCGCTCTAGCAAGCGACGCACCGGTGGGGATTTGAAACAATCAGTACAGAGCATGGGGCATTATAGCATCCGAGTCTCCTTTGGGACACAGCTCTGGGCATGCAGATGTCGCTATTGGTCTGTGCAGCGCAGGGCAGCGTGCCCACAGGGTCTCTCTTCTGCTTCTTGTTTTCTGGGTTGGCTTGCAAATACTGCCAGAAACTTGACGTATATAAATCGAGCGGACTTGGTATCTGGCAGCGATGTGGGACTATCAAACTCCGCATGATTTAGCTAGTTTAGGTGTAGCCTTTGGACGGGACAGACCTCGTGATGCTCGTGGCCCATGATAGCAGAGCAGGCCTAGCAAAGCAGCCGGCTAGCCTACCACGGAGTACCGCATGAGAAGGAAAAAACGTACCGCCTTTTTTTTGACTTAAGTGTAGCATCGGTGGGCAATTTGCTATCTGATGGGAGGGTAAAAGGGTTCAAATAAGTGTTGGACCGGAAAAAACAATCCGTCTTTTATTATTAGATTAGATTAGATATAGATATAAGTTCATTTTATCTTACGCCCTCCGTTCCAAAATAAAGGCAATTTTATTTTTACTAGCACAAATGTTGGGGAATAAAAAGGTAGAAGTATGTTTAAATAAGTCCGACTTCAAAGCAACTTTTTATTTTTTTAATTCTTTTTCATGCTTGTTTCTTTTTCTGTTTTCTTCAGTTTTTAAAGTTTATGAGCTTTTTAAAAAACCATAAATTTTAAAATTTATGAACGACCACACACACGCACAACACCACACACGACCCCATCAGGCGACCCCGGACACGATCCCTATCTGGATATCTCCACCTACCCGGCTCATCCTCAACCTCGATCGAACCCACCTACAAGCCGCCGCCAGCGCCCTTCCTCTCTCTGGCCCGCCATGGCCACCTTTCCAGGAGCTCCTTCCCTCGCTCTCTCAGCGCCATCCTCGAGGTCCCATGCACCTCTACTCAAAGCCGTTGTGGCGCGCCTCCTCGTTCCTGAGCGCCGGCAGGGACCCCGTCTCCCATCGCCAACCTCGCCACGGGTATATCTCCTCCTCTACATGCCCTAGCTCGCGCCGCCATGTTTGCATCTGTGTGCATGCCGCCCTGCTAGGCACATGTCCTCTACTCAGAGCCGCTATCGCACGCCTCCTTGTTCCTAAGCGCCGGCAGGGACCCCGTCTCCCATCGCCGACCTCGCCACCGGTATATCTCCCCCTCTACACGTCCAAGCTCGCGCCGCCATGTCTGCATCTGTGTGCATGCCGCCCTGCCAAGCACCTCTCCTGTCAGAAACACGGGCAGGCCCATCTCTCTTCCCCGTATTTGCGGCGAGAGCCCATCGCTGTTTCATTTTGTATCTGGTCATCTATATCTCTCTCTCTATATAGATCTTGCCCTGGCATCATTGAATTTCAGATCGGCTTGTTGATTCCGAGCAACCTGCGTAAGTATATAAAGTGGTGGATCTCGATTTAAGGAAACAATGTGGTACTATTTGATAGACGCAGAAGGGGCTCATATCGGCAACCGGGAGCTTGGGAGGAAGCACAAGCTTGGTTGAACCGTATAGAGAAAACGTAGAGAGCAGGGGCCTGCCTCGCGAACCGAATAACGGGAAGCGGCCGAATAACGAGAGGCTCGCGTGTTCTTTTTTCTTCTCCAACCGGTATAATTGCATTGGTGGTAATATGTCCTCCGATGAGAGGGTAGAAATGTCCAAAAAAATGTTGGACCGCAATAAACATTTCGTCTTTTATTATTACGTATAGATATAGATTTTGTTCCGAGTAAAAAATATCTTATGTTTGACAAAGTTTATCACGTCAAATATCTATCACACCAAAGCTATTAACTCCATACTAGATTCAACATATAATATACCTCTATATGATACTAAGTACGTCCCAAAGTTTAAGGATTTTTTTTTCAAAAGTCAAACTACGTAAAGTTTGAGTAAGTTTTAAGAAAAAATATTAGTATTTACAACATGAAATCCGTATCCTTTGATTCATCATGAAACATATTTTTATAATGTATTTATATAATATTATAGTTTTTGATACTAGTTTTTCTAAAAGTTTCGTCAAATTTTTCGTAGTTTGATTTTTCAAGATAAATATAAGCCTTAAGGTTTAGGACGGAGGTAGTATAAATTTCACTATATAGATATTGACATATTTTCTTATAATTTCACAATGGTAAGGAGATTGGTAAGCGGTAGTTCCTTGCTCGGCCGAGAGTAGGGATTAATCGGCGAATCTACTTATTAAAAAAAAATTAACCGGTCAAACACTAATCCGTAGATTAATAAGGGGTTATACCAACTTATCGCCGACATCTAGCTAACTTTGTAGCACGTGTTTACTTTGTAGTATAGAATATACTCATCGTCTCACATTATTTGACCCGACTTTGTCCAAATATATACTATAGACTTAAGTCTGATAGAAAGGAAGCATTACAAGACCATATAGGAGTATGTTTCTATGTCTTGTGGATCCAAGAAGAAAAAGAACAAATATAGACCAGCTCAAAAAAATGAGGAATTAGTCAAAGCCTACCTGAAAAAAAAAAGAACGTAGTTAAAGCATCTCCAGCGTACACAAAAAAAATCCATTGGGGCAAAAAAATGGCTATTATTTAGCGCGGCAGGGTAGCATACGCGCAAAAATAAACATCTCCAGCGTACAAAAAAAATCCATTGGGGCAAAAAAATCGCTATTATTTAGCGCGGCAGGGTAGCATACGCGCAAAAATAAGTCATGCACAAAACAATTTAGGGCACGCACACAAAAAGCCTAATCCCGTGCTGCAAATTTGGTGTGCCATCCAGCGATGTCCAACCGCCAAACTAAAACTTCCGCGTGTGACCTCCTGCATCCCACCTCGACGGCCGCCGGTGAAAAACCGCCCATGGACGACTATTGCGCCACTCCCCCAACCCACCTTCTCCTTGCCCCCACGTTTGCCGATGGAGCAGTTTCACCGCCGCTCGCAACACCTCCCCCCCTGGCCGATGCACCCAACCCTAACGCCACCATCGTCTGTGGCTAGATGTTTGCTCCTCCACGGCCGACGAATGAGGATGCCATCGTCCATCGCCTGCCTTTTAGCCAAGGAATGTCATGCCCAAGCGGCCGACATCTACTGTGGTGCCTGGCCAGAAGAAGGGCAAGATCAGCGCGGGTCCACACGACAAACATCCGGCAGGGCCTGCGGCCGGCCAATTCTACCCACCGCAACGAGAAAAGAGTGTATGTCGGTAACGAGATCAAACTAGGTATGGAGATACCGATGATCGAATCTCGGACATGTAATATATCGCGGAACAAAGGGATTTAGTTACTAGCGTTAAAGGTTCTCACGATCACAGAAGTGATCGTTGAATGTGTAGGAGTCAGTATGGATCTTCAGGTCCCGCTGCTGATTATTGATCGGAGAGGGGTCTCGATCATGTCTGCATTATTCGCGAACCGTAGGGTGACACACTTAAGGGATACCGACACCATTTGGAGCAAATATGTTTCAGATAAAGATTTAAGAAAGCGCTGGAATTATTTCAATAGACACCGAAACTATTTCGGGTGAAAATGCTGAAATTGGTTCTGCATGTAATATTGAAATGTTGTAGGGGGTTTTATGTGAATGTTTGTTAATTAAAGTAATTAAAAAAATTCTGAATAAAAATTATAAAAGAGTTTTATTAAATGAGAGAGCATTAAATTTGGAGAAATTTAATGCATTTAAAGTGGAGACTTTAAAAGAGAATGTGAAGGGGCATATTTATGTGGAGGGAGTTACCACCACATGAATGGAGGAGGTGAAGAGTCACCTCCTCCATGCGCCGGCCATGAAGGAGGGGCACCCCCCCTCCTCCTATAAAAGGCCACCCCCTCCTCACTTCTCACACACACCTCCTTTTGAAGGATCTCTCTCCCCCTCTAGTATTATTCCCCATGGTCTCGGATTAGCGAGATACATGTCCCTGATGGCTTTATCTGGAAAGGAGTTGCTGCTTCCGCTGCTTTGCTGGAGCGAGGGACGGAGGTTGTCGGGGTACCGGACGTGTGTGCGATCACGGATGCACCGCTACTTTGCGGTGCTGGACTTGGTGGTGCTGGAGCTGGATCTGATGGACGTGCTGGAGCCGGACCTGCTGGACTTCATCACGATCTTGAGATCGGCAAGTGTACGACTACATCAACCACGAGTTCCTACTTGTTAACAAAGCTCGTTGTCTATGAGGGTAAGTTCTTGTTGGATGTATGTCCACCCGTTGCTTTGTACCTAGTAGATAGATCTTGGCGTGTAGTTCACACCGTAGGAAATTTTTTGTTTTCTATGCTGCGGACCCAACAGTGGTATCAGAGCCTGATCTATGCGTAGGTGCTTTGCACGGGTAGTACACATATGTTTATATGTGGGCGATGATGATCATGTTATTGCTTCTTTCATGTATTTTGGATATTGGTAGCATAGTGGGATGAAGCGGCCCGGACCAACCTTACATGTCATCGTACATGAGACCGGTTCCACGACTGACATGCAACTTGTTTTGCATAAGTGGCTGGCGGGTGTCTGTCTCTCCTACTATAGTCAATATCTGATTTACAACGAATTGCTAATAACTTAGTTATCCTCGTTGTGGTTCATGTTCGTAGGTAAGAACGGTTCTATCTCCGAAAGCCCTAAGCCACGTAAAACTTGCAATTGATAAATTAGAGGCGTCTAGTTTAGATTGTTGCTGGGCTAGTGTATTGATATGGTATTGTTGTAAGTAGATGTATGATAGATACTCTTACAACACTCAACGTGTAAGTTCCATAGACCTTGGCCTTACACACAAAGGAATGATAGAGATCATACCACGATGCAAGTGATAGAGATCAATTGCATGGACCATATCATCTCACTTTACACATTAGATGTTAGCATCTTATACTGCTAGTTTGGCGCTTTCTGTAGCATTGTAAGATGATCCCTCTTTTAGATATCAAGATAAAAATGTGTTCTTCCTTAAGTATGCATCGTTTTATGGATCGTATTTCGAGACATCACGTGATGATCGGGTGTACTCGACTCTACGCTTTCATACAAACGGGTGTAAGACAGTTTTACACATGCGAGTACTAAGGTTCTTACTTGGCGAGCCTAGCATGTACAAACATGGCATCGGAACACGAACCGAAAGGTTAAACATGAGTCATATAGTTGATATGATGCCCATATAGATGCTCGCCTTTGAAGCTACATCAACTCACGTGATGATCGGACTTGGTGTAGTGGATTTGGTTCATGTAATCACCAAAAAGGCACGAGGGATGTTGTTTTTGAGTGGGAGTTCATTTCTAATTTGGATTAGTCGAACCAAATTTGTCATAAATTAAATCAAAGTGAATTTGCATAGTTTGTTGTAGTCATTGGCATTCATTTTCTACCTTATGCTTAGTTTTTATTTGAGATAATAGAACTATAGAATTCTGGATATTTACTTTACGAACTGGTATCTATTGTTTTGAATGTCAATTTAAAGTTTATAAGTCCTATTGCAAACTTTCAGCAAACTCTATTTACTCCATGAAGTTTAATAAGTAGTATTAAATCAAGAGTAAGAATTCCAATGTTAGCATCTAAAGTATCATGTTTGCCTCCATGATTATTTTGGTGTATACATATCTATTGTGCATACATGCTCCTATATTTTGGGGCCTAAATTATACTAACTCTGCCTGTGGAGAAATTTATAAACTTCAAAATTGAACAAACAATATGGATCATATTTACTCCCTCCGTCCTAAAATAAGTGACTTGCATTTCTCTAGATTCGGATGTATCTCAAACTAAAAAAAGTCTAGATACATACGAATCTAGACAAACCCAAGTCACTTATTTAGGGACGGAGGGAGTACATAATACTTGGATGAGAAAACATGTATACCTCTTACAACAAATTCACCATCTTCAGATACCTTCACGGTCAATACTTTGATTCTTCGAAGATATCTACGCGTGCAGTATACCAGAATCTGTAAAGCCAACGAAACATATTTCTTAGTGAAAACATTGTGCTAATCACGATTTCGTATAAAAAGACAAACGTCACAGATCAAGTAAATCACTATTAAAACATAAATGTAAGCTTACCTCCACATCCAGAGCAGAATTAAGGCCATCTCTACTGTTCACCACTATGCTCAGCAACATGTTTTCTAACTGATAAACAGCAGTAGAAAATTAAAGAGAAGAAGTAGCATAAAGTAATAACCCCTCCATTTCAAAATAGATGTCATTTTAGAGTTGCACAAGATTAAGTGAGTTGGCACAAGTACTAAAAATGTAGGTGAAATGTCAATATTTCCAGCAAATGGTATCAAGAAAGTTCAGGGGATGTTGACAAGCTTCTGCACAGAAAAACGGTAGAGGCAGAGGTCTTGGGTGCAATGGCTGAGAGAAGGAGACCAGAGTAACAGGTACTTCCATATGAAGGGAGGCTGGCATCCAAAGGAAGATAGGATCAAGAAACTGAAAGATGCAGATGGGAAAAAAAATCGGGTGAACAATGCAGAAACATCAGAATAGATGGTATCAGAATTCTTCAAGGTGCTTCACACCAAAGACCCTGATATCAACCCCAATCAGATGCTAACACTCTTTGAGCACAAAGTCAAGGAGTATAAGAACAGGCCCTTATGTAGAGAATTCAGTGATGGCAAAATCCAGGATGATCTGTTTCATATAGGTCCCATCAAGACACCCGCGCTTTCCAGTGAGATTTTCCAAAGGAAGTGGGGCACACTGAGAGCCGATGTTATCAATGCAGTCAAGGAATTCTTCAGATCAGGGATTATGCTGACTGGGTAGGGGGACACAGTTATTTTCTTGAACAGTAACTAACCAGAAGAGCTCACAGATTTCAGACCTGTTAAGCAATGTAATGTGATTTATGAAATTGTGGCCAAATGCTTAGTCCATTGGATGAGATGACGACTGCTCTCCTTGCAAGCTTGATCTGACAAAGGCATATGAGAAGCTTGGTTTTTTTCCAGTCAATGAAGGGCCCACAGTGGGGAGGAGGGTTTCACTGTATATATTCCTGTTTGTGGCTGATGAACATGTATCCTTAATAGAGAAACCAAAAATGAAAATATTACAACCACGAGGCCCTGGCATTTCACATTTTCTCTTCTCGGACGATCTACTTTAGGGCATTGCACCAGTGAGCATGTATAATACTTGCATTGTTGCATTTGTACAAGAAGTGCACAAGTCAGCTCCATAGCCTCAGCAAGTGTTCTGTCCTCTATAGTGAAGATTGCCCAGATACGACGCAACTAGTGAATAGAGATCAATTAGGGTGTCAAGTGGGATCCCACCTAAATCCCACTTCTAGTTCATTTGTCAAAATCTAGTTCAAATTTTTGGTCAAAATTTACACTAGATTTTGGCAAATGAGCTAGAAGTGGGACTTTGGCGGGATCCCACTTGACACCTTAAGATCAATCAGACCCTAGGAGTGACCAACTCAGATTTCAAGGAGAAATATCTAGGGCTCCCGACTCTGGAAGAATGCATGAAAGGTAGCCAACTGAAGCCAATCAGGGAGAAATTCACAAAATGACTGAAATTGATGTGAGAAGTACTTGTTGCATGGCAGAAATAAAAAATTCTGGAAGTCAGTTGCTCAGGCCCTTTTAACCTACATTATGGGTGTCTTCAGATGTCTGCAGATTTCTCTGATGATTAAATGATGAAAAGGAAGTTTTGTGGGGAGACAAAGAAGGACAGCGCAAAGTCCATTGGATGTCACGGTAGAACATGAGCAAACCTAAATGTTATGTTGGCCTAGGATTTCGAAACATGAGTGAGGGGTTCCTGAAAATAAATGATATTAGAATGAGAACCTATCAGACATGGGCTACTGCCACATCTCCAGCTTGGCGGGGAATAGAAGACGGCAGCGCGCTGGACCCCAGAACTTCATTAGGGAACTGGAGCTTACAAATGTAGTGGACTATCCTAAGCTTAGAGTATTCATACAAAGGAAAGATGAGAATGTTTCTAACTCAGCTTCAGCACCAATGTATTACAAATGTGACCAAAAGGAACATGCACTTTCCCCAGAATTTTTTGGCACAAAGTTCGATGTTATTCTTGTACTCTCTCCGTTTTAAAATGTAAGATGTTTAGCTTTGTGAAAGGAGTGTATCTAAACCATTTTAAGTGTGTAGGTTCATGTCGGTTTGGAGTGAACCTACACACTAGATGGGATCACTCAAAATGGTTTAGATACACTCCTTTCACAAAGCTAAAACATCTTATATTTTGAAACGGAGGGACTAGATTCTAATTTTTTGGCTGGTTAACCCAGCATAGCTGCAATCGAGTGTGCAAACCCAACACAATTTCTGCATTGCACGAGAAAGTTGGTTTATTGTGTTGGGTTTGTACACTTGATCACAGCTATGTTGGGTTTGCACACTCAATATCGGCCATGTTGGGTTCACCAGCCGACAAATCAGAAACCAAGCAATGAGATACTCTGCACTGCTTGTTCCAGTAGCATGAGGTGGAAGTGATCACCAGGATCAAGTTACCTATCCCGAGATGCAGAAGATATTATCGGTTGGCACCATTGTTCAGTAATTCGCTAACTGGTAACTGCTCGCTCGGCTTGTGAATAGAGATTAATAGGTGAATCGGCTATTTAACTGGATTAATTGGTCGATTAAATAGGCAAATGACAGTATATTCCAACATATATAGTTTTTTATGTATTATTGATGAATAAGCCTCTGTACTGTTGGTCTTTGTGGGGCTGTGTCCTTTGTGGGTCCTTGTGGGGCTGTAGCAAGGGCGGGCAGTTAGGAGCAGCAAGGATCAAGCATCCTTGACTGCTTTAGCAGCATCAGTTAGGAGCAGCAAAGGACCAAGCATCCTTGACTGCTTTTAGGCAGCATCTTAGACTAGCATCTTGGACTAGCATTTAGCATATTCTCGGCTGGCTAGCAGCCTATAAATATGTATCCCCAACCCCTGTGGTTGGCATGGCATTTGTGTGTGAGTTTGTGCGAGAAATAAAACCAGAAAATTGCCCCAACTCCTAGTGTCATCCCCTCTCTTCAATGAGAGTAAATCTAGAGATCCTATCAAGTGGTATCAGAGCTAGGTTGTCTTGTAGGCTGAGTGTTTCCTGCTCATCCCCCTCACCGGGTGTGCAGCAGCCCCAGCGGGCAAGTGCAGCAGCTCAAGCTGTCCCTGGTGGCCTCTCCCCTTCCGCGCAGTCGAGCAGCAGCTCGTTAGCAGCCGCTCTTCCTCCACGCAACAGCCCCCCAGCGGCCAGCCATGTCCCAAGGTCGCTCTCAGCACTCGGCTACCTCGAGCGTGCGGCGTCGGCAGGAGGCCGAGCTCGCCGCGGCAGAGGAGCGTGAGCGGGCGGCAGCAGCAGCCGTTGTGGCGACAGCCAGGGCGTCAAGGCTGGCAGCGGCGGAACTGGCAGCAGCCAGAGCGGAGGCAGAAGCAGCAGCAGCGGTGGAGGCATCACGTACAGCAGCGGCAGAGGCCCAGGCTCTGCGCGGCAGCATCAGCGGCTCCATTTCAGGCGGAAGCAGCGTCGACACAGCCCACGAGCGGACGGCGCGGTGGGCAGCCGAGCATGCCCAAGCACTCGGCGGTGTCGCTCCAGGAGGAGGTGAGCACTGCGGTGACGCTCCCGGAGGAGGCGCGCACGGCGGTGGCGCTCCAGGAGGAGGCGCGCACGGCGGTGGCGCTCCAGGAGGAGGCGCGCATGGAGGCGGCGGCCGAAACGACCAAGACCGTGGCCTCTACGAGGTCCGGGCTGTGGTCAGGGACGTTGGTCCCGGTGCTGGGTGGCCTACCCTCACCAAAACCAACTACGTCGAGTGGGCCGCGGTCATGAAGGTCCGGCTCCAGGTGCGACACATGTGGGAGGCAGTCCAGGATGCCAACGTCGACCACCATGACGATCGACGGGCGCTGGACGCCCTCCTCGCCGCTGTCCCGCCCGAGATGCAGTTCTCGCTTTCCAACAAGCGGACTGCCAAGGAGGCCTGGGAGGCCATCGCTGCGTCGCGCATCGGCAGCGACCGTGCTCGCAAGGCCGCGCTGCAGGCACTCCGCAAGGAGTGGGACGACCTGGCTTTCAAGCCAGGTGAGGACATCGACGACTTTGCTCTCCGTCTCAACACTTTGCTGCAGAAGATGGAGCGGTTCGGCGACGCCACCTACAACGAGGAAAAAGCTGTCGAGAAGCTTTTTCGCTGCGTCCCCACGAAGTACAGACAGATAGCTCGCTCAATCGAATCCCTGCTGGACCTCAGCACGATGTCGATCGAGGAGGCAATCGGTCGCCTCAAGGTCGTCGACTTCGACGAGCCAGAGCTTCCCTCAGGGTCCATCACCACTGCTGGGAAGCTGCTCCTCACTCGGGAGCGGTGGGACGTCGGCCACGGTGACAGGAAGAAGGGGGAGTCCTCTTCCGCATCAGGTGGCCGCAGGCGCGGCAAACCGCGCAAGGGGCGCAAAGACGGCCAGGTCAGGGTGCAAGGTGGCGCCCGCGGAGGTGCCCGGGGAGGCGCCGCCGGCAGGCCCCAGTTGGCCCAAGATGACGCCTGCCACAACTGTGGCCGGCTTGGCCATTGGGCCAAGGAGTGTCGACAGCCACGACGCGGCCAGGCCCACGTCGCACAGGCAGGAGAGGAGGAGCCGGCTTTGTTCATGGCTCATGCGAGCATCGAGCTACGCCCTGCGGCACCGACTGCAGCGGCTCCCCTCCACCTCGACGAGCCAAAGGCACACGCCCTTCTCGGCGATGGTTCCGGCACCGACAAGACTGGCGGGTGGTGCCTTGACACCGGCGCCACCCACCACATGACTGGTCGACGGGAGTTCTTCGCCGAGCTCGACTCCGACGTGCGAGGCTCCGTCAAGTTTGGAGATGCCTCCGCCGTGGAGATTCAGGGCGTCGGCTCCGTCATCTTCGCCGCCAAGACCGGAGAGCACCGGATGCTCACCGGTGTCTACTACATCCCTGCGCTGAGAAACTCCATCATCAGCTTGGGACAGCTGGATGAGAACGGCTCGCGCGTGCTGATCGAGCACGGGATCCTGCGCATCTGGGATCGCCATCGTCGCCTTCTTGCCAAGGTAACTAGAGGCGCAAATCGGCTCTATGTCCTTGATGTGCAGGTGGCACAGCCCCTCTGCCTCGCCGCCCGTCGGGACGACGAGGCATGGCAGTGGCACGAGCGCTTCGGGCACCTTCACTTCGAGGCTCTGAAGCGGCTCAGCAGCAAGGAGATGGTGCGCGGCATGCCGTGCCTCGAACACGTGGAGCAGTTCTGCGACGTCTGCGTGATGACGAAGCAGAGGCGACTCCCCTTTCCCCAGCAGGCGAGCTTCAGAGCTAAGGAGAAGCTCGAGCTCGTGCATGGGGACTTGTGTGGACCGGTGACTCCGGCCACACCGGGAGGACGACGCTACTTCCTGCTGCTCGTCGACGACTTCTCCCGCTACATGCGGGTGGTGCTTCTCAGCAGCAAGGGAGAAGCAGCGGACGCCATCAGGCGTACGCAGGTTGCTGCAGAGGCGGAGTGCGGCTGCAAGCTGCGCGTGCTGCGCACCGACAACGGCGGCGAATTCACAGCAACTGAATTCGCGTCGTACTGCGCTGATGAGGGCATTCAGCGCCACTACTCCGCCCCTTACAGCCCGCAGCAGAACGGCGTCGTCGAGCGGCGCAACCAGACGGTTGTGGGGATGGCCCGGGCCCTCCTCAAGCAGAGAGGGATGCCGGCTGTCTTCTGGGGGGAGGCGGTGCTGGCAGCCGTCTACATCCTCAACCGCTCACCTACGAAGGCACTTGACGGCAAGACGCCGTACGAGGCGTGGCATGGGCGCAAGCCGGCGGTCTCCCACTTACGGGTCTTCGGCTGCCTCGCATTCGCCAAGGAGCTCGGCCACATCGGCAAGCTCGACGACAGGAGCACTCCGGGAGTGTTCATCGGCTACGCGGAGGGCTCGAAGGCCTACCGCATCCTCGACCCGAAGACACGGCGTGTGCGCACGGCGCGAGATGTTGTGTTCAACGAAGGGCGAGGGTGGACGTGGGACAAGGCGGTGGACGACGGCTCGACTCCGACGTATGACGACTTCATTGTCGAGTACGTCCACTTCGAGGGAGCGGGGGGAGCAGGCAGCTCCTCCTCGCCGAGCGCGTCTACCTTAGTTCCCAAGTCTCCATCTGTCCCGGTGGCTGTCACACCGATGGCACCACAGCTGCCGACGCCACCAACGCCACGTGCTCCAGCACCAGCAGTCACACCTCCGGGCACGTCTACTCCGGCACCAGCAGTCACACCTCCGGGCACGTCCACTCCGGCACCAGTGGTCACACCTCCGGGCACGTCTACACCAGCCCCAGCTCGCGTCGAGCGCAGCCCGGTGGAGTTCGCTTCCCCGCTCGCTCACGATGAGGAGCGCATCGACGCGTATTACGACGGCGAGCCGTTGCGGTACCGTACGATGGAGGGTCTTCTCGGCGACCAGCCGGTGCCGGGACAGGTGCCACGCAACCTGGAGGCGCAACTGCAACTTGCATGTGACGACGGTGAGCCTCGGTCTTTTGCAGAAGCGGAGCAAGACGCGGCATGGCGAGCCGCGATGCAGTTGGAGATGGATGCGGTCGAGAAGAACCGCACATGGGAGCTCGCTGACCTCCCTCAAGGTCACCGGGCGATCACCCTTAAGTGGGTGTTCAAGATGAAGAGGGATGAATCCGGCGCCATCGTCAAGCACAAGGCTCGCTTGGTGGCCCGAGGTTTCTTGCAGCAGGAGGGGGTCGACTTCGACGACGCCTTCGCTCCTGTGGCACGGATGGAGTCCGTGCGACTCCTCCTTGCGCTAGCCGCTCAGCAGGGCTGGCGCGTCCATCACATGGATGTCAAGTCTGCCTTCCTCAACGGCGACTTGAAGGAGGAGGTCTACGTGCAACAGCCGCCGGGATTTGTGATTCCTGGCCAGGAGGGCAAGGTACTTCGTCTACGCAAGGCTCTCTATGGTTTGCGGCAGGCACCAAGGGCATGGAACGCCAAGCTAGACTCCACGCTCAAGACGATGGGCTTCGGGCAAAGCCCGCACGAGGCGGCCGTCTACCGACGGGGCAATGGAGGAAATGCCCTGTTGGTAGGTGTCTACGTCGACGACTTGGTCATCACCGGCACCAAGGATGCAGAGGTGGCGGCGTTCAAGGAAGAAATGAAGGCCGCCTTCCAGATGAGTGATTTGGGGCTCCTCTCCTTCTACCTGGGGATCGAGGTGCACCAGGACCACTCCGGGATCACGCTTCGACAGACCGCCTACGCCAAGCGCGTCGTTGAGCTAGCCGGGCTCACCGATTGCAACCCAGCTCTCACTCCGATGGAGGAGAGGCTGAAGCTGAGTCGCGATAGCACGGCGGAGGAGGTGGACGCTACACAGTACCGGCGTCTTGTGGGGAGCCTTCGCTACCTCGCCCACACACGGCCGGACTTGGCATTCTCCGTCGGCTACGTTAGTCGGTTCATGCAGCGACCGACGACGGAACACCAGCAGGCTGTGAAGAGGATCGTCCGCTACGTTGCGGGGACTCTCGACCACGGCCTCTACTACCCTAGGTGCCCTGGGACAGCACACTTCGTCGGGTACAGCGACAGCGACCACGCCGGCGACATCGACACCAGCAAGAGCACAAGCGGGATCCTCTTCTTCCTCGGCAAGTGCCTCGTGAGCTGGCAGTCAGTCAAGCAGCAGGTGGTGGCCATGTCCAGCTGCGAGGCCGAGTACATAGCGGCCTCCACTGCCTGCACTCAGGCCCTCTGGCTTGCTCGACTGCTTGGTGATCTCCTCGGTCGAGACACCAGCGCAGTGCAGCTCATGGTGGACAGCAAGTCCGCTCTGGCCCTGGCGAAGAACCCCGTATTCCACGAACGGAGCAAGCACATCCGAGTGAGGTACCACTTCATCCGACGCTGTTTGGATGAAGGGAGCATCACGGCGAGCTACATCAACACCAAGGATCAGCTTGCAGACCTCCTCACCAAGCCTCTTGGGCGGATCACGTTCCTTGGACTCTGCTCTAGGATTGGGATGGTCCAGCCTTCCCACAAGACAACACACAAGACTTAGGGGGAGAATGATGAATAAGCCTCTGTACTGTTGGTCTTTGTGGGGCTGTGTCCTTTGTGGGTCCTTGTGGGGCTGTAGCAAGGACGGGCAGTTAGGAGCAGCAAGGATCAAGCATCCTTGACTGCTTTAGCAGCATCAGTTAGGAGCAGCAAAGGACCAAGCATCCTTGACTGCTTTTAGGCAGCATCTTAGACTAGCATCTTGGACTAGCATTTAGCATATTCTCGGCTGGCTAGCAGCCTATAAATATGTATCCCCAACCCCTGTGGTTGGCATGGCATTTGTGTGTGAGTTTGTGCGAGAAATAAAACCAGAAAATTGCCCCAACTCCTAGTGTCATCCCCTCTCTTCAATGAGAGTAAATCTAGAGATCCTATCAATTATACCATGCTCCCCATGCTCACAGCTATATAATATACTACAATATGCTATTGTACACATGTAAAAAGCTTAGCCAAGAGGTAGAATTGTAACCTGGACGTTCTGGTCTTATACCATGCTCTCAGCAAGGGGCGGGAGGAGCCCCAACCCTAGCGATTTGGGAGCGGGAGGGGGCTGGGCAGGGTAACCCTTCTTCCTTTGTGTGTATCTATCCTATGAGAGCAGCTCATCTTGTGTTTGCCTAAGCATTGTGCGGGCCAAATATTGGCCTCGGTCTGCCCTTTCAGTTACCTGATCGATGACGATTAATTGGGCTGACAGCCGATTAATCGGTCTGACAACCGATTAAATGCCATTTAATCGCCCTGGCCAGTTAACGCACCGAATGTGTGGAATTCGCTTCAGCTACCCTCCAAGTAGCGATTAAATGGCCATTTAACTAATTATTAACCGGCCGAATTCTTGAACAATGGTTGGCACTTTGAAACGATTGCTTGCTTCTCAGTAATAAGTGTGTACAAGCTTACTCCTAAGGAATTGCTAAACAGCACAGGCAACGGAAGTGATAGCTTAGCAGGGACAGCATGGGATCTGAGAAGTGACATTATGCATAACCAAGGTTGAGTCTCCCATGTCGTCCTTGGCCCTTTTTCTGCAGAGTTAGTTGGAACATCCATCCAAATTGTCAGAAGCCAGAACAGCAGCGATCTAAAGGAAAACAGCCACTGTATGTGAAGGTAAGGTGGCCGATGAAACAACAGACCAAGATCCGAGTCATGAACAAGACATGATCAGGGATGGATTGAAGTGGATACTGACTGGTCCGTCCTTTGTGGAAGCCAAGGGCCAGGGAAGTGCGGGGATGGTTGCGAGGAATCATTAAGGAAATGCGGTGCTCTCAGTAGGGCAAAGATTAGGTTGTCTGCAAATGCAGATGAAGCGGAGATCGCCGCAGTAATTGTGCAGCTTGAACACCTGACCAAACTCTATGCAGGGTCAGTTGTCATCGAGACTGGCTCTGCTTCCTTCTGTTCACGAAGCATTGCCTAGGAAAATAGTGCACAGATCATGATGGTGTACTACTAGCGGGAGGCACATGATCTGCAATTATTCTCAGACTGGAGAACTAGCAAAGTTTAAAGAGAGAGCAACAGATCTGCACAGGAACTGGCAAGTTTTGCAGGAACACAAGGAATCAATGCTTCTGACAAGTGTGCCTAGCGTTGAGGGCCTCAGTTATTTGTAGTAAATGTAATACTACTGTTATTTGGTCTATACTGCCCTTCTATGTAAGTTTACTTTTCCAAACAAAGAGACTAAATTATTTCTTTTTCCTCCCAAAGCAAGGCACGCAAACACAAGTGTCAATTGAGAAGGGCAAGCATCAACAAGAGTTAATTAAGCCCTTTTCTTGATGAGATCAATGAAGAGCAAGATAAGAACAAAGTAACTTAAACTGATTGAAGGACAAAAAAAATTTGAGTAAAAAAAGGAGGGGCTGAAAGACATCTATTCTGAAACAGTGAGAGTAGAATGCAAATGTCACATAAATATGATATCTATTCATTATACTTAAACCAAACAATAATAAACATATACTGCACTAACCTCCATAGCAGTAGAAATGCATTTTCCATTGATACATTCAATAATGTCCCCAACTCGAATTCCACATTTTTCGGCAGGAGAGCCCGCTGACACCTGGGTTGAATTGCAGTAACTAATCCTTAGTATGAACGACAAAACAAGCAAACTCAGAAAAGCAACAACAACAAACAATATCTACTTCTTCAACAATAAGACCCTCATCAATCTTGTACTTGATCAATATCTTCTCAACATGAACAGGGTTTAGAAGGCTGATGGCAGAAATTTTCATTTCAAGGTGGGGTCGACGGATGCGCCTATACCAAAGAAAAAATTTACACTTAAATTGAGTAAACATGAGCATGTAAGCCTCACTAAATTAACAATAACAATTCTGGTTAAAACCATCTTCCTGACATGTTTATAAATTGCCAATACCATACTAGAACAAATAATTTGACACAAATAGTGTTTTAAGAAGCTCAAATAGTGTAACCTTATATTCAAATAAGAAACATATATCATAGAATCAATACCAACAAAGTGACCAGAAAACCATTGTCCTATACATCTTAGAGTTGATACCCCACCTTCTTAGAAATATGATTTTGGTTCATGGAAAAGGATTGTCGAAGTTAAGAGGAAACATGGTTTTCCACCTAATTTCTTTGTGTATTTTGCTATAAATAGGATCCCACTGGGTCACAATACATGTCGTTTTGTAATCCCCATCACTCAACATTTTAAGGTCGGGCCATCAATATCGTGAATGATGCCATCATCTACAAGACTGCAGGCTGCCGTAACAAATTGATATGACTAGATATATCATAAATATATACTTATTTTTGTTAAAGGACACATTTTTCATGAAAAGGGACCTCAAGGATTGGAATGTGCCTAGAGTTTTGGCTTTTGATAGGGCTGCATGGAAATCAGCAATCCATGTGCCCGAACCTTGATTTACTATTTTTGTTCTTTTATTTACTTGTGCTTCTACTAGTTTCTGCTTTGACTTGTTTTTTCTCAAGTTCCTGCTTGGGTTTCATATCTAGCCTACCCCAACTTGCTTGGGACAAAAGGCTCAGTTGTTGTTGTTGTTATTGTTGTTATTGTTTGTTGTACAAATTTTTCATGGAACTACTGTAACCTTGGAGATACCAATATTCAAACCACACATAATGAGATATAAAGGGAGTACTGATAACACATGGAAGCCAACAGAGTGTTAAGTGTTAACTGTTAACAATCCATTTACTCCATAAAGATTTCACGATGAATCATCCGCGATCTTGGTTGCCGTGGTTATGCTTTCCACCTAGGCCTCGTCAAGATTCCACCGCTAGCCTCATTTGTACATGATTTTTGCTATATGTGTTATTTAACAGAAATCTATTCAAACATACTCTCTGTAAACATATAAGATGACAACCTAGGACTCAGCAAGGTTATGTCCCCAGACTAACTTACACATGATTTTTGCTAGATAAGTATTTATGGAGTCAAATATACAATTGTAAATATGAACATGAATTGCATCAGAAAGAGAAGCAAAAGGTATAAAACAGACCAATCCAAATATAATTTTTGGAATGTATTCTACTTGTTAGAACAAGAAATAAACAATAGGAACGAATCATCTTGAGTAGAACAAAACTGAAAAGGAAAACATACTCAAAGTTTCTCCACAGATGAAAGCACTTGAGTAAAATTGAAGAAGGTATAAAAGACCCTTCTGGACAACTGTCGATCATTCCCACAACCTTCCCTTCTAAGTCAATGACAGGACCTCCTTTATCATACTACAACATTTGAATTAGTAATACTAGAAGTTAGAGTCGAATAAAGCACTAAAAACATTAGATACAACTCAAGTGGAATATATGTGTACCTCACGATTTCGATGTGGACCTTGAATGTACATATGGTGATGCCGCTCATACACTGTTGGATTTGAATATTCGACTCTACCGTGATTTATCATTAGATCGGCAGATTCATCCCTGCCAAGCTCAAAAATGTCTTGAGCACATTTCACTTCATCGTTAAAAGAGAGAAACTGAATAGATGGATCCATTCTAACCCTGAAGAAAGCAAGATCATAGTGCTTCTGGTGGTAGAGCAGGTAGCCCTTTGCATCGGTGCCACCCCGCAAGTGCACAGTAACCTAAAACAACAGTTGTAAGAGAATGGCTTCCAAAAAGACCAGCTGCAAACCATAGCAATCTTTTGGACAGGACTTGTAATGTTTCCAAAAAACGTTTCTAGACAGGAACAACATGATTCATGTTATTTGCAACTAGTTATGACACATGCCACCATAGCGGAGAGTTATTTGAGATAACTTAGGACAAAACAAACCAAAGTTAGACTACAATCATAGAAGTCAACTATGAACAGAAAGTGCATTTCCATGCCATTAATAGCTTACCTGAGCATTAGGAGCATACTCATCTTTGCATAACCAAGTATCCAGTGATGGGCGCTTTGTTCGAATCAGATGTGCAGTCGTCACAACGGTACCAGTTCCCTTCTCACCACCCAAATCAACCCAGAAACCAGAACAACGTGCTAACGGCTCACCATCTGCAATTTCATGCATATAGTAGCAAATAAACATCAAGTTTCCGCAACAATATAAAAAATAGAAGAGACGGGATGTTATAATACCAATTGAGGATGAAATCCCAACAACAAATTGAGCAGCACGAAGCACTATCTTCCTTGAAGGTTCACGGATGTGAAGAAGCAATGGATCATTAACCAGGCAATTTGGAGGTATATCTGGAATAAGTGTGGGCATTTCCATCTGTCGAGCTACACGAAGGCCAACACAGACAAAAAGTAAACACCAACATGCAAAACGAAAATGATTCATGCAGCATTGCAATGATGATGCGTTATGGTATTGCACTACATTGGAATTTCCAGGATATGCCTTATGCCTCGCTTATGTCCATTGAAATGTGGTCTCGGTGACAGGTGGAGTGACATGTCGTCAAACTCAACTTGGTGGAATCATAGTTCTTCAGTGTTTGCTCTTTATTCTTTTTGGAAGTATTGTAAATGTAACCTAAAAAATGTTAATGAAGCCCTAAGGTACAGATAACTCTACCTGAATGTCATATCCTGATATTTCTAAAAATAATTGTAAATTTCGATTTTAGGACTTCAGAATGATCTACGGCATGTTTGGTTCATCCCTGTCTAGCCCTACCAAATGTTGGCAAGAATTGGCTTGCCAATTTTTTGTCTAAGGAATCATCCACCCACATTGACCAATTTTATTTGGCAAGAATCTGTGAGAGAGTTAGAGGGAGACTCATTGGCAACCAAAGTTTTGGCAACAAACCAAACATAGAGTGAAGTATACTAGGCTAACCATTTTTTGGCAGGGCTAGCTTGGGCAGTGAACAAAACATACCCCTAATATTCTCTGTGCTGGCTAGATGGTATATGGTGAGTAAAGAAACTTCAAAATATGACTGAAGCTCGAGGGACTTGAATCGCAAACCTATTTTCCTATACTAGTCCTCTTGCATATCCATATACTGGTAGGATATCACACTGTCCATGGGTTTGCTTATTTCAGTGCCATCGGGATACCTTCCGACCTCCACGGGCATGTAAGGCTCGCGAAGTGGGGAGCTTCCTGCAGAGGAGCAGGTGCCATTATCCTCCTCCTCCCGCCTATTTCTCTTCTTCGCCTTCTTCTCCAACCTATCCTGGCTCCTTTTCCCTTTCCTGGAGGAGCTCTCCGGCCGGCTGATCCCCGTCAAGCTTGGCCCTTTTCCTTTTCCTGCCCCCCTCCGATGGCAATCGCTCGCCGGTCCCATCAAGCTTGTTCCTTGCCGATTTGGAGCGCGAGGATTGCTGCTGCGCGCGCCCCCTCGACCGGGTCGTCATCCCGAACATGGCCGCGGCGGTAGAGGCCCCACCCCTGTTCCGCTTGCTGCCGCGGCGGAGCGCAGGGGTTGTCTTGGACAGCATCCTTCTCCTCGACCAGGATTTCCTGGATCCCGACCCCTCCCCCTCCCACTCCCACTCTCGTGTGGCAAGCGGCAGCATTGCCCTGGCGGCCTCTTGCGTGACGGCAAGCGGCATCACTGACCCGGCGATTTCGATCGGGCCGGGCAGCAAGTTAGCAAACGTCGGCGCTCTCACGATCGCCGGGACAGAAATTAGAGGATCCGAAGGCTGAATTGGATTTCTCCCTCGCGTCGAAGGGTGGGGATCAATGACCTAGCCAACCTTTGGCGGCAAGAGTTCCGTTCCCTTGAGAGGAGGAAGGGAATATGTTCTCCGTTTTGAACCTGCCCGTGGCCTCTCGCACGGTGCGGTCCGAAATCGCGTGGGAAACCGTGAGCCGCCGTGTACTCCGTCTGGACCGGCACGATTGAAGGGTTGGAGCGGTTTTTTTCTCTATTATTATCTTCTACTCGCGCGCTGCACCGGGATAAAAATCTCTTTGCATACATGATGCGTACATTAGAATCCTGGCCGTTCTTATCTCTGGATTACTTTCTCTAGCTTGTATGGTTCTCCGTCGCTTTCTTCTCTACCACGTCGTGTCGATGTGATCTTTTCGTCGTCCACTACACTTGAGTCCGGTGATCTCGAGCCAGGCCATTCATGGAGCACTCTCCTCGTTGCAATAGTTGGTGACACTACTGTCCGTTGGGTTGTCATGGCCTTAGCTAGTCTAGCTGTACTCGACTTTCACCCTCGACTCATCAGCCAGACGACACACCCTTAAGACCGGCGGCCCCAGCCACTCGTGTCTATGACCTCTGCCGGTGATAGCTTCAGCGCTCTGCTGCTCTTATTTCTCCGGGCCCTGATCCGAGCAGCCCTCAATTTCCACTTGTCGACCCTCAGCCTAGCTACATCCTTCTGAGAGATTGGCCACAGCGACGGGCGCTTGAGGTCGCACGCACAGATCCTGCTCCACGCGAGTGTGGCAATTAGATTATACTTGGGCGTCATGTTGAACACATAAATACTCTCTCTGATTTAAATTAATATTCTTAGACTGTCTAAATTCAGATATATCCAGTCATGTTTTAGTGCTATATACATCTAAATCTAGACAATCTTATTGGGAGGGAGTACTAAATGTAGATTTTTTTAAACAATACCATTATCACACTTTCACTACTTGGTATTTTTTTTAAAAAATGTTACATGTCCTATATATAAGGTAACTGTTAGTACATGTTACACGATGAAAGAGTAACACGATTTTAGGCGCGCACACAACCAGCACCGCACCATGCACCACACGGGAATCGACATGGTCACCCCACACCGACCCACACGAGACCACACATCCACACACACGCACATGACACCCCCCACCATCCCCGATCGGCATCCTCTCCACCAACCCATCCCGACTTATCCCCAACCGCACGTCCATTGCCACCGTCACCTACCCAACCCCTCTCCATAATCTCTGTCCCGATGATCGAGCGCCTCCCCCCTTCCTAGCGCCATCGGGATCCACCTCCGTCTCGACCGCGTTGGTTTCGTTTCATCCGCCTCCTGTGGCCCGCGTCTAGGCTCCTCCTGCTAGCAGAAGCTCGTCCGAGCCAGCACCGCCTCCGGCCGCCTCCAACCCCAAGGCTCGCTCGTCTGCCCGCCCGGCATCGACCCCAGAGACGTACGCCCCTTGTACAACATCATCACGCGTGTGAACCACCTCCGGCCCGCACGCTCCTCTCCCGACGGCGTATTCCTTCGCTCTAGCAAGCGACGCACCGGTGGGGATTTGAAACAATCAGTACAGAGCATGGGGCATTATAGCATCCGAGTCTCCTTTGGGACACAGCTCTGGGCATGCAGATGTCGCTATTGGTCTGTGCAGCGCAGGGCAGCGTGCCCACAGGGTCTCTCTTCTGCTTCTTGTTTTCTGGGTTGGCTTGCAAATACTGCCAGAAACTTGACGTATATAAATCGAGCGGACTTGGTATCTGGCAGCGATGTGGGACTATCAAACTCCGCATGATTTAGCTAGTTTAGGTGTAGCCTTTGGACGGGACAGACCTCGTGATGCTCGTGGCCCATGATAGCGGAGCAGGCCTAGCAAAGCAGCCGGCTAGCCTACCACGGAGTACCGCATGAGAAGGAAAAAACGTACCGCCTTTTTTTTGACTTAAGTGTAGCATCGGTGGGCAATTTGCTATCTGATGGGAGGGTAAAAGGGTTCAAATAAGTGTTGGACCGGAAAAAACAATCCGTCCTTTATTATTAGATTAGATTAGATATAGATATAAGTTCATTTTATCTTACGCCCTCCGTTCCAAAATAAAGGCAATTTTATTTTTACTAGCACAAATGTTGGGGAATAAAAAGGTAGAAGTATGTTTAAATAAGTCCGACTTCAAAGCAACTTTTTATTTTTTTAATTCTTTTTCATGCTTGTTTCTTTTTCTGTTTTCTTCAGTTTTTAAAGTTTATGAGCTTTTTAAAAAACCATAAATTTTAAAATTTATGAACGACCACACACACGCACAACACCACACACGACCCCATCAGGCGACCCCGGACACGATCCCTATCTGGATATCTCCACCTACCCGGCTCATCCTCAACCTCGATCGAACCCACCTACAAGCCGCCGCCAGCGCCCTTCCTCTCTCTGGCCCGCCATGGCCACCTTTCCAGGAGCTCCTTCCCTCGCTCTCTCAGCGCCATCCTCGAGGTCCCATGCACCTCTACTCAAAGCCGTTGTGGCGCGCCTCCTCGTTCCTGAGCGCCGGCAGGGACCCCGTCTCCCATCGCCAACCTCGCCACGGGTATATCTCCTCCTCTACATGCCCTAGCTCGCGCCGCCATGTTTGCATCTGTGTGCATGCCGCCCTGCTAGGCACATGTCCTCTACTCAGAGCCGCTATCGCACGCCTCCTTGTTCCTAAGCGCCGGCAGGGACCCCGTCTCCCATCGCCGACCTCGCCACCGGTATATCTCCCCCTCTACACGTCCAAGCTCGCGCCGCCATGTCTGCATCTGTGTGCATGCCTCCCTGCCAAGCACCTCTCCTGTCAGAGACACGGGCAGGCCCATCTCTCTTCCCCGTATTTGCGGCGAGAGCCCATCGCTGTTTCATTTTGTATCTGGTCATCTATATCTCTCTCTATATAGATCTTGCCCTGGCATCATTGAATTTCAGATCGGCTTGTTGATTCCGAGCAACCTGCGTAAGTATATAAAGTGGTGGATCTCGATTTAAGGAAACAATGTGGTACTATTTGATAGACGCAGAAGGGGCTCATATCGGCAACCGGGAGCTTGGGAGGAAGCACAAGCTTGGTTGGACCGTATAGAGAAAACGTAGAGAGCAGGGGCCTGCCTCGCGAACCGAATAACGGGAAGCGACCGAATAACGAGAGGCTCGCGTGTTCTTTTTTCTTCTCCGACCGGTATAATTGCATTGGTGGTAATATGTCCTCCGATGAGAGGGTAGAAATGTCCAAAAAAATGTTGGACCGCAATAAACATTTCGTCTTTTATTATTACGTATAGATATAGATTTTGTCCCGAGTAAAAAATATCTTATGTTTGACAAAGTTTATCACGTCAAATATCTATCACACCAAAGCTATTAACTCCATACTAGATTCAACATATAATATACCTCTATATGATACTAAGTACGTCCCAAAGTTTAAGGATTTTTTTTTCAAAAGTCAAACTACGTAAAGTTTGAGTAAGTTTTAAGAAAAAATATTAGTATTTACAACATGAAATCCGTATCCTTTGATTCATCATGAAACATATTTTTATAATGTATTTATATAATATTATAGTTTTTGATACTAGTTTTTCTAAAAGTTTCGTCAAATTTTTCGTAGTTTGATTTTTCAAGATAAATATAAGCCTTAAGGTTTAGGACGGAGGTAGTATAAATTTCACTATATAGATATTGACATATTTTCTTATAATTTCACAATGATAAGGAGATTGGTAACCGGTAGTTCCTTGCTCGGCCGAGAGTAGGGATTAATCGGCGAATCTACTTATTAAAAAAAAATTAACCGGTCAAACACTAATCCGTAGATTAATAAGGGGTTATACCAACTTATCGCCGACATCTAGCTAACTTTGTAGCACGTGTTTACTTTGTAGTATAGAATATACTCATCATCTCACATTATTTGACCCGACTTTGTCCAAATATATACTATAGACTTAAGTCTGATAGAAAGGAAGCATTACAAGACCATATAGGAGTATGTTTCTATGTCTTGTGGATCCAAGAAGAAAAAGAACAAATATAGACCAGCTCAAAAAAATGAGAAATTAGTCAAAGCCTACCTGGAAAAAAAAAGAACGTAGTTAAAGCATCTCCAGCGTACACAAAAAAAATCCATTGGGGCAAAAAAATGGCTATTATTTAGCGCGGCAGGGTAGCATACGCGCAAAAATAAACATCTCCAGCGTACAAAAAAAATCCATTGGGGCAAAAAAATCGCTATTATTTAGCGCGGCAGGGTAGCATACGCGCAAAAATAAGTCATGCACAAAACAATTTAGGGCACGCACACAAAAAGCCTAATCCCGTGCTGTAAATTTGGTGTGCCATCCAGCGATGTCCAACCGCCAAACTAAAACTTCCGCGTGTGACCTCCTGCATCCCACCTCGACGGCCGCCGGTGAAAAACCGCCCATGGACGACTATTGCGCCACTCCCCCAACCCACCTTCTCCTTGCCCCCACGTTTGCCGATGGAGCAGTTTCACCGCCGCTCGCAACACCTCCCCCCCTGGCCGATGCACCCAACCCTAACGCCACCATCGTCTGTGGCTAGATGTTTGCTCCTCCACGGCCGACGAATGAGGATGCCATCGTCCATCGCCTGCCTTTTAGCCAAGGAATGTCATGCCCAAGCGGCCGACATCTACTGTGGTGCCTGGCCAGAAGAAGGGCAAGATCAGCGCGGGTCCACACGACAAACATCCGGCAGGGCCTGCGGCCGGCCAATTCTACCCACCGCAACGAGAAAAGAGTGTATGTCGGTAACGAGATCAAACTAGGTATGGAGATACCGATGATCGAATCTCGGACATGTAATATATCGCGGAACAAAGGGATTTAGTTACTAGCGTTAAAGGTTCTCACGATCACAGAAGTGATCGTTGAATGTGTAGGAGTCAGTATGGATCTTCAGGTCCCGCTGCTGATTATTGATCGGAGAGGGGTCTCGATCATGTCTGCATTATTCGCGAACCGTAGGGTGACACACTTAAGGGATACCGACACCATTTGGAGCAAATATGTTTCAGATAAAGATTTAAGAAAGCGCTGGAATTATTTCAATAGACACCGAAACTATTTCGGGTGAAAATGCTGAAATTGGTTCTGCATGTAATATTGAAATGTTGTAGGGGGTTTTATGTGAATGTTTGTTAATTAAAGTAATTAAAAAAATTCTGAATAAAAATTATAAAAGAGTTTTATTAAATGAGAGAGCATTAAATTTGGAGAAATTTAATGCATTTAAAGTGGAGACTTTAAAAGAGAATGTGAAGGGGCATATTTATGTGGAGGGAGTTACCACCACATGAATGGAGGAGGTGAAGAGTCACCTCCTCCATGCGCCGGCCATGAAGGAGGGGCACCCCCCTCCTCCTATAAAAGGCCACCCCCTCCTCACTTCTCACACACACCTCCTTTTGAAGGATCTCTCTCCCTCTCTAGTATTATTCCCCATGGTCTCGGATTAGCGAGATACATGTCCCTGATGGCTTTATCTGGAAAGGAGTTGCTGCTTCCGCTGCTTTGTTGGAGCGAGGGACGGAGGTTGTCGGGGTACCGGACGTGTGTGCAATCACGGATGCACCGCTACTTTGCGGTGCTGGACTTGGTGGTGCTGGAGCTGGATCTGATGGACGTGCTGGAGCCGGACCTGCTGGACTTCATCACGATCTTGAGATCGGCAAGTGTACGACTACATCAACCACGAGTTCCTACTCGTTAACAAAGCTCGTTGTCTATGAGGGTAAGTTCTTGTTGGATGTATGTCCACCCGTTGCTTTGTACCTAGTAGATAGATCTTGGCGTGTAGTTCACACCGTAGGAAATTTTTTGTTTTCTATGCTGCGGACCCAACAGTGGTATCAGAGCCTGATCTATGCGTAGGTGCTTTGCACGGGTAGTACACATATGTTTATATGTGGACGATGATGATCATGTTATTGCTTCTTTCATGTATTTTGGATATTGGTAGCATAGTGGGATGAAGCGGCCCGGACCAACCTTACATGTCATCGTACATGAGACCGGTTCCACGACTGACATGCAACTTGTTTTGCATAAGTGGCTGGCGGGTGTCTGTCTCTCCTACTATAGTCAATATCTGATTTACAACGAATTGCTAATAACTTAGTTATCCTCGTTGTGGTTCATGTTCGTAGGTAAGAACGGTTCTATCTCCGAAAGCCCTAAGCCACGTAAAACTTGCAATTGATAAATTAGAGGCGTCTAGTTTAGATTGTTGCTGGGCTAGTGTATTGATATGGTATTGTTGTAAGTAGATGTATGATAGATACTCTTACAACACTCAACGTGTAAGTTCCATAGACCTTGGCCTTACACACAAAGGAATGATAGAGATCATACCACGATGCAAGTGATAGAGATCAATTGCATGGACCATATCATCTCACTTTACACATTAGATGTTAGCATCTTATACTGCTAGTTTGGCGCTTTCTGTAGCATTGTAAGATGATCCCTCTTTTAGATATCAAGATAAAAATGTGTTCTTCCTTAAGTATGCATCGTTTTATGGATCGTATTTCGAGACATCACGTGATGATCGGGTGTACTCGACTCTACGCTTTCATACAAACGGGTGTAAGACAGTTTTACACATGCGAGTACTAAGGTTCTTACTTGGCGAGCCTAGCATGTACAGACATGGCATCGGAACACGAACCGAAAGGTTAAACATGAGTCATATAGTTGATATGATGCCCATATAGATGCTCGCCTTTGAAGCTACATCAACTCACGTGATGATCGGACTTGGTGTAGTGGATTTGGTTCATGTAATCACCAAAAAGGCACGAGGGATGTTGTTTTTGAGTGGGAGTTCATTTCTAATTTGGATTAGTCGAACCAAATTTGTCATAAATTAAATCAAAGTGAATTTGCATAGTTTGTTGTAGTCATTGGCATTCATTTTCTACCTTATGCTTAGTTTTTATTTGAGATAATAGAACTATAAAATTCTGGATATTTACTTTACGAACTGGTATCTATTGTTTTGAATGTCAATTTAAAGTTTATAAGTCCTATTGCAAACTTTCAGCAAACTCTATTTACTCCATGAAGTTTAATAAGTAGTATTAAATCAAGAGTAAGAATTCCAATGTTAGCATCTAAAGTATCATGTTTGCCTCCATGATTATTTTGGTGTATACATATCTATTGTGCATACATGCTCCTATATTTTGGGGCCTAAATTATACTAACTCTGCCTGTGGAGAAATTTATAAACTTCAAAATTGAACAAACAATATGGATCATATTTACTCCCTCCGTCCTAAAATAAGTGACTTGCATTTCTCTAGATTCGGATGTATCTCAAACTAAAAAAAGTCTAGATACATACGAATCTAGACAAACCCAAGTCACTTATTTAGGGACGGAGGGAGTACATAAGACTTGGATGAGAAAACATGTATACCTCTTACAACAAATTCACCATCTTCAGATACCTTCACGGTCAATACTTTGATTCTTCGAAGATATCTACGCGTGCAGTATACCAGAATCTGTAAAGCCAACGAAACATATTTCTTAGTGAAAACATTGTGCTAATCACGATTTCGTATAAAAAGACAAACGTCACAGATCAAGTAAATCACTATTAAAACATAAATGTAAGCTTACCTCCACATCCAGAGCAGAATTAAGGCCATCTCTACTGTTCACCACTATGCTCAGCAACATGTTTTCTAACTGATAAACAGCAGTAGAAAATTAAAGAGAAGAAGTAGCATAAAGTAATAACCCCTCCATTTCAAAATAGATGTCATTTTAGAGTTGCACAAGATTAAGTGAGTTGGCACAAGTACTAAAAATGTAGGTGAAATGTCAATATTTCCAGCAAATGGTATCAAGAAAGTTCAGGGGATGTTGACAAGCTTCTGCACAGAAAAACGGTAGAGGCAGAGGTCTTGGGTGCAATGGCTGAGAGAAGGAGACCAGAGTAACAGGTACTTCCATATGAAGGCAGGCTGGCATCCAAAGGAAGATAGGATCAAGAAACTGAAAGATGCAGATGGGAAAAAAAATCGGGTGAACAATGCAGAAACATCAGAACAGATGGTATCAGAATTCTTCAAGGTGCTTCACACCAAAGACCCTGATATCAACCCCAATCAGATGCTAACACTCTTTGAGCACAAAGTCAAGGAGTATAAGAACAGGCCCTTATGTAGAGAATTCAGTGATGGCAAAATCCAGGATGATCTGTTTCATATAGGTCCCATCAAGACACCCGCGCTTTCCAGTGAGATTTTCCAAAGGAAGTGGGGCACACTGAGAGCCGATGTTATCAATGCAGTCAAGGAATTCTTCAGATCAGGGATTATGCTGACTGGGTAGGGGGACACAGTTATTTTCTTGAACAGTAACTAACCAGAAGAGCTCACAGATTTCAGACCTGTTAAGCAATGTAATGTGATTTATGAAATTGTGGCCAAATGCTTAGTCCATTGGATGAGATGACGACTGCTCTCCTTGCAAGCTTGATCTGACAAAGGCATATGAGAAGCTTGGTTTTTTTCCAGTCAATGAAGGGCCCACAGTGGGGAGGAGGGTTTCACTGTATATATTCCTGTTTGTGGCTGATGAACATGTATCCTTAATAGAGAAACCAAAAATGAAAATATTACAACCACGAGGCCCTGGCATTTCACATTTTCTCTTCTCGGACGATCTACTTTAGGGCATTGCACCAGTGAGCATGTATAATACTTGCATTGTTGCATTTGTACAAGAAGTGCACAAGTCAGCTCCATAGCCTCAGCAAGTGTTCTGTCCTCTATAGTGAAGATTGCCCAGATACGACGCAACTAGTGAATAGAGATCAATTAGGGTGTCAAGTGGGATCCCACCTAAATCCCACTTCTAGTTCATTTGTCAAAATCTAGTTCAAATTTTTGGTCAAAATTTACACTAGATTTTGGCAAATGAGCTAGAAGTGGGACTTTGGCGGGATCCCACTTGACACCTTAAGATCAATCAGACCCTAGGAGTGACCAACTCAGATTTCAAGGAGAAATATCTAGGGCTCCTGACTCTGGAAGAATGCATGAAAGGTAGCCAACTGAAGCCAATCAGGGAGAAATTCACAAAATGACTGAAATTGATGTGAGAAGTACTTGTTGCATGGCAGAAATAAAAAATTCTGGAAGTCAGTTGCTCAGGCCCTTTTAACCTACATTATGGGTGTCTTCAGATGTCTCCAGATTTCTCTGATGATTAAATGATGAAAAGGAAGTTTTGTGGGGAGACAAAGAAGGACAGCGCAAAGTCCATTGGATGTCACGGTAGAACATGAGCAAGCCTAAATGTTATGTTGGCCTAGGATTTCGAAACATGAGTGAGGGGTTCCTGAAAATAAATGATATTAGAATGAGAACCTATCAGACATGGGCTACTGCCACATCTCCAGCTTGGCGGGGAATAGAAGACGGCAGCGCGCTGGACCCCAGAACTTCATTAGGGAACTGGAGCTTACAAATGTAGTGGACTATCCTAAGCTTAGAGTATTCATACAAAGGAAAGATGAGAATGTTTCTAACTCAGCTTCAGCACCAATGTATTACAAATGTGACCAAAAGGAACATGCACTTTCCCCAGAATTTTTTGGCACAAAGTTCGATGTTATTCTTGTACTCTCTCCGTTTTAAAATGTAAGATGTTTAGCTTTGTGAAAGGAGTGTATCTAAACCATTTTAAGTGTGTAGGTTCATGTCGGTTTGGAGTGAACCTACACACTAGATGGGATCACTCAAAATGGTTTAGATACACTCCTTTCACAAAGCTAAAACATCTTATATTTTGAAACGGAGGGACTAGATTCTAATTTTTTGGCTGGTTAACCCAGCATAGCTGCAATCGAGTGTGCAAACCCAACACAATTTCTGCATTGCACGAGAAAGTTGGTTTATTGTGTTGGGTTTGTACACTTGATCACAGCTATGTTGGGTTTGCACACTCAATATCGGCCATGTTGGGTTCACCAGCCGACAAATCAGAAACCAAGCAATGAGATACTCTGCACTGCTTGTTCCAGTAGCATGAGGTGGAAGTGATCACCAGGATCAAGTTACCTATCCCGAGATGCAGAAGATATTATCGGTTGGCACCATTGTTCAGTAATTCGCTAACTGGTAACTGCTCGCTCGGCTTGTGAATAGAGATTAATAGGTGAATCGGCTATTTAACTGGATTAATTGGTCGATTAAATAGGCAAATGACAGTATATTCCAACATATATAGTTTTTTATGTATTATTGATGAATAAGCCTCTGTACTGTTGGTCTTTGTGGGGCTGTGTCCTTTGTGGGTCCTTGTGGGGCTGTAGCAAGGGCGGGCAGTTAGGAGCAGCAAGGATCAAGCATCCTTGACTGCTTTAGCAGCATCAGTTAGGAGCAGCAAAGGACCAAGCATCCTTGACTGCTTTTAGGCAGCATCTTAGACTAGCATCTTGGACTAGCATTTAGCATATTCTCGGCTGGCTAGCAGCCTATAAATATGTATCCCCAACCCCTGTGGTTGGCATGGCATTTGTGTGTGAGTTTGTGCGAGAAATAAAACCAGAAAATTGCCCCAACTCCTAGTGTCATCCCCTCTCTTCAATGAGAGTAAATCTAGAGATCCTATCAAGTGGTATCAGAGCTAGGTTGTCTTGTAGGCTGAGTGTTTCCTGCTCATCCCCCTCACCGGGTGTGCAGCAGCCCCAGTGGGCAAGTGCAGCAGCTCAAGCTGTCCCTGGTGGCCTCTCCCCTTCCGCGCAGTCGAGCAGCAGCTCGTTAGCAGCCGCTCTTCCTCCACGCAACAGCCCCCCCAGCGGCCAGCCATGTCCCAAGGTCGCTCTCAGCACTCGGCTACCTCGAGCGTGCGGCGTCGGCAGGAGGCCGAGCTCGCCGCGGCAGAGGAGCGTGAGCGGGCGGCAGCAGCAGCCGTTGTGGCGACAGCCAGGGCGTCAAGGCTGGCAGCGGCGGAACTGGCAGCAGCCAAAGCGGAGGCAGAAGCAGCAGCAGCGGTGGAGGCATCACGTACAGCAGCGGCAGAGGCCCAGGCTCTGCGCGGCAGCATCAGCGGCTCCATTTCAGGCGGAAGCAGCGTCGACACAGCCCACGAGCGGACGGCGCGGTGGGCAGCCGAGCATGCCCAAGCACTCGGCGGTGTCGCTCCAGGAGGAGGTGAGCACTGCGGTGACGCTCTCGGAGGAGGCGCGCACGGCGGTGGCGCTCCAGGAGGAGGCGCGCACGGCGGTGGCGCTCCAGGAGGAGGCGCGCATGGAGGCGGCGGCCGAAACGACCAAGACCGTGGCCTCTACGAGGTCCGGGCTGTGGTCAGGGACGTTGGTCCCGGTGCTGGGTGGCCTACCCTCACCAAAACCAACTACGTCGAGTGGGCCGCGGTCATGAAGGTCCGGCTCCAGGTGCGACACATGTGGGAGGCAGTCCAGGATGCCAACGTCGACCACCATGACGATCGACGGGCGCTGGACGCCCTCCTCGCCGCTGTCCCGCCCGAGATGCAGTTCTCGCTTTCCAACAAGCGGACTGCCAAGGAGGCCTGGGAGGCCATCGTTGCGTCGCGCATCGGCAGCGACCGTGCTCGCAAGGCCGCGCTGCAGGCACTCCGCAAGGAGTGGGACGACCTGGCTTTCAAGCCAGGTGAGGACATCGACGAATTTGCTCTCCGTCTCAACACTTTGCTGTAGAAGATGGAGCGGTTCGGCGACGCCACCTACAACGAGGAAAAAGCTGTCGAGAAGCTTTTTCGCTGCGTCCCCACGAAGTACAGACAGATAGCTCGCTCAATCGAATCCCTGCTGGACCTCAGCACGATGTCGATCGAGGAGGCAATCGGTCGCCTCAAGGTCGTCGACTTCGACGAGCCAGAGCTTCCCTCAGGGTCCATCACCACTGCTGGGAAGCTGCTCCTCACTCGGGAGCGGTGGGACGCCGGCCACGGTGACAGGAAGAAGGGGGAGTCCTCTTCCGCATCAGGTGGCCGCAGGCGCGGCAAACCGTGCAAGGGGCGCAAAGACGGCCAGGTCAGGGTGCAAGGTGGCGCCCGCGGAGGTGCCCGGGGAGGCGCCGCCGGCAGGCCCCAGTTGGCCCAAGATGACGCCTGCCACAACTGTGGCCGGCTTGGCCATTGGGCCAAGGAGTGTCGACAGCCACGACGCGGCCAGGCCCACGTCGCACAGGCAGGAGAGGAGGAGCCGGCTTTGTTCATGGCTCATGCGAGCATCGAGCTACGCCCTGCGGCACCGACTGCAGCGGCTCCCCTCCACCTCGACGAGCCAAAGGCACACGCCCTTCTCGGCGATGGTTCCGGCACCGACAAGACTGGCGGGTGGTGCCTTGACACCGGCGCCACCCACCACATGACTGGTCGACGGGAGTTCTTCGCCGAGCTCGACTCCGACGTGCGAGGCTCCGTCAAGTTTGGAGATGCCTCCGCCGTGGAGATTCAGGGCGTCGGCTCCGTCATCTTCGCCGCCAAGACCGGAGAGCACCGGATGCTCACCGGTGTCTACTACATCCCTGCGCTGAGAAACTCCATCATCAGCTTGGGACAGCTGGATGAGAACGGCTCGCGCGTGCTGATCGAGCACGGGATCCTGAGCATCTGGGATCGCCATCGTCGCCTTCTTGCCAAGGTAACTAGAGGCGCAAATCGGCTCTATGTCCTTGATGTGCAGGTGGCACAGTCCCTCTGCCTCGCCGCCCGTCGGGACGACGAGGCGTGGCAGTGGCACGAGCGCTTCGGGCACCTTCACTTCGAGGCTCTGAAGCGGCTCAGCAGCAAGGAGATGGTGCGCGGCATGCCGTGCCTCGAACACGTGGAGCAGTTCTGCGACGTCTGCGTGATGACGAAGCAGAGGCGACTCCCCTTTCCCCAGCAGGCGAGCTTCAGAGCTAAGGAGAAGCTCGAGCTCGTGCACGGGGACTTGTGTGGACCGGTGACTCCGGCCACACCGGGAGGACGACGCTACTTCCTGCTGCTCGTCGACGACTTCTCCCGCTACATGCGGGTGGTGCTTCTCAGCAGCAAGGGAGAAGCAGCGGACGCCATCAGGCGTACGCAGGTTGCTGCAGAGGCGGAGTGCGGCTGCAAGCTGTGCGTGCTGCGCACCGACAACGGCGGCAAATTCACAGCAACTGAATTCACGTCGTACTGCGCTGATGAGGGCATTCAGCGCCACTACTCCGCCCCTTACAGCCCGCAGCAGAACGGCGTCATCGAGCGGCGCAACCAGACGGTTGTGGGGATGGCCCGGGCCCTCCTCAAGCAGAGAGGGATGCCGGCTGTCTTCTGGGGGGAGGCGGTGCTGACAGCCGTCTACATCCTCAACCGCTCACCTACGAAGGCACTTGACGGCAAGACGCCGTACGAGGCGTGGCATGGGCGCAAGCCGGCGGTCTCCCACTTACGGGTCTTCGGCTGCCTCGCATTCGCCAAGGAGCTCGGCCACATCGGCAAGCTCGACGACAGGAGCACTCCGGGAGTGTTCATCGGCTACGCGGAGGGCTCGAAGGCCTACCGCATCCTCGACCCGAAGACACGGCGTGTGCGCACGGCGCGAGATGTTGTGTTCAACGAAGGGCGAGGGTGGACGTGGGACAAGGCGGTGGACGACGGCTCGACTCCGACGTATGATGACTTCATTGTCGAGTACGTCCACTTCGAGGGAGCGGGGGGAGCAGGCAGCTCCTCCTCGCCGAGCGCGTCTACCTCAGTTCCCAAGTCTCCATCTGTCCCGGTGGCTGTCACACCGATGGCACCACAGCTGCCGACGCCACCAACGCCACGTGCTCCAGCACCAGCAGTCACACCTCCGGGCACGTCTACTCCGGCACCAGCAGTCACACCTCCGGACACGTCCACTCCGGCACCAGTGGTCACACCTCCGGGCACGTCTACACCAGCCCCAGCTCGCGTCGAGCGCAGCCCGATGGAGTTCGCTTCCCCGCTCGCTCACGATGAGGAGCGCATCGACGCGTATTACGACGGCGAGCCGTTGCGGTACCGTATGATGGAGGGTCTTCTCGGCGACCAGCCGGTGCCGGGACAGGTGCCACGCAACCTGGAGGCGCAACTGCAACTTGCATGTGACGACGGTGAGCCTCGGTCTTTTGCAGAAGCGGAGCAAGACGCGGCATGGCGAGCCGCGATGCAGTTGGAGATGGATGCGGTCGAGAAGAACCGCACATGGGAGCTCGCTGACCTCCCTCAAGGTCACCGGGCGATCACCCTTAAGTGGGTGTTCAAGATGAAGAGGGATGAATCCGGCGCCATCGTCAAGCACAAGGCTCGCTTGGTGGCCCGAGGTTTCTTGCAGCAGGAGGGGGTCGACTTCGACGACGCCTTCGCTCCTGTGGCACGGATGGAGTCCGTGCGACTCCTCCTTGCGCTAGCCGCTCAGCAGGGCTGGCGCGTCCATCACATGGATGTCAAGTCTGCCTTCCTCAACGGCGACTTGAAGGAGGAGGTCTACGTGCAACAGCCGCCGGGATTTGCGATTCCTGGCCAGGAGGGCAAGGTACTTCGTCTACGCAAGGCTCTCTATGGTTTGCGGCAGGCACCAAGGGCATGGAACGCCAAGCTAGACTCCACGCTCAAGACGATGGGCTTCGGGCAAAGCCCGCACGAGGCGGCCGTCTACCGACGGGGCAATGGAGGAAATGCCCTGTTGGTAGGTGTCTATGTCGACGACTTGGTCATCACCGGCACCAAGGATGCAGAGGTGGCGGCGTTCAAGGAAGAAATGAAGGCCGCCTTCCAGATGAGTGATTTGGGGCTCCTCTCCTTCTACCTGGGGATCGAGGTGCACCAGGACCACTCCGGGATCACGCTTCGACAGACCGCCTACGCCAAGCGCGTCGTTGAGCTAGCCGGGCTCACCGATTGCAACCCAGCTCTCACTCCGATGGAGGAGAGGCTGAAGCTGAGTCGCGATAGCACGGCGGAGGAGGTGGACGCTACACAGTACCGGCGTCTTGTGGGGAGCCTTCGCTACCTCGCCCACACACGGCCGGACTTGGCATTCTCCGTCGGCTACGTTAGTCGGTTCATGCAGCGACCGACGACGGAACACCAGCAGGCTGTGAAGAGGATCGTCCGCTACGTTGCGGGGACTCTCAACCACGGCCTCTACTACCCTAGGTGCCCTGGGACAGCACACTTCGTCGGGTACAGCGACAGCGACCACGCCGGCGACATCGACACCAGCAAGAGCACAAGCGGGATCCTCTTCTTCCTCGGCAAGTGCCTCGTGAGCTGGCAGTCAGTCAAGCAGCAGGTGGTGGCCATGTCCAGCTGCGAGGCCGAGTACATAGCGGCCTCCACTGCCTGCACTCAGGCCCTCTGGCTTGCTCGACTGCTTGGTGATCTCCTCGGTCGAGACACCAGCGCAGTGCAGCTCATGGTGGACAGCAAGTCCGCTCTGGCCCTGGCGAAGAACCCCGTATTCCACGAACGGAGCAAGCACATCCGAGTGAGGTACCACTTCATCCGACGCTGTTTGGATGAAGGGAGCATCACGGCGAGCTACATCAACACCAAGGATCAGCTTGCAGACCTCCTCACCAAGCCTCTTGGGCGGATCACGTTCCTTGGACTCTGCTCCAGGATTGGGATGGTCCAGCCTTCCCACAAGACAACGCACAAGACTTAGGGGGAGAATGATGAATAAGCCTCTGTACTGTTGGTCTTTGTGGGGCTGTGTCCTTTGTGGGTCCTTGTGGGGCTGTAGCAAGGACGGGCAGTTAGGAGCAGCAAGGATCAAGCATCCTTGACTGCTTTAGCAGCATCAGTTAGGAGCAGCAAAGGACCAAGCATCCTTGACTGCTTTTAGGCAGCATCTTAGACTAGCATCTTGGACTAGCATTTAGCATATTCTCGGCTGGCTAGCAGCCTATAAATATGTATCCCCAACCCCTGTGGTTGGCATGGCATTTGTGTGTGAGTTTGTGCGAGAAATAAAACCAGAAAATTGCCCCAACTCCTAGTGTCATCCCCTCTCTTCAATGAGAGTAAATCTAGAGATCCTATCAATTATACCATGCTCCCCATGCTCACAGCTATATAATATACTACAATATGCTATTGTACACATGTAAAAAGCTTAGCCAAGAGGTAGAATTGTAACCTGGACGTTCTGGTCTTATACCATGCTCTCAGCAAGGGGCGGGAGGAGCCCCAACCCTAGCGATTTGGGAGCGGGAGGGGGCTGGGCAGGGTAACCCTTCTTCCTTTGTGTGTATCTATCCTATGAGAGCAGCTCATCTTGTGTTTGCCTAAGCATTGTGCGGGCCAAATATTGGCCTCGGTCTGCCCTTTCAGTTACCTGATCGATGACGATTAATTGGGCTGACAGCCGATTAATCGGTCTGACAACCGATTAAATGCCATTTAATCGCCCTGGCCAGTTAACGCACCGAATGTGTGGAATTCGCTTCAGCTACCCTCCAAGTAGCGATTAAATGGCCATTTAACTAATTATTAACCGGCCGAATTCTTGAACAATGGTTGGCACTTTGAAACGATTGCTTGCTTCTCAGTAATAAGTGTGTACAAGCTTACTCCTAAGGAATTGCTAAACAGCACAGGCAACGGAAGTGATAGCTTAGCAGGGACAGCATGGGATCTGAGAAGTGACATTATGCATAACCAAGGTTGAGTCTCCCATGTCGTCCTTGGCCCTTTTTCTGCAGAGTTAGTTGGAACATCCATCCAAATTGTCAGAAGCCAGAACAGCAGCGATCTAAAGGAAAACAGCCACTGTATGTGAAGGTAAGGTGGCCGATGAAACAACAGACCAAGATCCGAGTCATGAACAAGACATGATCAGGGATGGATTGAAGTGGATACTGACTGGTCCGTCCTTTGTGGAAGCCAAGGGCCAGGGAAGTGCGGGGATGGTTGCGAGGAATCATTAAGGAAATGCGGTGCTCTCAGTAGGGCAAAGATTAGGTTGTCTGCAAATGCAGATGAAGCGGAGATCGCCGCAGTAATTGTGCAGCTTGAACACCTGACCAAACTCTATGCAGGGTCAGTTGTCATCGAGACTGGCTCTGCTTCCTTCTGTTCACGAAGCATTGCCTAGGAAAGAAAACAGTGCACAGATCATGATGGTGTACTACTAGCGGGAGGCACATGATCTGCAATTATTCTCAGACTGGAGAACTAGCAAAGTTTAAAGAGAGAGCAACAGATCTGCACAGGAACTGGCAAGTTTTGCAGGAACACAAGGAATCAATGCTTCTGACAAGTGTGCCTAGCGTTGAGGGCCTCAGTTATTTGTAGTAAATGTAATACTACTGTTATTTGGTCTATACTGCCCTTCTATGTTAGTTTACTTTTCCAAACAAAGAGACTAAATTATTTCTTTTTCCTCCCAAAGCAAGGCACGCAAACACAAGTGTCAATTGAGAAGGGCAAGCATCAACAAGAGTTAATTAAGCCCTTTTCTTGATGAGATCAATGAAGAGCAAGATAAGAACAAAGTAACTTAAACTGATTGAAGGACAAAAAAAATTTGAGTAAAAAAAGGAGGGGCTGAAAGACATCTATTCTGAAACAGTGAGAGTAGAATGCAAATGTCACATAAATATGATATCTATTCATTATACTTAAACCAAACAATAATAAACATATACTGCACTAACCTCCATAGCAGTAGAAATGCATTTTCCATTGATACATTCAATAATGTCCCCAACTCGAATTCCACATTTTTCGGCAGGAGAGCCCGCTGACACCTGGGTTGAATTGCAGTAACTAATCCTTAGTATGAACGACAAAACAAGCAAACTCAGAAAAGCAACAACAACAAACAATATCTACTTCTTCAACAATAAGACCCTCATCAATCTTGTACTTGATCAATATCTTCTCAACATGAACAGGGTTTAGAAGGCTGATGGCAGAAATTTTCATTTCAAGGTGGGGTCGACGGATGCGCCTATACCAAAGAAAAAATTTACACTTAAATTGAGTAAACATGAGCATGTAAGCCTCACTAAATTAACAATAACAATTCTGGTTAAAACCATCTTCCTGACATGTTTATAAATTGCCAATACCATACTAGAACAAATAATTTGACACAAATAGTGTTTTAAGAAGCTCAAATAGTGTAACCTTATATTCAAATAAGAAACATATATCATAGAATCAATACCAACAAAGTGACCAGAAAACCATTGTCCTATACATCTTAGAGTTGATACCCCACCTTCTTAGAAATATGATTTTGGTTCATGGAAAAGGATTGTCGAAGTTAAGAGGAAACATGGTTTTCCACCTAATTTCTTTGTGTATTTTGCTATAAATAGGATCCCACTGGGTCACAATACATGTCGTTTTGTAATCCCCATCACTCAACATTTTAAGGTCGGGCCATCAATATCGTGAATGATGCCATCATCTACAAGACTGCAGGCTGCCGTAACAAATTGATATGACTAGATATATCATAAATATATACTTATTTTTGTTAAAGGACACATTTTTCATGAAAAGGGACCTCAAGGATTGGAATGTGCCTAGAGTTTTGGCTTTTGATAGGGCTGCATGGAAATCAGCAATCCATGTGCCCGAACCTTGATTTACTATTTTTGTTCTTTTATTTACTTGTGCTTCTACTAGTTTCTGCTTTGACTTGTTTTTTCTCAAGTTCCTGCTTGGGTTTCATATCTAGCCTACCCCAACTTGCTTGGGACAAAAGGCTCAGTTGTTGTTGTTGTTATTGTTGTTATTGTTTGTTGTACAAATTTTTCATGGAACTAGTGTAACCTTGGAGATACCAATATTCAAACCACACATAATGAGATATAAAGGGAGTACTGATAACACATGGAAGCCAACAGAGTGTTAAGTGTTAACTGTTAACAATCCATTTACTCCATAAAGATTTCACGATGAATCATCCGCGATCTTGGTTGCCGTGGTTATGCTTTCCACCTAGGCCTCGTCAAGATTCCACCGCTAGCCTCATTTGTACATGATTTTTGCTATATGTGTTATTTAACAGAAATCTATTCAAACATACTCTTTGTAAACATATAAGATGACAACCTAGGACTCAACAAGGTTATGTCCCCAGACTAACTTACACATGATTTTTGCTAGATAAGTATTTATGGAGTCAAATATACAATTGTAAATATGAACATGAATTGCATGAGAAAGAGAAGCAAAAGGTATAAAACAGACCAATCCAAATATAATTTTTGGAATGTATTCTACTTGTTAGAACAAGAAATAAACAATAGGAACGAATCATCTTGAGTAGAACAAAACTGAAAAGGAAAACATACTCAAAGTTTCTCCACAGATGAAAGCACTTGAGTAAAATTGAAGAAGGTATAAAAGACCCTTCTGGACAACTGTCGATCATTCCCACAACCTTCCCTTCTAAGTCAATGACAGGACCTCCTTTATCATACTACAACATTTGAATTAGTAATACTAGAAGTTAGAGTCGAATAAAGCACTAAAAACATTAGATACAACTCAAGTGGAATATATGTGTACCTCACGATTTCGATGTGGACCTTGAATGTACATATGGTGATGCCGCTCATACACTGTTGGATTTGAATATTCGACTCTACCGTGATTTATCATTAGATCGGCAGATTCATCCCTGCCAAGCTCAAAAATGTCTTGAGCACATTTCACTTCATCGTTAAAAGAGGGAAACTGAATAGATGGATCCATTCTAACCCTGAAGAAAGCAAGATCATAGTGCTTATGGTGGTAGAGCAGGTAGCCCTTTGCATCGGTGCCACCCCGCAAGTGCACAGTAACCTAAAACAACAGTTGTAAGAGAATGGCTTCCAAAAAGACCAGCTGCAAACCATAGCAATCTTTTGGACAGGACTTGTAATGTTTCCAAAAAACGTTTCTAGACAGGAACAACATGATTCATGTTATTTGCAACTAGTTATGACACATGCCACCATAGCGGAGAGTTATTTGAGATAACTTAGGACAAAACAAACCAAAGTTAGACTACAATCATAGAAGTCAACTATGAACAGAAAGTGCATTTCCATGCCATTAATAGCTTACCTGAGCATTAGGAGCATACTCATCTTTGCATAACCAAGTATCCAGTGATGGGCGCTTTGTCCGAATCAGATGTGCAGTCGTCACAACGGTACCAGTTCCCTTCTCACCACCCAAATCAACCCAGAAACCAGAACAACGTGCTAACGGCTCACCATCTGCAATTTCATGCATATAGTAGCAAATAAACATCAAGTTTCCGCAACAATATAAAAAATAGAAGAGACGGGATGTTATAATACCAATTGAGGATGAAATCCCAACAACAAATTGAGCAGCACGAAGCACTATCTTCCTTGAAGGTTCACGGATGTGAAGAAGCAATGGATCATTAACCAGGCAATTTGGAGGTATATCTGGAATAAGTGTGGGCATTTCCATCTGTCGAGCTACACGAAGGCCAACACAGACAAAAAGTAAACACCAACATGCAAAACGAAAATGATTCATGCAGCATTGCAATGATGATGCGTTATGGTATTGCACTACATTGGAATTTCCAGGATATGCCTTATGCCTCGCTTATGTCCATTGAAATGTGGTCTCGGTGACAGGTGGAGTGACATGTCGTCAAACTCAACTTGGTGGAATCATAGTTCTTCAGTGTTTGCTCTTTATTCTTTTTGGAAGTATTGTAAATGTAACCTAAAAAATGTTAATGAAGCCCTAAGGTACAGATAACTCTACCTGAATGTCATATCCTGATATTTCTAAAAATAATTGTAAATTTCGATTTTAGGACTTCAGAATGATCTACGGCATGTTTGGTTCATCCCTGTCTAGCCCTACCAAATGTTGGCAAGAATTGGCTTGCCAATTTTTTGTCTAAGGAATCATCCACCCACATTGACCAATTTTATTTGGCAAGAATCTGTGAGAGAGTTAGAGGGAGACTCATTGGCAACCAAAGTTTTGGCAACAAACCAAACATAGAGTGAAGTATACTAGGCTAACCATTTTTTGGCAGGGCTAGCTTGGGCAGTGAACAAAACATACCCCTAATATTCTCTGTGCTGGCTAGATGGTATATGGTGAGTAAAGAAACTTCAAAATATGACTGAAGCTCGAGGGACTTGAATCGCAAACCTATTTTCCTATACTAGTCCTCTTGCATATCCATATACTGGTAGGATATCACACTGTCCATGGGTTTGCTTATTTCAGTGCCATCGGGATACCTTCCGACCTCCACGGGCATGTAAGGCTCGCGAAGTGGGGAGCTTCCTGCAGAGGAGCAGGTGCCATTATCCTCCTCCTCCCGCCTATTTCTCTTCTTCGCCTTCTTCTCCAACCTATCCTGGCTCCTTTTCCCTTTCCTGGAGGAGCTCTCCGGCCGGCTGATCCCCGTCAAGCTTGGCCCTTTTCCTTTTCCTGCCCCCCTCCGATGGCAATCGCTCGCCGGTCCCATCAAGCTTGTTCCTTGCCGATTTGGAGCGCGAGGATTGCTGCTGCGCGCGCCCCCTCGACCGGGTCGTCATCCCGAACATGGCCGCGGCGGTAGAGGCCCCACCCCTGTTCCGCTTGCTGCCGCGGCGGAGCGCAGGGGTTGTCTTGGACAGCATCCTTCTCCTCGACCAGGATTTCCTGGATCCCGACCCCTCCCCCTCCCACTCCCACTCTCGTGTGGCAAGCGGCAGCATTGCCCTGGCGGCCTCTTGCGTGACGGCAAGCGGCATCACTGACCCGGCGATTTCGATCGGGCCGGGCAGCAAGTTAGCAAACGTCGGCGCTCTCACGATCGCCGGGACAGAAATTAGAGGATCCGAAGGCTGAATTGGATTTCTCCCTCGCGTCGAAGGGTGGGGATCAATGACCTAGCCAACCTTTGGCGGCAAGAGTTCCGTTCCCTTGAGAGGAGGAAGGGAATATGTTCTCCGTTTTGAACCTGCCCGTGGCCTCTCGCACGGTGCGGTCCGAAATCGCGTGGGAAACCGTGACCCGCCGTGTACTCCGCCTGGACCGGCACGATTGAAGGGTTGGAGCGGTTTTTTTCTCTATTATTATCTTCTACTCGCGCGCTGCACCGGGATAAAAATCTCTTTGCATACATGATGCGTACATTAGAATCCTGGCCGTTCTTATCTCTGGATTACTTTCTCTAGCTTGTATGGTTCTCCGTCGCTTTCTTCTCTACCACGTCGTGTCGATGTGATCTTTTCGTCGTCCACTACACTTGAGTCCGGTGATCTCGAGCCAGGCCATTCATGGAGCACTCTCCTCGTTGCAATAGTTGGTGACACTACTGTCCGTTGGGTTGTCATGGCCTTAGCTAGTCTAGCTGTACTCGACTTTCACCCTCGACTCATCAGCCAGACGACACACCCTTAAGACCGGCGGCCCCAGCCACTCGTGTCTATGACCTCTGCCGGTGATAGCTTCAGCGCTCTGCTGCTCTTATTTCTCCGGGCCCTGATCCGAGCAGCCCTCAATTTCCACTTGTCGACCCTCAGCCTAGCTACATCCTTCTGAGAGATTGGCCACAGCGACGGGCGCTTGAGGTCGCACGCACAGATCCTGCTCCACGCGAGTGTGGCAATTAGATTATACTTGGGCGTCATGTTGAACACATAAATACTCTCTCTGATTTAAATTAATATTCTTAGATTGTCTAAATTCAGATATATCCAGTCATGTTTTAGTGCTATATACATCTAAATCTAGACAATCTTATTGGGAGGGAGTACTAAATGTAGATTTTTTTAAACAATACCATTATCACACTTTCACTACTTGGTATTTTTTTTAAAAAATGTTACATGTCCTATATATAAGGTAACTGTTAGTACATGTTACACGATGAAAGAGTAACACGATTTTAGGCGCGCACACAACCAGCACCGCACCATGCACCACACGGGAATCGACATGGTCACCCCACACCGACCCACACGAGACCACACATCCACACACACGCACATGACACCCCCCACCATCCCCGATCGGCATCCTCTCCACCAACCCATCCCGACTTATCCCCAACCGCACGTCCATTGCCACCGTCACCTACCCAACCCCTCTCCATAATCTCTGTCCCGATGATCGAGCGCCTCCCCCCTTCCTAGCGCCATCGGGATCCACCTCCGTCTCGACCGCGTTGGTTTCGTTTCATCCGCCTCCTGTGGCCCGCGTCTAGGCTCCTCCTGCTAGCAGAAGCTCGTCCGAGCCAGCACCGCCTCCGGCCGCCTCCAACCCCAAGGCTCGCTCGTCTGCCCGCCCGGCATCGACCCCAGAGACGTACGCCCCTTGTACAACATCATCACGCGTGTGAACCACCTCCGGCCCGCACGCTCCTCTCCCGACGGCGTATTCCTTCGCTCTAGCAAGCGACGCACCGGTGGGGATTTGAAACAATCAGTACAGAGCATGGGGCATTATAGCATCCGAGTCTCCTTTGGGACACAGCTCTGGGCATGCAGATGTCGCTATTGGTCTGTGCAGCGCAGGGCAGCGTGCCCACAGGGTCTCTCTTCTGCTTCTTGTTTTCTGGGTTGGCTTGCAAATACTGCCAGAAACTTGACGTATATAAATCGAGCGGACTTGGTATCTGGCAGCGATGTGGGACTATCAAACTCCGCATGATTTAGCTAGTTTAGGTGTAGCCTTTGGACGGGACAGACCTCGTGATGCTCGTGGCCCATGATAGCGGAGCAGGCCTAGCAAAGCAGCCGGCTAGCCTACCACGGAGTACCGCATGAGAAGGAAAAAACGTACCGCCTTTTTTTTGACTTAAGTGTAGCATCGGTGGGCAATTTGCTATCTGATGGGAGGGTAAAAGGGTTCAAATAAGTGTTGGACCGGAAAAAACAATCCGTCCTTTATTATTAGATTAGATTAGATATAGATATAAGTTCATTTTATCTTACGCCCTCCGTTCCAAAATAAAGGCAATTTTATTTTTACTAGCACAAATGTTGGGGAATAAAAAGGTAGAAGTATGTTTAAATAAGTCCGACTTCAAAGCAACTTTTTATTTTTTTAATTCTTTTTCATGCTTGTTTCTTTTTCTGTTTTCTTCAGTTTTTAAAGTTTATGAGCTTTTTAAAAAACCATAAATTTTAAAATTTATGAACGACCACACACACGCACAACACCACACACGACCCCATCAGGCGACCCCGGACACGATCCCTATCTGGATATCTCCACCTACCCGGCTCATCCTCAACCTCGATCGAACCCACCTACAAGCCGCCGCCAGCGCCCTTCCTCTCTCTGGCCCGCCATGGCCACCTTTCCAGGAGCTCCTTCCCTCGCTCTCTCAGCGCCATCCTCGAGGTCCCATGCACCTCTACTCAAAGCCGTTGTGGCGCGCCTCCTCGTTCCTGAGCGCCGGCAGGGACCCCGTCTCCCATCGCCAACCTCGCCACGGGTATATCTCCTCCTCTACATGCCCTAGCTCGCGCCGCCATGTTTGCATCTGTGTGCATGCCGCCCTGCTAGGCACATGTCCTCTACTCAGAGCCGCTATCGCACGCCTCCTTGTTCCTAAGCGCCGGCAGGGACCCCGTCTCCCATCGCCGACCTCGCCACCGGTATATCTCCCCCTCTACACGTCCAAGCTCGCGCCGCCATGTCTGCATCTGTGTGCATGCCGCCCTGCCAAGCACCTCTCCTGTCAGAGACACGGGCAGGCCCATCTCTCTTCCCCGTATTTGCGGCGAGAGCCCATCGCTGTTTCATTTTGTATCTGGTCATCTATATCTCTCTCTATATAGATCTTGCCCTGGCATCATTGAATTTCAGATCGGCTTGTTGATTCCGAGCAACCTGCGTAAGTATATAAAGTGGTGGATCTCGATTTAAGGAAACAATGTGGTACTATTTGATAGACGCAGAAGGGGCTCATATCGGCAACCGGGAGCTTGGGAGGAAGCACAAGCTTGGTTGGACCGTATAGAGAAAACGTAGAGAGCAGGGGCCTGCCTCGCGAACCGAATAACGGGAAGCGACCGAATAACGAGAGGCTCGCGTGTTCTTTTTTCTTCTCCGACCGGTATAATTGCATTGGTGGTAATATGTCCTCCGATGAGAGGGTAGAAATGTCCAAAAAAATGTTGGACCGCAATAAACATTTCGTCTTTTATTATTACGTATAGATATAGATTTTGTCCCGAGTAAAAAATATCTTATGTTTGACAAAGTTTATCACGTCAAATATCTATCACACCAAAGCTATTAACTCCATACTAGATTCAACATATAATATACCTCTATATGATACTAAGTACGTCCCAAAGTTTAAGGATTTTTTTTTCAAAAGTCAAACTACGTAAAGTTTGAGTAAGTTTTAAGAAAAAATATTAGTATTTACAACATGAAATCCGTATCCTTTGATTCATCATGAAACATATTTTTATAATGTATTTATATAATATTATAGTTTTTGATACTAGTTTTTCTAAAAGTTTCGTCAAATTTTTCGTAGTTTGATTTTTCAAGATAAATATAAGCCTTAAGGTTTAGGACGGAGGTAGTATAAATTTCACTATATAGATATTGACATATTTTCTTATAATTTCACAATGGTAAGGAGATTGGTAACCGGTAGTTCCTTGCTCGGCCGAGAGTAGGGATTAATCGGCGAATCTACTTATTAAAAAAAAATTAACCGGTCAAACACTAATCCGTAGATTAATAAGGGGTTATACCAACTTATCGCCGACATCTAGCTAACTTTGTAGCACGTGTTTACTTTGTAGTATAGAATATACTCATCGTCTCACATTATTTGACCCGACTTTGTCCAAATATATACTATAGACTTAAGTCTGATAGAAAGGAAGCATTACAAGACCATATAGGAGTATGTTTCTATGTCTTGTGGATCCAAGAAGAAAAAGAACAAATATAGACCAGCTCAAAAAAATGAGTAGTCAAAGCCTACCTGGAAAAAAAAAGAACGTAGTTAAAGCATCTCCAGCGTACACAAAAAAAATCCATTGGGGCAAAAAAATGGCTATTATTTAGCGCGGCAGGGTAGCATACGCGCAAAAATAAACATCTCCAGCGTACAAAAAAAATCCATTGGGGCAAAAAAATCGCTATTATTTAGCGCGGCAGGGTAGCATACGCGCAAAAATAAGTCATGCACAAAACAATTTAGGGCACGCACACAAAAAGCCTAATCCCGTGCTGCAAATTTGGTGTGCCATCCAGCGATGTCCAACCGCCAAACTAAAACTTCCGCGTGTGACCTCCTGCATCCCACCTCGACGGCCGCCGGTGAAAAACCGCCCATGGACGACTATTGCGCCACTCCCCCAACCCACCTTCTCCTTGCCCCCACGTTTGCCGATGGAGCAGTTTCACCGCCGCTCGCAACACCTCCCCCCCTGGCCGATGCACCCAACCCTAACGCCACCATCGTCTGTGGCTAGATGTTTGCTCCTCCACGGCCGACGAATGAGGATGCCATCGTCCATCGCCTGCCTTTTAGCCAAGGAATGTCATGCCCAAGCGGCCGACATCTACTGTGGTGCCTGGCCAGAAGAAGGGCAAGATCAGCGCGGGTCCACACGACAAACATCCGGCAGGGCCTGCGGCCGGCCAATTCTACCCACCGCAACGAGAAAAGAGTGTATGTCGGTAACGAGATCAAACTAGGTATGGAGATACCGATGATCGAATCTCGGACATGTAATATATCGCGGAACAAAGGGATTTAGTTACTAGCGTTAAAGGTTCTCACGATCACAGAAGTGATCGTTGAATGTGTAGGAGTCAGTATGGATCTTCAGGTCCCGCTGCTGATTATTGATCGGAGAGGGGTCTCGATCATGTCTGCATTATTCGCGAACCGTAGGGTGACACACTTAAGGGATACCGACACCATTTGGAGCAAATATGTTTCAGATAAAGATTTAAGAAAGCGCTGGAATTATTTCAATAGACACCGAAACTATTTCGGGTGAAAATGCTGAAATTGGTTCTGCATGTAATATTGAAATGTTGTAGGGGGTTTTATGTGAATGTTTGTTAATTAAAGTAATTAAAAAAATTCTGAATAAAAATTATAAAAGAGATTTATTAAATGAGAGAGCATTAAATTTGGAGAAATTTAATGCATTTAAAGTGGAGACTTTAAAAGAGAATGTGAAGGGGCATATTTATGTGGAGGGAGTTACCACCACATGAATGGAGGAGGTGACTCTTCACCTCCTCCATGCGCCGGCCATGAAGGAGGGGCACCCCCCCTCCTCCTATAAAAGGCCACCCCCTCCTCACTTCTCACACACACCTCCTTTTGAAGGATCTCTCTCCCCCTCTAGTATTATTCCCCATGGTCTCGGATTAGCAAGATACATGTCCCTGATGGCTTTATCTGGAAAGGAGTTGCTGCTTCCGCTGCTTTACTGGAGCGAGGGACGGAGGTTGTCGGGGTACCGGACGTGTGTGCGATCACGGATGCACCGCTACTTTGCGGTGCTGGACTTGGTGGTGCTGGAGCTGGATCTGATGGACGTGCTGGAGCCGGACCTGCTGGACTTCATCACGATCTTGAGATCGGCAAGTGTACGACTACATCAACCACGAGTTCCTACTCGTTAACAAAGCTCGTTGTCTATGAGGGTAAGTTCTTGTTGGATGTATGTCCACCCGTTGCTTTGTACCTAGTAGATAGATCTTGGCGTGTAGTTCACACCGTAGGAAATTTTTTGTTTTCTATGCTGCGGACCCAACAGTGGTATCAGAGCCTGATCTATGCGTAGGTGCTTTGCACGGGTAGTACACATATGTTTATATGTGGGCGATGATGATCATGTTATTGCTTCTTTCATGTATTTTGGATATTGGTAGCATAGTGGGATGAAGCGGCCCGGACCAACCTTACATGTCATCGTACATGAGACCGGTTCCACGACTGACATGCAACTTGTTTTGCATAAGTGGCTGGCGGGTGTCTGTCTCTCCTACTATAGTCAATATCTGATTTACAACGAATTGCTAATAACTTAGTTATCCTCGTTGTGGTTCATGTTCGTAGGTAAGAACGGTTCTATCTCCGAAAGCCCTAAGCCACGTAAAACTTGCAATTGATAAATTAGAGGCGTCTAGTTTAGATTGTTGCTGGGCTAGTGTATTGATATGGTATTGTTGTAAGTAGATGTATGATAGATACTCTTACAACACTCAACGTGTAAGTTCCATAGACCTTGGCCTTACACACAAAGGAATGATAGAGATCATACCACGATGCAAGTGATAGAGATCAATTGCATGGACCATATCATCTCACTTTACACATTAGATGTTAGCATCTTATACTGCTAGTTTGGCGCTTTCTGTAGCATTGTAAGATGATCCCTCTTTTAGATATCAAGATAAAAATGTGTTCTTCCTTAAGTATGCATCGTTTTATGGATCGTATTTCGAGACATCACGTGATGATCGGGTGTACTCGACTCTACGCTTTCATACAAACGGGTGTAAGACAGTTTTACACATGCGAGTACTAAGGTTCTTACTTGGCGAGCCTAGCATGTACAGACATGGCATCGGAACACGAACCGAAAGGTTAAACATGAGTCATATAGTTGATATGATGCCCATATAGATGCTCGCCTTTGAAGCTACATCAACTCACGTGATGATCGGACTTGGTGTAGTGGATTTGGTTCATGTAATCACCAAAAAGGCACGAGGGATGTTGTTTTTGAGTGGGAGTTCATTTCTAATTTGGATTAGTCGAACCAAATTTGTCATAAATTAAATCAAAGTGAATTTGCATAGTTTGTTGTAGTCATTGGCATTCATTTTCTACCTTATGCTTAGTTTTTATTTGAGATAATAGAACTATAGAATTCTGGATATTTACTTTACGAGCTGGTATCTATTGTTTTGAATGTCAATTTAAAGTTTATAAGTCCTATTGCAAACTTTCAGCAAACTCTATTTACTCCATGAAGTTTAATAAGTAGTATTAAATCAAGAGTAAGAATTCCAATGTTAGCATCTAAAGTATCATGTTTGCCTCCATGATTATTTTGGTGTATACATATCTATTGTGCATACATGCTCCTATATTTTGGGGCCTAAATTATACTAACTCTGCCTGTGGAGAAATTTATAAACTTCAAAATTGAACAAACAATATGGATCATATTTACTCCCTCCGTCCTAAAATAAGTGACTTGCATTTCTCTAGATTCGGATGTATCTCAAACTAAAAAAAGTCTAGATACATACGAATCTAGACAAACCCAAGTCACTTATTTAGGGACGGAGGGAGTACATAAGACTTGGATGAGAAAACATGTATACCTCTTACAACAAATTCACCATCTTCAGATACCTTCACGGTCAATACTTTGATTCTTCGAAGATATCTACGCGTGCAGTATACCAGAATCTGTAAAGCCAACGAAACATATTTCTTAGTGAAAACATTGTGCTAATCACGATTTCGTATAAAAAGACAAACGTCACAGATCAAGTAAATCACTATTAAAACATAAATGTAAGCTTACCTCCACATCCAGAGCAGAATTAAGGCCATCTCTACTGTTCACCACTATGCTCAGCAACATGTTTTCTAACTGATAAACAGCAGTAGAAAATTAAAGAGAAGAAGTAGCATAAAGTAATAACCCCTCCATTTCAAAATAGATGTCATTTTAGAGTTGCACAAGATTAAGTGAGTTGGCACAAGTACTAAAAATGTAGGTGAAATGTCAATATTTCCAGCAAATGGTATCAAGAAAGTTCAGGGGATGTTGACAAGCTTCTGCACAGAAAAACGGTAGAGGCAGAGGTCTTGGGTGCAATGGCTGAGAGAAGGAGACCAGAGTAACAGGTACTTCCATATGAAGGCAGGCTGGCATCCAAAGGAAGATAGGATCAAGAAACTGAAAGATGCAGATGGGAAAAAAAATCGGGTGAACAATGCAGAAACATCAGAACAGATGGTATCAGAATTCTTCAAGGTGCTTCACACCAAAGACCCTGATATCAACCCCAATCAGATGCTAACACTCTTTGAGCACAAAGTCAAGGAGTATAAGAACAGGCCCTTATGTAGAGAATTCAGTGATGGCAAAATCCAAGATGATCTGTTTCATATAGGTCCCATCAAGACACCCGCGCTTTCCAGTGAGATTTTCCAAAGGAAGTGGGGCACACTGAGAGCCGATGTTATCAATGCAGTCAAGGAATTCTTCAGATCAGGGATTATGCTGACTGGGTAGGGGGACACAGTTATTTTCTTGAACAGTAACTAACCAGAAGAGCTCACAGATTTCAGACCTGTTAAGCAATGTAATGTGATTTATGAAATTGTGGCCAAATGCTTAGTCCATTGGATGAGATGACGACTGCTCTCCTTGCAAGCTTGATCTGACAAAGGCATATGAGAAGCTTGGTTTTTTTCCAGTCAATGAAGGGCCCACAGTGGGGAGGAGGGTTTCACTGTATATATTCCTGTTTGTGGCCGATGAACATGTATCCTTAATAGAGAAACCAAAAATGAAAATATTACAACCACGAGGCCCTGGCATTTCACATTTTCTCTTCTCGGACGATCTACTTTAGGGCATTGCACCAGTGAGCATGTATAATACTTGCATTGTTGCATTTGTACAAGAAGTGCACAAGTCAGCTCCATAGCCTCAGCAAGTGTTCTGTCCTCTATAGTGAAGATTGCCCAGATACGACGCAACTAGTGAATAGAGATCAATTAGGGTGTCAAGTGGGATCCCACCTAAATCCCACTTCTAGTTCATTTGTCAAAATCTAGTTCAAATTTTTGGTCAAAATTTACACTAGATTTTGGCAAATGAGCTAGAAGTGGGACTTTGGCGGGATCCCACTTGACACCTTAAGATCAATCAGACCCTAGGAGTGACCAACTCAGATTTCAAGGAGAAATATCTAGGGCTCCCGACTCTGGAAGAATGCATGAAAGGTAGCCAACTGAAGCCAATCAGGGAGAAATTCACAAAATGACTGAAATTGATGTGAGAAGTACTTGTTGCATGGCAGAAATAAAAAAATCTGGAAGTCAGTTGCTCAGGCCCTTTTAACCTACATTATGGGTGTCTTCAGATGTCTGCAGATTTCTCTGATGATTAAATGATGAAAAGGAAGTTTTGTGGGGAGACAAAGAAGGACAGCGCAAAGTCCATTGGATGTCACGGTAGAACATGAGCAAACCTAAATGTTATGTTGGCCTAGGATTTCGAAACATGAGTGAGGGGTTCCTGAAAATAAATGATATTAGAATGAGAACCTATCAGACATGGGCTACTGCCACATCTCCAGCTTGGCGGGGAATAGAAGACGGCAGCGCGCTGGACCCCAGAACTTCATTAGGGAACTGGAGCTTACAAATGTAGTGGACTATCCTAAGCTTAGAGTATTCATACAAAGGAAAGATGAGAATGTTTCTAACTCAGCTTCAGCACCAATGTATTACAAATGTGACCAAAAGGAACATGCACTTTCCCCAGAATTTTTTGGCACAAAGTTCGATGTTATTCTTGTACTCTCTCCGTTTTAAAATGTAAGATGTTTAGCTTTGTGAAAGGAGTGTATCTAAACCATTTTAAGTGTGTAGGTTCATGTCGGTTTGGAGTGAACCTACACACTAGATGGGATCACTCAAAATGGTTTAGATACACTCCTTTCACAAAGCTAAAACATCTTATATTTTGAAACGGAGGGACTAGATTCTAATTTTTTGGCTGGTTAACCCAGCATAGCTGCAATCGAGTGTGCAAACCCAACACAATTTCTGCATTGCACGAGAAAGTTGGTTTATTGTGTTGGGTTTGTACACTTGATCACAGCTATGTTGGGTTTGCACACTCAATATCGGCCATGTTGGGTTCACCAGCCGACAAATCAGAAACCAAGCAATGAGATACTCTGCACTGCTTGTTCCAGTAGCATGAGGTGGAAGTGATCACCAGGATCAAGTTACCTATCCCGAGATGCAGAAGATATTATCGGTTGGCACCATTGTTCAGTAATTCGCTAACTGGTAACTGCTCGCTCGGCTTGTGAATAGAGATTAATAGGTGAATCGGCTATTTAACTGGATTAATTGGTCGATTAAATAGGCAAATGACAGTATATTCCAACATATATAGTTTTTTATGTATTATTGATGAATAAGCCTCTGTACTGTTGGTCTTTGTGGGGCTGTGTCCTTTGTGGGTCCTTGTGGGGCTGTAGCAAGGGCGGGCAGTTAGGAGCAGCAAGGATCAAGCATCCTTGACTGCTTTAGCAGCATCAGTTAGGAGCAGCAAAGGACCAAGCATCCTTGACTGCTTTTAGGCAGCATCTTAGACTAGCATCTTGGACTAGCATTTAGCATATTCTCGGCTGGCTAGCAGCCTATAAATATGTATCCCCAACCCCTGTGGTTGGCATGGCATTTGTGTGTGAGTTTGTGCGAGAAATAAAACCAGAAAATTGCCCCAACTCCTAGTGTCATCCCCTCTCTTCAATGAGAGTAAATCTAGAGATCCTATCAAGTGGTATCAGAGCTAGGTTGTCTTGTAGGCTGAGTGTTTCCTGCTCATCCCCCTCACCGGGTGTGCAGCAGCCCCAGCGGGCAAGTGCAGCAGCTCAAGCTGTCCCTGGTGGCCTCTCCCCTTCCGCGCAATCGAGCAGCAGCTCGTTAGCAGCCGCTCTTCCTCCACGCAACAGCCCCCTAGCGGCCAGCCATGTCCCAAGGTCGCTCTCAACACTCGGCTACCTCGAGCGTGCGGCGTCGGCAGGAGGCCGAGCTCGCCGCGGCAGAGGAGCGTGAGCGGGCGGCAGCAGCAGCCGTTGTGGCGACAGCCAGGGCGTCAAGGCTGGCAGCGGCGGAACTGGCAGCAGCCAGAGCGGAGGCAGAAGCAGCAGCAGCGGTGGAGGCATCACGTACAGCAGCGGCAGAGGCCCAGGCTCTGCGCGGCAGCATCAGCGCCTCCATTTCAGGCGGAAGCAGCGTCGACACAGCCCACGAGCGGACGGCGCGGTGGGCAGCCGAGCATGCCCAAGCACTCGGCGGTGTCGCTCCAGGAGGAGGTGAGCACTGCGGTGACGCTCCCGGAGGAGGCGCGCACGGCGGTGGCGCTCCAGGAGGAGGCACGCACGGCGGTGGCGCTCCAGGAGGCGCGCATGGAGGCGGCGGCCGAAACGACCAAGACCGTGGCCTCTACGAGGTCCGGGCTGTGGTCAGGGACGTTGGTCCCGGTGCTGGGTGGCCTACCCTCACCAAAACCAACTACGTCGAGTGGGCCGCGGTCATGAAGGTCCGGCTCCAGGTGCGACACATGTGGGAGGCAGTCCAGGATGCCAACGTCGACCACCATGACGATCGACGGGCGCTGGACGCCCTCCTCGCCGTTGTCCCGCCCGAGATGCAGTTCTCGCTTTCCAACAAGCGGACTGCCAAGGAGGCCTGGGAGGCCATCGCTGCGTCGCGCATCGGCAGCGACCGTGCTCGCAAGGCCGCGCTGCAGGCACTCCGCAAGGAGTGGGACGACCTGGCTTTCAAGCCAGGTGAGGACATCGACGACTTTGCTCTCCGTCTCAACACTTTGCTGCAGAAGATGGAGCGGTTCGGCGACGCCACCTACAACGAGGAAAAAGCTGTCGAGAAGCTTTTTCGCTGCGTCCCCACGAAGTACAGACAGATAGCTCGCTCAATCGAATCCCTGCTGGACCTCAGCACGATGTCGATCGAGGAGGCAATCGGTCGCCTCAAGGTCGTCGACTTCGACGAGCCAGAGCTTCCCTCAGGGTCCATCACCACTGCTGGGAAGCTGCTCCTCACTCGGGAGCGGTGGGACGCCGGCCACGGTGACAGGAAGAAGGGGGAGTCCTCTTCCGCATCAGGTGGCCGCAGGCGCGGCAAACCGCGCAAGGGGCGCAAAGACGGCCAGGTCAGGGTGCAAGGTGGCGCCCGCGGAGGTGCCCGGGGAGGCGCCGCCGGCAGGCCCCAGTTGGCCTAAGATGACGCCTGCCACAACTGTGGCCGGCTTGGCCATTGGGCCAAGGAGTGTCGACAGCCACGACGCGGCCAGGCCCACGTCGCACAGGCAGGAGAGGAGGAGCCGGCTTTGTTCATGGCTCATGCGAGCATCGAGCTACGCCCTGCGGCACCGACTGCAGCGGCTCCCCTCCACCTCGACGAGCCAAAGGCACACGCCCTTCTCGGCGATGGTTCCGGCACCGACAAGACTGGCGGGTGGTGCCTTGACACCGGCGCCACCCACCACATGACTGGTCGACGGGAGTTCTTCGCCGAGCTCGACTCCGACGTGCGAGGCTCCGTCAAGTTTGGAGATGCCTCCGCCGTGGAGATTCAGGGCGTCGGCTCCGTCATCTTCGCCGCCAAGACCGGAGAGCACCGGATGCTCACCGGTGTCTACTACATCCCTGCGCTGAGAAACTCCATCATCAGCTTGGGACAGCTGGATGAGAACGGCTCGCGCGTGCTGATCGAGCACGGGATCCTGCGCATCTGGGATCGCCATCGTCGCCTTCTTGCCAAGGTAACTAGAGGCGCAAATCGGCTCTATGTCCTTGATGTGCAGGTGGCACAGCCCCTCTGCCTCGCCGCCCGTCGGGACGACGAGGCGTGGCAGTGGCACGAGCGCTTCGGGCACCTTCACTTCGAGGCTCTGAAGCGGCTCAGCAGCAAGGAGATGGTGCGCGGCATGCCGTGCCTCGAACACGTGGAGCAGTTCTGCGACGTCTGCGTGATGACGAAGCAGAGGCGACTCCCCTTTCCCCAGCAGGCGAGCTTCAGAGCTAAGGAGAAGCTCGAGCTCGTGCACGGGGACTTGTGTGGACCGGTGACTCCGGCCACACCGGGAGGACGACGCTACTTCCTGCTGCTCGTCGACGACTTCTCCCGCTACATGCGGGTGGTGCTTCTCAGCAGCAAGGGAGAAGCAGCGGACGCCATCAGGCGTACGCAGGTTGCTGCAGAGGCGGAGTGCGGCTGCAAGCTGCGCGTGCTGCGCACCGACAACGGCGGCGAATTCACAGCAACTGAATTCGCGTCGTACTGCGCTGATGAGGGCATTCAGCGCCACTACTCCGCCCCTTACAGCCCGCAGCAGAACGGCGTCGTCGAGCGGCGCAACCAGACGGTTGTGGGGATGGCCCGGGCCCTCCTCAAGCAGAGAGGGATGCCGGCTGTCTTCTGGGGGGAGGCGGTGCTGACAGCCGTCTACATCCTCAACCGCTCACCTACGAAGGCACTTGACGGCAAGACGCCGTACGAGGCGTGGCATGGGCGCAAGCCGGCGGTCTCCCACTTACGGGTCTTCGGCTGCCTCGCATTCGCCAAGGAGCTCGGCCACATCGGCAAGCTCGACGACAGGAGCACTCCGGGAGTGTTCATCGGCTACGCGGAGGGCTCGAAGGCCTACCGCATCCTCGACCCGAAGACACGGCGTGTGCGCACGGCGCGAGATGTTGTGTTCAACGAAGGGCGAGGGTGGACGTGGGACAAGGCGGTGGACGACGGCTCGACTCCGACGTATGACGACTTCATTGTCGAGTACGTCCACTTCGAGGGAGCGGGGGGAGCAGGCAGCTCCTCCTCGCCGAGCGCGTCTACCTCAGTTCCCAAGTCTCCATCTGTCCCGGTGGCTGTCACACCGATGGCACCACAGCTGCCGACGCCACCAACGCCACGTGCTCCAGCACCAGCAGTCACACCTCCGGGCACGTCTACTCCGGCACCAGCAGTCACACCTCCGGGCACGTCCACTCCGGCACCAGTGGTCACACCTCCGGGCACGTCTACACCAGCCCCAGCTCGCGTCGAGCGCAGCCCGATGGAGTTCGCTTCCCCGCTCGCTCACGATGAGGAGCGCATCGACGCGTATTACGACGGCGAGCCGTTGCGGTACCGTATGATGGAGGGTCTTCTCGGCGACCAGCCGGTGCCGGGACAGGTGCCACGCAACCTGGAGGCGCAACTGCAACTTGCATGTGACGACGGTGAGCCTCGGTCTTTTGCAGAAGCGGAGCAAGACGCGGCATGGCGAGCCGCGATGCAGTTGGAGATGGATGCGGTCGAGAAGAACCGCACATGGGAGCTCGCTGACCTCCCTCAAGGTCACCGGGCGATCACCCTTAAGTGGGTGTTCAAGATGAAGAGGGATGAATCCGGCGCCATCGTCAAGCACAAGGCTCGCTTGGTGGCCCGAGGTTTCTTGCAGCAGGAGGGGGTCGACTTCGACGACGCCTTCGCTCCTGTGGCACGGATGGAGTCCGTGCGACTCCTCCTTGCGCTAGCCGCTCAGCAGGGCTGGCGCGTCCATCACATGGATGTCAAGTCTGCCTTCCTCAACGGCGACTTGAAGGAGGAGGTCTACGTGCAACAGCCGCCGGGATTTGCGATTCCTGGCCAGGAGGGCAAGGTACTTCGTCTACGCAAGGCTCTCTATGGTTTGCGGCAGGCACCAAGGGCATGGAACGCCAAGCTAGACTCCACGCTCAAGACGATGGGCTTCGGGCAAAGCCCGCACGAGGCGGCCGTCTACCGACGGGGCAATGGAGGAAATGCCCTGTTGGTAGGTGTCTATGTCGACGACTTGGTCATCACCGGCACCAAGGATGCAGAGGTGGCGGCGTTCAAGGAAGAAATGAAGGCCGCCTTCCAGATGAGTGATTTGGGGCTCCTCTCCTTCTACCTGGGGATCGAGGTGCACCAGGACCACTCCGGGATCACGCTTCGACAGACCGCCTACGCCAAGCGCGTCGTTGAGCTAGCCGGGCTCACCGATTGCAACCCAGCTCTCACTCCGATGGAGGAGAGGCTGAAGCTGAGTCGCGATAGCACGGCGGAGGAGGTGGACGCTACACAGTACCGGCGTCTTGTGGGGAGCCTTCGCTACCTCGCCCACACACGGCCGGACTTGGCATTCTCCGTCGGCTACGTTAGTCGGTTCATGCAGCGACCGACGACGGAACACCAGCAGGCTGTGAAGAGGATCGTCCGCTACGTTGCGGGGACTCTCGACCACGGCCTCTACTACCCTAGGTGCCCTGGGACAGCACACTTCGTCGGGTACAGCGACAGCGACCACGCCGGTGACATCGACACCAGCAAGAGCACAAGCGGGATCCTCTTCTTCCTCGGCAAGTGCCTCGTGAGCTGGCAGTCAGTCAAGCAGCAGGTGGTGGCCATGTCCAGCTGCGAGGCCGAGTACATAGCGGCCTCCACTGCCTGCACTCAGGCCCTCTGGCTTGCTCGACTGCTTGGTGATCTCCTCGGTCGAGACACCAGCGCAGTGCAGCTCATGGTGGACAGCAAGTCCGCTCTGGCCCTGGCGAAGAACCCCGTATTCCACGAACGGAGCAAGCACATCCGAGTGAGGTACCACTTCATCCGACGCTGTTTGGATGAAGGGAGCATCACGGCGAGCTACATCAACACCAAGGATCAGCTTGCAGACCTCCTCACCAAGCCTCTTGGGCGGATCACGTTCCTTGGACTCTGCTCCAGGATTGGGATGGTCCAGCCTTCCCACAAGACAACGCACAAGACTTAGGGGGAGAATGATGAATAAGCCTCTGTACTGTTGGTCTTTGTGGGGCTGTGTCCTTTGTGGGTCCTTGTGGGGCTGTAGCAAGGACGGGCAGTTAGGAGCAGCAAGGATCAAGCATCCTTGACTGCTTTAGCAGCATCAGTTAGGAGCAGCAAAGGACCAAGCATCCTTGACTGCTTTTAGGCAGCATCTTAGACTAGCATCTTGGACTAGCATTTAGCATATTCTCGGCTGGCTAGCAGCCTATAAATATGTATCCCCAACCCCTGTGGTTGGCATGGCATTTGTGTGTGAGTTTGTGCGAGAAATAAAACCAGAAAATTGCCCCAACTCCTAGTGTCATCCCCTCTCTTCAATGAGAGTAAATCTAGAGATCCTATCAATTATACCATGCTCCCCATGCTCACAGCTATATAATATACTACAATATGCTATTGTACACATGTAAAAAGCTTAGCCAAGAGGTAGAATTGTAACCTGGACGTTCTGGTCTTATACCATGCTCTCAGCAAGGGGCGGGAGGAGCCCCAACCCTAGCGATTTGGGAGCGGGAGGGGGCTGGGCAGGGTAACCCTTCTTCCTTTGTGTGTATCTATCCTATGAGAGCAGCTCATCTTGTGTTTGCCTAAGCATTGTGCGGGCCAAATATTGGCCTCGGTCTGCCCTTTCAGTTACCTGATCGATGACGATTAATTGGGCTGACAGCCGATTAATCGGTCTGACAACCGATTAAATGCCATTTAATCGCCCTGGCCAGTTAACGCACCGAATGTGTGGAATTCGCTTCAGCTACCCTCCAAGTAGCGATTAAATGGCCATTTAACTAATTATTAACCGGCCGAATTCTTGAACAATGGTTGGCACTTTGAAACGATTGCTTGCTTCTCAGTAATAAGTGTGTACAAGCTTACTCCTAAGGAATTGCTAAACAGCACAGGCAACGGAAGTGATAGCTTAGCAGGGACAGCATGGGATCTGAGAAGTGACATTATGCATAACCAAGGTTGAGTCTCCCATGTCGTCCTTGGCCCTTTTTCTGCAGAGTTAGTTGGAACATCCATCCAAATTGTCAGAAGCCAGAACAGCAGCGATCTAAAGGAAAACAGCCACTGTATGTGAAGGTAAGGTGGCCGATGAAACAACAGACCAAGATCCGAGTCATGAACAAGACATGATCAGGGATGGATTGAAGTGGATACTGACTGGTCCGTCCTTTGTGGAAGCCAAGGGCCAGGGAAGTGCGGGGATGGTTGCGAGGAATCATTAAGGAAATGCGGTGCTCTCAGTAGGGCAAAGATTAGGTTGTCTGCAAATGCAGATGAAGCGGAGATCGCCGCAGTAATTGTGCAGCTTGAACACCTGACCAAACTCTATGCAGGGTCAGTTGTCATCGAGACTGGCTCTGCTTCCTTCTGTTCACGAAGCATTGCCTAGGAAAGAAAACAGTGCACAGATCATGATGGTGTACTACTAGCGGGAGGCACATGATCTGCAATTATTCTCAGACTGGAGAACTAGCAAAGTTTAAAGAGAGAGCAACAGATCTGCACAGGAACTGGCAAGTTTTGCAGGAACACAAGGAATCAATGCTTCTGACAAGTGTGCCTAGCGTTGAGGGCCTCAGTTATTTGTAGTAAATGTAATACTACTGTTATTTGGTCTATACTGCCCTTCTATGTTAGTTTACTTTTCCAAACAAAGAGACTAAATTATTTCTTTTTCCTCCCAAAGCAAGGCACGCAAACACAAGTGTCAATTGAGAAGGGCAAGCATCAACAAGAGTTAATTAAGCCCTTTTCTTGATGAGATCAATGAAGAGCAAGATAAGAACAAAGTAACTTAAACTGATTGAAGGACAAAAAAAATTTGAGTAAAAAAAGGAGGGGCTGAAAGACATCTATTCTGAAACAGTGAGAGTAGAATGCAAATGTCACATAAATATGATATCTATTCATTATACTTAAACCAAACAATAATAAACATATACTGCACTAACCTCCATAGCAGTAGAAATGCATTTTCCATTGATACATTCAATAATGTCCCCAACTCGAATTCCACATTTTTCGGCAGGAGAGCCCGCTGACACCTGGGTTGAATTGCAGTAACTAATCCTTAGTATGAACGACAAAACAAGCAAACTCAGAAAAGCAACAACAACAAACAATATCTACTTCTTCAACAATAAGACCCTCATCAATCTTGTACTTGATCAATATCTTCTCAACATGAACAGGGTTTAGAAGGCTGATGGCAGAAATTTTCATTTCAAGGTGGGGTCGACGGATGCGCCTATACCAAAGAAAAAATTTACACTTAAATTGAGTAAACATGAGCATGTAAGCCTCACTAAATTAACAATAACAATTCTGGTTAAAACCATCTTCCTGACATGTTTATAAATTGCCAATACCATACTAGAACAAATAATTTGACACAAATAGTGTTTTAAGAAGCTCAAATAGTGTAACCTTATATTCAAATAAGAAACATATATCATAGAATCAATACCAACAAAGTGACCAGAAAACCATTGTCCTATACATCTTAGAGTTGATACCCCACCTTCTTAGAAATATGATTTTGGTTCATGGAAAAGGATTGTCGAAGTTAAGAGGAAACATGGTTTTCCACCTAATTTCTTTGTGTATTTTGCTATAAATAGGATCCCACTGGGTCACAATACATGTCGTTTTGTAATCCCCATCACTCAACATTTTAAGGTCGGGCCATCAATATCGTGAATGATGCCATCATCTACAAGACTGCAGGCTGCCGTAACAAATTGATATGACTAGATATATCATAAATATATACTTATTTTTGTTAAAGGACACATTTTTCATGAAAAGGGACCTCAAGGATTGGAATGTGCCTAGAGTTTTGGCTTTTGATAGGACTGCATGGAAATCAGCAATCCATGTGCCCGAACCTTGATTTACTATTTTTGTTCTTTTATTTACTTGTGCTTCTACTAGTTTCTGCTTTGACTTGTTTTTTCTCAAGTTCCTGCTTGGGTTTCATATCTAGCCTACCCCAACTTGCTTGGGACAAAAGGCTCAGTTGTTGTTGTTGTTATTGTTGTTATTGTTTGTTGTACAAATTTTTCATGGAACTAGTGTAACCTTGGAGATACCAATATTCAAACCACACATAATGAGATATAAAGGGAGTACTGATAACACATGGAAGCCAACAGAGTGTTAAGTGTTAACTGTTAACAATCCATTTACTCCATAAAGATTTCACGATGAATCATCCGCGATCTTGGTTGCCGTGGTTATGCTTTCCACCTAGGCCTCGTCAAGATTCCACCGCTAGCCTCATTTGTACATGATTTTTGCTATATGTGTTATTTAACAGAAATCTATTCAAACATACTCTCTGTAAACATATAAGATGACAACCTAGGACTCAGCAAGGTTATGTCCCCAGACTAACTTACACATGATTTTTGCTAGATAAGTATTTATGGAGTCAAATATACAATTGTAAATATGAACATGAATTGCATGAGAAAGAGAAGCAAAAGGTATAAAACAGACCAATCCAAATATAATTTTTGGAATGTATTCTACTTGTTAGAACAAGAAATAAACAATAGGAACGAATCATCTTGAGTAGAACAAAACTGAAAAGGAAAACATACTCAAAGTTTCTCCACAGATGAAAGCACTTGAGTAAAATTGAAGAAGGTATAAAAGACCCTTCTGGACAACTGTCGATCATTCCCACAACCTTCCCTTCTAAGTCAATGACAGGACCTCCTTTATCATACTACAACATTTGAATTAGTAATACTAGAAGTTAGAGTCGAATAAAGCACTAAAAACATTAGATACAACTCAAGTGGAATATATGTGTACCTCACGATTTCGATGTGGACCTTGAATGTACATATGGTGATGCCGCTCATACACTGTTGGATTTGAATATTCGACTCTACCGTGATTTATCATTAGATCGGCAGATTCATCCCTGCCAAGCTCAAAAATGTCTTGAGCACATTTCACTTCATCGTTAAAAGAGAGAAACTGAATAGATGGATCCATTCTAACCCTGAAGAAAGCAAGATCATAGTGCTTCTGGTGGTAGAGCAGGTAGCCCTTTGCATCGGTGCCACCCCGCAAGTGCACAGTAACCTAAAACAACAGTTGTAAGAGAATGGCTTCCAAAAAGACCAGCTGCAAACCATAGCAATCTTTTGGACAGGACTTGTAATGTTTCCAAAAAACGTTTCTAGACAGGAACAACATGATTCATGTTATTTGCAACTAGTTATGACACATGCCACCATAGCGGAGAGTTATTTGAGATAACTTAGGACAAAACAAACCAAAGTTAGACTACAATCATAGAAGTCAACTATGAACAGAAAGTGCATTTCCATGCCATTAATAGCTTACCTGAGCATTAGGAGCATACTCATCTTTGCATAACCAAGTATCCAGTGATGGGCGCTTTGTTCGAATCAGATGTGCAGTCGTCACAACGGTACCAGTTCCCTTCTCACCACCCAAATCAACCCAGAAACCAGAACAACGTGCTAACGGCTCACCATCTGCAATTTCATGCATATAGTAGCAAATAAACATCAAGTTTCCGCAACAATATAAAAAATAGAAGAGACGGGATGTTATAATACCAATTGAGGATGAAATCCCAACAACAAATTGAGCAGCACGAAGCACTATCTTCCTTGAAGGTTCACGGATGTGAAGAAGCAATGGATCATTAACCAGGCAATTTGGAGGTATATCTGGAATAAGTGTGGGCATTTCCATCTGTCGAGCTACACGAAGGCCAACACAGACAAAAAGTAAACACCAACATGCAAAACGAAAATGATTCATGCAGCATTGCAATGATGATGCGTTATGGTATTGCACTACATTGGAATTTCCAGGATATGCCTTATGCCTCGCTTATGTCCATTGAAATGTGGTCTCGGTGACAGGTGGAGTGACATGTCGTCAAACTCAACTTGGTGGAATCATAGTTCTTCAGTGTTTGCTCTTTATTCTTTTTGGAAGTATTGTAAATGTAACCTAAAAAATGTTAATGAAGCCCTAAGGTACAGATAACTCTACCTGAATGTCATATCCTGATATTTCTAAAAATAATTGTAAATTTCGATTTTAGGACTTCAGAATGATCTACGGCATGTTTGGTTCATCCCTGTCTAGCCCTACCAAATGTTGGCAAGAATTGGCTTGCCAATTTTTTGTCTAAGGAATCATCCACGCACATTGACCAATTTTATTTGGCAAGAATCTGTGAGAGAGTTAGAGGGAGACTCATTGGCAACCAAAGTTTTGGCAACAAACCAAACATAGAGTGAAGTATACTAGGCTAACCATTTTTTGGCAGGGCTAGCTTGGGCAGTGAACAAAACATACCCCTAATATTCTCTGTGCTGGCTAGATGGTATATGGTGAGTAAAGAAACTTCAAAATATGACTGAAGCTCGAGGGACTTGAATCGCAAACCTATTTTCCTATACTAGTCCTCTTGCATATCCATATACTGGTAGGATATCACACTGTCCATGGGTTTGCTTATTTCAGTGCCATCGGGATACCTTCCGACCTCCACGGGCATGTAAGGCTCGCGAAGTGGGGAGCTTCCTGCAGAGGAGCAGGTGCCATTATCCTCCTCCTCCCGCCTATTTCTCTTCTTCGCCTTCTTCTCCAACCTATCCTGGCTCCTTTTCCCTTTCCTGGAGGAGCTCTCCGGCCGGCTGATCCCCGTCAAGCTTGGCCCTTTTCCTTTTCCTGCCCCCCTCCGATGGCAATCGCTCGCCGGTCCCATCAAGCTTGTTCCTTGCCGATTTGGAGCGCGAGGACTGCTGCTGCGCGCGCCCCCTCGACCGGGTCGTCATCCCGAACATGGCCGCGGCGGTAGAGGCCCCACCCCTGTTCCGCTTGCTGCCGCGGCGGAGCGCAGGGGTTGTCTTGGACAGCATCCTTCTCCTCGACCAGGATTTCCTGGATCCCGACCCCTCCCCCTCCCACTCCCACTCTCGTGTGGCAAGCGGCAGCATTGCCCTGGCGGCCTCTTGCGTGACGGCAAGCGGCATCACTGACCCGGCGATTTCGATCGGGCCGGGCAGCAAGTTAGCAAACGTCGGCGCTCTCACGATCGCCGGGACAGAAATTAGAGGATCCGAAGGCTGAATTGGATTTCTCCCTCGCGTCGAAGGGTGGGGATCAATGACCTAGCCAACCTTTGGCGGCAAGAGTTCCGTTCCCTTGAGAGGAGGAAGGGAATATGTTCTCCGTTTTGAACCTGCCCGTGGCCTCTCGCACGGTGCGGTCCGAAATCGCGTGGGAAACCGTGACCCGCCGTGTACTCCGCCTGGACCGGCACGATTGAAGGGTTGGAGCGGTTTTTTTCTCTATTATTATCTTCTACTCGCGCGCTGCACCGGGATAAAAATCTCTTTGCATACATGATGCGTACATTAGAATCCTGGCCGTTCTTATCTCTGGATTACTTTCTCTAGCTTGTATGGTTCTCCGTCGCTTTCTTCTCTACCACGTCGTGTCGATGTGATCTTTTCGTCGTCCACTACACTTGAGTCCGGTGATCTCGAGCCAGGCCATTCATGGAGCACTCTCCTCGTTGCAATAGTTGGTGACACTACTGTCCGTTGGGTTGTCATGGCCTTAGCTAGTCTAGCTGTACTCGACTTTCACCCTCGACTCATCAGCCAGACGACACACCCTTAAGACCGGCGGCCCCAGCCACTCGTGTCTATGACCTCTGCCGGTGATAGCTTCAGCGCTCTGCTGCTCTTATTTCTCCGGGCCCTGATCCGAGCAGCCCTCAATTTCCACTTGTCGACCCTCAGCCTAGCTACATCCTTCTGAGAGATTGGCCACAGCGACGGGCGCTTGAGGTCGCACGCACAGATCCTGCTCCACGCGAGTGTGGCAATTAGATTATACTTGGGCGTCATGTTGAACACATAAATACTCTCTCTGATTTAAATTAATATTCTTAGATTGTCTAAATTCAGATATATCCAGTCATGTTTTAGTGCTATATACATCTAAATCTAGACAATCTTATTGGGAGGGAGTACTAAATGTAGATTTTTTTAAACAATACCATTATCACACTTTCACTACTTGGTATTTTTTTTTTAAAATGTTACATGTCCTATATATAAGGTAACTGTTAGTACATGTTACACGATGAAAGAGTAACACGATTTTAGGCGCGCACACAACCAGCACCGCACCATGCACCACACGGGAATCGACATGGTCACCCCACACCGACCCACACGAGACCACACATCCACACACACGCACATGACACCCCCCACCATCCCCGATCGGCATCCTCTCCACCAACCCATCCCGACTTATCCCCAACCGCACGTCCATTGCCACCGTCACCTACCCAACCCGCACGCTCCTCTCCCGACGGCGTATTCCTTCGCTCTAGCAAGCGACGCACCGGTGGGGATTTGAAACAATCAGTACAGAGCATGGGGCATTATAGCATCCGAGTCTCCTTTGGGACACAGCTCTGGGCATGCAGATGTCGCTATTGGTCTGTGCAGCGCAGGGCAGCGTGCCCACAGGGTCTCTCTTCTGCTTCTTGTTTTCTGGGTTGGCTTGCAAATACTGCCAGAAACTTGACGTATATAAATCGAGCGGACTTGGTATCTGGCAGCGATGTGGGACTATCAAACTCCGCATGATTTAGCTAGTTTAGGTGTAGCCTTTGGACGGGACAGACCTCGTGATGCTCGTGGCCCATGATAGCGGAGCAGGCCTAGCAAAGCAGCCGGCTAGCCTACCACGGAGTACCGCATGAGAAGGAAAAAACGTACCGCCTTTTTTTTGACTTAAGTGTAGCATCGGTGGGCAATTTGCTATCTGATGCGAGGGTAAAAAGGTTCAAATAAGTGTTGGACCGGAAAAAACAATCCGTCCTTTATTATTAGATTAGATTAGATATAGATATAAGTTCATTTTATCTTACGCCCTCCGTTCCAAAATAAAGGCAATTTTATTTTTACTAGCACAAATGTTGGGGAATAAAAAGGTAGAAGTATGTTTAAATAAGTCCGACTTCAAAGCAACTTTTTATTTTTTTAATTCTTTTTCATGCTTGTTTCTTTTTCTGTTTTCTTCAGTTTTTAAAGTTTATGAGCTTTTTAAAAAACCATAAATTTTAAAATTTATGAACGACCACACACACGCACAACACCACACACGACCCCATCAGGCGACCCCGGACACGATCCCTATCTGGATATCTCCACCTACCCGGCTCATCCTCAACCTCGATCGAACCCACCTACAAGCCGCCGCCAGCGCCCTTCCTCTCTCTGGCCCGCCATGGCCACCTTTCCAGGAGCTCCTTCCCTCGCTCTCTCAGCGCCATCCTCGAGGTCCCATGCACCTCTACTCAAAGCCGTTGTGGCGCGCCTCCTCGTTCCTGAGCGCCGGCAGGGACCCCGTCTCCCATCGCCAACCTCGCCACGGGTATATCTCCTCCTCTACATGCCCTAGCTCGCGCCGCCATGTTTGCATCTGTGTGCATGCCGCCCTGCTAGGCACATGTCCTCTACTCAGAGCCGCTATCGCACGCCTCCTTGTTTCTAAGCGCCGGCAGGGACCCCGTCTCCCATCGCCGACCTCGCCACCGGTATATCTCCCCCTCTACACGTCCAAGCTCGCGCCGCCATGTCTGCATCTGTGTGCATGCCGCCCTGCCAAGCACCTCTCCTGTCAGAGACACGGGCAGGCCCATCTCTCTTCCCCGTATTTGCGGCGAGAGCCCATCGCTGTTTCATTTTGTATCTGGTCATCTATATCTCTCTCTATATAGATCTTGCCCTGGCATCATTGAATTTCAGATCGGCTTGTTGATTCCGAGCAACCTGCGTAAGTATATAAAGTGGTGGATCTCGATTTAAGGAAACAATGTGGTACTATTTGATAGACGCAGAAGGGGCTCATATCGGCAACCGGGAGCTTGGGAGGAAGCACAAGCTTGGTTGGACCGTATAGAGAAAACGTAGAGAGCAGGGGCCTGCCTCGCGAACCGAATAACGGGAAGCGACCGAATAACGAGAGGCTCGCGTGTTCTTTTTTCTTCTCCAACCGGTATAATTGCATTGGTGGTAATATGTCCTCCGATGAGAGGGTAGAAATGTCCAAAAAAATGTTGGACCGCAATAAACATTTCGTCTTTTATTATTACGTATAGATATAGATTTTGTCCCGAGTAAAAAATATCTTATGTTTGACAAAGTTTATCACGTCAAATATCTATCACACCAAAGCTATTAACTCCATACTAGATTCAACATATAATATACCTCTATATGATACTAAGTACGTCTCAAAGTTTAAGGATTTTTTTTTCAAAAGTCAAACTACGTAAAGTTTGAGTAAGTTTTAAGAAAAAATATTAGTATTTACAACATGAAATCCGTATCCTTTGATTCATCATGAAACATATTTTTATAATGTATTTATATAATATTATAGTTTTTGATACTAGTTTTTCTAAAAGTTTCGTCAAATTTTTCGTAGTTTGATTTTTCAAGATAAATATAAGCCTTAAGGTTTAGGACGGAGGTAGTATAAATTTCACTATATAGATATTGACATATTTTCTTATAATTTCACAATGGTAAGGAGATTGGTAACCGGTAGTTCCTTGCTCGGCCGAGAGTAGGGATTAATCGGCGAATCTACTTATTAAAAAAAAATTAACCGGTCAAACACTAATCCGTAGATTAATAAGGGGTTATACCAACTTATCGCCGACATCTAGCTAACTTTGTAGCACGTGTTTACTTTGTAGTATAGAATATACTCATCGTCTCACATTATTTGACTCGACTTTGTCCAAATATATACTATAGACTTAAGTCTGATAGAAAGGAAGCATTACAAGACCATATAGGAGTATGTTTCTATGTCTTGTGGATCCAAGAAGAAAAAGAACAAATATAGACCAGCTCAAAAAAATGAGGAATTAGTCAAAGCCTACCTGGAAAAAAAAAGAACGTAGTTAAAGCATCTCCAGCGTACACAAAAAAAATCCATTGGGGCAAAAAAATGGCTATTATTTAGCGCGGCAGGGTAGCATACACGCAAAAGTAAACATCTCCAGCGTACAAAAAAAAATCCATTGGGGCAAAAAAATCGCTATTATTTAGCGCGGCAGGGTAGCATACGCGCAAAAATAAGTCATGCACAAAACAATTTAGGGCACGCACACAAAAAGCCTAATCCCGTGCTGCAAATTTGGTGTGCCATCCAGCGATGTCCAACCGCCAAACTAAAACTTCCGCGTGTGACCTCCTGCATCCCACCTCGAGGGCCGCCGGTGAAAAACCGCGCATGGACGACTATTGCGCCACTCCCCCAACCCACCTTCTCCTTGCCCCCACGTTTGCCGATGGAGCAGTTTCACCGCCGCTCGCAACACCTCCCCCCCTGGCCGATGCACCCAACCCTAACGCCACCATCGTCTGTGGCTAGATGTTTGCTCCTCCACGGCCGACGAATGAGGATGCCATCGTCCATCGCCTGCCTTTTAGCCAAGGAATGTCATGCCCAAGCGGCCGACATCTACTGTGGTGCCTGGCCAGAAGAAGGGCAAGATCAGCGCGGGTCCACACGACAAACATCCGGCAGGGCCTGCGGCCGGCCAATTCTACCCACCGCAACGAGAAAAGAGTTTTATTTCGGGTGAAAATGCTGAAATTGGTTCTGCATGTAATATTGAAATGTTGTAGGGGGTTTTATGTGAATGTTTGTTAATTAAAGTAATTAAAAAAATTCTGAATAAAAATTATAAAAGAGTTTTATTAAATGAGAGAGCATTAAATTTGGAGAAATTTAATGCATTTAAAGTGGAGACTTTAAAAGAGAATGTGAAGGGGCATATTTATGTGGAGGGAGTTACCACCACATGAATGGAGGAGGTGACTCTTCACCTCCTCCATGCGCCGGCCATGAAGGAGGGGCACCCCCCTCCTCCTATAAAAGGCCACCCCCTCCTCACTTCTCACACACACCTCCTTTTGAAGGATCTCTCTCCCCCTCTAGTATTATTCCCCATGGTCTCGGATTAGCGAGATACATGTTCCTGATGGCTTTATCTGGAAAGGAGTTGCTGCTTCCGCTGCTTTGCTGGAGCGAGGGACGGAGGTTGTCGGGGTACCGGACGTGTGTGCGATCACGGATGCACCGCTACTTTGCGGTGCTGGACTTGGTGGTGCTGGAGCTGGATCTGATGGACGTGCTGGAGCCGGACCTGCTGGACTTCATCACGATCTTGAGATCGGCAAGTGTACGACTACATCAACCACGAGTTCCTACTCGTTAACAAAGCTCGTTGTCTATGAGGGTAAGTTCTTGTTGGATGTATGTCCACTCGTTGCTTTGTACCTAGTAGATAGATCTTGGCGTGTAGTTCACAACGTAGAAAATTTTTTGTTTTCTATGCTGCGGACCCAACAGTGGTATCAGAGCCTGATCTATGCGTAGGTGCTTTGCACGGGTAGTACACATATGTTTATATGTGGGCGATGATGATCATGTTATTGCTTCTTTCATGTATTTTGGATATTGGTAGCATAGTGGGATGAAGCGGCCCGGACCAACCTTACATGTCATCGTACATGAGACCGGTTCCACGACTGACATGCAACTTGTTTTGCATAAGTGGCTGGCGGGTGTCTGTCTCTCCTACTATAGTCAATATCTGATTTACAACGAATTGCTAATAACTTAGTTATCCTCGTTGTGGTTCATGTTCGTAGGTAAGAACGGTTTTATCTCCGAAAGCCCTAAGCCACGTAAAACTTGCAATTGATAAATTAGAGGCGTCTAGTTTAGATTGTTGCTGGGCTAGTGTATTGATATGGTATTGTTGTAAGTAGATGTATGATAGATACTCTTACAACACTCAACGTGTAAGTTCCATAGACCTTGGCCTTACACACAAAGGAATGATAGAGATCATACCACGATGCAAGTGATAGAGATCAATTGCATGGACCATATCATCTCACTTTACACATTAGATGTTAGCATCTTATACTGCTAGTTTGGCGCTTTCTGTAGCATTGTAAGATGATCCCTCTTTTAGATATCAAGATAAAAATGTGTTCTTCCTTAAGTATGCATCGTTTTATGGATCGTATTTCGAGACATCACGTGATGATCGGGTGTACTCGACTCTACGCTTTCATACAAACGGGTGTAAGACAGTTTTACACATGCGAGTACTAAGGTTCTTACTTGGCGAGCCTAGCATGTACAGACATGGCATCGGAACACGAACCGAAAGGTTAAACATGAGTCATATAGTTGATATGATGCCCATATAGATGCTCGCCTTTGAAGCTACATCAACTCACGTGATGATCGGACTTGGTGTAGTGGATTTGGTTCATGTAATCACCAAAAAGGCACGAGGGATGTTGTTTTTGAGTGGGAGTTCATTTCTAATTTGGATTAGTCGAACCAAATTTGTCATAAATTAAATCAAAGTGAATTTGCATAGTTTGTTGTAGTCATTGGCATTCATTTTCTACCTTATGCTTAGTTTTTATTTGAGATAATAGAACTATAGAATTCTGGATATTTACTTTACGAGCTGGTATCTATTGTTTTGAATGTCAATTTAAAGTTTATAAGTCCTATTGCAAACTTTCAGCAAACTCTATTTACTCCATGAAGTTTAATAAGTAGTATTAAATCAAGAGTAAGAATTCCAATGTTAGCATCTAAAGTATCATGTTTGCCTCCATGATTATTTTGGTGTATACATATCTATTGTGCATACATGCTCCTATATTTTGGGGCCTAAATTATACTAACTCTGCCTGTGGAGAAATTTATAAACTTCAAAATTGAACAAACAATATGGATCATATTTACTCCCTCCGTCCTAAAATAAGTGACTTGCATTTCTCTAGATTCGGATGTATCTCAAACTAAAAAAAGTCTAGATACATACGAATCTAGACAAACCCAAGTCACTTATTTAGGGACGGAGGGAGTACATAAGACTTGGATGAGAAAACATGTATACCTCTTACAACAAATTCACCATCTTCAGATACCTTCACGGTCAATACTTTGATTCTTCGAAGATATCTACGCGTGCAGTATACCAGAATCTGTAAAGCCAACGAAACATATTTCTTAGTGAAAACATTGTGCTAATCACGATTTCGTATAAAAAGACAAACGTCACAGATCAAGTAAATCACTATTAAAACATAAATGTAAGCTTACCTCCACATCCAGAGCAGAATTAAGGCCATCTCTACTGTTCACCACTATGCTCAGCAACATGTTTTCTAACTGATAAACAGCAGTAGAAAATTAAAGAGAAGAAGTAGCATAAAGTAATAACCCCTCCATTTCAAAATAGATGTCATTTTAGAGTTGCACAAGATTAAGTGAGTTGGCACAAGTACTAAAAATGTAGGTGAAATGTCAATATTTCCAGCAAATGGTATCAAGAAAGTTCAGGGGATGTTGACAAGCTTCTGCACAGAAAAACGGTAGAGGCAGAGGTCTTGGGTGCAATGGCTGAGAGAAGGAGACCAGAGTAACAGGTACTTCCATATGAAGGCAGGCTGGCATCCAAAGGAAGATAGGATCAAGAAACTGAAAGATGCAGATGGGAAAAAAAATCGGGTGAACAATGCAGAAACATCAGAACAGATGGTATCAGAATTCTTCAAGGTGCTTCACACCAAAGACCCTGATATCAACCCCAATCAGATGCTAACACTCTTTGAGCACAAAGTCAAGGAGTATAAGAACAGGCCCTTATGTAGAGAATTCAGTGATGGCAAAATCCAGGATGATCTGTTTCATATAGGTCCCATCAAGACACCCGCGCTTTCCAGTGAGATTTTCCAAAGGAAGTGGGGCACACTGAGAGCCGATGTTATCAATGCAGTCAAGGAATTCTTCAGATCAGGGATTATGCTGACTGGGTAGGGGGACACAGTTATTTTCTTGAACAGTAACTAACCAGAAGAGCTCACAGATTTCAGACCTGTTAAGCAATGTAATGTGATTTATGAAATTGTGGCCAAATGCTTAGTCCATTGGATGAGATGACGACTGCTCTCCTTGCAAGCTTGATCTGACAAAGGCATATGAGAAGCTTGGTTTTTTTCCAGTCAATGAAGGGCCCACAGTGGGGAGGAGGGTTTCACTGTATATATTCCTGTTTGTGGCTGATGAACATGTATCCTTAATAGAGAAACCAAAAATGAAAATATTACAACCACGAGGCCCTGGCATTTCACATTTTCTCTTCTCGGACGATCTACTTTAGGGCATTGCACCAGTGAGCATGTATAATACTTGCATTGTTGCATTTGTACAAGAAGTGCACAAGTCAGCTCCATAGCCTCAGCAAGTGTTCTTCCTCTATAGTGAAGATTGCCCAGATACGACGCAACTAGTGAATAGATTACTAAAGAATGGATTTTTGAAAGAACACCAAACATTTGATGATGGTGATCCACTTCAAAGTGCAAGTCCAAAGGTATTAGTAGTTGACTATACACGCTTTGTACCATGTGTCATGTTGATGACACCACTATTGATGTTGATAGATTCTTTTAAAAGAAAAAGGAATTGCTGAAAGAGAATCTATAAAATATTTGGCAGAAAATAAAAGGTTGGAAATGTCCAACTTGGGTATATAGAAGATATACATGTTATGGCTATATTCCTTGCTTGTTAAACAATGTGGTTATGAGGTATTGGATATCGGTATTGGATATCGAATTGGTTGGTATGAAGTGTCATACAGGACAACACAATTCATGAACTACAATGGCCTAAGTAACCAGCAAGAGAATGAGTGATGATGTTCATCGAAAACAAATAAAGTGTTATTGTGTTTTTTGTTGTCATCAAACCAAGCCTTCAAGATTTGTTTAAATAATTGTTATTTTGTTCCGGTATCATGAGAACAGTGGCTGTTCAAATAATTAACATATTCCATAAAGGATGGATGAACTTTTACAGGTCTAGTTGGAGAAATCACATCCATAAACACTATTGCTAAAATGTCGCAAGACAAATGATTGAAAGATCACTTATGAAGTAACATCGTTGTTTGAATTATATTTGAAAGAAAACATGAAGAAACTCCATGTTGATGGAATTTTGGAGTCCTTGATTTTGATCAATTGACGCATATGAGACTTTCCTCGAGATAATTGAAACTCCGTTCATAGGCCAAAGAGGAACGGATGACTAGCTTATTGGAAATTGTGCATGCTGATGTGCATAAGTCCATTATGTGTAGCCATATGCGATGGATCTTTTTGCTTCATATGCTTTCTTCAAGAATTTGAGTGAATATATATGTATATTTACTTAATAAGGAAGAAGTATGAAACATTTGAAAGTTGTTCAAAGACTTTCAAGATGAAGTGAAAAATCATTGTAACAAGAAAATAAAGAGTTTATGATTCGATCATAAAGGAAGATATTTGAGTTACATGTTTAGCAAAAACACCTAAGACTTGAGGAATTGTTCCATGATTTGTGTTCCCCGATAAACCATAGGAGTATGGCATATTCGAGAGATGAAATCAAACCATGTTTGACATGGTAAGATCAAAGGTGTCATTCATAAAACTGCCATTATGTTTTAAGGATTGAAGCTTTAGAGACTACCGCTTTTACACTGAAAAGAGCACCATCGTGATCCGTTGAAATGACACCATAGGAGTTATGGTTTGGGATAAAACCCGAACTGTCTTTTCTTAAATTTTGGTATGCTATGCATAAGTAAAATGTTTACAACCAAAGTCGGATAAGCACGTCTTTGTAGGTTATCCCAAAGAATTTTTTGGGAATTTCTCCATAACACCAAGGACAAAAGAGTTTGTTACTTGGAACGTCAAATTTCTTGAGAAGGAATTTTTCGTGAAAAGTTAAGTGGGAGGACAATAGAACTTTGATAAGGTTGTTGAACCTTAGCTATATGTGCTAAGTAGCGCAGCGCCGGAAAGTGTCCCGGTGGCGGCCACAATGCTCATGGCTCTCGTGATTACAAAAGGTGTGATCTCGGAGATTAAAGTTCCTATAGAACCGTGTGGGTCGGTAAGAATCAAATAGTAAGATTTGATAAGCAAGTCGTTATTGTTTTGACAATGATGAACCGACTACATGCAAAGAAGCGATGATGGGCCCTGACTCCATAAAATGACTAGAAGTCATAGAATCCGTGATAGTATCCATACACGAGAAATCAAGTTTCTGAACTTGGAAGACCCTCCGGAAAGGCGTGAAGCCTATCGGTCGTGTTTGGATCTATAAAGAAATACACATGGATGTTTGACATCTATGAAATAGTCGACATGTCGGAAAGAAGTTTACGGCAATGTTCAAGGAGTTGATATGACAAGATATGATCTTTCATAGCGATATATAGTCTTGACGGATTAATGTAGCAACCACTACATATAATTTGGTATATGGTAGTTGAATAAACAAAACAAGGTTCTTCTAATAGAACGGTAACCTAGGACATGTACATGACATGGTCCGAAGGGTTTTGTTAATTCAAAGGGTGCTAAAAGGGCATGTAAACTTCAATAGTTGAAGCAAGCATAGCGGAGTTGGAATCGTCACCATGATGAAACTATTAAGAGAGTTTAAATTCATCGGAGATGATGAAGATGCTTGCATTTGCAAGAAATTAAGTGGGAGCGCTGAGACATATTTCTAATACATTATGTAGAGGACATATTGTTGATTGGAAATGATGTATCTTGAATTGACACAAGTTAAGGATTTCATTAAAATAAGATTTCGATGAAAGACTTGGGCAAACCCAGAATATTAGGCATCAATATCTATATGGATAGATTAAGGCGCTAATATGGTTGTGCGAGACATACATATATAAGATATTGAAAGGGTTCAATGTGAGATATTGAAAGGGTTCAATATGGAAACAACAAGAAAGGTTCTTGCTGCATGGAAAGGATTGTATCAAGATTCAAGTGTTTCAACACTTGGTGAGTAAAATCACATGAAGATTTTGATCGATTATACCATGATATGTATATATCTAGAATGTCCTATGCTCTAAATGTTATGAGCATATACCAGAATGATTCATAAGATGATCATTGGACAATAGTAAAGATATTATTATGAGCTTTGGAAGAACTAAGAATATATCATGTATAAGTGACAAATAGTTAAAGGTAGTTCATTGTAAAGTGTTACATTGATACTAGTTTTGTCATAAGATACAAATTAAATTTATCTCAATTTAGACTATGGGTGGCACAATATAATGGAAAGGATGTTCCATGATGGATTTGGATGAGTTCCAAAGTTGAGATATTGTGACGGATACTACAACAAAAGGCTAAGTATATGACTGCTATAGTAGCAGCATAGGAGGGCATTTGTGTTAAGTAGTTTGTTATCAAACTAGGTGTGGTTCAAAGTGGGCTAATACTATGAAGATATATTGTGTGACAATAATATCAACATATTTTGAGCCGAACAAACTAAAGGTCTCACTAGAGGACCAAATTTATACAATGCCATCTCATTTGAGAATGAGTGATGCGTAGAGACGCAGAGACATGCAAATACACACGGACCTGAAACTGTCAGATCCAGAGATTATGTTAACCACTAGCAATAGCGTATATGCAACACCAGAAAGCCATAGGTGTTCAATGCGCAAAGTTTTTCAAACTAGATTATTGACTCTAGTGCAAGTGGGAGACTGAAGGGAATATGCCCGAGAGGCAATAATAAAGTGGTTATTATCTTATTCCATGTTTATGATAAATATTTTATTTTACATGCTAGAATTGTATTGATTCGGAAACATCAATACATGTGTGTTTAATAAACAAAAAGGGTTCCTAGTCATGCCTCTCTTATAGACTAGCTTGTTGATTAACAAGATGATCAAGGTTTCCTGATCATGGACATTGGATGTTGTTAATAACAAGGTCACACCATTGGTGGAATGATGTGATGAACATTCATCCGAAGTATAGCATTACAATCAAAGTCATTATGTTTATATTGCTATAACATCATATGAAGTAATCTTTATCCTTAGACCATGAGATCAAGTTAATTGCTAACACCGGAAGAGTATCTTGATAGCATCAAACATCACACCGTAACAGGGTGACTATAAAGGTGGGTTCAGTGCTACGAAGGTGTTATGTTGAGGCTCATGGATCAAGAGTGGGATTTTTCCATCCCGATGACGGATAGATATACTCTGGGCCCTCTCGGTGATATCACATTGAAATAGCTTGCAAGCAAGTGATGTGATCACTAGAATGTTATATCACGGGAACAAGAAAAGAGTGCATGTCGGTAACGAGATCAAACTAGGTATGGAGATACCGATGATCGAATCTCGGACAAGTAATATATCGCGGGACAAAGGGATTTAGTTACTAGCGTTAAAGGTTCTCACGATCACAGAAGTCATCGTTGAATGTGTAGGAGTCAGTATGGATCTCCAGGTCCCGCTGCTGATTATTGATCGGAGAGGGGTCTCGATCATGTCTGCATTATTCGCGAACCGTAGGGTGACACACTTAAGGGATACCGACACCATTTGGAGCAAATATGTTTCAGATAAAGATTTAAGAAAGCGCTGGAATTATTTCAATAGACACCGAAACTGTTTCGGGTGAAAATGCTGAAATTGGTTCTGCATGTAATATTGAAATGTTGCAGGGGGTTTTATGTGAATGTTTGTTAATTAAAGTAATTAACAAAATTCTGAATAAAAATAATAAAAGAGTTTTATTAAATGAGAGAGCATTAAATTTGGAGAAATCTAATGCATTTAAAGTGGAGACTTTAAAAGAGAATGTGAAGGGGAAAATTTATGTGGAGGGAGTTACCACCACATGAATGGAGGAGGTGAAGAGTCACCTCATCCATGCGCCGGCCATGAAGGAGGGGCACCCCCCTCCTCCTATAAAAGGCCACCCCTCCTCACTTCTCACACACACCTCCTTGTGAAGGATCTCTCTCCCCCTCTAGTATTATTCCCCATGGTCTCGGATTAGCGAGATACATGTTCCCGGTGGCTTTATCTGGAAAGGAGTTGCTGCTTCCGCTGCTTTGCTAGAGCGAGGGATGGAGGTTGTCGGGGTACCGGACATGTGTGTGATCACGGATGCACCGCTGCTTTGCGGTGCTGGACTTGGTGGTGCTGGAGCTGGATCTGATGGACGTGCTGGAGCCGGACCTGCTGGACTTCATCACGATCTTGAGATTGGCAAGTGTACGACTACATCAACCACGAGTTCCTACTCGTTAACAAAGCTCGTTGTCTACGAGGGTAAGTTCTCGTTGGATGTATGTCTACCCGTTGCTTTGTACCTAGTAGATAGATCTTGGCGTGTAGTTCACACCGTAGGAATTTTTTTGTTTTCTATGCTGCGAACCCAACATTCATAACTGGGGGAAACTTGCTGCTGTGCTCATCATACCTTCCTCTTGGGGTTCCCCAACGAGCTCTACATCAACACCGAGCCATCAAGCATTTGTCTGGCGCCGTTGCCAGGGAGTCAAGGACATCTTCACAAGGGGAGTCCCTCATAACCAATCTCTTTACTTTGTTATTTTTGTTTTGCTTAGTTTCTTTTTGCTATGTTTGCCTGTTTCTTTATAAAAAACACACAAAAATTAGTTTTACAAGTTTGCTTTCTTTATCAAAAACACAAAAAATGACTACTCTTGAATACACTAAGTTGTGTGACTTCACTATCACCAACAACAATGATTTTATGAGCACACCTATTGCTCCGCCTGTGCCTGAAGATACTTTCTTTGAGATAAAACCTACTTTACTCAACCTTGTTATGAGCGAACAATTTTCTGGTATTGGTAATGAAGATGCTGCTGCCCATCTAAATAACTTTGTTGAACTTTGTGAGATGCAAAAGCATAGGGATATAGATGGTGATATTATTAAGCTTAAATTGTTTCCTTTCTCTTTGAGAGGAAAAGCTAAAGAGTGGTTGAATTCCTTAACTAGGAATAGTATTGATTCTTGGACTAAATGCAAAGATGCTTTTATTGGAAAATACTATCCTCCTGCTAAGATTATATCTATTAGAAGTGAAATAATGAAGTTTAAACAATCTGATAATGAGCATGTTGCTCAAGCTTGGGAAAGAATGAAATCTTTGGTTAAGAATTGTCCCACTCATGGACTGACTGCTTGGGTGATCATCCAAACTTTTTATGCAGGATTGAACTATTCTTCAATGAACCTATTGGATTCTGCTGTTGGAGGTACCTTTATGACCATCACTTTGGGTGCTGCAACAAAGCTTCTGGATAATATGATGGTTAACTATTCTGAATGGCATACTGAGATAGCTCCACAAGGTAAGGAGGTAAATTCTGTTGAGGAAACCTCCTCCTTGAGTGATAAAATTGATATTATTATGTCTATATGCTTGTTAATGGGAAAGCCCATTTTGATCCAAATAATGTTCCTTTAGCTTCTTTGGTTGCTCAAGAAGAGCAAGTTGATGTGAACTTCATAAGAAATAACAATTTTGGCAATAATGCTTATAGGAATAATTTTGGTAACAACAATTATAAGCCATATCCTCCCAACAATGGGAATTCTTATGGAAGTTCCTACAACAATAATAGGAATGCTCCCTCTGAACTTGAAGTTATGCTTAAGGACTTTATTAGTAAACAAACTGCTTTCAACAAAACTATTAAGGAAAAACTCTCTAATGCTGAAAGAAATATAGGCTGAAGCTCAATCTTCTTTGAATAAAATAGCTGCTAAACCTGAAACTAATGATAATCTGTTTGCAGCTACTAATGCCATACAGGTAAGAATTGATGAAAATGTTAGACTATTAGCTGAATTACATGCTAAGTGGGAAAGAGAAGATGAAATTGCTAGAAACATTAGTGTTTCTACTATCACCACCACTAGTGTTGAGGCTAGTAATGGTTCTACTACTTTAGATGATAATTTTGATTTTGATCTTGATGGTTGCAACATCTCTGAAGTTATTAAGTTCCTACAAAAGCTTGCTAAAAGTCCTAATGCTAGTGCTATGAACATGGCCTTTACAAAACACATTAATGATGCTCTCATAAAGATTAAAGAAGAAAAGATGAAACATAAAGCTTCTATTCCTATAAAACAAGAAGATGGTTGGGAACCCATCATTAATATGAAAGTGAATGACTTTGATTTTAAAGCTTTATGTGATCTTGATAGTAGTGTTTCTATTATGCCTAGAAGGATTTATGATATGCTTGATTTGCCTCCACTTGAAGATTGTTATTTGAATGTCCCACTTGATGATAATGCTAAAAATAAACTCATGGGGAGTCTTAATGATGTCCTTATTATGGTTAACAATGCCTATGTCCCCGTTGATTTCTGTGTTTTGGATGTTGAATGCAATGCTTCTTGTCCTATTACTTTGGGAAGATCTTTTCTTAGAACTGTTGGTGCCATTATTGATATGAAAGAAGGCACCATTAAATATCAACTCCCACTCAAGAAGGTATAGAACACTTCCCTAAGAAGAGAGATAAGATTTCTTTTGCCTCTCCTATGAAAACAAAATTTGGTTTTAATGCTTCTTCATTCGAGAACACTTGTTTTTTCTTGCTTCTTATGCCTAACTTAAAGGCGTTAAAGAAAAGTACTTATTGGGAGATAACCCAAAAGTTTTAGATGAGTCTTGGAATTTATTACTTCAGTAATAACCTCTCCTTATCCTTTTTATTTGCTTTTTGTGCCAAGAGTAACCTCTAATGAGAGAGAAGTAATGATTAGGAAAGTTGTTGTCCCGAAACAGATTTCTGTGCTTCACCGTAAAAATTTGTGTAAAATCTCTGAACGTGTTTTTGAGGCGCGAATTTTTGTGCTCCTGCCCCAGGTTGTTATCTAACTTTCGTTAGTTCAACACTTTTTGATTTGAGCAACAGAAGGTCTTAGAATTTTTTTGTCTTTACCTGCTGGTCTGTTTTGACAGATTTGTACCATTTTCTGCATTTGCTTCTTGTTGGTTCCTTTTTGAGTTCTTTTGGAGAATTGAGCTTTTTGAGGGAAGTGCTTCAGTATCTAGTGTTCTAATGGAAGTTTATTGGTATTGGAACTGAACCTTCAGACTTATTATCTTGAGTGCACTAATGTTGCTAATAAAGATTGTGTGAAGTTTTGTATGAAGGAAAATTTTCAATTGTATGGAAGGAATGAGTAATGAGATGAAGGATGGACTAAAGCTCAAGCTTGGGGATGCCATGCATGTCACCCCAAGAAATATCCAAGAAGTACAAGCGTCAAAGCTTGGGGATTCCCAAGGCATCCCCTTCTTCATCAATAAAAATTCCAGGTTTCTTTCAAACGCTTCATTTTTAATGCTTCATGCACAGTTGTGTTGTTCTTGGAGCGTCTTCTTTTTTGTTTTCGTTTTGGTTTTTCGTTTTCTTGGTTTTCTTAGTTTTCTGAATAAATTGGTTGGACCCCCTCTTTCATACATTGGTTTGCAAATAGTTTGGTTTGGTTTGGAAAAGAGTAGGAAAGTTCATGCTTATGTGGTAAAAAGAGCTCGTTTTTTACTGTGGCCTATGCTCTGTCATGCCATGCTTGATATTGTTTTGGCTTTATGCTTAGTATTCTTTGTTGTAGAATGACTTGTTATAAACAATTGCGACTGCTTAATGTGCCTTGGATGAATCATGCGTTGTTTTAGCATATTAAAGCATAATATTGTGGTATTCTCCTTTGATGCTTTATTTGGGTTGACTTGGCGCATGCTCACACCATGTTATGACTATCTCAAGTCACCATATCCTTTATGATCCTTTAGTTTTCAACTTGTAGTATCACTTTATGCTTTGTTCAATGATGTTTTGTCGCTCTGCATGATTATGGCCATTATTGCTCTCTTAGTTTGTTGCTCCCAGTCTTTTGCTAGCCTCCACAACCAAGTATGAGTTCCACTCATGCATCCAACTCCCTAAACCAAGTTATTCCAAAGTGTCCACCATACCTACCTACTAGTTTATGCTATTCCAAGTATATTCATGCTTTTGTTTACCTTCCAAATTAAACTTGTTATGAGAAAACTAGTGATTAAAGCTCTCACAAACTTGATGGCACACTTTACTTTTATTGCCCTTAATAAACTTGAACCATTGTGTCGTCTATGTTGTATATGCTTGCACTTATTTGTTGGGAATTAGCAGAACCATGTTGTCATGGGGAACGCTTTCAACATTGCACTTGGTACTTGTACTTAGTTGATATCATGCTCTTTTGTATATGGATGTCGTCGGTGTGAAATGAAAGGGGAGCTTGTAAGTCCATGGAGTTATGTATATGTGTTAGAGAAACGCCTGGGCCGCTGGTCTAATCCATGCTGACATGGTGGAAACTTGCAGCGTAACCATAATGAGCTGTCTATGAAGCATTCTTCTTATATAAAAAATAGAGTCCTATATTGAGAAAAAAGAGAAAAAAAGAGATTATGAAAAGAGGAAAGAGAGAAAAAAGAAGCATATTCCCATGGTAAATAAGAAGATTGCTGAGATGCTTGTTGTATGCTTGCCTTGTCATTTTGATATGGGGATTCTTCCGTATCATCGGGAAAGGGGTACCTCGTTGGCGGTTCTCTATGATACACATGTACTTATGATGACAAGAACTTACCGGTGAATAAACTTGAGTAGCATGAGGAGCGGCCCACGTATACAAGGGACATGGGATTTCTAACTTATACTTCGTCAAGCATGTACACCATAGTTTGTTCACTTTAACCTTAATCACTTCAAGATGCTTATGATAGGGGCAATGAGAGCTGAAAGCTATAAGTACCATAATTTTTGGAAGCTCTTTATGAGACTTGAATCCCTGCTTCCTTCTATGAAGGCCTTTCTTCCACCATTACATTGAGTCTCCACCTTCTACCTTTATGCACCTACTTTGAGAGCATAGTGGCCATTCTTAGTTCTATGTGCATTGTCCCAAGACTAGTTGATTGATGCATAACTTGATATTGCTTGTTTTAAACTATTTGTATCTAGTCACTCTTATGAACTTTGAAGGTGTCCTATGCATTTATATTTGCTACTCTATGAGGGACAAGCTGAATACTATTATGCTATGTTTTCTTTATGTGAAACAAACAAACGTCTTGCAAAGCATTGTTATTCATGAATCTTTTGTTTGTGCCTTTTCATGTTGCATCATAGTTTCTTTGTCTTATTGCTAGAACTTTGTCTTTCATGCTATCATTGAAGTACTATGATCCTAGATTTGAATGTTTTACAAATACTTTGATCAAGTCTTTGATGGTGCATGTCACCTCAAAAATTATTCTTTCTTTTTATCACTTACCTACTTGAGGACGAGCAGGAGTTAAGCTTGGGGATGTTGATACATTGCAAATGTATCTATAATTTTTTATGTTCCATGCTTGGTTTTATCCACTTTCTTGTGTTTTGTCCACACTTTGGAGTACTTTTCATATGATTTCTTGGACTAACCTACTAACAAGAGCCACAGTGCCAACTACCTGTTTTCTCCTGTTTTTGGTTCTAGGAAAGTCAGAAAATGAATATTCTCGGAATTGGACGGGACAAAATCCAAAGTGCCTATTTTCCGGAAGTCATCAGATGCCAGAATACGAGACGGAGAAGGGATGGGGGCCGGCCACACCACCTGATCACGTGGCCAGGCCTAGCCCGCGCCAGGGGGTGGTCTGGCCGACCCCAGCACCCCCTCGGCCTCTCCTTCCGCCTATATATTGCCCTCGGGACAAAAACCCTAAGTACCCGATCAAAAATCCATGAAAGAGTCTGTAGCCGCCGTCATCTCCATCCCTAGATCGGGAGGGATCTGAAGGTCTTCCCGACACCCTGCCGGAGAGGGGAATTCACCCTGAAGGCCTTCTTCATCACCATGCAAGCCTCCGGTGTGATGCGTGAGTAGTTCATCTTTGGACTACGGGTCCGTGTAGTAGCTAGATGGCTAGTTCTCCTCCTTTGTGCTTTCATGTCTAGATCTTGTGAGCTCCGTTCATGATCAAGATCATCTATTGTAATGCTGCATGTTGTGTTTGCGGGGATCCGATGGATATTGAGATGCTATTTCAGATTGATTATTGATTCTATCATGTCTTTGTTATATGTGATCTTGCATGCTTTCCGTTGTTAGTAGCTATCTTGGCCAAGTAGATGCTAGCAACTCCAAGAGTTAGTATTTATGCTCGATAGTGGGTTCATGCCTCTGGTAATCTGGAGAAGTGATAGAAATCTCTAAGGTACTAGATGTGCTATTTCTACTAGGGAGAAAACAATAATCCTTTGTTCATAGAACAATCGTATTGTTTACTTTACACGCAATTCGTAAAGCAATAATCTGTTGCTTGCAATTTAATACTAGAGGGGGTTCGGATGATAACCTGAAGGTGGATTATTAGTCATAGATGAAGTTGGATGGCGGTCTATGTATAATGTTGTAATGCCCAATCAAGTTCAAAAGGAGTCAAGATGATTAGTATATGCATGTATTGCTTTCTTGATGTTTGTCAATTGCCCCGCTGTAATTTGTTCACCCAGCATGTTATCTATCTTAAGGAGAGCCACCCCTGTAGTGAACTATGGATCCCGGTCCTTTCTTTTACATAAAATCTACAAACTGTTTACTGCTTTGTGTTTATTTTCTGCAAACTATTACTTCCATTCGATACGTTTAATCCTTCGTTTTCAGCAAAACCGGTGAGATTGACAACCTCATCGCAAGTTGGGGACAAAGTTCTGTGGTTGTGTTGTGCAGGTATCCATGTTGCTACTAGCACCGGTAGTGCGCCCTGCCAAGGCTCAGCTAGCAACACCTTTGGGGTGTTTCCTTGCTCCTACTGGTTCGATTAAACGTTGGTTTCATAACTGAGGGAAACTTGCTGCCGTGCTCATCATACCTTCCTCTTGGGGTTCCCCAACGAGCTCTACGTCAACACCGAGCCATCATGATGAAGATGACATGGAGAATGAGGGGGAGGGGAGGGTTTCATTGATGCACTAATGGGGCGGGCGGGCGGCTAACTACACCATGGAGTAAGACATTTTACTATGCGACACATGGTGCAATGTGAGCATGGATTCGACCATGAGCATGGAGCAAACAAGAGACACCTATTGGGTTAGGATGAAGGAGTACTTCGGTACATGCAACTAAAGTGGAATTGGGTGGACAAATATGTCTCTCTGTTCCCGTTGGTCTACAATTTCATCGAATTTTTCAAAGGTGGGAAGTGACATTGGCAAATGTTGAACGAGTGAACCTAAGTGGAACAAATGACAAAGATAGGATATGTTGAATTCTTTTATGATACTTTTTATATTCTATGAGGCTACTTTGTTCAAATTTATTATTGTCCATGACTATTTTTCTCTCTCTTTTGGTTCATGTAGCTCAACATTGTCCAAAATTTATTCAACAGATATCCAAAGACGGCCAAGAAGGCAATTTGGTTCAAGGAAGGATGTTCATATTGGACCATTATTATAAGGAGCTAGAGAATGAAGAGAAATGGAAGAACATGATGTCTTGGAAGTGCCAAACAGAGCCAAGAAGTCAACTATGGAGGCAACAATCATTGGTGACAATGAAGCATCAAGCGAGGATGGAAAGAGAAGCCCTGATCCAAACTCGGTTACAAAAATAACAAGAATACCCACTAGAAGGAAACACACAAAAGAAAAAGGAAAGTAGACAAAGATGATGACATGAAGAAGCCATTGGACGTTATTGTGAGTGCAAGAAAGGAATCTTTTGAGGAGCTGAAGTTTTTCGAGGAACAAAGAAATAGAGGAGAGGAGGGCTGCCATGGAGGAGAAGGAAATTGTTATCAAAGAAACTATCCGTCTCATGGAGCATGAGAAAAGTCTCTTCTTCATAGACACAACCAACCTTGGTGGAAGGAAAAAAGGAATACATCAACCTTTGTCGTGATCAAGTCTTGGCTCAAATTAGAATGATGGGAAGTTATGTGAATGGATACATGTGAGGTGCTAACATGGGAGGATACATGGGTGGCATGGAGCACCTATGGGGTGCATGGGTGGAATGAGTACACCTATGTGAGGCATTGGCGGCATAGGATAACCTACAGGTGGCATTGGAGGCATGTGTGGCATGGGTGGACACACCTATGGAAGGCATTGGAGGCATGGGCGCACTCATGGGAGCTACAATGGGTGGCATTGACGACATGGGATCACCTTCGGGTGGCATTAAGGAATGGAATCTACAATGGGAGGCATGGGAGATACAATTGGTGGATTCATGGATACCATGGTATCTCCCATGCCTTCCGCGGGTGGTTGTTTTGGTGCTTCCATGAGTGACGACACGTGCTACTAGAATACTACCAACACCGTCTAAGTTTCCATTAATGATGAAGCATAAGATGGAGATGCCATGGAAAGGACAAGGTATGATGATCATAAGCATTGATGTTGATGTTTGATGTGTCCGTGTGAACTTCAATTATGAAGAACTTTGTTGTGTCGAATTATGCTATGTTTTTGAACTATGCCATGGATTTGAACTATCTATGATGATCAAGTCATGATCTTGAATTTATATGTGTGTGTTGGGAGTTAGATTTATATGTTCATAACTTTTGCTTGATCTTGACAATTTGAGATGTATTTGATCTTGGCAAGCGGCAGTTAGTCGTGGCTTATTTTAGTGTGTATGGAAAACTGTTACCTACAGCGCATTGCATTTTAGTGCATTTTAGTGCGCCTGGAAATGCTGCAGCCTATCGCGCACACTAAAACAGCTCAAATGGCACCCAAAAACCAAAAAGTCATGCACTCTTTTAGTGCACATGTTGGATATGCTTATAATATTGGTAGTTGACGCACCTCTTGCAGGCGTTGAGTTTCCCTTCAGCAATCGCCATGGAATCGACCTAGGCGATCACTATGTCGTAGCCGGTGATATAGACAGAAGGATGTAGACACCCAAGTGCTAGGTGTCGCACGGTCACCTCAATTGGAGAAACCGTCAGGCGCCTGACCATGCGGGAGATGGGAGAGAAGGTCTACCGCATGGTCATGTTGGAAAAAAATTAGGTCTTGTGCTAGAATCTAAAACGGTTATTAAATTTCTTCTATAGTTCTTGAAATATTGAAGACACGAACAGTTAAATCGAATGTATCCTCAAGTAAGAGCCAACATGATATGGCTTCCTTCGGTACCCAAAAAAAATCATGTCTTCTGTGTTGCACTGAACTCTAATAGTTTGACATCCGTCAATAAATACCAGAGCGGTGTTAAATAAATCGTACTTTATTCTTCGGACGGTTAGCTGACCGCCTATGGTGAGAAGAAGGAAGAGATCGAGAAGGCCTGACTGCTAAAGAAGGATTTGAGTGTCTCATGGACAATGACACTAGAAACACATACATTTTACTCAGAGGTGTCACAAATTAAAGCACCGGTTACTGTGCCGTAATAGTCATACTGTGTGAGAACGCCATGCAGATGGCGCGGTGAAGTGCACATGTCTATCTAGTATGTATGTAAGCATGAAGGCGTTCAGCTTCATTTGGCCGTGAGCACGATCATACCCGCGGCTGGAGGCTTGAGCTTCACGGCCCAGTAACACTACTAGGAAATAGGCTATATGGCACAAGTAGCGAGCCACTTTTTACACACGCTACGAATATTTGTTGTACCATTTGATAAAGTTTCACGCTACAAGTTCTATTTGTAGCGTGGGGTTCAGAGAAGAATGCCGCAGGTAAATCTGGGCTCACGGATGGGTAGTTTGCCGCACGCTACAGATATTAACTTACCTATAGCATGGGAACTTTGCCGCACGCTAATAACCTCGACACCTTAATTTGCAGCCTACCCACACTCGATCCTCGGTCCCTCACTTCCCCCTGCACCGCCTCCTCCTCTCTCCCACCCCACGCCGCCACCCCATCGCCCCGACCCGCCGTCGGCCACAACTTCTCCTTCCCGGCGCCCTGCCCCAACCTGCGCCTTCTCCGACCTGCCGCCGCCGGCACCCAGTACATATTTTCTTTTTTACATGTATTTTTAGTTGTTGATTTTAGGATTACGTGATATAGTTTATTTAGATGGTTTTGGGGCTATCAAATCTAGTTAATTTTAGATGATATAGGGGTAGAAAATATAGTATTTTAGATGATTTTAGGATTACACAATATAGCTCATTTAGATGATTTTAGAGCTACCAAATCAAGTTGATTTTAGATGATTTAGTGGTGGAAAATATAAAATAGTTTAGATGATTTTAGGATTACACAATATAGTTCATTTTAGATGATTTTAGGGCTACCAAATCTAGTTGATTTTAGATGATTTAGGTGGTAGAAAATATAGAGTATTTGTTATCTAATTATTATTGTTTATTTTAGCTAACGTGGCAGATGAGCCTCGTCGGTACCATGGTATTTTTCTTAAAAGGGGAACAAAGGTGCCAAAGTGGACAGCTGCGGTTACCATCAACGGTGTCAAGATTCACCTTGGCGTGTGGAGGGACCAGGAGACGGTGGCACGTGCCTACGACTGATTGGCGATCGTGCACTACAACTCAAGGGGAGACTGATCTTCCCGCAATACCGAGCCACCGCACAGCAGCGCGCCCCAAGTGACATGCGTACTATCACGAGGGAGCAGGAGTGATGGCTCAAGATATCTCGAGCTCGTTTGGAACCCCAAGAGGAAGGTATGATGAGCACAACAGCAAGTTTTTCTCAGTTATGAAATCAAGGTTATCGAACCAGTAGGAGCAAGGAAACAACTCCAAAGTGTTGTTACCAACTTGGAATCCTGCACAACAGAACCACAGAACTTTGCCCCAACTTAAAGTGAGGTTGTCAATCTCACCGTTTTTGCTGAAAACAAAGGATTAACCGTATTGTGTGGAAGATAGTAATTGCTTGCAGAAAGTAAATAGTAAACAGTAAATAGTAGATGGTATATCAATGGTAAGAGAATGGATTGGGGTCCATTGTTCACTAGAGGTGATTCTCCTTAAGATAAATAGCATGTTGGGTGAACAAATTACAGCGGGGCAATTGATAGACTCGAGAAAGCATACCATGCATATACTAATCATCTTGACTCCTATGAGATTTGATTGGGCATTATAACATTATATATAGACCATAATCTAACTGCATCTATGACTAATAATCCACCTTCAGGTTATCATTCGAACCCCCTCTAGTATTAAGTTGCAAGCAACAGATAATTGCATTAAGCAAAGTGTGTAAAGTAAACAATACGATTGTCCCATGGATAAAGGATTGTTGTTTTCTCCCTAGTAGCAATAACACATCTAGTACCTTAGAGATTCCTATCACTTCCCCAGATTACCAGAGGCATGAACCCACTATCGAGCATAAATACTCCCTCTTGGAGTTGCTAGCATCTACTTGGCCAAGATAGCTACTAACAACGGAAAGCATGCAAGATCACAAATAACATAGACATGATAGAATCAATAATCAATCTAAAATAGCATCTCAATATCCATCGGATCCCCGCAAACACAACATGTAAGATTACAAATTGATGATCTTGATCATGAACGGAGCTCACAAGATCTAAACATGTTAGCACAAAGGAGGAGAACCAACCATCTAGCTACTACATGGACCCGTACTCCAAGGATGAACTACTCACGAATCACACTGGAGGCTGTCATGGTGATGAAGAAGGCCTCCAGGGTGATATCTCCCTCCGGCAGGGTGCCGGGAAGAGCTTCAGACCCTCCCCCCATCTGGGGATCGAAATGGCGGCGGCTACAGACTCTTCCGTGGATTTCTGTTTGGGTCTTTGATCGGGTACTTAAGGTTTTCATCTCGGGAGGCTTTTATAGGTGAAGGGGCAAGGTCGATGGAGGCTCGAGGGGCCCACACCAGTTGGCGGCGCGCCTAGGGCTGGCCGCGCCACCCTAGGGTGTGCCCGCCTCGTGGCCCCTCTTCGGCTCCCCTCCGGACTCCGTGTTACTTCGGGTAAAATATTGACTTTGGATTTTGTCCGGTCCAATTCCAAGAATATTTCCTTACTAGCTTTTCTGAAACCAAAAACAGCAGAAAACAGGCAACTGGCACTGTGGCATCTTGTTAATAGTTAGTTCCAAAAAATGTATAAAAATACCCCAAAGTGTGGACAAAACATAAGAAAGTAGATAATAAACAAGCATGGAACATCAAAAATTATAGATACGTTTATGATGTATCAACATCCCCAAGCTTAACTCCTTCTCTTCCTCGAGTAGGTAAGTGATAAAAAAGAATATTTTTTGAGGTGACATGCACCATCACAATCTTGATAAAGGTATTTGTAAAACATTGATAGCTGGGATCATAGTACTTTAACATAACATGAAAGATATAGTTCTAATAGTAAGACATAGCAACTATGTTGTAACATGAAAAGGTACAAACAAAAGATTCATGAATAACAATGCTGTGAAAGATGTTTGTTTGTTTCACATATAGAAAACATAATGAGAATGGTATTCAGCTTGTCCCTTATGGTATAGCAAAACATAAATGCATAGGACACCTTCAAAGTTCATAAGGGTGACTAGATACAAATAATTTAAGAACAAGCAATATCAAAATTATGAATCAATCAACAAGTTTTGGGACAATGCACATTAAACTAAGAATGACCACTATGCTCTTTTAATAGGTGCATAAAGAAAGAAGATGGAGACTCAACATAAAAGTAAAAGAAAGGCCCTTCATAGAAGGAAGCAGGGATTCAAGTTTCATAAAGAGCTTCCAAAAATTATGGTACTTATTAGCTTTCAGCTCTCACTGCCCCTATCATAAGCATCAGGTGATTAAGGTTAAAGTGAACAAATATGAGGATATGCCTGACAAGTTATAAGTTGAAAATCTCATGCCCCTTGCTTACGAGTACCGAACCTCATGCTACTCAACTTTAGTCACGAGTAAGTTCTTGTCATTGTAAATACATGTGTATCATAGAGAACCACCAACAGGGTACCCCTTGCCCCATGATATAGGAGCTATCCCATATCAAAATGACAAGGCAACAGACAATGAGCATCTTAGTGATCTTTTTATTTGCTATTTGCATAGGTTTTTATTGAGGAGGCTTCACCGATTGCTCACTATGGTTATGCTGCAAGTTTCCGCCATGATTAGGCATGGCTTAGGCTAGCCGTCCAGGTGTTTCTCTAACACATATACAAACTCCATGAGCTTACAAGCTCCCCTTTTATTTCACACCGCCAGGATCCATAAGCAAAAGAACATGATATCAACTAAATAATGTGCAATGTTGAAAGCGTTCCCCATGGTAACATGGTTCTGCTAATTCACAACTTATAAAGCGCAAGCATATACGCAACATAGATGGGAACAATGGTTCAAGTTTATTAAGTGCATGAAAGTAAAGTGTGCCATCAAGTTTGTGAGAGCTTTAATCACTAATTTTCACATAACAAGTTTAATTCGGAAGGTAGATAAAAACATGAATATACTTGGAATAGCAATAATGCTAATAGGTAGGTATGGTGGACTCTTTGGAATAACTTGGTTTTATTTGCAGTTGGATGCATGAGTGGAACTCATACTTGGTACATGAGGAGGCTAGCAAAAGACTAAGAGCGACCAACTAAGAGAGCAATAATGGCCATAATCATGTAAAGCGACAAAACATTATTAATTAAAGAATAAAGTGATATTACAAGTCAAAAACTAAATGACCGTAGAGGCTATGGTGACTGGTATAGTCTTAACATGGTGTGAGCATGCACCAAGTCAACCCAAATAAAGCATCAAAGGAGAATACCACAATATTATGCTTTTGTATGCTAGAACAACGCATGATTCTTTCAAGGCACAATAAGCAATCTCAATTGTTTGGAACAAGTCATGCTATAGCAATAATCACTAAGCATAAAGTCAAAGCAATATCAAACATGACATGATAAAGTCTAGGCCACAGTCAAAACAAGACTCCTTTTATACCACTTATAAGCATGAACTTTCCTACTCTTTTCCAATCCAAATCAACGTATTTGAAACTATGTATGAATGCGGGGGTCCAACCAATTTATTTAAGCAAACCAAGCAAAAGAAAACTAAAAACAAAACGAATACGCTCCAAGAACAACACAATTGTGCATGAAACAATAAAAATGAAGTGTTTGAAAGAAAACCTAAGATTTTTATTAATAAAGAAGGGGATGCCTTGGGCATCCCCAAGCTTTGACGCTTGTAATTCTTGAATATTTCTTGGGGTGTCACAGGTGGCATCCCCAAGCTTGAGCTTTTGTCCATACTTCATCTCATCACATTATTCTTCCCTACACTTTAAAATTTCCTTCATACAAAACTTTACACAATCTTCATTAGCAACATTAGTGTATTCAAGATAATAAGTCTTTAGGTTCGGTTTAAACACAAGCAAAACTTCCATTAAAACACAAGCTATTGTATCAATTCCTTTTAAAAGTTCAAGTGATCAAAGAGAACTTAAAGAGAAAGAGATTAAGAGGCAAATGCAAATAATGGCAGAAATCTGTCAAAACAGACTAGAAGGTAAAAACCGATTTTTTTGAAGACCTTCTGTTGCTCAAATTGAAAAGTGTTAAACTAACGAAAGTTAGATAACAACCTGGGGAAGAAGCAAAAAATTATAGATCAAACCGACGTACAAAGGTTTTTCACGAATTTTTACAGTGAAGCACAAAAATCTGTTTCAAGACAGCAACTTTCCCAAGTATTACTTCTCGCTCATTAGAGGGCTATTCTTGGCACAAAAACCACACAAAAAGGATAAGGAGAGGTTATTACTGAGGCAATAACTTCCAAGACTCAACAAAAGAAAAACTTACTGAATAAAAATTTAGGTTATCTCCCAATAAGTGCTTTTCTTTAACGCTTTTGAGCTAGGCATAAGAAGCAAGATTCAAGTTTTTTCAAATGAAGAAGCATTAAGAGAAAATTTTGTTTAAATAGGAGAGGCAAAATGAATCTTCTCTCTCTTCTTAGGGAAGTGTTCTATACCTTTCTTGAGTGGGAATTGATATTTAATGGTGCCTTCTTTCATATCAATAATGGCACCAACAGTTCTAAGAAAAGGTCTTCCCAAAATAGTAGGACAAGAAGCATTGCATTCAACATCCAAAACATAGAAATCAACGGGGACATAGGTATTATTAACCATAATAAGAGCATCATTAATACTCCCCATGAGTTTCTTTTTAGCATTATCATCAAGTTTGACATCTAAATAACAATCTCCTAAAGGTGGCAAATCAAGCATTTCATAAATCTTTCTAGGCATAATAGAGACACTACTATCAAGATCACATAAAGCTTTGAGATCGAAATCATTCACTTTCATATTAATGATGGGTTCCCAACCATCTTCTAATTTCACAGGAATAGAAGCTTTATGTTTCAATTTTTCTTCTTTAATTTTTATGAGAGCATCAGTAATGTGTTTTGTAAAGGCCATATCCATAGCACTAGCATTAGGACTTTTAGCAAGCTTTTGTAGGAACATAATTACTTCAGAGATATTGCAACCATCAAGATCAAAATCATAATTACCATCCAAGGTAGTAGAGTTATTGTTTCCCATATTTCGAAGAATTTTAGCATTTTTATTGGAAAAGGTTCCATTGGTTTCAGGCATTGTTGCAAAAGGAATGGGGACTTCGTGTGGTTTGCTAGCATCAACATTGGTGGTGGTGATAGTAGATATACTATTATTTCTAGCAATTTCATCTTCTCTTTCCCACTTAGTATGTAATTCAGCTAACGGTCTAACATTTTCATCAATTCTAACTTGTATGGCATTAGTAGCAGCAAAGGGGGTTTCCATAGTTTTAGGTTTAGCATCCATTTTATTAATCAAAGAGGATTGTGCTTCAGACAAAGAGGGTATACTTTTTTCAGCATTCAAAAGTTTTTCCTTGACAGTTTTATTGAAAGCAGTTTGTTTACCAATAAAATCCTTAAGCATGCCTTCAAGTTCAGAGGGTGCACTTCTATTGTTGTTGTAGGAATTTCCATAAGTATTACCATTATTGGGAGGATATGGCCTATAATTATTATTACCAAAATTATTCCTGTAGGCATTGTTGCTAAAATTATTGTTTCTAATGAAGTTCACATCAACTTGCTCTTCTTGAGCAACCAAAGAGGCTAAGGGAACATGATTTGGATCAATATGAGCTTCCCCATTAACAAGCATAGACATAATTACATCAATTTTATCACTCAAGGAGGAGGTTTATTCAATAGAATTTACCTTCTTACCTTGTGGAGCTCTCTCAGTGTGCTATTCAGAATAGTTAACCATCATATTATCAATGAGCTTTGTTGCAGGACCCAAAGTAATGGTCATAAAGGTACCTCCAGCAGCAGAATCCAACAGATTTCTTGAAGAATAATTCAGTCCTGCATAAAAGGTTTGGATAATCATCCAAGCAGTCAGTCCATGAGTGGGACAAATCTTTACCAAAGATTTCATTCGTTCCCAAGCTTGAGAAACATGTTCATTATCAAATTGTTTAAATTTCATTATTTCACTTCTCATAGATATAATCTTAGCAGGAGGATAGTATTTTCCAATGAAAGCATCTTTGCATTTAGTCCAAGAATCAATACTATTTATAGTTAGGGGTAGCAACCATTCTTTAGCTTTTCCTCTCAAAGAGAAAGGAAACAATTTAAGCTTAATAATATCTCCATCTATATCCCTATGTTTTTGCATCTCATAGAGTTCAACAAAGTTATTAAGGTGAGCAGTAGCATCTTCAGTACCAACACTAGAGAATTGTTCTTTCATAACAAGATTGAGCAAAGCAGGTTTAATTTCAAAGAAAGTAGCTTCAGGAACAGGTGGAGCAATAGGTGTGCACATGAAATCATTGTTGTTGGTGCTAGTGAAGTCACACAACTTAGTGTTTTCAAGAGTAGTCATTTTTTTGTGTTTTTAATATAAAGAAGCAAACCAGTACAACTATTTTTTTGTGTTTTTTGATAAACTAAGCAAAACAAAAAACAAAGTAAATAGATTGGTTATGAGGGACTCTCCTTGTGAAGTTGTCCTTGACTCCCCGGCAATGGCGCCAGAAAAAGGCTTGGTGGCTCAAGATATCTCGAGCTCGTTGGGAACCCTAAGAGGAAGGTATGATGAGCACGACAGCAAGTTTCCCTTAGTTATGAGACCAAGGTTATCGAACTAGTAGGAGCAAGGAAACAACTCCAAGGTGTTGTTACCAACTTGGAATCCTGCACAACACAACCACAGAACTTTGCTCCAACTTACAGTGAGGTTGTCAATCTCACCGGTTTTGCTGAAAACGAAGGATTAACTGTATTGTGTGGAAGATAGTAATTGCTTGCATAAAGTAAACAGAAAAACAGTAAATAGTAGATGGTATATCAATGGTAAGAGAATGTACCGGGGTCCATAGTTCACTAGAGGTGATTCTCCTTAAGATAAATAGCATGTTGGTGAACAAATTACAGCGGGGCAATTGACAAACTCGAGCAAGCATGCCACGCATATACTAATCATCTTGACCCCTTGATACATCCATTTTGCATCACTATTCTATATCATAATTTACTGTTATTTATTGATATATTTCATATTAAGAGATGATACTTATGTTATTTCATCTGTTTTTGCATGGTTGATGAATTTTGGAGCATGGACCACTGCAGTCAGGATTCTGATGGAAAAGGGGCTGTTTGGAGGCGAAATTCGCGAAGATCAGAAAATCCGGGAAACTACATGGAAAATTCTATTTTTCCAGAAGACGGAGATTTCCAGAAGGGGGAGTGTTGATGGGCCACAGGGGGCCCACACCACCCCCTAGCACGGGCAACCCTAGGACGTGCCAGCAGGTGGTGTGGCCACCCTGGCCCACTCCAGGCTCTCCCCTCTAGCGTATATTATCCCCTCGAAACCCTAATACCTGGGGAGCGACCACAGAAAGATTCCGCCGCCTCTGCGGGGCAGAAAACTACAGAGAGAGAAAGATCTCTCCAGCAGACAGAATTCTGTCGGGGAATTCCTTCCCGGAGAGGGAGATCGTCACCATCAACACCCCCATCAAGCTGGACTTCATCGGGATCATCATCATCATCATCATCACCATCATCATCTCCACCAGCACCATCATCACCACTCCATACCGCTGTAACAATTGGGTTGAATCTTGCATAGTTCTTAGGGGAAAGTTTCCCGGTGTTGATTACTCCTTGTAGTTGATGCTATTGAGTGAACCATTGAATTATCGTTTAGGTTCAGATTTTTACATATCATTATATCATCTCTGATCTTGATCCATATGATGTCTTGTGAGTAGTTCGTTTAGTTCTTGAGGACATGGGAGAAGTCATGTTGTTAATAGTGGAATTGTGTCGAGAAAGATTCAATAGTTTGATATTTAAGTTGTGGTGTATTTCTTCTAGTGGTGTCATGTGAATGTCGACTACATGACACTTCACCTATACGGGCCTAGGGGAATGCATTGTGTATTTGGATACTAATCATAGGGGTTGCCGGAGTGACAGAAACCTGAACCGCCGTTAGGAAACCTTTGTACAAGGGACGTCAGGGTCTTAGATTTTAAAGCTGTGGTTAGGTTTGTACCTTAATTACTTTCTTGTACTTGCGGATGCTTGCAAGGGGTATAATCACAAGTATGTATTAGTCCTAGGAAGGTCGGTACATTAGCACAGGTTCACCCACACAACACTTAGCAAACTAAAGAAGATTAATCAACTATATGAAGCAAAAGCACTTGACGATATTCCTGTGTGTCCTCGAGAACGTTTGGTCATCTTAAGTAATACAACCGGCTTATCCTTTGCTAAAGAAAGGATTGGGCCACTTGCTGCATTTATTATTATTATCTTTTATTTACGCGTACTTTATTTACCTGTATTATCAAAAAACCCTAAAAATCTGTTTGCTAAGTATTTATAGAGAATTCCTGCTCCAAGCCACTCGTCAACACCTTCTACTCCTCGTTGGCTTCGACACTCTTACTTATCGAAAATACTGCGAAACACCCCCTATACTTGTGGGTCATCAAGACTATTTTCTGGCGCCGTTGCCGGGGAGTGAAGCGCTATTGGAGAGTGGAACTGGTAAAGGAAACTTCTACTGTGAGTATTGTTTATTTCTTTTAGTTACTTTATTTTCAATATGGATAATTCGTTGAGTTTCTTATTTCGTAACTACCACTGCTAAGGTAGTAGATGAACCACCACCCGCTGAGAATGATACTTTTAAAATACCTACAAGAATTATTGATTGTGTTATGGATAACTACTATTTTGGAGATGGAACTGTTCATCATGGTGATCATTTGCTCTTTATACACGAATTATGCAGGTTGTTCAAGTGTGTAGGTATTACAACAGATCAACTCAAGAAGAAGTTATTGTCATTATCACTGAAAGGAAGAGTTGAGGAATGGTATAAGTTGCCGAAGAATGGCCAATCTCTTGAATGGGAGGAAATAGTGCCTCTCTTTTATTCCAAATTTTATCCTCCTAGTGAGATTCATAAAGATCGGAATCAAATATACAACTTTTGGCCTCTTGATGGAGAGAGTACATCTCAAGCTTGGGGGAGATTGAAGTTACTAATTCTCAAATGTCCCATTCATGAGCTCCCCAACAATATTATTATCAATAACTTTTATGCAAGGCTCTCTCTTCATGATAAGGATTTATTGGATGCCTCTTGTGCTGGATCATTCACTCGCATGGAAGAAGAAGCTAAATGGGATCTTCTATACCATATTCAAGATAATGCTGAAGCATAGGAGAATGATAAAGGAAGAAAGTCAGGTATAAATTATGATTATGAATGCATTGAATATTTTATGGGAACTGATGACTTTAAAACATTAAAAAAATGCTTATGGTTTAGACTCTCAAGCTATTGCAACTTATTTTAAGGCTTTTGCTTCCTATATTAAAATTCCTAAAAAGAAATGGAATAAGTATCACGAGCCATATAAAGATATTGCTAATTGTGTTCCTGCAAGAAATACTGAAGTTTATACTGCTGATACGTCCATTTTGCATCACTATTCTATGTCTTAATTCACTATTATTCATTGATATATTTCGTATTGAGAGGTGATACTTATGTTATTTCATCTGTTTTTGCATGGTTGATGACTTTTGGAGCATGGACCGTTGTAGTCAGGATTCTGATGGAAAATGTGTTGTTTGGAGGCAAAATTGGCGAACATCAAAAAATCCGGGAAAATATATGGAAAATCCTATTTTTCCAGAAGACAAAGGATGCCAGAAGAGGGAGTGGAGATGGGCCACAGGAGGCCCACACCACCCCCTGGCGCGGGCAGCCCTAGGCCGTGCCAGCAGGTGGTGTGGCCGCCCTGGCCCACTCCAGGCTCTCCCCTCTGGAGTATATCATCCTCCCGAAACCCTAAGACTCGGAGAGCGACCATAGAAAGATTCCGCCGCCTCTGCTGGCGGAAAACACTGAGAGAGAAAGATCTCTCTGGCAGACAGATTTCTGTCAGGGGAATTCCTTCCCAGAGAGGGGAGATCGTCGCCATCAACACCACCATCAAACTAGACTTTATCAGGATCATCATCATCATCACCACCATCATCACCATTAGCACCCTCATCACCATCTCCATATTGCTGTAACAATTGCGTTGAATCTGGCATAGTTCATAGGGGAAACTTTCCCGGTGTTGATTACTCCTTGTAGTTGATGCTATTGAGTGAACCATTGAATTATTGTTTATGTTCAGATTGTTATACATCATTATTCCATCTCTGATCATGATTCATATGATGTCTTGTGAGTAGTTCATTTTGTTCTTGAGGACATGGGAGAAGTCATGTTGTTAGTAGTGGAGTTGTGTTGAGAAAGATTCAATAGATTGTTATTTAAGTTGTGGTGTACTTCTTCTAGTGGTGTCATGTGAACGTCGACTACGTGACACTTCACCTATATGGGCCTAGGGGAATGCATTTTGTATTTGGATACTAATCGTAGGGGTTGCTAGAGTGACAGAAACCTGAACCCCCGTTAGGAAACTATTGCACAAGGGACGTAAGGGTCTTAGAGTTTAAAGCTGTGGTTAGGTTTCTACCTTAATTACTTTCTTGTACTTACGGATGTTTGCAAGGGGTATAATCACAAGTATGTATTAGTCCTAGGAAGGTCGGTACATTAGCACAGGTTCACCCACACAACACTTAGCAAGCTAAAGAAGATTAATCAACTATATGAAGCGAAAGCACTTGACAGTCTTCCCATGTGTCTCGAGAACGTTTGGTCATCTTAAGTAATACATCTGGCTTGTCCTTTGCTGCATAAAGGATTGGGTGACTTGCTGCATTTATTCCTACTATCTTTTATTTACTCGTACTTTGTTTACTTGCTTTATCGAAAACCCTAAAAATCCGTTTGCTAAGTATTTGCAGAGAATGCCTGATCCATACCACTAGCCAGCACCTTCTACTCCTCGTTGGGTTCGACACTCTTACTTATCGAAAATACTGCGATACACCCCCTATACTTGTGGGTCATCAACTGCTAATCATGTTTTACCTGAACCTTACATTGAGAAAATACCTTTCCTAGTTAAAGTAAAGGAACATTCTATGATAGCTAGTATGGTTAATGAAAGTACGAATAAAGCCATTGAACCTGATGAACAAGTGGATGCTGAACCTATAATAGCAAATGTGAAAGACTTTGTCACTAAATATGTAGAAGAGGGATACACTATCCTTTGTAAGGATATCCCTAATATTGTTTCACAAAGTAGTGTTATGAGAGCTAGTGTCCCTGTGTTTTCTATTAGGATAAGTGATCATTGCTATAATGGTTCTTGTGATAGTTATATCCTTAAATTTATGCATGATACTGAAAGTTATTATGAGAGAGGAAAGACTGTTCTTATGCATCTCAATAATATCAAGTTTCCTCGTTTTATGCTAAAAGTTTTTATGTTGTGCTTCTTTTGCCTTCCTATGCTAGTAGCCTCTAGTTTCAACAACTTGTTTACTTACAAAATTTCCTTGCATAGGAAATGGGTTAGACTTAAACATGTGTATTTTTGCTCCTTGATGCTCTCTTTTACTTCAATTCATATTTTTATGTGAGCATCATTAAAATTATCATGCCCATCTTAATGGCTATAAAGAAAGAGATTTTTGGGAGACAACCCAATTTAGTTGTGCTTTCAGTTGTTTTGGTTTATTTGAGTCTTGGAAGTTATTACTCTGGTAGTAACCTCTCCTTATCCTTTTTGTTTGGTTTTTGTGTCAAGATCAACCTGTAATGAGAGAGAAGTAAGATTTGGGGAAGTTGCTGTCTCGAAACAGATTTTTGTGCTTCACCATAAAAATTCGTGAGAGATCTCTGTACGTCAGATTGAGCTGTAATGTTTTGTGCTTCTGCCCTAGGTTGTTATTTGACTTTCGTTAGTTTTGCACTTTTTGATTTGAGCAACATAAGATTTTCGAAAAAATTAATCTCTACCTGTTAGTGGTCTGTTTTGACAGATTTGTACAACTCTTGCATTTGCCTCTTAAATCGATTTCATTTTTGAATTCTTTGTGGGTTTTCAGAAGGAGTTGCTACAGTAGCTTATGTTTTGATGGATTTCAGTTGAAATTGGACTTAAAAGGTTTATTACCTCGCTTACACTAATGTTGCTAATGAGAATTGTGTAAAGTTTTGTGTGAAAGAAATTTCTAGGTTATTGGATAAAATTGTGTAATAAGAAAGTGAAAGGTTTCATGACTGGAGAAACATGTGTATGAAGATGAAGATATTGATGTTATTCACGCGGTGACTCCGGAAGAATCTACTAAATACCAAGTTCAGAGACCTGCAAAGTCCGTTTTCGAATAGGTAATAGTTCCGATAAGAAAAGTTCCGCGAAAATTCTGTCCAGTTATATTTTTGCAGTTTTTATCCAACAAGGAAAGCAACGAAGCGAAAGAGGTACAGAAACAGAGTTAGGGTGGCTCACACCATCCCCTGGCGCGGGCCCCCTGGCCACGCCAGCAGGTGGTGTGGCCAACCCAGACTCCGTCTCTGACCCGTTTTTCTCCCAGTACCTTCCTTATGTTGTAAAAATTTGTAATATATAATCCCCAGATCCCCCGAGGTTCGTATATCGTGTTCTCGTCGTGTTTTCGCTGTTCATATGTCGTTTCAGGGTTCGTCTTTGGAGGATTATGAGCTGCGGAGCCGGCGCGAGCTCCATCGCGACTTAGAGCAGAAGACCATCGTAGGATGGGTGGAAGAAGAAAGGATCACAGGTAGGCACGGAGATATGGATCGGAGCATTAAGGAAGAAGTGTAGGGCATGTCGGCATGCATGAAAGGACAAGGGCTGATACCTCCAATTCTAAACCTGAGTTCCTACCCTGCAGCGGTGGAAGCTCTATGGGCCACTGATGAGTTTTGTGATAAGTACCGAGTCCTGAGGAGAAAGGTGGACATACTGCAAGAAGAGAATAACAGGCTCCACAAGATCCTGGAAGATCATCTCATTTTGATCGAGAGACCACCACCACCGAAGGAGTAATTCATCATCAGGTTTTGGCATCCCCTTGGTTTGTTCCAAGCTTGCGGGAGTGCCGCGGTACCACATCACTACTTTCTATCTTTTTACCTTTTTAATAGAGTCATATCATGAATAGAGAAGTTATCATGTAGGATGGTTTGCATTATGGAAGTGTCCCCCCCTCTTGTTAGATATTTATGTATCCCTTGGTGTGAGTTGCCGTTATGGAATATTAATGAGAACTTCTATCATTTACTATTTTGCATATCTTATATTAGTTTTCAATTCATGTTATATGATTGATCTTGTTGTTAGTATTGGTATCACTTTGGGATCATTGAATTAATTTAATTGGTTTTGGCAAACCTGGCTCGGTCAGTAGCAGCACTATTTTTGAGAATTGAATGAAAAAAGATAAAAGTACTCTTAAAGAAATATAATTTCATCATCTTTCTTTCTTGATTTGCTCCTAAGTTTAGTATTCTCTAGTTAAGATCTTTTGTGCTTCCAAGGAAGATTGCATGTTTGTTTTTATCATTTGTATGTTTGTTTGTTTCCTTCAACTATTAAGCTTGCTACCCAACCTTGCTAGCCAAAAGCCTATATTGAGAGGGAAAGCTTCTCGTGCATCCAATCCTTAAACCAAAACCCTATGTCATTTGTGTCCACCATACCTACCTATTAGCATTATTGCTATTCCAAGTAAATTCATGTTTTTATCTACCTTCCGAATTAAACTTGTTATGTGAAAATTAGTGATTAAAGCTCTCACGAACTTGATGGCACAATTTACTTTCTTGCACTTAATAAACTTGAACCATTGTGCCCATCTATGTTGCGTATATGCTTGCGCTTTGTAAGTTGTGAATTAGCAGAACCATGCTGTCATGGGGAACGCTTTCAACATTGCACTTGTACATTGTACCTAGTTGATATCATGCTCTTTTGTTTATGGATGTCGTCGGTGTGAAATGAAAGGGGAGCTTGTAAGTCCATGGAGTTATGTATGTGTGTTAGAGAAACGCCTGGGTCGCCGGTCTAATCCATGCCTAATCATGGTGCAAACCTGCAGCATAACCATAATGAGCAATCTATGAAGCATTCTTCTTATAAAAAAGAGATAGAGATTGAGAAAAAGGAGAAAAAATAATTGAGAAAATAGGAAAGAGAGAAAAAAGCACCATTTCCCCATGGTAAATAAGAAGATTGCTGAGATGCTCATTGTCTGCTTGCCTTGTCATTTTGATATGGGGATTCTTCCATATCATCGGGCAAGGGGTACCCCATTGGCGGTTCTCTATGATACACATGTACTTACTATGACAAGAACTTACCGGTAACTAAACTTGAGTAGCATGAGGAGCGGCCCTCGTATTCAAGGAACATGAGATTTTCAACTTACAACTTGTCAAGCATATCCTCATATTTGATCACTTTAACCTTAATCACCTAAATATGCCTATGATAGGGGCAATGAGAGCTGAAAGCTAATAAGTACCATAATTTTTGGAAGCTCTTTATGAAACTTGAAATCCTGCTTCCCTCTGCGAAGGGCCTATCTTTTACTTTTTAGTTGAGTCAGTAAACCTATTCCCTTCTATCTCAGCATGTATTTTGAGTTGTTGTGTTTCATGCATTCATTTGATGATTTATTCAATCATTTTTATTATGTTCCTTGTTTTGCACATTGCTTTTATATTAGTGAATACTACTTTGAAAGCTATAATTAAAAACCCTTTATGTGTGAACTCCTGCAAATTGTCAGCTATTCTTGGACCAAGAGCTAAGTTTGCCATTACCAATTGTTATTTACTTTATGTATCTTTATGGTGTTTCCTTTACCTATTGCAAGTTAAGTTATATAATAGTGAGTTGTCTTCTATTATGATTTGTGTATTGATGAATGTGATGCTTCTTGTCCATATTCTTTTACCGACTCTTCACTCCATAAACCTGAGGTCATGTTTATTGAGCTCAGTTTTCACTTGGGGACAAGCAAAGTCTAAGCTTTGGGGAGTTGATACGTCCATTTTGCATCACTATTCTATATCATAATTTATTGGAAAAGGGGTTGTTTGGAGGTGAAATTTGCGAAGATCATAAAATCCAGGAAAATACATGGAAATTTCTATTTTTCCATAAGACGGAGATTGCCAGAAGGGGGAGTGGAGATGGCCAACAGGGGGCCCACACCACCCCCTAGCGCGGGTAGCCCTAAGCCGCGCTAGCAGGTGGTGTGGCCACCCTGGCCCACTCCAGGCTCTCCCCTCTGGCGTATATTATCCCCTCGAAACCCTAATACCTGGGGAGTGACCATAGAAAGATTCCGCCACCTTTGCGGGGCGGAAAACTACAGAGAGAGAAAGATCTCTCCGGCAGATGATACATTGCAAATGTATCTATAATTTTTGATGTTCCATGCTTGGTTTTATCCACTTTCTTGTGTTTTGTTCCAACTTTGGAGTACTTTTCATATGATTTCTTGGACTAACCTATTAACAAGAGCCACAGTGCCAGCTACCTGTTTTCTGCTGTTTTTGGTTCAAGGAAAGTCAGAAAATGAATATTCTCGGAATTGGACGGGACAAAAGCCAAAGTGCCTATTTTTCTGGAAGGGATCAAGTGCCAGAATACGAGACGGAGAGGGGCCAGGGGCCGGCCACACCACCTGGCCGCGCGGCCAGGCCTATCCCACGCTAGGGGGTGGTCTGGCCGACCCCAGCACCCCCTCGGCCTCTCCTTCCGCCTATAAGTTGCCCTCGGGACGAAAACCCTAGGTACCCGATCAAAAATCCACGAAAGAGTCTATAGCCGCCGTATCTCCATCCCTAGACCGGGAGGGATCTGAAGCTCTTCTCGGCACCCTGCCGGAGAAGGGAATTCACCCTAGAGGCCTTCTTCATCACCATGCAAGCCTCCGGTGTGATGCGTGAGTAGTTCATCCTTGGACTACGGATCCATGTAGTAGCTAGATGGCTGGTTTCTCCTCCTTTGTGCTTTCATGTTTAGATCTTGTGAGCTCCGTTCATGATCAAGATCATCTATTTGTAATTCATACATGTTGTGTTTGCGGGGATCCGATGGATATTGAGATGCTATTTCAGATTGATTATTGATTCTATCATGTCTTTGTTATTTGAGATCTTGCATGCTTTCTGTTGTTAGTAGCTATCTTGGCCAAGTAGATGCTAGCAACTCCAAGAGTTAGTATTTATGCTCGATAGTGGGTTCATGCCTCTGGTAATCTGGGGAAGTGACAGAAATCTCTAAGGTACTAGATGTGCTGTTGCTACTAGGGAGAAAACAACGATCCTTTGTTCATAGAACAATTGTATAGTTTACCTTACACGCAGTTCATAAAGCAATAATCTGTTGCTTGCAACTTAATACTGGAGGGGGTTCGGATGATAACCTGAAGGTGGATTATTAGTCATAGATACAGTTGGATGGTGGTCTATGTATTATTTTGTATTGCCCAATCAAGTCTCAAAGGAGTCAAGATGATTAGTATATGCATGTATTGCTTTCTCGGTGTTTGTCAATTGCCCCGCTGTAATTTGTTCACCCAGCATGTTATCTATCTAAGGAAAGCCACCTCTAGCGAACTATGGATCCCGGTCCTTTTTCTTTACATACAATCTATAAACTATTTACTGCTTTGTGTTTACTTTCTGCAAACTTTTACTTCTTTCCATTCGATACGTTTAATCCTTTGTTTTCCACAAAACACGGTGAGATTGACAACCTCATCGCAAGTTGGGGACAAAGTTCTGTGGTTATGTTGTGCAGGTCTCCATGTTGCTACTAGCACCGGTTGTGCGCCCTGCCAAAGCTCAGCTAGTAACACCTTTGAGGTGTTTCCTTGCTCCTACTGGTTCGATTAAACCTTGGTTTCATAACTGAGGGAAACTTGTTGCTGTGCTCATCATACCTTCCTCTTGGGGTTCCCAACGAGCTCTACATCAACACCGCCATCAAGCATTTTTCTGGGCGCCGTGCATTGAGCCATCAAGCGATTTTTTGGTGCTGTTGCCGGGGAGTCTAGGACATCTTCACAAGGGGAGTCCCTCATAACCAATCTCTTTACTTTGTTGTTTTTGTTTTGCTTAGTTTCTTTTTCCTTTGTTTGCTTGTTTTGTTCTTCAAAAAACACAAAAAAATTAGTTCTACTTGTTTGCTTTCTTATTTGAAAACCCAAAAAAAATGACTACTCTTGATAACACTAAGTTGTGTGACTTCACTAGCACCAACAACAATGATTTTATGAGCACACCTATTGCTCCACCTATGGCTGAAAATACTTTCTTTGAGATAAAACCTGCTTTGCTCAATCTTGTTTTGAGAGAACAATTTTCTGGTATTGGTAATGAAGATGCTTCTTCCCATCTAAACAACTTTGTTGAACTTTGTGAGATGCAAAAGTATAGGGATATAGATGGTGATATTATTAAGCTGAAATTGTTTCCTTTCTCTTTGAGAGGAAAAGCTAAAGAGTGGTTGAATTCCTTAACTAGGAATAGTATTGATTCTTGGACTAAATGCAAAGATGCTTTTATTGGAAAATACTATCCTCCTGCTAAGATTATATCCATGAGAAGTGAAATAATGAAGTTTAAACAACTTGATAATGAGCATGTTGCTCAATCTTGGGAAAGAATGAAATCTTTGGTAAAGAATTGTCCCACTCATGGACTGACTACTTGGATGATCATCCAAACTTTTTATGCAGGATTGAACTATTCTTCAAGGAACCTATTGGATTCAGCTGCTGGAGTTACCTTTATGACCATCACTTTGGGTGCTGCAACAAAACTATTGGATAATATGATGGTTAATTATTCTGAATGGCATACTGAGAGAGCTCCACAAGGTAAGAAGGTAAATTCTGTTGAAGAAACCTCCTCCTTGAGTGATAAGATTGATATTATTAGTCCCTGCTTGTTAATGGGAAAGCCCATATTGATCCAAATAATGTTCCTTTAGCCTCTTTGGTTGCTCAAGAAGAGCAATTTGATGTGAACTTCACAAGAAATAACAACTTTGGCAACAATGCTTATGGTAATAATGCTTATAGGAACAATTTTGGTAACAACAATTATAAGTCATATCCTCCCAACAATGGTAATGCTTATGGAAATCCTTACAACAATAATAAGAGTGCTCCCTCTGAACTTGAAGTTATGCTTAAAGAGTTTATTAGTAAACAAACTGCTTTCAATAAAACTATTGAGGAAAAACTCTCTAATGCTAAAAGAAATATAGCATCTTTGGCTGAAGCTCAATCTTCTTTGAATAAAATGGCTGCTAAACCTAAAACTAATGCGAATCCCTTTGCATCTACTAATGCCATACAAGTAAGAATTGATGAAAATGTTAGACTATTAGCTGAATTACATGCTAAGTGGGAAAGAGAAGATGAAATTGCTAGAAACATTAGTGTTTCTACTATTACCACCGCTAGTGTTGAGGCTAGCAATAGTTCTACTACTTTAGATGATAAATTTGATTTTGATCTTGATGGTTGCAATATCTCTGAAGTTATTAAGTTCCTACAAAATCTTGCTAAAAGTCTTAATGCTAGTGCTATGAACATGGCTTTTACAAAACACATTACCGATGCTCTCATAAAGATTAAAGAAGAAAAGATGAAACATAAAGCTTCTATTCCTATAAAACAACAAGATGGTTGGGAACCCATCATTAATATGAAAGTGAATGACTTTGATTTCAAAGCTTTGTGTGATCTTGATAGTACTGTTTCTATTATGCCTAGAAGAATTTATGATATGCTTGATTTGCCTCCTCTTGAAGATTGTTCTTTGAATGTCCCACTTGATGCTAATGCTAAAAAGAAACTCATGGGGAGTCTTAATGATATTCTTATTATGGTTAATGATTCCTATGTCCCCGTTGATTTCTATGTTTTGGATGTTGAATACAATGCTTCTTGTCCTATTACTTTGGGAAGACCTTTTCTTAGAACTGTTGGTGCCATCATTGATATGAAAGAAGGCACCATTAAATATCAACTCCCACTCAAGAAAAGTATAGAACACTTCCCTAAAAAGAGAGAAAATATTTCTTTTGCTTCTCCTATGAAAACAAAATTTGGTCTTAATGCTTCTTCATTTGAGAACACTTGATTCTTTCTTTGGTTCTTATGCCTAACTTAAAGGCGTTAAAGAAAAGTACTTGTTGGGAGATAACCCAAGAGTTTTAGATGAGTCTTGGAAGTTATCACCTCTGTAATAACCTCTCCTTATCCTTTTTATTTGCTTTTTGTGCCAAGAGTAACCTCTAATGAGAGTGAAGTAATGATTGGGAAAGTTGATGTCCCGAAACAGATTTCTGTGCTTCACCGTAAAAATTCCTGAGAGAGTTCTGTACGTCAGAATGAGCTGTAATTTTTTGTGCTTCTGCCCCAGGTTGTTATCTAACTTTCGTAATTCAACACTTTTTTATTTGATCAACAGAAGGTCTTTGAAAAAATTCGTATTTACCTGCTGGTCTGTTTTGACAGATTTCTGCCATTTTCTGCATTTGCTTCTTGTTAGTTCCTTCTTGAGTTCTTTTGGGGAATTGAGCTTTTTGAGGGAAGTGCTACAGTAGCTAGTGTTCTAATGGAAGTTTATTTGGTGTTAGAACTGAACCTTGAGACTTATTTATCTTAAGTGCACTAATGTTGCTAATTAGATTGTCTGAAGTTTTGTATGAAGGAAAATTTTCAGGTGTATGGAAGGAATGAGTAATGAGATGAAGGATGGACTAAAGCTCAAGCTTGGGGATGCCATGCGTGTCACCCCAAGAAATATCCAAGAAGTGCAAGCGTCAAAGCTTGGGGATGCCCAAGGCATCCCCTTCTTCATCAATAAAAATTCCAGGTTTCTTCCAAATGCTTCATTTTTATTGTTTCATGCACAATTGTGTTTTTCTTGGAGCGTCTTCTTTTTCGTTTTGGTTTTGGTTTTTAGTTTGCTTGGTTTGCTTAGTTTTATTAATAAATTGGTTGGACCCCCTCTTTCACACTTTGGTTTGCAAATAGTTTGGTTTGGTTTGGAAAAGAGTAGGAAAGTTCATGCTTATGTGGTAAAAAGAGCTCGTTTTTGACTGTGGCTATGCTTTGTCATGCCATGCTTGATATTGTTTTGGCTTTATGCTTAGTATTCTTTGCTGTAGCATGACTTGTCATAAACAATTGAGATTGCTTAATGTGCCTTGGATGAATCATGCGTTGTTTTAGCATATTAAAGCATAGTATAGTGGTATTCTCCTTTGATGCTTTATTTGGGTTGACTTGGCACATGCTCACGCCATGTTTTGACTTCCACAAGTCACCATAGCCTTTATTATCCTTTAGTTTTCAACTTGTAGTATCACTTTATGCTTTGTTCAATGATGTTTTGTCGCTCTGCATGATTATGGCCATTATTGCTCTCTTAGTTTGTTGCTCCCAGTCTTTTGCTAGCCTCCACAACCAAGTATGAGTTCAACTCATGCATCCAACTCCCTAAACCAAGTTATTCCAAAGAGTCCACCATACCTACCTACTAGCTTATGTTATTCCAAGTATATTCATGCTTTTGTTTATGTTCCACTTGTTATGAAAAAACTAGTGATTAAAGCTCTCACGAACTTGATGGCACACTTTACTTTATTGCCTCTAATAAACTTGAACCATTGGGTCCTTCTTTGTTGCGTATATGCTTGCGCTTTATAAGTTCAAATTAGCAGAACCATGTTTCATGGGGAACGCTTTCAACATTGCACTTGTACTTTGTACCCCGTTGATATTATGTTCTTTTGCTTACGGATCCCGGCGGTGTGAAATAAAAGTGGAACTTGTAAGATCATGGAGTTTGTATGTGTGTTAGAGAAACGCCTGGGCCGCTAGCCTAAGCCATGCCTAATCATGGTGGAAACTTGCAGCATCACCATAATGAGCACTCTATGAAGCATCCTCAATAAAAACCTATGCAAATAGCAAATAAAAAGATCACTGAGATGCTCATTGTCTGCTTGCCTTGTCATTTTGATTATGGGAAAGCTCCCGTATCATGTGCAAGGGGTACCCCGTTGGCGGTTCTTAATGATACACATATACTTACAATGACAAGAGCTTACTCGTGACTGAAGTTGAGTAGCATGAGGATCGGTCTTCGTAAGTAAGGGGCATGAGATTTCGGTTTATAACTTGTCAAGCATATCCTCTTAGTTGTGTCACTTTAACCTTAATCACTTAAAGATGCTTATGATAGGGGCAATGAGAGCTGAAAGCTATAAGTACCATAATTTTTGGAAGCTCTTTATGAGACTTGAATCCCTACTTCCTTTTACAAAAGGCTTTTCTTCCACCATTATATTGAGTCTACACCTTCTAACTTTATGCAATTACTTTGAGAGCATAGTGGCCATTCTTAGTTCTATGTGCATTGTACCAAGACTAGTTGATTGATGCATAACTTGTTATTGCTTGTTTTAAACTATTGTATCTAGTCACTCTTATGAACTTTGAAGGTGTCCTATGCATTTATATTTGCTACTCTATTGAGGGACAAGCTGAATACTATTATGCTATGTTTTCTTTATGTGAAACAAACAAACGTCTTGCAAAGCATTGTTATTCATGAATCTTTTGTTTGTGCCTTTTCATGTTGCATCATAGTTTCTTTGCTTATTGCTAGAACTTTGTCTTTCATGTTATGATTGAAGTACTTTGATCCCAGCTTTGATGTTTTGCAAATACTTTGATCAAGTCTTTGATGGTGCATGACACCTCAAAAATTATTTCTTTTTATCACTTACCTACTCGAGGACGAGCAGGAGTTAAGCTTGGGGATGTTGATACATTGCAAATGTATCTATAATTTTTGATGTTTCGTGCTTGGTTTTATCCACTTTCTTGTGTTTTGTTCCAACTTTGGAGTACTTTTCATATGATTTCTTGGACTAACCTATTAACAAGAGCCACAGTGATAGTTGCCTGTTTTCTGCTGTTTTTGGTTCCAGGAAAGTCAGAAAATGAATATTCTCGAAATTGGACGGGACAAAAGCCAAAGTGCCTATTTTTCCGGAAGGGATCAAGTGCCAGAATACGAGACGGAGAGGGGCCAGGGGCCGGCCACACCACCTGGCTGCGCGGCCAGGCCTAGCCCGCGCCAGGGGGTGGTATGGCCGACCCCAGCACCCCCTCGGCCTCTCCTTCCGCCAATAAGTTGCCCTCGGGACGAAAACCCTAGGTACCCGATCAAAAATCCACGAAAGAGTCTGTAGCCGCTGTCATCTCCATCTCTAGATCGGGAGGGATCTGAAGCTCTTCCTGGCACCCTGCCGGAGAGGGGAATTCACCCTGGAGGCCTTCTTCATCACCATGCAAGCCTCCGGTGTGATGCGTGAGTAGTTCATCCTTGGACTACGGATCCATGTAGTAGCTAGATGGCTGGTTTCTCCTCCTTTGTGCTTTCATGTTTAGATCTTGTGAGCTCCGTTCATGATCAAGATCATCTATTTGTAATTCATACATGTTGTGTTTGCGGGGATCCGATGGATATTGAGATGCTATTTCAGATTGATTATTGATTCTATCATGTCTTTGTTATTTGAGATCTTGCATGCTTTCTGTTGTTAGTAGCTATCTTGGCCAAGTAGATGCTAGCAACTCCAAGAGTTAGTATTTATGCTCGATAGTGGGTTCATGCCTCTGGTAATCTGGGGAAGTGACAGAAACCTCTAAGGTACTAGATGTGATGTTGCTACTAGGGAGAAAACAACGATCCTTTGTTCATAGAACAATTGTATTGTTTACCTTACACGCAGTTTGTAAAGCAATAATCTGTTGCTTGCAACTTAATACTGGAGGGGGTTCGGATGATAACCTGAAGGTGGATTATTAGTCATAGATGCAGTTGGATGGCGGTCTATGTATTATGTTGTATTGCCCAATCAAGTCTCAAAGGAGTCAAGATGATTAGTATATGCATGTATTGCTTTCTCGGTGTTTGTCAATTGCCCCGCTGTAATTTGTTCACCCAGCATGTTATCTATCTAAGGAGAGCCACCTCTAGTGAACTATGGATCCCGGTCCTTTTTCTTTACATACAATCTATAAACTATTTACTGCTTTGTGTTTACTTTCTACAAACTTTTACTTCTTTCCATTCGATACGTTTAATCCTTTGTTTTCCGCAAAACACGGTGAGATTGACAACCTCATCGCAAATTGGGGACAAAGTTCTGTGGTTGTGTTGTGCAGGTCTCCACGTTGCTACTAGCACCGGTAGTGCGCCCTGCCAAAGCTCAGCTAGTAACACCTTTGAGGTGTTTCCTTGCTCCTACTGGTTCAATTAAACCTTGGTTTCATAACTGAGGGAAACTTGCTGCTGTGCTCATCATACCTTCCTCTTGGGGTTCCCAACGAGCTCTACATCAACACCGCCATCAAGCATTTTTCTGGGCACCGTGCATTGAGCCATCAGCAGACAGATTTCTGCCGGGGGAAATCCTTCCCGGAGAGGGGAGATCGTCACCATCAACACCACCATCAAGCTGGATTTCATCGGGATCATCATCATCATCATCACCACCATCATCATCATTAGCACCCTCATCACCATCTCCATATTGTTGTAACAATTGGGTTGAATCTTGCATAGTTCATAGGGGAAACTTTCCCGGTGTTGATTACTCTTTGTAGTTGATGATATTGAGTGAACCATTGAATTATTGTTTATGTTCAGATTTTTATACATCATTATTCCATCTCTGATCATGATCCATATGATGTCTTGTGAGTAGTTTGTTTTGTTCTTGAGGACATGGGAGAAGTCATGTTGTTAGTAGTGGAGTTGTGTTGAGAAAGATTCAATAGTTTGATATTTAAGTTGTGGTGTACTTCTTCTAGTGGTGTCATGTGAACGTCGACAACATGACACTTCACCTATATGGGCCCAGGGGAAAGCATTGTGTATTTGGCTACTAATCGTAGGGGTTGCCGGAGTGACAGAAACCTGAACCCCCGTTAGGAAACCTTTGCACAAGGGACGTCAGGGTCTTAGATTTTAAAGCCGCGGTTAGGTTTCTACCTTAATTACTTTCTTGTACTTGCGGATGCTTGCAAGGGGTATAATCACAAGTATGTATTAGTCCTAGGAAGGTCGGTACATTAGCACAGGTTCACCCACACAACACTTAGCAAACTAAAGAAGATTAATCAACTATATGAAGCGAAAGCACTTGACGATATTCCGGTGTGTCCTCGAGAACGTTTGGTCATCTTAAGTAATACAACCGGCTTGTCCTTTGCTAAAGAAAGGATTGGGACACTTGCTGCATTTATTATTATTGTCTTTTATTTACTCGCACTTTATTTACCTACATTATCAAAACCCCCTAAAAATTCGTTTGCTAAGTATTTACAGAGAATTCCTGCTCCAAGCCACTCGTCAACACCTTCTGCTCCTCGTTGGGTTCGACACTCTTACTTATCGAAAATACTGTGATACACCCCTATACTTGTGGGTCATCACTCCTATCAGATTTGATTGGGCATTACAACATTATAATAGACCGTAATCCAACTGCATCTATGACTAATAATCCACCTTCAGGTTATCATCCGAACCCCCTCCAGTATTAAGTTGCAAGCAACAGATAATTGCATTAAGCAAAGTGTGTAAAGTAAATAATGCGATTGTCCCATGGACAAAGGATTGTTGTTTTCTCCCTAGTAGCAACAACACATCTAGTACCTTAGATATTCCTGTCATGTCCCCAGATTACTAGAGGCATGAACCCACTATCGAGCATAAATACTAACTCTTGGAGTTGCTAGCATCTACTTGGCCAAGATAGCTACTAACAACGGAAAGCATGCAAGATCACAAATAACATAGACATGATAGAATCAATAATCAATCTGAAATAGCATCTCAATATCCATCGAATCCCCGCAAACACAACATGTAAGATTACAAATAGATGATATTGATCATGAACAGAGCTCACAAGATCTAAACATGATAGCACAAAGGAGGAGAACCAACCATCTAGCTACTACATGGACCCGTAGTCCAAGGATGAACTACTCACGCATCACACCGGAGGCAGTCATGTTGATGAAGAAGGCCTCCAAGGTGACCTCTCCCCTCTGAGAGGGTGCCGGGAAGACCTCCGCATCCCCCCTGATCTGGGGATCGAGATGGCAGTGGCTACATACTCTTCCGTGGATTTATGTTTGGGTCTTTGATCGGGTACTTAGGGCTTTCATCCTGGGAGGCTTTTATAGGCGAAGGGGCAAGGTTGGTGGAGGCTCGAGGGGCCCACACAGGTGGCGGCGCGCCTAGGGCTGGCCGCACAACCCTAGGGTGTGGCCGCCTCATGGCCCCTCTTGGGCTCCCCTCCGGACTCCGTGTTGCTTCGGGTAAAATATTGACTTTGGCTTTTGTCCGGTCCAATTCCGAGAATATTTCCTTACTAGCTTTTCTGAAACCAAAAACAACAGAAAACAAGCAACTGGCACTATGGCATCTTGTTAATAGGTTAGTTCCAGAAAATGTATAAAAATACCCCAAATTGTGGACAAAACATAATAAAGTAGATACTAAACAAGCATGGAACATAAAAAATTATAGATATGTTTATGACGTATCAAGGAGCTCGAGCACAGGCAGGCCGAGCGTCAGTTGGAGATTAGGCATCGCCACGAGTGGGAGGAGGAGGTGTTCTTGCAGCCTTTCCTATAGGATCTGGAGGTGATGGAGGCACAGTACTCTTGGTTTGGAGGTGGACCATCCGCCATGCCCCAGCAGCAGGCCCAAGAGGCTAGTCTGTCTAGAGCCCGCCAGAGGCACGCCACACCCTAGCAGGAGGCTCAGGAGGCTGGTCCGTCTAATGCCCGCCAGAGTCACGCCGCACCCCAGCAACAGTACGAGGAGGACATGTGGTCGGATGAGGACATGTGGTCTGACGAGGACTCTGACAAAGTTTGCTGGGCTCTGCTTGAGGCAGAATTGGACGACTGGTCAACTTAGTTTATCATGTGCTACTTACCTATGGAGCTACTTTTATTATATTTTATGTATTATCATCGTGCTACTTGTTTATGTGTTATGTTTAGCTATTGTGGTACTTACATCATGCTATGTCTTACTATGCTTCATGCTTAATTAAGTTCACATGATCATATATATAGGTATAATAGATGAGCGGTGTGACCATGGTGGTTACGGGGAGTGTAGAAACAAGAAGTTTATCATAGTGCTCTCTCATAACTGTGAAGTTACAATCATATGTGCATTGTCAAGAAATCTAACTATATGTGCAATGGAATATGAATAATTGTTGCTTTCTTATGATTCTATTACTCAGAACATACCCTACAACTTTAGAAGTGATTTTCTTGATCATTTTGGGTGACAAGCGGGATAGTTCAAGGTTCATCTGGACCCGCTAAAGCAACCTGGCCCACGCTTCACGATCCAAGTCATGAATGATCCGAACCGGACCTTTTTCGGTGGACCGAGGTGGACCGAGATGATCGAAACCTATGCGATGGATATCGGGGAGAAGTGTGTCTTCTATCTCGAGGATGATGACTTGACCTACTTCGACTACCTAGGCCCCGAAGTCTCGCCAGACTCTGCCGCTTCTTTAGATGACGAGATTCCTGGTTTTGACATAAAGTTTAGTTAGTGCTATCTATGATGGGGAGGAGTCGTTAGGACTTGCTGGTAGTATTATATCGGGAACTTGAAAAGATAACTAGTATATTGGTTGTGGATGTTGCATATGATTCTAATATACCTTATTGTGCTACTGTTATGATGCTATTGCTTTTGGATGATGCAGATGATTTTGAACGGTGCTAATTTGATTCAGCTGCGAGCATTTTTTTTCAAAATCGAAAATATACATGTAGCGTGCGGCCCACACTATTGATACTATATTTACCTGTAGCATTCTTGACCACGCTACTGATAGTGTATTTACCCGTAGCATTCCCTATCCACGCTACATGTAAATATTATCAGTGGCGCCTTATCTATAGTGTGGGGGTACACGCTACAAACCACAAAATTTGCACGTTATAGATGAGATATTTCCTAATGGTGTAAGTCGGCGGCCTTAATGTTCTTCTTGTGACATAGCTTCGTTCTACATATTGTTGTTGCCTCGATCTAGCTGTATACGAGTTTTAGACTTCTCCGCAGAAGATCTTCTCGAATTAGCTTCTGGCGCCCCCTTCTCTGGACCGGAAAGGTTCCAGTCGTGCGTGTCCATACTATCAGCCCGTGCAACTTCAAGAGGCGTGGCTCAGAGCTCCATTTGCAGTCGACACAATGGGATATGTCTACGTCTAGATTTCCATGGTGTTGACTGAGGCGAAGAATGTTATGACGGTTGTGATTAGATGGCCGGAATGGGTGGCAACACTGGAGGATTTATTTTAGGTGGTGTTCGTTGATACGTTGGAAACATATCTATAATTTTTGATGTTCCATGCTTGTTTTATATCTACTTTCTTATGTTTTGTCCACACTTTGGAGTATTTTTACACATTTTCTGGAACTAGCATATTAACAAGATGCCACAGTGCCAGTTGCCTGTTTTATGCTGTTTTTAGTTTTAGAAAAGCTAGTAAGGAAATATTCTCAGAATTATAATGGACATAAACCCAAGTCAATATTTCACCAGAAGGAACATGGAGCCCGGAGGGGACACAAAGTGGCGCACCAGGGCGGCCGCACCTGGTGTCGGCGCGACCTGCGGGGCGCGTCACCAAGGGGTGTGAGCGCCCTCGCGCTCCACCGACCTTGCCCCTTCGCCTATATATTGCCTCCGGGACAAAAACCCTAAGCATCCAATCAAAAATTCCACGAAAGAGTCTATAGCCGCCGCCATCTCCATCCCTAGATCAGGAGGGATCTGAAGCTCTTCTCGGCACCCTGTCGGAGGGGAGAGATCACCCTAGAGGCCTTCTTCATCATCATGCAAGCCTCCGGTGTGATGCTTGAGTAGTTCATCTCTGGACTACGGGTCCATGTAGTAGCTAGATGGATGGTTCTCCTCCTTTGTGCTATCATGTTTAGACCTTGTGAGCTCCGTTCATGATCAAGTTCATCTATTTGTAATTATGCATGTTGTGTTTGCAGGGATCCGATGGATATTGAGATGTTATTTCAGATTTATTATTGATTCTATCATGTCTTTGTTATTTGTAATCTTCATGCTTTCTGTTGTTAGTAGCTATCTTGGCCAAGTAGACGCTAGCAACTCCAAGAGTTAGTATTTATGCTAGATAGTGGGTTCATGCCTCTAGGAATCTGGGGAAGTGATAGAAATCTCTAAGGTACTAGATGTGCTGTTGCTACTAGGGAGAAAACAACAATCCTTTGTTCATAGAACAATCGTACTATTTACTTTACACACTTTACTTAATGCAATTATCTGTTGCTTGCAACTTAATACTGGAGGGGGTTCGGATGATAACCTAAAGGTGGATTATTAGTCATAGATGCGGTTGGATTACGGTCTATGTATAATGTTGTAATGCCCAATCAAATCTCATAGGAGTCAAGATGATTAGTAAATGCATGGTATGCTTTCTCGAGTCTGTCAATTGCCCCGCTATAATTTGTTCACCCAACATGCTATTTATCTTAAGGAGAATCACCTCTAGTGAACTATGTACCCCGGTCCATTCTCTTACCATTGATATACCATCTACTATTTACTTTTTACTCTTTACTTTCTGCAAGCAATTACTATCTTCCACACAATACGGTTAATCCTTTGTTTTCAGCAAAAACGGTGAGATTGACAACCTCACTGTAAGTTGGGGCAAAGTTCTGTGGTTGTGTTGTGCAGGATTCCAAGTTGGTAACAACACCTTGGAGTTGTTTCCTTGCTCCTACTGGTTCTATCACCTTGGTTTCATAACTGAGGAAAACTTACTGCTGTGCTCATCATACCTTCCTCTTGGGGTTCCCAACGAGCTAGAGATATCTTAAGCCATAAAGCCTATTTTCTGGCGCCGTTGCTATCTTCTTTGGTTGTGTTGTGCAGGATTCCAAGTTGGAAGACAACACCTTGGGGTTGTTTCGTTGCTCCTACTGGTTTGATAACCTTGGTTTCATCACTGAGGGAAAATTTGCTGATGTTCTCATCATACCTTCCTCTTGGGGTTCCCAACGAGCTCATCACTTTTTGAGCCATCAAGCCTATTTTCTAGCGTCGTTGCCGGGGAGTCAAGGACAGCTTTACAAGGGGAGTCCTTCATAACCAATCTCTTTACTTTGTTTTTAGTTTTGCTTAGTTTATTTTCTGCTTTTATTGCTTGTTTCTTTTATCAAAAACACACAAAAAATTAGTAGTACTGGTTTGCTTCTTCATATTAAAAACACAAAAAAATTAGTTCTTTCTGTAAGTTGCCACCCCGTTCTTGGCTTGCCATGTTGACACCTAAGTTCACTCTAAAAGACCTTTCAATAGGTAGTGGCTCTATAATTGGGAAAGATAATATTGAAGAATTCTTTAATCATGTTAGCAAGCATGAGGATATTGAGGATAGATCCTTAGCGGATCTTGCTCCAAATTATGAAATTGCTGCAGCTTATTTAGTTCACATGTTGGAAGCTAGCTTCGTTAACCTTAACCCCATAATGCAAGTAATGTTTCTTAAACTTAAAGATATTGAGGATACTGAAAAGAGAGATTTTATTATAGAAACTTTGCTTAAGGAGTTCTATGATGTTGCTAAAGAAGCAGAAAAGTCTTCGACTGTTTTAATATGCTAGGCTCATGTGTAGATGTTATTGGTACACGAGGAAATATGGACAAAGCCAAACCTAATGGGGAGGAAATTAAGATATCAATACCTTTTAAACCTGTAGGAATACATGAAGCCTTATAAAAGAATTTTGATTGGATTGTTCCTGAAAACCCGTTTGATGAAAATAGTGAACCCAAGAGCATTGAGAGAGGATCCTCTAGAACTTATTTGGATGATATACCTTGCCTTGTTGAAGATATTTCTAGTATTAATCTTAATGCTTCTTCATTTGAGAATACTTGATTCTTGCTTCTTGTGCCTAGCTCAAAGGCGTTAAAGAAAAGCACTTATTGGGAGATAACCCAAATTTCGTTAGGAATATTTTGTTGAGTCTTGGAAGTTATTGCTTCAGTAATAACCTCTCCTTATCATTTTTGTGTGGTTTTTGTGCCAAGAGTAACCTCTAATGAGAGAGAAGTAAGATTTGGAAAAGTTGTTGTCCCGAAACAGATTTTTGTGCTTCACTATAAAAATACGTGAAAAATATCTGTATGTTAGATTGAGCTGTAATTTTTTGTGCTTCTGTCCCAGGTTGTTATCAAACTTTCGTTAGTTTAACACTTTTCGATTTGAGCAACATAAGGTCTTCGAAAAAATTGGTTTTTACCTGCTGGTCTGTTTTGATAGATTTCTGTCATTATTTGCATTTGCCTCTTAATCCCTTTCTCTTTGAGTTCTCTTTGATCATTTGACTTTTTAAAGGAAGTGCTACATTAGCATGTGTTTTAATAGAAGTTTTACTTGTGTTGAAACTAAACCAAAAGACTTATTATCTTGAGTACACTAATGTTGCTAATGAAGATTGTGTGAAGTTTTGTATGAAGGAAATTTTAAAGTGTTGGGAAGAGTAATATGATAAGATGGAGTATGGACAAAAGCTCAAGCTTGGGGATGCCACCCGTGTCACCCGAAGAAACATTCAATAAGTACAAGCGTCAAAGCGGGATGCCTTGGGCATCCCCTTCATCAATAAAAATCTCAGGTTTCTTCCAAACACTTCATTTTTATGGTTTCATGCACAGTTGTGTTGTTCTTGGAGCGTCTTCGTTTTTGTTTTTAGTTTTCGTTTGCTTAGTTTGCTTGAATAAGTTGGTTGGCCCCCCTCATTCATATATGATAGTTTTCAAATAAGTTGATTTGGATTGGAAAAGAGTAGGAAAATTCATGCTTAAGTGGTATAAAAGGAGCTTGTTTTTAACTGTGGCCTAGGCTTTGTCATGTCATGCTTGATATTATTTTGGCTTTATGCTTAGTGATTTTTGCTATAGCATGACATGTTACAAACAATTGAGATTGCTTAATGTGCCTTGAAAGAATCATGCGTTGTTTTAGCATATAAAAGCATAATATTGTGGTATTCTCCTTTGATGCTTTATTTGGGTTGACTTGGCGCATGATCACACCATGTTAAGACTATACCAAGTCACCATAGCCTCTATGATCATTTAGTTTTCGACTTGTAATATCACTTTATGCTTTATTTAATAATGTTTTGTCGTTCTGCATGATTATGGCCATTATTGCTCTCTTAGTTGGTCGCTCCTAGTCTTTTGCTAGCCTCCATACCAAGTATGAGTTCCACTCATGCATCCAACTCCAAATAAAACCAAGTTATTCCAAAGAGTCCACGATACCTACCTATTAGCATTTTCTATTCCAAGTATATTCATGTTTTTATCTACCTTCCGAATTAAACTTGTTATGTGAAAATTAGTGATTAAAGCTCCCACGAACTTGATGGCACACTTTACTTTTCTTGCACTTAATAAACTTGAACCATTGTGCCCCTCTATGTTGCGTATATGCTTGCGTTTTGTAAGTAGTGGATTAGCAGAACCATGTTGTCATGGGGAACGCTTTCAACATTGCACTTTATTTAGTTGATATCATGTTCTTTTGCTTATGGATCCCGACGGTGTGAAATGAAAGGGGAGCTTGTAAGGTTCATGGAGTTCGTATATGTGTTAAAGAAACGCCTGGGTGGCTGGTCTAATCCATGCCTAATCATGGTGGAAACCTGCAGCGTAACCATAGTGAGAAATCTATGAAGCATAAAAAGAAGCCTATGCAAATAGGAAAGAAAAAAAAGAGAGAAAAAGAAGAAAAAAAGGGCCTATGCAAATACGAAATAAAAGGATGCTAAGATGCTCATTGTCTGCTTGCCTTGTCATTTTGATATGGAGATTACTTGTGACTAAACTTGAGTAGCATGAGGAACGATACTCGTAAGTAAGGGGCATGAGATTTTCAGCTTATAATTTGTCAAGCATATCCTCATATTTGTTCACTTTAACCTTAATCACCTAAAGATGCTTATGATAGGGGCAATGAGAGGAGAATATCATTTTGCGGCCCGAAAGTTGGGGTGTACAGGCAACACGGTACCCAAGTTCCCTGAAATCAGCCGGGATGACTACAGTTGGTGTGCCAAATACTCAGAGGGTCTTTTTCAGCACGAATTCAACTTTAATTTTCAATACAAAAAATCAGGCTAACGGCCGTCAAGTTGGGCCCCATGTCAATTCTCGCTGTTATGTCGCTCTCGTCGCTTAGGCGGGGTGGCTGTCACGTAGGCTTGCAGTGTTGGCACGGTGGATAGGACAACACCCCCTGCCCACCCCATAGGGGGGTGTATTGACGTGACAAAACAGGGCGCATGTATCGGTGTTATAATTATTTTTTGTTTACTTAGAAGCTGAAACGGCCACCGCCACGTGTCTCTCCTTGGACTTTCGTCCCAATCGTTAACCACTACCTTAAAAGCGCATTGACAGTTCCACCGTTCCCCTGCATCGCAGAAACCACTCTTCTTCTTCCTGTCATCTATCTTCTTCCCGTCTTCTCCTTGCCGCCATGGAAGATCTACGCACTCTAGAGACATGCTTCACTACCCATGACAATAAGAAGATAGACATTGTCTACACCAACGAGGAGGAGACAGTGGTGCGTGTCCTGAGGATGTACGAGGGTTGGCTTAGGATAGACGAGGACAAGTTTGTGGGATTGGACCTCGAGTACACCCCGGAGCACCCATATGAAGGGAGTCAAGTCGCCGTCGTTCAACTGGCCATGCGGAAACACGTCCTCGTCTACCACCTCTCCCGGTTTGTAGATCTGCTCTCTGTAGCTAACCGCTTTTAGGGTTTTCTCCTCTTGTTCTTTATCCACTTGCTCATCTTGCAACTACTGGATTTTATTTAGGACCAAATAAATTAGGGTTTGCCTATGTCTCAATCGACTGATATTTTCTTTAGTCTCAATCACCTAAGAAATGTGCAACCGTAGTTAAAAGAAATGTGCAACTCATTCAGTCGACTGAGAAATAGCAAAACCGAATAAATTATGACAATACAATGTTGAGAGTCTTGATCTTGCATTTACTAAACTTTTCAAAATTATATTGAGATTATGATCTTGCATTGACAAAATATTTGTAGTTACAAATTTTGGTGATGACAAACCACATACTTTTAGGACTGACAGGAAATGTCCGGCGCTGCGCAAGTTCCTTGCAGAAAAGGGAATTGTTTTCTACATTGTCGACACAACAACTGATTTTTCGAAATTTTATCAAGAGGAAATTATAATTCCTGTGCACAACTGGATCGATATTCAGAGTCTTGTCAAGATCCTAGGGGGCTCGAGGAAGGATGGAATGGCATCACTCGTAACTAGAATCCTCGATGAGTCGTACGACAAAATGAAGGAAGATTTCCCTACGGATAGACATGATTTCTGGGACGAGTGGCAGTTGTCTGATATAAACCTGAAGTATGCAGCCATAGATGCTTACGTGACCTACCAGCTGTACAAGAAGATCCATTTTTTTCTATGTTACCTCGTGTTTTGCCCTATTTGCAAGAGGGAAGACGAGCTTAGGGGAGGCCTTTGTAGAAAATGCAGAATAGCTGAGTTTGAAGCTGCATATGCAAAGAAAATGGCTGCATTTGAAGCAGCTGATAGAGAGGCCACAGAAGCAGCTGAAAGAGAGCTTGCAGCTGAAGCAGAAGCGGCTGACGGAGAGGCTGCAGCTGAAGCAGCAAACAGAGAGGCAGCATCTTCTAGCGCCAACAATCATACATGTGATGCACCACTAATTGTGCCGCAGGACGCTGAAGATAAGGAAGCCAAGTCAGATCCCAGATGGGACGAAGCATTTCGTGAGCTGTGGAGTACCTGGAATGGTCGCAGTTTATCGCCTATGAATGATGGCAAGCGCCTCAAGTGGTCTGATGAGAAGTGAATTAAATTTTACTTGTCAGTGTTATGTTTCTGTTTTGTGGAACTCAGTTAGCTTGCCAAGATGTCTAGCGCCTCAAGTGATACTAGTAAAATAAATTTAACCCTCGTTGTGTTATGTTTATGTATGTGTCTTGTAGCTTGTCAAGATGGTAGCTTGTTAACTGGCAGTTTGAAAGAGTGCCCTTTTCCTCTCTCGCTAAACAGATATGTTTCATTTTGCCCAAATTGGTAGCAAATCTAGAGAAGATTCTCACTTTGATAATTCGTTCCCTTTTGGACCTCTTTTTGCCTCCGATCAGGTAGCAAATCTAGAGCAGCAAATCACACCAGGCAGAATACATTCATTCAGAAAACAAAACAAATGTAGATATAGCTGTTCGCAGCTAAATAGGATATAGCGATAGAAAGTAGGTCGCTTAACGAGGTTCGATGCATTCAGCCGGAAATAGGATATATCTAGAAAGAAGCTGCTTAGCAGCAGCAACAGCCGCCGCAGCTGTAGGCACATCCTGCAAGGGCCCGTGCCTCCGCCTCCTCCCTCCGGCACTTCCTCCACGTCTTGCTGCCCAGTTTCTTGGACTCGGGGGCCTTGAGCCTGATTGGCGGCATGCGACCCTCTTTGATGGCCACCCGCTGGAGGTTTCGAAGGTGAATGCGGAGAGCCCGGTGTTCAGTGATGTAGGCGTTGATGTTCACGGTCTCGCGCTTGCCGCCTTTGTGGATGTCGGAGCCCGTGGCCTCTGCATGCTTTAGTAAGGTGTTCAAGTCGGTGCCGCCGGCGCGACCCATCAAGCAGTAGGCGATCCCCTTGCGGAAGGGGCAGCTGTAGTAGGGGCCCCTGAAGAAGGCGTCATACTAGCCGGCCCGTAGCCTCCTCAACACCTGATGAGCCTTGGTGTGAATGGACTCGTCATCGCTGCAGACGTCGCTGCCGGAAACCTATTGGATGAAAAGGAAAATGGGGGAGTAGATGATGTAAGAAGATCGAGCAATCAAAATGCGAACAAGAGAATCCTAATAAACCAAGATCTAGCATCCAACGATGGGAACGGTAGAAGAACCAGGGGAGGGGAGCAAACCCTAGTTACCTCCGACCATGGGTCGTCGATGCCGGTGTCGTAGGGGTTCAGCGGAGCGATGTACTTATCTAGATCGTAGGTGCCCAAGAAGTGCGTGATCTTCTTGTGACCGGCAGGGGCCTCCTCGCCGGCGGGGGGCTCCTCTTCGGTGGCTCCGTTAGTAGCAGGGACGGGGTCTTGGACAGGAACGGCGGCTACCATCGATGCCTCGACTGGGGCCTAGACAGGGACGGCGACTGCTTTCAACGCGTTGAGGGGGACCAGCAAGGAGACGGGGGCCTCCTCGCTGGCGGCCACGGAGGCGACGATGGCCACATTATCCTCCTCGGCCATCGCCGGCGCGGACGGGGTATTCTCGGGAGTTTGCGGATGCTGGTGGGACAGTGGAGAGGGTTGCGTGGGGACAGTGAGCGAGAGTGGGAGTGGGTGTGCAGAGAGGGGCTCTATAGTTAAGCTGGATGGAAGCAAGGAACGTTTCATTGCACCACCGTGCAACACGCCGCGCGGTCTACTACACCGTGCACCGCGACACGCGCATGGTACGTCACATTTTTTTCTCGGGCCATGCATGGCAGTTCTGTATTGAGCCGCATGCAAAGGGCGCACACACAATTTCTATGTACGAAGTTTGACACGGCCGTAAAATTGGCGATAGTTAAAAGTGGAAATGTAGAGGGGAAGGTAGGTGGCTGTACCGTGAGATTTGTGGGGTTGTGATAGATTCGGTAAAGGGATGTGTTGATGGCTGTGAGTGACTCGATGAAGCCGGAGACGTTCGGTCTTGTCGAGCTCGGTTGTTCGTCCTCCGGCTAGCGCGTGCAAGTTTCTTACGGTGGGCCCAGTTGGAAGTGAGATTGAGAGCCGCTGTGTAAAAAATGGGATGTGTCTTATTAAAATCAAGTGGCAATAAATTATAGTTGTCCATCGACGACCGTGCACTCGATGACGCATGTGTTGTGGCGTAGTAGTAGCAGTAGTAGGCTTTTCAGACTTGATTAAACGTGACATGACCGCTCGACAACTTTTTCCATGGACGGCATCATGTTCCTTCTTGTAGATGGAGACGTCAAGATGGGGCCTCGTCAAGATGGTAGCTCGTTAATTGGCAGTTTGAAAGAGTACCCTTCTCCTCTCTCGCTAAACAGATATGTTTCATTTTGCCCAAATTGGTAGCAAATCTAGAGAAGATGGGGCCTCGTTGCACCACCGCATCGTTTACGGGCGCGTGGTGCACCGGGATCTCCGCAACTGAGAAGGGCGGGAGAGGTTCTGGTCCGTCCCTGGACGGACCAAGTTCACTGACATCGCCGCCGCTTGCCGCGAAGAGGTGCTCCGTCTCGCGAACAATGTAGAAATCATGGAGGTTCCATCCGACAACGACGAGGAAGCCGACGGCTCGGAGGACAGCGGCAGCGGAAGTGAAATTGTTGACTAGTGGTTGAATTAATGTAGGATGTGAAATTGCTCCTTTTTTTAGAAGAATTTGTGGTTGAATTAATGAAATGCCTCGATTTAGATCTCTGTCTCGATTAATTTGTGGAAGAATTTGTGATTTAGATCAATTTCTGCCTCGATTTAGATCTCTGTCACGGATTGGGAACGTGACCGTCGACCAAAGACCCCTTTTCTACTAGTGTATTCTGACATTGGTGGTTTGTTTAAACGTAATCTACGTGAATTTGGCCGCATGCAAATGGCACAACCACAATTTATAAAGTGGAAGCACGTACACCCGGTTACTGGAGATCCGGGAGCTTTGCCAGATGCAAGGGATGCAGGAGCAGAGAGGCTGTGAGATAGACGGGCTCAAGATTAGGCCAGAAAGTGGTACCGATTTCCTCCTCATCTGGGCATTATCGGTGAGAATATTGATATTTATGTTGCCATGGTGTTGTGCAGCATCTGAAATAAGTTGCTGCTTCATGGAGTGTGGCAGCTTAAATAATTTATTTCTGTGCCACTTACATTCCGTCGTATTTGGAGACCTCCCGCCCCTCAGCAATCGTGGAACCGGTGGATCCTTGTTTTCAGATAGCAGTGGCACAATCACAATTTCGGATTCAACTACTGACTCAGGCGTTTCCAAACCCTAAGTCGCAGTACATTTTACTCAGAGAACGTGGGCAGATTGTTTCGCCCAGCAATGTGCCACACAGAGCTCCAGAATTTAACAGAATTACATATATAGGTTAAAGTTTAACACATTACTATGCATCTTCATTGCCAGCAGCCTTCTTCCGCAGCCTGGGTGCTAAGCCTTCACGTCCACTGGCTTCTTCATTTCCTGCCTTCTTCCTCTTCCTCGGTGCCAATTTTCTTAGCTTCACGTACTCTGCATCGCCGGGACAATGGGCACCAGAATCGTGTCTAGCATCATCTTTCAACTCGTTTTTAATTTCTTCGGGCAGCAAAATGACTGACCCGACAGTCATGTTTCTAACCTTGCGGTGCTTCCTGTCAAAGAAACAAGACTGTTGCATAACTGCCCAATATCTACAGAGTAAATAAAACAAAAATTACAATTCAGCACAAACATGCGAACCCCAAGCGACCTTTGCTTACCAGGAGCTAATTGGGTTTGAGAAACCACCCTGTCCAAGAATAGAAGGGCGACTACCAGTTGCAGCAGCTTCCACATCCAGTACATCACATTTCAGGTCAAACATGGCAGCCAAAGCATACCTTTTCATCAACCCAATTAGCTGACTGTCACACGTTATAGGAACCATGATGCCACGTTCATCCATGAAGCTGAACTTTGTTGTCTGCTTCGGCCATAATTCAACATGATTACGCAGAGCAGCAACCATACCAGATATAGTGCATATCTGCGCAGGCGCTTCTTCCATCGTGAAACAATGGCTTCCATACCACTTGCCCTTAGAGTTGTACCTGTAGAGGACTACCGTAACCAGGTAAGGGGGTCCACGCAGATCCCACTTGACAGAAAATGGTGGACAAAATATGTTTGTCAGCATTGGGCTAACAAACAATTTGAGCTTTAGTAGCCAGCTAGCAGTTATAATTAGTGCGAATAGCAAAGAGAAGGGTAGCTCACCCGCTTGTGGCCAGAACTTCTTCTTCCTTGATACTAGGATCTTCCATCCTCCGAACGGCTCGGCTCGTCGGCGGCGGAGGCGGGCTAGAGCCTCGCAACGGCGGCTACGGCATGCACCATTGGAGCTCAGGATCAGCGACTGGGCATAGCAACTTGGCCCCAGAAGTCAAATGTCCGAAGGGATCGTCCTGCCTGGAGGGTGGATTCTGACGCTGCTGGTGCTAGGGGAAAGCTAGGAATGGATTTGTGAAATTGGTCAACGCATCCAATCCACTTAGCTTCTCGATTTGCCTAAGAGGTTGCCGCGTTGGCGCCCGCGTCACGGACAGATGACCGACATGAGGGTCCCGACCGTCTACTTTACGGGGTGGTTTAACGGAATGTTTGAATTTGATAGGGGTGAGATGAGTTTGCCTCGAAATGGCCCCTCTCAGTAGTTGGCTGCCCAACTTTTCGAAACGCGGTAATTTCAGGAAACTTAGGTACCGCCATGCGCTGGCCTGCAAACTTTGGTACCGTAGACGAACATGCCCCAATGAGAGCTGAAAGCTAATAAGTACCATAATTTTTGGAAGCTCTTTATGAGACTTGAATCCCTGCTTCCTTCTACGCAGGCATTTCTTTTACTTTATGTTGAGTCTCCATTTTCTATCTTTATGCACCTATTGAGAGAGCTTAGTGGCCATTCTTAGTTTAATATGCATTGTCCCAAGACTTGTTGATTGATTCATAACTTTGATATTGCTTGTTCTTAAACTATTTGTATCTAGTCACCCTTATGAACTTTGAAGGTGTCCTATGCATTTGTGTTTTGCTACACTATGAGGGACAAGATGAATACCATTCTCGATATGTTTTCTATATGTGAAACAAACAAACGTCTTTCAAAGCATTGTTATTCATGAATCTTTTGTTTGTACCTTTTCATGTTATTGTTGGAAATATGCCCTAGAGACAAATAGTAGTAAGGACTATTATCATATTTCATATAGTTTATGATTAAGTTTTGTATCATGCTATAACTGTATTGAGTGTAAAGATCAATACACGTGTGATATACAAACAACCAGGGGTTCCCAGTGAAACTCTAGTCACTAGTTCATTGGTCAAGAGATGATCATGTTTCCTGATCATGTGGCATTTATGCCAGTTGGAAATTGAGTCATCTCATTCCGAGAATGAGATGATGAACCAATACCCAACCTAAACATCGTGACCCGATCATGTCACGAAGTTCAAGTTACGATGATTAGAAATGGATCCTCATAGACTATTCCTTAGACCGTAAGGCTATATCAACCACTGTCTCCCGAGAGTGCTTAGATAGCATCAAGCGCCACTTGGTAATACAGTGGTTATAAAGGTGTGTTCAGGTACTCGGAGAAAACCGTAGAGGCAATATATGTCAAAAGCGGGATTTGTCCGTCCATGTGACTGGAAGATACTCAAAGGGACCACTTGGAGAAGTTATATCCAATAGTTGCACAACGTGTGATTTGATCACGGGGATATCGCTTGTCGGAACGAGTCAAGTAGCATTGTTCGTTAACGAGATTGAACAAGACATGGTGATGTCATTGATCAGATCTCGGGAAATGCAAGTATCGAGAGACAAAGGGAATAAGACACGACTGTCCCGGTTCAAACAACAAAAGATCTTCGTGGAACGCACAGGAGTCACATGGCCATCCAGGTCCCTCTGTCGATCATTGGTGTGGGAGTGTCCCGACCATGTCTGGAGTGTTCCTGAACCGTGGGGTATCACACTTAAGGGCTTGATGATGCTTAGAGAGTGTTTATAGGATCGGTAGAATCACCGAAGAATAGTAGAGAGAAAACCGGAAGGGTTTCGGTAAGTCCGGAGGATGTCCGGAGTGGAGGTGGAAGTGTTCCATAGCCACGGAGGTTGAATAATATGTGAATGAATGTTAAATATTGATTTAATCATTTATTCATAATTATTTAATAAAGAGAAAATCAATTTAAATGGTCAAAGGCTTAATGGGCCAATTCCCGGAGGGAGAGGGCCCATTAGGGAAAGGAGAGAGGAAGAAGGGGCCAAGAGGGTGGCCGGCTGGGCCTAGCCCCCCTCCCCCCCGCGCGGGGCCCACTAGGGTGGCCGGCGGCTACCCCTCCCCCTCCTCTCCTTTAGTGCCACCCCGGGACTTTGAGGGAGGTAGTACCTCCCCCCCTATATATAGTGGTGGTATTTGGCCAAATAAAATACACCAATAATCAATAAAGGTCTTCTCACTTTTGGGAGGACCTCTAATTTATATTTTCTCTCTCTCGTGACCGTTGTCCCAAGTCTGGACTGCACGAACGAGAGACATCTTCACCATGGAGCACTGTTGCGCTGTGGGATTCGGATCCGGGAGCTCTACTTCCGCAATTACTGCTGGATCGGGGAAACGGGAGTCCTCATCAGGCACCGGACGTGTGTAACTCCCCGCGAGGTGTCGCACTTGAGGCACTCAAGTCGTTGGAGCCAAAGGAGCGCGGGGACTTCATCACGACCTTGAGGTCGGCTTCGGCTCGTCTACATCAACCATGCTCTCTTGAGCGTTGACAACGCTTTTCGGTCTTCAAGGGTAAGTTCGCGAAAAGCCCCTCACGTTACCGTATTACTAATAGATAGGTCCTGGCAGCTTTAGGGGTTCAGGGCCGTAGGGTAAGTTTTTATTGTTTTCATACGCGGAACCCCTTCAATGGTATCAGAGCTAGATCTATGCGTAGTAATGCTAGTACGGGTAGAACACACGAGATGTAGCGTGTGGGCGTTGACCTTTTAGTTGTTACCCTCCCACGTGTACTTGTGTATGCCGCAGTAATGCTTGATGAAGCGGCCCCCAACTGACTTTACGCGTTCATTCGTGAGACTGGTCCATGCTTGACATACGGCTTGTACCGTATAAAGTGGCTTAGGGGGGTGTCTGTCTCTCTCACATTAGTTGGTATGCCATTTACAACGGAGGGCCCCGAAAGGGGTGTAGTAGAGACAACTACTTGATCAGCGTTGTGCTGAAAGTTCGTAGGTAATAACGCTTCTTGTGCGAAAGCCCATTCAGCCACGTAAAACATGCAAAGATAAAGTAGAGGCGTCTAACTTTGTTTTGCAGGGGACGTTGCTTTGTGATATGGTTGTGGCAAAGGTAAAGTGATTACCTTTTGTTACGTAGTAGTAGATAGTCACGGAGGTGACGGACTACCATGCCGGAATGACACTGGTACCCTGGTGTCTACGGCGCCGGAACCCTAGCGTCGGAATCCGGTGACGGCGGATGGAGATCATGACGTGAAGGACCATATCACATCGCATTTACATTCAATGTTATTTTTTGTATGTCTTATTGTGTGCTAGTATTAGATACTCGACGGTAGCCTAATAAGATGATCCCTGTTAAAATTACCAACGATTGTGTTACCCCTTAGTGTGCACCACCAAGAAAGTTCTTCGGTATGAGGTGATCCATGGTATAGGCATGGGTGTCAGACATATGTACGTTCGCATATAGTGGGTGTAAGCCATGTTGCACAGCGAATACACTGAGGTTGAGTTGGCGAGCCTAGCATGTGCAGACATGGCCTCGGAATGCGGATGGTCGAAAGATCGAGCACGAGTCGCATGAATGATGTGACCGACGTTTAGCGTCCACCCTTGAACCCACATTGATGGCCGTGACGATCAGGGGAGATGTGGCTGATAGGGGTCGTGTTATCACTAGGAACCCTTATGGGGATAGGTGTTTCTGAGTGGAGTTATTATTAACTCATTTAATTATAAACTTAGTCTAAATTCCTTCTTGCAATTGTAAATGTAGATGCCACCTTTCCTGTTGACGATTGATTGGTTAGAAGGAGAGAAGCTCAGATTAGATGGATCAAACTTCTCCATATGGGTTGCACGTTTCCATGTTCTCCTTAGAGAGAATGACGTGGTCGACTATATACTTGACGGGATGGATTTGGATCAGCCCATTGACCTAGAGACCCTAGAGCAGCGGAAAGACCGTTATCTCCGTCGAGAGATGACCTCCTTCATTTTAGTTACTATGCATTTCGGAATGGTGGATGAGCTGTTGCCTTTCGTGGGTGATGTCAACCCTCATTCGGTGATGCTACAACTTAGGACACATTTCATGGAACAAGCACGCATATGGGAGCATGAGCTGATGGGAGACTTCCTCTCCATTAAGATGGAGGAGAACTCATCACTGGACAACCACTTAGAGCGCATGCATGATGTGTACATGAGGCCTGCATACTTCCTGGATAGCTGGATGACGGGCTCTTTTGCAAACGGTGTTGTGCTGTGGTCGCTGCCACCAAGCTACCAAGCACAAGTCAGGACTTGCATTATGAGGGGCGACGCGGAATCAATGGAGTTCCACCGGTTCGTGACACATCTCAGGAATGTGTTGGTTGAACTAGATGTCGCTCAGGTCATCGATGACAAATGTATATATTTGATATACAATTTTATAAATGTTATAATCTTGCAAACACATTTACAGTGTTAAGTATATTTGATACTTGTTCTGTTTTGCTGAAAATAGGTCCTTCTGCATGAGAGGTGCTTGCTAGAGAGGAGGTGACGTTGCGTGTTGATGGCGAGCATGATGATGATGGCCGATGACACTCTCCCTCGACATTTATCACTTAGTTTATGTTTTGGATAGTTATTGTAATCAATAGATTATGAACTTCTTTAGTGTGTCTCACACTTTGTGAGACGATTATTCATATCAGTTTGTAACAAACAGTTGTTCTACTTTTATGAATGATTTCTATTTGTGTTCATATCTTCTTTGATTACTTATGAATTATCCTTGTTGTTTGAAACTAATTGATAATACATGAACATTTGTAAAACATCGTAATGCCTTAAAAAATACCCAACTTAAATGATATTTCATTACAGAATGAAAACCATTGTTTAAATTCAAAGTTATAATGATAAAATGTGAAAGTCATTCGATTTCTTATCACATATAAATCATGCCTGAGTTCGGCAATATAACTTGAACACCGAGTATTACTTGAATACAAAGTGTTTAATGAATTGTTAAAATTAAATACATATTCGATGTATTGTGTTTTAACAAAAATGGTAATTATCATTATATGATTGTTTAAATGTGTAAAGAAGTTTACCAAAGGAAACATGAATATGAAACTATTTGATTTGATCAAAGTGTTTCATCAACAAAGGGTATAAATATAAAAGAGAATCTAATTACTACGATTTGATCAATAGTAATGAAATTCGACTTTATAAGAATGGCATAAAAGTAATTGTGAAATGCAAAGCGTTTTGAAACATCAAAATGCAAAGCATCACAATATGATATTAGATATCAAATGGGTAAATAGATGGCACCAAATAAATTGTTGTAGTATAGATGTAGAGACCATAGTTAAGAAAGAGTTAACACTCAATTAGAATATAAATTGAACCATTTGAAGTCGTGAAAGTTTTTGGGTTATTCGATATAACCAAAACAATAGCGAATAAGTCCTTGTAGAGTATTCATTAGAAACTTTGAATACGAAATCCATAGCTGAAACCAAAAGAGAAGCAAAACTGGTATTGCTTGGATTTTGGTGCATTCTTGAGAAAGCTCACTTTTAGTGATATTTCTCGATTATGGAGCAAATGAAGATAGTGAAAAACATGACGAGGATTCAAATCCATGCAACAGAGTATTGAGAAGCGCAACGGAAAATGTTCCTGAACGATTCTCTTCACAAAGGAAAGAATCAATGATATTGATCATTGTGTTTTCCCCACTGGTGTTTTCACTACATGAAGTAGAATTCAAAATGTAATCCATATCTTGTATGGAGACATTTGAGAATCATTTGTCATGATTCTTGGAATATGACATACCTACAAACTACTAAGGAAATAATGGTAAACTAGAATTATGAGAAATCCTAGAAGAAAAATTCACTTGAGATTAGAAAGTAATTCGTTGCTGAATCTCACAAGTAAAAGGGGTTACTTGAATTTTCCCAAAATGACTGCAAAGCCATAGTGGAAAAGGGGGTGAATGACAAAAGCACAATTTGTCAAGTACTGGATGAATTCAAATGAATTTGATTCAAGTGTGCTGAATGTCTAGAGGATTTAAAACTAGTAATAGTACTAGTATCTCATAGTAAAACTCCAAGTTTGATATTTGATCAAAGGATTTTGAAGTTATTCAAAATAGTGAGTGGATATGCAATTTGCATGAAATTGAGTGGGAGCTATGAAAGTCTTCCTAAAACAATATGTGATTCACATATTTTTGAGTGGGAGCTTATAGGAGTAATTCTTAAGTGTGTTAAGAATAAAAACCGCAAATACTTATAAATAATGATTTATAAGGTGTAGGAGTTGATAATAGGTGTATTATGATATTATGTAGTATTCCTTAAGGGATTCTGAAAAAGGGTTTCAGAATAGAAGTTAATAAAGGAACTAGTCCTTAATAAATCAAGTTAGGAATATCATTAAGTTTAACATCAATGGTTGAAAGAAAGAAAAGGATCATCATCATCCACTATGTTGAGACATAGGTTCTATCTTAGAAAACCATGATGGTAACTTAACATAATATATGATCAAATAAGGAACGTTTGAAAGTGATTAAGTTTGAATCACGGAACATTGAGTTAAGCCTGTCCGCAGTGTCTGGTAGAGAACTACAAACATGTTTTCCAAATCCAAAAAGGATGACATATCTTAAAACATAAAGGGTTATGTTATAAGGGAATATGTTGGAAACTCCTATAAATACCGATTAAAGTCAAGTAGGAAGCTAGGTGAACAAAAACATTGAAAGTTGCACAGAGTGCACTAGTGTTTCGATGAATACATTTATAATAATAGATAAGGGTACCATCTAAAGTGTTGTATAATGTTATGGCGGGGCTAGTTCGCTTTTAACGTAGAATGATGTGTCCCAGGACACAGTGCCCATGAGAAGCCCTCGAGGTTGATCTAAAGTCACTGTAGGCTCCTGGAATCAGGCCTCGTTCTGCTGCCATAACAACAATGCATACACACAGATGCTATCATGTGATGATAAAGTATTAATGTCAATCAAGGTGACGTTAGTAAGTTGCAAAGGATTTGGGACTGTAAAGTACAAACCCAAGACTCAACCTCTTCCATGAGCAAGCATGTTCAGGGTACCGGATATATGGTGCCAATGATTAAGGAACAAATGCAGCTAGTGTATTTGTACTCTAGTGCAAGTGGGAGACTGTTGGAAATATGCCCTAGAGACAAATAGTAGTAAGGACTATTATCATTTTTCATATAGTTTATGATTAAGTTTTGTATCATGCTATAACTGTATTGAGTGGAAACATCAATACACGTGTGATATACAAACAACCAGGGGTTCCCAGTGAAACTCTAGTCACTGGTTCATTGGTCAACAGATGATCATGTTTCCTGATCATGTGGCATTTATGCTAGTTGGAAATGGAGTCATCTCATTCCGAGAATGAGATGATGAACCAATACCCAACCTAAACATCGTGACCCGATCATGTCACGAAGTTCAAGTTATGATGATTAGAAATGGATCCTCATAGACTATTCCTTAGACCGTGAGGCTATATCAATCACTGTCTCCCGAGAGTGCTTAGATAGCATCAAGCGCCACTTGGTAATACAGTGGTTATAAAGGTGTGTTCAGGTACTCGGAGGAAACCGTAGAGGCAATATATGTCAAGAGCGGGATTTGTCTGTCCGTGTGACCGGAAGATACTCAAAGGGCCCACTCGGAGAAGTTATATCCAATAGCTGCGCAGCGTGTGATTTGATCACGGGGATATCGCTTGTCAGAACGAGTCAAGTAGCATTGTTCAGTAACGAGATTGAACACAACATGGTGATGTCATTGATCAGATCTCGGGCAATGCAAGTATCGAGAGACAAAGGGAATAAGACACGACTGTCCTGGTTCACACGATGAAAGATCTTCGTGGAACGCATAGGGGTCACATGGCCATCCAGGTCCCTTTGTTGATCATTGGTGCGGGAGTGTCCCGACCATGTCTGGAGTGTTCCCTAACCGTGGGGTATCACGCTTAAGGGCTTGGTGAGCTTAGAGAGTGTTTATAGGATCGGTAGAATCACCGAAGAATAGTAGAGAGAAAACCGGAAGGGTTTCGGTAAGTCCGGAGGATGTCCGGAGTGGAGGTGGAAGTGTTCCATAGCCACAGAGGTTGAATAATATGTGAATGAATGTTAAATATTGATTTAATCATTTATTCATAATTATTTAATAAAGAGAAAAATCAATTTAAATGGTCAAAGGCTTAATGGGCCAATTCCCGGAGGGAGAGGGCCCATTAGGGAAAGGAGAGAGGAAGAAGGGTCCAAGGGGGTGGCCGGCTAGGCCTAGCCCCCCCCCCCCCCGCGCGGGGCCCACTAGGCTGGCCGGCGGCTGACCCTCTCCCTCCTCTCCTTTAGTCCCACCCCGGGACTTTGAGGAAGGTAGTACCTCCCCTCCCCCTATATATAGTAGGGGTATTTAGCCCAATAAAATACACCAATAATAAATAAAGGTCTTCTCACTTTTGGGAGGACCTGTAATTGATATTTTCTCTCTCTCTCTCTCCCTCTCTCTCTCGTGACCGTGGTCCCAAGTCTGGACTGCGGGAACGAGAGACATCTTCACCGCGAAGCGCCATCGCGCTGCAGGATTCGGATCCGAGAGCTCTACTTCCGCAACTGCTGCTGGATCGGGGAAGCGGGAGTCATCATCAAGCACCGGACATGTGTAACTCCCTGCGAGGTGTTGCACTTGAGGCACTCAAGTCGTTGGAGCCAAAGGAGCGTGATGACTTCATCACGACCTTGAGGTCGGCTTTGGCTCGTCTACATTAACCACGCTCTCCTGATCGTTGACAATGCTTTTCGGTCTTCAAGGGTAAGTTCGCGAAAAGCCCCTCCCTTTACTGTATTACTAATAGATAGGTCCTGGCAGCTTCAGGGGTTCAGGGCCGTAGGGTAGAATTTTATTGTTTTCATACACGGAACCCCTTCAGTTATAACATAGTTACTATGTCTTATTGTTAGAACTATATCTTTCATGCTATGTTAAAGTACTATGATCCCTGCTATCAATGTTATAAATACCTTGATCAAGATTATGATGGTGCATGTCACCTTAAAAATTATTCTTTTTTATCACTTACCTACTCGAGGATGAGCAGGAGTTAAGCTTGGGCATGTTGATACGTTAGAAACGTATCTATAATTTTTGAAGTTGCATGCTTGTTTTATATCTACTTTCTTATGTTTTGTCCATACTTTGGAGTATTTTTACACATTTTCTGGAACTAACCTATTAAAAAGATGCCATAGTGCTAGTTGCCTGTTTTCTGCTGTTTTTGGTTTCAGAAAAGCTAGTAAGGAAATATTCTCGCAATTGGACCGGACAAAAACCCAAGTCAATATTTCACCAGAAGGAACACGGAGTCCGGAGGGGAGACGAAGTGGCGCACTAGGGCGTCCACACCTGGTGGCGGTGCGGCCTGGGGAGGCGCGCCACCAGGGGTGTGGGCCTCCTGGCGCTCCACCGACCTTGCCCCTTCGTCTATATATTGCCTCCGGGATGAAAACCCTAAGCACCCGATAAAAAATTCCACGAAAGAGTCTGTAGCCACCGCCATCTCCATCCCTAGATCGGGAGGGATCTGAAGCTCTTCTCGGCACCCTGCCGGAGGGGAGAGATCACCCTGGAGGCCTTCTTAATCACAATGACTGCCTCTGGTGTGATGCATGAGTAGTTCACAATTGGACTACGGTTCCATGTAGTAGCTATATGGTTGGTTCTCCTCCTTCGTGCCACCATGTTTAGATCTTGTGATCTCCGTTCATGATCAAGATCATCTATTTGTAATCTTATATGTTGTGCTTGCGGGGATCCGATGAATATTGAGATGTTATTTCAGATTGATTATTGATTCTATCATGTCTTTGTTATTTTTTATCTTGCATGCTTTCCGTTGTTAGTAGCTATCTTGGCCAAGTAGATGCTAGCAACTTCAAGAGGGAGTATTTATGCTCGATAGTGGGTTCATGCCTCTAGGAATCTGGGGAAGTGACATAAATCTCTAAGGTACTAGATGTGTTGTTGCTACTAGGGAGAAAACAACAATCCTTTGTTCATAGAATAAATTATTTACTTTACATACTTTGCTTAATGCAATTATCTATTGCTTGAAACTTAATACTAGAGGGGGTTTGGATGATAATCTGAAGGTGGATCAGTAGTCATAGATGCAGTTGGATTACAGTCTATGTATAATGTTGTAATGCCCAATCAAATCTCATAGGAGTCAAGATGATTAGTATATGCATGTATGCTTTCTTGGTGTCTGTCAATTGCCCTGCTATAATTTGTTCACCCAACATGTCAACTATCTTAAGGAGAATCACCTCTAGTGAACTATGGACCCTGATTCATTCTTTACCATCAATCTACAAGCTATTTACTATTTTCTATTTACTTTCTACAAGCAATTACTATCTTTCACACAATACGTTTAATCCTTTGTTTCAACAAAATCGGTGAAATTGACAACCTCACTGTAAGTTGGGGCAAAGTTTTATGATTGTGTTGTGCAGGATTCTAAGTTAGAAGACAACACCTTGGGGTTGTTTCCTTTTTCCTACTGGTTCGATAACCTTGGTTTCATCACTGAGGGAAAATTTGTTGCTGTGCTCATCATACCTTCCTCTTGGGGTTCCCAACGAGCTCATCACTTTTTGAGCCATCATTCGTCCAGTACCGAGTCTCGATTTTGAGGGTGACAAACTGTGGTCTGACCTTTGTTGTTTTACCTGACAATGATCTTGTTGAAGGCATTATTTTAGGTCCCAGATTTTTCTCGGGGTGGAAAAACTAAGATTTGTTGATCGAGCTGCAACGGTGTGTGTATATTGTCTTCTTCTTGGAAGTGTGGCTTCCGGAGAACCACTTTTCTAGTGTTGTTGTAATCTCTGGTGGTGCTTTGTGTGATGTGTGAGTGATTGTACTCTGTGGCAGATTTTTTTTTATTCTTTTTGCTGCACGCGTCCTTAATGTCTTTTAGATATTTTATTTGGTATAATTTTTATCATATTATTACCTTCGTCTTTAAATTAGTTGTTTCGGATTTATTTAAATATGGATGTTTTATAACTAGATAGTATATTGTATCGAGACAAATCTAAACAACTAGTTTGAGAAGTAGTATATTCCTTTGTAAAAACACACATAATCTTAGTTGGCTAGTTTGACAACTAATTAGCTAAACTGGCCCCACTGTCGTGGGTTTTACGAGGTAGTCCTGCTCCACCGCTACCGAGGAAATAGCACATAACACCATGTGTTGGTTCTTGTTTTGCACGGAACCACAAGTTTTTGCAGAGAACAACACATTTTGTTATAATCGGTTGAACAAAACACTAACCTGTCATTAACCGCTTGAAAAGCCAATTGATTTCCATTGTAGGCCGAACTGGTCTGCTTCGCCATGCTTGTCTACATCATAACCTGTGTTGCAGAGACCGCTACTCTCAGCAGCATCGTGAGCTCTATACTCGTAGAGATGGGTTGGTCGAGAAAACCGCAGCTAGAATGCTAGATAGCACCGCGCTCACCGCAAGCGACACAAGCGATGCACCACGCGCGCGACGTGGACCGTCCGACCGAGCCGGTGGAGCACGACGAGCTCGCTCTCTCCACAGATTACGTGCCTAAGGACCATGTGAGCAGCACAGACTATCCGGTACAGTGAAAGAAGTGGACGATTAGGTGGCAGCCAACTAGAGACGGGGAAGACGAAGACGAGGTCGACGACATGGATCTCCCTGGCTCGGTTCCTTCGGCATGGAGTTCTAGGGAGGCGAAGCAGAGCTACCGTGCATGGCATGGAGATACAACGTGATCGGTGGACGCCGGCGTTGTCCATCGTCGACGCGCCGACAATCCGATGGGGGTTATCGCCGTGGGGGTTGCAACTGCGGCAATTCGATGGGTGCAGTAGTCGAACTTCTTCGTCCTAGCCATTCTCATCCCCGGCGCGTCGCCTCCCCGTCGTCATCGGTGGTCTCCAGGCTACCGAAATACATGGTTTGGGTGGTCGGCGGCGATCTCCAGGCTGCCAAAAGACGAACATGTCCAAACAAACCAGTTCGGTCGTCTTCGGCGCGAGCTAGGTTTCCTGATAGTTATCTCTAAAAAAATCCCTAACAGTGGGCCCGTCATCACTAATTATTAATTAATCCTGCTAATATCTATTTATGTGCTCCGTGCAAATAGTTATATAAAAATATGGTGTTTTGTGTAAAATAAAATGAAATATGTGTTCTGTGCAAAAAAAAAAATAGCACCAACTTTATGGTGTTACCTGCTATTTGCTCACCGCCACCTAACCGGTCTGAGTTTCGACCAATTTGAGCAGAGAGAGAGGCGGTGGTCGTCCTCGTCATCGGATGCGGCGGCGGCGGCCAGCATGCAACCCCGCGACAGAGGCGAGGGCAGCGGAGCTCCGGCTCCGAGGATGAGGGAGATGGAGCGCAAGAACGAAGGAGCCAGGGACGACGACGACGACGGGGAACACGACGAGTATGGCGCGGTGCCCATGGCCTCCGTCAGGTCCGATGCGGCCAACTCCGACCCGCGCAGTAAGCATTTCCTTTTCACTTTCCTCCCCCACTGCTGCTGATGCTCGCCTGCATTGCTCGATTTGGACTATTTTGTCGGTTAATTTTGGGTTCAGTTTACTCTTCAAGTCTGTCAGTCACCTACTCACCTGCGTTCATGGTCGTTTATGTATTCATTTACTGCACATTCTTCATCACTGGTTGCTGGGCCTGAGAGTGGTGATTTGAGCATTGGATGAAACAAAAAAAACTTAATCTCTGAGCTTGCATTGACAGACAATGCTTTGCCTAAAAGTATAAGTTCTTGCTTTATTTCAGAGTATGAAACTGTGGCATTGTTTGTATGTAGGAGCAGGCAGTAGGTGCGAAGAATCAAGAATACAAGGACGTGGTGAGCACCATTTCGGGGATCCAGGACGGGGGCGGACGGCCACTGTCTCTTTAATTGGGTCGAACGAAGGCGAGGCCTGACCGAACAACCGGACGAGGCCTAGGAATTTCATCATGGAGAACGGAATGTGAACGGAACCTGAAGCCTTTTTTGCCTAAAAATACGAAGCCCTGATTTGTTGAATGAACTGACTTGGCGTATGTATTTAGCTTTTGTTTGTTTAGTTTCTACCATTACCAATTTGTAAATGAAAATAAATACTACATGCAATGCAATTATGTGAATCGGTTTATTAACATTTTGTGTGAGGGAAGAATTTCTGGGTCGAGGTTCCTGTGTATCTTGTTTCTGGATGCCACTTAACTCTAGAATGCAACTCATGTACTCCCTTCGGTCCATATTACTTGTCTCAACTTTGTCTAGATATGCATGTATCGAGACATGTTTTAGTATATAGATAAATTCGAATCTAGATAAAGTTGAGACAAGTAATTAGGATCGGAGGGAGTATCTAGATTTGCAATGAACCATTGCTATTCATGGTTCAAAAAATAATTGCAGCAACTAGCTTGTTTAATTACTGTGCAATTCATGCCCCAGCCGATCTGTCATTGTGTTTATTCATGTCTAAATTAGCCAGCAGAAGCTTGGGAGTAAATTTGCAATCAAGCAAACTGTAAGTTCATGCTTTTGTCTTGTACAGGAACCTGAAACCTTCTCAGTATCCAGTTTGATGTAGCCCTAGCATCTTCTGATAACCTAATTAGATGTAAAAAAATGAAGCAGCACATTTTCCCAACTTTGTGAAAGAATGCATGTCTGCAAAAGAATTTCTTAAGTGGAGCACACCAGCAACACTGTGATGGATAAATCTCTTCAATAACGTTGTGGCATGTCTGAATCTGATGCACTGACAGAAGCTTTTTATATCTGCAGAGGTGAGCCCAAAGCTTCACTGTTTTAGCACATTATTTGGCCACCGCAGCTTCAGGCATGGTTTAAGCTGGGCGTTTGTGTGCAGTTTTTTGCTCCTAGGATATCGCCTAGCTCAGAGTAATGCCGAAGCCCGTGCAAAATATTTTCCTGTGATTGCATTGCGCAGCAAAGTGAAGTGCATGTTCAAAAGTGGAGCAACCAAAGGTGCACTGGTTCAGGTCTAAGACATTCTGCTCCGGAAGTTTCAGTTAGCTGGTTGGCAATCCCAGAATAGAATCACTCTCAGTTAAACAAGCTATACACGCTGACAGAGAAAGCTTCTGTGGGTATTGCGGCGCAAGCCTCTTTGATCAAAAAATGGAGCAGTCTATTTGACAGGTCTGCATTAGAATCACGAGCTCATCACATGAACTCAAAGAAAAAATGCCGGGAAAAGCAAATATAAAAGACCATTACCATATCATCAAAATCTTTCCTCTCAAAATTACTAGAACCACCCCAGCATGACGGCAGACAAGTGAATCATGACAAAAGTAGATTTAGAGACATTAATATGTTGATGTCATTCAGGGGCAAACGCATCAAAGACATACACTGCTCTTGAGTTTTTCTTCCCAATAAACACACAGCTCTTGGATAACATCATCTAAAAAGAACTCTTGAATAACATATAAGTTCAAGATAGTAAAGGAACCACAACCATCTTCAAAGTTCACCTAACATTTCTAAGAACATAAGACATACAACAGGACCCTGCTTTCATTAATCATTCTCCTTGGAGTACTCCATTCCTGTCCAGGAACCTTGACAGGTCCTCCCAACTTACAGAATATGAGAACTGAACATCCCCTCCATGCAGCACTCCAATACACTCGGCCTGCCCATTGAGTAGAGCTGACCCAGATGCACCTTCTTGACTTGGAATGTCGACCTGGAGTAGTTTCATAGAGTAACCATTCAGATTGTCGCCTTCCATTACTTTGATGGTTCTCGAGCAGTTGGACACCCTTCCTTTAACCAATGTGTTGTGCTTCTCTGCTGGCCATGCTACCATCATACAGTCATCCAGTTCCTCTGGTGGGTTCAGGCCACGGCAAATAGGAGGATGTGAATTGGTACACACCAGATTCCTGTTGGTTGCATTCACACATCTGAAGACCTTAGCAGTTGGTATCTGAATCAACATCAGATCCTTCTCACAGTTGATGTCAACAATTGTAGCTAAGCTATATGCCCTCTTTGTATTTCTTCCTGCGGCAATAGCTTCCAATCCAAGTATTCAACCTCTGCATGATCACACAGTACTTGGGTTTTGAACAATATATTTGCCTCTTCAGCTGAAATTCGAATTCTCGCACTGAAAGCATAGTCTATCAGATGGGCACATGTCAATATTTTCAGACCATTCTCTCCAGCTTCTACAACGAACTGACGAAGCCTGTACCCACTCTGTTCTTTTTGATTTCAGCAGCTCTTGCAACGTCAGAGAGGATGTTTGCTGTAGCCAGACGGGATTTAAAGGCCTTAATCTGCCCTTTGTCTGGAGTAAGCATCACAAAAAACACTGATGCCTTGCACTTCCTCGATATCCACTTCTCCAATTCTGAGGAGAACTGGCCCGGTGCAACAGCGGGCTCGGCCATGTGCGCAGACCTGAAGCACAACAACAAAGTGTAAAAATCACTTCTTTTTTGGGGTTTTCAGGGTTCGGACGAGAGGGGATGCAAAAACTAGTCCCAGATATCAAAAGAAAGCATATGAAAACAACTGAGTAATAGGCGCAAAACTGATTTACTCTGCACATCTTCTTCGATTTTCCTGTCTACTCTACCCGCACAAAAATCGAATTCTTTTCCGTTTTTAGAATATCACTTCGAGGATGGTAACTGAGAGGACAGAGGAGGGAGGAGGTGGACCGATGAAGCCAGGGACAAACCAGTGTAAGGGCGGCGGATCACTTTCTCGGAGCAGGTCGGCGAGGCGTCGGAGCTTGCGGGCGACGAACAAGATGCTTGCTTTTGCCAGAAAGGGCAGGTAGGGGTTGAACAGGACGCCCGTCCGGCCGCCGCAACCCCCCGAAATAAGCGTGCGAGTCCCTGAGGTGGCCTGGTGGGGGGTTTTGAACATTCTAGATTTCTACTACATGCCTCGGAGTTTTTCGATTCGAAATTCAAGTCATCATTTTCTTAATTAGGAAGCGCGGAACCAACCCCAAGAAGAGCTGTTCTTTTGGGTGGGACGCATTTGGTAGCCTCAAGCTGGCCCGTTTGTCACAAAATCGGGCTGTTTGGATGCCCGCGTGCTCTCATGGGCTGCATAAGCACAGACTTTAAAGCAGCAGACTCAACAATAACCCTCGAATCGAGCATTTCCATCGAGCCCGTCTCGGCACCGGGGAGCACTTGCATTAGCTTCTCTCCTCTCTTAAACGTGTTCATCTCAAGCGGTTGTAATTACTGGACGCATAGGAAGAATACTGGTAATAATTGTTTATTTAGGTGTGTTTGTTAATATGGCAGCCAAACAAGTGCAGGCAACTAAACAATGTGCTTCTGTTTTTGCCAGAAAAATTCTATACAACTTACCAAACAAACTGCACAGCGTGGTTTTTTTTTTTTTGCCTGGATGTGCGTGATAGTGACCACAACAACCTCGTGCACCCTACCAAACACGCCATGGAAAAATAACTCTTTCATTCCACCTGCAAATATACCACGTCTATTATCTGCACAACAAAGCATTGATTATCTCCAAAAAAAAGTATGGACTAAATTTTCCACTTGTACTGTGCCACTATATCCGTTTCAAAAAATAAGACGTATAATTTGTTCTAATATTAAACGGTATAAACTTTGACTAAATTTATACTACCTTTGTTTTTAAATATAAGTCTTTCTGGCAGTTAAAATTGAACTACTAAAAAAAACTACATTTTGGAACGGAAGAAGTACAATAAGCTATCAACATATAAATAAACATGATATGAAAATATAGTGCTTTTGAAAAAATTTATAGCCCTTGTTTTTCAAAATGGAGGTAGTAAAACTTAGTAAAAGAATATATGATTAAAAACATTTTGCAAGACTAACACAGCAATGTTTTTTCTGCTTACGTACCCAACGATATACGTTTGTTCAAATTTTAAATTGACCGTAAGGATTATAACGCATCTCATATTCCAGTTTGCAAGAAGTGTACCTCCACCAAAGTGCTCTACTCCTGCTCCAATTTCCTCTTCTTTTTTTGAGCGGAACTCCAATTCTCTTCTAGGTGTGCCTCTAGTGCAAATGTGTACGAGACTACGTGGAACCTGGTTTTAGAAACTGTTAAGCTTTGCGACAAGTAAATAACGAAGAACGAAAATAAAATTGCAGCGAGGGGACACAGATTTAACGTGGAAAACCCTCTCCAACAAAGAGAGGAGAAAAACCACGGGCGCCAGCCAGCGAAACTTCACTATATCGGAGAGTGTTTACACAACGCCGGGGATTTCACAGATGCAACTTATCCCAACCGACGTCTTACAAGAAGTATATATAGCGGTGGTAACATAGGTCATCAACGATCCGTACCGCATCGGCCCAAGCCTTCGGCGACGGGCCTCGCTCCGCTCCGTCAGAAGTTGGCCTTTACTTTATAGAATTTGGATCAACATATAACAAACTCCACCTTGAGACAAATTCCTTCTTGTAGCATTAACAGTAATCATCTCCCTGAACAAACAAAGAAAACACTTTCGGCGCCAATAGCCACTTGGGATAAGCATCTATACCAACTAAGCTTGAGCATAGCTCAAACTTAGCAACAGGAACATGCTTTGTCATCATATCAGCAGGATTATCATGAGTGCTTATCTTGCATACCTTCAGTGTACCTTGTGCAACAACATCACGAACATAATGGTACTTGATATCAATGTGCTTTGTTCTCTCATGGAACATATGATCCTTAGTAAGGTAAATAGCACTTTGACTGTCACAGAACAGGTTAATGCAAGAATCATCCTGACAAAGCTCAGCATACAATCCTTTCAACCAAACAGACTCTTTGCAAGCTTCAGCAACAGCCATATATTCTTCTTCGGTTGTAGATAGAGCAACAACTGGTTGCAGCGTTGCCTTCCAACTCACGGCACATCCACCTACCGTGAACACATAACCTGTGAGGGACCTCCTCTTATCCAAGTCGGCAGCAAAATCTGAATCCACATAACCTGCGAGTCCCTCATCAGTCTTGCCAAACTTCAAGCAAGCGTTGGATGTGCCACGGAGGTACCTGAAAATCCACTGAACAACTTTCCAATGTTCTTTACCAGGATTAGCCATGTAACGACTCACCAAACTCATAGCATATGATAAATCAGGGCGAGAGCAAACCATGGCATACATCAAGGAACCAACAACACTAGAATAAGGAACTCGAGACATGTACTCAATATCTTCATCAGAACTAGGACATTGCAATGCTGACAATTTAAAGTGAGGAGCAACAGAAGTACTAACTGACTTTGCATCATGCATATTAAAACGTTGAAGAACTTTCTCAACGTAACTTTGCTAACTAAGAAACAACAACCTAGATTTTCTGTCCCGTTTAATTTCCATACCTAGGATTTTCTTAGCAGCACCAAGATCTTTCATCTCAAATTCACTACTTAGGTGTGCCTTCAAAGTAGTGATTTCTTTCATGCTCTTGGCAGCAATTAACATATCATCAACATATAACAGCAAGTAAATAGGTGATCCATTAACAAACTTTATATAAACACAGCTATCAAACTGAGACCTCTTAAAACCTTGTGAGATCATAAGTGAATCAAACCTTTTGTACCACTGTCTTGGAGATTGCTTCAAACCATAAAGCGACCTCTTCAATTTGCACACAAAATCCTCTTTTCCAGGAACTATGAACCCTTCAGGTTGGTCCATGTAAATCTCCTCCTCCAGTTCACCATGCAGAAAAGCAGTCTTTACAGCTAGCTGCTCAAGCTCAAGATCATGCATAGCAACAATACCAAAGAAAGTACGAATAGAGCTATGCTTCACAACCGGAGAGAAAACATCATTATAGTCAATACCTAGAATCTGGCTAAAACCTTTTGCTACTAACCTTGCCTTAAACCTTGGAGGCTCATTAGGAGACAAACCTTCTTTTCTCTTATATATCCACTTACAGCGGACGACCTTCTTCTGTTTAGGCAAGCGCACAACTTCCCATGTGCCATTCTTATCAAGCGATTGCATCTCTTCTTGCATAGCAGAAACCCACTTCTCGCGGTCAACGGATGCAACAGCCTCATTGTATGTAGCAGGTTCAGTATCATGCTCCACCTGTTCAGCACAACTCAAAGCATAATGAGTAAGATTACACTCTTCAATCAAACGACGAGGTGGAACTATGTTACGCCTCGGTCTATCAGCAGCAATAGATTCCTGTGGCTGCTGCAAAACAGTATGTGAGTGTTGAACAACATCATCATCAATATTTTCCTCATGAGTATCATCAACAACAGCATTATTATCAACAGTTTTCTGTAGGTGCTCCACCTGCACACGAACTCCCTCCTCTCCAATAGCAACAGGAGAGGGATCTGATGGCAAGCTGTCATGATACATAACGGATTCATTGAAAACAACGTTCCTACTCAACAAAATCCTTTTTGTTTCAGGGTTCCATAGTTTATATGCCTTAACTCCTGAACCATAACCAAGGAATATGCACTTGACAGCTCTAGGCTCTAACTTTCCATTATCAACATGAGCATAAGCAGTGCAACCAAAAACTCTCAACTGTGAATAATCAGCAGGCGAACCTGACCATACCTCAATAGGAGTTTTCTTCTCAAGTGGAATAGAAGGTGACCTGTTGATGAGGTAACACGCTGTGTTGGCTGCTTCAGCCCAGAAACGTCTATGCATACCTGCATTGGACAACATACAGCGAGCCCTCGAGATGATGGTTCTGTTCATGCGCTCAGCCACGCCATTCTGCTGAGGAGTATAAGGGATGGTGTGGTGCTTGATCATACCATCATTACTGCAAAACTCCTCAAACTCATTAGAACAGAATTCCATACCATTGTCAGTACGTAGTACCTTTACCTTCTTTTCAGTTTGCTTTTCTACCATAACTTTCCACTTCTTAAAAGCATCAAAAACATCAGATTTGTATTTCAGAAAATATGGCCACACTTTTCTTGAGTAGTTATCAATAATAGTAAGCATGTAATTAGCACCACCAATAGATGTCTTACGGAAAGGTTCCCATACATCAGCATGCACATAATCTAAAATGCCTTTGGTGGTATGAACGGAAGCATTGAATTTAACTCTTTTGTGCTTACCAAAAACGCAGTGCTCACAGAACTCAAACTTACCCAAGTTGCAACCATCAATCAGCTCTCTCTTAACCAATTCTGCCATGCCATGTTCGCTCATATGCCCAAGGCGCATATGCCAAAGATTTGTTTTACGACAATCATCAGAATCATTAGCAGTAACAGCAGCAGCAATACCAGGCAAAGTGTTACCTCTAAGAACATATAACTTAGCAGAATTCATATCACCTATCATGTGAATAAGAGAGCCTTTCGATACCTTTAACAACCTACGCCCACCGGAGTACTTGTATCCATCAACGTCCATGGTACTCAGGGAGATCAGATTTCTGTCCATGCTTGGTATGTGCTTCACCTCATTTAACGTACGCGTCACGCCATCATGTGTCTTGATCTTAACAGATCCAACTCCGACAATATGGCACGGGTTGTCATTCCCCACACGTACAAAATCTCCAGTCTGCACAGACTCATATGAACTGAACCAATCTTTGTTACAGCAAATATGAAACGAACATGCAGTATCAAGTATCCATTCATCATCACGAGAAGCACAAGCAGCAAAAACGGCTAAACATTCACCGTCAGAACTATCACCAGAAACAACAGAAGTCTTACCATTACCTTGATCCTTATCTTTCGGTTGGTAAGTACTGTTCCTTTTCTCCTTATTCTGCAGCTTCCAACAATCATCAATAACATAATTAGATTTCTTACAATACCTACAGAACTTGTCCTTTCCCTTGGACTTCGAACGACCTCTGCCGTCTTTGCTCTTATCTCGGTTGCCATGGTTGTTAAATCTCTGCTCGGTCCTGCCACGAACCTGTAGAGCTTCAGCCTTGGAAGACGCCCCATCTGCCTGCACCATAGATTTCATCTTTTCTCTCTGTTTGAGGGCATCTTGCACTTCATCAAGGGTTATCTTCTCACGGCTCAACAACATTGTATCACGAAAGTGTGTATAAGAACTAGGCAGCAAGCATAAGAGTAATAGGGCTAGATCCTCATCATCATATTTTACTTCCATAGATTGCAAATCAGAAATAATCTCTCTGAAAAGAGATAAGTGATTCATTACCGATCCACCTTCCTGCAATCTATGCGAGAACAACTTCATCTTCACATGCATCTTACTGGTTAGATCCTTTGACATGCAGATCGATTCCAGTTTCCCCCAAAGGGCAGCAGCAGATTTCTCTGTCAAGACTTCCTGCAAAATATTATTGGATAGATGAAGTTGAATCATAGACAAAGCCTTACGGTCTTTCCGCTTTTCTTCGTTAGACCAGCTCTTAGCATCCTTTTCCCCGAATCCATCCAGCGCATCATCCAGATCTGAAGTTTGGGCGAGAATCGCCCGCATCTTCACCTGCCACAAGCAGAATCTTGTGGAGTAGTCCAGCTGCGGTAGATCGAACTTCAACGACGACATGTCGCAAACCCTAGATTAGAACCTGGGGCTCTGATACCACTTGTTAGCTTTGCGACAAGTAAATAACGAAGAACGAAAATAAAATTGCAGCGAGGGGGACACAGATTTAACGTGGAAAACCCTCTCCAACAAAGAGAGGGGAAAAACCACGGGCGCCAGCCAGCGAAACTTCACTATATCGGATAGTGTTTACACAACGTCGGGGATTTCACAGATGCAACTTATCCCAACCGACGGCTTACAAGAAGTATATATAGCGATGGTAACCTAGGTCATCAACGATCTGTACCGCATCGGCCCAAGCCTCCGGCGACGGGCCTCGCTCCGCTCCGTCAGAAGTTGGCCTTTACTTTGTAGAATTTGGATCAACATATAACAGAAACATTCAAGTGTTAAATGATGAAGTAAAAAAGAGACATGCACATATATCGATGAAGTAAATGATGAAGTAAAAAAGAGCCCGTCTGGGCACCGGGGAGCACATCCTTGCACGCGTTAGCTTCTCTCCTCTCTTAAACGTGTTTATCTCAAGCGGTTGTAATTAACATGAATCAAAAGAACCTGTACAAGAAAAAGATGTGTATTAATGATGGGGTCCTATTTTGACCATCGACACCGAGTTTCATGAGCTATATCTTCTTAGATTTGTGATCAAAGTTGGAGCTTTTTTTTGACGAATTTCGTCAGTTTCATCGCACACAATCAATCGTTCAAAATTTACTTTGAGGAGTAGATTGATCTCGTTGTTTCCCACAACTCTTATGTTACAAGTTTTTCGTATTGGTGGAGGTAGAGAAATCCATCTATAGCTTATCAACTAGTATGTGAAGTTAAAGATGAGGTTGGGAAGAAGGCCTACTCGACGACTGGGCCGAGTAGGTAGAGGAACGCTAAGGTCGTCGTCGTCGACTACAACTGCGACCACGAGGAGATCCCCTTTGCCGCACCTGTTCCTGACGTTTCAGTTTGCCGTGTTCCAGCTCGAGTTCCTGGACGCCGAGGGTTGGTTAGTCATGGACATTTGAATTTTTTGATAATTTCCTAAAGTGTAGTTGAGAATTTGCATAAGAAATTTTGAGAAGGTGTGAACATCTTGCACACACATGTGTACCAAATTTGAGATCATTTAGAGTTAGTTTGTCATGGACATTTGAATTTCATCATACTTTGGTAAAGTGTAGTTGAGGACTACATAAGAAATTATGAGAAGGTGTGAACATCTTGCCAACACACACATGTGTGTACCAAATTTGAGATCATTTAGAGTTCAAATGTCAGGGACATTTGAATTTCATGATAATTTCCTAAAGTGTAGCTGAGAATTGCATAAGAAATTTTGAGAAGGTGTGAACATCTTGCCAACACACACATGTGTATCCAATTTGAGATCATTTAGAGTTAATTTGTCATGGACCACTACAAGAAAAGTTGGCTTTTACAATGGACGATTTTCGTGGTTGAAGGCCCATTTTTCGTGGCTAAAAAGTCTTCTATGACGGATGGCCATCGTGGTAAAAGCCCCGTAACAAAAGAATCTACCACGGTTTTTTTTCTGACCGTGGCGGATCGCACCCTTCAGCCACGAAAACTTGTTCTGTCGTAGATCTGTTCGCCAGCCACGTTGACTGCTGACGTCATGCAAAATGCCACATGGAAAACACCGTTAACACCTAGTTACCGTTGTTAACGGCCACAGGAACCATGGTAGAAGCCAGGCCCAGCCAAGGCCTGCTAAACATTAAGTGGGCCGGCCCATGAGGAGAGCCCAATAGGATCATAGCCCGTTACTATTTTGCCTGACACTGTTTGAAATGGGCCCAAATGGTGCAGCCAGCGGCCCGTGAAAGTCAGGCATGTTACTGTTTCGGCCTACAGAATCCCACATTGTTCGAATACTGTGCGACCCGTTAACAGCCTACGTCAAGTTGGCCCGATGCTGTTAAGGCCTACGGTCGGCCCGTCACTGTTCTCATAGCTCGTCTTGGGCCACCTACTAATGGTCCACCTTTGAGAAGGTTCGATATTGTTCTAGTTTTTACTGTATTATCCATCAACTTTTTAGGCCCACCGGCGGCATGCAACTCTTGTGATCTGGTACTGTTCTGGCCTAGCAATATGTTCGGCCTGTTACTATTGGTAAATTTTTTGGCATGCTACTGTTCTGGCCATCTACTGTTTAGGTATGTTACTGTTGTGGTCCTTTACTGTTCTGGCCTACCACTTTTCTGGTATGTTACTGTTCTGGCCCGTTAATGTGCTGGGTTGCTGCTGTTCTGGCATGTTACTATTTTAGCCTATTACTGTTTTGGCCCGTTACTGTTCTAGCCTATTACTGTTCTAGCATATTATTGTTCTAGCCTGTTATTGTTCTAGCATGTTACTGTTACTAGTTCACACAAGAGGGTAGGCCCATTACGTTCACGGACACCTACAGTATCGAACTTTCTAAAACCCATGCAAATATCATAAAAGGAGTATAATTAGCGAACATCTTTTACTATTCATGGTAGGCCCACCCTATACTGTTACCTGATCGACCTGGCTAGCGCAGTTATGGTATCGCCATGCATGAACGGCGTCAACTAAATACCTACATGGCCTATGCGAGTTATCTAGATATTACATCAACTGCAAACTTCTTACAAATATTACATAATATGAACAAAAGGGAAAGAAAATTCAGCATTTCAGTTGCCAATCAAGTTGATATCATAGTCCTCAATTTGCTTTCTCAATCCATCAACTACATCTCCCTTTGAGTGTGACAACTACATTGGAAAACCACCTTGAGAAATGATCTTGCAGTCCCCTCTTTGGTGGCGATATCAATAATTGCAGTCTGAAACTAAGTAATAACAAGTTAATACAGCAAACAAGACAAACTACTCATAGCTAAGAATGAACCAGATAGGAATAATCTGCATAATATGAACTTGTAGAGTAGGAATACAAACCATGAATGAACTATATAGTAGAGGATAGTTATGTCGTTGCCTAGACCGAACTAGAACCAGATATGAGATATAATGGTGTGACTTCTAAACCTGTAGAACAAGACAAACAAGCATTAGACAAGTATGCCAACAATGAAATGAGCAATCAAATAAAGTGTTTCTTATAATTTCAGCAATTATAAACTAGCCAAGCCAGTTCAGCAAATATATATGGAAGTAGTGGTATCTCCTGGAATGCAAGAGACGTTGGGTGACTCAGAATTTGCGGTGAGCTGCACAATGACATGCAGTTACTGTCGTAACTAAGAATGAACCACATAGAATTATAACCGCATCATACCAGAACTTGTCGAGCAGGGATGGAAAACACGAATGAACTATACAGTAAAGAATAATTATATCGTTGATTAGGACGAACCAGCACCAGATACATAAAATATATAATGGCATCGCTGATGGACCTGTAGGATGTGCAAACCAACATGTTCAGTGTTACCTTTTTGAGCTCCATGCAAAGAAAAATAAAATAGTCAGTGTTGCAGCTTTTGAAGAACCAGGTGGCAACAAAAAAATTATAATCAAACTAGTACGAAGAGTTTGAATGGGTACTACAGGATAGCAAAATGATGCCAGGGAGGAAATAATAGCCGGAACTTAGCTCAGGAATAACCAGATAGAGTTAGTAACTGTCGAGCAGGGAATCCATACTAATATTTTCCACTAACATTACATTTTGCAAGAACTACATAGTAACAGGCAATTACTGGTGTACAGAGCGGCTAAGATAAGAACATATGCATGAAAAAATAACAGACATGTGCATGACTTGAAATTTGTAAAGCAGCGAATGCTAACCAACATGTCTAATGACCTTGTATGTACTAGCACAAAGAACAAGCGAGCACAGTGACTTGTATGTACTAGCACGATTACAAAAATGAAGTTCACTGCGACAAGCTTGAACCTGCTATACCGCTGATAAAACAAAAACTGGTTGGAGATTAGGTTACCTTCGTCGGAGAGGCGTCTAAGCTTCATCGCTACCATGTGAGTGACGTCCAGGTCACCGAGGGTGCTGCGGTTGCGGCGACTGTTGACATCGGGAAGCAGATCTTAGGCCGTTGATGCCGGTGCAGTCAACGGAGACGCCTGTGCAGCTGGTCTGGAGCGGTGGATAGTTGTGGTGGAGTGGCAGAGAGACCCGGTGAACTAGATCCGATGGGGTGGGCGTCGATGAAGCGGCTTCGGTCGCCGTGGAATTGCCGCCAGGCGGTGCGCGCGGTGGTCACGGAGGTGAGGGCATGGAATAGAAGCCTAGGATTTTGGGAGGTCCAGCGGGAAAAACTACGCAAATTGGGACTATGGAGGTGAACAGAAAAATAATTATGATCGTGACCCCAAGCTACCGACTTTAGCGTGCCCATAGGGGGTCTGAACAATAGGTAGAGTGGGAATTTTAAAGTCAAAAGTTTTTGAAATGGAGGGTCACAAAATGCTTCAAAGTCGGTGTGTGATTTTGCCGCTCGACATAGATTTTGAATTTGTCTACCGGCCAAATAATAATAATAGAAAAGTGGTACTCCCCGGTGGGAGATTTCGCATCAATGTTTTTGAAACGGTGGGGCGGGAAATGCTTCAAAGTCGGTGTTTGATTTTGCCGCTCGACAAATATTTTGAATTTGGCTACCGGCCAAATAACTATTAATAGAAAAGTGGTACTCCCCGGTGGGAGATTTGGCCTCAAATTTTTTGAAACGGTGGGGTGGGAAATGCTTCAAAGTCGGTGTTTGATTTTGCCGCTTGATAGAGATTTTGAATTTGGCTACCGGCCAAATAATAATAATAGAAAAATGGTACTCCCCGGTGGGAGATTTGGCCTCAAAGTTTTTGAAACGGTGGGGTAGGAAATGCTTCAAAGTCGGTGTTTGATTTTGCCGCTCGACAGAGATTTTGAATTTGGCTACCGGCCAAATAATAATTAATAGAAAAGTGGTACTCCCCGGTGGGAGATTTGGCCTCAAAGTTTTTAAAATTGTGGGGCAGGAAATGCTTCAAAGTTGTTGTTTGATTTTGCCGCTCGATAGATATTTTGAATTTGGCTACCGGCCAAATAATAATAATAGAAAAATGGTACTCCCCGGTGGGAGATTTGGCCTCAAAGTTTTTGAAACGGTGGAGCGGGAAATGCTTCAAAGTCGGTGTTTGATTTTGCCGCTCGACAGAGATTTTGAATTTGGCTACCGGCCAAATAATAATAACAGAAATATGGTACTCCCCGGTGGGACATTTTGCCACAAAGTTTTTGAAACAGTGGGGCGGGAAATGCTTCAAGGTTGGTGTATGATTTTGCCGCTCGATTGAGATTTTTAATTTGGCTACCGGCCAAATAATAATACAAAAATGCTAGTAGACCGTATGCTATCTGTCCAGGAATTCAAGTCCTAGATGAGCATAATAACTGCGCAGACTGATATTTGGAATTTGGCTAGTGTCCAAGCAATATTTGGATAAAAGGTGTACTCCCTATTCATGAATTTAAGGCTGAGAGTGACATTAACTTATCATCCATAATGAAAATTGGATAACTCCGATTCAAACAGGGTTGGTGTTGGGGGATACCCCCGGGTAGGGTCACGCCGAGGTATAAAGGCCGAGTTAGCCGAGGTTCGGCAAGGCCAAAGAGGATGCTGGCCGGGTCACCTCAAGGCAGGCCGAATCACGGGGTAACCCGGACCAGGGGGCGTTCGCCTAACTAAGTCTCAACCGACTTAAGCAGTAAGTCGGAAATGCATGTTTAACTTGTATGCAGGAACAAGTGTGGCCGGATCAACTATGATCCGGGGCACATCTAGCTTCTAGGAGAAGGAAGGAATCTCGCTGGTCAAAAGAAGCCCCGGTACGCACTGCCTGAGTGAAGCAGACAAAGGCAGGACCACCGAAGCGTGGCCGACAAGGGTGACGATACCCATGTCGGCTGACGCGGGCGCCGCAGAGGCTCACGTAGCCTCTGCATGTGTGACGCGAGGGAAAAGTAACCCGGTCAGCTTACTACTTTGGGAGATGGCATATTCTAGGAATATACCTCCACGTATGCCCTAGATGGAGACCTAGCCCCCCCTATATAAGGAGGGCTAGAGCTTCTGTAGAAAGGGTTCCGATTTGGCTAGTTTGGCTAGGGTTTTTGATGGGTTCGTAGCATGGAAAACAAAAATTTTCTATCGCAAGAACAAACAAAACCCAGATCTAATCTAGATAAAAGCCAAGATCTAATCTATTAGACATGTGCAACGAGATAGATCTGTACTAACCCTTGTAGTTTCGAAAGCCTTGTTCGAGATCGGATCTCGTGGTTGATGTAGTCGATCACTTGCCGATCTCAAGATCGAGTAGACGATCCTTCCGGCGCCATGTTCCGACAGCACTTCCGCAGTCGGTCACACGTGCGGAGTCGAAGCAGACCTTCCTCTCCCCATTCCAGCGAGCAGTGGAGGTAGTAGATCTCTCCACGGAATCCTAGCAGCACGACGGCGTGGTGGTGGTGGTGGAGTAGACAATTCTGCAGGGCTTCGCCTAAGCCAGAGTAGATGGAAGGAGGAGGAGAGAGGCGGCTAGGGTTCGGAGTGGGAAGGGGCAAAGGGGGTGGCGCCTCCACCCCTCTATATATAGAGGGAGGGGTGCGGCCTAGGGTTCCCACCCCTAGGCCCACCCCTTAGGGCCGGCGCACCAAGGAGCTTGGGGGGAGAGTCCTTCCCCCCAAGTTTCCTTTACTTACCCTTTAAGTTTTCCCTTATCCTATCTTGGTTTTCAAGTAAACTCCAAAATATCTTCTAGAACCTTCCGGAACATTCCGAAACCTTCTAGAATCCCCATACAAACACTCCGGAACATTTCCTAACTTAGAAAATGATCCCCATTATATGAATCTTATTCCCTGGACAATTCCGGATCTCCTCGTGATGTCCCGGATCCAATCCGAGACTCCGAACAACATTCGGTCTCCAACACACATTCAATATCTACTTAAAACAACTTCGAACCTTAAGTGTGTCACCCTATGGTTCGTGAATATGTAGACATGATGGAGACACCTCTCCGATCAATAACCATCAGCGGGATCTGGAGATCCATAAAGGCTCCCACATACTCAACGATGATTTCGTGATCGATAGAATCATTAACATACGAAACCAATTCCCTTTGTCACGCGATACTCTACTTATCCGAGGTTTGATCGTCGGTATCTCCATACCTAGTTCCACCTCGTTACTGATAAGTACTCTTTACTTGTTCCATGTTATGTCATCCCCTGTGACCTAGTCACATGCTTGCAAGCTAACTAGATGACATTCCACCGAGAGGGCCCAGAGCATATCTATCCGTCATATGGATGGACAAATCCCAATCTTGGTCCATGCGCTTCAACACATACTTTCAGAATACCCAATGACACCTTTATAACCACCCAGTTATGAAGCAGTGTTTGATGTCATCAAAGTACCCATCCGGTGATGGTGATTAACATAACCTCATGGTCGAAGGATTAGGTTACTATGCATTTGAAAGCTTGTAGCAATACGAACTTAATGACTTGATCTTATGCTACGCTTACTATGGGTGTGTGTGCCCATCACATCATTCTCCTAATGATATAACCTTTTTATTAATGACATCCAATGTCCATGATCAGGAAACCATGATCATCAATTAACCAACAAGCTAGTTCAACAAGAGGCTTACTAGGGACTCTTTTATGTTTACAAAACACACATGTATTAGTGTTTCCTTATAATACAATTATAGCATGGGATGCAAACATTCATCATAAACACAAAGATATAATAATAACCACTTTTATTATTGCCTCTTGGGCATATCTCCAACAGTCTCCCACTTGCACTAGAGTCAATAATCTAGATTACATGGTAATATACCTAACACCCATGGTGTTCTGGTGTTGGTCATGCTTTGCTCTAGGGAGTGGTTTAGTCAATGGATCTGCCACATTCAGATCAGTGTGTACTTTGCAAATCTTTATGTCACCATCTCGGACATACTCGCGAATAGCATGGAAATGTAGCTTGATGTGCTTCAGCTTGCTATGTGACCTTGGCTCCTGTGCATTAGCTATGGCACCTGTGTTGTCACAGTAGATGGCCATCGGGTCCAACGCACTAGGAACCACGCCAAGTTAAATAATGAACTCCTTCATCCATATGGCTTCTTGTGCAGCCTTCGAAGCAGCTATGTATTCCGATTCAGTTGAAGATTTCGCCACAACGCTTTGCTTGGCACTCCTCCAGATCACTGCAGCACCATTCAAAATAAATACGTATCCAGACTGTGACTTCGAGTCATCTGGATCGGTGTTCCAACTAGCATCAGTGTAACTGTTTACAACAAGCTGTTCATCACCTCCATAAGAAAGAACCATATCCTTAGTCCTATTTAGGTACTTCAGGATATTCTTGACCGCTGTCCAGTGCTCCATTCCAGGATCACTTTGATATGTGCTATATCCGGTCTTGTACACAACATGGCATACATGATAGAACTTATGGCCGAAGCATAGGGAATATTATTCATCTTCTCTCTATCTTCTGCCGTAGCTGGACTTTGAGTCTTACTCAAGGTCTTACCTGAAAACATGGGCACGAACCCTTTCTTGCTCTCTTCCATTCTAAACTTCTTTAGAACTTTGTCCAAGTATGTACTTTGTGAAAGCGCTATTAGGCGTCTTGATCTATCTCTATAAATCTTGATTCCTAAAATATATGCCGCTTCGCCAAGATCCTTCATTGAAAAACTATTATTCAAATAGGTTTTGACACTATTAAGAAGTTATATATCATTCCCAATCAACAATATGTCATCTACATATAGTACTAGGAATGCCACAGAGCTCCCACTCACTTTCTTGTAAATACAAGCTTCTCCATAAGTTTGTATAAATCCAAAGTTTTTGATTACTTTATCAAAACGTTGATTCCAACTCCGGGATGCTTGCTTCAGTCCATAAATGGAGTGCGGAAGTTTGCATACCTTGTCAGCATCTTTAGGATCGACAAAACCCTTGGGTTGTACCATATACAACTCTTCCTCAATGTCACCATTAAGGAACGCCGTTTTGACATCCATCTGCCAAATCTCATAATCGAAATATGCAACTATTGCTAACAAAATCCTTACAGACTTTAGCTTCGCTACTGGTGAGAAAGTCTCATCGTAGTCAACTCCTTGAATTTGTCGGAACCCTTTCGCGACAAGTCGAGCTTTATAGACGGTAACATTACCATCAGCATCTGTTTTTCTTTTGAAAATCCATTTGTTCTCGACAGCCTTACGGCCATCCGGTAAGTCCACCAAAGTCCATACTTGGTTTTTGTACATGGATCCCATTTCGGATTTCAGGGCTTCTAGCCATTTGTCGGAATCTGGGCTCACCATAGCTTCTTCGTACGTCATAGGGTCATCAGTGTTGTCCACCAACATGACGTTCAAGGAAGAGTCATACCAATAAGGAGTGGTACGAACCCTTGTTGACCTGCGAGGTTCAGCAGCAACTTCGTTCGAAGTTTCATGATCACCATCATGAGCTTCCTCTCCAATTGGTGCAGGCGGCACAAAAACATCTTCCGGTGCTGCGCTACTCTCAACTCCGAGAGAAGGTTCAATAACCTCGTCGAGTTCTACTTTCCTTCCAGTCAATTCCTTCGAGAGAAACTCCTTCTCAAGAAAGGATCCATTCTTGGCAACAAAAACTTTGCCTTCGGATCTATGATAGAAGGTATACCCAATTGTTTCTTTAGGGTATCCTATGAAGACGCATTTCTCCACTTTGGGTTCAAGCTTATCAGGTTGTAACTTCTTTACATACGCTTCGCAACCCCAAACTTTAAGGAACGACAACTTAGGTTTCTTTCCAAACCACAATTCATACGGTGTCGTTTCAACGGATTTAGATGGTGCCCTATTTAAAGTGAATGCGGCTGTCTCTAATGCATACCCCAAAACGATAGCGGTAAATCTGTAAGAGACATCATAGACCGAACCATATCTAAGAGAGTTCGATTACGACGTTCGGACACACCATTACGCTGTGGTGTTCCTGGCGGTGTCAACTGCGAAAGTATTCCACATTTCTTTAAATGCATGCCAAACTCATAACTTAGATATTCACCTCCGCGGTCAGAACGCAGAAACTTAATCTTCTTGTTACGATGATTTTCCACTTCACTTTGAAATTCCTTAAACTTCTCGAAAGTTTCAGACTTATGTTTCATAAAGTAGACATACCCATATCTACTTAAGTCATCCGTGAAAGTGAGAACATAACGATATCCACCACGCGACGCTACACTCATTGGACCGCACACATCGGTATGTATTATTTCCAATAAGTCTGTAGCTTGCTCCATTATTCCAGAGAATGGAGTCTTAGTCATTTTTGCCATTAGACATGCTTCACATCTTTCAAGTGATTCAAAATCAAGTGATTCAAGAAGTCCATCAGAATGGAGATTCTTCATACGCTTCACTCCAATGTGACCAAGACGACAGTGCCACATGTATGTAGAATTATCATTCAATTTTGTTCGTTTAGCATCTATGTTGTGAACATGTGTATCACTACTATCGAGATTTAGTAAGAATAAACCATTCATCTCAGGTGCATTACCATAAAAGATATTACTCATATAAATCAAACAACCTTTATTCTCGGACTTAAAAGAGTAACCGTCTCGCAATAAACAAGATCCAGATATAATGTTCATGCTTAACGCAGGCACCAAATAACAATTATTTAAATTTAAAACTAATCCCGAAGGTAGATGTAGAGGGAGCGTGCCAACGGCGATCACATCAACCTTGGAGCCATTTCCAACGCGCATCGTCACCTCGTCTCTCGCCAGTCTTCGTTTATTCCGCAGCTCCTGTTTCGAGTTACAAATATGAGCAACCGAACCAGTATCAAATACCCAGGCACTACTACGATTACTAGTAAGATACACATCAATAACATGTATATCGAATATACCTTTATTCTTGATGTTGCCGTTCTTCAGATCTGCCAGGTACTTGGGGCAGTTACGCTTCCAGTGACCAGCACCCTTGTAGTAGAAGCATTCAGTTTTAGGCTTAGGACCAGCCTTGGGCTTCTTAGCAGGTGCGGCAGCTTTCTTGCCGTCCTTCTTGAAGTTGTCCTTGTTCTTAGGCTTTCCCTGTTTCTTGAAATTTGTGGTCTTATTGACCATCAACACTTGGTGCTCCTTCTTGATCTCCACTTCAGCAGTTTTCAGCATGGACGATAGTTTAGGCAACGTCTTGTTCATGCAGTGCATATTGTAGTTCATCACAAAGTTCTTATAACTTGGTGGCAGTGATTGGAGGACACGGTGAATCCCTAACTCATTAGGAATCGTTATCCCCAACTCTTGGAGCTTGTTTGCGTGCCCAGACATGGTGAGCACGTGCTCGCTAACAGAGTTGCCCTCTTCCATCTTACAGTTAAAGAACTTTTCGGAGGCCTCATAGCTCTCCACGGCCGCTTGAGTCTCAAAAATGAGCTTGAGCTCCTTAATGATCTCGAACGGGTCATGGTGCTCAAAGCGCTTCTGAAGCTACGTTTCTAAACCGTACAGGATGGCACACTGAACTGTGGAGTAATGATTTTTCCGAGTGGCGTAAACCTTTTTTACGTCATCGGTGGCATCTTCTGCAGGTGGGTCACCTAGCGGTACTTCGAGCACATAGGTCAACTGACCAGCCCTAAGGACAATCTTCAGTCCACGGAGCCAGTCCGTGAAGTTGCTTCCATTGTTCTTAAGCTTTTCTTTCTCTAGGAACGCATTGAAATTGATGGAGAAGTTCTCCATAATCTACAACAAATTTGCAAGTAGTTTAGACTAAGTTTATGATAAATTGAGTTCAATTTTAATTCTTAAATTAACTAGGTGAACTCCCACTCAAAACAACATCCCTCACATTGTCTTAGTGATTACACGAACCAAGTCCACTACACCAAGTCCGATCTTCACGAGAGAAGATGTAGTTTCATCGGCGAACAATCTTCATGTTCATCATATCATTTATATGACTCATGATCTACCTTTCGGTATTCCGTGTTCCGAGACCATGTATGTACATGCTAGGCTCGCCAAGATTAACCTTAGTTTCCGCATGTACAAATCTGGCTTGCACCCGTTGTATGCACACGTAAAATCTATCACATCCGATCATCACGAGATGCTTCGAAACGACGAGTCTTAGCAACGATGCCAACTAAGGACGAACACTTTATTACTTGATATTTAGTGAGAGGGATCATCTTATAATGCTACTGTCACGATCTAAGCAATACAAGATGCATAAAGGATTAACGTCACAGGCAATTCATAATTAGTGTGATATGATATGGTCCTTTCTTCTTATGCCTTTGATCTCCATCTCCAAAGCACGGACATGATCTCCATCATCACCAGCATTGCGTCAAGGTCAGTGGCGCCGCTTCATGGTTGTCCATCATCACTAGCAACTATTACAACTACTTGGAATAAAGCTATTACAAGATGAATAGACACGCAGGTCTTAACAGAATTAAAGACAACCATTAGGCTCCTGCCGGTTGCCATATTACAACAAGGATCATTGCATACATCAAATATAATCACAATCACATGATGGCCATATAACATCACAAAACCCCTGCAAAAACAAGTTAGATGCCTCTAATTTTCTTTGCATGTTTTACGTGGTTTGGGGCTTTCGAATAAGAACGGATCTTACCTACGAAACTGAACCACAATGTTGATACAAGTGCTATCAAGTGCAAAGTGTAGATTGGATCTATACTATGGTGGGAGAGACAGACACCCGCAAAGCCACTTGTGCAAAGCAAGTTACACGTCAAGCGTGGAGCAAGTCTCATGTGCGATGACATGTAAGGTTAGCCCGAGCCGCTTCATCCCACCATACCGCAAGATGCAAAGTACACAAAGCAAAAGACGGCACGAGCACCAACGCCCACAAAACCATTGTGTTCTACTCGTGCAATAGATCTACGCATAGATAAGGCTCTGATACCACTGATGGGTTCGTAGCATGGAAAACAAAAAAATTCTGCCGCAAGAACGAACAAAACCCAGATCTAATCTAGATAAAAGCCAAGATCTAATCTATTAGACATGTGCAACGAGATAGATCTGTACTAACCCTTGTAGTTTCGAAATCCTTGTTCGAGATCGGATCTCGTGGTTGATGTAGTCGATCACTTGCCGATCTCAAGATCGAGTAGACGATCCTTCCGGCGCCGCGTTCCGGCAGCGCTTCCGCAGTCGGTCACACGTTCGGAGTTGAAGCAGACCTTCCTCTCCCCGTTCCAGCGAGCAGCGGAGGTAGTAGATCTCTCCACGGAATCCCAGCAGCACGACGGCATGGTGGTGGTGGTGTAGAGAATTCTGCAGGGCTTCGCCTAAGCCAGAGCAGATGGAAGGAGGAGGAGAGAGGCGGCTAGAGTTTGGAGTGGGAAGGGGCCAGGGGGTGGTGCCTCCACCCCTCTATATATAGAGGGAGGGGTGCGGCCTAGGGTTCCCACCCCTAGGCCCACCCCTTAGGGCCGGCGCACCAAGGAGCTTGGGGGGAGAGTCCTTCCCCCCAAGTTTCCTTTACTTACCCTTTAAGTTTTCCCTTATCCTATCTTGGTTTTCAAGTAAACTCCAAAATATCTTCTAGAACCTTCCAGAACATTCCGAAACCTTCTAGAATCCCCATACAAACACTCTGGAACATTTCTTAACTTAGAAAATGATCCCCATTATATGAATCTTATTCCCCGGATAATTCCGGATCTCCTTGTGATGTCCCGGATCCAATCCGAGACTCCGAACAACATTCGGTCTCCAACGCACATTCAATATCTACTTAAAACAACTTTGAACCTTAAGTGTGTCACCCTATGGTTCGTGAATATGTAGACATGATGGAGACACCTCTCCGATCAATAACCATCAGCGGGATTTGGAGATCCATAAAGGCTCCCACATACTCAACGATGACTTCGTGATCGATAGAACCATTAACATACGAAACCAATTCCCTTTGTCACGCGATACTCTACTTATCCGAGGTTTGATCGTCGGTATCTCCATACCTAGTTCCACCTCGTTACTGATAAGTACTCTTTACTCGTTCCATGTTATGTCATCCCCTGTGACCTAGTCACATGCTTGCAAGCTAACTAGATGACATTCCACCGAGAGGGCCCAGAGCATATCTATCCGTCATATGGATGGACAAATCCCAATCTTGGTCCATGTGCTTCAACACATACTTTCAGAATACCCAATGACACCTTTATAACCACCCAGTTACGAAGCGGTGTTTGATGTCATCAAAGTACCCATCCGGTGATGGTGATTAACATAACCTCATGGTCGAAGGATTAGGTTACTATGCATTTGAAAGCTTGTAGCAATACAAACTTAATGACTTGATCTTATGCTACGCTTACTATGGGTGTGTGTGTCCATCACATCATTCTCCTAATGATATAACCTTGTTATTAATGACATCCAATGTCCATGATCAGGAAACCATGATCATCAATTAACCAACAAGCTAGTTCAACAAGAGGCTTACTAGGGACTCTTTTATGTTTACAAAACACACATGTATTAGTGTTTCCTTATAATACAGTTATAGCATGGGATGCAAACATTCATCATAAACACAAAGATATAATAATAACCACTTTTATTATTGCCTCTTGGGCATATCTCCAACAGTTTTAAGGGTGATCTGTGAGCGAGAGTAAGAGAGCTCCTTCTTTCTCCTCTCGCCAATACAGCTCTAGGAGCACTTGTAACCTTGGAGACAAAGCAAATATAAACTTCTGTGTGGAGAATCACTTCACTATCCCTCCCTGGATTCCCCTAGCGTGTATTAGTCCCCACCTTTAGCCTATCCATGGCATCTGTCGTGACACCACCACGACAGTTGGCGCCCACCGTGGGGCTAGCGACGCTAGCAGGGGTGAAGATCCGGACGGGAAACCTCATCGGCACCGGCGAACGCATCGTCTCCGGGCTAGTTCAGCGCTTTGGAGCGCTGGACTTCGTCAGCGACAACGCTGGCTGCTTCGGCACGCGCCCACTTCCGCGCAACGGCCTCTTCGTCAAGTTGGGTGCGCACAAGGTCTACGTTGTTGTTGACGTATCATGCGTTCATCCGCGGCGCATCGTTGAAGCAGGGCAACCACCCCTTAGCGTGGCTCATGGGGCGCGTATCGCTCGCTCCCCGAACCGTGCTGAAGTGATGATGACTACGCCGAGGGCAAGCGCAAGCAAGGATCCGGCACCAGATCCGGAGGTAACGCCTAAGGCACTGAGGAAAGGTAGAGGTCCTCCACTAGAGAGGCCTGAGAATGTACCGAGAGAAGCTATGGATAGCCTGGCAAACCCGGTAGCAGCGGTAGTAGATCCGGCTCAGGCACAGGCCAAGCTAGAGGAAACTAGGCAGAAGATTCTAGAGGGAGCGAAAAAGATTGCTGCGGCTCAGCAGTCGTTGAACATGACGCTGCGTGAGTACACCAAGGCAAACAAAGTAGATGCTGTAAAAGTGAAGGGGAGAAATCTCATGAGTGAAATGAACAAAGAAGGGGATACTCAGATTGAGGAGTTTGAAAACGGTTTGTCCGTGGGGCTGCCGAAGTACAGTACCCCGGCGAAAAACCTCAGAGCAGCAGATGCAGCCGCATCCGAGCTAGAGGGTCTGACGGGTGAAGCCCGTCAGAGACAGCAAGATCGGGTCAATGAGTTGGTTCGGATTGCGAACAGGCAAAATGAGGAACTGCTTAGGGCAAACCCGGAGAAAGTTGGGGCCTCCAAGATCGTTCATTCGGCGGTGGGTAACCCGGATAAATCCACTGGAGCCGCATCGTCCCCTCATGGTGGTCAAAGGAGAGAGGAGGTAGTAACCTCGGCTAGGAGAAACAAGCAGATTGTTCTGTATGACCCGACAAGGGTAGGAAAGGCAAAAGAAGTACAAAGAAACGACGATCGATGGAGTGTAAGCCGAGGTGAAGCTGGCCGAGGTAACCGTGACCAAGGCAATGCCGGTCAAGGAAACGCTGTTAATGGCAATGCCGGACAGCGCAACTCTACAGGACAACCGCAACAGCGAAATATGCCAAGGCAAGAGCAAAATGCCGGCCGAGGTATGCAACAGAAATATGCGCCACGAGAACGAGACCGGTACAACGACGGAGATTCGGAAATGGTAAATGCAGGATACCCAAGGCCGGACTATCATGTGATAGGGTCAAGATTGGGAAGCAGGGATTTGATGCCGGATGATGCCAGGTTGAAACTGGATCGATTGTATAGGTCGGAACAGATTGAAAGTCAAGGTCCCCCGGGTCCTGCGTGTTTTGGACCCCGGATCATGAAAGAGCCACCAGTACCTAACTTCCAGTTACCCAGAGGCACGAAGACGTATGACGGCAGCACTAAGCCGGAGGATTGGTTGATAAATTATGCAACGGCTGTGAAAATTGCTACAGGCAACTTGAGATGGGCTGTACGATACGTACCCCAGATGTTGGAAGGCCCGGCAAGGGTATGGCTGAACAATTTGCCACCCGGAAGCATTAACTGCTGGATAGATTTTGAAGTGATGTTCATCAGCAATTTCTCGAGTACGTATCAGAGGCCGAATAGGCCGTAGACACTAGCTATGTGCAAGCAAAGACCGAATGAGACAGACCGAGAGTTTTTAACTCGGTGGTGTACCGTGAGAAACTCATGTGAGGGCGTGATAGAATCACAGGCCATAGCGTGGTTTGCACAGGGATGCAGATATGCAAGCGAACTGTGGCAAAAGTTACAAAGGAAGATGCCCACCACGTTGGCAGAGATGATCCGGATTGCTGATTCGTATGCTCTGGGAGATCCAACTCAACCTAGGCTCAAGTCCAACGAGTCGAGTGAGGAGTACTACTAGAGAGATGGAGTCGGATCATCCCGGAGGAATGACTACAGAGGTAAAAGGAGGGATGATAGACCAGATCATCGATACGGTTCGCAACAAGTTGCAGCTGTGAATCAAGATCAGCCTGGAGCAGGGGGCAGTCAACGCCAGAAAACTAGAGGGCAATGGACTCCGAGAATCGATGGCAAGAAAACTTGGACGCCAGAACAAAAGAAACAGTGGCAAGAAAGGAAGGACCATCCGAGGTACACCTATGAGTCGATGTTGGATCAGCCGTGTAAGTTTCACACGCCAAATCCGAGTAACCCAGCGGGTCATACAACGAGGCAATGTGAGTGGATGCGTAAGATAGAACAAGGTGGTTCGGGGAATGCTCAGGCACCCCGGAATGATCAACCTCGGCAGGAGTTACCCCGACAGCAATTTCTCTCCAGAGCAAACACGCAACAGCTAATGTTGCCTCCCCCTCCACCGAGGTATGACAACAATGAGAGAAGGGATGCAGTGCATCAGGTGGAAAATCAACACCAACCGGATCAGAGGTACCCCGGAAATGAGGGAAGAAATGAGTACAGAGAGCATCACTAGAGCTACTGTGTGTTCACAACTAAGGAAACGGATAGGAAAAGCTTGCAGAGCCGACATATGGAGGTCAATGCGGTAATGCCAGCGGTGACGAGGTACATGCCTTGGTCGGACCAGGAAATCACCTGGAACATCAAAGATCATCCCAAGCTTATGCCGAGTCCTGGTTCGTATGCGTTAGTGCTGGACCCGACATTCATTGGGCCTAACATCAATGTGAGGTTCTCCAAGGTACTGATTGACAATGGTAGTAGCATTAACATTATGTATGCGGATACAATGCGAAAATTGGGTATCTCCGAGAACATGCTCCAGGCTACAAGGACAACTTTCCATGGTATTGTACCAGGCATTTCTTGTGAGCCCATAGGCAAAGTCCGGGTCGACGTATTGTTCGGCACGAGAGATAATTGACGAACTGAGAATCTGGAGTTTGAGGTGGTGAACTTGGAAAGTGCGTATCACGCGTTACTCGGAAGGCCAACATTGAACAAGTTCATGGCAAGCTGCCACATCAGTTATCTAAAGATGAAGTTGCCCGGGCCAAATGGAGTGATTACCATTGCAGGAGATTTCCGACGTTTCATTGAGTGTGCCTCAACCGGGTCTAACCTAGCCGAGTCACTCGTGATTGCGTAAGAGAAAAGAAAAATCCAAGAGGTGGCGGCATTAGCTCAGTCTGCGCAGCAGTATATGCCGGTGCTGAGCAACCCGCATGGTAGCGTTTCCTTCCAAGCCGCAAAGGATACTAAGAAAGTTCCTGTTGATGATATGTTCCCAGAGCGCACTGTAACAATTGGTGCCGGGTTGAATGATAAATAGGAAAGCGAGCTCGTCAACTTCCTCCGTGAGAATCGGGATATTTTTGCTTGGTCTACACAGGACTTGCAAGGTGTTCCGAGGTAGTTGGCCAAGCACTCTTTGAACGTAAGATCCGGAGCAAGGCCGGTGAAGCAACCTCTCCGCTGCTTCGCCGAGGATAGGAGAAAAGTCATTGGAGACGAGATAGCTCGATTGCTAGCAGTAGGATTTATCATGGAAGTACTGTATCCGGATTGGCTCTCTAATCCGGTGCTGGTAGAAAAGAAGAAGGATGATCCGAACGTGGCAGTAGTTTGGCGTATGTGTATCGATTACACGAACCTGAACAAGGCGTGTCCAAAAGATCCATTTCCACTGCCGAGGATAGATCAGGTCATAGACTCAACCACGGGATGTGAACTGTTGTCATTCATTGATGCATATTCTGGTTTCCACCAGATACCTCTGAATCCGGATGATCAAATAAAGACCGCATTTATCACCCCGCACAGGGCTTATTGCTATCGCACTATGCCGTTTGGTTTACGTAATGCAGGTGCAACGTACCAAAGATGTATGCAAAAATGTTTGCACGACCAAATAGGTTAAAATGTACAAGTATATGTGGATGATGTGGTTATCAAGACCAAGGAAAGCAAAACGCTCCTTGACGACATCAGGCAGACATTCGCGAACTTGAGAAGGTTCCGAATGAAGCTTAACCCGGAAAAATGTACCTTCGGTGTCCCAGCTGGAAAATTACTCGGATTTCTCGTCTCCAGCCGAGGTATTGAAGTTAATCCAACTAAGATTCGGGCCATTGAACGAATGGAGCTGCCGAAGTGTCTTAACGATGTCTAGAAGTTCACTGGGTGCCTAGCATCGTTGAGTCGGTTTGTATGTCGGTTGGGAGAAAAGGCATTGCCTCTCTACCAACTCATGAAAAAGTTGGATAAGTTCGTTTGGACGCCACAGGCCGATGAAGCCTTTGCCTACTTAAAAAATATGTTAGCCACTACACCAGTGTTAGCCTCTCCACTATCAAAGGAGCCAATGTTGCTCTACATAGCCGCAACCAACTGAGTTGTAAGTGCAGTGATTGTAGTAGAGCGCGATGAAGAGGGTAAGTCGGTGCAGAGGCCAGTGTATTACTTGAGCGAGGTATTATCTGCCTCAAAACAGAACTACCCGCACTTTCAAAAGGTGGCATATGGTGTCTATATTGCGGCAAAGAAGTTAAAGCATTACTTTGAGGAGCACCCCATCAAAGTAATATGTGAGGCTCCCATATCCGAGATAATGGGTAACAAGGATGCAAGTGGTCGAATCGCAAAATGGGAAATTGAACTAGCTCCTTATGCGCCACAATATGACAGAAGAGAAGCAATCAAGTCTCAGGCTGTGGCAGACTTTTTTGTAGATTGGGCCGAGGTACAATACGAACCACCACCACCAGATCTGAACTACTGGAGGATGCACTTTGACGGGTCAAAAACAAAAACCGTGCTAGGCGTCGGAGTCGTGCTTACCTCGCCAAAGAAGGACCAGCTGAAATATGTGCTCCAAATCCATTTCGCGGCATCGAATAATGTCGTAGAGTATGAAGCACTTGTGCATGGGCTCAAGGTAGCAAAAGAGATTGGGATACGTCGGATCATATGCTTTGGCGACTCGGATTTGGTCATACAACAAGTATCAGGACTGTGGGACGCCCTTGATCCAAACATGGCGCTGTACAGATTTCATGTACAGAAGATATCTGGTTACTTTGAGGGGTGTGAATTTCACCATGTGCCCCGGGTGGAAAATGAGGCTACCGACATGCTATCGAAGCTCGGATCAACCTGACAAGCAGTTCCACCAGGTGTAGCATTGGAACACCTCAGAAAACCATCTATCAGGCCATCCCCAGGAACCGACTCGATCTATGTCCCGGAAGATACATAATCCAGAGCTAAGCCCATGGACATTGACATGGGAGGTAGTGCGTGAACCCGGGGACTGCATCGGCAAACCCGGGGACTGCCTCAGTGAACCCAGGGACTACCTCGTAGGACCCGGGGACTGCTCAGCGTGATCCGGTTGAAGTTATGCCGGTGGATCAGATGGAAATTGATGAGGATGTGTTCCCTGCATGAGCAATACCAACTTGGGCATTGCCTATATTTCAATTCCTGAAAAATGGAACGTTACCCACTGAGGAGGTGTTAGCCAGGCAAACTCAGAGGAGAGCAAAAGCATACACGATTATCAATTCCGAGCTGTACAAACGGAGTGTAACCAATGTCCTCCAGCGATGCGTTAACCCGGAAGAAGGGCTTGACATCCTCCGAGATATACACCAAGGAGAATGCGGGCATCATGCTTAATCCAGAGCCTTGGTGGCAAAAGCATTCCGACATGGGTTCTACTGGCCAAGTGCCTTAGAACAAGCAGAAGATCTAGTGAGAAAATGCAATGGTTGTCAGAGGTACGCTACTAAGACACATATGCCAATGTCGGAACTCAAGAACATACCAATTACATGGCCATTTGCTGTATGGTGCTTGGATATGGTTGGTCTGTTCAAGCCAGCAAGGGGAAACATGACTCACATTTTGGTCATGGTGGATAAATTTATGAAGTGGATCGAAGTAAAGCCTATTAGGAAATGTGATGGGGCTACAGCCGTAACGTTTCTCAAAGATATAATGTTGAGGTACGGTTACCCACACAGTATCATAACTGATAATAGAACAAATTTTGTGGAGGGAGCATTTGCGCGCTTCTGCCGGGACAAGAAGATCTGACTCGACGTAGCCTCGGTAGCCCACCCCGCATCAAACGGACAAGTGGAAAGATCCAACGGATTAGTACTATCCGGGATAAAACCCCGACTCATTGAGCCGTTGCAAAGATCAGCGGGGTGCTAGATAGAAGAACTACCAGTGGTATTGTGGAGTTTAAGAACAACTCCGAATCGATCAACAGGCTATACGCCGTTTTTTCTGGTATATGGGGCAGAAGCTGTATTACCAGCCAACATAGAGCATGATTCGCCTAGGGTCACCCAATACACAGAAGCCGAAGTGCAAGAAGCCCGGCAAAATGATGTTGATCTGCTGGAAGAAGCGAGAGAACTGGCATTGTGCAGATCCGCCATATATCAGCAAAATCTCCGACGCTATCATAGCCAGAAAGTAATCCCCCGAGTCTTTCGGGAAGGCGATCTGGTGCTCCGGTTGGTACAGCGTACTGCCAGCATGCATAAATTACCCCCCCCATGGGAAGGGTCGTTCATCGTCAGCAAAGCATTGCACAATGACTCTTATTATCTTATAGATGCAAAGCCACAGGAAAAGAACAAGGCAGACAGGTCCGGCGAAGAATCTAAGCGCCCATGGAATGTAGCTCTATTTTGTCCTTTCTACACTTAGCAGAGAAGTGTATGTATCCGAGTCTTCTCATATGTCAGTATGTATGCCGGCAATGAGCTTATGAATGAAATGTTGGCACCTCGAGCAGTAACTCGGGGACTGCCTTAATAATATTTGTTGTTTTTTATTATTTTTACGTCAGCTGGAGTAAGATGTTCTACTTAACTCGGATCAGTAATGTGTGAGCACCAAAAACCCAACTCTTCGACTTGCTGCTGTCCAACAAGAATTGGCTTCATGGCAAGCAAGAGAACAAATTTGGAATTGCATAGCACATGAAAAACGACTAAGGAAAAGAACTTAATCGAGCCGACGTTTGTTTTTCGGACTAACCTTGTATTTACTTTCAAACTATTATGCTAAATTATTTTGAGCTAAGCCTGAAAGTTTCTAAGTATTGTTAAAACAATTTTTGAAGCTCGGATTCGTAAGTTGTAAAACCGAATCAAGGTAGACACGAACCGAGCCAGAAGATTGGACGAACAAGAAAACGAAACTCGGGGACTATGCCCAAGTTAATCCGGCATACAAACTTAGTAGCAAAATATTACATAAGTACGGGATACATTTCCAGTCGGCATACCGGGGATCTGATAAGTTTTCGAGTGTTTGTAATTAAGAAGCAGCAGGAGGAGGAAGTTCGGCGTCATCTTCGTCTTCTTCGATATCCGAGGCATCGTCCTCTCCATCCTCGTCCGAACTATCTTCGACATTCTGGACCCCTTCGTCTCCAGCGGCTTCTAGGAAGCTCGGACCCTCAGTCCATTCGTGAATGGGGGAATATTCAACAAGGCTATGGGCGCAAGCCTGGAGCCGAGCTACCCATTCCGGGTCATCGGTCCACTTGGACCCGGTGCGCACACGCGTCAGGAGGTTGAGATCGATCTTCTCATACCACGTGAGTATGTGGTGAAGAACGGTCTCAGCTGCAGCACGTCCAGCAGACTCCCTCCAAAGGTCGAGCTGAGTCTCGATCTCTGACAGCTTTTCAGCAAGAAGTGAAACTCTCTTCGGAGCGCTCTCATCGGGCCAGAACGTGTTGAAGACTTGAACTGAAACGTCGAGGAGATCCCTGCCGTAGTTCTTGATGATTTCCACGCGAGATGACAGGCTGACCAATAGGTCCTCCATGTCAAGGGGAATGCTCTCACCGTCAGAAGCGACGGGAGTACCCCTCTCTCGGCAGAAGTTGGCAACAGCAGCGCTCGCAATAGGAGTACCCTCTGGAAAGTGGCCTGAAAACAAGGCAAAGGAAGAAGCTGAAGAAAAGACATATGAAGTAACCCAGAGAAGTATGTCGGATAAGGGAAAGGAACTTACGTGAAATGTGGCTGTGGATCTGGGTCAATTCATTGATGCAATTATCGCGTCTTTGACGGAGCTGCACCAGTTCAGCATTCACCGACTCAAGTTTGACGTCGGCCTCCTGGAGAAGATCGCGGTCCTTGGCAATTTGGAGGTTGAGGCGCTCGCGTTCTTCGGTGAAGTCCTGGCCAGCCTTTTCAAGCTCAGTTTGGTGCTGCGCCTTCATCTTCTTCATTTCTGCCTTTAGCTTGGCAATCTCGTCGTTCTTGGTTCAGAGAAGGGCAAGCTCATCGTCTTTCTTTTTGAGCTCGGCCTGATGCTGCCCTGCTTGTTCGAGAAAATGCAGCATCATATCAGGCACGGGCACACTATCTTCAAGAGATGCTGAAATAGCGTGTTGACCCGGCAGTGCCGAGGTATGAATGTATGCCGAGCCAAGAGGAAAAGAAGATGGAAATCAAAGCAGGGTCGGACAAAAAGAACTTACCCTTGATCTTCTCTAGGTTCTTTCGCATAATCTTGTTCTCAGCCTCCACCCCGGCTGCGGAAACCAAATAATGAGATTAGTTCGGCAGAGGGAGTTGAAGGAAAACGGAGAAGCGCCAAGGGAGAAACTTACCCCTTTTCTCATGCTCAGCGAGATGTGCATTGTGCTTTGCGAGAAGCATCTTGTGAGTATCCAGAAGACGCTGGAACTCAGCACTCCGGCGGTTGGTGGTCACCTGAAAAGAATACGAAAATTTAGCTGTGTGCATATTCGAAGTGTACAAAATCCAGGCCAAGTGGAACTTAACCCGGCTCTAGGTGTGTGCATATTCGAAGTGTACAAGATCCGGGCCAAGTGGAACTTAACCCAGCTCAAGGTGTGTGCATATTCGAAGTGTACAAGATCTGGGCCAAGTGGAACTTAACCCGGCTCTAGGTGTGTGCATATTCGAAGTGTACAAGATCCGGGCCAAGTGGAACTTAACTTGGCTCTAGGTGTGTGCATATTCGAAGTGTACAAGATCCGTGCCAAGTGGAACTTAACCCGGCTCTAGGTGTGTGCATATTCGAAGTGTACAAGATCCGGGCCAAGAGGAACTTAACCCGGCTCTAGGTGTGTGCATATTCGTAGTGTGCAAGATTCGGGCCAAGTGGAGCTTAACCCGGCTCTAGGTGTGTGCATATTCGAAGTGTGCAAGATCCGGGCCAAGTGGAACTTAACCCGGCTCTAGGTGTGTGCATATTGGAAATTATGAAGGAGCTACGTTAGTTCTCTAAGGAGCATCTGGCCGAGTAACAAGTTACTCCCCCAGAGGCTCGGGGACTAATGGTTATATTGCTAGTGCATGATAAGGAAAAGGTGAAGTAACGTACCTCCATCATCCAGCCCGCGAGGTTAATCACCTTAGAGGCTGTGTTCATCTGAGCAGCGAATTCGGTGGGACCGAACTTCTCCGAGAGATCATCATTATAGACGAACTCCGCCTTGTTACAGTTGTTCATGAATTCGATCAAGGTCGGAGGATATCGCTCACCGCTGAGCATGTGGGGCTCCACCAAGCCCTTCGCATGTGCCTCTCTCCTCTCAACCTGAGCATGGGCCAGACTAGTGTGGAGAACAAGTTGCTGCGCACTAGTTGGCTCGGCAGGGGCGTCCTTAGGTGCTGGAGCCTTCTGGGCAAGCATGGACGCGAGGGTGCGCTGTCTAGACCCGGTGGACGCTACCCTGGTGACGTCAGGGGTTTTCTTGCCTTTGGCTTGCTGAGAGGAGGAAGTGGTTGCAGCAGATTTCCCCTTAGGAGCTGCCTGGGTACTTCCACGCCGAGACTGAGAAGACTCGGACAAGGCGGAGGAGCTTGGCGCTGGTGCTCTTGTTGCCGGAGTTGGTGCTGGTGCTGGTGTTGGTGCTGGTATGGAGGTAGTCTTGGTAGTTGCTGGTTGCGGTGGAGCTGAAGTGGTGGATGCCGCTGCCTCGGCTGGATCCGCCTCCCCTACTCCAGGGTCCCCCCTCTTGACGAGGTGGGCTGGAACCCGGAGCAGCCGCAGAACCCTCTGGAATAGGGCTCAGCGGGTGTGACTCGTTGTCACGAGGGGGACAAGAGCTAGGATGGAGCGGCGAAGAGATGCTAGATCCACTCTGAGGGACCTCCACCACAGCCCTGTCAAATCAAATAATGTCAGAAGAGAAATTACAACAATGCAAGAAAGGACAAGTTGTAGGAGAAAAAGAGACTTACGCGTCCGAGGTTTGGGGCTCCTTGGGTTTTCGAGCCCTTCGTGCCATGGCCTTGCCTGCATGCTTGGAAGCAGTTTTGTCTCCGGAATTCTTTCGCCTTTTTGAGGGCTGAGAAGGTCCGGAGGAGGAAATTGATGCAGCTCCACGCTTCTTCTTCGGCGCTGCCAGAACAGGTTCCCCCGTGGCAAGGGGAGGGTCCTCGTGGATCTGCCCACCGGGGTTAGCTGATGCCGGAAAAGCATAAGAAAGGGGGACAACATCAACAGGTTCAATCACCTCAATATCCGAGTCATCTTCATCATCGGGCCAATCTCTAATAGAAGAGGGTTTACTGGTGGGTCGCTTCATAGCGTCGGTCATCGGGAGGAACATCTCTTGGTCTGGCTCTTCCTTGTCTGGGGTCTCCCGGTCAGGCGTCCATTTAAGGGTTGGATCGGTGCTGTCCTCGAGGGTCTGCTGAAGGAATAGCTGAGGAAAAGAATGAGCAACGGAGTCAAAAATGGAACAATGACCGACATATAATTAACCCGGAGTAAAATTTGCGCCACGAAGCTTACCGAGGGAGGGAGCCTATCCCGGCAGAAATGCTCAATTCCCCACGTCCATTCAGTGGAGAAGTCCTTGTGGGTCTTGAAGAGAGCCTTGACCCGGCGATAGATCTCCGAGTTGCTCAACTCGAAGGACAAGGTCCGGTTGGGGTCACGGCCGAAGCTCATATGGCACACCTTGTGGGTGCGCCTCTGGAGGGGGGAGATTCGGTTGCGAACGAACGTGATCATAGCATCCTCGTTGCGCAATCCGAGCTTCTTCAGCTCCGCAAACCTCTTGTTGACATGGTTGGCCAAGGCTGTGGGCTTCTTGGGGATAACGTACCATGTTTCCGGGTTAGGTGGACCCGGAGCATAGGGAAGCAGCCGGATCAAGTCTTCAGTGCCCTCGTTTCGGACATAAAAGAAAGTCCGGGCCCATCCTTTGCAGGACTCCATCCCAGTGACTCGAGGGAAAACGGCAAACCTCCGGGGTGAGATGGATGCAGTTCCGAATTGAGTGAGCTGCTTGTCCTCCGGATCAAGTTGAATATTCAGAATGACATTACGACGAAGGCCGAAAAACCGGATCCATAGCTCCTTCGTGGGCCACAATCCGGCATAGCCCTCGATCGTAGAGGCAAAAGCGGAAAGAGAGGTGATTGCGTTGGTAGGAAGGTGGTGCGGCTGGAGTTCGTACGTGCTCAACCAGTCATGGAAGAAATCGCTGACCGGCAAACCGAACCCCCGCTAAAAGTGTGACAAGAACACAACGTACTCACCCGGACTGGGTGAGGGGGCGAGTTCGGCGGAGGCAAGGCACGCGATGACGCCGGCGGGGATGCGTCTGGTCCGGTAGAGCCAGTCCAAGTCATCTTGGCAGACCCATGACCCAGCCCACGCACCACGGTCCGCGGCGGCGGAGTCCTCCTCCATTTCTTGCTCAGCAACGACGAGCTCCTCCTCCGTCATCTGATAATCGCTGCCCTCACTGGCGCTAGCGGCGGCGGGGGGCAGAGGCCTAGATTGGCAGCGACCCGTGGTGGAGGAGGCGCGTAGCAGCGGCGACGACGTAGAAATCTGGGGGAAAAATGCGGCGGCGGCGCTGCTGCTTGGGAGCACTGGCGACGGCGCGGTCGCGAGGAAGACGAAGAAGAAGAGCAAAGGGCAGAGGGGCGCGGTGAGGGGAAAAAGCCTAACTGATGCGTCCCTCCCCTATTTAACCTCTCCCATGAGGAGAAAGTGGGATCACATCCTGCGGGCAAGCCACACGCAATGGCCGTGTACCACCCACATCAACCAATCAACAAGGAGCCACACCGAAGACCACAGAGTGGAGTTGGTCCCGTGACGTGACACGATGATGCGGTAAACGAGGAGGCAGGCGTGACGTGATCCGTGCATAGTGATGACTGGCAATTACTGCGGCGGTTACTGTGCTGGCCCTTAAAATGAGACAACATAATGATTAGCCTCCACGTGGGATGGCGTACGAGAGAAGGAAGCAAGACCCGGATAGGACCGTGGTAACCCGGCCAGCAAGTGAAAACTTGGAATGTGCAGAGGGAAAGTAAAGCCATGAGGTCCGAGTTGAAGTGGTAACCCGGCCGGCAAGTGAAAACTTGGAACGTGCAAGGGGAACGTAAATCCGTATAACCCGAGACAAGGAGGTAATTCGGAAATAACGTCCAAAGGTCAAACATAATTGAACCTGATGTGGCCTTAGCGGCCGAGGCACCTAAGGCCGCACCAGCTTCGGGGACTAATGTTGGGGCGATACCCCCGGGTAGGGTCACGCCGGGGTATAAAGGCCGAGTTAGCCGAGGTTCGGCAAGGCCAAAGCGGATGCTGGCCGGGTCACCTCAAGGCAGGCCGAATCACGGGGTAACCCGGACTAGGGGGCGTTCGCCTAACTAAGTCTCAACCGACTTAAGCAGTAAGTCGGAAATGCATGTTTAACTTGTATGCAGGAAAAGGTGTGGCCGGATCAACTATGATCCGGGGCACATCTAGCTTCTAAGAGAAGGAAGGAATCTCGCTGGTCAAAAGAAGCCCTGGTACACACTGCCTGAGCGAAGCAGACAAAGGCAGGACCACCAAGGCATGGCCGACAAGGGTGACAATACCCATGTCGGCTGACGCGGGCGCCGCAGAGGCTCATGTAGCCTCTGCATGTGTGACGCGAGGGAAAAGTAACCCGGTCGGCTTACTACTTTGGGAGATGGCATATTCTAGGAATATACCTCCACGTATGCCCTAGATGGAGACCTAGCCCCCCTTATATAAGGAGGGCTAGGGCTTCTGTAGAAAGGGTTCCGATTTGGCTAGTTTGGCTAGGGTTTTAAGGGTGATCTGTGAGCGAGAGTAAGAGAGCTCCTTCTTCCTCCTCTCGCCAATACAGCTCTAGGAGCACTTGTAACCTTGGAGACAAAGCAAATATAAACTTCTGTGTGGAGAATCACTTCACTATCCCTCCCTGGATTCCCCTAGCGTGTATTAGTCCCCACCTTTAGCCTATCCGTGGCATCTGCCATGACACCACCACGACAGTTGGCTGCAAGTTTTGCTGCTCGACTAAGATTTTTTAATTTCGTTAATGGTAATCCTTCGGTACGAATTTAAGGCTGAGAGTCACATCAACTGATCATCAAAATACAGACCATATTGGCCAAGAAATTGGATACATAATTTCTGATTCTAACAGGGTAGGTGGTAGGATTTGTCGATGGACTGAGGTTTTCAATTTGGCAGTTGTCCAAAGAAGAAAAAACCTTTGTGAGGTTCATGAATCCAAGGCTAAGAGAGTGAGGTTTGGGCATAGGATTTTTGTGCATCGAGCATACGATAAACAAATAAAAGCATGATGTGAAACAAATACTCCCTCCATTTTTGTTACATGGCCCCAAACACAACCCGAGCTTTGTAGCAGGAACCATTTCAGAGGACCATTGTACTCACCTGTCATTGTCAGGGTTCATCTTCAATTTATAAGAGTCTCTTCATCTATGTGCTCTCGAGAATTCTGCTGATCTCGTAACATCTTTAACTCTGCATCACTTGCTAATGCTTTATGTCTCATATCATCGATTGCTCGTCTATGCACTTCATGTTCAGCCGGTAGTGCTACAATTTCTTCCTGACTAGGCAAATACGCCGACTTGGACTTGGACTTGGTCTTGCACTGTGACAACCCAACATTATGCAGGAACATGCTTTTATGATGACCTTCACCTTTTAGTACCATTTTAAATGTTTCCAGACATTCTTCTTGGGTTTGTTCCAGACCATCTTTCCCAGGTTTTGCCATCTCCTCATTCAATTTAATCTGTAAGGTTATCAGTTGGTAGACATGGGTGAGATAAGAAAAGCTAATACAGAGAACCATGCATATAACACATTTAACCTATCTATGAACATATCTTACAAGTTGGCATGGCTGATTTCGCATCATATATATTATAGTAAAAGAATAGCTATCTAATCATACTGATAAGAATTTTATCACTAGCACGCAATAACAGGACTATGCCAACATGGCATCTGTATGTTTCTTCATCGCCGGGTGCATGATATACACAAGACAACTCTTTGTGTACAGCTAAAAAACTCAAACTCACACTAGTTGGAAATCATCTACTTAAATTAAAAAGAAAACTGGGCAGAAGTTCAGGCAGTGTTGCACATTTAACTATACATATAAATCAATGAGGGTGTGTCATCACAAAATATCAATCGAACATAAGACTTACAATTACACTCTCAACGGAGGGATTGAGCCCTTCTTTTTTGCTTGTTTGGCATGCCTAGAATTTTTGCTGCAGATTTACGACACCTTTCTGCAACATGGGCAGAACACATGATCAAAATATAAGAAGCACAAAGTTTGTACAAGATTAAAAACTAATTATTCTTACTATTGCGCTCAGGTGCCCAGCCAATGCACAAGATCCAGTTTGGTTTTTTAAGCATTGTGCGGCATGGTTTCTCTTGTTTTTTCAGCGTTCATTTGCAAAAGGAGACTAGTGATATATATGTGCAAATAGGAACTTCGAATGTGACATGGTATCGGTCTTCACAAACCATACCATAATCTTTGGATCAAATTAGTGGTCGAGAAGATCTATCCAGTGTTGGTCAGTCATAGTGTGGTCCACAAGAGTCGTTCTTTGAATATCCTTGCTTGCCTTACCATCAAAGTATTTACTCTTTACCCTATGGCGCTGCTGGCACAAAGAACACGAGAACATGTCCATGAGAACATACTCTACATCCTCATTATCCTGATCGAAGTTGAATTTTGTCTGTCAGCAAGAATGGAACATTTGATGTGTTATGTGACTTAGAATAGAACCAAGAGAAAGCTTGAATGCATGGGACAGAGCACCATGACTTACATGTAACTTTTATAGTAATGAATTGTAATGGTCGGGAGTCCGTTGGTGGAGCTTGAATGATGTGAAGACAGGAATATCATTCCTGAAAAAGACGCCTATTTGGGATGCTAGAAAAGCAGATTCTTCTAGATCTTATGGCCTTTGCTTGATAGGCACAATAGAATTGATGCAATATCTAGATTGCGTTCCGGAAATTTTAGCTTCAAGCTTTTTTCCTACCATTGGCCCCCTTTTCTTAAATCTTCGTGTAGCTGCCAATTCAACCGTTACATCAAGCTTGCATGGTATATATAAGGAAACATGCATCGATAATTCTTGGAACACATACCTTGTTTGGCGCCGGGCTGATCAACAGGTTGGTGATTATCGCTAGCTTGTTAATGTTGTGCTAGTAGTGTTAGGCAAGTAGAGGTCAAAACTGGTTTAGCTATCAATTGTTGATGGGCATATGGTTTGGCAATTAGTGATTGTGGAATGTGTGGGATGGTATTTGCTGCATCTACTTCTATTGGAACCTGTGGTGTGCCGCCAAGACGTCACTTTTCAGCCATATGTGAGTTTCTTGATTTTTGTTTATTGTATTTCCCGGCGTGTGTTTGTGTTCCACCCGGTGGCATTAGCAGGATGGCTTGTCTACGCTTTGCGTTGGTACCTGAACGTGTCTTACATGAACCAGCTGATTCCTGACACACATAAACAATACTTCAATCTTTTATAGTTATATATGTAATGAGACATAGATGGAACAGAAGAATAGTAAGGCAAAATGTGTTGTATATATATGATGCATGAACTAGGCAGAATCCATTGCAAAATATTTGGTGGGATTGAGATACAAAACATGGAAGATGCAACAGATACCACAATTAAAAAATAGAGCAAGCACCTTGGGGGTGGACAAGCGGGCAGACTAGCAGGGAGGTCCTTGATGGGTACAACTTCCCGAGTCAGGTGATGTCTACGCACTTCTATTCTTGTAGACAGTTGTTGGGCCTCCAAGTGCAGAGGTTTGTAGAACAACATCACGTTTCCCTTAAGTGGATTACCCAAGGTTTATCGAACTCAGGAAGGAAGTGGTCAAAGGTATCCCTCTCAAGCAACCCTGCAATCAAGATACAAGAAGTCTCTTGTGTCCCCAACACACCCAATACACTTGTCAGGTGTATAGGTGCACTAGTTCGGCAAAGAGATAGTGAAATACAAGTGGTATGGATAATTATAAGTGGCAACGGTACCAGAAAAGATCTTGACGGGTAGGAAGAGACTAAAGGCAATCTAAAATAAAGATGGAAGCAAGCAAACATGTAACAGATCTAGTTGCAAATGGTGTTTCAATGCTTAGAAACAAGGCCTAGGGATCATACTTTCGCTAGTGAACACTCTCATATAAATATCTTCTCTTCATGATACTACTCTGAACTACTCTCCAGTTGGACACTCTAATCCATGGTAGGGCTATAACAACACACCTCAAAGTCCGCCTTCCCCATCTAGATAACCCCACACTGTCACCTTGAGCTCTAGATGGTTCCAACAAACACCACAATTTCATAGAGACATTCAACTCCAAATATAACTCATAACAAGTATTTGTAATCTCTAGCCTAAGTTCCACCATGGTGTGCACTCTATCACTTTCACACATGTGGGGAGAGCCAGAGATCTATTAAAGCACTTGAGTAACAAGGTAGATCTACTTGATTATAAAGCTCATGATCACAATATGATCATGCATAGAAAGAGAGATGAACACATAGCTATCGGTACAACCCTTTGCCTCGAGAGAGAACTACTCCCTCGTCATCATGGGAATCAGCAACGACGATGGGATGGTGGTGGAGATCGATGGAGATGGCTCTAGGGGAACTTCCCCGTCCTGGCAGGGTGCCGGAACAGAGACTTTCTGTCCCCTGAATCTCCCCTTCGGTGGCGGCGGCGCTGTGGAGGTTTTCGTGGCTTTCTCCCGGATGATTTTGGGTTTTCTCATCAGGAGGCTTCTTATAGGTGAAGAGGCAAGGTCAGTGGAGGACTGAGGGGCCCACACCACCCCCTGGCGTGGCCTGGCCAGGCCCGCGCCATGAGGTGGTGTGGCCAGCCCCTGGCCCTCTTCTGTCTCTACTTCTGGATCCGTGAGTCTTCCGGTAAAATAGGAACTTTGGCTTTTGTCCCATCCAATTCCGAGAATATTCCTTTTCCAGCTTTTCTGAAACCAAAACAGCAGAAAACAGGCAACTGGCACTGTTGCATCTTGTTAATAGGTTAGTTCCAGAAAATGTATACAAATACCTCAAAGTATGAACAAAACATAAGAAAGTAGATACTAAACAAGCATGGAACATCAAAAATTATATATATGTTTACGATGTATCAACATCACCAAGCTTAACTCCTGCTCGTCCTCGAGTAGGTAAGTGATAAAAAGAATAATTTTTGAGGTGACATGCACCATCACAATCTTGATCAATGTATTTGTAAAACATTGATAGCTGGGATCATAGTACTCTAACATAGACATGACAGATATAGTTGTAACAATAAGACATAGCAACTATGTTGTAGCATGAAAAGGTACAAACAAAAGATTCATGAATAGCAATGCTTTGAAAGACGTTTGTTTGTTTCACATATAGAAAACATAATGAGAATGGTATTCAGCTTGTCCCTCATGGTATAGCAAAACATAAATGTATAGGACACCTTCAAAGTTCATAAGGGTGACTAGATACAAATAGTTCAAGAACAAGCAATATCAAAGTTATGAATTAATCAACAAGTCTTGGGACAATGCACATTAAACTAAGAATGGCCACTATGCTCTCTTAATAGGTGCATAAAGATAGAAGATGGAGACTCAACATAAAAGTAAAAGAAAGGCCTTCATAGAAGGAAGCAGGGATTCAAGTCTCATAAAGAGCTTCCAAAAATTATGATACTTATTAGCTTTCAGCTCTCATTGCCCCTATCATAAGCATCTTGAAGTGATTAAGGTTAAAGTGAACAAACTATGGAGTATACGCTTGACAAAGTATAAGTTGGCAATCTCATCTCCCTTGAATACGATGGCCGCTCCTCATGCTACTCAAGTTTAGTTGCCGGTAAGTTCTTGTCATAGTAAGTACATGTGTATCATAGAGAACCGTCAACGGGGTACCCCTTGCACATGATACAGGGGTTATCCCATAATCAAAACGACAAGGCAAGCAGACAATGAGCATCTCAACAACCTTCTTATTTACCATGGGAAAATGGTGTTTTTTCTCTCTTTCCTCTTTTCTCATCTTTTTTTCTTTTTCTCAATCTCTATCTCTTTTTTATAAGAAGAATGCTTCATAGATTGCTCACTATGGTGATGCTGCAAGTTTCCACCATGATTAGGAATGGCTTAGGCTAGCGGCCTAGGCATTTCTCTAACACACATACATAACTCCATGGACTTACAAGCTCCCCTTTCATTTCACACCGACGACATCCATAAACAAAAGAGCATGATATCAACTAGGTACAATGTACAAGTGCAATGTTGAAAGCGTTCCCCATGACAACATGGTTCTGCTAATCCCAACATATAAGTGCAAGCATATACAACATAGATGACACAATGGTTCAAGTTTATTAGGGTCAAGAAAAGTAAAGTGTGCCATTGAAAGAACATTTCATGTTTTCCTATGTTTTGTGTGTTAGATAACAATACTATGGAGTTTTCTCATGTGCGCCAAGTGTGCAGGTGCTTTGGGGGGCGGATTATCCGCCCCACCAAGGGCCGGATAATCTGTCCTATCACAATTGATCAAAGGCTGCCAAGGCGCATCGCTCGGAGTCTAGTCGGATTATCTCCCGGAAAATCCGAACCGGGGTGGTTTTTCTTCCTTAGGCCGGATAATCCGGGTTTCGCATGGGCTGGATAATCCGGCCCCTAGAATTTGACCAAAGGGTGCCAAGGCGCGTCGCTCAGAGTCCGGTCGGATTTTCTCCCAGAAAATCAAACTAGGGCAGTTTTCCTCCCCAGGCCGGATAATCCGGCCTTCACATAGGGCCGGATAATCCGGCCCGCAGAAGGCGATCAAGGACAGGCTCGGCGCGTCACTCAGAGTGGGGGCGGTTTATGTGCCGGATAATCCGAGCCAGGGGCGGAGTTTTCCCCAAGCCGGATAATCCAGCCCTCACTTAGGCCAGATAATCCGGCCCCCAAATACTCCAATGGCTTGAATTTGGAAGGGGGTATAAATATCCCTTCTTCCCCAACGTGAGGAATTCTTGATTCACTAGAAATTATTCAGACACTCTGCAAGAGCTCCCATTCTAGATCTCCCACTTCAACCATCCGAAGGCTTTGATCTTTGGGGGAATTGAAGGAGGAGAGAATCATCATCGTCATCACGAATCAAGCGCATCAACTCCTCTCCATTCATTTGGAGAAATCCCCGATCTAGTATTCTTGTCAACATCTAGATCTCGTTCTTTGTTATTGATAACTTGTTCTTGTGGCAGCTTGTTGTCATTACAGGAGCCTCCAAGTTGATTGTGGAGTTGTGCCCCGCTAGTTGTGTAAAGGCACCGGCACCCGCCTCGAAGGGTCCCTATAGTGGAAAGGTGGATCAGGCCTTTAGTGGCGGGATCCATCGGAGAACAGGGTGAGGCCTATTGTGGCGTGATGGTCTTAGTACCGCCCACCCCTCCAACACAGACGTACTTCCCTTAACAAGGAAGGAACTGTGGTCAAACCAATCCTGTGTCTCTGCGTGCTCCATTACGGTTTACCCGTTCCTCTTCCACTCGCTCTTTAGTCGCTAGTAGATAGGTTTGCATATATGGAAATTCCACCTAATAGTTTATCTAGAGAATTTAACCTTTGTGCTAAGCCTAAAATTGAAAAAGCATTAAAATTTGAAGTAGCACCTATTCACCCCCTAGGTGCCCATACGATCCATTTCAATTGGTATCAGAGCCCCTGCTCTTTATTCGGGCTTAACCGCCTAAAAGAAATATGGGTACCAAGGGAGATGGGGATGAGGCTGTGGATAAGGTCACAATGGATGACCTCAAGACATTGGAAACAACCTTGTTGAAATCTTCTGAGGCCAATATGGAGGAGATGAATCAAATGATTGATCGTCTCACATCATCCATAGCCCCATCTCCATCCTCCTCTGAGGCTGCCACACCATCATCCAAGGATACGGCTAACACCGGATCCAAGGATGATGAAGTGGTAGGTGAAAAACATAATGGTTCCACCTCCAAGAAGGGAAGTGGTAAGGAGAAATATAGTGAGGTTTGTCACGTATATTCCCCCGACCCACCTATCCCTCATCCTCATATAAACAATAGGGGTGATCCACCCAAGCTTACTGCATCCTCTTTTAATCAATGGAAATTCTTAATGAAGTCTCATGTTTGCAGCTCCTCTATTAAACTTTGGAGGATTATTGAAGATGGTCTTCATATTATAGATCATTCCAACCTGACAAGAAGAGAAGTTGTGGACAGCCAATTGAATGCTACGGCTCTCCACATGATACAACTCGGTGTGGGTCCCAAGGACATGCCCCACATTGAACATCTCAACACAGCTAAAGAAGCTTGGGATGCCCTCACCGATCTCTTTATTGGGAATGAAAGCATGAGAAGGAATAGGTATGATGCCCTTAGTAATGAAGATGAAGGATTCTACATGTTGGATGGTGAAAACCATGAAGACATGTATAGAAGACTCAAGGGCATTGCAACAACATTTAGAAAGCATGGAGCTACCCACATTGATGATGCATGGATAAAAAGAAAATATGTGAGTTCCTTAATGCCTTTCGAGCCAACGGATTTGAAGAGCTTGCAAGGTAGACACAACTACCATCAAATGACATCCAATGAATTCATGCAAGAGATGGCATCATTCCAAGTTGCCACGAAGAACGTTGAAGATGCCCGGGCTCGTGCCATTGGAATGCAAAAGGGAGTCAATGTTGCTCTAAAGGCTAATGTTGTTGCGCAAGATGAGGATGAAAGAGCTTTTGTGGGGGCCTCCATGGACTGCCCCGATGAAGTCAAACGTGCTCATGGTGAGTACATGGCATTTTATGCAAGGAACTTTTGGAAGGATCCTGCCAAGGCCAAGTTGGAACTCGAGCGCAAGAATGGGTCAAGTGGAAGGAGAGAAATTGGCCCAAAACTGAGAACATGCTACAGTTGTGGAGATAGGCTACACTTTGTAGCCGAGTTTCCGTATCGAAATAGAGAAGACAATTGTGGCAGGCTCATTCTTAAAGAAAAATCCAAGGCACCTAAGAAGAAGCCATTTATTAAAAAGAATGGTCCCTACAAGAAGCAACCCAAGATCGTCTTGGTGGCACAAGAAGAATACTCCTCTTCAAGTGAAGATGAAGAGGATGAAGATAGTTCTCGCGAGGTGGTTGCAATAGCCACTACATCGACTCCATCATCTCTCTTCGACTCACCAAACGAGAACGTCACCAACAATAACGCCACTTGCCTTATGGCAAGAGGGTCCGAGGTAACAAGTTCTAGCTCTTCATTTCCTAAGACTAACATAAATTTGGATATGGATGATCATGCTAGTCTTAAAATGAAAGAAGAAGTTATTGCTTTGGACAACTTTTTCACTACCCTGCAAGGTAAGCACAAACTTCATTTTGATTCTCTTATGAGTCAACTTGCTCAAGCCGAAGATCTTCTTGAAGAGAAGGGCCGAATCGAAAGAGAAGATGCCTTGGAGATAGCCTCTTTGAAGAATGCCTTGGAAGAAGAAGAGGAAGCTCGAGTATCTTTGGAAGAGAGACTCGAATCCATTGAGGAGTCACATGAAGAAGTTGTAGCTCAGCTCATCAAAAAATGTGACAATGCTCTTGCCAAGGTAAATAAACTAAAGAAAGAAAAGATTGAATTTGGGGCTGCTCACGCTAGACTCTCGTAGAAGTTTGATAAACTTGACAGTGCTCACAAGGCATTGGAGAGTGATCACTCTACTCTAAATGAGTCTCATGACCAGCTCCAAACTCAATTGAAGATGTATGATGTGCCAAGCACCTCCACATCATCCTATGGAAAAGAAGGACTTGCAAAAGGTTCTCAACACAAAGGTAAAGAAGTCTTAGATGAGATACTGAGCAAGCAAAGGACAAATAATGGAAAAGAAGGTCTTGGTTATATTCCCAAGACAAAAAACAAGAAAAACAACAACAAGAAGAAGAATAAGACTGCTCAACCAAAGACTAGCACCACCACCAATGACAAGTCTAATTATGATGGTTTTGCAGGGGCTAACAATCCTAACTTTGAGTTATATTGCGATCATTATGGTGATGTTTATGCTAGTTATGTAGGTTCTTATGATTGTTACATTCCTTGGTCTATTTGGGTCCCCAAGACCCTTGTCACTAACATGAGAGGACCCATTGAACAATGGGTACCTAAAACCAAGAAGTAACTTTCTTGCAGCGCTATGCTTCCGGTGGGTCTAAATGGGTACTCGATAGCGGATGCACGAGTCACATGACTGAAAGCAAGGAGATCATCATGGAGATGTGGCCAAATCATGATCATATAACCGTCTCATATGGTGACAAGTAAAAATCTGAGATATTGGGTCTCGACAAAGTCGTGGTGGCTCACGATATCTCTCTCGTGGACGTCATGCTTGTTGAGACCCTTGGGTACAATTTACTTTCAGTTCACGCCCTTGGTAAGATGGGCTTTGCAGTTTATATTGATGCTGATTTGGTGGTACTCTTGTGGAGCAAGTCTCTGAAAGTCTCTTTCGTGGGATATGTCGAAAATGACCTGTATGTGGTTGACTTTTCGGGGAAAACCACTACAGGCCCGATGTGTCTTTTCGGAAAGGCCGTGGGTTTGTTATGGCATCACCGACTAGCCCATGTCAATATGAGAACTTTGCAAAGTCTCCACAAGGGTGGCCACATCCTTGGACTAAAAGAAAATGTCTCCTTTGCCAAAGATCATGTTTGCAGGGCTTGTGTTGAAGGGAAAATGCACGACTCTCCTCATCGAAGGAAGACTATTATCTCGTCAAAGAGGATCTTAGAGCTCCTTCATGTGGACCTCTTCGGACCTCCATCTCATGCAAGCCTCGGTGGGAAGAAGTACTATCTCGTGATCGTTGATGATTACTCAAGATACACTTGGGTATATTTCTTCAAGTTGAAGAGTGAAACTCAACAAACGGTCATCGACTTTGCCAATGAGGTTCAACGTCAACACAACGTCCCTATTCTGGCTATAAGAAGTGATAATGGCTCTGAGTTCAAGAACTACACCTTAAATGAGTTCCTAAGTGAAGAGGGGATAAGTCATCAATATTCTGCTGCGTACACCCCTTAACAAAATGGTGTAGCCGAGAGGAAAAATCGGACTCTAATAGATGTGGCAAGGTCAATGCTAGCCGAATTCAAGTCTCCTTATAATTTCTGGGCTGAAGAAATCTCTACCGCTTGCCATTCATCCAACCGTTTATACCTCCCTAAAATCTTGGACAAGACTCCATATGAAATACTTACCGGTAATAAGCCAGACATTTCATACTTTCGGGTATTCGGGTGTAAGTGTTTCTTTCTCATCAAGGGAGTTCATTTATCTAAGTTTGAATCTAAGGCTCTAGAAGGTATTTTTGTTGGTTATGGTGCCGAATCCCACACTTATAGAGTCTACAATAAGCTCTCCGGAACCGTTGTAGAATCTTGTAGTGTGGTGTTCAAAGAAAATGAGGCTCCCGTGCGGGGAAAGTTGATGTTTGTGATGCAGATGTTGAAATACCCCAAGATGCCATAAGAAGAATGGACGTGGGATTTTTCCGCCCCATTGAGGAACCCCTTGTGGCGGATCGGGAAGGACAATGCTCTACTCATGAAGAGCCCTCATTTACACATAATCATCATGTTCCAACCATGGGAGTAACTTCTACACCATCTCCATCAACTGTGAAGGTCAAGATGTTCCAGAAAGCTCCAGGCCGGACTATCCGGTTGACACCGGATTATCCGGCCACCCTGCTCCTAACGACCAAACTGCTCCTGGTGCTGAAGAAACCGCTGCAAGCTCTAGGCCAGATTTTCCGGCTGGCCCCGGATTATCCAGCCCCTCGCTAGTTCAAGCAAGTCCCAGGCAGCCTGATGAAGCTGCTACAAGTTCTCCCAGGCCGGATTATCCGGCCTCTCCATCGACCGGATTATCCGGCCCTGAATCACCTGTTGTTCAGCATTCTCCTATTATGGTTGCTGACCCACCTCACGGGCATGCTCCATCACCGCCTACTTCTGTTAACCTGGAGTCTAATCAAGGTTGAGCAATTGATTCTAATGAAGATTCAAGTGATGAAACTATTCCACCAAGAGACAACAAGCTTATTGAACTTCGTCACAAGGCTCGTGCTGATCGGAACCTTGAGTTAAGGGGTCACACCCTCGACAAGGTTGTAGGTGACCTTCGATGAAGGGTTTCTACAATAAGGGAATTGGCAAGTTTTGGTGAGCATCAAGCTCACATCTCAATGGCGGAACCCAAGAAAGTATTGGAAGCTCTTGAAGATCCAGACTGGGTTGTTTCTATGCATGAAGAATTGAATAATTTCGAGCGCAACAAGATCTGGAAACTTGTGGAGAAGCCCAAAGATTGCCACAATGTTATCGGTACTAAATGGATATTTAAAAACAAGCAAGATGAGAATGGCATTGTTGTGAAGAACAAGGCGAGACTTGTGGCACAAGGCTACTCTCAAGTTGAGGGCATTGACTTCGGCGAGACTTATGCTCATGTGGCTCGACTTGAGTCTATCCGTATCCTTCTTGATTATGCTGCCCATAACAATTTTAAATTGCAGCAAATGGACGTCAAGAGTGCTTTCCTTAATGGTCCTCTACATGAGTTGGTATATGTAAAGCAACCTCCGGGATTTGAGGATCCTAACTTCCCGAACCATGTCTACAAACTCTATAAGGCACTCTATGGCCTTAAACAAGCCCCACGTGCGTGGTATGAGCACCTTAAAGAGCTTTTGCTAGACTGTGGCTTCGAAGTTGGGCAAATCGATCCCACTCTTTTTACTAATAAGGTTAAGGGGGAGCTCTTCGTATGCCAACTATATGTAGACGATATCATCTTTGGTTCTACTAATAAAGCTTTTAATGATGAATTTTCAAAGCTTATGACTGATAGGTTTGAGATGTCTATGATGGGGGAATTACGGTTCTTTCTTGGATTCGAGATCAAGCAACTTAGAGAAGGAACCTTCATCAATCAAGCAAAGTACATCCAATACATGCTCAAGAGATTCAAGATGACGGATCTTAATGGTGTCGCCACTCTGATGCAAACAAAATGTCTCCTTGAACTCAACCCCCATGGTAAAGATGTGGACCAAAAGGTATACTGGTCCATGATCGACTCTCTTCTTTACCTCTAAACATCTAGACCCGATATTGTGTTGAGTGTGGGGGTGTGCGCAAGGTATCAAGCAGCTCCTAAAGAAATCCACTTAGTGGCGGTCAAGAGGATCTTTCGATATTTGGTTCATTCCCCTAACTTTGGTCTATGGTATCCCAAGGGCTCCAATTTCTCTCTATGTGGTTATACTGATTCAGATTGGGCTGGTGATAAGGATGATCAGAAATCCACTTATGGAGCTTGTCAATTCTTGGGAAGATCTCTAGTGTGTTGGTCTTCTAAAAAGCAGAATTGTATCTCTCTCTCCACCGCTGAAGCTGAATATGTTGCAGCTGCTAGTGCTTACACTCAATTATTGTGGATGAGGCAAACTTTAAAGGAATACAGTGTCAATTGTGACAAAATGCCTCTTTTATGTGATAATGAAAGTGCAATCAAAATTGCATACAATCCGGTACAACACACAAGGACAAAGCATATTGAGATTCGGAATCATTTTATCCGAGACCATGTTGCTCGAGGCGATATTGATCTATCTTTTGTGAGCACGAAGAACCAACTTGCTGATATTTTTACAAAGCCACTTGATGAAGCAAGATTCTGCTACTCGAGGAATGAGCTAAATATCATTGATTCTAGGAGTTTGTCTTGATTACCCATGCACTCACTCATACATCTCAGTCTTATTTGGTCTAGATGTGGGCATGGATATAGGGGGAGTGTGGTCCTAATTAATTGGCCTAACCCTCCCCCATAATGCCAAAAGCAATATAAATCATTTCTCTTAATATCATTTTGTGATATGTGAGCTTATTGATGAGTATTGGTCGTGAACCCAAGATATATCTTCGTGGTGTCACACCATACACTCCAACAAGGTGGTTTCGGCCACCGCCCTATCCCTTGAGGAGAATTGGATTTTTATGGATCTTTTTGGTTGTTTCTGCTCATCTCATATTCTTATGGGAATCACACTCAATTTTGGCTCTTATTTGATTTGGTTCTTGCAATTTTGAGTGTATAGTACCATCTCAGTTTGGCTCTCTTTATCCTAAGCCTTTCTCTACCCCTAAGCCATCTATTCTTGCACACAAGTTCCTTGTACACCTTGTGGGGGTGTTGTTTGGGGACGCGCGGGCCTGAATCTGTGTATAATAGAAATTCAGATTTGAGGCCAGATAATCCGGCCCAAATGTAGGCCGGATAATCCGGCCCTGGCGGATTTCATCTTAAAGGGCAGGGAACGGGGGGAAGGGCCATAACGAGCAACACTTCTCCCCCAACCCTCTCCTCCTCCTCAGCCACCGCCTGCCGTCCCCCACCCTCCTCGGAGCCTCTCCAGCCACCGGATTTTCCGGGCCTCCCCGGATCTTCATCTCCGCGCCTCCGGGTACCTTCTCCTCCGCGTTCTTCCTCCAATGAGTGAGGGTAACTCCCTCTCTCCCCATCTTTGGCTAGATGTGTTATTTGTTGGGTGGAACGCTGCCTAGAAGGATATTGTTTCGTGTAGAAATTGTAGTCTTGCAGTTTCTAGGCCCGATCTACCTTTTGCATTCAATCTCTGTGAAGTCGAAAATTTCTGCCAGGGCCGGATTATCCGCCCCTAGCCAGGCCGGATAATCCGTCCTAACAGAATCAACTCTGGTTCAGTTTCACCATATTGTGTGCATTGAGTAGATTTGTCTTATGGATGTTTTTACTACTTTTTCCATGCTCTCTCCTGGACTTGTGTGTATGCTTATCCCCATGCTATTGCCCTTGTTCTCTTCACAGGTGGTTCTAGTGTTCCCAAGACCTACAAGCGCCGTCCTCGTGGTAAATACTTTCGGGACGACGAACAAGGTAACTTAGTGGACGAGGTTGAGTTGAGGAGAAGAAAGAATGAAGAGAAGCGCATGGCTAAACAAGCAAAGAGAACTAGAAAGGGGGTGTCCAAAAGGAAGGGCAAGGAGCCCAAGATCAACTACAATGCTTTGGATCTGGTCACTTATTCCTCTATCCGTCACCGTGATTTGTTTGTGTAGTTGCCTCGTGATTCTGAGGTGGGGGATGCTCGCTTTTGGTGTGCTGAACGGAAAGGTATTTTTGAAGATGTGTATGCCATGCTGAACATTAGGCCTATGCACCCGCTGGTTCTTGCTGAGTCCTTGGAGAAGCCCTACCTTGTGGATGCCATGTATGTGGCTGAGCGAATGGGGATGCACCATCTCATGTCTCTCCAGTGCTCATATGACTCTGAGGTGGTAAAGCAGTTCTTTCCCACTTTGGTTATTTGTGGAGATGAGCATCGCACTATGAAGTGGATGACTCATGACAGGCCTATGACTGCTGATTTCCGTGTGTTTGCTGAGGTTCTTGGATACAATTTCCGCAGCAGGGATAAGGCCAGTGGCCACCGCATCATCACACAGCTGAAGCCCAACAAAGATGCAGCTCTCTCTCCTTGCACCATGGACAATGGCATTATGGGCACTCTTGCTGGTCTTGCTCCTATCTATGCTGCCCTGGTTGGGAATGTTTGTTTGCGGTACCAAACTTGGTAGGTGAGCGCACCGCGGTACCCGAGTTGCCATCAATCGCGCGGAGGGGCCATAGTAGATTCGCCAATTGTCCAGAAGGGCCAAATGGGGGTGAATACAAATCTAACGGCCAAACGGTCATTTGAACCAGACGAAAAACGGTTGAACTCAAATACCGCCATTAGGTCAACTCTTCTTGGCCCGCCATGTCAGTATTCCCCATTATCTTTTGCGGTCGTGGACTAGCTTACCCCTGCGTGGACCAGATCCCTGAGTAGACGAGATCTATTTCTTGGCTCTGCTCTGGTCTTCTCCCCTGCTCCCCTCCCAATAACATTTGCTTAGCTCCGGCTGCTCGTCTCAGATCGGAGCTCGCACTTGCTCTAATTTGCGTCTCCGCCATGTCTGGTCAACCTCCCACGCCTCTAATCAAAGCTCGCAGCCGTTGCCGTTGCATCATCCGCCGTATCGGAGCTTCGCGTCCCCGGACTAATATCTCGCCTCTGGCTAGTCCTTCTTGCACGGCGGAGCGTGTCCCGTCGGGCGATCCAGGCCGGCGACCGGCCTCGGGAAGTTGCATGCTGCTGCGCACCCCAGGCATGGTAGCCCTGGCACAGCAGTTTGACGACCACGCTCTCATGGCCACCGTGCTGTGAGTCCGTCCCGCCGTGTCGCCGGTAGAGTTGCTGTCGGCTTTCAAGTCTCGTTTTGGGATCAGACAAAATGAGGTCAACATTGAGGTATGCGCGCTGCCATTCGATTTTTTCGTCCGGTTCGAGCACAGCTCAGACACCGAGCGCGTTCTGCATTCTTCTCGTTCTTTCGAGTGCTGCGGGGAGAAAATGAGCTTCATGCGTTGGCATCACGCCTGTGGGTGGGACGATCGCTTGGGGCAGCTTCGTTTCTTCTCCAAACTCGGCTTTGACGGCCTCCCATTGGATGCTTGGGAGCCAGAGGCCCTCAAGCAGGTCGTCAGTAGCCTTGGCGGATAGATGGTGGAAATCGTGCCACCGAGCGACAGATGGGTCATCGAGGTAAAGGCGTGGCTAAAAGATCCTGACGCCGTTCCTAAGATGTACGAGGTGCAGATTCCAAGCAGGGCAGGGCGACAGCTTTGCTGGAAGCACCCAGTCACCATCCACCTAGAGGAGGTTCTAGACTTGGTACATGGCATTCAGGGCCCCGAAGAGGCTGCCAGAAAGCGCCCTCATCGCCTGCAGTGTTGGCCTGGAAGGATCGATGGCACAGGACCGCCACCGTTTCGCGACGGGGCACACAGTTTCGGTGGGGGGACCGGGCTTGGACGAGCTGGTGGTTCTGATTTCCCTCGAGTGAAGACAGAGCTCTAATGAATTGACGTGGTATGTGTGCCTAATGAATTTGTAGTATGGAGAGCGTAGCAGGAAGTTAACATCGACTAAAAATGTGTAATAGTTTGAATCGATGTAGTACATGTGTGTAATAGTTTGAAGTAGTATGTGTGTGTAATAGTTTGAATCGATGTAGTACGTGTGGGTAATGAATTTGATGTAGTTTGTGTGCGTGTAATAGTTTGAATCGATGTAGTTGAACACCGTGCTTTATAATTTCTATGAATAACCAAGGACAACCTCATGAAACGAGGGTGGTCTGGCAATGAGCAATGTCAATTCTATGGATGTCAGGAAAATGTAGTCCATCTCCTCTTCAAGTACTCCCTCCGTTCCAAAATATAAGATGTTTTAGCTTTGTGAATGGAGCGTATCTAGACATCTTTTATTGATGGTGCTTTCTAAACCTAGATGAACCTACATAAAAGGGGACTAGATACACTTCATTCACAAAGCTAAAACATCTTATATTTTGAAACGGAGGGAGTACAAGGTAGCTACATTTGTAACACGTTGAACTGCAGGACCATTTTGCAAGCAACACAAGACAAAGGAAAAAATGGTTTACAACATAGACAACAGACGCAAAATCTGTAGTCTGGGATAAAAAGATGCCAGTTAACTGGATTGAACCACGACTAGTAATTGAAGGAAATGGGTACTTGATAGTATTTGCTTACAACAGTAGTACTTCCATACAAAAGGGTCTTATACCTGCACAAAAGTGGGCTAAACTTCCTACTAGTTTATAGAACAATTCGTCAGCATTTCATCTACAAAAGCCATTCTTCAGTCTGAACTTAACTATTCTACACTAAAGAAACTACAGATCTCCACCAGAAAAGTTGGCTGGCCAATTGCCTTGAGAGGACATAAGTTCTTTGATCATTTAACCCAAACTAATCTATTGCCTTCCTGCCAAACTACAAGAAATCTGCATCGTTCATGCACGAGCGATTTGCGTGCGCCAGTCCCGGTTCAGTTGGACCATCCGCGCCACCGCAATGATTTCTTCGAAACTGAAATTCGACATCTCCTTCTCGGGATCGTAGGTCCGTGTAAACTCGAACCTGAATTCTGGGGCTGAGATGATGCCCGCCGCCGTCTCCGGCTGTTGAACAATCCAGCATGCTGAGTGTAGACGCTTGGTCGCCGCCACGGTACGGCCTTCGACGGTGCGTAGGATGGAGCGTCTTTGCCGCAGACGGCGTGCTCCCAGCCTACCCCTCTGAGGTAAGGTAGTCCGCGCCGAAGCGTGGACGCGAGAGTTCCTAGACCTTAGCGCTGCCCTGTTCGAGGGTGTGTACCCTCGGCGGAGGCATGCTCTTATGAACGATTTGATACGTACCTTGTTCCCATTGCCTAGAGCATGCCGTAATGCCTCCGTGCGATTTCTCCACATCGCTCTCTTGGCCCTGCTTGCCGCATCTGGCGCCGACGACGGTGCAGTCGCCGCCGCGGCCGATTCGGCACTTTCAGGAAAATCATTCGCCTGGCAGGGCAATGGGAGACTGGCCTTGAAGTAGAGATTCATGGCCTGCCTTAGAGGGGCTAAATACCCTAGTTTCGGCGGCTGTCGCGGCGGTGGCGGCGGCTTAGGCAGGGCCATGTTACCCTAGTTGGTGCGGCGCGGAGGAGCTGCGCAAGGTGAACTGTGGTTAGTCGGAGAAGGGGAGTGAAAGACTGACAGTAGGTTTGGACTACGGGCACGCGTGAAAATAACCATTTCCCATTTCCTTAGAGGGTAATAATTCGACACTCGTTGCATTAACAGCTCAATCTTTATTTCCCTTCTCAGCATAAGAGTGCGAACGTATTAAAAAGATCGGTCGTGGCTATCCACCTCATCGGGCAATGTACCAGGACAGGTAGGAGACGAGACCGGGTTTCATTTTAGAAATGTTGACGACTGTGCCCTTATGTTTATATGATATTATTTATATGCCACCATGTACCGTCGAGTGTAGCAACACCATCATAAACAGGGGATAACGACGTGGCGTGTTTTATTTTTTAAAGGGCATCAGAAACTGGGGATGCCGACGTGGCATGTTTTTTGACTAGCGGGCCCGCCCCCTCCACCTTCGACGGTGCGCATCCCAGGTTCGAGGGGTGGTGCCGCCCACCAACACATTATTGTGCAATTTTCCATGTGGGACATGAATTCCGGCGCTGAGCTAATGCCCGTGTCGAACACAGAGAATTCTGAAAGAAGCTACTAAAAATAAATACTTTGAATTCTGTGTGCAAGTTTTGATCAAACAGACTGACATGTGGGACCTGCTAAAAATTCCGTGAAGTGCTCCCCATGCATAGTGCACTGACAGGTGGCATGTTTTCTGATAGGCGGGCCCGCCTCCTCCACCTACGACGGCGCGTGTCCCCGGTTCGAGGGCTGGTGCCGCCCACCAACACATTATTGTGCAATTTTCCATGCTTTGTCGCAACCAGCTCCGCTCCGCTCCTCTCCTCTGTTCCTGCCGCCGCTACTCCGCTCAGTTGTGCACCGCTCTCGTCGTCCCCTTGGGCCGTCGTCCTCCCGCCCTCCCCTCCCTGCCATCCCCTGACGTCCCCTCCCCTCCCCTCCCTGCCATGTCTCCTTGCCGCCGCCCACCGCCCAGGTGCGTCTGGAAACGAAAACTGAGAGTCGGCCGTTAGGTTAGGGGCCCAACGACGCTGGTGATCCGGATCCCGCTCGGAGATGGGTCCTGTGAGGCTTGAGAGCACGGATATGGGTCCTGCGCGGCTGGAGAGCACGGAATCTCCTTCAAGTCTGGAGAGCACAGAGGACAACGAAACAGGGGGAGAGGTAGCGGGGTGCAGAGCTTTGGAGGTAAGGAGCCCGGAGAAGGCGTCGTGCGTCCACATTGAAAGGTAAGAATTGTGATTCCTTATCTGCATACCCCAATTAGCGTTTATAGTCCCATGGTGATGCCAAGGATATGGGTTGGTAACCACAGGATGTTTGTACATCTTGTACTTGAGCATGATGCTTTGTCAAGCGAGCATGTGTTGGGTCCGCAGCATAGAAAACAAAATTTTTCCTACGATGAGAACTACACGCCAAGATCTATCTACTAGATATAGAGCAACGGGTGGACATACATCCATGGAGAACTTACCCTCGAAGACAACGAGCTTTGTCAACGAGTAGGAACTCATGCTTGATGTAGTCGTACACTTGCCGATCTCAAGATCGTGAGGAAGTACGAGCGCCACAACTCAGCAGCGCATCCACACTCGCACACACGTTCAAGCCACCGGACAACCTCCACCTCCTCGCTCTAGCGATCTAGCGGAAGCAGCAACTCCTTCCAGACGAAATGCCACCGGGAACATGTATCTCGCTAATCTGAGACCGTGGGGGAATAATTCTAGAGGGGGAGAGAGATCCTTCACAAGGAGGTGTGTGGATGAAGGAGGGAATGGGTGGCCTTTTATAGGAGGAGGGGGGTTCCCCCTCTCTCCATGGCCGGCGCATGGGGGGGTTACCCCTCACCTCCCCCATTCATTTGGTGGTAACCCCTCCACATTAAAATGTCTCTTCACATTCCCTTTTAAAGTCTCCACTTTAAATGCATTAAATTTCTCCAAATTTAATGCTCTCTCATTTAATAAAACTCTTTTTATTAAATTCATTCAGAATTTTGTTAATTACTTTAATTAACAAAAATTCACATATATCCCCTTGCAATATTTCAATATCACATGCAGAACCACCTTCTGCAATTTCAACCGAAACAATTTCTGGTTTCTATTGAAACAATTTCCTGCGCTTTGCAATTCTTTCGTCTGAAACATATATGCTCCAAAATGGTGTCCGGTAACTCTTAAGTGTGCCACCCTACGGTTCGCAAATAATGCAGACATGATCGAGACCCTTCTCCGATCAATAATCAGCAGCGGGACCTGGAGATCCGTACTGAATCCTACACATTCAACGATGACTCCTGTGATCGTGAGAACCTTTAACGCTTGTAACTAAATTCCTTTGTCTCTCGATATATTACATGTCTGAGATTCGATCATCGGTATCTCCATACCTAGATTGATCTCGTTTCTGACATGCACTCTTTTCTCGTTCCCGTGATATAACATTCTAGTGATCACATCACTTGCTTGCAAGCTATCCTAATGTGATATCACCGAGAGGGCCCAGAGTATATCTATCTGTCATCTGGATTGACAAATTCCACTCTTGATCCATGAGCCTCAACATAACATATTTGTAGTACTGAACCCATCTTTATAGTCACCCTGTTATGGTGTGACGTTTGATGTTATCAAGATACTCTTCCGGTGTTAGCAATTAACATGATCTCATGGTCTAAGGATAAAGATTACTTCGTATGATGTTATAGAAATATAAACATAATGACTTGATCGTAATGCTATACTTCGGATGAATGTTCATCACATCATTTCACAAATGTTGTGACCTTGTTATTAACAACATCCAATGTCCATGATCAGGAAACCTTGATCATCTTGTTAATCAACAAGCTAGTCTATAAGAGAGGCATAACTAGGAACCCTTTTGGTTTATTAAACACACATGCATTGATGTTTCCTATCAATACAATTATAGCATGCAAAATAAACATCTATCATATACAAGGAATACATAATAACAACTTTATTATTGCCTCTCAGGGCATATTTCCTTCAGTCTCCCACTTGCACTAGAGACAATAATCTAGTTTATATAGTGATAAATCTAACACCCATGGAGTTCTGGTGTTGATCATGTTTTGCCCTAGGGAGTAGTTTAGTCAATGGATCTGCTACATTCAGGTCCGTGTGCACTTTACAAATCTTTATATCTCCATCCTTGACATGCTCGCGGATGGAGTGAAACCGGCGCTTAATATGTTTGGAATTCTTGTGATACCTTGGTTCCTTTGTGTTGGCTATGGCTCCATTGTTGTCACAATAGATCACCATCAGGTCCAACGCACTGGGAACCACACCCAGTTCCGTAATGAACTCTTTCATCCAAACTGCCTCCTGCGCCGCTTCTGAAGCAGCAACATATTCCGCCTCCGTTGTTGATCAAGCCACCACAGGTTGTTTGGAACTCCTCCAACTAACTGTTACTCCGTTCAAGAGAAATACGTATCCGGATTGAGACTTAGAGTCATCCGGATCAGTGTCAAAGCTAGCATCGACATAACACTTAGCGACTAGCTCTTCTTCACCTCCGTATACAAGAAACATATCCTTAGTTCTTCTCAAGTACTTAAGGATATTCTTGACCGCTATCCAGTGTTTCGAACCTGGATCAGATTGGTACCTACTGGTCAAACTAATAGCATGTGCCACATCCGGTCTTGTACATAGCATGGCATACGTTATAGAGCCTATGGCTGAGGCATAGGGGATCTTATCCATCATCTCACTTTCTTCCGCCGTAGCCGGACTTTGAGTCTTACTCAATGTCTTGCCTTGCAACATAGGTAAGTACCCCTTCTTACTTCCGTCCATATTAAACTTCTTTAATTTCTTATCAAGGTATGTACTCTGCGATAGCCCAATTAGGCGTCTTGATCTATCTCTATAGATTTTAATGCCTAATATATATGAAGCTTCACCAAGGTCCTTCATCGAAAATTTGCTGTTTAGATAACTTTTAACACTGTTTAAAAGATCTAAATCATTTCCAATAAATAATATGTCATCCACATATAATATCAGAAATGCCACATTGCTCCCACTCACTTTCTTGTAAATACAAGCCTCTCCATAAGTTTGGACAAATCCAAACTCTTTGATCACCTCATCAAAGCGGAGATTCCAACTTTGTGATGCTTGCTTCAGTCCATAGATGGATCGCTGAAGTTTGCACACCTTATTAGCATCCTTAGGATCGAAAAAACCCTTAGGTTGTATCATATACAACTCTTCTTCAATATTACCATTGAGGAACGCAGTTTTGACATCCATCTGCCATATTTCATAATCAAAATATGCAGCAATTGCTAACATAATCCTAACCGACTTAAGCATCGCTACGGGAGAGAATGTCTCATCGTAGTCAACTCCTTGAATTTGTCGAAACCCCTTTGCGACAAGTCGAGCCTTATAGATGGTTACATTACCATTAGCATTAGTTTTTCTTTTGAAAATCCATTTATTCTCAACGGCCTTTCGATCGTGAGGTAAGTCCACCAAGGTCCAAACCTGGTTTTCGTACATGGATTCCATCTCGGATTTCATGGCTTCTAGCCATTTGTTGGAATCAGGGATCATCATTGCTTCTTCATACGTCGTAGGGTCATCCATTTCATTAACCATGAAATTCACAACACGATTGCCGTACAGTTTAAGAGCTGCACGTGTCCTGCTTGACCTGCGAGGTTCGGTAGTGTCCTGTTTCGGAGTTTCATGATCAATATCATTAGCTCTCTCTTCATTAGGTGAAGTCAACTCCGAAACAACTTTCGGTGCTGCGCTACTCGCCATTTCATGAAGAGAATGTTCAATAACCTCTTCGAGTTCTACCTTCCGACTACTCACACCTTTCGCGAGAAACTCCTTCTCAAGAAAGGATCCATTCTTGGCAACAAAAATCTTGCCCTCGGATCTGTGATAGAAGGTATACCCAATCGTTTCCTTAGGGTATCCTATGAAGACGCATTTTTCTGCTTTGGGTTCGAGTTTATCTAGTTGAAGTTTCTTCACATAAACATCGCATCCCCAAACTTTAAGAAATGACAGCTTAGGTTTGTTTCCAAACCATAATTCATACGGTGTCGTTTCAACGGATTTAGATGGTGCCCGATTTAAAGTGAATGCAGCGGTTTCCAGTGCATAACCCCAAAATGACAGTGGCAAGTCAGTCAGAGACATCATAGATCGAACCATATCCAATATAGTACGATTACGACGTTCTGACACACCATTACGTTGTGGTGTTCCGGCAGGCGTGAGTTGTGAAACTATTCCACAGTCTTTCATATGTGTGCTAAACTCGTAACTAAGATACTCTCCTCCACGGTCGGACCGTAGAAATTTGATCTTTCTGTTATGATGATTTTCCACTTCATTTTGAAATTCTTTGAACTTTTCAAAAGTTTCAGACTTGTGTTTCATCAAATAGATATACCCATATCTACTCAAATCATCCGTGAAAGTAACAAAATAACGATATCCACCTCGCGCCGACACACTCATTGGTCCACACACATTAGTATGTATGATTTCCAATAAATCTGTCGCCCGTTCCATTGAACCAGAAAACGGCGTTCTAGTCATCTTGCCCATAAGGCATGGCGCACATGTATCAAATGATTCAAAATCAAGTGATTCCAAAAGTCCATCATAATGGAGTTTCTTCATGCGTTTAACGCCAATATGACCTAGACGGCAGTGCCACATATATGTAGATATATCATTATCAAGTTTAATCCTTTTAGCATCAACATTATGAATATGTGTAATACTACTATCGAGATCCAACAGAAATAAACCATTCAACACAGGTGCATGACCATAAAAGATATTATTCATATAAATCAAACAACCATTGTTTTCAGACTTAAATGAATAACCACTTTGCATCAAACACGATCCGGATACAATGATCATGCTCAGTGCAGGCACCAAATAACAATTATTTAGGTTTATAACCAATCCCGACGGCATATGGAGAGGCAGCATTCCGACGGGGATCACATCAACTCTTGATCCATTGCCGACCCGCATCGTGACCTCATCCCTTGCTAGTTGTCGCTTGTTCCGCAGCCCCTGAACCGAGTTACATATATTAGCAACCGATCCCGTATCAAATACCCAGGTGTTACTGCGAGTACTAGTCAAGTACACATCAATAACATGTATATCACATATACCTTTGTTTGCCTTGCCGGCCTTCTTGTCCACCAAATACTTGGGGCAGTTGCGCTTCCAATGGCCAGTCCCCTTGCAATAGTAGCACTCGGTGTCAGACTTAGGGCCAGCTCGGGGTTTCTTTTCAGGCGTGGCAACAGATTTGCCGCCCTTCTTTCCCTTCTTCTTGCCTTTCTTGTCCTTCTTGAAACCGGTGGTCTTATTGATCATCAACACTTGATCTTCTTTCCTAATCTCCACTTCTGCAGTCTTAAGCATTGACAGAAGCTCAGGAAGAGACTTCTTCATGCCCTGCATATTATAGTTCATCATGAAGCTCTTGTAGCTAGGTGGCAGAGATTGGAGAACATGATGTATGCCTAAGTCAATGGGAATCGTTATTCCCAAGGACACAAGCTTATCGGCGTACCCAGACAACTTGAGTACGTGCTCACTAACGGAGCTGTTTTCCTCCATCATGCAGCTAAAGAACTTTTCTGTAGCATTATAACTCTCTACGACAGCATGGGTATCGAAAATCATTTTCAATTCTCCCATGGTATCAAAGGCATTGCCATTTTCGAAACGCTTTCGAAGTTCTGGTTCTAGCCCATACAGTATGCCGCAATGAACTAAGTTGTGGTCCTCCTGACGAGTTATATAGACGTTCTTTTCCTTGTCAGGGGCATTAGGAGCTGGTGGGGGGCCTAGCAGCGCATCTAGCACATATTGCTTTTGTGCAGCAGTGAGGAGAATCCTCAAATTCATAGCCCAGTTGGTGAAGTTGCTACCATTCGCAGCAAGTTTCTCTTTCTCCATGAACACATTGAAATTAAAAGCAGGTGGTGCCATCTACAACAGAATTTGTAAAGTATATTTAGACTAAGTTTATGATAGATTGAGTTCAACTAATCCAAATTACTAATGAACTCCCAATCAAAAACGACATCCCTCGTGTCCTTTTGGTGATTACATGAACCAAATCCACTACACCAAGTCCGATCATCATGTGAGTCGATGTAGCTTCAAAGGCGAGCATCTATATGGGCATCATATCAACTATATGACTCATGCTTAACCTTTCGGTCCGTGTTCCGAGGCCATGTCTGTACATGCTAGGCTCGTCAAGTAAGAACCTTAGTATTTGCGTGTGTAAAACTGTCTTACACCCGTTGTGTGAAAGCGTAGAGTTGAGAACACCCGATCATCACGTGATGCCTCAAAACACGATCCACAAAACGGTGCATACTTAAGGAAGAACACATTTTATCTTGATATCTAAATGAGGGATCATCTTATAATGCTACCAAAAGCGCCAAACTAGCAATATAAGATGCTAACATCTAATGTGTGAAGTGAGGTGATATGGTCCATGCATTTGATCTCTATCATTTGCATCGTGGTATGATCTCTATTATTCCTTTGTGTGTAAGGCCAAGGTCTATGGAACTTACACGTTAAGTGAGTTGTAAGAGTATCTATTATACATCTACTTACAACAATACCATATCAAAACACTAGCCCAGCAACGATCTAAACTAGACGCCTCTAATTTATCAATTGCAAGTTTTACGTGGCTTAGGGCTTTCGGAGATAGAACCTGTCTAACCTACGAACATGAACCACAATGAGGATAACCAAGTTATTAGCAACTCGTTGTAAATCAGGTATTGACTATAGTAGGAGAGACAGACACCCGCGAGCCACTTATACAAAACTAGTTGCATGTCAGTCGTGGAACCGGTCTCATGTACGATGACATGTAAGGTTGGTCCGGGTCGCTTCATCCCACTATGCCACCAATATCCAAAGTACATAGAAGATGCAATAACATGATCATCATCGCCCACATATAAACATATGTGTACTACCCGTGCAAAGCACCTACGCATAGATCAGGCTATGATACCACTGTTGGGTCCGCAGCATAGAAAACAAAAAATTTCCTACGATGAGAACTACATGCCAAGATCTATTTACTAGATACAGAGCAACGGGTGGACATACATCCATGGAGAACTTACCCTCGAAGACAACAAGCTTTGTTAATGAGTAGGAACTCATGGTTGATGTAGTCGTACACTTGCCGATCTCAAGATCGCGAGGAAGTCCGAGCGCCGCAACTCAGCAGCGCATCCGCACTCGCACACACGTTCAAGCCACCGAACAACCTCCACCTCCTCGCTCCAGCGATCCAGCGGAAGCAGCAACTCCTTCCAGACGAAATGCCACCGGGAACATGTATCTCGCTAATCCGAGACCATGGGGGAATAATTCTAGAGGGGGAGAGAGATCCTTCACAAGGAGGTGTGTGGATGAAGGAGGGAATGGGTGGCCTTTTATAGGAGGAGGGGGTGCCCCCTCTCTCCATGGCCGGCGCATGGGAGGGGTGACCCCTCACCTCCCCCATTCATGCGGTGGTAACCCCTCCACATTAAAATGCCTCTTCACATTCCCTTTTAAAGTCTCCACTTTAAATGCATTAAATTTCTCCAAATTTAATGCTCTCTCATTTAATAAAACTCTTTTTATTAAATTTATTCAGAATTTTGTTAATTACTTTAATTAACAAACATTCACATATAGCCCCTTGCAATATTTCAATATCACATGCAGAACCACCTTCTGCAATTTCACCCGAAACAATTTCCGGTTTCTATTGAAACAATTCCCGCGCTTTGCAATTCTTTCGTCTGAAACATATATGCTCCAAAATGGTGTCCGGTAACTCTTAAGTGTGCCACCCTACGGTTCGCGAATAATGCAGACATGATCGAGACCCTTCTCCGATCAATAATCAGCAACGGGACCTGGAGATCCGTACTGACTCCTACACATTCAACGATGACTCCTGTGATCGTGAGAACCTTTTACGCTTGTAACTAAATCCCTTTGTCTCTAGATATATTACATGTCCGAGATTTGATCATCGGTATCTCCATACCTAGTTTCATCTCGTTTCCGACATGCACTCTTTTCTCGTTCCCGTGATATAACATTCTAGTGATCACATCACTTGCTTGCAAGCTATCCTAATGTGATATCACCGAGAGGGCCCAGAGTATATCTATCCGTCATCTGGATTGACAAAATCCACTCTTGATCCATGAGCCTCAACATAACACCTTCGTAGTACTGAACCCATCTTTATAGTCACCCTGTTACGGTGTGACGTTTGATGTTATCAAGATACTCTTCTGGTGTTAGCAATTAACATGATCTCATGGTCTAAGGATAAAGATTACTTCGTATGATGTTATAGCAATATAAACATAATGACTTGATCGTAATGCTATACTTCGGATGAATGTTCATCACATCATTTCACAAATGCTGTGACCTTGTTATTAACAACATCCAATGTCCATGATCAGGAAACCTTGATCATCTTGTTAATCAACAAGCTAGTCTATAAGAGAGGCATAACTAGGAACCCTTTTTCTTTATTAAACACACATGTATTGATGTTTCCTATCAATACAATTGTAGCATGCAAAATAAACATCTCTCATATACAAGGAATACATAATAACAACTTTATTATTGCCTCTCAGGGCATATTTCCTTCAGCATGAAGGCACTAAAACGTGTGGCGGTGCGGATGATGATGAGAAAGCATATATCCAAACGTGGCTGCTGACCCTGATAGGATGGAGAGTAGGGAATATTTGGTTGATTCGAACTTTGAGCCTGACTATGGGACTGATGAGGAAGAGGAATGTGAAGATGTGGAAATGGGATGTAGATACGACGTCGAAGACATGGACAGGCCAGTGATACACTTTGACAGGGACAATCCTACAATTGATGAGGGGACTGTCTTTGATAATGTGGAGGACTGCATATATGCAGTTGCAACCTATGCAATCAGAGTTGGGTTCGAAATTATCATTGAAAAGAGCGACCAAAAGAGATTTAGGGTGCACTGTAGGGAAAGTAATGTGTGTAAATGGAGATTACATGCATCTCCAATGCGGGGTGGACACCTATTTCAGGTTGCAATAGCTACATTTAGTTTCAGTCTTTCTCATATTTATTCTGCTGATAACTAGCTCTGAATTATTTGGATTTTTATCGAATGCAGATCAAAGTAAACACGAAGGAACACAACTGCCCTAATACTTCTTTAAGTGGTAAAATTAGACCGGCAACTACCAAGTGGATTGCTGCTACTATACTTGACTGGGTGAGGCAGGATCATAACATTGGACCAGCTGAACTCAGAGCAAAGATTAGCAAAAAGTTTAACGTTCTGATTCCTTATCACAGAGTCTTTGATGGGAAGGAGATGGCTCTAGACTTCATTCAAGGCAAGTGGAATGACAGTTTTCATATGTCGTATAGTTTCAAAGCTCAAGTAGAGAAAACATCACCTAGTAGTGTTGTTGACATTGATTACGAGATTGTGAAAGGGAGAGAAAAGGTCTCGAGGGGGTCAGGTATAAGCAGGCAGATAAGATATGCTTCAGGAGATGTTTTGTCTGCCTGAAGGCATGCTGGAAGGGGTTCCTAGACGGCTGCAGGCCATACTTGGCAATAGGCGCAACTTCTTTAACAGGGAAGGTCAGGGGACATGTTGCTTCTGCTTGTGCTTTGGACACGCATAATTGGCTTCTACTCGTAGCTTATGCTGTTCTTGAGGGTGAATCAAATGAAAGCTGGACATGGTTCATGCAGAGACTACGAGAAGTAATTGGTCACCCTGAAGGCTTGGTGATACACACCGGTGCATCCGAGGGTCTTGAGAATGCTGTTGATGCTGTGTTTCCTGGGGTTGAGCATAGGGAATTCATGCGGCACCTCTCTACTAACTTCACGAAGAAGTTCGAAGGAAAGATCTTTGAAGAGGACTTGTGGCGATTAGCATACACATACATCCCAAGCATGCATGCTACTTACCTGCAGAACATGTATGTAGTTCCAAAGGTGAAAAAATACCTTGAGGAAAATCACACCAAGCTATGGGCCAGAAGCAAGTTTGGTGAGTTAAGCAAGGTGGATTTTTTATGCAATAATTTGGCAGAGAGTTTCAATGATAAGATTTCGGGCATGAAGACACTTGGAATTGTTATTTTGTTGGATGCAATAAGACAGTGCATAATGGTGAAGATAGATTTAAGACAAAGAATTTGTGCAAGAAAATTTTTAGGCCATAAAATAGTTCCAAAGGTGGTTATGTTACTGAATGCAAGAACCAGGGCAATGAGAACGATAAAGATGAGGGTGGTCAGAAGTTCCAGAACATTGGCTGAGGTTTATGCAGAATACAAGCGTGGAAGTGAACGGAGGTACACTATAGACATTGGAAACAAGACTTGTTCATGCAGGCAGTGGGAGATTACTGGTCTGCCATGTCACCATGCAATTTACTTCATCTTAAAGCTTAGAGGTAACAGAGCTGAAATAGAGAACTATGTCGACAACTATTTCTCCGTGGACAAGTTTGCTGCAACTTATGCAGAAAACGTACCACCTATGGCCGATGAAAATGATTGGGAGATTGTCGATCCAGGGTTCAAACTTCAACCACCAGTTCTTAGGAGGCCACCTGGGAGGCCTAGAAAGCTAAGGATCGTAGCCTCCACCGATAAAGGTCCAAGGCTTGGTGCTAGGAAAAGTAAATGCGGACGTTGTGGCGGATTCGGCCATATCAAGAGGTTGTGCAAAAACCCAGTTACACATGCTACTGTCCCTGTTCACACCCTGGTGGCAGAAAACGAGGCTTCTCAGCTAGAACTGGCGGAAGAGCAGCGCGAAGACGGTGATGAGCACTCGGAGGAAAACGTACATAAGCAGCCAATTTATGAAGAAGTGGAGGTATCAGCGAGAAAAGGGTGTGAAAATAAACAAAAGGTTAAGCGGAACGGGGAGGAAAGGGCAAATAATGGAGGTGTATTAGAATATGAAGAAGTTGCAGGGGTGATTGAGGACGTTTTTGAGGATCTTTCGGCTAACTGCAGGAGAAATAATAAATCCCTACCAATTTCATCTTTGTACGATTCTCCGGATGAAAGGTAAGCTTAAAAATTGTTTTATTTGCCATTTTATCATTTTTTTATCCTCATCAACTGATGCTTAATGCAGCGTGGGCTAGCAGACTAATAAGAGGAGCAGAAAGATGCGAGCACAGTAACGTCCTATGTTGAATTGTATCATTGAAACTAAACTAGCCGTGTCGTCTTTATTTATATCTGGCGTGTGCAACGTGTCTGTGATGGGGTCATGTGGACCAGATTACATTTTTTAAAAATATTATTACATTAATTTTTTACCTGCGTTTGGACACGGCTACTAGTTCCCATCTCCCTTGCATTCCCATCTCCTCTGGCGCACTCCAGAATTATGGCTGTGCCATCAAGTAGCAGAGTCAGCGTATTGTCCCATCAGGTGTGAACACAATGACTTTGTTTGTTCAGAATTTGACGACTTTTGATTAGTTTGAAAGACAGAGAAACCTAAAACATGTATCTAGACATGTTTTGGGTATAGACACATTTATTAAATATCTAAAAAAACTAAGTCAGTTATATCTGGACAGGAGTAGTACACTATTACAACACGCTCGATCCCTTCTCCTCAGGCGCACTCCAAATTACGCTGTGCCATCAAGTGCTGGGAGCAGAGTCATCGTATTGTCCCATAAGATATGCCAGGGAACGCACGAACTTTATTTTCAGGATCGGACGAGTTTCGATCCACTAGTTTCAAAGACAAAGACAACTAAAACATGGCCAACATATATAGATTATGACGATAATCGACCATGACTCAGGTGACCCAGATCCAAAGAGTGCATTAAGATACTGTACATAGATTTAATTTATGCTTAAGTGGCCCTAATCGACTATGACGCTCCCACAGTCTCCATCATTGACGATGTTGTCCGCGTCGCCGCTAGCCTCCTCCGTGTCGGAATCGATGTCGTCGTTCCCGGCAGCGTTCCTCCTCCTCATGGATTCTTCACGGCGTGCTGCATCGATAACGGTGGAGGTCGTACGCCCAAACACTACCCAGAAGCGCTGCCTCCCTTCGGGGTTGCCCAGATTCGGGTGGATCTCCCGCCGGTGGGTTCTGCACAGCTCAATCAACACAACCCGCTCCTTCTTGAACAACTTTCGCCAGTACACGCTCGTACGCGAGTACCGCGCCATTGCCCTCTTCCGCTCCAACAGCTGGCAACGGCGCTCCTCGATCTGCCTCGCCAACGTGTTGTCGCACAAGAGCGGCGCGACAGGAACCCCGCGCGTATCTAAGCTCGAAGCCGGCCAGAAGCCTCGCTAACGGCGGCACGAGTATGCCGTAGTGGGCGAACATCTGAGCCTCGTGCAAGCTGAGTTTGGGCCTCTCCCTCTGCATGGCGATGAAGGAACATGATCTGATTTTCGGCCCTGAGGTTAAGGGGATATATGCAAGGATGGAGGCCCAGCATAGTTGCCACGGCTAATCAGTTCGCAGAACAGACTTCTCGCAGATCGCCCTTGCGAAGGACATCACTATCATCCACGCACCCCGATCCAACGTCGCCTAACAATCGGGGATCGGGTATTCTAGAAGCCCAGAGCGGTTGCTGGTTAGTTCTGCGTCCCGATTGTTTGTGGCCAACGGTGGTAGTTGAAAATAATACACATTTCAATGACACTGGTGGATCCATAGGTGGTCTCTAAAGAGAACACACATCCAATGACTCTGGTTGTTGTTACTAAAAAGAACACACATGCAATGACTCTAGTGGATCCATGTGAAAAGAACACACATGCAATGACACTGGTGGATCCATAGGTGGAATGTGAAAAGAACACATATTTCAATGACTCTAGTTGTTGTTACTAAAAAGAACACACATGCAATGACACTGGTGGATCCATGGGTGGATTGTGAAAAGAACACACATGCAATGACACTGGTGGATCCATAGGTGGTATGTGAAAATAACACACATGCAAAATGACTCTGGTTGTTGTTATTAAAAAGAACACACATGCAATGACACTGGTGGATCCATGTGTGGTCTCTGTAGAGAACACACATTTCAATGACACTGGTGGATAAATATGTGGTATGTGAAAAGAACACACATGCAATGACTCTGGTTGTTGTTAGTGAAAAGAACAGGTATGTGAAAAGAACACACATGCAATGACTCTGGTTGTTGTTAGTGAAAAGAACACACATGCAATGACACTGGTGGATCCATAGGTGGTATGTGAAAAGAACACACATGCAAAATGACTCTGGTTGTTGTTACTAAAAAGAACACACATGCAATGACACTGGTGGATCCATGTGTGGATTGTGAAGACAACACACATGCAATGACTCCAGTTGTTGTTAGTGACAAACATACATGCAATGACACTGGTGGATCCATGTGTGGTCTCTGTAGAGAACACACATTTCAATGACACTGGTGGATCCATAGCTGGTATGTGAAAAGAACAGACATGCAAAATGACTCTGGTTGTTGCTAGTGAAAAGAACACACATGCAATGACACTGGTGGATCCATAGGTGGTATGTGAAAAGAACACACATGCAAAATGACTCTCGTTGTTGTTACTAAAAGGAACACACATGTAATGACTCTGGTGGATCCATGGGTGGATTGTGAAAAGAACACACATGCAATGACACTGGTGGATCCATGTGTGGTCTCTGAAGAGAGCACACATTTCAATGACACTGGTGGATCCATATGTGGTATGTGAAAAGAACACGCATGCAATGACTCCGGTTGTTGTTACTGAAAAGAACACACATGCAATGACACTGGTGGATCCATGTGTGATCTCTAAAGAGAACACACATTTCAATGACACTGGTGGATCCATAGGTGGTATGTGAATAGAACACACATACAAAATGACTCTGGTTGTTATTACTAAAAAGAACACACATGCAATGACTCTGGTGGATCCATGTGAAAAGAACACACATGCAATGACACTGGTGGATCCATAGGTGGTATGTGAAAAGAACACACATTTCAATGACTCTGGTTGTTATTACTAAAAAGAACACACATGCAATGACACTGGTGGATCCATGGGTGGATTGTGAAAAGAACACGCATGCAATGACACTGGTGGATCCATAGGTGGTATGTGAAAATAACACACATGCAAAATGACTCTGGTTGTTGTTACTAAAAAGAACACACATGCAATGACACTAGTGGATCCATGTGTGGTCTCTGTAGAGAACACACATTTCAATGACACTGGTGGATAAATATGTGGTATGTGAAAAGAACACACATGCAATGACTCTGGTTGTTGTTAGTGAAAAGAACACACATGCAATGACACTGGTGGATCCATAGGTGGTATGTGAAAACAACACACATTTCAATGACTCTGGTTGTTGTTACTAAAAAGAACACACAAGCAATGACACTGGTGGATCCATAGGTGGATTGTGAAGCGAACACACATGCAATGACTCCAGTTGTTCTTAGTGAAAAAACATACATGCAATGACACCGGTGGATCCATGTGTGGTCTCTAGAGAACACACATTTCAATGACACTGGTGGATCCATAACTGGTATGTGAAAAGAACAGACATGCAAAATGACTCTGGTTGTTGCTAGTGAAAAGAACACACATGCAATGACACTGGTGGATCCATAGGTGGTATGTGAAAAGAACACACATGCAAAATGACTCTCGTTGTTGTTACTAAAAAGAACACACATGCAATGACTCTGGTGGATCCATGGGTGGATTGTGAAAAGAACACACATGCAATGACACTGGTGGATCCATGTGTGGTCTCTGAAGAGAGCACACATTTCAGTGACACTGGTGGATCCATATGTGGTATGTGAAAAGAACACGCATGCAATGACTCCGGTTGTTGTTACTAAAAAGAACACACATGCAATGACACTGGTGGATCCATGTGTGATCTCTAATGAGTACACACATTTCAATGACACTGGTGGATCCATAGGTGGTATGTGAATAGAACACACATGCAAAATGACTCTGGTTGTTGTTACTGAAAAGAACACACATGCAATGACTCTGGTGTATCCATGTGAAAATAACACACATGCAATGACACTGGTGGATCCATAGGTGGTATGTGAAAAGAACACACATTTCAATGACTCTGGTTGTTGTTACTAAAAAGAACACACATGCAATGACACTGGTGGATCCATGGGTGGATTGTGAAAAGAACACAGATGCAATGACACTGGTGGATCCATAGGTGGTATGTGAAAAGAACACACATGCAAAATGACTCTGGTTGTTGTTACTAAAAAGAACACACATGCAATGACACTAGTGGATCCATGTGTGGTCTCTGTAGACAACACACATTTCAATGACACTTGTTGTTGTTAGTAAAAAGAAAACACATGCAATGACACTAGTGGATCCATGTGTGGTCTCCAAAGAGAGCACACATGCAATGACACTGGTTGTTGTTACTAAAAATAACACACATGCAATGACACTGGTGGATCCATGCGTGGATTGTGAAGAGAATACACATGCAAAATGACTCTGGTTGTTGTTACTAAAAAGAACACACATGCAATGACACTGGTGGATCCATAGGTGGTATGTGAAAAGAACACACATGCAAAATGACTCTGGTTGTTGTTACTAAAAAGAACACACATGCAATGTCACTGGTGGATCCATGTGTGGACTGTGAAAAGAACACACATGCAAAATGACTGGTTGTTGTTACTAAAAAGAACACACATGCAATGACACCGGTGGATCCATGTGTGGTCTCTGTATAGAACACGCATTTCAATGAGACTGGTGGATCCATATGTGGTATGTGAAAAGAACACACATGCGAAATGACTCTCGTTGTTGTTACAAAAAAGAACACACATGCAATGACACTGGTGGATCCATGGGTGGATTGTGAAAAGAGCACACATGCAATGACACTGGTGGATTGTGAAAAGAACACGCATGCAATGACTCCGGTTGTTGTTACTGAAAATAACACACATGCAATGACACTGGTGAATCCAAGTGTGATATCCAAAGAGAACACACATTTCAATGACACTGGTGGATCCATGTGTGGTCTCTAAAGAGAAAACACATCTAATGACTCTGGTTGTTGTTACTAAAAAGAACACACATGCAATGACTCTGGTGGATCCATGTCAAAAGAACACACATCAATGACACTGGTGGATTGATAGGTGGTATGTGAAAAGAACACACATTTGAATGACTCTGGTTGTTGTTACTAAAAAGAACACACATGCAATGACACTGGTGGATCCATTGGTGGATTGTGAAAAGAACACACATGCAATGACACTGGTGGATCAATAGGTGGTATGTGAAAAGAACACACATGCAAACTGACTCTGGTTGTTGTTACTAAAAAGAACACACATGCAATGACACTGGTGGATCCATGTGTGGATTGTGAAAAGAACACACATGCAAACTGACTGGTTGTTGTTACTAAAAAGAACACACATGCAATGACACCAGTGGATCCATGTGTGGTGTGTGTAGAGGACACACATTTCAATGACACTGGTGGATCCATATGTGGTATGTGAAAAGAACACACATGCAAAATGACTCTGGTTGTTGTTACTAAAAAGAACACACATGCAATGACACTGGTGGATCCATGGGTGGATTGTGAAAAGAACACGCATGCAATGACTCTGGTTGTTGTTACTGAAAAGGACACACATGCAATGACACTGGTGGATCCATGTGTGATCTCTAAAGAGAACACACATTTCAATGACACTGGTGGATCCATGTGTGGTCTCTAAAGAGAACACACATCAGTGACTCTGGTTGTTGTTACTAAAAAGAACACACATGCAATGACTCTGGTGGATCCATGTGAAAAGAACATACATGCAATGACACTGGTGGATCCATAGGTGGTATGTGAAAAGAACACACATTTCAATGACTTTTGTTGTTGTTACTAAAAAGAACACACATGCAATGACACTGCTGGATCCATGGGTGGATTGTGAAAAGAACACACATGCAATGACACTGGTGGATCCATAGGTGGTATGTGAAAAGAACACACATGCAAAATGACTCTGGTTGTTGTTACTAAAAAGAACACACATGCAATGACACTGGTGGATCTATGTGTGGTCTCTGTAGAGAACACACATTTCAATGACACTGGTGGATAAATATGTGGTATGTGAAAAGAACACACATGCAATGACTCTGGTTGTTGTTATTGAAAAGAACACACATGCAATGACACTGGTGGATCCATAGGTGGTATGTGAAAAGAACACACATTTCAATTACTCTGGTTGTTGTTACTAAAAAGAACACACATGCAATGACACTGGTGGATCCATGTGTGGATTGTGAAGAGAACACACATGCAATGACTCCAGTTGTTGTTAGTGAAAAGAACATACATGCAATGACGCCGGTGGATCCATGTGTGGTCTCTATAGAGAACACACATTTCAATTACACTGGTGGATCTATAGGTGGTATGTGAAAAGAACACACATGCAAAATGACTCTGGTTTTTGTTAGTGAAAAGAACACACATGCAATGACACTGGTGGATCCATAGGTGGTATGTGAAAAGAACACACATGCAAAATGACTCTGGTTGTTGTTACTAAAAAGAACACACATGCAATGACTCTGGTGGATCCATGGGTGAATTTTTAAAAGAACACACATGCAATGACACTGGTGGATCCATAGGTGGTATGTGAAAAGAACACACATGCAAAATGACTCTGGTTGTTGTTACTAAAAAGAACACACATCCAATGACACTGGTGGATCCATGGGTGGTCTCTATAGAGAACACACATTTCATGACACTGGTGGATCCATATGTGGTATGTGAAAAGAACACACATGCAATGACTCTGGTTGTTGTTAGTGAAAAGAACACACATGCAATGACACTGGTGGATCCATAGGTGCTATGTGAGAAGAACACACATCCAAAATGACTCTGGTTGTTGTTACTAAAAAGAACACACATGCAATGACACTGGTGGATCCATAGGTGGATTATGAAATGAACACACATGCAATGACACTGGTGCATCCATAGGTGGTATGTGAGAAGAACACACATGCAAAATGACTCCGGTTGTTGTTACTAAAAATAACACACATGTAATGACGCTGGTGGATCCATGGGTGGATTGTGAAAAGAACATTGTCGTTGTATTGGGAACGGCAGTACCTGAAAAGGTTAGATAGAGGTGTGGGGACTAGCAGGAAAGCTATCGACGGCGTCCGCAGGCGAGATTGGGTACGAGCGAGCGTAGCGGGACGCAAGAAGTACCCAGGTTCGGGGCCCTCGTGGTGAGGTAAAGCCCCTACTCCTGCCTGACCTGACTATGTGAAATATGCGAGCTACAAGTGCTCCTCGAGTTGTATCCTTTTGCTACTGCCTTAAATGAACTGAGACCAACCGACTGTCTAACTGAGCTAGTGCATGTGTGTACGCCAGAGTGAGAGAGCTAGCAGGGAGAGCTGGCTCCCTGTGAGTGATCGATGGGAATGGATGTGTGTGAGCGTGTCCTCCTGAATGGAGTCCCTCTCTTGCCTTATAAAGGTGGCCAAGAGACATGGTGGGACCCACTTGCCTAACTAGTACTATTGCCTATGTCATCTGATTGTGGTACAATATGTCATGCATAGTGTATACTATTCGGCATGTCATCTGATAAAGTAGCATGGGCTCGGTCTTGTCAATCTTCTCGTTGTCTGGTACTTGTCCTTCCTGGCTTCTCGTACGTCTGGGGATAGCTGGTATTGGTCTTGATCGGTCTGGTAGCGATGGGAACATGCCGCTTAGGCGGGAGCAGCCGAAGTGGCCAGGAGGTGGCGATCCATCCGGCATGAGGCGGACAGAGCCACGCCAGCTCCTGGGGAGCTCCCGCAGGCTGGGTCGAGGTGCTGGACGACTGGGCCAGCCGCCCAGCAAAGGGAGTGGCGCCAGGCGGGGAGGCGGAGCCGGATAGGCTGGCAAGAGGCCCATCCGGGAACAGCGTAGCCAGGCGGGAGCCGGGTGGGACTCGCGGAGCCGGCCCAAGCGGAGGGAGCCGGGAAGAAAGAGTGGTGGCCTGTCCGAGCGAGGCAGCAGCCAGGGAGGGGCGACGCGGCGGCCCAGCCGGGGTGGCCGGCCTAGACGGACCGTGGCATGGGGCGGCCCAGCCGGACAGGGAGGGCGCCGCAGGGGCCGGTTGGTGGGGGCCTAGCCGGAATGGGCGAGGCAGGCCGGCTGGGTGGCTCCAGTCGTCCCAAAACCTGATGTTGCTCTTCTGTATTCATTTTTATTGGCGTCTCGCCTTTTTTAACCGTCTTGAGCGCTTGTTTGGGGTACCCGGGGATAATCCCCCCGACAAACACACATGCAATCACACTGGTGGATCCATAGGTGGTATGTGAAAAGAACACATATGCAAAATGACTCTGGTTGTTGTTACTAAAAAGAACACACATGCAATGACACTGGTGGATCCATAGGTGGATTATGAAATGAACACACATGCAATGATACTGGTGGATCCATATGTGGTATGTGAGAAGACCACACATTTCAATGACTCTGGTTGTTTGTACTAAAAAGAACACACATGCAATGACACTGGTGGATCCATAGGTAGTATGTGAAGAGATCACACATGCAAAATGACTCTGGTGGATCCATAGGTGGTATGTGAAAAGAACACACATGCAAAATGACTCTGGTTGTTGTTACTAAAAAGAACACACATGCAATGACACTGGTGGATCCATGGGTGGATTGTGAAAAGAGCACACATGCAATGACACTGGTGGATCCATATGTGGTATGTGAAAAGAACACGCATGCAAAGACTCTGGTTGTTGTTACTGAAAAGAACACACATGCAATGACACTGGTGGATCCATAGGTGGTATGTGAGAAGAACACACATGCAAAATGACTCTGGTTGTTGTTACTAAAAAGAACACACATGCAACGACACTGGTGGATCCATGGGTGGATTGTGAAAAGAACACACATGCAATGACACTGGTGGATCCATAGGTGGTATGTGCAAAGAACACACATGCAAAACGACTCTGGTTGTTGTGACTAAAAATAACACACATGCAATGACACTGGTGGGTCCATAGGTGGATTATGAAATGAACACACATGCAATGACACTGGTGGATCCATAGGTGGTATGTGAGAAGAACACGCATGCAATGACTCGGGTTGTTGTTACTGAAAAGAACACACATGCAATGACGCTGGTGAATCCAAGTGTGATCTCCAAATAGAACACACATTTCAATTACACTGGTGGATCCATGTGTGGTCTCTAAAGAGAACACACATCCAATGACTCTGGTTGTTGTTACTAAAAAGAACACACATGCAATGACTCTGGTGGATCCATGTGAAAAGAACACACATGAATGACACTGGTGGATCCATAGGTGGTATGTGAAAAGAACACACATTTCAATGACTCTGGTTGTTGTTACTAAAAAGGACACACATGCAATGACACTGGTGGATCCATGGGTGGATTGTGAAAAGAACACACAGGCAATGACACTGGTGGATCCATAGGTGGTATGTGCAAATAACACACATGCAAAATGACTCTGGTTGTTGTTACTAAAAAGAACACACATGCAATGACACTAGTGGATCCATGTGTGGATTGTGAAAAGAACACACATGCAAAATGACTGGTTGTTGTTACTAAAAAGAACACACATGCAATGACACCGGTGGATCCATGTGTTGTCTCTGTAGAGAACACACATTTCAATGACACTGGTGGATCCATATGTGGTATGTGAAAAGAACACACATGCAAAATGACTCTGGTTGTTGTTACTAAAAAGAACACACATGCAATGACACTGGTGGATCCATGGGTGGATTGTGAAAAGAGCACACATGCAATGACACTGGTGGATCTATATGTGGTATGTGAAAAGAACACGCATGCAATGACTCCGGTTGTTGTTACTGAAAAGAACACACATGCAATGACACTGGTGGATCCATGTGTGATCTCTAAAGAGAACACACATTTCAATGACACTGGTGGATCCATAGGTGGTATGTGAATAGAACACACATGCAAAATGACTCTGGTTGTTGTTACTAAAAAGAACACACATGCAATGACTCTGGTGGATCCATGTGAAAAGAACACACATGGAATGACACTGGTGGATCCATAGGTGGTATGTCAAAAGAACACACATTTCAATGACTCTGGTTGTTGTTACTAAAAATAACACACATGCAATGACACTGGTGGATCCATGGGTGGATTGTGAAAAGAACACACATGCAATGACACTGGTGGATCCATGGGTGGATTGTGAAAAGAACACACATGCAATGACACTGGTGGATCCATAGGTGGTATGTGAAAAGAACACACATGCAAAATGACTCTGGTTGTTGTTACTAAAAAGAACACACATGCAATGACACAGGTGGATCCATGTGTGGTCTCTGTAGAGAACACACATTTCAATGACACTGGTGGATAAATATGTGGTATGTGAAAAGAACACACATGCAATGACTCTGGTTGTTGTTAGTGAAAAGAACACACATGCAATGACACTGGTGGATCCATAGGTGGTATGTGAAAAGAACACACATTTCAATGACTCTGGTTGTTGTTACTAAAAATAACACACATGCAATGAAACTGGTGCATCCGTGGGTGGATCGTGAAGAGAACACACATGCAATGACTCCAGTTGTTGTTAGTAAAAAGAATATACATGCAATGACACCAGTGGATCCATGTGTGGTCTCTATAGAGAACACACATTTCAATTACACTGGTGGATCCATAGGTGGTATGTGAAAAGAACACACATGCAAAATGACTTTGGTTGTTGTTAGTGAAACGAACACACATGCAATGACACTGGAGGATCCATAGGTGCTATGTGAAAAGAACACACATGCCAAATGACTCTGGTTGTTGTTACTAAAAAGTACACACATGCAATGACATTGGTGGATCCATAGGTGGATTATGAAATGAACACACATGCAATGACACTGGTGGATCCATAGGTGGTATGTGAGAAGAACACACATTTCAATGACTCTGGTTGTTGTTGCTAAAAAGAACACACATGCAATGACACTGGTGGATCCATAGGTGGTATGTGAATAGATCACACATGCAAAATGACTCTGGTTGTTGTTACTAAAAAGAACACACATGCAATGACACTGGTGGATCCATGGGTGGATTGTGAAAAGAACACACATGCAATGACACTGGTGGATCCATGGGTGGATTGTGAAAAGAACACACATGCAATGACACTGGTGGATCCATAGGTGGTATGTGAAAAGAACACACATGCAAAATGACTCTGGTTGTTGTTACTAAAAAGAACACACATGCAATGACACTGGTGGATCCATGTGTGGTCTCTGTAGAGAACACACATTTCAATGACACTGGTGGATAAATATGTGGTATGTGAAAAGAACACACATGCAATGACTCTGGTTGTTGTTAGTGAAAAGAACACACATGCAATGACACTGGTGGATCCATAGGTGGTATGTGAAAAGAACACACATTTCAATGACTCTGGTTGTTGTTACTAAAAATAACACACATGCAATGAAACTGGTGCATCCGTGGGTGGATCGTGAAGAGAACACACATGCAATGACTCCAGTTGTTGTTAGTAAAAAGAATATACATGCAATGACACCAGTGGATCCATGTGTGGTCTCTATAGAGAACACACATTTCAATTACACTGGTGGATCCATAGGTGGTATGTGAAAAGAACACACATGCAAAATGACTTTGGTTGTTGTTAGTGAAACGAACACACATGCAATGACACTGGAGGATCCATAGGTGCTATGTGAAAAGAACACACATGCCAAATGACTCTGGTTGTTGTTACTAAAAAGTACACACATGCAATGACATTGGTGGATCCATAGGTGGATTATGAAATGAACACACATGCAATGACACTGGTGGATCCATAGGTGGTATGTGAGAAGAACACACATTTCAATGACTCTGGTTGTTGTTGCTAAAAAGAACACACATGCAATGACACTGGTGGATCCATAGGTGGTATGTGAATAGATCACACATGCAAAATGACTCTGGTTGTTGTTACTAAAAAGAACACACATGCAATGACACTAGTGGATCCATGTGTGGATTGTGAAAAGAACACACATGCAAAATGACTCTGGTTGTTGTTACTAAAAAGAACACACATGCAATGACACTAGTGGATCCATGTGTGGTCTCTGTAGAGAACACACATTTCAATGACACTGGTGGATCCATATGTGGTATGTGAAAAGAACACACATGCAAAATGACTCTGGTTGTTGTTACTAAAAAGAACACACATGCAATGACACTAGTGGATCCATGGGTGGATTGTGAAAAGAGCACACATGCAATGACACTGGTGGATCCATATGTGGTATGTGAAAAGAACACGCATGCAATGACTCCGGTTGTTGTTACTGAAAAGAACACACATGCAATGACACTAGTGGATCCATGTGTGATCTCTAAAGAGAACACACATTTCAATGACACTAGTGGATCCATGTGTGGTCTCTAAAGAGAACACACATCCAATGACTCTGGTTGTTGTTACTAAAAAGAACACACATGCAATGACTCTGGTGGATCCATGTGAAAAGAACACACATGCAATGACACTAGTGGATCCATAGGTGGTATGTGAAAAGAACACACATTTCAATGACTCTGGTTGTTGTTACTAAAAAGAACACACATGCAATGACACCGGTAGATCCATGTGTGGTCTCTGTAGAGAACACACATTTCAATGACACTACTGGATCCATATGTGGTATGTGAAAAGAACACACATGCAAAATGACTCTGGTTGTTGTTACTAAAAAGAACACACATGCAATGACACTGGTGGATCCATAGGTGGATTATGAAATGAACACACATGCAATGACACTGGTGGATCCATAGGTGGTATGTGAGAAGAACACACATGCAAAATGACTCTGGTTGTTGTTACTAAAAATAACACACATGGAATGACACTGGTGGATCCGTGGGTGGATTGTGAAACGAACACACATGCAATGACACTGGAGGATCCATAGGTGCTATGTGAAAAGAACACACATGCCAAATGACTCTGGCTGTTGTTACTAAAAAGTACACACATGCAATGACATTGGTGGATCCATAGGTGGATTATGAAATGAACACACATGCAATGACACTGGTGGATCGATAGGTGGTATGTGAGAAGAACACACATTTCAATGACTCTGGTTGTTGTTGCTAAATAGAACACACATGCAATGACACTGGTGGATCCATAGGTGGTATGTGAATAGATCACACATGCAAAATGACTCTGGTTGTTGTTACTAAAAAGAACACACATGCAATGACACTAGTGGATCCATGTGTGGATTGTGAAAAGAACACACATGCAAAATGACTGGTTGTTGTTACTAAAAAGAACACACATGCAATGACACCGGTGGATCCATGTGTGGTCTCTGTAGAGAACACACATTTCAATGACACTGGTGGATCCATATGTGGTATGTGAAAAGAACACACATGCAAAATGACTCTGGTTGTTGTTACTAAAAAGAACACACATGCAATGACACTAGTGGATCCATGGGTGGATTGTGAAAAGAGCACACATGCAATGACACTGGTGGATCCATATGTGGTATGTGAAAAGAACACGCATGCAATGACTCCGGTTGTTGTTACTGAAAAGAACACACATGCAATGACACTAGTGGATCCATGTGTGATCTCTAAAGAGAACACACATTTCAATGACACTGGTGGATCCATGTGTGGTCTCTAAAGAGAACACACATCCAATGACTCTGGTTGTTGTTACTAAAAAGAACACACATGCAATGCCTCTGGTGGATCCATGTGAAAAGAACACACATGCAATGACACTAGTGGATCCATAGGTGGTATGTGAAAAGAACACACATTTCAATGACTCTGGTTGTTGTTACTAAAAAGAACACACATGCAATGACACTGGTGGATCCATGGGTGGATTGTGAAAAGAACACACTTGCAATGACACTGGTGGATCCATAGGTGGTATGTGAAAAGAACACACATGCAATGACTCTGGTTGTTGTTAGTGAAAAGAACACACATGCAATGACACTGGTGGATCCATGTGTGGTCTCTGTAGAGAACACACATTTCAATGACACTGGTGGATAAATATGTGGTATGTGACAAGAACACACATGCAAAATAACTCTGGTTGTTGTTAGTGAAAAGAACACACATGCAATGACACTGGTGGATCCATAGGTGGTATGTGAAAAGAACACACATTTCAATGACTCTGGTTGTTGTTACTAAAAAGAACACACAGGCAATGCCACTGGTGGATCCGTGTGTGGATTGTGAAGAGAACACACATGCAATGACTCCAGTTGTTGTTAGTAAAAATAACATACATGCAATGACACCAGTGGATCCATGTGTGGTCTCTGTAGATAACACACATTTCAATTACACTGGTGGATCCATAGGTGGTATGTGAAAAGAACACACATGCAAAATGACTCTGGTTGTTGTTAGTGAAACGAACACACATGCAATGACCGTGGTGGATCCATAGGTGGTATGTGAAAAGAACACACATGAAAAATGACTCTGGTTGTTGTTACTAAAAGGAACACACATGTAATGACTCTGGTGGATCCATGGGTGAATTGTGAAAAGAACACACATGCAATGACACTGGTGGATCCATAGGTGGTATGTGAAAAGAACACACATGCAAAATGACTCTGGTTGTTGTTACTAAAAAGAACACACATGCAATGACACTGGTGGATCCATGTGTGGTCTCTGTAGAGAACACACATTTCAATGACACTGGTGGATAAATATGTGGTATGTGAAAAGAACACACATGCAATGACTCTGGTTGTTGTTAGTGAAAAGAACACACATGCAATGACACTGGTGGATCCATAGGTGGTATGTGAAAAGAACACACATTTCAATGACTCTGGTTGTTGTTACTAAAAAGAACACACATGCAATGAAACTGGTGCATCCGTGTGTGGATCGTGAAGAGAACACACATGCAATGACTCCAGTTGTTGTTAGTAAAAAGAACATACATGCAATGACACCAGTGGATCCATGTGTGGTCTCTATAGAGAACACACATTTCAATTACACTGGTGGATCCATAGGTGGTATGTGAAAAGAACACACATGCAAAATGACTCTGGTTGTTGTTAGTGAAACGAACACACATGCAATGACACTGGTGGATCCATAGGTGGTATGTGAAAAGAACACACATGCAAAATGACTCTGGTTGTTGTTACTAAAAGGAACACACATGTAATGACTCTGGTGGATCCATGGGTGAATTGTGAAAAGAACACACATGCAATGACACTGGTGGATCCATAGGTGGTATGTGAAAAGAACACACATGCAAAATGACTCTGGTTGTTGTTACTAAAAAGAACACACATGCAATGACACTGGTGGATCCATGGGTGGTCTCTATAGAGAATACACATTTCAATGACACTGGTGGATCCATATGTGGTATGTGAAAAGAACACACATGCAATGCTCTGATTGTTGTTAGTGAAAAGAACACACATGCAATGACACTGGTGGATCCATAGGTGGTATGTGAGAAGAACACACATGCAAAATGACTCTTGTTGTTACTAAAAAGAACACACATGCAATGACACTGGTGGATCCATAGGTGGATGATGAAATGAACACACATGCAATGACACTGGTGGATCCATAGGTTGTATGTGAGAAGAACACACATGCAAAATGACTCTGGTTGTTGTTACTAAAAATAACACACATGCAATGATGCTAGTGGATCCATGGGTGGATTGTGAAAAGAACACACATGCAATGACACTGGTGGATCCATAGGTGGTATGTGAAAAGAACGCACTTGCAAAATGACTCTGGTTGTTACTAAAAAGAACACACATGCAATGACACTGGTGGATCCATAGGTGGATTATGAAATGAACACACATGCAATGACACTGGTGGTTCCATAGGTGGTATGTGAGAAGAACACACATTTCAATGACTCTGGTTGTTGTTACTAAAAAGAACACACATACAATGACACTAGTAGATCCATAGGTGGTATGTGAAGAGATCACACATGCGAAATGACTCTGGTGGATCCATAGGTGCTATGTGAAAAGAACACACATGCAAAATGACTCTGGTTGTTGTTACTAAAAAGAACACACATGCAATGACACTGGTGGATCCATGTGTGGATTGTGAAAAGAACACACATGCAAAATGACTGGTTGTTGTTACTAAAAAGAACACACATGCAATGACACCGGTAGATCCATGTGTGGTCTCTGTAGAGAACACACATTTCAATGACACTACTGGATCCATATGTGGTATGTGAAAAGAACACACATGCAAAATGACTCTGGTTGTTGTTACTAAAAAGAACACACATGCAATGACACTGGTGGATCCATAGGTGGATTATGAAATGAACACACATGCAATGACACTGGTGGATCCATAGGTGGTATGTGAGAAGAACACACATGCAAAATGACTCTGGTTGTTGTTACTAAAAATAACACACATGGAATGACACTGGTGGATCCGTGGGTGGATTGTGAAACGAACACACATGCAATGACACTGGAGGATCCATAGGTGCTATGTGAAAAGAACACACATGCCAAATGACTCTGGCTGTTGTTACTAAAAAGTACACACATGCAATGACATTGGTGGATCCATAGGTGGATTATGAAATGAACACACATGCAATGACACTGGTGGATCGATAGGTGGTATGTGAGAAGAACACACATTTCAATGACTCTGGTTGTTGTTGCTAAAAAGAACACACATGCAATGACACTGGTGGATCCATAGGTGGTATGTGAATAGATCACACATGCAAAATGACTCTGGTTGTTGTTACTAAAAAGAACACACATGCAATAACACTAGTGGATCCATGTGTGGATTGTGAAAAGAACACACATGCAAAATGACTGGTTGTTGTTACTAAAAAGAACACACATGCAATGACACCGGTGGATCCATGTGTGGTCTCTGTAGAGAACACACATTTCAATGACACTGGTGGATCCATATGTGGTATGTGAAAAGAACACACATGCAAAATGACTCTGGTTGTTGTTACTAAAAAGAACACACATGCAATGACACTAGTGGATCCATGGGTGGATTGTGAAAAGAGCACACATGCAATGACACTGGTGGATCCATATGTGGTATGTGAAAAGAACACGCATGCAATGACTCCGGTTGTTGTTACTGAAAAGAACACACATGCAATGACACTAGTGGATCCATGTGTGATCTCTAAAGAGAACACACATTTCAATGACACTGGTGGATCCATGTGTGGTCTCTAAAGAGAACACACATCCAATGACTCTGGTTGTTGTTACTAAAAAGAACACACATGCAATGACTCTGGTGGATCCATGTGAAAAGAACACACATGCAATGACACTAGTGGATCCATAGGTGGTATGTGAAAAGAACACACATTTCAATGACTCTGTTTGTTGTTACTAAAAAGAACAGACATGCAATGACACTGGTGGATCCATGTGTGGTCTCTGTAGAGAACACACATTTCAATGACACTGGTGGATAAATATGTGGTATGTGAAAAGAACACACATGCAATGACTCTGGTTGTTGTTAGTGAAAAGAACACACATGCAATGACACTGGTGGATCCATAGGTGGTATGTGAAAAGAACACACATTTCAATGACTCTGGTTGTTGTTACTAAAAAGAACACACATGCAATGACACTGGTGGATCCATAGGTTGTATGTGAGAAGAACACACATGCAAAATGACTCTGGTTGTTGTTACTAAAAAGAACACACATGCAATGACACTGGTGGATCCATGTGTGGATTGTGAAAAGAACACACATGCAAAATGACTGGTTGTTATTACTAAAAAGAACACACATGCAATGACACCGGTGGATCCATGTGTGGTCTCTGTAGAGAACACACATTTCAATGACACTAGTGGATCCATATGTGGTATGTGAAAAGAACACACATGCAAAATGACTCTAGTTATTGTTACTAAAAAGAACACACATGCAATGACACTGGTGGATCCATAGGTGGATTATGAAATGAACACACATGCAATGACACTGGTGGATCCATAGGTGGTATGTGAGAAGAACACACATGCAAAATGACTCTGGTTGTTGTTAGTAAAAATAACACACATGCAATGACACTGGTGGATCCGTGGGTGGATTGTGAAAAGAACACACATGCAATGACACTGGAGGATCCATAGGTGCTATGTGAAAAGAACACACATGCCAAATGACTCTGGTTGTTGTTACTAAAAAGTACACACATGCAATGACACTGGTGGATCCATAGGTGGATTATGAAATGAACACACATGCAATGACACTGGTGGATCCATAGGTGGTATGTGAGAAGAACACACATGCAAAATGACTCTGGTTGTTGTTGCTAAAAAGAACACACATGCAATGACACTGGTGGATCCATAGGTGGTATGTGAATAGATCACACATGCAAAATGACTCTGGTTGTTGTTACTAAAAAGAACACACATGCAATGACACTGGTGGATCCATGTGTGGATTGTGAAAAGAAGACACATGCAAAATGACTGGTTGTTGTTACTAAAAAGAACACACATGCAATGACACAGGTGGATCCATGTGTGGTCTCTGTAGAGAACACACATTTCAATGACACTGGTGGATCCATATGTGGTATGTGAAAAGAACACACATGCAAAATGACTCTGGTTGTTGTTACTAAAAAGAACACACATGCAATGACACTACTGGATCCATGGGTGGATTGTGAAAAGAGCACACATGCAATGACACTGGTGGATCCATATGTGGTATGTGAAAAGAACACTCATGCAATGACTCTGGTTGTTGTTACTGAAAAGAACACACATGCAATGACACTGGTGGATCCATGTGTGATCTCTAAAGGGAACACACATTTCAATGACACTGGTAGATCCATGTGTGGTCTCTAAAGAGAACACACATCCAATGAATCTGGTTGTTGTTACTAAAAAGAACACACATGCAATGACTCTAGTGGATCCATGTGAAAAGAACACACATGCAATGACACTAGTGGATCCATAGGTGGTATGTGAAAAGAACACACATTTCAATGACTCTGGTTGTTGTTACTAAAAAGAACACACATGCAATAACACTGGTGGATCCATGGGTGGATTGTGAAAAGAACACACATGCAATGACACTGGTGGATCCATAGGTGGTATGTGAAAAGAACACACATGCAATGACTCTGGTTGTTGTTAGTGAAAAGAACACACATGCAATGACACTGGTGGATCCATGTGTGGTCTCTGTAGAGAACACACATTTCAATGACACTGGTGGATACATATGTGGTATGTGAAAAGAACACACATGCAAAATAACTCTGGTTGTTGTTAGTGAAAAGAACACACATGCAATGACACTGGTGGATCCATAGGTGGTATGTGAAAAGAACACACATTTCAATGACTCTGGTTGTTGTTACTAAAAATAACACACATGCAATGACACTGGTGGATCCATGTGTGGATTGTGAAGAGAACACACATGCAATGACTCCAGTTGTTGTTAGTGAAAAGAACATACATGCAATGACACCGGTGGATCCATGTGTGGTCTCTGTAGAGAACACACATTTCAATGACACTGGTGTTTCCATAGGTGGTATGTGAAAAGAACACACATGCAAAATGACACTGGTTGTTGTTAGTGAAAAGAACACACATGCAATGACACTGGTGGATCCATAGGTGGTATGTGAAAAGAACACACATGCAAAATGACTCTAGTTGTTGTTACTAAAAAGAACACACATGCAATGACACTAGTGGATCCAGGGTTGGATTGTGAAAAGAGCACACATCCAATGACACTGGTGATCCATAGGTGGAATGTGAAAAGAACACACATGCAAAATGACTCTGGTTGTTGTTACTAAAAATAACACACATGCAATGACACTGGTGGATCCATGTGTGGTCTCTGAAGAGAGCACACATTTCAATGACAATGGTGGATCCATATGTGGTATGTGAAAAGAACACTCATGCAATGACTCCGGTTGTTGTTACTGAAAAGAACACACATGCAATGACACTGGTGGATCCATGTGTGATCTCTAAAGAGAACACACATTTCAATGACACTGGTGGATCCATAGGTGGTATGTGAAAAGAACACACATGCAAAATGACTCTGGTTGTTGTTACTAAAAAGAACACACATGCAATCAATCTGGTGGATCCATGTGAAAAGAACACACATGTAATAACACTGGTGGATCCATAGGTGGTATGTGAAAAGAACACACATTTCAATGACTCTGGTTGTTGTTACTAAAAAGAACACACATGCAATGACACTGGTGGATCCATGGGTGGATTGTGAAAAGAACACACAGGCAATGACACTGGTGGATGCATAGGTGGTATGTGAAAAGAACACACATGCAAAATGACTCTGGTTGTTGTTACTAAAACGAACACACATGCAATGACACTGGTGGATCCATGTGTGTTCTCTATAGAGAACACACATTTCAATGGCACTTGTGGATAAATATGTGGTATGTGAAAATAACACACATGCAATTACTCTGGTTGTTGTTAGTGAAAAGAACACACATGCAATGACACTGGTGGATCCATAGGTGGTATGTGAAAAGAACACACATTTCAATGACTCTGGTTGTTGTTACTAAAAAGAACACACATGCAATGACACTGGTGGATCCATGTGTGGATTGTGAAGAGAACACACATACAATGACTCTAGTTGTTGTTAGTGAAAAGAACATACAAGCAATGACACCGGTGGATCCATGTGTGGTCTCTGTAGAGAACACACATTTCAATGACACTGGTGGATCCATAGGTGGTATGTGAAAAGAACACACATGCAAAATTACTCTGGTTGTTGTTAGTGAAAAGAACACACATGCAATGACACTGGTGGATCCATAGGTGGTATGTGAAAAGAACACACATGCAAAATGACTCTGGTTGTTGTTACTAAAAAGAACACACATGCAATGACTCTGGATGATCCATGGGTGGATTGTGAAAAGAACACACATGCAATGACACTGATGGAACCATAGGTGGTATGTGAAAAGAACACACATGCAAAATGACTATGGTTGTTGTTACTAAAAAGAACACACATGCAATGACACTGGTGGATCCATGGGTGGATTGTGAAAAGAACACACATGCAATGACACTGGTGGATCCATAGGTGGTATGTGAAAAGAACACACATGCAAAATGACTGTGGTTGTTGTTACTAAAAAGAACACACATGCAATGACACTGGTGGATCCATAGGTAGTATGTGAAGAGAACACACATGCAAAATGACTCTGGTTATTGTTGCTAAAAAGAACACACATGCAATGACACTGGTGGATCCATGGGTGGATTGTGAAAAGAACACACATGTAATGACACTGGTGGATCCATATGTGGTATGTGAAAAGAACACACATGGAATGACTCTGGTTGTTGTTAGTAAAAAGAACACACATGCAATGACACTGGTGGATCCATAGGTGGATTGTGAAAAGAGCACAAATGCAATGACATTTGAATGGTACGGGTGGATCCATAGGCGGATTGTGAAAAGAGATTTTCCCTCTCTCTTGGTCACAAATCTCACAAAAGCCCAAACGTGTGGAGATCCCAAACATGTGCTCACTCTGGGTGCTATGCCCTGATTGGCTGACACAGATGTCACGCGGATCGTCTCCACCAACCGTTGATCCCATGTGATCCAACGGGTAGGATAACCCCTCCCTTCTCCACTTTTTTATGCATGGTCAATCCGTGCCACCTCTCCCGTGCTACCGATACTAAACCCCCATAAACAAGTGAAAATCCATCTATCTAACTAAAATAAATAAAATAAATGATCATATTTCAGAGAAGCCACCGTCTTCGTCTTCCGGTTCATTCTCATCTTCGTCAACGCCATGGTCCCCTCCATCGCCGCCATCGGTGCCCTCCTCTAACGACTTGACACCGCCCCCTTCCTCGAATAAGCGCAATATCTCCTCGTCGTAGTCCTCCTCCTCCTCCTCTTCGTTCCCACGGGTCCACGTCACTCTCCTCCGCTTCTGCCTCCAACTGATCGATGAACGCCTCCTTGTTGGCTGGGTCGGACTCGTACAAATATCTATCTCCTCTCTTGTTCGTGGTCTTCTTCTCGTTCCTCTTCTTGTCCGTACTCGCCGGTGCAACACGCGCCCCCGTCCTGGCTGCTACTTTGCGCTCGTCTGATGCTGCAGGTACCCCATGCTCCTCCTGCGCGGCCGGTACGAGCTTCGACGTCGCGGTGTCCTTGAGTGCCGATGTCGATGGATCCTGGCGCGGTCGGACACGACGTGCTGCCTCAGCAGGCGACTCGCAAGCGCGGATGATGCAGCGAAGAGCCAGGGACGCATGACGGTCAGTGGACGGCTTGGACCTGCCATTGCCACGGCGAGGGGGCATCGTGCTCGAGGTAGTTGCTCTGAATGGTCGATGGCGGGTACACAGAGTGGGGTGCCGATCTGATCAAGGACGAGCAGTGGTTTCGTGCGTCGTGTCCACGCGTGCATTTGTCGATTATCAAAAAAAATAAGTAATATCTCGCGTACTGAACATAATTTGATCACAACTAAAGTGGCACAGCGTATTCTAGACTCGTAAATATCCCGTGCGTGCCTGTCACATGGAGTTCGACGAAGTTGGACGTGCCGACGTGATCGTGCAGTAGTTGCACGCATCATTGCCCCATCAACACGTGACACACGCACGCGGGATGTGCGCGCCGATTCCCGTGACGACCACCCGGCTCGCACTCCCCTTATTATATACTGAATTTTGGGCGGCGCCAAAGACCATTGAAGTGTCCATCGCAATAAAGACAAGTCCCATCGATTCCCTACCCCTGCCTCCCTGGCTTCTTTGAGAAGGTAGACCGTACACGGTGGTCTTGTATATTAGTACTAGTACTACTGGACCACGGCCTGTACTCTTTACTCTTCTCCCACACTAATAATTACTATCTCCTTCCTCCTGCCTCCGCCACACTCACCCTGCAAGCCATGGCTCCACTAAGGAGGGGGAGAGGCCGGTCAACGATCCTCGCGGAGAAAAGGGAGAGAAATCGCCACGAGGCACTTCTTGCTCTACCAGCCGCTCAAGCCCACCCTCTCATCGAGGCCCAATCTCCCCCGACAATGGCGTCGAATGTTCTAGCAGGCGAGGGCTCCTCCCGGTACGGTCTCCTTATTCTACTTCTTCTCCATCTCCCTCTCGATCATGATCTTAATCAGCTTCTTCTTGTTTTTCTTCTTCTTCTGGATCTTCCTCTTCTACATATTACAGGTCGGCCGTGGAGCCCGAATCCACCACGATGGAGGCGTTGCAGGACCCGTTCGGCCCCGTTCCATGTCTCAGCGAGGTACCAAATCTCCACGCTGTTATTTCTCCGAGTTATGATGTGGATTTCTTAGATGTTGTCCGCCCCGCATTGGTTTTTCTTCTTCTTTTGCTAGTTGTATTTGTTTTCATGAATATGACTGGATCTCTTGGTCTTTCCTTAATACCGCTGTTCATAGATTCACTATGGATTTTTTGTGATTAGGATTAGTTTATCGTGGTCATGAATAGATCTCCAGGTCCATTGTTTAACACTGTGGCCAATAGATTCAACGGGGATTTTTTGATCTGTATTAGTATTCACCTGGGACCTAGAGTGTAATTGTAGAATTCCTATTTCAATTAACATGAACGATGCAGCGATCGAAGGCCGAGTACCGTGATAAGGTGGCCGCGATCAGTTCCAAGATTGCCAACCAACATGAGCTTGCACGCTCCCTCACCCAAGCTAATGAGAGCCTACGCAAGCAATTATCTGTGCAGAAGGAGATCTCGCTAGATTTTGCACGTGACGTCGTTAGGCTGCAGAAAGTGCTCGATCGTAACTTGATTAGGCAAGAACAGGACATCAAGATAATCAACGAGCTCATGGAGGAGAAGAAGAATCTCGTGGAAAGGTGCATTCTCCTGCAGGACGAAGTTAGCGAGGCACTCAGAGGACGCGTCGAGGAAACCAAGGCTACCATCCGAGCCTACCATGACAGGAACCGTTTCCTGGATGCAGTCAAGGAGATGAAGGTAGACATGAGTAGAGGTATCACCGTACTCGAGGGTGTTCGGAAAGAGAACGAGGAGCTAAGGGCATGTCTGGAGGCGTACCGGAGTAATGCCCAAGTCTGATTCCCGTTAGCGGGGACACGAATACTAGTTTGTCCTCCTCTCCTTTTGTAATGTTTAGGGTTCAGGGAGCAATGCACATGTCTGCTTCCCATTATAGGGTGCAATAAGAATCCTAGGGCAACTCCTTATCTATCTGGACATGTGTTGGTGTTCATGTTCATGAATGGACAGCATGTTCTCTTTCCATATGTATCTGGACATGGGTTTCTACATTATGAGTGTGCCACTCTCCCACTACTATTTGGTGATATCGGGAAAAACCCACAACACACTAAACTGCTGATAAATCTTATTTGTCTTCAAAATTGAAATTATGGCAGTGCCACTAGTCGATTCATAAAATGTTGATTAGTCCTAGATTGCTTCTTCCTTGAAATTATAACAGTGCCACTAGTCGATTCAGTTAATTATGGAAACTAACCAGCTTGTCCTAGTGAACTGAACAAACCATACCATGTATTTTTGTTCCAGAGAAAGAGGCGAAAGATCGACCAGGACCTGGCGACCTGGCTAAATGACAAGATAGCAATCCAAAGGGAGAAGCGGAATTCCCAGAAACTGGCCTTTGACCAACTGCACGCTGAATTTGCGGTCGTTTCTGACAAGTGCCGGAAACTGAAGGAGTTAAACGCCGACTGGGCGAAGCTACATAGTGAAGGTCGCGCCTCGGCTAGGAAGCAGACGGAGATCATGAAAGGGATCTTGAAGGAAAATCATATGGCTACGGACAAAATTCTCCAATCCGTGACGGAGCGCTGGAACCTACATCTGAAGCATGACATAGTACTGAAGAAGCTGGCGAATCTTAGGGAGGAAAACAGGCAGCTCCGGGCCAGGCTCGCTTGAACACAACATATGTCTATTTAGTACTGAACTTCCTAGTTTATCCTCTGCAGTGGTGATTTTGTAAGCGTGAACTTAACTCTATGCACGATATGTGTGTTCGTCTGAAATTAGTTTGCTCGAGGATTGAGTTTGGCTTAGTTCGGAAAGCGCAACTGCAAGTCTTACAATTAACTAGTTTCAGGCATTGGTACAACATAAATTATTCATCTCGAATTTTGCTTTATCCTCTATAGTCTGTCCTTGTTCACCCTCGCGCGCCTTCTTCAGTTCCTTCAACAGATCCGCAATGCAGCACTCTAGCTTCTTCTTGTCTTCCCTGAGCTGATCCCTCTCCTTTTCTACATTATAAATCAGCAACCTGTGACTATCCTGAAGCTTCTTTGCAGTTCCAACAACCAAGCTCCCATCGATTCCGTCAGTTAGCTTTGACTGCAAATTCTTGATTTCTTGTTCTAGCTCCTTATTTCGTACCGACAACTTATAATTTTTTTCAGCTGCATCACTTACATCAGTAAATCTCCCCGACCTTTCCAACTCATACATCTCCCATTACTGTGCCAAACTTTTCTTAAGTGCATCTGGCCACTCAAGATCCACCCACTCTACTGCTTTACACACCGGGCCAACCTAAAAACACACACACTATAGTGTTATGAACATGCACGATACATTTTACTTCATGTCGCACTTGCACATAATGTAAACAAACCTGATTTGTACAGCCCAAAAACCTTCTCCCAGTGTTACTGCCTTCGAATGCATCATATCTCCTCAGTTTTAGCCCATGGTCACATGGCACTTCTCCATCGAGATCTAGGCCCTCCCATTCGGAGTCGTAGATCGTCCTTGGTACCTATAGGTAAACACAAAGCTGAAATCGAACACGATTGCATGCACATCTGGTCAGGCTCAGATCGAGTGATTTACCATTGCCTAACACTAGCCCGAGAAAACAGAAGAACTCACATCATGGAAGGAATACTCGATGTCGGAGAGAAGGCTGTTGCTGCTCGACTGGTCGTCCTCGCCGTTCAAGGACAGCATGGCGAATGCGACGGCAACGGCGTCGGCGAGAGAGAGAGAGAGAGAGAGAGAGAGAGAGAGAGAGAGAGAGAGAGAGAGAGAGAGAGAGAGAGAGAGAGAGAGAGAGAGAGAGAGAGAGCAGCCCTTCTACCGCTGCAATGATGACTAAATTGGCATGTTACAATAGTTTAATGGATACCATGCCCTTTCTATGGATTACTGTCTCCTGCCTGATATGGATTCTCTTCACACATTCTCATTTCAAATATTAAACCTGCACTCCCCCCATCCCAATTTAATTGCCTAACGAAAACATACCAGTATATTACATCATCCAAAGAAACAAAATCATGTCAAGTACAAGGTACTTATGCATCACTTCTTCAGTCATGGTTTCACAAAACATTACATTATAATCTCCCAACAAACATAACCACAACATGGTTTCATAAAACATCACATTACAATCTCTCAGCAAACGTAATCACAGAAACAAGTATATTACATCAACTCAAGAAACAAAATCATGTTGACTACAAGGTACTTACACATCACTTGTCTTGTCATGGTTTCGCAAAACATTACATTACAGTCTCTCAACAAATAAAATATCAGAAACAAGTACAATACATCATCTCAAGAAACATAATCATGTCAACTACAATGTATTTATGCATCACTAGTCCAGTCATGGTTTCACAAAGCATTACATTACAATGTCCCAACAAACATAATAACTGAAACAAGTACGGTACGTCATCTTAAGAAACATAATCATGTCAACTACAATGTACTTATGTCTTATTACAATAATGATGGTTTCAGTGAGTGACATGTCCAAAAATCTCAATAGCTCGCACATCATTATATTGCAATCTCTCAACAAACATACTCACAGAAGCACGCTCTAAATGCAACAGCAGTCAATATTACAAATACAGGCAGGGGAACCCCGCGGTCCATATGACAAGCCCAGGGTAGCAGCTCTCATCAGATCTCATCAACGTCGACCACCTCATTCTGTTCAGCCACTACAGGGGCATCTACATCCACTATAACCTGTTCAACAACATCAGAAATGGTACCAAGGAAGAACACCTTCCTGGTTCGCTTCTTTCGCCGCATAATCTGCATAAGATCTTCAGTATCCAAAACATCTATGAATTGCCGCTTCTTATGATGCCACCACCGGATTTTTGCCATCTTCTTAGGGCCAATCCTGATTTCCTTACCGATCATCTCTCTCATTTCATCAAGAGTTATGTTTTTGGAATCGATAGTGATCTCCACAGTACATGACGAAACTGGCTTATTAACTCCCTTATCAAGTTTTGCCATGTATGAATCCACCTCTATGCGTATATTGAACTTATCTAGATCAGCATCTATTGGTCCGTATTCTCTAGGAGCAGAAGCTCTGGCAGCAAGATCTCCAGCATCTGCATACATATCATCAATCATCGCTTCAACTTTCACCTTACGATCAGCTGCACAACACTCCCAAACCACCTGAAGCTCATGGGAGTGCTCAATTTGCTGATAGGTATCATTCATGTTGCGCCACACCAATTTTGTCCTCTGTCTAGAACCCCAGGGAATTCTAGCGGCAATCATATCTACCAGCTGCGAAACAGACACAACCTCTTTGCAATTCACAAGCAGATGCACATCTTGCCCGAACACAACCCTCTCGCAACCAAAATCAAGCTTTGCAGTGTACTGCCGAACATGAACTGTGAACTCATATAGGTCACTTGTATCAAAACTGTGCCTAATTTGATTAAAAAGGGGAACATTTCAGTTCATTCGATTCTATTATGCCGTAACTAATCTACTTGCAAGATAAGGCACAGATAAGAAAAATTCACCTCTCGCTCTTCTCCCGGGTTTTTTCTTCAAGATTTGAGTGCTGCATCCGCCCACCGGAGCCGAACAATCCGCCGTCGGCCTTGCTTTTCTCTTCAACCTGCTGCTCGTAGGTACCTTGGGAGCAGAATCCTTGCTGGCCTCCTCGCTAACCGGGCCTGAAGACCTCACCGCAGCTACGTGTTGAGCCCCAGACTTGGGCCCCGACGGACCCTTTTCAGTCGGCGACGTAGCTACAACCTTCGCCTTGTAAGACATGCTGGGCCGCCGCCGCCGAATTCAGTGTCGGGGGAGGGAGAAAAAAGGTCCTCTGCCGTCGACAGATTTAGGGTCAGGGAAGGGAAGAAAAGGGACCGCCGCCGCCTCTGCAGCAAGATTTAGTGTCGAAAGTTAGGAAAGTACAGTAATGGATGTGCCCCTACGACATGTGTAGGGTCGCTAAGAAGAGTGACCGGCGAAGGAGGGGCACAACAGGAACTAGTGTAACGGAATATCCTGACTTAACGGGCGCGATTTGAAAATATTTGGTTTGGCCATCATTCACTCGAAAGACCCCTCTCAGCAACTGGCGCCCCAACTTTTCGAATCGCAGTGATAAAAATCAACTTGGGTACTGCGTTGCCTGTCCACCCCAACTTTCGGGCCGCAAAATGATATTCTCGCCCTGGTTGGTCTCTTCCGTGATTCCATCACTCCAAGTGGAGGCAACAATGATAGCATCCGTGGTCACCTTTTCCAGCTCCTTGCCTTCTCCCATGAGGTTGCCTCGTGCGAGGATGAGCCCATGCAATACAAGCTAGATGTGATGGACTTCATCTACCATGAATTGATTGATGCTATGTTCAACCGGTTGTCCATTCATTATGCTCCCTACATTATGATGCTCATTAGGCACCTGCTTCCTTCTGAAGATTTCAACATTGATGTTGTGTATAAGGCAAAGAAGATCTACACCAAGGTTCAGAAGACCTCTCACCCCTCTTCTGCTCCTGAGGGTCTCATGAGGGATGCTCGCAGGCCTCTAGTGCCCCCAGTTGCTCATGAGATCAAGCAGTTGAACTGGTTCCAGCGGAACATCCTGTGCATGGGCGTGGACACACGCAAGGGCCAATATGAGGCGTACAAGCAGCGCCATGAGTTGGCTCACTCTCAGCATCTCATCCTTCACCATGTGTCCGGTGCTTCTGGTGATCCCCCGGCTCCTACCCCTCCCACACCATATGCCCGGTGGAACTCTTCTTCCGGTCTGAACTATGGAGAGCTGGAGCGTCACTTGTTCCCCTCTGCGGCCACTGCTGATGATAAGGATGATGACACCGAGGAGCTTGAAGATGAGGACGAGGATGGGAATGAGGACGAGGACGAGGATGAGGAGTACGAGTGATCCCTTGGGGCGCTAGCATCACTGTTCTTCCTTTTTGGCGTCTCGATGCCAAAGGGGGAGAAGTAGTTCTATTAGGTCTTCGAGGATTTGCATGGGGCGGGCATAAGCACTTGCACTTTTTCCTATTCGTCGTTTTCTCGCTTGTGCCCATTTAGCGTTGAACTTTAAATTTGTGATTTGTGGTTTGTTTGAGACTCTGTGATGGTGGATGTCTGGATTTATCTCATGGATTATGCTTATGGATTCATCTATTCACATCCTCTTATGCTGGGAATCTATATCGAGGAAGGCGCTTATATTATATTGGTTATCACGTTGATAATTGTGGCTATTTTCAAGGACGCCTCTCTCCCCATCTCAATGGTATGATTATGTTGTTCACATGCCAATGGAATAGATTCACACCTATTTGTGTGCATTTGTAATCAAATGCAAAATTCTAATATGCATACATTGAGGGGGAGTCTCTTCCATGTTTTTTGCTGGTAGTCTTATGATCCTTTCCTGCAAATCCTACTATTGTCATCTAACACCAAAAAGGGGGAGATTGAAAGAACATTTCATGTTTTCCTGTGTTTTATGTGTTAGATAACAATACTATGGAGTTTTCTCATGTGCGCTAAGTGTGCAGGTGCTTTGGGGGGCCGGATTATCCGCCCCACCAAGGGCTGGATAATCCGGCCTATCACAATCGATCAAAGGCTGCCAAAGCGCGTCGCTCAGAGTCCAGTCGGATTATCTCTCGGAAAATCCGAACTGGGGCGGTTTTTCTTCCCCAGGCCGGATAATCCGGGTTTCGCATGGGCCAGATAATCCGGCCCTAAAAATTTGACCAAAGGGTGCCAAGGCACGTCGCTCGGAGTCCGGTCGGATTTTCTCCCGGAAAATCCGAACTGGGGCATTTTTTCCTCCCCAGGCCGGATAATCCGGCCTTCACATAGGGCTGGATAATCCGCCCCCCAAGAAGGCGATCAAGGACAGGCTCGGCGTGTCACTCAGAGTGGGGCGGTTTATCTGTCAGATAATCCGAGCCAGGGGCGGAGTTTTCCCCAGGCCGGATAATCCGACCCTCACTTGGGCCGGATAATCCGGCCCCCAAATACTCCAACGGCTTGAATTTGGAAAGGGGTATAAATATCCCTTCTTCCCCAACATGCAGAATACTTGATTCACTCGAAATTATTCAGACACTCTGCAAGAGCTCCCATTCCAGATCTCCCACTTCAACCATCCGAAGGCTTTGATCTTTGGGGGAATTGAAGGAGGAGAGAATTGTCATCGTCATCACGAATCAAGCGCATCAACTCCTCTCCATTCATTTGGAGAAATCCTTGATCTAGTATTCTTGTCAATATCTAGATCTTGTTCTTTGTTATTGATAACTTGTTCTTGTGGCAGCTTGTTGTCATTACGGGAGCCTCCAAGTTGATTGTGGAGTTGTGCACCGCTAGTTGTGTAAAGGCACCGGTACCCGCCTCGAAGGGTCCCTATAGTGGAAAGGTGGACCAGGCCTTTAGTGGCGGGATCCATCGGAGAACAGGGTGAGGCCTATTGTGGTGTGGTGGTATTAGTACCGCCCACCCCTCCAACGCAGACGTACTTCCCTTAACAAGGAAGGAACTGCGGTCAAACAAATCATGTGTCTCCGCGTGCTTCATTACGGTTTAACCATTCCTCTTCCACTCGCTCTTTACTCGCTAGTAGATAGGTTTGCATATAGGGAAATTCCACCCAATAGTTTATCTAGAGAATTTAACCTTTCTGCTAAGCCTAAAATTGAAAAAGCATTAAAATTTGAAGTAGCACCTATTCACCCCCCTCTAGGTGCCCATATGATCCATTTCAGCCGTTAAGTTCGTGAGAGCTTTAATCACTAATTTTCACATAACAAGTTTAATTCGGAAGGTAGATAAAAACATGAATATACTTGGAATAGCAAATGGTAATAGGTAGGTGTGGTGGACTCTTTGGAATAACTTGGTTTTATTTGGAGTTGGATGCATGAGTGGAACTCATACTTCGTATGGAGGCTAGCAAAAGACTGGGAGCGACCAACTAAGAGAGCAATAATGGCCATAATCATGCAAAGCGACACAACATTATTAATTAAAGCATCAAGTGATATTACAAGACGAAAACTAAATGATCATAGAGGCTATGGTGACTTGGTACAGTCTTAACATGGTGTGAGCATGTGCTAAGTCAACCCAAATAAAGCATCAAAGGAGAATACCACAATATTATGCTTTTTATGCTAAAACAACGCATGATTCTTTCAAGGCACATTAAGCAATCTCAGTAGTTTGGAACAAGTCATGCTACAACAATAATCACTAAGCATAAGGTCAAAGGAACATCTAGCATGACATGTTAAAGTCTAAGCCACAGTCAAAACAAGCTCCCTTTTGTACCACTAAAGCATGAAGCTTTCTACTCCCTTCCAACACCAATTGACTTATTTGAAACAACTCACAAAGATAATAATAAATAAATACCAGTGGTCTTGTCTCACAAATCCACAAAGAAGAACTAAAAAGTTCTAAGCTGAAAGCACAAGAAAACTAAGGCTAAACCAAGTGCTATCAAAAGAGAACACTCACAAAACAATAAGAATGAAAACTAGAGTGTTCTAGGCAATGAATAACGGGGTGTGTCTCTCTCCAAAAGAAGTGTGTTGGGATACAACCAACTTATTTAAGCAAACCAAACAAAAGAAAACTAAAAACAAAGGCGCTCCAAGAATAACACAATTGTGCAAGAAACAATAAAAATGAAGTGTTTGAAAGAAAACCTGAGATTTTTATTAATGAAGAAGGGGATGCCTTGGGCATCCCCAAGCTTTGACGCTTGTACTTCTTGAATATTTCTTGGGGTGACACGGGTGGCATCACCAAGCTTGAGATTTTGTTCATACTTCATCTCATCACATTATTCTTCCCTACACTTGAAAATTTCCTTCATACAAAACTTCACACAATCTTCATTAGCAACATTAGTGTATTCAAGATAATAAGTCGTTGGGTTTAGTTTCAACACAAGTAAAACTTCCATTAAAACACAAGATACTGTAGCAATTCCTTCTAAAAGCTCAATTGATCAAAGAGAACTCAAAGAGAAAGAGATGAAGAAGCAAATGCAAATAATGGCAGAAATTTGTCAAAATAGACTAGCAGGTAAAAACTGATTTTTTTCGAAGACCTTATGTTGCTCAAATCGAAAAGTGATAAACTAACAAAAGTTGGATAACAACCTGGGGCGGATGCACAAACAATTACAGCTCAATCCAACATATAGAGATTTTCACGAATTTTTACATCGAAGCACAAAAATCTGTTTCGGGACAGCAACTTTCCCAAGCATTATTTCTCTCTTATTAGAGGTTATTCTTGGCACAAAACCACACAAAAAGGATAAGGAGAGGTTATTACTGAATCAATAACTTCCAAGACTCAACAAAATGAAAATTAACTGAAAGCAAAAATATACTGGGTTGTCTCCCAAAAAGCTCTTTCTTTATAGCCATTAAGATATGCATGATAATTTCGATGATGATCACATAGGAAATATGAATTTAAGTAAAAGAGAGCATAAAGAAGCAAATATGGAACAAATTTAAGTCTAACCCACTTCCTATGAAAAATAATCTTGTAAAGAAACAAGTCATGAAAGCACAAAGCTACAAGCATATGAAAGCAAAACAAGTGCAACTTCAAAATTTTCAACATAAAGAGGGGAAACTTAATATTGTTGAGATACATAAAACCATGTTTCCCTCTCTCATAATAACTTTGAGTAGCATCATGAATAAAATTAACAATATAACTATCACATAAAAAATTCTTATCATGAGCCACTTGCATAAAAGAATTAATACTCTCCACATAAACATAGTCATTCTTATTAATTGTAGTGGGAGCAAATTCAACAAAATAGCTATCATTATTTTTCTCATCACCATAATCATCAAATATAGGAGGCATATTGTAATCATAATTAATTTTCTCCTCAATAGTAGGTGGACTGAAAATATCATATTCATCATTGTAATCATCATATATTGGAGGCATAGTATCATCAAAGTAAATTTTCTGCTCCGTGCTTGGGGGACTAAAAAGATCATTTTAATAAAAACTAGCTTCCCAAAGCTTATACTTTTCCATAGCATTAGCAATAATGGTGTTCAAAGAATTCATACTAATAACATTATTCCTATTATCACGCAAATAAAGTTCCATAGGTTTTTTAATTTTCTCTTCAAACACTTCATGTCCTAACTCAATATAAATACTATAAAGTTCTCTAATTTTGTTGTTGTTTTCCATTAAGCCTAACTAGTGAAAATAAAAACAAGAAACAAAAAGATATAATTGCAGAACCTAAAGGAAATAACTTCGAGCACTCACACACCAGCAACAGTACTAGAAGATAGCTTAGTAGCCAGAGGATGTGAGTACCTTTTACCTTACCTCCCGGCAACGGCGCCAGAAAATAGCTTGATGTCTACGCACTTCTATTCTTGTAGACAGTTGTTGGGCCTCCAAGTGTAGAGGTTTGTAGAACAGCAGCAAGTTTCCCTTAAGTTGATTACCCAAGGTTTATCAAACTCGGGGAGGAAGTGGTCAAAGGTATCCCTCTTAAGCAACCCTGCAATCAAGATACAAGAAGTCTCTTGTGTCCCCAACACACCCAATACACTTGTCAGGTGTATAGGTGCACTAGTTCGGCGAAGAGATAGTGAAATACAAGTAGTATGGATAATTATAAGTGGTAACGGTGCCAGAAAAGAGCTTGACGGGTAGGAAGAGACTAAAGGGAATCTGAAATAAAGATGGAAACAAGCAAACATGTAATAGATCTAGTTGCAAACAGTCTTTCAATGCTTAGAAACAAGGCCTAGGGATCATACTTTCGCTAGTGAACACGCTCATATAAATATCTTCTCTTCATGATACTACTCTGAACTACTCTCCAGTTGGACACTCTAATCCATGGTAGGGCTATAACAGCACACCTCAAAGTCCGCCTTCCCCATCTAGATAACCCCACACTGTCACCTTGAGTGCTAGATGGTTCCAACAAACACCACAATTTCATAGAGACATCCAACTCCAAATATAACTCATAACAAGTATTTGTAATCTCTAGCCTAAGTGCCACCATGGTGTGCATGTTATCACTTTCACACACGTGGGGAGAGCCAGAGATCTATTAAAGCACTTAAGTAGCAAGGTAGATATACTTGATTACAAAGCTCATGATCACAATATGGTCATGCATTGAAAGAGAGATGAACACATAGCTACCGGTAGAACCCTTAGCCTTGAGAGAGAACTACTCCCTCCTCATCATGGGAATCAGCAACGGTGATGGAGATGGTGGTGGAGATCGATGGAGATGGCTCCGGGGGCACTTCCCCATCCTGACAGGGTGCTGGAACAGAGACTTTCTGTCCCTCGAATCTCCCCTTCGGTGGCGGCGCTGTGGAGGTTTTCGTGGCTTTCTCCCAGATGATTTTGGGTTTTCTCATCAGGAGGCTTTTTATAGGCGAAGAGGCAAGGTCGGTGGAGGCCTGAGGGGCCCACACCACCCCCTGGCGCGGCCTATCCTGGCCCATGCCACCAGGTGGTGTGGCCAGCCCCTGGCCCTCCTCCGTCTCTGCTTCTGGCTCCGTGAGTCTTCCGGTAAAATAGGAACTTTGGATTTTGTACCATCCAATTCCGAGAATATTTCTTTTCCAGCTTTCCTGAAACCAAAAACAGCAGAAAACAGGCAACTGGCACTGTGACATCTTGTTAATAGGTTAGTTCCAAAAAATGTATAAAAATACCTCAAAGTATGAACAAAACATAAGAAAGTACATACTAAATAAGCATGGAACTTCAAAAATTATAGATACGCTTACGATGTATCATCAGGTCTCCCTCAAAATATTGTTTATCAACAGAAACCAATGCTAAATCAAACACTTGCCAATCATAGTTTTTCTCCCTGCTGGTACCTAGAAGTGTCTTAGGTGAACTAGTTGATTCATTAATCAATCAAAGTACTATATAAACTGAGACACGGATAGAACAAAAGAACAGTAAGGCAAGATATGCTGATCATATATGATGCATGAACTAAGCAGATGGCATTGCACAACATTTGGTGGGAATTGAGGTACGAAACATGGAAGATGAAACAAGTATCGCAATGACAAGACAGAGCAAGCACCTTGGGCAGTGGACAAGCAGGCAGATTAGGGAAGGGGTTCTCGACAGGTCCATCTTCCTAAGTCAGGTATCCCTCAGGGTTTTGTTGATCTTGAGGATTAAATTCTGCATTAGAATCCTGGACTTCATGATTGGTGGTGGTAGCTATGAAATATCTAACTCTCTACAGGCCGAGTGACCTTGCATATTTGGAATTCTTTAATAATATATCTTCCTTAATCTTCTGTTCTCCCTCATCAGTCGGCCGCAAATCAGCTTACATGCATTAGCAAAAAATATATCTTATGAGATTTAAGAGCGAGGTGTGTGTAGAAGAGCAAGTTAGTATAGTGCTAGCATGCAGTTGAAAGCTCTGAAGGAACAATGACACACATATGGTATATACGATGCCTCGACAAGAAATATCGAGTATAATATAAAAAACTCTGTGCGAGAATGCAGTGAAACAAGCGATGAACTACTTTCAGACATCAAATGCATAAAGAGCATATGAAGTGTATGGCGGCAACCTTTGTTACCGCGATTACGCGATTTCCTTCCCGTGCCTTTGCGAGACTTATGGTGAGCTACGACCTCGTCGTTCTCCCTTGAGCGGATTTGCCTCCCCATCTCTCTGGCGACATGGACAAGGTCGAGGAAGCAGATCTGTTGCCGTGGAGTTAGGGAAGTGGATCCGACGAAGCTGCGATGGTGTTGCTGAGACGGCTCCGGCGCCGTGGACCTCGTGTACAGAGGAGCTGATCTGGTGCGGGCTTGTGTTGGGAGCTGGTAAAATGTCTTCGGTCACTACAGTGGCATGCCGGTGGAGATGCTGTGAAGGGGAGATGCGATGGAAGGAGCACAGCCGTGGTCGTGCAAGGTGATCTCGAGGGATTCGGCCTGAAGTGCGCGGGTGGTACTAGTATGTTTGAAACTTTGAATTATGTGGTCCGTGGGAATTTACAAGATAACCCATTTTGAGGAGTGGCCTTTGGCGCGTAGTTTCTGGACTGATGGGAGAGATGAAAATTTCATACTGCTTGAATTTTGGACGCAAGAGCCATTGCAGCGGGTGTTTCTAGTGCACTGGTTGGTGGAAGAGGTGATTTCGGCTTGTGGTTTGTCGCGCAGTTGATTTTTTTGGTACTCGGTCTACTACTACATTCTAAAAGTTTGACTTTAGGGCCACACAAGTATATAGTGCATGAATTTATTCACGATAATGGGCACATGGACATGGTCATTCTCGAACTATCTTTCGTGGCAATGTATTAATTTTTGGCAAAACGTGGGTCTACAGATCTAAATGAGTGCAAAATAGGATTTCAAATTTATCATGGGAAAATGTTGTTTTTCCATTTTCTAAATGGCTAGAACGAGGCCAGGATACATTGTCCAGATGCAGCAAGTAGGTACAGTACAGTTTCATACAGCGTGCCAAATAGGTAGTTACAGTAAAATAATGCCAGGACATAAGAAAAGGAAATATCAGGCTGGCAACACAAGGAAAGTCATCCTCATTATTCAAAATAACAATCTATTCACATGGCGGCTCTTGCATCACCCTTCGAAAATCATATGCCTACAAAGATGCGCGGAGAATATCTGTTTGTGCTTTCACCTGTTCCAAAACCATCATGTCGATCTCGTTGACATCTGCATCAGCCGAATTGGGAACACGATTTTCAGCGACTAACTTCTGAAGATCCGCGGCAGCATCAAGGCTATCTTCAATAGTAGAAATCCATCCTCGGTTCAATTCTCTGATCCGCCGAGTGGATGTGTCCAAATCCTTTTGGAGAATCCTAATCTTAGCTTCAGCCATGTACCATACTGCAGTTTGGTTCCTGGAAATGGTTGTATCACTAGCACGCTGAATATCTATGCTGCAAACCTCCTTGGCAGGGACATGATCATGCACTTGTTTCTGCAAATTGTAATGCAGCAAATTAATTAGTAAATAACACAAGCAAGATGCAACAAATAGCCATGTTTAGGGTACTCGACCAGGCCATGTTTCCATACCAGTTGTGCTGTGCCGAGCGGGGCTAGGTCTGCAAGTCCAAAACTCTTTAAGATTCATTGTCATCGATTCTCTGCGTACTCATTTGGCAGTAGATCATCTTCCATGCCTTACAAAAAATATATACTAGTATGATAGGATAGGGCAAGCAAAGTATGAACTACTCTCGAAAATAAAATGCATAGCAACAACGCATATATGCAAAATGGAGGCACACCATTTCCTGGGGAGGATTGTTGGGGGTTATCATTGGGCTGGCGAGGCTTCGTACTAGTGCAAGATAACCAATTTGCCTTGATGACTAGCAGTTGCCTTCTGTTCTCTTTGAACCCATCCCACAATACTACAAGTAGCCTGCATTAGAAATAATTGGTAACGAGAAGGCACAACAAAGAAGCGATGAACTGCATTCATAAGTAGTAGTAAAGTGCAAGAAAAGTGGGCATAGGAAGTGTGTAGCAACCTTCGTCTCGGTTGTATGGAGTTTTAACCATCGCCCTGGTGAGGGGTCCGCGTGGCATACGCATCTCTCGGTTGTGGTAGTGGGGAAGCAGATGCGACGGAGCAACAACAGTAGCATGGATGACGGCGTCACTGAGCAGACTCCGACGACCTAGAAGTCGGCTAAGGAGGGATGAGGTAGAGGATGATGTGAGATGGAATGTGGAGTTGGAGAGTGATCAAGTGAGAGGCCCCATCAGTATGGAGGTAGCTAGCGTTTGCCGAGAAGTGAAGCAAGGGTTAAATTTTGGAAAAGGTAGAAGGGAGGGTCCCGCCAATAATCCTCTAAAATTTTGAACTAGAAGATCCCGCCAATATCACATGAAAATTTAGTGCTGAATCGCGCTTGGCTCACCTCCTGAGTAGTAATTAAAGGAAGGCTTGAAAAGCAGCAGGCATCGAATACGATGGGACGGTGGCGTGTGCAGCTTGTGAAGAAAGTTGGGAGTCTAGTACGATGGCAGATAGTTGAAAAAAATTGGGGTGGTGTTGGCTGCCAGCCGTGGCCCTCATAAAAAATAAATAAATATTTCAAATTCGTGTAAATACATCAAATAATTAAACTAACTACAGCCCACAGTGGTGGGAGGTGATGACCTCGCCTGGACGGCGCGACGTCTTGTGGTGGCGGGAGGTGCTGCTCTCGCCAGGAGGGTGCGGGTGTGGCGTCCCACGGCGGCGGGAGGTGCTGCTCTCGCCAGGATCGTCGCAGGAGACCCATTCCTCATCTTTGGAGTCCATGTGGTTTGGGCCATTTGTATCGGGTGGTGGTGGAAGACGACACCTAGGCATGGTGACGCTCCTCCTTGCGAAAACAACACTTCCAGCTGACGTGGATACAACTGGGAAGGGCCTAGAAGTGAGTTGTGGTAGGGGCGGTGTCGATGTGTGGATGGCAATGGCGACCGCCCTAGATAGCCCTTTAGGGGGCCCGCCCCCTGAGTGGAGGTGTACGCATGTCTAGTGCTAGTGATAGATGAGGAAGTATGAATGGGACCCATACACTGTAGTGAGCTAAATGGCTGAGTGAACTTGGGTTTCTTAGCTAAAATGAGACACGGATAGAACATAAGAACAGTAAGGCAAGATGTGTTGAACATATATGATGCATGAACTAAGCAGATGTCATTGCACAACATTTGGTGGGAATTTAGGTACGTAACATGGAAGATGAAACAAGTATCGCAATGACAAGACAGAGCAAGCACCTTGGGCAGTGGACAAGGAGGCGGATTAGGGAGGGGTTCTCGACCATTCCATCTTCCTGAGTCATGTCACTTGGGGGTGGTGACATGATGGTTCTATAACACGATGGAGTTTGCTCTAGGTACATACTATTCAACATGAATACAACTGCTTTGAACCATTAGATCTAATAGCCCAATGGTCAGGATTGGTGCTATGGATCCAATTCAAAACTGCTCCATTTATAGTAGTAGAGAGAATACAGCCTACTGTGCTATGACATTTTGGGGTGGTGACATGATGGTTCTAGAACATGCATGGTGGAGTTTTCTCTAGGTACTATTCAACACGAATCCAGCTTCTCTGGACCATTGGATCTAAGAGCCCAACGGCAGGATTGGTGCTATGGATCCAATTCAAAACTGCTCCATTATAGTAGTAGAGATATAACCACTATATAGTGTATGGATAACTTTGAATGCTGACCGTTGGATCAAGACTCACGAATCCTAATATTTCCAAAATGTTGGATCTTCTTTTCCATTCTAGCATAGAGAAGATTCTATAGATAGTCTTTAGCATAATGAATGCTATGCGCAAACCTTAAAACACACTTCTCTATCATACTAGAATCTTCTCCCTTGTAGCTAATAATCGTTAACTTCTACATGATCTTATCTTACCACTATATAGTGTATGAATAACTTTGAATGTTGAACGTTGGATCAATACTCACGAATCCCAGCATTTCTAGCTGTTGGATCTTCTTTTCCATTCCAACATCTAGAATATTCTATTGATAGTCTTCGGCATAATGAATCCTATGCACAAACCTCAAAACCCACTTCTCCATCATACTAGAATCTTCTCCCTTGTTTCTCTAGAAGTCAACGATTTGGGTGTATATTTGGTTCTTGTACTTTGTATATCATGTAGAAGTCAACGATTATTAGCTATCTAAAAGTTGAAATTTTTGGTAACATGGTATAGAGAAACAAGGGAGAAGATTCTATAATGATGGAGAAGTGTGTTTTGAGCTTTGTGCATAGCATTCATTGTGATGAAGACTATCAATAGAATCTTCTAGATGTTAGAATGGAAAAGAAGATCCAACGCCTAGAAATGATAGAATTCGCGAGTCTTGATCCAACGGTCAATATTCAAAGTTATACGTACACTATATAGTGGTAAGAGGTAATATAAGACTAGTAAGTTGCACGTGCCCTACACGTGAGACTGAGATAATAGACGTCTGACATATCATCACTATATAAAATTATAATAGGTAAAGCAGAAAAAAAATTGTTCAGCATCTATAAAGTATGGGTGTATATTTCGTTCTTGTACTTTGTATATCATGTAGAATTCAATGATTATTAGCTATATAAAACTTTCAAATTTTGGTAACATGGTCTAGACAAACGAGGGAGAAGGTTCTTGAATGATGGAGAAGTGTGTTTTGAGTTTTGTGCATAGCATTCATTGTGATGAAGACTATCAACAGAATCTTCTAGATGCTAGAATGGAAAAGAAGATCCAACGGCTAAAATGTTGGGATCCGCGAGTCTTGATCCAACAGTCAATATTCAAAGTAGTTCGTACACTATATAGTGGTAAGATAAGACTAGTAAGTTGCACGTGCCCTGCATGTGAGACTCTGATAATAGACATCTGACATATCATCATTATATAAAAATATAATAGGTAAAACAGAAAAAATTATAAATTTGATCAACATCTATAAAGTATGGGAGTATATTTGGTTCTTATACTTTGTATATCATGTAGACGTCTGACATATCCTAATCAGTAGTAGCATTTTTTAAACTATAGTTGGCCCTTGATATATTGGTTGCCTGGGTACCTTCAAAAGAAATTTAGAAATTTTTAAGAGTAATAGTCTATCATGCTCACATGTATTCAAGTTTGACCTAATTTCATTTTATCGACATAGAGTCATGCATTTAAGTGCGTGGAGCTTTAGCTTGGAAGTATAAACTTTCATGGGTTTCATCCCAAATGACCAAGGTCATGTACATACTTTGTCACCATCGCGATAATGATGTTGTGCCCTTATTTCGGTATATAGGTTGGTGCATGTTAGCATGGTTAAGAAGTAAAATTATTTTCAAAAGGAAGAACGATTAATATGGCTTAGAGTTCATATCATGTGCCATTTATCTTATCTTACCTCTTACCACTAGTGTACGAATAACTTTGAATATTGACCGTTGGATCAAGACTCATGAATCCCAATATTTCTAACCGTTGGATCTTCGTTTCCATTCTAGCATCTAGAAGATTCTATTGATAGGCTTCATCACAATGAATGCTATGCACAAAACTCAAAACACTTCTCCATCATTCTAGAATCTTCTCCCTCGTTTCTCTAGACCATGTTACCAAAATTTTCAAGTTTCAGATAGCTAATAATCGTTCACTTCTACATGATATACAATGTACAAGAACAAAATATACACCCATACTTTACATATGTTAATCAAATTTATTATTTTTTGTGCTTTACCTTTTATAATTTTATATAGTGATGATATGTCAGACGACTATTATCTGATTCTCATGTGCAGGGCATGTGTAACTTACTAATTCTACTAGTAAAAGGCACGTGCTACACACATATATATACTATATGAAATGTGATTTATTAACAAACATTAAGTTGTTGTTAACCAACAATCTTGTTAGAGAAAAATACATACATTAAGTCTATTAATAATAACTATATACACATATTGAGAATACATCCTACAGTGTTATGGATTTTTGGGAGGGGTGTGACATGATGGTTCTAGAACATGGTGGAGTTTTATCTATGTACTATTTAATATGAATCCAGCTACTCTGAACCATTGGATCTAACAGTCCAATAGTCACGATTGGTGGTATGTATCCAATTCAAAACTGCTCCATTATAGTAGTAGAGATATAATGGTAAGATAATATGAATATATTTTTTCTGAAGTTGTCGAAACTCATGTTTATCATTTTTCTTGGCAATTAATAATACTAGCAAAATAACCCCAAGCATGGTAAAGAAGTAAAAGTATTTTTTGGAAGGACGTGCGATCAATATGGCTTAGAGTTCATAGCACGTGCCATTTATTTACTATAGTACATAAAGTGGTTGGATAAATTACATGTTATATTTTTCAACCTTAATTTTCTAGCTAATTTCACCTATTCAGACGACTTTCCGTTGTTTTGTTGAATTAGGTCTAAATTAATATTCTACAAGTGCGTGAGAGCTATAATCGAGTGTTAGGTATAACAAAGTGACACGCCATCTATTGTCGGCTTTATACCAGCATGTACAATACCTAACATTTAAACTATAGAACAACTAGCATTACATGCAGAAACCTTATCAAAAAAGTAAGAAGATTGAATAGGAATAAAATAAAAAACATTTCTATGCCCGCTTGAAAAAACCTAAAACTTGGGAATTGTAAGAAAGCATGGTACACTTTGTCTGAAAATTGGGGCGGTGGCATTATTTATTTATTTATTTTTTGGAACCGGGGGTACCGTAGGTCCTGAAGGAGCGAGACACTCCAATTAGCACACTAGGGTTTTGTAGTCATCGCAAGGTGGTCTGAGGACCTTTTTGTAATTATTATTATTACTTTTGAGAGTTTTTGTATTGGTGTAGATGATTATTAATCCAGTAGATTGCTTGAATTTCGGGGAGGGGGATGGTTGCTGGAAGTAGATCGGTGTACCGTACCAAGGCACACGTGCGCAGCGCCACGCTGTGGATGAGGAAGAGACAAGCCGGACTGTGCACCCGCGGCTACAGAGAAGTGATCGATGGTGAGAGCCGGCGAAGGAGAGAGAAAACACAACTTGCTTTGGGTGCATATTACTAGTAGTAGGTCCATATATTTACTACTAGTAGATTGTACCCTGTACCTCGTGTCGGCAGCCCATCATAGGTTTGCTCTGACATCGCACTACCTTCGACTCCTCCTCTCACTGCTTTGCGCTGCCTCCCTTTTTTTTAGAAGGAGCTGCCTCCCTTTTTGAGTAGTAGTACGGAAGTGGAGTACTTTGCTTTACAGAAAAAATATTTCTATCGCTTAAAGAATTGGAGTTCTTACTTTTCCTAGCATTTGGAAACTCCCATTGGCAAAGCTGTTTACTAACGCCAAGATGCGCACATCTACTTTCTTGTAGTGCTACTACCAAATTCTCATAAAATATGATGTGGATATGTCCATGACCTTGCTTGGTCGCTCGGCCTAAAATCTGTTCATACTTATACATAGTAGGCCATTTTTATGAAGCGGGTTTTTTCAAAAGTTGTGAAAACTCATGTTTATTATTTTTTATGGTAGGTAATACAAGCAAAAGGACGCCATGCATGACTCCCCTTTTTTTGCATATTTCTATCTCTTTTTCAAAGCAGGGTCAACTTTGTCGGCATGCAAATTTTAGAAAGAAGTTGAATCTTTCAAAACTCTCTGTCGTGTTCTCGATATATTGGCTGTCTGGTGGGCAACTTCAAAAGATTTTTGTAATATTTTAAGAGCAATCGGCAGCTCACATGTGGTTCAAATTAATTTGACCTAATTTCGACAAACTCCCTCTGATCCATATTAATGTTCATAGATTCGTCTAGATTCAAATGTATCTAGTCATGTTTCTATGCTAGATACATATACCCGAATCTAGACAAATATGAGAACATTAACTTGAATCAGAGACAGTAGTGTAATTTAAGTGGGTTAATTTATCTATGAACCTTGAAAACTCAAAGAACCTTGGAATCACAAGTAAAACATGCATGGTCCGCTATATTCGGAAACATGGCGCACTTGTTGCATTCTGAGCCACATTCTTCTAATTTTCTGTACTGCTAGTACAAAACATCCCCGTAATCACTTGGAAAAGTAAAATATGTTTTTTCCTAATTGTACTAAACTCCCACGGGCAACATTGTTTACTACGCCAAGACGCACCCATATCTACCCGATGTGAGAGCCGTATCTAAAAGTGTAGCTAGGGTATATCTTATCTTACCACTATATACTAGTAAGTTGCACGTGCCCTGCACGTGAGGCTCATATGATAGACGTCTGCCATATCATCACTGAAAGATCGGTATAAGCGACTAGAGGGGGTGAATAGGCGCTACTCAATTTTTCACTACTTTTCAATTTGAGGCTTGACACATAGTAAGTTCTCTAGATGTGCAACTAAGTGATTGAACCTGAGTCACAAGCAAGCAAGCAAACAACAATAATGAGTAAAGGATAGAAATCACCAAGAGGGGTGATACATTGCAAATGTATCTATAATTTTTGATGCTCCATGCTTGGTTTTATCCACTTTCTTGTGTTTTGTACATACTTTGGAGTACTTTTCATATGATTTCTTGGACTAACCTATTAACAAGAGCCACAGTGCCAGCTGCCTGTTTTCTGCTATTTTTGGTTCCAGGAAAGTCAGAAAATGAATATTCTCGGAATTGGACGGGACAAAATCCAAAGTGCCTATTTTTTCAGAAGACTCCAGGAGCCAGAATACGATAAGGAGGAGGGCCAGGGGCTGGCCACACCCTCCCCCCAGGCGTGGGCTAGGCCTGGCCGCCCCAGGCACCCCCTCGGTCTCCCTCTTCGCCTATAAGAAGCCTTCTAACCTAAAAACTCCTGGGGGTTCGACGTTTTTGGAAAGTGCCCCCGGAGCCATCTCCATCGATCTCCACCATCATCTCCATCGACCATCCATGTTTCCCCCATCTATTTGTGAGTAATCCTCCGCTGTAGGCTATGGGGATGGTAGGGATTGGATGAGATCGTTCATGTAATGGCATCAGATTGTTAGGGCATGGTGCCTAGTATCTTTTATTAGTGCTTTATGACTTTGTTGTGACTTGTTGTGCTTAATGCTTGTCACTAGGGCCCGAGTGCCATGATTTCAGATCTAAACATGTTGTTGATTCATTATGATAGTATTATTTTTGGTCTTATCTACAAGTTGTATAGACACCTTGTTGTCCGGAACCTATGGCCCCGAAGTGACAGAAATCGGGATAACCGGAAGGGAAAGAATTTGATGTGAGGATCACATGTGTTCATAGAGTGTTAATGCTTTGCTCCGGTGCTCTATTAAAAGGAGCACCTTAATTGCCAGTAGTTCCCTAGAGGCCCCGCTGCAAACGGGCTGGCAGGACAAAAGATGTTGTGAAGGTTCTCATTGTGAGCACGTATGACTATATATGGAACACATGCCTAGGATTGTCTAGTACTTGGATGCTTTATCTTATTTATCTGCAATTGCCCTATGCTCTGATTGCTATGTGAATTGTCTTGTCCATGCAACGCCCGTCCATCCATCCCTATGCCTACCGCACTTGAATCCCACTGTTTACTGCTTTTGTTACTGTTGTCTTTGCTTTACCACTGCTGTTGCTTTACTATTCCTACTACAAAACTGTTGCTACTGATAAACTGCTGTGAGCAAGATTGTTTCCAGGTGCAGCTGATTTGACAACTTAGTTGTTAAGGCTGATAAATATTCTTTGGCTCCCCTTGTGTCGAATCAATAAATTGGGTTTCACTTCCCTCGAAAATACTGCGATACACCCCCTATACTTGTGGGTCATCAAGACTATTTTCTGGCGCCGTTGCCGGGGAGCATAGCTTTATTTATCAAGTCCACTTGGATTCACTATTCTTCAAGATAAGTTTAATTTCTCCTTGTTTGCTTCTTTCTTTATCGAAAATACAAAAAAATTAGTTCCTACTCTAGTTGTTATTTTCGTTGGTCTGTTATTGTCTTGCTTTGTCATGCTTGTTGTCAATGGTTGGTTTCTTTGAAACTGAAGCTTATTGGCAAGGTGGGTTCATGGAACATCAAAAATATTATTATAAGGAACACCGCTTGTCACAAATTGATAGATTGTATACCATTGCTAAAAACATGTGCTCTACTTATAATGTTACTTATTGCTGTGATGAGTCTTGTTGCAGAAAGAGGTATAAACACCTCCCTTTTCAATGTGAGTATAGTGATAATGATACCATATCTTCCTATGCTAAAGGAATTTATGATTTTTATGATGCGGAACAAATTGAAGAATTTATTGCTTGGAAGGGTGCTTTTCAACTTGCTAGTTTGCTTGAAAATATTGATGATTCACCTTATAAGTATGAGGTTTATGGTATACTTAAATTTTTCTTTGATAATTACAAGGATGAAAATAGCTATATCCTTGAATATTTTAATAGATGCTTTCCACAAATGGAAGAGACTAATGCCTTGCAGGACCCTATGGAAGAGACTAATGCCTTGCAGGCTCCTATGGAAGAAGAAATTGATGAACCTGAAATCTCATTAGATGAAAAAGAGGAGGAGAGTGATGAACAAAAGGAGGAAGAATGGGTTAGCTAACCATGCCTACCTTCTAATGAGAGTAACTCTTTATCCCTTACATTATTTGATTGTCCTCCATGCTTACTAAAGGAGGATGAATGTTATGTTCCCGAGGTTTCTTTTGAAGATGTTTATGATAAAGCTCTAGTGCATGTAGATCATGAAAAGTGTAACTACCTCGGTGAATTACGCTCCTAGTACAAGCCTGGATGATCAGAAATGGTTGAAATAGTACGGTGGGGCCCAAATGCCACTCACAGGTAGACCTTTCGGCCTTCCCAACCATTTCCAAACATCGGGACAAGAACGAGCGGCGTAATCGGCAGGCGAAGGGATCAACTACATACACAAATGAGTATGTATGCAAGCCACCATACAATAGTACATCAGAGCCATTCCATCTAAAAAGAAAGGAAATATAGCAACGCCATACGGCAAGATCCAAATATCCTAGATAGATATAATAGTTTAGGATATCTCCTCATACATCAAACATCAGAGTATCAAGCGGAAGCGGAAGACAAAATCCGAGTACGGATAAGAAGCAAATCAGCATAAGATGCCCCATAAATAAGCACATCCCGCCCACAGATCTCACGGATCCCCGTTCCCGGAATCTCTACACCGAATGATCGTTGCCCACATCGTCCGTCTCTTCCACCCAGTATCCATCTTGCGAGTGTACCTGTTCATCTGAACCAATAATTTATCGTGTGAGACCCTAGGGGTACTCAGCAAGTCTTTATGCCGCTAAAGGGGACACAACCTGGGGTGACGCAATTGCAGCAAAAGGTAAACCCTAGCAATTCTATAGATACTCGCTAACCATCCGCCTAACCATAGATAGACGGATGTCCGTGAATTAATAACAACAGTTATAACGGTTATAATGGTAATCTCCATAGATCCATCCTCCTCCTCGCTTACCGACGAGGAAGCGGACGAACAACCCCCCATCCGTTGGCAGTTTTATTATCCATTTCGTGAGTGTTGCACTATTTACTAGTCAGGTACCTAGTCTAGTCAAATTAAAAGCGGTACTTTAGTTATGCTTGTCTATGATCGAGAAACTGTGCTCCAAGTCGTCCATAACCGTGGACACGGCTTTCAGAAAGTTTTACCCTGCAGGGGTGCACAAATAGCAACACACACTCGATATGCCTCGGAAAAACCAAATCAAAACCCAACGAGGCAGTCACGACAAAGCAATCACAGGATTCAGAAATATTTCAGGGGGCCACCCCATTGAGCTACCCGCAACAAAGTTAGCTGACTCCGAGACGGCCTCAAGGTTTGCGTCAGTGGCTGTGAATGACTGGGAACCCGAAAATGTGGCTGGGCTTGTCGACACCGCGAAAACACTCCGCTTACCTAAACAGTACAGTGTGCAGTACCTCGCACAATTTTAAATAAAGCAGTAAAACATGGCATAAGTACAGGATAGTAAATAAAACCTCAAACTAGTTTGTGGCCCCAAGAAATAAGAATGAATCAAGCTCTGGCTCAGGGGGGTTCATAAGCCTCCCGGATGTGGATAGCGCGAATATTCAAGGAACAGGAATCAAGTACTCGGGGTCCTACGGGACACAAGTGAGCCCGAAAACCAAATAGCAAAAATGGCTCACCGATGCCACTTTCATTAGTTATCCCATTACTACTCAGGTTAAGTTGTTTAGGTACCTCGTTATCCATCAGACACTCACATACCCTACACATGCTGTTCTACGACTCGCATGGCTCAAACAACTCCTGTAGTAATGGCTCATGGGATGGAGGAACAAGCTTCGGTGGGGTTTAAAAGTAAAGGCTATGCGATACTTGGGATTCAATTTAATGCAATCGCGACTCAATGATGCAAGAATAAGATAGAGGCAATAGGTACTATATGTATGCAAGCATGTGGTAGTGCTTGCCTGGCAGCTCAGTTGAAGCAAGGGATGGATCTGGGTAGTGCTCCTGGTTCTCTTGATATATCCCCTGCTCAGCGTCTATTCGAAGAAGAACCAAACAAACAAGGCCAACATAAATAAAGTGCACAAGCATATGATTAACTGCATCAAGCAAACAATCATGCCATGATGAATGATGCACAATTTGCATGGCAATAAAGTAGCATGGCATGGGTGAGGTGTGGAAACGATAATAAAGCATTTTAGTTAGTTTTGGCCCCATTTTATTCACAATTAAGTTGCTGTACACATTATATTTATATGATGCATGCTGCAAAACATATAATGGAATGTATCAACAGAAAGGTCTCGTCGAGCTAATCATTTTAGACATAACATTTGTTAAATTTGGAGTTAGAAAACAAAAGTTATTAATTTATTAAGGCCAAAGGGCATTTTATTGTAATTTAAATCAACTTGAAATTTTAAGTGTTCAAAATATATTTTGGATTGCATATTTGAATTCCTCATATTTTTCTGATTTGAAAACATATATTATTTGCATTAAATGGATTTACATTTCAAAAGATAATTAAAAACAGATTTAATTTTGAATTTGAATTAATTTGAAATAAGTTTGAATTAAAACAGATATCTAGAAAACCTTTTTATACCCAGGAACAGCTAACCCCAGTCACTGACGGGTAGGGCCAGTGCTGACTGGGACTCCACAGCGCGCAGAAAACGTTTAACACCGCAGCCTAAACTAGCTTAAGCGAATGACATGTGGGGCCACGGCACACATGGACCCGCGTGTCAGCGAGCGGTCGCGCGGGGGCTGCCAGGTGGGCCGAGCGAGGGAGCGCGGGTTAAGTCCGGAGAAACAGAGGGGCTTCTCTGCAAGATCTTCGGGGTGGCTGGCAGGTGGGGCTTGGTGGACCGCGGGTTGAGGCGGGAAAAAGGGGAGGGGGCTACGCGCAAGATTGACATCGGCTGTGGTTGCGTCTGACGGACTCGGCCCTGACGGCAGCGGATCCGGCCGACTTTCGGCGACGAAACTGCTGGGCGGAACACGATGCAACAAAAACGAAAGAGAAAGAAGGGGTAACGAGCTATGGATTACGTGCAGAAGCATCTCCGAAGGAGGGCTGTACTGGCCGGGCTTCGACGAGGAACAGGGGAGCGGAGGTGTCTGCTACGCGGCTGCTGCTGCTGTCGGACAGAGCGCGGCGCACGGCGATGCGCGGAGGCTGCTCGACGGAGTGCCCGGCGTGTCTGGGCTGCTAGGGGGAGGACGGGCATGTCTAGGGGGTTGAGGGGCTCACCAGGAGCTCGTCGGTGTGGTCGCGGGAGCCGGAGGTGGAGCAGATCGGCATCGAGGCAGAGGTTCCACGAGCGTCTGCTCCGGTGGCCGCAGCGGGTCCGGGGAGCTGCAGAGGACTCCGGCGAGGCGTGGCCAGTGCAGGGTGGGGTAGACGAAGCCGACGAAGCTCCTCGTGCTCCTGGATCGTCTTGGCGTTCACCAGGTCAGCGAAGGGCAGGGGGGCCGGTGGGTAGGAGGGCAGGCTCGGGTGGGGCTGCACGGTAGAGAGGAGGAGAGAGAGGAGGGAGAGGCTCGGGTTAGGAGCTAGGGTAGGGTAGATGGGAGGCTCGGGCTAGGGTTTTGCATGGTGGGTTGGGGTAGCTAGGTGGCATGGTGGGGCCAGGTGGGGTAGCCTTGGCAGGTAGAAGGAGGGGAAGCCAAGAGAAAGGGAGAGGTGAACTAGGGTTAGGTAGAGGGGGGTTCTCGGGTTAGGGCTTAAGAGAGAGGTGAGATGATCAAGCACATGATCATGGACACACATGATCTAGCACATGGATTTTTGGTGTATGGCAAGACCACACAAAAGAAACAAGCAAAAGAGGGTAAGGGAAAAAGGAAGATGATCCACTAAAAATCTAAAAAAAACCAAACGACAAGCTAAAGGGGTACTTGCATGGGCCATGCATAATTAATTAATACCATGTTTATCTTTGTGAAAACAAGATTATTTACATGGCATTTTCTTATGCATTCCAAAGTGTGGAGTAAGGCTCAAGCAAAAGAATTACAAGGAAAGTTCCAAGTGAAAATAGATGGAGATGATCATGTTTGAGTAAGCTTGGGACTTGCTAGTGTGTATGTGCCACTAGGCATTTAGTAAGCCCAACAATATTCCAACATGATAATAACCCCAAAACAATCCATATGGAAGCCATGAAAAGGTTCCACTCACAAGGCATGCAAAGGTGGCCATGTGGCTCTCATATATCAATAATGTGAAAACAACATGATGCCAAGATGAGAGCATGTGGCAAAAGAATTGGATCCATCCCAACCCACATGAGCTAGAGGTAAAACCAATAAGTGCCAAGCTCATATTTAGTTGGATGGTGGAATTATAAGGTGGTGAAATGAAAGGGTGGTGGAGTTAATAAGAGATATGCCCCCAACTCAACTTGGGCATTTAAACAATATATCAAGAACCAAATACAATATCAAGAGGCAAATACAATTAATAATGCATATGAGATAAGAACCAAATCAAAAAGGGTTTTATATGATGCTCAAATGCAAGGAGGCATGATGACATGAGCATGATATAATGATGATGCAACAATTATATATTTGAAGTAGCCATTATATTACTAGACCAAGTAGCATTACAATTGTTAGACAATTGGGATGCTACAACTCTCCCCCACTAAACAAGAATCTCGCCCCGAGATTCCTAGGAAAAAGAAAACAACACAATGAGAGACGGGTGTTCGGAACGAAGGTGATCCTTGCTTCCCAAGATGCTGAAGAACTGAATGGTGCGACCACTACACCTTGCAAAACTTGCTAGACTTGTTGCGAGTCTTGCGTTTTGCTTGAGACACCAAGGGTTAGAAGAATCGAAGGATTGTCGTGAGACAAGAAGGATAGGGTGGACAAAGCTCCGGTTTTCTCAAGAAACATAATAAAAGAAAAAGATCCACTGGTGAAAGAAAGGACGAAATGATGTATCATGGATAAAGACACATCATTAAGATTGAAGATTTACTGATACAAGAGAGGATGAATCTTTGTGTCGCCGGAAGACTAGGTTGGAGAGGTTTGAACCACTATGACAATAGCATCGTACCTGCTCTCAGATGAGAAAAGAAGTATGGAAACAATATTGCCTTCAAACAACAGAGTCCCTTGATATGAACCGAAATATTTAGCTAGACATCGTCGGATTAGATTCTTCTTGCGCCGGTAAGAACCAAAGGATCACGCAATTGAGGTGCGCAGATATAACTTCCAGAGACGGATGTGAAGCTAGATCATGGTGGAATCCCGAGAAGCAAAGAATATGGAGGATCTGGAGTTTATTGTAGATACTTATTGCTTTCCTTAGCCTTGAGGCTAACGCAATAGATTTGCGGCCGATGGCATCAACCATAATTGGCTTTACCACAGAAAAAGAATTGATGAAAACAAGAGAGATATAGTTTCCTTTCATCTTGTTTGGGGATGTCGAGCACCGGTAGAAAGACGAGGATAGAAAAGAGTTTGCGTTTGTTTCCACTAGATAATTGAAGATTTTGCTCTGTGTAGGAAAGACGAGATCACCAACCAGAGATTATTGATTACTTTCTTCGAGAGAGCACTCCGGAAAAACAAAGACGGAAGTTAAAGTATCGAGGGATAAAGGCCACTTCTATCTTTCGTGGAATGAGTGAAATCACATTAATTCACCAATTCAATGTACAAGAGCGAATGATAAGAGTAGTGGTATGGTAGCTACTCCATCCTGCACTCAAAGCATTACTCCGCACATGAATAAGAAAACCATGCAACCCAACTACTGAAACAGACTGAAGGTATTGATAAGAAGAGCTCATGGAACTCCGTAAGAAAACAAAGATTGATGCAACGATTCACCGGATCCAAGGTAGATAAGGGTGATGATGTTGTCGTCATATCATAAGTAGCCAGCCACCGGAAAGATATGAAGGAAGACCACAGAGACAACTGCAAGATTCCACAGATATAGAAAAAGATAACACCAACTTGAACAGAAGGAATACGAAAGATCTGAAAAGTCTTCATGGCCTCCGGTGGATTGAGCATAAACGATAGAGTGAGAGGTTTTCAAAGGATCACTTGACGAGACTGAGGTGATAGAACTCCATGTTCTTCTTGAAATGATTGAGAGAGATTTAGCAGTCTTGAGGAAAACTTCGGCGGAACGACGATGATAACTCGCCAACAAGGAACAACTCTGGATTGGTTGAAGATGGGGGATGGAATTAACAATGGAGTTGCTGATTCCAGAATTGAAGCGATTTATTTAGCAGAAGGACGTGGTCGAGATAGGTGACTTCAAAAAGTCAGAATTCACGCTTTGAGAACTTTGCACACAGGTAGTGTTCTCGAAGCTTGAGAGAAAGAGACACAGATGATCTTCCATGTCCTTCCATTGATATGGAATAGGTAAGCATATTATCAACATATACCACCATGGATTAACAAGATATTCCCAGAATATCAAGTTCAAGAGGCGGGAGAAACAAACAAATGCTCGAAACACTTTCTGAGCTCAACGCTCTTAGAAAGATCAATATTAAGAGCACGGGTTTGTGTTGAAGAAGATGCACTGGAAGAATAGATTATCTGGTCCTTCGGAAGAAAAAGAGATGTCACCTGGTTCACGTTGTCGATCGGATCACCGGTTACAAAGATAAAGAGATCTTGGATAAAGAAAAGATGATAGATCATACCTTAAGCAAAGCTCTCAGAAGCGAAAAGATGCAATTCCCTCGACTCAAAAAGAATTTGCGGATATGGAGTTCAAAAAGATGTGAAGCATGATAAACAGATGATAGACCACCCTAGTGCTTTGAGAAACTCCGGTTTGCCAAAGATGCTTGAATATGCATCGATATGATCACGGTGTACTCAAAATCACAGAAGATAACCTTATCCTCCAGATGGTGACGGTTGATAGCATTTTTCCATATTCCAATCGACACTTATCATGAGTGGAATATAGCTATGCCGAGAGCCAAATTACGTTCACCAGCATCGGATCGACACATGTTATGTAACTAGCCCAAGAGAAAAGGAGGTGAAACAAACTCCAGGATTAAGCGCCGGTGACAAAAGAATGAGTTAGCATGGACATGCTGATAAAAGGAAGATAGATAATGTTTCACACACGACTGGAAAAGAGTGTGGAAACACAGATGTATCAAAGAAAAAATTTCCGCATTTTTCGGCATTAAAATACCAATAGATGCGCAAAATCACTTATCAGGTAGAGATTAGCAACAGATGCTTACACAGAATGAGGAGTTGCTAGAAGGAAGAACACCCTTAAGAAGATGGCACCGGTTTTCAAAATCCTGTCAGTATGGAATGTACCAACAGTTGATAACCAAAGGCAGATTGTGATAACAAAAGGATGCAACAGATAGACAAGGAATTACACACACACACACACACTTTCTATGGTACTACGGAAACCCAGAACACGTGAATCCTAGTTTGAATTTTAAGAAGAGGATTGAAAACGTTACACTTCCTTACCAGAAAAAGGGTGGTGGGTGGGTAAGAAGAAAAGTGGAAGCAGTCCTACTCTCACGTTTTGTTTTTCCCTAGTATACATAGCTACCAAAATATTTGCTAGACAGACAACGACCATTTGGCTGAGACCCTGAAGGGCGGGATGGCTCTGATACCAATTGTAACTACCTCGGTGAATTACGCTCCTAGTACAAGCCTGGATGATCAGAAATGGTTGAAATAGTACGGTGGGGCCCAAATGCCACTCACAGGTAGACCTTTCGGCCGTCCCAACCATTTCCAAACATCGGGACAAGAACGGGCGGCGTAATCGGCAGGCGAAGGGATCAACTACATACACAAATGAGTATGTATGCAAGCCACCATACAATAGTACATCAGAGCCATTCCATCTAAAAAGAAAGGAAATATAGCAACGCCATACGGCAAGATCCAAATATCCTAGATAGATATAATAGTTTAGGATATCTCCTCATACATCAAACATCAGAGTATCAAGCGGAAGCGGAAGACAAAATCCGAGTACGGATAAGAAGCAAATCGGCATAAGATGCCCCATAAATAAGCACATCCCGCCCACAGATCTCACGGATCCCCGTTCCCGGAATCTCTACACCGAATGATCGTTGCCCACATCGTCCGTCTCTTCCACCCAGTATCCATCTTGCGAGTGTACCTGTTCATATGAACCAATAATTTATCGTGTGAGACCCTAGGGGTACTCAGCAAGTCTTTATGCCGCTAAAGGGGACACAACCTGGGGTGACGCAATTGCAGCAAAAGGTAAACCCTAGCAATTCTATAGATACTCGCTAACCATCCGCCTAACCATAGATAGACGGATGTCCGTGAATTAATAGCAACAGTTATAACGGTTATAATGGTAATCTCCACAGATCCATCCTCCTCCTCGCTTACCGACGAGGAAGCGGACGAACAACCCCCCATCCGTTGGCAGTTTTATTATCCATTCCGTGAGTGTTGCACTATTTACTAGTCAGGTACCTAGTCTAGTCAAATTAAAAGCGGTACTTTAGTTATGCTTGTCTATGATCGAGAAACTGTGCTCCAAGTCGTCCATAACCGTGGACACGGCTTTCAGAAAGTTTTACCCTGCAGGGGTGCACAAATAGCAACACACACTCGATATGCCTCAGAAAAACCAAATCAAAACCCAACGAGGCAGTCACGACAAAGCAATCACAGGATTCAGAAATATTTCAGGGGGCCACCCCATTGAGCTACCCGCAACAAAGTTAGCTGACTCCGATACGGCCTCAAGGTTTGCGTCAGTGGCTGTGAATGACTGGGAACCCGAAAATGTGGCTGGGCTTGTCGACACCGCGAAAACACTCCGCTTACCTAAACAGTACAGTGTGCAGTACCTCGCACAATTTTAAATAAAGCAGTAAAACATGGCATAAGTACAGGATAGTAAATAAAACCTCAAACTAGTTTGTGGCCCCAAGAAATAAGAATGAATCAAGCTCTGGCTCAGGGGGGGTCATAAGCCTCCCGGATGTGGATAGCACGAATATTCAAGGAACAGGAATCAAGTACTCGGGATCCTACGGGACACAAGTGAGCCCGAAAACCAAATAGCAAAAATGGCTCACCGATGCCACTTTCATTAGTTATCCCATTACTACTCAGGTTAAGTTGTTTAGGTACCTCGTTATCCATCAGACACTCACATACCCTACACATGCTGTTCTACGACTCGCATGGCTCAAACAACTCCTGTAGTAATGGCTCATGGGATGGAGGAACAAGCTTCGGTGGGGTTTAAAAGTAAAGGCTATGCGATACTTGGGATTCAATTTAATGCAATCACGACTCAATGATGCAAGAATAAGATAGAGGCAATAGGTACTATATGTATGCAAGCATGTGGTAGTGCTTGCCTGGCAGCTCAGTTGAAGCAAGGGATGGATCTGCGTAGTGCTCCTGGTTCTCTTGATATATCCCCTGCTCAGCGTCTATTCGAAGAAGAACCAAACAAACAAGGCCAACATAAATAAAGTGCACAAGCATATGATTAACTGCATCAAGCAAACAATCATGCCATGATGAATGATGCACAATTTGCATGGCAATAAAGTAGCATGGCATGGGTGAGGTGTGGAAACGATAATAAAGCATTTTAGTTAGTTTTGGCCCCATTTTATTCACAATTAAGTTGCTGTACACATTATATTTATATGATGCATGCTGCAAAACATATAATGGAATGCATCAACAGAAAGGTCTCGTCGAGCTAATCATTTTAGACATAACATTTGTTAAATTTGGAGTTAGAAAACAAAAGTTATTAATTTATTAAGGCCAAAGGGCATTTTATTGTAATTTAAATCAACTTGAAATTTTAAGTGTTCAAAATATATTTTGGATTGCATATTTGAATTCCTCATATTTTTCTGATTTGAAAACATATATTATTTGCATTAAATGGATTTACATTTCAAAAGATAATTAAAAACAGATTTAATTTTGAATTTGAATTAATTTGAAATAAGTTTGAATTAAAACAGATATCTAGAAAACCTTTTTATACCCAGGAACAGCTAACCCCAGTCACTGACGGGTAGGGCCAGTGCTGACTGGGACTCCACAGCGCGCAGAAAACGTTTAACACCGCAGCCTAAACTAGCTTAAGCGAATGACATGTGGGGCCACGGCACACATGGACCCGCGTGTCAGCGAGCGGTCGCGCGGGGGCTGCCAGGTGGGCCGAGCGAGGGAGCGCGGGTTAAGTCCGGAGAAACAGAGGGGCTTCTCTGCAAGATCTTCGGGGTGGCTGGCTGGTGGGGCTTGGTGGACCGCGGGTTGAGGCGGGAAAAAGGGGAGGGGGCTACGCGCAAGATTGACATTGGCTGTGGTTGCGTCTGACGGACTCGGCCCTGACGGCGGCGGATCCGGCCGACTTTCGGCGACGATGGTGACGAAACTGCTGGGCGGAACACGATGCAACAAAAACGAAAGAGAAAGAAGGGGCAACGAGCTATGGATTACGTGCAGAAGCATCTCCGAAGGAGGGCTGTACTGGCCGGGCTTCGACGAGGAACAGGGGAGTGGAGGTGTCTGCTACGCGGCTGCTGCTGCTGTCGGACAGAGCGCGGCGCACGGCGATGCGCGGAGGCTGCTCGACGGAGTGCCCGGCGCGTCTGGGCTGCTAGGGGGAGGACGGGCATGTCTAGGGGGTTGAGGGGCTCACCAGGAGCTCGTCGGTGTGGTCGCGGGACCGGAGGTGGAGCGGATCGGCGTCGAGGCAGAGGTTCCGCGAGCGTCTGCTCCGGTGGCCGCGGCGGGTCCGGGGAGCTGCAGAGGGCTCCGGCAAGGCATGGCCGGTGCAGGGTGAGGTAGACGAAGCCGACGAAGCTCCTCGTGCTCCTGGATCGTCTTGGCGTTCACCAGGTCAGCGAAGGGCAGGGGGGCCGGTGGGTAGGAGGGCAGGCTCGGGTGGGGCTGCACGGCAGAGAGGAGGAGAGAGAGGAGGGAGAGGCTCGGGTTAGGAGCTAGGGTAGGGTAGATGGGAGGCTCGGGCTAGGGTTTTGCATGGTGGGTTGGGGTAGCTAGGTGGCATGGTGGGGCCAGGTGGGGTAGCCTTGGCAGGTAGAAGGAGGGGAAGCCAAGAGAAAGGGAGAGGTGAACTAGGGTTAGCTAGAGGGGGGTTCTCGGGTTAGGGCTTAAGAGAGAGGTGAGATGATCAAGCACATGATCATGGACACACATGATCTAGCACATGGATTTTTGGTGTATGGCAAGACCACACAAAAGAAACAAGCAAAAGAGGGTAAGGGAAAAAGGAAGATGATCCACTAAAAATCTAAAAAAACCAAACGACAAGCTAAAGGGGTACTTGCATGGGCCATGCATAATTAATTAATACCATGTTTATCTTTGTGAAAACAAGATTATTTACATGGCATTTTCTTATGCATTCCAAAGTGTGGAGTAAGGCTCAAGCAAAAGAATTACAAGGAAAGTTCCAAGTGAAAATAGATGGAGATGATCATGTTTGAGTAAGCTTGGGACTTGCTAGTGTGTATGTGCCACTAGGCATTTAGTAAGCCCAACAATATTCCAACATGATAATAACCCCAAAACAATCCATATGGAAGCCATGAAAAGGTTCCACTCACAAGGCATGCAAAGGTGGCCATGTGGCTCTCATATATCAATAATGTGAAAACAACATGATGCCAAGATGAGAGCATGTGGCAAAAGAATTGGATCCATCCCAACCCACATGAGCTAGAGGTAAAACCAATAAGTGCCAAGCTCATATTTAGTTGGATGGTGGAATTATAAGGTGGTGAAATGAAAGGGTGGTGGAGTTAATAAGAGATATGCCCCCAACTCAACTTGGGCATTTAAACAATATATCAAGAACCAAATACAATATCAAGAGGCAAATACAATTAATAATGCATATGAGATAAGAACCAAATCAAAAAGGGTTTTATATGATGCTCAAATGCAAGGAGGCATGATGACATGAGCATGATATAATGATGATGCAACAATTATATATTTGAAGTAGCCATTATATTACTAGACCAAGTAGCATTACAATTGTTAGACAATTGGGATGCTACAACTCTCCCCCACTAAACAAGAATCTCGCCCCGAGATTCCTAGGAAAAAGAAAACAACACAATGAGAGACGGGTGTTCGGAACGAAGGTGATCCTTGCTTCCCAAGATGCTGAAGAACTGAATGGTGCGACCACTACACCTTGCAAAACTTGCTAGACTTGTTGCGAGTCTTGCGTTTTGCTTGAGACACCAAGGGTTAGAAGAATCGAAGGATTGTCGTGAGACAAGAAGGATAGGGTGGACAAAGCTCCGGTTTTCTCAAGAAACATAATAAAAGAAAAAGATCCACTGGTGAAAGAAAGGACGAAATGATGTATCATGGATAAAGACACATCATTAAGATTGAAGATTTACTGATACAAGAGAGGATGAATCTTTGTGTCGCCGGAAGACTAGGTTGGAGAGGTTTGAACCACTATGACAATAGCATCGTACCTGCTCTCAGATGAGAAAAGAAGTATGGAAACAATATTGCCTTCAAACAACAGAGTCCCTTGATATGAACCGAAATATTTAGCTAGACATCGTCGGATTATTAATTGTAATCAAGGGAAGGTGACCTTCAATGTCAATGACAAGGAACATACTATCTATTTCCCCAAGAAGATTGATAGGCTTATGGTTTTGAATTCAATTGAACATGTTGAGGGCATTCAAGTTGGAGAAATATATTGTCCCATACCAAGAGAAAAATTTGAAACTATTATGATTGGGACCATTGCTATCAAGGTTGAGGTAACATAATCATTAGTGGAATACAAAGTTTTGTCTCATATGAAATTGTTTTGGTAACAATACCTGAGCAACCTTGTTAACAAAAGGTTTCATTGAACAAAACAATGTTTTCACCATGATTATCTCCGCTTACTTCTATTCTATCCGTTTTCAGTTTTTGCTTTTGCCTAACTTAAAGGCGTTAAAGAAAAGTACTTATTGGGAGATAACCCAAAAGTTTTAGTTGAGTCTTGGAAGTTATTACTTCAATAATAACCGGTCCTTATCCTTTTTATTTGCTTTTTGTGCCAAGAGTAACCTCTAATGAGAGCGAAGTAATGATTGGGAAAGTTGCTGTCCCGAAATAGATTTTTGTGCTTCACCGTAAACATTCGTGAGAGAGCTCTGTATGTCGGATTGAGCTGTAATTGTTTGTGCTTCTGACCCAGGTTGTTACCTAACTTTCGTTAGTTCAACACTTTTGATTTGAGCAACATAAGGTCTTCGAAAAAATTCGTCTTTACCTGCTGGTCTGTTTTGACAGATTTCTGCCATTTTCTGCATTTGCTTCTTGTTGGTTCCTTTTTGAGTTCTTTTGGGGAATTAAGCTTTTTGAGGGAAGTGCTACAGTATCTAGTGTTCTAATGGAAGTTTATTTGGTGTTATAACTAAACTTTAAGACTTATTTATCTTGAGTGCACTAATGTTGCTAATAAAGATTGTGTGAAGTTTTGTATGAAGGAAAAATTTCAGGTGTATGGAAGGAATGAGTAATGAGATGAAGGATGGACTAAAGCTCAAGCTTGGGGATTCCATGCGTGTCACCCCAAGAAATATCCAAGAAGTACAAGCGTTAAATCTTGGGGATGCCCAAGGCATCCCCCTCTTCATCAATAAAAATCCCAGGTTTCTTCCAAACACTTCATTTTTATTGTTTCATGCACAATTGTGTTGTTCTTGGAGCGTCTTCTTTTTCATTTTTGTTTTGGTTTTTAGTTTGCGTGGTTTGCTTAGTTTGCTGAATAAATTGGTTGGACCCCCTCTTTCATACATTCGCTTTCAAATAGTTTGGTTTGGATTGGAAAAGAGTAGGAAAAGTTCATGCTTAAGTGGTAAAGAGAGCTTGTTTTTGACTATGGCCTATGCTTTGTCATGCCATGCTTGATATTGTTTTGGCTTTATGCTTAGTATTATTTGCTGTAGCATGACTTTTTATAAACAATTGAGATTGCTTTTTGTGCTTTGGATGAATCATGCGTTGTTTTAGCATACTAAAGCATAGTATAGTGGTAATCTCCTTTGATGCTTTATTTGGGTTGACTTGGCGCATGCTCAAACCATGTTATGACTATCTCAAGTCACCATAAGCCTTTATGATCCTTTAGTTTTCAACTTGTAGTATCACTTTATGCTTTGATCAATGATGTTTTGTTGCTCTGCATGATTATGGCCATTATTGCTCTCTTGTTTGTCGCTCCCTTACTATTGGTAGCCTTCACTTACACTGAGTGTTTTAATCATGTTTCCAACTCCCTTAAACCAAATATTGCCAAAGTGTCCACCATACCTACCTATTAGCATCATTTGCTACTTCCGTGCATATTCAATATGCCTTGTTTTCTTCCGAATAAAATGTTTGCTTGTTTTGAGAAAGTTAGTTAGTAAAGCTCTCACGAACTTGATGGCACACTTTATTTCCTGCACTTAATAAACCTAAACCATTGTGAACTCTCCATGAAAGTTATATGCTTGCTAATTATAGGCTGGGGATTAGCAGAACCGTGCTGTCACGGGGAACGCTTTCAACACTTGTAAATATATACCTAGTTGATACCTTGCTCTTTTGTTTGCGGATGTCGTCGGTGTGAAATAAAAGGGGAGCTTGTAAGTCCATGGAATTATGTATGTGTGTTAGAGAAACGCCTGGGCCGCTGGTCTAATCCATGCTGACATGGTGGAAACCTGCAGCGTAACCATAATGATATCTATGAAGCATTCTTCTTATAAAAAAAGAGAGATAGCTATTGAGAAAAAGAAAAAAAAGATTTATGAAAAGAGGAAAGAGAGAAAAAAGCACCATTTTCCCATGGTAAATAAGAAGATTGCTGAGATACTCATTGTCTGCTTGCCTTGTCATTTTGATATGGGGATTCTTCCGTATCATCGGGCAAGGGGTACCCCGTCGTTGGTTCTCTATGATACGCACATACTTACGATGACAAGAACTTACCGGTAACTAAAGTTGAGTAGCATGAGGACCGGCCCTCGTACTCAAGGGACTTGGGATTTTCAGTTTATAGTCTGTCAAACATATAACTCAGATTGGACCTCACTTTCACCTTAATCACCTTAAAGATGCTTATGAAAGGGGCAATGAGAGCTCAAAGCTAATGAGTACCATACTTTCAGCATTTGGAAGCCTTTCAAACTTTTCAAAACCTTTTCATTTCCTTATTGAGTCTCCACACATTCTTTGAGCACCTTCTTGAGAGCATAGTGGCCATTCTTAGTTCTATGTGCATTGTCCCAAGACTTGTTGATTGGTGCATACTTTGATATTGCTTGTTTTAAACTATTTGTATCTAGTCACTCTTGTGAACTTTGAAGGTGTCCTATGCATTTATATTTGCTACTCTATTGAGGGACGAGCTGAATGCCACTATGCTATGTTTTCTTTATGTGAAACAAACAAACGTCTTGCAAAGCATTGTTATTCATGAATCTTTTGTTTGTGCCTTTTCATGTTGCATCATAGTTTCTTTGTCTTATTGCTAGAACTTTGTCTATCATGTTATGATTGAAGTACTATGATCCTAGCTTTGAATGTTTACAAGTACTTTGGTTAAGTCTTTGATGGTGCATGTCACCTCAAAAATTATTCTTTCTTTTTATCACTTACCTACTCGAGGACGAGCAGGAGTTAAGCTTGGGGATGTTGATACATTGCAAATGTATCTATAATTTTTGATGCTCCATGCTTGGTTTTATCCACTTTCTTGTGTTTTGTCCACACTTTGGAGTACTTTTCATATGATTTCTTGGACTAACCTATTAACAAGAGTCACAGTGCCAGCTGCATGTTTTCTGCTGTTTTTGGTTCCAGGAAAGTCAGAAAATGAATATTCTCGGAATTGGACGGGACAAAAGCCAAAGTGCCTATTTTTCCAGAAGACTCCAGGAGCCAGAATACGAGACGGAGGAGGGCCAGGGGCTGGCCACACACCCCCAGGCGCGGGCTGGGCCTGGCCGCGCCAGGGCATGGTGTGGTGGACCCAGGCACCCCCTCGGTCTCCCTCTTTGCCTATAAGAAGCCTTCTGACCTAAAAACTCCTGGGGGTTTGACGTTTTTCCAGAAAAAGTTCCGCAACACCACCACCATCGAAGGGGAGATTCGGGGGACAGAAAGTCTCTGTTCAGGCACCCTGCTGGGACGGGGAAGTGCCCCCGGAGCCATCTCCATCGATCTCCACCATCATCTCCATCGACCATCCATGTTTCCCCCATCTATGAGTGAGTAATCCCCCGCTGTAGGCTATGGGGATAGTAGGGATTGGATGAGATTGTTCATGTAATGGCATCAGATTGTTAGGGCATGGTGCCTAGTATCTTTTATTAGTGCTTTATGACTTTGTTGCGACTTTTTGTGCTTAATGCTTGTCACTAGGGCCCGAGTGCCATGATTTCAGATCTGAACATGTTATTTATTCATTATGATAGTATTGTTTTTGGTCTTATCTACAAGTTGTATACACACGTTGTTGTCCGGAATCTATGGCCCCGAAGTGACAAAAATCGGGATAATCGGAAGGGAAAGGCTTTGATGTGAGGATCACATGTGTTCACGGAGTGTTAATGCTTTGCTCTGGTGCTCTATTAAAAGGAGCACCTTAATTGCCAGTAGTTCCCTAGAGGCCCCACTGCAAACGGGCTGGCAGGACAATAGATGTTGTGCAAGTTCTCATTGCGAGCACGTATGACTATATATGGAACACATGCCTAGGATTGTCTAGTACTTGGATGCTTTATCTTATTTATCTGCAATTGCCCTATGCTCTGATTGCTATGTGAATTGTCTTGTCCATGCAACGCCCGTCCATCCATCCCTATGCCTACCGCACTCAAATCCCACTGTTTACTGCTTTTGTTACTGTTGTGTTTGCTTTACTACTGCTGTTGCTTTACTATTCCTACTACAAAACTGTTGCTACGGATAAACTGCTGTGAGCAAGATTGTTTCCAGGTGCAGCTGATTTGACAACTCAGTTGTTAAGGCTGATAAATATTCTTTGGCTCCCCTTGTGTCGAATCAATAAATTGGGTTTCACTTCCCTCGAAAATACTGCGATACACCCCCTATACTTGTGGGTCATCAAGGGGACACAAATATGTTTTCCTGAAGTTCCTTCCTTTTGAGGGGAAGTACGTCTCTGTTGGAGGAGTGGGCGGTACTAAGACCATCGGCACCACTAAGGCCTCACCCTATTCTCCCGAGCACCTGCCTTGCAGCAAGCACACGATCCACTATGTGGTGACCAAAAGCTTGTACAAAACCTTGGGGCACTTCTCCACAACCGAATTGGAGGTTCCCAAGACGACCTTGAAGCTCTTACACACGAGGATGAGCTATGGAGGGCAACTTCTTCAAGTAAGGGTTTCCTCAAACCCTAGAGCAACAACAAATTACACAAATGGTGGGGAAACACAAATCCCTTTGGTGGAAAGCTAGGTCTTGGTCTCCTCCCTTAAATCCCCAAGGGGCAACAAGTTTGTGTGGCTAGAGTGGGATATCTAGGTGGTTGGAGCTCAACATTAATGGAGGAGAGAGAGTTGAAGCCGCAGCCTTCACTTGGAGAAGAAGGGGGTATATATACCCCCCAAGAAAAATAGCCATGGAGCATCACTAACCCCGGAGTCTCCGAGCTTTAGGGTCGGAGTCTCCAGGGGGGCAGAGTCTCCGGGGTGGGAAGCTGGACTCCATTTAGGACTCTGGAGGGGGTTATTGGGAGCAAAACTAGACATCTCGGAGACCTCAGAGTCTTTGGTGACCATGGCCGGAGTCTCCGAGGAGGACACAGTACTCTGGGTCCAGCTCTGGACCTAGACATAGAGAGAATGCCAGGGGGCCGGAGACTTGCCCGGAGACCTGATCCGAGTATCCGGTCCAAGACCCCGGAGTCTCCAGGCCTGGACCCCGGAGTCTCCGGACCCAGGGGAGGCAAAAACCCAAGCTTCCAATAGGCACCTTTTCTTCATGAAAATTTGAACCCTTCTCCTTCGGATACTAGAAAACTATCTTGTGCATTTATATGGATGTACCTGCAATGCTTAGCACACGGTAAAAACTATCTTGTGTTGAAACCAAACATCAAAACATGATTAGGGCAGGAAATGCCCTTTCAATCTCCCCCTTTTTGCTGTTTGATGACAACACAAGGATTTGCACAATAATATACAAGCATAAGGTACAAAAGATAGAGAGGCTCCCCCTCAAAGTGTGCACACATGAGATTTTCATATGAATATAAGCGCACAAAGAATAAGGAAGGGCTTCCCCCTAGAAGTTACAAACTTACCCATCAACAAAGGGATAAGAATTGATAAGTGATACTCATACCTTTGTACCAATAGATGTGATGAAGAGATGTATAAGAGGATCCAATATGAGGGTACTTCATCATACATGATATATAAATCAATAGATAAGATAGATACCACATAGTCTTCACACACATCGACACACAACATGGGTCCACACAAGATACGTAACAAAGGTGCACAAATAAAGTGAGGCAAATAAGAACAAGTCACAAGCAAAAGCATCAAATGAAGAACGAGCTTGTGACTTCCCATGCAAATCCCACGCTACCTAATAGCAACTTCTCCCCCTTTGGCATCAAGACACCAAAAGGGGACAAGAGCGAAACTACACGCCCCAACCGGATCACTCATCATCCTCGTCCTCCTCGTCATCACTGGAGCTTGCCTCTGAATCTTGATCATCATCGGGAGAAGGGCCCTTGCCACAAATACAAGAGGAAGCATCGTCCTCAAACATGCGCCAATCAATAGATCCTTGAGCCCAAGAGCCATAAGAGAGAGATCTAAAGTTGGTCATGAGCATCACTGGAACCCTCGGCATCACTATCTTGCTCCCATCGGTGAAACTTCTTCAGAATCTTCTTGTCCCGCTTGTATGCTTCATATTGACCTTTGTGGATATCTATGTTCATGCACAGAAGCATCTTCTCCCAGAAGGAGGCCTTCTTCATTTTCCCCTTCACATATTTACGAGAGAAGGAAGGCAAACGGGCATTGCTGGCATTCTTCCTCCTAGCACGGACCGGGTTGGCAACTAGGGGACTGTCCTCCTCATCCTGTCTAATCACATCATCTAGCACGGGAGCAGAATAGCCATGAGGATCCACAGAGGTAGTGGGAGCCTTGCGCTGCAACTGGAGAGGGAGATGATCAACACCAGGAAGGCCCTCAAGCGGGAAGGCAAATCCATCTTTGTAAAGGTGGCAAGCACAAGCCTCATGACATAAGGAGAGTAAGTGGGGTTCTTCTTCTCGGCGATGTTGATGGCCAACTCCATGAAGATGAAATACATGATGTCGAGTGCAGTGGCAGGAGCCTCGGGACCCTTGAGAAACACAGAATGAGCAAGAGCCATTAGTCGAATCAAGGCGGAGTGAATTGTGTCAAGATTACCCGCTTGAGGATAGATATTCTCTCGGAACATGCGGATCATAATGTGGAAGGGTGGCCTGAGGTTCCTTGCTTCACCAAGGACACCATGCTTGTTGTAGAGAGGATCAATGGACTTCTTTGAATACTCAAGCCCGGACGTCTCATGAATGTGAAGACCAACCGCGACATTCCTTCCCTCAAAAGGATACTCCAAGACCTCGGCAAACTCACTGATGCTGGACTGACAACAAACCTCGCTAGTCATCCATGTCATGGGAATCTCATTCCCTTCACCAAACACAAGTGTACAAAGAATTGATGCACAATCTGGACATTGTAATCCTACTGAAACTCCATGAGAGGATGCAAACCAAGCTTCTCGGTGATCCAGAGGGCGTCTGAGAAATAAGACTTGTTGTTCATGAAGGCAAAGTCAAGAGGACGTTGCGGGCACATGGGCTTCTTAGCTGACAGATTCACATAAACCTCATGCATGATCAAATACTGCTCATGCCTCTAGAAATGAGCATCAGGACTGTTGGAGGGCATATCATAGAATGGCTGCATCCTCATAATGCAGAAATCACTGATGCTCATCTTCTTGAGGGTGGTTAAACCTCCTTTTCTTGGCAAGTTCCTCACGATGTAAGTGCTCTTCCTCATGCCTCTGTAGTGATAGAACCTTCTTGTTCTTGGCCTTTTTAGCAATATCCTCACGACTGTCATACAAGTGTTGCTTGGACATCTTGCGGGGGTTGCCCCCATAGTTCAGTGTCTTGGACTTGGTGCGACGAGGGCGAGATCTACCGGAACCACCTGCACACATACGCAAGAAGGCACCAAAAACCAACAAGAAATGAGTTTTGCAAGACCTAGAGAGTGAGGGTGGAGAAGGAATGAGAACATGATCCAAATCAGAGGAGTACCCTTGGAGTCTCTGGTCACGCGCCCCGGAGTTTCTGGTCAGGGATAGAGTCTCCAGCCACAGGGGCTGGAGTCTCCGATCATGGGGACCAGAGTCTCCAACCTGGAAACTTGGCGTGAGATGGAACTCAGGGGGGGGGGACTGCACCTGGTCATGGATCTTAGTCTCAAACCTCGAAGAAAACGAAATGCCGCAGAAAAATGCCATCTACCATGGAGAAAGATATCCTACACCACAACCATATCTAGGGGAAACCCTAGGCAGAGAAAAGGGAAGGGGAGGGGCACCTTGATCCATGGGAGACTCTCCTAACCAGCGGTGGAGAGGGCCGGTGGCAGGGCGAGGAGGAGGGTAATGGCGGCGGTGGATCCGGGGTGGAGGAGCCCCGGTGGCGATGGGCAGGGAGGGAGCGGGAGGTTGGGGAGGAAAAAGGGGGCCGGGGGTGGAGGGGAGTAACTGGGACTTACCCCCACCCCGACTCTCTTCTTCATACCGTGCGAGAAACCGCTAGGCTGGAGTCTCTGGGGCCAAAGGGCTAGAGTCTCTGGGGTCAGACCCCGGAGTCTCCGACCTCCACTGTCAGGAAACGCCAGAACAAGAGAGGATATGCAAAACTAAAGCAAAAAGACATAAGGCAACCAGATGAAGGGCCAAGGAATACACAAATAACCATTGACAAAAAATAACCAGCAAGAATGCAAAAACACCAAACCACACACAAATGTGTGGGTCGGTGGGTGAGGCCACCATGTTTGAGTATACTTGGCTTGGCACCGCGAAGATGTATCTTGGGTCCATTACCAAAACTCGTCATTGAAGCTCACATATCACAAAATGATATAAACAGGATTAATTTCTTACTTTGGGAATAATGGGGGGAGGGATGGCCCAACCAATTAGGACCGCACTCCCCCTATGTCCATGCCTACATCTAGATAGGATAACATATGAATGCAAGGGTATGGGTGCATGGTATCAAGCCACATTGCTCTAATCAATGGTATTTAGCTCATGCGTTAACTCTAGGAATCTCTTCTCGTCAAGGGGCTTGGTGAATATATCCGCAAGATTCTTCTCGGTGCTAACATAAGAGAGGTCAATATCTCCATTATTCACATGCTCCTGGATGAAGTGATGATGAATATCAATATGCTTGGTTCTTGTATGTTGCATCGGGTTGTAGGCGATCTTGATTACACTTTCTTTATCACAAAGAATAGGCACTTTGTCACAAGTGACACCATAATCCTTTAAAGTTTGCCTCATCCATAACAATTGTGCACAACAACTAGCGGCCACAATATACTCGGCTTTGGCGGAAGACAATGAGACACAATTTTGTTTCTTTGATGACCAACACACAAAGGACCTACCAAGGAATTGGCAAGCCCCGGAGGTTGATTTCCTTCCAACTTTGTCTCCCGCCCAATCCGATTTCGTGAAACCATGAAGAACAAAACTAGAGCCTTTGGGATACCATAAGCCAAAGTTTGGGATATCAACTAAATATCGAAAGATTCGCTTGACTTCCACAAGGTGGCTTTCTTTTGGGGCGGCTTGAAACCATGCACAAATACCTACACTCAACATGATATCCGGTCTAGATGCACAAAGGTAAAGCAAAGAACCAATCATAGATCGATATACCTTTTGATCCACATCTTTACCCTTAGTATCAAGAGTGAGATCACACTTGAGAGGCATGGGTGTCTTGGCTCCATTTAAATCCGTCAACTTGAACCTCTTGAGCATATCTTGAATGTATTTGGCTTGATTGATAAAGATACCTCCAATGACTTTCTTCACTTCAAAACCAAGAAAGAATTGCAACTCCCCCATCATAGACATTTCAAACTCATTGGTTATTAGCTTAGCAAATACATCATTGAAAGCTTTGTTAGGAGAACCAAATATAATATCATCAACATAAATTTGACATATGAACAAGTTTCCTCCAACTCTCTTAGTAAAAAGAGTGGGGTCAATTAGACCAACTTCGAAACCACGATCAACCAACAACTTTCTAAGGTTCTCATACCACGCATGTGGGGCTTGTTTAAGGCCATAGAGTGCCTTATCAAGTTTGTATACATGGTTTGGAAACATGGGATCCTCAAAACCCGGAGGTTGCTTGACATACACCAACTCATTTAAGGGACCATTAAGAAATGCACTTCTAACATCCATTTGTTGTATCTTAACATTATGATGAGATGCATGTGCAAGCAAGATACGAATGGATTCAAGATGGGCAACGGGGGTGAAAGTTTCACCGTAGTCAATACCCTTGACTTGGGAGAAGCCTTGAGCCACCAATTTTGCCTTGTTGCGAATAACCATCCCATTTGCATCTTGCTTGTTCTTGAAGATACACTTTGTTCTGATGACATTATGGCACTCCTTGGGTCTCTCTACCAATGACCAAAAATTTTTGCGCTCGAAGTTGTGAAGTTCTTCATTCATGGCATCAAGCTAATCCGGGTCTTCAAGCGCTTAATACACCTTTTGGGGCTCTACACAAGAAATGAAACTAGTGTGGCCAACAAAGTTAGCCACTTGGTTACGAGTAGAAATGCCCCTTTCAAGATCACAAACAACATTTTCAAGAGTAATTCCTTCTTGGATGAGCTTGGCGATCCTCCTTGCTTCATAACGAGCATAGGCTTCCTCAATGGATTCTTGGTCATCACCACTATTTTGATCCTCGTCTTGACTTGAAATTGAGCTTGCTGGACATTTTGACTTTGACCATCCACGTGGGCTTGACCTTGGTCATTATGGGGTGAAGAACACCATTCATTTACTTGAGCTTGACCTTGAACACGACCTATCTCTTCAACAATGGCATCTTTATGGCTATGGGGTTGATGTAGATCTAGTGAAGGTGATGGCACAACTTGAGTAGAGCATTGTGAAGGGAATATGCCCGAGAGGCAATAATAAAATGGTTATTGTCGTATTCCATGTTTATGGTAAATGTTTATTTTGCATGCTATAATTGTATTTATTGGAAACGTTAATACATGTGTGTTTCATAAACAAAATACAAAGTTCCTAGTAATGCCTCTCATATAAACTAGCTCATTGATTAACAAGATGATCAAGGTTTCCTGATCATGGATATTGGATGTTGTTAATAACGAGGTCACAACATTGGTGGAATGATGTGATGAACATTCATCCAAATTATAGCATTATGATCAAAGTCATTATGTTTATATTGCTATAACATCATACGAAGTAATCCTAGTGTTTATACCATGAGATCATGTTAATCACTAACACCGGAAGAGTATCATGATAACATCAAACATCACACCTTAGTAGGGTGACTATAAAGGTGGGTTCAGTGCTACAAAGGTGTTATGTAGAGGCTCATGGATCAAGAGTGGGATTTGTCCATCCCAATGACGGATAGATATACTCGGGGCCCTCTCAGTGATATGACATTGAAATAGCTTGCAAGCAAGTGATGAGATCTCTAGAATGTTATATCACGGGAACAAGAAAAGAGTGCATGTCGGTAAAGAGATCAAAACTAGGTATTTGGATACCAATGGTCGAATATCGGACATGTAATATATCGTGAGACAAAGGGATTTAGTTACGACATTAAAGGTTCACACGATCACAAGAGTCATCATCGAATATGTGGGAGTCAGTATGGATCTCCAGGTCCTGCTGCTGATTATTGATCGGAGAGGGATCTCGATCATGTCTGCATTATTCGCGAACCGTAGGGTGACACACTTAAGGGATACCGACACCATTTGGAGCAAATATGTTTCAGATAAATATTTAAGAAAGCGTTGGAATCATTTCGATGGAAACCGGAATTGTTTCGGGTGAAATTGTAGAAACTAGTTCTGCATGTGATATTGAAATGTGGCAGGGAGTTTTATGTGAATGTTTGTTAATTAAAGTAATTAACAAAATTCTGAATAAAATAAATAAAATAGTTTTATTTAATGATAGCTTGCATTAAATTTGGGTGAAATTTAATGGAGGTGAGTGGAATTTTAAGTGGAAGGCTAATTATGTGAGTGGGAGCTCCACCCACATGAATGTGGAAGAGGTGTGGGCACCTCCTTTAGCCACCGGCCATGGTGAGGGGTTGCCCCCTTCTCTCTATAAAAGGCCCCCACTCCCTCCTCTCATCTCACACCTCCTCGTGAAGGATCTCTCCCCCTCTAGTTATTCCCCATGGTCTCGGATTAGCGAGATACATGTTCCTGGTGGCTTTATCTGGAAAGAAGTTGCTGCTTCCGCTGCTTTGCTGGAGCGAGGGACGGAGGTTGTCGGGGTACCAGACGTGTGTGTGATCACGGATGCACCGCTTCTTTGCAGTGCTGGACTTGCCGGAGCTGCATCTGATGGACGTGCTGGAGCCGGACCTGCTGGAGTTGCTGGACTTCATCATGATCTTGAGATTAGCAAGTGTACGACTACATCATCCACGAGTTCCAACTTGTTAATGAAGCTTTGTTTTCTTCGAGGGTAAGTTCTCTATGGATGCATATCCACCCGTTGGTTGTATCTACTAGATAGATCTTGGCATATAGTTCCCATCATAGGAATTTTTTTGTTTTCTATGTTGCGAACCCAACAGTGGTATGAGATCCTGATCTATGCGTAGGTGCTTTACACGGGTAGTACACATATGTTTATATGTGGGCGATGATGATCATGTTATTGCTTCTTTCATGTATTTTGGATATTGGTGGCATAGTGGGATGAAGCGGCCCGGGCCAACTTTACATGTCATCGCACATGAGACCGGTTCCACGATGGACATGCAGCTAGTTTTGCATAAGTGGCTAGCGGGTGTCTGTCTCTCCTACTATAGTCAATATCTGATTTACAACGAGTTGCTAATAACTTAGTTATCATCGTTGTGGTTCCATGTTCGTAGGTAAGACCGGTTCTATCTCCAAAAGCCCTAAGTCACGTAAAACTTGCAATGGATAAATTAGAGGCATCTAGTTTAGATTGTTGTTGGGCTAGTGTCATGATATGGTAATGTTGTAAGTTGATGTATGGTAGATACCCTTACAACACACCTAACGTGTAAGTTCCATAGACCTTGGCCTTACACACAAAGGAATGATAGATATCATACCACGATGCACATTATAGTGATCAAATGCATGGACCATATCATTCCACTTTACACATATGATGTTTGCATCTTATATTGCTAGTTTGGCGTTTTTAGTAGCACTATAAGATTATCCCTCGTTTTGATATCAAGATAAAAATGTGTTCTTCCTTAAGTACACACCGTTTATGTTTTGCCGCTTCAAGACATCACGTGATGATTGGTGTACTTGAATCCACGATCATATTTTAGGTGTAAGATAGTTTTACACACGCAAGTACTAAGGTTCTTACTTGGCGAGCCTAGCATGTACAGACATGGCCTCGGAACACGAACCAAAAGGTTAAGCATGAGTCATATAGTTGATATGATGCCCATATTTATGCTCACCTTTGAAACTACACCGACTCACATGATGATGGGACTTGGTGTAGTGGATTTGGTTCATGTAATCACCAAAAAGACACGAGGGATGTCGTTTTTGAGTGGGAGTTCATTTCTAATTTGGATTAGTCGAACTCAATTTGTCATAAACTAAATCTAAGTGAATTTGCATAATTTGTTGTAGTCATTAGCATCCGTTTACTACCTTATTATTAGTTTTAATTGAGATAATAGAACTATAGAATTCTGGATATTTACTTTATGAACTGGTATCGTATTATTTTGAATGTCAATTTTAGAAGTCCTATTGCAAATTTTCAGCAAACTCTGTTTACTCCATGAAGTTTAATAAGTAATGGAGAGTAAGAATTCCAATGTTAGTATCTAAAGTATCATGTTTGCCTCCACGATTCTTGATATTCAAAAGTTAATTTTAATATCGAGGTTATCTAGGAGCTGAAAAAAAAATTTTAGAAGCCATCATGCATGGAAGATATTTTGATATCTGAAACAATGTTTATGGTTGCAATATGATAGAGTGTAATTTTACAAAATACATGTTCTCACATTGTATGATAATTTGCGAAGGTTGGAGACGCTACACGTCCTAATCTCCCAAACAGGTTTTGGGACTCACATTATACTCACAATTCGTCCTTATAAGCCATAGTAGCTTGATAATGAAAGTTGTCATGATAAGGATGAATAGAAGATGTAAGTAAAATGTTTACTACACTAAAAGATTACTAAAGTATGGATTTTTGAAAGAACACCAAACATTTGATGATGGTGATCTACTTCAAAGTGCAAGTCCAAAGGTATTAGTATTTTACTATACATGCTTTGGACTATGTGTCATATGTATGGCGCCACTGTTGATGTTGATAGATTCTTTTAAAAGGAAAAGGAAATGCTGAAAGAGAACCTATAAAATATTTGGCAGAAAATAAAAGACTGGTAATGTCCAGTTAAGGTATATAGTTGATATACATGTTATGGTTATATTCTTTGCTTGTTAAACAATGTGGTTCTTGGGTATTGGATACCGAATTGGTTGGTATGAAATATCATACAAAATGACGCAATTCATGAACTACAATGTCCTAAGTAACTAGCAAAATAATATGTGATGATGTTCATCAAAAACAATTAAGGAGTTATTGTATTCATCATTGACATCAAAGCTTGCCTTCAAGATTTGTTTAAATAATTGTTAGTTTGTTTCGGTATTATGGGAACATTGGTTGTTCAAATAATTACCGTATTCCATAAAATATGGATGAACTTTTACAAGTCTAGTTGGAGAAATCACGTCCATAAAACCTATGCTAAAATGTCACAAGACAAATGATTGAAAGATCACTTACAAAGTGACATCACCGTTTAAATTATATTGGAAAGAAAACATGAAGAAACTCCATGTTAATGGATTTTTGGAGTCTTTTGATTTTGATCAATTGACGCTTGTGAAACTTTCCTCGAGATAATTGAAACTCCGTTCATAGGCCAAAGAGGAATGGATGACTAACTCATTGGAAATTGTGCATGATGATGTGCATAGTCCATTATATGTAGCCATGTGCGGTGCATCTTTTAACTTCATATGCTTTCTCCAAAAATTTGAGTGAATATATCTATATATTTACTTAATAAGGAAGAAGTACGAAACATTTGAAAATTGTTCAAAGACTTTCAAGATGAAGTGGAAAATCATTGTAACAAGAAAATAAAGATTTTATGATTCGATCATAAAGGAAGATATATGAGTTACAGGTTTAGCAAAACACCTAAGATTTCTGGAATTGTTCCATGGATTTGCATTTATCGATAAACCACGGGAGTATGGTATATTCAAGAGATCAAATCAAACCTTGTTTGACATGGTAAGATCAAAGGTGTCATTTATTAAACTGCCATTATATTTTTAAGGATTAAATCTTTAGAGACCATCGCTTTTACACTGAAAAGAGCACCATTGTGATCCGTTGAAATGACACCATATAAGTTATGGTTTGGGATAAAACCCGAATTGTCTTTTCTTAAATTTTGGTATGCTATGCATAAGTAAATGTTTACAACCAAAGTCAGATAAGCACGTCTTTGTAGGTTATCCCAAAGAATTTGTTGGGTATTCTTGAAAAAGAATTTTGTGATCTTGGAACGTTAAGTTTCTTGAAAAAGAATTTTTCGCTAAAAGTTAAGTGGGAGGACAATAGAACTTTGATAAGGTTATTGAACCTTAGCTATATGTGCTAAGTAGCACAGTGCTAGAAAGTGTTCCAGTGGTGGCCACAATGCTCATGGCTCCCGTGATTACAAAGGTTGTGATCTTGGAGATTAGAGTTCCTATTTGAACCATATGCGTCGGGTAACAATCAAATAATGAGATTTGATAAGCAACTCGTTATTTTTTTGACAATAATGAACCGACTGCATGCAAAGAAGCGATGATGGACCCTGACTCCATAGAATGACTAGAAGTCATAAAATCCGTGATAGTTTCCATACACGAGAAATCAAGCTTTTGAACTTGGAAGACCCTATGAAGAGGCATGAAGCCTATCAGTCGTGTTTGGATCTATAAAGAATTAGACATGGATGTTTCACATCTATGAAATAATTGACATGTCGAAAAGGAATTTACGACAATGCTCAAGGAGTTGACTATGACAAGATTTGATCTTTCATAGCGATATTTAGTCTTGACGGATTAATCTAGCCACCACTACATATAATTTGGTATATGGTAGTTGAACAAACAAAACAATGTTCTTCTAATAGAATGGTTACCTAGGACATGTACATGACACGGTCCGAAGGGTTTTGTTAATTCAAAGGGTGCTAAAAGGGCATGCAAACTTCAATACTTGAAGTGAGCATAGGGAGTTGGAATCTTCACCATGATGAAAATGTTAAAGGAGTTTAATTTCATTGGAGACGATGAAGATGCTTGCATTTGCAAGAAATTAAGTGGGAGCGCTGAGACAAATTTCCAATACATTATGCAGAGTACATATTATTGATTGGAAATGATGTATCTTTTATTGACACGGGTTAAGAATTTCATTAAAATTAGATTTTGATGAAAGACTTGGGAAAAACCGGAATATTCGGCATCAATGTCTATATGGATAGATTGAGGCGCTAATATGATTTTGCTAGACGTACATATATGAGATATTGAAAAGGGTTCAATATGGAAACAACAAGAAAGGTTCTTGCTACATGGAAATGATTGTATCAAGATTCAAGTGTTTGAACACTTGGTGAGTAAAATCACATGAAGATTTTGATCAATAATACCATGATATGTACAGATCCAGATATGTCCAATGCTCCAAATGTTATGAGCATATACCAGAATGATTCATAAGATGATCATTGGATGATAGTAAATATATTCTTATGAGCTTTGCAAGAACTAAGAATATATCATGTATAAGTGACAAATAGTGAATAATAGTTCATTGTAATATGTTACATTGATACTAGTTTGTCACAAGATACAAATTGAATTTATCTCAATTTAAACTATGGGTGGCACAACATTGTGGAAAGGAAATTCCATGATGGATTTGGATGAGTTCCAAAGTTAAGACATTGTGACGGATACTACAACAAAAGGCTAAGTATATGACTGCCATAGTAGCAGCAAAGGAGGGCATTTGTGTCAAGTAGTTTGTTATCAAACTAGGTGTGGTTCACAGTGAGATAATACAATGAAGATATATTATATGACATATTTTAACCCAAAAATAACTAAAGGTCTCACCAAAGGATCAAATTTATACAAAGTCATCTCATTAGAGAATGAGTGATGCGTAGAGATGCAAAGACATGCAAATACACACAGACCTAAAAGTGCCAGATCCATAGATTATGTTAACCACTAGCAAATGCGTATATTCAACACCTAGGTGTTGTATATACAAGTTTACAAACCAGATTATTGACTCCAGTGCAAGTGGGAGAGTGAAGGGAATATGCCCGAGAGGTAATAATAAAATGGTTATTATCTTATTCCATGTTTATGATAACTGTTTATTTTGCATGCTATAATTGTATTAATTGGAAACATTAATACATGTGTGTTTAATAAACAAAATACAAAGTTCCTAGTAATGCCTCTCATATAAAATAGCTCGTTGATTAACAAGAATATCAAGGTTTCCTGATCATGGACATTGGATGTTGTTAATAACGAGGTCACAAAATTGGTGGAATGATGTGACGAACATTCATCCAAAGTATAGCATTATGATCAAAGTCATTATGTTTATATTGCTATAACATCATATGAAGTAATCCTAGTCCTTAGACCATGAGATCATGTTAATCACTAACACCAGAAGAGTATCTTGATAACATCAAACATCACACCATAACAGGGTGACTATAAAGGTGGGTTCAGTGCTACGAAGGTGTTATGTAGAGGCTCATGGATCAAGAGTGGGATTTGTCCATCCCAATGACGGATAGATATACTCGGGGCCCTCTCGGTGATATCACATTGAAATAGCTTGCAACAAGTGATGAGATCACTAGAATGTTATATCACGGGAACGAGAAAAGAGTGCATGTCGGTAACGAGATCAAACTAGGTATTTTGGATACCAATGATCGAATCTCAGACATGTAATATATTGAAGGAAATATGCCCTGAGAGGCAATAATAAACTTGTTATTATGTATTCCTTATATATGATAGATGTTTATTTTACATGCTAGAATTGTATTGATCGGAAACATAAATACATGTGTGTTTAATAAACAAAAAGGGTTCCTAGTTATGCCTCTCTTATAGACTAGCTTGCTGATTAACAAGATGATCAAGGTTTCCTGATCATGGACATTGGATGTTGTTAATAACAAGGTCACACCATTGGTGGAATGATGTGATGAACATTCATCCGAAGTATAGCATTACGATCAAGTCATTATGTTTATATTGCTATAACATCATACGAAGTAATCTTTATCCTTAGACCATGAGATCATGTTAATTGCTAACACCGGAAGAGTATCTTGATAACATCAAATGTCACACCGTAACAGGGTGACTATAAAGATGGGTTCAGTACTACAAAGGCGTTATGTTGAGGCTCATGGATCAAGAGTGGAATTTGTCAATCCCGATGACGGATAGATATACTATGGGCCCTCTCGGTGATATCACATTGAGATAGCTTGTAAGCAAGTGATGTGGTCACTAGAATGTTATATCACGGGAACGAGAAAAGAGTGCATGTCGGTAACGAGATCAAACTAGGTATGGAGATACCGATGATCGAATCTCGGACATGTAATATATCACGAGACAACGGGATTTAGTTACAAGCGTTAAAGGTTCTCATGATCACAGAAGTCATCGTTGAATGTGTAGGAGTTAGTACGGATCTCTAGGTCTCGCTGCTGATTATTGATCGGAGAAGGGTCTCGATCATGTCTGCATTATTCGCGAACCGTAGGGTGACACACTTAAGAGTTACCGGACACCATTTTGGAGCACATATGTTTTAGACGAAAGAATTGCAAAGCACAGGAATTGTTTCAATAGAAACCGAAAATTGTTTCGGGTGAAATTGCAGAAAGTGGTTCTGCATGTGATATTGAAATATTGCAAGGGGCTATATGTGAATGTTTGTTAATTAAAGTATTAACAAAATTCTGAATAAATTTAATAAAAGAGTTTTATTAAATGAGAGAGCATTAAACTTGGAGAATTTTAATGCATTTAAAGAGGAGACTTTAAAAGGGAATGTGAAGAGGCATTTTAATGTGGAGGGGTTACCACCACATGAATGGGGGAGGTGGGGGGTCACCCCCCCATGCGCCGGCCATGGAGAGGAGGGGCACCCCCCTCCTCCTATAAAAGGCCACCCATTCCCTCCTTCATCCACACACCTCCTTGTGAAGGATCTCTCTCCCCCTCTAGAATTATTCCCCCATGGTCTCGGATTAGCGAGATACATGTTCCCGGTGGCATTTCGTCTGGAAGGAGTTGCTGCTTCCGCTGGATCGCTGGAGCGAGGAGGTGGAGGTTGTCCGGTGGCTTGAACATGTGTGCGAGTACGGATGCGCTGCTGAGTTGCGGCGCTCGGACTTCCTCACGATCTTGAGATCGGCAAGTGTACGACTACATCAACCACAAGTTCCTACTCGTTAACAAATCTCGTTGTCTTCGAGGGTAAGTTCTCGTGGGATGTATATCCACCCGTTGCTTTGTACCTAGTAGATAGATCTTGGCGTATAGTTCACACTGTAGGAATTTTTTTGTTTTCTATGCTGCGGACCCAACAGTGGTATCAGAGCCTGATCTATGCGTAGGTGCTTTGCACGGGTAGAACACATATGTTTATATGTGGGCAATGATGATCATATTATTGCATCTTCTATGTATTTTGGATATTGGTGGCATAGTGGGATGAAGCGGCCCAGACTAACCTTACATGTCATCGTACATGAGACCGGTTCCACGACTGACATGTAACTTGTTTTGCATAAGTGGCTGGTGGGTGTCTGTCTCTCCTACTATAGTCAATATCTGATTTACAACGAGTTTCTAATAACTTAGTTATCCTCGTTGTGGTTCATGTTCGTAGGTGAGAACGGTTCTATCTCCGAAAGCCCTAAGCCACGTAAAACTTGCAATTGATAAATTAGAGGCGTCTAGTTTAGATCGTTGGTGGGCTAGTGTATTGATATGGTATTGTTGTAAGTAGATGTATGATAGATACTCTTACAACACATTCAACGTGTAAGTTCGATAGACCTTGGCCTTACACACAAAGGAATGATAGAGATCATACCACGATGCAAATGATAGAGATCAAATGCATGGGCCATATCATCTCACTTTACACATTAGATGTTAGCATCTTATACTGCTAGTTTGGCGCTTTTGGTATCATTATAAGATGATACCTCATTTAGATATCAAGATAAAATGTGTTCTTCCTTGAGTATGCACCGTTCTATGGATCATGTTTCGAGACATCACGTGATGATCGGGTGTACTCGACTCTACGCTTTCATACAACGGGTGTAAGACAGTTTTACACACGCGAGTACTAAGGTTCTTACTTGGCGAGCCTAGAATGTACAGACATGGCCTCGGAACACGGACCGAAAGGTTAAGCATGAGTCATATGGTTGATATGATGCCCATATAGATGCTCGCCTTTGAAGCTACACCGACTCACGTGATGATCGGACTTGGTGTAGTGGATTTGGTTCATGTAATCACCAAAAAGGCACGAGGGATGTCGTTTTTGAGTGGGAGTTCATTAGTAATTTGGATTAGTTGAACTCAATCTATCATAAACTTAGTCTAAATAGACTTTACAAATTCTGTTGTAGATGGCACCACCTGCATTTAATTTCAATGTGTTCATGGAGAAAGAGAAACTTGCTGCGAATGGTAGCAACTTCACCAACTGGGCTATGAATTTGAGGATTCTCCTCACTGCTGCACAAAAGCAATATGTGCTAGATGCGCCGCTAGGCCCCCCACCAGCTCCTGATGCCCCTGACGAGGAAAAGAATGTCTGTGTGACTCGTCAGGAGGACCACAACTTAGTTCATCGCGGCATACTGTATGGGCTAGAGCCAGAACTTTGAAAGTGTTTCGAAAATGGCAATGCCTTTGATACCATGGGAGAATTGATAATGATTTTCGATACCCATGCTGCCGTAGAGAGTTATAATGCTACTGAAAAGTTCTTTAGCTGCATGATGGAGGAGAATAGATCCGTTAGTGAGCATGTACTCAAAATGTCTGGGTACGCCGATAAGCTTGTGTCCTTGGGAATAACGATTCCAATTGACTTGGGCATACATCGTGTTCTCCAATCTCTGCCACCTAGCTACAAGAGCTTCGTGATGAACTATAATATGCATGGCATGAAGAAGAATCTTCCCGAGCTTCTGTCAATGCTTAAGATTGCAGAAGTGGAGATTAGGAAAGAACATCAAGTGTTGATGATCAATAGGACCACCGGTTTCAAGAAGGACAAGAAAGGCAAGCACAAGGGAAAGAAGGGTGGCAAATCTGTTGCCGCGCCTGAAAAGAAACCCCGAGCTGGCCCTAAGTCCGATACTGAGTGCTACTATTGCAAGGGGACTGGCCATTGGAAGCGCAACTGTCCCAAGTATTTGGCGGACAAGAAGTCCAGCAAGGCAAACAAAGGTATATGTGATATACATGTTATTGATGTGTACTTGACTAGTACTCGCAGTAGCACCTGGGTATTTGATGCGGGATCGGTTGCTAATATATGTAACTCGATTCAGGGGCTGCGGAACAAGCGACAACTAGCAAGGGATGAGGTCACAATGCGGGTCGGCAATGGATCAAGAGTTGATGTGATCGCCGTTGGAACGCTGCCTCTCCATATGCCATCGGGATTAGTCATAAACCTAAATAATTGTTATTTGGTGCCTGCACTTAGCATGAACATTGTATCCGGATCGTGTTTGATGCAAAGTGGTTATTCGTTTAAATCTGAAAACAATGGTTGTTTGATTTATATGGATAATATCTTTTATGGTCATGCACCTGTGTTGAATGGTTTATTTCTGATGGATCTCGATAGTAATATTATGCACATTCATAATGTTAATGCTAAAAGGATTAAACTTGATGATGATATATCTGCATATATGTGGCACTGCCGTCTAGGTCATATTGGCGTTAAACGCATGAAGAAACTCCATTCTGATGGACTTTTGGAATCATTTGATACATGTGAGCCATGCCTTATGGGCAAGATGACTAGAATGTCGTTTTTCGGTTCAATGGAACGGGCGACAGATCTATTGGAAATCATACATACTAATGTGTGTGGACCAATGAGTGTGTCGACGCGAGGTGGATATCGTTATTTTGTTACTTTCACGGATGATTTGAGTAGATACAGGTATATCTATTAGATGAAACACAAGTCTGAAACTTTTGAAAAGTTCAAGGAATTTCACAATGAAGGGGAAAATCATCATAATAGAAATATCAAATTTCTATGGTCTGACCATGGAAGAGAGTATCTAAGTTACGAGTTTAGCACACACATGAAAGAGTGTGGAATAGTTTCACAACTCACGCCTGCCGGAACACCACAACGTAATGGTGTGTTAGAACGTCGTAATCGTACCTTATTGGATATGGTTCGATCTATGATGTCTCTGACTGACTTGCCACTGTCATTTTGGGGTTATGCACTAGAAACAGCTGCATTCACTTTAAATCGGGCACCATCTAAATCCGTTGAAACGACACCGTATGAATTATGGTTTGGAAACAAACCTAAGCTGTCATTTCTTAAAGTTTGGGGATGCGATGTTTATGTGAAGAAACTTCAACTAGATAAACTCGAACCCAAAGCAGAAAAATGCGTCTTCATAGGATACCCTAAGGAAACGATTGGGTATACCTTCTATCACAGATCCGAGGGCAAGATTTTTGTTGCCAAGAATGGATCCTTTCTTGAGAAGGAGTTTCTCGCGAAAGGTGTGAGTAGTCGGAAGGTAGAACTCGAAGAGGTTATTGAACCTTCTCTTCATGAAATGGCGAGTAGCGCAGCACCGAAAGTTGTTTCGGAGTTGACTTCACCTAATGAAGAGAGAGCTAATGATATTAATCATGAAACTCCGAAAGAGGAAACTACCAAACCTCGCAGGTCAAGCAGGACACGTGCAACTCCTGAACTGTATGGCAATCCTGTTGTGAATTTCATGGTTGATGAAATGGATGACCCTGCGACGTATGAAGAAGCGATGATGAGCCCGGATTCCAACAAATGGCTAGAAGCCATGAATTCCGAGATGGAATCCATGTACGAGAACCAAGTTTGGACCTTGGTGGACTTACCTCACGATCGAAAGGGTGTTGAGAATAAATAGATTTGATGCTGATGGTAATGTGACCATCTATAAGGCTCGACTTGTCACAAAGGGGTTTCGACAAATTCAAGGAGTTGACTATGATGAGACATTCTCTTCCGTAGAGATGCTTAAGTCAGTTAGGATTATGTTAGCAATTGCTGCATATTTCGATTATGAAATATGGCAGGTGGATGTCAAAACTGCGTTCCTCAATGGTAATATTGAAGAAGAGTTGTATATGATACAACCTAAGGGTTTTGTCGATCCTAAGTATGCTAATAAGGTATGCAAACTTCATCGATCCATCTATGGACTGGAGCAAGCATCCCGGAGTTGGAATCTCCGCTTTGATGAGGTGATCAAAGAGTTTGGATTTGTCCAAACTTATGGAGAGGCTTGTATTTACAAGAAAGTGAGTGGGAGCAATGTGGCATTTTTGATATTATATGTGGATGACATATTATTGATTGGAAATGATATAGATCTTTTAAACAGTGTTAAAAGTTATCTAAATAGCAAATTTTTGATGAAAGACCTTGGTGAAGCGTCATATATATTAGGCATTAAAATCTATAGAGATAGATCAAGGCGCCTAATTGGGCTATCGCAGAGTACATACCTTGATAAGATATTAAAGAAGTTTAATATAGACGAAAGTAAGAAGGGGTTCTTACCTATGTTGCAAGGCAAGACATTGAGTAAGACTCAAAGTCCGGCTACGGCGGAAGAAAGAGAGATGATGGATAAGATCCCCTATGCCTCGGCCATAGGCTCTATTATGTATGCCATGCTATGTACAAACCGGATGTGGCACATGTTATTAGTTTGACTAGTAGGTACCAATCTGATCCAGGTTCGGAATACTGGATAGCGGTAAAGAACATCCTCAAGTACTTGAGAAGAACTAGGGATATTTTTCTCATATACGGAGGTGAAGAAGAGCTAGTCGCTAAGTGTTATGTCTATGCTAGCTTTGACACCGATCCGGATGACTCTAAGTCTCAATCCGGATACGTATTTCTCTTGAACGGAGCAGCAGTTAGTTGGAGGAGTTCCAAACAACCTGTGGTGGCTGGATCAACGACGGAGGCGGAATATGTTGCTACTTCAGAAGCAGCGCAGGAAGTGGTTTGGATGAAAGAGTTCATTACTGAACTAGGTGTGGTTCCTAGTGCATTGGACCCAATGGTGATCTATTGTGACAACAATGGAGCCATAGCCAACGCAAAGGAACCGAGGTCTCACAAGAATTCCAAGCATATTAAGCGCCGGTTTCACTCCATCCGCGAGCATGTCAAGGATGGAGATATAAAGATTTGTAAAGTACACACGGACCTAAATGTAGCAGATCCGTTGACTAAAGTTCTCCCTAGGGCAAAACATGATCAACACCAGAACTCCATGGGTGTTAGATTTATCACTATATGAACTAGATTATTGTCTCTAGTGCAAGTGGGAGACTGAAGGAAGTATGCCCTAAGAGGCAATATGTAGCACCCCGGGAAAATCACTACTAGAAAATCGCTGTTGTTTTTACTTTGTGTATCATCATGACATCATCATCATGGTCATCATGCCACATTTCATGGATCATATTTAAAATATTGCTTTTGTTGTTGCATTGCATTTGTACCTTGTTTGTATCTTGGTTGTGTGTTCTTGCTATCACCCCACTCTCCCCCTATTTGTATCTCAATATTTTTTTTCTACAATGTTGGGATCCATGTATAGGATCCACTACTTATAAGTGGCTTTTATTCTTTTTACTACAACCCTAAATTCCATATTCCTGTAATTGCCTAGATGGCATGTGTATGTGGGAATCTCTTATCCTTTAATAGTTTCCCTCTTGTCCCCATTTAATTGCCTCCTCTCTTTGTTCAAAAGCTTCTGAAAAACAATTCAAAATGATTTGAATCAAATGCTTGTTTGAATTAGTACAATTTTGGGTCAGCTTCAACAAAATCCAGAGAGTGGCGGCAGTTGAAGGTTGAAGTTCAGTTAACTTCAGATAGCAGGCAGCGGTGTTGTGACATCTTCAGTTAACCAAGACTCTGTTTATCTTCTTCCTCCTGCCGAGTCAGCTGTACGACCACCTCCTCCACCGCTTGATATTTTTTTCCTGCCCGCTGGATGCACGTCGTACAGCTCTGTCCCTGCTACTTGAGACCATCCAGTGCGCATCAGACCCTAGATCCCCTATGTTTCCACCGAACCTCACCATGGCCGCCAGGGTGCGCTGCTTCGCGCCGCCATCCTAGTCGACGCCAGGAACCACCGAGAAGCTGAGGAGCTTCCCCGTCCCCTTCCGCATCGAACGCACCCCAGAGGAGGAGCCGGACCTGCCAAGAACGTCATTCCCATCGACAATGTCTTCTGTGCCGAGCACCTCGGCACAGCAACGTCGTGCCCGACCTCCTCCGGCCACGCCGTCGTTGTAGACCGCTTCGGGGTGAGCTCAGATTTAATCTCCTGCAGTTTCCTATTCTATTTCTGTCATCGCGCTGTTTCCGGCGTGACCCGCTGTTCGATTTCCATCCAGGTCTGAAACTCTGAATTTCCTGAAGGTCACCAGAGTCATCCGTCGCGTGCACACCCTCCCACCATCGTCTGCGTCAACCAGGACTAGATCGCCACTCTTCTGCTTCCTTTTAATTCTGCTCACGCCCGATCGACCACCATGTATGTTGCCAGGTTAGAGCATCCACGTTTCAGCTAGCTAGTTTCTTACGATCCACCTGCTTGTTTTTCTTCTTCTAGAGTAATTGACGCAGCTATGTAAGCATCGATGCATTCTGAACGTTGTTCTCTGTGCCATGTAAATAGTCTATCCATTGCCTGATCAGAGTTTAGAAAAACGTACACTGTATTATACCCTTTTAAATCAACTAAATTTGTGTCAGTTCAGATCTGTTTAAACAAGTGACTTATGTTTGGTAGTAGTATCACGGAAGGACATTAGAAATGTTATATGATCTTCTATTTTAAACACACTAAAATTTTCCATTACACAAATGCTTTTATTAAATGATAACATAAATTTTTCCATAACTTTTAAATTCCAAATCCAATTCTTGCATGAAATATATCTATCTTGCCTAGGAAAATGCAATGATCCCAAATATGACATCCATATCATCAAGTGCACCACGCATCATGCCTTTTTAAAATAATAGCAAGGTTTATGTAAATAAAATATGCCAAATAAAATTGTGCTTTATTTGTTTAATGTTGGAAATGCCTTACCAATATTGTATCATCAATGTGGTATGCAAATGACAACTTTTCAAATTGTTTTGCATCATTAACTTGCCATGAAATGCATCATATCATAATCATGCCGATCTTTCGCATTAGTTGTAATTATTGCATCGCTTGTTTCTTTTAGTGCTTTGCTTCTTCGCGGATTAGGCCGATGAGTTGATGCGAGTATCGACAAGTCCTTCGGATAATGTATCTTCGGCTATGTTTCCCAGGCGAGCATTCTCCCCCTTTCTACCTATTTTGTATTTATAGTCTTTATTTCCTCCTGTTGATCTATTGCTATCCGTGTCGTGATGCTTTAGTTTCCGAACACCAGTTATATCCCGTGCAGCCTCTATATTGCCTTGGACACCTCCTATTACCCGTGTTTGGTAGATAGCTGGCCTTGCGAGTCGTAGTTGCTTGCTCAGGTGCGATCTCGTGTTGTCAAGTACCACAGTTGTTGAAATGCTGGCAGATGCTTATTGGCGGAGATGCTTACTGGTAGAGATGATCATGACTTCAAATACAACTATTAAAATGCTAGATATAACTAATGCAGAGGCATCGGTGGGCAATAGATGTTATTTGGTTCTTCCACGCTCACTTGTGTCCCGTAGGACCCCGAGTACTTGATACCTGTTCCTTGATTTTTCGCACTATCCACATCCGGGAGGCCTTATGGACCCCCCTGAGCCAGAGCTTGATTCATTTCTATTTCTTGGGGCCACAAAGTAGTTTGGGGCTTTATTACTATCCTGTACTTATGCCATGCTTTACTGCTTTATTTAAGATTGTGCGTGGAGCACCTGTACTGTTTTGGATCGCGCCATGTTTTCACGGTATCGACAAGCCCAGTCACACTTTCGGGTTCCCAGTCGTTAACAGCCGTCGTCGCAAACCCTGGGTCCGTTCCGGAGCCGGCCAACTTCGTTGCGGGTAGCTTAGTGGGGTGGCCCCCTGAAATATTTCTGAATCCTGTGATCGCTTTGTCGTGAATGCCTCGTTGGGTTTTGAGTTGGTTTTTCCGAGGTTGATCGAGTGTGTGTTGCTATTTGTGCACCCCTGCAGGGTAAAACTTTCTGAAAGTCGTGTCCGCGGTTATGGACGACTTGGAGCACAGTATCTCGATCATAGACAAGCATAACTAAAGTAGTGCTATAAATTTGACTTAATGTGTGACTAGTAAACAGCTGCAATTATAACGGAATGGATATTAAAAATGCCAACAACTGGTGGATCTGGGTTGTTTGTTATATATGCCTAGTAAGTATTGCAACTCCAATGGAACGTGATAAAAGTGTCAACAACTGTTGGGTTTTGGGATTCCCCAGGACAATTATATTTGACTAGTAAATGTTCCAACTACCACGGAATGGTTAACTAAAACTGCCCACTACTTATGCTATCAGGATGACTCATGATATCTATATCTGATTAGTAAGTGCTGCAACTATAACGAAATGAATAAAACTGCCCACTGTGTAGTTCCTTGGTCCGACTTCCTCGTTTGGTCTCGAGGGGGAAATACCAGGATGGGTTTGTTTGGTGTTAGCTTTAGGTTGGATCCGAATAGGTCTTTCTTATCCCTCTCTGATAACCGTCAGTTGTACCGAGTCTCTATAGGTTGTTTAGTGCCGCTGCGCTGCCGCTTCATCCCACCATACCTATGTAGGCGAGAGCCGCCGAATTCTAGCCTCGCCATGTACTAGCCTCAGTACTGACGCTCCTCTTTTTCCTTTGCCCTTTGTCGGCACCCCTTTTGTTTAGCAGGTTTGATATCCACGTCGTTAGCAGGGTTACCCTTCCGGCTTGGCCTGGGCAGGGTTATGGACGCCATTGGTTATTCTTCAGGTCTCTTAGCCCCATTTGCATCTTGTCCGTAGTCGGACGCTCTATCGTTTCCAAGGTGATTTGGATCTTTGTATTATATATGTGTATTCTTGACTCAGGGAGTCGTTGATGTATATATCTGTTCCGTGGGTCCCATCGAGGACTGTTGTGTAATGTTATTACTTTGTTTTCCACCCGCACGAAAGTGCCTGGTGGGCGTCCTTGAATCGTTTCTATGCGGGTTTGGCGGAAAAGGCTAAAACTTGCATAGGGCCAATTTGAGGGTGTTACACAATAATAAAGTTGTTATTATGTATTCCTTATATATGATAGATGTTTATTTTACATGCTAGAATTGTATTGATCGGGAACATCAATACATGTGTGTTTAATAAACAAAAAGGGTTCCTAGTTATGCCTCTCTTATAGACTAGCTTGCTGATTAACAAGATGATCAAGGTTTCCTAATCATGGACATTGGATGTTGTTAATAACAAGGTCACACCATTAGTGGAATGATGTGATGAACATTCATCCGAAGTATAGCATTACAATCAAGTAATTATGTTTATATTGCTATAACATCATACGAAGTAATCTTTATCCTTAGACCATGAGATCATGTTAATTGCTAACACCGGAAGAGTATCTTGATAACATCAAACGTCACACCGTAACAGGGTGACTATAAATATGGGTTCAGTACTACGAAGGTGTTATGTTGAGGCTCATGGATCAAGAGTGGAATTTGTCAATCCCGATGACGGATAGATATACTCTGGGCCCTCTCGGTGATATCACATTGATATAGCTTGCAAGCAAGTGATGTGATCACTAGAATGTTATATCACGGGAACGAGAAAAGAGTGCATGTCGGTAACGAGATCAAACTAGGTATGGAGATACCGATGATCGAATCTCGGACATGTAATATATCGCGATACAAAGGGATTTAGTTACAAGCATTAAAGGTTCTCACGATCACAAAAGTCATCGTTGAATGTGTAGGAGTCCGTACGGATCTCCAGGTCCCGTTGCTGATTATTGATCGGAGAAGGGTCTCGATCATGTCTGCATTATTCGCGAACCGTAGGGTGACACACTTAAGAGTTATCGGACACCATTTTGGAGCACATATGTTTCAGATGAAAGAATTGCAAAGCGCAGGAATTGTTTCAATAGAAACCGGAAATTGTTTCGGGTGAAATTGCAGAAAGTGGTTCTGCATGTGATATTGAAATATTGCAAGGGTCTATATGTGAATGTTTGTTAATTAAAGTAATTAACAAAATTCTGAATAAATTTAATAAAAGAGTTTTATTAAATGAGAGAGCATTAAACTTGGAGAATTTTAATGCATTTAAAGTGGAGACTTTAAAAGGGAATGTGAAGAGGCATTTTAATGTGGAGGGGTTACCACTACATGAATGGGGGAGGTGAGGGGTCACCCCCCCATGCGTCGGCCATGGAGAGGAGGGGCACCCCCCCTCCTCCTATAAAAGGCCACCCATTCCTTCCTTCATACACACACCTCCTTGTGAAGGATCTCTCTCCCCCTCTAGAATTATTCCCCCATGGTCTCGGATTAGAGAGATACATGTTCCCGGTGGCATTTCGTCTGGAAGGAGTTGCTGCTTCCGCTGGAGCGAGGAGGTGGAGGTTGTCCGGTGGCTTGAATGTGTGTGCGAGTACGGATGCGCTGCTGAGTTGTGGCGCTCGGACTTCCTCACGATCTTGAGATCGGCAAGTGTACGACTACATCAACCACGAGTTCCTACTCGTTAACAAAACTCGTTGTCTTCGAGGGTAAGTTCTCGTGGGATGTATATCCACCCGTTGCTTTGTACCTAGTAGATAGATCTTGGCGTATAGTTCACACCGTAGGAAATTTTTTGTTTTCTATGCTGCGGACCCAACATATATCGCGAGACAAAGGGATTTAGTTATGACGTTAAAGGTTCACACAATCACAAGAGTCATCGTTGAATATGTGGGAGTCAGTACAGATCTCCAGGTCCCGCTGCTAATTATTGATCGGAGAGGGGTCTCGATCATGTCTACATTATTCGCGAACCGCAGGGTGACACACTTAAGGGATACCGACACTATTTGGAGCAAATATGTTTCAGATAAAGATTTAAGAAAGTGTTGGATTTATTTCGATGGAAACCGGAATTGTTTCAGGTGAAATTGCAGAAACTGGTCCTGCATGTGATATTGAAATGTTGCAGGGGGGTTTATGTGAATGTTTGTTAATTAAAGTAACAAAATTCTGAATAAAGTAAATAAAACAGTTTTATTTAATGAGAGCTTGCATTAAATTTGGTGGAAATTTAATGGAGGTGAGTGGAATTTTGAGTGGGAGGCTAATTATGTGAGTGGGAGCTCCACCCACATGAATCTGGAAGAGGTGGGGCCACCTCTTTTGGCCGCCGGCCATGGTGAGGGGCTTCCCCCTCTCCCTATGAAAGTCCCCCACTCCCTCCTCTCATCTCACACCTCCTCATGAAGGATCTCTCTCCCCCTCTAGTTATTCCCATGGTCTCAGATTAGCGAGATACATGTTCCCGATGGCTTTATCTGGAAATAAGTTGCTGCTTCTGCTGCTTTTCTGGAGCGAGGAACGGAGGTTGTCGGGGTACCGGACGTGTGTGTGATCACGGATGCACCGCTGCTTTGTGGTGTTGGACTTGGTGGTGTTGGACTTGCTAGAGCTGGATCTGATGGACATGCTGGAGCCAGACCTGCTGGACTTGCTGGACTTTATCACGATCTTGAGATCAGCAAGTGTACAACTACATCATCCACGAGTTCCAACTTGTTAACAAAGCTTTGTTGTCTTCGAGGATAAGTTCTCTATGGATGCATATCCACCCATTGCTTGTATCTAGTAGATAGATCTTGGCGTATAGTTCCCATCGTAGGAATTTTTTGTTTTCTATGTTGCGAACCCAACACATTGTCCTTCTCCTTCCACCACAATGGGTTCCTCAACAGGGCGGAAAAATCCCACACCCATTCTTCTTATGGCTTGAGGAGTAATTTCATCACCTACATCACCAAGATCAATTTGCCCCACTTGGGAGCCATTATGCTCTTCGAATCTCACGTTAGAGGAAACTATAACTTTCCCGATGGACTTGTTATAGATCCTATAAGTGTGAGAGTCCGATGCATAGCCAACAAAGATACCTTCAATAGTACGAGACTCAAATTTATACAATCGGTTCCCTTTCTTGAGAATATAGCACTTGCACCCAAACACTCGAAGGTAGGAAATACTAGGCTTGTTACCGATGAGGATCTCATATGGAGTCATATCCAAATGCTTGCGAAGATAAACCCGGTTGGCAATATGACAAGCGGCAGAGATAGCTTTGGCCCAAAAGTTATATGGGGACTTGAACTCCACAATCATGGTTCTTGCCATATCCATAAGGGTCCAGTTCTTCCTTTCCGCCACAACATTTTGTTGTGGGGTATAAGGAGTGGAATATTGATGCTTGATACCCTCATCACCAAGAAACTCATCAAGGGTGTAGTTCTTGAACTCAGTCCCATTGTCACTTCTAATGGCCAAGATCTTCTTGTTGTGTTGACGTTGCACTTCATTGGCAAAGTTGATGATGGTTTTTTTAGTCTCACTCTTCTTCTTGAAGAAATATACCCATGTGTATCTTGAGTAGTCATCAACAATAACCAAACAATACTTCTTCCCCCCAAGACTATCAAAGGACAGAGGACCAAAGAGATCCATGTGAAGGAGCTCCAAGATCCCATCGGAATAGATGGTGGTAGCTGGGTGGTGTGCCGTCTCATGGAGCTTCCCTTCAATGCATGCCCTACACACAAGATCATTGACAAAACGCACATTCTCTTTTAAACCAAGGATGTGGCCTCCCGTATGGAGGCTTTGCAAAGACCTCATGTTGATGTGGGTAAGACGGCAATGCCAAAGCCATCCCACGTCACCTTTATCCATTAGGCACGTCGCGGTAGGTGTGGGTTTCTTATCGAAATCTACCACATACAAACCATTCTCGGTGTACCCAACAAAGGATATAGAGAGAGTCTTGCTCCACATGAGAACCACAACCTTAGGGGTAAAGTAGACATTAAAGCCCATAAGTTTGAGTTGATGAACGGAAAGTAAATTGTATGAAAGGGTTTTGACAAGCATAATGTCACCAATGGATATATCCGGTGCGACCACTACCTTACCCAAACCCAATACCTTAGGAGTTGATCCATGTCCATAAGTGACACACATATTGGAAGTATTAGGTCTCGTCTCGTCAAGCATCTATTTGCTTCCGGTCATATGACTTGTGGCACCAGTATCAACCACCCATTTTATTCCACCGGAAGCATAACCCTACAAGAAATCAATGCTTGGCTTTAGGTACCCATTGTTGAATGGGTCCTCGTTTGTTAGTCACAAGAATCTTGGGAACCCAAATAGCCCAATGAGAATCATATCCATAAGAGGTTCCTACATATTTAGCATATACATGACCATCATAAGATTTCATAAGGACATAGGATGGGTTATATATTCCTGCAAAATCATTATGAGATGGTTCATCACCATTCTTAGTGACACTTGGTTCCTTCTCTTTTGCCATCTCCCCCTCCTTCACAAAAGTAATCGTTTTGGAAGGGGAGAGGACAAGTTCTTCTTCTTCTTACCCTTGCTTTTCTTCTTTGACTTGGATGCAAACCCGTAACATCCCAACATTAGAGCTTAGAAATAAGCTGAGATCAGGTAGTATAACTTGATCTAAGGGTAGATCAAATGTAATGAAACTAAGTCAAAACACACTACTCAATAAGGAGTACCGTATCTTCTTGAGATCATGACATGGTATTCCATACAACAACTCAAGGATGAATACTTAATATTCTAAAGATTATATCAAGGTGTTATCTACAACAAAACCTGAATACCCAATCAAGTATATAACTCCAAGTAAAGAAACACCATAACTAAACCTTGATATACTTGCTTGCCATAGTTATTCCTATAATGAGAATCATGGTAGTTTCTAAACATTAACTCTTATCACAAATAGAGTAGAAAAGGAACTCAAGCCAAGACCATTCATCACATCTCTTTATTGTCATATTAAGAAATGCCATTCCTATTTAACCAAGTCCTAGTGTCAATTAATCATCAATGTTGAGTAATCAATTCCTGACCTAGAACTTATTGACCTATTATATTAACCTTCCGAAGACCTTAAGTAAATTAATAAGGAGAAGGAACTAGATATGGTACAGTGTGCCATCATCAATGGAATGTGATCCTTGGTGGTGATCAAACCATTGAATGTTGGAGGAGTTAACTCATTCATAAGTTAACAAGAAGTATCTAAACCTAAGAATTAGCTAATACTTGAGAAGTTATCAGAAAGCTAGAAACGGTAGAATGTCAAATAATAAATCTTGTTAAGCCAAGTAGATACAAATTTGGAGTAAGCTTCCTTAACAAGATAAACTCTATAAAGAAACTAGTACAAGTCTACTACTTAGTTGATGATAGATCTTGATCAGACAATTAGAAGCCTAAGCATAGCATGATCAAAGGATGGTGGTTATTATTCTAAAGTAACTTGAGAATAGATGACTAGTTGATGAAGAAGAGTTGTGAGTATACCAAATTAGGGAAAACCTTAGTAAGATGAATAATCTAGCTTGATTATGAGAAGTCAAGCTAGGGTTTGATGAAGTATATAATATGAGTATTATGGAGTAGTTGGAGGCATAGTAGTTTAACCAAGTTAATACAAGAACAAATTGTATTATGGAGAGTAGTACCATACCTATTCTAGAGTATTGTTATCACATGTGATATATAGAGAGAACTATAATCTTACAAGCCTTGGAAGTAAATGCAAGGTGAATAAAAAAGGAGTTAATGTATGGAGTTAGTAATAGCTACAATGATGGATTCATGAGAGGTAGTTTAGAGATGGAAGTTATATGTAGAAGAATGAAGAATGAGAACTATTGAAGTGGCATGACCATGTCATAATATGATGATAGATATGGTAGAGCCAGATAACTAGTTTATTTAGGCAGAAGAGATCCTAGTGAAGTAGAGGAGAGATTTAAATAGAGTATATTTAGGAAAGGAATTCCTTAACTATGATCCAAGCTTAGTGAAGTGTGAGGATAGGAATTCTTTAGAAGCCTTAACCAAGATCGTATCAACCAGGACAAGACCTATGTCTACCTCTTTGTCCAAAACCCTAGAATCAAATTGATAGTGGAACCATTTCCTATTCCTAGATAACCATTGAATAATATCTCTTAGACAAGTGAAGCTTCCAAGAGATAATTAGAGAACCAGATGAGTGTTTATGGATGGAAGCCTTGTTTGTTTTATTATCTTAAACCCTAATAGACACCTAGTCTCATGGAATCATCAAGACCATATTAAGAAGTAATCTTTATAGCTCACTCTAAGTTGAGATATCATTTAGGATTATAAATTCTGGATCAATCCTTATACCTTGATCTCTACCAACCTTCACTAATAAACTTGAGGGTAGTGTATCCTATAGGGTCCATAGTAAGTGTGGAATTAGAAAACCTAAGTAGATGTTGTTGGGCATTGAGATCACTTGTGCCACATAAATGATAATGGTTGGTCACCATTCTATAATAAACTTCTATCAAACCATTAACCACACTTAAGAAAGTAGTGAACAACTAGTTCGAGAAGTGATACTTGCCTACTTTGGAATAAGTAGGATGGTGATGGATATAATTTTAGAGGAACTTGAATAAAGGAAATTCCAAACTTTGAGAACCATAAAACTCAACCTTCTACAAACTAAAGATAGTTATTTGTACATGAATATTTTAATTTCTTTATAAATGATTGTTATTCATGCTTAATAACTTAACCAAGATTGCTCTATAGCAATTCTAAACACTGCAATACAAGTGGAATTTGAATAGGAAAATTCGCCAACTTTAAAGAACATTGGAATTTAAATCACTACATTTTAAACCCCAGGGTTTAATACCTTGTAATATATTTGCATAGTTCCTTTATGTGAGGCTAAGTATGAATATATTTCATGGAAAACATTAACTATCTTAAAATTTACCATCACAATTTTTATGGTGAAAATAAAATCATTTTATAAGGTTTATATATAGTAAACCAAAACACCCAAAAACCCTAATCTCAATTAATATTTTCTAACAAAATAATCCTATATATAATCATGATTAGTGTAAATACCAATATGAGAATGCCAAACCAATTGGCAGATTAAACCATGTAGAACCCTTGATTGATTTACTGAATTTTGAATATTTAAATCATTGAGGAAATTGGTATTGCAAAAGAAAACACAAAACAGAAAATATAAAAAAGAAGAAGCAGAAAAAGAAATAGCCAGAGGAACTGGCCCATGGCCTAGCAAAGCCGGTGCTAACTGTCCCCACGCATGTGCTCCGCAGCCTCCCGCTCACCTTGCCGCGACCCAATAGCATCCCAGCCCAAAATACCGTTCCGTACTCGCTATCGTCGTCGTCCACCTTGCGACGCCCCCGAAGAAGGTGTGTGTTGCCGTCCGCCGCGTCGGAGTGCGCCAAGATGCTCGCTGCCGTTGCCCAGGAGGGGATAAGGAGGCGACGACGACAACCCTGCCCATCCTCATCCTCATTTCCTCTCTCTCGCGCCCACTCTCTCTCCATGTCCGCCCAGCAAGTAAACCCTAGCTCCGGTGGGTCATCGGTAGAGATCGCCCTAGAGATCGTGGCATGGTCGTGGAGGAGTGCCTTGATGTCTTCTTCAAGCCTGTATCAATGGATGATTAAGGGGAGCTTGGAGGAGGGTGAATTTGAGCATTCCCTTTCATCGGTCTCCACCGAAAATCTTGACGAAGAACTCATCTCCAACCATGCTAGACTCCGTCAGCCAATGTACAAACACTAGGGTAAGCTAGCGCATCTCTAGACCTCTCTCTCTCGCTTGCTATATCGTGTCGTATACCTAGTCCCGACGTGCTCCGCCGAGCGCCAGCGTCAGTTGGCGTCGTAGTCACTATTCCGGTGACTATTTGCTAGCAGCGCCGCTGCTAATAGGTTCCCCGACATGCACTCGTTCGACCATAGTGACCGCGCATGCCAAAACCCGCTAGATCGCCGCTGTCGTGCATCGTCTGAACCTCACTGGTGTCGTGACGTCATCTCGACATCATGCTGGCGTCAGCCTTGACCGAGTCCACCAGTTGACTAGGTCTTCATCCCGCGTGGCAGATGATGTGGCCACTCGCCCACATGTCTATGACCTAGGGTAGGTTTTGAACCGGTATAAAGTATGTCCCCATTTAGTAAATAGTTAAAATAGTATAAATCCAAATATAAATAATTTCTAGAAATTTAATAAAATCAATAAATCTTATAAATTTAATATCTTTTGTTTTATAATTTAGAAAAATCTATATAATATATCAAAATGTTCAGAAAAATAAACTCTATAATAATCACCTATTTTCATATTTTATTCTCCAACTTAAGTAAGATAATAATTATTATTAGTAAATAACCTATTAGGGATAAATCTTAAATAAATATATTCTATTATTTAAAATCATAAAAATAAGTTTAATATATCAAAATTCTTAGAAAAACAAAATATACATTTATAAACTTATTTTGTACATTTTTGTGATACTTAACTAAGTATTTATTATTGATTTAGTATTTATAAAGTGATAAAACTTATAAAACTCATATCTTATTAATTAAAAATCATAAAATACTTATTATATACCAAAATGATCACAAAAATAAAAACTACACATTAAAAATATCATCTTGCACCTTTTGAATTCAAATAAAGGTAAAAGTTTAATAAGTCTTGATTAAAACTATTTTCTAATATCTTAATGGATAAAAAATACAAAAATCTTTACATTACCTTTAACATTGATTGTTGAAAGTCTAAAAGTGAATAATAAGTTACATTAATGTTTAAGTGGAATAAAAATAGGTCTAACCATTTTAAGATGTATTTGCTAAAACTACCATTTAAAAATTAAGTTTATCTTAATTTTCCTAAAAAGATTTTATCAATTATAAAATCAACTAAAATAGTGTATTGTTTATCACAAGGTTTCTATTCACTTATAAATTTAACAAAACACCACCCCATAAAAGCAACAACACTTATACACCACATTCATGGATATTAAGAAGTGAACCACCTGTAATAAGATGCCCTATTCAAAATATTCAAGTCTCCACTTGCTAGTGGAATGGCTACTCAAAATGCTAATTGTTTTCTTCGTTAATACTCATAACTAGTAAGAAAACATTAAAATGTTAGCTTTAAGTTTAAATGCTTCTACTTTGTAAAGTAATATTTTCCTCAAAGGTTATTCTTTTAAGAAATATTAAAAGTAATCCTTGAATACTTTTGTAAAAGCCCTAATTGATTAATAGTCTTGCTTAAGAAGTCTTTTAAATACCATGACCCATTTGAGTGCTTTAGTATTGTATGCTACTTGTTGTATTTACTTATTGTTTCACACACTCTCACAAGCCTTAATAAGAAGCACAAATGTGAAGCTGATATAAAAGAGAAACACATTCTAAAGAAACCATCACCAGTTTCCAAACCCTAGAGTTAATACGATTATTTTGGGGATTCGCGGTTATCCAACTGCATTACATTACTTATGCATAATTGCATCCTACTTTTTAAACATTAGTCCTTACCGGACCAAGGATGCTGATTTTAGATTTGGATCTTCTAGTATCTTGAAGATCGTGATTGCATAATCTTGCAATCACAAAAGGCAAGTTCACACTTGCTCATGTCTTTTCATTATTTTCTATCAAATGCTTGTAACTCAAATGTTGTCATCACTTGCATTTCAAAAAGTTCAAAAAACACTATTTTCATAATAATATGATTATGGATTATTTACCAATTGGTAATAATCTACTGATACAGTTCCAGTGGTAAAGGAACATAATATCTAGGACTTAATCAACCAATGTCGCCAGTGATTCTAGCGCCATATATTACGCGTTAACCATGAGATTTGGAATGGGACGGAGAAGTCAGCTGTATCTTCTTCCTTTCGCATGTAGCCGGATGCACGGGTTGTGGCTGTTATCCTTGTAGCGTGTACTAATTGGTAATTTGTAGAGGATATGCAGCATATGGGTGGGAACCCTCAACATCCCACGATAGTTCTAGCATCTGAACGGTCTATACTAACCATTGGCGTAATTCTATATGTGGGCATGGCGTACACCAAGGAGACATGCGGGATTGCAAAGTGGGCAGTAATTGGCTTGGATCTTAGACTAGGCCTAACGAGGGGTAACCTCGGCAATGCCCATGGTGATGCACTTAGGGTTTCGTGGAAAAGAGAATGCTGGGGATTTCATCGAATGTCAGGGAAACAATGGAATCAAAGTTGCCTGAATACTGAGCAATTGCACTATTACAAGTTGTCTCCTAGATTTCGGTACCCTTAGCATTCTCATATGCTTCACTCCTCCATTCATCCAACGAACTTAAGTTAAATAATCTATTCTCACCAGCAAGCTTATAGTCTCTATTAAGTTCTTTCACTGCCCAATAAGCTTTGTGTTCTAATTCTAAAGGCAGGTGGCAAGCTTTACCGTAAACCATTTTGTAAGGAGACATTCCCATAGGATTTTTGTAGGCAGTCCTATAAGCCAATAAAGCATTGTTCAACTTTTTAGCCCAATTTTTTCTAGATCTATTAACAGTCTTTTGCAAGATGGATTTAATTTCTCTATTTGATAGGTCTACTTGCCCACTAGTTTGGGGATGATAAGCTGAAGCAATTCTATGATTAAAATCATATTTAGCAAGGGTCTTTCTAAATCTACCATGAATGAAATGAGACCCTCCATCAGTCATAAGATATCTAGGCACTCCAAACCTAGGAAAGATAATATCCTTAAGAATTTTTAAAGAGGTTTCCCCATCAACACATTTTGTAGGTATGGCTTCTACCCACTTAGTAACATTGTCAACAGCAACAAGAATACGGGTGTGACCTTTTGAAGGGGGAAAAGGACCCATAAAGTCGAATCCCCAACAATCAAATGGTTCAATAACGAGAGAGTAATTCATAGGCATCTCATTGCGTCTAGAAATGTTCTCAACACGTTGGCACTCATCACATAAGACAAATTTTCTTGCATCTTTAAAAAGGGTAGGCCAGTAAAAACCTGACTGTAACACCTTCTGTGCGGTTCTATTTCCCGCATGATGTCCTCCATAGGCATTACCATGACATTTCCGTAATATCTCCTTTTGTTCATATTCTGGAACACATCTTCGCTAATACCATCTACTCTTTCTTTATATAAATGTGGGTCATCCCAAAAATAATGTCTCAAATCGTAAAAGAACTTCCTTCTTTGCTGTGCTGTAATAGTTGGAGGAAAATACTTGGAAACAATAAAGTTAGCATAATCCGCATACCAAGGGCTCCCTCGCGAGTTTACCCCTACTGCAGCCAACTGTTCATTTGGGAAACTATCATTAACAGACATAGGATCAAAAGAGATGTTTTCCAATCGAGATAAATTATCAGCAATAGGATTTTCAGCACCTTTCCTATCTATAATATGTAGGTCAAACTCTTGTAAGAGCAGCACCCATCTAATGAGCCTAGGCTTAGCATCTTTCTTTGTCATAAGGTACTTAATAGTAGCATGATTAGTATGAATGGTAACTTTTGAGTCAACAATATAAGGTCTAAACTTATCACAAGCAAAGACAACAGCTAAGATTTCTTTTTCAGTAGTAGCATAATTCTTTTGAGTAGCGTCAAGAGTCTTACTAGCATAATGGATAACATTTAACCTTTTATCTATTCATTGCCCAAGAACAACACCTACAGCAAAATCACTAGCGTCACACATGATTTCAAAGGGTAGGCTCCAATCAGGTGGTTAAACAATAGGAGCAGCAGTTAAAGCCTTCTTTAGAGTTTCAAGAGCTTCCTTACAATCATCATCAAAAACAAAGGGTACATCCTTTTGAAGAAGATTAGTGAGGGGTTTTGATATCTTAGAGAAATCTTTAATGAACCTTCTATAGAAACTAGCATGACCAAGGATACTATGAATACCTTTGACGTCTCTTAGACAGGGCATTTTCTCAATTGCCTCAGCTTTAGCTCTATTAACTTCTATGCCTCTTTTAGAAATATTATGTCCGAGGACAATCCTTTCATTAACCATGAAGTGGCATTTATCCCAATTAAGAACAAGATTAGTTTCTTCACATCTCTGCAAAACTTTATCAAGGTTGTGAAGACAATTATCAAAAGAAGTCCCATAGACGGAAAAATCATCCATGAATACTTCCACAATTTCCTCACAAAAGCCATGAAAGATAGCAGACATGCATCTTTGAAAAGTAGCAGGAGCATTACACAAACCAAAAGGCATACGTCTATAAGCATATGTTCCATAAGGGCATGTAAAAGTAATTTTTTCTTGATCTTGTTGTTTAACAGCAATTTGAGAGAACCCAGAGTATCCATCAAGAAAACAAAAAATGGGTCTTTTTAGACAACCTTTCTAACATTTGATCAATAAAAGGAAGTGGGTAATGATCTTTCTTAGTAACTTTGTTAACTTTTCTGAAATCAATGCACATCCTATAACCTACTACTATTCTTTGGGGAATAATCTCATCATTATCATTAGGCACAACGGTAATTCCCCCTTTTTTTAGGGACACAATGAACAGGACTAACCCATTCACTATCAGCAATAGGGTAAATAATACTAGCATCAAGGAGTTTTAATACATCGTTTCTTACCACTTCCTTCATCTTAGGATTTAAAAAACGTTGATGCTCTACCACTGGCTTTGCATCTGGTTCTATATTGATAGCATGCTGACATATAGTAGGAGAAATCCCCTTTAAATCATCCAGAGTATAGCCCATAGCCCCTCGGTGTTTCTTTAGTACCTCCAATAATCTTTCCTCTTCCTTCCCTGAAAGTTTATAACTAATAATAACAAGATATATTTTATCATCATCAATGTAAGCATATTTAAGATCGTTAGGTAAAGATTTTAGATCAAAAATCGGATCCTTTTTAGGTGGCAATGTGGTACCCAAATCTTCCACAGGCAAGTTATGCTTAAGCATCTTAGGTTGATGACGGAGAATCTCGTCAATCTCATTTCTTTCTTCCATGAAGATTTCACTTTTGTGGTCTTCCATAAATTGCTGCAAAGCATTGTTAGGAGCAAGAGAAATAGAAGCAAGTTGTTCAACTCTAAAATCCTCATTATGGGTTTCATTTTCACAAGGTTCTTTAGTAAATTTCAAAAAATTAAACTCATAATATTCCCCATCAAATTTAGTTAAAAATTTCTCCCTTTTGCAATCTATAATGGATCCACAAGTACTCAATAAAGGTCTACCAAAAATGATAGGATAGGTTTTACTAGAAGCTGAACCAAGTACTAGAAAGTTAGCAGGATATTTAATCTTACCACAAAGAACTTCCACATCTCTTACAATACCAATTGGAGAGATGGTCTCCCTATTATCAAGGTGAATAACAACATGAATCTCCTCTAGTTTGCAAGGACTGATTTCATGCATAATTTCTTTGTAAAGATCGTAAGGAATAACACTTGAACTTGCACCAATATCACATAAACCATAATAGGAATGATCACCAATTCTAACAGAAAGCATAGGGACACTAGCCTTTTTAGTTCTATTAGGATGTGAGACAATATTAGAAGCATCCTCACAGAAGACAATGTGTCCATCTTCTACACTTTTAGTGACAAGGTCTTTCACAATTGCAATAGTAGGTTCAATGTTTATTTGTTCATCAGGTTTTACAGTTCTCTTTGTACTTTTATTGATTACACTAGTTATCATAGGATGTTCCTTATCTGGGAAGGGTATTTTCTCGATATAAGGTTCAGGTAAGATGTGATCAATAGTGCAAAATTCAGTACCTCTATCAGGAACATAATCAATAATATCTTTATATGGTGCATGATACTTGTTCCATCCCTTTTTCAGAATTTCAATATAGGAGGCAAAAGTCTTAAAACAATTTGCAATAACTTTAGAATCAAGACCATAAGCATTACTAATATTATGAAAGTCATCAGTTCCCATAAAAGATTCAATGCATTCATAATCATAATTTATACCCGACTTTCTTCCTTTGTCATTCTCCCATGCTTCAACTTTGTCTTGAATAAGGTCTAGAAGATCCCATTTAGCTTCTTATTCCATGCGTGTAAATGATCCATCACAAGAAGCATCCAATAAATCCTTATCATGAAGAGAAAGCCTTACATAAAAGTTATTGATAATAATATTGTTGGGGAGCTCATGAATAGGAAACTTGAGCATTAGTAACTTCAATCTCCCCCAAGCTTGAGATGTACTCTCTCCATCAAGAGGCCAAAAGTTGTATATTTGATTCTGATCTTTATGAATCACACTAGGAGGGTAAAACTTTGAATAAAAGAGAGGCACTATTTACTCCCATTCAAGATCTTGACCATTCTTCAGCAGCTTATACCATTCTTCAGCTCTTCCTTTTAGTGATAATGAGAATAACTTCTTGACTTGATCTGTTGTAATACCTGCACACTTGAACAACCCACATAATTCGTGTATAAAGAGCAAATGATCACCGGGATGGACAGTTCCATTTCCAACATAATAGTTATCCATAACACAATCAATAATTCTTATAGGTATTTTAAAAGTATCATTCTCAACAGGTGGTGGTTCATGTACTACCTTAGCAGTGGTAGTAGCATTACGAAATAAGAAACTCAGCGAATTTTCCATATTGAAATAAAGCAACTAACAGAAGTAAACAATACTCATAGTAGAAGTTTCCTTTACTAGTTTCACTCTCCAATAGCGCTTCACTCTCTGGCAACGGCGCCAGAAAATAGTCTTGATGACCCACAAGTATAGGGGGTGTATTGCAGTATTTTCGATAAGTAAGAGTGTCGAACCCAACGAGGAGCAGAAGGTGTTTGCGAATGGCTTGGAGCAAGAATTCTCTGTAAATACTTAGCAAATGGATTTTTAAGGGTTTTTGATAATGTAGGTAAATAAATTACGAGTAAATAAAAGACAATAAGAATAAATGCAGCAAGTGGCCCAATCCTTTCTTTGGCAAAGGACAAGTCGGTTGTATTACTTAAGATGACGAAACATTCTCGAGGACACACGGGAATATCGTCAAGTGCTTTCGCTTCACATTGTTGATTAATCTTCTTTAGTTTGCTAAGTGTTGTGTGGGTGAACCTGTGCTAATGTACCGACCTTCCTAGGACTAAACATACTTGTGATTATACCCCTTGCAAGCATCCACACGTATAAGAAAGTAATTAAGGTAGAAACCTAACCACAGCTTTAAACTCTAAGACCCCAACATCCCTTCCACAAAGGTTTCCTAACGCGGGTTCAAGTTTCTGTCACTCCAGCAACCCCTACGATTACTAGCCAAATACACAATGCATTCCCCTAGGCCCATATAGGTGAAGTGTCATGTAGTCGACGTTCACATGACACCACTAGAAGAAATACACCACAACTTAAATATCAAACCATTGAATCTTTCTCAACACAATTCCACTACTAACAAAATGACTTCTCCCATGTCCTCAAGAACTAAACAAACTAATCACAAGACATCATATGGATCAAGATCAGAGATGATATAATGATATGTAACAATTTGAACATAAACTATAATTCAATGGTTCACTCGATAGCATCAACTATAAGGAGTAATCAACACTGGGAAAGTTTCCCCTAAGAACTATGCAAGATTCAACCCAATTGTTACAGCGGTATGAAGTGGTGATGATGGTGCTGGTGGAGATGATGGTGGTGATGATGATGATGATGATCCCGATGAAGTCCAGCTTGATGGTGGTGTTGATGGCGATGATCTCCCCTCTCCGGGAAGGAATTCCCCTAGCGGAATTCTGTTTGCCAGAGAGATCTTTCTCTCTCGGTGTTTTCCGCCCCGTAGAGTCAGCGGAATCTTTCTGTGGTCCCTCTGCAGGTATTAGGGTTCCGTGGAGATAATATACGCCAGAGGGGAGAGCCTGGAGCGGGCCAGGGCGGCCACACCACCTGCTGGCGCGGCCTAGGGCTACTCACGCGAGGGGGTGGTGTGGGCCCCCTGTGGCCCATCTCCACTTCCCCTTCTGGCAATCTTCGTCTTCTGGAAAAATAGAATTTTCCATGTATTTTCCCGGATTTTCTGATCTTCACGAATTTTTCCTCCAAACAACACCTTTTCCATCAGAAACCTGACTACAATGGTCCATGCTCCAAAAGTCATCAACCATGCAAAAATAGATGAAATAACATAACTATCATCTCTTAATATGAAATTTATCAATGAATAACAGTAAATTATGATATAGAATAGTGATGCAAATTGGACGTATCACATGCTAAAGTCGGTAGCTCAGGGGCACGATCATAATTATTTTTTCTGCTCACCTCTATGGTCCTAATTCCCCCAGTTTTTCCCGCCAGCCCTACCAAAAATCCCAAGCTCATCTATCCCCTCCACGACCATCGCGCACACCAGCTTGAGCTGCGGTCTCGTGCACCCACCAGATCTAGGAGCTACGGTGTCGTTCACCATGCCGATGGCGTCATCGACTGCCCAAGCTCTACTTCCTCGCCGCCGAAAGCTACCCAACCATACCGGATCCGCTTCACTGGTGTCCACCGGGCGTGATCTAGTTCAAAGAGTTTCATGTCCACCGCTCCAGACCAGCTGCACGATCGTCGCCATTCACTGCACCGGATCTGCCTCAACGACGCTCTCATCCACCACTTTCAAGCTGGCATCGACCGCCCAAGATTTGCTTCCCCGACACCAACAGCCACCGCAACCGCAGCACCCTCGGTGACCTGGACGTCACTCGCACGGTACCGATGATGCTTAGACGCCTCTCTGTCCAAGGTTAACCAAAACTCCAACCCATTTTTGTTTTGTCAGCGGAATAGTAGGTTCAAGCCTGTCGTAGTGAACTACATTTTTGTAATCGTGGTAGTACATACAAGTCACTGGGAACGCCTGTTCTTCGTGCTAGTACATACAATGTCATTAGACATGTTGGTTTGCATTCACTGCTCTACAAATATCAAGTCATGCACATGTTTGTTATTTTGTCATGCACATGTTCTTATCTTAGCTGCTCCGTACACCAGTAAATGCCTACTATTGTGTAGTTCTTGCAAAATGTAATGTTAGTGGAAAATATTAGTGTGAATTCCCTGCTACATAGTTACTGACTCTATCTGGTTATTCCTGAGCTAAGTTCCTGCTATTATTTTCTCCCTGGCATCGTTCTGCTATTCTGTGGTACCCATTCAAACTCTTCGTACTAGTTCGATTATAATTTTGTTGTTGCCATCTGGTTCTTCAAAAGCTGCAACACTGACTATTTTCGTTTTCTTTGCGTAGAGCTCAAAAAGGCAACACTGAACATGTTGGTTTGAACAGCCTACAGGTCCACCAGCGATGCCATTATATATTTTCTATATTTGGTGCTGGTTCATCCTAATCAACGGCATAATTATTCTTTACTGTATAGTTCATTCGTGTTTTCCATTCCTGCTCAACAAGTTCTAGTATGATGCAGTCATAATTTCTATGTGTTTCATTCTTAGCTATGATAGTAACTGCATGCCATTGTGTAGCTCACTGCAAATTCTGAGTCACCCAATGTCTCTTGCATTCCATGAGATACCACTGCTTCCATATATATTTGCTGAAATGACCTTGCTAGTTTATACTAAAATTCTAAGAAACACTTTGTTTGATTGCTCATTTCATTGTTGGTATACTTGTCTAATGCTTGTTTGTCCTGTTCTACAGGTTCACAAGCCACACCATTATATCTCGTATCTGGTTCTGATTCGTCCTAGGCAACGACATAACTATCCTCTACTATATAGTTCATTCATGGTTTGCATTCCTGCTCTACAAGTTTGTATCATGCAGTTATAATTCCTATCTGGCTCATTATTAGCTATGAGTAGTTTGTCTTCTTTGCTGTATTAACTTGTTATTAGTTAGTTTTCGACTGCAATTATTGCTATCGCCACCAAAGAGGGGACTGCAAGATCATATATCAAGGTGGTTTTCCAATGTAGCTGTCACACTCAAAGGGAGATGTAGTTGATGGATTGAGAGAGCAAATTGAGGACTCTGCTATCAACTTGATTCGCAACTGAAGTGCTGAATTTTCTTTCCCTTTTGTTCATATTTTGTAATATTTTTAAGAAGTTTGCAGCTGATGTAAAATCTAGATAACTCGCATAGGCCATGTAGGCATTTAGTTGACGCCGTCCACGCATGGATGTACCATAACTGCACCAGCCAGGTCGATCAGGTTTCAGAGTTACCGAAACAGTAACGTAACTGGCCAAAATAGTAACATGAGAAAACAGTGACAGACTAAAACAGCAACGGTAACTGGCTAAACAGCAACATGCCAAAACAGCAACAGACTAGAACAGTAACAGGCCGAAACAGTAACAGGCCGAAATAGTAACAGGCTGAAATAGTAAAAGGACGAAACAGTAACATGCCGAAACAGTAATAGACCAAAACAGTAACAGGCCAAAACAGTAATAGGCCAAACCAGTAATAGGCCTAAACAATAATAGACCAAACAATAGCAAGCCAAAACATTAGCAGACTAGAATAGTGGCAATCCAGCATAGTAACATGCCTAAATACTCATAGGCCAGAACAGTAATAGGCCTGAATAGTAACAGGCCTGAGTAGGGGCAAACAACACAGTAACGGGCCAGAACAGTAAAGGGCCACAACAGTAAAGGACATGAATAGTAAACGGCCAGAATAGTAACGAGCCAAAATAGTAAAATGCCAGAATATTGTCGGACCTTCTCAAAAGTGGGTCGTTCGTAGGTGGCCCATGACGAGCTGGGAGAACAGTGACGGGCTGACCGTGGGCTTTAACAGTATCGGGCCTACTTGGCGCAGCCTGTTAATGGGCCGCATAGTATTCGAAAAGTGTGGGCTTTTGTAGGCCGAAACAGTAATGGGCCTGACATTCGTGGGCTGTAGCTGGCCACATCTTTGGGCCCATTTCAAACATTGTCGTACGAAACAGTAACGAGCCGTAATCTTATTGGGCTTTCTTGATGGGCCGTCCCACTTAATTATGAGCAGGCCTTGGCTGAGCCTGGCTTCTACCACGGTTTTCGTGGCTATTAATAGCAGTAACCGGCCATTAACGGCGGGTGCCACGTGGCATTTTGCATGACGTTACCAGTCAATCCGGCTGGCGAATTGATCTACGACGGAACAGGTTTTCGTGGCTGAAGGGTGTGATCCGCCACGGTCAGGAAAAAAACGTGGTAGATTATTTTGTGACGGGGCTTTTACCACGATGTGCATCCGTCGTAGAAGACTTTTTAGCCACGAAAAATGGGCCTTCAGCCACGAAAATCGTCTGTTGCAAAAGCCAACTTTTCTTGTAGTGTTAGTTCTAGAAAATGTATAAAAATACATCAAAGTGTAAACAAAATATAAGAAAGTAGATACAGAACAAGCATGGAGCATCAAAAATTATAGATACGTTTATGACGTATCAAGCATCCCCAAGGTTAACTCCTGCTCGTCCTCGAGTAGGTAAGTGATAAAAAGAATAATTTTTGAGGTGACATGCACCATCACAATCTTGATCAAGGCATTTGTAAAGCATTGATAGCTGGGATCAAAGTACTCTAAACATGAGCATGAAAGATAGAGTTCTAACAATAAGACATAGCAACTATGTTGTAACATGAAAAGGTACACACAAAAGATCATGAATAATAATGCATTGAAAGACGTTTATTTGTTTCACATACAGAAAACATAATAAGAGTGGTATTCAGCTTGTCCCTCATGATATAGCAAAACATAAATGCATAGTACACCTTCAAAGTTCATAAGGGTGACTAGATACAAATAATTTAAGAACAAGCAATATCAAAGTTATGAATCAATCAACAAGTTTTGGGACAATGCTCATTAAACTAAGAATGACCACTATGCTCTCTCAATTGGTGCATAAAGATAGAAGATGGAGAATCAACATAAAAGTAAGAAGAAAGGCCCTTCACAAAGGGAAGCAGGGATTTCAAGTTTCACAAAGATCTTCCAAAAATTATGGTATTTATTAGCTTTCAGCTCTCATTTCCCCTATCATAAGCATCTTGAGGTGATTAAGGTTAAAGTGACACAAATATGAGGATATGCTTGACACGTTATAAGTTGAAAATCTCATGCCCCTTGCTTACGAGTACCAAACCTCATGCTACTCAACTTTAGTCACAAGTAAGTTCTTGTCATTGTAAGGACATGTGTATCATGGAGAACCGCCAACGGGGTACCCCTTGCCCCATGACACAGGAACTTTCCCATATCAAAATGATAAGGCAACATACAATGAGCATCTCAGCGATCTTTTTATTTGCTATTTGCATAGGTTTTTATTTAGGATGCTTGATGACCCACAAGTATAGGGGGTGTATCGCAGTATTTTCGAGGGAAGTGAAACCCAATTTATTGATTCGACACAAGGGGAGCCAAAGAATATTTATAAGCCTTAACAACTGAGTTGTCAATTCAGCTGCACCTAGAAACAATCTTGCTCACATCAGTTTATCAGTACCAACAATTTTGTAGTAGGAATAGCAAAGTAGCAGCAGTAGTAAAGTAAAGACAGCAGTAATAATAGCAGTAACAATAGGATTCGAGTGCGATAGGCATAGGGATGGATGGACGGGCATTGCATGGACAAGACAATTCACATAGCAATCAGAACATAGGGCAATTGCAGATAAATAAGATAAAGCATCCAAGTACTAGATAATCCTAGGCATGTGTTCCATATATAGTCATACATGCTCGCAATGAGAACTTGCACAACATCTTTTGTCCTGCCAGCCCGTTTGCAGCAGGGCCTCAAGGGAACTACTAGCAATTAAGGTGCTCCTTTTAATAGAGCACCGGAGCAAAGCATTAACACTCCGTGAACACATGTGATCCTCACATCAAAGCCATTACCTCCGGTTATCCTGATTTCTGTCACTTCGGGGCTATTGGTTCCGGACAACAATGTGTGTATACAACTTGTAGATAAGACCATCAAGAATACTATCATAATGAATCAATAACATGTTCAGATCTGAAATCATGGCACTCGGGCCCTAGTGACAAGCATTAAGCACAACAAGTCACAACAAAGTCATACAATACTAATAACAAATACTAGGCATCATGCCCTAACAATCTGATGCCATTACATGAAAGATCTCATCCAATCCCTACCATCCCCATAGCCTACAGCGGGGGATTACTCACTCATAGATGGGGGAAACATGGATGGTCGATGAAGAAGCGATGGTGATGATGATGTAGATGATCTCCTCCAATTCCTCGTCCCGGCAGGGTGCCAGAACGGAGTTTCTGGTGCTGTTTTGTGGAATCTGGTGGTGGCGGTGGAGCGGAACTTCTTCTGGAAAAACGTCGACCCCCCGGAGTTTTTAGGTCAGAAGGCTTCTTATAGGCGAAGAGGGAGACCGAGGGGGTGCCTGGGGGGCCCACACCACCCCCTAGCGCGGCCTGGCTTGGCCCGTGCCACCAGGTGGTGTGGCCACCCCCTGGCTCTTCTCCGTCTCGTATTCTGGCTCCTGGAGTCTTTGGGTGAAATAGGATTTTTGGCATATTTTCCGGGATTTTTCGTGATAGTTGATTTTCTGCACAAAAAGTAGACACCGAGGCAATTCTGCTGAAAGCAGCGTCATTCCGCGTTAGTTGCACCCAAATCACACAAGTTTAGAGGAGAAACAATAGCAAAAGTGTTCGGGAAAGTAGATACGTTTTGGATGTATCAACTCCCCCAAACTTAGCTTATTGCTTGTCCTCAAGCAATTCAGTTGAAAACTAAGTGCGTTAAAAGAACTTTCATGAACACATTTGCTTCATATGATGTAAAAATTCTCAGCAATGTGATCAACTACTTAGACAGTTCAAAATAAAGAGTATGCAACTAAGTTTACTTAATAGGCATTGCAATCTATGAAGAGATTCCAACTCAAAAATAATAAGTAGCATGAAGCATAAACATAAGCAACAGTACAATGCTCATAAAAATGTATGATAGAGTGGTATCTCGCTTGCCTTTGATTATGAATGTCAAGGCACCTCTGAAGTTCAAGTGATGACTAGAAGTAAAGATATCAAAGATACAAGCATCAAAGTCATAACACAAATAATCAAGTAATTGGACAAGCACAAAGAATGACAACTATGCTCTCAAGAAGGTGCTCAAAGAATATATGGAGACTCAACAAGTAAAGGAAAAGGTTTTGAATAATTTTGAAAGGCTTCCAAATGCTGAAAGTATGATACTCATTAGCTTTGATCTCTCATTGCCCCTATCATAAGCATCTTTAATGTGGCTAAGGTGAAAGTGAGGTCCAATCTGAGTTATATGCTTGACAGACTATAAACTGAAAATCCCATGTCCCTTGAGTACGAGGGTCGCTCCTCATGCTACTCAACTTTAGTTGCCGGTAAGTTCTTGTCATCATAAATATGTGCGTATCATAGAGAACCGCCAACGGGGTACCCCTTGCCCGATGATACGGAAGAATCCCCATATCAAAATGACAAGGCAAGCAAACAATGAGTATCTCAGCAAGCTTCTTATTTACCATGGGAAAATGGTGCTTTTTTCTCTCTTTCCTCTTTTCATAAATCTCTTTTTTTCTTTTTCTCAATAGCTATCTCTCTTTTTTTATAAGAAGAATGCTTCATAGATATCATTATGGTTACGCTGCAGGTTTCCACCATGTTAGCATGGATTAGACCAGCGGCCCAGGCGTTTCTCTAACACACATACATAACTCCATGGACTTACAAGCTCCCCTTTTATTTCACACCGACGACATCCGCAAACAAAAGAGCAAGGTATCAACTGGGTATATATTTACAAGTGTTGAAAGCATTCCCCGTGACAGCACGGTTCTGCTAATCCCCAGCCTATAATTTGCAAGCATATAACTTTCATGGAGAGTCACAATGGTTCAGGTTTATTAAGTGCAGGAAATAAAGTGTGCCATAAAGTTCGTGAGAGCTTTACTAACTAACTTTCTCATAACAAGCAAACATTTTATTTGGAAGAAAACAAGGCATGTTGAATATGCATGAAAGTAGCAAATGATGCTAATAGGTAGGTATGGTGGACACTTTGGCAATATTTGGTTTAAGGGAGTTGGAAACATGAGTAAAACACTCAGTGGAAGTGAAGGCTAGCAATAGTAAGGGAGCGACAAACGAGAGAGCAATAGATGTCATAATCATGCTTGCAACAAAACAGGACTACTCATGGCATGAAAGTGATTCAAGATCCTCAAGGCAAAATATTCATCGAGGCTTAACTGATTATTTTAGTCATGTGCATGCGTGAGCATGTGCCAAGTCAATTCAAATGAAACATTCAGAGGAGGATACCACAGAGTCATACCAAGTTATGAATAGAATAATGCAAGCAAACATCCATAAGACATGCTACAAACTATTAGCAAGCTGGAGCTAATCATACGAAAGCAAGAACTACTAAGCATCCAAAGATAACATACACCTTGCACGAACAGACTAGCATGCCCACAGCGATGAGTATATGTACAAAAATGAAAACAAATAGAGTTCGTTACCAGCCTCTTACCATGCCTCAAGTTGTCATTAATCCTCATTATTGCTCTTCACTTGTGTGGCTTGAATAATAATATGAAACCAATATCCACTAAGGACTGATGAACCCTGTAGCAAACTCACAAAACCAAAAAAGAATGACAAATATTTTTGGTGTTTTCAATTTTTAAAACAAGAACCAAAGGGGAAAAACAAGCAAAGCAATTTTTTTGGGGGTTTTCGAACAGTTCAAGCAAAGCAAAAAGGGAAAAACAAACCAAGGAAAAAAGAAGAAGAAGCAAAACAAAGAGAAACAACAGAAATATTTTTGGTCTTTTTGTGTTTTAGAAAGAAAAAGCAAAGAAAGAACAAAAACTAAAAAGAGAGCGAAACATGAATATACAAAGTACCGACACAACATGATATGGAGATGAGTGCGATGCCGGCGTACCTCCCCCCAAGCTTAGGCTTTTGGCCTAAGTGGGTATCAATCCATGTACGAATAGGGGTTCCAAGCAGGTGGATCTTGATAAGAATGGTCATAGTTGGGCCCATGGGAAGAAGAAGAAGCTCCCCAATCATAAGCAGGCTGCTGATATGAAGACTCTCCCTCATTCGAGGGTTGGACCGAATCATCCGTGACCTCCCTTCTAGTGTCCTGCTCCTGTTGGGAGAGCTCTCCCAAGTATGTGTCAAGCTCCTCCTCAGTGAGGGACCATCCTTCCCTGTTACCAAGGTTAAAAAAAACAGGTGCAAGCAAAAGAACAACACGCTCGGACTTGCTCTTTCTCCAACCAGCTTTGAGAAAGGTTATTTCATAAGATAACTCACTCATACTAGCCCATGAGGAAACAAATTTATGCTGTATCATGGAATTAAGATCAAGCCTCTCTATGGGAAACTATAGGTCTAGATGATGAGGCACTAAACCATGCAACACTAGTAAACGAGAAGCAATGAGGCCTCCACAAATTCCACTTTTCTCACGGTTAGCAGCAAGACAGAAAGCTATCAAAGCCCCTAAGTTGTAAGACCTATCTCGTTTAAGAGCAGCAGAGATAAATGCTAGATCATATGAAGATAACTTATTGGCAGTTTTCCTAGCAAGAACACACTTGGCAACAAATTAGGCAAAGTAACGAATAGAGGGAAGGTGAATGTTATGGATTTTTCCATTCTCTTTTGAGAAGCTGCTCCCTTGGCAAATTTCTGCGTATAAATCCATGAGTGGTTCAGGTCGCTCCTTAATCCTTCTGCATGATCCCCATTGAGGTACCTTAATAGCTGCACAAAAATCATCAAGAGAAAGGTCGACAGCAATATTGTAAATTTTGTAATGGACCATGGGGTTAGGCAAAGAGTGACTAAATTGGAAGTCCTGCACCACAGACATGGTTAGCTTCACAAATTGACAAGGTTCATCTTCCAAAAAGTGCTCTAACCCTGCATTAGAAACCGAAGTGTGGAAGTCTTGGAGAATTCTTGCAGTTCTCATGAACTCAGAACATGGGTAAATGGAGGGAAAAACTTCCTCCTCCCGGTGGACCTTCATGATCTCAGGCACCCATAGTTCATGTTGGTTTAGGTGGTGCTCACTCATCTTCTATTCTGAAATTCAAACACCTATTAAACAAGTGATTGCAAACTAAATATAATGAAGGATTCTACTCATAGGGAATTGTAAGAGGCCTAAACATGCATCAAAACTATATCTCTAAGCATCAAACAAGCTTACAAGATCTCATAACCAGTCACCTACAGCAGCAAAATACTCAATATATAATCCACTAAACACAAATCTACTTGGATAAGGAGAGGAGTCACATACCAGGGAACAAATGCTCCAAATTTCAGCAAGAAAGATGGGCTGAGCAAGGAGATCGAAAAAATTGAGAGCAAACACAGCAAGGACGCGATTTTGAGCAATGAACTGGAGCTTACTCGGGAGAGAGAAGAAAGTGGCAGGTGAGAGAGTTAGTGGGGGCCCAGGGGTGGCCCACACCAGGGCATGGCGCCACCCAGGGTAGGCCGCGCCACCAGGTGGTGTGCCTGCCTGGTGGGTCCCCCTGGTACCTCCCAGGTACTCCTCTGCCCCTTTTTTCACGTAAAAATTTAATATGAATTTTCTGGAATTTTTCGAGACACTTTATTTTTGGGCATTTTTAGGCATAGAAGAATGATTTTCTGATAGACAGATTTTTTTGGAAACATGATGCAAGGACAAAACAAAGCTAGAACTACAGAAGTTCTAAGACACTCTAACATGCAAGCAACTAACAACAAAAAGAAAACTAAACGAAAGCAAAAAACTAAAATGGATAGAATAGAAGTACACGGAAATAATCATAGTGAAAACATTGTTTTGTTCAATGAAATTCTTTTGTTAACAAGGTTGATCAGGTCTTACTATTGAAACAATTCCATATGAGAAAAAACTTTGTATTCCACTAATGATTATGTTACCTCAACCTTGATAGCAATGGTCCCAATCATAATAGTTTCAAATTTTTCTCTTGGTATGGGACAATATATTTCTCCAACTTGAATGCCCTCAACATGTTCAATTGAAATCAAACCATAAGTTCTTTCAACCTTCTTGGGGAAATAGACAGTATGTTCCTTGTCATTCACATTGAAAGTCACCTTTCCTTGATTACAATTAATAACAGCTCCTGCAGTATTAAGAAAAGCTCTCCCAAGAATAATAGACATATTATCATCTTCAGGCATTTCAAGCACAACAAAATCAGTTAATATCAAGCAATTATGAGCCACTTGAACAGGTACATCCTCACATATACCAATAGTAATAGTGGTAGATTTATCAGCCATTTGCAAAGATATATCAGTTGGTATTAATTTTTCTAGTTGAAGCCTCTTATAGAGAGAAAAAGGCATAACACTAACTACAACTCTCAAATCACACAATGCAGTTCTAACATAACTATTCTTAATAGAGCAAGGGATAGTTGGAATCCCTGGGTCTCCAAGTTTCTTAGGAACCTTACCATTGAAGGAATAATTAGCAAGTCAAGTAGAAATTTCTTCATTAGGGATCTTCCTTTTATTCGAGACAATATCCTTCATATACTTTGAGTAAGGAGGCAATTTAATAGCACCAGTCAAAGGAATTTGCAAGAATAAGGGTTTCATCCACTCACAAAACTTATTATAGTGTTCATCTTCCTTTGACTTGTGTTTCTTATCAGGGAAAGGCATAGGTTTTTGGACCCAAGGTTCTCTTTCACTACCATGTTTCTTAGCAATAAAATCTTCTTTTGTGTATTTAGTATTCTTAGTGTGGTTTTCAGGTTCTTCCTCAACTTTCTCTTCATTAGGAGCTTCATTTTCTTCATTACCACTTTCAGTTTCAGCATCAGAGACAGATATACTATTAGGATCTAAAGCAGGTTCAGAGAGTTCTACAACAGTTTTATGTTTCTTTTTCCTTTTCTTATGAGTAGAACCACTATTTTCTGCTTGTTGAGAATCCTGCTCAATTCTTTTGGGATGCCCCTCAGGATATAGAGGATCCTGGGTAGCAGCTCCACTTCTAGTTCTAATTTCATAAGCATGTTTTTCTTTAGCAGCATTAACTAGCAAGTCGTTTTGCACTTTAACGAGTTGATCTATTTGAGTTTGAACCATTTGAAAGTGTTTAACAATCATTTTAACATCATTAGAGGTTCTTTCCACAATATCTTTCAACTCAACAATTGCTCTAGTGTTTTACATTAGATGATTTTGCACCCTTTTATTAAAATTATCTTGCTTAACAATAAAGATATTGAATTCTTCTAAGCATTGATCAGGAGGTTTAGAGTAAGGGATATCACCTTCATCAAAGTGTTAGAGAGAGTGTACCTCGATAGTGGATGAGTAGGGAATAGGCTTACATAATTCTTCTATAGGAGATAAATTATTGACATCTGCAGCTTTAATTCCCTTCTCCTTAAGACATTTCTTAGCTTCCTTCATCACTTCATCATTTAATTCAATAACTCCCCTCTTCTTTGATGTTGGAATAGGCACTGGTATAGTAGGTTCAGGTACAATTACTTCAGGTATAGCTTGTTTAGGAGGAGTCCAATCTTCATAGTTCTTACTTATTTTAGCCATTAATTCCTCAGCTTCCTTAGGAGTCCTATTCCTGAAAACACAATCAGCACAACTATCTAGGTATGTCCTAGATTCTTCGGTTAGTCCATTATAAAATATATCAAGAAGCTCATTCTTAGGTAATGGACTTCTAGCTTGTGCATGAATCAAAGAACAAAACCTTGCCCAAGATTCAGGCAATACCTCTTTTTCTCCCTGTTGAAAATCAAAAAGTTCCTGCAAAATAGCATGTCTAGCACTAGGTGGAAAATATTTCTACAGGAAAGTACTAATCAAGAACTCAGGGCTATCAATAGATCCAGGAGGTAAAATACTAAACCAAGTTTTAGCTTCTCCTTTTAGTGAAAAGGGGAAAATCTTAGCAACAAAGTAAGTACGCATCTTAATATCATCAGAAAACAAGCCACTCATGGTAGAAAGTTCATTCATATGTGCTACCGCACTTTCATTCTTAGTCCCACAAAAAGGTTCTTTCTCGACAATAGCTATGTAAGATAGATCGAGAGAGATATCATAATATTCATCTATAATGTTAATGGAGAAGCAGCAAACTTAGTAATAGGAGACAATTTGGGTCTAATAGTACGCCTCTCAAGGAGACTCTTAGCAGCGCTCCTATCATGGGTGTTTTTACATTCTTTAATAAATTCATCGGTCATCTCAACATAACCATCTTCAATATCATAACTTTCACTAGACTCAGGTGAACTAACAGGTGTGGTAGTGTCTTCATTAGGAGTTTCGGTATTTCCAGCTATAGTTCTAGCAATTGTAGCCTCTAGGAAAGGACCTAATGAACCACACTTATCAAGCACAGTAGAAGCAGCATCATAAGCATCAGAAGTTTCAGATTTAGCAGTAGTAGCAGTGTGTGTAGCATGTGTATGTGGTGGTGTAGCAAGCTTACTTATAACAAATGGTGAATCAAGAGCAGAGGTGTTCAGAACCGTACCTCTTCTTGTAGTGGATGGTAAAATAGGAAACTTGCCATCACGACACTTACCCATGATGGATGGATAGCAGCGAAAAATAGAGAATCCAAGTGAACTTGATAAATAAAGCTATGCTCCCCAGCAACGGTGCCAAAAAATAGTCTTGATGACCCACAAGTATAGGGGGTGTATCGCAGTATTTTCGAGGGAAGTGAAACCCAATTTATTGATTCGACACAAGGGGAGCCAAACAATATTTAGAAGCCTTAACAACTGAGTTGTCAATTCAGCTGAATCAAGAGCAGAGGTGTTCAGAACCGTACCTCTTCTTGTAGTGGATGGTAAAATAGGAAACTTGCCATCACGACACTTACCCATGATGGATGGATAGCAGCGAAAAATAGAGAATCCAAGTGAACTTGATAAATAAAGCTATGCTCCCCAGCAACGGTGCCAAAAAATAGTCTTGATAACCCACAAGTATAGGGGGTGTATCGCAGTATTTTCGAGGGAAGTGAAACCCAATTTATTGATTCGACACAAGGGGAGCCAAACAATATTTAGAAGCCTTAACAACTGAGTTGTCAATTCAGCTGCACCTGGAAACAATCTTGCTCACAGCAGTTTATCAGTAGCAACAGTTTTGTAGTTGGAATAGCAAAGTAGCAGCAGTAGTAAACTAAAGACAGCAGTAACAATAGGATTCGAGTGCGGTAGGCTTAGGGATGGATGGATGGGCGTTGCATGGACAAGACAATTCACATAGCAATCAGAACATAGGGCAATTGCAGATAAATAAGATAAAGCATCCAAGTACTAGATAATCCTAGGCATGTGTCCCATATATAGTCATACGTGCTCGCAATGAGAACTTGCACAACATCTTTTGTCCTGCCAGCCCGTTTGCAACGGGGCCTCAAGGGAACTACTGGCAATTAAGGTGCTCCTTTTAATAGAACACCGGAGCAAAGCATTAACACTCCGTGAACACATGTGATCCTCACATCAAAGCCATTCCCTCCGGTTATCCTGATTTCTATCACTTCGGGGCCATTTGTTCCAGATAACAACGTGTGTATACAACTTGCAGATAAGACCATAAACAATACTATCATAATGAATCAATAACATGTTCAGATCTGAAATCATGGCACTCGGGCCCTAGTGACAAGCATTAAGAACAACAAGTCGCAACAAAGTCATAAAGCACTAATAAAAGATACTAGGCACCATGCCCTAACAATATGATGCCATTACATGAACGATCTCATCCAATCCCAACCATCCCCATATCCTACAGCGGGGGATTACTCACTCATAGATGGGGCAATAATGGATGGTCGATGGAGAAGCGATGGTGATGATGATGGCGATGATCTCCTCCAATTCCTCGTCCTGGCAGGGTGCCAGAACGGAGTTTCTGGTGCTGTTTCGTGGAATCTGGTGGTGGCGGTGGAGCGGAACTTCTTCTGGAAAAACGTCGAACCCCCTAGAGTTTTTAGGTCAGAAGGCTTCTTATAGGCGAAGAGGGAGACCGAGGGGGTGCCTAGGGGCCCACACCACCCCCTGGTGCGGCCTGGCCAGGCTCGCGCCACCAGGTGGTGTGGGCACCCCTGGCTCTTCTCCGTCTCGTATTCTGGCTCCTAGAGTCTTCGGGTGAAATAGGATTTTTGGCATATTTTCTGGGATTTTTCCTGATAGTTGATTTTCTGCACAAAAAGTAGACACCATGGCAATTCTGCTGAAAACAATGTCAGTCTGCGTTAGTTGCACCCAAATCACACAAGTTTAGAGGAGAAACAATAGCAAAAGTGTTCGGGAAAGTAGATATGTTTTGGACGTATCAATGCTTCACAGAATACTCACTATGGTTATGCTGCAAGTTTCCACCATGATTAGGCATGGCTTGGGCTAGCCGCCCAGGTGTTTCTGTAACACACATACAGACTCCATGAGCTTACAATCTCCCCTTTTATTTCACATCGCCAGGATCCATAAACAAAAGAACATGATATCAACTGGATAATAAGTGCAATGTTGAAAGTGTTCCCCATGGTATCATGGTTCTGCTAATTCACAACTTATAAAGTGCAAGCATATAAGCAACATAGATGGACACAATGGTTCAAGTTTATTAAGTGCAAGAAAATAAAATGTGTCATCAATTTTGTGAGAGCTTTAATCACTAATTTTCACATAGAAAGTTAAATTTGGAAGATAGATAAAAACATGAATATATACTTGGAATGGTGTAACACACCATGCATAGGAATTTATAGTGGAATCTTTGGAATAACTTGGTTTTCTTGGAGGTTGGATGCATGAGTGGAACTCATACGTGGTACAAGTGGAGGCTAGCAAAAGACTGGGAGCGACTAGCTAAGAGAGTAATAATGGCCATAATCATGCAAAGTGACAAAACATTATTAATTAAAGCATAAAGTGATATTACAAGTCAAAAACTAAATGATCATAGAGGCTTAGGTGACTGGTTCATAGTCTTAACATGATGTAAGCATGTGCCAAGTCAACCCAAATAAAGCATCAAAGGAGAATACCACAATATTATGCTTTTGTAAGCTAAAACAACGCATGATTCTTTCAAAGCACATTAAGCAATCTCAATTGTTTGGAACAAGTCATGCTACATCAATAATCACTGAGCATAAGGTCAAAGCAACATCAAACATTAGGGATATTATAACTGAGTCAATTAGGATCGCTCTCACGTACTCTCCTGATCTGTACATTTTTTAGCCGTTGGATTAGTCATCGCTGATGTTCCTGGATGTTGATCTCTCTCACACGCGCACTGGGCCCGCTATCCCTAGGGGAAGATACTCTACCGGTAAAATTTGTTTGCGCTGGTTGATTGGGCATGTGCATCACAGCCCAATTAGATGATGTGTATATGTGACTCCGTTTGTCACAGAGTCTCCTCCGCTCCTACATCTCGTCACAACCTATCGCCTCTTCTTCTCTACTATTGCAATTGAAGGCGATATCGAGTACCCAGATGTTGCTCCATCGCCGCAACCCATCTTGACCTCGAGCGGCTGTGCTTCTTCCCTGATCTCGACATCAAGCGACGGTGCTTCTTCCCTGATCTCGACCTCGAGCGGCGTCGCCCCTTTCCCAATCTCGACCTCTACCAGATCCCCTAACCGCTACATCCAAGCTTTCCCGGCGGTGGCGCACGAGCACTAGCATTTGCAGACGCGTGGCCATCCTCTCACTCATGCGGGATACCACGGACGCCTCTCCCTCACCACTGACAATAACAACAACTGCGGAGCAGCCAGAGCCTTCAATGGCCATACTGTACCGCGTCACCCACCAAGTTCCCTTTCCCAGGTGACTCCTCCTTCGTTCTTCTCCTACTTTTATTTCCTTTTTTTGCTCATCATCCTTCTGGCTGCCTCCAAGCCACCTATAATGATTGTCTGTGGATTTGGAGGAGGCGTGAATTGAGAATGGAAATATTACACTGAATTTGGAGTGTTGGAACAAGGGGACAAATAGAAGGTTAACTCGAAAATACTAATGATTGCATTGTTTTTTTGTTGCTGCCACTGGTGTGTACTATTAGTGTTAATCTTTAAATTTTCTGCTAAAACTAAAAGTAGGACAACGAGGGGTGCAACCTACCTCCGGATTCCCTAGCCGAAGTGCCATGCAAGACAATTGTCGGGCTTCCGCAGCTTCGGCAGTCTCTCTAAGGTAACTAATCTATGATTGTTTTCACATGAATAGCTATATTCTTATTCTTGACTGCCTGTTAGATGTAATGTTGATGACCACCTGTTAGGTTGCAGAAGAAAACTCTGCTTCTATCTTCCTAGATGCCCTTGCGCTCTAGCTGGTCACAAAATTTACAATTGCCCTGTGAGAAAGTGTAACTTAAAAGTACTGTGTTAACAGGTAGACATTTTTACATATATTTCAGACAAAGAAAATTCATACATATATTTACTACGCATGCATCCTTCTGTTTAATTTCAACTTTAAGTGGTATTACTTCTCATACAATTCTGGTTGGGATGGCATATGCTAAATGACAAGTTGATGCACTGTATGACCATGATTTGCAAGATGTGACTGGACTACCATAATTTTTTGCTAACGTGTAATAAATTTCAATCATCAGATTTTTACTTGCCATTAAATTTGATTGCATTTGCTTAGGTTGCCGAAAGTGTTTTGACAAGGCTAACACTTTCTCTATTTTCTCTTGATGAACTTAAGATATATATAATAGAGGATAAAATCTATAATAATGCAAGTTTTGTTGAACAACTCTCATTGTCTAAAAGCTTACAATGAACTTGCTGATATAGAAACCATATGGAACATAGCAAGGAAGTCATGTCAACAATGTTTTATTCCTACAACAGTTTTTATATTGTTGCTGTTAGAGTCTGACATCCCAAACAAGATATTTTTATGTTTGCCAAATTAATTGCTTGCTATAGTTATATATTTATATACACATGCCAGAATGGCTTAAAAGACTCGTTTGAAATTAAAACTCATCGGAGTTTGTCATGCCTTCCCTAAGGTCATCTAAAATTTTATATGAATCTCTTGCAGGTTTGTGTTCCAGGATACAGATATCATAGCATCTCATGTATGTGTAGAGCTGGTCGACCATCTATTTGTCAGATATATATATATATATGCCTTTTTCACTACGATCTTAGCATCTTTGTCATGTTCGATATGAGCTTGTTATTTATAATATTGAATGGTTTGAAGCACTAAACTGATGTTGAATGCCAACAAAATATTTTATAAATTACTACCAGACAAGCTTAAAAATTGACGGGCGTGGCAACGTGCGCCAACATGATCTAGTGACATGATAAAGTCTAGGCCACAGTCAAAACAAGCTCCTTTTGTACCACTTATAAGCATGCAGCTTCCTACTCTTTTCCAACACCAATCAACTTATTTGAAACAACATATGAATGTGGGGGTCCAACCAATTTATTTAACCAAACCAAACAAAATAAAACTAAAAACAAACACAAAGACGCTCCAAGAACAACACAATTATGCACGAAACAATAAAAATGAAGTGTTTTGGAAGAAAACCTCCCACCACATTAGCCTTATATTTACCAAATGAAAGGGAGATTCAAATGGGTTCTGATTCTTGCTTTCCTCTCTCCTCTAAGCACGGATGGATCGAAACTAAACGAAAGGGAAGTAAAGAGCATTTAGTCAGTCCAAAGCTGCAACTGGTGGATTCACTTTTTCATAGCTCGCTATTACTGCTCACATCTGCCTGTCTTTAAGGGGAGCTGGTGGAGGATTTGGTTTTCTCAATGCCTTAGGCAAGTCATTTCCCTACTTTACTTTTATCCCACTCTTCTTTTTGAGATTTTTATTGATGAAGAAGGGGATGCCTTGGGCATCCCTAAGATTTGACGCTTGTACCTGTTGAATATTCCTTGGGGTGACACGGGTGGCATCCCCAAGCTTGAGATTTTGTCCATACTTCATCTCATCACATTATTCTTCCCTACACTTGAAAATTTTCTTCATACAAAACTTCACACAATCTTCATTAGAAACATTAGTGTATTCAAGATAATAAGTCTTTGGGTTTAGTTTCAACACAAGTAAAACTTCCATTAAAACACAAGCTACTGTAGCAATTCCTTCTAAAAGCTCAAGTGATCAAAGAGAACTCAAAGAGAAAGAGATTAAGAGGCAAATGCAAATAATGGCAGAAATCTGTCAAAACGGACCAGCAGGTAAAAACCAATTTTTTCGAAGACCTTCTATTGCTCAAATTGAAAAGTGCTAAACTAACGAAAGTTAGATAACAACCTGGGGCATAAGCACAGAACATTACAGCTCAATCCGACGTACAGCGATTTTTCACGATTTTTTATAGTGAAGCACAAAAATCTGTTTCGGGGCAGCAACTTTTCCAAGTCTTACTTCTCTCTCATTAGAGGTTATTCTTGGAACAAAAACCACACAAAAATGATAAGGAGAGGTTATTATTGAGGCAATAACTTCCAAGACTCAACAAAAGAAAAACTTACTGAAAGTAAAAATAATTTGGCTTATCTCCCAATAGTGCTTTTCTTTAACGCCTTTCAGCTAGGCATAGGAGCAAGATTCAAGTATTTTCGAATGAAGCATTAAGATCAATACCATAATTATCTTCAATGAGGAAAGTTATCTCATCCAAATAAGTTCTATAGGATCCTCTCTCAATACTCTTGGGTTCACTATTTTCATCAAATGGGTTTTCAGGAACAATCCAATCAAAATTCTTTTCTAAGGCTTCATGCATTCCTACAAGTTTAAAAGGTATTGGTATTTTAATTTCCTCTCCATTTTTGGGTTTGATTTTTTCCAACTTTTCTAGTGTACCAATAACATCTACACATGAGCCTAGCATATTAAAACGATCAAATACCTTTCTAGCTTCCTTAACAACATCATTGAATTCTTTAAGCAAAGTTTCTAGAATAAAATCTCTCTTTTGAGTATCCTCAATATCTTTAAGTTTAAGAAACATTACTTGCATCATGGGGTTAAGGCTAACAAACCTAGCCTCCAACATGTGAACTAAAGAAGCTGCAGCAATTTCATAATTTGGAGCAAGTTCTGCTAAGGATCTATCCTCAATATCCTCATGCTTGCTAACATGATTAAAGAATTCTTCAATATTATCTTTCCCAATTATAGAGACACTACCTATTGAAAGGTCTTTCAGGGTGAACTTAGGGATCAACATGGTGACCTAAGAATGAGGTGACAACTATAGAAAGAACTATTTTTTTGTGTTTTTGATAAAAAGAAGCAAACCAGTACAACTAATTTTTTGTGTGTTTTTGATAAAGGAACAAGAAAACAAAGCAAAATGAACTAAGCAAAACAAAAACAAAGTAAAGAGATTGGTTGTGAGAGACCACCCTTGCAAGAATCTTCTATCTCACTAAAAAGTGATTGAGAAGGAGGAAGAGATTGAAGATATCCTTAACTCCCCGGCAACGGTGCCAGAAAAGTGCTTGATGGCTCAAGATATGTAGAGCTCGTTGGGAACCCCAAGAGGAAGGTATGATGAGCACAGCAGCAAGTTTCCCTCAGTATGAAACCAAGGTTATCGAACTAGTAGGAGTAAGGAAACAACTCCAAGGTATTGCTAGCAACTTGGAATCCTGCACAACACAACCACGGAACTTTGCCCCAACTTACAGTGAGGTTGTCAATCTCACCGGTTTTGCTGAAAACAAAGGATTAAACGCATAGTGTGGAAGATAGTAATTGCTTGCAGAAAGTAAACAGTAGATGGTATATTAATGGTAAAGGAATGGACTGGGGTCCACAGTTCACTAGAGGTGTTTCTCCTTAAGATAAATAGCATGTTGGGTGAACAAATTACAGTGGGGCAATTGACAGATTGAGAAAGCATAACAATGCATATACTAGACATCTTGACTCCTATGAGATTTGATTGGGCATTACAACATAATACATAGACCGTAATCCAACTGCATCTATGACTAATAATCCACCTTTAGGTTATCATCCGAACCCCTTCTAGTATTAAGTTGCAAGCAACAGATAATTGCATTAAGCAAAGTGTGTAAAGTAAACAATACAATTTCCCCATGGACAAAGGATTGTTGTTTTCTCCCTAGTAGTAACAGCACATCTACAACCTTAGAGATTTCTGTCACTTCCCTAGATTACTACAGGCATGAACCTACTATCGAGCATAAATACTCCCTCTTGGAGTTACAAGCATCTACTTGGCCAAGATAGCTACTAGCAACAGAGAGCATGCAAGATCACAAATAACATAGACATGATAGAATCAATAATCAATCTGACATAGTATCTCAATATCCATCGGATCCCCGCAGACACAACATATAGGATTACAAATAGATGATCTTGATCATGAACGGAGCTCACAAGATCTAAACATGATAGCACAAAGGAGGAGAACCAACCATCTAGCTACTGTATGGACCCATAGTCCAAGGACGAACTACTCACGCATCACTCTAGAGGCTGGCATGGTGATGAAGAAGGCCTCCGGGATGATCTCTCCCCTCTGGAAGGGTGTCGGGAAGATCTTCGGATCCTCCTGATCTAGGGATGGAGATGGCAGCGGCTACAGACTCTTTCGTGGATTTTTGATCGGGTACTTAGGGTTTCTGCATCGGGGTACTTCTATAGGCGAAGGGGCAAGGTCGAAGGGCACCCGAGGGCCCCACACCATGGGGCGGCGTGCCTTAGGGGATGGCCGCGCCAGCCCTAGGTGTGGACACCTCGTGGTCCCACTTCGGCTACCCTTCGGACTCTGTGTTCCTTCTGGTAAAATATTGAATTTGGCCTTTGTCCCGTCCAATTCCGAGAATATTTCCTTACTAGCTTTTCTGAAACCAAAAACAGCAGAAAACAGGCAACTGGCACTGCGGCATCTTGTTAATAGGTTAGTTCCAGAAAATGTATAAAAATACCTCAAAGTGTAAACAAAACATAAGAAAGTTGATACAAAACAAGCATGGAGCATCAAAAATTATAGATACGTTTATGATGTATCACCCGCCAGAAGGCCGATCGCGCCATCCACTCTACCATAGCAGGTGCCTCCTCAAGGTAGTGCCACACCTCCGTCAAACCACCAGGAATCACCTCGGTGGGAGAGATCCCTTGAAGGACAGACTGAACACAAAGCACCGAGGCGGTGGCCGTGTTCGCCACCGTCGTCATGCATTGCGAGGTGTCAAAGGTCTACACCACCGGATCATTTTGACCTATCATAGCTGCAACGTCAGAAAATCAACACCATGTTGCCATAAGCAGACTCACCCGCTTGGGGACTCACCGAATACTGGGAAGAAGGAATAAAATAATATACACTCACCAAGGAGTTTGTAGGAGGTATCCGTCACGTGCTTCTCCAATGCCCCAAGGCTGTCCTGTAACCCAAGGATGACATAATCGGAATCCTTCCGCTCCTCCGCCGCGGTGACTGCAGCCTTGGCCCTCTCTTCAGAAGATATCATCGACGCCTTTGTAGCCTCTAGCTCTTTCGTCAACGAGGCGATTCGCTCCTCCGCCATGGCCAGAGTAGCCTTCACCGCCTCGAGCTCGGTGACTGGGACGTAGCCTTCGTGGGCCTTGGTGATCGCAACACAAGAATCGACTGAAAGAAGGAAGACCATAGTTCAAACCCTTCTCCACATCATTGAGAGCCAAAAACTTACAGCAGATAGTATAGCTTACCAGCGGAAGCCTGGAGTCGTTGGTTGGCCTCCTATGTTTCACGCAGATCATGCTCCAAGCGCTCCTTTGTGGACAGCCAGTCCGCAGACTCCCGTTGCAAACCCTTAAGAAAATAAGCAGTAAGGCACTGGATGACTAAAACTCTAAGCGTCTAGCCGATGAAATTCAGCGACCAGACCCTCGGGGACTAGACGACCAAAACTTCTAAGTGTCTAGCCGCAGAAATTCAGTGCTAGACCCTTGGGGACTGGACATACCTATATAGCGGCACCAATCATGATGTGGAGCTCGACGACATCCGTTGAGGCAACCACAAATGAGGTACGCCCGCAACGCTGCCTAGTGTCGCCATCGACAACCTCGGGGATCTGCGGTGAGTATGTTGTCGTTGCCACGGCAGAAGCTCTTGCTGAAAAGTGAGGGAACGACACGACCATCATCACCGGAGCACTGGCCACATGCATCAGCACTTCTGCTGACCCGGTAGGCTTGCTCGGCTCCGAGCTAGTGGCCACTTCACCTTCAGCGGGAGCGGTGGAATCGCCCTTCCCCGTGTCTTCTTCCATGACAACGGAGGTGCCCTCCTCCCTCTTCTTCTTCACGCCAGCGACTGGCGCCTCCACCGGGTCGGCCTTCCTCTTCTTGGAAGGTTCAACTCTCCCCTCGGTGTCAACTGGCGGAATCTTGGCCACCCAGGGACGGCCAATCTTCTTGGCACCGGACTTGTGACATTGCCATGATCATCAAGCTAATCAAACGAGAAAGTATCAAAGTATGAAAAAGAGAACATCAAACTTACTTGGTGACCGGAAGAAAGCGCAGTCCCGTACTAATATGGGCAAGATTCTCCAGCTCTGGGCCCAACTTGCGCGAGAGCCCCTTCTCGAAGACACTCGAGGCCCATGACACCGCGGGCTTCCTCGACATCAAGGTTGCGGTCGTGGGAACCTCTGGCCCGGGTGACGTGGCCGCCTCCTCTGGTGGTGGCGAATTTGACCCCGTGGTTTCAGCAGCCCATGATTTCGGGGCGGCTGAGACTATTGGCGCAATCGTCGCAAGCGAAACCATCGATTCCACCATCACGGCTATGGCTTCCGACCCCATCATCAGAGCTGGGTCCTCAGGGATCTTGGTTGAAGCATCGACCGCCTCATCACCGGACTCCTCGTCCAACTCATATGCCACCACCGATCTGGGCGACGACGCTGGCTTCGGTACCAGCTTCTTCATGGGAGACTTCAGCTTTCATGTAGGCTTCGCCGGCGTGGCCATTCGCCACGAGCTGTGCTCCTGCAGGATCTCATTGTCATTGTCACGCTCCTCAAGGCTCCAACTCGCCTCGATATCGCGCTGCTTCTGCATACGAGTTTTGCAGGCTGTGGGCACTGGCGGGGGAATGTCCCTCGCTTCTTCTTCGCTCTCGGAGGACTCCCCCTTGGTCCCCTCTTCGAGCTCCTTGGGAATTTCCTCGTTGAGTGGGGGAAGCCAACCCTCAAGGATCTGGAACAACTGAGAGTGGACACGGAGAAGTGGTTCGATTAAGAATTACGACTGAACATGATGAGTCGCCGGTGCGAGTTGCGGGTGCGAATTGCACCCGCATTAGTCATGGCCAAAGACCAAGCGACAAAGAAAGGCTTACCATGGGAGCTTCATTCTTCCCGGGCACGTACGGAGCAAACCCGGTCGTCGTGTCAGTAAACTCCTTGTCCATGATATTCTTCAAGGCGGCCTTGTAGTCTGTGGCGTCCTAGGACTCCTTGCTCCTCCTGGAAGGGTCGTTCTTCCTGGTATACTCATACATCCAGTGGGGCCGGGTCGCCAGTGAGACCAGGCGCTGCCCAAGCCAACAGTTGTAGAGGTTGATTGTTTCAAGCCCCTTGTTCTTCAATACATGGATCTGCTCCATCATCTCGGTGACGGCCATCTTCTGATCATTAGGGAGCTTTGTCGCTATCAGCCGGCGAGGCTCGCTCCTCTCCGTGACATAAATCGATATCGCCACTTCACCTAAGGGAGTAGACTCCTTTGCATAGAACCAGCTTTTCTTCCACTCACTGGCGGCTTTCTTCTATAGCAGGAGCTTGAAGAAGTTCGCCTTCGTCTTCAATTGGAAGGTAATGCCGCCTGCTACCAAGATAGGGTCGCCCGATCCATCGCAGCCGAGGCGGCTGTGGAACAGCTCCAGCCACAGCAGGAAGTAAGGCTGGCATCCCAGATAGCATTCCCAGAAGGCGACAAAGATCGCCAACTATTCGATGTTGTGCGGACCTATATCCAACGGCTTGATCGTGTAATACGCGCAGAACCGCTAGAAAAACATTGAAGTTGGGAACCCCAAGCCCCTCTCCAGATGGCTTGGGAAGCATATGAATTCACCGGCACGAGGCCTCGGCTCGGTCTGGGTGGATGCGGCAATCCGCCAGTTCCCTTGCAGAGAACCCCCGCATCCTCAAACAACTTGAGCTGGGCGATAGTACACTTGGACTTCCCCCACAAATCCTTTGGAGGCGCCATTAGGGAGAAGATAAGGTCACTTGGTCCGGAAATTTGGGATCAAGAAGAGGCAGAGAGACTGGGAGTGCGCGGGAGTGAGAAATGTGGAGGAAGATCTGCGAGCTTCCTTGCCACTCTCCATATAAAGATAACGCTACCCGCCAATCTCGGGATAGCCGTTACCCATGGTAATTACGTCGAAGTTACCATTGGATTACCCAACGGCTAGTTTGACCAAGTTGGCGGTCAAACTTCTTCCACTCAACTCGCTTGCTGGTACGCCTTGTCCATTCGACAGGGGTAGCGACTCGAGCATAAACCCACTCGCCAATGTTGCGACTGAAGACTTGGTGGAGAAATTTCCTCCTTCATTAAGGGAGTTCATCACCGATTCGACTGGGCGTCCAGATTGGACTCGCCTACTCCGACTGCCAAATGAACACCTGCACCGAAACAACCCTGGCCTCGGGGACTACTGATGGGGATATGCCGAATGGGGTATGCCCAGCAGGACATTTCGACTGGACCAAGGGCCTTGCGAGTGGGCCTACAGGATAGTGACTGGAACGTGGCTAAGGAGCAAGCCTGGCGACTAGAAGCTGGAGGCCCAAAAGCATAATTGAAGCCTAGTCGGATCAGGTCAAGCCCTCAGAATCCTTGACTGGTTCGGTTGTATATCTGTAAACCCTAGCGAGGTACCCCTATATAAACCTCCCTAGGGTTCCCTTTGTACTCACGTTCCATCATACACCCCTTCAAGCGACTCGCTGTTTAGCCGCCGATCTCGCTCACCACTAATACAATCTAGCAGGAGTCGGTCTTTACCCTCCAGGGAGCCGAACCTGGGTAAACTCATGTGCATCCGCCCCCATCTCGCTCCACAGATGGTCGCTATCTCTCGCCCCAATCTTATCAATCGCTACCCCTGGTAGTGACTGCCGTGGTCATTCCCACGACACTTACACATGACTAACGCACAGTCTATTGCTTATGTTTCATTTCTGCATGAGCCAAAGTGATGGAGCCGAAGGTCAGGCCCTAGACAGCAAAGAAAGAGCTTCGGCTCGCCTGGATTCTCCAACCGTCCTAGACCTCGAGGACTACACCCTATGGAAGTGCTCACGCACCCTCACACAAGTAAATTTGCATCAAGAAACAACACAAAGGAGCTTCGGCCCGCTTGGCTACTCCAGTCGGCCCGAACCTCGAGGACTACACCCTGTGGGTGCGCTCGCATGCCCCCACACAATAAACCTGCAGCAAGTAACAACATAAAGGAGCCTCGACTTGGCTGTAATCTCTAGCTGGCCCGAGCCTTGGGGACTACACCCTGTGGGTGCGCTCGCGCGCCCCCACACAGAAGAAAGCATACAACAAGTGCAACGCAAAAAGAGCACAAGTCAACATCGCAAAAGGGAGCCAGAGCTCCAAACAAAATTCACTGTGTTAGGACAAAATGTTCAGATAGGCAGACAAACAAGTTTCCAAGACAGATACAAATACTCCCAGCATTTTGGGGATCAATCTTGGGGGTCATTGGAAGGGTCGGAGGCATTGGCTAGAGCGTGGCTACTGGAGGCGAAGTCGGCAGAGGCAGAGCCTGGTGGAGCGGGGGCGTCACCATGGGCTGAGGCCGCCAGAGGGCTATAGTGATACCCCTCCAAGCTGGTCGTAGCTGGTCGCCAAAGTCCTGGTCTAGCTGGACGAAGCTTCCAATCTTGACACCACAAGAGCGGATGTCAGGAACTTCAGCCCGAAGCTGGTCGTAGCTGGTCCCCTAATGAAACCCTCTAGAGAGATTCTGAAGGTCCACGTCCGGGTACCAAGACTTCAACAGCGCTAGGACCATCTCGGCACCACCATGAGCAGCCCAGTCTTGCGCCATGTCCATAAGCTCTGGGGCACCAGAGAGCGTCTTGGCCAAGGCGTCCATCGAGCCCGAGCGGTCGGTGTCAGGCCAGACATAGTCGAAGACCTCCAAGGCAGTGCTACATAGCTAGTTGGCCTCCTCACTGATGACCGTCACCAGCTCCACTGGGTGCAGATCACGCCCGACGTCCGCCTTGGCGACGCGCGCCAAAGCTTGGTCCGTCGCCTCAAGATACTAAGCTGCACCAGGAAAAAAGAGAACTATTAACCTTCCGGTTGCAACAGGATGAGAAACACGCTCATCAAGTGAATCACTTACTAAGGACCATCTCAGCAATCTGGCACAACTCCCCTAGGGCCGACTTCTCCCAGGCATGGGCAGTCTTCAAATCCTCCACCTGGCGGGCCTGGATCTGCTCGAGGTTCTTTAGTGCCTCGGCCCGGATGTTGGCAGTCTTCTTCGCCTGGCCGGCCTTGACCTCCATCTGTTGCTAGCGCGACAACAGCTAGCCAATCTGGGACTAGCGCGCCGTGTTGGACTCCTCTAGCCGGGCAACCTCCGCCTTCAGCCTCTCCACCTCCCGATCCATGTCCGTTAATAGAATTGCGGGTCTAGGGGTTCGCGTATGGAAACAATAAAAATTTACCCTATGCTCCTGAACCCCTGATGCTGCCAGGACCTATCTATTAATAATGCAGTAACGGGAGGGGCTTTTCGTGAACTTACCCTTGAAGACTAAAAAGCGTTGTCAACTGATGTCTACGCACTTCTATTCTTGTAGACAGTTGTTGGGCCTCCAAGTGCAGAGGTTTGTAGAACAGCAGCACCCTTAAGTGGATTACCCAAGGTTTATCGAACTCAGGGAGGAAGTGATCAAAGGTATCCCTCTCAAGCAACCCTGCAATCAAGATACAAGAAGTATCTTGTGTCCTCAACACACCCAATACACTTGTCAGGTGTATAGGTGCACTAGTTCGACGAAGAGATAGTGAAATACAAGTGGTATGGATATAAGACAACGGTGCCAGAAAATAGCATGACGGGTAGGAAGAGACTAAAGGCAATATCAAATAAGGATGGAAGCAAGCAAACATGTAATAGATCTAGTTGCAAACGGTGTTTCAATGATTAGAAACAAGGCCTAGGGATCATACTTTCGCTAGTGAACACTCTCATATAAATATCTTCTCTTCATGATACTACTCTGAACTACTCTCCGGTTGGACACTCCAATCCATGGTAGGGCTATAACAGCACACCTCAAAGTTCGCTTTCCCCATCTAGATAACCCCACACTGTCACCTTGAGCACTAGATGGTTCCAACAAACACCACAATTTCGTAGAAACATCCAACTCCAAATATAACTCATAACAAGTATTTGTAATCTCTAGCCTAAGTGCCACCATGGTGTGCATGTTGTCACTTTCACACACATGGAGAGAGCAGAGATCTATTAAAGCACTTGAGTAGCAAGGTAGATCTACTTGATTAAAAAGCTCATGATCACAATATGATCATGCATAGAGAGAGATGAACACATAGCTACCAGTAGAACCCTTAGCCTCGAGAGAGAACTACTCCCTCCTCATCATGGGAATCAGCAACGGTGATGGAGATGGTGGTGGAGATCGATGGAGATGGCTCCGGGGGCACTTCCCCGTCTTGGCAGGGTGTCGGAACAGAGACTTTCTGTCTCCTGAATCTCCCCTTCGGTGGCGGCGGCGCTGTGGAACTTTTCGTGGCTGGAGGCCGTTCGATTTAGGGTTTTCGTCCTAGGGGCTTCTTGTAGGTGAAAGGGCAAGGTCGGTGGCCGGCTAGGGGGGCCACACCATACCCTGGCGCGACCTAGGGCTGCCCGTGCCAAGGGGTGGTTTGGCCGCCCTATGGCCCCCCTTTGTCTCTCCTTCGGACTCCATGTGTCTTCCGGTAAAATATCGACTTTGGCTTTTGTGCGGTCCAATTCCGAGAATATTGATTTTCTAACTTTCCTGGAACCAAAAATAGAAGAAAATAGACAACTGGCACTGTGGCATCTTGTTAATAGGTTAGTTCCAGAAAATGTGTAAAAGTACTCCAAAGTGTGGACAAAACATAAGAAAGTGGGTATAAAACAAGCATGGAACATCCAAAATTATAGATACGTTTGCAACGTATCAACAACGCTCAGGAGAGCGCGGTTGATGTAGATGAGCCGAAGCCGACCTCAAGATCGTGATGAAGTCCTTGCGCTCCTGCGGCTCCAACAACTTGAGTGCCTCAAGTGTGACACCTCGCAGGGAGTTACATGCATCCGGTGCTTGACTCTTGCTTCCCCGATCCAGCAGCAGTTGCGGAAGTAGAGCTCCTGGATCTAAATCCCACTGCACGACGGTGCTCTGCGATTAAGATGTCTCTCATTCGCGCAGTCCGAGCTTGGGACCACGGTCATGGGAGAGAGAAGAATATCAATTAGAGGTCTCCCCAAAAGTGAGGAAACCTTTATTGAATATTGGTTGTGTATTTTCTGGTCAAAATACCCCACTATATACAGGGGAGGGGAGGTACTATCTCCCTCAAAGTCTCGGGGTGGGACTAAAGGAGGGGGAGAGGGGGGTGACGCCGGCTAGCCCTAGTGGGCCCCGCATAGGAGGGCTTGGCCCAGCCGGCCACCCTCCTTGCCTTCTCTCTCCTCTTGCCTTTCCCTCATGGGCCCTTCTCTCTCCGGAATTGGCCCATTAAGCCTTTTTGACCTTTAATTGATTTCTCATTTATTAAATAATTATGAATAAATGATTAAACAATATTTAATATTCATTCACATATTATTCAATCTCCATGGCTATGGAACACCTTCCACCTCCACTCCGGACATCCTCCGGACTTACCGAAACCCTTCCGGTTTTCTCTCTTCTCTTCTTCGGTTATTCTACCGATCCTATAAACACTCTCTAAGCATCACCAAGCCCTTAAGCGTGATACCCCACGGTTCGGGAACACTCCACACATGGTTGGGACACTCCTGGACCAATGATCGACAAAGGGACCTGGATGGCCATGTGACCCTTGTGCATTCCACGAAGATCTTTCATCATTTGAATCGGGACAGTCGTGTCTTATTCCTTTCATCTCTTCATACTTGCATTGCCCGATATCTGATCAATGACATCAGCATGTCGTGTTCAATCTCGTTACTGAACAATGCTACTTGACTTGTTTTGACAAGTGATATCCCTCTGATCAAATCACACGTTGCGTAGCTATTGGATATAACTTCTCTGAGTGGGCCCTCAAGTATCTTTCCGTCACGCGGATGGACAAATCCTTCTCTTGACATATATTGCCTCTATGGTTCCTCCAAATACCTGAACACACCTTTATTGTCACTGTATTACCAAGTGACGTTTGATGCTATCTAAGTACTCTCGAGAGACAATGATTGATATAGTCTCACATTCTAAGGAATAGTCTACGAGGTCTATTCTAATCATCATAGCTTGAACTTTGTGACATGATCGGGTCATGATGTTTAGGTTGGGTATTGGTTCATCATCTCATTCGCAGAATGAGTTGACTCCATTTCCAGATGGCATAAATGCCACATGATCAGGAAACCTTGATCATCTGTTGACCAATGAACCAGTGACTAGAGTTTCATCGGGAACCCCTGGTTGTTTATATATCACACGTGTATTGACGTTTCCTTTCAATACAGTTATAGCATGATATAAAACTTAATCATAAACTTTATGAAATATGATAATAATCCTTATTATTATTTGTCTCTAGGGCATATTTCCAACAGTCTCCCACTTGCACTAGAGTATAAATAAACTAGCTGCATTTGATCTTAATCATTGGCACCATGTATCCCGGTACCCTGAACATGCTTCCTCATGGAAGAGGTTGAGTCTTGGGCCTATACTTTATAGTCCCAAATCGTTTGCAACTTACTAATGTCACCTTGATTGACATTAATACTTTATCATCACATGATAACATCTTTGTGTATGCATCATCGTTCTGGCAGCAGAACGAGGCTAGATTCTAGGAGCCTACAGTGACTTTAGATCAACCTTGAGGGCTTGCTCATGGGCATTGTGCCCTGAGACACATAATTCTACATTAAAAGCGAACTAGCCCCGCCATAAAATTATACATCACTTTAGATGGTACCCTTATCTATTATTATAAATGTAATAATCGAAACACGAGTGCACCCTGTGCAACTTTTGATATTTTGTTCACCTCGCTTCCTACTTGACTTTAGTCGGTATTACAGGAGTTTCCAACATATTCCCTTATAACATAACCCTTTATGCTTTAAGATATGTCATCCTTTATGGATTTGGAAAACATGTCTACAGTTCTCTATTAGACACTACAGATAAACTTATCTCAACGTTCCGTGATTTGAACTTAATCACTTTTCAAACATTCCTTCTTGGATCATATATTATGTTAAGTTGTCATCATGGTTTTCCAATATAGAACCTATGTCTCAAGATAGTGGATGGTGATCATCCTATTCTTTATTTCAACCATCGATGTTAGACTTAATTCTATTCCTAATTTGAGTTATCAAGGACCAGTTCCTTAACTAACTCCTATTCCGGAAACCCTTTTCAGAATCCTTTAAGGAATACTACATAATATCATAATATACTTATTATCAACTTCTACTCCTTATAAATCATTATTTATCGGTACTTGCGCTTTTATTTTTAATGTGTTGTATAGACACTTAAGAATCACTCCTCTAAGCTCCCACTCAAATATGTTCCCAACATGTTTGGGTATGAGTCACTACTCTACTCAAACTATGTTCCTACATATTTGAATTTGAGACTTATATTGCTCCCACTCAAAAATATGTCATTCACATATTGTTTTAGGAAGACTTTCATAGCTCCCACTCAATTTCATGCAAATTGCATATCCACTCACTATTTTGAATGACTTCAAAATCCTTTGATCAAATATCAAACTTGGAGATTTACTATGAGATACTAGTACTTTACTAGTTTTTTAATCCACCAGACTTTCAGCACACTTGAATAAAATTCATTTGAATTTGTCCAATACTTGACAAATTGTGCTTTTGTCATTCATGCCCTTTTCCACTATGGCTTTGCAGTCATTTGGGAAAATCCAAGTAACCCTTTACTTGTAAGATTCAGCAACGAATTGCTTTCTAATCTCAAGTGAATTTTGCTTTGGGATTTCTCATATCTTTAGCTTACCATTATTTCCTTAGTAGTTCGTAGGTATGTCATATTCTGGTAATCATGACAAATGATTCACAAATGTCTCCATACAAGATATGGGCTACATTTTGAATCCTACTTTATGTACTGAACACACTAGTGGGGAAAACACAATGATCATTATCATTGATTCTTTCTTCGTGAAGAGAATCGTTCAGGAACACTTTCTGTTGCACTTCTCAACACTCTGATGCAGGGTTTTGAATCCTCATCATGTTTTTCACTATCTACCATTTGCTCCATAATCGAGAAATATCACTGAAATGTGAACTTTCTCGAGAATGAACCAAAATCCAAGCAATACTACTTTTGCTTCTCTTTTGGTTTCAGCTATGGATTTCGTATTCAAAATTTTCCAATGAATACTCTACATGGACTTATTTGATGTTGTTTTGGTTATATCGAATAACTCCAAAACTTTTACGATGATCCATACTAGATATGGCGCCGCTTTCACGAATTCGCATGGTTCACTATATGTTCTAATTGAGTGCTAACTATTTCTAACTGATGGTCTCTACATCTATGCTATAATGATTTATTTTGTGCCATCTATTCACCCACTTTGATATCTAGTATCATATTGTGATGCTTTGCATTTTGACATTTCAAACGCATTACATTACACACTTTTCTTTATGCCATTCTTATAAAGTTGAATTTCATTACTATTGATCAAATCGTAGTAATTATATTATCTTTTATCTTATACCCTTAATTGATGAAATACTTTGATCATATCAAATAGTTTCATACTTATGTTTCCTTTGGTAAACTTATTTACAAAATTTGAACAAGTGTATAATGATAATTACCATTTTGTTGAAACACAATAATCAAATATGTGTTCACTTTCAACAACTCATCAAACACTTTGTATTCATGTAATACATGGTGTTCAAGTTATTTTGCCGAACTTTGGCATGATTTATATGTGACAAGAAATCGAATGTCTTTAACATATTATCACATAACTTTGAATTTAAACAATGGTTTCATTCAGTAATGAACATATCATTAAGTTGGGTATTTTTCAAGGCATTTCAATTTTTACAAATGTTCATGCATTATCAATTAGTTTCAACAACAAGGATAATTCACATATAATCGAACAAGATATGAACACGAATAGAGATCATTCATAAAAGTGGAACAACTGCTTGTTACAAACTCATATGAATAACTGTCTCACAAAGTGTGAGACACACTAAAGAAGTTCACAATCTTTTGATTACAATAACTATCCAAAAATGATTAACTAAGTGATAAATGTCGAGGGAGAGTGTCATCGGCCATCATCATTATGCTCGCCATCAACACGCAATGTCACCTCCTCTCAAGCAAGCACCTCTATGCAGAAGGACCTATTTTCAGCAAAACAGAACAAGTATCAAATATACTTTACAGCGCAAATGTGTTTGCAAGATTATAACATTTATAAAATTGTATAACAAATATATACCTTTGTCATCGATGGCCTCAGCAACAATGGGTTCAACCATCACATCCCTAAAATGTGATATGAACTCGTGGAAATCCCGTGTTTCCGCGTCACCTCTCATAATGCAAATCCTGGCAAGTGCTTGGTAGCTTGGTGGCAGCGACCACAACAACACGCCTATTGCAAGAGAGCTTGCGGACTAGTTGTCTAGTAAGTATGCAAGACTCATGTATGCAACATATATGCGTAACAAGTGATCGTCCAGCGATGAGTTCTCCTCCGTCTTTATGGAGAGGAAATCTCCCATCAGCTCATACTCCCATATGCGCACTTGTTCCACGAAATGTGATCTCAGATGTGCCATAACCGTTCGGGGATTAAGACTTCCCATAATTGACCATAGCCCATCTTCCATCCCGAGGTGCATTGTTACTGATATGAATGTGGCCATCACACGATGATAGCAGCGGTGATCCCGCTGCTCCTGGGTCTCATGAAGATAGGGAGGCTCCAAGTACATCTCGCAAATCATGTAGTCGACCACTTTGTTCTCGCTAAGGAGATCATGAAGGCGCATGACCCATACAGAAAAGTTGGATCCATCTAACTTGAGCTTTTCTCCTTTTAACCAATTGTCAATAGGGAAGGTAATCTTGGGGAGAAACATTTTCTACATTTATAATTGCAAAAGGAATTTAGACTAAGTTTATAATTAAGTGAGTTAATATAATAAATCCACTCAGAAACACCTATCCGCTGAAGGGTTCTAGTGATAACACGATCCCTTTCCCCACATCTCCCACGATCATCACGGACATTAATGTGGGTTCTAGGGTGGACGCTAAACATCGGTCACATCATTCATGTGACTCGTGCTCGATCTTTCGACCATCCGTGTTCCAAGGTGATGACCCACAAGTATAGGGGGTGTATCGCAGTATTTTCGATAAGTAAGAGTGTCGAACCCAACAAGGAGCAGAAGGTGCTGGCTAGTGGTATGGATCAGGAATTCTCTGCAAATACTTAGCAAACGAATTTTTAGAGGTTTTTGATAAAGCAAGTAAACTAAAGATAGTAGGAATAAATGCAGCAAGTGGCCCAATCCTTTATGCAGCAAAGGACAAGCCGGTTGTATTACTTAAGATGACCAAACTTTCTCGAGGACACATGGGAAGACTGTCAAATGCTTTCGCTTCATATAGTTGATTAATCTTCTTTAGCTTGCTAAGTGTTGTGTGGGTGAACCTGTGATAATGTACCGACCTTCCTAGGGCTAATACATACTTGTGATTATACCCCTTGCAAACATCCGTAAGTACAAGAAAGTAATTAAGGTAGAAATCTAACCACATCTTTAAACTCTAAAACCCTTACGTCCCTTGTGCAATGGTTTCCTAACGGGGGTTCAGGTTTCTGTCACTCCGGCAACCCCTACGATTAGTAGCCAAATACACAATGCATTCACCTAGGCCCATATAGGTGAAGTGTCATGTAGTCGACATTCACATGACACCACTAGAAGAAGTACACCACAACTTAAATAACAAACTATTGAATCTTTCTCAACACAACTCCACTACTAACAACATGACTTCTCCCATGTCCTCAAGAACAAAATGAACTACTCACAAGACATCATATGGATCATGATCAGAGATGGAATAATGATGTATAACAATCTGAACATAAACAATAATTCAATGTTTCACTCAATAGCATCAACTACAAAGAGTAATCAACACCGAGAAAGTTTCCCCTATGAACTATGCAAGATTCAACCCAATTGTTACAGCAATATGGAGATGGTGATGAGGGTGCTGATGGTGATGATGATGATCCTGATGGAGTCCAGCTCGATGGTGGTGTTGATGGCGATGATCTCCCCTCTCTGGGAAGGAATTCCCCGGCAGAAATCTGTCTGCCGGAGAGATCTTTCTCTCTCGGTGTTTCCCGCCCCGCAGAGGCGGCGGAATCTTTCTATGGTCACTCCTCGAGTCTTAGGGTTTAGGGAGGATGATATACGCCATAGGGGAGAGACAGAGGTGGGCCAGGGCGGCCACACCACCTGCTGGCGTGGCCTAGGGCTGCCCGCGCCAGGGGGTGGTGTGGGCCCCCTGTGGCCCATCTCCACTCCCTCTTCTGGCATCCTTCGTCTTCTGGAAAAATAGGATTTTCCGTATATTTTCCCGGATTTTCTGATGTTCACGAATTTTGCCTCCAAACAGCACCTTTTCCATCAGAATCCTGACTGCAGCGGTCCATGCTCCAAAAGTCATCAACCATGCAAAAACAGATGAAATAACAAAAGTATCACCTCTCAATACGAAATATATCAATGAATAATAGTGAATTATGACATAGAATAGTGATGCAAAATGGACGTATCAACTCCCCCAAGCTTAGACTTCGCTTGTCCCCAAGCAAAAATGAGCTCAATAAACATGGCATCAGGTTTATGGAGTGAAGAGTCGATAAAAGAATACGGACAAGAAGCATCACATTCATCAAATACATAGATCATAATAGAAGACAACTCACTATTATATAACTTAACTTGTAATGAGTAAAGGAAACACAATAAAGATACATCAAGTGAATCATAATTGGTAATGGCAAACTTACCTCTTGGTCGAAGAATAGTTGATAATTTGCTGGAGTTCACAAATAGCTGGTTTTCAAAGATAGCTTTCAAAGTAGTAAACATCAAGATAAGAGCAAAGTGCAAAACAAGGAACATAAGAAACATGATTGAATAAATCATCATATGAATGAAACACAACAACTCAAAATACTTGCTGAGGTAGAAGGGAATAGGTTTACTAACTCATTTACAAAGTAAAGGAAAGGCCCTTCTTAGAGGGAAGCAGGGATTGCAAGTCTCATAAAGAGCTCCCAAAAATTATGATACTTACTAGCTTTCAGCTCTCATTGCCCCTATCATAGGCATCTTTTGGTGATTAAGGTTAAAGTGACACAACTAAGAGGATATCCTTGACAAGTTATAAATTGAAATCTCATGCCTCTTACTTTTGAGTACCGAACCTCATGCTACTCAACTTCAGTCATGAGTAAGCTCTTGTCATTCTAAATACACGTGTATCATTGAGAACCGGCAACGGGGTACCCCTTTCATATGACACAGGAGCTATCCCATAATCAAAATGACAAGGCAAGCAGACAGTGAGCATCTCAGCGATCTTTTTATTTGCTATTTGCATAGGTTTTTATTGAGGATGCTTCATAGAATGCTCACTATAGCTATGCTGCAAGTTTCCACCATGATTAGACATGGCTTAGGCTAGAGGCCCAAGCGTTTATCTAACACACATATAAACTCCATGATCTTACAAGTTCCACTTTTATTTCACACCGCCGGGATCCATAAGCAAAATAACATGATATCAACTAGGTACAAGTACCAATGAAGTGTTGAAAGCGGTCCCCATGATACATGGTTCTGCTAACTTCAACTCATAAAGCGCAAGCATATACGCAACAAAGAAGGACCCAATGGTTCAAGTTTATTAAATGCAAGAAAGTAAAGTGTGCCATCAAGTTCGTGAGAGCTTTAATCACTAATTTTCACATAACAAGTTTAATTTGGGAGGTAGATAAAACAGGAATTTACTTGGAATAGCAATAATGCTACTAGGTAGGTATGGTGGACACAAATGGCAGAGGTTTTTGTTTTACGGAGTGGATGCACGAGAAGAATTCCCTCTCAGTACAGGTTTTTGGCTAGCAAGGCTGGGTAGCAAGTATAAGAGTTGAAGGAAACAAACAAACATACAAGCGATAAAGACAAACATGCAATCTTCCTCGGAAGCACAAAAGATCTTAACTAGAGAATACTAAACTTATGAGCAAATCAAGAAAGAAAGATGATGAAAATATTTTTTTATTTAGAGTACTTTTATCTTTTTCATTCAACTCTCAAAAATAGTGTTGCTACTGACCGAGCCAGGTATGCCAAAACCAACTAATATTAACTCAATGATCCCAAAGTGATACCAATACTAACAACAAGATCAATCATATAACCACGAATTGAAAACTAATATAAGCTATGCAAAAGAGTAAATGATAGAACTTCTCATTAATATTCCATAACGGCAACTCACACCAAGGGATACATATCTAACGAGAGAGGGGACACTTCCATAATGCAAACCATACTACATAATAACTCCTCTATTCATTATATGACTCTACTAATAAGGTAAAAATATAGAAGATAGTGATGTGATACCGCGGCACTCCCCCAAGCTTGGAACAACCAAGGGGATGCCAGACCTGATGACGAATTACTCCTTCGGTGGTGGTGATATCCTCTCGATGAGCTTCTTGAACAATTTCCCCAAGTCCTCAATCTCGAAGGTGAGATTATGAATCAACTGTGAGTTTTGCTCAATGCGGCTCATGATCATGTCGGGTTGAGAATTCCAGCCCTTGCTATTCTTTCCCCACTCTTCCTCCTTGAAGTCTTCTTTTCCTGCATGGCTTTCAAGAATAGTTCCTGGCAAAAATAGATCGAAACAAAAACACAACGAGAACATGATATACGAACCTCGGGAGATCTGGGGGGTTATATATTATGAAGTTTCATATCAAAAGGAAAGTACTGGGAGAAAACGAGTCGGAGGCGGAGTCCAGGGTGGACTCACCACCTGGTGGCGCGGCCAGGGGAGGGCCCGCGCCACATGGTGGTGTGAGCCACCCTGGCTCCGTTTCCGTCCCTTTTTTGCTTCGTAGCTTCCCTTATTGACTGAAAACTGCAAAAATATAGTTGGATAGTATTTTCGCGGAACTTTTCTTACCAGAACTATTACCTATTTGAAAACAGACTCTACAGGTCTCTGAATTTGGTATTTAGTGGATTCTTCCGGAGTCTCCACTTGAATAACATCAATATCTTCATCTTCATACACTTATTACTTGAGTCATAAAACCCTTCTCTTCCTTATTACGCCATTATCTCCACTTCCTGGAAATTTCTTTCACACAAAACTTCACACAGTTCTCATTAGCAATATTAGTATAAGTGAAGTGATAAAACCTTTTGAGTTCAACTTTCAACTGAAAACCATCAAAACATAAGCTACTGTAGCAACTCCTTCTGAAAACCCATAAGGAATTCAAAAGGAAATCGATTAAAGAAGCAAATGCAAGAGTGGCAAAATCTGCCAAAACAGACCAGCAGGTAAAGTTCAATTTTTTCGAAAATCTTCTGTTACTTAAATCAAAAAGTGCAAAACTAACGAAAGTTAAATAACAACCTGGGGCATAAGCACAAAAAGTTACAGCTTAATCCTACATACAGAGATCTCTCACGAATTTTTATGGTGAAGCACAAAAAATCTGTTTCGGGACAGCAACTTCCCCAAATCTTACTTCTCTCTCATTAGAGGTTGATCTTGACACAAAAACCAAACAAAACGGATAAGGAGCGGTTATTACCAAAGTAATAACTTCCAAGACTCAAAGAAACAAAAACAAACTGAAAGCAAAAACAAATTGGGTTGTCTCCCAAAAAGCTCTTTCTTTATAGCCATTAAGATGGGCATGATAATTTTGAAGATGCTCACATAGGAATATGAGTTGAAGTGAAAGAGAGCATTAAGAAGAAAAAATACACACATTTAAGTCTAACCCACTTCCTATGCAAGGGAATTTTGTAAACAAACAAGTTGTTGAAACCAGAGGCTACTTGCATAAGAAGGCAAAAGAAGTGCAACATAAAAAAATTCAGCATAAAACGAGGAAACTTGATATTATTGAGATGCATACGAACACTTTTCCCTCTTTCATAGTAACTTTCAGTATCATGCATAAACTTAACAATATAACTATCACAAGGACCATCATAGCAATGATCACTTATTCTAACAGAAAACACAGGAATACTAGCTCTCATAGCACTACTATGTGAAACAATATTAGAGGTATCCTTACAAAGGATAGTGTGTCCCTCTTCTTCATATTTAGTGACAAAGTCTTTCACATTTGCTATTATAGGTTCATCAACCATTTGTTTATCAGGTTCAACAGCTTTATTCATACTTTCATTAACCATACTAGCTATCATAGAATGTTCCTTAATCTTAACTGGGAAAGGCATTCTCTCAATGTAAGGTTCAGGTAAAACATGATTAGCAGTATAAACTTCAGTATTTCCTGCAGGAACACTCTTAGCAATATCTTTATAAGGTTCATGATACTTATTCCACTTCTTTTTTGGCACTTCAATGTAGGAAGCAAAAGCCTTAAAATAAGAAGCAATAGCTTGAGAGTCTAGACCATAAGCATTTTTAATATTTTGAAAGTCATTAGTTCCCATAAAAGATTCAATGCATTCATAATCATAATTTATACCTGACTTTCTACCTTTGTCATTCTCCCAAGCTTCAGCATTGTCTTGAATACGGTCCAGAAGATCCCATTTAGCTTCTTCTTTCATGCGAGTGAATGATCCAGCACAAGAAGCATCCAATAAATCCTTGTCATTTAGAGGGAGTCTTGCATAAAAGTTATTGATAATAATATTGTTCGGGAGCTCATGAATGGGAAATTTGAGAATTAGTAACTTCAATCTCCCCCAAGCTTGAGTTGTACTCTCTGCATCAAGAGGCCAAAAGTTGTATATTTGATTCCGATCTTTATGAATCTCACTAGAAGGATAAAACTTTGAATAAAAGAGAGGCACTATTTCCTCCCATTCCAGAGCTTGACCATTCTTCAGAAGCTTATATTATTCCTCAGCTCTTCCTTTCAGCGATAATGAAAATATCTTCTTCTTAACTTGATTTGTAGTAATACCTGCACACTTGAACAACCTGCATAATTCGTGTATAAAGAGTAAATGATCACCGGGATGGACAGTTCCATCCCCAACGTAGTAGTTATCCATAACACGATCAATAATTCTTATAGGTATTTTGAAAACATCATTCTCAGCAGGTGGTGGCTTATCTACTACCTTAGCAGTGGTAGTAGGATTACCAAATAAGAAACTCAGCGAATTATCCATCACGAAAATAAAGCAACTAACAAAAGTAAACAATACTCACAGTAGAAGTTTCCTTTACCAGTTCCACTCTCCAATAGCGCGTCACTCCTCGGCAACGGTGCCAGAAAATAGTCTTGATGACCCACAAGTATAGGGGGTGTATCGCAGTATTTTCAATAAGTAAGAGTGTCGAACCCAATGAGCAGAAGGTGCTGGCTAGTGGTATGGATCAGGAATTCTCTGCAAATACTTAGCAAACGGATTTTTAGGGGTTTTTGATAAAGCAAGTAAACAAAGTACGAGTAAACAAAAGATAGTAGGAATAAATGCAGCAAGCGGCCCAATCCTTTATGCAGCAAAGGACAAGCCGGTTGTATTACTTAAGATGACCAAACGTTCTCGAGGACACATGGGAAGACTGTCAAGTGCTTTCGCTTCATATAGTTGATTAATCTTCTTTAGCTTGCTAAGTGTTGTGTGGGTGAACCTGTGCTAATGTAACGACCTTCCTAGAACAAATACATACTTGTGATTATACCCCTTGCAAACATCCGTAAGTATAAGAAAGTAATTAAGGTAGAAACCTAACCACAGCTTTAAACTCTAAGACCCTTATGTCCCTTGTGCAATGGTTTCCTAACGGGGGTTCAGGTTTCTGTCAATCCGGCAACCCCTACGATTAGTAGCCAAATACACAATGCATTCCCCTAGGCCCATATAGGTGAAGTGTCATGTACTCGACGTTCACATGACACCACTAGAAGAAGTACACCACAACTTAAATAACAATCTATTGAATCTTTCTCAACACAACTCCACTACTAATAACATGACTTCTCCCATGTCCTCAAGAACAAAACGAACTACTCACAAGACATCATATGGATCATGATCAGAGATGGAATAATGATGTATAACAATCTGAACATAAACAATAATTCAATGGTTCACTCAATAGCATCAACTACAAAGAGTAATCAACACCGGGAAAGTTTCCCCTATGAACTATGCAAGATTCAACCCAATTGTTACAGCAATATGGAGATGGTGATGAGGGTGCTGATGGTGATGATGGTGGTGATGATGATGATGATCCCGATGAAGTCCAGCTTGATGGTGGTGTTGATGGCGACGATCTCCCCTCTCCAGGAAGGAATTCCCCCGGCAGAAATCTGTCTGCCGGAGAGATCTTTCTCTCTTGGTGTTTTCCGCCCCGCAGAGGCGGCGGAATCTTTCTGTGGTCGCTCCCCGAGTCTTAGGGTTTCGGGAGGATGATATACGCCAGAAGGGAGAGCCAGAGGTGGGCCAGGGTGGCCACACCACCTACTGGCGCGGCCTAGGGCTGCCCGCGCCAGGGGGTGGTGTGGGCCCCTGTGGCCCATCTCCACTCCCTCTTCTGGCATCCTTCGTCTTCTGGAAAAATAGGATTTTCCGTATATTTTCCCGGATTTTCTGATGTTCGCGAATTTTGCCTCCAAACAGCACCTTTTCCATCAGAATCCTGACTGCAGTGGTCCATGCTCAAAAAGTCATCAACCATGCAAAAACAGATGAAATAACATAAGTATCACCTCTCAATACGAAATATATCAATGAATAATAGTGAATTATGGCATATAATAGTGATGCAAAATGGACGTATCACAAGGCCATGTCTATACATGCTAGTCTTGCCAACTCAACCTTAGTGTATTCGTTGTGCAACATGGTTTACACCCACTATATGCAAACGTAGATATGTCTGACACCCGATCATCACGGACTGCCTCATACCGAAGAACTTTCTTGGTGGTGCACACTAAGGGGGAACACAATCATTGGTAATTTTTAACATGGATCATCTTATTAGGCTACCGTCGAGTATCTAATACTAGCAGACAATAAGATATACAAACAATAACATTGAATGTAAATGCGATGTGATATGGTCCTTCACGTCATGATCTCCATCCGGCGTCACCGGATTCCGACGTCACGGTTTCGGCGTCGTAGACACCAGGGTACCGGTGTCTTTCCGGCGTGGTAGTCCATCACATCCGTGACTATCTAGTACTACTTCGTAACATAAGGTAATCACTTTACCTTTGCCACAACCATATCACAAAGCAACGCCCCCTGCAAAACAAAGTTAGAGGCCTCTACTTTATCTTTGCATGTTTTACGTGGCTGAATGGGCCTTCGCACAAGAACTGTTCTTACCTACGGACTTTCACCATAACATTGATCAAGTAGTTGTCTATACTATACTCCTTTCGGGGCCCTCCATTGCAAATGGCATACCAACTAATGCAGGAGAGACAGACACCCCCCAAAGCCACTTTATTTGGTACAAGTCGTATGCCAAGCATGGACCAGTCTCGCGAATGAACACGTAAAGTCGGTTGGGGGGCGCTTCATCAAGCATTACTGTGGTATACACAAGTACACGTGGGAGGGTAACAACTAAAAGATTAACGCCGACACGCTACATCTTGTGTGTTCTACCCGTACTAGCATTACTACGCATCGATCTAGCTCTGATACCATTGTAGGGGTTCACGTATGAAAACAATGAAATTTTACCCTACGCTGTTGAACCCCTGATGCTGCTAGGACCTATCTATTAGTAATGCAGTAATTGGAAGAGCTTTTCGCGAACTTACCCTTGAAGACCGAAAATCATTGTCAACACTCAGGAGAGCGTGGTTGATGTAGACGAGCTGAAGCCTACCTCAAGGTCGTGATGAAGTCCTTGCGCTCCTGCGACTCCAACGACTTGAGTGCCTCGAGTGTGAGACCTCGCGGGGACTTACATGCATCTGGTGCCTAATGATGACTCCCGCTTCCCCAATCCAGCAGTAGTTGCGGAAGTAGAGCTCCTGGATCCGAATCCCGCAGCGCGACGGCGCTCCAAGGTGAAGATATCTCTCGTTCACGCAGTCCGAACTTGGGACCACAGTCATGGGGGAGAGAGAGAGAGAGAGAGAGAGAGAGAGAGAGAGAATATCAATTGGAGGTCTCCCCAAAAGTGAGGAAACCTTTATTGAATATTGCTTGTGTATTTTCTGGTCAAAATACTCCACTATATGTAGGGGGAGGTACTACCTCCCTCAAAGTCCCGGGGTGGGACTAAAGGAGGGGGAGAGGGGGGCACCGCAGGCCAGCCCTAGTGGGCCCCGTGCAGGGGGGGGGGCTCGGCCCAGCCGGCCACCCCCTTGCCTCCTCTCTCCTCTTGCCTTTCCCTCATGGGCCCTTCTCCCTCCGGAATTGGCCCATTAAGCCTTTTTGACCTTTAATTGATTTCTCTATTATTAAATAATTATGAATAAATGATTAAATCAATATTTAATATTCATTCACATATTATTCAATCTTCGTGGCTATGGAACACCTTCCACCTCCACTCTGGACATCCTCCGGACTTACCGAAACCCTTAGAGTTTTCTCTCTTCTCTTCTTCGGTGTATCTACCGATCCTATAACACTCTCTAAGCATCATCTAGCCCTTAAGCATGATACAACACGGTTTGGGAACACTCCAGACATGGTCGGGACACTCCCAGACTAATGATCGATAGAGGAACCTGGATGGCCATGTGACCCCTATGCATTCCACGAAGATCTTTCGTCGTTTGAACCAGGATAGTCATGTCTTATTCCTTTCATCTCTTGATACTTGCATTGCCCGAGATCTGATCAATGACATCACCATGACGTGTTCAATCTCGTTACCGAATAATGCTACTTGACTCGTTTCGACAAGTGATATCCCTCTGATCAAATCACACGTTGTGCAGCTATTGGATATAACTTCTCCGAGTGGGCCCTCGAGTATCTTTCCATCACATGGATGGGAAAATCCCGCTCTTGACATATATTGCCTCTACGGTTCCTCCAAATACCTGGACACACATTTATTGTCACAATATTACCAAGTGACATTTGATGGTATCTAAGCACTCTCAGGAGACAGTGATTGATATAGTCTCACGGTCTAAGGAATAGTCTACGAGGAATATTCTAATCATCATAACTTGAACTTTGTGACATGATCGGGTCACGGTGTTTAGGTTTGGTATTGGTTCATCATATCATTCTCAGAATGAGTTGACTCCATTTCCAACTGGCATAAATGCCACATGATCAGGAAACCTTGACCATTTGTTGACCAATGAACCAGTGACTAGAGTTTCACTGGGAACCCATGGTTGTTTATATATCACATGTGTATTAACGTTTCCTTTCAATACAGTTATAGCATGATATAAAACTTAATCATAAACTTTATGAAATATGATAAATAATCCTTATTATTATTTGTCTCTAGGGCATATTTCCAACAACAGGGGTACCCAATGGTCAACAAAAAGCGCGAAAACTCGCGCAGCCGGGAAGACAAAGTAGAGTAAGCAATCGTACGCCCCATATCCTACGAGGTCTTGGCGGCTTCGGCGAAAGCTTTCTGCAAGGAAGGCACGATCAAAAAAGGAGAACAGAAAGATCAACAGCAAAAAATGGCAACAAGAACGACGAAGGAGATATTTACCTCAAGAGACGCCCCCAACGCTCTGGCTTAACCAAGCCCCAGCTTCATCACCTCCACCAGGTGGCGGGCCTGGCCAAGGGAAACATGCGCCGACTTGGAAAGCTGGTCCAAGACGGAGTTCGGCAGCGGCGCAACCGGAGCCTCTCAGCTGCCGGTGATCTGGAGATCGTCGTCATCACCAGAGGCCACATGCGACGCCTCTGGAGCCGCAGCCTCAAAGACAGAAGCCACCGCTTCACCGCCGTCTTTGATCGTCGGCCGTGCGGGAGCTTCCCTCGTCACCTCCATGGGATCCTCCACCTGATTGGCAGTGGAACCCACCTAGGCCTAGCCTAGAGCTAGGAACAAATTGGCGGCCCTGGAGGCTGCAGAAGCCTGGTGCAAGACTAAGGACCCAGCCGGCACCGTCGTCTCCACCGCATCCTCCACGGCCTCGGCCGGCTTAGAAGCAGAGGCTACAGCCTCAACCGCCTTGGTAGCAGAGGTAGAAGCCTTAGATGCCTTCATAGCAGAGGCAACATCCTGCCCCTCCGCTCCAGTCGGGGGAGGGTTAGACGCGGTGGCGATGGTCGCGGAGCTGGTCAAGGACATCGCGGCGCTGAAAGAAGGCAAGCAGAGCATAATAAGTAAGGAGAATATCAACAAACACGCCAAGAAAGGACAACAAGGGCACGTACCCAGTGACGCTTGGCGCGGCGGCAGTGACCCTTGGCCGGTGAACCCTCTTCGAGCCCCCGCCAGCTGGGACAGTGCTGGTGGAGGCGGCCCACTTCCCCCTGGCCCGCCGCCCTCAGCTAGGTCCGCTTCCTTGCCATGGGCAGCTATACCAAGATGCAGGCACCATGTCAGGCGTATGAGAAAAGAAGAACAAGAAAAATTCAGGCAAGAAAATTCGCTCACCGGGTGGGAACTCGCAGCCCTCATCAGCCTAGGTGGGGAACCATTCCGGCACTGTTGGGTACTTCGACGGCTTGCGGTCAGCGGTGAACTTGGGGAGCTCACCCTCCCCATACTGTCTTCCGCTAGCTGCGCCATAAAGATCTACTCAACAAGGAACATAAGAAGTAAGGAGAAAAAATTCCTCGGGAGAGGTTCACCTGGAGAAACGGAAGAAAGCCTAACCTTCGGGGCAGCTAGATGCGATGGTACGACCAACAGGAGAAGACCAAGTCTTCTGCCAGCGTCTCATTTGAGATGGTGGCGAGCCACTCCTGAAGGGCCACGAATGGCACCTCCAGCTGGGACACCCGGGTGGGATCCAGCGGTCCAGTCAGGTGGCAGATCTTGTGCGACCGCTGCTGCAGTGGAAGCCCGCGGTTTGTCATCCAGGATAGCAGGATGTCTCGGGCGGTGAGTTGCTCCTTCTCCACTAGCACTGTCATGCGGGCGCCCATCCGCTCCATGTCTGCCTAGGCACCCAAGTTTGGGATGGTCCAAGCCTTCCGTCTAGAGGGACCATTGGCGAACACCGGCGCCTTGATCTAGTTGATGTCAGTGTTGTTGCGCACGTAGAAGTACGAGCGCTGTCACAACTTGACGGTGTTAGGCATCTCCAGTCGTGGCACCGGCGATGATGTCCTTAGGTAGACGGCGCAGCAAACGATCTTTGTCAGAGGGCCGCCCTTCCCCACCACCTAGACCTTGAAGTAGAAGAACTTCAAGAAGTTCGTCGCGCCAGGCGAACCCCCAAGTAGGCCTCATAGTAGGCCGCATGGTGTGTCAGCTACGCAATGGTGTTGGCGTCGAGGTGGTGGAGCTGAAGGTCGAAGGAGACCATCAACTCCAGGATGAGCATGGTCAAAGGTAGGCCAAGCCCACAGGTGAGTGGGCGAGGAAGACAACGGCCTCCCTAGACCAGGGGTTGGGAACCCTCTCCCCCTTCGGCGCCAGGCGATGCTTTACTAGGCGATCCGACGGGATGAGTCTCCTCGCCGGTACTTCTACACGAGCTCGTCGGTGACATACGAGCCTCACCAACCACCCGCTTGGTCAGGCAGTATTTCGGTGGGAGCGGTGGCCGTGTTGGAAAAGCGGGGTCCTGTCATCGCGACGAGGAGCGACGGTGCCAGCAACCAAAGAAGAGCGGTAGTGCAAAGGTAGCAGCGAGGAGGCAGAGCACAAAGGAAAATGGATGGAGGGAGATCGAAGTAAGGAAGGAGCCCTCCCTAGAGCCCCTATTTATCGAGGCAGAGCAACTGCGCCTCCTGCACTCCCCTACGTCACGTGGCGCAAGAACTACTCCACTCCCCTCCCCCCCACGATGTTTCGGTTCCGGATCGGATGCACCAGAGCAACTGGCATAGAATATCCCATGGGCGTTACCGCGGGAGGCCAAGCACACGCACGATCCCTTAGAAACCGCTATGATGAAGGCGTGTGCGCAGTTATCAAAACTGCAGCGGCAGGCCAAGAGGTCAAACTGACGCGACGCACGCCAGAGGAGGCAGGCACGCCTAACACTAGCATTGATGTCATCGACTGGGCGATTCACCTCCCTAGCCGAGAGCGGCAGCCGGGAGATGCAATCACCGCTCACACCCTGTGGGTGGGGCACTGGACCCGTAGCCAGTAAACTCTAGCCGGGAAAGTGGGCATCTCGAGCCAGAAAACGACAAGCACTATAAGACAATTCGCGATACGTTCTTCATCCACAACCATTTCAACATCAACCAATGAGCACACAGGAACTTCACCGCAAGGGCAAGTCCCAATGCGCTCGGGGACTAGTGTTGAGGGGATGACCCCCGGGTAGGCCAAGCCAGGGTCAGCTGGTCGGCTCCAGGAAGATCTGGCCGGATGGCCACAAGACAAAGAACCACAGTCGGGTGATACGCTTCACCCGGTCCACATCAAGATTCCCCGGTTGGCCTGTATAGCCGAGGGCCAGGATAGCTGGCTAGGTGGCCACCTCTACCTGGCCGCCTCGGATCCGTTGTATAAAGGTACGGGCAAGGGTGACACTCCTTGCTGAGCGCACCCTTGACCGGACAGGCTGGCACGCCACCCTATCGACACTACCAGACAAGGGCGCCAAAGCGCTAAGGCTGGGAGATGACGAGTAAAGCTCTGGCTGACGGATAAATCTCCGGCTGATGGACAAAGCATCGTGCTAATGGATAAAGCACCGGGTGACGCCCAAAGCGGTGGCATTGAGACGCTGTGGAGATGTCCCCACATGTACTGGAGCTTGACCAGGTCCTGGACAACCGGCTGGACCCGGCAGCCGGCCCGCTTTGTAAACTGAAAGCCCAAATAGTAAACCCTAGAGCCCTGATGACCCACAAGTATAGGGGGTGTATTGCAGTATTTTCGAGGGAAGTGAAACCCAATTTATTGATTCGACACAAGGGGATCCAAAGAATATTTATAAGCCTTAACAACTGAGTTGTCAATTCAGCTGCACCTGGAAACTGTTGGAGATATGCCCTAGAGGCAATAATAAATATAGTTATTATTATATCTTTGTGTTTATGATAAATGTTTGCATTCATGCTATAATAGTATTAACAAGGAAACCATTAATACTTGTGTGATTTGTAAACTTAATTTGAAGTCCCTAGTATAGCCTCTATACTTCACTAGCTTGTTGGTTGATTGATGATGTGGTTTCTTTGTCATGAACATTGAGATGTTATCAACAACAAGATCATATCGTTAGGAGAATGATATGGTGGACATACTCCTATAGACAAGCGTAGCATAAAGATCAAGTCATTTCAATAGTTCAATTGCTATATGCTTTCTGATACATAGTAACCTAATTCCTTCGACCATGAGATCATGCATATCACCTTTGCTGGATGGATGCTTTGATGTCATCAAACACCACACCGTAACAGGGTGGCTATAAAGGTGGCATTGAGTGTTCGGAAAGTATTGGTTGAAACACATGGATCAAGAGTGGGATTTGTCCATCCCCATGACGGATAGATATTCTCTGGGCCCTCTCGGTGAAATGTCATCCAATTAGCTTGCAAGCATGTGACTTGGTCACAAGGGATCACATATCACGGGAACGAGAAAAGAGTACTTATCAGTAACGAGGATGAACTAGGTATGCAGAGATACCGACGATCATAACCTCGGATAAGTAACATATCGTGAGACAAAGGGAAATTGGTATCGTATGTAAGTGGTTCATTCGATCGCAAAGTAATCGTAGAAATATGTGGGAGCCATATGAATTTCCAGATTCCTCTATTGGTTATTGTTCGGAGAAGTTGTCTCGATCATGTCCGCATAATTCACGAACCGTAGGGAGACACACTTAAGGATTCGACGTTGTTTGAGTAGTTATGGTATTATGAGAAAGAGACCGAATGTTGTTCGGAGTCTCGGATGGGATCCGGGATATCACGAGGTGATCCGGAATGGTCCGGAGAATAAGATTCATATAAGGAAAGTCCCGTTTTGGAGTTGGGGAATGGTTCCGGTGTTTTCATCGGGAACATTCTAGAAGGTCCCGGAATGTCCGGCACTCCGGAGGGGGAAGGGTACATGAGTGTGTCATTACATATTGGAATGATTGCATCATGTACTAAGTATTCTTGCTGTCCCAAATAAAGGATTTATTTAAATCCTAAATTGAAAAGTCAAACGGCTAGTTTGAAAGTCAAACGGCAGTTTTGGGAAGTGGGAAAAGAGGAGGAGAGGTGGAGGCCGAGTTGGAGGAGGGTTCCTCCCCTTGGCCGGTGCACCTCCCAAGGCCGACTTGGGGAGGGACTCCTCCCCTTGGCCGGCCAGCCCTCCCACCTATATAAGGAGGGGCAGGGCTCCCCTCCTACACACAAGTTTCCTATCCTCTAAACTAAACCCTAGATCTAGACCCCGGTTTAGAGCTATTCGGTTTAGAGCCTTCTAATTGGTTTAGAGCCTTCTAATTGGTGTGTCTAATTACTAGACCACTAATAGCCTCTCTCATAAGCTCCACCATACTCGCACCGGCTTAAGGCGAAGCCCTGCGGGATTTCCCCTCTACCTCCGGTACCACGCCGTTGTGCTGCCGGAATCACGAGGAGAGTGCTACAACCTCCGCTGCCTGCTGGAACAAGGGAGAGGAAGGTCTTCGTCGAGTACCGAACGTGTGACCGACTGCGGGAGCGCTGCGGGAACGCGGCGCCGGAAGGATCGTCTACGCGATCTTGAGATCGGAAAGAGTACGACTACATCACCCACGAGAATCTGCTCTCGTTAAACACTTTGGAATCTTCGAGGGTGAGTTATTCCATCGACTCGTTGCTGCAATCTAGTAGATAGATCTTGGCTTGTTTGTTTGTATGCGATAGAAAATTTTTGTTTTCCATGCTACGAACCACTACAGTGGTATCAGAGCCGTGTCTATATGTAGATCTGTTGCACGAGTAGAACACAATGGTCATTGTGGGCGTTGATGCTTTTATTGTAGATTGCTTTTTGTGTACTTTGCATCTTGCGGTATGTTGGGATGAAGCGGCCCGGGCTAACCTTACATAACATCGTTCATGAGACTTGCTCCACGCTTGACATGCAACTCGTTTTGCATAAGTGGCTTTGCGGGTGCCTGTTTCTCCTAGCATAGTAAAGATCCAATTTACAACGGGTGATCAACAATGCTAGTATCAATGTTGTGGTTATTGTTCGTAAGTTAGAACGACACTTATGGAAAGCCCCAAACCACGTAAAATATGCAAAGAAAGTAGAAGCGTCTAACTTTGTTTTGCAGGGGTGTGCAGTGATGTGATATGGCCATGATTGTGATTATATTTGATGTATGCAATGTTCCTTATTGTAAGTTGGCAACCGGCAGGAGCCATATGGTTGTCTTTAATTTCTGTTAAGACCTGCGTGTCTATTCAAAATAGTTGTAATAGTTGAAGCTGGTGGACGACAACCATGAAGAAGCGTCATTGACCTTGATGCTATGCCGGTGATGATGGAGATCATATTCGTGCTTGAAGATGGAGATCGGAAGCACAAAGAAGAAAGGCCATATCATATCACATATTATGAATTGCATGTGATGTTAATCCTTTATGCATCTTGTATTGCTTAGTAGACGACGGTAGCATTATAAGATGATCCCTCATGCACATAAATTTCAAGTTCTAAAGTGTTCACCCTTAGTATGCACCGTTGCCAAAACTTGCTGCTTCGAAGCACCACGTGATGATCGGGTGTCTTTGATTCCGCGGGTGAATACAACGTAAGCAAGCCAGATTTGCTTATGCGGTAGCTAAGGTTTGATCTTGACGAGCCTAGCATGTACAGACATGGCCTCAGGAACACGGATCGCCGAAAGGTAAAGCATGAATCATATAGTAGATATGATGAACATGATGATTGTTCGCCATTGAAACTATATCAACTCTCGTGATGATCGGTGTTGGTGTAGTGGATTTGGTTCATGTGATCACTAAAACAATGTGAGGGATGTTGTTTTGAGTGGGAGTTCACCTAGTTTAATTTCATTAATTAATTTGAACTCAATTTGTCATAAACTTAGTCTAAACTATTGCAAATATGTTGTAGATCAATGGCAGCCCCTACCATCAATTTTAATGCGTTCCTAGAGAAAGAAAAGTTGAAAAACAATGGAAGCAACTTCGCGGATTGGTTCCGCAATTTGAGGATTGTCCTCACAGCTGGTAATTTGACCTATGTGCTGGATGCACCGCTAGGTGACCCACCTGCAGCTGATGCTACCGATGAAGTAAAGAATGTTTACCTCGCTCGGAAGAATCAGTACTCCATAGTTCAGTGTGCTATCTTGTATGGTTTAGAATCGGAGCTTTAGAAAAGGTTTGAAGAGTCAGATCCATATGATATTGTCGAGGATCTCAAATTAATCTTTGAGACTCATGCGGCAATTGAAAGTTATGAAGCTTCTGAAAAGTTCTTTAACTGCAAGATGGAAGAGGGTAGCTCCGTCAGTGAGCATGTGCTTAAGATGTCTGGGCACGCAAATAAACTTCAAAGTTTGGGTATAGTGATTCCTAATACTTTGGGAGTTTACCGCATCCTCCAATCACTACCACCAAGTTACAAGAACTTTGTGATGAACTACAACATGCAGAACATGAACAAAGAGTTGCCAGAACTATTTGCTATGTTGAAATCTGCAGAAGTGGAGATCAAGAAAGAGCACCAAGTGTTGATGGTCAATAAGACCACCAAATTCAAGAAAGGCAAGTCTAAGCAAAAGGGACACTTCAAGAAGGGTGGTAAGAAAGTTACCACGCCGACGAAGAAGACCAAGGCTGGACCTAAGCCTGAAACTGAATGCTTTTACTGCAAGGGAGAAGGTCACTGGAAGCGGAATTGCCCAAGGTACTTGGCAGATTTGAAGAACGGCAACATCAAGAAGAAAGGTATATCTGATATACATGTTATTGATGTGTATCTCACTAGTATTCGTAGTAGTGCCTGGGTATTTGATACTGGTTCGGTTGCTCATATTTGTAACTCGAAACAGGAGCTGCAGAATAAACGGAAGCTAGTGAAGAACGAGGTGACGATGCGCATAGGAAACGGATCAAAGGTTGATGTGATCGCGGTCGGCACGCTACCTCTTCATCTACCATCGGGATTAGTTTTATACTTAAATAATTGTTATTTGGTGCCTGCATTAAGCATGAACATTATATCAGGATCTTGTTTATTGCGAGACAGTTACTTGTTTAAATCCGAGAATAATGGTTGTTCGATTTATATGAGTAATGTGTTTTATGCACATGCACCTTTGATAGATGGTCTATTCATATTGAATCTCGATAGTAGA